>OY728162.1:1131656183-1141656183 GCA_963277665.1 Viscum album | reverse complement strand
TTGAGTTTTTATAAAGGCGCCCCTCTCCTCCATTATAAAAAGGGCAGCACTTCCCTATTATCTTCACACCCTTTTGTTCCTTGAAGCTCGGCCAACCCCTGCCCATTTCTCTTCTCCACTTCCCTAGAAACATTCTGGAGGTTCTTTGCTTCTCAAAAGATGAACTCTACTTCTTTAAGAGAAGGCTTAAAGGAGGTGCGTCGAAGAAGAGGTAATCTCTTCTTTCGATTCTCTCAAGTTTCTTTCTTCTTCAACTTCTTCTTATTTAGTTGCTTAATTATAAATTAATAACATCAGTATCACTCATATAGTTATATGTTATTATGAATATGAAATAACACAATTTCACCTTCTATCCATCCTACGGAAAACGAAATCACCACATGTACATACGTACGGAATACCGTCTCCACGCCGTGGTGTAATCAGTTTTTCCACCACCACCTTACATGGATGGGTATAATGGGGTAAATAAATAACTATATATGGTTATTATAAAATGATATTTATTCTGTAATATTATACATACACTTCAATACAATTCCATGATCATGATAATGATATCATCGCTCATGCGTACATACGGACTACCGTATCCACGAACGCAATGAGATTCATTTTGCATGATTTACCATTAAAGAATGATTATAAAGTATATATAATGAATAATAATGAAATATACGACACAATTAAGCTACTGGATTTATTTATACACATATATATATTTCATCTAATTACTTCCATTCAAGTCAATAAAGAAAGGAAAATTGCGTTCATGCGTACGTACGACCTACTGTTTCCATGAATGGTGTGTTTCATTTAATTTATCTATTATATATATATATACTGAATATATATGATATATAAATCATTTTTTACATTCTGGAAGTAAGTAAATCATGATATAAGTAATAATAATATCAAGAACAACAAGTCCAAACACGTACGATAAATGATACAATTTTACCCAAAACGCTACTTTAACATTGAATTGACAAATGAATGGGTAATATAAATACCTAAGTAAACCATATATGATATAATGACAATTAATATGATTCTTTAACAAGTCAATTACATTATTTAAATCATTATACAGGAGGTTTGGATACATACGAATCATATCGGACATAAGGTAAGGGATAATTTTTCCAATCTCATTCTTATCTGAGACTGTTCATTCTTAAGTATTTACTGGGGTTATGATTATTATCCATGTCCGTATGTTCTCAAATTGTTTTCATAAATTTTTTACTTTTCTTCCATGTATGTTTAATGTAAATTTTACCCTTTTCTACTTTTACCACATCGTATGGAAGGAATCTTTCTTTTGTTTACGATACAAGGAACTTTTTGACTTTTCTAAAAAAAAGTACGAGAAGAATGTTATTTTTAACTTATATGGCGTGAACATATTTTTACAGTTTTATAAAGACTTATTTTCATGAATCTCCCTCCAAAAGATTTCATGAATATTTTCAACAAAATCTCTTTCTTTTAAAATAGCATGACGTTTTGTGAAAAAAAAATTGATTTTGAAGAAGAAAGGATATTTTCCTCAAGAATTCATTTCAAGTGTTTTATCAAAACCATTTTTTCATCTATGATGACATTATTTTATATGTGTATGTTTCATGTATAATTTCTCTATGATTTAAATGGTTTAATTTTCTTATTATGAAATGATATCCATTTATTTTATATAGATTATGTGATGATGGGATGATGTTTTTGAAACCCATTTTATTCGTTGGGTTATAATGAATGATGTGTATTTATTTTGTGGCACAAGTAAGAATGATATCATTATGAGATGGGAGGGACTTATATCTCCCTATAATGCATTGGGTAATGATTTATATATTATGAGATATACATGGCTGGAATGGTATGTTAATCTGGTACAGTGTTATAGGACTGAAACAAGAGGTGAACTCAATTCAGAAAGGGACTTTGTGCACTATGATGGTCATGACAGTAATGCATTGGCTACTATGGAAATCATATCATGTGCTTTATGGTTTCCATAATTACATGTTTTATTCCCATGCTAATTTATCATGATTAATGTTTCTTCATGATCTATGCCTTACGTACTTCCATGTTTTATGTCATTGCTCAGGTTTTTGATGTTTAGATTTTATGCTCATGTTTTTTTACATTCAAATGTCTAAGGATTGTTTTATGTTCTCTATTCTTACCCTTACTGAGCATTTGAGCTCACCCTTTATATGTTTTCTTTTCCCCAGGATTTAAAGAAATGTATTAGGTTAGAAAACAATGGGATGATCATTAATGGAGATGTTGATGATCTTTCACCACGATTGGAAGATTATATTCCGAGTTTTCAAAGACACTAAACTATTACGATCCTTGTGTGTCTGTTTTTGTTATATATTAAGTATTATGCAAAAGTAATGTAATGTACATGTACATCAAGCTTTGGGTCTCTATTGTTGGTATCAAAGGAAAGGTTTAGTCATCCTTTGGAACCTAGGATGCGAAAACGTTAGTGAGATCCCTAGAGATATTTCTAAGGTATATCTAGGTATGTCCCTAAGGATAAGTATACGTATAGGATATAGTACTAGAACTACAGTAAAGATCTTAGAATTTAACCTAAGATTTTAGATATTGAGGGTACTCCCCCTTTACTATGTTGTTTCCCCTAGCATGATTTTTTCCTCTCACAATATTCTTTTTGAGTTTTAGAAAATGGCTGGAAACATGAAGATTCACGATAATGGAGAATATGATGGACAATGGAATGATATTATTCATGAGAAACCAAATGAAATGGGATTTGGAAGTCAAAACATCTTTATTATGCCTAATCATCAATCTCATAATATGATCAATAATCTCAACTTTGGTATGTTTCCCGACTCAGATAATAAGAGAAAGATGGAGTTTCATGATGATCATAGAGGAAAAAAATTTCAATTTCCCTCATGTAAATCATGTGGGAAGAGGCATCAGGGAGATTGTTTCAAAGGAACTGGAAGATGATTTGGGTGTGGAAAAGAAGGACACAAAGCCAATAAGTGCAAAGGAAAAGGTTCAATTAACACCATGGACAAGGATAATAGTATTTCTACGACGTCAACAATTATTAGATGTTTTAAATGTGGAATGTATGGGTATTATGCAAACCAATACCCTAAGGGAAAATCTCATGAAGGGAATCAGCATGGTAATATGAGTAGTATTTATGTGGATGATGATGAAGAGACTACAAATGAAATATTAGATGAAAGAAATGATGAATCTCACTCAGTGGTTTAAAAAGTTAGTGGAATGATTGTATGTATGGTACTATGTAATAAAGAATCATCTAAGGATTGTTACACTATTGTTTTTCCTAAAGTATTTGAAAGTATATGTTGAATTCTACCGGTAACCATGAAAGGTTATTCAGATATTTTTGGAAAGTAAATGATATTCGCATATTGAAGGGATAAGAAGATAATGAGATGTTAGAGAGTATTCATGAGCTCATGACTGATCTAAGGAAAAACTTATATCATGGTTTGAGTATATATAATTTTTGGAATTTGTTATGTGGAAAGAGTTAACTTTTGACAGCATTCATGTTTTCACTAAGTTTCATTGGGTATTCATTTTTTTATAGAATAATGATTAATCTATTCACATGATTGGAGTGTGACAAAAAAGATATATGAGGGATAAATGATGGTATTCACATGATGGTATATGACCATTTTATTAATCGTTCTCATTATACTATGAGTTTGGAAAGAAGTATTTTGGATAAGCCTAAAGATTTCAATGGATTATGTTGAAGATACGATAGTATTATTTAAGTCTATAACCTTTTGATATTATTTTTGAAATGTTATAATAGTATAGTTTTAGAAAAAGGACAACCCGTAGGATGAGAGACAACCCGTCGCGCCGGACAAGGCTGTGGGAATCAAACCCACAACTGAAGTGCGACATGCCTTTATAGCCTACCAATGGCCTACAAAAAGTCCCTATTTACTAGAAACATGTTTTATTTTATTAATCAGTATGATATATGAATTATAAATCCATTTTAGGAACCATATATGATTAATCACACTATAGATGGACTTATGTATTTTTGATAACTTTTTCTAACCTTTTGTTTGAGACAGATGGAATGACCCATCATTCTATCACATGATCTGCTAACACTTCACGAATGACAAATTCAACATAATTTCTTTAAGATATGAAGAAGGAATTGTCCAATAAACGTCCAATGGTGAGACTGTACCGAAATCACGAATGTATTTCTTCTAATTCCGATTTCTCCAACATTAAGGAAATTATCTTGAAAACCAAAAATGTTGTCCTAGTGCCCTTATATAAATTGAATCAAATGGTACCTTAGAACATCACAAATTTATGGATTTGTGATTGTTGTATTTTTCATAGCCATGTTATCTACCACTCTCTATCAGAACTTGATGGTTATATTTCTCTTCCATATCCATATTTTCACTTATGTTTTCCTATTTGGAAACCCAGTGATTAGTTAATTTGGGTAACCGTTATGTTTCATACTTTAGTTTTTAAAGATAAGTTTTTGAATTGATTTTTACGATGTGGATTTCTATTAATACTTTCAAGTAGTAAACCATTTATAACCCCGACGAATTTCGGGGGCGAAATTCATTTTAAGGGGGGTAGAATGTAACACCCCAAGATTTTATGAAAAATATTCTTTCTAATTTTATTGATGTCTTGTGTTGTACTATACACCAGAAGGATATTGCAATACAAGCATTATTAACTTGGCTTGCATTACACGCAATCGCGACCTTTCTTGATATCTTGTGTCGTACACAATACAGAGTCTCACTAAACAACGATATGCTATTATAATATTATGAAAACTAGCCGTTATGAATAATAATACCCACTTTTTGAAATTTTTTAAATTTTATATTTCAAAATGGACTTCATTTTTGGATTCGGAATATCGAAATTATCTTAGGGTAAAATTTTGGTATTTTTCTGAAAACATTCAATTTTTGATGAATAGTGAAAACACTAGGTTACTATTTAAAAACCGACTTTTTATTTAAATAATTATTTATTATATTTAACTTTATATTAGGTAAAAATTGATACATAATACCAATATAAGTTCAATGTAATTCATTGGAGCCATTTTATAATAATTTTAGTTATATAAAAATTTTATTGAACTTTTCACCGTCTTTTACCCACCTCCTAAGAGAATTTTCAAATTTACATAAATCATAATTTTACCGCTTCTGTGAATGGAATTTCAAAAATCTGAGAGACATGGTTGATATTAGTAATTAAAATTTGGTTCAATGAGATAAAAATATATGTTGGTGAATAGTAACTTTTTACTTTTATTTACCACTGTTAAAAGTAAATAGGGAAATTAATGGTTAAAATGATATTATTATTACCCTAACACATGTAATAATTCTATTGGATAAGTTTAATTTGCCCAAAAACAACCTTAGGAATAAAATATGACCATTTAGGTCCACTTGGATAAGATTAGGACACTTATTATTATTTTATTTAAAAAAGAGTTAAAATTGTTAAAATCAACGTTTAATAACTAAAACATTTTTAATATAGGGTAATAAATAAGATAAATTTTACTATAAATATTCATTAGAAAGATAAAAATATTTCCTAAATAATGGTATTTTATTTATAATTTTTGGACTTTAAAAATCATAATTTATATATGACACAATGATGATGTAGTAATTACCTTTTTAAGGAAATATTATCATAATTGATATTATAAATACCCAAATAAATGTAATATGAGACTTTTTATAAATTCCACTAATTTTATAGGTTAATATGACATGTTAGAATTTATGTAATTAACGGTTTTCTAACTTATCAGGTTGTTATGATTTTCACAAAAATAAATTACCAAATAGTGTCAAAATTGACATAAAATAGTTTTCAAAACAAATATTATATTATTAATTGTTATTTTATTCTTAAAAATCTACGTTTTGGCCAAATGACATAGATAATGATATATATATTAATAATGAACCACTTGGGGTTGTTTGGGATTGTTATAGTATGTTTATTAACCATATAGTGTAAGAAGACAAGAAGACACAGTAAAAGATAAATTATTTAATTTAGAGTTAAATCAAAATGATAAGGTTACAATAGTAACCTAAACTTGTCCATATTCTATTGTATGAGATGTTTAGACCCATACCCACCTTAGATTCGAAACAAATCAATTTGGAGCTATTAAAAACAAGATATGACTCTATTATAAAACAATATTTTTAGTTTTTCCAAAGGTGCCCCTCTCCTCCCTTATAAAAAGGTCACCCCTTCCCTCTTCACTTCACACCCTTTTGAGCCTTTAAGTTCGGCCAAACCCTTATAATTCCTCTTATAAACTTCCATAGAAACATTATGGAGGTTCTTGTCTTCTCAAAATACCAACTCTACTTCCTTAAGAGAAGGCTTAAAGGAGGCGCGTCGAAGAAGAGGTAATCTCTTCTTTCGATTTTCTAAAGTTTCCTTCTTCAACTTCTTCTTATTTTTTTGTTTAATTATAAAGTAATAACATCAGTATCACTCATATAATGATATGTTATTATGAATATGAAACAACCCTATTTCATCTTTTATCCATCCTACGGAAAATGAAGTCACCACGCGTGCATACGTACGGAATACCGTCTCTACACCGTGGTGTAATCAGTTTTTTCACCACAACCTTACATGAATGGGTATAATGGTGTAAATAAATACCTATATATGGTTATTGTAAAATTATATTGATTCTGTAATATTATACATACACTTTAATACAATTCTACGATCATGGGAATGATATCATTGCTCATGCATACGGACGGACTATCGTCTCCACGAACGCGACGAGATTCATTTTCCATGATTAACCATTCAAAAATAATTATAAAGTATATATAATGAATAATAATGAAATATATGACACAATGAAGCTACTGGATATATATATATATATATTTATTTATATATATGTCATCTACTTACATCCATTCAAGTCAATAAAGAAAGGAAAACTGCGTTCATGCGTACGTACGACCTACTGTTTCCATGAACGGTGTGTTTCATTTCATTTAACCATATATTATATATATATATATATACTGAATATATATGATATATAAATCATTTGTTACATTCTGGATGTAAGTAAATCATGATATAAGTAATAATAATATTAAGAACAACAAGTCCAAACACGTACGATAAATGAAATAATTTTACCCAAAACGCTACTTTAACAAGGAATTGACAAATGAACGGGTAATATAAATACCTAAGTGAACCATATATGATATAATAACAATTAATATGATTCTTTAATAAGTCAATGAAATTATTTAAATCATTATACAAGAGGATCAGATACATACGAAGCATATCAGACATAAGGCATGGGATAATTATTCCAATCTCATTCTTATCCGAGATTGTTTATTCTTAAGTATTTACTGGGCTTATGATTATTATCCATGTCCGTATGTTCTCAAAATGTTTTTATAAAATGTTTACTTTTCTTCCATGTATGTTTAAAGTAATTTTTACCCTTTTCTACTTTTACCACATTGTATGGAATGAATATTTCTTTTGTTTATGATACAAGGAACTTTTTGACTTTTCCGAAAAAAGTACGAGAAGAATATTATTTTTAACATATACGGAGTGAATGGATTTTTATAGTTTTATGAAGCCTTATATTCCTGAATCTTCCTCCAAAATATTTCATGACTATTTTCAACAAAATCTCTTTCTTTTAAAATAGCATGACGTTTTGTGAAAAGAAATTGATTTTGAAGAAGAAAGGTTATTTTCTTCAAGAATTAATTTCATGTGTTTTATCAAAACCATTTTTTCATCTAAGATGACATTATTTCATATGTGTATGTTTCAAGTATAATGGATCTATGATTTAAATGGTTTCACTTTTCTTATTATGAAATGATATCCATTTATTTTATATGGATTATGTGATGATGGGATGATGTTTTTTAAACCCATTTTATTCTTTGGGTTATTATGAATGATGTATGTTTATTTTGTGGCACAAGTAAGGATGATTTCATTATGAGATGGGTGTGACCGATATCTCCCTCTAATGCATTGGGTAAATATTTATATCTCATGAGATAGACATGGGTGGAATGGTAAGTTAATCTGGATTAGTGTTACAAGACTAAAATGAGGAGTGAACTTGATTCAGAAAGGGACTTTGTCCACTAAGATGGTCATGGCAGCAATGCCTTGGCTACTACGGAAATCATATCATGTGCATAATGGTTTCCACAATTACATGTTTTATTCTCATGATAATTTATCATGATTAATTTTTATTCATGATCTATACCTTACGTACTGCCATGTTTTATGTCATTGCTCAAGATTTTGATGTTTAGATTTTATGCTCATGTTTTTTACATTCAAATGTCTATGGATTGTTTTATGTTCTCTATGCTTACCCTTACTGAGCATTTGAGCTCAAACTTTATATGTTTTCTTTTCCCTAGGATATAAATAAAGGTATTAGGTAAGAAAACAAAAGGGGAAGATAATTAATGGAGATGTTGAAGATCTTTCACCACGATTAGAAGATTATATTCTGAGTTTCCAAAGACACTAAACTATTACGATCCTTGTGTGTCTGTTTTTGTTATATATTAAGTATTCCGAAAAAGTAATGTAATGTCTATGTATGTCAAGATTTTGATCTCTACAATCTTATCTTCTAGTAAATGTTATTTTTACGTATTTGGATTGAGATTTAATTTGTAAAAATTTAATAATTTTTTAAATTCAAAAAGAGCCCCTCACATAATGTATAAAAGGGAACCAACTACCAAACTTATTCACATAACATTAAGGCTTATATATCAACCATAATTTGAAAATTTAACTTCATAACTTATGTAGACAATTTATAGAGGTTCTAGTCTATTGAAGAGACTGACCCTAGTGTCCCTATGAGGAGATCAAAAGAGAGTTCACCAAAGAAGTGGTAATCATCTTTTTTAATGCTTTCTAGTCTATTTAGTCTTCTAATTCATCTTAATGCTTTAGTTCCATTATAATGTAATAAATCTAGTATCATTTATATTCTTATATTTTTTTTACAATTATGGATCATCCATATTCAACCTTTTATCCATCTTATGAAAATTGAAAGCATCGCGTGTGCGCACCTACGACTTACAGTCTCGACATTTCGGTGTATTGGTTTTATTCATAACCACAATAAATAGATATGTATAATGATGGAGATAATATATATATATATATATGATAATTATAACATTATATTAATATATCATCCAATTCCTTACCCTTTCATCATTAGGGCAATGATAACATTTCTAGTGCGTACGTACGACCAACTGTCTCCATGATGCGACACAATTCATTTTCTTTGTTCACCATTGAATAATGATTATATAAATGTATAAGATAAATAATAATGATATATATTTCCTTAATATTTTTTTAAAATTATAGAACTATATCTTATTCCCATGAACTAAGACTTTTACAATAAAACATGTATAGGAAAATGAAGCAGTTAACACCTGAAAAAAGGGTAATAATAAAATATTATTAAAAAACGGGTGATAAGATGATATAAAATGATAATATATGATATCATAATTATGAATATAGTTTTTGAATAAATTAAAAACATTACTTAAACCATTATAAATTTTTTAGATATATATGATAGAAATAAGAATAAAGGTAATGGTTAATTTCACTATCTAATTATAATTTGGGATTTTCTATACATTAGTATTTATTGAGGGATATTTATATTCAGTTTCTGTGTTTCATAAAATTGTTTTCCCAAATATTTTTACTATTGTCATACAAGTTTTTAATGTAAATCTTATATATATATTAATTTTTACTAAATTATTTTAATGGGTTGTTTTTGTTTTTTTTTCAAACGAGGTTCTCTATGTATTTTCCAAACAAAGGTATGAAAGAAATGTTTATCTAGCTAATAAGGCATGAATATATTTTTCCACTATCATTATTTCTTAATCTCTTAAATCTAACTTTACAATATTACAAGTTTATCTTCAAATAAAATGTTTTTCTTTTTAATTTCATGTCTATAAAAAACATGTTTTCAAAATGGAAATTATATTTTCTTCAAGAATCACCTTTAGTGATCTTCAAAAAATACTATCCTTATTAAATAACAATTTTTGATGATACTTATTCATTATTGGGTATATTTTTCAATAATTATATACTTATTATTTTTTGGTTGGTTTATGTATATGATGGCAAGATATATATGAAATAAATTTCTTTTCCATGGGTTATGATATAAGGAAATGTTTATAAAACACTTATTTTTATGGGTTTTAATAAGATAAATGATTTATTTTTTTATTATACATATTTGTTTGGTTTTAATTATGTGATGGATGGTACCAATATATCCCTAAAATGAATAGGGTAATGATTTATATCTCATAAAATAGATAGGACTGGAATGGGAAGTAAACTCAGTTTAGTAATATGGGGTTTGAAGGAGGAGTGAACTAGATTCATAAGGGACATTATCCGCTATGATGGTCTTGGTAGTGATCCTAGAATAATATAAAAAATGATATTGTATGATTATGTGTATGAAAACATTTCATATCTTATGTTATACTCACATATATTTTTTTATTTGTTTCTCATGAACTTGTATGATTTTGTCCATTACTCAATATCATGATTCATTATTTAAAGGATGTAATCTTTCAAACTTATTTTCTTGTTATTATTATCTTATTCTTTTATTATATCCCTTGATTTCCCTTACTGAGAATTTGAGCTCACCGTCTTCATATGTTTATTTTTCCTAGTTTATGAATATAGGTATTAATTAAGATGTGACAAAAATGGTTTTATATATGATATAATATGTGGCAGAAGCTGTAGATGTTTTATGAATCAGTTATTTATGTTTCAACCATTCCAAAGACATTGAACCTCTAAGGTTATAGCATGGTTATGTTATGTTATATAATGGATATTATTTTATTTAGATGTAATATCTATAAATTAAAATAATGGTCCTTTATAGATGGTATTAGTACAAGATTTAGTTAACCATTCGAAACTACGATGAGAAAAAAATAGAAACCAACCAAAGGATAAGTGTAAGTATATGAATTTGTCATATTGTTTTGGTTACGATCATAAATAACCTATGATAAAACATAAGTTTTCACATTTTGAAATTGTAAATATAATATCCCTTTATTATTATTTTTGTTTCTCACAATATTATTTATGGTTTTAGTCAATTATTTTATCCCAATAAAGTCAAATTACTAATGAATACGATGGTAAAGGCAATTATTATCCTCCTAGGCCACCGAAGGTAATGGAATATTGAATGAAAAATATTATTTCTATGGAAAAAATAGTTTATCACGATCTGAATATTTCCAGACATCCAAACGTGAAAAATATTGAACAAAATTTTATTTATTCCTTCATGAGGTATCATACACTGTCTTTATGTGGGTATTTTGATCCACCATTGGATGAACAATAGATCAAGACCATTGAATTTTTGTTGGATCTCCAATTTCCAAAACATGAGACTGTAATTTTGAATTTCTATAGTTTTATAGTGAAGTAGACCAATGGTAGAATCTCATCCAGAATACAAGCTAATGAGATTAAATTTTCTCCATTGAATGGGACGAGTTCAAGAAATTATTTTTAATTAAGTACTACCCTCTTATTTTTTTGACTAAAGATAGATATTAAGTTTATTAATCTTAAGAAAATGGATGATGAATCTATTGGTACATAGAAGGAAAAGTTTAAATAAATTTCAAGGTACACTTCTAGAATTATCATCCAGCTTGAGAGTATGGTTGATCGATTATTTAGTGGGTTAAAAAGTTTCTAATGTTAATTTACTATAAGGTAATTTAGTAGATATAAAAAATCATTTGATGTTATATCAATTTTGAGATGGATATTGGATTTACACATTAATCTTATGAGTTCTATAATAAGAGAAAAATGTAATTCAAGGGAAAATATAAAAACCATAGTGAAAATAATATGAGTGTTCCTTAATGCTCAAAGTGTAGAAAAAAACATAGAGGGAACTGTCCTAAGGATACTAGAAAATGTTTATTGTGGGAAAAGTGTTTATCAAGCTATTAACATCCCAAGGGAGGGAGAAAATATAACTAATTATCTGAATAAATAAGAGGCTATATAGAATTCACCAACCACACTTCAATTCATAAAGAATAAGGAAATTGGGAATTATGTCAAAAATACACAAATATGAGGGTTGTTGGTGATGATCAACATCAGAAACCTTTAAAGGCCATTGAAAAATGAAAATCACATTCAATCACTATTGGTTATATGGATCACCAAAAATAAGTTGTAAAAGGTACACTTACAAAGCAATCTAAATCATCTAATGTTTTATTTGATTATAGATCAACCCACTATTTTATTTATAACTAATTTTCTAAGGGTATCACCATATTACCTCCACAATGTGATGATGAGTTAGCTATGAAAAAACCTAATGGAACAATGACTGCATCATAGGATTACAATTCTTATCATGCTGAAGTTTGTTGGAAGGTGATTCTTAAAAATCTTGTGATACTTCCTTTAGTTGAATTCTATGTCACTATTGGAATGTAATGGAATTCAATATATTGGAATCATATCGATTTATAGGATGTGAAGTCAAATTTCATATTTTGAATGAATCTATCAATGTAAATATTTATATCAACATCTAGGGGAAACAACTTCCATATTATTGATCTTAACTCCTATAAATTTTGGTTATATATCTCAAATGGTTTAAAATAAAATCACTAATCAGGATAGACCTATTTTATATGAGTTTTTTGATGCTATTATGGAATAATTTTCAGGCCTTCCACTAAATTGTGATGTTGAGTTTTCAATAGAAGTCTGAACAGGTGATATTTATATTTCAAATACTCCTTATGTAATGGCCATAATTGAGTTGTTGGAATTGAAGAAGAAAATTCAAGAGAATATTCAAAATCGATTCATCAACTCTAGTACATCAACTTGGGGTATACATATATTTTTTGTTAAGAGGAAATATGGATCAATGTGTCTGTGCATTGATTATTGGGAACATAACAAGATCACTAGTAAGAAATATATCATCTCCCTATATTGATGAATTATTTGATCAACTTTGTCAAGCTCAATACTTTTCCAATTTTGATCATCATTCTAGATATCATGAATTGAGAGTCATGAATGAGGACATAGCCATGTAGGCATTCCATAAAAGTTATAGAAACTATGAATTTATTGTGATTGATTTTTGTGTTACTAATTCATCTAGTATATTTATAGATTTTAGAAATAGAGTCTTTATAGAATATCTTGATCAGTTTTTTGTAGTCTTTATATATGATATTGTTGTATATTCAATGATTATGGAAGAAAATTAAGATCACTTGAGGATTGGGATAATGAAACTGATAAGGGACACTCTTTATGAAAAACGTACCATGTGTGACTTTTATCTTTAGAATGTTTCATTTTCAGGTAACATAATCTCAAGGGATGGGATATCGATGGATCCATCATAGATGAATGTTATTAAACATTTTTCTAGACCAATAATGGTATCTAATACCCAAAGTATTATTGGTTTGGATGGATATTATCAAAATTTTGTGAAATATTAATCATGATTATCTAATACAATATTCATATTGACTCCAAAAAGAGTTATGTTAATATGGATGGAGGAATGTGAAGAGAATTTCAAGGGGATGAATGAAAGGTTATTTAGTGAACCTATGCTCACACTACCCGGTAGTGGATAAAGGTTTATGATATGTATCGAGGAATCAAAGAAGGGTCTTGGATGTGTCCTCATGAAAAAAATGATATGGTGATTTTTATGCATCATGATAATTCAAAATCCATTATAAAAATTATCCAACTCATTATTTGGAGTTACTTAGTGTACTTTTTTCACTAAATGTATGAAATAATTATATTTTAAAATAAATGTGTGACATATATACTAATCATAAAACATTAAAGTATTTTTTCACCCAAAACGTGATGAATATTTTAAAATTAGATGGATGGAGTTGATCACGATTTTGAATTCTCAATACATTATCACCTTGGAAAAGTGAACAAGGTGGCATGTGCTTTGAGTCAAATGTTCCATGCAAGACTATCTAGGATGACGATCAAAAAATATCAATTATATATTTATTTTCAAAAAATTTATATAGAAATGATAAAAGGAAGGGGATAAATCATATCTGGATAAATTAATGTTTAACCACTTAAACAAGTGAATATTAAAGAGGCCAAAAGGATGATGTAGAGCTACAAAATAAGTTTAAAAATTTTTATGATTTAAACTATTATTATGATTTAATAATTGGTTTTATAAACTGTGTTTCTATCTCTCCCATAATAGAATTAAATAAAGATCTATTGGATGAGGCTCGTAGTTCATAATTATCTATTAATACTGGTAGTAGAATGATGTGTAGGGACATGAAAGAGTATTTCTTATGGGATGACATGAACAAAGATATTGCATACTATGTTTATCAGTTCTTGGTTTCTCAGCAAGATCTGAATGATATAAAAAAGTCAAAGGTGATGTTAGAAACATTACCTATACAATAATGGAAATGGGAAATTATCACCATGGATTGTTTTCATTGTAATTTCCAAATCATCTAAAACCCATAATGTTAAATGTGTTACAGTTGATCACCATATGAATTTTCCACAGTTCATTGTTATCATAGAAGAATTATCTCTTGATAATCTTGACAGAATATTTATTTAGGAAGTGGTGAGATTTCATGAAGTACCACTTTTGATTATATATGATCGAGACCAAAGGTTTACATTAATGTCTTGGAGAAGTAATCAGTGGGATATATATATAATTTTCAGTTTTAGAACATCTTATCATCCTCAAAAATATGGTCATTCTTAGAGGACAATTCAAACTCTAAGAGACATGTTGAGATAATTATATATGGATTTAGAATGTGGTTGGGATCAACACATGCCTTTGATCTAATTTTCATATAATAATAGTTTCCACTCCAGTATTTATAAGGATCCTTATGAAGCCATCTATGGTAAGAAGTGAAAAATGTCAACATTTTGGGATGATGATGGGGTAAAAATTTATTGGTGCTTGATCTAGTTAAGTAAATAGTAGAGAATATTAGATCAATTAAACATCACATAACTGTAACTTGGATTTCAAAAAATGTTTTTATAAAAATAGATGAAAAGAACTAGAGTTTTATCTAGGTGATAAGGTATTTATATGAATATATCCATGGAATAGATTAATTATATATTGAAACAATGGAAAGTTAATCCATAGGTATATCAATCCTTTTGAAATTTTTGACCTTGTTGAGAAGGTAGCTTATAGATTTACACTTCCACCAAATCTATTTCATGTTTTTAATGTGGTCCATGTATCTATATTGATATAGTATGTACTTAATCCTTACCATGTACTAATATCAGAATTCATAACACTGAAGCATGATCTTTCTTATGAAGAAAAACTGAGATATAATTTAGATCATAGAAAAAAAGTTCCACAAAACTGTAGAACACAATTGGTTAATGTTTTATGGGGAAAATTTCATTTTGAAGACGCTAAATGGGAACCTAAGAATGTGATGAGGTAGAGGTACCCTAATATGTTTGAATTAGAATGAATAATTTCTATAGAAAAATTTATTTTAAGGGGGTATAATGTTACACTGGGATATTTTTATGAAATGTTTCTCTTTAAAAAATGGTATAGCTTCGGTTAGATGTGACTTCGAGTTTAAATGAAATATGAGAAATTATTAGTATAAAATAACCATTATAACCTAGAAATTAAATTAGACTAAATATTTATGAATAAATAAGTATAATGTCACTACTCAATATAAATGTATTTCTTGATTCATAAAAAGTAATTAGACAATGTTTAATAAAATAAATTTATTCTTCAAAAATATTATTTCTTGAAAAACAATTTCAATTTATTTTTATGAGTTAAAGTTAATTTTTAAAGGTTATAGAAAATTTATTGGATAAAATTAATTTTTTTAAAAAAATTCTTCATTTAAAAACAATATTAATTTTTTTCTTATAAATATTTGGAAAACATTTATTTTTTTAAGAAATATAAAATTTATTGTTTTTTATTGAAAATTATGTTTTATTTTAAAGTATTTACAAAATAGAAATATGTTTTGTATTAGTTTAAAACATTAATTAGTTCATCAGTATTTAAAGTAGTTCAATTATATTTTTTGAAAATGATTTTATGCACAAATTTATTATAAAAACATTTTATGTTTTAAAAGGGTATTTTTCTAAATGACTGTTTTCATGGTGTTTTTATATTATATTAAATTCTGAAATTTATGTGTTTTTAATTTTTAAAAAGTGATATAAAGTTAATGTTTATAACATCCAAATTTATTTAATTGGGCCTTTTTATTTTTTCTTTATGAATCGTAATCTTGGTTAATTTTGTTACAATGGTATAGGGTAAATTGGGAAATTTATGTTAAAAATAAAATAATAAATCATATAAAATGACCATAAAACATGCCCAAATATTATTTTATAAATATATTTCAACCCTTAATACCTTATTATATTAATAATTTTGTTTAATTGACACTTTTCATGGAAGATGAGTTATATAATTGTTTAATCAAAGAAAGTCACAAAATACTACTTTCTTTGTATTAAATATACCTTATGGTTCCAAATGGAGAAATAGTTTTTTTATGAAGGAATATAGAGTCTAATTTTCAACATAAACAATATATTTTCATGGTATAAATTTATTTTTTACTTTTATGGATACTTAGATGAGATCATGATATTTATAATAGTTTAGTTAATAAAAATTCAATGATGTATCATTCAACTTTTAAATATTATATCATTTTTAATATAGTTTGAAAAAAATATATATTCCAATATAAATATTCTTATATAATAAAGAATATTTATCTTCATTATTTTATTTTATTTAATATTTTCATTTTGAACAAATAAGTATATTATGTAATTACACAGTGTTGATGTATTAATTATTTTATTAAGGGAAATATAAAAGAATTGTTATCAAAAATATTAAAATAAATAAAAGTTTAGATAATTAATGTGATCATAGAATATTATTTACTAACTTAACCATGTAAGGGTACAATAAAATATTTATTTTTCTATTTTAAGTTGTTATCTTTTTATTTTTACATTTCCCTGTAATAAATTGAATAAAAATTGACACTAATGGTATTTTTTAAAATATTATTTTATTATGTTATTTAAAAATCATAAAACATCATTAATAATAAAAAATAATTATAATATGGTATGAAATATTATAAATGATTCATTTACGGTCTAATTGACATCAGATAAATATAAATTAAAAACATTTATTATTGAGAATGTTGTTACCTTTGTTAAAATTAAAATATCTCAACTACATGTCAATCAAAATGATTAGATTTCAAATAATTCCAAAACATGCCAAAAATATTTTTTTATGATATTAAATCTTTAAATAATATTATATTATAATAAATGTTAATTTTTAGGTATTTTATTTGAGATTTAATTTATTATAAATTAATATTTTTGGAATTTCCAAAAGTGTCCACCACCTCAAGTGTACAAGGGAAACTCCTACTTCAATTATCCACATGACCATGATAATTAAAGCTCTAACATCCCATTATAATTTATCTTATAAACATCCCTACAAATATTATAGAGATTATGGATACTCAAAATACTATCCCAAGTATCCCTACAGGGAGTTCACCCAAGAAGAGGTAATCATCTTTATCGACACTTTCAAGTGTATTTCTTGTTCTAATTACTCTTAATGTGTTGTTTACATTAAAAACGTATAAATATAGTATTATTTATATTTTTTACTTGTTATTATGGTTATTTAAAAATCATATTCCACATTTTATTCGTCCTATGAATGAGGAAAGCACCGTGTGTGAGTACGTACGACTTACCATCTCCACGTTGTGGTGTAATATGTTTGTTCATAACCACTTAACATGGATTGGTATAATGATAATATATATCTATATATATATATATAATAATTATAACATTATATTAATATACCATCTACTTCCTTACCCTTTCACCATTAAGGGAATGATTTCATTGCTCATGCATGTGTACGACTTACCGTCTCCACAAAGAGATGTGATTCATGTTCCATGTTCACCATTAAATAATGATTATATAAATCTATATAATGAATAAATATGATATATAATACTTTAATATCAGTTTCTATATGACATAACTGTATCTTATTCATAATAAATAGTACTTATTCGATAAAACACGCATAAGAAAATAAAGGAGTTATCATCTGAAAGAAGGGTAATAATGAAATATTATTAACAAATTGGTGATAAGTTGATATAAGAGGATCTTATATGATATAATAAAGAAGAATACGATTCTTTAATAAATTATTTACATTATTCAAACCATAATATTGGAGTTTCAGATACATATGAAGGAAATCTATCCTAATGTAAGGGTTAATTTCACAATCTAATTATTATTCAATATTGCTTATACATAGGTATCTGTCAGAGATATTTATCTTCCTTGTCCATGTTTCTTAAAAATGATTTTCAAAATATTTTTTCTAATATTCTACAATTTTTTAATTTTTTATATATGTGTGAATTTTTTCTAAATTTTTTGAATGGAATTTTTTTTGCTGTCTGAATGAGTTTCTTTATGACTTTTATAGAAAAAATTATGAAAGAAATGTTATCTAACATATACGGCATGGCTAGATTTTTCCATTTCCACTTTCCCTTAATGTTATAAAGCTTTATTTATATGATTATGTGGTTCTTTTCAATGAAAATGTTTTCCTTTTTCATTGTGTGGCTATAAAAACAAATTTTTTCAAAATGGAAATTATATCTTCCTCAATAAATATTTCAAGTGATCTCTCAAAGTTATTTTCCATCTATGATAACATTATTTGATTTTACATATTGTTTAATGGGTATATATTTCATGAATTATATCGTAACTCTTCTTTTGGTTGGTATATTTATATTATGGAATGATATTTATGAAATATATTTCTTTTCTATGGGTCATGCTATGATGAAATGATTATGTAAACCATTTCATTTCATGGGTTCTGATATGATAAATGAATTATGTTCTTAATGAGAACATATTTATGGTTTTAATTATATAATTTTTGGGACCTATATCTCCCAAAAATTCATTGGGTAAATATTTATATCTCATGATAATGATAGCACTATAACAACAAGTAAACTCGGTTTAGTAATACAAGGCTGGAATTAAGAGTGAACTTAGTTCAGTAATGGACTTTATCAGATGTGATAGTTTTGGAAGTGAGCCTTGACTAATATGAAACATATTTTTTATGGTTATGTGTATTCCAAAATTTTATATCTTATTTTATACGCCCATCAAATTTTATCTTTATGTTAAAATAGTGGGTGCCCTATACCCAACTATACTATACATTTGATTACCAGATCATGTATACAGTTAGTTATACATGATTTTCACCGAACATTATATAATAGAAATTTATGCATCCACTATTGAAAGTTAATTTCCATAGATTAATTGTAGTATAAAAATGTTATAACATATACTTGGATATACCAATACGTGTTTGGTGTGTTTTTTAATTATTTAATTATCACAAGCTTTTGTAATATTTAGTTTAATTAAAAGGCCATCTACAAATCTTCTCAGTTCCATTATATGTATAAGGACCAATTTGTCTAATTCATGGTTTTATTTTATAATCCCCAGTTCCCCTCACTAGTGATTGAGTACTATTGTATAATGGCAAGATATATAGTGAAAAATATCCCTCCAGGTTATGGTGACACACTGGACATGAGTTTGACGCATCGAATGGGAGGTACTACAACTCGAGTCACATGCGACATGACTCAATTTATATCCTGTAGTGTCAAGGTTTATCCATTAATAACACAATGGATCAGACATTATAACCCTCTCTGGATCAGGTCGTTATTTTATTATTTCATAGTCTATTAGTTTTTAGGTATATATAGTTTACACATGAAGACAAAGAATAATAATCAAACATCCAAGATAAAATGAACTTGTGACATGATGCATATTTTTCTATTTATTACATAGTCAGTTTTGTGTGGGATTTACTAGAATATTATTATCAAATGAAAAATTATTTTTTTAGTCACATTAAAACAATAAAAACCTAAAAGAAATATTAATTTGTAATATTCCTCCATCATTAAAATTTGGACAAAATCAGGTTTTAATGGGTGTTTTTCATGCCGTATATGAGGTTTATTCTTACTACCAGGGAGTTCTTATGAGAGTGGTGGGTTGATAATTTAAAATTGCAGCAAAGAAGTATCCAAATATATCTTGTTTTAATTTTATAGGCATGTATTGAGTAAATCTTGTTTTGATTTTAGACGTTTGGACATCACTTAATAGATCAAGGAGACGTGAGTTAATGTGGTTGGTAGTCAAACACCTACCTTAAACCCTCAAAGTAGTGGCATAGCCAAATCTTTTCGACCATTAGGAGAGGTATTGGTATCTTTTCTACTAGAATAATCCTATAATAGAGTATTGTAATTATATTATAGTGGGTTCCAATAATTCGATAAAATATTGGGAGAATTTTAATGATTTTATTAATTAATTAATCAAAATTTCATGAATATTTATTAGGAAAAATATCTGAATATAATAATATTTAATTTTCTAGAAAATGGTAAGTTATACTACAATATATAATTGTGAAAAAATGGACAAAGTAAATTTAAAAACTGACACGAGTATCCAAGAATTGTATGGGCACTTGCAGATAGTAATATGATATAGGGAACTCTAGGTGCCAGTGTACCCAACACCTGTTATGTCACCTAAAAAGAGAGGGTGAGAAATTTCTTACATGATACTCATATATAGAGAATATTATTTTTATGTCATTATGATATCATCAATCTATGATTTTAGTTGTAGTCACAACATCAGGACATATATGATACAACATATAGTCTCATATCAGAGATGTTTTCATGGAGAATGAGAAGCAAGATATGAATAAGGTGATAATTACACCGGCATATGTAAATTGAAATACAGATAATTATATTTCAATGGATCAATTTATCAGAACATTTTTTCCTATTTACTAAAGATTCATTTTCAGTTAAAAAATGAATAGTATAGATTAAATGCTTCATTACCTATTCAGGTAAGGATATCAATGTAAATAAGAATATAAAATATATATTAATTATTAATTAATTTGGAAAAAGATGAAATGAATGAAAAAGGAAAATTTAATTTAATTATAGAAGAAAATTTGAAATTTACTCCAAGGAAAGAGGTATTAATAGAGGTTTATTGTTTTTCATATCCTAAAATAAAACAATGGACGTCTAAATGAAATTAACTAAAACAAAGAAGCATGTAACCGCTTATTCTTCATATTTATTCATCCCAGTAAAATCTATTGTTTTATTTTTACTTATTGGGTATTAAATATTATACACCTTATCACATATATATATATATATATATTTAAATATGGTAACAAATAGAGTATAGAAACATTATTGAAAGTGAGGTGTTTTCTCCAAGAAGTTGAGAAAGGGTGATTCGTATGTTAGTGGTGAGAGGTATAGGAATTCAAAATTACAATTTAATTATTTAGGTTGAAATTTCATTGATTATTACCAAAAAATATCCCATGTGTCTTTTGGATACAAGGATACATTATTTCAGGCACCATAATGAATGTAGTTTTTTTTGAGGTGTAGTCAACCAATTTTTCAATAATACATGAATCATAGGGAATACATGATAAATATAATATATAAGAATTAATTACACTACTGTGGTAATATAATTAAGTGTCAAGAAAAATTAATGTGGTTTTTAATAATATATCTGGTATGGTATTTAGACTCCTTAAATCCAAACACCTTCGGTATTACAAACCGCTTTAGTTTGGACAGAAAACCATTAGAAATAAAGGCATTCCAAAAATCATTCATAATTAGTCAGCTAGTGAGCATGAACTATTCCAAAGTAAATATATTGATATATATACAAAATTATATTACATTCATTAAAGAATATTAAATTGAAGTATTATATATTCATGTTTAAAGGATACGAGTTCATTCAGGCTGGAATTGTCGAATAATATCCAGACTAATCTTTCGTCGATCATGATAATGTAGCATGGAGTAATTCCTAAATGCACATAACCTTATCTATATAACAACATTGACGTTAATGAGGATGATTTATGATGATTTTTTACATGTGAACATTGATAAAAAATTTAGTCTGGTGTAATTTGTAAATGCATATTTTATACATCAGAGTTATGATGTAAGTACTATCGATGTTGAAACATGTAGAAACATCCATTATATTTTATGGAATGATTTACAAACAATGGTGACACCCATAATAATATGCCACCTAATAAAAAATGATACCATATGTGTTATAGTATGATGGGGATCCATTATGTCATATATTGTTTTTAAGATGCATGGAGTTTGTTAGGATATAAAAACATTGCAGCATGTATAAACACATTTTGCATCTGTTGTAATTATCCTAACAATTTCTTATGATATTACATAAATCCAAATTAAAGAAATGTAATAATCAATTGATTTGGAAGATTTATATAAGGGTAAAAATCTCTTTAGAGATTTTGGTATACAGATTGAATTGGTTGTAGTAAATGTGTTGATTCACATGTAGTTGGCATTTGAACAAGTTCCATAAGTGCATGTGGAAGATTGTAAGTTCCAGAGACACATACTGCATAGGAGGGACAAGACCAAGGTGAAGGTTTATGAATTCACCATGAGTTGTGATCTATTATTCATTGTGACTAATATTTCCAAAATGAAGTGTATGTAAATTAGATGAGATTGACAAGACTAGTTAAAATTTAATACTTGATTCCACTTATCAAATTCAAAAGGGGCATATTATTTTGAATATTGTGGCAGGTATTCAGGTTAGATGATACACATATGGAAAAAATGTAGTACTAATAATGGACTATTGATAATACCAGGCCGTTAAGCCTAAATCCACTAGAATTTTACTTGGACCTATTCAATCGTACATATAGTTAAACTGTATTGAAAAATACAGGTTAGAACAATTCCATGGAAGAATTTTTCCCCATGTCACATGGATTAGACTCTCCATTTTGACATGTCATGTACATGGGAGTAAATTATCATGGTGAGTTATATCCATACACTCAAGTGATAGATTAATCACACATTCCATGATATGTACAAAAATGGATATTTCCATGATATACTGTATAGTAGGAAAATATTGATTATATTTGGGAGCACTGCAAGTGAAGCATTTAGAACAATCTAACTGTACTTCGGCAAGTACAAGTGATTTCAACCTTGTATGTTGAGAAGAAATGTCTATTGTTTTAAGGGTACACAAACTATTATTCCTTATATCCATGTGATATAGTATCATAGTTAGGCATTGTGATGAGTGATTCAAGATTATATAAGCCCGTGTTAGTCATACCTATGAAATATCGAGTACGTTTCAGCTTTTCAAGTAGCTAATTAGTATCTATTAGATGAAATAATATTTTCTAGCTATTAGAATCTTACCTAGTAAGATAAGTATTATCATAATGTAAATTATGTTATTCAGACTACCCAAGATATCATGTTACGATAGAGGAAAAAAGGGATATACATGGTGAGATGATCTATTGAGAAGTTTATTCAAGGTAATGATATCACAAATAGAAGAATAGCCATGTAGTAGAATCATGGCAGTCCCAACAGCTAAAGCTATGACTTAAGAGAAAGATGATCGTAATCATGTGAGTGATAACAATAATGGTTATAAAGTTGGTTCTACTCCATTTTGGATTGTTTAAATAGTGGGTTCCATAGACCCAACTATACTGTGCTATTGATTACCATATCATGTATACTATTAGTTATACATGATGTTCACTTACCACTACAGTGTAGATATGTATGTGTCCACTATTTAATGGTAATGTCTAAAGATTGATTGTCATATCAAAAGGTTATATTTGATCCCAAGCTATAATGAGAACCTCATGATACTATGACATTAATCATAAAATTATATATTGTGGTCCATATACATGTCACTTATTGGACACAATAGTTGTTTGATAATCAAGTGATGGTAGATCATAATAATTGAGTCTTATTCTCATGAAGGTTGCACTTCGTGATCTCTAGAAGTGAGATCATAAGGTCAGATCTGCCAATAGAAACACCACATGTTTTGGGTTTCATTGGATGTTCCTATCTACAGATATGTGTAATGATCTCTTGACTTGAAATCATTGAAAATGTGTCATATTTGATCACATGAATGGATGTAGGAAAAAAACCATGATAATGAAATTAGGGAGAGGTAGTTTTTGGTGTGTGCATTATTGGTGACATGACATTGGTTGAATGGTCAAGAAAGTATTTATCAAATCCCTATTAAGGAAGTTATATATCTCGGGCCATGTTGATCAGAATTTTAGTACCTTGATAAATTTATAGCCATGGTTGTCCAAGATAAATCCATTTAGTTATATCAGCAAATTATAATGTAATAAAAGAGTGATTACATGGGTGTGTGTCCGGTTTTATGAGATATTAAAGATAAATATATTATATTACATGGTGTGTGTTCATAGGTTGGTTATCACTACTATGACAATATTTATCAGTTTAGGGGAAATGATGGGTTGATAAATGCCACTCTTGGTCTATGAATAGTATTCACTTCTATCAAGATATTGGATTATAGGGTCACACACAATAGCATATTCAAGAATATGTCTTATACAATTATATATGGGTTTTAGACATGTGGGACCCACCGATGGGTGTCAGGATTTTTCCAGGGATATACGATCAACAAAGTAAAAACTAAATTCATATTATTAATGTTTAGAATAATTGGAATTGAATTGATTTATTAATTGTATTTCTATTTTTTAATGTAAATACATGAAATTATTATTTGAGTGAATATTTGTTTAAAATATTCAAGGTACATTATATATTTATGGCAATGATGAGTAAAGTTAATGAATCATATATTATCGTGTATTATATTTAATTTATTTCAAGAATGTGATAATAATATTTATGACTTAGTACAGTTGTTATATTAATTCATTTATAGTGCGTTAATTATTTGACGGTCAAAGAGGCAATTTTCAGTAATTTAATTACACACTGTATATAGAGGAGGATCGCAATTCACTAAATATGATTCATGGGATTTCTATCACTTATTCTCTATCACTTGTTCTAGAGATAGAGGCTATACATCTTGGAGCTTAGATCTCTCCCTCTCTCTTAGGCATTTCAAGCTTGGCGATACAGTGTTCTTCAGCACATCGAAGGCCTCGTCGAAACTCCGCACTAGCACCTGCATTTTGACGATCATCACTCCTGCATGTTTTTGAAGATCTTGTGGGTGATCTAGATGAATTTGGCTTGATATTAATTGAGAAGTAATCTCAAATGATGAGAAGACCTTGAGTACGAAATTGGATCTAAACCAAGTATTAATATGGTTTTAATTTTGTGCTTAAAACGCTTCACACGAGATCATTGGCTTAAACTGGGCATCGATTCACTGACCTCGATGATTTTATGTCATTTGTATGTATTTGTTTTAAAATACCACCTTTTGGGTATTTATTTGTGTTCTTGGTACCATAAATTTATAATTAATATCATATTAACTTCAATTATTTTGTCCATAAATGAATATCGTGATCTTTGATATGAAGGATATAATTTTCAAATGTTATTTTCATGTTGTTATTCCCTTATTATTATTTTATCTCCCTTTATTTCATGTACTGAGCATATGAGATCACCCTTTTCTTATGTTTCTTTTCCCCATGATATGAGTAAAGGTATTAAGTATTATGTGTAAAACATGGTTCTATTTATGAATTAATATATGGGAGACGATGTAGAATTTTTATGAATCAATTGTTGGTGTTTCCAAGTTTCTAAAGACAGTAAATCTACACTGTTCTGTCAAGGTTTTTAGGTTATGTAATGATTATCCTTATATTTATATTTAATGTCTATAATTTAAAATCATGGGTAATTGTAGATGATATGAGAGAAAGGATTAGTTATCCTTTAGAAACTATTCTAAGAAAACCTTAAGAACCCTAAGGATAAGTCTATGTATATGATTCAATCATAGTGTTTTGGTGATGATCATAAATAACCTATATTAAAACCTAAGGTTTGATAAATTAAAATTCAATATGTAATTTCCATTGATTATTATTATGGTTTCCTATAATATGATTTTTGGATTCAATCAATCTATTGATCCAAAAGGAACCATCTTAATGATGAATGCAATGGGATAGGAAATGATTTTCCTCCTGGAAAATAGAATTTTATGGGATATGGAATGAAAAATATTATTTATATGATCCCATGACGTTTTAAGCCTATGAATCATTTAAGACATCCAAATTAGCAAAGGTCGGAACAATATTCTATTGAGTCCTTAATGAGGCAGTTCCCACCTTCATTCAGTGGGTCTTCTATTCCACTAATGGATGAATAATGGATCAATTCCACTTGAGATATATTTTTTTATTATCCATTATTTAGAAAATGAGAAATTAATTTTAGTAGATTATAATTTTTTAATGTGAAATAGTCAAATGGTTGAATTTCATCAAGAATAAAATAAAACAAAATGAAATTGACTCTTTATAATTGGATGAGTTCAAGAACATATTTTTAGATTAGTAATTTCCTTTTATTATTTGAACAAAGTTGGATAAGGTGTTTCCCGATCATAAGAAATATGATTATCAATATATTGGTACCTACAATGGAAATTTTACAATAATTTCAAAAGTACGATTATGGAATTATCATCCAACCTGAGAGTAATGTTCATTGATTCATGAGTGGATTGAAACCAAGTCTATGAAGGGTGTTTTCCATAAGGGACTTTAGAAGCTATGTGGAAATCATTTTATGTGCTCTAAATGATAATATGGAGATTTATGTCACACACCAATATTATGGGTTTAAAAAGAATAGAAAAATGGAATTCAAGGGAAAATAACAAAACCATAGCGAAAAGAAGATGAGCGTTCCATAATGCTCAATGTTTGGAACGAAACATGGAGGAAACTACCTTAAGAGGACTAGAAAATTTTTAATGTGTGGGAAAAAAGTCATCAAGAAATTTAATACCAAAGTGATGGAAAAATATAGCTAATGATGAGAATATAGAAGAGTATACAAATAAAGAACCTCCCACACTTCAATGATTCAATTGAAAGGATAGTGGGATTTAGGATAACCATTGCCCAAATCTGTTGGTTATCGATGATGATCGATGTCCACAAACTCTTAAGGACAATGAAAAAGGAATATTAAATGTGATCACTATTGGTGATATGGAACATGATAATGAAGTGGTGATTGGTAAAAATACCATCAATTCTAAAGCCTCTATTATTTTTATTTTAGGTCCACTAACAATTTTATTTCAAAATACATTTCTAAAGGTATCACCATATTACCTCTACAATTTGATGATGAGTTAGTTGTGAAAACTCATAATGGAAGAATGGCTGGATCATAAGTTTATAAATAATATCCATGTGATGTTTTGGAGAAAGTGATTCCTACATGTCTTATAATCCTTCCTTTATTTGAATTCGATGTGATTCATGGAATGGATAGTCTTTCACTATATATAAAATATTTTAATTACCATGGAAGGAAAGTCACATTTCATATTATAAATGAATCTATATATGAATGGATGAATATTAACTTCCATTTTAAACTACTTCCATATTATGGGTCTTAATTCCTAAAAATGAAGGTTATATATCTCAGATGGGTTGGGATAAAATCACCATTAAGGATACACCTATTTCATGAGATTTTTTTAATGTCTTTCCAGAATAATTTTCAGGTCTTCTACTAAATTTGGAAGCTTATTTTTCAATAGAACTCATACAAGGTAATATTCTAATTCCAAAGACTCCTTATAGAATTTTCCCAATAGAGTTGCAGGAATTGAATAATCAAATCTAAGAGAATCGTGACAAGAGATTAATAATCTATATTTAATCACCATAGGGTGACCCTATTCTATTTTTAGTAACAAATATATATAAATAATCCTCTTCACAGAGTATTGAGAAATTAACAAGATCACTGTCAAGATAAAATATAGTCTCCCTATATTGATGTCTTATTTGATCAACTATGTGAAGATCAATACTTTTCAAATTTTGATCTTCATTCTTGATATCATAAATTTAGAGTCATGAAAGAGCATATACGCAAGGCTACATTCCATAAAAGGTATGGAGGATTTTAATTTATATTGATTCATTTTGGTGTTTTTAATTCCTCGAAAATTATCATGGATTTGATAAATAGAGTCTCTAGAGACATTCTTGATTGGTTTGTTGTAGTATTTGTAGTTGATAATATTGTATATTCAATGAGTAATGAAGAACATTAAGATCACTTGATAATTGTACTAAAGAACATGATAATGGAGAATATTTAGGGAAAATTTACAAAGTATGAATTTTTTAATTATAATGATTCATTTTTTGGTCACATAATCTCATGGGATAGGGATATTTGTGGATCCAACAAAGATAAAAGTTATTGAACATTGTAATGAACCAAAAATGGTAACTAATATCTATAGTATTGTTTATTTTGATGGATATTATTGACATTTTTGGAAATATTTATCATGATTATCTAATCCACTCCCCAGGTTGACCCATAAAGGGTTTAATTTCATATGGATAAAGGAATGTGAAGAGAATTTTGAGGAGGTGAAAAGAAGGGGTTTCATTGCACCTATGCTCAAAATACCCTATAGTGGAGAAAGTTTTGTGATCTATAGTGATGTTTAAAATAAGGGTGTTGGATGTGTTCTCCTGAATAATTATATAGTGATATCTTATTACCTATGAAAATTTAAAATACATGATAAAAATTTGATGGAGTTGGTGAACTATGAACCAACTAATTTGTAAATTATTCATTGATAAATAACTTATCACATCTTTATTGTTCTTATGTGTGACAATGCATGTGATATTGTTCAACAGATAACTGTTGCATTAAAGGGTCATAGAAAATCATTGCTATGATGAGATATCGAAAGTGAAACAACAATATTCTTGAATATATGTTCTATATCCAGATGATGTTATTTGAGAGAAAAAATTAATATAGGCCATTAGGGATGAGGACTCATAAAACATTGAGGCACCTTCTCATTGTGTGCGCCCTTGGTAATATCCAGGATGATATTATGAGAACGATACCCACCAGTAGGAAATCCACAATTCATAGTTTCATTGGTTGTTCTTATCTGTGGATGTGTGTATTGGTCCTTAGACATTAAGATTATTATTGATGGGTATTACAACTCGCTAACTTATATGTATTGATGAAAAATGTGATGACACATTGTTTTCAGAATGTTAGGATATGTTGGGTGTGTGACGAGTGATACTACATTAATAGATAATGAAATAAAGGATTTGTCCCTTCTGTTCTATAATGGGAGTAGATATCTCAAGCCCTTTGATGTAATTGATATAACCTAAATAAATCCATGGCCATGGTGAGGAATGGGAATGTTAAATTCTAAAAACACAAAGAAAGAATAATCGAGAACATTGGTTGATTGAAATAGCATGGAACCCACTTGATTCGAGATATAAAGACAAAGGGATTATATTACATGGTAAACATTCGTAGGAGGTGACACGTCATTGCGGCATTAACTTCATTCTCAATGGGTTCCATGGTGTGTTTCTAGAAACTAACCTTTGACATTAGGTAGGCTCCGTCTAATGACACTAAGAAAAATTCCTAGATGGTCACACACTAAGTGTGTCCAAATCTCTCAGTTAAATATTAATTTAACAAGTTAAATAATTATTATTTCTGATTGTGGTTTAATAATTATTTAAGGATGACTGATCTCATTTATTTCAACACTAATTATTCAAGAAAATATATTGTGGGTGAAATAATATATTTATTAGCGGGTAATGCATTGATATTTATTTTAGAAATAAATAGCTATTATTCAAGGTCTAATAAATGTGGTGGAGGAAATAAAGAAAAATGGAAAAATAAAAGTACACATCGTTTATATTAAATATACACATCATGTATTTTTTTTTTAAAATTTATGAGAAATAATATTATATATTTAATTAAATAATATTTGGTATAATTCTCTGGGTGCATGTCAAGTGATAATAATAGTCAACTGTTATTATTTGACATGGGGTATTACCAAGAATTAAATGAAATGAATAAATTCTTTCAAGTAATAAATTCATTTTATTATTCGATGTAATTAAAAATCCTAATTATACAATTCTCATAGCCTAGACATTTTTTGTGCGGTTGTGGACAACAGATATGAAAAAGCTCTAAAGCCATGAGATAATTCTTTTTCCACCAAGAATGCTCTCAAGCTACGAGAGATAGATCCACCTCCATTGGATCAAGGAGATCGAAGGCAGACATCACAAGTGAAGGCTCTTCCGTGCTAGCACCTGGAGATCACTTTGGGGACATCTATAGATACATGGGGCATGTGTGGATCACCGCTAGTGGAATCCTACACTTGGATTCTACGATTAAATGACATATCACATTAGACCATGACCGGAAACATAAATAAAGAAATAATTCCATCAAGGTTATTCTTGTCAATTAATTAAATTAATTATATCCAACATTTGATGATCCCATCTATGGTTTCGGGACTCCCCTCTTTCTTTTTCATTCATCATTCTATTCCAAAGATCCAACATTTTATTATCGTGATAGATCTCACATTGATCATTGTTAACACTAAAATTAAAGTTGTGTAAACCCGCCAATGCACTTCCGTAGTACCCAGAACCTACAAAATTATCAATCTTGTGATTTTCAATCATCTGGTGTAATGTTTTCCTCAATGATATGCATGAATTTTCTTTTTCAAGAGGGGTAAGACATATATACTGATCATAAATGTTTAAATTTAATTTTCACTAAAAATGAGTTGAATATGTTCCAAATATTATGGATGGAGTTGATCAAGGATTATGATGACTCAATACATTACAACCATGGGAAATTGAACAAGTTTAAATATGATTTGAGTCTAAAAATCCATTATATCCTATCTACGATGATGACCATAAAAGATTCTATATTTATGGATTTGAAAAGGATGGATATATAAATTTTAATGGAATGGAGTAGATATTGTATAGCCCAAATTAATTTTCATCCACCTACCCATGTGTAACACCCCAAGATTTCATAGTAAGTTATTTATTTAAAGTAATTCAATAACATGCACTACACGCAACACTGAGTTCAAGTGCACCACGACTTACTAAACTAGCTGTCCAAAAGCGGTTATGAATAGTATTAACTAAATTATGAACCTTATATAATATTTATAATTTTAGAATCAATATTATGTGTTTCTTAGACATAATGTAGGAACAAATTCCATGTTTTTAGATAAAAGAAGTATTTTTCAAAAAATAAAATTTTACGAACTTTTAATGGAGAACCCTTTTTTAAATCAAAATTTTGAAACTTTTATATATTCAACTTGAAAAAATAAACATCTTATTTATAATCAAGACATAAGAAATTAGTTTCAATAAATTTTTGGTGTTTTTCTGATAACTTTTATATTTGGGTGAATAGTGAAAAATACTATATTTTAAATGAAAACAACTTTTTTAATCAAAATAATTTATAGTGTTTAATTATACATTTTAATGTTTTGGAAGTATAATTAGATTATATGTTTACCATTTAATCCAATCATGGTCATTGTAAGTAATTTCACATTGAAATTAGACATAAACAACTGTCAATCTTTTGATAGTTATTATTTCTTAAATATACAATTTTTGGTTTTGGCAACAGGAATTCATTTTAAATTAATTAATTAAACTTATATGTTTTTAAATTGGTAAAATATAATTCATTTTTGAATTCAGAATATCAAAATTATCTTAGGGAGAATTTTTGGAATTTTTCTGAAAACATTCAATTTTTGATGATTAGTGAAAAGCACTGAGTTATTGTTTAAAACTGACTTTTTATTTAAATGATTATTTATTTTATTTAAATTTATTTTAGGTCAAAATTCATATTTAATACCTATATAAATTAAATTTAATTCATTGGAGTCAGTTTATAATAATTTTAGATATATAAAAATTTTATCGAACATTTTTTTGTCTTTTACCCACCTCCTATGAGCAATTGCAAATTTACATTAAACTTAATTTTACCGCTTCTATGAGTTGAATTTTGAAAATACAAGAGACATGGATAAAATCAAGGAGTAAAATGTGGTTCAATAAAATAAAAAAATATATGGGGAATAGTAACTTTTAACTTTTATTTACCACGGTTAAATGTAAATAGGGTAATTAAAGGTAAAAAAGATATTATTATTACCCTAACAGATGTCCAAATACTATTTTTAAGTCTAATTAGACAAAAAACCTTATTAATAAAATATTAACATCTTTGGTCGACTTGGATTAGATTTAGACATTTATTATTATTTAATTAAAAGAAGAGTTAAAAGTGTTAAATTCAATGTTTAATAACTAAAAAATTTATAATATAGGGTTACATATAAGATAAATTAGACTATAATTATTAACTAGAAATATAAATAGATTTACAACAAAATGGTATTTTATTTATATTTTTTAGACATTAAATAATTTAACTAATTTATGACACAATGATGATGTAATAATTACCTAATTAATGAAATTTTAAAATAATTGATATTATAAATATCTAAATAAAAGTAATTAGAGACTTTTTATTAATTACACTAATTTTATAGGTTATTATGACATTTTATAATTGGTTATATGAATTTTTTTTGAAGTAATAATGCTGTTATGAATTTTGAGAAAACAAAATACCAAATAGTGTCAAAATGGACATAAAAGAGTTTTGAAAACAAATGTTATACTATTAATTGATATTGTATTCATTAAAATATATGGTTTTTCAAAAGGACTTATATAATGATAGGTGTATCATTAATGAACCACTTGGGGTTCTCTTGGAAGTATATAGTATGTTTATTAACCATATAATATAAAAATACAAAGAGACATGGTAAATGTCAAACTATTTAACTATGAGTTAAATCTAAAAGATAATGTTAATATAGCTACCCAAACCTATATAAAACCTATTGGTTGAGTGGTTTTAGACCCATACCCACCTTATAAATTACATAATCCACTTTTGAGGCATTAGAAACCGAAAATGAGTTTATTATATAATAATATTTCTAGCCTTTCCTAAGGTGCCCCTCACCCCCTTATAAAAGGGCACTCCCCCTTCTCTCTAATTCACACCTTCAAAGCCATTTGGCTTGGAAAACCCCTTCCCAAATACCGTCTAAAAGGGCATCCCTTCATCTTAGAGGCATTCCTTTATCCAAAAATCAATCCTATGAAGCCCTTTTGATCAAATCAAAAGAAAGAACCCAAAAAAGAGGTAAATATTTCATCACCTCTTTCAAGTTCATTTCTTCTTCAACGTCCTCTTTAATTGTTGTATCCATTCTAAAATAATAGCTTCAGTGTATTATAAATAAAGTAATTTTATTATAAATATTCTTCAACCATATTCATTATTCTATCCATCCTTTGAATGACATGTCACCATACATGCGTACGTACGACTTACCGTCTCCACGTCGTGGTGTAAATCTTATTCAATACATTATTATTTGTATCGGTATAATAATGGTGTGTAATTAATGTAAATAATAAATATATCATGATAATTATTCTGTATATATGATACACCATCAAATTATATATTATTCTAATATCAAAAGAATGATATTGTCGCTCGTGAGTGCGTACGGATTACCGTCTCCACGAACGCGATGTGATTCATTCCCCATCGTATCCATTCAAGAATAATTTTCATTATATGATCAAAAATAATGTTTAAAGACTTAATATAACTTTGAATACGAATAATATACATTCTATACATAATTATCATTACTTACATAACAAATAATATAAAGGAAAACAAATCAGTTAACACTAGAAATGACGATAATACTAAGATATTATTAACAAAGAAATGTTAAAAGATCATATATGATATCATATTAATATATATAATTATTTTATAATTTAATAACAATTATTTTACAATTATACAAGAGGTTAACTTACCTTCGACCAAGGAAAATTAGAAGGTAAGGTTTAATTTCACAATCTCTTTATTATCCGAGGTTGTTTTTAAGTAAGTATCTACTAGTACAACTTTATCATCCACATCCATGTTTCTTAAAAATATATTCCAAAAACATTATTAATATTTTATAGAATGTGGGTTAAACTCATTTATACCATTTTTTGGATTTTATAATATATTTATAAAGGAATCTTTCTGTCGTTTTCCAAACATGGTCCTTTATAACCTTTTCGTCAAAATTAAGGAAAGGATATCTTATTTTAACTTATATGGAAGGTGCGGATTTTTTCCACCTTATGACATCATCAATCCTTACCTTACAAGCCTGCAATAATATTTTCAAAGTAATTTTTTTCTTTATAATTATGCGACTCTTAAATGATTTCCAAATAGATAGAGATATTTCTCTAGAAAAAGGTTTTGATTTCATCTTTATCATCATCATTTGATGGATTTTATGTTTTTTTGAAGTTGATATATTATGATACAAAACTTCCATATTTTATTGAAGGTTTTGTGATGTGTTTGACAATGGATGTTCTATTTTTATACCATTCATGGTTTATGGTTAAAGTATTCACATTTTTTTTGATAGTCTTAATACAAATGTTTATGTTATGTTTAAATCTTTTCATATGAGGAATCTATTAGACGTAGTAAGTGATGGGTGGAGTATGCTATAGCTCCTCAATGAATCGGTAGGTCTAATGAGACAAACTAGTTTCTTGGCACAAGACCTTGACCAAATATTATTTGTAGTCTTTTCACAAGGCCTTGACCATGTGGTTATGAAAGTCTAGAATTATGCATTCAATCATTATGAATGTGGCTATTTATATTTCATTTGATTATTAGACTAGTAGAATATCCATGTGAGTAAGTAAATGGAATTATTTGATTTTATCTTTTCCATATTATGTTGACGTTTATGTTTAAAAGGATTTTGTTTTAGTCTTATATGTTGCCTTAAATGTTTATGATTATTTATTAAAGTTTCCGCAATATTGTTATCCTTACTGAGCATCTGAGCTCACCCCTTTCTATGTTTTAATTTTCCCAGGATGCGAAGAAGTATTTTATGACAGACCTCGAGGGATATTTGCAGGGGATATGAGTGTGGTCTATGGAAACAATGTTGTTGTTGTTTTTCATTTTATGATTTAATATAATCTTTATGAATGTATGTAGTACTTACAAGGCTAATAAACTAATCGGTCTTTCGAGAATTGATATTTTGTGATCATAACAATGTTATGTAATAATGCACTGAATCTGTGTAATTGGGGTCGGGGAGTTACACCTAGTGATGAGTAAAGATAAATAGAAGGATGATACGGAGCTAAAAAATATAGTGCGAAATGTTCACGAGTTCATATTTGATTTTGATGGATGAATAAGGTTCATGAATCATGTCTTTATCCTTCATATTGCAGAATTAAATAAGGTCTTGTTGGATGAGGCACATATTTCATCATTATCTATTCCTCCTAGAAGCAAAAAAGATGTATAGAGACCTGAAAGAGTATTTCTGATGGGATGAACTAAAGAAAGATATTGCATAATTTTTTTCTCAGTGCTAGATTTCTCTGCATGTTAAGGTTGAGATTCAGAATTCTAATTGGATGTTATAATCATTACCTATACCATAATGGAGATAGGAAAAAATTATTACAGTTTTTTTCATCAAACATACCAAAGCATCTAAAAACTATAATGTTATATGGGTTATAGTAGATTTACTTTAAATTTTAGCAAGATTCATTTCAATTAGAGAAGGTTTATCTATAGATCATATTTACATGATATATATTAAAAATGTGGTGAAATTTTATAGAGTACCACTTTCTAGTATATCTGATGGAGATCCGAGGTTTACATTAATGTTATGGAGTTGTTTCTAGAAAGATGTGGATACAGAGTTCAGTTTCCCCACTTCTTAACATCCCCAAATAGATGGTCATTCGAGGAGGAAAATTCAATCTCAAAAATTCACGTTGAGAGAATTCTATATGGATTTTTAAGGAGGTTGGTATCAACACCTAACTTCTGTAGAAGTTTCTTAAAACAATAGATTCCACTCCATTATACAGATGGATCCTTATGAATCTGTATATATTAATAAGTGTAGAACCACAACATGTTTTAAAGATTATGGGGTAAAATAAATATTTTGAGATAGTATAGTTGAGGAAATGGAATATAAGTTTATATTTATTCAACAACACATAAGAGTGGCTTAGAGTCGACAAAAACATTTTGCTAAAAATCAATGAAAAGACGTAGATTTATGCGTGGGTGAAAATTAATTTATAGGAATATCACCCTAGAAGAGAGTATTAGGATTTGGAAACAAGTTCAAGGTAATAACATGTTATATTAGTAATTTTGAAACTCTTGATCATGTTGGAAAGGTAGATTATAGATTGTATATTCCAACAAATCTCTCTCAATTTATTGGTGTATTCTATTTATCTCTACAGATAAAGAAGATAACTAATCCTTAACACATACTAAACTAATAAGTCTAATTACCACTAGATCAAAAATATTTATTATTTAGAACAACCGATATATATTATGGATCATTGAAAATCATTTCTACAAAACAAGACAACTCACATGGGTAATGTTTTGTGGTGAAACCATCAATTTAGAGGTGGATGAGTGGTAACCTAAAGATGTGATGAGGAGGTACAATAATTTTCTTATATTACAATGACTAACTTATAGGGAAGACTTTTTTATGGCGGTAGAATGTAACAACCATATATTTTTATGAAATGTGTCTCTTTAAATAATTTTATAGATTGGGTTGCACAAAACACCGAGATTAAATGAACTATGAGACACTATTAAAATAAAATCACCATTATAACCAAGGCTTTAAACAAAAGGAATTAAATATGATCGACTAAATATAAATTTCCAAGTCAATATGAATATATTAGTATGTTTCTAAAAAATAATCGCTAAATTTTAAGTAAAATCACATTATTCTTAAAAAATATACTTTCTTAAAATATGATTTTATCTTCTTTTTATGAGTGAATATTAATTTTTTAATGTTATCAAAAAATTATTTGAAAAAATGAATTTCATTTTTTAATTCTTCATTTTCAAAATTATCTTAAAAATATTTTTTTTATATAATTTTTTGACAAACATTTTTTTATGGAGAGTGAAAGTACTTGTTTTTAATGAAAAATGGGTTCTATTTTAATGAATTTACAAGGTGAAATTATGTTTTGGGTTATTTTAAAATTTTAATTTGTTTATTTTGATTTAAAATAGTCCAATTATGGTTTCTTTAAAAATAATTTATAAATGCGTTTTTATAAAATAATGTTATGTTATAAAAGGTCATTTTTTCGAAAGACAATTTTTCATGGAGATTTCATATTAAATATAATTCCACAAATTCTATGATTTGAATTTAACAAAATGGATACCAAATTTCAATTCGAAAGTCCTAAATTTATTAAATTAGTCCCTTTTATTTTTTGGAAAATATAAATAGTAACCATGGTAAATTGTTTTACAATAGTAAAAGGTAAATTGGTTAATTTGTTTCCAAATTAAAATGATAAACACTATAAAATGACCCTAATACATGCCGAAATTTTATTTTCTGAAAATAATTAGACCCTTAACATAAATGTTTTGAAATTTTGTTTTTAAATTTACATTTATCTTGGAAGATGACTTATATAATATTTAAATAATAGAATGTCAAAAAATTTCACTTTCTTTGCCTTAAATATCAATTATATGTCCACTTGGGAAAAAAGGTATGTTATGAAAGAATATAAATGTAAATTTTTAACTTAATAAACATAGTTTCATGTTATAAATTTATTTTTTACTTTTTGTAATACTTATATAAGATTATGAAGTTTATAATATTTTATTAAATTAAAATTCTAAGATGTCACATTCATGTTTTATATATTATTTCATTTTTAATAGAGGGTTGCCCAAAATATATATTCAAATATAAGTAGTCTTATTAAATATTAAATATTGATATTAATAATGGTATTTTTTTCTATTTTCTAGTGAATAATTATGTATATTAAATAATTACACAACGTTGATGCGATAACTATTTTATTAATGGGTAAGTTAAACAAATAATGTTAAAAATATTAAAATATATATAATTTTTGATAATTAATTTCATCAAAGCGTTTTATACATTACCCTGACCATGTAGGGATATGATAATTTGATTTAGATTTTATCTTTTTATATTTCTATTTTTAAATGTCCAAGTAAAAAATAGTTTCAGAATTGATACTAATGATATTTTATCAAAATAATATTTTATTAAATTATTTGAAAATTAAATAAATAATTAATAATACAAAATAATTAAAATAAGATCAAAAATATTATAAATTTTTCATTTATGGTATAATTAAAATTACATAATTTGAAATTATAATCATTTAATATTTAAAAAGGTGTTACCTAAGTTGAAATTAAAATAACTTAACTAAGGCTTCACCAAAATGATATGGTTTCCAATAATACCATAACATTTATAAAATATTATTTTTTATGATATTAAAACATTTAAATTACTTATATTAGAATAAATTTTATTGTTGAGATATTTTTATTGATTTTTAATTTATTATAAATTATCATTTTTTGGAAATTCCAAAATTCCCCCTCACATCAAGTATAAAAGGTATCTCCTCCCTCACTTATTCACATCACATTGAGCCTTTAATATTGATCATACCCCAAATATTTAGCTTTTAAACTTTCCTAGACAAATGATAGAGGTTTTTCTACTCAAAATACTAACCCTAGTGTCCCTATGAGGATATATAAAGGGAGTTCACCGGATAAGAGGTAATCATCATTACCGAAACTTTCCTGTTTATTTATTATTCTAATTCTTCTTCATGTTTTCCCTTATAAATTAATAAATCTTGTATAATTATATTTTTAGATGTTATTATGATTATGGTATAACCATATTCAAAATTTGACCCATCACATGAAAAACAAAAGCATCATGTGTACGTACGTATGACTTACTATCTCTACGTCACGGGGTAATCTGTTTTTACTTCACCAAGTTACATGGATGAGTATAAGGATTAAAATAATAAATATATATAAATATATATATATTGTCACGACCCGTCCTCGAGGACTATACCGTGACTACCCCAAGCCCGCTTTCCATAGGCCAGGGGCTGGTGACTAGCACCAAGGCGTAAATCCCAGTAAAAAGGGAAGGCATTGCCTTTGTAAAGTAAAGAAACACCATAGAGCAAGTAAGGAGAAGAAGCAAACACTAAGTAAAAGCTAGTACAACAGTAAGTGAAGAAAGTAAATGGGCCAGTATACAAACCCAAACTGAATGTAAAGTACAACTGGAAAGGGAAAACAACAACTGAAAAGTAAAGCCGCAACGCCGAGCTGTCCACTGGAAATCCCACCTGAGGGTGGGTACCGATAGCTCCACTGCTGCTCGAGTCCAGCCTACCCCTCTGAGTATGTCCCACCCAATGGTCCACCTCCAGGTACCGTCCTGCTCCGCAAGCCTCCAACACGATCAACACAGTCTGTCGTCTGCAACCAACACAACATAGTGCGGGCATAGCCAGTGCAGGGGTGAGTATAAGCTACTCAGTAAGGACCCCGAGACCCCCGAAGGTCTCCCAAAATCCACAAAGGATAATCCACAAAGGAAAGATACAATCAGAAGTATCAACCGACACTGTTTAGGTATATTCCCATATATATACCAAAGTCATAAATTCCAATACGCTCCAACCTCCGAGCCCAAGTACAACCCAGTCCACACAGGAAAGCATACGTATTCCACATAAGAAAGCAAAACGTAATCCACACAGGATAGCACAACACAATCCACATATGAAAGAAAACAGGATTCATCTCACACAAGTATACTTCTTCAAAAGATGATAGAGATGATCACTGATCCATCTAAGTCGTCGGACCCACAAAGGATCGATAGGTACTAACCCCCGCAATGACCCACATAGGATCGGACCCACATAGGATCTGTAGGCGCTGGCTCACACAGAACCGCTGAGCGCTGACCCACACAGGATCGGACCTACACAGGATCGGTAGCCCTGATCCACACAGGATCGCTGAGTGTTGTAGTCGTCGTCGTCGAATCCACTAAGGATCTCTACATAGTCGTCGTCGCTGTCACAGTAGCAGTCGCAGCCAGCTCTAGGGTTCCCACACACAGCAAGCTCGTTCGGGAGGGTCTGCTCCACGAGCCGAGAGGCTGATACATCAACTGACACATAGTTCAGAGATGATGTATCCAAAAGTTCCGTATTGTCCAGAGGAACTCAACGTCGTAGACGGCACGTTAATCGGATGCCCGGTCTAGGAGTTATTGGCTTTTTCGTCCTAGGGGCCCGGTTGGATTTTTAGGAAAAACCAACCCGACCGTACTCCACCTGCATCCAAACCTCGGGCAGAGTAAGCCAAAAGATCCGTCTCACTTAGAGGAAACCAACAAAGTCGACAGCACGTCATTCGGATGTCCGGAGCTTAAGATATGAGCGTTTCCGCTTCGAGGGCCCGGTTGGTTTCGTGTACGAACCAACCCGGCCGAACTCAAAGTATTCTGAAACCTTGATTTTGATATACCAAAACGACCGTCTCGATTCAAGTATCGCATCCCAACTGAAGGTGTGTCGATCAGAGGTTTGTATCCCATTTTATGGGCAAAAGACCAAAGACGGTCCGAAAACGAGGGTTTAGGGCCCGGACCGGCCTGGCCCGAGACCCCCCGATTGGCCCGGCCCGGCCCGGCCTGGGCGCGGCCCAGGCGGGTGGACCGGCTAGGCAGATGGCCCGACCTGGGCACAGCGCGCCCAGCGCAATGGCCCGCTCGGCCAACGGCCGAGCCGTTGGCAGGGGGGTGGGCGCCTGCCCCCCTGGTGTAACCGCGGCCCCCCATTTATTGGGGACATTTTTGTAGGCCGGCCGGGGAATTAATTATCCCTGCTTCCCTTTGTCCGACCGGCCCACACCGGCCAACCGGTTCCGCCAACAAGGACCGACGACGGTCGGTCCTTCCTCCCTCGCCGACACCGGTGGCCCGGAACTGGCCGCCGGTCAACCTGCCCCGCCGCGGCCCGGAGCCGGCCGCGACTTGGTTCATCCAGCGCGGTGCGACGACACCACGCCCTTCTGCCGCGGTGTCTTTGGTTTTCTTCAACACGGCGCGACAACATCACGTCCTTGTTCAACTTCACGGAGCGGCGCGCCAGCACCGCGCATTACTTGCCGTATGATCCCGCGTGGTGCGACAACACCACGCCATTCCGTCCCAACCACAAAGAATCAAACGAGGATAAAGGAGGAGGGTCGGCCACGTTATTTCGGTCCGACCCCCTCTCGTTAACCGATATCAATTGGTCAAATAACTACGAAGAACGACAAACTAGAAATTACGAACGAAAATAATTAAATAATCCCCTACCTTGATAAAAGAGATGATGAATGTTGGCATCACAAAGCGAGGATTCGAAGACGTTGACAGAGATTTTGTCGCAGAAAAACTTCATGAAAAGAGACGTCCTGGAAGAAAAACATCGTCGAAGAAGACGTCTCGTCGCGGGTCGGTGTCGTGGAAGACAGTCTCCGAGGGCTCGACACTCCACGTCGGAGATCATTCGTTCTTCGCGTTCTTCATCAAAGAGAATGAAGAACTCAAGACTTCCTTAGCTTTTTCTCCAAAGGCTCTCAAGGAACTAAACACCAAACCAATAAAATAAGTTCTCCACTTATTTTATTAACACATCAAGGCTTTTGAAATTCAAGAGTTTTAATTTCAAAATCTCACATTAAACTCACTACATTAATGTGATAAGTTATTAACTTAAGTTAACAATATTAATGGTGCGTTGAGGGGGTTAGAGGATATGAAGGGGTGGGGTTCGTGTGGGCCCCACCACCCTCATAACCTCCCAAGGGAGGTTGGGAAGTTACCCAACTTCCATCCAAAGGATTAAACACTTAGAGTAAAAATAAAAATTGTTGTTAAATTTTTATTTTTAACTTCCACAATTTTTATCAACTTCTCTCGTGTAAATGCAACTTCGTATTAAGCGTTACTAAGCAATTAATGGCGCTGTGGTTCCATCGGTGCCCTCATAATTTGATTCCAGGCACCGGTTCATATGATAGGAATTCTCGATCGTTCGTTCACTGAACGTACCCGAGCTAAACATCAGATAGAAATTCCGGTCACACCGGGCCTCAGAATCAAGTGCCGTCTGAAACTGCGTTCTTGTAAAATCCCAAAAAAAATTAAGAAAAAATTTTCCTTGAATTTTACGGGTCTTTACATTACTACCACCTCAGGGCTTTACATCCCCGTAAAGGTACATCAAAAACTAGGGAAACAAAAGTGGGTAATGAGCATGCATCTGAGTCTCCTGCTCCCAAGTGCTCTCCTGGAGGTTCCTGTGCTGCCATCTGATGCGCACTAGAGGAATCGAATGTCCACGCAGGACCCACTCCTGTCGATCCTCGATCTCCACTGGGACCTTTGCAAAAGTCGCCCCATCATCGATGTCAAGCTCCCCATGGTCAATGATATGCATCAGGTCATGCACGTATCTCGTCAGCTGAGATACGTGGAAGATGTCGTGCACCTGGTGCAACTGAGGTGGTAGAGCCAGGCGATAAGCCACCTCGCCAATCCTGCTGAGGACCTGGAATAGTCCGATGAAGCATGGATACAACTTTCTTCCTCGGCCAAATCTCCGTAATCCACATCGATGTAAGACACACAAGAAGACGTGGTCGCCATCCTCGAACTCTAGTGTCCTCCGCCTCCTGTAAGCATAAGACTTCTGCCGGCTCTGAGCTGTCCTCATCCACTCCTGGATGACCTGGACCTTCTCTGTCATGGACCGGACCATCTCTGGTCCCACAAGTACTGACTCCCCAGGGTCTGTCCAGCACAAAGGAGATCTGCATGGTCTGTCGTACAACGCCTCATACGGTGCCATCCCGATGGTGGAGTGGTAGCTATTGTTGTACGCCAACTCCAACAAGGGTAGGTGGTCCTCCCAACTACGAACAAAGTCGAGGACACATGCGCGGAGCATGTCCTCGAGAGTCTGAATGGTCCTCTCTATCTGACCATCCGTCTGAGGGTAAAAGGTTGTGCTCAGACGTAGCTGCGTCCCAAACGCCTCCTGCAACCCCTTCTAAAGCCGGGAAGTAAAGCGAGAATCTCGATCAGAGATGATAGATTATGGCACACCGTGAAGCCATACAATCTCTTGAATATAATTTCATCCCAAGCTCTCCACTAAGCCCTGCTCTCTGATGGGTAGAAAGTGCGTCGAATTGGTGAGTCGGTCGACAATCACCCAGATGGAGTCGTGACCTCTGGAAGTGCGTTGAAGTCCAGTCATGAAGTCCATAGATATCCTGTGCCACTTCCACTCTAGAACCTCTAATGGATGTACCAAGCATGCTGGTACCTGGTGCTCAGCCTTCACATACTGGCAGGTGAGGCATCGAGAAATGAACTCTGCCATATCCTTCTTCATGCCTGGCCACCAGTGCTGTCGTCTAAGATCCTGGTACATCTTCGCCACTCCAGGATGTACCGCCAAAGGAGAAGTGTGAAACACTCTCAGCACCTCCTCCTATAAAGCAACTGGTACCAAGGTACGTCCTCTGAAAATGACATCGTGCTCTGCACCAAAGGAGAAACCATCAGGTGCCTGTCCTGAGGATATCTGTGCACGCCGCGTCTCATAGTTAGCGTCACCACACAGTTCCTCTCTAACCCACTATAGTAGTGGAGGAGTGACTGTGAGAGACTGGAGAAAGGCTACTCCATCTTTAACCACAAAGGATATCTGCAAAGAGGCTAGCTGCTCTATCGCCTCCTCAAGTAGCTGAATGCCCATCCTCCGGCTGAGAGCATCGGCTACCACGTTCCCCTTCCCAAGAGTATAGACTATCTCAAAGTCATATTCCTGGAGTAACTCGAGCCATCATCGCAATCTTAGGTTCAGGTCCTTCTGAGAAAAGATGTAACTAAGACTCTGATGGTTAGAAAAGACTGTAAAGCGCTCGCCCATCAGATAGTGTCACCATGTCTTCAGAGCGAAGACCACTGCTGCTAACTCTAGGTCATGGGTAGCATAATTATTCTCATTCGGCCTCAACTGATTTGATCCATAGGCGATAACTGCACGCTCCTGCATCAGGACACATCCGAGTCCGGTCCCTGATGCATCGCAGTAGACTACGTACCCTACTCCCTCCTCAGGAAACCTAAAGATAGGTGCGCTGGTCAATCTCTGTCTCATCTCATGGATGCTCTTCTGACATCTGTCTGACCACATGAAGGGTTTCCCCTTCTTCGTCAAAGCTGAGAGTGTTGCCGCAACTATGGAGAAGTCTAGCATGAATCTCCGGTAGTATCCAGCTAGTCCCAAGAAACTCTGCACCTCCATCACGCTCCTGGATGGCTCCCAAGCTAGCACTGCCTCGATCTTCACAGGATCCACCACAACTCCCGCCTTAGAGATGACGTGTCACAAGAAGTGGACCTCGTGTATCCATAACTGGCACTTTGAGAGCTTACCATAAAGCTGGTACACTCGGAGTGTGTCTAGTACAACCCGTAAGTGGTAGGCGTGCTCCTCTTCAGTCGTCGAGTAAATCAAAATGTCGTCGATGAAGACCATGACAAATCGATCGAGGTATGGATGAAAGTCCATGTTCATGAGGGCCATGAACACTGCTGGAGCATTGGTTATGCCGAAAGGCATAACCAAGAACTCATAGTGGCCATACCGACATCTAAAGGTCGTCTTCTACACGTCCTCGTGTCAAACTCTGAGATGATGATAGCCTAACCTGAGGTCTATCTTTGAGAACCACCGTGCTCCCTTGATCTGACCGAAGAGGTCATCAATCCTCGGTAGAGGATACATGTTCCTCACTGTCACCTGGTTCAGGCTTTGATAGTCGACACAAAGTTGCAAGCTCCCATCCGCCTTCTTGGCGAACAATATCGGGGAAGCCCAGGGTGAAACACTGGGTTGGATGTACCCCTTTCTCTGTAAGTCCTCCAACTGTACCCGTAGCTCTCAAAGCTCAGCGGGGGCCATCCGATATGCTGGAGTCGATATCGGAGCTGTCCTGGGGTACAGGTCAATATAAAAGTCTACCTCTCTGCGAGGAGGTAGCCTTGGAACGTCGTCGGGAAAGATGTCCGCATACTGATCCACCACTACAGGAAAACCAGGACTCCGCACGTCAACTGCTCCTAGGATGAGGATAGACAACTGATGAGTGATGGGATGTCCTCTCCTCTACGGAAGTCCATCCTGTGCTGTGAAGGAACCCTTCTCACCGGTGAAGGTGAACCTGCTCCCGTCGGCGAGTACACATCACACCCTGCGCCTAATACATTCAATCTGTGCATGGACTGTAGACAACCAATCCATGCACAAGATGACGTCGTAAGGCCTCGAAATTGCTACAAGAAGATCCCAGCCGAAGCTCTCGCCTCCTAGAGTAAGCTCACACTGCCAGCACTAGTGCGTAATCGTCGAGTCTGCTCCCGTAGGGGTCTCTAACGGTAAGGATCGAGCCAACGGCTCTGTCGGAATCTCTGAGCTCCGAACAAGCGCAGCGACTATGAAAGAGTGACTCTCTATTGTGTCTATAAGAACTGCAGCAAGGGTGTAATAGACACAGATAGTACCTCGAATCCTCTCGGGAGCACCGTGGTCGTAGGCCTCTGCTGCCTGGAGCTGTGCTTGTCTCGGCCCACCAGCTCTCTGTGGTTGGGGTGGACCTCCTGGTGGTGGTGGTGGTAGAGCCTCAAGGCGTCGCCCACCAACTGCTGCTCAGCTAGCTCCTCTACCTCGTCCGCCTCCTCCCTGCGGACCACCACGGTCGACCCTATGCCTCTACCTCGGTGGTCCCTCAACCGTCTGCTGCTCCTCGGCACGGTGGGTCAGGCAGTCACGAGCCATGTGGCCCTGCCTGCCGCATGAGTAGCGCTGCCTGCCTCTTGAAAGACTGGCTCCACGCTGTGTTCCCCGCACTGCTGAGCCAGTGTCCTGAGGTCGTCTGCCTGATGGTCTGGTCTGCCTGGACCCATGAGTCATCCATCAACTGCATACTGTAGAAGCCTCTGCTACGTGCCGCCCTGCGGTGGGTCTCGGCACTGGTGTAGACTCAACAAGAAAGATCTCGATCAAAAGGGCTTTCTCCAGTTATCCTATCTCAGTCGGAATGCTGAGGGAGATCAGGGATGCCCTGATCTCGTGTCTCAATCCCTGCTCAATGGTCCTAGCCCGAAAGAATGGGTCTTGTACCATGTCTGTCGAGTAGCGCGAGAGATCGGTAAATCTAGCCGAGTACTGGGCGACCGTCATGCTGCCCTGCCGCAGCTGAAGAAGCTCCTGGATGCACACCGCACGGAGGGTGGCTGGGACAAACTCCGAGCGGAAGAGGCTCTCATGGTCCGTCCAGAGAGGAGATGCCTCATCATACAACTGGAGCATCAAGCTCCACTATCTGCCTACTGCTTCGTGCAGTAGGCTCGCTGCGAGGATCACCATGATGTCTGCTGGTGTCCTCACTAACCTGAAAACTCTCACCACTGCCTCTAGCCAGTCCCCGGCTGCCTGGGGGTCCGCCTCCATGCGGAACTTGGGCGGTCGCTAGCGCTGGAACTCATGCAGTGCACTGAGGCGACGTGCATCGTCAACAGCTGGTGATGGAAGCATCAGTGGCTCAGCGGGTAGAGCTACCGCCGGTGCCACTGCTGACAAAGGGCCCTGCACCAAGGCCTCGTCGCTCGATGGGCTGTCGTCACGCTCGACTCTCGGAACCCTAACTGGATACTGTCGTGGGGCCATCCTGAAATGGAAACATGTTTTCCACGGTCAGATCAATATACCTGGTGAGCTGATACAAAGTAATCACAAAGAAAACTTGAAACACACATGCAATCAATGTTTTCGTGCATTAAGTCAGAAATCAGAAGTCAGGGTCCTGGTGTACGGATACGTCAGCCACCGCACCAACACTGGACTCCCTGGACTGATAACCACACTCAATACGCTAAAAACTATTGCTTAACATAGAAAATGATCAAAGTACAAAGTTATGCGGTAGAACTGAACTCCTCTGATACCAATTTGTCACGACCCGTCCTCGAGGCCCATGCTGTGACTACCCCAAGCCCACCTTCCATAGGCCAGGGGCTGGCGACTAGTACCAAGGCGTAAATCCTGGTAAAAAGGGAAGGCATTGCCTTTGTAAAGTAAACAAACACCACAGAGCAAGTAAGAAGTAGAATCAAACACTAAGTAAAATCTTGTACAACAGAAAGTGCGGAAAGTAAATGAGCCAATATACAAACCCAAACTGAAATTAAAGTACAACTGGAAAGGGAAAACAACAACTGAAAAGTAAAGCCGCAACGCCGAGCTGTCCACTGGAAATCCCACCTGATGGTGGGTACAGATAGCTCAACTGCTCCTCGGGTCCAGCCTACCACTCCAAGTACGTCACGCCTAGTGGTCCACCTCTAGGTACTGTCCTGCTCCACAAGCCTTTACCACGATCAGCGCTGTTCGTCGTCTGCAACCAACACAACGTAGTGCGGGCATAGCCCGTGCCGGGGTGAGTATAAGCTACTCAGAAGGGACCCTGAGACCCCCAAAGGTCTCCCAAAATCCACAAAAGATAAACCACAATGGAAAGATACAATCACAAAGTAACAACCGACACTGCTTAGGTATATGCCTATACATATACCTAAGTCATCAATTCTAATACGCTCCAACCTTCGATCCCAAGTACAACCCAGTCCACACAGGAAAGCATACGTATTCCACACAGGAAAGAAAAACGTAATCCACACAGGATAGCATAACACAATCCACATAGGAATGAAAATAGGATTCAGATCACATAGGTATACCTCTTCGAAAGATGATAGAGATGATCACTGATCCATCTAAATCATCGGACCCACAAAGGATCTATAGGTACTAACCCCCGCAATGAGCCACACAGGATCAGACCCACACAGGATCTGTAGGTGATGGCTCACACAGAACCGCTGAGCGCTGTCCTAAACAGGATCATACCCAAACAGGATCTGTAGAACTGATCCACACAGGATCGCTGAGTGTTGTAGTCGTCTTCGTCGAATCCACTAAGGATCTCTGCACAGTCGTCTTCGGAGTCAGAGTAGCAGTCGCAACTTACTCTAGGGTTCTGGCACATAGCAAGCTCGTTCGGGAGGGTCCGCTCCATGAGCCGAGAGGCTGATACATCAACTGACACATTGTCTAGAGTTGATGTATCCAAATGTTCCGTATTGTCCACAGGAACTCAACGTCGCAGATGGCGCGTTAATCGGACGCCCGGTCTGAGAGTTATTGGCTTTTTCGTCCTAGGGGCCCTGTTGGTTTTTAAGGAAAAACCAACCTGACCATACTCCACCTACATCCAAACCTCTGGTGGAGTAATCCAAATGATCCATCTCACATAGAGGAAACCAAAAAAGTCGACAGCACGCCATTCGTACGTCTGAAGCTTAAGTTATGATCATTTCCGCTCCGAGGGCCCGGTTGGTTTCGTGTACGAACCAACCCGGATGCATCAGAGTATTCCAAAACCTTGAGTGCGATATACCAAAATGACCACCTCGATTCAAGGATCACATCGCAACTGACTGTGCATCGATCGGAGGTCCGTAGCCCATGTTATGGGCAAAAGACCGAAGACAGTCCGAAAACAGTGGTTTCGGGCCCGGACCGACCTGGCCAGAGACACCCCGGTCGGCCCGAACCGGGTCAACCCGCCCCGGGTCCGGGTCGGCATGTCCCGGAACGGCCCGGTCCAGCTGGGCGCGGCTCGGCCTGGCCCTGCCGGCCCGGCCTGGGCACAGCGCGCCCAGTGCACTGGCCAGCTCAGCCAACGGCCGCGCCGTTGGCAGGGGTGGGGGGGCGCCTGCCCCCTGTTGTAACCGTGGCCCCCCATTTATGGGGGCCGTTTTTGTAGGCCAGCCAGGGGAATTAATTCCCCCGGCTTCCATTTGTCCGGCCGGCCCGCACCGGCTGGCCGGTTCCGCCAACAAGGACCGGCGACGGCCGGTCCTTCCTCCCTCGCTGACACTGGCGGCCTGGAATCGGCTGCCGGTCACCCTGCTCCGCCGCAGCCTTGAACTGGCCGCTACTTGGGTTGTCCGGCGCGGTGCGACGACACCGCACCCTTCCCACACGGCCCCGCTCCGGCCGCGGTGTCTTCTGTTGTCTTCGATGCGGCGCGACGTCGTCGCATCCTTGTTCAACTTCACGGCGCGGCGTGACGGCGCCGCGCATTACTTGCCGTATGATCCCGCATGGTGCGACGACACCATGCCATTCCATCCCAACCACAAAGAATCAAACGAGGATAAAGGAGGAGGGTCGACCTTGTTAGTTCAGTCTGACCCCCTCTCGTTATCCTATATCAATTGGTCGTATGACTACGAAGAACGACAAACTAGAAATCACGAACGAAAATAATTAAATAATCCCCTACCATGATAAAAGAGATGACGAACGTCGGCGTCACAAAGTGAGGATTCAAAGACATTGACAGAGATTTCGTCGCGGAAAACCGTCGCGAAAAGAGACATCGCGGAAGAAAAACGTCTTGGTAGAAGACGTCTCATCACGGGTCGGTGTCGCGGAAGACGGTCTTTAAGGGCACGACGCTCCATGTCGGAGATCGTTCGTTCTTCGCGTTCTATGTCAAAGAGAATGAAGAACTCAAGACATCCTTAGCTTTTTCTCCAAAGGCTCTCAAAAAACTAAACACCAACCCAATAAAATAAGTTCTCCACTTATTTTATTAACACACCAAGGCTTTTGAAATTCAAGAGTTTGAATTTAAAAAGCTCACATTATACTCACTACATTAATGTGATAAGTTATTAACATAAGTTAACAATATTAATGGTGAGTTGAGGGGGTTAGAGGATATGAAGGGGTGGGGTTCGTGTGGGCCCCACCACCCTCATAACCTCCCAAGGGAGATTGGGTAGTTACCCAACTTCTATCCAATGTATTAAATAGTTAGAGTAAAAATAAAAATTGTTGTTAAATTTTTATTTTTAACTTCCACAATTATTATGAACTTCTCTTGTGTAAACGCAACTTCGGATAAAGCGTTCCCAAGAAATTATCGGCGCTTCAGTTCCATCGGTGCCCTCAGAATTCAATTCCGAGCACCGGTTCATAAGATAGGAATTCTCGCTCATTCGTTCACTGAACGAACCCGAGCTAAACTTCGGATAGAAATTCAGGGCACACCGGGCCTCGGAATCAAGTGCCCTCTGAAACTGCGTTCTTGTAAAATCCCAAAAAAATTAAGAAAAATTTTTCATTGAATTTTACGGGTCCTTAGATATATATGATAACTATAAAATTACATTAATATACCATACACTTCATTAAACTTTTACCATTATATGAATGATACCATCACTCGTGTGTACATATGGCCTACAGTCTCCACGATGTGAAACGATTCATTTTCCAAGTTCACTATTAAATAATTATTATATAAATGTATCTAATGAATAAATAATATATATATTACCATAATGTCATTTTTATAATATATAATTATATCTTATTCACAATAACTGGAACATATACGATAAAATATGCATAGGAAAATGAGCTGTTAACACATGAATGAAGGGTAATAATGAAATATTTTTAAAAAATGGGTGATTAGATGATATAAGGGGATCATATATAAAACCATAAATATGAATATATTTCATTAATAAATTAATAACATTATTTAAAACATTATAATTGTGTTCCATATATATATGAAGGGGATCATCCCTAATAAAAAGGTTTATTTCACAATCTCATTATTAATCGGGATTGTTTATAGGTAAGTATCTATTGTGGAATATTTATCGTATAATTACATATTTAATAAAAATGTTTCCAAAATATTTTTAATATTATTTTAAAATTATTTAATGTCACTTTTACACATTTTTGATCTTTTATGAAATAGTTTTAATGGAAAGTTTTTGTCATTTTCTAAATGATGTTCTTTGGGACTTTTTAGGACAAAGTACGAACAAAATGTTTTTTAACTTTTTTGGCGTAAACTTATTTTTTTTGATTTCATGAAACCTCAATGTGTATAAGATTCTTTTATAATATTACAATGTTATTCTCAATGAAATAGTTTTCCTTACTAATTGTGTAACTAAAAACAAATATTTTTAAAATGGAAATTATATTTTATTCACGAATTATTTCCAGTGATATCTCAGAACAATTTTCATTTTTTGATAAAATTATTTGATGTTACGTATAGTTTACTAGGGATATTTTTAAATAATAATATAATTATTTTTTGGGTTGGTTTATGTTTATTATGGAATGATATTTATGAAATCCATCAATTTTCCATGGGTTATGTTACGTTGAAATTTTTATGAAACTCATTTCGTTTCACCATTTTGGATATGATAAATTATTTATTTTCTTGTGGCACAAATATATATAGTTATCATTATATGAATGGTTGGACCTATATGTCCCTAAAATTAATTGGGTAATGATTTATATCTCATGATATATATAGTACTATATTGGTAAGCAAAATCAGTTCAGTAACACAATGCTAGAATGAGGAGTAAACTCGGTTCAGTATGGGACTATGTATACTATGATGGTATAGGTAGTGAGCCTTAACTAATAAAAAAATAATTTTCTATGATTATTTGTGTTCCATAATTTTATGTCTTATTTTATACTCCCACATACTATGTTATTTATAAATCATTTCAAATGAACTATTTTGATTTATTTTATAACTCAATAACATGATCTTTGATATGCATGATATAATTTTCAAAAGTTATTTTCATGTTCATTTAAACATATGCTTATTTTATCTCCCATGAATACTTTTACTTTGAATCTGAGATCACCCTTTTCTTATGTTTAATTTTTCCAAGTTATGAAAAAAGTTTTTATGTAAAATGTGTGAAAAAGGATCATGTTATGATGGAATATGTTGGAGATATTATAGATGTGTTATGAATCAGCGGTTTATTTATGAAGTTCTCCAAATACATTAAAACTATATGGTTCTGGTGTGGTTTTAATATCATGTAATGAATATTATTTTATTTAGATTTCATATTTATAATTTAAATTTATGGTCCATTATAGTTATGGTTTTACGATGATGTTCTCTCATGGACCTATGATCTCGGTTGACTTTCCTTCAAGTCTTCCAGTTTTATAACTTTATCCCAAATATGAACATTTTTACAATCACCATATAATTATGACTTGTAAAGGGTTACATTGGTTTCATGAATTGGGAATTTATCCATCATCACCTCTCTAGAATCAACCATGCATTAGAGGATTTATTTGAACATGGAGCCATCTTGGATGGTGTGGCCCCACCTTTTATGGAATGGGTGGTAGTTAAGACGATTGATGAGGTTGACCTCATTAGGTTTCATGGGATATAAAATCTTGATTTTTTTATTTTCTTGGGTTTGAAGGAAATATCTGGGGACATAGTAATTTCATAATGAGTATTATTTATTCACCTATTCCTCAAAGCTTGGGAACCCCTGGTCTCTTTTTGATTTAGGTCATGGGTGATGTTTTTGCTATTGTAACTCAATAGGAGGCACATGGTGATCCAAGGCTGTCATATGTGCTTCAATTGGAACTTCTACCGGTTTCGGGGTACCAAGAGATGTCTCTACTTTTCTGATCTGTTTTTCTTTGCTTAGGTTATGGGATGATAATTGGCGTAGGTTCTCTGAATGGAATCTTCAAAATAGTTTTCAATTTCTACTAATTAAATGAATCTTCTTGTATATTTCATCAGGATTAAGGGTGTATGTAGTTAATATTAAGGATTTTCAACATAGAGTTATAGTAACTACTCTAGTGAGAGAGGGATTTAGAGTGAATATTTTTGATATTTCCATATAGATATGAAGTCATACACCTTCTCATTCTCATGTGGATTGAACATTTTCAGGTTGAAATTTTTTTTTTCATAAGCATAGAACTGAACTAATAATGGAATGAATGATAAATGTATCCCCATCCTTTAACAGATCATATTGGAAAACTATTATATCAATGAAATGATAGCCCTATCATATTCTATAAAACATCCCTCATCTTGGTCACATACTACTACTCATAAGGGACCATTATCAAACTACACTGAGACACAAAATTTGTGAGATACAGTTCTAGATAACTCACTCCATTAAAGGTAAATAATATATGAATTCTAAAATTGGGTGGGGGAAAATTTTGAACCACATACTCAAAATATGGATTATTCTTGAGCTATATAGGTGTGTGTCACCCTTTCATGGCTTCCATTCAAGAAGGTACAGACTCAAAGGTATAGAGAAATTTGGAAGGTAATTATTTATAAACCACCTCCATTATATAGGGAGTAGTTGGGGATTTAGGTGGCCTTGTTTTAAAATAACACTGATTCTCAATCTATTCTAAAAATTAATAATCACCATGGTGGGGGAGTGGCTATCACCATGATAGAGGGAATTCATGATTATCTTCAACTTCTTCATTTATGTAGACTGGATGCTAGGATCGAAATCCAATTTGGTGCTTAGATGCTACTCATGTAGGAGGATTAGATCCTTCTTAATTTACGAGATACGAGATATTCATCACATCATAATGATGATACCCATTGGGAATGATTTCCTTTAGTATATCCCCATTGAGTTGTATGACATTTCTTATCTAATTCTCATTCTGCTCCAATTGCTCCTCTATGTATGGAATTTTATCTCTTCTAGGTGACAAGTGGGATATGACCACTTCATTCCCTTTATCCTTATCATTGTTCCACCATAGAAGTAAAAACTCTATATTTCGAGGTTCTTGGTTTTATATTTTCCTCTATTTCTTCAAATTTTTATCCTCAGTTGGTGCATCCAGATCACCCTCCTCTCAGGGTAAATTTTTTGTATTGTGTCCTAAAATTATATTGATCCACATTATCTATTGTGTTGATGGTGAAAAAATTCATAGAGTTATATTATGAAATGGTAATCGTATCGATACTCTCGATACAATAGTGTGATTCTTCTCTACTTTTATCAGGGTATTTTTTTAACCCTATGACACATTGGACCTTTCTGGATTATAACCTTTATAGGGTTTTATTTCCATTATTATACATTCATCTTGTATCGGCCTATGATTAGTGACCTTGAGGGAGTTTTCTATTGTGATTGATTAACTAGCCCTAAATAGAAAATGTTCATCATGCAGCCATAAGAACAGATGTGATACCAACCGTCGATATTTACCTCTCATCCCATAGAAGAGTGATTGCCTCCATAGTGATGATGATGATGATGAATGTTCTCCTTGTCCTATGGCTTAGGGACTATTCAGAGCCACCATCATAAATGTTTGATCCTTTTATTGAGAATCTTTTTATACTAAATGAGGATTTTATGACTCCTGGGATAGTATTGTGATATATATTCCCCCATACCTATAGGATGGGGTTGATCTGACAGTACTATTGATTTCTCCCAGACCCTCAAGGTGTGTGATAATCCTGACAATAGATAATGGGATAGAAATTCCCCCAGACCTATGGGATTGGGTTTATTTGAACATATTGATGATCTTTATGAAAACCTCTTAGGGATTGATGATCTCAGTGGTGGAGGAAGTGAAAAATATTCCCTCTCCATAGTACTCTGGGTTCACTCCTAAAAGAATCATATGATACCTTCTCTTGAGACCTATTTGATTGGGCCTAGATATGCCCGTGTATGAGATGGATGCAATGTAATCTCATTATTTGATTCATTCATTATGGTAATATTTCATGTAGATGAAAACATCATATTCTGTGTTTGGAATTTGTTCTCAAGGTTTTTAGAATCCCAGTTTAATGATATTTCAACATCCTTATCCTGAAATTCATGATTTCATTGCATATTTAAAGCGATTCCTTCCATTATATTGACCAACCGACTTGCATGTTACCTGATCCCCAAATCTATTCGTATTCTATAATGTTAAAAATTCCATATCTTGGGGGATATTCTCTTTTGGAGACATAGTGAAGTGCAATTCTCTATATTTATCCAATCTTGGAAACATGCTCAGGGTGGGTCTCAAGAAATCAGTAGACAAATAGTTATCGTGATACAAGGACAAACACTTTATAGTTGTTTTCAGGATCTTCTATTCCTAGGATTTGGGATATTTAAATTGAGGCTATATATAGATAAAAAAAGTGTATTTATGGTCTAATGGTGACTGTTGTATCATAGATAAGGGAGGTGGATATCCATAATCCCATGATAAGTTTCCCAAATATTTTGGCATATGTAAGGAGTGAAATCCTTCTAGAAATTATCTGGGATCTTATAATAATAAGTTGTGAGGGTACAAAAAATGTTATTGAAGATTTTTTTAAGTTAATCTCTCTATATTTTCATGTAGGCTTCCTCTTCATCGGACTTACATGCCTCTACCTAGTCATACTACAAATTTTGATTCTTGGGGTCACCAACTGACCATAGTAAATGGTTGCGGGTAGTTTATGGGGGAAATATATATGATTGAACCCATTGTTCTTAAATCCTCTCTATATTAAGGCTTCTTATTTTTGAAAATCTCTTTATGTGGAGGTCTTTAGGAAAGGGGATAATATCTTTGTTTGAGAGTGATATCATTGTGGGAATGATGACCACAACGAATGTTAGGGGAAGAGTTCCTTCGACCAATATCCACCTTAACATGAGGAGTACTATCAAGGTAATGATCACCATATACTTCATTTATAGATTCAATGGTCCCTTAAAGTGTTTTTTATATGCATGAAACATGGTTAAGAACACTATCATGGAGATGGTCGTGGATATGAGCCTCTTTCTGTGTCGTGAATAGAACATGCCAACCTATATTTTGGGGTTGTGCAGGGATATGAGGATACAATATGAATACTATTGGAATATATTGAGAACCATATAGTGTTGTGGGAAAATGAGCCTGTTATTGAGAATCTTATGGAGTATGTTGGTGAGATTATGTATTATCAGTAGGCGTATGAGCCTATAGGTGGGTTGTTTCCAGAATATGTCAGTCAAACCTGGATGAAGCGGTGATATGATCAAATTTCAAATATTAACTCCCTATTGGAATATATTAGAACACCTAAGTAATGGTATATGGTATTTAAGACTCCCCCTATATTTCTTCTAATAGTTGATGGTTCAGTCGGTCCTTGGCATAAGTAAGGATATAAGCCTAGCTTCTGTGAGCTACTACAATACAAAAGGTATCATCATTGACATGAATATGAAATTTTCTATAGGAATCTTACACTCTAACCTAGTGGTCCCTAGTTATAGCAATGATATGGGCAGGATAAAGTGCCTCTTGAATATTCCCATATTTTTTTTATAAGGATTTGTGCATGTACAAAGGAATGTACACCTCCCACTTGGTGAACCCCGGTTGGAACAAGAATATGTGGAAAATCGGGTGCCTTTGGAGTATGCCACTGGTATTTTTTGACATGAACATATTCCTATCATGAGGAATGTTACACTATAACCTTTTGAACCACTGTTGGAATGGATTATGATCATGGGGTAGCTCCACATCCTTTACTAGAATATACCGATAATACTCCTAGAAGGAAGCAAGAATGTGTTATTACTTGGGAGTTTCAACTAATTCATGAAAATTAGAGTGTTATGGAAAAAAAGATGTATGTATAAGAATACATTATAATCCTTGAATATATAGTTAATTTTGAATAGATTAATGGGTTTATTTTGCTGTTTCTATAATGTTGTGACATTTTCTCAATGTGTGCATAGGAATGTAGGCATTTACTTTTTTCATCTTAAATATGTACTGGAAGATATCATCAACTAAATAGGGGATATAAACCCAATTCATTACTCATTGTTCCATCATAATATGCTAGTGGACATCATGATTTGGGGTGGGGATATGCACTTCCCCATTCTTTCTGCATGAATAAACTCACATACATTCTCTGAGTGAGTAGGGATATGAGACTTCTCTATGTCTACCACCAGAATATGCTATCAAGATTCATCAGCTGAAGTGTGGACATGAGTTCACTCATTGTTATCTAAATATATTCACACCTGAAGTGACATTCATAGTTATTGTGAATGAATATCATATGTGGAAGTGTGTCAGGTGGTTCCCTCAGCTAGCGACTGGGGTGAATTGGCGAGATGATGCTGGTGACATCAGTTGACATGAGACCTCCTCAGTGGCTCAAGAATAAGAATAGTTTTTTATTTAATCCATGATCTAATTTCATCAGATACTGAATGTGGGGATTGTAAAACTCTAAGGATGTGATTCCAATGTGATTGTAGATGGGAACAAGTTACATTGGTTACAATTCAGATTTTGTTGGACAATAGGTAATGTGTTCGGTGGTACCCTCAGTAGGTGACTGAGGGGCACTAGCGGGATGATGCTGGTGAAAGAAGATAATAGAATAAATACACAAAAACTCAAGAATAAGAATGGTTTTATTAATTAATTATTGAATCAATTTCATCAGATACTGAATGTGGTGATTGTAACACTCCAAGGATAATATTACGATGTGATTGGAAATGGGAACAAGAACCACTGGTTACACTTTAGATTTTGTTGTATATTATGGAGTAATTCAGTGGTTGGGATAATACAATGTTAATTTTATTCCCAAAGCATTGATTTTCTTCACCCAACATTTATGGTGTTGATTGGGTGAGTTTTTTTGTAACATCAGTTGTAGCCGTAACTAATTTTACAGAGCAGTCACGCGATAAAGACCTGATCCTGGGTCAGGTTATTGTTTGTGAGAGAATTACATCTCATCATGAAGACAATAAGAAAAAATGTAACCAATTATCATGTCATTGCAGTGATGATAAAATATTAATAAGATACGAATATGTAACACAATATTACTTTATTATTCACAGTTTGTCTATTTTTGTTGTACATAATTTTCATGGATAGAATGTCTTGCTTCATGAGAGCCCTGATGACATAGTATTTCAGAACATGTATGAAATCATCATTTCCATATGTTTCAAAAAAATATTGTGATGCATATTCAACTGATCATTTTTATTATTTGAGATATTCACATCGGGTAAACCATTTTTTCATGAATAGAATATAGTTGGTTCTCCATGTTTAGGAGATGTGAATTCCAATGCCTATAATTATTTCACTATTAATTCAACATATGATTTCACATTCGGTTTACAACTTTTGTTCCTATGAAGGTTATTAGGGCCCGATGAATAATTTAGGGTGGTTGAATGTGTTTTATAATCATTCATGTTGGATTAACCCTTTATTAATCTCTTGTAGAAACTAAAATTTTTCTAACATCCATAATTGATTAAAAATATTCATCCAAAGGAAGACAAATACTTGGGGTTTTTGATTCATTAGTGCTTAGGAACTCACAATTTATTAGAGGAAGGAGGTCATGATCATCACACCCTTGGGGAGTATTATTTCATACTATGGTACTATATTATATATTTATTATATTTTCATGAATCTATTCCTAATTTTGATATGGGTTCAATTACTCTAATAAAATGATCAAGTTTTGAATCCATCAATGTGTAAATTGGGGACTATTAATGAGTCCATATATATATATTTGAGGTTCTTCACCTCTTTCTTGTTATATCATGGTAATGAGTAGTAGCTTATATTTTCAATCCATATAACTAGGAAGTCTGGAATTTACATACATCTAGGTATGTGATTCTTATTTTGGGGATGGGATTGATCTTCTATGAGGCATGATATGTATATTTTTATAGTGGGAATAAAAAACCACGTGTTTCATTGAACCCATGTAGTTTAAAACCACACGGAAAGGAAATATATGAGGGAACATGGGCACCAGGTAATGAGATTGATCCCCAGGATGACATCTTATGTATCTTACATATAATAGGAAAAAGATTCATCATAGTTCAATCGTACATAGGTGAATTACCCCAATGTGGATGACCTTGTATTGGGGAATTCATCTCAAGCCATTGAATGGGGAATACACACTGATTCATCCTTAATGGAGAGATATTCATGATGTGAATGATATTATCATTGAAATTTTCAAATCTCATGTGAACCATGATCGGTCTGGAAATAAAGGGATGTAAATTGTTCAGTCTCACTACATTTGGATGTGAGACATATGGAATGGGGCAACCCTATGGGAAGTTTGATATAAAGTTTTAGCCTTAGTAAGGAATCCTATGTATCCTAGTTATGCCTAGAATCAGAGTCACCATAGTTCTATTTGAATCCCTAAACCACTAATGGATGAGTTCGGGTGATGAACCTATAGGAGAGTTTGAATCACTTGTGTTGGAATGTCTGAAATATGGAGGTAATTGCACTAAGGTTGATGCTCGTTGGAGATCCGAGCATTGGAAGGCACATAATGCATCTTGTTTGGACATGAATTAGAGTTCTCTTAGTTCATTTGGGGATACAAAAAAAGTTTCCATTGTACAAGTTTATCATGTCTTGGGACATCTAAATAACCTATCATGATTACCTACATATCATATTCAGATTTTCTTCTTGAGATGCATGGTAATTATATATGGCATGTTTGAGGATGTGTGGTCATGTATATGTTTCCTAGAGGACATGTCTAATGATAATTAAAGGATTCATTTGACTTTCCCAAAGGATGTTACATAATCTGGATGGAATGTCTAGAGGACATCACACGATCACATATGTCATTTTCGGAGGGTGTTTCATGACCTGGGTGACATGTATGGTGGTTGTCGTATGAGTGAGATAACATGTTTAGAGAAAAATGGATGACTTGGATGACATTTCTTGGTGGTGTCAGATAACCAGGATGATATGTATAAAGGGCATTGTATGATCTAGATGACTTGTCTAGAGAAAAATGTATGATCTGGATAAATTTTCTAGAGGATATCATGATACCTAGCTGGATATCCGTAGTTCAATAGAATAAATTTGGTGGTATTTCTTTAATAAATAACAATGTTTGAATGGATTTCATAGAGTTGTTTTCAAGACACGAGTTGTATGCTTGGATGGTGTCACACAAATTTTCTAACATGTCCATGGAACATCGCCTGATCTAAATGGAATGTTGAGAGAGTTCTTCATGACTTCATTAAAATGCCCTGGTTCTCTCATGTGATCTATATAGGTCATGTGAAGTGCATGGGGATCAGTGTATCCAAATTCACATAAGTCTATATCTTTTCTCATTCATTTTTCCATACTTAATTGTATATGTTCCTCAATGTTTTTCTAGCGTTAGCTTATTTTAAGTTTTTCATGACCTAGTTGACATGCGGGACCTCCTTTGTATAATCCAGATGAAATTCCATAAGTCCATAGCCTAATCTATATAGTGATCATGGGAAGCACATATTCATTTTGTTTCATCCATTGGGTTATTACATGAATTTTACATAGAGAAATACCTTTACGATCACACGACTAGACACTCTAGGAGGTCTCCTCTTATGCTCCCATGCAACAGTCACTCATTGTGTATTTTTCTTTCTATGGGGGCGGGAATTATAGGTGTCACCACCTAGTTTACACACCACCTTTCATGTCACATATCATGAAAATAAGTGAAAGATTTGGTAGAGAGATTTTTATATCATGTTCCTCACATGATCCTCTCATGGATCATTCAAGACATCAAATGATGATCTTTATCAAAAATAATGTTCTTCATTTACCATGTTAATTAGACCCTAGATGGTTAAATAGATATCAAACAACTATGTGGATGTGTCAATGTTCCTTCAGAATGTCAGACCGACATTCTACGAGTCATTCAAGATCGAGAAAACCATGGAAATTATTTTCCAGGATCGGAGTTAGCTTACTAGGGTTCCTTCACAAGGCTACAAAAACATTTCATGGGGGCCCATACAGATTCTACAGAACATATCTAAGGGCCCTTGAAACATCATGTTATCTTTTTAGAAGTGATTTTTTCAATCAATAGTGATCATCCATGGAATATAAACAATTTTTCATAAATATCAACATATATTTCCTTCAAGAGAATCTTCGGTATTTTTCCTTTTTATTTATATTTTTATTTTAAGAGGATACAAAACCTCAAAACATCAATTTATTACTTTTTTTTGGGGAACTAGACTTCTTTCCTATGGTGCATCTCTGGATCATTGTTGGGCCTGATGGTGTTTTATGAGAATTTTTTTCGGACAAACATTATATTTTACTATGATGACTAAGGGGTATCTCATAATCAAATGGAAATTTTGATTTCCTTCACATAATGTGGGTGGAATTCCAACATTCACTCATGTAACAAGGTCAAAAAAATTCCAGTGGATTCACAAGGTCTTATGGATCTCATGATTACATCACATAAAGATGAACATAAATATCTATTTTATGAGGATTACTCCTTTATCAAAAATTATTTAAAAGGGAATTTTTATTATATTTAGGCCTCTATCAATTAAAAAAAACATTGTTTAGAAGAACTCATATAGAAGCCTATGAATAATCATCATTTCTTATTATGATGCCTTCGTAAGAGCATGAGGGCTTTTCGAAGAGGCTTCACATGATCATAAGAAGATCATGCACTGCTCATGATTTGTTCACATGACTTTTTGAAGCTCATGAAACCTTGAGTCATTATACATGTTACAAAATCCGAGTAATGTAGTTTCATTACCTTCCCTTATTTTTTTGGAGAAAATAATATCCAACATTGCTGTATTTATTCTATTCTATATTTGAAAATGTTCATTAAGAGGGAGTAAACATATATAAATCACATAACATATTCATAGATAAGGTAATAAAAATTCACACACACATTTCACATAACAAACTATTAGGTTTCTAAGGAATGATTAATACTTATTAAACATAGATGAAATCATTGAAAACCATAAATTTCAAGAACACCATTCCATTTAAATGATACTATAAAAACAAAAAATAAATAATGTTTACATTACACCATATTTAATTGATATTATTATTAGTTTGAATGGGAATATTTTAGAATAGCCAGGGGTGAAATGAATTTTTTTATTAAATTTTAAAAATTTATCAGAGTTATAAAGTAAATGAAAGGTAAATAAAAAAGTGGCTACAATAAAGTGTTTTAGTCGTTCAGATCAAAATAATCCTACTCCACTATTCAACCCTCTCACAAACTAAGAGATATGAAAACCAACATATTGTAATCATATTCTAAATTTTTAAGGGATATCATAACCATTTTAAAACTACATTTTTAACCTTTCGAATCATTACCTATTACAAATAATAGGTCTTTTCAAATTTTGTGTATTAACAAAATCACCCTCCCTTTTTTAAACCAAGATGAACAACCCAAAAGATACCTTTTAATGTGGTGGTTGAAACCAAAACCACCTTTAAAATAGTCAAAGTAACAATGGAAACCCATCCCTTTTTAAAGTTATGGATAATCCAAAATTACCCTACCTTTTTCTCACTATGGAGAATGTTAGGGCCAATAGGGGCCTATATACCCTGAGAGGGGGGTGAATCAGGGTATGGATATTCTTTTTCAAAGTTCTTCCTGCCCCACTGGATCTTGACCTCTTTGTTACAAGGGTCACTTTGTTTGCACTTGTGTGGTTACTATGATCACTTGTCTCTTTTACCTGATAATGATGCTTTGAATGCAATGTAGGGAAGTAAGCAGGTAGACACAGATATTTTTACTTGGTTCACCGCTAAGGGCTACTTCCAAGGAGCATATGCCGACAAGTTTCCGGTTCGTACCAAATTCCACTAGACTTCACTAGCTGTGGATTACAATGTTCGGGCTAGATCACTTCTATGCCCAGGCACATTGCCTATACAAGGTTTAGGGTCAGATCATTGCTTTCCCAAGGGTCACTCCCTGTTTCTCTCTCTCTAGATCACTGCCGGTGGAGAGGATCACCTACTTCCTCTTCCTAAGCTCACTGCTCTGGAAGGGAATCCACTCACAGTTTATAGACCTGTAGGTCTCTTCATTTGCATGAATGAATGCATCTTTCTCTATGTGTAGATGCTCTGTTTTATGTACAACTTTCACCCGAAGATGAATATATATTTGCACCGAAGGTATCAGGAAAACTTCCAGCTTCCACACAGTCCGAAAAACACTGCTGGAACAAACCTTACTTGGCGCGCAAATCTACCTCGACGCGCAAGTATCGGCGCGCAAGTCTTAACGGGCGCGCAAGTATACCTCAGACACTTGCGCGACTCAAGATTCCTCAACTCCAAACTTGCGCGACTCTCTTCCTTTTATGCCCAAACCAACATTGGCGTGCAACTGCCAACCGGTGCGCAACTTCTAACACCGGCGCACAACTTCATCTACTGGCGCGCAACTCCACCAGCGCGACCCACACTCACCACTTGCGCGACCACCACACCTGCGCGACGGGAGCTCTGATTTCTCAAAGAGTTGAACTCAGGTGGTGAATGAGGAGGGGTGGTCCGGTATTTATAGGCAATCGGACCACCCTACGCGACGGCGCGCAAGTCACCTGCGCGACCCAGTTTCGGCGCCCAAGTCTTCTGCCCTTTTGGACACTTGCGCGACCAACTCCCAAACTTGCGCGAACCTACTTCCTTTCCCATATTTTGATCTTCTGCTCTTGAAAAAAATATGGCGCGCAAGTTTTCAATTCTCCATGTCCTTGGCATGCAAGTCCCTTTGCCAAAAACACTTTTCTTCATTTGCCGATTTTGAGGCCCAAAAATTTGGCAAACACTAGAAAACGGTGCCACCTTGTATCTGTTCTTTTGTACCGCCTCCAGATAATCCATTCCTTTTATCGACATTCTTGAATCAAAAAATGGATCGTTGACCTCATCTCTTGAACTCGACATTCCACCATGAAATCCTCTCAGTCAACAAATTTGTTTGTCATTGTTTTGCTTTGTCAACAATCACAACTCAGATGCCCACTTTGTCAACAAACACAATCACCTCAAAAATGCTTCAATGATACCTTGAGGGAATTTTTCCCAACAAAGTAAAACCCCATGCCTATCTTTTATTCAGTGTTCACAACTAATTACCTTACATTTTAGTGGCTAGTATAACTATGATAAATTTGAACATAGAATAAAATAGATAGAAATAAAACCACAAAAATAGAATGAACATTTAATTTTCCAACTTCTAAGGCAGCATGAACTCTGAAAAATCCTTAAAGTAGAAAATTTAAGATCCCTTTAGAGTAGTAGTTGATAGATAAATGATTCATGACTAGTATAGTTCATGAATACCCTCAAACTTATTTATTTTTGGAATAGTTATTGAAAATATATATATATATATATATAATATTACTTTAATAGAATATTATAATCATGAAGCCCATTGCAACTTATCATTCACAATGCTGCACATGTCATCTTCATTGAATGCACTTGTAAAACATACGCACATGGGTCACTTTGAAAATCAATAACATTAAAATCACACCACACAATAATACCATGTTATAAAAATTAAAACAATACCAAAAACAATAATCAAAAGTAAGATTACTTGATAAAATACCATAATATATGAAAGATAAATTATTGAAATTCAAACTGTATTGAATTTAAAAATCATCTTTTCCCAAGAAAATAGTTTAGAACACCAACCCATGTGATTAGAATTTAATCCTGCATGTAGTTCTCTCATATAAACTTATTTAGCATCGATGTTTAATTATTAGGTCAATAATGTTTTTGAAATAAACACATATTAAATTAATATATATATATATAAGAAATGTAAAAAAAATGGAAAAAAAGATTCCATGTTAGAAAAGGTGGTTTTTTCATCATAGTATGATAGTATTATAGTAGGTCATGCTCACTATTATATGGTTTTATAATTAATAATTAATTAACTCATATTGTGTTGTAACTTGAACCATTCAGTCACTTAAAGATATAATATATATTCACTCTAAAAATGTGGTTACATGAAAATATAACATGTGATCACTTGTATTCTCTTGATGTGGTCAATTAGAAATATAACTTGTGGTTACATGGAAATCTAACTTGCTGTCACTTGTAAATATATTTTTTGGTCACAAGTATATATATATATTGACATAATAACCATATGTAGGTATTATATAACACTTATTGCCTTTATGTTAAACTCAAGAGACACATACACAGGTATTGAAAATGTGTTAGTACACTTATTCAAGCATCAGATATACAACGATACCCTTATTCAAGTATGTCTGACTTTTACGTTGGAAGAGAGATACCCTTATGTAATAATAGACACAAGGTTTTACCTTTATGTGGGTAGTAAATACCCTCATACTAGGTTTGAGATACCATTTTGAAACAGAATTAAATAATAATTACCCATTCCTAAAGTCCATGTTACCTTTATTCATTTCTTAGACTCAATGGGTTACAATTACAAAACTATTTGATACACTAGTTACCTTTACAAGAATATTGTAATTTCATTACATGGTTCTTAAGATTATTTGTTTACATATAAAAAACAATTTAAATACCTTTGTGAAACTATCTAAATAACGTTACATGGATGGTAGGATAAGCATGTTACCTTCAAACAACTAGTGAAATACCTTTACACAGTGCTTAGGACATGCAGTTTACCCTTACAGAACCGTAGAAAAATTATTTTATGCTTAAATAACCCATTAAAATGTAAATATAGCATTATTAAATAATATAAAAATTAATCTACCCTTATGTATCCTTTATAAAACTCTAATTACCTTTACACGTCACCATAAACCATGTATAAAGGATATTTAAATATTCTAAATGACAAATTAATCCTAGAAACCCTCCATGAAACATGTAGAACACATTATAAACAATTAAAACATGAAGTATAAAGACATGTTAATAAATAATAATATGATATGTCCAATGATAATTATGCTTCAATCAATATATATAATAAAATATATAGTTACACAATTCAAAGTATTAACAATTTCTTGTTAGAGGGAATAAAACAAATTAAACATTTTAATTATCCGAACATAAATTTCTTCAAGAGTCACATTGTGGGATCTTTTCCAGAGATATGAGAGACCATCCTTCTCTATAATCGTCAAGCGATTAGGGATTCCACACCTTATTTTGCGAGTACATAGGATTTCTTTCCATTGGGAAGATTTCTTTCCCACCACTTTGCGACTCCTCGGACGAAGCAGGTGCCCCATGTTCCTATCTCTGTCGTGGAAAAACACAACGAAGACACACTGAAGACATCTGTCACATTCCGTCCTTACCTAGTAGATCCTTGGGGATCTTATTCCTAGATGCTATGAAGAGAAAAAAAATCTAAGTAATTAAACCCCGAAAAGCCTACCCATGTCAAAAGGCTTGATGATAGTGGCCTCTTGGTGGAAACAGACTCATATGCTCTTAAACAATGCATGAAATTGTGAAAATTTTCTTTCATTGGATGCATCTCCTACCTTAAAGGTAACTTTACTTGGTCGTTATCTAGATTACATACCCATATTGCACACAGATGGAATTCATCGAATTTGAAATTAATCATATTAAACAAGATGATTTTTTCACATTTTTTTGAAAACAAAAAAAGATATAGACATAGTTTGGAAGACATGAAACCTTAATTTAAAACCAGGTGTGCTTAGACATACTGACTGGGATTCTACATTCAATTTTTATACTTATAAAAACACAATGGCACAAGTCTGGATCAAATTTCATGGAATTAATTAGTTATTTTGGCTACCAAAAATATAGAATGATATTGTTTCCTTCATATGATCTCCCATAAAAATTGATCAGCGAACCTTAAATGATGACTTATGATTCTTTTCTAGAGTTATGGTGGCAATCAACCTTGACTCCAAGCTACCCAATACTATTAATTTCAATGCTAATGACAACAAAACCGAAATAATAATTGAATATGAGTTGAAACCTCGATTGTTTTACCATTGCAAGATCATTGGTCATACTATCAATAACTATAGGGTGATTGGAAAACAAGTAGTTCAACAAACTGAAAATGACTGGAAGGAAATAAGGAGAAATTGAAATGATTAATCCCCCTTGATGGAAATACTTGAACCACAAAAAATGAAATCAGAAACATGGGTGAAGAAATCAAATAGTTTTTCACACATAGGGGAGACTTCAGGTACAAACTAGGCAGATATTACTGATGAGGATGCAAATTCCATTAATGATCAAGGAATTTTAGATGAAATTGAAATTTTGGTCTTAGAAACTATTAGGTTATCTCTGAAGGAATAGACCAATACATCTCCAGCTGATAAGATGTCAAGTCTCATACAAAATTATGAACATACCCTCGATAGGAGGGATAAAATTTTGATATACACTACAAGAAATGTATGCACTGCTCCCCCTCACATTTGTGTTTTTCCTGGAATCAAATCTGGATAAACTATAGATTTGAACACTTCTAATTTAGGTACTAGACAATCCCATGAACCCTCCCACATAGCCAACAATGATTCTATAGAATCCAAGAATCAAATAAACACTAACACAAATGAACTATAATCCCTTGACCATGTTAAAAACATTTCTGTTAATGGTTACAATAAACCTGATTCAACTGTCTGTGCTATAAAATTAGAGAATACACTGTCTAACCTAAAAAATATGAAATACATCTCACAAACTATTATTACCTAGTTGATTGAAACTGTTTCCATGGAATTGGAAATTGTCAAACCATTGAGCGAACACTTGGTAAAAGACCATAAAATACAAGACCTCAAAGGCTCCACCAAACATACTCAACCTATAGGGAACTCTGGGGTGGAGAAACCTGGCCCAACTATTACTAATTCTTTAACTAAACCGGATATGAAATCATTTTTTTATAATAAAAGTAATACTGCAATTACTAAGTTTGATTCTAATTTATAAAGGAATAATGAAACCAAAATAATGGAGAATGGACTTGTTTCTTCTCCCACTGCTCTCATAAAACATTTTATCAATACTGGAATCCTTGGTCCTAATAATATTCAATCCTTGACACAAACAAATCAATCTGTTATTGTACCATGTGTTTTGGACCCTATTACTATGCAAGAAAACAATGAAACCTAAGTGCAGATGTAGTGCTGACTTTCAGAACTGGACATTGTCCATCAACCGGCCAGAACTCCTTTAAAGGCTTTAGGTACTCCAATCTCCATGCTTATAGTTAGTGATGATTCCTCTATGAAGTCTATTTATAAATATATCATCAATCCTTTGTTGATATGTCCTAAGATTTCTACATACTCAACTATTAATAATAAAATAAAGGAACCTACAATGAAGTATTATATCACATCTATAAATGAACAAGAACATGCCACTTACACAGAAGAGGTTATAAGGTCTAATAGAAACAAAGGTTCTGTAGAAAATAAGAAGGGTAGTTCTAACTCCAAATTTAGGTCTAAATGAAGATGCTATTTTGGAATTGTCAAGGCATCGCTAAATCTAACACATTCATTGTTTTAGAAATAATGGTTAACACCCATCGTCCTATGTTAATACCTATTTCTGAACCTAAAATTATATTTTACATAAAATACTCATACTTATGTTAAAAAATATGTGGTTACTGGTGCTATAAATAATTCTCTCAATGCTGATTGATTATGGATATTTTTGCACTCTTCTTTATAGAATACTAGTGTTTTAAATATCTCTGAACAAATTCTTACTTTCACTTTTAATATTCAAGGAACATACTCTTTTTACATCTTTGATTATGATAAAAATAGATATCAAGAATGAACAACAATTTTAAATGATCTCTCATTTTTAGGCACTAACATTAATGCCCCCTAGATTCTTATTGGTTACTTTAATTCCATTATTAACTCTAGTTAGAAAATTCAACCATCTCATGCTTCTATTTCAACGATAGAATTTAAAACCTTGATCGAAGACAACAATATATTTGAAATTAACCTCCCCAGTGTGAAATACACTAGGTATTGGAGACATTATAACAAAGTGGTTGCCTCCAAATTGGATAGAACCAGCACAAATGTCCTAGATTTAGATAACCAAGACACTATATCCAGTACCTCTATTCACAGGAATAACTCTGATCACCATCTCATTCTTGTCATTCTCTTGACCAAAGGCATGAAACCAAGGCTACTTTTCAGATTTAAAAATGTATGGATCTCTGATGATGAGTGAAACCATATCATCCAAAACTTTTGGCCCTAAATGTATCATTACAATGATACCTTTAACTATATCCTTAAATTAAAAAATCTCAAGAAGACTCTAAATTCTCAATGTAGCTATAAAGCCATACATATTAACAATGAAATCATGATCCTTGTAAAATAACTCAATGAAATTAAGAATAATAACACAACCTCTAACATCATCAATGACCATACTCAACAGCTAAACATAGTGGTCAAACTAAACTACTTAAACACGTTTAAAGAAAATATGATAAAACAAGCATTTAAAGTAAAATGGTTAACTAACGGTGAAAGAAATACAAATTCTATAACTCTTTTCAATGAATAAGGAGGGCATGTAGACTCCTAACCTTTCTAAAGGATAGGGTAAACCTGATTGAAAATAAAGAGGAAATCACCCATCATATTGTCTCTTAATATGAATCCATCTTTAATTGTCCTAATATAAATAAATACCCCCTTCCCGAGGTTATTCATTTATTTTTCACTAATGAGGAAATGATATTCCTCCTCAAAACTCTGATAGAGCATGAAATCAAAGACACGGTCTTCTGTCTGAATCCTGATAGTGCTTCAGGTCCGAACGACTTCAATAATTGTTTCAATCAACGTTATTGGAATGTGATTCATATATATGTTTGTAATCTGGTAAAATATATCTTTTCTAATGGGGTGATCTTTCATGATATAAATGAAAAATTTCTCAATTTAATCCCCAAAGTGGATAATTATTCTCAAATTCATCTATTTAGACCTATTTCTCTTATCAATACTCTTTATAAAATAATCACAAAATTCATTGCTATCAAACTTTAAACTATCATGGAAAAAATTGTATCTTGGAAAAAATTTGGTTTTATAAAGGGTATATCCATTTAAGAATGTATCTTTCTTGCCTCTTAATGTGTCAATAGTTTGAAAAAAAACAGAGGAGGCAACATAGCTATTAAACTTGATATTAGAAAACCCTTCGACATTATAGACTGGAGCTTTATCTTCAAAGTATTTCATGGTTTTGGTTTCAATGCTTCTTTCATCACTACAAGTAGAACACTATTCAAGTCGGAGTCTATATCAATTTTGATTAATGGATCTCCTAGGGGAAACTAAAAATGCACCAAAAGTGTCTGACAAGGTGATCCTCTTTCAGCCAACCTTTTCTCACTACAGGAATTCTATCTTAGTCATCTAATCAACCATATAGTGGTCCAGAATAAGCTAAAACTCATCCATGTATTTAGGAATGTGAATGATCATACTAACCTTTTTTATGCTGATGAAATCATTATTTTCTTTCAGGGTGATGAAAGGAAAATTCTTAATCTCAAAACTGAGCACTCACACTATGAAGAGGTTTCTGTCCAAACCATTAGTTTGAAACAATCTTGCATTTTCTTTGGAGAGAACATTCCTCCCAACAAAAAATGTAACATCATTAATGACCTCGGTCTGAAGTAAGGAACACTCTCTTTCACTTATCTTGGTGTTCCAATCTTTTGGGGTAGGCCCCAGTCCTTTCACTTTGCAACTATTGTTGAGAAAATACTAAATCATCTTTCATCTTGGAAGGGTAAAGCTCTCTCCATGGTAGGTAAGACTTGGCTTGTTAAATGTACCTTTGTCTCCATGATGGTTTAATCCATGATGGTCTACAAATGGCTTATTGGTCTTATTAGAAAGATGAAAATCACTATTAAGAATTTCATCTGGACTGGTAGTACTTTGGGAATAAAACTAGGGTCTATTCTCTGGTCAACCTACTACAAGCCCATTGAAAATGGTGGTGTTGGTATGAGAAATTTATAATTCTTTAATGAGGCACTTCTAGCTAATCTCACTTGGAAACTTATTCATAATACCTCAGATGTAATAACTTTTCTCAAAAATAGATTCCTTGAAAAACTTAAGGCCGACAATTCAAACTACATTAGTTATTCCATTTGGCCTGCCATAAAACAATCCTTAATCAATATTATGAATAATTCTAGTGGGATGGTCTCCTGAATCTCTTCCATGAAATTATGGTTGGATAACCGGAATAGCACAACATTAATTTCTATGACATCTTCTGATGAAACTCATAAAAATACCAACAAAACTATCAGAGATATCTTAAGCTCTATACATGAAAACCTCCCTAATATTATTCTAAATTTCATTAAAAACTACTCTTTCACTTATACTGACGACTCATTAATTTGGGAACCAACTCACAATGGTATGATTAATTCAAAAAAAATTCTACATTCATTATTTCTGCAATCCTGAGAATGATTACAACTGGATAATTTTTTTAACAAACCTTCGATAAAACATTCAAGATTTAAACTCATCGGGCGTCTCGATCACAAAAATGCCCACAATGATATTTGCCTCCAATCCATTGAAATCTAGATTTTCTCTAAGTGTAAAATCTGTAACCAACACAGGGAAGATTCTAATCACCTCTTCCTTTCTTGTGACACTACTACTGCGCTTTGGAACTATATTCTAGACATTTTTAATTATAGATGGTTTTTTTGACTCTGTCAAAACTCAACTAACGAAATGTGTAGAAATGGAAGGCTCTAAAAAAATCAAGAACCTTTCCTGGCTATAGTTGCTGAACTACACCATGTGATCTGTTATGACCAGAATAATATTATTCATAAAAATTACTCACTCAATATAAATGTATGATGAATATGGATCTTTATTTCCATACATGACGCTTCTTTCTTGCAAAAGGGACATTTCCCCAACACCGTGCACGAATTTGGAATCCTAAAGTGTCTACGGATTAATGGAAATTTATTTCCACTGCATCACACTCTGGAGGTGCTCTAGAGTTCCCCTCTCCCTAGATAGATCAAATTCAATATTGATGGTGCCTCCAAGGGAAACCTGGGCTCTGTAGGGTGTGGTGTGCTATTCAAGAATCACTTCGGTCAGATTCTTGGATGTTTCATGGGTAATTGTGGAATTTCCACTACCCTTGAAGATGAGATGCTGAGTTTGATACATGTCATTGATTTTTCCAAGTTCTTTGGAGGAAAAAACCTCTAGATTGAAAGTGACTCTACGACCATCATTCAAGTGATATGGAATAGAGTAACTCATCTTACTTGGACAATTAATACACATTGAATTGAATGTAATCGTTCACTCATTGATATTAACTATATCATCACACATGTTTATCGAGATGAACAAACGGTTGTAGATGGCATGGACAACATGGGAGTAGATCAAGACATTTACTGGTTTGCATACCTCCCTGCTAAGCTTATTTCCTTTCATGGAAAATATTGTAAAATGATCCCGTATTTTCAAATACTGTAATATTTCTTTTAATAATATTTATGCTTTTGTTGTTCTGGGAAAAAACATCACATATTAAAAAAATAACATAAATCTATTCAAGAATCCACTCAACAATTTATTCTGTCAATATATACATGATTATGATTACTAGGAACAACCAATAGTCTCTTCGATCCTATGTGTATCCCAATTTTGTACCAAATCCCCCAAACAGTTTAGGTATTACCCTCATAACTTCACAATATAGTAGTATCTCAAGATGTAGTGGAGGATGAAGAACGAGAAATTTTGGATGGAGAGGTAATAGGTCAACATATTTCTTGGGAATTCAAACACCAAATCTCATAGTCAATCCACCTTTTTATAGGCTAAAATGATTTTCCATGAGCTCATGAATTTACATATACATTTTGGAATGTATGAGTAAATACCTTCAGTTAATATTATTTATAAGACCCAAGAAATTACTTCCTATAAATGATTCATCTTGTTTCACGTTCAATAAATGATTAAATAATTCATTTAAATGGTTCTAGAATTAATTTCTTAATATTCCAATACTATTAATAATCATAGGCACAACTATGAATAGGACATCTTGATTCACAGTGTTGGACAAAATAGGATATTGTACAATATATTAGGATATGAAAAAAATGATATCCTTATATCATACAAATATATGTATATAATAATATAATATAACTTCTATAATTTGGATTTCCTTCCCTATGATATACCCATAATGTACTATATGACATAGCATAAAACACATCACATGTTCTTATGAATTTAGGGAACATCGTCATTAATTTTCCACTTGAATTAAACCCTTATATACATTTTTCCATTTCAAATTATATTGTATCATAAATAATAACATAAAAAACCATATCCAAAAATTCTTTTCGATATTTAAAAAACATTTTTTGAATTTTATCATTAATTTCTCTCTATATCACATCATATGTAATTCTGTGAAAGTACCCAACTAAAACAATTTTGTGATAAAACCTAAAACATTTTTAGAGTATCCCTTTGAGTATGGTAAAATGAAAAATCTATTCAATCAACCAAAAATTTTGACACCAAAATCATATGTAGAATTGAAAAATAAATTCAAAATTCATAAATCTTTTCAAAGAGTGGTCTCTATAAAAGTATTAGTGATACATAAGAAATAAAAGGATCTACTGTGATATCTATCAAAAACATGTAACTTTATATCAGTTTCCACCTATTATATAATTTAAAATAATGAATAATCATATAATAACTTTTTCAATAAATCAGGTTACCATTGTTAAGGATTTGATATGATCATATAAATCTAATACAATACAATAAAAACAACTAAAATCCCAACAACTAGGATCCCCATGCAAGAAAACCAGAACTATATAACTGTATAATTAAGGAAATGTTTTTTATAAAATACACCATAAAATACTAATACTTTTTCATTATTAGTATGGACTGATGAATATCACAAAGAAACTTACAAATGGTGTCCCTCCATCTTGGTGTATCCACAGGAAACACAAAATCACTGAACAGTTGAGTTTCAGTCTCATTCTCCCCACAAAATTGTAGTTCTATGTAGCATAAAGAAGGATAACGAAGGGATATTCATGGTCAAAAGAGTATTATTTGAATCCTAAGGTAGTACACACCACATATAACAATCACATGAAAATGTTTTCCTTATATAACCCCTTGATAACGTTTTCAGCCCCATAAAGTTAATCATGTGTTACAAACCATGAGTAAATGACACTCACTCATTCATGAAACCATCACATTAACACAACAACCTATGAACTATTTATTAATATATAATATTTCATGATAGTATTCATTTTAGTAGAGACTCAAATGTTAATCCTTCTAATAATATGCTATCATTCCAAGGAAGTGTAATGAAATTTATATAATGTATAAAATGATATGATCCCAATGTATACTTTAAATAGTTGTTCATACATGCAGGTAAAATTATAACACATGTTGTATCTAACTATAAGATTTAGTATATATATATGACGGGTTTTTAGAATATGTCATTTAATCACCCATTTACACTCAGTGCTCCTAGAATTCATTTAATTTCACTATTTTATCACATATAATAACTAGGGAAATCATATCCAATACTCTTTTATGATATATTGCAATTAACTTATAGAATTATATCATCATCTTCACCATGTATCACGCCATATGTAATACCTTCATAAATCCAAATGCATGAGTCCATTTGGATTACCTCTAAAAAACTTTTATAGAATCTCTATAAGTCAAATTCAATCCACATCCTTTCAACCAAAAAATGTGATTTCTTGGGCCTTTATTGCATTGAAAAAAATATTAATTCTTTAATTCAGAAATGTAAGAAATGAGAATACCCTAAAAATTATATTGTTATATATAAGCTGTAAAGGTGTATTTTTTTACTCCATCAAACAGATTTATATCTATACCATTATACACTAGATAAATCATATGAAATCATCCATCTTCATATGATCCCATTTATAAGGAACTGAGTAATCATAGTAAATAATATATGGAAATCAGAAACATCAACTCAAGTGTTCATGATTCTATTAGGATAGAATGGGATGGTTGATGAGTATATCATACGTCATTCCCCTTTATGGATGTGCACATCACATTCCCCACACAAGCTATATTGGCACATCATAGTCACTATCAAGGTATGGTAGGCCACATCCTTGGTCTATCAAAATTGAGGGCTCAAATTTCATACCTTTCACATTAGAGGAGAAATCCCAACTTGATTTATCTCTAACCAATGACATGATCAGAAACATACCCATCTAACCTTAAATAACTAAGCCTAAGGACTTGTGTAAGAGAGGTATAAAAGAATAAAGTTTCTCATTGTAGGTATCTCACCAACATCATGTATTATAGGTTAAAAATATGAACAATAAACCCATATTATACCCAATACATAGTTTATGAAACTCCATGTGGTATGCTTCATGGGTAATCCAATGAAAAATCATATTTTTATGCCTTATAATGATATAGTGTATCATGATTCAAGAATTTTACTCACACTAACAATAAAATTTCTCATAACCTATATTACACCGTAAAGAACTTTTGTAAGGGATAACTCAATGTTTTACATTGAGAGGTAAATTATCACCTTCACTTCGTGAAACACATTTCATTATATAAGTACATGCATACAATGTAAAATAATGATAAAGTGTACATTTCCTTTTATACAACATGTTATATTTTATATTCTTAAACTCCATTAAAAATTATTTACAAACCCATACAAAAACAGATGTCTTACATATCATATATAGAACACTTCTAGATCATCCTTATGTATGCTGAACCTTTAAGGGATTTGATAAAATCATTACATACCTATATAATTCCTTCCATTTCTCTATGTTATCCTCTATTAAAACCCTCTCATTTAATATATTTTGAGTAACATAAATGAGTAAATATTTTTTGAAAAATAGTAAAACTTTTTAATTTTATTTTTAATGTACAAAAAATTGAACATATTCAAACTTCTTAACTTCACAACTTCCATTGTTATGATGTTAATTACTTTTATTATGTGACTAAAACTCTTTATATGTGCATTATCACCATCCATGGAGACTATCCCATCATAATTTTCCTTTCAATATTTTATTAACTAATGTATATATTTACATTATTACTTCAACAAAATATCCTAAACTCTTGTAAGATATTTATAGACATTATATTTGAATTTTAATTGATCTAATATTTAATTTGTTAACATTGAACTTCTCTAATCCCAAATATACTCACCCTAATATATTATATGCTATATTACTTTTATAATATCAAGTTAAGATTCATTTTTTTGTTTATGAAATAAATATTATCTCTATTAGTGAGAGTATTTAACAAATAAATTAGTATATCCATGTCATTTACAGTATTATATTTGTTTGAAGAATTTTATAAAAAAGAATATTATTCATCAAAATATTCCACTGATAATTGTGGAAACTCATTTCCACATATTATAATCAATATATAGAAAATAAATATTATCCAAAATTATTTTTTTCACTTCCCCTCTATAAATATGTTGTAAATTCTATGAATCATAAAAAATATATAACATCTTTGATTTTCCATAAAAATTATTTTGTTTGAAAAAGTTCTCTTTTTATGTAAAATAATTGAGATAAACATACACAACATATAATTAGATCAATTTGTTCTTGATATATTCTTTTTAAATTTACCTCTATGATTTAATGACCACCCACTTCATAAATTTTATGAAAACTATAAGTTTCATTAATTACTTTATTGATCATGCACACCTGTATAGTTACAAGATCTATAAATTATAATTTTTTTTATCAAATATAGTCCGAATTATTTATGCGATGCCCAATGTATGTCATGATGATATATGTTTCATATCTCACTAAATGGGTATTGTGTGTGGGGCAATCATTATGTTGTTATATTTTTAATAAACCTCATTATTAAAATAATATAAAACATGATACTCATTTTAAAAATAATTTTTTTTCAAATAATGGAATCATTATCATCATTAATAATGACCAAGAGATTAATATTGGATAAAAAAAACTAATTATTAGTAACCTCCTCGAATGATTCTGACACATGATAATAGTTTTAAATAAATAAGAAAAATATTATGTGTTGGAGGTACCCAATTATATGTAACCAACTCGTGTGGTTTACCAACAAACAGATATAGTATATATGAATCTAAAGGATTAAATAGAAGCAAATAAAATCATATTTGTGACCATGGAATAAAATTTATAAAAACAACAGTATACCATCAATTCTTAAATGATGATAGATAACCTGATAAGTATTAATAAAGAATGATCTAGTCATGAATGTACGAGGTGATGAAGGAAATTTTTTAGTGAAAATGGTGAATGAAACCTCAATATCAACTCACATACTCAATATGATTGGATATGTTAATGAAATAAGAGTGCTGATTCATCTCTTATACTCAATATATCCACGAAAAATATTCTAAAATCACTACCAAAAATGTTCCTTAGTTTTTTAGGAATTATAAAATGAATGTATTCAATATAATATTATTTGATCTACTCAATATGTTGAGTATAACTAAGAATGAAATGCGTGGTCAATGCTCAAGTTCTATAATTATTGTGAAGAATGATAAGGGTAAATCTTTATATACAGATGAAAATAAGTAGTTGAGAGTCCACAGTACCGACTAGACAAAAGAAAATGATGGATGGAAAACTGATTTCATTTTAAAAATACTATTCTTAGGAATATTATTTGTTTAGATGACCTAAACTGTTATAAGAAAACTTGTGGAGACTCTGCATTAGGTATTAATGTTATAGAAATTTATTGTTATATCCAGAAATGTATATGAACCCAAATTTATGTTTTATAAGATTTAAAAAAAACAAGAGCTCAGAAGTTAAGAATGAATTTAACATCAGATCTGAAAATCTTATTTAAAGTACTGCAATAAAGGAGTTTATAAATTGAGATCCTGGATTAGAGAAATAATTTGAAATCAGATAAACAAAAATAAATGATGTGTATTTTTATCACTTTTTCTCTTGAAAAGAGATTATTAACAATTTTTTATCGAATGAATGAGAAGAATATTATTGATACATATAGTTTATGATATGTCAATATAAATAGAAATCTAAAAGAAGAGAAGAAAATTTTTTTTTATCTTGGATATTGTGTATATCCATGAATATGAATAAATATAATTTCCCAAAATTTGAAAAATTATTACTTTCAATAAAATTCCAAACACATAGAATACCATATATGAACAGAAACAATGGTTTATTTTTTAATCATTCCCACTAAAAGGAAATAAGTTATATTACCTACAAAAAAAGTTTTTTTGTTTGATTGAATGATATCTGGAAAGGTATATTATATAACAAAAAACAAAGGTCATTAATGGTGGTTTTTTGTAGACTAATGGAAGTTATTAAAACTGCCATGTATTGCACGGTCAATAGTATTTTAGCGGTGGTTTTGTTAATTTCGTGGTGGTTTTGTTATGTGTCATTTTTTGGGGCATATAGTGGTGGTTTCAGGTTTATTTAGTAGTCATTATTTTATTTAAAAAAATTCTAGGGGAAATATAAATGAAATGAAACTAACCATCACTAATGTTACTTATAAAAAAATAACATATTTATGATAATATTCAACAAATGAAACTAAAAAGGTATAAAAAAATAATCTAATTTATTTTTAATGTGACGTGAAATGTTCTTGAAAGTTACATAAAAAAAATTATATTATTTTATATCACATCATGTACTATATTTCAAAAACAACTCAATAGTGGTTTCCAAATATTTCTCATCAATATGAGGTCATTTTTTCTGGTTCTAATCATTCAATAGACATTTTAGTATTTTAAAAAGCTAAAAATGTTCTTACGACTATGACGGTAAAATTGTAACTCGAAATGGAATGTCGTTAGTTCATAAAAACATGTTTACAACCATCTAGGGAAAACCAAAACTTGGAATAATGGGAAGTTCATTCATACAAGTCATAAATGAAATATGGATAATTTTAAAAAATTATCAAAACTATATGAATGTTTTTTATTTCTTTTGAGTACTTTAGTTTTCCTTTTTTCTAAAATTGATTTCAATTTAAAATAAACAGTTGCACTTTGAGTCATACCAGTCCTACCATGCATTGGATTCAAGTTATAATGGTTCCTAAATGTTTAAATTACTGATGTATCCTTTTCCTAATGTATAAAAACAATATGAATCTGTTTACACTATTTTGAGTACATCACTTATTTTTTTTACTAAAATGTCTTTTTAAACTGGAAACATAGAATTTTTCTCATATCGATCACATTATTTATTAGTTATTATATGAGACTAATTATTACACATCAAAAATTAATTATTAATCAATTTCCTAAATTATTGTGAAAAAGTGAGCACGTTTTCTCCATTTTTATTGAGTTCCAATTTTTGAACAAAATGTTTATTTGAAACTGATAACAGAAACATTGAGTTATACTGGGAACATCATTTATCAGATTGTGGTGTGGTTGATTCCAACATGTCATAAATGAATTATAGATCATTTTTCAAAAGTATCAAAATAATCCTAATTTTTTTCTTGGTTTTGAGTAGGTTAAATTACTTTTTTACCAAAATGGATGTCATTTTTAAATATGGAGACACACTTGGAGTCAAACAAGGAACATTTTTTAACAAATTGAGGTGCAATTGATTCTACATATCAAAAGTAAAATTTGGATTGTTTTACTAAAGTATAAAAACAATCCGATTTTTTTTTGGTTTTGAGTAGGAAAATTTTCCTTTTACTAAATTGTAGGTAAATTTTATATAAAAAGAATCAATTTGAGTCATACTAGTCACACCATGAATTGGATTTAGGTTCAAGTAATTGGTACACATCTCAAATGATATATGGATAATTTTCATAAAGTATCATAAAAAATGAATTATTTTGATCAGTTTTGAGTACATCATGTGTATTTTTTTAGAAAAATATAATTTTTATCATCAAACACACACTTTGATTCATATATATTACATAATGTATTGGTTTGATGCAGGAATAATTCCATCACATAATAAATAATATATGAATATATTTACTAAATTATGAAGAAATAAATAATGTTTTCATAGTCTTCAATGAGTGTTTTTTAGCTAAAATGATGATTTTAAACTAATAACGGACACTTTGAGTCATACTAGGCACATCCTGTATTATATTTCGGTTGAGGTTGATCATTAATTGTCACAAATTAAAAATTAATTATTTTCATAATTTATCAGAACAATTGAAATATTTTTTTATCAGTTTTAGTATTTCATTTTCATTTTTTACTAAAATTAATTACATATTTATATAAAAATAATCACTTAGAGTCATATTGATCACACCGTGTGTGGGATTGAGTTGAGGATGATTTCTACACACCCTAATGTCTATAAAAAATTCTAACATCCAATGTTACCATGATTTCCATTAGCTTCTTTTTTGAACTGCTAACAATTCATATTGACTTGATGTTGTTATCCAAATAAAGTTTCTTTTTTTTGAAAGATAGAAGATAAGTGAATCCTAATGTGCCCATTATGTCATGAGAATTCACCACAATGGGAAAATGAGCTTCCTCTACCCATATGAATTTCAACAAAGAGAATGGTTTTTTTTCTAATAACATCGACTCAATATGAATTGTTCATAGTTCGAAAAAGAAAGGAAATGGAAATAGAAATTGGCGTAACATTGGTTGAAAGAAAAATTTTATCTATTTTGTGGATTGATGCAGATTGTTTAATGAAAAAATATGACTTCTCAAAAGTTATGTGAAAAAACTAAACAAGTTTTAAGAAAAAATGATATAGAAATTAACTAACAAAAACCAGATAAAAGGATGAAAAAAATAATTAAATAGATAGTAAGAATTCCCCTTTTCATAATTGTTTTGTGCATTATTGACAAATTTTCTTTTTTTTTCATTATCTCTGTTGAATGATCAAATCCCAATATCTCATGATCATGAGAATCATCAAATAAACCACCCCAAATCAAACAAATGAATCGACCAATATAAGAAACAATTCTTATATGAGTAATAATAAAAATAATATTTTAAACAAAAATATGAAACATTATATTTTAGCACAATGGAAACCAATGAAATTTCTAACTAAAATCAAATATGTCTTATTAAATTGAGAGTTGGAAGATTATATGTCTATATTGGTAATGATAGATTTATTTTTTCTTATATATATACTATTAATTTTTTATTTTTATTATGGTAGCACACTTTTACCAATATAAATTATGGTTTACAAAACCTATAAAATATCCCCTCAAAATAATTTTTTTTGAGTTTTCCATTCATTATAATGAATTTAATGTAATAAAATTTTTAATCATGATAAAATAGGCATTTAAAATAAATAATTTTATGTATTGGAAAATAACTTTCTCTAGAAAAATGATAATTTTTATATTATTTGTTATTAATATAATAATGAATTGATTACCAATAAAAAATTTATTAATATAATCATATATGTTTTCAAACATTATTATAGTGTCATTATTTTAGGTATATTAAAAAAATTTATTTGTTTAATGTTACAAAACATTAATAAAAAAATTCATCAAAAACAATATTTTTATCATTATCATGGTAATCAACATTCATCAAAGTAATCGTAAATTTATTCCTAAAAACCAATTACAATTATAACATAAAATTATAATATTGGTCTAAAATAAAATTTATATTTTATGAATATATTTTCAAGAGGCAACGAAAACTAATTTTTTTAATTTAATCGACTAAATCATTATTTTGATTAAAATATTAAATATGACTGAAAATTTATATACAAGTGTTTCATAAATGAAAAAATTATATTTTTTAATTTATTATACATATATATATATATATTTAATATAAAAATTATTGAAACTTGTTAATCAATTATTCCATTAAAGTATTGTAATGAAAGTAAATGTTTTATAAAAATTTTTTTCACTATTTAGATACAAAACAATTATTTATCAAAATTATAAATATTTTTTCATAAGATAATATTTAAATAGTAGAATAAAAAAATATTTATTTTATTAAATTTAAATTAATAATATTTAGAATAAAAAATTATATATATAATTAGATATGTATTCATAAGAAAATTATTGTTACAAAAATATTAAACTCTTTATGAGCTCATGATATGTCATGCATAAAAAAAATATTCAACACTATATGTATTCCATGGATATAAATTACAAAACTCCCCTTCTACCAGTATAGAGGATGCACCATAGAGAACACAATCTATTCTGGCTATACGTAATATTTCTATTTCAAATTTTAAATATTTCATGGATTCGTTAAAAGAATTTCTACGAAATTGATATGAGTTATAATTAATAAAAAATAGGTAAATTATATCATCCCTTAATTATTCCCAACATATTAATATTGCAGTTTTATAATAATAAATTTTCATTATTATATTATAGTATATATCAAATGATATCTATCCAATTAATTTAGGGAATGAATAGCCTATAAGTGGGATAATGAAGTCCATACTCATAACACCTTTAACCCCATAGCTAATTATGTATATAAATAAACTCCATATGATAGAGTTTTCTAAGAGAAACTAAAAATAGAAAAAATTGAAATTACATATTCAATAACTAATAAATTGTTATCCAAAATAATGTATACATAAAATAATAACTATAGAGATAAATGACAAGAAAATAATCACCTTGAGGAATAATATATTTTGGGTGATTATTGGGAGAATGATGCAACCTTTAGGGGTTCTGTATTTCCCTTGAAGAAGGGATCCGAGCAGGGGATATGGATATTGGAGGGGGGTCCATGTCATCACGGTGGTGTCGAATCAGGCCTAAGAGAGGAAGGTCAGAGGGGGTGGGGGGTATGCGTTGTCACCATGGAAGTGAACCAAGATAGGGGTAACAAGTGTTAGGGAATCTAATAAATATAGATGTAGGATAATGTTGTGGGAGGAATGGGGGTCGCTAAAAATGTGGTGAGGTCAGGGTCACTACTGGAGAGGGGAGGGGAAGAGTTTGGGGGAGGCAAAATAGGGTTTAGGTTAGAGTTTGTGAAGAGGGAGTGGGAGGGAGAGGAATTATGGATTTTTTTATAGATTTTAGCGGTGGTTTCAATTGAACGCCTGATAATTGTAAAAAAAAAATAAAAAATATAAGGGAATATAGATTAAACCGCATTTATATTATATTTTTTAACTTTATTTATTTCATGGTGGTTTCTAAAACAATTATTAATAAGTTCTTTTTCTAATGCACCAACCCCGAAAGCCAGAATTTGGTGCATTAATTTATTACATTAACATGATTCTAATGAATCAAATACCGAAGGACCAATTAGATTAGCTATCATGGAAAGCGAGATTAAATACACCATACCCAAAATACATTTGGAAAATGGAAATACAAACATGATACATAATAAAATGAAATAATCTATGTCCTCTAATGATTACTTAAATATTTATTCTTCATAACCAGATAAAAAGAAAGATAATAAGGGTTATTTTAAATGATCCGTAAGGGTATGTGATGTGGAATAAATAATTAATAAATAGGAATAAATCAACATTATAGAGAAAAATAACATAAAACACAGTTTCAATAAAAATATTAGTAAAAAATAAATATGGAAAGGTAAGAAACTGAAACAAATGGCATCTAATTAATGAACAAAAAATTAAATGTTATCATAGATATGTCGATTCAAAATAATATGAATAAATAATAACTTACAGTAAATGATGGAAATTATTTCTTAATGGATGTTATATCTAGGGCACATGAAAACCTATAGCATCAATACCTTTAACAAGAAAGTTTAAAACTAAGGATAGAAACCCTTTTAATTTGGAAAACTTATTTGTCTCATGGGAACATACCAATGCATCATGGGGAAATATATAGTACAAGTCCCACCCATAATTACTAGTCCAAATAATTCATCATATTTAATAATAAAAATTAAAAACATGCCTTATCAAATAACAATATTGAATGAAAAATATATATTTTTCTATAATTCCCTGGTTAGTCAAATATCTATCAATGTAAACACCATATTTATAATGGTATAATACTTAGGAAATAATAATATCCATCTCCCAAGAATTATGGAAATATAAAATGATAAATTATTATAATAAATTTATTATTTAATAAGAAAATTGACTATCAAAAAAGTGATATTACAAAGATAATCATTAAGAACATTCTTGTGGAGAATAATCATTAAACATTGAAAAGTGTCCCATATCTCATTGAAACATTTAAATAATAATACAAATCAGGGTATTACAATTAATTAAACTTATAATATCAGGATAATAATGATATTCATGATAATATGTGTCAAATGTCAGTATATACACCGTATAAAAGTGAGTTGGTTCAGGACAAAAAACAAGTCTCAATGAAATGTTAGTTAAGAAAAAATCCATTACCTTAATCTTAATTTTGTTATATCATATTTATAATCCTATATAGCTATTTATAACATGTTAATATCTTATACTAGAACCATAATCATTTTTATAATTTCATATATTAATTTCATAAAATAGTTTATTACCCGTTATTTAATGTTTTTTCGGGTGTTATTTGCCTAGTTAACTCGAGTAAGTTTTAACTTGTTACTTGTTATCATTAACTAAATCATGGTTTAATGGTATACATAATGTAAATAATTACTTAATTATCATATATAATAAGTATATATTTATTTATAATAATCTATAGTAATTGGATCTAGGAAATGGAATGCACTGTTCATGGAGATGGTAGGTTATACGTACGCATGAACACTACTTTCATGTCATTGTCATATTTTAAAATAATGAAAAGTAAATTATATGTATAGTAAATTATATTATAATTATATTATAATATATATGTAATATATTTCATATATTTTTATTAATACCATCCATAATATGTTTCATGTATAACATGAATGAATCACATCACATTGAGGCGGCGGTAGACCACACTTCTAGAAGTGATGTTATCATATTTACAAAAAAAAAGAATTTATAGAAGTATTTTATAGAAAAGAATAACACAAGAATAAAAATATTATAATAATAATATATAAAATATATAATTATAGTATCCATCATAATTACTGCCATGAGAGATGGTAAAGGAAGAATAAATAATCATTGTTTTGTGAGTCATTAGTTTGCCATTCAAATAAATAGTATGTTCATTACTCATTAGATATGGGTTTGTGTAATTATATGTATAAACCATTACGTAAAATTATACTAGAATACTGAGGATACTAGTGTTTTTATAAAATCATGGAATAAGAATAATATATTCAGTAGAGAATGGAAATAAAACTAAAAATCTTGAGGATGTTGCCTCTTAATCAAATAACTCCTTTTGGATTTTATGAAAATTCTACCTTGGATTGCATCCTACCCAAGGGTAGGATTCTAGGATTAGGGTAGGTATATTGAGAAACTATTTGGATTGATTTTGGATTATCAAAAGTGGTGTGAGATCTGTGATGAAGAGATAGATTTCTTTCCCTTTTATAGTGAAGAGGGAGTGGCACAGTTGTAAATATTGAAAGTTATTCATTAATTGGTTGTCAAACTTACCTAAGTTGACTAAAAAATGTTAATATAATGGACTAATGCGGAATAATGGTAGATTCAATCCTCCACCACATAAAAATATATTAATTTTAATAATTTTGTTCCTTAATATCCTAGATTCCCCGATTTTATCATTTTGGTTTTTATTAAAGCATATTGTTTTACAAACTAAGTAATTTAACCATTAAGTCTAAAAAAATTGATATTTATTAGAAAATATATATCCAATTAATTATTAATATGATATCTAATGTATAAAAGAAAAATAAAAAAAATCACCCTGAGATAATTTCGACATTGTGAAATCAAAAAATGATGTTTATTTTTTAAAATAAAACTCATAATTGTGCCAATTTTTTTTCATTTGTTCTACATTAAAAATTGGTAAAATTGGATGTTTATTAAAATAAAATCTCGGTTTTTATATTGAATAATCTTAACATGTTGTTTTATATAATGGAAGATAAAAAAATTAATTTTATTCTAAAATTAAAACATTGTAATATTTTTGAGTGTAACATTCTCTCCATTATATTTAAATTGAATCCCTGAAATTGAAACATGATCTTAGTAATTCAAGGGATTTATAAATGAAAATAAACTATTGTGGAAAATCCCAAATTGTAAATAGGTTTCATAACAGATCTTTTTAACAAGTGGAAAAGTAAAGTATAATGGTCACGTAACTAGGTTCCCTTGTAGGAGAACATTAGCGGGAATTGAAACATGGATATGGAAGAAAAATATAACAATAAAGTTATCATGTAGATTTATAGAGAACATGGTTAGGATAAAGTTAAAAATAACATGGCCATAAATCTGTGATGATCTAAGGGGCCATTTTATTTTTTGAATAAAATGTATTAGGAAAAAAATTGGATTGAATATCATTTTTCCTCGAGTAGGGGAATTATTTCAAAATATAAAAATATAAGTTAACATAATTACTTGGAATAAGTATATATTCACAATTCTATTCTTTTTATGCCTTTAAATATTTCTAATTCATATCTTAGAATAATATTCATCCTATAGTGATGTAATATATCAATCTCTAAAATCAGATTCAATGTTCAATTTAATCCATGTCATAAATAGTTAATCTTTCAAAAATATTATTATCCAAAACTATAGAAATATTTTCATTGAATTCCAAATTGGTCTTATCATTACCCATTAATCAACAAAACGCATCTCTAAACATTTACATTCCAAACCTATGAATAAGTTCATCAAGCATCCTTTAGAAATATTTTTGTAACTCAAATCCCCATAACACCTTATTGGAAACATGAATTCTTTCTTATTCCTTATGTAAAAAATTATTATTGGATACATTAAATAAATACAAAAGTTCTGTAAAATGCTTCAATGATAGAATAGAATACTTTTTATCAAGTTATTAATCAATTATAAGGTAGTAATCACTTTTCTAAATCAATCATTTCTTCAATGATATCTCAAAATTGGGAAAATACTAACGTTTTTATTTCCATCAATCATTTGTTTTCTGAAACTTATATATTTATACTAAATATTGTTTCTTAGGACAATTAAATATATGACCAAAAATCCATAAATGAAAAGGTACTACAACACAATCTTCAAATATTTCATAATTCATAATACAATTTCATTCCTGGAAGAATATTCAAATGAAATAATTGTTGAATAGGAATGTGAATCATTAATCTTCAACTGTAGTACTATCATAACTTAATCGTTATCCAATATCATCATTTGGTGTATATTACATTGATTCTTGAGACATTGATTTACACAGTGTCCCATCTCATTGTAGTTGTAACAATTAATATTAGAATATTTATTTTTTCCATTACATTTTTAGTTTGGTGAACCTTATCCCCATACATATAAAAAACCCTCATTCCCTTAAACCATTTACCAGTGTGATTATTTCCATAGTTATTACATGTTAGGAAATCCTTATTTACCTTCATACATTTATCCATATTTTTTTCTTCCATCCTATTATTCCCTTTCTTCCCTTCAAATCCATATGATAATTATTTACATTTCTCATTAGCACATGATACTATTTCCTCATATGATCATAATACATAGGAGAAAACTCCCCTTAGAAATGTTGGCATAAGACTATGAAATAGATGATCGATCCTTCTTACTCTTTTGATCATGCGCATTTGTAGACATCACATTCCATATGAATGGATCCATTTCTAAAAAATTGTATATACTATATTAAATTATATAATAATGTATAATCTTAAATGTAGTAAAACAAATAACATAAATTTAAAAATATATGCATTTATAATCTCATATTCATAAACATAGTTTCTTTAAGGGTATCATTAATTTGAAATCCTTCATAATGATAGGTAAATAAAATTTGAATTATCATTAGTATAACCATTAGGAAAGGGGAAAAACTATTCATTATGGCTAGGTTTAATGTACTAGGTTACACAAAGTTGGGAATGAAACACATTTTCAATGTTTTTACTCCTAGGTACATCAGTTCTAGAACCATATCAACTTGTAGTATCCAGAGAGGGATGTATTTACAGAAATACCACATAATATTCACCCTTCCAAAATTCTATGATGTTATTCTATTATCATCCTCAAATTATATCTTACGGTTATTTTTTTTAATCAATGTTTTATATATCTAGTTTCTGAGGTTATTTTTATACTTCATTTGATACTAACTATAACACCCCGACCCCAAAAGCCCAAAATCTGGGCATTAATTTATTACATTAGCCAGATTAAAAGTTTGAAAATCCCAAAGGACCAATCAGTTTAACAGTCTTATAAATATATAATACATACATGATACCCATAATACATTGGGAAATAGTAAATACAAACATGATACATAATAAAATAAAATAAAAGGCGTCCTTTAATGTTTATTCAAAGATACATTCTTTATAACTTTGGGAAAAAATATAATTAGGGTGAAATCAAATGATCAGTAGGGTTACCTAAAGTGGAATAAATAATAAATAAATAGTAATAAATTAACATTTCAAGGTGATTAACTAAAAACACATTCTATTCGATAACTAGATAAGGAAAAATCAATATGGTAGGGGTATGAAAATGAAACACATTCCTTCTAATAAATGAACAGAAAATGAATTGTATTCATAGATATATCGATGAAAAATATCATGGATGAATATTAACAGAAACTAAATGAGGTTATTTCTTTTTTAATGAATGTCTTGTCTGATGCACATGGAATTATATACCGTCAATATCTTTCAAATGATAGTTTAACACTATGGATAAAAACCTGTTTAATTTGGAATACTTATTTGTATCATCAGAACCTATCGATGTATCAAAGGGATATATAATTTTTGGGGCCCCCCTATCGTTAACAGTACAAATAAATAACTATATTAAATAGTAAAAATAAATAATATTAATTTTCAAATAACTATATTGAAAGATAAAGACATATTTATCAATAATTTCTCATTTAATCAAATAACTATCAATGTAAACACCAATTGTATGATGGTATACCTTTTATGAAATATTAATATCCATCAGATATGAATTAAGAAAATATCCATTTCAAATTATTACAATAAAGTTATAATATAAAGAGTATGTTGAAGATTACCAAATTATGTGAGATTCCAATGATACTCATTAAGAACATTCTTGAGGAGAATAATCATTAAACATTCCAAAGTGTCTCATACCACATTGAAACATTTAAATAATAATATCCCTGAAGTTATGAAATTATATTAAATAAATAATATCATTAGATTAAGTATATTCATGATAATTTGTATCCAAGTGATGTATATACACCATAAAAAATTGAGTTAGTTCATAACAACAAATAAGTCTAAATAGAAAGTAAATTGAGATGAAATCCCTCACCTTAACATTTATTTTGTTATGTGGTATGTATCCTCCTATATAGTGGATTAAAATTTTATAATAACGTATAAAAAACCATAATCATGTTTATAATTTCATACATTAAATTCATACAATATTTTTTTACCCGTTTGTTAACACTCTATCATTAATTTCATAATTTCATGTGTTAGTTGCCCAATTTTCTTGAGTAAGTTTTATCATGTAAACTATTGTTCTCAATAAATAGATCATGAATTAAAAATATAACAAATTTAAACCATGATTAAATTATTATATAAAATGATTATATATGTAATTATTATAAACTATAAAAATTGGAGATAAGAAATGTAAGTCACTGTACATGTAGATAGTAGGTCGTACACACACAATAATGATACATTCATTTCATTTTCATATTTTAAAAGAATGATAACTAAATGATATGTATACCGAGGTATATTATAATTATATTATCATATATATGTAATATATTTTATATATGTTTATTAATATTATCCTTATTACCTTCCATGTATAACATGAACAAATCACATTGCATTATAGGGGTGGTAGTCCACACTTCCACATGCGATGTTATTATATTTATGCAAAATGGAATGTATTTAGGTATGTGTTGTGAAAGAATTTAATAATCATAAATATGTAATAAATATCACTTATATGATATATAATTATATTTCTTATCATAATTACCACCATTATATGGGGTAAAAAAAGAAGGAACAATCATCATTTCTTAAGGCGGTAGTTCATCGTTCACATAAATAGTATGTTCGTTACCCATTATATGGGTGTATGTATAAGTGTAGGTATGACCATTTACATAAAAAAATCATATTATATTGAGGATATTGTTGTTGTTATATAAGAATGGAATATGAATATTATAGCGAGTGGATAATGGAAATAAAAATCAAAAGATTCAGGATGTTTGTTACCACTTAATTGGACAACTCCCATTCATTTGTAACAGATTTCCTAATTTGGTTTCTTTTATCCTATGGAGAGGTTTCTAGGACTATATTATGGATTTTTGGAGACTATTTTGGTAGATTTTGGATGATCTAAATTATCCTGATAGGAGTGAGGAGGGGGTAGAGTTCTTTCCATTTTATAGTGGAGGAGGAGTGGCACACTTGTAAATACCAAAAGTAAATCAATAATTGGATTTCTACATTACATTAATTACATCCAAAAGGAAAAACAGAAGATTAATGTGGAATAATGGTCGTGGAAAACCTCCACCACACAAAACAATATTTATTTTAATAACGTGGTTATATAACTTCATAGATTCCATAATTTTTTCATTTTGGTTTTATTAAAGAATCTAGTTTTCCAACTTATGTAATTTAAACATTAAAAAAAATAAAGTGACATTAATTAGATAATATAGATAAATTTAATTATTTAATGATGTCTAGATTAAAAAATAATAATTCCAAAATTTCACCCTATGCTAATTTCTTCATTCTAAATTTATAAATGATGTTTATTTTTCAAAATAAAAATCATAAAAGTGTAAAAATTTAGCTTTAAAATAGGTTCTCCATTAAAAGGTGTCCAAAATGGGTCATTCATACAAGATAATCCTATGTTTTATATAGAATATTCTTACATTTCTGCTTTATATAAAGAAATATAGAAAAGAAATTAATGTTATTATAAAATTAAAACATTGTAATATATTTGGGCGTTACACTTTTTTTATAGGGTTAGAAGTTAGTGGGAGTTTGTCTGGACTTAGAAGTTCTAAGATAAGTAATAAGATATTATGTTAGACATAATAGGAATGTTAATTTCACTAGATATTCTAACTGGTTTAGGATTTAATGTTTTATTAGTTAGCATAAAAAAGTGGACTTAACATGTTGTCTTAAAATGATTAGGATATGGTAAAAAAGTAATAATATTTACCAAAATATTTCAAGGAAAAATGTTGATGGAGAAGGTTTCAATAATGACGATGATGAAATTAGAAAATTTCAAGTAGACAACCGAAATTATTACCATCACAATATTGGGTCTTGTGATGTTATGAAGTTTAATATGTTCAAAAGTTTAATATTAGAAATATGATTATTAATTATCACTAGTATTCAAACTATCTTATTTCATAGATTTAACTAATTTAAATGCTTATTGTGAGGATTTAATGATATAATCACCTAAATATATGGCTAGAATTACATATAGATATAATAAGATGAAAAATCCCTAGAATGTTCTTCCAACATAATGTAGATATGAATATATTTTACATTTAATATGATAAATAGACACCTAAATAGGGGTTTTAAGTATTATTAAATATAATAACAATATTTTAAATGTATCATTCTAAATTAATTATAAAAATTTTCATTTAATTATATTGGGTTCATACGTGTATATAATCAAATACATTTCAGGGATTATAATGATATTTAATCCCTCTATATATTAATTTGAATTATCCAACACTAATGTTTATCATGATGTATTATAGGTTATGATGAAATATTAAGGTTAATGTGATTAATATTCTTGTATTCAGATATATAATATCCTCATGAGGGGTAGAAAATATTTCTATTTATTGTATTACCCATTAAGTATATTATATGGTGTGTCACACAATATTTATTTTATATTCTAGGGATGCATTTTTTATATTAGAGTCTCCAATACCTAATTTTGGTGGGATACCTAGCTTATAAGCCATTATACTATAATAAATTTATCATGAAATTGTTGATCCTTAACTAATCCTAGGGTGGTTGAGTATGTTATTGATCATTTTATTGGTTGGATCTTAACTAAGATGGAATTTTCTTATCATATGACTAGTATATAATTGGAACTCAATTGAGATATAATAATGAAATGCATGTCCACACATAGGCATAACATGCTGGAGGGGGTGATTTTTTTCTGGATGCCTTCCCCTCCCCCATTATCTCGTCCCTATATTTCCTCCTCTTCTTTACAACATCATGTGTCTCTATTATCATTAAGATGACGGTGTTATTCTTGGTGAAAGCTCAAATGGGATGTTTTGATGATTTCGATGACGGTTTTTATGCAACTGACGTCCCTGGCCACTCCAACCCTACTATGAACTCAGGTACTCTTTGTCTCTTCAAGGTGGATCTAGAGTGGGGGTATCAAAGTGGTTTTGGGTGTTTTGGTTTAGAGGTCTGTGGTATATAGACCTAATACTCTAAAATCCATTCTCTAACCTAATGTTCTGCTTCCCCTCTCCCAGGTAGATATGGAGTAGTTGTAACTAAGTGGTTTTAGGTTGTGAGATTAGGTGGTCGACGATGTTCCTTGTACGAGTTGAGTCTATTTTATCGTATTTTGATGATCTTGATCTGTTCCTCTTCAACAATGTTGTAATTCAGTGTTGGAAATGACAATGACATTGGTTATGTTTTTGATTTTTCGGAATTTTATAGTGTTCCTTCTTCCAAGTCATTAGTAAAAATTTCCTATTGTCCTGGAGTTTGATTTGTTTGTGATTGATTAGATATAGTTCCAAATGACCGATGTTCCCATTTATCTCTTCGATGATGTTAAGTAGTTAGTATGTTCTGTTATCAGGTTTTTTCAGTGGAATCGATGGAGTTATATGGTGGAAACATGTGGAAAAGATGGTGAATGTCGAAAATGATTTTTCCAATTGAATGGTTCTTCAATATCATTATTACTTTATCCATCGTCACAAGAGGTGAAGGGAAGTGATGATGAAAGTGAGGTTTCTATGATAATTATGGAAGTTGTCAGGTGACGTGAACTAGTGACGTGGGTGACACATTGATTGATACCTCGGGTTCATGGTTATGTTGTCAGATTTCAAATTTCGTATCTGATCTTGTAACTTTGTAATCATGCTGTGGTTACTGCTCAACCTTAATATGGATATTCTGAAAATCAAAAAATGGATTTTATTCAATACTTAGAAGGTGTAAATGATGTTACTATCTACTTGAATGAGGGGAATATGATGTACTCATTTTATAGATAAATGAAATGTAATATAATAGTAATCAAAGTTTGTATGTACTGAAATAGTTGAGAACATATTAAGTGGTTTAATGAAATTTTATTTTACCATACCCCATGGAACATGATGTCATTAACAATAGGAATATATGAAAATTCATGCTAGCATGTGACATGGATAGTGGTCAATAATATATAGATAAATTTGTTTGATGGAGATCACATCAAACCCCTTTATAGACTATGTTGCATTAATTCTTTTTTATAGGTCTATCTTTTTGTACATTTATTGATATAGAGATTTATATATGTGGTAAATCTTACCAAGGCATGTGAGTTCAAATTTTTTGGTTATCCAAATCAGGATTTATCTTAACTCAAAGATGTTCTCTAAAAGTATTTTAGTCATTAATCCAAAGGAGTTTTGGATAATCTTTTAACAAGGAACTTAATACGATGCAATACAAGGTATAGTTAATGATTGATTTCCAAAAAAATTGGAATATATCCAAAATATGTTTTAATTTGATCTCAAAAGTTATCATACATGATATGTTATAAAGTGAAATTCCATGAAAGCCTATCTTGTTTTAGTTCAAGTTGGAGATTGATAAGAATATTACCTAAATCCAATTATATCATATATTTTGATTTGGTATGACTTAGAGTATGAAACACAACATTGAAAATGGATTTTATATTATTATATGGTAATATTGTATGTCACTATTTCCGGATATAATATTTTGGATGTTTTTGTATATCGTATTGTTTTATATATTTGAGTTGCATCACCTAGTATCGAATGGTTCAATACACTTGACATTTCCCCAATGCATTCAACCATCCAAACATTATATTATTTACATTAAAGGTATTTTATACTTTATTTATCATTAACTAAACCATTTCATTAGATGATATGGATTGGAGAGTTAAAAACATGATTTTCATACGATGTAACTAATTTTATTACTCATATGTTTATGAAACGTGTGAGTAATTCCATTATGTGATTGTATATATTGGGGAGTTTTCTCATAGATTATATAAAAGAGGTCATGACCGTAGGTTGTGTAGTGATGTCCTAAAAAAATCTACCTAGAAACTCTCCCTCCTGAATGTATCTCTTTATTCTTCTATTCTTTTGAGATAATAATATTTCATGAAGGTTTGAATAATCCTAGCTAAATATTTTGGTTTATATAATGATTTATGGGGATATACCACAATGTGAAATACAATTTGGATATTCTATAGTATATTAGAATCAAACATAGAAGGATGGAATTGGTAGTTGAATTTCTATCGTGAATGGACCACATGCTATTTATTCACTATTTTATATGATTTTAGTTTCAAATTTATGGTGATCTTAGTTCAAGGTTTTTTAATCATTTTCCCTACTTGATTCATGGTTGATATATGCCAAGAAAGGATGCACACAATTGCAGTTGTTATATTTTCATCTCATACATATGATCAATAATCCTTGAATTATAGGAAAAATTAAGAGGGTGAGTTTTTATCATCTATTCAAAAATAAAAATGGGTCCCTTGAACCGGACTGGATTGGGGAAAAAACCCAAAACAAACATACATAGATGTTATAGAAAAATAGATTTCAGGTTCATCATGGTTCTGATGGAATTAAAACTAGACTTACAGTTTAAGGGGAATGAAAATAAAAAAATTACACATTAATTAATATAAGAAAACAAATGAAAATTAAAAATCCTGAAAAAATCATAAAATTCGCATAATAAGGAAGAAAATAAATTTTTATATCAATGGTATGGTGATAATAGATTTTAAAAATTATCTCCCATGATGATAATTATTTTTCACAAAAAAATGGGAAACACACAAGACCCTTTTTAAAAATTAACTATTTAAATTATAAAATTCACTATAACTAAAAAATATTACAATCCAGGAAAATGAAACCTCACAATGTTTGACACAACATTCCAATATAAATTAAACCATAAATTACTCTAGGGTATTTTACTATGTAGAATTACCATTTTATCACTTATGAAGTTAAATTACCAAAATATCATTGGAATTTCAAAAACACGAAAACTGAAATTTTTGTACATTTATTTAATATAATATAATTTTAATATTTAGTAAATATATTCATAAAAATTAAAAAATGTCTATTTTTTCCCAATGGGTGGTGTATATGAGAACATATATCTCCATGATTTTAAAAAAAATAGCGATGATTCTTTTTAAATTATAACATGAAATTATCTTATTGTTAATTTATCTTGAGAAAATATAACATATCCTAAATCATGGAACATAGATAATTTATTCTATAATAGATATTCATCAGTTTTGTTAACAATTTATTTCATCATAAAAACTCTTGTGTGACCCAAAACAAATTCATATGATTAAATATATAGATCATTATATACCAAGTTTATGTTTACTGTCAATTCTATTGTATCAATACAAATAAATTAAAATCCTAAATAAATTAGAGAAACATTATTAATATTTAATTATGAAAATTGATAGTATTCATGATACAAGGATATTAAATACCATTATCATCATTATTATCAATATCAAATCTTTTTTAACAAATATCTTTAAATATTATCAAATTTTATTACGACTTCAAAAATTGTAAAATATTATTGATATTAAATGATTTTTTACTGATTAAATATGAAATAACCATTTTAGATACATAAATTACATTTTATTATAACTTACTGAGCTTAAATGAATGTTACCCAAGTTACGTGATAGCTTCCATGGTGACACAATCATGGTCTTCTTCTCAATAAATAATTCTAAAACCATAATCCAATGAAATATTATATTTTATCTCATTATTTTTATAGAATAGTCTATCACATATGGTCTCTCATAATGGTTTTTTTAGAAACTCAATATTTTTCTCAGTGATGAGAACCCACGAGATTAATTTAGACTATTTTGTAAAACTGTTTTCCAAAATTTTTTTATTGTAATAGAACATTTGAGGCATGTAAGATATAGAATGTATTATCCAACATATTGAATCTAGATATTCTTTATTCACATGTTTTTATTTAGAATATTTTTTTTAACATTTTCAAATTATACCCAATATCGAACATGAAATATCGAAATTATAAATATATCAATTATACTAAAATTTGGATAAATATTATATTTCAATAAAACTTTACATTTATTATAGGAGTAAATTTTTATGATAAAGTGTACATGAAATCATAAGTACGGTGAAACAAAACATGTAATACAATATATAATCTTTTATCTTTGTTTTTTAAGATAGAATTTTGAATTGATAAGAACCATTTAACAATTATTTAATATATTATTTACTTATAAGGTTAATTTCAAACTATAGAAAAGGAGTATTTATAATGTCAAGTGGTCCATTATCCTTTACTTAAGTTCATTTTTACATAGTTACTTTTTATTTATAAATAAAATATGATCTTACATTTATTCATTTATTTATATGATTTATTCATAATATTTTATTGATTATTTTTTAAAAAATCTTTTAATGTTACATTATATGGATAATCTGGCTAGTTTAAATTTAAAATCGTCTTGAATATATTAGCCTGTCAGGGATGGTAAAAAGTACATACATTTAGAGAATGACTCAAAAAACATAATTTTTTAGGAAAAATTTAGATATTCGAATAATATAATCTTAGATTGGATCTATTTGAGGATAGTCAAAAGATAAAAGTGATGAATTAGAGGATAAAATAATACTTATATAATATCTTGTTTTATTGAGATTCTTTCATCATATTATTTTTCCTTATAAAATTTCAATCATTTATCAAATTATGTGTGCCATTCTTATTCATGGGTGATGTTAACCACCTCTATACAATTCCAATATTATCATATGTCATTGAAATTATAGTTTTCATGAGAGTGACTCGAATGTACTTCATAAATCGGGTATTGAGAATCACAATTGTGCATTGACGAATGAGAATCAAAGATATACTTTCTACAATAGTGAATTCTATAGTGTCTCTTATAGGTTCACTACAATTCATAGATAAATATAAAACGTAGTACCATTTTCATTATAACAGTTTGTTTTTTAATCTTAGCACTAGTTTAGGGGTGAATTTAATTAAAAAACCTTAATATTTATTAAATTTATTTTTTAAAAAATAACTTATATTATACAAAATGTCAAATTTCTTTTTTATTTTTTATTCATATTTCTATTTCTTAATTATAAAAAATATTTATAATTTTCCAAATAACACTTTTAATAAATTCCAATAATAAATTGTTTTTCAAATGAGTCAATTGGGAACAAATCCTTATAAAAAACCAATAATTATAAAAAAGTATCCTCTTCAAAAATTCATACTAAAATTCTCTCAAAAACCATGTATTATAAAAACATTAATCATTTATACCAAAATATAAGATTGATCTCAGTGAAATAATCTATAAATAAAATAAAAAGGGATCATATAATACTGGCCCCCAATAGTCATGGATGAATGGGTCATTCAAGAAGTTCCTAATATAAATGATATGAAATATAAAGGACATTTCATACTAACACAACCCCTATTTTATTGATCCTTCCATGATCCCCTTTCCATCTGAGAGCCTGATTTGTTTACATATGAAATGATTTTTTATTCATATATTTTGAAAAGGAATAATGTTTTAGTATTACAGGGCTTCATATTATTATAAAAATTGATATCATGATATAAATTTAATAAATTTGGCAATTAAAATTTCAAAGAAATAATTTAATAATATAAATATAAACATGTGAAATGAAGATAATTAGACTCACAATAATGTAATTATTATAAAAACATAGATGAAAAATATATTTTTATAGCAATATAGTTTTGATATAGTTTAATAAAGTATAATGATAATAGTGATAATCATATGAATGTTAATTCCCCACACCCATGCACATGAATATGTTAATGAATGATGTAATAGTTGAAAAAAAGATAAATTACTTAAAATAAGAAAATATAACAAGGTAGTGGAGATGTAATATCATATATTATGTAATTTCATATCCCATATAACAAGCTTCAAGTACATCACTCAATGAAATAAACCCATATATCAAGAAATGATAATATATATATATATATTACCATTCGATATTGACAACAGTGAACATATGTCTTTCAATCTCAAATAATCTATTTTTTGAAATTAAAAAACCTTATTTGGAATTTTGTGATGGGTCAAAATTTCCTATCAAACATTTCTAAAAATTGATTTATGTAACAATACTAACGTTGTCATAAAAATACATTTTAGTGTTTTTAATTTTTTTTATTTTCCAAATATTTATAATGGATTGACTATTTTTAATTTTAACAACTATAATTATAAAATATTTTTTTATTTAAATATTTTTTTATATATTATGTGTTTCAAAAAAATAAATAAATATATATATAAAATAATTGAAGAAATATATTTTTAAGAAAAAAAATTATTAAAATCTAATTGTAAAAAGTATTAAATGACTTGAATTGTATCAGAAAATATAATTTAAATAATTCATGATATAATCCTTAAAAATTTAATTATTTTACACCAATTTTATTAAATTGTTTTCTATCATATATATATATATGATTTATAATTATTTTAAATTTAACTTATTAAATATGGATTTGATATTTCCTATTTTTCATTTATTTTTGGAACACATTATTTAAATTTATTATTTATTTTTTAGTTTTTCTTTCTCATTAATAATTTATTTATTTTTTCCCCAAAAATATATTTATTATTATACCATCTTATTATTCTAATTTTGAGTTATAAATTAATTTCATTATCATTAACTATTTATTCTTCATTCAAAATTTATTTTTTCAAAATGTTCTTATATAAAGGATTGTATATTAATTTATTATTAAATTATTTAAATTTATTATTTTTTCTCTATTTGTTTATTATTTCATTATTTTATTTATTTTTTATTTCCTTACATCATTTATTTCTTCAATTATTTTTTAAACACATGCAAGTATTTATTGATAAATGTAGTATAGTTTTTATTTAAAGTTTAATTTCTTATTTTAATAAGTATTTTTATTTTCATATATAAGTTCTCATTTTCTATATTTTCATTTACTGTTAATATATTTATTAATATAATATTATTTATAATAAAGAAATTTTTTGTATACTTTCTAAAAAGTATTTCAAGACTCATAACAAATATATCAAAATTGTTTAATTATTTATTATTTAATCATTTATACATTCATTTGATTCCATTATGTATATAATTCTATGTTTTATATTATTCAGTTTTACATTACTTAATAATATAATTAATTATATAATATTTAAAATAAATCAAATTAAATAATATAAACTAAAAAATCAATACAATTACAACAATATAAAATTTAATTATATTAAATAATTTACATTAAAAAAATATTAGAAATTATCAATGGAATTTTAAAAATTAATTAAAATATAATTCCATCGATAAATTTTAAAATTTTTATAATTTACAAGTATATTCATTGGAGAAAATATTCATTTTAGGTGTCTCATTATTTCAAACATATCCTTAAAAATTTGAAAAAAGTTATTTTTTAAATGAATATAATTTTTTAAATGTGTAATAGGTTTTTGAGCATGTGTGTCAATTTAAAACATTAATTTTTTTAATGTTGTTCCAAAAAAATAATACTGAAATTTATAAGATAAATATAGGTAAATTTAAAAAAAAGTGAAAATATATGTTATGAGTTTTGAAAATGTCACAATGTGTTTTTTGAAAACTAAATTTATTGTTTTTTGAATATAAAAACAAGTTTTCTTAATTTTATAATGTGGAATATATATATATATATATCTCTCAAAACATATATATAAATACATATAGGCAGGGAATACACACACAGACACTACACAAAACACATTCATCATTTTCTAAGGATCGATTAACACTTAATCAACACAACAGAAAACATTTGAAACCATAAATCCCAAGAACATCATTACATTGAAACTGATACCATATGAACTGTAATTAAAGAATGGGTTCCATATATTGTAGTTCACAATTGTAGTTATCTTAAACCTATGATTGGTGAAAATCACTAGAAATATTCAAGAGACTCTTACCCTTTAGGTGAATGCACAGGTTGTACCGAATCACTGAAACTGTTTGGGTTGGACCTCGATATCTTCATGATATGATTCTACCTCAAAATAAAAAGGATTAATGAGGATGATATGTTATAAGGGAGAGGAAATCACATTTTAATTTTTTTGATAATATATATACCAAATACCAAGGATAATCCTCCTTTATATAGGCAATAAAGATTTTCTCAAAGCGCTTTAATTTATTAATATGTTATGAAACATATGAGTATTCCTTTAGTTAAAAATGTTTTATAACACATGAAAAAATTATTTCTCTCAGTGTTTCATCTTATGAAACAAACAATCAATGATAGAAAATGGGATTCTGATATTCTATCATTAATTTCTTAACATCTCATCACTAAAAACAATCATACAAATGAATATGAATCATATATTATGATTCACATTTCCATTCAATGTATCTTATTGTTCAACATGATAGTCTAGTAAATAACCAATATGACACCCCTATATCATATACAATGATACACCAAAAGTTATGAAAATACCTATAACAATATGTATGTCAAACCCAATAATATACCCATATATTACTATATGATATAACACAACACACATCACAATGTTTAGGTATAAGAGGATATCTCATTCGTTCTCCCACTTCCACTAAAAACATATTAACTTTTTACCAGTGAAAATTATATTATATCATAAACTGTTACTTGGGAAACCATGTCCAGAACTATTTTTATATATTTACAAAACTCTTTTGAAATTTTATTATCATTTCTAATATGTATTACATCATATGAAGTACCTTGTGAATACCCATCCAAAACACCTTTTAGATAAAATCTAAAACACTTTAAGAGTAGTTCTATAATATTTTTAAAAAACTATACCAATTATATTAACCTCAAAGTGTAACCCCATGAGCCTTTATAGAATTAAAAATATATATAAATTCCCAAATTCATAAATATAATCAAATGGTATCCTCTAGAAAATATTTAATTCTTCATAAGATAAAAATAGATTAGGAATGTTATCCCTCAAACCCATGTATATATAAACATCTATCCAGCTATTATTTCACATACACACATGAATAATTATATAATCTATTTTTACATGACATAAAGTGAACAAGGTGAAGGGTTTTATTGGATCATATAACACTTATAAAATATAACATAAACAAATAGAATCCCAAGAAAAAAGAACCCCATGTAAGAAACCTAAAACCATATGACTTTATAAATGAATAAAAATGTTATCTACAATACACCACAGAACAATTTTTCTTTTTCTTCATTCATATTTATTTAAGAAGATCACAACGATGAATCAAAATGAAATCCCACTTTAATGGTGTATCAACGAGTTTCACTCAATCATTCTATACCCAAGTGGGAGTATCCCTGTCTCCAAACATGTTACGGCCTCCTAGTATAAAATATGAGGAATAATACATCTCTAGGATCAAGGGATTATTAATAGTATCCTATAGTGGGATATAACACATACAATAATCATAAGAAAGTAACTACCTTATATTAACCATTGAAACATTTTTTATTCATATTTATTTACTCATATGCTAATACACACTAGAAAATTTAACTATCTCATCCATGAAACCATTATAGGAATACATCAACCACATGACCATTTTATCATGTAAAAAATTTAATAATAATACTTTTTTTAGTATAAACCTAAATATTATTCCTTCTAATGTTATACTATTATTCCATGGTAGAACTATGATATCTATATACCATATAAAATGAATTATCCTAGATGAATTCATAAAATATTTTCTATTTCTTGAAGGTTGTATTATTCTACATTCTAAATTATAACCTATGATATAGAATATAAATATATATATATGTATATAATATACAAAGACTTTAGGAAATATCTCCTTTGATCTCTGACTTTTACTAAAGCCAGTTAGACTTTATTAGATTTCAAAATATATTGTATCATTGACAATAATGATTAAAATCATATCCAAAGATCCATTTATATATATTTCCAATTCAATTATAGAATGTGTTTATCAACATCACCGTATATCACATCATAAGAAATAACTTCTGAAATATTAATCCAATACTCATGTTGGATTAATTCTATAAAAAATTAGATTATTAATATGAGTTAAACTCTAACCCATTTGGTCAACCACAATGTGTGACCCCACAATCCTTTATAAAGTAAATACAAAATATAAAATTTCAAATAAATAAATGTAATCAATTAGTAGCCTCGATCAAAGATTCAGTTATACTAATGCCTAAAAGGGATCTCCTGTGATATTTAACAAACCCATGTTTCCCTATACCTATATCCTCATATTCTTATATACATTTTTATATTATCTATTTTAAATTAAATTGAATAATCATGAAAAATAGTATATATGAATATTATATAATTACTCATATACTATCGATTCTCTGAGTATATAGATACCATATTGACGGGTACATCACATCACATTCTCAATTATGGATGGTCACATCACATTCCCAATAACATTTTTATTAGAAAATCATATGTACTATCTTGGTACTATCTCATACTTCCTTATTCTATCTAAATTGAGGGTTTAGATGTCAAAATCATCATTAGTGAGGGAAAACATCTTATTGGTTGATATCTGTTTAATGACATGATCAATGAAATACCCAATGACCTTTAATCAGATAAACTTCAATGATTTCATAATAAAGGTGCAAAAAAATGAAGTTTATAATGAAAGGCATCTCACCTCCCATAGGTATTGGGTATTACAAATATAAACCATGCACCCCTATTATAGTATGGACACAATTTATGAAACTCCCTGGGGTATACTTCATGGGTTATCGAGTGAAAAAAACTCATTTTGTGTCTCATGATCATATTTTGAATCTTGATTCATGATTATACTCATTTTAACATTAAATTTTCATCATAATCAATAATATTCAATGATAAACATAATTTATGGATAAATCAATGTCATACTTGGATAGATCCATTTTGATTTCTCTTTACAATACATAAATATTAATATATGTATATATGGACATCATAAAATAAAAATAAAATGGATATTTTATTTTTTATAACATGATAAATTTTCTATTATTAAAATACTAATTATACTTAACAAAAACATTATAAGAAGATGTTTCACATATCATATATGATAAACTGCAGATCAACCATATGTTTACTGTACATTTAGGGTATTTTCTAAACTCATTACATATCTTTTTAATTCCTACTATATCTATATGTTACCATATATTAAATCCATACCAATATAATATTTAGTGTGTATCACATATAAATAAATCTATTTATAATAATATTTAGATACAATAATTATATTCATAATGTTTAACTACTTTAACATATTCACACTTCTTAACTTCAAAATATACAATGTTACAATGTAAAAAACTTTTTTTATCTATTAAGAAATATTTATAAGTAAAACTTTATAATCATGGTAACCCTTTCCATAAAAATTTTATTTTAATCCCTTGGTATCTATTGTAAGTATTTTCATTATTACTCTAATAACATATCCTAAAATCTTATAGGAGGTTTAGTGATATTCACTTTGAATTCATATTAGAATAATATTTTATTTATTATCTTTGAACATCTCTAAGTCCAATCATACTACCACTATCCTCTTAAAAATGTATTTTCTTCGTAATATGATACTAAGATTCACAAAGTCCTTTTTTTTAAATAAATAACTATTATTTCTCTTAGTGGTAATATTTAAAAAATAAACTATTTCAGCAATAATCTATTTGGTATTCTATGTGTTTGATATATTTTCTTTAAAAGAATGTTATTATTTTAATCATTTCACTAATGTTAGTAGACTCTAAATTCGTCATATGTTATTAAACATCCTGATAAACACTATATCATGGATTATAAAATTATATTTTTCTCTTTTTTCAATCATGTTATAGAATCTAATAAATCATAAATAGTGTGTAATATATAATATCTTTCAATGAATTTATTTTTTAACAAACATTGTTTCTCATAATATAAAAGATATCAGAAAAATATGAACTTTTAATTAAATTTATTTCACCGAGATATATTACGTTACTTTCAAATATATGATTCAAATTCCATTTTATTCATTATTTGAGTGAAAACAATATGTTGGATTAGTTATTTCGTTGATCTTGAACTCCTATTTACTAATAAATTTTATAAAGTATACTTTTTGTACGATATAGAATACAAAATTTTATAATCTATAGCCATGACATTGATACATGGTGTAGCAATTCCACGGAGTTTATCAAACCCTCTCATGTATTCTTTGAAGTTACATTGCATGAATCTTTTTTTCTTATTCCTAAAAAATCATTTCAATGTTAATGACCTTAGTTAAATATTTAAAAAAAATGATTTACTTTTTGAAACAACTTTTCTTCTTATGATATGAACTTTTACCCACATATATGGAACACACTAAACCTGAAGAATAGAATCGCATTCCCTGGTTCCTCTATTATTTATATTTTTTGAATATCAGGTAACCTTTTCAGGAATACATTATATATTTTGGAAAATTTAAAATATTAAAAATAGAATGTATAACCTATCTGTAACAATACATAAATTACATATTCATTTTTTACTATCCATACTCAATCTTATTGTGTATTTGAGTGAATATAATTTTTCCTTAGGTTATTTTTCATTTAATTCTATTAAAACCTAATGTGTATCATTCTATGCTTCACATAAGAATCTAGATTCACTTTATGAAAAAACTAATTTTTCTTTATTCAATAATAAGTTGTTCTGACAAATATAATTACTCTTACATAAAAAGCATTCCAAATTTTCCTATTATAGGAGTATCTTACGTTATGATTCTCCTTTTCAAGGATAGATCTCAAAGTAAAATTTTAAGTTGATGAGGGTGATTTTATTCATATAAAGAATAAGATTTTATCATATAAGTATCATGTTTTATATTCATTTAATAAGAAAATTTATTCAAGTTACTCCCACTAAAATTATTTTCGCTTTTCAATTTATCATAACCATTAGTGGTCCAATATCTATATCACATAGAATAAATATACCACTAGTAAAATCATCTCACAAAATAGATATTTAAGTAGGGAAACATCAAAATTTTACCATATATGACTCTAGGATAGTTCAGTGGTTAATACTTTATCCAATACAAAATATACATAAATACAACTCCATTCCTCTAGAATCCCGACTCTTGGAGTTTCATGGAATAGATTAACCAAAATTTTCTTGTGGGTTAGAAATACCACACTATTAGAGTTATCTATTTACACCAGGAATTATATAAGAAAATCAATTTGAACTATGATTTTTCAAAGAAACCAAATTCATAGATCGAGGCCTTGACATGTGTTTACTATGTAAGGAATATAATCATTAATATAATTTTTAATTTGAATTAATTCTCACAATATTATATTATGTTATTTATGATACATGAATGCATTCTTCTATTGATTTTGTTTGTCATCTCATTCCATTTTCAAAAAAATCAATATGATAAAAACATACATTTGTGTAACTCTTTACGCAACTCATAGAATTTTTTACTAAGATAAATTAAAATCAAACTATTATTGTACACATAAAAATGAATCAAATTAATAATGTACATAAAACCATTTCATGATATATTTAAATTATAATTAACTTCCTTATTCAAGTCTACGACCTAGTAAACGCTAAATTTTAGGGGCTTTAGACCCTTAATCTTGGGTTTGATGCTAAAAACACAAAATTTTAAAAAATAAAATTCATTAAAAGTGATATGAACCAAGGTAAAGATGTAAAAAATTTAAATTATATTTACATCTAATAATATTATTACACAAATCAGAGATCTTTTTGTTTATTTATCTTTGAGGAACAGTTAGATATCCAACCCATGTTACAATACTTAAGAAAATTTCTCCATAATGAAACCATTCTAGTCTCCCTAATAGACTTCTTATATATTATATACTTCTTCATAACCTTGAAAAAGTAAATAAAAGAAATAAGTGATCTTAAAAGCTCAGTAAGGATAAACATAAGAGTTTGCAAAAAAATATCATAAATGGTCATAAGAAAAACATATAAATATAATCATGATATTGAATAAAATAATACCTCAACAAAAAGTAGATCATGAAACATGATTCATGGAATGTGATAAAAAATAACATAAGAAATTGATCAAGAGAGTGTGGAAGTGTCAGTCAATAAACATGATCCATAATATCATAACATATTACTAATAATATGAATAGGAATATGGAATAAACATTACTATAAAAAATAATAAATTCCTGAGCCACCCCATTTGATAATAAGATAAAAATGTAGATCATTTTCAAATGAAAAACAAAGATTATTATTGGTAACATTACTTACATTATCTAGACCATCATTTCCTGGACTTATATGAAATTAAAATGTTCTCTAAAAACATTACTCGTGAGATATATAAACTTTATACTATTTCAATAGAGGGAAATATATGACCCCACCTATTATCATCTGTAATAATGAGTGGAACTTGAAAAATACTAATTTATCATATCATAAATAATCCATGGAAATAAAATATATTTCTATTATTTTCAAATGGAATCACATAAATAAATTAGTAATAATCATAAAAAGATAAACCCTTTTTAAATAAATGTGTATCTGAGGATATAATTAAATTTTCTAAGTAAATACCATTTAATTAATTTAATAAATAATATATTATTTAAAAAATATATATATAGTTTTTATGGTTATATAAATAAATTCCCCAATCAATTGATGTATAGAATATAGGTCAGAACCATTGAATTAAATGAATCCTAAATAGGGTATTCATAGAGGAATTTCATTGGAATAAAATTTGTGCCCATTAATAATGGATGGTTAGGTCGTAAAAATACAGTGGTGGGTCATATATTTTCTTGAAAATATTATTAAATTATCCATTTAGATAAATAAGGTGGATCAAATAATTTGCATAAAATTCTTAATCAGGTATAAGATATATCAAAGGAAAATATATTTTTTACAAAAAAACTTTTTAATAATTTTGGAAACATATTTCTATTCATAAGAAATATAATTGATGTTATGAATTAAATTTAAAATAAATATTTTATAAAACCAAGTAAAAATTAATTTCTTCTTGAAATTATGAAAACATATAGATAAAGTTTCGTATAAAATGAAAAATGAGACGAAAATACATGATAACAGAAAAATGTGAAATGATATTCATTTATCTAAAATAACCCATAAAAATGTTAAAATTATTTTCTTTTAAAAATATTTGAAATAAATTTCAAGGTATTTTAAAATTACATTTTCAATTTTGAAAACTAATAATGGAATATCCATAAAATGTGAAAACATTGTTAAAATATAAGTGTAAAATTTAATTTCCATTTTTTATTTTTAAAATAATTTTTTTGGAAACCACATCACTTTAATATATTATAAGAAATTCATTTTAAATAAAGGTAAAGGGAGAAAAGTTCACAATATATATCATTACCGGAAGAATAATGATTGTGACATTTGAATGAATTTTTTTTCAAATTCTCCAATTTGGTTATCACATTTTCTGACATCTAAATTTTAAAATGAGTTTAGGATAATTAACCATATAGTTTTACTATCATACAAATAAAAACGCGTCATATAGAAAGAGAATGAAATTGAACATCAAGTAATATGAATGATATATGATTCATGATATATTATAATAACAATTTATTATATATACAATATAAAATTAAATATGTGAATTACAAGAAGTATGATTCTAAAAATATAAATTGAGACCACAATACCCTTTCAAGTAACACAATCTCTGAGGTAAGAATCCCGAAATGATGAGTTTATAAAGAATAACTATATGACCATATAAAATAATTATTAAATACAAAATCAATTTTTCTATAGGTAAAATTAATCAATATTGGAATAATATATTTAGGTAAAAATGTTTTTCAATTAATAGAATAAAATTGAATGGGCCCAACCCCTTAAAAAATTTGTAGTTTTTGAGTCAAAAATCTATAAGATAAAGAACAGGGAATAAAACAAAGAATAAAATTAAATTTAATATAAAAATGAAACAATGTAATAAATGTTAATTAGATACACTATTAAAAATAAAAAATGATGTGTAATAATAAATATATCTCAATATGTGAAAATTATAGAAAAGAAACCCTTACCTTAATTCTATAATTCCAATAAAGCACATGAATATACTGTATAATAACAATAACTATCTTAATAATTAATTTAAGAACCTTATTCATCTATATATAGTTTTATAATCTTTATTTATTATTATTCTCTATATTTTTATCAGTCAGTTATTATCTATTTTCAATAGCAGGTGTGACTTATCTTGATTGTATTGGACAAGTTTTTTAATACCTATTTGTTCTTTATTATTCTAAAAAATTTCATAATTCAAAGATAAATTAATGTAATTTAACAGATAACGTATATTTATTTCTAAATTGATTATCTCATTTCATAAATGTTTTATTTATTTTTCCTGAAAATGGAATTGACATCGACTTATTGTAGAAATTTTAGTGATTGATGATGATAATATAATAATAAAAAAATAAATACTTTTAAATTTTCAGAAAAATAACCCAATAATTATTTTTTTACTAAATTATAAAAATATTTTATTTAAATTCTCATATTAATTCATAATATAACATTATAGAGTCATTCATGTTGGATCTTAAGTTGTCCAAAACAATAACATGCTATAACTCGATGGCTGAGTATAATTAAGGAAGTACTCTGTTTGACATAATATAATAATTAAATTATAATTATTATACTTTTATATTTATCACAATTTTAACCATATATTATGTTTTTTTCATAAATAATTACAGTAATTATGGATAATGAAAAACAGTAATTATTAGATTCGGTATTCAATACAATGCACGATAAACTTTATCATTTCTCAATGATTGAGAGGGGATAAATGTGGATAAAAAATTTACTTATAATAATAATAATTGAATTATATATATAATATTTATTCATTAATCCTTTAATTAAGACCAACTATGAGAGTAAGTAAAAAAAAAGTGGAAGGCGTTTCTTCATAGAGGTGGTATTCTCCATAATACACGATCAATGTTGTTTTGTTTTTCTTAGTGGGTGAGAAAGAATAAATAGTGGATTATCGAATAATATAATTAAAACATGTAATGATGATTATAATTACTTAATTATATTAATGTGGGTATAAAAGGTTCTTAATAGGAATGTCAATATCAAAGGATTGAGAATGAGGTATTATTTACGTTTAAAGCATGAGTTTTTTCATAGAAATATCCTCTAAAATGGAATCCATTATCTTAATAATGGTGAATCGAGGATTGAGGAAGTGGGAGAGGGTTATGGGAATAATAAAATAAAATATATTCATGAATAAATTATAATTAAATGGGTTACATAAAGTGGTTGAAATGATCCATTTTTATAAGTGTAGAAGAGGGTAATTTTCAAAGCACCCTTTAAATATTCAATAATGTAATTCAAATACTCAAGGTTAAATAGATAAAAATGGTGAAAATAGGATGGATGGTGAGGTATTGTTGAGGTAAACCTCAACCATATTTTTTGAATCATGTTTTTAACATTTTTTGGTTTATTTCCTCTTAGTAAGATATTTCTTTTCCATTTTTTTACTGGGGTAATTAATTTCAAAACATATTAATTAATTTTAATGAAAAGTTAAAATTAAACATTGAAATAAATTGAACCATATGATTGTAAATTTTAAAATACTTTTTTCAAATATAATTTCTAATAGTGGGAAACATTAATTTTAACATAGACACACATATCATGTCACCACAATGACGGGGGATGAGCCCATAAGGGGCATTGGGCACTAGGTTTTCCCCCTTGTTGCCGCTGCCTTCTTCACCTCGGGATGGTGTGGCGATCCTCCTTGCGCTCGGTGAGATGTGGCGGTGGATCTATTTTGGTGCTATTCTCAGGATCAGACGCTCCTTCCCGTTGCTAGCCAGTTCTTCTCCCGAATCCTCATAGCTGGTATAAAGACCCGCACTTATATCATACATAATCTTGAATTTATTCAAGAAAACACATCATTTTACATTGAGGATCTTTTCAAGTTTATAGCTTTAGAGAATTAAGACAAAATATTCATAACATTAAACATTGTTACATAGTGGATACCATAAAATCAGTTTCCATTTTCCTCAGAATATAAATCATTAAAACATAAAACAAGACTCCTGGACAATTATTCAACATTTAACATGTATTCCTTCTGTGTATTACTCATCCATTAACCTGTGAAAAATCATTTAAAACTAGGTATGAGCACAAAAGGTCAGTAAGGTATGAAAAAGAAGGAAAAATCACATTAATCCATGAGTACGCATGACGTATGAAAACATTTTCAAAAGACATGCTTTCCACACATAAAATCATACTTTTTGTAACATGAGATTTACACAAGATCCACACAAACATAATTATAATCATATAGATATATTGGGGCATTACTTACATAATCTTGTAACCATCATGGCTACCTTAAAATTTGTAACCCTCACGGCTACCTCACTTTGTGTAACCATCACAGTTACACATGGAGTAACCATACGGCCGACCTCCAACTTACTCATAACCAATGCATTGGAGGGAAATATAGGTCCCACCCTTCATCATAAACAATTCCCAATAACCAAAACATAATCATACAACATAAACAATAGCATAAAAACATACCTTTTGAATCTTCTAAAACAGAATTTTAAAAGACGATTTTAGAAGAAAAGTCCCTTATAAACATCATATACCTAAAGTGAGACTTAATAGAGTGGATGGAATATGTATATAATCTATAAATGCACATAATTAAACATAATATAAACATAACCCATCACACAAACAATTTAAATAGCACATAAATTATAAGGTAGATGGTTAACCCAAAGAATGGAAATCGGGTTAAGAATTCCCTTACCTTGGGCAAGTCTTACTTAAAAATTGTTTAAACCTCCAGTATAATGGTTAAAAGAGTGTTATTAGTATTTTAGAGAAACATGTTCATGTTTATAACATCTTATATGGTCATTTTATAACCTCATTTCACCCCTTAATTGTTAGTATTTTGTTCCCTGCATTATTTTGGGTGAGTTCTTTTGTGATTTTCACGATCGGTTCATGATGAATCGTTCTTGTTGATTGGAAGTGAAACTCCAGAATTGGAATGAAGTAGTATATACATATTTCCAGTACCATAAAATTTACCATTTATCACTTTGATGCTTTATATGACGATGATTTATAAGTTAAAACATTAATTATGTTCGTTTAGATCATTTAAGTTGTTCTTTGATAATTACAACCTCTTTTAGTCTTATAAATTTGAACCATGGGTACAAAAGAATTACAAAAACATATATGAGTTATAAAAAATATCTTATAATCTGGTTCAACCATATAAATGGTTTCATGACCAGACTTGAAAGAATTAATGGAAAGTGAAATTACATCGTCCACGATGTCTGTAATTCGACACATCACAGACAATGTTCTTATTCGTTAAATAAGTGAGAGAGGAGAGGAATAATGATTTGTAAATTTCCATAAACATGACAACATCCATAATATACATGATTCTAAAGATTTCATGCCTCTTGGATAGGAGAGGGTGATGAAAGAAGAGAAAGGTATCATGAAATAAAGAAAACATGAGAAATTTCTTACGAAAATTCGGCAGCCTAACGACGTCTCTTAAAATATCATAAAAACAAGATTGATGAAAGGAATGGAATATCTAATAATTCATACAAAATTTGGACAGTAATGGGAAATATTTAATGAAATATCCCAACAAAATACAAAGGGAAAGGAAGAGAATAACAGAAAATGGAAGAAAAGAATGAAAATGAAAGAGGATGTTTACCTCTTGATCTCTTCTCCTTGAAATCCTTCTTAAGGGCTTTGATTTTGTTCTTTTGGTGAGACCAGCAGCTCTAGGACGTGGGGAAGAATATTGGGGATGGAATTGGGCATAAATTAGACAATTATCAAGGCTTGATAGGTGTGAGAGGAATAGGGGAGTGAGGGTGATATTTATAGTGGAGGAGGGGAGGTATTTTAGATTATTTTAATTATTATTATTATATTTTTATCAAGACTATGAATAATCTAAAATCAAGTGGCCTTAATTAGTGAAAATATCAAGTGAGTTCGAATCAAGTGGCCTTGTATCACTTATGATGTCATAAATAGTGCATTTTTACTGATAAATTGATTATACGATATTTTATCGTATTTCACTATTCATCGAAAATTCAAGAGTTTCAGAAAAATACCAAAAATTTACCCCAACCATTTTTCAATGTGTAGAATTCAAAAATGAACTCCATTTTTCAAAAATAATTTTCTAAATATTATTAATTTAATTTTTAAATAAGGTCACAGTTAATTCGAAAAATAACAATATTGAAGTGCAATTAGTTTTATGTGACATTGGAAAATTAATTAAGATCCCATTATCCTATTTCCATGGGAAAATAAAATAATAATATTATTTAATATTCATGTGGTCATATTACTATTCATATTACTATTCATATTACTATTCATAAGGGCATGTTACTATTCACCAAAAAAACAAGTTTGTTCCATCAGACTTTAAATAACATACTGAACACAATTGTAGATGACAGTTTCTTGAAATTAAAAACATATAAGAAATAAAATTATGTTTAAAGTATAATTATAAATATATACCATAAACAAAATTTCAAGCATTTTCAATTTATTTTTAGAAAACCTTGGGATGTTACATTATTCCCACATTCTTGAAATTGCGTCCTCGTAATTTTTATTTACTTATTAAACAACTGAGGGTATTTTTACCTCATAGCATTTTCAGACTCCCATGTTGATTCTTCAACCATGTGGTTTCTCCACAAAACCTTTACCTGGTAGATTACCTTATTCCTCAATACCTGTTCTCTTCGATCAAGAATCTGAACCGGTTTTTCTTCATAAGAAAGGTTCTCTGCAAGCTGAACTGCTTCCGGCCTCAAGACATGTGATGAATCTGGAACATAATTTCTCAACATCAAAACATGGAAAACTATGTGTACCTAAAATAAGCTCAGAGGCAAAGCTACGTGGTATGCAACTGTTCCAACTTTATCCAAGATTTCAAAAGGACCGATGAACTGTGGACTTAGTTTCCCTTTCATACCGAAACGCATCACACTTTTCCAAGGAGAGATTTTAAGGAAAACATGGTCACCTACCTCGAAAGACAAGTCTTTCCTTCTATTATCTGCATAACTTTTCTGCCTGCTCTGAGCTGTCCTCATGTGTTGTTGGATCATCCTCACTTTCTCAGCCACTTCTTCTACTAATTCTGGCCCCATCATCTTTCTTTCACTGACTTCATCCCAAAACACAGGAGTCTGACACCGCTTTCCATACAAGGACTCAAAAGGTGCCAACTGAATATTGGAATGGAAACTGTTATTATAAGAAAACTCAAATAATGAATGATGATGATCCCAACTTCCCTGATAGTCCATTAAACAAGCTCGAAGCATATCCTCCAAAGTTTGAATCATTCGTTCTGACTGCCCATCTGATTGAGGATGAAAAGCTGTACTAAAATTCAACTCTGTGCCCAAAGACTTCTGAAGTCCCTTCCAAAATTTAGAAGTGAACCTGAGATCTCGGTCAGACACAATGGAAAGAGGAACTCTGTGTAACCTAACAATCTCTTTGAGGTACAATTGAGAAAGCTGATCTAATGTCATTGTATCTCAAATAGAAAGAAAATGATCAGACTTTGTTAGCCGATCAACAATAACCCATATCGCATTGTTACCTCGAGAAGTCTTTGGTAGTCCCACCACAAAATCCATGGATATATTCTCCCATTTCCATTCTAGCACTGGAAAAGGCTGAAGCATCCCCTTCGGTAACTGACGCTCTGCTTTAACCTGCTGACATGTCAAACATTTCATTTTAAAATCAGCAATATCTCTTTTCTTCCCATTACACCAGTAATAATCTCGAAGGTCTCTGTACATCTTAGTACTTACAGGATGAACAGAAAATGGAGAACTATGAGCTTCACACAACAATTCTTTCTTTAGCTGGGAATCACAAGGCAAACACAACCTTTTTCCAAACCTTAAAACACAATCTTTATCAAGATTAAATTCTGGAAACATACCCATTTTAACCAATTCTACCTTTTTCTGTAGCTCACGGTCTTCCCTCTGCGCTTTCATAATTCTATCTGACAACGAAGACTACACTGAATCCTGAAACAAAACAGATATATTCCCTGCACCAACATCTTCTAAGCCAAAATTCATCAATTCATTAATCAAGGGATCATGTTCCAAATGTATCATGATTAATGATACATGATTTTTCCGACTTAAGGCATCCTCTACTTTGTTTGCTTTTCCAGGATGGTAATTAATCCTGCAGTCATAATCCTTTATCAGTTCTAGCCATCTTCTCTGCCTCATGTTTAATTCCTTCTGAGTGAATATATACTTAAGAATTTTATGGTCAGTATATATTTGGAATTTGGTTCCGTATAGATGATGCCTCAATATTTTCAAATCAAAAACCACAGCTACCAATTCTAAATCATGTGTGGGATAATTTATCTCATGAGGTTTAAGTTGTCTTGAAGCATATGTAATTACCTGATCATTCTGTATCAAAACACAACCATGTCCCTTCAAAGAAGCATCACTGTAGATGACAAACTCACCATTCTGGGATGGTAAGGCCAAAACTGGAGCATTCACCAATCTCTTCATTAGTTCCTGAAAACAAACATCACATTCCTCTGTCCAAACAAATTTAACCCCTTTCTGTGTTAACTTAGTTATTGGGCTAGATAACCGTGCAATGTTCTTAACAAATCGTCGGTAATAACTTGCTAAGCCCAGAAAACTACGAATCTCTGTAACATTTGTGGGTCTTGTCCATTCATCAACTACTTTTGTTTTGGCAGGATCAACTGTTATTCCATCCTTATTTACAATGTTCCCAAGAAAAGAAATTTTTTGCAACCAAAAATCACACTTGCTAAATTTTCCATATAGTTTCTTTTCGTTTAAAGTTCGTAAAACAACCCTTAGATGTTTTTCATGCTCCTCTTTATTTTTAGAAAAAACCAGAATGTCATCAATAAATACAACCACAAACTTATCCATGAACTCATTAAATACTCTATTCATAAGATTCATGAATACAGCAGATGCATTAGTTAAATCAAATGACATAACAAAAAATTCAAAATGCCCATATCTAGTACGAAAGGCTGTTTTTGGGATGTCATCCTCCTTCACCTTCAGCTGATGGCATCCGAATCTCAAGTCAATATTGGAAAAGTACTGAGCTCCCTGGAGCTGATCAAATAATTCATCAATATGAGGCAAAGGATACTTGTTTCTAACAGTGATGTTATTCAAAGATCTATAATCAATGCAAAGTCTCATGGAACCATATTTCTTTTTAACAAACAAAACAGGGGCTCCTAATGGAGAAGTACTGGGATGAATGAAGCCTTTGCAAGAAAATCCTGTAATTGATTTTTCAATTCAAGATGTTCTATTGGAGCCATACGATATGGGGGTTTTGAAATTGGCTTAGCATGAGGAACTAAGTCAATTGTGAATTCGACTTCTCGTTTAGGTATGACACTGGGTAACTCCTCAAGAAAAACGTCAAGGTATTCATTTACCACTGGCACATCATTAATTTGAATAGTTCCCTTGTTTTCAACAATATGATCTAGATAACTTTCATTTCCATCTTTCAATAGTTTCTCAGCTTTTTGATATGTTATCAACTGTATGGGTTCATTCTTGTATACAAACTGAAACTCTTTCTGAAAAACAACTTCTTTAGCTCTATAGTCAATCTTAGCATGATAATCAGAAAGCCAGTCCATCCCCAGAATATCATCAAACTCGACTAAGGGTAAAACAACAAGGTTAGCAGGTAAGGTATTTCCACATACCACAATAGAAATATTCTTATAATTCCTCTTTGCCATAACATTTCCCCCTGGTGTTTTAACAACAAGTTTGGGTATCAATTGTTGAGGTGATATTTCCAATTTACTAGAAAATCTCTCAGAGATAAAGGAATGTGTAGACCCCGTATCAAAAAAAACATTAGCAAAATCTGAGTGAACAAACAAAGTACCTGATACAACTTCATTGGATGACCCAACATCTGCTGACGTAGTCACAAAGGATCTCACTACACCTTTCTGCTTGTAGTCTAGCTTCTTTGCATCATTTGGATCCTTCTTTGGATAGGCATTTGCATAGTGACCCATCTCACCACATTTAAAACACTTTACAGTTTGCTTAACAGGATTAGTCTTTGGATCATTTTCATTGCGATCTCGGGCCATATGTCCAAACTTAACACATTTAAAAAACTTCCCAGTTTTGATAAGACATTCCCCAGGGTTCTTCTTGCCACACTTTTCACAAACTCAAAACTGGATTTTCTTACCATCAGATTTTTTTTGTTGATTCTTACCCATTTCTTTCCAATTGGACATCTTCTTATCTTTGTTTCCAAATTGCATGTGATCGTCAGCAAACTCCATCTCTACCCTCTCAGCACATCAGACAAGTTTCTCGTAACTTTTGAATTCATGGGAGGCCAGCGCCCTTCGATACCTTGGCATCAATCTTGAGTAAAAGAGGTTGATTTTGTTATCGAGATCCAGAATAAGTTTTGGAGCATACCTCTCCAGTCGGTTGAAGTTTGCCTCATACATAGCCACTGAATCTTCCTCCTTTTGTTTCAATTCAAGGAATTGTTTCTCCATTCTAAGTCGCACCACCTTAGGAAAATATTTTTCAAGAAAAATACTTTTAAATTCATCCCACACTAAGGCATCAAAATCTTTTCTACCCCTGATATTCCTTACCATTGACCACCACTGATCAGCTTCCCCTTCAAAATGATAAATGGAAAGACTTACCTTTTGATTGTCCAAACATCCCATAACATCAAATATCTTTTCAAGGGCTTTAATCCATCCTTCTTATGCCACTGGGTCAGAAGATCCATTGAATGCAGGAGGATGTTGTCTCATAAAATGTTACACCACTGTCATGTTCCATTGGGGTACCTCTATTTGTCCTCTTTCATGGATTCCACCACCATTTATTTCCTGCGTTAGCTGAGCCATTACTGTCACAAACTACTCGGTTCCAATCCCTACCATTCTGGGCTTTAGATCAGGAAGGATTTCATTCTGTCAGTGCCTATCCTCTTCAGCATCCATGTTCCTTCTGTGGACAACCATTCTAAACAAAAATTTCATAGATGAAGCAACATGGTAATCTTTAAATGCAATAACAAATTAAACATAGAGTGAAAATTATTTTTGGTATTCTATTAGCATCACCTTAACCCCTAAAGTTATCTAAACCATCCTTTGATACCAACTATAAAGACCCACACTTATTTCATACATAATCTTGAATATATTCAAGAAAACACTTCATTTTACATTGAGGATCTTTTCAAGTTTAGAGTTTTAGAGAATTAAGACAAAACATTCATAACATTACACATTGTTACATAGTGGATACCATAAAATCAGTTTCCATTTTCCTCAGAATATAAAACATTAAAACATAAAACAGGACTCCTTGACAATTATTAAACATTTAACATGTCTTCCTTCCTTGTATTACTCATCCATTAACCTGTGAAAAATCATTTAAAAATTTGGGATGAGCACAAAATCTCAGTAAGGTATGAAAAAGAAGGAAAAATCACATTAGTCCATGAATACGCATGATGTATGAAAACATTTTCAAAAGACATGATTTCCACCCATAAAATCTTAATTTGTGTAACATGAGATTTACACAAGATCCACACAAACATAATTATAATCATAGAGGTATATTGGGGCATTACTTACATAATCTTGTAACCATCTTTGCTACCTTAAAATTTGTATCCCTCGCGGCTACCTTACTTTGTGTAACCATCACAGTTACACTTGGAGTAACCATACGGCCGACGTCCAACTTACTCATACCCAATGCATTGGAGGGAAATATAGGTCCCACCCTTCATCATAAATAATGCCCAATAACCAATACATAATCATACAACATAAACAATAGCATAAAAACATACCTTTTGAATCTTGTAAAACAGAATTTTAAAAGAGGATTTTAGAAGAAAAGTCCCTTATAAACATCATATACTTGATGTGAGATTTAATAGAGTGGATGGAATGTGTATATACTCTGTAAATTAACATAATGAAACATAATATAAACAAAACCCACCAAAAAAACAATTTAAATAGCACATTAATTATAAAGTAGATGGTTAACCCAAAGAATGGAAATCGGGTTAAGAATTCCCTTACCTTGGGCTTGTCTTACTTCAAAAATGTTTAAACCTCCTGTATAATGGTTAAAAGAGTGTTATTAGTATTTTACAGAAACATTTTCATTTTTATAACATCTTATATGGTAATTTCATAACCTCATTTCACCCCTTAATTGTTAGTATTTTGTTCCTTGCATTATTTTGGGTGAGTTCTTTTGTGATTTTCACGATCGGATCATGATGAATCATTCTTGTTGATTGGAAGTGAAACTCCAGAATTAGAATGGAGTAATATCTACATATTTATAGTACCATAAATTTTACCATTAATCACTTTGATGCTTTATATGATGATGATTTATAAGTTAAAACATTAATTATGTTCGTTTAGATCATTTAAGTGGTTCTTTGATAATTACAACCTCATTTAGTCTTATAAATTTGAACCATGGGTACAAAAGAATTAAAGAACCATATATGAGTTATAAAACATATCTTATAACCTGGTTCAACCATATAAATGGTTTCATGACCAGACTTGAAAGAATTAATGGAAAGTGAAATTACATCGTCCACGATGTCCGTAATTCGACACATCACGGACGATATTATTATTCCTTAAATAAGTGAGAGAGGAGAGGAATATTGATTTGTAATTTTCCATAAAATTGACAACATCCAGAATATACATGATTCTGGAGATTTCATCCCTCTTGGATAAGAGAGGGTGAAGAAAGAAGAGAAAGGAATCATGAAATAAAGAAAACATAAGAAATTTCTTACGAAAATTCGGCAGCCTAACGGCGTCTCTTAAAATTTCATAAAAACAAGATTGATGAGAGGAATGGAATATCTCATCATTAATAAAAAATTTGGATAGTAAGGGGAAATATTTAATGAAATATCCCAACAAAAGACAAAGGGAAAGGAAGAGAATAACATAAAATGGAAGAAAAGAATGAAAATGAAAGAGGATGTTTACCTCTTGATCTCTTCTCCTTGAGATCCTTCTTAAGGGCTTTGATTTTGGTCTTTTGGTGAGACCAGAAGATCTAGGACGTGGGGAAGAAGATTGGGGAGGAAATTTGGTAGAAAGTAGACAATGCTCAAGGCTTGAGAGGTGTGGGAGGAAGAGGGGAGTGAGGGTGATATTTATAGTGGAGGAGGGGAGGTATTTTAGATTATTTTAATTATTATTATAATATTTTTATCAAGACTATGAATAATCTCAAATAAAGTGGCCTTAATTAGTGAAAATATCAAGTGATTTCGAAGCAGGTGGCCTTGCATCACTTATGATTTCATAAATAGTGCATTTTTACTGATAAATTGATTATATGGTATTTTATCGTATTTCACTATTCACCAAAAATTCAAGAGTTTTAGAAAAATACCAAAAATTTACCCCAACATTTTTTCGATGTGTAGAATTAAAAAATGAACTCCATTTTTCAAAAATAATTTTCTAAATATTATTAATTTAATTTTTAAATATGGTCATAGTTAATTCAAAAAATAACAATATTGAAGTGCAATTAGTTTTATGTGACATTGGAAAATTAATTAAGATCCCATTATCCTATTTCCATGGGAAAATAAAATAATATCATTATTTACTATTCATGAGGTCATATTACTATTCATATTACTATTCATAAGGGCATGTTACTATTCTCCAAAAAAACAAGTTTGTTCCATCAGACTCTAAATAACATACTGTACACAATTGTAAATGACAGTTTCTTGAAATTAAAATCATAGAAGAAATAAAATTATGTTTAAAGGATACTTATAAATATATAGCTTAAACAGAATTTCAAGCATTTTCAATTTATTTTTAGAAAACCTTGGGATGCTATAGTTGGATAGGTTTTATTTGGTGGCATGGTGACCCACGACCGAGCTTCAACTACCGAAGGCTGTCGTCGCATCTCCAGTGGGTGCGCAGGGTGGTGCGCCGCATCCCTTTGAGTGTTCTGGTTGGCGGCAACGGGATCTTGCCACAACGAGACCTCCTTCAGGCATTTCAGTGATTTCTGTTTTTGTTTTTGTTTTTGCAATAATTTTTTTTTCAGATACTTTTGTTTGTGCTGCACGATGCTTCCCATTGAAGGCCCTCTAGAAATCTGTGAATCTTGGGTTTGTTGTTTCTTGATTTCTTTTTGGAGTCTCGGTTCGGGTTGATTTGCGACGGTTGGTTTTTCTTCTCTGGGAGTCAGCGATTCGAAGCTTGTTGACTTTTCATTTCAGATATGGTGTCCTTCTCTGTTTGATTCTGGTTTTCTGGGTTTTGAAATCGTGAAGATCTCATGTTGTTCTTTGAGAAGAACGTGCGATGGTGTTACAATGGTGATTTTTTGAGGAAGCAATGGTGATTTTTATGAAGCCGTGATGTTTTTTTTGAGAAAGCAGTGGTGATTTTTACGAAGAAGTGGATAACTATGGTGATGTGAAGACGTGATGGTGATAGACAGTGCTGTGATGTTTGGCTGATGAGTGATGATGCAGGTAGGTCTTCCTCGATGGTGGGTTTCTCGGGCGGCACACTTTTCCTGGGATTCCAATTTTTGAATTTGAATTTATGTTTTGAATGTGGGTTTTGGATTCAGGTTTGTGGGAATGGTGTTTTATATGTGTGATGTCTGTATTGTCTTTCGATTTTTGTAAGGTTCTCACTTCACCAAAAAGTGTTTTTATTTAGAAAATGAGAAAAAAGTATTTCAGGTGACTCACTCACTCAAACATATCATGTAAAACCATTTTTTTTGGAAAATTGTGCTTTCATGCTAAAAATTAATTAAAATCCATATTAATGAAAACAAAATTTTTTAATGTAATAAATTGGTTTATTAGAAAAAAAATTTATCTTTATATTGAAGTCAAAACCTAATTTTACCATTAAGTTACTTAATCAGAATAAAAGATCAAAAATAGTTTTAATCACTATTATAATATTAATTTTTTTATACGATTAAACAAAGGTTTTAGAAATAGTTAAAAAATATATCTAATGATGATAAATTTATTCCAAAAATATAAATTTGAGAAATTAAAAGGTTTTAAAAACTTATATATATTTCTTATATATTGATGATGTAATAAAGTTCATTATTTTTTTAAAAAACTTATTCTTCACTATTCATATAAAATTTAATATTACTTAAAAATACTAAAAAATTACACAATAAGGTAATATTAAAATTATAAATTCAAGAATGAAGATAAATTTATTAAATTATAATTATAAAAATTATATATTTAATTTTTTTATAAAAATAAAAAATATAATGATGAATAGTTTGTATTTAAAAATTATATTTTTACATATTATATGTCATTAATATTATATTATACCAATTTCAGTATTATAGAGTTGTATTATATCAGTTATTAATTTGAAATATTATATGTTTTATTTTAAAATTGTTATATTTAATTTATTAGGATAAAATCTAAGATACTTTTAAAAATTGATCAAAAAAAACTATTAAATCTCATTAATTATTTATCCTTTAAATATAAGAAATTTTAGTTGAATAATTTCTTCATCTTTAATAGAGGTTTTATTATACTTATATATTTCTTAATAATAAATATTTGTTAGTTCATGGTTCATTTATGTTCAATGTTGTGTATAAAATAAGTTATCAAATAGACTGTTTATTTGAATGGAAAAAATATATGGTAAAATATTGTGTCATTACATTCTCCCACTATTAATGAAATTATGACCTCATAATTTTAATTATTACTCAATGATGAAATTATTTTGGGTTATTCATATCATATTTATCAATATTTATATAAAAACTAATATAACACCCAAAAGTTTTAAATGTAAATTGAAATGCATGAAACATTATTTTAAGTAGAAAGTTATAATTGAAACTAAACTTAATTTTCACACTTCTATGTATTGAATTATAGATTACAGACATACACGGTTGCAATCAGTAAGTTATTTAGAGTCTGATAAGACCAAAATAATTTTGTTGAATAGTAACATACCCTTATGAATAGTAATGGTATCCTTATGATTAGTAACATACCATTATGAATAGTATCATCACCTATGATATTATACATATAATATTTAATTTATGTTATGATATACCCATATCTTGGAATAAGTAAATAAATGTTTTAAAATTATTATTTTTGGCATAAATTAATATTTTAATTAAAAATAAAAATAATCATATTAAAAACTTATTTTCAAAAAAATGATTTTATTTTTTAGTTCTACATGTACAAAAATGGTTAGGGCGATTAATTGTAATTTTTCTAAAAAAATTTATTTTTTTGGTGAATAGTTAAATATGACAATTTTGGTATAAATGCATTATGAAATATATACACTATTACCTGCATCATAGATGATGTAAGAAACCATTAGTTCAAAATCACATGCACTTTTTACAATTTTTGGTCTAAAAAAAAACTAACTATTTCTTGTCTTGTGTATAAATAATAAAAGAATGATTAAAATGATGTAAAACTCCTCCTCTCCTCTACTATATATACCACCCACTTCCCCCTCTTCCTCCCACACCACTCAGGCCTTGATCCTTGCCAAAGTTCTTATAAATACACTTATAAAAACCCTTCCACATTTCAAAGACCTTCAGGTCTCACCAAAAGTCCAAATGTAAGGGCCTTAAGAAGGATCTCATGGAGAAGATATAAAGAAGTAAACATCCTCCTTTTGTTTTCTTTCTTTTGTTTTCATTTTATTTTCTATTATTTTTATTTACACACCTACCATAATCCAATATGCATGAATGATCCAATATCTTACATATTCTGGATTTCATCATGTTTATGGAAGATTAACCATTAGACTTCTTCTCCTCTCCCACTTATTCAAGAAATTAAGACACTGTCTCTGATGTGATAATTTACCAACATCATGGACTATGTGATCTCAATTTATTTTAATTACTTAAATAATGGTCATGAAACAATATTAATGGTTAAAACAGATTATAATTTATTTATTATATCCTATATTAGGTTGTATAATAATTTTTTACACATGATAATAATTTATAAAACAAAATGAGTTCATTATGATCAAAGAATCGCCAAAATGACCTAAACAAATATCAATAATGTTTTAATATATGAATCATCCTCATGTTAGAATTAGAATAGTAAATGGTATACTTTTTGGTTCTGGAAATATTTAAATATTATTCCATTCCAATTCTAGAGTTTCACTTCCTATCGACAATAATATCTTTTATGAACCGCTCATGGAAACCATGTATTGCACACACCCGAAACAATGGAATTCACAAAATATTATTAATTAATAGGTGGAATGATGTTAAAAAATGTTAATGAAAGGAGTTATAAACATGAATATTTTTATTTAAAGTATTAATAACACAATTTTATTCATCATACACGTGTTTTAAACACGTTTGAGGGAAGCTGATCCCGAGGTAAGGGATTATCTATTTCTTAATTTTATTCAAGAATAACCCCTATGTAATGCTCTATAATTTTTAATTCCTAATGATGGTGTATGTTTTTAAACCACCCCCATATTTCCCTTATGATATATTAATTATAATATACCTCATTTCTATCTCATTTTCCCCTCCCATGTATATCCATTACAATGAAAAACTTTCATAAGTGGATTATTAACCCAATTTCTTTTCATTTCATTAAACATTAACATCAATGGTTTTTATCATGATAAGATGAAATGAAATATAATTTGATTATATTTTGTTTTATTATGTGTACTTAAAGTATATATACATAATCCTTTCATTAATCAATTATCTCTTCAATGTTAAGGTATTTTTAAAGAACATTCCTCTAAAATCCTTTTAAATGTCTCCATTTCAAAATAAAAAGAGATTATTATTTTTCATAATATCATTAGTGTTTTCTTATGATTTAATGATGATTTATTTATATAATATTTCCATTATATGTTTTCATAGTATATCTTTTAATTTTAGTTCAGTTTTTTGTGTGGGATGTTTATATTCTAAAACCGTTTTTATATGAAAACAAGGTATTTGAATTCGTGATTCTGTTTTTATCAAGGGTGTAAATGATTTATAAAGTGTTTTATCCATGATATGTTCTTTGGAAATTATTTGGGTTGGTTTTATCCCATTATAGCTCAATATATGATCGGTAATCCCTATTATAGCTCAACATATGTTGTATTGAGTTAATTATAGCTCAAGATATGACGAGTGAGCTCCATTATAGCTCTCCAATGTATTGGGTACTACTGAGATGAAAGTTGAAAAAAAATGTTATTCCACGGGAATGGTTGAATGTAAAACTGATATGGTAAATATTTCTCAAGGAAACTACATGATGTTTCTTTGCATATGAGTTTTTATGATTATGGGTTATATAGGTTTTTATGTTAGCACTTGACTAACAATTTATTTATTTATATCCCTTAGTGAGTTTTATACTCGTCCCAAGATATAAAAATGTTTTTCATAGGATATAAGTATGGGTAAGAGAATGAAGGGATTCGTGATGAATGATATAGAGTGTTGTCAATGAAATCATGTTTTAAGTTTTAATGTTTTATATTTGTAAAAAATGGATACTCTTTTTAGTAGCATCATATTTAAATGAATGTTGTATGTTATGTATGTAAAATATCATAATTCTTTAAAAATATAAACTCTAAAATATCCTCAATGTGTAATCTTGTGTGATCTTGACTAAAATTCAATATTAAGTAACATTTTAAGGGTAAGTCCTTATAGTTGGTATTAGAGAATGATTTATATGACATTAGGGGTTTGGATGATGTTTCAAAAAATACCATAAATTATTTTTAGTATATGGTTAATTTGAAATGTTTTAGAATATAAAGATTTCCATGTTTCTTCCTCTAGGATATTTCTATTTAGAGTGATTTTCCGTAGAAGAAACATGGATGCTGAATTAGGAATGCAGTAAGAGGCTAATATCTATCTGAGTTCGCTACCTAGAATAGTATGAATCCACACCAAGTTGTTTGTGACAGTAATTCCTAAGTTTAATAAATAAATAAATAGTGATGGTATCCATGATAGAGAGTAACATGATCTACTATGAAGATATATTTCTATTGTGGAGCATTTTATGAGGCATCATCTTCCAGTATTCAATGGAACCAAAGATCCATTGATAACTGATGAATGGATCAACTCTTTTGAAAAAATATTTGATTTCATGGGATGTTCAAAACATCAATAGGTAATAATATGAATTTATTATTTGATGGTGAAGCTGATCAATGTTGGTCTTTGGTTAAGAATATGAGAGAAAGAGATGATCTTGACAGTCTAGTATGGGATTATTTTAAGATTATTTTTCATGAAAAATATTTTCCTAAAACTATTCGACATATAATGGAGAAACAATTCTTGTAAATGAATAAAAAAGGTGATGATTCATTGCAATCATATGAACCCAATTTTACAAGACTGGCCATGCATGTACTAGATTTTACTCTGGACTTTGATAGAAAAATTAATAGATTTTACTCAGGTTTGAATCATTTTCTACAAAGATCATTAGCTTCAAGAGAGTTTAGAAGCTCTAAGAAACTTTTTTCCTATAATGAAAAATAGGAGATAGAGTTTGGTGACATGTGTGTGCATCATGATGAAATAAATAAGAAGTATTCAGTTTGGCAGGCATTGGGTAAGAATTCATCAAATAAGTCTAGATGTATGAAAATAAATTTCCCATATTTTGAAAAGTGTGGTAAAAGGTATCCTAGTGAATGCCTTGTAAATTTTAAGAAGTGCTACTAATGTGGAATTTTTGGAAACATGTCTCGTGAGTTCTAGTAAAATTATCCAAAAATTAATGATATCCTGATGGGGAGATTCTTTAACTATAAGTAATTGGTTCATTTTTCTACTGTTTGTTCGAAACTAGTCACTCAAGTAGGTAATCAGCAAGATTAGATGTTGAAGGATGTGGAAAAACCCTTTTCAACCACTTTAGTGCATTTTGAGCCATAAAATGAGGTGGTATCAGGTACATTTATTTTTTGTACAAAATTCAGAAATGTGTTTTTTGATTAAGGGTCTACACATCCCTTCATTTTTTGAGAAATTTTCAGAAAAATTGGAAACTACACCTCATGAAATGAACCCAAAACACATGATAAAACATACCTAGAAGAAAATAGTGTGCAAAAATTAAATTATAAGAATCTACCTATCTATTTATGTTGAATGATTTTACGTACAAACCATGTTTTTTTTCCAATAGAAGACTTTGTTATTATTCTAGGTATAGACTGGCTTTCTTATTCATATACTATGATAGATTACAGAGAAAAAGAAGTTGTTTTTCAGAAAGAGTTTCAATTTGTGTAAAATAATGTACTAATTCAATTTATAAAATACAAGGAAGCTAAAAGTTTAATGAAATATGGAAATAAAAGTTATCTTGACTTTATTTTTGAATATAATGGAACTATCCAGATTAATTATGATCTAGTGCTAAATGAATGCCAGTATGATTTTCTTGATGATTTTCTTTGTGTTATTCCTGATCGGCAGGTTCAGTTTACCATTTCCTTAGTTATTAGTTATAATACAATTTCTAAACCACCTTATCAAAAAGCTCAAATGGAACTTCTAGAATTAAAAAATTAGTTACAAGAATTATTAGATAACTTTCTCATATGATCTAGCACTTCACCATGGGGTTCTACTACATTATTTGTAAAAAATACATATGGTTTAATGATACTTTTCATTAATTATATACCCTTGAATAACATTACTATTGAAAACATATATCCTTTAAATTATATCGATGATTTATTTGATCATCTCATGGAAGGACATCATTTTTTAAAGGATGAATTGAGGTTTAGGTACCATCAGTTATAGGTAATGGATGAAGACATCCCAAAGTATGAATTTCGTACTAGATAGGTTCATTATGAATTTGTAGTTATGCATATTGGGTTATCTAATTTGACTGATTTATTCATGTATCTTATGAATATAATATTTCATGACTTCTTGGAAATGTTTGTGGTTGTGTTTATTAAAGACGTTATTTTATATTCTAAATGTAAAGTAGAAAATGAGAAAAATATAAGGGTTGTTTGGAAAACCTTAAAAGAAAATAAACTATATTGAAAATTAAGAAAGTGTGATTTTGGGTTGCAACAAATTTCTTTTCTTGGGAACATTGTGAATAGGGATGGAATAATAGTTGATCCTGCTAAAACAAAAGTGTTTGATGAATAAACATGACCTACAAATGATACAGAGATTTGAAGTTATCTTGGATTAGCAGGTTATTACCGATGATTTGTTAAATGATTTACATGATTATCTAGCCTGCTAACTACGTTAAAAAAAGGGGTTAAAATTTTTAGGACAGAATAATGAGATGTTTGTTTTTAAGAATTTAAAAGAATATTTGCGAATGATCTAATTATAACTCTACCTTCGATAAATGGTGAATTTTTAGTCTATAGTGATAATTATTTGAAGGAAAAAGGTTGTGTTTTAATGGATAATGATCGAGAAAATGTCTTATGATTCACGTCAGTTAAAACCCAATGAGTTTAATTACCCAACACATTATTTAGAATTAGCAGTTGTGGTCTTTGATTTAAAATTTTGGGGGAATCCATTAGATGGAGGCAAATGCGAATTATATACTGACCATAAAATATCTAAGTTTATATTAACATAGATAGAATTAAACATGAGGCATAGAAGATGGATGAAAAAATCAAGGATTATTATTGAATGATTCATTACCATCCTGGGAAAGAAAATAGAGTAGTTGATGCATTGAGATGGAAATGTAATGCTACAATATCTATGATATGTTTGGAACATGATTCTTTGGAAAATTATGTGATGAATTTTGGATTAAAAGTTGTTGGTGTAGAAAATTCATCTATTTGGTTTTAGGTTCAGTGTATTCATATTTGTCATACAGAAGTAAGCAAGTGCAGAAGGAAGACTATGAGATACAAAGAAATGATGAATTGGTAAAAACAGGTAAGTTCCTATAATTTAACCTTGATAAAGACTGTATTTTAAAATTTAATAAAAATTTGTGTGTGCGTTGTGATTCACAGTTGAAGAAATAATTGTTGTTTGATGCTCATAGTTCACTATTTTCATTTCATCTAGGTAGTACTAATTTTTACGAATACCATTAGGGGTATTACTAGTGGGATGAAATGAAAAGGGATAGTTCTGATTTTACTGTGAAATGTTTGACTTGTCAATAGTTTAAATCAGAGAGGCAGTTAACAAAAGGGATGCTCTATACATTACAAATTCTAGAGTAGAAATGTTAGAATATATTCATTGAATTAGTTGGGGGACTACCAAAGACATCTCTAGGTATCAATACGATTTGTTTTAATGTTGATCGGATGACTAAATATACCCATTTTCTTTCTGTTCGAGATAAAATTAGTATGGATCAGCTCTCTTGACTTTAAATAAAAGATATTTTTAGGTTATATGGAGTTCCTATTTACATTGTATATTTATTAGATCCCAGGTTTACTTCTAATTTTTGGAAGGGCCTTCAAAAGTTGTTGGGCACAGAATTAAATTTCAGTAAATCTTTCCATCCTCTATCAGATGGGCAGTCAGAAAAATCGATTGAGAATTTGGAGGATATTCTTTGAGATTATTCAATGGATTACTCGTGATGTAAGTATCAACATATATATTTATTTGAGGTTTCTTATAATAACAGTTTACATTCCAGTATACAGATTTATCCTTTTGAGTAATTGTATGGGAAGAGGTATCCGACTCTATAATTTTTTGAAGAAGTCCGTGAATAAATGTTAATGGGTCCAGAATTGGTAGAGAAAGTGGCTGAGAAAGTTAATATGATCCAATATCACATGAGGGAATTTCAGATCATGGAGAATAGTACCGTAGATAAAAAAGTAAATACTTTTTTTAAACGTAGGTGGCCATGTTTTCCTTGATATCTCCCTGTAGAAAATTGTGATGCATTTTGGTAAAAAATGAAAGAAAAGTATTTGGTTCACCGGTCCTTTTGAAATTCAGGAGAAAGTCATACCAGTTGCATATTGAGTAGCATTACGTCTAAGTTTAACTTAGGTACATAATTTTTTTTTCATGTTTTGATGTTGAGAAAGTATGTTCTAGATTCATCCCACTTTTTTAGCCCAGAATTACGTCAGTGGGAAGATAACCTTTCTTATTAAGGGAATATTGTTCAGATTATTGATCGTAGAGAACATGTATTTCAGAATAAGGTAATCCACCTGGAAAATTTTCTATGGATAAACCATATGATTGAATAAGAAACATGAGAATCTAAGAATTCTATGAGGGAAAGGCATCCTCAGTTGTTTAATAAGTAAATAAAATTTCGAGGACGTAACTTCTAGAAGGTGGGGATAATGTAAAACTGCAAGGTTTTAAAAGTAAATTTAAATTCATGAAACATTGTTTTTATAATGTAGTTGTAATTAGAATTAAACTTATTTTTCCATCATCAGTGTTTTGAATTTCGAAAAATGGATATACAATGTTGCAATCAGTATGTTGTTTAGAGTCGGATAAGACAAACATAATTTTGGCCAATAGTAAGATACCCTTATGAATACTAATGTAACCCTTATGAATATTAACATACCCTTATTAATAGTAACCTTACCTCTGATAGTATACATATAATATTTAATTGATGTTATGATATTCACATATCTTAGAAAAATTAAATAAATGTTTTAAAATTGTTGTTTTTGGAATAAAATATTATTTTTTAAAAAAATTAAATTAATCATATTTAAAATATTATTTTCATAAAATTGAGTTCATTTTTTAATTCTACATGTCAAATAATGGTTAGAATGATTTTTTGGGATTTTTTAAAATACATGAATTTTTGGTGAATAGTAAAATATGGTAATTTAGGTATAAATGCATTATGAGATAAATACAATATCCCCAACATCATAGTTGAAGTAATAAACCATTAGTTCAAACTCACATTCACTTATTTCTGTTTTTTGTCATGTAATCAATACTATTTCTTGTCTTGTGGAAATAATAATAAAATAATGATATAATAATTTAAACCTCTATCTATCACCCACTCTAAATACCACCCACTCCCCCTCTACATCCTACTACTCTCAAGCCTTGAGCCTTTCCAAATTTCTGCCAAATACACCTCTCAAGACCCTTCCCCATGTCCAATACCTGTTGGTCTTATAAAAATACCAAAACAAAATGCCTTAAGAAGGATCTCAAGGAGAAGAGATCAAGAGGTAAACATCCACATATTGTTTTCTTTCTTTTAATTTCAATTTATTTTCTATTCTTCTTCTTTCCTTACCACCCCTTATCCTAGAGGCATGAATAATCCATCATATTAAATATTATATATTTTGTCGTGTTTCTGTATGATTAACCATTATTATTATTCTCCTCTCTCTAATATTCTAGAAATTAAAACACTGTATGTGATGTGTTGAATTTCCAACATAGTGGATGATGTGGTTTCAATTTATTTTACTTTTTTCAAAACTGGACATGAAACTATTATTATGGTTGAAAAAATTATGATTTATGTATCATATCTTATATGAGGTTATAGAATAATTTTTTACACATTCTATTTTTTTTATAAAACAAAATGAGTTCATTATGATCAAAGAATCGCTAAAATGACCCAAACAAATATCAATTATGTTTTAACTTATGAATCATTTTTATATAGAAATTCATAAAGATAAATGGTATAATTTTTTATTCTATAAATATAAATATATCATCTAATTTAAATTCTATAGTTTCACTACCTATCAACAACAATGTCCATTATGATCTTCTCATGGAAACCATGTAATGCACGTACCCGAAGTAATAGAATTATGAAAATATTATTAATGAAAGGGTAGAAATATGTTATAAAATGATCATGAAATGGGTTATAAACATGAATAGTTTTTGGTAAAATATTAATTACACTATTTTAACCTTTATACGTGATATTTAAACATGTTCAAGGGAAGTCTAAACCAAGGTAAGGGATCCTCTCTTTATCACTTTTATTCAAGAATCACCCCAATGTTATGATCTTCAATTTTTAATTGATAATGATGGAGTATGTTTTAAAACTTCTACATACTTCACTTAGAATATATTAATGATGATATACCCCATTTCATTCACACTAATCCCTCCCATGTACATCCATTACCATGAAGAAATTTCATCAGTGGATTATAAACCCAATTTCTGTTCATTGTGTTAATCATCAACATCAATGGTTATTATCATTATAAGATTAATTATAAAAAATATTTTATTATATTATGTTTTATTATGTGAACTTAATGTATATATACAAAATTCTTTCATTTAATCAATTTTCTCTTCAATGTTAAGGTATTTGTAAAGAACATTTATCCTAAATCATTTTAAATGTATCTTTTATGAAATACAAAGAGATTGTTCTTTTCTTAATATCATGAGTGTTGTATTTTTATTTTATGATTTTTTATTTCCATAATAACTCCATTATCTGTTTTCATAGTTATTTTTTAAATAAATTTCATTATTTTGTGTGGGATGATTATATTATAAAACTATTTTAATACGAAAATAGGGTATTTGAAATTGTAATTCAATTTTTCTCAAGGGTGTAAATGGGTTATGAATTGTTTTATCCAGGATATGTTACTTGGACATTATTTATGTTGGTTATATCCCATTATAGCTCATGATTTGATGTGTGAACCCATTTATCTCTTATGATATGTTGGGTTGATCCCATTATAGCTCGTGATTTAATGACTGAACCCCATTATTGCTCTCCAATGCATTTGGGTACTCCAGAGATGAAATGGAAACAACGTTTATTCCACGAGAAATGTTGAATGTAAGAGTGATAAGGATAATATGTCCCAAGGCAACTACATGATGTTTCTATGCATATTAGTTTTTATAATTATGGCTTATATTGGTTTTTATGTTATCACTGGAGTAAAAATTTCTTTTTTTATATCCCTTAGTGAGTTTTATAATCATCCCAAGATTTCAAAAAAAAATTATAGGATATAAAATTTTTTATGTGAATAAAGGGAGTCATGATGAATTATATAAGGTTTGGTCAAATAAATATTGATTTATGTTATAATGTTTTATATTTTTTTAAAAAATATATAATATTTTTAGTATTATCATATTTGAATGAATGTGGTATTTTATGTATGTAATATATCCTAATTATCTAAAATGATAAACATGAAATGATCGTCAATGTGTAATAATGTGCGTTCATGACTAAAATTCAAAGATTAATTAACATATTAAGGCTGGGTCTTTATAGTTGTTATCAAAGGATGGATTAAATTAATTTAGGGGTTTGTATGATGTTACGAAAATACCATAAATAATTTTTAATATATGTTTAGTTTGAAATGTTATAGAATCTAAGGATTTTCTTGTTTATGTTTCTATGATATTTCTATTCAGAGTGGTTTTTCGTAGAAGAAACATGGATGCTTAATTTGGAAGGCCTTAAGAGGATAATGTATATCTAAATCTACAGACTGGAATGGTGTGATTCAAAATCGAGATGTTTGTGATAGTAATGGATCAGTTGAATCAAGAAATAAATAGTGGTGGTATCCATGTTAGAGAGGAACATGATCTACCATGAAGATATATGCCTTTTGTGGAGAATTTTATAAGGAAGCTTCCTCCAGTATTCAGTGGAACCATAGATCCAGTGATAGCTGACAGATGGATCAATAATTTAGAAAATATATTTGATGTCATGGGATATTAGGAACATCAAAAGTTAATACTATAAATTTATCATTTGAAGGTGAAGCTGATCAATGGTGGTATCTAGTTAAAACTATGAGATATTGTGACGATATTTACAGTGTGGAATTAGATAAATTTAAGATTCTTTTTATGGAAAAATATTTTCCTAAAACTGTTTGACTTAGAATTGAGAAAAGTTTCATAGAACTGAAGTATAATGATTAGGATTCTAGGGCTTTATATGAATCTAATTTTACAAGACTGACCAGGTTTGTACTAGATTTTACTCAGTACTTTGAACAAAAATTAATAGATTTTACTCTGGTTTGAAACATTTTCTACGAATATCTTTGGATTCAAAAGATTTTAACGGATATGAGAAACTTGTTCGATGTAAAAAAAGTGGTGATGGAGTTTGATGACATGTGTGTGTCTCGTGATGACATGAATAATAACCATTCAGGTAGGTAGGAAATGGGGAATAATTCATCAATGATGTCTAGAAGTTAGAAAATCAACTTCCCTTATTGTGAAAAGTGTTGTAAAATGCATGATGGTGAATGCGTTGTAAATAATGTAAAGTGATACTAATATGGAATGTTTTGACACATGTCTTGTGAGTTCAAGGAAAACGATACAAAAATTAATTAGGAGTTGATGGGGCTATTCTTTAACCTTAAGGAATTGGGCCATTTTGCTAATGTTTGTCTGAAGTTAGTCACTCTAGGATGAAATCCGAATGATTGAAGAATAAGGGTGTGTAAAAATATTTTCTAACCACTTTAGAGGTTTTTGAGACATCAAATAAGGTGGTATGAGGTACATTTTTTTACAAAATTCAAAAATGTGTTGTTTGATTAGGGGTATACAAATTTCTTCATTATTGAGAAATTTTCAGAAATATTGGAAATTAGACCTCATGAAATGAAACTAAAACTCATGGTTAAAAGTTTAGAATAAATATTGTGGCAGAAATAAATTATAAGAATCTACCTATCTTTGTATGTGGAATGATTTTACCTAAAAACCATGTTGTTTTTCCTTTAGTAGAGTTTGATGTTATTATGGGTATCGACTAGCTTTTTCTTCTCAGGATAATATAGAATGTAGAGAAAAAGATTTTTTTTTAGAAATAGTTTCAGTTTGTGTACAAGAATGAACCCATACAATTGATAAAATACTAGTAAGCCAAGAGACTGATAAAATATGGAAGTAAAAGTTATCTTGATTATATTATTGAATATAATGGAACACTCTATATAAAGGATGTTCCAGTGGTAAATTAATACCATGATGATTTCCTAGTGTTATTCTTGATCGAGAGGTTCAGTTTACCATTGAATTAGTTGTTAGTGCTAATCCATTTTCATAACCACTATATCTAATGGCACAAATGGAAATTCTGGAATTAAAAAACCAGTTGTAGGAATTAATAGATAAAGTCTTCATCAATCCAATCACTTCACCATGGGGTTCCCTTGTCATGTTTGTTAAAAAGAAATATGGTTCAATGAGAATTTGCATTAGTTATACTGCCTTGAATTGAATTTCTGTAAAAAAAAATAAGCATCCTTTGCGTCATATCAATGATTTTTTTGATCAGATCTAGAAAATACATCATTTTTAAAGGATGGCCTGAGATCCAGGTACTATTAGTTGAATGTAAAAGATGAATACATCCCAAAGTATGCATTTCATATTAGATATGTTCATTAAGAATTTGTAGTTATGAATTTTGGGTTAACTAATGAAACCATTGTATTCATATATATTATGAATAGAATATTTCTTGAGTTCTTTGATATGTTTGTGGTTGTGTTTATGGAAAACATTCTTGTATATTCTAGTAGTAAAGAGGAGTGTGAAAAAAATCTACGAGTTTTTTAGAAAACCATAAAAGAAAGTAAACTGTATGGAAAATATAGAAAGTGTGATTTTTGGTTGAAATGGACTTATTTTCTTGTGAACATTGTAAATAAGGGTATAATAATAGTTGATCCTACTAAAACAAAAGTGGTGATGGAATTCCCATGAAAAACAAATTTTACCGAGATTCATATTTTTTTGGATTAGTAGGTTATAACCAATGGTTTGTTAAAAAAACATATACTGTTATCCAGCCCACTAACTATGTTAACATGAAAAAGGGGTAAAAATATTTTGGATAGAACAATGTGATATTTGTTTTTACGAATTGAAAATAAGATTGGTGAATGCTCAAGTTCTGATGCTACATTCCAAAATTGGTGAATTCTTAAACTATAGTGATTATTCTTTGATGGGACTTGGTTGTGTTATGATGAATAATGATCAGGTAATTGATTATGCTTCATGTTAGTTGAAACCCCAAGAGTTAAATTACACTTCATATGATTTGAAATTAATATATGTTGTATTTTAATTAAAACTTTGTAGGCATCAATTGTTTAGAGCCAAATGTGAATTATTTACTGATAATAAACTATTGAAGTATATATTATCTTAGATAAAAATATACATTAGAAAATTAATATGGATGAAACTAATCGAGTATTATAATTGAACGATTCATTACCATCCTTAAAAAATATAGTGGATAATGCATTGTGTTAGAAAATTAATGTTCCATTATCTATGATTCATTTTGAACATGATACTTTGGTAAATGTTTTGATGAATTTGGGATTAGATGTTATTTCTATTGTAAATATGTCTATTTTGTTTTAGGTTTCAGTGCATTCATATTTGTTAGACAGAAATAGGATAGAGCATAAGGAAGACCATGAGCTACATAAAATGGTAGAATTAGTTAAAATGGGTATGTTCCAAGAATTTAAACTTGATAAATATTGTGTTTTAATATTTGGTAAAAGGTTGTGTGTGCCATGTGATTCCAAGATGAAGAAATAATTGTTGTGTGAAGCTCATAGTTCTCAATTTCAGTTCATCTTGATAGTACTAAGATGGAAAGAGTCCTAAAGAAGTATTACTAGAGGAGATGAATGAAAAGGGATATTGCTTATTTTACTATGAAATGTTTGACTTGTCAGTGGTGTAAATAAATGATAAAGTTACCGAAGGGGATTCTCCAGCCTTTATTGATGCCAAAGTGGAAATGAGAGAAGATATCCATGGAATTCATTTGGGTACTACCAAATACATCTTGATGTAATAATTAGATTTGTGTTATTGTTGATTAGATGACTAAATCTTCACATTTTCTTTCTATTCGAGATAAAATGTCTAGGGATCAGCTCTATTGACTATAGATCAATGTAATTTTTAGGTTCCATGGAGTTATTATTTCTATTATATCTAAATGGGATCCTTTGTTCACTTCTAATTTTTTGAAGGGCCTTCAAAAGACTTTTGGAACAATATTAAATTTCAGTATAATTTTTTATCAATAATCAGATTGGAAGTCAAGAAAAAATCGATTCAGACATTGGAGGATATGATTTGTGCTTGTTCAATGGATTACCTAGGAATGTTTTCGTCAAAATCTAATTTTAATTTACTTTTCTTATAATAGAAATTCATAGATCCTTTTGAAATTTTTCAGAACGTTGGACCAGTTTCATACTGAGTAGCATTGCCTCTGAGTTTGTCCCAAGTACATAATGTTTTTCATTTTTCCATGTTGAGAAATTATGTGACAGATTCATCTCATGTTTTAGCCCCGAATTACATCATCCGGAAGAGAACCTTTCATATTTTGAGAAACATTTTCATATTCTTGATCGTAGAAACCTAGTACTATAGAATATGGAAATCCACCAGGTAATGGTTTTAGGGAAAAACCACATGCTTGAAGAAGCAACATGTGAATCTGAAAATTCAACGGGAGAAAGGCACCTGCACTTGTTTAATATGTAAATAAAATTTCAAGGATTCAATTTTCAGAAGGTGGGATAATTTAACACAACATGGATTTAAAAGTAAATTAAAATCCATGAATCTTTGTTTTAAGTATGTTTTAATAATTATCATTAAACAATTTTTTCCCACTTATGTGTTTTGAACTTCGAAAAATAGACACACACAGTTGCATTCAGTATGTTGTTTAAAGTCTGATAAGACCAACATAATTTTGGTGAATAGTAACATACCCTAATGAATAGTAATCGCGCCCTTATAAAGAGTAATATATCGTTATGAATAGTATCCTCACCTATGATAGTGTACATATAAGATTTAATTGATGTTTTGATATGCACATACCTTAGAATAAGTAAATAACTGTTTTAAAATTGTTATTTCTAGAATATAATATTATTTTATTTAAAATTTAAATTAATAAAATTTTGAAAATTAGTATAAAAAATGGAGTTCATTTTTTAATTCTATATTTCAAAAAATGAATAGGGTGATTATTTGTAATTTTTTAAAAATACATGAATATTTGGTGAATAGTAAATATGATAATTTCGCTATAAATAAATTTTGAGATAAATACACTATCCCCTACATAATGGATAATTTAACCAACCATTAGTTTTAACACACATGCACTTATTACTATTTTTGTTCTTCGAATCATAAGTCTTTCTTGTCTTGTGGAAAAATAATAAAATAATGATAAAATAATATAAAAATTCTCCTCTCTTCCACTATAAATACCACCCACTCCCCCCTCTTCATACCACACCTCTCAAGCCTTGCTACTTTCCAATGTTCATCCAAATACACCTCAAAAGACCCTTCCCCCTGTCCAAGTCCTGTTGGTCTCACCAAAATGCCAAAACTAAGGGCCTTATGAAGGATCTCAAGGAGAATATATCAAGAGGTAAACATCTTCATATTGTTTTCTTTATTTTATTTTCATTTTATTTTCAATTTTTTTTCATTACTCACCCCACCTTATCCATGTGGAATGAATGATACAATATATTAAATATTCTATATGTCATCATATTTATGGATGATCCACCATTATACTTCTTCTCCTCTCACACTTATTCCAGAAATTAAAACAATCTCTATGACGTGTCGATTTACCAACATCATGGATGATGTGATTTAAATTTGTTTTACATCCTTCAAGACTGGCCATGAAACAATATTTATGATTGAACCAGATTATAATTTATGTTTTATATCTTATATAATGTTCTAGAATCAGTTTTTACACATTTAATTAATTTTTGAAACAAAATTTGTTCATTATGATCAAAGAAAAACCAAAATGACCCAAACTAATATAAATAATGTTTTAATTTTTGAATCATACTCTTGTCAGAATGAAAAATAATAAATGGTATAATTTATGGTTCTGGAAATATGACAATACCATTCAATACAAATTCTGTAGTTTCACTACCAATCGCCAATAATATCCTTTACGAACCGCTCAAGGAAACCATGTATTACACGTGCCTAAAACAAGAGAATTATCAAAATATTATTAATCAATTGGTGGAATGATGTTATTAAATGGTCCTGAAAGGATTTATTATCTTGAATATTTTTCTATAAAATATTAATTACAATATGTTTACCTTTATTCATGAGGTTTAAACATGTTTATAGGAAGTCAAACCCGAGTTAAGGGATCCTCTGTTTCTCAATATTCTTCAAGAATCACCCCTAAGTTATGCACTTTATATTTTAATTCTTAATGATGGAGTATGTTTTCAAACATCCCATATTTTCCCCTTATGATATATTAATTATTACATACCCCATTTATATCTAATTAAGCCCACCCATGTACATCCATTATCATGAAGAAATTTCGTAAGTGGATTCTAAACCCGATTTCTTTTCTTTGGGTTAATCTTCAACTTCAGTGGTTTTTTTCATCATAAGATGAATTGTAAAGTAATATTTTTTTATTTAATGATTTATTATGTTTACTTACTGTATATATAAATAACTCATTCATTTAATCAGTTTTCTCCTCAATGTAAAGGTATTTTTAAAGAACATTCCTCTTAAATCCTTTTAAATGTCTCCTTTATGAAATAGAAATAGATTGTTATTTTTCCTAATATCATGAGTGTTATATTCTGATTTTATGATGTTTTATTTCTACTATACCTCCATTATTGATTTTCATAGTTATTTTTTGTAATATGATTTCATTATTGTGTGTGCGATGTTTATATTATAATATTATTTACGAAAATAGGGTATTTGAAATTATGACTCTGCTTTGCTCATGGGTGTAAATGAGTAATGCAGTGTTTTATCAATGATATATTCCTTGTACATTATTTATGCTGGTTTAATCCCATTATATATCAAGATTTGAGGGGGATCCCCATTATAGCTCATGATATGTTGGGTTGAGCCCATTATAGCTCATGATATGATAGGTAACCCCTTTATATCTCTCCATTGCATTGGGTACCCGGGAGATGAAAGTTGAAAAAATGTTTTTTACATGTGAAAGGGTGGATATAAGAGTGATACAATATATATGTCCCAAGGAAACTACATAATGTTTTGATTAATATGAGTTCTTGTGATTAATGTTTATATTGGATTTTATGTTATCACATGACTAACATTTTATTTTATTTATATCCCCCAGTGAGTTTTATACTCATCCCATGATTTCAAATTTTTTTTCATAAGATATAAGGATGGGTAAGAGAATGAAGGGACTCATTATGAATGATATGGAGTGTTGTCAAAGAAATCATGTTTTAAGTTTTAATGTTTTATATTATGAAAAAATGGATGCTATTTTTTGTAGTATCATCTTTGTGTGAATTTGGTATGTTATGTGTGTATAAAATCCCAATTATCTAAAAATATAAACTCTAAAAGATCCTCAATGTTTAATAATGTGAGTTATTGACTAAAATTCTAGATTAAGTAATTTTTTAAGGCTGGGTCCTTATACCTAATGTGAAATCTACTTTTCTCAACTAGTATACACGAAGTTACTTATCATTCCTCAAATAACATTATGATTTCAAAAAATCATATACTCAAGTATGTATATACCCTTGTAATACTTTTTAAAAAATATACCTTTCCAAAAAACTTATGAATCTATAATATGTTTAATCATATTTGAGAAAAATATTCTTAAGAAATTAACTCTATTTAACCATGAAATTGTATTAATTTCTAGGTCATAAAATCACTCACTAGCAAATATATTCCACAATAAAAAAAATTCAATGAGATATAGAAGAAATATAATGAATCAATTATCAATCAGAAGGTCACCAATACTATATAAGAAAATGTTTTCAAAATAGTCTAACAATTTATTATCTCAACATTATTAATATGTTAAATATAAGAGTAATTCATCCCAAAATTATATAACAATTCTACATTTATCATAAAAAATATAAATTTATCTTAAAATAACTTTTACAAGTTATTAATTAAGTTTAATATATGTTTAAAACCCATTAATGAATAACTAATTAAGAAAATTCCTTATATGAATCACATAATATTCATAACTTTTTAGAGTAATCCCGAATATCCTCAATAAATATCTCCCACTAATGAAAATAGTTATGAGTTTTTTGATTTGAAATCCATTAATATATAAACCTCACTAACTTGGGTAAGAATAAGAAACACCCATTTTCCATCATAACAAGAATATATTAATATTAGTAACCAGTTAATTACTCTCCCTCATTCATTCATAGGAAATTATGGTTTCAGGATACATATCTTTCTCAATATCTTTTTCATGATCCTATATCAACTAAATACTAAAACCTACATTTTTATGATAATATCCAAATTTTGAAAATGAAAAAATAAATTAGAAAATTAATCCCCCTATGAAACATTCATTTTAAATATATGATGCATTCATTTCTACCTAGGTTTTCTTTATTGAATCATTGGTTATCCATGGATTTTTTCCTATTATATTCACTAACCTAATTAGTTAGCATCTATCTAAGATCATTTATAATGGTTCATTTAAGTGAATATGAATTAAACATAACATATCCCCAATTATTGTCAAACTAGGTATATATTTAGGAATTTTTGTCATGAATTGGGTGATGATCGAGTTAATTCACAACAAACCATTTCAAGGTTATTACCCATAGGTGCATCTATTCCAAAGTATCCATCCACTTATAGTATATAAATAGGGATTTAATTATAACTATAATAATAAAATATAAAATATCCCAAATATTTAGGTTGTTATCCAATGTATTGACTTTTTCCATAGTCTTATCCAAGGTTTTTCCCAAATATTATATTATCATAATAAAAAATGTCTAAAATAATCCCTGAAATGAAATAAATGCTCCTTTTATACCAACTGAGGTACCCCATACCCACAGTCTCAGGTCCACTGAAAAAGCACATACATATAAAACATAAATTTAATACCATGTAACATGATCCAAGATAATCCTAATGAAATTTACCCTTAATATCACATATCAAAATAATCTCATATGACATAGAGAACCTTCTTTTTTGGTGACTTTCCGGACCAGTATCATAGGAAACATATTTTACAAAAATTGTGAACATTTCTACATAATTGAAAAACAATAGAATTCATTTTAGACTTATCATCAGTTACACTGATATTCATAACCATGGGAATGAAATCATCAAAAGGGGTGATCTCAAATGCAAAATAATTGTAAATAGAATCATTTCTGAACAATTATCATAAGTGATCATGATATGAACATATCACTATAATCGAGATACATAATAAAATCATACCCGAATAAATCATATATCATAAAACATGATTCAAGGAATATTTCATGGAATAACATAATAAATGAATCAATATAGTATATATATATATATACTATTCAATAAACATGATATTTGAGAGCATAACATAATTATTAGAATAAGAATAATAATATAGAAAAAACATGTGTATATAGAATATTACAATCATGAGAAACACAATGAGGGAATAGTATAAGAATGTAGAACATATTTCCAATTTTACAAATATATCAGTATAGAGAACATTACTTTCATGGGACACACTATCATTTACCATGCTTACAAGCCACTAAAACATACCCATGATTACTTTATTTCATGAGATATAAAATTTTAACTAATACATTTGAGGGTATTATATGGCTCCAACCATCATAATCCAAACTTATGGGGGCCACTTTAATTTCAATAAATTATAAAATAATAAGGAATCCATATAAATAAAATGAGTTTAATATTCTTTTAAAATTGAATCACATAAAAATCATTAATAATTATAACATGATAAACCCATTAGAAAAATATGTGTATCCCATGACATCAAGTAAATTTCTATGTAAATATTATTCAATTAATATATTAAGATATATTTTATTTACACCCTATAGATTATATAGAGACCCATGCTTATTATTCGAGGATATTACATCATTTTAGATTAATATTCAATAAATTACAAAAATACCTGTTGGAGGACCATAATTGTTTAGTTTATTTGGTAACATGGAAATAAAATACTATATCATGGTGAAAAATCTTAAACATCTTACATAAATATGTCTACAATTATTAGTTCTACCTATAACCGTTCTTCCTTTCCTGGGGTATGAAAACACAAGAAATGGCAGATCTGAGATGCTCAGTAAAGGTAAATAAAATAATAGTGTGAGAATATAATGAATAAAAAGGGTATAAGAATTTATCATAGAGTTTTAAGATCATAACCATCATATTAGAGATCATAATAAATATTATACGTTCAAAAGATTTGGATCATAAGGAAATAAATAACATAATCCATGAAATCATAACATTGGAATAACACATGTAATTGTAGTATTAACATAATTATATACATATTAATTTTCATAGTATTCAAGGTACTAATACAAAGATAATATTATGGGAAAAGTCTTTTATTGAACCATCTTCACATCCTATTCTAGCCATCTATTACTGAACTGAGTTCACTCCTCTTTCCAAAATTGTAATACGAAACTAAGTTTATTTCCCATTTAGGCCCTAAAATACTAAAATGGGTTCGTTTCTCATTCCGTACATATCCATATCATTAGATATAAATCATTATAGAATTCATTAGTGGGCGATATAGGTCCCACACTTATAATAGTGAAATCACACATTCATATTCCACAAAATTAAAAACATTCATATCATAACCCATTAAATGAAATGGGTATCATAAAAATGTAATCATTTCATAAACTATCAAAAAAGATACAGGATTCAAAATCATTTCATTAAAAGAATAACCCATGAAAATTATAGGATTTCAAAATTATAAAACCCTTGAAAAGAAGTGGGTTTCAAAACTATATAACCCGTGAAAGATAAACGTCCTTTACAAATATCATTTCATCAAAACATATACCATTTGGAGAAGGAATATGAATTGGTACATTGAATAATTCTCAAAAGGAATAAACAACACCAAAAAATGTCATATTATAAGGTAAATAATTTTTAGATATACTTTGGAAAAATTTATTGAGGAAAATATATGTTATAATTTTAAAAATTATCTTTAAATCAGTAAGAATTATGAAAATAATGTTCATTGAAAATACATAGAAAACATAGAAAGTGGAATTGAAATTTTTTGATAATGATTTTCCTTGAAAATATATAGAATCAGTTTGGAAATATTTTGAAAACCATTTTCTGTTAAAACTTATAAAATAATATTGAAAACATTAAGAATACTCTTAAATTTAAAGTACTTTGAAAACTTATAAAGAAATATTGAAAACGTTTTGAAAACCATTTTCATTAAAAATATATAAAGGAATATTGAAAACTTTTTTAAAACCAATCAATTGAGAATATATTTAAAAAAATCATAAAAATTTTTCTATTAAACATGAAAATAAACCATTAAATAATTGATGGTGGGTAAATCTGTACACTGTGTACGAGGTAAAAAGGACATTCCTTTTTCAAGGTAAAAATGTTAGAAAAATTACTCATTCAAAAAGTGAAACCAATATTCTATTGAAAACATTTTTAAAAGACCAAATATATAAAAATTTATTTTAACCATCATATAACATTAGTAGAATATTTTTGGAAAACCTTTTTAGAAATCATGGTTTTAAAGGAACACAATTTTATGACCAAAGAGAGGGTAAAGGCATGATTTCATAATAACTCATTCATAAATATATTATTTAAAAATAGTTTATAAATGGTACCAATATATGACTATATCATGAATAAATATAGTAGAATAAAAAATTAGTTTTCTTGAGATATGGATCACAATATTTCATGGAAGAATCATAATCATTAACAATCTAGAAAAGCGTTGAGATTGTTTCAATAAACTCTTGCCACTTGGTTACGTGGGATCATACAATACATGTAAGAAAATTAAATTAAATCTAGCTAAAAAAGTATTGAAAAGAATTATATTCATGATATAACATGTAAAAGGGATGTATATACACCTTGAAAAATAATTTAGGTGTATAACAAAATAAATGTCCTAATGAATGAAAATTTTGACAAAACTAATTTACTGATTTGGTAACATCTGAACCTAAACCCCATGACATAAATATCATAAAATCTATTTTTAAATTCCCATAAAAATATATATAATAATTATTTAATAAATACATGTTCATTTACACACCGCAAATATTGAATGTGTGGTGAATAAAGCATGTATCTCACATTAACAATATTTGAGATGAAATCCCCTTACCTTTTGTCTTGAATCTCACCATACTCATTCAAAACACCTGTATAATAAATATTAATTTATTTTAAATAATTTATAGAATCATTATATTATATCTAATACCATATATGGATTGATCATGACATCATATTACCATCTTGTTAACAATTCTAAGTTATTGTTTTACTTTAGGTAATATTTGATTTCTATTTTTCATGTGTCTTAATTTATTATATAATTGGTCCATATAATTATATCATTATTCCAGAATGTAAAAAAATGATATTAATATCATGTATATTCAGTATAATTTTATTATAATAATCTATAGAACATAGAATTATGAAATGTAAGACATTGTTCTTAGAGATTATAAGTCGTACATATTCATGAATGTTGTTTCTGTTCTTATTTTCGTATGGAAAGAATGAAAGAAAATTAAAAATATGTATATATGTATATAATATCATTAAATTATAATTATAATATTATATAAATCTTATAAATTTATTACATTTATCTTTAATGCATTCCATGTAGTGTATGAACGTATCACATATTTTTGAGGGGGCAGTAGTCCACACATCCTCAAAAAAATTATCTTATTTACACAAAATAAAGTAAAAAATATACATTTTTTAAAAAAGAATAAATAATAATAAAGAAATAATATATATAATATATAAAATATATAAACATATTTTTCCTAATAAGTTATACCATGATAGGCGGTAAAAGAAAAAAATGAAAAATCATCATTTAGTGAGGTGGTAGTTCATCAGACACGTAAATATTATGTTTGTTATCCATTAGATGGAGCTATGTTTAAGTGTATCTATAACAATTAGAATAAAAAAATAATTCAAAATTTAGGATTCTTGTTTTTTTATACAATCATGTAACAAAGACACTGGAGTAGGATAAGGAAAATAAAAGAAAGGATATCAAGATAAGGTGTTACCTCTTAATAGTTTAACTCCATTTGGTTTCTGCCAAAAGGATTAAATGGAATAATATCATACCAAAGGGAGGTTTTAATGTGTTACTTAGTGGTTTTATGTAGTTTATTGGGATGTAATTGGCTGAACCTAAATGTTTTGAGAGGTATGAAGAAGAGGGAGGGGTGATAGCCTTTTATGGGAAATGAAGAGTGGCACTCTTGTAAATATTTGAAGAGAGAATTCCACCAAAAATATGAATGTCGAATATGGATCCCATAATAATCCATATTAGATTAAATGGATTATATGGTCAAAATAGTGCCATAAAATGGATTTTGGACAAGATTATAGGTCGTTTGGGGTGTCAAATTTTAGGTTTAGTCCTTAATTAAGCTTAATTATATCTTATCAAAGTAAATAATTTTAACGACATTAACTAATATTTTTCTTCATAAACAAATTTTAACTTATTATAAATTAAAAACTATGATAATTATAAATATTATATCCATTTTTTCAAATTTTAATTATAGAAGTGGTGGAAATTAATTTAAAATTAATCTCGTAGTTTGGTCGAAAATGTGGGTTTTTAACGTAATAAGATTCAAAGGTTTTCTAAAATTTTATATCAAATTTCAATGAGAAATTGATATCAATGACCTATATTGTATTAATGTATTATAAAATTATCTAATTAAATTTTAAACCAATTTAAAATATAATTTAACCTTATAAATAAAATAGATGAAAAGGTAGTTTTGAACTTAAATTCTCTGTGTTTATCTATTCATTAAAAAAATGAAACCAAATAGACAAATAACCAAACAATATGCATACATAATTTTTATGTTTTAATTTTAAATATGAAGTTTATTTTTACATATTAAATCTTTAAATGATCCAAAATTGGTATTTAAAATGGTTTCACCATTAAATAGCGGGAAAATGACATTTATAAAAATATATGTTTTTGGATTTTTTCTTTATCCTATGTCTATCAAATATATTGAATGAATATAAAAAATAATATTTTGAGTATGTAACATATATATTTCATTTATATCACTTAATAATTTTATTTAATTTAATTTATTAATGGTGAAACAACATTTTTACCATAAAAATAATAATAGTTTCTTTTATATTTAATTGGTTTTCATATTCGTTTTTAATTAATTGTTAACTTATGAATTCATATTATATTTATTATATCATATATTTTCATCAATTATCTAATACTATTCATAGCCTCTAATTCATTTTCTATGTTATATCTTATTATATTAAATAATCATATTTTAATAATATATTATTGTTCAGTAAACCTTGGTCTTGCGTGTTACACAAGCCATCAAGGAAAGTAGTTATTGGGTATAACACAAGCTATCATCGTTAATACATGTATGGAAAGATAATGTTTCTGTTTCATGTATTGCATGATTAACATGGTGTTGTATATAACACATATCATACATTTTTTTAATATAAAATAATATTTCATCAGCGTTTCGTGAAATGAAAAATAAAAAAAAGGATAAATTAATTGGAAAAATAATAATTCATAAAATATTAGGGAGTTACATTATACCCCACCAGTAAAAATAATTTCACCCTCAAAATTCATATAGGTTATCAAATTATTAATACTTTAATGATTCATTCATAGAAACCCAAATCGTAAAAATGAATAATAAAACATACCTTAAAAGGAAATGTTGCAACCATAACAGTTATACAGACTAACATATAACTGGGTTTCCACATAGGAGATCATAGGTTGGGAGTGAATATTTGACTTGGAAGAAATGCGTAAATATTTATTGGGAGTTATTGAGGTCATAAATCACAAACACATGACTGATCTAAGAAATATTTAAGGCATCATAGACAAAAATCTTCCCCTAATATCTCATCTAATGTTTGCAGATGATTCCATTATTTTCACTAATTCTAGAAGGATATCGGTTCATGGAATCAACAAAACTATGGACTAATAATGTTCCTGGAGTGTCCAGGATATCAATAGACCCAAGATAATCATTAACATCTCTAATAAATGTGGGTCAATTTGGATATCCTCCTTGTGTTTTGAGTTGAACATGAAGAAAGGATCTGTTCATTTGGAGTACTTCGGCACCCCAATTTCCTTTGGGAGAACATGTATTAATGATTTTGATCTCATTTTATAAAATATTATGAAACATGTGCTTAATTGAAAAAATTAAAACCTTTCCTTCAAGTGCCATATATATCTATCAAATAGTGTCATTTCAGGTATCCCTATCGACACTCTATCATCCATCATGGTGCCAAAGGGGGTAATTACTACCATAGATAAAATAATGGATAACCTCACGTGAGATTATTTATTTTAAGGAAAACATCACTGGTCCTCTTGGAGAATGATGGAGAGACCCGTCTATGAAGGAAGGAATTACATTAGGAATCTTTTTGATACCATGCTCTGCATGCATGCGAAGAAAGCATGGTAGGTCGTGGAACAATGTACTATTTGGAGAAATATCATGCATTCAAAGGATGTGGGGATAATGATAACAGGAGTGCCCATGCGTCCCCTTTTTGGTTTATGATTTTCCCTCTCATACCAGCTCTATGTCATTACTCTTAGTAGATCCTTGGTGAGTGGATCATTATCTTCATACAACACAACTAGGTGGGGTCCATGCTTGGCTTCTCGGGATGTCCTACACGTCAGATTAACTTCAAAGAGGACATAATGCATCCAATATTTATTCATTATATTCTAGATGAGGATAAATATTCAGTTTTTGATCTCATTTGCATCAACTCATAACCATAAATTTGTGTGTTCACACCCTATGCCTCTGGGTTCTTTAGTTCAAGGGACTTCTGCATGATCCTTTTCCAGCAGGGGAAATCTGAGAGGTGAAAAATAAATGTGCGGCACAATAAAATTCAATCCATGTATAACTTTTTTACTTGGAGAATAAGGAACCAGGTAGTTCATACTGATAACATGGTCATAAAGTTCAATGTTAACCTTGCCGCAAAAATACACAACTGCACTACGCATTAGTAGGAGAATAAAAAACACTAATTCTTTGAGAGTGAAAGGGAATATGAGGTATGGAGGTTTTTTAGGGATTTAATGGAGCTTCAATATCTGAACATTCTAGATGGAACCTTCCTAGAGCATTGGTTTCAGGGTATAAATTTCAATTCCATGGAATGATTGGAAAAAACAATCATTCTAAATGCATCCTATTGATTTATATGGGAATGCAAGAACAAGTCCAGGTATGAGGGAATTATCAGCTCTAGAAGATCAATAATTATAAGAACCAATCCCTTCCTTGTTGATGTGGTTACCAGTATCAACAACTGAAGTGAGGCATCCTCCATGAGATGTTTGCAGAGCAATGCATCCTTGGACAATCCAAGCAATGGGGGGACTATATAACAATGGGTGTGGTGGAATCCTATAGTTTCCTGTTTCATACTTAACATGGATGGTTCATGCAAGGAGGGGATCATTTTCGGTGGAGGTATTGTTCAAGATCACATGGGAAATGTTCTTCTTTAATTTTTTGCATACTATGGACAAGGGACATCAATCCAAGTAGAATCCAAAGTGATTCTCACAAGCTTGTCGTCATGTGAATAGGAGAATATTTCTCTCTCCTAGTTTAAGATAGACTCCAAGATCATCTATGACTCGATTCATTGAAAAGGTTACACTATATGGTTGAGTTTCTACACCATCAGAAAACGAAAATACATTCATGCTAACAATAATCATGTGATCCATACATGGATGGAGGGGAATATGGTATCAGACCATCTCACATTCACGACTATTGTGGATCAAGGCCCCAGTGTCACTTGCTTTCCCAACACTCTCTTTTTTATCCTAAAAGGGGTGAAATTTATTAGAGGAAATAAACATGGAATCCATTACTTTAGGCCTACTGAGGCCCTATACCATTGGTCATTGAGCTATCACTATCTAGTGGTTCATCTTCTTGATTAATAAAAATTTACCTTTGATGATGATGATATGCTGATTGAAAAGGACAGCAGTTCAACAAAATTAAGGTATTAGGACAACACATTTTCTATTTATCATTATTATAATGTAGAGTAAATATTTTATTGACCAATAATATATAAAAATATACTTAGTTGATATATTTATATAAACAAAAATATATTCTTTATTTTTCATTGTATCAATTTCTAATTCATCTATTACTTAAAGAAACAGATATCTAGAAATTAACTTTAATGACCTAAGCACTAAAATACAAATTTAGAATATATAAAAGAAATGAAGAAGGAAAATTATAACTATTTATCTATAATTATTCTTATAAATAAATATAGTGAATACATTAATCTCTAATCATTAAAATTTACAATACAATTTCATCATAAATAATTGTTCATCGAAAATAATTATGCATTAAGTAGGTAATCTTGTAGACCAGTGGAAGGCGTGGAACCTTATTGTCCTTCAGTCATGGTTTCATGACCCATATACTTATGGGACATGATTGGTTGTCACCCTATGTACATGATTTCCTTTTCTAAAACTATACTATTATAATTTCCAAAATAAATAAGATGGACATCATTGAAATAAGGTTAATCACTAAGTATCTTTTACCCAGGGTTTTCAATACAAGCCCGGTGCATAAATACTTCTTCTAATGATTAACATAAACATTTAATGAATTGTTAACCTTATAACACTTTTCAAAGATTAAAATTCCAAACATTAGAAATAGAGTCTTGAAACAATGTTAACATTGATTCCCCACATATCACAATGTTTCTATTGGTTTTCACAATACCAAATTGTGAATACTATCATCATATATTCTCTTAAAACATGGTAATAACCTGAATTACCATAATTAATTTAGGAAAACATCATATTTATCTATGGATTACAAGATATTTTCCATAAATCCAAGAAGTTTCAAACTTCATCCATGATAGCATAAACTACTTGTAAAAGGTCCTTAATTAGTTCCAAGGTAATCAGTACCTTCCAATTTACTTCCTAATATCCCACATATATTTATCCACGAAACAATATCAAAACATAAGGAAAATATTAAGTCTTTTCATTCCCTTAATCATGTGTTTTACATGGACATCTCCTTTCCATTATATCACTTTTCTAATCCATTAGAACTATTCAAAGTGTTCTTGTAAATCTATAAAAAAAGATAAATTGAACAATCCTTATATATTCCACCTTTAATATAACATACATCATGATTCCAAATACATAAATTATTTTATTATTAAACATCATTCTTATTCATTTATCAAGGATACCTCAAATTATTACCCAATACCTATTTCCTTTCACATTTCATATGTATTCTCTTCATCCACTGCATTGTAATCATTACTCATACCACCTTTCTAATCCTATTTAGGATCATTCATCTTGGGACATTGAGTTTCATAACTACATTTTATTCCACACATAATATAGTTAAACTTGAAATACTTATTAGGGGGGGGGGCAATATTCTAATCCATTTTTTTATTCTAACTCTTTAGTTACCCCTAAAGTAACTTTCTTTTTGTCTTTCTTTTCCATATTAAAAATATATTCTAATTACACTAAGACATTCACTTTGGTGATTATTTCCACATTATTGATATAAATTAAACCAAATAATTTTTCATCCATGGTCTCTATTACCCAAAATCTTAGCGAACTCCTTATTTATCTTCCTTGGTGAGTTCGAGAGTTGCTTAAGGTACATGTTGTTAATATTGATTCATGAATAATGATTAGGCATGATCACAATATAATTCACTCTATTGATCATCCCTTATGACTCCTAATCAGAAAATCATCCATCACATTCAATGTTAAAACATTTCATTTTGGTTCCCAACATTTAAAAAAACTATAATCATAGTGTGATAATTACATATCATAGAAGAAAACGACACAGTCTTGAAAATAATTACTTATAGAATGTCTAAATCAGGAGAAATTCCTTATTCTATAACACCCATGGTTCATCCTAGGTTATTCATAGCCAATATATAATAAAATACTTAATTATGGTTCATGAAGAGTTTGTGAATTTCCAAATGGTTATCATATGGGAGTGTCAAACCATGTGTGTAGTAAGGCCTGTTGTTGTGTACAATATTAGCCCATGTCAGGCCAGAAACATCATGTGGGATTTATAACCCCTAGTTACATCTGTACCAAATACACCTCCACTTGTAGTATCCAGATAGGGATTTATTTCTAGGAAACCACTCACTCTATCCCTTACCAACATTCCATGATATGTTTCCGAAATGTTACCTCATCATTATTCTTATCCTTAGAGACATCCCTAGACAAATCCTTAGAAGTAAACCTAAGGATCTGAATAATGATTTATCATCCTATTTTCTTAAGGTTGACTAAACCATCAATTTTATACCAACTATAGTGATATAGGATTGACATAAATGGATATTACAACATTTTAGATGATTATTTAGTACATTAAAAAATTACATTCTCAAGGACCTTAATAGTTTAGTGTCTTTGGAATCATGGAAACAAATTCTTCTACACTGGTGAAAGATAATCAACATATCACATAATGATATCCAGCATTATTAATTAGACCTAAAACATTTCTTCAATACCTGGGGAAAGTAAACAAAAGAGAGGGGTGATCTCATATGATTAGTAAGGGTAAATAAAGAAAATACGTAATCATAACATTAACGAAAAGGGTATGGGACTTGATCATAGTTTTTTACAATCATAACTTTCATATCAGAGATAATAATAAATATTGGAATTCATAATTCATGAATCATAAGGATATAAAGAGCATAATCTATGAAATCATAACATAGGAATAAAACATGTAATTTTGGAAGACACAAAAGTATATACAATAATTGTCATAGTAGTCAATATATTGCTAACGAGACCACCTTAGTGAAAAAATTACATTACCAAACTGGGTTCACACCCCGTTCCAGAACTGTATTACAAAACCATGTTCACTCCTTGTTATAACTATGTAATATAGAACTATGTTCATTTCCCATTCTAGCCTTTTAATTATTAACTGAGTTCATTTCTCATTCCACAATGTCTATCTCATGAGATATAAATCTTTACCCAATGCTTCAGAGGTAGATATAACTCCCACCCATCTCATAGTTAAATCACAAATACATGTTCCAAAAAATAATAGACATTAATATCATAACCCATTTAATCAAATGGGTATCATAAACATGTAATCATATAAAAACATGTGGAAAAATAAACTAGTTTCTTAATCATTTCCTCAAAAATTTAAGAACTCAATTTTTTCACTTAGGTATAGTACCATTAAATTTTAGTCTATTTTTTTTATTTTGGTCCTAATATGGACGCCTAAGGAGTTATAGAAGGATATTGGGGTGTTTGGGGCATGTTTGGATCCCATAAACAATCTTTTTGGGCAAAATGGTCATGTCACATGGTTAGAGAAAACTGGGATGGCTGGCCGCAAAGTTAGATCTAATAGTGCGTATGGTCTATATTTTCATGTAGATCCATCTCATATGGTTGGCGCATGATTTAGTTAATTGTTTGGCTTAACTATGTGGTATTACCCTTTACCATGAACTCATACATGATTTTCATATGGTTTGGAAAATTGTGTGGACAAACTATGCACAAGGTAAATGTTGGGTAATTTTACCTTTTCCCCTTAATGATATAATTTATATCCTCCTTCAACCATAACATGAATTCCAAGAATATTATACTTCATTTCTATCATTTTGGATCATTTTTATGACCTAATATAGGGATCAAGTGAGTTTCTTCATCCATGATCTGATCGAGATTTCTTTCGTCATATTAGATTCCCAACAGTAAGTACTCAAGTCCTTTTGAGACGTTCTTCATCTATCTTACCCTCAACCTGGTTATTGAGGTGTTACAATTTTTCCTCTTTTCATCGATCAACTTAGATCCAAGCCAAATCAATGGCTGATACCAGTGGAGGAGAGTCATACAATCTTATGTTGGGCTGTCTAAAAATCACCCCTCAAGTTCGTGATTTTGAAATTTCATTGTGGGGCTAACCGATTTCATCAGGAGTCATTTATTGAATTTATATAACATGGTTATAATCTTTAAAACTATATGTTTTTTCACTTTAAAAATATGTGATTTCTTTTTGGTGTTTTCTCCAACAATTCCCGACATCCCATGTAGGATGATATGCCATGGTTGTGTTTTTAGTGTTTTGACACTTTTGAGCCATTGTTCGGACATGATTAGGCTTGAATGCATTGATGGTAAGGATCCTTATAATAAATTATTTGTGTATCACATAATAGTTAATGGAATAAACCATGTAAATTCCACTTTACCCACATAATTATGTACTTCAAGTTGATAATTAAATATAAAAAGGGAAATTTTCAAGTATACTAAGTATATGACATGACTTGATTTAAATGTGGATGAATAATAGGTTTCATGTTTTTACCACCCCAAACAACGATAATTGATGGTAGAGGAATGAACCTTGTTTATTGAATATTCTTAAATGGATTAAATGAACGGATGAATTCTACTTGGCCCTGTCACACTAATGAAAGCCAATGATATAATCAAATAGACTTACTAATAAATTATGAATTGATTCATGGGATGAATTATACATGGTATTATAACACTAACCAATGGCGAGGATTCAACAAAATGACATATTATATGACTTACTAATAAAATTAGAGTTTCCTAAATCAATCTCTAATTGGATTCTCATCTGGGAATGTATTGATCACTTTGGAACACCATTCCAGTTCATGGATGCATCTAGCTTAGGTTGTGATCCACTTAAATCTAGATCATTATCTATTTTTGTATTCCTAGTATAAAACCATAACACCCATCACATAGTATTAAATTATTCATTGTATACACTCCTTTGATCCATGATTGACATGTAGGTGTCAAGGATAAAGAACATTGGTGCCAGTCATTACTCAACCCATTTTTACCTTGAATGAAATCCTTTGACTCGGTATGTGTCGTATTGTGGAGTATCATGGAAAATAATCCATGTATTACACTATTAATATTATCCAAGATATAATAATTAATGATTTTTTTACCCTTGAGGTCTACGTTTCCTTGGTTATTACCTTGGAACCTCAATAAAACATATCATTATAGGTTGCCTCATTACAGCTTAGAACATTCACTATTTCTTACATCTGTCTTACTTATAAACTGGTAATAACTAAATAATGAGTTTTTTATATATATAGACACTATAATGTTTGATGTAGGTAATTGGATATGTCGTAACATTGTACTTCTTTACTTTATATATTCATGCTTTCATACTGTTACATTTCAATTACAGAGGTTGGATATTATATACACCGTTTGTATTGGGCCACTAAGATTTTTCTCACACCATCTATGGGAACCATTTGGTGCCAATGGTAGACTATATAAATGTAGCTGTTTATAAAGGTAAGTGTACAGATTTTAACACTTGATTGCTTGCTATGTTAGGGTGGTTCTTGATAGCAGATGACCGAGCTAGACCTTTGGATTCTTGTGGTATTATTTTATTAATTTCCTTCATACTCTTTTGGAACTTGTTATACCTATTGTATTGTTTCCATATTTTCTGGATTACTAGTGAAATGAAACAATAACATCAGTTATTCTAGTTATTTTTGTTATTCCTATCATTCCCAATCTGTTACCTTGTTTATTTTTGTTGTTCCTTCTATTTACTTATATTGATTCCTTAATTTACCTTTATTTATACTTTTACACTATGCTACACTTTGGTATTGAGGGCATAGTCTTCCCTCAGACACGCCCTAGGACTGTGATTCTTGTCGGAATCCTCTAGCATTTGGAGAGATGTGCTGGAGGCCATTTTTTCATCTGGGATTAGAAAAACGGTTTAGTGGAATCTGGGTCCGGGACGTCAAAAAGTTGTATTATAGGAGGTTTTCCTTTTTTGATTTACTATTTAGAGATAATACATTAGAAATTATGAACGATTTGGACTTCTTCATAAGTCATTCAATGGAGTCATGAACCTAGCTTTGGGGTAAAATCCAAGTTACCCATAATATATTTTTTGTTTGTTTGCTTATTACAGTTGACATTATTTCACCGTGTGGTGACACATATGATGTTTAGTGTTGATGATTATTATTCTAATTGAGATTATATTTTATCATTATACTTATGATATGAAAGAAAAGAAATTTGTTACCTGTATCATAGAGGAACATAGAATTCACCTATCATCCATATTTCAATGCCATATATATGAATATCACTACTTGCATTTCTAGATATGCCATTGAATGTTGAGTGATGACGTGATGATTAACTTATGCATGTGATATTCCTTGGTTTTGATTGATTGATTGCTTGTATCGATTCATGAGGTCTATAATACCTTGTGGGTTTGGATGACTTATTTACCAAATGAAGACATTATGCTATGAATAAATGGGAGTCATTTTCATTGATAAGGTGTTTAGAAAATGATTCAATGGAAATGACTGCCCATTATAAAGTGAAACATGCCATAAAAATAAATATTTTCACATTCATATCCCACCATTTGATGTATATTAAAGGTAAAGGAGTGAACTAGGTATTTAAATGTAAAATGAAATGAAACTTATACTTGAGAACTTATCGATACCTAAATGTATATGCTGATAGATTGGATAGTATACCTTGGGTAGAGAGTTTTTATTTTATTATCATTCATATATGTTGTTATCAATATTCTTAAATCTTGTTGTAAGGCGTGTGCTTCAAAATTTTAGTCCAATTCCACCATGAAGTCCGTGTATCTTATTCCAAGAGGGTGACAACGACCATTATCTTTACATGGTGGGACCTGAACTGCCAGTCCTACAATTAAGAGTTTCACTTGAGGCACCGCCTTCTGTACCTAATCCGAGCACAAATTACCATGTTTGTGATAGTTTCTCATGTTCGATGTAGTCTATTCATTATGTTCAATGAGTTTCACCTATGATGGTTGATCTGAATCGTGAGTTCTATCAATAGCATCATCATATTTTATCAGGGTATAGAGGACCACATGCTACTAAGTTTGGGATATATACCACCCTATCCATCTTTGAGCATCTAGAGATGTCTCTAAGTATAGGTTCAATCTTCACACATACATTTTACCTGATTCTGACAAGCGCTAGTGGGATATGATTACCTTGGATGGTAATCATTATGCTATGTTATGTTTTAATTTCATGAATAATTTCTATGACCAGTTCTTTCCTCAAAAAATGAGATATGTCAATTCCAGAGAGTTCATGAATCACTGATCTGGTTATATTTTAGTTATTGAATATTCAACGCATTTTGTAGTGTTTTAGTGATTTTCACCATTTCTAGTCGGTGATGAGACTTTGAATGCAAGATAATTCAAGGATGGACTTGTGTATGCCATCTGTACGTAGGTGAATGTATTTCGTCAACCTAATTTTTCTAAAACAGTCAATCGATCTCTTATCACTAAGTGTGACCTGAGAGATAGAAATAGTATCAGTCAGAAGGGATCAGTGCCTCATTAAGAAAATAGTTCTCAAGATGGTAGGAAACATTCCCTCAATGTTTCTCATTAGGGCTGTGATAACTAGAGTATGCATATATATAACTCTACGGTGTATCATCAGCATCGAAGATGGGGGAACATAGAGCCTAGTTGTGATAGATACCCAAAAAACTTTTGATATTTCAAATGAATGGTTAATCTTCAGATGTTCTATAGGACATTTCTACCAGCATCAAGTGGAAAAAATATGTGCCAGCTCCTCCTTCAAGAGTAGGTTCTTTTGCACTGCATCTATAGGGGAGTGGGAATAACACTAGTAGAACTAGAAAAGGAAGAGGTTGTGTATATGGTAGCTAGACCCCTGATCACTAGAAGTGACAATAGAGGAGTTATGATTGTGGTAGTCCTTATGTTTCATAGGTTTTTGTATTAGGTATGTCTCATGAACTACAGGTGATACCTGAGGTGTTATTCATGTGGAATATATCATAGAATCTTCTTTATTTGAAACTAGGGCTTCAAAATCATCAAACATTTTATCTATAATGGAATGTCTTGGAATGGAGATACATTATTATTTCACGTGTAATGACCCTAGATACACTATTATGAGTACGGTCAGAGGGAATACACTAGTGTAGGGAATGTCCCCTTGAATTAGGCAGTTACCCTTTCTTATGGAACCTCTTCGTTCTTGAGTTGAGAGGCTTCAAAATCATTATCAGGATGGATTATTTGGTTTAGTGTCATGCTTATGTAGATTGTTATTTCTGTAGGGTATCATTTACATAAAATATATCATATGTTATCTATATAAGGGTGAGTGGGTTATCCATGCTAGTAGAGATGAACCAGAGCATCCTGGGATTTTTTGAGTGACCGCTCAGAATGAAAATGCCTTCATGTAGGATCGGGGTTTATGTAATGATGATTTTCCTCCAGTAGCGGATCATTTTAGTGACGTTTTTCTTAATGGGTTTTTAGGCTTAATTCCATAGATAGAGGAAGGGTTTACAATATTTCTATTTCAAGGAGAAACTCTAGTGTCTATTCCTCCATACAAGATGGAACCTACAGAGCTTCAAAAGATCAAAAAGTTGTTATAGGATTTAGCGGCAGAATGCTTTATATGGCCCCATACATCCTCTCGAGGTTCTCCCATGATTTTAACCATAAGTAAGATGAAACTATACATATACGTGTTGATTGTAGATAGTTAAACAAACTTACTGTCATGAAACGATATCCACGACCTCAAATATATGATCTCTTCAACCATCTTCTAGGAGATATGGAATTTTCTAAGATCGACCTAAGATCGATCTATCATCAAGTGCATTTCAAGCGATTAGACATACCTCGTACAACATTGTATAGCTTGAATGGTCTATATGAGTACCTATTTATACTAGTTGGTCTTACAAAAGTGTACTCTATTTTCATGGATCTGATGGATAAGTTGTTCCACCCTTATTTATATTCTTTTTTATGGTCTTTGTGGATGAAATATTTGTGTATTCTGGCACTCATAAAAACCATTCCAAACATCTTGATATCATTCAGAGTACACTGAAATAACATATAATTTATGGAATTATTTCTAAGTTCTACTTCTAGATAAAAAAATTTCACATCTTGGGTCACATCATATTGGAATCCAGAGTATCTTTTGACCTTGAAAATGTTACTGTTGTATTTTCTTAAGAGCAGCCTAAGAATGTGTTTGATATAAGATGTTTCATAGGGATGGCCAAATGTTACATGTTTTTCATTCAAGAATTATCATTTCTTTATTCACCTCTTAATATTGTAACAAAAAAAGAGTTTTAAGTTCCTTTGTTCATAAGAGTGTGAGAAATCCTTTCAGGAGCATAATCGGAGGCTTGTCTCAGCACCTATTATAATTCTTCCAAATGATGGTATAGGTTATACCATCTTCTATGATGCATCAGGCATCATCCTAAGAAAAGTTATGATAAATAAGGATAGAGTCATTACATTTGGATCTCGGTAGTTGAGGACTCATGATAGAAACTACCTGAAACATGACCTTGAGATAACTGTATTTTTCCATGCCTTACATGTTTGGAGACACTATCTTTTAGGCAAGCACTTTTTGGTGTACACTAACAAAAAGAGACTCAAATAAATTTTTGGTAGCATAACATGAAATATAGAAAGTGGTGATGGGTTGAATATCTAAAGTCCATTAATTTTGAGCTTTACTACATACATGGGAGTGGATATGTAGTTGCAGATGTGCTATATTGAAAAACTCAGGCACATGACGTACATAAAGCCAGTGATGAAAGAAAGTTAATGGACTTTTTTTGGAGATGAATCTAGATTTTCCTGATAGTCACAAGCGGCCTTAACTCTTAGCCATGAAATTCACCTCTCCTATCATTATGTAGGTGTAGGGTAGAAAATTTTCTGATCTTGAGGGAATGGTTCTCCATGAGAGTATACAAAGAGATAACCCACATCTAGAGTGGTTTTTGGATAGAGATGAAATCCTTCATATTCATGGATATATTTGAGTTCCTAAAAATATGAGAGAGTATATTATGTTGAATTAATGAGATTATCATGGGTAAATTCATTCAGGAATCTTTAAGGTGCATCGAGATATGTGGAGCAAGTATTGGTGGCCTGTGATGAAGGACCAGAAAGAAGGCTTTATCACTAGGTGTTTCACCTCTAAGCAGGTGAAGGTGGAGCACCAAAGACATAAAATCCTATTAGAGTAACTTTCAATCCCAGAATGGTTATTAGAATATTTTTCCATGGACTTTGTATTTTATCTATCTAGGTTTCCAAGTGGTAGATATTATTTGTGGGTTTTCAATGAAAGGATGAAGAAATTAGCTCACTTCATTCCTATTTGTCAGAATTTCTTAGTTGATTAGTTTGGAAGACTGTATGTTTGTGAGATCATACGACTACATGGACTCTATCATTCTATCATTTCAGATAGAGAGGTTCATTTCACATCATGGTTCTTCTAGGGATTATGGAATGCTACAGGAACATAAGTAATTCTTAGAACATATTTTCACCCTAAGACGAATGGAAAAATCGGAACGAACAATACATGTTCTAGTGGATATGCTCCAAGAATGTGTACATGATTTCAGCAGTTCTTGGGAGATTAATATCAATATTAAGGATTTTATCTATAATAACATCATTTAGGAGATAATTTAGATAGATCAGTTTCAAGCTTTATATGTTAGATAGTTTCGTTCACCCCTTTTATGGATAGAGGTAGGTGAGGAAGCCCTACTAGGTCCTGGTATCATTAAAGAAACTTTGGAGTAGGTTAATATGTTCATAAAGATTATGAATTCTACTCCGACAAGACAAAAATATTGTACCGATAGTCGACGAAGACCTCTAGAGTTTGAATTTGGATATCGTGTTTTCTTTCAAGTAGCACCCAGACTAGGGAATACACAGTTATAGAAGAAAGAGAAGTTGTCACCTTTTTACGTTGGAATGTTTCATATTATAGAGAGAGTTTGGCTGATATCTTATTCGTTGCTACTCCCTCATAGGTATCGTTCTATGAACATCATCTTCAATGTTTCACATCTAGTACAACATCATGCCGAACGATCACACACCTTTGATCCCATGGATTTTGAGTTAAATGTTGATGCTACCATTGATGAGTATCCATTATGCATTGTTTACCGGAGCATGTAGGCTCTCTGAGCTTGGTCTATCCCTAGTGTACGGGTGCTATTAAAGAACGACCACATGCATGACAAGGCTTGTAAGAGGGAGGTTGACTAAAGTGCTCAGGGGAGATAATTTTTATCAGACAGTGTTTCACCACCCATGGAAGGTGAATTCAAGGATGTGTTCTTTTGAGGGGGAAGACTGTAAGAACCCAATTTTTCACTTTGGTATGGATCCTAAAAATTTAGTTCTAATTCATTATTTTTTTGGATAATATGGATTCATTATGTGTTAGAAAAAGTTTCAAGGGTGTATTGGGATTTTTAAAATCCCATAAATCTCTTTTTATTAAAATATATGTCTATCTAATGGTTATAGAGAATCATATAGGTATGCCAAATGGATAGATATAACCATGCATATGGTATGTATTTTTGAGAAGAGCCATCTGACAAGGTTGGGGGATAGTTTCCCTAACCAGGCGACCTAAACATGTGGTATTCCCCTTTTCTTAGTACTCCTGCATGGTTTATATGTGGTTTGGGAAACCATACAAACAAACCATGAACATGTTAAATTTTAGGTAATTTTATAGTTTATCCCTTAGTGATCTAATTAAGATCCTCATTCCTTCCTAATCCGAATTCTAGTAATATTAGCCTCCATTATTCTCATTTTGGATCATTTTGGAGGCCTAAGCTAGGGATAAAATGATCTCCATCATTAAAGATCCGTTTGAGCTCTTGTTCATCATGTTGGATGCGCAACAGTAAGTACTCAAGTCATTTTGAGTCATTATTCATCTCTCTTTCTTTAAACCTAGTTATCGAGTTGTGAGAGGTTTTTTACATTTGGTAAAAATAATCTTATCCAATAAAAATCAAGGGATGATACAGGAGGAGGAGAGTTGTACAAGCCCATGGTTAGTGGTTTATTACTCATCCCTCATGTTGGTTGATTTTGGAATTTGTCATGTGGGGTTTGCCGATTTCATCAGGTGTCGCTTATAGAATTTATATTCCATGCTTATAATCTTTAGAAACATATGATTATGATATTTTCAAATATGTGATTAATTTTTTTGGGTCACACCCAAAACTCCTAACATCCCCAGAAGGATGATATTCCACAGTTGAGTTTTTAGTGTTTTGACACTTTTGAGCCATCGTTCGGAAGTGTTTCAACTTGACCACACTTATAGTAGGCCTCCTTATAATAAATATTTTTTATATCATGTAATAGTGATTGGTAAGTACCATTTTATGTCAACTTAGCCTACCTAATTAATGTTCTTAAAATTAATAATGAAATGTGAAAGAGATATTGGAAAGTATACTAAGTATATGACTTGACCAGATATAAATGTGAATGAATAATAAATTTCATGTCTGTAGAACCCCATTCTATTTTAATGTAATGAAGCGGAATGAACCTTGAATATTAAATATGATAAAATTTATTAAATGAAAAGTTGTACGATACTTTGGATGTGACACTATTGAAAGGAATGGATTGAACCAAATAAACTTATTGATAAATTATGGATGGATTAATGCGATGCATTATATTTGAAATTTCCATGCTAAAGAAAGGAAAGTCTTGAACCATATGATATATTATATGACTTCATTATAAAATAATAATTTCCTAACATGAGATCATCTTATATTTTTATCAGGGAATGCCTTTAGAACATAGGAACCCCATTCTCAATCAAGGATCCGAATTTTCTAGGTTGAGACCCATGTAGATCCCAATCCTTGTATATTATTTCATTCCATGTATAAAATAATAGGATACCTCACAAAGTATTAAATGAATCCTTGTATATACTTCATGGATACAGTATTGACAAGTAGGTCCCACGGTTATATAACATCAGGCCCAATCATTACATAGCCCCATTTTACCATGGATGAACTCCTTAGACTCAATAGCCATATTTTTGAGGAATTACTAGGACTATGCTCCTTGGATTACACTCTTACCTTGAGGTAGGATAAATTCCTAACTGATATGGTGACCCTTGGGGTCTATGTTTACTTTGTTATTATCTTGGAAAATCATTATAAAATATCATTATAGGTTTCCCCATTACATCATCGAACCAATACTATTGCTTGCATATGGATTATTTTTAAATTGGTAATAATATAATAACTAATTGATTATATTTTTTGACACCAGCTGAGGGAGGATGAAGGTACTTTGATGTTTTGTTACAATTTACTTTATATATCAATGCTTCTACACTATTACATTTTCATTACATGGGCCATATTTTATAGACACCATAGGTGGTGGCCCATTTAGATTTATCTCACATAATAAATGGGTGCCTTTTGGTACACTAGTAAGACTATATAAATAACAGTGTTGATTAATGGAAGCATACAACATTGAGCACCTGATAAATTTTTTAGTTAGTGTAGATCTTGATAGAAGATGACCAAGTTGGAGCTTAGAATGCTTGGGATAGTCTGTTCATTTCCATTATAGTTTTTTGGAACATGTTTTGCATGATGTCTTTCATCCATGTTTTCCAAATTACCAGTGACACAACATATAACCATTGCTTTTTCAAGGTTATTTAGTTATTTCTATCATTGTCAATAAATTACCTCATCTATCTCTGTTATGCCATCTGTTTACATATATTTACTCTACTATTTAACTCTAATAATAATTATATGATGCACTACACATTGGTAATGAAGGCATAGTCTCCCCCAGGACACCCCTTAGGCCCTCACTACTAGTCTAACACCACTAGTGTTTGGGTAGATGCTCTTGAGGCCATGTGGACCACCGATATCAAGGCACCTATTAAGTATCATTCGAGTCTGGGATGTCACAAAAATAATAACCAATGAAAAGATTCAAGTTTCAAAAGAATAAAACCCATGAAAATAAGTGGGTTTTAAAATCATATAACTTTTGAAATAGATACAGGTTTCATAACCATTATGTCTTAAAAACATAAACCATTCATAGAAATAATATGAATGGATACATTGAATAAATACCAATAAAGGCATGAGTTACTCCAACAAATGCAATTATATATGGGAAATAATTTTGAGTTAACCTTTAGAAACATTTCATGAGTAAAATATCCTTTATTCCATTAAAAATGATCATTAAATCATTAAACATTTTGAAAACCATTTTCTTTGAAAATAGGTTGAAAATATTGAAAAAGGACTTGAAATAATTTTAAAAACCATTTTACTAGAAAGCATATAAAATATTAATGAAATAATTTTGTATTACATTTTACTATAAAACATATAAAAAAATCTTTAAAATGTTTTAAAAACTATTTCTTAAAAAATTCGTTGAATACATATAATATAATGTTGAAAATAATTTGAACATCATTTTCCTTATAAACTTATAAGAGAAACTTAAAAAATTTTGAAACTCATTTCATTGAAAACATATTTTAATTTTTTATCAAAAAATTTCCATTAGAAATTATATTAAAGTTTCATAGAATTGAGAGTTTGTAAATATGTACATGTCTTATGATGTAAAAAAAATCCATTTTCATAGTAAAAAGGTTAGGAATATATCTCCATCAAAAAGAGAAAATAAGATTACATTGAATAAATGGAAACCTAAAAAAATTGTTAAAAATTTATTTTCATGATCATATGATATTATCATAATATTCTTTTAAACTCTTTTTATAAAACATGGTTTTAAGGGAACACCGATTTCCGACTAAAGAGAGGGTAAATTCAGGATTTCATAAGAACACTTTATTAACAATATTATGTACCAATGAGTGAAAAAATGGGGTTGATATATGAAAATATAATTAATAAGTAGATTATCTATAAATTTATGAGTTTACTTGAGATAGGGTTAAAAATATTTTATCAAATAATCATAATAATTAACAACCTTGAAAATTGATGATATTTATTCAATAAACTCTTACCACTTGGTTACATAGGATCATACATTACATGTAACAAAAATAAAATTCATGAAGAATAAAATATCATAAAATTATTTTTATTCATGTTATATCCTGAAAAATGTAATTATATACACCTCAAAAAATAATTATGTGCACAACAAAATATGATTCTAAAAGAAGTCAAATTGAGAAAAACTAATTTACCGATTTGATAAATTTTGAAAATTAAACACAATGAAAGAAATATCATAAAATGGATTGGTAAATAAACATAAATTTAGGTATAATAATAATTTAATACATACATTGTAATTATACAAACCACACAAACGGAATTTGTGGTGAATAAATCATGTCTCTCACAGATATAAAAAGTGAGATGATATCTCTTTTCCTTGTGTATTGACTCTCGTCATACTCATTAAAAACAATTGTATAATAAATATAAATATACTATACATATTATAAATAAAAAATTTATCATATATAATACCACATATGGTTTTATCATGACTACATATTACGCTCTTTTTAACAATAAGATGTTGAAGATTTACTTCGGGTAATATTCTCTTTGTTCTTCGCATGTGCCTTTATTTGGTATATCAATAGTTCTTATACATATATAATGATTCAAGAATTTAAACCACGATTATATTTATATTATTATAATATATATAATATATATATGAAATGGAATACATCATTCATGGAGACGGTATGTCATATGTATGTATGAACATCGTTTAATTTATTATTGTCCTATTGAAAGAAAGAAAGAAAATGTATTATATTTATATATATATATAAAATCATTAAATTAACATTTTCATTATATATATATCATATAATTTCTCTAAACCCATACATAATACATTCCATGTAGTGTGTGAAAAAATCTTATCACCTTGATGGGGTGGTAGTCCACACTTCCTCAAATGATATTGTTGTATTTACAGCAAATGGAAAGTAAAAACTATGTGTTTTAAAAGTAATAAAAAAGTTTAAATACATACTAAATATGAAATATGAAATATATAAATATAATTTACATCATAATTTACACCATGAGAGGTGGTGAAGGAAAAAAGTACAGCCATCATTTAGTGTGGTTATAGTTCTTCGTACACATAAACAGTAAGTTCGTCACCTATTAGATGGATGTATGTATAACTGTAGGTTGAAACATTAGCATAAAAACATAATAGTATATAATTATATAATATTTTTTATAAAGGAATGTAATAAATAGAGTGTAAGGGGTGTATAAGGAAAATAAAAGAAAGAAGCTTGAGAGAAGGCATTACCTCTTAATCGGGTAACTCCTTTTGGTTTGTGAAAAAATGAAAAATTGGAATTATTTATGACCAAAGGAAGACATAAAGGAGTAATTTAGGTATTTTGGTAAATTTAATGGAAATATCACGGCCTAACCTATGTTTTTTTATTGGTGTGAAGAATAGGGAGAGGTGGTGGACTTTATATGGAGGGAGGAGTGGCAGTCTTATACATATTTTAAAAGAGAATTCCACCCATGTTTTTCATGTTTAATGTTGATCACAAAATGATAAAAATATTTAAAATTTATTATATGGTAGAAATATGGTTATAAAAGTGATTTTGGATATGTTTATAGGTCGTTTTGGGTTAAAAATATAGGTTTTAGTCCATAGTTAAGCATTATTTTACCTTAATAGATGTAATTAATTATAATCTATTTCACTCAAATTTCATTACCAAAAACAAATTTTATATTATTATAATTTATAAAATTATTTTATTCCAAATATTGAATCCAAGTTTTTCAAATTTTAATCACATAAGTGGAAGAAATTAATTTAAAATTTATCCCTGGAGTCGGGTCGACAATGTGTGTATTTAAAGTAAATACATTAAAATTTTTCTACGATTTTATATCCAATTTGAATTTTAAATTATACTGAATGAAATAAATTGTATTAATGGTAAAAAAATATTATCTTATAATATTATTTAACCAATTTAAAATATAATTTAAATTTATAAATATGTTATATGAAAGAAAAAAGTTTTGAACAAAACTTCTGTAATTTAAAATATTCATTAAAAAATGTGAATTTAAAGAAAAATAACAAAAAATTATCCTTACATAATTTTTATGTTCCATTTTATAATATTATATTTGTTTTGTAATTTTATTTCTATAAAAGTTCCAAAATTATGATGTAAAATGGGCACTCTATTAAAAATAGGTAAACTTACATTTATAAAAATATATATTATTGGGCTTGTTCTTTATCTTATATCTATAAATCTATTGAATTAATATAAAAATAAATTTATTGAATATATATCATATATATCACATTAATATCACTTAATAATTTTATTTAATTTAATTTATCAATGTAAATCAACTTTGTTACGATAAAAATAATAATCTTTCCTTTTATATTCAATTAGTTTTTATATTTTTTATATTTAATTGGTAAGCTAGGAAATCATATTATGGTGTGTAAACCCTATATTTTCATAAATTATGTAATATTATTTACAACCCTTAATTTATCATCTATGATATAGTTTATTATATTATATATTCATATATTAATAATATAACATTGTCTGGTAAACCTCGATCTTGTATGTTATGTAGGCTCTCGAGGAAATTAATTTTTTCTCTATAATGCAAGATAACCTCAGTGTCCTATGTAGATAAAGATAAAGTTTATTTTGTATGTAGTGCATGATTAAATAGTTTTTGTGTGTAACACAAGTCAAACATAGTGCTTTAATATAAAACAATATATCTTTAGTGTTGTGCAAAATGAAAAATATCAAAAAGGATAATTAATTCAAAAAATAATAATTCAAAAAATCTCTAGGTGTTACATATAAACTGTATACGATTATGTTAATTATTTCCTTTATCAATTAATGTATTCCAGATGTTTTAACACCATCAATTCGAGGAGTCAAAAATACGGTATTCACAGAGGAAGGTCAATGGAAGAAAACTTATGTGCATTCATGGTTGATTTTTATGCTAGAAAACGATAGTGATATATCAATTCGTTTATAATAAATTACATTAATAATCCATCCAAATAATTAATTCAGATGCTATAAATAAATAAAATACTTTATCAAACATAATATATTTCAAATAAACATGACATAGATGAAAAATACATTTTAAGTGTATTAGAAAAATAACAATAAAAATAATAAATAAATTTGATATATTGAAATAATTTTAAGGGAAATATTTAATATAACTAAGTGAAAAATAATATATTATATTAAAAATGAGATCACAGAGAGAAAGTTTCATACACAATTATAATGTCGACAGAAATATATGTTCACATAGAAACACTAATAGATTATTCTCTCAAAAAATAACCCATACCAAAAGTATTATAAATATTTTATTTTGATTTATTTAAAGATAAGTTCAAGGTAGTTGAAAATTAATTTTAAAATTTTTGAAATAATTATAATGGTATCCAAAAATGTATTAATTGAATATGATGTGTGGGTGTAAAACTCAATTCATTTTTTTATATTTATAAAATAGATTCGTTGAAAACCACATCACATTAATATATTTAATAAAAATCAAGTGAAAGAGAAAAAAAATAATATAAGGATATCTAGATGGGAAAAAATATTATTAAATTTGAAGGATGGACTTTACAAATTCCATAATTGGGTTATCACATTTCAGGGATCTCAATTTTAAAATGATGATTGGAAAAAAACCTGAAATCTTGAATAACATTAAAATAAAAACCCTTAAAGGTGAAAAAACATGAAATTAGACACAGAATACCAAAAATTAAAGATAATTCATGATATATTATAAGAAATTTGTAGTATATAGATAATATAAAATTAAATTGGTGTATAAAAAGAATTATGTACCAAGAAATAGGAATTGAGACCAAGAAACCATTTCTAGTAACATAATATTTGGGGAAAGAATAATTTGATAATAAGGTGATTATTAAAAAATGTATAACCATATAAAATAATAAGGTAATAAATTTTTGGTTATTCATTAGGTATAATAAATCATACATGGATGAATATAGTTTAATAAGAATGCTTTAAACTCAATGGAAAAAATTGAGTTATTAAAAACCCATACATATTTTGTAATATTTGAGTAAAATCCCCATGAAAGAATGATCATGGAATAAGACATTTAATATGATTAAATATAATTAATTCATGGAAAATATAATAAATTGATATTAGATACATCATTCCAAATAAAACATGGTGTATAATAAGAAATACGTATCAAGGGGTGAAAATATGAGATAAAAACCCCTTAACATAATTCATGACTTCTACTAAAGTGATTATTTCTCTTGTATAACAAATATAACTATATTAATCACATATTTAATATAATTATTCATATATATTACCTTTTTAAGCTTCTTTTTAATATTTCTCTACAATTTTATTAGATAGTTATTATTTGTTATCAATATCTTGTGTGAGTTATCTTAACCATTTTAAAATAAATTTGTAATAATGTCATTGTTCAATTTTAATATTAAAAATTACATCATCACTAGATAATTTATGGTATTATATTATTAAATATATATATTTATAAATATTTTATCTCAATCTAGAAATCATTTAGTTATGTTGTGTGAAAATGTAATAAATTTTAGCTTGTTTTAATATTTTTTCTTTTGAATATGATATTTTAATAATATGATAAATAAATACTATAAAAGACTTAGAACAGTAACCAAATAATTTTTTTCATAATACATTATTATAATATTATTATTTACATTTTCATATTCTTTTATGATATATTTTAATCTCATTATTCATGTACATGGTATTGTTAACCAAAATAAGAATACGCTCTAACTCGATCAGTGAGTATGGTGACAGAAGTGTTTCTTTTGAAATAACTTCATTTTAAAAAAATAACAAAGATTTTAATTATATTTTTCATGTTTTTAAAAACATATTTTTTTGGATAAATATTGAAAATCATGATGAAAAATGAAAAATGTTACTTCATGGAGGTAGTAGTCCACACAATGCATGGATAACATTATCTGTTCTCAATGATTCGTTGGTGATAAAAGTAGATAAAAATTGATTTAGAGAATTATAATTAAATTATATACCATATTTTTTATTAATAATTTCATTAAACCAACCATGATATTTGATTATGAAAAATGGAAGATGTTTTGTGGAGGTGATAATCTGTAAAACACACGATCGACATTATTTTGTTTTTCTAAGTGGGTGGGAAAAAATAAATTTTTATTTTTAAGCTAATAGATTAAAATATCTGTATATTATTATACTAATATAATTATACAAACATTTTTATAAATGTTTTGGAAGAAAAAGATTAAGAATAATGGATTAAGAAAGAGGTAGAACTTACATTGAGAGATTGAGTTTTCTTATACAAATATCATTTGAAAAAGAGGAATTAAGATTGATAATAATTACAATTGGATTAAATAAGTGGGATTGGGTGATATTAAAAATATATATCAAATTATTAGGAATAAATTTAATGTTAATGGTGTAACTTGAAGTGGTGTAACTGGCCCCTTTTTATAAATGAAGATGAGGTAAATTTTGGAAGCACACTTTAAATTTTTAATAATTTAATGTCATAATTAAATTGTCAATGGATTGAGATAGGTACAAAAAGGAGGATGAGATATTTTGTCTAGATATAACATAAAAATAAATTTTGAAATGTTTTTTAATTTTTTTAGTATTTTCGTCTTATAAATTCAATTATTACCAATTTAACTTTTACCAGGGTAATTAGTTTTCAGCCTTCATAATGAATTTTAATAAAAAAAATAAATTTTAAATTGTAAATAATTTGAACATTATGATTTTAAATTTTAAAATAATTTTACCAAATAAATTTTTTAATAATGGGATGTGTCAATTTTAATATAAATGCACATATCGCATAAAAACATATTTTAGGAAAACTGGGATTTCAAGATTTACATTTATGTGTAATACATAGCTATCAACGTCATAAATTTTAATTAAATAAATCAGTTAATTATAAAAAAATAGGTTCCATATAATGGAAGAAAGATACCCATTTTTACCATTAATATACATAATTGAAAAAAAATATCAAAAAAAGTTTTTATTAGAATTAAAATATCACATTTTCTTTTGATGGTTAAACATATGTATTATAAAATTTTAAAAAATACCATTAAAATGAATAAATTTATTCCTTAAATAATTATTTTATCAATTAAACTGTTTTATAAAATTATTGGTTTTCTTTTTATACTAATAATGTAATAAAAGTCATCATTCTGGAAAAAAATACATTTGTTACTATTAATATAATAATCAACTATCTTATAGAAATAAACAGACACTTTTGAAAATTTAAATTCAAATATAAAGTTCATTTTATATAATTAAAATTTTACAAATTTTGTATTCATAATTTTAATTAAAATACTAAATATAATTATAAACTAGTTTTATTGAAGATGACATTTTTTCACATTATGTGTCTTTAGGATTATTTCATACCAATTTATATTTTATATAATGTAAATATATTGTTTCATATGTTTAAATATTATATATTATCATTTAATTTTTTTTTATATTAGATATGATACTTTTATAAATTTTTTGATAAAGAACAATTAAATCTCATTTATTTTTTTCCATTGAAATGTAAGAACTTTTAGTTGGATAATGTCTTCTTATTTACTTGATGTTTTATTATTTTGATATTTTTATTAATAGTATTTATTTTTGAGGTTGTGGATTCATTTATTTGCTGGGTTTGTATAAAAAAGTTATCTAATATAAAGTTTATTTAATGGAAAAGTATATTAAACTATTAAGTTGTTACTAAAGCCAAGGTAGTTGAATATTAAATCACTTTTTATACCTAAAGTGTACCTCTTAGATGCATGTAAGAAATTATCTTGAAAATATTTATGCAACACTAATATCATGTATACATATATTCATAATATAGACTATTTATATCTATTATTGTAGTAGTTGTTATATGTGTTTCAATTATATTTTTTTATTGAATAATTATACAAATATTTTTATTCTCTCACATTACTGTTGTTATTTTCCATAAACAAGCATTCATGAATTATTATTTTTTGTAAGGATTTATTTTTTCATTTCTTCATTTTTTCATTCATAATTTTTTTCTTTATATATGGAATTCAGATACGGATTGATCAATGTCATTGATTTATTTTTTCAAACAACATTCCACATGATCTTTTTTTTGTTTTTTTGGTGTGTTTTTCCTATCAAAAATAATATGGGTGTTCAAATTTTTTATTGTATGACAAGATGTTGGATATGGTGTGTCATTTCCAGTTTGTTCTTATTCAGTTATTTAAAATACTGCTTTGATCATGTACATTCATGAGTCTTGCACCATTCTTACTCACCTACCTCACACGTTTCTTCATTTTTCATTTAACACTTCCTTTTAGATTTTGGGTTTCTCAGTCAAATGAGATGATTTATTTTCCTAGTATTGTTCTCGAGAGTTGGAGAGGAAACCTATGGGTTTCACCTGATATATTTTTAGGTAATTTGAAAAGTATTTTAGATCTGCATTCCCTTCTCTACTCCTATCATGTCCAGCTATCCATTCCCTTGAAATCGTAGTAATGATCTAGAGGATACCATAAGATGCACTAGAGTTGGTGTTGGATCGCCTTCATATATAACTTCATCAAAGAAAATAAGATATTTTTCACCAATTCTAATAAGTATTTGAAAACTAAAACCCTATAATATATGATGATTATTATACCTTTTCAATAGATTTTGTATACTTTCTGGTTATCAGGTGTGTTCATGTGTCTATTTTAGAATGGTCAGTGTTAACTCCACCTAACATAGTTGGTCACATCCACCTAGTTTAGCAACATTGACATCCATAAATAGCTTCTCTTCTATATTATTTATTATGGGACATATAGTTTACTAATTTTTCTTTGTAATAACATGTTTTTAAGGTGGTGTTATCTCTATGCACCTAGGTTCAACACAAATTAAATATTGATATATATGGAGTTTTTATTGATAATATTCAATACTGTAAGAGTTCTCATATATATAAATATTTGATTTTATCTCACTATTTCATAATAATAAATACATTTATATAAATATGTTTAATCTACTTATTAAAAATCATTTATTCTTGTTCATTCCTATATATAACTACATTAATGACCCCAAAAATAATTTGTATTAGAGATATCTAATTTATAAATAATTGGTTTTACTAAATTTAATATAGATATTTTTGATGTTGAAAAAAACATTATATGGGGAGAATAAAGATGGTCACCCTAATAGATTAATAAATGAATATCTATTATTTGTATTTTCCTTAAAATAATTTTATGAGCATCTCCCTTGGTGAATAGTCTACTATTATTAAAATAGATTTTTCTTCCAATATCATTGAAAAGGCCTAATGTCTCATGTTTTGTCCTTGGGTGATAAGTTTTTTCAAGGGGTCTCTTATGAGTATACTATTGCACTATTGTTATCCAAAATTAAGACTATATATATGAAGAAATATTTAGTTATAAGATTACATAGTAAAATAAGATTATAAATATTTAAAATGATCTGAAAAACAACATTCCTAACATATATTGATCAGTTCATGAAAAATCATTTTAAATTTATCTAAAATAGATGTGATTCTAATGATGATATCCTAGAAATCATTTTGTTAACATCTTCAGGTAGATTGTATAGTTTTATTAAGGATTCAATTATGTGTGGAAGATATATTCCAATCTTATAAGAGGTTAAATCATCCTTATTATCTAATTTTCATAAAAAAGTAGGTTCTAGTAGACATGTGGTTCAGTTGTTGAATATTAGATGAAAGCATGAGCCTATTTGTAGATAGAGGAATATGATTCAGTCTATGAAATGACATTATATGTCAATGAAAAGGTTGACTAATTTTTTTGTGTGTAAAAAATCAAGCCATATAAAGATAAATTGTCAAAAAAATTAAATTAATTATAAATAAATTATTTATTAGTAGAGAATGACAGTTACACTGATGATGTTCATAATGAGTATGATCATGCTATATCTAAATATTCAATTATGAATTTTGGATTCTCATTTCATATATGTCCTAGGAAATATTAATTCCTAAATTTAAGTGATATTAATTTAAGAGATGTATATTTATGTAAAAACAATAGTTATTATATCATGGGTGTAGGTTTGGGATTCTTAAACATTCATGATGGGAAGGTTAAAACTCTAGAAGAAGTTAGATGGATGTATGAAATGAAAATAAACCACATTTTCTAGGATTTTGTTAAGAGAAAAGGGGCCTATATACCCAGAAGGGGGGGGGGGGGGTGAATCAGTGTATGGATGTTCTTTTCAAAATTCTTCCTACCCCTTGGATCATGACCACTTTATTACAAGGGTCACTTTGTTTGAACTTGTGTGTTTATTATGATCACTTCTTTTCTTCTTTATCAGATGATGATTCTTTAAATGCAATGTAGGGAAGCAAGAATGCAGACAAAGAGATATTTACTTGGTTCACCCTCACTGGGATATGTACAAGGAGCATACAATTGTGATGTGCCGCTGTACCAAATCCACTAAAAGTGCACTACTATTTACAATGTTCAGGATAGATCAGTTCTATTCATAGTCTCACTGCCTTTACAATGTTTAGGATCAACTTACTTCTTTCCAAAGGGTCACTCCCTGTTTCTCTCTTGCTATCTCACTACTGGTGGAGAGGATCACCTAATTCCTCTTTCGTTGCTCATTGTTTTGGGAAGGATCCACTCATAGTTTATAAACCTGTAGGTTTATTCATTATCACTAATGAATACATCCTCTTTTGTATGTTGATTCCCTTTTGAAGTACAACTTTCACCCTTAGATGAATCTCACTTTTCACCGAAGGTATCGGGCTATCTCCCAGATTTCGCGCAGCCCTAAAAAGACTAGTGTGCTTCTACCATACCAGGCATGCTTCTCCAAGATGGCATGCATGTTCACCTCAACCACTTGCGCGACACTCGCTTCATCAACTACAAACTTGTGAAACTAACACCCTTTTATTCCCAAACCAATTTTGGAGCACATCTATCAATTGTCGCGCTTGTTCAAATCCTGGAGTGCAAGTGTCACCAAAAAACTTGAGTGAAACCCCCTTCTTCAACTCTAAACTTTGGTGACTCACACCCTTTCTCACCCAAAACACTTTGGGCATGCAACTATCAATTGGCACACAACTTCTGAATATCTTTATACTTTCACGACCACACCATCACTTACGCGACCACAACACCTGCGCGAAGGGAGCTCTAATTTTCTCTAAGTGTTGATCTCACACTGAATGAGGAGGGTTAAACTTCTATTTATAGGCATTTGGAGACCCTGAGCGATGGTGCGCAAGTTTCCTCTCGACGTGCAAATTCAGCAGCTGTAGTTTCTGTCGCCTTAGTCACTTGTGCGACCAAACACAAAACATGGGTGCCCCATTTTACTTTTCAATATATTGTTGTTCTAATCATGAAATACAAGTGTAAAACCAATTTTCAAGCCACCAAGACACCAATACACAAGTCCGTTTTCCAAAAACACTTTTCTCCATTTGTTGATTTTGAGATCCAAAAATTTGGCAAACACTGGAAAACGGCACCACCTTGTATATGCTTTTTTTGAACCGCCTCTAGATCGACCATTCCTTTGTCAAAATTCATGAATCAATCATTGGTTGTTAACAACATCCCTTGAGAACAACTTTCCACCTTGAAATCCTTTTTTTCATCAAATTTTTACATCATAGTTTACTTTTTTAACAAACACAACACATGGTCCCACTTTGTCAACAAACAAAATCACCTAAAAAATGCTTCAATGATACCTTGATGGATTTTTGACCAATAGATTTTTTAATTATAAGGTCCATAGATTTTAGTACAACTCAAGTAGTCTAAGTATATTATATATCTCTTTCATATTGATGAAGGTAACCCACTTGGCTATATTGCATATGTTAGATGGTAATACTCACATTAAGCGTTTGAATTCTTCACATGACCTAATGTTAGATAACACCATCTAATGAAATAAATTGATTTGGAATTTGAGTGACTAGGGCCTAGATGAACTTAGTTTATATGGGTTATTAACTGATATAACTCCCTTAAATCATCCATTATCTAAAGGTTTAATGTATTGAAATTCCAAGCATATGAGTTTCAATATATTTGATTACAAAACGAGAAAACATCTTAAGTATTCCACTATTATCTTTTGAGTCTATCTAGTAAATCCACATGTTTTTAAGGGTATTAATTTTTAACCATTATTTATTATTATTCAGGGCAATTTTGGATTTATATAATAAATCACAGGTCTGAAACCTTCGAGACAAGTAAGAACAAGAAAACTAGTATAGAAAACAAATAAGGTAGAAATTTAAATACTCTTTGGACAATTAATTTGTAAAAGTGTTTTCCAAAATACTTTGTTGAATATTGTAAATCTAAAGATACTATTAAACACCATATGATCATAGAAACCCATTAATATAATTTCATAGTTAAACATATGAAAACTACTATCCTTTAGAGAGTGAGATGCATGCTCTCACATATGGGTTTGTCATGGTCCTTCTAGGAAGTTGTTTCCACTACAAAAATGTACTTAATTAAATATTACCCTTCTATGTATATTTTTTTCAAAAACCATAAATATTTTTTCATAGTAGGTCCACCAATTCTTTGGAACCATAGAGTTTTTGGATCTATAACTTATACTTATACTACGAATGATAACCTTGAACCAAGAGATATGAAGTGTATTTTTGTAGGCTATCTAAAGGTTGTTAAGGGTAAAAAATTAATTATACATAAAATTAGATACCACAAACTCATCATTACTCCTTATGTTGTATTTTATGAGTTCGTATTACCTATAAAAGAAGTTTTTTAAATAGATAGTGCTAAAATACACCTACCTGGCAGTGTTGAGGTCCTTTATGAGCCAATAGACCAACCATAACCTGTGTTTCCCTCCATTGGCCCTCCCACTTAGGCTCAACGTGACTATCCTTAATTTTATGAATCTAAGGGTGAGGAAGGTGATAATATTAGTTATATTAAATTGAATCACGATAGTGTTAGGTTCACAAAGTTAGTGTTTGATTAATGTTTTTGTTAATCAGGTTTGTCAATGTGATATTTTAAAAGAGATATTTTTAGTGAAGGATTAGAGTACCCACCCATTAAGGAATAATTGTAGCTCCCAAGATGGGTTCACAATAAATATGATATGAATATGTTTTTTCAACGTATTGGGAAATGATAAAATTGGATATGTGTTCCCCCAAATAGCTATCTTGATGAATTCAAGTGGGAAGAAAATATAAATCATATGACTGAGAGAGGCGATCTTCTTGTCTATGAAAGGTAATAAAGAAATAGCCTTTACATTAAAAGGTGGCGAGGAATCTATTACTACCTATAGAGATCTAGATTGAAAACATCTAGGTAGTGGTGAATCTAGATGAAATTTGATAACCCATATAGTGAGGAAAATCTTTTTGACAACTACAATAAGTTTTATAATAATTTTTTATAAAAGGATAATGTAAATAAATATGTCTCAAGAGTGATCATAGAATATCCACACCAAGTATGGTTGTAATATTCCTTAAAATAATATTATTCAAGTATCATAGATGAAGAAATACATTAAAACTAGGCTGGATGTAGATTTTAATTATTAAGATAATTATAACAATCATTTTAAGAAGTTCTAAGATGATTTGAATATGTTGGAGTAGCCCTGATCAAAATTGGAAGAAGTTTCAAATCTGAATACAAAAATATACATTTTAGAGTTCATGAAAATAACTCAATGTATATAGCATAAGTTGTTACCTAAAAATCATAACACTTCACTCGAAATTCAATACTTTATGCACATAATGTTTGTATTTGAATTCTACTGAAGAGTGGTGATGGAATGATCGTATGAATTCATCCACGATATTTGTCTTGATTGTAAGTATTCATTGTATGACTTTCAACCCATCGTATGAATTATATGAAATGTAAGAGTTAGAGATAATTTTGTGCCAGTCTTGGTAATGATGTCTGTTAGTCTCCATTATTATACTTTGTGAATTTAAGACTCTAAATTACCCAATGTAATGATTTTATTGAGGGTAATGCTTTTAAACACAGTGATAATTTCTATAAATTTATCGGATGAAAATAAGTACTAGGAGAAAAAACATGAATCTTCATCATAAGATTTATGAATTTAACTCTTATAATTCCATAATGTAATAATTTATTAAATAGAAAATATTCAATTTTATTGCAGGATGAAAATTTGAGTTTCAAACTTTCAAATCTCATGAAGATAAATATTTGGGATGATGAAAGAGTTGTTCGTTCATGGTATAAACATCTCATAAACCTAAAATGTTTTCAAATACAATATTTAAAAAAAAATTCTATTCTTCTCTAACACATTGGTTTTTTAATATATCCCTAACTTTAAGTGATTAAATTGTTTTTGATAGCTTGCACTACACGCAACACTGAAATAAAATGAAAATGTGATATGTTTTGATAAAAGTATAAATATTAATTACTACTCTTAAAACCAAGTAATTGATTTTGAAGGAATGATTAACAGTAACAATTTAATGAAATATATGTATAAAGAACAATTTCTACTATTATTATGAATTAAATTTATTTAGTTTACCTAAAATAACTAATAATATCATTTATTTTTTAGAAATATTGTTTTCCTATAAGTTTCCTCTTTATCTGATATAAAATTCCATTTAATGAAATGTATTATTTTATATGATCAATTATTTTTGATATTAATAATTGGTTAATAAATATTTATTTGTTAAATTATATGAAATATGAATAAAATGGTCTAATATTTTCAAATGTCATTTTCTTATAAAATGTGTTTTCATTATAATTTATGATTTTATTCAAAAATTAAAAATTTAAATTTTAGAATTTGAATTTGTAAAAATTAAAATATTTTTATTATTTATATTACAAATATTATCATAATATATGTTTTGGTATTCTTCAAAAATAATTGGGTTTTTTGTGAATAGGGAAAAAATAATGCTTTGGCTAAAAACTGTCACTTTTATTACAATATCATAATACCAGAAGTGGTTAATTTTTTTAAATCATTGTATATAAAATATATAATTAAAATAATTAATTTAAAATTATTTTTTTATAAAACACATGTATATTATATCAGAAACACAAGTTGTAACACCCCGAGCATCCATGATACGCTTCTCTTTCAATAATGCAATAGCTTGCATTGTACGCAAGTCTGAGATTCTAACACACCGTGACCAATAAAAATAGCCATTATGAATAGTAATACCCACTTTTTGAAATTATACATATGTTATATTTCAAAATGGACATCATTTTTGGATTCGGAATATCGAAATTAGCCTATGTTTAATTTTTGGTATTTTTCTCAGAACTTCCAATTTTTTTATGAATGGTGAAAAATACTTAAAAACAACTTTTTTAATCAAAATAATTTATAGTGATAAATTATAATATTGAGTGGTTTTATAGTATAATTAGAATATATTTTTACCATTTCATCCAATGGTTTTCATTAGAATTAATTTCACTTTGAAATTGGATATAAACAATTGTCAATCTTTTCATATATATTGTTTCTTAAAAACTCGCTATTTGTTTTGAAAGCGGGAATTAATTATAAAATTAATTAATGAAACTTATATGTTTGGAATTTTTTAAAATAGACTTCATTTTTGAATTCATAATATCAATTATAGCTTAGGGTGAAATTTTGGCACTGCTCTGAAAAACTTCAATTTTTGATGAATAGTGAAACCACTAAGTGGTAGTTAAAAAAATGATTTTTCGTTTAAATGAAATATTACCACTTCTGTGATTTAAATTTCAAAAATCCGACATACATGGTTTTCATTAGGAAGTAAAATGTGGTTCAATGGGATTAAAATAATTTTTTGGTGAATAGTAACATTTAAGTTTAATTAATCGCAATTAAATGAAATTTGTGAAATTTAAGGTAAAAATGATATTATATAAATATGAAAATACCTTTACACTTGTCCTACCCCTATTGTATGAGTCATGGCAAACCAATAAAATCCATGGTACTACTTGGGGACCCCATGGAGCCACTTTGGTAGGAAAATGACATTAAAAACTTTTTATTTGATGATAAAATAAAAATGTCACAAACATCAGTTGTTTTACTAAAACAATTTTAAATGGGGTTATACAAGTGATATTTTTTACTATAAATATTAATTAGAAAGATAAAAAGAGTTCCTACATCATGATAGTTTTTATATAAATTTTAGACATTAAATAAATTAAATTATTTATGACACCATGATGATGCAGCGATTACCTCATTAATTAACGATATAAATAAAATGAAAAGATAATGTAAAATAAAAAGCTTAAACTTGTCAAAAACGTATTTTATGAGTATATATCGAACCATTATCACCTTATCCTCGAAATATATATGTTTGGGACCTTTAGAATCTGAAAAAGAATTTCATAATAAAGTAACATTTCAATCCTTCCAAGAGTGCCCCTTCTCTCCTCTTATAAAAGGCCCCCACCACTACCACCTTACTCACACCTTCAATGCATTTTGGCTTGGCCAACCTCTGCCCAAATACTCTCTAAACTTCCCTCCCTTACTCCTAGAAGCCTAAAATTTGGCAGAAGTCTTCCCAAGGAAGCCTTTGGCTCAAATCAAAAAGAGTTACCTGATTTTAAGGTAATGTCTTCTCTAATGTTGTTTTGTTTTATTTTGCTTCTCCAACCCCTTAAACAATTTCTATTCCTTTATTTTGTAACAAAACCAGTATCTAAAATATACTAGAATGTTTTTATGATAAGTATTTGGTTTAAACTTACACACACCTTCGTCCAATGGTTAAAGAACATACTGTTTCTGTGCGTGGAAAAATACTGCCTCACGAAACGATGATTGTTCAATATTCTTTTAACACCTCTAATGGTGGCCATTTTGATGACACAATTTTCATATATGATATATATATTATGTTTATGTTTTCCTTATGCTTATGTATTTCTCGTTTATGTCATACTTTATGATTTCCATTATGGGTAAACGCGATAATTTCAATTTAGGGAGTGCGGACTATCGCCCCCTCAAAGTGATTTGAATCGTTAATGACATATGTGGGATGTATAAAGGATGGAGTAAAGGGTATTATACTTTATATTATACTGTAATTATATTATAACTTTATATAATTATAACTTCATTCCATTAAATATGAAATAGAAATGAAAGTAGCGTTCATGCGAACGTACGACTTACCGTCTCCATGAACGGTCCATTTCATTTCTTACCTCTAAATGTTATGTAATATTATAAATGAATTTATATACTGGATATATATGATTTATATGATATATACATCATGAATATAATTATGTATATAATGGATATATTACCACATGAACAAAGTGTAATTATAAGAAGTTTATTTTTGACTCAAGTACCTAAGATCGACAAAACGACCATTATAAACATAAATAATTACATAATATTCATGACATAGTAATAAGTGATATAAAAGGAATAATTAAATTGAAAAATGTTCTTAAGAAGGTAGATATTAACTCTAGTTTATTATTCAGGAGGTTAAAGAGCAGTCGAGTCAAGTCGGACACGAGGTAAGGGAATTTCTTAACCCAATTTCCATTCTTTGGGTTAATCTCCTACTTTCAAATTATGTCATGAAATTATTATGTCCTATATTGTATTTATACTTTATTTATGTGTAAATATAGTGAATACACATAATAGATCTATTTTATTTTAAAAAATGATATTTTTAAGGACATTGTCTCAATCTCCTATCATTGAGGCATATTTGGTTTTATACACAACTTTCATTTATATGTTGTATAAACCCCTTTGACTTTTACTTTTATTCAAAATGAATCTTTTTATAGGAAGCGTTTTTACTAAACGACAAAAGGAATGTTTTTTTTCTTATGTATGCGGCGACAACGACTTATATGCCACCGTGACTATTATTTGAGTTTCAGCTTCCTCTATAAGCCATAACTTTTTTTAAAAGAAAAATAAATACCATGTTTTAATTTTATTTTATTTTGGTATTGAAAATGGTTTTGATAAAGTTTTTATTATCTCAATGTGTTGTATTGATATCTTGTTATTGAAGTGTGGAAATATTTTGTTTCCTTTAGGCATGTTTTATGTGATACAATTATGTTATGGTTTATGATATGTTTAAACCTGTTCATATGAGGAATGCATTGGACTTAATAAGTGATGGGTGGAGCCCGCTATAGCTCCTCGATGCATCGGTAGGACTCATGAGACAAACTAGTGTCTTGGTACGAGGCCTTGAAAAAATCTTATTTTTAGTCTTGGCATGAGGCCTTGGCTACGTGGTTATGATAGTCTGGCATTATGCATTCCATCATTATGAAAGTGGTAATTGATATTGCATGTGATTATTCGACCGGTAGAATATCCATGTGAATAAGTAAATGGCATTATTTAATTTTATTTTTGTCTTATTATGCTGAAGTACAATTTTAAAAAGCCTTTTTTTAGTTATACATTACCTTAAATGTTTATGTTTATTTATGAAAGCTTCCGCTATATTTTTATCCTTACTGAGCATCTGAGCTAACCCCTTTCAATGTTTTAATTTTTCCATGATGTGAAGAAGTATTTTATGAATGACCTGTAGGGATAGTTTGAAGGGGATATGAGTGTGGACTATGGAGGCCATGTTATTGTATTTTTTTTACTTTATGATATAATGTAACGTTTATGAATGTATCTAGTGTTTCCAAGGCTACAAAACTAATCGGTCATTTGAGACTTGATCTTTTGTGATCATGACAATGTTATGCAATAACGCACCGACTCTGGGTAACTGGGGTCTGGGCATTACAGTTGGTATCAGAGGCAATTTAGTACAAACCATGGAAGATAGATTTAGATAAACTCTGATTAGAGAACATAGCCCTAAGATAGATTTTGAGGATTAGTATAGAAGAACTTCCTATAATTTTGGTATTATATAGATTTTGTGAGTTTTCTGAGCAATACATACCTGTCTGGATACGAATAGGTAGAGGCGGCTCTAGCACAGATGTACCTAGTGGTAAAACCTGAAAACACCGCTTTGAGCTAGACTCGAACGAGAACTGGTGCATGACAACGGGCCCTGCTGCACTCTTGGTTACGATACTCCCGGGGGATATGCTTAGGATAATTCTCATTTTCTTTACAAACAACTATGAAGGGTTATGAGTATATACTTCCTCAAAGAAAACATTTTTATGATTATGGATTATATCCATAAATAATTCAATTTATGTTAAGTATTTTACAAGTATATAGTTTTGTATTTTGATTCATAAACTAATCTAGTTTATGCCATTGTTTAGAAATGGCGCCTAGTGGAAGGAATGGAAACCGTATCAACACATTCAATCCGTGTAGGGATTTCCCTCCTGCTCAAGATTATTATTGTGGATCTGGAGATACAACTTGTGCTGATCAACTTATTACCATACTAGGACAACTCACTCAAGTTATGAATAATAACTTTACTCGTATGGAGCACCCTGATCCACAACGTGGATGATCAATGTTAGACCTCTTCATGAGGCAACAACCACCAACATTTAATGGGGGTACAAATCCATTAGTAGCTGAGCAATGGATAAACTCCTTAGAGATAATATTCCAGACCTTGGGGATTAGAGAAAGGGAGAAGGTTGTCATGGCAGTCTACCACCTCACTGGAGATGCCGATCAATGGTGGTCATTGATTCAAAATACAAAGGAAGATGAATAAGTATCAAGCATGGAATGGAGAGAGTTAAAAGATCTTCTCATAGAAAAATACTTTCCACATGACTATCGAGCAGATATAGAAAGGCAATTTCTAATTCTAGGATGAGAATGTCGCAAAGTATGAAGCTAACTTTAAAAGGTTAGAAAGACATGCTACAGATTATATACGTAACCCAAGAAGTAAGAATGATCGTTTCTTTGATGGGTTAAAAATGTTTCTCCGTCGAGCTTTAGTATCAAAATCTTTCTCAACGTACGAAGATATAGTCTCATGTTCTATCAAGATGGAAAATGAATTCTTTAAGTCTTATGACAACAAAGTAAATCAAGAGAAGAAGAGAACGGTGGAACAAGAGATAGATAAAGGGAAAAAGGGAAAGAAGGAGTTTCCATTATGTGATAATTGTGGGAAGAATCACCCTGGTACTTGCCTAAAAGTAATGGGAGTTTGTTATAAATGTGGAGAAAAAGGTCACTAGGTTCGTGATTGCAAGGGAAAGAAAGAGGCTATCAATGTTGAATGCTACAATTGTAGGGAAATGGGGCATTATGAAAATGAATGACCTAAGCGTCAGGGAAACTTATGTCAGAAAAGGCCAAGGGATCAAGGCCAAGCTTATGATATTACTATAGATGAAGTTGAATAATTATTGTATTTGTGTTTTTGGACTCAAGAACAAGATTATGGTTATAAGAATAATGTGATATATATAAGGATTGTACTGCAGTACTTGTTGTTTTCATTAAGATTTTAATATGATGAAGGTAATCATATTTTTAGTATGTCACAATAAGAGAAACCTTACTTTTTTTGGGAAATCTAATGTTGCAATTGATTTTGGAATTTAAGGAAATTTTAGAGAAAGTCTGGATGGAGGTATTTTGGATAACTATAAAGGTTGGGATGGATTAAGTTGAACTTTGAATAGTATTGTTTATGGTTAAAACATTTCTGAAGATTATTTTTGGAATATCATAATACTATATTTTTAGGAAAAGGACAACCTACAGCGTGGGGCATAACCCGTCGCATCAGACAAAGATATAGGAATCGAACCCACAACCATAGTGAGACAAGCCTTTATTACCTATCACTAGCCTACAAGAAGTCCCTGTTTATTACAAAATAGTTTTCCTACTATAAATGGTATGTGTTAATAATTTTAACCTTGTACGATTAAGACAAATATAATATTTTTGAGTTCCATTATCTTTTTGAGTGAAAGATGAGTTTGTGGTAGAAATTAGTTATAGGTTGAAGCTCTACTTGTCAAGAATATATATATATATACCTATCTCTTATTATATGAATAAATTAATTCTTAAACTTTAGTGAAGGGATATTAAAACAAAAAAATGTGTTATCCTAATACCTTATGTCTTGTTGAACTGATAATATTTTAAATCAACATAGATTGAAGACTTTGAGGCCCTCAATTTTACACTTTTTTGTGATTGATGACCTCAATCACTCCCTACAAATATTTACGTTTTTCCTCCAATTATATGTCTCTAATTTCCACCAATGTTCTCCTTATCGAGATCATAATTTGGTGGTGACTTTTTCATTTCCCTTTCCCTCTTATTAAGGCTAAATTTTATTAAACATATTTACGATGTGGGTTTTCCACAAAGGTATTTTCTATTTTCAACCTTTTATGTTCAATGAAAAATTTCAAATTGTGAGAATTCAATTTATTGAATGAGGGGAGAATGTAACACCCCAAGCTTCCATGATACGCTTCTCTTTCAATAATGCAATAGCTTGCATTGTACGCAAGTTCGAGATTCTAACACACCGTGACCAATCAAAATAGCCATTATGAATAGTAATAACCACTTTTTGAAATTATATATATTTTATATTTCAAAATGGACTTCATTTTTGGATTCGGAATATCGAAATTATCTTATGTTGAATTTTTGGTATTTTTCTGAGAACTTCCAATTTTTTTATGAATGGTGAAAAATATATAAAAACAAATTTTTTAATCAAAATAATTTATAGTGATAAATTATAATATTGAGTGGTTTTATAGTATAATTATAATATATTTTTACAATTTCATCCAATGGTTTTCATTAGAATTAATTTCACTTTGAAATTGGATATAAACAATTGTCAATCTTTTGATATATATTGTTTCTTAAAAACACACTATTTATTGTGAAAGAGGGAATTAATTATAAAATTAATTAATTCAACTTATATGTTTGGAATTTTGTAAAATATACATCATTTTTGAATTCAGAATATCAATTGTAGCTTAGGGTGAAATTTTGGCACTGTTCTGAAAAACTTCAATTTTTGATGAATAGTGAAACCACTAAGTGGCAGTTAAAAAACTGATTTTTCGTATAAATGAAACATTAACACTTATGTGATTTGAATTTCAAAAATACGACATACATGGTTGTCATTAGGATGTAAAATGTGGATCAATGGGATTAAAATAATATTTTGGTGAATAGTAACTTTTAAGTTTAATTAATCGTGATTAAAGGTAATTACTGAAATTTAAGTAAAAAATGATATTATAAAAATATGAAAATACTTTTACACTTATCCTACCCCTATTGGATGAGTGATGGAAGACCAAGACAATCCATGGGACAACTTGGGGTCCCCATGGAGCCACATTGGTAGGAAAATGACATTAAAAACTTTTTATTTAATGTTAAAATAAAAATGTCATAAACATGAGTTGTTTTACCAAAAAAAATTTTAAATGGGGTTATACAAGTTATATTTTTTACTATAAATATTAATTTGAAAGATAAAACTATTTCCTACTTCATGAAATTTTTTATATAATTTTTCGTTATTAAATAATGTAAATTATTTATGACACCATGATGATGCAGCGATTACCTCATTAATTAACGATTTAAATAAAATGAAAAGATAATGTAAAATACAAGGCTTAAACTTGTCAAAAACCTATTGTATGAGTATATTTAGAACCATTATTACCTTATCCTTGAAATATATAAGTGTGGGACCTTTAGAATCCGAAAAATATTTTCATAATAAAGTAACATTTCAATCTTTCCATGAGTGCCCCTTCTCTCCTCTTATAAAAGGCCCCCACCACTACCACCTTACTCACACCTTCAAAGCCTTTTGGCTCGGCAAAACTCTGCCCAAATACTCTCTAAAAATCCCTCCCTTACTCCTAGAAGCCTCACTTTTGGCAGAATCCTTCCCAAGGAAGCCTTTGGCTCAAATCAAAAAGAGTTACCCGATTTTAAGGTAATGTCTTCTCTAATGTTGTTTTGTTTTATTTTTATTCTCCAACCCCTTAAACTCTTTTTATTCCTTTATTTTGTATCAACACCATTATATACAATATATTAGGATGTGTTTACGATAAGGATTTTTTTTACACTTACACAAACCTTTGTCTAATGGTTAAAGAACATACTGTTTCTGTGGGTGGCGAAATACTGCCTCACAAAACGATGATTGTTCAATATTCTTTTAATACCTATAATGGTGGCCATTTTAATGACACTATTTTCATATAGGATATATATATTATGTTTAAGTTTTCATTATGCTTCTTTATTTCTCATTTATGGCATAATTTATGATTTTCATTATGGGTAAAAGCGATAATTTCATTTTTGGAAGTGCGGACTACCGCCCCCTCAAAGTGATTTGAATCGTTAAGGCCATATGTGGGATGTTTAAAGGATGGAGTAAATGGTATTATACATTATAATATACTGGAATTATATTATAACTTTATATAATTATAACATCATTCCAGTAAATACGAAATATAAATGAAAGTAGCATTCATGCGTACGTACGGCTTACCGTCTCCATGAACGGTGCATTTCATTTCTTACCACTAAATGTTATGTAATATTATAAATGAATGTATATACTGGATATATATGATTTATATGATATATAAATCATGAATATAATTATGGATATAATGGATATATTACCACATGAACAAAGTGTAATTATAAGAGGTTTATTTTTGACTCAAGTACCTAAGATCGACAAAACGACCGTTATAAACTTAAATAATTACATAATGTTAATGACATGGTAATAAGTGATATAAAAGGAATAATAAACTTTAAATATGTTCTTAATAAGGTAGAGATTAACTCTAGTTTATTATTTAGGAGTTTAAAGAGTTGTCGAGTCATGTCGGACACGAGGTAAGGGAATTTCTTAACCGAATTTCCATTCTTTGGGTTAATCTCCTACTTTCAAATTATGTCATGATATTATTATGTCCTATCTTGTATTTATACTTTATTTATGTGTAAATATAGTGAATACACATAATAGATCTATTTTATTTTAAAAAATGATCTTTGTAAGGACTTCGTCTCAATCTCTTTTAATTGAGGCATATTTGGTTTTATACACAACTTTCATTTTTACGGTGTATAAACCCCTTTGACTTTTATTCAAAAGGAATATTTTTATACGAAGAGTTTTTACTAAATGAAAAAAGGAATGTTTTTTTTCTTACGTATGCAGCGACAACAACTTCTCCGCCGCCGTGACTATTATTTGAGTTTCAGATTCCTCTATAAGCAATAACTTTTTTTTAAATAAAAATAAATACCATGTTTTACTTTTCCTTTATTTTGGTATTGAAAATGGTTTTGATAAAGTTTTTATTATCTCAATGTGTTGTATTGATATATTGTGATTGAAGTGTGTAAATATTATGCTTCCTTTATTCATGTTTTATGTGATACAATTATGTTATGGTTTATGATATTTTTTAACTTGTTCAAATGAGGAATGCATTGGACTTAATAAGTGATGGGTGGAGCCCGCTATAGCTCCTCGATGCATCGATAGGTCTAATGAGACAAACTAGTGTCTTGGCACGAGGCCTTGACAAAATCTTATTTGTAGTCTTGGCACGAGGCCATGGCTACATGGTTATGATATTCTGGAATTATGCATTCCATCATTATGAAAGTGGTTATTTATATTGCATGTGATTATTCGACCAGTAGAATATCCATATGAATAAGTAAATGGAATTATTTAATTTTATTTTTTCCATATTATGCTGAATTTCAAGTTTAAAAAGGATTTTTTTAGTTATACATTACCTTAAATGTTTTTGTTTATTTATGAAAGCTTCCACTATATTATTATTCTTACTGAGCATCTGAGCTCACCCCTTTCAATGTTTTAATTTTTCCAGAATGTGAAGAAGTATTTTATGAATGACCTGCAGGGATAGTTGGAAGGGGATATGAGTGTGGACTATGGAGACCATGTTATTGTAGTTTTTCACTTTATGATATAATGTAACGTTTATGAATGTATCTAGTTTTTCCAAGGGTACTAAACTAATAGGTCTTTCGAGACTTGATATTTTGTGATCATGCCAATGTTACGCAGTAATGCACCGACTCCGGGTAACTGGGGTCGGGGCGTTACACAAGTATTATTTTATTCTAAAAAACTATATTCAGTCACTTATACTAAAATGCCATTTTCTTGACATATAGAAATGAATTTTCTAAAAAATGGATTTCATATTTTTTATAAAACTAATAATATTATTTAATAAGTTGACTTCCAATTTTGGGTATTAAATTCAGATTACTATGTTCAATGTTAATGACCATGATAGTGATAAAATTATTATTTTCAAAGAATGGTTTTATTAATATTATAAAATTTTTATCTAATAAATTATATTAGTATATTTTTAAAAAAACTATCATATTATGTATAAAGACATATGTAATTATATTTAAATACATTTAATTGGTAACCAATTCTAAATAATATTAATAACATATAATATTTAAAACACTAATTTTCTAGAAAAAACGCTTTTTTAAATATATAAAATTTTTTAATTGAAAGGTTAAATTCATATTATATATAAATTTAATTAGATTAAATGGATCATGAATTGTGGTTCATAACACCCAATTTTTTAAATATGGTTTATTTTATATTTTTAGTAAGTTATAAATTACATACCTAAAAAATACATAATAAGGTAAAAAAACGTAAATGTAAAAAATAACAAAAAATAATTTACAACATGTTTAAAACATGCATGAAAATATTATGTTGATGTTTTATGAAACCAATATCACCCCAAATTTAATTTTTACTATCTTTCAGATTCTTTGACCTTGGATTAATGTTATTTTGTTATTAAAAAGTAAAAGAGTATTAAAAAAAGTGACATTTTCTTCCCTTATAAAAGGGGAGTCTTCCAACCCATACTTCCACACTCATTATATATAATTCATAAATGAAACTATACCATTAATATACTTCCATAATAGCCACTCATTTTTACAACCTTTGGGTCTCAATAAGAAATCTAGAGCCATTTATTTCCAATGATACATTCAAGAGAATGTTCAATGTCTCAAGATGCATATTACTTTATCCTTAAAATTTTATTCTTAATGTCTGTGTTCAAAAAATATCCATATAATTGTAATATGATCAAATATATATCATTATTAAACATAAGTATTATTATATTAATTCAAAAACCCTTAATTTTTCATTTCCATCCACATATAAAAACCAAAAGGACATAAATCATGCATTGGGCAGACTAACCCCTCCATGAAGTAAATTTTTTCATTTTTCATTTTGATTTTATTTCCACAAAAAAAACAACATAAAATTTCATTCAATGATTAAAACAACTAAATAATAACATTATTACTTTTTTAAAATGATATTACACACTTCTGTAACCATGATCACTCGTCAAGTTATAACATGTTCAATTAGCGTTGATTTAAAGAACTACTTGATTAATTATTTAAAACTACATCACAGATGACTATGATAATAACAATAATAATAATAATATAAATTAATAATAAAATAAAGATTTTGTTTGGTTCTTAAATATTTATATTAAACATTTAAATTATTACAAAAATATTATATAAAATCACTAAAATCACCAAAATAAGTTGACACAAATTCAATTTTCATACAAACAATAATCAAGAAATATATAATAAATAAATATAAAATGTTAATAAATTGTATATTTTAAATTAAATATTGTATAATAATGTAGAGACTCGGGTTTTTGGCTCTGTCAGACTTTGGAATATTTCTACGAATAATTCCAGAGCTAGGCGCGAAGACGGCGTGCGATTCCGAGGCCCGGTGTGCCCGGAATTAATTTTATAAAAATATTAAGTATTTTTATACTATGCACGTAGAGAGGGTGTGATATATCCTAAACGGTAACTCATAACGGGAATCTGAGGGCACGGTTGCGTCCGGAACGTACCGTTTACCCTAGGCGGGGTGAAATCTTTGCGGGCGCGGGCCTGTGGTGAGAAACGCCACCAGGGGCGTTTCCGTAAATAAGTGGCAAGTTAGTGTGCGAGCGTCGGCTCAAATAACTTCTGAACAGAGTATCGGATGGAAAATCTGAGACCGCTGTAGCATTCAGAACGGCGCGTTTACCCTAGAGGTGACCTTACTTTTGTTCGCATCAGGCGTCGGGTCTGAGGCTGGTTTGGCGCCGGCGGGCAGCTGATATAAATATCAGCACCCCCCACCCCCTTTTATCGTTCTTCGTCGTTCTTCGTCGTTCTTCGCCGCCACTCCGCCGAATCGAGCAAACGGAGCACCCACGAGCTCAGAATTCGACGGCGGACGTTCCAGGAGCGCGCAGCGGAAGCTCGGGAGCTTGGATCTGAGGCAGAACGTCGGCGTTTCGCCCGCGAGGTAGGCAGATTTGAGTTTTAACCCCCGATCCCGTTTTTGCTGCGTTTTTCTGCAAATTGAAGCCGTAGCAGTGTAGATCGGGTCCCGAGGGTCGTGTAGATGCCTACAGATCGCAAAACGGACCGCCGGGGTTCCCCCGGCGGTCCGCGGAAGTTTCGCCGGCCCACGGCGGAGCGCCGCAGGCCAGGGCGGGCCTGCGGCGGCGGCCGGTCCGGCCACTTTTCGTATACGGGGGTCTTTAAACCCCCGTATCTTGCACTCCGGGAGTCGGATTCGCGCGCCGTTTGCGGAGACGTGACCCTGACGACGAGGCGAACCCTCCGGTGTGGGTTCTAGGGTTTAAAGGTTCGGGATCGTGGCCCGGGAGCTAGAAACGTCGTATAAAATAATATTATTTTATTATTTTACGACTTCGGGCCGTTGTAACTTCTACCCGGAGCGTCTGATTGACGTGCCGTCAGTGGAGTTGAGACCCTAATGGTATGACGGAATTTTTGAGATGGTTTCCGGGTGTTGGGTATGAGGACGGGGTGCGGGCCCCACGAGGCCGGGTTTTGGCGTTTGCGGAGAAACGCAGCTTTTGCACCAGGAGTCCGATTTTGGCGGATGAATAGTCGATCCTATGTGTTTTTACGAGAGGATCGCAATGGTGCGATCTGTTCGATGAGTTTCGGAATCCAGGCGTGGGCCCCACCCGAGCCGGCCTTTTGTGAATAGTTATTTTTTCACCGGCTGTCCGTTTTGGGCGAGCGAGTAGTCGATTCTGCTTGTTTTTCCGAGGGGATCGTCATGGTGGGGTCTGCTCGATGGGCTTCGGGATCGTAGCGTGGGCCCCGCACGGGCTAGATACGGTGAATAGTGCCTTTTTCACCGGTGCTCCGTTTCGGGCGAGTAAACAGCCTATCCTGCGTGTTTTCCCGTGTGGAACGCGATGGTGGCCTTGGTTTTGGCCTAGGAGGTGCGCAGTGTGGCGTTGTGGCGGTTCGCTCGGGTTAGCGACGTTTGGACCAGCAGTGGTTGAGGGTTCTCCCTTGGTTCGTTCCCACGAGGGTTCGTGTGGCATCAGAACCTTCATATGGGTTTGTGATCCTCTCAATGTGATGTTTAAACTGTAAGAGTTGTGGTATCCCTCCGGTGGGCCCAGAGTGGATCCTCTAGCATCTTTACCTAGATCTGGTTCTTGGTATCGCTGTGACCGCTTATTTACGGGCAGTGATCCCCTATCTAGCAGGTTAACCCCGTAGGGTTTGTGGCATCATCGGACATATGATCCCCTACGCGGTGGGTCGTGCACAGTAGGGTTGTGGCATCGTCGGGCTTACGATCCCATACTCAGCATGATGTTTCTTGTAGGGTTGCGGTATCATTGGTTATACGATCCCCTACTCAGTGCTTGGTGTCAGTAGTGTTGCGATATCGTTGGTTATGCGATCCCCTACTCAGCGCGTGGTTTCGGTAGGGTTGTGGCATCGTCGGTTCGATCCCCTACATCGCGAGTTATACCCGATAGGGTTCCGGTATCGTCGTGACCATCTTTATATGGACGATGATCCTCTATCTGAGTTTGATGCTTCTGTCGAGTGCCAGATCGGGTTGTGGAATCCCCCAGCGGATCCTGGGTGTGATCCCCCATCTATGAGAACTACGTATGCAGATCGGGTTGTGGTATCCCCTATTGGATCCTGGGTGTGATCCCCCATCTGTGAGAACTACGTATGCCAGATCGGGTCGGGGTATCCCCCAGCGGACCCTGGGAGTGATCCCCTATCTGTGAGCTACGTATACCGGAGTGGGTCTTGGTATCCCCTAGCGGACCCTAGCGGCGATCCCCTCTCTGAGGAGTTTGGTGGTTATGTTGTTTCAGTGAGGTTTCTTCAGTGATGTTGTCCGACGAGCATGGTCTCTCGGGTGAGCATCTGAGATGTTTGTTTGGGACCCGATGGAGTGTATCTCTCGGATGAGTGTCATCTGGTATGACAGTGTTCGTGTGGTGTACTCTCCTGCTTGTGGACAGTTGCTGGTGATGAGGTTGGTACCTCTTGTGGATTTGTGGCGTGAGCTGTGTATATCTGGATTGTTCAAGGTGTATGTATGGGCATTCACCTGAGCTGAGCTGAGATGACTAGTTGTGTTTAGCCGAGGATGGTCACGAGATGGAGTTTCTCTCTCGTCTGGGTTCCCTCTGGCTGGGTTGAGCAGACTCTTACCTTTCAGTTGCTCCCTTGGGTTTTTCGTTTTTGGGGTGCCTACTGAGTATGTTTATACTCACCCCTACACGGGCTTTGCCCGCACATGTTTCTGTCTTGTGCAGACCACATGCCTTTTGACAGAGTCCCAAGAGGACCCGGAGTAGGTGGAGCTTAGTGAGCGAGTTGACCGGGGTGTTCACCGGAGCTGTTCCGAGGGAGCTTTCCGGCGGGTGATTGTGGCAGCGTTCCCCTTCTTCAGAGCAGGTTGGACGCGCCTGTAGTTTTCTTTTGGTGGGCCCTGTTTTGCCCTTATACTTTTTCTGTTGCACTCTGGTTTGGGATAGATGGTATGCATGCATTTACATTTCTGTTTCATTATCTCTGCACTGTTTCATGGAGGTGTTTGTGGGTGCGTGTGTACCGGTACCTTAGGCTAATGCCTCCCATGTGTGTGATAGCCTACTCGGCGCTGGTCGCCAGCCCCTGGCCTATTGGAGGCGGGCTTGGGGAGTCGTGGCTCGAGCCCTGTTGGGTCGGGTCGTGACAGAGTGGTATCAGTGGAGGTTCCACCTTTGGGATCTCAGAGCGTAGCTGGTCTAGCTGTGAGTTTGGTTTGGGTTGCATAGCGGCAGTGTTAGGGTGTTTCGAGTTCGAGTTTCAGGCCAGGGACTCCAGTGTTGGTGCGGCGGCCGACGTATCCATACACCAGGACTCTGATAACCTGCCTTTCGACTCGGGACATTCGTACACTGGTCGCCGGGACATCATGGTACATGCATCATATAGGACTGGGTTTTTGGTTTTTTCCTTGTCCTTCTTGAGTCAGCTCTCCAGATATACTCTTTGACTATGGTGCGTCTTGAATGTATTTCAGGATGCCTCCACGACGACAGCCAGCGAGGGTTCCGCAGCAGGATTGTGCTGATGACCCGCCCCGTGTAGTGGTTGTGGAGCAGGGCGCAGGTTCTGAGGTTGCACCTCCAGGTGGTCTGCCAGTTGAGCCACCACCTGTCGAGCAGATGGTTGTGCCGGCGGTGCAGGACGAGGTTGCACGCAGGCTGAGTGCATTGCACGAGTTCCAGAGGCAGCGACCTCTGAGGTTTCGGGGTGATCCAGACCCCCAAGCCGCTGATGACGGGCTCAAGGCAGTTACTCGAGTTTTCCACCTAGTGAGGAAACCTCTTGATCAGATGGTGGTCCTAGCGTCGAGCCTTCTGCATGGTTCGGCCGGGCGATGGTGGAGTTTGGTGACACAGTCCCATGACGAGGAGACGCTCACGTGGGCAGAGTTTGAGCGGCTCTTCAGGGAAGAGTTCTATCCGGTGACGCTGAGGTCAGTGCGGATCCAGGAGCTTCTGCAGCTTCGTCAGGAGAGCATGACTGTGTCGGAGTACTCAGCGAGGTTTACAGACATGTCGCGCTACTCCCTGGATATGGTTCGAGACCCGTTCTTTAGGGCTCGGACCTTCGAACAGGGCTTACGTAGGGACATCCGAGCAGGTGTGGTTTCCTTGTGCCTGCCCACCTATGCTGGAGTGCGGGAGCGAGCGTTGGTGGTGGATAGTTTTCTGGGTGAGCAGTTTCCCCCTGTTAGTGCTGGGCACTCGAGAGCTGAGATTTCGTCGGTCGGATCGGCATCTGGTAGCCGACGACAGACTCAGGGGTCTGGACGTGGCCGACGATACAGGAGGCGACCCCAGGATGGAGGATCTGAGCCTCGGAGCTCACAGGGCTCGCACGCCAGTTTTGGTCAGCCGCAGGAGAGGCGGTGTTACGCTTGCGATGGTTGGGGACATCTTGCTAGAGATTGTCCGACCCGACATGCTGTTGAGAGGGATCCGGTCGATGGACCGCCTTGGCAGAGGCAGCGTCTCGATCAAGGAGGTCCGCAGGGCGTCGGACGTGGCGTCGGAGCTGGTGCTGCGGGAGGCGGTGGTAGACTGTACCAGTTTCCACCACCCCCACCCCCAGGTGGACCACGCCAAGCTCAGGGAGCTGGTGGTCGAGGGCGAGGACAGTTGCATGCCATGGAGGCTGTTGACCCAAAGGCACCGCAGATGGATAGAGGTACGCCTTGTGTCCTTTCTACTTACTGCAGTAGTTTGTCAGACTTTGTTTAGCGGTACTCTTTCCTTTTGTTGCTTGCTCGAGTTTTGTTCAGGGCATTGGTAAGACCCTGAGTGGTTGTTTGTTGGTGAGCTCGCTGGTGTGTGAGACCCAGTTGAGAGTCTAGTCGCTTTCCTTGTGCTTAGGGCTATTTGGGGACGAAAAGTTCCAAGGGGTGGAGGATGTAGCGACTCGGGTTTTTGGCCCTGTCAGACATTGGAATATTTCTACGAATAATTCCAGAGATAGGCGCGAAGACGGCGTGCGATTCCGAGGCCCGGTGTGCCCGGAATTAATTTTATAAAAATATTAAGTATTTTTATACAATGCACGTAGCGAGGGTGTGATATCTCCTAAACGGTAGCTCAGAACGGGAATCTGAGGGCACAGTTGCGTCCGGAATGTGCAGTTTACCCTAGGCGGGGTGTAATATTTGCGGGTGCGGGCCTGCGGTGAGAAACGCCACCAGGGGCATTTCCGTAAATAAGTGGCAAGTTAGTGTGCGAGCGTCGGCTCAAATAAATTCTGAACGGAGTCTCAGATGGAAAATCTAAGACCGATGTTGCGTTCAGAATGGCGCGTTTACCCTAGGGGTGACCTTACTTTTGTTCGTATCGGGCGTCGGGTCCGAGGCTGGTTTGGCGCCGGCGGGCGGCTGATATAAATATCAGCGCCCCCCCCCCCCCTTTATCGTTCTTCGTCGTTCTTCGCCGCCACTCTGCCGAATCGAGCAAACGGAGCACCCACGAGCTCAGAATTCGACGGCGGACGTTCCAGGAGTGCACAGCGGAAGCTCGAGAGTGCGTATCTGAGGCAGAACGTCAGCGTTTCGCCCGCGAGGTAGGCGGATTTGAGTTTTAACCCCAGATCCCGTTTTTGCTGCGTTTTTCTGCAAATTGAAGTCGTAGCAGTGTAGATCGGGTCCCGAGGGTCGTGTAGACGCCTCCGGATCGCAAAATGGACCACCGGGGTGCCCCCGGCGGTCCGCGGAAGTTCCGCCGGCGCGGCACCGGCGCCGGCTGATTCCGGCGGCCCGCGGCGGAGCGCCACCGGCCAGGGCTGGCCGGCGGCGGCGGCCGGTCCGGCCACTTTTCGTATACGGGGGTCTTTAAACCCCCGTATCTTGCACTCCGGGAGTCGGATTCGCGTGCCGTTTGCGGCGACGTGACCCTGACGACGAGGCGAACCCTCCGGTGTGGGTTCGATGGTTTAAAGGTTCAGGATCGTGGCCCGAGAGCTAGAAACGTTGTATAAAATAATATTATTTTATTATTTTACGACTTCGGGCCGTTGTAACTTCTACCCGGAGCGTCCGATTGACGTGCCGTCAGTGGCATTGAGACCTTGATGGTACAAACGAATTTTTGAGATGGTTTCCGGGTGTTGGGTACAAGGACGGGGTGCGGGCCCCATGAGGCCGGGTTTTGGCGTTTGCGGAGAAATGCAACTTTTGCACCAGGAGTCTGATTTTGGCGGATGAATAGTCGATCCTGTGTGTTTTTTCGAGAGGATCACAATGGTGCAATCCGTTCGATGAGTTTCGGAATCCAGGCGTGGGCCCCACCCGAGCCGGCCTTCGGTGAATAGTACCTTTTTTCACCGGGTGTCCGTTTTGGGCGAGCGAGTAGTCGATTCCGCTTGTTTTTCCGAGGAGATCATCGTGGTGTGATCCGCTCGATGGGTTTCGGGATCGTAGCGTGGGCCCCGCACGGGCTAGCTACGGTGAATAGTGCCTTTTCACCGGTGCTCCGTTTTGGGCGAGTAAACAGCCTATTCTGCGTGTTTTCCCGCGTGGAACGCGATGGTGGCCTCGGTTTTAGCCTAGAAGGTGCACAGTGTGGCGTTGTGGCGGGTCGCTCGGGTTAGCGGCGTTTGGACCAGCAGTGGTTGAGGGTTCTCCCTTGGTTCGTTCCCACGAGGGTTCGTGTGGCATCACAACCTTCGTATGGGTTTGTGATCCTCTCGATGGGATGCTTAAACTGTTAGAGTTGTGGTATCCCTCCGGTGGGCCCGGAGTGGATCCTCTAGCATATATACCTAGATCGGGTTCTTGGTATCGTTGTGACCGCTTATTTACGGGCGGCGATCCCCTATCTAGTAGGTTAACCCCATAGGGTTTGTGGCATCATCGGACATATGATCCCCTACGCGGTGGGTCGTGCACAGTAGGGTTGTGGCATCGTTAGGCTTATGATCCCCTACTCAGCATGATGTTTCTGGTAGGGTTGCGGTATCGTTGGTTATACGATCCCCTACTCAGCGCTTGGTGTCGGTAGGGTTGTTGTATCGTTGGTTATGTGATCCCCTACTCAGCGCGTGGTTTCGGTAGGGTTGTGGCATCGTCGGTTCGATCCCCTACATCGCGAGTTATACCAGATAGGGTTCCGGTATCGTCGTGACCATCTTTATATGGACGATGATCCTCTATCTAAGTGTGAAGCTTCTGTCGAGTGCCAGATCGGGTTGTGGTATCCCCCATCGGATCCTGGGTGTGATCCCCCATCTGTGAGAACTACGTATGCAGATCGGGTTGTTGTATCTCCCAGCGGATCCTGGGTGTGATCCCCCATCTGTGAGAACTACGTATGCCAGATCGGGTCGTGGTATCCCCCAGTAGACCCTGGGAGTGATCCCCTATATGTGAGCTACGTATACCGGAGTGGGTCTTGGTATCCCCTAACGGACCCTAGTGGTGATCCCCTCTCCGAGGAGTTTGGTGGTTATGTTGTTTCAGTGAGGTTTCCTCAGTGATGTTGTCCGACGAGCGTGGTCTCTCGGGTGAGCGTCTGAGATGTTTGTTTGGGACCCGATGGAGTGTATCTCTCAGATGAGTGTCATCTGGTATGATAGTGTTCGTGTGGTGTACTCTCCTGGTTGTGGACAGTTGCTGGTGATAAGGTCGGTACCTCTTGTGGCTTTGTGGCGTGAGCTGTGTATAACTGGATTGTTCAAGGTGTATGTATGGGCATACACCTGAGCTGAGCTGAGCTGACTAGTTGTGTTTAGCCGAGGATGGTCACGAGATGGAGTTTCTCTCTCGTCTGGGTTCCCTCTGGCTGGGTTGAGTGGATTGTTGCCTTTCAGTTTCTCCCTTGGGTTTTGTGTTTTTCGGGTGCCTACTGAGTATGTTTATACTCACCCCTGCACGGGCTTTGCCCGCACATGTTTGTGTCTTGTGCAGACCACATGCCTTTTGACGGAGTCCCAAGAGGACCCGGAGCAGGCAGAGCTTAGTGAGCGAGTTGACCGGGGTGTTCACCGGAGCTGTGCCGAGGGAGCTTTCCAGCGGGTGATTGTGGCAGCGTTCCCCTTCTTCAGAGTAGGTTGGACGCACTTGTAGTTTTCTTTTGGTGGGCCCTGTTTTGCCCTTGTACTTTTGCTGTTGCACTCTGGTTTGGGATAGATGGTATGCATGCATTTACATTTCAGTTTATTTATCTCTTCACTGTTGCATGGAGGTGTTTGTGGGTGCGTGTGTACAGGTACCTTAGGCTAATGCCTCCCATGTGTGTGATAGCCTACTCGGCGCTGGTCGCCAGCCCCTGGCCTACTGGAGGCGGGCTTGGGGAGTCGCAGCTCGAGCCCCGTTGGGTCGGGTCGTGACAAATAATGTTATTAATATGTTTTCTAATAAATTTATTATTATTATTCAAGAAGTTAGGTGCATGAATAGAACAAATCTGAAACATGGTGAGGCTTTTCGTCTAAAATTTCACTCTTTGAGACATGGTTGGTATTCTGAACCGACATTCATTTATGTGGTTTATATACTAAATGTGTGAGAAATCACGTCATGAAATATATTTTAGTCATGTTATTTTAATTTAATTACATTTTAACCCTTTCAAGGGGTTTTGAATAAAATGTTACTCATGTCATAAGGGTTCTTTGTCTCCAACATCAATTCCTCTAGATATATCTATATTATACAGCATATCTTCCCTTGAATGGTGTAATTTTTTGTCTATGGATGTATCTTTATGTTATAATTTATTTATTCTTAGTAAATACTAATCAAAATCATTTCCTTCTTTTAAAATAGTTATTAATTAATTTTTATCACAGTTGAAATGATTTTTTGTTACACTATTTTCATTCATTGAGTTATGATCGTCCTCCCAAAATTAATAGTTGGGTAAATTATACCAATTGATTTAATTATTTAATATTAATTTTTTTAAAAAAAATTAAATTTATATAACATAATACAACTTGTTTTGAAAAATTCATACTTCAAGGAGTTTGTTTCTCATATGGGATATTGATAACTCAGGTCTCCATTTCTTGAGTTTTATTGTTTCACCATTAACATATTTTACCATTCCAGAGTTCCCCCACCCATACAATTTATTATTTGTTATTTTATAATCATATTTAGAAAAATTATATTTTAATAAAAAAGGATTTATGAATATTTTTTCAATGTATTTTTTCAACAAAGTTAATTTAAATGTATTAAAAAGGTTCATTTAATAATAAAATGTTTTATCTTTGGTTCTGCATTTTTTAAATAAAATAATATGTTTTGTTAATGTCTCAACATGTAGATATTTTTTTAATATTATATGTTTTAATAATCATTCACATCACCTTTTCAAAAGTTTCATTTTAATTTTATACTGAATTTATTTTTTAAAATAAATGTTTAAAATATTTTCAAAAATCTCTTTTATATTTTTACCTATATTATACTTTTAATATTAAAAAAGATTTAAATTTAGGGTATTAACATTAAATTATTTACTATCCAATAAAAATATATTTAGGTTAATATAGGGTTTTTTGAATTCATAGTAGCAAACAACTCTATTATTGATCTGTTCTTGTATTATACCATTCAAATAATTCTTTCGTAAGGATATTCTTCATCTATGTAAGCATCCTTCAATGATTCTTTTTTTATATTGTCAATATTATTATTTGAATCCAAAAATATTCTTTCTCTAGATAGATTATGAAAATTTTGTTTCTATTATAACAATGGCACATCACTTTATGTTTATTATTTAATTTTCAACCATATTTATCTGGATGGGTTATGATCCCATTATCAATTTTATTTAATTGAATAAAAGTATTAACATTATTTATGTTGTTCTTCTAATATGGATGATTATTAGATTGTCAAAAATGTATTTTCTTAATCATCAATGTTCTTTCTATGGATAGGTTATGATCATGTTATCCATTTTATTGAAATAGGGAAAAGTATTTTCATTCTATATGATGTTATTCCAGTACATATGATTATTATAAAGTAAATAAGGCACTATTTTTTCATCCACCTTATTTTTATTGACGCGCTCTGATGATGGTATCTAATTATTAATAAGAGGAAACATATTGGGGTTTTGTATATTTTTATTACAATATGGATTATTATTTGAAAAGCTTATTGTAAATTTTTTATTCATTTTTTTATGTGATGAATGCATTGGACATGAACAAGTGATGAATGGGGATTAGTATTATTTATCCCTAGATAGATCAATGGGTTTTATGAGAATTGTTTTTGGTTATTTTGGTTTATGAATACCTTAAACCGATCATTTTCATAACGGTATGATTATGATGCATATGATCATGATATCTTAGATTTTGAAATGTCATTAGATGTCTAGTATTATTCATTTCTTCACTGAGGTACTAGATATTGTTAAATCCAAATATAATTTTTTTATTTCATATAGAAATTTAGGAATAAGTGGGAAACCACATACATCAATGGTTAAATATGGAATAAAAGAATTTTTTTGATTAAATACAAGATTAATATTAGTAGAATTTGGAACCCTATATAATTCCTTGTGAATTATACTTACCTGGATATCTAGGTCATCATCCATTAAGTCTTAAATGTGGTTGTACATTCTATCCCATGTTAGTATAAATTCATTTTAATTGATTATATTTCTTCTGATGCCTCGATCAAGAATATGGTCTTGTTTATTTATCAACAGACTTTTTCCCTCGTTAGTATCAACTCAAATTCTTCTCTTATAAATTTTTTTGACATCCACTCTGGGATCATTGACCTGAATGACTCATTCAACCATTTAATTCATAGAGTGAAACATGATATCCAAAAACTTCATGTTGTCTTCTTCCTATACTACTGTTGTTTCACTATGTTATCCATTAAGAACTGATCCCCAGTTAAACACAATGGATTCACATTAAGATTACCTATAAAATACATTCTCGCACAATATTTCAAGATGAAGATTAACCACTCAAGAAATTGTTGATTTAGATGGACCTATTCCTTTACCACCATTTTTATATGTACTTTAGGATTTGGTTACATTTGTTTTTTGTAATCTTGAGTAGCCTTTATGAGACCTTCATTTTTCTCTCTCTTTTGAACTAGAAAATTCATAGAGAACAGATTTACTTGCTTAACCTTGCTCAATTTAAATACAAAAGTCATGTAACCAAAATGCCCTTTCTCAAACTATATCACATGTTGGGAGTCACTATATTCATCTGTCAACTCAGCGACTTCAACAGATCTTGAAACAATGAAGTTATTTTTCTTTTCTGGAATAATATCCAGCCACCATCCATAATCAGTATATTTTATCTGAATTCCTATAAATGATGAAAAAGGGTTTTTAATCTTGATTGAACATGGTTTATTCTGCTGTCTAGAAGATCCTCATTCATGCAAAAGTGTAGCATTTTGGATTGGAGGAACTCGGGAAAAATAATATGGACTTTAAACAGAAGTCCTCTTATCATAAGCCATGAAACTAGTACCAAGGGAAATATCCCACCCATTTTTCATTCCCCTATCCTTCACGAACAAGGAAAAGGAAAGAGGAATCATAGAGCGGATTAATCATTCCTCTTCAAAACCTCATTTTCCTTCGTGTTGACAGACGATTCACATTTCAGGATATATAAAATTTCAGAAACCATAGAATCATCAAGACCCTTCACTTTCTATAGAGGAAAAAATTTTGATGTTTCTTTTGTACCCGCATTTCTAGATTAGGGAACTACATGAGATGAATTCTTTCATTGAGAAATTAATTAAACATCCCCAGGGTGAATCTTGTGGCCACCAAAAGTATCATCAAAACCTAGTCTTTTTTATGATGCAAGAGAAATCATACCCACACAAGATCCTAGAATCTCATTATACGATTCCTCAACACCCATGAACAGGGGTCATAAAATCTCATTGTCTGATAGTAGCATGCTTATAGGCCTATTGGAGATGATCTAGATGATGATAGGAGGAGCATAAATCCATCTTAAATTTAAATCATACCCCCTATTTGATCCAATAATCATTATCAATATCAATCCACACAATGTCTACTAGTGGTTTGGAAATATCAATTTAAACATAGATTCATAGGGAAATTGGTTTGAAAATGTATTGCTATCTATTGCAAAGACACAAGGACCTAAAAACTTGGTTTCCATGTATCGAGAGAACCGAGGGGTTTTGAAAGAGAATCATATGGATTTGAAAGGTTACCCAAATATGTGTTTTCAAGGGATAATGACTCAAATGGAAATATAATGACCTCAGAAAGAGGAATGACAAATCATCATTTAAGGAACGTTTTTTACTGGTCCAAGTAGTGATAATATTTTCCTGGTCTTGAATTGGATGAGAAGTCGGTTGGGGTCTAGAATCTCAATGACATCATGATGTTTGAAACCCCTTGAATTAGAGAAAATGTGGTTAGAGTAATCGACAGAAGGTCGATTCTTACTAAAACAAGCTACAAGTGGGTTTCTAGGTAGGTTTGATGCCTCAATGTACTCCATAATAGATAACGACAGCTCTTAGAAGCCCTAGAATGATGGAGAAATTTGGGGTCAGAATATATGGTTGGGAAGGGGGAATATTCAATGAATAAATATGAAGATAAAAATAAAGGGATTATATGATCCCAAGTGACCCCTCCCCAACTTAGGAGGTAGAGGGAGGAAGGCAGAGGCCATGGTTATTAGTCCATTGATGACCTTCATGAGGGAAGAGGAATTGTGTGTGTAAATAGCTATTGTTACCCATGTGATTTATTTATTTTAATCCTTATATATGGATATAATATTATCTTCATTTCATTTGATTATTTCATTATTTTGATTACTTATTACTACCATAAAATTTATTCCATTCTTATTCTATGATTTTCTCAGTTACATTTTTTCCCTTATTGAGTGTTGGAAATCACTTGTTTTTATGTCTCTATTACTCCTGGTTTTAATGAAAATTATTACACATGATATGATAAAAAGAATAAACTTTTAGGGGATTTTTTAGAGGTTTTGACCACTTATTAAGGATTTATTATCTTTATACATAGTGGAAAATGACTATTATTTATGAAATACATTTCATTTATTAGTTTATGATTTTTTTAATTCTTTAAATATCATAACGTAAATGTTTTTGGTAATGTATGTAATGAAATATTTACTTTAATCAATGTCATTAGGGTATAGTTATGTCTAACTATCTATTTTTAGCATCAAATATAGTATCAAAATTATATGTTTATGAGCACTAGATCTGAGAGTGTGCTTCTAGTTTTTCACACTTGGTGTAAGAGGAAGGTTTGCATAATTTAATAGGTTTTTGTTATTTTTAGGAGAATTGTAGGGTTGATAAGTTAAGGTTTATCACAATTTAAAATGTTTAAATAAACCATTAAGATAGGATATATTTTAATATCAAGGTAATAGTCAATATTTTATTTAGATATTAGGATAGGATAACTTTATTGAAACCCTCGGGGTAAGTCTAATTGAGAATTTTAAGTATATAATAACATTATGGTGTTTTGATAGAGTATATATTGTGTGGTTCTATTAGAAATTACATACTTTTATAAATACTATATGTGGATGCATGATTTATTATAGATTTAACTTGGGATAATAAACCTGAATAGGGTTGATTAGGTATTAATTTGATCATCGCCTAGTGTGTGAAAAAGAGGCCTAAATGTACACCTAGTCTGACCATCCCATGTGATATCATTTTCTTAATCACATTCATTTTCGACACCCTTATAAAGTATGTATAATGTTAACTAATTAGTTAGATACCTAATAGAAAAATGAAAATGGATAAAAAAGGGCAGAACAATGGTAGTAATTGGTTGAACCAAAAGTATAATATGTTAAAAATTAAGGTTTCGTAGCGGAATACATATTTGGATTCATGTTTTCATATTCATTGCTTAGATATTATCCTATCAATTTTGATTTTATTATTTCATTGAAAAGGGATCATGTAGATGGAGATGAAAAAGGAATGTATCTAGAAACCACTATGTGTTATATAAAAATAACAGAGCATATTTAAATGGATGGGAACTTTAGTATATGTGTATTATGATAGAAAATGTGAGTTTATTAGTCTTACCTATGGTAGTGAGATTGATATTTTCTTAAAATACATAAATAATTTCCTCAATTATTGATATTCATCAGTGATATTCTTTTATATTCTAAATTGGTTTCGGATTATTTGAAACATATAAGGATTATTTTCACTATTTCCAATTTAGGGGTTTGGAAACATATATTAGTTCTTATCAATAACTATGAATGGTGATTTTATGGCAAGGTAATATTTTTTGGGTCAACTATTGAATAATATTTATTTAGGGATGGATAAATAATTGGTTTTAAATATGTTTTATGTTAAGGTAATAAAGGGTTTATTATAATTAAGAAAAGTGAGTTAGATAGTATTGATAACCATAAAGTAGATTATTGATTTAATGATAAATTGATCCATGATTTTTTTGGGGTGATTTGTCTCATTTTTGGGATTATGATATATATTGACTAGTTTGTTACCTCATCAAAAGGTGTAACATATCGTTTGAGAATTTGTGGTAGTGTTATTTCCTAGAATAATATATGGTTTTAATGTGGTTTAATGTCTTAGTGATTCAGATGGTTTTGGGAAAGTATTATTTTGGATAATGTATTATTATATTATATACATTCTTGAGTATATGATTGTATGAAAGATTAATGTTGTTTGAGGAAAAATAATTGACATAATAAATCCTAAGAGAGTAAGATAGAGGTTATATTAGAAGACATATCTAAAATGATAAATATGTTAAGAATACCCTCACATATGTTCATTAGTGAGTGATAATTAATTTTTTTAAGGATTCAATGTATTTTAGTGGGTGATAATAAAACTCCCTAATATTTTAATATATGAATTCCTTTAAATGATCAAAATGTTTTCAATATCATACTACACACACAACGCTGAACAAAAACCTAAATATGATATATTTATACAAAATATGTAAATGCTAAGTGTATCCATTAAATACTAGGAATTAAATTACAAAAATTAATAATAGTAACCTATTTATGAATTATATTATTAAATAAAATATATTATATTTTTTATATGTAATAAATTCAATTATTTTACCTAATATGTCCTTTAAAATCATTAATTTTTTATAAGTGTATTTTTTTAAAATTAACTTTTTAAGAAATATGAATTTCTATTTCACGAAACATATGATTTATTATGAAAAATTATATTTAATATTAACAATTATTAAATAAATTTTTTTTGGTAAATGATATGAAATAATAGTAATAACTCCTAATATTAGAATATGTTAATTTTCAATAAGAATGTTTTTCAATATATTTTATGATTTGATTCAAAAAATGTAATAATAAATTTTAGCATTATAATTTGAAAAAATTAATATAATTTTTTGGATTTAGAATAATATTATTACATATAGATCAATATTTGGTGTTTTTCTGAAATAATTAGTTTCTAGGTGAATAGTGGTAAAATACTAATTTTGATAAAAACTATTACTTTTATGACATTATCCTAATACAGGAATTATGTAAATTTTTTAGAAACACTTTTCTATAATATATATATATTTATACAAAAATAAATCATTTTCTGTAACTATATATTTTTTACAAAATCAATGTATATTGTATTTAAAATATTAGAAATATTTTATTCTAAAAACATAATTTTATTCGCTTATATTAAAAATTATTTTCATCCGTAATAGAAAATAAATCCATAAAAAATTTATAATTTATTATAACAACCTAATAATATCATTTAATAATGTAAATTCCAATTTTTGGTTTAAAATTATGATTAGTTATATTAAAGGTGATGACCATGATAATCTAAAATGTTTTATTTTCAAAAAATTGTTTACTTAATATTCTGTAATTTTTATATAATAAGTAAAATTAAGAAATTATAAAAAATGATTATGATATTATTTTTAAATACATATATAATTATATTAACATATAATTAATTTGATACCAATGTAAAATAATATTAAGAAAATAAAATTGTTAAAACACTATTTTTCCACTGATACATTATATTTCTATATATAAAATGTTTTATTTTAAATGATATTCATAACTTATTTAGAAACTCAATTAGAATAAATTTATATTAAATATAGGTTCATGTCACCCAAATTATGTTATATAGTATGTTTTATATTTAAAACAAATGTAATTTACTTAAATAAAAACTAGTTACCAAGGTAGAAGAAGGTAAAAGTAAAAACCTAAGAAAAAGTAAATTAAAAAAAATATAAACCATGTGTCTAAATAAATTTTTTAGTCTTTATAGAACCAATATCACCCATAACTCAATTTTTTCTTAATTTTGGAGTCTTTGGGCATTTAATATTATAATGATATCTTTGGATTGTAATGGGGTATTCAAAAAAATTTCATGTTCTTCCCATATAAAAGTGAAAAATTCCATACCAATATTCCACACAAATTACTTATAATTAAATATTTAAAATGAAGCAATTTTATACTATTATAATCATCTCTCAATTTAATAATAATCTAGTCCCAATTATTTATATTAATATCTTAATTTTCAATGAGTCATTCAAGAGAATGTTCAAATTCCCAATCTGAGTGTTACATAATCCTTACAATTTTAATATTAATCATTGTCTTATAAAATATTACTAAAGAAATAAATAAATTAAAATTATTATAATTTTAATAATTATTTTCATTATATTAACAGACTTTATTTATTTATTTCTATCCACTTAGAGAAAAAAATGATGTTTGTGGTGCATTGTGCAAACTACAAGAATCAAGAAGTAACATTTTTATTTTTTCAAATTGATTTTATTTATATATAAAATAAAAAATCAAATATAATTCTCTAATATAAAAAAATATTTAATATCATTATTTTTATTCTATAATGATATTATACCATTTCATAAACATACTCACCAATAGAGATGTATCATGTTCATGTTTGGGTCAGTTTTACCACCTACATGAATAATGCTATAAAACTATATCATGGATGAATATGGGAATATAAGTAATAATTTTATTATAATTTCATATTAAATTATGTAATTTTATTAGGGTATATAATTTTTATTTTAAATATTTAACTTATTATTAAAATATTACCTTTGATTACTAAATAACCAAAATAAGTCGATACCAATTCAATTTTTATGAGAACAAAAACAATAACTATATAATATATATATAATATTACAATATATGGTCCATATTTAATTTAATATAAGATAATTAGTTTATTATAATTTTAAATAATAAACATAAATTTATTATTTATGATCTTAGGCACATGGACAGAACTAATCTACATAAATTTAAGTGTTTTCATCTAAAATTCATCTCTTTGAGACAAGTTTTACATTGGGATCCTAATTTTATTTATGTGGTGAATATAATATTTATTTGAGATCATATCACGAATTATATTTTAATCATGGTATTTGAAGTCTAATTACTATCCCACTGTTTCAATGTGTTTTGATAAAAATGTTACTCAAGATGAAAGTGTTCTTTCTCTTAACATCTGCACCTTGAGACATGTTTCTGTTATGAATCATATTTTTTTTGAATAGTGTATTCATTGAAGATTGATTTATTTTTTTATATAGTATTTTTCTTCATGGAAAAATATAATAGAAATTATTATATTTTCTACAAATTTATTTTACTCTATTGATACACTAGTTGTAAATATTTTCTATTACTCAAATTAAATTCAATGAATTATGATTGTCCTATAGGACATAAAAAATTGGTACATTATACCAATCAATTGTGTTATCTAGTATGTTATTTTTTTGATTTTACTTTACATTAATACCACATAATATACCTTTAAACTATTTTTATTACTTTTGGTAGCAAGTTTATCATGATAGTTATTGACAACTTGAGTCACTTTTCCTTGAGTTATATTGTATCATCATGAGTTTATTTTTCCCATGCATGGGTTAACCCACAATAATATTTCATTATATTTTATTTTATAATCCTTTATGGAAATATTATGTTTCAATATAAATAAGGCTTTATTTCTCATTTTCAATATTGGTTTTCAACAAAGGTAATTTCGAATTATTATAAAGGTTTCTTTTATAATAAAATAATTTATATTTGACTCAATATTTCACATAGAAAAATATATTTGATTTTTAAGGATCTATTATTAGATATTATTTTTAAATTGATTTTTTTTAAAATATTTCACTTCAACATTTCAAAAGTTACATTTTAAAATTACATTCATGTTTGTATTTTACATCAATGTAAAAAATGTATTCTAAAAGCTCTTTTAAGTTTTCCAATATATTTTTTTTAAAATTCAAAAGGATTTAAAATCATAGGATTTATGTCACATGATGTATTCTATAATAAAATTATATTTATTATAATTTTTTTGTTTTCCATCATTGTTTCAAACAATTCCATTCTTGATCCGTACTTGCATGATACCATTTAATGAATTTTTTTAAAGGTTTTTTTTCATCTATTTCAATATTCTTATATGTTTCCTTTGTTACAATGATGATATTTTATTTGAAACCATCCGAGTTTTTTCTTTTGTTGCATTATTAAATGTGTATTTATGTCAAAATAATAATATAACCCTTACATTATCATGATTAAAGATTCTCAATTATTCCTTGGACAAGTTATGATCATGTTTAGCCTTTTCATGACATAGGGAAAGTATTGGTGTTTTTAATGTTATTATTCAAATGAATGATATTTTTGGAATGTTTTAATCACATATTTTAACCATACACCATAATTATCCAAAATGTTTATGGTCATGTTATACATTTAATTATGTAGAGAAAAGTTATTGTGTTTTGTATGTTGTTATCCAAATATCGATGATTATTTTAATGATAAAAATATATTTTTTTACTACCAAACATATTTATATGAATGATTTATGATCATGTTATCTCTTTTCATTGACATGAGTAATCTTATTAGGGTTTTAGATATTTCTATTCTAATATGGATGATTATTGGAAAAAATTATTATGAACTATTTAATCATTTTCCAATATGATGAATGTAGTAGCCTTAAACCAGTGATGAGTGGGCCCAACATTATATAAAACATTGATGCATTTATATGTCTCATGATACAAACATGTTTTGATATTTTTGTGTATGCATGTTTAGAAAAAGGTATTTCTTTGTTGTTAAGGACATGATGTCTAAAATCATGATGTTTTGAATTTTGGTATGAAATTAACTACTTGTTATTACACATTTCATTAACAAGGAATCTTTTATTGTTATCCATTTGGTTTAATTTATTTTATTTCTATTCATGGATATATCATGCTCTCAGTTTCAGTTGATTATAAATTTTTTATGAGACTGATGGATTAACCTAGTTCCTATTCTCTCCCGATGACCCAGCTTTGGATGCTGTGGGACTTTTCTCCCCCCTACCGATCGAAGGGGGAGTTTCGCGCCTCCCACAAAGGATGAGTAGTTCAGATGGTAATATTCCCCCCTTCCCAAGAATCAATATCACGTCGAAGGTTCCGAATCTTTTCCGAGAGGCGCCTCAACTTTCACTACTACCGGAGGAGATTAATGGAACCTATGATCTTTGCAAACTCACAATGGTGGCCCGATTCCATCCCAAACGACCCTCAGTTGAATCCTTTGAGTGCTTTGTCTCTGATTCGTGGAAGCTAAAGGAGTGAGTGGTCATCGTTTTACTTGATCGATGACACATCATGATCTATTTTTATTCAGAGGAAGATCTGATCTATACCTGGTCCAAGGCCCCTCGAAGATCCAACGGAGCAGTGTTCTATCTGTTTCGATGGAAATTTAATTTCCACATGCGGCGTGATCCTTCAACATTTGCGACCTGGGTAAGTCTACTAGGTCTTCCACTTTCTTTCCAGAACCCCTCTATTTTGTGAGGAGTTGGCAATTTTATCAGGAGGTTCTTATGCGCTGATTGGCATACTAAGGTGGTGTGTATCCTTATTTTTTCAAGGATCTGTGTCGAAGTTGATGCTATAAGGCAGCCGGTCCGAAGCATATGGATCACTGATGATAAGGAATTTCGATGGAGGAAGGAGGTGGTTTTTGAATCATGGATGCACTACTGTGTACCTTGTAGCCATTGTGGTCACTTGGCATTGAATTGCTGTAGCGAGAGGATGAAGGGTTTCTCCCAGGAGAAGGAAATGTGTCACAACGGTAGGGATATTACTACTACCCTAGAAAGGAAATTTCACACTGATGCTGTTCTGGCAGTGAAAGGGGATAATTTGAGTTCCATGTTGGGACTTGCGGAGGTTATTGGGTGTGCTAAAGGTGGAGGTTCTGTTGAACAGGGCACTCGGGTGGGGGATGCCGGAGGTGTAGGAGCGGTTGCAGATGAACTAGTGGTTCCAGTGCTCGTGCATGGGGTGGAACGTGTTTTAATCGACAAGGTAGTGGTAGAGGGAGTATCTGTTGTTGAGGTCCCTGGTTTCTCCCCTGGTATGAAGGACTTGCAGGATGGTCAGGCGAGGGCTGAAGATAATCAGACTGTGGATGAGCAGTCGGGGCAATCCGCTTCTAGTGTGTCTCGAAATCTGGTAGTTGAGCAGGTGTTTCACCATTTGAAGTCTGATCTTGGAATTGGGAATGCTAATACAGTGGGCTCTTTGGCATGCAGTACCTTGCCGTCAGGGCATATGGAAGGCTGTTTCCAGGAGCAGGAAGAGAATGATGAACGTATGATGATCTTGGTTCCCACAGACAATAGATTTCTAGAATTGGACAATGAGGATGACTTGCCTGAAGAGGATAATGTGGCAAGGTAGGACAGTGGTATCTTGCAGATTACTGACTCTCCGGTGGATACTACAGCAGGTGAAGATGTCTGGAACATGGTGGATCATCCACATTGTCCCAACACATATCAAGATTGTGGTTCGGAGGGGGCTTATCGAAAGGTGGATATTTTAGGAAAGTGGGGTGACATCTCGGACAGTGAGAAGGAAAAATATGGCGGGATGCTCTGGCCCTCCTTCAGTGCTGTTGTTCAAGGTGATTGGATGAAGGTGCATGGGGTTGATGACAAAAGGACTGGTCCACCACGTCGGCGGCCGAAGAAAGATTATTCTTATCTCCCAAGACTGGTGTCTACCAAAGCCTCTATTGGGAAGGAAAGCTGGGCTATGCAATCTTTGAAGGAGTTTTTAGCTTTGGAGAAGTTGCATCTGAGAAGAAAATATGCAAAGGTTCATAAGTATTATGAAAGCTCCGAATGGGAAACTGATAATGCAGTGGAAATAGTCCACAATAAGGATGGTGATGGGTTTGGTTTTTATGATATGTAGGTGTTTTTCTTCCACATTGTACCTGCTTTAAGATTTTTCTTTTATTAATAAATGGTCTGAGGCATGCCTCTGACTAAGAATTTCTAGTAATTTTTTTATGATTACTTATTCCTACCATAGATGAAATTCCATGTTTATTTCATGATTTCCTTTGTTTTATGTTTTCCCTTACATATGATTTTATATCACCCTTCATATGATTCTATTTTCCTAGGATATGAAGTAAATTATAACACACAATATGACTATAATAATATCATGTGTGGAGGATTTTTGGGATATATTAAATAATTATTATGGATTAAGTAGTTTCTTATATAGTGGAAAAAATTCATTAGTTGAGAATTAAATGGGACTTATTAGTTTATGTTTCTTACAATTTATCAATTCATTAAAAGTTAACATTCTTGGGAATGTATGTAATAAAATATTTCCTTTAATTAATGTAATAATGGTATAGTTATGTCATGTAATATTTATTTGGTATTGAATAAAGTATATACAATATGTATTTTTGAGCACTGCGTCGAGGAGTACATGTTTGGGAAACCAAATCTTCATCCATGGAAAGGGAAGAACATGTCTTGATGAAATGTAGAGCTTATAGAACTCCTAAGTTCCAAGGAAATAAAAATAAAAGAATCTTGAGAAATTCATTTGTAGTCAGAATATCATGATTCTTATAGAATCGATCATATTATTTTTGAGAAGAGTTTATTAGGAGTTCCACTGCAATGTATTTCTTGAAAAAGAAAATGAACATATTTGTTTTTCATGAATAATATTGTGGAAGTAGTATCAAACCGTGATCTTATATTTCTTATAACCTTCATCATTTTTATATGAAGCATTTTGAGTGTTTTTTACGATCTAGGATAAAAGTATGGGAATTATCCCAAGACTTGAGAAATCAAAAGACCTCATGATTTTATGAATATATAATAGAATAATATGTTCCATGCTATATATAATGTCTTGTATATTATATAAAACATTTAAAAATTTAAACGTGGGTTTTATTAGAAGAGATTAAGAAGGATATATCTTTTCTTCTATGAATACTTTTTATTGATATTTTAGGATGTGTTTTTAAAAAAAATTATTTTTTTGTATTTTAGTATAATCCTTGACAAGAAAATGATGATCATTGAAATTCATGAATCTAAAGTATGGTATTATTTTGTGCTTCTTTTATCTAGGAGGATACATTTTTCAAAAGGTGTTTCATTTATATAACATTAAAAATGAAAGGTTCAATTAATATAGCCACCACGACTTGTAAGTTAATGAGAAGATAACGTAGAAGACAAGTGAATGGAAAGTTGGCGATGTACTACTTTTAGAAGGGGGATAATCCCTGATCTATGAGTATCTAAGAGAATTTAAGATAATTAATGCTCATAAATAGTATCAAGAAGAATTTGTTTTATGTTTTAGTGATGTATATTGAAAAGTACACAATCAATATTCTATGTTTTTTGATAGATCCTATGTGTTTAAAAATCCATATAAATAGATTCTATTGAAGATAGATGAAACTAAGTTGTAATTGGAGAATGAATTTCATACAATCTATTGTGAATGCCTTATAGTATTCAACGAATCTGAATTGAGTGAATGGAAATATATAATGTCGATGTAGATACATCCATGTGCTGTTTAGATATATAATTCTGAGGAGGACATTTAAATACAATCTTGTCAATAAATGGTGTCAATGGATAGGATATGTGTGAATCAAGGTAATTAATAATACAACAATATGCCTTAATGAATAGAGTGGGAAACTACAAAATATGTCCAATGATATGTTTTAAGGATAATACGTGTGGGACATGGGCTATTGAATGGTGAGAATCTAGTTGAGGTAAGTTTATTGAGAGATTGATCTAGTAACGGTGAGTGAATCACCCTCCACTTGTAAATGTGGAATTTTATTCTTGTGGAGAATCCAGGATTGTGGACCATTACCAATCAATGTAATGAGATTTTTAGCACCAAACCATGTAAAAATCATAGTGTTATCTATATTTATGACAATATTTGAGTTATTTTATGTGACCCAAGATAGATGACATCATGTTTGAATAATTCTAGGAATTTTAATTCAAAATTAATTAAATTTATAAATATTTAATGTGGCCACTGATTCACCCCTACCCTCTTAGTGGTCCATCAGTCCTCTAGTATTATTAACTGATATCAAAAGATATGTTACCTCCCAAACAACCTAAATGAAGTGTTTATTTTATATCCTTAAATAATTTTCATAGATCAAGAATGTGGCCTCTATATCTATTAAAGAATATAAGGAATTCACTTCCCAGACACTAAAAAATATGATTACGAAAAAGAAATATGGGAAAAATCATAGATAATGAAGATGAAATATCATTGGTTGAAGTAAACTATAATGAAAAGGATTAAGCTATTAAACCTATATATTCTTATCCCTCTTTTGAATTTATTACAAGCACTAATTAATTTGAGTAAAATTGATACATTGAAACAACTAAATATTTTAAATCACATGATGGAATGTATTTGAACAGGGTTCCTTCTAATTTTGTTACAAATATAAAAAATTTTATCAAGGAAATATCTGATGAAAATCATAAACATATAATGAATTTTATTTATATAGGATTAATTGGAAAAAAATATTTGAAAATTTAGTACTCTCACAACTCTTGTGAAATCTATGTAAAACTATACGACACATTTGAGTGAAAGGGTTCCTTTAATTGATGAAAAATTTTAAAGGGTAATTTATAATAAATAAGTTCTTGATATTTACTGGGAAGTTTGGTTTTAAATAATCTAAGATGAGAATATCAACCTGAATATGAAGTGTTTATAACTATAATGTAAAATTGAAATATCTAAAATCAAAACAAGCAAGACCTCACTAAAGAACTAATAAATAATTTATCTCCATAAAAAATTTGATGTGCACCATGAATCAAAAGAGAACCATAATGGCGTCTTAAAGAGATTTAGATCATGTGTAGAATCCTCCACCACTTTTTAATGGAAAAGTGAAACCCATAATACAGATAGAGTATGTTGTACAAAATATGAAATTTAAGGAAGTGAAAAACAAAAGTAAGAATATATATATATATATCTAAGATAAAAAAATGTTGGGACTTATAGAAAAATTTAATAAAATGAATTGGTTACATCCAAGAAAAAATATTTCCCTAGGGTATTAAAGAAGATTAGGGTTCTGGTCCAAAACCATAAAAATTTCATGTTGGAAAGCATGAACCTAAAACGAGAAGATAAATATTGATTGGAGTGTGTCGGTGTAAATGAGTATTTTGAAATAGATAAATTTATTGATGGAATAACATATCATTAGGTACAAGTGAAATAAGGCATAAACAAAGCAGGAGAAGGGCTGGATATAGGAGACAACCTACTTGAGTGAATGGAAAATCAGATAAAATGAAAAATGTATCTCTATAGAGCATATTTTAATGTATTGAAAAGTTATGAGATTTATGAAAGATTTGTGTTCAAAACTATTCCTGATGAAGATAAAATCCATTAAATTACCATTGATTTGTTAATGATAAAATAGAATAATCATAGGCTACAATGTTTTTATGAAAGAAATTAATTATACCATAGGAAAGAATATATTTTCTAGTAAGTCATTAAGATTGAAGAGGGTGTTCAATAATCTAGGAAAAAAGGAAACAAGTAGTAATTGAAATTTTCTAGAAAATAAAGGATAACTAGGGTGTTCAAATAATTATAATAAGACTCTTATACTATGGTAAGAGAGGCCAAGCTATGGGTTATTGTAAATAAAAAATGGAATAAAATAAAAAATTGATCTATATAATAGAGAAGGGAATTAAATTAAGTTTATTCATAAGGATATTTTCTTTTTGAATGATATATTTGATGATGAGATTGAGAAGATACCAAAAAGTGTAATCAAAATATTGATAAAGAGGTGTGTGGAAGGAGCAAACAGGTTGGAGATGAAGCTGACAGATATATTGATTTTTATACCTAGAAAAAGAAATCTAATTGGGAAGTAATATATGAAATCTAGTTCTAAATAAGCTAGTACTAATGCGAATATGTTTAGACCAAAATTGAAGTACCCCATACTACCCAAATATGAATAGACATTGAGATCTAAAGCTATATGTATGAAAGCATCTAGAGCTGAATATCATAGCTTTGGAAACCTGTCTCAACCATTTTGATCATCTTAAGGAGTTATTGCTAGAGCATTCTTATTTGCATTGAAATCTCGAAGTGATTTAATTTTGGGTAATCTAATGTGATGTTTTGTGGGAAAAATCCATAAAGGGGGATGTTGTATAAGATTTCAATTTTCTAGAGATTCACGCATTTCTCATAAATTGATAATTCTAGATGAATTTGAAGAAAATTAAAGAATTAGATATAAATTTCATTCACTTTATTTGGTTTTACATGTATAAATTATGTTTATAAAATAGTTATTATGTAATCATGTTGTGAATACATAGCACATTATGATTTTTTTTTATTTTTTCAAATGAGAATAGGTTCCTAAATAATATTGAGAATCACCATGTGATTCCCCTAAATAGTTGAAAGATAAATAAAAGTATCACATTTAAAAATGTAGAATTTTTTTGTCCCAACTTTTGAATAATTTTTTCATAAAATGTTCAGGATGTGTACACCTAGATTTGATTTTATGATGTTATATTTCAAATAGATATAAGATTCCGAGTCCAAATTCAAAATATGATTTGGTGTTATTCAATTCAAATCATCATATAATGGTGGTGAGCAAAAACACAAGAAATTTAATTTTCTCATCACATTATTATAGAATTTGGAAATTGAGAAATTTTATTCCTTTTTTTGAGAATTATTGTTTATTCACATATAGTATTTGGTTTTATAATTCTCAATTGGTGTCAGGATATATAAATTTCAATTCATATCTAGAAAATTTAATTCTTTTCTCAGGTAGATCCTTTTGACACATAAGGATAGAGTATGTTGGAATTAAATGTTATATATAGACCTCCAAATATATTCCAATTGATATCAAACACTATTTTAGGATAAGAGGTTGAAATTTGTGGACTACCTTCAGAATACAACCTTGATAATTAGGGGGAGAAAAAAGTTACCCTTTTATTTAGGGAGAGAAAATATTCTAACACTTTGTGTTCATTATCAATTACAGGGATACATCTTAATATAGGAGACATATCAAAGTGGTTAAAGAAATATATGTTGTGTAATTGGAATTGAAAACAAAAAATGAAAGGGGAGAATGAAGTTCCAAAGGTAATGTTTGATATTATGTTTTGTTAATTAAGTATATCAATGTTTTAATATAAGATAGATATCTTGGGTGATGGATCAGATTAACTACCCAGTGAGGTAGAAGTGAAGCTCTTATGAATGGTACATGGGAAAGGTGATATGAATAATTTTGTTCCCACATATTTGGATAATCAAATAGTAGAGATAGATGGACATGAATAACTGGTAGGACATATTTTAGTGTGTATCCCCCATAAATAAAAAGACTGAATGATATAACCTTTATGTGTATAAAAAGTGTTGAAGAGATATCCATGTATTTAATGTGTTGAGTAGAATTTTCTACTACCTATATAGATCTAGCTAGATTGCAACAAGGTAGTTATGAGTTATGCTAAGCTAGGAGAACCCATCACATGAGATCAAAAGACATTAGCTTATTTAATCATGGTTTTACTACACTTGAACGAGGTATAGAGTGGATAATGATGTAATGATATTGATTTAGTATGATATTCACTTTATATAAAAGAAAAATTAATCGAAATACTCCTATTTTTGAATTTTTTATTATGAAATACCTTGTAACTGAGATATAAAGAGATTAGAATTATCTCAATAATTATAATTATCATTTGAAGATGTTTTGAGATGATTTGATGTGATTCGAGTATCCTTAGACGTAATCAGATGACATTTGAACGCTTAATACAAAAATATTTATTTTGGAGTTCATTAAAAAAATGGATAAGTACTTAGTTTAAAACAATTACTACTAATCATAAGAGTTCAATCAAAATATATGACTTTAGACCAAAATGTAAGGATTTGGTGTCTTCTGAAGACTAGAAAAGTCTACGATCACAGGACTTCATCGACAACATAATTCATGATCATAAGACTTCATCATTAGTCTATGAAACCACGATATATCTTTTAAAAAAAGATATACTTCAAGCCAATTTGGGGCCAGTCTTTGAAATAATAATTCTAATATTTATCATAAGACTTCATGAATGTAGGAATCTAAATATCTCAGCATAGATATTTCACTATGAATAAATCTTAAACAAAAAGTAAATTTTTATATTAATTTTATAGATTAAATTATGTACCCTAAGAAGAGAGTAAATCATTATTATGAGTATTTATTAACATAATTATTTGAATTCATCATCACAAGACTTCAATAATTGAATTTTTTTTGTTACCGTTGGATAAAAATTCATGTTTCCATATTTCAAATACATTGAAGATAAATATTTGGGATGATTAAATAGCTATTAATTCATGGTTTAAACATCATAAAACCTATAATGTGTTGTGATAAAAATTTTATAAAAAGGATATGTGATTTTCATACATTGAAAGAGAAGTTCAAGGATTAATGAAAAAGAGTAGATTCATGGAATATTTAATTATGAATAAATAAAATCAGAAGATGCTTCATATGTGATTTTTATTTTAGAATATAATGAGGATAAGGAAGATAAGATCTGAGCTTATTTTTAGAATATTTAATGGAGAGTTACACTGTAAATATTTCCTAAAGAATAAAATGAACTTGCTCAGTCTTCATGAATAATATAGATGAATACCAACCATCACTCAAGCCACTACTTACAATATCTTAATTCATTTTGGTTCTCTATTTTTTGAGTGTTTATGAGGATTTGAGATAAAATTAGGATAATTTACCCATGACTTGAGAAATTAAAATACTTACAGATTTCTCAAATTAGGAAAAGAATAATCAGATCTATGCTATATCATAACTCATGTATATTGCATATAGTTTTGAAAAAATTGAAAATTTATTTTCTTGGAATATTTTGGGAAGAATAATTCTTACCTAATGTGGATATTTCATGAATATATTTTGGGTTTTTATTCAAAATAATAATAATTTAATAAGGAGTATTTGAGGAAATATCTTTAAGAATAAAATGTTATACTCATAACTTCATATAACTCATATGGGGTATTTTATTATAGTTCTTATCACTAGAAAACAACTTCTTTTAACTAGTGTTGAATTTATAGAACATTACAAATTAAATTTAAAATTAATATGGGCACCTATTGACATGAGTTCCAAATAATATATACTATAAGAAAAGATAAAATAATGTTTTTGTTGTACTTCTTGGGGAAAGGGGATAATGCGCAATATGTGAGCACACGAGATAATAGAAGCTACTGAAGAATATAATGATGAATATGCTTCGTGTTCGAGTGAATTAGATTTAAGAGAATATGAGAATCATTTTTAGATAATTTTGAGATAACTAGTGACTTGAGAAAGAAATATTAAAATTTTATTTTAACGAATTATGAAGCTATATTACTCTAGGATACTGAGTTACATAAAGTGTATAATAAATACTAACTGGAATTTAAAGGCCCTACACTGATTATAGAGGGATATATACCATTGTTTCATAGAAATCCTTATGATTTTCAAAGATCTACCTCCATGGAGGATATGTAAAGAAAATCCTATGTATTCAATGTGTGAATCTATAGAAAATGTGTGAAATTAGTTTTTCAGTAATACCCCTATGAGACACTGTCAATATAGTGGTAAAATATTGAATAATTCTTATGGAATATTGGAAATAAAATTTCTATGATACACAGGAAATTTGATGGTGAGACTCTAGATGAGTTAAGATCAGTGAGACTATGTAATGGTAATGGTATGTGAATCAACCTCCCCTTTTAAATGGGATATTTGAATATATTAGAGAATCTGTGATTGGGGTGAAAAACCAATCAAAGAAATGAGTAGGTCCTAGTACCAAAAATTATAGAAAAACTTTTTTTCTTGGTCATCTATTTACTAAATTTCGTAAGTAATTTTGGGTCACATAAGATATAGTTGATCATGAATACATAAGTTTAGGAGGGTTAATTCAAAAGGAATGATATTCATAAACGTTTATACGTGACCACTGATTCACCCTACCTCTCTTAGTAGTTCATGAGTCCTTTGAGAACCTCAAGAGTTTCGAGGAACATTAGACCCCCTACATGGTTTAGACACATTTATATGGATTATTATAGTTTTAATATTTATCAATATATAAATTATGAAAAAGAATACACCTTTTAGAAATCTACTAAATTCAAGGAATATAATCATTGGAGTGATTCCAAGAAAGATAAAATGAATTCTTTTTTGAAAGTAATACCTTCACCAATATAATCAAACCAAAAACATGAAAATTCAATTGGTTGAAGGTGATTTTTTAGAAGCGAGTAGGATCATATTGGGGAAATAAAAATTGAATAAAAATATTGGTAAGAAGAAAACTGATTCATTCATTCTGAAGGAATTGACTATAGTGTGACATTTCTACTATATCTAGGAATTCATATATTCATACTGTTCTTAATTTTTATACAATATATGATTTCTATATTTAAAAAATTGGTGTTAAAAAAATTTTTACTAGGAAAAATTGATTATTTATTTTATATGTAGCCTCCTGGGGGATTATCAAAATTCATCAATCCTAATCAAAACTATATTTTACAAAATTCATTCTGTGGACATAACCATTCTTATAAAAATTATTTAAATCATTTTATTATTTGATAATTAAAAATAGTTTTTTATATAAATAAATTTAAATCAAGTGGTTATTTAAAAAAATATGCATGATACGATTTATATACTTTTATATGTTGATGATATGGTACATATCTATAATAATATGGTGATGATTAATCATATAAAGGAAAATAGATATTCTTTGGTTGAAATGAATGAATAAGAAAATTAAAAATAGAATTTAGGAATGAATTTTATTATATATAGAGATACTATATTTGTTCATCTATCTTAACATGTTTATGTTAAAAATATTTTAAAATATTATATCTTTCATCATATTAGACATGATAGTTATCCTTTGGTACTTCATTTCAAGTGGTCTCCTAGCCAATACAGTATCTATTAAAGTGAGTTATAATTTATGAATTATATGCCATATGATCACGTAATTAATAGCATTATGTATGAAATGGTCTGTTCTAGAAATTAAGTTCTATTTGATATGTGTAATTTGAGAAAGACTAACAAAAACCAGGGAAACTGTACAGTAATGATTTGAATAGGAATATAAGGTCTGCATCTATTTCTGTTGATTTATATATTTTATATGAAAATAGAAGTAGTTATACTAATTATATTATTGGTCTTTTTTATTCTAAATAAATTCCCAAATTATATACATGAAAGTGTATTACTATATTTTTTTCTCTCTTATGATGTACCTATTTCCTTGTAGTGAAACTTGGAATATGTAGTTTTTTATCAACTAAAAAGGTTAAATATATTAGTTTCACTAAATCATTAATATATGAATTATTTTAAAATGTTTTATAAATAAATTTTCTTTATTTACTGCTAGTATAGAGATACGTTTTTATAGTTAGGTTTCTTTGATTATCTAAGAATCCTATTTTCTAATGTATGTCAAATCATATAAAATCAATACATCAAATTTCATAGTATATTGTTGAAACAAGGATGCCATGGGTCACAAAGATACATAATTCCAATAATAATTTTAATAATTTGTCTAGTCTTGAACCATTATAAAAGTTAAAAAAATTGTTTCAGTTTAATGGCCATTACCTCCAATCAAATGTGTAGGTTGTGAAAACACTATCAATAATAATAATTTTAAATTCAAGTTATAGATTTGTTAATTTATTTGTTGTTATATGTATCAATATTATATTTTTATATTGATTTTTTATTTTAATATTTTTTCTTACATTAGTAATTTTGTTTTCCTTGAACATGCATCCATGGATTATTTTTTACATGTTGAATTATTTTGGAATTTTTTCTAACCATGAAATTTGTGGTTATTTTTTCATTTTTCTTATTAGAAATATTTTACTGGGAGTTTGTTGCACCATTAATCCATTTAATTTATTATCTCACCATATCTTATTTTCATTTTCCATTGTTAGTTTTCACTATCAAATTGAACTGGCATGATTGGATATTTTATTTCATGGCATGTGGTTAAAAATCATGTGCCCCACTATATAGTGCTTTTCTAGATACATGAATTTACACATTAATCTTGTTTGTTCACATGTTATACATCTTGAATCCTCTATTTACTAAACCATATATTAATTTAGACATCATAAATTCATTTTTGATTTTGGGTATTGAATTTATATGAGGTGGTGTATTTTCGTTGTTTGTTTCTTCTGTGTTTGAGAGGAAACACCTAGTTTTTTATTGAGATATTTTGAAGGTTTTGGAGGATGAACATGGATATATATTCATCTAATCCTCCATTAATATTTGCCTTTTAATTCCCCTAAAACTTTATTACTAATATGGTGAAGATATGAAGACATGGCAGTGTTAGAGTATAACCTTATTCATGCATAACATAGGAAATGGTAATTGGATATCCGTCACCAGATAAAAACTGGTTTCGGTAAAGGAAACGTGGCTCTCTAAGAGGCTTTTTATTCTTTAATATTGGTTTTTTATCTATTCATATTTCATAGTGTGCTTTTGAGTCAATTATATAATAGTCAATACTATTAAACCTCCCAATATAGATACGCTTAACTTTGTTCCTCAAGACGGTTCCCCACAAGGCCTCATGCTCAACTCCCCATTCACTTGTGGTTTCTGACTAGAAGTTAGGTCCTGGGGTGTGTGTGTGAGGTGTCTATAACATCACAATCAGTGTAATAAAATATGGAAATAACCAAAAATTATCTAAAATATTAAATAATTGGATTGAACAAGTAGAAAATATTACAGGTTTATAATAATAAATAGAATGAAATAATAGCACGGACAACCTTGTTATACATAAAACTTTTTCATACCACTAGGCTGATCTTATATACAAGAGTAAAATAAAATAAATGTAAATATAAATACATAGAGATGCTACATACACCCAGCTATACCACATACTTTATCTCCACATGAAAATTTGAGCCATCCTGCTCAATCCCTCTCGCGACTCATCATATATTTTTCAGGAAAACAAGTGAATGTTGTCTAGGGTATCTCAATGAAATGGCATCTTAAAACGTGTGTGAGAAAATAACTAAAAAGGAATCCCCCAATATGGTCCCATAAATAAATATTAAATGCCATGTATGTATATGTTAGCTACTAATTAGGATATTAATAATAATAAAATAAATAATTGCTGAATATAAACTAAAAAAAAGAAGTTTCAATATTTCGTGATATTATAAAAGAATTCCCATGAATTGTGATCATCCTAGATAAACATAAACTAATAGAAAAAAATTATAATAAATATATGGTCGATACTTGAGTCTGTAATCTAGATCGACAATAAATTCCCCATCCAGCATCGTAAATATCTCTAAGAAATAAATTTCACTATAGGGGGATACATGTCCTAACAATAGGATCTACCATACTGACCTCTGATAACATTAATGAAGGATTACATGTAGTATATTGAAATTCTATAAATAGGTATCTTAAACATATATAGTGCAGTACTCTAGCCTAGAGAACTCTTCTGATATCTCAACCACATATGAAAAACACCAAGTCCAATGTTCTAAACAATATCAATGGAACATGATGTCCACCCATCTCAATTATATATGTTTACCATAATATCCCACGATAAATCAGAAATATAATATTTTTATACTATGAGTCCAAGGAATACAAACATGTCAACAATTGTATCAATCAAGGAATAATAGGAAACATTACCCATATAAGTCCATCCAATGCATTCCCACATGGGAATCCCTGTATCACTCAAGTCATAAGATAATTCAATCACCCTTTGACTCCATTTGAGGCATTAATAAATAGAAATACAAGTATCACACGAGGCTTAATAGAATTAATTATCCCCATGAGTCTATCCAATGCATTCCTACTTGGGAATCTAAGTATCTCTCAAGGTGTAATATAATTCATTCACTCTATGACTCTGTCCAAGTCATTTAAACAAGGGAATAAAAGTACCATTGAAGGAACAAAATTATTAATTATCCCCATGGTTCTATCCAAGGAATTCCTAGAAGGGATTCCAAGTATTAATCGTCATGAAATATAAACCATTTTTCAGATGAGTCCATCCAAGGCATTCCAACATGGTAATCCACGTGTCACTGAAGGGGGAATTATTAAGGCTGAAAAAAAAATCCTAGTAATTTCCTTTGGGAATCCCTATCATAGATTCATATCACGTCAAACCCCTTGGGTCGAGTACCTGGGAGAACAACTCGTATCTTCATTGTGTCATCAATATGTAAGTGAATGCATAAATAATGTATCATGATGGATGAATGACTAGACCCATGACTAAATCCACACACTCACAAGGCAACATAATTTGTATAAGTTTTTTATAACACCTACTACTATCTCATACCAAACATATAAAGTCAAGCTTAGGGTTGGTGAACCACTGAGGTAATATCATTGTTCCCCTAAATCAACACACCAAATAGGAATCTTACTCAAGATCATAGAGGTGCATAAAAAGGTGGAAGTATCCTTCTTGGGATCCTTAAAGTCAGTACCACAGTCGAGGGTCAACACTCGATGTAAAGACAAAAAAATTGTTATATATAGATATTTAATTTTAATATATGAATATTGATTATTATACATAACAATCCATGATATAATTATTGTGTTATAGTTCATTAGGAAACATTAACACATAAAAGTATGGCTCATAAGTGAGCCATATAATCTCCATCTATGTTATATATATATAGATCCCATCCTAGATAAATCATACATAATACCATTAATCCTAACCAATGGAATAGAAATGTATGAACGGGTCCTACTGAATTCACATTAAGGGTAAATATGGGATATATCAATATATTATGAAAATAATGGTATTATATCATGAGAATAGCATTTTATAATAATACCCTAGATATCATAGATCATAATAATGAGTGATAGAATAATTCATGGTTGTTAATTATACATGATTAATAGTTGAATCAATGGATATAAACCAAAATATAATAAAATTGGCATAAAGAATATATTTTCTGAAATCACATAATCCAAAATAATAATTTATTTAGTAGCTCAAGGCTCATGACAAGACAATCATAGTGGAATGATTTAACTCCCCAAACAATCATAGTAATAAAAGTGAACTCCAAAGACTATCATAGTCGATAGAGTCTGTTACTAATTTGATTTTACTCCCCATTACATTATTTTTTATCTTAATAGATATCAATATATACCCAACTCATTTGTGTGATATATATGTATCAACATTCACAAAATAAAAATCAAATATATGTGAAACATGAAATCCAAAAACATTCATAATATTATAACGCAATAAAACGAATAGGTTTTATAAAAATTTCATCATATTATAACCTATGGAAAAGAAATATTTTTCATAATACATTCCCCATTTCATCATACCATAAGTTATGGAATAAAGAAGTTGGTTTCATAAAAATTTTGTTACGGTATAACCTAAGTAATAAAAATGAGTTTCGTAAACTTATTTAATCATAAACCAATACCATTTAAATAAATATTAATAATGTAATCCATGGAAAATATACCAATTAAATTATAATTTACATCAATATATGTTATCATATATAATAAATTGATTTTGAAATGAAAATCACTTAGAACGATTCTTGAGGAAAATATCATTTCATTGAAAATAAAATTTTTAATTAAAAAATAATTAAATATTGTGGAAATAATTTCATTGGAAAATAAAATTGAATATTTATTGTGTAATCTTAAAATAATACAAATTCCAGGGTAATCGCAAAGTCCATTCAGGTAGTACATGTTGAAATAAATATTTTTTTTACATTTTTGGTAAAAGCCAAATATACAATATTTGAAAAATAAAATGAATTTTACATTAAAAAATTTATGAATATATAAAATGTTATAATTTTTTTTAAAAAAATATTTTGGATAATTTTAAATTCAATTTTTAAAACATTTTTTGGAAACATGGTTTTCGATGATAATGGGTTTTTGATTCAAGAGAGAAGTAAAGTTGTTTTGTCTTGAAAACGTTATTTTCAAATAAAGAGTATATAATGAGGGGAAAATGAAGGGGAATAATATATTATTCTAACATAACAATAGGAGAAGGATATTACTATATTTATTAAGATATGGATCATAATATTTTAACATCATAAATATAATCATATACAATCCCTATAAATAATGAGACTATAACATAAATTTTTTACCACATTGGTATATTTTCAATCGTAAGCCCCATTAACTATTACCATCAAATTAAAATTTATATATCATAAAAATTCATATATTTATGATATAAGATGTCATTGGGGTAGTATATATGCCTCATTGAAGTATATAGGTTTATAACATAACTTATGACCCAAAGAAGTCAATTTGAGGAAAAAATCACTTTGCTTGACTATGGAATTCCATGATTCATGTTAAAAACTCCAATATAATAAATATAAGATAATTATACATAAATTATTGAAAAATAATTATATATATCATATCTTATATGATTTTTATGACCTCTTATTAACTTTTTATTAACAATTCCTTGTTAAACTCACGTTTTTGGAAATTACATCTTTTTTTTCATGTATATTTTGATTTTATATTTTTAATACTCTTAATTTGATCATAGTTCAATTATAAAGAATATTAATAATGATATAAATATCATATATATTCATTATATATTTATTTAGAGTAATCCATAAAAGTTATAGATAAGGATATGAAAAACAACGTTCATCGAGATGGTGGGTCATGCGTACGCATGAATGTTGTTTCCATTTTCTCAAAGGATTGAAAGAAATAAAGGTAAAAAAATATATTAACATCACAGAATAATTTTTATGTCATATATATCACATATTTTCATTAAAAAATACTTATTATCTTCCATGTAAAGCATGAATGAATCAAATCGATTCGTGATGCAGTAGTCCTCCAAACACACGAGTAACGCTATCATATCCTTACACAATGTAAAGTAAGAAAGTATATGTTTTATAATAATACAATAATTATAATAATAAAATATATAATCACTTAATAAATATTTATATCTACTCATGGGAGGTCGGTATGTAAAATGGATAACATCGGTTCACAGAACGATAGCCCACTATACACACGAATAATGATTTCAGAACCAATTTGATGGTGGTGGAGATTGATAAAGGTTATAAAATTAGAATAATAAAATCTAAATATATGGTATATATTGGTGTGGTTATATCCTCATAATTTAGGAATATGTGAAGGATCTAGAATAATAAGTAAAACATAGACATATTGTTAAAAAAAATATCTCTTCTTCAGACAACATCTTTAGGTTTAACATAAAGCCTTCCTATATTTGTTTACTAATATTACCAAGGAATATAGGGAGTTTGTAGGTATTTAAGTAATCTTTTTGGTTAGTTATTTCATAATCCAAATGGTTTTTTATGTGAGAATAGGATAGGAGTGGGGGAGGATTTTTAAAGTGAGGAGAGTTGCACACTTGTATTTCCTGGAATAAAAATGCCAAACTCATACTTTTCACATGCAAAAGTCTCCAAAATTTTTAAATATATAACCATATAAAAGATAAGGAAAAATATGAAAAAAATGTGTTATGTACAAGTTTTAATGTGATTTTATACCTTATGTTTTATTTTAACCCCCTCCCCGGGTAAAGCCTTTTAACCTTAACTATAGTAATTAATTTTTATTCTTTTTATTATTCATTTCGACCAAAAATAAGAAAAAAGGTATTATATGATTTAAATTTATATGATTCAAAATATTTACTCCATATTATCAAATTCCATTTAAATCAGTGGGTAATTTTAATTTCAAATTAAACCCGTAGAGGCGATGAGAAAGTGGTTTCACAAAGAGAAAATTTTCTATGGATAAAAAATATTATATCCAAATTAAACCTTAAAATGATTACAATAACATAAATTGGATTAATATACATATAATTTTACTAGTGTTACATTTAGAAACATTTTTAAAAAATAAAACTTTTATATTCTTTAAACGAAAAGGCATTTTCCTATAAAAACAATTATTTTTATTATTCAATGAAAAATTCATATTTTTAGAGAAATCCAAAAAAAATCACCCTAAGATAATGTTTACATGATTATTAAAAAAATGAACATTATTTTATAATTTTTTTTTGTTTTTTAGAAAGTAATATTTTTATTTTAGATAAAACTAAATAAAAAATTTGTTTTTAGAGAATATTACTTTCGAAACATATAAGTACCTTACTAAAAATGAAGTGCATTTTTATCAATATGTTTTACTAATATAAAACCATTATATGTAATATTTAAAATGTGTTTATTCCTATTCATTCCACCAAGTTTATATACTATGTAATAAAAGTTGTGTTTAAATAATAATAATAAATGTTTATTGTAGCTTGTTAAAACCCGTTGTGGTGTGTAATGCAAGCTATTGAAAAAATTAAATTTATTATAAAAATATTTTATAAAATATTGGGGTGTAATTGTTTTACATACAAAAAATGAATTTTCCCATAAAATTTATATAAATATTATACAAACAGATGTGGATACATCTGCCTCATCATATCCTCATGTTTACATATAGCTTCCTCAAACTAGAGGTTTCTCCAAAACAAATATAACTATGTGAGTGGACTTATTTCATAGAACATAATATATTTGATCTAGAATATCCAATTTATTTTTTTCATAAGAAATTTCTTTCTCTAGTGGTATAACAATTTAGTTATGTTTGTGTGAAGGGTTAGCTATATACATCTTAAGGAGAGATATATGAAACACTTCATGAACTTGAGAGAGGTTTGGTGGAACCACAAACTAATAGAATACTATCCTAATAAAATCAATTATTTAAAAGGGACTAATATACATAAGGCTTAGTTTTACCCTATTTTCAAATATCATTACCTTATTCTATGTAGAAATAATTAGAAACACCCCACCACCAACTTCATATTCCAAATCATGATGTTGATTGTCAGCATAATGTTTTTGTTGACTTTATTCCACCCCTAGGTGTTACTAAATAGATCTAACCTTATCATCCATTTGTTTCAGAAATATGATGTCCTAGTGACTTTATTTCTCTAACTTCATTCCATCATGTTTTATATCTACCCTTATTTCCATATATTTCTTTATAAAGGGACATCTGAATTCTCGAGTGAAGGTTATTGTTGTATGAAAACTCAACTAGGGTAAGGTGTTGATCCAAACCACCTTTAAACTCAAAACAATAAGATCTCAACATATCCTCTAGGGTTTGATTTTTTCTATTAGACTAAACATCTAGATGAGTATGACATGCTGTTTTAAAACTCAACTCTGTATAATAAACATGCGGAATACTTCTCCAAAACATTAAGGTAAACCACAGATCCCAATTAGATAAAACTTAATGTGGTACTCCATTAGACATTTTAAATTATTTAATTTATACCCTAGATATATATAGAGAGATAAATATTCATTGATAGAAATACAGTGTTCTTACTTTGAAAAGAAATTGACTATAATCTATATAGAATTATTCCCTTTATAGGTTCTATGGAGTGTAATGGAAAAATCAATGGTGATGATTTATTATTTCCATTCTGATATGGGTAATTGATTTATCATCTACCTAACATGCGTCTCTCATCCTTATCATTCAAACTTACTAATATGTGAGATACGAACTCTTTAATATATTTTTTTATTCCATCCCATGAGAACTACTCTTTAAAATATCTATACATCTTCCAACATATGGGATAAATAGAGAATAAAGAACGATGATCTTCCTCTAAAAACTCATTCATCAAATATGTTATTGAGGAAACACATACATGGTTAATAAAAATTTTCATTCTATCATGATCAATGTTAAAATCATGAAAATTTATAACCTAGTTTTATTGCTCTACAACTTCATTCTAATTCTTCTCAATCTTCACATAGATAGAATGTTTAACATTCAATTGTGAAAGATATGATTTATCCCTTACCTTCAGGATTTGTAGATCCAGCATTTGAGAATCTAAAAATATTAGAACTTTTTTTATCTTCATCATGGATAATCTAGCATGATCCTTTCGACTCAAAGCATCATCAAAATTGTTCAATTTAACAAGATGGTAATGTATTGATCAGTCATAATATTTAATCAGTTATAATAATCATCTAGAGTAAAAATTTAACTCATTATGTTTTAATATATACTTTAAATTTTTCTAATCAGTATATATATTACACATTTCATCATAACATTAAATACTCAAAACCTTTAATGAAAAAATCCCACACCTAACTCCAAATCATTAGTTTATTAATTTTTCTCATTAACCATAAATATTACCAAGGACTATTCTATAACCATATCATTATTCATAATAACACATCCAAATACTTTTTTGGATGCATCACTATAGATTTCAAACCCTTATCCACTATAGGGTAATGTAAGCACAGGTACGATGAAGAATTTTTTACATCAGTTCCTTGAAAGTTTCTTCACATTCATCTTTCTAGTGAAATTTTCATCCCATTCAATTTAACATAGTGAGTAGATTAGATAACCATGATAATGTTTCCTCAAACCGTTGATAATATCTTTTAAAACCAAGAAAACTATGAAACTCATCCCGTGTGGTTGGTTTTGTAAAACATTCAATAGCCTCCATCTTTGATGGATCTACCGATATACCCTCTCTTGAGATTATATGACCCATAAATTAAAATTTGAAATTTTTTATTTAGTTCTTCAGTCCTTAGGGTCTCTAGTATAATTATCATATAATCTCCATCGTCATCCATTAACTCTTAATTTATATGAATAGCGTCTATAAAGACTATCACAGTCTTATCTCGGTGGTCACTAAAGTCTCAATTCATTCAATCCATGCCGATAGAGTGAATTAGTAAAAAATAATGGAATAACTATATATTAATAGTGTCCATACATTTTTTTGTAATTTTATCATGGTTATATCTTCCTCGTTGACCCTCAATTGATGATATCCAGAATGAAGGTATATCTTGGAAAGGTATTTATCTTCACACAATTGATAAAATAGGTCATCAATTTGGGGTATATGATACTTATTGTTGATCATGATCGTTATTATCTCAAAATAAAAAATAAAACCTCTTAGGGAACCATATTTATTTTTCATAAAAATAACAGGTGCACCCCAATGTGACATGCTTAGATGAATGAATCCCTAACCAATATTTTTCAAGAGTTTATTCTTTAATTAATACAAATCAATCGGTGGTATTCTATAGGGATTCTTTGAAATACAAATGGAACTAGGTTTGAGTTCTATTGATAAACCATATTTACGTTTTTTGGAAGGATCGTAACTCTTAATAAAATATAAAATAATCTCTTACAAAAGAGGAATATCATTTATGTTGTGTTTTTACTAACAATCACAGATAAACACCCCTCTTGAATAGGAATCAAAACCCATAAAATGTATATTTTTTACAAAGGAAGTTCATATTTATCATGACACTGAGAGACTACCATATGTTAGATTAAAATTTCAAATTTATATATCATTACATATAAATTATTGTGGTATTTATGTAGATATATCTAATCTATTCCTAAGACAACATCAAATTCAACCCAAGGAAGTATGATAATATTATCAGGAAGCACATTCTCACAAATATCAACCAGAGAAGAATAAAATACATGATATGCGATCATTATTAAATGAGGGGTTTTGTTGTTAATTTTATATCTAATCATTTTATTAGAATCTTGATACACTTACCAATTCCTCACATATGAAGGAATAGGTAAATCTATATTCAATTAACAAATTAATTTTTCTATAATTTATTGTATGTTTACCTTTCACAATGGAATTATCCCACTACTCATTTGAAATAGTGATCACATGAGATTTTCATTATTTTCTCAACATAAGAGGTTAATCACATCTATCATCTTCATTAACCTTCAGATTTGGGAACTCATTAGAATAATTCCCATACTTATTTCCTTTGAAAAACTGGAGTGTAAATGTTTAATTATATGTAAATTTCTCTCTATTCGCATCATTATATATAATATTCCCATTATATCAGTATTCAATTTCCCAATGAAAAACCTTTACACACATAAAACTTTTACCAATACTCTTAAAGAAATTTCTTCTATGTTTTTCTCTAAGCATGAAGAATGAAGGATCATGTTATTTTTTCCATGTTTTTTACAATTTCCTTTGAATTCCATCATCCTTTTTCTTATCAAAACAATGTGATTGATGGGTAATTATGAAATCCATTTACACCTTGAGAGCACATTGAACTATTTTTCACATCTACTGAAGTCCCTTATGGATAAATACATTTGAAGACTTAGTTTTATGACACTGGATAATTCATCTTCTTGAATTTCAAGTTGGATTATAATTCCAGAGGAATAGCTTGCAAGCCTTTTATAACATGTCCTATATATGTGAAAATATTCATCATTATTAGGCTATATCTCAACAAATTACTTAGCTATTTTTTTACAAAAAAAATCTAATGGAAGTACACATTGAAAAGTAATCTCTTAAACTCATCCTAATCTATAGAGTTTATTTCTTCATATTGCATTCTATTATTAATGAGATAACACCATTGATCTACATATCCTTCCAAATAATAGATATCCAAAATTACTTTTTCATGTTTAAAACACAAGATAATGGATAATATCATTTCATTATTACTGATCCATTACTCTAAAATAAGAGGGTTAGTAGAACCTTAGAGAGAAGGTGGACGTTTCCTCTTGAAGTACTCAAGAGAGTGATGTTCCCTCTTTTTCTGATTTAGAAGTTTAAGATGATGTTTGGCGTGGGAAAGTTGTTTAATAATTGAAATAATATTTTTAATTCTAGATCCCATAACATTTAGCCACTCAGAAGGACAGTCATTTCATATTCCATCACACTTACCAATGACATGATTTCTTAGGGTTTCATCTATATACTAAAAGTAAAACTCATAGTGTAAGAAACAATAATCATTATGGGGAACCAAATAATAATGAAAAATAAATTATAAGATGTCTATATCATGATAGATTAATTTTAATATCTGAAATGTTATGTTCATACTAGGTAATTAATATCCATGATCTATTTAAATACATAATTATTGTTAATAAATTATTAGTAAACGTCTAATTAATATCCCTCAAGATTTCCAAACCACATGAGCAACAAGACCTATTTTCATGAACCAAGTGATGATAGAGTCCATATTAATTATCACTTTTTTATGTTATTACCCTAAGGTACCTCTCTTCTAGATCCAAATCCACTTGTATTATCAAAATAAGGATGTAATTTCTTTGAAATAAATCTTTCAATCATTTACCAAATTCACAATACATTTTCTTATACATTGAATCTTCTTTAAACTTATACTTACACATTAACTTTGGGATGTCACAAATGTCTTCTCATCCTAGATTAAAAATGATAACTACACATTTATCGGATCCCAAATATAAATATGTAAAATACCAGACAAAGATATAAAATTTCAATAGATTAAAATTAATTACATCATATAACGATCCATGCTACAATCAATTAGGTCTAGTGCATTTAGAAACACTTGAACGTAAACAACTGGACAATAATTGAGCTACATTATATCCCACAATATTCATCATAACTATAACCATTTTTAAACAAACCATACATAATACCATTCATCATAACTTGGGGAAATGAAATATAAGAAAGTATGGGATCAGATGCTTAATAAGAGTAAATTATGAAGATAATAATACATCATGAGAATAAAGGTATTAGAACTGGATAACAAAATTTGAAAACAAGACCTTGAATATCATAGATCATAAAATTGATTTAGGGAAAAAATCATGGTAGTTCATATGTCATGAATCATAAATGAATAAAATAAAAATAACCATGAGAACATAACCCTAACATAAGGCATAGATTTTAGGCTAGCACATAAGCATTGAAAATCATCTCCTTAGAAGATTATGGATAATTTCAAAGACTATCATAGTGGAATTGTATCACTCCCTAAACTATCATAACAATCAATTTTTACTCCCAAGACTATGATAGTGTATAAAGTCACATACTAAAATGGGTTCACTCCCCATTCTTGTCCTATTTATTTAACGAGATATCAATTTTTCCCAATACATATTATGTTGATATAGTCCCTACACATCACATAATTAAATTCATACATATGTGTTCAATGAAATCCATAAAAATTAATTATATCAAAACCCATGAAAATATATGGTTTTCATGAAAATTTCATTATAATATAACCTCTGTACAATAAATGTTTTTTATCATAATTTCATTATTTCATCATTGTATAAGCTATGGAACAAGAAGTAGGTTTTGTAATAATTTTATCATGGTATAAACCAAAAAAGAGAAATGGGTTTCATAAACATCTTTTCAATATAAGAATAAAACATTCAAAGGAATAATAAGAATGGTTCCCATGGATCATATCCAAAATAAACAATAAGTTAAATCAAATGATGTAAACATAAAATGGATTTTTTGGAAGATAAATCACTTGAAACGTTTCATGAAGAAAATTTTCATTATTTTAAAATAACATTTTTATAATTATTAAATCATAAAATATTGGGGAAATAATTTTATATTAACATATCCTTCAAAAAATTATAAATGATGATTGAAATAAAATAATTTTCATGATAGTGGTAAATTTTGTTCATGTTGTACACATTAAAGTAATTATTCCTTTCACATTTTTAGTACAATCTAATGAGACCATGTTTAAAAAATGACATTATGATTCCATTAAATGTTTTGTAAAAATTAGAACATGTGTTTAAATTTTTGTATTAATAATTTGGAGAATGTTAAAATATTTGTTAAAAAAATAAAAAATAATGTTATAGAAGCAAAAAGGTTTTTGATCGAAAAGAGAAGTTAACTAGTTTTTTCATAAAAATATTATACAATACTATTGAGTAAATAGACAACAAAGAAGGAAAACATCTATTCTAATGAAAAAAAACATAATAAAATAATTTTAGTAGGATTTTTGATAGATATATCATAATAGTTTATCACAAAAAACATACTTATGAATAATTCCTATAAAAATGAAATTCTAAAATAAAATCAATTGCACTTTGGTATGTTTTGAATCACAATAAAAATTAATGATTAGCATAAAATAGAATAATAAATACCATGAAAATAAATATATTAATTATATAACAAGTAAAATGGTCAATATTTATGCCTCATAGAGGAAGTTAGGTATATAACATAACTTATGATTCCAAGATGGAAATTTGAGACAAAATCCATTACATTAAGTCTCGACTAACTTGATAAACATTAAAACCTATAGTATATTAAATATAAGTTTATTATAAATATATTTAAGAAATATATTTATATATATCACACCATATATGATTTTATTTTGACCTTTAATTATATATTTATTAAAAATTCCATGTCAATGTTACGTTTTAGGTAATAACTGGTTTGTTTTTCTGGTATGTTTTGATTTGTTATTTTTATTGATATTTAATTGATCACCCTTAAATTTTCTATATAATTTTAAAAATGATATAAATATCATATATATTCAGTATATATATATATATTTTTTGTGTAACCCATTAAAGTTAGAGATATTAAATGAAATACGCCGTTCATGGAGACTGTAAGATATATGTATGTATGAAAGTTGTTTCTATTTTAATAATTGATTAATGGAATGAAATGTAAATAATATATTAAAATTATAGAATAAATTTTTTATTTCATATATATCACATATTTTCATTAAATCAATCCATATTACGTACCATGTAAAGCATGAATGAATAACATCACATCACGAGATAGTAGTCTGTCGTACACATGTGCGACGTTATCGTATTCCCAAAGAACTGAAAGAAATAAGATATATATGATATAATAATTACAAAAGTATAATAATATCATAAATATCATATATAACATTGAATATATCATTATATCTTTTTGTGAGAGGTGGTAATGTGAAATGATTAACATCATTTCGTTTGGTGGTAGTTCATCGTGCACACGAATGGTGATTTTGTATCCCATTTAATAGTGTTAGATATGGATATCAGTTATGAAATTAACATAATGACATCTTACTATATAGGAGATAATTTTTTTTATATAATAATAATTTAATAATAATTTTAGGATTTATAAGAACATGTAAAACACTGAACATAGTTAAAATCATTACCTCTTCTTCAGACAACATCTCTATGTTTCACCTAATGTCTTCCTAGATTGTATTTATAATCTCACTAGAGACTCAAGGATATAGGGGTAGACTTAATAATATATTAGGGTATATACTTTTAGTACAAAATGGTCTTGGAATTTTAAAGAGGAGAGAAGATGAGTTGCCTTTTATAAATGAGGAGAGTGAGATGCTTGTAACTTTTAAGAATGAAAAAGGTGTACCAAGAGTTTTCACATGGTACAAAGCGAAAAAATGAATAATTATAGAACATTATAGGTTATAATGTTTTAATATGCCCAAAAAATGGTATTTTAAAATGTTTTTAGGTGATCTTAACCCATATAATTTTAGTTTAACCCTCAATAAACCCATCTTAACCTTAATCAAGGAAATTAATTTATACTATTTATTATATTCATTTTGACCAAAAAATTAAGTTGAAATTTTTAAATAATATATATTTTCATTATAAAAAAACAGATTCAATTCTTATAAATTAAATTCACTTAAACTGAAAATTTTAATTTAATGTAAATTAACCGAGGCGATGAGAATGCAATTTTCCAATGAGAAAATGATTAAATTTTTTAGAAGTTTTTATATCACAATTTATTCTAAAAATGATTAAAATGAAATAATTTAGGTTAATAGATATATAATTTAAATAATTTTACTTTTCAACCCATTTCTTTTAAAAATGTACCATTATAAATTATTTAACTGAAATTGAAGTTTTCAATAAAAAAAGTTTTTTTACAATTATCGAAATATTGTTCTTTAATGAAAAATACTGAAATTTCACCATAAGATACTATTAAAAAGCTCTTTTCAAAAATGAATATAATTTTTTTAATTAATTTTCTACAAGTTTAAAAAATAATTTTATTATTGTTTTAAAATGAAATTAAAAAACCATTTTTTAGAAAATAGAATCATAGAAACATATAATACTTGACTTAAAATTATGTACCATTTATAAATATGTTATGTTTATATGTAATCATGATTATAAATATTTAAAATTTGTTTATTCCTATTAATTCCTAAAATTTTAATAGTTAGTTAACAACCATTGTATTTAAATAATAATATTATATAGATTTGCATGGTTTGTTAAAAGCTGATATTACGTGTAATTCTAGCCATCAATGAAATTAGTTTTTTTAAAAAATATTTCATAAAATATCTGGGTGTTACTCCTAATTACTAAGGATTTATCATACCATATAATAATTAATAGGATATCACAACCTTTCCATATATAGAGGGTCATATAACTATGTCACCTGTCAGAAGATGTGTCATGATCCAATCTCAGTGTTAAGGCCCCTTTGGAATGGTCTCTACACTCATACTTATACTAGTTTTCCTTTGTTTTATCCACCATTCTAACGACACATGATTGTTTAAGTGGAAATTATATTTCTTTTATGTAATAATTAATACATTACACAAATATATTTCCAAGGACCATATTTATTTAGTGTCTTTCTAGACATATAACACATCGTTCTTGCATCGTGAATGAATTTCAACATATCCCAAAAATATCTTCCCCAATAGTTTTCTTACATTAAAAATTTCATTATGTTCTTTTAGAAAGGAAAAACTTAAAAATGGTGAGCTAAAATTCTTATTAAGGGTAAATATGGAGATATCAAACAAAACATAAACATAATAATGTAAAAAATAACATATATTTTTAATACCAAAATCTTGAGTCATAAAATAAAGCTTAGTAGTATGTAAGGAATAAATCATAAATGAACATTAACATTGACAACATAACATTGACATAAAACATGAACTTCTAGAAAACAAATAATCATAAAAAATAATTTCCATATTATGCAAGGGTTATTTTCAAGACCATCATAGTGGAAAAATTCCTTTACTAAACCATGTTTAGATGCTGTTTCAGTGCTGTATTTCTGAACCAGATTTACTTGTCATTCCAGCCTTATATTACAGAACTGGATTTACCATAAATTCCAGTCATGCCTATCTCAAGAGATATAAATATTTACCCAATTCATTGTAGGTTTATATAGGTTCCACCCATCAAATAATAAAAACCATACATATATGGGCCACAAAAACATAAATTATTCATCACAACATAACCCATAAATTAAATGGGATTATTAAACATCATTCCATCATAACATAATCCATTTAAAAAAATATATTTCATAAATAAATTCCATCATAATCATAAAAAACTATAATAATAATATGGTCGTTATAGTTGACAAAAATATCCCTATTCCTAGATGGAAAATAATTTTGTCAAAACACATGAAATTAATTATTTAAGAAAATATCCTTTCTTTTTCAAAAATGTTTTCTTTTCACAAAATGTCCTGAAATATTAAAAAAACAATTAATTTGAAAATAAAATTGAAAACATATATATTAATTGTAATTAAAATACTTTGTTATGAAGAAGTAAAAATCATTTCATGTCGTATAAGTTTTAAAAAACATTCTTCTCGTAATCTTACCAAAAATGTCAAAAAGTACCTTGTATGTAAAACGAAAGAAAGATTCCTTCCATAACATTTAATATAAATTCACCAATGGTTAAAATGAAATTTTAAAATAGTATAATAATAGAAATAATATTATATATGTTAGCCAACAAGCATGTGAGGATAAATATACCCCAGTAAATACTTACGTATAAATAATCTAAGATAATAATGAGAGTGCAGAATTATCCTTTAACATAGGTCCACTATTCATTGTATGTATCCAAAAATCCAGTATAATGATTTAAATAATGGAATTGAATTATTCTAGAATCATATTCATTTTTAGAATATTATATATGATAATATTATTATCCATTTGGTAGCAATATTTCATTTTTACTCGTCATTCAGTTATTAGCTGCTTTATGTTATATAGCATCATTTATCGATCAAGTTCATATTCCACTTCTCAGGTTATTATTATATAATTTAAATATTGATATTAGAATAATATATATAATATTTATTCATGACATTAAGGTATATAATCGTGGTTTAATGAAGATCTTATAAAATGAATCACATCACATCATGGACATGGTAGGTCGTACGTACGGCTGAATGACGATATCATTCACTTAATGGTTAAATGGATTGGAATTGGATGGTATATTAATTAAAATGAATAATTATCAAGTTATATTCATTATTTACATGCATTATAATCATCATTATACACATCCAAATCAAGTATTTTTAAATAAAAAACACATGGTGTAGAGACATTAAGTTGTACGTACGCACACATTGTGATATTGTTATTTTTAGGATGGAGAAAAGGAGTCATAAGGTTTTAGCATATTTATAATAACATATCATAATGTAGAGGACATTTAATTTATTAATTTATTTTGGAAACAACATAATTAGAGGAATGAGAAGAATAAAATAATTTTGCAAGCGTTAATAAAACAATTACCTCATTTTTGAGTATCTTGTTTTGATTTGAAAAAACGGCCTCCTTAGGTTGTATTTATAAAAAATGTTTTGCCTAAAGTATGAATACAAGGATGTTGGGATATTATTTTAGATGATTTTGGATGAGGTAAGGGGATTAAGAGGTGTGATTAAGTGGGTAGATGTGGTGGACTTTTATTAGATGGAGGAAGGGCACATTAAGAAGGTCTTGAAATATTATTTTATTATAAATTGATTTTAGAATTATAAAATTTCCAAAGTGATATATTTAAAATATAAGATAAGGATAGTTTTAAATAATCCCATAAAACAATTTTAAGACATGTATATATTTTATTTTAAACCTTATCTTTTCATTTTACCCTTAATTACTCTACTATTTTTAGTTGAGGTAACAGAAATTTAATTATTTATAGGCTATTAAGTTTACTTTAATGGGGTAAATTTCCAATTATTGGACCATTAGTTAACTTTTTCACCTTATAAAATCAACCTTTTGATATCAAAAGATTTTTATGATTTCTAAATAATTTAATAAAATATTATTTTAATAAAATATTAATAGTTACTATTTTTAAACTATTCATTTCGATGAATTTAAATAAAATCTAAAAGGAGATATAACAAAGATATAGAGAATTTAATAGTCTTCTGAAATTTAGTATTAACCTAAGAAATCTTGTATGACAAAAATTATTTGATATAATATTAATTTTATTATTTTTAAAATCATTTATTTTACATTTGTCTAAATAAAATAATTCTTGTATCACTATTGTGTCAATATTTATGGTAATTATTTAATATATAAAAATTATAAATAAATTCATTTGAATTATATAATTTAATTATATTTATGGAGAATATTATTGTTAGTTGTTTTATCAATTTTATCACTACATAAAATTTTATATATATATAAGACATTAGAGAGTGACATGTTGTCCCTTTTTTTGTTTTAATTATAATTACATCGTATTCATAGAAAAAATTACATTAAATGATTCAATTCCGACAATTTGGTGATATTGGTATAATTTAATTAATCAAATATAATTTTTTTGAAGTTGTTAGGGTAATTTGATTATCATTATCATATTGTTAGTTACTATAATTTACCTGATTTACATTTAAGAGTGGTAAATAAAATTACCATTGTTACAATTCATAATATCTAAATAAATTAAAAGAACCTATTAATATAATTTGGACCCAATTATTTCAAATATTGTATTCAATTTTCAAATTTCAAAACACATAAGATTCAATAATTAATTTAAAATTATTTCTTATTTTCAAAGCGAGAAACCAAGTTTTTTTAAATGTAAAAGAAATCAAAAGATTGATGTGTGTTTATATCTAATTTAAATGTAAAATAATTTCCAATGAACAACCATGGATTAGATGATAAAAATATAATGTAATAATAATTTAAAAAAATTAAAATTATAATCTTTATGTATAAATAAATCAGATGAAAAATCTTTTTTAAATTAAAATGAAGTATTTTTCACAATTCATTAAAAAATAATATTACGAGAAAATAGAAAAAAATCAACCAATGTAAGTTTATCTATCATATTTCAAAATAAGAAGTTTATTTCATGAAAAAAGAACTTATAAAATTCTAAAAAACTATATTTATAATAGGTTCTCCAACAAAAGGCAATAAAACTGTATTATTAGAAAAACACTGATTTTATCCGTAAAATTGAATTTGTTCTTATATCATGTATAAACAACATATAAGATGAATTTTATTCATTATATTGAATATATAACATATATATTTAACAAATAAAATCCATAAATAGTGATTTTATATTTTATAAACACGTATATTTTCATTTAAATAGTTTTTCAGAAAAAAACATTTCATTTTAATTAAAAAGGGTTTTACGTTCATTTATAAATAATTATTCACAATATAATTAATTAAATCCATGTATCAAACATATTTTCATAAATAAATTAATAATTTTCATTCCCACTATCTTAATATCTAGATTATAAGGTAACATAATAATATTTATTTGTTCACATAAACATGAAATCATTCAACTATCTTCTTAAACTATTGATCAGGCTTCATCATTTTATTCGTTGACACTTTTTCCTCTCATATATAATTTGTAGTCTCTTCATCATTAGTAATCTAAATATTACCCATATGACCATGTTGATTCTCTTCATGAGATATTACTTTAGTGTATCAAATTTCATAATGCCCAAACATTCTGCATTAAAAAAATTTAACCATCATTGATGTCTTAGAAATACCATTATCCTTGTACACATGGTTAACTATACCTTTTCCATTTCACTTACTCGATCTGTGTCCTAGTTTTCCACACCCAAAGAATCTTTCACTTCCATTGAAACAGACTCCTTGATTCCTCTTCGAACATTGTATACATTTGGAAAATTGAACATTCTTTCCTCTATGATCAGCATGAAACTAAACCTTTCTCTTATTAACTAGGCTAAGAAACTCACCAAATATGAGATTATATATTATATTATGATATTATTTATTAAGAATAATAATCATTTTTTCCTTCCAACTACCTTATAATTTTGTTTCTCATGAGAAATATCATTCACTTTTCCATTATATTTTCCATGAACAGGATTCCACTTGTTTCAATCCATTTTCTAAAACCAAATAATATTTGTGTGAGAGGAAAAAATTATACTAGGAAAACAACATAATCAAGGGGGATTAATTTCCATCATTAACTTCTTTGGTTTGGTCCTAGGTTACTCATGATAATTACCATAATTTTTGTATTGTAACCTATAGTAAGACATATCTATAAAGAAATCCCAAGAAATATCCATAAAAATATATATAGGGATCTATATAAATATTTATCAGTCTTGTTTACAGTGGTTAACTAAAAATTTTCTCTAATACAGACTATAATAACCCTGGATTGATGTACATGGACATTAAATTTCATTTTCACAATAATTAATACATTACATAAATATACTCTCAATTTTTGTATTAGTTTAGTGTGTTTTGAAACTCTAAACACATTCTTATAGCTTGGAAAAAGATCTTTGACCACTCACATAAAGATCTTCTCCTTTAGTTTTCCTATGTTAAACCTTTATTTATATACTAGGTGAAAGAAATATTAAAAAGGGTAAGCTCAAATTCCTAGTAAGGGTAAACACGGGGTAATCAAACAAAACATAATCATAAGAATGTAAAAACAAGAAAATATATTTTGAATATAAAAATATTGAGTCCTAAAATAATTTTTGACAGTACATAGGGAATAACATATGAAGGAACATTAAACATGATATCATAGAATTAACAAAAAACAATAACTTGGGGCAAACAAATATGCATTGTAACGCCCCGACCCCAGTTGCCCAGAGTCGGTGCCTTATTGCGTAACATTGGCATGATCACAAAATATCAAGTCTCGAAACACCGATTAGTTTAGTAGCCTTGGAAACAGTAGATACATTCACAAATGTTACATTACATCATAAAGTGAAAATCTACAATAACAAAGTCTCCATAGTCCACACTCATTTCCTCTTCTGACTATCCCTGTAGGTCATTCATAAAATACTTCTTCACATCTTGGAAAATATTAAAACATTGAAAGGGGTGAGCTCAGATGCTCAGTAAGGATAATAATATCGAGGAAGCTTTCATAAATAAACATTAACATTTAAGACATTGTATAACTAAAAAAATCCTTTTTAAACATTCACTTCATCATAATATGGAAAAAATAAATTAAATAATTCGATTTACTTACTCGCATGGACATTATACTAGTGGAATAATCCAATGCAATATCAATAACCACTTTCATAATGAGGGAATGCATAATGCCAGACTATCATAACCACGTAGCCAAGGCCTTGTTCCAAGACCACAAATAATATTTTGTCAAGGACTCATGCCAAGACACTAGTTTGTCTCATTAGACCTACCGATGCATCGAGGAGTTGTAGCAGGCTCCACCTGTCACTTATTAAGTCAAATGCATTCCTCATATGAACAGGTTTAAACATATCATAAACCATAACATCATCGTATCATATAAAACATGAATAAAGGAAACATAAAATTTCTACATTTCAATCACAAGATATCAATACAACACATTGATATAATAAAAAACTTATCAAAACCATTTCAATACCAAAATAAATGAAAGTTAAAACTTGGTTTTTATTTTTCATTTAAAAAAAGTTATGGTTTCTAGGGGAAGCCGAAAATCAAATAATGGTCATGGCGGCAGAGAAGTCATTGTCGCCGCATACATATGACATGAAAAACATTCCATTTGTCATTTAGTAAAATGCTTCATATAAAAAGATTCCTTTTGAATAAACGTAAAAGTCAAAGGGGTTTATACACCGTATAAAGGAAATTTGTGTATAAAACAAAATATGCCTCAATGAATGGTGATTGAGAGGAAGCCCCTTAAAAAGATAATTTTTAAATAAAATATATCTATTATGTGTATTCACTATATTTACACATAAAGAATTTATAAATACAATATAGGACATAATAATATCATGACATAATTTGAAAGTAGGAGATTAACCCAAAGAATGGAAATTGGGTTAAGAAATTCCCTTACCTCGTGTCCGAATTCACTCGACCGTTCATTGATCTCCTGAATAATAAACAAGATTTAATCTCTACCTTTTTAAGAAACTTTTTCAAGTTCATTATTCTAACTATATCACTTATTGCCATGTCATAAACATTATGTAATTATTTAAGTTTATAACGGTCATTTTGTCGATCTTAGGTACTTGAGTCAAAAATAAACTTCTTATAATTACAAGTTGTTCATGTGGTTAAATATCCATTATATAGAAACTTATATTCATGATGTAGATATCATATATATCATATATATCCAGTATATACATTCATTTATAATATTACATAACATTTAGAGGTAAGAAATGAAATGCATCGTTCATGGAGACGGTAAGCCGTACGTACGCATGCACGCTACTTTCATTTCTATTTCATATTTAATTGAATGAAATCATAATATTATAAAGGTGTATTATATTTCCAGTATAATATCATATTCAATATCATTTACTCCATCCTTTATACATCCCACATATGGCATTAACGATTCAAATCACTTTGAGGGGGCGGTAGTCCGCATTTCCTAAAATGAAATTATTGCGTTTACCCATAATGGAAATCATAAAGTATGCCATAAATGAGAAATACAGAAGCATATGGAAAACATAAAAATAATATATATATATCATATATGAAAATAGTGTCATCAAAATGGCCACCATTAGAGGTGTTAAAAGAATATTGAACAATCATCGTTTCGTGAGGCAGTATTTCGCCACCCACAGAAATAGTATGTTCTTTAACCATTAGATGAAGGTGTGTGTAAGTGTAAACTAAATACTTATCATAACAAAATCCTAGTATTTTGTAGATACTGGTGTTGATTCAAATGAAAGGAATAAAAAGATTTTAAGGGGTTGGAGAAGCAAAATAAAACAAAACAACATTAGAGAAGACATTACCTTAAAATCGGGTAACTCTTTTTGATTTGAGCCAAAGGCTTTCTTGGAAAGAATTATGCCCAAATTGAGGCTGCTAGGAGTAATGGAGGAATGTTGGGAGAGTATTTGGGTAGAGGTTATCCGTGCCAAAAGGCTTTGAAAGTGTGAGTAAGGTGGTAGTGGTGGGGGCCTTTTATAAGTGGAGAGGAGGGGCACTCTTAGAATGTAATAAAATGTTACTTTATTATACAATGATTTTCAGATTCTAAAGGTCTCACACCTATATAATTCGAGGATAAGGTGACAAGGGTTCGAAATATACTCATCCAATAGGCTTTGGACAAGTGTGATGCTTAGATGTTACATTATCGTTTCATTTTATTTAAATCGTTAATTAATGAGGTAATCACTGCATCATCATGGTGTCATAAATAATTTAATTTATTTAATGTCTAAAAATTATAGAAAAAATATCATGATGTTGGAAATATTTTTAGCTTTATAATTAATTTTTATAGTCAAAAATATGACTTGTATAAACCCATTTAAAAATTGTTTTAATAAAACAAATCTTGTTTGTGACATTTTTATTTTAATATTAAATAAAATGTTTTTAATGTCATTTTCCTAACAAATTGGCTCCATGGGGTCCCTATGTTGACCCATGGATTGTCTTGGTCGGCCATGACTCATCCAATAGGGGTAGGACAAGGGTAAAGGTATTTTCATAATTTTATAATATCATTTTTACCTTAAATTTCACTAATTACCTTTAATCGTGATTAATTAAACTTAAAAGTTACTATTCACCAAAAATTATTTTAATCCCATTGAACCACATTTTACTTCCTAATGACAACCATGTATTTCAGATTCTTGAAAATCAAATCACAGAAGTTGTAATGTTTCATTTAAACGAAAAAATCAGTTTTTTAACTACCACTTAGTGGTTTCACTATACATCAAAAATTGATGATTTCAGAACAATGCCAAAATTTCACCCTAAGCTATAATTGATATTTTGAATTCAAAAATGATGTATATTTTATGAAATTCCAAACATATAATTTTCATTAATTAATTTAATAGTTAATTCCCGTTGTCACAACAAATAGCGTGTTTTTAAGAAACAATATATATCAAATGATTGACAATTGTTTATGTCCAATTTCAAAGTGAAATTAATTCTAATGACCACCATTGGATAAAATGGTAAAAATATATTATAATTATACTTTAAAAACACTCAGTAGTATAATTTGGCACTATTAATTATTTTGATTAAAAAAGTTGTTTTTAAGTAATTTTCACTATTCAAGGAAAATTGGAAGTTCTCAGAAAAATACCAAAAATTCAACATAGGCTAATTTCGATATTCCAAATCCAAAAACGAAGTCCATTTGGCAAGATAAGATTTATAAAATTTAAAAAATTAGGTATTACTATTCATAACGGCTACTTTGATTGGTTGTGGCGTGTGTTAGAACTCGTAGCTGCGTACAACACATGCTACTATATTATTCAAAGAGGTGTGTACCGTGGAAGCTTGGGTTGTTACATTCTCCCCTCATTCAAATAATTTTGTCCTCGAAATTTCATATAATATCACTATATAAAAAGACTCAGGAGATTTTTCATCACAAGTTCCTCGGGTTCCCACGTTGCCTCCTCCATCTTATGGTTTCTCCATAGAACTTTTACCAGACGAGTCGTCCGGTTTCTCAGCACTTGTTCTATTGTATCAAGAATCCTGACGGGATCATCACAATAAGATAGATCAGGTTCTAGTTCTAATTCCTCATAGGTGAGTACATGCATTTGGTCGGGCATGTATTTTCTCAAAAGTGATACATGTAACACATCATGAACTTTGGAGAGACTTGGCGGCTTTGCCAAACGGTAAGCTACAACCCCAATTCGTTCTAGAATTTCAAAGGGTCCGATGTACCTGGGACTCAATTTACCCTTCTTACCAAAACATATAACTCCCTTCCATGGTTATACCTTCACGAAAACATGATCTCCTTCCTGAAACTCCAAATCCTTCCTTCGATTGTCAGCATAGCTCTTCTGCCTACTTTGAGCTGCTTTGATGTGGTTTTGGATTACCTTCAACTTCTCCATCGTTTCCTCCATCAGTTCTGGGCCTACAAGTTTTCTTTCACCAATGTCATCCCAACAGGTTGGTGTGTGACATCTCTTTCAGTATAAAACTTCATATGGTTCCATCCGAATACATGAATGGAAGCTATTGTTATAGGAAAATTCTACCAGAGGTAAATATTGATCCCACATTCCTTGAAAGTCAAGAGAGCATGATCTCAACATGTCTTTTAAGGTTTGAAGTGTTCTTTCTGATTTTCCATCTGTTTGAGGGTGGTAAGCAGTGCTCAAACTAAGTTCAGTATCCAAGGCCTTCTGAAGACTTTTCCAGAATCTTGATGTAAAACGAGGATCACGGTCCGAGGCAATCGACAGGGGTACTCCATGAAGTCTCACAACTTCATTAATATACAGTCTTGCTAGACGTTCAAGTGGTAGATCTTCCATTATAGCAAGAAAATGTGCTGACATCGTGAGACGATCAACAATGACCCATATTTCGTCATTTCTTCTAGGAGTCTTTGGCAGTCCCATGACAAAATCCATCGTAATATTATCCCATTTACACTAAGGTATGGGAAGAGGTTGAAATACTCCACCAGGTAGTTGCCTTCCATATTTCACTTGTTGACAAACCATACATCTTGACCAAAATCAGCAATCTCTTTCTTCATGTTGTCCCACAAAAAATGTCCCATTAAATCTCTATACATTTTGGTGCTCCCAGGGTGTATATAGAAATTGGAACTATGAGAATCATCCAACAATTCCCTCTTTAAATCAGGTATATCTGGAACACAGAGTCTCCTCCCAAATTTCAAAATTCCATCTTCATACACAAAGTCCCTCAACTGCCCATCATTCACAGCTTTAATCATCTTTTTCAACACTTCATCAGCGGACTGAGAACTCTTTATCCATTCTAGTAAAGATGGTTTGGAAACCATTTGAAATTTTTTTGATGGTTCACCCTTTATGGTGATTCCCATATCCATCTTTACTAGATCCATGAAAATAGGATCCCTTTCCACTCTCATCATGTACAAAACTCCATGATATTTTCTACTCAAAGCATCTACAACCTTATTTTCCCTCCCTGGGTGGTAGTGCATCATGCAATCATAATCCTTGAGTAGTTCAAGCCATCGCCTTTGCCTCATGTTGAGTTCTTTTTGTGAGAAAATATATTTTAAACTCTTGTGATCGGTATATATCTCACATTTTTCACCATAAAGATAATTGCTCTATATCTTCAAGGTAAAGATTAAAGCAGCTAACACGAGATCATGAGTATAATAGTTTTGCTCATTAATTTTTAGCTGTTGTGATGCATAGGCAATAACCATATCATTCTGCATAAGGACACAACCAAGTACTTTCATTTTTTCATCACTATAAATAACAAACCCATCATTCCCTAATGGTAGAGTCAATATAGGAGCATTGACTAATCTTCTCTTCAGTTCTTCAGAACATTCTTCACACTATTTTGTCCAGACAAATTTAACCCCTTTATGTGTGAGCTTCGTTAATGGGTTAGCCAATCAGGCAAAATTCTGGACAAAACGTCAATAATAACCTGCCAAACCAATAGAGCTGCGTACCTCAATTATACTTGTCGATGCTGGACATTCTTGGATTGCCTTGGTCTTAGAATGATCAACAGAAATTCCATCCTTAGAGACAATGTGGCCAAGAAAGGAAATCTCTTGAAGCCAGAATTCACACTTGCTAAACTTCCCACATAATTCATGCCTTCTAAGAGTCTTCAAGATAATGCGCAAGTGATTTTCATGATCTTCATAGATTTTGGAGTACACCAAGATGTCATCAATAAATACCACCACAAAATCATCTAGATATTCCTTGAAAACTCCATTCATTAGATCCATGAATACAGAAGGTGGTTTAGTCAATCCAAAAGGCATTATTGTAAACTCGTAATGCCCGTACCTTGTTCAAAATGCTGTCTTCGGAATGTCTTCCTTCTTCACACACAACTGATGGTATCCAGATCGAAGGTCAATCTTTGAAAAGTATTGAGCTCCGTGCAATTGGTCAAATAAATCATCAATGCGAGGTAGGGTATACTTGTTCTTTATTGTTATAGCATTGATCTCCCTGTAGTCAACGCACAACCTCATAGATCAATCTTTCTTCGTAACAAAAAGGACAGGGGATCCCCATGGAGAAACACTAGGGAGAATAAATCCCTTATTACTCAATTCCTCTAGTTGTTTCTTTAGTTCAACTAATTCCACGGTGGCCATCCTATAAGGGGTCTTCGATATAGGCCTTGACCCAGGAATTAAATCAATGGAAAACTCAACTTCTCGTTCTAGAGGATGTCCAGGTAAACCTTCCGGAAACACATCTTAATATTCTTTCACAATAGGCACATCCCCTATTTGAACATTACTTTCCTCGCCATTAGTCATTTCACTCTCTTCCTCCCCAATAATTCAATTTAGTTGAGCTACTGGGGGTGGGTCTAAATAAGAATTAGGTGGTGACGATTCTGCTCTAAAAATAAGGTGTTCCTTATCATCATCATCAAAAATCGTAACCTCCTTCTTCTTATAATAAATCTTTGCATCATAGTCCGAAATCCAATCCATACCGAGGATTATATCAAACTCAATCATAGGTATGGCAATGAGATCAGCAGATAAAGAACAGTTATGTGCTCTAATGGGGACTGATTCACAAAACATTGTTGCAATAACACTTCCCTTAGGAGTTTTGACTGACAATTCTCTTATTAAATCAAACTGTAAATATTTAATTTTCTTAGCAAACTGAGAAGATATAAAATAATGCGATGATCCAGAATCAAATAATGCATTTGCTAAACTTGAGGAAACCATTAAATTACCTACCACCATGTCTTTCGGAGCTTTAACCACAGCAGTAGTGATAGCATAAGCTTGGCCTTGATCCCTTGGCCTCTTCTGAGTTAAGTTCCCCTGACTCTTAGGAAATTCATTTGCATAATGCCCCATCACTCTACAATTATAGCATTCCACATTGACAGTAACTTTCTTTCCCTTGCAATCATGAGCTTGGTGGCCTTTTTCACCACACTTGTAACAGACTCCCATTCCCTTCAAGAAAGTACTGGGGTGTTTCTTTCCACATTTACTACAGGACTGATATTCAACTCTTCCCTTCATCCCCTTATTTCCTTTTCCAGATTGATCAGAAGATCTCTTCTTTTCCTGCTTTGCTTTAAAGTCATAAGACATAGAGAATTCCTTTTCCATCTTGATAGCACACGAGAAAATATCTTCATATGACGAGAAGGTTTGTGAAACTAATGCTCGACAGAGAAATGGTTTTAAACCATCAAGGAAATGATCAATCTTACTTCTTGGGTTACGTATATAATCAGCTGCATGCCTCGCTAACCTTGTAAAGTTAGCCTCATACTTTGCGAAATTCTCATCCTCCTTTTGTCTCAGACTCAGAAATTGCCTTTCCATATATGCTCGATGTTCATGTGGAAAGTATTTTTCTATGAAAAGATATTTGAACTCTCTCCATTACATACTTGATACTTCTTCATCTTCCATTGTATTTTGAATCAATGACCACCATTGATCGGCATCTTCAGTGAGGCGATAAACTGCCATGATAACCTTCTCCCTTTCGCTACTCCCCAAGGCGTGGAATATTTTCTCTAAGTATTTTATCCATTGCTCACCTACTAATAGATTTTTACCCCCAATAAATGTTGGTGGTTGTTTCCACATGAAGAGGTCTAACATTGATCCTCCACGTTGTGGATCAGGGTGCTCCATACGAGTAAGGTTATTATTCATAACCTGAGTGAGCTGTCCCAGTATGGTAATAAGTTGATCCGCACTAGTTGTATCTCCAGCTCCACAATAATTATCTTGAGCAAGAGGGCAATCCCTACACGGAGTGCGTGCACTGATACAGTTTCCATTCCTTCCACTAGGCGCCATTTCTAAACAATGGCATAAGCTAGATTAGTTTATGAATCAAAATACATAATTCCATACTTGTAAAACACTTAACACTAATTGAACAATTTATGGATATAATCCATAATCATAAAAAAGGTTTTCATTGATAAAGTATATACTCATAACCCTTCATAGTGGTTTGAAAATAAAATGAGAATTATCCTAAGCATATCCAGTGGGAGTTTTGTAACCAAGAGTGCAGCAAGGCCCATTGTCGTGCACCAGTTCCCGTTCGAGTCTAGCTCAAAGCGGTGTTTTCGGGTTTTACCCCTAGGTACATCTGTTCCAGAGCCTCCTCTACCTGCTCGTATCCAGACAGGGATGTATTGCTCAGAAAACTCACAAAATCTCTATAATACAAAAATTCTAGGAAGTTTTTCTATACTAATCCTCAAAGTCTATCTTTGGGCTATGTGCTCTAATCAGAGTTTATCTAAATCTAGGTTCCAAGGTTAGTACTAAACTACCTCTGATACCAACTGTAATGCCCCGACCCTAGTTTCCCAGAGTTGGTGCATTATTGCGTAACATTGGCATGATCACAAAAGATCCAGTCTCGAAAGACCGATTAGTTTAGTAGCCTTAGAAACACTAGATACATTCATAAATGTTACATTACATCATAAAGTGAAAATATACAATTACAAAGTCTCCATAGTCAACACTCATATCCTCTTCTGACTATCCCTATAAGTCATTCATAAAATAATTCTTCACATCCTGGAAAATATTAAAACATTGAAAGGGGTGAGCTCAGATGCTCATTAAGGATAACAATATCGTGGAAGCTTTCGTAAATAAACATTAACATTTAAGTAAATGTATAACTAAAACAAAAGCCTTTTTAAACATTAACTTCAGCATAATATGGAAAAATAAATTAAATAATGTCATTTACTTACTCGCATGGATATTCTACTAGTGGAATAATCACATGAAATATCAATAACCACTTTCATAATGATGGAATGCATAATGCCAGACTATCATAACCATGTAGCCAAGGCCTCGTGCCAAGTCCAAAAATAATATTTTGTCAAGGCCTCGTGCCAAGACACTAGTTTGTCTCATTAGACCTACCTATGCATCGAGGAGCTATAGCGGGCTCCACCCGTTACTTATTAAGTCTAATGCATTCCTCATATGAACAGGTTTAAACATATCATAAACCATAACATAATCGTATATCATAAAACATGCATAAAAGAAACATAAAATTTCCACATATCAATAATAAGATATCAATACAACACATTGATATAATAAAAACATTATCAAAACCATTTTCAATACCAAAATAAATGAAAGTTAAAAATTGGTTTTTATTTTTCATTTAAAAAAAGTTATGGCTTTTAGGGGAAGCCGAAACTCAAATAATGGTCACGGCGGCAGAGAAGTCATTGTCGCCACAAACGTATGAAAAGAAAAACATTCCTTTTTTCCTTTAGTAAAATGATTCGTATAAAAAGATTCCTTTTGAATAAATGTAAAAGTCAAAGGGGTTTATACACCGTATAAAAGAAATTTGTGTATAAAACAAAATATGCCTCAATGAATGGAGATTGAGACGAAGTCCCTTAAAAAGATAATTTTTAAATAAAATATATCTGTTATGTGTATTCACTATATGTACACATAAATAATGTATAAATACAAGATAGGACATTATAATATCATGACATAATTTTAATGTAGGAGATTAACCCAAATAATTGAAATTGGGTTAAGAAATTCCCTTACCTCGTGTCTGAATTCACTCGACCGTTCTTTGATCTCCTGAATAATAAACTAGAGTTAATCTCTACCTTCTTAAGAACGTTTTTCAATTTCATTATTCCTTTTATATCACTTATTACCATGTCATGAACATTATGTAATTATTTTAGTTTATAACGGTCATTTGGTCGACCTTAGGTACTTGAGTCAAAAATAAACTTCTTATAATTACAAGTTGTTCATGTGGTGAAATATCAATTATATCCAAAATTATATTCATGATGTAGATATCATAAATATCATATATATCTAGTATATAGAGTAATTTATTATATTACATAACATTTAGAGGTAAGAAATGAAATGCACCATTCATGGAGACGGTAAGCCATACGTACGCATGAACGCTACTTTCATTTCTATTTCTTATTTAATGGAATGAAATCATAACAGTATAAAGGTGTATTATAATTCCAGTATAGTATCATATAAAATATCATTTACTACATCCTTTATACATCCCACATATTTCATTAATGATTCAAATCACTTTGAGGGGCCCGTAGTCCACACTTCCTAAAATGAAAATATCGCGTTTACCCATAATGGAAATTATAAAGTATTCCATAAATGAGAAATACAAAAGAATAAGGAAAACGTAAAAATAATATATATATCATATATGAAAATAGTGTCATCAAAATGGCCACCATTAGAGGTGTTAAAAGAATATTGAACAATTATCGTTTCGTGAGGCAGTATTTTACCACCCACAGAAATAGTATGTTCTTTAAACATTAGACGAAGGTGTGTGTAAGTGTAAACCAAATCCTTATCATAACAACATCCTAGTATATTGTAGATACTGATGTTGTTACAAAATAAAGGAATAAAAAGAGTTTAAGGGGTTGGAGAAGCCAAATAAAACAAAACAACATTAGAGAAGACATTACCTTAAAATTAGGTAACTCTTTTTGATTTGAGACAAAGTCTTCCTTGGGAAGAATTCTGCTCAAAGTGAGGCTTCTAGGAGTAATGGAGGGAATTTGGGAGAGTATTTTGGTAGAGGTTGGCTGCTCCAAAAGACTTTGAAATTGAGAGTAAGGTGGTAGTGACAGATTCTAAAGGTCCCACACTTATATAATTCGAGGCTAAGGTGATAAGGGTTCGAAATATTTTCATCCAATAGGCTTTGGACATTTGTGATGCTTAGATTTTACAGTATCTTTTAATTTTATTTAAATCGTTAATTAATGAGGTAATCGATGCATTATCATGGTGTCATAAATAATTTTATTTAGTTAATGTCTAAAAATTATAAAAAAAAACATGATGTAGGAAATCTTTTTAGCTTTCTAATGAATATTTATAGTAAAAAATATGACTTGTATAAACCCACTTAAAATTTTTTTTAGTAAAACAACTCTTGTTTGTGAAATTTTTCTTTTAATATTAAATAAAATGTTTTTATTGTCTTTCATTCTGCCTCTTCTCCAATCCCGACCTTCTACCTGCTTTTTCGCATATTGAGTTATGCCCGAAGGCCCCAGAACTCGTTGAGGGTTTCCCGAATCTCCACATTTCGAACTCAGAGTTCACGGAATCTACCGCTCCTCTGAAGCTCAACCTTGTTGCTCGGTTTAAGAAGAGAAGACCATCAATTGATTCCTTAGACAGGTTCATATTCAATGCTTGGGGTCTCCAGGAGCGGGCAACCGTTGGCTTGCCCGATTATAGGCATATCATGATCTGCTTCTCCTCTGAGGAAGATCTTATCCGCGCCTGGTCAAGGGCACCCCAAAGTTGCAATGGTTATCGTTTCTTCTTGTTCCGCTGGTCGTTTGACTTCCAAATGAACCGCGACCCGCTGTCAGATGCGATTTGGGTTAGTTTTCCTCATCTACCTTTACTGTTTCAAAATTCAACAATCATAAGGATGCTCGGAAATCTCATCGGATGATATCTATGTTCGGATAGCCGAACAGAAGCTGTTTGTCACCCGGTCTATCCGAGGGTTTGCGTTGAGTTGGATGTATCGAAGGCTCCCTTCGATTTTGTCTGTATTACAATTGGGGAGGAATACAGGTGTAAACAGCAAGTTGTGTATGAGGGATGGACCGATTTTTGTTCTACCTGTTGGAGGCTAGGGCATATCTTGGATGCGTGCCGGCATGGATCGTCTTCGATGGAGGGTAGGAGAGGTAGCTCCCATACCAGGGGTGTTTGGAACAAGGGTGGGAAGGACACGAAGTTATTAGTGGACAATGGAAAGGGCAAGGAACTAGTGGAATGCGGGGTTTTGATCTCAGAGCAGCAGGACATGGGTGTCGAGAACAGAACTGAAGACCATCTCCCACAGCGGCTGACCGAGGAGGTTCTTCCTATGAAAGAGGCAGGGGATTGTAGTATGGTGAGAATGGGTTGCCTTACTACATCAGAGGACCATCGGAGCAACCCGAAGGTGTCAGACGTGTTCAACCGGCGGAAGGATGATTTTACGGGGCCTCCCACTGGAAGGATGCTGGGTAGAGAAGGCAAATCCCAGCAGGTAGAGGTCCAGCTGGAAGGCGAGGCGGATGGGGGCCAGTCCTCGGACCGCTTGTCTGGCAGCGAGCAAGAGGAAGTGATCAGTTTGGATGTTGAGAAAGAGAGTATAGATAGTGCATATGTCAATAAGGGATGGAAAGGTTCTGACTAGGTGGCGCCTGTTACAGTCAGAGGTGAACATATGGGGGATTTGGGCTCATCTCGGTTGACGGTCCCCTTGTGCAACAGGTTCGAAGGTCTAACTGAGGCCAATTTGAGTTTTGATTTTTTTACTCTAGGTGAGGATGTTAGGATCAATGGATAGGAAACCAAAGTTCATAAACCAGTTCACTCAGCAGATGAGGACTCATGCCTAAGATGTGATAGGGGCTCCAGGACAAGGAAGGGGAGAAAGGACTACGCCTCTCTACCTCCTCTTGAGACCCGCTCTGCACAGAAATTGAACAAGATGAAGATAGACAAGGAGGCTCTGAGACACCAAAAGCATGAGCTGTGGGATGATCATCCCACGGTCTTGCTGTTAATCTCCGATGACTATGTGATAGAACAACCTTTAATGCTCAACGCAACTGAGGAGGAGGCTGCTAAAATGATGGGGAGGTCTCTTGAGGTGTCTCTCAATGAGGAGCAATATATATGGATTGAAAAACAAGATTCAATCTTGGTTGGTGGCTTCAATCAAGGAAAGATCAGTTTAGATGAGTATATTCAGTCTTGGGACCAGCTGGTCTTTGAGTTTGAGAAGCTGATATTGAAAAGAGCTGATGTACAGTTGGCATCCCTAGTGTGGAATCTACTTCAGAAAACTGATTCAGGTAACATCAAGTTTATTTTGAAAATTTCTACTTAAGTTATTGGCCTCGGGTGGATGGATTCAGGGTAATGGTCTTATGAGCTTTGTTTTTCTAGGTTCCCTTGTTGTTTGGATCAGCTATATGTTTGTTCTCATGCCTCGCATTCGGCTTGGACCTGCTCTGGATGAGGACCAGAGCAAGAAGTCTTTATCGAGGCAGACCATTGGATTGGAATGTTGAGAGGGTATGGCATTGCCATTGGTTCCATGCCCGTGCATTTGCACGGGACTGTCTGCTGAGGGTCTGCATCGTTAGAGGCTTTTTATCTTGACACATTTGCTTGGGTGGGGCAGGACCGGTTGATTTCTGTGGAGGATTTTTGGTTATTGTGTTAACTGTTGTGGTTTCTCACTTTCTCCTAAAAAGTGTCTTATCCTTAATAAAAAAAATTAATTTTCAGTCAGTATGTCAGATTTTTGAAAATCAAATCACAGAAGTTGTAGTGATTCATTTAAACGAAAAAATCAGTTTTTTAACTACCACTTAGTGGTTTCACTATTCATCAAAAATTGACGTTTTTCAGAACAATGCCAAAATTTCACCCTAAGCTATAATTGATATACTGAATTCAAAAATTATTTCTATTTTATGAAATTCCAAACATATAAGTTGCATTAATTAATTTCATAATAAATTTCCGCTGTCACAACAAATATCATGTTTTTAAGAAACAATATATATCAAAAGATTGACAATTTTTTATGTCCAATTTCAAAGTGAAATTAATTCTAATTACCACAATTGGTTAAAATGGTAATAATATATTCTAATTATACTTTAAAACCAGTCAATAGTATAATTTGTCACTATTAATTTTTTTTATTAAAAAAGTTGTTTTTAAGTAATTTTCACTATTCAAGACAAATTGGATGTTCTCAGAAAGATACCAAAAATTCAACATAGGCTAATTTTGATATTCCAAATCCAAAAACGAAGTCCATTTGGCAAGATAAGATTTATAAAATTTCAAAAATTAGATATTACTATTCATAACGGCTACTTTGATTGGTTGTGGCGTGTGTTAGAACTCGAAGCTGCGTACAACACATGCTACTGTATTATTCAAAGAGATATGTTCTGTGGAAGCTTGGGGTGATACAACCATAGAAAATAATTTCTTTATTATCGAAGTCTCACTTCCTATACCATCATAGTGGAAAAATTCTGATACCTAAATGGGTTTACATCCCGTTTCAGCACTATATTACTGGACCAAATTTATATTCTATTATAACCCTATATTACTAAACCAGATTTAATTTTCATTCCAGTCATGCATATCTTATCAGATATAAATATTCACCAAATTCATTGGAGGGAAATATATGCCCCACCAATAAAATAATGAAATCATACATATGTGTTCCACAAAAATGTAAATTATTCATCATAATATAAACCAAATAATAAACTGGGTTTCTTAGAAATCATTCCATCATATAATAATCCATGTAAAAAATATTTATTTTAGAAATATTATTCCAACATAATCATAATAAAACATATGATTAATATGGGTAGTATAATTGAAAAAATATCCTTAATCATATATAGAATATAATTATGATAAAACACTTGAAATTAATTCTTGATGAAAAAATTATTTCTTCTTCAAAAAAAATTTATTTTTTCTAAATGTCATGAAATTTTTAAAAAGTAAATTTTTGTTGAAAATAAACTCGAAATACTGTAGAGTAAGATTCAAGGAAACGAGGCATTCTAAAGACATAAAAATCCGTTCATGTTGTATATGTTTAGAAAAACACTCTTCCTGTTCTCTTCCCAGAAATGTCAAAATATACCTCTTATGGAAAACAAAAGAAGCATTACTTCCATACCATTAAGTAAATATTCACTAATGGGTAATGTTTAATTTTAAAAATAGTATAATATTATAAATAATTATATTTATTTAGAAAACATGTACATGGATGATAAATATACCATTGTAAATACTTATATATAAACAATCTCAGGTAATAATGGGATTATGAAATTATTTCTTAACTTAGGTCTGCTATCCATTTTATGTATCTCAATCTTCTATATAATGATTTAATGAATTTCACAGACTCGTTACATAATCATAGTTCTTTTTAGGATATCATATATGATTATATTATAATCCGTTTGGTAACACTATTTCATTATTACTCATTATTCAGGTATTACCTGCTTTATGATATTATGCATATTTTGCCAGAATAGTTCATGTTCCACTTCTTAGGTAATTGTTATATATTTTAAATAATTATATTAGTATAATATATTAAGAATTTATTCATTCCAGTCATGTATATAATCATGGTCTAATAATGACATTGTAGAATGAATCACATCACACTGTGGAGAAGGTATGTTGTATGTATACATGAGCGACGATATCATTCCCTTAATTGTTAAATGGTATGGAATTGGATGTTATATTAATTATAAAAAATAATTATCAATTTATATTAAATATTTATATCCATTATCCTCATCATTATACCCATCTATATTATGGATTGTTGAATAAAAAATTAAACCATGACGTGGAGATGGTAAGCTGTACGTACGCACACATGGTGATATTTTTATTCGTATGATGGAAAAATGAAGGTATAAGGTTGTCCCATAATTATAATAACATCTCAAAATGTATAATATACTGGATTTTATTGTTTTTATGGAAAAATGTATGAATAAAAACTATAAGATGAAAAGAATTTTGAAAGAGGAGATAGAACAATTACCCATTTTTCGAGTATTCCGTTTTTATTTTCACAAAAGGTATCCATATGATATATTACTACCCAATGTTATGCCTATCGGATTAAGGAAGGGATTTTCTGGAGTTTATTTAGAAAGAATTTGGATGATGAAAGTGGCTTGAGAGGTGTGAGTAAGTGGGTAGATGTGGTAGCCTTTTATAAGAGAGAGGAGGGGCACATTAGGAAAGTCTTGAAATATTATTTTATTATAAATTCATTTTACAATTATAATAGCTAAAAATAAGTTTATTTAGCTGATATGATGAGGATTATTCGAAATAATCTGAACCCATAATTTATGTATATGCATTTTATTTTACTCTTTATCCTTTCAATTTACACTTAACTAATCTCTTTGAATTTTAATTGAGGTTACAACATTTTAATTATTAAGAGGCTATTAAGTTTACTTATATAGAGTAACTACCCCATAATTAGAAAATAAATTAACTTTTAGACCTTATAAAGTACTCTTATTATTTTTAAAATATTTTTATTTTTTAAAAATAATTTAATTAAATATTAATTTAATAAAATATCAATAATGTCAATTTTTACACTATTCATTTCATTGAATTTAAATAAAGTCCAAAAAGAGATATAATATTGAACCAAAGAATTTAATAGCATTTTAACATGTAATATTCACCTAGAAAAATCATGGACAACATAAATTATTTTATATAATATTTATTTTACTATTTATAATATCATTTAGTTGAAATTTTTATTAATTAAATAATTATTGTATCATTTTTGTGTCAATATATATAGTAATTATTTAATATCTAAAAATTCTAAATAAATTCAAAATCTATATAAAATTATATTGTATTTATATTTAAATTTTATGTTTGATGTTTTATAATGTATATCAATACATTACAATTATTATACTTATAAGAGATGATAGAGGGACATGTTGTCACTTTCTGTTGTTTTAATTATAATTACATCTCTTTCATGGAAAAATTACATTCAAGGAATAAATTATGACCCTTAGGTAATATTGGTCTACTTTAATTTTATCAATTGGATTTTGGTTGGAGTTACAGTAATTTTAATATCTTTATCATATTGTTTCTCACCCTAATTTACCTGATTTGCCTTTAATTGTGTTAAATAAAAATCATCGTAGTTACTATTCATAATATCCAAAAAACTAAAATTTAGCTATTTTTATATTTTGGACCCACATGTTCCCAATCTGGAATAAAATTTTCAATCTTAAAAGTAGAGAAGTTTTATTAATTAATTTAAAATTAATTCTTGTTGTCAAAACGAGAAAACAGGTTTTTTAAAGTAAAAACCATCAATGAATTAATGTATGTTTATGTCTAATTTCAAGGTAAAATTACATACAATGACCAAATTTTAATTAAATGATAAATAAATAATATATTTATAATTTAAAACCAATTAAAAAGAGAACCATTCTGTATAAATAAATAAGATGAAAAATTCATTTTAAATTAAAATGAAGTCTGTTTCACTATTCATTAAAAAATGAATATTATCAGAAAAATACCAAAAAATATACCAAAGTAAATTTTTATGTACTTATTCCAAATAATATGTTTAGTTTTCTAAAATTAACTTATAAATGTGTAAAAAACTAGATTAAAAATGGGTTCTACATCAAAAGGTGGTAAAACTGCATTTTCAGAAAAAGGATCATTTTGTTGATAAAATTGAATAAGTTCTTATATCATATCTATAAAAAATATAATATTAATTTTAATCATTAAATTGAATATTTTAAATATATATTTTACTAATAAAACCCATAGTGAGTGATTTTATTCTTTTATGAACTCACTTATTTTCATTTAAAAAGATTTTTAGAAAAAAATCATTTTCTTTTAATTCAAAAGGGTTTTATTTTCATTTATAAATAATTATTCACAAAATAATTAATTAAATTCATGTAGACAAAATATTTTCATAAATCAATTAATACTTCTCATTCCCACCATTTTAACAACTATATTATAAGGCAGCATAATAATATTTAGTTATTCACATATACTAAATCTTGCGTGAACTGAATTATATAATAAGAAATTGTAATGATGGTTAACAGAAGCCATGCATAGTGTTGCATATACTGAAAGCTAATACAATGTTTTTTATAACACAAACTAATCTTGTTGTAGCGTACAAAATAATACATCAAACAATGAAAAAAGAATATTTGTCATAAAATATTGGGTTGTTACAACCTTGGCCAATAAAATTGAAAGAATACCATACCAATTGTAATATAACATCTTGTGAGGTGTGTAGGATACTATATGTCTCAAATAATATGTATAGTCCTTTATGGTCTAAAGCATGGTGAAAAAATATTTATAGTGACAATGGAGTTCATTCTCTATAATTATCAAGATATATTAATTAAATACAATCTAGTATAAATTAAACTGGAGGCTTCACCCTCATGGGAGATCCCAATCATAGACATATTATCATAAAAATTTATATATACCATTGGAAAGGTATGACATGCCACCTACCTTTAAAAAGATTTCATTTTAATTCCTAAAGGCTGAGAACAACTGCCAATGCATTTTCAATCTCATCTAAGACATATCAAGTCCTATATCCCTACTACACCATAAAAAATAATTAATTGTACTTATATAATCACTAATAAATTAAACTGAATAAATAGAATTAGAAAAATACTGTATTATTTATGTTAGAAAATTTCCAAACACCTAACATGTCAATTTCATTACACTGGAAACATGAGAAGACTCTTAGAAACTACCCACAATATATCAATATCTTTTAATTGGAAATATTGCAAAAACAATGCATCAACTCAACCATCCATGAAACTAAATTTAGGCTTCAAGGATTTATAAAATCACCACAGGGACATTCCATGATGAAACAACACATGGTGAAGTGTAGATAGCCTCTTAGGTAATCCTATTCATATATAGTGGAAAATCCCAATAATTTCTTTTCTAATTCCACAATGATCCTATAGAATTAGGACCAAAATACCCAAACAAAGAAACTGGAAACCAAAAACTAAAAGTGGATGAACGAAGTAGTGTCCAATGGAGGGAAAATCATACCTCAAATGCCAAAGAAGGACATCATGAATACCCCATTTGATAAGGTTTCAGATTAGAATGAGAGGAGAGGAAAGTCAGGTAATGTGAGGGTGGAAAGGGTAAATAAGATGGGATTTTAATTTTATGTATTAAATGTTTAAAAAGGTTCATTCCACCCTTTTTAATGGGACACATTATTTGGACACGCGGTTGGCCAAACCATGCAATATCCATGTAGTTGGAACTACCTAAACACCACACCCCATACAAGGGAGTGACACAAGGTTTAATAGACAATGTTCCATCCCTTAATTATGTATGTAATTTATTATATACAAATTCACGGTTAACCCCAGCATGTCTTATGGTTTCTCTAATCATGTGTCAGTATATATTAGGATCCACAATTAAGCCACACAGTTTCTGCTAATCGTGTACCAATTGTAAACTAAATGCCGTAATTTTTTTTGAAACGAAACCATCAGGCCTAAGTCCCCTAGAATTCTCCAAAATTTTATAATATAATTTATGGGCCTCAAAAGACATATTTAAATATTATTTAGAAGAATACCTACATTAATAATTCTATAAAAAATCTCTGATCAAGATTTTACTCACCCAGTAATGGAAAATTTAAATTCCATCAGAATATTCCAACTCAGAAAAACATGGTATCATATAATATCCGTGCACTAATAATAATGATCCATGATAGGTATTTGTAGGAAAAAATAAATAACCCTACCTACATGGTATATGGACTCTGTTTGAATGATCATTCTTTGTTTCAGAACTCCCAACGCATTTCCATGCGCTGGAACATAACACAACAAAACCAAATCCAACTCCCATAACCATTATCAAAATATCCAGAAATAAACTATATATTGACACATGCTTAACATACATGGATATTGCATCATTTTAGATGAGTATTTTGTAAATTTCATAAATACATGCCGACAGACCATAATAGTTTAGGGTCTTTAGAAACATGGAAACAAAACCTTCTATCCGAGTGAATGATCTTCAACATCCACCATAATGATGTACACTATGAAAACTTTTACCTAAAACATTTATTGATATACTCGATAAAGGAAATATAATATAGCGGTGAGCTCAGATGCTCATTAACTGTAGATAAAATAGACATGTAACCATAAACATGATCACAACAGTATGATAAAAATATTGTAACATTATGAGATCAAACCATTCCTATCAAAGGTCATAAAAATGAGCTATGTGATAAATCTTCATAGTTCATAAGTCATGAATAATTATTAAATAAACATCACATGAAATGAAATCATAACTAAGTAATAAGACATAATATTTTTGGCATAAATTTAAGAATATAAACTTTTATGTTAAGGCTACCTACCAAGACCTTAATAACTTATTAGGATTGTAATACGACCAAAGTACCTACATTAGGCTTGGGCTAGCTACCCGTGTACCCACATTCATTTAATATTGGGATACAACCCATGTAAATTTTTGTTTTTGGTATTTGGATACTAACTGTATACCCTCCTTCATTTAGTCATGGGCTACAACCCATACACCCTCTTTCTTTTTGGGGTTAAGCTACAACACAAACACCGTTTTTCTTATCACACATGGTCTACAACCCAAACACCTTCATTATCTTTGGGCATGTGCTACAACCTGTTTACCCTTTGGAAACATAAAAATATATCATTACCCAATGCATTGGGGGGAGATATAGGTCCCACCCATCTCATAGTAAAATCAGTCCCCCATAAGACACAAGATAATAAAACATTCATCATATCATGACCCCTAAAATAATATATGTATTATAAACATAAAATAATGAACCATAAAATAAAATGGGTATCATTAAAATTTATTCACTTCATAACCTATGGAAAATATATGGTTTTTATAACCATTTCATTGAAGCATAACATGTGAAATGGAAATGGATTTTTTAAAAATATAACCTGTGATGGAGAAAAAGGTTTCATAAAAACCATGACATTATGGGTGATCCATTCATAGAAAGAATAATAATAGAACCTTTATATAATTTCCAAAAAATGAATGAGTAAATTCAATGGATGTTATCATATATGTAAAATATTTTTGAAATATATTTCAAAAACATTTCATGTGAAAAATAGCATTTCTTGTTTGAAAAAATCATGTTAATACAAAAACCCATTTATAAATCATTTTCTCAGAAAATACCATGAAAACATATAAAGATGAATTGAATAAATGTTGAAAATATATTCCTTGAAAATCACTTTTAAAAAAATTTCTTAAATATTAAACTTCTAATAATGATAAGTAATCTTCAATGGAATGAATGTGGGTAAATCCATACATGTCATACGAAGTAAAAATGAACATTCTTTTTTCACAATAAAAAGGTTAGAATGAATAATTTTCTTGGAAGGAGACAATAAGATTCTTGTGGAGATATTTTTAAAATAAAAAAGGCATAAAATTTCATTAATATCTTATAGGATTATGGTATATTGATCTTGGAAACCCTTTTTCTAAAACAATGATTTTCGGCAAAATAAAGGTTAATGTCCTGACTTCCTAAAAAATACATTTTTAATTAATTTATGTACCAAAGAGCGGAATATGATAATAATACATGATTTTATATCATGAAATAAAATATTTGAATTAAACACATGAATGTTTTTGAGAGATGGATCATAATTTTTTTTCAAGGGAGGTAATTACATAAAGAATCTCAGAAAACAATGAGATTGTCTCAATAAAATCTTATAACTCGGTAACATGGGATCATACTCTCCATGTAAAAAAAGGAAATTAAATGAAGCTTAATTTTACATAAAAATAATTATATTCATGGTATAACATGTAAAATGGAAATATATACACCTCTAATAAGAGTTTAGGTTCATAACAAAACATTAATATCAATGATGGAAAATTTATACAAAACAATTTTACCAATTTTGTAACTTTTAAAGGATAAACCCCATTGAATAAGGATCATCAAATTTGAATGTTAATACCAAATAATACAATTAAAATATATATATAATGCAATCATGGGTTTTTTCATACACCACACAAAATAAAATATTGGTGAACATAGATTGTATATCAAAGAAATTAAATGTGAGATGAAATCCCCTTACCCTGTGTCTTGACTCTCTCTGTAATCATACAAGCATCCTATATAGTAAATATAAGTTTTTTATACATTTTTTAATGTATAATATTCTTATATATGTTACCATATATGGTTTTATTATATCCTTACATTACCCACTAGTGAACGATCTTATATTAATGTTTAACATTGTGTAATATTAGTTTTGTTCTTCACATGTATCTTAATTTATTATATCATTGGTCCGTATACTTATATCATGATTCCAGAATGTAGAACATGAAATAAATATAATTTTTTTAAATTATATGAATATTATAATAATTTATATCATATTGATGTATTAAATGGAATAAACTGTTCATGGAGACGGTAATTCATACGTACATATAAACGTTGTTTCCATTTTTATTGTTGCATTGAAAGAAAATATGTAAATGAAATATGTATATATATATATTTGTATTTATATATATATAATTATTAAATTAAAATTAATATATAATATATTTTCATTAAACCCATCTTTAATACTTTATATATGGTGTGTGAATGAATCACATCCCTTTGAGGGGGTGAAAGTTCACACTTTCTCAAATGAGATTAATGTATTAAAACCAAATGGAAGGTAATAAGATGTGTGTTGTAAAATTAATACATAAGATAAAATACATATGAAATATAACATATTAAATATGTAACTATAGTGTCGATAATAATTTACAACATGATTGGTGGTAAAATAGAACAGATCAATCATCATTTCGCGAGGCAGTAGTTATCCATACATAAAAGTAATATGTTAACATCCATTAGATGAATGTGTGTGTATGTGTAGGTAATAACCCTTAAATAAAAATATAATAGTATATGTATCGTATATATTTTTCACACAATAATGGAATAATAATATTTGAGGGGGTGGAGAAGGAAGATAAATCAAAGGAGTTTGAGAGAAGATGTTACCTCTTAATCAGCTATCTCTTTTGGGTTTGTGCCAAATGTCTTCCTAAAGTGGATTTCAACACAAAATGAGGACTCAATGTATAATGGAGGATTGTTGAGGGGAAATGTTTTTATAGATTTACCGATCATAAGATCCATGAGGGGTGTGAGTAATGGGTAAGGGTGATTTCCTTCTAAAGAGAAGGAAAATGACTCACATGGAATTTTTAGAAACAAAATAGGTGTGCACATGTTTTTACCTATAAAAGTCATATGAAATCAAAATAATTAATTAATTAATGCTTTAGTGATGGAATATGTACATATAATGGGGTTTGGAAAAGTTTCTAGGTCATTTTGGTTATTAATGTTACGGTTTAGTTCCTAATTAATCTAAATTTGGCTGTAGCCACTCTGATTAATTTTAATCACTTTTACTAATAATTTTGGACGAAATTTAACATGGTAATTTTATAATCTAAAAATTATACTGAAGAAAATGGTGTATGCTTTATTTTTGAATTTCCAATCATATAACTGAAAAAACTATGATTAGTTCTAATCCCGTAGATGGGACACAATAACAGGGTTTTATATTTGAAAAGCATTCAAAAGATTTTTATCTTTTTATATTAAATAACATAGTGGATATGATAATAATGAATTAAATTGTATTATAAAAGTAATTTTAATATAAATTTACCTTCAAACATATTTTTAATATCATTTAGCATTAATAATTAATTATAAAAAAAATTCAGTTTTTAACAAAAAAGCAGTTTTTTCAATATTCATCAAAAAATGAAATTTCTTAGAAAAGTCCCAAAAATTATCCCTAGGATAAATTAGAGATTATGAATTCAAAAATGAAGTCTATTTTATCAATTTATATGTCTAAATGTGTCAAAAATGTCTTTTATTATTAAAATGAATTTATTCAAGAAAACAATATTTTTAACAAAAAGGACATTACCCAAAATATTATCATTCATTATCAATATGTTTTATTTATAAAAAATTATTTGAAAATTATTTATCAATATGTTTAAATTATAGGATATAATTATATTTATTAACTAATTAAAATAATAAAAATAGTTATTTTGCAGAAAATCAGTGTTTCATGAATCGTACGCCAAATCAGTGTTGCTTGTAACAAAATCCAAGTTGTTATTGCGTGTAGCAAAATACAAGTTGCTATTTCATATGAAAATAATGATTAAATTAGTTTATTGATATATATATTTATATATAAATCACTATATTCAATTTCAAGTTCAATGAAAAATATTTAAAATTTAAATTAATTCGAAAAAAATAATTATGAAAATCACTGAGTGTTACATTCTACCTCAATTAAAATGAATTTCACCGTCCAAATTTATATGGATTATCAAAGGTTTAATACATAAAAGATTCATTCATAAAAACCCACATTGTAATATTGAATATTAAAACATCCCTTATAATGAAAATATTGAACCATAACGGTTACCCAAAGAAACATAGGACTAGGTTTCAACATTGGAGAACATAGGTTGGGAGTGAAGATTGGACATAAAGGAAAAGAGTTAATATATATAGTGAGTTATTGAGGTCATCAATAAAGAAATTTAATGATCAAAGAAAAGTTGATGGCCTTAATTTCATAAATCTGTGATGATTCCAAAAGCCATTGGTTCAAACAAAATTACGGTATTAGGAAAACATTTTTATATATCACTTTCAGAACGTTGATTAATTCTTGATAATTTCCATCAACAAAATTTCATTAATTTATTTTTCTTTGAAAAATATACAATAAATACATTAACTCATGGAATTAATATCTAGAAATAAAATTTTATTCATAAATCATTAAAATACTATTTTAATGGGTCATAAGGCTCATAAAAGAATAAAAATTCTAACTATTTGCCTCTTTAAAAAACAGAAATTATTATATAAAAAGTAACACTAATAGTTCATCATAAATATTTATTCATTAAAACTAAATATACATTAACTAGGACATCACGTGGTCCAGTTGTAGTCATGAAACCCTTATTGTCCGTCAGTCATGGGTTAATGACCCGTGGCCTTGCCAGACATGATTGGTTGTCCTCTAACATACAATATGTCCTTTTTTAAAACATAAATAATATAATATATGAAATTGAAATCCTTGAAATAAGGTTAATCCCTGATTTTTCTTTTAACCAAGGTTTTGATCCCAATCCCAGTACAAAAAATAATTCTTCCAAATCATAACATAAACATTTACTGAATTATTAACATTACAATACTTCTCAATGGTGAAAATATAAAAAATTTGAAAGAGTGTCATGAAATTATCTTAACATTGATTCCCCTATATAACACAACTTTTCTCTTGGTTTTCACATTCCAAATATGTGAATTCCCTTATTGTATATTCCTTTTAATCATGGTAACAACCTTAATTACCATAAATCCTTTTGTAAAACATGAATACTAACTCATTCCAAACTATATTGGATTTATTCCTATATAAAAAAAAATCTTTTATACATCATTAGTGGTAGAATAAACCACATATAAAAAGGGTATTACTTAGTTCCAATGATATCAATACAATTCTATTTAATTATTCATATCCCAATATCATTATCCATACAAGATTATCTTAACATAGGATATATTTTAAGGGTTACTGTTTCATAGTCAAAATGATAAATTTATTGAGATTTCAATTCTATTCCATCGTGACCATTCAACATATTATTGTAAATATAGAAAAATACATACATAATTTACCATTATTAGTTCTGGAACACAGATACATAAATACATTGATTACATCATCCTTAATACATTTAAAATTCTACCTCATCCAATTTCACAATACATTTTTTCTTCACATTTCATTCGTAGTCTCTTCATCATCAAAAATGTAATAATTACTCACACCACCTTGTTGATTCTCTTCAAGAACTTCTCTCTTGGGACATTTCATTATATAATGACCATTTTCTCCACACATAAAACACATAACTATCGATGAAGTCATTCGGAGGCCAAAATTCACATCCATTTGATTAACTGAACTTTTAATTTTCCCATTGTAGTCACTTGTTTTGTGTCCTTATTTTCAACTATAAAACACCTTTTTATTCCTCTATGAAATTAACTTAGGTGTTTCTTTCCACATTAATGACACAAAAGAAACCGAATGTTCTTTATTACATGGTCTCCATTACTTGAATTGTTTGTGAACTCCTTCTTTCTCTTCCTTAGTGAGATCGCGTGTTGGTTAAGGTAAACATTTTTAATCATGTTCTTTAAAAACATTAGGCACGATCATGAAATATTTTACTCTAGTCATCATCCCACTTGACTACTCCTCAGAAAATCTTCCATCACATTCAACATTAATCCAGTTCCTTTTTGTTCCTTCCATTGAATAAAAATAGAAGTATAGTGTGTGCATTAATTATCATAGTAGAAAACCACCTAGCCATAATAATAATTACTTATAGTATGTCTAAATCATGAAAACTTCCATAATCTATAAAAAATTGGTTTTATCATAGGTTATTCCTACATAAAATATATATAAATCATTTATTATAGTTCATGAATAGTTTTTGAGTTCCGAAAGAATATCCCCAGGGAGTGTCAAACCAGGTGTGCAGAATGTCCCATTATTGTGTACCAGATTACCCCTAGTCAATACCAGAACATCTTGTCGGATATGATACCCCTAGGTACATCTGTTCTAGATCCACATCCACTTTTAGTATCTAGAGAGGGGTTTATTTCTTTAAAAATAGTTACTATATAATTTTCCAAAATTCAAGGACATTTTCCTAAACATCAACTCATCATTTTAATTATCCTTACAGAAATACCTAGAAATATCATTAGAAATAATCCTAGGGACCCCACTAAATTTTTCTCATCCAAGTTTTCAAAGGATGACTAAACGTTTCCTTTGATACCAACTATAGTGACCCAGGCTTAACATGCATGGATATTACATCATTTTAGATGAATATTTAGTACATTGAAAAAATATATGCATGATGACAGTAATAGTTTATTGTATTTGGAAACATAGAAACAAAATATTCTATCTGGGTGAAAGGTCGTCAACATATCCCATAAAGATATACATCATTATCACTTCTACCTAAAAAAATTATTCATAACCTAGATAAAGGAGACGTAAGAAAGAGGTGATCACAGATACTCTGTAAGGGTAAAAAAAGAGACATATAAGCATTAAAATGATCATAGTAATATGATATTGCGATCGTAACATTAGGAGATCATAGCCTGTGTATCAGAAGTTATAAACATGAGCTATGGGATAAATCATGGTAGTTCATAATACATGAATCATAAGGTAATAAACATCATTATCCATAAAATCAAAATGAAGGAATAAGACATCAGATTTGTGGAATACATTTACGAATAAGAACATTTATGTTTGGGATACATACTAAGTCCTTTATAACATTTTAGGCTTGGGCTATGACCTGTATACCTACTTTGGTCTTGGGCTAGCAACATGTGTACCCCATTTCTTTTATGCTTGTGATACAACCCATATTACTTCTTATTTTTGGGCGTGGGATACTACCTGTATAACCTATTTCATTTTTTATTGGGCTTCAACCCATACACCCTATTTAATTTTTGGATTGGGATAAATCCTAAACACCGCCTTTCTTTTTGAGCATGGGCTATAACCAAAACACCCTCTATCATTCTTGGGGTCCGCTACAACTCATGTACCCTTTGGGCTCATATAAAAAATATCACTACCCAAATCATTGGATGAAGATATAGATCCTAACCATCTCACAATAAAATCATTCAAAATATTCCAAAATATAATATAAAACTCATCACATCCTAACCATAAAAAGGCAATGTTATTATAAACATCAATTAAATACCCATATGATAAAATCGGTATATATAAAAACCCTACACGTTATTTATTATATAGAAATGATTTATTTCAAAAAATTGAACATAATAGAACCCATATGATAGAGAGGTATAGTGTCATTAGGTATTAGAAACATTACATGACAACTTAATACATAAGAATACAACATATTTATTGAAAACTTCTTTTACATGACCACAACATTCCTCCATACATAGCATTGCATTAGATAACCTGAGGATATACATAAGAAAAGGGTGATCTATAAAGACCAGTGAGGGAATAAATAGGGAATAATGTGAAGAATACAATACATGTTAGGAAATAGACATATAAATGTAGAATAAGAAAAAAATGACCCTAATGACATGATATAACATGATAATCATAACATTTAAATGTTGAAACAACTTAAAACACTGAATAATTAACATAAAAGAAATAAGGCAACCCATATCTCAACATGGTGGAGAAATTCCATAAAAGGAATCATGTAAACCCACATCCCAAAATTATGTATCATGATACTCAACCTTACCCAATGCATTGGAGCGCTATAAAATTATGGGTGCACCCATCACATTAACTTCATTCCCATGCTTAAGTGTTCCACATAGATCATAAGACATGGATTCATTCTACATTATAGTTCATTCCAAGAACATGGAGTTTGAAATAAAAATGTGTATGTCTTCAATAAAAAACATATATATACATAAAGGTGAATACCCTTGATATGTGAATGGGTATGGTATTTAGTACATGACGATTTTGGGAAGAAAAAACACAATGCAATTCTTGTAGCATAATGTCATGACATAACAATTAATAAAAATAGTTGATGAGGGAGAAAGAGTTCTATCATCATATATACATAAAATGGGAGGTAATATAGTCATATAAATACATTTTCCAAAATGGTTAATTTTAAAATAGAATGTGTAACATAATTAATATAAATGATGAAAGGGGGAGTACGAAATAACTCCTATGAAATTTTGGTATGGAAAATAGTGTAAATTGGAGGAATTGATGAGAGATAAAGGGGTCTATTATCATTAAAAAATTATAAGGGAATTATTGGGGAGGTGAAAAAACATACCCCATCATTTCTAATTGAAAATTAAATTGTGTTACAATATAATGAAACTTAGATAAAAATGAGAACGGAAGGAAACCCTTACTTTAAGTGTGTGACTTCAAAATAATGAAGAGGGGATTATTCATATCTTGGTGAACCTTGGTTGGATTCTAGGGAGGGTAGGAATGAGTAGGTATGTGCTATAATTATTTTGAGTCAAGAGATGTGGGATATTGGGTGGGTTTATATAGTAAATGAGAGGTGAATTCTTAAATATTTCACAAACATAGGTTTTAGAATATAAATAATTAAATATTCAAAACCACAAATCATTCAATGGGGTTTACCCAATGTTTTTTCCAAATGGAAGTGGAAAATTATTTTATAAGTCCCTAGGAAGAAGATATTAAAATATTAGCCTTTCTAATGTGGAGGTGAGTCACATTATTAAAGAAATGAACTTAACATCATAAAATATGTTATACATTTTGGAGGATTCACTATGACACTATAATATAAGTCAAATAAATTAATATAACATTATCTTAAAGTTAAAAAATATATTTGGTATAATATACATTTTATTATATTTATTACATCGCAATTCAGTCATTATGATGTTATAGAACATAAAAGGTATTTATATATTATTTATTTTTTACCCAAAAATTTGACTGTCTTAAAAAATTATGAAAAATAAACCATTAGATAATTTGGACATACTAATTCCAAAAAATAACATTAATATTATCTACATAATATTCTAAATATGTGAATTTTCACTTTTAAAATAAGAAACAAAATTTATTTAAAATTGATAGGTTTAAAAATAATAGTATTTAAAACATAATAAAAACTACATTTGAAATCATAAAAATTATATAATAATTTATTATTAATAAAATTAATTTGATATTAATATTGTATTAAAAAATTCATTATTTCAATAATTCATGAATTGATTAAAATAAATTCTTAAAAAATAATCTTTCTCTTTTATTGTATAAAAATATAACTCTTATCAAACTGATTACATAATCATTAATAGATAAAGAGCAGATATAATCATCATTTATAAGAATTATTTACATAATATTATAGTTTAATATAATAATGCATATATTTCTCAAAAATACCTTTTTTTCAAGAAAAATCAATTTATGAAATTCATTATTTTTTAAGAATGGAAATTCTCATAAAAAAATTGATGGAATAAGAATTTTATTTATCAAAAGGGATTACACAATAAGTAACTAATATGTTGTTACATGACCCCTCATAACACTTGTATAAGAACTAAGGGTATGGTGTGTGACAGTGAACGACTCTTGGTCTGGCTCGGATAAGATCGTCCAGGTTGTAATCAATATTAACCTGAACTTCTTCCAGAGGCGATTCCATTCAAGCTCAACGTGTTGAAGCTCAAACTTATTCTTGGTCAAAAATAAAGTCCAATGATGCTACCTGTTTTTTGAGCACTAAAAAATGAGCTTCATATGTTCTTAGTGTAAGCATCCAGATTATCTTTTCAGGTTTGTTTTTCTTTTTTCTGGAGTTTTTGAGAAAAGTGGAGTTTTTGGAAATTTTTGAAGTACACGCCATGAAAATTATCATTACACGCCGTGTACTCTACTGCCGTGGGTAGTCGTGTGATGGACGTGTAGCGGCCTTGCACACGACCATGTGGAATTACCTAGAGGCCGCCTAAAGCAGAGTACGAAAATGGAGAGTACACATCGTGTACTTCAAAAGTAGACACCATGTATTTTGTTTTTTATTCATTAAACACACTGGGGTGCGTCTGATGGACAAAACCGTCTCCTTATCAACCTAGTTCATTCAAGAGTGTTGACCAGTCTTGGATCATTGATGAGCCCGCATCCAAGCGTCCGTCTTCTGAATTAAACACAGACGGTTGATTTGGAATCACATCAGTGAGTTCTCTCTTCTCCTAGAGTACCATCCATTGATTTCTCCTCTTTTGTGAGTTATCGTGGGTTGAATGTTTTATAAATTTTTATAGACATACATCATTCTTTGGGGATTCGAGCTTTTGGTTCATATATCTTGATCTCCCGACACCGATGTAGGTTGTTTCTTCCTCTGTGTTAAAATTCTTTGGGTTTTACGTGCAAATTTGACCAATACCCAAGAACGGGGTGTTACACGTTTACCGTTTCAGCACTATTGTTTCTCTTCTATGATGTTATGCCAGAGTAGATGATTATTGATTCAGAATAGGGTGATTTTTTTTGCTTTGGATGTATTTCCCATGCATGTTATTCCTGTTTGGACCTTTGGGTCTTGATTGTCCGTTAGGTTTCTGTTTACATTCCCATGCCTAGTATTTTTGGATGCTGTGACTGTAGTTCTAATATGTTGTTCTACTGTATAATTATAGCCAAGTAGTTATTTAGGTTTAGCTTATCCTTTACATGATTCTACACTTGCTTGATTTACATAGGGCCATGAGATCCTGGTGTATAGACCATAGGGAGAATGGATGTTGAGGGCCTCTCTAGAGTGTCTGTTTTACTTATGATGTGAGACCACATTGAGAATGCATATTTGAATACTTCCCCAGAGTGTCTGTAGTTCCTTGTCATGGGACCCTGATGTAATGAGACATTGATTGCCTCCCCAAAGAACCTTTAGTACCGTTATGAGACTATTGGGAGAACTGATGGTGAGTGCTTCCTTAGAGAGTATATACTTAAGCTGAACCAGAGGGGTTAGACTGAGTGTACTACCTAGAGGGTTTCTTGTACTTCTTAGGAAGGACAAGAGGGGATAGGCTATGTGTACTTCATAGAGGGTTAACTTGTGTTTCGCTGATTACTTGTGTTGATGTGTAGGACTAGAGGGTATAGGCTGTGGGCACTTTTTAGAGGGTTACCTGTTGTGTTTATCTACTTTGATTAGATGTTGAATGTTGGGTGGTAATTTGAATGATTTGAATTGTGGATTGTTTACTTCTGATTACTTCCTTGTTTTACTACCTTCTTTATTTTTACCTGCATTATATTCACTGACTGTTAGGCACATATCTCATGGTGGTTTCCTACTAGGACTTTGACTCACACCCTGCTTGGTCCATACTTTTGGGCCCAAACAGATTATATTGTTGTAGGTATAGATAAGGGAAAGAGCCCTTCCACTTCAGCTACATGACTTGCTGTGCAGCTAGAGAGCATGGTACCAAGCTATGGATTGCGATGTTGAGGAGTTTATCTTCTTTCTTTTTCACTTTGGTTTAGTTCTATTGAATTTTAGCATTGTGACTTGTTTTGCTGTTTTCCTATACATATGTATCATGCATCATTTTATATATGTTCTCTAGTTTATTCCCTCAGTATTCTACTGTATGTCATTATTACTTGTTCTAATCTTGTATGTATTTGTTTACATACACCGTGTACTCTTCCAATGAGGGAATATTTTCCCTACTATCACACCCAAGGCCCTCAATGTTATTTGGAAGCCTCTTGCATTTGGGGAAATGCGCTTGAGGCTATATGACCAACCAAGTACAGAATGCCTCTGGGTGTCTTCTGGAACTGGGACATTACAAAGTGGTATCGAAGGATTTCTTTTCTCTTGAATTAATATTTGGAGCCTTTATTGAGGGATATAATGGAATAGGAACTTGGTAATAAGCTGTGCCCAGGAGTAGCTAACCCGTGTACAGGGAAAAGACAATCTTCCTTGTTAATTGTAGTTTTTCTGGTTTTGCAATTATTACAGTTGATTTGATTTCACCATGAGTGATTCACATGACTTGTGATGTTATTGATGATGTAATTGAGGTTCTATTTCTATTGCAACCTGATGAGATGAGGGTATTCCATCTCATACACCATATATAAAATTGCTATAAATCAGATGTAATACATTTATTCCATGCTATCTAAAATTCATTAGTGATTTCATGTTGTTGTGATAGATGATGTGTAAACTATGCATGTTATTGTAATATTAGCCTTGATAAAAATACATGTTGTTTGATAGGGTATTGATATTTTTAGAGATTTTTTTGAATGTATGCCATGCTTTGGTTCTTGGGGTGTTAGGGGCCTTCATATTCTGAAATTTGGTGGATCATTGCATGGTTTTCAATGTTATATTGTGTACAAGATTCCAAACATTGATTCTCATGGAGGATGGCCCCTCACAGATCATAACATGGATCATTCAAGGCTTGTTTCAATGTTTTCTGGGTTCTGGAGTAGTTTCTAAGGCTTACTGTCTGGAAAAACCTAGAATACACACCGTGTAATGTTAAGTACACGCCATGTGTTCTTCTATTCGGGAAGAAATTTTTTTTCTTATGTACAGACAGTGTACTTTATGTACATGCCGTGTAGTCTCTAACCGTGTTGTAGGCCGTGTTGGAAGAGACACATGATGCGGAATGTATAGTGGGAATGCACTGTGTACCAGTGGAACACGCCGTGTAGTGTCGACCATGTGTACGCCCGTGTAACTAACAACATAGAAAGATAAAGCTTGAGTTATACATGCCATGTCCACGTTGAACACACCATGTAGTCTGACCCAGGTACTCAGCCATGTGCCGAACAACACGGGTCAGTGTTATCCCTTCTCATAAATTTCATGTCTGTCTGGAACACGCCATATAATGTGAGCCGTGTGTTAGGTCATGTCACTAACAACATGGGCCATATGAAGCTTATCTACTACACGCCATGTCTACCGTGAACACATCATGTAGTCTTCTCTTATGAGATCTGTGTGGCGTAACCGTGTAGAAGTACTCAACCAGGGGAAGAGGATTCAAGTACACGCTGACTGTTAAGACAAAATCCCATGTGTTTGGGTTGTTACATGACCAGTTTAGGCAAGAGTACACGCCCATGTAAATGATTTAAAGTAACACGTTGTATAGGAAATGTACACACCGTGTCGTCATGTTTTGTAAAACATGAATTCTTTCTTTATCATGATTCCTTACTACACTCCTTGTTTTCAGTCATTGATAATATTGATCTATGGTGTGCGCTTGACCCTACAGAGTCATGCCATCGAGACGTCCTCTAGTCGTATGCCAATTGCTAGGTGGTGATCAGACACCGGACATGGCTGATCATGGACCACCTGTATATCCCCAGTTGTGCCAGCCTTAGAACAAGTCGTTGTACCTGACATAGGTGAGGACGCACAGTTTATGGAAGGATTTTTGAGGATGATTCAGACCTTTTAGGGAGCACTGCCTCCTACCCTGTCGATGGCTGATTTGACGTAGGTCTTCCAGCAGCAGCATCTTTCTACATTCTCTAGGGAAGAAGGACCTCAGGCTGTAGATTCATGGTTAGAAGACATGATGATGATCTTTGAGCATCTAGAGACGCATCCATAGAGGAGGTTCAATCTCGCTACATATATTCTTTGAGACTCTACCAAGAGGTGGTGGGATGTGATCTCAGAGGCGGGACTCCTGCAGGTTATGGCGTGGGATGAGTTTGAGTGCATCTTCTTTGACTACTTCTATTCAGAGACCCTGAGGGCTGATCTATCCCGAGAGATTTTGAGTATGGAGCAAGTTACTCTTTCTATTATGGAGTATTACTCCAACTTTGATGAGCTACAACGCTTCACGCCTATTCCATGAGTTGATCAGTTTTTCATGGCAGTGATGTTCGAGCATGGTATGACGAACGTCATCCGATCGTAGGTGAACATCTTCTGGTTGACTTCTACCACTTCTATAGTCAACCAGGCACTGATCACATAGCACAATCTGAGGGATTCATTAGTTGTGAGCCCAGGCGGCTCTACGTATGGGGTTAGAATTCATTCTACTGACAGTAGGAAGCACTGTAGGGAGGCTTTCCGCGGTGATCCGAGGAGGTGAGGGACTTATTCTGGTATCTAAGCATTGTGCTACCAGTGCGAAATGAGTGGGCATACGTGACCACATTTCTTGAGAGACCCAGTGTAGTGCCGATCTTGTGGTAGGATGGGTCATCTTCAGTGCTTCTGTCAGATCTTCTCCCTAGCAACTGGTGATAGGGGCTCTTCTATGACTCATTGTTCAGGAGCAGCACAACCAGTTTCTCAGCAGTCAGTGAATTGAAGTTATTTTGGCTATTCAAGCCGATATGGAGGTTGTGGTCATGGCATCCAATCGCCCAGTTTTCAACAACATTAGGGTAGTTTAGCTCCAATCGGTCTGGCAGGGTCACATGACCACGGTATAGGCCAGACTTTCACTGCGGATCAGACCCAACATGAGATGGATCCCAGACCATCCACCATTCGAGGTACGATCTTAGTAGCCTCATTTTTAGCTTATGCTTTTTTGATGCTTCTCATAGCATTATTTCGGTTGCTGTCATGGAGAGCCTTAGTCTCTACATATTTTCTTCTACTGATATCTATACTCTAGAAACTCTACTGGGGACCAGAATTGCTAGTGTACGTCAGTGTAGAGAGTTCCCTCTACAGGTTGGTCGGTGTAACTTTTTATGGGACCTCTATTGACAAGAGATGAAATGCTATGATTTTATTCTCAGAATGGACTGGCTAGTTCCCTTCTAGGTAGTCATCAACTGTTATTGCCGAATTTTGAGTTTCATATCACCAGAGGTTGGATCTTTTCTTCATAGGGGCGAATGGGATGTCCAGGCGAGCAGAGTGGGTCCTAAGCATCATGGTATAGGAGGAGTTATAGCCCAGATTTCTAGTCTATATCTGGATGACCAGGGGACTTCAAAATTAAAATTTCATCCTGTGGTAGATCAATTTTGAGATGTCTTTCTAGAAGAATTTTTTGGTTTGCCTCCAAAGCTTGAGGTATAATTTTTTATTTATCTTGTGCCAGGAGAGGCACCAGTGTCTATTCCTCTTAATAGGATGGCAACACCTAAGTTGCATGAGCTCAAGAAGCAGTTTGAGGAGTTGTAGGAAAAGGGTTTCATCTGACATAGTGCTTCTACTTAGGGTTCACCTGTCTTGTTTGCGAAGAAGGGAGACGATACACTCAGGCTTTGTGTGGACTATAGGAAGTTGAACCAGTTGATTTTCAAGAACCGATATAAAACACCTAGGATTGATGATCTATTTGATCAACTTTGAGGAGCCCGAGTGTTCTCAAAGAATGACAAGAGGTCCGGTTATCATCAGTTGTGTGTTAGACCATCTCATATATATCTTACAGCCTTTACAGAGGAGTTATAATCTATACTAGTACTTGATTATGTCATTCGGTATCACAAACGTACCTATATTTTTCATGGCACTATTGAACTGAGTGTTCAATACATACTTGTATTCCTTCGTGGTGGTCTTCGTGGACGATATCTTGGTGCACTCTCACACTCAACACGACCATACTACCCAACATGAGATCGTTATGAGTACACTGAGGGAGCATCAATTATATGTTAAGATCTCAAGGTACCACTTTTTGATGGATAAGATTCACTTCCAGGGTCATATTATCTGATAGGCAGGAGTATCAGTAGACCTAGAGAAAGTGAGAGCTATAGTCACCTAAGAGCAGCTGGAGAATGTCTGTGAGGTACAGAGATTTCTAGGGCTAGATGGATACTATAGATGTTTCATACGGGACTTTTCACACTTAACAACACCACAGAATGGTTTGACTAGGAAGGGAGAAAAGTTCTTATGGTCAGATTCTTGTGAGTATGCCTTTCAGGAGATGAAGGGGAGGTTGAATTCAGCACCGATAGTAGTCTTTCCAGATTCGGTCAAGAGCTATACTATTTACTGTGATGCATCAATTATCAGGTTTGGAGTTGTTCTTATGCAGGGAGAGGGATTCGTGGCATACGGGTCTCGGCAGTTTAGGACACATGAGAGAAATTACTTAATGCACGATATGGAGTTAGTAGATGTTGTTCATGCCCTAGGCTCTTGGATGCATTATCTTCTAGGAGATCATTTTGTGGTTTTCACCAACCAAAAATGCCTCATGTACATCTTTACTCAGTGTGATATAAATTTAAGATAGCGCAGGTGGGTTGAGTACCGATGGTCCTTTGACTTTGAGTTTTCCTATACTCATGGGAAGGGTAACACAGTGGCTGATGCACTATACAAGAGGACTCAGATACAGGAAGTTCAGGTGGCCAGTAGTGAGTGGCAGCTTATGGCTCCATTCTCTGAGATGCATTTGGAGGTGCACGACAGACATGGTAAGAATTTTCTATTTTCTATAGCTGTTACCTCTACTCTTCTTGATCGTGTTCGAATGAGGCAGCTATCATATTCTAAAAGCCATGTCCTAAGGGAGATTGTGTCAGGAGGGGAACCTCTTACTGGATGGACCGTAGGAGAGGATGTGGTCTTGAGTTTCTAGGAGCACGTATGGGTGCCAGCAGATATACACGAGGAGCTGCTATGGGACATTCATTCCTCAGTTTGGGCTGTTCATCCTGGTGTCAACAAGAAGTATTGTGTTTTACATCATCAGTATTAGTGGCCAGGTATGAAGAGGAATATTCCTATTATTGTCATGAGGTGTTCCACTTTTCAGAAGTTGAAGGCAGAGCGTCAGCGACCAGTAGGGCTTTTACATCAGTTACAAATTCTTGAGTGGAAGTGGAATAATGTCACAAAGGATTTCGTGATAGGGCTCCTGAGGTCACCTCGTGGGAATGATGCAGTATGGGTTTTTATTGAAAGACTCGTGAAGGTTTCTCACTTATTTCTGATCAAGTAAACCTTCAGTGTTGATGAGCTAGGACAGTTGTACATCCATGAGATTGTGCGTCTACATGGAGTTCCACACTCCATTTATTTAGATATAGATTCACATTTTACTTCTCGGGTTTGGTAGGTGCACCAGAAGGCTTTGGGTACACAAGAAATTTTGAGTACAACTTACCACCCCCAGAGAGATGGCAAGTCTGATTGTGCGATTCAGGTGCTTGAGGACATGCTCCTAGCATGCATCCTAGATTTTAAAAGTCCTTGGGTGAAGCATATACCTCTTGTAGAGTACACCTATGACAATAGATTTCAAGCAACTATTCAGATGTCACCATATGATGCTTTGTACGATAGGCCATGTTGATCACCCTTATGTTTGTTTGAGGCAGGTGAGGCAGATTTTCTGGGACCTCATCTTGTTCAAGAGACCACAGAGTAGATAGAGTTGATTTGGAAGAGAATGGCTACTGCACAGTATCTTCAGAAATCTTATACTGATCAGCAGAGAAGACCTTTGGATTTTGATGTCAGGGAATAGGTTTTTTTTTGCATTTTACACTAAGGCTGGGACACAAGAGGATTAGGAGATAGGGGAAGATTTCTCCAAGGTACATCATGCCGCTTGTGGTGTTGGAAAGAGTTGGTCTGGTGGCTTATCAGTTGCATTTACCTTAAAGGTATCGAGATATGCATGAATTTTTCCACCTTTCTTAGCATCGATGTTACTATCCAGACCCGTCTCATGTTTTCCAACTAGAGGAGGTTGAGTTGGAAGTGGACACATATTTCGAGGAGCACCCTATCCGGATTTTTTATCGAAGTACGAAGGTTCTCTATGGACGGTCGGTTCCTCTGGTATGGGTGTTATGGCATCATAGGCATGTACAAGATTAGACTTGGGAGAAGGAAGCTGATGTACTATCGTAGTGGCCACAACTGTTCGAGGTTTCTTCTTCAACGCCGCCTTGCTAGGGAAATTTGGGGACAAATTTGTTTTAGGGGGGGGGGGGTTAAGAACCCAGATCTTCTTTTCCGGTATGTTTTTCTTTTTTGCGGAGATTTTCAGAAAAGAGGTGTTTCGGGAAATATTTGAAGTACATGCCGTGTGATTTATGAGTACACACCGTGTACTCGGTTACCACAGGTAGTCGTGTTCTGGATGTGTAGCGGCCTTGCACATGCCTATGTGGGGTGACTTGGAAGCTGCCTAAAGTGGAGTACAGAAATGGTGAGTACTTGCTACTTCAAAAGTACACACCGTGTATTTTGTTTTTTCATTGAACACATCGGGGTCACGTCTGATAGACAGAACATTCTCTTTCTCCACATAGTTCGTCCGAGAGCGCCGGGTAGCTGCTTATATTTTTCGAGCCCCCTTCCAAGCATCCTTACTCTAAATCAATCACTAATGGTTTCATTGGAATCGCATCGGTGAGTTCTCTCTTCACCTAGATCACCATCCCTTGATTTCTATTCTTTCGTGAGTTGTCGTGGGTCGAACCTTTTATAGTTTTCATAGATATATGGCGATCTAAGGATATAAAAGCCTCGTGGATCAAGTATCATGATCACCCAACACTAAGGTAGGTGGTTTGTGCCTTTTTTGAATGTCTTTGAGTTTTATATGCATGTTTGACCAATACCCATGAACGGGGTATTGTGCGTTTATTATTTCATCCCTATTGTTTCACTTCTATACTGGTATGCCTGAGATGATGATAATTTATTGTGAATATGGTGAATTATTGTGCTTTGGATGTATTTCCCGTGAATTTTTTTCCTGTTTGGATCTTTGGGTTTGGATTGTCTATTAGGCTGATGTTTACATTCCCATGCCTAGTATTGTAGGATGGTGTGACTATTGTTCTGTTATGCTTTTGTGCTGTAGAATGATAGCCAAGTTGTTCTTGAGGTTTACCTTGGTCGTTACACACTTCTACGCTTGCTAGATTTACACAGGGCTATGAGAACCTCATGTATAGACCATAAGAAGAATGGACATTGAGGGCATCTCCAAAGTGTCTGTTTTACTTAGGATGTGAGAGCACAGGGGGAACTGACGTTGAGTACTTCCCTAGAGTGTCTATCGTTCCTTGACACAGGAAACAGGGTGAATGAGACATTGAGTGCTTCCCCAGAGCACTTTTAGTACCGTTACGAGACTATAGTGGGAATTGACGGTGAGTTCTTCCTCAGAGATTCTATGATTAAGATGAATTAGAGGGGTTTGACTAAGTGTACTGCCTAGAGGGTTTCTTGTACTTGTTAGGTAAGACCATATGGGATAGGCTGTGAGTAATTCCCAGAGGGTAACCATGTGTTTATCTACATGCTTCTTGTTGTTGGGTAGGACCAGAGGGGATATATTGTGGGTACTTCCCAGAGGGTTAGCTAATGTGTTTATCTTCTTTGATTAGCTATTTCATGTTGGGTGGTAATTTGAATGCATTGAACTATGGATTGTTCACTACTGAGTACTTCCCTGTTTACATCCTTATGTATTTTTAACTTCCATATATTCACTAACTATTAGGCACAGATCTCGGGGTGGTTTCCTACTATGATTTAGTCTCACACCTAGTTTGGTCCATGCTTTTGGGCCCAAACAGATTATATTATTGCAGGTATAGATAAGGGAAAGCACCCTTCTACTTCATGTACATGACTTGCTGTGGAGATGGAGATCATGGGACCAAACAATGAATTGAGATAATGAAGAGTTTATCTACTTTCTATTGCACTCTGGTTTAGTTATGTTGAATTACAACATTGTGACTTGTTTGGCTGTTTTCCTAGAAATATGTACTATGCATCATTTTTTATATGTTCTTCAGTTTATACTCTCAGTTTTCTGATATATGTAATTATTAATTCTTCCTCTTGTGTATGCATTTGTTTACTTCCGCTGTGTACTCTTCCAAAGAGGAAATAGTTTCTCCACTATCACACCCAAGGCACTCACGGCTATTCGGAAGCCTTTAGCATATGGGGAAATGCGCATGAGTCCATGTGACCAACCAAGTACAGGGCGCCTCTAGGTGGTTTCCAGAACCAGGATGTTACACCGAGTCTACTAGATGATACCATCATCTCTTTTTTTTGGGTCAAAATGAATTGTTAAAACCTTATATTTATATTAGTTGTGTTTCCACTTTTTAGAGGATATATTATCAATGGTATTGTCACATTATGGTCATTTAAAATAGATAATAAAAAGTGAATGTATTTTCTATATCCATAATTCATTTAAATAAAGGTAATTTTATTTAGAAATGATCGGGTCGTTACTACCTTCCCGCCTTAAGAAAATTTTCCCTCAAAATTTCTTTTTCCCACACTCTACCTCATCACTTCTTTTGATTACCATGTAGCTTATTCAAACTTGTGGGTTCTCCACAAAACATTCACTGGGGGAATTATCTTATTTCATAGAACTTTTTTCCTAGAATCTATGATCTTCACTGACTTCTCCTCATAGGAAAGGTCATTATCCAATGGTACCACATCTGGAATGAGTACATGTGATGGTTCAGTTATATAATTCCTTAAGAGTGATACATGGAATACATCATGTATTTGAGACATGCTTGGTGATAATTCTAGTCAATATTCCACTACACCAACATTTCATTGATCATTTTTAGGCCAGAAGTTTTCACTCCCCAACGTCATCCCAGCTTGCCGGTGTTCTGCAACTCATCCCATAAATGGCTTTATAAGGATCCATTTGGATGTTTGTGTGGAAATAGTTTTTGTAAAAAAACTAAACTAGAGGAAGATGTAGATCCCATCCTCCTTTTAAGTCCATTTATCATGATCCCAAAATTACCTCAAGTGTTTGGATAGTCTGCTTAGATTTTCCATCAGACTGATAATGATAAATTGTACAAAAGTTCATCTCAGTATTAATAATTGTTTGGAGACTCTTCCAGAATGTAGAGGTGATTCTTGTATCTCTATAAGATACAATCCATAGTGGTACGCCATGCATCCTTAGAGGATTTCCATTTTTTGACAGCTTCCACTTTATTCTGAATTCCCACATCATCTTTTTGAATATCCTTTAACCTTTTTAAAAGAGTCAGTTGATAAATCATTTGTAAACGGGTTTATTATTTTCCCTTATTTATGATTCATATGACTATATTCACCAAATCTATGAATATTAGATCCTTTTGAATTCAGAACAATGATAGAATCACTTGGTCATTTCTATATACTAAATCTGCCACTGTGATCGCTTTCCCAGGGTGGAAATGGATTGACCAGTTGAAACACATGGCCGATTGTCGCCTATCGACCGGTAAACGTTTCGGTGCTCTGCTAATGTGTATAGCAGAACTCGAGTTGAATTCTCGACGATGATACTTTGTAATAGTCATTTGTTTTTAGTTGATTTGATTTTTATTAGGGGCGTCTATTTGCAGAGCATAATTGAAATGATTGATTGATTAAAATTGATTTAACAAATTGAAAAAATTGGGGTGAGTACATTTTTTGGGATTTAAGCTTGTGATATACATGAGCTTTGCTTTATATTTCATTTAAATTAACACCAACTTCACAAGTTGACGTTGATTAGAATTCCTAAGTGTTAAAGCTTTAATCCAAGCCTTAACTTAACTTGGATTCTAATCTAAATCAGTGCTTGTTTATGGTAGTGTATTTATGGTTCCAATAATCCATGTAAACCACAATTTAAACGAAATATGTCATTAATCCCTGACATATTACGTCCAACATACACAATATTAAATTAACGAATACTCATTGTTTAAATACTCTCAATCACGTAACATCCCTAAATTTTGACACACCCCAATGAGATATTTACTCAGCCATTTGGGTGTTTAATAGACTGGTTATAAAAATTATGATGATAAATTAAGAATAGAAGAAAAATAACGGGATTAAAAAAGATTGGTACATCAAACACACACACATGAACAATGATGATAATTAAAAACGGATTTTCGATTGAATGAGGAAGCAAAAGAAGGGAAGGGGATTCAACTAAATTTAAACTATTTTAAAAACATTAATATGAAACTGTAGATGGTGTGTGAGAATAAGAGATATTGAAGAAGTAACTTTCATTAAAACAGAATTATAAAGAAAGAGACTTACAAGATTACAAAAATGAAGAACATGATAGTAATTGAAAATAAAGAAGTGAGGAAAGGTCTCTCAAGTGAAAACCTGAGTATGGAAGGTCCTCCCAAGACATTGGAAAGGCTTTGGTCATGCAAATATGATATCATCTCTTCTTAAATGCCACCCCCTATCAAGGAGAGAAGGGGAGAGTATTTATAGCCAAAGGAGTGGACTGTTTGCATTCCCAATCTGTCCCTCCACTTGCATCAGGATGTTGTCTATCCCGACAGCCTAATCTCAAGATATATCCTTCTTCAATAATGTATATAATAATTGTTTCCGATTACTCTAAAAATTTTGAGGCATTTGGACATATGTAGCCAATGTTATGGTGGTCTGATTAAACAAAGGTAAATTGTACATTTTTATCCATGATATTTAGATGGCCACAATGTGAATAGATTTTGAAATAGGACTATGCCTTCAAATACAAATTATTTCTTCCACATAGTCGGAAGAAAATAACAACTCTTTCACACTGCAAAATCTCAGCTTGATTGGATGCTTACATCATGCGATATGTCAGGAATACTGTAATTATTTTATTTCTCAGCCAGAATGGTGGGCTGGAATTTAAAGCTTATATTGGGCCCCTTTTTTGGATTTGGGCCTTGAAATTTTCATCCAAGACTCCTTAAATTATCCCACGAACTATGGTGGAGAATAATGGAATTTGGACCTCTGTATTTATCCCAGTAAATCAATCTTCATAAATAGTCTAGTTTCTTCACAGATTCTTTGGTCTTGTTTGTGAGGACCATATGGCCCTTACAATGGCAGAATTGGATCATGGTACCTTCTAATGAAATGTTTTATATTTAAATGGAAATCTTAAAAAACAAGAACCACACTATTTGGATCACTATAGTTATATTTATTATTAAGATAGTAAAGTAACTCAATTAGACTACTTCTAAAGATGCTCAAAAATTATACTTAATATTAAAACATTAATATTTCACACAAATTTTTCACATTTAATATAAAATCAGTAAAGGGAGTATATAATAAGACATGAAAAAATTAACAACATCAACTACCCACACATAGTCTTGTGCACGTCCTCATGTGTAACAAATATAAAAACATGACAAAATAATTTTCACTCACCAACAAATAATAAAATTTTGTTTTCTTCAATCAAATGAGGTTTAGACTATTTCACTCATACATTTTGAATTCCACCACAAGTTTTTCCAAAAACAATATTCCAAAACTAATTCATTTTTTCATTCTCAAATTTAGAAATAGAAAATGTGGACACTCCAAACTCACACCTCTCAAGATGATAAAATTCATTTGTGGAGGTTCACTCTTTCACCAACCAAAAGTGAACATCTTAGAGTTTGAAAGAGATCTCAATTTCCAATACCTATCCAAAGTGCACAAGAATCAAGAGGTATTTTTAAGGAGTTCTTCTCTTGCTATGGGATGGTAGGAATATAATGTCCAAGATATAGAGGAAGAGGGTTGAAACACCAACATAGAAAAAGCAATGCACATTTTTTAGAAATGAAACATGGAAGGAAATGAAAAAAAATATTTACAAGGGAATGATTGTGTGAAGAAAGACACAATAGAGGAAGAAAATATAAAGGTAATGAGAAGATGGAATATTTACAAAACACAAAATTTCTCCCAATAATAATATAATGCATGTGTTCTTTTTCTTTCTTTTCCTTTTTTTCATTGTTTTTTTTCGAAGGTTGACCTTGAAATAGATCTCACACTCATATCCCAACCCATGTTTGATCTCCTCACGACACTAATTGTAATAGTTATAACAAGATCAATGTTTTGGAAGAGTGATTTTTGACCTACCCAAGACAGAAACCATTTTTTCAATTTGTTTTTTTATTTTTTTCATAATTTTTTTTGAACACTTGTCAATAACATTTACAAAATTACATAAACGAAAGTACATTAAATTCCCCAAAACACACTGAATGACAACCTCTCCCCCACACTGAAATGGATTCCTGCCCTCAAGAAGCTGATAACTCATTGAAAATCAATAATAGGTTACCCAAACAATGAAATCCATTCCCCCACACTTAAATTTCAAAAAATTATGCAATAAAAATCCATGTTGATATTGGGTGGGAAAAGGTATTGATCTTGTAATGTGGATATCAAAGAAAAGGTTTTCATATGCTCGAAGGGGATTTCAAAAGGAGGATTAATGTAAGGGAAATGGGAGGATATTTAGCTATTGTGATTCTCATGTGGTTCAGAAAATGACCCTATCATATTAATGCACACTAAGGTAGGAAATTCAGCTCGAAGGTCCACAAACACATGACTCACAAATTGGGGGTGAAAACACACATTTTGGAAAGATGGCCATATGTGGCCTTGGCATGAAAGAAAATGTTGTTCCTCACAGTTGGAGAAAAGAATTTTCCAAATAAAAAATTGAGCATTCAAAATTTGCTAAATTTGACACAATGTTCCTTATCTGAAGTCATGATTAAAATAAAAAAATTTTGAGATAAAAACATGTCTGTTCACTCCAAAAAAATGGTTGGAAAAAATTTTAAAACTCGATGACGAGTAAGCATGACTCTTGATTTTTTTGAATTTGTTTAACTGATTTCTTTTGCTTTTTTATTTTTTTAGTTTTTAGTTTTTTTGTTTTTTATAAAGATACAGCCACACAAAAGAGAAAGTGAAAAATAAAGGTTTTGATAATGAATGTGGTAAAAAAATGAAAGAGAGAGGAAGAAGAAGAAAGAGGTAGAGAGAGGAAGAGATAGAGAGAGAGTTAATGGAAAAGAGGTTCCCTTGGATTGGATTTCATGGGTTTCCATCTCCATCTAGTGGTGGGTTGAGGATAGAAGTTGGTGATGCAATAGAATTTGATGTTGATCCAGGATTGTGGGATGTTACCTGAAAAAGAAAAATCATTATTCATCTATTGAAAAATTAAAAAGTATTTAAAATTTCATAAAATTAAAATAAAACATGGGTTGCCTCCCAAGAAGCACTGCATTTATTTTTCTACAGATGGATTGTTGTAGTGGAATAACCATATTCTGACGGTGGCCATCGTATTTTCTCAACTCTAGTGTGCTTCCAGAAAAACTTCTCCTCTGAGAGGCCTGATGATACATTGGATAATTTCTTCCCAATATTGTTGGTGTGATTGAAATTCAATGGGGTGGAAAGAGAATATTTATATCCCCGCTTTGGTCTTCAACCTGGGGAATGATGTTATCCAAAAATTGATGGTTTTCTATGCTTGGAAATTCAGGAAGATGGCTCAATTCTGATGGTTCATTTATATAAGTATCAGATAACACAAAACCACAGTATGTGATCCCAATTGTTTTTGAATTATTTATTTCATCACTTACCAATGTAGAGTAAGGGGGATCAGTGGAGTCATAAGACTGAATAAAATTTTAAATATCCTTTATTTCAATGTTGTTCGCCAATGAATGGTCAATTTCAACTTCACCAGTGATCACTTTATTAATTAGGGTACAAAAATCACAAACATCACTACCATCAGGACAATATAAAAACACTGGTTCAAGGTTCACTTCACATATAACCGAATTTTCAGAATCATGGATAAGAAAGGATGAATTTCGGATAATCAGATTTGAATCATAAAATGAGCATTCAAGTTCATTTTCTTTAATACCATTCATGTTGGAGCATTGGAGGTCAGGGGTGGGATGAGATTGCAAAGAGTTTTCAAGATCCTTTAGGTCAATGGAGTCTACATTTGTAATGTCCACATCAACATCTCAATTTATGATTTGGTTAACTAGGATACAATATTCACAAACATTTCTATTAGTAGAACATGAAGAACATGATGGATTGGGATTCAACACCCTCCTAGAGAGAGTTTCAGAAGAATGGATAGATAATGCAGATTCATTCTCTGATGGGTATCGCATGGATTGAAAAATATTGAACTTGACCAGTTGGTCACGAAATTCCCTGGATAAGATGCCATCATGGACATCAAATGTGGTTTTAGATGTCATGAATAATTTTATTCCTAGAATCAAGGGAGATCGATAAGAGTTTGTCTCACCTTCCACGTCAAGGACATAGAAATCCGCAGGGAAGATAAGATCATTAACACGAACAAAGAAATCTTCAATTATTACCTCAGGACTAGCTGTGCTTAGATTGGCTAACTGAATGACAATATCTATTAGAAATAAGGGACCTAGACCAAGGTTTGAGAAGATATATTTGGGCATGAAAGAAATTGAGGATCCTAGTTCTATGATTGCATCATCAAAGTTGGAACTTCCAATTTGGCATGGAACCGTAAAGTTCCCTGAATCCATGAAATTTATTGGAATATACTACTAGGAAACATTTTCAAAGTTCCTATGTTGCCTCTTGTGGGTACACAAATCCTTGAGAAACTTGGCATACATAGGAATTTGTTTGATGGCATCTAAGAGAGGAATGTTGACTTCAACACGTCTAAACATGTCTAGCATTTCAGGATCGGGTTCAAAGGACGTCTTTGGCTTAGAAACGGATTGAGAAAAATGAATTGGGTTCTTAAGTGGAATTGAAGGAGATGAGGGAATTTTTTCAGTTTCCTTTTCAAGTTTCTTTTTCTTTTCATTTTCTAGGACTACATTCAAAGGAGGGTTGGAGGACTGAACATGATGCATATAAATTTTATTTCTTGATTTAAGTGAAATTGCACTTACATTATCGTTGGGGTTGGGTAATGGTTGTGCTGGAAGTTGTGAAGAATTGGATGGCTACTGCTGACTAAGGTGGGATGCAAGGTGACCAATTTGTGTTTCAATATTCTTGAGACTAGAAAGGATGAAGGAGGAAAGATCTTCTACAGCGATTTCCCATGGTTTCTTGGAAGAAGAGGCTTTCCCCGGATTGTGATTTCCTTGATATTGGTTCTTGGGAATGTGATTGTATTGGTTTGGGAATTGGGAAGGCTCGCTGAAAGAGTGGAATCCAGGAGGAGGATTGTTCCTTTGAGGTTGAGGAATAAAAGGATAAGGTTGTTGGAAGTTACCAACACCTTGACCATATTGACACTGGTTTCGGTTTTCAGGAGGTAATTGAGGGGGATGAGAGATGGGATTACCATACCTGAGGCCTTGGTTATTGGATGAAGAATAGGGCTCTGAGTGAGGTTGGTTGAAATTTCTAACAAACTGATCTGATAGTTGAGGATTGGTGTTCCGCTGAGCATATGTTGCATTGATCTCCATTGGTAAAGATGAATCGGATTGATCCTCTTGATGTTTTGAACATGTGTCAGTTGGATGAGATGGAGATTTCCAGATTCCAAAGTTTTTGACAGGTCTAGGAAACATTGATTGTGGAGAAGACGAGGTTGAGGATTTGGTAGCCACAGCTGGTTGTCGCACAAGACCTGTAAGTTCACTCATCCACCCAGTCATCTTTTTCATCAAAATTGATTGATTATCTTGGGATTGTTTGACTTGAGCATGTACTCGAGTGTGGAATTTTTGTGTGTTTTCAGCCATGTTACTTATGAGATCTCCTCCTACTACGAGAGTTTTTCAACAAGAGCACCGCCACTTGTGGCATTCATGAGAGTTCTCTCCATATCCAATAACCCCTCATAGAAGTATTTGATCAAGATTTGGTCATGGATTTTATGGTGTGGGCATGTTACCACTAGATTTTTGAACCACTTCTAGTACTCGTGGAGTGATTCACTTGGGAATTGACGTATACCACTTATTTTCTTTCGGATAGAAGATGTACGAGAAGAATGAAAGAATATCTCTAAGAAGAGTCACTTCATGTCATTCCATGTGGTTATTTAACCAGGAGGTAGGTAGTAATGCCATGAATTAGTAGTGTCAGCTAGGGAGAAAGGTAATGTTCTTAGTTTTATTTGTTCCTCAGAATCCCCTTGAGGCTTCATGGTAGAGCACACTACTTGGAACTCTTTAAGGTGGAGATGTGGATCCCCACTGGCTAGCCCGTGGAAATGAGGAAGAAGATGAATCAAACATGATTTGAGTTTGAAAACATGCTATATGTTTGGATATTGAATACCAAGAGGTTGGTAATTCATATCAGGGGCAGAAAGTTTTTTAAGGGTTTGTTCCCTAGGATTGTCCATTTCTAATTCAACAGGTTGGACAAGGACTTGTTCATGAATTATTTTATTATCTCTTAAGTTCCTCCTAATTTGGTGAAGAGTTCGCTCAATTTCAGGGTCAAGCAAATCTGAGGGATTGTTTGGGAGGCTACGGGGCTTTCAGAGAAATTTTAGAAGAAAGAGGAAGATGGTTTTTTCTCTTCTATTTTTTCAGTTTATGATTTTTTTGAGAAGACGGGTTTTTATTTGTTTTTTTCATTTTTTTTAATTTTTTTTGTTTTTTTAGAATAACCAAAAACTAATTACTACTTAAAGAACCATCCCCAGAAATGGATCCATTTGAAATTTACGGCCGATTGTCACCTATCGACCGGTCAAAGTTCCAGTGCTCTGCTAATGTGTATAGCAGCACTCAGGTCGAATACTCGGCGATTATACTTTGTAATAGTCGTTTGTTTTTAGTTGATTTTATTTTGATTAGGGGGGTTTGTTTGCAGAGCTTAATTGAAATTATTGATTGACTATAATTGATTTATCAAATTGATAATGATTGGGGTGAGTACATTATTAGGTAGTTAAGCTTGTGATATCCTTGAGCTTTTCTTTATATTGCATTTTAATTAAAACCCACTTCACATGTTGACATTGATTAGAATTCCTAAGTGTTAAAGCTTTAATCCAAGACTTATCATAACTAGGATTCAAATCTCAATATGTACTTGTTTATGGTAGTGTATTTATGGTTCCAATAATCCATATAAACCACATGTTAAACAAAATATGTCATTAATCCAGGACATATTAATTCCAACATACACAATGTTAAATTAACGAATACTCATCAAGAAAATACTCTAAATCACTTGACATCCCTAAATTTTGACTCACCCCAATGAGATATTTAATCATCAATTTGGGTGTTTAAGAGTCTGGTTATAATAATTATGATGATAAATTATGAATAGAAGAAAAAGAAAGGGATTATAAAAGAGTGGTATGTCAACCACACACACACGAACAATGATGATAATTTAAAACGGATTTTCGATCGAATGAGGAAGAAAAATAAGTTAAGGGGATTCAAATGAATTTAAAATATTTTAAGAACATTAATATGAAACTAAAGAAGATTTATGAGAATAAGAGATATTGAATAAGTAACTTTCATTAAAACAAAATTACAATGAATGAGACTTACAAGATTACAAAAACGAAGAACACGAATGTAAGTGAAATAAAACATACGAGGAAAGGTCTCTCAAGTGAAAACTTGAGTATGGAAGGTCCTTAAAAGACATTTACGAGGCTCTGTTCATGCCAATATGATCTCATGTATTCTTAAATGCCAACCCCTTTCAAGGAGTGAAGGGGAGAGTATTTATAGCCCGAGGAGTGGACTGTTTACATTCCCAATCTGTCCCTCCACTTTCATTTCCAAGTTGGCTATTCAGACAGCTGAATCTTTAGATATATCATTCTTCAATAATGTAGATAATAATGTTGTTAGACTACTCTCAAACTTTGGTGAGATTTGGACATATCTAGCCAATGATATGGAGGTTTTATTAAACAAAGGTAAACTGTCCATTTCTATCCATGCTTTTTCAAGGGCCAAAATTTGAATGTATTTTGGAATAGGAAGATGCCTTCAAATCCAAATTATTTCATCCAAAAAGTCTGCCGTCAATATCTCCTATTTCACAATGAAAAATATCAGCTTTATTGCATGCTCAAATCATGAGATATGTTATAAATACTGTACTGATTTTATTTCTCGGCCAGAATGGTGGGCTGGAATTTAAAGATTATGTTGGGCCCCTTGTTTTTGGATTTGGGCATTGAAATTTTATCCAAGACTCCTTAAATTATCCCCCGAACTATAGTGGAGAATAATGTAATTTTGACCTCTATATTTATCTCAGTAAATCAATATTCATGGATAGTTCAGTTTCTTCACAAATTCTTTGGTCTTGTTTGTGAGGACAATTTGATCCTTAAAATGGAAGAATTGGATCATTGTAACTTCTAATGAAATGTTTTATATTTAAAGGGGAATCCTAAAACATAGGAACCACACGATTTGTATCATTATAGTGATAGTTATTATTATAACAGTAAACTGACTCAATTGGACTACTTCTAAAAATTCTCAAAAATTATATTTAATATTAAAACATTAATATTTCACACAAATTTTTCACATTTCATATAAAATCAGTAAAGGGAGTATATAATAAGACATGAAAATATTAACAAAATCACCAGTCTCAATCATTTATGAGCTATAACCATCATTGTTGGTGAATTTTTAGCTATTTCTGTGTGAATATATATTTGAGATTTTTGTGATCCGTATATATTTCACACTTTTCCCCAATGATATAATGATGCAATATTTTTAATGAAAATTCTATACTTACAACTCCAGATCATGAGTGGGTAGTTTTGATCTTGATGTTTCAACTACCTTGAGTCATAGGTGATGCATTTTTCATTATACATCCACACACAACCCATTCCCTTCTTTGAATAATCACCAATGATTGAAAAATGCCTCCCACTTGTGGGTAGTGTGAGCACAAGGGAAGTGATAAGCCACTTATTAAAAATCCATGAAGATTTATTTATATTCATCATTCCAAACTCCATGACCACGTTCCATGTTCTCTTGGTAGGAGGGTTTGAATTTCATGAGAAATTTATCACAAATCATCGATAATATCCAGCTAACCCCAAAAATCTTGGATATGTATCACAGATGTCAGCCTCCACCACCCCTCAATGGAAATTATGTTGAAAGTATCCATAGATATCTAATTTCTTGTGATTATATTACACAAGAATGCGACTTCCTTTAATAATAATTCAAAACTTTTGTACATTTTAAAGATCTTATCCTTTGGCAAGTTTTCTAGTATAGTGCTGAGATACTCCTCATGCTTCTCTATTGTTTTGAAGTATATTAGAATATCATCTATAAATACTACCACATCTTTTTCAAGGAAATTTCTAAAGACTCTATACATTATGTCCATGAGGATTTTTACATAAATTGTGATTATGAAAGGCATTACTATGAATTCATAGTTCCCATAACTCTTATGTAATGTAGTTTTGGGGATATCCTCCTTCTTTACCCTTACATGGTCATATCCCGACCATAGATCCAACTTGGATAAGTATTATGATCTGTGTAGAAAATCGAACAATTCAACAATTTGTGGGAATGAACAATTGTTCTTTATCATTATTTTATTGAGATCACAATAATAAATGAAAAAGTGAATTGACCCATCCATCATGTTGACTAAGAGGACTGATGCACCCCATTATGAGGCACAGGGGCATATAAACCCTTTATGTAGATTCTCTTGTAGTTCTTTCTTTATCTCTTCAATCTCTACAACAACAATTCTATACAGATTCTTAGATATTTTCAATTCCTTATTAATAAGATAATCGATAATTCAACATCTTTTCTGGGAGGAAGATAATGAAATTACTCGGGAAACACATCCACGAATTCCCTCACAATAGTGAAATTTTCTAGGATGGATACTTCTTTAGAATAAATCATCTGATAGAGATACACATGATCATGAGGAAGTAATATCCATTCTTAAGAAGAAGGTACGAACGAATATTCGTCTCTCTCCTTTCACTTTTACCGAATCAGTGGTCGATTTAACATATGGAGAGAAATTTCCCTCTCGTGACAATTTCTTTTGGTTCTATATAGGAAAAGTCAATCCACAACATGAATTTCATAAAATTCCACCAGATAATGTATGATGAGGATCACCGGGATGTTCAATAAACAAATTATGATAGGGGACGAGTTATATACATGGGATGCTATAAATGACCCATTTCCATTCTCACCAATATCTCTACTTCCATGATTTTTGGTGGTGTTCAGATAGTTATAATAAACAGTTGGGATATAATAGATTTCATAGAACCATAATCAAAGAGTTTTTTCTATATAATTGAATGAATAACTAGCGTACCTGTTACCATTTCATTTTCGGGATTGGATTCAGCGTTAGTGATGTAAACATATCACCCTTGCTACATTGGAGGATGTTGGTTGCCTCAGAAAACACATTTATTATGGAACTGGTATGTAGAGTGCCCTATTTATTTGTAATTGTAGCAATGAACAATGTGTTGAGGATCAAATAGAGCATTCCTTTCCTCTGTCACAGTAGAGGATTTTTCTTATCGGTAAGTGCTGGCTGGGTTTACTTCCTTCCCACACCTAAATCATTTCCTCATCCCCTCCAAGAAATTTCCATGGTGCTTCTTTTCACACCTTTAGTATGTGGGATGCTGTAATTTCATACCACTATTGGATTAATCCATAAGAACACTGGGATTATTGTCCACTTTTTTCTTATTATCCCCATGATATCAATGAGACTAATGATCTTCATTTCAACTTTGTGGTCACATCGGAGAATCTTCTCATAGATATCAGTGTTGGGGATTATTAGGGCTTTATTTATGCCATGTTTTATTCACCAAAAAAGCGATCAACCTTTCATTCGGGGGTAATGAAAAAACCAGAGGCGTATCATGCAAGTATGGTTAAGTTTTTCTTGTTTTCCCTAATAGTTTCATTTCCAATTTTCTTGAGTTCATGGAAATATCTTTCCATATTACAATGGAGGGTTCAAGGAAAATATTTATCAAAAAACATTTTTGGAAATAATTCCACCCCATTGCCTCGACCTCTTCCTCATGATTCATATTTTTTATCAATGTCTGCAATTAATCAGTTCCACCCTCCATACAATAATAATCTTGAATAACCTTCTCATTCTTGGAACATTGATGTACAGATAAGATCTTCTCGAAGTAGTTGATCCATGGTTTGGGAGTTGGGGGAACAGATGATCCATTGAAAGTATAAGGCCTTTGTCTCATGACGCTCTCTATTGTGACTTGTTCTTTATTAGGGGGCTTTGGACGTTCCACTTGACCCATATTTATATTCAATATATTAGTTAACAAAGAGGTATATTTAATATATTTTTGATTCCTTCTCCCATAGTATTAGGCATCTCATTCGAGCTATCATTGCATTGATCTACACATCAGTTTTTAGCTCGAGTCCTCTTATTACCAACCATTGTCTAGAATAAAAAAAAATTTTTGGTTATTATTTTAAACTATTGAACACATAAAAAATAATCCAATGACAAAAGGGATAACATATAAATTACATTTATTTCCTTAATTTATGGATTTCATGGCTTCAATCTATGTTATCCATGATATATTTCCAAAGGTATATTCTTATGGGATTTGTTTCTCCTTTAATAATGGTTCATACCATGATTGTGAAGATACCAATTCATATCCCTTAGTAGTTTCTAACCAAGAGTAAATCAAGGCCTGTTGTCATGAACCAATACTCCTTTAATTCTATCTCGAATTAGTGTTTTTGGGTTTTACCCCTGGATACATCTGTGCAAGAGCCACCTCCACATGTTCGTATCCAGATAAGGATGTATTTTTTTAATAAACCACTTACTCAATAATAAATGAATTTAGGAATGTTTTTCTAATACTTAGTCTTATCCATGAGGATTTCACTAGGGTTTTCTAATCCTAATCCCAAAAATAGCTAAACCAATACTTTTATACCAACTATTACAACCTTGCACATTATTGCATTTTTAAACATGGTTTATTAAATAGAAATGGACATAATAAAATCCAGAAGATTGAGAGGCCTAGTTACATTGGGGATTAGGAACATTACATAACAAAACAGGATATAAAAAATTAACATATTTATTTAAAATATCCTTTACATGACCAGAAAATTCCCTCGTGCTTAGCATTACATGGGATAACCTGAGGACACACATGTGAAAAGGGTGAGCTATAAAGCCCTATAAGGGAGTAAAAAAGGAATAAAATAAATAATAAAAAACATGTTAGGAAATATATACCGATGGAACATAAGAGAAATATGAACATAATGGCACGATATATCATTCTCATCATAACATGGAAATGTGGTAACAACATAAAATACTGCATCATAAACATAAAAGAATTAATTAACTCTTGTCCCAACAGGGTGGAAAAGTATCCCAAAAAAAATTTAGTAATCCTAAATCTCATCCTGATGTATCATGATACTAATAATTACCCAAATCATTGGACCGCTATATAATTCTAGGCGCACCCGACACTTTCAAATCATTCTCATGCTTAAGTGTTCCACATAGATCAAAAAATATTGATTCTTTCTTCATCACAATTAATTCCACGATCATGGATTATGGAATAAATACATGTAAATCATAAATGAAAATGTTATATGTGCATAATGATGAATAAACTTGATAGAGGAATGGGTATGATATTCACTACGTGATGATTTTTTCATGGAAAACATGGTACAATTTTAGTTGCTTAAGTGCGTGACATAAAAATTCAAAAAAAGAGTTGATGAGAGAGAAAGGGGTATATAATAATATATATATATATATATATTTTAAAGTGAATGTGATATGGTTATATATATACATGTTCTATCATGAGTAATTTTTAAATAGTTGGAGCAACATAATAAAGAAACTTAATGAAAGTGCATGACTGAAATAACTCTTAAGAAATTTTGGCATCGTAACAGTTGTACATGAGAGGGATTAATGATAGGGAAAGGGATATATCTTCCTTTAAAAATAATAAGGACGTTATGGGGGAGGTGTTAAAAAATACCCCGTCGTTTTTAATTAAAAATAAAAGGGTGTAACAATATAAGGAAACTTGGATAAAATTGAGAATGGAAGGAAACCCTTAAATGAGTTTGTGACTTAAAAATCATGAAGAGGGGATTATTGAGATATTGGAATGCATTGGGTGGATTCTATAGAGGGGGGGTGGTATAGAGTAGGGGCATTTTATAGAGATTTTTATTGAAGATAAGTGGGATCTTGGGTTGGTTTATATAGGAAATGAGAGGGGAATTCTTTAATAATTCACAAACGTAGGTTTTTGGAATCTATATAATTTAATATTAAAAACAGAAAACCATACAATGGGTTTTTACCATGGTTTTTTTCTAATAGGAGTGGAAAATTTTATTTTATATTTCCATGGGATGAAGATTTTAATATATTATACTTTCATATGTGTGGGTGAGTCACATTATTATTGAAATGAATGTAAATTTATAAATTATGTTATAAATTTTGGAGGATTCATTTAGCATTATAAAATACGTCAAATAAATATAAAATTACATTATTTTAAATTTTAAACATATATTTAGTCTAATATCTTATTTATGGTTTTTAATACATCTTTATTGGGTCATTATGATGTCATAAAACACACTATATATTTATATATTATTTATTTTTACCCAAAAAAGAAACTATGTTAAAAAATTATGAAAAATTAACCATTGGATAATTTCTGAATCTTGATTCCAAAAATAATATTCATTTTTTATAAATTTTCTCTAAATATGTGAATTTTCAATTTTAAAAAGTGAACTGACATTTATTGAAAATTGAAGGGTTTTAACAAAAGTACTTATTAAACCTTAATAAAATTTACATTTGAATTCATAAAAATTGTTTAGTCATTTATTATTAATAAAATAATTGTGAAAATAATATATTTTAAAAAAATAGTTATTTTAATAATTCATCAGTTCTTTAAATAAATTCTTTAAAATTATACTTTCTGTTTTATTATAAAAAAATATAACTCTTATAAAACTAATTACCTAATTATTTATAGATATATAACTGATAAAATCATCATTTATAATATTTTTTTTATAAAATAATATTTTAATATAACAATGCATATATTTCTCAAAAGTACTATTTTTACCCGAAAAATCAATTTATCAAATTCATCAGTTTTTTAAGAAAGACTCATTCCATTAATAAATTGATGGAATAATAATTTTATTTATCAAATGAGTTTAACCAATAATTAAATAATAACTTTTTACATAACCCCTTCAAACATCCGCATACTACCTAATGGTATGGTGTGCGATGGTGATAGAATATTAGGGTGGCTCAAATAACATTGCCTGGTGGTAATCTCTATTAAGTTGAACTTCTCCCATAGGTGAATCTGTTGAAGCTTAACATGTTGAACCATGGCTTTAGGAATGGTCAAGAGTGAATCTTCGTGATTCTACCTCCTTTCTGAGCTCTGACAAATGAACTTCGTACGACCCAAATCTACTGGATGAGGCCATCATATCCTTTTTCTATGTCAAACAGATTTGTTAAAACCTTAGTTTTATATTAGTTGTGTGATCATTGTTCAATGACTATATTTTCAATGATAATGACAATTCGTGGTCACTTAAATCCAATAATAATTATAATTGTATGCGTTTTCTATATCTGTAAGACATTAATATAAATGGAATTTTATTCATAAATGATCGGGTCATTAAAGTATCATTAACATTACATCATATCATAACATATGGAAAATAGATTTGTTTCATAACCATTTCATCAAATAATAACCCGTGAAATAAAACATATTTCATAAACATATAGCTCTTGAAAGAGAAATTATTTTCATAGAGTCCATGACATTAACTGTGAACCATTCATAGAATGAATATGAATAGAACCTTTAGTTTATTTCTAAGAAAGAAATGTTTAACATCAATCATGTCATCTTAGATGGAAAATAGTTTTCAAATATCTTTCAAAAATATTTCCTGAGTAAAATATCCTTTCTTATTTGATAATTTCTTTTGAATACAAAAAACCATTTAAAACCCATTTATTCAAAAAATACCATGATAACATATAAAGAGTATTTGAAACCATTTTGAAAATATTTTACCTTGAAATATATTTTTAAAACAATCTCTTAAAGATTAATCTTTTAAAAATGAAATGGAATTTTCAATGGACTGACGGTTGGTAAATCTATAAATGTCATATGAAGTCAAAGAGGAATATACTTTTTTGCACGGTAAAAAGATTAAAAGGAATTCATTGTTCAAAACGGGAAAATAATATTCCCTTGAAGATATTGGTAAAATAAAAAATGGAAAACATTTCTTTTAAATCTAATATGATAATGGTATAATATTCTTGGAAACAGTTTTTATAGAAAATAGGTTTCCGACCTATGAAACGGTAATGTTGATTTTACCTAAAAAGACTTTCATAAGTATATTATGTACCAAAGAGTACAATATGGAACTGATAAATGAGTATATCATGAAATAGCAGAGAATAAGTAGACTCATTAATATTCATGATATATTTATCATAATATTTTATCAAGGGAAACAATAACATAAACAATCACAGAAAGCAATGTGATTGTCTCTACAAACTTTTATAACTCGATAACATGGGGTCATACACTCCATGTAAACAATGGAAATTAAATGTAGCTTAATATAACATGAGAAGATTTATATTTTGTGTTATATCATTTAAAATAGTAGTATATACTTCTCAATTAAGTGTTTAGGTTCATAACAAAACATGAATCTCAAGGAAGGTATATTGAGGCAAAATTGATTTACCGATTTTGTAACATTTGAATGCTAAACCCCATGGAAGAAGGATCATAAAATTGGAATGTGAATACCCAAAATTTTAATTAAAATATAAATGTAATAAAAACATGTTTATTACATACATGACATTAAAGGAAATAGTGGCGAACATAGCTTGAATCTCACAGAAATTAAAAATGATATGAAATCTCGTTACCATTTGTCTTGACTCTCTCTGTACTCTTACAAGCTTCCTGTATAATAAAAATAAGTTTATTATACATATTTTATAGAATAATATTATTATATCTTATTACCATATATGGTTTTATTAATACCTTATACTACCATCTTGTTAATGATCTGATATTAGGGTTTCACTTCATGTAATATTCTCTTTGTTCTTCACATGTGTCTTAAATTGTTATATCATTGGTCATTATACTTATATCATGATTGTAGAATGTGGATCATGATATAAATATCTATTATATCTATTATATTCTTATAATAATAATTTATATAATATATAATTACTAAATGGAATACATTGTTCATAGAGACGGTAAGCCATACATACGCATGGACATTGTCTCCGTTTGTATTTTCATATTGAAAGGAAGTATATAAATGCAATATGTATATACAAATGTATGTGATTTTATATATAATTACTAAATTAGCACTAATATATCATAAATATCATATAATTTCATTAATCCAATCCTTAGTATAATCTATGTGGTTTTTCGATGAATCACATCGCTTTCAGCGGGCGAGAGTCCACCCTTCGTCATCCAAGATTATCGTATTAAAAATTGAAAGGTAAAATTATGTGTTCTCTAAAATGAATAAAAAAGATTAAATAAATAATAAATATAATGTATTACATATATAAATAGAGTTTTATCATAATTTTCACCATTATTAGTGGTAATGGAGAAATGTACAATCATCGCTTTGTGATATAGTGTTTCACTGTACACATAAACAATATGTTCAATATCCATTAGATGGAGGTGTGTGTAAGTGTAGGTCAGTCCCTTTTCATAAAAACATCCTAGTATATGTATTATACTAGTTTTTTCACACAAACCTTGAATAAAGATAGTTGAGTTTGTGGATAAGCAAAATATTGGAAAGAATCTTGAGAGAAGATGATGCCTCTTAATCGAGTAATGTCTTTTTGGTTTGTGCCAAAAGGATTCTTTGAGACTATTTCTAACCAAAGTGAGGTATCTAGTTCGAAGAGATGACATTTTGGAGTCATATTTTTTGAGTATTGGTAGAACATAAGAGGCCTGAGAGGTGTAAGGAAGGGGTAGAGGTGGTGACCTTTTATACGGATGTAAAAGGACACACATAGAATTTTCAAAAACAAAATAACTGTGCACATGTTATTTCCTAAAAAAAAGTCATACCAAACCAAAAAAAAATAAATAATGAAATTATTATGGCCGAAATATGTAATGCCAATCGGATTTGGAGAAGTTTCTAGGTTCATTGTGACCATAATTTTATGTTTTAGTTTCTAATAATACTTAATTTGGCCTTTACCATTATGATTAATTTAAATAACTTTTACTAATAATTTTGATCAAAAATTAACATGGCCTTATCAAAAAATAAAAATTGTACTGAATTTAATTATTTATATCATAATTTTTGAATTCCAATCACAAAAGTAGAAACATTAAAATTAGTGCTAATCCTGCATACAGGACAAAATAACGGAGTTTTAAAGTAGAAAAACATTCAAAGGTTTGTTATGTTTTTATATTAAATTTCAATGTGTATTTGATACTAATTAACTTAATTGAATTATTAGATGTAATATTCCTCAAATTTTACATTAAAACATATTTATCATATCATTTAGAAATAATAATTAATTAGTCACAAAAGCAGTTTTTAACTAAAAAGTAGAATTTTCACTATTCATCAAAAATGATGTTTCTTAGAAAAGTGAAAAAATTTCACCTGAGGATAATTTATATGTTATGAATTAAAAAATGATGTCTATTTTATTATATTTTATTTCTGAATGTGTCTAAATTTCTTTATTGTTAAAATAGATTCTTTCAAGAAAAAAATATTTTTAACAAAAAGAACATTACAAAAAATATTATCTTTCATTATCAATATGTTTTATTTAGATAAAACAAAAATATTTGAAAATTATTTTTTACTAAGTTTAATGTCTAGGTTATAATTATATTATTTAAATAAAAATAATAATAATAAGAGATTTTTTATAGAAACTCATTGTTTCGTGCATCGTACACCATGTTGTTGTTCCTTATAGCACATCCCATGTTGGTATTGAGTATAGAGCAAGAAAAGTTGGTATTTATTGTGAAAAAAATGTCTAAAATAGTGTTTTAATATATATATATATATAGATCTCTTTCCAGTGTCATTTGAAATGAAAAATATTAAAATGTTAAATTTATTTTAAATAAAAAATTATTTCTCAAAATCTCGTTGTGTTACAACTTACCAAATACCATCTAACCTACGACATGATAATTTAATCTCCACATTCATCAACCACCCTATGAAAATACCCATCATCAGATCTTTCCTTCAATATCCTATTTCGAACCATGGTATATAAACTATTTGAATTTATTATCAAAACTAGCCATTATAATTATTATAATGATATCAACATGATTCTCAGCTTTTAAAACCCAATCACACATGAGGAAATCACTCTTTCTCCTCTATTTGATCTAACAACCAAATTACAATGAACTAATATCGACCTGGTCATACCATATTTTCCCTTAAAGAATTAGATTACTTCTTTACCATCCCATCCTCACCCTAACAGTGTGACTGGTGTAGTTCTTCACCAAACACATTTATATATTTTAGAGATCACAATCTAGTCCACTTATGGTTTTCTATTCTCAAAACACTGGTCTACCACAACCAATGTGTCATTTAAATCCAATATGATGCCTTTATCCTAAGGATAACCATGATCATTTCAATGCATCATTATCAGAGCCTCTAACAGAATCCCAATGAAATTCCCTCACAAAAACATACCTTGGAAAGTTCTATTAATCCAATAGCATATGAAACCCAAAATTATATCCAATGACCGGTATAATGGTCTAACAACCCATATCACATGATAGTCAAAAGTTGGAGACCAACACCCTACTACCCACCATTGAAGAATACATGTAGTTGTACCATCAAAAATAATTCATAGTCACTATATCATATGCCATGTCTATATGAAAACATAAAAATGGAAAGGTAAGAAAACTCTCTCCCTCCCGAGCGCCAACTCACAACATCACCCATTCCCACATCTTAAAAACAATATAAATGTAAAAGGCTGAATTTCAAATCACAATGAGGGTCCCTACCATCAAACAGAAAATGGTTGACTTCCCAATATATATATTATCTTATAGCACTCCTTGAGAATAGTCTCAATAGGTTTCTCATCACACTAGAGAATACATTCTGGTAGCTTAGTGCATAGTAGATGTTATCTCAGTATACTCCGAACAATTTCAATATATTGATCACCATTTTCTCAAAATAATGAGTATTCTTAGATAGCATTGATGGGCTTGTACAGATCTCTTCGATCCACACTCAAATCAAACTAGGCCATACTTTCCTTTAACCAACTCTTTAAAATATATCTCCCAAAAATGCGTGTCCAGGTCCAACAATGTGACAAATGCCTCATGAATCTCAATATATTCTTTATGTATACTATACCATGGATGGAAATTTCACATTTTATAGAATCTTTAGGCAACCACAACCACAAAATTTCTTTAAAATCATCATTCCTATTCTCGTAGTCAACCACTCATTCATTTACTATTTAAATCATACCAAGAACTAACAAAGCATACCAACATCATCTGACTAACACATTATTCAGTTCCTATCAAATGTACAAGGTGACCGTCCCACATGACTCATCACTTTCATTAAACTAGAATCTCCCATGGAAATCCTCTTCAAAATTGTTACCCATATTCCATGAAAATTAAAAAACCTCCCTACAAATGGTGTCATTCCGGTCATGAGAATATACCAGTGATCTAAAAATGATTCTAATAACACTACCATTGGTTAAAAATTCTAGTTAATCGAATATGGCTACCCATCAATGCCTGTCATGATACCAAAGCACAATAGGTGATTACTGAGAAAAAAAATCACAATGATTAGGTTAAATGTCATAAGAACCTCTTATCAACCTGTCAAAACATGAGAATATAACAAATCTAATCACTAAAAAGGAATTATTAAACTGAAGGAAACCCCTATAAATGGTTTCCCTAGATCTAACTGAACATTGGGATACAAATTTCTAACTCAAAAAATTGGGGGATCTAGGTTTCCCACCATGCCCATAAGGTCAAACCTCTCACCAAAGTCACACATCATGGGGAGTCATCTAGGCACCCATCACAACATAGGGAATATAACATGCCTATCGATACTCTATAAGGGATGTAAAGATAACACTGACCAATGATGGTCAGTACAATAAACCTCATCCTACCAAGCCTTAATCATTTCCACGAATCCTCTTAAGTGGATTCTCCCTGAAGGGTCATGATATAAACATAGTAATAATGATGAAATAACCCTCACTGGGTATCCATATATAGTAATACCCCCACGAGGATCCAATTTACTATTAACGTTGTGGTACTTCTTGATATTATAATAGATTAGCTGACTAAATATACATAAACAAAGTTCAATTAAGTAATATTTCGTAGAAAGTTAGATTATAAAACTCCATGAAGGTTGTTACAGACCTTTAGTTAACCACACATGGAAAGGATACATAAAAAATGGTTTTTAGAAAGGTATAAATTTAAATGTTTATTGAAAAGAGTCATGATTACGTGCATAACATCATCTCAACTATTCATTTCAAACCTCACACATAGTTTATTCAAGTAGAATGTTATTCAACATTATATGGGGAAAAATATATATATGTTTTAGTAAAACTTTATATAACCAATCCTAGTGAAAAATTCTCTAAAAGGGGTACCACACAGAGAAACTATGTCCATGTATACCTAATTGGGTCACTGCACCTCCCATGAATAAGGACTAGGTCATCAGCCTCACTGTCGAACGTCTCACTATAGAACCACAAGAAATACCATCAGAGGGAAATATATATACAAATAATCAATTTTTAGTACAATGATACCAAGAATATATGTCGGAAAAAAATTTACATTTATATATAAAATCTAAACAATAGGCCTCTGACATAATGAAATTCACACTTTAGTAGGCCAACATAATTTGGACCTTACATGCCAAATATGAAGCATGATTTTCCACTTCATATTGAGGGAAAATAGAAAATATTAGTCACTAGCCTCTTAAAAATTTTACAATATCTAGAAATCCATAAATGGACCCTTCCAAATGATTCAAGATCCATTAATCTATTGTGAGTCCAAAACATCATAAAACATGTGCGTTACTCAAAGTAAAAAAATCATATACAATTGTAACATCACAGATCAAAAATAGTAATCTCATATCCTTGGTAGCCTAGAATTATTACAGGAACAGGTGTAATAAACACACCAATCCTACAAACATCACAGGCTCTAGCACATTCCTAATTCTGGTGTCTACCATATCCCAAGTAGTAACATCAGAGGAAAAGAAATACCTCTAATACCACATTATATTATCCCGACTCGAATGAAACTAATCTGATGACTTGAGCTGGATCCCGTAAGACTTAAAGTATGCCTCCCTATATTATAGTTGTTTTAAACTAATAGCTAGGCCTAGGGTGTGTTTGTGGGGAAACTATACCATCATATCAGAGTATGAAACATCAAGAATAATAAATAATCATCTATAATAAAAAATAACTGAACTCTAGAAGCATCAAATATAACATAGTTGTAAAAATAAATGAAATGAAAGGAAATACAAAACTATCATGTCATATATACAACACTGATCGAACACTATTCTGATCATATATTCAATATTGAAATTAACGAAACCAAAATTAAATTGCACAAATCCACCACATACATTGAGATGTTCCACATACTCGATATCTATATACACATCTAATCCTTCCTCTATGATCAGTCCAGTACCTTGTCCCATTCTAATCATGAAACCAACTGTTTATTTTCACAAGTAACCCAATGAAATAGAGCCCCAAGTAGGTTGTGAAGAAAAAAATTAATAGGGAACCACCATCATGGTCCTATACATAACTAGTAAATGTAGTGTGTGTACATACGAGCTAATCATTAGGAATCAATAATAATAATATAATTGAAAAATGAATATTAACTGAAAAGATATATTTTATACCAAATAATGTTATTATAAGGGTATGCTCATGAAATGTTCTTATCCTAATTGAGAAAAAATTTCATGTAAGATAATAAAATATATATATGGATGATCCTTTGGTCCGTAATCCTAACTCACATTACCAACTTCGGCCAGTGCAATAAATATTTTTGAGCAAGCTACAACACCACAAGGGGATACATGTATTAAACCTAGTACCACTCATACTCACATCCAATTACTATACTGAAGGATTCCAAATAGTATTTGGGCATCCTATAAATAAGACTCTTAACCCATATAATGTACAACTGATTCCCGGATCACCTGTTTGGTATCTCAACCAAATATGTGCAATGGTATGTCCAATGTTATCAACTTTATATGTGGAATGTAATGTCAACCAATCTCATTAATATATGTGGATCATCATGTCTACTAATACAAGAATAAATATAATCCATTCAGCCTATGAGTATGTCCAAGACATTCATACATGGTAATATGATTATCACTCAAGGTGTAATATAAACCATTTTCTCTATAATTTCACATAAGGAATTCCTACTGAGGAATCTAAGTATCACTCAAGGCATGAGATAATTCATTCACTCTATGATTTCATCCAAATAAGTACTATAATTGAATAAAAGTATCACCCAAGGAATACTATAATTCATTATCCCCATGAGTTCGTCTACTACATTCCAATATGGTAATCCATGTATCAATCAAGAAATAATATAATTCATTTTCCTGAAGATTTTATCAAAAGAATTCCTACATTGGAATCCAATTATCACTCAAGTTGTAATATAATCCATTCACCACTTGAGTCTATCCAAGAAATTCCTACTAGAGAATCCATGTATCACTCAAGGAAGAATATAAACCATTTACCCTATGATTCCATCCAATTAATTCCTACAAGGGAATCAAAACATCTCTGAAGATATAATAGTTATGGCTCAAATATTGACACATGTAAGTAACTATTCAAATCCCTATCATAGACTCCAATCACATATAGTACCATGGGATGAGTACTAGGAAAAACGTTTTCCATCACCATTGCATCATCAATAACCATATGAATGCGTAAAAAAATAAGCGAGGGAGTTCGATCATATTTACCCACCACTACATCCACAGCCTCAAAAGATTACATGTTTGTTACAGGTTATAGGTTACACCCTCTACCATCTCTAACCAAACCCATATTATTAGAGTATTGGTTGTTCAACCATAGTTACACCCTATGTGTTCCCCTAAATCAATACAATAGAAAGGCATCCTACCAGGGATCCTCAAGGTACATACATATGTAGGGGAACCCCTCTGGGGATCCTCTATGTCGGTACCATTGTTTTCGGTCAATATATGATGTTCATGGTTTTCACATCCAATAGAATCATCAACATGGTATTGCCGACTTGTTATCTACATAGGGTCATGTCACTAAGGACACCATTTTGAGATGGGTCATGACACAATCCCAGTTCCAAAGACCCTCTATAGTTATCTATCCACCAGCCCTCTCCTTTTCTACTGAAGGTTTATCAACCTATGCATATAAAAAAGATATAATGACTTACCGAGTATGGTATCATCTCTTAAGAAGTATGGATATTATATGTATTAAGAATGTTGTACATCTCGTTCCCCTCGTTGTTTGATTTTCATGATCACAATCACCTTATTCTTTATCTAACCTTGTTTTTTAAGTGTTGTGGATGATAGGCAAAAAGTGGCCAAGGAATTAGGCCAAGAAGAAGCCAGAAGTGGACTGAAATTCAGTCCACCGGCCAACCGGTGTGATTGCACCGGCCAGCCGGTGGACCTGGCAGAGGCATTGCCCACTGCCAGGCTCCACCGGTCAGCCGGTGGCTTGACCACCGGCCAGCCGGTGGCATCCAGTCAATAGTGGAAGCTACTGTCTCACCACCGGCCAGCCGGTGGCTCTGGCACCGGTCGACCGGTGGTGCCTGGAAAAGAAGACTCAGCCCCTGCCAAGCCACCGGCCAACCGGTGGCCCATCCACCGGTCAGCCGGTGGAGCCAACACTCGAATTCTCCCAATTTCTTCAAACACCGGCCAACCGGTGGAACTGTACCGGCCAGCCGGTAGCCCAGTCAAACTAGCCGTTGGGTTTGACCAGTCAACCCTCTTTTGGCCTCCAACGGCTCCGAGGACTTCTCCAACGGCTCCGAAGGCCCCCAATGGGTTCCATGCCTATAAATAAAGGCCAAGGAAGCCCCGGACACCAACCGGAACATATAGGAAGCCAACGGACTTATTTTGGATCAATTGGCCGACCTCCGGCGACTTCCTTCAAAGGAACCTCAAGTGCTCCAACAACTTCCACATCCAAGGAGCTCCACCCAAGAAGCTTGGAAGCGGCCTTCAAACATCTCCAATCAATCAAAGGCGCCCAAGACTTCCTCAATTACGGTTTTTCATTCTTTATTTATTTTGAGCTTAAATTTGGGTTTGTGCCTACAAACCCCAAACTCTTTTCTCATCTCCCTTTCTTTTGGGTTTCACACCACCATTAAGGTGTGAAGAGGTTTCTTCAAGCCTTTCCTTTTAAAAGGCTTGTGTTGCGGTGAGCTAGCCTTCACCCGTTAAAAAGGCTAGTGGGTTCTTGCTAAACCATTAAAAGCAAGTGGGTTCTTGCTAAACCACCAAAAGCAAGCTGTAATAGGTCCTAGTGCTACCTCAAAGCCTAGTGGGTTTCTTGCTTAAACCATTAAAAAGCAAGCGGTAGGAATCTCTCAACGGTTGAGTTGGGAGCGGAGACGTAGGCCGGGTTTTGGCTGAACTCCGTTATCAATTTCTTGTGTGATTGCCTCCTTTACTTTCCGCTGCATTTCAACTTTGATTTTAATTTGTTAATCAATTTTTTAAAAGGCAATTCACCCCCCCCCCTCTTGCCATCATTCCCGTTTTCTCCGGCCCAACATTTGGTATCAGAGGGGTAATTTGAGTAATACCTTAGAAGGTTTCAAATTCAAAGATCCATTGTGATGGCATCTACCTCTTTCGCCCCCGAGGGCTACTCATTGGGTCGGGCTCCATTTTTTGATGGGTCCGACTATAATTATTGGAAAACCCGCATGACCACTTTTTTAAGAAGCATAGGATTTCCCATATATAAAATTGTCATGCAAGGTTACACTTTGTCTTCCCCCGACGAATCCAAATGGACCCCCGCCGATATTAAGAATTTTGAGCTTGATGGCAAAGCCATGAATGCTCTTCATTGCGGGTTAGATAGAAATGAATTTAATCGTGTATCCACTTGCACCACTTCACATGAAATTTGGATGCTTTTAGAAGTGACCCATGAGGGCACCAATAAAGTTAAGGATACTCGGTTAGACATGTATAGACAAGATTTTGAATCTTTTTCCATGCATCCAAATGAGTCCATTTCTGAAATGTTTACACGCTTCACTGACGTTTGCAATGGTAGAAAATCTCTTGGTGATGATGTTTCAGCCGAGACGATGGTCAAAAAGATCTTATGGGTCCTTCCGAGCTCATGGGCACCAAAGGTGACGGCGATCCAAGAAGCTAAGGACGTCAAAAATATGCCGGTAGAGGAGCTCATCGGATCTCTCATGACTTATGAGATCACGATGAGGAGGCAAGCTCAAAAGGAGGGCACACCAATCAAGACACCAAAGAACATTGCCCTCAAGGTACAAAAAGAAGTAAGCTCATCTTCATCATCCTCTTCCTCCTCATCCTCTTCATCTTCAAGTGGCGACTCGGAAATGGAGAATCTCGCCCGCCAAATGCACAAATTTATGAAGAAGCACAAGAAGAAGAAGAAATCTCGCAAGGCGCGAAAGCAAGAACCCACCGAAAGATTCGAGCCCAAGGTAAAATGCTACGGGTGCGGCGAGAAGGGCCATTACAAGCCCGATTGCCCACTCAACAAAAAACGGGCCACGCCAAAGGAGAAAGGAAAGAAGAAGGTCCTCAAGGCGACATGGAGTGACACCTCCTCATCATCCTCCTCCTCCTCCTCCTCGAGCGACCAAGGTACAAAATGCCTAATGGCATTCCATGAGGTAACTTCTTCCGATTCCTCTTCCTCATGTTCTTCAAATTCTAATTCCTTAAATCATTTGTCCTATGAAGAACTCTCTCATGCTAGAGACCAACTTGAAATTGGTTTTCATGAGCTCTCTTCAAAATTTATTGCTTTAAAAAAGACTTTCAAAAAACTCTCCTCCGAAAAAGAACAACTTCTCAAAGAGAAGGAGGAGATGTCCCTTAAAATCCAAAATTTTCCAAATGTTGATTCTTTGGAATCAACCATCAAAGACCTTAGAGAAACATTAGCCAAGTTCACCCAAGGTGAACAAACTTTGTCCAAAATATTAGGTTCTCAACGAGTATCTAGAACCACCAATGGACTTGGCTATTCCAACCAAGCCTCCTCCTCCCATGCACCAACTGTTTTTGTAAGGGGGAGCTCTAGTTTTAAATTTTGTAATTATTGCAAGAAAACCGGGCACATGATATATGAATGTAATTGCAAAAACGCCCGGTATGGTAGGCCCAAATCGATTTTTTATTCGGATGAATTTTATAGGAGAAGACCCGCTATGAGACAAGTTTGGATTGAAAAATCCCTTCTTGCGAGTCTCTCCGGGCCAAAATTAGTTTCCTTTCCCCGGTGATTTATTATTTTTATTTAGGGGGAGAATTTTCTAAATTGTTTTCATTTTTATTTCAAAACTTTCAATTCAATTTTCAATTCAAAATTTTCTTTTAAATTTTCATTTCTAAATTTCCAACAGTTGGTATTGAATTTGGTTTTTGATTCAAAACTTTCAATTCAAACTGTTATTCAATTTTCATTTCAAAATTTTCAAAATTTTCAACAATTGATATCTTTTTCAAATTGATTTAAAATCTTGATTTTCAATTTTCCCTCAATCAAGTTTTATGCCCCACGCTATTTTGATAATCACAAAGGGGGAGAAATTTCTTGATTGATTGGGGGAGAATCCTTTTCATAATGCTTTGCTTTACATTTCATTTTATTCATTAAAGCATGCCTTTAATTTCAGAATTTTACTTTAAATGTTTTGGTGATTGTGATCATCAAAATAGGGGGAGATTGTTGTACATCTCGTTCCCCTCGTTGTTTGATTTTCATGATCACAATCACCTTATTCTTTATCTAACCTTGTTTTTTAAGTGTTGTGGATGATAGGCAAAAAGTGGCCAAGGAATTAGGCCAAGAAGAAGCCAGAAGTGGACTGAAATTCAGTCCACCGGCCAACCGGTGTGATTGCACCGGCTAGCCGGTGGACCTGGCAGAGGCATTGCCCACTGCCAGGCTCCACCGGTCAGACGGTGGCTTGACCACCGGCCAGCCGGTGGCATCCAGTCAATAGTGGAAGCTACTGTCTCACCACCGGCCAGCCGGTGGCTCTGGCACCGGTCGACCGGTGGTGCCTGGAAAAGAAGACTCAGCCCCTGCCAAGCCACCGGCCAACCGGTGGCCCATCCACCGGTCAGCCGGTGGAGCCAACACTCGAATTCTCCCAATTTCTTCAAACACCGGCCAACCGGTGGAACTGTACCGGCCAGCCGGTAGCCCAGTCAAACTACCCGTTGGGTTTGACCAGTCAACCCTCTTTTGGCCTCCAACGGCTCCGAGGACTTCTCCAACGGCTCCGAAGGCCCCCAATGGGTTCCATGCCTATAAATAAAGGCCAAGGAAGCCCCGGACACCAACCGGAACATATAGGAAGCCAACGGACTTATTTTGGATCAATTGGCCGACCTCCGGCGACTTCCTTCAAAGGAACCTCAAGTGCTCCAACAACTTCCACATCCAAGGAGCTCCACCCAAGAAGCTTGGAAGCGGCCTTCAAACATCTCCAATCAATCAAAGGCGCCCAAGACTTCCTCAATTACGGTTTTTCATTCTTTATTTATTTTGAGCTTAAATTTGGGTTTGTGCCTACAAACCCCAAACTCTTTTCTCATCTCCCTTTCTTTTGGGTTTCACACCACCATTAAGGTGTGAAGAGGTTTCTTCAAGCCTTTCCTTTTAAAAGGCTTGTGTTGCGGTGAGCTAGCCTTCACCCGTTAAAAAGGCTAGTGGGTTCTTGCTAAACCACCAAAAGCAAGCTGTAATAGGTCCTAGTGCTACCTCAAAGCCTAGTGGGTTTCTTGCTTAAACCATTGAAAAGCAAGCGGTAGGAATCTCTCAACGGTTGAGTTGGGAGCGGAGACGTAGGCCGGGTTTTGGCCGAACTCCGTTATCAATTTCTTGTGTGATTGCCTCCTTTACTTTCCGCTGCATTTCAACTTTGATTTTAATTTGTTAATCAATTTTTTAAAAGGCAATTCACCCCCCCCCCCTCTTGCCATCATTCCCGTTTTCTCCGGCCCAACATTTGGTATCAGAGGGGTAATTTGAGTAATACCTTAGAAGGTTTCAAATTCAAAGATCCATTGTGATGGCATCTACCTCTTTCGCCCCCGAGGGCTACTCATTGGGTCGGGCTCCATTTTTTGATGGGTCCGACTATAATTATTGGAAAACCCGCATGACCACTTTTTTAAGAAGCATAGGATTTCCCATATATAAAATTGTCATGCAAGGTTACACTTTGTCTTCCCCCGACGAATCCAAATGGACCCCCGCCGATATTAAGAATTTTGAGCTTGATGGCAAAGCCATGAATGCTCTTCATTGCGGGTTAGATAGAAATGAATTTAATCGTGTATCCACTTGCACCACTTCACATGAAATTTGGATGCTTTTAGAAGTGACCCATGAGGGCACCAATAAAGTTAAGGATACTCGGTTAGACATGTATAGACAAGATTTTGAATCTTTTTCCATGCATCCAAATGAGTCCATTTCTGAAATGTTTACACGCTTCACTGACGTTTGCAATGGTAGAAAATCTCTTGGTGATGATGTTTCAGCCGAGACGATGGTCAAAAAGATCTTATGGGTCCTTCCGAGCTCATGGGCACCAAAGGTGACGGCGATCCAAGAAGCTAAGGACGTCAAAAATATGCCGGTAGAGGAGCTCATCGGATCTCTCATGACTTATGAGATCACGATGAGGAGGCAAGCTCAAAAGGAGGGCACACCAATCAAGACACCAAAGAACATTGCCCTCAAGGTACAAAAAGAAGTAAGCTCATCTTCATCATCCTCTTCCTCCTCATCCTCTTCATCTTCAAGTGGCGACTCGGAAATGGAGAATCTCGCCCGCCAAATGCACAAATTTATGAAGAAGCACAAGAAGAAGAAGAAATCTCGCAAGGCGCGAAAGCAAGAACCCACCGAAAGATTCGAGCCCAAGGTAAAATGCTACGGGTGCGGCGAGAAGGGCCATTACAAGCCCGATTGCCCACTCAACAAAAAACGGGCCACGCCAAAGGAGAAAGGAAAGAAGAAGGTCCTCAAGGCGACATGGAGTGACACCTCCTCATCATCCTCCTCCTCCTCCTCCTCGAGCGACCAAGGTACAAAATGCCTAATGGCATTCCATGAGGTAACTTCTTCCGATTCCTCTTCCTCATGTTCTTCAAATTCTAATTCCTTAAATCATTTGTCCTATGAAGAACTCTCTCATGCTAGAGACCAACTTGAAATTGGTTTTCATGAGCTCTCTTCAAAATTTATTGCTTTAAAAAAGACTTTCAAAAAACTCTCCTCCGAAAAAGAACAACTTCTCAAAGAGAAGGAGGAGATGTCCCTTAAAATCCAAAATTTTCCAAATGTTGATTCTTTGGAATCAACCATCAAAGACCTTAGAGAAACATTAGCCAAGTTCACCCAAGGTGAACAAACTTTGTCCAAAATATTAGGTTCTCAACGAGTATCTAGAACCACCAATGGACTTGGCTATTCCAACCAAGCCTCCTCCTCCCATGCACCAACTGTTTTTGTAAGGGGGAGCTCTAGTTTTAAATTTTGTAATTATTGCAAGAAAACCGGGCACATGATATATGAATGTAATTGCAAAAACGCCCGGTATGGTAGGCCCAAATCGATTTTTTATTCGGATGAATTTTATAGGAGAAGACCCGCTATGAGACAAGTTTGGATTGAAAAATCCCTTCTTGCGAGTCTCTCCGGGCCAAAATTAGTTTCCTTTCCCTGGTGATTTATTATTTTTATTTAGGGGGAGAATTTTCTAAATTGTTTTCATTTTTATTTCAAAACTTTCAATTCAATTTTCAATTCAAAATTTTCTTTTAAATTTTCATTTCTAAATTTCCAACAGTTGGTATTGAATTTGGTTTTTGATTCAAAACTTTCAATTCAAACTGTTATTCAATTTTCATTTCAAAATTTTCAAAATTTTCAACAATTGATATCTTTTTCAAATTGATTTAAAATCTTGATTTTCAATTTTCCCTCAATCAAGTTTTATGCCCCACGCTATTTTGATAATCACAAAGGGGGAGAAATTTCTTGATTGATTGGGGGAGAATCCTTTTCATAATGCTTTGCTTTACATTTCATTTTATTCATTAAAGCATGCCTTTAATTTCAGAATTTTACTTTAAATGTTTTGGTGATTGTGATCATCAAAATAGGGGGAGATTGTTGTACATCTCGTTCCCCTCGTTGTTTGATTTTCATGATCACAATCACCTTATTCTTTATCTAACCTTGTTTTTTAAGTGTTGTGGATGATAGGCAAAAAGTGGCCAAGGAATTAGGCCAAGAAGAAGCCAGAAGTGGACTGAAATTCAGTCCACCGGCCAACCGGTGTGATTGCACCGGCCAGCCGGTGGACCTGGCAGAGGCATTGCCCACTGCCAGGCTCCACCGGTCAGCCGGTGGCTTGACCACCGGCCAGCCGGTGGCATCCAGTCAATAGTGGAAGCTACTGTCTCACCACCGGCCAGCCGGTGGCTCTGGCACCGGTCGACCGGTGGTGCCTGGAAAAGAAGACTCAGCCCCTGCCAAGCCACCGGCCAACCGGTGGCCCATCCACCGGTCAGCCGGTGGAGCCAACACTCGAATTCTCCCAATTTCTTCAAACACCGGCCAACCGGTGGAACTGTACCGGCCAGCCGGTAGCCCAGTCAAACTAGCCGTTGGGTTTGACCAGTCAACCCTCTTTTGGCCTCCAACGGCTCCGAGGACTTCTCCAACGGCTCCGAAGGCCCCCAATGGGTTCCATGCCTATAAATAAAGGCCAAGGAAGCCCCGGACACCAACCGGAACATATACGAAGCCAACGGACTTATTTTGGATCAATTGGCCGACCTCCGGCGACTTCCTTCAAAGGAACCTCAAGTGCTCCAACAACTTCCACATCCAAGGAGCTCCACCCAAGAAGCTTGGAAGCGGCCTTCAAACATCTCCAATCAATCAAAGGCGCCCAAGACTTCCTCAATTACGGTTTTTCATTCTTTATTTATTTTGAGCTTAAATTTGGGTTTGTGCCTACAAACCCCAAACTCTTTTCTCATCTCCCTTTCTTTTGGGTTTCACACCACCATTAAGGTGTGAAGAGGTTTCTTCAAGCCTTTCCTTTTAAAAGGCTTGTGTTGCGGTGAGCTAGCCTTCACCCGTTAAAAAGGCTAGTGGGTTCTTGCTAAACGATTAAAAGCAAGTGGGTTTTTGCTAAACCACCAAAAGCAAGCTGTAATAGGTCCTAGTGCTACCTCAAAGCCTAGTGGGTTTCTTGCTTAAACCATTAAAAAGCAAGCGGTAGGAATCTCTCAACGGTTGAGTTGGGAGCGGAGACGTAGGCCGGGTTTTGGCCGAACTCCGTTATCAATTTCTTGTGTGATTGCCTCCTTTACTTTCCGCTGCATTTCAACTTTGATTTTAATTTGTTAATCAATTTTTTAAAAGGCAATTCACCCCCCCCCCCTCTTGCCATCATTCCCGTTTTCTCCGGCCCAACAAAGAAAATATGTCTCAGCCAGTAATGGATAAAGCATGAGGCAAGAGTACTGGGGTTGTTAGTAACCCATGTCATTTATTCTCAACAATTATCCAGTTTAATTAATTAAACATTCCATGGTATAAATTATATAGAAGTCCTCACCCTCACAAGAGATCCCAATCTTACACATATTACCATAAAAATGCATAAATATCATAGGTCATGTAAGGTGGTCAAATTCCCTTTATAAATATTTCCATCTAATTTCCAAATGACAATAAAATCTTCTATGTATTATCCACAAACATTCAAGGCATATCAAGTCCTATCTCACAACCAAACAATCAGAAGTAATTAATAATAATTAAATTATAATTAAATAATAAAACTAGATTAATATAATTAAACAATACCATATTATTTAAATAGGTATAATATCTAAAACCTCACCAATAATGTAACACCCCAAGATTTCATAGTGTGTTATTTCTTCAAAATAATTCAATAACTTGCACCACACGCAACACCGAGTTCAATCGCACCATGACTTACAAAAAAAAATCCATTCAAAAGAGGTTATGAATAGTATTAACTAAATTTTAAACTTAATATAATCCTTATAATTTTAGAATCAATATTATGAGTTTCTTAGATATAATGCAAGAAAAAATTCATTTTCAGTACTGCACTTTTATTAACTTTTAATAGTGAACCCTTTTTAATTACAATATTTTAAACTTTTTTACTAAATGGGGACATCAAAAATTTAAAATGAAACATCCCACGCTTCCACGGTACGCTTTCCTTTGAATAATATTGCAGTGTGTGTTGTACGCAACTTCGAGTTTTAACACACACCACAACCGATCAAACTAGCCGTTATGAATAGTAATACCTACTTTTTGAAATTATATATATTTTATATATCAAAATGGACTTCATTTTTGGATTTGGAATATCGAAATTAGCCTAAGGTGAAATTTTGGTACTTTTCGGATAACTTTAATATTTTGATGAATAGTGAAAATTACTAAATTTTAATTAAAAACAACTTTTTTAATCAATATAGTTAATAGTGATAAATTATGAATTTGTGTTGTTTTAAAGTATATTTAGAATATATTTTTACCATTTAACATAATTTTGGTCATTGGACATAATTTTACAATTAAACTGGACATAAGCAAGTGCCAATCTTTTGATAGTTATTATCTCTTAAAAACACGCTTTTTGTTTTAACAACGGGAATTAATTTTAAATTAATTTCTGCCACTTCTATGTTTTGAATTTTGAAAAATGGATTCCATATTTGGAATCAGGATGTTCAAATTGTGTAAATAGGTAACTTTTATTTTTAGGCATTTTGAATAATTTCTGCGGTAAATATTTTATTTACCATGGTTAAGGGTAAATCCGGTAAATAAGGGTTAAAAAAATAATATTATAATAATACTAAATTACCCTAAAACGTGTCCCAACCTTATTGGTTGATACCTGTTCGACCATAATCATCTTTGGGTCGATTTGGGGACCCCATGGAGCCACTTGTAGGTGATAGGGACACTTTATTTTAATTAAGTTAAAATGAATACAAAAATGACACAGGCATATATCTTTTAGAAAAACAATTTTTACATAGGGTTATATATGTTGGCGTTTCGACTATAAATATTCATTAGAAAGATAAAACGATTTCCTACATAATGATATTTTATTTATAATTTTTAGAGATTAAATAATTTAATTTATTTATGACAAAATGATGATGCAGTAATTACCATAATAGTGAAAAATTACAATAATGGACATTATAAATACCCAAATAAATAGAATTTGAGACTTTTTATGAATTAAACTAATTTTATAAGTTAATATGACATGTTAGGATTTATTTAATTAAATTATTTAGAATAAATAATTCTTTTATGAGTTTCAAAAAAATCAACTATTGAATAGTGTCAAAATTGACATAAAAGAGTTTTTAAAACAAATATTATATTATTAATTGATATTAAATTCCTAAAAATCTAAGGTTCGGCCAAGAGACTTATATCATGATATTTATATCATTACTGGACCACTTGGGGGTCTCTTGGATGTATATGTTATGTTTATTAACCATATAATATAAAAATACAAAGAGACATTGTAAAAGTGAAACTAATTATCTTAGAGATAATACTTAATGATAAGGTTAATATAAGTACCAAAAACTGTCTATATTCTATTGGTTGAGTTGTTTTCTACCCCTCCCCACCATAGACTTTGAATAATAAACTTTGGAGCCATTATAAACTGAATATGAATTTAATATAAATTAATATTTCTAGCTTTTCCAAAGGTGCCCCTCACCCCTCTTATAAAAAGGCACTCTTCCTTCTCATTTCATCACACCTTCAAAGCCTTTGGTTCTGCCAAACTCTGACCCAATACTCTCCCAAAATCCCTCACTACAACCTAGAGGACTTAGTTTGATCATAAAGCCTACCTATGGAGCCATTTTTATCAAATCAAAAGGAAGAACTCGAAGAAGAGGTAATGATTTCACCAGCCTTTTCCAAGTTCCTTTATTCTTCCACTTCTTCTTTCTTTGTTATTACCATTCTAAAATAATAAATCCAGTATCTTATATATACAGTGATGTTATTATAAATATGGTACAACCATATTCAGTATTCTATCCACCCTTTGAATAACATGTCACCATACGTGCGTACGTACGGCTTACCGTCTCCACGTCGTGGTGTAATTGTTATTCAATATATTATTGTTTGGATGGTTATAATAATGATGTTTAACTCATGTAAATAATAAATATAACATGTTAATTTTTCTGTATATATGATATACCATCCATTTATATATTATTTTAATATCAAAAGAATGATATTGTCGCTCGTGCGTACGTACGGACTACCGTCTCCACGAACGTAATGAGATTCATTCTCCACCGTATCCATTCAAGTATAATTATCATTTTATGATTTAAAAATGATTTTTAAGGACTTGATATCATTCTGGATATGATTAATATACAACCTATCCATAACAAACATGGCTTCTGTAACAAAACATATAAAATAAAACGAGTAAGTTAACACCCGAAACAACGATAATACTAAGATATTATTAACAAAGCAAAGTTAAAAGATCATATATGATATCATATTAATATATATGATTCTTGTATAATTTAATAACAATTATTTCACTGTTACACAGGAGTTTAACCTACCCAACCAAGGAAAAGTACAAGGTAAGGGTTATTTCACAATCTCTTCATTATCCGAGGTTGTTTATACGTAATAATCTACTGGGATCTCTTTATCATCCAAATCCATGTTTCTTAAAATGTATTTCAAAACATTTTTACTATTTACAAGAATATGGGTTAATGTCATTTATACCCTTGTTTGACTTTTTATAAGAGGTTTATAAAGGAATCATTCCGTCGTTTTCCAAACAAGGTTCTTTTTAACCTTTTCGACAAAATTAAGGTAAGACTGTTTTTTAACTTATACGGCGGGTGCGGCTATTTTCTGCCATTATAAAATCTTAAAAGCTTCCCTTATAAGATTATAAGAATATTTTCAATGAAAATGTTTTATTTTATATGGCTCTTAATTGATTTGAAAATAAATAGAGTTATTTCTCTAAAAAGAGTTTTGATTTCATCTATGTCAACATCCTTTGTTGGATTTTACGCTTATGTGAAGTTGATTTATGTTTTATTGAAGGTTTTGTGATATGTTTTACTGTGGATGTGATATTTTTATACCATTCATGGTTTATGGTGAAAGTATTGACATTTCGTATGCTAGTTTTAATACAAATGTTAATGTTATGTTTAAACCTTTTCATATGGGAATGCATTGGACTTAATATGTGACGGGTGGAGCCCGCTATAGCTCCTCGATGCATCGGTAGGTCTCATGAGACAAACTAGTGTCTTGACACAAGGCCTTGACAAAATCTTATTTGTAGTATTCGCAAGAGGCCTTGGCTATGTGGTTATGATAGTCTGGCATTATGCATTCCATCATTATGAAAGTGGTTATTGATATTGCATGTGATTATTCGAATAGTAGAATATCCATGTGAATAAGTAAATGGCATTATTTTATATTATTTTTTCCATACAATGTTTAAGTTCAAGTTTAAAAGGCTTTTGTTTTAGTTATACACTACCTTAAATGTTTATTCTAATTTATGAAAGTTTCTGCTATATTGTTATCCTTACTGGGCATTTGAGCTCACCCCTTTTCTATGTTTTATATTTCCCAGGAAGTGAAGAAATAAATTATGAATGACCTGCAGGGATATTATGAGGGGTTAATAGTGTGGACTATGGAGACAATATGCTATTGTAGTAGTTTTTCACTTTATGATGTAATGTAAAACTTTATGAATATATCTAGTGTTTCTAAGGCTACTAAACCAATCGGTCTTTTGAGATTTGATCTTTCTTGTGATCATGCCAATGTTATGTAATAATGCACCGACTCTAGGTAAATAGGGTCGAGGCATTACAGTTGGTATCAGAGGAAGTTTAGTGCAATCCTTGGAAGCTAGATTTAGATAAACTCTGATTAGAGCACATAGATTTAAAGTGGACTATGAGGATTAGTATAGAAGAACTTTCTAGAATTTTGGTATTGTAGAGATTTTGTGAGTTTTCCGAGCAATACATCCCTGCTTGGATACGAGAAGGTAGAGGCGGCTCTGGCACAGATGTACCTAGGTGTAAAAATCGAAAACACCTCTTTGAGCTAGACTCGAACGGGAACTGGTGCACGACAATGGGCCATGCTGAACTCTTGGTTACGACACTCCCGGGGGATATGCTTAAGATAATTATCATTTTCTTTACAAACCATTATGAAGGGTTTACGAGTATATACTTCCTCAAAGGAGACATTTTTATGATTATGGATTATATCCATAAACTATTTAATTTATGTTATGTGTTTTACAAGTTTGGGATTAGGTATTGTTATTCATAAACTAATCTAGTGTATGCCATTATTTAGAAATGGCGCCCAGTAGAAGGAATGAGAACTCCAGCAATGCACATGATCCAAAGAGAATGAAGGATAATATATTTCATGGTCCTAAGCTAGAATTTATAAGAGAAATAGTCTCCCATGTATTATCATCTTATGAAGAAATAATATCATGTGTTGATAATATAAGTAAAGGGTTTACTGAGTCCTATAGCTTTGAAGGGAAGCAAGAGAAGAAAAGTATGGAAGAGGGAAAGATGGATAAAGGGAAGAGAGAAAAGAAGCATTTTCCCATAAGTGATTATTTTGGGAAGAAAGACCCTATAACTTGCCTGAAAGGAATGAGAGTTTGTTATATGTGTGAAGGAAAAGGGAACATAGTACGTGACTGCAAGGGTAAGAAAATGGTTTCAAATGTACAATGCTTCATTTGAAAGGAGTTTGGACACTACGCGAACCTATGTCTCAGTCATCAGACTATGCCTCAAATGTTTCTATTAGATAATAATCAATTTATGATACTACCACAGATGAAGAGGAATGATTAGAGTTCTTGTGTTGATTATGTCATTTGATTGTTGTATCAACAATATACTTGTTATAATAATTATTGAGTATATAAGGATTGTACTGCAGTACTATTTCATTATGGACATGAGATTGTGTGGAACAATGAAAAGTGACTCAATAGCAGGTCAAATTTTTGGAAAATATATGGTTGAGAGAAAGATAAACCATAATATGGTTCTGATACAAAAGTAGTGATTTTGGAATAATACATGATTGTTTTGGATAAATTATATTGGATATTGTTGACTACCTTGAAAATGATTAATTATTTGAATATTCCATCATTGTTGTGGTTTACAACATTTCTGGATTGAAAGAATTATATCTATTATTCTATAAGGAATAAGGGATCATGAATGTAATCAATAAGGTTTTATGATAATTCAGGATGTTGCAGTGTTTTAAAAGAATACATGATGAGGGTGATCACATGTTATTACACGGAAAAAAGGATCTTCATTATGTTTACCTTCTTTATAAATTTTGGACTAAACTATTTTGGATAGTTCTAGTTTGGATTAATTTGGATTGCCATAAAAGGACAACCCGGAGGTCGTGCAGCAACCCGTCACATCCGGTAAGGCAATGCGACTTGAACCCACAACCGAAGGGCGACAAGGGTGTATCACCTACTACTGACCCATGCGATGTTCGAGATTAAATAATGTAGTTTTTTTTAAAGATCTGGTAGATGAAATATAAATTCATTTTTTAACCATATACGAATAGGATAAATAGAATATATTTATTTCGTTCTATTATCTTTTAGAGTGAAAGATGAGTTTGTGGTAGAAATTAGTTAAAGGATGGAACTCTACTTTTCAAGAATATATTTTTCTTCTTCTCTTATTCTATGAAGAAATTAATTCTTATACTTTATTTAAGGATTCCTAAAACCAAAATTGTGTTATCCTAATACCCTATGTTTAGTTGAACCGATGGTATTTCAAATCATCATAGATTGATGAATTTAAGGACATCAATTTTATACTTGTTTGTGATTGATGACCTCAATCACTACCTATAAATATTTACGTTTTTCCTCCAATTATATGTCTCTAATTGCCACCAATGTTCTCCTAATAGAGATAATAATTTGGTGGTGACCCTTTCATTTATCTTTTCCTCATATTAAGACTAAATTTTACTAACCTAATTTTCGATGTGGGTTTTCCCACAAAGATATTTTCTATTTTCAACCATTTATTTTCGAAGAACAATTTCAAATTGCGAGGAAGCAATTTATTGAAGGAGGGGAGAATGTAACATCCCAAGATTTCATAGTTTGTTATTTCTTCAAAATAATTCAATAACTTGCACCACACGCAACACCGAGTTCAATCGCACCATGACTTACCAAAAAAAATCCATTCAAAAGAGGTTATGAATAGTATTAACTAAATTTTAAACTTTATACAATCCTTATAATTTTAGAATCCATATTATGAGTTTCTTAGATATAATGCAAGAACAAATTCATTTTCAGTATTGCACTTTTATCAACTTTTAATAGTGAACCCTTTTTAAATACAACATTTTAATCTTTTTGACTAAATGGGGACATCAAAAATTTAAAATGAAACATCCCAAGCTTCCATAGTACACATTCCTTTGAATAATACAGTAGCGTGTGTTGTACGCAACTCCGAGTTTTAACACACACCACAACCGATAAAACTAGCCGTTATGAATAGTAATACCTACTTTTTGAAATTATATATATTTTATATTTCAAAATGGACTTCATTTTTTGATTCGGAATATCGAATTTAGCTTAAGGTGAAATTTTGGTACTTTTCGGATAACTTTAATATTTTGATGAATAGTGAAAATTACTAAATTTTAATTAAAAACAACTTTTTTAATCAAAATAGTTAATAGTGATAAATTATGCATTTGTGTGGTTTTAAAGTATATTTAGACTATATTTTTACCATTTAATATAATTTTGGTCATTGGACATAAGTTTACAATTAAACATGACATAAGCAAGTGCCAATCTTTTGATAGTTATTATCTCTTAAAAACACGCTTTTTTGTTTTAACAACGGGAATTAATTTTAAATTAATTTCTGCCACTTCTGTGTTTTCAATTTTTAAAAATGGATTCCATATTTTTAATCAGGATGTTCAAATTGTGTAAATAGGTAACTTTTATTTTTAGGCATTTTGAATAATTACTGGGGTAAATATTTTATTTACCATGGTTAAGGGTAAATCCGGTAAATAAGGGTTAAAACAATAATATTATAATAATACTAAATTACCCTAAAACGTGTCATAACCTTATTGGTTGATACATGTTCGACCATAAGCATCCTTGGGTCGATTTTGGGACCCCATGGAGCCACATGTAGGTGATAGGGACACTTTATTTTAATTAAGTTAAAATAAATACAAAAATGATATAAGCATATATCTTTTAGAAAACAATTTTTTACATAGGGTTATATATGTTGGAATTTCGACTATAAATATTTATTATAAATATAAAAAGATTTCCTACATAATGATATTTTATTTATAATTTTTAGAGATTAAATAATTTAATTTATTTATGACACAATGATGATGCAGTAATTACCATAATAGTGAAAAATTAAAATAAATGATATTATAAATACCTAAATAAATATAATTTGGGACTTTTTATGAATTAAAATAATTTTCTAAGTTAATATGACATGTTAGTATTTATTTAATTAAAATATTTATAAGTAATAATTCTGTTATGAGTTTCACAAAAATCAACTATTGAATAGTGTCAAAATTGACATAAAATAGTTTTTAAAACAAATATTATATTATTAATTGATAATAAATTCCTAAAATCTAAGGTTCGGCGAAGAGACTTATATCATGATAGTTATATTATTAATGGACCACTTGGGGGTCTCTTGGATGTATATGTTAAGTTTATTTACCATATAATATAAAAATAGAAAGAGACATTGTAAAAGTGAAAATAATTACCTTAGAGTTAATACTTAATGATATGGTTAATATAAGTAACCAAACCTGTCTAAATTCTATTGGTTGAGTTGTTTTAGACCCATCCCCACCTTAACATTTGAATAATCAACTTTGGAGCCATTAGAAACTGAATATGAATTTATTATAAATTAATATTTCGATCTTTTCCAAAGGTGCCCCTCACCCCTCTTATAAAAGGGCACTCTTCCTTCTCATTTCTTTACACCTTCAAACCTTTTGGTTGGGCCCAAATCTGCCCCAATACTCTCCCAACTTCCCTAAATACAACCTAGAGGCATTATTTTGATCATAAAGCCAACCTATGGAGCCTTTTTGATCAAATCAAAAGGAAGAACTCGAAGAAGAGGTAACGATTTCACCACCCTTTTCCATGTTCCTTTCTTCTTCCACTTCCTCTTTCTTTGTTATTACCATTCTAAAATAATAACTCCAGTATCTTATATATACTTTTATGTTATTATAAATATGGTACAACCATATTCAGTATTCTATCCACCCTTTGAATAACATGTCACCATACGTGCGTACGTACGGCTTACCGTCTCCACGTCGTGGTGTAATTGTTATTCAATATATTATTGTTTGGATGGGTATAATAATGATGTGTAACTCATGTAAATAATAAATATAACATGTTAAAGATTATGTATATAATATATACCATCCATTTATATATTATTTTAATATTAAAAGAATGATATTGTCGCTCGTGCGTACGTACGGACTACCGTCTCCACGAACGCGATGAGATTCATTCTCCATCTTATCCATTCAAGTATAATTATGATTTGATGATTTAAAAATGATGTTTAAGGACTTGATATCATTCTGAATATGATTAATATACAACCTATTCATAACAAACATGGCTTATGTAACAAAACATATAAAATAAAATGAGTAAGTTAACACCCGAAACAACGATAATACTAAGATATTATTAACAAAGCAAAGTTAAAAGATCATATATGATATCATATTAATATATATGATTCTTGTATAATTTAATAACAATTATTTCACTGTTATACAAGAGGTAAACCTACCCAACCAAGGAAAAGTACAAGGTAAGGGTTATTTCACAATCTCTTCATTATCCGAGGTTGTTTATACGTAATAATCTACTGGGATCTCTTTATCATCCACATCCATGTTTCTTAAAATGTATTTAAAAACATTTTTACTATTTACAAGAATATGGGTTAAAGTCATATTTACCCTTGTTTGACTTTTTATAAGAGGTTTATAAAGGAATCGTTCCGTCATTTTCCAAAAAAGGTGCTTTTTAACCTTTTCGACAAAGTTAAGGTAAGAATGTTTTTTTAACTTATACGGCGGGTGCGGCTATTTTCTGCCGTTATAAAATCTTCAAAGATTACCATACAAGATTATAATAATATTTTCAAAGAAAATGTTTTATTTTATATGGCTCTTAAATGATTTCAAAATAAAAAGAGTTATTTCTCTAAAAAGAGTTTTGATTTCATCTATGTCAACATCCTTTGTTGGATTTTACGCTTATGTGTTGTTGATTTATGTTGTATTGAAGGTTTTGTGATATGTTTGACTATGGATGTGCTATTTTTATACCATTCACGGTTTATGGTGAAAGTATTGACATTTCGTATGCTAGTTTTAATACGAATGTTTATGTTATGTTTAAACCTTTTCATATGGGAATGAATTGGACATAATATGTGACGGGTGGAGCCCGCTATAGCTCCTCAATGCATCGGTAGGTCTCATGAGACAAACTAGTGTCTTGGCACAAGGCCTTGAAAAAATCTTATTTGTAGTCTTGGCACGAGGCCTTGGATATGTGTTTATGATAGTCTGGCATTATGCATTCCATCATTATGAAAGTTGTTATTGATATTTCATGTGATTATTATATTAGTATAATATCCATGTGAATAAGTAAATGGAATTATTTTATTTTATTTTTTCCATACTATGTTGAAGTTCAAGTTTAAAAGGCTTTTGTTTTAGTTATACACTACCTTAAATGTTTATTCTAATTTATGAACGTTTCCGCGATATTGTTATCCTTACTCGGCATTTGAGCTCACCCATTTTCTATGTTTTATTTTTCCCAGGAAGTGAAGAATTAAATTATAAATGACCTGTAGGGATATTATGAGGGGTTAATGGTGTGGACTATGGGGACAATATGTTGTTGTAGAAGTTTTTCACTTTATGATGTAATGTAAAACTTTATGAATATATCTAGTGTTTCCAAGGCTATTAAACCAATCCGTCTTTCAAGATTTGATCTTTCTTATGGTCATGCCAATGTTATGTAATAATGCACCGACTATGGGTAACTAGGGTCGGGGCGTTACAGTTGGTATCAGAGGAAGTTTAGTACAAACCTTGGAAGCTAGATTTAGATAAACTCTGATTAGAGCACACAGAGTTAAGGTGGACTATTAGGATTAATATAGAAGAACTTTCTAGAATTTTGGTATTGTACAGATTTTTTGAGTTTTCCAAGCAATACATCCCGGTTTGGATACTAGCAGGTAGAGGCGGCTCTAGCATAGATGTACCTAGGGGTAAAACTCGAAAACACCTCTTTGAGCTAGACTCGAACGGGAACTGGTACACGACAACGGGCCATGCTGCACTCTTGGTTACGACACTCCTGGGGGATATGCTTAGGATAATTCTCATTTTATTTACAAAGCATTATGAAGGGTTTATGAGTATATACTTCCTCAAAGGAGACATTTTTATGAATATGAATTATATCCATAAACTATTTAATTTATGTTTTGTGTTTTACAAGTTTGGGATTAGGTATTGTTATACATAAACTAATCTAGTGTATGCCATTGTTTAGAAATGGAGCCCAGTAGAAGGAATGAGAACTCCAGCAATGCACATGATCCAAAGAGAAGGAAGGATCATATATTTCATGGTCTTAAGCTAGAATTTATATGAGAAATAGTGTCCCATGTATTATCATCTTATGAATAAATAATATCATGTGTTGATAAGATAAGTAAAGAGTTTACTGAGTCCTATGGATTTGAAGGGAAGCAAGAGAAGAAAAGGATGGAAGAGGGAAATATGGATAAAGAGAAGAGGGAAAAGAACAATTTTACCATATGTGATAATTGTGGGAAGAAACACCCTAGAACTTTCCTGAAAGGAATGTGAGTTTTTTATAAGTGTGAAGGAAAAGGGCACAAAGTACGTGACTACAAGGGTAAGAAAATGGTTTCAAATGTACAATGCTTCATTTGCAAGGAGTTTGGACACTACATGAACCTATGCCTCAGTCATCAGACTATGTCTCAAATGATGCTATTAGATAATAATAAATTTATGATACTACCACAGATGAAGAGGAATGATTAGAGTTCTTGTGTTGATTATGTAATTTTATTGTTGTATCAATAATGTACTTATTATAATAATTATTGAGTATATTATGATTGTACTGCAGTACTATTTCATTATGGACTTGACATTGTGTGGAACAAAGAAAAGTGACTCAATAGCAGGTCAAATTTTTGGAAAATATAAGGTTGAGAGAAAGATAAACCATAATATGGTTCTGATATAGTGGTAGTGATTTTGGAATAATACATGATTGTTTCGGATAAATTATACTGGATATTCTTGAATACCTTGAAAATGATTAATGATTTGAATATTCCATCATTGTTGTGGTTTACAACATTTTTGGATTGAAGAATTATATCGATTATTCTATAAGGAATAAGGGATCATGAATGTAATCAATAAGGTTTTATGATAATTCAGGATATTGTAGTGTATTAAAACAATACATGATGAGGGTGATCACATGTTATTACACGAAAAAAAAGGATCTTCATTGTGTTTACCTTCCTTATAAATTTTGGACTAATGTATTTTGGATAGTTCTAGTTTGGATTATTTTGGATTTCCATAAAAGGACAACCCGGAGGTCGGGCGACAACCCGTCGCATCCGGCAAGGCTGCGAGATTTGAACCCACAACCGAAGGGCGACAAGGGTGTATCACCTACCACTGACCCACGTGATGTCCGGGATTAAATAATGTAGTTTTTTTAAAGATCTGTTAGATGAATTATAAATTCATTTTTTTGAACCCTATACGAATAGGATAAATAGAATATATTTTTTTCGTTCTATTATCTTTTAGAGTGAAAGATGAGTTTGTGGTAGAAATTAGTTAAAGGATGGAACTCTACTTGTCAAGAATATATTTTTCTTCTTCTCTTATTCTATGAAGAAATTAATTCTTATACTTTATTTAAGGAATCCTAAAACCAAAAATGTGTTGTCCTAATATCTTATGTTTTGTTGAACCGATGGTATTTCAAATCGTCATAGATTGATGAATTTAAGGACCTCAATTTTACACATTTTTGTTATTGATGACCTCAATCACTACCTATAAATATTTACGTTTTTCCTCCAATTGTATGTCTCTAATTTCCACCAATGTTCTCCTAATAGAGATAATAATTTGGTGGTGACCCTTTCATTTATCTTTTCCTCATATTAAGACTAAATTTTAGTAACCTAATTTCTGATGTGGGTTTTCCCACAAAGATATTTTCTATTTTCAACCTTTTATTTTCAAAGAACAATTTCAAATTGCGAGGATGAAATTTATTGAAGGAGGGGATAATGTAACACCCCATGATTTCATAGTGTGTTATTTCTTCAAAATAATTCAATAACTTGCACCACACGCAACACCGAGTTCAATCGCACAATGACTTACAAAAAAAAGCCATTAAAAAGAGGTTATGAATAGTATTAACTAAATTTTAAACATTATATAATCCTTATAATTTTAGAATCCATATTATGAGTTTCTTAGATATAATGCAAGAACAAATTCATTTTCAGTATTGCACTTTTATCAACTTTTAAAAGTGAAACCTTTTTAAATACAATATTTTAAACTTTTTTACTAAATGGGGACATCAAAAATTTAAAATGAAACATCCCAAGATTCCATGGTATGCTTTCCTTTGAATAATACAGTAGCGTGTGTTGTACGCAACTTCGAGTTTTAACACACACCACAACCGATCAAACTAGCCGTTATGAATAGTAATACATACTTTTTGAAATTATATATATTTTTTATTTCAAAATGGACTTCATTTTTGGATTCGGAATATCGAATTTAGCCTAAGGTGAAATTTTGGCACTTTTCGGATAACTTTAATATTTTGATGAATAGTGAAAATTACTAAATTTTAATTAAAAACAACTTTTTTAATCAAAATAGTTAATAGTGATAAATTATGAATTTGTGTGGTTTTAAAGTATATTTAGAATATATTTTTACCATTTAATATAATGTTGGTTATTGGACATAATTTTACAATTAAACTGGACATAAGCAAGTGCCAATCTTTTGATAGTTATTATCTCTAAAAAACACGTTTTTTGTTTTAAAAACAGGAATTAATTTCAAATTAATTTCTACCACTTCTGTGTTTTGAATTTTGAAAAATGGATTCCATATTTGGAATCAGGATGTTCAAATTGTGTAAATAGGTAACTTTTATTTTTAGGCATTTTGAATAATTACTGCGGTAAATATTTTATTTACCATGGTTAAAGGTAAATCCGGTAAATAAGGGTTAAAAAAATAATATTATAATAATACTAAATTACCCTAAAACGTGTCCTAACCTTATTTTTTGATACATATTCGACCATAAGCATATTTGGGTCGATTTTGGGACCCCATGGAGCCACTTGTAGGTGATAGGGACACTTTATTTTAATTACGTAAAAATGATTACAAAAATGACACAAGCATATATCTTTTATAAAAACAATTTTTACATAGGGTTATATATGTTTTATTTTCGACTATAAATATTAATTAGACATATAAAAGTATTTCCTACATAATTATATTTTATTTATAATTTTTAGAGATTAAATAATCTAATTTATTTATGACATAATGATGATGCAGTAATTACCATAATAGTGAAAAATTAAAATAATTGATTTTATAAATACCCAAATAAATAGCATTCTAGACTTTTTATGAATTAAACTAATTTTCTAAGTTAATATGACATTTTAGGATTGATTTAATTAAATTCTTTCGAAGTAATAATTCTGTTATGAGTTTCACAAAAATCAACTATTGAATAGTGTCAAAATTGACATAAAAGAGTTTTTAAAACAAATATTATATTATTAATTGATATTAAATTCCTAAAAATCTACAGTTCGTCCAAGAGTCTTATATCATGACATTTATATCATTAGGGGACCACTTGGGGGTCTCTTGGATGTATATGGTATGTTTATTACACATATCATATAAAAATACAAAGAGACATTGTAAAAGTGAAACTAATTAACTTAGAGTTAATACTTAAAGATAAGGTTAATATAAGTACCAAAACCTGTCTAAATTCTATTGGTTGAGTTTTTTTCGACCCATCCCCACCTCAACCTTTGAATAATCAACTTTGGATCCATTAGAAAATGAATATGAATTTATTATAAATTAATATTTCTATCTTTTTCAAAGGTGCCCCTCACCCCTCTTATAAAAGGGCACTCTTCCTTCTCATTTCTTCACACCTGAAAAGCCTTTTTTTTTGCCAAACTCTTCCAAAATACTCTCCCAACTTCCCTCACTACAACCTAGAGGCATTATTTTGATCCTAAAGCCAACCTATGGAGCCCTTTTGACCACATCAAAAGGAAGAACTCGAAGAAGAGGTAACGATTTCACCACCCATTTCCAAGTTCCTTTATTCTTCCACTTCTTCTTTCTTTGTTATTACCATTCTAAAATAATAACTGCAGTATCTTATATATACTGTGATGTTATTATAAATATGGTACAACTATATTCAGTATTCTATCCACCCTTTGAATAACATGTCACTATACGTGCGTGCGTACGGCTTAACGTCTCCATGTCGTGGTGTAATTGTTATTCAATATATTATTGTTTGGATGGATATAATAATGATGTTTAACTCATGTAAATAATAAATATAACATGTTAATGATTCTGTATATATGATATACCATCCATTTATATATTATTTTAATATCAGAATAATGATATTGTCGCTCGTGCGTACGTACGGACTACCGTCTCCACGAACGCGATGAGATTCATTCTCCATCGTATCCATTCAAGTATAATTATCATTTGATGATTTAAAAATGATGTTTAAGGACTTGATATCATTCTGGATTTGATTAATATACAACCTATCCATAACAAACATGTCTTACATAACAAAACATACAAAAGAAAACGAGTATGTTAACACCCGAAACAACGGTAATACTAAGATAATATTAACAAAGCAAAGTTAAAAGATCATATATGATATCATATTAATATATATGATTCTTGTATAATTTAATAACAATTATTTCGCTGTTATACAGGAGGTTAACCTACCCCAACCAATGAAAAGTACAAGGTAAGGGTTATTTCACAATCTCTTCATTATCCGAGGTTGTTTATACGTAATAATCTACTGGGATCTCTTTATCATCCACATCTATGTTTCTTAAAATATATTTCAAAACATTTTTCCTAATTACAAGAATATGGGTTAAAGTCATGTATACACTTGTTTGACTTTTTATAAGAGGTTTATAAAGGAATCTTTCCATCGTTTTCCAAACAATGTGCTTTTTAACCTTTTCGACAAAATTAAGGTAAGAATGTTTTTTTAACTTATACGGCGAGTGTGGCTATTTTCCTCCGTTATAAAATATTCAAAGCTTCCCTTACAAAATTATAAGAATATTTTCAAAGAAAATTTTTTATTTCATAAGGATCTTAAATGATTTCAAAATAAAAAGAGATATTTCTCAAAAAGAGTTTTCATTTCATCTATGTCAACATCCTTTGTTGGATTTTACGCTTATGTGAAGTTGATTTATGTGGTATTGAAGGTTTTGTGATATGTTTGACTGTGGATGTGCTATTTTTATACCATTCATGGTTTATGGTGAATGTATTGATATTTTGTATGCTAGTTTTAATACGAATGTTTATGTTATGTTTAAACCTTTTCATATGGGAATGCAATAGACTTAATATGTGATGGGTGGAGCCCGTTATAGCTCCTCGATGCATCGGTAGGTCTCATGAGAAAAACTAGTGTCTTGGCATAAGGCCTTGACAAAATCTTATTTGTAGTCTTGGCACGAGGCCTTGGCTATGTGGTTATGATAGTCTAGAATTATGCATTCCATCATTATGAAAGTGGTTATTGATATTGCATGTGATTATTCGATTAGTAAAATATCCTTGTCAATAAGTAAATGGCATTATTTCATTTTATTTTTGCCATACTATGCTGAAGTTCAAGTTTAAAAGGCTTTTGTTTTAGTTATACACTACCTTAAATGTTTATTCTAATTTATGAAAGTTTCCGCTATATTGTTATCTTTACTGGGCATTTGAGCTCACCCCTTTTCTATGTTTTATTTTTCTCAGGAATTGAAGAAGTAAATTATGAATGACCTGCAGGGATATTATGAGGGGTTAATAGTGTGGACTATGGAGACAATATGTTGTTGTAGTAGTTTTTCACTTTATGATGTAATGTAAAACATTATGAATATATCTAGTGTTTCCAAGGCTACTAAACCAATCGGTCTTTCGAGATTTTATCTTTCATGTGATCATGCCAATGTTATGTAATAATGCACCGACTCTGGGTAACTAGGGTCGGGGTGTTACAAATAAAATTCATTTCACCTTAACCTAAACTAGATACTTACCAACTCCCCATGTCACATCACCAAAATTTAGTTGGATATAATCCATAAGAAAATTATTCAATACAACCACCCTAGAAATTTAATTTAGAATATAAATATTTCCAAAATCACCATAGTGACATGTCTCTATAAAACAACATGATTTTAAGTCCTAGTGGCCTTTTGGGTTATCCTCTTCTAAGGTAATGGGAAAATCACTATAACATATATCTAATTACACCATGCTCTAGGAGAATTAGGACCAATGTCTCAAACTATATAAATTGTAAATTAATAATTAATAGATGTAAAAGTAAATAGAGGAAAATAAAGGAGAAATAAAACATAAAATTTTCATGAAAGTCCATCAAGGAAACCCCCTTTAATGTTGTTGAAAAAGGGAAGGAGAAGAGGGGAGATATTGATCATGAATGGGTGGAAATAAGAAGAAAATATTCTGTTTCCCTCTTAATTATCAAATGGTTAAAAGGGTAATTCAACCCTATTTAATGTGAAACATGTTTTGGCCACCCATTTGGTAAAACTGTGTGCCAACCGTGAGCTTATCACTGTCCAAACCCCGAAACCCACACATGAGTATTGTGCATAGTTTAACATACCCAGAACCATCCATGCGACTTGTATGATGTTTATTATATGCATCTACATGGTTATCCCTAGCATGTCTCATGGTTTCTCCGATTGTGTGCCAACCCAAATAAGGTCGCATGGTTAGGCCACACATGGTTTGTAATAACCATTCACCAATTGTAATCCATATGCATAAACTTTTTTTCAAAACTTTAGCATCAGACCATAAATCCCAAAAATTATCTGAAAACCATAGAATTACATTTTTTTCCTTATTTCATGTCTATAAAAATTATTTATAAGAATCCTAACCGTTAAAATTTTATTTTATATATTTAATCAATATTTGACTTATCGAGTAATTGAAAATTCAAAATCATTTGAAAATCCCAACTTAAAAAATCGCAGGATCTTATAGCTAACCGTACATGACATAGTTGATCACTACAACCTAGCTTAGTAGAACTATCTTCCTCATATATCTTATCCATCCCTTTCTTATTTTTGAGACTTGTATTTTCCTACTTGATTTTAGTAATAATGATTTCTTAGGCGGTGTTCTCTCTATGCACGTAGGTTCAACGGGAACCAAGACATGGTATCTTTGGAGTTTTTTATTTATGATTTATTTTCACAAAAAATGATCGTTTATATTCATATTAAATTTTATCTCATTATTTTATAATATTAAAACATTTTATCTTTAAAAGTTTAATCCACACCATATAAACATGTTAAAATTTATTAATTCATTATGGAAAAACAGAATTAAAAAAGTATAAATATTATAAATATATTATAATATTATTTCCATCATATTATTCATTATATTTCATTTACATTATATATAAGACATTAAATGAAATATATCCATTTTATACTTCATAATATCCTATGTAAACAATTTTACATATTCAAGTTATAATATATTTAATATTTTTAATCCTTAATTAAATCAATCATTAAATTTTTTTTGATGTGGTTTAAAAAATTTCCAAATAATACATTTATTTTGAACAATTCAAATTAAATATTATAAACCATTCAAAAGTTTAATATAAAATCTTTTATATTTTATCCATATTTTGTGATTTATACACATTTTATAAATTACCTATATAATTTCAATATAATAAATTTATTTCAATATTCTAAGTGATTATATAAAATAGGTGAAATGTATTTTCATATTAACATTTAATAGTTATGAATTTTTATTTATACAATGTTTTGGAAACATTTAATTAATTAATTAAAATAATTTTCTAAATAATAAATTTATAAACAATTTTATAAATTATTAAATATCATAAAAACCTTTTTATATGATTTATAAAATATTTATATACCATTTATATCCATTAATACTTTAAAAGTATAAAAATAATGTTTTTCTATACCCTTTATAAGATTAAATTATTAAAGAAAGGTTTTTTAAGGTGATCCCATTAACACAAAAAGATATGTATTATGATATAATGGCCTTGCATAAGAATATAAAGATATTACTAGAGTGATATTAAAAATACTCCTGTAAAATTAATCAAATTTATTGATGAAATAAACTCAATAGCTGTGTTGGATTTACATTACATGACATAAATAATTTTACCTAAGATTAAGTAAGATTAATGTCAAGCAGCGTGTTACCATAAGAAGAGAATAAACATGCTACAAACATGTGTGAGAATAACGATCCATAATAACATATATCATAGGTAATAAAAAATATGACAAGGAAACCCATAGGATTAATCTATGGATTGTGGATCCCTTGTCAGATTAACTCAGCATTGCCAAGTGTGATTAATAATGTGTAACACTACAATACAAATCAATAACTCATGTCAGACTAAAACACACATCTATTCATGAAATTGACTCTAACATATTCTTATATGTGTTATGAATGTGCATGAATGAGTCATCACCTATCATAGACAAAAAAACACATATGTGGCTTCTACTTATATTTTAAGACTCATAATTAATTGCATTAGATTATTTAATTCTTTGTTTCCCAGGACATATTTTTTTGGTTACAATCATCATTTTAAACACATGATTCCTAGAATCAGAATAAATAATGTGGCTCTAATAACATAAAATATTTTCATAGGATCATATAACACTTATAAAACATGGAATAAACAAATATAAACCCAAGGACCAAGATCCCTTTGCAAGAAAGTTGATATCATACAACTATAAAAATAAGGAAAATAGTTCTATACCTTATATTATAGAATCTTTTTCCTTAATATTTATCCATATATATTTATGAATGTTATAAAGAGGAAGCCAAATGATATTCCTCATCTGTGGTGTATCCATATACCTCACTCAATCACTCAACACTCGAGTGGGATCCTACAGTCACTACGATATTCTAGTTCCTTATAAGATAATGTTGGAATAGGAAGAGACCTTTAAGATCAATGGAGGATTGGATGTGTCTTAAGGAAGTAAAAAACACACACAACCATCACATGGAAGATGAATATTTATATAATTGCTTGAAACATAATTGAATCACATGAAACAATGTATTTATTACAACAAATAAGTACATTACACTAGCATGTTCATGTAGCTATTGCATGAATTCATCATACTTATAACCAATTCATTATATAAAATTGTTCATTTTAATAACCATTATGGTAGAAATCCAAATGTTATTATTTTTAATGTTATAATTTCATTCTATGGTTGCGCTATGATATATATATATATTTCTATAAAATACAATATACCCCAAATTCATGCATGAAATTTTTTTTATTACATGTCTGTCATATTCAAAAACATGTTATATCAAAAAATATCTAATAGAATATATATATATATATCATTTATAAATACAAAACATTGTGGAATATCACTTTCATATAGGACATAGAGTATATCAGTTCCAAATATTATCCTCATCTTTTATCAATTCTCTATGTATAAACTAGTCAAGTCAATCAATATATCATATATCTTTCATCTATGTGTATGCTCACATAAAATTCTTCTCATAAATGTAGATATTCACATCATATGTACCTTCCCTATTTGACTATAAATTTTCTATATTAGTATCAATCAGGGGCTTCGATTACATACCTATTAGACAAGAGGAAAAATACTATTTTACTTATGTTTTGAGTGATGAAATAATCAACAACATACCTAGCCACATACTAAATATATAAGACTCAAGGATTATGTAAGAAATGTATCAAATTATGATGGTTTTTATGATTGTTATCATTCTAGTTATAGGGACACCGAGTCAACATGAAACATGAATGCATAGTATACCAAATACATAGTGTATGAAACTCCATGGGGTATACTTCCTGGGTAATACAATATAGAAAACCCATTTTGTGCCACATTATCATATTTTAAATCTAGAAATCATAATCTCATTCCCACTAACCATATCGTCTTTTTATAACCTATATTACTCCATGAAATGTATAATATAGGGAATATCATACATTGATATCTCAATTATCATTATAATTTTAATTATTTATACATCTAATGTAAAAAAGTTAAATTTTAGACTGTATATCATATAACATGATGAATTATATTTTCTTAATCCACTTTAATAATTTTAATAAAATCTTACATAAGAATATGTATCATCATATAAAAAATGGAAATATATCATATAATCCTTACATATTATATTCTTTTAGGGCTTCATTAAACTCATTACATCTCTATATAATTACTACCATATCTATATATGACCAACAGATAAAATACTCCTACTAACCTCTTTATTGAGTAACATACATGATGCAATAAATTCTGAATAATGGTGAGATTTTAGAATCATATTCAAAATGTTTAAATCCTTGTAAATGTATTGAAATTAATTTAATTTATAAAATAAAATGATATGATGTTAATAAAAAAATTTCTATACTTAGAACTCTTCTAAGTACATCATCATCGTTGTTCTTGAAACCTTTTTTTGTCCAACTCATTCCTTTAAATATATTTATAACTAATATAACTCTTTACCCAAATTTTTTAACAACATACACTAATCCATTTAGGATATTAAGTGAAATTCACTTTTTATTTTTATAGGTATAATATTTTATTTGTTAATTTTAACTTCTCTAAAGAATAAACACACTCCCACTATCATCTTAGACATTTTATTTTTTTAGAATACAACTCTGTGATAAAAAGGTTTATTTATGATTTGAATATAATAATTTTTTTCTATTGGTGAGAATATTTATAAAATAAATTATTTTCCTTCATATCAAATATTGTATAATATGTGTTTGAAACATATTTCATTAAGAATAAATTAATTTGCATAGACTTCTTATAAAATTTGGATCATTCAAAAAAGTGTATCATACAAATCATCATATTTATTGATAACAATAATTTTTTCACAACAAAAATTCTTATAAAATAATCAGTAATCATGTTGTTAATAACACAATATTTATTATGATCCAATTGATCGTTAAGTATTCCATTTCATCCGAAAACATTATGTATCAACCCATTACTTCACAAATCAAATATAAACTTTAATCTCTGATGTAAATAAATTAGGAACTCTAATATATTTAAGACACTTGTGAAACATATAGTTGGTATCAAAAACCTATTAGATTAAATGAATTTAATTCTATAATATTAATACCTAACATGAATACTCCATATAGTTTCTTGAAAACCTTATGGTATACTAAATTGTTCTTATCTCAATTTCTAGGCATTATATAATGAAATAACTACACTTAATTATTTTAAATATTTTATACTAATATGGTACTTAATCTGGAACCTCCAATGCCCTCTTATAAAATCCACAACATATGGAAGACACTGGGAACAAATTTATTGAACTTATTAATACTATAATTATAAATGAATTATTATAACCTTTTATAAAGTTACTAGATAATTATTTTTATGTTTAGATATATTACAACCTATGTATTTAAAAATAAACTATGTTCAATAGCATATACAACATGAAACACCGAGCTTAAATGAACCTAAAATTATTATTATTTTATTACTGTTATAAGATATCAATTGAATTGGAGGTTATGAATAATGTTAAATTGAAATTGAAAAATATAAAAAACTCATAATAAATTAAAAATTATAGATAAATTCTTTGGAAATAGTTACACAAGTTTTAGTAACATCATTTTATTATTCCAAATATGATTTCTTACAAAATGGTATTTATTTATTTTTTTAAGAGATAATAATATGATTAGTGTCTGAAACATTTAGAAACATTTTATGAACCAAATAATATCATTTTTAAATCATTATATTGAATTATTTTATACTGGATTTTAAAGATTTCCTATAGAAACTAATTTTTTTAATAGTAATTTCTTATAAAATATTGCATCTTTTATGATATCTCCAATAATTAAACATGATATAAACATTTATGAAACGTAAGTAATGAATAATTAATGGTAATATAAAAAAATATATAACATAAAAATAATTCAAAATATATAAATTATAACTAATTTGATTATAAATAATAAAATTATTTTCATTGTCGGCATAGTGCTTGCGCAGCACTGGAAAAGTCAAATTTAGTGTCTGAAAAATAAACTTTCAGAATATGATTTTTATCAAAATTATTGTTATATAAGAGGTATTATTGATTATTTTTATGGTTATATATTATATTTGGAGTTATATAAAAATTTACTTATCCAAATTATTGTACAATTCTTGAGTATGACTAGAAAACTTATAATAACATATTAAATATTTTATATAGACATTTCTATAAGTAAATAAGAATATTTAATGAATAAAAAAGTTTAATTTTAACAAAAAATTAATTTTATTATATTACTTTATTTAAAAAATATAATTTTTAATCATTCACTTTAAATTATTATGTAACGCTGACACAGTGCTTCTACAAGCAGTAGAAAAATTATGTAAATTATTTTGAAACTCTAAAAGAAATATTTTTTGGGTGATTTAATGTCTAATGAGAATTTTTTAAATGAATATATCAGATTATAAATGTTTAAAAGTTTTATATTTGAATTCCATTGTTTTCATGTTCACTTAGAATTCAAATTATGATAACAATTCTTAAAATAACAATAGAAAACTTTTTTGTAAATTAATATTTTATAAAATTATTTAAAATTTTAATAAAATGTAAAGATGAAAATTATGGTGATAAATCGTATAAAATATCATATATTCTACATTTTTATATAAATTTCACCTCATACTTAAAATTATAACCCGTTAATATTGAAAAAGTCATTAACATGGTTAATGTTTAAATTGGTTAAACCAAGGGGTTAACCAAAAATATAAATTTAAAATTATATCTATACAATTTTAAATTTTATTATTTGATTATATTAAGAACATATACTACTTATATTCAAATAAATATCATTTTGGAAACATTTTAATTTATATGGAGACATATTATATTATAATACTTCTTGTATTTCAAAAAATGTAATTAATGATAATGTATAATAAACCATATTTTATTATTTTATATTCAATACATAATATTTGTATCAATTAATGATATATAATTTAAAATATCCACCATGGTCAATTTATCGATCACGTTTCCTTTTATATTCCCATTATTGACCGATAAATAGTAAAAACATTAATATCACAGTAATTATCAAATGATATAATAGAGGGTTAAAACTATGATAAAATTGTCAAAAAATCACAAAATATTGTCCAAATTTTATTGGATGATAACATTTCAACTCATACTCATACTATATTCTAAATAAATTAATTTATACCCCCATTAACTTTAAATAAAATATGTATTAATTTAATACTTTATAAAATTCCAAGAGTGCACCTCCCATCAATTATAAAAGGGAACTTCTTATCATCAATTCCTCAGCCATTTTGAGACTTATAGATATAAAAAAAATTAAATAGTTCTGTTATAAAATTTTGTAGTCATTAATTATAGATTATTTTCATCTTAAATGACTATTTTAATGTTCTTTAAGAAGGAATCTGAACCAGGTCTACTAGAAAAGAGGTAATCATCTCACCAAAACTCTTTTAATTTATTTTTTATTATACCAACATTAAATTAAAGTTATAAATAATATAATAATTATTTTATTATAAAAAATATATTTAATTATTATAATTTTGATTTAACATCCAAAACTCACATTCTGTGCATCTATTGAAAAATGATAACATTTTTTGTGCGCACGTTTGGACTACCACTACCACGAAGTGATGGGATTATTTTCAATTATAATTAATGTGGATGATAATAAGGATATATATATAATATATATATAAGATACACATGATATTAAAATGATTCTGTAATGCTTATTTATTATCCACCTTTCTATCATTCCATCAATTGAAAAATTGGAATAATGTTCATGCATACATACAACCTTCCTTATCCTTGAACAGTGTAGTTAATTTTTTAATATATACCTTATATTGATTAATATATATATATAATTAATATATATTAAATTTATATATATATATAATTAATATATATTAAATATATATTATTTTTAACATTTTTGAGATGATTCAACAATGATCAATATACAAGGAACTGAACTGCAACACTAAAACATCTGCGAAAAACTAAACAATTAACACCTGGAAACGATCATTTCAATAAAGAGTTATTAATAAATTCATGTTTAAATGTCAGAAGTAGATAATGTATGATATTATGAGTATTAAAATGAATTTATTATATATTTATAAGAAATTCAAATTTATAATATATTAATTCAGAGCGCTTTAAATGAAATTCAAACTCAAGGTAAGGGAATTTTGTGTCACTTTTATTATAAGGAGAGACATTCAATATTCACCACTTATTTATGTCATATTATGTATATTCTACCCATGATTATATTTTATGATGATTATACTAAATATTATTAGTATTTAAATATCAATATAAGGTTATGTCTTTCATGAGGGATTGATTCAAATATTCCCAATGTGGTATATGATTTATGTTACAATCTAATTGTTTATAATGATTGTTTATGATCATGTTTATGATGATGAAATTTTCTGAAATAACTATCAATAACACAATTAATTTTACTATACCATAGTTATTTCTATATATTAATTGTTTTCCTGTCAGGTTTTCTCTTTAAAAAATCAAGCAACCGAAATATTATTTTTAAAGAAAACTTAGGTTATTTCTCATTGATATCAAAAATCCTTTATCTTCTGTATCCGTGATTTCTAAAAAAAGTCAAGAATATTTTTAATAATATCCAATTATTATATAAATTAATTTTTTCCCATGTTTAAATATTATTTTTAAAAATTATACAGAATATTCTTTTTTTTTGAATGAGGAACTTTTCACTATTTATTGAAATTGAGGAAGGAAACATTATTTTTAGATACACAATAATAACAAAGTTTCCAATCACCATGGCCACTAAATTATTTGAATCATCCTTTACATGTTTTAATTATTAATTTTAAATAATGTTTTTTCATTAAAATTGGTAATTTTCTTATATTTTAATGAAGTGTTTTTAGAATGAAAGAGTTATTTTAATAAAGAAAAATTAAACGTGATATTTTAAGGAAATATTTATCTAATATTAAATCCTTTTATGTTAATACTTTTTTACTAGGGATAAGATCTAATTTTACCCTCTTCATTATTTATATGAATGGTTTATGATAATGATGAAGATATATTAATGAAACCCAATAATTTTCCATTTGTTATGATATGATAAAATGTTTAAATTTATATGAAACTCATTTAATTTTCAGGGGTTATGATATATGATGATTATTATATGATATTTTGGAACATATATGTATCATTTTAATTATGTGATGGGTGGATTTGGAATTATATATACCTATCATTTAGTTGGTGAATATGGATATCCCATGGTATAATAAGGTTTTGAATGGAGAGTGAACTCTATTCAGTGAGGGATGTTTTTCACAATGATAGTATTTGGAGTGAACCCTGACTAAAATACGTGGGAATTAGGATTAAACCCAATATACTATGATAGTCTTGGAAATTATACTTTAATGGGTAAATGATTTTATATATTTATGTGTATTGCAAAAACTTATGTATTATTTCAAAGTTATGCTTTCATTGATTAAGTTATTTGATTCCATTATGATTCATGTCTTATGAAATACCTGGAGTTATACCATGATTCAATATTATGATATATGATATCAGGGGTATATTTTTCAACTATGAAGATAAATTTATCATACACTTATTCTTATGTTACACTTATGTTATAATTAAAACCTCTTTCTTTTACCCTTACTGAGGATTTGATCTCAACCTTTCTGATATTTAAATTCCATAATTAGAAAGACATTTTTAAGTATGATATAACTAAGAAGAGTGATAATTATGAAAAAAATAATGGGTGATAATATAGATATCTTATTAAGAAGTTCTTTATCTATTCATCATTTCGAATACACTATGCATATATGATTCTAATATAAAGTATTATATTATGTATTGAATAATCATTTAATAAGATGTAATATTAATTTATGAAAAGAATGGGATTCTGTATTTATAATTATATGTTGGATAAGTCGATAATTAAGTATTGGTATTAGAGAACATTGGTGAAATTCATAGGGATAAGTATAGGACAACATCTTGATGTTTTTTTATGGAAAATATAATATTGTTTTCATAGAAATACATCCATGTTAGGAAAATACAAGTGGGAATGGTTTTAGATTAGATGATTGAGGACATAATAACGTTGAATATTTCTTGGTGAGTATTTTATCACCAGCACGCTAGTGCACGGTGAGTGTTCTCTTACTATGCACCTAGTTTTATACAGCAGGAGTATATTATTATATTAATTCACATTATATTTATGAACCAATTTGATGAATTTGAATATATGATGACCATAAATGACCAAAGGTGACTTATATTTAAAATAAGGTGTCATGATTTAGATATCCTATTAATGATTTAAAATTATTATTTCATTCTTCACTATGAATATAGTTTTTCACACTATAATTTTTGGTTTTTGTTATTGGATGGAACCAAAAATATTTAGGGAAATTCGGAATGTTACAGATAATGGAATGCTTTTCCTCATAAGAAACCATATGAAATAAGAGTTGGAAGGTGAAATATTTTGGTTATATTTAATCTTTGATCCCATTGTATAATTAATAATATTAATATGGGTGAGTTTCCTAACACCCCTAATAAGAGAAAAATAGATGTTTAGGAAAACTACGGAGGGAAGAAGATTTAACTTCTTACATGATAATTACGTTGGAATAATCAATCTAAGGAAATGTCTCAGGGGATTGAGAAAATAAATTTGTTTTAAAAAAATGGGAATAAAGTGAATAATTTCTATTGAAAAATAAATATTTTGAGGGTGGGTAATGAATTTTCTCAAAAGGAACCATTTATAGTTCTATGTCTTTTGGGTAGAGAATTTGTGCAATATCCGAGGCAATTCTGAATCCAAGGGTTTACTCCTAGAATTAGGATGGAACCTTGTTATTCCAATCATTAAAGTGTAATGATTGAATTTTTTATGTATTGGGATTTTAAAATTATGTTATTGAAGTTTTATATATATTATATTATGTATATTAGAATCATGAAACTTATAATGATTAGTTCAGAGTAGATTTTATTTAAGGATTTGAAAGCATATCTTGATTGTTATCAATAACCAATAATATTGATTTAGTGGTAAGGTGAAAATGTATTGTTATGATAATTGATGAATTAAATACGCTAGTATTAGTGTCCTTGAAATGGATAGTGATTTTCTGAAAAGTTTATTTAGGTCATATTAGAAGAATTTTATTGAAATTTTGGATTTATGTAACATATTCATCAATCTATGATTTAAATTGAGGAATAAGGACTGTGTTTATTTTTTGAATTATATATTTTTTAATAAGGTTTTAAATTAATATTTATTGGTACCATTATGGGTTTATATGTTTAAGGTTGATCATCAGTTCAAAGGCATATATACCCCTTTTATCTCTAAAGTGGTGAGGTTTTGAAGTGATTTGAAAATTATACTGGGTTTTAGGAAGAATAATCTATTGATGTTTCAATAAACCTATATGATTTGATGTTCTGTTAATTTTGGTCTATTAGAAAGTTGAATATAAGAAATTTTGATGGTTGACAAGTGATTCATTACAAATGTGATATTTTCTTAAATAGTAATCATCAATATAAGGATTACATTTTATGTTGGTATCTAAACATTATTCATGATATATTGGTTTAGTTCACTAAATTATAAGATTATATAGTGATTTATTATGGAGACTAATCATATTTTTATAGATGATTCATTAGGTTGAGATATATATAAAATTTATGTTTAACATGTTATTGAAGATAAAATATAATTTATGAACAATGTAATTTATTTTTTGGGTATGCATGACGAAAGTTATGATATAAAATTTGAGGTAATGTTTTTTTATTATTTAGGTTAGTTAAGTTATTTCGGATGTTTGATTATTTATTAAATGATCTAAGTGGAAGCATAGTTAATACTGTTGCATTTTCAGAGTTAAATAGTTTGATTTATATATTATTGATATTATCATACCATCTAATAACCATTAAGTTATGTTTCATATTTAAAAATTTGAAGAATAGTTAATATCCATTTTTGGATTATGATGTTTATTTTAGTGCCTATGGTAAGTAAAAATTCATCTTTAACACTCATCATTTGGAGGAAATATTAAATGATGGTAGAAATTGATTAAAAATGAAATTCCAGTTGTTATGTAAGTATATTTACTTAAGTTATTTGTCCAACTAGAGAATAAACTCCTCAAATCTAGTAAAAGTATCATTTCTAATGAATCTATGGTCTTATTCACACATCATTAATTTATGTTTTTGTATTACTTTACATTCTCATGATAATCCACTTTATTTTTATCAATGTTATATGTCTTCCCCAATATATATATTTTCAATTTCAACAATTTTTATCCTATTTTGAAACCAAGTTATGTATTATTCTTGATGAAATTTCTATTTCACTTTTCCTCTTTCTAATAGGATGCTTTATTAACCCTTTTTATGGTGTGGGTTTTCAGAAAAGGTATTTTAAAATATCAAACCCTTGATTACTGAGAACAAGTTTAATTTTGAGGATACAATTTATTAAAGGGGGAATATGTTAAAACTATGATGTTTTAGAAGAATATAATATTTCGTATCGTATATAACACACATCAAATAGCTTAAACATACCAAAAGATATTATTATTTTATGATAATTTATACATAGACATTGAATTGGTCGGTATGAATATAAGTAAATATACTATTAAAATTATATAAGGGTCATGACTAATAATATTCTTTGGATAAATTCTTTGAAAATAAGGACTCAATTTTTTGTAAATTTATTTTACTTTTCAAAATGTTATTTAATCCAAAATGTATATGTAGGACCCCGGGACACCTTGAGAGAGGAGGGGTGAATCAGGGTGACCAATTTTTCTTTTAATGTGATGGATCTTGTTCCCAAATTGGTAGGAACTTGTTAAATATATATGATGAAAATGATCAGAAAGTAAAAATTCACATGCAGAGAGATGACACAACACTTTTTAAATCTTTCACCACTAAGGGCTACATCCAACGATCATACTCCAAAAGGTTTTCAGTCGTACCAAATTCCACTAAACATCACTAGATGTGGATTACAAAGGATTGGGCACAGTCACTCTGTATCAGGCTCACTACCTTTAAAATGTTTCAAGGATAGCTCTCTACATCCCTCGGGTCACTCCCGTTGACTCCCCCTGGCTCACTGCCTTCGGTGAAGTCCCACTTAGTTTATAGACGTGAAGGTCCCTTCATTATTGAAAAATAATGAATCCTCTATTGTATGTAGATGCATCGTTGAAGTCGAACTCTCACCAGTAGACGAATCTCACTTTGCGATGAGGGTACCGGGAAAACTCCCAGTTTTCATGTAGCTTCAAAAGGACGGGCGTAATTCAAAAACACTAAGTGCGCTTCCCCAAGTAGGTGCGAAAGTTTCAAAGACAGCGCCCAAGTTATAACTGGTGTGCATGTCCACCTCAAAAACTTGCGTGACACTCACTTCAACAACTTCAAACTTGCGCAGCCCAAATTCCTTTCCACCCAAACTGTTTTTTCGCGTGCAAAAAACTACTTTCATGCAACTTATACTTTCATGACCCACAACCACATGTGCGACCACTTAACCTGCGCGACGGGAGCACTGAATATCTATAAGTCTCGTACTTCATTAAAAATTAGGTGGGGTGGTCCTCTATTTACATGCAAAATGGACACCCTGCGCGGTACCGTGCAAGCCTCCTCATGGTGCGCAGGTTCGGTCGCACAACTCCAACCATCCTAGCCTCTGTCTCGCTACTCACTTGAGCGACCAAACCAATACTTGCGCGACCCTCTATCCATTTAAAAATTTTGAAGTTCTGATCTTGAAAAACATATGGCGGGCAACTTTCCAATTCTCATAGGCACCGACGCACAAGTCCTTTCTCGGCGCGCAAGTCACTTGTGCGGCACATGTCTGGCACGCATGTCCCTTGACCAAAATAACATTATTTTCCACTTTTGTCAAATTTGAGGTCAAAAAATTTTGCAAGCACTGGAAAATAGTTCCACCTTCCAAACTGTTATTTTCTTGACCCATATGAGTACTTTGCTGGCACACATTCTGAACATTCATTGAGTATTAACAACAAACACAAACCATTCTCCAATTCATTCATAGATGACCATGGTTCCCCCAATCTCCCCCTTTGGGTTTGTTGGCGATAAATAAATAAATTCAATAGATCACCATCCATATGCAAACCAAAAATGCAAGAATCAACCCATCCAACACTCTAGGTCTACGTGAGCAATTCACGGTGTATAAAACAACGGAGAAATATTGAATTGGGTTCCCGTGTTTTGGAATTCTGAATGACTCCCAAGAAATTCTCTTATAGTGTCACAGAAGCATTACATGCCTGAACATGCCTAAATTTGTTTTGGAATTATCAATGACACCCAAGAAATTATCTATCAGTGTCATAGAAGCATTACATGACTGAACATGCCTTAATTTATTCCTTTCTCCACCATTGAAAATAAACACAAAAACCTGTAATTGTTCCTTTTTCACCTCAAACCACACTCCCCCTGGATAGTATCTCCCCCACAAACCTGCATCAAATCCAAAAACAGATTAAAAACAGTTAACATAACTAGGTAGAGGGTATTTGTTTGACCTCCTTATGCAATGGGAGGTGGCTGAACACCGCGGTTCAACCGATGATTTACAAATTTAGACGTTGACAATGGCTTGGTCAGGATATCAGACACTTGCGCATCAGTTACCACATGATCCATTATAATCATGCCTTGTTTAACTTTGTCTTTTTTAAAGTGATACAGAATTTTAATATGTTTTGTACGAGAATGAGGAACCAGATTTTTCGTAAGATCAATTGCGCTCTTGTTATCACAGTAAATCACCATTGCTTACTTCACCTTATCACCAATATCTGTTAATTGTTGATTCATCCATAGTAGTTGAGTGCATGACTTTGTGAAGGAGATATACTTAGATTCATCATAACTATGAGAAGTACTTTCTTGTTTCTTGATCAACCAGTCACCACTTTAACTCCCAATATAGAATGCTCCACAACTGGTGGAATTTTTGTTTACAACATCGCCAGCCCAGTCAGCATCAGAAAATGATGATAATTCAATGTTCCTTCCTGTAGAAAAGTATAAGCCACAATTGTGAGTACCTTGAATAAACCTCATTATTCTTTTTACTGCTGCCATATGTTCCTATTTTGGATTACTCTGAAAGTAGGTTGCAGGACATGTGGAAAAGACAATATCTAGCCGTGTCGTTGTCAGGTACAGTTGGCTTCCAATGATCCTCTTGTACATGTTGGGATCTATAGAGGTCCCATCCTCATGCTTTCTAAGATTATTTCCAACTGCAATCAGAGTTTACATTGGATTGCAGTCTTGAATATTAATCTTTTTCAGTAGCACTCCTGCATACTATTCCTGAGAAATGAAAGTGTAATCCTTCTTTTGAATCACCTGCAGTCCCAAGAAATATGTGAGCTCCCCAGTCATAGACAATTCAAATTCTGATTTCATGTGATTGGAAAATTCATCCACTGATTTCTGCATGCTACCACCAAATATGATATCATCAACGTAGACTAGAAACATGACCTGATCTTTTGGAGAATTCTTCACATGTAGATTGTGATCTAATCCCCCTCTTTTGAATTCCAATTTCTTGAGATAAGAGTCCAGCCGGGAGTACCACGCCCGTGGTGCCTGTTTCATGCCATAAAGTGATTTATTTAGTTTGCAAACCTTTGATTCATCATTACCAAGAAGAAAACCCTCTTGTTTTTCAATGTAGACTTCTTCTTTGAGTAAACCATTTAAAAATTCCATCTTAACATTTATTTGATATACTTTATATCCTCTTTGAACAGCCATGCATGGAACAGCCTGATTGACTCCAGTCTAGCCACTGGAAAAAAGTTTTCTTCAACAACAACACCTTTAATTTGGGAATATCCCTTACATACCAGTCAAACCTTGTTTCTAATAACACTTCCATGCTCATCAAAATTGTTCTTGAAGATCCATTCCGTACCAATCACATTGTGACCTTCGGATCTCTAGAAAAGATCTCATGTCTGAATCTTGTCAATCTGATCTAATTCTTCATTCATGGATTTCACCAATGATTCATCCTTTGTATCTTATTCAAATGAGGATGGCTCCACAACTGGCAGAAATGTAGATTGCATGTTATTCTTCATCCTACTTATTTGTGTGGGTGCACTCTTATCCCCAATTATGTTAGATGGAACAATCTCAACACTACGATTTCTCCTGTGTGGTTCAAGAGCATACTCTCCAGCCACAGTTTCTTCTTCAGATTCTTCTTTAGATTCAACATCATGATGTGACTGCTAAGGGTTTTTTATAGCTTCCTCTAATTCATTATTTGTATTTAATCCACATTCACATTCATCCTCACATTCTATCACATCATCATATGACGCCCTTGAAGCATTTATGGTTATATCTTCAAGTATCTTATCTGCGTACATTGGTTATTCATAGTCCAAGTCTTCTTTGAGAGGGGAAAACATGTTTTTAAGAGAAACACTATCTTGTTGATGAGATTTGACTTGTCCTAAACTCCGGTATGAGGTGTCCATGTCCCTTCTCTTCCTACAATTAATAGCCTTATGTCCAAAGGTAGAACAACAATAATAATATCCATATATGTTGTTACTTCTAAAAGAATTAGGATATGAATTTTTCCTCCTTCTTTGAACTCCTAGATCTTCCCCATTCAAGTAGCTCCTTGCTTCTTCACAATATGACATGGTACGGACCAAATAGCCACAGAACTGACACTTCATCAGAGGAAATGTTTTCTCACTTGAATTTATCCTCATACCTTCTTCTATGGGAAAATATTATAAGGGCTCTTCTTTCCAGATGGCTCGAGGTTAATCCTCATTTCACTTTCATATTGAATTGGGGGTTTCTTTTTAATCACCTCAGAAGAATTTCCCACATCACCCACTTTCATCATGCCATTACTTTGGTCAGCATTATTTGCAGCATTTATTGATTCTTCCGCACAACCAATTCCACTATTTCCCATGCAGGCATGTCTTTGATCATTTAAAATCTTTTCAACTCCATTCGAGAAATGTTTTACTCTCTCCAACAGCTCAACATCTGATAACCTTCCAAACTTTATTTTTTCCTTGATTCTTTTGAAATTTAATCTTTTTCAAGTTTACTCCTTATAGTAACAAATTCCTCCTCAAGACGCTCAGCAGTCTTGGACTTTTCCTCTAGTTTGGAGGCGAGGCCATTGATGACCTTTTCCTGCTCTTCAATTATCAGCTTCAAATCCATTACATAATCATTGCTTTCATGTATTTTAGACTATACTTTCACCATTTCATCCAGTCGTTCATTTTTAGCTTCATGTATATCGACATATTCAGTTCATTCTTCTACAATTTATTTCTACTAATTGAAACTCTCACATTTAATCTTGAGCATACTAACATCATCCTTAAGCTACAACTTGGGATCTGCACTAGTTTTCAACTGATTTTATCCACTAGTGTCTTCTAATTTTTCACCAGTGGCCATCATGGAAGAATGGATCCCAATTTTAAATTCTGGTTCTTCTTCATCATATAATTCAATATCATCATCTTCCTCTTCACAGACAAACCTTTTCATCTGTATCTTCTTCCTAGATTTTAAGTCTCCCTTTTTGAAAAACCTTTTCTGAGGCTTCTCTATGTCTTATTCTTTGCTTTCATCATCATAAAACTTTCATTGGAACTGAGAGGAAATGTGTATGTCTATTCCATAGTGAAAACATTCCAGAGGTAGCTTACTTTTTAATTTACCTTTTCCCTTCTTCAGCTTCTGGGCGAGGAGAGAAATAATTTCCTTTTCATCTTAATCTTCAAAACCACTATCTTCTAAAATTTTCAGTTTTTCCATGGTTTTTAGTGACATTTCCTTGCTAACACGAGTCGTGGCATCTTCAGGTTCGACTCTCATCTCATATTCCAATAGACTACTTAAAAGATCATCCAGATATAGTTTAGATAGATCTATTTCTTCAAGGGATGACACCTTTGTGTTGTACAAAGGAGGATGTATTCACAATATTTTAATTATGATATCAATGTTTTTTATTTCTTCTCAAAGACCTCTAATTGTTCCCCCAACTTCAGTAATTTGATTGAAGAATGAATCTTCATTCTCATTAGGATGCATCTTTAGATCGTCAAACCTGTTGTGTAGGACTTCTAGTTTTGATTCCTTCACTTTTCTATCTCCATCATAAATATTATCAATTTTATCCCACATGGACTTTGCTGGGGTAAAAATCATTACATTTAGATAGATCTGATCTGAAAGGGTTGTGGTGAGAGGATTCTGTGCTTTAGAATCAGCATCAAGAATTTTCCTATCAGCATCCATCATAGCCAGACCTGTTGGATTAGTAACATGTATACCATGGACAGTGGAAAAAAGGATTTCCATTCCAAGGGATATTAGAGGAGATCTCATTCTATTCTTCTAGATCTGGAAATTACGTCCATCGAAGAGAGGGACTCATCTGACATTGACTGCATTCTCCATTATGACAAAGGACAAATTCAACACCAGCAACCTTTACCCTCTTATACCACCTATAGGACCCTGGGACACCCTGAGAGGGGAGGGGTGAATCAAGGTGACCAATTGTTCTTTTAATGTGATAGATCTTATTCCCATGTTGGTAGAAACATGTCAAACCTGTATGATGAATATGATCAGAAAGTAAATATTCACATGCAGAGAGATGACACAACACTTTTTACTCGGTTCACCACTAAGGGATACATCCAAAGGGCATATGCCGATAGGTTGTTGTCGTACCAAATTCCACTAAAATTCACTAGCTGTGGATTACAAAACATTGGTTATACTCACTCTATCCCAATCTCACTTCCTTTACAAAGGTTCAGGGATAGCTCACTACATCCCTCAGGTCACTCCCGTTGACTCCCCCATGGCTCACTGACTTTGGTGAAGTCCCACTCAGTTTATAGATGTAAAGGTCTCTTCATAATTGAAAAATAATGCATCATCTATTGTATGTAGATGCTTTGTTAAAGTCCAACTCTCACCAATAGACGAATATCACTTTTCTCTAAGGGAACCGGGAAAACTCCCATTTTAGTGTAGCTTCATAAGGACGGGCGTACTTCAACAACACCAGGAGCACTTCCCCAAGTATGCGTGCTAGTTTCACAGATGGCGTACAAGTTATAACTGGAACAAAAGTCCACCTCAATGACTTGCACGACACTCACTTCAACAACTTCAAACTTGCGCGACCCACATTCCTTTTCACCCAAACCAGTTTTAGATCACATCAAACAACTTTCGACAGCTTATACTTGCGTGACCCAAAATCACTTTCGCGACCACTTCACATGCGTAACGAGAGCACTGAATTTCTCCATGTCTCGTACTTCGTTACAAATTTGGAGGGGTGGTCTTTTATTTATAGTCAAAACAGACACCCTGCATGGTGGTGCTAAAACCTCCTCACGATGTGAATGTTCCGTTGCACAACTCCAACCTTCCTAGCCTCTGTCGCGATACTCACTTGCACGACCAAACCAATACATGCACAACCCACTTTCTATTTCAAAATTTTGAAGTTCTGATCCTGAAAAACATATGGTGCGCAACTTTCCAATTCTCATAGCCACCAGTTCACAATTCCTTTCTCGGCACATAATTCACTTGTGCGACACATGTCCGGCATGCAAGTCCCTTGACCAAAAAAACATTGTTTTCAAATTTTGTCAAATTTGAGGTCCAGAAATATGGCAAACACTGGAAAACAGTGCCACATTCAATATTGTTATCTGCTTGACCTATATGAGTACTTTGCTAGTACTTATTCTGATCTTCCTCTGAGGATTGACAACAAACACAAACCATTATCCAATTCATGCATAGATGACCATGGTTCCAACAAAATTTTATTTCTTGTCAGGAATGAAAATTAAAAATTAATTTATAAGACTTTTGGAAATTTTTTTTGTGAAAAATAACATCATTTTGGAAATCATAATATCAAAATTATCTTAGGGAGAAATTTGAGGATTTTTCTTCTGAAATTAATTTTTTTTTTGTCAACAGTATACAGTTTTTATAATATAATGTAACTTTTATGATATCTCTAATAATGAGATATGATATAAAAAATTTATTTAATTTATGGAAAAAATAATCTATGATAATATAATGACAATATAATAAAATCCAAATTCAAAAACATGTAGATTATAATTTATTTAAATATGTATATATAATGTGTCGACATAGTTATTGCACATCATTGCAAAATTCAAAATTTTTATCCTAAAAATAAAATATGAAAATTATGAAGAGATTTATAGACTTTATTATTATATATATGGTATTATTTATTATATTTATGGATATATATTAATTTTGGAGTGATATAACAATTGACTTATCCATATTCTTCTCCAATTCATGTTCATGCCCAGAATATAAAATATCATATGAAATAATTTTTTAGGAAATATTTTTCAGTAAATAAAAATATAAAATGAATATAAAAGTTTATTTGGAACTTAGTTGATTTTTTTTATAATTGTTATTTTTTAGTGATGAAATAATTTTCTTAAATGTTTATGCAAATCTGCCATGATGTATATGAAAACAGTAGAAAAATGAAGGAAATGATTTCTAAAAACTAAAAACGTATTATTGTTTGGTTGATGTAAATAATCCTATGAATTTTAATGCAAACTATAACATATTAAATCTTTATTCGTGTTTTTATTTGAAATACATCGTGTTCATGTTTTTTTCAATGTTAAAATGTATATATCATTCTCAAAATGATATAAATAGTATTTTCAATTAATTAATATTTTATAAAATTATTTAAAAAATATAAAAACAGAAAATAAGACAATTCAGATGTTAAATTGTTTGAAATTTAATCTATTTTCCATTTATGATACAATATTTAACTTATAAGTAAAATTATAACAATTTAATATTGAAAAACTAATTACCATCGTTAATGATAAAATTGATAAACCAAGGGGTTAAACTGAATGATAATGTTTAAAATGATATATAGTCCTATATAAATTTTATTGGGATATTATATTAATTCAATTTATTTCTTCTATTTCAATAAAAATAATTTATCAATCATTTTACATGAGTGAGACATATATTATATTATAATATTTCATGTATTTCCATAAAATATATTAATGATATTTTATAATTAAAAACAATTTATTAATTGATTTAAAATTTATAGAAATACTATATTCATCATATTTAATGGTATGTGGTTTATAATTTCATCCATGTTCCATTTGTGGGTCATTTTTTCTTTTCTAGTATCTTTTTTGACCCATAAAGATAAACAAACATTGATATCACAGTAGTTGTCAAAAGGGTTAATGAGGAGTTAAAACTAAGAGATAAGGGTTACAAATCACCCAAAATTATATAAATTTCATTTTATGAGACCATTTAGACCCATATACATCATATATTTTTAATTCAACAATTTATATCCACCTTAATTATAAAATTAATTTATATTAATTTAGTAATTTATTTATTTTTGAGAGTGTCCCTCCCCTATCTTCTAATAGGGAACAACTTCTCCTCTACTCCTCACGACTTTGGATCCTTTTATATCAAAAATATTCATAAAAATTACCTTCTAATCTTATATCTTCATAAATTTTTGGATATGTTATTCTTAAAATACTATTCCGAGGGTAATTACGAAAAAATATTAAGGAGGTCTACTGAATAATATATAAACATTTTTTCACACCTCTTCCAATTTATTTCTTATTATATAAACTCTAAATACAGTTTATCTATTATAAATTAATTAATTTAGTATATTTAATATACTTAATTATTATTATCATTATTACGGACTAACCATAATCCACCTTTGTACAACTCATTGGGAAATGATAGTGTCACTCGTGGGTACATGCAGACTAGCACCTCAATGAAGCATTGTTTTCATTTTTTGTTTCAAATTTAAATGGATGGTAATGATAATATATTTATTTAATATATAATATATATATGATATAGAAATATTCATCTAATGTTGAATTATTATTTTCCTTTATTTTGTTCCAACCATCGAAAAAATGGATCTATTGTTTATGCTTACGTATGACCTACTTCCTCTACGAATAATGTATTTAATTTTTCTATCTCCACCTTTTCTATATGACTATAATTAAATTTATATGATATTTATATAATTTTTAACATTTTTGAGATGATGCAACCATGATAAAAATAAAATGATCAGAACGTAGGAAATGAAACTTCCATTAAAAATGAAATAGTTAACACATGTAAATGACGATTTTAATAAATAATTACTAATAAATGTGTGTTTAAATTTTTTGTGGATCATATATGAAAATATAATTATTAAAATTACCATTTTAATGGTTTATAATAAATTTAATTTTATTATATTAAATTTTAGTACACTTTTGTAGCAAGTTAAACAAGAGGTAATGGGATTTCATCTCACATTTATTTCTATGAGACACAAGCCATATTAACCACTTCTTTCTTTTATGTATAGTATATAGATCCTATGAATGATTTTTATGATTATTATAATAAAAATTAAATTTATTTTCATATCTATATAATTTTCTATCTTTTATGAGGTTTTTATTCTAAATTAACCAATGTTTTACGTGATTCATGTTACATTGTAATTGTTTATCAAGGTTTTTAATATTCAAGTTTTTTATGATGAAATTTTATGTCCAATATCTCAAGAGTCCCATGAATTTAATTATTTTATTTTCATTTATGTAGATTACATTTTTTTCTTTTATTTTCCATTCTTAAATATCTCAAGATACTAAAATATTGTTTAAAAGGAAAACTAAATTTATTTCTCGTTTCAATGAAAAAACAATTTTCTTCCATATATATGTTTTCTAAAATGTTTTGAATAATTTTTTTAAAATTATAAAATTATTTTTAAATACATTTTTATCATTTTTTTACATTTAAAAAATTGTATAAGAGTAATTTTTTTGTCATTTTATTAATGAGGTAATAATAACTTTTTAATGTAAATATAAAAGGAATATTCGTCTTTATATACATGACATGATAATAGTTTTCTAGCATCATGACCACTCTATGCTTTAAAGATTACATTAATATTTGCATTTTTTAAAATAATTTATTCAATTATTATTTTATAAATTCATTATTTGAAAAAGTATTTTCATAATGAAAAGGTTATTTTCCTAAAATAATCTCTAAATGATCTTTTAAATAAATTTTCATCTAAGATAAAATAATTTTATGTTACTTATGATAGAATGAGGATATTATCCAATGATACTTCATTAATTTTTCTATGGGTGGTTTGTTATTATAATGGCGATTCATTTATGAAACTTGTTTATTTTCCACGATTTGTGTTGTGAAACAATGTGGAAATTTTTATCAAACTCATTTCCTTTTCATGGGTTGTGATATATGATAAATGTTATATAATCTCGTATGAGTCGTATGTATGGTTTTAATTTTGTCAAATATGGTCTTATAATTATATATCCCTTGAATTCATTGCATAAAGACGGATATCTCTGGAAATAATAAGTTCTAGAATGGGGAATAACTCCATTTCAATAAGGTAATCTGTCCACTATGAAAATTTTGGGATTGAACCATGACTAAGGATATGGTGGAATTTTGATTAAACCCAATCTACTATAAATTTATTGGAAATGAAATTTGAGTAATTAAATTATTTTCTATTCTTATGTATATTCTACAAACTTATGTCATATGCCAATATTTTTCTCTCATCGACCATGTTATTTGATTCATTTATGACTGATGTCTTATGAACATCCATAAATTATTACATAATTCAATATTATTATCTATTACATTATGGGTATGATTTTCAGTTTTTAAGCTCATATTTCTATACCCATTTTTTCATTTTATGCTTATTTCATCTTTAAAACCTCTGTTTTTACCCTTACTATGCCTCTAAGCTCACACTTTCATATGTTTCATTTCCCAAGGTTATGAAGAAAGGTTTTATGTATGATACATCTAAGAAGATTGAAAATTATAAAGAATATAGTGGGATATGACATATATATATATATATATATTATTAACTAGTATTTTAATTACCCATGATTCCAAGGATAGCAGATCTATATGACTCTAGCATGGATCTCCATGTTCTGTATTTTATATTCATCGAATAATATGTCATATTTATTTATGTAATGTATGGGTCACTATAAGATCATTACTGAGTGGTGATCCTAGTCTATCTAAATCATTTATGTATCTTGTTATATTGAGTACATGATTTTCAACTGATATACCTTCATCCATAATTCATTTAAATATTTCATTTCACGCCTCATACCTCTCAAACAATTATTTTTCATGATATAACTTTTCATGTTTTCTATCATTTATTATTCATCCATATTTTCATATTACTATTGAAACTTGGGTTTCATGGTTACAAGAATGATATTAAATAGTTATACTAAATTCATTAGAATATTATCGTAATTATATATCTCTATTTGTGTGTTGGATACATTAGTTTTTTTCTCCTAAATGGGTTTCTTTAAAACATATAACTTTCTTTATTTATTAAAAAATATTCTCATGTTTCTGTACAAGTAATTAAAATTAATTCCATTTTTTTTATTATTTCCATGATATATCCTAATGTTATGCTTGAAGATCATGATGATTCCATTATGTAAACAATAGGATTTTTTATGAGTATCCTCTTTAAAATTCATTAAATTAATACTTTTATTAAATGTAATCCCACAGAAATGATGACACCATTTATATTAATCATATTAGTTAGTGGTCCAAGATCTATATTCTTCTAAATATTGAGTATAATTTAACATTCATCTCACAACTTAGCTATTTATATTAGTTATCATAATAATCATATCATATATAACTCTTCGATGGTTGATCCTGAAAATAAATATCCAATACAACATATGGATAAACGTGATGTCATTCGTCTGGTATTCATCGAAATAGTTCCCAAAATAAGTGCAATATAAAAAAATTCCAAAAAATAAGAACCTCTACCTTAGGTTTATCTAATTAATTTTATTCATCACAAAATATAATACAAGGGCACATAAATTTCAAATGAAACTACATAGTCTGATAATTATTGTGATTAGAATAAATCAAAAATTTATTATAATTTTAAAGAGTTATTTAATATAACCATATTAGCTCATGTTTTTCTATTTACATGTATGGATGGTTTTTGAGATTTAGTTCAGAATCACATTCTTTTCACTAATTAATAATGTTCTTCAAATCCATGATGCTTAATGTCATTGAAAGGAAGTAAATCAATGGTCTTATTTTATGAATTATTTTTAGTTAATTCAACCTATTGATCTTTTTAATGTAATCGATGTTCTCAGTGGTGTCTCATAGCCACACCTCATATGTAGAAATACTAATAGGGAACACAACACCAGATATGTATAGGTTTTGGTACTATGAATTTATCCTTTACATGTTTGTTAGATTCCCCATCATGGATTATATACTATAATCCTATCATAAATTAGAATGGATTTTGTATAAATTGGTTATACACCCCAGCAGTTGATCATATAGTTGATCCTAGTTCTACACCATATTAACCAAATCCTCTACCTTGGTTGGTTAGAAAACCCTTCCATCTTCTCTTATTTTTTATTGTCTATAAAACATAATGAAACTTCTACTTTTCTTATCCACATAGAGAAATATATTTAGTTTATTTTGGGTTCTTCTATAAAAACTAAAAATGATCTTCCTACAAATTAATATATAAATGGTATAATCATATACAACATCAGGTATATTTGTTATGTATTATTTAGAACATTAATGTTTGGATTAATCAACTTATTTAGAACCCTCCATGATCTAAATCATATCCAACAACACAAAACATTGAAACTAAATTCTTATCTTGTAAATATATTCCATATTTAGTTTATTCTCCCTCCTCAAAAAAATCGTATAATATTTTCCTCAAGGTTCTTCAAATCTCAAAACTCATATTCTTTATGAAACCATATGTACTGAATGGAATTATTAAACTCACCGTTTTTGAAAATGTATTTAATTATCCAATATTTGATTCTCATATAGAAATAAAAATCATTCCCATGCACATCGCATAGTAATATCATATCATATATTTCTCAATGTGTACTATAAATTTTATCACTTGGTGATTCATATATTGATGCTTCATAAAAAAATTTATTTTGTAAATTCATATTATTATAATAGTTGGTGTGTTGAATTATCTTCATGAATTTAAAACATACTATAATTTATATAGCACATCAGCAATATAACATATAATTCCATGCGTATAGATCATGTACTAATTCAATAATATATCTCAATTGCTTAATGAAATGAAACCCCTTCTTTGTGTTAAGTAATTTGAAAAGAAACCCATATATTGGCCTACAATAATTCATAGTTCATGGGTCTTAGCTTACATAACATACTATAATTGATGTTTCATTGTCTGTTAAATTATGATTCACATACTATAATACCTAGTATGTAATCTCTTCTATTTCTTCTTCATATACATTTACTTATAGTCTATGGTTACTCAATTTTTCTTTAAAATGAAAAGAAAAAACTCATCCTCTTCTTATTCATATTTTCTGTCTATTAATTTACAATATTTTACATCAAAACTGATATTGTATCCATAATGAGTAAACACAACTCTACTCAGGGTCTTGATTACTTATAGGCACTAGTGCAAAGGATTTGAACATGATAATTAATAAAAATGTTGTAAGAAAATTATTTATAGTTATCACATAATATTATGTCTCCTCTTGACCACAAAAGACAAGATCATGTTGAAACACACATACACATCAAATTTCATATAAATATATATCTCATCAAAATGGCATCGTGTAATATATTCATTGAATAGCATACTCACATCTCATTCTCTAAAATCATCTTCACATGGGTTCATCGGTGACAAACTATTTTTGAGAACTCTAGTTCATGGTTTGAAAAATTATTTGAATAGATAGTTTTACATAATGTATGTATACATCACAAATTGGATGCATCATTATAAACTAAAAACTCATTCAATTAGAATATAAATTGTTTTCTCAAATCAAAACTTACATTCACATAGAATATGTATTTGAAAAACAATTGTCACACACTTTATTCAGTTTTTTTTAGTTTTCAAGTCACAACTTCGTTCGCATATCAACATCACATGGAATAATCATAAAATACATTAGGTAGTATGTGAATTTTCTTACTTATAATAATTCTAATTTTTCATCAATTTGATAAAGATATCACATGGAACTTTATATTTTTCACATATACTTTGAACAACTGGAGTCTCTTCGTATACCATTATCCTCATTCATATAACATACATATTTATGTACTACGTTTTGTATCACACATTCTAACATCCTCACCACATAAAAAGACTAATTTTCAAAATTGGAACTCCACAACATAGAAAATTTATAGTGTACTCTCTTCCCTTGTGCAGTACATGACCTGTTTATGGATTTTCTGTAATTGTTTATTTCTTATGGTCTCTAGAGACTAATGTTTTTTCATTGTGGTTTGTATCTTCTTCATGTGAAATGTGGAAACACTGTAACATCATCTTGGGTCTCTTATTTTATGGAATAAAATGGTCAAAATCTATTTTTAGCCTTCCCATATATAGAATATATTTCTAAAAACTATTCATGTGATAGTCTCAAAATGATCATTGAGGTCTCATAATATTTTATCCTATCCCAGACTAATAATGTTAGGAATATATGTGGTGTATATATATATTCTCATTTAAACATGTAGTAATATAATTCCATTTCCACCATTATAAAACCATATCATTAACAAACTAAGCCTCTTCAATTCTTCATTATAAATTTCATGGTCAATCTAAACTTATTTAAAATTATTCTCTTTCTATTTGGAAAGCAAGAAACCAATATTCATATAATAAAATAAGTGTTACAAGAGTCCAAAGGAAGGTGATTTAAATTTATCACAATGAATAATGAAAATAAACTCATAGGGTATGCTGGAATAATGAGTGCGAGTGTCCTCATATACTCCATTGTTTTCATGAAAGTCAAATATTTGATTGGATTGGCGATAGACATGTCTGGTGTTGTAATTCATTGAAGAAATATTGTCAAGACAGTTAGCACATTTGGATGTGAGCTTCAATGAAAGATTAATCTGTTTCATTATAACTGCCTAAATGATGGTGGTTGATTCATTTACAAAGATGACATTGTTACAATTTCATTGACTAGAAACAACAATATCCTTGATGAAACCCATCATTTCTACATCAAGAGTATTTAGGTGGCCACATGAAAAATTAATGAATTCTATAATATAACAATTGTTATATCTGAAAACAATTCCATTAGTGGTAGGTCATGTGTTTCCTCTCGAGGCACCATCCTAATATCCTTTTATTCGGCCTACAAATAGATTTAACCAGAAGACTCCATTGGTGCCAAGAGGTTTAGCAATGTTTCCTTGTTTGTGATTCTTTCTCACAATCATGGAATCTCTTATTAAGCCATAACAACATTCCCCATTAAAGATTACTAGAATGTAGGTATTGATTCTTTAAAGACTAGCACAATCAATGACTAAATAATAACTTGTATTCCTTTCAAGCATGAAATCCAATTCATTTTTGTCTTGAATATTAAAAACAAGAATACATTAATATAATATCCTCAAAACAACTGATAGTCATTGATTCATTGTCAATAATGACATCCGATGTCTATAAAGCCCCGACCCCAGTTACGCATAATCGGTTCATTATTACATAACATTGGCAGGATACCAGGAATCATGTCCCGAAATACCAATCAGTTTAGTAGCCTTGGAAGAGCTAGATACGTACATAAGTTTTACATTACATCATAAAATAAGGAAAACATCATTGTGTCCCCTTTGAACAATCTTATATACCTTATCTTATACCTGTAGGTTAATCGTAATATACATTTTTTGCATCCTGGAAAAATTAAAACATATGAATGTGGTGATCTCAAATGCTCAATAAGGATAACAATATTGAATAAACTGTCATAAATAAGAACAACAAATTAAAGAAATGTATACGAATAGAACACAAAACTTTTAAACATAAACATAAACATAATATATCAACAATAAATCAAATAATGCCATTTATTATTCACATGGATATTCTACCAGTCAAATAATCACATATAAAATCAATATCCTATTTTGTAACGATGGAATGCATAATGAAAGACTTCATAACCACATAGTCAAGGCCTTGTTCCAGGACTAAAAATAAGATTTTTTCAAGGCCTTATGCCAATACACAAGTTTGTCTCATTATACTTATCGATGCATCAAGGAACTATAGAGGGCTCCACCCGTTACTTACCAAGACCAATGCATTATTCATATGAAAGGGTGAAACATAATATGAACATTTATATTAACACAAGCATATGAAATGTCAATACATTAATCGTAAAACATGAATGGTATAAAACTAGAACATCCACAGTCTAACATAACTCATTCAATACAATATGGAATATTATATTATAATAAATTAACCTCACATGAGAATAATGAAGGATATTGACATAGATGAAAATAATCATCAAAACTATTTGAGAGAAATATCCCCCTTTTTCTTGAAAACATTTAAAAGTATCACTATTTATCAAGAAGCAGTTTAAAATGGACTATTGAATAAAATTGTCCCATACCACTTAGTAACTTTTGCGAGGAATTTTAATTTTAAAACATTAATTCCCAAATAAATAAATCCTTAAAACCAAATTTAAAACATAGACATTAATGAGATAGATTTAGAAGAATAAAATTTTAAACATTTTGGAATGATATTTTAGTTAGAGTTCCTAAAAAATGATAGATGCTTGAATACAAATAATTGAGGTAATAAAAACTTAATAATATCTTGAAAATAAAGGGATTCATGATATATTATGTCAAAGTATAGTATTTAAACCAAATAAAAATGAATTGGCTCATAACAACAAAGAATGCTAAATGGAATGTAAGTTGAGATAAAATCCATTATAAAGACTGTATATTTAGGTTAAGGATAAATCAATGAAATAAGTATCTGTGAAATTTATAAATACACCACATATGATTGGATATTTAGTGTAACAGCATTAGTGGACATTCACATAAATTATCGTAACAACAACACCACTTACTAGGATATTGAACTCAATGAATGAAAATTCAGTTAAGATTACACTTATCAAGTTCATATCGATGACTTGATATTTTATCAATGGAGTGATTATGGGAATCAAAATAATAACCACACAAAGGGGAGTTTAAATTACTAAATAAATAAATAAATAGGTATTTTGTACATAATCTTGGTGTAAAATAATCAGTGAAGTTTGCATAAAACCCATTGAGTGGAAATCGAAATTAGAAATTCGCTTACAAATTTGGTGACTTTTGAAACATACACCCCAGGAAATAAATATCATACAATGAAGATGTAAATACCGATAAATTTATGTATATTACATAAGTAATACAATCATGGGCAGTACATACACCACACAAAAAGAAACAATGAAAATATATCATGAATCTCACGGAAATAAGAAGTGAGATGAAAACCCCTTACCATGTTGTAATCAATCTAGCTGTATGAAAGAAAATTAATAACAACCAAATAAATCATATAATACCATTAATATAAATAGAATCAAGATAATATATATCAAATGACATTACACAATACACAAAATGATATAAATACGTGGCGAACAATGGAAATCTGACGGAATTAAAATTGAGATAAGATTCCCCTTACATTCCATTTTTCCTTAATATATGGTAGTTTAAACTAATGTATAATGGTCAAATAGTTTTTATTAAATTATAAAAGAACCAAATACATAAATATGATATCATATATGATCTTCTAATATTTCTTTCTTAATAATATTTCAGTAGTATCATTATTATGGGTGTTAACTGATTTGTTTTCCTTTATATGATTGGTTACGTAAGCCTTGTTTATTATGGATATGATATATTTGATTCATATAGATAATGATATTATGTTCAGAAACATTATTTTTAATCATAAAATGAAAATCATTCTTGAATTATTACGATAGGGAATGAATCTCATCGCGTTCGTGGAAACGGTAATCCGTACATACGCACGAGCGACAATATCATTATATTGTTGGTGAAATCCTATGTAATTGGATGGTATATTATATATAGAGAATAATTATCATGTAATATTTATTATTTAATTCCGTCATAATTATTATTATACCCATCCTAATAATGATGTGCTTGAATTAGAAACTACACCACGACGTGGAGACGGTTCGCCGTACATACGCACGTATGTGGACATTGTAATTTATAGGATGGATAGAATAAAGAATATGGTTGTACCATATTTATAATAACATAACTATATGTAGAAGGTAATGGAGTTATTATTTTCGTATGGAAACAAAAAATAATGATAAAGTGTAAGAAGAAAAGAACTTGAAAGAGGGTGGTGAAATTATTATTTCTTCATCGGGTGTTCCATTTTGAGTTGATCAAAAGGGCTTCATAGGTTCTATTTATGATCAACATAAAGACTCGTGGTTCATTTTAGAGAATTTGGGAGGATATTTGGCTAGGGTTTGGCTGAGACAAATGGCTTTGTATATGTGAAATTAAGTGAAGGGGATGTACCCTTTAATAAGAGTGGTTAGGGTCACTTTAGAAAAAACGTGAAATATTATTTTATAATAAAATAATTTTCATTTTATAATGGATCCTAATTGATTTATTTCTAATCTAAGGTGGGTATGGGTGGGAAAACGCTCAACCATTAGGTTTTATAAAAGTTTATGTTACCATTTTAACCTTATATTTTAGATTTAACTCTTATTAAATAGTTTAACTTTTACCATGTCTTCCTATATTCTTACACTATATTCTTAATAAAATTACTCTAAACTTCTATGAGAACTTAAAGAGGATCAATAATGACATATATAATATAATTTAATCCCTTTAGCCTAGCCTTATATTTTTTGGAATATTATATCAACCAATAATATACTATTTGTTTTAAAACCTCATTTATGTCAATTTTGACATTATTTAGTATTTGGTTTTTTTAAATTCATAACAGCATGATTATTTCAAAAAAATGTATTTATCCAACCTTAACATGTCATAATAACCTATAAAATTAGTGGAATTCATCAAAAGTCTCAAATGACATTTATTTGGATATTTATAATATCAATTATTTTAATATTTCATTAATAATGTATTCATTGCATCATCATTGTTTTATAAATAAATTTAATTATTTAATCTCTAAAAATTATGAATAAAATACTATTAGGTAGAAAATATTTTTATATTTTTAATGAATATTTATAGTCGAATTTATATTATGTATAACCCTATATTAAAAAATGATTTGTTATTAAATTTTGAATTTAACTCTTTTAACTCTTCTTTAAATAAAATAATAATAAATTTTATAATCTAATCCTAGATAATCAAAGAGGGTCATCTTTTATTCATAAGTTTGTTTTTGATCGAATTGAATTTTTCTTATATAATTAGGACATGTGTTAGGATAATTATAAAATTATTTTTACCCTTAATTACCCTATCTATTTTTTACCGTGGAAAATTAAAGTCAAAAGTTACTATGCACCAAACATTATTGTAATCTTATTGAAACAAATTTTACTTACTAATGTCAACTGTGTCTCAATAGTTTTTGAAACTCAACTCACAGATGTGGTAAAATATTGTTTTATGCAAATTTTCAAATGCTCTTAGAAGGTGGGTAAAAGACGGTAAAAAGTTAAATAAAATTTTATACATCCAATTTTATTATAAAATGACTCCAATGAATTATATTTAAGTTTTATAGATATTATATATCTATTATTATTTAAAATAAATTTATATAAAATAAATTATTTTTAAAATAAAACGTCGGTTTTAAACTATTACGCTGTGTTTTTCACTATACATAAAAAATTGAATGTTTTCAGAAAAATATCAAAAATACACCATAATATAATTTGGATATTATGAATTCAAAAATACATTATATTATACCAAATTTAAAACATAGAAGATTAATTAACTAATTAAAAATTAATTCCCATTGTCAAAACAGAAAAGTGAGTTTTTAAAAAGTAATAACTATCATAATATTTACATATATTTTTGTAAAATTTAAATGTGAAATTACTTATAATGACCTAAATTTTATTAAATGATAATAATATAATCTAATTATACTTAAAAATTATTCAAATGCATAATTTAACCTGATAAATTATTCCTTTTAAAAAAGTTTTTTTCAATTAAAATTTAGCATTTTTCAGTATTCATCATAATTTTGGAAGTTATCAGAAAAGTACCAAAAATTTATTCAAAATAAATTTTTATTTCCCAATTCTCAAAAAGAATTTAATTTCATTAAATTTAATATATTCAAGTATCAAATGTTGGATTTAAAAAGGGTTTTCCATTAGAAGGTAGTAAAAAATCATTTTTTGAAAAATAATTCTTTTATTTGAAAAAATGAATTTGTTCTTATATTATGTCAATGAAACAAATAATATGGATTATAAAATTATATGGAGTATATACAATTCAAAAATCTTTTAATACTATTCATAATTACTTTTTAATGACTTATTTTTTATGTCATGGTGCGCTCAAACTTGGTGTTGTGTGTAGCACAAGCTATTGAATTACTTTAAAGAAAATAACTTACTACGAAATCTTGGGGTGTTACATTGTTCACCAATTTTGGAAATTTTGTTCTCACAATATTGAAATTGGGATTGGGAACTTCAATGGAAGTCCTACATCGGAAAAATATTCAATAAAACTATCACTTCAAAAGAAAGAAATAGAAGTAAAATGATCACCCAAGATAAACCATAATAAGATATAATTTAGGAAAACATGGATATAGAAGATAAAATAAGTGTAATGTTCTGATAGAAAGTGATAGAAAACATGATCATAAGAAATTTAACAACAAGAAAACCACCAACTTGTGATGGGATAAATGATCATTAGTTTCCAAATAGGAAAATTAAATAGATAACGTTATTTTTAAGTTCAATATAAAAAATTTGAAGAATTTATTTATGTGATTGACCATGTACATAAAGTGATATAATTACTTTTTAAGTAGAGTTTCATCCTTTAATAAATTTCTACCACTAACTCATCTTTTTTCAATCGATGAGTATTCAATATGACTTGGTCACACATGAAGCACTTGAATAAATATCTTGAGAATTTCATGATCCAAAAATGATGAAATGTATATTTACTTTGCCTTTAGAGATTATCCAAAAGAAAAAATTTTAGTACAAGATCAGATGATCCCAAAAAATGATAATCCTTTACAGAATGATAGACCAATCATAACTTATAAAATTAAACCATCAATATCCAAAGACCAATAAACACCATTCAATAAACAATAGTCCTTAAAATACTTCAATATAATCCAAAATAATATTGAAACCCAAAACATAGAATAATTTGATTATGTAGTCTTCCACATTAAATTGTATCTCTAAATAACATCGACTATTCATAAAGTCACATACTTAACGTAATTATCCTACTCCCATATTATCTATGATAGGTTAATAATTTCCCTAATTAACCCAAATCTCTATAAATTTACAATAAAAACATAGATAAAAATCCACCATTACTCCTCAAATGAAATCTCATTGTATTCTATTTTACTTGGGTATATAGTGTTCCCAACAGAGTGAACGTCTTCAAAAATAACTTTTATCACTTAATAACCAAATAATTTTCCTATAATAGATGTATCAATTTAATAAGACATATGATCCCAAATAAACTTATTATTTATCAATAAAGTAATTTAACTAAAAAGAATTAGTCACACTAACTAGGGACTTCATGTAGTCTAGTGGTATGCGATAAATCCCAATCGCACTTTAGTTGTGGGTTCAATTCCCATAGCTTTGTCTGACATGAAGTGTTATCCAACGGTCTGTGTGTTATCCTTTTTCAAAAAAAAATATTTTATAACCTTCACAAATTGTGAAATTTTTTCAAAATAACTATAACATAATTTCACCAAAAATGTTTTCTCATACCGAGTATTTTCATCCCAAAATATAATAACATGTAATTTCCTCAAATTCAAGGATCATATAAACTCAAATGGAATTTTATAACAATAATAGAAAATATAATTCTTCCAAAAATACCATTTTCACATAACAAACTATAGTGTTACACATACAAGAGAAAAGTATTCCAATGTAATCCCACCAACAAAGAGTACTAAGGCTTTTAAAAAAATTTCCATAAGTATTTTCCCCAAATATTATTCCTTGACCAAGAGGTTATCCTAAAGTACAGGTCATTAACATGGTTAATTCCTAGGTCCCATAAATTTATATAAAATTATTGTAAATTGATTCTTGGGATAATTTTTATTTTCTTTCATATTACTCTTCAAATTTCCTTTGAAATTATTTACAATATGTCCTTCTTTCCCACACATAAATAATTTCTTTATTCCATTGATACACTTTACTAGGTGTCTCCTTCCACATTTCCTACATGATTAAAAATGATCTTTCTTTTCTCCATGGTCTCTAATGTTGGATCACTTATCATTCACCACCTTTCTCTTCTTTATTGAGTTTGGGAGTTGGTTGATTTATATGTTTTGGATCATATTTTTGAAAAATGATTTGGAATGAACATGATATCTTTTACACATATCAACAATCCATTTCATTGCTCATTGACTCCACCACACCAACCTTGTACATCATGTTCAATGTTACTATGACGTTCATGGAATCCAACCATTTACTAATACAAGAATGCATAATGTTAGTCATAAAATAAATTATAGTATATCATAACACATTATTTTCATTCTAAAACACATTAAAATTAACCAAGATTATTTATTCTAATATTATATTAAAATCCTTCAAATCAGTTTGTAAAGAATATGTGAATTACCCAAAGCATATCCCCTGGGAGTTTCATAACCAAGAGTGCAGCAAGGCCTATTATCATGTACCAGGATACCCCAAGTCAAGCCTGAAACTCCTTGTCATAGTTTTCACTCCTAGGTACATCTGAGCTAGAGCCGACTCTACAAGATCATGTCCATAAAGGGATGTATTTCTTGTAAAACACACATTATATTTACATTACCAAATTTTTTGGATGTTCTTCTATTCAAATCTTCAATGTCTATCTTAGGGTAGTGTTTTCAAATCAGATATTTTTTCTAAATCTAGCTTCCAGGGTTTATACTAAACTTCATCTGATACCAATTGTAATGACCCAACACATGTTACCTTAATCACTGCATTATTACATAACATTGGCATGATAGAAGGAATCATGTCCCGAAAGACAAATTAGTTTAGTATCCTTGGATTTACTTGGTACATACATTAGTTTTTCATTACATCATAAAAATTTTTTTGTCCCCTTCGAACACTCTTATATACCATATCCAATTCCAGTAGGTTAATAGTAACATACTTCTTTGCATCCTGGGAAAAATAAAACATAAGAAATGGGTGATCTCAGATTATCAGTAAGGATAAAAATATAGGGGAAACTATCATAAATAACAACAAACATTTAAGGAAATGTATAAGACTATAACACATGCATTTTAAACATAATAATCAACATAATATGGAAAAAATAAATCAAATAATTTCATTTACTTATTCACATGGATATTATACTAGTCTAATAATCAGATTCCATATCAATATCCAATTTCATAATAATAGAATGCATAATTTCATACTTATAACTACATAATCAAGGCCTTGTGCCAAGACTAAAAATATGATTTTGTCAAGGCCATGTTCCAAGATAGTAGTTTATCTCATGAGACCTATAGATGCATTGATGAGCTATATCAAGCTCTACCTGTCACTTACTATGTTCATTGCATTCCTTATGTTAAATGGTGAAACATAATAAAAAAATTCGAATTAAAACTCTCATATGAAATGTCAATACATTAACCATAAACCATGAAAGGTATAAAAATTGAACATCCACAGTCAAAAATAACGCATTCAATACAATATGGAATATTTTATTATAATAAATTAACCTCAATTGAGAGTAATGTAGGATATTGACATAGATGAAAATAATCATCAAAATTAGTTGAGAGAAATATCCCCATTTTCCCTGAAAACATTTAAAAGTATCACTATTTATCAAGATGCTGTTTAAAATAGACATTTGTATCAAAGTGTCCCATAAAACATTGAATAATTTAAAAATAATTTTAGTTTTAAAACATTAATTTTGATATAAAAAAATCCATAAAACCATTTTTAAAATAGGAAAATTAATGAGAAATATTTAGATGAATAAATTTTTGAAACATTTAAAATGATATTTTAGTTAGAGTTCCTAACCAAATGAGATATAGTTGAAAAAAAAATTATTGAGGAAATAAAAACATAAAAATATCATGAGAATAAAGTTATTCATTATATATTATGTCAAAGTATAGTATATACACCAAATGAAAGTGAATTGGCACATAACAACAAAGAATTATCAAAGGAATGTAAGTTGAGATGAAATCTCTTACAATGATCATATCCTTAGGTTAAGGATAAATAAATGTCATAATTAGGTGTGAAAAATATAAATACACTAAATATGATTGGATATTTAGTGTAAAATAGAGGAAATTCATACAAAATCTTGTGACAACACCACCAATGACTTGGATGTTTAACTCAATGAATGGAAATTGAGTTAAGATTACTCTTATCAAGTTCATATCGATGACTTGAGAATTTATCAATGGAGTGATTATGTGTATAAATAGAGTAACCACACAAAAGGGAGTTTAAATTACTGTATAAATAAATAAATAGTGATTACACACATAATCATTGAGTAAAATAATCAAGGAAGTTTGCGTAAAACCCAATGAGTGGAAATCGAAATTAGAAATTTCTTTACCGATTTGGTAACATACGAAACATACACCCCATGAAATAAGGATCAATAAAAGAATATGTAAAAACCCATAAATTAACTTATATGATATAAATAATACAATCATGGGTAGTACATACACCGCACAAAAGGAAATAGTGGAAATATAGCATGAATCTCAAGGAAATAAGAAGTGTGATGAAAACTCCTTACCATGTTGTAATTATTCAAGTAGTACGAACAAAAGTTAATAACAACCAAATGAATCATATAATACCATGAATATAAAGATAATAATTATAACATATATCAAATGGCAGTATATAATACACCGCATTTAATAAATAAGTGGCGAACAATGGGAATCTCACTGTATTAAAAGTGAGATAAGAATCCCATTATATTGTACTTTTCCTCAGTATATGGTAGTTTATCATCATTGATAATTGTTAAATAATTGTTATTAAATTATTCAAGAACATAATAAATAAATATCATATCATTTATGATCATCTAATATTGCTTTGTTAATAATATTTCAGTAGTATCATTGTTTCGGGTGTTAAGTGATTTATTTCGCTTTATATACTTGGTTACATAAGCCATGTTTGTTATGTATATAATGTATTTTATTCATATAAATAAATATATTATGTTCATAAACATTATTTTTAATCATAAATTGAAAATTATACTTTAATCATTACGATGGAGAATGAATATCATCATGTTCGTAGAGAAGGAAATCCGTACGTATGCACGAGCGACAATATCATTATATTGATGGATAAATTGTATGTAGTTGGATGGTATATCATATATTAAGAATCATTATAATATTTATTTATTATTTAAATCAGTTATACTCATTATTATAACCATCCAAATAATGGAGTGTTTGAATAACAAACTACACAACGACGTGGAGACGGTATTCAGTACATACGCATGCTTGGTGACTTTTCCATTTATAAGATGGATAGAATAAATAATATGGTTTTACCATAGATATAATAACATCACATTATGTAGAAGTTACTGGAGTTATTTTTTGGGTAAGGAAAAAATGAAATGGGAAGTCGTAGAAGAAATGAACTTGAAAGAAGGTGGTGAAATTATTACTTCTTCCTCGAGTGTTTCCTTTTGATTTGATAAAAAGGGCTCCATAAGATAGCTTTATGATCAAATTAATGACTCTAGTTTGATGTGAGGGATGTTGGGAGGATATTTGGTCAGTTTTTGGTGGATCCAAATGACTTTGGAGGTGTGAAATTAAGATAATTGGAAGTATGCTTTTATAAGAGGCGTTAGGGTCACTTTAGGAAAACATTGAAATATTATTTTATAATAAAATAATTTTCGGTTTCTAATGGCTAAAAATGATTTATTTCGATGATAAGGTGGAGATGGGTCAAATAACTCTCAACAAATAGGTTTTACATAAGTTTAGGTCACCATGTTAAAATTATATTTAATATTTAACTGTTAGTTAAATAGTTTATCTTTTATCGCGTCTTCTTGTATTCTTACAATATGTGGTTAATAAACATACTATAAACCACCAAGATAACCTAAAGTTGTTCATTAATAGAATATATAATTTTATTTAATCCCTTTTTCTGAACCGTTGATTTTTTGAAATATTATATCAACCAATAATATAGTATTTGTTTTAAAAACTAATTTATGTCAATTTTGACATTATTTAGTTTTTGGTTTTTGTGAAAATCATAACAGTATGATTACCTTGGAAAAATTTACATAATAAACCCTAAAATTTAATATTAACCTATAAATTATTTTAAATAATCAAAAGTCTCAATTAAATTTATTTGGATATTTATAATATCAATTATTTTAATCATTCATTAATAATGTAATTAGTACATCATAATTGTGTCATAAATAAATTTAATTATTTAATGTCTACAAATAATAAATAAAATACTATTATGTAGGAAATATTATAATTTTTTATAATGAATATTTATAGTCTAACTTATCTTATGTAAAACCCAATATTAAAAATGGATTAGTTATTAAACTCCGAATTTAACTCTTTTATCTATTTTTTAAATAAAATAATAATAAATTTCCGAATCTAATCCATGTGGATCAAATTTTAATCCTAAGGTTTTCTGTCGAATTACACTTATCCAATATAATTAGGACATGTATTCGGACAATTATAATATCATCTTTACCCTTAATTACCCTATTTACTTTTAATTGTGGGAAATAAAAGTCAAAAGATACTATTCACAAAAAATTATTTTAATCTTATTGAACCACATTATACATAATCATGTAAATTTTATCTCTCGGATTTTTAAAATTCAACTCACAGAAGTGGTAAAATCATGTTTTATGGAAATTTACAAATGCTCTTAGAAGGTGGGTAAAAGACGTTAAAAAGTTCAATAAAATTTTAGACATCTATCATTATTATAAAATGAATCCAATGAATTACATTGAACATATATAGGTATTATATATCTATTTTGTCGTAATAAAAATTAAAAAAAAATATATAATTATTTAAATAAAACACTAGTTTTAAACTATAACACAGTGTTTTTCACAGTTCATCCAAAATTGAATGTCCTCAGAAAAATACCAAAAAATCACCCTAAGATAATTTTAATATTATGAATTCAAAATTGAATTCTATTTTAGAAATTTAAAAACATATAATATGCATTAATTAATTTAAAATTATTTTTTTAAAGTGTTTGAAATAAAAAATATAATTTTCAGGTGTGTATGTCAAGTTTAAATGTTAAATTACTTATAATGACCTACATTTTATTAAATGATCAAAATATAATATAATTATACTTACAACCCATTAAAATGCATAATTTAACCCTATAATTTATTTCTATTCAAAAAGTTATTTTCAATAAAAATTTAGTATTTTCAGTATTTATCAAAGTATGAATGTCATCATAAATGTACCAAAAAATTATTCAAAATAATGTTTTTATGTACCTATTCTAAGGAAGAATTTAATTTCTTTAAATTCAATATATAAAAGTGTAAAATATGTTTTTCATAAAGTTTTTTCAATTAGATGGTGGAAAATAGCATTTTTTTAAAAATAATTCCTTTATCTGAAAAAATGAATTTGTTCTTATATTATGTATAAGAAATACATAATATGGATTATAATATTATATTGATTATATAAAATTCAAAATTCAATTAATAAAATTCATAACCGCTTTTGAATTACTTGTTTGGTAAGTCGTGGTGTGCTCAAAATCGTTGTTGCGTGTAATGCAAGATATATAATTAATTTAAAGAAAATAACTTACTATGAAATCATTGGGTGTTACAATGTCATGTCATGAATCCATAACAACCCTCCCTGAAGGTATCATTATCACCTTCTTTCACAAATCAAAAATTTAAAAAATGACAACAAATAATATTCTTTACTCGGGCTCTTCAATAATCCCTGTTTAATTTTTTTGTAATACTAATACTTACCAATGTTTCAAATACATACCAATTCTATTTTATTAATCCTATGGATTCTTTATTCCCCCTAATTGACAAGAACTGAATATTTCAAATAACGGGTCTTATCATCTCACCAATATTTTTCAATTTCAATCAAGTAATTGTCTTATTCTCTATTCATCTAAAGCCTTAGCCTTGGAAACTTTTCAATGAAGAATTTCGTCACATGATTTACTTAGAGAATATAAATTATCTATATAATTTGATATATATATATATATATGAGAAAACACTTTTTTTAAACCAATGTGTATAACCAATGTGATCAATGTTCTCCATAAATTATTTATCATGTGATACCAAATATAGATAACATAGAAAATCATTTTTTCATTGTAATACATTAAAATATTTTAACATATATTTCTTGAGGAAGTGTAGAAGCGACCTGAAATTCTGATTCCCGGATTTCCTGAAATTACCACTATAAAAATATTAAGTATATCTTATACATTGGACATGAATAAAATAGGGTAACTTTTAAATGGTAGACCAGATCATAAATATGAGGGAACAGTTGAGTTTGAAACATGGTGTTTACCCTAGACGAGATAAAACTTTTGTCGGTACAAGAAATATATTGAAAAAGGTCACCTATGGAATAACAGAAAACAAAATAATTAAATTATTTTATTTTATATTAGATTTCTTATGTAATAACTCTTGAACATGGACTGGGATTGGAAATCTCAAACTATCATTGAGTTCTTAATGGGGTGTTTTGCCTATGCGCGACCCAAAATGAAGGGATGTGGTATGTTCGTATCCCAAGATAATTGGAAGATAAGGTTAAACCTTGACATATTTTCCTATTTCAAATAGAAAATTATAGGTTCTTCATTTGTGTAGGCCCATAATCCTCCCCACCGATGAAAAATCTCTCTCTCCTTCCGTCCTTGAAAAATATTTGATAAAACATCGATGTATCATAGCCGAAGCATGAAGAACACCTTGTCGACGACGAACATATCCAAATGTGGTAGAATCCATCCCATATTAATTTCTAATTGAAATTACTAAGTGAAAATTTGTTTGTTTCAATTTTCTCATCATTTTTGAACCCCTTCGTTGATGTAAAACCTAACACGGCCGTTTATTTATTCTCCCAATTAGTGTGTTTCTCATGTTCTTCATATATTATTCATGGATTTCCTCAGTTAATTTTCCCCACATCGAATATCCAATAGATCATTGAGAAAATATTAGGTCTTTGAAGGTCTTAGTCTGAGGATTCCATATCTTTTGGAAGCTTGTTTGTTGGGAAAATAGAGGAGGACCGATGTCTGTGGAGGGTACCATTGGTGAGCCACCACCACCGGTGGTGGTGCATGGCGACTGCCAAAATGAAGCGGTGTCGTGTGGACTTGTGGAAGATGGCTGGTCGGGTGGATTCATGGGGCATGACCCGAGGAGGTGATCGATGTCGTGGAATGTTGTGGGTGGTCAGGCACATTGACGTTGGTGGCACCACAAAAGTTGATGTGGTGCAGGCTGAGGCGGAGTTTGAATATCCCCATAGAAATGGTTTAGCCATATCCTTGTGGGTCAAAACTAGGTCGGCCAGCGTGGCTACAGTTATGATCGGTCGGCGAGGACAACGGCTGGTGGGGACTATGGCTATGGTTGGCTGACATGGACCACAGTTGTGGTTGAACGACATAGAACATTATATTGGTCGGCCACAAAGGACCACGACCATGGTCGGCCATGAAGTTGCAGCAACTGGATCTATCACAGGCCCATTTGTTGTTGGGATAGCGGCCATGACCAATCCTAGACAGTTGACCGCGGTGGTCGACCGTGGAGACCAGTCGGCACATCCAGTGGATGACCCATATAGGTTGTTCCATGGGTGGAAAAAATATATAAGGTTGACCACGGTGGTTGTCCTATGCGGTAGGTGGCCCGACCACGGCGGTCGGTCTATGGTCTGTCAACCACGAGCCCTGGTTGGTCTTCGTGCTGTGTCTTCAAATGGCCGTATCATCTTAATGGAATACCCTTTTGACGTGTTGTCTACGAAAAAAATATCCTCTATTATATACAAACATTTTGAGTCACTTTTATGAATTTATTGTTTGGGGTTGAGATACGGGCCCCATGTGGTCTTAATTAGGCGTGTTGCATTGAAAAGTGTCATTTTCACCGGTTTTCCGATTTAAGAAAGTAAATAACCATTACTGTGAGTTTTTCTACATAAAATATGATTTTGAACACAAATGTAGATTTTAGTTTACAATGTAAGTTATTCCTTACAAGACGCACTTTCCAATAGCATTCGATGAAAACAGTGGTTAAGCGATGACATCATATTTTTCCAACTGGCACCCTCTATCGGAGATGGGAATGGGTCCTAAAGGACATAAGAGTGGCAACCTCCCACTGGGATGGACATGGGTGCTCAACAACATTCGATTGGAACCCTCTAGTAGGGCTAGGAATGGGTCCTCAACCAATTCTTGAGTGGAACCCATCCAGCCGGGCTTTGAATGGGTCCTTAACCTATTCCATGGGGCACCCACCAGCTGGGATGGGCATGGTTCCTCGATGAAACTAGAGTGGAACCCTCCAATATGTCTAGGAATGGGTTCTCACCCTTCATACATGTCCTTTTAAACTATTAATATTATTGACGATACATGGTTTGACATACCTTTGGACTCACTAGAGGGATAATTTCACCACTATGACGCATACTAGTGATATGACCTAAAACTGTGTGGGAAAATCATTACTGCAAAAACTTGATAGTATCAGGGTGTGGTGATTTATCACCATTGACTTGACTGTTCGGGGAAGAAAGGTGGGATTCTGGTCATTATTGCTGGATACTATTAGAACTATTTGGGACTCTTCTTCATATGTAGAGATGTGAGATGTAGATCCCCTTACTCTATTTTGGGTTTATTTGATTGAGAACACACACACACACACACAGATATATATATATATATATATATATATATATATATATATATATATATCCTAGTTCAGTACCCAATCCGTTGGTATTGGTTACACTTCTTCCAGGATAGGTGAAGGCGCATTGGTAATGCAATGTTCTTTTCATGTCTAGCTTCTCATGGTTGGATGTGTCTACTCTCCTACCGTTGGTAGTGAAGAATTCATGAGAAGTTCATACTCTCACCATTTCTATTTCCTTGCATCTAGATGAGATTAATTCATTCTCATGTTTGGTTGAACTGCACTCTTTCACTATAACTTATAATATCCACTTCTTTTTTTTTGTTCTCTCTCTTAATGTCCCCACATTAACTTTCAGGGAGTCCAACTAGGTATGTTTATATTCACCGTACATGTGAATTCTCTATATGCATCCTTCCATATGAAGACGATGAACCTGTTTGATTGTGAATTTAGAGGATCTTGGGGATATGGGTTGTTGGATAGTGTACGGTGTTCAAATCATAGGATTCAGGAGTAGATCTCTCTCAATTATTTTCCTTTTCCAGTTCCTATCAGCTTTTGAAAATATTCTAGAAGGGAAGGTACTTTACCCCCATTTTGTTTTCAGTTTACATTACTATACTTGTAATATTTAGAGGTCCATGCATGTCTTATTTATTTAGATCATTGTAGCATATTTCACTTCTTTTCCTCTTCACTTTTTCATACTTTTGTTTGGGTGAATGTGTACAGGTTCTTAGGCAAAGTCCACAACATGTTTGTTTTGCCTTTTCTGCTTGTCACCATCGCCTGACCCATGGAGGTGGGGTTGGGTTAGTTTTATCTCATCCCATAGCATGGTTCAGGTCATGAAAGATAATTTACTTTTCATCATCATCATCATATGCAAATTTTTTGAATGAAAAAGATGTTTAAGAGAATCAAACATGTCATCCCCCACCATCCCCTGACACAAGGACTAGGGAGGTCTAAAATAATGTAGACCGAGGGAATCCCATATAATCAAGATAACCCCCCCCCCCAGTCTTCAAGTTGACCATAAAATGTAATAAAGATAATTTACTTTTCATATTTTTGTTTTTCTCAATCAATCATATCATTAAAAATATTCATCCTGCACTCATCTGAACAAACACATCCAAAATTTAAAGTGTAAAATATATACTTCCCACTTTTTTTCTTAACATAAAATCCCACTTGATAATAATTATCAAATATTTTTGAGTTATGAAATGGGAGTGACTGTCATAAATCATATACTAATTTACAATGTTATTTTGAATTTTCACATTAATTTTGTAGTGAATATTTAATATCTTTGACTCATCAATTACACCCTCTAGTGTAAAACCCTGTTAATGATCCTTTTCGACAAATTTTATAAAAGAATGGAAAGGGAAATACCATAGTCCAAAGTGATTCATCCTTTTGAAGAAACATCAAAAATCTACAAAGGGATGAACAAGGAGATCATTTCCCATAGGTCGCACAAGTTCTCTCATGGTCGCGCAAGTACACTTGTCTGCCGCCTAATGGTCGCGCAAGTGACTTCCGCGACCTAAGTGATAACTGCCCGGGGTCTTCTCCTGCCTATAAATAGACCATGTGGGCCCCCTATTTCAAGGATGAATTTTTTTCCAGAAACTCAGATTTGAGCTCCCGGTGCCCTAGTCTCTTATCAAAGTTTCAAAACACTTCTAAGGTAATTTTCTTACCTATAATGGAAGATCTAAAGAGGGGGGGGGGGGGGAAGGCCTAAGTGTTGAAACTCATCAACACTTGCACGCCTGAGTGGCCATCCCTTAAGGCAAATTTCCGCACTTGCGCGCCACCTAACTCCTTCAATAGAACTTGCACACTACTCTTTTGGAAGAACCTCAAGATAATTCTAAAGGCTTTAAACCAAGAGTCACTCATGTATTACCCTGATAGTTAACCGTCTCGCAAGTACCCATTTATCGCGCAGGTATAACCTGCACGACCAAGACTTGCACGCCCACGCAGTACCTATGCACCTGCCAGGGACTTGCGCGACCCTACCTTTTTGGGTGACCTTCTTGCCCGTTTCACCCCTCTTATTCCATTCCACCTCTCCTATTCAAGATTCAGTCTCCAAACACTCTTTAAATCCATTTGTGGCATGATTTATTGATTTGACTTCCTTATCTGAATGGAATTCTGTGGAATATCTCTCAAAACCAAGTGATTTAGACATCTTTATGTCACCAAAGATTGAGATTTCATTCATTCAACCTCATCCTTTAAGATGAGAGAACTCATTAATTTGGGCCTCCTTTTCAAGAATAATCCCCAGACTCAGTTATGGGCTTCTTTTTCAGGAATAATCCCCAGTCAAAAATATGGGCATCCTCCTTAAGAGTAAGCCCCAAGTCCTCTTTTAACCTGGGCCTCCTTTTCTGGAATAAACCCCAGTCATAATTCTTAACCCGGGACTCCTTTTCAAGAGTAAACCCTAGTCATAATTCTTAACATGGGCCTCCTTTTCAAGAGTAATCCCTAGTCTTAATATGGGCATCCTCCTTAGGAGTAAGCCCCAAGTCCCTTAACCTGGGTCTCCTTTTCAGGAATAAGCCTCAGTCATAATTTCTCTTAACCAGTCCTAATTTACGTTTGATCTGAGATTCCTTCTCAGGAGTAAAACCCAATCATAAGTCCTCTCTTAATTTTGGACTCCTTTTCAGGAGTAAGCCCCCAGTTAGAGTATTAAAATCTCCATGAAGCACATATACCTTTATGGACCATGTTCCATGATTTCTTCCCTGAAGTAAATCCTAATATTCATTTATCTGGTCCATCATACATACATAAGTCCCACATTATTTCTTAATTATTACATCTTTCATGGAACAATTGTCGGATTATTACCAATACCTCTTGTTTCTCACACCGATCATGACTCACATGAGCTTAGAGTGTAAAAGTAATTATGACATTCTTATTTGAGCCATAAATCATAAATATCATACTACCGTACTCGATCTATGTGTGTTCTGATTCCTTTTCAAAGAAAAGGATACGTAGGTAGCCCATCTGCGGGTTCGATCCCAACTCTGAAATAGTCTGTGTCCTTTTGAATGACAATAAAATTCAAGTGCCCCACAGAGTGGAATTAAAACTAGCATGGTCATCATAATGATGAAGATATTTCTATATAAATGTTTTGAAGGATACCATTGACCAATGAATCTCTAATAAATACAAATTATTCTTTATTGATGAAGAACCTCGCATACATATAATATATTCCCTAAATTTCATACATTTTTAATCATCGATTCTCAGATCTGAAGGAAAACTCATTTTATACTTGGTAATGAAATAAGTATTCTCGAACATAACTTAAATCTATAAAGAGAGTCATGGAGTAGAAAATAATTCCCCTCAAAAAGGTGTGATGAGTCCGACCTCCCATCCTCTCGACCAATGAAAATTCCTAAGCATCATGAGTCCACAAACTAATGTGCACCTACCTTTGGAAAGTAGTTCCAAATGGAAGTGGAATCATTGGATGTTTCTGGTTCTATGAACAAACCCGTTAGAAAACAATCGGAATGTTTGAACCTTCAATCAAGGAGGTCATCCCCCATATTCTGAGGGGAAAAAAATGGTGAACCCAACGTGAATCCTTAACCAAGCTGAAATGATGTTTTACCTATTTGTTAGGCCCCTATTTAAAACTCAATGAGAGGTCCAACAAAAACAATCATTGAAATATGTGCTCATCCAAAAGATTTAGTGGCGGAATTTATCTTAACTAAATCTGTTATATCAAATAGGCACTTTTTTCCAAGATCTTCTACATTTCCAGAATGGCTGCCATCAAGTTCACTCCTGTGAATACTACTGCTGAAAATGCCACTGCTACAACTCTTGTTGGATCGTCGTCCGCTCTGAGGATGACATCACCTACTCAGCGTCTTCAATGGTGGGTATCAAATTCGCTAGTTAAGAAGTACCTTCAACATGGTACCATCCCAACTCTGGAGGCTACCAGAAAAGCCTTCCAAGTGAACAACTCACACCGATCATCTGAGCAACAACGACCCGTGATCAAGAAGTAGGTGGTGCTAACCACCGTCTCCAACCGTTTCAGGTCGTTATCCCCGAAACGCAATCACCATTCACTCTCGTATTCCGGGGAGGTGAATGAACAGGTCCCTCAGGGCCTTAATTCAAAGAAACATGAGTCCTTACTGAGGGATCCTATCAACAATCGATGGCAGACTCGTGTGGCAGTACGCCCTCAACATGATGAGGGTACCAACTCTAGGTGTTTGGCTCAGGTTCCTCGAACCCGAGCAGGCAAGACGAACTGCCAGAGGTGGAATCCGATCAAAAGTGAGAAGGTTCCCATCTATGTCATCTCCAGAGAAGTCCACCAACCTAACTTGGTGGAAAACAACGAGCGGGCACACACACCTGCCCGTTTTAATTCCACTATCCAACTAACTCGTCTAGAAGCATCACACCAATCCCGCTAGGAAATTCCGGCGGAATACTATAGGAAGGAACATACACCTTTTTATACATCATCAGCTAGTCAGTAGGCTCTTCTGACTACATATAATGGATCTTGTCAACCAAGTTCAGTGAAGTGCAATCAGCAGGCCCATACACCTGCTAGTATTAATCAAGCCTACCAACAGTCTCTCTTGGTAGCACACAGAGAAGTCAGTCGAAAAGCTCTGACGATAAACAGGAGGCAGACTCAACCCTCTACCCCCACACTTGAGTACTGTCAGGATTCACTAACAGGAAAAGGAGGACAAGAGCATGTAAATACACCTACTCCAAACATGGAATGGATGTATATCCCCGTTCTGGCAGCTGAAGTCACCAAGCATATTCTATCAATGGTGAAAGAGCAGAAAAAAATCCCTGATCATATTCTGGATGCCTACCAAGATATTATAACATATTCAGTGGAATCTTAGGGAGAGACACATTAATCAATCCCGACCAGTGGAGCGACACGTCAACAATTCACTCCGGAACATACACACACATCTGTTCCAGTCCAATAGGGTTGTTGGGCATACTCCCCCATATCATACAGACAACCAAGTCAGGCACATACACCTGATTTGAGTAGAGATCGTCAGCCTAACCTGACCATCATTCCTGATCAGGCACATACACCTGCTCAGAGAAGCCACTTTCATTAACAAGTTGTTTCCAAAGTGAGTAATAAGGCGTCTAAGAAAAAGACCCGCCCAACATAGTCAGGAGATCAAGATCCAATCTGTAACAAGGCCTTGATCGATGCTGGAGTTCTTGATTCCCTCAGATAGTTATCTGTTAGAATTCAAGATTCTACTCCCTCATTTCCCAATAATGGGAACATTAATTCAGAAGGTCTTTAATTGACACTTCCTCATGAAGGCTTGCTTCATGACAATTCGGTCGATCTCGAAGTTTCATCTTCAGATGAGAGACACAGGAACCCTCTGTGTGGTCAGAAGACCAATGAGCAAGAGATCTCATATTTTGATGTAACCCACCATGGTGGTCCTCCCCATGATGATGAATTTCGCTGTGAAAGTTCTCTCCATAGTAGTAATGCACATTTCCCAAAAAATGCTCCACTGGATGATGTAGTGCCAAGAAATACCTCTTATTTTGAGGCACCTGCAAATGCAAAACCAGTCATGTCTAATTCTTCATTGCTAGCAGGTGAAATACTTTCTCAATCAGAAGATAGCCCAGGGTGTTGGTCATTCTACGAACCCCCCCTAAGTCATTCATCTTCTAGTATGATCAATGATTTCTCTACCAATCTTGTTGAATCTGATGAAGAAACAAGGAAACACCAAGTCTGGTCAAATTAGGTAGAAGAATCATCATTTAATGATAAAGATGAAATGTTGAACATGATAAAACAACTAGAAAAAGGTGAAGTACCAGTCATGTTTTAGCCTCTGGATTAATCTCAGTATGACATTCCAAAGATGTTGATTGAAGATGGAATTCATGATATTCGTCTCAACACATTGAAAAATCTTTGTCATTTGAAGAAGAAAGTATTATCTTATGATAAATATAAAAATCACATTCAGATAATAGAAGGGTTAAAATTTCAGATTGATTTGGAATCTCTATCAGTCTCTCAATATCCAAAGGCTGAAAAGCTGTAGAAATCCCTTAAATGTTCAAGCCTTGGCGCACTAAGAAGATTGTGTCAGTTAATTACCAATGTCCCATCTGGTATTCATGTCAGAGGATGGGGTGTTCATGGAGCACTACATTTCACGGTTCTCTCCAGTCAGCAAATCCCGCTGAAAATGTTCTCATGCAATGTTATTGCCCATGGCTGGCCACATTCAATGGGCTTTGTTTGTAATCAAAAGCTTTCCCAAGAACAAGTTTCAACTATTTCCTCTCAAAATCATGCATACAGAGAACAAGTTGTTGAATTACTCATGCATCAAGAAAACAAGAATATTGAACATGCCTCTCATATAGACAAAGCACATCATCAAGTGACGGAAGTGTCGGAAATCATCCAATGGTCTTTTGAACCAGGTGATAAAAGTGGATACAAGTTAATGCATCCAGCTAATTTCCAGACTAAGGTTTGCAAGATCAGGAGAGCTTTTATGAAAGTCTCAGACATAGCATGTGAAGAGCCATCCCAGCTTGCCAGACTGGGGACTCTTTTAAACCAACCCTCGGATTCAAAAAATAGGATTCGAGGAGTTGAGCGGGAACAACAGGAACAACCCTAGTCCACCGGACTGGGGACTTTTTCAAATCATCAATTCCCTCCTCAGAGAAATTCGGTGTTTTCTCGATTGGGGAAGAAGATTCAAGAGGAACGAAGAGAGAAATTATCAGGATATTCCCTCCAAATTATGGTTTGTCAAGAAGTTCCTAAGGGATCGAATCAACAAAAGGCAAAGTCTCATCAAATACATGGAAGAAGACAATATCACAGAAATACTTATAGAAGGGATGCGATGCATTATGCATCAATCAATGCCATCAATGCCGTTGTTAAAGATCCACCAGATGAGGCTCACTCAGGGGACTCAGATGAAGAGAATCCTTATCAAGAAGATGTACGCACCGACACAAATGAAGACGGTGTGCGTTCACGAAATCAAAGGATTACTCAGAACCTAGGTAATATTTCGAGTAACCCACTTACCCCTCTCCAAAAAGGATCCAATAAAGGGAGGGGAATGAATCAGGTTACATATCCTTCCTCTGGAGAAGGCCAATTCCTCTCACTAAAAAAAGGATTTCACAACAGGAGGAAGAAATGAAGGAATTAAGGAGATTGAATGCATAACTATTTCAGAGTAGTCTTCTTCTTAAGCGTGATGGAGTTAGTCAGCCAAATGAATTTGTTGCAGCTACTGAGATGGATCAAGAATATCTGCCTCTATCAGTACACCCTCACAGGTCTAATCCTACGGGTCAAGTGAAACAACAGTTTGCAGTGCTACCATCAGTTGCATCACCAACCACCACATCTGTCCAAGCACAAGTCATTGCACCTACCCAAGTCCATGTTTAATTGGTGTTTCTCAAAATTTAATAACTACTATTGAGGCATTAACAGCTCGGTTAGAAACAATGGAAGGGAAACGTGAACAGGTTCAACAAGAAAAGAATGGTTACACTGAATGGGTAGATTCAATCTCTCCTCCATCTAGTTTTGGAAACCCTGTATTCCCTATTTTCAATGGATCAGGAGACCCTGAACAACATTTGACGCATTACGTGTCTTTTTGTGATATTATGATGGGAACTCTGGAGTAGTATGAAGAAGTAAAACTCAAATACTTCATACGGACCTTACAATGACCAGCCTTTGTCTGGTATACATGCTTGCAATCCCGGTCAATTACTAGATGAGAAGATCTCCGTCAACAATTCCTTCTTCAGTTCAGCTCAACATTGCCAAAGACAACCGTTTTTTTATCTTACAAACTGTAGGCCAAGGGAGAATTAAAGGGTCTTAGATTTCATTGCTCGCTGGAAGAGATTAACATATTCCCTAGGATTACCACTCCCTCAAGAATAATTGTTGCCAATCTGTGTGGAAAATTTGCGTGACGAGTTACGCACACCGTTGATCCCTATGAAATACACAGGAGGGTTTTGAGACCTTACTTCAATTGTTCAGCAGATTGAGGATTCCCTTATACAGGCTAAGGCTAAATCTCATGTAATTCCATCATCTCCTGGAAGGAGAATGGGTAAAGCAGAAACTGCTACAGTTATTCTTAAACAAGCACCTATACCTGTTTCTACTTTAAAACCTCCATCTTCTCGAAGGTCTCCACCTTCTGAGTGCCAAAAACAAAGGTCGTTTCATCCAGATGATCAAAGAGATCAAAGACAAAAAAAAATTAGTATTTAAAGAGAAAAACATACTCTTTCTGAAATGAACAAGTTCCTGGTTACATCATTTCGGCTCTCGAAAATAATCTGGTTTAATTTCCAAGGCCTAAGAGGTCAAACAAGGAAGGATATAAAGACCGTACCAATTATTGCTTTTTTCATAAAATGTTAGGGCATTAGATCTAGGAATGTTTTGTCTTCAAAGAACTCATGCAAAAGATGGTCGACTCGGGACAAGTCAAACTGAAAGGCTCTTCAGACCAGGTAGCATGTGTCACTGCTACAGTTCCAGAGGAGGAAGGCGAATGGCAAGAAGTCAAAAGAAAAAATGAACAAAAGTATGATGATTGGATGGTCAGAAGGAAAATCAACCGAACTCATGCTATTTTGTGAACACAATTAAAGAAACCGATTGTGTCTTCTGCCATGAATGTTGTAGCAAAACCCTCTTCATCAGATGGAAATTCCTCAAAGAAATAGAATGATTGAAAGAAAGAAAACGAATCAGAAGAAGATGAGTATGTGTCAAATCCTAAGTTTTCTTTGACTCTAGAAGACTTCATTCCATCTACTTGAAAGACACAGGCACTGCCCTACCAAATGGCACAACCTACACATGCTAATCAGGCAGAGTCCTCATCAGATGAAGAGTTAATCTTCGGTTTTGTTAATATGATTCAATTAACAGATCCATATGTCAGTCGCAGTTTCGATTTCAATGAGCCTGAATTCCTTGTATCAAACAAGGGAATCAGAGGAAGTTACAAAGGCTTAGGATACATGGGAAGATGTGGATCATTCAGAAGCCACTACTACAATTCTACCCCGGCTAGAACTGTGTACGTAGCAGAAACACCTGGTTGATCCCTTCAACGAGCTCAGCAAGAACAAGAAATTTATTCTACATATAGAAAATTCAATCCTGGAACAGTTATATTGGAAGACCGGTTGAAGGTTCCATCTTCTTCCTCTCAACATGTAAATGGATCTAATCGGCCTAATCTTCCAAAACCAAAAATATTGCTAACTCCTATCCCAATACAAAATTCATCAACTTCCAAATCATCTGCTTCCAAGGCACCTGCTAAACCACATATTCCTGTAGGAAAACGCAGAACTCTAGATCAAAAGTATGAGGTATTGAAACACTTGGCCCAAGTACCAGCCAAGTTATCAATTCTGGATGCTTTGAATATTTCAAAAGGTCTTCGAGAATCACTCATCGGGGCTTTTTCAAGTCCTCAGGAGTTTGAAACTGAAATTGCTGCAGCTTAAGTCTATCACATAGAGAATAATCCTGAAGAATTCCATGCAATAATATCTTTTACTAATGAAGATGTAGATGATGTTGTGCATGGTAATATTAGACCTTTTTACTTATCTGGAAAGGTAAATGGTGTAGACGTCCGAAGATATTTCAATGACAATGGTTCTGGAGTCAACCTCATTCCCATTCGTACAATTCGTCGATTGGGCCCCACGAAATCTGATTTATCTCCTTCTACCATGATGTTACAAGGATAAGATAAAAATGAAAAAGAACCACTGGGAGAATTTACACTCAGAACATAGTTTGGAGATCTTGTATCCAATTCGGATTTCATGGTTGTTGATCAAGACTCAGCTTTCAACATCTTGCTTGGAAGTCCCTGGCTACATCAGCTTGCGGCTATCCCTTCATCATACCATCAATGTCTCAAATATTGTTTCGATGGTCAAGTTGGGACATTGTATGGTGATAAGGCCCCGTTCAAGACATGTGAGTCTCAATATATTGAGGTGGAATTCTATCAGATGAAGGTATGGGAGAAATCCACAACAAAGGATATTACCAAAGTTAATTCTCCATATGGTTTGGAGAAGATTCCAGTAAATCCATTTACACACGTGAGTACAGATTATGTGTTTCCTATCAGTCAAATTGACAAGATAGACCCAAATCAAAATACTCTTATGGAATGATCCATAATGTCAATTACCGCAATCGAGCCAGAAAACATGGGAGAAATTGGTAACCCACCAAGCAACGATGAAAGCACAAATCGTGACGTCTTCATTTCATCTTCTGAAATCCAACAAGTCAATACATTGACAATTAGGAAAGAAGAAGTTATAGCAACATCGGAGGTGAAAAATGATGTCGATTTTCAATCCATAATCTCCTCTTTATTACCCAAAGAAGACACTTCATCATCAATCGGGTCGGAAATGGAAGCTTCCTTTTCAAGATGTGAAAATTTTAAAATCTCTTCTGATCATGAAAATTTGGATTTATCAACAATTATGCAAGTAGAAATGGAAGAAATAATACATGAAGAAGAAGAAGTGGAAGTTATTAGAGATGCTCCTCCAGCATTTGAAGAGGGTATCTCTACCACTATGGATGAACTCAGAGAAATAAATCTGGGTACAAAAGAAGATCCATGACCCACTTTAATCAGTGTGGCCATGAATCTTGAAGAAAAAGAGATGTATATTTCTTTTCTAAAGCAAAATAGAGATATATTTTCTTGGAACTATACATAAATTTTTGGGCTTTATCCTAATGTTGCTACTCATCATTTGGGTTTACCAGAAGAACATCGAGGATTTAAGCAAGCCACGAGAAGAACACACCAACTTATGCATCCAAAATTGAAGCTGAAGTGGATAAGCTTATGAAATCTAACATCGTCAGAGAAGTTCAATATCCCAAGTGGTTGGCTAATATTGTCCTTGTAAAGAATAAGAACGGACAAATTAGAGTTTGCATTTATTTCAGAGATCTTAATCAGCATTGTCCTAAGGATGATTTCCCGGTTCCTATTACAGAACTTTTAATTGATGAAAAAGCTAGATATTAAGTACTTTACTTCATGGATGGTTATTCCGTATATAATCAGATCCAAATTGCCCTAGCATATGAGGAATCCACAACCTTTAGAGCCCCTCAGGGTGTGTTTTTATATCGGTTAATACCCTTTGGCTTAAAGAATGCAGGTGCAACATGTCAGCATCACATGCATCGTATCTTTAAACCCTTCTTAGGGAAGTTTGTTGAATGCTATGTAGACGATTTGGTGGTTAAATCCAAATAACATTCTAATCACTTGGCTGACTTGGAAGTCATATTCCGCAATCTTTGACAACATAATTTGAAGATGAACCCCTTAAAATTTTCTTTTGGGGTAACCTAAGGAAAATTTCTCAGCTTTGGTGTACGCCATCATGGTATTGAAGTCAATCCTAATAAGACCAAGTCAATCCTTGGTATGTCACCTCCTCGAAATTTGCGAGAATTAAGAGGACTTCAAGGACACTTAGCCTGTATTCGGTGTTTCATCGCCAATTTGGCAGGCAAAAGTTTACCCTTTACCAAATTGATGAAGAAGGGACTCACTTACCAGTGGACTGATGAATTTCACGAAGCATTAAATATTCTCAAGAAATACCTCTTGAGTCCACCGGTACTCATGCCACCTGTTGATGGAAGACCACTTATCCTCTATGTGACAGCTCTAGAGAGATCATTGGGTGCCTTTCTTCCTCAAAAGAATGATGTTGGGAATGAAAACAACCTCTTCTATCTCAGTCAAACTATGATTGAAGCATAAACATGGTATTCATGTATTGAGAAGTGCTGCCTGGAATTAATCTTTACAGTTCAGAAATAGAGACACTACCTGTAACATCACAAGGTCCAATTGGTATCTCACAATAACCCACTCAAATTCATCCTTAGTCGTCCAATGCATACAAGACGTCTGGAATGGTGGGAAGTTATTTTGCAGCAATTCGACATTCAGTATGTGTCTAAAAAGGTGATAAAGAGCCAAGCTCTAGCTAATTTCCTTGCTGAACACCCTTCAGTGGAAGACACATCATCAGATATTGAACTCCCTGATGAGGAAGTCTTCTCTATTCAAGAAAGTCCTCAAGAATAGGAAATGTATTTTGATGGTGCTACCAGAAGTCCAACAGGGTGGAAAATGGAAAATCCTTAATTCAACAAAGTTGGCTTAGGAAATGTGCTCATGTCTCTAGAAAAGGCAGTGTTACCTTATTCCTTCATATTGTGGGAAGGTGGTACCAATAATGAAGCAGAATACCAAGCTCTCATCGCAGGCTAGGAATTAGCGCTTCAAGCACAAGTGAATCACATAAAGTTGAAAGGTGATTCAGACCTGGTAATCAAACAAGTCAATGGGGATTATGCCACCAGAAAAGAAGAACTAATCCCTTTGTATGATTACGTCAGAGAGTTAATGGACGAATTCCCTTCGAAACTGAAATTTTATATTGTCCCAAGATCACAAAATGCTCAAGCTGATGCACTGGCTAATATAGCCACAGCTCTGGCAGATCCAGATTGGGACAAGACAACCATCAGTATTGCCCACTGTCATGCAATTTCACCTTATGTTCGAATTAGAACAGAGGAAATTAATGAAATTAGTCCCATTCCGGAACCATATGGTCATACAACATGATGGATGTGACCTATCAAGGAATATATTCAAAATAGAACACTTCCACCTAATAGAGCCGAGAAAGAACAAATACGGTGACGTGTGGTAAATTTTACTCTTTATGATAGCCCAGATCAACTAGAGAAAATTCTCTATAAACGTGGTTTTGATGGAGTTCTCTTCAGATGCATTTATGGTGAAGAGACAATGGTTGTCATGAAAGAAGTGCATACAGGAGTCTATGGTGCCCACCAGTCTAGACATAGACTGTCTTATCAGATTCGAAGGCTTGGATACTTTTGGCCTTCAATGATACAAGATTGTGTTGATTTCACAATGAAGTGTCATTCATGGCATGTACATGAAAACTTCATTCATCAACCTCTAGAGTTGCTTCAAACAACTAAATACTCATGGCCATTTTCCACATGGGGAATGGATGTGGCGGGACCTTACCCTTCGGCTACAGCCAAGCAGTTTAAGTACATTCTTACTTGCTACTGACTTCTATTCCAAATGGGCAGAGGCAATACCTATCAAGGAAGTCAATTCTAAATGCATTGTTAGCTTCATCAAGTCTAACATCATTACCAGAATTGGTGTCCCTCATACCATATTGACGGACAATGGCACCAACTTTTTTTCATTCGAGGTGAAGAAATTGTATCAAGAATACAACATCAAATCCAACAATTCATCTCGGTATCATGCAGCGGGAAAGGCCAGATAGAAGCCTTCAACAAGACTCTTTCAAATATACTACAAAGGATGGTGGATAAAGATAATAATTCATGGACTGATAGACTCTTTCATGCCTTATGGGCTTATCGGACTAACACCCGCATTACAACTCGGTCAGCTCTATATTCACTGGTATATGGAACAGAATATGTCTTGCCCACTGAAGTTAAATTGCCTTCACTCAGAGTAGCCATTTGTGATCAGTCATCTACAAATGAACAATCTCGAAAGCGATTGAATGGATTATAATGGTTAGATGAGAAAATATAGTGCACTTTTCACCACTTGGAAGTATATCAGAATCGAATAGCATGAGCTTTTAACAAAAAAGTTTGTCTTCGTTCATTCACTCATGGAGAATTGGTATTAGTTCTCAGAACTCCAATGATACCAGGGAAGAAACCTCCCAAGCATGATCCAAAATGGGAAGGACCGTACTCAATACATAGCGTCTACTCCAATGGAGCGTATTCATTAATCTCGATGGATGGAAAACTCATCACTACTCCAACCAATGCTAGATTTTTGAAGAAGTATTTTGTATAAACACAAAATATGACGTTAAAATTCATCATCCACGGTCCATAAATATGACTTTAAACTGTTTGTACTTTCATCCCACACAACGTTAAACTGTGAAAAAGTTACCTAAGTGGTCTGGTATGACCTTAAACTGCACCACCGTCCAGCAAGACGTTAATCCTCATCATCAATGGTCCATACATATGACCTTAAACTATTTGTACATTTGTCCCACATGATGTTAAACTGTGAAAAAGTTCCCTAAGTGGTCTGGTATGATCTTAAACTACACCACCATCCATCAAGCCGTTAAACTTCATCATCAATGGTCCATACATATGACCTTAAACTATTTTTACTTTTGTCCCACACGACGTTAAACTATGAAAAAGTTCCCTAAGTGGTCCGATATGACCTTAAACTGCACCATCGTCCAGCAAGATGTTAGACTTCATCATCAATGGTCCATACATATGACATTAAACTATTTATACTTTCATCCCACATGACGTTAAACTTTGAAAAAGTTCCTTAAGTGGTCTAATATGACCTTAAACTGCACCACCATCCAGCAAGACGTTAAACTGCATCATCAACGATCCATAAATATGACCCTAAACTATTGGCACATACGTCCAACATGATGTTAAACTGTGTCTCCTTCATCGTCCATTCTATATGAAGTTAAATTATACAGCAACGGTCCATACATATGACATTAAACTATTTGTATTCCTTTCATCTCACATGAAGTTAAACTGTGACGTCCTAACTACGTAATGCTAAACTGTATAGAAGTCCCTTACGTCCAGCATGACATTAAACTGCACTATCCACAGTCCATGCATATGACCTTAAACTATTTCACTTTCGTCCAACATGACGCTAATATGTATCGTCCCTTTTTCGTCCAACATGATGTTAAACTGTGAAAAAAGTCCCCAATTCGTCCAACATGACGATAAAAGGTGTACTCTTTTGTCCTCACTGCATGACATTAAACTGTAAATTCCCCCAATACGTCCAACATGACGTTAAAAGGTGTTCTCTTTTGTCCTCACTGCATGACATTAAACTGCACAGTCCCCCTTTCGTCCAACATGACGTTAAACTATATTGTCCCCATCGTCCTAACTACATGACACTAAACTATACAGAATGTCCTTCATATGTCATGCATGACATTAAACTGTGCATTGTTAAGGTTGTTATTACCTCTTTTTTCTCACACTGAGTATGACTCATATGAGCATAGATAAAAGCACAACCATAACACTCTCTCTGGGCTACAAACCATGTGTAAGTCCCAACAACATCATTTTTTAGGTCGTTGTCCCCATGAATAACTTGATCATTAATTCATTCTTTAATTGAACTACGCAGACTTTGATCCTTCCCTTCCAGGCTGGGTATGTAGGAAACCTCCTAAGGTTCAAGCCCAAAATCAATCTCTTCACATCGGCTATCCTCCATTTCATATGATGTTTACTTGTGAAACCGCCCCTAGAATAAATATCATTACATTGGTTCACTTTCATCCTTGTTATACGACGTTAAACTATACAACACTTTTTTCCAGTATGACAATAAACTAAAATATTCTTTGATACCCTCTCCTGATAGGGAACTATTATTTATACTGATTTTTCAATCATGTCTCATTTCAAAGACTACGTGCATACATGGAAATGCCTAAGCCTTTTATTTTGGGTTAAACCATCATTGTACTAAAGTCCCCTTTCACCCATCATATGTACGGAACAAATTTGTACAGACGGTATTTCTAGAAATATGTGTACTTGATTCCCATCTTTATGGGATACATAGGAACGTTTGAGTGTCCCTCGAATCCAGCCCCAAGTCTGTTGGGCCTAACCCCAAATTCCACTTTCAGTCCCTTGGCTGAAAAGTCCCCATGAAAACACACACTGTGTATTTATTATAATGGTCCAAGCTCTATGACCCTAAACTAAGATCACTAATCCTTTTGTCCCACACGATGTTAAACTGTAGTTTAAGAACTATGTATGGCTTGATTCCCATCTACATGGGATATATAGTGAAGTCCAACATTTCCAGTCAGGACCCAACAACAACATGATTATGGATAGCATTGATTTGTGTATCTCTGTATACATTGAACAATACACATCTTTATGTGTTATAATCCTAACATTAAATATTTTCAGATCTTCATAAACCTTTTCTAGACTTTTAGTCACAAAAATGTCAAATTTCTGAGAGTTAATTTACCTAACTATGCAGTACGTGCCCTTAGGCGTCCTTGCATAAACAGTCTCCATAACAGATTTTTCAGCCAAAATATACTATTATCTAACTATGTAGTAAATTCCATTAGTTGGCCCTGCATAATTCAACCCCCTTACGGGTTTATAGGATAATGGTAACATCATTCTAAGTAAGAAAGCCTATTTTGTTCTTATTGATCTAAAATGACAGTATATAGGGATCTGAAAAAATAGCCATCCTTAACATATTTGTCTAATATCCTTTTTCATTATCTGAAAGTATTCAAGTCTATGGTTTATATTCTCATTCCCTAGGTTTGAGTTAGACTTTCATAGGAATGATATCTATCTAGTTCTTCAATAATCTTGTTTGGAAATATCTTCTCCATATTCATGTACCACTTTCCATACAATAAACTCTATACTTTGGAAAATTTTAATCTCCATAAACATTCACTGGCTTTTAGCAGTAGAAAGGTAAATTTCTGAGAGTTATTTTTCCTGAATATGCAGTACGTGCCCTTAGATGGCCTTTCATAAACAGTCTACATAACAGACTTGTTAGCCAAAAGATGTTATTTATTTGACTATACAGCCAATGCCCTTAGGTGGCCCTTCATAATTCAACCCCCTAACAGGTTTGTTAAATAATAGTAACTTCATTCTTGGAAACTACTTCTTCTGATTCCTTTTAGATATTTTTCATATCATTCCTCAGATTCAAATATTCTTAAGCCATAGCTTACATTTTTTCCATCATACTTGAGTATGGTAATATGTTTTCAGTTAATTGTAAAATAATTGAGTCATTTCTAATTCATTTGGTCAAAGATATTTCAACCTTAAACATTAGCCTCTTTATGAATGACATGAATGACTTTAAACTGCCCAAAAAGACAAAGGAACTATGACTAAAAGTCAAGTTCCAGCTCACTAAACATACATTTTGTAAGATTTAGGTAATATTGAGCAATTAAAATATTCAAAGTTTGAAGGTTTATTTACATTAATCCTAGTAAAAAAATCAAACTATGCTTACTAGTCCCATTGGATTAGATAAAATTTAAAGCAGGTAGTGAAAGAATACAAGCATAAATGATTGAAGATAAAAGTACTCTTCATTGATGCAAAAGAATTAGAGGGACATCCACAAACTGGAGCCTCTTCTCTTTTTCAGGAGATTACAAAAGACTGTCAACATAAGTCTTCACTTGATGTACGACATCCTGAACTTCATCAGAAGCTACTCAAAGCTCATGCACTCGACCATCTTCACTCTTCTCAACATGACGGAGTGCCTTCTTGGCATCTGCAATGGCTTTTATACCATTTGTTTGAGTTCCCTCCAGTGAATTATTGAGCAGATCAATTTCCCCGGTAACAACATCTGACTGTTGCTGGAGCTTCACCTGCTGGACGACTTTTTCTTTGATTTTATGCTTTAGCTCCTTCATCTTCACAGCGTAATCATCCTCAGCTCTGGATGTTGTAGCATCAAATTTTCTGATGTTAACTGATTGTTTCTGCTTGGTCAGATCTTCACGGCAGTTTTTCTCTTGCTCCCTCCTGACGATGACCAGTTTCACCGCGGCTTGGATCTTTGCATATCCAAAACTGCCAATTCCTAGCATGACAATCTGGGATGAAAATCGAGGGATCGTCGATGATAGCTCTTCTAAAGAAACCTAGATATGATTTTCCATATGTTGTTCCATGCCGTGCGTCGTGAAAAGACAAACTCTTTAAGCACCTCTGGGTCTGATTCAACATCATCATCACAGTGGGGGGAATGTAATCCAGGATTAATGCACTTAAGGAAGTTCCATGTTTTGCTATTTCCCCCCTGACTTGTGCTTCTTTGCTTTCAATTCCCATTGGGGAATAGGATGAGGCCTCACCTTTAGATCTATCCACTGTAGTTGATGGCACTGCATTATTAATTAAAAGCTTTGGTTAGCTTCAAAGGATAAAAAAATCGATTGTCTTGAAAATTAAGTACAATCGCAAATATTGTTATACCTTACCCAGCGGTGGATCAGAAACCTGAGAAGACTCCTCCCCATCATTCCCAGCCTCAACCGGATCTTCAAGATGGGTCTCAGAAGGGTTTACTAGGTTTAGATCTAATTGAGCTAATGTTTCTGCAATGGTAGGGTTGACATCCATGTCCACGCCCTCTTCAGGCATTGGCAGTTCAGCAGCTTCTGTGGATGGAACTGCATATTATTTTCAGTCATGATTAGAAGTGTAAATTATAAGAAAATTTATTGGGAGAAGGATAACAATCACTACCATGGTCTTCTAAATCACATGACAACTTAGTGTGATCATAAAATTATTCGGAATACATGCCATGATTCATCATTTCATCCAATGATATTTCAGAATCCTGGTTAGTCTCACCAGTGGGAGAATTTGATTTGTCTTCTTGAAAAATTATGTCCTACAACCCCTGACCCTAGACACCATCTTCGGATAAAATCACGGTGTCTGTTGTAACAGCCGCCATAAGCTCTAATGTAGGAGTTGAACCTGAAGTATCACAAAATGGAAGTCAGTCGGTGTTTTGTTCAACATTTTTATGAGTCATTATTGACTTACTAGAAAATTTTTCTTCTCTTCTTGCAACAACATCATGAGTGATACTGGGAATAGATGCTAGCTCTTCTCCAAGAGTAGCCAAGTCAGCTTGGATTTGTGATTGATCCACATCACCCTCTGTGGTCTTTGAAAGAGGATCAGCCCTTTCCCTTAGGGGGGAAATTGAAGAACCCCCTACAATCCCCAGAAATATGAGTAACCATGTGGTCATGGGTATAAACTCATGATTACCCTATGGACTTACCGCTGCTAATGAAGCGTTTAGCTATGGACTTCCTCCTTCGTTGCCTTTGCTTCTTTGGTTTTTTGGGAGTATCGTCAGTCTCCCTTATTGGAACATGGATTGGAGAATTGAAGGCTATGTCCAACACCACATTCATGGCCTTCTGGCCTAGATATATCTCGCCGGGTTCGTGGGGAGAATCAGCAGCATCCCCAATGGAAGTACCACCAGTGTTTTACTGTGGTGAAAGAACCTCAGTTCCTTTCTTTTCAAGTAGCAAGATGAAGAAAATAACTTCCTTAAGTGACAGAGCATCGACTGGAATCAAGTTGCAAAACAAATAAGAAAAGAAAACTTACATCTTCGGGAGCCACATACTCATGCCAATCCACATCTCCAGAACCACCAGCCCCCTCAGTGGCGCCACGATCAATCATTTCCTTCACCCGCCTAGTGACAGGAACGAACTCATCAGTGGAATATATGAGCATTTATAGCAATCTGATGTAAGCCCGCACTTCATTGGGGTTATCCTCATATTGAATATCTGTAGAAGCCAGAAGATTTCCTATTATAAGAAGTTTTAGGCCCTCACATAAATCCATCCAGGCGGTCTCAGTACCATAGTAAAAACTCTGCCATAACTAGACAACCTCTGGTCTTAGATATGAACGTTGCGAGGAAGGTCCTACAATATTTGACTTCAATTTCTTCCCAACTCCGGAAACTATAGATAGAGAATAAGAAAATAATACTTATTGCTTTATAAAATAGCAGTGATTAAGTTACTACAATGAAGCAACTTACCAGGAGTTGATGGAGTGGGTCTTTTAATTCTGGCCGGAGGATTATATCAGCCAGAAACCGCTTTGCCTCTGGTTGTGCCTCATCATCCCCCTCATGGGAATCCGCTGAATCAGTTCTAGAGGAGGAGTCTGCCGAATCAACTTTAGGTGGGGAAGCATCACCATCACGAGGAAGGGTTTCTTTCTCTATAGTCCTCTTCATTTTCCCCACCTGATAAACTGGGTGATTAAATATTTCTTTGGGGTATGATGCTATCCAGTGTTCCGCGTAATATGTAGTCAAATTATGTGCTGATTTTTCAACTAGTAGATCAAATACTGCCACAGTCTTCTCCCTTGACGTCAGCAACCATAGTTTTCGAGCAACCATCAGATATTTCTCTAACCTGACATGTATTGGAGGAGATACAGCAATCTGTTTTAGACATTTGAATTGATGTGAAAATCTATATGGAGCATAGGCCTCGCATATAATTTCTTCGTCAATCCTGGAAACTATAACACCATCCCTACAAGCTAGAATGTATGCCCTAAAATACAAATGGGTTGTTCCAACATCAACAAACCGCCTGGTTGGAGGACTTCCATAGGGAAATAAGTTGAATTCCTTAAACATGCTCAGCCTCACTTTCATGTCATAGGCATTAACATCTAATGGAGAAACTCCAGAAAATGCTTGCACTGACGGCCTGAAAGATCTTCCAGGAATTAGTAATCCATTCTGTACATTGTAAGTCTTGAAGTGAGTGGCAATCCATCCCCATAAAACATGGAATGGTCCCACTATTCTGAAAGTAGATTTACCCATGAAAACATGAAGTAAACTCATGTGAATCTTTGCTAAAATGGGGGTAGCCAACCCAACCAATTTTCCCTCAGCCAACATTTCCACAGTGATGAGGGTCTCGGGCCTGATGCCTCCCTCAGAATCCTTGACTGTAAAGAGATAAACGTTGAGCCACATTGCCAAGGAGCCTGCCAGACGAGTCTTCTTTAGGATATTTTGATTCACCTCATATCCCCATTTCTAAAACTCTCTTTCTTCTAGAGTTTTCCAGAATGTTCCAGGAGCACCCCTCTTCTCAGGTTTTGGGTAGGTGGTAGGATGTTTGGGCCTCTTATCCTTGTATTTATTTTTCTTGGATCCTTTCTCCTTTGGCTCCTTCTCCTTTGGATCCTTTTTTTCTTCACAATATGAAATATATTCATCCACTCCTCCAGATGAATATCCTTTCAAGAATGATATAACGTGGTCTTTGAACTCTTGAGCCTATGGAATATCCTAAATAATTCCCAAGATAAAGCATGAGTTTTCTTTTAATCATTCCAAATGACCTTGGGAGGAATGAATTCAACATACATATCGCCCAAAATTGGAGCCCCTGAGACCTTGTGGACATCCCACATACTGATACCTACATCTCCATGAGTCAGATGGAAAGAATTAGTTTATGGGCTCCAGTGGCTGAGTATCTCCGGCATGATGTTATCATGTCTGTAAACATATGTTTTCCCAACCCAGACATCTTCTTATATCGACACTCCTTTCAAATCCTCTACAAACTCTGCACAGGTTTGTCACACCCAGTATGCCCACATCCATGTTGGCTTCGCACCTCTCCCAAGATAGAAGTCCCAAATTTTCTTCCAGCCATTGGATTGATCCATATGAGTGTTTCATAAGATTGAAGGATGAATATGTGGTTGCAGCTCGGGCGTATGAGGTTTTAAATATGGTGTACAAGGGCTATGATGCATCATATAGGCCTTCTCTGCTGTTCAAGCATTTATAAATCCTCCTCCACATGAGATATATTCTGAAGAAAAGTTGGTGTAATTTTTAAACCATGAAAATGGAAGATAGTTCTTTGCTTTTGGAATAGTAACTTCTTGCAGATGACCATATCCATACAAAGGCAGATAAGTGCTTTGAGGAAAGTCGAGATGATATTTCTTCAGATACTTAGCCAAATCCAGAAGAGTGGTATCTTTGACGGTATAATAATCATGGCCAATAATGTTCATCATATCATCAATCTGCTTTCTAGCCAGTTCATCAACTATTATGGGTCTAAGAGCTATTTATTCTGCACAAAAGTTTAATAAATCAACTTTTAAGTAAGTTTATTTTTCATTAAATTTGTTAAGGAATTTTAGAAAAATGGCAATGGAATTAAGGAATGCAAGTATGGATGTGTCGCGCAATTATGGATGTGTCGCGCAAGTGTTAATGTTTCGCGCAAGTATTGTCGTGCAAGTCCTATTACCTTGAAAACAACGTGAAAACAAAGAAACAACGGAAAATTAGCAACTTGTGTGGCGAAGAGGAACCTGTGTGGCGAGAGCTCGAGTATCCGGAATCAGATGCTATGCGAGGAAAATGACCGCGTATTTATAGGCCTGGCGGCCCACCTGCGCACCTACACCCAGCGCATTCCATCCAGTGCGCTCGATCCCTGCGCGATGACAGCTATGCGACTCGCACCTGCGTGCCTCTTTCCCTTTGGTTTTTTTCTTTTCCTCAGACTCACATCCTTATTCTTCCGGATCCATCTCTGAGGGGGACTTTTGTTTACACTCCTTTTCATCACATTGTCTAAAAGAATGGAAAGGGAAATACCTTAGTCCAAAGTGATTCATACTTTTGATGAAACATCAAAAATCGATAAAGGGATGAACAAGGAGAACATTTCCCATAGGTCGTGCAAGTTCCCTCATGGTCGCGCAAGTGACTTGCCCAACTTAAGTGATAACTGCTCAGGGTCTTCTCCTGCCTATAAATAGACCCTGTGGGCCCCCCATTTCAAGGAGGAATTTTTTCTAGAAACTCATATTTGAGCTCCCAGCACCCTAGTCTCTTCTCAAAGCTTCCGAGACACTTCTATGGTAATTTTCTTACCTAGAACGTAAGATCTAAAGAGGGGGAGGAAGGCCTAAGTGTTGAAACTCATCAAAACTTGCGCGCCTGAGTGGCCAGCCCTTAAGGGAAATGGCCACATTTGCGCACCGCCTAACACCTTTAATAGAACTTGCGCACCATTCTTCTGGAAGAACCTCAAGAAGATTTTAAAGGCTTTAACCAAGATTCGCTCAAGTATTACCCTGCTGGTAGACCGTCGTGCAAGTACCCATGTGTCGCGCAGGTATACCTACATGAACAGGACTTGTGCGCCTGCCAGGACATGCACTCCCCTACCTTTTTGGGTGCCCTTATTGCCCATTTCACCCCTCTTATGGCATTACACCTCTCCTATTCGAGATTCAGTTTTCAGGACACTCTTCAAAGCCATTTATGGCATGATTTCTTGATTTGACTTCCTCATCTGAATGGAATTCTGTGGAATATCTCTCAAAACCTAGTGATTTACACAACTTTATGTCACTAAAGATTGAGATTTCATTCATTCATCCTCATCCTTTAATATGAGAGAACACGTTAATTTGGGCCTCCTTTTTAGGAATAAGCCCCAGTCTTAGATATGGGCTTCCTTTCCAGGAATAATCCCCAGTCTCAAACATGGGCATCCTCCTTAGGAGTAAGCCCCACGTCCTCTTTTATCCTGGGCCTCCTTTTCAGGAATAAACCCCAGTCACAATTCTTAACCTGGACCTCCTTTTTAGGAGTAAGCCCCATCATAATTCTTAACATGGGCCTCCTTTTCAGGAGTAAGCCCCAGTCTTAATATGGGCATCCTCCTTAGGAGAAAGCCCCAAGTCCCTTAATTTTTCATGTCCATTAACATGGGGCTCCTTTTCAGGAATAAGCCACAGTCATAATTTCTCTTAACCAGTCCTAATTTATGTTTGATCTGGGATTCCTTCCCAAGAGTAAAACCCAATCATAAGTCCTCTCCTAATTTGGGCCTCCTTTTCAAGAGTAAGCCACCAGTTAGAGTATTCAAATCTCCATGAAGCACATATACCTTTATGGACCCCGTTCCTGTATTTCTTCCCTGAAGTAAATCATAATCTTCATTTATCTGGGTAGTCATACATATATAAGTCCCACATTATTTCTTAATGATTTCATCTTTCATGTCACAATTGTCTGATTTTTACCAATTCCTCTTTTTTCTCACACCGAGCATGACTCACGTGATCTTAGAGTGTAAAAGTAATTATGACATTCTTCTTTGAGCCATAAATCATAAATATCATACTCCATTACTCGAACTACGTGGGTTCTGATTTCTTTTCTTAACAAAGGATACAAAGGTAGCCCATCTGCGGGTTCGATCACAACTCTGAAATAGTTCATGTCCATCTGAATGAAAACAAACTTCAAGTGCCCCACTGAGTGGCTTTAAAACCAGCATGGTCATTATAATGACCAATATATTTCTATATAAATGTTTCGAAGGATACCATTGACCAAAGAATCTATAATAAATACAGATGATTCTTTATCGATGAAGAACCTTGAATACATATAAAAGATTCTCTAAATTTCCTACATATTTAATCATTGATTGTCAAATCTAAAGGAAAACTCATTTTATACTTAGTAATTTAATAAGGATTCACTAACATAACTTAAATCTATAAAGAGAGTCTCGGAGTAGACAATAATTCCCCTAAAAAAGGTGTGATGAGTCCGACCTACCATCCTCTCAACCAATGAAAATTCCTAAGCCTCATCAATCCACAAACTCATGAGCGCCTACCTTTGGAAAGTAGGTCCAAATGGTGGTTGAATCATTGGATGTTACTGGTTCTATGAACAAACCCGTTAGAAACCGATCGGAATGTTTGAACCTTCAATCAAGGAGGTCATCCCCAAAATTCCGAGGGAAACAAACCCATATCCATTAATTCCCTACATGTATGTACAAAAGCAATAGAAAATAGAATAATGAGGGACCTCTCGGGTTCCATAAAAGAAACACTTTGGCTATTGGTTTCCTCACACCCAATACTTTTTAGTCCATCCAACCTTATAATGTCGTGGTTTCTTCTTCTTCCTAAAATCCTTTATAGATTTTTTTATACCAATTTATCTCATGAACTATTTTTTCATCTAAGGCTATCCTATCCACTTTAGGTTTTCATTTTATGTGAAACTCCGTTTTCCACATTACCATTTAGGGAAGAATAAACCTCATGTGATTTAATTTTATTCATAAATAGATCCAACTTTCAAGTCATTCATGTTAATAATTTACAAGTCAAAAATAATATCCTATGAACCGACTTCACTTATTTGTAGTCTATCCACATTTCACATGTTGTGTATCTTTCTATTTATATGTAAAACCCTCTACCTCTTGGAAACATATTAATGAATATAGGTTCACATATCTTACCACATTCACCTTCAATGATATGGTGTATTTTATATTATTTTTAAAAATTAATATTTTCTTAGAATATGGTTTGAAACTTGTACCAACAAGTGATATGAAATTAGTTCATAAGAAAATTTCAAGGTTATGGGAACTTTTAGATGATGTTTCTATTTGTTTTGAGGGTGATGTAAATTACTCCTTAGAGTCATGACTATCTGTGAAAGCATGTGTGAAAGCCTCTCTTTTACCAAAAATATGGGATTTTATAGATTATAGTGATTTTTAAGTCATCAATATCTCCCCAAATAAAAAAATTCATATTGAAGGAGTTATTATCATCCTTAATAATTCCAATATTGTCTTCTCAATTAATCCTTTATATTTATATTTTTTCATCATTTATTTTTCTTGATCCATATGAAAAATTATGAAGTTATTTAATAAATATCTTTTGACATCAAATTTAGCATCATTAACATCTATATTTGTTTGTCTAGTTTTTCAAGTTAATTGAAAGCTTTTATAAATACTATTCTAGAGACCTATTTTTTTACAAACACACTGACATGAGCATGTTTTGAGCCCATCGTTTAGTAATTTTCAATGTTATTTGGTTTTTTTTCAATGAATTAATCCATGTTTTCAATGTTTTAATAAAAATTTGGATTTTACAAAGAAATAATTAAAAGTGGATTAAATTAATATAGGATTTTAAATTTAGTTTGGTTAGTTTTGATTATGAATTTTTTGATATTTTTTTTAAAATAATTTTTTGTTTTATATTTTTAGTTTGTTTACCAAAACAGTTGTCCATTTATGTTATCCCTCAACCACAAAGTCCGTACGCCACTTAATGAGGCCCAAGGGTCATAGTAGGCCATGTAGCCACTAAGAGAAAGGCCTCCTTCTGGGTAGGATGCAATGGGAATCAATCCCATGTAGGGTCCCATGGAGATGAACCTTGAGGTGTGTATATTATGAAAGAATAAAGTGGGATTTCATGGAGAAACATTGTGTGGTGCCAGAAAGAGAATCTCAATAGGATGGTGAAATCCATGGTGGAATCAAGAGTCCTCTATCTTATAACAGACATTGTTTATAGGCTATCCAATTATATTCTATATAAGCCAGCATGTACCCATTTCTCCAATTTTTTTGTAGGATGTGAGTTTTTTTGTTACTGTTAAATTTTATAGGAATGGTTCCACTTCGCTTTCTCTATCACACACCTAGCCATAGAAACCCAGCACTATCAACCTTTTACACCTTTGACCCTTTTTCTTTGGCCCCTTTCCACTACACCTTTGGATAAATTCCATTATTATCACCCCAAATCTTGAGGTTGATCCATCCATTAATTTTGGAAAATTCCACCACCACTGATCACTGTAGATCCTCATAAAATCACTATGAATAATAACACAATATCATATCTGGCCATATTGATAGACAAATAAAAAAGGATCTCGCTGCCACATCAATTTGATCCATTATCCCCTATCGATTCCATTTCCACAATCCATTCATGAAGAATAGGGCCATACCTAGTCCTTGTATGTGGGGTATTTATTTTCAAACCCATGAATCTCATAGCTGTCTTTATATTAGATATTTGTTATTGGATCTATTGGTTGTTCATGATTTTCATATTCTAAAAGCATTAAAGTAGATTTGAGAGATCATCATAAAGACTGATTCACTCTTTATTTCCTCAATAAAATGAGGTTGGGATCACCAATTCCGAAGTTTCAACTCATCCAATGAGAAGACGCTACTAAGGATAGGTTCTCCTTCAGAGTATTATTTATTTTTTTATTTTATTTTTATTTTATTTTTTATGTTTTATTTTAAATTTAATTTTTATGTTAGTTTTATTTTTTAAATGATACATGAATTTTAATAATTTTTTGTCCCACCATCTCTTTCTCTTCATCTCCATCTACTCATCATCTTCTCCATTCAAATTTAACATAATTTTTTTTATTTTCTTATTACTTTAAATTTAATTTATTTTATTCTTTCTTTTCCTTAATGTATTTTTATTTTATTTTATCTCTATTGTATTATTTTTGTTTCATTATTTCTAATTTTTTTCTTTTCACATCTTACCACAGTGACCTCTTAACATTAAAAATTAGGAACTAAAAAAGGGCTTAGACCAGGGGAGAAATGTTGTATTTGATTACATTTTGTATATAAATTGATATGTTTTATTTGTGTTTGTAGTGAGTAAGAGTAATGTTCAAGAGTGTGGTGGTTCTATACTACGACCCTAAACTCAAACTCATTTATATTTTTTAATTATATTTTTTTCCAAGATTCTACTAAAAATAAGATTATAATATGTTAAAGTTGAGCTGTTATGCGGATGAAATGTCATATTATAGATTCAAGTCCATGAAGGTGATACACTCTCTATTGAGGTTTGTCATCAATCTTGATTTTAGGAGGAGTTTCAATTGGGATTTCAAAATATATTCAATATTTCACACCACTAATTAAACTATCAAACAAGATTTATACACCGATAATGATTATTATAGATCCCATAAACCAAACTACAAAGGTAATGTTTTTTATTTATGAGTCACATCCTCTCATTTCATGGTAGTATAATTTCTGGAATTTTATTTATCTTCCCATAATAAACTTATTTCATAGAATAAGTAAAAACAAACAAAATGATATAGTTATGGAGAATTTGATTAATTAGGTGAACAAGTGAGAAATCCCCTCAAGTGAAAAAATCCTGGTCAACCACTGTGATGTATTAGGAAAATATATTTCCCTTTTACACAACCAATTACTAGAATGTGTTCAAAACTTTTGTTTTTGATGAGTATTCAATTATTTTTTTTCTAAAATAACAATAAAAATTCATTTTCCATGATCTCATCAAATGAACAATTTTATAATTCATGGAACAATTACTCATTGGTTCAAGAACAAGAAATATATTATACTATGGAGTTCCTCTAAAAAAGGTATGATGCTCTTATGATAATGGTCATGTTGAAGATAAAACACATAGTGAAAGGACTATCACATCAATATTTGATGGGAATGGTTAAGGAACTTCAAATTGACTTGAGATGATTCAAGGACAAGAAGGAAATACAACTTGTTTTTCCTGATTTCATTGAAGACATCCAAAATGTTGAGGCCCAACCAAAGGACCATCAACAGACCAACCATATCAAAGACTAAATATATGAGTACCATAATGAACAAGAGAGTAATAATAATAAATCACGTGATAATAAGAATATGGTAAGATATTCAGATCAGTTTTAGATGAACTGGGTAGAAGATGAAATGAAATGTTACCGTCCAATCTACAAGAATGTATAATTAAAACCTCAATACCTCTTCCTAGACATGAATGTAGAATAAAATAAACAATTGGTTCAATTAAAGAAAGGATTGAGGATCCTTACTACATAATTCCATTCACTAACAATCACTTTCAAGAGGAACATAGCACTGGAGAGGTTAATGAATCAAAACCAGCTTAATGAGATGATACTTTCATGAAATTCAAATTTTCTTATTTTTGTCAATACGATTTGAGTATCACTATTTTTTTGGATTTTTTATATTTTTTTAATCCATGTCATTATATAGTTTAAGAGGAAGATACTCGACATGAACCTATTGCAGAACACCTGGAGCTCACTAATTTCAATAAACATGCATTTGAGGAATTCTATGAGAAAGTCCAAGTAGTTTACCATGAGTAAATCAATATAGAGGATTCTTTAATTGAAAGTGGTAAATTTCTTATTAATAATTTAAATTTAATTTTATATCAAATAAAAATATCTTATAACACTTTTTTTAAAATTCATTCATCAAATATTGAGAAATCCCTAGGAAGAAAGGATGAGGTTGGACATATAGAAATTAAGGAAGAGGATGATTAATAATTCATCATAAAAAAGCCATGAAAGTTGTACTTAATTCTGAAGGGGGTAGATCTGGTATAATATATCCATGGATAATCTCTCACTAAGAAAGAATAAGTCTGATCTGGAAAAATATATGTAACGTCCCAGATTCGGGTAGCACTTACGGGTTCCCCGAACCCGGTTGGTCACATGAAATCAAGCACATTTCCCAAATTCCAGAGGCTTCTGACTAGCAGCGAGGGCCCAGGTCTGATAGTGGGGAAACTATGCCCTCATTTATCAAAGTGTAGTATATCAGAATACTAGATAAAACATACAGTAACAACGGAAGAAGTAAAACATGCCTAACTGAAATGAACAACTGTACTAAAAAGAACTGGCAGTCAAATATATATATATATATATCAAGATGCAGCATGTCACTATTCTATGAAAACATCCAGAACATGTTACACAGTAGTACAATACAATATAATGGGAAGTACAGGTATAACAGAACAAACAAAACAGCCAGCAGCATTGCGAGCCTGAGCTCTGTCCCATGCTCCTCTACACCTTAGTAACACTCATGTACCTGTATAGGGACCCTTTCCCTTATCCATACCTGCAGAAGTGTAATATTTTTCGGCCGAAGACATGACCCAAATCGGGTGTGAGAAATTAATCCCCGTAGGCACCGACCAATGATCCATTCCCAACTATCAGTGTAAATGTGCAACATCAGTGTGCAACAGTAAATGCAATAAACAAAGAAGTACTCCAAAGTAACTAACTTTACAAGTTTTATCACCATTTTAATATTCATTTAATCATTTAATAGCAGGAAAACAACGTAGTGTATTTCTATGTAAACAATCAGTGTCCGCAGGCACGTAAACCCTTACCCTCTGGTAAAGAGAATCTAAACCCACATGAATCTACACACATGCATATCGAATAATTCCCACAGGCGTACAAGGTGTCGCCCAAATGCCCAGAATCCACTGCCCATAGGCACAAAAGAAGTTTCCCTCAGGCTGAACAGAGCACCGCCCACAGACTAATCACAACACTTCCCTCAGTCTAAACAAGTAACCGGGCCATGACCAACATATAAACAAACAATTTATATACAATTACACTCAAGGCCATTTAAGACATGTTAAATCATGGTATACCCTTGGGTTACCTAGAAAAACGGATAAACTAAGGAACACACCTCAGGGGTAGTCATGGATCCAAGTTACGATCCCAAAAAACAGTTATACATGTTCATTAAACTACAAATGAAATTATAGGTATTTAATTATGCAAGGACTCAGCCATACGACACCCCATTAATGAGTTCATATCACAATGGTACATAAATTCACCCCAACATTTGGAAATAAACACTAGACCACCTACCTCGATCGCCCCAGACCGATATACGTGCACTACGCTCCTCGAAACTTCCAATAACGACGTAGATCTGAGGTAAAATAAATATCGTTCAATCATAAATAAAATCCTTTAGATGAATAATTTTCAAGGGCTACACAAGGGGGAGGAAGAACTCACTCGTGTCGTTCCAAGGAGATCAACGGTGTGGAAAACAGGTTCCCGTTGTGAAAGTGGGAGAGATTCCATGATCCAGCCGCCTTCCCAAGCTCCAAATGATGTGAAATTCCTCCTCTTCCGAAAGGGGTGTCTAATGCCCTTTTTAAAAAAAATGACTACAAAGCATGTACTCCCAAGTACACATCGTGTACTTTTATCATTTAACTATTACTCTGGCGGCTTCTCGCCAGCGCGACACTGTTCATATGTTGACATAAGTACACGATGTGTGATATTTGATTACAGAGAGTGTACTATCGCTTAGCTTCAACCGGCTTACTGCTTGCATGCCGGCTGACTACACGACGTGTAAATACCCACTACACGAGGTGTAGTCAGTTTTTACACCTTTCATCGCTGACTGGCCTACACGACCTGTGTACTCCTTCCACATGGCCAAAGTACACGGCATGTGGAAAATTACACAGCACGTAGTCACAAAATTTAGTATTTTCACCCATTTTCCTTATGTTCTAAAAAACACTTAAGGAAAAGATGAATGTAGAATCCCATACTTCAAGAATAATAACCCGGTTCTTACAAAATTCCCCCTTAAAGAAATTCATCCCCAAATTGAACTTCCAAAGGTGGTGAAGATAAGGTTCAGAACAACTCTTCCCACTAAGCACGTACGTCAGTCTCCCACTCCAAGGCTTCATCCTGCACTCGGCCATTCTGCCATAGCACCCATACGATAGGAACTGACCGGCCTCAGAGAACCATTATGCTCCTATCCACGATATGAATCAGATGCTCCTCAAAGAATGAATCTATCTGAAGTTCAACCTCATCTAGTTGAAATACGTGAGACAGGTCTGAATGATAGTGACGCAATTGAGATACATGGAAGACGTCTTTCTTGGACCGATACCTCTGCGGTAACTGCAATCGATAGGCAACCGGCCCGAATCTATATAGAATCTAAAATGGCCCTACACACCTTAGTGAATGTTTACCATGTCTCCTGGTCTGTCTGTGTCCCAACCTCGGTGAAACACTCAAGAAAACCTGATCCTCGACCGTGAACTATAAGGGTCATCCACGGCGATCATCATAATATTTATGACGAGACTGTGCAATAGACATCGGCTTCTGAATCAACTGGACCTGCTCAGAAGTCTCCTGCACGAGACGTGGTCACAGTAAAGCTACCTCACCAGCCTCCAACGAGCACAAAGTTGATGGGAATGGCCTACCATATAAAGCCTCATAAGGTTCCATATCAATAGTTTCCTGAAATCTATTATTATAAGAAAACTCGACTAGGGGTTTATGCTTCTCCTAGGAGCCCCCAAAGTCTAGGACGCTTCCACGTAGCATGTCCTCAAGAACTTGTATCGTACGCTCTAACTGACCATCGGTCTGAGAGTGGTAAAATATTCTCAGAATCACTTGTGTACCTACTACCCTATGAAAACTCTACTAGAAACGAGACGTAAAACGGGTGTCCCTATCTGTAATGATAGAAAGAGGGACACCATGAAGGAGTACAACCTCTTGGATATACAGCTTTTCGAGCTCATCAACATCAAAGGTCTCATTGATTGGAAAAAAGTGCGATACCTTCGTGAGTATGTCCACAACAACCCACACTACTTCATTGCCTTGAGGTGACCTTGGAAACCCAGTCAGAAAATACATCGTAACATCATCCCATTTGCACTCCAGAATGGGTAACTGCTGTAACAGTCCAGATGGCCTTTGATGCTCCGCCTTCACTTGCTGACAGGTGGAACATCTCGTAACAAAACTAGCTACTTATCTCATCATACCCAGCCACCTGTACTGACCTCTCTAGTCACGGTACATCTGGGTAACTCCGGGATGAACTGCCCAAGCTGAAGCATGAAACTCCCACCTCAACTCTCCTCATATATCCCCTAGAACCCATACTCATCCATGGAAACACAATACATCTTCATCGCCTATCATCCACCCAGGCAGAGGGTCCTCACTTGCCACCAACACCCGTAGAAATAGGCCTTCTAAATCAGATAGTTGTCTCCTCCTCACTCTATATAGGAGGGTATAAGTCACAGATAAAGATGAAAGATAGGTTTTCGCCTGACTATCATGCACCTACAAATGCATCTAAGATAACAAAGACAAAAGCTTCCACTCACCACTGGCCTCACGAACTGCATGTGTCTGAGTCTTCCTGCTTAGTGCATTAGCAGCTGCATTACCCATACTGGGTGTATAAGAAAGCTCAAAATCAAAGGACTGAAGGTATTCGACCCACCTTCACTGATTCAGATTCTAGTCTCACTGAGTGAAGATAAAATTGAGACTTTTGTGGTCAGTTAAAACCACAAAATTCTTTCCCAAGATATAATGTCTCCAACAGCGTAACATATCAACAACTCTAGCCAACTCGAGTTCATGCGTCGGGTAATTTATCTCATACGGACATTACTGCCGAGACCCATATGCAATAACTCGATCACCTACATCAACACAGCTCTCATCACAATACCTGATGCATCAAAGTAAATTGTATATATCATTCCCTACTCTGGGAGAATCAGGATTGGTGCTGATGTCAAATTTCCCTTCAGATCCATGAAGACTATCTCGCAAGCTTCTAACCAAACGAACTTCACACCCTTCATAGTCAAACCCATGAACAGCGCTGCTAAGTGGGATAAGTCCTGTACCAAGCACCTGTAGTAACCATCTAGCCCCAAGAAACTCCGTATTTCAAACATGTTCTTAGGCTGCTCCTAAGAAACTACTACTCTCACCTTCTCTAGGTCTACTGAAACTCCTTCCTCTGAAATGATATTAACCATGAAGTGAAATTTTCCCATCCAAAAGTGGCACTTTGAGAGCTTAGCAAATAGTGGATGTTCTCTCAGTGTACTCATTACGATCTCATGATGGGTGGCATGGTCGTGTTGAGTGTGAGAGTACACGAAGATATCATCCATGAATACTACCAAAAAAGAATCCAAATAAGGATGGAACACATGATTCATCATGGCCATGAAAAATTATGGGGCATTCGGGAGTCCAAATAGTACAACCAATTACTCATATAGACCATACATACTCTTGAAGGATGTGAGCGGTATGTCTGATGGTCTCAAGCGTAGGTGATGATATCCTGATCTCAAGTCAATCTTCGAGAACACTCATGCTCAATGAAGTTAATCAAAAATATCATCCATCCTTGGTAAGGGATATTGATTATTAACCTTCAACTGGTTCAGCTTCTGATAATCCACACAGAGTCTAAGGGTACTGTCCGCCTTCTTCACAAAAAGGACCGGAGAACCCCAAGGAGAAGTATTGGGTCAGATAAAACCCTTTTTCTATAACTCCTTTAACTATCTCTTGAGCTCATGTAACTCAGGTGTAGCCATCCTATAAGAAGTAATGGATACTGGTGCTGCTCCTGACACAATCTCAATAGATAAATCCACCTCACGCTCAAAAGGTAGACCTGTAATGTTGTCCAAGAAGACATCCTTGAAACGATCAACCACTAGAGGGAAAGTCTTCTGACAAGTCTCCTGATCATCCATATACAAGATCGCAATATGGGCTGTGACTCCACCTCACCCACGATGCTCTGGTCCAGCTCGACTCTCCTGAACATCCCACTCGCCCATGTATAGAAGCTTTCCTCCCTCTAGTGACATGAAACACACCGTACAATGATAGCAGTCTAAAAAGGCTCAAAAGAGAACTAACCAGTCCATCCCGAGAATGGCATCATATCTCGTCATCTCCAAGACATAAAGGTGCCAAAGGAAGTGACACCCACCAACCTCAAGGGGCACTCCTTGCACTGACGCACACCAGCCATTCTAATCCTCAACGGAGTGTCTAGCATCATAAAATTAGAAGAAGAAGAAACATAGTGCCCAAGGCTCTCCACAACAGGCACAAATACAAAGAAATGCGTAGCACCCATATCAAGAAGTACTAAAGATAAGATAGAAGCTATTAGAATAATACCTCTTAAAGTAGAAGGTCTAGGATCCTACTTCTGTTGGGTCTATTGCACTGCACATGCCTACCCAATTCCATGGCCCTGCGACACATCCTGGCTACCCTGAGCATTCATGCCCTGCTGCCTCTCAGATCCTGGTGTCTGGCTACCATGGCCACGACCATTATCCCTTCCTTCCTGCCCTAACGTATTCCAGTTCCCTGACTGGTAAGAAGCTGCGGGTCCTACTCCCGCATGCAGAGTCTGCAAAGAACCCCTCTCACGAGCCACTGGTGGAAATGCCCTGTAAAATCACTGTAGATGCCTTATCATGCCGCAATCTTGGCATTCCACTAGGTCACGTGGACACTACGGTCTCTTGGGCCCATCCTTACCACACTGGTAGCACATGAAATGGACACCTAAAACATTCTACTGGCTAGTACTACCACTATAAGAGAAGTCTATCTGTCTCTTCCTCTTTCCAGTAGAAATAGTAGAAGAAACTATTGCTAAAATTCCCTGGCCCACACTACTAGCTTCCCGCATATTCCTCTCCGTAATCAGTGCCTGGTTTACAATAGTATGTAGAGTAGGAAACCTGAAAACATTCACCAGTGCTCTAATGTCATATCAAACACCATCCTAAAAGCGTCTAGCCCTCAAAGTCTCATCACCTACCAGAACGGGTGAAAAAACGCTGAAGCTCGGAAAAATGAGAAGAATAATCCATCACCGACACAGCGCTCAACTGTAGATTCATGAACTCTCGAGCTCTATTATCCCTCAGCGTCTCTGGGGAGAAGAAGTTAAAGAAAGCCGTCTGAAAATATTCCCACACCATGTCTATGTGATGCTCTAACTAGGTGGTAACATCCCACCACTTCTTGGCGGAATCACGAAGCATATAATTCCTGAGCTTCACCCTCCTCCCTGGAGGCGTCTCAAGGTGCTCAAAAATAGTCTGTAATGAATCCAGCCAAGACTTTGCAGCCTGTGGTCCGCTATCCCATGAAAACAGAGGCGGATGCTGCTGCTAGAAGTTATGTGTTAGCTCTACCATAGATGAGGCAGTTGGCGGTGCTTCATGAAAGGTCTGCATGAACCGCATGAAGCCTTCACGCAACTGCGCATCTGCACCGGTGTCTGGTATAAAGACAGGCACTGCATCTGGCTCTGCTAGAGGATCCACTGGTAGCCCATGGCCTATCTTCTTTGGATTATAATCATTTTAGCTCTCCTGGAGAACAACGTGTGGTCGTCTCGCCGGCATGACTCTACAAGGTCAAATGCACACCTTAGATCAAGATTATCAAAGACCGAAAACAAGAATACGGAGAAGGAAGGTGTTCAAAATTTACAAAAACTGACTACACGGAGTGTATAAAACTACACGACGTGTTCCCTCAAGCATTCACAAGGGCATTCGCCCTAGCATAAACTAGTCATGTACCACCCCAAACACACGACATGCCTTCTAAATAAACGGCGTGTACTTGAATCCTTCTTCCATGCCCAAGTCCTTCTACAGGACTAATACACACGACGTACTTGAACAAGACTACACGACATGCATAACATCTACACGACGTGTATGGTTTAATTTCCAACTTCCCGTGTCATTCTTGACATAGGCGACTACTCGGCTGACACCACACGACATGTTACACCCGCACACGGTGTGTACACCACCCCATTTTCCGGCCACACAACCATGTCCACTCGGTCTCCCACCGGTAAGGACTACATGGCGTGTCCCTCATGTACACGGCGTGTTCAAGATGAGGTAACACCGACCCGTGTTTTTTAACTACATGGTCGGGTCCCCAGGTCAGACTACACGACGTGTTCCATGGTGGACACGGCGTGTATGTATCAAGGTCTCCTCCGTCTGTGTTGTTAGTTACAAGGGCAGACTCTGGGTCAACACTACGTGGTGTTTACATCCGGTAAATGGCGTGATGTTCCCAAAACGTTTCCTACCTCGTGTCCCCGCCCGCACAGTCTATGACTTGGGAAGAGACTACACGACGTGTACTTAATTTTTTTTGATTTCTTCCCGAATAGAAGAACACATGGCGTGTGTCCATAGAACTACACGGCGTGTATCCTGGGTTTTCCAGACAGTAAGCCTCAGATACTTCTCCAGAACCCAGAAAATACTGAAAACAACACCTAAGTGCCAAATTCTGATCCGCGAGGGCCCATACTCCTCGCGAATCAAAATTTCACATCTTATACATGTTTTACACAAGTAAACAAGTCAATGATCCACCAAATTCTGGTCATTGAGGGCCCATACTCCCCAAAAACCAATGTTTGGCATCCATACTATCAACAGGAACACACAAAATAACATATCACATAGCAGGTATTTATAAAATCATTTATCACAATAGCATGCTTTTCTAGCACAAATATTATCACAATAACTTTCAATTTCTAATGCCCCTACATGGCATGGAACTATGCATGGCATGTGATTTCTAGCATATTCCTAAATGATGCACGAGATGGAATACCGTCATCTCATATGGTTGAAACTAAATAGAACCCATAGATAACATATAAATAGAACAATCCCAAGCACATCACCCAATAGTGAACTTAGATCAACTGTAAATTGAAAAATCAATATAATTGAAATACAAGGTAAATTGGCTTTTCCCTGTACACGGGTTAGCTACTCCCGAACATAGATTATTACTAAAAACCATGCCCGAACTATCCCTGAATGAGGCTCCAAACAGTAAGTTAAAGAAAAGAAATATCCTCTGATACCACTTTGTAACGTCCCAAATCCGGGTACCACTCCACGGGTGCCCCGAACCCAGTTTGTCACATGACCTCAAGCGCATTTTCCCAAATTCCAAACGCTAACGACTAGCAGTGAGGGTCCAAGTCTTATAGTGGGGAAACTATGCCATCATTTTTCAAAGTGTAGCGCATCGGAATACAAGATAAAACATACAACAATAGTGGAAGAAGTAAAATATACCTAACTGAAATGAATAATTACAGTAAAAAGAACCAGCAGTCATATATATATATATATATCAAGATGTATCATGTCATTATTCAATGAAAACAGTGAAAACATGTTACAAAACAATACAATACAATATAATGGAATGCACAGGTACAAGAGAACAAACAAAACAGCCGGAAGCATCACGAGACTGAGCTTGGTCCCATGATCCCATACACCTCAGCAACACTCATGTACCTATATAGGGACCCCTGATTTTATCCATACCTGCATAAATGTAATTTGTTTGGGCCTAAGACATGAGCCATACTGGGTGTGGGAAATGAATCCCAGTAGGCACCAATGAAAGATTCATGCCCAACTGTCAGTGTAAATTTTCAACAATAGTGGGGAGTAGTAAATGAAATAAACTAAGCAGTACTCAAAAGTAACTATCTTTTTCAATTATATACCCATTTTAATATTCATTTAATAATTCAATAGTAGGAAAACAACATAATGTATTTCTAAGTAAACAATCCGTGTCCTCAGGCATGTAAACCCTTACCCTTAGGTAATGATAATCTAAACCCACGGGAATCTGCCCACAAGAATATTGAATAATGCCCATAGGAGTACGAGGTGTCACCCACAGGCACAGAATCGACTACCCACATGCACGAAATAAGTTTCCCTCAAGCTGAACAGAGCACCGCCCACAGGATAATAACAACACTTCACTCAGGCCAAACAAGTAACCGGGCCATGCCCAATATATAAAAAAGAAATTTATATAAAATTTTTCTCAAGGCAATTTAAGACATGCTAAATCACAGTATACCCTTGGGTAACCTGGCCAAACAACTAAATAGAGGAATGCACCCCAGGGGTGGTCCTAGATCAAAGAAACTATCCCAAACAAGTGTTATACATGTTCATTAAACTACCTATGCAATTATAGGTATTTAATTATGAAAGGTCTCATCCATACGACACCCCATCCATGGGTGCGTATCACAACGGTACACAAATTCACCACAACAGTTGGAAATAAACACAAGCAAACCTACCACGATCACCCCTGACTGATATAAGTGAACGACGCTCCTAGAAAAGTCCAAGAACAATGTATATTTGAGGTAAAATAAATCTCGTTTAAACGTAAATAACATTCTTTAGAAGAATAATTGGCAAAGTCTATGCTAGGGGAAGGAATAACTCACCAGTGCGGTTCCAAGGAGATTGACGGTGCAAAAAATGGGTTCCCGGTGTGCGAGTGGGAGAGCATCCAAGATCTGGCCATCCTCCCGAGCTCCAAACGAAGTGAAATGCCTCCTCAGCCAAAATAGGAGGATAGTTCCCATTTGAAGTGAAAAAATATACTACACAGTGTGTACTCGCAAGTACACGACATGTACTTTTCTCATTTAACTATTCATATGTAGGCTTCTTGCCCACACAGAACTGTTCATCTGTCGAAATGAGTATACGGTGTGTGATATTTGAGTACAGGACGTGAACTACCGCTCTGCTTCCACCACCTTACTGTTTTCTTACCGACTGACTACACATCGTTTAAATACCCACTACACGGTGTGTAGTTAGTTTTTACACCTTTCATCGCTGACCGACCTACTTGCGCTGTGTACTGCTTCCACACAGCCAAAGTACACGACATGTGGAAAAGTACACGACGTTTAGTCACAAAATTTAGGATTTTCCCCCATTTTCCTTATGATTCTCAAAAACACTTATGGAAAAAAGAAAAGAAGAAAATCGTACCTCAAGAATAAGAACCTGGTTCTTACAACATACATGAGTTGGTTCAAATCCAAGAACCTCCAAACATAGTCAGACTATGGATAACAACTGGCACATTTCTCCAGATTTATTAAACAATTATAGGCCAACATGGGGGATCATAACAAAACTTATCCCTTTTACATTCTTTCTAGGACATTTAGTTTCATTTTTAGTATTATTTCTACATGTACCACCAGTCCCATTATATGTTTTTATGTTTAATGACATGATAATTATAATTAATTGAGTAATTATATTTTATAGGTCCTTGATGGAACAAAGAATATCCCAAATAGAAGAAGAAGAAGACTAGTCTTCAAGGAATTTTTTTTTCACTTTTATGTTTATGTTCAATCCCTCTAAATTTTAATCCATCATATTATGAGCATTAAAAATGAATTTCATGCCCATTCTTGAATTCATGACTTAAAAGACTTATATAGGAGACATTTGTTTTATAGGAATCCAATGATTCCATTTTTTAGATTTGTATATTAATGATATTGAATGGGTAAAATAGAGAATTGGATGATTAATGTGAATCAAGGATAATAAAATGTGGAATCATTATTTGATGTTATTTAATGATTCATGATAATGAAATTTCCCTATCATTTTTCATGCATTGAAATCATTAAATTCATGTGAATTTTTTTGTTATTATTAATAATTCCTTGAGTGATTTTCCAAAAATAATATGTCATATTCCCAAGAAAATTTCTACACTATGTACATCCTATTTTATCTTGATTGTATTTCTCTAGTGATCTTGGGACTTATCCCTGACCATAACTTTAATTTCAACTTTTCAATGAAATGATTATACAAAAAGGAATTTAATACGGTTGGGGAATCTTTTGAAAAGACATTATCTATAAATACCACCATTACATAAATTCGGGTTTAACCCAAATAGTCCATAAATGACCTTTTTAGGAATAATCAATGTTTCAATCCATTCTTATCCATTCCTACCACCCTCTCAGTATTTTCATGATATATTAAAGTTAAAGTGTGGGGGTGATGTGATTTATGGTTCAAGGAATCAAATAAATTCTAAGGGTAAGGTGTTGGGGTGACTAATATGGGAATACATAATTTTTATTACATTCAATCATTATACTATTTATTATTTTTCCCGACACGATGAAAGAGAAAATGATCAAAGGAACCCAGAAGAATTAAAATAATGGTGTATCAATTAAAAGAATAAAAAATAATCATTAATACACCAATGATTTTTATCATATGTGATAAGGCGGTGGATATGATATTTATTCTAGGAATAAATTATCAGAAAGAAAAAAAATGAAAACATACATTGATAAAAAAATATATAAAAGTAGAAAAAAAATCAAGAGGTTTCATAAATAATTCATTATGACTTATTTTTTTCAAAACCATTCACTGAATTTGGAGAAAGTGCGAGTTTTTTCAATTTCAAAGGGGTAATTTCATTTAGAATTTACTCGTGATATCATGTTATATACATTAAGAGATAAACCTCTTCATTGAGATTTAATTTTTAAAAAGAAATTATTACCAACCATAAGCCTCTGAGTCATATTAACATTAATTAAAAATTCCTCATGATTTCATGCTTCTTTCACTATAACAAATTGGAAAACATAGTACCTTTACAAACATATTGATAAGGAGAATGTATCTAGGATATGAGCATAACTTTACATGAACTAAACTCATGATTGAGGAGTGAAAATATTCAAAATAGATATAATTAATGATATTAAATGTTTAATAATAACTAATTAAGGAACTTTATTTGTTGATAAGATAATTTCCATTATATTTAAAAGGGGAAAATTAAAATAAACAATTTTATTTTTTCTTTGAAATTTTAGAAATTGAATTTATATTTTATAATGAATTTTAAATTATTATTTAACATTGAATTTTTTGAATTTATTAGTTTGAAATTTAAATAATGGTAAATTTGGTAGCATCTAAATTCTATGTTGAGATTTTATGCTTGGGGACAAGCATGATTTATGTGTTGGGGTATTTTAAATAGTCATATTTCATGAATATTTTTAATATTTTTCAATGATTTTATTGATTATTTTCAACGAATAAATTCTTATTCTTCAATGTTTTAATAAAAAATTGGTATTTACAATGAAGTAATTAAAATTTATTTAAATGAATTGAAAATGTCGAATTTTGGTAGATATTTTTGATTATGAAATTTTGTTTGATCATTTTTTAAATTATTTTTTTCTTTGAATATATTCAGAGTGTTTACAAAAAATTAAGACATTCAATCTATCACTCAACCACAGAGTTGACACACCACATAGTAAGCCCCAAGGGGACCTTCCATCCATCCGACCACTAAGGTAAGGCCTTATTAAAGTCAAGTTGCATGGGGGAATCAAACCACTATAAGGGACTATCAAGAGGAACCCTGGGGGCATAACTTATGAAATAATTGAGAAGTGATGCATAACATTTGAATCTCATTGGAGTTTCAAGATTTGATATTCAATGACATATCTCTAGGTTTTTCTATGTTTTCATATGAAATTTTCATGACTAAAGATCAAAAATATCCTCATGAATACCAAGTATCTCCTCCTTAAATTTATTAAAGTTAGACTCGATTACAACTAACAGATAGTATGTGCACCCGAGGAGGAGTGCCTTCCAATGTATCATTGTGCTTCTATGTTCTCTTATATTTTTATTCTTTTTTGATTTATTTTAAATGTAATTTTTAATTTATTTTTCTTTTATAAATAACACATACATTTTTATAATTTTGCGTTCATCCATCTTCATTAATACATTTCTGTATTATCATATTAATCTTCATAAAATTTTAATATTCTTCTTTTTATTTTATTTTCTTATTACATTTATTTTAATTATTTTAATCTTCCTTCTTCATATTCTATTTTTATTTTTTCACATTATCTCTTCAATTATTTTTCCTTCATTTATCTTATTTTTTTCTCTTATGATTTTATCATCATGGATCTATACCCTCAAAATGGTGTTCTAACCTGAGGCTTGGTATGGGGAAGGTATGTGTTTTTTTTATTTATTCTGCAAAAAAATTCATAAGTTTTATTGTTTTTGATAAGTAATAGTGAATTGCATGTGTGTGGTGGTTTTCTACTACGGAACTGAACTCAAAATAATTTACTTTATTTTTCTAAATATTTAACTTCCCTTACACTAGACATGAAATGAAGTTGAGGCTTTTAGTGGATGAAATGACATACAATGGATTCAATTTCTAGAATGTGTGACACTATCGAATGAGGTATACCATCAACCTTGATTATCTTAGGGGAAGTAGATATATCTAAATGAATTCTAGATTTTACACAACTAAATAAAAGAATATATCTTTATGAGAGATATTTAATAATTAAACAACAAAACTAAATTTAAACACCAGTAAGGAGAATTATAGAACAAATATGCTAAACCCCAAAGTTAATGTTATTTATTTTATAATCACATTCTGTCATTGCATGTTAGATTACTTTTTATCATTTCTTTTAGGTTCTCATATCCAATTTATTTCCAATATTAAATTAAAAACCAAAAAGAATTATCTTAGGTTAGTTGGATTATGTAGGAAAACATCTTATAAGGATCCTTAAGTGAGATGACCCTAGCTAGCATTTATGTTGTGTTAGAAAAATGAGTTTAATTTTGTCACACCCAATGATAGATATGTGTTCACATAACATTTCAATTATTATTCAATAAAAATAAATATTCTGTCATAAAGTGATATTGATTTATCTCACTCTTAAACTAGATTTATGAAAGAAATTCACGTTTTTAAATTTTGACATATGGCATTATCAAATTCTCTAATTTATCTTTCTAGATATGATTTACAAAATACAAGTCTATTGATAGTACCAACAACATAATTTACCACTTCTTTTGGAACATTTTTCAGATTTTCATTAAATTATGAATGAATATCTCTAAGACATAAATTATTATCATAGTAGGAACATGAATCATTAGAAGAATAATAATCAATATAATAATTACTAATTATGCCACAATGATTAACTTATGTTGGTGGTCATTATCACTTTTTTTTGGACTATAATTAAAATTCATTTCAACTTTTTTTTCCAATATTTCATATTTTTGGATAAAATATTTTTCTTTATATCACTAAGAGTATCTTTCCTTTTCTCATTAAATGTTTTAATAATTTTTTAATTAATTTAAAATCCATAAGATTAAATGTTTTTAGAAATGAATTGTGAAATCGAGAGCTTTATTTTTAAAATTTCACTAGATATTAATATTAGTTTTTTTAATATAGAATTTAATTGTAAAATCAATATTTTAATTCATTTATAATTTTATTAAATGTTTTGGGGTTTTGAGAATTTATGTTTTAATTTTTTTATTTTATATCAAATAAAAAAAATCCCACACTAAAAAATTTGTGTGATATGAAAGTAAAATTTTTCAAAAATACTCTAGTGAGAATTGAATTTCATTTAGAATTTAGAAAATTAATGACATTATCATGCCCTCGAATCTTCGAAGTCAACCACACTATTAAAAAAATTTCAGGTAGAAGGTGTGCAGATGAAGAGGCACAATACAGACTACTATAAATGGTCATATGAAAATGAATTCATCAACATTGTATAGAGGAGATGACCCGGGATGTGATAAATAGTAGAGGCCAGAAATGACAAGATGGAGATGATGTTGGTCACAACAACATCATTATGAATGACTCGGGGAGATATGATTCAGAATGTCTAGTCCACAACCCATGTATAAACCTTCAGGATCTGAAAAATATGTAGTATCTATTAATTATATGACTTATGACTATGATTTCTGGGTATTTATGGGAATTTAATTATAATTGACTATATTGATTTTTTTTAGAGTTTGAGAGTGTATTTTCATGTGTAATTCACTACCGAAAAAAATGAATTTCACAATGATTTTTTAGTCACGGTTTTCAAAACCGACAATAAATATTATACACAAAATAAATTTGCAGTGGGTTTTTAGTGCGTGTTTTTAAAACAGAAATTAAATTTTTTTTTTATATTATTTATTTTTAGCTGTGGATTTTCAAAAACTGCAACTAAAATAGGTTTTATATTTTTTGAAATCTAATTTTATGGTTTATGTATAAAAACTATCACCAAATTGATTTAAAATTATAAAAAACATATTTAATTATGATTTATTATTAACAATTAGTATTTACTTTTTATAATCATTATTTTAATTATTTAAAATTTTATTTAACTATAATGTTTTGACTATTAATTATTAAAAAATTATATTTATTAGTTGGTAATTTATTGAAACATAAATAAATTATTGGATAACTAGAAAAACACATTTCACCATCAAATATCCATAACTTTTGATGTGGGTTTCTGTTTTAGCTATGTAACTAGTAAAATTGGACTTTATAAAATTTTCTATGAAAAAACTAAATAATTAATATTAAATAATTAATAGATTATAATTTATTACAGTTTTTAAATAAGTTGAAAATTAAACATCAACTTATAACAACCCTAACATTTTATCCGGGTGTCATTATGACCTTTGCCACATATCAAATAGATTCATGTGATGATATCAATGTAATATTTGTTTGTAGGGGACATATCACTAATTTTATTGGTCAAAAAAGGCTCAGAAGGTCGCAAAAACTATTTTTCTGTTCAGATATCCTTATTTTTTACCATCTGATAGGAATTAATCTTTTTTAATGGTGTCTTCAAATTCTTGTGTAAGTGATCTATGATTTTATTCCTTAGATTTACATTCCTATAGATTTGATGCTGTTGAAATTGTTTTGTTTTCCCGTATTTTGGTGGTTTCTTATCTTGTATATATATATATAATATATATTTTTATGTATTTCTATAAATTTATGTATATTTATATAGAATTTACATATATTTACAAATATTTATTTAAAATTATATATAATTGTATATATACGTTGAAATTTAAATATATTTAAGAATATTTTCCTATATTTATATATATTTGAAAATAATTATACACATTTATGTTTGTGTATTTTTATATATTTATGAGCACACATACACACATACATATTTATATAAAGTTATGTATATGCATGTGAATTTATATATATTTAGGTAAATATCGCTATATGTATATATATTTATAGATTTTTTTATTGATGATGAATGGAGGTACGATTCAGGTGGTGAGAGCCTCCTCTCTCATAAATAGCAATTAAGGTCTCGATTTGGTCATTGTGATATGAAAATTATTATTCGTTAATCTTATTTGTCCTGGTGGATCTGTATTTGTATCTCTATATTCTTCGTCAATGTCTCTTCGTTCGTTCTCCGAAACTCGTTAATCTCAGACTCTTGTCAATGTATACATCTCAAATGATATGAATAATATGAAAACCTAGTCCTAGAATCCACAAGATCCGGATAAATGTTTGGTAGTCTGGTCTTCAAATGACGTAAAAATACTTGAGAAGCATCAGTCTACGGGCGAGGATCATCAAAAAAATGGTTTTTCTATAGGAATATCACTTTGGTGTTCCATTCAAGGAAGATTACTTGAGAAATACTGATGAACTTAAACATTCATAATCCTTTAATCAATGATTGTTCTCTTCCTTGAGTGATTTTTATTCTAGTAGGTTTTTTAAAATGGGTGATACTTCTTGGGTGATGGAGAGACATGATGTAATCTCTAAGAGGCTTGATAGGTGTAATCATTCCATCTTTGGTCAGGTTGTGTGGCCGAAGTGTGTAAAGCCGTGTAGATTAGAGGATATTATAAAAAGATTGTCCTCTATTTGGGGATTCTCAAACTTGAAATGAATTCTGGTGGGGCATGGCTTTAATCACATTCTATTTCTAAGTGCCGAACTATAGAAAATGGCATGGGGATTTTGCTGGGTTTCCTTGATTCCAAGTACAATCAGGATTCATGAGTGGAACTTTGGATTCAACACTTATGATCATACTATCTATTTTTCACAAGTTTGTTTTAAAATTACTGGTTTAAATTAGAGTCTATGGGTGGTACCTCTCTCATTAGCCGGGGTTGTAATATCCTGTCTTGGGCTCCACATAACTTGTTCCATGAGGTAGTTGGTCACATGGCCTCAAGCAAGCCTCCCCGTATGCTATAGGCTATCAAATAACAATGAGGGTCCAAGGTGGTATAGTGGGGAGACTATACCATCATATCAAAGTGTCATAATTGATATAATTATAATAAATCAACAATAGAAATTTAATGAAATAGATGAAATAGTGGAAATCAAATGATAAACAACTTTTCATGCATACATAACAATGAAATGAGAATATATACCAAAATAGCATAGGCAAATTCATATACAATGATTTCATTCCATGTTGTTATAAAAAAAGGAAATAGGTGATAAAGGGTACATACATATATAACATGCTATAAAAAATACAAAAGGCCAAAATATACTCCACTAGCATCAAGTGGATATGCCTAGTCCTATGATCCCATGCTCCAAACTATAAGTAAAATGGATTAACCATCTGTAGTAAGGAATTTTCCCTTATCCATACCTACAAACATGAAATCTAGATGGATACAAAAGCTGCACTAAGTAGGGTATGAGAGAAAATCAAGAGTCCACCACTAATGATGTCTAAATATAATCTAACCAATGTATATAGAAATGTAATGTGCATGTATAAACAATAAATAAGAATTAAAAATAAATAAGTACTTTTCGGCTCAAGTTCCATCAGGACAACTCACAGACTATACCTTCTTTATCATGGGCCAGAGTATGTCTAGTCCATGTACCATATATATATATATATATATTTATAGGTATATATAGAATAAAAATATATGCACTATGTATCTATGGACATAGTTAAGAATATACATGGATATTAGGTGTTAGGTGGACCCGAGTCATAACTTAGGCATCCTTAACAATCCTAAAGAGATATAGTATCAAGAAAGGGTACACGACCTCAATCTCATTATGAATGTGAGACATCTTTTTCATTCTCGAAAATTGTTTGGTGAGTCATCATTCTCAACACCTAATACAGAATAACATGATGTTCATGCCCATCATCCATGTAAAATAATAATAGTGTGAGACATCATTCTCAACAAGTCCCTTCTCCATTTTCAAATGACCAATCCCCAAGGTCTAATAATAATAATAATGATAATAAATGAGGGATTACCTCTCAATCATTTTAATAATTAATCCCAATACATCCACAGGTGAAACTATAATAAAAAACATGTAAATATAAATATGAAATACTTGGTGTGACTTTTTCACCCATTTATATTTATTTGAGTCAAAACATTTAACTTTTAAAGTGAGTATATTCAATTACATGGTCTAACTAAACACTTATAAGGTCTTTTGGTTATTTGAATAATTACATAAGAGAGGGAGATTACTTTTCCAAGACAAGCTGAACACATATGTGGTTTTTGGTCATTTAAATAGTTATGATACAATGAAAAATTAATTTATCACACAAAAATGGTTGGAAATGAAAATGGTCAACAACCTTTAATCAATTATCAAAGGTCTATGAGATTATAATAATGTGCTTGTAATTTTATATGAAGGATGGACACTGTTAAGGGAAAAAGTCGATAATGTCTGGCATGTGACATAATGGAGAAACTATGAAAACATCACAAAATTTAAGGAAAATATATGGACCACCTACTTAGGGACATTTATGACCCCTCATCGAATATCAGCATTAGGTTTGATGTAGATCATAATGAAATGGAATAACGGTCTAGTTCCCTGAAAATTGGGTAAATGAGCTCGTTCCAAAATAATAAAAGATATTTTAAAATAAATAATGAAAGGATGTTTGAGGATTATAGAGATTACTGTTTTGGATCCAACATGACTGATGACATTCAATTTAGGGTCTAGATTTAGGAGGAATCGAAAAACCTTAGAAATGACGTAAGGATGTTAATGGGAGGAAGATAGAGGCGTTGTCATTTCTAAATGAGAGGAAGATAGAATTTGATTTTTAATTCATTTACGGGAAATTTGAAGAAATCAACCTCAAAATATGGCTATCATGGTTGGCTAAAACATGAAAAATTATACTTCCCCCACTGTACAAGGAAACCCTTTACATGGGATATACACACTATTTTCCCAATAATGTGCAAGATGTGCAAAAATCCTATTTCATCAACCATTGAAATCCCACACTAGCTTGCACCCCTTCTCGTATGGTTGCATAAAAACTATGCAGTCTATGGATCTGCACAATTTCCCTCTATGTTTGAGTCACACAGTTAATACTAACCATATTTTAACCATCTAACCCACATTTTTTGCCTAATTCTCAGAGCCCCTGTATTCGAGAAATCCCCAAAAGTTTCAGAACACATTCTTTGTCCATAAAAAAGGTTTTACATGGAAACAATGAATCTAATAAAAAAATAAGTTTTTCCTTCATTAAATTTTTGCCATTATAACCTTTCATCCTGAATTAAACATGTCTCAATGTTGGCCTCCATTGGGTAAAGAGGATTCTTCTAAGAAATGATCAAGAAAATGAGCTCATATATCAGCTTTCCACACTTATGAATGGATATATACTCATTCATTGGGCCACAAAATCCATACTAAAGGGACTAACCTACCACAAAGTATCTTTATGCTTCTGATACAAAATATGCACTAGGTACTCCCTCAAGGAAACATCCACATCTAAGATAACCTCATCAGGCTCTAGAACATGTGATGGGCCTGGATAATATCGACAGAGTTGAGATATGTGAAAGTAATCATGCAGAGATCGTTATCTCTAAGGAAGTATTATCTGGTAACCTACTAGTCTGATTGGTATCAAAACATCAAAGGATTTAATGAATCATGTAAAAATCTTACCCTGATTCCAAATATATCAATGTACCAACATTGACGAAACACATATATAAAATTGACCCCTAACCTCTAACATAGAAGGTCATTGGAGTCGATCAGTATAAGACTACTATTTCGACAGAACTATCAACATACACTTTTTGATCATCTAAATCTGCTCTGATGTATCCTAGATGAGACATGGTCTAAAAAATATGTGTTCCATTACTATAACTATATATGAGGTGATCAATATGGCATACCATATTAGGAGTCATAATGATTTATTGGGATGGTATCTTAAATGTTGTTATTATATGTGAACTCAAATTGGGGTACATGTTTCTTTGAAGAACCCCTAAAATCTAGGACACATACATGAAGAATGTCTTCAAACACCTAAACCACACACTATTTCATTTCGTTTGTCTAAGGGTGATAGGTCATAATCAGAAGTATCTATATACCCAAGGCATTTTTCAAACCTTACATGAACCAAGATGGAAAGAGAGTGTCTCTATCAGATATTATAGTTAGTAGAGATCACTGAATACATAATATCTCTCTGAAGTACAGAATCCATATATTTTCTAATATGAATGCCTCTCAAATAAGTAAAAGGTGTTCATACTTCATCAAAAAATCAATGAATAATCATTATATATCATTTCCAGGAGGAAATATAGGAAAACCAGTCAGAAATCCATGAGCGCATTATCCCAATTCCACTTGAGAATGGTAAATGGATGTAAACGTTATGTCAGTCCAGGATTTTTCTCCTTCACCTACTGTTAGGTGGAGCATAAATTGAGAAATCCATCTATCTCCCATTTCATAGATGGACACTAATACCAATGACTTAAGTATTGATACATATTGGTGACATTGAGATGAAACATCCAAGATGAGGCATCAAATTATTGCATCATATCCTCTTTGATATCAGTTGGGACCCAATCACACCCACAAAAGAATAAGGTATAATCATCATCCATGATCAAAAAAGAGGGTGAATCGTCATATGAGATACTTTCCTTATCTATAATCCTTTAGTATCTAAGAGTTTCCTCATTATCAGCAATTATATTTGTGTAGAGGTCACTACTGAGGAAGTGGGAATATTCCTCCCATGATCTATCTAAACCTCAACATGCAACTATAAAAACATGTCTATGAGGTTCCACTCACCACTGGCCTACTAAACTGAAAGCATCTGAGTATTCTGGCTCACATCATCAACAAAAAATTTCCTTTTCCATGATTATAGGAATGCAAGAAATCAAAGGACTGCAGATATTCAACCCATATATGCTTCCTCATATTAATATCACATTGTGTACAATTTTCCATGAGGTTTTTTGGATAAGTGAATAAAATAAATGTTTTCCAAGAAAATAATGTCTCCAAAATCATAGATCACAAACAACAACTTCATACCCTAGGTCATTCGTCAGGTAGTTCATCTCATACGGCCTCAGTGGATGAGACATGTATGCTATAACTCACTCATCCTGCATCATAACTACCTCAACCCAATACCTGATGCATCACAGTAAATAGTATAGTTCATTCCAATCTGTGGAATAAAAAGGATCATTTCTGAAATAAATATTACCTTCATCTTCTGAAAGGATACTAAAGATGTTTTTAAGTATATAATTCCTTTCTTAGTCATGCCCATAAGATGTGTTGAAAGGTGTTGGAAATACATGATGGATCATGTATAATAAAAATATATCCCTAAAAAACTCCATATATCAATGATTTTCTTGGGATAATCCTAGGAAAATACATTTATCAACATCTCTGGATCTATTGATAACCTTACATTTGAGATGATTTGTCCTAGGAAGGGGACTTAGTCAATACAAAATTTTCATTTTTTTTGAGTTTAATGTAATGTCGATGCCCTCTAAGTGTATTTAGTATGATCTCAAGTTGTTTGGAATGGTCATGTAAATAATGTGAATACACTTAGATTTTTTCCACAAATAATACCATGAATGGATGCAAATATGGGTCTAAAAACAATTCAATAGAGGCATAAAAACTAATAGCACATTCATGTGACCGAAAAATATTACTAAGTACTCAGAAAGACCATACCTACTTAGGAATATTATATGAGGTGTGTCTGATTATCTGACATATAGTTGATTATATCCTGACATCGAAACAATCTTTTAAATCCCATTCTCTTCTGATTGAAGATCAAATATTTCATCTATTCAAGGAAGTGGATAAAGTTTCTTTTTAGTATGTTGGTTCAAACATCAGTAATCTACTCAGATCTTGAGTATACCATCTGTATTCTGAAAAAAAGGGAATGGAGAACCCCATGGATATGTTCTAGGTATGTCAAAACCTTTAGCGTATAGGTCTTCTAATAGTTTCTTGAGATCCATAACCTCCATATGTACTATCATGTTCGGAGGAATTGCAACTCATGTTGATCCTAACAATATCCTAATAGAGAATCCTGCCTATCTCACTAGTGGAATCCCCGAAAATTCTTCAGGGAATACATCCCTAAAATTATTCCCCATATGAGTGAAAAAGTGTGTCTAAACCCCTGATCATCCAAAAAAAATTCTATTAATCTGGTAGTCACTTTTCTCCACCCCTAATGCTCTGGTCATAATCAAGATTCATGGACATCCAAATCTCCCTTGTGTATATGACTAAACCCCACTGGAGATGTAAAACTCATCCACAATGAATAGAAATCAATATGGGTTTGATAGGGAACTAACCAATCAATCTCGAAAATAAAATCAAACCATGCCATGTCAAGGAAAAATATATTACACTCTTAGAGATATCTAACTACATTAATAGAAAAAATCTCTCTAGAGGAGAATTATCTCTAATAGAATACCCAATTGGGCATGGAGTTTCACAACTCCACAATAATACTTAATCTCAAGGCCCATAATCTCCAATAGAATCTTCAAATATACAAGAGTGTGATGCTCCTTGGTCAAATAAAGTAGAAACTAAAGTGGAAGCTACTATAATAGTTCATTAAATTGTATAAGGTATGATGATCTACATCTTCTGTATATGATACACTTCATGTAACAATCCCATACTGTGTTCTTGAGTTATAACAGAACTTACCTAAGAAGGCATTCTCTACTATCATTGCATGTCCTCAGTAAAGTTACCCATGCCTTGGACACCATATCAGTATAAACGACTTATGTAATTCTAGATTCCTTCCTGTAGAGTTACTAGTGATCATTCTATAGTAGATGGTGTAGGTGTAGATCCCCAATCACTATGAACTTATGGAAAAGTTATTAGAATCCATGAATAATCCCTAACCTTTACCAACCTATGTACTTCATTGGATCTCGCATACACTGGGGATTGGTATGTCTTGGATTACCACACTCATGACATATCAGAAAATTATAAGTATGAGTCTTATGACTACTTCTACCCCTATGATAAACTTCAATGTGATGATTTATTACTATTGAATAACCCCTAGTATTTCTAGGTTTTGTACCAGCCTTGTTCCCACCCAAGGATTCCCTCAAATTCATTTCAGTAATGATGGATTGGTTGACTGTCAAAAAATATTCATTAGTTTAAATACATTCTCCTTTTATCGGATATTGTATAACAATCCATCCTTGAATTTCCTCGTATTCATGAGTTCATTACTAGCTAGAGTTTGTGAGAATCATTGTGGTTTGGTGAAATGGGTAGAATATTCCATCACAAACATGGATCCCTACTATATGATCATGAATTATCATGACTAGTCATCCCTCACTATCCGTGGAAATAATAAATTGTAAATTATCAACGAGAACCCCACCCAGATCTTATCATTTCTTCAGTTTTCCTAGGTGTTGACATCCTACCATGGCATGGAATACCCATATTGGATACAGGCAGTGAGCTTGACAATCCACTCGGAAAGCATCTCTAGATGCTCGAAAATAGAAATAATGGACATGAATATGTAGCATGTGGTCCACCATATCTTGAAAATATGGTAGGATTATACTATTAGGACTCTCGAGTTAACTCTACCACACATAGGGTATGTTGTGAAACTCCTTGCATAGACTGAATCATATGGAAACAATCCCTATCAAAATCAGGTGTCAGTGCCCATATCAGGAATAAGAAATGGTTCCATAGGTGGCACTACAAGAGGTATCACTAAAGGCATAGGGCCTGCCACTAATGGTGCATGGTCCTCACTACCTTCTTGAAATATGAAATGAGGATATCATGATGACATGATTCTATAATTCCAAACACACACATTAGAAGACAATTTTAGAATTTTGAATAATTAGGGATAGATTATAGTGGAGGTACACAACCTTCCAATCTAAAAAATACACACAACTTTTCTTGCTCCAAAATCCAGGTCTAGATGATAAGGAAGACCATAATTTTCCTAAAGAACATAGGATACATCGCAATTATCCACTACTAAGGCTGGGTTTGGGTCTAGGTATCATATAAGACAACACGAGTTCTAGTATTTGGAGTTCCAATGACATTTTATAGAGGATAACACCATTTTCATTGCAATTATTATGCCATTTGGTGGTAACCATTATTTTAAAAGATTAAATATGATTTAGTTCTTACTCTTTTATAAAAATATAGAGATATATATCATGGTCCAGTTAGACGTGTCACCATGTCAATTTATAAAATTCATTATCCTTATAAATTGATATTCACACATCATTTAACCGTAACTTGACCTTACGTTAGGTATCCGGACATTAGAGGTAAAAAGTAATGATTTTATTACATGAATCACCTTTAGAATTTATAGAATTAATTTATCATATATTAACTTCGGCATCCATGTAATCCAATCAACTATCGTTGTTCCAATCCATGGAACCCATAGGTACAAATCCCATTACTAGATATAAATGGCCAATTAAGATGTCATCACCAATTTATGTCGGAAAAACCTTCTTAGATTGATATAGGAACACTAATTAATATAATTATATTATACCAACAAAAAATGTTATCACATTTCAATATAGGTAATCAAGCCTCTAACTACATGTAGAAGTAAATTTCACATATAAACTAGATATTGCATGAAACAATGCATGGAATGTTAGTCATAAGGTGCTTATAATGATTCATGAGATAATAATTCATTCACATAACAGGCTAGGAGAAAATAATATTTCATTTACCTAAATAAAAATATTATTATATAGCATGTTCATCACCCGATAGTGAAGTCATATAAACTGTAACAGATGTAATCCAATAACAGCATTTACCCATCTTAGGTAATTTGGGCTTCCCCTTTACATGGGTTAGATACTCTTAGTTATAGACTCATTACCAAATTTATTTACACCATAGTCTTCTATCTAATAGCCAAATATTAAACCAAAGGAAAAGAAAGGATTTGATACCTATTTGTAATGTCACAACCAGTGATCCACATAATCGGTGCCCCGAGCTAGTGGGTCACATTGCCTCAAGCATGCCCCCCCATATTCCAATGGCTACTAACTATCAATGAGGGTCCAATGTGATAAAGTGGAGAGACTATGACCTTCTATCAAAGTGAAAAAATTGAATATAATAAATTAATCAGCAACAACAGAAGCATAATGAAACATATGGTGTGATATAATCTAAATGAAAATTAACTATGTATGTTTAAATAACCATGAAGCAAGTATATTTAAAAACATTCCATTGGATAAGTCATATAGAATGATTTAATGGAATGATGTTATACAAAAAGTTAAAAAGGGTATACAAGGGACATTAATATAATGTAAGCTATACAAAAATAAAAAAGGCCAAAAAACTGCTACACTATGATCGCAAAAATATTGTTGATCATATTCTCCCATGCTCATTGTTACAATAAAAATGAATCAAAAATATGCAGTAGGGAACTTTCCCTTATCCAAACTCATGGTCATCAAGTATAATCAAGTACCAACGGTGACCTGAGTATGGTGTGAGATAAAATATTCATGCCACCGCTAACAATGTCTAAAAAAACTCCACATATTGTATAACTAAAATCAGTTTGCAAGTATAAATAATATATAATAATGTTTTATTGAAAAATACCAATCAGCTCGGGTTCCATCAGGAAAACCGGTAGACTCTACCTACTTTGGCATGGGCTAGCGTATGTATGATCTGAAACTGTATATATATATATATATATATGTGTGTGTGTGTGTGTGTAAATATATATATTTATAAAGCTATATACATTATACATGTATATGCAATAATTATATGAGGATAGAAGTAGAAATATACAATGATACTAGGTGCTAGCTAGACCTAAGGTGTAACTAAGGCATAACTAACTATTCTCCCAAGATATAGGGTCAAGAAAAGGTACAATCCTTTAGTCTCATGAGGAATAAAATAAATATTTCTCATTATCCAAACTTGGGGGGCGAGTCATCATTTTGAACACCCAATACATTGGAATGTGGAATATCATGCTCATCAGCCAAGTAAAAGTATTACAATGTGAGACGTCATGCTCAACACCCGATGTAAGAGAGCGTGAAACGTCATTCTCAACATGACCCATATCAATTGTTTAAAGACCAATCCCCATGGTAAATTAATAATAGTAATAATAATAATAATAATTAGTGATTCCCTTGTAGGAATTATAATAATAAATCCCAATACAACCAAAGGAGTAAAAATAATATAAACCTTGTAAATATAAATATGCAACAATTCTTGTGGCCTTGTTAGCCATTCTATTCATTTGAATTTAGCTATTTTATTTTCAGCGTAAGTAATTATAATAAAATTGTATAGCCAAATAATTATAAGATTCTTTGGTCAACTGAATAATTATATAAGAAAGTACGAATCCATTTCCAAGACAAGACAAACACATAGGCGGTGTTTGGTCATTTAAATAGTGATGTTGCAGTGGGAAATTAATTTCAAAAACCCAAAGTGATGGAAATGAAAATTTTCAGAAACCATTAATCACATAGAAAGGGTCCACAGGAGTATAAAAACATTTTTGAGTTTATCTAAGAAGGGTGAACACATTTAAGGAAAACCCATGACAATGGAAGACGTGCGACATAATGGTGAAGCTATTAAAACATCACTAATTTTATGGAAAAATATTAACCACATACCTTAGGGATGTAGATGATTTTCCAACCAATATCAACTCTGTGATTGATATAGAACGGTATAAAGTAGAATAACGGCCCAATGCCTTGAAAATATGGTGAATTAGCTCCCTCAAAAATTACACAACAGGCGGGAAGATAAATTATGACAAGATTTATGAAATGGGGAAAATACCAATATGGATCCAATGTGACCAAAGAAGATATATTAAGATTTTGGAATTTGGAGGAATCGACAAACCTATGTAATGCCATGGGAGAGATCATAGGAGTAAGAAGGAAGGGTTTTCCACTGAAAATGAGCAGATGAAGATAGAATTAGGTTTTTAATTAATTTAATGTAAATATTGTAAAATCACCCTCGAAACATGGGTCGATTTTTTTCGATGTACGGTTGGAAAAATTTTGTGAAACCCATGTTTTCTCAACTATCCAAGGACCCTCTTCGAATGAGTATGTTGAAAAAATTTCCTTACCATCCACAGGTCGTGTGAAAATCCTATATCATCAACCTATGTAATCCTCCACAGGTGTGAACCCTAGCTCTCATGGTTGTATAAAAATCTTTCATACTCCTTCTATGCACAATTTCCCACACATTTGAGTCACAATTGTTTTACCAAACTATGTGCTAAGCATGTGGACTAATCTATTTTTCCATTGCTCATAACTTTGGGATCTGAATAAGCGTTGGAATATCTTATAACTTTCCATATTCTATAGATCTCATTAACTAAGATAAAAAAGGATTCAAGATGAAAAAACGAGTCGTTCTTTTCTGTAAATCTGGTGGTTAAAGGAGTTTTGGTGGTCGATGGTTGTTGTCCCATTGTAGGGATACATTGTGTTTCCCTTCAATATTATGAACTTATTGGAATCATAGTTTTATATTTAAATTAATATTCTAATATATTCTTCCCATCACATACACCAACAATTAGAACATTGAACATTTTCCATATTTGATTTCATCGGGAAAATAACTCATTGATACGGAGAATGTTATCAAGATATTACTTCAGCAGAGCCCGATTAGGGTTAGAATAAGAACCACTAGGGAGATCACCAAAACTCCCAATCATATGAAACATCCTCCCTCAATAAAGGATTATTAAATTTATATTAATATATTATTCTTAACTATTATAAATTATTATCTTTTATTAATAATTGAAAATTAATTAGTAATTTTATTTATTACTTATTATTATAAATTAGTAATTATGTACAATTATAAATTATTAATTATATTACTAATTATTAAGTAATGAAATAGATTATCTCTTGAACTTTTTATGGATATTGTCCTATTAATTTATTTAAATATCACTTTCTCTAGGATTGAATGAAATCAATTTTGTATTATTGGGAACATGGATCTCTTTTCCATCTTTTTCCCAATGAAAACGATTGACCCACCAAAAGGAAATTTTGGAAATCCGTGGAAGAGGTATTTGTCATGGTGATCGGTCAAAATACTTTTTTAGGATGATTGAAACCAATTTGATATAGTTGGGAATAATGATATATTTTCCCCTTTTCATTCTTTTAATAATATAATTTAATTTGAAAACTGAAATTAGATACATATTTTGAAGGGTGAAAACCCATGTTATTCATAAGAACCCATAAAGAGTGCCTCTACTATTTTTGTGCTTTCGAGATAAGGGTCATCTATGAATCCTAAGATGATAATGGTGAGTCTGAATATAAAGCCTTTATGGGGGGGAGTATGGTTTGATTTTATAGGATGACTACATGTCTTTGGGGTTTTTTGACCATGATGGCAGTTAAAGGCATGAGGTTGGAAACAACCCTATCTGATCCGATATCTCTAAGGTCCATCAGCGACAATCAGATGCTCAGTCGAGGAGGAACTATCAAGATGGCTAAGAATGAACCTATGATGATGAATTATTCGACATCAAATGGAAGAAATGACCTAGAAACACTATGTCAACGAATAATTGGAGTGGAATTTATCAAATCATGGATACTTGCCAATGACCAACATGCCCCATCCAACACTAGGGATGTGACCGGGATTAGGATGACAATAATGATCGAGAGAAGGTCTGGAACTACCTCGAGATGTAGAGATGCATGATTAATATATTGGGATGTGGGATCCAACTGTCTATGGCCTTGGGAGTAAGAGATTTAGAGAAGACACCAGGACTTAGATGGGTTATAATGTCCCAAACAATGTTCCACACATTGCTACCCTGATCTGTTTTTTCATGTGATTTCAATGGTGCCTCCCCATATGCAAAAGGCTACCGACTAGTAGTGAGGGCCTGATAAGTCAATCATGGGGAGTCTCCACCCTCTTTTATCATAGTAATACACTGGTGAAAATAAAAAAACAATAGAATAAATATATATAACCATAAAACCCCAATAAATTTATATAATAAATGCAAGAAATAAAATACGCACCTAAATAATAAAATATGATATAAAAAATTATGTGAAAGGTGTATATAATTCAAACTGAAAATAAAGACACTAGTGAATCCTAGGTGGGTCCCAAACCACATATATTTTCCTCATCCAATACACATTCCCAAATCATCAATCTAACTCAGGGCCTTTTCCCTTAACTTATACAGTGACAATAAATTCTATTTGGGTATCAATCATGTATCCCAAGTAGGGTTTTAGTACAACATAGTAGCCCCCACCAACAGTGTGAAAAAGAACCATCCAACAATATTGTCAGAAGTTATACAATGAAATATATATAATGCATAAATGACTTGTTTATCGCATGATTAAATATTATCTATTAAACCATATAAACCCTGGGGTTTGTGAGGACTCCTGAACCTCAATAACTACTTCGGCCTGTGCTAGAGACTGAAATATTTAATATTATGAATTCATAATTAATTATAAAAGGGGATTTCATTATCAATTAAAATTTAATTAATATTACGACTCATTGGAACCATAGTCCAATGCCAACATTTAGGTTCCATGTCATCATTCCTAGGACCACATGGGCTAGGGAAACATAATACCATGTCCCTCACATATTAATCCCTATAGGATTCAAAAACAACATACCATGTCATGCACACATATTAATTATGACGAGAAATAGAAATATAAAAACATGTCAAACACATGTGAGATTTGAAAAAATGAGACCATGTCCCACACACAATAATCCAATAGTTTATCACTATCATTTAGTGCTGATGTCACATTCATGATATTCTCCAATTAAAACACTTACCACACATTCTATCGGTCCAGCACCACACCATCCTCTGATACCAGGTGACCCATGAAGTGTTCTTGATGAATACAAAATTGGAACTTAGATATATTGGAAAAAAAAACGGAATCTCTCTCAATGTAATCCGGATGATGTCTTGGTGTTGGTTATGGTTTTCGTGAGTCTATGAGTACACCAATATGTCGTCTACAAACATGACTACAAATTCATCCATGTACGGATGAATGATTTCGTTCATCAAGGCCACAAACACTAATAGAGTGTTCGACAAACCCAACAACATTATGAAGAACTCATATAGGTCATACCTAATTATGAAAGAAGTCCTCAGTATATCATAAGCCTAAACTCTTAGCTGATGATAACCTGATCTCATGTCAATCTTCTAGAACACTCAAGAACCCCTCAACAGGTCAAATAGATCATAAATATGTGGAAGAGGATACCATTTCTTCACATTAATTCAGTTCCAATTAGGATAATCAACACACAATGACTAACAAATTTTAGCATTCATTGCAAACAATATAGCTAAACCACATGGTGACGTATTGGGTTGGATAAACACTTTATTATCCTCCTCCTCCAGCTCTTTCTTGAGATAGTGTAGTTCTATCTGTTCCATTCTGGATGGAAGAATAGAAATTGGATCATCCTCTAGAATGATTTGAATATTTAATTCAATATCTCACTCAGGTGACATCCCTTAGATGTCTTCAAGATAGAAATCCTAAATAGTTCTACTAATAGTGCAATAAAATATTTCGTTACACCTCCATCATTAAGAAAAATACTAGAAACCTAGTTTGGGTTCTCTCCCAATTGCCGAGTACATATCCCCACTTGGCTTTCTTGGATAACCCACTCCCCATTTTGAATATAGTAGTCACCGAAAGGAGATGTAATGGTTACTCTCTTACAGTAAAAATCAATATGGGCACGGTATATGACTAGCCAATACATACTCAATATTATTTCAAATCCAAAAATATCATGAATATTGTGATACCATATAAAATTATACTCCCCAATCATGAGATAGCATCCCCTACACAATCAAATATCTCTAGACCCTACTCCCAATGTTGAATCTAGAGTCGTTACCCTGATCACAAACTCCATCACTAGGATCAAAACAATATAATTTTTTACATATAATGGAATGATAGGAAGTAGTATCAAAGAATGTAGTAGATAATATAGATACTAAAAGAATAATACCACTCACTATTTATGGTCCTGTCTCACTATCAACAAGTATGGGTTGCACCGAATGCAACTGTCATGACCCAATTCCCTATGATGTTGTATGAATCCCCTTATTTTACCAATCCACTGATACATGCACGCTTTTATAGAAAACCCAAATCTACAGACTCTACGATACCAGCCAAAAGAACTCCATTTTCCAAACTGATATGGGGAATAAGATCCCATTCCAACACCCTATTTTGGTCTAGAACCTCTACCACTAGATGTCTGTCATGTGTTCCTGAAAAACCTCTATAATTCCCCATCTTAGCACCCTAGACATTCCTCTATAAGATAGAGAATATTATTTTTGAAGTGTCTTGTCCAACCACACTGGTGGAAAAAACACATGAATAAGGTCCCATGCTATTGATCCCTCTATTTGTTAATTCTTCTTCCCACTACTCTGGATAACATTGTCATAGCGACGATTCATATTCTTGAATGTCAGACCCCTTGAATGCATAGAAGAAACCACATGTCCTTATATGGAATACTCTTCCAGGATCCCTTAATCTATGAGAGCATAGTCAACCAACATAGAAATATTCTTTATCAAATAAAGATAACTTGACACTTAATCTAAATCTTATGTACATCTTGAAATCATCTCTCGGTATCTATATTATTCCCATGAAATTTCATAGAAAAGTGTTGCAAACCTGTGAAGCACCTAGCATAGTCCACAATTAACATGCCCGACTAAGTCAAAATCATGAAATAATATTATCTCTATTGTCTCAATGTTATTGGGTAGTGGGGCTCTAATAAATATTCTAAATAGTTCTTCCATATAAAGCCTCCAGCATTTCAAGTCTGCACATGAATTTCCCACCATCCATTCACTAATCCTCCAAGCATATAAGTAGCTAACATGACCATCTTCTTGAAAAGTGTCTCAAAAAAGTCATGTATCATCTCAATGGAATCATCCTAGAACATAGCTCCCTCAGTCCCACCTTATCCAGTAAAAGTTGGGGGTGCTACAAATGAAACTCCATCATTATTTCATACATCCTCTTATCAACATTTCTTGGGTATATTTCCATAAATTGTTTGAAGTGATAGAATTTATCGAAAAAATTATATCATTATGTCTCAATTGGCATAATTACTACCTCAGGTTCCATCACCGGGGGATCATTCTGAGCTATTCCCTTTGTTAATCCTCTTAACAAACATCATCATGGAAGCATATTCTGTATAATTCAAAACACTTGTATTAAGAATCCAAAAACAGATTTATCACATTTATGTTGCAGAAAAATCATAATGTGTCACAATAATCCTTTCCCCCAAAACTCAACACGCTGTCAAAACCGTGGTGCTGTCACTACCCTTAACCATCATACACTACTATCTTTATTAGTAAGGGTAAACACATCTCATATCATGTTTCTCATTTATACACACATTTATTCTCATATAGAATCACATTGTCATGTCCAATTCATATTAGGAACCAATTTCAATTCAATTTCGCAAGCATAGAAAGATAGTCTATGTTCAACATCTTACCCCAAACCCATTTTCCTATGTGTTCCAAAAATGATGAATGTCCAAAAATGATCCTGAGTTCCTATAATGTTGCATGAAGGCTCAAATATCCTACTATATAAGGCCATTATTCAATTATTAACAATTTCTTGAAATATTTACCACATCAATAACAAGTGTATCACCCAAGGTGAAATAATATTCAACTAAAACAAAATACAATAATAACAACAACCCCATCCAGAGTACATAGGTTTCCCTCCATACATGAGTTTTTAACTCCCATGCATGATCTCATAACCCTGCCTTGAATATTCATAGTATACTATATTCCTTTCCCAAATAATAAGAAAAAATAATAATAAAAGCAAATCTGGCACTAATACCACTGTGTATCATCCTGACCTATGTGTCACACACTAGATCCTCGAGATGATTCAACACATGACACAAATGATCATGAAATTATCTAGTAAATAGTTATGACAATGATTTAGTTATTGAATATCGATTTGGTCATTTCCAAGGAAAAATCCTAGTAATTCTATCTCCCTCAAGATCTTTTATAAATTGGATTCATAGGGTATGCTCCTATTGGTCAAGGATATCACTTATTATATCTTTATCAAATGAACTTTATCATATCCCTTAATATAATTATCTCAACGGTCATTATAAAACAACTATATTATAAATGGTTTTTATTACTAGTGATATTTTAAATTGGAAAGACCACATAAAAGTCCAAAATAACCAATGTAGAGTATGTGTCCTCTATAATTCCATTTCTTAATTAAGAATTCACTTATTTAAAAAGGTAATTTACTTTATAAATAATCATGTCATTCCATTATTACCCTCTTCAAAAATTTCACCCTATAAATTTTTATTTCATATTCTTATGTAGACGAGTCCACCTCTATTTCATTACCTCCTCTAGTTACCATGTTGCCTCTACAAACTTGTGGTTCTGCCACAAAACAATGATTAGGTGACTTGTCTTATTTCACATAACTTCGTCTATATGATCTATGATCTTCACCAGACACTGCTCATATGAAATATATATCTACAATGGTACCAATCTTGGATTAATTAGATTTGAGGGGGATTTTATGTACTTCCTCAAGAGGGATACATGAAACATATAATATACATGAGATAGGACAGTTATATGTTCTAGTATGATGCAATCAAGGATCTTAAATGGATCTATATATCTATGACTAAGATATCCCTTCTTCCCAAACCTCAGGAATTTTTTCCATGGTGACAAATAAGGGAACACTTTATCTCTGACATCAAACTCTAAATCACATCGATGATTGTCTGCATATCTTTTCTATTTTTTACAGATTTCATATGATGCTGAATGGTATGACCATTATCTATAATTTCATATATTATATAAATTCCCATTACCTTCCTCTATCTAACATCACCCAATCATGTCGGATTCCAACTCATATTCCCATACAGATCGTCATAAGGTTCCATTTTAATGTTAGAATGTATATTGTTTTTATATGAGAACTCTATTTGGGGAAGGTGAAAATATCAACATATTTGTAAAGCTGTTGAACATGATCACAACATATTCTCCATTGTCTAAATGGTCTTTCCAGACTATCCATCCATCTAATGGTGATAAGTAGCAGTCATGTTTAGTTTTTTATCCAGCAAAGGCGAAATGATTCTACAAAACATTGAGGTAACACTAAGATCTTGATCAAATACAATAGAGTGGAAATACATGAGTTATTACGATTTTAGTTATGTATATCACAATGTGTTGGCTAATAAAGAAATATTATATAATAGAAATTAAATTTGCTTACTTCGTAAGGTGACCAACTACCACCTAGATGGAATTATTACCTATTGGTTTGTAGGGGATTTGATGATGGAATTCATGGTTATGTTTTTCCATTTCAATAATGGTTTGGGAAATCATTTCATCTTACCCTTAGAAATCTGTCATTCCACTGTGACATATTGGTATACCCGTCATTAAGATATAAATGTCCATAATATTCCCTATCTTTATTGGTAGATAATCATCATCTTTCTATGCATCGTTGATCTAATAGATAATAGATGGTTGATTAGTTATTTGATGAGGATAAGGTGAAGATGCTTTTGTTATTATCATGTCCATCCTCTATATGTCCATGAAGACTCTATCCCATAAAATCCTCATAATGGATTGGGTATCATTATCCTTTCTAGTCAGAGCACATTCCACACTTTTCCATTAAAGGACAGTTATGGATTGAATGATCCTAATGCTTGATCAGATATAACCACCTTTTTTGGCCCATATGAAACTCCATTTGTGTAAATTTTTACCTGAGGATTTTATGATCCATATATCTGTCAAACGGTTCTCAATATAGTTAATTTCTACATATATTCAATGTGAATATCACTGTATCCAATTTTAGATCATTATTTCGGTAGTTATAACCGTATATATTTAATTTGAAGTAGTTATAAGTTATAACTTTTTCATCTTTATTGAATAAACTAACTAAGGTCATTTTTGACACATCTCTTTAGATCAAGAATTCATGCCCACTTATGGGTAATGAGAGCACAAGTGCAGTGATTTTAGTATTCATTAGCTATTTAATGATTTGTTTTCATTCATCAGTTTAGAAAATATTTATTATATTCTGATTAATCTTGGTTAGTGGGCATGAAAATCATGATAATATTCCCAAAAATCTATGATAGTACCCATCTAATTAATGGAAACTTCTTATTTTATTCATATATATTACTATTGATCATCCATCAATTGCTTCAGTTTTTTGAAGGATCCACATATATAACTTTACTGGTGATATCATTCCCAAGGAAGGTTAATTTATTTATATGTAAGATATATTAAGAGCTCAAGCACTCATTTAATAGGGAGACCAAAGATATTCTTTGGGAAACACATAAATATATTTGATTATAATTAGAATGTCATCAAAGATGATATTTTCCTTAGTCTCAATCATTTAATTTAGATATGACTGGTCATAAGGAAATAAGATCTATTTGAGAGATGATGATACTAATAAAGATTAATCCTCGTGCTTACACATGTATAGAATCATAGGGTGATTAATTATTTCGAGGTTTATTTCATTATGCTATATTTTTAGGGTGGATTTATACAAGGGAAGATAATATATACTCAGAAAAGCATTGAGTTCCACAAAATGAAGAGTGATAAAATTTTCAAGAACATTCAAAAAAAATATCAAATTGTGATACAATAATTATCAATGTTTTTTACCTGAGGATATCAAATGATATGTGGTGGTGACTCTATGTTCTTAGAAAAGCAAAAAGATATGATAATATGGCTTGAATTGGAATACAATAAGAAAACCCAACTCTAGAGTAAAGGATACATGTAATTCAATCATCATGATATATATTAGCATAATAATTTCATTTCTCCCTTGTTTTTAGATATTGTTGGTTCTCATAGTGATTTTAACCCTTGGAATAGAGATATTTTTTGGATAATTCCCAACTTCACTACATTTATGACATAGAACTGTTAATGGATACTTAGATTGAACATTAGTTCCGTACATTATGTTAACTGGTCTCATCTTTTTTTCATGTCAACTATCTACATTATCCCATATTTTTCCAAAATTAAAACATCATCGAGTTGAATTATGATATTTTATTTGTTGACTCATTCGACATTATTGACACATTAGAAACTGAATAATCATTCATTTATCACCGTTATATGATAAACTTATTTGAGACACCATACACCTATTATTTATTAATTTTGGAAATTACAATATGTTCTAGTTGTTAATCATGATATTTGGTAGTTTGTTTGGAATTATCCAAAGACATATTAGTTTATCTCACATCATATTAGAGATCTCATTCAGGAAGCCACTATATTCCTCATCACATTCATTCGTGACTCTATTTCTTTTATATCCATCCAATTGACTAAAAAATTGAAAATTAGGGATGGTATTTTTTAAAATAATTTACATACAAATTTAAAACCATAAACACTAATGAGATAACTCATAAATCACCTATATTATTTAACCTATTAGTTTCTAGGTTTTAATCTATGTTATACATCACTTATGTTTCTAAGATAATATTGTATGGGTATTTTATATCATTAATAATGGTTAGTAATGATATTATTATTTTACCTAACCATGTCCCCAAGGAGTGTCCAACCAAGTATATAGAAAGGAACATTATTATACACCAGGTAATAATTGAGTATATCTCAATACAAAATTTTCAAGGTTATTATGCTTATATATATATATATATAACATATCTGAATCCATTTTTAGTATCCAGATATTGATTTATCTTCTTAAGAACCACATAATCAATACTTTTAAAAATATAGGGATGTTTTCCAATGTTTAACTTCAAACATAAGGCTTTTTATAGTCTTATTATATTAATTTGAAAAATTTCTAGACATTTCTCTAATACCACCTATAAAGACCCATGTATTTAATACACATTATCTGTTGATTTATTATATAAATTTCCATATAATACAATCCTAAAATATCATGAATCATAGTTTATTTGAGAAATTAGGTATATATAACATTAAGATGAAACATATTTGCACAATCATTAATAAAAAAACCCCAAAACATGTCCTTAGATTCCATGGTCTTTTAAAACTGTATGGGATAATATGCGGACATACATAAGAAAGTGGTGAGATATAAATCCAAGTAAGGTAATAAAAAATTCACAGAATAAAGAAATTTTGTAAAGGTGATACAACAGAAATATAGAGGAAACATTATAAAGGTTACAATCATAATCTTGAACAATGAGGTATCGTATAACATGATAAAAAAATGAAATATAGGAATGTGGTATCAACATAAAAGATGGAATAATAAACATTATTTAAGGATAACCACAAGGAAAACATAACAAAATAGGATATTGATAACCAACCATAAACCATAAATGGAATATCATGAGATTAATACATTACACATTTATTTGGATGTCAATAAAATTCTCGGCCCACCTATCACTTTCATATCACGTACATGCATAACTGTGCCACATAGATCATTAAAAATTAGGATGTCTTTCTTAAATTTTAAACCCAAAAATTAATGATTGTGGTTTATATAATTTTAATTTTGAAATCAATGAAGGATAAGTAGAACTCGTATAATACCCCTGATTGTAAATGTATATGGGTATTCAATGTACAAAATTTTGGCATAGAAAATCACAGGATATCATAACAGGTGTACATAAAGGTTTATAGAATAGATGAATTGTAGAGAAGGGGTATATAATTACATTTGGATTTTATGTAAAATAAGAGGAATGTATAAAAAAATATCCCAATTTGAATTAGAAAAAAAATTTATAATATAAAGGAGGTTCTTTAATATAGAGGAAAATGTGAAGACCCCTTACCATAAGAGGGTGCTTATAAAGGCATGGGTGGAGCTTCTTGAGACTTGGGGAATACGTTAGGAAATCTTTAGACAAGGAATGGAATTTTAACATCTCTTTTTAAATGGTTTTTAGGGAATTTGAATAGGACTTTCAGTGGGTTTTATATATAAATATAGGATATTTCTTTATTAATTTCCTAACATAGGTTCTGGACTCTGTATGATAAAGTACACAAAACCAAAAAACCTTCCCATGGTTTTTACCATAGTTACTACCAAAGTATCCTATTTTTCATTATATTAAATGTTTATGATCAGGTATCATTAATATAGTACCCTTGGTTATGTATAAGTATGTCAGGTTTATAGATACTTAATTTTAAAACCTTAAAATATAATATAGGTTTTAGAGAATTCATAAATGGTTTATAAAATTAATCAAATAAACTAAAACCAAATTATTTTAAAGGTTATATATATGTTTTATTTAATATATTTTATGAAACATTTACATCACTTTGGGTTGTTGTGATGTTACAATACACAATATATATTTATACCGTATTTAATGTACACAAAAAAAATATGATTATTTAAAAATTTTATGAAAATAAACATTGGATAACATAGATGTGATGATTTAAAAATTAATAATTATTTTATCAAAAAAAATATATAATTATGAAAATTTCAACTTTTTAAAACAAAACCACATATTTATTAAAAATTTTGTGTTTTTGATAACAACAGTTTTCGGACCCTTTTAAAAATTATTTTCAAATTCATAAAATATTTATATTTTTGAAACACTATTTAAAAATAATATTTTATTAAAATAAAATTTATTTAAATAATTCATAAATTTTTAAAAAAGTGTATCATGATTGAAACTATATATTGTCCAAAAATACACTTAGTGTTTCATCGTATTTGAATTTAATTTTTACCAAAATCTTTATTTAATCATTTAAAATGTAATATTAAAAAGGAATAAATATAATAATTAATTTCTTAAAATAATATAAATAAATTCAAACTATTATGGACTAGATACATAGACCTTTAATACACAAGAAAATAAATTTAGGGAAAGGTGTGTGATGGTGAGATTTTCATGGGGTGGATTGGCGTATATGGTTCATACAATGATTATGATAAGATTGAAATTCTCCTATAAGGGATTATGATCATGCTTCAATTCTTGAATCTCACCTTAGGTTTGGTAAATGAAAAAACCCGTGATATTATCTTTCATATAAGATATGATAAATGGTAATCATAGGGTATGATCCTATTTTTTTAGTCCATTGCGTCTTCCGTCCATGTGAAATGGACTTTATTATATCCTTTAATATAATAATCTTAATGGTTACTATAAAACAACAATATTATCAATGATTATGATTATTAATAGTCTTTTAAATTTGACAGACTATATAATGGTCCAACAATACCAGGGTAGTTCACATGTTTTCTATAATTCTATTTCTTAATAAGGAATTAAATTATTTAAAAAATGAATTTCATTTATTAATGTTCCGGTCATTAAACATGCCTTATGAACTGCCAAAATATATGCCATGAATCAAGGTTGTGATCAATGATATGATGAGCATGATTTTAAAATGTAATTCTCATGTTCTCATACGCTTATTCTCATGATATGTTTAAATTATTAATGATATCTCCCTTGTTTACTCTTACAGAGAATTAAAATCTCCCATTATTATGTTTTATTTCCCCATGTTATAATGAAAGGTACAATTTATTATACGTCTAATAATGATTCTATTTATGAAGAACCTAGTGGAAGATGATGTGGATCTCTTATGATGAAGTTTTTTATTTATCCATGTTTCTAAATATACTGGAACTATACAATTTTAGAATGTATCATTATGTTATGTTATGTTGTGAATATTCATCAAATAAGTTATAATATCTATGTATGAAATGTATGGGTCGTTGTAGTTGGTATCAGGGAATGGTTTAGTTACCTTTGGAAACCAGGATGACAAAACTTTTGTGATAATATTTAATAAAATTATAAGTATAGGAAAACTTAATAATTTATGGAAAATAAAGGAGTATGGTTTTACTAAAAAAACATCCATATCTGGATACAACAAATTGACATGGTTTTAGAACATATGCATGTTCGGTTAATATCAACAATAAGAGTTGGTCAAGTACATATCATCCAACATTCTGGTTCATTGTGAGTGTTCATATACCACAAATTTGGTTTGACACTCCCAAGGGATATTACTAGGTTAATTCAAATATTCATTATGAACCATCATTAAGGATTTTTAAAGATAATGATCATTAATTAACTAGGTAAAATCTAAGGTGTCATAAATTGAAAATAAGTTGCCAAGATTTAACCATCCTATAAATGATTTTTCATGATTGATCACAATGATCAATGATGCCAAATAGTCATTCTAACCATTTTGATTTCACTAAGGTATTTATGATATAATGATAAAATTGAGGTGGTTATATGTATGCTCAAATATTGAGGCACCTAATTTAGACTCAGATATATGAATCTGTGTATATCAGTAAAAGTATAAAAATATGTTAATTAATATCCTCAATAATTAGACATTGAATTAAAATTTAAAACCCCTAATGGTATCATAATCAAAAATCATGCATATAAATACAATCCAATTAAATATTATTGGAATTTTCTTCATGAAAACCCCATTTTTCCACCACTAGTTGAATTTTATATCATCGTAGGCATGGATTGGATTTGTTAACATTAATCCCACATATATTGATATGTAAGGGAAGTCACTGTTGATATTCTGAACCAACCTATGATTTTCTATCATTGGTGTATTAAATATGAACTTATAATGGAATTGTAATCTACTATATGGGTATTTATTTCTTTTCAAAATTGGTCTAAATGTCATATAGTTAGAGAGGAACCTGAAATCGATGATATTCCAATTATGTTGGAGTTTATTGATGTCTTTTAAAAAGATTCACCTTCTATTCAACCAAACCACAATGTTGAGTTATCAATGTAACTCATACATGATGAAACAATTATTTTTATGATTCCTTTTTTAATTAAACAGTAGATTTGCATGAATTGAAGAAGAAACACGAAGAAAATATTGAAAAGTTATTTATTTGACCAAGTGAATCAGCTATGGGTGTAGATTCTATTTCATTATTTTGATGAAAGATGGATCAAGACAATCCACAGTTATTATCAAGTACATAACAAGATCAAGATCATGAATAAGTATCTTATTCTCCATATAGAGGACTAGTTTAATCAACTATGTATAGATCAATAGTTTACCATGATTGAACATCATTATATATATCATCATCTAAGGGTCAAGAAGGAGGATGTACTCAAGACAACATTCCATACGAGGTATGTACACTATTAATATGTAGTTTTCCATTTGGTCTTACTAATTACCTTTCAATCCTCATGGATTTAACAAAAGTAATATTTAGATATCACTATGATGAATTTTTAGTAGTCTATATATATTATATTATTATATATTCAATGAGAATATAAGATCATGAAAATCAATTGAGGATTTTACTAAAGGGACAAAGAAATAAAATTTGGATGACAATTTCGTAAACTGTAAAATTTATCTATAATTTTTTTCATTTTTGGGTCATATTGAATTTTACAATGGATCATGCACTCTCAATGAGGGGACGAGGGTGAATCTAGTGTTACATGATTTACTAAATTCATTTCTTTTCATTATCCCAGCCTTTAACCTATTTTATCTATTAGGATGTTGGATCCTGTATGCAATAAAAAATGACAATGAAAAAACAACACACAATATTTTCACATGGTTTGGTACTAAGACCCACATCCTTACTGCAACAAGTTGTGCCCCCTGGTTACAGATTATTCACTATATGAAAATGGATACAATAGTGAAAGTATTATTCCCTTCAATAATGAGACCCATAATTTTTTGATCTAGAATCTTCCTAGAGATCAAATGTTCCCACATATACAAGTGACTCCAAAATCCTAGTAGAGGATCTTTATACTGTATCACATAGTGTTACCAGTACCCCACTGGCCTACTCCAAAGTCCCACTAGAGACATAAACTACTTTAGAGTACCACTAAGAACATCACAATTGTGATTCACATAAGATTTGATCCATTGATAGGGTGATCTTATAATCTTTTTCCACGAGCATGAATGATCAAACTGGTCCGTGTACAATTCAAGAATCATTTCAGTGGTACTGTATTTGCTCAAATAATACTAATATCCTATAAATGGTCATCTGGCTGAGTATAATTTTTCTTAGGAAAATATTCATTATTTTGATGAATAATAAGACACAATGAATAATGAATAACTTTGATATGAAATTATTTTGAATCACTGATAGAAAAACACTCCTGATTATAGTCTCAATTCACTGCACCCAAATCATGTAATATATTCTACATGTATGATACTCTCCCAAATTCATGCAAGAATAAAAATACATATCATGGTCTTATGAATATTTTTCCCATTACACATGTTATTTCATGTTAATATTCGTTTTGTTAAATGCATGGACACATACAATTACCAATTTTTATTTCAAAAAATCATTGTATACACACAGTCACTGTCAACAATTCTTTCATGAAAACCCAATTACACACACTACCTTTTAGAATATTTTCATTCACGCACAACATAAACTGTATTTTAAATTCATTTCACACACACTATCCACACACACAAAATGTTTATTTCTTTATCCACATATTCATTAAAATAGAATTTAATATCTCAAATATGCCGAACACTACCTTTGATACTTATTTTCACGTGGTTTCACTTACATGAGATTATATAATCACTAAATCATGGAAACCCTTGTATGCATGAAAATTTCGTCCAAGACACAATATCGAGTATAAGGTGTATCTTCGTTCATAACATCCTCGATAAATTTAGTGTAGATAACACTATTTCACTTTTCTTAAAATTGTTTGTGCAATAGTGATAATACATCTATTATTTTGTGTGAGTTATAAAAATTTTGTGCTAATGAGAATATTTTCTCATAATATATCATGATACATCATATGAATTTTGAAAATCATATATTCACTGGGCTTCTCTAAGAGTATAAAATACTTTTTATGGCATGTGGTATTCTATTCTTCTCCACATAGGATTATCACAAGTGAAGGATTATCCATCGTCTAAGCATTATCCATGCATAAACTATTCCTTATGAGAATCATATCATTTCAATAAATCTGCATCGCACTTAATATACTATCGAATGAACAATAAAAATCTTACAAAAAATGATCTCATCCATCGATATTTATAGGAAATGATCCACCATCCTTGCATGTGAACACCGTCTAATTTAAAAATGTACTGAATTTCTTTTTCGACATAATAAAATACCATCATAAAAATATAAATCTTCTTCACAATGAAATTATTTGATTTATTAATATTAATATTATGAAAAAGAAATTATCTGGTGTTTTCTATCATCTTCAAATTTTCATGACACACAGATGATGAACATAATCTTGTTTCAATATTTTTTCAACATTGATGCATGAAAAACCCTGTGGCCAGTCTTCCTCAATGTCTTGAGTTAAAATTCGATCTAGGATGGGCTTGATGGAGGAGACAACATATAGTTCTGATAAGATGGATTATTAAATCATATAATCATACCAAAATATGGAATATATTTTGAATCTATACTAACATTCTCATATTATATCCCACATCTAAAACTCTAAAATTTATATGATCCCTAATAATATATAATGCATCTTCCCATATTCATAATTTGTTACCAAAATCACATAAAATACTGAGACCACACATTACTACTCCGATAATGTTCATCCCCACACGATGTCTCACCCCAACCCATGCGCCTTCGGTATGCACCCATGCACGCACTCATCCACAACTATATTAGCCCATAGTTGTGGTTGATCTTAGATCCCACTTAAGTATTTGTTCACCTATATTAAAAAACTATTTGGATAAAATAGTGTCCATTTTTAATTTTATATCTATTAAAAACATTGGTCATATTTTATAATCCAACTTACTTAAAATTAAATCACAAATAATTTACAAAACCACAATGTTCAAAATAATAAAAAATTGAATGAAATTTTCTTAATCTTTTGTAAATGATGTTTTAAATTAATGAAACCATTAAAAAATGTCTTCTATACATAAATATCAGTTATACAGTCATCAAAATTAAATCTCATTGACTTGTCATATTCCTAAGTAATGAAAAATAACTTCAAAATTAACAAAAAACATGTATTCATAAATCTTACACCTTTGTATTTTTTTGTCAATACACACTTAATTTTAATAGTAAATGATATTCTCTCCCCCTTATTAGAAATATTTCCAAATATAAAAGAATAAAAATGAATTCTGATAAACATTTTTCAATCCTAATAACATTTTATTCCCCTCTGAAAATTATTGTCTATTTTACTTTTGAGAAGGATGGAATCAGTACTAACTTAGAGAAGAGAAAAACCTAATCATCTCTCAATCTATGTGAGCAATGATCTATGTAAAAATCAATATTGAATAAATTTAACAACAATATAGTCAATAAACTTATTTAATATGAAACTAATCACTGAGACATTTTAATAATTTCTCAAAATATTTTTCATCAAATCCCCTGCATACATCTCACTAAACATATTAGAAACATTTATGTGAAAGAATTTATTTGACATTTTTTTTCAAAAATTAATAAATATATTCATTTTATAACTGTTATTTAAATGAATATAGAATAATTTAATCAAATAACTCTTTTCTAAAAAGCTTCAATCATTAAATTTTTATCATCTAGAATAATCATATTTATACCTCATCATAACTTCTGATATTTATAACATACCAAATAAGATAGATATATCTGGTGGTTGGTATTATGTACTCCCTCTCAAGAGATGCACTCAAAAAATTCTTCATAGTGTTTAAATTTCATCATGAATACACTCCTCATATCTTCTAAGATGATTTGAAATGTTACAATGAGATGGAATGATACAAATAGTCTTCCATGATGAACATAGTTTTACTATAATATGTTTATAACTTTTATAAAATTGATGTATCCCCCAAATTAAATACTTCACCATTAATTCTATCCTTTAAAAACAACACAATGTATAAATGGAAATTAGGTGGTTCTTTAATACTCCTTAGTTAGAGTAATAGGGTTGAGACTCTCTTCTCAACCAAATGATTTTCTTGGATGAAAAATACTTCTTCACATATTCTAACAAAGAAGTATCATTTTTCTCTTCATGTTCCAATTATCATGCCTATTCCAACTATTTTGGCCATATAATCAATCATTATTTTCGAACATTATTAGTCTTTAATTTCTGTATTGTCTTTTTTTCCTAGATGTATATGTCATAGATGTTTCCCTTTCTTATTCAATAATTATTATTGACTACTTAACTATGTCAATCATTTTTTAATTACATGTCCAGACATACACACCTTAATAATTCAACAAGTTACCTCTTTTATGAAACTTTTAATATTCTTCATCAGTAATTTCATTGACCAAATCAATCTTATTGTTTCTCATCTGAATTGAATCTCTATTATATTCCATCTTGTTTCTTTTATTATTAATGTTCATCTACCATTCACAATGATCCATGATGTGACCTTTCCAACCATACAAGAAATATATTTTCCTTGTTGTGACATTCTTCATTTAATTTTTCACAACCATCATGGGAGATGTTTGTCAACAATCATCTTATTTTGTTCATATCCCATGGTTAACCTTTCAAATTTATTTCTTACTTGTTTCACTTTTTGTTATGGTCTTCTATTTTCAAAAATAAATTATTTGTGCAAGATGAGTACATACAAGAACTCATCATTGCAATGACCACTTTTGTTCCAGTAACCACATATGTTTTCCAACTATTCATATCTATTATTGATAAAATGATTCTATTTCTCTGCAATCTTCTTCTATTGTGCAGGTTTAAATTTATCTCTAGCTTTTCTCCCACTTTATGGAGGAATTATGAAAACATCATTTAATGAAATATTATGCCAATAATTATTTTAATTATGACCGAACATCCAAAAACACCAACTGTGGAATAAAATCTTCACATTTTCTTATGTTACATGTTTTAAATACCTTTGATATTTTTTGGCTTATGGGTATCACATTTCATCTTATGTGATTTTGTTGGAGTATAATAATTTCCGCATATTTTCACATCCATATTTGATGATGTTTTGGATTCATGAGTATTTTTATTCACCCATGTTTTTTATATTTAAATGTTGAATCTACACTAGTAAAAAAAATTAGATTAGTTCACACATATTTACTAGGTCAAAGAGTTACCTTCTTCAAAGAGCCTGCAATCGATTCATCCTTGAATAATATCAATCTCACCTTTCTATTAGATTGAACCTTTTCAGAAGTAAGACTCTTATGAAATTAATCAATGGAAATAAATGTTTTCTCAGTAACAAGAGACATCTTAGCTTGCATCACATCCATATGTATGAATTTCACTTCTAGTTAAAAACATTGAAATGATTGAAATCATCTCATATAAAAAAATTTCATTCTTTATTCCCACTGAATATCTATATTTTGAATCTTATATTCATAAATATAACTTCTATTTAGAATCAAATCATCAAGATCCATGATTATTTATAATTTATCATTGAGATGATATTTTTTGATCATTTGGGATGTGTTATACAACTTTTCACACGAATTATTTACTTGTATAAAAATAATTTCAACAAAAATAAATTCCAATTCTTGAATTACTCTTTCATACCGTTATTTTCAAAGTGATATTTTTTCATCCTTTAAATTCACACATTTTTTTAAGTGTTGGATAATCTAAAAAGTTTAGTCAATGCTTCTTCCATATCATTTTCCTATTTTATATTTGTAATTCTTCATCATGAAGTTCCATGAAAATTCTTTTCATACAAGTGAAAACTTATTTGGTAACATAATTATGATTCTTTATAAATTTTTAATTGAACATATCATCATCAAAACGTGAACATGACTCATTATAATAACCTAATTTCACTGAAAAATTACCACTTGGAATTTCTTTAGGTAGCAGTTGATCTTAATTTATTATAAAATTTATCTTCAACTTCATTTCCACACTTTTCTTCCTATTTTTTGTGCTTTTAATGAAACATAATCATTTATAACAACTGCATTAGAATTAAGATTTTTTCATCCAATTATACTCTGAATTTTTTTAAAAATAAAATATAAAATTCATATAATTCTGATATAAACCACTAGAAAAGAAAATTAGATCCAATCTAATTTGGACTACGCAATGATATCATTTAAAGATTCCAAAGGATCATGCAATATCATTGAGTAGGTGGAGGTGAATCATCTGTGTCTTGATTTACTAAAATATTATATTTTATTAACTACGTTTTAACCTCTATCACCTTTTTAGATAATGGGTCCTGTATGCGATAAAAATGAAAATGAAAACACAAAACACAATATTTTTTACAAGGTTTTGTACTAAGACATATGTCCTTGCTGCAACTGATTATACCCCCAATTATAGATTCATAACTATTTGTAAATTGTTATAACATGGAAAGTCCCATTCCATTAAACAATGATCCCCATAGTGTTATAATCTCAAATCTCACTATAGATCACATCTTCCCACCTACATAAGTGAATCATGATCCAATAAGAGGATCTTTATACTTCATCACACAGTGTTACCATCCCATCGGCCTACTCTAGAGCCCAACTAGTGACATGCAATGCTTTAGAGTCCCACTGGAGACATCATAGTCTTGAGTCGCACAATATTTGATCAACTGATAATATGCTATTACAATCATCATCTATGATATTAATGGATCAAACTGGACCATGTAAAATTAAATAATCTTTACAGTGGTTTTGTTCTTTTTCAAATAACACTAATCAGAAATAAATGGTCAGCTACCTCTGTACAATATTACTTGGGGAAATGTTATTTCATTTGCTATAGACCAGACCTAAAAAAAATGAAAAACTCATATACTAAATTATTCTAAATCACTGATATAAAAGATTCCCCAACTCCTGTCCCAAATCATTGCCCCAAAATCATAAAAACATATATTGAATGTTTGATACTCTTAAAACTTCATGCAATTATAAAACTATATTTCATAGTATTCTAAATAATTTTTCTTATACAAGTGTCACTACATGTCCATCTGCATATCAGTGTTGTTAAATTCATGCACTCATAAAATTACTACCTTGTCTTTCACACTTACTTTGTATACAAACAATTAATTTCAAAACATCTAACATGAAAACAAAATTTCACACACAACCTTTTGAATAATATTCATTCACGCAAAAACTACACAATATTTTTTATTCTTTTCGCACAAATTGTCCACACGCACATTGATTATTTCATAATGAACATATACAATAATATATACATGAACTATTAACTACCTTCATGCATTAAACCAATAATATATTGAACACAAAATCTTATATCTCAAATATGCGTCAACACTGCCTTTGATTCTCGACTTGACATGGTTTCACTTACATGATCTTGTGCCCTCACTACTTCAAGAATACTCTTGTATGCATACTAATTTTGAGAAATACACACTATCAAGTACATAATGTATCTTCCTTCGTTACATCCATAGTAAATAAAGTACAAATAAAACTATTTCTCTTTTCATCAAATCGTTCATGAAACTAGGAGAATACTTATGTTATTGTTTGTGAGTTCCTAATATTTTCTACTAACCAAGAGATATACACACAATTTTTCTTTCTATATCATATGTATTTGAATAAATAGATCGTTACAGGGATTTTTTTGTGAGTATAAAATACATTTCAATGGCCTATACTATCCTCTTCCACTTTAGGTAGGATTATCATGAGAGGTGGATTTTCCATTGAACGATTAGTAGCCACATGACACTTCTTCCTTATGTTAATCATATCATTTCAACATATTTGTTTATATCTTAATATAATCTTAGAAAAATAAAAAAATCATAAAAAATGATCTTGGCGATCTATTTTTCTAGGAAATGATCCACTAACCTTTCCCATGGATACCATCTGATTCCAAAGTGTACCATATTTTCATCCCGGCATAAGAAAACACCCTCACAAAAATATCAATCATGTGCACAACAAAATGATATTGTTTATTCATTGTAATTCAATGAAAATGAACCTCTCATCTAATTTATATCATCATCAAATTTTTAGATCACATATATGATGATCCGAAGATTGGTTCATGATTTTTTCAACATCGATTCATGAATATAACAGCAAACATCACTTTTTGATGGATTATGGTAGAAGAGGATCTTGAATGAGAATTATGGTTCAGACGAATTAAATAATTGATAGTAAGGATAATAAAACTATATGATCATTTTGAAAAACATAATATCGTTAAAAGATATAGTAACCCGCTCAAAATAGAGCCCACATTGAAAACGCTCGAATTTCTCAGCACCCATATAAAACTGGATGAGGCTACCATGCGTTATAATATATTACTAAACACACCTAAAATGTTATAAATACCTCGTGACTGATCTGTTATGATGTCACCCCACACGATGGCTCACTGAATCCCATGTGCCTTCTCTATAGACTCTTATATTAACTCGTCCATTACATTGTTGCCTCATGATTTTTTTGATCTTAGTGCCTACCTAAGTTGTGGTGCACCTAGATCCCATGGACTATTGGAAATATTGGCCACTTTTTTTAATACACCCTCAATGAAATACTTTAAAAATTTTCTACAATCTAAATAACTTATAATTAAATCACAAGAAATGTTCAAAACCACCTTATGGTAAATAAATAATTTTTACATGGCATCTTTGTATGATTTAAACAATGTGACAATTCAATTTTTCCAATGTCACTAGACATATGAACATACAGATTAGCTCTGTAATCATCACAATTAAAACTCATTGAATTTTTAACTTCTTATGTAATTGCTATTCATTTATACCGTAAATAAACAAGGATTATTCGAATGTAATATTTGTTGAGTGTATATCCATGGATCTATCAATGAAAGAAGACATTGAACATTGTTCTAGACCAACCACAATGACTATGATAAATATTTTTAATGGTTTAATTGTATATTTTTAATGATTTTTGGAGAATATCTCTTGGTTTTCGGATCCTTTCACCATTTTAACTCCAATGGGATCCATGTTTCATTTTAGAGATGAATGTGAAGAAAATTTCAAGGAACAAAACTGAAGGTTTTTTAGCGGACTTGTGCAAACAATACCCTACAGTGGAGAAGGATTTTTAATATATGGTGATGCACCAATGAAGATAATGAGATGAGTTATCATATAGAATGATACAATGACAGAGTTTTCATCATAATAATGGAAGGATAACGAGAAAAATTACCCAATTCACGATTTTGAGTTAGCTATGGAATGTTTTTCAGTATAGAAATGAGAGGATTATTTTCATAGGGAAAGATGTGAAATATATACTAATAATATAATTTTAAATCATATATTCACACATGAAGAGTTGAATATTTACTAGAGAATATGGTTAGAGTTGATTAAATATTATAAATTATGAATACATTACCACCCTAGTAAAATAACAAGGTGGCCAATTCTTTGAGTTCAAAATATCCCACTAGGTTATCCATAATGAGGATCATAAAAAATACATTGTTTTTTAATTTTAAAAGAATATATCTATAAATCATAAATGAAATGAGGAAATATTATATTTCTCAAATTACTGTTCAACCATATATTCTTGTGAGAATTAAATAGGTTAATATGGAAGAGTTGGAAGTGTATAACAAGTTTAGAAATGTTACTAAATTCAACCATGATTATGATAGAAGAACAGGGTTCAATAACTATGTATGTGTTATGTCCATACTAAATTTGAAGAGGGATATATTGGATGAGGCACACAGTTCATCATTATCTATTCATCATCGATGTATGTAGATGTATAGATATATGGAATAGTATTTATGGTGGGATAACATGAAGAGGGATATTGTATAATATATATCTCAGTGCTCGGTATGCTATAATGTTATGGTTGAGATACTGAAGACTAAGGGGATGTTACAACCATTAGCCATACCATCATAAAAATGGGAAAATTCAAAATGGATTTTTTCTTTGGAATTCCCAAAAAATTTAAAGGGCATAATACTATTTGGGATATATTCGATGTACTTATGAAGTCTACACAATTAACTTCCATTAGAGAAAATTTCTCATTGGATGATATTGTTGGGATAAACATTAAAGAATTCGTATGGTTGCAAGGAGAACCACATTCTATTATATATGACCGAGATACAAGGATTACCTAAAAGTTATAGTAAAGTATTCCATAGTCTCAGGATAAAGATTTGAGTTTCATCACATCTTTTCATCATCAAACATATGGAAATTCTGATAGGACCATTCAAACCCTTGTGGATATACTGAGGTCTTCTTATATTGGTTTTAAATTTGGTTCTAATCAACACCTTCCTCTTGTGAATTCGCTAATAATAATAGCTCTCACTCAAGAATTTATATGGATCCGTATGAATCCCTCTATGGAAATAAGTTTATAACACTATTGTTTTGTGGTGAAGTTAGAGGACAAAAGCTGTCAAGACTTGATCTAGATGAGGAAATGGCAGAGAACATTAGAATGTTTTAGCAACATATCATAGAAGCTTATGTCGATAAAAAATATATTCTATTAATCATCAGTTATATATGGATTTCTATGTTAGTGAGAAGGAATTTTGTGAATTTCTATGTCAATTAAGGTTATGATATTTGGAAAAAATGAAGATGAGCCCTTGGTAAATTATCCTCATCAAGATTCTAGATTGAGTAGGGATGGTCTATTATCACATGATGCTTGTACCAAACCTCTATCCAGCTAAAAATGTGTTCAACGTATCTATCATGTGGATGTACATACCTGGTCCTTAAAATATACTCAACTCAAATGTCTTACAACTAGATCATGAAATTTCGTAATAATAATAACTAATATAAAGCTTTTTTAATAGATATTATGTTCTATGGAACCAGACTACTCACCTCATTAATGTTCACTGGTTGAATCTGAAACTAAAAGAAGCTACTTAGGAATTAGAGGTTAAAATAAAAAATAGATATCCTAATTTTTTGTATTTATATAATATATTTTGAAGTGAAATTAATTTTAAGTTGGTTTTAATATAAAACCCAGTGATTTTACAATATATTTATTTTATAATAAATTTAACCTCTTTAATAGCTTGTTATATTCGCAACTCCGAGTCTAAATGAATCATAATGGTGTATATTGTTATCAAATAGACATTAAATTCATGTGTATGAATAATATTACAAAAATAATGAAAAATATATGGTTTACACTTACATAAAAGAACCCAGTTGTTATTAATTTATTATAAGTCAAAATGAAAATAATTTGTAATTAAAGAGTCATTTTTATGAAAAACTATTTTTATGCATGAAATGGGTTTTCATTTTACTAAATTAAATCGATACTATTGGTGAATTATTTTAGCTAAATGTATATATTATATATTCAATCAAATAATTAAACATTAATAAATATTTTTTATCAATAAATGATATAATATAAAAGTAATTTTTATTTTTAAAATGTATATTTTTAGAAATAGGTTTTCATCGCATTTTGTGCACTTATTTTGAAATGAATTTATAACACATATAAATAAAAAATCATGAATAAATGGATTCTATATTTTGATTTATAATCATTAAAATTGGTAAATAGATCACATATATATTTGTTCAATATGAATAATAATCATATTAAATTTCTGTCCCCTTAGTATGAGTAAAATGTATAAAATAAGGATTGAAATTTGTGATAATGATTTAAAATTTATCTTACAATTTATTTTGTCCTATTTAATGTGTGTTGTTCATCCATGTATATCCATGTATCGAATATATGCACACTTGGTGACACATTAATTTGAATGTGGCCTTTATATTAATTTATGAAATAAATAAATACCAAATGTCACATTCTTGACTTTAATATATATAAAACATTTATTTAATGATAAAATGAGGATATTATTGATTTTAAATGTTTATTTTAAATAGAAGATATTTTTTTCAGTAGAACTTTATTTCTAATTTTTAGTTATTGAATATTTACCTCAAATTCTTATCCAACACTTAAACAATATTTATTCAATTAATTGAAAAAATAAATGGTTTTAATAATATTTAAAGTACTAAATTTTAATTTAATTATTATGTTACCTGAATAATTAATATGCATATTAATTATTATGCATGTTTAAAAAGATTATATTTTAATTAAATATTTTTCTTGGTTACATTAACGTCAAATTAAATTAATTATTCCAAAATTTACATAAATGATATTTAAAAAAATTATTAAATGATTTCAAATTCATAAAAATATTATCTTATAACTAGTTAAGGGAATATTTTTTAAAATATCTACCATGGACCATTTAGGATTCAGTTTTTCATTTATGGAAAAATTATAAACCGTTTAAGTTTGAAATAGTATTTATTGTGGTTAAGGCTAAAATAGTTGAACTTAGGGTTAATCCAAGAGAAAAGGTTTAAATCACAACTTAAACCTACCTAAATTTTACTGGTTGTTTTAGTTGAAGAAAACCCAACCATATTTTTGAATATCTACACATTTAAAATCTTTATTTGAAAAACCCTATTATTCTATGATTTTTTTCCAAATTTATTTAATTTTTTTTTGATATTTTTCATGTCATGCAACACAAAAAATAGTTTTTTATTAATTCACCAGATCAGAAATTCATTAAATTCAACACCAAGGTAATATTTCTCCCCAACAAACACGGTGGTTATATTGCAGTACACGTAAGAATAACCTTCCTCAATGTCTTGCATAACATGGTTATCTGAGTTCTACCACACAATAATATATTATTAAAATAGTAATATTTAATATAGTAAGGATTATCCTAGTAGTTAAATTAGTGGTTATAAATAGTATTAAATAAATTATTAAAATATATGGTTTAATTCATTGGTTACCTATTAATTAGAAGTGAATATTGATACCAAGTAAATATAAATGGAATGATTATACAAAGAACTCTATTAATGCTTACAAAAATATTTTATCCAAATAATATAAATAAATTAAAATTAGTGAATGATGTTAATGTTTATATATATATAATATTCAAATAAATATTTTTGATATTTTTACAATATATTCATTTTGCATAGGATAATAAGATACCCAATTTTATACTGAAAGTACTAAATTTTTATTAAGGCACTCTTACTGCCTTTTAATGGTGAACCTATTTTAAATACAATTTTTTGAACCATTGTAAATATTATATTTCAAAATAAACTCCATATTTTAATGTAAAACATAAATATTTTCTTAGCGATAATTTTGGTATTTTTTGGTGATGTTTTCATTTTTAATGAATAGGAAAAATAGTGAATTTTATTTCAAAAATAATTTTTCTTATAATTTATTCATGAAGTTAAATTAAATTTTAATTTGGTAATAAATGGAAATTATATAAATAATCTATCTACTAATCCTATATATATCATTGTAATAAATATCACATTCAAATTTCATATAAAAACAATGTAATCATTGATTCATTTTTACTTTAAAAACATTCATTGTCATCCCATCTGCAGGATTAAATTAAAATTAATATTTATAACTTTTGTGAATGGAATTTGGAAAAATGGATTTTATATTTGGAATCATAATAATCAATAATTCTTAATAAGTTTAACATAGTATTTTACCAAAATTATTAGTGTATGAAATTAAAACTAGTTGCAATGATTAAAGAGAATTAAATATTAACAAGGGATAAAAACTTAATCTTAAGAGCCCAAATGATGTAGAAAAATTCCCAAATGAAATTGCGTGGCCATATTTTGACACTATACTCCCTTGTATCAAATTTATTCCATTACTGAATACACATGAAATGGAAAACATGCGGGTGGAATTCAATTTTTAATAATTTATGAGGGTTATACTCCTCCTTTACTATAATCATTCTTCCTATACACTTTCCACCTCACAAATATTAAGACACATTATCATGACCACGCTCTACCAAAATAGCTCTTCAACATCCCTCCCCTCATTTTAGATTCCACCATGTGACAAATTGATTTTTATTTCCCTTATCGCATGGTCAGTGCATGGGTTGGGAAACACTACGACAAGCTCTAGGAAACCATGAAATCCTTAGAGTGATTCTAGTTGAGGGCACACAGACCACACACGGCTAGTCAATCGTTGCTTACAAAAAGTGTGAATCCATTGTCTCAGAATATAACAATTCATCATAGCTGATTCATGGATTTAAAACCATGCAGTTCAATAATGTATTTTTTCTAGGTCTGACCAATATGTAGTACATGGATGGCTCATGGTTTAGTAAACCATGTAGACAAACTGTATGAGCTGCACATATCTTACAATTTGTGAAATTCCAATTTTTCTTTCTCATGTTGTTTAAACCAAAACGCCTCATTTCCTATGTCTATCATTCATATAGTCCAAGATGTGCTAACCCCATGCTTTTCAAAACCTCCACTCCTCTTTCCATGGTCTATGTGCGGTGATTGTTCCAGTTTGAGGTTAGATTTATCAATGTAACCCTCTCTACTCATCTCCCTCTTCCGCTTTCCTTGATATCCTCTAGATATCCTCTTCTTCCTACATCATGTGGATATAGGGTTTTTGTTTCCCTTTGATTATGATGGTGGTTTTTATACAATGTTCGTCTTGGTTGATCTTTGCTCTTGGAACCTTGTATAAGTTGTTTTGGGTGCACATTGTCGAAGTAGTATGAGACTGAGGTAGGTTTCCTTCTTTTACATTCCATTTTAATTAAATAATCATTTATTTCATAACTTTCTCACCCCCTTAGTTTATAAATAATGATGTTTGTTATTTTAAATTCATGTTTGGTGTGATAATCAGTGTTTTCTCACTTATTATGTGATAAATGGGATGTATTAGTTAAATATTTCACTCCATGTGTTTGATTAAATTCCCCATTGGATTTTTCTTGTGTTTCTCTCTATCAATAGAATGGTTTGAATTTTTAAAGATATTAATGATGTGTGAAATTATGATTTGGTATCATTTAATGGATATTCAATGTGGTTATGTACATAAATGAAATGAGTATTTGGATCTTAAAAATTGGTTTGGCATGTAGTGATGGTCAATGGCCCATTTAGGATTTTAATGAAAAAGGATTGACTTGAAAAAGTGTCATTGAATGTCTAAAAGTGGATTTAATGGAATGGTTTTGTAATGGGGAATGGCGTATTTTCATATTTTTGGAAATTTGGTTTGATCTTCTAAGAAAATGATTTTTGAGGCCCATTCAACACTTTTGTAAAAGTGGAGAAAATTGTTACAATAAAAACCCTCCTTATTATATCATATTTCACTATTTAGATTTTATGGGTGGGATGCCCTAGTTTTAGAATCATAGTGAATGATTAAACTTTTATGATATAAGAGATTCTTGGTATAGACTACATTGTGTCTTATGAGATGTGTCGGATGATATTGATCCTTGGGTTGAGTCGGGTGATGCATGTTGTGTGAATTATGTTTATTATATATATTCATGTGATTGGAAACTCAATTGGCATCAGTTGGATCACCCTCGTCAATACATTTTACCTGGAGAACATAACATAGATATTGAATTTTATGATAACCATTTCAATATAAGATGGGTTACATAATATCTAGTGGTCCCTATTATGGGAATATTTTGAGTTTTGTTCTTATGGGATTGGTCTCCTTGGTGTGTACCATGTGGGGAGTGGTGAAGTGTGTTAGGGTAATTTTATGTAATTGAGTGAGGCATTATTTCTAGGATGGGTCAACATGTATCAGTATGTTATGTATTATTCATGATCTTATAGGTTACTCCCATGTATATTGGAACATAGTTACTTATGGTTGATGATTGAGATTCATGATTGGTCTCTTATTCTCATCTGATTATTTCATTTTCCAAAATATTTTTGATTAATGTGGTGTTTTCATGTGTGGTGTAACTCTTTAAAAAGTGTTGATTTGTCCCCATAATTTTATGGATTTATTTTCCTCATTATTGTTTATACTATCTTGATCTAATTTTGACATGAAAGCACCACATTCCTCTTTGAAACTGTAAATGGTTGCTTCTTGGAAATGATTTTAGTTTCTGAAATGAAATGGGAAATGAACAATTATTTGAATTAAAGTGGAAAATATGTGTAAAATATTACTTATATATATATTATTTCAATCCTTATTTTTATGTATCTTTTATTTTAAAGGAAGTTCTAGGGAATAGATTGGTTCATGAACACCTTATAAGTATTTATACTCAAGAAATTATTACAGGCTTTTTTATATTGTGGTGAAGGTTTTAGCATGGTTTGATTACCATAGTAGGCGGTTTATCTTGGGTTTTGAGAGTGACCCTCTGGGTCACATGGATATGATGTTTCATTCAGTTTAAGTTGTGTTTTGTATTTTAGTGTGTTTATCCTTCACCTTTGTAAAATATGTTCCTTATGGATATTGATATATATATATGTTCTAGGATACATTGTTTTTTATTACTCTATGATGTTTATATTTTTTATGGGCATAAATTTTTTCTTTTGTTACTGTGATGATGCCCGATAATAGTTCTGATTCCATGGGGATTGGGAAAACCCTTCAAGCGTTGTCTCGGGTTAGGTCGAGTGTCGGATTGGATGGAATCCCAACTTGGTTCATGAAAAAATTATATCAGATCAGGATACATTAGAGGACCATGATTTTAGAGTAACCTTTTTTAATTTTGTATTACATGGTATATGGATTAGGATTGTTAGAACTAAAGAGTTAGGTCTGGGGGAGTGTCTGGACATCAATTTCTATACCAAAACCGTGGGTTATGATGGGATTTCCATTTTTAATTTTTTTAGATCTTGTGGTGGGTTGGTGTTTTGGATATGAAGATTCAATCGGTCTAGTGATTATTGTGAGATCGCATGGTTTAAAAAGACATGTGGAGTTGGGTACTTTGTCCTAAAATTCTCTGGGTGATGGTGGTGGGCTTAGCATAGAGTCTCTAACCATATGTCTAATTCACTCATCATTACTAGTTCCCCCTTTTATGTTTCTCTATGTTCCTTGTGTTTTTAATTTTTTTTTTGTGAAATATGGATTTGAAATTTATAAAAAAAAATTTTAATTTTGGAAAAAGATTTGATTTAGGGAAAATGAAAAAAAGATTTATTAGTTTTATTTTAAATAAATTCTTGGAAAAGATGTTTTTTGTAACAGATTTGTAGGGATTGTCTTAATTGGTGGATTGTAATGTATAAATTTGTTATGAAATGGGGTTTTTTGAATTTATAATTTTTTTCAATGAGATGGAATGGATTTTTGAATGGAAATTCCTGGGATTTTGTTTTTTTGAACAAGATGTAATAGTTTGAAGTGTGGAATTTTAAAATGGTTTTTTTGACATGGTAGTTAGAGTGTTTTTGAAAAATATTATAAATATTGAAATGTGACATGATTTGAGATTGTGAATATTGTGAGTAATTTTTTATTTGTAAAATGGAATGGTTTTAATAAAACCTCTGGTATCTTCTTGGGTGCTCACATGCATGGATGTCTGAGGAAAGTTGATGGATCATCATGTGGGTGGATGAGTGCTAGGTATGGCATGATCTGATGGTGCCTAGGGTGGCACCAACATGATCATGTAAGTGAGAATATAGGAAATACATTTGGAGAGAATAAAATTATTCCATGAATTTTCTCTTTTAGAATTGGTTTTCAAGTAGAAATTTTTGATTTTTGATATCTAGTAGTATTGTGGTTTATATTATGATGTTTTGGATATCTTTAATATATAATATTTGATATTAAGAGCTCTCACTGATGAGTTGGTTTTGAATTGGTTAGTGGATTTATTCTAGCCCAGTGGTTTCCCCAATGATATTTTATGGATATTTGAGGTTCATATATGGGTGGTTCTACATTAGCAGGTCTTCTAGTTGATCTACCTAAGGATTTTTTTCTAGATTTTTGAAATTTAAATCCACCTCTCTTTTCCGGAAATGAGGATTCTATTGAATCATTAGTGTGGATGAAATGAATTAAACAGAACATTAGACTCATTGAGTTTCATGATTAATTAATAGTTATTTCTTCTACCTTTATACTTGATATTTTTACTTATAAGGGGTGAACGATAGTCTGTCAGAACAAGCCTCATGAAGTTATTAACTAGGAGTTCTTCAAGGCATCATTCATCCAATATACTTCTTTGATATGAAAATGGTAATAAAGGGAATGAGGATGTGATATATATAGTTAGGTGATGGGTTAGTGTTTGGGGTTCTATCATAACATTATGGGATTAGTTCCATATGATATGGGGTACGCTATGGATGATTCCTCCAAGGCTCGATATTCTGATTGTCGACTTCAACCCAATCTGTAGGGAAGTGTTTTTTAGTTAAATATATCTTCTTGTCCCAAAGTGGTGAAGAAATGTATTTGTTTTGAAGCTATTATGGAAGGAGTAATCGAGGTTATATTCCCTTCTTTAGTCTCTAGATGTAGTGAATGGAATTCCAGTGAGGAAGAGGGGAATCCGTCAGATGATTTTGGAGATGGTCGTGGGATTAAAATGCCACTAGATCATTCAACAGCTTCTTATGGGCATGAAATTGTTGTTTTTCATCAGTGCAGTGACCCTAGACAAATAAATTCATCATGTACACGTTTATTGAATACCTTTCACGCTTTTGGGTGCCTAGGAAACTTGCAACAGTTTTGTTTGGGTGTTTTTAGGAAGCAATGGGGAGCTAGTTAATAAAAGTAAAGTGCAATTTGGACTCGGTTTAAAGTCACTTTATGTTGTATTATTTCATATAGATGCATCTATTGAAGAAATTACTGTTTTCTTTTGATTTTGACTTAATAGGTTGGTTTGTACCTCTTGATATATCATGTTTTAATGCACGTGTGTTCTTCTATAAGAAATTATTAATCACTCCGTTTAAAAATAGAGGTGTCTCCTTGGCGTGTCTTTTGAATTTTTGTCTTGGCGACCACATATTTCTGGATTTTGGATATAATTCAGAACATGCATTAAACATCAATGCTCTAGACATAGGCCCTATAGTGAATCTCTAGTTTAGTTATAAATCCTAGGGGTGTGATAGACCTTGAAAAATTTTTTCATAGGTGAAGGAATGGGGACTATTTAAGGTTCTCTATTGTAGTTTTCTTTAATGTGATTTACTTTCCACTTATGATGAGTTTAATTTAGTGGGGCCCCTTTTGGTTGTGTTGGATGTCCTATATTAGAATGTTCTTATGTTTTTAGGCATTATAAGTTCAATATAGTTGGTTCATAATGATTTAGAGACCAACTGTGTGTCTCATTTTGGTTTCTGCTAGTTTTGATCAGTGTTAGTATTTTTCTATTGGTGGTGATTCCATTCTGGGATCCTATGTTGTAAATAAGGTTTGGTTTGAAAGGATTTCTCATATGAAGTTCATTGTTTTGAATATGTTTTATTTCGTAGTTTCTTTTCAGTATTGGTGAACATTGGGATTCCTGAGAGAAGGTTGAACGATCTGTTTTAAAATAAGGTTTTGGATGTTGTGGCTCAAATTTCCCATTGTTTCATGAGAAGGGGGTTCAGTTGTTTTTTTAAAGAGAGTTGTAAGTTCTATTTGGGGGTGGATGAGTTTTTATTTTGAAAGGATAGATCATGTAAATGTGGAAATCCTTAGTCTTTAATGAATCATCTAGACTATGTTCTTGATTTATTTTGTTATAAAGATTTAGTAGTGGGGGGAATTTTCACACCTAGTTTTTTATTTTTGACCTATGATCCAGTTTATCGTTTGGATTTGATTTTGGATATCAAGTTATAGGTGTGGCGAGTTTAAATTTTTTGTTTCATTGTGTTTTTATCTTAGAACATTGTATGCATATGAATTGGGAAACCATGCGGTGTTTTCTATAAAACCATATAATACATGGGGTGATTTTGGTTGGGGTATCACGGACCACACATATTTATTAAATCCATGATTTAACAATAAAAGAAGTCACTATCTCGGGATAACACCATTATTAATGGTTTTCATGTGGTTTTAAAACCATGAAACCGAACTGTGTAGGTGCTTAGATGTGTCTATAAAGGTTTTCACAGTTGGTGCACGATTTGGTAAACCTTGTTTCCAAACTGTGTAAGGTTCCAAGATCATAAAATTTATGAAATTTCAGTTTTTCTCCATTGTTATTTTTATCCCAAAACACCCCATTTCACCTCCCTTTGGTTCGTAAAAACATATGGGTTATCTCCCTTGTTCTCCAAGCCCCAAATCCTCCTTTGACGTTAGATCTAATATGGTTCTTTAATATTAGGGATTGATTTCTCAATATTACCCTCTACTCTATTATCCCTATTCTAATTTCCTCTATTCCCTCTTGAGATATTCATCCTCCCAGGTCATGTGGATATAGGGATTTTGTATATGTTGGGTGTTATTTAATGGTTCCTCTTGGAAGATCTTAGTTCTTGGAACCTTGGTGAGGTTTTTTTGGGTGTGTATTTTCGAATCATAATGTTATTGAGGTAAGTTTACATTTACAATTTTCTTTTTAATTTATGAATCATTGATTTCATTCGTTTCTCACCTCACATATAATTAAAATAATTATGTGTTGTCTTTGAAATATTTGTTTGGTGTGAAAAGTTGAGGTTTCTCATTTGTTATGGGATAAATGGAATAGATCTGTCAAATATTTCACACTAATTGTTCGATTAAATGATTACCTAGATTCTTCCTGTGCTTTGTGATATATAAAGATTATTTTGGATTTGTAAATTTATTTATAGTATTTGAAATGATGATTTGGATTCCTTTAATATGTTTTAAAAGTGGTTTTGGATTTAAAAGAATTTTTTATTTGGATATTGAAAATTTGTTTGGCATTTTGTGATTGTTAATGGCTCATTTTCAATTTTAATGAAAATGGGTAAATATGAAAAATTGAGATGAACATTAAAAATAGTGATTTTATAAAAAATTTGTGAAATGGTAAATGTGGTATTTTCATTATTTTGGAAAGGTGGTTTGATCATTTGGGAAAAGGATTCTTGAGGACAGTTTGGAACTTTTTTAAAGTGGTGATAATATTTATCTTGAAAACCCTCCTTGGACATTATTCATACCTTATTTATAATATATGGGTGATATTTCCTTGTTGTGTAATTTTCTATACCTATTTAACTTTTGGTAATTAGGAGATCCTCGATATATATGCTTGTGGGAGCTATGTATTATATTGATAGAGATTGATTTAGGGGTGACTTAAGTGATGCATGTAGTGTGAATTATAAGTATATATGTGAATGTGATTGGATGATTTGTTGAAACAATATGGATAACCCACATCTATACTTATTACATGGATAACGTTTCATAGCTATTGAATTTTCAAAGAATTTCATTCTGCATTAGTTATGTTACTGACTAGCTAGTGGCACATAACATAGGGATGTATTGAGTTCCATTTCTATGGTATTGGGCCCCTCGGATTGTAACATGTGAGGGTGGTCGAGTGTGATAGGGTGATTTGATTTCATTGAGTGAGGAATGATTTTGGGACGAGTCAACATGTATTAGTATGTTTTGAAATATTCACGACCTCCTAGGTTTTTCCCATGTCTACTGGAATTTAGTTATATATAGTTGATGATAGATATTCATGATTTGTAAGTTATCCTTGTGTAATTATTTCCATTGAGCTTCTATTTTTATTATTGTGATTCTTTCATGTGTGGTGTAGTTATTTGGATAGTGATGAGTTATTCCTAAAAGGTTTGTGGGAAAAGTTTTCCCCTATAATTGTTTATACTCTCTGGTTCCAGTTTTAAAATGAAATCCTCACTTTAATCCATGAAATTTTAAATGGTTTCCTCTTGGAAAATAATTTTTTTTATAATTGAAAAAGTGTAAAGGAATATTATTTTGTTTAATGTCTAAAATGTGTGTAAAACCGTAATTTTATATGTTGTATTTAAAAAATGAAGTTGATGTTCCTTTTATTTTAATAGAACAGAATTGGGAATAGATTGTTTTTGGAATGAATAATATGTCTTAAAAATAATTCTTACAATTTTTTCTAGTTTTTAGTTTGTGGTGAAGGTTTCATCTTCATTTGATCGCCATGGGCATTGGTTGGTCTTGGTATTAAAGAGTAACCCTCAGGGTCACATGAAGATGTTGTTTTTTTCAGTTTAATATTGGTTTATAATTTCAGTTTTTTTTGTATCCTTAAAATTTTTCAAATATGTTCATTTTGGATATTTATATATATTTATTGGTATTATCTTTATCATTACTCTATTCAGTTAATTTATTTATTATTGGGATAAATCATTCCCTAGTTACTCTGATGATGACCGACACTAGTTTCCATTCTATGGGGATCGAGTACAACATTCAGGCCTTATCATGAGTTGGGTCAGGTGTCAGATTCTGTGGCATACTGAATTGGTACATGATACTCCCCTAGGGAAACATCCATCCATTTAAGTCCTTTGTTGAAAACCAAAAGGAGTAACCCAAATAAGGGGTAACATGTTTCCTCATACTCTTTAGTATTGTTTCCATTATCCACCCATTCAAATCTTGTTATTCCACAATTATACGAAAGAGTATCCTTAATATAGAAATATGTTTTTATTTTTAGGGTTTTGACCTTCACTTAGACACAAATACTTTTAATGGGTTACAAACATACATTTTATGTTCACTGTGAACTACCACCTCACAAAACAATGATTGTTCATTTTTCCCACAACACCTTTAGTTGTTTGGAATTATGATTGACACTATATTTTTATATGATATATATTTATTGATTTATTTTTTATTTATGATTATTTAATTATTTTATAACACACACCTTTATACATCCTATCTTATATAAATAAAATAACATTATTTGTGGAGGTTTGGACTACTATCTCCTCAAAGCGATTTGATTCATTCACAATTTACATGAAATGTGTTAAGGATAGTTTTAGTGAAAAAATATAATATATAAAAAATTATAATAATAATTTAATTATATTATATATATATCATTTACATACATTCTTTCAATACGATAATAAAATGGAAATAATGTTCATTCATATATAGAGCCTACCGTCTCCATGAATGGTGTATTCTATTTCATCATTCTATATTTTATATATTTTTATAAATAAAAATATACTGAATATATATATATATGATATTTTATATAATTTATTACATTCTAGTAGTTAGTAAATCATGATCTATGTATGATGATAAAGAATAATATGTCAAAAAATGTATGAAAAACAAAAAAATATTACCTGAAGTAAAACATTAACATAGAATTGTTAATAAGAGGGTAATAAAAAGTCATAATCAACAAATATATGGTATTAGATATAATAATATAGTTCTTTTATATATTAATAATAAAATTATATTTATTACATAGGAGGTTTTCATGAGTACGATGAGAGTTAAGACACATGGTATTGGAATTTCATTTCACTTTTTATTTTGACGAGATAAAAGTCATATTCACCAAAACTTTATTTTGTGTGGTGTATATAATTTCCATGAATGTATTATATTAATTTTATACAAAAATATATGTGTACTTACATATCTATTTTATGATAGTTTTTTCATGCAGTTTATGTTTCAATACATACCAAATCCGTATTATAATTTTGTCTCGATTTTCTTTCATTGAGACACATGCCATGTTATGCACACATATTTTTCTAAGATGTGTATATACTGCATTTGACATGATATATCATGAATATCATTCTTTGAATGATATTTTTACCTTCATGTAATGATATTATTTCCATTGTTTTATGATTCACTGTTACCATGGTGGTAACAGTTTATTTCCATAATCTCATCTTTTATCGAGATTGTTTATTGATAGTCTTATGGTCAATATCTCAAGAACCATCATTAATATTCCTAACCTATGGTTATTAATGTTATATCAAAATAATAGTACTTTTTCCCACTAATTGATACTTATGATAATTATGAATTGTTTTTATAGAAATCCGAATTTCATTCCCTATTCAGATAGAAATCTGTGTTCTTTCAAAATCATAAATTCTAAAAATGTTTTTGAAAATGTTTTAAATTTATCCTAATTTTTAGGCAATGTTTTTCCCATTTTTAAAATTTGAAAAAATGGTTTTATAATTAATATATCATTTATATTTTGATCAAGAAACGTTTTTGAACATTTAAGCTAAAAAAGAATTTTTGGCATTTACGGACATACCTGTCATCATGATTGTCATTCACTTGAAGCTTCTATTATTTGTTTGAAAGTGTTCTAAGGTAATTTTTTTATTAATATTCTTTAAATTATTTGTTTTTATAGTGGTTTTAAATAAAAAATATTTCTAAATTTTTTTTATGATTTTCAATGAATAATTTTAATGTTTTCAAATATATTTTTAATGAAAAATATACAAAATAGTTTAATGTTTTAAAATTTTTTTTCAATTATTTAATTCTTTATTAATAAGTTTTACAAGTGTTTTCATTGAAGTGGTTTTCAAAATATTTTTTACATTTCATTATATTTTCTCAAATACTTTTCAATGGAAGTAGTTTTGACAATGTTTTCAAATCATATTTTATAATATTTAATGTTTATTTATATAACAAGTGTTTTATAAGGAATTATGTTTTAAGAATAATTTTTCAAAGAATAAAGGATATTTTCTTCATGAAGTGGTTTTAAATTATATCTCCAATTTATTTTATATCTAAGGTTAAATCCATTGGTGTTACTCATTCTTTTCTGGGGATATGATCCAAGGATACCATTTATATTATTTCTATGAATGGTAAATGATTTTATGGAATGATGTTTATGAAACCAATTTATCATTCATAGGATATATGTTTTGAAACATTCTTTCACTGGTTATTCATTAATTAAATGATTATGAAACCAATATATTTTCCATATAATATTATATGATTAAACGATTTTGATATACATGACATTTAAAAGGTTATGATATGATGTTTATGAAACCCTATTTCATTTCATGGGTTAAGATATATTATTATACACTTTTGTGGAACATGAATTTTTGATTTAATTATGAGATGGGTGGGACCTATATCTCCCTCTGATGCAATGGGTACAAATTTATATTTTATAAGAAAGAATAAGATGATATTGGTAGTGAACCTTGACTACTATGATGGCCATGGGAGTGAACCATGACAACCTAGTTGGTATAGGGAATGAACTCATACTAATAAGATGGCCATGGGGGCGAACCATGAATAAAAAGATAGTATGTGGAGTGAGATAATGATACTAATATGGTCAGGTTATTAAAATATGACCACTAAGATGGTATGGGGAGTGAAATCATTCTACTATGATTGCCATGGGAGTGAACCATGACTAAAAACATAGTATGGTGGGTGAACCCGTAATACTAAGATTGACATGGTTATGCACCATCACCACTAAGATGGTATAGGGAGTGAACTAATACACTTATTATGGCCATGGTAGTGAACCATGACTACCAAGATGGAATGGGTTGTGAACCCATACTACTAATATTGTCTTCGATGCAATTACCCACCTTCTATAGAAATCATTTTATATGGTTATGTGTCTGCCACAAATTCCATGTATTATTCCTATATTATACATTAATAGATTATTCTCTTCATTGTATCATGATTCATGTCTCATGTAATCATAACCATTATGACATGATTCATGTTTATGATCTTGGAAATGGAGGGTATGATATTATATTATTATGATCACATTATCATACCCTTATGCTCAAGTTTATTATTACATATCTTCCTTGTTAACCCTTACAAAGAATCTGAAATCAACACTTTTTATTTTTATTCCACTGTTCATGAATATATATTATAATTATGATATTTATAAGAGTGGTTATAGTATTTTATAACCATGTGTGAGATAATGTAGATCACTCTTGTACTAGTGTTTACATTTCCATGCTTCCAATGGCACTAAACTAATATAGTATTTGGACGTATTTTTTTGTAATATATCATATATTAAAAAAAAGTTATGTAATATAAAGTTTGGAAAAGTGCGGTTCTCTATAATTTTTATAGACAATAATATTTTTAAACATTAATATTTTACAAAATTAAAAGAGTGTCTCTCCCATGACATATAAAAGGGACCCCTACCTTTCTATTCTTTACATAAATAAGAGCATTCATACTCAAACAGACCCTAAAAATTAACTCATAAATGATTTGATACAAATTATGGAGCTTTTGGTACTGAAGAATACCAATCTTAGGATCCTTAAGAGGATATCTAATAGAGTTATATCAAAGAATAGGTAATCGCCTTAACTAATCATTTTCATTTTGATTCTTATTTTATCATATATAGTTATGTGGTATTTATAATAAAATAATAAATTCAGTATCATTTATATAATTAAATTTTATTATTATTATACATGACCATTATCCATACTATTTACCCTCTAGTGGAAAGTGAAATTATCACAGATGCGTAATTATGATTTACCATCTCCATATAGTGAAATAATACCTTTTCCATCACCATATTTTATTGATGATTATTTTCATGGGAATAATGTTTATAGATGGTATTTATGAAATTATTATTATTCTGTAACAATATTTTCATATAAACCTTGTTATCTTCTAATACATTTGAAAATGATAACGTTGCTGATTCATACGTTTGGACTATCACCTCCATGAAATGATTTTATTTTTTTCTTTTTCTTTTTATTTGGATGGTAGTAATGATATATTTAATGAAATCATATGATATATATGAAATAATAATTATTCCATAATGGCTAATTTTAATTTACCCATATTTTGTTCTATCAATCAAAATATTAAAACAGAGTTTATGCGTACGTATGACCTACCATATCTATAAACAGTGTAATTCATTTTTCATTCACTAATATTTGTTGATGAAGAATAAATTTTTATATAATGAATATATATGATATTTTTATCATGAATAAAATTATGTAGATGATGGAAACCTGATCAATGTACAATTAATGAATCTTTCAAACTGAAATTCTCATGATAAACGAAATAATTAACACCATAAATTATTAATTTTAATAAAGAATAATTTATATATGAGTGTTAAAATGTTAAAACTAAATCATATCTGATATCAAAAGTATTTTAATTAATATTTTATATAATTATAATAAATTTTAACCTGTTATACATGAGTCTATAGTACATTTAAATCAATTGTATCTCGAGGTAAGCAATTTGTTTCTCACAATTATTTATTTGAGACACATGCCATATCTACCACTTTTTTGTTTTATATGGTGTATATACTACCCATAAATGATTTTTATGATTATTATCAATAAAATTATCTTCCTATACATATCCATATGATTTTCCCTCTTTCATTATTTTTTTATTCGAAACATACAAATTATTTAATGGCTTTATGTATCAATCTGATTGTTTATCGGGATTGTTTATGATTATGGTTCTGATGATGAAATATCTTGAAGTATCTCTAAAACAGTTCATGAAATTTTGTTATCACTTGATTATTTCTATAGGATATATTTTTTCCATTATTTTTCACCCATTTATATATTCAGGTGACTAAGATAATTTTTTATAGGAAATCAAATTTGTTTCCATATTCATTCAAAAATTAAATTTCATCCACATACATATTTTCAGTAATATATTTTCAATAATATTGTAGTATAATTTTATTATTTTTCATATTCATTTTTACACATGTTTAAAATTTAAAAAAATTGATAAATTGATTTTTTTGTTATTTTGGGAAGAAGAATGATTTTGAATATTTACAGAAAATGGAAATAAATTTTTTTTAATATACATGGAATGAAGGGATTTTTATACCATCATGATCATTAAATGCATTCAATATTAAATTAAAAGTTTACATGGCTTTATTAAATAATTTTTTTCCCTTCTTATTTGGTAAATGTTTAGATTTCAAAGAAGTGATTTTAAAATGAAAAGTCTATTTTTCTCAATATATACATTAAATTTCCATTAAAGTTATTTTCATTTAGGATGACATAATTTGAAGTTACTTATGATTTAAAAAGGAAATGATCCAATTATTCCATCCAAATTAACTCTTTGGATGATTTATTATGATGTATTTTTGTGGATTATTCTATGAAAACTACTTCTTTTCAATATGTTAATTAAATTACCAAACTCATTTATTTTACATGGGTTATATTATGATGAAATGACGAAATGTTTATAAATCATTTTTCATTTTCAAGGGATATGATACGATGAATTATTTTTGATACTTCAGAACAAATAATTATGATTTTAATTATGTGATGGGTGGGCTTAGAATTATATATACTTATAATGCATGGGGTAATGATAGATATCTCATGAAATAAATAGTATTGGAATGGGGAGTAATCACAGTTCATTAAGGGACTCTGTCCACTATTATAGTATTGCAAATAATCCTTTTCTACTATGGTGGAATGTTGTATAAACTCAATCAAATATGGTATTATTTAATGTGACTCATGAATATTATGAAAATTATTTTCTATTATTATGTTTATCCAACAAATATATGTCTTTTTTCAATGTTATGATCTCACAGCTCATACTCTTTGGTTTTGTTATGATTCTTGTCTTATGAAATTCCAAGTGTTTTTCCATAACTCTAGATTATAATATGGGATATTTAGGGAATGATTTTAAAATCTTATTGTCATGTTATCATACCTTTTTGATATTTTTATATTAAAATGATCATCGATATATCTATTTTTTACCCATAATAAGCATCTGATCTGACCCTTTACAATGATTCCTTTACCCAGGATGTGAGGAATGGTATTAATTATGATATTTATAAATAGGGTGTTAATTATAAATAAAATATTTGATGATTATATTGTTCAATTAAGAATCAGTTGTTTTTGTATCCATGTTTTTGAAGATACCAGACTTATATAATTCTGGCATTGATCATTATGTTATGTAATGAATATTCCTCAAATAAAATTTAATGTCTATGTATAAAAATTATGGGTCATTATATTAAAGGTAAAATCATTTCATTGGGTTTATATAAAAAAATATAGTTAATCCTCATAGAACACTCTCCCATGAATGTATGTATTTTATCTTCTTTAGTTATCCCAATCAATTTTTTTATTGATAATTCCAAGGAAAATTGAAGTTACCATCCAGAGTGTTACTCTCCTCTTATTCTTTATTTTTAATTTTTTCCTCTTATAAATCATCCACAACTTTGATAATATAAATAATTTCTTATCATATAAATTGAAAATTTTCATTATATTATTTTCCAAATTTTTATTAATTTATTCCATATCAATGTATAATAAAAACAATCACATCAATTGTGTGCACTACCACCTACACAATAAGATGTACTTTTCTTTACATCAACAGATATTATGGCTGATATAAAGTATGAGTTTGAAAAATTATAATTTTTTATATTTCATATATAAAATTCATAAATTATCTCCATTTTCATTTACCTTCATTCCATCTATTCATTATGGAATGATATCGTTAATCATGCATAGCTGAAGACCACCACCTCTATAAATGACACAAATTATATATATTAATAACCTAATATAGATAGTCCTAAAAGAATAATTAGTAAACTGATATTTCATTTATAAAATTATTATAATTATTAAATTTCATGTTTTTATATATGATCACTTTGACCATCCATTGATAATTTGGATCGTTAATCATGTATACGTGCAGACTATAGCCCCCATTAATGATAAGCTTTGTTTTTCAACACCACCCAAATGTTTTTTTTCTGAAAATATTTTTATTGGATATATATGAAAGATATTACATTTATATGAGTCATTAAATGTTATATTGACATTATTTAATATCACTTTATTACATATTCAATTAGTAAAACATGGTTTTGTTTTGGTTAGTTTACCACCTACCTAGGATATATATTGTAATGTTTATTTAGTGAATTATTATAGAAATTTATATATAAATAATGATTTATAATAAAGAGTTATTTAATAGTTTATAATTTTTCTAGAGTTATAATATTAATATGTTAACATGTTAAAAATATATAATCACTATTCATGAAAAAATGTCGAAACATGTTTTTCATCAACTTCATATGCAATTGTCATAATTAAAACTAACATAGGATGAATGTTTATCATTATAAATAATAATTGTATATATATATATATATGAAAAAACCATATATTATATTAGAATTATTAACTTTATATAAAATATAAACTATCCAAATTAACATTACAAATCACGTGAAAAACATTTTAAAGTGTTAATACCTGATGTAAAACAGAAGATATAATAAACCAATATATTCATAGTAAATAATTATTAATGAAGTTTTATGATGGGATTAAATATTAATATGGTTATTAAATTGTTAATTAAGATATCTAGGTTGTTTTACAAGAATATAATGTGTGATAAACTATGTGGGGAAATAAGGTAATGGTTTTTTCTCAAACTCCCTTTATTAAGATACATTTATCATTATAAACCAATTCTAATTTATATGGTGTATATGATGAAATTTTTTAATATTATCATGAAATATATATTTTTCATTTTATTTTATGTTCAATTATTAAAAAATTATTATCCTCCAATAATATTGGTTAAAAAGTTACTCAAGTTACTAATTTGTGAGTGGAAACATTTTTCCTTTACATTGATCTTATAAGTCTCCAATTTCCTAGAATTTAATTTTAAATATGTTTGATTACCTTTATAATAAATTAAATTAATCCCTATATTTAAAATATATTTATATTTGGGATCACATTCTCTTTCAAAATTCATACCTATAAATCATGACCTGAAACATAATTCACAACTCGTTTTCTTCCATATCCGTGTTTTACCTATCAAAAGTATTTTCTATAATGTTTTAAAGGGCTTTAATACTTATCATTACCTTTTATAAATGAAATTTGTAATCATTATTTATAGGATTTAGGTTTCACGAAATGGTTTTAATAGACTTTAAAAATTTCCCGCAATAATAGTTTTCCAAAATTATTTTCTTTATTGTAATGTTTTAAATATTTTGTAGATATATTCTTTACAAATTGTTTTAGAAATTGAATTTTAAACAACATATTATTTCATAATATTTTTTAAAAAAATATAGCTTTTAAATGTTTCCATATGGTACATTTTCATCGAAAATGAATCTATTTTTCATGTTTCCATGCAAACCTATCTATTTTTCCACCTTTTTTATTTTCTGAGATACTTCTTCAATATGTTTCCATGTTTAAAAAAATGAAATTATAATTCTAATGGTTTAATAAAATATTCATTTGTAAATTTTTTTAAAGGATAAGGGAAATTATTATTTTCAAAGAAATTTTCATAACGCTTTTAATAGTGTTCATTATCTATGTCACCTGTTTTATCAAGGGTATTCTAAAAATTATATAATAATCCATTTTTATATGGATTTCTTATGAAATTTTTTCCCATCTATTATATGATCCATCTCTATTTTTTATTGAATAATGAACCACTTTTATAGTCATTATTTAATTCAAATTTTTATCCTCATTGAAGAACCTATGTTCCATTAAATTATTGAAGGATGTTCACCAAGATTCATGATACATCAGTTGATTGAAAAAATTGTTGTCTAAACTGTATCTCAATTTCATATATGGTGTAAGTAACATATTCTTAGTCATATATATTTTTTATACATAACAAAAATTATTCTTAAATTCATTTTATACTATTTTATTTTTCATGGGAGTATTATGTCATGTTTGTTGATGAAATCTTGAATGCTTCCTTGGGAAAATACATCAAAATGATATAAAACCAATTTTATTTCCTCAGGAATTTACTAAATTTTCATTGAAAAGTGAAAAAATTATATTATTTTAATTATATACTTTGTGGGATTGGAATTACATATAACTCCAAATCAAAGGGGAATGTTTCTATCTCATGAGATATCATTGTCTGTGAAAAATGATCCTAGAAAGATATGTTTACTAAGAAGTTATTCAAGTCAACTCTGTTATGTCAACAACTCATTGAGCCTTGAATTATTCATATAATGTCCCATTTATGTGTTCTCCACATTACTATGGATCTATTGGCTTATGTTATGATAATTATTTATTGAATTTTCATATTAAATAATTTGTTTATTCAATTTTCTATGATTATAATGATCATCATTGTGATATCATGGTATTCCTCAGGCCCCTCATTTTATTATTTATTATCATGTTTACCCTTATTTTTTTATTAAGCTCTCCCATTTCTTATGTTTCCTTTTCCCTAGGTATGAAATAATGTATTATGTATTCTAATAATAAAATATTATATTGAGTAAATAATTTATGTGTGACATTAAAAACACATTATTGATTTCTTATCTTATTATATAGTAGAAATTACATCCCATTTGATGAGAAGACTTATGGTTTATTAGTTAGTGACTTTTCCTAATTTGGTAAAACACTAATCTAAAAGGTCTTTGAACTATAAATGTGAGAAATATCTTGTAATAAAATAGGTATATTAATGTTCCTCTTGTAAGTTATGTGTTCTCAGAACCGAATATGGGACTATGGGTACGGGGGTTATATAGTTGGTATCAGAGCATTGTTTGATAACTATAGAGGTTAAGATATTATACGTTGAGGATGATTTAATAATTAATAATGAAATCAAGGGTTGCTGAGTTAAATTTGATCTCAGTTTCAATGATATAGAGAATCCTTTATTCTGGATGTGTTGACTATCTTATGGTGTTTACAAATTATGATAAGGTAACTATAGTGAAAACCAAAATTATAGATCTACGGATAAGAGATCCACATAAAATTATAGTAATGTAGAGTTTATGGGGTTTTCATTGAAATTGAATCACTATATGGATACTAGAAAGTGTATGTTGTTTCGGTACATATTCATGTAGGGTTAACAACCCAAAAAATAGTTGATCAGGTACTTCTCAGTCATCATTCATGTGCATAGTGAATGGGAAGTAACTACGTACCTGGCTAGACACTATTGTAGGGATAATCCTGTGTTAATTCATATTTTCTTTATAAACCATTATAAAGAATTTGACCATATGGTTTTATATATGTTGTCAAAAATTATAGAATTTAATAGTAAAATGATAATGGATAATCGATATTGAAGATAATGATTAATAAGAGAATGTATAGACGACATTTATATATTATTTCATCAAAGATCGTAGTTTTCCCTTATAAAATTTAATTTTTTATTCTAATCCAATAACATTCCTTTAAATTAATTGAAAAATAATATATAAATTGAGCTAACAATATATGTAATGGAATATTTAGTGATTTTACTAACCTATAATCTATTGGGACAAGAAGTGGGGAAATCCTATTATTATTCCAAATCAACTATATAAAATATGGTTAATAATGATAACATAGATGAAGTCCAAAACATACCAAATAAAATAAAAATTGAGCCTCAATAATGATCAAGTGATGAATATGATGAAATATAAAATGATTAATTTCATTCATACCATAAAAAGTGGGAAGAATCTCATTGGGTAGTGTCTAAAAAGAAATAGAAAATGTTTTATGAGTGAAAAATAAGAACATGAAGCATATATCTTATCATGACCTAACCACTATAGACCCCTCCTAGGAAGTTAAAAAGTTCTGGGTGACTCCCCAATCCTTCCTCTAATAGGATATGGGGCTGGTGATAATCCCCAAGTAGGAATAAAATTGAAATGAGAGGCCTTATCCTAATGTTCCTATACACATGTGGACACCCAGCTCCATGAAATATTTTACTGATAAAATAATTTTTTAGCCACTATAGAATAAACAATTCATGAAACAACCTATATTATACATATCAAATTTAGAAAAGTTAATAAAAAATTAAAAGACAAAAAATAATTTCCCAACTAGAGATACAAGGGGAATCCAAAACTGATAATAAATATAAACACTAAAGTAAGGGAGTTCCTGACTAAGGATCCTAGAGTCATAACACTAAACATGGTCAGTTCCATCATATACTACATGGATCCATAAATAAAAAGTCTTCTCATTTCACTAATAATTTTCCTGTTTTTTACATATGGCATGACACGTATGTGAAAATCCCTTGAAGGGTGAATATATAAATACCCAGTATAAATTTTGAAAACCCATAAGTGAAAAAATGGAATAAAATACTTATCCCAACCCATAAAGAATATGGGAAACGAAACCCCTCATAATATTTTCTTATAAAGAAGCCTAATATAATTGGGAAAGTGGATCTACATCTTCATAACAATATACGAATTATGATTTAGATTAGAGCCACCAAAGGTAACATCTAAGAAGCCAAAAACCACATGAAATCTCAGAAAAATTAGGTTGGAGGGCCCCCTCTTTACTATTTCCCTCTAAAACAGAGAGAGAACTATCATAGGTGGAGGTCCTTTTCCTTAAAGTATCATGAGTATTTTAGAGTACTAATCTTTAGATAGAGGAACCACAACCCCTATATCATGGGGGAGTATCGAATCTACTTGTATAAAGAGTATGGGGGACTCATTCCCTGGTGTGATTTGGGGGTATTGACCCCAATATCTCCCGGATGATCAAAAATAATCATTTCCATTTGCTGGGAATCACTAAAATAAGTGTAAAATACATTTCACCTCACATTAAATCTCTTATGTGAAAATGATGTCCACCATCATATTACATATTGAAAACTACTAAGGATAGGCTACTCAAGGGACCAAATCCTTGTCTAGAAGAAGGATATACCCAAGGTAGAATGTTCTAGGGGAGTATGTGGAATATTCCACAAGGGTACATGGTTTATATCATGAAGCATAATACTGTAAATTTCGCACAACTACACTCATCATGTAAACATCCACATACACGACATGTTATTTGGGTGACATAATGTGTGGGACCAACTAGGGTCCAAGCCATGTTACTCACTAAACAAGGTTTCTCTAGCAACGTAGGGGTACAAAGGGGTGTAATTCGATGTAGATGGTGTGTTGGCCACATGTCTGGAATTGTTGTGTACTTCCAATATGAATAGGTGGTACCCATACAATAGAGCACAATGTGTGGACCAAACACATGATGTTTGATACTCAAAGTGGACTAACACCCTATACATTGTGAGAATATGTGGAAGAGAAAATGTGTTCCTATAGATTACATGATGTGTGATAAGGGTTTTCATAGATAGACATTGTTTCATATTCAAAGATTATATATTATCCATTTTCAACACCATTCTTATGTAATTATCCTCCTGATGTCTGATCTGGTAATGGAAAACATCTCCTCCATCTTTCTGTCACAGAAGGCTAGAAAATAGTACATTCAACAACCTGCAAGAGATCTTTCGCACCACCTATCATCGTTAAGACTTCCCCATCATTGGTATAACATCAATGATTAACCATATACTCACACAATCAACCACAATTTATGTAAACCACCTCTCTATTGTTGATTCACTACAACTTATTGATGGAAATCCAGATTCCCATCTATAATACATTATCCACCACACCTCTTGTTTTTCAAAAATGGGGTTCAAATACTTAAAACGATCACCAAAAGTCCATTATTTCATAATGATCCTTCAAAAAAACCATTAATATATTTGAATTTAAAAAACCCCTAGGAATCCTTAGGTTTTATCATGATCAAAATTTGCTAGTAATGTTGAATCACTTACCCCAGAGGGAGAGGATAAAGAATAAGAAGAACAATGATAGGTGATTCATATAAATAAAGTGAGAATTAAAATTTGAAAATATGATCTCATATAGTGATCATAATAATAGAAATCATAAATGGTGATAATCTTGGTGTAAAAACAAAAAATAATAAAAATCAAGAATGATTATTAAATTTATAAACAATATAAAGAATGAAAACTAATATTTATTTTGATTTACAATACATGCTTCTCAAATGAACCAAATAAGGGAAAACCCAAAAAATAACAATTCATACCTCAATAATAATAGATCATCGGTGTAGAACATGTTCACTAGTGATGTCATTGAAGATTCCATTGTATTCATCATTTGTTCCATGAATCCATTCATTTCAATCATTATTGATCGATAGTCTCGAGCTCATTATTAAAAACGATGGGGCCCGCTCCACCCCTCTAATCTCATAGGTGTATGCGAGTATCTTTGGAGATTTTCAATAATGACATATTTTTGGAGAGGGATTCTAGGACATGCATTTATCAAATTAATTACAAAAATTATATAATATATTTACACACATTCCAAATATTACCTTCAACCGAACATCTGAATCCGAACATCCTTACGCCATGAATAAGGTATAATTTTTTCCTATAAATAATCGTGGTGTTGGATTTTCATTCCAAGGTCCCCATAAACAATAAATCTATTTATTACAAAATATTTGTGTACATGATTTTATATATTTTTATTTTCAATATTTTAATTCCAGGGTCTAGTGACATAAAAAAATTTAATCAACTCTGTGAAAAAATATAGATATACATTAATAAACATTCAAATGATTGAATTTAAAAAATTGGTGTTTTCAAATTCACACTCCTTCAAGGACTTCCAACCCGGAAAGAATATGTTACAAAAATGGGTGAAGGTACTACTCTTTCTCCAGACTCTCTCACTCACAAGAGCTATCATGGAAGTTTCCTTAATACAAAAGAAATCTTCTAAGAGTAATGGTAAATATATGAAATATTCTCTCATATCGATCATTGTTATCAATTAGGTATCCTAAAAATATAAATCTTTCATCAATTTCCATCTCACCCTACTGAATAACACATGTTTATTTGAGTATTTATCTCATTAGTTGCGGCACATATAATATTACATGCACTCGGTCCAATAATATGGGAAAGTACAAGGGGAAATAAACCAATCCAAACCTCTATAAAATCTAAAACGACCTCATAAAACATAGGGATAGGTTTCTTACTCAACCAAATCTCAATAAAACTCATTATCAGGAGACTCTCAGAAAACATGTCCTTCCTACTAGAACACCAATGGCCTACAATGTTGATTAGTACAATATTTATAATGAATCTGGTTTTCCCTCATATGCTCATAGATCATATAAACCTTATCTATTGATTCCTCCATCAATTCTATTCTAAAAAGAGACATCTCATCAATCTCATTCTTGCATATGGGGGACCTATATGGTCTATTGTACAGTGCCTCAAAAGGATCTATGTTGATAGTGGAGTGATAACTATTATTATAGGTAAAATGCACCAATTTAAATTAATCCAACAAGCTCCTATTGAATTCCAACACACTACCTATCATCGTATCCTCCAAATCCTAAATGGTGTTCTTTGACCATCAGACCATTTGTGGGTGAATTGACATGGTCATCTTTAACTGGGTACCTAAATCTTATTGTAATCCTCATTGAAACCATTATGTGAATTGAGAATCATAGTGAATGATAATATTCATGGGTACCCCAATGAATCCATATGATCACATGAATATACAACTACCCCAAAATCTTATCTGAACAGTACACTTGGATGGAAAGAATGTGTGAAAACATAGTAAGTCAATTGACTATCACCCCGATAGAACTATGGTCTCTCACCATATGGGAAATCCCCATCACAAAATAAATTTAAATACAATCCCACTTCCTATATAGGATATCAAGTGCTGATTAAAACCTTATAAGACATGGTGCTTGACATTTACTAGAAGGCATATGAGACACCGAGAAAGAAATTTGAACATAATCCACACTATGAAAGACCACCAAAATTGTTTTCAATGGTCTTTGTATATATTTACCATGAATGGATGTATATCAATGGGGTAGGTATGAAACTCCCACAACAAATCCTCAAGAAACATGACCAAAACTATTATACATTCCTGGTATAGGTTGAAATGCTCATCACCATTAGAAAATGAAATTAGAAAATATCTTGAGAATATATTGTCACAAAAAACATCATATTTTAACTCTCTTAACTGATATTAGGTCATATGATGAATAAGTTGTTGAGTCACCACTATCTATAAATGGTAAGTTACATACCTCTCCACCATTAGAGTCAGTAACAATGAGTCCAACTGCTCCAACACCTCCTCCACAAAATAAGAATGATATTTCCTACTAGGGGAATCTCCCATCATGTTCCCCTTATTGATGGTATATTAAATCTAGAATTTTTAGTTATATAGGAACTCTTACCAGTTTTTCTATATTAGATTTTGATCTCTCTTAGTGAAGATGCCATGATAGATTGGTGGTTAAAGAAAACAATGAAAATATAACCCAAAATAGAATGTCACTGTATCATAATGGCTAATTTTACTATTACCAACTCTATGTAATTGGTTGAATAGTTCATCTCAAGGGTTACCAACTACCTCGGGCCATAAGAGACCATTTAATTTCTATAGATAATAAAACATTTATTCCTATCTCTATAGGCATAAAAGAAACACAATTTACTCAATACCATCTTCCATTATCCTCAACACAAGAAAAATGATCAAGCTCTACCTTTGCTCTGTGAAGATTCTGGCACTTTTCAATCCAATAAAAAATATTCTTTTTAGGCGTCAAGGAATATAAAGCGGTCCCAATTTATGAAAATTATATTAAAAACTCCAATAGTGCCTTGCTGAACTGCTAAAACTATAAACATGAAACACAACTTTTGGTGGCTCATAAAAATGAAAGGAAGTGATCTTTTCTAATACCATAGATAAACCACACGAAAAGATGATATTCCCTATAATGTAATCCTATTGAATCCAAAAATATCACTTTCAGAGACTACCAAAAAAATTTCTCTCAAAGAATGTGTAAGACTATCCAAAAATTCTCTATATATAACACCTAAGACATAGAGTATATGAGATTGTACTTAGTAAAAATATTAAAAAAATCAATATATGAAAGGTTTCAAGATATTGTTCAAAACTTCTATGAACACTACAACAAAAATCATCACACCAATGGGATTAAAGGGGTACTCATCATGACTGGAGTAAAACTGAATTTTATCATTATAATATCATCTTCATGAAAACTAAACTGATGGAAACCATAATAAAATTATAATCATTGAGAACCATCATGAATCTTTTAAGAGGTCAAATAAGACAAAAATCCTATGAAAATGGTAATCTTCTTTGATCATCGCCTAATTCAGGTGATGGTAATCAATAAAAAGAATCAATATCTCATCATCATTTATATAAGAAACATTGGTTCCATATTGGGGGAGACATTGGGCCTGATGAATCATCTCTCATGGTCATATAACTACACACACATCTCATAGAGTTTATAGGGAGATATATAATATTTCATAGGAGGTATCAGTGTAGTCCTTGCGTGAATGTGAAATGAATGGTTGATCTTTAATTTGGGAGGTAAACCAAGAATATCTTTTTAGAATACATCCCCATACTTCCCCAAAACTACATAAAACTGTAATCTTGCAATGTATACTACTCAAAGGGTCAAACAAACCAAATAATCATAAGTATTTTGTATTCTATTGTATATAACCCCAAACAAATTTGCATGATATCTCCTTCACCATCCAAGAAAAAACCCATCTTTCTCACTTGGACACACTACAAAACATCATGGGGTCTCATTCTACTATGGGAGGATCCCATGACAATCTAAATCCTATAAGAGTTAAGTCACACTACAATAAGTGTAGTGAGATCATGAACACTTCCTCAACAGGAGTCTCTAAATACAAGGGTTAGAATAAAGCCTCCATTAAAATACATAGGTATAAAACAAGGGATGTGTCAAGGTAAGAGTGACCTATACCCATGTCATTTTTTAGCAAATTTAGAGATTGAATGGATCATAGCACATATCACTCGACAATCCTCTAGGTCGTAAGTATCCACTTCTTAATTATATCCATCCACTTTATCGATGGTTCCCCAAAACCAGGGTCTACACAGACACCTAGATACATCTAATATGGCCTCAAACAAACAAATCAAAAGAACTCATTCATCAAACCTTGATTCTATCCAATTTGGGCGTCATTGAATTTCCCACACATCTTTAAATCACATCACTATAGAACTCATCTTTGGTGGGGGTAGTGTCTATATTTATTTCATGCTCAATAACACATCACACATCACCAACATAGGGATAATATAGTTACTTGGGTGTTTACCAGTAAAATTTTGGAACATTTCTATGAATATTTATGATGGAATGTGCTGAGTCGGTTTGGGATTCCGGGGCCTAGAGAGCCTCAGTGTGGGGATATGAAAACCATTAAATATTTTTTATCACAGACATGATTTCCTTTAAAAAAATATAATAACTCTTAATAAGAGTCTCAAATAATAAATCTAAGGCAAAATTTGAGTTTAGAACATCAATTTTACCCTTTGGGCGATATAAAATATTTCAGTGCTAGGTGTCGGGTCGTATCAAGGTGCGGGTTTCATTTATCTCTTAGATTAGAAGAGACAGAACTCTCATTTAAAAAGGGAGTGTGTCCTCAACCCATGGAGTAGTTCATCTGGGGTGGGAACACCTCTATTGAAAAAGGGAACGTGTTCTCTGTATCATTTTTATAACTAGAGATAAAGCTCCCCTATCAAGTAAGGGTGCATGCTCTCCATAATTGTTGTACTAATAGAGTAGGTATTCCCCTTCCATTCTTATGTGTGGGTCCTCTATTATTGGATTCATTACTCCCTATATGTGTGAGGTTGTGATTCCTCAAATGTGATGTGTAGATATATTGGGTAGTCCACTATCGTACTAGGATTTGGGTCCTCTATCCTTAGAGATATAACTCCCATTCTATTCCAGGTTGTGGTTCCAACATACTTATTGTTTCGTGTAGATCTAGTACTCTCCTTTCAAACTAGTGAAAGGGTCCTCTAGCTTGGGGTCGGCACTCCCTTGTCATAAACCGGTGCGGGTCCCCCTAATTGATTGTGCCAGTAGAGTGGTACTCTCATATCATACCCGAGTGTGGATAGCTTATCTAGAGAGTGGTACTACTCATTCATGTAAAAGTGAGAGTTCCCTATATATATATAATTACTCCCTTATCATGTTAGAGAGTGGTTCCTCCACCGTAGTTGGAGATCCCATGGATGTGGAGTGCATTTACGAGGAGTGTTACCCATCACTTGTTAGAATATTATACCTACTTAAGAGTCAGTGCTCCCTGAATTCATTGATCTGTGGGCATATCCATACAAGTTAGACATAGGTTTCATAGGTTTGTTAGGAGATATTACTCCCCTAGATGCGGGGAAGAGGCAAGTTATGGGTCCCTCTGGTCTCTCTCTCTCTCTCTCTCTTGAAAGGATTCATGCAGTGTAGTTTCTGGGCTAGTTCTACATCGACTGTGGGCAGTGGAGAGGGGTGGGACTCTTGACCTGGGTTTCTATGAGAATACACCAGGTGAAAGGTTTTAGGGGAAAGACCTCTAGTGATTGGAACTAAATTTGGTCCCATGGGGTTGTTACTGGTAGAGTGTGTTCTATCACATGTACCATCAGGGATAGTAGGGTTGTTTGTTCCTGATGGAATGAATCTACCTAAAGAGTTCCATATGGAATAGAAGATCTCATGGTTTCTGTTTTCTTCGACATGTGCTACCTTTGAGATTTGAGTAGAATCATGTAGCTAGATATGTGGTCAAAACCTCTTGACACCTGGATTAAGAGATGATTATATCGGGGAGACTCTAGTTTTCATTGAGGGGATGCCACATGTCTTGGATTACACCCCTTGTGTGTTGAGCTAACTTATCATTCATAGTAAATGATGTGTGTTAGATGAAGATTCTATCTCGACTGGGTTCCCTCTAGCTGGATCGGGTAGACTATTTTCTTTGAGTTTACCAATTATTGTTTTTGGTTCCTACATATTTTTTTTATTGTAAAAATTGAATGACATTTGACAACACATTCTATGTCTTTTTCAAACCATATGCCTTTTTATTGAGACCTAGGAGGACACTGGGGCTGATAGATCATAGTGGACTGGATTGATCAAGGGGTTTACCAGATCATGGCTGAGGAGATTTCTAGAAGTGTATTTTGATTGAAATCACATCCATTTGAGCATGTATTATGGTTTTACAGTTTTTAATGGGAATTAATTTATTCCCTATTTATGCTTTAAGTGCTCCATTTATACTCAGGTTGTGGGATTGATGTACACTTTATTTACTTTTATGTTTTTATAATATCTACACTGGTTCATAGAGATGTTTCTGGGTGAGTGATTACATGTTACATAGTTTTACGCATCCCATATGTGTGATATTCTTTTTCTGCATTGGATTCTAGCACCTAGACTGTGGAGGTAGTATTGAGGTAGTAATGTCACAGGACCCATTTTCTGGGTTCATCACATAGTTTTATTTTAGGGGGTTCTAATTTAGGATAGAAGTTTCATGAGATTGGGTCAGGTTCGATTGAGATAATGTTAATGTGTTTCATGTTGTACTTTTAGTTTAGTGATGCTAGTTTTAGTGCAGTGATTTTGTATCAATTCACTATTACTCTGATAACATTCATTTTGACTCGGTATATTAGGACACTAGTTATAATGAAATTTTGGTAGATGAAACATATAAAACTTGGTTTTGGTTTTCCTTAAGCTTCTTAAGTAAAATTTCTATATATAATCATTGAACATGGAATACATTGTTTCTATTTCAGTATGACTCTACGATGACATAAAATATGGGATCCATGATGTGATTGTGATGAAGATCTACCTAGTTAGTCTTCAGTGTAGGGAACTATTCATGAGGCAGTATCTCTGGGTGGCCTATGAATTGGGTGACCACCCATTGAGTAATAGGATGTGATGAATGCTTAATCCTATGATTCACATAGGTTGAGTGTACTTCATGTGTTATATATATATATCTCTGGGGTTTCAGGGTGATCTAGAACCCCATGTAGTTGATGACTAGCTTAAGGTAGTTATGTGTGTTTTCCTCCTTGTGAGGACACCTCTAGGTCCGATGGTATTCCTTGCGGTGAGATGTCTATGGGTTTCAATTGGGCGATGGTGGGGTTTGGTGATTTAGACCCATGGTAAGGAAATACTAACTTGGGTGGAGTTTGAGCGGCTCTTATGGGAAGAATTTTACCCATCCACAGTGTGATTGGTGCATATCTAGAATCTTATATAGATTAGTAATGGTAGCAAGTCAGTGGTAGATTATCCAAGAAGGGGTTATAGAACATTCATGAAACTCACATGATATGGTTCATGACACATTATTCAGATATTGAACCAATAAAAAGGGATTCCAAATAGATTTATAAATAGGTGTAGTATCCTTATGACTACCCTAATATATAGGGGTACTGGTGTGGGATCTAGTAGTACAGATTTTCCTAGTGGAGGGACAGATGGATGTGTCTAATAGTTATGATCACAGGGCTGAGGTATCTGTAGCAACATTAATTTGATAGTCAACAGGGTCACAGTTCAAGAGTCATAGCCATGGCTAGACACATTCATGTGGTTTTTCAGTGTAATATCCACACATGGGATCTGGTTATCCATAATAGAAGTTGTTCTATTCTTGTAAAGGTTAAGGCCATATTTCTAGATATTTTTTGACTCACCATGCTGCAGATAATGATATTATTGGCATAGAACCCTAGAAGAGACATTATTTCGATTAGGGAGTTTTTCCCGATCGGAGACATGTAGTATGATGTGGGATAGTATAAGGAGGTGGAAGATGGTTTGAGTTTCCACCACCAACCTAGGTGGTCCAACCTAGGATCCAGGTGTTGGAGGGTGGGGTGAAGATATCTTCATGCCATAGAGTCCCTTGATCCATTAGTTCCAAGGATAATTAGCGGTACACTTTGTATCCTTTCTACTTCCTAAAATATTTTTGATAAACACCATTGTGAGAAAATATTTTCATTTCTCTTCTTGATCATGGATTTTCCAAGGTGATGTGGGGCGTCGGTATAACCATGTGTTGGTTTTGTTCAATATAGATTCAAATATATTTGGAATATGTATTTTTTCCTATTGATAAATGTCTTTATTATGTGAGTAAAACTATATGGGCGAGTCATTTCCTCCTAAAGATGATAGTGTTGATATTTGGTTGACGGGTCCTTCTAAATTTTGTGTTTCTTGAAAGGTTGTGTGTTGTAGTTTCACAGATGCCGAGAATGGTAAGACCCATTTTTTACACTCAGGAAACCCTATTTTTTCATTAGTACCCTAACATGATCAGTTTCATCTTTTTTAGTAATATTCGTGAGGAGGAAATAGGGTAGATAAAAATGGATTTAGACACCCAATAATAATGTATGGTTCCCCCACTAAGACATATTATTGAGATGAAATAATGATCAAGGTGTCTGAGTCAGTGCCACCCAAATAGGATAATATCAAGGTGTGGTGGATGATTTTCTTATATTTGTTTTCGGGTTAGCAGGGAGCAGTTCTGATAGAACGTTTTTCATTCATTTTGTTGGTGTTTGATGTTTTCCTCATATCATATCTGAGGATAAATGTGCCCAAAAATTTTCAATATATCTTCCAATTAAAAGTTGGGCTTAGGTTTGGTATGTCTATTGTGGTTCCCCTATGTTCAGGATTGTAGGTAGCATGGTTAGCCTTGGTCATCTTTCTAGTGTTAGAGTCCAAGTGGAGAGCTTAGTTTTCTCCTTCTTCTAATGATTTATATTTTCAAGGATGAAAACCCTAAAGGTGGGGAGGATGAAGTAACTTGAGTTTTTTCCTATAATACTTTCGAATAATTCTATGAATATTTCTAGATTCGAAAAATGAGTCGACATGAGATTATGGGACCCATAGAGGTCCAGTGAGGTGGTATTTGAAACTATAAATATACTTTAATACACACATTATGTTTATTTAGAATCATGGAATAACTCTTGGTAGTAGTCTTGGATCCGAATTATGAGACTATGGTATAGTTCATGATGTATTTTTAAAATAATGAATGACATAGAACTTTTCAACACCAGTTTCCAAGTCAGAGGTGAGCTGGCAGGGCATGTGTAGGATATGAGTTAAATGCAAGTCATTTATTTAATGAAATTAAATAAATAAACACTCCCCCACATGGTGTGCATGGAATAGGAGACAAAACTCCCCAACCCCTAGAGAGTACTTGATTACTCAAGGACCAAATCAAAGAGAAGAGGTGCCGCCTCTCTCCTATTTTGATGCTGATCTCTCCTTGATTATAGAGAATTGGTTTTATATCATGTATCTACATTTGAATATTCTACATTTCACTATGAGGTTTGAGGATTTGGTTTTTATGTGTTGATTCTAATTTTTATGCTTTTTAATGATTTATAGCCACATTATGTCTTCTAGGGATCCCTTGATTGTCAATCTATAGGTTTTGGGGAAGCTGGGATGATTTAGGCAGATCATAGGGATATACCTACTGTAATTACCATTCACACGAATTTCAGTGTAGGTTTACATTTCATGTGTTATTTCTATATATGGATGATGAATTTTGGGGAATAAATTTCATGTTTCAGTATTACAAGTTGTGTATTGACCCAAAATCATGTGGACTAGGGGAACAGACAAGGTATCCATGTAATAGTAAATGGCCACAGTACATGAGAAAGGGGTTCTATAGATATTCATAGTAAAGATACATTGCCAAGGTGATGGTTTTCTAGGACATTCCATGTAACATGGGTGCACGACCTGTGTTAGATACAACCGTCCGAGCTATGTGAGGGAAGACATGCAGAAGGTACGAGGTGAGGCAAGAGAAACCATGTACAACCTATACAAGAAATGTACAACAACTTTACCAGCCAGGATGTGAATTTAGAGGAAACAACAAGACATTTAGTCAAGGTCACACACCATGTGACACCCTAACATATCTTGTATTCCTTTTTGGTAGGAGACATCCACCTTGAGTATCTCATTCTTTAGGGATTGGATTTCAAAATGAGAGTAGTATATCCAAAATAGTTTTCTATAAAAAATATGATGTTAGACTCTAAGGTGGATTTTGAGATATAGATTGTAATGATTCAAAAATGATGATGTAGTATTTTTTCTAGACCTTGGTTAGTGATTATAGTGGATCACCAAGTTTACATGGGGTTTAGTACTCTTCCATTTCATACAAATATGTAGGTCACCTAGAATCTTTAGGATGGTAGTGTGGTGTTCCCTTACTTTCAAGGTGTTGTTCCCTTTCCCGTTCTTGTTAGAAACTTGAATAATGATGAGTGTGACACTCATTTCAGCATTTCATGACCGATGAAGGAGACCAATCATGTTTACCAAAGAATCATTGGGATAAGTACTCCCCTATCATAAAAGGATCCGAGTTTCCCTAACCTCTCGGATTGATAGAGACAAAACTCCCCTTTAAATAGTGAGTGGGTCCTCAACCCACATAGTATTTCATTAGGGGTTGGAATTCCATTATTTTACCAGGGCATTAGTTCCCTGTATCATTCAAATAGTTGGAAATATAACTCCCCTTTTGTTCCCAGTTGTAGGACCTCTATAATTTTTGGGTAGATAGATTATGAACTCTTCATTCATAATAGGAAGATGGATCAATATTCATGGAGTCGGTCCTCACGTACTATTTTAGGAATGATTCCATCATATTAAACATATATTTACTATAGGTACTCCCTTTTCGTACCCAAGTGTGGGCCCTCTATGCTTGGATATAGAAATCCCCTATCATTCATGGATTTTGGTCCTCTATACATGTTATTCTGATTGATCTGGTACTACCGTATCAAAACTGAGAGTGGGTCCTCTAGAATGGGGTTGATACTCCCCTATCATACCAAGGTTTATGTCCCCCTATGTGATTATACTATTATAGTACCAGGGTGCAGTACCTCTAGATACAATATGGTTTTCCCCTGTTGTGTCAGGGTGAGGGTCCTATATCTATGGAGTAATATTACCCTATCATGTTAAAGAGTGGTCCTCCAATGGAGTCAAATATCCCTCGGCTATGATGTAAACTTATGTGTAGAGGGACCCTCCACATGTTTAAGTATCATACATGGTTATGAGTTAGTTATCCCTTGATGTAGTGAGGTGTGTGAATCTATATAAAGGTGTGACTGATGTTTTGATGTTTTGTTAAGAGATAGTACTCCCTCTAAAATGGGTTATAAGTGAGGTTTGGGTCCCATCACTCTCTCTTTTGAGAGGATTCAGGTTTTGTATTGTCTAGAGCAGTGCTCCCATGACTGTGTGTAGTGGTGAGGGGTGGGAATATCAACATTGGATTCTATTATATTGTGTTGGGTGCAAGGTCGTGGTGGAAGGACCTCTGGTACTATGAAATAGATTTGGACCTAGAGGGTTGTTTCAAATAGAGAAAGTTCTATCAGAAATACCATCAGGGATTGTAGATTTGTTCCAAATGGAGTTTATCTCTTGTATGAATTCTATATAGGATGGAAACAATTAAAGGGATTGTTCTCCCTGACACGTGTCACCTTTGATACTTAGGAATAATTATATATCTAAGTATGAGGTTAGGAAAAAATGAAACATTTAGTCTAATATGATTATATCATAGTGATTCTAGTATTACTTTCGATGTTTTCACATGTCTTGGTTGACACCCCATGTGGACGGAGCTGACTAGTCATGTATATTCTTATATGGAATCAAGAAAGAGTTTCTCTCTCGACTGGGTTCCCACTGGATGGGTTGAGAAGATTATTTGTTTTAATTTATCCCATTTATTTTTGGTTTTTGTGGTGTATACTAAGTATTATTACATTCACCCCAATATAGAATTTACCACACAATTTTTGTCTTGGGCAGACCATAGGCCTTTGGACAGAGTCCCTGGAGGACCCAAGGCAGGAAGAGCCAAGTATAATAGATCAATCATGGTGTTTATTGAATCCTGGATGAGGGGATTTATAGAAGTTTCATTTTATAGTGATCCCTTCCGTTTGACTTGGTTGGATTCTTTTATAGTTTTTGGTGGGCATGTATTTTTCCCTTTTTACAATTTCATCACTACAGTTGTACTCTGATTTAGGGATAAATGTTTTAATTCTATTCTTTTCAATTTATATTATCTCTACATCATTGCATGGAGATGTTTTTGGGTGTGTGAATATAAGTAAATTAGGATAACACATCCCATGTGTGTAATATTCCTTCTTGTTGGTGGGCACCAGCCCCTGGCCTATGGGAGCAGGCTTGGGCTAGTCGTGGTATGAGCCTAATTGGGAAGGGTTGTGAAAGATCCATCAACTCAATATATTACCATGATGATGTCTAGCTATTAGGTATACCATTAGACTTATACAGGTACCGCCCAAAGTGGAATTCCCAAGACATCACTTCTAACTATACTATGGTTACCCGCACGAGTCACATGAATGCACTCCTATATGCAGAGATAGTCATCTCTATACCAGATATGGTCAGTCCTCTAGTACCAGTGAGTCTAGATTAATGTGAAAACTAAGATATATCTATCATTTAGGCTCATGTAACATGATAACCCTACACCCATCATCATTCTATCTGGTTGGATCCATCTTCTACATGGCATGCAGATGATCATCTTATTCGACCACTAGAGGTGGGTCTACGAACATCTCATCATGTTAAAGATATATTATTTTCTCACATAGAGGGATCAACCTAAGAATATTTCCTTTAACATAGGTCTTATCTCTCAATTTTTCATTATTATGACAATATCATAATTCAAACTAGCTATCATCATGGATGAATCATGAAAATTATCAAGATGAACCACAATTTAAGAGAATATCTGGGGAGATGACTCAAAGGGTACATGAAAGTAAATATACACAATCCTATATGATTCCCAAACTTTTAGATTCCCTACAACTATTTCCATAGAATTCTGAGTTGAAAAGTAGATAATCAGAGTCCTAGAATATAGATATGATTATTTCCGTACCTTTACTGGGTTCCCTGACCTAAGAGGAAAAAATGAGACACTCAGACATCATTTCCATATGTTCCCAAACCAAAACTCAAAACTTGTCTAACATTGAGCATCAACCCTATGATAAAACCACCATTGATACGACTCTATCACAACCCCAACCTACTTGGATCCATCCGTGGATGCTAGTAATCCAAGAGTGACTACCCAAGCCCCCTTTAATGGGTTAGGGTTTTACGACAAGATCCTGGTATGCATTACACAAAAATGGCATCCTTAGACTATAAAACCTTCACAAATTCACAGACCCATATCTATATAATAGTTCATATATAATATGAATTAGTTTCCTCTAATGAATAAAAAAGGATTTCAACAACCTCTATGATAAATATTAATGTGGGGAAACATAATATTAAGTATAAGGGAAACAATACACACCAAAATACATATAAAATGGTATACCCAAACAGAAAAAATATAATGGGTAAAGTAGGGGAGATCCCAAGTCAATATCCAAGATTTTGACCACTAATCATGGTTAGTTCCACCATGCACTACTAAGCTCCAACGATACTTGATCCACCCAATTCACTGATAATCTTTCTATTATATACATAAGACAAAAACATGTGAGGTAAAATACTATTAAGGGGTGAGTGTATACATAACCAGTATGACACCTTGAAAACCATGATGGAAGTAATAGAATAAAATAGTCATCTCAACTAATAAGGAAAGAGGGTAATGAAACACATCATTAGATGTGCTAATAAAGAAACCCAAATGTTGAGAGAAAGGGGATCTTCATCTTTAAGGCCATATAATAATTATGAGTCATCCACGAACACTAAAAAGTACCATATATAATTCCAATCAACAGATAGAAATTCACAATAATAATGGTGGAGGGCCTACTTCTCACTACTATGCCAGGAAGCTAAGGGATCACTATCTCCAGTGTAGGACCTACTCCACCCTAGTGCTCGATGATGGTGGGAGTACAACTATGCAGATAGAGGATTTGTGCCCAATGTAATGTGGGGGAGTACTAAATATCCCTATATAAATTGTATAGGGGACCTACTCTTTGGAATGATATTAGAGTATTGAACATGGCATCCCTATGCTGATCAAAATCAATCAATACCCTCGACAGAGCATTGTAGAAAAACTCATCCCTCTCATTTCACCACCCACCACATCTTTAATTTCAATGTGAAGGACACTATTTAATAATATGTGTAAATATACTCGAGATAGGCTATTCATATGCTATAATCTTAGTCTATATGAAAGATATATGTGTGGTATAAGGGTTCCAATGAAGTAGTTGATGTGTCCAAAAAGGATACACGGCACGACTCATGAAGCCGAAGCTTGGCCATGTCTCACTGCTATACTAGACATGTAAAATTTCACATACACATCACTTCATCTAGGTGGAATGACATGTGGGAACGCCCAAGGACCCTGATGTGTTCCAATTTTAATATGGGTTCTCTATATGAGTAGGGTACACAAGGATAACACTGAGGTACATAGTATATTATCCACATGGATGGCCAAGGTTTGTACTATAAGTACACTACCTGGATACACAGCCAAGGAAACATGATGTGTGGTCTATCCACATGGTGTGTGATTCTTATAGTTTAATGAAACCCAATTCTCAATAATAATTTGAGGAACATGACGCATTTTCCTCCGAATTACACGGTGTGTGATCTCATTTTTCATAGAAAGGTATAGTTTATTCATTATTTTTTCCAGATCATCAGTTTCCACCAACAATATCACATGAATCTCCACCAAAGGAATGATCTCCTAAAGACCCATGCCTAACGTACAAGGACATTACATTTTTTTGTAATACTTAATAATTAACAAAAATAAATTCCCAAAGATAATACTAGTTTAGTGTCTTTGGAAACTTAGAACACATTTGTATAGCTTGGTGAATGATATTTTACATCTCCCATATAGATCTTCCCCATTAGTTTTCTTACCTAAAACCTTTCATTATATCCTGGGGGAAATAAAACATAAAATGGGTGAGCTCAAATGCTCAGTAAGGGTAAACATTGAAAACATAAAACAAACCATAAACATTATAATGTAAAAACATGAAGATAAATTTTATATATCAAAATATTGAGTCATTAAATAAATTTATTCAGTTTGTATGGCATAAATAAAGGAACATTAACCATGATAAAATTACATTGTCATAAATCATCGGATTTTGGAAAATAAATAATCACATAAAAGGATTTCCATAGTTTCCAAGGAATTGATTCCAAGACCAATGTGTGTAGATTTTCCATTAACGATCTGGTTTTACATTCCATTTTAGCCATGTATTAATGATCCAGATTTATTTTTCATTCCGGCCCTGAATTACTAAACTGGAATTACTTTTTGTTCCAACCATGTATTAATGAACTGGATTTACGTTTCATTCTAGTAATGTAAATCTCAGGATATATAAATATTTACCCAATGCATTGGAGGGAGATAAAGGACTCACTAATCTCATGATGAAATCATTCATAAATTTATCACCAAAACATAAATTATTCATCATAGTATAAATTATGATATAAAATGGGATTTTTAAACATCATTTCATCATAATAAAATCGACATAAGATAATTGGAATTCATAAAAATAATTCAGTCATAAACATAATAAAATCAAAGTTAGAATAAGGATATAAACATACCCCTATGTCATCATAGAAGGAAAATAATTTTGATTAAACACTTGAAATTAATTCCTTAGGATAATATCCATTCTTCTTCAAAAATGATTTCTTTTCAAAAAAAGTCATGAAATTTTAAAAGAAAATAATTTAATTGAAAATAAACATGAAATATTGTAAAGGAAGATTCATGGAAATAATGAGACAAGGAATCTTAAAAATCCATTCATGTTATATAATATAAAGAAAACATTCCCCTCGTACGTTTTTCTGAAGTGTCAAAAAGTACCTCATTTGGTAAAAAAATAAATATTCCTTCGATACCAAGTAGTAAAAGTAAAAAGTGGGTAACAATGAATTTTAATATACATATAAGAATTATAAATATTCAATAATTATTTTTAGAAAACATGGACATGCATGATAAATATACCCTCAGTAAATATTTATGTTTAAATTATCTCAGATAAAAATGAGATTAAATGATTATCCCTTACCTTAGGTACAATATGCTTCATGTGCATCTAAAAACACTATATACAGATTTAAATCATTTTTTTACTTATTTCATAATCATGTTAATCATATATAGTCATACGCTCCTGAGTCTGTTTTTAAAAATTTGTTGTTACTAGTTATTATTGTTTTAACTGTTTTATGGTCGTATGCATATTTTTTCAAATATGTTTCAGGTATCCTTATCCGGTCATATTTATATCATTGTAAAATAATATTAACAAATTAAATACCATATTTATTCATTATGTACCATTATATAAGAACTATTCATTGGCTATCCTGTAGAACATATGACATCACATCGTGGAGATGGTAGGTCATATGTACGCACGAGCAAAAATATCATTCCTATAACTATTGAATAGTATTGAAGTGGATGGTGTGTAGTATCTCATAATCAATATAATTTTATATTAATCATATATTTATTTATTAATTCCATCATTATACCTATCCATGTATGGTGGTTGTGAAAAATGGGTTACATCACGGCGTAGAGATGGTATGACATACATACGCACATGTAGTGATTTCATTTTTTATAGGATTGGTAGAAGGTGGATTTTGGTTTTTTAAAAATCATAATAACCTCTTAGTATATATGTACTACTGGAGTTGTTACATTATATTTAAACAACTCGTGATGTGGATGTATAAGAAGAAAGATGTTTGAAGGAATTGGTAAATGATATTACATCTTCTTCTATGTTTCGCCTCTAAATCTTCTATTATAGCACTATAGATGATCTTTCAAGAAAACCAGGACCTCTATAATGTTTCTAGAAAATTTGTTAAGAAAACTGGGTAGGTTATAGAAAATATTGCAGAATAAAAAAGATGTGATGAGTTGAGGAAATAATTTCTCTTTTATAATTGAGGTTAGGGGCTCTTTTGGGAACTCAAAAATAATAATTAAAAAAACAGAAAAATCAATCCAAATACCTCCTAAATGATATATCATTAAATATACTGTATTATAAAATTGAAATATCATAAAACAATAAAATTTAGACAAGTTTTGATTTCAATTTAAACATTATCATATTATTTGACAGTTGGTGGTTCAATTTAATTTTCATTAATATAGAAATTATTCAATATTAAATGGGTGAAATATTTACATATATTATTTAAATTATAGAATAAATTAATAATTAAGAACTTTTAAGATCATATAATAATTATTCTATATTTTTTTAAAAATTTATGATGTTTGAATAATTATTTAAACATTATATTATCAAATTATGAATTCTATCAATTTTGACACTACTCATTTCATTGATTTTCAGAAATATAATGATTAGGTGATATCCTAAAAAAATTGTTATATCAATAATGGTTAAATTTAATCTATATAATTATTTATACAAGTTAATTAGCCCAAATTTTATTTCTTTTTATATTTTTAATAACATTTATTTGATATCTTCTTTATTTAAATAATCACTACATAAATATTGTGTAAATATTTAATACACAATTTTTAAATTAAAATTTTTAAATATAATACTATGATGAACCTAAATTTATGATATTTAATAATAATATATTTAGTAGAATAAAAGTTTATACTTATTAGAGTATGGATTTGACAACATTAACATCACTATTTAGTAAAATAAAATAAATTTTATAATTTATTCTATAAAAGATCCTAATGGTCAATGTCTCAACAAGTGAATGATTATGATCGAGATATACTCGAAAAATATGACTCGGTCATGTGTTTAAGCCTTTTATGGTAATTTGTATTTTAATACAAATTGTTTTATGGATTTATCATCAATTAATTAATTTTCACATCATTAAAGTATAACGCATTAAAGTAATTATTAATTTCCTAAAAATTCAAAAAAAATACCATGATGTATATAATTATTTTATATTTCCATGGAATATATATATCTAAAGATATCACTAAGTTATCCCAATATTAAAATTATTGTACTTATAAGACATGTGAGTTTGATATTTGGCCCTTCATTGGTTTTATTTATATCTATGTCATTTTCCTTGTCAAGTGTACCTTAAATAAATAATTTTAGAATGAAATATGTAAAGGGTAGAAATTTATTCATCAAATAAGATTTTTGTAAATTTTAGGATCCTTTTATTCTCCTGAGAATATTATTTGTTACAATACTTTACATTATTTACCTTTAACCATGTTAAATGTATTAATATAGATAATATTCATAATATCCAAAAAACAATTGAACTATTAATATAATTTAGACCCACTCATTCAAAATATGAAATGAATTTTTTATAATTCAAAACACCGACTTGGATGAAATTAATTTAAATTAATTCTCCTTGACAAAAACAATAAAGAGGGTTTTTAAGAAGTAAAATCTTAAAAAATATTGTAATGTGTTTATGACCAATTGAAATATTAAATTACATCTAATGACAAAAAAAATTATGAAATGATAAAAAATTAATCCAATTACACATTAAAACCAATTAAAAAGATAATTTATCTATATAAATAAATTAAATGACAAGGCAACTTTGAATTAAAAAGCAGTAGTTTTCACTATTCATTAAAATATATATTTTATCAGAAAAATAAAAAAAATAAAAAGTAAATTTTAATGTTATTGTTCAAAATAATAAGTTTATTTTTATATACATAATATAAAAAAGTATAAAATCTAGATTTCAAATGGGTGCACCATCAAAAAACAACACAACTACATTTTTTTGGAAAAAATACATATGTTATTGGAATATTAAGTTGTTCTTAAATAATATATATAAAATACATAATACAAATTTTAATGTTATATAAAAATCAAAAATTGGTTAATATGATTCATAATGCCTTTTTTATATCCCAATAAATAATAATATTTTAATAATATATCATTGTTTATTGAAATTCGGTATTGTGTACAATGCAAGCTATCGAGGAAGGTCGCTCTTGCATAAAATAAAAGAGAAGTAGGTGTTATGTTAATTTCATGATTCTTTTGGAATTGTGAGTAACATAATCCAAACAATATTCATTTACACATCGAAAAAAACAAAACTCAGTGTGGAATGAAATAAATTCTTTCAAAAGAACTGGAAATTATGTGTAACACAAGACACGAATAGTGGTCCGTATAATTAAATCTAATACAATGTTGCATATAGTGAAATATAATCACTCTGTACTATATAACACGAGGGATTAGTGAAATTTAAATAGAATCCGTCTCATAAAATCTTGGGGTGTTAAATTCTACCATCCTAAAAATGAATTTCTCCCTCAAAATTCGTTGGGGTTATGAGTGATTTTCTACTTGAATGGTTTCTTCATGGAAGCCTACATCGTAAAAATGAATACTAAAACATCATTTTAAAAAAGTAATTTTAAAAACCTAACGGTTACCAAAAGTAACTCTTCCCTGGGTTTCCAAATATGAGAACACAGGTGGGAAGTCAAAACATTGATATGGAAGAGAAATCAAACCATTGTGTTCTATTGGATAACGATATAGAAGAAGGCTTGGAGAAATTTATCTAAGATAAACCCATAAATCTATGATGATTTATGGTACCATATCATTTATCAAACAACAAGGTACTATGATAATATTTTTTGTTTCAAGATCCATTTCATAAAGATAATGATTTTTTTCATGAGGAGAAATACTTACTTGATTTCAGTACAATCTCACAGTTGGTCATTCCCTAAACAATTTCCACTTTATATATTATTTAAATAGTTGATGTTGAATTTTTCAATTCTTGATGTGTTAGTTGGTCATGGGATATAATGATAGGTTATTCCATCATTCTCAAAAAAATGGGTAGAACATGTTGTCAAATATGCATAAGTCCACCTATAGGGAGATAATACATTAATCTAACTAAAATCAACCAGAATATATCTTATACTATATAAAAATGGATTTTGTTACAGTCCTTACAAAAAAATAAAAATATTAAACTTTAGAAATAGGTTAACTAAATTGAATTAATAGTTGACTCCCATATATCATTTGAAAATTCATTGTTTTCACATTCCAAACATATGAATACCTTAAACATGTATTCTCTTGAAATATTGTAATAATATTAATTACTATTGAAATTTAGTTAAAACATGCATTCTATCCAAATTAACTTTTCCACATAACAAAAATACAAAAAAAAATTATATACTCAATCTATTATATCAATTTTTACTTATATTAGTCCTGAGGTCAATAATATTATCACGCAACTCATTATCTCATTATCCCATAATTATTCGCATATCGTGTGTTTTCCAAATATATCTCAATAAATTTTCATGGATACCGGTACCATTGAACATATACTATCAAATACTTAATGAAAAACAGTCGTGTAACAATTCATAGATGTTTATTTATTCTATAATACCATAAAATTACTTATACAACATTATTCTTAATAATCCTATAATCATTAAACTATCTTCTTAAACCATTTAATGAGCTTCATCATTTTATTCCTCAATGCTTCTTTCATCTCATATATCATTTGTAGTCTCTTTATCATCATCAACATACATACTACCCATATGACTATTCTAATTCTCTTCACGAGATTTTCCCTTAGGTCATTCGATTTGCATAATTCCTATACATTCCACATTTAAAACATTTAACAATCATTGATGTCTTAAAAATACCACTATCCTTTTCTATTATGTTAACTAAACTTATTCATTTTCAATTAATTTCTTTGTTCCTTTCTTTTCCACACCCAAAACATATTCTAATTCCATTAAAACATTATATTTGATGCCTATTTTCAAATGATTTAAATGAAGAAAATTGAACTTTCTTTGTACTATGATCATAATGAAACATTATATTTCATTTATTAACAGGGTTAGGAAACACACCGAATTTTAGATTATTGATCATATTATGTGATTTCTGATGAAGAAAAATAAAAATGTTTCTCCTTCCAAATCCCATTTAATTTGGTTTCTCATGAAAAATATCATTCCATTGTCCATAATATTCTCCATTATCAAGAATCATCCTTTATCCATCCATTTTCTAAGATAAAAAAAACGTGTTAGAGGGAAAAATCATATTATAAGAATATCATATTCAAGGGTGTAACGTCCCGGATCCGGGTACCACTCCACGGGTGCCCCGAACCTGGTTGGTCAGATGTTGTCAAACGCATTTCCCCAAATGCTAGAGGCTAATGACTAGCAGCGAGGGACCAGGTTTGATAGTGGTGAAATTATGCCCTCAATTGTTAAAGGGTAGTGCAGCAGAATACAAGAAAAAATCATACAACAATAATGAAAGATGTAAAACATACATAACTGAAATGAACAATTGTAGTAAAAAGAACCAGTGGTCATATATATATATATATATATCAAGATTTAGCATGTCAGTATTATATGAAAACAGCCAGAACATGTTACATAATAGTACACAACGATACAATGGAAAGTACAGGTACATCAGAACAAACAAAACAGTCGGCAGCATCATGAGCCTCAGCTCTGTCCGATGCTCCCCTACACCTCAGCAAAAATCATGTACCTGTATATGGAACCTTGCCCTTATCCATACCTACAGAAATATATCTGTTTGGGCCGAAGACATGACCCAAATAAAGTGTGATAAATTAATCTCAATAGGCACCCACCAAAGATCTTTTCCCAAATGTTAGTGTAAATGTGGAACAATAGTGTACAGTAGTAAATGAAAAAAACTAAGAAGTACTCAAAAGTAACTAACTTTACCAGTAATATTACAATTTTAATATTCATTTAATCATTCGATATCCGGAAAACACCACAGTGTATTTAGAAGTAAATATTCAGTGTCCTTAGGCACATAAACCCTTACCCTCAGGTAAAGAGAAAATAAACCCACGAGAATCTTCCTGCCGACATATCGAATAATTCCCAGATGCTTACGAGGTGTCACCCACAGGCATAGAATCTACTTCCCACAAGCATGAAAGAATTTTCCCTCAGGCTGAATAGAGCACTGCCCACAGGCTAATCACAATACTGCCCCCAGTCTAAACAAATAACCGGGCCATGTCCAACATATAAACGACCAATTTATATAAAATTCATCTCAAGGGAATTTAAGTCATGCTAAAATCACGATATAACCTCGGGTAACCTATCCAAAAGGCTAAACATAGGGACGCACCCTACAGGCGGTCCTATAACCAAGAAGTCATCTCAAAAAAAAGTTATACATGTTCATTAAACTACCTAGGAAATTATAGGTATTTAATTATGCAAGGCCTCAGCCATATGACACCCCATTCATGGGAGCGTATCACAACAGTACACAAATTCACCTCAATAGTTGGAAATAACCACTAGACCACCTACCTCAATCGGCCCTGATTGGTATATGTGAAAGATGCTCCTCGAAACATATAAGAATAATGTAGATCTGAGGTAAAAATAATTCATTTCAAACTTAAATAACTCCCTTTATAGGATGAATTGGCAAGATCTACATAAGAAGAAGGAAGAGCTCACCCGTGCCGTTCCAACGAGATCGACGGAGGAGGAATCAGATTCCCGGTAATTGATTGGGTGATTTCCAAAGCTCCGGTTGCCCCTCTTGAGTTCTCCTCTGATTATAAGCCTTCCCTGTGAACAGGGGAGGTTACTAACCATTTTAATCAAAAAACACAGTCTAAAATGAGTGTACTATTGGTTACACGATGTGTAATTTTCATTTTTTAACTGTTCCTTCAGCGACATCTTGCCAGCGTGGCACTGCTTATCTTTATACATGATTACATGGTGTGTAATACCTGATCACACGATGTTGATTATCTCTCACCTCCCACCAACTTAATTTTTTCTTGTCGACTAACTATACGATGTGTAAATACCAACTACATGGCGTGTAGTAAGTTTTTACACCCATCATCGTCGATCGTCCTACACGACCTGTGTACTTTATCCATACGGCCAAAGTACACGGTTTGTAGAATAGTACACAGTGTGTAGTCACAAAATTTAGGATTTTCTCCCATTTTTCTTATTTTTTCTCAAAACAAAACTTAATGAAATAGAAAATAAGAAATTCGTACCTCAAGAATAAGAACTGAGTTCTTACAAAATTCCCCCCTTAAATAAATTTGTCTCCGAATTTCCCCATTCAAGACTGGTGAGGATAACGCTTAGAAGAACTCTGGCCACTGAGCAGATACGTCAGTCTACCGCTCCCAGGTTTCGTCGTGCACTCAGCCATGCTATCATATCACCCATATGAGAGTAACTGGCCAACCTCAGAGAACCATCATGATCCTATCCACGATATGAATTGGATTCTCCTCAAAGGATTCATATAACTGAAGCTCAACCTCATTTTAAAGAAATATGTGAGACAGGTATGAATGATAGAAATGCAATTGAGATACATGGAAGACATCGTGCATGTCCCGTTACCTCTTTGGTAATTTCAACAGATAGGAAATTGGCCCGACTCTCTCTAGAATCTCAAATGTCCCCACATAGCTCGGTGAATGTTTACCCAGTCTCCTAATCCTCCTGTGTCCGAACCTCTGGGAAACACGCAAAACAATCTGATCCCTGACCAAGAACTCTTATGGTCATATGCGGCGATCTGTATAAGATTTCTAACGAGACTGTGCAGTAGCAATCCAGTTCTGAATCAACTAGACCTGCTCAGAAGTCTCCTGCACGAGACGTGGTCCCAGTAAATCTGCATCACCTACCTCCAACCAACACAAAGGTGATCGGCATGTCCTACCATATAAATCCTTGTAAGGTGAAAAATCAATAATTGCCTGAAAACTATTATTATTGGAATACTGGACTTGGGGTATATGCTACTCAAAAGAACCCAAAATGTCTAGGACTCATGCACACATCATGTCCTCTAGCACCTGTATCATACCCTCTGACTGATCATCGATCTGAGGGTGGTAAGTTGTGCTCAGAAGCACTTGTGTACCCAAAGCCCTCTGAAAACTCTGCCAGAAATGAGTCGTAAAACGGGCGTTCCTATCTGAAATGATAAAAAGAGGGACCCCATGAAGACGTATGATCACTCGGATATACAACTTCCCGAGTTAGTCAACACTGAAGGTCTCCTTGATAGGAAAAAAGTGAGCTACCTTTGTGAGTCTGTCCACAACAACCCACACGACATCATTTCCTCGAGGTGACCTCGGTAACCCAGTCACGAAGTCCATCATGACATCGTCGCATTTCCTCTATTGAATGGGTAACTGCAGTTACATTCTGGCTGGCCTTTGATGCTCTGCCTTCACCTTCTAACAGGTGAAACATCTCGTAACAAAACCAACTACTTCTCTCTTTATACTCGGCCACCAGTAATGACATCTCAAGTCACATTACATCTTGGTAACTCCGAGATGAGCTTTCCCAAGTTGAAGCTTGAATCTATCACATCAACTCCTCGTGTATATCCCATGGAACCCATACACGTCCATGGAAACACAATACCACATCATTGACTATCGTCCATCCAGTAGGAGGTTCTTCACTTGAACCCGACTCCCGTAGAACTTGGCCTTCTGAAGTAGATAGTTGTCTCATCCTCACTCTATCCATGAGGGTAGAATTCACAGCTAAAGCTGAAAGATAGGTTTGTCTCTGACTATCGTGCACCTCCAAATGCATCTCAGAGAACAAATCCATAAGCTTCCACTCACCACTTGCCTCATGAACTGCCTGTGTCTGAGTCTTCCTACTCAGTGCATCAATAACTACATTACCCTTACCAGGTGTATAGTCAAGCTCAAAATCAAAGGAATGAAGGTATTCGACACACCATCGCTGCCTCAGATTCAAGTCACTCTGAGTGATGATATACTTGAGACTTTTGTGGTCGGTGAAAACCACAAAATACTCTCCCAAGAGATAATGTTTCCAACAGTGTAACGCATGAACAACTACAGCCAACTAGAGTTCATGCGTCGGGTAAGTCCACTCATGTGGCCTCAACTACTGAGACACATACAAAACAACTCGATCGCCTTGCATCAACACATCTCCCAACCCAATACTTGATGTATCACAATAAACTGTATAGCTCTTTCCCTGCTCTGGGAGTATCAGGACTAGTACTAATGTTGACTTTCCCTTCATCTCCTGGAAGGCTGTCTCACAAGCTTCTGACCAAATGAACTTCACACCCTTCTTAGTCAAACTCGTCAACTACACAACTAATTGGTTGGAGTCCTGTCTAAATTTCCTATAGTAATTATCCAGCCCCAAGAAACTCTATATCTCAAACACGTTCTTAGGCTGATCCCAGGATACTACTTCTCTCACCTTCTCTGGGTCTACTGGAACTCCTGCCTCTGAAATGAAATGACCCAGGAAGTGAATCTGGTCCATCCAAAAGTGGAACTTTGAGAGATTATCATATAGACGATGCTCTCTCAGTGTACTAAATACTATATCAAGATGGGTGGAATATTCGTGTCGAGTTTGAGAGTACATGAAGATATCGTCCACGAATACTAACACAAAAGAATCCAGATAAGGATGGAACACACAATTCATCAGAGCCATCAAAACTGCTAGCACGTTCATGAGTCTGAACGGAATAACCATGTACTCATATATATCATACCTACTCCTGAAGGCCATGTGTGGTATGTATGATGGTCTCATGCGAAGCTGATGATATCCTGATCTCAATAAAATCTTCGAGAACACTCGTGCTCCATGAATTTGTTCAAGAAGATCATCGATCCTTGGTAAAGGATATCAGTTCTTTTCCATCAACTGGTTCAGCTTCCGATAATCTACATAGAGTCTGAGGGTACCGTCCATTTTCTTCGTAAAAAGGACCAGAGAACCCCAAGTAGTAATACTGGGTCAGATAAAACCCTTTGACTATATATCCTCTAACTATCTCTTGAGCTCCTGTAACTCAGGTGTAGTCATCCTATAAAGAGTAATTGACACAGGTACCTCTCCTGGAACAATCTCAATAGATAAATCCACCTCACGCTCTGGAGGTAGACCTAAAAAGTTTTCCGGGAAGACATCACTGAAATGATCAACTACTAGAGGGAAATCCTTTTGACAAGTCCCATGATCATCCAGATATAAGCTCACAATCTGGGTTGTGACTCTACCTTGCCCGAGATGCTCTGGTCCATCTCGACTCTCCTGAACATCCCACTCACCTTTGTATAGAAACTATCCACCCCCTGGTGACGTGAAGCGCACCCTACAACGATATCTGTCTACAAATTCTCGAAATGGAACCAACTAGTCCATCCCAAGAATGAAATCATAGCACGTCATCTCCAATGCATAGAGGTCCCAATGGAAGTGACACCCACCAACCTCCAATAGGCACTCCTTGAACTGATGCACACCAGCTGTTCTAGTCCACAATGGAGTGTATATCATCATAACATAATAAGAAAAAGAAGAAACACAGATCCCAAGGCTCTCCACATTAGCAAATGATACAAATCTATGTGTAGCACTGGTATCGAAATGTGCTGAAGATAAGACAGGAGCTACTATAATAGTACCTATAACTATAAAAGGCCCAAGATCGAACTCCTATTAGGTATGTTTCACTGCATATGTCTTCCCAGTGTTGCGGCCCTACGACACACCCATGCTAACCTATGTTGCCCCGCCTTGCTGCCTCGGAGATCCTAGTGTCTGGCTACCATGACCACGACCACCATCTCTGCCTGAACGCCCTGACATATTCCAATTTCCCAAATGTTAAGAAGATGATGGTCCTGCTCCCACACGCGGGGTCTACACAGAACCCCTCTCACTAGCCACTGGTGGAAACACCCTGCAAAAGCGCTGCAGATTCCCCATCCTGCCAGAAGCTCGGCATTACGCTGGGTCATGTGGAATCTACGGTCTATTGTGCCCCTCCTTACCACACTGGTAGCACATAAACTAGCCACATGAAACATTATTTTGGCTAGTACATCCACCATGAGAGATTTACATCTCTCTCTTCCTCTTTCTAGAAGAAATAGTACCTGAAACTAGTGCTAAACCGCCCGGGCCCACACCACTAGCTTCCCCCAGATTCCACTCGATATTCAGTGCCTGGTTCATAATATCTTGTACAGTAGAAAACCTAAAAACATTCACAAGTGCGTGGATTTCATATTGAAGACCATATTCAAAGAGAATAGCCCTCAACATCTCATCACCCACCCGAATAGATGAATAACGCTAAATCTCGGTGAAAAGAGCTGAATAATCCATCACCGACATAGATTCCTGCTGCAGATTCATGAACTCTCGAGTGCTATCTGCCCTCAGCATCTATGGGAAGAAGAATTCATAGAAAGTGGTCTTAAAATCTTCCCACACCATGTCTCTATGATGCTTTGACTGGGTGGTAACATCCCACCACATCGTGGCGGAATCACGCAGCATATACGTCGCAAGCATGACCATCCGCCCTGGAGGCGTCTCAAGATTCTCAATAATAGTCTTCAATGAATCTAGCCAAGACTCTACAGCCTATGGTCCTCTATCCCATGAAAGCATAGGTGTATGCTGCTACTAGATGATACGAGTCAGCTCATCTATAGATGTGGCAGCCGACTGTGTTCCGTGAAAGGTCTGCATGAACTGCATGAAGACTTCACAGAACTGCGCATCTGTGCCTATGTCCAGTATAACGGCTGAGACCACATTTGGCTCTACTGGAGGATCCACTATTATCCCATGGCCTACCATCTCTGGAGTATAATCTATGCCGCTCTCTTGGTAAACAATTGGTGGTCATCTCAATGGTATGAGTATACAAGGTCAAATGCACACCTTCGATCAAGATTATCAAAGACCGAAAACAAGGAGACAGAGAACGAATGTTCTCAAAATTTTCAAAGGATGACTACAATAAATATATAAAACTACACTCCGTGTTCCCACAATCCATTCACATGGTTGTGTACCCCAGCTTAAACTGGCATGTAACACCCCTAACACACGGTGTTCCTTCTAAATACACGACATGCACTTGAATCCTTCTTCACTGCCCGAGTACTTCTACACGACTAAGCCACACAGATCACTTGAACAAAACTACAGAGTGTGTATAATATTTACACGACATGTATGGTTTAATTTCCAACTTCCCATGTCGTCTGTGACACGGCCGACTACTCGGCTGACACCACACGGTGTGTTACACCCACACACGGCGTATACACCACCCTGTTTCCCAGCCACACGGTCTAGTCCACACTCTCTCCCACCAGTATAGAATACATGGCATGTCCCTCAGGTACATGGCATGTTCACGAAGAGGTAACACTGACCTATGTTTGTTAGTTACATGACTTGGTCCCTAGGTCAGACTATATGGCGTGTTCCATGGTGGACACGATGTGTATGCCTCAATGTCTCCTTCGTCCGTGTTTTTAGTTACACGGGCAGATTCCGAGTCAACACCACACAACGTGTACATTCGGTACATTGAGTGTGTTTCCCAAAACCATTCCCTACCCAGTGTCCCAACCAACACGGTCTATGACACGGGTAGAGACTACATAGCGTGTACTGAGGGTACACGGCGTGTACTTAAATTTTTTTCATTTCTTCTCAAATAGAAGAACAGATGACGTGTGTCCATAGAACTACACAGAATGTATCCTGGGTTTTACGGATAGTAAGGCTCAGTTACTTATCTGGAACCTAGTAAATACTGAAAAACAACACCTATGTGACAAATTCTGATCTGTGAGGGCCCATACTCCCTGAAAATCAATGATTGAAATCTTATACATGTTATAAATAAGTAAACATGTCATTGATCGACAAAATTCCGGTCATTGAGGGCCCATACTCCCCAAAAACCAAAGTTTCGTGTCCATCCTATCAACAGGATCACACAAAAATACCCTATCACATAGTAGGTATTTATCAAAGCAGCTATCACAATAGCATGATTTTTTAGCCCAACAACTGTCACAACAACCTGGAATTTTTATGGAGCCTACATGGTAGGGAACTATGCATGTCATGTGATTACTAACAGGTTCCTAAATGTTGTATGAGATGCAATACCCTCATCTCATCAGGATGCAACTAAATATAACCTACAGATAACATATAAACTACACAATCCCAAGTGTTTCACCCAACGGTGAAAATCAGATCAACTATAAATTGAAAAATCAATAAAATTTAAATACGAAGTAAATTGGATTTTCCTCATACACGGGTTAGCTACACCCGGGCACAACTTATTACCAAATACCTTGTCCATCCTATCCCTAACTAAGGCTCCAAACAGTAAGTCAAAGAAAATAAACCCCTCTGTTACCACTTTGTAACGTCCTGGATTCGGGTACCAATCCATGGGTGCCCTGAACCCGATTGGTCACATGATCTCAAGTGCATTTACCCAAACACCAGAGGCTGCCGACTTGCAGCGAGGGACCATGTATGATAGTGGGGAAACTATTCCCTCATTTGTCAAAGTGTAGCGCAGCGGAATATAAGAACAAAACATATAACAACAATGGAAGAAGTAAGATATACATAACTGAAATAAACAATTGCAGTAAAAAGAACCAGCGGTCATATATATATATATATATCATTATCAATCAAGTCACTATTCTATGAAAACAACCATTACATGTTACACAGTAGTACAATACCATACAATGGAAAGTATATGTGCATCAGAACAAACAAAACAGCCGGCAACATCACGAGCCTGAGCTCGGTCCTATGCTCTCCTACACCTTAGCAACACTCATGTACCTATATATGGACTCTTTCACTTATCCATACCTGTAGAAATATAATCTGTTTGGGTAGAAGGCATGACCCAAAGAGGGTGTGGGAAATGAATCCCAGTAGGCACCCACCAAAGATCTTTGCCCAACTGTCAGTGTAAATGTGAAACAATAGTGTGCAGTATTAAATGTAATAAAATAAGTAGTACTCAAAAGTAACTAACTTTGCCAGTTATATTGCCATTTTAATATTCATTTAATCATTCAATAGCAGGAAAACAACACAGTGTATTTCTATGTAAATAGTCAGTGTCCTCAGGCACATAAAACCTTACCCTCATGTAAAGAGAATCTAAACTGACAAGAATCTGCACACAGGCATATCGAATAATGCCCAGAGGCTTACAATGTGTCAACCACAGGCACATAATCTACTTCCCATAGGCATGAAAGAAGTTTCCATCAGGCTGAACAGAGCACTGCCCACAGACTAATCACAACACTGCCCTCAGGCTAAACTATTAATTAGGCCATGCAAAACATATAAACTAGCAACTTATATACAATTCCTCTCAAGGAAATTTAAGACATGCTAAAATCACAGTATACCCTCGGGTAACTTCGCCAAATGGCTAAAGAGAGGAACACACCCCAGGGGTGGTCCAGGATCCAAGCAGCGATCCCAAAAAACAATTATACATTTTCATTAAACTATATATGCAATTATAGGTATTTAATAATTCAAGGCCTCAGCCATAAGAAAACCCATTCATGGGCGCGTATCACAACGATACACAAACTATCCACAACAGTTGGAAATAAACACTAGACCACCTACCTCGATCACCCCAGATCGGTATATGTGAATGATGCTCCTTGAAATGTCCAAGAATGATGTAGATCTGAGGTAAAATAAATCTCATTCAAATGTAAATAACTCCCTTTAGAGGAATAATTTTCCAGAGCTACGCAAGAAGAAGGGAAAACTCACCCGTGCGGTTCCAACAATATCGACGGAGGCAGAATCAGATTCCTAGTGTTTTATCGGGTGATCTTCAAAGCTCCAGCAATCCCTCCTGAATTCTCCTCTGATTCTAAGACTTCCCTATGAATAAGGGAGTCTACTTCCCATTTTACGTGAAAAAATAGACTACACGGTGTGTACTATTGGGTACACGGCGTGTAGTTTTCATTTTATTAACTATTCATTCAGCGGCTTCTCGCTAGTGTGGCACTGTTCATCTGTCGACATGAGTACAAGGCATGTAATACCTGAGAACACAATGTGTACTATCGCTCATATCCCTCTGCCTTAATGTTTGCATGTCGACTGAATACACAGCGTGTAAATACCCCCTACACGATGTGTAGTCTGTTTTAACACCCATCATCGTCGACCGGCCTACACGCCCTGTGTACTCCTTCCACACAACCAAAGTACAAGGATTATAGAAAAGTACATGGTGTGTTGTCACAAAATTTAGGATTTTCTCCCATTTTCCTTATTTTATCAAAAACACTTAAGGAAAAAAGAAAAGAAGAAACTCGCACCTCAAGAATAAGAACTGAGTTCTTACAAAGGGGGAGTACATTAAATATCTAACATCTTAGGTTAAATCCAAGGTTATTCATCTTCATTTCCATAAATCTGGGACTGTAACATATTGTTAAACTTACCCATTGGTACATCCCTAGACATACCTTAGAAATACCTCTAGGGTTCTCACTTATGTTTTTTTGCATCCTAGTTTCCAAAGGTTGACAAAAACATCTCTGTGATACCAACTTTAGGGACCCAAACTTGATATACATGGACATTAAATTCCTTTTTCCAAATACTTAATAAATTAAAAAATAGACACCCAAATACCATATTAGTTTTCTGTATTTGGATACATGGAACACATTCTTCTAGCTTGGGGAATTATCTTTAAAATCTCCAATAAAGAGCATGCTAATTATGTTTTCTACCTAGAACCTTTATTTATATCATGGGGAAAAGCCAAAATAAAAAGGATGAGGTTAAAAGCTTAGTAAGGGTGAACATTGAGAAAATAAAACAAACCATAAACATTATAATTTAAATAAATTACCATATTTTTTTAATATCAAAATTTAGAGTCATGAAATAAATGTTTTTATTTTGTAAGATATAAATCATAAAGGAGCATTAACCATGATAAAAAACATTTTCAAAAAACATGGGATTGTGGAAAATAAATATGCACATAATATTATTTCTATAGTAGCCAAGTAATTTATTCTTAGACCATCATAGTGGAAAATGTCTGTTACTGAACTAGGTTCACATTTCCATCTAGCCATATATTACTGAACCAGATTTACCTGTTGTTTCAGCCCTGTATTACTAAATAAGATTTACTTGTCGTGCTAGACATAAATTACTGAAAATTATTTACTTTATGTTCCATGCATGTCTATATTTTGTGATATAAATTTTTACCCAATGTATTAGAGGGAGATATAGGTCCCACCACTTCATAATGAAATCATTCTTACATGGGCCACAAAAACATAAATTATTCATTGTAGCATAACACATGAAATAAAATTGGATTATTTAACTTCATTTCATCATAACATAATCTATATAATATAAACATAATTTATAAAAACAATTCAATCATAAACAGAATCAAATAATTGTAATAATAGGTATATAAACATAACTATATATCATCTTATATGGAAGATAATTTTGAAAAAACACTTGATCTTAATTTCTAAAAATATATACATTCTTCTTCAAAAACATTTTCATTTCTCAAAATGTCAGGATTTTTTAAAAAAATGAATTTAATTGAAAATAAACTTGAAATTATGTAAATTAAGCTTTATGGAGGTAATGTGTTATGAAATTTTAATAACATGTTCATTTCGTATAAATTCAAAAACATTCCCCCATACTTTTGCATAAAAATTCAAAAAGTACCCCGGAAGGTAAAAAAACGAAAGATTCATTCCATAACATGTAGTAAAAGTAAAAATTGGGTATAAATTACATTAACCATACATATAATAATATTAAACATTTTATGAAAACATTTTTAGAAATCAACGACATGGATGCTAAATATAACTCCTGTAAATACTTACGTATAAACAATTTCCGATAAAAATGAGATTGAAATAGTTTCCCTTACCATAGGTAAAATATGATTAATATGAATTAGAACCTCTTGTATAATCATTTATATGATTTTATTAACTTATTTTAGAATCATTTTCATCAAATACGGTCATATTATTTTTATTTGGATTGTACAAATTCGTTGTTACCTGTTATTAGGGATTTAACTGATTTATGATCGTATGCATGTTTTTTTGAATAAGATTCTATTATCATCCTTAGATCATATTTATATCATTATAAAATAATAACAGCATAATAAATAAAATATTAAATCATTATTTACATTTATATAATCATTATTGAGTGGTTATCATGTAGAGCAAATCATACAATATTGTGGAGACGGTAGGTCGTACGTACGAATATGGGACGATATCATACCCATAACTGTTGAATGGTATTGAAGTGGATGGTGTATTGTATCTAAAATCAATATCATTTTATATTAATCATATATTTATTTATTAATAACATCATTTTAACTATCGATGTAATGTGGTGGTGAAAAGAGGATTACACCACGACATGGAGATGGTAAGTCATATGTATGAACGTGTAGTGATTTTATTTTTTATAGAATGGGTATAAGGTGGACTAAGGTGGTTTCATAATCATAATAACCTCTCAGTATATTTCTAATAAAGTATTTATCACTTTATAATGAAACATCTGAAGCGGTGGAAGTATAATTAAAAAGTAGTTTTAAATAATCCCTAAATGATATTACCTCTTCTTCAACATGCCTCCCCTAAATCCCATATTAGAGCACTAGAGATGGTGTTGGAAGAAGAAAAGGAAAAATATAATGTTTATAGTTATGATTATAAGGGAAAGGTTCTATGTAAGGTTGAGCGTTAAGGCCCAAATTTAAGTTAAGAGTTGAGTAAGGAAGTTCCCTTTTATAATTTAGGTGAGGGCACTTTTGGGAACCTTCAAAATATTAATATAGAAATTTTTTCAAAATCATAAAAAATACTCCAAAATGTGAAATATTAAAAGATAAGATATAAAAACATTTAAATATAATCATCTAATAAATTTTAGATAATTTTTTATGTCAATTAAATTTTATAATTTTATTTGGCAGTTGGTCATTTTATTTAATTTCAATTGAGATAAAAAATACTTCAATATTATAAAGGTAAAATATTTACTTATTTAATTTATGTTATACTATAAATTAATAAATTAGAATCATAATAACCATATCATAATTATTCTAAATTTGTAAAATTGTTTTATTATTTTTAAATAAATTTATAAAACATTATTTTAAGAAAATGTCAAATGTGAAAATTTTGACACTATTCAATTCATGGATTTTTAAAAATATAAAGATAAGGTGTTATCATAAAAACAAATATTTTATTATATCCCTAATCAATCAAGGTCAAATATAAAATTAATTGGAAAAGATTATTATCCCAAATTATATTTATTTTAAAAATTGTAATAACATTAATTTGATATCTCTAATATTATAATAATCATTACATCAAATTTGTGTAATTATTTAATATAAATATTTATCGAATAAAATTTAAAATTAAACATCTACGATGAAAATATTTTGACTATATTAAATAAGAATATATGTAGTTGAATTTATAATTTGGAAAATCCAACGTTAAAAATGTTATAATTATTAGATTATGAATTTGACAACTTTAACATCTCATTAAATAAAATAAATTCAATGTCATATTTTCTTATATAAATCACCAAATGGTCACTTGATTGTCACGTGATTTCTTATAGTCAATATATACCTAACCAATATGTTTTGGTCATGTTTTTAGACCCTTTATGGTTATTATTTTTTAAATAATAATTGTTTTATAGATTTTTCATCAATTAATTAATTTTTACATAATGAAAGTATAAGACATTAAAGTTATTATTAATATCCTTAAAAATAAAAATAAACAACCTTGAATTATATAATTAATGTTTCCTTCCTTGGATTATATATATTTTTAGATATCACTTGGTTAGACCTATATTAAAATTATTATAGCTATAACTAATGTGAGTTTTACATTTTTTCACTTTCATTGGTTTTAATAATATCTATGTAATTTTCATTGTCAAGTATTCTTTAAATGACTATGTTTCAAACCAAATATGTCAAGGGTATAATATTATTCATCCATAATGATTTTTTAGGTTTTAAGAACATTTTATTCTCCTTATCATATTATTTTTTACACTAGTTTATCTGATTTACCTTTAACCACGTTACAAAAATTACAGTAGTTACTATTCATAATATCCCAAAAAAGTTACCTATTATTGAAGGACCCTAGGACACCCTGAGAGGGGAGGGGTGAATTAGGGTGTCAACATTTTCTTTGAAATTGATGGATCTTGTTCCCACGTTCCTAGAAACTAGTTTAACTTGTATTATGGATACGAGAAAAAATAAAACATTCACATGCAAAGAGATGACAAAACACTTTTCATTTGGTTGACCACTAAGGGATATGTCCAAGGAGTATATGCTGACAGGTTTTTGGTCATAAAAAATTCCACTATTCTTCACTCGTTTTGGATTACAACGGTTTGGGAACAGTCACACTGTCCCAGGCTCACTGCCTTTACAATTGATCAGGGATAGCCTAATGCGTCCCTCAGGTCACTCTTGTGGACTCCCCCTGACTTACTGCCCTTGGTGAAGTACCAATCTGTTTATAGACAAGAAGGTATCTTCATCATTTCTAAAGAACGAATCCTTAGTTGTATATAGATTCTTTGTTGATGTTCAACTTCCACCCATAGAATAAACTCACTTTGCACAAAGATATTTGGAAAACATCCAACTTTTGTGCAGCTCCCAAAATGAATTGTGCACATGAACCACACCTACCGCGCTTCTCCAAGCCCGGAGCACAAGTTTCAAGACGAAGCGCATGTTCAAATCTGGCATGAAATTCCACCTCAAACACCTACGCGACTCTCACTTATTCAACACAAAACATGCGCAACTCACTTCCTTTTATACCCAAACCAATTTTGGCATGCAACTGTGAACTATCCTGCTTCTTCAAATTCTGGCACACAAGTGTCACCACACCACCTATGCGACACCTTCTTCACCAACTCCAAACTTGGGTGACTCAAATCCTTTCTCTCCCAAACCACCTTGGATGCACAACAAACAATTGTCGCGCAAATTGTACATGTGCGTACCGCCAGCACTAGCGCGACCACTACACCTGTGCGACAGGACCTATGAATTTCTCTAAGTCTGAACTTCGTACCAAATGAGGAGGGTTGGACCTCTATTTATAGGCATTTGGATACCCTGAACGATGGAACTCAAGTCCTCCCTCGGCACACAAGTTTTGGTGCGCAAGTACATGTGTGACCAAACACAGGCAAACCATAAATGCAAGATTCAACTCATCCAACACTCTAAGTCTACGTGAGAAATGATCTGTGTAGAAAACAAGGGAGAAATCTTGAATTGGGTTTCTGTGTTCCAGAATTCTCAATGACTCCCAAGAAATTCTCTTACAGTGTCATAGAAGAATTACATGTCTAATGTATTCCTTCCAATCCTATCATTGACACTAGATTCTCAACGTGTCACAAAAGCATTACATTCCTGCATTTATTCCTTTCTCCCCCATTGAAATTAAACTCAAAGACAGGTAAATGTTTATTGTTTATCTCAATACTCACCCCCTGGATAGTATCTCCCCCACAAACCTGCACCACAGCTATAAACAGATAAAAAGTAGTTAACATAACTGGGAGAGGGGTATTGTGTAACCTATTTGTAACAGCCCGAGATTTTATGAAAAATATTCTTTATTTCACTACTGTCTTGTGTTGTACGCCACACCAAAAGGAGCTTGCACAACACGCATCCTTGACTTTCCTTGCATTACACGCAATCACGACCTTCTTCGATAGCGTGTGTAGTACGCAATACTGAGTTTCACGAAACAACGATATGCTATTAAAATATTATTAAAACAAGCCGTTATGAATAGTAATAACCACTTTTTAAATTTTAGAAATTTTAGCTCTCAAAATGGACTTCATTTTTGGATTCGGAGTATCGAATTTAGCCTAAGGTGAAATTTTGGTACTTTTCGGATAACTTTCATATTCTGATGAATAGTGAAAATTACTAAATTATAATTAAAAACAAATTTTTTTAATCAAAATAATTAATAATGATAAATTATTAATTTGAGTTGTTTTAAAGTATATTTAGAATATATTTTTACAATTTAATACAATGTTGGTCATTGGATGTAATTTCACATTTAAACCAGACATAATCAAGTGTCAATCTTTTGATAGATATTGTTTCTTAAAAACACGCTATTTGTTTTAACAGCGGGATTTAATTATAAAATTAATTAATGCAATTTCTATGTTATGAATTTGGTAAAATAGAGTTCATTTTTGAATTTAGAATATGAAATATAGCTTAGGATGAAATTTTGGCTTTTTTCTGAAAACTTTCAATTTTTGATGAATAGTGAAACCACTAAGTGGTAGGTTAAAAACTGAATTTTGCATAAAACTTAATTTTACTGCTTCTGTGAATTGAATTTCGAAAATCCGACAGACACGGTTAATATGAAGGACTAAAATGTGGTTCAATGAGATGAAAATAATTTTTGGTGAATAGTAACTTTTTACTTTTTTTTACCACGATTAATAGTAAATAGGGTAACTAAGGGTAAATATGATATTACTATTACCCTAACACATGTCCTAATTCTATTGGATAAGTGTAATTCGACCAAAAGCAACCTTATTAATATAATATGACCATTTAGGTCCACTTGGATTAGATTATGACATTTAATATTATTTTATTTAATGAATAGTTAAAATAGTTAAAATCAAAGTTTAATAACTAAAACATTTTTAATATGCGGTTATAAATAAGATAAATTCGACTATAAATATTAATTAGAAAGCTAAAAAGATTTCCTACATAATTATATTTTATTTATAATTTTTAGACTATAAATAAATTAATTTATTTATGACACAACGATGATGCAGTAATTACCCTTTTCAGGAAATATTAACATAATTGATGTTATAAATTCTCAAATGAATGTAATTTGAGACTTTTTATGAATTCCACTAATTTTCTAGGTTACTATGATATATTATTGTTGATGTAATAAACTTGGTTCGAACATATAATTCTGTTATGACTTTCACAAAAATCATATATCAAATAGTGTCAAAATTGACACAAAATAGTTTTTAAATCAAATATTATATTATTAATTGTTATTTTATTCCTAAAAATCTAAGTTTCGGCCAAATGACTTATATAAGGATATATATATTAATAATAAACAATTTGGGGTTCGTTTGGCATGTTATAGTAAGTGTATTAACCATATAGTGAAAGAAAACAAAAAGACACGGTAAAAGTTAAATTATTTAACTTAGAGTTAAATCTAATTGATAAGGTTAAAATAATACCCTAAACTTGTCTAAATCCTATTGGTTGATAGGATTTCGACCCATACCCACTTTAACTTCGAAATAAGACCCTTTGGAACCATTATAAACCGATTTGGACTTTAATATAAAATAATATTTTGAGATATTCCTAAGGTGCCCCTCTCCTCCTTTATAAAAGGACACCTCCTCCCCCTCCTCCTCACACCAATTTGAGCACTCAAGCTCGGCCAAACCCTGCCAAAATCTCTTCTCCACTTCCCTAGCAACATCCTAGAGGTTCTGGTCTTCCTCAAAGACCAATTTTAGTTCCCTAAGAGGATGTCTCCAAAAGGCGCTTCAAAGAAGAGGTAATTACCGTTACCAATTTTTTCATCTTTATTTCTTCTTCCACTTCTTCTTCTTAGGTTGTTTCATTATGAAGTAATAACATCAGTATCACTCATATACTGATATGTTATTATAAGTATGAAACAACCCTATTTAACCATCTATCCATCCTACGGAAAAATAAATCACCGCGCGTGCGTACGTACGGAATACCGTCTCCACGCCGTGGTGTAATCTATTTTCCACCACCACCTTACATGGATGGGTAAAATGGTGTAAAGAATAACTATACATAGTTATTACAACATCATATTGATTCTTATATATTGTATAATCCACTCCAATTCAATTCAAGATTTATGGAAATGATATCATCGCTCGTGCGTACGTACGGACTACCGTCTCCACGACGCGATGAGATTCATTCTCCATGTTAACCATTTAATAATGATTATAAAGTATATATAAGAAATAATAATGAAATATATGACATTATAAAGCTACTGGATTTATGTATATATATATATGTATGTCATCTACTTACTTCCATTCAAGACAATAAGGAAAGGAAAACAGCGTTCATGCGTACGTACGGACTACCGTCTCCATGAACGGTGTTTTTCATTTCATTTATCTATCTATTATATATATATATATATACTGAATATATATGATATATGAATCATATTTTATATTCTGGAAGTAAGTAAATCATGATATAAGTAATAATAATGTCAAGAACAACAAGTCAAAACACCTACGATAAATGAAACGATTTTACCCAAAACGCAACTTTAACATGGAATTTACAAAAGAACGGGTAATATAATGTCACAAGTGAACCATATATGATATCATAACAATGAATATGATTATTTAATAAGTCAATGACATTATTTAAATCATTATACAAGAGGTTCGGACACTTACGAAGCAAATCGGACCTAAGGTAAGGGAAATATCACAATCTCACTTTTATCCGAGATTGTTTTTACTTTGGTAATTACTGGGATGTATTTTATCATCCACATCCATGTTCCCTCAATATGTAATATTATTTCCATCCTTCTAAAATAGTTTATATCCAATTTTACCCTTCGTTGAGTTTTTAGTAAAAGATATGAAAGGAATCTTTTGTCATTTTTCGTACGAGGTACTTTTTGACTTTTCCGACAAAAGTACGAAGAATGTTTTTTTAAACTTATATGGAATGAATGGATTTTTAAAACATTATTTCCAAGAAGCTTCCTTTACAAGTTTTCAAGTTTATTTTTAATCAAATTCTTTTAGTTTATAATTTTATGACATATTAAGAAAAGAAAAGTGTTTTTGAAGAAGAAAGGATATTTTCCTCATGAATGGTGTTCAAGTGTTTTATCAAAATTATTCTCCATCTAAGATAATAAAGGGTTATGTTTTTATCCCTTTAATTACATTGATTTGATTATTTTGTGAGGGAATTATTTTTATGAAGTCATTTACCTTATATGGTTTGTTTTATGATGTCATGATGTTTCAAGAATCCCATTTTTGTTAAATGTGTTATGTGATGATGTATGATTTATGATTATGTGGAACACATAAGAAAGGATTCATTATAAGATGGGTGGGACCTATATCTCCCTCCAATGCATTGGGTAAAGATTTTATATCTCATGAGATAGACATGGTTGAAATGGTAGGTTATACCGGTTCAGTGAAACATGACTGAAATGAGGGTTACTCGATTCAGAAAGGGACTTTGTCCACTAAGATAGTCATGGAAATGAGTCTTGACTAACAAGAAATGATTCTCTATGATTATGTGTGTATGCCACAAAGTTTCATGTTTTAAGTTATGATTATTTGGATTTCATTTCACTACTATGATTTATCCCATGTTATGAAATTATGCTCTCTTTTGCAGGTTAAGATTTCCAAAAGTTATGTTCTTATGAATATGATGTGATTGATTTTTCTTTTGTATACCCTTACTGAGCATTTGAGCTCACCCTTTTATGTTTTCTTTTCCCCAGGATATAAAGAAAGGTTTTAGGTAAAAAAAAGGGAAGATCTTTATGGGAGATATTGAAGATATTTCACCACGATTAGAAGATTACGTTCCGAGTTTCCAAAGACACTAAACTATTACGATCCTTGTGTGTGTGTTTTTGTTATGTACTAAGTATTCCGAAAATGTAATGTAATGTCCATGTACGTCAAGATACGGGTCTCTATAGTTGGTATCAGAGGAAAGGTTTAGTCAACCTTTGGAAACTAGGATGCGAAAACGTTAGTGAGATCCCTAGAGATATTTCTATGGTATGTCTAGGGATGTCCCTAAGGTTAAGTATACGTATAGGTTATAGTACTAGAATTGCACTAATGATCTTAGAATTTAACCTAAGAAGTTAGATATTGAGGATACTCCCCCTTTATAATGTTGTTTTTTCTAGCGTGATTTTTTCCTCTCACACTATTCTTTTTGGGTTTTAGACGATGGATGGAACCCGAAGGAACCGTGTTGATCAATGCAATAGACAATGCAATGATTGTCCTCCTGAACAAACAAATGTTATGGGAGATGGAGTGCAAAATCTTATTGCTATACTTACACAAGCTATGAATCATTCTGGGCTTCCAAATGATCAGAGAAGGGAACAATATTCTATTGAGTCCTTCATGAGGCATCGTCCACCTTCTTTCAATGGGTCTTCTGATCAACTTGTTGGTGAACAATGGATCAGTACCACCGAAAAGATATTTTCAGTTCTTCAATGTTCTGAAAATGATAAATTCATCTTAGCAGTATATCGTTTGGAAGGTGAATCTGATCAATGGTGGAATCTTATCAAGAATACGAGGCCAAGAGATGAAATTGAGTCCATGGAATGGGACGAGTTCAAGAACTTGTTTTTCAGTAAGTACTTCCCTCGTATTCTTTGAACAAAGATGGAAAAGGAGTTTCTTGAGCTGAAGCAAAAGGATGATGAATCTGTTGGTATATACGAAGAAAATTTTACAAGACTTGCAAGGTACGCATCTGGAATTATCATCCAACCTGAAAGTAAAGTTGATCGATTTTTCAGTGGCTTAAAACCAAGTCTTAGAAGAGCATTAGCTATAAGAGACTTCAGTAGGTATGAAGAAATTGTGCGTTGTGCTATCAAGGTAGAAATGGAAGTTGGTGTTACATATCCATCTCATGGTTTTGACAAGAAACGAAAGATGGAGTTCAAGGAGAAATCACAAAATAACGGTGAAAAGAAGATGAATGTTTCCTTATGCACAAAGTGTTGAAAGAAGCATGGTGGAGATTGTCTTAAAGGGACTAGAAAATGTTTTAAGTGTGGAAAAGAAGGTCATCGAGCAGCTGAGTGTCGAAGTAATGGAAAAATGTTTTCTAATGATGTGAATAAAGCAAACACTGCAGAGAACGCACCACCAACACTTCAATGCTTCAAGTGCAAGGAAATGGGGCATTATGCTAATAAATGCCCTAATCCAAGGGTTAGTGATGATCAACATGAGCAACCACTGAAGGAAAAGGACAAAGGGAAGTCACATGCGATCACTATTGGCAATGTTGAATATGACAATGATGTGGTGGAATGATTAAGTGTTTATGTAATGGGATTCCAAAATAATGTTGTATCATTGAGTATTGCAATATTTATTGATGTGGTATTCAAAGTGATTGAGATATTTTTTGGAAATAAGATGATATGCGCATAATGAAGGGAAAATGAGAAAATGAAATGTTTAATAGTATTCATGAGCTCATGATTGATATAAGGACTAAGTGATATCATGGTTTGAGTATATAGAATTTTGAGGATTTTGGTATGTGGAAAGTGTTAACTTTAAACTGCATTCATGTTTTCACTAAGGTATTCAAGAGAATACATGATTAAGGACTTTGAATGTTTGGAATGTGACCAAAAAAACATATCTTATGATATATGGGGATCAATGATGGTATTAAATCTCTGGTAATCGTTTTCACTATGTTATGAGAGTGGACTGTAGTATTATGGATAAGCCTAAAGATTGAAATGGATTATGTTGGACATAAGTGAGTATTGTTTAAGGATAGATGTTTTTTTCGATATTATTGATGGGATGTTATAGTAGAAAAAGGACAACCTGCAGGACGGGCGACAGCCCATCGCTTCAGACAAGGCTGTGGGAATCGAACCCACAACCGAAGTGCGACTGGCCTTTATCGCCTACCACTGGCCTACAGGAAGTCCCTGTTTAGTAGAAACTAGTTTTATTATATTAAGCAGTATGATATATGAAGTATAAGTCCATTTTAGGAACCATATGTGATTAATCTCACTATAGATCGACTTATGTATATAATTTTTGCTAACCTTTTGTTTGAGACAGATGGAATGACCTGTCATACTAACACTTCACGAATAACAAATTCAACTTCATTTATTTAAGAGATGAAGTGGAAATTGTTCAAGGCATGAACAACAGTGAGATTGTACCAAAATAAAGAAAGTATTTATTCTAATTCAAATTTTCAACTTTAGGGAAATGATCTTGAAAACCAAAAATGTTGTCCTACTGATCTTATACCTGATGAATCGGATGGTACCTTAGATCGTCACAAATTTATGGATTTGTGATTGTTGGCTTTTCCATTGCCATGTTCTCTTCCACTCTCCATCAGAACATGATGGTTAGATTTTTCTTCCATATCCATATTTTCACCTATGTGGAAACCCAATGATTAGTTTATTTGGGTAACCATTACGTTTCATACTTTTGTTTTTAAAGATTAGTTTTGGTATTCCTTTTTACGATGTGGGTTTCTGTTAAAGAAACTTTCGTATAGTAAACCATTTATAACCCCGACGAATTTCGAGGGCGAAATTCATTTTAAGGGGGGTAGAATGTAACAGCCCGAGATTTTATGAAAAATATTCTTTATTTCACTAATCTCTTGTGTTGTATGCTACACCAAAAGGAGCTTGCACAACACGCATCCTTGACTTGCCTTGCATTACACGCAATCACGACCTTCTTCGATAGCGTGTGTAGTACGCAATACTGAGTTTCACGAAACAATGATATGCTATTAAAATATTATTAAAACTAGCCGTTATGAATAGTAATAACCACTTTTTAAATTTTCGAAATTTTAGCTCTCAAAATGGACTTCATTTTTGGATTCGGAGTATCGAATTTAGCCGAAGGTGAAATTTTGGTACTTTTCAGATAACTTTCATATTCTGATGAATAGTGAAAATTACTAAATTATAATTAAAAACAAAATTTTTTAATCAAAATAATTAATAGTGATAAATTATTAATTTGAGTTGTTTTAAAGTATATTTAGAATATATTTTTACAATTTAATACAATGTTGGTCATTGGATGTAATTTCACATTTAAACTAGACATAATCAAGTGTCAATATTTTGATAGATATTGTTTCTTAAAAACACGCTATTTATATTAACAGCGGGATTTAATTATAAAATTAATTAATGCAATTTCTATGTTATTAATTTGGTAAAATAGACTTCATTTTTGAATTTAGAATATGAAATATAGCTTAGGATGAAATTTTGGCTTTTTTCTGAAAACTTTCAATTTTTGATGAATAGTGAAACCACTAAGTGGTAGGTTAAAAACTGAATTTTGCATAAAACTTAATTTTACCGCTTCTGTGAATGGAATTTCTAAAATCCGACAGACACGGTTAATATCAAGGACTAAAATGTGGTTCAATGAGATGAAAATAATTTTTGGTGAATAATAACTTTTTACTTTTTTTTACCACGGTTAATAGTAAATAGGGTAACTAAGGGTAAATATGATATTACTATTACCCTAACACATGTCCTAATTCAATTGGATAAGTGTAATTAGAACAAAAACAACCTTATTAACATAATATGACCATTTAGGTCCACTTGGATTAGATTATGACATTTAATATTATTTTATTTAATGAATAGTTAAAATAGTTAAAATCAAATTTTAATAACTAAAACATTTTTAATATGGGGTTATAAATAAGATAAATTCGACTATAAATATTCATTAGAAAGCTAAACAGATTTCCTACATAATTATATTTTATTTATAATATTTAGACTTTAAATATATTAATTTATTTATGACACAACGATGATGTAGTAATTACCCTTTTAAGGAAATATTAACATAATTGATGTTATAAATTCTCAAATGAATGTAATTTTAGACTTTTTATGAATTCCACTAATTTTCTAGGTTACTATGATATATTAGTGTTGATTTAATAAACTTGGTTCGAACATATAATTCTGTTATGACTTTCACAAAAATCATATATCAAATAGTGTCAAAATTGACAAAAAGGTTTTTAAATCAAATATTATATTATTAATTGTTATTTTATTCTTTAAAATCTAAGGTTCGGTCAAATGACTTAGATAAGGATATATATATTAATAATAAACAATTTGGGGTTCGTTTGGCATGTTATAGTAAGTGTATTAACCATATAGTGAAAGAAAACAAAAAGACACGGTAAAAGTTAAATTATTTAACTTAGAGTTAAATCTAATTTATAAGGTTAAAATAATACCCTAAACTTGTCTAAATCCTATTGGTTGATAGGATTTAGACCCATCCCCACTTTACCTTCGAAATAAGACCCTTTGGAACCATTATAAACCGATTTTGACTTTAATATAAAATAATATTTTGAGATATTCCTAAGGTGCCCCTCTCCTCCCTTATAAAAGGACACCTCCTCCCCCTCCTCACACCAATTTGAGCACTCAAGCTCGGCCAACCCCTGCCAAAATCTCTTTTCCACTTCCCTAGCAACATCCTAGAGGTTCTGGTCTTCCTCAAAGACCAATTTTAATTCCCTAAGAGGAGGTCTCCAAAAGGCGCTTCAAAGAAGAGGTAATTACCGTTACCAATTCTTTCATCTTTATTTCTTCTTCCACTTCTTCTTCTTAGGTTGTTTCATTATGAAGTAATAACATCAGTATCACTCATATACTGATATGTTATTATAAGTATGAAACAACCCTATTTAACCATCTATCCATCCTACGGAAAAAGAAATCACCGCGCGTGCGTACGTACGGAATACCGTCTCCACGCCGTGGTGTAATCTATTTTCCACCACCACCTTACATGGATGGGTATAATGGTGTAAAGAATAACTATACATAGTTATTAAAACATCATATTTATTCTGATATATTGTATAATCCACTCCAATTCAATTCAATATTTATGGAAATGATATCATCGCTCGTGCGTACGTACGGACTACCGTCTCCACGACGCGATGAGATTCATTCTCCATGTTAACCATTTAAGAATGATTATAAAGTATATATAAGAAATAATAATGAAATATATGACATTATAAAGCTACTGGATTTATGTATATATATATATATATATGTATGTCATCTACTTACTTCCATTCAAGACAATAAGGAAAGGAAAACAGCGTTCATGCGTACGTACGGACTACCGTCTCCATGAACGGTGTTTTTCATTTCATTTATCTATCTATTATATATATATATATATACTGAATATATATGATATATGAATCATATTTTATATTCTGGAAGTAAGTAAATCATGATATATGTAATAATAATGTCAAGAACAACAAGTCAAAACACCTACGATAAATGAAACGATTTTACCCAAAACGCTTCTTTAACATGGAATTTAAAAAAGAACGGGTAATATAATGTCACAAGTGAACCATATATGATTTCATAACAATGAATATGATTTTGTAATAAGTCAATGACATTATTTAAATCATTATACAGGAGGTTCGGACACTTATGAAGCAAATCAGACCTAAGGTAAGGGAAATATCACAATCTCACTTTTATCCGAGATTGTTTTTACTTTGGTAATTACTGGGGTGTATTTTATCATCCACATCCATGTTCACTCAATATGTAATATTATTTCCATCCTTCTACAATAGTTTATATCCAATTTTACCCTTCTTTGAGTTTTTAGTAAAAGATATGAAAGGAATCTTTTGTCGTTTTTCGTACGAGGTACTTTTTGACTTTTCCGACAAAAGTACGAAGAATGTTTTTTCTAACTTATACGGAATGAATGGATTTTTAAAACATTATTTCCAAGAAGCTTCCTTTACAAGTTTTCAAGTTTATTTTTAATCAACTTATTTTAGTTTATAATTGTATGACATATTAAAAAAAGAAAAGTGTTTTTGAAGAAGAAAGGATATTTTCCTCAAGAATGGCGTTAAAGTGTTTTATCAAAATTATTTTCCATCTAAGATAATAAAGGGTTCTGTTTTTATCCCTTTAATTACATTGATTTGATTATGTTGTGAGGGAATTATTTTTATGAAGTCATTTACCTTATATGGTTTGTTTTATGATCTCATGATGTTTCAAGAATCCCATTTTTGTTACATGTGTTATGTGATGATGTATGATTTATGATTATGTGGAACACATAAGAAAGGATTCATTATAAGATGGGTGGGACCTATATCTCCCTCAAATGCATTGGGTAAAGATTTTATATCTCATGAGATAGACATGGCTGAAATGGTAGGTTATACCGGTTCAGTGAAACAGGACTGAAACGGGGGTTACTCGATTCAGAAAGGGACTTTGTCCACAAAGATAGTCTTGGCAATGAGTCTTGACTAACAAGAAATGATTCTCTATGATTATGTGTGTATGCCACAAAGTTTCATGTTTTAAGTTATGATTATTTGGATTTCATTTCACTACTATGATTTATCCCATGTTATGAAATTATGCTCTCTTTTGCAGGTTAAGATTTCCAAAAGTTATGTTCTTATGAATATGATGTGATTGATTTTTCTTTTGTATACCCTTACTGAGCATTTGAGCTCACCCTTTTATGTTTTCTTTTCCCCAGGATATAAAGAAAGGTTTTAGGTAAAAATAGGGAAGATCTTTATCGGAGATATTGAAGATATTTCACCACGATTAGAAGATTACGTTCCGAGTTTCCAAAGACACTAAACTATTACGATCCTTGTGTGTGTGTTTTTGTTATGTACTAAGTATTCCGCAAATGTAATGTAATGTCCATGTACGTCAAGATACGGGTCTCTACACTATTTATGCACTGGGAGGATGCTGAACAGCAAGGTTCAACTGATGCTTCTCAAACACAGCCGCTGACAGTGTCACGGTCAATATATCAGCCACTTTCTCATTAGTTCCCACATGATCCATTCTAATCATGCCTTGCTCAAATTTTTATTTGATAAAGTGATACCTAATTTCAATATGATTTGTACGAGAATGCTGAACATGATTCTCCATAAGATCAATTGCACTTTTGTTATCACTGTTCATTACCATTGGTTTTTTTACCTCATCACCAATATCTGTTAGTTGTTTCTTAATAAATAGTAGTTGAGTGTGTGCCTTTGTGGTGAAGATATACTCATATTAAGTTGTACTAAGAGAAGTACATTATTGTTTCTTACTCAACCAGCCAACACATTTATTCCAAATATAGAATGAGCCACCACTAGTGGACTTTCTGTCCACTATATCGCCAGTCAGCATCACAAAATGCTGATAATTCAATGTCCCTTCCTACAACAAAGTATAAGCCACAATTGTGAGTACCTTGGATATACCTCCTGATTCTATTTACTGATGTCATATATTCCTCCTTTGTATTACTCTGAAAGCGGGCCACTAGACAGGTTTCAAAGACAATATCTGGCCGTTTCGTGGTCTGGTATAGTAGGCTCCCAATTATCCTTCTATACATAGTAGGCTCTACAGATGCCTCATCCTCATGCTTTCCATGTTTGGTTCCAACTACAATCAGAGTTGATATTGGTTTAGAGTCTTGCATATTAAACTTCTTCAGCAGCTCTCTTGCATAATTTTTTTGAGAAATAAAATTGTAATTCTTCATTTGAATCACCTACTTCCCCAAGAAATATGTGAGCTTTCCAATCATAGACATTTCATATTCTAATTTCATGTGATTGGAAAATTCATCCACTGATTTATGCATACTGACACCAAATATAATGTCATCAACGTAGTTTAGAGCCATAAACTGATATTTTGGAGAATTCTTCACATATAGATTGTGGTCTAAACCTCTTTTGAATTCCAACTTCTTGAGATATGAGTCTAGCCGGCGATACCATGCTCATGGTGCCTGCTTCAGACCATATTGATCTTTCTTCAGTTTGCATACTTTTGGTTCATCAGTACCAATAACAAAACCCACTGGTTGTTCAATGTAGACTTCTTCTTCGAGTACACCCTTCAAGAATGTTGTCTTTACATCCATTTGAAACACTTTATATCCTCTCTGGAGTGCCATTGAATGGAAAAGCCTGATTGACTCCAGTCTAGCCACTGGAGAAAAGGTTTTTTTCAACATCAATGCCTTCAATCTGGGAGTATCTTTTACATACTAGTCTGGCCTTGTTTCTAATAACACTTACATTCTCATCAAACTTGTTCTTGAAAATCCATTTTGTACCAATCACATTATGACCATTGGGTCTCTGGAAAAGATTCCATGTCTAATTCTTGTCAATCTGACCTAACTCTTCATGCATGGATTTCACCCATGATACATCCTTTGTAGCTTCTTCAAATGAGGATGGCTCCACAAATGACAGAAATGGATATTGCGTGTTATTCCTAATCCTGCTTGTTTGGGTGGGTGCACTCTTCTCCCCAATTATGTTAGATGGATAAATCTCAGATCTACGATGTGGTTCAGTTGCATTCTCTCCAGCCATAGTTTCTTCTCTAGATTATTTTTCTAAGTCAACATCATGACGTGACTACTGAGGGTTTTGTACAGCTTCGTCTATTTCTATATTTTTATTTTATCCACATTCATATTCTTCCTCACTGCTTTCCAAAATCATTCTTAATCGTTTGTTGAAACACTTGTAGGCTTTGCAGTCCATTGAGTATCCAAGGAAATTTCCTTCATCTACATTGTCACCATACATCCATTAATTTCGTTATTTGTTCCTAACGAATACATTACATCAAAAAACACGAAACACTTTCAAAGTGGGTTTCTTACCATGCCAAAATTCATACGGTGTCTTCATCTTACCCATATAAAGTCCTGATCGATTTTGAATATATACTGCATCTTGAATAGCCTCTTTCTAGTAATGTCGTGGAATACGACTCTCAATCAGCATAGTTCGTGCCATGTTGTTCACCTATCGATTCATACATTCAACAACACCATTTTGTTGTGGAGTTCCCACAACAGCTTCCTCATGTTGTATCCCATACTTCTCCAAGTAATTTTCAAATTCAATGGACATGTATTCCCCTCCATTATCATATCGCAACACTTTGATTGTTCATCCAGTATCATTATCGGCAATTCACTAATATGTTTTCATGCAGTCAAGCACTTGTCATTTCCTATGAATGACCATTACACATGTCATTATACTATAATAATCTATTAAAAAGGCAATGTAACTTTCTCCATGAGTTCCAAAAAAATTTATCGACACGCATACATCTGTATGAATTAGATTAAAAAGATGGGATGATCTTTTCATCTTTGGCCGATATAAACTACATACCAGCTTCCCATGAATGCATGCATCACAAGACTTTTCACACTAATTATTCAGGTTGCGAATGTCCATGACAATCCTCAATTTTATTATTTTCTCCACGTCTTGTTGATTGATGTGTCACAGTCTCCGATTCCCCAAATTGTTTTCTTCTTCAACAGTCATGTAACAAACATTTTCTTTATTATCAACCTCATACAGGTTGCCTTCCGTTCTACATCCCTTCATAAGTGAATTGCATGTCTTTCCCTTGATTTTGTAGCCTTTTTAATTAAATGTAATTATAATTCCAAATTCACAGAGTTGACATTCGCTGAGTAGATTATGACGTAGTCCATCTACATAAAGGACTTCCTTCTTCTTTAGCTATCTACTAGCTAATTCAGTACATCAACTACCTTTGATTTTCAAAGCCCCATCATTAACAAATTGTGCTGTTCCATCAACCATCCTTTTGATATCTGTTAAGAGGCCAACATTTCCTGTCATATAAGATGAAGAACTGCTATCCATAATCCATGTACTATTTCTTTTTTTTTTCTTTGAGGGGAACCTCTGCAAGGTTGGATTTATCAATTTTATTCTTTTCTTTCCATGAGACATTGGATTGAGTATAGAGCACTGATGGCCTTTCAATTATCTCTTATGTGTACCTAGGTTCTTCATAATCAAAATATTCTTTGAGAGGAGAAAACCAATTTAATAGAGCGACACTGTCTTGCTGACTAGACTTGACTTGTCTCGGATTTCAGTATGAGGTGTCCATGTCCCTTCTCTGTCTGTAATTAATAACCTTATGACTAAAGTTTAATCAACTAAAACAGTATCCATTGAAATTGTTTCTTCTATAATAATTAGCATATGACTTTGTTCTCCTCTTTTGAACTCCTATATCTTCTCCATTCAGATAGCTTCTTGACTTTTTGCAATAGGACATAGTGTGGACCATATATCCACAGAACTGACACTTCATGAGATGAAATGACTTTTCACTTCTATTTATCCTCATTTCATTTTCCGTGGGATAAAATTATGAGGGATCCTTTTTCAACGAGGCTCTAGGATAATCTTCTCTTATTCATTCATATTTAATTGGGGGTTTCTGTTTCATCACTTCAGAAGACATTCCCACATCACCCATTATCATCTCTCCTTTATTTTGGTCACCTTTATTTGCAGTATTTAACGATTCTAACTCATAGCCAATTCCACTATATCCCATGGAGGCAGGTCTTTGATAATTTAATATATTTTCAACTCCATTAGAGCCACATTTTTCTCTGTCCAATAGCTCAGCATCTGAGAACCTTCCAAACTGTATTTTCATCCTTGATTCTTTTGACATTGATTCAGTCGCAAGTTTACTCCTAAGAGTAACAAATTCTTCTTCAAGAAACTCAACAACCATGTTCTTTTCTTCCAGTCTAGACACGTGTTCATTGATGACCTTTCCCTGCTCTTCAATTCTCAGCTTCAGATCCACTGCATCTTCATTACATTCATGGATTTTAGATTTTACTTTCAAAAATTCTTCTAGGAAGTTCAATTTCAGCTTCAAGATGATCAACACATTCAGTTGATTCCTCTACAACTGATTTCCAATTATTACAAATCTTACATTTAATCATAAGCTTAATAACAACATCCTTAAGATGCAGCTCGGGATCTGCACCAGTTTTCAACTAATTTTCTCCATAAGTATCTTATAAATTTTCAATAGTGGCCATCATGGAAGCATGGTTCCTAGTTTTAATCACTGGTTCTTCTTCTTCTTCATATAATTCATTATTATCATCTTCTACTTCACATACAAAACTCTTCTCCAAATATTTATTTCTAGATTTGAAGTCTCCTATCTTGAAAAACATTTTCATAGGCCTATCAATGATTTCAGCATCACTATCATCATCATTGTTATTTCTTAAGCACTGAGAAGCAATGTTCCATACTTTTCCACAATGAAAGAAAGATAGAGGTAACTTCCCTTTGAATTTTCCTTTTCCCTTCTCGAAATTCTTAGTATTTAGAGAAGGAATTTATTTTTCCTCATCTTCTTCAACACTACTATATTCTAAAATTTTCAGTTCATCTATGGATTTTTATTCCATTTTCTTTCTTACTCATGTAATAACATCTTCTGGGTTGACTTTCATTTCATATGACACTAGGCTGCTCAACAGATCATCCAAAAAAAGTTTGGAAAGATCTCTTTCTTCAAGGACTGAAACCATTGCATTTTAAAGGGGTAGAAGTCTACATAATATTTTCTTCACAATTTCTATGTGTTTGGTTTCTTCACCTAGACCGCGAATTTCTCCAACCACATCAGTAATTCAATTGATGAAGGAATCAACATTCTCATCCGGATGCATCTTTAAATCATCGAACCTATTGTGCATGACTTGTAGTTTCACCTCCTTCACTTTTCTATCTCCTTCATAAATATTTTCATGTTTATACCACATAAAATTTTATAAGGGGGAACTCATAAATTTTAGATACATCTGATCAAAAAGTTCTACAGGGAGAGCATTCTGGGGTTTAGCATCTGCATCAAGAATTTTTTTATCTGCATCAGTCATAGCCAACCATGTTGGATCAGTAACATGTAAACCTTTCATAGTGGAAAACAAAACATCCATTACAAGGGATATTATATGAGATCTCATTATGTTCTTCAAAATTAGAATGTTACTTCCATCAAAGAGGTCAACTCCCCTAACACTGGCTGAATTTTTAATGGTGGTATAAAATAGATCAAACACCAGTAACCTCCCTCTGATACCATGTGATGGACCCCATGACTCCCTAAAAGGGGAGGGGTGAATCAGGGTGTCAACTTTTTCTTTGAAACTGACGGATCATTGCCCCACGTGGGTAGAAACTAGTTTAACTTATAAGATGGATATGAGAATAAATAAAAAATTCACATGAAAAGTGATGACACAACACTTTTTATTGGTTTACCGCTAGGGGATACATCCAAGGAGCATACACCAACATGTTTTCGGTCATACCAAATTCCACTATTCTTCACTCATTGTGGATTACAATGGTTTTGGAATAGTCACTCTATACTAGGCTAACTACCTTTACAATTGTTCAGGGATAGCCTAATGCGTCCCTCGGGTCACTCTCTTTGACTCCCCCTGGCTTACTACCTTTGGTGAAGGCCCACTTAGTTTATAGACCCGAAGGTCTCTTTATAATTGCTGAAGAATGCATCCTTAGTTGTATATTGATGCTATATTGAAGTTAAACATCCAACCTTAGACTAAACTCACCTTGCACCAAAGGTAACGAGAAAACGTCCAACTTCAGTGTAGCTCCTTTAACGACCGGCGTACATCAACCACACCTGGCACACTTCTCCAAGCCCAACGCGCAAGTTTCAAGATGGCGCAAAAGTTCAACTCCGGCCCAGAAGTCCATGAAAACACTTTCATGACTCTCACTTTTTCAACACCAAACATGCAGACTCACTTCCTTTTATGCCCAAACCAATTTTTGCACGCAACTATGAACTTTCGCACTTATTCCAATTTTGGCGCGCAAGTGTCACCACACCACCTGTGTGACACCTTCTTCACCAGCTCCAAACATGGGAGACTCAACTCCTTTCTCACCCAAACAGCCTTGGATGTCTAGGAAACAACTGTCGCGCAACTTGAACTTGCGCGAACCACAACCACTTGTGCGACCACTACACCTACGTGAAGGGAGATCTGAATTTATCTATGTCTAAACATTGTACTGAATGATGAGGGGTGTACCTCTATTTATAGGAATTTGGAAACCATGCGCTATGGCATGCAAGTCCTCCCTCGGCGCGCATGTTTTAGTGCGCAAGTACTTGTGCGACCAAACACAAAACTTTTGTGCCCTTATTCCTTCTCCATATTTTAATGTTCAGATTTTGAAAAACAAAAGGCGCGCAAATATCATCTCTTTAAAGTCAACGGCTCGAATGTCTCTTTACCAAAAACACCTTTTCATCATTTGTCAATATTCAGGCCCAAAAATTTGAAAACATTGGAAAATCGTGCCACCTTCAATATTGTTATATTCTTGTTCTATATGATCACTTTTCCATCACACATTCCGAACTTTCTCTGAGGATTGACAGCAAACACAAACCATACCATACTCCAATTCATGCATAGAACAACCATGGTTCCAACAATTATGATAATTTAGACCCAATTAATCCAAATATTTAATTTAGTTTTCATAATTCAAATCACATTACTGGCAGAAAATAATTTATAATTAATTACCATTGTTAAAAACAAAAAAGTGGGGTTTTTAGAAGTAAAAAATTATCAAACAATAGTCATTTGATTACGTCCAATTGATATGTGATATTACTTACAATGACCAAAATTGCATTAAATGATTAAACCATTATTCAATAAAAAATTAAATCCAATTAAAAAGATAATATAACTATATAAATAAATTAGATGAAAAGGATGTTTTGAATTAAAATGAAGCATTTTTTAGAATTCATTAAAATATGAATTTTATCAGAAAATACCAAACATTCAAAAAAATTAAATTTTTATGTTTTTATTGGAAATTAGATGTTTACTTTTTCAAATAGAATATATAAAAGGTCTAAAACTATTTTTAAAATGTGTGCTCCATCAAAAGGTTGTAAAACTTCATTTTGGTGAAAAATACATCTTTTATCTGAAAAATTGATGTTGTTCTTATATCATGTATAGACAATATATAAGATGAATTTCAATATTATATAAATTTCATATTTGATAAATATCATTCATAAAAGTTTGTTTATATCCCATTAAATAATAATATCTTAATAATATGTTGTTATTCATGGAATCCTAGTATTGCGTACAACGCAATCCATCGAGGAAAGTAACTTTTGTGTCCAATTCAAGCCAATGAAATGTTACTGTTTTAATACATTGAACTAAACTTATAGTCAGTGTTTCATGAAATAAATTCAATAAAATGAAATTGAAATTTTGAGTAACGCATGCCAAGAATAGTGTTGGGTATAGTGTAAGATAATACGGTGTTGCATATGGCGCCCGCTAATCTTGGTGTATGGTATAACACAAGACATCAATGAAATTAAAACTAATCAATTTCATAAAATCTCAGGGAGTTACATTATAACCCTTAAAATGAATTTCTCTCTAAAAATCCGTTGAGGTTATGAATGATTTACTACATGAATGTTTCATTCATGGAAATCCGAATCATAAAAAGGATTACAAAAACTTCATTTTAAAAAGGAATGTTATAAAAGTAATGCTTACCAAAAGTAAATCATCACTGGGTTTTGACATTAGAAAACATATGTTGGAAGTGAAAAGATGGCAATAGAAGAGAAATCCAATATAGGAAATTCGGGTTATAGCCACAGATTGCGGAAATGTGGCTAAATGTGGCATGGCCATAGGCCTAGACATACATCCACGGTTCTGAACTGTGGCTATAGGTCTAGAGACATGGTTCAAAAAGTTACTATATACCTATAGGCATTGTTTAGACCATGGCTATACTATAGGATGGACAGACTCTATTACCACGGTTTATAACTATGACATTAGACATATAACCAGAGTTAAAAACCGTGGCTATAGGGTATAAAAAAACATTCCCCACCCACTCGCTACACCTCCCACACTACCTAAGTTGTAGCCCCTACCCTCCACTAGATAGCCCCCACTCCCTCTAGGGTAGTCCACTTAGAGACCCCCTAACCCTACACATCACCATCCCTAATGGACATCCCCTCCCCTCCCCCCAAGATAGCCCCCATCCACTAAAAATCCCTCCTGCACACCCACTGGGGTAGCCCCCACCTAACATAGAACACCTTAAATGCCCCCCCACCACTCCACCTACAACCCCCTCTCCCCTGGACAACCCCTATCCCTTTCCCTATATCATCCCATCACACCACCACTCCCCTTGCAGCCATCCTTCCTCTCCGTAGAAAACCCCTCCCCCTTTAGCCCCCTCCCTGCCCCTGTAAAAAACCACACCCTCCCTCCTCTTGGATATCACCCCCACTCCTCCTACATCCCCATTGCTTCCCCCTGGACACCCCCTAGACAACCCCCTATGGAACCATATTCCTACAGACCCCCTTGCACCCCCATGCACACCCCACACCCCTTGATAGACCCCCTACACCCCTATCACCCCTCCCCCTATAGACCCCCCTAATTACCCCTACACACAACACACTCTCCCCATTCAGACCCTCCAACACACCACCTCCCCCACAAACCCCATTGTACCCATGCACACCCCACTCTCCCTCAGGATAGACCCCCACCCTGGAGAGACCCCCTACAGCCCCTACACACCTCCTCCTACAAACCCCCAACTCTCTGCCCTGTAGACCTTTATGGACACTCCCTCCCCTACATACACACATGGACCCCTCTCCCCTGCAAACTCCCTTACTCTTCTGACACACCCCCACTCTCCCCCTACAGACCATCCTAGACACCCCTCCCCCTATAGACCCTCTTGCACCACCCCTCCATACCACCCATACACCCCCTGAAAAACCCCCACACTCCCTCTAGACAGACCCTAACCTCCATGGACAACCCCCCCCCCCCGAACCCCCACCCCCCATAGAGACCCCCATTACCCCCATGCACACCCCCACTCCCACCTTTACAACATCCTAGACACCCCCTCCCCCTGATAGTTCCCCCTTCCAGTCCCCCTACCAGCTCTCCCCACCACCACCACCGCTGCCAGTCCCCTTGTATACCCTCTAGGACACATTCTACCTCTACCAGTCCCCCTGCCACCCACTACCCCACCCCCTGCAGGCCCCCATGACTAGATCTTCACTAAATCTATTCATCCTAAACCAATTCCAATGTTTACAAATAAATGTAGAGGTGATGTGGACTATAAGGACTCAATGTTGATAATTTCATAAACCCCTCCCCTGTAGACCCCCTTGCACCCCATACAACCACCCTACGGCTACTAGACACACCCTCCACCCAGCACCCCCTGCCCCCACCTGCACAACCCCTGCCCCCACCTGCACACTCCATGCCCCCACCTGCACACCACCGCCCCATGCCCTCAGCAGACCCCTACCCTTTCCCCCACCTTAACACCTACTCCCCCTTCCCCTTGTAAAAGAACCCATCACACCACACTACCCCCTCTCATGAACACCTCCTTCCCTAGAACACCCCATGTACCCCTCCACACCCTCCCTTTTACCCCCATCACACCCCATGCACCCCCTCAATACCCCATTTACCCCTTACACCACCCCCAAAACACCCCCTATACACCCCCTACACACCCCCTACACATCCCCCTGCACACCCGATGCACCCTTCCCATACCCTTGTAGAAGAACCAAGAACACAAGTGAAGGACAAAGAACCTAATTTGAAGGTTCTATTCATGTTTTTTTAAACTAGGACATCTAAAAGAGTATGAGAGATGGATAATGATTTTTTAAAGTATGTTTCAATGAGATTAAGGATGTGAATGGACTAGTTAGATATTTGAAGGATGTTCATACTACCAAGTCTCAGTTCAATGGTATTTGTGTTATGGTTGTATCTCCAAGGTACATGTTCCAAAATATTTCAATGGTGCAATTAAACATGTCACAATATTTTCTTGATGAGGTTATGACTTTTAGGATTGAAATGATGGGAATCCAAAACACATTATAAAGTGTTATATTATGCTAGTTTGAGTTCATTAAAAGGTTTCAACCCTATATAACTTCCTCCTCATGATCCTTCAATTATTCTAGTTCATAGAGTGGAGGAAATCAATTTCTCACAAAATTTAATTATGTGTCCTTACAGATTCATTCCCTATGGTGTGATATGATCACACCATTCATTATGATATATATAAAGAAGAAAATTATGGGTGAGTTCTATGATACTAGAGAAGTTGGAGAATGCATAGTATTAGAAATAATAGAACCTTAAATTATGTAGAGGTATCTTATGATGAATATAATGGGAAGTTGAATGAGATCATGGATGTCTCAAAATATGATAAATGTTAGGTTTTTATAACTCTGGTTCTAGTTTCTAGAATGTAATAGATTTTGTTAAACTCTTTGAACAAGGTCTACAAATAATTTGAAGTGCTATATTCATATTCATCCTTGGCAAAGAAAGTGGTTATTAGAAAACCAATTTCTAAAACATTAATTAAATTATAGAGAAATGTTTTCAAAATAATCTAGAAATTATATAATTCAAAATAAATTTTTAGATAGAGAGAACCTACCTCAACCTCAAGGCGTGGTTTCTTTTGATGAAGAAAACTAGAATCTTCCTTTTTTTCATCATACATTCATATGAAACTTTAAATATATATACGAAAACCTAGCCCCTATGTATATATTTTAAGGGAAAAAATTCCCAAGCGTGTCCTTAGATATATGTTATACTTGCATATACCCCTGTAAACTAACACAAGTGTGCATTTTTCATATCAATATATAAGAACCCCATGCCCCAATATATATATTTATATTACCATGATTGAATATATATAAATGGAAAACATATATATTTATATTCCCACCTATGCATATACATGTATGCCTTCGTCAAAGGTGACTCAAATCAACTTCAATGAAATCCATAACGTAGTACAAAAATATAATGAACCCAAAAATCAAATAATCCATAATTAAAATTGGGTCAATGAATAAAAACTGAATAAACCATAACCAAATCAAATGATGAACTAAATGTATTTGATGGTTTTGTATAGAAACGGCCTCCCCATAAGAATGAATCTATGTGAAAATAATGGAAAAATAAATGAGGTATAACAACTTCTTACAAATATGTGATCATTGTGTCAACTATACATGATAAATGATACATGAATCCATAACAAACAATGAAAAAATAATATTCAGATTGTTATTTACTTCCCAATACTAAATAACATGATCATTAATAAAGCTCATTATTTTTCAAACATTACTCATTCAGAAAAAATCAAAATGATTTAAGCTATGATGAATAACCCAAGCATCAAATCAACATCATCTATATTTTTTATAAATACTCATGGTGTGTTTTTATCAACAAGAACGTTCACCCCCATTCCGTTGTACCAGCACCTCCTACCCCCACCACCTCCCCCTTCCACCCCCATTCCCCTAACACACCCCTCCCCACCTTGCACACCTCCCCTTACCACTTACACTCTCACTGGCCCCTCCCAACTACACACCCCCTCCCCCTACACACCCCCTCCCCCGCCCCTCCCCACTACACACCCCCTCACCCTGCACACACCCTACCCCTTCCCTAGCACCAGACCCCCCCATTGGACACCCCTACCCCGTGCACCCCCATCCTCCTTCACACCCCCCCTGGAACACACCCAACCCCCCGCCCCTACACACCCCCTTACACCCCTCCCCATATCCTTGCCCACCATTTTTTTCTGGATATATAAGAACATATAAGAAACCAAAGTTATTTCTTAAACCTGATCCGATGCTATGTAATATATATAAATATTCATAAAATATAATTTATGTGTCCCAATCCACCCCATATTTTGACATATTGACTTTGAGAAGTATCCACTTAGGAATCCTCAAACAACATGGGCCACCTCATGCACACCAAAATTGAGTTAATAAAAAATAATTAATATATATAAATAAGTGTTCAAGTGAATTGGTAATTGTATCAACATTATAAAAAGATAAAAAATAGTTCCCCTTATATTTAAGAGTTCGTGTTCTAAATAAGGCGGTGATATATTTAAGGTAACTTGTTTTAATTGGTTTGGACTGGAATTCCCTAATCCCCCCCTCAGGTCATATCTACAGTTAAGTTCGTAATGGGACCAAAAACATTTGTTCACTCAAATCTTGTTAACCATTAAAAAATAAAAGGGATAGACAATCAATTTTAATATGTACTATCAGTTTCAAACTACTCTTTCATCTATAGTAAACCTCAATCCCTATGAATTAGAGGAAAATGATTCAATAAACCCAAAAACAGGGAAAGGTTCAACATTACCACTCCATTCAATGTTTGGGCATAATTTAGAACTATAATAGCTACACCCAATGATGAGAGGAATAATAATCGCGGTCATCCAAAGAGACACACTATATACGTTATAATAATTCCTTTATGGGAGAATTTACTTAAATATCTCATGCCATGGTTTCAAACAATATATGATTTATACGTCCAATAAACAGTCACTTTTAGAACTATGGGATTAAATAAAATCACATAAATAAGATCAAACTGTAAAAATATCTTTCTTAAAAATCCAAATATTTTAGAAAGACGTATGAAAACACATTTCAAAAATAAAATAATATTGAAAAGAATATCAATTATTTAAATAATATAAAATATTTTCCATAGGGTAAAATGAAAACATCAAAACAATAGAATTATATAAAACTTTAACAAAATATTTGATAATAATGAACTTTTATTTAAAAAAAATCTCACTCAATCTTCATAATGTTTTCCTATATTTTCAAATCACCTCATGAAATTCATCATAAGACGAAAACAATTTTGGAAATCCAATTCAGTTATATATCTTTTCCCAAATTTTATAATGTAATCAAACACTTTAAAACAATCATTTGAATGTAAAAAAATTCAAAAAACTTGTTCTTTATTAAAAAAATACACATGTCTCACATTAAAAGTAATCACTGAAATGGTTTTAAACGAAAACACTTCTGAAAATGTAATTTGATTTAAATAAATTCCCAATTTCTTTTTAAAACATAACAATATTGAAAAAAATATACATGATTTTTAAAATAATTTACAAATAAGCCCCCAAAACCAGTTTTCGAATCCAAAAATTTATATAAATGTATTTCTGTACATGAAATTTGGAGCAGAAAACATAAGCAAAACAAAATGTGGCACAACATACAAACTATGGATTGATAGATCATAAAAAATTCCTAACATGAGGTAATACCCATGTTAACCTCTCACATATAAGATTTCCTTATAATATACTGGAATTAAAGAAAACCTACCAAGATCTACTATGTCAAACATATCAAAAGAAACCCATATAAAGTAATCAATCCATAATTCCATAATTTTCTACATTATGTACATGGTTATAAATGGATATACAGTAAAACACATCACCCAAAGGACCTTTCATAACCCTAAAATTATTGTTTCACTATTTAACCATGAAAAAATTTCAATCAGGTTTCTTCTCAAAAGAATCACATGATTTTCAAGACTCTCACATCATAAAGATCCTACAACTCATATAAATTGATGAAGAAACTTTGGGACCACCTACCACATAGTAATATGAGCCTCTCCATCTAATATTGATGGATGGACCTATACAAATCAACATGATTCCCCAAAATTGATAAAATCCACCATGGTATGGATTTAGAATGAAATTACAAGAAATGATGAGAGTGGTCTGGATGGGAACCATCGAGGATGGAGGGTCGCACATTGAGCGTATTGGGGAACTGGGCCCTACCATGATATAGGTTGCAGGAAGAGGGTCACAGATCAAGGGAGGATGGAGGAGGAGGGAGCCACCGTCAGAGAGGTCGAGGGTGGAGGGCCACGGATCCAGGGAGGATGGAGGAGGAGGGCGCTACTGTGGGAGATAGGTTGAGGGCGGAGGGTCATGGATCGATGGAAGATATGGGAGGAGGGAATAGAGGGTCACAGATTAAGGGAGGATGGAGGAGGAGATCAAGAGGTTTTGAAAAGAAAGGGAGAGAAAATTTTAGGAACATTTTATCTAATTCAACTATGGCTATAAAAAGGCTATAGCCAAAGACCAATAAATTTATAGCAATATCATAAATTTATAGTAGTGATATAACCATCATGTTTTGAGGGATAGTAATAGATAATAAGGTTTAGAGAATTTTAAATACTAGAAACCTATAAATTTGTGATGATTTAAGTGACCATATAATTCATCAAACAACAAGGTACTAGGATAACATTTTTTTCAAGATCATTTTCATAATGTTGATGAATAGTTTTTTCCTTGAGGATAAATATTTACTTTATTCTAGTAAAATATTGTCATTGGTCATTCTCACTATAACTTTTACTCAATCTATTATTTATGTAAATTAAGCTAAACTTTCCATTCATGAAGTGTTTGAAGATCATTGGATAGAATGATAGGAAATTTCATATTTCCCAAAAAAATGGGTAGAACAAGTTATCAAATATGGATAAGTCCACCAATTGTGAGATAATACATTAATCTAACAAAAATAAACCTGCATATAAATTATATAATCAATAAATGGATAACATTATAATTTTTCAAAAATAGATAATATAAAACATTAGAATGAGGTGAACTAAATCGAGTTGTCATTTATCTTCCACATATCATTTGGCAGTTCATGGATTCCACATTCTAAACATGTGAATACCTTAATCATGTACTCCATTGAAGTAATGTAATAATATGAATTATCATATATTCTTATTGAAAACATACATTCTGTCAAAATTAACTATTTCCACACACCAAAAATACCAAAATTTCTATATACTCAATCCATGATATGACTTTGTCCTTATACTAGTCCAGAGGTAATTAATACTCTCAATCAACTAATTAACTCCTTATTCTGTCATTATTCACATCCCGTTTGTTTTCAAAAAATATATGAATAACTTTTCATGGATACTGGTACTATTCAACATATAATTTCAAATACTTATTGAAAAACAATAGTTAAACTATCGTTAGATGTTTCCCTATTCTATAATACAATAAAATTACTTATACAATATTATTCTTGATATTCATGTAATCATTATACTATATTATTAAACCATTCATAGAGCTTATTTAGTTTTTTATTTAACACTTGTTTCATCTCAAATATCATTTGTAGACTCTTCATAATCACCAAAATAAATATTACCCATATGACAATACCGATTCACTTCATGAGATTTTCCCATTGGGCATAAATTTTCATAGTACATGTACATTCCATATTTAGAAAATTTGACTATCATTGATGTATTTGCAATACCATTATCCTTGTCAATTGTGTTAAATTAACCTTTTAGTTTTCAATTAATAGCTCTGTGTCTTTATTTTAAACATCTAAAAAATATTCTAGTTCCTTTGAAAAATTATTCTTAATGCCTCTTCAAACATGATTTAAATAAGGAAAATTGAACTTTTGCTCCTCTATGATCAACCTGAAACTCCACATTTTTCTTATTAGGTGGGATAGGAAACTCACGGAATTTTAGATTATTGATCATATTATGAGATTGAAGATTAGGTATAATAAAAAAATTTTCACCTTCCAAATTCCATTTCATTTGGTTTCTTATGAAGAATATCATTCCACTGGTCATTATATTCACTATTAACAAAAATCCTCTTATTTCCATCTATTTTCTAAAACCCAGAAAAATACCATGATAGGGAAAAATCATACAATAAAAAATACATAATAAATGGGGATTAAATTCAATATCTTTCATATTGGGTTTAATGCTAGATTATTCATGATCATTACCATAATTATAGGACGGTAACCTACAGTTAGACATAACATTGGGGAAATCCCTAGATATACCATAAAATATCTATAGGGATATCACTATAGTTCCAACATCATATTTTCCAAAGGTTTACTATACGATATCTTTGATACCAAAAATTAGAAATCCAGATTTTACGTACATGGACATTACGTTTCTTTTTCGGAATACTTAATACAATACAGAAATATACGCCCAAAGACCTTATTAGTTTAGTGTTTTTAGAAACTCAAAACACATTCTTCTAGCTTGGGGAATGATATTCAACATTTCTCATAATGAACATCCTCATTAGTTTTCCAACATAAAAACCTTATTTATATATCAAGAAAATCAAAACATAAAAAGGGTGATCTCAAATGATCCACAATGGTAAAAATTGATAAAATAAAACAAACAATAAACATTAGAATTTAAAAAATGAACATAATGTCAAAATATCAAAATATTGAGTCATGAACTAAAATTTTTTAGTTCATAAAGCATTAATCATAAAATAACATTAAACATGATAAAATAACATTTGAATAAAAGAGGTGATTGTGAAAAATTAATAAGAGCATAATAGGATTTCTATAGTAGCCATGACATTTCTACCCTAAAAATCATAGTGGACAATGTAAATTATTGAAACATATTTACATGCCATTCCATCCATGTATTACATAACTAGATTAACATTCCATCTGAGCCCTATATTAATGAACTGGATTTACTTGTCGTTCCAACCCAGTATTACTGAACCAAAATTACTTGTCGTTCCAACCATGTATTACAAAACCGAATTTACTTTCTGTTCTAGTCATGTCTATATCATGGGATATAAATATTTACACAATTCATTGGAGGGAGATATAGGTCCCACCCATCTCATAATAAAATCACTCTTAAATGGTTCACAACTACATAAATCATTCATCATAGAAGAACCCATGAAATAAAATGGTATTCTAAACCATCATTTCCTGATAACATAATCTATATAAGATAAATAGACTTCATAAAAGTAATTCAGTCATAAACATGATCAAATAAAATTAATAACATGTATATAAACATAAACCTATGTCATCATAGATTTAAATTAATTTTGATAAAACAATTATACTTAATTCCTGAGGAAAATATACTAAATTCCTCAAAAATGATTTCGTTTCTCAAGATTTCATGAAATTTTAAAATAAAATATTTTAATATAAAATAATATTCAAATATTTTAATGGATTATTCATATATATAATTCATTACGAAAAAAAAGTTCATGCTGTATAAGTTAAAAAATCATTCCACTCTTACCTTTACTGGAAAATTAAAAAAAGTACCTCATATTGTAAAAAGAAGAAAGATTCCTTCTATACCATGTAGTTAAATTACAAAGTGGTTAAAAACAATTTAAACATACATAGGAGAATAGAAACGTTTTATGAAAACATTTTTATACTGAATGGACATGGATGATAAATATACCCAGTAAATACATACCTATGAATAATATCCGATAAAAATGAGATTAAAAAGTTATCCCCTAACATATGTCCCATATGACTCATATGAATCTAAAAATCATGTAGAATAGTTTATAAAATTGCATTAACTTATTTGAGAATCATATTCTTCATATATGGTCATATTCCCTTTAGTTTGTGGGAAAAATTTTGTTTTTACTGGTTTTTCATGTTTTAACTACTTTATGATCATTTGTGTGTTTTTTAAAATAAGTTTTGGTTCTCCTTCTTAGGCTGTATTTATATCATTATAAAATAATATTAATACAATAAATGCAATATTTATTCACTATCTAAATTTATGTAATAATTTTTTAATGGTGATCATGTAGAATGAATCACATCGTATTGTGGAGATGGTAGGTCATTCGTATGCATGAGTGACAATATCGTTCCCCTAAAAATAGATTTGTATTGAAGTGGATAGTGTATATAATAAAAAAATAAATATTATTATTATATTAATAATATATTTATTAATTAATTACATCATTATACTCATCCATGAAAGGTGGTGGTGAAAAACTGATTACACCACATCATGGAGATGGTATTCCATACATACACACGCGTGGTGATTTCATTTTTAGTAGCATGGGTTGGAGGATGAATATGGTGGTATCATAATCATAATAACATATCTATATATAATTAATACTATATTTATTAAATTATAATGAAATCACTCATGAGGTGGGAGTAGAATAAGAAATACATTTGCAAAAATCCGTTAATGATATTACCTCTTATTCGACGTGCCTCTTCTAAATATCCTCCTAGAGAACTACAGCTGGCCTTTGAAGAAGAAAAAGAACACTGGGTGTTTCTTGTAAAGTTGATAATGGAAATTGTAAGGATATGTTTTATCTTGAAGGATAAAGATGAAGTTAAGAGTTGAGGATGGAAGTTCCCTTTATAATTGAGTTGAGGGGCACATTTTGGATCCTCAAAAATATTAATTTATTAAAATTTAAAAAAAACAATATAATTTAATCCAAAAGGAGATATATTCAATGATAAGATATGATAATATTTAAATCTAATCAACCAAAAATATTTAAACATGTTTTTATTTCAATTTAAAAATTATCATTTTATTTGAAAATTGGTTATTCAATTTTAATTATAATTAAGATAGAATAAGTTTTTATATTAAAAGGGTGAAATAATTACATATTTGATTTAAAATATACAATAAATGAATAGTTTATAATATTTTGGATGATATTATAATTATTATATATTTTTAAAAAATTTATGGTTTTTAAATAATTTTATAAAACATTCTATTATCAAAATATCAATTGTCTCAATTTTGAGAGTATTCAATTTATAGATTTTTATAAATATTTAGATATAGTGTTATCACAGAACCAAATATTTTATTATATTACTAATGGGTCAAGGTCATATTTTAAATTAATTAGACAAATTAATTCACTAAAATTATATTTATTTTACTATTTTTAATAACATTTATTTGATATATCTATTATTAAAATAATCACTACATCAATATTGTGTAATTATCTAATTTACTTATTTGTAGAATTAATTATTAAAGAAAATAATACGGTGAACATAAATTTACTATTTTCAATAATAAAATATTTATTTTAATTTAACTTTTTGAAAAGACAACATTAAAAATGTTATATCTAATAGAGTATGAATGTCACAACATTAACATCAATTTAAATAAAATAAAATAATTGTCATATTTTTTTCAATAAAGCTTCAAAAGGTCACTTTCTTAGCCCAGGAATGTTTATATTCTAGATATAATAAAAAAATATGATTTGGTAATGTGTTTAGTTCATTTTATGGTTATTAGTATTTTAAAAATAATTATTGATTTGTCTTCAATAAATTATTTTTTACATCATCAAAGTATAAGACTTTAAGGTAAATATTAATTTCCTAACAATTAAAAAACAATTACCATGATGTAGATAATAATTTTATCTTCATATGAATTGTTTATGTTTGAAGATATCTCCTGGTTGTATCTATATTAAAATTTTTATACTTATAACAAATGTGAGTTTAACATTTTGTAACTTTCATTGGTTTAATTAATATTTATGTCGTTTTCATTATTATGTGGCACTTAAATGACTATGGTTATAACCTATGTTTTCAAGGGTATAATTTAATTCATCCAAAATGACGTTGTTAGGTTTTAAGATCATTTAATTGTCCTTAACATATTATTTGTTACGCTAATTTACCTGATTTACCTTCAACTGCGTTAATGAAAACATTACCGTAGTTACTATACATAATATCCAAAAAAAGTAACATATTAACATGATTTTGACCAACTGATTCCAAATATGGAATTTTTATATCATAATATAAACCACATAATTTGATGAAATTAATTTAAAATTAATATACGTTGCCAAAAACCAAAATGTGCGGTTTTAAGAAGTATAAACTAACCAAATTATTGTCATGTGTATTTTTCCAATTGAAATGTGAAATTACATTCAATGAAAAAAATTGGATTAAATGAAAAAAAAACAGCTATCGTTAAAAGAAATTAAAAATATAATACAACTATATAAATAAATTAGATGAAAATATAATTTTGAATTATAATAATTTATTTTTACTATTCATTAACACTGTTAAAAACAATATTTAAAACTGGTGTGCCATCAAAATTCCAGAAAAACTGTATTTTTTTGAAAAATAGTTATTTTATTCAAAAAATTGAATTTGTTCTTATGTCATGTAACAGTAATACATCAGATGAATGTTAATGTTATATAAAATTTAAAATTTAGTTATTATTATTAATAATGGATTGTTTATATCCCATTAAATATTAATATTTTATTAATATATTGTTGTTTAGTGAAACTCGGTATTGCGTACAACAAAAGATATCGAGGGAGGACGCTCCTTCGTGAAATACAAGCCAAGTTAGTGTTACGTTTTGTGATAGATTATTTTGATTATGAGAATAACATAATCCAAACATAGTTATTTTATACATTGAAAAAAATCTATACCCAGTGTTATGTGAAATAAAATCTATCAATAGAACATGAAATTTTGTATAACACAATCCATGAATAGTGTTGAATATACTAAAAGATAATATAGTGTAATGTATATATCAAGATAATCATGGTGTAGTGTACAAAACAAGACATCAATGAAATTAAAAAGAATTCATCTCATAAAATCATGGGGTTTTGCAGATCTGATAAGGTAAAACACTTATCCCATATTTCAGTCACTGAGGATCAAAAAATGGTTCTCATAAAGATCCACACAAAATCTATCCCACTTACAACCACTGTAAAGGACTATAGATCCTCATTAAAAGATCATTTATCAACTATAGACTCTCACAATCCACCATAATCAATTAAAAACACCTTTGATAATCAATTTTTATCCACTCATGGTCAGAAATTGGGATTTCCATCACCTGTGTAAGATTATCTACATGTCTTATTTGTCAAAACTGGTTTCCAATACATGAAACCATGTCCCGAAATTCATAATTTCTTAATGATACTTACATAATAATTAAAACTATTTCTCTTTTTAAAAATTCCAAAAATCTGGAGGTTCTATTGCAATGTAACTAGACTGACAATGTCTAATTTGTGTACCTATAGGCCTATAGTGAAGAATAATAAGAATAGAGATATGAGAGGAACCTATCCAAAGTGATAATTTTTATTGGCTAATGAGGTCCCACACAACAATAATAATTTTTGAAGGCAAAATTTGTGATAATAATGATGCAATAAAAATAGATAATTAAATCAAAATTATTGTTTAAATTTCCAGGAGATTTGATGACCAAAAACTAATAATTAAGTTGATTTATAATCCATGTTTAACAAATGAATCAAAATGGTAAAATTTCATAAAATAATGATCCCTAACTCATGAATGGATCATTATTTGTGTTAAAATATGTTAGACATTGATTCCATTGAATATTACACTATATGCTTCCTTCATTCCAGGAATCTACTCATTCTATTCATCATCAATCCATGGTCTTGAACCCATCATCACTAATAGTGGCTCCTCATACTCCTCTATAATCATATATGGTTATGTTTCTATTCCAAATTATTTTACTTAATGAAATATTCATAGAGATTTAAAAAATGTTTATGTTATTAACAAATTAGATAAATAAATTATATAATTTTTTCATCACGCCAGCTAATGACTTCGTTCGAAGGAACATCAGACATCGACTAACCTTATGTCATTCCTAGGGTAAACCCCATGTTCTGAAAACAACCGTTGTCATGGAATTTTCATCACATTCCCCAATTAATTGGAATACCATTTATTCCAAAATTTCTTGTGTGCATGAATTAATTTTTTTTATTATATTAGTATTTGGGTCTTGAATCTCCAAAAACACAATTCAAAAGCAATGAAAAAACTATAAATACATAAAGATATATAAAAAAGATAAATTATTAAAACAAATGTAGTTTCATTTCTTTCTAGGGAAAACGAATCATTCAATTAACTCGATTGACGATGACGAATTGTATTTTAGTTTTAATTAAGATATTAATGTAAAAATTTCATTTGAAATTGTATATTATGACATGTATATATTTTTACATTTTTAATAAATTTATTTTTTAAAAAATCTTTGGAAAAAATTTATATAAATGGGTGGATGTAACATCCTAAGATTTCAGTATATATATATTTTCCTTTAACTAATAATGCATTCGATATCATTCTTCTCATGACCTAAAATGAATGTTGTGATATATTAGTAAATTAAATTAATTAACTTATAAATATCATTATGAAAATATACAATAAATATATAAGTGATATAAAATATTAAAACATTTTATATTAGTTTTTTGGTAGATAAAATATTAAAAAAATTAAATGTTTTTGAATTTATTTTTTAAATAAATATAGTTTATACTCATATTTTTTATTAAAAGATAAATATATAATTTTATAATAATTAAAATTATTTAAAATAACTTTATATTTTAATTTATAATAATAAAATAAATTTAGTATTAATTTTCTTATTAAATATTTAATTTTTAGGTGTATAGTGAAAAATAAGAGTCTCGGAAAATTTTATCGTTAATTATGTTGTTATCATATCATAAAAATGACCCAATTATTTATGAAAAAATATTATATAAAATATTTTATTATTTTTAATATATTTAATATATTATATTTCTAAACAAAGGACTAATATCATTTTTGATCATAAGATGTATTTTTTTATAAAGGGTATTTTTTTGAATATTATATTTTTTAATTTAAAAAACAATATTTATATTATTTTAAAAACAATATATATTAAATGATTTCTATATTTGGATTATTTTCAATTTTTTGGAATGTTCTGTCTAAAATTGTAGTTATAAATTTATTACCATGATTAATATATAATTCAGACTAATTAGTTTTTAAGAGGGTAATGTAATGTGGTTTGAATTTTCAAATGTTTACATTCCCTATAGACTATATAGAAGTCCTAAATTTATTATTATAGTCTTACCTACTTGTCTTAAAAATATTTCCTTACCTTCCTCACAAAAATTTAATGTCTTCCTTTCATTCTCGTTACTTGACATTATTTTCCATTGAAAGTGGCATTTTTTACATATAAAAATGGGCACTCACACCCATTAAAGGTAAAAAAAAATCCGTAAATTTATTATAAAAAATAAAACTATTTAATCCTCATAGAAAAATATCTCACAAACCATAGGCTTTGTACTTTTTTAGTTAAATTTACCATTCGTTTTTTAGGATAATTCTAAGGAAAATCAATGTTCGTGACATGAGTGTCACTCTTTTCATAGAATTTTTTTAGTTATTTAATCATTAAAATATTTCTAAATTTTTTAATAAAATTAATTTAGTATCGTATATATAATAAAATTTCAATACATCCATTTAGAAATAATTATTCATTCATTACATAGTATCTACTAATAAAAACATACACATTGATCGTGCATTTGTGCGGACTACCGCCCCCAAGAAATGATACTGTTCATTTTTCATCAAAGACTCTTATGTATTTAATAAATGATGTTTTTTGTAATTAATATGTTTTACAAATCACTAATATAACTATTTAATTATCATATTGTTCATTCAGCTTCATTCGATCCATTCGTTATAGAAATGATGTCATTAATCATTCGTAAATGTGAGCTAATGCCCATTTGAGTGATGCATCTAATTTATCTAAAATTCATAACATGAATAGACCTAAAAGTGCAATTAGATAACTAATATGAGTTTTATAATATTATTATTAATTTATAGTCATAAATTTTCATATACAATCACTCCATCCATTCCCTGGGAAATGGGTTTTTTCATCGTGCATACGTGCGGACTACCATCTCCATGAGCGACAAATTTTATTTTTCAACAGCAACCCTAATTAATGGTTTTATGAATATATTTTATGGAGATATATTATATATATTACATTTATAAAATTATTTAAACATTTTATGAACATGTTTTAATTTCTTTTTCTTACTCACTCGATCATTATGACATGCTTTTTTTAGTCACTTTACTGCATAATTGTAGAATGCTGTATTGTTTATATAGTGAATTATTTAGTAATTTCATATAAATTTAATTATGTTTAATAATAATATATTAAATATTTTTATAGGTTTCTGTTTTTTAAAATTATTATCTAAATAAGATAATATTATATCATTATCGTTCATGAAAAAATTCCAAAACAAGTTTTCATTGGCTTCATCATCAAGAGTAATAGTTAAAACTATCACTGGATGAATTTAAATAATTACAAATAATAATGGGTTATGTATTAAAAAACAAAATTTAATATTGGATTCAATAAATTCAAATCATATATCAATGATAAACATTAACATTAAAAAGAATGTGCAATACTATTAAAAGTGTTAACACCCGGCGTTAAAAATAAGATATAATAAAAAACTAAATTCAAAGTAATAAATTATAAATTATGTATATAAAAGGGTTATATAAATGAATAATGTTATTAAATAGTTAATTAACATAAAAACGGGTTTGTATATAAGGTAGGAGGGGGGTCAACTAAGTGGGGTAATGTGGTACGAGAATTTCATCTCAAACTCCCTTCATTGAGAAATGTTTAATTTATATAAAAATTTATATTTGTATATTGTATATTCTTCCCAATATTTATAATATAATTAAATATATCTTTTTAATATTTTTTATTATTTCAATTCAAGTCTCTTTAACCATTATGGGTATTGGTAAAAAAAAGTCACTCAAGTATCGACTCATGTTTTTTCCATGAGTTGTGAATTTTCTTATTAACATTGATATTGCCTGTATCTTTTGTCATACCATTTCCTTTTTTATTTTTTTTATTTTATATTAATGGGAAATTATAAATTCTATTAAAATGTATCTATTTTGTAGATGGTGGTATATTTCAAAATATTTCACTAAATGGAATGATCCACAACCTATGCACATAATACTTTTTATTCCATATAGATTTTTTACCTATGTAAGGTATTTTTTATAAGGATTCATGTAACCAATATACCTATATCATCCTTTTATAAATCAATTATTTATTCATACTTTTACCATGTGGGATTAAATAAATTTTTAGCATACTTTAAATGTTTTCTAAATGAATTTTTTCCAAAAATGTTTTCTTCTAAAGAATTCTATTAAAATGTTCTGAGATAACTTCATTTAAAAAAATTTAAAAATGGGAATTTAAAAATACCATGAATATATTAAAAAAATTAAAATTAAATATTGAAATATTTTTTATTGTTATTTTTTACCAAAATTTGTATCCTCTACATGTTTTTATGTGAACTTATCTTTCCACCTCCTTTTTATTTTCTAAGAGAATCTCTATCAACACATTAAGGTTCAAATTTTTTTTACAAATTAAAATATTCATTATTTTTTATTTTTTTTAAAAAGAAAAAGGAAATTTATTTTTTCAAATAAATTTTTATAATTATTCTAAGTGTTTTCTTCATTTATTTAGTATTTTTTATCAAGTTTATTATTCAAATCAAAGAATCCACCTTCTTTATCTGGATATCCTATGAATTTATCATGTATATATATGGTATTATCTACCACTTATTTTGTCATTCCATATTATCTAATTGTAACTGCATGATTTAACTCCAAATATTTTAATCTATCAATGGCCTTGGTTCCATAAAAAGATTGAAGGGTTCTCACTACGATTCCCAATACATAATTTGATTTCGGAAATTATTATCTAAATCGTATGTATATTACCTATGTTGTATAAATAATATATGCACAATCTAATATTTATAGTGTTATTTACATATAATAATGATTAAATAAAATGGATACACATTTAGTTTCTCTGTTTTTATCATTTTTGGTTTATTGATTAATTAATGATATCATCCTTTTGGTAAATTCTTAAAAATGATATAAAAACCACTTTATTTCATTGGTAATTTATGATGTGTTGATTGAAACCATGGGGAACATATGTTTGATATTAATTATTTGATAGGGGGACCATAATTATAAATCCCTGTAATGTATTTGGTTATTTTTACTTCAAATGAGTTTTCATGGTGTGTGGGATGTGATCATAGCTGACTATTGTACATGTGTAGTCATCGTAGACAACTATGTTATGTTAAACAGGAATGAAGCCATGAATTATTCTTATGATGCCATGTTTATGTTGTAACCACATTACTGTGATTCCATTATCATATGTATTGATCATTTTGTAATTTATTTTCATATGAAATCACCTCTATACTCCTGAATATCATGTTCATAATCATCCTTATTATGATATATAGTTACTCCTTAAATCTTTTATGTAATGATTTATTATTATGTTTACCCTTATTGAGAATTTGAGATCACAATTGTCTTATGTTTCAATTTCAAAAGGTTATGAAATATATTATTAAATATTATATGTCAAGAAGATTATCTTTTGTGAAATATTAATGGCCGAAGGTGAAGACTCATTATACTCATTTAGATTTGTATACAGTGGAAACACGTCAATTTGATGAGAAAACATGAGATTTATTATTTAAATATTTTTCATTTATATATAAAAATGTACACTATAATTTAAAATGATCTTAAATGTTATAAATATATATTAACCATAGATGTGTATTAAATTTATTATTATATGTTATTTGTTTTCAGCACCTGATCTTGGAGCACAAGTTCAGTGGTGATACATTGTTAACCGTTAAGTCGTAATCCACATGAAATAATTACATAAAATGAAACATTAAATACCACGAAAATAATTATATTCATGATATAACATTTATAAATTATATTATATACACCTATTAACCAAAAATAGGTTCGTAATAATAAATAGGATTCAATGACACAATATTGAGACAATGAAACCATACCACTTTAGTAATATCCAAATTGAAACCTCATAAAAGAGAAAGAATTATATGTATTTTTAAATCCACATAAAATTTATGATAATAATATAAAATGAAATAAATGGTTAGTATATACAATACCAAAAGGCAAAATAGTAGTGAATATGTCACATGAATTAAACAAATAAAAGTGAACTAAGAAACCCATACAAAGACCATTTAATTTAATTGATAAATTTTCAATGGATAGATATGTGTAAAAATTTTAAATCCACAAAAATAGAGTTAAAATAAAACATAAATAAGGAAATTCATTTATAACATAATAAGGGAATAATAAAATTACTGAACAGGTAATATAACCCAATGAAATAAATTAGGGTTAGGAAACCCCTTACACAAAGTCCATAATTTCTAGGTATTTCCTTTAAATCATTTATAATAAATTTATATGAGTTATTTAATTTATTAAAAACCTTTTTTAGGTATAATAAATTATAATTAAACCAATTCTTTAAATTGGATATCTAATTAATTTATTGGTTAAGTCCATGTTGTGTATTTTGAGGATATTTGGTTCATAATTTCAAAATGGATTTGGTTTGTTGACTGTGGTCAAAGTGGTCAATATTACATCATATAAAAAATAATAATCATGGAATGAAAATAAATTTTATTAAATAATTATTCTTTTATAACAAAATATGTAAGGTGGTTATGAATACTGATATATGATACAATGTCCATTAAAACACATGAGTATCATTTCCATTTTTCAATGAACAAGAGGGAAATATGGTATGTATAATTTTATCTTTATAGAATGAATATTATATAAAAAATAACATATTGTATACTTATATATAATTAAATATTATGTAAATTGTATGTGGTTCTAAAAAATTAATTACATCACTTCGTGTAGGTGATAATCCACACATATGCATGAACAACGGTGTCATTTTGTAATGGATGGAAATTTAAGAAATATATCATTCATGATCTTAATTGAATAAAAATTATTCATAAATATAATATATATATATATATATATTATATCATTATAACCATCCATAATAAGTTGTGATGGAAAAAATTTATATTGGTTTCTGAGGTTGTAGTCTTCTATTCACACGAACAATGGTTTCATTTCACATTAGATAGAACAAGGATAAATATATTTCTTATTCCTTTAACAAAAAAACATATCATTATATTTAAGATACTTATGTAATTATTTAATCAAGGTTGTAAAATATTTTAAAAAAGGTAAAATAATAAATAAAATGATAATAATTTGTTAAATGCTACACCTATTCTTCGAACAACCTTTTTTTTAATTACACCTTAATCCATCTAAGGTGGGTATTATGTCAAATATAAAACCTCTATGACCTGGGGAGAGTTTATAGGATGCTATTTTTAATTGTATTTGGTGAAAAAAGGGATCATCAAGAATATAGAGGAAAGGATACTGGGTGTATTTTTAAAAGTGGGTGAGGGGTAATTTTATAAATAAAAGAAATATTATAAAATAATATGTGTCTAACTCATGTATAATGGTTCCAAAAATAAATTATTTAAAATATAATGATTATATGGTATTAATATAATTTTATAGTCAAATTTATATTTGTTTATATAACATTTAAATCATTTTAATTTGTATTAACCCCATTTATTAACCTTTTAATCCTTAATCGTTGTAATGACCTTTTCAATATTCAATGGTTATAAATTTAATTATATAGTGAAAATTGGATAAAAAATGATCCATGGATGATAATTAGAATAAATAACATCCCAATTTTCCTTTTTCAATATTTTTATTATTTTTAAACAATTTCAAAAAATATTTTGTTCATAAAATATCATTAATGTCATTGATGAGAGTATTCATTTAATATAAATTTAAAGGAAAGAATATAGTAATTAAATTAGAATATAAACTATTTTTACCTTAGGATATAATATATTTTTCAATAAATCATTTAGAAAAAAAATTATCCAAATTTTATTACTTTTTATATTTTTAAAATAATTTACAAGATTTTTTTACATCTATCACAAATACTTTGTCACTGTTGTGTATGTATTTAAGATAATTATTTAATCACTAAAATTTAACAATAAATATAAATTGTAAAAATTATTCATTCATATTTCAAATAATTATATTGAACAGAAAGTAAACTCATTTTATTTCTATAATATCATATTAGATATTTTAAATTAAGGAATGTGTCTTTCCATATTTTTATCTATACATAAAATATCATAAAGAAAAAATCAACAATAAATGGAAACAATCATATTTTTTAATAATGAAATAATTTAGAAGAAATATACTAATACAGTGAAATGAGAGAATGTTTTTTCATAAATTTTAATTCTTATCACATCAGTTTTAACCCTAATTTACCCATTTTACCTTTACCTAAGTAATCAATATTTTTTATGGTTACTATTAAAAACAACAAAAAATTATGTTAAAATAATTATCTAATTTTAATTATTATGATTCAAAATATGGAATAAGTTTAATAAAATCAATTAAAATATTTTGATAATATAATTTTAAATTAATCCTTCAAAAGGAGTTCAATAACTATTTTTACAGAAATATGTATTTTTATGTTTAAAAATAATTTTATATTAAATTTATGAATAATGTCATTTAAAGTTATATAATTTTTATTTTTTTAATTAAAGTTGAACTAATGAATATTTAAGACCAATTCAAAATTATATTGAACATCTTAAATTCATATAAAGAATTGAACATTTTTAATAGAATTAGCATTTTTCAATATTCACTTAAAATCAATATTTTTAGAAATATATAAATAATTTTCCCTAAGATAATATTGAAAATATTACTGTACAAAATTATATTTATTTTTTTCTAATAAATTCAATATAGTAAAAGATATTAGTTATAATATTTACTGACAAAAAGAAATAAAAACACTTTTTAAGAAAACATATTTTTAATGCAAAAAACAACTTTACAAAAAATTGAGTCCTTATTTCTTCATAATTAATAAATATATTTGATTGTTTAATACCTTTAAATATATATATTTCATAATATAGTTACTCATTTTAATACCCACCAATTCAATTCCTTGGTTATACCAATCATAATATTTCATAGTCATTAAAGCTCGTTGTTCAATGTGTTGTACGCTACCAAGAAAAGTATTATCTTAAAATATAATTGTGTTAAATTCTCTCCACATTTAATAAATTGTATGATTTCATTTTCTAATTTCATCAGGATAAAAAAGGGCTTTTCATTTTTAAAAAACATTTTAGAAAAACCACTTCCCAAAAATCGTTAACAAATAATAATTTTTAAAATAAGGAAAGAAAAATATGAAGGTCATATGGAATAAAAAATAACTAGGTTTAAAAATATTAGAATATTAAGTGGAATTGAAAATATAGACATGAATTAGAAAATTTATTTCCATGTATGGATTGAGAGTTATATAAGAAATTGATCATGGGAAAGTGAATAATCATGATAAAGTAAATGACTACAAAAACATAAACCAATGAGGTGTGAAAAAGACTATAAATTCATCATAAATTAATGTAATAATATAAATCTGGTATTTTAAGATTTTTTTCATAGAGATGAAGAATAAATTCACCACTTATAATATGAAAATAAGTAAACAATATTACTTGAGAAGTATAAATTCGTCATTTAATCAATTTCCATGATAATGTCATTTTTTCTCCAAACGATGAGTATTGAAGATGAATTTTTCATTCATAAAGCACAAAAATAAACTTCTAATGGATCACATAATCCATTAAATGTTAAAAAAAATTCGACTAGCCTTTAGTTATTCACCAAAATTGAAATTGTTAGAACAAGGTAAGAAAAAATAAAAAATATAGAAATCTTGATATGAAGAAATAATATATTTAAATATATAATATACATAATAACACCAAATGATCATCTTAGTTCATTCCATAAATAAATAACCCGACATTCCAAATTACATCAACAACCTAGACCTTAAATAGTTTTTATCCTCAAAGGTTAGATCATACCCTTAATCTTATAACCCCTCAAATGTATTTACCATATTAAAAAATAATTCCACGCATTAAACTAAATGATACAATTAATTTACGTTATTCTAATAACAAACCTTACAAAATATCATCAATAACATTATATACAATCACATAAGAGCTAAACATAGGTGAATTTTACTTTTAATTTATGTTGAAAATAAAACCATTTTGACTATGATGATATCCATAACTCTTATGTTAACCTCTCATAGAAACAACATAATCTCCAATGTTATCTAAATCCTAATTCGTTTCTAATTATAACAACCATAAACTATTAATCCTAAATCTGATTCTAAAAACACAATCTTTACATTTTCTTATTTCATACCAATAAATTTAACCAAATTTTATCCATCAAAATCATAAAATATGAAATTAAAATATTAGAACACATACATACCCATGTACCATTTAGTTTTAGAGTTTTAGAAAATTAGGGATAACTCATACCTAACAATACCCATGTCTTCAGGTGACCATTTTTATTTCTACACCCATATTTTCATATTTTATAAAAAGTCTTCAACATCCCCCATAGAATTATTATCACAAGAATTTATTCTAGAAAAAAATAATTTATCATTATTATTCATAACCCTTGGATAAGGAACGATTAGAGGGGTGAGATCAAAAGATATGTAAGGGTAAACATAAGTATTAATAATTAAATGTAATTAGTTAGAATAAGGTTATAATAAGGGTGTGGTTAAATAATTAAAAAAATATAATATAAAAGAATTCATACCCATAAAAACACTTATCATAAATCTTGAAACATGGAATATATATTTAATATAAAATAAGATTCATATAATTCAAAAATCAGGATCCATGCAAAAAAAATCCTTAAACTTTGGAACTCGTAGAAACTAATAGGAAGAATGTAGAAATAACATTGGTATCTTGAATACTTGTTATCATGCCACTCATATAACAAATATTAAAAATAGAATAACATTTTTTGGACTCCTCATGTGTTAATCATGTATTAATGATCACAAATCTCATTACTGTTAATTAATTTTGATCTTCAGTGCACATGTTGCTAATGCTCTTCAAACTCAACAATAGGTGCACATCATGTTTTCATAATAACAAATCTTATGGATGTTAATTACTCTCTACATGTCTTATACATGATCACAATTCTCTTATATATTATCTATAATGATTAACCTTAACCCATATTCTTCATATCACTCTCTTAGTCCTCATACAGATATTCGTCTAAGTATGGACTCACCATGACAAGACACCGTGAGTAGACACCATGACACAGACACCGTGAAGGAGTCACCGTGACCAGACACCATGACCAGACACCGTGAACATACACCGTGACACAGACACTGTGAAGGACTCATCGTGACAAGACACCATGACTAGACACCGTGACCAGACACTGTGACACAGACACCGTGAAGGACTCACCGTGACCAGACACCATTTCCATGATCACTGTGACATCATTTCTTAAGCTTTTGTCAATATTATTTTAAATAATTCTATCGGTCAAATTAGTTGTTTTTAATGAAATTAATGTTATTTAATGATAGTTGTTGGCTTGCCAGGAAACTGTATCCCGTACCTATGATAAAGGGAATCATTCATAATGCCAGAACTCATGGAATATAAAGAAGATTGAGCTACATTAGAGAGCGCGCATGCTGGACCCATCTCGACACATATACTGCAATACATGTGAGATCTGTAATGAACAGAAGACAAATCTGGAGCACAACTGTGAAGTAAACTTTGAACTATTCTCAAAGAAGTTCCATACATGAAATCCTACATTTCTGAAGAACACATGATGAATCAAGAGACTATAGAACACAAGCTGAACTATGACACTCTGTTTTTCAATAGAAAAACCAGAGAAGGACTCTAAAGCATTCCTGCTCAATTCAACGAGTCCAGAGCTACATTGACAATCACTAGAGCCATTTCTAAACTCTACATCTCTTCTATGTGATTCATTATTTACTTTTCGAGCAGTGTGTGTCATCTTCTGTATTTTTACTCACACAATGTCTCCTGAATTTTAACTGGAGGATCTTTAAATCCTCACTCAAACGCTTACATCATTTATCGCCCACTGAGATAGTGGTAGAGGTCGCGTGTGACCTAAACAGCTGGCTTGCTGTTGTTTTGTTTCCCACGAATAACAGTGGTAGAGGTATTGGACCTGGAACGTTTTTGAAAAACTGTTGTTAACCCCGATCCAGTGTGTGGATCAAATTTATATATTTGAGAGGACTAAGACTCTGCTTGATACTGAACCTCTTGTTATATCTTCTGTGCATATTTTATTTAAGTTTAATGTATACGACGCATATTGATGGTTTTGGACATAGCGAAGCACGTGGGTGGATGTACCCACTTGGCTTTTTTTCATTAGCAATGATCAATCCGGGATCAATACGACGATAAACGCCCGTCTCCACGGATCGAATCACAGAAAAAGACAAAGAATATGGTTTGTCCCGGAACCTCAAAAAAGGATCGTTACAGATTTATTATAATTAATTTAATTAATTATAAAGAAATACCTTTTGGGTGTTCTTTATTAATTGATGTTCTCGATCACGTTGTCCATGTGATCTGTCATTGCGTCGCAGAAGCCATGTGTAGACTCCCTCTAGCGGTGATCCACACATGTACCTCATATCTCTGGACGTCGCCAATGGATTCTCCGGCTGCTAGCGTAGAGAAGCCTTTGCATGCATTGTCCGCCTTAGATCGTCTTGATCTGATGGAAGAGGATCTGTCTCGGTCTTGAGAGCGTTCTTGGAGGAAGAGGTTCTTTCGGTCTTGAATGAATTCTCTAAAGATGTTGTGCACAATGATTCTCTTGTGTGTCATAAAATATTTGGGGTTATGAGGATATTCATAATCAGGTGTGCGGGGTTATAGAGTTATGACAATAAATAAATGAATTACGCATTTTATTTATTTCATTGAATCTTTATTTAAAACCCCCATGTCGAATAAATAATTCCTTGACATGCGCCCACGCTGATTATAATAAATATCATTTAAAACAATATTATATCCTCAATATCCCTACTGGAAAAACTACATGGCGTGTAATAATAAATACATGGCGTGTACTTGTTTTTCATTGAAAACTACACGGCGTGTACATTAAATGTACACGGCATGTATATCTTGTTTTCATTTATTCATTTCCTTTACAAAATAAAATTACACGGTGTGTACATTTAATAATACACGGCGTGTACTTGTTTTATTTTATATTTCTTCCATTCCAAAATAAAACTACACGACGTGTACATTTAATAATACACGGCGTGTACTTGTTTTATTTTATTTTTCTTCCATCATTTAAAACAACTTAGGCTTCCTTGAATAATTATTAAACCACGTATGGGAATAATCATTATTCTACTTGAGATACTTGGATACACTTAGTGTTTGACCCTCTAGGCCTCTTTCTCATTGGAATTAGGCGGGCTTGCCTAATGTCCAAGATTACTGTCTAGCAACGGTTCAAGGCACCCAAGAGAAAGAAGTTGATGCCGCATTGACATATCACCTCATACGAATGATTACTGTGTAATTTAATCCCTTTGTCTCGATATCTCATCATGCAGGTTTCATGGCAGTGTCATAAACTTATATGCTTGATATGTCAATCTTTGAATACCAGAAATAAACTCGTCATTTACACCATAGCCATGGAATTTAATGCGACAGTTCTATTTCAATAAAAGGGATGAGATATCAAATTCCATAAATAGAAGGGACAAGTCCTTCCTCGACTTATCCATTAACAACATGTCACTCATGACGCACCCAACGTACCCTACTTCCTGCCAACTGTCTGCGTGACGGTTTTCGTCAGTAAATCTGTGTGTGTGAGTCATGACATGAGTTAATGATAATATTCCAGTCCAAGGACCATTACACATGCTCGCAAATAGCAATATACGATGACACCAAGACATGCGGAATTACTACTGGTGGGTCTGTTCTTATAATCTCCTATCTCGGAGATTACTAAGTGCGAACTCCATGAGAGAGTGTCTCATCTTCTTACGAGTACTCGCACATGACGGTCTGTATACTATGTGTCCTATCATAGTATGTCATCCAACCGCTGAACTTTATTTAAGAATATTGTTATATCATTTCAAGGTTCTCATCATAGCGTGGATCTGCTATGACCTTATTAATGCAAAAAATATTCCAGGACATTATTATATTATTGTCATGCAGAACAATGAACAATATATAATAAGTGAACATTCAAGTAATCAAAATACAAAACAATTGGTTCTCCGGACACCAACCCTTACAAACTCCCACTTAGACTAGAGCCAACTGCCTACGACTTTTAGTCCACTAGACCTCACATGATGATCATGTTTCTGCTGAGTCAAGGCTTTAGTCAATGGGTCTACCACATTGTCTTCCATGGAAATACTGCTCACTGCAACTTCACCTCTCTGAGAAAAATCCCTCAAGAGATGATACTTCCGATGTATGTGCTTTGTCCGCTGATGTGACCTTGGCTCTTTTGCAAGTGCCACCGCTATAGTATTATCACAATAGAGTGCGATAGGATCTTTACTGCTCGGTACAACATCCAGCTCTTGGACGAAGGTTTGCATCCATACTACTTCTTTAACTGCCTCAGAAGCTTCGATATACTCGGACTCTGCTGTAGAATCTTCCACCACACTTTGTTTTGAGCTCTTCCAGCTCACTGCACCTCCATTCAAACTGAATATGTATCTAGTTTGCGACTTCATGTCATCTTGATCAGTCTAGAAACTAGAATCTACATGTCCTCTGATGACTAGTTCCTCATCTCCTCCATAAACCAGGAACATATCCTTAGTACGCCTCAGATACTTAAGGATAGTCTTGACTGCCATCCAATGGCAGTCTCCTAGATCAGATTGATATCTGCCTACCGCAATTAATGCGTAAGAAACATCTAGCCTCGTACATAGCATATCATACATGATTGACCCAATCACGGATGCCTAAGGGATCCTTGACATCCTCTTTCTTTCCGCATGTGTCTGAGGACACATTTTCTTGGAAATATGAATGCCATGTGACACTAGAAACAATCCCCTCTTGGACTGTTCCATACAGAATCTCTTCACTATCTTTTCAATATATGTACTTTGACTTAGGCCCATCATTCTCTTGGATATATCATGATGTATCTTGATCACAAGAATATATGCCGTCTCTCCCAAGTCTTTCATGGAGAAGCATTTATGCAACCATGCCTTAACTGACTGTAAGACAGGTACATCATTTCCAATTAGCAATATGTCATCAACATATACTATTAGGAAAACGACTACACTTACACTAAACCTTTTGTAGACACAAGGCTCACATTCATTCCTATCAAAGCCAAATTCTGTAACAGCTTCATCAAAACGAATGTTCCATGACCTTGATGCTTGCTTTAACCAATAAAAGGATTTCTGCAACTTGCATACCTTGTTGGCATCCTTTGGAGTCACAAACCCTTCAGCTTGTGTCATGTAGAAATATTCATGGAGGTTCCCGTTAAGGAAATTTGTTTTGACATCCATTTTCCAAATTTCATAGTCATGGTAAGCAGAAATGGCCAATAGGATTCTGATGTACTTCAGCATTGCAACCGGTGAAAAGGTTTCATCATAGTCAATTCCTTGACGATGTCTAAAACCATTTGCAACCAATCGTGCCTTGTAGGTGCTGACTTTCCCTTCCATGTCCAGTTTCTTCTTGAATACCCTTTTATTACTAATAGGCTTTACATCAACTGGAGGATCTACCAAAATCCAGACTTGGTTTTGGTACATGGAATCCATTTCAGAATTCATGGATTCTTGCCACTTGGCAACGTCTGTTCCTTCAACTGCAGCCTTTTAGGTAAGAGGATCATCATTGTCAACCAATAATGAGTCACAATCCTCGGTGACAAGAAAACCATATAGTTCAGGTTCTCTCACCTCTCTCATGCTATTACGCAGTTCTTGTGTCTCTAGAACAGATTTTTCTTCCACGGGGCTTTGTGGAATCTATTCTTTTACCAACTCATGTGTATCTTGAGCCTCGACTTCATCGAAGTCTATCTCCCTCCCACTATCTATTTTGGAGATGTACTCCCTCTCATGGAATCTGGCGTTTCTTGCCACTGTAACCTTTTTGTCTGAGGGGTTGTATAGGTAATATCCCCTTGTTTCCTTGGGATATCCTATAAAGATACACTTTGTTCCTCGAGGTGCAAGTTTGTTACCTGATGAGGCCTTAACAAATGCTTCGCTACACCACACATGTAAATTCGATAACATGGATTTGCATCCACTCCATAATTCGTATGGAATACCATTTATCGATTTAGCTGGTACTTGGTTTAGTATGTGCGCTGCTATTTGTAATGCATATCCTGAAAAGGATAATGGAAGACTCGCATGACTCATCATTGATCTCACCATGTCCAACATGGTGCGGTTCCTCTTTTCACTTACACCATTCCACTGAGGTGTGTAAGGAGGAGTGAGTTGCGATAGAATCCCAAACTCCCGTAAGAAATCAATGAAGTCATGATTAAGATATTCTCCTCCTCTGTCTGAGCGGAGTTTCTTAATATTCTTACCAATATGGTTCTCAACTTCATTATTGTATTCTTTGAACCGATCAAAAGAATCTGACATATACCTCATTAAGTAGATATATCCATATCTACTAAAATCATTATTAAAATTTATGAAGTACGAGAACCCACCCCTTACTTCAACTGGAAATGGTCCACACACATCTATGTGAAATAATTCTAGAATCTCTTTAGCTCTTTCTCCTTTCACACTAAATGGGTCTTTGGTCATTTTTCCTTGTAGATACACATGACATATACCAAGTGGTTTTAGTTTGAAAGAATCTAAATACCCATCTTGATGTAATTTTGTCAAACGTTTCTCATTGACATGACCTAGCCGGTGATGCCAAAGTTGGGTGTGGTATGAGTCATGTGAATTAACATTGTTATCGATTGCCATCACTTGGTTTGTGTAGTCTATCACATAATGGCGGTTATATAAATGTGCCCCACCAAAACAAATGCTATCTTTATAAAAATAGAAACATCCACTTCCAAACATGAAGATGAATCCATCAGTATCTAATCTGGATACTGAAATAGTGTTTTTAGTAACAGAAGGCACATAATAACAACTCTTTAACACCAAGATCATTCCAGTTGGCAATGTGAGGTGGTAGTCCCCGATAGCAACAACAGCAAGTCTGGCTCCGTTGGCTGCTCGTAGATCTACCTCCCCTCGATCAATCTTCATGAATCTACTTGGTTCCTGTATTTGGATACAGATGTGAGCACCACAAGCAGTATATAATACCCAATTAGTAGAAACAGATAGATTGAATTTGATAACAAATTCACCTAAAGCTTCCCCTTGCTTCCTTGGCTAGGTGCAGTTTTTCTTCCAGTGGCCCTTCTTGCCACATGCGAATCAAATAGCATCCTGTTCCTTTGCCTCCCGTTTGATCTTCCTTTTTTTGGAAGGTCTTGAAAAAGCTTTGGGCTTAAAGCTCTTCACCATCCCTTTCCTTTTATTCACCATGAGTACAGAAGGCTTATCAAGCTTCATGTCATTGTCCACTTGGCGAATAAGGATAATAAGATTAGACAGAGACTTCTCAATGTTGTTCATGTTGATGTTCACAACAAAGTTCGAGATGCTCTGGGGGAGTGATGCAAGAATGAGATCGGTGCCCAGTTCTTCGGGGAGTTTAAACCCTAGAACCTCGAAGTGCTCAATGTAGCCAATGAGCTTGACTATATGAGGCCCAGCTGGGGAAACCTCTCCAAGCTTGCTCTGAAATAGAGCCTTGGAGATCTCAAACCTCTCCTATTTGCTCTCTCCTGGTATAGACCACGGAGGTGCTCGAGCATGTTGTAGGCATCCATGTCTTCATGAGACTTCTTGAGCTCACTAGACATAGATGACAACATCAAACATTAAATGTCAAGAGCGTTGTTCAAATGTTGATCATAGACCATGAAATCTTCATCACTCGCCCCTAGGGAAGGAGAATCAGGAAGTGAGGAATCCATCACGTAAAACTTTTGTTCATGGCGTAGGATAACCTAAAGGTGACTAAACCATTCTTGAAAGTTACTACCAGTGAGGATATTGTCTTTATCCAGTATTGATCGTAGATAAAATGTGGTTGATGAGTTTGTCATCTTGATTCAACAATTTAAAAGAGCAGATTTATTAGTACTTTCTTGATTACATTTTTATGAGAAATAATAAATTTTATTAATTCTCCCACTATTTTATCAAGTCCCAATGGCCCTCACCATTGAACTCGGAATGTCCAGTTGCTTTGACATTCTAGTGGAAAGGATCCATATTCCCCTTCGCATAACCCCAACAAGGGTTGGTAAAGCTATTTGAAGGTATTTAGGTAGGCAGGTCTTTGCCAACTGTGAGTTTACAGTTCCATGATCTGTTGAGTGGACTCCCCAATCCTGAAATCATGACTTGGATTTCCTCAACTCTTGCCTCCAATATTACACCAAGTCTATCAAGGGATACTTCTCTTGTTTTAATATGGTTAAGTCAACCCGAAACCTTTCATAAGGGCTTCCTTTATAAAAGTAAGTGTCTTAATAAGTGTTGGTCAAACACATAGTTTTATTGAGTCTTTCCCTTAATCAAGTAACGGAAGTCTTGGTCTGACTTAATATGGTATTTGAGGGATTTTATTATTTATGAGTATCTTTGTATTATCACATGCTTGTTAATATTAAGTAATGCTTGATTAAGTGATTAACCATGTTCCGATAATGTTTACGCATAGTCCGGTTTTTATTTTCTTCCATCTTTGCATGCTTGTTAATTTTATTAATTATGTGATCACAACAACACATACATAATAAATAAACCATGCAATCAGACAAAAATAAAATAAGATGGCATGATCATGAGATTTTATTTTGTTAGCTTATCTGGAGGTTTTGATAAGCTAACCATGACCTAGGGAAAACACTTTGAACCTGTTGGTTCGTGTTTTGCAGCTCCCACTTGTCCACCTTTGTATCTTCTTGTGTCGGTTTTTCCTCGGCTTCGGGATTTGAACCGTCTCCTCTAGATTGGGAGATCCTCCATTACATGGGTTTACATTAAAGAAACCATGGGAACGCAGGCCCTATATTTTATTGGAATAAGGCTCTCAGGCCAAAAAATTTAAAGTAAATAAATTTAAATGAAACCATACACATACAAAAGTGTCTTTGGTCTAGCTCATGATCATCCATAGTATGCAATGACATTTACGCATATTTAGAATTTAAATTCATTGAATCATTCTTTTATTTAAGATAAGACACCCTTGAATTCAATTAATTATGATCTTATAATTAATCAATTCTTTATCTTAAATTCCTTTCTAAATTTCCTTGAGATTCTTTTCATCAATATTCCTTGTACGGGTCATTGTACATTGGAGGAAACCTGGTGAAATTCCATTTCTGGAAAGTACACGACATGTAGTTTATAATTACAAGGCGTGTATTTTTCTTTTCACCCTTTATCCAAAGTACACGCCGGGGCTTTGGCGTGTTTTCTGTACTTTGGAAATTTTAGAGTACACGACGTGTAGATGAATCATACATGGCGTGTACTTCCTTGTTACGCAGTAACCGGCCTGGCGATCCCGTGCACGCGGTACATGGATTATCTTTGTACACGGTTTCACCTGGGTCGGAACGGACTACACGGCGTGTTGTTCCAACATACATGCCATGTGTTTTCGGTTTCCACACGCCATTATATTCTGGTCAACACAACATGATTAAAACTTAGGCAAGATCAATTCACACGGCATGGTTTGGCAAACCAGTGTCGGTTCGTTGAACCTAAGTACACGACGTGTAGTTTTAATTACATGCCGTGTAATCCCGTGTTGTACAAACAGAAAGAGCGGCTCCTCCGGATGAGTTCCTCATTTTTATTTTAATCAAAATTAAAATTAAAAGTACATTTCATTGATATGAATCAAGAAACGAAGGAGGAAGAATAGATCTCGTTAATTCAGATTTATAGAACTATTTATTTCGAATTGAATCAAATATGATAGCGTAAATTATCAATGAAAATTAAATAACTATAATCAATGATGTAACCTCCCTTTGATACCATTTTAAGGTTCCGGGCGCAGCGGAAGGGCATGGGTAGATGTTCCCACATGGCTTTTTTCATTAGCAATGATCAATCCGGGATCAATACGACGATAAACGCCATTCTCCATGGATCGAATCATAGAAAAAGACAAATAAGTTGGTTTGTCCCGGAACCACAAACAAGGATCGTTACGGATTGATTATAATTAATTTAATTAATTATAAAGAAATACCTTTTCGGTGTTCTTTCTTCGTTGATGTTCTCGATCATGTTGTCGATGTGATCTGTCGTTGCGTCATAGAAGCCAAGTGTAAACTCCCTCTAGCGGTGATCCATAGGTGTACCTCATATCTCTGGACATCGCCAAAGGATTCTCCAGGTGATAGCATGGAGAAGCCTTTTCTTGCATTGTCCATCTTATATTGTCTTAATCCAATGGAAGAGGATCTCTCTCGGTCTTGAGAGAATTCTTATAGGAAGAGGTTCTTTCGGTCTTTAAATAATTCTCCAGAGATGTTGTGCATAATGATTCTATTCTGTGTCAGAAAAGAGTTGGGGTTGTGAGGATATTTATAATCAGGTGTGTGGGGTTATAGAGTTATGAAAAAAAATAAACACGTTACACGTTTTATTTATTTCATTAACTCTTTATTCAAAACCCCCATGTCGAATAAAACATTCCTTGACATGCGCCCACGCTGATTATAACAAATATCATTTAAAACAATATTATATCCTCAAAATCCCGACTGGAAAAACTACATGGCGTGTAATAATAAATACACGGCGTGTACTTTTTTTTCATTGAAAACTACATATTGTGTATATTAAATTTACACTGCATGTATATCTTGTTTTCATTAATTCATTTCCTTTACAAAATAAAACTACACGGTGTGTACATTTAATAATACACGGTGTGTACCTGTTTTATTTTATTTTTCTTCTATTCCAAAATAAAACTACATGGCGTGTACATTTAATAATAAACAGTGTGTACTTGTTTTATTTTATTTTTCTTCCATCATTTAAAACAACTTAGGCTTGCTTGAATAATTATTAAACCACGTATGGGAATAATCATTATTCTACTTGAGATACATGGATACAGTTAGTTTGTGACCCTCTAGGCCTCTTTCTCGTTGGCATTAGGCGGGCTTTCCTAAAGTCCAATATTACTGTCTAGCAATGGATCAAGGCACCCAATAGAAAGAAGTTGACGCCGCATTGACGTATCACCTCATACAAATGCTTACTGAGTAATTTAATCCCTTTGTATTGATATCTCATCAAGCAGGTTTCATGGTAGTGTCATAAACCTATATGCTTGATATGTCGTTCTTTGACTACCTGAAATAAACTCGTCGTTTACACCATGGCCAGGGAATTTAATGCGACAGTTCTATTTCAATCAAAGGGCCGAAATATCAACATCCATAAATGGAAGGGGCAAATCCTTCCTCGACTTATCCATTAACAACAGGTCACTCGTGACGCACCCAATGTACCCTAATTCCCGCCAACTGTCTATGTGATGGTTTTCGTCAGTAAATCAGAGTGCGCAAGTCATGACATGAGATAATGATAATCTTCCATTCCAAGGACCATTACACACACTCGCATATAGTAATATCCGATGACACCAAGACATGCAGAATTACTACTGGCAGGTCTGTTCTTATAATCTCATATCTTGGAGATTACCAAGTGTGAACTCAATGAGAGAGAGTCTCGTCTTCTTACGAGTACTCGCACATGACGGTCTGTATACTATGTGTCCTATCATAGTATGTCATCCAACCGCAGAACTTTATTTAAGAATATTGTTATATCATTTCAAGGTTCTCATCATAGCGGGGATCTGCTATGACCTTATTAATGTAACAAATATTCCATGATATTATTATATTATAGTCATGCAGAACAATGAAAAATATTTAATAAGTGAACATTCATGTAATCAAAGTACAAAAGAGTTGGTTCTCTGGAAACCAACCCTTACACATATAATATTTATTCCGCTGCTATTACTTTAAAATACAAAATTATTTTAAAGCTACTTTTATAGTTAAATTAGCAAGTGTTTACACTTATTTTAAATCATTAGATTAGTTTCAAAAGTTAGTTTGATCTTGTGGTTAAACTGACTGAGATCTAATCAATATTTGAGAAGCTAAGTGAAAATTTACAATCTGTATAAATTCACTACAGTTTAACTTATTTTATAAATCGGGGGATTTTTAACTAGACAATATTCTTAACATAAATTTTAATTGGAACTCAATTCACCCCCCCCTCTTGAGTGTCCTCTCCGACCAACATTCGGTATCAGAGGATTATTTAAAATATTTTTTACTCTATTTTTCAACTGTGATTTTAGTTTCATCTTTAAAGATCTTAAATTTCTATTAGTTCCAAATTTATTTTATCTCTTTAAATTGTCTTTCTAAAATCTAGTTATGGATAATAGACTAGAGGGTGTTGTAACTAATAGGCCACCATTCTTCAATGGTACCAACTGTGCTTAGTGGAAATGTAAAATGAAAATTCATTTAGAAAGCATAGGGTTTCATATTTGGACTGCCATAGAATCAGAATATAAAATTACCACTACTGCTAGATCCACTTGGGATGAACCTACAAAGACTTCTTACAATAATAATTATAAAGCCATGAATTCCCTGTACTGTTCTTTAGGAGATGAAGAGTTTAACAGAATTTATGCTTGTAAAACTGCTTCTGAAATTTGGGATATCTTGGGCATTTCTCTTGAAGGAAGAACAAATTTTAATGAAATGAGATTGAATACTTATACTATTAAATGTGATAATTTAAAAATGAAAACTGATGAACCTATTTCTGACATGTATCTTAGGTTTAATGAGATAGTCAGTACCATGAATTCACTTGGAAAAGCAGTTCCAGCAAAGGAACAAATTATGAGAATCTTGAGATGTTTACTAGACCGATGGTGAGGCACATCTGTTTCAATCAGAGAGTCATGTGACATTGATCTTGTACCTGTTGAAGAACCCATTGGTAAGATTATGATGTATGAGGAAGATCTCAATGTGAACAAAGAAGAATAAGATGAACCTAGAAGAAAGTTTGTTGCTTTTAAATCATCAACTTCAAAGAACAAGGTTAAGGAAAAACTCCAAGCTATAAATGAGAGTTCAAGCTGTGAAGAAAGTGAAAGTACTTATGATAGTGATGCTGAAATGGCTCACACTGCCAGACAATTTAAGATGTTTTATAGGAAAAATAAATTCTTCAGAAAATAAAATTATAAAGGAAAGCATGACAATAAGGAACATTGGAAGAAGGATTGGAAAAAGCTAGATAATAGTAATGAAGTTGTCTGTTATGAGTGAAAAAGAAGACAAAATATTAAAGGAGACTACCCAAAGCTCAAACTCAAGAAGAAATATGATTACAAGGACAGAAAGTACAAAAAGTCTATAAAGTCTACTTGGAGCGCTTCTGAGGATAGCTCCACTGAATCTGAAGTTTCTGAAACTGAACATAGAAATAAGGTGAACATGTGTTTTATGACAAACCCTTCTGAGGTAACGACTGAAACTACTACTTTAAATTATTATTATTCTGGAGATGATACTGTCATTGATAACATGTCAAATTCTGAACTATTTGAATATTGTGATATGTTAGAAGAAACCTGTAATGAGCTAAAAGATAAATACAAAGTTTTAAAGAAATATTATGCTTTAACTATTAAACATTAATATGATCTTGACATTGAAATGGAAAATAATGCTCAGTTGCTTAAAGAAAACCCTGAACTGAAATTATCTAATGAGCAACTCAGAAAGGATTTTAAGAAATTCACAAATGGGAAGGATACCCTAACTCAAATTCTAGGAAATAAAGTTGCACCAAAATACACTACTAGAATAGGCTACAAACATGGACAGAGAAAGTATACTAAGAATAGATTTATTCCTAAATCTGGACAGAATGCTGCTAATTCTAGTTCTGGACATCTATATGCTTCAAATACTTATATTCATAGTTATGGATCTAATATGGTTTATCTTTCAAATTCTGTTGATTCAACAACTTTCATGAGACCCATAAGACAAATTTGGGTACCAAAATCTTTGATTGCTAACCTATCTGGGCCCAAGACGATCTGGGTACCAAAATCATTTCCTATCTAAATCTATTTTGTAGGAAGCTAGCTTAAAGAGCTCCTTTAGGAAGACCTGGTACGTGGACAGTGGATGTTCATGACATATGTCTGGAGACTTCTCATGCTTTAAAATCTTAGTCAGGATTGATGGAGGCCTTGTCACCTTTGGTGATAATTCTAAAGGGAAAATCATCGGCTTAGGCCAGATTGGTAACACTGAATCAGTATTAATTTCTAATGTTTTATTTGTTGATGGACTTAGATACAATTTTTTAAGTATTTATCAATTATGTGATGATGGTTTTAATGTTAAATTTGGAAATGATTCTTTAAATGTTTTTAATTCTAAAAATTCTTTAGTATTTTCTACCCTGTGAAATGAAAATGTTTATGCTGTTGATTTAAATTCTTTAGCTAAGCAGAATATTACTTGTTTGAATTACGTTCATAAAGAGTCTTGGATTTGGCACAGAAGATTAGGACACTGCAATATACAATCACTTAGAAAACATACTAGGAAGAACTTAGTTATAGATCTACCCTAACTTGAGTTTCCAAATGACAAAGTTTGAAATCCTTGTCAAAATGGAAAGCAACACAAAATCTCTTTCAAACCAAAGAAAGAATTCTCAACTTCTCAACCTCTTGAGTTGTTTCACATGGATTTGTTTGGACCATCTAGAGTTTCTAGCTTAAATGGGAAGCCCTATGTCCATGTCTTAGTAGATGACTTTTCTAGATATACTTGGGTATATTTTCTAGCTCACAAAAGTGAAGATTGTTCTTACTTTGTTAAATACTCAAAATCTGTAGAAAACCTTAGTGGACTAAAGATTAAAACACTGAGAAGTGATCATGGCCATAAGTTTGAAAATCATGAGTTTGAATCTTACTGCTCACACAATGGCTATAGTCACAATTTCTCTACCCATAGGACACCTCAAAAAAATGGTGTAGTAGAAAGGAGGAATAGAACCCTGCAAGAAATTGCTAGAACTATTCTTAATGAGTATGACCTACCTGTTTATTTTTGGGCTGAAGTTGTAAATACAGCTTGTTATGTTATCAATAGAATCTTAATCAGACCTATTCTTAAGAGGACCCCTTATGAGTTGTAGAACCATAGGAAACATAAGGTTAACTACTTCAGAGTTTTTGGCTGCAAAGTCTTTATTCTTAATACCAAATATAATCTTCACATGTTTTCATCCGAGAGTGATGAAGGAATTTTCCTAGGTTATTCTGTCTCTAGTAAAGCCTGTAGTGTTTTCAATAAGAGAACCAAGTGTGTGGAATAATCTGTTCTCATTAAGTTTGATGAAACTGATCCACATGAGCCTAAAACCTCTCTTGAAAATCATGAGATGATCTCTCTATTTTGAACCTTAATGATAAAGACAGTGGACCTATAGTTAAAACATCCAGTTCTGGAAATTTTCCAGAACCTGCTTCTGTTGATTCCCAACCTGTTGATGAACAAGAAATTTCTGGCCCTACATTTACTACATCAACTAGAATTCTGAAGATTAATCCTCTAGATGATGTTGTAGGAAATCTTGATAGAGGGACACATACTAGAGATTCTCTTAGAAATCAGGTTGACCATCAAGACTTCTTGTCACAGCTTGAACCTAAAAACATTGATGATGCTATTAATGATTAATTTTGGGTAATTACTATGCAAGAAGAACTCAATCAGTTTGAGAGAAATAATGTTTGGAATCTTGTTAAAAGGCCTAAGGACACTTTCACAATAGGCAAAAAATGGGTTTTTAGAAATAAAGTAGATGAATCCGGAAATATAGTTAGAAATAAAGATAGACTAGTTGCACAAGGCTATAGTCAAGAAGAAGGTATTGACTATGAGAAGACTTTTGCTCTAGTAGCCAGATTAGAAGCTATTAGGATTTTACTTGCTTATGTTGCACATCTAAATTTCAAACTATATCAAATGGATGTAAAGAGTGCATTCTTAAATGGATATATTGCAGAGGATGTTTTTGTTGAACAACGACCAGGTTTTTGAAACCCTCATTTTCCAAATCATATTTTCAAACTATCAAAAGCTTTATATGGTTTAAACAAAGATCCAAGAGATTGGTATGATAGATTAAGTACTTTTCTAATTTCTAAAGGTTTTACAAAAGGAATACCTGATCCTACTGTTTTTATAAAACGAATTTCAAAAGATGTTTTAGTAGTACAAATTTATGTTGATGAGATTATCTTTGGATCTTCTAAAAATTCTTTATGTAATGATTTTTCAAAAATGATGCAAAATGAATTTGAAATGAGATTAATGGGTGAAATTAAATTCATTCTTGGTTTTCAAATTTTTCAAAAATAATGATGGAATTATTTTAACTCAAAGTAAATATACTAGAGATCATTTGAAACGTTTTGGATTGGATAGCATAAAAAGTAGTGACACGCCCATGAGTACCACCTGTATGATGGATCTTGATGAAAATGGTAAATCTGTTGATCAAACCACTTATAGAGGAATGATTGGAAATCTACTCTACCTGACTACTAGTCATCCTGATATTATGTTTAGTTTGTGTATGTGTGCTCATTTTCAAGCAAACCCTAAATAGTCACATTTAAATGATGTAAAGAGAATTTTCAAATACCTCAAGCATACTCCCAATTTAGGACTATTCTATCCCAAAGGACAATAATTTGAACTAGTTAGTTATTCTGATGATGAATTTTCTGGATGTAAGCTAGATAGAAAAAGCACCTCTGGAACATGTCATCTTTTAGGCAATTCACTAGTATCATGGTGTAGTAAGAAACAAAATTCTGTTGCATTATCAACTGCAGAAGCTGAATACATAACTGCTGGAAGTTGTTGTGCACAAATTTTGTGGATGAAACACACATTACTAGACTATGGATGTCAATTCAGACATGTCTCAATAAATTGTGACAACACAAGTGCTATTAATATTTCTAAGAATCCTGTTTCTCATTCTAGGAAAAAAAATATTGATGTAAGACATCACTTTTTGAGGGATCATTATCAAAAAGGTGATATCACTTTGGAATTCATTGGCACTGAATATCAACATGCTGATATATTAACTAAACCATTAAATTATGAATGATTAGACTACATCATACATGATCTTTGTATGATTAATCATAAATGATTATCTTATTGATATTAATCATTAAAACTTTACTGTACTTTACATTATAGTTTTAGACTTACTGTTTCTATGTTACTGTTTTACGCTCATAGTCTGACAACTCACTGTCTCACAGTGACTATATAAACTGCTCACTATTTCACCGTGATAACTATAAACTGTCTCACCGTGATGGCTAGTCTTCTGTCTCACCGTGAGAAGTATGCTAATTTTTTTATATTATTTTTTACCTATATCGCGGTAATTTTTATTTCACCGCTATTTGATTTCCCACATTTATGTTTTTATAACGTTTGACATTCCCAAATGATAAAACTTAAGGGTTTCATTCGACTCCTTACCTGAATTCTCTCCGGAACCATCTCTTCCCTCTCGCCCGAACCTTTAGTGAATTCCAAGTATGAAGCTTCCATCTTCACCCTCTTCTGAGAAGTGTCGCTCTAAGAAACTAAGGAGGATACCAAGGATCGCTCCTGAAGGACCTCTAAACCCAAACATGGTAAGTCGTACCGTTGTACCTGAAAAAGAGGTTTGTCCTGAATTTTTGCTGTCTATAAGATAGTTTGTTTTTAAAGTCATAAAAGAACAAGGATGGCTTGAATGGTTCATTGGATAGAATAGACCAATTTACCCTATGCTTGTATGTCAATTCTATCAGTATGTGAAGTTCTCTTTTGAGTTTGGAGAAAGATTTTTGTTGACCAGCTAGATCGATGGTCAGAAGTGCTCTTTATCTTCAATGATGTGGGCTGCATGCCTATGAATTCCACATGAAGGAGTGTGTGAAGATTACCAGAGAGACCCTCCTCCATCAACTGACATCTTTGACCTAGAAACCGCTTTGGAAGATATAACTGGAAATGGAACAAAGCGAAGGGCCATAACTGCTGAACTGGATGGGGAGACAAGACTTTTGTTCATGTTTGTTCAGTATTTGGTTAGTCTAAGAAAAGGAGATTTTGTTGTGATGAAGTATCAGGATGTGTTCTTGATTCACCTGTTGAAAAATGGCCAAAAGATCAATCTTTGTAAGTATGTTATCAACCATATCTGTGAGCTGATCAAAGTAACTTCCAAATCCACCTCCATATTTTATTCAAGGATGATTTCATCCATGTTAGTATCAAAAGTAATGGTTGGACCGAATGAAGAAAAATTAGAGGACTTTTATTTCTGCCTATCCATGCCTATCATCAGAAGGATGAAGATTAGTTGGAATCCCTGGAAAAAGAAATGGGTTGAGGATAGTGATCAACTGTATAAAAAGTTTAATCTTGTTGACTATCCAAGAAGGCCTAAGAACCTAGATGATCCTGGTTTGGAACCAGTTGAAGTGGCTGAGTACTCAGAAGAAGAATATCAAGAAGAAGTAACAGATAAAGTTCCATCTAGAGAAGAATCGGTAATACCTCCAATGGAAACAATTCATGTTAAAGAGGAAAGGGGTGTTATCCCTGCTAAAATACCTCAAGGAGAGGAAGTTGTTGTTGAAAAGGAAAGGACTGAGGATCCATCATTTTTTCTTCATGAGGAAGAAAATCATCCCAATGCTTCAAGGAAATTAGTTTTTCCTGGATCAGAACAGCAAGCAACCTTTGAGTAAGTTTTTGTTGAAGAGACTCTTTCTGTTGAGAAAGAATCAAGTCTGGAAGCTTATCTAGTAGAACAATCAGTTCCTGAGATTATTCCATCTACTGAAGAAAGAATGGAAATTTCCTTTTAGCTGGCAAGGAAAGATTTTCCTAAAGAAATTAGGGATGATCCTGTGGATATTTTCCATGCTCCTGAACCTCATGAATCTGAAAGGGAAGCACAAGTTGAGGGGGAGGAAACTCAAAATCTTGATATTGTGGAATCTGGATCTGGTGAAGCTTCTCAACCATCTGTCACTTTCTTTGAACACTGTCGGTATGAGTTCCCAAGATTTTATGATGTGAATGAGTCACAACAAGTGACTACAACTGGAATGGATCTTTCTTATCTGTTTCAACTGAAGCCCATAGCTCATTCAGAACCAGAACCAGAGCCCCAACCTCAATCTGAATTAGAATCTGGTTCTGAAGATGACTCTGATCCTGAACCAGAATCTAAACCTCTACCATTACCTGCATCCTTACTTGAGCTTCATTCCTTTGTAACCAAAGATGATCTGAAAGATTTCGGTGAGACTTTGTTAGCTGGTTTTGAGAAAATTGTCTCCACTCAACCTCTCCCAGTGACTCAATTAAGTCAAGAAGATGTATCAATTATCTTGAAAAATATTATCATGCATATTCAACCAAGGATGATCCGAGAAATTCAAGAATTCTGAGTAGTGAATAAGCTGCTGAGTGTTGATGTTGCAAATATGAAAAGTATCGTCGCAAGTCTGCAGACTGAGCTATCTGTGAGATCAGAGCCTGCTCCTGTTTTTTCCCCTGCACCTGTTGTTGTTTCACCTGAGTCTTCTTATTCCCTCCTTGCTATAGAGATTGTGTCTCAAGTTCATCCTTACCTACTATCGTTTGATGAAAATATTGGAAAAAGGGACACGAAGATGCTGGAACACATGAGAGAGCTTGTGGAAACTTTGAATAAGATTACAGATGAATACAATGGATGTCTGCAAAAAGTTCTAAAACTGCTCAAAGTTCTAACTGAAGCTGTCAAGGCTTCACCTACTTCTGGTCAGACCTCCACACCTGCTTTGGATGTTTCTATGCTGAGATCCGTATTTAAGGAAGAAATACAGAATGCCTCTAGTGGATTGGATATATCTTCTTTATCCGTAGTAATTAAGAATAGTGATAGAGAATTAGACTTGGTTAAAATCTATTCAAAGATATCTAATGATGCTCAACAAGATATCTCCAAGAAAATAGATTTGTATCTTTCCCGGATTTTCTCTAAAAGTGACATGATAGATCACTTTAGATATCTTGTGGAAAAACTGCGAATCCCTCAAGTGACTCATGCTTTTAAAGCTCACGTTCAGAAACTTTCAGAGTTCACCAGATTTTTGGACAGATTTCTGGAGAATAAGGATGACTTTGAAAAGGCTATGAAGTATGGTGGTGAAATCATTACTGATTTCATCAATCTTTTGAAGTCATATCTTCATCTGCAGAGTACTGCTATAGTTTCTCCTGCTGCTGCACCCCTTAGACCTGGACTTTCTACCTTAGCATCAACTACCATGTCAGTTAGCCATGCCCTTTCTCAGATCCGGCCAGTCATTCTTGACCAACCTAAGCCTATATCTTCTACTGCTCCTACTTTGGCTCCATCTGTTTTTGAAGGTCTACCCATAACCTCTTTGTATACCTATTCTATGCCTTCTTCTACTTCACACCCTCTCCTACTGCTGATAAAGGCAAGACAAAAATGGATCCCTAACGAGTTTACCGACTGTTTTTCTTTTTGATGGGATGTCATTTCTTGTTTACAGTTTGTACTTCTCCTGTACTTTCTATTAGGAATCCTTTGTTTATTAAAAACTGACGAGTTTCATTTCCTTTTCTCTACTTTTTAATAATCCCAAAAGGGGGAGAGAAACCTACTGGTATCAGTTCTATAATAGTATAAATGGGGGAGAAAAACTACAAGTATATGTTCTATAATGTTTTTGCTATGCTAGTATCTTTAATATTACATGTCTTTTATATTCTGCCTATATATGATTTGTGATCATCAAAAAGGGGGAGATTTTTGGACTCCTCATGTGTTAATCATGTTTTAATGATAAAAAATCTCATTACTGTAAATTAATTTTGATATTCAGTGCACATCTTTCTAATTCTCTTCAAACACAACAATAGGTCCACATCATGTTTTTATAATAACAAATTTTATCGATGTTAATTACTCTCTACAAGTGTTATGCATGATCACAATTCTCTTATATATTATCTCTAATTATTAACCTTAACCCATATTCTGCATATCACTGTCTTAGTCTAAATACAGATATTCGTCTAAGTACGGACCCACCATGACCAGACACCGTGACCAGTCACCGTGACACAGACACCGTGAAGGACTCACCGTGACCAAACAGCGTGACCAGACAGCGTGACTAGACACCGTGACACAGACACCGTGAAGGACTCACCGTGACCAGACACCATGACCAGACACCGTGACTAGACACCGTGACACAGACACCGTGACCAGACACCGTGACATAGACACCGTGAAGGAATCACTGTGACCAGACACCATTTCCATGATCACTGTGACATCGTTTCTTAAGCTTTTGTCAATATTATATTAAATAATGCTAACGGTCATATTTGTTGTTTTTAATTCAATTAATGTTATTTAATGATAGTTGTTGGCTTGATAGGAAACCGTATCCCATACCTATGAGAAGGGAATCATTCCTACTTCCAGAACTCGTGGAATATAAAGAAGATTGAGCTGCATTAGAGAGCATGTGTGCTTGACCCGTCTCGACACATATACTACAATACATGCGAGCTCTATACTAAACAGAAGACAAATCCAGAGCACAACTGTGAAGAACACATTGCACGATTCTCAAAGAAGTTCCATACATGGAATCCTACAATTCTGAAGAACACACGATGAATCAAGAGACTGTAGAACACAAGCTGAACTAAGACACTCTGTTTTTCAACAGAAAAACCAGAGAAGGACTCTGAAGCATTCCTACTCAATTCAACGAGTCCAGAGCTACATTGAAAATCACTAGAGCCATTTATAAACTCTACATCTCTGCTCTATGATTCATTATTTACTTTTCGAGCAGTGTGTGTCATTTGCTATATTTTTACTCACACACTGTCTCCTGAACTTTAACTGTAGGATCTGTAAATCCTCACTCAAATGCTTAAATCTTTTATCACCCACTGAGATAGTGGTAGAGGTTGCATGTGACCTGAACAGCTGGTTTGCTGTTGTTTTGTTTCCCATGAATAACAGTGGTAGAGGTCTTGGACCTGGACAGTTTTTGAAAAACTGTTGTTAACCCCGATCCAGGGTATTGATCAAATTTATATATTTGAGAGGACTAAGTCTCGACTTGAGACTGAACCTCTTGTTATATCTGATGTGCATCTTTTATTTATGTTTAATGTATATGACACATATCATATTTATTCCGCTGCTATTACCTTAAAATAAAAAATTATTTTGAAGCTACTTTGATAGTTAAATTAGCAAGTGTTTAAAGTTATTGTAAATCAGTAGATTTGTTTCAAAAGTTAGTTTGATCTTGTGGTTAATCTAACTGAGATCTAACCAATCATTGAGAAGCTAAGTGAACATTTACAGTCTGTATATATTCACTACAGTTTAACTTATTTTATATATCGAGGGATTTTTAAGTAGACAATATTCTTAACAGAACTTTTAATTGGAACTCAATTCACCCCCCTCTTGAGTGTCCACTCCGACCAACAACATTTATAGTAAATTCCTAAAATATCCTTGGAGAAACCTATAACTGGTTAACTCTGTCTCTTTTTCCAATGCATTGGAGATCCAAATTGAGATCACTCCCCATCACGAGCTATATTGGGCTCACCCATCATCTTGAAATATATCTGGATCACCATTCATCATAAAAAATTTCCAAGAACTATAACATAATCATAAAATATGAAATATTTCATTATTAAACATATTTTTATCCATTATTCGTTCATATTTGAAATTAACAAGGATAACAAAATGTGCTCTATGTAAATCACATTGAAACAATCATAATCGATCCTTAGAAATAATAAATATGGTATCATTATAATATATACCCAGATGAGAATTAACAAAACCAATGTTTATTACTATTGATGAATATAAATTTCATAAAAAGACCATTATAATCATTCTTGAGTAAAATAACATTTCCACATTCAAAATGACTGTTATAAACTGAATGCTTTCAAAACATTAGTTAAAACATTTTATTCAAAATTCCTATTGAAAATTTTAGTTGGAGAATTACATCATTGAAAAGTCTTGACGATGGGAAATTTTTTTTAGATCATAATTGATAAAATAATGACTTGTTAATACATTTCATGAAGAGTACAATGTTCACAATTTGACAAGAAGATTGTTTTTAATTTTTTTAAATTTTAACATTATTAGAAATGAATTTTAATTTTTTTAATAATAGAAATAAAAATTATGTAAAACTTTTTATAAAACATTGATATGGAAGAAAAAGGTTTTCCAAACGCAAGTGGAGAAATGATGTTTGATATTAGTAAAAAAATCTGAACCATTTCGAGTAAAAAAGAGTAAAATGGTTATAAAACAAAGAATTTCTAGAAATATTCAGAGGAGTTGAAATATTAAATTGGTTTTTAAAATAATAATCATATAATGTCTTCAATTCATATTCAACAATAAAAAAACATTAATAATATAGAATTTAAACTTCAATATCAGACTTATTTGGTATCTTTGAATTGCAATTATAGTAAATAATAACATAAAATAAATCTTTAAATATCAATAAAATCAAGAGAGTCATGATATAAAATTTCAATGAGATAGTATATGAACCTCAATATAAAAATTAAGTTTATGGAATATACATGTCTCAATGGAACAATATTGAGATGAAGAACCTGTACTGCTTTGGGAGAAACCAAATCTAAACATCTTAAAAGAGATCCTTAATTAGATTTATAAATCCCCAAAATATTCATGCGAATTGTAATAAAATCTATTAATGGTTATTATATACACCACAAAGATGAAACAAGTGGTAAATATGTCATATGCTTTTGAGAAATACAATTGAGATGAGAAACCCATACAAAGATCATATCATTGAATTGAAAATTAATCAATAGTGTGATTATATGTCAAAAATGTAAATAAAAAAGGAAATGACAAATAAATCAAACAGTGGTCATTTCACACATAATCATTGCATAATATTATCAATGAATTCTAGATATAACCAAATGAAACAAAATTCAGTTATGAGACCACTTACCTCGAGTCCATAATTGCTATATATGATTTTTAACTCATGTATATTAAACATTTATTAATTATTTCCTTCTTTAAGAAAATTTTAATGTTTAATTAAATTATAATTAAACCATTTTTTTCAATTATTTAAATTATTTTATAAATTATATACTCAGTTAAATCTACATCGAGTATTTGGAGGGCATTTAGTTCATAATTTTACAGTGAATTCTATATATTGGATATTTCCACAAAGTTTATTATTTTATAATATATAGAATAATTATCATGAACTAATTATATTTTTTATACATTAACTACAGTTTTATAACCAAATTATGTAATGTGGTTAGGAAAAATGAATTACATATAACATGGAGATGGTAATCCATACTTACAAATGAGTAACATTTCCATTTTTCAATGAGCTTTTCGGAAAGAAGGTTAGTAAAATATAAATTTTATATAAATTTTATTATAAAATTAATAACATATAATATATTGAAATATACCTATATATACCTTCAATGTGATTCTATGATGAAAAGTTAATCACAAAACTTTAGAGAGGTGGTTATCCACACATACAGACAAATGAAATTATCGTTTTTTCAATATATAGAAATGTAAGAATGTATATTTTGTATTTATATAATTTTTATTATTCCATGAATAATATATATATATATATATATGTCTATGTGTGTGTGTGTGTGTTAATTTAATCAATCATTACATTTAGTCAAAAGTTGTTGTGACGAAAAATGTACTAAATTGGTTCGTGAGGTGGTAGTCTACCATACACCCGAAAGATGGTACTAATTTTCCATTTGATGGAAATGAGAGTTATGTAGGTTATCTCCCTAATATAATAAAATATATTTATATCTTATATAATGATGTTATTATTTCAGTATAGTTGTAGAATATTTTTTATGACGGTCGAAGAAAAAATAAAATGAAAATGATCTGTAAAAATCTATACATCTTATTCTGAAAACGTCATTTTCTATAAACCTAAATCATAATAAGGATAGTATTATACCCATAATAAAACTTGGAGGACATGTGGAAGGATTATAACTAGGTATTGTCCCATCCAAATGGTAATTGATTTGTGTTTAGTGTAAGAGAGGGGGTATCCTTTATATGTCGGGGAGGGGCACATTTAGAATTACGTTAAATATAATAAAATAATATGTGTGTATTTCATGCCAAATCATTATAAGAAAGAATTCATTCAAATAATTATAAATATTTATTAATATAATCAGATATTAAAATTTTTATAGGTTTATATTTGATTTTAAAACTTATATTTTGTATTAACCCCTTTGTTAAAGTTTTTTATTCTGAACCTTAATAGAAACATTTTCAATCTTAATGTGTTATAAATATACTACTAATGTACATACTAGACCAGAAAATTAAAAAGGATAATATTTTTGACCACTTAAAAACCCAATTTTACTATTTAAATATCGTTATTATTTTGAAATTATTTAATAAAATATTGTTTCATAAAATATCATTAATGACATTTTGACACTATTTATATAATTTGACTTTAAATGAATCAAGATAGTAGTGGAATTAGAATATAATTTTTTAACCCTAATAATATAATATATTATATAAAATCCTTGAAGAAATTTTTTATTATCCCAAATTATATTACTTTTATTGTTATTAAAATCATTTAAATGATTTTGCAACTGCTTGCACCAATACGTTGTTAGTGTGGCGTATGTTTTTTAGGTAATTATTTCATAAATAATTTAACAAAAATTACCTTCATAAAAATAATTCTTCAAACATTAAATTAACCATTTATAATTGAATAAAAAACTATTTTTATCTCTTTCACAACCTATTATAGAAATTTTAGTAATGAAAGTCGAATTTTGTGTTTTTTCTTTATATAAAACTATTCAAATTTCTGAATCAATGAAAAATAAAAAGTTCATATTTTCTATTTTTGGACTATTATGAAATAAATAAGCCCAAAAAATTAAATAAATTAATTTTTTTATAATGAATTTGAAGCATTTTCAATTAGTTTTTACCATAATTAACCCATTTTACTTTTATTGTGGTAAAACATATTATCTATGTTTTCTATTAATAATGATCAAAATTTATGTTTAACATATAACATGATATTAATTATAATCATTCCAAATATATAATTAATATTATCAAATAAAATTCATAGAAGTTTCATAATTTAATTTAAATTTAAAAAGAAAAATGCGAAGACAAATAGTTTTCCAGAAAAAATTATTTCTAAACATAAAAAACATTCATGTGAAAATTAACCATAATATAATTGATTTGAAAATTAATTGAATTTTTTGATTTAAATGGAAAAAATCATTTTTTATAAAATTTAAAATAGCACTAGGATTTGTTAGAATCATAAGAAAAATATTGTTTTCAATAAAATCTGTATTTTTTGTTATTCATTGAACAATAAATATTTTACTCGAATGAAAAAAATATTTATCTAAGATAACAGAGGAATGATAATTTCAAAATTGATATTAATTTTTGTTAAATATATTTTCTAGATTTTTAGAAAATTATTATAATAATATCTCATAAAAATTAAAAAACAATTTTTAAGAAAACATATTTTTGAACTATAAAATGAATTTACTAAAAATTCCCTGCTTATTTCTTAAGAATTAATCAATAAATTTTTTTGAGAAGAAAATATATATAAAAATATATATATTTTATGATACAATCACTCCAATTCATACCAACCAATTCAATGAATATGTTATATAATTAACTATTTTTCATAGTAGTTTAATATTGATGTTGCATATCTTGTATTCTATTGATCATAGTATTCACTTAAATTATCATTGTGTTACAACTTCAATTATCCATTAATTTGATCCACTATTATATTAGTGGATGATAAATTATCTGATTAAATAGTTTTTATGAGATGATACCTTATTTTTTTCCAACTGTTTCAAAAATAGCCAAAATGTGTATCATTGAAGAAAAATGATTTTATGTATTAATAATTATTTCTAAGGACACAATAATGATAACTAGCGAATTTGGTCAATTAAGAGTTATGTTGATGCTACCATGTACCTGGAATAGTAGAATTCTGTTGATTCATAACAGCGTCTTGGATTTCATTGAACATTGGTCCCATAAGAAGGGTATCACAAATTGTATTTTCCATCACTGAACCTGGTTGAAGGTGATCTTTAAAAACTCACTAAAATTCAGGATAATGATTATTGGAATACTAAGAAGAAGAAACATGATAATGTTCCTTTTCAAAATGTTTGTTATAATAATAGGGATTTTTTATTAAATGAGATGGGGTGATTAACTATGTTGTTATGACACATCAAATTTGTTATGATTTTAATTTTTATTTATACAATTTTGAAGACCATTCGTCATATATCAAGGAGATTTGATAGGGTTATATTGTATATTTATAATAGGTTTTTCAAAAACCATATATAAAATGAGTGGGGTGTTACCTGTTATTAAAAAAAAGAACCTAATTTATAGAGTTCAATAGTTTGAAAACAAGTGAATTTTAAAAAATATGAGAAAATAGGGTTTTTTTACTTCACTACAAACATTTCATGTTAATTTTTATTTTAGGTTCATTTAGGTTTGGAGTAGAGATTTGCATTAGATTAATCAAAATCATGATTACTTCCTAACCTCTTATAACGATTCTTTTATAATCACCCCTTTACATAACAATCTGATAGAAAAGGTGAGTATATTATGAATAGTATAATAACATCCAATGAAAATTGATATATAATATTTTTGGGGATAAAAGGGTTCTTCTTATTTCCGATTGGATTATCACAAGTCACAAACATTAACCCTCACACCGATCAGTAAATAGTCTAGAGAATTACATATGATCGAATCAAACGAATAATTAATATCATAATAAAACTAAGATACATTATAATGAAATATTCTCAAATTAAAAATACATCAGACCAGTATCTAATATAGTGTCCAAACATTCTTAAAATGATGTTTCATTCCCTCATAATGTTATCCGAATGTGTATATCATCATCGAGAAGAGGAAGAAGCTCGTTTAGAACTCCAATTAACTCCATGATATCCTTATGATTATAAGGGAATACATAAGCTAAATGGTGATTATATTAGTCCTATGAGACTCCAAATGGTGGAACTTAAATCCTTGGTTGAATTTAAAAATGGGTTTTCAATGTTTTCATTTTAAATGCAAAGCAAAAGGTGGTATTGAGAACCCAGATTTTCAGAAACCACTTGTTCTATGGTTTTCGGTGTCCAATAAGACTTATATCATTTGTCACAAAACCAAAAAAACATTACACACCACTTTAATATCTCTAAAAATAATTTGAAATCATTTAAAAAAATGCAACCTGATATATGGATGAAATACAAGACCAATCATTTGACTTTGAGTAGATTTGGTTTCCTGGATAGATTAGTTTGGTTGGGCCCCTTGAAGGATGAATTTGAAATGATTCTATTCATAAGAGTTATATATCATCTAATTTTGAATCAACCCACATAATTTATTCCAATTGGTTGAAAATTTTAGTTTCAATGTGTGTTGGAGTCCACATGTGTGCTTAGGCTCTGACACTACTTCGCCCGTTATTGTTGAATTCCATAATGGGCTTTCCAAATCACCTAAAACTATAAAGAAAACATATAAAAAGAAATACATCTTTTTAAAAGTGATAATAATTAAAATAATTCAGTCAACCATGATGTAAAATTTGTTATTATATTTTTAATTTATAATACAAAATCAATTTAATACAGTCATGTAAGGGTGAAATCAAATAGTGAATCATGGTGTGATCACATTCCCACATCTGAAAATTTTCAGTCCTAGGAAAATTAAATATTTCAAAATTTATGAATGGATACATTACCAACTTCATGAAAATTAAATAACTTAATGAAAATTTAATTCTTGATAGCGATGTTATCAAATCAAAAATAACACCAAGGAGTTGTTCTCAGTAATCATGAAAAAATATGTCTCATAAATAGTATCAAAACAAAATTCAAGGAGATTAATGATACCAATTTGAGAAAATAATTCAAATGTAAACAATTTAAATAACTCTCCACATGTGTGTGTGACAACCATTTCATCCTATTATTTCCACTTTCTATAAAGTAAATATAGTTTTTTTATAAAATTCTTCTTAAATGAAATTTCCACTAAAAACCAAACATCCTTTGAAATCAAATATCAACGTATTAAGAAAATTCAAACCTTTTGCTCTTAACCAAGATATCTATATATGTTTTATATTTCTTCACTCCCCTATTTATTATTTTTTTCTCAAAAATATCAAATGGAACAAATCTCAGACTCGTCTCTCAACCCTAATTTGATATCCCTACAACACTAATTGTAATTGTTGTAATAAGGTAAAAGGTCAATGAAGTGTTTCTTTTGACCTATGCAAGACATGAACCATATTGTTTGGTTTTTTATTTCTTGTTTTTTTTATTTTTCATGGTGTAAAACAATTATAAAATAGATACACATGCCAATGTATATCTGTTATAATAATGAAAAATACTAGATAAAGAATGAAATTATGTAAAAATATTTCTAAAATGACAAAAAAATATTATCCAAACAAATATATACCTTCTAGTTGGAATGTCAAATTCACACATAATGGTTGTGTGAAAATATGTGTCCAGGTATTAAGTGTCATAATTTTTCCATAAACTACAAGACCAATGTGTATCATTCTTATCAATAGTTTTTAAGGGATAAAAACAATAATATATTTAAAAACAACCAATTTACAAGAAAAATTAACACATATATGACAAATTCATGCTAAAACACACAATCAATCAGTGGAACAATTTTTCTTAAATTTTAAAACAACATGAAATTCAGAGATTCCTCATGAATTTTCATTAATTTCCTTGATAATGTGTCAAAGAAAAGGATTTTCTGGCATAAAAGTGAGGGTAAAATATGTTGGGAGGTAATAATACAATGAAACAATAAAAAATAGAGAAAAATAAGAATGATCAGAAAAATTACTAACTAAACTAGAAATATACCCGAACCCACACCTAGAGTGTGATGTGTCTTTACTACAATGAAATTGATTATGTGAAGAAAGTATAAAACATGGTGGGTGTCATTGGTAGACTGCTTCATGTACTTGATGTTTATCCATTGGGGACTCTGTAATAGCTTTGCGAATGTGATTCAACCACAACCCATTGAAAGGGATGGTTTTTTTGATTCTTTGTTTCGGGCTTGAACAAAATTAAATGGATAAAAACTATTTATAGTGAATGGGAAAACACAGTGGTAATGAAGCTTACCAAGATGAAAATTTTTCTTTGCATAAAAAATGAGGACCTTTTCCCCCATATAGAATTAACGATGATGGATGAGGAGGTCATGGGTTGACTTGGTTAACTTTTTATAAATACATCTATTATGATATGAGTATCTTGTTATTTCCTCCATCACCTATATATGTAGCTTTTTTAAGAACCTGCAACACATATATTATAATTTCATTTTCTAATTCCCCAATAGTTCAGGTTCTCTATCTCAATATAGAGGCGAATACTCGTTGAGAAAATAAGATGATAAGTTGAAATACCAATGGGTGTTTTTAAAGCACTATGGTAATCCCATAATAAATTAAAAAGTCTAAATAATCAATCTTTTCTATTTGGATTAATCATTTTTTCCAAAAATTTCATTAGGAATCTATCTGACGCCTTAGGTCGACCATTGGTTTGTGGGTGATATTTAGTATTTACTTTTATACTAACCCCATATCGATGAAAATTTATTTCATTGTTTGGATGAAAAAATGGAACCCTGGTCATTGATGATTAAATTAGGAAAACCAAACATATTAATACATGGGTTCTCAAAAATTACACAACTATTTATGAATTTTCCATCATTATGGATCATGAATCTATCCATTTTAACATCTAATTCACTACTAAAAGAATATAAAATTTTCTAATGGAATTGGTAAATGTCTCCATGAATTCAAATTTACAATCATAAAAAATATCATGAAAGTGAATGGGTTGTTGTGGTTTTTCATTTCCTTTAGATACATTTACCATTTATTATAAATGAGGATAATGTTTGCAAAAATTATGGTCATCTAGAAATAATGTTATCCAAAATAGGTAAGAATCAATGACCTTTGGAGTTGTCTTTTAGGGACCATAGAGGATCACACATGCAAGTGTGTGGTAGAATAGAAGGATGGACTGATACTTATTATGTAGAACACTAATGTTTATGACTTGAAAACTACATGATAGAAACAGTTCAGGGTCATAACAAATGATCGAATACAACTCATTTTTTATATTATCAACTTGTTTTTTTTAAATTAATAGGATTTAAATATACTATAAAATAATTTACAATTTCATCATACCAAGGAATAACATATTTCACTTGGTAAAATTTCAAATCTGGACACCTGACAATTTTTGGAATACAAGGGGATGATGTAATGACCAATGATGGGAGGATCCTACTAATATGGTTGGCCACAACAATATTTTCTCCTTTTCCCCCAATTTCTAGATTATATTTATAAAGTAGGAGAATCTAGAGAGTGATATGTAATTTTGATACCAGTTTTATACGAAGATACCATAGGGTTTCATGGTATGAGAATAAAATCACATTGGAACTAAAATTTTACTACCTAAATTTATCCATGTTAAAACCAATGTAAAAGAATTATTTTCAGTTGTGGGGTACTTTTATTGGGAATTATCTAGTGTGCGTGTGGAATATTCTATGAAATGTGGAGCACAATTTCCCCATTTTGATGAGACTTCTCCAATTACAATGTTATAGACATTACACATGAGCTAAAATAGTAAATCTTACCTAGGTGGTGGGATTACTGGGGATGAAATGAGACTCAATTTCAATTTGTTTAAATATTTCTATAAATTTTTTAAAGTTTTTTTTTACTTATTGTTTTAATTGAAAGAGGGTAAGTGAAATATAAATAAATTGATGAATGAAATGATGTTAAAATATATTAGAACCTAGGAAATACAGCGTATCTTATAAATTATTTGGTAAAGGTAGGGAATAAATGAGGTTTTATTTTGAAATATCTAGTTGGATATCATCCCTATAATTGACATGTCAAATTACTATACCTTTTCAGAGCATGAAATGGAATTTATAATAATTTAATACATAAATTTTTTCAATAAAACAATGTATGACAGAATCATGTATACCAAAACACTGATCACTAGAGGAATCATATTCGGTGAAATGACCATGAATACTTCCATGTAATTATATATGTAAATATAATAATTACTAACAAAGAATCCTTGGACTATACCTTGACTATTACACAAATCATATGGAATCATCCTATAAAACAAATGTGGAAAATGTGCTTGTAAATATTGTATTTTCTTTCTCCTTATGGGAAATATGGATATGAACGTATCTAAAATATCCATTAAGAAAATAGTAGTGGGACTTCCCCACTTGCATCTCAAGAATCTGGTCAATGAAAGGTAATATGATATTTTTCATCCTAGTGTTTTGGTTTTGTCAATGATAATCTATACAAGAACACCAACTGTTCTACACATGGATTGTAACCAATTCAATATTCTCATATTTAATAATTGTAAGACTAGATTTCTTATGAAATACATACATTATACAGACCCAATGGATTTCATAGATGGGGTAAATGATTCAAGTGGATAATAATTTGGTAACCTCCTTTTATAACAACATCTAAGAGGTTTGGTTTCATTCAGTGTTGTACCTGACTCATCGGTTTAACTTCATCGTTTATCAATATATGACGAATTAAAATTGATGGGATAATTTTAGAAATGTATAAAATATTGATATATTTATATAAAACAATATGAGGAATATTAGAATGTGTATGTCTATGTTCTCATGGCATGTCAAATTGATTATGATATTATGGTTTATTAATAGACTTGGGCAGACCCTAGGTTATATCTCAAAGATCGTTGGGGGGTTTAGAGTGTGCATTTTTATTAAGATGCTTTAAAAAGGGTGTGAATTTGATAATAGTATTATGAAACTAAAATAATTTTATGATTATAATAGTTGAGAAAGAATTATATTTTGAAAATATATGATAAGTAAGTGATAATTTCTAAGATACTACACTACATGAAAAGTTCCTTCTTATTAATTTATTATAAGGTTTTTAGTGTAATCCTTTGATTGAGGGTTCACCAAGATCATGGGTACCCATAACCCCTAAAACCATGAAAATAGGAATAAAACATGACATTAAAATCGTGTAGTCAATTTAAATCACATAAAAATAAATTAAAGTTTGTCAAGGAACACTGAAATCTCAAATTTGGGAATTATGGGGAGTCTTATGTTGTCCAATCATAAGAACACAAGTCACACACTTAAATTACACACCGATCAGTTATGAAAGAAGATGTTTTTCAATTAAAATCATTAAAACAAGTAAAGATACATATAAAATTACAATTCAAAAAAACTATATACACCAAAAAAGTACATAATTATTTGATGGAACTCCCTCTTAATCTGTGTAGCTTCTTCTCACGATCACCCACCGCTTAGCTCGACATTGGGAGGAGGAGGAAGCTCGGGTGGAACGCCTTCTTAATTCATGATCCCTATATAAGGATAGGGAATTCAAGAACTTCATGGATTAAGAGAATAATCCAATAGGACTTCAAAATGGAAGAGCTTCACTTATGGTTCAAACAACCAAATGAGGAGCCCAATCTTCAATTATATAGAAAAAATGGAAGGTGCTTTTCGGCACCCATATTTTGTAAAACCACTTGTCCCATGTTTTTCTACCACTTGAAATTTGAATATAGATTTGAGAAAAACTAGAAAAAACTTTCCCCACCTCTTTAATATCTCCACCGAATTCTTGGCACCATTTGGACAACTATATCTCAAGATATTGATAAAATGTAGAACACCGAATTTTACATTATGCAGATTTGACTCTTCAGACAGATCAGTTCAGATGGGCAATGTAGATTCCAAATAAGGCTTCGGTTCCATCATATGAAATGTAGAACATTAAATTTTGGACCTGTCAACAAATTTTCATCACATTTGGTCGCACTGTTTAATAAAAATATGCAGTGATTCCACTGGTGTGAATGGATCCTACTCAGTTTGGTCCATGTTTCTTGGACATCATCATGGGCCCTAAAAATAACCCCCACATTAAATGAGATTATAACAACAAGTATCATTGACCTTTTAAATTATAATAAATACACAATTGTTGAATCAATCATGACGTGAAATTTGTTATTATTGTTATAATTTTCAATAGAAAACTAGTTCAGAATAGGTTTGTAAGAGTGAAAATGATACAATGAATCATAGTGCGATCACACCCCTACACCTAAACATTTTCACTCATGGGAAAAGATACATTTTCATAAATTATGAATGTATATATTTTCGACTTCATAATGATTTAACATTCAATGAAAATTTAATTCTTGATAGAAATGTGATCAATGCAAAAAAACACACACCAAGTAGTTATTCTCAATTATCATTAAAAAAGACGTCTCAAAAATTAAATCCAAATAAATTCCAAGTGATGTATGATACCAATCAAGTAAAATAATTAAAATGTAAATCATGTCACTAATTCTCTATGTGTGTGTGTGACAACTCTTTCATGCTATTATTTCTACTTTCTATTGAGTAGATATAAGTTATGTTAATAATTATCTACTTAAAAGATACTTTCCACTCTACATTCCCCACATCCATTCGAATCAAATTTCAAGACCCACTCACTTAAGCATTCATAGAATTCAAAACATAAGCTCCCAACCAAGATATCCCCATACGTTGTACATTTCATTCCTCTCCTCATTTATTAATTTTTGAAATGTTTCACATAGAAAAAATCTCAAAATATTTTCCAATCCCATGTTTGATCTCCTCATGACACTAATATTAATAGTTATAACAAGATAAAAGGTCGATGAAGGGTGGTTTTTGTCCTTACAAATATAAAACACATTTTTTGAGGGCATACGGTAGTCAGATAACAGGTACACACACATAGGAAAATATGGTAAAATAATGAAATAGATCAGATAAGGAACAAATGTATGGGAAAATAAATTTGGGAAGTAGATAAAAATAAACCTAACTTATATTTACCATACATTAAGTAATAAATTTTTGCACATTATGGATGAGAGAATAAATGTGTAGAATGATTAAGTGACACAATTTTCACTTAAACTATTTACAAAAAAGGGCACCATTCTTCTCAAATGTTTAAAAATGTTAGAACCATTTACTTCATCGAAAAAAACCCATTTTCGAAAGAAATTCACGCAATAGTATTGAATTATTATTGAAATGAACATTTCATCATATTTTTTTGAATGTTAAAACAACATGAAATAAAAATACTCTACATGAATTTTCAATAACATCCATGATTTTAAGAGCATCATTTTCCATGATAAAGTGGCCATAAAAAGTATTCCCGAACAAAGGAGAGGGGAAGGGAAGTTGGGAAAGTAACAATACAATTCAACATGATAAAAAATTGAAAGAATAATGATGATAAATATTCTTCCTAACTATCCCAGGAATATACCCAAACAACCCCCCCATACACACATAAAGTGTGAAGTGGCCTTACAATAATAAAAGAAAATTTGGTAAGGAAGGATAAAACCGGGTAAGTTTCATTCATAGACTGCTACTTAAAGGTGGAGTTATTCAATTGGTGACTCCGGAATGGATTTATGGAAGTTATTTAGTCGCTGCCCATTCACAGTGAAGGTTTTCTTTGTTTCTTCATTTTTAACCAGGACAACACCAAATGGAGAGATATTAGTAATAGTGTATGATCCAAACTAGTGGAAATGAAGATTACATGGATACAACATCAGCCTTTCACGGTAAAGGAGGACCTTTTTCCCAATGTAGAAATGAAGATGAAGGATAAGACCATTATAGACAGCCTTGGTTCCCTCCTTTAAAATTAGGTAGTTATCATATGAATCTAATTGAATTTCCTCCACCTCCTAAATTTGTAACATCCTCTGAGAACCTGCACCATAAAGGTTAGAATTGCATTGTTTAATGGCCCAATAGTACTGGTGCTCCATCTCTATAAGGAAGGGACAATATTTTCCAAAAACATGCATATAAGGTGACATTCCAACGGGAGTTTTAATGGTAGAACAGTAATCCCCTAATGAATCATTGAGTCTAAGACTGAAATATTTTCTATTGGGTTGAACCATTTTTTAATGAATTTTTTTACCTATATTTAAAACCTCACCTTGACTATTGGTCTATGGGTGATATTCCATAGACACTCGATGACCAACCCCATACTAATGAAAAAGTGATTGCATTGTTCAGTTGAAGAAATGAGAACCCTGGACACTGATGACGAACCTAGGTAAGCCAAACCTATAAGAGATTTGGGTTATAAAAAATTAAACAACATCTATAGAATAATCAAATATTTTAGATCATGCCTCTACCTATTTTGACACATAATCAACTACTACAAGAATGTACAAGTTGACCAAGTAATATGGAAATGGCCCCATAAATTTAATACCCCAATCATCAAGTATTTATTAAAATTGAAATGTTTGTTGTTTCATTTCAATTCATTTAGAGACATTACACATTCATTTACAATGAGAACAAGATTTACAAATATCTTAGGCATCCCAAAAAATTGTAGGCCAAAAGAGACCAGATTGAAGGAAATTGAGAGCAATCCATTGGAGAAGAAAGTGGTCCCCACAATAAAGAGTGTGGATGAATCTATCAATAGACTGATACTCGCTATCGAGAACCCAACGCCGAAGGACATGATCAGTACATGTGTGGAAAATGTAGGGGTCATCATAAAGAAACCAACAAGACACATTTTTTAGACTACTGGCTTGGTTTTTATTGAAATTAGTAGGAATTAAATATGCTACAAAATATTTTAAAATCTTATCATAACAAGGTATAAAATCTTTCACTCAGAAAAATTTTTCATCAGGAAATTTGACTGTGTTGTCATGACACATCAAAATGATTTTGATTTTAAGGTTGATTTTTAGTCTGGGGAGGGCCCTAGGATGTCTCTCAATGAGTATTGGTGGGTTTAGGGTGAGAATTTGTAATAAGAAGTACTGAGAAAGGGGTTGAATTTGAAAATATTTTTATGAAGCTAAATTAATATAAAGAGTTTAATAGTTGAGAAATAATTACGTTTTGAAAATATATTATAAGTATGTCATAATTGATAGGTTAATACACAACATGAAATGTTTCTTATTCATAATTTATTATTAAGATTTTTTAATCCTTTGATTAAGGGTTAACTAAGTTCATGGATACCCACAACCCCTAAAAAATGCCAATATGACTAAAACATGACACAAAAATCATGTAGTTGAGTTCTAACCCCTAAACATGAATTAGGTTTGTCAAGGAACACTAAAATATGAAATTTTTGGGAATGAAGAGGAGTCTTATGTTCTCCAATCAGAAAAACACAAGTCGCACACTTAAAATTACACACCAATCAGTTATGAAATAAGAAAATTTTCAACTAAATGAATCAATACAGTTTAAGATTAATATAAATTAAAAATATAAAACCATAATACATAAAAACCTAGTAGAGAATTATGTGCCGGAAATCCCTCTTTATGTGTGTATCTCCGTCACAAATATAATCCACCTCTTAACTCAACACTGGGAGGAGGAGGAAGGTCAGGTGGAACTCGTTCTTCATTATTAATCCCACTATAAGGATAGGGGCCTCCATAACGTCAAATATGAAATGGGGACTACTCTATTAATTCAATATTTCAGAGATTTACTTTTGGTTCGAACTCCCAAATGAGGTTCCCAAGATTCCATTATAGAGGAATAGTGGAAGGTGGTTTTAAGCACATAGATTGTGTAAAACACATGTACCATGGTTTTCTACCACTTGAAATTAGAATCTAGATTTGAAAAAAAAAACTAAAAACATGTTTCCCCACCTCTTTACTATCTCCACCTATTGTTTTTCACCATTTGGACAACTACATGTCAAGATATGGATAAAATGAAGAACACCACATTTCACCTTTTGCAGATTTGACTCTTTGGACATATCATTTTAGATGGGCATCATAGATTCCAAATGAGTCTTTGGTTCCATCATATGAAATTTATCCCATAAATTATGGACCCTCCCACAACATTTCATCCCATTTGGAAGCATGGTTTATTATAAATATGTGGATGAGTCCACTGGTGTACATTGATCCTGTGTAGTTTGGCCCATTTTTCTTTGACATCATCATGGGCCCTCCAAATCAGCTTCACCTTCAATGATATTATAAAAAAAGTATCATTTATCTTTTTAAAAACAATAAATACAAGATTATTGAATAAAAAATTAAGTTCTATTTGTTTGTATTTTTATAATTTTCAATAATAAACTACTTTAGCACAGTGTTTTAAGGTTGAAAATGAAATAGGGAATCGTAGTGAAATCAGTGTACATCCTATATATTTTCTATAATCCTTCAAAAGTACAAGAAGTATCAATTCATAATCTTGAGGGAGTGAATTAACAATGATGACCGACATATTTTTTCCATTATCATGATATATTTAATTAATTTTTCTAGGCAGCGGATTATGTTCCAATTCTGGGGATTTTGGATTGATTGAAGTGTATGTTAATGTTAGAGGTAAATGATTTCAAGTGACTACTGAACGGTAATATACTTTTATTAAAAATTATTTAATACAAGAATAAAAATATCATTTATGGTCATGAGATAACCATTACTCAAAAAATCATCTATTATAGAACATGAATGATTTTTTTTAATTTAGTACATCAATCAATGCATTATTCATTACCTAGAATTCCTATCATTGATGTAAACTAAGAAAGGGGGTCCGGGGAAATAAATTGTGTTTTCCCTTGGAAGGGAGTACATCAATAGAATTAACTGAATGGATGGAATGTTCTTCGAAGAGGATGTTCATGGCATCACATATGTTGAAGTGGAAAATTTCACCACCAATATCTATAGATTAGGTAACATTTTAGACATTAATAAATTTTTTGTAAGTATTTATGAAATGATCCACCAATATAATAGGGACATTTACATCCATCCTACCATCTTCCATTTTAGGCACATAAAAACCAGAAGTTAATATTAATATTTTCCCCCTACATGAGTATCCTCTAACACACCTAAAGGGTGTGTGGTACATAGATTTTCTAGTGAATCAAAAAATATGTCGGGGTTAAATTAGCTAACTTCCATGGAAGATAAAATGGAGTGTAACATCCCATTTATAGAAGCATATAATTGGAGCATACACATATCTTTTATAAACATGTAATATCATAGAATTCTCTTCACGAAATCAATAAAGGGGATGTTAACATGCACTTTTTTGAAGGTTTGGTATAATTATTTATCAAGAACATACTATTTTTGAATAATTAGTATGTATAGCATTTTAGAAATATAATAGTAATAGTTTTGGTTGGTGCTTCATCAAATGAAAATTTCTTTCCATTTTAGGGCTTCTCTCAGGAATAGGTTTTCCATCATTTGGGACATTTTTAGTTGTTGGAATGGTGGATTACTTAAGAGGGGATGACACTAAAGGAGTTGTCATTTGAAATTTTATATTTGTTCCCTTCCAAAGGGTGATGGAGATGAAATATCCATTATCCATAGTGTTGAATAGTGGTTTATAACATGGTTTACCTGATCCATGAATTTTTATTTCCCACACTGAGTTTATGAGTTGGAAGAATTGGGTTTCTAGTTTTTGTATGGTAGCTTTGGTTGTTTTCTAGAATTAGAAATTATTTTCATCTATTTTTTAAATCATTTACATAATGATAGGAAATGGTTTTGGAGGGGGTTTTGGGAAAGCCCTTTTCGTGGTTGGGGATTTTTAGGTGGTGGTGGTGTATGAGTACTCTACCCTAGTTGGTTCCATATTTGTTGACGTTGGATTGAATAATCCCTTGCCTATAGGATTGGTTTTCTTTCATACCATTGTTGGATGGATAGTATGGTTCTTGTATAATGGGTTATTTATAGGGTAATCATGAAAATATTACCTCAAAACTCTCTGGAGATTCTCTTAGTTAACAGAATTTGTTATAAGATTGGGTGTCTGTAGAATAGATACAACGATGGATGAGGGGAGTAGATTGGGATTTCAGAAAGGAGGTATTTTCATGAAAGGTACTTATAGAAACATCAGGTTTTGAATATATTTTTTGTGTGGAAAACGATGTCAAGCTCATCAATTCAGGAATACAGTAAAATCGGAGTTTTATTCTAATTAAGGAAAATTATCATGTGCTTAACGAATTGGTGCAGCCTTCATGTTGGTAAATTGAGAAAGACAACACCCATGGTAGTGAGTAAAGGGGGTTAATGATGGTGATTTTAGGTAGGTATCGTGTTATCACTAAAATTCATATAAAGGTAGAATTACTGAAATGGAGTCACCATGTATGATATTTATCATTCCATAATATATAGTGAATTTTATTGGATTCAGGTATTGCCCAAAAACATTTAGTGTATGATCTTTGTACGAGCCCTTAATAGTGAAAAACGTAAAACTATTGTGTTTTGATTCTATTTCTTCAAATAATTGTTTGAAAATATCATGATTCCATGTGAAATGTCTAAAATATTCCTACAAATGAAGTGGAAAGATTCATATCATCAAAAGAATAACTTGAAACCCTAATTCACATCTCCCCTCTTAGGGTGCTCTAGGGGTTTATAAGCCTTATAAAAGCCAAGTTATAGGTGTTAAACCATTACAATATTGTTGTTTTCAATGATAATTAAGTGAATATTATGAGATTTTACATTTTTTAACGAAGAAACATCTAGATTTGGAAAAAAAATGAGATATTGTCTAATATCATCATATGGAAGTTATCTATGCCACAGTTCAAGGGATTCAGGTTAGTTATGAAACAAGTCATTATAGAAATGAAATGGACTACCAAATTCATGATGCATATCCCAGAGTTCAAAATGAATTTTTTGAAGTACGATATGATTAAATATATATAAATGTAATGAGATTTACTATAAACAATTACATGTTGTATAAATTTTAAAATATATAATAAGGTGATAATGAAGAGAAGGAGGCCAAACATCTTGTTTTGTACAATTAGTTTGATGATATAAGAATGAATCCTAATGAAAATTAAAATAATTTATTTAATCTCATTACAGATGTTTTTGGGTATATTCAAGGACATAGGGAGTAAATTAAGGATACTGATATTGTAAAGAAAATCATGAGAATGCTCCCACCACTAAAAAATCTTACAGTGTAGTCCCATTAGGAAAGAGATCTATCTAATATTTCACTTGATTATCTTCTCTATAATGACCTAAACATTTACTAATAAAATTCTTCTGGGTCTGATTAAATGTATTACTATGTAAAATGGTTATATAAATTATATTAAAAAATTTTCTTTTATGTTTTTGGATTTTAAAATACAATTAAGAATTGTTAGAATTGAAATATAGATATTGGTCAATGATCACATAATTAGTATAAATATAAGGGATTTAACCTATCCAATTTAATCAGAAAAAGGAAGTGATGACCGCATCCAAAAGAATTTCTCCAAAAAAATCCCATTTTTAAAGCTCACAGTGGAGTTGGTGTCACTGGGCTTCTCTGTTGACCAATCCTATGCTGAGCTTTAACATATTAATCTTGAATGGAACCGCCTACTGGTGAAGTTGAAGTTGAGACAGATTACCACACGAGCGATGTTATCTGAGCAACCCCAAGATTCTACCACCATCTCACACCTTACCCTGAGGTTATATGTAGATGTTATAAGGGTTTATGTAAAAATACCCCAACACTATATTTATGATATTATTTTTTATAAAGAATATGCATTCAATTTATAACTGTTACATTGTAAATGACTTTTTAATGAACAAACGTTTTTTAAGTAATATTTAAATTAAAGTAATAAATATATTCTGATGAATTACTAATTTTTTTAATAAAATAATATTTTAATAAAACATTATTACTAAATTAATTTTTAATATATATAAATGATCCTATTGTTTTTTATGAATATAATTGAAATTTTCATTAATGTTTAAACACTATTTTTGTCCAAACCCATGAAATTTCAATAATTTTTTTTAATATTTAATAATTGAAAATTTTAATATCTAGAAAATTATTTAGATAAAATTAATATCAATTTTTTATCCAGGACATTGAAATTATCCAATATTTATATTCTTATAATTTTCTAGGACAATAAACTTTTTTCGGTAAAATATTTATACCATTTAAATATATATTGAATTTTATGACATCATTATGACCAAATAGTGTTGTAATTAAATACTATAAAAAGGGTTTTCGTACAATATATGAGTTTCCTATGTAATAATGTGATTTTAGATTTTTTTTGATTAATTTTATGGTGCATTATTGGACACTCTAAGACTGATAAAATAGTTTACCTTTTTAAAATGATTTCCATGAGAGTGTGACTCACCTCCACATATGAATGACTAATATTTTAATACATTAGGTAATTGGACTTATCAAATAATTGTTTATACTCCGCTTTTTTAAAACCATGGGAAAACCCATGGAATGGTTTGTGGTTTAGATTAATATAATTTGTTGTGTTGAAAACCTAAATAAAAATAATTCCCTCTCTTTTCCTATATAAACCCTCTCAAGATCCAATTACTCTTCACTAAAAACAATTGTATCTGATTCAACAACTTCCATCATATCTATGTAATCACCCAATGTGCACTATGCTCCCAAGAATCCTCTCTCAAGCCAGACCAAAGCCTTTGGGATCACATATCCAAGTAAGGGATTTCTCTCAATCTCATTTTTACAAAATTCTATATGTTGTTATACCCTTTTATATTCAATTAAAAATGTTGGGGTATTATTTTCCACCTCACACATATAACCTTCATTATTATTGAATGATTATAGATCACTTTCTATGTAACATCCCTGGTAAATAATGAAATAATGAATTTTCTTTTTATTTAATATTTTTTGAATTAAATATAAATTTTACCTTAATGGGGTTTCTATGTTTGAAGGCATACCTGATACGCAACAATGTGGTTTTTTAAAATCTAACGTTAAACATTAATAATATAATAATATTATTTTAAATTGTAGTTAACGCCTAACTGTTTTATTCGAAGGAATTAACACAACTAACTAAAATATGATTATATACATTTGTTAAATGTTTTTACATTTATCCAACAATAGTTAGAGGCTTAAAATGTGAATTAATCCAATTTTAAGCACAAACACTGTAATATTCTTTAAAAGGTCGATTTACAGGCTTTTGATAGTGACACCATTATAAATCTAGTTTTTTTCACTTTTATATTTCAAATTTTATTAAAACAATATTTATAATAAGGACATCAAAATTTAATTTGGATGAAATTTTGGTATTTTTCTGATAAAGATAATTTTTAATGAATTGTGAAAATACTGTATTTTAATTCCAACTTCCTTTTAATATAATTCATTTTTATGGTTAGATTATATTTTTAATTGGTATTAAATTTTAATTAAATTCTATTTTTTACCATTTAATTAAATTTTGGTGATTGGAATTAATTTCACTTCGAAATTGGATTTGAACAAGTGTAATTTTTTTGATAGTTATTGTTTCTTAAAAACACGACTTTTGTTGTGGTAGTGGGAATTAATTTTAAATTAATATCTTCGAATTATGTGTTTTGAATTTGGAAAAATGGATTACATATTTCGAATCAGGAGGTCCAAATTGTGTAAATAGGTATCTTTTATTTTTAGACATTATGAATATTTACACCAATAAATATTTTATTTACCATGGTTAAAGGGAAAATCTAGTAAATAAGGGTAACAAAATATAAAAAAAATTATATATAATTAAACAAACATGTGTCCTAATTTAATTTTTTGATACATAAATTACCATGGGTATCCTTGGGTCAATTTTGGGACTCCATGGGGCCACATGGGAGTGATAATGACACTTTATTTTAATTAACTTAATGTAAGGACTAAAATGACATAAACAAATAACTTTTAGTGAATTAATTTTTACGTAGGATTATATTAGTTATAATTTTGACTATAAATAATATTTGTAAAAAAAAATATTTCCTACATCATGGTATTTTTTTATTTGTAATGATTAAATAAATTCAATTATTTATGACACAATAATGATGTAGTGTTTACCTAATTAATAAATGATTTAAATAAATAAGATTATAATGATTATAATAATATCCAAAACCTGTCCAATTCTTATTGAATGATTTTAATTCGACCACGAGTCAACTTATATTTGACAGTAATAAGATTCTGTCCATTAGAAACTGAAAATCCTCTTGTAATAAAATAATATTTTCACACCGTCCTAAAGTGCCCCTCCTCCCATTTATAAAAATCACCCACCTCTAACCCATTCCTCACACCTCCGAAGCCCCTCTGCTCAACCAAAACCTACCCAAAAAATCTTCCTACATCCATCTCCTCCTACTAGATGGCTTATCAAAGGAATAAGGTATATCAACAACCACTTTTGGTTCAAACCAAAGGGAGTTACCTGATTTAAAGGTAAAGTATTCTCTTAAGTTCTATTGTTTTATTTTACTTATCCTACACACTAAAATATTTTTATTCCTTTATTTTGTAACAACACCAGTATAATTAATATACAAGGATTTTTTTATGATAAGTATTCGAACTACCCTTACACACACATCCATCTAATGGGTGAAGAACATAATGTTTCTGTGGATTGAAAACCAAAGAATCACGAAACGATGATTGTTGAATTATATCATACCATCTCTCATGGGGGAAATTATGATGGAACTGTATTTATATATGATATATATTATGTTTATATTTTCTTTATTCTTTGTTATTTTCCATTTATAGCTTACCTTAATGGTTTCCATTATGGTTAAACGCGCTAATTTCGCACTACTTCCCCTCAAAGTGATATGACTCGTTAGTGACATATGTGGGATGTATAAAGGATTGAGTTAATGATATTATATATGAAATTATAATGGAATTATAATATACCTATGTATCATCATGTTTTAATTCCATTAAATTAATAAATAGAAATGAATGTGGCGTTCATGCGGACGTACGACTTAACGTGTCCATGAACGATGCATTTCATTTCTTACCTTCAAATGTTATGTAATATTATAAATACATATATATACTAGTTATATAAGATATTTATGATATATAATTCATTAATATCATTATTGAGATATGTAAATATTGACCACATTGAAAACTTGTAGATATATGAAGTAAATTTTGGACTCAATTACCAAATATCGACAAAATGACCGTTATTAGATTAAATGATTTCATAATGTTTATAACATGGTAATATTTTATATAGATGTAATAATAAACATGAAAAAGGCTCTTAAGTAATTATAAATTGACATTAGTTTATTATTTAGGAGTTTATTGAACAAACGAGTCTATTCGAGCAAGAGGTAATGGAACTTCTTAACCAAATTTCAGTTCTTTGGGTTGATCTTCTCTTGATTGTTTATGTTGTTTTTTGAATATGTGAGAAATGAATTTTTATTAGTTATCATGCATTTATACTTTCTTTATGTGTTCTTATATTTAATACACATAATAAATCAATTTTATTTACAAAATGATCTTTGTAAGTGACTTCATCTTAATCTCTTATAATTGAAGCATATTTTATTATAATACATGACTTTATTTTATACGCAGTATAAACACCTTTGACTTTTCATTTCATTCAAAGGGAATATTTTTCTACAAGGTTTTTACTATATGACAAAAATAATGTTTTTTTAATGTATATAGTGAAAAAGACCTTTCCACCGCCACAATTATTATTTGATCTATGGCTTCCTTAACAAGACGAAATGTTTTTAAAAGGAAAAAAATACCATATAATCTTTTACGTATTTTGGTATTGATAATGGTTTTGATAATTGTTTTGTTATGTCAATATATTTAAATGATATATTGTGATTTCAATGTTGAAATGTTATCTTTATTCATATTTGTTTTATGTTCTATGAATATGTTATGCATGATGGGCATTGTTTATATATACGAGTGTTTCTGTGATAATCCTAGGATGGGTCAGCCTGAGATAGCTCTCCAATGCTTTGTGTAACGCGACAAAGGTAAAAGTGATTGTTTCTACTGATATATTTAGGGAATATACTGTGATGTGTTTTCCAATTTTAAATCCCTACATATCTGTGATAGCTATAATGTAAGAATGATATGGATGCCACATGTTACCTTTATGATTTATGATTTCAATGTGTTATTCATAAATTTTATGATTTCATAAGGTAAGTTAAAGAGCATATGTTATGTTTGTATTGATGAAATAATGTTTTATTTAATTGTTTTATAACCCTTACTGAGATTTTTTGCTCATACCATGTTTTGAAATGTTTTTAACAGGACCTAAAGATGAATAAAGTCAAGTATGGGATCAAGGAAAAGTCATGCTTTCTTAAAATAGAACTATACATGACTCTTTTTTTCAAGAGTTTTTTTTATTTTATGAAAAAATTGAAACTGTGTAGAATTTTCTACTTTGAATATTTTGAGATGTAATGTAATAGTTATGGCCTAACTCTCTAATACTCTAAACCTGAAAAGATCCTCAAGGTGAATTATAAATTTAGTTCAATATTATGTAATATTTTAAGGCTGGGTCTTTATAGTTGGTATTAGTGGTCGGGTTAGATAACATTAGAAGTTATGATATTGTTAAATTAAGGTCTATAAATTAATTTATGTTAGGATTGAAATGATATAGCATTTAAATATTACCATGTTGATTTTCCTATGATATTTCTATATTAAGAATGGTTTCATTCATTGAGGAAACATGGCAGTTGTGATGGAAAGGCATACAGAGGGAAATGACCATCCGAATCAACAAAACTATATGGTTGGAATTAGAGTAGAATAGTGTGTTTCAATGATGTCATAGTTGATTTAGGATACAATTGGTTTTGGTATCCATGCATGAGATCAAACAGATCAACCATAGATGAAGATGTCAATAGTAAATCATTTCATGAAGAAACATCTCCCATCATTTAGAGGATCTTCTTACCCTGTGATAGCATAAGGGTGGATTAAAGAACTAGATAATATTTTCGATTTTATGGGGTGTTCAAAACATCAAAAGTTTAGTATCATTATTTAATGTTTTTGAAGGATAATCTTATTAGTGGTGGTCGATGGTAAAAAAATATCAGGGATAGTGAGGAGATTTATGCTCTTGATTATGATGAATTAAAAGGTATGTTTCTTGAGAAATGTTTTCATAAGGTGGTTCATCTTAGGATGGAAAATAAATTCCTTGAATTGATGTAGGAGTATGACTCAGTGGCTTCTTATGAAACAAAATTCACTCGACATCCATGTTATAATCCTAATTTCATATGAGAACTTTATAGTAAAATGAACCATTTTTACTCAGAATTAAATCCCACGTATCAAAGGGATTTAGCTTCTCTTGAGTTAAAAAGTAATGAAAAACTTGTTTGATGTGAAGATAACATGGAAATTGAGTTTCTTTATGACCATGTGTTCTTTTAAAAACAACAGAATTATAGGTCAAGGTGGCCGGAGAAAGGGAAAAACAATTAAAAAAGGCTGATGGTAAGAAATATAAGTTTACACATTGTTAAAATTGTGGTAAAAACATGCTAAGGAATGAATTTTTAATTTTGGTAAGGTATTCCGATGTGGTATAATAGGACATAATGCTCATAATTTCACTGAAAAAGATCAGTGTAATGGTAAGACAAAATCTAGTTTACAATCAGTAAAATGTTTGAAGTGTAATTAAATGGGTCATTATAGAAATGAGTGTCCAATGAAGAACTGAACTGAGAGAAAGCAAACACACTACAAGAAGGTAGGGGTGGTGAAGTCATTTGAAAATACTTCTGCAGATGTTGTTCCATCAAATGATGTTGTATCAGGTACACTGTTTGTTTTTTCAGATTATTCCAATGTGTTGTTTGATTTGGGAGGTACACATTCGTTCATTTTTGAGAAGTTTTCTAGTAAATTGGGAATTACATATCAATATATGAATCCTGAACTAATGGTAAAAACACATGGAAGAAATGTTGAAACAAAAAAAATTATAACAACCTTCATATCTTTGTGTGCAGAAAGAATCTACCTGCAAACCTTATTGTTTTGCTTCTATTAGAGTTTTATTTTATTATGGGAATGGATTGGATTTCTGTTTATCATGCTAGGATTGAATGTAGAGCTAAAGTGGTTTCCTTTTAGAAATATTTTTCGTATGTGTATAAGAATGAACCTTTTATTTTGATAAAATATCAGGAAGCTGAGAAACTTGTAAAACATGGAAATGAATGTTACCTTGAACATATTGCTGAGAAAAAAACTGTTTAGATTAATGATGTTCCAATGGTAAATGCGTACCATGAAGATTTTCCTCATGAGACGACTAGTATTATACCTGATCGGGAAGTTCAATTTACTATTGACTTAGTTCCTCATGCTAAGCCAATTTCAAAACCCCTTATCGAATGGATCAAGTTGAACTGTTAGTGTTAAAGAAGCAATTGCTGGAGTTATTATATTAATGATTCTTTTGACCTAGTAAATCACCATAGGGTGCTTCTATCTTATTTTTTTAAAATGAATATAGTTCAATGAGACTTTTCATTGATTATAGAGCATTGAATAACAACACTGTTAAAAAAGTATTCTTTTCCTCATATCGATGATTTGTTTGATCATCACCAGGGTGATCAGTATTTTATGAAGATCTATTTGAGTTCGGTGTACCATTAGTTGAAATTAAAGGAAGCAGACATTCCAAAGATAGAATTTCATATTAGATCTGTCAATATTGAATTTATAGTTATGCCTTTTGGTTTAACCAATTCTCCTATTGTATTCATGTATCTTATGAATAGAATTTTCCATGAGTTCTTGGATAGGTTTTTGGTTGTGTTCATTGATGAAATTTTGGTTTATTCTAAATTTAATGAGGAGCATGAAAGTCATTTCAGCATTGTCATGAAAAAATTAAATGAAAAAAACTATTTGGAAAATTCAGCATGTGTGAGTCTTTGTTACAAATTTTTTTTTCTTTGGTCCCATTATTTTAAAAAATGGAATAACTGTTGATCTTTCTAAAACAAAATATGTTGAAGAATGCCCAAGACCCAAAAATATTACCGATATCCATAGTTTTCTTGGTTTTTCAGGTTATTACCAGAGGTTTGTGGATAATTTTTCAAGGTTATCTACTCCAGTGACTAGGTTAACTCAAAAAGGTGTAATGTTCTTTTAGACAAAAGAATGTGAAGACTGTTTTCAGGAATTGAAAAGAATATTAGTGAATTCTCCAGTTTTGGAACTACCTTCTAGAAATAGTGAGTTTTTCATTTATAGTGATGCTTCGTTGAAGGGACTTGGATGTATCCTTTTGAAAAAATGATTAGCTAATTTCTTAGGATTCACGTCAGTTGAAACCTCATGAGTAAAATTACCCTACACATGATTTGGAATTAGGTGCTGTTGTTTATTCTTTAAAAATTTGTAGGCATCATTTTAATGGAATAAAATGTGAAATATACATTGACCTCAAAATTTTGAAGTATATATTCACTCAGAAGTAATTTACAATGAGGCATAGGAGATGGTAGTAACTAATCAATTATTTTCATTTCACGATCCATTACCATCCTGGAATAGAAAATAAAGTGGATAATTCTTTGAGTCAAAAAATTAATGCTTCATTGACCATGGAACATTTGGAATGAGATCCTTTGGTTTTTGATTTGATGAACTTTGGAATAGATTTTTTTGGTTTAGGAAATTATTTTGTTTTCTTTCAGGTGTTAGTGAAATCATCTCTACCAGATAGAATTAAGAAAGTGCAGAAGGAAGATAGTGAGTTGAAGAAAAAGGTAGAGTTGGTTTAAAATGGTAAGATGCCTGATTTTAACGTTTATAATGACTATATATTGATATTTGGAATGAGAATATTTTTTCTTTCTGATTCATAGTTGATGAATGAGTTTTTATGTGAAGATCCTAGTTCCTCATTTTGAGTTCATCATGGAAGTACTAAGATGTATAGAGATCTTTGGGAGTACTACTTGTGGGATAGAATGCATAGAGATAATGATGACTTTATTGTGAAGTTTTTGACTTGTCAACATGTTAATGTAGTGTGAAAATTACTAAAATGGATGTATCAGTCTTTACCAGTTCTAGAGTGTAAATGAGAAAATATATCCATGGAATTTGTTGTGGGATTACCAAAGACATCTCTAGGTAGTAATGCAATATGGTTTATTATTGATCAATTGACTAAATCTTCTAATATTCTTCCTATTCGACATAATGTTTCTCTAGATCAACTTTCTCAGTTTTATGTTTAATATATAGCCAGGTTTCATGGATTTCCCTCTCCATTGTATCTGATCGTGACTCTAGGTTTACTTCCTACTTTTGGAAAGGCCTTCCAAAGTCGTTTGGTATAGAATTCAATTTTAGTACATCTTTTCATTTACAATCAGATGGGTATTCATAACTGACAATTCAAACCATAGAGGATATGCTACGTGATTGTTCATTGGATTAATAATGATTTTGGGACCAAATTTTTTTTTGGTTGAGTTTTCTTCTAATAACTTGGTACATTCCTATATACAAAAGGCTCCATTTAAGGCATTATATGGGAAGTAGTGTTGAACTCCAGCTTTTGGGATGAATTAGGTGAAAGGAATCTGATGGGAACAGAATTGTTAAAAGTGATTATAGAAAAATTTCAGTTGATCCAGAAGCACATGATAACAGCTATGAGTAGGTAGAAAATTAATGCGGATAATCAGAGGAAGGATATTTATTTTGAGGTAGGTGATCATGTCTTCCTCAAATATTCTTCATGGAAATGTGTGATACGTTTTTGTAAGAAAGGAATGTTGAGTCTGAGGTTCATTGGACCTTATGAAATCCTAGAGAAAACTGGATCAGTTGCATACAGAGTGGCTTTACCTCCAATTTGTTCCGATGTACAAAATGTTTTTGATTTACAATGGTGAGAAAGTATATGCCAGATCCATCTCATGTTTTGAGGCCAGAGATTGTTCAGTTGAAAAGAATCTCTCATACGGGGAACAACAAGTCCAGATTCTTGACTGAAGAGAGCATGTGTTATGGAATAAGGTAATTCACTTGGAAAAGGGTTTGTGTAAAAACCATATGGTTGAAGATATAATGTGAGAATACGAAAAATATATGAGGGAAAAATACCCCTATTTATTTGGTGAATGAATAAAATTGTGAGGATGCAATTTCCAAAAAGGGGGAAGGATGTAACATCCTAGGTAAATAAATAAATAGTAAATTTTCTTTTTAATTAATATTTTATGAATTAAATATTAATTTTACCTTAAAGGGGTTTTTATGTTCAATGGAATACCCGATACGCAACTACGGGTTTCTTTGAAATCTTACGTTGGACAATAATAATATAATATTATTATTTTATATAGTTGTTATTGCCTAGTCATTGTATTAGAAGGAATGAACTTAACTAACTCCAATAAGATTATAAATGTTTTTTAAATGTTTTTCATTTATCCAATAATTTTCAGAGACTTAAAATGTGAATGAATCCAATTTTAAGCTCCAATACTGTAATATTCATTAAAAGGTAGATTTAGCGACATTTGATGGAGAACCACTTTCAAATCTAGTTTTATCACTTTTATATTTTCTATTTGACAGAATAATATTATTCTTTAGAATCGGGACATCAAAATATAATTTGGATGATTTTTTTTTATTTTTCTGTTAAACTTAATTTTTCAATGAATAGTATAAATACTATATTTTAATTCAAAACTAGTTTTGAATCAAATTTATTTATATGGTTAGATTATTTTTTTAATAGGGTTTAAAGTGAAATTAGATTATGTTTTTACTATTTAATCCAATGTTGATTATTGTAATTAATTTCACTTCGAAATTGGATAAAAACAAGAGTCAATCTTTTGATCATTATTATTTCATAAAAACACGCCTTCTTTTTTGACAGCATGAATTAATTTTAAATTAATTTATTCCACTTCTGTGATTTGAATTTGGAAATATAAATTCCATATTTTGAATCAGGAGGTCAAAATTATGTAAATATAGAACTTTTATTTTTAGACATTGTGAATATTTACTTCAGTAAATATTTTATTTTCCATGGTTAAGGGTAAATCTGGTAAATAAGGGTAAAAAAATATTAAATTAATAATATAATATTCACACAAATGTTTTGTAATCCTATTAGTTGATACAATTCCGACTAATATCATCATTGGATCGATTTTGGGACCCCATGGGGCCACATGACAGTGATAATGAAACATTATTTTAATTAACATAAAGTATAGACATAAATGACATAAACTAATATCTTTTAGTAAATTAATTTTTACATTGGGTTATATAATATATCATTTTGACTATAAATATTATTTATAATGATAAAAATATTTATTACATCACGAATTTTTTTTATAATTTATATACATTAAATAAAATTTAATTATTTATGACAAAATAATGATGTAGTGTTTACCTCAATAATAAATGATTTAAATAAATAACATTACAATGATTAATATAATATCAAAATTCTGTCCAATGCTTATTGGATGATTTTAGTTCGACGATGAGGCATAATATATTCTGATTTAATAAATTTTGGACCTTTAGAAGCCGAAAATCATTATGTAATAAAATCATATTTTCACACTTTCTTAAAGAGAAAATCCTCCCCCTTATAAAAATCCCACAACTATAACCCATTCTTCACACCTCTAAAGCCCCATAGCTCATCCACTCTATGAAAACGTAAGCTCTATACATCCATATTCTCCTTCTAGAGGCCTTAACTTAGGAATACGGCACTTCAACACACCATTTTGTTTCAAACCAATGAGAGTTAAGGTAACGTTTTCTCTTAAATTCTTTTTGTTTTTTTTTACATCTCCAAACCCTAAACTATTTTTATTACATTATTTTATAACAAAACCAGTATCCCCACAATACTATGATATTTTTATGATAATTATTCTAACTACACTAACACACACCGCCATCAAATGTATAAGGGACATACTGTTTCTGTGGATGACAAACTAACGCCTTACGAAACGATGATTGAAAAATTTTATCCTTCCACCTCTCATGGTGGTCATTATGATGGTAATTTATATATATATATATGATATATATTAATTTTAATTTTTCTATAAGATTCTATATTTTTCATTTGTTGCATACCTTTGTGATTTCTATTATAGGTAAACGTGATAATTTCATTCGAGGAAGTGTGGACTACCACCCATCACATTGATTTGACTTGTTAATGACATATGTGGGACATATAAAGGATGGAGTTAATGATATTATATATTATATTTTACTGGAATTATAATATATCTATGTATCATTATTTTTTAATTTCATTAAAATAATAAATAGGAATGAAGGTGGTGTTCATGCGTACGTACAACTTACAGTCTCCATGAACGGTGTATTTCATTTCTTACCTCCAACTTTTTTGTACTATTATAAATACATATATGTACTGGTTATATAAGATATATATGATATATAAATAATTAATATAATTCTGGATATAATGGACTTATGACCACATAAACAACTTGTAAATATAAGAATTTCAATTTTGACTTAAGTACCAAATATCGTCAAAACGACCGTTATTAACTTAAATGGTATCATAATGTTTATAACATGGTAATATGTGATATAAAATTGATAATCAACTTGAAAAGGTTATTAATCAAGTATGAATTAACTATAGTGTATTATTCAAGAGATTAAAGAACTAAGGAGTCAAGTCAGACATGAGGTAAGAGAACTTCTTAACCCAATTTCAGTTCGTTGGGTTGATATTCACTTTATTGTTTATGTCATTATTTGATTATGTGGGAAATAAATTTTTATAACTTATCGTGCCTTTATACTTTATTTATGTGTACTTATATTGAATACACATAATCAATCAATTTTATTTATAAAATGATCTTTGTAAGTGAATTTGTCTCAATTTATTTTCACTGAAGCAGATTTTGTTTTAATACACATACTTCTTTTATACATTGTATAAAAACCATTAAAATTTCATTTCAATCAAAGGGAATCTTTTCCTATGATGAGTTTTACTAAATGAAAAAATTAATGTTTGTTTTTAACATACACGGTGGCAATGACATTTCCAACACCGCGAGTATTATTTGATCTATGGTTTACTTAAAAAGCTATACTGTTTTTAAAAAGAAAATAAATACCATATACTTTTTTATGTATTTTGGTATTGAAAATGGTTTTGATAATGTTTTTGCTATGTTAATTTATATAAATGATATATTGTGATTGCAATATGGAAATGTTATCTTTCCTTTATGTTTTTTTCTTGTGCTATGAATATGTTATGGTTCATGGGAATTGTTTACGTATATAGGTGGTTATATGATAATCTAAGGGTGGGTGAGCCCGAGATATCTCTCTAATGCATTGGGAAACATAATGGAGTTAGACATGATTTTTTATCCTAAGAGATATAGGGAATATACTGTGATGGTTATTCCAAATGTAACTCCCTACGTAGCTGTAATAGCTACAATGTACGTAATATATGGATTCCACAAGTTACCTTTATGATTTATGATTTCAATGAGTTATTGATAAATATTATGAATTTTTGAGGTATGTTAAAGAGATTATGTTATGTATTTATTGACGAACTAATGTTTTATTTCTTTCTTTTATAACCCTTAATAAGATTTTTTTGGTCAACCAAGATTTTTAAATGTATTTCACATCACTTAAAGATGAATAGGGTCAAGGATGGGATCATGGAAAAGTCATGTTCTCAAAAACAAGAAACTAGGCACGAATATTTTTTTCAAGTTTTTTTTATTTTATGAAAAAAATGGAAACTGAGTAGAATTGCATACTTTGAAATTTTTGAGATATAATGTAATAGTTATGGCCTAACACTATATAAATAAAAACCTGAAAATATTCTCAATGTGAAATATTAATTTAATTCAAGATTATTTATTGTTTTAAGGTTGGCTACTTATACTCTATCTCGTTAATTCCTCCCATGTACATCATTTACCAAGCCGAAATTCGGTAAGGAATTTTTATTTTCTCATTTACATTAAAGAAATTATTTAATATTATTTATCTAAATTCCATTATATATGTTGGGTCATGTATCTATATGACCCCCTTACTATTCATTTCATTTACATATTATGAGATACCCCTTTATCTCTCATCAACCATTATTATGAATTCATATGTCACTACATTATACTGCCGAATTTGCATCGCTGTTCTTCAAGGTAAAGTCATTGTGTAGTGAATACCATGCCAGTTTCTCTATCTACGGTATTAACCATTATGAACATTTTATCACTAATTATAGAGTTTCATTTATGAATTCAACATTTCATTAACTCGGAATAAATTATGATGTTTAATTAATCCATGTTGTATGATCCTTGTGGAAGACTTATTCATGGAATGAAATGATTAAGAAGGGTGCACCATGATGGTGTTCCAATTCATTTAGAAATATTATAATCATAATATATCATGTACAATAAGGATTTACTGGTGCTAATTGAAGTGAAATGAGAGTTTACTCATGATAATTCATGTTCAGTGAGAGTGTAATCATTCCCCATATCCAATGAGCCTTGGCTCGTGCAAATATTCTGTTAAATGTTTTCCCACATTTCCGTGTTATGAAAACCATTCTATATCATGACTTTATGTTAATGTTTATCTAGTTCTCTATTTATATTATTATTGCATAACATTACCTATATTCTCCATTTTGTGCCTTGTTTACTAACTTACATGAATTTATACCTCAGCCATTTCTCATGCATGTCTTCAGGTTATCAAATGTAATGCTAAGTAGGAAGGAATGCTGAGGTCATGTAAAAGAAGTTTTCAATATAGATGTTGTGTTTTATGTTCTATGTTGTATGAAATGTTCTTAATTTCCAAAGACACTATAAATATCGATCCTCGTAGTTTTCCTAAGAGCATGTTTATGTAATAAAAAATGGTTAGGTGTGTAATAAAGAGTAGGGTTGTTATAGTTAGTATCAAAGTATAGGTTTAGTTATTTTTAGTGATTAGGATTAGAAAAAACTAGTGAAATCCATTAATATAAGACTAAGAATAGTAAAAACAACCCAAAATGTTCGTGATTAAAGAGTATGTGGTTTATCTTAAAAATACATCCCTGTCTAGGTACAAATTAGTAGAGGCATCTCTGGCACAACTATATGTAGGGGTAAAACTCGAAAACACTCCTTTGAGGTAGACTCGTATGAAAACTTGTTAACGACAATATACCTTGCTTCACTATTAGTTATGAAAATCCTAGGTGATATCCTTTGGTAAATTCATAATCTTAGTATGAACCATTATTATTGGAATAAAAAATTCCCCTACGAAAATATTTTGGGAAGTAGATCATGGATAAGATTTATTGAAGCCTATAAATTCACATGTTAATGAAATAAATGTAATTTATAAGCTATCAATTTTTTCCAATGCATTCCCATTTACGTTTTACACCTAACTTTTTTTATTCTAGCCAATGGTTGTTAGTAGGAGGATTCAGGCTAACAACCATTGTAAATATCATTGTGAAAACATTTAAAATAAGTTTCCAAATTTAATGGGAGTGTGAGTCACAAACATTGTCCCAATAGTCTCTCAATTTACTCATATATTGAATTGAAACATATGTCAAGAAGAACGTCCACCCCCCCCCATAATAAATAACTATCCACAATCAAGAGCTTCATTAAACAAAGGGCTCGTACTTTTCATAGATAATCTGAACCATCATTCAATGTAGAATAGATCAAATCCATTTAGAAGATCTTCTTCATCCATCAATGTTCTGAACAAGAGAATGCACTCCTAACTACTTATCATAAGGAGGGTGTAGCTGATCAATGGTGTACATTGATCAAAAATATGAAGCATGAGGAGGAGACTGGGGCATTGAAGTGGAACGATTTCCAAAAAATGATTTTCGATAAATATTTTCCTCGCACTATACGACTTAAGATGGAAAGGTACTTCCTTACCCTCTTGTAAAAGTTCAGGAATCCAACAGATCATACTTGAAATAATTCACAACTCTTGGAAAATATTCCTTGGGCTTTTTCTTTACCCCCGAATGCAGGTTTGACCTCTTCTTTGGAGGGATAAAACCTAGCCTATGGAAAGACATAGAGATCCGTGAATTTGATAGCTATTAGGAAATTGTCTGATTTTCCCTCAATGTCGAAATAAAGATTAGTGAATATAAGGGGTTTCATGTGGATACGAAGCATAAAGTGTACTTTAATTTAGGTAGTCTTATGGATAAATCCAATAGTTCTAAGAAATTCCATCACCCCACACTCCCATGGTGAGGACAGAAGCACCTTATAAATTTTCTAAATAGGATGAAGAAATGATTTTGGAGTGGAAGAGAAGGGAACAAGTCTATTAACTAATAACAAGACAAACATGATACTACATTAGAAGATATGAACACTCCATTCTACCATCAATGCATTATTCATTGCTTCATCTGCAATGAACTAGTGCACTTTTCAAACCAGTTCCCTAAGACAAGGTTTTTTGGAGGCAACAAACAAACCTAAAAGGAAGTAAGGGAATGATTTTTTACATCAATACTACAGAAGGGAACCCTGAAAATAAAGTGGTGGAAGGTATGATATTTATTTATTCATGTATATAAAACATAATTTTTCATTTTGGTTCTAAGCATTATTTGAAATCCCAAATGGTTAGAATAACAATTCCATCATCACTAAAAATAATGTAAGTATAAGTGTCGGTGAGAACGGCTAATGGGGGATCATTTATACCCATGTATATAACTCCTCTGTTGTCACAATTTGTTGATTGAACTTCCTAGAGAACCACCCAATACTTCCTCTGGTGGAATTTTATTCAATTCATGTAATGGATTGGAAGTTCTTATATGGAGAAAACATAAATTTCCATGAGATGGAAATCACTCTCCATATAGTTAATAGACCCACAATTCTGTAAATGTTCGAGGAGGAGGATGAATCTTATTTAGCACCATCACCTCAATAATGGATATTAATACCCTGTGGGCATACATATATTTCTCATATGATTGAGTCTAAGGAATAAACCATCCTTGAAGTCATTAATATTTTTAGTGAATTTGCCAAATTATTTCACTAGGAATTTCCTGGTTTTCTTCCTATAAGAGAGGTTGAATTATCGATTGATCTTATACCGGAGATATTGAAAATATCCAAGAAACCGTATAGAATGGATGTTGTGGTGCTTGAGGAGATAAAAAAACAACTACAATAGACCCTATAAATAGGGTTTATATGCCCAAGTGCTACACCATGGGGTGCACCAGTCCACTTTATCAAGAAGAAGAATGGGTCAATGCCCCTTCGCATTGATTATCGTGAGCTCAAAAAAATCACGATAAATAACAAGTTTCCTTTTACACGAATTGATGTCTTGTTTGATCATATACATGGAGCACAATACTTCTACACGGAGGATTTACTATCAGGATAATAGCAAGTAAGGGTGAAGAAAAAGGATATCACAAATACTATTTTTTGAACAAGGTATGAGAAATATGAATTCATAGTAATGCATTTGTGACTCACTAATTCTCCAAAAATCATCTTGAAATTGATTAATAGGGTATTTATAGATTACCTTGAAAAATTTGTGGTAGTCCACATTGATGATATTCTAATATACTCCAAAACCATGGTGGATTATAAGGATTATCTAAGCATTGTACTAGACACCTTGCGAAAGAAGATCCTCTTTGAAAAGTACAACAAGTTTGAGTTATGGTTGAAGGAAGTCTCAATCTTGGGTCATATCATCACAAGAAATGGGATATTTATGGTTCCCATGAAGATAGCCTTAATTGAGTGATGGATGAGGCCAATATCAATGACATATATCTGTAGTATCCTGGGGTTATCTGGATATTATCCCCGATTTCTGAGAAATTTTTCATGATTTTAAAACCCTCTTACCATGCTAACTTGGAAGGGATTTATGTTTTCTTAGAGTGATAAAATCTAAGTTATCTTCAATGAGTTGAAAAGGTAGCTTATCACTGTGCATGTGCTCACACAACCCACAAGTGAAACACTTTTTGTGGTATTTAGTAATTCTTTGATGAAGGGAATGGGCTATGTGTTGATGAAAAAAGACAAATTCATTAATTAGGCTTCAAGGAAATTGGAATTTCAGGAAAAAAACAATCCAACACATGATCTGGAGTTGGCTATAGTAATCTTTCCTTAAAAATTTAGAAACCTAACTTATTTGAGGAGAAGTGTTAAATATATAAAGACCAAAAAAGACTCATGTATATATTCACACAAAAAGTGTTTATTTTTCACCAATGAAGATGGTTAGAGCTGATCAAATACTATGACTTCTCAATCCATTACCATAATGGGAAAGAGAACAATGTGTCAGATGAATTTTTTAGAAAGGACCTAGTCATTATATCCTTGATGAGAATTTAAAAGTATCCAGTATTCTTTAGATTTGATAAAGATGGAAATGTGAATGATAAATAATGTAACATAATCAATCCATTCACAAATAATTTCTCAACTGTTTATTTTGGAAACGTTAAAGGATGCTCAAAAGGATAATGTGGGAATTCAGAAGAAAGTGGAAAATATCAAAAATGGGAAATCCTCAGAGATCAATGATAATGAATAATTTATTTTGAGATTTGGGTAGAGACTATGTGTTCCATCAAATCCTGAGTTAAGTTAAGAACTTATAGATGATGCACATAGTTCAAATTTTTCTATTCACCCAAGAAACACAAAGATGTATCGAGATCTCTAAGAGCATTATTGTTGGGATAACATGAAGAAGGAGGTCGCTGAGTATACATCAAAGTGTCTGGAGTGTCATCAAGTGAAGGCTGAGAGGGATAATATAAGGGTATGATGCGACCATTACCCATACCAACATGGAAATGCGAGAACATCACAATGGAAATTGTCATCGGACTTCTAAAGACATCCCGGGGAAAAATGTTATCTTGCTTTTTTGGATATTCTTATAATGACATCACACATAATTGAAATTTGGGAGGATTTCTCATTAGATCAACTAGAATATATATACATCAAATAAGTGGTAAGTCTTCATGGATTACCACTATCGATTGTATCTGATCTAGATCCAAGATTCTCCTCTATGTTCTATAAGAGTCTCCATCATGCTCTGAATACTGAGTTAACTTTAGTATGGCTTATCATCCTCAAACTGGTGGAAAATATAATTTTTCTAAACAATAACTTCATGATATTTTTATATTATTCCCAATAGACTTCAAAGTAGGATGGGATCATCATATTCCCCTAATTGAGTTCTCATACAATAATAGTTTCTACTTAAGCATCCTAATGGATCTTTATGAAGACCTTTATGGGAATATGTGTATATAACCATCATGTTGGGATGAAGTTGGGGAGAGAAAACTCCTAGGTCCAGAAATGGTTGAAGAAATGGTGGAGAAGATTATGACCATGCAACAGCACATTAAAGCTACCCAGAGTCAACAAAAAGACTATGAGGATTATCATCGACGAGACCTAGAGTTTGATGTGGGGGGCATGGTATTCCATCGCATATCCACATGTAAAAGGGTTATGAGATTTTGGAAAAGGGAGAGTTTATTCCAAGGTACACATTCCATTTTTTAATCCTTGATCACATTAAAGAACTGGGATATTGACTAGAACACCCACCAAACCTGTCTCGAAAACATGATGTATTCCATGTATTATTAATGAGAAAGTAAATAATTTAACCATTTAATGAACTGAATCAATACGTGGTACCATTTTAGAATGACATCTCCCCTAAAGAGAATCCAATGAAGATCTTAGATCATAGGGAAAAATGTTCTATGAAATAAGAAAATACCCCTCACCTAGGTGTTGTGGAATAACCCCATTTTTAAAGAAACAACGTGGGAATTTGAGGATGTGATGATTCAGAGTTACCCTCATCTACTTTAGTTTTGGAAAAGAAATTTCATTGAAGAAATTTATTAAGGAGGGATGATTTTAATGACCCGTAATGTTACTAATGAAAATTTATCTTAATCTGATTAAATGTATTATTATGTAAAATGGTTATATAAAACATATTCACTTCGTTGATTTTATTTTTTTATTTTAAAATATTATTAAGAATTTTTACCATTGCTAAAATAGCCATTGAATAGTTACCACATTATTTGTATAGATATAAGGCTTTAACCAATCTAATTTACTCAGAAAAATGAAGTGATGACCTCATCCAGTATAATTACTCCATAAAAATCTAATTTTCCAGAGCTCGAAAAGGAGGTGGCGTCATTGGGATTCTCTATTGACCAAGACCAAGCTGAGCTTCAACACGTTATTCTCAAAGAAAACTGCATACGAGAGAAGTGTAAGTTGATAGAGATTACCCCCAAGAGATTTTATCCAAGCCACCCCAAGAGTCTATCATATCACACACCTTTCCCATAGGTAATATGTGTGAGTTATAAGGGGTTATGTAACAAGTCCCTAGAACTATGATTATGTGCATTATTTTTTATAAAGAATATATATTCATTTTATTATTTTTACTTTGTAAATGTTATTAAGCACAAATAGAAATTTTAGATAATATTTAAATTCAATTAAGAAATCAATTTTGTTGAATTAATGGATTTTTGAATGAAATTTTATTTTAATGAAATTTTATTAATAAATTGATTTTTATTAAATATAAATGATAAATTATTTTTTTGAATATAATTGATGTTTTCATTAATGTTTGAAAACATTTTTTGTCAAAACCCATGAAATTTCAATAAATTTCAGTTTTTATTTCAAAATAAAAAATTCACATATTTAGAAAATTAGTTAGATAAATTTAGTAACAAATTTGGATTCAAGACTTCAAAATTATGCAATGGTGAATTATTCTTAATTTTTTTAGATAGAGAAATGTTTGGGTAAAATTGAAATTCCATTTAAATATAAAATGTTATTTATGACATCATTATGACCCAATAGTGAAGTAATAAAATACTATAAAATGTTTTTTCGGAAAATATATTTTTCCACTTAAATTAACGTAATTTTATATCTGTTTCATTAATTTTATGTTTCCATAGTGGACTTTCCAAGACAAAAACATATTTCATCTTTTTAAAATTATTTCCTTGAGAGTGTGACTATCCTCCACATAAGAAATCCTAATATTTTAATAACTAGTACTCTCCAGTGCATTTGCACGGTGATATAACAAAATTCTTATGTTATGCATCCGCAGGGTGATATAGTTCAATGCTTTTAAAAAAAATAAAATACTATATTTCAATGATACTAATGGACATGAATAATAAATAGTTTCAAATCAAAAAATAATGATTATTATTATTAGAATAAAATAGTAAAAAATATTGAGACTTAATTATGAAGTAGATTAACTTTTGGATAAATAAATTTCAAAATATGATGAAGAATCTGTAAGAAATAAGAAATTACATTCAGTATGGATATTTTAATTATATGAAATGAAAAGAACATTGAAATTGACATTTATAATTATGATAATTATGATGAATAATGATGTAATTTAGGGCATAGTAATGTAAAAAACAATACATGGAATAATTGATTAGATTGAAAAACATATAATTTTATAGTCAAATATATAACATATAACTGAATGAAAATATTGAAAATAGTAATTGAAATAATTAACAAATAATATTTATTGAAATCCAACTAAAATGGAAGTAAATTTGAGTATGTATATCATAAATACATTATTCAAATTAGAAGAGGAGACAAAGGTGCACATAATAAGTTCCTTTGGGAGTAAATATAGCCTTGACAAAGGACTAGAAAAAATCTGTCATGTTCAATTACATGGGGGAGTACACCATCACCATCATATAGATGCTAGTCCGGGTATCAATATATCCAATGATCTTTTGCACATGAAGAAACATTCCTATCATATAATAAAAATTAATACAAAGTGAAACATTCAAATTTAAACAGTAGTTGTATGAGAGTTGATTTTGAGTTGAACTCATGGAAATAAAAATGGATTGTTTGGACGGATGGTTTATTTAGTAAAAAATGGATGAAAAATATTATAGGAACTGAATACATTAACAAAAGATAGCTTCCTCTTGAAGTAAAACTAAATTCAGAAAAATGTGGTAGTAAAAACCTTCAAGAAGTGGGTTCCTATGGTGATATAGTGGAAAAGTACCATTGGTTGCTGGTTGAGAGTAATCTGGGACCCATATATATGTTACTAAAGTTGATAAAAAACTGGTAAATATGTAACATGTACGTGATTTAATCATTTCATACACCTTTTGTGTATATTTAATACAGTAAAGATAATAGTGTAAGTAAAAAATGTAAAAATTAATTAGAAAATAAAAAAATCAAAAATGTTTTTCAAATATCTTACAATTATATCACCAAATTTCAGTCAAGTGTTTCAGTTATCTTATTGAAGTTTAACTTGAAATGGGGATTCAGTTCATGGAATGATTTTTCCTCAGCCTATTGAGGAATAAGAGTTCATTGAACCACATCTTCAGAATCAAACACAGTCAATATATTTTTCTAAATGAATAACTAACTTCAATCAATAAGTTGAAAAAATTAATGAGATCTGTATGTAGTGTATAATTAATATGATGTTTTCGAATTTGAAAATTATATGATCAAATGCAGTTTGTATTAATCAAGCTAGGTAAATTGAAATGAAAAAATATGTAATTTCAACTCCAAATATGTAATGAAAATAATAGATAATTAAGAAAATAAAATCATATACCTGAGTTGTTTAAGCGTCCAGATAGGCATGGGTAAGATTTCCCTAGGGAACTCTTGACTTTTCATTTCCGATATCTTCTATTCTCCTCCTCCCCGCTTGTATCTCTTCTCAAATTTTCATCTCTGGTTAAATATATGAAGGTTTTATTCTGTGTGATATTCATCATATTCCCAGGATATCGTCTATGGTTGTTGGTGGTGTGAAGAATCCTCATCCTTTCTATACCGACACTATCTCCCTTGGGAATATTAGTAAATACCATAATAGTTCGCGTCTTCTCCAAATAGATCTTCCATGATGCCGAAGAAAACAATATAAGTTTTTATTAGTGCTCAACCATGTTCGTAAATATACCAAATCCCCAAGAGCTTCAAATTAGTGAAACATACCATTATGCAAGAAATGATATCTATAACCTCTTCATTTACCTCGACATCGAAAAAAATTCATGTTTCCCTAAATATTCTGTTTTGTCAACCTAAAGACACTCATTTTAGTGGATTACTTTCAAAGTATCCATCTTGAGTAAAAAAATTGAAAATTAAATCATTGGACAGCTGGTAAGCTTACCACTTGCATCTATCTGCTCATTATTGGTTAAAATTCATAAGGACATAACCTTCTCTTCCCCTGTAACCATTCCATGATGATATGGAATAATATTAAGGATATAAATCAAATTGAGTCCATGTATTTAACAATTCATGAGACAATATGTGAAAGTGACTCCAATCGTAATCATATTGAAGCTATATTTTCACTTAGCTATGCCTAAGATAGAATGTGGTCTGAATGTGACACCATCTAGTTGGTCAATATTCATAGGAGAAAATAAACTTTGGTCCCTTGGAACCTTTTATAGGGAGTGGGTGTGTGGACTTACCTATCTGGATAGTATCTAGTTCTTTGTTTGAAAGCATATTATAAAGCTTCATGTAGAACTGCATCATAAAACATCATTTTTTATACAGGTTTTTCTGCATAGATAATAAAAAATAAAATAGTATTCCATCATATGTAAATGAAAATATTTCAAAGGTGATTAAATTATAATAATTAATTCAATAAAAACCAAAAAATCATGGACCAATAATATATATAAAGGGGGGTGAAAGAAAAGGTAAAAAGATAGGTATATTTGTAAATGAATATGATAACTTCAATTCCAAAATCTATTAATGAAAGTTTCCATCCACTAAATATTTGGTTCTAGAGAATGTTTAAGTTTTATAATTTTATTTTAGGTAATTGGAAGTAATTTTTTTGGTGAAGAAATTGTATGGAGAAGGATTATTATAAAACATGATAAGCTATGAATCTGATTGAATACATGGAATCCTTTCTGTAAATACCACATTCCCTTTATAGTCTTTCAGATCTGTAATATAATTGATAAATCAACTATAATTCTCATCTTCTAACATCAACCGAAGTTTTCCAAATTCTAGTGGGATTTTTCTTTATATATGTTTCACCTAAAATAAGAGAAAATCATATTGTTATCCAATACAAAAGTGAGTACCATAGAGCTGGGGTTGAAGGAGTATTAAAAGAACTATAGTTAATAAGACATCATCTATATTTTTAGGGAGTAAATAGCCTCAACAAATTTTGCATCGGTTGTTGCACCATTTCTGAATCAAGTTGGAAATGGTTTAGGAAGATGGAGCTATAGGAAAATGGATATATAAGGGAGATGAAGGGGGACTATACAGACACAAATTATTTTTCTTAGAATCAACCTAGGTCTTGGTTGGGAGAACACATGGGGAACCTTGAGTAATTTTCTTCTCCACTCATTCTTCATCCTCCAATTTCAATTCAGGTTAGTTCAATATCAATACCAAAAAATCACCCCACTCAATGAGAACAATTGGTCACTTGATGTGTAGTTCTAATGAATCAGCCCAACCCGATAATCTCACCCAACTTCTACGATAGAAAATTGGACGAGTTTTACATGAGGCTTTGTTTGCTTTATTGCAACGTTTTCATTAACATAAGGTGGTGTTTGTTTCAATGCACTGTGTTTGCACAAAATAAGTACTTATATAGACATAAAATAGAATGAACTAAAATATCATTCGTAAACAGTGATATAGGATACAACATTATGTGTATAGGATACACATAAATAGACGATCAATGGGAAATAGTTTGATTGAAAATGAAATCATAAGAAAGAATCATCTTATTCATGCTGATGTGATAAACAGTGATATAAGATACAAAATTATGCGTATTATTTTAGTAATATGCTAATCTAATTAATATTGTTGGATAGTTTGAAAGAAGTTAATAGGTATAAAAATGTTAAAAAAATGTGAAACATCAATATGAACTTAGAAGGACAAAAAGACTTCAATGATTAATGTACATAGTTGGGTGACATATATGAAGATGTCACCCATATTTAGTATGTTTAGTGGAATAAAAAAACAATCCAAGTTATTGAATTGAAACAAAACTGTAACATCCTAGGTAAAAAAAGAATAAAGAATTTTCATATTTATTAATATTTACGAATTAAATATTAATTTTAATTAAAAGGGGTTTCTACGTTCGATAGCGTACTCGATACGCAACGATGAGTTTCTTTGAAAACTTACGTTGCACACAAGTAATAAAATAATATTATTTTAAATGTTAGTTAACAAGTAGTCGTTGTACTGGCAGGAATGGATAGAAATAACTAAAATATGATTAGATATGTTTTTAAATGTTTATACATTTACCCAATAAAAGATAAAGGCTTAAAATACGGAAAGAGGTCAATTTTAGGGCATATATACTCTAATTTTCATTAATGGTTCACTTATCACCTTTTAATTTTGAACCATCATTAAATATAGTTTATTATACTCTTAAACAGTATTTTGGACCAAATAAAACTCTTACTAAGAATCGGGACATCAAATTTTACTTTGTGTAATTTTTTGGTATTTTTCCGATAAAGTTCATTTTTTAATGAATAGTGTAGAATGTTGTGTTTTAATTCAAAAACACTTTTTAATCTAATTTATTTATATGATTAGATAATATTTTGAATTGGTTTCAAAGTAAAATTAGAAAATATTTGTACCATTTTATCCAATGGTGGTCATTGGAATCAATTTCACTTTGAAATTAGACTTAAACTGGTGTCAATCTTTTGATACTTATTGTTTTGTAAAAACACGCTATTTGTCATGACAGCGGGAATTAATTATTAAATTAAATAATGTGACTAATATGTTTTGAATTTTGTAAAACGGACTTCATTTTTGAATTCGGAATATCAAATATATCTTAGGGTGAATTTTTGGTAATTTTCTGAAAAACTTCAATTTTTGATGAATAGTGAAACCACTAAGTGGTAATCAAGCAAACTGATTTTTCAGTTAAATGAAAGTTTACCACTAATGTGTATTGAATTTTGAAAATCCGACATACATGGTTTTCATTAAGAAGTAAAATTTGGTTCAATGAGATTATAATAATTTTTTGGTGAATAGTAACTTTTTTTCATTAATCGCGATTAGAGGTAATTAGTGTAGTTTAAGGTAAAAATGGTATTATAAGAATGTGAAAACACCATGACACTTGTCCTACACCTATTGGGTGAGTCATGGCCGACCAAGACAAGCCATGGGCCAACTTGGGGACCCCATGGTGCCACTTTAGTTGGAAAATGACATTAATATATTTTTATTTAATGTTAAAGTGAAAATGACACTAACATAAATTGTTTTACTAAAATAATTTTTTAGTGGGGTTATACAAGTCCAAATTTGATTATAAATAGTCATTGGAAAGCTAAAATGATTTCCTACATCATAGTATTTTTTTTTATAATTTTTAGACATTAAATAAAATAAATTATTTATGACATAATAATGATGCAGCGATGACATCATTATTTGACGATTTAAATAAAATAGAAAGATAATGCAAAATATATAAACTACACATGTCCAAAACTTATTGGATGAGTGGATTTAGAAGCCTTATCACCTTATCCACGAATTATATCAATGTGGGACCTTTTAAAACCGAAACACATTTTCAAATAAAGTAATATTTCTTTACTTTCCAAAAGTGCCCCTCCTCCCCTATTATAAAAGGCCCCCACCTCTACCTCATTTCACACACTTATCAAGCCTTTTTCTCGGCCAACCACTGCCCAATTACTCTCTCCACATCCCTCTTCTCATCCTAGAGGATTCCCTTTGGGCAGAATCCTTTCAAAGGAAGCCTTTAGGCTCAAATCAAAAGGGAGTTACACTTTTAAAGGTAATTCATTCTCTCTTGTTCATTTGTTTTATTTTGCTTCTCCAACCCTCTAAACTCTTTTTATTTACTTCTTTTGTAACAAAACCAGTATATTCAATATACTAGGATGTTGTTATAATATTTATTTGAGCTACACTCTCACACAACTACATCAAATGGTTAAAGAACATACGGTTTCCGTGGATGGCGAAATTCTGCCTCCCGAAACGATGATTGTTCAATACTCATTTAACACCTTCAAGGGTGGCCATTATGATGTCACTATTTTTATATATGATATATAATATGTTTATGTTTTCTTTAAGCTTCTGTATTTTTCATTTTTGGAATACCTTTATGGTTTCCATTATGGGTAAACACGATATCTTCATTTAAGGAAGTGCAGACTATCGCCCCCTAAAAGTGATGTGATTCGTTAATGCCATATGTGGGACGTGTAAAGGATGGATTTAAAGTTATTATATATGATGTTATACTGGAATTATAATATACCTCTATATCATTATTATTTCATTCCATTAAGGTATGAGATAGAAATGAAAGTAGCGTTCATGTGTACGCACGACTTACCGTCTCCATTAACGGTGCATTTCATTTCTTATCCCCAAATGTAATGTACTATTAAAAGTAAATGTATATAATGAATATATATAATTAATAGTAAATCTAAATGATGAATATAATTCTGGCATTAAAATATACATACCTCTCATTTAGTTTTAATTCCATTAATATGACAAAGAAATGAAAGTAGCGTTCATGCGTACGTACGGCTTACCGTCTCCATGAACGGTGCATTTCATTTATTACCTCTAAATGATTATGTAATATTATAAATACATATATATGCTGGATATATATGATACATATTATATCCAAATCGGTAATTTCATTCTGGATATAAAGAACCTTTGACCACACGAACAACATGTAACTGTAAGAAGTCCACTTTCGACTTAAGAACCAAATATTGATAAAATAAACATTATTAACTTAAATGGTTCGATAATGTTTATAACATGGAAATAAGTAATATAAAAGGAATAATGAACTTTAAAAAGGTTCTTAATCAAGTATAAATTAACTCAAGTTTATTATTCAGGATGTTAAAGAATGATTGAGTCAAGTCGGACCCAAGGTAAGGGACTTCTTCTCAATCTCCTTTCATTGAGGCATATTTCGTTTTATACACAACTTTATTTTATACGGTGTGTAAACTTCTTTGACTTTTACTTTTATACAAAAGGAATCTTTTTCTACGAAGCGTTTTACTAAACGACAAAAAGGAATGTTTTTTTAACGTACGTGGTGACAACGACTTTTTCCGTCGCCGCGAGTATTATTTGGTCTTTGGCTTCCTCAACAAGCCGTAATGTTTTTAAAATAAAATAAATACCATATACTCTTTTATGTATTTTGGTATTGAAAATGGTTTTGATAAAGGATTCTACTATGTCAATATCTTTATGAAATATTGTGATTGAAATGTGGAAATGTTTTCATTCCTTTATATTGGTTTTATGTTTTATGATTTTATATTGGTACTTGGACATTTTAACGGGTGGTTACGTTATAAACCATATGACGGGTGGTGCCGTGAATACCAGGACGGGTGGTTACGTTATAACCTCCAATGCATTGGGTATGGAAGTCGGCCGTATGGCTATTCCATTAAGTGATATGTGTGGAAGTCAACTGTATGGTTATTCCACTTAAGTATGTTTATGTCCCAAGTAACCTTTATATATTCTATGTGTTCTTTATATGGGTTTTATGGTAATCCTTTGGTTACAAAAAGGTAAGTAATGATACTTTATTCAGTGAAGATTTTTTATTACTTCATAAAGGTGAAAAGTATTACTTTGATAAAGTATACAAGGTTTACTTGTTGTTTTGATAAACTAACAATTTTCATTCTTTGTGTATCCCTTACTGAGCTTTTTGTGCTCACCCCAAGTTTTTTTGAAATGTTTTTCACAGGACTTAATGTGGAATAGGGTCAAGGATGGGATCAAGGGAAAGTCATGCTTTATAAAACATGGAATTAGACATGTTTCTTTTTAAGAGTTTTTTTTATTTATTCTATGGAAACTTGGTAGAAGTGTCTACTTTGTAATCTTTTGAGATGTAATAGTTATGTTCTAATTCTCTAAAATTCTAAACCTGAAAATATCCTCAACGTGAATTATTCATTTAATTCAATATTAAGTAAGGTTTAAGGCACGGGGCCTTATAGTTGGTATCAGAGGACGGTTTAGACAACTTTAGGAGTTAGAAAAGTGTTAAATTATAATATGATTGAAATGATATAGCATTTATGGATTACCATGTTGCTTCGCCTAATATATTTCTGTGTTCAGAATGGTTTTCCGCAGAGGAAACAAAGCAGCTATGTTGGGAGGACATCAGGAGGAAGATAACCTTCCAAATCAGCAACCTGAGATCGTCGGAATCGGAACTGAACAGTTTGTTGCAGTGATGGCACAGTTGACTCAGGCTATAAATGGTGGTGGTATCCATGCACGAGATCAGCCAGATCAACCGCAGATGAACATGTCAGTGGTGGAACATTTCATGAGGCAACATCCCCCATCATTCAGAGGATCATCTGACCCTGAACAAGCTGAAGGGTGGATTAAGGCACTGGAGAAGATTTTTGATGTCATGGGGTGTTCAGACAATCAAAAGGTTAGTCTTACTATTTACCGTTTGAAGGTGAAGCTGATCAGTGGTGGTCGATGGTGAAAAATATAAGGGATAGTGATGATATTGAGGATCTTCACTGGGATGAATTCAAAGGTATGTTTCTTGAGAAATATTTTCCTAAGGTGGTTCGTCTTAGGATGGAAAAACAGTTCCTAGAATTGAGGCAGGAGGATGATTCAGTGGCTGCTTATGAAGAAAAGTTCACTCGATTGGAAAGGTATGATCCAAACTTCATACGAGATCTTGATAGTAAAATAAACCGTTTTTACTCAGGGTTAAAGCCAAAGTATCGAAGGTCTTTAGCTTCTCGTGAGTTCAAAAGTTATGAAAAACTTGTTCGATGTGCGGATAAGGTGGAAATATAGTTTGCCGATGATGAGGTGTTCTATGACAAAAAAAGAATAAGAGGTCAAGTTGGCAGGAAATGGGGAAGAATTCATCAAAGAAGCAAGGAGGTAAGAAAACCAAATATCCATCCTGTGAGAAGTGTGGTAAAATGCATTCTGGAGAATGTTTATCCAAGTCTGTTAAGTGCTTTCGGTGTGGTAAGTCTGGTCATATTGCTCGTAACTGTAAGGAAGATGATCAAGCAGGAAATGAAAATCCAACGGTAAGATGTTTTAAGTGTAATGAAATGGGTCATTATGCAAACGAGTGTCCAACGAAGAACTCAACTGGGGGAATGCAGCTAGACTACAAGAAGAAAGGGGTGGTAAAATCCTTTGCAACAACTTTAGCAGATGTTGGGCCATCGAATGAAGTGGTATCAGCTCTAGGGAGCTCAGTATTTTTCGAAGATTGACTTGAGGTCGGGGTACCAGCAGTTGAAAGTAAAAGAAGCAGACGTTCTGAAGACTATGTTCTGTACTAGATATGGCCATTATGAATTTGTAGTTATGCCTTTTGGGTTAACCAATGCACCTGCTGTATTCATGGACCTTATGAATAAAATTTTCCATGAGTTCTTGGATATGTTTGTGTTTGTGTTTTGAGGTTTGGGAAGAGGTTATGTGTGCCTTGTGATTCACAGTTGAAGAATTATTTGTTACGTGAGGCTCATAGTTCCCCGTTTTCAGTTCATCCTGGCAGTACTAAGATGTACAGAGATCTGCGGGAGTATTACTGGTAGGATGGAATGAAAAGAGATATTGCTGATTTTACTGTGAAGTGTTTGACATGTCAACAGGTTAAAGCAGAGCGGCAGTTACCGAAAGGGATGCTTCAGCCTTTACCAGTGCCAGAGTGGAAATGGGAAAACATATCCATGGACTTTGTTGTGGGATTACCGAAGACATCTCGAGGTAATAATGCAATCTGGGTTATTGTTGATCGCTTGACCAAATCTGCTCATTTCCTTTCTATACGAGATACTTTCTCTCTAGATCAACTTTCCCGTTTGTATCTTAAAGAGATAGTCAGGTTACATGGAGTTCCTCTCTCCGTTGTATCGGACCGTAATCCCAGGTTCACATCTAACTTTTGGAAAGGCCTTCAGAAGTCGTTCGGTACTGAATTAAATTTTAGTACATCTTTTCATCCTCAATCAGATGGGTAGTCAGAACGAACAATTCAGACCTTGGAGGATATGCAACGAGCTTGTTCTATGGATTATCAGGGAAGTTGGGACCAACATCTTTATTTGGTCGAGTTTTCTTATAATAACAGTTTTCATTCCAGTATACAGATGGAACCATTTGAGGCATTATATGGGAAGCAGTGTCGAACTCCAGCATTTTGGGATGAAGTGGGTGAAAGGAAGCTGATGGGACCAGAATTGGTGGAAGAGATGGCAGAAAAAGTTCAGTTGATTCAGAAGCACATGAGAACAGCTCAGAGCAGGCAGAAGAGTTATGCGGATAACCGGAGGAAGGATCTATCTTTCGAGGTAGGTGATCATGTTTTTCTCAAGGATTCTCCTTGGAAAAGTGTGATGAGATTTGGTAAGAAAGGAAAGCTGAGTCCAAGGTTTATTGGACCATATGAAATTCTGGAGAGAGTTGGATCAGTTTCATACCTGGTGGCTTTACCTCCGAGTTTATCTCAGGTACACAATGTTTTTCATGTTTCAATGTTGAGGAAGTATATGCCAGATCCATCTCATGTTTTGAGTCCAGAGGTAGTTCAGCTGGAAGAGAACCTATCTTATGAAGAACAACCGGTCCAGATTCTTGACCACAGGGAGCAAGTGTTACGGAATAAGGTGATTCATCAGGTAAAGGTTTTGTGGAAAAACCATGTGATTGAAGAGGCAACATGGGAATCTGAAAATGCTATGAGGGATAAATACCCCCACTTATTTTGATAAGTGAATAAAATTGCGAGGACGCAATTCCCAAAAGGGGGGAAGGATGTAACATCCCAGGTAAAAAAAGAATAAATAATTTTCATATTTATTTATATTTACGAATTAAATATTAATTTTAATTAAAAGGGGTTTCTACGTTCGATAGCGTACTTGATACGCAACGATGAGTTTATTTGAAAACTTACGTTGCACATAAGTAATAAAATAATATTATTTTAAATGTTAGTTAACAAGTAGCCATTTTACTAGCAGGAATGGATAGAAATAACTAAAATATGATTAGATATGTTTTTAAATGTTTATACATTTACCCAATAAAAGATAAAGGCTTAAAATACGGAAAGAGGTCAATTTTAGGGCATATATACTCTAATTTTTACTAAAGGTTCACTTATCACCTTTTAATTTTGAACCATCATTAAATATAGTTTTGTTCACCCTTAAACATTATTTTGGACCAAATAAAACTCTTACTAAGAATCGGGACATCAAATTTTACTTTGTGTAATTTTTTGGTATTTTTCCGATAAAGTTCATTTTTTAATGAATAGTGTAGAATGTTGTGTTTTAACTCAAAACCTCTTTTTAATCTAATTTTTTTATATGATTAGATAATATTTTGAATTGGTTTTAAAGTGAAATTAGAAAATATTTTTACCATTTTATCCAATGGTGGTCATTGAAATCAATTTCACTTTGAAATTAGACTTAAACTGATGTCAATCTTTTGATACTTATTGTTTTGTAAAAACACGCTATTTGTCATGACAACGGGAATTAATTATTAAATTAAATAATGTGAATAATATGTTTTGAATTTTGTAAAACGGACTTCATTTTTGAATTCGGAATATCAAATATAGCTTAGGGTGAATTTTTTGTAATTTTCTGAAAAACTTCAATTTTTGATGAATAGTGAAACCACTAAGTGGTAATCAAGCAAACTGATTTTTCAGTTAAATGAAAGTTTAACACTAATGTGTATTGAATTTTGAAAATCCGACATACATGGTTTTCATTAAGAAGTAAAATGTGGTTCAATGAGATTATAATAATTTTTTGGTGAATAGTAACTTTTTTTCATTAATCGCGATTAGAGGTAATTAGTGTAGTTTAAGGTAAAAATGGTATTATAAAAATGTGAAAACACCATGAAACTTGTCCTACACCTATTGGGTGAGTCATGGCCGACCAAGAAAAGCCATGGGCCAACTTGGGGACCCCATGGAGCCACTTTATTTGGAAAATGACATTAATATATTTTTATTTAATGTTAAAGTGAAAATGACACTAACATAAATTGTTTTACTAAAATAATTTTTTAGTGGGGTTATACAAGTCCAAATTTTGATTATAAATAGTCATTGGAAAGGTAAGAAGATTGCCTACATCATAGTATTTTTTTTATAATTTTTAGAAATTAAATAAAATAAATTATATATGACATAATAATGATGCAGCGATGACATCATTATTTGACGATGTAAATAAAATAGAAAGATAATGAAAAATCTATAAACTACACATGATCAAAACTTATTGGATGAGTGGATTTAGAAGCCTTTTCACCTTATCCGCGAATTATATCAATGTGGGACCTTTTAAAACCGAAACACAATTTCAAATAAAGTAATATTTCTTTACTTTCCAAAAGTGCCCCTCCTCCCCTCTTATAAAAGGCCCCGACCTCTACCTCATTTCACACACTTCTCAAGCCTTTGGCTCGGCCAACCCCTGCCCAATTACTCTCTCCACATCCCTATCCTCATCCTAGAGGATTCCCTTTGGGAAGAACCCTTTCAAAGGAAGCCTTTAGGCTCAAATCAAAAGGGAGTTACACTTTTAAAGGTAATTCATTCTCTCTTGTTCATTTGTTTTATTTTGCTTCTCCAACCCTCTAAACTCTTTTTATTTACTTCTTTTGTAAAAAAACCAGCATCTTCAATATACTAGGATGTTGTTATAATATTTATTTGAGCTACACTCTCACACAACTACATCAAATGGTTAAAGAACATACGGTTTCCGTGGATGGCGAAATTCTGCCTCCCGAAACGATGATTGTTCAATACTCATTTAACACCTTCAAGGGTGGCCATTATGATGTCACTATTTTTATATATGATATATAATATGTTTATGTTTTCTATAAGCTTCTGTATTTTTCATTTTTGGAATACCTTTATGGTTTCCATTATGGGTAAACACGATATCTTCATTTAAGGAAGTGCAGACTACCGCCCCCGAAAAGTGATGTGATTCGCTAATGCCATATGTGGGACGTGTAAAGGATGGATTTAAAGTTATTATATATGATGTTATACTGGAATTATAATATACCTCTATATCATTATTATTTCATTCCATTAAGGTATGATATAGAAATGAAAGTAGCGTTCATGCGTACGCACGGCTTACCGTCTCCATGAACGGTGCATTTCATTTCTTATCCCCAAATGTAATGTACTATTAAAAGTACATGTATATAATGGATATATATAATGAATAGTAAATATAAATGATGAATATAATTCTGGAATTAAAATATACATACCTCTCATTTAGTTTTAATTCCATTAATATGACAAAGAAATGAAAGTAGCGTTCATGCGTACGTACGGCTTACCGTCTCCATGAACGGTGCATTTCATTTCTTACTTCTAAATGATTATGTAATATTATAAATACATATATATGCTGGATATATATGATACATATTATATCCAAATCGGTAATTTCATTCTAGATATAAAGAACCTTTGACCACAGGAACAACATGTAACTGTAAGAAGTCCACTTTCGACTTAAGAACCAAATATTGATAAAACAAACATTATTAACTTAAATGGTTACATAATTTTTATAACATGGCAATAAGTGATATAAAAAGAATAATGAACTTTAAAAAGGTTCTTAATCAAGTATAAATTAACTCAAGTTTATTATTCAGGAAGTTAAAGAACGATCGAGTCAAGTCGGACCCAAGGTAAGGGACTTCGTCTCAATCTCCTTTCATTGAGGCATATTTCGTTTTATACACAACTTTATTTTATACGGTGTATAAACTCCTTTGACTTTTACTTTTATACAAAAGGAATCTTTTTCTACGAAGCGTTTTACTAAACGACAAAAAAGGAATGTTTTTTTTAACGTACGTGGTGACAACGACTTTTTCCACCGCCGCGAGTATTATTTGGTCTTTGGCTTCCTCAACAAGCCGTAATGTTTTTAAAATAAAATAAATACCATATACTCTTTTATGTATTTTGGTATTGAAAATGGTTTTGATAAAGGATTCTACTATGTCAATATCTTTATGAAATATTGTGATTGAAATGTGGAAATGTTTTCATTCCTTTATATTGGTTTTATGTTTTATGATTTTATATTGGTACTTGGACATTTTAACGGGTGGTTACGTTATAAACCATATGACGGGTGGTGCCGTGAATACCAGGACGGGTGGTTACGTTATAACCTCCAATGCATTGGGTATGGAAGTCGGCCGTATGGCTATTCCATTAAGTGATATGTGTGGAAGTCAACTGTATGGTTATTCCACTTAAGTATGTTTATGTCCCAAGTTACCTTTATATATTCTATGTGTTCTTTATATGGGTTTTATGGTAATCCTTTGGTTACAAAAAGGTAAGTAATGATACTTTATTCAGTGAAGATTTTTTATTACTTCATAAAGGTGAAAAGTATTACTTTGATAAAGTATACAAGGTTTACTTGTTGTTTTGATAAACTAACAATTTTCATTCTTTGTGTATCCCTTACTGAGCTTTTTGTGCTCACCCCAAGTTTTTTTGAAATGTTTTTCACAGGACTTAATGTGGAATAGGGTCAAGGATGGGATCAAGGGAAAGTCATGCTTTATAAAACATGGAATTAGACATGTTTCTTTTTAAGAGTTTTTTTTATTTATTCTATGGAAACTTGGTAGAAGTGTCTACTTTGTAATCTTTTGAGATGTAATAGTTATGTTCTAATTCTCTAAAATTCTAAACCTGAAAATATCCTCAACGTGAATTATTCATTTAATTCAATATTAAGTAAGGTTTAAGGAACGGGGCCTTATAAAAACATATTAAAAACATACATAATTACCTGAAATATAACATGGCATGAACATAAGGACCGATTCTGGGATAAACATATAGGATGGATTTCTTCGAACAAAAAAATATATTGTACATACTCTACACTTTTAGAATTTGTTTTATAGAAAATGAAGATGAAATTTTTAAAAATCATAAAAATTAAAGAACGTAATTACCTAGAATGAAGTACCCTAAGATAATATTATAGGTCCACTATGGGTTTGGAATAATCCATATGCTTTCATCATATTTACAATTTTCTCTATACGTTTATGCAATCCCACCTTCATCGTAGAAAATTATTCATAGTGTTTAGGATTGAAAACCAAAAAACTCATAATAGAAATAATTATTAAATGGACCATTATAGGATCTGAAACTAACCTTGAAAGGACCAATATCAGATCTAAAACTGATCCCTATAGCATATTTCAGCCAAATAGGAAACCCATATATTTTGTAAAGAATTAAAAATAGTCAATGTTCATGTATTCAAACACATGAATATCTTTTACATAGAAGAAAAATCCAAAATTACTCAAAATTACACTGGTGGTAGATTTTATACGGATTCTAAGTTGAATTTCTAGGCCTGCTTGCTTCAGTAACTTGTCAAATATTACCAAATCATATCTCCCTTTGAGATAGTACTTCATAAAAAGAAAAAAGACAACAATTGAATCAAATATAAATTTCAAAATTTACATGAAACATTGTATTCATAGAAGATGCAGTAGAATAATGTATCAAACAAATACTGATGTCAAAAAACAAAATAAAAAATGAAACATTATAAAAATGGGAATAGAAATAATTGTGAGAAACAATTACCATGAATCGTTGATACCATTACACTGAAAGGAAGGAGATGGTGATAATTATACCTGAATCAAAGTAGACATATAAGTCATTTGACATCGTTTCAATTATCATGTAGTGTTGAATCAAAGATGAGATCATGAATAATATTTCATTTAGAAGAACGTGAATCAAATAGTGAATTAGTGAATAAATACCAGATAAAAGAATGAAATAGATGGCCTAGATTGTAAGGACCATTAATTTTCATTAAACAAAATTACGGGGATTAAAAAATATGTCAATGCCTTTATGTTCCATGATGTTGTATTTCCTGAAAATTAGTTTCTAGTAAACCGTGTAACATTGTATGCAGGTTCAAAAATGAACATTAATAAGCTATATTGAATATATTGAAAGCTGTAATTAGTGGTATAAATCTTAAAATAAAAGTGGACTATAAATATGAAGACAATCAAGAGAGTAGAAAGAATACCGGATAATGTCATTGTACATTTTTACTAAATCTTCAACCTCAATATCATCCAACTTAGTCAGAAACTTATATAGATAAAAATTGAAAAAACTATGAAGTTAATGTTTAAAAAATAGGGTTTTTACTAATAAAATATAACAAAAACATGTATGCAGTACATGACATATTTATTTCTACACATAATACATACAGGAAAGCATCCTGAAAATGGTCCACCTCTTGGGGGGGGGGGGGAATATATAATTCTGACAGGACCCATGGAAATAGCCTTACATTCCACATGAATTATAAATACTCCAATATGAATGATGTTGTGTCCTAATCTACCTGCCTTCACATAATAATCTCCCATAAGAAAATACTCCCATCCCTTATGGGATCTAAAAGGTAGTTTCCACTTTTAGAAATCATTTGAGATGAAATAAATATTTGTAAATCAATATTGAAGTTGGAATAGAAGATCATTATATCCAGAATATGGAAGTCTAGAAAAATATTAAAGCCTACAACCACTATGATTTCATATAGGAATCTATGAACAAATCTAGTCATAAAAAACAATATTTATTACCCACTATCATAGCTTGGAAGAAATCCACACTCAACCCCTTCCCAGATCTAATTGAAGAAGAAATAAAATAATAGGATTCTGTTATATGAAGTAATGAATTAGAAAGAGTCAGAGAAATCAAAATCATACCTACAATGGTCAAATAAACTGTGTTCATTATATTGGAACCTGATCCAAATAGTACGGAAAAAATGTCAACAGATGTGAATAGAACATATGTAAGCATCACCAGAAAACATCTCATACAAAATACATGTGAACAGATGTGATGCAGATGCATTCAATCAAAAAGGTTTTAGCTTTAAATAGTGGTGTTTATTGATATAAACTATAGCCAAAGAGAAACTAAAAATAAAATAAGATAGAGAAATAATGAGAAAACAAATGCAGAGTGCTTACCATGGATGAATGATGCATTTTGAAGGAATAAGTGGGCATGCTGAAGGTAGAGACAACACTGTCGAATACATCCTTATCTATTTGGGGGAAGAATATATAATTTGTGACAAGATCCATGGAAATAGCCTTACATTCGACATGCATTATAATTACTCCAATATTAATGATGTTGTGTCCGGATCTACCTACATTCACAACATAATCTCCCATAATAACATACTTCCAACCCCTATGGGATATAAAATACAGTTTCCTCTTCTATAAATCATTTTAGATGAAAAAAATATATGTCAATCCATATTGAAGATTTAATAGAAGATCATTATATCAATAATATGGATGTCCCACAAAAAAATTATAGCCTACAAACACTATGCTTTCATATAAGAATCTATTAAAAAATCTAGTCTTTTGATACAATATTTATTAGCCACCATTATACCTGGGAAGAACCCCACGCTCAACCCCTTCCCAGATCAAAATGAACAAGAAATAAAATAATAGGATTATGTTATATGAAGTAATGAATTAGAAATAGTTAGAGAAATCAAAATTGTACCTATGATGGTCAAATAAAACGTGTTCTTTAAATTGGAAACTGATCCAAATTGTACGGAAACATATGTGAATAGATGTGAATAGAATATATGAAAACATCACAAGAAAAAATCTCATATAGAAAATATGTGAACAGATGTGATGCAGATGCATTCAATCAAAAATGTTTTAGCTATAAACAGTGGTGGTTATTGAAATAAATCGTAGGCAAGGGAAACTGAAAAGAAAATAAGTTTTGAGAAATGGTGACACAACAAATATAGAGTGTTTACTATAGAATAATGATGCATTTAGAATGAAGAAGTGGGTATGTTGAATGTAGATAGAGAACTTTCGAAGACATCCGTAGCTGACGGGATCTCAGAACTAGCAATATATGATAAATCCCCCATTCGAGTGGCTATGAATCTCAAATGAAACTATTAAAATATTATACCGTATCGAACTAAAAATCCAAAAATGACTAAAACTCATCAATTTAATTTAGGTAAATGCTGAAGGCAAATAATACTTGGAGTATTGAGTAAGGATAAATTATAATGAATGTTTCAATACCTTGTGTGAATAAAAAAATAATATAACAATAAACATAGGGGATACGTATCGCAGTATAGTAGTCAATAATACCTGTTTTAGAAGGTATTGTTGAAGCAGAACAAAGGAGAACCTATGATTACCGGAACAGTAGAAATATGAGGATTTTAGAAAAAATAAAAGGGTCAATAGGCATCGGCTGATTTCGGTGTGACAGTATCAGAGTTAGACGAATAAACTGATGGTCGGCTAAGATGGACTTGAAACCCTATATTTCCGACACTGAATAGAGTAGCTTTAGAAACCCTAGTTTACAGATATCTAAAGAGGTGAAGGAATTGTGTCAAAATTCAGTGGAGGCTGTATATTTCATAGAATGATCGCAGTGAAGACATTAGATGATGATGAAGCCAAAATATTTGAGTTTTTCAAACCAATGAATCAGAATAGAAAATTCTCGACGGGGAGGAGTTCTGTAGTCGTGAAGAAGTTGTAGAGAAGGTCTGGCGAGGTGAAGATTGGAAGAGTTGAAGATCTATTTTCGAGATGAGGCACACGTTTTTTGAGTTTATTTGTTGATTTTGGTGGGTTTATATGATGATGAAGAATATATGTAGGGTCTGAAATAATGATATCGACGGAGGGGAGTCACGTTAGGGAGGGCAGGTAATGCGAAGTAGGCAGTGCAGGCAGAGGTAGAGAAACCTAAGGTGGAGCATACATGGATAGACGACCGGAGGCGGGGAGGGTTCTCATGGTGGTAGAGATTATTCTCGAGGAAGAAACCCTAGTAGTTGTGGATGGGTAGAAGTAGTGGGATTGGATGCATCCAAAGCATCAGAGGGGAGTCGCGATAGGGAGGGAAGGTAATGCGAAGTAGGCGGTGCAGGCGGAGGTGGAGAAACCTAAGGCGGACCAGCCATAGACAGACGACTGGAGGTGGAGAGGGTTCTCATGGTGGTAGAGATGAATCTGGAGGAAGAAACAGTAGGAGTTGGGGAGGGGTAGCAGTAGCGGGATTGGATGCACCCTGAGAGGCTCTCGACTTTTGGAGGGATGGAGACGGTTTTGGGGTGTCGTGGATACATATGGACATGACACGTTAGCAAAAAAGCCTATCTAGAATATATATAGATTTCGTTCATTAGCCTTATGAAATATTATTTCCACTCCCCTTAAAAAAACAAGGGGCAAAAACCATGGGATGGTTTGTGGGATTGATTAGATTAATGTGTGGTGTCCACAAACTAAATAATAAATAATTCCCTCTCATCTCCTATATAAACCAACTCATCCTCACATTCCTCTTCACCCAATACCTTTGGATCATAACTAATACTTGAAGTACTCTCTATATAATCCTCCCAAGGTGCCACAATCTCCAAATAATCCTCTCTCAAGCCTCTCCCAAGCCTTTGATATCACACTTACAAGTAAGTTATTTCTTCCTTTCCCATTTTTGTCCAAATTGTTTTATGTAGTTATACCCTTTTCTTTTTAATGAAAAATGCTTGGGTAAGATTTCACACCTCCACATGACTTCCGTCCTTATGTTTTAGTTATTATATACCTCTTTATCTTTCAGTAATTCCTCGCATGTACACTTGTTACCATGCCAAAATTCCATAAGGAATTTATTGCTAGTCATTTGTATTCAAGTAATTTTTTTATATTAGGAATCTAAATTCCATTACATATGTTAGGACATGTATATATATATCCCTATTACTATCCATTTAATGTAAATTTGATGAGATACCCTTTCTATCTCATCAACCATTTTTGATGAATTGTTATTCCATGTCGTTTTTCTGCCGAAATTCCACCGCCGTTCTCCAAGCCAAAGTCATTGTGTAGTGAATACCCACAATTTCTCTATCATGGGTATTCACCATTATAAACAATTTATTACTAATTTTATAGATTCATGTATTAATTACACATTACTTTAATGTGGAATAAATGAAGATGTCTAATGAATCCATGTTGTATGATCCTTGTTGAACAATTATGTATGAAATGAAATGATTAAGAAGGGTACGCCTTGATAGCACTCTGATGCATTGGGTAAAGATTAATATCACGATACATCAAGTGAAATGAGGTTTTACTCATGCTAATTCAAGTGAAATTAAGGTTTTCTCATGATAACTCATGTACAATTAGGGTCTACTCATGCACCATGTGAAATGAGCTTGTCTCTTGCTAATATAATGTTAAATGTTGTTTCTACATTTCTATGTTATGATAAACATGCTATATCATGCCTTTATGTTCATGTTTCTCTTGATCACCATTAATATACTTATTTCTTAATATGTACTATATTATTCTGTTATTACTTGTTTAATCCCTTACTGGGATTTATATCTTACCTTTTCTTTTGTTTTTCATCATGTTATCCCATTCAATGCTAAGTATAAAGGAATTTTGTGGTCATGTAAAAGATGTCTTTAATAAAGATATTTTTCATTATGTTCTAGGTTTTTATGTGATTATCCTAATTTCCAAAGACACTAAACTTCCTGATTATTGTATTTGTCTTAAGTGAATGTTTCTGTAATAAACAATGTGTAAGTTTGTAATAAAGACCAGGGTTATTATATACTATGTTATCTGATGGATTATGAAAGGAGAGTTAAACCAGAAGATACAAAATCTTTTACTAAGTAATGAAATTCACTTAAACTATTGGGAGAAAACAGAAATATAAAAATTTATTAATGATGTTGGTGATATTGAGGAATAACATAATTCTCTTTTTTCCTAAAAAATACAATACACGAAAATGGAAATTTTAAGGGAATATTCATTTGGATTGTTTTTAGTGGGGTAATGTAGGGAAAATTTCCACTCAGTTCTCATGGATATTTGATAATTTCGAAAGTGAATAGAAAGTCATGTAGAGGTCTCGTAAGAGGCTCCCAAAAAAGGGATACATCAAATTATGAATGAAATGGAACTGAATTTTCTTCGTCTATAAATTGGTACAATATAATATGCCTTTTTGAGGATGTAGAACCAGGGATTCATTGTTATGTTGAAAATTCAATAATGGATACAGCTGAAAACTTAGAACCTATAGAAGATAACAAGAATAAGTGAGATAGTATTTTTGATCTCAATGTGGAACTTTAGGGGTGATCTTGGTGAGGTTCACATTCAATAATATACAAATATAATAATGGGATATTTTTTTGAAAGTGTCATAAATGTATGTAGATCAAGATGAAGTATAGAAAATTCAATTACAGTGAGAGGTAGATGAAAATTTGAAAACTCATGAAATGATATAAAAGATTATGGAGTCTATAATTCGTATTTAAGATAAGGAATATGTCATTAATGAAATTACATAGAGACTGGGGGAAAATGATATGATAGTCTGTGTACTTGATGAATAAGTAGTTTCTTTGATGAGTAAAGTGGAAACTAAATCAAAATCAAAGGAATCTAAGAGGACATTTCTATTTTTAAGTTCTTCATATATAGTTCTTCCATAATGATTTAAACACCATTATGAAGTAGTAGAGAAATAATTGAATGATAAAAGATGAAAATTTGTGGGAAAATTGGAATTTATTATTAAAAAGAATCATCAATGTCTAGAAAATAGATGAACCAAAGAAAATAGAAGCATAATGTGGACATATCATAAAGTCACCTAATTTCCTAATAGTAAAAACATAAAAAACAAACAGATAAGAGTGATAAAAATGTTACTCCTTTATCTAGAGTGGATCACCAGTAAAATAACTATACAAAATAAGGATACACATTGAGTAATAGAAGATATGATATATTTTATCTTAATAAATTTAAATTATGTGTCTTTTAGGGCCATACCATGTTTTACTATGAAGAGGTGAGGAAATATCTCGATGGGAAAGAACCTTGATGTAAAAAAAAGATATTGATAAGATATCATTCATCTTATAAAAGAAATAATTTCTATGAATATCCTTTTCACTATTATACCATTGTCCATAAATCTATTTATTAGATGTAGATGAAATGAGCTAACAATAAATAAAAAATTGCAAGATTAGTCAATTATGATCAACTATAAAAAATTACCCTTGAAAATTTGTATTCTCTTCAAGAAGGATAATATGAGTATAATTCAAAAATTAATGTTTAAAATATATAAGACATAATATATTTTACCTCCACTCTATTTACTATATCATGGAAGTAAAATTAAAATATTATGAAAGTCAACCTGGAACAAATTACTCTTAATGTTACAATGAATAGTAGAAACTGGATTATTGATAGTAGATTCTCACCCCACATGAATAGAAACGAAACTCTATTTAAAATTTAAATAAAATGGTGTATGTAATAGTGATATTCATTAATAATGGCACCTCAAAGATCAATGGTAGAGGAAATATGTATTTAGAAAATGATGAGCTAATGAAAATCGTAGTACTATACATGGATGGATTTCGTAACAATATCATGTGTGTGAGTCAACTCACATACTCATTACTAATTGTGATATTTATGTAGAATGGGTGAAAAATCAAAGGTATGAATTTAATTATCTCATGAAAAGGTACAAGAAAAATGGAAATTTGTTTTAGGTAGACAATTAATAAAACACTTATTTATTAACAATTATAGAGGAAAACAACTGGTGGCAATGTAAGTTGGCTCACATTAAAAAAAACAGAGCATGTAAAACTTATCCAAGATAAAGTATATTGTTGAAATTACCAATATAACGTGTGATTGAGAAAATACATGTAGTTATTTCATACAGAGATAGAGAGTCTAGAATTATTATTATCCAAGGATTTAAATGAAATAAAATTTGATTGATATTATCTACACAGATGTGTGTGGTCCACTTAAAGTGGTTTCCACATAAGGATAATGGTATTTTATTATTTTTATTTACTATTATAGTATAATGGAATGTGCGATGGTTATGAAGTAAAAAAATAAGGTATTGACTACATGAAGAGATATCTATGATGATTAGAGAATGAAACTAGCTACACAGTCAATATATTTTGATATGAAAATGCAACAAAATACACATCCATTGTATTTTAAAATTTGCTAAAAAACATGGGATTAAGAATGAGGGTATTCAGTGAGAGCACCAAAAACAAAACGCGGACATTGAATATAAAATTTTTTGAGTGAATAAAATTCCAAAAAATATGATGATTGAGAGTTGGGTTACTCTTTATGATTGGAAAGTGGATGTTCATATTGGAATGTACACTCAAAATTGAACAGGGCTATGTATAGGAAAAGACATGACATTGTATGAGATATTACATTGAAGGAATACGTCACCAAAGTATTTTTGTATGTAAAATTTTCAACTGAAATAATGATGGAAATCATGGAAAGTATGGTCATTTTACATGGTGTGTTCCATAGATACTCAATGAATAGTAAACCCTTAAAATGATACAATAATCATCATAGAATTATATTCAAGAGAAATTATTTGAATATAATTGAGGATAAAATAATGAATAACTTGATGACATCATTTAATGACGTGATTGAATCTCAAGGAGAAATTATATAACGGATAGATTAAAATAATGAAATTGTGGAAGGCTTGATGAATATCCATTGATCTCGAAATGATGATGATTCATAAAGTGAGGCAAAATAGGAGACCATTGCTGATAAACTCATCTGATACCTCATAAGATAAATAATAGAGAATATGTTGATCATTACATCATTATTAGGGATTGGACCACACCTACATAGATATGGATAAAAAGGATTGAATCACAAACTCCTCTTTTATAGATCATAGAACTTACTTATTTTGAAGAATAAACATATGATGAATCATCGAATGAGGACAAGAATGAATAACATAATAATATTGAAAAAAAATGAACATTGGATCTTGTTATCAGACTCGAATAATAAAATGTGATTAGAACAAAGTGTATTTTAAAAAAACATAAATGATTTTGGGAATGTGATTAGATATAAGGAATTCCTAATGTGTAAAAGTTATTCATAGATTGAATAAATTGGTGTTGCAGAAATTTTTTCTTCATAGGGTTGACTGGTGTTTATTAGAATCTTCTTTTCCATTATGATTCAAATAGGGTACACAGTTTATTAGATGAATTTTAAAATGATATTCATAAATGGGGATCATGAAGGATAAGTATATGTTGAATAACTAGTGGGATTTATTATTATAAATGATGAAAAAAGGTTATTATATTAAAGAAGGTGCATTGTGATCTAAAGTAGGAACCACGAGCATGGTATTATTGAGAAACTATTATCCAAAGAATATGCAATTTAAATGTGGATATTTTGAAAATAATTTATATTTGAATAATTCATAGGGAGATAAATTTATGGTTATCTTGTATGTAGAAGATATTATATTTGATGGATGAAATCATAGATTAGGGGAATAATTTTGTAATCACATCAAATTGGAATTCAAAAATTCATTGATTTGATAAATCACATATTTTTAAGGGACTACAAGTGATTAAAAAGAAGAAATACAACTTCATTTCAATGGAAAAGTATGCATGAGAGCTTCTGAATAAATTCAAAATTAATGACCCCATACCAATTTCGACTATGATTATGGTTGGGAAAAAATGAAAATATTGAGGATGGGAAATCATTCAATCCAAAATTTTATAGGAGTATCATTGTAAGATTAATATATTTTAATTCTTCACAATGGGATATCAACATTGAAACATGTTTAGTGGATTGATTCCATGTACTCATAAGGAAGGTAATTTTCCAATTGTAAAAACTATCGTTAGATATATTCAAGGTACTCAAAACATCAGAGTATACTTCATTGTAGAAATATAATATGAATTATTTTCATTTTATAATGCTTACTTGTCTAGATATGTGGTGGATCGAAATTCCGCATGCAAGGATGCATTCTTCATTGAAGAAATGTATGGGTGATTTGAACAAGAATAATGAAAGAAATTATCCTAGTATGGATTAAGAAGAGTACATCTCATATAAAATGAATTCTACAAACTATTTTGGATGAGGAAACAACTTACTTATATTGGTGATGATGTGAAACAACCATTTGGAATACACAGTAACAAAAAGGGCAGGATCGATCTTCTAAAAATACAATTCAACACCCTCATAACAAACATATTGAGACCGGATATCACATCATTGGAGAAATGTTTCAACAAGGTGGGGTTAAAATTGAGTATGTTCGAGAAAATAATCAATTGGATAACATCTTGATAAGCCTTTGGAAGCACCAATATTTATGAAACATTTGTTGAATCTTGGTCTTTAGCCACATCACATTTCACAAGGAGGTTATATTCTATCCCCTCCCCTAGTTTTAGTAACTATTTTAATATACATATGGTTGTGATGAAGGTATATAGTGGAGATATGATTTGTGGGTGTTTGTTTTTTAAAACATGTTCCTAATATATTGTATTTTAGTTTATTTTTAAGGGTAATAAAATTCAATGATTTATATGTTTTCAGGATAGTTGGATATGTTTGTGGTCTATTGATGCATGAAATTCACTTTTTACACTATTGTTTTATACACTTAGATTTTCTCATGTAGACTTCATTTTATGGATGAGTTATTTAATGCATATTAGGTTTCGGTTTATGGGTGATGCTTTATTTAATGTATATAAATATTTCAATAAACCCAAAGGGTTATATTATTGAAACCAAGGTCTTTCATAGGTGAAAAATGATTGTATTTAGTGTTTTTTTAAAATCCATGCTGGATTGATCAAAGAGTTTTCAAACTAAGAGATTATATTTTGTATATGGATTTAGTTTTGAAGGTAGAATCGTTTCCATTTGTTTTTCAAATATTTTGTGCTCAAAATCTTTATGAAGGGAATGGATTAATGAAAGATGAATTTCTAGGATTAGAACATTAAAATATGGAAAATAATGGATTTTATGAATGATGGAGTTTGATCAAGATGTAGATTTTCATGAATGAATCTGGTGTCATAAATTTTCAAATGTTGGAAAAAGAGGTTTTATAAAGAATGGATAAAAAATAATGGAAAGACAGAAAGGTACATGATTATGGGAGTAATTTCTAATGAAAAATTTTCACAATAATTTCATGTAGAAATGGAGATTCAAAAAAATTAATGAAGAAGTAAAAAATAAGGCTATGTTGATTGTGAAATATACACTAAGGAGGAGATGTCTATAAATAGGCCTCCTCTCATCATATAAGATATCAAGAGAGTTTGAAAAAAGGGACCATTGATATGATTTAATGAGTTTATTATGAGAAGGAAATTCTCTAAGTAATTAATATTTCTATACAAACACATGTTTTCCAAAAAGAATGGTTATGAAAAAATTTACATAATTATTTTTTTCTGAAAATTGAGTTTTTTGAAGGTTGAGATTTTCATTATAAATTTTAATTTTCGTGAAATACAAGAGTTTTAAAAAAAAATAAGAGCTTCTTAAATGTGTGTATATTCATGAATAATAATTGGTCTTTGAAACATGAAATGGAATTTCATAAAAGGGGGAGTTTTAAAAAATGAACTTATGTTAATAAAAGTTTTTGAACATGTGATTTGAGTTAAAAGTGAATTCATGTATATTGATTAAGGATTATGATGCAAGAAGAGTATCATTGTAAATAAGGACTAGAATTTATGTTCCCAATCTATCGGTGTAACCTTTAAGTCAATAAAATGAAAAAGACTTCACCCAAGATGATGAGGAAGGGAGAGTTGATGAAAGTGATCTGAGGGAGGCAGTGCGCTATCCCTAAAATTCATGTAAAGGTAGTGTTCATGGAATGGAGTGATCATGTTTGATCTTTTGCAATCCGAAATATCTAATGATTTTTAGAGGATTCAGGTAAAACTGACACACTATTGACATATTCTTCTTAGAACACCCCTCAGTGATAAACCGACTAAAATTTTGGTGTTGTGTTCTTATTTTTGTACATGGTTTTTAATAGCTTAATGATTATATCGAATAAGTTTAAAAAGTTCCTACCAATTTTGGACCAAGATCTATCACATCAAAAGAAAAACCTGACACCTTGATTCACCCATCCCCTCTAAGAATGTTATAGGGTTATAGAATGTTATTAGATGAAAGATATACATTAGATTTATTGATTGATTTCTACGTAATATGAATCAAACTGAATTCTATAAAGGTTATCATTATAGAAGACGTTTTTGTGATTTTTTTGTAATCATAACTAGAGCCTTGGGATTCTGTGGTGATAGTTATGAGCAATTCATAAAGAAATAATAATTTTATCTTCAATGTTGTTTGGAAAATGATTTTCAATGAGGACATCCATATTAATGAGAGTTTATATTCTTTTAATGATTTATTTTAATACATAATGTATGGAATTATCACAGTATTAGTGAATCAGAAGAATTCAATGAGGAAGTCAAGGGAGAGGATCATAGGTATGTCTTTTGGAATATTTCTTGTTTTTTGGAAATATAGAAAGATTTTTCCCCTAACGAAATTTTTTCATGGACTACATCTAGATAACTGATTGTATTAGTATATAGTGGTGTAAATAAAATTTCAGCTGTTTCTACAAAAATATAATTTTGGACTACATCTAGAGCATATTTTCAATAATGTATTGAAAAGAACATGATTTTGGTAATCTATTGGATGAAGTATGTTTTTGAATTAATTTTTATGAGTGGTGCATAAAAGATTACTCAGAGATCTCTTCTCGTGGTAGGAGGTGTAAACTATGGGTTGTAATATTTGAATATAAGGTAAGTGGGATATATATATTCCAAAACAAAATATTTATAACATTCCAAACTGTGGAATAATAGGTTTGGGATCCTCAGTGAAAATGGTAGGAAAAATATTGTAGAAAAATGTATACTGAAGCTGGATCATTTAATCATTAGATTATCCGAGAGTTATATACATGATAAGAAGTATAATTTGTCATTTAATTTTTATAAATGAATAATAAAATGTTAGAATCTAGATTTGGTTCGTATATAGGTTTGGGGTATTTCCCCTTTTCATTCTCATGGAGAAGCTATGTACATTATTACAGTCTTTGATTATTTTAATAGAAACATATCTGTATATTTTTTGAAACCTAAGAGTGATGTGATTCTAATATTTTTTCAATTAAATCCTATGGTGGAAAGGGTAATCAAAGGAAATATTAAATTTATGAAATTCAAACAATTATGGTCAATTTATAAAAAAGAGCTTCAAGAATCATTTATAATCTCAAGGGATCAAATAAGATAATATTATTATAAGAACACATGATAAAATGGTGTTATTGAGTGAATAAATCAGATGTTGTGGTAGAGAATAGGAATTATATTTCTAAATTCCAAAATTCATAAGAATTTTTGTGTAGAAATAGTGGGAAAAAATATTAACTGATTAATAAAAGTCCATCAACAAAAATTTGGCATAAATTATCAAAAGAAATTTTGTCCAAAAAATAATACAAAAGTCTCTCATATCTATGTTTTCATAATATTATGTTATACAAAAATTAGTGAAAAGGACATAGAAAAGTTTGATGTAAAATCTCAAACATGATTCTTCATAGTCTATGGATATAAAAATGTTGGAATTTTATTTAAGAAGATTAAAGGATGAACATTTTCCAAATCATAAATGTTCTCTTCAATGATTAGATCTTTTGAAATGCTCATAAATTAAAGGTGAAGTTGGATGAAAAAAATATATTAAACATCAATTTAGGTCTATATGAATATTGGTTTCAAAATAAAATATATTATTGAATGTTAATATATATCTCATTTAATGAAAAGGTCACATATTTCATAAAAATGGTCAGAGAGTAGTGCAGAATGTTTTAAAGTTCATCCATTGGAATTCATATATAATAGATTTGTAACTAGGGAATATTGATCCAGAGTTTATAAAGGTGAATATCCCAATGTTAAAGAACTATAAGAAGTTGAATCATATGTTAATTTTGGAAGATAATCAAGGATTGTGTGAACAATGTTGAGGTGTACTTTTTTTCCTAGTTTCTTATTTTTCATATATTTTATAGAACCATAAATTCTGGAATAAGTGGCTATATTGGGTGATTTTTATAATGACCCAGTAATTTATTAATTGAATTTTTCACCTTCTTATAATTATGTAATATGGTATAAAACTCATATATATCATAGATATCCCAATATAAACATTATTTTCATAAATTAAGTGATATTTATAGAAATTAAAGAAACTATACTGATAGAATAAAAACTATACCCTTGGAATAATAACATGAACCTTAGGAATAGTAATTAGGCTAGTGGAATAGTAAACTCACCTATGAAAATATAAATAAAATTTAGGCATCATACAAATGAAAATATGATATAATTATATCATATTATATGTGAATAAATGTATTAAAAATGATAAATTAAGTGTTTGTATTTTTAGAAAACATTTAATTATATAATTAATATACTCATTTAAAACAAAATTTATTTTCAAAAAATATATTCATAAATTAATATTTGGTTGTATTATTATTATAAGATAATTCAATGAGACATTAATTAATATTTTCAAAGTGTCATGAAACTACTTTTAATATTAAAATAGGGATTTTTTAATAACTGATTATTTAATTTTAAAAAAATTATCATATATATAAAATTATTTTTACAAAATTGAGTCCATTTTTTGAAATGTACATGTCAAACAATGGTTAGGGGTAATATTTTTCTTTTTTCAAAAATAGTTTAATTTTTTGGTGAATAGTGAAATATGATAATTTACGATATAAGCTAAATACCAAATTTTTTTATTCATGGTTGATGTATGGATGATGTAAGACCATAATCATGAACTATTATACATATTTTATATAAATGTTCACAATGTTCAACAATATTTATAGTATTCATCCAAAATAGTAAAATTATTAATATGATAATCCAAAAAACAACCTTCTCCTCCCTTATAAACACCACCCCCCATAACCTCTTCTCCTCACACATCCAAAGCCAGGATTTATTTTTAAACTATGGGAAATAATCTTCCCAAGACACTCCCCAATGTACAATAGAATCTATTCTAATAAAAAAGGCCAAACTTGAGTTCCTTTAGAAATTTCTCTAGAAGAAGAAATTCAAGAGGTAAAATCCTCCCTCGTTCACATTTAATTTCTTTTAATTTTATATTTCTTTTTTATCTTCTCAATAATTCCATAATCTAAACATGAATAATAACTCAATTATATTATATATAGTATAATTGTATCTTTTTTATATAATATCCTTCAACAAATAACTTCTCCATTCTATATTATTAAAAATATGAAAACATCCTTCATGATGTGTCGATTTACAGCCATTATTGAAGTTGAATTTTCGTTTTCTATTTCCAAATTCAATGATTATAATAAAACCATTGTAATTCCTAAATATGATTTTATTAAACATATAATAATTTTTAAAATTTTCATGGAACCAATATATTATAATTATATTAAATATAATGATATAAGTTCAGGATGGTCATATAATCCTCCAAAATAAATTACACCATTTTTTCACAAATGTTTTATCTAATGATTCATCATCATGATATATAAAAAAATGAAATGTAAAAAAAATTAAACCTCAATAATTTTATCAGTATCTTATAATTTCAATTATAGAGAAATATTCTAATTGTACATGGACTTCCATATTTGTTTAAAAGAGAACCAATTGTGAAAATCTAGAAAATGAACACTCCCAGAACGATGTAATTAAACTATATAAATCACAAAATTGACCATAAATGGGAATAATAAAACTATAATAAATATAATAAATTGTTAACTTGTTCTGTATTTACAAATTAGTGAATCTATTTTTTATATCCATGATATTATAGTGAAGAATACATTTGGATGTAAGGTAAGAAGATTCTAGAACCCAATTCCTTTTATTTTTTTTATTACTCTATCATGCTAAACTTATGTGTTGATATTATTTTAATATTCCCCAAATATTATTCCATTGGATGTATATTTTTATTTTTGGGATATAGATGATTCCAATATTATTTTATGATAATTAAAAATATTTTCCAAAATAATTATTCTTTCCAAAACACAATTTAACTCCTCTTGAGTTGTTTATTCTTCACTAAAGAATAATGAATCTTAAACCAGATATGATTTTACCTTTTCATTAATGAAGCCCAAGATTATTCATGGTTGAGGTAATAGTTTTAAACACATTTATTTCCATGGGTTACGTCATGAATTTTATTTATATAAATTTTATGTGGCATGTATTATTAGGTTACTATTATGATTAGACGGGTGTGACCAAAATTATATAGGGTAACAATGCATTGGGTAATGTGATGTATCTCATGAGATTATGTGAAATATGTGTTAACATGATGCTATATCAGTGATAATGTAATGATTACTCACTCATTATATTCATGGATATGAGGCTCGGTTTGTTCACAACTATGTGTGGAATTTGACCACTAAGGCATGATGTTTCATTTTTATATACTGACACATTTCAGGTATTTAGCCATAATGGTTAGTCAGAGGTAACCTATAAAAATTTATTAAAGAGAAGGAAAACCAATGAGGGAAGATTGCTTTCCCAAATCAAAAACAAATACCTCAACTATTGAAAAAAACAAAATATCATAAAAATCAAACCCCTCACCATATCCATAGTCATATTCTTCCTCTATGTTAACCGACTCACACTCAGAGTTTGTTTTAGTTTACATCAATATCATGACATATTTCTTTTCCAATTGTAGTTTCCCTGAGGATAGATGTATCTTACATTATTTAATATCAACACAACCCTTCATAGTATCAGGTAATCTCCTCTCTCCATCGTGAAGGATGATATAGAGGACACCTAATTTGGAATGTAAGAATAATATTTCCTCAGAAATCCCCTTAGTGGAGCAGTCATACCGCCTTTACTTAAAGACATATTAATTTTTCATCCTTGAAAATTATAAATGTAAGATCGTCTTGCAATAGAACTAGAATTTGTTTCACTATCGTAGGCGTTTTTCCATTTCCATTGATGGGCATAGATTCAAGTGTTCAGAATCCATTAATCCTTCCCATAAAATTAACCTCTAAATTAGGAAGACACAGTCCTCTTGTCAGTTATGTTTTCTTGTTACTATCAATTGGAGCAATACAATAAAGGGTCACTTCATTTCCATTACCATCATGGGGATATTTCTCCATTTCATCATCAACAGTTATTGCAGGCAGAAAAATGGATTCATGATGAAAATTTTAAGACTCATTCAATTACAGGCCTTCCTCCATAAGGGACAAAATATAAATCTCAAGTCCTTCAAAATGGTTACAAGTGGGCACATTTTCCTAAAGCTCTCCACCAAATACATGAGTATCCATGATCAAAACTACACCACAAAAAACTGTATTAACTGAGGGATAAACATGAAAAGATACTTGCCGCGAATGGATAATTTTAATATTATCCGAAAAATCTCGCTTTTAGTCCCCAAGATCTGATTTCATATAATTAAAGACTTGAATCACAATCTGATTCAGTGAAGTTCGTACTTCTGTCACAAAAACGGCATGTATAAGAGCCTCTGAATGATTGTTAGGTATATCCACACTCTCCACAGCTGAATGAATCTTCTACTCCACCACTGCACAGTCCAAGAGAGATGCCTCCACTCTCACTCTCTGGTTAGAAAATACTTCCATTCAATCTTGCTCCATTGCCATTTTTTCAATCTCCATTCCCACACTTGACATTTCGGTGGGATACCAAAGAATTGAAGCCCCAAGCTAGGCCTCCACTAGAGACTACTCCATACCATTAACAACAGAGCCAGTGGTGCACATTGTCTTCACCGCATGTGAACTCCCGACCGTATAACTACTTCAACAGACTGACTTGAAATGACCAAAATGATGGCATGCAATAGTATATCTCATCCAAGCCTTTATAATGACCTCTTCTTTCGACCAGAACTCTTTCACAACCATGATCCATACCCAATTCATGGGGGGCCCAGCAGTATCAACCTCAACATATATTCTTGAGAAAAAGGTATGACACAAGACCTCCGTCTGTCAATTAAAATAGTGGTATCTTCCAATAATATTCCCAATAACACACAAAAATAGATGGATTTGGGGTTGAGAGCGGATGACATGGAAGAATAAACCATGTCATGATTCTAGATGTGTCTCATTGCATTTGAATGTCAAAAACCATTGAAATATATAGAAGGAGGATCCTTTGGAACTTTGAGGGGGCCTAGACCATTTGATGAACAAATCCTCATCCAATCCAAAATAGATCATAATGTGGTGTCAGACAAGAAAACCAAACACTCCACGATCCAATAGCTCCAATTATCCAAAGATCAATCAGTCAAATTCATCCACCGAAGGATGATGATGACATAAACTAGCAAGCCACATGATTTTTTAGATATCTGTGGTGCAAGTGAGCTCTAATGGGGAGAGGGAGAGCTAAGGCACAACCTGAAATAGATCAGGGAGTTTTGGGAAAATGAAAACTTCTAGAAGAGAGGAAGTGATTCTAGATTTGAGAACAATGAAAAGGAGTTTCCCTTCTCATTAATATGATATCGTGAGCCTCCCCCCACCGATTAGAAGGGGGAGAAGAACCTTGCACTATTAGGGTTAATCCATCATTGCGCGAGAGAGAGGCCAGAGTGTGAGAGAATACTTTTCCATAACATTTATTTATCTAAAGATTCCTGACATGATTATGATTATGATCATATTCTAATTTTATTATTATGATTATTATCGTCATCCTTATTATATTGATTTATTTCCTTAACTATCCTCTTACAATAATTTTAGCACACCCCATTCTATGACGCATATTTTCATGTGACTACATGTACTGATGATATTTTGAGATTTATAATTAAAAAGAAAAATATTATAAATTAATTTTTATGTTTTATTATTCATGAGTGATGTATAGTACAAACTTTACCAGGATACTAAACCTTTTTATTCTATTATTTTACCAAATTATGTTATTTATATTTTAAATGATGAAAAACTTATATTAGAATAAGTAGGGTTACTTTAGTTGGTATCAAAGTATAGTTTAGTACATTAAGAAATTTGTAAATGAGAACAATAGTTAAAACCCTTAGTATGATACTAAGTACATGTAAGCACCCAAGAATCATTGTTTTTGAAAAATGATAACATAGTGATCCCATAGGATATGTATTTATACTTAATTAAATTAAGGAGCAAATAATTTATTTATATCATGTTGAATTATGTTTTTTGAAAACCTTTTCTATTTTAGAAATTAGTAGGAAGTAGAAGAAACCATGCCAATAATCATGTGATTGATAATACAGTGAATGCATGAATTACATCCCCAATGCCTTGGGGGTGGAGTTCAAAATTTCATGTAAATTATTATCCAAATTTCTGATTCTATTAAAAATAAACTAAATAATTTGGAACATACTACATTACCTATGATAAATTAATTAAATATTAAATATTTTAGGCGGTAAGGACCACCAAATTTTTGTGGATCTACTGATCCAATTTTTGAGAAATATTTGGATAACATAATAGAGAAGATTTTTTTGGGGCTCCACTATTATTATAATGAGATGGTTACTCTGTACTTTTATCTTTTATATGGGGAGTCCCATCTAAGGAGGGGATTTATTTAGAACAGCAAGCTAATGGGTGAAATTGAAGAGATGGAGTGGGAAAAAATTAAGAAAATATTTTCTCACAAGTATTTCCATCAAAATATTAATACAAAAAATGGAGAGAGAATATTTTATACCAAGAGAAAATTAATTTTCATTTTTCTTGGATTACAAATAAAACATCACAAGTTATAAAAGGTATGTCATTAGTTTTTTTGTCATCAATTATTGAAAAATAGATATATTATTTAGTTCTTTAAAACCTCATTTTTGAAAGAAAATATCTAATTTATACATTGGGACTTATGTATAAGTCATTATATGTGATATCCAACAGTTGATGGATTTTAGAGAATGGACCCACGAATATAGAGATTAGAAAAGAAATATGGAGTTTCAAGAGAGGGGATTAAAGGAATATGTTGGAAAGAATGATCATCCAATCAGAAGTCAAAAATGTGGGAAAACAATATTTGAAACAACCTGAAAGGAATAGGGAAATGTTATATGTGTTGGAGTGAAGGTCAATAAACACATAATGTCAAAGAGACAAAAATAATTTGGCCAACGTGACGGAGTAAAGTAGATACCAACCCATGTTTCAATAATTCAGCTATAAGGAGTAAGCGAACCATGAAATCTTGTGAACTAAACATATATTACTTACGGTAAATTAACATCAACATCCACCAAATCTAAAGAAGATAGTGTAGGACTATGACATCACTACTAATGAAGTGGATAAAGAAAATTAAGACTTACAAGGTGCACATCAAATTCAAATAAAAATGGAAAATCTCATATTGGATTTTTGTTCTAGACATATCTAATATATCTTTTTTGTTTTCTAAAACTATTGAATTGAATCCCTAAAATATGATGTATATATATCTATAATAACACATAGTGGTGGAATTATTTCAACCCAAGTGTTCAAATATTCTTCTATTGGAATATATTGGACGATTCTTCAAGATAATCATGGGATGATTCCCATTGTGGAATTAAATGTTATACATGGAATGTATTAGTTCTCATTATATACTGAACATATCAACTATCAAGAAATGGAAATATATTTTCAAATTCAAAACTATCTAGTGATCCTCTAAAAATTAAAGGATGACCATGAATCTCCTTTTGAAAATCACTAAATAGTGCATGTGTTGATGCCCAGTAAAAAAGAATATCTTACTTAAATGGTTGAGTCCAAGGGAGGTATCAACCTGGAAGAAATTCTCATTTCGAGGGAATACAATTTTGTATTTATGGAAGAGTTACCCAGACATCCCTCAAATTATGAGGTTGGGTTATGAGTATAACTCATACCTATATCCACTCATATCATAAAGCCTTCCTATAGTATGGCCTATATTGAACCAATGGATTGAAAGAAGTTGTTTCAAGAGCATTTGGACCATGGGTTCATATACCCATAGTGCCTCGCCTTGGGGTATTCCAATGATATTTGTAAAGTAAAAATAATGAGACTATGTGGATGTGTATTGATTATTTGAAACTCAAAAGGTTCAACATAAAGAACGCATATCCTATTTTAAGGATTGATGGCTTGTTCAATCAACTATGAAGAGGTCAGTACTTATCAAAGGTGTGTATTCAATTTGGATATCATCAAATAAAGGTGAATAAGGAATATATTTATCAGGATACATTCCACCCAAGTTATGGGCACAATGACTTTCTATTGATTCCCTTTGGACTTACTAATCCCCCTAAAATATTCAGGGATTTGAATAATAGAGTCCTTAGATACATCCTTGACACAATTTTAGTATTAATTATCGATCATATTATCATCTACTCCATGATTTATGGGGAACATAAATAACATATATGGATTGCATTAGAGACATTATGGAAGGATAAATTTAACATCATGTTTATAAAGTGTAACTTTTGGATAAAATAAGTCACATTCTTTGGACACGTGATCACATGTGGTGGAACATCTATGGGTCCTTAAAAAATGAAATTGAGGAATGGACTAGAACCAATAGTGTAATGGAAATACATAGTTTTCATGAATTAGTATGGTACTACAAACATTTTTTGAAAAAATTTCTTATGATTTTCTATCTCACTAACTTAGTTAACAGGGAATGATATATAGTATGTCTTGAAAGAAGAATGTGAGGAATGATGCACAGAGCCGAAGAAGAGTTTTATCATTGCATCTATACTCACATTACAAAAAAATGGGGAAACGTTTCCACTATAAAATGATTCCTTAAATAATGGATTGGGATTTGTACTCATTTAGAATGATAATGTGATAGCTTACGCCTCTCTAAAGTGGAACTAATATTACGAAAAAAACTCGATGAATGATATGGAGCTTGGAGCAGAGTTTTTGCCATTAAATATGGAGACATTACCTATATGATGAAAATAATGACATATATACCGATAACAAGAGTCTAAGTATATATTCACACATAAGGAACTCAACATGAATCAAAGAATATGGTTAGAGATAATCAAGGACTATGATATCTCTATTCACCACCCTATTTGGAAGGAGAACATGGTAGCTGATGTTGTTAGATAAAAAATCAGCTACTCTATCTATGATGTATATTGAGAAAGACCCTATATTCATGGATATGAAATAGATGGACTTAGAAATCATAACAGAATTGAATACCTTAAACCTTTCCTAAATTATTTCGCAACCATCTATCCAAGATAAGATAAAGGAGGCACAAATTGAAGATATGGTGTTTCAAAATAAGGTGAATCCAGTAATAGAAGGATATATTCAACATCCCCATATCGATGATGATGGTGTGATTCAGTTTAGAATGAGGTTATGTGTACTGTCATCACCTAAGATAAAGAATGAGCTATTGGATAGTTCGCATAGCTCACCATTCTCAATCGATCCTAGAACTTCCATGATGATTTGGGATATCTGATAATACTTATGATTGGATAACATGAAGGGGGAGATTTTTTAATATGTTTCAAGGTTCAAGATATATATTAATGTTATGGAAGAGTGATATCTGTCCAAAGGGATGATGAAACCATTTACAATACCCATGTGGAAATTGGAGAATGTCACTATATAATTTATTACTAGTCTTCTTAAGACATCCAATGAAAACAATGCGATATGGGATGGGTTGGATAAACTCATCCATAGTTACCACTTTATCACTATTCAAGAATATTTATCACTTGAAGAAGTATATAGTAAAAATGTGAATAAAGTCGTGAGGCTTCAGAGGGTTCAAATGTAGATCATATCTAATCATGATCCAAGGTTCATATCTAAATTTTGGATAAGTACTAAACATGATTTGAGTATAGAATCAAAATTTATAATCACTTATCACCCCCAAACTGATGGCCAATATAAAAGGACTATTTAGATTCTCAAAGAAATGATAAGATCCTTCTAAGTGTAATTCAAAGGGGGTATGTGATCATCATCTTATATTGAGTGAGTTCTCATAAAAAACATATTTCACTAAAGTATTTATATTGCTCTATATGAAACTCTATATGGGAAGAGATGTAGAACTCCAACCTGTTGGGAAGAAGTTATTGAATTAAAGCTACTTGGGCCAGATCTTATGAAATAGTTGACAAATATGGTTTAATCCATCTAGAAACATACCAAAGCTTATCAGAGTTGAAAACATGCTACATAAGAAACAATCAAAAGGACCTGTAGTTCTATGTTGGAGTCAATGTCTTCCATAAAATATCACCATAAAAAAGATTCATGTAGTTTGGAATGAATGGTAAGCTTAACCCAAGGTACATTGACCCCCTTCGAGATCATTGATTGCATATTAGTAGTGGCATATTGGCTTAAACTTCAACCAAGTATTACTTATGTTCATGATGTGTTAAAAATACCACTCCCCAAGAATTACATACTTGAACCCTCACATCTACTAATTCAAGAGGCAGTGAAACTAGATAAAGACTTCTCATATGAATAGAAGCCAGTAATGTTCATGGACCGAAGATAAAAATCCTAATTGAAGAAAAAAACTAACCTTCTTATTGTTTTGTGGAGGAATTTAAGTATAAAGAATATCATTGGGAACCTTAGGAATCAATGGAGGATAAATAGCCTCATATGCTTTTATAAAAAGAAATTTTGTGGAAAAATTTTCAAAATGGAGGAAGAATATAATGATCCAAAAATATTATTAGTTCATTTTTCACTTATTATAACTATGCCATATTGTATAAAACACATAAAATACACATAGAGACCAATAAAATCATTATTCTAATAAATCAAAAATCAAAAAAGTGATATTAATATAAATTAAAGAAACTCTACCGATTAAATGGTTACATGACCCTTAGAATAGTAACATTACAATTATGAATGGTAATCCACCAATCGAATAGTAACCACAATTATGAAAGTGTTGATAAAATTTAGGCATCTTATAAATGAAAATATGATATAATTATATCATAGTATATGTAAATAAGTTTTTTAAAAATAATAAATAAATTGTTGGTATTTTTGTAAAACATAAATGTCTATTTAAAAATTTTATTATTAATATAATGATTTAAAAGATAATTTCATTTCTTAAAATAAATTTATAAATATATATATATATATATAGATATATATATATATATTCTTTTTTATGATTATATTATAATTCTATCAGACATTAATTAATTTTTAAGGTGCTATAAAATCTATTATAAAATTAAAATTTTTATTTTTCAAATAAATGATGATTATTTTTAAATATTACTTCAAAATTATTTTAATAACATGGAGTCCATTTATGAGATCTAAACAGAAAAAAATGGTTAGGATTAATATTTGAGATTTTTCTAAAATAGTCGAATTTTTTTAATAGAGAAATATGATAATTTATGATATAAGCTAAATACGCGAATGCTTCAGTCATTGATAATATACCAATGATGTAAAAACATTAAATTGAACTATCCTTTAATATTATATATATTCATTGTAAATTTTCAACAATATTTATATTATTTATCCAAAATAATAATGTTAAGAATATAATTATAAAAATAAACCCCCTTCATCCCCTATAAATACCAATCCTTGACACCTCTTCCCCTCACACCCCCTAAATAATTTATGCTTGTCGAAATTATTCCTAATATTATTCCTATGACTCTAAACCAAGTCTAAGTGCTTTAGGAATAAAAAAAGGCCAAACCTATGATCCTTAAGGAGGTTCTCAAGGAGAATAAATTCCATAAGTAAAATAATTTTCATTTTCTTATAATTTTCTTTTAATTTTCCATTTTATTTTATTATCATATCATTAAATACTATATAAAAACAAGAATAATAACTCCAGTATCTTATATATACCATAATATTATTATTTTAATGGAATATATAAAATCAAACATCTTTTCCACTTCCTATTATTCTAAAATTATAACATCATTCGTGATGTGTTGAATTATCACCACCATGAATGATGTGTTTCCATTTTCAATTATCACCTTCAATTATTGTAATAAACTATTATTATTGTTAAATAATTTTTTATTATACATATTATAACTTATATAATGTTCTATAATGAATATATAAATATGATATTAAATAAAATGACATAAGTTTCTGATTGTCGTAAAAACCACAAAAATAAATTAATTCATTACCATTATCATTTTATCTAATGAATAATTATCATAGCATATAATCAAATGATATATAAGGTAAATTAAAAATATTTATTTTTGTTAATAACATATAACTTCAATTATAGAGAATTATTTCTATTTTACATGCACTTCCATACTTTTTCTCAAGTGAACCTATCTTAAAACCCATGAAAATAATCACTCCCATAATGATGTAATTGATCTATATTACAGCAAAAAATGGGAATAAATAATCATTATAAAATTATAACAAAAAAAATAAAATCTTAAGAAGTTATGTATTTATTAATATATGAATTTAATTTGATTATCCAGGATATTAATGTGCATAAAGCATTCAGACATAACATAAGGGGGTTCTCAAAATCCACTCCTTTGGGTTGATATTCATTCATGCCAAACTTAGGTGAAAAAATTATATTAATATTATTAATATATAATATCATTTTCATTGAATTTAAATTTCTAAAATATATATGATTCCAGTATAATTTTATAAAAAATAAAAATGTTTTACAAATTAATTATTCTTTCCAAAACACATTTTCACTCATATTGTGTTTTTTTGTCATCAATATTGAATTATGAATCATATAACAAATATGTTTTCCCATTATATTCCAGAACCCTATGGTTATTCATTATTAATGAAATATTTATGAAACCCATTTTTTTGAATAGTTTACTTCATAATTTTTTTGATATAAATTATTTCTGTCATGAATGATTATGTAAATGTTACGATGTGATGAACCCTCCCATAATTATATATCACACCAATTAATTGGGTAATGTGATGTATCTCATAATATGATGTGAAATATGCATGAACATGATTCTATATTTTTCCAAATTATGATGTTATTATTATTCACTTATGATATATGTGAACATGATGCTATCATTGTTCACTAATATTTTTAGTATTTGACAACTAAGACATGATATTTTGTTTATGGGAATTTGCATATTCCATGCCTTTATATAATTCTTATTATCATGATTATAATGATGATCCTATGCTTATTAATTGGTAATTGTTGTTATTCATACCCATTTTATGTTTATTCATATCCATATCTATCCTCTCACAAGGAATAATCTCACCCCTTTATATGATGTATATACTTAGGTGACAATATATACTAAATAAACCGTGAGATTTAAAAGGATAAAGAAGAATATTTTAAATGAATGATGATTTTTTATTATGAATTAGTTATGTATGGTCCTAATTTTAACAACATACTAATTCTTTAGATCCTGGGTTTGTAACATTATTTTTTTGTTTATATTTAAAATTATGTAATGGTTATGTAATAAAATGCATGGTCTCTAAAATTCTGTTAATTCGAGTGTTAGAAATGAAAGAATAGTTAGATTTGTTACATGTGAATAACACCCAAAATATAATGAAATTACCACAAATAAAAAAATTCTCAAGAATATGTTGGTATTTTGGTTGAATGTATATGCTGATGAAATGAATACATATAAAGAAAAGATGGTTGTGATAGGGTTTTAGTATATGGATGGTATTGAAATCACATAGGTATTTTATTCTATAGTTAGTAATACTACCATATGAAATGTTTTATTCTTAGTTTCTGCTTGAAATGTGTTATGTGAACAATTCCACATTAATAGATTTTTCCGTATGTCTATTTATATAAAGAAATTAAAATAAAAAAAACTAGTTTATTTTTTGATAATTAGAATTAAGGATTTGTTTGAAAACTAAAACGCAGTCTTTATGGTTTCAAACAAACACTAAGGTTTTGGAAATATATGTTTTATTACTTCATAGAAGAGAATGTTTCCCATGGAGTAAATCTAATCACTACCATTATGTGAAGTACATGAATTAAATTTAATACATTATCTTACTCTTATACATGGATTATATGTTGTTGGTATGTCTAAATGTATACCTGATTCAATAGATCATCTATTAATTGATTAGAATGTTTTGGATGAATGATTTTGGTTTTGTACAGAAGATATAGGGAATAGGGATTGAACATGATATGAAACCTTGGATCTTATTACAGAAGTATTACTTCTTGAACACTATTGAGAGATTTATAATGAGTGGTTGTAAAGTAGTTTCAACTCCTCTCACTAGACACATTGAACATTCTGAGTTTCTTGTACCATGAACAAAATAAGAAAATAAGTTCAATGAAATTGTATTTTTGTGAGTCCAAAATAAAAATTTTAAGTAGTCTATGGTGTTTACACATCTAGATATTTCTCATTTAGTGGGAGTGATTATCTGGTTCAGGAGCTATCTAGTGAAAGTTCATCGAGAATTTGAAAAGTGTATTAATTATTATATAAGTGAAACAAATGTTTCCACGCCTTGTTTCATAGATGATGAGCTAAAATTAGTATTTTACGGGAAATCCATAGGGTTTATTTGGATTTTTAGATGGTGTGGTTTCGGAAATTAATAAAATAACTTTTTTTAGTTAGTCAAAATCATTTATCTACTGTAATAGTCATAGGGTAAATCATTTGGATTAGAATCAAATGATTTAGTTAAGATTTAAATAAAATGATATTAATTTACATTAAATATATAAGATTCTAGAATATAGTGAGTTGGAGTTATGGAATATATTTTGGGAATTTATTAAATGATGACATGCCCACTTTCGTAAGGGATGATCGAAGGTGCATTTATATTCTCCCTATATATAGAACAGTGTATTACCAAGGCGATACTCTCTAAGATGTAGGGTCACTCATATTAATGATATTCCTATTTTTTTTTGTTTTTATATATTCAATATTTTGAAATGGAAACCTAAAGAAAAGGTTATGTAAATCAAATTTGTAGTGAGTTGATAGAAAATAATAAACATGAACTCAAAAAAAATAAGCCATCAAGAAATGGACCAACATATTATTTAACACAATATCAAACAATAGATCTCTAGATAGATTAAATAGGATCAAAAAATCACTTAGTACATGTCCAATTTCATCATTTACACACCCATATCATCTAAAAGGATGAAAACTCACATAAAAAACTCTTCAAGTGAATGAGAGCTCTCCTAATAGTGAAATAATCACCAAATCGGAAAACTTCAGTTAAGAATGTATTCATGAGAAAGTGTTCCTCATTTGATAAACAATTAAAAAATATATTCTAGAAACTCATTAAATTAAAACAAGAAGATAATCTGGATAAGGATCAATCTGAAAATATTCATAACACATATTATGAGTGGATAATATTTTTTATATCCACCTCACCCTCACTATCATGCAAGATAAAGAAGAAATATATCACCAACATGATGTGTTTATCTCTTGGTTTCTATAAGTATCTAATAATAGATCTAGAATCATGGTTCATCCTATTATATACGAATGTTTTTGGTAACAACACATAGAGGGAGTATGATAGAACAACATTGTATTTTTAAATTTAAAACCAACTCATAGTGTAATGAAACAAGATAAGAGATTAGTTATAATAATTTTACATCTCTTGGAATAAAGTTATTTCTCTTGTATTCAAGAATATAAATACATAGTGAAATGTGACCCTCTAACTTTAATAAAATAAATAGAAAAGAGGTGACATCCTAATTAATAGAAAAAAATATATATTTCTCATTGAGGTGATCATTGTCAAATCTAATTAAAATCTTACTAAGAGTATCCAAGATCATATGATGATATACAATTCCCCTCAAATTTTTTATTCCATGTAGTTTCTAGGATCCATATCCTAAATGTTCTCAATTTATGAAGATCCAGATTCATGATCTCTTATAGATTCCTTCCCTGATATTCATCATTTTCTTATGATCATCTTTCGTGATTCAATTAAAAAAATGAAATGATAGAAATAATACCTTGTGGTTTAGCTCCCTAGTTTGGGATGATATGATTTTTTTGAACAGATGTGGCAATGTTTTTTCTATGACAATAAACAGTTTATAGGATCACTTTATATTCCCTTTAATGTCTCATTAATTTCTTGCAATGACAACCCTCTATTTCTAATTACTCTTACTAAGACTATTTTAACACAATACCAGGATTTTGAGGGTTTAAACTCCAATTATTCATTTTAATATTAACTATAATCAAAATTTTATAAAAATAATATGCTATAAAACACAAATATCTCTATAAAGGCATCAAAAAATTCAAATATACATCACATATTTTTCACACTCAGGTTTAAATCATTGATGTAAATGGTGCCCCTACTAAATTTATTTAGCTTTATGGTATCTCACATGAAAATATCATCAATCAATTCTTAATCAACCAGTATATTAGTAACTCACTTCATTTATTTTTGGTATTCATTTTTTCTAATCATGACATTAATATTTACTTACAACTTCTTCTTGATTCATTACTTCTTCAGTTTCTAATTGTTTTCACAAATGTGACCACAGTTTGACATCATTTCATCATCTATTTTGATGAGTATTAATTAATAAATCCTATAATGTATTAAAATGAATCCTCATATTGGCATCATATCAACATTATTATTTCAAAACTATGACACTCTTCCTCAAAAGTTCCTCTTTTCGACTTCATATTAGTGTTCAAAACAATTTCCATTTTAATTGAGCATGAAAACTAACTACATAGACGTGTTTTAATCTCCTCTCTCAGTGGGGATTCAAACATAATTTTATTTGAAAACCTAAAGTGTATATTATAATTAACCTAACCCCACAACATTTGGTAAATTGTTTTCCCCATTCATCTTTAACTCATCATTTCAAAAAAAATGTTGATAAAAAATCCTCATCATCAAACCACCTCAACTGGGTCATGATATCGAGTAGAAATTGGTTTCATTAATCCATGGAAAATATATTGTAGCCTCACCTGATTTGAGAACAATATTCTTCAGGAAATTGTTTTATGTGTTCATATCTTCTCTTTATACAAAATCCTACTCACTCAGTTCATTTTCATTAATAGAACTACCAATACCAACTATTTCCAGGTTCACATTCGTAAATTGAATCATCACCCACACTAATATTCCTCAGATGCAACATCTAATTACATTTTAGATTTTATATAATCTTATTGAATGGTAAGTCTAGACAATGATTTAATATTGGGTTTATTAACCATTGATCACATCCTATTGCAGATATTCAATATCATCTCATTGGACATGGTTTCCAATTCATACATCGAGATTAGATGGTGATGATATCTCTTCCCCATAAAAATTCATTAAACAATGGGATTATTATTATTTTTTTGGTTTTAGATCAAGATCCTATGTTGGAAAATATAGTTCCTATGGGGTTTATAATTCTATTTTATTTTGGAATGGTCAATTATAAGTAGGTCTCATAGTGGCTTCTCAATTTCCATGTGGTGTGTTGGGTTGTGATCTTGTGATCAATTGAAAATCAATGCAGGGTATGTTGATATGAAATGTTGTGGTCGATTTGTCTCTACCCCATATGATATGTCAAATATAACGGGATAGGTTGATTATTTATGAAATACTATAGTCATTTTTTTGTTATTATATGCATTAATGAGAATGGTGTGTTTCATTCACTTATAATTTCATGATAAATTGAAATTATAAATTTTGATAGGTCATCAATTTTCTTTTGGAAAAATCAGGCATGATTGTTTCCAAATATGAACATTGTAAATTTTTTTCTAGGCCAATAATATTTAATCATTTATATGGTTTGTTTCCCAAAAGATTAACAGTCTGTTGGAATTTAGGCATGCATTATGTAGGTAGTTGGTATTATGGTCACATCATTACTTTTTCATTTATTACACAGGAAATCAATTCTCGTATTCATATAGAATATTATAATAGGATATGTGTCCAATTAATTTTTTTAATATTTTTGTCATTTGTATGACCATTCATTATTCATGTGGTTAGTGGGGGGAACTTACATTTTTATGGCATGGGTAGTGTACTAATCACAAAGCCATTCCTCATAGTATATTGTCAATATTTTTTGCAGATAGAAAAAATATATTCAATCCAAAACATTGAAAAAATTATAAATTGGAAGTATGAAATGATATGAACATAAAATAATATGTAAATTTTTAAAAATATAATAAAAATAGAATTTTAAAAAATAGAAATAAAAAATCATTTAATTTTATTGAATTAGTTATAAAATCAAAACCTCAACAAAAAGCTCTAAAAAATTGTTCAATGAAAAAATATTTCTTTATTTAAAATATATATAATATGAAAAGAAATAATTTTTTAATATTGGAACACAAAAGAAATGATTTCTTAAATATTTCAAAAGATAAATTGTTTTTACTCAAATTTCATAGTATTCAATAAATGTCAATTAAAATATATTTACATATAAAACACTTTTATTTAATTTCTTATGATGTGAAAAACTATATTAAAATAATTTCATATATAATTACTCCATAATTATCCATTTTTAGGCCTTCAAAGAAATAATGCATTTTATCCTTGTAGGTAGAAAACAAGATTTCAGAGTCAGCTCACAGCGTTTCATTCTAAAACATTAATTTCCACAATAATAATATTTCGAGATGGGTTAATATTTGAAAATAATTTTCAAAGAGTTATCACAACAGGTTTCCTTCAAAATTAAAAAATAAATAATAGAAATGGGAATGAATTTACTCCTCCATAATTTAATATTTCACGCCTCCTATATGAAAATAACTCACTTCCCTGCATTAATTCAAATTCAAGTAATTGTTTTTAGAGTTTATACATGTTATATTTAAGTGAAATTAAAAAATTTATATGAGGAATCCTCAATAGAAATTCTCCCCCAGTAACCAAAAATAAAACATCATTTTTTTTCAATTCATTGATTTAACTCAAATAATTTTATTATATTTTAGTTTTTTTATTCTTAATTTGAACTTAATATTCCCCTAACCTTAATAAAATATTATTTTAAATTAATAATTTTTTTAAATTCATGAATTTCCAAAGAACTTATTGAATGTAAAATTAGATTTTACTTGCATAATGTCTTAGATATTCACTATGGGATCCAAACATTCCAACTTTATTTTAGTTTTAAATGACTTAAATGATAATATTTTTATTTCGATACCTGAGTTGTTTGTTTAAAAAATGATGAGTCCCCTAGATTCATGTTTAATGATTTAGTTTCTGTATGTTTTAATTAAAATTAAATAAAGCTCTATCACATCGCACTTGTTTTCCATGTTCAAAAATAGATTCTCCATAATATCAATGTGAAGAAACACTCAAAATAATGAAAATACAATAATTTTATATTAAATTTTAACCTTACTAACTATAATGAAATTATATGTAACATATGAAAACATTAAAGATAAAATTTTAACTCAAGGACCCTCAATTTGGAAAAATATAACATTTTATAAAACATTTTGGGGGTTTTATAAGGACAACATTTAAGAAAAACCACATTTTATAGCATATATCACCCATCCTTAAAACCCAACATTATCTCCAATATTGAATCAATAGATAAGAGATTATTTTAATTCAAAAAATTATTTCATTTCTTCATTTAATAGATTATTAGATGGGTTACAAGAAGTTAAAAAAATATTTCTCTAATGTCCATATTATGTTTTTTGAAATGTTGATTCTTTTGATCTATGTAAGGAGATACGAATTATCATTTTCGATAAAAAAGGTAATAAGAAAGAAAATTATATACACTAGAACACGAAATTTCAATGGTTCAAGAGATATTTTAGAAAACATTTGTTCAATTTGATTTTCAATTCTCTAAATATTAGTAATAGTTACACCTGCCATAGACTTTTCACTCCTCTTGGACATAAAAAAACTTAAAAATAATGATGTATGTCAGCTCCGATAGTTCATACATACCCATCATCATAGTAACATGATTTAATCATGACCTATGTGAATGAAATTCATAGTTATTTTCTACTATAAAATATAAAACACTTACATAAAAAATGATACTATGAAAAAAACATGATATTATTGGAATAAAACATCTATGGGGTGTTTTATTTGGATTGTCCATAGCTAGAAAATCATTAGTTCAACCCCAATCTAATGGAAGTTGTGACTTATTTTCTAAGAACCAACATATTTTCTTATTTCCGTCTTTAGTTCTTTGTAATTATTAGCTTTACCATTGTAAAGATTATATAATGTACCCATCCATGGATATTTAAATTTTACGACTTAGGGGAGAGGGGAAAATGATATAGGGGTGCATACCTATTTAATCACTTTGATGAATGGTGTGGTTAGATTTTGGTAACTGAGTTCTTGAATGACACATGTATTTGGGTTTAGTAAAAATAATTATTCATTGTTGAAAAAAGGTACCAATATCCTATTTTTATCCCATGACCACCTCGAATACCTCATATTCAATAAATCATAAAAATAAATTTTAAATAAATATTTGGACATCCAGAAATTTCATCAACAGGTGTATCCTTCTTATGAATCTGTAAGAGATAAAAAATATCAGCTTAATCATCAGATCCTACATAGGGAGAGGAATTATCAAAATCATAATCGGTGTTATTAGAATGAAATAAAAAGATGATTCTTTATTACGTTGAAAAATCCATTAATTTGGTAAGATTTTTCTTCTTTAAAGTTAGATAGTACACCTCGGGCATGGTTGAGGTATACCATTTTAACCAAACACTCTTCAAAAAACATCACCTCATTTTATGTGTCTTCCAGGAAAAGGGATGGAATGTAATAAACAGGATTATTCTTTTGAGTTAGGGAAAAATCATCAGACATTTAAGAACCCAATAGATCATTAAATAATGTATATTAAAAATGAACATATAAATTTTGTATATATTCCTTAAGATCATCTTGAACCATATCCTACCATCCATTGAAAAAGATATAAGAATTTGAATCTTCTATATACCTCATTGAATCATGGGTTATATCATGATAAAAATTAAGAAAATCCAACTTCTTATTTCTTCATTTTATTTTCTCTCTTCTGTTCAATTACGTTCCATAAATATCATCTATTGTTTTCTGGAGGTCTTCTTTTCTATTTTGGATTTCCTTATATTTATCAAAATCATTTGGAAATACTTACATTCATATATAATAAAAAAAATTCACCATTAGTAATATATCTATCATAACATTCTATCACCAAGTATTGAGATGGTGTTTTAGAATCATTTTTTTCATGAAGAATAGAATATTGAAACACTAGATTTGAATATGAAACATTAGTGTCTATTACCAATGTCACTTGTAAAAATAATAAAGGAAAATGAGGTGAAAATAAAAAAAAACTTCTTCTCTAAAAATTATTGTAGAATATGAAGAATCCCCATATATATAGGGAAATTGGAGATATATTTACATTCATCAAATGTATTACATTTTGTCTCACCTGGGGGTTGATCTCAAGGAAGAAGCATCACTAATTCTAGTGATAATCCTAATTTATTCATGTTTCAATATATTTGAATGAATGGAATCGAAATATTTATTGATTAAAATTATTTGACAAATTATTTTGATATATATGATGAATATGAACTAATTATATATAAAAAAGTTCCAAATAATGATATGGAGGTTATTTAACACCTCGAGTTTCCGAAAAAATAATAAGTTTAAATAAATTATAATTTAAAATGAATAATGTTATAAATAAACTATAAAAGAAGGATTTTTTTAATGAAAATTTATGAATAGTTTGATTTATTAAAAAATGTCATGTTTTTAATATGCGACAACGTCAAATATATTTTCCAAAACATTGTTCTAATAAATGAAAAAATTAATAATGATGTTTTATTATAAATAATGTTTTTAATTAATCTATGTCATATATATATATATATATATATATTTACAAAGATAAAAGCTTAAAACAAGATTAATAAAAATTAAGTGTTAAAAATGATTTACTAACATGCAATGAATTTGTTTAGATCATTATTTCTTTTTATACTAAAATAAATATTATGTTAAATTACGAATTTTAATAAAAGTTGTTTTAATGAAATATTTTTTGGATTATAGAAATCTATTTTACAAGATAAAGAAATATATAAATCAATTTATCAAACTAAATAAAAAATGAACAATATTGATAATCTAATAATATTTTAATTATTAATTTTGAAATTCTAAGTGTATATATATATATATGTGTGTGTGTATGTAATATATTTACTTATAAAAATATATTTATCAATCTATTTTATTTATATATGTAATTTTTTGATTAAAATATAGACTTATTCTAATTAGGTTGATAATGAAATAAATCAAAATATTAGTTTTGAATTATTTATTTATAAAACTAATATTATTATAATAATATAATTTTATTATACATGTCATTTAATATTATTATTTTTATTTATAAGATAATATATATTATAAATATATTATATATATTATGATTTTGTTTATAAAATTTACAAATTATAAATATAGATAATTGTTATATTAAAAAAATGCATAATAAATTTATGTTTAAAAAAAATATAATTTCAATAAATTATAAAAATGAATTTCATATATTTATATTTATATAAAAACACTAACATGTTATATATATATATAACGCTAAAATTGTGTGTATATATATATATATATAAAATGTGTGATTTTAAATATTTATGTAAATAAAACATATATTATATATATTCATATAAAAAAAAGCTAAAACGGGTAATATATATAAACATATAATTTATTAATAGTTTAAACGTTTTTAGGTATTAACAAAATGAATATGTAAATATATTATTATTAAAAGAATAAAGAGGTGTGAATACAAATCGAGGATTGATTGAACCACCTATTTTCTTAATAATATATTGATTGTTTTTATGTGTGGCGTGGCTTTTGGGGATAAGAATTCAAAAGTGGTGACTGCTTGTTTTGTGTGTGTGGTGCGATATTATTATTATAATATAAGATTTTATATGTTTCATTATATATATATTATAAATCGTGCTATTATATATTACATGTGTAGATCATTATATATTATATGTTTCACTATATATTAATCGTTATATATAATATTGTTATTATTATAATAAATAACATATTAATATTATTAGATCTAATAATGGATGTCTTTTTGGGAGGGGTGAGAGAATATATTATTATAATTGTATTTTGACAATCATAAGGGAGGGGTGAGTCATTTTTCACCTCCTCTTGACATTATTTTTTTAAATAAATTAACATAATGGATGGAATGATTTGGAAAAATAATATATATATAATAATGTATCCTTATGATACCTGTGAATTGGGTTAAACTTCCCGGAGAAGCTACCTCCATGATTTTTTTAAATTTAGAACCCCCCTTCATGCGGTTAGATCACTCGAGTCAGATCACTTCCTCAGGTTCTTGTTTTTCTTTTGGTCCTTCATCTTCTTAAATTTTACACACATGCTTTCGGGAGTATTGCATACCATAATTGAGCACTGCACCACCCGTAGTGTTTTCTAGGCCCCTGCCTGGTGCATCCAAGCCTTAACATGCAATTTAATCCACTAAGGTATGGTTTTATTTAGTTTTGTAAAACCCATATATACATATATGTGTATATACACTTATATATAAATACAAAACATGTTCTGTTTTATGTTTCTAAATGATGAACATTTTTATTTAAATAATGTTCTTTATTCATATAATTCATGCAGGGGTCTATTTTCAATTATCCTTTTTTACAAACCTTTATTATATAATTCTGTAGATGCAGTTTTAATTTCAATCCCTCTTTTAAAAATTTCCAAAGAGTGTTTTATGATTTTATTTCATTAAGATGAACCTATTTTGGAATATACAGGTTTATATATATATATATATATTATATGTTTATATCAAAACCAAACTAAATATTTATTATATTGGTTGGTTTTGGTTTTCTGTTATTCTGCATAATTTTAAGAGTAAAATTATTTATTATGATTTTATTTTTATTATTAAATTATGTTATTATACATGGTTATATATATATATATGTTTATATATATATATATGTATATGAATGAAACGGTGGATATCATTTTTACAATGTTATTCCAGTTTATCAACATGTTTCTGAAAAAATGCACATAAAATATCAACATGTTTTTTTAATATCATGGGCGTCTTATTTGCATAAATACATGGCCATGCTATTATGTTTATCATCTACACTAATCTTATTATAATCAACTCATAAATATTGTATAGGTAATGACCATTATTTGTATTAATGAAAATGTCGTACACATTGGTTTCTCTAGCCTTATATGGAAATTATTTATACATTTTTTTGCACTATATATATATATATGATGTATGGTTAATGGGTTATTATGTATTAATAAATTTTAAAAAAATGATACATATGAAAAATCGTGCAGTGATATGTCGATGTGTAAATTGACTATTTTAGAACAATCAAATGAAATCTTATAAAAGTATATATATATATATATAAGAATATGTATATATAAATTTGTACACATGCATTACATATGTATCAAACGTTGTTTACGAGTTTTAATATATGAAAACCCAGTGCAAATGTATACGTATTTAAGTGAAGCTTAAAAAGTTTTCATAAAACCTAACTCTCTAGTGTGGTAGATAGGAAGGGATTGGGCATGGACCCACCATTTCCTGTAATTAGTCGAGCAGTCACAAAATTAGTTTTTTTGTGATCAGAAGCTTGCATTATGTTTTTAGAAAAACACAGGAGTATATTTGAGAAATTTTAAATGTAAGTATATTCTAAAAATTGAACTAGTATTTTGATGTCGTAATTAATTTCAAACGGTATTTTAAAACAGGTATTCCTAAAAGGTTATATACTGTTTTTCAATGAATATTTATTGATGGGTTCTAAACCCCTTAATGAGAATCTTTTGTTCTCTCCCCAAGTTTTCAAAATGTTTTTCATAGGTTTCCTTGAAATCTAGAGTTGGTTATCATTGTTGTAGTGCGCGGAAGTGGAGATGAACTTTCAGTTCGTTTTAATTTTCTCGCTATAACTCTGATGTTTTTTTGTAAGCATGTATCTATTTTTAGAACCTAGACCATAATAATGTCCTCTTGTATGTCATGTCTAAGGCTGGATCCTTACACTTGGTATCAGAGGAACAAAATATACAAATTTGGAAATACATGTTTTTGTTTAACGTTAGTCTCTAGGAATCTAGCAGTCATAGTTTTCTAAATTTTGATGACGGAAATTCAGAATTAGGTTTAGTCTGATGGTCGAATTGCGATGACACAATTCTGTTAAGGGGGGAATATTTTAACCCACCAAGTTTCTGAAAAAAATAATAAGTTTAAATAAAAAATACTTTAAATTGAATAATGTTATAAATAAAGTATAAAATAAGGCTTTTTTTCTAAATGAAAATTTATGAATAGTTCGATTTATTAAAAAATGTCATGTTTTTAATACGCGACGACATCAAATATATTTTCCAAAACATTTTTCTAATAAATGAAATAATTAAGAATGTTATTTTATTATAAATAATGCTGTGAATTAATCTATGTCATATACATATATATCTATTTACATAGATAAAACCGTAAAAAAAGATTAATAAAAACATAGTGTTCAAAAAGATTTACATACATGCAATGAAATTTTTAAGATCATTATTTCTTTTTAAACTAAAATAAATATTATTTTAAATTACGAATTTTAATAAAATTTGTTTTAATGAAATAATTTTTGGTTCATAAAAATCTGTTTTACAATCTAAAAAAATATGTAAATCAATTTATCAAAATAAATAAATAAATGAATAATGTTGATAATCTAATAATATTGTAATTAATAATTTTGAAATTCTATGTATATATATATATATATGTATGTGTTTTTAATATATTTACATGTAAACATATATTTAGCAATGTAGTTTATTGATATATTTCATTTTTTTTATTCAAATATAGACTTATTCTAATTAGGTTGATAATGATATAAATCGAAATATTAGTTTTGAATTATTTATTAATAAAACTAATATTATTATAAAATTCTAATTTTATTATACATGTCATTTAACATTATTATTATTTTTTTTAAGATAATATATATTATAAATATATGATATATATTATTCTTTTGTTTATAAAATTTATAGATTATAAATACATATATTTGTTATATTAAAAAAATGCATAATATATTTAAGTTTGAAAAAATATGTAATTTCAAAAAATTATAAAAATTAATTACATATATTTATATATATATATATATATATAAATGCAAACAAGGTATATATATATATATATAACGCTAAAATTGTGTATATATATATAATGTGTGATTTGAAATATTTATTTTAATAAACCAAATAATATATATATTCATATAAAAAACGTTAAAATGGTGAATATGTATAAATATATAAATTATTAATAGTTTAAACATTTAGAGGTATTAACAAAATGAATAAATAAATATATTATTATTAAAAAAAATAGAGGTGTGAATGCAAATCGAGGATTGATTGAACCACCTATTTTTTTAATAATATATTGATTGTATTTATGTGTGTCATGGCTTTTAGGGTTAAGAAGTCAAAAGTGGTGATTGCGTGTTTTGTGTGTGTGGCATGATATTATTATAATAATATAACATTTTATATGTTTCATTGTATATATATATAATATAAATCGTGCTATTATATATTACATATATAGATCATTATATATTATATATTTCACTATATATTAATTGTTATATATAATATTGTTATTATTATAATAAATAAAATTTTAATATTACTAAATCCAATAATGGATGTCATTTTGGGAGGCGTGGGATGGTATATTATTATAATTTTACTTTTCCAATCATGAGGGAGGCATGAGTCATTTTTCACCACCTCTTGACATTATTATTTTTAAATAAATTAAAATAATGTATGGAATGACTTGGAACAAAAAAAATATAATAATGTATCCTTATGATACCCGTGAATTGGGTTAAACTTCCTTGAGTAGATGCCTTCATGTATTGTTATAAATTTAGATCCCTCCTTTATGCAGTTAGAACACTCGGGTTAGATCACTTCCTTAGGATCTTGTTTTTCTTTTAGTCCTTCAACTTCTTAAACGTTACACACATGCTATCAGGAGTATTGCATGCCCTACTTGAGCACTGAACCAGCCGTAATGTTTTCTATGCCCCTGGCTGGTGCATCCAAGCCTTAACATGCAGTCTAAATCCACTAAGGTAAGGTTTTATTTAGTTTTGTAAAACCCATATATACATATATGTGTAAATACACATATATATAAATACAAAACATGTTCTGTTTTATGTTTTCTAAACGTTGAATATTTTTATTTAAATAATGTTCTTTATTAATATAATTCATGCAAGGGTCTATTTGCAATTATATTTATTTTACAAACCTTTATTATATAATTTTGTAGATGGAGTTTTACTCTCAACCCCTCTTTTAAAAATTTCCAAACAGTGGTTAATGATTTCATTTAATTAAAAAGAACCTATTTTGGTATATAAAGGATTATATATAGGTATATATATTATATGTGTATATCAAAACCAAACTAAATATTTATTATATTGGTTGGTTTTGGTTTTTGGTTATTCTGTATAACTTTCAGAGTAAAATTATTTATTGTGATATTATTTTTATTATTAAATTATACTATTATACATGGTTATGCATACATATATATATATGTTTATATATATATATATAAATGAAACCATGGATATCATTTTTACAAATTTATTCTAGTTTATCGGCATGTTTCCGAAAAAACAGACATAAAATATCAACATGTTTTTTTAATATAATGGGCGTCACATTTGCATAAATACATGACCATGTTATTATGTTTATCATCGACACTCGTCATGTTATAATCAAATCATAAATGTCGTATAGGTAATGACCATTATTTTTATTAATGACAATATCGTACGCATTGGTTTCGCTAGCCTTATATGGAAATTATTTATACATTTTGTTTTCCCTATATATATATATGACGTATAGTTAATGTGTTATTATGTATAAATAAATTTTAAAAGGATGATACATTTGACAAATCATGCAGAGATATGTCGATGTGTAAATCGACTACTTCAAAACAAGAAGATGAAATCTTATGAAAGTATATATATATATATATATTTAAGAATATGTATATATAAATTTGTACACATGCATTAATTATGTGTCAAACATTGTTTACATGTTTTAATATTTGAAAACCCAGTGAAAATGTATACGTATTTAACGCAAACTTAAAATGTTTTCAGAAAACCCGACTCTCGAGTGTGGTAGACAGGAAGGGATTGGACATGGACCCATCAAGGCCTGTAATTAGTCAAGCAGTCACAGAATTAGTTATTTTTTGTTCACAAGCTCGAATTATGTTTTCAGAAAAGCACTGGAGTATATTTGAGAAATTTTAAACGTAAGTATCTTCTAAAAACTGAACTAGTATTTTGATACTATAAATAATTTCAAACGGTATTTTAAAAATGGTATTCCTAAATGTTTATATACCGTTTTTCAAAGAATATTTTTCGAACGTTTTTAAACCCCTTACTGAGCATCTTTTGTGCGCACCCCAAGTTTTCTAAATGTTTTTCATAGGTTTCCTTGAAATCTAGAGTTGGTCATCCTTGTTGTAGCACGCAGAAGCAGAGATGAACTTTCAGTTCATTTTAATTTTCTCACTGTAAATCTGATGTTTTTTGTAAACATGTATCTATTTTTCAAAACCTAGACTGGAATAAGGTCCTCTTGTATGACACGTCTAAGGCTGGGTCCTTACTAGTTATCCGAAAAAAATACTACATCAGAGTCAATCCACTATTTAACTACTTATCATGGATCTCTAAATGGATTAGATAATTTTTTATACTAAATAATTCCATGCTCTATCTCTCCAATAATATACCTATATCTCCCAAATTATGAACACTCAACCAATTAACATCTACTATTGCATTAGAGCTTTGAAAATAGTGAAAGAATCACCCAATTGGTGCACTCCAGTCATGAATCTCTTCCTACCAAAGTTATCATCATGAGATTAATAAAAAATTAACATCAATAAGATTATTTATCAGTTAAATAAATAAAATAAAGGGGATATATATCAAGATGAAATTATTAGAAACACTTCATGTGATTGGATATGATTCCCCATATCCAGTTCACCAAGATGACCATTAGAGCGAGAAGGATGTGATGATCACTAATATTTTATAATCTCGTAGTATCCTTGAGATTCACATTCTAACTATACACACACATGTTCTATATTAATCTTAAAAACATTTCTGTCCCAATACATAGAGGTTGATGAACAATGAACATTTTATTTATAAATTGAAAATAGTGTAACATTTGTAAGAAATGAGAGTGAATAAGGGTTATAATATGTTTTGTTCTCCAATATCTGGGATCATCCTCTAGTTTATGGGAATACCGCTTTATAGTGAGGAGTTATCAAATTATTTGAAAAAAAATAAAAAAGTGGTGAAATATTTACTAATAGCCAAAAAACATCTCTGTGGAATGCACTGATGTGATCAACATCTTCTTTAATGGAAATTCTAGTGAGAATAGACAATAACTTGTAATGAAATGAAATTTCTCTCTAATATATTTTAAATATTAGTGATCAAGTGTAACACCCTAATATTTTAATAAATGATTACATTTAGATAATAGAATTTTATTATATATTCCTTCACATGTGATGCCGAACATAATCGAAAATGTGATATGTTTAGATAAAATATAAATATTTAAGTGTGTCTATTAATACCTATCCATTTAATGAAAATAAATGAATATGAATAAAGATTTTATTAAGTACATCTATATTTAAAATAAAAAATACATTTAATATGAATCAAATTAAATTATTTTACCTATACTGACTAATAATTTCATTTATTAATCGCAAAATTATTTTTCTAACAGATATAACTTATTTGATTTATATTTCTATATCAAGAAAATTATGATTAATGATGATAAATAATTTTTGATATTAATACTTTTTTTAACACCAATTTATCTGATAATTATAATATAAATAGTTAATATTAGAAAATTCATTTTTAAAATAAAATGAATTTTCATGTTTTTTTGATTTTATTCAAAAGTTGAATTTATATTTCATGAATTGGAAATAACTAAAACTATCTCTATTTTTAATTCCAAAAATCATAATATATATTGTGTGAATTTTTTATCATTTTATAAAAAGCTATATATTTAGTTAAAAATTATGAGATATAGAAAAATTACAATTTCATGGATTTTATCACTATGTAAACATAATCTAGATGATTTTAAAACAATTAAAGTTTTAAAATATGAAATTAATGAATAAAATTATACATTATTCAACATTATTTTTATATATAATATCATTGTGATTTATTTTTATAATGAAAGTTAAATGATACGTTAATATAAATATTATTTTTGGTCTTCTCTTTAATAAAATATTTTCATGGTGAGTTTCTGTATAATCTGACCTGCTATGCCTCATCAATTTTATTAAATTCATGATAATGAAAATTATGTATTTGAAATCACTAACCTTGATAATTTTATCATATATAAAATTGTAATTATAAAAAAACATCATTTCTCTAAAAACAGGTTTATGCATTTGTGTGTTTACATATTAAAATTAACTTATCTTATATCTATATATTTTATTTGATAATTTTTTAAAATTTAAAGTCATAAATTCTAAATTATATAAACATTTTATATTTAATTTTGGTCATTAAAATAAATTACTAATGTTGAAAATTATTTTCCTTATTAAAATATAAAAATAGTATAAGGTATATTACTAAGGGAAAATCGATAACATATTAAAAAAATGTTTTAAAAAATATTTTTGAGGTGTGACTCAGCCAAAACTCACTCAATTTTATAATTTTTCCTATTTAGACATTGGAACCATTAATATTGTAATTAAATAATTGAAATTCAATTGGCTCTCCCATAACTACCAATACTTTCACTTATAAAAGTTTAAACTTACTCCAATTCAAGATACAACATTCCTTTATTTTTATCATTGAATATATATTTTTTTACTCTCACTAGAACCCTATAATAGGAAATCAATTCCCTATTGAATCATAGGTTGTCCTAATCCCTTCAATTTCAGGGTTATCAACTATTTAGCTCTTCACCATAATTATCTTATTTAATTTTTTTCCACAAAACTATATAATAATATAAGATTCATTTATATAATAAAATTTAATGTATTAATAATATTATCATTGTTTATTCTTATGCCCCATCCATTAAGAAAAATGAAACTGTCATTTGTGTGTTGTGTGGATTAACTCTTAAACGACATTGTGTGTTTTATTTTCCTGCACTACATTAATGTGTTGGATATAAGGATTTTATTGAGGATAAATATAGTTTTAATGACATAATTACTGTTTTTATGAAAAATTTAATAACCTATTATTGTTATTATTATCATACAATCGTAATTAATTTAATCATTTAAAATAAGAATACTTGAAGGACAATATTTTATTACAATTTCATAAAATAATAATATATTACACTTATTAACACAAAATAATATCATTATACTTCAAGTATAAATATATTAAAACAAACCACCTCATAATAATTTTTAAAACAAGGGTATGTTTATGAATAGTTCAGTTTAACAACCTACATGAATAATACTATTAATTTATATCCTGAATGAAAATTGGGATATAATTAATTGTATAATATGATATATAGTTGTAAATAATTATTATTTTTATTTCTAATTTTATTATTAATTTAACTAATTAAATTATTGATTAAGAAACCACCCTTCGATTTCCAATAATCATCATAACACTCAGTGTATAAATTCAAAATATTTCATGTATAGAAAGACTATTTATGAACATTACAAATGAAAATGGATATTAGGAAAGTTTTTTTGTAAATAATCAAGTTATCCATGTTTTTAGTACCCGAGTTTAAATTACGTTCATGGAATTTAAGAAAATAGGTAAGGGTTTCCCCTCAAATTCCACACTTTAATACATGTCCGTTATAATGAACCATATTTAATTTCATTGGAGTATATACTACCTATTTGAGATAAAATATAATGAATTATATTTTATCCATGGTATTATAAGTTCAATTAAAATATATATCTATCAATGATTTTTTCTTAAAGTGTTACTCAATCCATATTATTTTTCATAATCTCATATTTAATTTTTTAAGACATGATACATGTCAAGGACGATGTTTCATTTGTAAGGTGTATTCATTATCCATTGATTTTTTTATCTTACATTTTGTATTTCATGTGATTTAACATCAAAAACATGTTTACTTATTCATTTCAGTAATGATATATTTGAATCACTATTAGTAAGGTTTTTTGGTAACTGAAATATATATTTTGAGTTATATTGTTTTATCTTGAATATCATTCTTCCATGATTTTGTTATACCACCCTAAAATTTTATTTTATTTTACAATACACAGTAAGATTTACATTATCAAAAAATAATTGTTTTACAATATGGATTTTCAACAAAGGTAATTTGAATTATTACAATTTTCCATTACTAATTAATTTTTTGTGTTCAAATTTACAATAGAGAATATTATTAAATTATCAGTGCCATATTATTTGAGATTTAGTTAAAATTTTATGTTTTCAATGATTTTACAATTCATATTTTGAAAAATAATTTTGTAAGAGACTCAAAACTTTATCTTTACTATCAATTTTAAAAATGTTTTCTAAAGCCACTTTTATGTTTTCACCTATATTTTCCTTTCCATTTTCAAATCAATTAATTGGGATTATGTTTCAAGATTTCCCCTACAATATATTTATACTTTATAATTTGGTGGATGTGAAATCCTGACACCAAAAAATATAATTCATTATTTTTATATTGGTTTAATTGTTGAATAATTATTTTTCATGGATGGTTGTCATCTATAATCACATATGTCGGTGTTTCCTTTTTACACAAGGGATATATTCATTTGAAACTTTATAATTCATTCCCATGGATAGATTATGATTATATTTTTCATTTATTGAATAATATTATGTGAACATCACATTTTAAATAATGGTAATTGGATTATGTTTACATAGAAATAATTTTTTTCTATTGACATGGGGAAAAATATTATCCTTCGTTATATTACTTTTAAAATTAATATGATTATTGGAATGTTGAATATGTAATATTTAACGATCCAGATTCATCCTCCTGATGGGTTAGGATCATATTATACCTTATATTATCATGGGTAAAGGTATTGTTATCCATGATGATTTTTGAATACTAATACTGGTTTATCATGTACGAATATCCTATTCTGTGAGTGATATGAAAGTTATTGATGACTCTTATTATGAATACGTTGAAGATATTCAATTGAAAGGTTGGACCCATAATTATATATCCATGTGATGTATCGATTAGAAGCATGAGACAAAAAATAGATTGGGTATTTAGTTTTTTTCAAACCAATTCAGCAAAGATGTTTTGACTACGATCATGATGTCAATTAATGTGTCTTAGAACAAGGATTTGAAATAAATTTTTTGATGATAGACATTATAAATTAAATCAGTATGAGATTAGTATTATTTATATTCATGTTTTCACTTATTATTATGGATACATAATGCTCTGAGTTTTTTGTTTATTATTGCATCATGTTGTTTACCTATTCTGGCCCTAATATTTATTCCATGGTTAGTCCATGATTGCTTCAGTTATATGTTTCTCTTACTGAGATTTGATCTCACCACTTATTAGTTTTCCATTTTAGTAGGTAATGGATAGAATTAGTTCACATGATATGTTTATAAGGATAACATGTGTCAATTAAATTTTGGGTGATGTCAAATCCTTTAAATGAATTAATTTGTTTGAAATATAATGGGAAAATCGTCTATTTTCTTCATATAACATGGTATTTATGTGTTCATATTTTTCCATACTATATAAATCTCGAAATTTAAACTGATCTTTTATATGTATGATATTAAATAAATTTTATTGAATTTTAATTTTTTTATGGTTTTATCTAGGATTTTATAGATGCTATAAATGAAATTATGTGACGTATATTCCTTTTATCAACAGATCGAGAATTCCGGGTAAAGGTTTTCATATATTTCATCAGTGAACTGGTTTTAATATATTTGGTTACTTGGATTTTTTTTAAGACAATTTATGGGTTAATAAGTTAGTTTTGATAATTATTTTAAATATATAGATAACTATTTGGAATAAGTATATGACTTAATTTTAATGTTCCAATAAACATTTTATTTGGTGATTAGGAGAACAAAACATTAGTGAAAAACCATATAAAACTTATATGAATTATATAAAAACATGATATTTTGGTAAAGTGGAGCTTTAGTGGACTTTCCTAGCAAGACATACCTCTCTATATACTTGATATCAGATACGATAATGAAATAGATGCACCTATTGGAAGTGAGCTCAGAAACAATTGGTTGAGCATTGACTCAATCATCACCCTGATGCCTGGAGATTGAGCATAAAATTTTACACCTACAGAGACACTCATGGTGGGTATACTTTGGTTATCACATTACCTTAATGAACCATTGTGAAGGATCTAAATATGATGTTAATGAATTAGGTAGCTGAAACTAAAAAAATAGTAACCAAAGATAACATCGATTGAAATATATAGATTTATAAGTTAATGTAAATTTTTATTGATATATTTTTTCATATATAAGAGATAAATTTGATTTTGGGAAAAAATTAGTGATATTGGGGTTTAGAATATTTCGATATTGTCATGGGTAATGCAGGGCCTTATTGTGAGGATTAAGTTAATGAGTATTAGAGAAATCAATTCAAATTAATGAATGATGAACCTTATATGATTTATATTGAGCTATCAGTGATATAGATTATACTAAATGATTGGTAGTCTAACCTGTTTGTTAATCATTAGTACCATCTAAGATAAAGGAAAAAAATGGAAAGCCTATGAAACTCATACTATAAGAAGTTAGTCATGAAAATAAGGGAAAATGCTACACTTGTCCTCCATTAAAGATTAATGGATTATTTTTTTGATTCATATTCTAGATACTATAGTGTATTCATAAACATTACAATGAGTATTATTTCACTATACTAAGGATTTTATAATCCAAGATAACATTTAAAATAATGATTATTGTATCCCAAGAAGTTGTATTAGGAACAATTAATCTTGTGAGAGGACCACTTCAGAATATTGTCCACATTGGGGGGTGGATAATTTTTTTAGGAACTTTTAAGACCAATTATAACATTTATACCATTTAACTCTTAATAATACTAGGATATTGATTCTACCATTCAATTTTTGATATCACATTAAATAATATGAAACCAAGTAAAAGATGGAAAACAATATTTTTACGAGGATCACTACTCAATAAGAGTAGCTAGTCCTTACTATGTATTGTGATGAATAGTACACATATTAACCACAATACTATGAAACCAAATATATTTTTGCACAAAAATATTATATATACAAAGTGTGAGTCTCCACACATTAGGTTAGTGATGGAAACAATCATTCTTCCCTAGAGTAGTGATTTCCTAGTCAAACGTGGATCTCCTTACTGGTTCATTATACTACCATTGAAAACTGTATTCACCATATTGTTAATCATAATTTTGAAAAAAAAATTCTTCCACCAGAAGATACTTATGTTAGATTTCATAGTAATATTTTCCCCTCAACTTATTCTTCTCCACATGTTACTTTCACAGAGTGGTAACGAATCATTCCTTTTTATTTATTACATAAAATAGAATGTTTCTTTTCTTTTTGCATCCATTGATTGTAAATATAATTATTCTTTTTTTATTCAACTTATTTTAATGATAAAAGACTATAAAAAGAAGCTAAGTCTATTATTAGCCAAAGCATTCTACTTCTTGAATTTATGATACTTGTTTATTTAGTGATAATACTATATTCAATACATTCTATTTAATCTATAACATGTACATCCAATCTCCTTCATCCTTCATCATCTGATCACCACGAGCTAAGGAATCACTATTTTGTATATACATGATTCCTTCTTGTTTCCATCATCTATTGTATTGTTTCTCAAATATGTCCAATCACATATTTTATGATCTATTTAACTCTTCTTATTCATTGATAAAATATCAATAGTGAATGTAGTATCAGTATATTCTTAATGTAATTGATTGTTTTTCAAATGATAATTACACTGCATTGAACTTCTCACATCATATCATGAATTTATTGGAATTTTTTATGAAATTATCATCAAAACCCCACATAAACATTATTTATTTCTTTTTTTATCAATATAACTTTTTTCATGGTTCATGCATTTATTTTTATTTTCTCATTTACATGTATAAAAACATCATGTGAAAGTGTATTCTATATCTCAGTTATCCTTTCAATAAATGATAAATTCTTTTAGAACCTCTTCACATAAGATTCATACACAAGATTCTAAAGCATTATTACTTAAATAATTCAATCTACACAAAACCACTATAATATTTTTGTAATTTTATAGACATGAGTTCACTGTCATTTTTATTAATGTTCTCAATGACTTTATATTGTGTTATAAACAATTCATAAATCCTCAATAACACATTATCACCTTTTATATTCATTATACTATTAGGTTTTGGTTCTATACTTTGTTAAACCAATAAGTGATTCATGGAATCCAAATATAATATTGGCTTTGTGTATATTCACTAATGAAGTATATGTGTTTATTCATTGCATAACTATTGAGTTATTTATGAATAGATAAGATATTTCATAATGGTTCTTCATGAAAACACAATTAGAGTTTCATAAATCATCCTATACAAGACTAGGAGGACCACAGTTCTTGTTCCTACTGAAGATGATAATGGGACTCTCCACTTCATCATGTAAAAGAAAGCATGATGATAAACTTTTTTTTGAGAATGATACATCCCAACGAAAAAGGAAAATTAATGAAACCTATCTCAGCCTTGGTGACTATCCTTGTACTGGAGAGATTCTCTAACTCACAATCATTCTGCCACTAAACCAATTCTGTTATATTTATGTATTTTCAGCCAACAATTTGAAAGCTATAATTTCATAGTATTTTTTATTCTCCAAACACATGTTACATGAAGTCGGAAAACATTTTTTCTTTTCTTATGCGATGAGGACTTCTTCTTTCATGATGAGGTGGATGTGAATATAAAACTAATCACACTAATCATTATTTATAAACATAAAACTTATCTATTAATGCAAATGTCCTTCTGCATCTTCATTTTTCATTTTTCCTAATCTCCGCATTCAAAATATCCCATCCATGCACAACTAATATTTTATGAATTTAATTACATATTACTCATCTTAGGAATTCATTATAGTTTTATTAGGATGATAATGATTGTTTAAAAATCGATTGATGAACTTCATCTCTTGAAGATGTTGGGTACAAGAAACCATGATAACTCGAGGAGGAAGATGATTATTTGGAGGTATGATGGTAATTTTATCAATTAATATCATATGGTGTGGATATGTACATATGTTTTTAAATTTACCATTCAGAGTATTGTATAACTCAGAGGTGGAGGGGTGAATCTAGTATACCCTTTTTCTTTACTGTTCATTTTCATTTAAAATAAGCCTTACTTCCTATTGATGATTTCAATTCCCTGATAAGAAACAAATCAACAAACATAAAATAAAACATAATGATTTAAGGGGATTACTATTAAAAAATAATAGTCACGTACTTGGTATGGTTTGGAAATGATCTAATACCATACAATCTACTAGAAATCAATCATTGGATTACAATGAGTAGGATGTACCATTTCACACTTGTAGAACTATGAAACAAAAAGAACTAGATCATGTGTATACTCTTAGCATAACAAGTAAAAAAATTATTTTGTAACAACTCATGTTACCTTTTATTATTTTAAATTAAAAAAATGTATTTAGTTGAAATAAAACTCATCAATTCCCTACCGAGAAGAAAGGTAAGAACCTCCTAGACATTATTATGAAATAGTGAGTCTGATCTTTTATGAGTCTGATTCCTCTGAGTCAGATTCTTACAAAACAATACACCCAGTCTAATTTTATGATAGAATACAATATAGTAGAATCAACACCACATCTATTCCAGACTAATTTTTTTTTACAAAAAAGTGATTTTGAATGAATCAACACCACCCAAAACAATTGTCAAGATAAATAGAATTGATTTCTTCTTCTCTCTAGAAACCTGGAACATCTCTCTCTTTTTTCATGAACAATGCATGCATTAGAATGTAAAAATTACTTTCCCCATTTATAGGTGACCCAAAAATGTTTAACCAGTAATCCCAGAATATTTTCTCACTCATATAAATTAACCCAACATTCCATTCCCCCTAAAATCTCGGAATACATTTTACTTAATCAATGCCTCTGGATTCTTCTAGAAACATCCACAATATCCACCACTTATTCTTCAGTGTCCCATATCAATTGTTGAGACAAATTTCAATTCATAGGAATGCATGGGTCCGATCAACTGACTCTGATTACTCATGCCAATTGTTGAATATGATTCTCAGAACCAATTTGAATGCAAATCCTTTATTTAAATGTTCATCTCCCCCTCAAAAAATCATTCATTAATCTTTTTATCTTGTCATTTCTCTTAAACAACTTGAAAAACAATATTTTTTTCAAAAAATAGTCCATGAATGATAGAAACCTCTATTAATTTCAATTCATTGAGGAACAGATTGGGAATCATCTAACATCATTTGGAATGTAATATTATGTTCCATTAATTACAAAAAAACACTTTTCTTTACACAAATCTTAATCTAAATGAAATAAAAACTTCTTATTGTCCTCTTCAATTGAGGTCACTTGGCCCTATTGAAATTTTATATAAAGAGAACAAAAACTAATACAAACCTTACCACACATGATGAACTAATTTGAAAACAATCCAGAGTATGATCATTTCTGGTTACTATCATTTCTGGGAAAAATGATTTTAGGGCACAATCATTCAGGTTATGATCATTCTGGATATGATAACTGGTTACGATTGCTGCATATGATCATTTCGTTGTAAAATTACTAGCTGTGATCAAATACAATTTGAAAACAATGATCTTCCCAGATATGTTACAATACAATCAGAAAATGATGATCTACCTATATACGATATAATACAATCTGAAAATTATGATCTGTCCGGATACGATACAATACAATCTAAAAATGGAGATCTTCCCAGATATGATACAATACAATCTGAAAACGATTCCTTCTTGACCATCACCATCTATTTCTTTTATTCTACCCAAATATGGTCAATTCCATTCAGAATATGATTTCTTTTTTATCAGTATCGTCTATTCAATTTCATCTAGATTCGATCATTTTTAAAAACTATCAGCACCATATATTACTCTTCAATCACCACACCTTTTAAACTAGTGCTACTTTTTATCAGCACCATCTTTAACACTTTTTGGAACACCCCTTTGAAAGAAACCTCTTTTCATCGGTAGAACCTATTCAATCGCCATCACCTATTCCATCGGCCCACCCTTTCATCGGCACCACCTGAATAAAAAATGGCACCATATCATTGACTTCTACTTAGGGTTAAATAGTTTTCATAGAAAATCAATATTGTATCTTTCTCTTATTATTGGTATGGCTTCTTAAATAGGCACCACCTCTTCAATATGGATATGATTGTATTGAAAAACAATCAATAACACTTCTTTTTCTCTACCCCATGAATAAAATACTTTTCTAATTATAACCATATATTTCATTACCACTTTATTCTGTCAAGATTTCATTATAAGTTCTCAATATACATCATCATTTATATGAAATACAAATCAGTAAAGTATCTTCACAATTATATTAAAAATTATAATAACTTTCCATTCACCCAAGTTTCTTTCTTTCATTCTCATTATCATCATGATAAAAAAATTTATGAATTCATGAGTCCAATTGTCATGAAACATGGGTCTGATTCCTTTCAAAACAATTATGTCCACAAACCCAAGTGACGTGATTTCCATTCATCAAAAATTACCTTGACAACAAAAAACTACACTTGAATACAAAACACATTCATTATCATCTTGGTCCTAAACTTATCCACTGTTGGATTTTTTTCCAACAATGTATCATAAATCATTGAAAATTGTAACATTGTGAAATGAATTAAATATCAATAATTCTAATCCTACGTGACCTATCTAATTGTAATAAAAATAATCATTGATATCAAATCTATGATGTCCAAATATTCTTCCTTAAAAAATCATTCTTGTTTCCCATCACTTTATATTTCCATGTTACAATGAAAATAATTATTTTTCTACAACCACACTATCAATCAATAAGAATATTTAAATCAGAAAACAATAATGAATTCACACTTTACCCATAACACCCCATTTTATTCAAAATATTTAAGAAACAATACAGTTATCCACATTTAAAAACAATACAATGTTAAGATGATAGTGGGTACTATTACAAATAACTCATCCTTGGAGAGAATGTGGATGTACACCCATGTTCAACCTCATTTTTGACAATTATTATTTTTATTAAGGTATTGTAAAAATATCAGCAACTTGTTACGATGTTGTTACATAATATTACCTAATTCATTCTTCTCCACATGGTCTTTGATGAAATGACATTTTATATCATTATTTTTTGAATGAGAATGTATCACCGGATTTTTGGTGAGATTGATTGTACGTTGATTATCAGATCCTGATAGAATGGGTAGCTTCTCTTCAATATGTAAATCATCAAAATGTGTTTTCATCGACATATGTTTAGAAGTGTCTTGCGTAGTGGAAACATACTCATCTTCAGCCATACTGAAATTTACTAATATTTTTTTCCTGTGAATGCCAACTAACACAATTATTTCCTAGAAATAATGCACCTCAATATGTGGATCTTCTATCATGAATAATTCCAAACCAACCAGCATATGAATACCCAAAAAATTCATTAAAATTTGAGTTATCATATTTGGTTATAAAGTTATTACTTTTATGTATCTGATAATTATTTTTCCAAGACGTAAATGTGATTATTTTGGTGTGGCTTGAAATCTCTAACATAAGGTAACAACACAAACAATGTTTTGTCTTAAGGAAGTCAAATACAATATAATTTTAGTCATCTACTGGTACTCTTTTTGATCAACCTATTTTTCTTTATCAATCATTACTAAGCATTGTTACCTTTGAATTGGGTGTCGAAATAAGTTTTTAATTTTTCATTCCAAACCTCTTAAGATGTTCTTTTGGATTATTTTATTGGGAGAAGAAAATTTATACATTCATTTGAAAGATTTTCAAACCAATAATGTATTAAATTTATACCATCATGGATATTTCAAATACAATCTTCATTTCTTTAGAAAATATTTCACAACTTCATTCACTGTTACAAGAAAAGATAATATCCTAATCATAATCCATTATAATGATAGAATACTCAAGACTTTCTCTGATATAATGATTGAAATCTATTCTTACTTTTCTAAAATAAATATTTCTTAAGAATATATCCAATTTTGAATACCATGCCATCAGATATTATTGTAGGACATACAATGACTTTTTTTATCTACACACATAACCATCATCTTTTCCAAAAAAAACCACAAGGTTGTTCAATATAAACCTCTTCTTCATGATCACCTTTTAGGAATGTAGATTTAGTATCCATTTGCATGATCTTGTTGCCTCATAGTGAATTTACATAACAAATGATTCTAATAGTTTCATGTATTTCCACTGGGGAAAAGGATTTTTTAAAATCAATACCCTCAATCTTTGAATACCCCTTGCAATCGAATATTTCTTTTTTTTTCTTATAACTTCACCATTTTCATTCAGCTTCATCCAGAAAACCCATTTTATACCAATTATGTGTTTGTATTCATGCTTGGGTACGAGTTACAATGTATTACTCATTTCAATTTAATCTAATTCTTCATTTATGGATGGAACCCATTGCGGATGCTAGAAAGAATATTTCACTTCATTCGGTTCAACTTTTGAATACAATGAAGTGTGTGTAATGGTATTGGTTGTTCATCTTATTTGAATATTTTTTATTTTCATCACCAATTATGTGTTGTTCTTCCACATGTTTCCCCATCCTTGGATAAGATTTTTGATTATCTTCTTCATATTTTTAAATTGCTGAGTCCAATTCTTCACTTTTATTAGGATGAAAATCATATGTATCCATATCAGAATTATCTTCTTCAAATTGCTCATATTCTTTGTCTACTTGGACATGTTTATCTTTCTCATATATTTTAATAACATTTAAATCAATTGTATTAACAATTCATCATGTTTCTTTTTTGATGAATTTATTTCCTCTTTCTTCTAAAGCGTAACTAATAAATAGTCCATATTCCCCTCTCTACTCAAACATAATATATTTTCCACATTTCTTCTTTATAATACATGGACTCCCAAAAAACCTCAAGTGTTTCAAAATTGTAGTTTTTGTATAAAATAATTCATAAGGATTCAAACATGATTGAGGCTTTTAGAAACACTAGTTCTGATTACAAACAAGGGTACTCGTGTCTTGTCTCCCAAAGTGATGTGCAAGTCCATGTTCAAGTAACTTGGTTCTTCCAATATCTAGAAGGATTATATTATTTCTTTTAGAAACCCTATTTTTTAGGGGATGTATGGGAAACTATATTCATGATGAATTCCATGATTCTTAGTATAATCTTAAAACTCTTTACTTTGGTATTCACCACTATTATCTATTTGCAACATCCTCACGGAATACTCGCATTCCTTATTTTCTATTATTCTAAAAAATTAAAAGGTTTTCAAAGCCTCTAATTTGTGTTTCATATACATGAGACTTGTAATTTGAGTAAAATAATCAATAAATTTAATGAAATATTTGTCTCCATTTTTAGTTGTTTTCTCATTGTCCCACATATATAAGAGTGTATCAACTCTAGGGGTTGTTTGGAAGAAATTTCAACTTTCTTATGAACAACATTTGTAATAATTCCTTTCTAGAAGATAGTGAAAAACAAATCTATTCTTCTTGGAAAATTAGGAATGTCTCAAACACTGTTTATTATAGTTAAATTGCTCAATTTTAATTGAAACATGTTTCTAAGCCTTTATTGACACAACTAATTCTATTTCACCATACTCATGTAACAATAGTTTTGTATTTCACCAACCTGAAACAAATTACTTCTTATATGTGGTCCTCTTGTAATAATATTTCCATCTATATCACTATTCACAACAATCCCATCCTTTCTGAAGATAACCTTTTTACCATCATCACACAATTGTGAAACAATTAGAATGCTGTATTTGATCCCATAAACATACATATTTTTTATGGATTTCATTTTTTCTTTTACAATGATGAATGAACCAACACCTTTCATTTTTACAGAATCATCATTTCTAAATTTCATTTTTCCTTCTTCCAAAACATTCACATTCTTCAACAATATCATGTTTCCTATCATGTGAGAAAATCACCCACTCTCAAGTATCCACAGTCGTTATCTTTTAATGGATTTTAATACAGTTACAACAACAAAGGAATTTTCTTTATTATTTTCATTCCTAACATTTGGATTTAATGAATTGAGAAACTTTTTCTAAGATGGTAACAAAAAAAGTCATCATTTTTCATGGTTTCCAGGTTGTTCACGTCTTTTACAAATAGTTTCTATGGGTTAGAAACTGTTTTAAATCATCACATAATTATTTTTAGATTTATTTAAGATAACATTCTCATTTTTCATTCATTGAGGAGATTTACTCCCCCTCATTCTATACGTTCCATAACTGGTGGGAAAAGATAAATGTTGTTGATTAAACCAACATATATTTTCTATGTGCCCGAATTGACCACAATACTATAAATACCAATAAAAAGAATATTTTCCTTAAAAGTTTTTGTACTAATAAAATATCAGGAATATGTTTCTCAGCCAATATCTTCCTAGATCCACCAAACATTATTTTATCAACAAAGTCAGTATTCTTATTTTATTTTTTATTGGATTTAGTGGTATTTAAAATCTTATTGGATTTAGATTATTTTAAAACATTTTCAGACATAGGTTTCCATAAGACTTTTGAATTTCTAGCATTTTTCTTAGTAGAAAAAACTTTATTCTTCTTATCACCCTTTCAGGTTAATTTTTGGTGAACCTTCTCTAAATTCTCTAGTCATGAACATTCACCAAGCTCAATGATAGAGTTTTTTAAACATTCATTTCTAAATTCAGCTTCTGAGAGTTTTTTTAGAAAGTTACAACTCTTGTTCTTTTACTTTTAGCATCAACTATATATTCTCATTATGATTTTTTTCTTCTTCATGAGATTCCTTTCAGTCATTAATTTCTTTCACCAGCTTCACTTTTTCTTTCGAAAAAAATTCTATATCTCTTATTGAAGAACATTCATCTTCTAACCTTTTATTTTTATTTTCAAGCCTTCTAATATTTCTCAAACACTCATTCAATTATTCTTTCAAATGATGTTCAAGTTAAGTTTCTTCTTATTTAGAAGTAACTCTTATGAATTCCACACCATTCACTATTGAAATAAAATTATTTCAATACTGTACTCAATGGATTTTTGAGATTCAGCCTCACTCTCTTCTTCTTAATCATTTTTCTACAACAAACTTCTTCTTTTTTTATGAATTACTTTTATTTTCCATTTTCTCCCATTTTATTCCATGATCTTCATGTCTTTATTTCTTCAATATCACTATCCAATTCATTCTTTCATCAAGGAAAATTTGCTGAAAAGTGACCAACAGCTACACATTCAAAACATTTCATAGGAATATTCCATTTTTATTTCCTCGTACCAATTATCACATTGTTAGATAACATGGAGATGATTTCATTAAGATTTTTACATCAATCATTTTCAGGGTCAGAATCACCAGCATCATCTTCAATAACAGTCTTATTTTTCTTTTCATTCTTAATAGAATTGAAAGACATTTCTCTATCAACCATTGTTTTACACTTCATAGAATTTTCTATTCTCATTCCATTTGTGATAAGAGTTATATGTAAGTCATAAAGAGACAATGTTTCCGGGTCTCTATCATCTAATGAAAAAACTTTTTAATCGAATTTGACCAATAAGATTATCATGATATTTTCAAGAACTATAGAGTCCTTCATCATTTCAGCAAGACAACTGATAGTACTCACAATGTAATTTACCCTAGTAAAGAATTTCCCAACAGATTCATTCTCACCCATCTTAAAGTATTCATATTACATCTCTGTATTTGTAACTTTTCCTTATTCAATTTTTTGTTGTCTCTATATATGTTTTTCAATTTATCCCATATACCATCAGCTATGTAAGAACCATTAACTATCAATAATTCACTTCCACAAAGAATTGATTATATAGAATTCTTGGCCTTTACATCATTCCCAAGAAACATCTTTCCCATAGGTGTAAGTGGAGCACAATCATCAATAAGTGGAAACCTAACTCATGCAGCTTCAAGGACATCATAAATAATAGACAGAAGATATGGAATCATTATATCTTTCCATATATGATTTTTCGTTTCATCAAAGAAAGGAATACCATTACCGTTCACATAAGTCACATTCTTCATCATCAATGAATATCCAAGGATATTGTCTTTTATTCCAATTGAAAGTGTCATTTCGGATTACTGTATCACTAGGAGGGGGGTTGAATCAGTGATACCCTTTTACATTTATGTTCATTTTCAATTGAAAACTCATTTTCCTCTTGTTAAAGATTTTTATTCTATACTGTGATACAAATAAACACACATCCAAAAGAACACAATGATTTACAAGGGTCCCAATTCAATAAGAATAGCTACGTCCTTGGTATGGTTTTTAAATGATCCAACACCATACAATTTACTATAAATAAAATCCTTTGATTACAAAGAGTTGGATGTACCCTTTCACTCGTATAGAACTATGAAACAATAGAACTAATGCATATGCATCTTTTTAGCACAATAGTGCAGTACAATTGTTTTGTAACAACTCATCTTACCTCCGATTATTTTCAATAATAAAAATATATTCAATTGAAATAAAATTCATAAATTCCTTACCCAGATTAATGGTAAGAACCTCTTGGACATTTTTATGGGACACTGAGTCTGATATTTTCAGAGTCCTATTTCTTCAAGTCTGATTCTTAAAATTAAATACTACAAGTTAGAATACAATAGTTTATAATATACTCTACTTCAATTCCCGAATAAAATTGTTATGAAAAATAGAATATGAATGAATCAACCCCACTGAAAACAATTGTCACATCAAATTGAATTAATCTCTTCTTATCTGTAGAAACCTGAAGCTTATCTCTCTTCTGCAAAGAATAGTGCCTTTCTTATAATGTACAATGTTCTTTCACCTTTTATAGGTGACCCAAAGCAGGATTAGGTGGGAATAGAAAAACATTTTCCCGCTCACCCAATTTTACCAAATATTCCATTTCCCCTTAAATATCAGAATGAATTTTATCTTTTTCAATGATTTATAATTCCTCTCCAAACATCCAAAATATTCACCTCTTCTTCTTCAGTATCCCATTTTAATTTATGAGACTGATTTTAATTGTTAGGAATACCTGATTCTGATCAACTGAGTCTGATTCGTCATGTTTATTTATGAATTGAATTCTCAGAACCGATTTGAATCAAAATATTGTACTTGAATGATCAGATCCACCTCAAAAAATAATTCAACTATCTTTTTCTGTTTTATTTTATCTTGAACAACATGAAAAAAAATAATTTATTAAAAAAATATTCCATGAATCAAGACTACCTTCTTGAATTTTAATTCATTTAGGATCAGCTTTAGCATTGTCTAACTTCAATTGGAATGTTTTGTAACTTTCCATTCATTACAAAAAACTCATTTCATCACACAACCCTAGATCCATTACAAATAAAAACTTCTTATTCTTATCATCTTTTGATGTAACTAGGACTCATTGAAATTTGATATGAAGAGTACAAAAAAATTCAACCCTTACCCCACTTGATGATGTCATTTTCAAGAAATCTAGAGTATTATAATTTATTGTTATGATCATTTCTTGTTACAATCACTCTTGGTTACGATCATTCTGAAAACAATATTTGGTTACGATTGGTGGGTATGTTTATTTCCTCATAAATCACTGGGTATGGTCAAAGACAATCTGAAAACAATGATCTTCCTAGATACGATACAACACAATATAAAAATAATGATCTTTTTGAATACAATACAATAAAATCAAAAAATAGTGATCTTCTCGAATATAATACAACACAATCTAAAAATGATTCCTTCTTGATCAACATAGTTTCTTTTATTTTCTTCTACCCAAATAAAATCATTTACATTATGAATACGATTCCTCTTTGATTAGTATCATCTCTAGTCTTTCACCCAGATCTAATCATTTATAAAAAAGCACTGTCTCTTACTCATTTATCAGCACCCCTTTTCAAATGGCACCACATTTCATCAGCACCATCTTAGACTCTTATATCAACACCCCATTAATCAACACTAATTTTCATTGGAACTATCTATTTAATCAGCATCACCTATTCCATCGACATCACCTTCATCGGCACCACTTGATTACAAATTGTCACCAGATACCTTTCTTCCAATAGGTTTCCAATTTTTTTAAAAGTCAATTGATATTGTATCCTTCTCATCATATTGGCACAACATCTTTAATCAGCACTGCCTCTTCAATATGGATACATTTTGTTGAAAAATATCAGTACAAATTCTTTCTCTCTTCCATCTGAATTAAATTATTTTCTGATTGGCAGTATATATTTCTGTCCCCCTTTTTTCAATAAATCTTATATCATATATTCTCAATACACATCATAATTTCTATGAAATTGAATTCTAAACAGTATTGTCAAAATTAAATCAGAAAGTATCATAACATTTCATGCACCCAGGTATATTTTTTTCCTTCTCAATATCATCCTAAGAACAAATTTTCTAAAAACATGAGTCCCATTTTTAGAAAACATGGGTCTGATTTGTTTCAAAAAAATCAAAAAAAAATTCCACAAAACAAACTGAAGAGATTTACATTCTTCAAAACATACCTTGAAAACAAAATACATCGCATGAAAACAAAACACCTTCATCGTTAGCTTGGTCCTAACATGTTTTAAACATAGTTGAATAATACAATCTTCACGACCATCCTGCCTTGAACATATGTTCATTGGATCTTCTCTATATTAAAATTCATGTTCCTACTTCTTTATAAGGATAACACCATAGTTCGAATCCTAGCCCATCGAGCACCTACATACCTACATGGTCTATCCATATACATCCTGATCCTACCTACGTACACCAATACTAGAACTAATTTACCCCTAACTCATTTACTTATTGATATAGGGCTTGTATGGCTCTCTCACATGGTTTGAGCCTACTCCCACATTTGTGGGATTAAGATAGCCTAGCCAGTTGGCTATGGATTGCTAATTTTTTAGATTATCTCCCATTTAATATATAATTATTAATATTAACAGGTATTAAAATTCTAATCCAACTCACATTCATTCCTTTTTCAATATCATATTCTCAAAACATATTTATGAATATGTTTTCTAATTTTTCACGGACTTCAGTATTTGATGAATTATTATTCAAAAATACTCAGAGAAGTATTGACTACCGCTCATGAAAAGATAAATTATTTTTTTGTTATTCAATAAATTAATCATGAACAATGTATTTAAATTGTATGGAATTATCCTTATTCATATTGAGAAATAACATTTTTCCCGATTTCAATAAGATATTCTTGTTCTAAGTTCCCAACTTTTTTTAAAAATTGTGATTAAACCAAATCCTTTATAACATGTTCTATAATTTTTCAAAAACACACAAACGGTCACAATTGAAAAATAATATCTTCAAAGAACATTTATTAGAATATAAGACTTAATAAAATTTTTCTTTTATCTACCATTAAATCTCTATCAACTTTTTTACAATACAAGAATAATTAAACTAGACATTCCAATAGTTTTATGCTTATAATTTGTTCAATATATTGAAATCAATAAAATATTATTATTTCATTGCAAGACATTGAAAATAGATAAAAACATATAATTATAAATACCTCACACACACAAAGTGGGATCAATAGTCCTCTATTTTTATTTTTGGTAAATAACTTCACAATTTATTCTAAATGATTTTGAAAATTAATGAATCTATCCCCTTTACTATTTCATAATTTTTACTATTTTCCCCATTATTTCATGGAAATAAAATTTTCATATTAAAAGGGTATATTTTTATTCTTAAGTATTATATATTCCATAAATTCACTCTGCATCTTCTTGATCCATTCACTGGGTTGAGAATAAGAGGACTGAATTGAGATAATAAAACAATCAATTACCTACTAATATTAATACAACATTAAATGAGAACTAATATAATTTAAATTAAGGGTTATATTATTTTGTTCCAGGATTAAGATCCTAATTTATTATATGAAGCATTTTTTTTGTTAAATCATCTTTAAACTGCTTCACATTTTTCAATAAATAAATTAAAAACATTCATGTGTGACATTGTGGATAAGGACCCCAAGAGAACATAAATACTTCCTCATTTCTTATGTCATTGACTAATAAATTTGACCCATTTTTAAAAAAAATCATTATATTAATCAATTATAAGATATTAATAAATTCATAACTTTTCCAATGATATTATCTTCAAGGACATTCTATAATAAACAGATTTCATATAATAATTATTCTAGAAGGATATTTAACATTATTTAAATGTATCCCCCACCAAGAAAAATTTATTTAAAAACAATCATAATGAGTATTATATAAAAATTATATGAGTGAGGTTCCCATGTTGATATGTTAACAAAATACATATTTTCCTATGTTGATATGCAGACAATTTTCAAATCTTTACTAAGGTTTTCCCTTTTATATAATCATTATGAACTATTATAATAAATATTATAGGATGGAATATTACTTATAAGGGATAAATATTATTTTTATACAACCATTATCTTAATATCTCACCATGATATCATGCTTTAAATTCAATTAAATATTTTGAGAGAGAGAATAAAAAACAGCAGGTAAGGGAATAAGGTGGATGATTCTTTCTTTTTAATGTGAATATAAAGGTTGACATGATTTTCTCAAAAAATATGATCTATTTCCTATAATATCCATTATTAGACTTATAAGCATCAAATATTAATTAGGATACATTGATATTACAAATTCAATTTCATTCCGTCCATATGTTATTTCATCAATGGATTGTAATGAACTTGTATAACATGGTGAATCATTCATCTACTTAAATAATTTTTCTTGTTCTGGAATTATTGTAGAAAAGTATTTCATATTGTGTCTATCCATAGTAGACATACCAAACGGAATAATTTCATCATGTGAAATATTTTATATTCCTTTTACACAAGCCATTTATTTTGATCCATTAATTTTCTTCATTCTTTCAAAATATTTTGGACAGGTAACTAAGATAACATTATGAACATTGGTGTGAAGTTTGTATTTTCTGCCATAATTTCTATAAGTTCCATCCTTTTTATTATTTAATTAGGATGGTTTAATTTTACCCACCTTCTTGGATTTATAATCCAAGGCTTTCTCACAATTACAACAAGATATATTATTGGGATAGGTTTTGTTTACAATAGTTTTATAATTGTTCCCAAAGATGCTTCATTTTTCTACACCAACAACATTGGCCTATTTTTTTAACATATTGAGAAACATATGAAGATGATCATACACTATTCTTATGACCATTTTATTTTCCAACATAACATGTATTTTAAAATATTCAAATACTATTAGATGTTTTAATATTTTTCTTACACTATGTAAGATTCTTGTTCACCTATTGATTTATACACCATAACAAGGGATTACATTAATCCTTTTAATTTAGAGGGTTATTGTAACACCCCGACCCCAGTTACCTAGAGTGAGTTCATTATTACATTACATTGGCATGATCACAAGAAAGATCAAATCTCGAAAGACAGATTGGTTTAGTAGCCTTGGAAACAATAGATATATTCATAAAGTATTACATCATAAAGTGAAAAACTAATACAACAATATAGTCTCCATATTCCACAATCATATCCCCACATACTGTCCCTACAGGTCATTTATAACTTACTTCATCACATCCTGGGAAAAATAAAACATAGAAAATGGGTGAGCTCAAATACCCAGTAAGGATAACAATATAGCAAAAACTTTCAAAAATAATCATAAACATTTAAGGAAATGTATAACTAAAACAAAAGCCTTTTAAACGTGAAATTAAACATAGTATGGCAAAAGTAAAATGAAATAATTCCATTTACTTATTTACATTGATATTCTATTAATCGAATAATCACATGCAATATCAATAACCAATTTCATAATGATGGAATGCATAATGTCAGACTATCAAAACCACGTAGCCAAGGCCTCGTGCCAAGAATACAAATATGATTTTTCCAAGTCCTTGTGCCAAGACACTAGTTTGTCTAATGAGACCTACTGATGCATCGGGGAGCTATAGCGGGCTCCACCCGTCAAATATTAAGTCCAATGCATTCCCATATGAAAAGGTTTAAACATAACATAAACATTCGTATTAAAACTAGCATAAGAAATGTAAATACTTCATCCATAAACCATGAATGGTATAAAAATAACACATCCACAGTCAAACATACCACAAAATCTTTAATACAATATATAAGTTTTGTATCATAATAAATCAACTTCAAATAAACGTAAAATCCATCAAAGGATGTTGACATAGATGAAATCAAAACTTTTTTAGAGAAATATCTCTTTCTATTTTGAAATCATTTAAGAATCATATATTTATAAAATAAAACATTTTATTTGGAAATATTATTATAAGCGTGTAAGGGAAGTTTCGATGATTTTATAACGGCAGAAAATAACCGCACCCGCCGTATAAGTTAAAAAAACATTCTTAACTTAATTCTGTCGAAAAGGATAAAAGCACCTTGTTTGGAAAACGACGGAAAGATTCTTTTATAAACCACTTATAAAATGTCAAACAATGGTATAAATGACTTTAACCCATATTCTTTTAAATATTAAAAATGTTTTGAAATACATTTTTAAGAAACATGGATGTGGATGATAAAGAGATCCTAGTAGATTATTACGTATAAACAACCTCGGATAATGAAGAGATTGCGAAATAAACCCTTAAATTGTACTTTTACTTTGTTGGGGTAGGTTAACTTCCTGTATAATGCTGAAGTAATTGTTATTAAATTATACAATAATCATATACATTAATATGATATCATATATGATCTTTTAACATTGATTTTTTAATAATATCTTAGTATTATTATTGTTTCAGGTGTTAACTTACTCATTTTCTTTTATATGTTTTGTTACGTAAGAAATGTTTGTCATGAATAGGTTTTATCTTATTCATATCCAGAATTATATCAGGTCCTTAAACATTATTTTTAAATCATCAATTGATTATTATACTTGAATGGATACAATGGAGAATGAATCTCATCGCGTTTGTGGAGACGGTAGTCCGTACGTACGCACGAGCGACAATATCATTCTTTTGATATTAAAATAATATATAATTGGATGGTATATCATATATATAGAATCATTATCATGTTACATTTATTATTTAAATTAATTACACATCATTATTATACCCATCAAAATAATAATTTATTGAAAAACAATTACACCACGACGTGGAGACGGTAAGCCGTACGTACGCACGTATCGTGACATGTTATTCAAAGGATGGATAGAATACTGAATATGGTTGTACCATATTTATAATAACATCACACTATATATATGATACTGTAGTTATTATATTATAATGGTAACAACAAAGTAAGAAGAAGAGGAAGAAGAAAGGAACTTGGAAAAGGGTGGTGAAAACATTACCTCTTCTTCGGGTTCTCCCTTTTGATTTGATCAAAAGGGCTCCATAGGTTGGCTTTCTGATCAAAATAATTCCTCTAGGTTGTAGTGACGGAAGTTGAGAGAGTATTTGGGCATATTTTGGCCGATCCAAAAGGCTTTGAAGGTGTGAAGTAATGAGAAGGGGGAGTTCCCTTTTATAAGAGGGGTGAGGGGAACCTTTGGAAAAGCTATAAATATTAATTTATAATAAATTCATATTCGGTTTCTAATGGCTCCAAAGTTTATTATTCAAAAGTTAAGGTGGGGATAGGTCGAAAACCATTCAACCAATAGAATTTAGATAGGTTTGGGTCATTATAATATCCTTATCTTTAAGTATTAACCCTTAGTTAATTAGTTTCACTTTTACAATGTCTCTTTGTATTTTTATATTATATGGTTAATAAACATACTATATACATCCAACCGACCCCCAAGTGGTCCATTAATGATACACCTATCATGATATAAGTCTCTTGGCCGAACCATAGAATTTTAGGAATTTAATATCAATTAATAATATAATATTTGTTTTAAAAACTCTTTTATGTCAATTTTGACACTATTCAATAGTCGATTTTTGTGAAACTCATAACAGAATGATTACTTCGAAAAAATTAAATAAATCATTCCTAGCATGTCATATTAACTTAGAAAAGTAGTGTAATTCATAAAAAGTCTCAAATTATATTTATTTGGGTATTTATAATATCAATTAGTTTAATTTTTTACTATTATGGTAATTACTGCATCATCATTGTGTCATAAATAAATTTAATTATTTAATGTCTAAAAATTATAAATAAAATATCCTTATGTAGGAAATCTTATTATCTTTCTAATGAATATTTACAATTGAATTTATCTTATGTATAACCCTATATTAAAAATTATTAAGTAAATATACTTTGATTTTAACTCTTTTAACTCTTCTTTGAATTAAATAATAATAAATTTCCTAATCTAATCCAAGTGGACCTAAATGATAATATTTTATTACTAAGGTTGGTTTTGGTCGAGATACACTTGTAAAATAGAATTAGGACATGTGTTAGGGTAATATTAATATCATTTTTACCCTTAATTACCCTATTTACTTTTAACCGTGGTAAATAAAAGTAAAAAGTTACTATTTACCAAAAATTATTTTCATCTCATTGAACCAAATTTTACTTCTTGATATTAACCGTGTCTCTCGGATTTTTGAAATTCCATTCACATAAGCAGTAAAATTTTGTTTTATGAAAAAATTCAGTTTTTTAACTACCACATAGTAGTTTCATTATTCATCAAAAATTGAAATTTTTCAGAACAATGCCAAAATTTCACCGTAAGCTATAATTGATATTACGAATTCAAAAATGATGTCCATTTTACAAAATTCCAAACATATAAGTTTCATTAATTAATTTAATAATTAATTCTCGTTGTTACAACAAATAGCATGTTTAAAAAAAAGAATATATACCAAAAGATTGACAATTGTTTAGGTCCAATTTCAAAGTGAAATTAATTCTAATGAACACCATTGGATAAAATGGTAAAAATATATTCTAAATATAATTTAAAACCTCTCAGATTCATAATTTATCAATATAAATTATTTCAATTAAAAAAGTTGTTTTTAAGTAAAATTTAGTAATTTTCACTATTCATCAAAATATTAAAGTTATACGAAGAGTACCAAAATTTCACCTTAGGCTCAATTCGATATTCTGAATCCAAAAATGATGTCCTTTTTGAAATATAAAATATATATAATTTCAAAAAGTAGGTATAACTATTCATAACTGCTAGTTTGATCGGTTGTGGTGTGTGTTAGAACTCAATGTTGTGTACATCACACGCTATCGCATTATTCAAAGAGAAACGTACCGTAGAAGCTTGGGGTGTTACATTCTCCCCTCCTTAAAATAATTTCATCTTCGAAATTTCTAGAATACTGTCGTATGAAAAGACTCAGGTGGTTCTTCAACATATGTTCCTCTGGTTCAAACGTTGCCTCTTCCATCTTATGGTTTCTCCATAAAACTTTTACCAGACGCGTCGTCCGGTTTCTCAGTACTTATTCTCTCGTATCAAGAATCCTAACGGGCTCTTCACAATAAGTCAGATCAGGTTCTAGTTCTAATTCCTCATAGGTGAGTACATGCGTTGGGTCAGACATGTATTTCCTCAAAAGAGATACGTGGAACACATCGTGAACTTTGGAAAGGCTTGGCGGCATTGCCAATCAGTAAGCTACATCCCCAATGTGTTCTAGAATTTCGAAAGGTCCGATATACCTGGGAATCAATTTACCTTTCTTACCAAAATGTACAACTCCCTTCAATAGAGATACCTTTAGGAATACATAATCACCGACTTGAAATTCCAAATCCTTCCTTAGATTATCGGCATAACTATTCTACCTACTTTGATGTGACTTTGGATACCTTCACCTTTTCCATAGTTTCCTCCACCAGTTCTGGGCCTACAAGTTTTCATTCACCAACGTCACCCCAACAGGTTGGTGTACGACATCTCTTTCCATATAACGCTTCATATGGTGCCATCTGAATACTCGAATGGAAGCTATTGTTATATGAAAATTCTACCAGAGGTAAATAATGATCCCACATACCCTAAAAGTCATGTGAGCAAGATCTCAACATGTATTCTAAGGTTTGAATAGTTCTTTCTGATTGTCCATCCATTTGAGGGCGGTAAGCAGTGCTCAAATGAAGTTCAATATCTAGGGATTTCTGAAGAATTTTCCATAACCTTGAAGTAAAATGGGGATCACGATCAGAAACAATCGATAGGGGTACTCCATGAAGTCTCACAACTTCATTACTATATAGTCTTGCTAGACGTTCCAGGGGTAGATCTTCTCTTATAGAAAGAAAATGTGCTGACTTGGTAAGACGATCAACAATAACCCAAATTGCATCGTTCCTTCTAGGAGTCTTTGGTAGTCCCATGAAAAAGTCTATCGTAATATTGTCCCATTTCCACTCTGGTATAAGAAGAGGTTGCATGAATCCTCCAGGATGTTGCCTTCCAACTTTCACTTGTTGACAAACCATACATCTTGACCAAAAATCAGAAATCTCCCTCTTCATGTTGTCCCACCAAAAATGTTATTTCAAATTTCTATACATTTTAGTGCTCCCAGGGTGTATAGAGAAATTGGAACTATGATCATCATCCAGCAATTCCATTTTTAGATCAGGAATATCGGGAACACAAAGTCTCTTCCCGAATTTCAAAATTCCTTCTTCATACACAAAGTCTCTCAATCTCCCATCATTCATAGCTTTTATATTCTTTTAAAATTCTTCATCATTGGTCTGAGAACAGTTAATCCTTTCTAGTAATGATGGTTTGGAAACCATTTGAAAAATCATTGATGTTTCTCCTTCCCTAGTTATTCCCATGTCCATCTTCACTAGATCTATGAAAATTGGATCCCTTTCAATTCTCATATTGTTCAAAACACCATGATCATTTCTGCTCAAAGCATCTGCCACCTTGTTTTCCCTCTCCGGGTGGTAGTGTATCTTATAATCATAATCCTTGAGTAATTCAAGCCATCTCCTTTGCCTCAGGTTGAGTTCTTTTTGTGAGAAAATATACTTCAAACTATTGTGATCAGTATAAATCTCACATTTTTTACCTTAGAGGTAGTGCCTCCATATCTTCAAAGAAAATATCACAGCTTCAAACTCGAGATCATGAGTAGGATAGTATTGTTCATTAATTTTCATTTGTCATGATGCATACGCAATAAATCTATCATTCTACATAAGGACACAACCAAGTCCTTTCTTCGATGCATCACTATAAATAACAAACCCATCATTCCCCGGTGGTAGAGTCAATATAGGAGCATTGACGAATCTTCTATTCAGTTCTTAGAAACATTCTTCACACTCTTTTGTCGAAAAAAATTTAACCCCTTTACGTGTGAGCTTTGTTAATGGGTTAGCCAATCGAGCAAAATTCTGGACGAAACGTCGATAATAACCTGTTAAACCAATAAAACTACGTACCTCAATTATATTCGTAGGTGTTTTCCATTCATGGATTGACTTGGTATAAGAAGGATCAACAGAGATTCCATCTTTCGAGACAATATGACCAAGAAAAGAAATCTCCTGAAGCCAGAATTCACACTTTCTAAACTTCCCATATAATTCATGCCTTCTCAGAGTCTTCAAGATAATGCGCAAGTGATTTTCATGATATTCGTAGGTCTTGGAGTATACCAAGATATCATCAATAAATACCACCACAAATTCATCGATATACTCCTTGAAAACTCTATTCATCATATCCATGAATACAGAGGGTGCATTAGTCAATCCAAAAGGCATTACAGTAAACTCGTAATGCCTGTACCCGGTTTGAAATGCTATCTTCGGAATGTATTCCTTCTTCACACACAACTGATGGTATCTAGATCGAAGGTCAATCTTTGAAAAGTATTGAGCTCCATGCAGTTGGTCAAATAAATCATCAATGCGAGGTATGGGATACTTGTTCTTTATTATTATAGCATTGATCTCCCTGTATTCGATAAATAACCTCATATATCCATCTTTCTTTTTAACAAAAAGAACAGGGGCTCCCCATGGAGAAACACTAGGGTGAATAAATCCCTTGTTACTCAATTCCTCTATTTGTTTCTTTAGTTCAACTAATTCTACAGTGGCCATTTTATAAGGGGTCTTCGATATAGGCCTTGATCCAGGAATTAAATCAATGGAAAACTCAACTTCTCGTTCTGGAGGATGTCTTGTTAAATCTTCCAGAAATACATCTACATATTCTTTAACAACAGGTACATCCTTTATTTTAACATTACATTACTCACCCATAGTCATTTCATTCTCTTCCTCCCCAATAATTGAATTTAGTTGATCTACTGGGGGTGGATCTAGATAAGAATTAGTTGGTGACAATTTTTCTCTAACGATAAGGTGTTCCTTATCATCGTCATAAAAAATCTTAACCTCCTTCTTCTTATAATAAATCTTCGCATCATAGTCCAAAAGCCAATCCATACCGAGTATTATATCAAACTCAATCATAGGTATGACGATGAAATCAGCATATAAAGAACATTTATGTGCTCTAATGGGGACTGAATCACAAAAATTTGTTGCAATGATACTTCCCTTAGGAGTTTTAACAGACAACTCCCTTGTTCAATCAAATTGGAAATATCTAATTTTCATAGCAAACTGGGATGATATGAAACAATGCGATTATCTAGAATCAAATAATTCATTTGCTAAACTTAAGGAAACCATTAAATTACCTGCCACCACATCTTTCGGAGCTTCTACCTCAGCAGTAGTGATAGCATATGGTTGTCCTTGATCCCTTCGCCTTTTCTGAGGTAAGTTCTCCTGACACTTAGGAAATTCATTTTCATAATGCCCCATCTCCCTACAATTGTAGCACTAAACATTGGTAGCTTCCTTCTTCCCCTTGCAATCACGAGTTTGGTGGCCTTTTTCACCACACTTGTAACAGACACCCATTTCCTTCAAGCAAGTACTGGGGTGTTTTTTCCCACATTTACCACTGGATGGATATTCATCCTTTCCCTTCATCCCCTTATTTCCATTCCCAGATTGATCAGCAGGTCTCTTCTTCTCTTTCTTTACTTTAAAGTCATAAGAATTAGAGAATTCCTTTTCTGTTTTGATAGCACATGAGACAATGTCTTCGTACGATGAGAAGGATTGTGAGACTAATGCTCGACGGAGAAATGGATTTAACCCATAAAAGAAATGATCAATCATACATCTTGGGTTACATATATAGTCTCCAACATACCATTCTAACCTTGTAATGTTAGCCTCATACTTTGTGACATTCTCATCATCCTTTTGACTCAGACTCAGAAATTGCCTTTCCATATCTGCTTGATGGTCTCGAGGAAACAATTTTTCTAAAAATAGATCTTTGAACTCCCTCCATTCCATATTTTATACTTCATCATCTTCCTTCATATTTTGAATCAATGACCACCATTGATCAGCATCTCCATTGAGTCGGTAAACTGCCATGATAACTCTTTCCCTTTCACTACTCCCCAAAGCCTGAAATATTTTCTCTAGGGAATTTATCAATTTCTCAGCTACTAAGGGATTTTTACTCCCATTGAAAGTTGGTGGTTGTTTCCTCATGAATCGATATAACATTTATCCTCCACGCTTCGGATCAGGGTGCTCCATATGGGTAATGTTATTATTCATAACCTGAGTGAGTTGTCCCAGTATGGTGATTAGTTGATCGGCACCAGTTGCATCACCAGCTCCACTATAATTATCTTGAGCAGGATGGAAATCCCTACATGGAGTGCGTGCATTGATACGGTTTCCATTTCTTCTACTAGGCACCATTTCTAAACAATGGCATGAACCAGTTCTGTTTATGAATCAAAATACATAATCCCATACTTATATAACACTTAACATAAATTGAACTATTTATGGATATAATCCATAATCATAAAAATGTTTTCATTGAGGAAGTATATACTCATAAACCCTTCATATTGAAATATAAATAAAATGAGAGTTATCCTAAGCATATCCCCCAGGAGTGTCATAACCAAGAGTGCAGCAAGGCCCGTTGTCGTGCACCAGTTCCCGTTCGAGTCTAGCTCAATACGGTGTTTTCAGGTTTTACCCCTAGGTACATCCATGCCAGAGTCGCCTCTACTTGCTCATATCCAGACATGGATGTATTGCTCGGAAAACTCACAAAATCTCTACAATACCAAAATTCTAGGAAGTTCTTCTATACTAATCCTCAAAGTCCATCTTAGTTCTATGTGCTCTAATCATAGTTTATCTAAATCTAGCTTCCAAGTTTTGTACTAAACTTACTCTGATATTAACTATAACGCCACGACCCCAGTTACCCAGAGTCAGTGCATTATTACATTACATTGGCATGATCACAAGAAAGATTAAATCTCGATAGACCGATTGTTTTAGTAGCCTTGGAAACACTAGATATATTCATAAAGTATTACATCATAAAGTGAAAAACTACTACATCAACATAGTCTCCATATTCGAAACTCATATCCCCACATACCATCCCTGCAGGTCATTCATAACTTACTTCATCAGATCCTGGGAAAAATAAAACCTAGAAAAGGGGTGAGCTCAAATTCCCAGGAAGGATAACAATATAGTGGAAACTTTCAAAAATAATCATAAACATTTATGGCAATGTATAACTAAAACAAAAGCCTTTTAAACATGAACTTCAACATAGTATAGAAAAAGTAAAATGAAATAATTCCATTTACTTATTCACAAAAATATTCTACTAATCGAATAATCACATGCAATATCAATAACCACTTTCATAATGATGGAATTGCATAATTCCAGACTATCATAACCACATAGCCAAGGCCTCGTGCCAAGACTACAAATAAGATTTTTTCAAGGCCTTATTACAAGACACTAGTTTGTCTAATGATACCTACCGATGCATCGAGGAGCTATAGTGGGCTCCACCCGTCAAATATTAAGTCCAATGCATTCCCATATGACAATGTTTAAACATAACATTAACATTCGTATTAAAACTAGCATACGATATGTAAATACTTCATCCATAAACAATGAATGGTATAAAAATAACACATCCAGAGTCAGACATATCATAAAAATTTCAATACAATATAGAAGTTTTGTATCATAATAAAACTACTTGAAATAAGCGTAAAATCCATCAAAGGATGTTGACATAGATGAAATCAAAAATTTTTTTAGAGAAATATATCTTTCTATTTTGAAATCATTTAAGAGTCATATATTTATAAAATAAGACATTTTCTTTTAAAATATTCTTATAATATTGTAAGGGAAGCTTTGACGATTTTATAACAGCGGAAAATAACCGCACCTGCCGTATAAGTTAAAAAAACATTCTTACCTTAATTCTGTCGAAAAGGTTAAAAGAACCTTGTTTGGAAAACGACGGAAAGATTCTTTTATAAACCACTTATAAAAAGTCAAACAAGGGTATAAATGACTTTAACCCATATTCATGTAAATAGTAAAAATGTTTTGAAATACATTTTTAAGAAACATGGATGTGGATGATAAAGAGATCCCAGTAGATTATTACGTATAAACAACCTCAGATAATGAAGAGATTGCGAAATAAACCCTTACCTTGTAATTTTCCTTGTGTGGGGTAGGTTAACCTCATGTATAATGGTGAAGTAATTTTTATTAAATTATACAATAATCATATACATTAATATGATATCATATATTATCTTTTAACATTGATTTGTTAATAATATATTAGTATTATTATTGTTTCGGGTGTTAACTTACTCATTTTCTTTTATATGTTTTGTTACATAAGACATGTTTTTCATGGATAGGTTGTATGTTATTCATATCCAGAATGATTTCAAGTCCTTAAACATTATTTTTAAATCATCAATTGATAATTATACTTGAATGGATACGATGGAGAATGAATCTCATCGCGTTCGTGGAGACGGTAGTCCGTACGTACACACGAGCGATAATATCATTCTTTTGATATTAAAATAATATATAATTGGATGGTATATCATATATAAAAAATCATTATCATGTTATATTTATTATTTACATGAATTAAACATCATTATTATACCCATCCAAATAATAATTTATTGAATAACAATTACACAACGATGTGGAGATGGTAAGTTGTACGTACGCACGTATGGTGACATGTTATTCAAAGGATGGATAGAATACTGAATATGGTTGTAACATATTTATAATAACATCACAGTATATATATGATACTGGAGTTATTATTTTATAATGGTATCAACAAAGGAAGAAGAAGTGGAAGAAGAAATGAACTTGGAAAAGGGTGGTGAAAACATTACCTCTTCTTCGGGATCTTCATTTTGATTTGATCAAAAGGGCTCCTTAGGATGGCTTTAAGATCAAACTAAGGCCACTAGGTTGTATTTATGACATTTTAGAGAGTATTTGGGTAGTGTTTGGCCGAACCAAAAGGCTTTGAAGGTGTGAAGTAATGAGAAGGGGGAGTGCCCTTTTATAAGATGGGTGAGGGGCATCTTTGGAAAAGTTAGAAATATTAATTTATAATAAATTCATATTCGGTTTCTAATGGATCCAAAGTTGAATATAAAACGTTTGAGGTGGGGATAGGTCGAAACCCATTCAACCAATAGAATTTAGATAGGTTTGGGTCTTTATACTATGCTTATCTTTAAGTATTAACTGTTAGTTAATTAGTTTCACTTTTACAATGTCTCTTTGTATTTTTATATTATATGGATAATAAACATACTATATACATCCAACAGACCCCCAAGTGGTCCATTAATAATACACCTATCATGATATAAGTCTTTTGGCCGAAATGTAGATTTTTTGGAATTTAATATCAATTAATAATATAATATTTGTTTTAAAAACTCTTTTATGTCAATTTTGACACTATTCAATAGTTGATTTTTGTGAAACTAATAACAGAATGATTACTTCGAAAAAATTTAATTAAATCATTCCTAACATGTCATTTTAACTTATAAAATTCGTTTAATTCGTAAAAAGTCTCAAATTATATTTATTTTGGTATTTATAATATCAACTATTTTAATTTTTCACTATTATGGTAATTACTACATCATCATTGTGTCATAAATAAATTAAATTATTTAATGTTTAAAAATTATAAATAAAATATAATTATGTAGTAACTCGTATTAACTTTCTAATTAATATTTACAATCGAATTTATCTTATGTATAACCCTATATTAAAAATGATTAAGTAAATAAACTTTGATTTTAACTCTTTTAACTCTTCTTTGAATTAAATAATAATAAATGTCCTAATCTAATCCAAGTGGACCTAAATGATAGTATTTTATTCCTAAGGTTGTTTATGGTCAAGATACACTTGTCCAATAGAATTAGGTCATGTGTTAGGGTAATATTAATATCATCTTTACCATTAATGACCCTATTTACTCGTAACCCTGGTAAATAAAAGTAAAAAGTTACTATTCACAAAAAAAATTATTTTCATCTCATTGAACCGCATTTTACTTCTTGATATTAACCGTGTCTCTCCGATTTTCGAAATTCCATTCACAGAAGCGGTAAAATTTAGTTTTATGAAAAAACTCCGTTTTTTAACTACCACTTAGTAGTTTCACTATTCATCAAAAATTGATGTTTTTTAGAACAATGCCAAAATTTCTCCCTAAGCTGTAGTTGATAATCCAAATTCAAAAATGATGTCTATTTTACAAAATTACAAACATATAAGTTGCATTAATTTATTTTATAATTAATTCCCGTTGTTACAACAAATAGCATGTTTTTAAGTAACAATATATACCAAAAGATTGACAAATGTTTAGGTCCAATTTCAAAGTGAAATTAATTCTAATGAACACCATTGGATAAAATGGTAAAAATATATTCTAAATATACTTTAAAACCACTAAAATTCATAATTTATTAATATTAATTATTTTTATCAAAAAAGATGTTTTTAATTAAAATTTAGTAATTTTCACTATTCATCAAAATATTAAAGTGATCCGAAAAGTACCAAAATTTCACCTTAGGCTAAATATGATATTCCAAATCCAAAAATGAAGTCCATTTTGAAATATAAAATATATATAATTTCAAACAGTAAGTATTACTATTCATAACGGCTAGTTTGATCGGTTGTGGTGTGTGTTAGAACTCGATGTTGCTTACAATACATGCTATCGCATTATTCAAAGAGAAACGTATCGTAGAATCTTGGGGTGTTACAGTTATACCACTAATCTATTAAAAAATACCCTAATTTATTACAATAACAAAATTCAACCTCACACCCAGATCATATTATTTATTCTATATAGTGTTTTTATGTATTATTTCCATCTTTTTAGGTTTGTTGTGGGTAACCAACATCCAAAAAATTTTCATATCAAATATAGTCAAGGTGTTATTATTCTTATATCCTTTATTTATACACAATTACAATGATTTTTTTTCTAACATGAACTATTCATGTATATAGATTTAGAATAATTATTACCAGATAGTATGGATTATAGCTATTTATTCACTTATTCTTGATATATATCATTAAATGATTTCATGATATTCTTAAAATATGATGGAGTTCATAAATCCTTAGAAAAATATAGGGAACATTGTGTAGTATCATTAACTATCTCATTCTTTTTTGAGGTCTCAATATGGGTCTTCTAATAATTGGCCAACTGAACATCCAATCCTAAACATCTCAATTTTAGGGGTTCTTTCTAAAATTCAGTTTTAGAAAAAGAATCATAAACTATATTCATTCTTATTACTTCCTCTTCATGAAATATATTTTTTTCTGTAAATTTGTTTCACATTACTTTTTTTTATTTCACTTTTAATTTAAAATCATAAACATTGATACTATTTTTAAAATTTTCCTCAAATGTAGGGATATTTTCCTCTAAATTCATTTTGAATACATATTCATCTTCAACTTCATTGAACCATTTGTGTTCAAACTCTAGGGATGTTATTTGAAATTTCACTTCTTAGTCTTCAAAGGATGAATGTTGTTTAGAGAGTTAACAAGTCCATAAAATCTCATTGTAGAGACTTGTATCTACTTTCTACATCTTCATCCAACTGGGTGATCTCTTTCAACATACTTTGAAATATTCCAAAAACAATAGATACAATTTCTTTAAGTAAACAATGCAGAATATATGTAAATCTATCGAATGATATATCATCCAATGTTATAAATTAATAATTATCACCACTTATGATAGGATAATATTTTTCGATAAAATTAATAAAATAATTGTCACATACCCCATGATCACATAATATTCTTCATTTAATTGAGATATGAATTCTTTTCATCCCCTTAGTGGAATGTTTTACAACCTGTTATTTAAATTCTAATCCCAAATTATCCTCATTGTTAGAAAATCATGGGTAATATGATACTTCATAATCTTTATATAAGACATATACCTTCTTCATCATTCATTTTCTTTTTCTTCATGGTCTTGGTAAAAATTTAATTCTTCATAGAGAATAATGAATCCCCACCAAAACTGATATTCATTGTCAAAACATGGAAAAAGTAAATTATTAATGATATAATAGCTTCAATTTAGTAAAATAAATAAAGGTGACACTCAAATATAATAAAATTTTTTTGGAACATGTTGGGATATAAACAACACTAAGAGGGAGGGGTGAATCATTATTGGGAACTTTTTTTTAAAAATATATCATTTATCCCTTTTAACGCTTAGACCTGTTAGTATCATGATTCTCATATTCCATTTTCCTTATTGTATGAATGTATATGAGAACAGTTGGAAGATGGATCACAATATTTATATAGGGTTTACAACTCAATTAGAGTATAATTTTACATTCATGTATGATGATGACCAGTAAAATGTTTATCCCAAATACTAACCTACAAAATACAATGGTGTGGTTAGAAAATAGTCCATATCCAAAGTTTGAGTCCCTAAATATTAGGAGGGGGAATGAAAAAAACATTATTATCTTGACTAGTGATGACATTTTCCACCTTGAAGCTCTAAACTATTTATTAATATTCCCACAAAAGATATTATTCACCTTGTCCATTCAATACCAAATTATAATAAACTTTTTGTCTGATATCTTGACGAAACATTATTCTTTGTGATCATATGGAACCTATTAATTTGGTGTTGCTGCTCTATATGATACTTTCTATTAAATTTGTTACCTTAACGTCTAGTCTTCATAATCCTTATTCTTCTGATCACCACATAATAAAGAAACTCCATATGATATATGGTTGATCTCTTCTTATTTCCATTGACCAATACAATATTTCTTAAATATTTATGATTTCATTTTGTATGACCAGTTTCACTCTTATTATTTTAAACAATATTATTAGTGAATTTATTATCAGTATTTTCATAGTTTAACTAAATATTTAATAAAATATAATTAAAAACAACTAAACAGTTCACATCATCTAATGAATTTATTTTAATTATGAATGGAATTATCACCAAAAATCCATGTGATCATTATTACATTATTTTATTTTCAATATTTTGTCCCGGGTTCATGAATGGATTATTATATTAACATTTACAAGAATGAAAAAAATCATATAACAATGTATGTGATATCTTAGTTCATATTTATATAATATTTCTATTTATTTCTAAAAAATATTCACATTAGTTTAATATATTCTAGTCCACTACCTTATTCTTTTTATAAGATTAAGTACAAATAACTACGGGTTTCTTCACATATTTTTGAGTAGAAAAATCATTTTATTCTTTATAACACTTATTGAGACCGTAATATAGTGTTATATGTTTTCTAAAACCCCACAAGCTCAAACATTCACATTTTATGTTTTCAAAACTACAAGTGCACGATACATTACATAAATAAACAAAGAATCCCTTTGATAAATCTTGATATAATACTGGTTTTCTGTATATACACTAAAATAGTATACATGTTTCTTATTCAATTAGCTATCAATAACTCTATGAATAAATTGTAGTCTGTATATTTTTTGGTCATGCGAATTCAATAAGAGATTCAAATAACTTCTTTCATGAGACCATAAGTCTCATAGTTCATCTTGATTCTAACAAGGAACACATAACTCTTTTACCCTTCATATAAATGAAAGCACAAATATTCAATATTTTATGAAAATTATATCCCTTAAGGAAAAATGAGAATGGTATCAACCTATCATAGACACAATAATAATCCAATTATCGTCGAGTTTTACTAACCCACCTTACATTATTAATTGACCCAATCCTCAACTTATTATACCATCTCAATCAACATTTTTAATCCCTAAATATATCGTCAATTATTATTATCTAAACATGGATTATGTGATGATGAAAGAAACCTCACCTTTCCATATGATCCGAGGCCTTCATCTTTCATGATGAAGTGAACATGCATGTTTAAATAATATAAAGACCCATCGTTTCAAAAAATAAAACTCATCATTTCCCATAAACAACCTTCTATATCTTTTTTTGCATTCAGATGAGTTCAACCTTCAAAATATTCAAAACATACACAATAGAGATTGATATAATTTAATTGCTTCTTATTTATCTGAATACTTTTTCTAAGCCATATAAAGATGATCATGGTGGTGTATGGATAAATTAATGACTACAACTACATTAATATGATTCATTAAGAACCCCTCAATCACTTGAGTACGAAGATAAAAATATGATGGTTTGATGATTTTTAGATCAATTTAGATCACATAGTGATGATATTTCTGTATGTTCTAAACATGGGTGAATAGTACCTTCTCTATTCCCATCCCACATCAATATTAAATTTTTTGAGTGACATTATACTAACAATAATATTCCTAATACTTTCAAGATCTAGAAATAGGGTCTAGAACCCAGAACACCTTACACACATGTGCTCACCGGGTCATGCCACACCTGCCTAGTTTATATGGCCACCTCCATACACACTCTGCATGTTCTATCTTATTACATGAACACACCCCTATTAGTGATATACACTCATTGACTCCTTATTCTATGGCTAACTATACTAGATTTATATCCCACATGTTGGAGCCTTCTCCCTCTTGTGTATGATTCAGCTAGCCAAGAAGCATTTCTATGGATGGATAAATTTATTGATTTACTCTTATTTAATATATAAATAGTGAAATTATTAAGTATAAAAATTACATTTCAACTCATATTACTTAAATCTTCAATATCATATTATCAAAAATTCTTCTGGAATATGTATACACATTTTATCAAGACATTCATTCATTATTGAACTATTCTTCAGAATTACTTTGATTATTATTCACAAATCCTCAGGTAAAAAAAATATGACCATTATATTCAATAAATTCCTCATGAAAGTAGAATGTATATTGTATGGCCTTCTTCTTCTTTATCAGGAAAAATAATATTTTTCTTTATCTCCGTTAAATTATTTTTTATATAAATTATTCAACATTTTAGGAATAAAGTTATCACAGAAAAATCCAGTAACCCATGTATTATAATTTAAGAAAAACACACCAATTGTTCATATTATAACTCAATGTCTTCAATGTTTAACCAAAAGTGAATTATTCTTGATCAAATTCTTTCTTAATGTATCTGCAATTCAGTCAGTATTATCTTTTTTAGTAGGATTAGATACATCAACTATACTTTCCAATTAATTAATATTTATTTATTCTTCAACATATTGATATCAATGTCATATTTCTATTTCAATGGAAACCATTGAAAACAAATAACATCCATTGAAAACAAATAATTATCGCACAAAAACTAGAATCAATATAATTTTGGTCTTTTATTATATGGAATTAATGTTATTATAGTTATGGATTTTCTATTTCAACATAGATGCCATATTCTCCACCACCATCAACATTATTGTTATACAATGGTTGTGGGAGGAGACAATAACCAGTAGTGATTGTTGATGGAACATAATTTCATTTCAATAAAAAAATAAAATATTAAATCATCTTTATCTTCATCCATCAATTCACCACCATCGTTTATAGGCCCCAATGTGGTTGGAGAAGTGAATATCGCCATGAAAATTCCCAAATTATAATAAAAACCCAAGCTACTTCCACTAATGAAAAAATGAATTACCGTGAGGTTGAAATGGGGAGGTCACCCTATGACCCAGAGGTTGAGAGAATTTAGAGAAAAATATTTACTTCCCCAAAACACAAGATATTATTAATCATGTGTGGGAAATAATTTCGATATTGGAAGGCCTTGTTTGAGCATATGAAGTGCCGCCTAGAGTGTACATAGTGAGGTTTCCATCCCCCACCAACCATTATCCATGAGTTCTACAAAGAATATATAGTATAGGGACAAGTGAAATGGGTAGGTAAATAGATGGGTGGTTATTTTTGGACCTAGTGACATGGTTTAATGATATTTTGGAAAGGGTGTAGGGTAGTGCAGTTGTAGAAGGTACTTTGGAAAGGTCTAGAAGGAGTGTAAATTTGGATCTCAACCATCCTTATGAGGAGGAGAATCATTCTTCATCAAATTCATCATTTCACCTCATCCTCCCACCAATATCTTTGAGTTGATTTTGCATGAGGGATGAGAGATTGATGTGTTTGGATGTCCAATTAGGTGAAAAATAATTACCGAAATAAAGAATCATATTTCATAACTATAATTGATAATATATCATTAAATATTTTACTACATACTCAAGGGTATATAAAAAAAGTATTAACACCAAATCTTGATAGGTATTCCACTCAAATGGTTGGGATGAAACACAATATAGTGATATGAATATTAGTTAGTTTCATAGCCATCCTTTTTGTTATTACTATTGATACATAAATTTATTTCAACCTTATAGATACCCTTATATTTTTTGAGGTAATAATTAAAATTTTTAGGGAACAATTTATTTTGGGATTGAGTGGAGTAGTTAAAAGCATTATATTTTAATAAATGTTTTCATTTAAATAAATCATTCTGTTTGATAAACATCATTACATGCGACACCGAAATTAAATGAAACAACGACATATTTAGATAAAATATAAATGGTTAATTATGATAATGATAACCTAGATATTATATTAATGTGAATTTATATGAATAAACAATTTATTAAATATAGGTATATAGTGTAACTGCTAAAATCGAACCATTAAGTCCAAAATGGAGTTCAACATCAGCTATAACATGCCTCTCTACATGCAAGATACTTTCAACAAGAAGCGTGGGTATAATTCCATCAGTAGATAAAATATATCATCAGAAGAATTCCTTATAAAAATAATAATAAAATAAATATAACAAATTAATTCGTGGAAAATAAATAAAAATAATTTTATATCTCCTAAATGTCAAATAATAATAAAAAATAAATAGGATACCATGGTGGAAAACCAAACTAGAGTATAATTTTTATTGATAAATAAAAAAACTTAAAATGTGGTATCCTGTGTAGATTTTCCCGATTCAACCACCAGCTCTATGCTTCATGGACAAACAATTCACTATGGTCCCTTATCCCAGGCTTGAACCACTGTAAATTAAATTCATACACACATCAAAATGCTGGTAAATGCTGTGAGTAATAAAACACAATAAGAAACCAAAAATTCAACCTTAATATATGTGATCATATAAAAAAACTTTATTTTGTTATAACGATAAAACAATAAGCAATATGACAACCAAATATACATCACATGTGTGCTAACTGAACCACCATTTTCCCTGACCATTCATGATTTGGCTCCATGATAGATGGAATGACAACGTATCACAAGTAATTAAGAACTATCGAGGATAATTAAAATGATGCTATCTAATGTGTGTTTTCACTACTCAACATCAATAAGGCTTCAAATAAGTCATGTTACCAGCATCCACTAGGCTTGAGTGAGCATGATACAAAGAATCCACTATGAATAAAATAACATGTCACTTTTCACCTACTAGGATTCGAGCATATCATATGGCATACTTGAGGCAACAACATTTCCCTATCAAATGCATAAAACCATCATCATTATCATTTCTTGTCATGCCCACTCACGCACTAAACTATAACCGTATCATGACATACTACCTACATTATAAACAAGAATAATACCCTTAAATGCGTAGTTAACAAGGTAGATCATACAAGAAAACATAACATATCATCATGGAAAAAAGTATCAACATATAATAAATTTCATCTACATAAAACATTGTCAAACAATCGATAAGAAATACTCATAAAATTAGGTATCATACATAGGTCTTACAAGATACACACACCCACATTAAATCAAAATCAATCAAATCCATCAATTATTCAAACATAATAAATATTCCCTAGAAACACATGAAAACAATGGTCTAAAAAGGTAATAAAATTTATAAAATTTGGTTTTTGATAAAGAAATCTAATGTTCAACACAGATGAAAGGTTGAACCATGTCACACACCTACAGAGAACATTTTCACATGTCAAGGATTCCTTTCTCAGGTTCTGGTTGTCAAGATTAATGTTTATAATGATGACTCATGAAATTCCATGTTAAGAAGATTTTTCTTGAATCACATATATTTAGGTACTCATCAAAGGAGTTAATTCAGGGTATGTCAATGAACGAACACCAATTCAATGAATCCATCATCGACCAATGAATAGAAAGTTAATTGTTTGTTGATTCTAGAAGAGGGCCTTGGGTTAATATAGTGACAATTGATCCATCTTTAAAATGTTAAATGAGTAATGATTCAAGATAATATTCAAGAGTATATAAGTCTCATTGTGTTTGTTCTAAGAAACTTACCTATAAGACTCACCTTTCTTGAGTGTTCTAACCCCACAAAGAGAGGTTTTTATGGAAGCATTGATATAATCATAAATATTAAATTAATTAATGATTATATTAAGTTTCAAAAATTGATATTCCCTGAATAAGAGATATATGAACATGATTAACCAATAATTACTCATTGAATAATCATATTCGAAGGTATATCATAGTATGATCATAAAATATAGTCAATATGCTAAATCCACCACTTCTTTATTAATAAAAGTATGAATTCATCAATATATCATCACATAAACCACATATCCAAGAAAAATATATGCTATATTCGATAATAGGAAGTCAAAATCAGCATATATATAGATCAAAAACTCATCCTATAGCATCATCGAATCATCCCAATGAAGGATAGACAAAGGGAGAGGAATGTGAGAACCAATTTCAAAGAGGTTTATTAAAACTGCATTTTTGTCCACTAGATTTCATATTTTTTTTAAATAAAGTTAGTTAATAACATGTTGGGTTAAATTCCTATGGGGTGTGTTAATTTAACCCCAAGGTAGGGCACACTAATGAACTAGTGGGCCTCCCTGGCTAGACAATGTACGTGGAATAATTACATGAATTTTTCTGTAATCCCTAACTAGATGATGGTGTATTTTATATCCAAAATACCTACTCGAACTCTAGTATCAAAATGATGGAAGTTTTCTTGGCACCATAAAATCCATGCCCTCTCCAACTATTCCACCTTCGGTTCGTGGACCCTTATTCGCTAAAAATCATCCTCTTCACAACAAATAATAGAGAAGAAAAAAATACGAAAGGATGAATTTATATTCTTGAAATATCTCACATATTTAATTAAAATGAGTATGTTACCTAAATAAAATAATTATTATTTTAAATATGAAGGAAATTCAATTATTTTACCTAAAATGACAAATAAGATCATTTATTGCATTGAAAATTATTTTTCAAGAATTTATTTTTTATGTGATATAAATTATATTTCAATAAAGACATGATTTATGATTATAAAATAGGTTTCATATTAATAATTGGTTAACATAAATTTACATAGTAATAAGAATAATAAAAGTTAATATTTAAACATTCCCTTTTCCAATAATAATAGTTTTTCATTATAGTTTACAAATTAATTCAATGTTGGATTTATATTTTTAGAATTTTTAATTAATTAAATTACCATCATTTTATAGTCCCTCATATCAAAATTTAAATAGTATGAATTTTTATAAATTTCTAAAATGGTTTATTTTAATTCAAGTTAATTGGGATTTATGAGATTGATAATTTTAATAATTTTATCATTCATTAAGAATATGCCAAAATAGTATAGAAAATTGAAATTTAAAAAATATGAAATTATATAATAACATTTTTATTTTTATCATATTATACGTACATTGAAAACATATTCTAACCATTCTCAAATAATGTAAATTGTTACATTAATATAAAAACAATATTTGGTCTTCTCTTTAAATCAAGTATTTACAAGGTGAGGATCATTTTTATATTTCCTTGAAATCATCATATCATTTATTAAATTCATAATAAATCAATATATGGATTTATATTTATTAACCACAATAATTATTTCACACAAATATATATAGTTAAATATTAAAAAAATTGTTTCTATAAAATCTTTTTTACTCCTGTATGTATTTATATTTTAAAATTAAAATCTCAAAAAATCGAAATTTTATTGTAAAAAATGGTTTTGAAATTTAAAATAATAGGGTTTAAATTGTTTATTTAGTTCAATTTTATTTTTGATCATTAAAATTCATTACTAAGTATAAAAACTAATTACCCTAATAAAAACAAAAAAATGTAAAGGGTCTTTTACTAAGGGGAAAAAAGAAAAAAAATGTTAGAAACATGTTTTAATTTGGACGAGTGATATCTAGATCGACCATAAGTGATAATGTTTCTCAATTTTTTGATCCCTTGAACTATAACAATGAATATAAATTATTGAAATTCAATGGGTACTACAAAAACATATCTTACCTTAACTTATAAAAGGGTGAACCTTTATCTATTTTAATACACACATTTCCTTAAAATTTAACATTACAATTTTTCTATTTTACTCTCCATATAACCCTATCCCATTAAAATAATCCCCTGGTAACTCATAGTTATCACAAACCCTTCAAATTCATGATACATCTAAGGAAAAATCAAAGCCTTGATGTGTGTATTATCAACTAATTGTCATTTTTCAATAGTTTTCTTCTCTACAATTTATTCTAACCACACAAATATATTTATAATTTTATCAGTTATATACTTTTATTTTACTATATTATGGCTATTATCATATTTTACTCATATTCCCCATTCATGATGAAAAATAATACAATTTTCACACATTGTATGAACTACGACCTCTATGATGTAATGTGTTTTTCCTTCACTATCATAAAAGGTTGTATATATGAATTTAATAAATGGATAAATATTAATATCAGCATATAATTATGGTTTTTCTATGATAATCATAAGTTCTAATTCATTTTGTGATCAAAAAATGACTATCATTAATTTAATCATTCAAAAATGCATTAAAATGATATTATTTTATTCAATATGTATATTGTTTTCACATTAAATAAATATTAATATAATAATGTAAAATTATAATATAACTCCCTAAAAAACAATCAAAGAGAAGATTATTCTTTTGATATAATTATATTATAACAAAATCACCTTATAATCAATCATTATATAGGGGCATGTCTATGTCTCGGTCTGTTTAACTACCTACCTAAATAGTACTAAAATTTAGATTCAGAATGATAATGGGAAAATAATTAATGGTGTAATATGATATAAATTTTTAATTAATTGTTTTATTAGGGTAATGGAGATATTATACAAATAATTAAGTAATTAATTAAAAAATACCATTCGATTGTAAAGAATCACTAAAAAATGCTTATTATTGATCTCATCTCCAACGATAAAGTCTAAAACACTCATGAATGGAATTTGAAACAACATAAATAATTATAAATTTTCCATTTTAGTAACTTCAATGGCATTACAATGATGAACTATGAAGGATTAATAGACACGGTCACCACAATTATAAAACTTGTATGAATGATCAAAACTAAAATCCATTAACATTGAAATGTTTTTAATTATTTTAATTAGTAAATGTTTATGAAAAGTATAAATGAATATGTATATGAGTAAGATAATGAATTATGTTACTAGTATTTATTTGTTTGAGATATATGAGGTTAAATTAGGTTCATGGAATTCATGATAAGAGGAAAGGGTTTCATCTTAAATTCCTCTCATTGAGACATGTTTTGAATTTAATGTTTTTGGGGTATATAATAAATATTTGAGACATAATTTAATGAGTTATATTTTACACATGGTATTATAATTTAAAATACAATCACCTTATTTCAATGTATTTTAATTAAATTATTACTTGGGATTAAATAGTTTTTATGCGTCTCAAATATGATTCTTTGAATCATATTGAATTTTAAGAACCATGTTTCATATGTATGGTGTATTCACTATCCATGGATTATTTTCTATCATAATCTATTTATTTCATTGGATACACTAGAAAAACTATATTCCCCTATTCAATTTGATGTTGATAATGTTGTTTCCCCTTTATTAAGGCTTTTTAGAAACTCAAATCCCCTTAGTTGAGTTGTAACTTTATATCTTGATCATTTTTATTCCCTTATTGGGTGTTCCCACACCGGTATTTTATGTTATTTTATAATTATATTTTGTATAATAATGTTTTAATATAATGAAAATGTTTATATTTTTTCACAATATGGGTTTTTAACAAAGGAAATTTCATGTATTAAAAACCCCCTTTCATTATTAAATGTTTGGGACTAAATTTCTTATAGAAAAGTGTATTTTATTTTCAAGGATCTATTATTATATATAAATTTAATTTAATTTTTTAAAATTATTGTTCACATCATATTTTGATAAATTTTTATTGGAAGTGACACAAAACATCCTCTCCTACAGCGTTGTTTAAAATGATTTCTAAAAGATCTTTTATATTATCAATTTAATTTCTAGTTCCATTTTCGAAAAACATTTTCCCTTGTTGGTTTTTTCTATAATGATTTATCCTCTAATATATATGTGTTACCACTTTATTTTAGATAACTCATAATACCAAATAGTACAATCCACGATCCCTTTAAGGGTTTTATCATTCAATCATTCTTTTGAAATGATTTTTTCTATATATGTAAACATCATTTGACATTTAATTTATTTCATATGGGCTATATACTTTTAAAAAAATTCACTTAAATACCATGGAATCCTTATGATAATGTTTTTCAAGTATTTACATAACCGGTGTGAAGAAAAAGTTTTAAATAATTCTGATTCGATGTTGTCCCCCTAGAAAAATGTTATTATATTGATATAGGGAAAAATTAGTATTACAAATTGTGTTATTAAAATACAGAGGATTATATGAAAGTTAACTATGTTATTTTTATCAATCCACCTTATTATACTAAATGGGTTATGATCATGTTATCCATTTTATTGAAATTGGGAAACATATTAGCATTCTGGATGTGTTTTTACACCAAACATAGGTTGATAAATCATTAATATATCGTATTATCCAATATATGCATAACAATGTTTTATTCAGAAAGTGGTTCCTTAGGTAATGGTATTAAAGGTCTTGATGAATATTATAGTGAATTCATTGGATATAATCAAGTGATGGGTGAGTCTTAGAATTATATATCTGTAATGACCCAAACATTTATAAATGCAAAATTTTCCCTTCTTATTGTAATATCATATAGTATAACCATATAAAATAACATTAAGAAAAAAATTCCCTATCTTTCTTAAATTAACTAATATATTTTAGGTGACCATTAAACATAATGTTTCTACTTATGTGATTTTAATTTTTAAAATATGACGACATAGACAGTTCCAATTAGTAAGTTATTTAGAGTTCAATATGACAAACCCGATTTTTGGTGAATAGTAACATACCATTATGAATAAAAATGTTACCCTTATGAATTGTAATATGAACCTTATGAATATCAAATCAACCAAGTGAATAGTAATCTTACCAATGATAGTATAAATAAAATTTATCCATCCTATAAGTTACAATATGATATAATTATATTATAGTGTTGGTATTTTTATAAGTCATAGATAATAAATTATTAGTTTAAAATTATAATATAATTTTTTTTTCATTGAATTAATTCACATAAAATTATTTTTATGTCTTATGAATATATGATAATTTTATAATTCCTTAATTAATTTTTCAATGTGCTAGAAAAGTGGTTCAGATTTTAAAATATGTATTTTTCATGTAAATTTTCATTTTAATTAAAAATTAAATTACTCATATTTTAAATATTATTTTCATAAAATTGATTTTTTTTGTATTATTTACATATAAAATTATTGAGGGTGAATTTTTGAGATTTTTCAGAAATACATTAAATTTTGTTGAATACTGAAATTCGATATTTTACAAAATATGCAAAATAAATGAATTTTTGAATCATACTTGAGTCATGGATGATGTAGATGGACATTGGATTGAACTAACACTCCCTATTTTCTTTATTTAGTCATGTAATCATCACTTTTTATTATCTTTATGGAAATTAATAGTCTAAAGAATTAAATATTTAGAAAACACGCCTTCCCTCCAAATTAAACACCACCCCTCACAACCTCATTTCCATACACCTCTCAAGCTTCAATACTTCTCTAAATTCATCCAAAACCTCTTCTTTATCACCTCTCCAAAATCATAGGGATCTTGGTATCATCCAATGACTAATACATGGTTCCTTGATGAAGATATGAAGAGTAGAATTATTTAGGTAATTTCTCTCTCTTTTTTCATTCAAATTCCATTCAAATTTCATTTATTTTATGATCTTACACTAAAAATCTATTATCCTAATGTCATGAAACCCCCAGTATGATTGATATTACAGTATTACATTCAAATAATTTAATATTATTCATTATAATTCTCCCACACCCACACTTTATGTGTATAATAATGAAATCGTCACCAGTGATGTGTTAATTTACCTATTTCGTGGCTGATGCACTTCCTTTTTCGATAAAATAAATAAAGGATACCAATAAAAACATTAAATAGTTGAAAATATATTTTAATATATGGTTTTTAGCTCCATTTATTTTCTCTAAAAAAAATTTATACATAAAATAAATGATAAAACAAAAAATGTTCGTTGTGATCCAAAACCGCCCAAATTAACCTAAAATGGTCATCATTAACTTGTATCTAATGATTCATCAACATTGTATATAAAAAATTATTATAATATCATATAATCACCTAGAATGTAATTAATATCATGTAATATAAATTATGGATGGTTATCCATGTTCTACACAAACCTCCATTCATGTGTACAAGTGAACAGTTCAAGAAAACTAAGAAAGAGAACACTCTCGAACCATGAATTTAAAGTATATAACTCTTCAAATGGGCCCACAAAAAGAACTTAATAAAACCATAATTAATAAATTAATATTATAAAAGGTTTTTTAAGTGTTAATTAATGAATTTAATGTTATTATACAGTACATTAGATCAAAAAAACGTTTGGACACTAGGTAAGGGGAATTATTGACCCCAACATTGTGTGATTGGGATTTCCCTTTTTCACCCAATTGTTTTTTTATTGTTATTCCACAAAAATAATTTATTCATCAGTTTATTACCATTTCATGGATATACATGTATTCCACATATATTTATGCAAAAGACAATATTTTCCAAAAGTACTCTTCTTTCAGAAACACAGCTTTTACATCCCACTTATGGTTGAAGGTCCTTCTATCATGTATGTTATTCCAACTTTCGTTTGGCAACCCATTGTTGAAGAATGTATTCTTTATGAAGTGAAACCAAGTGTTTTAGATGTGGTTTTTTATTTCCAATTTTTATATATTCCTATGTTTCATGTATGATAATGTAAATATTATGATGTGAGCGGTGCGCCTGGAAATTATATAGATATCCAATTGTCATGACCCATCCACTGAGTCCCATGACATTTCTACCCAAAGCCCACCTCCAGATGACCATGTGCAGGAGACTAGCACCAAAAGGAATTATCCTGTATGTTGGAGGAATTATCATGAGTACTTGTATGCACTCACAAACAATCATCCAACCCATAATGTTGAAATGTAAACAAGCATGCTACTAAGGAAACCACTTAGAGTAAATGTAGAAAATTTGTAGTAAAGGGTCCAGAATACAATCACAACAAAAAGACATGTACAATATGTTGAATTCTGTATGAAGAAAGCCTTACCTGATGTCTAGGTCATGGGGTTTCCTCATGAAGTCGTATAAGAATACCTCGTCTGTCGAACATCACTGGGCACCCCTTGGTGCTGGACCACCAAGGTCTCGGTCGAACCATCTGTCATATGCACAAGACACAACATGTCTAGGAGGAGCCCATGTAGGGGATTATCTGTAACAACCAAGGTATTTTTAGAATAATAATTTTTAATATCTATTAATAATTATGAATAAGATATTATATATTCAATAAAATGGTTACTTTTGGAATTATAATACTAAACACTCAATAATGGGTTTCTTAGAAATCTTATGTTGCACAAAACGTTGAGTTATACTGAAAAATATTATAATAATAATATTATTACATTAAATTTTATTTAATCCCAAGCCATTTTATTGAATTGAATGAAAAAAATTAAATATTATGATTAATAATGTTCATTAAATATTTTTACATTTATCCAATAAAATTTAGAGGCTCAAAATAAGAATAAATCCAAATTTATGCAAAAAATACTCTAATAATTTAAAATGGTCAGTTTATATCCTTTTGATGAAGAACGCTATTTAAATATAGTTTTTTTGCCAATTATATATGTTCCATTTTAAAAAATAAACATATTTTTTTGAATCGGGAAGTCAAAATTCACTTTGGATAAATTTTTAGTAATTTTCTGATAATGTTCATTTTTTAATGAATAGTGGAAAATATTATATTTTATGTCAAATATGACTTGTAATATAATTTATTTATATGGTTATATTACCTTCTTAATTGGTTTAAAATTTTAATTATATTATGTTATTACATTTACACCAATTTTAGTAATTGGAAGTAATTTCAATTTTTAATTGAGACATAATGACATGTCAATCTTGTGATAATTATTATTTGATAAAATCAGGTTTTTTGGCATTTGACAACAAGAGTTAATTTTATATTAATTTATGCATATTATGTGTCTTGAATCTGTAAAAATGGATTTCATATTTTTAATCAGGAGGTAAAAATTGTTTAAATAGGTATCTTTTATTTTTAGTCATTAAGAATAATATCTTCATAAATTATTTTATTTACCATGGTTAAAGGGTAAAACTGGTAAATAAGGGTAAAAAGTACCATTATAATAATATTAAATTCGAAATAAAACATGTCATAATACTATTTTATGAGATATATCTAAACATGGTAATACTTGTGTCAATTATATGACCCCATGGAGCCACTTGGATGTGGACATGACATTTAATTACATTAAATTTATTGTTAAGGAGAATATAACTTAAACATGTATATTTTAGTAAAAAAAATTATATTAGGTTATATAAGTGATCTATCAAACAATAAATATTCATTAAAAAGATAAAAATATTCCCTAAATCATGTTATTTTATTTATAATTTGTAAACATCAGATAAATAAATATATTTATGACACAATGATGATGTGTTGTTTTCCGTATTAATGAATGATATAAATAAACAAGATAAAAAATATTAAAATAAATTTATTTTGAATCTTTTTTGGTAATCTAGGAACCTTATTGAGGATTATTACTTTTTATATTTTAATTAGTACATTTGTTATGAAAAATTCATGTTTTTATGGATTTTTAAAAAGTTATGATATGAATAGAATAAAAATTGACATTAATGATTGTTCCAAATTAATTAATATTTTATTAATTGATATAATAGTAATAATAATCTAGTAATCGGCCATATAACATATATTATGTTACAAATTTAATTATGGATCATTTATTTTGTCTCTTGGCATTTTTTATTAACCATGGTAACCATATATTATGAATATACAAGAATACATGGTAAAAGTTATATAAGATTACTAAGGTTTAAAGTTAAACGACAAGGTTAAATTTGTCACCTAAACTTATATAAACTACATTTTCAAAGATTTAATACATCCATATTTATATTAGCTTCGAAATATATCACATATTTGTTATTATAATTCTAAAATCAATTAAAAATAAAATAATACATTCAAACATTCTTAAAGTGACTCTCCTCCCTCTTATAAAAGGCCACCAACTCTAACCCTTACTCACACCTCTCAAACCCCCTTGGATCATACATACTCGTCCAAAATAAACTCCAAATATCCCAATATTCCTTCTAGAAGAAATACCTTGGGAAAAAGGAAATTCAAGATATCCTTTAACTTAAATCAAAACGAGTTACCAGATTTAAGGTAATGTCTTCTCTCGGGTTTCTTCTATTTATATTTCATCACCAACCCCCTAAACTCTCTTTATTAAATTATTTTATAAAAAAAATTTATATGAAATATAATAGGATATTGTTAATTGAATTATTCTAAGTACACATACACACACCTATATCTAATGGATACGAACATTCGGTTTCTGTGAGCTGCGAAATACTGCCTCACAAAACGTTGATTGTTCAGTTATCTCCCACTGCCTATCATGGTGGCCATTATAATGGAAATAAAATTAAATATGATACATAAGATATTTTATATTATCTCTATGCCTTTGTAATTATCATTTATAACATTTCTTTCTGCGTTTCAATTTGTATAAATATAATAATTTCATTTGAGTAAGTGCGGACAACCACCCCCTCAAAGTGACATGACTCATTCATTCTATACATGGAACATATAAAGGGTACAATTAATTAACATATGAAGAATATATAACATATATATTATACTCGAATTATAATATATGTATGTATTATTTATTTTTCATTTCCTTAAAAATGAAAAACAAATGAAAGAAGTGTTAAAAACTAAGTACGTTTTACTATCTCCATGAAAAGTGTATTTCATTTTCTTATATCCAAAGGTTATTGACTATTATAAAATACATATACACTAGATATAAATAAATATATATAGGTTATATATGATATTTAAATCATGAATAAAATTATGAATATACTGGTCTTTTGACCACATGGACAATTTGTAATTATAATAAGTTCATTTTTGACTCAAGTACCGAACATCAACAAAAAGACATATATGAAATTCAATAGTTATATGATTGTTATATTAAGGTAATAAGTGATATAAAAGGAATAATAATAATGAAAAGGTTTATTATGTAAGTAGAGTTAAAATATATTTATTTTTCAGGGATATAGTGAATGAACAATACAAGTCAAATACAAGGTAAGGAAACTTTTTACCATCATCTTTTAGTCAAATATTTATTTTATGTTATATATTTTAATTTCCATTTTTATATGTTGGGATATTTTCTTCTATATCCTTATATCTGTAAATTTTATTTCCATGTATTTAGATACCCTTTTCTCCCTCGTCAACTCATTTTCAAAATTTTTATGTGACGCTATTGGGCTGCTGAATTTTCATGAGGGAATTTTTAAACTCAATCTCCACTCGTTGGGTTTTACACATTCTTAATTGATTATATTATTCCCCAACTATGTATTCAATCAATATATATTTATTTATGTTTTAATTTCCCCATCTCTTTGTGTGTGTATACTTTATCTACACATAATAATACTATTTCTAAATTCTTACATGATATATTTGAACTTTTTATTGAGAAATATTAACTCAATATAATTTCATTGAGTTAAATATCCATGTAATTTGTTTTTTTCAAGATTATATAATAATAATTGATCATTATTTTACACATAATATCAAATTATATTGGGTGTGTTTATATTTGTCACACATAATTATTCCATTGAATTATCTTTAATCTAAAGATACGATTTTTGTAAGGGATTACATCTCAATTTACATTCCATTGAGACTATTTTTCAATGCCCCAATTATATTTTATATGTTATATATTATTCTCTTTGAAATATAATATCATGAATCTCTTTATTCTCATGACATTGTATGTTTTTTGGATGTTATTCATTAATTATTTTTAGTAATGTGTTTTTCTAGTGTTACGAGAATCATTAACTAAAAAATTATTTTAAAACCATAAATTATTTATTCTTATAAATATTTATCTTTCATGTCCATGTTTTCCAAAAAAAAATTAAAGATTTATTTATATAGACATTTATGTCTTAAAATAATAATTTGTTAAATGTTTAAAAGTGTTATAAGAAACTTTTATTAAAAAATATTTCACTTAAATGTTTTGAATGATTTTGTAAATGGATTGAATATCTTGAATTGATTTCATGTGATGATGAGTGAAATGTTGATAATTTAAATCTTTTATGTGTTATTTGGATAATAGATGGGTGGTTATGTGATAAACCAAATCTTGGTGGTTCAATGATAATCCTAGGGTGGGTGAGCCTGAGATAGCTCTCTAATGCATTGGGTAACGTGATAGAGGTATATGTTAATGTTTCTCCTAAGTGATTTAGGGGATATACTATAATGGTTATTCCGAACGTAACTCCCTATGTAGCTCTGAAAGCTACAATGTTAGTATGATATGGATGTCACAAGTTACCTTTACGATTTATTATTTCTATGTTTTATTTATAAATTTTATGATTTTGTGAGGTTTGTTAATGAGATTATGTTTTATGATTGAAAAGTATGATTTCATTGATTTTTATATATTGTTGGACTAATGTTTTGTTTCCATGTTTTATAACCCTTACTGAACTTTTTATGCCCATCACATTTTTTTGAAATGTTTTTCCCCGGGTATAAGGAAGGTTATTGGAATGGAAGAATTCAAGAACATTTATATCATGAAAAAAATGCAGGTTTTATTTAAAGAGTTTTATTATTATAAAAAAAATAGATATAGTAAAAGTGTATAATTTGGAATCTTTTGAGATATAATGTCATAGTTATGACCAAATTCCCTAAAACTCTAAACATGAAAATATTATCAATGTGAATTCTTGACTTAACTGAAGATTATGTAATGTTTATGGTTAGGGCCTTATAGTTGGTATCAGAGGTCAGTATAGACAACTTTAGAGGATAGGGTTATATTTAATCATAAGTGACATAACCATAATGGTCAGAAAAGTAAAAATATTTATAGTTATTTTAAAGACATTACTGAGTTTAAGATAACATGAATAAGTATATCATAGTTTTTGACCTTCTCATAAGATGTCATATGATTATTTTATTGATATACTCACACTAAACTTTTGGGTTTCAGTAAATGGATGGATTTAGAAAACACCAAGGTAACAATGGATGTGAAAGAAACTATGATAGTTTTCGGAATATAAAACTGAATGAAACTAGAGCTGCAATGAGAACCATTGTGGTTATTCTCAACCAATTTTCTGTATTCATGATTGACCACCTTAACCATAGTGATTTTTATGTAGAAGCATATATGTGAGAAACAATTCCCTATGTAAGTATAGTTAATAATTGTAATGGAATTTTTATTCCAAAAACCTTGTCTCAAGGATTTCGAATGAAACACCAAAGAAAATTCTACATAGGGATGGGACGATGCTATAGATGTTGTAATGAATGTTTTAAATAAATAACCTTCCATGGAAAAAGGAAGTGTCCAATTTACACCAGAAATGGGAAAGAAGTTTTTTTTAGGGATCGGTTGAAGGTTTTAAATGTGGTGTGTAGGGTCATTGCATAAATAGATGTCCTATGAAGAAATTTTAGGAATGGGATCACTAGTATTGTAAAAATATTTGTTTACCAATAGATAATTCCATTCCAAATGAGGATGAAGAAACTGACATGGACCAATGAATGGTATGGATAATTTCATAGATGATGTTTTGACATTAGTGATTCTTAGGATATAATTCATGTTTTTTATGTAAGATGTATTACGGAATTTGTTGGAAAAGAATGGTTAACGGATCGTGATGAAATTTTAATGATTATGAAGTCTACTTATAAGGTATTCAAGAGTTATTATAGATTTTAGGATGATGAAATTCTTAAAAGTGATAAGGCTTTTTTGATGATGATATTACACTGAAAACATAATCTATTACCTGTAACCCTGAATATTGATATGTGTAAATTTTATTCAAGAAAGTATTGTTTTTTCTTCTGTGTAACTGATATGTAGCTATAGGGGTTGTTATGATGTTTTTAGGTGGTAAGTGGTTCTTACATTTTGGGTTAAAAAATGAAATATATTATATAACATTTTAGGATAAAATATGTTATGGTTATTTTTGAGGAAATAATATTATTTTTTAGAATGTTATTAGAATGATATGATTTTAGAAAAAGGAGAACCTGCATTATGTGTGATAACCCTTAACATTTAGTAATTCTAGGGGAATCTAACCCACAAACAAAGGGTGTTAAGGGAACATCACTTACTACTGGCTTGCGTGAATTCCCTAGTAAGAATGACTTATTATTTTTAGTTAAACGTTTTTATGGATCAAGAATAAGTTGATTATAGAACATATGTTTTATCAAATGAATATCCCAAATATAAGAAAATGATTTTTTATTAAGTGTTAAATGTTAATTTAGAAGACATTTTCTATTTTGGAAACACTATATACCTATGTAAAAAAGAATACTATGGGATTTCATATGAGGAGTAATTGTGGAATTTGTTTTATAAGAATATTTGTTTTTATTGAGGACATATAGAAATTCGGGTTATTTATGTAAACAATTGACCTATCATGGGGAATATGTGATTAGATTAATTACCTTTAATAATGATACGTTAATAGTAGTTGATGTTATTTGGAGATAAATGTTAAGATTTATTTGGAAGGCTATGTGATCATATTCTTCAGACTTTTGGGTTTCAATTATTGTTTTGATTATATTGAATAATTTTAAGGAAAATTGTGTATTGAATTATCTTTGACGAACAATTGGTACTGTCTTTTCTATTTTTGAGATTAATAGAAGTATTTATTTCTATAAAGGATTATCATTTTTAGGTATTTTTTTGTCTTTTGTTAACCATTTTCTTTTTGATTAATGTATAATGTCATGGAAAATATACAGCTTATAGTTTGGGGATTATGTGATTCTTTATATGTTGATTCTAGAACTTCAGATGTGACCAAGTCATATTTAATACTAATTATTTGGATAAAATTTGAGATTTTGGTTGAAACTTATTAAAGGATGAAACTATACTTGAACAGAAAGTTTATTTCCTTATGTTCTTAGTCAATCTCATAAATAAATACTCTAAAATTCTGAAATTGAACATCAAAAAATCATTTTATGTCTACTTTTCCTACTAGGGAATAAAAGACTATTTAACCTATCACATATGTTTGGTTTTCTAGTGGTTAACTTTCTCTCGATCATGTTTTCATTCACTCTCCATCAGAACATGATTGTTATTTTCTCTTAAATATCCATGCTTTCCTATATATAATCCTAGTATGGGTTATCTCAGGTGACCATTTTACTTATCATTATTTCTTTTCAAGTGATAGTTTTATTTAATTATTTTCTTATGCATGACTTTCAATGAAGTTTCCAAGACCAATTTTAAAATTGTGTGGATGAATATTCCCAAAGGGGGGGAAGGATGTATTGACCCTTGTATTTGTAGAATAATACTTTTTCAAGTTTATTAATATTTATTAATAATATATTTTTTTACAATAAATGGGATTCTTTTTCTGATATCTTACTCAACACGCAACAATAGTTTTCTTTGAAATCTTACGTTTCACACAACATTGAGTTATACTGAAAAATAATAATATAATATTATTATTATTATAAACAGTAGTTAACTCCTAGTCATTTAATTCAAGGGAATGAACATAAATAACCATATTATGATTAAATGTTTTTACATTTATCAAATAACATTTAGAGGCTAAAAAAAGAATGAATCAATTTTGAGCATGAAATACTCTAATAATTTTAAAATGTCAGTTTACAACATTTTGATAGAGAACCCTTTTTGTATATAGTTTATTCTCAATTTTCTATGTTTTATTTGAATAAAATATTATTCTTATTTAGAATATGGTCATAAAAATTTACTTAGGTTAATTGTTTGTAATTTTTTTGATAATGTTAATTTTTAATGAATAGTGAAAAATACTGCATTTCAAGTCAAAATAGTCATTTCATATGATTTATTTATATGGATGGTTTTAAAGTTTAATTATATTTTTTTCCTTCCATTTAATCCAATTTTAGTCATTTGATGTAATTTCACTTTATAATTAGATATAAACACATGTCAGTCTTTGGATAATTATTATTTCTTAAAAACTTGCCTTTTGGTTTTTACAATGAAATTAAATTTTAATTTAATTTCTGCAATTTATGTATTATGAATTTGGAAAAATATATTACATATATAGAATTAGTCGGTCCAAATTGTGTAAATTGGTATCCTTTATTTTTAGACTATATGAATGTTAACTTCAGTAAATATTTTATTTACCATGGTTTAAGGGTAAATATGGAAAATAAGGGTAAGATAATAATATTACACTAATAATAAATTACCCTAACTCATGTCTTAACCATATTGTATTATATATTTCTGATCATGGTCATGATTGGGTAGATTTTAGGACCCTGTGGTGCCCCTTGGATGTGAAAATGACATTTAATTACTTTAAATTTAGAGTTTAGTTAAATATATAATAAACATGTATCTTTTAGTAAAAAACCTTTATATTGGGTTATATAAGTGACATCCTTCAATATAAATAGAAATTATAAATATATACTGATTTTCCATATCATGTTATTTTATTTATAATTTTTAGACATCAGAAAAAAAATATTTTTGACATAATGATGATATAGTGTTTATCTTATTAAGTAATGATTTCAATAATTAAGATTATCAATAAGAAAATAAATTTATTTTGAAAATTTTTATGTCATCCACGAATTTTATGGATGATTATTAATTGTTATAATTGAATTAATGAAGTTTTATTGAAATAATCATGTTGTTATAAATTTTAAAAAAGCTATTATATGAATAGTATAAAAATTTACATAAATGAGTTTTTAAATAAATTAATATTTTTGTAAATGACATAATAGTCCTAAAATTATGCGATTCAGCCAAAGGAAATATATGATGTAAAAAATTTCATTAATGATACATTTTTGGGTCTCTTGGGATTTTATAGTAACTATAGTAACCATATATTATGAATATACAAGAAGACATGACAAAAGATAAATAAGTTTACATAGGGTTAGAGATAAAATATAAGGTTAATTTTGAGACATAACTAGCCTAAAACAAATTTACTAAGAATATTTCTACCAATAATCATCGAAAATTATAAATATATCACTTTTTTGTTATTAGAATTTGAAAATCAATTAATAATAAAATAATAATTTCAAACCTTCCGAAAGTGCCCCTCCTCACACTTATCAAAGGCCTCTACCTCTAACCCTTACTCACACCTCTCAATCCCCATTTTCTCATCAAAACTGTTCCCAAATTATATCCCAAAATTCCTATATTCCCTATATAACCATTAAATTGGGTATCAGTAAATTCAAAATAGATGTTTAGCTTAAATCAATAACAGATACCCCATTTAAGGTAATGTCTTCTCTCAAGCTTCATCTATTTTTTTCCTTCTCCAACCCCCTAAACTCTATATATTACATTATTTAACAACAAACCAATTATCTTAATTATATTTTTATTATTATATGAGAATTATTAGAACTAAACTCTAACAAAACTCCTTCTAATGCATATGAACATACTGTTTCTGTGGACTGAGAACTATTGCCTCACGAAAGGATTATTATTCAATTATCTTCTACCACCTCACATGGTGGCCATTATGATGTATCTAAAATTACATATGATATATATTTTATTTATTTTATCTATATTATTATATAATTTTAATTTAAATCATATCTTTATGCTTTTCATGTATTGTAAATAAGATTATTTCATTTGAGAAATTGTGTTCTACCGCCCACTCAATGTGTTATGACTCAATCATAGAATACATGGAACGTATAAAGGATGTAATTAATGAAGTTATGTAACATATATAATATATATATTATACTGGATTTATAATATACCTTTGTATCATTTAGTTTAAAATTTTTAAATATTGAAAAATAAATGAAAGTAGCGTTCATGCGTACGTACGTCATACCATCTCCATGAATGGTGCATTTCATTTTCATATATCAAAATATTTTGTACTATTATAAAATACATATATATTGAATTTTATATATATACTAGAAATATATGATATTTAAATCATGAATACAATTCTATTGATAATGTACTTCTGACAACATGGACAATTTTTAATTATAACATATTCATTTTTGACTCAAGTACCGAACATCGACAAAAAGACCAATATGAACATGAAGAATTATATGATTGATAGAGAAAGGTAATAAGTGATATTAAAATAATAATATGAATTAAAAATTTTATTAATCAATATTAATATACTAAATCTTATTATTTTGGGAGATAAAGAAAGAACCAGACATTTCGAACACAAGGTAAGGGAATCTTTCACCCTCCTATTTTAGTCAAAGACTTATTTAATGTTATGTTTTATAATTTCCATTTTCTTATGTTGGGTTATTTTTTATATATACTCATTTCTGAAAATTTTAGGCCTAATTAATGAGAGACCCTTTTCTATCTCATCAACTCATTTTCTGATTTTTTCGATGATGTTGTTGGGCTGCCAAAATTTCGTAGTGGAATTTCTAAACTCAATTTACAATATTTGGGTTTTATACTTACATTATGTATTATATTATTCAAATATTATGTGTGGAATCCTTATTTATTTATTTATTTCCACTTCCCTATGTGTGGATATACTATTGCTACACATTATCAATTCATTGACAAATTCGTAAATCATTTATATAATCATTTTAAGGGAAATCTTAACTCATTCTCATTACATTGAGTTAAATATCCATGTCATTAGTTTTGTGTTTCCATGAATATGTGTTAATTACCTCTGATTTTTTTACATTTAATATCCACTTATATTGGGTGTATTTATTTTTTTCACACCTAATTATTTCATTGATTTATCCATAATCAAAGGATATGATCATTATAAGGGGTTCCATTTCAATTTACATTTAATTGAGACTTATTGGTTTTATGGACCAATTCAAATTTATATGGTCTATATAGTGACCTTTGAAATATTATATCATTATTATCGTTATTCTCATGATATAAAAAGTTTTGATTGATGTTATTATTTAATTATTTTCAGTCAAGTGTTTCTCAAGTGTTGCGAGAATCTTTAACTAAAAAAACATTTTAAAATAATTAATGATATATTCTTATAAATATTTCTCATTAATGTAAACTTTATCAAAATGGTTTTACAAATTTATTTATATGGACATTAAATCCTTAAAATTTTAATTCCTTTGAATGATTCAAAGTGGTATGGGAAAATTTGATTAAAAGATATTATTTTTAAATGTTTTATATGGTTTTGAAAATGGATTGAATACCTTGAATTAATTTATTATTCTTGATGAGTTAAATGTTTATAATTTCAACATTTTTTGTGTTATAATTATGTAATATTATTTGGAATTTTTATGGGTGGTTATGTAATAACTAAAATATGATTGGATCCATGATAAACCTAGGGTAGGTGATCCCGATATGTCTCTCCAATGCATTAGGTAACATAATGGACTTAAACGTTAATTTTTCACCAAAGAGATTTAGGGGATATACTGTGATGGTTATTCAAAACATAACTCCCTATGTAGATCTGAAAGCTACAATGTTTTTATGATATGGATTCTCAAGTTACCATTATGTTTTATAATTTATGATTTATATGTGTTATCCATAAATATTTTGATTTTTTGAGTTATGTCAAAGAGATTATGTTTTATGATTGAAAAGTATGATTTCATTGATCTGTATATATTGATGGACTAATGTTTTCATTCTTTTTTTTATAACCCTTACTGAGCTTTTTATACTCATCCCATGTTTTTGAAATGTTATTCACTGTTTATAACGATGATTAATGTAATGGGGGAATTCAATAAGATTTACATCAAGAATCAAAATCTTGTTTTATTTAAGTAGTTCTTTATTGTGAAAAAAATTGGATAGTGTAGAGGTGTCTACTTTGTAATATTTTGTTATGTAATGTAATAGTTACCATCTAATTCTTAAAAACTATAATCTTTAAAGGTTTCTAAATGTGAATTATTGAATTCACTAATGATTATGTAATATATAAGGATGGGGCCTTATAGTAACATATTATATAGTAAGGACCTAAAACCAAAATGTAATACAACAAAGAAATATAGGCACAAATTAGACTAAAAAAAGAGGCACATGATGTGTAGCCTCTAAGAAGTACTGTTGAGAGAGAGAGAGAGTCACTAGAGTCATATCACATATGTATTGCATAATGCATAGAATGAAAGACTATCAATCATAATGCTGAACAACATATACTACTTGTGGACTCATTCCTGATGAATCACCTTGGTCTTCATGGCCACTAAGGTCAACTCGTCTTCTTGTCCATTATGGTATGATCATATTCTAGGCCATTGAGGTCCACTTGTCTACTCTGCCACCCAAGTCTCTCATCTGCTGGGCAACTGAGTTCAATTCATTTATTGGGCCACTCTGATCTTCTCGTCTGCTAGGTCACCGTGACCTTCTTGTCTACTGGTCCACTGCGGTCTTCTTTTATACTAAGCCACTAATGTATTCTCGTCTGCTCGTCCATGGAGGTCCACTCATATACTGGGAAACTAATTCCTCCTTGATTCCCGCTCGTAGCACGCTTGATTCTGGGTGAATCGACAGCTCAAATCTTTAGTCGTATTTCACCTACCATGAAAACTCACATGGACTATGTAAAAATAATCATCTCATCATGAGGGTCCCAATGCTGCAAATGGATCATCCATCAGATGCACGGTTCAAATGTTATCCACATTTTACTGAAAAGGGGATGGTGGTGTCTGAGTCTGGGCAGACTTGGCCAGACCGACCCGACCCGATCAGGCATAGGGTTCACCAAATCGATCCAGGTCTGACTCTACCCAGCTTCGACCTAGCCCATTCGACCTGAACCAGACTGACTAGGCCCAGTTTAGAAAGTTGGGTCGTGGGACCCACCCAATGTACTTCTCAGGTCACGCCTGGTGGGATGTGGGTCTGGCCCGCTGGGTTTCCCAGGGCGGCCCATCTTCTCCAACCTGGACCTCCACTATAGGCTAGTTCAGTCTCTATCGGGCACGGAGATGGTTTCATCCCCTCTGCATCACATGACTAGCAGTTTTTCAGCCACCTCCATCACAAGCGGTCCCAAGAACAGTGTACCCTCACAAACTGAATACCCGACCATGGATTATCTGGTCTGACACAGCACTGCAGTTTCGTTGCGCTGCAACCTTCTTGCCATTGCCTCTACCGCTACGACGCTCTTATGGTTTCCTCCGTGGGCCACCAACATTTCACCAATGGTAAGTTCATTGATCAAGAGTCCTTGGATTATCATCTCTCATGTCATGGGATCCAACTCATCTTTTTGTTGATCCTAGGGTCTTGTGTGGTTAGAACCACATGGAATCGTTTGACGCAACCAAATGGGTCATTCAGCGATGAACGTGAGGAAGAGGAGAGATCACAATGAAGAACAAATGATATGAACATTGGCCCTATTCATTTGGACTTCATTATTTACATTAGAAATAGGGAATACATATATTTTTTTAATTCTAACCCATTTCATTAATAGCCATAACAGAGTTTCCAAACATTCAAGAACGATCGACCCACTGATCAAATTGTTTGTGGGTTGATCAACGTTCATCGTTTATATTGAATGAACTGGGAAGGGGAAATAAAATATAAAATGATCCCTTAAAATGAGGATGGATCATTTGATGGTCATTTTCATAGTAGAATCATCATTGTTCGTCGTTCTTTGATCCTCAATCCATCATTGATGGTGATTAGCCATTAGTTGCTCACCAATGCAAATCATCCAGAGGTTCTGAGTTATCCTGGATCAGTTTCCCATAACCCCATATTTGATGATTCCATTAAAATGTGGAAATGTGTTTCAGAATTTATGTTACACTAAGTCGCAGGGTCGTTACATTGTTTCAATTATGAAACAACATTTCAGTTACACATTAGATTCAGATTCATTACATAGTTTCATTTATGAAATGAAACATCCAATGTGCCGTTACATCGCAGTGAAATTTTTTTGAATAAGATAATGATTTTATGTTTATACTATTCTTCCTTAAATGACTGAAAATAAAATTTTTCTCTCGACCCGTCTAGGTTGAGGTCAGGTCCTTTGTTAATTTCATCGTTCTGGATGCAATGGTGCCCTAATATTTTTAATTCGGGCACTTGTTTTTATGTTTCCAAAACTGTGCATGCACATTATTTTAAATAAACATAAATAAAGGTAAAACACTTATTCTGAACCCACCAATCCATGTAATCAAGTGTTTTTTGAGTTTCTAGTCTCAAAATAATCTCAAGTAATAATTAAAAAATAACATGGAATTTAAACGACATTACATTTTCCTCACCATAATGGTCTACGTCCTCATAATCCTAAACAGGGGATTAAAATCAAATTGTGGTACTATGCATGAATATATTCCTCCCACTCCCATGTTTTCTCCTAGATATTCTCATGTTTCCAAAAAATAGAATTATAGGAATCTATCTTCCACGAATGATGATCGCACTATGACTCACTATTTCATTTTCATCCTTACACCATTGTGTTAAACTTGTTTTGTATTGAAAATTATATATATAATAAAAAATTTCAATTCTTGTTTGATTCAATAATTTTTTGTTTATTAATCTTAAAAATTTCAATTATACATGTTTTGATAATATCATCGAATGGGGAGGTGATTTAGAGGGCCCATGTTGATCTTCATGAAAAATGGGCCAAACTGTGTAGGATCCATGCACACCAGTGGATTAAACCGCATATTTTCAAAAAATTGTGTGTCTAATTGGGCTGAATGTTTTTTTATGATACCAAATTTAATAGGAAACATTTCTTATGAAGGATATAAATCCTCATTCGGCCTCTACAATCACCATCCGAATTGATCTGTTCAAAAAATAAAATATGTACAATGTCAAATGTGGTGTTCTATATTTTATTAATATCTTGAGCCTTAGTTGTCCAAATGGTTCCTAAAATTTGGTGGAGATATTCAAGAGGTAGTGAAATATTATTCTAGTTTTTTCTGAATCGATATTCAACTATCATGTGGTAGAAAACCATAGGACATGTGGTTTTACACAATATGTGTGCCCAAAACCACCTTCAACTTTTCCTATAAAATGGATGCTTGGGATACTCATTTGGGAGTCTACACTAGAAGTGAATCTCAACAATTTTTATGGCGTATAACAGTTTCCTACTCATCTGTGACGTTCTAGAGGCCCCTTTCCTCATTGGGGGGGGGGGTCAATAATGAAGACAGAGGTGCACCCAAGCTTCCTCCTCCTCCCGACATCGAGCTAAGCAGTGGGTGATTATTGTGAGGGACCTACACACATGAAGAGGGACTTCCGTCACATAATTCTCTATTGGTTTGGTGTATATTGGGGATTTTGATATTTATTTTATATTTATCTTAAATTTTTTGCATTCATTTAATAGAAACACTTCTTATTTCATAACCGATCAATGTGTAATTTTAAGTGTGTGACATGGGTTGTTCAGATTGTACAACATAATTCTCCTATTAATTCCAAACCATTTGAGATTTTAGTGTTACTTGAAAACCCTTAATTCATTTTTAGGTTCTGGAACTCAACTATATGATTTTTATGGGACGTTTTAGTCTTATTTGAATCATTTTAGTGGTTGTGGGAACCCAAGATCTTGGTTAACCCTCAATCAAAGGATTACACAAAAAACCTAATAATCAATTAAGAATAAGGCTCTTATAAATAGTTTAGTAACATATAAATGGTCACAAAATTATCATATATTTTCAAAATAAACTTCTTTCTCAACTATTAATCCCTTTAAATAAATTTAGTTTCATAAAACAATTTTCAAATTCACCCCATTTTTAGTACTTCTTATTAAAAACCCACACTCTAAACCCATCAAAGATCTTTGAGAGATGACCTAGGGTCTTCCCTTGACTATAAATCAACCTTAAAATCATAATCAATATTACATTTCATGACAACGAAACAAAATTTTAATGCCTTTTCTGAGGAGTGGTTTGGTTTTTAGGGCGGGTTTTTGTTTAGATTATAGTAAATTTTGTGAATATTTATTTGTTTTATCTTACACAATTACCTATATCTTTGTGAGTTAATTTATTTCTTGTGTAGGTTTTGTGCATGATTCATTTTAATCTGATAGATTTAACACATTTTGAACCTGAAATGGATAGGATCTTATGTCAGCGGCCCCTATACGCATAAGAAATCTCATTGAAGGATGACACACCACAAATTCAGAATTTTTTAAAACCCGATTCCTCTAGAACCAAATTAAAACATAAAATTAACAAGTATAAACTGGCTGAAAACAATCAAACACTAAAATAAGTAACCCAACCTTATGTTGATATCCAACCCACAAATATTCATATAAAAGGTGAGGCACGTAATTATGTACTGGAATCTGGTCTAATTAACTTATTGACAAGATTCCATGGACTTCTTGGAGAAGATCCACATGAAAACTTAAAAGAATTTCCTATTATGTGATCTATATTAAAAAATGAAAAAGTTGATGAAGAAAATATAATGTTCAGTGCATTTTCATTTTCACTAGAAGACACTACAAAATACTGGCTTTACTAAGTTAATTCACCAATTAGAAGCTGGGTAGACATGAAATGCATTTTTCTTGAAAATTATGTCCTAGCCTCTCGAACTACTACTATATGGAATGAAACTTGTGGTATAAGGAAATCACAATGGGAAACATTACATGAATATTGGTAATGATTTAAAAGGTTATGTTCTAGTTGTCCACACTACCAAATAAGCGATCCACATTTAAAAAAATATTTTTATAAAGGTTTAATTTCAATTGATTGTAACAGGATTCATGCTGCAGCAAGTGGTGCACTAGGGGATAAAGCCCCAATCATTGTAGGGACCCGAATTGATAACATGGTTCAAAACACTCAATAATATGGTCCAAGGTCCAATTCATACATTCGAGGTGTCCATGTGGTGCAATGCACGAAATTCGAGTAGAGGGTGGACGTGAATTTTGAAGAGTTATGTGCCCTTCTATGAAAACATTCTCTCTCCCAAGGTTAATCTCAATCTCCTCCTCTCATCCATTATGGAATATTCTCTTCTAACACCCATTATTATGAAAAATTCCCAAAATTGTGAGAAGAATTTCAGTTTTGAGAGTCAATATTAGCAGGATGTCCCTATAAAAAACCCTTTAGGCAATAACCGTACTATCATTTCAACACTAGGTGGAATGAAAATCATGCTTGTAGGGAAGGGGTGTATTCAAACTTACCACATCAACCATGGAACCAACAATGTCATAGTATTCATCGGCCACCACCACCTATAAATCCTCAACCACCCCAAAGGCAGTTCCAACTATCCCTTCTAAAACATAAGCTTATCCTAGAAGAAATGATGAAATTAATTTCTTCCAACAATCTCAAATTCCGGAAAACCACCCAGGCATCCATAAAAGACCTCAATACCCTAATAGACCAAATAGCTCACTAGGTAGAGGAAATTCAATGTCACAGGTCGGGTAAACCACCTTCTCAACCAGTTGATAACCCAAGAGATAAAGAAAATGTTAGTGCCATAATCCTTAGGAGTGGAAAAAAAACATAAAACCAATTTAGTATTTCATTAGAGTCATCCCCTCTAGAGGAAACCTCCGTCCCAAGAATTGAAAATGTTTAAAATTTTTAAAAACTATGTCTTGAGAGAAGCCCTTCCAAAGTAAAGAGTTTTTATGTAAATGATACTCTTAGACAATACATTATTCTTCCATTTCTCCAAAGGTCCACCCAAACTAGGAAAGAATAGGAAACTGAATTAGATATGGAAATGTTGGAAAAATTCAAGAAAGTGTTGGTTAACATCACATTGATTGAGGTTGTAATTGAATATAAAGTAATGAAATGATTCTGAAGGAGATGTGAACACACTGAAGGTGACTTCGTGGATATGGAAAGGTGAGCATGGGGAGGAATGTATCATAATTGATAGAGACCTCACTTTCTACCAAGTGAAATAATCCAGGTACATTATCGATTCCATGCACCATACGGGAGTATTCATTTTCCAATTCCATGATAGATTTAGGTGCCTCTAAAAATGTTATGTCTCACTCCATTTACTCTAAATTGTATTTTGGGGAAAATAACTACACTGAAATTGTTGTTCAACTATCCAACTGAAGTACCTCACTCCCTTCTATTATGTTAAAAGATGTTCTTGTGAGGTTGAAAAATTTAATGTCTATAATGGTACATTATCTGTGGAATTTGGTGGTGACATAGTTCATCTAATCATCATTGATTCCATGAATCACCCCTCATAAGATCATTCTTCTCTCTTTGTTAATTCATCTGATGTACACCCTACCATGGAAAAAAAATATTTTCCTTCCCCCGATCCCATTTATGAGTTTCCTTTATTGATTGAAATTCTAGAAAATGAATCATGCGTTAATTTTTTTAGTGGTCTAGAAAAGTTTCATTCATGTTTATTAATTGATTATTTCGTGAACATTGAAGATCACATGACCATATATGATACTGTTGCGCTTGTAAAATCTCATTCCTATATTGAAGATGATACCATGAAGAATTTAAATGAGATCAATGTCCTCTCACTTTCACACACACTCCCATAAATCCAAAATCATCCTAAATTGGATTTGAAACAATTTCCTCAAGATTTAAAATATTCATATATTCAGAATAGAAAAAAGTGTCTAATCATCATTGCTAGTTCACCCCCTCGTAAGCATGAATTGCAACTATTTTAACTTTTGAGGTAATATAAATAATATTTGGGATGGAAAAATGCTGATATGTCTGGTATTTTCCCATCAATTTATACAAATAATATTTTATTAGTTGTTGAGGCTTAACTAGTGAAGCAGGCATGACAACGACTTAACCCCAACCACTTAGATGTAGTAAAAAATGTAACCAAACTATAGGATGCAGGAATCATTTTCCCCATCTCTGAAGGCCAATGGATTAGTCCAGTACAAGTGGTTCTTCAAAAAACTAGTCAGATTTGAATATCAAATGAAATCAATGAATTGGTTCCAACTCATGTGCATTATAGTTGTTGTGTCTCCATAGAATATCACTGACTAAACCAGTACACTAGGAAGGACCATTTCCCTTTTCCATTCATTGAGAAAATTCCAGAGAGGCTAGCGGGTAAGTCCCACTACTGTTTCCATGATAAGTATTTAGGATACATTCAGATCTATATTTCCCCTGAGGATTAAGAAATGTCAACCTTCACTTTCCCCTTCAGCACATTTTCATGATGGAGGATGTCATTTGGTCTATGCAATGCTCCAGGTACATTCTAGAAATGCATGGTTAGTATTTTTTTTTGAATTACATATAAAATTTCATTGATGTATTCATGGATGATTTAACTATATATGGATCTTCTTTTGATGAATGATTGAGTAGTCTTTCTTTAGTCCTATATCACAGAATTTAAAATAATCAAATTTTACATTATGAGAAATGACATTTCATGGTGAGACAAGATATAGTTTTAGGATATGTAAATTATGTGGATGATATCCTTGTAGATATATCAAAATAGGATGCCATTTCATCCCTACCATTCCCAAAAAAATGTATGGGATGTGCGGTCTTTCCTAGGTCATGCTGGATTTTACCATCATTTCATTATTCACTATAGTAAAATTGCACTCCCCCTATCCCGACTACTCCAAAAATAAAATGAATTTTTTTATAAAGAATGCGAGGAATATTTTAATATGTTAAAATGGATTCTCACATCACCTCTGGTAATCCAACCACCTCGGTGGGATTTACCATTTGTGCTCTTGTGTGAGACCTCTAACTATGCAGTTTGGGTAGTTTTGTCACACATGGTCGATGGAGTTCCACATTCCATTACCTATACCTCACGTACATTGGACCATACCCATTAAAACTACCCCAAAACTGAAAAAAATTAATATCCATTGTGTTTTCCTTGGTAAAATTCAAGTCATACCTTTTGGGGTCCAAAGACATTGTGTTGAGAGACCACACAACCATCTGGTATCTCTTAAAGAAACCGGCATCCAAACCACGTCTAATTCGCTAGATGCTCCTCCTTCAAGAATTTAGTCTAGAAATTATGGATAAAAAAAGCCGATAATGTGGTGGCTGACCATATTAGTAGGATTACATCATCCTCGATCATTGACTCATCCCCCTGTATTCTTATAAAAGACATGTTTCCCGATAAGAAATTTTACCGAGTGCAAGATGTTATTCCTTGGTATGATGAAATTTTAAATTATTTGGTATCATCTTCTATTCCTATATATTTCAATAAAAACCAATCTAGTCATCTAAAACATGCGGATTTTTGGTATATTTTAGGTGACCCCTACCTCTAGTGCACATGTAGTGATCAAGTCCTTAGGCGTTGTGTTCCCGATAGTGAGTTTCAGTTTTTTCATATATTCTACCACACTCTTGCTCGTGGGGGCCACATTGGCCCCCAACAGACTGCAAGCAATGACCTTGATTCTGGTCTCATTTGGACAAAACTTTTTTGGTATTCCCATGATTTTTGTAAATATTTTCCTCGTGGAAAACAAATGGTTAATGTCTCTAAAAGAAAAGAAATGCCAAAACAGTCATTGATCTTTCATGACATATTTGATGTTTGGGGTATTTAAATTATGGGGCCATTTCCCAATTCCTTTGGAAACATGAACATTCTTCTGGAAGTTGATTACATGTAAAAATGTATTGAGGCACAAGCTACAAGGACTGATGATTCTCAGGTAGTCTTTTAATTTTAGAGAACCCAAATATTCTATAGGTTCGGCTTACCTAGGTTCATCATCTATGACCTGGGTTCTAAATTCTAAAACTAAACAATGTAATCATTGTTGCATCAGTATGGGGTCGGTCATCGATTGTCTACTACATATCACCCATAGACCAATGGTCAAGCCGAGGTGTCAAATAGAGAGGTAAAACAAATTCTTGAAAAAAACGTTCAAACCAACAGAAAAGATTGGATTCTTAAACTCAATGATTCATTATGGTCTTACCATAATAACTTTATAAATCACATTAGAATTTCACCTTATAGGACTTTTTTAAAGAAAAAGTTGTCACTTACTTGTTGAGATTGAGCACTGGGCCTTCGGAGCCATTAAACAATGCAATTATAACCTTTCTAGTGCAGGTTATCAGAGGAGGTTAATGATTCTAGAGCTAGAGGAAATGCAAAGAAATGTATATTAGAACTGCATGATTTATAAAGAGAGAACCAAGTCCTCCCAGGAATGTCTTATCCTTCATCATTAGTTCTACAATGGGAAAACAGTCATTCATAACAGTGTAAGGCTGAAGTTGCATCTAGGTAAGCTTCGTTCCCACTTTCTTGGCCCATACACTATTACTAACTTCACTTCATTTGGTTTTTTCCAAGTTCAAAATGATGAAACAAAGAAAACCTTCAATGTGAATGGGCTGCTGCTAATTCCCTTCCATAAATCCATTCGGGAGTCCCCGGTTGAGGATATCTAAGTTAAAGATGCAGTCTATGAATGAAACATGCAAGGTTTTATCCTTCCATCCCATTTTTATTTTAATTATATTGAGAAAAATGTAAACTTTATATATATGTATAGGGAGGGGGGTGGGTGGGTATATTCCGGGGATGGTAATGAAGAATTTTCATCAACTTTCTACCTTTTCTTTTTTAGCCTTGATGAATTGTATTGTTACATTCACCCCATCCCTTCCCCCCTCATTTGTTATGGAATATTTTTTATGCCCACTTTATCATGGAAAATAGTGATCGTATAATCATTAAAGATATCGAAAATTCATGTGGAAAATATTTATTTCATTATGTTTTAACATTACAAAAAAATCTGATGAAATGTTCATTTCAACAAGATTTCATTAATATGGTGTTAATTTCTCTAAAAAATTGGTTTTTTGTCGATGATATAAATGGTTATATAATTTTAAAACCTTTGATATAAATGATTCCCCTTTTATGAATAGTTTATGGTAAAATTGTTTCACTTAATATCTCCACACATTTTTGCACCCAACCATAATGTGTAAAAATTTCTTACATAAGAGAAGGTAAATATATGTTAGGTTGATTTTTCTCTACATTCCAAAATAATTTTTCTATACATTTGTTCCTTATCCGATATAATTTCACTACTATACCATATTGACCTTTGTGTGTCTACCTATTTTCTGACTATTTTAGGCCCTAAAAAAAGGTTGTATATTGGGCAGGATAAAAACCACCCTTCCTCGACCATTGATCTGGTTATAACTATTACAATTTGTGTCATGAGGAGATCAAACATGGGTTGGGAGAGGAGTGTGATATTTGTTCCAAGTGAAAATTTTGAAAAATTAATAAATTAGGGGAGTGATAAAATGAACCACGTATGGGATATCTCAGTCAAGAGATTATGGTTTGACTTTGGGGAATTATTAAGTGGGTGGGTCTTGAAATTTGATTGCATAGGATGTGGGGAATGTTCAAAGGAAAGGATCGTGTAAGTAGAAAATTATTAAATTAACATATATTTACTTGATAAAAAGTTGAAATAATAGCATGAAATGGTTGTCAAACACACATGGAGAATTAGTTACATGATTAACAATTAAATTATTTTCTTTTATTGGTATCCTATATCTCTTGGATTATCATTTGGCTAGAATTTATGAGACATCATTTTCAATGATCATTGAGAATAACTCTATGGTTTATTTTTAACTTTCACCACCTTTATATAAAAAATTAAATTTTTATTGAATGTTAAATCATTATGTAGTTTGAAATATATACATGCATAATTAATTAAAATGTAACTTTTCCCATGAGTGAAAATGTTTAGGTGTGGGGGTGTGATCACACAACAATTCACTGTTTCATTTTCACTCTTACACAACTATGAAAAAATAGTGTTCTATTGATAATTCTAAAAATAATAACAAATCTTAGATCAGTTTGTATTCAATAATTTTGTATTTATTAATGTTAAAAATGTAAATGATACTTGTTTTGATACTCTAATTGAAGGTGGAGGTGATTTGGAGGGCCCATTATGATGTCAAAGGAAAATGGGCCAAACTATGCATGATCCATGCACACCAGTGGCCTCAACAACATATTTATACTAAACCGTGCATCCAAATAGGATTCACTTTTGTTTTTAGGTCCAAAATTTAATGGGATACATTTCATATGACGAAACCTAAGCCTCATTCGGCCTCTATGATGCCCATACAAACTGATCTGTCTAAATAATCAAATTTGCACAAAGTCAAAAGTGGTGTCCTGTATTTTATCAATATCACGAGTTGTAGATGTACAAATGGTGCCAAACATTCAATGGAGATATTCTGGAGGTGGGGAAACATGTTTTTCATTTTTTCCAAATCATGATTCGACTATCAATTGGTATAAAACCATGGAAAATGTGGTTTTACACAATCTGTGTGCCTGAAACCACCATCCACATTGCCTACAAAATGGAATCTTGGTCTCTTCATTTGGGATTTCAAACCAGAAGTGAATCTCTTATATTTTGAAGTCCTATAACAGTCTCCTCCTCATCCTTGATGTTTAAGAGGCCCTTATCCTCATAGGGGGATCAATAATGAATAAGGAGTTCCACCTGAGCTTTTTATTCCTCCTGATGTTGCGCTAAGCAGTGGGTGATCGTTGCGAGGGAGATACACATGTTAAGAGGGACTTCCAGAACATAATTATCTACTAGATTGGTGTATATTTTGGTTTTTAATTGTTCTATAATATGTATCTTTACTTTTTTGATTCATTTAATTGAAACACTTCTTATTTAATAACTGATTGTTGTGTAAATTTAAGTGTTTGACTTGTGTTTTTCTGATTAGACACCATAAGACTCTTTTTCATTGCCAAAACATTGAGATTTTAGTGTTCCTTGACAAACCATAATTCATGTTTAGGAGCTGGAACTTGACTATACGATTGTTATGACACTTTTTACTCATATTTTCATTGTTTTAAGGGTTGTGGGTACCCATGATCTTGGTTAACCCACAATCAAAGGATTACACAAAAAATCTAATAATCAATAAAGAACAAGGAACATTTCAAGTGGTGTACTAACTTAGTAGTGATCACATACTTATCATATATTTTCAAAATATACTTCATTATCAACTTTTAAACTCTTTTAATTAATTTAGTTTCATAATGTTATTCCCAAATTCACCCCCTTAGTACTTTTTATTAAAAACGCACACTCTAAACCCACTGATGCTCCTTTAGAGACGACCTAGGGTCTTCCTTGGACTATAAATCAATATTAAAATAAAAATCAACTTGACGTGTCACGAAAACGCGGTCAAAGTACCTGCTCTTATCGGTCCTCAATCTCCACATGGAACTCCATAAATGTCCCCCATTATCAATGTCCATCTCACTCCAATCTATAACATGTGATGGGTCATGAACATACCTCTTAACTGTGACATGTAAAATAAATTATACACCCGGTGAATTTGAGGGAGAAGATCTAGGCGGTACACCACCTCACCAACTCTGCTCCGAATATGGAAGAGGTCAATGAATCTAGGAGACAAATTCTTTCCCTTGCCAAATATATGCAATCCTTGTTGGGGTGAGACATGAATGAGAACATGGTCTCCCTCCTCGAACTCCAAGGGCCTCATTCTCCTATAAATTTTTTTTCCCACTCTGTGATTTATTCATCTGCACCAAGATTACCTAATCCTTATCAGCAACAGCCCGTACTAACCCGAAAACTATGAGGGTTCCTCCCCTAGTTCTATCTAGCATAATATTGATATGCATGGTTTCCCATACAATGCCTCGAACAATTCCATTCCAATTGTTGAGTGGTAGTTGTTGTTGTGTGAGTACTCTACCATAGGTACATGGTCCTCTCAACTACGACCAATGTCCAAGATCCAAGAATAAATCATGTCCTCTAAAACATATATACTTTTCTCCATTTAACCATCCTTCCAGGGATGAAATTCATTCCTCAAATGTAGCTAAGTCCCGAAAGCTTCTTGCAATCCCTTCTACAACCGGGATTTAAAGAAAGAATCATGGTCTAACATGATCTTTGAAGGCACCCCTTGAATTCACATTACCTAAAAAATATAAAGTAATCCCAAGATTTCTACTGAACCCTTATACCAGATGGGAAGGAAGTGGGCCAACTTGGTGAGTTGGTCCACAATGACCCAGATGGTACTGTGACCTTAGGATGTGGGGGGTAATCAAATCAAGAATTCCATCAAAAAACCATCCCACATCCGTTGTGGTACCTCGAGTGGTTGAGTCAAGCCTGCTAGAACCTGATGCAATTCCTTTAAAAGATGAAAAGTGTGCCACTAAGAAACAAAATTTTTTAATAGCTTCTTCATTATTAGAAAGTAGTATTAACGTCCAAGATCCATGTATATCATTACCACTCCTAGATGCACTTCCAGGGGGTGTGAAACTTCCACAGAATATCATCTCACAACACTACTGGTACAATAGTGTTTCCTCAAAACTAGTCAATGTTTTCCCCACTGATCAAATACACATCAATGGATTTCCATGTGGATAAAATAGAATGTAGGGTCTCACAGTCGACATCACCAAGCTGTGTATCCCTAAATCGATGTAAGATTGGTGAAGTGAAAACAATCGACTGAAGATAAGTCGATCCATCATTACACATGAAGGATATATGCATCACAGATAACTGTTATAATGCATCACTCAGCAACTGCGACCCATTTCTCATACTAAATGAACCCTCCACCACATTCCTCTTCCCAAAAGTATAGACTCTCTCAAATTCATAGTCCTGGTGGAACTCTAGCCCCCAATGGTAAATAAACTTCATGTCCACTAGGAGATGAAATACTGGAGGCATTTATGGTCTAACTAATTTGTAAACTGCTAACCCATCAATTAGTGCAGCCACATCTTTAATGAAAATACCAATTCTACTATCTCTTGGTCAAGGGTCACCTAATTCGCCTTCTGCTGCATCATCTACTATGAACCATAGGTGAGAACTCTCTTCTCCTAAATTATAACAGAACCTATTCATGTTTATGATGTGTCATAGAATACTACATACCCAATTCCGTCCTCTGGTAGTCTCAAGATGGGGGAACTCACCAGCCTCCGCATCAGCTCCTGGAAGCCCTGCTGGGACTTTTCTGTCCACATGGAGGTTTGTCACCTCTTTAACAATATTGATAAGGGTGTTCCAAACATGGAAATTTTTTACACAAACATATAATAGTACCGTTCCTATCAAATGAAACCCCTTACCTAAGTCACACACCTGGGTGGATCCCGAGAAAGCACCACCTCTATCTTCACTAGATCTACAATAACTATAGCGTCTGAAATGATGTGTCCTAGAAAGTGGAACTCTTAAATAAAAAACTGACACTTATAGATAATCACATAAATTTAGTTCACTCAGAGGGTATATGGGACTATCCGTAGGTGTTTCACATGCTCCTCCTCATACGCTGAGTAACATAGGATTCCATCAATGAAGACCATGATGTACCTGTCATGTTAAGGTTGTAATATCTTGTTCACAAGTCCTATAAACACATCTAGGGAATTGTTCACACCGAATGAGATCAATAAGAACTAATAATGGTCATATTGACATATGAAGGCTATATTCAGTACATCCTAATCGCGTACATGATGTTGATGATAGCCAGACCTGACGTATATCTACGAGAACCACTTCTCTCCCATCCGCTGGTCCAAGTGTTTATCGCTTCATGCTAGTTGATATTTGTTCATTACTATCACATAATTTAGGTGCTGAAAATAAATGTAAACCAATAAAAAAAATATACCATCATAGAAATCAAAACTAGGGATTCCCAGGGTGAAAGACTGGGCCTCACAAAGCCCTTCCTCTATAGATCATCTAGCTGTAACCTAAGCATACAATGCTCCATGGGAGACATACGATATGATGGTGTGGATATTAGTGTCATCTCGAGGTATATGTCATGGTATAATTCATCCTACATGATAGGGTGATATCCAAAAACTTCCTTATAAAGGTTGTCTTCATACTCATCCACCACTATAGGGAAGTGAGGAAACTTCACATCAACTATACAGAGGGTGAGGATTGCTAACTGGTGAATGATCGGCTGCAACTTTCTCCGAAAATGTCTTCATTGTGCTGAAAATATTATCCTTTCACGAGTAAAGGAAAAAATGGTCCCATATCTATGGATAGACATCACTCTATGCATAAAATTGTCAATCTGAGCATAGACTATGGATAAACAGTCCATACCTAGAATGACGTTTTATGGCCTCAACATTGCTACTTGGAGATATCAGCCAAAGTTCTCACCTCCATGAGTATGTTCACACTACTAGCACCAGTGTGTGATCATCAAATCCCCTCATGTTGGAATCTATAATCGTAAGGATCAAGCCAACGAATCCACTAGAATCCATGAGTTCCGTACAATGTTTGTGTTAAAGAAATAGTTACTAGAAACCGTGTCAATAAAAACTACAACTACAGTGGATTAAACAATGAAATAAACTCTAATAATCACTAGAGATTCAAGGTCATAATCTTCTATAACCTAAAGCTGGCCTCAACAATTTCCACCATCTCCCGTTGCCCATAGTCGGCTAACTGGGTGGGTGGTGGTAGCACCTCGAACCTACATCCACCACCTACCACTTTACCTGCACCCCTTACACATCCACCTACCTGCAGAACACCTAGATTGACCCTCTACCATTGCCTTAGTAGTCCCTCCACCATCCATTGATCGGCTGAAAAGTGAGTCGGGTAGTAACGAGCCATGTTTCTTTGTCCTCTTTCTGAGTATCCTCCTTTGTTCCACTACTAACATCCTCTGCCTTGGGGCCTCACACAGTTGATCATGTGTCCTGGGGTCATCCCCTAAAATTATTCACCCAATTGGATCTCTATTTTAGTTGCCTGCTACCCACTACCGATGTCTCCACTACCTTGTGTCTACAGGCAGATCCAACTATTAGAACCTACTCTTCCAGAAAGCTATCCACGAGTACAACCTGCTCTAGCACCCCATTCTAGGTAGGTATGCTAAGAGATACCATGGATTCCTTGATCTCTCAGTATAGTTCATGCTCAGAATCCCAATCCTAGAAGAATGAGTCTCATACCATGTCTATATAGCAGTGAGAAAGAAAAATGAATCACATTGAGTACCCTACTACCACCATGATACCTTGAGGTAGGTGCAGGAGATCCTTGATGCATACTAAGCGTAGAGAAAATATAAATAAAAACTACCTAAAGAGGTGCTTGAAGTATATTCAGGTGAGGGATGGCTCATCATATGGATGAATCATCATGCTCCAACTTCTCCCCCGCTAATCCTTGAAGAAGGATCATGGAAAATATCACCATTTGGTCGAGAGGAATCCTCACTATACATAAGACTCGCATAACCACCTCAATCCAATCTTTATCCACCTGGGGGTCAATCTCACACATAATCCAAGGAGGCATCTACCTGTGAAAATCATCTATGTATTTTAGAATGTGTGTGTTCTATACTAGTAGGGATGGTAGTAAATTTTCTTCAATGAGTAGGGGATGAAATGTAGAACCCCACGGTAGTGCTACCACTGGTACTGATCCCCGAATAGACACCTCATTTTGTGGAATACTGTCTATACAGTCATATATCAGGATCTTGACTGGTTGTCTACATGGTGGCATCCTAAAGCAGACCAAGATGAACCATGGTCAATATATTATACATGGTGTGCTGGGACTGACTCAAGAAAAACATGAGAACCCCCTCAATTCCTATATGATGCATGCAACCGATGCTTTCATGTACCGAGTTGAAAAGTATGAATCAGGGTCCTGGTGTATGGATACATTGGACACTTCATCAACAATGTAGTTTTCGAGTCTGAAAGTGAAAATTGAAATATTTAACTATGTTTTCCAAAAAAAACCACATTATCTCGTTCTTTAAGGTAGAATTGACCTCCTTTGATACAACTTTTTCACGAACTGTCCCCCAGGGCCCATGTCGTGACTACTCTAAGCCCACATCTTAATGGCTAGGGGTTGAAGACTCGCACCAAAAGAATTACCCTATAAGTGGGATGCATTTTCTAGAGTACCTGTATGCACACGCACACAAATCCGACCCAAAATGATGAAAAGAAAACAATCATTCCATTAATAAAACCAATTATTGTAAAAGTAAAAAATTTTAATTAACAATCCAAAATACAATCCCAAAGAAAACATGTACAGGCTCCTAATGTCTATCTATAGTAAACCCTTCCTGAAGCATAGGTTAAGGGGGTTATTACTAAATTAATAGAAGTACGCCTCATCTTTCGGACCTCATTGGGGACCAACTAGAGCTGGACAGACATGTTCTCTATTAAAGAGTCTATAATCTAAAAAATACACAACACGTGTGGGCGGAGCCCTTGCAGGGGTGAGTAACACAATACATAGTTAGGATCCCAAAACAAAAAGGTAATACCATAAAGGAATGTATAGAAAAAATAGACTACCAAATATTTAAACGAAATGTAGCCTCTAATAAGTACATTAGAGGGAGAGAGTCACTAGAGTCAGCTCACATAGGTATACAATAATGTATAGATAGAATTACTATCGGTTATAATAATGAATATATTGTACTATCAAGGGACTCATCTCAGATGTGTCTTTGTGGTCTGTTGGGCCACAAATTTCTGGTCGTCTGATGGGCCACTAAGGTTTTGTCATCTGTTGGGCCACTGAGGTCTGCATGTCTACAGTGCCACTAAGGGTCGCTTGTCTACTTGTCCAATCAGGTCTTTTCATATGCTGGGCCACTCTGGTCGTATCATTAGTTGGGCCAATGATTTCCATTCATCTCCTGAGAAACTAAGGTCTTCTCTTCTATTTGGAAACTAAGATCTATTTTTATGCTGAGACACTAAGGTCCTCTCTTCTAATAAGACATTGAGGCACACATGTCTTCTAGCCTACTCAAGTACACTCATCTCTCAGGTTAATAAGGAATACTCATCTAATGGTCCACTAAGGAATTCTTGATTCCTGCTCATAACGATCTTGATTCTCATAGAATCTACTCCCTAAGCCATCAGGAATATTTCAAATCCCACAAAAAACACACATGGAGTATGTCATGAAGGCCTTCTAATCACGATGGTCCCAAAACTATAAATTTTTCTTCAATAAAACACATGGTTTGGTAGTTATTATTGTTTTACTGAAAAGGGTTTGTTTGGGTACGTTTCTGGTCCGACTTGGTCATGCCGACCTGACTCAGACTGGATGGGCGTGGTCTAACCCACTAGCCCATGCATGTCTGGTTTGTTGGAATGCCTAGGTCTGGCCCACGAGTTCAGCCTGCTAGACCACCTTGGTTTGACCTGCTGGGCCACCCAACACGACACGACTTCTCTAGCATGTTCCACCGCTGCGGGCCGGTTTGGTCTCCACCGGACACTGTAATGGTCGTGTCCCCTCCACTTCATATAGCCAATAGCTGGCCAACCAACTCCTCCACACATCATCCCACAGACCACATGCCCTCAAAGGCCTGCCTCTAGGGCACAGGTCATCCACTCTGACGCGGAACCCCACTAGTGCTGCAGTTTTTCACCACAGTAGGCTACCACACTTGCTATGGTGGTCCATTCATCGATCTAGAGGGTGTTATGGTGTCCTTAGAAAATAATCTCTCATAATGTGGGCTCCAAAGAATCTTGTTGTCGATCTGGGCGTCTAGTCATAATCAGAACCTCTTGGTAAAAACTGATGCAACCATGTGGCTCCATCTATGAAGAATGTGAGGAGGAAGTGAGATCATAAGGAACAACCAATGTGACGGACACTAGACCTATTCGTTTGGACTTTGTTATCCATGTTAGGAAGAGGGAAGACATCAAAAAATTATTAATTCATATCCCCTTTCTTTAAACACCACAAAAGAGTTCCCAAACCCATATTAATGATCATCCCGTATATCAACTAGTTAGTGGGTTGATCTGTGATCCTCATTTACAAAGAAAGAATAGGGAATGTAGGACCACCTAGAAATTAACCCCTTACTCCGAGGTTAGATTGTTCAATGGAGAATATCAGAGTAGCTACATCATCTCCCATCATTCCATGATCATTAATCTGTCATTGGGGTTGATTATTCATTCATCTCTCACCAACGAAAATCTTATAGAGGTTCTGAGTAATCCCAGGTCTTTTACCCACAATCTCATATTCGATTAATCCATTGAAAATAGGAAACATGTTCTTGTGTTTCTATTATGCTAGTCATAGCATTATTACACAGTTTCATTTATGAAACAACCATTCTGTTATGCTTTAGTTTAAGAGTTGTTACATTGTTTCATTTATGAAATGAAATAGCCAATGTATCGGCGCAACTCAGCGATACAATTTTGAATAAAATAAAAATTTTATGTTTATTTTATTCTTCTATAAATTACTATATATATTATTTTTTCCCTAACCGGTGCCCTTCGAGGATAGCTACTTTATTATGTAATTTCATTGTTTTGGTGCCAAAGAAATTTTAATCATGGAACCCATTTAGAATCTTCCAAAATTGTGCATGAGAATTATTCTAAATTTACATCAAAAGAAGTTCAAACACTAATTCTGGGATCACCGTGCCATAGAATCATGTGTGGTGTGAGTAAATGTTCTTATAATAGTCTAATATAATTAAAAATGGAATAAAAGACATGTAATTTTCAAGACATTGTACCAATGCATTGTTTAATTTTATTTACCCCTGATTAAAGAGAAGTATGGTTGAACATGATGCCAGCTTTGTTCAAACCAATTGTGGTAGATAACTACTAATACAGGATGTCCCATTTTTATGAATTTCACATTCATTGGTATTATCCAAAGCTTCTTTTAATGATTATGATGATCTTTTTATAATTATTATAACACCATGATACATTGTCTCGTGTTATTATCCTATTAATATGATTTTAGATTCCAAATTTTTGATGTTTATCCCTCAACGATTATTCATACTAAGGAGAAAAAGGGCCAATAAAATTCTAAAGAAGAATAAATTAAAGAAAAGTTTATGTTTTGTTTTCTACGTTTTATGTATGGTCCTATTTTTATCAAAAGACTACACCTTTGGATCATCGGGGTGTAATTTTTTTATGATGTTTATAATTAAATGGATGTAAATGTAATGTATGAAAAGCATGGTCACTATAATATCCCCTCGATGACTCAACATATCTCATGAGAAATTTTTTTTTGGTATTTAGTGTATTCCTGCCAAATTTAGCAAGATTTTTTAACTGTGGTCTCGATGAATGTATAGTGAATTATAACTAGCCCATAATAATAGTTTTTTATTAATGAAATTTTGAATTCTATATTTATTTATTATTATTATTTATATTTATTTATAAATTTATTATAATGGATATTTAATTCTCCCAATTTGATGTTGATTATGGATTCATATTGTTTACCTATTACATTCATAATATTTATTCCATGTATATTCCATGATTAATTTAGTTATATGATTCCCTTAATGTTATTTTGGGCTCAAAACTTCTTATGTTTCCATTTCCCTATGTTATGGGGAAGATTTGCACATGTAAAATGTCTAGAAGGATAACACGTGTGAATTAATTTGTTGGATACATTAATTTTTTTATATAATAAGTAGTTTTACATAGAATAGGAAATTGTATTTAAGGACCCTGATATTTATCAATTTTTTTTAATTATCCATGCTTATTAACCTGAAAAGATTATTGGGATTTAATAGATTAAAAAATAATTATTGACTTTCATATTATGGATGGTAACATTGAGGCATTATAGCACATATCAAATTAAGTATGTGAAATACATTCCTATGAGTAGTATATATAGGAGTGTGGCTCTAAATAATAACACAATGATCCTAATATTTTACGTTATTAACATGGAAATATTATTGATTGGGATCTCTTAAATCATTCTCCCTGGATATTGTTACTTTTCTAATGGTCATCTTTGCTGATTTGAAAAAACAAAAAAAGATTGAATGTTGACCATGTGGTTGATCACCCTTGTTTAAGAAAATTCAATTTTAGGGATCCAAAGAGAATTAATTATTTTATGGGCCCTACTATATCTTACATACGAAATTTATATATCCTTCAGTGTCCAAGTAACTTTTATCCACAAAATATTTCTACTTGAAAATACTATTTCCAATCCCTTTTTAACATAGTCATAGAATTTAGTGGGTTCAATATATCCTTATTTGTTATCATATTCATTTTCAAACTAATGTTAGGGAAAAAAGATCCATTGAACATAAATATTTCCATAAGTTCTTCACCATCTCCAAGGATGTATCAAATCTTTGTAACATTCTAGTTTCATTCAAATAAGTAATCAATGTTACAATTGATTTTATTTGGATTCATGTTCTATAAATATAGTGACTCAACCATGAAGTACATGGAAATTACATTACTATTTTGGAATACTTAATATATAACAGAAACAGACACCCAAGTACCATAGTAGTTTAGTGTCTTTGGAAAATCAGAACATATTCTTCTAATCATGGTGAAAGATCATCAACATCTCCACCAATGATCTTCTCCTTTTGTTTTCTTACCTAAAACTATTCCTTATATCCAGGGAAAGGAAACCATTTAAATAGTGATCTCGAATGCTCAGTAAGGGTAAACATGGAGAGCATAAAACAATCCATATACATTTGAACGTAAAAACATGAACATAATATCTAAACATCAAAATCTTGAGCAGTAACATAAAAAATTGGAGTACATAAGTGATAGATCATAAAATAACATTAATAATTATAATATATCATGGGGATAAAATATGTAACTGTTTTAAACCATTAAGAACATGATATTATTTCCAAATTAGTGAAGGTATTGCTTCCATGACCATTATAGTTGACAAATTCTATTACTGAACTGGGTTTACTTGTCGTTTCGTCGCTATATTACTGAACCAGATTTTACATGCCATTCGAGCCATTTATGTCTCATGAGATATAAATATTTACCAAATGAATTGAGAGGAGATATAGGTCCCACCCATCTCATATTGAAATAATTCTTACGTGTGCCACAAAAAATCATAAATCATTCATCATAACCTAGATAATAAAATGTGTTTCATAAACATCATCTCTTCCTAACATAACCCATATAAAAGAAATCGATATCATTTCATCATAAGGAAAATCAACCCATTTAAATAATAGATACATTATACTTGAAACATAAACTTACTAAATAATGTCATCTTATATGGAAGTTTTTTTTGATAAAACACTAGAAATGAATTCTTGAGGGAAATATCCTATCTTCTTCAAAATAATTTTCTTTTCACATAATGCAACACAATTTTAAAAGAGAAGGATTTTTTTAAAATAAAAATGTAATATTGTAGATAAATCATCATGAAAAAAAGGCATTATGAAACTGTAAAAATCTGTTCATTCCGTATATGTTGAAAAAACATTCTTCTCGTAATTTTGCCGGAAATGTAAAAAAGTACCTAGTATGGTAAACAAAAGAAAGATTCCTTCCATTCCATGTGATAAAAGTAAAAAAAAGGTAGATATGAATTTATAAAAACATGTAAGAATAGTAAAATATTTATGAAAAAAAATTTAGAAACCATGAACAAGGATGATAAACATAACCCCAATAAATACATATGAATACACAATCTCAAATAATGACGAGATTGAAATAATTATCCCTTATCATTCATGATCTGTGGAATCATACATGTAATAAAATAAAGAAAATTACATGAATATGTAAAAATAATATCCTTTATAATAAAAATGATAAAACATTCATGGGATTCATAAACACCACACAAAAGAAACCGATGGGGATTAAGGCATATGTCTCACATAAGTAAAAGTGAGACGAAATAATCCCTTACCTTGTGTCCAATTTCATATTTATGTGTCCAAGACTCTTGTATAGTGGGTTTAAACATATTATTAACATGTATAAGAACCATAATAATATTAATGATATCATATATGATTCACATTCGAGTTTATATTACTCATTCATTTTTCAATTCCATGTTAAAGTAGTGTTTTGGGTAAAATTGTTTCATTCATCGTACCTGTTTTGACTTGTAATTATTCATATGATTACGTTTATCATGATTAATTACTTTCAGAATGTAAAAAATGATTTATATAAAATATATATTCAGAATATAAATATATATAATAGATCGATAAATGGAATGAAATAAACTGTTCATGGAGACGGTAGGTCGTACGTACGCTTGATCGTTGTTTTCTTTTCCTTATTAAATTGAATGGAATTATGTAAATATCATATACATAAATACAGTATCATTATTATATCATATATTTCATGATTATTTATTATTTTTACTTTATAATCATTCTGGAATGCTTAACATGGAGAATAAATCTCATCACGTCATGGAGATGTTAATCCATACGTACACACGAGTGATGATATCATTCCCATAAATATTGAATGGAATTGTAGTGGATGATATAATATCTAAGAAACATTATGATGTTATATTAATCATATATAGTTATTATTCCCACCATTATACCAATCCAGGTATGGTGGTGGTGGAAAAAAAGATTAGACCACAATGTTGAGACGGTATGTCGTACAAACGCACGAGTGGTGATTTCGTTTTTCGTAAGATGGTTATATAGTGAATTAGAGTTGTTTCATATTTATAATAACATATCAGTATATTAGTGATACTTATGTTATTAATTTATAATGAAACAACTAATGAAGAGTATGTTTAAGAATAAAGAAACATGAAAGAATCGGTAGAAGAGATTACCTCTTCCACGGCATCCCTCTTTTAAACTTCCTCTTAGGGCACTAGAGTTGGACTTTTGAGAAGAAAAGAACCTCTATAATATGACTAAATAGTTTTAGAAGAGGAATTTTTAGGGGTTGGAGTAGATTTAAGGGTTAAAATGGAGTGAAGAGGAGAGGGAGAATGTTCCCTTTTATAAGAGAAGAGAGGGGCACTTTTGGAAACCTCCAAAATATTAATTTAAAATAAACTCAAACCCCACTCAAAACCTCCTAAATGACTCAAATTCGAAGATGCGATTATATGGGGTTGTAATCACATCATCTAATAAAATTTATACATTTTGGGAAATTATTTTAAACATTATCAATTTGATTTCTCCTTATTTAATCTAATTAATTTTATTTGTGGTAATAATTTTGTAAATTTTAAATTGTTATAAATACAAACTTATGTGTTGTGAATTTTCCATAATTGGATACATTATGACATTTTCGACTATATAAATTTAAATTTAAATTTATAATTATTTTTTTTTATTTTTGAACAATTTAATAATATGTTATTTTTATAAAAGATCAATAGTGTCAATTTTGACAGTATTCATTTATTTGAATAAAATCCACACCTATGATATATTCAAACCAAAATATTGAATAAATTTTTAACATTTCGTATTCATCTATAAAGTTAGTGTATCACATTAATTAGTTCATATAATATTTATTTTATTATTTTTAAAACCATTTATTTGATATATCTCTTAATAAAATAATTACTACAACATTTTTTTTATCATTATTTAATATACATATATGAGGCATAAAAATTAAAAATAAAATACAAAGTTGAAGATAAATCAAATAAATTTTCTATGAATACATTTAGTAGAATTTATCTTTGAAAAGAACCATCTTTAAAATGTTATCTTTATTAAAGTATGAAGGTGACAACGTTGAAATCATTTAAAATAATATAATATAAATGTCATAATCGGTTTTGTAAGGCTCCAAATGGTCCAAAGGTCTACCCATGGATTCGTAGGGTATTGATATACTCGAAAAATAAGGTTTGGTCTAATTCTTGGCCCTTCTGATGGGTATAATTATTTTAATAAAATCTATATTATTGACTTTTCAATAAATAAATAATTTATGCATCATTAATGTATAAGATATTAATATAGTTATACATTTCATCAAAATCATAAATAAATTACCATGATGAATAAAAATATTTTATATTTCAAATGAGTATTTATAATCAAATCTATATTATGTATAACATTATATTATATATACATTAATTACTAAAGTTTGTGTGAGACATATTTCACTTTCTTAAAATAAAATAAATTAAAGGTCTTAATCACATCTAAGTGGGATATAAAAGAACCCATTTAAACCCAATTATATTTTAGGACGAAATATAATCATCCAATTATATTAAAACAAGTGTTAGGGTAATTTTATAATATTTTTTTAACCTTAATTACCTGATTTACCTTTAACTGTTGTAAAGAAAATTTACCGTAGTTACTATTCATAATTCCTTAAAATAAAAAGTAACCTATTAACATAACTTGTACCTACTTATTCCAAATATAGAATCCATTTTTCCAAATTCAAAACACCTAAGTTCCTTTATTTAAGTTAAATTTAATCTCTCTGGTGAGAAAATGGGTTTTAAAAGTTAATACATTGCAAAAGATTGAAATGATATTACATATGAATTCAATGTAAAATTATTTATAATGAAATAAATTATATTAAGTAGTTAAAATATATTCCATTTATACATTAGATTCATTCAATAATATTTTTTAACCATATAAATTATTTTGCGGAAAAAATTTGTTTTAAATTAAAATTTAGCGAATTGTTATTATTCATCAAAATATGAAACATATCAAAAAAATAAAAAAAACATAGTCCAAAGTAAATTTTTATACCCCGATTCGATGGAAAAAGTATAATTTGTAAAATTGAACTTATAAAAATGTTAAAAACAATATTTAATGTGGGTTCGACTTGAAAACGCGACAAAACATCATTTTTTTCAAAATAATTATTTTACCCGAAAAATTTATTTTGTTCTCAAACAATGTTCTAGAATATGTGTATGATGAATGATATTTTTATAAAATTCAAAATGTGGTCTATAATATTCATAACTACTTGTTTGTAATAATTTTTTAACAATATATCATTGTTTAGTGAAACTTGGTATTGTGTACAACACATGCTATTGAGGAAGGTCTCTCTTGAGTGTAACATAAGCCAAAAATAGTGTATGCGAATACTAAAAGATAATAAGTTATTCCATACAACACAAGATAATCTTGGTGTAGAGTAAAACACAAGACATCATATAAATCAAAAAAAAAATCTCTTAAAATCTCAAGGTGTTACATTCCACCCCCTTAAAATGAATTTCTCCCTCAAAATTCGTCAGGGGTATAAACCGTTTAATACTTGAATGTTTCCTTCATAGAAACACACATTGTAAAAAGTACTACTAAAACTTAATTTTAAAAAGGAAAGTTGCAAACATAATTGTCATCCAATGTAACTCAACATTGGGTTTCCACATAGGAGAATATAGGTGAAAATATGGATATGGAAGAGAAATATAATCATCATGTTCTTATGAAGAGTGGTAGAGAACATGGATATGAAAAATACAAAAATCAAAAATACATAATTTGTTATGATCTAAGGTACCATCTAATTCATAGTATATGAGGGTACTAGAACAAAATTTTTGTTTTTCAAGATCATTTCCATAATGTTGATGAATGTTTTTGTAAGGAGATATACTTCTTGATTTCAGTTTAAAATCATCATTTGTCTATCCATGAAAAATTTACACATCATCTCTTATTTAAATAAATGAAGTTTAATTTTTCATTATTGAAGTATTATAAGATCATTCAGTAGAATGATAGGTCATTTCATCTGTCTGTATCACAAAAAATGATAGCACGAGATATTAAATATACATAATTCCATATATGGTGATGTTAATCGTATATGGTTCCAAAAATGGACTTATACTTCATCTATCATACCACTTAATAAAATAAAACTAATTTCTACAAACTAGGGACACCCTCTAGGCCAGTGGTAGGTGATAAAGTCATGTCTCACTTCAGTTGTGGGTTTTATTCCAGCAACCTTGTTCGACGCGACGGGTTTTCGCACATCCTATATGTTTTCCTTTTTCTAAAACTATACTATTATAACATTCTAGAAAAAAAATTAGCCTTAAAAAATACTATCTGATGTCCATTCCAACCATTAGGATTATCAAAAATACTTTTATCCAATCTCATAGTACAAAGAAAATGATAACTAGAAAGGTCATCTACCGAGCATGTGAATACCATCCTTTACCCCCGTATATCATATGATATATCATGTTGGTCACATTCCAATCATGTGAATACCTTAATCATGTATTCACTTGAAAGATGAGGTACCACAGAACCTTAGTAAAAACATGAATTCTATCAAAATTTAACTCTTTCCACATTCCACAATCCCAAAATTTCTATATACTCAAACCATGATATCACTTTGTCTGTATAGCTGTAATGAGCTCATTAATACTATCAGACATATTATTCTCTCCTTATCCATTAATTATGTGCATATCATCTCCTTTCCGGAAATATTTCATTCACTTTTCATGGTTACCAGTACCATATTCATATGGAAAACCTCAATGGATGAATACACAGATATTTCAATATACAATAAAATTACCTCAACAACACTATTCATGAATTCCAATACATAAGCCCTCTAATCCATCCTCTTAAATAATTGTCATGGAACATGTACTTCCTCGATTTAGAAGTTACCTCTTACGTCAGAGAAATTGAGTTGGGTAATTCCTATGTTCTCCACAGATAAGACATTGAATTTCATAACAGTCTGTCACTCTATGACAATTTTCCCCAAATAGATAACATCTTCCCCTCCATTTGAGGTATTCCTCAATGTCCTACTTCCATTCTTCTTGATATGTAGAAATAATCATCTTCCTTTCTCTATGTTCCACTCTATAGGAACATTCATAATAATCCATCTTCATCTTATTTGATGAATAATGAATACCACTAAAGGTTACCTTGTTAATCATATATCGTGATGACAGATTCTGCATAAACACAATACCTTTCTCTCTAGGAATTATGCAATTTTTCTCTTCATAGTCACCAATTTTTCCATCGGATTCATTTTTAACCCAATTCCTTCTAGTTCCCTCCCTTAACTAAAACCAGAAACCATTGTGTAAAAAACAATAAAAATAACGAGGCATCACATAATAATAATCTTATGACACCTTCTTTAATCTATGACATATTAGGTTTAACCTAGGTTATTAATGACTGTTATAATAATTCTAGGACTGTATCCTATACTTATTATTATCCTTAAGGATATCCCTAGACATACGTTAGAAATATCTCTAAGGATATCACTAAAGTTGTCACATTCAAGTTTCCAAAGGTTTACTAAACCTTTCCTCTGATACCAACTGTAGAGACCCAATCTTGATGTACATGGACTTTAAATTACTTTTACATAATACATATTACATAACAGAAATAGACAGCAAAGGATAGTAGTATTATAGTGTCTTTGGAAACCTAGAACATAATCTTCTAATCATTGTAAAAGAGCATTAACATCTACCATGAAGATCATCCCCTTTTGTTTTCATACCGAAAACCATTCCTTATATCCTAGGGAAAATAAACCATAGAAAGGTTGAGCTTGAATTCTCATTAACGGTAAAAATTGAGAAAATAAAACAATCCATAAACATTTGAATGTAAAAACATGAACATAAAATCTAAACATCAAAATCTTGAGCAATGACGTAAAAAATGGAAGTACATAAGGAAAAGATCATAAATAAACATTAATCATGATAACATATAATCGTGATAAAACATGTAATTGTGGAAAACCATTAAGCATATGATATGATTTCCATAGTACCCAAGGAATTGATGCCAAGACCATCATAGTGGGAAAAGTCTATTACTGAATCGGGTTTACATGTTGTTCCTGCCCTATATTACTGAACCAGATTTTACTTGTCATTTCAGTCATGTATATCTCATGATATATAAATCATTACCCAATTAATTGGATGTAGATATAATTCCCATCAATCTCATATTGAAATCATTCTTATGTGTGCCACAAAACAAGCACAAATCATTCATCATATCCCAATGAATAAAATGGGTTTCATAAACATCATCCCTTCACAACATAATCCATATAAAAAAATGGATATCATTTTATCATAAGAAAAATAAAACCATGAAAATAATACAGACATTATACTTGAAACATATACATACTAAATAATGTCATCTTATATTGAAAATGGTTTTGATAGAACACTTGAAACGAATCTAGAGGAAAATATCCTTTCTTCTTCAAAATCATTTTCTTTTCAAAAAATGCCACGCAATTTTAAAAGAGAAGAATTTTTTTGAAAATAATCATGAAATCTTGTAGAGGAATCATCATGAAAATAAGGAATTATGAAATCATAAAAATCCGTTCATTTCGTATATGTTAAAAAAACATTATTCTCATACTTTTTTAGGAAAAGTCAAAAAAGTACCTCGTATGGTAAACAAAAGAATTATTTCTTCCATGAGATGTTGTAAAGGTAAAAAAGGGTAGAAATTACTTTAAACATACATATAAGAATATTAAAAATTTTATGAAAACATTTTTAGAAAACATGGACAGGGATGACAAACGTATCCCCAATAAATACATACTAATAAACAATATCAGATAAGAACGAGATTAGAATAATTACACTTGACATTTATGATTAGTGGAATCATACATGTCATAAAATAAAAAAAATTAAATGCATATGTAAATATCACGTCCTTCATAATAAAAATCAAAAATCATTCATGGGAAGCACAAACACCATACAAAAGAAATGGATGGTTATTAAGGCATATGTCTCACAGAAATAAAGGTGAGATAAAATAATCCCTTACCTTATATCCAATTTCTTCCATATGTCTATGAAACTCTTGTATAGTAGGTCTAAAAATATAATTATCTTGTATCAGAACCATAATAATATTTATGATATCATATATTATTCTATTATGAGTTTATATTACCTGTTCATTTGTGAATTCCATGTTAAAGCTGTGTTTTAGGTAAAATTGTTTCATTCATCGTACAAGTTATGACTTGTAATTATTCATATGATTACATATATCTTGACTAAATACTTCTAGAATGTAAAACATGATTTATATATAATATATATTTAGAATATACATATCTATATAATATATTGATAAATGGAATGAAATATACCTTTCATGGAGACAGTATGATGTACGTACACATGAATGCTATTTTAGTTTCCTAATTAAATTAAATGGTAGTAAGAAAATAAAATATACATAAATACAGTATCATTATCCTGTCATATATTTCATGATTATGTATTATATATACTTTATAATTATTCTAGAATGGTTAATATCTAGAATGAATCTCATCGGGTCGTGGATATGGTAATCTGTACGTAGGAACGAGCGATGAAATCATTCCCATAATTATTGAATGGAATTGGAGTGGATGATATAATATCTAAGAAATAGTATTCTGTTATTATAATCATATATAGTTATTATTTCCACTATTAAACCTATCCAAATATGGTGTTGGTGGAAAAAAAGATTACACCACAGCGTGGAGATGGTAAGTCGTACGTATTCTTGTGCGGTGATTTCGTTTTTCATAGGATGGATATAAGATGAATTAGGGGTTTTTCATATTTATAATAACATATCAATATATTATTGATATTGATTTTATTACATTATAATGAAAAAAATGAATAAGATGTAGAAGAAGAAAGAAACATGAAATAATCGGTAGAATAGATTACCTCTTGCTCGATATGCCTCTTTCAAACATCCTCTTAGGGCACTTGATTTGACATTTTGAAAATAAAAAACCTATATAATATAACTAGATAGTTTCAGAAGAGGAATTGGCTAGGGTTGGCCGAGTTTTAAGGCTTAAAATGCAGTGAAGAGAAGAGGGAGGAGGTTCCCTTTTATAAGAGAGGAGAGGGGCGCATTTGGAAACCTCCAAAATAATAATTTATAAAAGACTCAAAACCCACCTAAAAACCTCAAAAATGACTCCAATTAGAAGATGAGGTGATATAGGGTAGTAATATCATCAGAAAATAATATTCAGACATGTTGAGACATTATTTAAACCTTATAAATTTAATTTATCCTTATTTAATCTATTTAATTTTATTGGTCGTAGTAATATTCTAAATTTTAAATTGTTAAAAAATACGTACTTATGTGTTGATAATTGTCCATAATTAGATACAGTATGATATTTATGACTATATAAATTTAAAATTTAATTTTTTAATTTTTTTGTAAATTTTAAACAATTTAATAATTGTAATTTTTATAAAAGATTAGTAGTGTCAATTTTGACACTATGTATTTATTTGAATAAAATCTACACAGAGGATATATTCGATCAAAAATATTTAATAAATTCATATCATGTCATATTAATCTATAATGTTCATTTAGAATATTAATTAGTTTATATAATATTTATCTTAATATTTTTAAAACCATTTATTTTATATTTCACTTAATAAATTAATTACTACAACATTTTTGTATAATTATTTAATATAATTATTTGTTGCAGATCAATTAAAAATAAAATACAAAGATGATAATAAATCAAATAGCATTCATATGAATTATTTTATTCTAACTTATATTCTAAAACAACCAACTTTTAAAATGTTATATTTATTTAAGTATAAAGGTGAAAACTTTGACATCATTTCAAATTAAATAATATTTATGTCATAATCTATTTTATAATGCAAAACTGGTACACAAGTAGACCCTTGGATTATTAGGGTGTAAATATACCCGACCAATAAGGTTTGGTCATGTTTCTTGTCCTTTTGATGGGTATTATTATATTAATAAAAACTATATTATTAATTTTTCACTAAAACAACAATTTCTGCATCATTAATGTATAAGCTGTTAAGGTAGTTATATATTTCGTAAAAATCACAAATAAATTACAAATGATAAATAAAATTATCTTATTTTTTAAATGAGTATTTATAATTGAATTTATATAATGTATAACCTTATATTATAAATACTATAATTATTAATGTTTGAGTGAGACATATTTAACATTCTTTAAATATGATATATAAAAGTCCTTAATCACATCCAAGTGGGTTTCAAAAGAAACCATTTCGACCCAAGTATATTTTAGGAAGAAATATAATCATCCAATTTTATTAATACAAGTGTTAGAGAAATCATATAATATTGTTTTTACCATTAATTACCTGATTTATCTTTAATTATTGTAAATAAAATTTACCTTAGTTACTATTCCTAATGCCTAAAGATAAGAAGTATCCTATTAACATAATTTGGACCTACTAATTCCAAATATGGAATTAATTTTTCCAAATTCAAAACACATAAGTTGCAGTATTTATTTTAAAATTAATCCCAATGTAGAGAAAATGGGTTTTAAAAGTTACAATAGTGCAAAATATTGAGATGATATTACCTATGAATTCAAGGTAAAATTATTGCTAATGACATAAATTATATTTAGTGGTAAAAATATATTTTATTTATACTTTAAATCCATTAAAAAATATATTTTAACCATATAAATTATTTTGATTCAAAAAATGGTTTTCAATTAAAATTTAGCGTATTTTTACAATACATCAAAATAAGAAACTTATCATAAAAATATCAAAAATTTATCCTAAGTAAATTTTTATATCCTGATTCCAAGTAAAAGTATAATTTATAAAATTGAACTCATAAACAAGTGACAAATTAGATTTAATGTGGGTGCGCCCTCAAAAGGCAGAAAAACTGCATTTTTTGAAAAATACTTTTTTTACCCGAAAATATTATTTTTTTCCCATTACATGTTCTAGAATTTGTGTAAGATGAATTATATTGTTATAAAATTAAAAATGTGGTTAATACAATTCATAAAAGGTAGTTTATCATAATTTTATAACAATATATTGTAGTTTAGTGAAACTCGGTATTTCCTACAACACACGCTATTGGGGAAGGCTGGTCTTTTGTGTAACACATGCCAAGAATAGTGTTTTCGTATACTACAAGATAATATTGCATTTCATATAATGAAAGATAATTTTGGTGTATCGTACAACAAAAGACATCAAATAAATTAAAAAAATTATTTCTCATAAAATCCCGGTTGTTAAAATCACCCCAAAAGTTTTTGATTAGTTCTTAGCAAATAGACATTGAATTCAATTTATCTATTTATGGTATTCATTTGGATGAGATCAAAAAAAATATTTACTTTAGAATTTCTATTAATTCAATGATTATTTAGTTTTTAATCATATTCAGAATTTCAATTATGGTTGTACTTTAGGGCATCATATTGTTAGATCAACATTGAGGACCAAATCATTTATCATGGTTAAATCAAACCCTAGATTGGACCCATCTCAGTAATCCTAATAAAAAATTGTGTTTTCCTCATCTAATGGATACTTTACATATTCATATCAATGTTTGAATTGATTTCCATTTTAATTGAGCTTGGAAAATGATGTCATAGTCAATGTTGGATCTGTTTCCTCAACCTACCTTGAAATTCCATTTATGATGTTTGTTGAATACCACATGCTTATATTACAGTGAACATAATACATTAAAATTGGTTAAATATAGAGAAACCTTCAGCTTCAATTCATCATCCTAAAAATAAAAATTAATAGTGATAAAAAATAATTAACTTTGAACCCCTTAACTTGGTCATGATCTCAAAATAACATTGGTTTTGTTCAACTATGGATATTTATGTTATAAATCACCTAATTTGTGTACAATATTATTCAAGAAGTTTTTTAGGATTCCACATCCACTATTTATAGATAATCGAACTCACTCAGTTTATATTCTTTAGTCATACAACTGGTTGCGCCCAAATTTACACTACTGGTAAAAGCGGTCAATGTAGTACATGTAGGGGTCGAATCCATAGGGACCAAAGAAGTAACCTTGAGACGCTATGATTTGGTGAAGGATGGGCTATGAAGTAGCCAACATTGGGTTTGATTTTGGATGGTTTAAAAAACACTAAGAAACCTAAGTGAATTCAATTCAAAAAAATGGGTTGATCTTAGGATTATGCTCGGGGTGGATTGAATAAATTTTACTTCTTTAGACAATTTTGGTTTTATTAATTCTTGATGAATCCATTCTTTAAAAATAACACTACCTTCATCATTTTCTGGTTTGGTGCTTACTAAACACAATTACTAATCCCCTATACACTTAGAGAACAATATTCATGATCTCTCCGAGGTATATGGTCATTTAGTAATTGAATTTAGTTTTCTCAAACACAGTAAAGATGAAGAGTGGAAATTAATGAAGAATGGATGTCATAAATTAATTATCCAATTAACAACAATTCATTCATAAAATAACATTCAATCCAGAATTTGCATACTCCTAAGATCAACCCATTAAAGGCTTAGCCCTCCATTGATGGTATACTCTCAATGGTGGGCGGAAGATGGCTAACAAGAATTTGATTGAAGATATTAAAACTACCGAAATAACGAGCACTCCTCCATGTGTGTGAATAAACATCACACCTATGTGTGAACTAATTCACTAAAACATAGAGATATCAATGTGCTTTGGGATAATAATGTTTTAATAAATGAAATGAAAAATATATAAGAAAAATAAGTTTATTAAGAACATAAAGATACAAAAAATAAACTTACATTGAAATGTTAAACATTACAAAGAAAATTAGGAAGCATAACCTTACAATGAAAAAAGAAACAAAAGATGATAAGAAAAATATATACCCCTATTCCCTTCACCACTAGCTCCTTATATAGGAATATTAGGAGCATTAGGTCCATCCCCCAACAATTTATTCACCCCCAACAATTAATAGAGTCAAAATGAGGGTGAATAATCAAAAGGAAATTGATGTTTCGAATTTGACCCGGAAAATTGTCCAGATTAGTCCACCACATTGATGTGTGAATTTGTAACTGAAGAATGCAGAATACAGAGGGGTTTTACCAGAAAAATATCTTCGCCCATCTGTCCTCTATGAGCTGTACAAATTGAAGGAAATTTGGTTCATTCGTTTGGACGTTATGGTTGTAATGGTGGGATGGATTTCTCTGCATTAATGTCCGGTCCACCCTTTAAATCTCAACTTCAGATCCCTTTATCATCATGAAAACATTAGAATTAGCTCCGGAAACAGTTTAACAAAATGATCCTCATATTTTTATCTTTCTACTATATAATGTTAATCTACATTGGTCTTGGTTTGTGGCCCCACATTTGTTTGATGGGCCTTAGGCCCATTATGTTTTTTCTAGAAAGTTTCTTCCTTCAGGTGAAAAACTCTCAATCTTCACTTGTGATTCATCCATAACACATAAAATAAACAATGTTACAAATAAAGTGATGAATCATATACCAAAATATCTAATTTAAATGATTAATATTGAAATTTCCAAAAGAAAATTATTGAGTGGGCCCAAATTGACACTTTAAGCATGAATTGCAGAATGATGGGAAATGAAGATCAATTTCTGAATTGGACTAAAATTGATGTTTATAAACTTTTAAACACATTAATATTAAGATCTTGAAAACGAATATTAGCCACTTTCAGTGACTAATCACACTCCCCAACTTGAGTTTTTCTAGTCTCGAGCAAAATATATTACAAATATGAAATTCAAATCCCCTTTTCCAAAAACATTTAAATACTCATTGTTCACCCAAAGACCTCCTAGAAAAAAAATTATGGAACCCATCAAAATCATTTAAAACAAGCTAGGTCCATAAGATATCCCAAGACCAAGCCCATTCCTTTGTTCAAATTCATCGCCACATTTCATCCAATTTCAATTCAGCATGATAAAATGTTGTGCATCACAAAAGATATGGGGCCCATTTTATTGTTCAAGGGGAAAAAATGGAATCTCTAGGTGGGAATCACATTAATCCTTAATATGAGTATCCATTTTTTTATTTTATTTATGATTGCTTTATCCACAATAGATATGAAAAGACTAACTCTGGGCAAGACAACTATGGAGTCACAATCCTCAAGTGTCGGACGCCACACATATCGTCAATTTCATTCTCTACTATAGAGATATAAAGGATAAATCGGGGCAAGACAACTATGGAGTCATGATCCCCAAGTGCCGGACGCCACACATTTGGACAAAACAATACTCTATGTGGTCAATTTTTGTTTTTTTTGTTTTTTTTGATACTCAAATTAAACTAAAAGTGACCCGAGAACCCTATGCTATAATGAAAGGGACCCAAGAACTCAAATTTACACCCACGATCCAGTAGACATGAATTGTGGCATTTTTATAAAGTGTTGTTCATCACAAAAGATATGGGGCCCATTTTATTGATCAAGGGGAAAAATGGAAGCGCTAGGTGGGAATCACATTAAACCTTAAGATGAGTATCAATTTTTTTTGTTTGTTTGTTTTTTTATAACCACAATATATATGAAAAGACTAACTCTGGGCAACACAACTATGGAGTCGCGATCCCCAAGTGTCGGACGCCTCACATATTGTCAATTCAATTCTCTACAATAGAGATATAAAGCCTAACTCTGGGAAAGAAAACTATGGAGTCACAATCCCCAAGTGTCAGATGCCACGCATTTCGACAAAACATTGATCTATGTGGCCATTATTTTTCTTTCAATTTTTTGTTGTTGTTTTTTTATATACTCAAATTAAAATAAATGTGACCCCAGAACCCTATGCTATAATAAAAGGGACCGTAGAACTCAAATTTACACCCACGATTCTGTAGACGTGTCTTGTGGCATTTTTATTAAGAGGATGAAAATGTAAACTTTGAAAAATCACATTAGACAACCGCACATTCCAAAAAATATTCTCATGAACTTAAACTTGTATTAAAATCAGAATCAAAGCATCCAAATTTTTTGATATCCAATTTCAGATTTTGCAATGTGTGTTATCATGTTCAAGGTTAATGGAATTTTTTCTTTCCATTCAGGTTCTTAATGAAAAAAATCCTTTTTTATTTCACCTCCCCCCAACATAGAATAACACTGTCCCTAGTGATTAACGAAAAGAAAAGTTAGAAGGGGGTAGAATAGGAGGTCAAGGGAGAAATTTAAAATCATAATCATGGAATGAAGTCACCTGGTGGTTGATGATGATAATGCATGCCATGGTCTCCCTTAAATTCTGGATTTGAGTATTAGTGGCTTGGATGGTGGCGAATAAATTTTCCTTATGACTTATGACATGTACTTTTAATTTTTTTAACCTATAAAAACATAAAAATAAACAAAACAAAATAAACTGATGATACATTGTCTTATGTTTATATTTCTGGGTAAGGTATTACTCAGAGATCACACCACTTGACATAGATGAATATGGCGCTCCCCTTTCATACCCATCCTTACTCATAAAAAAAGAACAGGTCAACAGTATATGGTAATTTATTATATGAAAAAGAAAATTCTTCAAAATTATCAGAAAAATGAAAACCATGGGTTTCCTCCCATGCAACGCTTTTTTTTAACGTCATTAGCTCGACTTGAAACCCCCAACTTATCCAATTCCAACTTTCAAAATTTTAATGAACCCATGTTTCTCCACTTCAACAAGATTGATATTGATTGTTTTTTTAATTTGTTTCGTATGAAATAATATTTGCTACAATGATTGGTAAAATCCAAAGAATATCTAAAATGGTTGATCGAGTTGTTTCTATATTCTTTTCTAAGACACCAAGGATCATTCCTACATTAATGATTTCATGATATGGATGAATGACAACTGAAATGTCTTGTTTATCACCTATGATGGGATGACTTGGTGGGGAAGTAAGGCCATTGATTTTGAGTTCAGGTTGGATAGGACATTCAAACACAGATAAGGAATTAAAATTAGGATCAATTTCATTTTCAGCATTTCCCAACACAATTGGTTCCATTTTGAATTGAAGATTCAACCTCATTGTATTCTAGATGAGTTTCATGAATGGGTATGGATTTGATGATTGTGATTTCCCCTAATGGTTCATTGATTGGTGTTTCTATAAAATTATCATTGGAGAAATATTCTGGGCATTCAATCCATGAAGAATAATTTCCCTCTTGTGAATTCATGAAATCAATTTCATCCTGAAATAAACACTCATTAACAATTCCCTCATGTTTTTTGGCATGACTTTCAACATTACCTGACCAATTATCATCATTATCCAACTCTGTTTTCCCATATTATAAAGTGGGTTCTTCACTAAATTCCAAGGAGTTATGTGGGAAACAATATTCTTCTATAAGTGATGTGGAATTGACAACCTAAGTTAGAGTGGGATCCAAAAATGATTCAATGCTTTGTAGTTCTACTCTCATGGATAAAGCTTCTGAATTCATTTTAGCCATTTTTTCACACAAATGTTCAATAATTTTTTAAGGATTAGGATTGATAGATGTTTGGATGTCATGCACTACATGAATTTTGATCTCTTCAATCATCCTTGAGAGGTATGGAAATCGATCCTTTAATTAGTCAGCATCCCATTGATCGTTCATGTTATCGAGTGTGGGGTAATCATTCAAGTGTTGATCAATGTAATTATCTATGTGAGGGGATTACCATTGTTGATTTTCTATTTGATTCCAGCCTGAGTTTATGAAAGGAAATTGTTGATGATACTCCATTGGAGTTGAATGAAATTTGGATTGAGATTTTTTTTGGACACACAAAAAAAGAAAGGGGAAATGAAAAGGGAAATATAGGTGAGAAAAGAGAAGTTAGGTGAGAATAGAAGGTGGGTGTCTAAGAAAACATATTTGGGTCCCCGAAAATGGAGCCAAAATTTGGTTGCGCCCAAATTTACCCTACTGGTAAAATTGGTCGATGTAGTACATGTATGGGTCGAATCCACAGGGACTAAAGAAGTAACCTTGAGACGCTATGATTTGGTGAAGGATGGGCTATGATGTAGCCAAATTTGGGTTCGATTTAGGATGGTTTAAAGAACACTAAGAAACCTAAGTGAATTCAATTCAAAGAAAATGGGTTGATCTTAAGAATATGCTCGGGGTGGATTGAATGAATTTTACTTCTTTAGACAATTTTGGTTTTATTAATTCTTGATGAATCCATTCATAAAAAATAACACTACATTCATCATTTTCTGGTTTGGTGATTACTAAACACAATTACTAATCCCCTATACAATTATAGAACCAAATTCATGATCTCTCCGAGGTATATGGTCATTTATTAATTGAATTTAGTTTTCACAAACACAATAATGATGAAGAGTAGAAATTAATGAAGAATGGATGTCTTAAATTAATTATCCAATTAACAACAATTCTTTCATAAAATAACATTCAATCCAGTCTTTTCATCCTCCTAAGATCAACCCATTAAAGGGTTATCCATACATTGATGGTATACACTCAATGGTGGGCAGAAGATGGATAATAAGAATTGGATTGAAGAAATTAAAACCGTGGAAAAAACAAGCACTCCTCCGTGTGTGTGAAAGAAATTCACACCTACGTGTGAACTAATTCACCAAAACACATAGATATCACTGTGATTTGTGATAATAAAGTTTTATTAAATGAAATGGAAAATATAGAAGATAAAGAAGTTGATTAAGAACATAAAGATACAAAATAGAAACATACATTGAAATGGAAAACATTACAAAGAATATTTGGAAGCATAAACTTACAATGAAATAAGGAAAAAAAGATGATAAGAAAAATATCCACCCCTATTCCCTTCACTACTAGCTCATTATATGGGAATATTAGGAGCCTTAGGTCCATCCCCCATCAATTAATTCACCCCCAACAATTAATATAGTCAAAAGGGGGGTGAATAATCAAAAGGAAATTGATGTTTCGAATTTGACCCGGAAAACTATCCAGATTTTTCCACCATATTGACCTACGAATTTTTAATTGAATAAAGCATAATCTGGAGGGGTTGTGGAATAAATATATATTCTTCCATCTGTCCTATATGAGCTTTAAAATTTTTAGTAAATTTAGCTCAGCCGTTTGGATGTTATGGTCGAAATGGTGGGACGGATTTCAGTGCATTAATGTCGGGTCCACCATTTAAATCTCAACATCCGATCCATTTATCATCATGAAAAAATTAGAATTATCTCTGGACACAGTTGAATAAAATGATCCCCATATTTTTATCTTTCCACTGTATAAATTTGAGCTTCATTGGGCTTGTTCTGTGGGCCCCACATTTGTTTGATTGGCCTTAGGCCCATTATGCCTTTTCCAGCAAGTTTCTACATTTAGGTGATAAAATGTTCATCATCACTTGTGATTCATCCATAATACGTAAAAGAAAAAATGTAACAAATAAAGTGATGAATAAAATATCAAAATATAAAAATAAAATGATGAATATTGTAATTTACACAAGAAAATTATTGAGTGGGCCCAAATTGACACTTTAAGCATGAATTGCACAATGATGGGAAATGAAGTTCAATTTCTGAATTGGACTAAAATATGTGTTTATGAACTTTTAAACACATTAATATTAAGATATTAACAAAGAAATATTAGCCACTTTCAGTGACTAATCAACAACCAATACCAAATTCCACCTAGTTATCATTAGTGAATGAATCCTCAACCACTATCAAATACCTTTGACACAAGGACCCATTATAAGGTATATTAAATATTATATTCTTAAATCGTGTGTTTGGCTGATACTTCATAATCAGGTTGATTTTATAAAGATCGTATTTATTTTCAGATCTTTAACATGGACTCATTTAACATGGTTTCCAATTATTCTGTCATAATTTGATGGTGGTGAACTTAATTTTTCTTCAACATGCATTGAAAAAATATGTTTATTTTTATTCCTGGTTTTAGATTGATCTCTTCTGAGGTTTTCCTTAGTTCACCCATGCTTCAAAACCCTAGTTTAATAATGTGTTCTTGATTGGAAATTTGTCTCATAGTAGCTTCTCAATCATCTTGACATATATTTGGATGGAATTTTGTGGTAATTTCAGAATCAACATATATGAGGTTTATTTTCCATGTTGTGGTAGATTGGTGTCCCCAGATGCATTAGGATAATGCTAAGTGGTGAAAATAGAAGGATATAAAAGCTTTTAGTAAACTATATGTGGTGATTTGTAGTACTGAGGATGATGTATTGTGGTTACATGATAATAAATAATCAATTGAAATTATAGTTTGTTTTAGACACTCATTATTACTTGTGTTAAATTAGTTATGAAATTTTGGAAGTATGAAAATGTTCACTTGCCTTATAGAAAATGAAAATATAATCCTATGTATGGTAATTTCACTAGAATATTCATTGCTAGTTAAAATTCTAGCATGTGATAGTTTGATAGTTGGTCTTGTGGTCACTTCATTCCTTTATCAATTTTTACACATGTAGACACTTCTAATCATTTATATCGATGGTTTTAAATGGTAGTGCTGTTATTTAATGTTTTCTATAACATTTATTTGGCCTATTTTCCCGCATACATGCATTTATTACTGGGAATGTTTATTTATATGGGCATAGTTTGTTGACTGTAGGACCATTTATCATGATAAATTGTCAATATATAATAAAGATCCAAAAAACAGAGAAACCAAATCTGAGTGAGAATAATTAATTTTATACAATAAAAGTATTTAAATTAAAATAATGATTAAATTTTAAAATATATAATTAAAAATTAATTCCACAAAAAAATTAAAAATTAAAAATCATGAAAATTGAAATGGTTATTTTTTAAATAAATTCCTCATCAAGAATCAAATGAAAATTAAAATTTCAATTGAATAGTAAATGGCTTTTTTCATTAAAATATATTAAAAGTTATTGCAATTTTTTTAATGGTGTAGCATAAAAATAATGAATTAGTTAGATTTTCAAAGCCAAAAAATTTTAATTAAAACATCCCACTATTCAAGATTATCCATGAAAACCACGTTTTCAAATCCAAAAAATGTTTAATTCATATATATATATATAACTATAATGAAATAATGCCACATCACCATAATAGTTTGTCCATAATTGAAGAGGAAACAACAAGCTTTCGTCGATCTTGGGTAAATGGAAGGAGTTGAGGTTATATTGTAAACAAAGAATGTTGAAGGTTATTCCATGGTTTTTTTATAAATTAGTTTTTGGGTAAGAGTTTTTTTGGGAATGTGTGTTTTCTACATCAGTTTCTGAATTAATTTCACCGATATTAGTGTATTGAAAATATATTTAACTTATTGATGTGGTGATAATGGTGGTGTTTCTCATTTTACATTTCAATATAGGTATCCGGTAAGAGATTCTTTGGAAAGAGGTTCTTATGATGTTTTTAGTTTTAGGTGGTCTTATTTCAGATGTTAGGATGTGACTTCCTAGAGATTGATGACGTTCAATTTCTTGTTCTGTGGTTGTAGATATAGCAGAGGTGGTGAATACCCTAGGGATTCCTACATGATTTTAGTAATGAGAATAGTGTAATAGATGGACTGTCACATCTTTTAGAGGATGGTACAACATGTTGTCTATATGATATACTCTATAAATAGGAGTGTGGGGCCAAATTATGAATTAATGTAATGTGATTACTAAGTATAATAATATGGTTAACTCATTAGATATAATATTTTTATATTTTTCCTCTTGAGAAATGAAATTTTGTAATGTATCTCCCATTAGGATATGACATTTAGTCTGAATACTGTAAGCCTAATATTTTCCCTTCTTGCATAAATTTACTTTCATTGAATGAATGGGTTTTTATATTGTAGTAATACACGGTGATGTTTTTTTCTAATTAGTGTGGTTCTTTTGGTGATTTTTTTCTTCCATGTTCCATAACACTAAGATACATAGAGTGATTCTAAAATATGTTTATGCTGAATAATTATAGAATTACTAATCCCATTTATTTTTTTGGAAAGGATAGTCTACGAAAAAATTTCAACATATTATTGAAATAAATTGAATGAATATTATATGGAATTGGATAGAATTAAATGTTTTGTAAAAAGTGTATGAGGAAGTGGTTAGAGAATTCATAAAGTATACAATAGTGCTTAGAAATAACCCTTCCAAAACCATTATAACATGTTTGTGTTGTTGTTTTTCAATAATTATTTTTCAATAGGAGTTCAAAAACACATGATCTATCACAAAATATTTCAATGTTATAAATGTTTGATTAAATATGAGGAATAACTATATTTAGTTAATGGATTTTATAACACTATGGTTTATGGACAACATTATTTGAGTATATTTGTAAATAATGATGGAGACCATTTTTAAGATACACTAATGGTAATTGAAGATAACTTTCATGATTTTGTGAATGTGTGTGAGAAGTTATGACAATGAAATTATTTCATTATATGTTTGTTGTACTAAAAAAAACCTTTTCAACTGTACCATGGTCATATAATTTTTAAGATAGAAAATAATAATGCGAAACCAAATTTATAAAATTAATTTCTATCCTAAATGATATGTTTCTAGAAGAGAATGATATTCCTTATCAATCATATGATAGAAAATAAATTCGATTTTCAATTGGTATAGTGATTAAATGAATACTTTAATTTTCGAATGATTTTATATTGGTTCTCAATGAATATGAAGCACATAAAAAATTACTTAAATGTGGAATAACATGATATATGAATTTTGAGTCATGTCATTAAAAATATATATGGAATATTCTAATCATGTTAATTTATTGATTTATATATATGTGGGGAGACTATTTGATAATTAGTGTGTCATGTAGATACAAGGATTCATAATGAGAAACATTAGCTCCTATCTAACTCTCTTTAGTAAAATAAAATTGATCACGAGTATCCGAAAATTGTAAATGGTCCATGAAACCTCTATCATTCACTATTTATATATGTAACAAATCCTTCTAGTTTTCAGAGAAGCACTCACAGTAAATTTCATGTTATAATGGTAAATTATAAATTTTACCATGGTTATGAATGCTGTGAAAATACATTAAATTATATCATCATATATGTGGACTAATACAACCTAGTAATGTTATTGATGTTTATTTGGATCAATTGATTAAAGCTATGAAATTAATGTGGGATTAAAGTGAATATTCCACATTGATTAAAGTGAATATTGATGTTTATGTTGTACAATTCTCATTAAAATGAATATTCCACATTGAAATTATTGTTCTTTAGGAAATTAATTGGATTTATTAGATATGATGTTTTTGAAGATATAGTGTAAAAATAATGTTATGGTGTTCGATTTATGATGAAGGAACATATTTAGGTTAGTGAAAATATTCCATGAAGAAATTGTTTCTAGGAAATCATATATTTTTACCCCAACGAAATAGATAACGATCATGGAAAATGTCATTTTATTGGAATTTTATGGAAGGTTTCTCACTTTATCCTTTATGACCTGATGATCAATTAGATAATTAGACATATATTCCCACAATTTTTAGTAAACCATTTTCGAAAAACCATACAAAAAATGAGGAACAATGATTTGTTTTTTATTTGAATAGTCATATTGGAATTTATTGTATATACTTCATTTTCTTAATGTCATGCATATAGAAAGAGGTAAATCTTCACAAGTTTGGGTTGGTTTCCACAATGGGAATTGGTTTTTTTGGCACCCTAGGATACATAATGAATTATTATCCTGCATTTAAACCCCTCTCAAAATTGATCAAAGGACCATTAATGCTGACTTGGGTATGTATGAAAGGGTTTTAGTGGATGTCAATCTTGAAACTAAACCTCTTAAAACTATCACTTTTCATGCCAAAGATTACAATATTGTAATTGACCTTGAGTGTGAAAACCTTCCTTCCTTTCGTGACTTCTGTAAAATTTTGGGACATTCTTTTCATGTTTATAGAATGGTTCATAGAGCCCCCAATCATCCTAATCCCTATGATTTGACTGAATTCAGAAAAAATAAAAACGAAAGAGTACCCTTACCTAATAAAACTGAACCTCCTCAAGTCAAAATAGGAAAATGGATTCCTAAATCCATGAAAGAGCCTGTGGTATCTTGGGCTAACCAGGTGGGGAAACAGGATCAGGAATTAGAGGAACATGCCATCAATTAAAACTGGAAAATGAAGATAATCATATTAATCATAACCCCTTGATTGAGTCTCACTCCAAATATGACCTTGAGTCTTCCCTAACCTTCGAACATGGAATTATTCCTAAAGATTCTTGTATGGTTTCTGATTCTCAGACTCTATAGGTAAAAAGGATAAATCTTGTACTCCCAACAAGAAGACTTCCCCTAGGAAAACTAGAAGTCAAAATGCAGGAAGTAAAAAGAATGGGGGATCAAACCCCAAGGGTAAAGAATAATACATATTCTCTACGAGAATTGTCAGGGGATTGAAAACCTTAGAACCCTTAATGTTTTGAAATGTTTTATTATTACCCATCATTCTATGCTGCTTTCCATTGCAGGACCCAAAGTTATCTTTACCCCTAGATTCATGCATCTGTGCAACCTTGGTTTTTCTTTCTTGGGTGCTTGTAACAATGGATATGTTGATTCTCTCCAGATTTTTTGATCACTCTTCACTGCAAAATGTCAACATTTTTAGTCTATCTGATCAAGCTCTGATGTGTGATTACTACCTGGATAGCACTCACATTTTCAATACGTTTTTTAATACCAAAAACAATTACTTGGATCAAAGATATCTTTGGAATGAGATTTCAGACATCAATTCAAAGATTCAAGACCCTTGGGTCTTTGTTGGTGACTTTAATGCTATTTTCTTCCCTCTAAAAAATTTGTCATTCATTCTCCTCAATATTTGTATGATAATTCAAAGCTTCCATAGAAGAAAATAATCTTATTGAGATTAAACTTAAAGGTTCCCAATTTAATTGGTATATACATCATTACAACCGGGTGGGGGCGAGTAAACTCGATAGAGATTTCATTAATGAGCCTGCCCTTGATAAATGGAACCAGATATTGTGCGCTGCCCTCACTAATATTGATTCTGATCATCACCCAATCTTAGTCAGCATCCTTCAAAACATTCAAAAACTTTCTTTTCCTTTCATATTTAATTTGGTGTGGTCTTTGGACCCGGAGTGTGTTTCTCTTATCAATTCTTCCTGGACTAATATGGGTAACCACAATGATGGCTTTGCTTGAACAACTATGTTGAAAAACCATAAAAGCATTCTTAAAAGGTGGTGCACTACTAAATCTGCATTAATTGATAAAGATATTCAGGATTTGGAGAAGTATTTGACTCTCATTCAGAATAATAATAGCATATCCAGCTTCAATACGGATCCCCAGGAACAAATCAACATCTCTACTAAATTTATCTCTCTACTTAACTTTAAAGATAACTTAAAGAAGAAAATATTCAAAACAAAATGGCTTAATGATGGTGATAGAAACACCAAATTTTACAACTCACTTCAGCGTGTTAGGAAAGATTGTAAGACTCTCTCTTGCCTAAGAGTTTAGGGTAAACTCATCGATTCGGAGGAAGAGATTGCTAATCATGGTGTTTCCTACTTCACTGACATTTTCAACCATCCTAAAATTAACAAAGATATCCAGCCGAATATTATCCCATGCATGGTTACATTAGAGGATAATCGTTTGCTCAACAGCATCAACATTGATTCAGAAATTAAAGACACAGTCATCGGTCTTAATCCAGACACTGCTCTAGGTCTTGATGGTTTTAACAATGGATTTTATAAAAAACACTAGGATGTCCTTCAAAAAGATGTATGTAATTTAGTTAAATCTTTCTTTGAAAATGGGGTTCTCCCCTATGCTCTCAACTCTCAATTCCTCACGTTAATTCCTAAATTTGAAAATGTAGATGAAATTCACCTTTTCCGACCCATCGCCCTCTTAAATTCTCTCTTTAAAATTATCACTATGATCCTAGATAATAGGATCTCTAATATCAGCAACAAAATTGTTACTTGGAACCAGTTCGACTTTATTAAAGTAATATCTTTACAAGATTTCATTTTCCTTGCGTCAGAATCCACTAATTTATTGAATAGAAACACTAGCGGTGGAAATGTTGCTCTTAAGCTGGACATCACCAAATCCTTTGACACAATTGTTTGGACCTTCATCTTTAAAGTCCACTCTAGTTTTGGATTTAATGATTCCTTTGTCAGTAAAATTAAAAACATCTTCAACTCAGCCAATATCTCTATCCTTATTAATGGTTCGCCTAGGGGATACTACAAATGATCAAAAGGAGTTAGAAAGATGACCCTCTCTCTGGTATCATTTTTTCTATGGCTGGAGACTACCTTAGCAGACTGCTCTCCATCAACATTGAGAAAGGAAGAATCAAACTAATTATTTCTTCTTGAAATCTTCATGCTCCCTCAAATCTTCTCTATGTCAATGATATTATTATCTTCCCCCAAGGAGATAAAAGAAATATAAATGAACTTAAATCCATCATTTCAGACTATGAGGAGGTCTCTGGCCAGTGTATTAACTGGAAAAAATATTTTATTTACTTTGGTAAAAATTTCCCCACCAATAGGAAAACACTTATCAACAATGTCTTAGGGGTTAAGGAAGGCACCTTACATTTCACATACCTTGGTGTCCCCATATTCTGGGGTCATCCCAAACCTTGTTATTTTCAACACATTGTAGATCAAATACAAAAGAAATTTTCTTCTTGGAAAAGAAAATCCCTTTCAATGGCTAGAAGAATTTGCCTTGTCAAATACACCATTTTTTCTAAGCTGGTTTATTCCATTATGGTCTAAAAATGGACTTTGGGCCTGATTAAACGGTTAAATACTGTTATAAGAAACATCATCTAGAGTGGATGTACTCTGGATAGAAAATTGGTTATGGTCTCTTGGGCCACTTGTTATAAACCCATTGAAAATAGAGGAATTGGTATTAAGAATGTTAAAACCTTTAATGAGGCCCTTCAATCCAAACTCATGTGGTCTCTCAAACATAATAACTCTCTTTCCATGATATTCCTCAAAACTTGTTTCCTAGATAAGCTTAAATCTGCATCTTTTAATTACATGACATCATCTATCTGGCCATCGATAAAAGCTTCTTTTCACTCTATCTTGGAAAATTCTAGATGGCTTGTTAATAATAATTCTTCTTTAAATTTCTAGTTTGATAACAGGACTGGATCCCCCTCATATCGGAGATGCCTAATACTTTCTCCCATAATCCCACGAACTACTCTATCAGGGATATTATCAATTCCTCTCATTCTCAACTCCCGGATCCTATCAAGGAGATTGTTGATAATTATTATTACACTTCCAATGAGGTTTTTCTAGTTTGGGAACCTGGTCGTAGTGGCCTGTTGGATTCTAAAAAATATTATTACCATCATTTCCCAAATGAGGATGATAATTTTAAGTGGATTCCCAAATACAATAAGGCCTAGATCGATCCCTCTCATCTTACACTCATGTGGTGTATTGCTCATCAAAAAATCCCAATTGAAGCTTTCCTGCAATCTTATGGATTTTATCTTTGTTCTAAATTTCGATTGTGCAATCAAAATCGAGAGGACATTAATCATCTTTTTTTATCTTGTGATACTACTATGGACCTGTGGCATTACATCTTTGACCTTTTATAATGAATATGTATTTTGGAAACATTTATTTTCTCACAATTGAAAAGAATGTTGGTGTTTCTGAGGTATCCCAAAATCAAGAATCCCTTTCTTACTGCTGTTGCGGAGCTTCTACATATTATATGGTATAGTAGAAACAATTATTTTTTTCAACAATAACTCTTCTTAATATTAATGCAGGTAAAATGAGGATTCATTTTCCTATAAAAGAGGCTGCCACATTCCGAAAAGGGTATTGTGGCAATTCTGTCATAGATCTTGAATCCCTTCTTCAAATTAGTGTAAAAAGTAATTTTACGAAGCCACACTACACTATTGACGTCTTCTGGAAGGCACCTCCAACTGGATGGATTAAAGTTAATGTGGACGGAGCCTCAAAAGGCAACCCTGGACTTTCGGGATGCGGAGGAATTTTCAGAGACCATCAGGATCGGATCCTCTAATGCTTCTATGGAAGCTGTGACATTTCTTCTACGCTAGAGACAGAAATGATTTCTACCATTTATGCCATCTCTTATGCAAAGCTTTTCAACTGGAATAATATCCGAATCGAGAGTGACTCCACTACTATTGTGCAATCCATCTGGAAGGGTGATGCTCATCTTTCATGGTCTCTCACCCCCCGTTGGATGGACTGCCTCACTATGCTCAATGGCCTCAACATTATTGCCACTCATACATATCGTGAGGCTAATAAAATTGGTGATAGTCTTTCGAAATTGGGTGTCTCACACGAGATCACATGGAGGAATGACCTCCCTCTAGAGTTTACACCTTTTTTATTAAGGACTCTAGATAATTTCCCTCTTTCCATCTCATGTAACTTGTATGCTTCACTTTTCTTTTTAATAAATCTCTATGTTCTGGTCTTTTGACCAGAACTCACCCTTTAAAAAAACTAAATGTGATTACCACAGTGTCATTTTACGAAATTATCATGAAAACAAGAGATTTAATTACGGATAGTTTACTAATAATCGGCATGGGGATATATGATGATTTGGACCATGTGATGGGTGAATGAAGAATTTTTCATCCTATAATGACTTACACATTTTTTAAGAAAGAACGATATAAATATTTCATATTCTATATTTTATTAGTGGTTCCTCATGGATATTCATCAAATATCATAAATATCATATATATTACTCCTTTTATGTTAACTGGCATAAATTTACATGACATGATAAAATATTGAATGCATTTGGATTTATATTTCATTATGACAATAGATTAATTATACATTAACATTATATTCATTTTTTTAAAATATCTATGTAGTAATGTCATAGATATGAAATTGTTTCAACTATGTAAAAAGAATTTTTTATCATATTATGTGAATTAGAGAAGTTTTTTTCACTGTGGTTCTTTGATACAATTATGCACTTTGTTAGATAGATCGATCTATGTGGTCTTATACATTATAGATAGATGGACCCCAATGAATGATATATTATTATCTTGAAAGGGTATGTCAAAAAAAGACACTGAAAATAAGTTGTATTTTATTGAGATATATTTTTTTGATGGAGTCATTCATATAACTATTGAAAGCATGTATGATGTGGATTGAATTGGTCTACCGAAACTTTAATCATAACTGTCACCTAGTGGTTGAACGAAATTTTTAGAATACATGTTTTCGTAATTACCATTACATAGTGGGATCCAATCCAAAAGCACATATCAGATAATATTATAGATTTTACATGAAATTGTGACACTCACAAAGAAATTTTTATGCATTTCAATCCATCATGGTATGAAAGATAGTTATCAAATACACATAAATAATAGTTTATATGATGTTTTGGTGACTATATTTCAATGAGTTATCTATAAATAATCTTTTATTTAGGGTATGGATTAGTGGTAACATCCCTATAATAATACATGAAAATAGGGATTCAAATCCCATTGGGATTGGTTGATTGTAGCAGTAATATAGCGGTACTATAGTAGCGGGTGTACTGTAGCAACAACGACACTTTATAAATGGATAAACTGTAGCAGTGGTGAGAAAAATATCCATATAAGTATTGGGTATTATTCTAGAGCTCTATTAGGCAGGGTACTATAGAAGTACTATTCATATAATGGGCTTTAGGAGAAATATTTTGAGCCTACATGCCATTTAATGATCCATAATCCCACTAGTCCTTTGATTCAAATATATATGATATAATAAAGCGGTTGGTTGGATCGATTATTCCTTCGAAGGCCATAACCTACCGTTCATATCTGTGTGTGTGTGGTGTGTATGTTTTTTATGTAATTTTTTCCCCTAGAACCTTATATTTGTATATAAATCCACATTCCAATTCATAATGATATAAATGGATATCTATTAGGATAACTATAAATATATTATCATTGAATGGTTATTCAACTGATAGTTATACATTTTATAAAAAGTATTGGGATGAACATTGTTTGATATAAAAGGTGGAGATACTCTTATGAAGGATGAAATGCATGTGTCTAGTACCCAGGATATAGATATAATTTATATGAATATGTTGTATATTGGAATAATTGGAAAAATTTTGGAGTGGAATTAAACAACATTCCATGTGACAGTTTTTTGATGGAAGTGGGTTGATAATAAGAGACTAGATTAAATTGGTGAATTTTAATTCATGAATTTCTACTAGGGAAGGGTATAAGGATGAACTATTAATAATGTAATAACAATAATTATAATTATTTTATTCCTTAGATCCTATAAACACAAATAAGTTTGTTTTTATATTCCTGACTAAAACAGTTGCATGGTCAAATGTATGGATAAGCCATTACTAACATGATTATTTTTGATAATATTAATTAAATTATCAAGAATGAATGGATAGGTGGCTTGATTATGAATGTAAATATGTGAAAAGTTTAATTTATTTTCTTAAATAATTAATTTACAATATTTATTTTGGTTTAATACTGTTGATAATTTATATTGGCATATATATCAATATAATGTAAATAGAAAACCCTATAAATGAACATTTGGATTCATTAGTGACCATGTCACCTCACAATAATAAAAATCAAAAGAGGAAGATGAATTTTTTTAAATCACCCCATGTTGACACAATGCATAAAAATAAATTAAAAACAACTTGAAATTCATAGGACCTATAATAAAGGGTTAAAACATTCCAATCCAAACATATAAAATATATTTCCTTTTTTTCCATTACATGTTCCATTTTGTTTTAAGGATCATTAAATGATAATTGAGACCATTTTGGATACTGTAAGGATATATTTTTTAGATGAAAAGCATGTATATCCCAAAAATAGATCACATATGACATCTTATAAGAATTTTTCATACACTAAATTCAAAAGTTTATAAATAAAATTCAAATTATATAATTTATATTATATCTAAAGAGTATTTTTATGATAGGGAAATGATTTTTTATATTCAAAACAATTGTTTAATGATGAAAAATTTTCATAAGAAACATAAGGATTAATTAATATAGATAAGTATTTAGGCATATATATAAAAACATTTCACAATAAAAACAAATATGAAAAAAAATTAATTATTTTTTTCAATGTTTCTATTGTTTAAGAAATAGTGAAATGAAAATTAATTTGGGTATTAAATTAGTAAATTTACTAAAGATATAATATTCATTCCATAAACTATTTACCCAAAAGAGGTATCTCTGAATATAATTACAATTTAATTTAAAATATTTATTAAACATTTGTTTATATAAACTTTCTAGTTCAACCAAGACTATCAACAGTCCAAATACTCCAAAGAATAATTATATGTTAGGGTTTTAATTTATTTTCAATGTAATTGTATTATCATAATTGATGTACATGAGTCAGTTTACCCAAAGGAGAGTCGGGAATATGTTCAATAGGGAGTCATACCCCTAGAATAGTCAGCATTCATGTTAACATGTGTTTTGGTTGAGGATACATTGGTAGGAGATCTTGGATTGAATCATATTTTATTAGAATATTATTGGAAAAGGGTGAGGTGTAGGAGCATTGTTACGTTATCGGTAATAAATGGTCAATCTGAAGAATTCTATAAGGGTCCGATACTTATATAGCGTAACAGATGACCAACCATGAATGTAGGAATATTGGGTGACCATATGGATGTGTGTGATCCTAAATAAAATGGGAGGTGGGACTACACAACTAGGGTGTATCAAACCATTGATTAAACATTGTACTAGTTGATCAACACAGATGATAAGTCACTAGTTCAAATATTTGTAATAATACTAAATAAATATTTTAGTATTCACTTTATGATATGGGATGAAAATCGAATCAACGTAAATTTCAGTTTTGTATCATTACACAATTTTTTTCCTTATATTCTAATGATTATGTGTGGGATTAAATGCAATAATTTTTGTGTTTCAATACATTCATGTTCCAATTCATTTAAATTCCATATTAATAATACCAACGATATATTCCACCATTTTTGATATTCCAATAAATAAACATCTAGCCCTTCGATTTTGTGATGGATACTCTATAAGAGTTATAAAATCATAGTTCACATAATGGGTTTCCAAATTACATACACAGGTATAAATTTTTTTCTATCATTATGATTTGATTGTAGATGGAGTTATTGTGGTAGGGTCATGTTATCATAGAAAATAATATTTTTTGTGTATAGGATTAATGGATCATATTTTAGTTTCTGGTGGATGTGTATAGATTATTATCTACTATTAAATGGTCTTTACGTTTCATTAACTGGAATTAAACTCAAGAAGAAGGAAAAGGATGAATCAGAGTGGTTAGGTAGAACATAATTTATTTTGATTTAGATGATATTGAAAAAATGTTCCCTTCAACATCAATGAGAATTACACTACTAAAAATTATATAGAATCACTATAATACATGTATAACAAGATGAATGGACTCTTCAAAGTGTTTCTAATCATAATACTATTCCTATGGAGACAATCTAATGGGAGATAAACATCATATATTTTTAATGATTCCAATATGGTCCAAAATCATCTTGGGACACTAAGGGTGTTAGTTTCTAATGATTTTGGTTGATTTTTTCACTTTCTATTTTCTACAATCATGGAAGGAAATGGTAATAACAATGAGAAATTCATTCAATAAATCCATCATTTTATTTTTTCTAAATCAAAAATTTAATTCTGAATAATGATCCCGGGAGAAAGGAATCCCATAAATCATTCAGTAATGTAATGAATACCCATGTTAGAGGGAATTCACCTTAGAGAAGAAAACAAGTGATGTGTAGATAAATGATCTAGAGGTAGTCATGAGAAATAAACCATGCGTGGGCCTGTAATTAGGAATTATAGATTGAGTTATAAGGTTAAACAGACCGTGATAGGTTTCAAATATAAAGAAGGGATTTATTTTTCATATATATTTTTTCTAGTTATTATGTAGACAATTATAAGGACTATGTTATCTTTGGTTGTTATCAAATACCAATCTCTTGAAAAAATTAATTTGTTGAGGACACGACATAAAGGGGATCTAGAGGGAGATATCTATAGGAAGCAATTCGATAGATTTTTTTTGATAAATATAATTAAGAGTTGATATATTAAGTAAAATAAGATTTTTTATGGGTGAAAAAAATAATTAGACAATAAACAAGGTGTTCAATGGATTTATATAAGTGAATTTTTTCACGTAGATCAACTTAGATAATTATATCAATCATATGATGTTTTAAGAAGAATATTACTATCCTACTTCTATATGTAGTTGATATGGTTGTTATGGGATTAATTATTGATGGGATGATAGGATGTAGAAAGAAATTTTAGGATGATTTTAAATGAAAGATCGTAGAAAATCTAAAATAATAAAGGGCTTTCATTTTTACATGGTATTATTTCATTGAATTATTGTACCCTCCTTGAATGCTTACATCTAGAAATTCATTAAAATGTTGGTATGACTCAAAGTAAATGTATTACTACTTTTATATCTAGGTATTTTAAATTATCCAATGAGAAAAAACTCCAAATGAATATGGGGAAAAAGTTTATCTAAAATTTCATTCACTTCTACCATTGGAATTTAATGTATATCTCAGTATGCACTCATCTAATATTACTCATTCTTTGGGTTATGTTTTTTGGTTTATGGTAAATATTTGAACAAATACGGGGAGGTATTTAAGGGTATTCTTGGATATATCATAATAATGATAGATACTTTTTATGTTTCAGTTTGAAAAAACACTACAATTATATGTTGATGCCAACTCTAGGGGAGACTTTGAAATTATAAAGAAGACTTATCATTATTTCAATACTTAAATTGGATGACTGAAAAGTAGATTTTTATATTGTAATCATTTTCCACACTCTCATAAATGAAAGCTAAATATGTTGCCGAAATAGAAGTAGGAAAAGAAATGGTGTGGTTAAGAGGTCTACCTCAGGGTCTCAAAAAGAGTCAACGATGTGGGACACTTTACGATTATAGTGAAAATAATATTCAAATGGAAAAGATTATATTTATTCATATATAGATTAAAAATATTGAATTAAAGTACAATTATATCGTGATGGTTTCATAGGAACATTATGATAAGCTATAGAATATTTTATGATAACAAAATTTAGTGGATATGTTCACTAATGTATTGATCCAAAAATGTATGAGATAATGTTGTTCCTCAGTTGTGCTGGGGTGAATGAAAAAAATAAGTATGGGGAACGATGCACTAATTTGATAGAGTGGATGGTTTCTAAGGGATTTTTAATGAAGTATTAAAGTTTTATATTGTTATGGATGTGAAGTCTCATTAAGTATTCTTTACTAGCTTACCATAATTGTGTGACTTATATTACAAAAAATAGATGTTGGAAAATATTTTAACAAGAAGGAAGACTAATTTTTTTTGGAATTCAGTTTACCAGATATTTTGGTTGGGGATCTACCAATAAGTGATCCATTTCCCTTGTTTAATCATCTTCCAGCTGGAGGTTCTAAGAAAAGTGTGATGTGTAGGTAAACTATATTATTACCAGTGATAGATGGTAAAGTTGAGTAATTATACAAGAGTTAATCAGTTTCACAGTGCCACAAATGATCCACCATAAATATATGAAGCAATGGAGACTGAATTATAGAGTGGGGAACTCTATATAAAGGGGTGGGAACAAAAAAAATAATTTTTATTAGATCATTGAGTGGCCCTTATACTCTTTTATCCACATGGATGACATGTCACTCATTTTAAAATATTGTAATTATTATGAAATAAAATATTACAGTGTTCTACCATTGATACAAGTTAATATTTTGAACCATTTAAAAACATTTTTTCTTTCATTATTAATGTTACTTTTTATTTTATTCTTTTGTGTGTCTGTAAGATTTATTGAGGTGATTTTTTTTGTAGAAGCACTTTTGATTTTCAGTTTATTGGACTTTTGGAGGAACAGTACCAGAGAATTATTTCAACCTTTCTGATCTATCAGTGAATGATATTTTAGTTCTTGGTGTTTATAAAGGTTCCACTGTATTATATTTGTTTAGGAATGAGTGGGAAGAATAAATTGTGATAGAATGTTTATAGACATCAGGAAAATGTGTTCTCATGTTACATTTGTAATTTTTTCAATTTTCTCAAATCATGAAGGTTTGGTATATCTACTGCTTCATTAGTTATTTATATTTCATAATAAGTAATTTTTATAGATAGGGAATTTACAATTGAGTGCTTCCTATTTATGTATGATTAATTAATGATATATTGAGTGTCATTTTAGAAAAATATTTGATATTAATGTTATGGATGCAAGATTGAGAGCCCATTTTACTTCCAAAGTTAATCATTTTTAATATCAATTATTATTCATATAATATGATGGAGATACTAGTGTAGTGTTTTCTCATAGGGTTCAAATTTGATAGATAAAATACATAATTTTTTTTGAGTGAATCGTATGTTAATCAGTAAAACTATGTTAATGGTATGAGTCAAAGTGCATGTTTTCAATTTAAATGTATATCCATTTAATTCACAATGCTTTTGACATAGTAAAACTGACCAAGCATAGTTAGTTTCTCATTATAATTTATGTATATGTTTGATTGGTTATTTTTAATTTTTAGGAATTAACCTCACATTATACTGAACCATGGTGTGGTTGGATGCCTGAAAGTGTATGTTTTCAGTTAAAAGGGGATATTTTAGTTAAAAACATGTGTCACAAAATCAAAACCATTTAATAACATTAATATTGTATTAATGGTTTAGGAAAATGATATTGGGGTTTATTTGTGATGTGTATGAATTAAAATCAAATCATTCAGACACACAGTCTGGCTATTGTGAATGAAAGTGCTCGTTTTTATTTAAAGGATACAATTTATTCAAAAAAATTATCACCTACTAAAAATTTTAAATAACATTACATTTTCATGAAAATTTTTGAAAATTATTTTTGATTCATTTTTTGAGATGTACAAATCAACCACATGTAATTATGACACATAGGGTGTATGGTATGATAGAAAGTGAGTATCATCATTTTAATAGTGACATTTTAGTTCAAAAATTACATCATATACTCAAAAATGATAAAAAAACTCAAATAGTTTTGATACATTTAAAAGAGACTATTTATTCATTTTTTATGTGTAATAATCCATCACACATCAACCTGATAAATAGTGTGGCCCATATAAACCATTGTGTGTGTTTTAAGTATAAAACTGACATTTAAGTTCAAAACATGAATCTTATACTCAAAACTAAACAAAGGTGATCAGATTTTATTAATAATTTTGGACAGTGTAACATGATTCATTTATGTGATATAAGAAGTAATTAAACATAAATCTCACACAACATTTTTCCAAATATACTGAATGTTCATTCTTTCGGTTTAAAAGTGGCATTTAAATTTAACATGTGTGTCAGATACTATAAACTATGAAAATTACCCCATATTATCTTAGCACTTTAGAAAAAAATATCTATAATATATAAATTAATTTTTTCAAATAACCCCATATAAATATGATACATGGTCATTCAATATTGATTGAATGTGTATGTTTTCTCATTAAAAGTGATATTTTAGTCCAAAACATGTGTCACATACAAACAAATGAGTAACAATGGTCAAATGTTCGTCAATTTTTTGAAAAAATTTCTTTATTTTCTTATGATGTGTAGGAATTAACAATATATCAAAAAAAATATAGTTTTTTTTCATAAGATTGTAAATTGAATGTTTTCATTTAGAAGTGATGTTTTAGTTCAAAACATTCACTATATACCCAAAACCATGAAAACATGTTTTTATTCCCTTGATAATTTAGGAAAAATACCATTGATTAATTATTTATTTTTATTAATAAAATATATGTTAATATAATTCATGATATGTATATTATGAATTAATGTGCATATCTTACATTAAAAGTGATATTTATGTTCAAAAGATTACCAGATACTCAAAATAGAGAAGTTTAATCTTGATTATCTTAATAACAATTTTAATGACCCTTGATTAATTTTTGAAATTTAGTAATATACCAAGCATTAATCTGATACATGATATAGATGGTATGATTAATATACAGTTTTTAGTATAAAAATAACATTGTATCTCACAATGCTCATCATATATTTAAAACCAAGAAACCACGCTCAAATTTCCTTTATAATTTTGGAAAATTATTTTCAATTAATTTCGAATGTGTAGGAATTATCTTCACGTCAATCTGACACATGGTGTATCCATATTGACTAAAAATGCATGTTTTTTGTTCAAAATAGATATTTTAGTCAAAAATGATAATTACATAATAAAAATAGAGAAAATTTACTTAGATTGTCATTATAATTTTGTATATTTATTTGTAATCATTTTTTACATGTATGGAATAAAAACAATTTATTCTAACACACGGTGTGCCCATTATGAAAACATATGGATGTTTTCATTTAAATGTGACATTTTAGTTCAAAACAAACATTACATATTCAAAACTGTGAAAACAATGTCTTACTATTTTGATTTAAAAAAAATTATTTCTAATTTATTGGTGATGTGTATGAATTAACCATGTCAATCAGACACATGGTGTGGATGATATTACAAAAAGTGTGTGTTTTCATTTAAAAGTAAAATATTAGTTCAAAACACATGTAACAATCCCAAAAGTAAGAAAATACACTAAAATTTTCATGATAAATCATGAAATGATACATAACACATTTTTGACTTATAATAATTAATCACAATTAAATTCGATCTAATTTTTGGTTGGCATGACTAAAAGTGAATGTAATTAGTTTAAAAGTTAAATTTTAGTTCAAAAAACATCACACATATGTAAAACTCATAAAATTCACCCAGATTATCTTCCTTACTTCATAAAATATGGACTATTCATTTATGAATTGAAATAATTAATGTCAATTCAATATGACACATGGGGTGGTTTTATGGATTAAAATTTCATTTTTTCATTTAGAAGTGATATTTTAGTTCAATTCACATGGCATATACTCATAACCCAGGAAAAAACTCATTATCATGATACATTATGAAAGAGATCATTTATTATGTGAGATAATTAACCCCATGTCAATATAACACATGGTGTATCCGGTATGGATGATGGTACAAATTTTCTTTTAAAAGTAAAATTTTAGTTCAAAAAAGGAGTGAAATTATAAAAGTTGATACAATTTCCTCATATTGAATTGGTAACTCAAAAATATATGTAATTAATTTGTGATGAATTGGAATTAACCTTACAACAGTCTAAAAAATTGTGTGGCAGGTTTTATCATATGTGATTTTGTTTATTTATGAGTGACATTTTAGTTCAAAACACATGTCACATATTCAGAATTATATAAATAAATATAATTTTCTGAATAAATTGGAAAAGTGATTGATAATACAGTTTTGACATATAGGAATTAACCTCACATCAATCTAACATAATGTGCGGCTAGTATGATTGAATGATCTTGTTTACATATAAAAGTTACAACTTAGTACCAAATTCACATCAAATAATCAAAACTGACCAAATACACATATATTTTAACGATAATTTAGAACAAAAACTAGTTATTCATTTGTGACTTATAGTAAGTAGTCATATATAGTTCCAATATTAATTTGCAGGGATCATATAATATTTCAATTCTAATTTGTTTTTATTTTTTACAAACTATTACAAAAATAATCATTTTAGTTATTATAGGCACACAATTCTTTTGTTGTAATAATTTTTACATGAAAGTGAATTTATCATCAATGTAATTTAATTATATTCAAATTATTTAATGTAATATTTTTAATGAAATAATGGGGAAATAAATATTAATTTTTTTATTTTTATTATAATATTTTTCTACAAATTTAATTTTTTAGGTTTTTTATGAGGTCTTATAGAGTTTTATCAATATTACTTCTATAACTCTAAATTAATCGGTAATGACCTTTATCAGTTTCAAAATTATCACTTATATAATAAACCTTTATTAGTGCTAAAATACACAACAATCGTTTATCTTTTTTTTTGTTTTGTATTGAGAAAATCACTAGTTTTCATAAGCGCTCTAAAAATAAATTATTTTTTAGGGATGATAAAAGATATTTCTAGGGATTTAATAGTCATATTTATAGTAGAAATTTCCACCTCTAATGGTTCTCTCTTTGTACCCACTTCTATTGATCACTATAGGAAATCGATCATTTTTGGCCTCTTCTAAAGCCTATTTATCTAGTACTGTAAAAAGATTTTTTTCAAATTTATTATCTGTTTATAAAATTTATTTATTTTTGATAAAATGTATGCCGATGAAGGAATTATTTAGCCACTGAAGTTTTTTATATAATAACATGAAACCACAACACTCAAAATAAAAAAAATTGAAAATTTATTGTATAATATAAAAACATTTTATAATAGGAAAGATATTTTGTTGTTGTTCCAGTTTACTAAAATTAAAATAACAATTATATTATTAAACAATCTAAAAAAATATTACAAATAGTTAAAAAAGTAATCAATTTATACTGAATAAAACACATGATGGTGAGACTATTCAACAATAAATCAATCAATGAATTTATCTACAGAATTTTTTTTCATCGTTAGTATATTATAAATAAGCATGTATCTTGTGATTTTTAAAAAATATATCATATAATATTTTAAAAAAAGTAATTTATATCTTTGAATCGGTGGGGGAAATTTACTATTATGTTAATATATCCTTCCAATCTAGTGTACTAGTGTAGGTGAATTATTTGTTCTTACATGATGGAAATCTGTCGTATAGTGTAGCTTAAATGGATCTAGATCACTGATTATTTATTTATTGTGACTCATTTTTTAAATAAAAAAATCATCTTGCACAATATCTATAGCCCGATCCATGAAGTCCATAGTTCCATGCGTATTTTTCAATGTTTAATTTTTATTTGGATTCATTTTATTCTTCTATAAAATATAATATTTGCATTATTCAATAATTAAGATGATTGATATATGATTTTTTAATACTTTTTTTTCAAAAATCTATTAATGTTGAATGGATTGTCTGAATGATTTACATTTGAACTAGGTGGGGATATCTTAGCATTTGAGGAATATTCAAATGTACATAAATTTATTGGATGACGCAAAAACCCCTATGCTTTTATAATGGATCTAGATGGTCTGATAACTACAATGATTGGATCCATTAGATAATGATTTGAATGAATTAAATTTTTTAGTGGTGGTATGGAGGATTTAATGATAACTAATTAAACTTTTATTCAATTGAGGATGAACCCGATGTCCTCCATGACTAGAAAATTGATAATCGTAATGGCGATACATTGTTAAAGTAATTATAATTTTTAGGATTCAAATATCTGTGTTCATGGATTTCAATATCCCTTTATTGATTGATATGATACCATGGATTAAAATTCTTAATTTCATTTATATTTTTTACCTTAAATTTTAATCTTTTCAAATTTCATTTTTTCTTCATTGACATGAAAATTATTTAAAAAAAACGTTCATTGATAACAACTATAAAACAAAATTCTGTTTTTTATTGGGAACAAATATTTATAAAGGGTTTTCATTATATTTGGAAAATTTTATGTGTCAAAATAGATTAAACAACTATGTCAACATTTCACACTTCTACCCATGTCCCAGGGCACTAAAATTGTGAAATGGTTTTAAGATTGTATTATTTCAGTTGAACCAAAACCATGAAATTATTTCTCACATATGGATTTTTGTTTAGTTATATATATATATATATAAAAATTTTAGATATTATTCACGTTATTGTAATTTTAATTGGAATCAATAAAAAAATATGAAAATATGACTAAAAACCTAACACATGTCTGCCTTTTATACGAGAAGGGTCCTTGACATCCTTCACGTATTTTCTCTATGTGAGTATTCTTTTATTTTTTTACTATCAGAATAATAATATATTAATAATAATTATCCATAAAGAATAATATATAATTAATAATATAAACAATTAAAATGAAATATAATTGATATAAATAAAAAATAATATTATAATTAGTAATAATATAATTAATAAATAATAATTTAATTTATTATTAATAATAATATTATCAATTAGAAAATACTATGATAATAATTAACAAATCATATATTTAATAATTTATAATATAATTAAACATTAATAATATATACTAGGAAGAGGGGATTGTAAGCTAGAAACATCATATACACTCAAAAACCTCAGTGGGTCTAGCCTCATCCCTCCCCACAAGGAATGAAAACTGCAAGACATATCTATTTTGTTACTTCATGTGGGCCAAAGGACCTTGTTCTCAGTAGGTTAATGGAAAATTTGATTATTGATCAATGTCCCTTTGAAGGATATGACCTGAAGGCTCGAGAGAGAACCATATATCACACCGAGTCACAAGTTATCCGTCTTACTACCACCATATCAGCCATAATGGTAGTCTTTCATTCGGTTGAAAATTCTACCACCCCTTTATAGAAGGTAGAGAATCATATACCCCACATAATAAATATGTTTGTGATGAAGGTATATTCATAGGTTTCGACACATTCGTCACACTTTCAACCCCACCTAACGATGTGTGCATGTTGCCCTACCGCACCACTTGGTTGGTTACATCGCTTCACCATACTAATTCTATTATTTTTGTTAGTCCCATGGAATAACTACCCCCTATCTGAGATCAATTTCTAAATTTGGTACATAGCTCATTAATTGGTGATAACAATCCCATCACTATTTTTAATCTCCCACCCGACGGTGTCTACATGTTGGAACATTGCCCCACATTCCTATCGCACCACATCATATACATTGTTCTGTTATACTGCATGCGGTCTGTAACTATCATTACCAAAATGCATGCCCCAATTTTTTCAATATATTAATTGATTATTAACCAATAATAAATATTTAATAATTTAATTTACAATTATAAATTGGTAATCTTACTAATATAATTAACAGTCAAATTCAAAATTAACAATTAATAATATAACTAAGAATATAATTAATGTTCTGAATGGAATTTTAATTTTTAATAAAATTACTAATTAATATTTATATAAGGAATTAAAATAAATTACAATCTATTTAATAATATTATTAATAATTTTATTAATAATTTAATTACCAATAACTAATAAAAATAAAAACTATAATAATTATAATATTAATTATATTACATTTTTAAAATAAATTAGTTATTATAAAATATTTGACATATTATTACTATTTATATTATTACTAATAGTTAATCACCTGATTAATTGTAAATTATGTTATTAATTATTATTTATCTTATTAAATGTATTAATTGATTTTTTGAAATGGTTGAGGCACTTAGAAGCCTTTATTAGATAAAAAAAACAAGAGATAAGGAAACAAGAAAAACTAAAATTTCCACATCCAAAATGATAAAAATAGAGCTAAATGGAACCAAGAGAGAGTAATCATACTATTATAATATTGTTATCCACCTTGACCTAGTGGATGTATTCCTCCCCTCTCCATGTTTTCAATTGTATCCTCAGTACGACTCCATTATTTCGAATTACAGATTCAAAATCAACTCCCATATCTTCTATACCTAGCACAAGAACATTTTTATGATCATCTATTTCAATACATGTAAATTGAACCCAGAAAAAACAATTTTGAAAAGTAACCTTCATGTGCAACTTATCCTTTTTCTTCTTTACATATTCAATAATTTCTTTCAAGGAGGTAGTTTTTACTTCATCTGGATTATTACTAGGAACCCTTATATTCCCTACCACTTCATCAAAAAACATCATTGAAACTAGATATTATTTACTTTCACTAACATGAGATAGATAAATAATCAACATAAGACCCAAGTGATCTCTTACAGGGGAAATGAGTGGATGACTTCCACTTCATGTAGTAGCCATGATGTTTCCAACACCAGTATTCTGATTATTAATAAAATAAAAAACACTCCCCATGTCCACATCCATATCCACTCTTGTATAGGTGGAATAATGAGAGTCCTTATGAATCACATATCCCAATGTAGGTAATGATGTCTAGCTAATTTTTTGAATATTTGAACCAACAGATGTCTTCATGCACCTAAGGCATGCTCAGAATGCACATTTTTTTATCAGGAAACCACATGAATCAAAAAATTCACTTAACCAGTACTCTCTACCATTAATCATTGATGTATCCCTATAATTGGACATTCCTTCATAATACAAAAATTAATATCTGTAGAAAAATAAATACGGTCACATGATACATGTTTTTCAGATGAAACTGGTACCTCATTGTTTTCATTCACAAAGAAAATCATGACATTTCATATATATATCCTGGACATATAAAGGAGAACTTTTTAATTTTACTAGGACGGATACATCTAATTTGGTCTTCCCTTTTCGAATCTTGGATGGCATAATTTTTCGCTCCATCCATATAGTAATACCAACACCTTAATGTGTAGATAACCCCTTTTTAATTTCATTATCATGGAGATTAACTTCATCATATGATTAATAATTGTTGGGACCAAGTTGGATGGAGAAGGTAGTTTGAAGAGTTAGCCTTTGCAGAGTGTTGTATTTTGTTGTCAATGAATATAAACCAATTCACTTTGTAAAAAGACCAGAAACTAGATGATGTATTGCTGATTTGTTTTTCACAAATATCATAAGTCAAAAGAAATTGTGATGCAAGATTAATGAAGGATAGAGAGAGAGTAAAAAAGTGTTTTTGGAAATGGAAAGAATGTGGAACGCAAGTCAAAAGTGGTGTGCAAGTTAAGTGTGACACGCAAGTATTGGCGCACAAGTATAAGTGGCACGCAATTCATAATTCAAGATCATCACATCAAAATTTGACAAAGGAAATAAAATGGCCCGCAAGTTAAAGATTCACACTCAAGTCAAAAAGTGACTGACATGTATAAGTGGCGCACAAGTGTATGTTGTGTGCAAGTCATATTCCAACATCATCATATCAAAATAGGAAAATCAAAAGAAAGTGTTGCGCTAGTGATGGAAGTGAGAAAAAGTGATGGAGCGGCACATAAGTGATGGAGAAGTGCTCATGTGATGGAGCGGCGTGCAAGTAGGAATGGTGCACGGGTGTTTGTGGCATTCAATTCACCAAAATGCCTCTAAATAGATGATTATCCTACCCATTTTTCTATTATCAACACTGAAGATAAAATTTGAGCTCTGAGTGAAAAAGTAGTAGAGGGTGCTCTGATTGCACAAGTAGTTGAGGGCGGCATGCAAGCAGAGGTGGTGCACAAGCTAAGGGTTATTTATAAGGCTCCCATGTAGGGTGTAGTGAAAGTTTTTTTGTGCAAGACTTGTCGCACAAGTTGCTAGAGGCACACAGGTAGAGAGGTGCCTTCCATAAGTTTCATGTGTATATGCCAAAGGTGGCGTACATGTTGTATTTTTTGCTCAATGGTGGTGCGCAAGTAGTGAGTAGGCGCGCAAGCAGGTGGCACACAAGCAGGTGGTGTGCAAGTAGAGAGGCGCGCAATAAGGGAGGTGTGCATGAAGGTGGTGCGCCAGTAGGGAGGTACGCAAATAGGGAGTGGAACACTAGTTGTTTACACTATGAGGTTCTTAATAGCTTCTGGTTAGGAAAGTGAAGAACTTTTTTGAATGAATTGATTTGTGAAATTTCATTAAGAAGCATAAAATCATTACATTACAATACTTGTTCTAAGAGGGAGCACACACACTATTGGATTTTTTTCAAAGTGCTAAACGAGTGTAAGGTTATATCATAATCATTGTATTCCACGTCAAAGGATTGTTTTCTGTAGGATTGTGTTGTACTAGATTGTTTCCGTACAATAATAAGGACGTAGCTACTCTTGCTGAGTAGTGAACCTTGTAAATCTTGTGTTCATGTGGTTGAGTGTTTTCATTATGGAATAAACACATTAATAGGAGGCAAAGGTTGTCTCAAAAACCATGAAACATAAAAAGAAAAAGATATCACTAATTCACCCCTCCCCCTCTCAGTGATACTTGGATCCTCACTGGGAACATCAATAATTCTCTTATATATAGAATATACAAATGAAAATGAACTATACAAATGATCTTCATCCACAAGATCAGCCCAAGATACCATTTTCTTTACATGAATCCACTATACAGAAGGCTTAGATCACGCCTCCTTCAGTGGTGAACTATCCGTATTGTATTTGGGTGTTGTTGCAAGCCCATAAATCTTTAGAGAATTAGTATAAATCAATCCCATAGATGGGAATTTATTTATACCAATTAAATTTATTAAATTCCATGTGGAATGATCAAGGAAAATTGCATCCCTAACATTTACATTATTCTAATTTTTATACTTATGCCCAATTCCAATACTTTTCATTTATTATAAGTTATATAAGCCATGAACCATATGATGGAAGTTATAGAAAATTAAATCACCAATATAATCTAACTTCGTATTAACAATGATTTTATATGGGTCACAATTAGTAAGAGTTCTTTCATACTCTACTATTAAAAAAACATCTTCTTGTAGAGTAGATACAATCAATTTATCAATAATAGTGGGACATATATCTACATAAACTAAAACCATTTTAAATGACCAATGGATACCAATTTGGTGGCACTGTCCATCCAAATTTGTATTCCAATTGAAAAAGATATATTTGAAAGTATTTCACTATTCCATAAAAACCAATTAATACCGTGAATTTTCTCCTAGACATTAATGAAGGCTTCTATAAAATTATTGATGTTAAAATCAAGGGTTCAGTCGTGCACCATGAGGATTCACATTATTAAATTTATTGAACCCGAAATCCATGCCCTACCTTTTATTTTAGCTTATTGGAAAAGAATATAAAAGAAACCTTTGCTGAAAGAGACAACATTGAAAATAAAAAATCCCCATACAACAACTAATCAGGAAACTAGGTTAACAATTTTAAATGGTTTAATGACCATTGATGGAGATATATAAGCCATCAAAGAGTGGTTACATAGATCAATCTTCTCTAAGATAGCTCCATTTATGTCTGACACATTATCGATGTTACCCTTATTAATAATTATCTATATTAATCACTTAGGATTTAATTTATGTTTTTCATTAGTGGTGGATGATATGTTTCCAGAGGGAACTAACAAAGGACTAAATCTCAATAAATCAGATTTAGATGGTGTAGGGTTATTCTCCATAGGGCCTGGAGGGTTTTTCATGATAGGGTTTCCCATTCACCCTTTACCCCATAGTGTTAAGTCAAAAAGAACATATAAGGGGGCTTCTCTATTGTGGATGGGAACTGGACAAGGTTGAAGTATCACTATCTCAAATTTAGGAAGAGATGGTAGATGTTTTTTATCACCCAATTGGGTGTAAATAATGCAATTAACCATTTATAATTTGGAATTTGTGTCCTAGATTAGTGGTTAATAAACCTTATAATACTGCATCCAATTAGGGGTTTAAATAGTAACAACGACCTTATGAAGGATTATGTTGGACTTTTCTAGTATAAAAAATATTATTAAACTATTGACATGGACAATATTGATGCACAAAACTAGAAATAAGGTGACACAATGCATCTAAGAAGAGCAGAATGATGTAATAAAACATAGTAGGCTGAACGATGTGATGTAATAAATGTGTCATTGGGTGGGCTGTTGGAAATATAACTGGGTGAATTTCTCCCAAAAAAATGAAGTTCCAACCTCAAAGATTATTATTTGGGATAGAAGTATTCCCTACCATGGTATAATGGATGATGAAATCACATGAAAGATGTTGGTATTACATTTTGAAAACTTGTGGTTTCATTTGATGGGTTTCAGAAGATGTGGAGTGGTTTCATGTGGAGTGGTGAAATAAGGGGATGTGTGGAGGCATGAACAATACAGTCACAGAGTGATGAATGATAGTCATTTGGTTCTTGTTATCTTCCATTAGGGGCTTTTAGGATACACTAATCCTGGCCATCGGGCCATCAAAAACATATCCCTTCAGGGAACTTATTTGTAATAAAATTGGCCATTTGGGGGGATTGATAATTTTCATGGAGAGAGATGATTATCGTCTCACTAGAGTTATTTAATTTCTGTTTGTATTTTTGGTTTTTAATTCCCTCCAACTATTATAAATTATTTATATTAAACATGTTTCATTTTGATTTTTACAATTAGTAATTATTAATTATTATTTATGTATTATTATTAACAATTTATTATTATTATAACACTGATAAGGTGAAAGATTAATCTCACATGGAAAATTGTTAAATGATATTAACAAACATTCTCTTATAAAACAGAGTCAAGGGTGGGTTTTTTAGTTATATTTTTGGATTAATTAAATTTTTTTTAATGAGATAAAACAATATTAATTTAAATTCTAACATACCTATATATATAATGGTTACATGGTTTTGGTTCAACTAGAACACTAAAAGCATGAAAGTATTTTAAACATTTAGCTTCCCCATATATGAAACAAACATGAAGTGATTTTATGGTTTTGTGACCCATTATTATAAATAAATTTTACCAAGACCCAAAAAAATAATTAAAAATTTTATAAAACTATTTTATTATTTTTTCCCATTTAAATGTGCCACTTAAGAGAAAATAAAATAAAAAGAAGTTCCCCAACAATATAAATGATGTGTTACCTTCCAAAATTACAAATGGGAATTGATTCACGAACCATATATTATGTAAAGTTCAATCATCTATCCCAACATGAGATTTATATCAATGAAATTATTTATCAAGGACATAAAAAAATAGATCATGTAATAGTATACCTATAAGGCCCCATCCTTAAATTTTACATAATCAGAGGTTGAGTAGATAGTATGGAAATAATTAATTTCTAGGAATATTTCATGTTTATAGATTTAATGTATTGCTCCAGAACTCATACATATCAACTTGATTATTACAAAGTATAAAATTTTTCTCACTATTTAATTTTTTTATAAAACAAAAACATTTTAAAAATATACATAGTTTGTTCCAGGTTTAGACATATTGAATTTTCTTTTATCCCATCGATGAATCTATTATTCATTAAGTCCTCTGAGAAAAATCAAAACCTAGGATGAGAAAAAAATAACAATAAGGGATATACAAGGAATAAAAACTGTTAGTCTTAGGATAACATGATAACCAGAAATAATTTATCATTATGTAATTATTTTCACCGTTAAGAAATAATAAATATAATTCACTAAACATATGGTAATTTCATACCAATTTTGATACAAAAACATTACCATAAACCCATAGAAAAAAATATTCAACATATGAAGGTAACTTGGGACATAAACATACTTAAATTGAATAACAATACAGTTGATTTCCACACATATCATTAAAAGAAATAGCCATAAGGCCGACTTCCATACCCAATGCATTGGATGTTTTAATGTAACCACCCATCAATGGTTTATCACGGAACAACCCATATATGGTTTACTAAAGAAGAACTCGTCATTGGTTTATCACGTAATGACCCATATTTATTTTATCACATCACCACCCTTAAAATACCCATGTACCATTATATAATCATAACATAATAAATATTGAAATTATCAATATTTTACTCATAAAATTTTATATCAAATTAAAATAGAAAGCTTCAATTTGTTCAAATAGAAAATAATCATTCAAAACCATTTTTAATACCAAAACACCCAAAATGGTAAGAAATTATTTCATTTCCTTTTAAAAAAATATTTCTTATAATGAAATCCAAATATCAAATTATGGTTACGACATAGGAGTTGTTGTCACCACTTACGTTAAAAAAATTCAATTTTTTAACTTAGTATAGTGATTTGAATAAAAAAATATTCCCATTGAATGAAATTAAAATAAAAAGGTTTTATTATACACCGTATAAAATAAGTAGTTTCATATTATCATAATATGCCTCAATGAATGGAGATTGAGACAATGTTCCTTAACTTGAGTCATACTTGTTACAAACAATCATTATGTTCCTAAATAATAAAATGAGGTTATTTTATACATTATTGAGAACATTTTTCTTGTTTATTAATACCTTTATATCACTTATTACTATGTTATAAAATTACATAATTATTTAAGTTCATGTCGGATGTTTTATCGATATTCGGTATTTGAGACAAAAATGAACATGTTTTGAGTTAAATTTTCAATGTAATCATAATTAAATCTTTTAAGAAATATTATTCATGATTTAAATATCATATATATCTATACTATATGTATTTATAATGACCATAATATTTTTATATTAGAAGTGTAATTCACTATTCATGGAGACAGTATGTCGTACATATGCATGAATGATACTTTCATTTACTTTTCGTATTTAAAAAATAACAATAAAATGCATTAAATGTATTTTATAATATCAGTATAATATAAATTTCATGTAATCATCATTGTTTTAATAAAACGATCATTTATACGTTCCATGTATATCAGGAACGAGTCACATTGTTTTGAGGGGTCGGTTATCTACACTTCCTCAAATGAAATTATCTTATTTACAAGACATGGAAAGCATGATGAATTGTTCTAAATAAAAACTAAATAAACATAGAGACAAAATAAATATATTATATATCATATATAAAAATATTTTCCATCATACTAGCCACCATGAGAGTTGGTATGAGAAAATTGAACAATCATCATTTCGTGAGGCAGTAGTTCACCGAACACAGAAACAAAATATTCTATTCTAATGAGACGAAGGTGTGTGTAAGTGTTGGTATAACCATTAAGAAAAAAATAAAAATATATTTACGATAATATAATTTTATAAAATAGTGTTTTGGGGGCTTGATAAAGAAAATAATTGAAAAGATTTTGAGAGAAGTTGTTACCTGTAAATCAGGTAACTCCTCTTAATTTGAGACAAATGGATTTATTGAATTAAATTATGCCAATTGTTTGGATTTAAGAAAAAAGGTGGGATTTTGGAAGATTATATGAGCAGAAATATGGCCAGACAAGGGGCTAGAAAGGTGTGAATAATTAGGTAGTGGTGGCAGGATTTTAAATAATGGAGGAGGGGCACTTTTAGAATTCATGAAATATTATTTAATAAAAAATAGATTTTAGATTTATAATTATTACAAGGTGATATATTTATTGTATAAGATGTGTATGTGTCTAAAGTCTCTCATATAATAGTTTTTATACATATTTATATCACAAATATAACCTTACAATTTATAAATAACCCTTAGTTAAATAAATTAACTCTTACAATGTATTCTAGTATTTTTACACTATATGATCAATAATGTTTCTATAAAATGACAAGAAAACCTCAGATGGGCAATTAATGACATTTTTAGCATTATATATGTTTTTTGGATGAATAATGGATTTTTTAATATTATATCATTTAATAAAATAGTATTTTATTAAAACTAATTTTTTACAATCTTGACACTATTTAGTAATTTATTTTTGTTAAATTTATAGAAAAATGAATCACTACAAGAAACTACATTGAATCAAATATAACATTTCATAATCATCCATAAAATTCTTATATGGCATCAGAATGTTCAAATTATATTTATTTTAATGTGTATAACATCATTTATTTGAATCATTAATTAATAAGATAATCACTCCATCATCATTGAGTCATCAATAAATATATTTATTTTGTGTCTAAAAATTAAAAATAAAATACCATGATGTAGGAAATATTTTTATCTTTTTAATAAATTTTTATAGTCAAAGTTATCTGTTATATAACACTATGTAAATTGTTTATTAAATATACATGATTTTGTAATATTTATTTTTACATTAAATTAATCATTATAAATTTTTATCATCACATTCATGTGCTCCATGGGGTTATAAAACAGATTCCATGATTCCAATGGTCTTCCATATAACATACAATAGGATTACGACACATGTTAGGGTAGTTTTATATTATTTTAATATTATTTTTTACCCTTATTTACCTAATATAATCTTTAACCATGGTAAATAAAAATAAATACAGGAGTTACCATTCATGAGGTCCAGAAAATGAACCTATTTACACAATTTGTCTATTATGATTCCAAATATAGATTCAAGTTTTCCAAATTGAAACACAAAATTGTCAAAATTTAATTTAAAATAAATTTCGGCTGTCAAAACCAGAAAGTGGGGTTTTAAAGGTAAAACTAATCAAAAGATTAACATTTCTGTATGTCAAATTTAAATGTGAAATTACTTCCAAAAACCAAAATTGTATAAAATAATAAAATAAATCCCATTAAACATTAAAACTAGATTTATCAAAAATATATCTTTATAAATAATTTAGACATAAATTTATTTTTGAATTAAAATTTCGTATTTTTCAGTATTAATTAAAATATGAATTTTATCAGAATAATAACACGATTTAAACCAACAGAAACATTAATTTGTCTTCTTTGAAAAAAATATATTTTTTCAAATAGAACCTACAAAAGTGAAAATAGTATATTTAAAAAGGGTTCACCATTAAAAGGTAGTAAAACTAAATTTTGGAAAAATATTAATGTATATTATGCTTAAAATAAGATTCATTTTCATTTTATTCCTCAAAATTTATTTGAAAAATGTAACAACATTTAACAACCACGTATAATAATATTGTACTTAGGTATGTTCATTCCCACCAATACAATGGCTAGCCGTTAACACGCATTTAAACTAATAATATTACTATTATATTATTTTTTGGTACAACCCAAAGTTTTTTGAAACATAAGATTTTGGAGAAACTCCTTATTGCGTGTCGAGTACGCTATTAGAAAAGTGTCCCATATAATGTAAAATTAATAACACATTTAAAAATTTTAATATACATGAAAATGTATTATTTTGTAAATACCTGGGATATTACATCCTTCCCCATTTTGAAAATTTGGTCCCCAAATTTTTTTTACTTATCAAATAAGTGGTGTTATGTCTCACTCATAGAAATATCATATTTCCATGTAACTTCATCATCCAAATTGGTTTTCCACAAAACCATTACCTAATTAATCACCTTATTCTACAACACTATCACTCTACATTCCTGAATCTGTACTAGCTGTTCCATATAAGAAAGATTCTCTCCCAAATGAACTACCTCTAGACTCAAAACATGATATGGGTCTATGATATATTTTTTTGACATTGAAACATGAATAAAATTGTTTTTCTTTGATAAAAATGGAGGTAATTCCACCATAAAGGCAACTGATCCAACATTCTCCCAGATTTCATAGGGTCGAATAAACCGTAGACTCAACAATCCCTTCTTACAAATACAAATCACACTCTTCCATGGAGAATCATTGAGAAAGAAAGGATCACCTATATCCCAAAATGGTTCCATATAAATACTAGGATGAATAGTGTTATTATAAGAAAAATCTACCCAGAAACGATGTTGATACCACCTTCCACGGTAATCCAATGAACAAGTACATAAAATATCCTCCAAGGCCTGAATTATTAATTTGGACATCTGATCTGATTTAGGGTGAAATGTTTTTTTGAACTTTAATTCAGGTCCCAATGATTTCTAAAGTACATTACAAAAGATAGAAGTGAACCTAGTATCCCAATCAGATTTAATGGAGAGGGAAACACCATGTGTTGAGAAAGTGTTGTTTTCAAAAATACATAATTCTGTTATCAAAACGAAGGAGATTTTTTAGAACAATAATTTATCTCTTTATGCTTATTTCTATGCTCACAAATACCTTTATTTGATATTCTAATTATTTTACATTAATTGTATTTCATGAATTTAATATTAGTTATATTCTTATTTATAGGAGAAATATTTATGTATTTGAAGAGAAATAATTAATTGCTAAAGTATTCGGAAATCGTTTTCAGGGTGTTCTGAAAAAAATGTTCATACCATACATTGAGAAGCATAGAGTAAGGATGGAATTACATGTTTAATCTAATATATATCATAAAATTATGGTAAAAGAACCATACGATGTCGAAAATGTATAAATGAGGGAACCCTGTGTTTTGTAGGAACCTTACGTTTGAAAGGAACCTAATGTATGGAAGGAACCTTACGTTTGGAAGGAACCCTAAGTTTTGAGGGACCCATACCTTTGGGATATTAGCAAAGTATGGAAGAATATAATTACATAAGTATAGAATGAAAAGTTTGTTTATTAAAAGTATGATTCATCAACCTTACATTTGTGAAAAACCATATGTTATAAATCTAAAGATTAAAGTATGGTTCAACAACCTTACTTTTATAAACAAATATACGTTTGATTGAAAAGTATGGATTATATACCATATGTTTGAGAGTTGAGGATAAATGTTTGACGTCAAATTTACATTTATGGTCAACCTTACATTGTGAACATTACATTTATAGAATCTATGCTATGTAGTTCAACCCTACTTTTGACATCAGATGTTAATATTACGAATTTATTAAAGCAACGAAATTTACTCTGATTTTTGGGCTCATTTCAAGAAATATTAAAATCTCAAAATTAATGTGAGTCTTTCACTAATTCAAAGACATTTATTTTTTATTCAAAAGATCTAATTAAGAGAATATTTTCATGCCTAATTTTTTGGGGGAGTTTTGACTGCTCTGCTATTAAAACATTTGAATATCGCAATTCTAAAGGGGACATTTGTGCATCTAAATTTAAAAGGAGAAAACTCAACATTATTTTATTTATATACCTGTATTATTTTGTTTTAAAATTAGATGAATTATTGAAAAGAATATCTGCTGTTATGAAGAGAAAAATCTCTGTTTTTTGAAGAAGAAGAAACTTTACTGAAGTTTGATTGATCTACATCGAATATATTTTTGTGTATCAACTACTATTAATGTTGTGAACAACATTTAAAGATCTACGGTAACTGAATATACTTATAACTACTTTTACCCTAACATCATCATTTTCAATGACAAAGATCCATCTATTGTCACTTGAGTGTTGTTGCATTTATGAAGAACATCAGAGAATGTATTTTCAACGAACAGAATACTATTTTTTCTTGAGTGGTCATATTCTCATTCTATGAAGTGTATTCGGTTCTGTTTATGAACCAGAATGATTTTTTATCCTTATGATTGTAACGGTGTCAACCTTTTGTATATAGTTGTGTAATGGTCTGTTGTTAAGAGGACCAGATAGTCAAAATTACCATGCTCGTGGAGTAGAGTGTTGGTGGAGTGGACTAGGGGCTTAATGTTCCTCGAAACTCTATACATTGTGCATCCTGTTCTATTTAATTTCCCCTACTAAATCATTGATATAAAGATAAAAGGAAAAATCATGATCATTTAATGAAATTGAAAAAGGACAATTCACCCCCCAGTCCCTATTGTGTGTATCTAGTATAACCTGATCCAACAATTGGTATTAGTGGTGGAGAATTTGTTAAAGCTATAACAAAGAAACAAGTTTAAAAAGATTATACTTAGGTCAAGATTCATGATACGATAGATATAATTTCTATGAATAGACATCCATACTTTAATGGTGAGAATTATTGATGCTGGAAATCAAGAATGATAATCTATTTGATAAACCTTGGATATAGAGTATACTCGAAAATACTGACTTCTTATGGAATAACAGAGAAACCTGAAACATGGAGTGAAACTATAGATGTTGAGTATTAAATTATTTCGAATGATATGAATGAAATTATATGTGTTCTAGGACCAGACATGTTTAATAGAGTATCTCAGTTCCCAACGACATATGAAATGTGGTTAAGAATTGCGTTTTGTTATGAAGCAATTGAAAATGTCTGACAGGCGAGGTATGATACTATCAAACTGAAATTCGATACATTCAGGATGTTTGAAGGAGAAAGCATCACCCAAATGAATGGAATATTGTTAAAAAAATTCAACAATATAACTACATCGGGAAACCCAATCAAACAAGCTGATCAAGATTTAATGTACTGAGAGTACTGCCAACTCGATGGAATTGAATTTCTGATGCTATCAGACAATCAAAACCTTTAAAATATTAAAAAATGAGAGAGTTAATTGGAACTATCATAATGTATGAAGTTGATATGTAGGATTTAGAAAATGATCATTATGTTTTGATCAAGAGCAGCACACTACAATAAAGGTGTCATCTTAAAGCAAAATCTGAATGTTGTGGAAAAAAAGAAATAAATGTGAAATCAGAATGTTCAGATTCATCAAATTTAGATGTGGAACTAGCTCAGCTGGATAGAAAAATAAAGAAGTTTTATAAAAATAAGATATGTTTTAAGAATTCATTCAAAAACAAATGAAAATGATGTCAAATGCTATGATTGAAAGAATATGGGTCATATTAGACCTGGCTATCCACAGTTAAAGGTAGACAAGAAGAAGAAATTCATTAAGAGAAATGATTATGAGCAAAAAGACAAGAAAGAAATGAAGGCTACTTAGAGTGTATATGAAGACTCCAAAACCTACTTAGAGTCTGATTTAGAATAGGAGGAATCAAATCTGAAATCCAATATGTGCCTCATGGCAGAAACAGATGATGTACAATCCTATTATTCTTTTGACATTATTTCTGAATCATGATATACAAATGATAAACAGGAAGATTCCTCCAACATGCTTGAATAAAAATATGAATATTTATTTAAAAAACACAAATCATTAAATAATGTTCATAATGATTTTTTAGGAGAGAGATATACTATTCTAATACAATATCAAGAATTATTTAAAAAATATAAATCAATAAATACAATCAATACAGATCATGAAGCTAAAATAAAATCTATACAAACTGAAGTAAAAATATATAAAAGTGCAGCTCTTATTTTTAGAAAAGGAGAAAATATACTAAATGAAATTATTGGAAAGAGTGTGATTAAAAAATAAAGATATGGAATTGGTAGTAAAGGTGAAAAACTTAAACTATAGAAGATTTAGTTTGTGCCATGTACTAGAAAAGTAATATGTAACTATTGTGGTGAGAAATGAAAATCTATTTAAGAAGTTTTCTTTTTGGATACCCCAGATAAGTGGAATAATGAAAGCCTTTGATTCAAAAAATTTATATGATTCTCTTGATTTTAGAAAAACAAAGCACGTCTGGATTCCCAGACCATTGCTGGCTAACACAAATGGACCCAATTGAATATGGGTACCAAAAAAATCTATTTAAATGCCTTTGTAGGATGAAATTCACAGGAGAAAAAAGACCATATGGTATATGGAAAATGCATACTCTAGGAATGTGAGTGGAAATTTATCTTATTTTAAAACACTAACAAAAAAGGATGGTGGTGTAGTCACATTCGGTGACAATGCCAATGGCCAGATTATTGGCATTGGAACAGTTGGAGATCTTGAAACATTCTCAATCATCAAAGTAATCTATGTACAAAGATTGAAAGAAAATCTGATAAGTATCTCTCAACACTGTGACGGTGGTTATATTATTTATCTTTTAACAACTACTATTCTATTTTCAAAGAAACTTACTTAAATTTAGAGCACCAAGAATAGATAATGTGTATTCCCTGGATGAAAATTACTTATGTAAACAACAAGTAATCTGATTAACTTCTAAGATAATTGAATCCAGGATCTCGCATAAGAGACTTGAACATTGAAATTTATATGCTTTAAATAATTTATCTAAGAGACAATTTGTTTCAAATTTTCCTATTATGAACTTTTAATGTGATAGATGTTGTGATGCATGTCAACTTGGCAAGTAGCACAAATCATCCTTCATATCAGTTAACAAAATTGATACATCTAAACCTCTAGAACTCATCCATATGGATTTGTTTCGACCTTCAAGGGTTGAAATCTAGGATGGTAAATTATATGTTTACGTTTTAGTAGATGACTATTCTATATTTACATGGATTTCCTTTTTTAAATATAAAAATGTTGCTTTTACAATATTTTAATGTTTTTTAATTGTTGTTCAAAATGAAAAAGGTTTTAAAACAATTTCATTAAGAAGTGATCATGGTGGAGAATTTGAGAATATGAAATTCAATTCCTTTTTCTAAAATATGGGTATTAAAAACACCTTCTCTGCACCAAGAATACCTCAAACAATGTAATTGTAGAATGAAGAAATAGGACTATTCAAGAAGTGGATAGAATTATATTAAATAAATATAGTTTACCTACATATTTAAGGGTTGAAGCTGTATGTACAGTCTGCTATATAATGAATAGAGTTTTAATTAGACTAATTTTCAAAATGACTCCCTATGAACTCTTGAATAACATAAATATTAATGTAAATTACATTAATGTTTCTTGATGTAAGGTTTACACCTTAAACAACAGGGACCATAATGGTATGTTTTATCCAAATTTGATGAAGTAATATTCTTAGGATAGTCTACAACTTCAAAAGATTGTAGAGTTTCTAAAAAAATTTCATGGATTTTTAGAGCATCAGTTCATGTGAAATTGGATGAATCTAATCCCTTTGAGAAAAGGAAAGACCAAACTGATGATTCTGACTCTAATGATAAAATAAGACTAGAGAACTTGAAAAATAATTTTGAATAAGATATAAATGAAATTCAGTCCAGTCCTGAAGAATATGGAACTGAAGAACCATTAGGTGTTCTACATAGACATTCAAGAACCCTAAATAATTACAATTTAGAAATTGTAATTAGAGAATTAGAAAAAAAGAATTAAAAAATAAGGAACATAAGAAATATTGTTGGGTTTTCTACCATTATAACCCAATTAGAACACAAAACAATAGAATAATCCTTAATAGATGAAAGTTGGATGATTAACATGATTGAAGTACAAAAAAATTTCAAAAGAAATGAAGATTGTAATTTAGATTAAAGACCACAGAACTACCCAGTTATAGGAATAGAATGGGTCATTAGAAATAAAAAAGATGATTAAGGAATAATAAATAGAAATAAAGCAACACAAGTAGTTAAAGGATATAATCATAATGAAGTTATAGATTATGATGAAACCTTTGCACCTGAAGCTATATTAGAATCCATTAGAATCCATTTAGATTGTATATCTCATATGAACGTTTAATTATTTCCGATTGATGTTAAGTCATCCTTTTTAAATGGTTATTTATTGGAGGAAGATTATGTTGATCAACTTTTAGGTTTTGAATGTTCAAAAAAACCAGATTCTATTTTTATGCATACTAAAGCTCTTTATGGTCTAAAACAAGAACCTATAGCTTGGTATAAAAGATTATGTTATTTTTGTTTGAAAAATAATTTTACTATTGGTATGGAAGATCTAACACTATTTAAGAAAACTATCAATTGCAATATTTTATTAGTTCAAATTTATGTTGATCATGTAATTTTTGGTTTAAAAAATAAAACTAATTGTTATAAGTTTTCAAACATAATAAAAAATGAATTTTAAATGAGTATGATGGGAGAATTAAATTTCTTTTTAGGTCTGTAATTTTTTCAAAATGATTTTAAAAATGTTTTGAATCAATGAAAATATATTACTGATTTACTAAAAAAATTTGGACTTGAAAATAGAAAGACATATCAACTCCAATGTGTAATAAAATAAAAATTGATTTGAATGAAACTGGGAAATTAGTTGAAATCAATCTATATAGAGGTATTATTGGTATTTTATTTTAACATACTACTAGTAGGCCAGATATAATGAATTCAGTATGTCTTTGTGCCATATTTCAATCAAATCCCAATGAATCCCATTTAACTATTGTAAAAAGTGGTTTTAGATATATAAAAGGAACAATTTTTCAATCTCTAATTCATCACAAAACATCTGATTTTAATTTAATTTCATATTCAGATTCATACATTGGTATATATAGATTTGATTGAAAAAGAACCTCAGGAATCTGTCACTTTTTAGGAAAATCCATAGTACCATGGTCTAGTAAGAAACAACACTCAGTTGCCCTGTCAACAGCAGAGGCTGAATATGTATTTCTTGGGATTTGATCTGCACATGTGTTGTGGATGAAAAACACTCTTATGTATTTAGACTAAATTTAAATAATACACCTATTTTATTTGATAATAAAAGTTCTATAGTTATTTCAAAAAATCCTATTAATTATTCTAGGACTAAGCATATTGATATTAGACATCACTTTTTAAGAGACTGTGTTTTTAAAAAAGATATATTTTTAGAATTTGTGAATACCAAAATTCAATTAGCATATATTTTTACTACACCACTTCCCACTTCATGGACTTATTTTATTAAGGGGGTTAGGTTTATTTAATTTGAAGTAATTTTTTAATAGTTTAGTTACTTTTTATCAAATAGTACAATTTTATATATTTATTTAATTTTTTTTCTATATTCAATTTTAATCCTTTTTAAAAATTATGCATTGATTAGTCTATATGTAATGACCTAGAATAAAGGTTGTCAGAAACTGTCTCAAATTCTACACTCATTCATTTTTCTCAAAACCCTTCCAACCCTTGAAAACTTTTACTACTCTTCTCTCCCTAACTTGAACCTTTGAAATCATAGTCCTTTTTGAACCTTCCGAAATTTACGACAGTAATGGCTAAGACCAAGAGAATCTATGAGAAAAAGACCATCACTATGAAGAGGTAGTGCTCGATAAGGAAAAATATGTTACAAGGAGAAGTCCTAGATCTGGAATTACTTGGTCAGACGAACCTAAAACTAGTGAAAGATCTATCTTTTGAGAGATTACAACATAAGTTTAATGGATATTACATGGATTTTATATACGAGGTAGAACTTCGTCATATCATTAAGTCATTACAATTTAGTCTGGGAAATGATGAGGATTCAATAATTTCTTAGATTGACAATCGTGATTTTTCAATCTCCTCTGTGGAAATCGATAAAAATTATAATATTCCCTCATGAGAGAGTTTATCATTTTTATTTTAAAAAAATTAGTAATAGTGTACATGAATATGAAGATATTATACCATTTTTATTTGGATCAACCAGCATCAAGAATATTTTTGTAATGTATTTGGAACCAGACCAGAAGATATTTGTTATGTTTTTTCAGACTGGTATTACACCTAGGATATCTGAAATGGAAAATGTTATTTAACAGATATGTATTTAATGTTTTCTTTAATATGTGATATCAAATTTAAATTTTTTATATACATGGTGAGGTATCTCAGATTTAATTTCCAACTAAATAAAATAATAAATTTCAATCATTTTGGATGATTCTTCTAATTGATTCTGTTTAATAATGATATGATAAGACTGTTGGATGCTCAGGTGAGATTCCACCATAGTAATATCTTGAATGCTACAACATTGAGAAAAATTAGATATTTTCGGAGTATAATCAAAGGCAATATTCTGCCTATTGAAGCTGAAGAGGATGAAGAAAGTGATGAAGCCTAACCAGAAAAATCAAAGGAAGGACAAGCTGAATCAAAGGTCTGTTCTATATCAAGAAGTCTTAGGTTTGAGGTTGTGGATGTATATAAAGAAAAAAGTCAGGATGGTAATCATCTCAAAAGGAGCAAGGATCCTAATCCTATTAAAGAACCTACTGTAATGTTTTAACATCAAGTGATCTCTTAAGCTAAAAGTTTTTATGAGAAGCTATAGTTGACGTAGAAACAATAATAGAAAAAGTAGCTAAGACGGTGTCTAGTGAAGGAGAAGCAGTGGCCCGAACTCAAATTGATCAATTAAAGGTTGATCAAGAAGTAATTATTTTTTAGAATCCAATGATAAAGGAAGAAAATGCAGATGATGCTCATGAGGAGAAACCTACAACACTTGAAAAACAGAAAACGAATTCTTCTGAGATTCATACTGAGGTGTTGAATGAGAATTTTTCTGTGGATGAGTATGGAAATGGTTTGGAAGGAAAATATATTGAGAAACCATTACAGGGAGGGGATGATGAAAAATCGGATACTGAATCTATGCCATTAAGGTTGTTTCATAAATTTGAAGCTAATAATGAGAATCAAGCACATGGTGCCTCTAATTTACTAAATACAGATATGGGGGAACTGAACAAAGATTTGACTAAATCTCAAAAGGAGAATGCTGCTCTACGAAGAGCATTATAAAAGGACCATTTAAATTTTCAAAGTCTGAAAGTAGGTACTATTTCTAAACCTAAAGTTGAAATTTTTAAGAAGGAAATTTTAAATGAAGATGAAAAGTGTAAATCCGAGATGTTTATGAAGAGTGTTTTAATGGAATTTAGATCTTCCAGGGAGGAACAATTTGCATCTATCAGAAGCAGTGAGGCCAGTACATTAGGTACTTCACCTGATTTAATCAGAATATTTCATGCTATTACAGTGGTCATAGAGAATATAAATGCCATACTGCAGGACAGACAGTGCAACCTTGCTCTTTTTCCTGTACATTTAGTTAATTAGACGTTTCTAGTTGAACAGTTGACTTCCAGTGAACCAAGAATTAGAATTGTACTGAATCAGTTCACATAAAATTAGAATCTTTTTATGGAGAAGGAATAAATACTTCATGTGTTTTTCAGACTAAAATTGATTGAAGATATTAATTATAATCAGGAAATTAGAGATCTAATTATCTAGTTGGGACATGGATTGATGAGAATATTGAGAGAATAATTGATAGAGTTCAAGGAAATAGTTCAGAGGAGATGAACACTATGTCACACTCTTACCCAAACTTTATACTTTTTGTTTTTCATTAATATATTTGTATTACTATGAAATATCTTAATATCTCATTTTCATGTGTTTTAATTTGTTTTAATGTAATGTCTATGCTCAAAGAGCCAGTCATCCAGATTCACATATTGTTAATGTGTTTATAATATCATTTACTTATGTTCAGTGCTACATTAAAATATGTTATATTCCTTCTTCTATAAATATCTTTGATATCCCAAAAAGGGAGACAAATTAGGATAAAAAACATTTTATTTTTATATATATTAATCCTTTATGGGGGAGAAATTATGTTAAACCTAACATTGTATTTTTATGATATTTTAATTTTTTTAAATGTTATTATGTTCAAATTAAATATTTCATTTATCTTTGAAAAATTCAAAACAATATGAAATTAATTTTTTAAGTTAATTTCATTGGTTATTTTATGGGTTTTGTGACCATCAAAATGGTCGAGATTTTTGAGAAATTGTTGTTTTCAACAATACATAATCTTATTCTTAAAGAGGTGCAGATTGTTGAGAACAATAATCTCTTTATCTTTATGATGATTTTGAAACTCAAAAATACCATTATTTGTTATTCTAATAATTTTACTTTAAGTGTATTTCGGGAATTATTTTTAGCATATTCTTGAAACAATATTCATACCCTACATTGATATGTGTAGCGTAAGGATGGAATGTGGTGTTTACTCAAAGAGATATCAGAAAAGTATGGCAAAAAAACCATACATTCCGGAAATGTATGAACGAAGGAACCCTATGTTTTGAAGGAACCCTACGTTTGGAAGGAACCTCATGTTTAAAAGGAACCGTACGTTATAATGTTAATGATAAAAGCATGGTTCATCAACCCTACATTTGGAAAGAAACTTACATTTAAAAGCAACCATACGTTTGAAAGAAAATGATAAAAGTATGGTTCATGAACAATACATTTATGTACAATTGTACGTTTGATTAAAAAGTATTGATTACATATTGTATGTTTGAGAGTTGAAGAGATTCATTTGAGATCAACCTTACGTTTCAGATCAATATTAAATTCTGAACCTTATGTTCAGAGTATGTATGCTATAAAGTTTAACCGTACGTTTGACGTCAGATGTTTAAATTACGACTTTATTAAATTAACGTTATTTTTGCGGATTTCAGGCTGATTTCAAGCCAAAATAAAATCCTAAATTAAAAGCGAGTCTTTGACTGATTCAAAGTTGTTTATTTGTGATTCAAAGGATCAATTTAAGAGGATCTTTTAATGCCAAATTTTCATTGGAGTCACGACTACTCTGTTATTCAAACATTGGAATATCACGATTCTAAAGGCGACTTTTGTGGATATAAATTTAAAATGAGAACATACATATTTATTCTATATATATACCTAGATTATTTTTTTTCAAAAGGGGATGAATTATTGAAAATAATATTTGTTGTTATGAAGAGAAAGAAAGATCTGTTATATGAAGAATAAGAAACTAGACTAAATATTTCTTGATCTACATCGAATATCTTTTTGTGAATCTACTACTATTCATACTACGAATGACATTTTAAGATCTAATACAACTGGATCAGCTCATAATTACTTTTTCTTGAAGATCAGCATTTCTGAAGACAAAGATCCATCTACTGTCAATTGCATTCTATTTCAACTATGAAGAACAACTGGGAAAGTATTTTCATCAAACAAAATAATATTTTATTATGAGTGATCAGCTTCTCATTATAAGATATGTACTTGGTTCTGTGTATGTGACAAAAGGCTATGTTTATCCTTAAGAGTGTAAAGTTTTCAACTGCCCGTACTCAGTTGTTGAATAGTCTAGTGATATCATGAAAAGATAGTGAAAATCACCATTCTCGGGGAGTAGAGCGTTGGTGGAGTGGAATAGGGGATTTTTGTTCCCAAACCACTATACATCATGCATCCTATGATATTTATTTCCCACTACTTAATATTTAATATAAAGATAAAAGAATAAATCCTGATCATTCAACGAAATTTAAAAAAAAGCACAATTCACCCCCCTCTTGTGCGTATCTAGTATAACCAGATCCAACACCTTTCACCCTAGTTATATCTTTAATATACAATAAATAATGTTGATATAGTTACATAGTATCTCAAAAATGAATACAATGAGAATATTTAGTCAATATATCAGCAATAACCAAAATGACATTGTTACCTCGATAATTATTTTTAATCCCACTACAAAATCCATCGATATATTTTTTGATTTCCACTCTTTCACTAGAAAATGATGAAGCATCCCTTTTGGTAAACTTGATTCTTTTTTACCTATAGCCGAGTCAAACAATTCATAGACAAGTCTGAAATATCTCTTCACATTCTATTCCACCAGTAATACTCCTGAAGATCTCTATACATATATGTACTGACATGATGAATTGAAAATGGAGAAATATGAGATTCACATAACAACATGTCCTTCAACTGCGAATCACAATTCACACATAATATCTTTGTAAATCATATTATACATTCTTTATCAAGGTTTAATTCAGTTAAATACCATTTTGAACAAACTCTACAATTATTTGAAAATGACATTATTCCTTCAGTTCTTTAATAATTTTGTATGATTGTGACGATTTCACAGATACCTGTAACAAAACAAAGTAATTTTCTGCACCAAAAAAATATTTTCCATTATTAATCATATCATTAATCAAACGGTCATTTTCAAAACCTAAAATAGTTAATGTATCATTAATCTTTCGACTCATATTTTCTAGACATTTATTTTCCTTTCCTGGAGGGTAATGAATTTTTCAGTCATAATCCTTGATTAATTCCATCTATCTTCTTTGTCTCTTGTTTATTTTGTTCCATGTTAATATATACATCAATCATCTGTGATCAATATATAATTCACACTTTAAATCATATAGATTATGCCTCAATACTTTTAATGAAAAAAACTGTAGCTAATTCAAAATCATGGGTAAGGTAATTTAACATGTGAGGTTTAAACTATTGTGAAGAAAAAGAAATTACTTGACCATTCTATATTATATCACAACATAGTCCTTTTAGTGAATTATCACTATAGATAACAAACTCATCATTCTTAGATGGAATGTGAAAAAAAGATCATTTAAAAACATTCTTTTCAATTCCTAAAAAAAATCATCACATTCATTGGTCCAGATGAACATAACTCCATTACATGTTAGCTTAGTTGGTGGGATATATAACTAAGAAACGTTTTCAAAAAAACTTTTCTAATATCCTGATAATCCATGATAACTATAAATCTCTGTTATATGGGTTGGTCTTGGATAGTCTTCAATAACTATTTCTGTAGAAGGGTCAAAATTTATTCCATCATTATAAACAATATGACCAAGGAATAAAATTTGTTTCAACCAAACATCACTTTTTCAAAAATTTCAATTTCATTTATTTTATGTTTAAAAAATCAATACATAAGTGAATTTCATATTATTATAGGATTTTATAATATACTGAAATATCATCTATAAGCACAACAAAAATATGATCCAAAAACTGATGAAATTGTCTGTTCAAGAGATTTATAAATACTGATTTGGAAGTTTATTGTCCTTAGTGTGCTTTCCCAGCAAGGTTTCACTATTTCCTCTAAATAATACCATTCTAAACAGACATATCTTCGATGAATAAATGTGGTAATCTTCAAATGATATACCCTATAAATTATACCATAATGTAAATATCATTTATGGATATTCTATTAACAATATACTACCTCATAAATTTATCAAAATCTACATATGATCCCAACTATAAGTCCCCAACAATAAACGTTACATAATCTGGGGTTTAGTCGATAATTTGACTTTAGTTCACTTTGAGAAGATTTTCATGTTTAGATATTTATGGAATTATGCCATAACCTATACATATCACCTTGAATCTTACAATGTAGACACTTCTACTCAATATCAAATTATTTCATAAAACTAATACATTATAAAAAGAAATATGATTCCTTTTGTGATTAAATATCGTGACTTTTCCTTGATATCATACTTGAATATATTCTTCTTTATGTCCATTGATGCACACTTGAAAACATGGTATGAGCATAAAATGCTCAGTAAGGTATACAAAAGGAATTAAAATAGTTATTATTGGGATAACATGAAAACCATGAATACTTTATCATAATGTAATACTTTTCACTTTTATGTAGTAATCATACTTCAATAAATATAATATCATTGATTTCAATATTTTGTAACAAAAAATTTAAAATAATCCCATTAGAAGAAAACAATGACATATAATAGTAACATGGGACATTAACATACTTAAATAGAAAAACCATACGGTCAAATTCCACACATATCACTAAATGGAATATCCATACCGCCGAAAACCATAACCAACGCATTGGAGGTTATAAGTTAACCAACCATTGAGGTTTTATCATTGAACCACACATCTTTGGTTTATCATGTTAATTCCTATCATTGGATTATTATATATCCAACCACATATATGGGTTATCATGTAACCACCCTTCAAATGTCCAAGTACCATTATATATTCATAACACATACAAGATTTCAATAATCAATATTTCAATCAAAATAATTTATTTGAAATACCAAGAGATAATTTCATGATATTTATATAGTAAATCAACTTATAAATCCATTTTCAATACCAAATCACCCAAAAATTAAATAATGGATTTATTTTCCATTTTAAAACATTAAAGATTATTGAGGAAGTTGAATATCAAATATCAGTAGTGGTGGTAGAGGAGTCATTGTCACCACATACGTTAAAAACATTCCTCTTTGACATTTAGTAAAACCCTTAATAGGAAAAATTGATTCCCTTTGAATAAATTTAAATGTAAAATGGTTGATTATACACTTTATAAAATAAGTAGGTATATATTATCATAATATGCCTCAATTAAAGGAGATTGAGACAAAGTCCCTTACCTTGTGTCAGACATGTCATGTAAAATCGTTATGTTCTTGAATAATAAAAATAGGTATATTTATACATTACTAATAAACATATTCATGTTTATTATTCTATTTATATCACTTATTACCATTTTTAAAAAATACATAATAATTTATGTTTGTGTCGGAAATTTTGTCGAAATTCGGTACTTGAGTCGAAAATTACATTGTTTGATGTAAATTGTCCATGTAGTAAAAATTCCCTCATCTGTATAATATTATTAATGATTTAAATAAAATATATATCCAGAATATTTGTATTTAAAATATCAATAATATTTGGAGATAGGAAATTAAATGCACCGTTCATGGAGACAGAAGGCTGTATGTACGCTTGAACGCTAGTTTCATTTTTTTGTCATAATAAATTAATAATAATCAAACGATATAAGTGTATGTTATGACAGCAATATCATATTAATTTAATTTTTTTCACATATCATTAATAAAACCATTATTTATACATTCCATATATATCGGGAATGTGTCACATCACTTTGATGGGGAGGTAGTCCACACTTCCTCAAACGAAATTATCATATTTACATAACATGAAAAGCATTAAGATATGTTATAAATAATAATTATAGAAGCATATAGAGAAAATAAATATAAAATAAATCATATAAAATGGTAGTTTCAATCATAATAGACACCATGAGAGGTGGTAGGATAAAATTGAACAATCATCGTTTCGTGAGGTAGTAGTTCTACGTACACAGAAACAATATATTCCATATCCAGTAGATGTAGGTTTGTGTATGTTTTGGTATAAAAAAGCATAAAAACATCCTTTTAAATTTATTATATTGTTTTTTAAATAATTGAATAAAGATAGTTTACGAGGTTTGAGAAAGACAATAAATGAACTGATATTGAGAAAAAACATTACCTCTAAATTGGGTAACTCATTTTGATTTGAGCCAAAAATATTTATTTAATTGCCTTCATCCAAAGGAATGGATTATAGGACAAATTTCTGAATGTTGAAATATTTTATGAGAAAATGTTGGAAGAGAAAATGGGATTAATACATGTAAATTAGTGGGTAGTGATGGAGGCCTTTTATAAGAGGGAGGATGGGTACTTTAAGACTGTCTTCAAATATTATTGCATTATAAATTTATATTATAATTATAACATATCCAATGTGATATATTTAGGAGATAATACAAGGATGATTCTAAATCATATCAAAAAATTGGTTTTAGACATGTTTAGGTCACAAATTGGACCTTATCTTTTGGCTTTAACTCTTAGTTATACAAAGTATCTCTCACCTTGTCTTTTGGTATTTTTTACATTATATGATCTATATTGTTTCAATGAAATGATATGGGAACCAAAAGTAGATAATTAATGGAATTTTCAAAATTATCTATGATTTTTGGATGAATATTATATTTTCTGGACAGTTATATAATTTAATAAAATTGTATTTTTTTTAAATTAATAATGTCAATTTTGACACTATTTAGTAATAGATTTTTTGTTAAAGTTATTAAAATTTCATTTATTCCAAAAAACTACATTAAATAAAATATAACATGTAATAAAAATCCAAAAAATTATTTTATGGAAAAAAATGTTCAAATTACATTTATTTTAGTATTTATAATATCATTTATTTGAATCTTTCATTAATAAGTCAATCACTCCATCATCATTATTTAATAATTAAATTTATTTATATAATGTATAAAAATTATAAATTAAATAACATGATATAGAAAATATTTTTATATTTATAATAAATATTTATAGTTAAATATATCAGTTATATAACCCTATATTAAAAAAATTATTACTAAAAGATACATGTTTAAGTTATTTTTCTCTTTATTATAAATTAATTATTATAAAATGTAATTGTCACATAGAATTGGCTCCATGGGGTCCTAAAATAAACCCATATATTTCTATGGTCAGCTATATCTCATTTAATAAAATTATGACATGTGTTATGGTATTTTTATATTATTATTATGTTTTTTACACTTATTTTCTAGATTTGCCCTTTATCCATGGTAAATAAAAATAATTACTCATGTTACTATTCGTAATATCAAAAAAATAAAAGGTACCCATTTAAACAATTTTGAGATTATACTTACAAATATGGAGTAAATTTTTCTTAAGTAAAAACATTTAGTTGGAAGAAATAAATTTCAAATTTAATCACATTATCAAAGCCAGAGAGTGGGGTTTTAATGGTAAAAACAATCAAATGATTGACGTGTGTTTATATCTGATTTCATTGTGAAAATAATTCCAATGAAGAAAACTGGATTTAATTATAAAAAAATCCAATTACACTTAAAAAATAATTTAATAGATGATATATCTATATAAATATTTTTGACAAAAAAGTAGTATAGAATTAAAATTTAGAATTTTTTAGTATTCATTAATTTATGAATTTTGTCATAAAAATAAACAAATTTCAAGCAAAGTACAATTTGACATACCGATTATATAGAAGAAGTATATTTTTTCAAATAAAACCTACTAATGTGACAAAATCTATATTTAAAAAGGGTTTACTATCAAAAGGTTGTACAACAAGCTTTTGAAAATTTATTAATGAATTTTATACTTTAAATTGGATTCATTATCATTTAAACCTCTAAAATTTATTGGATAAATGTAAGAACATTTAAAGAACATTAATATCATATTTTTGTTATCCTTGTTTATTCCCTCCAATACAATGAAAATGAGTAAACTAATATTTTAAATAATACTATTATTTTTGTATTATTTTTCTGTATAACTCAATTTTTTTTTGCAATGTATGCTTACAGAGAAACCCATTGTTCTGTGTTGAGTATGCTATCAGAAAAGTGACCCCATTAATGTAAAATTAAAATCCATATCATAAATATTAATTGATATAAAAATGTATTATTTTGTAAATACCTGTGATGTTACAACCTTCCCCCTTTTGGAAATTGTGTCCCTACAATTTTATTTACTTGTCATATAAGTGGGGGTATTTTTCGTTCATAACATTTTCAGATTCCCATGATTCATCTTCAATAATGTGGGTTTTCCACATGAGCTTTCAAAAATGAATCAGCTTATTCCACAACACTTTCTCTTGGCGGTCAAGAATATGTACTAGCTATTCTCTCAAAAACTATTCTCTTATAAATAAACTACCTATGGACTAAAAAAATTATATTGACTTGAAATATACATTATTAATGTCGAATCATGAAAATAATTGTATGCCTGGGATAAACAATGGTGAAAATATATCCTATAGAAAACTGATCTAGCTTTATATATTATTTCATAGGGACCAATGAACCGCATATTGAACATTCCCTTCTTACCAAAAAACATCAGTCTTTTCTGTGATGAAACATTGAGAAAGAGATGATCACTTCTTTCTAAAGAAAGATCCCTCCTTCGGTTATGCACCTAACATTTCTTCCAGATCTGAGCTATCCTCATGTGATTTTGAATCAACTAACATTTTTCTACTATCTCTTCTACCAATTTCGGTACCATCAAATTCCAATAACCTACTTCATCCCCCAAAGTTTTATTTCAACACCACATTCCATGTAATGATTCAAATTCTCCCATATGAATATGGGAATAAAAAGTGTTATTATAAGAAAACTCAACCAATGAATGATGTTGATCCCAACATCCCTGCTAATCTAATGAATAATCACGTATCTTATCCAATAATGTTTGAATTGTTCATTCTGAAACCTTATATTATTGAGAATGAAAATCTATAATAAAATTAATTCAGTTCCAAATGACATCTGGGGGCCTCTTCAAATGATAGAATTCAACCTGAGATCACGATTAGATTAAATGAAGAGGGAATATACATGAAACCTTATTATTACCTTAATATAAAATTAATAAAGTTATTCAAGAGATAGCTTACCTCTAATAGGAAAAAAGGAGAATATTAATCAATCTGTTATCAATAACACAAATGACATTGTTACCTCATGAAGTCTTTGTTAATCCCACTACAAAATCCACGGATATATTTTCACATTTCCACTCTAGAACACGCTAAGGCTAAAGCATCCTATTCAATAATTTTCATCCTTCTTTAACCTATTGAAAAGTAAAATAATTCATAGTGAAGTGAACAATATATCTTCTCATTCCATCCCACCAGTAATACCATTAATGATCTATGTACATCTTAGTACTACCAGGATGAACTGAAAATAGAGGACTATGAGCTTAAAATTACATCTCTTTCGTAAAATGTGAATTATAAGGTACACATAATCTCTTTACTAATATCAAAAGCCAATATTTATCATTGTTAAATTCTAGTAACTTTCCATTCTGAACCAACTATACCTTTATTTGGAACTCATTATATTCCTTACGCACTTACATAAATCTGTCTCATAGAGAAAATTGAACTAAAACCTAGAACAAAACCGATGAATTTCCTACACCAACAATGTCAATGAAAATCTTCATAAAATCATTAATAAAAGTTTCATGTCCAAATATAACATTGTTAATGTATCATTACCCTTCCTAATCATTGTTTTAGCCACTAAATTTTTCTTTCATGAATGGTAATGAATTGTTAAATCATAATCCTTGATTAATTCCAACCATCTCATTAGTATGATGTTTAATTTTTTCTATGTTAATATATACCTCCATCTTTTGTGATCAATATATATTTCAAACATTACACCATACATATTATGCCTCCAATTGTTTAATGCAATGACAACAACAACTAATTCTGTATAATGTGTTGTGTAATTTAAATAATGAGGATTAAACTAACATAATGCCTAAGTAATAACCTTATCATTCTACTTTAGAAAATTGCCAATTAATTTCAATTAATCATCACATTAGATAAAAAAATCACCATTCCTAGAATACATGGTCAAAACAAGAGAATGTACTCATCTTATTTTCAGTTCATGAATAAAATCATCACATTCTTTTATCCAGATGAACATATCTTCAATATGTGCTATCATAGTTATTGGTCTATATAAACAAGAAATTTTTTCCACAATCCTTTGGTAATAACCTACTAATACAAGAAAACTACGAATCCTTGTGATATTGGTAGGTCTTGGAAACTCTTCAACATCTTTTTTTTTGTATGGTCAATAGTTATGCCATTTTATGAACAATATTACCAAGGAAATATTTTTTTACAACAAAATTTCACCCTTACTAAGCTTTAAATTTATTTTCATTTATGGTTTTCAAAATTATACATAAGTTAATTTCATATTCCTCTAGGATTATAGAATATTCAATAATATAATTTATAAACACAACCAAAAACTGATCCAAAAATTGAAGAAATAATCCATTCAATAGATTCATAATTGCAGATATGGAATGTTTTTTTCCTCTGTGTGACTTCCCACTAGGGTTTCCCTATTTCCTCTGTGGAAAACGACTCTAAACAGACATATCTTCGATAAAGAAACATGATAATCTTAATATGATATATCATTTAAATTATATGATATTGTAATAATTATTTATGGATATTCTATTAAAAACCATCTAACTCTTAAATATATCTAAACCAACCATTTATCCCAACTGTAAGGCACCATCCTTAAACATTACATAATCTTGGGTTAAGTCAACAATTTGAACTTAATTCACTTCAATGATCATTTCAGGATTTAATCTTTAGATAATTATTCCCTAACTCATATATATCAACTTTATTATTAACAAGTATACACTTCTACTCACTATCCAAAAATTTCATAATTTTTTCTAAAATATTATTTCTTCATTCCATGGTTAATCAAAATTATTTTCCCTTGATCCCATCCTTTAATCTATTCCTATTTAGGTTATATTTAAAAAATTTCAAAACATGGGATGAGCATAAATATCTCAGTAAGTGATATAGAAGGAAGGAAAACAATTAGTCTTGGTATTATGTTGAATCATGAATACTACATCATAATGTAATACTTTTCACCTTTATAAGGTATTAAATATACATCACTGAATATAAGCTCATTGTAAAATATTTTTGTAACCAAAAGATTGCCCTAAAACAAGATAAATCAACATATAACATATAAAGGTAACATGGTACATGAACATAATGAAATGGAATAACCATATTGTCAACATCCACACATATTACTAAATGGAATAGTCCTAATGTTGACTTCCACAACCAATGCAATGGAGGTTATTATGTAACCACCCATCCATATATTTACATGGAACCACCCTAATTTGATTTATTATGTAACCACCCATAATTGGTATATCACGTAATCACCCACCATTAGTTTATCATTTTTCCACTAATCAAATTTCCAAGTACCATTATATAATCATGTCACATAAAAGATTTCAATTATCATCATTTAACTCATAAAATTTCATATGAAATTACAAGAGATAATTCCATGATATTGAAATAGAAATACACTTTCAAAACCATTGTCAATACCAAAAAACATAAATATGTAATAAGGTATTTCTTTTCTTTTTAAAAACATTAAGGATTATAGGGGAATCCACATATCAAATAATGGTTATGGTGGTTGAGGAGTTGTTGTCTTCGCATACATTAAAAAAATCCATTCCTATCATTTAGTAAATCAATACAATTAAAAAAACATTTTATTTTAATTAAATTAAATTTAAAAGGGCTTATTTCACATCATATAAACGAAGGAGGTGTATATTATCAAAATATGCCTAAATGAAAAGAGAATGAGACAACGTCCCTTACCTTTAGTCAGACATGTCTTGTACAATCATTATGTTCTTGAATACTAAAAAAGGGTTAAATTTTAAATTATTGAGAACATTTTCAGGTTTATTATTCCTTTTATATCACTTATTACCATTTTATAAAAATTAAATAATTATTTATGTTCACATCAGACGTTTTTCCAATATTTAGTATTTGTGGTGAAAATGATTGGGTTTTCTTGTAAATTGTCCATATAGTAAAAATTTCACCATATTAAGAATATTATTCATAATTTAAATATCATATTTATTGAGTTTATATGTATTTAAATTATCTATAATATTTGAAGATAATAAATTAAATTCACCCTTCATGGAGATGGTAGGTCGTACATACGGATGAATGCTACATTCATTCCATTGTCATATTAGAAGATGAATAATGAAATGAAATAAATGTATCTTATAATAAAATTATTATATTAATTTCATATATGTCTTACTGGTTTTATGAAACCATCCATCATATGTTCCATGTATAGCTGGAATGAGTCACATCACTTTGAGGGGGTGGTAGTCCACACTTCATCAAACAAAATTATCTTATTTACATAACATGGACATCCTAAAGGAATGATCTAAATTAAAATTATAGAGTAATAGAAAAAATAAATTATAATATATATAATAGATTAAATTATTTTCCATCATAATGGACACCATGATAGGTGTTATGATAAAATTGAACAATCATCGTTTTATGAGGCAGTAGTTCACCGTATAAAGAAATAGTATGTTATATATCCATTAGATTTAGGTGTGTATAAGTTTAGGTTGAACACTTAACATAAAAAATAATACTATACTATGTATAAATTTATATTATAAAATATTCTAATATATTGTGTTCATTAGGTTGTATAAGTAAAATAGATGAAAAGAGTTTAAGAGAAGATGTTACTTCTAAATCTGGAAACTATTTTGGATTAAAGGAAAAAGGATTTGTTGAAATTCCTTATACCCTAGGTAAGGATTGTATATGTAAGGGAATGTTTATGGGAGAATATTATAGTATATGTTTGATGATACAAGGGGTTTGAAAGGTGTGAGTAAGTGGTTAGAGGTGGTGGTCTTTTATAAGAGGGAGGAAGGGACCATTATAAATGTCTTGAAATATTGTTTTATTATAAATTTTTTAAAAATATAATTGTTACAAAGAGATATATTTAGAATTTAAAATGATTATGTGTCTAAATAATATCATCCAATAGGTTTTAGACAAGTTTAGGTCACAAATTTAACCTTATCTTTTTTAATGAACCCTTAGTTTAATAAATTAACACCTATAATGTCTTCTTGTATATTTACACTATATGGTCAGTATAGTTACTATAAATTTACAAGATAACATCAATTGGATCATTAATTATATTCGTTACATTTTCTATGTAATTTGGAATAATCTTTTATTTTTGCACTGTTATATCATTTAATAAATTAGAATTTGTTTTAAAAACTCATTTTGTCAAATTTTTCACTATTTAGTATTTCAATTTTTTAAAATCATTAAATAAATAAAAAATTAAAAAAACTACATTAACTCAAATATTATAAGTAATAATAGTAAATATAATTATTGTATATAATATAAATTTTCAAATTACATTTATTTTATTATTTATAATATCATTTATTTGAATCTTGTATTAATAAGGCAATAACTCCATCATCATTAAGACATAAATAAATAAATTTATTTAATGTATAACAATTATATGTAATATACCATGACGTGGGAAATATTTTTATATTTCAAATAAATTTTTATAGTCAAATATATCCTTTATATAACCATATGTTAAAAATGTATTATTAAAATATACATGTTTATGTTATATTTCTATTTACATTAAATTAATTGTTATAATATATCATTATCATATCCTTGTGGCTCCATGGGGTCATAAAATAGTCCCATGTATTCCAATGGTCGGCTATATAGTACCCAATAATATGTGGACTTTTTTTTGTTTTTTAATATTATTATAATATAATTTTTTACCCTTATTTACATGATTTACCCATTAACCATGGTAAATAAAAATATTTTTAGAAGTATTTATTCATAATGGCCATAAATAAATTTTAACTATTTACACAATCTAGACCCTCTTGTAAAAAATATGGAATCAAGATTTCCAAATTCACGACACCTAATTAAAACGAAATTAATTTTAAATTAATTCATGTTTTCAAAACCAAAAATCATATTTTTAAAGGTAAAAAAACCAAAATATCGACAGACATTTATGTTTAAAATCAATTTAAAATTACATCCAAGGACTAACATTGGTTTAAATTTTAAAAAAATAACTCAATTATATTTGAAAACTATTTTCACATATAATATGACCATATAAATAAATTAGGTGAAATGGTGTATTGAATTACAATTCAGTATATTTCACACTTCATTGAAATATGAATTTTATCAGAAAAAAACCAAAATTTCCACCAAAGTTAATTTTGATGTCCCTATTATAATTTAGAAGTTTATTATTTAAAATAGAACATATAAAAGTGAAAAAATATATTTAAAAAGGGTTCTATATAAAAAGTTGGTACAATGACCTTTTGAAAAGATATTAGATTATATTATCCTTTAAATTGAATTAATTCTCAACTTAGGAATTTAAAATTTATTGGATAAATGTAAAAACATTTTAAAAACGTGTATAATCATATTTAATTAGATATATTTATTCCCTTCAATATAACAGCTATGTTTTAAGTACCATTTATAATAATAATAATATATTATTTTTATTATTATTCGTTATAACTCAATGTTATGTGCAATATATGATTTCAATGAAAACTTTTGTTGTTTGTTGAGTATGATACCAGAAATATAGTCCCCATTAATATAAAATTAATGTTTTATTTATAAATATTAATTGATATCTAAATAGATTATTCTATACATATCTGGGATGTTACAGTCCCTAATGGTAATGACATAATGGGACCTTCAAAGAGATACCCATTACAATGATATGGACTATAAAATGACTCTTCACGATAACACCACCCCTCTAACTAAATGATACCTTCATTCGTGGTTGTATTCACTCCAAAACATTTTGTATACATATATTATACAAATATTGGTTCATTTATTTTTAATTTTTAATTTATCTAACATTGATATTATTATTAGAATTGTAATAATAATTTCAATTATTTGAAATCTATAATATAAATTTCATACAGTAAATTTTCCGGTCTTCATTTAAAACATGTAAAGTTAATTTAGGAATTAATATATTAAAAAAAATATTTTTTTGTTAAAAAAATTATAGGAATTTATAAATATATATTTTAATTATATTTTTTATTATTAGAAAGAAGGCATGAGGAAATTAGAAGGTAAAACATTGATTTATATTGAAAAGTTGTTTTAATATATTTAAATTATGTATACATATACTAGTGATAATAATATGTATGATGGTGAAATACACCATCTTGTAAAATTAGTAATATTAAATAAATTTCTAGGGTGACATGGATTTAAATCCAATTGGAAGTGATAAAAATGAGTTTTTATGCATTTGGATCATATTGAGTGTCTAAATAGATACAGTAGTTAGAGAATAGATAGAAAATAATTTTTTTATTTATAAAAGAGGTGATTTAGTCAGAAAATTGGATTAAAATCTTTTTAGGACCAACAACCTGAAACAAGAATCTATTTGTTAGGGTTTTTCTTTTTTAAAAAAATTATTTTTATTTATTGATTTTATATTTAAAATAAATAGTAAAATGTAATCACATGTCGAATATTGGAAGAGAGTGGGGTCTTGTTGTTCAGGGGGTGAACTTTTATCAATATTTAAAAGTATAATGTGTGGGGTACGGTGAACCATATCATCTACGAGCACATACATGATCAAAAATTGTGACACCATGTTTATAAAGGCTCCTTTTGATTGATAATTTTGGCATAGCTATTTAATCCCAAGACCAAATAGGTGTTCCTAGAGGGTCATGTTGGTGATGAGTTAAATAAGGGATATCAGATTTTATGATTTCTTTGGGTTGTAGGAAATGATGTTGACATATAGATGCCTCAATCAAAGCCCATAATTAGAACCCATGATAGTGTATAAATGGAATGCGATATCTTATTCTTGAATTTGGACACATGTCACAATTTTTTTCATTGGTTATGGATCAATAATATTTAATGATTCATAGAATGAGATAGTATTTAATATGTCCAAATAGAAACAGACATCAACATGCAGAAACATTTGGCTTCCTTGAGACGGGAGTCGATGCTCCATTACTTTGACTCACTTCATTTAATGAAGATAGTCTATAAAAGGGATATTATTCATTCCATTGGTTGTATTAAATAATTTCATGCCATATTTCAATGCTCTCTTTGCATAAAATCATCATGTTTTATTGATAGGATGGTGTTAATGATTATTTGTAAAATTTCGGTCCTCTCATTATAAAATAAGATATAATTTCAAGTGTAATTCCTCAGAGGAAGGAGTCATTTGGATGAAGATATTATGATTCCCATAAAACATAATCAATCTAAGAGTATAATATACAGATTTAAGCTATTAAGGTATTAATTTGTTTACGTGAATTTTAATATGCATGTTAAAACTATTGAAGAAATTTTAGGCTTTTTATGGGTTTCATCCATTTATAAATTTATTCTATGAACACACTAAATCCCATCAGTGGAATCAAATAATATATCATGTATGTATCAACATGCATTTCATAGTATTTTTTCATAAACAGTGATATGTAAGGTGTTTTAGGCCAAATTTTAGCATTTCATATAAATAAGTGAATATATTTTTCTTAGTAATTGGGTATGACATCCTTATATCATAGGGTATGATATAAAAAAATTCAAAATTTGAACAATTTTTAAGGAAATGATATTCTATACCATAATATTTGATTGAACGATGAATTTTTCCAAAAATAAATATTCATATCTTATCAATTATATGTGGGGTATAATCAAATGCCACCTTAGATTTATGATAATTATTGAAGTATGTAAGGATATCAGAAATATATTATGATGTTTACTCCCATTTTAAATCCTAAATAATGATATAATATTAAATCTAAAAAAAGAAATTTTCATAAAACAATTATTGAATATAAAATATTTATAAAATATAACTATTATGACTAGTAAAAATGATATTTTTAATTCCAAAGATTGTACAACAAGTCTATTTTTTATCATGTTTGAAAAAAAATATAACGTGATTATTTATTTGTTAATTCATTTAAAATATTCACGTTTATAAATTGTGAAAGAAATATGGATATTGTGTGTTTTTTTAATTTAGTTGATAAATTTATTCTAACAAAATTTTTTGGCTATGACTTATATTCATGGTAGGAAAACTGAAGATTTAGTTTTAGTCTATATTTTCCATGGTTTGTAATTGATGTATTTAAATTCAATTTAGTTTTTGAATTTAGTATATACATATTTGGTTTTAGAATTGCCATGAATATAATTCTCCCTTGAGTATAATATCCATAGGTAGAGGGACATTGGGTTGGAAATCCCATTTTCATGGAGGCTAAAGCATTAATGAATAAAGCCATGAGTTAACTATCTGTGTAACTATACATAGTCATGTGAATATTATCATTCTCATATAATTCTAATCCAATGCATGAATAGTTAATGTACATTATAAATAGGGTAAAATTTGATATGTATCAATGTGTTTTTATTACAATTTTTAGTTGAGTAACATAAACTATGGATTGTCTAAGGAGTTATACATTAATATGGTGTGAATGTATTAATATAGTGGTAGGAAAATGGATTTCAGAACAAAATTGTTAGAAGTATGAAAAAATAAATTACTAAAACCTATGATAATAAATATTAACAATGAAATAATAGTTTGTAATTTAATATAGAGATGATTTTTATTGGGTTGGAGGGACTTTTGAATGAAGAACCCTCAAATACGAAATGTGATATTTCTTCAAATGCGACACTTTTCAAGACTTTGATCATTGATTTTTGGTGATCCAGACTATTATGTGATCCTGAAATATCTTTTATGGAAAAAACTTAATAAGGATACTTCAATGGTTAGTTGACCATTCATGGAATTTATTTTGTATTATATATAGCTGAGAAACCATAATGGATGGGATACCATTTGAATAGATTTGAGGGAATCTATATGATGGTTTTGGATAAAGTGTTATCTATTATACTATCCAAGAATCTCGACAATTAGTATTTCATTCCTAAATTACTATGTTGTGATATGAGAACTATTGAGGACTCATCACTTCGTGAATTATGAATTTTAGTCCACTAAACGTCTATAATGAATGTTATTGACATCAATTTATCCAACTCTGACTCATGAGTATTATATAATAAGTGTGCATCACATATTTTTATGATAGGAACTTACATAGAGATAGAATGAAATTAAATAATGGATGAGTATACATTCATATAAGTAATGGGGCAATAGTTCCTTATTTAAAATTCACCACTTATGCTCTATCTCTACCTAGAGAAATAGTTCTAGAATGGGAATATTGTCATTATATTTCCTATATAAATAATTTTTTTTGTATTCTATTTTCAAAGGAATTTATTTTTATTCTTCATTATGAACAAGAGTTGTTCTATATACAGAAATTAAATTATTTATAGAGTTTATAGTATAGTTAGGAATTAATATATTTTGGTAATCCTATATATGATATTCTGAAATAAAATTCCAGGGTTTATTCTTATCCCACTTACCTTTTACATTATTTCCATGAATTTAAAAATGAGGAACACATTAAAAGACTCTATTTAGATGGTTGGATTGACTTATTCTATTATTATTAATTTGATACATATAGATAATGTTTATTATAAAGTAAGAACATGGAAAATTTTAGTGTAATGGGGAAAGGGATAGCAAACAATTAGATATCATACACAGTGACGTACATAGAATAATGAGTACTCAAAAAAGTGGTGTGTTTATGTACTTATTTAATTTTAATGATGAATTTAGTCAATTTGGATATGTTTTCCTTATTATACATAAGTATATTACTTTTTACAATCTCAAATACTTTTATAATTAAGTACAAACTTTGATGGTAAACAGTTTTAATATTTTCTAATTTGATTAGGTTGGAGAATACTTAAGCCAATAATTCATTGATAAACTAAATGATTATGGAATTACTCCACAACATAGTCCTTATATATCACAAAAGTGGAATTCTGTGTCTTAAAGGAAGAATATTTTCCTTTTGGACATGGTATTTTGATTGAATAAATAACAATTAATAAAAAATAATGAGGGTCATGATTAACCATTGGGAAGAAGATATACAAGATATTTAATGTAATGGTTGTAAAAGTATCATGATTTTATAAAAAATGTAATATTCATTTATCATTCATTTATGTCTCTTATAATACAATTTATATTAGAAATGGAATGATAATATCCCCTAAAATTTCGACTATGTTATATCCATAATTAATGATCGTCATATATTTTTATGGGTTATGGTGATATGTTAATTAAAACCTAATAAATAAAATTTTTTATATATGAAATATAAATAATCGAATCATAAGGTTATAAGTCCAAATTTAATTACATAGAAAAACCCACCAATGTATGTGAAATGGCATATTATACTATCATTGATATAATAATGGGTTTAATCTTATTACAAATCCCCACTAACTTAGTCTGGTGATATACCTAGCATGAGAATATAAAAGGGTTATACATATCAATTGAAATATTTTAGGATTAACTAATCATTGGTGGTTGGATATGTTGTTGATAAAGTTATTAGTTGGCATTCAAATAAGTTGAGATTCTTTTGAATAAAATAACAATATAAGACATCATATCCCATTATTTAATTAAAATGAAGATATTCATGGCCAAGAATAATTGGGTCACATATGATGTGCTCAACTATATGGAAGTGGGACACGTGATGTGAACATCTTCTAGATGAATAACATGTGATGTATTAATCAACTTGGTTTGTATATTTCGATGAATCATGAATGAATGATATAGCGTGTACTATATTGAAATGTTTCATGTCTAGTGGTTACTTGATTTTATGGAAAAAGGGATTAAAAAGTTATATATATGATGTATATGATACTTCATTTTAAGGACATATTCATATGAATATATGTGTATGTCCTATCGAGATCACAGTAGAAACTTTTTTTGCTTGAGTATAATGGATTATTTGTTAGGAGATTCACTTTACTTATATCAATGAAACAAATATTTTACATTTATTTTCAATTCTAAAAAGGACTGTAGGGTTACAATGTTAGGACATTGGATTAGGATTAAATTTTAGGAAAATTTCTTGTTTGAAAACAAATAGTGTTTTTCTAACTCATAACCAAAAATATTTTGGTTGTATTAATGATGATTTGTGATGTTTTATATAAACTAATTATTGGATTTTATTATAAGATGAATATTTTTGGAAATTCACCAAAAATAAGGATATTTTATTTTATGATTTTCCTTCGACATCGATAGTGTAATGGGCATATATAACACTCAATCATAGATTATGATTAGACAACATCATAGTGAATGATGAGAATGAGTTATGTAATATCAAATGAAAGAATTTTTTTAATGTATTCAAACTTTTTTAATTAATTATGAATCAAAAATATTTATTCATTCCTAGAATGAGAAGCTGTTTGAAAATTTTAAATGGTAACCAACATTAATATAAAGTAAAATAAGACCCTTATGAGATGGAAGTTGAAACTTCATCAATTTGACACACTTCATTTAATGAAGAATGTCTATAATAGAGATAGGATCTGTTCCATTGACTATACTCGATGCATGTGTTCTATAATATGATTTTATCTTCAGCGTAAATAATTATTTTTTTAAAAGAAGGCCTTAAAATCCCATTGTTGATTTATTATCCTATCATAACAAATTATGATCCATTGATCATTGTAATCTACCAATGGAATATTAATATAGTTACTTCTATGGTGATCACCATCATGTTTACTCCATCTAAGAGTAAAGGATTAAGATTGATTGTGTTTTGGTATTCCTCCATTTATATTATTCATAATATTATTATTGATACCATTGACGAAAGATCAATAACTTTATGGGTTTATTTTGATAGCATGTTCATTAGATGAACACCATAAATCTCATAAGGTCATCCATGTTCAAAAAACATGTACGATTAGGGATATTGATTAGATATGGTGTGATTTGGGACACATATTTAACCAGTTCTGGACAAACAAACAATACTAATTTGGATATGATATTCCTTTCTTTAATAAGTGCATACCAAATCCAAGAAGGTTTTATTACATATCTGAATTGGTACTCCCTTTCCTATAAAATGCAGTTAAAATTACTCTCTTGGTTCCAAATACACTTCAATGGTTATTAGATATTATACACTAGGTTAGATTAACAAGACAACATTCTATACTATAGAGTATTTCCAATAAGTAACATCATGAAATTTCCTGTTGGATATTTTCCTTCTAAATATATATGGGATTAATATTTAGGTATGTGATATAGAATAAAAATCATGCACCATATAAAAAAGAAACACCATTTTATTTTATCAACACAAGAACATTACATGAAGATAATAAAAATACTCCATAAATTTAAAAAAAATTACAATGGGTAAAATCATATAATTATAATAGAAAAAATTTCATAATTAGGGTCTCTTAGTATTATCACACCTGCAAAAAACAGAGAATAAAATATAAAAACAATAGTAATAGAATAAATTTTTTGAAAATGATGAATATAGAACCTTTATAGTAAAATATTTTATTGGTGAATTCAATAAATACGAGGTATTTATTGAATTAATAAAACAAATTGGATTTTTGTAAAAGTAAAATGACATTAAGAATAGTAACCTAACCAAAAAGAATATTAACTGATTCGATGGAATAGTATCTTAACCAATAAAATATTATGGCCACTTGTAGGTAATAATAACCTTTAATATATTAATTAAATAATAATATTTCAATTCTAAAAATAAATATTAAAATAAGAAAATGAAAAATAATTTTAATAGTGAATATTAAAAAAAGTGTATTTTCACATATTTTACAAAACCATAATTTTTATATTAAAAATAAAAATATTGTAAGTTAACAAATAATTTTGATAAAATGAATTTTATTTTTTTCAGCATGATAAAATCTCTAATGGGAGAGTTATTGAATATTTTATGAAATATTTTATTTTTTATGTGAATCGTAAAAAATTAGTTTTTAAAAATAATGATGTTTCATATTATAATTTGGATTTAATAATAAATTAATTAAACATAAAATATTTTTTATCCAAAAAAATATATAATTAGTTAAATGACTCATTTAAAATTGATAAAATCAATTTTGATTACTTAAAAAGTATTTTCTAAAGCCTAAAATTGAAAATTTTTCCATTATAAACATTTTTTATTTTTTTATATCCATTTATATGATAAAATAAATTCTATTTATGAATTATTTAAAATTCATAAAATCATTTAATCATAATAAAATATAATTCATAATGATAATAATAATCATATTTCTTGGTTTAATTATTTTGACCCAAAAATACCTTCCCCCTCAAGTAAAAATACCCCTATCATTTACCTAGGAAAATCACATTCCATACACTTCTAAAAGCCATAAATATTACGAATTCCATCCTAAAAATCTTCCTAGTATATTTAGGGATATTAGTTTTTCACTGAATCCCAATCCTTAACTGTTTTATATATCACACCAACATATTCGTATATATAAATTGCATCATTTTTTACAATAAACAATATAATAGTGATACAATACATGATCCAAAACGATTAGAATAGTTATGAAATCTTCCTCATACATCACTTGTACCTATTTAAACAAAAATATATTTCAATTATTCTTCTCTATCCACATAAAATTTATCATGTTCTGTTTAGTACATTTAATCACCTTAGGATATACATCAAATAATGGGGTACGCTTATAGATCAGTATGGGGAAGAATATCATGAATGGAATAATGGAAATGAATCATAGAACCTGAGTAAGAATAATCAACATCATCATCTCATAATCAGATAATAATCATCACAATAATGAAGTAAAAATTTTATAATGCCATTGTTGACACTACTTAATATTACAAAAAGACTACCAAGATAGCCCAAGATATTTCAAAATCCCAAGGTGAGGATTGAAGGATTAAAAGAAAATCCAAACTCTCTAAAGAAATGCATGGTAGAGCTGTGCAACATACTTGCATGGAATCATTGTGTGGTAGACCTGCACCATAGACCTGCGCGAAGGCATATTATCTATACCCCTACGTAGATGACCTACGTGGAAGACCTACGTGAATGAAATGCGTGGAAAACATCCCTTCAACTAGGACCCATCCGTGCCTATAAATTGGACCCTTGGGCTCCCCATTTCTGGGACATAAAAAGTTTAATGACTCCCTAAATCTCACATTTCCTAGCTCTTTCTCTCAGATCTCTCAAATTGTCTCAGGTGGATCTATAAATCACGAATCAAGAGATAATTCAATTGGATAATCATTTTCTAAAAGTATTTTCACAATTTTTATAGAGACATGGTTCCCTTATCTGAAACATATTCTTTAGTCCTCACATACACTTGAGCGGAACACCTGCACGACACACCAGTGCATTACAACAGCACAACGCAACAACATGGGGTACCTATGTGGAACACTTTCGCAAAGTACCTACACGACATAAATTTGTATAAGGCCTACATACCCACTAAAATTCCCTCTTTAAGGCCATTCATGTAAGGGTATCTCCATCCTTGGTTCACTTATCTGAAAGGGACTATGTTGAAGACTCAACCAAAACCACTTATCTTATCAAACCCTTGGGAAAGGTACATCGGCGTGTCTCCCACTTGGGTTTTTATTTCAGTAGTCATAGGTTTCCCACATTTGTTTCAAAATCGGGTTATGATTCATGGAATTTATGTGGGTTTGTATATCCTCCATCACATGTACCATTCCCCCAAGAATAGTGTTGGGATCTTATGGTTTAGAGGATTAGGGTATGTGTTTTTTCCTCCCCATTTTGTCTCTAAGACTCGGATCCTCAGGTCACTAGTAAGTAAGGGAGGGTTCATAATTGTTTTTCCATTCAGTCAAAGGAAAAGTATCCCTCCTATACAAAGATAAATTTTAGTCCAGCCATACTGGTGTAAGACCCTAAACATAATCCCTCCATCCTTTTATTGTACCCATCTCTTATATAAATAGAACAGAGGGATGGGTCGTCACCTTTCCGTCTTCCCAGGTCACCTCAACCTCATCAACCCTAACCATCGTAGGCGTGCCCTCTTCCACTAGTAGAGAAGAAAAAGTGTGGTTAAACATTTGTAATCATTCATATCCTCTTGTTTCTCAAATAAATCATGAGTCGTGTGGGATTACGTATTTTTCATGATCACAACATTTTCACAAATGACCACATGAACTACAAGAACTATAATTCCTATTCAAACTATGTTATATAGGAAGCCTTCATCATGGATTGAGATAATTGGATATCTTATTCAAGAATCCAACCATATTTCCCTTAATCTAGGCATCCTACTTAAGAATATGCCACAAATTAAACCCCCAAATCATCAAGGCATCCCTTTTAGGAATTAATCCCAAACTCATTTCTCTCAAAGGACAATACTCTTCGATGAGACTTATAGAACTATGTGGGATTTGATTCCCAAGCACATGGAATATGTAAGAATCTTCTTTAAGGTTCAATCCCAAAACATCAAATCAAACATGTTCTCATTTTGCCACATTCCCTATAGGGTCTTATCTTACATGGAATCCCATATTATTTCCAAGTTCCTTGGGATTTTTAAGCATAAGTCCCACACCAAAAATTGACTAAGAAAATTTCTCTTAGATGTCCTATCCACATGACATTAAATTTTGTGGTTAGGTCCTTATTACATGACCATAAGAGGTGTGATGTTTACTATAAAGTAACACCAAACAATGAGGGTTCTGACTTCTTTCACAAGGATACGTAAGTAGCCCATTTTAGGCGTACGGTCCCAATATCAAAACAAAACATCATCTCCCTGGATGAAAATAAATTATAGATTCCCCCACTAGGTGTCCTAAAAAACAGTATCGTCATATCAAGAATTAAAAGAATCTATATATAGTATATGAGGGGATACCATTGATGGGAACCTCGAATACAGATGGATATCTCCATTAATGAAGAACATCAAATACATAAAGATGATTCTGAATTTTGAACATGTTAATAAGTGATTGAAAACTCCAAGAGAAAAATATATTATACTTTGTAAATTAATAAGGCTTCAAAAAAAATATTACATTCATAAAGAGAGTCCATGAGTAGACAATATTTCACCCCAAAAGGGTGTGATGAGTCTGACCTCCCATCCTACCAACCAATGCATGTTCTTAAGTATAATAAATATCAAACTTAATAAACACCTGACATTGGAAAGAATGTCCCTTTTCGAATCTGAACTGTTGAGTGTTTCATGTACTATGAGTAAATCTAATTTAAACCGCCTAGAAACAGTGATTTTCATAACTAGAACACACGTTTCAAGGAAATACCAAAGAAAAATGGTGAACTTGAGGTGAATCCTTAACCATGTTCATAATGTTACCCACAAGTCAAGAAACTATCCATTGATAAAGGAATACCATTAAAAAGAATCAATCACTCCTGCATCTATCTAAAATATGTCTATTTAATGTAGTTTATTGTTGTTTTCATTATTTTTTCTCTGAACACCATTTAGTCATAAATGGATTTCTATAAGATGACATCTATGAAATTCTCAAACATTGCTCAAGCTAGTTCATCATCCACGAGAAGGATGGCATCACCCACCCAGCATATTCAACATTGTGTCTCAAATGTGCGTGTAATGGATACTGTTAGTATGGTAATATTACAACTTTGGAGGCTGCCTAAAAGGATCTCCAGGTTAATAGAAATCCTCGATCGATCAGACAATGATGACCCATGATGAAGATGTAGACGGTTCCAACCACTGTCTTCAGATTTTTCAGGTTATTATTCCTAGAATGAAACAACAAGTTCATCTCGTACTCTATAGAGGTGAATCAAGAGGTCACTCAAAGACTAAATTCAAGGATGCAGGGTGCATTATTGAGGAATCCCACCAACAATTTCCACCAGTAGAATCGCACAGTAGTGAACCCCCAACATGATTTGGGTGTTTCCTTCAGACGTTTGGGAAAGGTATCTCAAACACAAGAATGCAAGATGAACTACTAGGGACAATGTCTATCCAATAGGAAGAAATTTATTACCTCTGACCCTCAAGAGAATTCCATCATCCTAACATGATGGCGAACAAAGAGTGGGAACATACACATGTCTATCCTAATTCCACTTCCCAACTGACTCATTTGGCAACGACCCCCCAAATCCGCCAGACAAATCTAGTGGAGTGTCGTGAACAAGCACATACACCTGTGTACAAATTATCAGCAATTCATCATGTTTGTTTGATTGGATTTAATGAGTCACATCAATCAAATGTGGTGGAAACTGGTAAACAGAAACATACACCTGCCAGTACTCACAAATTCTATTAGTTGTTTCTTTTGTCAGTATTGATGGAAATTATCAACCTTTCTTGATGAAAAAAACCACTTGGCACATACACCTAGCAGTATTCTTTAATCCTGCCAACAATATCATTTGGAAGCACCTAGGGAAGTTAGGAAGAATTTTCTGATGACAAATCTTGGGCAGACTCACCTATTTTCCCCCATACACGAGTATTGTCATTACCGGTTGATAGGTAAAGGAGGATAAAAGTAGGCACATACACTAACTCTCGATACAAAATGGGTGTATATTTCCATTCTAGAGACTGATGTCACCAAACATATCTTATCTATGGTGGAAACGTAGACACAAACCCTTCCCATATTCTGAAAGAATGCCATAATGTTATAATAACTACGTCAGTAGTACCAGGGAAACAACCACATAAATTTATACCCACAACTGGGATGATACATCAGAATTCCATCCCAGAGTGGATACAAACATCTATTCCAGTCCAGGAGGATCATGGGGAATACACTCGCATATCATATGGACAATAGGATCGAGAACATACACCCTTTCCAATAATAGGTAATCGTTCCATTTTGGTGACAACTCTAAGGCTAGAACAAACACCTACCCAAGATAATTATTTCTCCCAAATAGTTTCCCCAGCTAAGTGTAAGAGAAAATCCAAGAAAAAGTCTCTCCAAACATGGTTGGGAATCAAGATTCATGATTCAATATAATGCATCTTAATTATAGAGTTATTTAATCCCTCATAAATTTATTTATTTAATCTCAAGATTCTACCCTCTCTTATCAAAATAATAGGGGTGGTAGAAGTAATTCTAAAGATCCCCATCAAAGACTTCATCATGAAGACTTGATTCATGAAAATTTGGTCAATATAGAGAGCCTATCTCTCGGTGATATCCACAAAAACCATCTGTATGGGCAGAAGACCAAAGAGAAATTGATTTATCGCTTGCTATAATCCACCATGGTGGTCGTCTTCCTGACGGCATTTTCTGCAAAATTTCTCACCGTAGTAGTATTTATCACTTTAAAGATAATTCTAAAATGTATAATGTAATGATGAGAAATCCCTCTAATCTCGTGGAACATGCCAAGATATGGCCTATCATGTCTGATGCATTTTCATTAACATGTGAATTTATTTCTCAACCAAAAGACATCTTAAGGTAATGGTCATTCTACGAACCTTCCTTGGGTCAATTGCCTTTTTATACAGTAGTAGAAAAATGATACTGACTCAATTGTTATTAATAAAATAATATAGAAGCACAAACATTGGTCAGACCAAGTCGAGAAACCTCTAGTAAAATATGGTGAAGATATATTAATCAACAGAAAAAAATTGGCTAAATGAGAAATTCTAATCATGTTCTGGACATTGAAAAATTATCAATATAATACTCCAGAAATGATGGTAGAAAAATTCATTGATGATCTCTTTCTGAACTTATGGAAGACTTTTCTTTATTTGAAAACCAACGTATTACTATATGATGAATATAAACATCATATAAAAGTAATATAAGGGTTGAATCGCCAAATAGAAATGGCATCTCTCTTCATTTTCCAACATCCTAAGGATGAAAAGAAGAAGATAACTCTTCTACATGCATGCCTCAATGATCTAATGAGTCTACGCCAGTTAATTTCTGACACCCCATTTGTTGTTCATATTAGAAGATGGGGTGCACATGGAGCATTGCATTTCACTGCACTCCATAATTAGAAAACCCCACCAAAAATTGTCTCATCAAATGTTATTGACCACGACTGGATTCAATCAACATATTTGGTATGCAATCAAATGTTCACTCATGGACATGCCTCAACTAGATTTCATTAGAATCTGGTCCAATGAAACCAATTTGTTGTGTTACTTTTTCATCAATAATCTAAGAATCTTGTGTAGGCCTCCCTCTTAGGGGATGTAAGACATCAGACAGCACAAATTTCATCAATAACACAACGATCTTCTTAATCAAGTTATTTAAGTTGTCGTCATATAACACACCCAACTACTTTTCGATCCAAAATTCACAATATTAGAAGAACAACTCAACTAATATTAGACATTGTTGATTAAGAGCCTCCCCAGCTTACGGGGTTGGGGGATTGTTTAATTCAACCTTTAAATTCATTAATCAAAGATCAGTTGTTTGAAGAAGATGAATAGAATCATCCCTAGTTTGTAGGACTAGGTTATTTTTCACATTTAATATATCCACTCAATATATGTCAATTATCTCTTGATTAGTAATGAATCCACAAAAAGAGCGTACAACTAAACTACCCAACGATTCCCTTCAGGTAACTTTCCACCAAAAAATTCATGTGAGTTTATCATTTAAGAGAATAGAGTCTCATGAAAGATACATAGTGGGCGATATTACAAAGATAGTGACAGAATTCCATCAATAAAATATACGTCAGAGAATTTCATTAACACCATTGCATAAGATCAATCAGAAAATGGTTCACGTTCATGGGAATGAGAAGATGATATTCTTATCCATAATATGGTATACACTAAAGAAAATGAATAAGGTGTACATTCTCAAAATTAGAGGCCTAAATTGAATATACCTATGCTTTCAAATAACCAAATCCCACCCATCTAAAAGGAATCTAATAATGGGAAAGGTAAATGTCAGATTGCACCTCACTTTTCCACTGGAGAAGTTCATTCTATTTCACAAAATGATTGCTTTTCACTTCAAGAAGAGAAGATGATAGAGATGAAAATACTCAATACAAAGTTACTTTGAAAGATCATTTCTACTAGACATACTCCCCAAGAAGATCCTCAACATTCACATTATGAAAGAGATCCTCAATAAAGAGGATTTTTTTAAATACATATGTGGAAAATGAATTCTCATGATTGGGTACAAATCCAAGGCAGGATCAAACACATCTTTATAGGTTTGATCCCATTGGTTATTCAAGGAAAATACAACCACCACCACCTGTGTTTTTAACTACTAAATTGGAAGCCATTGATGAATGGAATCGACCGGTTTTTCAAGAAAAGAAATGTTACCCCGAATGGCTGGATATGACTCCTCCCCCAAAAAATTGTGTGAATACCACATTCCCAATATTTAATGGTTTGGGATATCCAGAACAACAATTAACACATTCTGTTTCCCATTGTGATCCCATGATGGGGACTCCTCAACAATAAGAGGTAGTAATGCTCAGGTGTTTTGTGCAGTTACTATAGGGACAAACTTTTGTATGGTATACAATTTTTCAATTTCGATCAATTACTGGATGAGATGTTTTCCATTACAAATTCCTTCTTCATTTAGACTCAATGCTACTGAAGACAACAGTTTTTGGTCTTACAGATTTCATGCAAACTGAAAATGAAATAGTAACAGATTTCACTACTCGATGGAATGAATTATTGTATTCCATAAATCATTCACTCCATCAAGAATATTTTTTTCCAAATTGTGTGGAAAATCATACAGATGAGTAACTCACACCAATGATCCTTGTGAAATTAACCGGAGGGTTTCGACACCATGCCTCAATTGTGCAACATATTAAAGAATCTATCATAGAAACTAAGGATGTAACTCATGTAATTACATCAGCTCGAGGAAAAAAGAACAGGTAAAGTAGGTGCTACTACCATCACACTCAAGCAAGAACCTATACCTGCTTCCACTTCAAAACATTCACCATATCAATGGGCTCATCCCCCCCACACATTAGCCGAAACAACCGCCTCTTCAATATGATCAAAAAGATTAATGGTGTATACAATTTGAGGAGATAATGAAAAAATTTTATTCTTTATGGAACAAACAGGTTCTCTGTTACTTCATCTCAACTCTGGAAAATAATTTTTTTTGGTTTCCAAGGCCAAGGAAACCAAAAAAATAAGGAGATGAAGATCATTTAAATTATTGTACCTTTGACTAGATAGTCGGGCATCCCATTCAAGAGTTCTTTTGATTTCAAATACCTCATGAATAAAATGGTAGACTCTAAACGAGTAAATCTAGAAATTTATCAAACCAAAGTAGCATGTGTTATTTTTACAGATCTAGAGGAATAAGGTGAATGGAAAGAAGACAAATGTAAAAATGCGTAGAAATATGATGATTGGATTATTTAGAAAATTATCAAAAGAACTAATTCAATTTTACTAACACAGTTGAATCAACCGATTGAGTCTTCTACAACTCCCACCATAACAAAATTACCTTCACCAAATTAGTAGTCCTATAAAGGTCAATCCTAAAAGAAGTGACATGATCAGGAGGTTAAAGAGTAGTCAGAAGAAGACAAGCTCATGTCAAGTCCACATTTTTCATTGACTCTGGTATATTTCATGACATCTACGTCAAAATCATGGGCACAACCCCACCAAATGGCACAAAAATAGTTGACATGTCAAGATGAATCATAATCAAATGAATAATTTATATTTGGTTTCGTCAATGTGATTCACATAACAGATCCCTATGACAATAGTGATTTTCATTATAAATAGGCTGATTTATCTCTATCTAACTGGGGAACCATATGAAGAGGAAAAGGTCGATGATATAGGGAAAGACATGGGTATTCTAGAAGACACTATTTTAACTCTACCCTTACTCAAACTCTATATGAAGTGGAAAATCAAGGAGAGCTCTTCAATGGGCTCAACAAGAATAATGAAATTCTTCCACACATGACAGATTTGGTCCTAACATGATTATTTTAGAGGACCAATTATAGGTTAGACCATCATATTTTCAGCATGAATATTGAGCTTGTTAGTCTAATCTACAAAATCCAGGAGTATTTCCGATTTCTTCTCCAACACATGGTACATCTACATCAGAAGCGTGGACATCCAAGGAACATGCAAAACCAAATATCCAGGTTGGAAAAAGTAGACCTATAGACCAAACATATAATTTTTTAAAATAGCTGGCCCATATACTAGTCATGTTGTCAATTTTTAATGCCTTAATTCTGTCAAAAGATCATGAAGATGAAAATATTGAAGCATTTTCATGTCCTCAAGAGTTTGAAATGATTGTTGTTGCTGCTGAGGTTTACCATATCGAGAATGATACTATAGAATGTCATTCAGTCATATCTTTTACAGATTAAGATGGATATGAAGTTTCACTTGGACATATGATTCCCTTATATCTATCTGTAAGGTTCAATGAAATATACATCCGAAGAGCATTCATTGATAATGGATCAAGAGTCAACCTCATTCCTATTCATACACTTCATCAATTGGGCCTCACTGAATCTGACTTATACTACTTTAATTTTTTAAGGTAATGAAAAGATTGAGCAAGAACCTTTGGGTGAGATAACACTCAGAACTCAGTTTTGGGACCTTGTGTCTAATTCAGATTTCACGACTGTTCATCAGGACACATCCTTTAACATTCTCTTGGTAGGCCTTGGCTAGATCAACATGTGACCAATCATTTTTCATAACACCAATGTCCCAATTATTCTTTCAATGGTCAAATAAGGACATTAAATCATGACAAGTCTCCCTTAAAAATGTTTTTATCTCAATACAATGAAGCAAAATTTTATCACACGAAGGGAATGGAGTCCATAACAAATGAGGTAACAAGAATTAATGCTGTGAATAGAATGGAAAAGATCCCAAAAAAACTCATTAATACATTTGATTAAAAATTTTGTGGTACCTATCAATTAAATTGAAAAGGTAAACCCAAATCCAAGAAATCATCTAGTAGCATTCATAAAATCAATTGTAGAAATCGAGCCTGACAGCATGGGAGAAGTTGATGATTGACCAAGAAGTGGTGAATGCTTAAGTAGAGATGTCTTCATTTCATCCACCGAACATCAACACGCATCTACCACACCAATCATATTAGAAGATGTTTTTGCAATATTAGAGGAATATGAGGATTTTGATTCTCATTCCATCATCTTCTCTTTATTAACCTAATAAGACCATTTGTTATTAGTAGGGTTAGAAATGGTGGCCTCTTCATCAAGATTTTCAAATACTAACTCCTCCCCTTACTCTAGATGTTTTTCTTATTCATCTACTATAAAATAAAAAAAGAATAAGTAACACATAATTTATAAGAAGAAGAAGATATCAGGAATGTTCATCCATCATTGAGGAAGGTCTATCTACCACTATAGATGAGCTCAAATAAATACATCTTGGTATAGAAGATGATCCAGGCCCCACTTAAATTAGTGCATCCATGAATTATAATGAGACTGATATGTATACTTAATTTCTAAATAAAAATAAAAATACATTTTCATGTAATTATACAAAAATTATAGTACTTAATATCTATGTAGGAAGTCATCATTTTAGTTTTATTGAAGAACATTAAAAATTCAAGGCAGCGGGAAGTAGAACACACCCAAATCATGCCTCAAAAATTGGATCTGATGTTGATAATATTATAAAGGCTAAATTTGTTATGGATGTTCAATATCACAAAGGGATAGCTAACATTGTCCCAGGGAAAGAGAAGAATGGGAAAATCAGAGTTTTCATTGATTTCAGATATATTTACTAGTATTTTCCTAATGATGACTTTCTAGATCCGATCACAATTATTTTAATTAATGAAAAAACTAGCTATGAAGCTCTTTCCTTCATGGATTCCTTCTCTGGGTATAATAAAATTCATATGGATCCATAGGATGAAGAATATATAGCCTTAATATCCCCTCAAGGTGTGTTTTGCTATCGGGTAATGCCCTTTTGGCTTAAATAATGCATGTGAAACATATCATCATGTCTTGAAATATATCACTTAAACCTTCTTAAGGAAATTTGTCTAATGATATATGGATGATTTGGTAGTTTAATCTAGACAACGTTCTGATCACTTGGCTGATCTGAATAACATATTCTATAAACATCAGCAACACAATTTGAAGATGAACCCCTTGAAATGTGCTTTCGGGGTTACCTTTGGAATGTCCATCGGCTTCATTGTATGCCATATTAGTATCTATGTTTATCTTGAGAAAACTAACTCAGTCATTGGCATGTAACCCCCTATACATTTGATGGAATTAAATGGACTCCAAGGAAACATAGACTATATTTGGTAATTTGTATCCAATTTTTCAGGCATGTGTTTTCCCATCACCTGATTAATGAATAAGGGAGTCACCTGTAAATGGACTAAAGTCTATCAATAATATTTTGAAACCCTCAAGAAGTATCTCTTGATTCCACCGGTATTTATTCTACCTGTTGAAGGATGACCACTTATTCTCTATGTGGAAGCTTTAGTGTAATGATTGGGTTCTTTCCTTTCCCAAAAGAATGATGGTGTGAATAAAAATAGCCTTCACTATCATAATCAAACTATGCATGATGCAGAAACTAAGTATTCAAGTATTGAAATGAGCTTCATGGAATTAATCATTGAAGTTTATAAATTGAGTCACTACCTATGGAATCATGAAGTCAAATTGTTATCTCACAATAACCCACTCAAATTTATCCCCAATTTCCCTATGATTATAGGATGTATGGGACTATGGGTAGTTATTTTGAAATAGTTTGATATCTAGTTTGTGCCTAAATAGTCAAAAAAAGGCCAAACTCTTGCCGAATTCCTTACTGATCACCCAGCTGCAGAAGATACATCATTGTATACTGAACTTCCTAATGAAGAGGTCTTCTGTATTCAAGAAAATTTCCAAACATGGGAGAGGTACATTTATATTGCCTCTATAAGTACAATAGGGAAAAGAATAGAAACCCCTAAACTCAACAAATATGGGTTACGAATTTTACTTATCTCCATAGAAAAGGTAGTTTTTTTATTCCTTCTTATTGTAAGATGGTTGTACAAACAATGATAAAAAATATCGAGCTTTCATCACAAGATTGTAATTGGATCTTCCGGTGCAATTGAACCACTTGAAAGTGAAAGTTGATTTAGAATTTGTAATCATACAAATCAATGGGAAATATTATATCAAAAAATGAGAGTTAATCCCTTCAATTGATTACGTCAAAGGGTTAATGACTGAATTTACCCTTGATTCGACATTGTATTATGTACCGTGATCACAAGACACCGAAGGTGATGCATAGGCTAACTGAGTTGCAATCATGGCAGATCCAAACCAAGATGAGACTGTCATCATCATAACCCATCTTCGTATGGTCTCTCCTATCATTAAAACAAGAGTAGATGAAATTAATGAAATTAGTCTTGTTTTTTGTTCCATATGGTCATTCCATTGGAAGGAGAAAACCGATCATGGAATACCTTCAACCTGAAGTACATCAACTAGATAGAGAAGAAAAAGAACATATCTGACAACAAGAGACCAGTTTAACTCTTTATGATAGTCAGTAACACCAAAATATCTTATACAAATGAGGAATTGATGGAGTTCTCTTCAATTGTATTGATGGAGAAGAAACAACAGTTTTTGTGAAAAAAGCACATTCATGAGCTTGTGGTGACCACCAGTCTGGGAAGAAGATTTTTGAGAAAATCTAAAGGCATGGATACTTCTGGCCATCAGTGATGTATGATTGCATAGATTTCACAAAAAAATATCCTACATTTCAGGTGTATTTCAACTTCATTCATTAACCACTTGAGATTATACATACAGCTAAATAATCTAGACCATTTTCCAAATGGGGAATGTATATAGTATGGCCTTATCCTCTATCCATGGATAAACAATTCAAGTATATTCTTACTACTGAATTCTTCTCCAAATGGGATGTGGAAATACCTCTCAATGAATAAGGACACAAAATCATAGTTAGTTTTGAAAAAACTAACATCATCACCATATTTTCTGTTCCTTATACAATATTTACGAACACTGGTACTAATTTTTTGTTCTGTTGAAGTAAATTACATATATCAAGAGAACAATATCAAATCCAACCATTCATCTCTCAATCATGTGGTGGCCATTGGAAATATAGATGATTTCAGTAAAACCCTATCATATATACTCTAAAATATTGTGGATAAAGATAAGAAATCTTGTTCTGATAAACTTTTTCATGATTTATGGGCTTATCAAGCTACTACCCATACTACCACCCAGGAAAGTCCATATTCATTGGTGTATAGAATAGAATCATTTTTTCCAATTTAAATTCAATTTCATTCCCTCATAGTTGAAATCTGTGATTAGTTGTCTATATATGCGAAGTCTAATAAATGGTTTGATGAGATAGAGTGATTAAAAATAAGATTTCATATTGTGCATTATTTATAAGTGTATCAAAACTGTATAGTGTGATCCTTTATAAATAAATTTTTTCCTCCATTCATTTCATCAAGGATAATTTGTATTGTTACTTAGGGCTCTAATTATAATAGGAAACAAACATCCAAATATTGAGCCAAAGTGGTAAAGACCTTATTTCATACATAAGGTCTACTCAAATGGAGCTCATTTGATAATATAAATGGATGAAGACTTTATTACAACTCTATCCAATGCCCGATTCTTGAAGAAATACTTTGTTTAATTGAAAAACATGCCCTCACTTCCAAACTTAAAACTACACAATACAACATCTTTATTGCATGAATCTAAACACCATAGCACAAGGTTCTAGTCACTTGACATTAAACTAGATAAAAACTATAATCGTCCATGCTACACAATGAAAAATCTATAGAATCATTGTCATGGTCGCATTACGTTAAATTGAATGACATCATTTTTCCTGATTACATGACATTAAACTGTATGAATAACATCTTCTTCTACATGACGTTAAGAGCATCCAGATGCAAGAATCATTGAAATCATTATTACTCTATAAGATAACATGAGTCCCTTTCCTCCCAATGTCTGAGTTAAATCTACATAGGTTCCTCATTTCAAGAACTATGTGTGGCTTGATTCTCATTCATATGAGATACATAGAGATTCGTAGATCTCTAGTATTGGGCACAACTGCACAGAGCTAAAATTTTTATTTCCCTTTTCTTCTCATGTATATTCACTAGATCTATACAGAGTTATTTTTTAAAATAAATGGATTTTAATAACATTTGTGTCTTATGTTTAACCGCAATTCTAAAATGTGTTGAAAGACCCCCATCTCCCATCTCATACTAGATTGGTGTTCGAAATGAATGATTCATGAACAACGTATGTCTTGAGTCTCATCTATATGTTATACGTAGAGATGTGACGATCTCAAATATTGGGCCCATCCATGGTAACCCCCACCCCACATTATTCCTTATATTATAATCAAACCATCATAGGGAATGTTAGAAGAACTAAATATGGATTGTTTCTTTAACCCACCAAGACATATAGTGACACTAGGGTTTCATCCATTAGTCTAGTTAAAATAGGTCTTTCTTTTCACATCAGTTCATATCTGTACTTACCACATGACATTAAACTACATGGAAATATAATACCCATATTTTTCACTTATGTCACCTTTTGTGTTACAAAAGAAACCCTTAATTCTCTTTGTCTCTCACACTGAGCAATGATATTGTGGGCTTAGGAATTGTGTAAAAGGATTCTCTGTATAAATAAGGTGTCCAAATTCCTTATGGGTTTATTAATATCTTCACTGGTTGACATAAAAATCCATAGTACAATGTCCTCACTACATGACTTAAAACTAAGTAGTACAATGTCCTCACTACATGACTCTAAACTGTATAGCATAATATTAATTCAAATGAAAAAATATAGTCTCTATTTTTACATATGATTTAGATCTATGTAAAGTACTTACAACTCTTCGACAATATTGATTAAATTATTTTTCATGTTGATTGAGCATTACCCCGTTCCATATGTAACACTCATAATCAGGAATATTTTCAGATCTTCATAATCATTCTTACAGTTTCTAGTGACAACTTTTCTAATATATGAGAACTCTTTTTCCTAACTATGTAGTACATTCCCTTAGGAGGCCTTGAATAAGTTGCCTATATTACGGGCCTATCATTCAAAAGATGCCACTATTTTTATATGCAACATATGACCAAGTTGTCCATGCATAATACATCCCCAATAATGGGTTTGTCAAATGATGGTAATTTTGTTCTTGGTTATAGTATCTTTATCCCATTCAAACATTGATGACAATATAGAAGAATCTATATTTTAAAATAGTCAGTCATTTATATTTGTCCCATTATATTTCTCTTTATATGAAAGTATTCAAGACCATGGTTTACACATCTCCCTATCCTTATGTTCAATGTTATTTGAAATAATAATGGATCACATAACCACATATCGTATATTGCTTCCATTTTTTTCATAGTCATATGGCCTAAAAGTAAAAACATCATACATCCTACATTTGGGTCAGAACTTCATAGAAATCATATTTATCTAATTATTTGGAAATAATCATTGGATATACTCTCTCTATATTTAGGCACCTTTCTTCACAAACCATACACTGTGCTTTGAAAAATATGAATCTTCATAAGATTTCTTTCAAATTTTAGTAATATAATGTCACAATTATGGAAAGCTCTTTTTCCTGACTATGCTGTATGTTCCCATAGGTGGCCTTGCATAAATGTTTCCCACGTTACCGGCATGTTGGTCAAAAGATTCCGCTATTTTACTATTCATCATATTCCCCATTTGTCCCTACATAATACAACCCCCATAACATGTTTTTCAAGTAATGATAACTTTGTTATTGGAAACAAATTCCTCTAATTCTTTTATCCATCTTCCCATTTCATTATTTAGATCCAGAAATTCCTAAATCATAGTTCAGAATTTTTCTTTACATACATGAATATGGTAGTACGTTTCCAGATAAAATTATCAAGAAATTGGGAGTGTATCACACCTTTGGTCTGATCTAACAACCTTAAATTACAGCCACACAAAGTCCTCACTGCATGACAGAAAATAACACATCCCAATGTCCTCATTGCATAACTTAAAACTGCACAATTTAATATTATAAATTCTATTTTTTGATAAATGTTTTTAATCCAATTATTATATACCAAATTTTTATAGAAATGATTTTCATAATCCTGACATATGTTGAAATAAAGAACCATTTATTCTCAAAAAAAAATTCCTTGTAAAACCCCCTACAATGATCTTGGGTCACTAAAATCATATTTTTAATTTTCTATCAATAGTAAAATGTCAAATTCTTAAGTATACTTTTTCTTGACTATGCAGTAATTGCAATTAAGTGGACTCACATAAAATTTTCTTACATAATGGGCCAATCAATAAAAATATTCCACTATTTGGAAATGAAGAATATGACCTAGTTGGCCCTACATAACACAATTCCCATAACGAGTTTTTCAGATAACGGCAACTTCGCTCTTGGAGGAGACTCCCCTAATGTTGATACAAGTTTTATGCTTGATGATAATAAAAATCATGACTTAATATTCCCCTTGGAAATATTTTAAAAATCTTAAAACAATTCTTAGCCACTGAGTCTTTTTTGGGTTCTAATTTTAAATTTTATGTTAAATGATATTCATCCATAAACATTAACCCTTTATAGTCCAATATACATGACTCTAAAATGCCAACAACAAGAGACGTGGTACTCACCAGAATGGTAACCCGTAAAGGGAAATCTGAACAAAAGTCATGTCCCAACTCACTAAACTTATATTTTATATAATTTATGTAATATTGAGAAATAGAAATTCAAATGATCAATGTTATTGGGGTTGTCCATTAAACCCTATTAAAAATCAAAATATACGCATTAGGCCCATTGACATAATAAGAAAATTCTTGAGCTCCCACATTCTTTTCATTGTTATTATGATTATCTAACATTATGGTTTGATGTTTAAAATAAATCATCATCGTCATTACCCTTAATATGAAAATCAATGAAAAAAAAGGGAAAGAATGAAGGTACATATGTTTGAAGAAAAAATTTTGTTCATTAATTTGAAATAAGAGGGACATCCACAAAATTAATTATCTCTATAATGTTTTAAACAAAACTCTAAATATGACTTTTCATTTATTGAATGGCCTCATGACCTCCTTCATCTTCATGTTGAAGTTGAAACAGTTGAGAAACTCTAGCCTCCTCCGCTAGATGATGTGCTTCCCTAGCAGTTTAAATGGTAGTTTTCCACTCTAATTGGGATTCTCCCAGTGTTTGGTTAAATTGACCTAGTTTTTTATAAATAGAATCTAGTTGTTGTTGAATATATAAAAAAATTTTGGGGTTTCATTAATTTATTGGGTGATTTTTATTGATTTCTTGTTAAGATATTTCTCGGCCTCAGCTATTGCTGCTTGGATGATCTCAATATTGATATGTCATTTTGACTTTTCAAAATCATGCCACAACATATACAATTGCTCATGTCGGTTAATGGTCTCTTTCATTGCATCGTAGACTGACAGATAATTAATTCGACCAAACCTCTATAAAAAATATAATAATGGGATTTCAAAAAGTGGGACAGTTGTTTGTCTAAAGGATTCTCAGCAATTATGCTCTAGATATGAGACCATGTCTTATTAAGTACCATGTCAATAGTACATTGCCTTTCTTAGTCTGAATAAAGTCACTACCATTGGGTAAAATTTAGTCTTGAAATATATTAAATGAAGGGATTCCTTATTACACTTCTCTTGGAATTGTAGAAGCTTCATCCCTACTAATGCCTGATCCAACACATAAGCTTCACCTTCCGATCTAACCATGGGAGCTGATAACCCTAAATGATAAATCAATGTCATTTTTAGTTTCAGAAAAACTGGCTGAAACATACTATGATCCAGAAATTAAATGAAATTTACCCAATAATAAATCTTCCACTTGATTAGACTCATCCCCTGTATTCTCATCTACACTAGTTTGAGTAGATGTTTCTTGAGATGTGTGACTCTCTTTAGTTTTCCTAGTTTTCATAGTTGAAGGCTCTAGAATGTCTCTCAATAGGGGGTTCTCAATTGGTATTTCTCCAGCTTCATCAGAATATGGATAGAGTAGAATTCCCCACTCCTGATGTGTTGAGAAGGTGTTGTTTTCATAAATACATAATTTTATATGGTTGATATTGTTGAGAACAATACTCTATCTATTTATGAAGATTTTGATGCTCACAAAAACCCTTATTTTTTATTATAATTATTTTACATTGAGTATATTTATGTAAATTAATATTATTTATTTCACTATTTTTAGATAATATTAAAGCATTTAATTCATGTGTAATATTTGGTAAAGTATTCAAAAATTAAATGAGCGTGTTCTAGAAACACTGTTCACGATCTACATGTTCGGAAATTACTTGAGTGTGTGCTGGAAACAATATTCATATCCTATGCTGAGAAGAGTAGTTTAAGGATGGAATCTATCATTTTCTTTATAGGTTATCATAAAAGTATGGTTATGCAACCATACGTTATCAAAAAAGTATGAAGGAAGGAACCTTACCTTTTGAAGGAAACTTACTTTTAGAAGGAACCTTACTTTTGGAAGGAACTATACTTTTGGAAGGGATGTTACTTTTGTAAGAAGATCCCTATGTTAGGAAGAATCCTTACATTTGGGAAATTGGAAAAGTATGGAAGAAGATCATTATGAGTGTATCAAACATTATATTTCATTCTTAAAAGTATGATTCATCAACAATACATTTGTAAACAACCATACATTTGAATGTTGAAGAGAAAAGTATGGTTCATCAACCATACTTCTGTAAATGATAAACCATACATTTGGAAGTAGATATAATTATGTATTATTAACCTTAAATTTGATATCTACCTTACGCTGTGAACCTTATGTTCAGATAATGAATTCTATAAAGTTCGACCCTACACTTGGTGTCATATATTTAAATTACGATTTTATTTGAGAAACTGTCTTTATGGAGATTATAAGGCTAATTTCAAGAGAAATTAAAATCCCAAATCTAAAATGTGTCTTTGACTAATTCAAATCCGTTTTTATGATTCAGAGGATCATTTTAAGATGATATTTTCAAGTGGAATTTTTAGGGGAGTTACGACTGCTCTGTTATTCAAACATTTGAATATTGGGATTCTTCGGAGGACTTTTGTATATATAAATTTTAAAGGAAGATCTCTCATCTTTATTCTATATATACATGCATTATTTTTTATTATATATATTGAGGAAAACCATAAAAATATATATCATGATCTTGAGTTTTTCACTGCTACATTTTACAGAGACAATCAAGAATTACATATCTACTAATACAAAGAACCACAAAGGTCTATTTTCTGATTAAGATGAAAAATGATTTAAGATTCACCAATTATACATCAAATATCTTTTGTGAATTGACTACTGATTAATGTTTCGAATTACATTTCAATATCTACTACACTTGGATTGACTTAGAACAACTTCTAAATGAAGAACATCTTTTCTGATGTCAAATATCATTCTATTGTCAATTGCTTGCTATTAAAATTGTGAATAACAACTGGAAATTATTTCGAAGAACAAATAATATTTTACATTGAGTAAATACCTTCTCATACTAAGTTTTGTATTTGGTTCTGTTTATGAACCTGAAGGATCGGTTTAGCCAAAAAACGTGTAAAGGTGTCAACTGCCTGCACTCAATTATGGAACGGTCTATTGATAAGAGGAATAGATAGTGAAAATCACCAAGCTCATGAAGTATAGTATATGTGGAGTGGACCAGGGGCCTTCTAATCCCCGAACCAATATACATCATTCCTCATTTGATATTTATTCTCTGCTAGTTAATCCAGCTATTAATGTTAAAAGGACTAATCATGATCTCATGAAGAAATTGTAAAAGATACAATTCACCCCTCCTCTTGGGTATATTTGGTATAACCCGATCCAATAATTGGTATTAGTGGTGGAGCTTTTGTCAAAGCTATAACAAGATGAATATATTTGGATTATACATCATTAGAATGGATGATACACGATAGGGTATGTCAATGGTTTGATCTCCAAACATCAATAGTGAAAATTATGGATGTTGGAAATCAAGAATGATCATTTATCTAAAAAATCATGAATTTAGGGTCTACTAAAAAATTCTAACTCCCTATGTGATTCTAGAAAAACCTGAAAAATGGAGTGATAATTTAGAAGTAGAGTACACCATAAAATTGAAAGCTATGAATGCTATCATCTACAGTCTTGGAAAAGATTAATACAATAGTGTTTCTTAGTGCCCAACGACTTATGAAATGTGGTAGTCAATTGTAGTTGCTTATGAAGGAACTATTAATGTCATACATATGAGTTATGTCAATTATACACTACATTTTGATACATTCAAGATATTTTAAGGAGAAAGTATCACCAAAATGAATCGAAGGTTGACATATTTTTTCAACAATATCACTTCAATTGGAGATTCGATCAAACATGTTGATCAAGCCCTGAATGTAAAAAGTGTACTACCACCCAGATGTAATGGAATCTCTGTTGCTATCAGAAAATCGTCTCCTATCAATGATTTAACAATGAGAATGTTAATGGAACTCTAATTATGTATGTGGCTTAGATATAGGATGAAGAAAATGAGAATAAGGTTCTGATCAAGAGAGAAAACACTTCCTTAAATGTGTCATCTCAAAGAAAAAGCCTAAATCTAAAGAAAATGGAAATGAAGGAAAAATCAGAATGTTTCAATTCATCTAATTCATATATGGAACTGGTTCAGATATCTAGAAAATTTTGTAAGTTTTATTAAAAGAAAGAAACTTTAGATTCTCTTTAAAAAAATGATAAGGATGTAAGATATTATGAGTGTAAGAAACTTGGTCATATCAGACCTGACTATCAATAATTAAAAGAAGACAAGGGAAAGAAATTATTTAAGAGAAATAATTATGAGAAAAAATGGAATAAGGGAATGAAAGATACCTAGAGTGTATTTGAAGACTCCATCATCCCATTAGAGTCTGATTCAGAAAAAGAGGAATCGAACCTGAAAGCCAATATGTTTTATATGGCAGAAACTGATGAGGCATAAACCTATTACTCATCTAACTCTAATTATTACTCTAATTCAGATTCTAGTTATCCAAATGAAAAAAATGAAACCTAATGCAATATAATTAAAGAAAAATATGAATCGTTATTTATGAAAAATAAATCTTTAAAAAATATTCATATTTCTGTTTTAGGAGAGAGAGATACTATGCTAACGCAACATCATGAATTACTGGAAATGTATAACATAATTTACACAAACTCTATAGATATTGAAACTAAAATAAAATATCTAAGAACAGAAGTATAAACATACAAAAGTGCATATCATAGTTTTTACAAAAGAAGAAAATAAACTAAATGTAATAATTGGAATGAACGTGATTAAAAATGAAAGATATGGAATAGATGGTAATGGTGATAAACTGACACGATATAAAAATTTCAATGTTCCTAGTACTAGAAAAGTAATATGTAATGATTTGGAACAGGAAGAAACATATCTAAAAACATTTATTTAAGGAAATCGCCAAAAAGTGGGATTAAGAAAGCCTTTGTTTCAAGCAGTTTATATGATTTTATTGATTATATAAATACAAAGAAAGTCTGTATTTCCATGTCTTTTCTAGCTAAAACTACTATAACCAATAGAATATGGGTACAAAATCAAACCCTTGTTTAAATTCCATTGCAGGAAGTAGGTCATAGAATCCAAACTGAAATATTGTACATGGATAATAGCTTATTAAAATATATGAGTGGAAACTCATAAAATTTCAAAACTCCAACTCAAAATAATGGAGGTGAAGTCACATTTGGTGACAATTCCAACAATATGATTATTGGCATTGGAACAGTTGGAGATTCAAAAGTTGTATTAGTCAATAAAGTATTCGATATACACTGATTGAAACACAACATGATAAGTACATCTCAACTCTATGATGATCGTTATGCTGTTGATATTTCTAAATATTTCTATTCTATTTTCAAAGATAAATTGCTTTAATTTAGATCACCCTGAAGTGATAATATTTATACCTTAGTTTTAAATTCACTGTGTAAAAAAAAGTAAACTGCTTAATTGCTAAGATAAATGAATCTTGAATCTGGAATAGAAGACTTGGACATTGAAATATATATAATTTAAATAAGTTATTTAAGAAACACCTAGTTTCTAATTTTCCTAGTCTCAAATATTAATGTGATAGAATCTCTGATGCATGTTGACATGGCAAGAAGCACAAATCATCCTTCAAATCTGTTAAAAAAGTTGCTGCATCTAAACCTCTATAACTTATCCAAATAGATCAGTTTGGACCTTCATTGGTAGCATTCTTTGATGGAAAATTATATGTATATGCTTTAGTTTATGACAATTCTAGATTTACTTGGATTTATTTTTTAAAAAATAAAAATGAAACTTTTACTATATATGAAATATTCTGCAAATGTGTTCAACATGAAAAAGCATTTAAAATAATTTCATTAAGAAGTGATCATGGTTGAGAATTTGAGAATTTGTATTTTAATTTATTTTTCACAAATATGGGTATTAAACACACCTTCTCTGCACCATGAACACCTCAACAAAATAGAATTGTTGAAAAAAAGAAATAGGAATGTTATAGAAATGACTAAGACTATGGTAAATGAATACAATCATTCTACATATTTCTATGAGGAAGCTGTAAGCACAAACTGTTATATAATAAATAGAATTTTAATTAGACTGTTTTTTTAATGAAATCCTATAAACTCTAGAATAACCGAAAATCTAAAATAAATTATTTTAATGATTTTTATGCAAGGTTTTCACCTTAAACACCATGGATAATCTTGAAGATATTGATCCAAAATCTGATGAAGGAATTTTATTAGGATATTTTACTACTTCCAAAAAATATAGAGTTTTTAGTAAAAATTCAATGATTGTTGAAGAATTGGCTCATGTGAAATTTGATGAATATGCCCCCTTTGAAGAAAATAAATACCAAATTGATGAATATCACTCTAATGAAAACATGAAACTTCAATAAATGAAAGATGATTTTGAAAAAGATATAAATAAAATATAGTCTAGTTCAGAAGGACATGAAATTGTAGAACCTAATAGTTTACTACCTAAATATTTTAGAACCTTAATAATTACCCTTTAAAAACTGATATAGGAGACCTAGAAATTGGAATAACAACTAGAAGATATGAAGGAAATATTTTTGAATTCACTGCCTTTCTATCCCAATTAGAACCTAAGACATTTAAAAAATCATTAGTTGATGAATTTTGGATGATATAAATGCAAGAAGTACTAAACTAGTTCAAGTGAAATGAAGATTGGAATTTAGTTGAATGACCATAGAACTATCCAGTTATTGGAACCAAATGTGTCTTTATAAATAAACCATATGATCAAGGAACAATAACTTGAAATAAAGCAAGACTAGTAGCTATGGTATTTAATCAGGAAGAATGTATAGATTATTATGTGACCTTTGCACCTATAGCTAGATTAGAATTCATTATAATCCTTTTAGCCTATGCATCTCATATAAACATAAAATTATATTAGATGGATTTTAAGATTGCCTTTTTAAATGGTTATATAATGGATAATGTTTATGGTGAGCAACCTCCTGGTTTTGAAAATTCTCAAAAACCAGATTCTAGTTTTATACATACTAAAGCTCTCTATAGACTTATATATACACTTAGAGCATGGTATAAAAAATTAAGATAATTCCTTTTAAAAAATGATTTTACCTTTTTAATGGAAGATCTAATTTTCTTTATAAAAACTATAGATTCTAATGTTTAATTGGTTAAATTTTATTTTGATGATGTAGTTTTTGGATCCAAAAATCCAATCATTATCATGATTTAATCAAATTTAATGCAAAAGAAATTTGAAATGAGCATCATGGGAGGATTAAATTTCTTTTTAGGACATTAAATTTCTCAAAAATATTTTGGAAATGTTTTGAATCTAATCAAATACATTAATGATTTACTTAATAGATTTAGACTTGAAAAAAACATGACATATACAACTCCAATGTGTAATAATATAAAACTTGACATTGATGAAACTTGAAAATCAGTTTACAACAAGTTATATAGAGGAATGATTGGAAGTTTATTGTATCATAGTAATATTAGGCAAAATATAATGTACTCAGTATGTCTTCGTTATATATTTAAATCTGATCCTAGAGAATTCCACCTGAGTGTGGTCAAAAGAATTTTTAGATATCTAATGGGAACTATTTTTCAATCTCTTCTCTATCAAAAAAATATGATTTTAATTTAATTTCATATTCAGATACAAATATTGGATGTTAAATATTAGATAGAAAAAGAACAGCAAAACATGTAAATTTTTAGGAAAATCTTTAGTGTCATGGTCCAGTAAGAAACCACACCCAGTTTCCATGCCAACAACTTAGGCAGAATATGTATCTGCAAGCAGTTACTGTGCACAAGTTTTGTGGATGAAAAACATTCTTATGGAATTTTGGATAAATTTAAATAATACACCTATTTTATGTGATAATACAAGTGCTATAAATATTTTTAAAAACCTATTAATCATTTTAGGACTAAGAATATTGATATAATACATCATTTTCTCAGAGATCATGTTCTTAAAACGGATATATTCTTAGTGTTTGTAAGCAATGAAATTCAATTAGCTGATATTTTAACTAAACCACTTCACAATGCAAGGTTTGATTTTATTAAGGGGGGCTAGGTTTATTTATTTTATAATGGTTTTTTTCACTAATTTTATTTATTACTTGTTTAATTTAAAAACATCGTTAGTTCTACATTAAATTTTTTTCGTGTAAGTTTTTACTTTTAAATAATGTAATAATTACTATGTGAATAATGACCTCAGAATCAAGGATGTCCGAAACCGATTCAACTTCCAAATCTGTCCCATTTCTGAATACCCTTAGAATCCTTGAAAACCTCTACTGATCTTCTCTACCCACACCTGATCCTTCGAAACCTAAACCTTTCGAAACATTAAAGATCTACATCAAAAGTGGAAAATACATAGAGGTCCGATGATCCAGAGATCGACACTGTAAAGCCTCAATTCTCAATAGAAAGGAAGATTCTACAAGGAATGTTATTTGATTTAATATGGCTATGTCAAAAAAATCTGATACTACAGAATTTCGTAGCTTTTCAAAAACTAGAACAAACATTTAATGGAGAGAACACAGAGTTTCTATATATGGTCAAACTTCATCGCTACTTTAAATCTTTTCAGTTTATCTTGATAAAATTGGAAGATATTGGGATATCAAAGATCAAGGACAAAGGTGTTTTGATATCATCTATGGAAAAAGAAAAAAATTAACTACCCTCATGAGGGAGTATTTCACTTTGATTTGAAGAAGAATGGTGATAGTTTTCATAAATAAGAGGATATTATGTCTTTTTTTGTTTGGATCAAAATATATAAGGAAGATGATAGTGAAAGATCTATATCTGGACAAAAAGATTTTAGTTAAGTTTAGGAAAATATGGATTTAACCTCGTATGTCAGAAATAGAGATAAATTTTTATCTTGACATGTATATCATGTTTCTCTTAATGTGTGATATCATGTTAAACATTTAGAGATAAATGGTGAGATATCTTAGTTATTTTTTCCAACTAAAAGTGATAATGATCTCATATACCTTTGGAAGATTCATTTCAATGATTTTGTTTAAGAAAGATATGATAAGGATTGTGGATGATCGTGTGAGATGCCAACACAGTGAAATATTCAATTCAAGAACATTGTGATACATTGGTTTATTTTGTAGCACAATAAAAGGAAAACTCATGACCATTGGAGCAGAAGAAGAGAAAGAGAGTGCTCAAGAACAACCTGAAAAATCAAAAGAATGACAAGATGAATCGAGAGTAGGTGGAGTTTCAAGATGAATCAGATTTGAAACTGTTGATACACATATAGATGAGGAATGTCAAGATGAACTATGAAAGAAAAGGAATAGAATGGATTATGTTGGAGAGGATCCTACAAAAAAAATGAAAATGAAACTGAACAGCTTCTGATCTACAGATTGTTTTGGAGAATCTATAGTATAAGACATTGCAAACCCAATAGTTTCTCATATTGAGGTGACTCCTCATATAGAAAAAGAAATTGTGCCTCAGGAAGAAGTATTGTCCGAACCAGAAGTATAGGCATAAGATACACCTGGATCTAATCTTCAAAAGGAAATTGATCTAGAGGAACGAGTTTTAGAGGAACCTCTCATGGAAGAGATCAATGAAGAAGATGCTCAAGAGAAGAAAGATCAAGTTCATATAGATTAAGAAGAGAACCCTTTTTGAGATTCCTACTGAAGTACTTAATGATGACTTTTCTGAAGAGGAGTCTAGGAAAGACTCTAGGGAAAAATCTATGGAAACCCTACCACAGGGAGGGGATGAAGATGTTGAATCTCAACCTTTGGCATTGATAAATTCAGGGGAAACTCAAACTAAGAATCAAGCACATGGTGCCTCTGATTCTGATAATGATCATGGCGAGGAGTTGATCAAAAATTTAACAGTGTTCAAACTGAAAATGTATCGTTGCAAAGTGAATTAGAAAATAAGAGGCAGATGTTTCAGAACCTGAAAGCCAGTTCTATTTCTAAGAAAGATGTGGAATATTTTAAGAAGGAAATGATGGCTGAAGTGGAAAATATAAAATATGAAATGGTGATGAACACAGGTTTACTAGAGTTTAAATCTTTCATGGAGCAACAATTCGCAGCTCTAAAAACTAGTGAATCTATTAAATCAGGTAATTCACATGATTTTATCAGAAGATTTTAGGCCATTACAGCAGTTATGAGAAATATGAATGAAATATTGTAGGAATTTCAATGAAATAATGCTCTATTATCTGTGATGTTGGAGAATTAGAATTTTCTAGTAGACCAGTTGACTCCCAGTGAACCATGTATTAGAACCTTGCTGAATTAGTTCATAGAAAATTTAACTCTACTTTCGGAGAAGGAAAAGATTTACATGAGTTTTTCAGAGTCAATTTTATTGAAGAAATTCATCTGACTCAGGATGGAAGTGGTCTCATAATCCAGTTAGGCAATGGACTAATGAAAAGGTTGAGACTGTAGTTTTTAGAGATCCATGATGTATTTTTGTGGTGCTAAAACCTGTTTCTCAAAACCTTTTTTTCCCAACATTGATTCTTCATTCCTTTTACTGTGCATATAATTATATTTTCAATAAAATATAATTTAATTCCATGTGTTTCAATTATTAATTTGTTTTACTAACCAAACTATGTTAGAAAAATGGTAATCTAGATTTAAATATTGATAAATAGTTTATCATAGCATTTAATTAGATCAGTGATACATTGAAATGTGTTATATCTTATTCAATGATTTTTGTGGATATCACAAAAAGAGGGAGAAATTAAGATAAATAAAACATTTTATTTTATGTTCTTTAAAATTAATTTTATTTTCATTTAAACAAGGTAAAATTCAAATTTTATTTGAAACTTTTAAATAATTTTACACTGGGGGAGAAATTATATGAAATATTAAAATGTTATTTTTCAGATAAATAATAAACAATAAATATTTTTTTAAAATAATTTTGTTAAAATTAATTATTTTTTTATCTTTAGAAAATTCAAAAAATATATGTAATTAATTTTTTATGTTAATTTCAGTGTTTATTTTATGATTTTTGTGGTCATCAACAATATGGAGATTGTCAAGAAAGTGTTGTTTTCAACAATACATAATTTTAAATGAGGGAGATTGTTGGGAACAATACTCTATATCTTTATGATGATTTTGATTCTCACAAATACCAATATTTTTTATTCTAATGATTTTATTTTTATTATATTTCAAGAAATTAACATTATTTATTTGTCAATTTTGAGATAATATCATAGCATTTAATTTTAGTGGAATATTTGGAAAAGTATTCAGAAATTACTTGAGCGTGTTTTGGTAACACTATTCATGCTCAAAATGTTCAGAAATAACTTGACCGTGTTCTGGAAACAATATTCATATCCTACCTTGAGAAGCATAGTGTAAGGATGGAATCAGTTGTTTGAATTATAGTTTATCAAAAATGTATGGTTAAGAAACCATATGTTATTAGAAATGTATGAATGAAGGAACCTTACATTAGGAAGGAACCCTACTTTTGAAAGGAAAATTACTTTTGGAAGGAACATTACTTTTGGAAGGAACATTAATTTTGGAAGAAAACCCCTACGTTTGGAAGGAATATTAAATTTGGGAAATTGGAAAATTATGGAAGAAGATCATTATGTAAGTATGGAATGTTATTTTTTTTCTTAAAATTTTGGATCATCTACCTTACATTTGAAGACAATAATACATTTGTATGTTGAAGATAAAAGTTTGGTTCATTAACATTACTTCTGTGAATTATCATCCTTACATTTGGAAGATAAGAATAGTATGGATCATTAACCATAAGTTTGAGGTCATCCTTATTTTTTCAAACTAATGTTCAGAGAATGAATGCTCTAATGTTCAACCCTACATTTGGAATCAGATATTTAAATTGCGATTTTATCGAGCAATGATCTTTATGCAGATTATTAAGATGATTTCATGGCAGATTATAATCCTGAATCTAAAATGTGTCTTTGAATAATTCAAAGTCATTTATTTATGATTTAAAGGCTCGTTTTAAGAGGAGCATTTCATTCCAAATTTTCATGGGAGTTACGACTGCTCTTTTATTCAAACTTTGGAATATTGAAATTCTAAAGGCGACTTTTGTGGATCAAAATTTTAAATTTAGAATGATCACCTTTATTATATATATACCTGTATTATTTTTTTACTGTAGATATTGAGGAAAATAATCAAAAATATATTTCATGCTCTTGAGTTTTACACTTCTATAATTTACAGAGACAATCGAGACTTACAGATCAGCTATTACGAAGAATTACAAAGATCTATTTTTGGATGAAGAAGAAACATGATTGAGGATTCACCAATTCTACATCAAATATATTTTGTGAATTGACGGTTGATTAAATTTGAGAAATATATTTCAAGATCTACTGAAATTGGTTTGGCTCAGAACCAATTCTAACTGAAGAGCATCTTTTTTGAAGACAACAAACATTCTAATATCAATTGTGTGTTGTTGCAATTGCGAAGAACAACTGGAAAGTATTTCAAAGAAAAAATACCATTTTACATTGAGTAAGAATCTTCTCATACTAAGTAGTGTATTTGGTTCTGTGTATAAACCAGAAGAATTGGTTTAGCCTTAAACTTGTAAAGGTGTCAACTGCCTACACTTAGTTGTGGAAGGGTCTGTTGATGAGAGGACCAGATAGTGAAAATCACCAAGCTTGTGGAGTAGAGCATTGGTGGAGTGATCAAGGGGCCTTCTGTTCTACGAACCACTATACATCATGCTTCCTTTTCTATTTATTTTTCACTTCTCAAACTTTTTGATATTGTTAAGAAGACTAATCATGATCTCGCAAAGAAATTGTAAAAGACATGGTTCACCCACCTCTTACGAATATTTGGTATAAACTAATCCAACAATTGGTATCAGAGGTAGAGGTTTTGTCAAACCTATAACAAGCTGAATGTTTTTGTATTATACATCTGCACAATGGCTGATACACGAGAGGGTATGTCAATGGTATGAGATCCTTACTTCAACGGTGAAAATTATGGATGCTGGAAATCATGAATGATCATTTATCTAAAAAATCCGGGATACAGAGTCTAATTGAAAATTATAATTCCCTATATGATTCCAGAGAAAATTGAAACATGGAGTGCTAATACAGAAGCATAGTATGACCTAAACTCGAATGTTATAAATGCTACCATTTGTGTTCTTGGACCAGATGAATTCAATAGTGTTTCGCAGTGCCCGAAGTATTATGAAATGTGGAAGACAATTGTAGTTTCTTATGAAGGACCTAACAATGTCAGACAGATGAGGTATGCTACTGCTAAACTAAAATTCAATACCTTTATAATGTTTCAAAGAGAACATATCACCCAAATGAATGGTTGGTTGACCTTTATTGTCAACAATATGACTGCCTTGGGAGATCTGATCAAACAAGTTGATCAAGCCCTGAAAGTACTAAGAGTACTACAACCTAGATGGAATGGAATCTCTGCTGCTACTGGACAATCATCTCCTATTGAGGATTTAACAATGAGAGATTTAATTGGAACTCTAGTGATTTATGAGGATGAGATGTAGGATAAAGAAAATGAGAATAAGGTTCTAATCAAGAGGGGAAACACTGCAATAAAGGTGTCATCTCAATGAAAAATTACAAAGCTAAAGAAAAAGGAAATAAAGATAAAATTAGAAAGTTCTGATTCGTCCAATTCAAATGTGTAACTATCTTAGGTAGCCTGAAAATTTAGTAAGTCTTTACAAAAAAAATAAGGTTTTATAAAGTGTTTTAAAATGGATGGGAATAAAGTTAAATGTTATGAGCACAAGAAACGTGGTTATATTAGACCAAACTGTCCACTATTAAAGAAATACGAGATTAAGAAATTATTTAAGAGAAATGATTATGAGACAAAAGAGAAGAAGTCATTGAATACTTCTTGGAGTGTATCTGTATCATCCTATAACTCATTAGAGTTTGATTCAGAAATAGTTGAATCGAACATAAAATCCAATATGTGCTTTATGGCAAAAACTGATGAGGTACAATCCTATTACTAATCTGACTCTAATTCTAATTCCTGCTATTAAATAAAAAACATGAAGCCTACTACAATATAAATGAAGAAAAATATGACTTTTTATTTAAGAAACACATATATTTAAAAAAATCGTAATGTTGTTTTAGGAGAGAGATATAATGTACTAAAGCCAAATCAGGAATTACTAGAAAATTATACCTTAATAAACACAAACTATATAGATAATGAAACTAAAATAAAATCACTGCAAACAGATGTAGAAATATAAAATAGTGCATCTCATATTTTTACAAAAGGATAGAATTCACTAAATGAAATTCTTGGAAAGAATGTATCTAAAAAGGAATTATATGTAATAGGCATTAATGGAGAAAAACCTATACTATATAACAATTAATTTGTTCTTAGTACTAGAAAATTAGTCATTAATTATTATGGAACAACATGACACATATCTAAAAACTGTTATTTATGGAAATCAAAAACAATTGGGATTAATAAATCCTATGTTTCAAGTAGATAATATGAATCAATTTATTATAGAAAAACAAATCAAGTCTGGATTTCCAGGTCTTTTCTAGCTAAAACTATTGGACCCAATATAGTATGGGTTCGAAAACAAACCCCTGTTGAAATTACAATGTAGGAAGGAGGTCACAAAATCCAAACTGAAATATGTTTCATGGAAAATGGCTGCTCTAGGCATATAAGTGGAAAATTATCAAATTTTAAAAGTGTAACTCAAAAGGATGGAGGACTTGTCACATTTGGCGACAATGCCAAAGGCAACATTTTTTGCATTAGAACAGTTAGATATCCAAAAGCTGTCTCAGTAAATAAAGCACTCTATGTACAGGGAATGAACCACAACCTGATTATTATATCTCAAATATGCGATGATGGTTATTCTATTGATTTTTCTATAAATTGACGTACAATTTTCAAAGATATACTATATAAATTTAGAGCACCTAGATCTGATAATGTTTATACAATTGATTTAAATTCACTATGTAAACAAAAAGTAAACTACTTAACTGCTAAGATAAATTAATTTTGGATCTGGCATATATGACTTGGAAATTGAAATATATATAATTTTAATAATTTATCTAAGAAACATATAGTTTTGATTTTCCTAGTCTCAAATTTGAAACTGATAGATTCTGTGATGCATCTCAACTTGGTAAGAAGCACAAATCATCCTTAAAATATGTTAACAAAGTTACTACTTCTAATCCACTATAAAATATCCATATGGATTAGTTTAAACCTTTAAGGGAAGTAAGCTAGGCTGGTAAATTATTTTTATATGTTTTAGTTGATGACTATTCTATATTTACAAGGATTTATTTTCCAAAATATAAAAATAAATCATTCACAATATTTGAATTTTTTTACAAAGCTGTTCAAAATGAAAAAGGTCTTAAAATAATCACATTATGAAGTAATCATGGTGGAGAATTTGAGAATTTGGAATTTAATTACTTTTTCTCAAATATGGGTATTAAACACACCTTCTCAGCACCAAGAACATCTCAAAAAAATGGAATGGATTAAAGAACAAATAGGATTATTCAAGAAATGGCTAGGACAATGAAAAATTAATACAATCTCCCTACCTATTTCTGGGCAGAATCTATAAGCACAAAATTTTATATAATGAATAGGATTTTAATCAAACTGTTTTTTCAAAACACACCCCATGAACTCTAGAATAATAGAAAACATATAATTAATTATTTTAATGTTTTTGGATTCAAGGTTTACACCTTAAACAATAAAAAAATTAGTATGTTTGATCTAAAATATGATGAAAGAATTTTCATAATATATTCTGCTACTTCCAAAAATTATCTAGTTTTTAATAAAAATTCAAGGATTGTTGAAGAATCGGCTCATGTTAACTTTTATGAATCTGATACCTTTGAGAAAATGAAAGACCAAATTGATGAATCTGACTCTAATGATAACATGATAATTGAAAACTTGAAGGATGATTTGGAAAAATATATAAATTAAATGCAGTATAGTTAAGAAGGGAATGGAATTGAAGAACCTAATAGTGTTCTATCTAGACAGTCTAGAACCCTAACGAATCACCCTTTAGAATTTTTTATAGGAGACCCAGAAAATGAAATAAAAACTAGAAAGAATTTTCTAAATCTTGTTGAATTATCTTCCTTTCTATCCCAATTAGAATCTAAGACATTATAAGAAACCATAGTTGATGAAAGGTGGATGATATCAATGCAGGAAGATCTAAACTAGTTAAAGGAAAATAATGTTTGGAATTTAGTTGAAAGGCCTCAGAACAATACAGTTATAGGAACCAAATGGGTCTTTAGAAATAAACAAGATGATCAAGGAATAATAACTAGAAATAAATCATGACTAGTAGCTAAGGGATATAATCTAGAAGAATGTATAGATTATGATGAGGCCTTTTCACCTGTAGCTAGATTATGAGCCATTAGTATCCTTTTAGCCTATGCATCTCATATATACATTAAATTATTTTAGATGGATGTTAAGTTTTTCATTTTTAAATGGTTATTTAATGGAGAAGATTATGTTGAGAAACCTCCTAGTTTTGAAAATTCTCAAAAACCAATTTTTTTTTTCATACATAGTAAAGCTATCTATGGCCTTAAATAGTTGCATAGAGCTTGATCTGAATGATTAAGTGATTTTATATTAAAATATTATTATACTGGTGGAATGGAATATCTATCACTTTTTTTGAAAATTATAGTATCTAATGTTTTATAGATTCATATTTATCTAGATGATGTGTGTTTTTGATAAAAAAATTCAAAAAATTATCATGATTATTCAAATTTAATGCAAAGGGAATTTGAAATGAACATTATGGGGTGAGTTAAATTTGTTTTTATGAAATAAAGTTTAGCATAAATATTTTGGAAATGTTTTGAATCAAAAAAAATACATTACTTATTTACGTCAGAAATTGGGAATTAAAAACGACAAGACATATAAAACTCATATGTGTATTTATATAATACTTTACATGGATGAAACTAAAAAAATACAATGACAAGAATTTATATAGTGGTGTGATTGGATGTTTATTATATCTTACTTCTACCAGACCAGATATAATGTACTCAGAATGTCTGTGTGCTATATTTCAATCTGATCCTAAAGAATCTTACCAAAGTGATGTGAAAATAATTTTTAGATATTTAAAGGGAACTATTTTTTAAATCTCTTATGTACCCAAAAACATCTAATTTTGTAACACCCTAAGCATACACAGTACATTTCCCTTTGAATAATTCAATAGCTTGCATTGTACGCTACTTCGAGATCCGAACAAACCGTGACCAATCAAACTAGCCATTATGAATAGTAATAACCACTTTTTGAAATTTTATAAATTTTATCATTCAAAATGGACTTCATTTTTAGATTCGGAATGTCGAATTTAGCTAAGGGTTATTTTTGGTATTTTTTATGATAACATTTAATTTTTGCTGAATAGTGAAGAACATTGCGTTATTGGTTAAAGAAAACCTTTTATTTCAATAATTATTTATTTCATTTATATATATTTTAATGTTAAAATAGTTATATAATACCTATATAAGTTCAATTTTATTCATTAGAGTAAATTTATAATATTTTTTGATATATAAAAATTTTATTTTACTTTTTACCGTCTTTTACCCACCTCCTAGAAGCATTTGAAAATTTGCGTTAAACTTAATTTTAATGAATTTGTGAGTTGAATATCAATGATCTGATAGATATGGATGATATCAGTTTTTAAAATGCGATTAAATAGGGAAAAAATAATTTGGGGTGAATAAAAATTTTTTACTTTTATTTTCCATGGTTAATTGTAAATAGGGTAATTAAGGGTAAACATGATATCATAATTACCCTAACACATGTCCTAATTCAATTAGATATGTACGATTTGACCAAAAACAACCTTAGGAATAAAATATGATCCTTTTTTGTCCATATTGATTATATTAGGATATTTAGTTTTATTTTATTTAAAGAAGAGTTAAAAGAGTTAAATTCAAAGTTTAATATATAAACCATTTTTAATTTGGGGATACACAAAATATAAATTCAACTATAAATTTTAATTATAAAGATACAAATATTTCCTACATAATCGTATTTTATTTATAATTTTTAGACATTAAATAATTTAATTGTTTTATGACACCATGATGATGTAGTAGTTACCTTGATATATAAACATTAAACTAATTGGTATTATAAATATCCTAATAAATGTAATTTGAGACTTCTGATGAATTCGAATAATTTTATAGATTAATATGACACGTTAGGTTTATTATATAATTTTTTTCGAAGTAATCATGCTATTATGATTTTCACAAAAATCAAATACTAAATACTGTCAAAATTGACATAATTGAGTTTTTAAAAACAAATAATATATTATTAATTGATATAATATTCCTAAAAATATAATTATCGGCCAAAATACATAGATAAGGTTATAAATATTAATAATTAACCACTTGGGGATCTCTTAGATGTTTATAGTATGTTTATTAACCATTTAATATAAAAATACAAAGAGACATGGTAAATTACAAACTATTTAACTAAGAGTTATAACTAAAAGATAAGGTAAATATGTTGACCTAGACCAGTCTAAAACATATTGGTTGATAGGTTTTGGACCCATAACCACCTTATCCTTTAAATAAATCATTTTTGAACCATTAGAACCTGAAAAAAAGTTTATTATAAAATAATATTTCAAGCATTTCCTAAAGTGACCCTCACCACTCTTATAAATGGTCACTTCCCATTCTCTTAATCTAACCCCACCACAAACATTTAAATCGCCCAAAAAAGTGCCAATATCCTCACAACTTTCCCCTATTTATCCTGGAGTCCTTAAATTTGTTTTAAATCCAACATATGTATCTCTTTTGATGAAATTAAAAGGAATAACTCAAATAGGAGGTAAATATTTCATCACCTCTTTCAAGTTTTTTCTTCTTCCACTTCCCCTTTCATTTTTGTTTTTATTATAAAATAAAAACATCAGTATATTCTATATAATATTATTTTATTATAAAAATCATACAACCATATTCATTATTCTATACATTATATGAATGACAAAGTCACTATATGTGCGTACGTACGGCTTACCATCTCCACGTCAGGGTGTAGTTTGTTATATAAACCCTTCATTATTTTGATGGGTATAATAATGATGTATAATTTAAGTAAATAATAAATATAACATGTTAATGATTATTTATATATGATATAATATTCAATTATATAATATTTAATCTTCTATTGAATGATATTGTCTCTCGTGCGTAAGTATAGGTTACCATCTTCACGAACGTGATGAGATTCATTCCCCATCGTAATCATTCATATTTTATTTTGATATGATGATTAAAAGAATGTTTAAGAACATAATATCATTCTGGAGATGAATAAAATTAATTCTATATATATCAAACATGACCAACATAACAAAACATATTAATGAAAATGAATCAGTTAACACTCGAAACAACGATAATAAAAAAATATTAATAACAATGTAATAATAGAATATCATATATGATATCATATATACTTATATGTTTATATAATAATTTAAAAAAAATTAATTAACTATTATACATGAGGTTTATGTACCCTTGACCAAGGAAAAGTACAAGGCAATTGTTAATTTCACAATCTCTTTCTTATCCGAGATTGTTTTTATGTAATTATCTACTAGGACCTCTTTATCATCCACAAAATTGTCTTATTAAAAATGGAATTCAAAACATTTTTATTATTTATTATAGTATGGGTTAAATTCATTCATAACCTTATTTTACCATATATGTTTTGAAATGAATCGTTCTTCCATTTTCCAGACAAGGTACTTTATGACATTATTGACAAAATTAAGGTAAGAAAGGCCTTTTTAAATTATACAGTGGGTGTGGCTATATTCTACGATTACATCATCATCAAAGATTCCCATACAAGTTTATAAGACTATTTTCAAAATAAATGATTTCTGTTATAATTATATGAATATTAAATGATTTCAAAATAGAAAGAGATATTTCTCTAGAAAATTTTTGATTCCATCTATGTCAACATTCTTTGATGAATTTTAAGCTTCTTTGAAGTTGATTTATTATGATTCAAAATTCCCATATTGTATTGAAGGTTAGGTGATATTATTGATGGTGGAGGTGTTATTTTTACACCATTCATGGTTTATGGATAATGTATTGACATTTTATATGCCAGTTTTAATGTGAATGTATATGTTATGTTTAAACCTTTTCATTTGAGGAATGCATTGGACATAGTAAGTGACAGGTGGAGCCCACTATAGATTCTGAATGCATTGATAGGTATCATAAGAAAAACTAGCATCTTGGAACAAGGACATGAAGAAATATAATTTGTAGACTTGGAACAAGTACTTTACTATGTGGTTATGAAGTCTGGCATTATGCATTCCATCATTATGAAAGTGGATATTGATATTACATACAGTTATTTGACAAGTAGAATATCAATTTGAATAATTAAATTGAATTATTTGATTTTATATTTTCCATATTATGCCAAAGATTATGTTTAAATGGACTTTGTTTTAGTCTAATACATTGCCTAAAATGTTTATGATTATTTATAAAATTTTCCGCTATATTTTTATCCTTACTGAGCATCTGAGCTCACCCCATTATATGTTTTATTTTTCCCATGATGTGAAGAAGTATTTTATGGTTGAACTACAGGGATAGGCTAAGTATATAAGTGTGTTCAAAATTTGAAAAAATATTATTGATGTTTTTATTTCAGGATGTAATGTAAAACTGATAAATGTATCTGGTACTTCTAAGGCTTCTAAAATGATCTGTCTTTTAGGAAATGATTCTTTATATCATGCCAGTGTTACGTAATAATGCACTGACTCTGGGTAAATGGTGTAGGTGAGTTACAGTTGGTATCATAGGAAGATTAGTATAACCATTGGAATCTATATTTAGAAAAACTCTAATTACAAAACATTACCCTAAGATAGACATTAAGGAATTGAATAGAAGAACATCCTAGAATTTCAGTATTGTAGAGATTTTGTGAGTTCTATAAGAAATAAATTATTATCTAGATACGAGCAGGTTGAGGCGGATCTGGAATAGATTTACTTAGGGGTAAAGCCCAAAAACAAATATTTTAGCTAGACTCGAATGGGAACTAGTGCAACACAACGGGCCTTGCTGCACTCTTTCTTATGACACTCCCGGGGGATATGCATAGGATAATTCTCATTTTCATTACAAACCATTATGAACGATTTATGAGTATATACATCCTCAAAGAAAATATTTTTATGACTATGGATTATATCCATAAACTGTTCAATTTATGTTAAATGTTTTACAAGTTTGGAATTATGTATTGTGATTCATAAACTAATCTAGTGTTTTCCATAGTTTAGAAATGGTGAATAATGGAAGGAATGGAACCCATATCAACAAATTTAATCCATGTAGGGATTTCCTCCTACTCAATATAATTATAGTGGAGTTGGTGAATCACCTGGTACTGATCATCTTATCACCATACAGGGACAACTCAATCTGGTTATGAATAATAACCTTACCCATATGGGGCTCCCTGATCCACAACATTGAGGATCAATGTTAGACTTCTTAATAAGGAAACAAATACCAAAAGTAAATGGGATTAAAAATAAATTAGTATCTGATCAATGGATAAATTCATAAGAGAAAATATTTCCAACTTTGGGGAGTACTGCAAGGGAAAAAGTTGTCATGATAGTTTATTTCTTCACAAGATATGCATATCAAGGGTGGTAATTAATACAAAACACAAAGGAAGTTGAAGAGTATTGAACGTGGAATGGAGGGAGTTTGAAGATATTTTTTGGAAGAATACATTCCTAATTTCCATCGAGCAGATATGGAAAGAAAATTTCTATGTCTGAGGCAAAAGGTGGATGAGAATGTCGCAAAGTATGAGCATAACATTACAAGGATAGAAAGGCTTGAAATAGATTATATATGTAACCCAAAGAGTAATATTTATTGATTCATTGATGGGTTAAATCTATTTATCTGTCGAGCATTAGTATCACAATCCTTCTCATCGTACGAAGATATTGTATCATGCGCTAGTAAGACAGAAAATGAATTCTCTAAGTCTTACGACATTAAACAAAAGAAAGAGAAAAATATATCTGATGAACACTCTAGAAATGAAAATAAGGAGAAGAAGGGAAAAGTTGAATACCCTTCCTATGGTTAATGTGGGAAGAAACACCCCCGTATATGCCTAGAGGGAATGAGAGTTTGTTACAAATGTTGTGAAAAAGTCCACCAAGCTCGTGATTGCAAGGGGAAGAAAAGGGCTTCCAATGTTGAATGCTAAATTTGTAGAGAAATGGGGAATTATGAAAATTAATGTCCTAAGTTCCAAGAGAAATTACCTCAGAGAAGGAAAATAGAGCAAGGCCAAGCTTGTGAGATCACTACTATTGAGGTTGAAGCTCTAAAAGACATGGTGGCGAGTAATTTAATGGTTTCCTCATGATTATCCAATGCTTTATTTGATTCTTGATCATCGCATTGTTTTATATCTTCCCATTTTGTTGTGAAAATTTTTTATTTTTAATTTGACTAAGCAAGGGAGTTTTTAGTCAAAACACCTATGGGAAGTATCATCGCAACAATGTTTTGTGAATCAGTTTCCTTTAGGGAATATAAATTTTCTTTATCTACTGATCTCATCATCATACCCATGATTTAATTTTATATAATCCCCAGTATGGATTGTATTTTTTACCATGATTCAAAAATTTATTGTAATAAGAAGGATACAATTTTAATGATGATAAGGAGTACCTTATCTTTAGAGTAGAAATGTCACCACCTGATTCTTATCTAGATATACCCCCAATAGCTATACTAAATTCCATTATTGGGGAGGAAGAGAATTCAATAACTATGGGTGAGGAATGGAATGTTCGAATACAGGACATACCAATTGTGCAAGAATATGTGGACGTGTTTCCAGAAGGTTTACCTGGACATCCTCTGAAATGAGAAATTGATTTTTACATTGATTAAATTCCTTGTTAAGGACCATATCGAAGACCCCTTATAGAATTACCACTGTGTAATTAGTGGAAAAAATGAAACAACTCGAGGAATTGAGTAATTAAGGATTTATTCACCCTAGTGTTTCTCCATGGGGAGCACCTGTCTTTTTTGTTAATAAGAAAGATGAATCGTTGAGGCTTTGCATTGACTATCAGGAGATCAATGATATAATAATAAAGAGCAAGTATCCCCTCCCTCTCATTGATGATTTCATTTACAAACTTCATGGAGCTCATTATTTTTCAAATATTGACCTTCGATCTAGATATAATCAATTGGGTGTGGAGAAGGAAGAAATTCCTAAAACAACATTTCGAACCAGGTATAGGAATTACGAGTTTACAATAATGCATTTTGGATTGTCTAATTCACCCTTTGTCTTCATGGATGTAATGAATAGTGCTTTCAAGGAAAATCGTGATGGATTTTTAGTTGTATTAATTAATGGTATCTTGGTATACTCAAAAATATATGAAGATCATGAAAATCACTTGAGCAGTTTTCTAAAGATTCTTAGAAGAAATGAATTATATGGGAAGTTTAGCAAGTGTGAATTTTTGCTTTAATATATTTATTTTCTTGGCCATATTGTCTGTAAGGATGGAATATCTGTTTATCATTCAAAGATGAAGGAAATCCAAAAATTTCCATCACTAACGAGTATAACAGAGTTATGTAGTTTTATTGGTTTTCCTGGTTACTATCGACAATTTTTCCAGAATATTTCTTGGTTGGCTAACCCATTACCCAAGATCACATGTAATGGGGTTAAATTTTTTTTTGACAAAATTGCGTGAATAATGTTTTGAAGAACTGAATAGATGATTATTCAACGCTTCTATCTTGACTCTGCCATCATGGAATAATGGGTTTGATATTTATTGTGATGCTTCAAAAAATGACTTGGTTTTGTCCTTATATAGAATGATAGAGTTAATGAATATGCATCACATCAGCTAAAAACTCATGAACAGAAGTATCCCACGCACTATCTTGAGCTAAAAGCAGTAATCTTTACTCTGAAAATATGGAGACACTATGACTGTGGTGAAAAATGTGAGATTTATACTGACCAAAACAGTTTGATGTATATTTTCACACAAAAATTACACAACATGAGGAAAAGGCGATGGCTTGAACAACTCAAGGATTATTATTAAATTATACACTACCACATGGGGAAGGAAAATAAGGAGGTTGATGATTTGAGTAGGAAGGATCGTGGAGTTTTGAACAAGATGAGTTGAAAAGGATCCAATACATATGGATGTAGTAAAGATGAACATGTGAATAACCATGGAAGGAGAGACATCAATACTTTTTCAAATGGTTTCCAAAACTACTTTAAAACAGTTTCCTTTTTCTAGCCCATGGAAGAAGAAACATCAACACTTTTACAATCATAATAGACTACACAAACTGTAGAAGACATTTAAAGATCATGTTCACTTGACTTTCAAGGTACGTGGGTTCAATATTTAACTCTGGAGGAATTTTCCTATAATAATAGCTTCCAATCATGTATTCTGATGGCACCATATAAAGCGTTATATTATATGAGATTTCGTACACCAACACATTGGGATGATGTTGGTGAAAAAAACTCTTAGGCCCAGAACCTGTTGAGGAAACAATGGAAAATTTTAAGGTTATCCAAACCCACATCAAAGCAGCCCAAAGGAGGAAAAAGATCTATCCTGATAACCAATGAAATGATTTGTTTTTTCAGGTAGGAGACCATATTTTCGATAAATTATATCCACGAAACGATGTTATATGTTTTAGTAAGATGGTTAAATTAAATCCCATGTACATCAGACCATTTGAAATTTTTGAACAAATAGGAGATGTATCTTATCATTTGGAAATGCCTCCAAGTCTCTCCAAAGTTTATTATGTGTCCCACGTATCACTGTTGAGAAAATACATAGCTAACCCAATGCATGTAATCACCTATGAAGAATTAGAACTTGATCCCGATCTGCCTTATTATGATGAGCCTATCAGAATTCTTGATACCAGAGAACAATTGTTGAGAAACCGGATGACTCGTCTGGTGAATGTTCTTTGGAGAAACCATAAGATGGATGAGGCAACATGGGAACCCAAGGAACATATTATGAAGAACCACTCGAATCATTGTATAAAGTAATATTCTAGAAATTATGTTGACAAAATTATTTTAAGGAATGGAGAATGTAATACCCCAAGAATTCACGACATTATGAATAGTAATACCTTGTTTTAAAATTATTTGAAATTTTATCATTCAAAATGGACTTCATTTTTGGATTTGGAATATCAAAATTAACTTAGGGTAAATACTTTGTATTTTTCTGAAAACATTCAATTTTTGATGGATAGTGAAAAACACTGCATCATTGGTTAAAACTAATATATTTTTAAATAATTATATGTTTTATTTAAATTAATTTTTGGTCAATGTAGACACATAATACTTACATAATTTCAATGTAATTCATTTTATTCAATTTATAATATGTTGAGATATATAAAAATCATCTTTAACTTTTTACTATGTTTTACCCACCTCATAGGAGAATTTACAAATTTGCATAAAACGTAATTTTACCGCTTCTGTAAGTTAAATTTAATTTATCTGAGAGACACAGTAAATACCATTAAGTAATATGTGGTTCAATAAGATCAAAATAATTTTGGGTGAATATTAACTTTTGACTTTTATTTACCACGGTTAAAAATTAATATGGTAATTAATGGTAAAAATGATATCATAATTACCAAAACACCAGCCCTAATTCTATTGGATTAGTATAATTCGACCTAAAAGCATAGGAATAAAATATGATCCTCTTTGGTATAATTGGATTAGATTATAACATTTATTATTATTTATTTAAAGAATAGTTAAGAGAGTTAAATTCAATGTTTAATAACTGAACCATTTTTAATATAGGGCTACCCACAATATAAATTAGACTATAAATATTAATTAGAAAGATATAAATATTTCCAACAAAAGGTTATTTTATTTATAATTTTTATACATTAAATAATTTACTTTATTTATGACACAATTATGATGCAGAAATTACCATATTCAAAAATATTAAAATATTAGATATTATAAATATACAAATAAATTTAATTTGATACTTTTGATGAATTCCACTACTTTTATAGGTTATTATTACATTTTAGGGTTTATTAAATAATTCTTGTTTAAACTAATCATGCTGTTATAATTTTCAAAAAAAATCAAACACTAAATAGTGTCAAAATTGACATAATTGAGTTTTTAAAACATATACTATATTCTTATTGAATATAATATTCCTAAAAATCTATGTGCTAGACAAAGGTCATAGATAAGGTTATACATATTAATAATATACCACTTGGGGTTATCTTGGATGTTTATAGTATGTTTACAAACCATATAATATAAAACTACAAAGAGACATGGTAAATGACAAACTATTTAACTAAGAGTTAAATCGAAAAGACGATGTTAATATGGTGACATAAATCAATATAAAACCTATTGGTAGAGAGGATTTCGACTCATACCTACCTTAGCCTCTAAATAAATCATATTTGAGCCATTATAAATCAAAAATTATTTTATTATAAAATAATATTGCATTCTTTTCTTAAAGTGATCCTCACCTCTCTAATAAAAGGGCACTTCCCCTTCTCTTAATTTAACACCACCAAAGATTTTGGGATCGACAAAACCCTACCCAAATATCCTCCCAAAATTCCTTTATTCTTCCTAGAGGAATTCCATTTTTCATAAATTCTACTTATGGATCCCATTGAATCATATCAAAAAGAAGGTCCTGAAGAAGAGGTAAATATTTCATCATCTCTTTCATGTTCTTTTCTTCTTCCAATTACTCTCTCATTGTTGATTCCATTATTAAATATAAACTCCATCATCTTCTATATTTTTTGATGTTATTATATAAATGGTACAACCATATTCATTATTCTATCTATCATATGAATGAAAATGCCGTCATATGTGCGTATATATGGCTTACCGTCTCCACATTGTGGTCTAGTTTGTTATTTAAACACTTCATTATTTGGATGGGTATACTAATGATGTATAATTGATGTAAATAATAAATATAAAATTTTAATGATTCTGTATATTTGATATAACATTCAATTATATACAATTTCACCTTCATTTCAATGATATTGTCGCTCGTGCGTACGTACGTATTACCGTCACTACAAAAGCGATGAGATTCATTACTGATTGTAATTATTCAAGAATAATTTTCATCCTACAAAAAAATAATTTTCATTAAAATAATATCATTTTGGATATGAATCAAATACATCCTATCCATAAAAAAACATGTTTACGTAACAAAATATATAAAGGAAAATGAATCTATTAACACATGAAATGACAATAATACTAAAATATTATTAACAAAGTAATATTAAAAGATCATATATGATATCATAATTACTTATATGATTCTTGTATAATTTAATAACACTTATTTAACTATTATACATGAGTTTAATGTACCCTTGACCAAGTAAAAGTACAACGTAAGGGTTAATTTCACAATCTCTTTATTTTCCATGGTTGTTTTTACGAAAGAATCTACTAGGACCTCTTTATCATCCACATCTGGGTTTTCTTAAAAATATAATTCAACAAAATTTTACTATTTACTATACTATGGGTTAATGTCAAATATACCCTTATTTGACTACATTTGTTTTGAAAGGAACCCTTCCTTCGTTTTCCAAACAAGGAACTTTATGGTCTTTTTGAAAAAATTAAGGTAATAATGTCTTTTTTAACTTATACAGTGGGTGTGGCTATTTTTTTCAATTATATTAATGTCAAATCTTCCAATAAAAGCTTATAAAAATATTTTCAAAATAAATGTTTTCTTTTATAATTATATTAATTTTAAATGATTTCAAAATATAAAGTGATATTTCTCTAAAAAGGTTTTGATTTCATCTATGTCAACATCCTTTGATGGATTTTATGATTGTTTTAAGTTGATTATTTATGTTAAAATACTTCCATATTGTATTTATGGTTATGTGATATGTTTGATTGTGGATATCATTATTTTTACCACATTCATGGTTTGTGGATAAAGTATTGACATTTCATAAGCTTGTTTTAATATGAATTTTTATGTTATGTTTAAACCTTTTCATATGAGGAATGCACTGAACATAGTAAGAGACGGGTGGAGCCCTCTATAGCTACTTGAATAATCGGTAGGTCTCACGAGACAAACTAGTGTTTTGGCACAAGGCCTTGAAAATGGCTTATTTGTAGTCTTAACATAAGACCTTTACTGTGTGGTTATAATGTCTAGAATTATTCATTCCATCATTATGAAAGTGGCTATTGATATTGCATGAGATTATTCAACTAGTATAATATCCATGTGAATATGTAAATGGAATTATTTGATTTTATCTTTTCCATATTATGCTGATGTTAAAGTTTAAAAGGATTTTTTTAGTCTTATTAATTTCCTTAAATTTTTATGCTTATTTATGAATGTTTCCGATATATTTTATCTTTACTGAGCATCTAATTTGACCACTTTTTATGTTCTATTTTTCCCAAGAACTGAAGATGTATTTTATGGTTTACCTGCATGGATATGATAAGGATATAAGTGTGTTCAAAAGGGGAAAAGGTGTTTTTGATGTTTTTATTTTCTGATGTAATTTAATACTTATGAATATATCTAGTACATCCAAGTTTACTAAATAGATTTGTCTTTAGGGACATGATTCTTCGTATAATTCCAATGGTATATTATAATTCACAAACACATGTTAACTTGGGTTGGGGCCTTATAGATTTAAATTTAATTTCATATTAAGATGCATACATTGGATGTTGTAGATTAGATAGAAAAAAAAACCTTAGAGACATGTAACATTTTAAGAAAATCATTATTGTCATGGTCATGAATGAAATGAAACTCAGTTTCCCTATCAACAGTCAAGGCATAATATGTATTTTCAGGAAGTTTTTTTGAACAAGTTTTGTGGATAAAAAACACTCTTATGGACTTTGGACTAAATTTTAATAATACTCATATTTTATGTGATAATACAATTGATATAAATAATAGAAAAAAACTTATTTATAATTCTAGGACTATGAATATTGATATCAGACATCACTTTCTAAGAGATAATGTTCTTAAAAAGGATATATTCTTAGAGTTTTTAAGCACTGAAATTAAATTAGTTGATATTTTTACTATACCACTTCCCACTGTAAGTTTTGATTTTATTAAGGGGGGTCTTGGTTTATTTATTTTTAATTTTTTTCACTTATTTTATTTATTACTTGTTTAATTTAAAAACATAGTTATTTCTTCTTTAAAAGTTTTCCACACAATTTTTTAGTTTTAAATAATGTAATAATTACTATGTGCATAATGACACGAGAATAAATGATGTCAGAAACAGATTCCACTTCCAAATCTATTCATTTTCTCAAAACCCTTCAAAACCTCTAAACCTCTACTAATCTTCTCTACCCGCACCAGAACCTTCAAAACCCTAACCTTTAAAATTTTAAAAGATCTAAATCAGAAATGAAAAATACCAAGACGACTGATGATCTAGAGACCAGCACTGCTAATAATCAAAATTGAACCGGATGGAAAATTCTGCATGGAATGGTAATCGATTTAGAATGTCTATATTTTACAGATCTAATGCTACGACATACCCAGGCTTTTCAAAACCTGGAACAAAATTTTAATTGAGAGAACACATTATATTTATATGATGTAGAACTTGAACACTTATTTCAATATTTTCAATTTAGCCTGGGAAAGGAGGAAGATACTATGATTGGAATGATCGAGGACAATGATTTTTTGATATCATCTGTGGAAATAGACAAAATTATTAACTCCCCTCATGGGGGCGTGTTTCTTTTTGATTTGAATAATATAGGTGATATTGTTCCTAAGTCAAAGGATATTTTGTCTTTTTTGTTTGGATTAACGAATGTAAGGAAGATTCAAGTGAAAAATCTGGAGCCGGATCAAAATATTATGGTTAAATTCATGCAAAAAGGGATTGCACCTCATATGTCAAAAATGGAGAAAATTTTATATCATGACTTGTATATCAAGTTTCTCCTAATGGGTGATATCTAGTTTAACTTTCTGAGATATATGGTGATATATCATAGATATTGCTGCCAACCAGAAGCAAGAATGAACTTCTATCCCTTTAGATGATTCATTTGAAGTATTTTATTAAGAAAGATATGATAAGACTATTGGATTCTCATATGAGATGCCAACACAACAACATGTTCAATGCATGAAAATTTAGAAAAAATGGTTTATATTTTAGAACAATATAAGGAAAACTACAGAATGTTGGATCAGAAGAAGAGAAAGAGAGTGCTCAAGAACAACCTGAAAAATAAAAGGAAGGAAAAGATGAATCGAGAGTAAGCGTAGTTTCAAGAAGAATCATATTTGAAACTGTTGATACACCTACAGATGAGGAATTTCAAGAAGGAAATAAATGGAAATGTAATAGATTAGATCAATTTTAAGAGGATCCTACTCAAACAAATGAAAATAAATGTGAACCGCTTCAGAGCTACAGATTTATTAGAGAATGTGCAGTATAAGACATTCCAAAGCAAACAGTTTCTCTTATTTAGGGGACTCCTCATTTAAATAGAAAATTTTTCATTGGGAGGAAGTAGAGTAAAAACAAGAAGTTGAGGCAGAGGCTACACCTAGAATTAATCATCAAAAGGAATTTGATCTAGAGAAATGAGTTTTGGAGGAACCTATCTTTGAAGAGATCAATGAAAGAAAATTCTCAGGAGGAGCGAGAACAAGTTCATATGGATCAAACAGAGAACCCTTTTGAGATTCATACTGAATTACATAATGATTATTTTTTTATGGATGAGTAAAGGAAGGACACTACGGAAAAATCTGTGGAAAACCCAGTATAGGGAGGGGATGAAGAGAAGTCAGATGCTTAATCTCCCACTGGAACTAATAAATCTAGTGGAAACTCAGACTAAGAATCAAGACCACAGTGCCTCTGATTATGATAATGATCATGTAGAGGAGTTGATCAGAAGGTTTAATAATGTTCAAGTAGAAAATTTATCTCTATGAAGTGAATTATGGAAGGATAGGAAGAAGTTTCAGAACCTGAAAGCCAGTTTTATTTCTAAGTAAGAAGTTTAAAATTTCAAGAAGGAAATGATGGATATAGTTGAAAATATAATATATGAAATGGAAATGATGACCGATTTACTATATTTTAAATAATTCATGGTGAAACAATTCGCAGCTATCTGAAATAGTGAATCCGGTACATTAGGTACTTCACCTGATCTAATTAGATGATTTCATGCCATTAAAGCTGTTATGAGCAACATGAATGACAGATTGTAGTACCTTCAATTCAATAGTGCTCCTTTATCCATATTGTTGTACAATTAGATGTTTTTGGAAGACTAGTTTACTTACAATGAACCATGTATTATAACATTGTTGAATCCATTCAAAAAACAAGTTAACTATATTTATGGAGAAGGAAGAGAGTGTACATGAGTTCTCCATGGTTAATTTGATTGAAAACATTCATCTGACTCAGAAAAGAAGAGATCTCATAATCCAGTTAGGTGATGAACTAATGAAAAGGTTGATACTACAATTGACAGAGATAAAGGGTGTCCTTCAAGGGTGCTAAAACATATTTCCCAAATCCATTTTAGACCAACCTTGATTCATCTTGTCATTACTGTACATGTAACTTTATTTACAATAAAATATATTTTCATCCCATGTGTTTCTATTATTAATTTTTTTACTATATTCACTCTACTAGAATGATAGTAATCTATATTTAGATATTGATAAATAGTTTATCATAGCATTTAGTTATTTCAATGCTACATTAAAATGTGTTATATCTTATTTAATCATTATTTTTAATATCCCAAAAGGTAGAGAGATTAAAATAAATACAACATTTTATTTTTTGTTAATTAAAATTAATTTTATTTTCTTTCACAAAAAAATAAGAAAATTCAAAATTTATTTTATGATTATAATTATTTTACTTAGGGAGAAATTATTGAAAATATTATGATGTTATTTTGGAGATAAATTATAAACACAATATTTTTATTAAAATAGTTTTTTTAATTAATTATTGTTTCTATCTTTTAAAAATTCTAAAACTATATGTAATTAATTTAGTAGGTAAATTTCATTTTTTATTTTATGGGTTCCGTGATCATCGAAAAGGGAGATATTATTGAGTAAGTGTTGTTTTCAACAATACATAATTTTATATGGGGGTGAATTTTGAGAATAATACTCTATCTGTTTATGATGATTGTGATGCTCACAAATACACTTATTTGTTATTCTAATGATTTTACATTGAGTATATATCGGGAAATTAATATTAATTATTTCTCTATTCTGAGATAATATTAAAGCATTTGATTCGTGTGTAATATTTATAAATGTATTAATAAATTACTTGGGCGTGTTCTGGAAACGCTATTCATGCTCTACATGTTCGGAAATAACATGAGTGTGTTCTAGAAACTATGTTCATATTCTATGTTGAGAAGAGTATAGTAAGGATGGAATCCATCATTTACCTTATAGGTTACCAGAAAAGTATGGTTAAGAAACCATATGTAATGAGAAAAAGTATGAAATAATGAACCATACTTGTAGAAGGAACCTTACTTTATGAATGAGCCTTACTTTTGGAATGAACCTTACTTTTGGATGGAAGCATACTTTTGGAAGGAACTTTACTTTTGGAAGAAGAAACCAATGTTTGGAATGAACCTCAAGTTTGGGAAATTGGAAAATTATGGGAGAATATCATTATGTGAGTAAGGAAAGTTATGTTTGTTTCTTCAAACTATGGTTAATCAACCTTACTTTTGTGAAGAACCATATGTTTGAAATTTGAAGAGAAAAGTATAGTTCATCAACCTTACTTTTGTGAATGATCAAACTTACATTTGGAAGTTGAGAAAAGTATGGATCATTATCCTTACTTTTCAGATCAACCGTATTTCATAGACCTTACTTTTATATAATGAATGCTACGATTTTCAACCCTACGTTTGGTATAATATATTTAAATTATGATTTTATCGAGAAATGATCTTTATAGAGATTATTAGGCAAATTTCTAGCCATATTAAATGCCCGAATCTAAAACGTGTCTTTGAATAATTAAATGACATTTACTTATGATTCATAGGATCATTTTAAGAGGATATTTTCATTCAAAATTTTTAGGGGAGTTACGACTTCTCTATTATTGAAACTTTTGAATATTGCGATTCTAAAGGCAACTTTTATGGATCTAAAATTTAAAAGGGGAACACTCATCATTATTCTATATATAACTATATTATTTTTTATTATAGATATATAGGAGAATCATCAAAAAATATATATCAAGCTCTTGAATTTTTCTCTGCTACAATTTATAGAGACAATCAAGACTTACAGTTATGTTGTTACGAAGAAAAGAAAAGTTCTATTTTCTCAGGAAGAAGAAACACGATTGAAGATTCACCGATTTTACATCGAATATGTTTTTTGAATTGGATATTGATTAACGTTATGAATTATATTTCAAGATATACTGCAACTATATCGGTTTAGAACTACTTATAACTGAAGAACATTTTTTCTTGAAGACAACGATCATTCTACTATCAATTGCGTGTTGTTGAAATCGTGAAGAACAACTGTAAATTATTTCAAAGAAAAAATTATCTTTTACTTTGAGTAAACAACTTCTCCTACTAAGCTATGTATTTGGTTCTGTGAATGAACCAGAAAGCTCTGTTTAGGCTTAAACATGTAACGGTGTCAGATTCCTATACTCAGTTGTGTAATTGTCTGTTGATAAGATGACCAGATTTTGAAAATCACTATGCTCGTGGAGTAGAGCGTTGGTGGAGTAGACTAGGGCCCTTCTGTTCCCCGAACCACTATACATCGTGTTTCCTTTCCTATATTTTTTTCTGTTGCTTAATCTTTCTGATCATGTTATATGAACTGATCATGATCTCCTGAGGAAATTTTAAAAGACACAAATCACCCCCCCTCTAGTGTATATTTGGTGTAACTCGATCGAACATGAAGAGATTTCACAACATTTTTTGCAGACAAATCCGCACGAGGTAAAATTTTATGTGAAGTATCAAGTAAAAGAAGAACAATTGTGAATGAAAAATTCAATAATAAAGAATTAATTCCTTTCAATTCTTCATGAATATCCCCAGACTCCATAATGGATCCTGGAATATCAATATTTGGATTAAGGGCTTCCATCATTTCAGTGTATGTGGCCCAGAATGTTATAGTATTCTCACTATTTAAGGTATCCAAAATATGTTGGTTGATGCCCAAATTGTCTCCACTGACATTCTATTCTATTGGATCCTCAATGGGTAAAACATCATCAAGTGTTTCCAGGTTTCGTTCAACATCAATATTATTTCATAATTCCTTAGGCCTTCGTTAATTTCTTCTATAGCGATAAGAATATTAGTATTGATTGTTGTATGATCCATTAGTAGAGAAAACTAATCTGATATATGTTTAAAATATGAATATTATCAAGGAATTTAATATTTAAGAGAAATTTTTTTATCATTCCATGGCATTTCTCTCTCTCAATAAATCTAAGAGAGGCTACAGGTAAATCCTTTGAGGTTATATTTACCAATTTAGCTAATCCATCAACATGAACATGGGTTTCTCCTGGGGTTTCCTTGTATGGTCTTGAAGAATCATCTCTTAGTCCCTTGATAGAGGAGAGATATACATATCCTACAAGATGATAATTGTGATTATGATAATGTATCAAGAAAATTATAATGCCATGACGATAGAATAAATAATTTCTCCTTTGGAAAACACTTTGGAAAATTCTAATTGATCTCCTAGGTTTATTTTCATAAGCTTGGAGAGAAATCTTAACACTCTTCTTGGTAGTAGAAACTTGATGTAATGGATGAGGATTATTCTTCAGCATTAACCCAGTCATGATTCTCACTCCTAGAGAATGTTCTAGAGACCTAGGAGGATCATTTGATGCGTCCAATAGAGAACCTGCCTGACCATACCTTAGTGATCCATGAATTGGTCGAGAGTTTCCTTCCTTGAATTCATGCTGAAAAAAATGCATTTCATCATGATTAATAATGATGAATGGTAAAGTCGAATCGAGGCAAAATAAAAGGAAAATAAATTCTCATTATTAATATGAATATACCAATCCTTATCAGGGTCAATAATTACTATTTCATGTATTCATAAGTCCATTATATGAGATACTCATTTGGTGGCTAGGTTTTTTTTATCAATTGCATATATAAAAACCTCAAACTCTGTGATATATTCATGTACATCATCCTGGTTATTATCCAGATTGTAATCAGATCGTGCCTTAATTTCCCCCACATGCGTTGTAGGAATTCCATGCTAGAGGAATTCCTATACATCTCTAAGATCTTGGGTCACGCTCTCCCCATAGTGAATGGTACAAGGTCGTACATAACTTGATCTCACTTTGGATGGTTGTGGATGAGATTCAACACCACTCTAACTGGGGAGCCTCTTCATGCCTTACATATTCTTTAGAAAGTTCAGCATATGGAATAAGAATCTCTTTCTAATGGAGGTAACTAGATCTCACTGGAATCATATTTATTGTATCTCTATCTGTATTCTTCCTAGTATACCATCTGTGAAAATGTTTTGAAGGCTCTAAAACATCTAAAACGTCTGCATCATATTTTTCCATGTAATTCTTCCCAAAATTTCCATTAACAATAGTTGTAGTAGCAGCCACTTGATATTTTTTTTTCAAATCACTGTGAGGATATTAAGAAGCCCAATATTTAGCATATCCAGCTTCCAATCCTATTGATGCATCTGATAGAGGAAATGTGATTGGGAACTTTGTTGTTTCTGAAGCCATTAAAATCCATATTTGTTACACTACCAATGGGTGTTGCTCTTGTATAAGATACGTGGGTGTAAAAGTGTTTGACTATTGAAGACATATGAATTTTTGAGAACAACTTTAGGGGATGCATGCCTCATAGTTAACTTCACCATCAATCATGGTTTATAATTCACTATCCCTGAATGATATCATATAAGACCCTAGCTCATAATTTTCTTCTTTACCATCATTAATAAATGTTTCTGTTGGTGGGTTAGAAAAATAAAATAAGCTTAATTATTTTAAGACATTCAATGCCTTTATCACAATATCAGGCCTCATGTTATGAGGCTGAATACCATAAAATATCTGTAAAAATGTATTGAATCGACCATTGGGGACTCTAAATGAATTCAACACTGAGTGTAATGAAAATTGTACTACAATCAATCCCCACAACACATATAACGGCGCTGCATTTATAAATGGAGCCTTCACATTGTATTAATGCTGTTGGGAAAATTAAATTCTTACCAATACATGAGTTTCTATCCCAATATACTTCCCCACTACTAATTTGGATGCAATGACAAAAATATCTAGCCTTACACTGCCTCCTGAATCACGAACTGGAAGAAGGTAAATGCTTATCCACATAGAAAGAAAGGAAACTAGGCATATCTTTGAATCAATATCAAATTTTACTTTCTAACACTAGTTCTTATAGTCACTGCTATCCAATCTAGGCCAACATGTTCCTGAACTAAACCAGTTATCTACTGAAGGAAAAACAACAAGACATCCACAAGTGGGACCCTTCTCTGTTTTTGGTTCTAAAAAGTCTTCCAAACACACTCTGGCATGAATATTATTCTTGAATTTGGGTAATTTCATTGCTATTTTGAAAAGGTCATGAGCCAATGGTGGTGTTATGGTAACATCACCCCATATTGTAGCAGGTGGAATAAACACTTCATACATTCCCCTAAGAATGGGAACCCTAGCTATTTTGTATATATCCCACAAACTAATGCCAAAATACCCATGCGTCAAATGGAAAGAATACATTTTTAGACTCCAATGGCTCAGAAAATTAGGAGTGAAAACATTTTAAAAAACATAGATTTTTTCCATTCAGAAATTTTCAAAAATATAAAAACTTGATAGCTATTTCTTTAATTATGTACATGTTCGGTGCACCAGAAATGCCCACGTCTATTTATGTTTCCCAACTCCTTTGGAATGAAGGTCCCAGTCCTCCTTCCAGCCATTAGACTAATCTGTCTGAGATGATCGAAATTTTGAATCATTGGAATGAGGACGTGGATCTATAACATGATCTTTCATCTCAAGAGCACAACCACTGTGATGCAGGATGCAACCAATAGGGACTATTCCCTCATGAACTGGAATACCCCTCATTGTAACATTCATACAGTGACAATTTTCTTATTGATGAAACCAAATTTTTGGGAAGTATTTCTAAATAGACGGAAGGTGGAAATCTTGTAAAATCCCATGCACATACACATGTAGGTATGTAATTTATGGTTGTTCACTTTGACATGGAATTAAACCATCAATAGTCCAAGAAGAGTACTTCCAACAACTTCATAAAAATATAGTTTGATGATCTCTATCATCTCTTTTTGATGAGCATTTGATTCTTTAGTAGTGGTTATCAAATTAACCATTTTCTGGGAAAATAATTACCGATCATCCCCAATTAGTCTTGTAATTTATACATGAGAAAAAAAAATCAAATTTCATCATAGAATAAAAGTAAATAAAAAGATTTTCAAAGGAAATAGTTCACATAGGCCATTTGATGTGGTCCGTTGCGTAGGGCCTTAAAAAAGGTCATAGAGCAACTCCTTCAACGAAGTCCATCATCATATATTCATTAATAATGTGGTTTAACCTTGAAAAAATTTCAAGGAGACTATGTGAGAGCACAATTTGGTGAGGCTAGATGAAAGAGCTACACAACGAGACCCAAAAATTTTCAAAGCACAAATGAAGAAAATCACAAAGTATCAAACCCATTTATAGCCAGCCACAGATCCCTGCAACATGCCTGTGTGAACAAGCTACGTAGGAATCCTACATGAAGTATCTCTATAGAAAACATGTGCATTACATCAATTAATCCATAGTATTTTCCCCATAAATTTACATCAGTACTCGACCGTCTTTATTAACATATCCAATCTTGAGGGGGGGGGGGATTTTGTTAACATTACTTAAGAATACAAAAGGATATGAAGATAGAACCAGATATTTCAAAATACCATAGTGTGTTTTAAAGGATTAAAAAGAAATCCAAACCCTCCAAAGACTAGCACAACAGACCTGTGTGACAGAACTGTGCGGTAGACCTGTGTTGCAACCTATTTTATGTACCCATACGCGGAGGACCAACATGGAGGCCCTATGTAGAGGACATGGGCGGAAAAATTCCCTTTTGACTATGCCTTATCCATGCCTTTAAATTGGACACTTGGGATCCCCAGATATAGGAATAAAAAATTTGAAGGACTCTATGAAGCTCTCATTGCATAGATCTTTCACCTAGATCCCTCAAATTGTCTTAGGTAGCTCTATAAAACATTAGAGACGAGATAATTAAATAGGATAACCATTATATGAAGTTCTTTTCATAATTTTAAGATAGGCTTTGTTTTCCTGTGTGAAATATATTCTTCAGTCATAACATACACCTGTGTAGAACACCTTCATGGTACAATTATGGGGCACATCAACATGAGGTACCTACGCAGCACAGTTGCATGAAGTCCCTATGTGGCAGACCATTGTATAATTCCTACATACCTATATAAATAGACTTCTTAAGGCCATTCATGGTAGGGTATCTCCTTCCATGGTCCCCTTACCTAAAGGGGAATAAGTTTAAGCCTCCCCCAAAACCTCTTGACTTATCAAAACATTAGTAAAAGAACATTTTTGTGTCTTCTAAATGGGTTTTTATTTCCCCAGTCAGAGGTTTACCACATTTGTATCAAAATGGGGTTAGGATTCATGGATTGTTTGTGGATTTGTATATCTGAATTCACATTGAACATTCTCCCAGGAAATATATTGGGATGTTCCCAGTTTGGAGGATTCAGGGTTGGGTTCTATACTCCCTCTTTTGTCTCTAAGACCCGCAACCTCAAGTCACCGGTAGGGAAAGGACAATACACAATTGATTTTCCATTCATGAAATTGAAATGTCTCCCTCTACTACCAGGATCAATTTTAGGGCATCATTCCCGGTGTAAGCCTCTATCCTTCATACATTCTTTCTTTCATTGGACCCTTGGATAATGTAATGAGAACAGATGGAAGGCTTGTCGCCTCTCCCTCTTCCTGGGTCGCCTTGACATCGTCCACCCAAACCATTATAGGTGAGCCCTCTTCAGCCAATGGAGGAGGAAAGGTGTGGGTGTCTTTGTGTTGAATCTTCTACATCCAATTGTTTGTCAAACTGTTCATGACTCATCTAGGCATAGTGATTTTTCATGATCACATTATTTGTAGACAGTACCCCTTGAACTACAATAACGTTAATTACTATTCAAACCATGATACGTAGGAATCCTTCATTAAGGATCGAGATAATTGGTTCTCCTCTTCGGGAATCCTACCCTGATTCCATTAATATGTGCATCCTCCTTAGAAATAAGACCTATCTTAAAACCACAAATCATCAAGGTATCATTTTAAAGAAGTAATCCCAAACTCATTTCTATCAAAGTACAATACTCTTCTATGAGACTTATCAAACTATGTGGGATTAGATCTCATCCACATGGGATACATAGGAATCATCCTTGAGATTCAAAGACAACACCTCAAATAAATCATGTTATCCTTGGGAAATATTCCCAATAAGGACTAATCTTAAATGGAAACCCATATTATTTAAATGTTCTTTGGGTTTTATTTCCATAATTCCCACAAATAACATTGATTAACCTCCTTTCACTTAGTTGTCTTTACCAAAAGATATTAAACTGTGCAGTTAGGTCCTTATCAAATGATCTTAAATGGTATGATGTGTCCCATTAAGAGGCAATGAACTATGAGGGTACTGATTCCTTACACAAGGATACGTAGGTAGCACATTTTAAGGGTATGATCCCAATATGAAAACAAACCATCATCTCCCTAGATGACAATAAATTCCAGAGTGCCCCACTATGTGGCATAAAACCCAGTATCATCATAGTAACAATTAAAAGAATCTATAAGTATTATATGAGAGGATACCATTGATGGAGAACCTCAAATAAATATAGATATCTCCATTAATGAAGAACCTCGAATACATACTGATGATTCTGAATTTTAGAAATGTTAATAAGTGATTGAAAATTCCAATGGAAGTATATGTTGTACATGGTATATTAATAAGCATTAATTAAATAATCTTTAATTTATAAAGAGATTCCTAGAGTAGACAATATTTCCCACCAAAAGGGTGTGATAAGTCAGACATACCATCCTATCGACCAATGCACATTCTTATGTATCGTAAATTTTAAATATATCAAACACCTGCCTTTGGAAGGCATGTCTTTTTTGGATAATGAACTATTTGGGTTTTCAGGTTCTATGAATAAATCCAATGGAAACAGTCTAGAAGCAGTGATTCATAGAGCTAGAACACACATTTCAAAGAACTATGAAATTTTCAATGAATATGGAATATTCATAATAATGAAACATGATAGAATAGTGTTCAAATACCTAACATTGGTTTGAAAAAAGAATGAATCATCTTCACACATAACATCTGTGCATAAATTAAAAAATCCTAATATTTTAAAAATATAGCATCATATTCATGTATAATACAAATAATATAATGATATTTATATAATTTCATAGTGAATTAGAAGTAAATATAATTCCTACCCCACCAATCACTTTATAAAATGCCCATAATCATTCATGTCGCACAGGAAGAGATTATATAACAATTGTAGTCATGAAAAAAATGTAATGGGTTTAATAAAATATTTTAATTAATTTTTTCACAAATAAATAGTGGTATTTTAAAATGAATAAGGGAAACAATATTTTGGAGTGAACTATCACCATTATTGAGTAGATGTCAAATGGAACTAAAGGAGTCAGTGCAGTGTATTGTTCATAAAGTCTCTTTGAATTTTTTTTCTCATAGATATTATTTAAGAAAGTCGAATACAAGTGGATACCAAAAAATATATAGGATAGAATATTGATAGTAAAATTTAAGGTTTTATAATAATACCAATAATAAAAAAAATGTGAATTAGTTGATATCCCAAAATATGGAGTTGGGATTTAGAATTCCCTTACATTCAATATTAATTTATATCAACCTTGATTTGTATCCTAGGTAATAAAATAGTTTTGATAAGAAATTGAAGAAATATGGAATTATGATTATTTTTTCATTCTCGATCAATTATAATATTTCTATCATGTTACTTAATTTCTTTTCTAAAAGTGATACCTTTTGATATAATATAATATTTAAAAATATCCTGTATTATTTTAATTTCACTATTTTAATTCAAATAATTTATAGATAAGTATAAATAAATCTAGAAGCCTAAAATAAATATATTTATATATTTTTATTTCATATATAATTTATTATAAACATCCATAAATGTGGTTATATAAATAGACTTAGAATCTTCATTGTTGTTGGTTAGTAGATTGTGAATGAGACATTATTTGAAGTGAAGGTTTGTGATAGACAATATGTGATTATATAATATTTTTATTGTGTATTAACATTAAAAAGATAATTATAAAATAATTTTTAAAAATTTTATGTTGTTTTGTATTAGAAAATAATATTGGTATATGAAATTTAATAAAGGAAAAAAAGGATGAAAGGATATTACTTATTTCTTGAGGATCATCCATTTATAAAACCATTAGTGGCTTGAAATTTTAGTGTTTGATTACTCTTGAACATACCTAAGGGTTATAAGTGGATTATTATAGGGTATTTTGGTAGAATAATTTAATTTACGACTGAAGGATGAGTTTTTTCTATGCAATTGATGAGTGGATATTTATACCTGCAAAGAGGGGTTTTTTTGAGTTATAATATTGAAAAAAATATTATATCTAATGTACAACATTCAATAATAATATTTTTAATATTATGAAATATATTTTAATTAAAAAAATTATTTTATTTATTTAAAACTTTTAATAATCAAAATTTATTTATTTAAATAAAATGGAATGTGAAAAAATGAAAAAAATACTATTTTAATTGAATACATTAGACTTTGGACTTTGGATAATAATTTTTTTGTTAGGAAAAAGATCATTATATTCAAATGACTTATTTATCCACTTATATATGTTTTTGGTTGAGAAAATTTTTCAATGATTACTTAATTAATTATCAAATAATGAATGATGTCATTTAAAACATACTGGAAATGAAAAAACTGTATATTTTCTATTAATATAAAAATTGAAGTACTTTAGGGAATTTCCAAAAAAATCACCCTTAAACATTTTCCACACGATTAATACCAAAGTGAAATTAATCAAATCCAAATAAATTTCTAACATATTTAATTATAATTTTTAATATATAAAATTATGATTTTTTTGAAATACCTTAAAATATTTTTTTTAAATCTGATTAGTGTTTCTATGAGTTTTTAACTTGGTATTTATTTTTTGGAATTATAATATATATATTTTATTTAATTACTCTTGATCAATATTTTTATATTATGTTTTATTGTTTTGAGTTTAAATTAATATTCCAATGACCAAGTTACTATTCCCGGCAAGAATTTTTCTATTCGAATAGTCACATTACTATTCCCAATGGGTTGGTTACTATTGTTGGAGTTAGTTCCCTAGAACCAATAACTAGGTAATTTATTGTTACATGTATTCCTACATTTTTATAATAAAAAATTTATTATCATATTATAATTTTTTCTCCCTAGATAGGGTGGTAGATTTGTGGTAAATATGCCACAATAATCGGCATCGAGTTTGGGGTTCAATATATGAATACCACATATTTGAGGGTTTAATATCTGTGTGGGATATGTGGTGATAGAGAGTGGAATAAGGCATGGGCCAGAAAATGTTCTATGGAAATGACCTATTGGGATGAGAGAATCCTCGATGGAAAAGATTATAGTGGTGAAGATGACATTGACCACACGATGGAGGTGATGAGGGTCAGTGGTGGACCAAGTTGGTGAAGAGGTTTTCATCATGGGCCTTGATGGAGATAGAGGTGGTGATGGTCAATCACATGATATGGTGGTGGTGGCTATAATATGGGTGATGATGGGAAGATCATTCCTGATATATGGTGATGGAAAGGAAGTACCACATTCATCAGATGATGATATTTAAGAGCTAGAGGATCATGTGGGAGTAGAGACGACCATTCTAACTGGAGTTGAACTATGTGTTTGGGACTCTAGGTCATTTTGTGATGATCATTAATGCTCAATGTTCCAAATGGTCATGTTATGATATCTATCTTCCATGTAAAATGAGAATATTTTTTTGGTTTAATGATTTTGAGGTCACCCTACCTATTTATCAAACCGTGATTTGTTTTTTCTGTATGAAATATTATTTCATAATAGCCTAAGAGTAGTTTTCACACTGAAAGGTCATAGAAGCTCCCTTATTTAAGGAGAATGCATAAGTGTCAAGATAATATTCTTAAATATATATTCTCTATAACCATATTAAATATTTTGAGGGATACAAATTATATATGTTAAAATGGATAGAGACTTATAGAAATTTTAGGCACCATATCATGGTGTACACATTGGGTATTTTATAGTACAAAAGAAAATGTGAATGAGTACCACCCCTAGGAAATTGAAATTATAATGTGTCATTGTATTTTCGTATCTTTGGATGTGTTTATTTATCCTTAGATGTTATAATTATTATTAATTGATATTATGAGTCATGTAATTTAATATATAAATGAAACCCATGATAAAATATGTATGCGGTGAAGTTCGAAACTTTTAGTTCATCGCAAGACATATTTCATCAATAAATAATGCGAGAAAGGATTTTTCCCTCTTACTAAGTAAAACAGGTGAAAATCATAGGCCCTTTAGTGGAAGTGATGAAACCAAAATAAATCAATGTTCATGATGTTCTATGGTAACATTGAATTTCATAAAGCCAACAATAGAGAAATCAAGCACATTGTTTTATGGAATTGGAATACAATATGTTTCATTTGAGGTATCAAGATGAATGAATTATATTACACAGTATGTTTCCTAATGAGGTTTTATATCATAGTGACATTAACTTCTTTCTCTACTGGTTCCTTAGTATGGTTCTAGATTCTGACTTCAAACTATGGGTTGTTTCTATAATTTCCATTGTGATAGTTATTTGGTTGGTCACACACTATGTATGTCCATAACCTCAGTTTAATAATGGTTTTATTTATTATTTACCAAGTTGACGGAATATTACACATCCAATTGGATTAATAATTACTAAATTTGTTTTATTGATTTCATATATTCAATCACTAGTTTTTCGATAAAATATTCTGTGACCATAATAGTTATTAAATATTTATTTACTGATTAGTTGGTATAATATATATTTATTAAATGGTGAATAATGATGTGACATTAATTTATTAAACATATAGTCATTATTCCAGGCATCATAAATACATTGGAGGATTGAAAGACCAATTCCAATGGTATATTACAAAATAATAAGTATATAATATTATTTTAATTAATAATATTTACTTTTTTCATGGTATTTGTTCATGTAAATTTATAATAATATATTTTTTATTATAAACACAGGGTTCCATATGAATTAAGGATATGATAAGGGAGAATGTGAAATTATTATTTTTTAACCCCAATAGAATTCCAACCAATTTATATTATATATAATAGGTTTTATCATTGTTTTGGTTATGCACAACAAAATTTTGATATTCTCTCAAACCCTTAATGAAATCCCTATACAAGATTTCTCTCATGAACGGAGGGTGATCCTCTTCCACCACCACTCTCGATTCTAGATAGATCATAAAGAGTTATTCATTGAATTTATTCTTGGGGTGATCAAATACAATCAACATGAGAGTTAGGATCTACCATTTTAATACCCATATATTCCAAAGATGATGATAAGAGGTTTTTAGAGCACATATGGATCAACACTATTGGGAATCTACAATTGATTCCTTTAACAAAATGATGGCACATGGTACATAAGTGAAATTCATCAACCAAGAAAGAATTCATTATATGGTAATTCCATAATTAATTAAATTAATAGTAAATTATTATTTGTTGATCCTATTTTTTGGTTCTGGAAATATCCCATAAATTAATCATTGATTGAATTTTGTTGGTTATGACATTTATCTCTGATATAAATATTATATTTTATATCGATTAGGAAAAAAAGTTGAGTTTGGTACACCCTATCTGACATTTTTTCTATTCTCGGAATAGGCAAGTTTATTCAGAGTAGTTAAATAATAATTTATAATTATTTAAACATCATTGATTTATTTAAACATTTATTTCTCTCTTTCAACTTTATTTTAACTATTCCTAAAGCTAAATCTTCAGATCTTCTCTTCTTCCTCTTCATTGTACCAATATTAATCAAAATAGATAAATTTTAGGAATAATGAATATTTGAAGAACTCATCTATAGGTGATGAAGATTCTAGAAGATGACTTACGATTACACTTCATGTAGCACATTGGTACATGACATGTACCAATGTTCAATATACCAATATAAATTAAAAATTAATTTACAATTTATTATATCCATGTAAATTAGTAACAAGATTGTATATTTAAATACACCGAATATTGATTATTCCGTCCTAGTGCACCATTATCCAGAATAAATGATGTGAAACATGTGTACATGACGTGTAGTCCATTTTTCAATGATGGGTCTTGTATTTTCATACATTCCCTACACGAATGGTGACCATATAAATCAGATACCATTTGATATGTAGCACATTTACATGTCAGGAAATCGATTAGTTTTTTGGAAATTGTTACACAATGAATCCCTAGGCATGTACCTTAAGTAGATATTGAGAACTATACATAACGTCTACATGGATTGTACACACTATATATATTAACAAATTAAATATAATTTAAAATTTAATAATTATAGTACTTTAAGAAATCACATGTGTTCCTTACGTCATTTTGTTGACTGTGTACATTCCATGTGATGGGTTATATATAAAATGTCTAATTAATTTCTTCCTAATGTTCATAATTTCAAATAATATATATGTTCCAATACAATAATTACTCTATAAACATAAAAACATAACACACCATTTATATTAAATGTGTCCAATGTGTAATTTAGTTTACTCATAATTTTTGTGAAGATATGTGAAAATTAATTCATTCCACATACTGCATGAGTTAATAATATAAGAATATAATAAACAGTGGGTTGTTCAGCCATGCACTTAATGTGACTCCACCAAGATACATATCTTATACATAGTTAATTTTAAATAAATGTATTTAATTTTATTTTCAAATTATTTTGGATGCTATTTTGAATAATGTTCAGATGAGAATTAAGATAAAATAAATAATTAAATAATTCATGATAATTAATTTATTTGAGCATGATTTTTCTTTAAAAAAATTGGAATTAAATTATTTTTATTAATTAAATAATTCAATGAATGTATATAGAGGATCTTGAGCATATAACAGACTATTTTATGTGATTGGATTCCCTTTAATTTGTTATCAAATTAAATTAATGGCTTAATTGTCATCTCTCCTTTCATTATGTATAGGCAGGTGTGCCAACACTTTTATTTTTTGTAAACCTAATAACCAATAATTTTGTTATCATCACTTGTGTGTGATTATAATATTATATAATGGATAAATATATGATGAAAGTCGATGAAGTTCAATTTTGGAGGTGAGGTTAAACTGATCCAATAGGTACATGGGTGGATAGGTGAAAAAATGTAACCTGAACAAGGTCATGGATCAAGAGGTTTCCCCATAGGTTTAAAATAAGTTTTTTATCTGATAGATATTATAACCTTTAGTATAATCTGAAGATCATAACACTTTACTATTTTATTTCTATGAATATTCATAGTTAATTTCATTATGTTTGTTTTTTCGTGATCACAGAAATTAATGAATTAAAAATAATGCAAGATAAAACTAAAATAAATTAGTTCATGGGTAAAAATTATCTAATTCAAGGTTAATCATTTATGTAAATATAATTAATAATAAAATTTTTCTAATAACAATAATATGTGAAATTTTCACATAAATAAAAAAATTACTCAATTATATATATATAGTCGGTATAGCCTTTCAATAAAGAAGTAAAAATTGAACCATAGTTCAAAGTTCTTGGCAAGACCAATTTGAGGTTATTTCAATTATCATGGAATCCATACCCATTGTTTTGGGTTTTCAAAACACAGTTCTCATTAAAGGTTGACTACTCAATTAGGAGTTGGTGTAAATTAGGGGATAATTTTGAAGAATCCAATTGATGGATTTCAAGGTTGAGGTGACCACTCAATATATAAAATAATTTCTAGTTAAAATAGTTGTAAATTTTAATGCCTACCTACAACCATTAAAATAACTTTTTATTCCCTTGTATTGGTTGTGAGAAAGGGGAATATGGTCCTTTACACATGAATGTACAAGAAAAAAGATGTTATGAATCAAATGGTAATGGATATTGGGTTTTGATAAAATAGTAGGAGATTAATAAATATAATATTTATGATATAAATTTATCTAATAATGTAATAAAATTATTCTCTTCTTAATTTTAGAAATGATAATAAAATATGACTTCAAAAAAATCACTATGATCCATACTTCTTAAGGATAACCTTCACACTATTAATAATATCCATGAATTGAAAAGTCACTTATGAATTACACAATTCCCTGAAAGGAAATTATATGTGAAAGAAACAAAATTCAAGAAGCCCTTGGCCAAAGGCTTGTGAGGATTATATTTCTCTCTATAACATACATTTCGGTGATACCCTGAATGCCCAATGTTTTATTCTATTATCCATGACTAATGATATTCTAATGAAACATGAGGACATCGATACATATAACATGATGTCTCAAATTTGGGATCTATATTTATTGAAGGAAATAATGAAATAATATGATATCTCCAATGAACTTTTTTACATTTAATATTGGGTATTCGGCATCATATTAACCTTATTATTTAATCACATTGGCTAAATAGAATTCTTAGACAACTTCAACATTAAATGCATAGATGAGTTGCACAAAAATCTTATCACTTCATCAATACATGAGTCATTCTCAATATTTATTATCAATTATAGCATGAGAAAAAAATGAGAAAATACTTCTTATAATTTCTTACTCTCATTCACCTTGTTGATTGGGAAATAGGACATGACAAAACTGTGGTCTTATGGTTAACAAGAAAAAGAAGAATAAGTGAAATGAGCCCACAAATTAAACAAATATATAATGATCTTGAGAAATATCCATCATATATGAAAATGATATAAATTTATGTAATGGAAATGGAAACAATATGTTTCTTATGTGGAAAGTAAGGCTAGTATAGGAGGAATAATTCATAGATATAAAGGGGAGCTAATGGTGAATACCATATCTATTGAAATCATTTTATATTTACAAATTGGGTATTAGGTACAAAATTTACTTTTCACATACATATATATATGTATGAACCAAGTTGATTATAAATGATTTCTTGAGGATAGATGGATTTGTTGGATTCTAATGCTTCGAGGATGGTTTATCTATCCAATTGAGAATACCACCACCCATTTCCAATATGAATGATTTGGTTTTAAAAAATTGTTATTATGCCCAAACTGTTACCAAAAACATTATTTCAATCTCCTTTCTAGATGAAAATGGTATTGTTATGTTTGGAAATTAAATCCAATTATTTTATAAAAAATGAATATATTATGGTATGAAACATTAAAATAACAATATTTATGTATTAAAATAAAAAAATCAGGCATTAGAAATTCATAATGACTAATATTTTTAAAAATATTATAACACCTAGTTGTGACATCACCATATTGGCCATGTATATGAGAAGAATATTAAAATTATATATAAAAACGTTTATTTTTATTATTATGAGCTAAAACGATTTGAAAGATTAAATTATTATTTACATGGTAAACTGACCAAACTACCATTTGGTGGATAGGGTCAAAGGGACATTGAGATTCAAGGATTGACACACATGGATGAATGTAGATCATTTCCAATGGAAGGTTGCGGTGGTCATTATTTCTTTCTAACTATTCTTGATTACATTTAGTTATATATATCTATATCTGATAAAGCATAAGTTTGAGTCCTTTATTAAATTCAAAGAATTCAATAATGATGTAGAAAATCAATATGGGAAGAAGATAAATATGATTTGATTCGATTGATGTTGTAATATTCTTAACAAGAGTTTATCGACTTTCTGTTGTAGTTTGATATTGTTTCTTAAGTTACTATATATTACAGACCATTGAGTAATGACATTAGTCATAGAAGGAACCATACCTTCTAAGATATGGTAAGGCTGATGATGAGTCATTCAAACCATTCATTATACATTTAGGGATATTTATTACAAACTATGATATACACACTAAAATGAGTACCAACTAAAGTGGATAATGAAATTCCATTTTATTTATATAGTGGAAGGAAACATGTAATGGGATTGAAATGAATTTTTTTATGTCTATATTTGAAAAAAAACTAGAACACTAAGGTAAAATGTTTATCTTTTTCTTATATACTAATAAAACCATGGGATACTACCTATAACACCCATCATACAAGAATGAAATTTTCACTAGAAAAGTTATTATTATTTATAGGGATCACAACATCAAGAATGATAGTGAGAGAATGATTGATTTTGATAAAATTGATTCTCATGATACATGACAGTTGGGGTAGGATTAAATTATGCAAGTATCCCGGGATGAAGTTATTCTCAAAGTAGAGGTATGTACTAGGAGCACTAGGGAAATAAGATAACAATAGAGATATGATTTTCTAGTCACTAAATATGGTGAATCATTATTGGTTTATAATATTGAACACATCTCTTACAAATAGGAAATATACAACTAATAATCACCAAGATGGAATGACGTATGAATTTTGAAATAGATCCCATGAATCAAAATTATGTTTTTGTTCTGGTAGTTACTTCAGTTGATGTAAGTACTTTATAATTAGGGATAGTGGCTAAAAGGATTAAATAGTTTCAATACATTTACTATTATGAATCCTTTTATCTTATATTCATGTATAAATCCATAAAAATTATACTTGATATAGTGTGTTACTATGAATTTGAATATTTTAAGATGGATATAATTTTTTTTACTAAATGGGAACCTATAAGAAGACATATATATGCTGATACCGTAATGGATTATGACTTTAGGTGATACCGAAATGATTTAATGTAACCAAGATCTATTTTTGTACTGATGCAAGTTTCCAAGTTTTAATAACCCATATCTTTTTTTAGGTATAGATCTCGTTTCTCGTGTTTTTGAGGAAATGTGTAGTTTTTTGGAAATCGTAGGATTACATACAATGTACATATAAGTACAAGCCATGTATCTTGTTATTGCATATAGCCACATCATGGGCATGTAATGGCCGAGACATGGCCATGTGGGGTGACATGGAAGACCGCTAATGTTGGGGGCCAGTTGAGTCGAATACACTGCATGTTCATTAATATTACATGCCATGTAATTTTTATTTTATTTATTAAAATGGATCGGGGTTGTGTCTCATTCCCAGAACTGTCTTATTCTATCCCCATCACATCCAGGAGAGACTAGGAGTGATGATTCATATGTGAGCCACAGACCTGTCGTTCTTTCTTTGAATCAAACACTGTCGATTGTGTTGGAATCACCATGGTGTGTTCTTCCCTCTTCTATATCTTCTCCACCTGTTTTCTCTCCTTTTGTGAGATATTATTTGTTGAACGATTTAATTTTTTTTGTAAATATATGGTGTTCTAGGCTGAATAAATGGCTTTAATTCAACTATATCGACCATAAAATGTTGAGGTTGGTGGTTTGGGCCTTTCCAAATTTTTTCTTTGATTTATATGTGAATAATTGCCCAATACCCTATCTCAGGGTATTGCGTTTCTAGGGAATTTACCCCTTTAATGCCTGATATGAATTGATTTCTTTAGTTAGGGATCTAGTTTGAGAATAGGGATTAATTACATTTTTTGGAATTTTTTCCCCTGATTGAAGTAATATTGGCCGTTGGGCCTAGTTTTTCCTATTAGGATGCTCTGTTTTCCTTTCCTAGTGCTGTTAGGATGGAGTGATATTATTTGACTTTCTTGTGCCATGATTTGTAGTTGTTTATCCGAGTAGTATATTATGTTTTAACTTGGATGATGGATATTTTTTTGTGCACGATTGACTTACGCAGGGCAGTGGGAACCTGGTGTAGTTAAAACATAGTGGAAATGGATGTTGAGGCCTTTCATAGTGTTCCTGTTATACATTGAAGTTGTGAGACCATATATAGAATCCCTCCTTTTTATAACATAACTTTTCATTACATTTTACAAATCTGCGGATACTTAAGGTTTAGTGTCTTAGAAACCATGAACTTAAAACAAGAACACATAAAACATTCATCTCAAACACTTGAAAGGCTTCTCCTAATGTTCATCCTAGGTTCATTACTGCATCTCATAAATTGGGGACATAAATCAAAAGAAAGGGCGTGCAGAAGGACCAGTAAGGGAAAGAAGGGGAAATATTTAACATGTGAACTTGAGATACATCAACAATGTCATGAAAAAGAAATTTAAGTCATGAGAAAGAAATCATGAGGCATATAAAAATAAAGTTTTTCATAACTTGATGATTTGGCTACAACATTTTACAAATACAATCATTTTTGTTTCACCATTGTCCATCCCCAAGGTGTCAATAAAAATTACCAAGGTTATTCACCAAGGTATCAGTCTAAATGGTCATCTCTATAGATTAAGTCTTTACCCAATGCATTGGAGCAATATTAGGGCACACCCTTAATTTGTATTTATTATCATGTGATACACATATATCATCATCGATCATTTCATAAACAACCCATATAACATAAAATAAATGGGTTTCATTTCATAATCATAACATTTTAAAAACTTCTTTAAAGACATGATCTTTATGTCACTTTAAACCCACGAAAAGGGAATGTGGGTCTCATATATGTAAATCCCATACATTAAAATAGAAAATTTTGGAATATATGAGAATACCCATTTAGAAGAAAGAGCTTTTAGTATTCACTTAATAAAATGAATTTGAGGATAATAGAGAGACATTTTGAGATGGAAATTCTGCAGCATAAAGGCTGTGTTTCGGGGTTTTAGAAAACATTGAAAAGAGAGGGGACATGGGTCACCCACTAATAAATGATCCATAAAACAGCAGAGGGACAATATATAAAGGGTATAAGAACATGGTAATGAAATTTGAAAGATATACCATATGAAATGAAAAACATAGAAGGAGGACAAAAATAAGATTTCTCTTATTAAAATTCGACAGCTTAACGACGTCACTTAAACTTAAAAAAATGAATTGACGAGATCAAATAGGGTCTCTAATCACATGAACATAAAATATCAGTATTATAGATATAGAGATCATACCCCATCATAATAAAAATGAACTTGTGAGAATTTACATGAAAATGGAGAACGGTGAAAGAATCCCTTAAAAATTCGGCATCCTAACGTCGTCACTTAAACTTGAACAAAAATGAATTGACGAGATCAAATAGGGTATCTCATCATATGAAAATAAAATATCAGTATGATATATATAGAGATCATAACCTTAAATAATATAAAGGAACTTGAAAGACTTGACATTAAAATAGAGCATGAAAATGAGAAGGGTGAAAGAATCCCATAAAACTTCGGCAGCCAAACGACGCCACTTAAACATTCATAAAACGAATAATGAGAGAAAGAGGGGGTCTCTCATCATATGATCATGAAATGTAATGTTGGGTGAATATAAAAGAACATCATCAAACATAAGAACATAGATCATAAAAGATATGACATAAAAGAGAGTGCTTGGAAAGAAAAAGAGAGGTAGGATCCCTTACCTTAAACGTAACTATTACAACTCAATGGTTGGAACCATGAGGGAATGGGGGAACCTTGGGAGGACTCCTTGGTAGGTAATGAGACCATAACTTCGTTGAGGGTGATTTTGGAGTCGAATGGATGGAAGGATGGCTTGGTATTTATAGGGAAAGATAGGGGACAAGGCAATAATGGCCAAGGGACACCTCATTGGTGGTATTGGCCAATTGGGAAACCATAGACCTTATATTACTATTCATAAGTCTACCATATTGATTACATACTTAATACATCATTTAATTATGTCATTAAGCACCCGTAACTTAAAAACTGTATTTTCACTATTCATCAAAAATTCAACTTTCTCAGAAAAATCCCAAAATTTCACCTTAACCAAATATCGATGATCTGATTTCGAATATGAACTCCATTTTCTGAAAATAATTTTCTAAATGATTTTAATTTTATATTTAAATAAATACATTATTCACTGAATATTCATTTTGTCAGAAAAATCCCCAAAAATTACCTTAGCATAATATCGTTGTTCTGAATTCAAAAGTAAAGTCCATTTTATAAAAATAATTTTCTAAATATTTTTAATTTTATTTTTAATTAAAAAACACTATTCACCCAAAAAAACTAATACTTGACTAATAATTAATGAAACAGTTACTTAACTATTTTATTGAGTCACACTACTTAATCAAGGTGCCTATATTATATTAATAATTTCTTTAAGTGAGATTACTAATCCATTTGGTCACATTACTAATCCTAAGCATAAAATCACTATTCATAATTTATTATTCAACAAAAATTATGTTGATCTTATTAGACTCTAATTTTCATACTGAAAATAATTATAGAAGACCATTTTTTGAAAATAATTACACATTTTTAATTATTTAAGGTTTACATTAACATTTTTAAAACATCATTTTTCTGAAATTCATCAAAAATATGCATAATATATTTATCCGGACATTTAAAAAATCATAAACATCATCATAAGATGAAATCAGAAATTTTATTTAAAATAAAGGATTACACAAGGCAGTTACGGACTCCTTACATAGCCCCTTACACCCCCAGCATAGGACCTAAGTGTAAGGTGTGCTAAGGTGAGAGAATCTGAGGGCGGCTCACCCAACATTGCACGAGTATTAATTTCTATCAGTTTGAACTTCTCACGAAGGCGATTCCGTTCTAGCTTCAAACGATGAAGTTTGTCTTGGGTTTGGTCTAGAGTAAGGCCCAGTGGTGCTACCTCCTTCCCAAGTTCTGTTAGATGGGCTTCGATTGGCCTAAGACTACTAGATGAGGCCATCAAATTTCTTTCTATATTAATTAACCAAGATCACTTGTATTTAGAAACAATAATCGAAACATTTAGTTTCCAGTGGTCATATTTACCAATGGTCATATAACAGTCAAAACCCAACGGTCTCATTTTAATTATACTCAAGTTATCAAATGAAAGAGTTTTTTTTGTGTATAAAAATAAAATATCACATGAAATTAGGAAACAAGATATATTCAAAATTTCGGGTCGTTACAATATTCCCTCCTTAAGAAATATCATCATCGCAATTTTTAAAAATTGGGTTTTGAAATTTCATTTAAAGTCCCACATCAAAAAAAGTGTCAGTAAAACTATTACTTTAAAATAATGAAAGGGAATTACAAAGGTCACTCGAATTAACCCACACTAGGATTCCATGTAGGAAAACATGGACATGGAGGAGAAAACAAAGGGTAATGTTCGGAGGGAGAGTGATAGAAAACATGATTAGGAGAAAGTTAACAACCAGAAAATCACAAACTTGTGATGGGTAAAACGGTATTTGATTTCCTAGTAGGAAACGTTAATAGACAACGTTTTTGTTTTACGTTCCTTTTCATAGTTTTGAGGAATTAATTTACTATATAGAACAAAAACATATGTAAATATACTTACCATCAAGTGGAGTATCATCCCTTAATAATTTTCTACAAAAACTAATCTTTTCTCTAAAAGATGAGCATTCAAAACACTTGGTCTCATCAAAACACAAGAATCATCATCTTGAGATTCACGTAATCCACAAAAGATTAACTATCAATTTCTTCTATGTTTAAACATTATCCCAAAAACAGGATGGGTAAGATAAAACCACTCTTCCAAAATAAATATCCCCATAGGAAGGGAAACTACTTTTAAATATTCAAAATTCCATGACACTACCCAAAGTTCATCATAGTCCATTCCATAAATAACTATCCCTAAAATTCATCAAAATAAAAAAAACTAAGATTGAAACCCAAATACAAGAAGGATTTGATACCATAGTCTTCCAAAATAAACTTCATCATTCATCTCCAAACAACATCAACCACTCCTAACATCTTATAAAAAAAGTAACTAACCTGAACATATTTTCCCCAATATGGGTTAATCATTTCCATAAGTAACCTATATTACCATAAGTTCACCATAAATTCATCTATTCTTCAAAATATAAGTCTACCATTATTCCTCAAATAAAATACCGTAGTAATCTATTTACCTCGATCATATAGGGTTCCCAAAATAGTGAAAGTCTTCCAAAATAATAATCATCTTTAAATCCCCTAATCAACTTTATCATATGACCATCCTTGAGACGTTGTCTTCTTATTCCTTAATGAATTTGGGCATTCAACTAGGTAACAATTATTAATTAAGATTTCTGATAGCTGGTTTGGCATAATCACAATATGTTCAACTTGATCTCCTGTCATCTCTATCACATTAATAGGGTAATCATCACATTTCCTATCACATTGGTTGTTGGGACATGCTCTTCCATTTTCCGCCATTAACTAAGAAAAGAACGTATAATTAGGGGCTTAAATACTTAGCCAATAATCATTAAAAGGAAATATTAATCAGAGAAGGATAAACTTGTAGAAGGATGGTATACCCTAACATGTGATCCCCTAGGTTCCAATCTAGGTTTTCCATGAACATATATTCTTTGGTGAATCCTTATTTTATTTTATCTTTGTTCCTTTAATAATGGTTCATACTAAGCATATGAATTTGCAAAAGCATATACCCCAGGAGTGTCGTAACCAAGAGTGAAGCAAGGCCTGTTTCCATTTACCAGTTCCCATTCGATTCTCACTCAAAGCGGTGTTTTTAGGTTTTACCCCTATGTACATCTGTGCCAGAGCCACCTCTACCTGCTCGTATCCAGACAGGGATGTATTTGCTTGGAAATCCCTTACTCAATACTCACCAAAATACCAGGAAGATTTCCTATATTTAAACCTTTCTATAGGGTTCTTCCTAGAGTTTTCATATCCTTATTTACAAAAATAACTAAACCATCCTTTGATACCAACTATAGCATCTCGCCTTTTTATAACATAAATTTTCATTACATTTTACAAATCTGAGGATCTTTAAGGTTTAGTGTCTTGGAAACCAGTAACATAAAACATTGAAACATAAAACATTATTCTTAAACACATGAAAGGCTTCTCTTTATGTTCATCCCAGGTTCATTTCTGCATCTCATAACCTAGGGACATACATCAAAATAAATGTTGAGGAGAAGGCCCAGTAAGGGAAAAAAGGGGAAATATTTAACATGTGAACTTGAGATACATCAATAATGTCATGAAAAAGAACTTTAAGGCATAAGAAAATAATCACGAGGCATATAAAAACAACATTTTTCATAACTTGAAGATGTGGCTACAAAATTTTAAATGGCAATCATTTCTATTTCACCATGGTCCTTCACCAAGTGGTCAATAAAAAATACCATGTTTATTCACCAAGGTATAAGTCTAAATGGTCATCTCTATAGATTAAGTATTTACCCAAAGCATTAGAGTGCTATCAGGGTGCACCCATAATTTTACTTTATTATCATTTGAGCCACATATATCGTCATCAATCATTTCATAAACAACCCATATTGCATAAAATAAATGAGTTTCATTTCATAATCATAACATTTTAAAAACTACTTTAAAGACATGATGTTTATGTCACCTTAAACCCACGGAAATGGAAAGTGGGTCTCATGTATGTAAATTACAGACATTAAAATTGAAAATTTTGGTATATATGTGAATACCCATTTAGAAGAAAGATCTTTGAGTATTTACTTAATAAAATAAATTTGAGGATAAGAAAGAGACATTTTGGGACAGAAATTCTGCAGCATAACGGCTATGTTTTGGGGTTATAGAAAACATTGAAAAGAGAGGGGACATGGGTCACCCACTCATAAATGATACATAAAATAGTATAGGGATAGAATATAAAGGGTATAAGAATATGATAATGAAATTTGAAATATATACAATATGAAATGAAAAACATAGAAGGAGGACAAAAATAAGATTTCTCTTATGAAAATTCGGCAGTATAACCTCATAGCTTAAACCTCAAAAGAAATTAATTGACGAGATAAAATAGGGTATCTCATCATATGAAAATAAAAGATCAGTATGATAGATATAGATATCATACCCCAACAAAATAAAAAGGATCTTGAAGTACTTGACATGAAAAAGGAGAAAGATGAAAGAATCCCTTAAAAATTCGGCAGCCTAACGACGTCACATAAAGATCAACAAAAATGAATTGACGAGTTAAAATAGGGTATCTAATCATATGAACATAAAATATAAGTATGATATATAGAGATAATACTCCAACATAATATAAAGGAACTTTAAAGACTTGACATTAAAATAGAACATGAAAAAGTGAAGGGTGAAAGAATCCCTTAAAAATTTGGCAGCCTAACGGCGCCACTTAAACATTCTTAAAACGAATTGATGAGAGAAAGTGGGAGTATCGAATCATAATAACATGAAAAGGACATTAGGATGAATATAAAAGAACATCCTCCAACATCATAACATGGAGCATAAACAATATGACATAAAAGAGCGTTCTTGGAAAGAAAGAGAGAGGTAGGATCCCTTACCTTAAATGTAACTCTTTAAACTCAATGGATGGGACCTTGAGGAATTGGGGAAACCTTGGAAGGACTCCTTGGGTGGTGAGGAGACCATAACTTCGTTGAGGGTGATTTTGGAGTCGAATGGATGATTGGATGGCTTGGTATTTATAGGGAAAGTGAGCGGACAAGGGAATAATGGCCAAGGGACACCTCATTGGTGGTATTGGAAAAACCATGGGCTTTCCCATGGTATTTGCCCATGGTATTGACCACATGAGAAAACTAATACCTTATCTTACTAATCATAATTCGACCATATTGATTACATACTTAATACATCATTTGATGATGTCATTAAACACCCGTAACTTAAAAACTGTATTTTCACTATTCATTGAAAATTCAACTTTCTGAGAAAAATCCTAAAATTTCACCTTAACCAAATATCGATGCTCTGATTTCGAAAATGAACTCCATTTTAAACAAAAAATTTCTAAATAATTTTAATTTAATTTTTAAATAAATACACTATTCACAGAAAATTCATTTTTTTAGAAAAATCCCCAAACATTACCTTAGCATAATATCGTGGTTCTGAATTCAAAAATAAAGTCCACTTTATAAAAATAATTTTCTAAATATTTTTAATTTGATATTTAATTTAAAAACACTATTCACTCGAAAAATCTAATACTTGACTAATAGTTAATGAAACAGTTATTTACCTGTTTTATTTAATCACATTACTTAATCAAGGTGCCTAGATTATATTAATAATTTATTTAATTGAGATTACTACTCTATTTGGTCACATTACTAATCCTAAACATAAAATCACTATTCATAATTTACTATTCATCAACAATTATGTTGATCTTATTAGACTCTAAATTTCATACTGATCATTATTGTAGAAGACCATTTTTTGAAAATCAGTACACATTTTCAATTATTTATGGTTTACATAAAAATTTTTAAAATATCCTTTCTCTAAAATTCATCAAATATATGCATATTATATTTATCCAGAAATTTGAAAAATAATAAACTTCATCATAAGAAGAAATCAAAATTTTTATTTAAAATAAAGGATCACACCATGCACTTATGGTGCTCTTATATAACCCCTTATAACCCCAGCATAGGACATATGTGTAAGGTGTTCTAAGGTGATAGAATCTGAGGGCGGCTCATCCAACATTGCACGAGTAGTTATTTCTATCAGTTTGAACTTCTCGTGAAGGAGATTCCATTCTAGCTTCACAGGATGAAGTTCGTCTTGGGATTGGTCCAGAGAAAACCCTAGTTGTGCTACCTCCTTCCAAAGTTCCATTAGATAGGATTCAATTAGCCCGAGACTACTGGATGAGGCCATCAAATCTTTTTTCTATATTTATTAACCAAGATCACTTGTATCTTGAGACAATAATCAAAACGTTTAGTTTCTAGCAGTCATATTGACCAATGGTCATATAACAGTCAAAATCCAACGGTCTCATTTTAATTATACTCATGTTATCAAATGAAACAGTTTTGTTGAGTATAAAAATAAAATAACACATGAAATTAGGAAACAAGATTTATTCAAAATTTCGTGTCGTTAAACCATATGCGGGGATGGACATGAGTGGTCCCTTAGAGTGTTTGCAGTTCCACATTGCAGGACCAGAGGGGGAATTGGACATTGAGTGCTTTCTCACAATGTCTGTAGTTTACTGTTACGATACCCCATGTGGAATTGATGATGTGTTCTTCTTCAGATAGTCTTTGTTACGCTGAACCAGAGGGGTTAGACTATGAAAACATCCTAGAGGGTTTCTTTGGATTGATTTCTTTTTTATTTAATTAATTTAAATCAATATAGTTAAAAATGTTGGATTTTTTACTTTTCAGTACATCCTTGTTTATTAATTTATTTTGCATATTGTCTGCCATATATTTTTACTAACAGTTAGGCATACATCATTGGGTGGTTGCCTACTGGGATTCGTCTAACACCCTATTTGGGTCTTTCATTTTGTCAAAAACAGATTATATTGTTGAATGCATAGATAAGGTAAAGCACCATTATACATTATTTACTTGATTGTTTTAGATCTAGAAAGCATGGGACCAATCTGAGGATTGCGATGTTTCTAGAGTTATTTAGTTGTTTTCCTTTGTACTTTGGTTTAGTACTATATTCCATCATTGTGACTTGTTTCACTACTTTCCTAGAAACATGTGGCATGCATCATATATATATCTACTATAGTTGTATATCTACTTGTAGTCTTCTATTGTTTAATATTTCATTTTATTATTCCTTCTTTGGCTATTGTTATCTATTTATTTCTGATGTGTTACTCTCCCAATGAGGGAATAGTCTCCCCTCTATCACACCCAAGGCCCTTAGTGCTAGTCCACAACCTCTGGAATTTTGGAAAATTTGATTGATTCCATGTGGAAAACCGGTTACAGGGAACCTATGGGAGGCACTCGGAACTGGGAGGTTATAAAGTGGTATCAAAGGACCTATTTTATTCTCGACATAATATTTGGAGCCTATAGATGGGGATAGGAAGGAATATGTAGCTGGTAATAAGATATGTCTGGGAGTAGCTATCCTGTGTATAAGGAAAATCCAACATGCCTCATATATTTCAATTTCTATGGTTTTTCAAATATTATAGTTGATTTGATTTCACCAATGGGTGATTCACATGTTTTGTGCTATTATAATTGACATTATTGAGGTTTTATTTCTTTTACAACCGGATGAGATGAGGTTATTCCATCTCATGCATCATATATGCACTTGTAAGAGATCACAAGTCATTCATACTTGTCATGCAATTTATGGTGCATTTCTGATTCATGTTTTTTATAGATGTTTTGATGGATATTCATTCTATTGTAATATATTCCTTGATAGAATATTTACAATTTGATATGGTATTTCTTATTTTGTAAGATTTCATTCGAATAAGCACTAAACAATGGTCTCTGAGTTGTTATGGGCTTTAATGGATCATAATTTGGTGGATCTGGTATCGATTTCACTATTATAACTTGTGATATACATAATTATGATGCAAAACATTGATTCTCGAGGGGTATTGGCCCCCACAAATATGAATTTGGCCCATTAATGTTCGTTTCAGTGTTTTTATGTGGTTCTGGCGTAGTTTCTAAGGCCTACTGTTGGAAAAAAATCCCAAATACATGGACTGTATTCCTGAATACATGCCATGTATCCATCTGTCCGGGAGGGAACACCTTCCTTAAGTACATTCCATGTACCATATGTACACGTCATGTAGTCCCAAACTGTGTGACTAGTTGTGTGGGTAAAGACACAGGGTTAGTAAATGTTTGGTGACACATGCCGTGTACATGGAGTACATGTCGTGTTTTAAGAGATGTGTACCAAGCCGCATAACAAACAACCGAGATGGATGAAACTCAGGTTGTACAAGTTAAGTGCTCTTCTTATATTTCGTATAGAGTTGACCATGTATTCGACTATGCGACTAACCACATAGTCCGGTGTTTTCTTTCTAGTACTCATTGTTTCTGGCATAAACATGCAATGTAGAGTCAAATGTGTAACCAATCGTGTGAACAACGACACGGGCTGGTGGAATCTTTCAAGAACACACTGTCTCTGGCATATTCATGATGTGTAGTTATGACCTTGGAGAACCAAGTGGTTTAACTGTGTAGAGGAAACTCGGGAAGGGGAAAACGATTCATGTACATGTCATGTCAATAGAGAACGTGTCGTGTGTATGGGGTGTGACATGACCAGTTTCGGCAGAAGTACACACCCATGTAAAGACATAAAAGAAACACACCATGTAGGGGTTATAAATGTTGTGTATCCATTCCTTGAGAAACACAAATTCTTTGTTTATCTGGTTTCTTTCTTTAAATTCTATGATTGAGTCCCTGAGACTATTAAACTATTGTTTGCTCTTTCCCTTGAATATTCGTGCCACCACGATGTCCTCTGGTTGTATGCCAGATACTGGGTAGTGAACAGACACCAGACATGGTATATCAGGGACTACCAGCTAATCCACCAATTTTTCCTATCATGGAACCAACCATCATTATAGATGTAGGTGTTGATGCACAGCTCTGAGAAGGATTCTTGAGGTTTTTACATACCATCTATGGAGCTCAGCATCCTGCCCCGTCTATGGTAGAACTGATGCGGGTCTTTCAGTAGAAACATCCTCCTACTTTCTTAGGGTATGGAAGACGTTTGGCAATATTTTCATGGTGAGAGGCCATGCTGTCGATCATGGATAATCTAGAGATGCCTCCAAAGAGGAGGTTGAATCTCACTACTAAAATGCTTCAGGATTCATCCAAAAGATAGTGGGATGTGATTATACTAAATGGATGCCAGCAATTTATAGTGTGGGAGGAGATCTTGTGTTCCTTCTATGATAAATTTTACACAGATATTTTGAGGGCTGATCGAGAACAATAGTTCATGAATCTAGAATATGGTACTCACTTTGTCATGTAGTAATCTTCTCCCCATAACATAGTTGCATCGCTTCATGCGCATTCCATAGGTCGATGAGTTATTTCTAGAAAGTAAGTTTGAGAATGGTCTCAGGAACGACATTGATCTCATGTGAACATCTTCAGGTTGAATTTTTTCACCCCCATAGTCAACAAGGTTGTGATAACAAATAAAAAACTAAGGGATTATAGAGATGTGAGATAGGTTGGTTCAGGATTCGAAGCTTGTACCCCTCCTACTGACAGTATCATTTGTCGTTGGGAGTCTACGCATGGAGATTTGATTAGGGAGAGTAATTCCTCTAGTGTCCATTTGTTGTACTAAAAATGTGGGAAGCATGGGAATACATGTCCACATTGCTTTAGAGAAACAATTGAGTGCCGATCATGCATTAGGATGGGTCATCTTCAGCATTTTTGTCAGTTTTCCTCACCAACAGCTGGAGACAGAGGTTCTTCGATGAATCCTCTATTAAGAGTAGGACCACCATTTCATTATCAGTCTGGGAATGAGAATTATTTAGTCCATTCAGGCTGAGGTGGAGGTCATGGCCACTGTGGTGGGACACATGGGTTTTTGGTAGCCATAGGGTGGATCAACTCAGGGTCCTCAGACAGGGTTGTAGAGCCTTGGTATATGTTAGACTTTTGTTATAGTGAAGACCTAACATGGGTAGTATCCAGAACCCTATATAGTTTGAGGTACGAATCAAGTTTCCCACAATATAGATTATACACATATCGATATAGGGTAATCCCATAGATTCATATATACTGTTGTTTTTTTTATCCTTGGGCTCTATATCTTTACATATGTTGATGTATTGATGCTAGAAAATCAGTTGCGGGTATAGAACGACTAGTGTACGAAATTTCAAAGAGTTATCTATTAAAGATGGTGGGTGTCACATCTGATGGGACCTCAATGTTCTAAAGATGATGGTCTATGATGTCATCCTTAGGAGGGACTGTTTGGTTCTCTTCATGGCTGTGGTTTTTTTATCATCGTATGTTGAGTGTCACGTCACCATATGGAATATTGTTTCTTCCTAAGGGTGAATGGGACGTAGTGGGGAGCAGAGCTGGACCCGAGCATCATGTATTGGAAGGAGTTACAACCCATATTTCTGGTGTATATCTGGATGACCCGGGACATCATAGATGTACATTCCTTTAGTGGTGGATCATTTTAGATATTTCTTTCTAGATGAATTTTCTATTTTGCCTCTACATCCAAGGGTAGACATTTCTATTCCTATTGTTCTTGGAGCGGAACTAGTGTCCATTATTCCTTATAGGATGGCTAAACTAGAGTTACATGATCTCAAGAAATATTTAGGGGAGTTATAGACAGAGGGTTTCATTCATCCTTGTAATTCTCCTTGGGGTTCACCTATCCTATTTGCAATGAGGGAAGATGGTACCCTCGGGCTTTAGGAACCACATGATGACTAAGAACTGATATCCCCTAACACGGATTGGTGATCTCTTTGATCATCTTCGAGGATCAAGGGTGTTCTCTCTGATTGAATTGATATCCAGTTATAATAAATTTCGTGTTATACCATCAAATATACCCCTTAAAGTGTTTCAGAGCAGGTATGGTCTATTTAAGTATGTTGTTATGCTCTTTGGTCTCTCGAATTCACCTAAATGTTTAATGGAACTGATGAACTGAGTGTTTCATCCATACATTGATTATTTCATGGTAATATTTGTGGAAGATATCTTGGTGTACTCTCCCACTCAACAAGAATATGGTACCCATATTGAGATCATTTTGAGTACACTGAGTTAATATAAGTTATATGGTAATATCTCAAAATTACACATTTGGATGGAACAGATTAACATCATGGGTCATGTTAACAAAGAGATATGAGTATCATTAGGCCCAAATAATGTGAGGGATACAGTTTACTAGGAGCATGCGAAGAACATCTTTGAGTTACGCAGTGTTTTGAGGTTGTCTGGGTACTATAAGAATTTCAAACATTACTTTTCACGGTTAGCAGCACCACTGATGGGCAGAAATAAGAAGGGTGTGATGTACCTGTGGTTAGATTATTGTGAGTTATCCATTCAAGATATGAAATTGAGGTTGACTTCATCACCAATACTAGTATTTGAGAACCAGGAATGAGACATACAGTTAACTATGATGCATCATGTATCAGGTTGGGAGTAGTTCTTATGCAAGGGGATGCTTTTTTTTTGCATACATGTCCCTACAGTTCAGGCTATATTAGACGATTTACCCAGCACATGATCTTGAGTTGGATGCAGTTATTCATGCTCTGTGATGTAGGTGAGATTTATTTTTTGGGAGTGAATTGTTTTCACCGACAACAATAGTATCCAGTACATATTTACTCACCGTGATCTAAATTTGAGATAATGAAGGTGGGTTGAGTACCTCCAAGACATTGACATTGAGATTTCCTACACGCCTGTGAATGGTAACACAATGGATGATGCGTTGAGAAGGATGAATCAGATATAGGTAGTTAATGAGTCCAGCAATGAGTGGAAGCTTATGGCTCTATTCTTGGAAATTAATTTGGAGGTACATGAAATATTGAGATGTTCATATCTTCTATAGTTGTTACCTCTACTCTTCTTTGTCATGTGAGAATGAGAAAGCTATCAGATACTGAAGGCCTAGTTCTATGATAGAGTGTGTTAGGAAATGACCCTATTCTTGGATGGACCATAGGTGAGGATGAGGTCTTTTTTCCATTGGCATGTATGGATGTCAGCAGACATACGCGAGGAGTTGATGCTATATTTTCATTTATTAGATTGGGTCTGTTCATCATGGTGTCACCAAGATGTATCATGATCTACACCATCAGTATTGGTGGCCATGTACGAAGAGGTATGTTTCTCGTTTTGTGATAAGTTGTTCCACCTATCAACAGGTCAAGGCGGAGCATCAGCGAAAATCAGGGTTTTTGTAGCAGTTACCCATTCCTGAGTAGAAGTGGAATTATTTTGATATGGATTTCATGACATGTTTATCAAGGTTTCCTCAAGGGAATGATGTTTTTTTGTTGTCATTGATAGAATCATAAAGGATTCTCATTTCATAATGATGAAGGAAAACTTCATTTAAATGATATGTGATTGTGGTATGTCAGGGAAATCATACATTTACGTGGGGTTTTGTACTTCATTGTTTCATAAAGGGACACATGTTTTACTTCTCTGGTCTGGTAGGGGTTACATAGGGCATAGGGTACATAGGTACATCTATATACATCTTACCATCCCCTGACATATGGCCAATCCGAGTGTACGATATAGGTGCGGGAGGACATGCATCAAGATTTCATCATAGATTATGGAGGTTATTAGGAGAAGAAAATACCTATGGTTTATTTTTCCTACAATAATAGTTTTCAGGTAACTATTCATCTAGAACCTTATGGGTATTTTTACAATAGTTCATGCCATTCACCCCTATGATTGGGGGAGGTAGGGGAGGCAGCTATGCTGGGACCTCAACTTTTCCAGGAGACCATGAAGTAGATAGAGTTGATTTGTAAAAGGATGGATACCACATAGTAACCACATAAATATTATAATGATCGATAGAGATGTCCTCTAGTGATAAAGGTTGGAGATCAGGCCATTCTACATGTCACATCATGGTTTGGAGACAAGATAATAAGGATATAGTGTGAGAATTCACTAAGATACTTTGGGATGTGTTATGTTTTGGAGAGAGTCAGACCGGTTGCCTATTGATTGTAGTAACCTCAGAGGTATTAGGATATGCACAGTGTCTTCCATGTTTCTTATGTCTAACATTATTTCTTAGACCCATCTCATATTTTTTTAACCCGAGTTGGTTTAGTTAGTAGTGAACTCCTCGTGTGAAGAGTATCTTATCCGAATTGTTGATCGAAGCGCGAAGGTTCTTTGTGGTCCATCTATTCATCTAATATGGGTTTTATAGAAGCACATGCGAGTACATGAACATACGTGGGAGATGGAGGCCAATGTTCAATTGTAGTGGCTGGAGCTGTTCAAGGAATCTTTTTTCTTAGGTAAATTCAAGGTCAATATTCTTTTAAGTGGGAAGTTTGTAAGAAACCAGAACTTCATTCTAGTATGGATATTGTTTCTAGTGTTTTTTTGGAAAAGTGGAGGGTGTCAGAATTCTAGGAGTACATACCGTGTACTTAAGAGTACATGTTGTGTACCATGTTACAACGTATGATGCATCTTGGGTGTTTAACGACCGAGACATGGCCGTGTGGGGTGACGTGGCAGACCGGTAATGTTGGGGGCTAGTAGAGGCGAATATATGGTGTCTTCATTTATAGTAAATTCCATATACTTTTTCATTTATTTCTTTAAAAAGAATGAGGTTGAATCTCATTCCAAGAACTATCTTTTTCAGACATTGTCTCATCTTGGAGCAACCAGGAGAGTCAATTTTTGTCCGAGCCACCAACTAACCACTCTTTCTCAATATCAAACATTGTCAATTGCATTGGAATCACCTTGGTGAGTTTTTACTTCTTCTATAGCCTATACTCCTAATTTATCATCTTTCGTGTGATATTCTTGGTTGAAATTTTTAGAACTTTTTGTAGCTCTATGGTGTTCTAGGTCGAATCAAAGGATGGGGTTCACCTATATCAACCATACAACATCGAGGTAGGTGTTTTGTGACTTTCCATAGTTTGTATTTGAATTATATATGAAAATTCACTAATACCTTAGCTCGGAGTGTTGCGTGTTTAGGGAATTTACCCATTTAATGTTAGTTATGCCCTTATTGCATTCGTTAGGGAACTTTCTTGATAATAGGGTTTAATTAACTTATTATGGATGTTTTTTTCCATGATTGAACTGATATTGGCTGTTGGGCATAGTTTTTCCTGTACGGATACTATATTTTCCTTGCCCAGTGCTGTTAGGATGGAGTTATATTTTCTGAATTGATTGTGCAATGCTTTTTTGCTGTTTAGCTATGTAGTATATTTTGTTTTACCATGGATTATGGAATTTTTTTTGTGCACGATTGACATAAATAGGGCTGTAGGAACTTGGTTTTGTTTGACCATACAGGAAATGGAAGTTGGGGGAATTCTCAGTGTGTATATTGTACTTTCACGTTGTGAGACCATAAGGGGGGAGGGGCATGATTTCTCCCTCATAGTGTCTGTAGTTCTACTTTGTGAGACCATAGGGGGAATCGTACATTGAGTGCTTATTCATAGTGTTTGTAGTATATCATTACAAGACCGCATGTGGAATTGATGGTGAATACTTCCTTAGAGAGTCTTCGTTAAGAAAAACCCATGGGGTTAGACTATGGGAACTTCCCAGAGGGTTTCTTGAGATTTATTGACTTTTTAGTTAATAAATAAAAATTAATATAGTTGAAACTATTGGATTTTTTACTTTTTATTAAATCCTTTTTATTACATCATTTTTCATATTACCTGCCATATATATTCACTGACAGTTAAGCACTGATCATTGGGTGGTTGCCTACCAGGATTCATCTTACACCGTATTTGGTTCATGGTTTTGGGCCCAATCAGATTATATTGTTGTAGGTATAGTCAAGGGAAATATCCATTTTGCTTCTGGTACTTGATTTTAATGGATATGGAGAGCATGGGACCAAGATGAGGCTTGCGATGCTGCTAGAGATATTTATATGTTTTACTTTTTACTTTGGTTTAGTACTGTATTATAGTATTGGGACTTGTTTAGCTGCAATCCCAGACATATGTGACATGCATAATTTATATAGGTTCTCCAGTTGTTTATCTACATGAAATATTCCATTGTTTACTATTACATGTTATTAATACTACTTATTCTATTGTTATCTGTTTATTTCCACTGTGATGCTCTACCAATGAGTGTATTGTTTCCCCACAATCACACCCATGGTTCTCGTTGCTAGTTGGGAGCCTCTTTTATTTTGGGAAATGTGCTTGTATCCATGTGACCAACTAGGTATGAGGTCCCTCTACGCTACACCCGAAGCTGAGATGTTACACATGTCATGGAACATTTGGATCCAAGAAGTTGTAAATGAATTTGTTTAATTATGAATTAATGAGTTCAATGAGTTTACAGTTGATTTAGTAAGAATGTGTTTGTTGTTCTAACATTATATGTTGATGAAATACTACTTATTGTAAATTAAATTCCAGTCTTATAGTTTGTTAAGGACTGGTTAAGTTAATGATTATCCATGAAGTACTTAGGTAGAGTAGCCATCATTCGAGGATTTAGATAATTCACGAATGATCTAAGAGTATTATTTGACCCACTAAAGGTATATAAATTAACTAGATACCAATATAATTTACTACGGAATAATCCAAGAGGGGATTGGATCTAGTGTCAAATGGTGTACATCCTTCTATGAAAATGTTTCCTCAATCACAATGAAAGAAACATATAATTAGTTGGATCCCATACACATAAGTGATTGGATCAATCATGTATTCCATGTTATGAACGAGAATTGTGATTTCTTATGCATTGAGAATTATAGGATGATATATATATGATCTTGGTGAAAAAAATTTCTCTATTGTTAAGGATATCCTTAAATATCTAATAATGACTAATGCATTATTTGTGGTGTATTGATGAGATGAAGAGATAGACATCAGGGGTAACACATATTCAAATTTTCAAAGGTAATAGAGTGATATGAATTCATAATCAATATATGTCTTAATTCTCATTGGAGGAGCTATCAACTAGAAGGGATGATAATATCCAGTAGAGGTTTCCTCTACAGTGGATTATATGTATAAAACAGGTCAACAAGTAGCCAAAGATTCCTTTTTAAATATGAATCTTTTTTCCTGAATTTTATGTTGAACCTATTAATAATGACACTATCATATTATATTATAGTGAAGCAGTAATAATAGATATTTTCAAATAGACAGGGTCACACCAATATACAAAAAACATACTCTAGAAGTATAACCACTTCATATATTTTCTCATAGTCGAGATGTTTTAATAATAATGTGTTTTAATGAATAAAACATTGTGGAACTGTTGACTAAATCATTATCTCAAGAGAATAATTAGTGTTACATGAGACCTATAAAAATAATGGTTTTTATCTATTCGATATAGTGAAAGAGAGGATCTATTGGAATTAATTTAATCAAAATATATTTTTTACCTTATGATTATCTATATTCACAATTTTGAATATGAATGAACTAAAAAAACAACATGATTATTCTTATACACGGCATATTATGTGATATTGTTCTAAGAGTAGTTGTAACACTTGATGTTCATAACATTTCCCCACTTGGCTGATAACCTTGAAGTCCCATGACCATATTCTTAAATATATATAATATATTGTCTGATGAAATTATTTGGTGGAAAAAATGAATATATTATATCATGGGTAGAGATTCATACTACATTGGGACACCTTCTCATGGTGTACACCATTAGTTATTTATATGGTAAAACATTATAAAAATAAGACCCTCGAGTTGGAAATCATAATTTTTATGGGTCATTGGATGAACCTATTTGAAAACATGTTTTTCGATCCCTAGAATTTAATATTATTATTAGTGGATATTATGAGTTATGTAATTAATGTATTGATGAAAATTTTCATGACATATATTTATATAAAATTAGGATACATGGGGTGTGTCATGAGTAATATTTCACTAAGGAATAACGTGATAAATTATTTTTCAATTCTGTTCTTTTATGGAAGTTTATATCTCAATACCATTTATGTAAATTATATAGAAATATAAATACATGTACATGGTGTTTCTTAGTAAATCCCAATTTAAAAATATTCATTGAAAGTTACATCAATCATATAGGTTGACAAAAATAGCATAAAACATTCATATATTAGGGATACGTCAATAAAAGGATTATATTACAATGTATGTGTCCATATGAGTTTTATTAATTTCCCTAGGGATGGTTTTCCTAATGCCACATAGTTAGAGGCCTAGAGGATAATACACTAAGTGCATCCGTAATCTCATTCAAATAATGTTATTATTTATTATTTAAAATACTGAGTAAATATTATCCTCACACGTGGTTTAATAATATTTCATGTTTTTGTGATAACATATATTATGTCACTAGTTGTTTGAGGGAATATTTTTTGATAATATTAGTTAATAATTATTTATTTTCATGTTATTGAATATAATATCTATTTATTAATTATAAAATAATGAAGCAATATTTGTTTTTAAATAAATAGTCATTATTCAAGGCCTAATAACTGTTTGGGAGGAGATGAATAATGAGTTAAATGATCTAGTGAGAAATAAAATATATTAAATATTATTTGAATAAAAATAATTTAATTAATTTACCAGTTTTTATAATGTCAATAAATAATAATAAAATTATTATAGATATGGGATTCTAATATTATTAAAATAATTACATGGGTGTATGCCATTTTATTATTTTATATCCCAAACAGTATATAAACCCGATTATTTTATTTATAATGGCTTCAGACAATGTTTTGGTTGTCCACAACGACATTTAAAGAATTATCACAACTTCTTAGATAGATTCTTCTCTAAAAAATATCTCAAGAACTAAGATAAATTCTCCCTAACCACCACATTAAATTATAGAATGATCAATGACAATACTTTATTAAGTGATTATTGGGATGATAAAAATCAAACAATGAATTATATATTATCTTTTATGCTAGCACCTGGATATTCTTATAATAATGTTCAATTGTTTGTATAAAACGTTGTGGTCACTACTAGAGGTAATCTAAAATTGATTCCTATAGTGAAAAAATGGAAAATGAATTTTTTTAGATTAATCAATGAAAAATTAAACTATTCAAAATTAATTCATTAATTGTATAAATTAATTTTGAATCATTATATTATGACTATTAATTTTGGGTTTGGTGTTTTATAATAAATTATTATTTGATTCAATTCCATTTTTCATGGAATTTATTGTTATTGTGCATCTTGGAATAATCTTTGATTATGAAAAATCCATGTTTGTTATACGTAATCTAGGACATCTGATGATTCCAAAACCTACATCAATTCCCAAGGGCCAGGTTTCTATTCCAATGGTCACATTACAATTCCAACAATCATATTATCTTAAATAAATACCATTTCATTCCATCTTAAATTGGTTAATACAATTCATCCAATGTTTATATATTTTCGTTTTATAATATGTTTATTTTTTTATAATTTTTTGTTTCTTTTTTTAGTGTTTTTTTAAAGAGGATGTATATCCAAAAGATTAGAATAACCAGGTTTTTCCTATTCTAATTTTTACATTAAATATATTTTTTCCTATTATAATATTTAAAATTTATAGGGTTAGATTGAAAAGTAATTTAATGAAAATAATTAATGGAATAATGAGCTGTTAGTTTTGATATGTGATGTACATTTATAATATAATATATTATAACACACATTTATTTAGGAATCAAACATCACATATAAACATTTAGTCATTACATTAATACCACCTTTATAAATTTGATCCCTACAATTTTAGCTTATATTCACAATTGAGGATAGATGAGGTTAATTTTTTTTAATTTTCCATTAGTTCCCATGTCACGTCATCATATTTATAGATCATTCATAGAACCTATAGAAGGAGGTTTGAATTTTTACCATGAAAATTATCTATAAATTCTAATATCTTCACTAGTTGATCGTAATAAGATAGTTCATACTCTAGTTGTACCACCTTCAGATTCTGATCATGTGAGAGAACAAGAATGTACTTCATCAGGATTGATTCATGGAACACATGATTAACATGATCCATTATTGGTTGAAGGTTTGTATAATTGGACACATATCAAATAATTTTGAGGACCTAAAAGTGTCCAATTTACTTAGTTATAGGCTTCCATTTCTTTGTAAACTGTATGAACCTCTTTCATTGAGATATTCGAAAGAAAATTTGTCTCCAACTTTAATATCCAAGTCCATTTGATGGTTATCAGGATATTTCATCCACTGGCTATGAGTATCATTTATGTACTATTGGATGGATTTGAACTTATCTATCATATATTGAAAAATATCATGTCTGAGTATATTCTTTTGTCTAATCACATCCTAAAAAGTATGAGTTTTACCTCGCTTACCATACAAAGCATAATATGGATCCTTTTTAATACTCAAATAGAACCTGTTATTATATGATAACTCAATAAATGATAGATGATGATCTCATCCTACTTTAAACACCATCGATTATTCTCCCATTAATTCCATGATTTTTTGAATGGTACTTTTATATTTTCCATCAAATTGGAGATGATAGGTCACATTAAAAATCATTTTTGTATTCATACAATGTCGAAAACATCTTCATAACTATGAAGTGAATCATGGATATTGATCAGAGTCAATAAAAATTGGTTCCCCATGTAGCCTCATCAATGAATTTATAAAAATATTTTCAATTTTTTCATGAGATTAATTCCCCCAAATAATTAGTAGGTAAACAGTTTGGGTTAGTCGATCAAATATGAACTATATCACATTTATTCCTTTAAATGCCTTCAAGAGACTAGTGAAAAATTATATTTTGATGTTCCCTTATTTTTGTTTGTGTAAAAGAAATGGTTGCACTGTACCCTTGGACTTATGTCACTCCAATTTTACTTCCTCACACACCAACCAATTTGAGGTTTCCTCAATTATTTTATTTTTCATGTTTTATAACAAAAATTGTTCTCTAGGATCACGATATATGTTGGTACTTCTAGGATAGATGGAAAATTACATGTTATTTGCATTATCCAGTATCTATTTATTTATTTAATGTGATGAAAGAACAAAAATTATACTTCCATATATAATAAAACCATCTTCATTATTGTGGAATTAATGAATCTCCCCCTCATTTACCAGTTCCACCATCTTTTGAAACTTTAGATAATCCATTTGTACTTTAATAACACTCTCATAGAAATATGGTTGGTTTGTTATTTTGAAATGATAGGATGTATTTTGTACCATTATGATTTCTAGATCTATCATTTGCATATCCACAATGATAAGATATTTCTAAATCTGAATCATGGATATTGTATCATGATGTTTTCTATAAAATTCCACATATAATTTTTTTACTTTCTAGGATGGTAGTGAATGGAGAAATCATAGTACATGATCAACTCTAAATATATTCATTGATTCATGTTCATATATTTATATGTAAATATATACTATAAACTCTTATTATGTGTATTTATATCACACTTCTCCCTATATAGGTTGTTATACCATATCTTGATAGTGAAGATCACAACTACAAATTACAAAACATATATCTGGTAGTTCTCCTCTTGCATCTTCGAATGGTATGAGATTAAGGAAGTTACATTTTTATTTTTCTTAAGTAAAAAAACTCAAGCCTTTATTTGAAGCATCATTGTATATATTAAATCATTATCCCCTTGAAGTTGGTATGAGTATAGGTTCAGTTATTAACCTCTTATAGAGTTCATTAATTCATTCCTCATATTATTCAATCAAGATATATATTACCCATTTAGAAATTAATATATATATATAAGGCTAGATTATTGTGGGAAATTTCTAAAAAAATGTCAATAGTACCAAACTAATTAATGAAAACAACATATTTCCCTGACACATGAGGGTTTAGTCTATTTTTCAATATCCATTGTCTCTAAAGGGTCTATATAAATTGGATCTCTTTCCATAATATTTCTTAAAAATGTGACTTCATGCATTCAAAAGGCTCACTTACTAAACATAGAGTGAATTTTCTTGTATCATAATTTCCCTAGAAAAATTCATAGATGGTCTTCATATTCCTCCTTCATTTTAGAGTAAATGATAATATCATCAATAATGGATAACAAAAATTTATTGATGTTGTCTCTAAAGGCTATATTAATAATATCCAACAAGGTTGTTGTTGTATTAGTAAGTCAAATGAAAATCACTATAAAATCATAGTTTCCAAAAAACATATACGGATGGATGTCATTTAAATATATTCTTTATATAATTTTAATTGATGATATATATAATAAATATCCACCATTGAGTAGTTATGATATCCTACTAGTTGATTAAAGGAGTCATGAATTGTTAGAAGGGGATAAATATTCATTATGTTAATTTTTTTTAGATCCTATAAATTGATACAAAGCTATATTGATCCATTATTTTCGATTAAAAAGTAATCTAACACACCCCCAGGTGATGAAATCAAGGCATGTGAACCCTTTTTCAAAATTATATTTTAGCCACTTCTTTACCTCATCCAATTTGACAAGGGCCATCATGTAAGGGAATTTAGAGAACAGATTGGTTTAAGTTATTTCTAATAATGTATTTGGAAATACATCATTATGTTCCTTCACACAAGTCATTTTATCAAGGATGATACTTTCCTTCATCTCAACCATTTGAGAATGTTGTTGTTATTTATTTAGTATTTACACTCAGAATGATGAGGTTTTTTCCCTAGGATATTCATGATACACATTTAATTTTTAAATTATCATTGGATAGTTTGAAATATTGAAAGTGATTAACTTTTCCCGATATTTGATGTGATATTTATCTAATGATATCTAATACATGACTCGTATTCTGTCAAATTCTAACAATTTATTGATTAATATATTCAATATAAAAATTTTACCACATAGAAAAATAGTACAGGAGTCTAACACTTGGAATGAATTGATCACAACACTTGGTTTTTTCACGGAAATATCTACATAAAGTTACCAGTGTTGTGTTTCAAACATTATAGGAAACATGCAAGATATAAAGGATATTATCAAACAATAATTAAATAAAAGATTTTACATTATCGAGTGAATAGATAGTGTATATTGTATGACATCATTTTCATGTTCCACATCAGCTATGGTGATGTCATATGATTCCCATTTATCAATCATCGTTACATGTTAAAGATGTTTAATACCCTAAATGTCCAACAATTTAGTGCACTTTCTTTCATAGGTCACTTTCTCTTTATAATTGAATCATTTTACTATGGCTCTTTTATTAGGAGTTTCATTAATTCCCCCCCCCCCATAACATTTTCTGACATCTTGATATCACTCCACCATTCATCAGTTTTGTGGAATTCTCTCCCGCACTTGAAGAATTTCATTATCGCTTTGAGCCAATTCCCATGATGTTTCTTTACATACATTTTACCTGATGGTCGTTGGATATTCTTTCATATTTTTCATTTGATCCACTATCTTGGAATTTCAATATACTTTTCTTATCTCATGTCTATGGTGATATTCCCCAAACATCATCTCTCCTTTTAGAGAACATCAAACTACATCTTCGGGACTCCCAGTGTATCATATGGATAGAACATTTTCAATGTGTGGTTTTAAACTATTAATGTATATATAAATTTTTCAATAATTTTCGATAACAAAAACCTTGGAGTATCTTACAAGGATTGTGAAATTGGATTTTTATGCAGTGGTAGATTCACAATATTTTTTATTAAGATCTCGGAATTATCTCTCCATGTTTTTATAATGAGTCAAATAAAATTACAAGTTAATAAATGACTTCATATATTCATCCCACAAAATTTATTCTATTTCATTCTCTATCATGGTATTATTTATTAATGACAAACATTGATTATCCAATCTATATTGAATGATACAAAACTAAGGAAAATTTATCGTTCTTAAAACCATAGAGCATAGAAATTTTCATCTCCAATAATGTAACCCACTCATCCATGAGAATTATATTATAAGATAAAATAATTATATGTTGTTTATGTCATATAAAGGACATGATTGATAGTTTTTCCATCTTTTTTTAAGGAAGATGTTCCATAAGTATTGAGTTATGTTTCATATCTCAAGTCTTTGGGATATGCATCACCACAAATTTTTTAACTCCACCTCCAATTTCATTGGGAATGTTGTTAAAAAATCATTCAATTGTCCCTCACATGGGATGAAGATCTTGTTTCTACTTGTTCCCATTATTTTCTAAAATATAAAAGGTTTGAGAAAACATATGATAATGAATTAGGAATAAATAATTTATTATTATTAGAAAATTAATTCTAAACTCATATATTATAGGATTCCTATGTTTAAACTTTTAATAAAATGATGATTCTATGATTATTTACTTTAATTAATTTCTTTCATTAAAATTAATAATTACTTTCAATTTATATCCTTCAAAATATTTAGTATTTATCATGTGATCAAATGAATTATATCACCTAAGAGTTTCAAACGAGGTGTGCAGTAAAGCCTCCTTGTCCTGCTATATGTGAACACTGAGTTAGTACCCAATCCACACTTTTAGGGTTATTACCCCTATGTACAAATTTTCTAGATCCCTATAAACATTTATAATCTAGACATGTATTTTAATACTATGAACTGACATTCTATTATACTTAACCAAGACATATAATGCATACAAATAGTTAAATTTATCCTTATGGATTTAAATAATGTTTTATAGTATGAATTCCCAAATTAACTAAATTGTTCTATAATAACGAATAAAAAATGTTTCTTATATAAATATTACATCATTTATAAGATAAAAATCATAAAAGTGATATAATATATGATGCAAGGATTAAGTACCTTGGGATGATTTGTCTCATACGTCACTTATAAATAAATTATCTAAAAATTATTTAAATCATACTTATTTATCTTACTAAAATATCCCTCATTCCTTTATGATAATATAATATCCTGAGGAAATACATCAAATAATGTGATGAGAAAAAATCATACTAAGTGGAGGAATATCATGGGTGGAAAAAGTGATATGAATCAATAATACATGGGCGATTAAAATCAACATCATAATATCATAATCATTGAAACGTCATCATAACCAAGAGGGAAACATTTTATTTGTGAATGGAACGTGTCATATGAGTAATAATGAAATATCTTAAAATAGTGGTCAAATAAAACACATAGTTTTGAACAAAGGTAGCATCATGTTCATTCATAATATATGTGCATAAATCATATCATCTAAATTTTGAACAAAGATAACATCATGGTCATCCATAATACAAATAATATCATGAGAAATATCACATTAATAAATAAATTGGAGGGTTATGTAATTTATCTCACAACCATCACAAAAAAAACTTTTCCGTAATCATGCATGTCACATATGATGAGATCATATAACAACATTAGTAAGGAAGTATACCCTTGGAAAGGAATGGGTTTCATAATGTCTTGTAATGAATAATTTCCTGAATAAAAATCACATATCACAAATGAATAATTGAAATAATAATTTTTACTAATACATAATCATTCATTAGTGGATGGTAAATAATACAAGAAGAGTCAATAATGTGTTTTGGAAAATAAATTCTTAGAAAAAAATATGTATTTGTCTTAGAATTCATTTCAAAAAGATTAAAAAAAATTTATATACGTAAAAATTATAGGAAAATAATAATTAATGTAAATTTTATAGATGTTATATTAATACCCATTTTCATGAAAATTCAAAATAGAAGATAAAATAAAATAAGGAGTTGGGTTCAAAAATCCATGTACCTTAAATCAAACATTACTTCATTTCTTTTCCACCCTATGAGTAAAAAAACATAGTTTTACTAAAACATGGAACTAAAAGTGAGTTAATAATTTTTTTCACTCTCAATAAATTATATTAATTAGATTATATTCCTCAATTCCTTTTAATTAAAGATGAATTTTTTCGATATAATATTTTTATTAAAAATATATTTTTTTCCGATTTCTCTATTTTTTTCAAGATAATTAATACATAATTATTATTAATTAATGAAGGTAAAAATAAATATTTTATTACATTAATATATCATATATAAATTATTATAGTCATCCATTAGACTGGTGGTGAGAAAATAGTTATAAACATTTTTATTGGCTTTTCATAGGCCACTAATGAGAAATTGTCCAAAGACAATATATGAGATATTCAATATATACTTATGCAAAAAAATTAGTATATTAAATTTATCAATTTTCTTTTATCATTAAATTTATTTTTTTTCCTAAAATTTAGGTTTATAAAATGAAATGAGGATATTAAATTAGATAATAAAAATGAAATAAAATTATGACAGGACCTTACCACTTTTCGAAGTTGTTCTTTTTTACAGACATTAAATACTTGAATGGAAAGAGTTTTATTACTTTGTAACATCCATACAATTACATATGGGATTAATATAAGATATTTGGGTAGAGATTTATCTATGGTGTGTTAGGGAGGAGTGGTTTTCCATTTGAAGAAGGAGGTGATATTTACACATAAAGAGATAGTAATTTTTAAAATATTATTTTGAATAAAACATTTTATCCAAGGGAAGCCTTTAAATAGTAATATGTTTGAAATTATGAAATTTATTTAAATTAAATAACCTGACATTGAGACATTAAAAAAATTATATTTTGAATTCTTGTAAGTTACCAAGCTTTTCTATGAGTTGAATAATTTTTTAATATCATTTTAATTTCATAGTTGTAACTTAATGTGAATGAAATTCATAGCTATACAAGAAACAATGGTGTGTGAGGATTTTTCAAATCCCAGAGACAGATATTTTGGATAAGAATGTTGGGCCTCATGGTTAGTAGAATCCATGCTACCCTGGTTGTATGGTTATGTTTAAATGTGTAGGGTGGTCTGGTCTACTGACTAGATCCACACAGTTTGATTAAATAGTACACTATTGGGTGCACAACTGTGTGGGGTTCTTGTAGTTGTAAATGAAGTGTAAATTCATATTCATTACAATGTTAGCCTAATTGTGATCCTTTACTAAGAAATGAGAGATTTTTTTAGTAAATGGTGAATGGTTACTGTATGGTTTGGCCAACCATGTGGCCAAACCATGCATCCAAGTATTTATAGGGGAAATCATTTTTATTACATTAATCAATAAAATGATTAAACCTCCTACTCTACATCTTATTTCTCTAGTGGTTATTCCCCGTTTTCACATTGGATCTCTTATAAAGCCTTCAACCTAGGGGTGGAAGGAATTCCTCTATCTGACTCCTGATTATATTTTCATTCATCCTATTGGATATATTCTAGTGGGTTATCTATTCCTCCTATTATTTTTATCCTGTTTATTACTTTCAACATATTTAATTTAGTGTAATATAATATTCCCTATCTGATGGGTATTCATTATTTCTTCTTTTTTCTCCATATCTATGTTGAGTTAGGAGCCTATACATGATGAATATTCTTCCACAGGTATAAGGTATGCGTTCTACATCCTCAATCTAATATTCTAGATGTTTTAACATGTTTAACATTATACCGAATTGTGGGAATTCTAGGTGTTACTCATAAATAAATTAAATTTTTGAATAAATTATTGGAACCTCGATTTCTTTTCCAAATGTCACCATGTGATGGTTAGAGATAGTGAAAATCAACCCAAACAACATGTGAGAAATGTGTTTGTATCATTCCTATGATATACCACCCCATTGGGTGTGTGTGAGATCTCCATATTAGTGGGAGACTTAATGGATTTAATGGGATACTAGAATAAGGATTATGCCTCCTTTTCAATGTGATTAGATGTCATTCAAATGATTAGTTGGGATGAAATGAAAATCTTTAATGTTTTGGATGAGCTCATTTCTTGTATATGATTATGAGATGTGTTATGATATAATTAATGTAATTGTTATGATTACATTGTATTCCATTGGAATTTCTACACCACGTATCCTAATAAAATTAGAAGCAATGAACATTTCTACTTAATGGATCTAGAATTAATATGGATGTCTGGGATATTTCTTCTGCCAAGATCTGTCTTGCTTAGACCACTGTGGAAATACTCCATGGACATGATCCATGGGATCCAACCAAATCATTACTGAGTTTTCTATGGATATAATCCACGGAATCAATAAGCATGACTTCTCCATTTATATCTTAGATCTAGCCCTTGTATTATTGACACAAGATTACTCGTCATAGGCCATGGTGGATATTTTACAATGCTATTGAGATGGAACTTGTTTATGATTTCCTATTTTTAGTGAACCTTGGTAGGCCAGACGGTATCACAATTACATGTATCACTAATTCTTATTAATTTGTTTTATTGTCATATATTTCACACTTCTTATCTTATATACACATATTATACTTGTTATAGACACAGTTGGTGGTGACCGAATGTGTGTTATCTTAAAAACTATTCGTAGCACTGTTGGGTAGCCAAATAGAAATCCTGGATATATGTAAAGAGATCAGAAAGAACCCACTTTAAGATTCATGATTGATAATTTCATATGAGTAGGGGGGACCACACTAATTTATGGCTTGTGATTCAGTGTAGAGATATATATTTTTTATTTTTTGGAATTTTGATACATGTATTTTATTATATTCACATATCCATGTATTACCTATATTTATGTATTTACTCATGACATTTTCATCATGTTATATCTAATATTTGATTAGTTTTGGTCATTACTCACACTATATAGATGTGTATTTATTATTTCTCAGTTTTTATATGCTTTTTGATTTGAGTTATGTGATTACCTCATTGTGATACACTATTATTACAAGGGCGTAGTCTCCCCACATTACCATGGAAGCCTCTAGAATATGGGTAATTTCACTGGAGGCATTGTTCCCCAATAGATAATGTAAATGTTTAGTGGTTATCATGTTAAGAAGTTACAAAGTTGTCTAAGAGATGTTATTTTTTTTATCATTTCGGGATATTAGATAGTATATTATGAATGTGTCGGAATTAAGTAATGAGTTTTGCCTGGGAGTAGCTAACCAATATATAGGAAAAACCCAAATTTCATGGGGTGAGATATTATATTCTTATTTTTCCCTATTATAGTTTATTTGATTCCACTATCGGGTGTTGAAAATGATATGTGATGTTTTTTCAATTGGATTATAAAATTTCTTTTTATCCCCTGACCAATATGGAAAGGAAGCATGGATCATGCATCATTATAGGTACCTTATATGAATAATAGGCCATGCATAATGCCATTCCATATAACATTCATTTCTTGAATGCATGGAATTATTATGTATACCTTTTGAAATATAATTTTTATTTGAATAGTTTTGTGTGAATAGATTTTATAAATAACTATTTGGTTTTAAATTTATTCTATACTTAAATTTTTTAGTTTAATGGGCTCTTAAAAATTCGATGTTGTTATCCATATAGTTCACTCCTTTTGATAAAATTTCAAAATAATAAGAATGAACTAAAATGAATGTGAATTATTAGGTGAAATAGTTACTATAAAATAGGAATGAAAATTTAAATTTAATGGGGTTTTTCTCTATAGTGCCATAGTGGAACTCTATACACTCATACCTTGGACTTATAGAAGAGAACATTACCTAGAACCAGTATTATGAGTATATAGTAGGTACTGTCTTTGGTGTTCTTCATGATTTTTTTTATATCACAGTACTGAATTTTGGATTTAGAAGAGGGGTTTTGATTGTGTATTGGAAGTATTGTACATGTACTATGTATATGTTTTTGATCTTTATGTTACTAAATCTTTCACTGAGGTTTGAATTATGAATTTTTAGAGATATTTCACCAAAAATGACTCCATTTGTTTGATAAGATGGTGGTGATGAATGTGATCTACATGTGTTGGGACCTATGCCACATGTATAACCTCAAGTAGTTCCACTTATGGAACCTCCTATTATTCTGGATATGGGTGTTGCTAACATGTTTGGATATGGTTTATTTCAATTTATGCAGACCATTCGGGGAGCCCGATTGCCTACCTCATCTGTGGAAGAGGTGATTCATGTGTCCTAGAAGCAGATTCCACCAACCTTTTCAAGGTGTGGTGGTCTTAAGGCTGTTTATCTATGTGTTGAGACTTTTTTTTACTTTAGAGAACATGGAGACACCTCCAGTGTATAGGGTCATTCTAATTACATATATGATTCAGGGATCCTCAAAGTGTTTGTGGGATTCCCTGATAAACAAGAATCGTATCTTGATATGGTATGGAGGGATTTTAAATCCATATTTCATGAAACATTATTTCCTATTATTATAATAAATTAATGGGATAATTATTTAATGTGTCTATAGTAGGGAGATAGAACTATTATGGAGTATTCGACCCGTTTTCAAGTGCTACAACACTTTGAAACTATTTATCTTTCTAATGATCCATCTAGGGAGAGACTCTTCATGAAAGGTCCCAAGAACTCCATTCGATCATAGGTGAACATTCATTTAATGACTAGAAAAATTGATATTGTATATTAGGTTCTTATACATGAACATAACGGTAAGGATGCTGGGGGACTAAGGCACGGTAGTGCACCTTATCGACCTAGTAGATCTGTGAAAAGTGGTATGATGTGATGTTTTGAGACATCTCATGAGGGGAATACCATCCAGACTTAGAGTGTTGGCAGCTTTGGCTCTAGTTATCGGTTTATATTGAGGGGACACATGAGGAGGTACTGTGATATAGACAAAATTGAGTGTCGATCTTGTTGAAGGATATGCCATAAACAACATTTATGTAGTTAATTCACTCTTGTACCAATGAGATTTGGTAAACAAAAACTGTATGTCTATGACTAGGATTTTTAGCTCCCCCTTAGGTTGGGAGATGGAATACTACTGATCATTCTGGCAGAGGGGGTGGTCATGATTGGGAGATGAAGATATTATTTTCACCTCGACAATAGAGTGTTCTTAATTAAGGTAGTAAGGCTAACTCTATTAGATAGGGTTCATGAAAAATAAATTTAGTACATCCTATATCAGAGGAGAAGAGCACAAGGATATCAAAAGTGAGGTACAATGATAGAATATTCTACTATAGTATCTTCCCTTTTTTTAAACATGTGATTCACAAACATTCATATATGTATTAGTTATAGAGAGCATTTGCATCAATTTTTTGTTTTATGATAGTGTGATGAAACTCCATAATATGTTGGGAATCTGTCCATAGAGTGTATTCCATTATAGAGAGTTCCCCCCATGAAAGAGGGAGTACCACTTTTTATTGACTCTATTTATCCTCGAGATTATAGGTTTTGACAATAATATCATAATGGATTTGTTAGTGTCTTAACATTTCAATATTTATTATTATCACTAGTGGAAGTTCTTCATAATTATGTGTGAAACATAATAATACACTAAATATTATTGGATATTCAGTGTAAAAAGATCATAGGACATTCACACATATTCTTGTAACAACAACAACAAAAATGACTTGGATGTTTAACTCAATGAATGAAAATTAAGTTATAATTAATCTTATCAAGTTAATATAGATAACATGAGATTTATCAATGGAGTGATTATGTGTATAAAACGAATATCCACACAAATGGGAGTGGAAATTACTAAATAAATAAATAAATAAATATTAATTTCACACAATATCTTGGATTAAAATAATCAATGAATATTGTGTAAAACCCAAAGAGTGGAAATCCAAATTAGAAATTCCCTTACTGATGTTTTGACTTAAGAAACATGTACCCCATGAAATAAGGATCCTACAATGAAGATTTAAATACCCATAAATTAAATTATATTACATAAAGAATACAATCATGGGTAGTACGTACACCACAAAAAAAGTAAATAGTGGAAATATATCATGAATCTCACGGAAAGAAGAAGTGAGATGAAAACCCCTTTCCATGTTGTAATCAATCGAGTAATATGAACATAAGTTAATAACACCCAAATAAATTATAAAATACCCTGAATATAAAAATAATCATGATAATATATATCCAACGGTAGTACACAATACACCACATGTAATCAATAAGCTAAAAACAATGGAAATAACAATGAATTAAAAGTGACATAAGAAACCACTTACCTTGTACTTTTTTTTAGTATAGGGTAGTTTAACCTCCTGTATAATGGTGAAATCATGAATATTAAATTAAACAAGAACCAAATACATAAATATGATATCATATATGATCTTCAAATATTTTTTTTTGTAAAAAATATTTCAGTAGTATCATCGTTTCAGGTGTTAACTGATTCTATTTTCATTATATAAAATGCTATGTAAGCCATGTTTGTTATGGATATAATGTATTTAATTCATATAAAGAATTATATTATGTTCCGAAAAATTATTTGTAATCATAAAATGAAAATTATTCTTGAAATATAGCAATGTGGAATGATTCACATCGCGTTTGTAGAGATGGTAATCCGTACGTACTCACAAGCGACAATATCATTATATTGATGGTGAAATCATATGTAATTGGATGGTATATCATATATACATAATCATTATCATGTTATTTATATTATTTAAATCAATAATATTCATTATTATACCCATCCAAATAATGAAGTGTTTGAATAACAAACTACACAACGACATGGAGATGATAAGCCGTACATACGCACGTATGGTGACTTTGTCATTTATAGGATGGATAGAATAATGAATATGTTTGTACCATATTTATAATAAAATCACAGTATGTATAAGGTTCTAGATTTATTATTTTGGTATGGAAATAAAAAATAAAGCGGAAATGGAAGAAGAAAAAACTTGAAAGAGGGTGGTGAAATTATTGCCTCTTCCTCCGGAGTTTCCTTTTGAGTTGATCAAAAGGGCTCCTTAGGATGGATTTCTGAACATTGTACGGACTCTAGGATGATGCGTGGGATGTTGGGAGGATATTTGGTAAGGGTTTTGCCAAGCCAAATGGCTTTGGTGGAGTGAAATTAAGAGAAGGGTGGGTACCCTTTTATTAGAGAGGTTAGGGTCACTTTATGAAAACCTTGAAATATTATTTTATAATTATAATCATTTTCTGTTTCTAGTGGCTCAAAAATGATTTATTTTGGAGATAAGGTGGGATAGGTCAAAAACAGCTCAACCAATAAGATTTAGAAAATTTTAGGTTATTATTTCAATCTTATCATTCAGATTTAACTCTTAATTAAATAGTTTAACTTTTACATTGTATTCTTATATTCATACACGCTATGGTCAATAAATTTACTCTAAACATCCAAGATAAACTCAAGTGTTTAATTAATGAAATATATAATATTATTTAAGCCCTATGGGGAAATCTTAGATTTTTTGGAATATTATATTAAATAATAATATAGTAATTGTTCTAAAAACTCATTTATGTCAATTTTGACATTATTTTGTATTTGGTTTTTTGGACAATTGTAAAAGCATCATTAGTTAGAAAAAAAAATATTTAATCAACCCTAAAATGTCATAATAACCTAGGAAATTAATTTAATTCATAAAATGTCTCAAATTACAGTTATTTGAATATTTGTAATATCTATTATTTTAATCATTAATTAATAAGGTAATTAATTCATCATCATTGTGTCATAAATAAGTTTAATTATTTAATTTATAAAAATTATAAATAAAATACCATTATGTAGGAAATATTATAATATTTACAATGAATATTTATAGTTAAATTTATCTTATCTATAATTCTATATTAATAATGGGTTTTTATTAAACTTTGAATTTGACCCTTTTTACACTTCTTTAAGAAAATAGTAATAATTGTTCTAATCTAATCCTAGTGGACCAAAGAGGATAATATTATATTCATAAGGTTTTTTGGTCTAATTAAACTTATCCAATAAAGTTAGGACTTGTATTAGTGTAATTATAATATCATTTTTACACTTAATTACCCAATTTACGTTTAGCGTGGTAAATAAAAGTCAAAAGTTACTATTTACAAAAAAAATATTTTCATCTTATTGAACCAAATTTTACTTATTTATGTCCACTGCGTCCTTCAGATTTTTTAAATTCAACTCACATAAGCGGTAAAATTATGTTTTATGCAGTTTTGCAAATTCTCATAGAAGGTATGTAAAAGACGATAAAAAGTTCAATAAACTTTTATACATCTAATGTTTTTAAAAAATGTCTCCAATGAACTACATAGAACATATATAGATAATATATATATATTTTAATATAAAATAAATTTAAATAAAATAAATAATTATTTAAATAAAACTTTGGTTTCAAACAATAACATGGTGTTTTCCACTACTGATCAAAAATTGAATGTTTTCAGAAAATTACCAAAACATCACCCTACACTAATTTTGATCTTCTAAATAAAAAAATTAATTCTATTTTATCTAATTAAGAAATATAATATGAATTAATTAATTTAAAATTAATTTTTGTTGTTGAAACTGAAAATTGGGTTTTCAAAAAGTAAATTACTATCAAAAGATTGACATGTGTTTAGGTCAAATATAAAAGTGAAATTACATATAATGATCTACATTGTAGTAAATTATAGTAATATATTATAATTATACTTCCAAACCATCCAAATTCATAATTTAACCCTATACATTATTTCATTTAAAAAAGTGGTTTTCAATTAATATTTAGAATTTTTCTGTATTAATCAAAATATGGAAGTTATCAGAATAGTACCAAAATTTTATTCAAGGTAAATTTTTATGTCCTTATTCTAAAGAAGAATTTAATTTCATTAAATTTAATATATAAAAGTGTCAAATTTTTATTTTAAAATGGGTTTTCTATTAAAAGGTGGTAAAATTTTATATTTTTGAAAAATATATCTTTTATTAGAAAAAATGATTTTGTACTTATATTATGTATAAGAAACACATAATACGGACTCTAAAATTATATGGAGAATATAAAATTTAAAATTCAGTTAATAATATTCCTAAATTATTTTGAATGACTAGTTTGGTAAGTCCTGGTGCACTCAAACTCGGTGTTTTTTGTTGTGAAAGCTATTGAATTACATTGAAAAAATAAATTACTATAAAATATTAGGGTGTTATATTCTTCCCCCCTTTTGGATATTGCATCCTCTCAATTTTAAAATTGGTCTTTAGAACTTCATTGAAAGTCCCACATCGAAAAAAGAATGAATAAAACTATCACTTTAAAAGAAAGAAAGATAAGTACAAAGGTCACATGAGATAACCCATACTATGATTCCATATAGGAAAAAATGGATATGGATGATAAATTAAATGTCATGTTCTGAGGGAGTGTGACAGAAAACATGATCAGGAGAAAGATAAGAACAATAAAATCACAAAATTGTGATGGGATAAACTGTTACTAGTTTCCTAGTAGGAAATGTAAAAAAACAAAGTTTTTCTAAGTTCCATTTCATAATGTTGAGGAATTTATTTATGAGATTGACTAAGAAAATAAAGAGATATACATAATTTTTATGTAGATTTTCATACTTTAAAAAATTTCTACCACTAACTTATTATTTTTTTCAAACGATTATTATTCAAGAATACATGGAGACACTTGAACCACAAGAATCAACTTCTAGAGAATCAAAAGATCTATAAAGGATAAAATATATATTTACATTATCTTTTGAGATTAACCAAAACCAAAATGGTTAGTACAAGATCAGATGATCCCCAAAAAGAATAATTCTTTAGAGAAAGAAATATTAATATTAATTTCTCAAATTAAACCAATAATACCTAATGATCAATAAATGCCATTCAGCAATCAATTGTCCTTAAAATCCATAAATATAATCCAAAATAATATTGAAACCCAAAACATAGAATAATTTTTAAGTAGTATTCTATGTTAAATTGTATCTCTAAATAACATCGACTAATCTTAAAGTCACATACTTAATTTAATTAACCTAATCACATATTCTCTATGATAGGTTAATCATTTCCCTAAATAACACAAATAACTATAAATCCAAAATAAAAACATATATAAAAAGCCATCATTACTCCCCAAATGAAATATCATAGTATTTTATTTTCCTTAGTCATATAGTGTTCCCAAAAGAGCGAACATGTTCCATAATAATATTTATCACTTAATCACCAAATAATTTTCTTATACTAAGGATATCTATTTGATAAGACATAATATCCCAAATGAACTCATTATTGATCAATAAAATTATTTAACTAAAACTAATTAGTCACACTAACCATGTACTTCACGCAATCCAGTGGTAGGTGATAAATCCTAATGGCAGTCCGGTTGTGGGTTCGATTTCCACAACTTTGTCCAACATGACGGCTTGTCACACGGTATGCATGTTTTCCTTTTTCAAAAATATTATTTTATAATGTTCCCAAAATGAAAAAAAATTATCCAAAATAACCATAACATTATTTCAACACAAATGTTATCTCATAGCACACATTTCCATCCCAAAATTTAATAACTTGTAATTCCCACAAATTCATGGGTCATATAAACCCTATCGGTTATTTATAACTATAATAGAAAATATATTTCTCCCAAAAAACAGAATTATCCAATAAAAAACAGCAGGGTTACCCATACTACAGAGAAGTCTTACAAAGTAATCCCATCAATAAGTATAACTAATATTTTTAAACATTTCTCCATCCATTTATTTTCACATAGGTTATTAATTGACCAAGAGGTTATGATAAAGAATATTTTAGTCACTCGGGTAATTCCCAGGTCAACTACATTTACAGCCAATTACTGTAAATGGATTCTTGGGATCATTTTTATTCGATTCTATATTAATCTAAAATTTCCTCATTAATTTTTTACATTATTTTATTCTTTCCCACACATAAATCATTTATTTGTTCTATTGAGACACTTTCCTAGGTGTCTCATTCCACATTTCCTGCGTGATGGAAATTGATCTTTCTTTTCTCCATGGTATCCACTGCTATAGATCTTATTATTCACCGCCTTTCTCATATTTATTGAGTCTGGTATTTGGTTAATATATATTTTGTGGATCATATTTTTGTAAAACTGATTTGGCATTAAAATGATATTTTTTACAACTATCAACAATCCATTTCTTTGCTCATTTACACCACCGTGCCCACCTTGTACATCATGTTCAATGTTACTATTACTTCCTTGGAATATAGACATTTACTAACACAAGAAAACATAATGTGAGTCATAAAATAATTTAGATAATATCATAACACTTTGTTTTCAATTTAAAACACCATAGGATTAACCAAGATTATTTATTCTCATCTTAAATTAAAATCCTTCAAATTGGTTTGTAAAGAAAATCTGAATTATCCTAATCATATCCCTTGGGATTGTCATGATCGAGATTGCATCAAGGCCCATTGTCGAGTCCCTTGATACCCCAGGTCAAGCCCAAACTTCTTGTCGGAGTTTTCACTCCTAGGTATATCTGTGTCAAAGCAGCCTCTACCTACTCGTATCCAGACATGGGTATATTACATGGAAAACCCACATAATATTTACATTACCAATATTTTTTGATGTTATTCTATACTAATCCTCAATGTCTACCTTAGGGTTGTGTTTTCTAATCAGTGTTTGTTTTGTAAATCTACCTTCATTGGTTTGTACTAAACTTCCTCGGATACCAATTATAATTTCCCGACCCCAGTTACCCTGAATCGGTGCATTATTACAAAACATTGGCATTATTCATGGAATCATGTCCCGAAAGACCAACCAGTTTAGAAGAAATTTAAGTACTAGATACATACGTAGTTTTTACATTACATCATGAAATAAAAAAACCACATTATGTCCCCTTTGGGCACTCTTATATCCCTTATCATATACATGCGGGTTAATCGTAATTTACATATTTGAATAATAGAAAAAAACATAAGAAAGGGGTGAGCACAAATGCTTAGTAAGTATATCAATATAGCATAAATTGTCATAAATAATAATAAACATTTAAGGAAATATATAGGATTAGAAAATAATCTTTTTAATCTTAAACATCAACATAATATGGAAAATATAAATAAAATAATGCCATTTACTTATTCACATGGACATTCTACTATGAAAATAATAACATTTAATATCAATATCCATTTTCATAATTATGGAATGCATAATGCCAGACTTCATGACCACATAGTCAAGGCCTTATGCAAAGATTAAAATAAGATTCTGTCAAGGACTTATTTCAAAACACTAGTTTGTCTCATGAGATCTACCGATGCATCAAGTAGCTACAGTGGGATCCACCCGTCACTTACTAAGTCCAATTCATTCCTCATACAAAAATGATAAATCATATCATAAACATTCATATAAAACTAACATACATAATGTCATTAATTTTACTATAAACCATGAATGGAATTAAAATAGCACTTCTACAGTCAAACATAACTCATTCAATATTATATATATGATTTTGTTAGAATAAATTAACCTCAATCAAGAATAATTATGGATATTGACATAGATTAATATAATAATCAAAACTCTTTGAGAGAAATATCCCCCTTTTTCTTGATTTTTATTAAAACTATCACTATTTATAAAAAAGCTATTTAAAATAGATTTTGAAATCAAAGTGTCCCAAACCACATTTAAACATTTATAAAGATTTTTAATTTAAAAAAATTAGTTTCCATATAAATAAATACTTAAAAACATTTTTAAAACATGGAAATTAATAAGGATGATTTATAAGAATAAAATTTTAAAACATTTAAAATGATATTTTAGTTAGAGTTCCTTACCGAAATAAGAGATTCTTGAATAGAAATAATTGAGGTAATCAAAACATAATAATATATTGAGAATAAATGGATTCATGATTTATTATGTCAAAGTATAGTATATACACCAAATAAAAGTGAATTGGCGCATAGCAACAACGAAGTCTCAATGGAATGTAAGTTCAGATGAAATCCTTTATAAACATTGTATCTTTAGGTTAAAGATAAATCAATTACAAAATTATGAGTGAAAAATATAAATACCCTAAATATGATTCGATATTTAGTGTAATAAAATCAGTGGATAGTCACACATATTCTTGTAACAACAACAACAATGACTTGGATGTGTAACTCAATGAATGAAAATTGTGTTAAGATTAATCTTATCATGATCATATCATTGACTTGAGAATTAATCAATGGAGTTATTATGTGTATCAGAAAAAATATCCACACAAATGAGAGTGAAATTACTATATAAATAAATAAATAGTGATTTCACACATAATATTAGAGTAAAATAATCAAAGAAGATTGCATAAAACCCAATGTGTGGAAATAGAAATTAAAAAATCCCTTACCAAATTGGTGACTTATGAAACATACACCCCAGGAAAGAAGGATGATACAATGAATATGTAAATAACCATAAATTAATTTATATTACATACATAATAAAATCATGGGAATTACATACACCACACCAAAGGAAATAGTGGCAATATATCATGAATCTCATGGACATAAGAAGTGAGATGAAAACCCCTTACCATGTTGTAATCAATCAAGTCATTATGAAAAACATTAATAAACAGCAAATGAATCACAGAATACCATTAATATAAAGAGAATCATGAAAATATATATCAAATGTCAGTATATAATACACCACATGCAATAAATAACGGGCGAACAATATAAATCTCATGAAATCAAAAGTTAGATTAGAAAACCCTTACAATGTAATTTTACTTCGTATAGGGTAGTTTAACCTCCTATATAATTGTAAAATCATTGCTATTAAATTAGAAAAGTACAAAATACATAAATATTATATCATTTAGGATCTTTTAATATTGCTTTGTAAATAATATTTCAGTAGTATAATTGTTTTTGGTGTTAACTGATATTTTTTCCATTATATGCTTGTTTACGTAAGCCATTTTTTTATGGATATGATGTATTTGATTGATATAATGAATGATATTATGTTCATAAATTTTTTTTAATCATAAAATTAATATTATTCTTGAATGATTATGAAGGGGAATTATTATCATCGTGTTCGTGGAGACGGTAATCCGTACGTACGAACGAGAAATAATATCATTATATTGATGGTGAAGTTGTACATAATTTGTTGGTATATCAAACATAAATAATCATTATCATATTATATTTATTATTTACTTAATTTTTACTCATTATTATACCCATCCAAATAATTATGTTTTTGAATAACAAATTACAGCACGACGTGGAGATGGTAAGCTGAACGTACGCACATATGGTGACTTTTTCACTTAATGGATGGATAGAAAAATGAATATGGTTGTACCATATTTATAATAACATCATATTATGTATAAGTTATTAGAGTTATTATTTTTGTTGGAAGCAAAAAAGAAAGAGGAAGTGGAAAAAGAAAAAAACGTGAAAGAGTGTGGGGAAATTATATTATCTTCCTTGGGTGTTTCCTTTTGAGTTGATAAAAAGGGCTCCATAGGTTTTCATTATGATCAAAGTAAAGACACTAGGTTGATTTTAATGAAGTTGGGAGAATATTTGGTTTGGGTTTGGCTGAGCCAAATAGATTTGGAGGAGTGAAATTAAGAGAAGGGAAGTGACCTTTTATAAGAGAGGTGAGGGTCACTTTAGGAAAACCTTGAAATATTATTTTATATAAAATAATTTCGGTTTCTAATGGCTGTAAAAAAATTATTTCAAAGATAAAATGGGTATGGGTCGAAAACCACTCAACCAATATGTTTTAGACAAGTTTAGGTTACCATTATTACCTTATATTTTAGATTTAACTCTTAGTTAAATAGTGTAACTTTTACCGTGTCTTCTTGTATTCTAACACTATATGGTTAACAAAATTTTTCTAAACTTCCAAGAGAAACTCAAGTGGTAAATTAATTTCATATATAATATTATTTATTCCCATTGATCAAACCATATCTTTTTATGAATATTATATCGACTGGTACTATAGTATTTGTTCTTAAACTCATTTATGTAAATTTTGACATTATTTAGTATTTGGTTTTTGTGAAAATCAAAAACTCATGAATAATTCAAAAAAAATTTATTTAATCAACCCTAACATGTAATATTGACCGATAAAATTTGTTTAATTAATCAAAAGAATGAAATTTCATTTATTTTGATATTTATAATATTAATTATTTTAATCATTCAGTAACAAGGTAGTTGATGCATCAAAATTATGTCATTAATAAATTAAATTTTTAATGTCTCAAAATTATAAATAAAATACCATTATTTATGAAATATTAATATATTTATATAAAATATTTATAGTCAAATTTATCTGATGTATAACCCTATAATAAAAATGGATTAGTTATTAATCATTGAATTTAACTCTTTTTACTGTCCTCTAAATAAAATATTAATAAATTTCCTATTCTAATCCATGTTGACCAAAGAGTATCATATTTTATTCATAAGGGTGTTTTTGGTCTATTAACACTTATCCAATAGAATTATGACATGTGTTAAGGTAATTATTATGACATGTTTACCATAATTACCCTATTTACTTTTAACTATGGTAAATAAAAGTTAAAAGTTTCTATTTACCAAAAATTATTTTCATATTATTGAACCAATATTTACATACTGATGTCAACTTTGTCTTTTAGATTTTTTAAATTCATCTCATAGAAGCGGTAAAATTATGTTTTATTCAAATTTACAAATACTCAAGAAGGAGGGAAAATATGCTAAGAAGATCAAAAAAAATTTGTAGATATATTTTTATTTTAAAATGACTCAAATGAATTACATTGAACGCATATAGGTATTATATTTGTATTTTGGCTTCAAATAAATATAAATAAGATAAACACTAATTGAAATAAAATGTCTATTTTAAACTATAATGTAGTGTTTTTCACTATTAATCAAAAATTGAATGGTTTTAGAAAAATTCCAAAAATTCAACCTATGCAAATTATGATATTATGAATTCAGAAATGAATTATATTTTACAAAATACAAAACCTAGAAGTTTCATTATTTAATTTAAAATTAATTCCCGTCGTCGAAACCGAAAAGTGTGTTTTTAAAAAGTAAAAACTATCAAAAGATTGACATGTGTTTATGTCAAATTTAAATTTAAAATTGCGTATAATGATCTAAATTGTATAAAATTATAAAATTATAATCTAATTATACTTCCAAACCTTTCAAATGCATAAATTTACCCTGAAAATTATTTGGATTAAAAAAATGTTTTCAACTAAAATTTAGTATTTTTCAATATTCATCAAAATATGAAAGTTATTAGAAAAATAACAAAAATTTATTCAAAATAAATTTTTATTTTCCAATTCAAAAAAATAATTTAATTTTATTAAATTGAATATATAAAAGTGTCAAATATTGGATTTGAAACGGGTTTTCCATTAGATGGTGGTAAAATTTCGTTGTTTTGAAAGAAATATCTTTTACATGAAAAAATAAATATTTTCTTATATTAAGTCTAAGAAACACATAATTTGGATTCTAAAATCATCTAGAGTATATATAATTCAAAATTCAGTTAATACTATTCATAACCGATTTAGAACGACTAGTTTGGTAAGTCGTGGTGCACTCAAACTCGTTGTTGCGTATAGCACATGCTATTGAATTACTTTAATGAAAATAACATACTATGAAATTGTGGGGTGTTAAATAGTTGGCTAGTTAGGGGGATGAAACTATACATATTTCAGGGAATGTTTTTATTCCAATGTACATAAGAGAGATGCTGATATGATATTTTAAGACGTCATCTTCAGTATTACATCACGGTGTAACCAAGATGTATCATGATTTATCATTATTCTATTGGTTTCTTGATATGAAATTGGAAATTGGAATATTTTTCACTGGGTAACCATCTAAAAATAATTGAAGGCAGAACACTAGTAGCCTGCTGATATCTTACTATAGTTACCTAGTCAGGATTATAAATGGGATGATGTTTCTGTTGATTTTGTGACCAGTTTTTTGAGGTCACCCCATGGTAGGGATGTTGTATGGGTCATTGGGGATGTACTGATAAAGGTCTCCCACTATCAATTTTTCATGGTGACATTCTCATTAGATGATATTAGGAGACTATATATCCATGAGATTGTGTGCCTTCATAGGTTTCCTTATACCATTTATTCAGATAGGGATTCCCAATTTATAATTCAATTTTTATAAGGATTATACAGGGAATTGGGAGCACATACACCTTCTATCACAACATACCCCCCTCAAAATATAGGTCGGACAGATCACACTATAACAGTCTTAGAGAAAATGCATAGATCAGGTTTCAATAATTGAGGGGGATCATGGGAAAGGAATATACCCCTGGTTGAATTTAACTACAACAATAGATATTAAGGGAATATATATATGCACGCTTATGGGGATTTGTATGGTACGCCATATCGACTGCCTATGTTCTGTTTAGTGGTGCGATAGGATTCACAGATCAAATCGTGTATCTTACAGAAGAATTTAGAGTAGGTCTAGTTGATTAGAAAGTGGTTGGATACTGCATAATCTAGATAGAAATCATATACTGATCATCATAGAAGACATCTAGAGTTTGAGTTTTTGGATCGATCCATTCTACTTATCTCACAAAGGCTAGGTCATAGAATGATTTAAATATTGGGTAAGATTTCACCCAGATATTCAAGGCCCTTCGTGATTCTGGAGAGGGTTAGGCCAGTAGTATATTGGTTTCCATTACCTCAGAGGTACTGATCCATGCATGGAATTATCCATATATCACTGTTATGTTTTTATCATTCGTACCAATCTCATACTCTTCATACATATGAGGTTCAGTTATACGTAGATTTCTGCATCATGGGGAATCCTATAATTAATGTTTATTTTAGAATGAAATATCCCCATGGAAGGTCAGTTCATTCTGTTTGGGTGCTATGGTAGCACAAGCATGTTCAAGATGAGCCCTTGAAGAGAGAGGTAGTAGTATATTCTTAGTTGGTGAAACTCTAATCATATTCATTTATTCCCTCGTAAGATTAACATTGGGATGAGTTTCCTTAAGAGTTTTTTATTGTAAGATCTCATGTTTTCCTATGTGGTGTGGATCTTTTGAATTTATAACTAATTCATTGGTTTGACATATTTTGAATTCTTAGTGAGGATATGGAAGAAATAAGGATGTCCAAGGAAAGTTTGGATTAGGGAGATTGATATTTTGAAAAATTGATATGAGCCACATGATTAGTAGAAACCATTCATTCCATGCGTGACACTTTAGCTTAAACATGCAAGCTGGTCGAGTGCACTGATCTGAGCTACATAGTTTGATGAAACTGTGTAATCAGGGGTGCACACCTATGTGGGGTTTCTATAGTTTTTTATAGTGAAACAATTCATGGTTTGTGCAATTTGTGTCTAACCATGCACAATGACCATGTGTGGGTGGATTTGGAATAGTTATGGGTATAGGATTGGCACACAATTTGGAATATAGTGCGACCGAACCCGAAAAACCATTATTTTGAGTGTAAATGGTCATTTTGCCTCAATTAATTAATTGTTTAACCCTTATCATTAATTTAATATTTCTCCATTGTCAAGCCCCATTTTCTTCTGTTCTAGTCCAAATTAGGCCTTTAACCTAATGTTTGAAGGAATTCCTTCTTCTGACATCTAATTTTAGAGATGTTCCTCTCATTATATACATGATGGCGAGTTATCTATTCCTCTTGTTCCTTTCGTCAATTTGCTTCATCTCAATGGGGTTATTTTGTGGAATGCTAATAATCCCTATTTCTAGGGTATTCGACTATTCCCATTTTTTGTTCTAATCTAGGTTGAGTTAGAAGATGATATTTGATGAGTGTTTTTCCATATAAATAAGTTAGGTGGTCTATACCATTTCCCTCAATGTTTAGTTGTTTTATCCCTTATTTCAATTTTCCAACATGATAGACCCTAGTGGATTTCATATTAAATTAATTGATTAAATCATTGGAACCTTGATAGGCTGGTCACATAGCACTATGTGATCGTTGGGGGTTGTCAACCTCAACACAAACCACTAATGAGGTGTGTTTTTGTATCTTTACCATTATATAACACATTGTTCGGTGTGTGTGAGCTCACCATATTCATGGGAGCCTTAACAAATTGAATGTGATATTATAATCGTGATTATGTCACATTTACTATGTGATTTCATGTTATTTAAATGATTAAATGGGATGAATGGAAATGGTGGACTGAGTCGGATGTCCACATAGATTGTACATGATTATGAAATGAGTTATTAAATGATTAATGACAAGTTAATGATGAAATTGGATGCCTTGGAAAATTATACTCCATGCATTATAATAACATTGGTTCCAGGAAAATTTCTACACCATGGTTACCTAATTACTTTGGATGCCTATGAAATTTATACTCTCGACATTCGGAATGCTTTGACCACCGTGGACATTATCTGTGGATATACTCCTTGGGATCCTACTAAGTATTTACATGGTTTTATACTGAGAAGCTCCATAGAATCGATGAAGATGTCTTTTTCATTAATACCTTGGGTCCATCCATTATATCCCAACTAATGGATTACTTGTAATAGGTCATAGTAGATATTTTAGCATGCTTTACTGATGAACCTTCTTTATGATATCATGTTTAAAGTGAGCCATGGTAGGCTAGAAAATATCACATTTACATGTATCAATCATGTTCATTAATTTTTATTTCTATTGTATATTTCACACTAATAAGATTACATACATATATTGGAATAGTTATATACACTGTTGGTAGTTGTCTACAAAGTGTTGTCTATCATGAACTAGCCCGGGGTGACCCAGAACTGGTCACCAGAGCAAGCCCGCCACATGGCCCGAATGGTGTTCCCGATCACCATGGGCTGGTAATAAGTGTGGAGAATAAATAATTAATTGATGTGTTCAATTTAGACCACAAATGAAAGAAAAATAAATAAATGAAAAATAAACATAATTATAAATGTATCTGCTAATCGGGGGAATACATAATCCGCTACACATACCTCCATGTGACCTTGTGGATCCCCAAAAATCACTGAATTAGACTCGCTCCAATAGAGATATAAAAACAGGGGAACTTGAAATTGAAGAGATAATGTATGGGTGATCGCTGAAATAATTAGTTGGAAATCATCAAATAATCCTTGTGATTCCACAAACAAAATAACCCATTTACCCTACTTTTAAAATAATGGTATGAGTATTTGTTATTCGCTTATTAGTAGATAAAATTAACATTACTTTTTAAATAAATGCACACACACACACACACACTAACAATTCACCTTTACATTTTCCAAATATGATTTTATAATTTTAAAAACCAAAACCCCAAACAATGAAATAATACCTAAGTAAGATACAAATAAATGTGTAAAATTTATATTAATCAAATAAATGCTGAAAAAATACTATTATTGTGATCAGAAAACCAATAGGAGAGAGGTACAAACATGAATATAAATAAAGTAACCATGGATGATCGTAAACATCCCTAGAGAAACAATTGATGTACTTAGTCTGAAACCACCTATCGACGTATGGTGATTCCCCTATGTCTATACCCAACTGGCCACCCTCAACTAGCCAACCCACTGGGACAACCCACCCAGCCTATTTACGATCCATGAGGTACCAACCTATCTAATCAAAGTTGGTTAGGAACCATCACTCGATCCTCTAAAAGATGCACATGAACCCATGGTAATAGAATACAGTGTAAGTGGGAGGACTTCACATGTGTGACTCACCTTACTTACCACCACCTCACCTGATTACACCAACCACGAACATCGCCTATACGATAATATATAATGGGAATTCCTATATAGGGGTTCACAATATATATTTATATATATACATGTGTACATCACAAACCTAAAAGATCCAACTCGTCCATCACATCATACAAACATTCAAAGCATTCTTTAAAATTATAAAAATTGTCTAACATGCCTTTATATTCCATTATCCAGTACATTTTCACAAAATTATTTCTAAACATTGAGTAAATAAATATTCTTATAAAACATGCCAAATGAATCCATAATCCATTCTTGTACCAAAACATATCCCAATTACCAAATGGGAAAACTATTTTAATATTTAATTTAATACCACCTTTTCAAAATTACATAGGGGGAACAATATAATTTAGAAACCCACATTCAACTCATGAACAAAGTCCATAAAAATATCAAAACTACGAAAAAAGCACACTAGACACTCAAAATTACAAATGGGCCCCTCTCATTACACACCTAATGAAATTACCAAAACATTAACAACTATTTTCAAAAGAAACATAAAATAACACATCCACATTGTCACTTTCAAAAAATGAGGGGGCAAATGGGCCTTTACTCAAAATCTAATTTTATAACAAAAACAAGAAAAATTATTTACAACGCACAAGAAAGTTCTAAATTGTATTTTAACCATTATGAAAAAATTAAATGTGTAAAAAACCAAATGATTCGTCACATCACAAAACATTTTGAAAATAACACAAGTCACTTATGGAGTGATAGGACCATATAATAAAGAGATAGAGGAGGAAAAGTTAAAAAATCCATTTACTTTTGAATACCAATGTTAAAGAAAAGAACCACATGTAACACCATTATCATTTGAAGGCTCATCTATCAATTATTTTTGTTCACCCATGTATGTGCCCATGTCCAATGTCATGGAATATATAGTCTTTCCCCAAACAATATTTCCTGGAAAACAACACATACCATCCCCTAACCCAATTAACCATTTCATGAAAACCAACATGTTTAAAAAAACCAAACTCAATTAAAACAATTCCAATAAAATTATTTTATGTAAAACAATACACAAATAATCTAACATAACCATTTAAACTAAAAGTACGTCAAATCAAATCCAATTGGATAGGAATACACAAAGTCATATATAGAAAATAATCATATAACCTATTTTTAATTAATTCTTCCCACAATAAAACACAACAATGAACTATCCATAAGCATAACAAAGCTATGAATCACATTTAAAAAATAAATGAAACTAATCAAGAAGCAATGTATTCCAATCATAAAGGAAGTAACACAAAAACACCTACCTTGGTGGGGTGTGGATGTAATTAAACCCCGACGGGAGTGAGAACAACACCCACCGAATAATCTTCATGCCTAGAATCCCCAAGAAATTGAATCAAACATGAACCCAAGATTCAAGGTCTGTCCATGTTGTTGAAAACCCCCCAAAAGTGAGAGAAACATCCACCGATAGAGATGATATCAGTGAGATTAGGTTAAACTAGAGGATGCACTACCAGTGAGGGAATTCATGACCATAGGATGCACTCTAGGTGATGTAGGGGAACTATAAAGTCACACTACATAGGGGGTCAATCTACCAAAAGAAGTTCTGAGGAGGAGGGCACTCCGAGAGTCGGGTCATGCAGGACGCGACTGACTGAACTTTAGTGGTGCAATTGGAATGGAGGCTAACCAGATATAGCATAGACAAGAGCATCACACATGGATGGGGGTTGAGCATAGTATATAGGGAGGGGGGAGGTGGTGAGGGGTGTCGTTCCCCTAGGGCTTCTCCCCCACAAAAAAATTAAAATAAAATTTAAAAAAACTTAATAATATTATGAATATAAATTTTAATAATAATAATTATCATTGTAATATTAATAGTAATAACATTAATAATAAACATAATAAAAACGAAAATAATTTTCATATTAATAATATTCATTTCAATATTTATTACTAAGAATAATATTAATAATAATTTAATAATAAGAATAATATATATAATAGAAATATTATAATAATTAATGTTACAAATTTATAAAAGTTATTTTTCTTAAGTATTGGGTATCCACACAATCACCATTATGGACTGCACAGTTATCCATAATTGTGTGTTGCTCGTGTATTGGCCTGAAACCAACAAAAATTAACAATCCTCAAAACAATTTTAACCAGTACTCAACACACATATTGACATGAGTAACCAAATATAAGAAATAATAAAATAAAATAATTTTAAAGGATCATGTGTTTCAATTCTACCCACCAGAAAAAAATTCTTCACCTATAAAGCCACAAATCTGAAAGATAATAAAAATTTGACCCCATACCTGAACACAAGTAGAAGAAACACGAAATTTAGGAGTGAATATTTATTCTCTAAGTCACATTCAACCGATCTAGATGAAACCATATCCCAATAGAATTGGATAATATTAGAGGGTTATACTAAAAAATATTATTCTATTATAATATATATTAAAAAATATATACCATCCTAGGGGGGGAAACGCAGGAACTCCCAACCCAAAACCAACCTATGTATGGTTTATAGACGCCCAAAGAAGAACAAATGTTTCCAAAAACCACATTCAGACTAGTATGACTGCATGTATTACAATAGAACACGTCCACCATAATCATCAAATGAAATAACGAATTTAGAATTATGGAAAAACTTCAACATAATAAAAAAATATATAGAAAATATTAAATTTTCTAACACCAATGTGGAACACAAAATCTGGTTCGAGGATTTACACCCATGAAAACTCCTAACTAAGCAAATCTTCACCCGAGACCTGTGGTTGGGGCTCTCATGGTAGAAGAATCTTTTAACTCGCAGTTAGACATTAGAATCCTCCATTCAGGACATATTATTCAAGTGAAAATTCATGTCAAACTTATATAGATGTTCTAGATAGCTGAAACAATTAAATGTATTCAGAAGGATGCATCATAACAGCTTCAAGTGCCCAAAACAGCCACACTTGTGGCACGAAAAAGGATTATCTAAAGAACTAAAACCCAGAACCAATGAAGATGACTGTATAGAGGAGGGGTCCTCCAGATTATACTTCTCGATAGACGAGGATCCTTCATCAGCCTGAAGAGATGCTAGATTGCCAACTACCGACACTCTTGAAACAAAATCAGTTAGGAACACGTGATTTACTAGCTTCTCAAAATGATGGTCCTTAGAATTGAGGAACATCTAATTGATCTCTCCATAAAGAAGCTTAATTAAATCCTACGATTTTACCTCTAGAGAAAAGGAAACCATTTCCTTAAAGTTGTTGATGCTTGCCTTCACTAACCACTATCTTTGTGGAGTACCCATGAGGTCATCCCTATTAATAATCATTTCCTCCTCAGGTATGAACCATCGAATGAAGAAATACATAAAAAAATCCCATGTCATCCCAAAGTGCAATTATGTAGGGGTGAGAACTCCCATTCTCTCAAAGTTGGACCTTCATATAGACCCAAAGTATCATACACTCTGATAGCTTCAAGAGTTTCCAATATCCTAAAGACATTATTTCCTCTTTATTCCCCTCCACTACCTCTAATGTACCTCGATCACCACGAAGGACCTGTAACATTTGTTAGGAATCAGAAACTAATCATGAATCCTTATATAATAGAACCCTTTCTGGGTGGAATTTATCGAATACCACAAAAAAAAACCAAAACTGATATCAAACTGATATACAATCAAAAGTAACATCCAGATCCAGAACGACAAGTTCAAAAATGAAACCAATACGAACACATAAAAAAAATTTCATTCTAAATCCACTATTTTATTTTAAATTACAAGACCTACTTCTTTTATATCCACATTCCAAATACTAAAATAAACTTTTTAATCAAAATTCAACTTTAAAAATAATTTCCCTTTTCAAAATCTCTTTAGAAATATAAGGCCAATCCTTTAATTTCATATACATACCCAACTATTCCCAGTGAACTCTTATAATTATGGCCATCGATTTCCATAAATTATACTCACATTCAAACATTCACATTCCACACACATACCCCACATATAAAAATGTTCATAAATGACACCATTGGTCACACCAATCCATTTTCATAAAAATTACAAACAATAACCAAATTTTCAAAAAAATGAACTTTCAATTTAAAAACCATATTTTCCAATTTCAAAATCACAAAAAAAAAATCTGTTTTAAAAATTTAAAACTAGTTAAAATAAAAAACATTCATTTGAAAACCCATTTTTATATTCAATAATGTACTTTCACCAATAAGAAACAATATGAAACTCAACATGAATCAAACAACCAGAGTGGAGGACTAGTATTCATGGATAACCCAGTAACATATTAGTAGATCTTCCCCATGTAAGAAAAATAAAATAAGAGGATATTAATCCTCTATAATGGAATCAACATGGATCACTAATCCATGTGGGATCAAAACATGAAACCAGATCACCATCGTTGTCATCCCTCAATCCATAACAATGACAAAATACTCTATTCCTAGACTACCCCAAGAATCTCAACGTTAAGAATGAGAAAATTTTAATGAAACCCTTTACATACTTACCTCTCGAGGCCTGAATAACATAATATTTATCTACAAAACATCCCAAATAATTTGGGCCACCCTATGATATAATTTTGTCATGAACCAGCCTGGGTAAACCCTGAAATGGACACCCAAGCCAGCCTTCGACTTAGTCTAATGGGTGTTCTCAATAACCATAAGATGAAAAATAGTGTTGTGAATCAAAAATTTACTAGTGTGAATGATTTATCCCTAAATTAATTTAAAATAAATAAATTATAAAAATAATAAAAGTATGTGCTTGAAGAGGGAATATTTAATCTGCTACACATACCTCTATGTGACCTCCTAGGTCTCCAAAAAACATTGAACGAATCTCCCACCAAGAGTTATATAAAACTAGGGGAACCAATAATTGAAGAGATAAATTAGAGGTGAGCACCAAAAGTATCAGTAAGAAATAATCATAAATTCTATGTGTTTCGTTTCCCAAAATAAATCATTTATACTGGTTTGAAAATACTGGTATGAAAATAGTTTATTCTCATATTGGTAGATAAAGTAACCAAAACTTTTTTAATCAACAAAAACATTCCACATTAACATTTTCAAAATATAGGTTTACCATTTTAAAAATCAAAACCCCTAACAATGAAACATTTTTTAGAATGAATGAAATTATCATTGAAAACTAAAATTAAACAGAAAGATGCTGAAAATTGACTAGAAGTGTAATCAAAATACTGAATACTGGGAGATACAAACAAGGATATAAATAAAGAAACAACGGTTTACCCTAAATATCCTTAAAATAATCATGTACATACTCATTTATGAACCACCTTCCAACATATGATGAAGCCCCTCTGTCTATATCCAATTGACCAGACTCAACTGTCCAACCTGTGGAACATCCCTCATGTACTATCTGTGATCCAGGGGGTACCAAGCCATCTAATCGGTGTTGGTCAGAAAGTGTCATCGTTCCAAAAAAAGAAACCAAGGAACCCATTGGGAAAGTATAAAATGTATGTGGAAGTCCCTCACATGTGTGACTCACCTTACTTTCCCCCACCATACTTGTCTACCGTAAACACGAAAATCACCTATATGATAACCCACAAAGGTAAATCTTATATAGGGGTTCTCTATATATATAAATGAGTAAATAATATCACCAAAAGTGATTATCAGGCCATCGTATTATAGAAACATTCAAACTTGTCCTTAAAAATATTAAAATTTCTAAACAAGCCATTAAATTACATATTCCAATACATTTTCAAAAAATCTTTGTTAAACATTGTGGAAGTACTCATTCCTATAAAACATGCCAAACACCCCCTTATTCCAAACATGTACCAAATGGTATTACACGTACAAAATAAGCATGATATTTTTACATTTCAATAAAACCCAGCTTTTTTAAATTACTCATGGGAACCAACCTCATTTAGAAACCAACTGACCATTCAGAAACCAAGTCCATATTTATTTCAAAACTAAGAAAAAATGAACAACAAATTAAAAATTACAAAAAAAGTCCCCTAGCATTACAAACCAAATGAATTTATGAAAACCTATACAACTATTTTAAAAAGAAACCTCAAATACAACATCCACATGGTCAAATTATAAAATGCGAGGCCAAAATGGCCTTTAATCCAAATCCAATTTTATCATAAAAACAAGATGAAACCTTTAAGATACACTTACATGTGAAAAATTGGATTTTATCCATTAAAAAACCATTCAATTCATAAAACACCAAACACGTCATCACTTCCTACACGATTTTTAATATCCAACAATTCACTTGTGGATTCATATAGCCATTTAATAGATATAGATATGAGGAAATGATAAAGAATACATTTTATTTTCAAAAAAAGGATCATGAATTTAACCACTTCCAATGCTATTAGTATTTTATGACACATCCATGCATGTATTCTATGCAGCTATTGATGTGCCCACGTCCAATGTCATGGAACATATAGTCTATAAAAAACAAATTTTGAATGAAAACAACACATAACTTCAACTAATTAAATAAAATATTTCATGAAAACAAACATGTTTCATAAAGAAAACCCAACACAAGAAAAACAATTTCAATAAAATACTTTTAATTAAAACACTACCAAGATCATCTATCATAACCTTTTAAATAACATTACATTTAATTAAATCTAATTTAAAAGGAATTCACATAGGCATGGTGGCATGTCACAATGCATGGGGGGGTCGGACAGCTTGAAGTATGAAGGAGGAGGAGGGAACTCTGGGGATTGGTTCGTGTAGGAGGCAGTCGGGTGGAGGAGAGTAGTATGCCAAGAAGAGAGGTCAACCAGATGTGGGGGCTGTTGGAGCCAGACGTAGGGAGGGGAGAAGTGGTTAGGGGGTCACACCCCTTGGGTTTCTACCCTAAAAATATTAAAATTAAAATTAAAATAATAATTTCAATTTTAATTTTAATTTTAATAATAATTATAATAATATTAATATTAAGAAAAATAAAAATACTAATAAACATAATAATAAAATTGTTAACCCTTTTCATCCTAATAATATAAAAAATATTCATTTCATTTTTATCATAATAATTTTCTTCTTAATTAAAATTTAATAATAATTATATTAATAAAAACTTAATAACGATATTATTATTATACAGAAAAAATATTATTATTATTAGGTTTTAGATATTTATAAAATCTATTAGTTTTTCGTATTGGACAACCACAAAATGAACTTCGCTGACTTCACAGTTATTGAAAGCCATGTGGTGCCCGTGCACTGGCTCAAATCCCACAAAAAAACAACAAAGATCAAAAAATTTAAACCAACACTCATCCCAAACCTCTATAAGAGTAACCAAAGCCGTGAAAAAAAAATTATTGTTCAGGGTGTTACAGTTATCTCAAATCTAGTTCAGGCCACCATTGGGTACCCTAACAAACTTCATGGATGCAGGCAGGAACTGGGGAAAACACCTAGTTAATGATGCTTTATTAGTCTATGCTTATGAGAAGGGGAGAATTGTACCATGATATTCCACGTGATGATATATGGAGGTTTTTTATTTTGTTTTTTTTATTTTAGTACGTCTATTGTACTAGATTCTCATCATAATGTATTTTCATCATTTTTTTAAAAACTCATGACTTCTTCATTATGTTATATCTGATATTATCTTGTAATGGTTTATTAATCCTTCTACAGGGATGATTATTTCTTGGTACAAGGTTTTTGTTATGCTTCAAATATTTATTGATTTGATTAAACCATTTTTCTACACTCTGATTATGAGGGTATTGTCTCCCCACTATAAAATGTTATACCCTCTCTACATGTCGACAACCTCTGGTATGTGGGGATGTGTGATTGAGTTTATGTGGCCAACTAGATTCGGGCTCCATTTAATGGTTCCTAGGTAAAAATGTATTAATTAACTTGTTTAATTGAAAAGAATAGTTGAAAATTGAAAAAACAATTAATGGAATACTATAGACTGTAGATCTTGGAATATATTTTTTAGGAATGGAAAACATATTATTTAATTTAATAACGCATTTATCATGTTAAATAATTTTTTCATCAATCCAATATTCTATAATTTATTATGTCATTATTAAATCATGAATGATGCAATTTAAAACATACAGGTTATAAAAAAACAATAATTTTATAATTCACATAAAAATGGAATTATTTTAGAAAATTACCAGAATATCTCTATTAGATAATTTCAACATGATGATTCAAAAAAATTGAAATTCATTTTATCAAAATAATTTTATAGGATATGTATTCTTATTTTTGAAAATAAAAAATAATTATTTTTAAAAAAATACATAAAAGTACAGTTTATTAAAAATGTGCTAACATTTTCTTTGAAATTTTAATCATTATGTTTATTTTATGGTATTATAAAATTTATATTCTCTTAAATTACTCATGATTAATATTATTTAAATTAAATTTTACTATTTTGAGGTTAGATTATTATTTAAAGTGTGTGGTTTCTATTTCTAATAGTCTGGTTACTATTCCAATGGTCACATTACTATTCCTAATGGTAATGTTACTATAAGAAATAGTCAGGTTACAACCAAAATGTTGAAATTATATTTTAATGCTTATATTATCTTTTTTAAACACCACTTAATTCTATCATACATTGTTAACTAAAATTCTACCGAAGCTTATATATCAACATTTTCAATGATGTTGATTGGTTTACTAATATTATATTTATTTTTTATATTGTTTTATGTTGGGGATATAATTACATTAGATTGGAACGATCCACATTTTTCATTATAATTTTTATATTTATAATATTTTTCAACATGTAATATATACAATTTTTATGAGATTAGTAGCTAACTAATGTAATTAACATTATTAATGGAATAATGTATTGCTGGTTTTTCTATTATTATATGTGTATACTGATATATAATAAAACAAAAATTTATTTATGAAAAATATATCACCTATAAATATCATGATGTTACATTTTAGTTTCACAGGGAATTAAATTAGCTTCAACAAAGATGTAACATCACAATCACTCATATTTTCAATATAGTATTTATTTCTATTTTATTTTAAAATTTACAATACTGTTTTAGAAACAAGGGTATATTATAGTACTATTTTTTTGACATTATTCCAAGTTTTTTATACCATTTAATGTAACTATACACTCTCCCCATCCTTTTGACACATTAAATCAATGATCAACATTATCTACCTATTGTGATGTTGTTAATGATTTACTTTTCACCAACTACATGATTGGTTAGTGTCGAATATTTATTATTTTTAAAAATATATTTTAACATGTTATCCTATTTTTGATATAATATAAAAAATATAAACTATAATCAATCAAAAATGATGATATTGATACTAAAATTGGATAATTTAGAGAAAATATGTCATCAAACTATTTTGTAATTGAAAAAACTAATCAATAAATAAATAATAATGGCTCTAATTGATTAAGAATAACATAAATGAATGAAATATAGTTTTTGATTAGTGTTTTATAAATATATTTTTGTTATATTGTAGGTATAAAGATGGTGAAAAATACATGATGTTAGGTGTAGGGATTACCTCTCAACCATTCACTTTGGGATTATCAATTATATTCTACTTTTAATTTAATATTTTTTTATAATTTATAATATAATTATCATAATAATTTTCCTATGGACCGTTTTTAAGGATTTACATATTTATCCCATGAAATCTTAAACAACTATATTCATGCCAGAAACATGTATTGTTTCTAATGGGACTCTTGAACCAACCTTTTCATTACAATTTATCTTTTAGTATTTTATAATTTAACCATGATTATCTTAATAAATTACTTTAAGGCTACATTTATTTTATTTCCATTTTTTTCTTGGTGTATACACTTTCTTACCTCATTGAGAATAATGGAAAGACACCATTAAGATTTTTCACTAAATAAGATTTTTTAAAAAATTGATTAATTATTTGTTTTTTCCATCCCCCCTTTAAAATATTGTACTTTGTTTATTAATTTTACACGTAAGTGTCTAAAATTTTGTCTTACTATTTATTTTCGAGAAAATCCATGTTTTATTTATCTATATATTCCCTGTGGCACCATTATAAAACCCAATTTTTTAAAATTAGTTTATTTTATGATTATGATCAATAAATACTCCCCTTCTATGTGAAATTCCAGATTATGATAATTTTATAATTTAAAAGGGGTTACTGTAATTATATATCCCTATAATTCATTATGTAATGTGATATATATCATGAGATTACTATTATACAAGCGCAAGATCCCGAATTTTATCACATTTACGATGTGATGATTTGTATAGATATGTTCTGAATGGGCATGATGTTAGTCTTATCCACATTCTATATGTATTATTTTAACAAAATGATTTAATTTTTCATTATTATGAATATTCCACATTCCATGTGTTTTTATAATTATTTCCCAATGATTATTAATTTATTATGATATGATTATTATTATTACTCATATCCATGTACTATATTGATTCATGCCTTTTGTTACTTACCTACAATTCTATCCCTTTCAAGGATTTTATATCTTCCTTTATTTTATGTATTCCCTCAGGTGATTACATGTATTTAGAGAGTTATTTAATAATTTAAGAGGACATTTCCTGTGGATTTAAATAATGTTTTTTATTTCATAAGTAATAATGTTTTATGAACATTACATTCTCGAACACCAAATAATTAAAATCTAGAATGATTTATTCTTAATTCATTTATCATAAAAGGTTATAATAATATAGTATATAAGAGGAATGTCACTATAATTTGTAAGAGAGTAATGTTTAATTAATTTTTTTATTTGATTATTAAAAGATAACCAAGGGTAAACATTAGGATCACATAGGTGAATACTTTTATATTGATTAACATATGTGAATAAGTTATTCATATAACACCCAATAACATAAATAACCTTTTAATTATATTTATTATAATAATGGTTTTACATTATTATATTTTTACAATATTTTATGTGTCATGTTTTATAGAATTAGGAAAAACAGTTACATATGAATCCCTTAAAATTAAAAATAGACACTTACTGTCAATATTAATTTTTCAAACATAAAGATATACATATGAAATTATTTCCATTGCATAAATAATTATTGAAAACATCTCATAAGAAATATTAAATGTTTTATTATAATCATTTGGATTAATTTTTAATCATGGGTACTCATGAAAATATTTTCATGAAAAAAAAACATTTCAACCATAAATTGTTCATTAAGGTTTCTAAAAACAGAGTCTCATTAACATAAATTATAAAATAAAGATAATTCCATAAAAAATTGATTGAATGAATAAGAAAATATTGTAGCTAAATTAAGAAATTAATTTAATATCACTATTACAATTAGTTTTACTAGAACTATTATAAATGGAATAACCTACTCGGTTAATTCCAACCAAATTTGCTGAAGAACAAAATCATTACCCAATGAATTTGAGAGATATATCAGGCTCACTCATAATCATAACCATGTTAATGGACCATAAAATATATAAAACAAATATAATGTTACAATACATTCATTATAACTCAGAGATTTTTTTATCACATATGCAATAGTTATTTCGGGCTTCATGTAAAAATAAGGATACAAATCCATTTTCATTGAAAAAACATAAAAAATTAGCCAAAATAAGGGAAAATCATAAATTATTTTCATCAAAATGAATAATAAAGAGATAAATTCTTAAATAATAATGATCATGAGTACATGAAATGCCACACATTCTATATATGATAAAAAACGATTCCCTTCATATTTAAAAAAAAATAAATAGATCATGTTTAGAAAATGTTGAAATCATTATATTAAATAATCTAAAAAAATTAAAAGAAAGAATAAAATTACATTGGATATTAATATAATTATATTAATAAAAAATGAAACATTTTAAAGAAGTGGAATATAGAAAAAAATTATAATAAAACAATACAACATTTAAAAGGATACATTAAAATAAGAACTCATACCTCGGGTTTCACACACCACAGAATAATTTAAATCATTTATAAAATATTATATTAGTTATATGAATTCATAATAAAAACATTCAGTTGTATTATCATATAATTACCTATTAATTCCATGTGTTACAATGACTTATATAATTATAAAATCAATTCATTTCATGTTATATTTTTATGAAAATTTGATTTACAATCATAAAACAAAATTGGGAAGGTTATCAAGGTAAAAGGGGTCATATTTTCAAATTATATAGAATATTAATCATTAAATAATAAACAAATTTATTAATTAAATGAAATTTTATAATATTCCATGATATACATACATGAAAAATAAATCACATCTCTTAATGGAGGTGGTAGTCCACATGCATTCATGAGTGGCGTTATCATTTTCCTAAAATTGGAATGATATACAGGTAATTAAAATATAATATTTAAATAGTAATATATATTCAATAAATATCATATATATTCATCAAATACATTATAATAATAATCATTGTGATGTTGTTTTGAAAAATGAAACACACTGCTTTGTGGAGGTTGAAATCCACCAGTATGCATGTGCGATGTTTTTATTTTTCATAGGATGAACAATGAAAACTAATAGGGTAGTAACATATTAATAATAAAATTTTAATATATGAAATATAATTATGATATTATATTATAATGGATAAATAATATGCTGACAAGGCATAAGATGAAATAAACATGATAATCTCTCTAAATAAATATACATGTTCTTTGAAAAAACTCAATTGAATTACCCCATATGCATTGATAGGGAGATATTTTAGAAAGTCCAGGACCAATATAATGTTGGTAGGTATGTTAGAGAAATAAATTTGTAGTTATTTTATGAGATAGAGTTTTCACAAAATGTAAGTAAGAGAGTAGAGGAGGTTCTCTTTTACAAGTGGGGGAGTGGCACACTTGCAATTTGCCTGAAATGATAAATATTAATTTTTTTTACTCATGGTATAGTTGATCAAACAATATCCAATTTAAAATTTAATTTGATAAGTTTCAAAGTAAAATCATCCAATATTTTTAATTATGAAATATTTTTTCCTTATCATAAAGTATTTACCTCAATTAAACTGATTTTTCTTTTACCATGATGAAATTTTTTTCCAATATTATTATTCATAGAGAAAAAAAATGAAATTTAATTCATTAATAAATTTGAACATCTTGATTTAAAAATATTGAATACATTTTCTAAGAGTCAATTTTAATATTTGGAAAAAATTACATAAAATATAATTTCACAAAATCCAATAAACAGTGTTTTTTATAAATTTTGTTAACTATAAATATAATGTTAGAAAAAAATAAAATTTAATATTGATTAATATTATATTATATAGAATATTGTTAATAAAATGGAACTTATTTTAAATTAATACAATAACCAAAATATGATGTTACTTTTAAATTATTTTATTATAAAATAAACGATTGTTTTGAAAAAAAATTCAAGTTTCACCATTCACTTATGAAAATCTTTTCAGAAAATTTAAAAATATATAACTTACTATATATAGGATATATTAATATAAAAATTGTTTTACATTTTATAAAATAAAACTTTTAGAATTTAGAAATATATATTTTAAATAAAATTATATAACAAATGGAAACCACTTTAGTTTTAATAACACTGTTAATTTTTTATATAAAATTACTATAATGAATGTTAATCCATAAACTCTAAAAATGAAGATTAATTCTACATTAAATTAACATATTATTAACATTACCTGGGTTGTCACAATTTTTCTATGATTTATTGACTTGTATTTTTTTCTAACATTTTATATCTAAGAAAATAGTGTATACTGAGAAAAACCAGAACAACAACCCATGTGATTGACGTTGTAATGATTGTTTGATCATTATTACAAATGGAAGAGAAGGTGGAGTTAAGAATATACATGAGTTAATTATCTAGATATATTTGGCTATTTACTAATACCCAATCCATGTTTAATTTGTGACATGACTGATGTGATAGAAACTGTATAGTGAATCCTTTAAGGACCAATGATAATCTTGATTTAGTTGATTTTATAATCCACTCATTGTATAAAAATGCGTAAAATCCATAGAATATACATTCTATATGTTTTGTTTCTATGTTAAAATGAAATTTACACTAATAGTCTACTAATTAGAAAGATAAATTTATATATGCAAGATATTGATTAAGAATATAAGCCAAGGGATGATGTTTCAAAAGTAGGATGAGAATAATTTAATAATATATTCAATAAAAAATATTTTCTATGTACACATAATACCAATATTGATAGATATTATTTAGAGATTTTAAAAAAGGTTTGTGAATCTACTATAACTTATTAGGTGAATTTAATAAGGCTTTCAAGATACGACATTGTATTTTTTATCCACAATTAAAAATATATAGATAGATTCATATTTAGTTTAAAATCATATCTATAAAAAGGTATAATTATTCATGATTCACAAGTTATTAATAAGTGGTTCCATTTTATATTGATTTAGACATTGAGTATATTGAATGGTCTAATGGATATTGATATATGAAATGAAATATGGAGTATCTATATATATGGTCAAATGATAAAGTTGTCAAGAAGATAAAACCCACCACATGTCAAGGATATGGAAATAAAACCCATAGTAACATCCAAAAATAATTTATGAAATGATTCAACTTTTAAATATAATTCAATAAATATCATAAATGTTTAAAAATGATTATGTGAATGGTAAATATGATAATGTAATGGAAGGAACCACCCAATATAGAACTGATGTTCAAGTGCTTCAAATTTAATGAACACGAATACTATGAAAAACATTGCACCAATTCAAGGGTCTTTGATTGTAATCAATGTCGGTAACCAATTAATCTAAGGGAAAAAGGGAAATCATATTACATTACCGATGTTTAGGTGAAAAAATGAAATAAGATATTTCAAAATATAGTTACTATTAAAAATAAGAGTTTTATTTAATATATGTTCTATTAATAAATTTATATCTTTTAATTTTTCTATAATTATTGATTCACTTCCATGATACCTAGAAGTATACATATGAATGAAAACATATTGTGGTATAATCATTTCAACCCATGTGTTGGACGTTTCTCCATTTATTGTCTTTAAGAATATTCTTCTAGTGAATCTTGTTATCCATCCTTTAGTAGAATATAATGTTATAGTAGGCATGTATTAGAACTCAATATATATATATGAAATAAAATATTTTTAAAATGAAATCTATTCCCATTAACTAAACTACTCCATTCTCTCATATTATAACATATATGATTACAAATCACCTTTAGTTATTCCCTAAATGGTGTGGGTGTTGATACATAACAGAGAATAATACAGTTAATAAATGGTTGAGTTGAAGGAAAGAATCATATTAGAGGGAATTTTCATTTATGATGTAAATTACTAACGTATTTATTGAATAATTTCCTAAAAATTGCCTAAATTTTGAGGTAGATTTTTCAATAAAACTTATAGATGAATCCAAATCTAACTTCAAGAGCCCCTACAGAATGTCCCCAATATAATTGGAATAGTTAATAAAGAAAATAAAAAGTTAATTTAGATAAAGTGTTTATATTCCATTGTATATCACCTTAAAATTCACTGACTCTCATTATTAAGTAGGATGAATCAATTTTTTATACATTGATTAATGAGAGAACAAAAAGATAACTACATTGAACAAGGAACCACCACCATGTATTCAGGACTTGTATGAAAAATTCTAAGATGAATATTGTAAAACAAATGGGATATTTACCTTTAATATCATCATCTAAATGTGAATGTAGAATATAATGAAAAGCATTCTTCACACGATATAGTTTATGGGTCAGGCCATAAAAAACCCTTAATGTAGTTTCTTCTGAAAATAAATTAATATTAACACACTCTCAAGTATATTTTATGTTTATGGCTTCATATAATTAGGTATTAAAATTTATATAATATCATATTACATCATAAATTGGTCACTTCAACTAACTATACATTTTTAATAATATAAATCTATTTTTATATAACAAGTTTTCCTTTAATAACATATGTTTAATATGATAATATTTACCTCATCATTTCCCCTACTCATCCTTAAAACCAAATAAAAAACATTCAAAAACATGGGATGAGACAAAAAGTTTATTAGGGGTCATATAAAAATAATAATTCAAACCCATTAGTTCATGAAAACAAATAAGCATTTTATATTTTCAATACAAATATTTAGCTAAAAATAAATATTTTATTCACCATTAAATAAACTTCTTTGACCATTATAATTACTAAAACATTTAATATTAAACCTCAAAGGGGACAATAAACACATAAATGATTATATTTATTTAAAAAATCATGAATTTTTCATTAAAAAGTTATAAATTTCACCCTTAATAAGTAACAATAACATTCCTCTAATCATAATAATTTTATCATGCCCTATAGAATAATAAGATTTCCATAAAAAATAGAAAGTATTGAAAAATAATTTAGGAATCTTGGGACTTCACACTATATCAATCTTATGATAACTCTTACAAATGGAAGAACCTACTTAGTAAACTCCAGTGATCAATTAGTATAAACCAAACTGACCAACTCCTTCCCATTACCCATTGCATTGGAGAGCTATACTTGGCTCACCCATCATATAGATCTACATCAGTATCACCCATAATCTTGAGCTCTATTGAGATTACATATCATTATAAAAAATTCCCAACAAACATAACATAAATATAACAAATTAATTCTTTAATTTTATTCATCCTACACATTGAAATACTCTTTTCACCCATAGTAAAAACATTTCATAATAACAGAATATTCATTTTATATAAAATTATTTTTAAAAATACCATTAAAAAATGTTAATGAGTATCATTATTTGAATAAAACATAAAATATTTTAGATGAATGTAATCTTTGAATAACAATTGCATGAGTGGAAAAATCGATTGATGCCACATATATTAAAATAAAACATTTATCTTTTCTTATTTTTCCAAAATGATTGGTTTTAAATACATAATGATATATATTTTAAAAATATTTGAAATAATGTAATGAATACTAAAATATCGTTTATATTTAATTAATTTCGATATATATTAATCCATTAAATAAATGTATGAAATAAACTTATTTAGTAAATAAATCCTCAAAATACTTAAAACATGTGTTTTATGGTAATGTGACCACTAATTCAAGTCTAACTCACCATGTATGTTATTTTTGTTTTTTATAATAAAATTTTTTCAGTTATTTAATTTTTCTCCATCATTTTACATATTTAATAACTTCTCATTAAACCATTTATTTCATTTATTTAAATGATATATATTATTACTTAATTAGTAAAGTCCTCATTGAATATTTTAACGATATTTAACTCATAGGTAAAAAATGAATGTGGTAGTGATAGAGAGAATATTTTCAATTATTTTATTCTCAATTTAAATGATTTGAATCCCAAAAAATATATTATTTCATGTAAATTTTTTCTTTTTATGATTTAGAATCATTTATTAGCTTAAATAATGAATGTTCCTATTTTGGATTTTAACTATTTTAATTTATTTATGTAATCTGTCAATAAGTTTTACTATACTAATAAAAATTGAAAATTTTTTATAGGTTTTTAGTTGTGATGGGATTTTTTTTGTTAATTTGAAGCTAAAGCTCAATCTAATATTTTGACGATTAAATCATGCTCATATGTCGGGGCTCAAAAATGTGCACAGATGTGGAGAATCTTTTTTTGGGACCATGTCTATTATGTTAATAAACCAAATGAGCTTAAATGCAACAAGGATAAAGATGAAATCCATATTAATTAATTTTTATTAAGGTTACCACACATGAGTTTCTCCTTATCAGGTTCATAATTACATGGGAACTCAATGTATCAGAATTTGAAGAGTCACCCATCGAAAATTAAATTCACAGAATAAAAAATTCACATTTCATTCATACGATAACCAATATATCATTCATTTTGAGGTTTGGCGAAGATAAATATTTTATGTTACACTAAATAAGAAAAAAATTTCTATTTCAGCCATTTACTATGGTTAACACATATAATCTTTTGGTGGAATGAATTAGATCTGAAAATTTCCTATATTTGTCTATAAATTTGTGTTTCTTCTTCATTTCAATAGTTTGACACTCTATCAGTCCATTTTCTATGGTATTGTATTTTTAATTTTATTTCTATTATATAATTTCATTTCATAATTTAATTTAAATTTTTTCATTTCAATCTTATTATTACTCACTTTTCATTTCTTCCCCCATTTTCTTCTTCATTGTGAACTCTTATACTCATGATCATGAATTGATATCTTGAGAACGTTCTGTATGGAGTAATCTATTTATGAACCAATTATTTTGAAAATTTATTCTTAATGTTTCATATTTTCCTAGAGTTATACCAATGGTATCTTATAAATAAATTCTCATTTGTGTCTCAACATTCCACCCGAGGTTCAACATTCACTTTTGTAATATTTTTCCTCAATTGAGGATGTGGATGTTTGATCAATAAATGATTGTATATTGTACCGTATATTCATGACCTTATGTATAAATATATATTTATGAATATGATGAATTATGTCAATTAATTATGTTTGAAACTAAATATTTGAAAATGAAGGTTTAATCTTGGTTATTGTCTTACGAGTGTCTCTTTTCATTCAAACTTCATTCTGTCTGCATTAATTCTATTTTTATTAAATATTCATGTTTAATTTTCGTATAAAATTATAAATTCTAATATATCAGAAAAAAATATTTCTTTATAATTTAAAAAATTATTAAAAACATGAATTAGAATTGCAGAGTGACAGACTGCAATAGCTCCTCATGAGAACAACCTTGGTCAGCCCCTCTATTGTACATTGCTAAAATATTTTAAGAATGAGCATGAAAATTCTTCGTGAAATTGAAACTTTTATTGGGGAGTTTTCTAATGTAGACATTCAAGATGATGCACTTATAAGAGATCCAAATTTTATAGAATAATCTTAAAATATCTATATTGATCATAAAGATAAATTTTATGATCCCATCATCAACAATGAAAAATCAGTACCTTTATTCCAATCTCTTGTTTTAGATGATAATGAAGATGATTCGCATATTTAGATTTAGTTACCAATGGTCATTACAGAAGTGGTCAATTCACAAGATGAAATTCATGAATGTTAATATTTTTTTATATTTTATTCAGGTTATAATTTTTATCAATATGAATTGTGTTCTGACATCTATTTCTATGAAATTACTAAATCAGCACAAATGGATAGAAGTTAGAAATTAAGGATGTAAATACACAAGTGATGGTGATTGAATAATAATAGTTGTTGATGCAAGTAATGGTGTGACTACCATCTATACAATTATGTTTATATAATATTAAAGATGACACTATAGATGTTAATGGGAAAACCCCATATTTTCTTCCCCTGCCACTATAAACAAAAAATTCTCACATTTATACCATATGGACGGTGATATTGGATTTCGATTGGAGGCTCTCGGTGGTGGCCTAGTCCGGTCGAGATATACGGTTCATGTTAGGGTGTGAGACGCGAGGTAGCTCATCAACTGAGGTAGTGATGATGGTTTGTGTCTGTAATTTAAAATTTGAAATTTTAAACATTCCTCAGTACATAATGGTTGGCGCGACAATGTTTGGAGTGGAAGACAGGTACATGGCATTGATCAGGATGGAATTATATGGGTTTGATGATTTCCAACTCATCCTTCCAACCTTATAATATATTATGTTTGAATTTGGAAATTTTTATGTTTTAAATTTTTAAATCTCTGGTTATTTTATAGGGTACCCCTCATCTTGAAAGTGGCATTTAAAAATTAAAAAAATGTTTTTGGAGGGGGGTTAGGAACATTATTATATTATTTGGAGTCCTTTTTCTATTTTCTCTCATGGAAACTAGGAGATGTCATTTGGGGTGGTATATCTCAATGAATCCACATCCACCTTCTAATTGGGGAAAATCCACTACAACTACTTGACCAGGTGCATAAAAAACCTTGCACGTGTTTGGGGGTCTAAAACAATACATATACCATTTATTTACCATTTATATTTATTTTTTAATTATTTTTATTATTTCTTAACATTTCATCCCATTAGTTTTAATGTGGTGGTATATATGATGATAACTCAAGGATACCATTAAAAAAATCAGGTTGTATATTTCCTTTTCATTTTATTTACTATCCAATTGAAAGTCGGAAAGAAAATGTTTCTTGATCAAATTAAGTCTAAAAGGAGAGTAGTAAATGAAATTAGTCTTTAGAGGCATATAAATATATTTATAGGATTTTTTGTGTTCTTTAATTTTATGTTCATTTCATTTTCTGTATTCTCCATTTTTTCAATTTTTCCCATTTTTTTGTTTATTTTTAAGAATATTTAGTTGAATTGAATAAATTTGAAAAATTTTATCCATCTTGGTAATTATGTACCATATATTGATTTTAATTACTAATTATTTATTATTTTTAAATGGATTTCAATTCTTGATTTCAAATAATTTCATTTTATGTTGTTTTATTGATTGTGAAAATCATGTGCACTAATACTATACAAATTGAAAATATTTTCAAATCTGTGAGGTTTCTAAACATGTTTGACAACTTATTTTCATTTATCATTTTATTTAAAGTCTTGAAAAATGTTTTTAATCTAAAAAAATTCTATTTTTATATTTTTTTAAACGCAATTATAGTTAATGGAATGTGATTATTATGATTGAGTATCCATTTTGAAAGCCCTTTTTACATTCAACTCTTATTTTTGGTATATATTTTCATATGAAATTTAAAAATCCCTAAGTAATCGTGAAATAAAATTTTAGGAAGCCACATAAGAATTAATTTATCCCCTTACAACCTTCACTATTAGTTAGACTCATTATTTTTGTTGAACTCATATGTAGGGGAGGGAGATGATGATCTATAGTTTTTCTTTCTTGATGAATTTGTTCCAGCCTAATTGAATGTGCTTCCATATTTATTGCAATATAAATTGAATAAAATTGATGATGGAGAGATATATGGGTAAGAAAAATGTCACTAAAAATGTTTTGGGTGTTCAAAATTAATTTAATATCAATATATGACTATCTTTTAAAAAAATCATTATTATAAAGGGAAATAAACACCTGAATTCAAGTAGAAACAATGCTGAAAATGGGGAAAAGTGGATTGGAAAAAATTAATACATAAAATCCAAGTGAGAAAATAAAAAAAGGAAATATTTTTTGGAGGTTAATCATTTTTTAGCTAACTTAGGGGCACTCTATTCATTATAAATACAATTTTCATGCATTTACATAGCTTTAAAAAATAACCATCCTCATTATACCTTAGACGTTTTTGTATTTGAATCATGAAAACCCTTATCCATATAACTAACCATGTAAAATACATCATTATTGAGACAGATTAAATATATGAAGTGGTAACAATATGAGGATATTAGTCCTATATAGATCACACATCTACTTGATAACGAGATAAACTCCAAATTAAAAATTATTTAGTGAAGAATGAAATATTTTTTATGTGGAGGTAGGTACAATATGCATGTGAAGATTTAAATGAGAATGAATGAATTTTTCTTATTTTTGATGAGTTGAGAATTTTTTTCATTGTAGGAGGAATGCTGTTTTATTTGATAGGATAATTGAGATGTGTTGTTATTTATGCTTTGGGAAGTTTGTTTTTACTATGGTATAGGATGCTATCTCTGTGGTGTAAGGTTTATTTGTGGGGAAATTTATAGATATTTTTTTTCAATTATTTAATTCATCTTTTAAATGTTTTTAATTCCATAAACAACTTATTTCAAGGTCAATTGTAACATTTTATGGTTTAGAAGAATTTTTCATGTTAATTAAAGAAATGGCCTTTTTTGGATTTTAACTATTTTGATTTATTTAATTATATCAGATAAATGTGTTTATAAACTATAAAAAATTTAATACATATTATATTATTTAATTTTATTATCCGTGGCTTTCATTTTATTATTTTGTACCCAAATACCAATCCACCTTTTGGAGGCCTAAATCCACCACACATAACAAGCCTAAAAAATGGTGCACATAAATGGAGATTCTTATTGTTGAGACATTATCTCTTATATGGAAAAACAAATTGAGCATAAATTCAACATATAGTATGAGAAAAGTTTAGGAAAAACTTTTATTAAGGTGAAATCATGTGATTACATCCATATCAAGGAGCATGGGAATACGATGTATTGGAATATGATGAGTAACCTATCTATAATTAAATTCCCAAAGTCAAAAAGACTTAACTACCAAAAAATGTGGATAATAAATCATAATTTTTTTGGTGTACTAGTCTATGGAATTTTATAAATTTTCAAAAAGGAACCACTTCCAAATTAAATCATTTATTAGGGCTACCATATAGAAACTTGTGGTGGACAGAATTGGATTTGAAATATTCCTCCCTTTGCCTATAATATTTTGTTTCTTCTTCATTTAAATGTTTTGGAACTCTGTGTGTCCATTTTATGTACTATGGTATTGCATTGTATTTTATTTTTATTATATAATTTTATTTCATGTTTTTAGTTATGTTCTCTAAATTTTATCTAATTATTTCACTGTTTTGTTTTCTTCACCTATTTTCTTCAACTATTTTCGTCTTCACTTAGAAAACATATGCTTATGATCATGAGTAGCTAACTTGAAGAAGTTCCTAGGGGAGTTGTCTGTTGATAAAACCTTGTGTTTTGAAATTAATACACAATTTTTTTATTTTCATAGATTTATAATGAGGGGATTCATAGTTTGAATTGTGACTTTTTGTCTATACTAGCCATTTAAGGATTATCTTTCACAAAAAAAATATTCTTCCTCAATCGAGGAGGTGGATGTGTGGTCTCAAGATGATTTTTGAGTGTACTATATATTCACAACAATAAGAAGAATGGGGTTTTCATGAATATGATTAATCAAGTTCATTAAGTAAATTTCAAACTAAATATAAGACAATGATTGTTAAATATAGGTGATTCTCTTAGGAATTTTTCTTTTAATTTAATTCGGTCTTATATGTATGAATAATTTTTTATTTCATATACATGTTTAATTTTAGTTTTCCATTATAAATTTTAAAATATCCATTTCCTTTCATTTTATTTTCTTAAATTAAAAAATTATAATGAATGATTAATTTGTTGTTAGTGACTGAGAGAAATAGTGACTCAAGAGAACTATCTCGGTTAGCTCCTATGCTTTACATAGCTATAAATATTTTTAGGGGGCATAAGAAAACAAAACATAAAATTATAGTTGTTTTGGGGAGGTCTCAAATTTACACATTCAATGTTGATTCACTTATAAGGGATCATTATTGTTCGAAAAAATAAAGGAATAGATTTGTAAAAAACATTATCTTCCCGTCCTTGATAATCAAAAATAAGTACCTCTATTCCAACCAATTGATTTAGTTTATTATTAAGAATATGGGCATGATGATATTGAGTTTTAAATGTTCTTTCAAGATGAGATCAATTTCCAAGATGATGTTCTTAAATGGGTGGTTTTATTTATTGATTATTCATGTATCAATATTATTCAAACTGAATTGTTTTCTAACTTCCCCTTCTATAAAATTTATCATATACCTATAATGAATCAGGGTTAAGTTGTTATAGATGTATCCACCCAAATTGTGGTCATTAAATAATAATATTTAATGACATTAGTGGTAATGTGTCTAGCTCCTCAATAACAACTTGCATACCATACAGAGAAGGTCACTTCCGATGTTAATAAAGACAACCCTAATTTTTTCCAACCCACTCTAGAACTAAAATTCTTGATTTCTTTATTTTGGTAGGTTGGGAACATTTTTATATTATTTGGGGTTTTCAATTATTATTTTACTCATAGAAACTAGAAAACCCCTACATGTGGCGGTAAATCTAAAAGAAACACATCGACCATATGATATGGGATAATCCACAATAACTTCCAGACTATGAGCATTAAAAACCTAACACCTAATTTGGGTTCTGAACAAATAATTATACCATTTTTACCCTTTATATTTCCTTTTTATTATTTTTATTTATCCTTGTATTTTATTTCTTTTATTTTTAAAATTTTAGTAGCTAGAATAATAGCTCAAGAATTCCACAAAAAAAAAACAAATTAGGTTGTATCCTTCAATTTTATTATTTTGATTTCCACACAATTAAAATTATTTGTTAAAATGTTTCTTGATATGATTTTAAATAAAAATAATATTTTTGGTGAAATTTGTTATCTTAGGGTTTTCAATATATTTTTAGTAGTTTTGTGTGTGCTACAATTTTTTTTTCAGGTCTTTTTAGTGAAATGTTCTTGTTTTTTGTGTGCTTTTAGGATTGTTGAGCTGAATTGAATATGTTGGAAAATTAAAAAAATGTTGATATTTTTGGAACATCTCTTAATAATAATTTATAAGTATTTAATTTTTTCTAAATGGAATTTAATTATTGATTTCCAATCTTCTCATTTGATGAAGATTGATTAATTGTGAAACTTATGTGCACTAGTACTATAGAAATGGATAATTTTTCCCGATATGAGAGGATTCAAAATCTTATTGACATTTTATTTACATTTATATTTTATTTAGAATCTTTAGAAATGATGGGTAATCCATAAATTACTATTTTTATATATTTTTAAAGCTGTTAGAGTTCATGTAATTTGTTAATTTCAATTGAGGAACAACTTTGAAAGGATTTTTTACATTCAACAAATATTTCTGTCCTACCTTTTTATATTAATGTTATTAATCCCAATTTAACCATGAAATAACATGTTAGGAATCTATATTACAATACATTCATCCATTTACATCCTCCCTTATATGTTAAATGCATGATTATTTTTGAACTCGTGTGTGTGGGAGGGATAACATGAGTTGTATTTTTCTTTCTCGTAGAATCTACATTAGCTAAATTAAAAAATCATTAAATATGTATTTATACTTATTTGGAAGAAAATTAATTATGGAATGATTTATGATTATCCCAAACACCATACAAAAAAAGAGTTAATTGTTCATCAATATTTGAAGATGAAAAGATTCTTCTATTTTCCTAAAAAAGTTGATTCTGAAGATAAATCCATATCTGAATTGAAGACAAATCAATGGGGATAATGGGGAAAAGAGTTAGGAAACAATTTTATGAAAAAATTTTATGTGGTAAAATCAGAAATAATGAAACAGTTTTGTTAGTTGTGTAATTTTATGAATATTTATGAGCACACAATTCTTGACAAAACATTTTTTATGCATTTACATCATTTTAGAGCATAACCCTTAACATTAATTCTATGATTTTATTACATTAAAAAACTAATAAACCATATCCTAAGAAAAATAAATTAAAAATTCATCAGGGTTGAAATTATGTTACTCCATGAAGTATATATACTAGAAAGATAAAAATCTTATGGATACCACACATGTTTATAAGAATGAAAAATACTCCACATAAAAAATTATCCAGTAAAAAGAAAAATACATTCTTCAGGGATGTAGGTAAGACATGCTTGTGAGGATTAATAAGGTATTGAATTATGTTTTATTAATTTATAGGATTTAGGTAATTTTTAATAATTTAGTAGTCATTATATTTTCATTTAAAGTATAATGAATTTGTATTGTCTTTTGTGGCTTGGGAAGTTTTTTTTAACCTTGGTATATGATTGTTTCCCATAACAGCAATGATTATGTGTGGAGAAATTGCTATAACAAATATTTTAAAATATTTTACTAGGAATTTCAATGTTTTTAATCCCACAAAAGTGTTATTCTATGGTAAATTTTCACGTTTTATATTTTTGAATCATTCTATAGGTTAAGTAAAAAATGGTCTACTTTGGATTTTAACTATTTTAATTTATTTATGTATTTCAATTATAAATATTAATAGACTTATTCAAATTGAATTATTTTTATATTTTTTTTGTGTTGTATGGTAGTTATTTTATTATACTATACCGAAATCTTAATCCACCATTTGGAGTCCCAAATCAAGCAGACATGTCCGACCTCAAAAACGATGTACATTTCTAGAGAATTTTTTTACTGATACCTTATATCATACAAAATCAAAAAAATTTACCATTAATTCAAAATATAAATATAGAAAATATGGATTAAAAACTATTATTAACTTGGAGAGACTTTATTCATTCATTATAAATGTCATAATGGAATTAGAACATAGTGTATTAGAATATGATGAGTAACTTGTCTAGAGTTAAATTATCTGATTCAAACAGACATAACTACTAAATTTTTTTTCTAAAAAACATAAAATTTTATTGTGGAATATTATATGTAATTGGAGAAATTTTCAAGAAGGGGTCATTTTAAAATTTTGTTATTTATTTGGGATACCATGAAGAAACTTGTTGTGGAAATCCTGGGATCTGAAAATATCCTCCCTTTTCCTTTAAAATTATGTTTCATCTTCATTTCAATGGTTTGGAATTCTATGTGGCCATTTTATATTGTTTATTCCTGTATTTTTTTATTTTCATTCTATATTTTCATTTAATGTTATAATTTAGGTTTTCTCATTAGTGTCATATTCTTTCCCTCTATTGTTTTCATCATGAATTTTCTACTTCACTAGGAACTCTTGAGCTCATGATAATATATAGCTATCCCAAGGAAGTTCCCAGGGGAGTAATCTAATTATGAACCCACTTATTTTAATATAATTTATTTATGTTTATTATTTTCATAGAGTTATAACTACCTGAATTTTAGTATGAAGTTTACCTTTGTGTCTCCATTATCCAAACGAGATTTAGCATTCACTTCTGTAATATTTTTCTTAGATCATGTTAGTTGATATGTGATATCTCATGAAATCATTGATGGAATTGTATATTCAAAACCATATTCATAAGGGGAAGATCATGAATTTGATTAATCGTGTTCATTAAGTTAATTTGAAACTAATTATAGGGAAATGAATGTTTAATGTGGAAAATTCTCTCAAGAATGTCTCCTTTATTTTATTTTCATCTTATATTAATTCATTCAATTTTCATTGAATATGAATAATTAATTTTTTTTAAATTATAAATTCTAAAATATCAATTTATTTCATATATTAAAAAATTATAAAAACATTAAAAGTGTTGAGTGACTAAGCACTATAGTTCTTTAAGAGAACGACCTTGGTCAACCCCTATACTGCTCTTAATTATAAATATTTTCAGAGCGCTCAAAAACACACATCAAAAAATTAGGGTTGTTTCCATGGAGTTCCCTGATATACACATTCTAGCTAATGAACCTAGGGGTGAGAAATTTTTTTTTATAAATAATCCTTGAATATATTTATTGAAGACAACCTGAAACATGATCTTCCCATCCTAGATAATAAAAAACCAGTACCTCTCCACCTTTCTACTGATTTAGAAGATGATAAAGAAGATGAACCTACTGAGATTGAGATTCCAATGGTCCTTCTAGAAGATATCAATTTCAAGGATGACATACTTGAAGCGGAATATTTATTGGTTGATAATTAATATTTTAATCATATTCAAGATGACTTGTCTTTTGACTTCTATCTCTAGTTAATTATTGAAAAACAAATTTCATTGGCCATAGATGTTAAGGAAATATCCATCCAGGTGGTGGTGATTGATGAAAAATATCTAGAGAAGCTGGTGCTGGTTTGACTACCTCCTCTACAAGTATATACAAACCATATGGATGAGTACACTACAAAAGATAATAAGGAGAACCCTTATCTTATTTTCCCTGACACTTTAGAACACAAATTATCACATTCTTTGTTTTGGGGGGGTTGAAAACATTCTAATATACTTTAGGGTTCCCTATTTTTTTACTCATAGAGTCTGAGAAAAGAAACATGTGTTGGTTAATCTCAAAGAAACCATGTCCACCTTCTTGTTGGGTAAATTCCACAAGAATTTCCGGACTAGGTGTAGTAAAATCCTTGAACCCAGTTAGGGATCTAAATCAGAAATTATTCCATTTATTTCACCCTTATCTTCCCTTTTAATTATTTTTATGTTTAGTAATTTCTTTCTGGTCGTTTAAATGTTGAGGAACTGAGAGTTTAACTCAAGGCTACCACTAAAAAATAAATCACATTCTATCTTTCCATTTCATTATTTTTATTGTTTCTCAATGAAAATTATGTATGCAATTTTTTTGATATGATTTGAGATAAAAAGACTGTAGTTTCAGGAATATGTTCCAGGAGGTATTAAAATATATTTTTAATATTTTTTTCTATTCGTCGATTTTATTTTCATATGTATTTTTATAAAATTATCATGTTATTTTTTTTCTTGGGGGGGGGGTTAGGAATTTTTAGATGAGTTGAATACATTGAAAAAATAAAAGTATATGGGACTTTATGGAACATCTATTGAAATTAATTTCTGATTATTTAATTTTTTAATAAATGTATTTTAATTTATTATTTCATGTAATTTAATTTGATGATGATAGATTAATTGTAAAAGTCTTGTTAACTAGTACTACACAAATGGAAATCTTAACCAACACAAGAGGTTTATAAATGTGTATAACATATTTTTTAAATTTTTTATTTTTCTTAAGAGACAAGATACATTTTACTAATCTATATATTTCAATTTTTTTATTTTTTATTCTATTAGTGTTTATGGAAGTTTTTATATATTATTGAGGCACCACTTTGAAATACTTTTTTACATTCTACTCTTATTTTGGACTAACGTTTAATATGAATATTATTAATCCCCCAGTAATGATGAACTACCATGTTATTTAGAAACTTTAAAATCCATTTATCCATTTTCGTCCCAATATATAAGATAAATTAATTATTATCATTGAAATAAAATGTGTGGGATGGAGAAGATAGATTTTATTTTTCATTCTTAAAGAATCTGTTTGAGTTGAATTGAATCTCATTCTATATTTATTAATACTTTAGTGAATAAAAATTTGTGATGTAAATATGGATGAGTTGCCCAAATATCAATAAAAATATGATTATTTTGTTTTCTAATATTTAAAGATAAAAATATTACTATCTTTTCTGCATGAACATGATTCTAAGAAGAAATCTATATCTGAATTCAAGCTGAATCAAAGTTGAAAAAAGGAAAAGTGGGAAAAAAATTATTGATGCTGAAATTCCATGTTCGAACATCAAAAATAAATATATAGGTTTTTAGGTGATTCAGTTTTTATCTATTTTAGAAGAATAACTTTATTGATAAAAAAATACTTTTATGCATCCACTCCACTTTAAAGCCAAACACTCTCCATTCATCCTCTGATGTTTTTACATTCAAAACCTAATAAACCTTATTCTATGAGAAACCCATGTAAAATACCTCATTATTTTTACATTCTTGACCATATTAATTAGACATACTAGGAGGCTATAATGTCTTTGGATATCACACATGTTCATGAGAATGAGAAAAACATCACATTAAAAATCATTGAGTGAAGAGAAAAATATTTTCTTTGTGGAGGTAGGTATGACATACCTGTGAGGAATAACAACATATTGTATTTTTTTTATTTTTTTAATATTTAGGTATTTTATCAATGTTGGAGGAATGATATTTTCATTTAATGGATAATTGAGTTGTATTTTTATTTATGGTTTGGGAAGATTGTTTTGACATTAGTATAAGATGATTGAGTTCGAGTGAAATTTTATGTTTGTAGGAATTGATAGATAAATTTTTTTAAATTATTTTATTTTTAATATCATGGTTTTTAATCTCACCAAAGTGTTATTTGAAGGGAAATTTTTACATTTAATGTTTTAGAATAACTTTTGATTTTAATTGAAAAAATGGTATATTTTAGATTTAAACTATTGTTATCTATTTAAGTATTTCAATCTTAAGTTTTTTAAACTGATAAAAAATGAAATATTATTCTTTTATTGGTTTTATTTTCAATTAGATTCATTTTATTATTCTGGACCAAAATCTCAATCCACTATTTAAGGGCCCAAATCCATATTAGATTTAGGGACTTGATAATTTTGCATATATCTGGAAAATTTTATTCATGGGTCGTTATCTCATAAATGGACATACCAATGGATTTTAAATTCAACATTGATGAATAAAAAATCTAGAGGAAAAAATTTATTAAGGTATCTTCACTTTATTCCCTCTTTATTATTGTGTTAATCGCATGGGAACTTGGTGTATTGGAATGAAAAGAGTCACCTATCAACAAATTGAATCCACTGAATTAAGTAGTGATAAATCCAACAAATAATAGACAAAAAATCATAAATTTTGAGGGAGGATGTATAATAATCATTTATGAAAAGAATGAAATATTCCAAAATTGATTATTTTATTAGGGATAAGACATATAAAAAGTTTTTGGTTAGAATTAGATCCCAAAAATTCCTTTATTTGCCTATAAAATGTATTCCTTATTCATTTAAAATGGTAGGAACTCTAAGAGTAAATTTCATGTATTTTATTCCTATATTTTATTTTAATTAATTTATATAATTTCATTTAAATTTTTAATTTATGTTTTCTTATTTCTATTATATTCTTTCTCTATTTTTTTTATCCCCATATTCTCTTCTTTACTGTGAACTCTTAATCTCTTAATCATGATTAGCTAACCTGAGGAACTCCTTAGGGGATTAATTCAGTGATGAACTCAATAATTTAATCATTCATTCTTAAAATTTCTTATTTTATTATAGTTATATCTATGGGATCATAGTGTGAAATTTTCATTTGTTTCTCCACATGCAACATGAGGTTTTCCTTTCAGTTATGTAATATTTTCTATCAAGTGAGAAGGAGATTGCCTATTCTCTTCGAGAGCCATGAGTGTAGTATATATTCAAAACCATAGGTAGAAGGGGTTATTCATTGATATGATGGATCTCCTTCATTTGGTAGACTAGAAACTAATTATAAAATTATGAAGGATTAATATGTGTGATTCTCTCATGAATGTGTCATTTCTTTATAACTTCATTATATTTTCATTCATTATATTTTCATTTTATATGAAGGATTAATTTTATTTTTCCATTCTAAATACTAAAATATAAATTTATGTTCATTTAAATTAAAAAATTAAATTATTATAAAAAAATGAATTGGAGGTGTTGATTGATTGATTGAAACAAAACCTCAGGAGAATGAACCAGGTCAGCCACTATGTTGTACATAGTTATAAATATTTTGAGAGCAAACAAAAAAAATTGTTCATCAAATTAGAACCATTTCAAGATATGTTTGGGATCTAAAAATTCAATCCTGTACAGTTATTAGAGATCAATATTTTTTGGACGAATTTTGGAATAGATTTTTTGAATATAACAAGAAACTTTATCTTCTCATCTTTGAAAATGATGAATATGTACCTCTATACCTCTCTCCTAATTTAGAAGACGATAAAGAAGATGACCTACATTGATTTAGTTACCAATTTTCATGCCAAAAGAGATAAATTTCCAATATTTAATACTTTAAAGGAATTATATCATTATTTCATCTTCTTATTTGAATCTTATTCATGACAAATTGTTTTCTGAATTAAATATCTACAAAATTATGGAAATAGTAAAAATAGAGATGACCTTAAATGATATGAAAGTTAACATCCATGTTGAAGTAACTGAATAATGAGATTTGGAGAAGTTCGTGGTGGTGGGACTACCACTTTTACAAAATAATCATTACTATATGGAGGAGGACACTACGAAAGTCAACTATGAGGACCCCTATATTATTTCCCCTCCCACTCAAGACCCTAAATTCTCACATTATTCATTTTTGGGAGTTGGTAAATTTATTATATTCCTTTGTGTTATCTATTAATTTTTGTTTACTCATGGACATTGTGAAATATTAGAAGTGGTGGTTCATCACAAAGAAATAACATTCACCTTCTAATTGAGGATAATCAATTGCAACTATACGACAAGGTGTAATAGAAACGTAGCACTTGTTTGGTGGTATAAAATTGTAATTATACAATTTATTTCCCATTTATATTTCTTTGTCTTTATTTTTATTTTGAAATTTAACTTTGTTCTATTCATTTTAAAATTCATTCAACTTGGATCGTAATACAAGGTTTCCACTAAAAAATAAATCAGGTTGTATCTTTCCATTCCCTTATATTGTTTGTAGCCCAATAATAATTCAATATCAAAATGTTTTTTAATATTAAATGTGTTAAAAAGTGGCTAGTATGTTGATTAATTTTTTGGAGGCATGTGAATCTAGTTTTTTGAATTCTTCTTCTTCTTTAATTTTATATTAATATCTTATTTTTCATATTTGTTCATGTTGTTTTTCTTTTTTTCTTTTTAGGGTTCCTACGCTGAATTGAATACTATTAAAAATAAAAATCATTCTTGTATTTATATAAAATATATGTATTTTAATTTATGAGTATTTAAATTTTTTATGAATGGATTTTAATTCTTTATTTTTGAATTTTTTTTATGAATTTTGAATGATTTTGAAACTCATGTGCACTAGTAATGTCCAAATTTAAATTTTTCCTTATTCGAGGGTGTTTAAAACTGTTCGACAACTTGATTACATTTATATTATTGTTTAGAGTCTTGAAAAATGTTGTGTAATCTATAAATATCTTTTTTATCTTTTAAAAATATTTTAGAGTTCATGGAATGTGTTAAATGTGATTGATGCACCACATTGGATGCCCTTTTTAAATCCAACTCTTATTTGCTCCTACCTTTTCATATTAATTTTGTAAAGACACTAGTAGCCGTAAAATAAATTTTTAAGAATACACATTCCAATAAATTTATCCCTTTAAACCTAATCTTGATGTTAAATACATTATTATTTTTGTGCTCAAGTGTGGGAGTGGGTGTGTGGAGGATGAGGTGTATTTTTAATTCCTGAATAATCTTTTAGAGATAAGTTTAAATGGTTTTTATATTTATTTATTATTTAGTTGAAGATATTTAATTATGGGATGATATATGGGTGGCCTAAATATTATTAATAACATGATTTTTGTGTTCAAACATACTTGAAGATCAAAATATGCTTCTATTTTTCTTAAAAACATGATTCTGAAGAGAAATTCAAATCCAAATTCAGGAAGAAACAATGCTACAAATAGAGAAAATAGGGAATCAAATAATTGATTTAAAATTTTAAAATTTTTTGTTCCCAAATAAAGAAATAATTTATTTTCTGTGACTCATTTTTAGGATAATTGAGGAGAACATCATTTTTGAGTAAAAATTTTTTCATACATTTACTTTCTTTAGAGCATAATCATCCTCATTCAACAACATATGACTTTAAATATAAAATCATCCAAAACATTTCCTTAGAAAAACCCATGACATATAACATAATATTAACACAAAATTGACTAAATAAGTTGTATATACTAGTGGGATATAACAAATATAGATATCACATGTATTCATGGGAATATATAAAAATCTATGTCAAAAATCCTGGAGTGAAGAGAGAAATATTATTTATGAGGAGCATGGTATGACATTCAGTGAGTATAAACATTATATTTAATGATTTTATATACTTTTTAGAATTTAGTGATTTTTTATCCATGTAGGATTCATGGTATTGTTATATAGTATAATTGATCCGTGTTGTGATTTATGCTTTGGGAAATTTGTTTTTGACCATGGTAAAAGATGATTTCCCATGAGTAAAATGGATAACTGTGGAAGAATTGATAGGGAATTTTTTTTCAAATATTTCATAATTAATTTAAATGTTTTTAATATTTCCAAAGTGATAATTTCAGATTAAGTTTTCACATTTTATGGTTTATAATAATTTTTGAGCTAACATGAAAAAATTTCAAATTTGGGATTAGAATTGTTTAAATTTATTTATATTATTCGACTATAAATTATTATAAATTAATAAAAAAACTGAATGTTTCTTCTTTAATAGGATTATATATTAAATTTTATTCATTTTGTAATTCTATATCTGAAGAACAATCCACTATTTGGAGACTGAAATCTAGATCACAAATCAGGCCTTGATAATTTTTCGTTGATCTGGATCATTTTATTGTTTGGAACGTATCTCTTAATGGGATAAACTTAAGGACCCTAAATGAACAATGGAGTCATATTAAATAAATTAGAACATCTTTTATTTAGGAGTAAACATTTTATTCCCACTTTATCAATGTCATAGTGGCATGAGAACATAGTCTACTAGAATATGTAGAGTCACCGATCCTGAATTAAATCCACAGATTAAATCAAAAATAACACCTATATATTGTGGACCATATTTCTTGAATTTTTAGTGTGGAATTTTCTGAATAATTAAAGAATATTTGAAGAATAACTCCTTTAAAAATTCATTCATTTGTTGGGACTACCACGTGGAAACTCTCGGTGGACAGTGTTAGATCCGAAAATTGCCCCTATTTGCCAATAAAATGTATTTCATCTTCATTTCAATGGTATGGAACACTATGTGAAAATTTCCTTTATTTTTGTCTTTCACTTTATTTTATTTTATTTTTATTGTAAAATTTCATTTATTTTTTCAATTTAATTTATAATATTTTTATCTTATTCTTTCTCACTTTGGATTTCTTCTTAAGTTTTTTCTTCACTATGAACTCTCGTGCTCATGATCATGAGGAGTTAACCTGAGTAATTTCTTAGGGGAGTAATACAATTATGAAAATATTTATTTTTAAATTAATTATTAATTATTTTTATTTTATTATTGTTATACCTAGTGGGATATTAATGGGAAATATAGCTTTATGTCCCCACATTCCACCAATTGTTTAGCTTTAATTTTCGAAATATTATCCATCAATTAAGAAGGTCGATGGGCGATCATTCAGAAATGATTGAGTGTAATAAATGTTAATAATCACATTTATAATGCGATTTTATGGAATATGATGGATTATTTTGATTATAAACATTTGAAACTAATAATAATACAATGAAGGATTAATCTAGGTGATTCTCTTAGGATTGTCTCTTTTCCTTATGTATTCATTATGTTTGCATTTATTTTCTTTTCACGGAATATGCGTGTATTATTTTTATTTACCATTATATTTTATAATTTTTTTAATTTCATAAATTAAAAAATTATATAAACGAATTAGAAGGGATAACTAATTGACTGCAAAAGATCCTCAAGAGAACTACCTAGGTCAGCCCATATGCTGCACTTAGTTATAAATATTTTTAGAGTGTGCATGACAAAGCTTAATCACATATGTGTTATCTTTGTGGAGGTCCCTGATGTTCACATTCAACCTGATGAACTTATGGGAGATATTTTTTTGAATAATCCTAAAAACGAATTGTTGAAGACAACCTAAAACCTGATCTTCCTATCCCCTCTATTGAAAAATCAGTACCTCTCTTCCTATCTCTTATTTTAGATGACGATGAATAATATGAACCTACTGATATATAGAATCTAATGGTATTTCCAAAACATAACAATTTTCAAAATGACACACATGAAAGGGAATATTTTGTTATTTATTCATTATATTTTCTTTATTATTCAATCTTAATTTTTTTCTAATATTTCTATCTATTAAATTATTAAAACAACCAATATGGAGTATTCATAGGATGTTAATGATGTAATGAAAGATGTGGTGGTGTATGAATAATTATAGATGAATAAGTTTATAGTGGTGCAACGACCTACTATACAAAAACATTCATACCATATCAAGGGGGCTAGTACAAAAGCCAACACGGAGCACCCGTAATTTCATTTCCCCCACTATAAACCTCAAATTATCACTTTCTTAATTTTTTGGGGTTGAGAAAATTAATATTTATTTTGTTTTATCTATAAATATTTTTTAACCATGGACACTAGGAAAAGTAACATGTGGTGGTTAATCTCATTAAAACAAAATCCACCTTTTGATTGGGGATAATCCACTACAACTGCATGACTTGGGGCAGTAAAAACATAGTAGCCACTTGAGGGTCTAAACCATGAATTATACAATTTATTTTGACTTTTTATTTAATTTTAATTATGTATTTTATTTATTAAATATAGTTTTATTTTTGTAGGATACAATATCTAAACATGATAATTCCATTGAAAAAAAGTCATGTTGTATATTTCCTTTTCCTTATTTTTTTCAATTAAAATTTTTCATGAATCTTTTTCTTAAAATTAATGGAGCTAAAAATATGTTAGTAAATGGTATATCTTTTTTGAGGTATGGAAATATATTTTTGTAATTGTTTGTTTGTTTCCATTTTATTTTCTATTCTTTCTTTATATATTTTTTTCATGTTTATTTTTTCATTTTTGGTTTACTCTTAGGAGTATTGAGATGAATTGAATACATTTGAAAATTCAATCCATCGTGGTATTTATGGAACACCTATTGATTCTAATTTCATAGTACTTAAATAATTTTTTAATGGATTTTAATTCTTAATTTTTTATATTTTCATTTGATGAAGTTTGATTGATATTGAAACTCATCTACACTAGTACTATCGAAGTACAAATGTTTTCCCAACCTGGGAGGTTTCTAAACATGTTTAAAGTATTCCTTAAATTTATATTATTATTGAGAGTATTGAGACATGTTTTTTAACCTATTACTATCAAATGTTATCTTTTTCAATGTAGTTGTAGTTTAAGTAATTTGTTATGAATGAATGAGGACCCACTTAGATAGGCTTTCTTATATTCAAATCATATTTTGGACTACCTTTTGATCTACAAATTATTAGTTCCCTTGTAATTGTGAATGACATTATTATGAATCCACATTACAAAACATTTTTTCCTTTATATCATGATCTAGAAGATAAATTCATGAATATTGTTGAACTCATGTGTGGGTGAAAAAAAAGGATGATCTGCATTTTTATTTTCTTATGAATCTACTTCAGATGAATTGAATGTTTTTTTCCTATTTATTGATTCATTGGGGGAATAAATTTCATCAATTTTTCTATGGGTGGAAAAAATATCATTAATAATATGGTCTTGATGTTCTTAAGTTTTTGAATATCAAACTATGCTTATCTTTTCATCAAAAACGTGATACTAATGATAAATCCATATATGAATTTAATATTGAACAATTTTGGAAATGGGGAAAAGTGGGAATAAAATTATTGATGTTTAAATTACAAGTGTGAACTTACCAAATAATGAAATAGGTGTTTGTATGTGAATCATTTTCTAGCTGATTGAGGAGAAGACCATTCTTGAGAAAAATAGTTTTCATGCATTTCTTTCACATTAGTGCACAAACGTCCTCATTCTTCCTAATCTGTTTTTACATTTAAAACCTACCTACCCTTAAACTCATAATAACACATGTAAAAGAAATTATTATTGAAATTTTTTAAAAACTATTTAGTTGATATAATAAAAGGATAATAATCCTATAGATATCACACATGTTCTTCTGAGAAAAAACTCGACATTAATAATCATTTATTGAAGAGAAAAATATTTATTCAGGGGTGATAGGAATGAAATTCAGGAACAGATCAAAATGATACTAACTTTATTTTAATTACGATTTAATATTAAGGGAATTTTTTCCCATGTATGACGCAAGGTATTTTATTTGAATGTATAATTGAGTTTTGTTTTCATGTATGCCTTGAGATGTTTGTTTTGACCATGGTATAAGATTATTTCTCAAGAGTGAAATGTTTATATATGAATGAATTCATAGGGAAAATATTTTAAATTTTTTTAATTTTTATTTCAATGGATTTAATCCCACCAAAGAGGTATTACATGGGAAATAATAAATTTATATAGTTCAAAATCATTTTTAGGTTAATTCATAATATTTTCTATTTTGTATTTTAAATATTATAATTTATTTATATATTTAAGTCATATGTTTTTATACAATGGTCCAATTTGTAAAATTATTATTTTATTGGGTTATACGTTTTATGGGAATCATTTTATTATTCTGGACCCAAAGATCAATCCAATATTTTGGTGGCCCAAATCCAACTCACATGTCGGGCCACGAAAACTGTGCATAGATCTGAAATTTTTTATTAATAGTTCCTTATATCCTATATACAAGAAATAAATGAGATTAATTAAATATGGAAGAATAAGAGAATGATAGGAAATTTATTTATTATGGTTTACATGAGTGATTACTTCTTTATCAAGGTCATAATGGCATGAGAACATGGTGTATTGGAATATGAAGAGTCACCTGTTTATTATAAAACTAGTGGAGTCAAAAATCTGTATCACCTATAAGTAGTGGTATATAAAACTGATCATTTGAGGGTGGAAATGGATAAATTAGTGGAGAAACCTTAAATAAGAAACCATTTCTAACTTTTTCCGTATTTTTGGGCTACCACATTATATATTTCAATGGACATAATTTGATCCAAAAATTTCCTTCCTTTTTATATGGAAATGTGTTTTTATTAATTTCAAAGGGTTGTAAATAAAAGTGGCCAATTTATATTATTTATTATTTAATTTTATATTAGTCTAATTATATAATCAAATTTATTTTTTAAATTTATTTTTTCTCCTTTCTGTATTATTCTATCAATCTTTTGGTTTCTCAACTCGTTTTTTTCATCACTATGAACTCTTATGCTCGTGATCATGAATAGCTAATATAAGGATGTTCATGGGAGAGTAATACAATAATAAACCAAAGTATTTGAAAATTCAGGCATAATTTATATTTTTTTTCTTATAATTATACATATGGGTATCATATTGGCAATGTAGCCTTTGTGTCTCCACTTTCAACCTATGATTTAGCTTTCACTTCTGTAATATTCACCCTCGAACGAGGATGTGAATGTATGGTCTCTCAATGATCATTGAGTTTACTATATATTCAAAACTATATAAAGAATTATATGTTCATATATATTATATATAAACATTATTAAGTAAATTTGAAACAAATTTTATGAAAATGGAGGTTTAATCTAAGTGATTCTCTCATCTATGTCTCCCTTGATTCTAACTTCATTATATCTTCATTCATTCAGTTTTCATTACATATTCATGTTCAATATTAGTTTCAAATTATAAATTATAAAATCTCTATTTATGTTCATTTTATTTCAGAAATTAAAAAATGATAATAAAAATTAAATTATAAGTGGTGAGTGACTTACCACAGAAACCATTCAAGGGAATGACCTAGGTTATCCCATATACAGCACTTATTTATAAATATTTTGAGAGCATGGATGAAAATGATTCATCAGCTTAGATAAATATGGTCAAAGGTGGCACTATTATATCATGTCTATGATAATAATCATGATATGTTAATCAATTTTTATATGAATTATACTTTTAAAACCAACCATAAAATATATTCTTGGAATATGAATTATGTTACAATCATTGAGAGGGTAGTGTATACAAATACATGAGTATTATTTTCATATTTTAGACACCATTAGGAAACGAAGGTAATTATAATTTTATCTTTATATAATATTATAATATCATTAATTTCATATTATTTAATTAAATAAAATTATATTTACTATCCATGTGATTTAGGGACGAGAAACGAGTCCCATCACTTCATGGAGGTGGAAATCCACAGGTACACATGAACAAAATTATTATTTTTCAATGGACAATAATGTAAGAAAAAATATGTTATATTATCATTATATAATAATAATTATTTGATCGATATCATATTTTTGTATTAATTCAATCATTAAAATCATTTTTGAAAGGTGATGATGGAAGAGGACATAAGTCAGTTCATGAGGTGGTAGTTTGTTCTATACATGAATGATTGTTTTATTTACCATTTTATGGTCGAAAGAGATATACATAGGTTATTTCACTGAAATAAAAATATATTAGTGTATTTATTATATAGGATTAATTATTTCATATTGTCCTAAGAATATTTTAAAATTTAAAAGAAGAAATATAAAGAAAATGCTTGGTTAAGCAGTATACATGTTCTTTAGAAAACCTCTTTAGGCTTATACATTATTACATTGTAGTTCAATTTTTTGATAGAACTAGGGCCTCAAGTACATGAGATTGTATATAAGTAAGGTATTTGGTGAGGTATTGGATTAAAAAAAGTCACTTCATGTTTGTATATAATAGGAGAGGGGATTTCCACTTATAATTGGGGGATAGGACTCACTTGGAATTTTTAAAAAGATGGAAATATATAAATTTATTACTCATTAAATATGGATCCAATATGGAGATTTTTTAATATGAGATCTGATAGGGTCTATATATGTACATAAAATATGATATAGATAACATTTTAAGTCGTTTTACCAATTATCAATTTAATTTAACCCTCGAAATATTTGTTTTAACCTTTAGAGGGATTTTTTAATGTTTTTAATATTTATTATGACTAAAAAATTATTTTAGTTATTTTAATAAAATTATTTATTAAGATAAAAAATATTTAATATGTTTTAAAAAATTCATTTCATAGTTGATATTGATTATAATTGAAAATTAAGCATGTAACATGTGATGAAAAATAGTTTTTTCATACTATGAATTTTTAGGTATAAAACGTTTTCGTACCAAATTAGAGAGTAATATTAACTCTGATAAAATTTATTAACCTCTTTTTAATAAAAAGGAACTCATTAAATATTATAACTAATCCAAAATAGAATTTAACTTTTTAAATACATGAAAAATACATTATTCAATAAAAATCAGTATTTTCACTTTTCATTGAAAAATAATTATGTTTATAAATTTCTTAAAATTTTTCTTATGATAATTGTGGAATTATTGATTAAAAATTGAGTTTTAGTTTTTTAATTAAAATTGTTCAGTTTGGATCTAAATATTTTATGTAAAACCATATAAATAATTAAAATAAAATTTTGTTTGAATTAATGATTCTTTATTATGATTAAAAATTACATTATATTCTTTTAATGAATATAACTATATATAATATAGTTATATAATTTTTTTAGGAAATAAAAATTACCTATATTATCAAAAAAATTCTTTTTTAATTCTTTTCCCCATTTGGAAATTAAATCCTTTGAATTTTTTCAATTATATGAACATGTGGGGATATTTTTCCTTCATAGAATTTTTTGATTCAAATGTTGATTCTTTAATAATATAGTTTTTCTAAAAAACCACAAATTGAAAAGAGCATTATTACACTTCACTTGCACTATGTGGTCAAGAATTTATATTGTATGTTCATTATAATAAATGTGTTCTTTCAAATAACCTACTTTATGGATCAAATCATAAGATTCATTTTTTATATATTACGTTAAAAATGAAACATGTAATTTGTCATCTACCTATGATAAACTTATAAGAAAGTCACTCAGTGAGAAACCGATCCAATATACTCAAGAAATTGATATGTTATAATGAAACATGGTCTTAAAATTATGTTTTTATAAAAATTCATAACTCCTTTCCAGGGATAATATTTAAAATATAATCCATCTCCTCCCATAAAAAATCATATTCCTCAAGTTATCTGCATAAATTGTTTCATACTCTGAGCTATCCTCATGTGTTGATAAATAGTATTAATATTCTTAGCCACTTATTTTGCCAATTTTAGTACCAATAACTTTATTTCCACTGCCTCATCCCATCAACTATGATTATGAAAAACCCTTTTACATAATTCTTCAAAATGTAATATCTATATACAAGATTAAAACTAGTGTTATAAGAAAACTCATCAAATGTCAAATGCTAATCACAAATTTCCTAATAATAAAATGAACACGATTGAAGAATATCCTACAAATAAAGTATAATTTATTTTTCAATAAATCATATTGAGGATGCAAGGTTGTTTCAAAATTTAGTTCATTACCCAAATCCTTCTGATGTCGATTCCAGATATTAGAGGATAATCTTGGATCATGGTCAGACACAACGGAACGAGAGACTCTAAATATTCATATTATCTCTTTAACATATAGTATACAATGTATATCATAATACATATTATCTCAAATGGAAATAAAATGATTAGATTATGTTAATCAATCATATAGATATCAAAATAAAATTATATTCTGAAGACATATTTGATAATACCACCATGAAATCCATGCATATATTTTCGAATTTCCATTATAGAATATGAAAATACTAAGGTGTCCCTTTCAATAATTTTCATTCTTCTTTTACCAATTGAATATTCAGAAATATAATAGTCAAATCAGAAAAATGATTCTTTAGTCCTTCCCAAAAGAAATGTTTCTAATGGTCTCTACAAATTATTATGCAATTTGGATGAATTGAGAATGAAGATATATGATCTTCACTCAATAATTTTTTATTTAACAGGGTGTAACTTGAAACACATAACCTTTTTCTAAATATCAAACATAACTTTTCAACATTAAATTTAGATAACATACCCATCATAAAATAATTCTACGTTTTCCCATAAAACACTATATTTTTTATATGTTTGCTTAATTCTGTCTAACAATAACGATTGAATTGACACAAAAAACCAAAATGAGGGAGTTCCTACATGAAAAATTTATAATCAAACATTTATGAAATAATTGAATAAATTACCATGTTATATATGTATTATAATTAATTTCATATTATATTTTCTACTTAAAGAATTGGATATAATGTATTTGTTTCCTGGACAGTAATGAATTATGCAATTATAAACATTAATCAACTCTATCCATTTTATATGTCCTAATTTTAACGCTATAATTGTGAAATTATAATTCATATTTTATGATCAACATATTCTACATTCATTACTTCAAAAAAAACCATGTCACAAAAATTTTATAAAAAACATTAAAACTGGTAGTTCAAGGTCATGTGTCAAAAAAATTTTCTGATAATGATTAAGTTGAAATTAAGCATATGAAATTACCTGATCATGATGAATTAAATCATAAATAATTAAATTAAAAGAAGCATCATTGTGGATATAAAATACACCATTTTTGGATGGAAGGGAAAAAATGGATCATTCATTATTATTCTTTTCAATTCCTATAATTATGTATAATATTTCTTTATCCAAATGATCCTAAATGTTTTCTATTTAATAGGAATAGTGGTAAAGATAATTGTAATTTTTTTAACAAACCATTTTTAATAGCTTTGTAATCCAAGAAAACTATAATTTTTAATAAAATGTTTGGATCTTTTTTATTCATCGGCCACATTAGATTTAACTAGATCAATATTTATCACATAAGTATTTATGATATGTACAAGGAATAAAATATTCTATAGCTTGGAAAAAAATTTGTTAAATTCCATTTTCATCCTCATTTCTTAAAATGTTTTTAGAATAATATATAAACTGTGTCTCTGATCCTCATATATTTTTTATTAAACCCATATATCATTAATAAACATAGCCACAAAATTATCAACATATTCATGTAAAACCCTGTTAACAATATCCATGAATGTAATAAGAGCCTTTTCTATCCCAAAGGGAAGAACCAAAAACTCATAATACCATACGTAGTACGAATCACTATCTTAGAGGTTCCATTTTTCTTCAATTTAACTGAAATAATCTTGACCTCAGATAATCCTTTTAGAAATAATGAGTTCCCTATAGATAATGAAACAATTCATCGATATGTGGAAACAGATACTAATTATTAATAGTGATAAAATTAAATTTCCTACACTCAATAAAAATATTTATGGGACCATATTTCATTCCAACAAATAAAACATGAAAACCCCATTATGATGTATGGGGATGAATATAACCTTTATCAATACACATTTCATAAATTTTATTTCAATTCAAGATGTTCAAATTGATCTATTCGATAAGGGTGTTCTAAAATTGGTTTCACATCGTATACTAATTCAACCATTAATTTTTCATCCCAGTTACGTATAATTATAGGAGTACCATCATGAATTATATCAAAATATTTCTTTTCTACCAACATATTATTAATATGAACAATTCCTATATTTTTAATAATATATGGATGATAACATTCATTTCCATATTTTATCAATTTCTTATATTCATTTTAGGTTATCTAAGGTATAAATTTAATCATATATAAAAACATAAAATAATTTTGAAAAGTAAATTATTTTTCCCAACATTCATCTTATAATTATAGAGAAAAATCTAATCCATACCCTGAATAACATATAATTATACATTGTTATAGAAAGTAATTCCTATATGGGAACTACTTCCAAATACAACAATAAGATATTTAAAAATTATTTGTTAATTAATAATACACCTAGTTATTTATAAAAAAATTACCAACATAAGATATTGAGGTAAAATTTTCATTTTCTGGTCATTTTATCATATATGAAATAATTCATAGATACTGAAAAAAATACATTAGAATAATCTGAAGAAAGAACTAATGCACATGTTATCACATTGTTGGATGAACCAATATTGGCTGAAGTAGTTTCAAAAGATTTCACCACACCCTTTGTATTATATTATTGGGGCTTTCCATCATCCATGATCTTATTATGACACACATATGTGTAGTGGACCATCTCATTACATTTTAAATAGCTTACTCACTATTTATAAAATTTTGTTCCAACATGAAAATATTTTTCTTTGTAATCATGAACCATATACCCAAACATATCATTTTGGAAGAACTTCATTGTTTTATATGATATTCTATACGTTTTTCTTACCAGAAAAATATCAAACCAAAAACTTGATTTTCTTACATTTCTATTTCATTGTTGGACTCTTACCATTTGAATGCCACCTAGATCTTATTTTCATGATATTTTAAAAAAACAAATTATAATAAAAACAGCATTTCCACCTTCTCATCATAGAGAATAAATTTTTTATATATTTTATATCTATAAGAGGATAACAGTATTTGGTATCAGGGATTCAATCATGAGGAAAATTAATTTATCTTACCTTAAAGATATCAAATAATATTTGATTTGTAAATATATTATCATGTGATGTTGACATCATATGTGTTCACGTTATCATATTTCGTTTACATAATTTCAAATATTTTATTTTCCAAAATAATCCAAAAAACCTTAGTGAAAACTCATAAAGGATGATTTTATTAAACATATACCATTCAATGTAATAAATCTCCTCTATTACCCAAGAATTCATGAACAGTGACAACTTTTTATCAAATTTAACTTAAAAATGGTAAATATCAAGAGTGAAAATGTGATGATCTGAAATGCCAATCACATAAAATATATTTTCAACATCATTAATCCATTAATAATCTACCACTTGGTTATAATATATATATAATGTTTCAGGTTGATGTATCATATAATGATCCCTTATCGACATGTTTTTATGTGGCGTATATTGTCTCTCTAGCATAGATTCCATCATAATTTATAGTCTGTGTAAACTATAAATCTTAAAAAAATAACTATCTTATAATTACAACAATTCCATGTTTGTGATTTGAAAATATACTCTATGCATTGTACATTCCTACATTATCTTTTTTGTCCTTTATGAAATACCTTTCTGAATATACATATTTTAGTTGAATAATCATAGTAGTATTTAAATGATATATCATGATACCATAAATTACAAAATCATAAGGGTATTTTATTGTATTATACTAAAATTTAAAATTATTTAATACATTCCTTTGACACCAACTATATGGGCCCAACCATAAAATACCTATAAAATTTATTCCTTAAACAATAATTCATTTTATTATATTAAAATATATTTTTTTATGTTCATCCAACATCGATATATAATAAAATATTACATCACTAAGTAAAAAATTTCACTCAGTATAAATTCTTCCCATAATACAAATATTTTATGATATAATATGTTTTTAGAGACATATTTTCACAATTATTATATTTACCTCATCTTTGTGCCTAGTCATACAAAAACCTCTATTATTGTTTTAAACAAGTGATGAGAAAAAAATGAGCAGTGAAATTCATATTAAAATAATTAATTATTTATATTAGTTCTAAAATGGTCATAAAAATGTTCATTTTACATAAAAACATTGAGTTAAAAATAAATATTTTCATACATAATAAATTATCTTCTTGGCCTAATTATTTTCTTGAAAATCTTCATAATAAATTTTAAATTTCAAATAAACCTATTATATGTATCATTGAAATTGAAATTTATTATTTTTAATAAAAAATTATACATTTCATATTTAATAATTATCTTAAATTTATCTTTAAATTTATGCACATTTGATTACCTTAATAAATCATAATATTTTCATGAAAGTATATAGAATGTCTAGATTAATCATGTAGGCATCATGGGATATTATATTAATATAAATCATACAATCACTCTTATTAATAGAATAACCTTCCAATTATATTCCAATAATCTATTTAGAGAAAAAAAAAACTAGATAACCCAATACATTTGTTAAATAAAATGGGGAGATATAGTAGGATCACCCATTGCTATGAGCTATATCAGTCTCACCCATCAACATGAGCCATATCCGGACCTATTTTGTTATGAAAAATTAACAAGAACAATAAAATACTCATCAAACATAAAATAATTAAATTCCATCATCATACATAAAAAATATTTACACCCATAATAAAAACTTTTCTATATATCAAAATATTCATACCATTTAAAACCCTTTTTTGAAATACCCTGAATAAAGGGGAGGTCTGAATTCATTGAAATAAAAAATAAAATTTCAAAATGTATGAAAAATATATAATAATAGTTATGACTAGTGGAAAATAGATGATGTCGTATATATTAAAATAAAAAATTCTTTTTTCATTTTTTTAAAATATTTTGTTTAAAATACAGAAATATATTATTTTGGAAAACCATTGTAATGTTGTAAAAGAAGGAATAAAATTATTTTTATTATTCATTTATGTCCATATAAATACATAAATAAATAATTTTATTGAAAAACTATTTATATAATATATATTTAAAACATTTAAAACATTTGAAATATGGAATTTAATGTAAAGTGTACCTTATCTTAAGAATGACTTATCACGTACATTATGTATCTACATTTTAAAAAACATTTATCAATTATTTAATTTTTAAGAACATTTAACCAGTTTAGTTACATTTCATTAAAAAATATCTTTCAAAAAATATATATTTACTAAATTGGTTATGTCTATATTGGCGTTTTTTGATTATATTTGATTCATAAGTCCAACATACCTTCAGTATTATGAATATGATCAATACAGTCATTATTGTAAGTACCCCAAGCCTAGTAGCTCGGATCCATTTTCTATTTTATTACATTGGTTCTAAATATAAGTGGTAACTTCCTAAATTTCAGAATAGATTAACAATCATGTTAAACTGGATACATACATGAGTTTTTTTATTACATTTAAAAAAAGAAATACAATACAGTGAATGTAAAAAAGAATTATTCATCTTTTAAATTATTCAACAATTCCCTATAAATATATTGTGTAATGGAAACAAAAAATGGTTATTTCAAGTTCTTAGTAACATTTATTTAATGTGTAATCTATCATATATAAATAAATCATAACTAGTAAGTAATAATATATTAGAATAGTAAATATCTGAAAACACGTTCCAATTAAACAATAAGTTTACTATCATTATCATGTAAGGAATAATAAATATGTAAAGACAAACAACTAAACACACGTTCCAATTAATCAATAACTTGGGCACAAAATTTACTCTTTGTTACTATCAATATTATAATCTTGTTGATAAAATTACATAATTATCAATAAAATAAATGATTAATATTCAATAACATGGTCTCAAACATCATGATATATATAATTTCAATACCTTTAAAAAATGTTATAATAATGGGTGAAAACCATATAATTTTAGGTCACTAATTATCATCCTGAGCCAATAGATTCATTGAGGGGATATATAATTCCCGACCCCACATGTCTTAGTATCTCCTACAAATTCTTCATATATAAAATGATCAATTTAATTCATGAACAATAATCCTTATCCATAAAAATATATATTAAATAAATAATATTCTATCTAAATATTTCTATAATTAATTACCTAAAATTCAATGTAAAAACCCCTATTTAAAAATTGTATATGTATTAAATAATAAGAATATACTTCGTAAATAATTCGGATATTTATAGAATTTTTAATATCCAATGTTCATAAGAATGTTACTATTTGAATGGAAAGTAAATTATTATAAATATTAATCAAGATATATAATATCAATAATTTCCCTATTCAAACTAATCTAAAACCATCCATAAAAAGAATAAGGATTGAATCATTACAATATATATAGTGTAATACATGTAAAATAATGGGTCATTGTCCTTGGTTATTTATAATACCATTAAAAAATTTCAATTTTTTTAGGAAAATTTCCATTTCATATGGTAACAAATTATTAAAACAACAAATTTAAGAAATATTATGATAAACTTTTTCTTTGAAAATAACATCATAAAAATTTAAAGTATGCATCAAAGCTATGAGATTTCATGATGGTGGAAGGGATCTGTTCTATATGAGTACATTAAAAATAATGATACCTTCAACATTATTATAAGAAAACTACAAAGTATCTTTTTTATAAAATGACAGGATGATTTAGCTTAATTGTTTTAAAATAAATTTATGGGTAAAAATTATATTAAACCAGTATAGTAAACTATTTTTTAATTTTTTTAAAAACAAGAATTTGAAAGAAAAGTTTTTAATTCCAAATAGATAACTGAAGACACGTTTTATTATAAATACTTTATTAATAATATTAAGAAAAAAATAGAATAAAATGATAATATTACATGAAACCCTCATCAATAAACAGTGTAATAATTAAATAACATGGTTTATTAGATACTTAAAGAATTAATTACATCAATGTAAACTCAATCGTAAACAATTCCGATTAAAATGACATTGTGAAATAAACCATAACCACATTGGAAACATTTGAATCATAAATACAATGAATTAAGTATGTTATTTTCATATTAAAATACCATGAATTATGGTGTATGTATTATATAATATGAAATGGTATGTATATAAAACATAAAAGATAAATTAGATGTATAAAAAACATGTGTCCCGGAGAAGGATGTTTTGAGATGAAAACCCATACACTGTTCATAACATTATGGTGAGAATTATTCAATAAATCAATTATGTGATTTAAATGTAAATAAAAAAAATTAACTGTTAACAAAAAATAATATAATAAAATTAATTACCCATATATTCTTATAATATCAAATTCAATGAAGAAGTAATATAACCCAATGAAAATAAATTGAGTTATGAACATATTTACCAATTGGAAATTTTCAAGTAAAATACAAAGGGATGAAAGAATTTAAAATAAAACATAATATATCATGAATTACATTTTATTAAATATATTTCATGTAAAAGGGTCAACACATACAACATATAAGGATATAAGATGCCTAAAATGAAAATAGGATTCAATGAAATGAAATTGAGGCAAAATCTCGCACCACACACTTCCATTCGATTGAAAATTATTTAAGTTATTTATAATGTTCTCATTCATGTTATTAATTTATAATAGAGAAATATTTTTGTTTATAATATCATATTTTATCCTCTTATTACATCTTACCAAATGTTCATTATCAATAATTTATCATTATTATTATTTCAGTTGTTAATTCCTTGATTTATCTTGAGTATTTTCATTAAAGTAATTGTTATTTTGTACGGATATTATTCCATAATATAAATAATTCTATTAATGTTATGAATTTCATATATACTCATTTGATGAATTTTTAAATCCATTCTTAAATGATGGACATGGAAAATGAGTTTTATCACATTGTGGAGAAGATATGTCATATGTACACACAAGCGAGGATATCATTCCATTAATGAGTGAAATGGTAAGTAGTGGATGGAATATATAAGGCCCCAGCCTTAAACCTTACTTAATCTTGATTTATTATAAGATTACACATTGAGGATCTTTTCAGGTTTAGAGTTTTAGAGAATTAGACATGAAACTTGCATTACATTCCACATTTAAACAAAGTGGTTACATAAAAGATAATATTTATTCTTCCCACCAAAGGAAACCTATTTAAAATAAAGCACGGATTCTTTCTTGACACATCCTTGACACTATCATCACATCATGTAACTTTCCCTTGTCCTGTGAAAAACATTTCAACAACTTGGCATGAGCATAAAAAGCTCAGCAAGGGTTATAAAAATATGGAAAGGAAACATGAGTTCATATATACATAAGAATGAAATCATACTTTACCCATAAAACATAGGCATATCAAATCATGAATAACTCATAGAAAACATAGGACATAAAGGTAACTTGAGGCATTCATAACATTCTTACATAGGGAGTAACCCTCTTGGTTACGTTTGGAATATCCATCATAGTATATTCCCTAAATCTCTTCGGAGAAACTTTAACGTTTCACTCCTTCGCGTTACCCAATGCATTGGAGAGCTATATCGGGCTCACCCGCCCTTAGTTTATCACGGAACCACCCGTTTTCATAATAATGCCCAAGAACCATAACATAAATGTATCACATAAAACATGCATAAAGGAAACATAACATTTCCAAATTTCAATCACAATATAACATTTTAGTATATTGAAATAATGAATCCATTCAAAAAGAAACCATTTCCAAAACCATTTAAAACATTTAATAAAGAGATTTTTGAATCAAATTGTCCCATACCACCTTGAAGCATAAAATTTTAAACCATTAATATCCATATAAATAAATCCTTAAACCCATTTTGAAAACATGGATATTAATAAGAACAAATGATTAAAACATTTAAAATGATATTTTGGTTAAAGGGGTTTTACCAAAATTAGAGACACTTGAATACAATAATTGAGGAATAACATTTAGTCAGAACTTTATAATATCATGAGAATAAATGGATTCATGATATAATACTCCAAAGAACAGTATATACACCATATAAGAGTGAATTGGTGCATAACAATAATGAACCCTCAATAGAAATGTCAAATGTGATGAAATCCCTTATAAAGAAGGTATCCCTAAATTAAGGACAAATCAATCTCAAAAATATGTGTGACAAATATAAATACACCCAATATAAGTGGATAATAAGTGTAAAACAATAAAAGGTCATTCACACATATTCAATGGATGACATATTCAATGACTACATGTTGAACCCAAAGAAATCGAAATTGGGTTAAAAAGATTCCTTGACAGCCTAACGACATCACATCAAAATGAGTTGATGAGAGATAAAAAGTGTATCTCATCACTTGGTAATAAAATTTACATCAATAAAGATATATGAGAACATATCCAAACATAACAATATGTAAATTAAAATACCCAACAAAATAAGTCTTTTAAAAAAGAGGAGGGTGAAAGGTTCCCTTACCGACTTGGGTATTTTTCAAAACATACACCCCATGAAAGAAGGACAATAGATCATTGATGTAAATACTCATAAACAAAATTATATTACACAAAGAGTAGAATAATGGGAAGTACATACACCACTCAATGAAATTTTTGGCAAATGTAGCATAAATCTCACGGGAATAAAAGTGAGATGAAAAATCCCTTACGAAAACTCGGTAGCCTAACGGCGCCACATAAAACTTCCAAAATGGATTGATGAGAGAGAATAGGGTCTCTCATCACATGAAAATAAAAATTACAGTAAGTGTCATATAAAATATCATCCCAATAACAAGAAAGATGAGCTTTAGAGGGAAAGACATAAAAGAGTGTACTTAAAAAGAAAGAGAGAAGTAAGATCCCTTACCTCGGGTCCGACTTGACTCGATCGTTCTTTAACGTCTTGAATAATAAACTTGAGTTAATTTCTATTTTCTTAAGAACCTTTTTCAAGTTCATTATTACTTTTATACCACTTATTACCATGTCATAAACATTATGTAATCATTTAAGTTAATAATATTTGTTTTGCCGATATTTGGTTCTTAAGTCGAAAGTGGACTTCTTACAATTACATGTTGTTCGTGTGGCCAAATGTTTATCATATCCAGAATTGTATTCATTATGTAGATATCATATATGTCATATATATCCAGTACATGAATGCATTTATAACATTACATAATCATTTAGAGTTAAGAAATGAAATGCACCGTTCATGGAGACGGTAAACCGTACGTACGCATGAACTCTACTTTCATTTATATTTCGTATTTTATAGAATGGAATAATAATTATATAAAGGTATATTATAATTCCAGTATAATATCATATATAATATCATATTTCCATCCTTTATACATCCCACATATGGTATTTAACGAATCAAATCACTTTGAGGGGGCGGTAGTCCGCACTTCCTTAAATGAAGATATCACGTATACCCATATTGGAAGCCATAAAGGTAAGACAAAAATTAAAAATACAGAAGAATAAATAAAACATAAACATATTATATATCATATAAAAAATAGTGACATCATAATGGCCACCTTTGAAGGTGTTAAATGAGTATTGAACAATCATCGTTTCGGGAGGCAGAATTTCACCATCCACGGAAACCGTATGTTCTTTAACCATTTAATGTAGTTGTGTTAGAGTGTAGCTCGAATAAATCTTATAACAACATCCTAGTATATTGAAGATACTGGTGTTGTTACAAAAGAAGTAAATAAAAAGATTTTAGGGGGTTGGAGAAGCAAAATAAAACAAATGAACATGAGAGAAAGAATTACCTTTAAAAGTGTAACTCCTTTTGATTTGACCCTAAAGGCTTCCTTTGAAAGGATTATGACCAAAGGGAATCCTATAGGATTAGGAGAGGGATGTGGATAGAGTAAATGGGCAGGGTCTGGTCGAGCCAAAGGCTTGAGGAGTGTGTGAAATGAGGTAGAGTTGGGGGCCTTTTATAAGAGGAGAGGAGGGACACTTTTGGAAAGTAAAGAAATATTACTTTATTTGAAAATGTGTTTCGGTTTCAAAAGGTCCCACATTGATTTAATTCGTGGATAAGGTGATAAGTCTTCGAAATCCACTCATCCAATAAGTTTTGGACATGTATAGTTCATAGATTTTACATTATCTTTCAATTTTATTTAAATCGTCAAATAATGATGTCATCGCTGCATCACTATTATGTCATAAATAATTTATTTTATTTAAAGTCTAAAAATTATAAACAAAATACTATGATGTAGGAAATCTTTTTAGCTTTCCAATGAATATTTATAATCAAAAATATGACTTGTATAACCCCACTTAAAAATTGTTTTAGTAAAACATATCATGTTTGTGTCATTTTTTCTTTTACATTAAATAAAAAGTTATTTATGTCATTTCCCAACCAATGTGGATCCATGGGGTCCCCAAGTTGACCCATGGCTTTTCTTGGTCGGCGATGAAACAACCAATCAGAGTAAGACATGTTTCAAGCTCATCTCATTTTATTAAAGCATTATTTTTACCTTAAACTACACTAATTACCACTAATCGCGATTAAAAACTTAATAAGTTACTATTCACCAAAAAAATTATTTTAATCTCATTGAACCACATTTCACTTCTTAATGACAACCATGTATGTCGGATTTTTGAAAATCAAAACAAAATGATGGAAAAATTTCATTTAAACAGAAAATCAGATTTTATAAGTACCACTTAGTGGTTTCACTATACATCAAAAATTGAAGTTTTTCAGAAAAATCCCAAAAATTCACCCTAAGCTATATTTGATATTATGAATTCTAAAATGAAGTCCGTTTTAAAAAATTAAAAACATATAAGTAACATTAATTAATTTAATAATTAATTCCCGTTGTCATGACAAATAGCGTGTTTTTATGAAACAATAAGTATAAAAAGATTGACACTAGTTTAAGTCTGATTTCAAAGTGAAATTAATTCCAACGACCACTATTGGATTTAATGGTAAAAATATTTTCTAATTTCACTTTAAAACCAATTCAAAATATAATCTAATCATATAAATAAATTAGATTAAAAAGTGGTTTTGAATTAAAATACAACATTTTACACTATTCATTAAAAAATGAACTTTATCGGAAAGATACCAAAAATTTACACAAAGTAAATTTTGATGTCCCGATTCTTAATAAGAGTTTTATTTGGTCCAAAAGAATGTTTAAGAGTGAACAAAACTATATTTAATGACGGTTCGCCGTCAAAAGGTGATAAGTGAACCTTTAGTGAAAACTAGGGCATATACGCCTAAAATTGAATTCTTTCCGTATTTTAAGCCTTTATCTTTTATTGTATAAATGTAAAAACATTTAAGAACTTATATAATCATATTTTAGTTATTTCTATCCATTACCGCCATTACAACGGCTAAATGTTAACTACCATTTAAAATAATATTATTTTATTATTAGAGTGCAACGTAAGATTCCGAAGAAACTCGTTGTTGCGTGTTGGGTACGCCATCGAGCATAGCGTCCCATTTAAAGTCATATTAATATTTTATTCACAAATATGGATAAATAAGACAATTTCATATTCTTTATTTACTTGGGGTGTTACATCCTTCCCCCCTTTTGTGAATTGCGTCCTCTCAATTTTAAAATTGTGCTTGGAAACATACTTGAACCCCCCACATCGGAACAAGAGTCGGTAAAACAATCACTTTAAAATAAAGAAAGATAAGCACAGAGGTCACCCGAGTTAACGCATACTAGGATTCCAAGTATGAAAATATGGACATGGAGAAGAAAACATAGGGTCATGTTCTGATGGAGAGTGATAGAAAACATGTTTAGGAGAAAGTTAACCATGAGAAAATCAGAAACTTGTGATGGGTTAAACGGTGTTGGGTTCCCCAGTAGGAAAAGTTAATAGACAACATTTTTGTTTTAAGTTACTTTTTATTGAGGAATTTATTCATAAGGAAACATAATCACATATCATGTTGTCTTTTAACTTTTATTAGATTCTTTACAAAAACTCATATTTTCTCCAAAAGGCGAGTATTTAGGAAGACTTGTTCACATTAAGAGTACTATAATCAACTTCTATAGAATCACCCAATACCCAAAAGAGAACTATATACATCCCATGTATTTAGGCTTTAACCAAAAACAAAACCAAAAAGGTTAGTACAAGATCAGATAATCCAGAAAAGGATAACCCCTTATAAAAAGAAAATCTATACTTAATCTCCAAAATTTGTCCAACAAAACCCAAAGTTCAACGAGGACCATCCGATAAACAATTTGTCCATAAAATTCTTCAAAGTAAATCAATATAAGATTGAAACCCAAATATTTGAAGGATTTAGTCACATAGTCTTCCAAGTTAAATCGTAACATTTATCTCCAAACAACATTAGTCGCTCCTAAAGTCTCGCATTGAAAAGTAATTATCCTAATCACATATCCTCCAAAATCAACATACTCTTAATTCATAAAATCATATAACTAAAAAGAATCAGTCAAACTAACCAGGGACTTCACGTAGTCCAGTGGTAGGTGATAAATACCAATCACACTTTGGTTGTGGGTTCGATTCCTACAGCATTGTCCGACGCGACGGGTTGTCACACGGTCTGCGTGTTGTCCTTTTTCCAAAACTATATAATTCTCAAATCATTACCCAAAAATGGATAAAATCATCAAAAATAACCATAACATAATTTAACATCAATTTTATCTCATGCCTTTCACTTCAATCATAACATATGGTAACCCATAATTACCTCAAAAGTAAGGATCATATAAACCCAAATGGTTCTTTATAACTATGTCCACAAAAGAAAAGATAACTATTACTTGAATAAAATTTTCCTATATTAAACATCAGGGTTACACATAATATAAAAAGTCTTCTAATGTAACCCCATCATCAAAAGAGACTTAATACTCTTAAGAATTTCACCCTAACTCTTGAAGCCCTTATATGTTGACATCTTACTCATTCAACATTCTTCATGATCCATTATCCATTCCTTTACAAATTATTCCGAAATACCTCTTACCTACAAAAAAAATCATGAATCATATCCTACGATTCCAAAATAAGAAAACAATAGTCATGAAATAGTGCATACCTTTGATTGGTCATTGTCAGTTTCTTCATCCTCAATCGAAATGGCATTAGGTATTGGTAAACGAATATTGGTACGCTCTTGGTTACCCCATTCATGAAACTTCTTCATAGGACATGTGTTTGCATAATGACCATGCACACCACATTTAAAACATTCAATTGATCCCTCAGAAAGAACTTCTTTCCCTTTCCTCGAGTCAACTGGATGCTTCCTTTTTCCATGGCAGGTTCTTGCTTTATAACCTCATTTCCACATCTATAGCATATTTTTGTCCCTTTGAAACATTTTTCTAGGTGTTTCTTTCCACATCTTTGACACATAGGTTTTTGAACACACTTACCTTTATGATTATTACCTGTACTTCCGTAGGGACTTGTTTCTTGCATATATGATGACTTAGAGAACTCTCCAAGGTTTAGGTGGTCAATCATGACTCCAGATAGTTGGTTGAGGTTAATCAAAAGAGTTCTCATTACAGCTCCCATATCATTCAGTTGCTTTCTCAAAAAACTGTCACAGTTTCCTTCACATCCACTGTTACTTTGGTGCCTGCTAGATCCAGCCATTTACTAAAACAAAAAAGGTCAGTGTGAGTATATCAACAAAACCATCATGTACTAATGAGTAAGATAAACAATAAGATATACTTAATAATTCACTTTATCTGAAACTAAGACTCTTTCTGAAATCCTAACCATTATGGTAATTGTCACTTATGCTTAAAGAATACCCTAACCTCTAAAGTTATCTAAACCGACCTTTGATACCAACTATAAGGCCCCAGCCTTAAACATTACTGAATCTTGAGTTATTACAAGATTACACATTGAGGATCTTTTCAGGTTTAGAGTTTTAGAGAATTAGATCATGAAACTTGCATTACATTCCACATTTAAACAAAGTGGTTACATAAAAGACAATATTTAATCTTCCCATCAACGGAAACCTATTTAAAATAAAGCATGGATTCTTTCTTGACACATCCTTGACACTATCATCACATCATGTACCTTTCCCTTGACCTGTGAAAAACATTTCAACAACTTGGGATGAGCATAAAAAGCTCAGCAAGGGTTATAAAAATATGGAAAGGAAACATGAGTTCATATATACATAAGAATGAAATCATACTTTACCCATAAAACATAGGCATATCAAATCATGAATAACTCATAGAAAACATAGGACATAAAGGTAACTTGAGGCATTCATAACATTCTTACGTAGGTAGTAACCCTCTTGGTTACGTTTGGAATACCCATCACAGTATATTCCCTAAATCTCTTCGGAGAAACCTTAACGTTTCACTCCTTCGCGTTACCCAATGCATTGGAGAGCTATATCGGGCTCACCCGCCCTTAGTTTATCACGGAACCACCCGTTTTCATAACAATGCCCAAGAACCATAACATAAATGTATCACATAAAACATGCATAAAGGAAACATAACATTTCCACATTTCAATCACAACATAACATTTTAGTATATTGAAATAATGAATCCATTCAAAAAGAAACCATTTCCAAAACCATTTAAAACATTTAATAAAGAGATTTTTGAATCAAAGTGTCCCATACCACCTTGAAGCTTAAAATTTTAAACCATTAATATCTATATAAATAAATCCTTAAAAACATTTTGAAAACATGGATATTAATAAGAACAAATGATTAAAACATTTAAAACGATATTTTGGTTAAAGGGGTTTTACCAAAATTAGAGACACTTGAATACAATAATTGAGGAATAACATTTAGTCAGAACTTTTTAATATCATGAGAATAAATGGATTCATGATATAATACTCCAAAGGACAGTATATACACCATATAATATTGAATTGGTGCATAACAACAATGAACCCTCAATAGAAATGTCAAATGTGATGAAATCCCTTATAAAGAAGGTATCCTTAAATTAAAGACAAATCAATCTCAAAAATATGTGTGACAAATATAAATACACCCAATATAAGTGGATATTAAGTGTAAAACAATAAAATTCCATTCACATATATTCAATGGATGACATATTCAATGACTACATGTTGAACCCAAAGAAATAGAAATTGGGTTAAAAAGTTCCCTTGACAGCCTAACGGCATCACATCAAAATGAGTTGATGAGAGATAAAAAGTGTATCTCATCACTTGGTCATAAAATTTACATCAATAAGGATATATGAGAACATATCCCAACATAACAATATGTAAATAAAAAGACCCAACAAAATAAGTCTTTTAAAAAAGAGGAGGGTGAAAGGTTCCCTTACCGACTTGGGTATTTTTCAAAACATACACCCCATGAAAGAAGGACAATAGATCATTGATGTAAATACTCATAAACAAAATTATATTACACAAAGATTAGAATAATGGGCAGTACATACACCACTCAATGAAATTTGTGGCAAATGTAGCATAAATCTCACGGGAATAAAAGTGAGATGAAAAATCCCTTAAGAAAACTCGGCAGCCTAACGGCACCACATAAAACTTCCAAAATGGATTGATGAGAGAGAATAGGGTCTCTCATCACATGAAAATAAAAATTACAGTATGTGTCATATAAAATATCATCCCAATAACAAGAAATATGAGCTTTAGAGGGAAAGACATAAAAGAGTGTACTTAAAAAGAAAGAGAGGAGTAAGATCCCTTACCTCGGGTCCGACTTGACTCGATCGTTCTTTAACGTCCTGAATAATAAACATGAGTTAATTTCTATTTTCATAAGAACCTTTTTCAAGTTCATTATTACTTTTATACCACTTATTACCATGTCATAAACATTATGTAATAATTTAAGTTAATAATATTTGTTTTGCCGATATTTGGTTCTTAAGTCGAAAGTGGACTTCTTACAATTACATGTTGTTCGTGTGGCCAAATGTTTATTATATCCATAATTGTATTCATTATGTAGATATCATATATGTCATATATATCCAGTACATGCATGCATTTATAACATTACATAATCATTTAGAGGTAAGAAATTAAATGCACCGTTCATGGAGACGGTAAGTCGTATGTACGCATGAACTCTACTTTCATTTCTATTTCGTATTTTATTGAATGGAATAATAATGATATAAAGGTATATTATAATTCCAGTATAATATCATATATAATATCATATTTCCATCCTTTATACATCCCACATATAGTATTTAACGAATCAAATCACTTTGAGGGGGCGGTAGTCCGCACTTCCTTAAATGAAGATATCGCGTATACCCATAATGGAAGCCATAAAGGTAAGACAAAAATGAAAAATACAGAAGCATAAATAAAACATAAACATATTATATATCATATATAAAAATAGTGACATCATAATGTCCACCTTTGACGGTGTTAAATGAGTATTGAACAATCATCGTTTCGGGAGGCAGAATTTCACCATCCACAGAAACTGTATGTTCTTTAACCATTTGATGTAGTTGTGTGAGAGTGTAGCTCGAATAAATCTTATAACAACATCCTAGTATATTGAAGATACTGGTGTTGTTACAAAATAAGCAAATAAAAAGAGTTTAGGGGGTTGGAGAAGCAAAATAAAACAAATGAACATGAGAGAAAGAATTACCTTTACAAGTGTAACTCCTTTTGATTTGAGCCTAAAGGCTTCCTTTGAAAGGATTATGTCCAAAGGGAATCCTCTAGGATGAGGAGAGGGATGTGGAGAGAGAAAATGGGCAGGGTTTGGTCGAGCCAAAGGCTTGAGGAGTGTGTGAAATGAGGTAGAGGTGGGGGCCTTTTATAAGAGGAGAGGAGGGGCACTTTTGGAAAGTAAAGAAATATTACATTATTTGAAAATGTGTTTCGGTTTCAAAAGGTCCCACATTGATATAATTCATGGATAAGGTGATAAGGCTTCGAAATCCGATCATCCAATAAGTTTTGGACATGTTTAGTTCATAGATTTTACATTATCTTTCCATTTTATTTAAATCGTCAAATAATGATGTCATCGCTGCATCACTATTATTTCATAAATAATTTAATTTATTTAAACTCTAAAAATTATAAACAAAATACTATGATGTAGGCAATCTTTTTAGATTTCCAATGAATATTTATAATCAAAAATATGAATTGTATAAACCCACTTAAAAATTGTTTTAGTAAAACATATCATGTTTGCGTCATTTTTACTTTTACATTAAATAAAAAGTTATTTATGTCATTTCCCAACCAAAGTGGATCCATGGGGTCCCCAAGTTGACCCATGGCTTTTCTTGGTCGGCCATGACACAACCAATGAGGGTAAGACATGTGTCAAGCTCATGTCATTTTATTAAAGCATTATTTTTACCTTAAACTACACAAATTACCACTAATCGCGATTAAAAACTTAATAAGATACTATTCACCAAAAAATTATTTTAATCTCATTGAACCACATTTTACTTCTTAATGACAACCATGTATGTCGGATTTTTGAAAATCAAAACACAATGATGGAAAAATTTCATTTAAACGGAAAATCTGTTTTTATAAGTACCACTTAGTGGTTTCACTATTCATCAAAAATTGATGTTTTTCAGAAAAATCCCAAAAATTCACCCTAAGCTATATTTGATATTCTGAATTCAAAAATGAAGTCCGTTTTACAAAATTCAAAACATATAAGTCACATTAATTAATTTAATAATTAATTCCCGCTGTCATGACAAATAGCGTGTTTTTATGAAACAATAAGTATCAAAAGATTGACACTAGTTTAAGTCTGAATTCAAAGTGAAATTAATTTCAACGACCACTATTGGATTTAATGGTAAAAATATTTTCTAATTTCACTTTAAAACCAATTAAAAATATAATCTAATCATATAAATAAATTATATTAAAAAGTGGTTTTGAATTAAAATACAACATTTTACACTATTCATTAAAAAAATGAACTTTATCGGAAAGATACCAAAAATTTACACAAAGTAAATTTTGATGTCCTGATTCTTAATAAGAGTTTTATTTGGTCCAAAAGAATGTTTAAGTGTGAACAAAACTATATTTAATGACGGTTCGCCATCAAAAGGTGATAAGTGAACCTTTAGTGAAAACTAGGGCATATACGCCTAAAATTGAATTCTTTCCGTATTTTAAGCCTTTATCTTTTATTGTATAAATGTAAAAACATTTAAGAACTTATATAATAATATTTTAGTTATTTCTATCCATTCCCGCCATTACAACAGCTACATGTTAACTACCATTTAAAATAATATTATTTTATTATTAGAGTGCAACGTAAGATTCCCAAGAAACTCGTTGTTGCGTGTTGGGTACGCCATCGAGCATAGCGTCCCCTTTAAAGTCATATTAATATTTTATTCACAAATATGGATAAATAAGAAAATGTCATATTCTTTATTTACCTGGGGTGTTACAGAATATTAGAATTAGAGAATTAATATCATGTAATATTAATTATATATATTATTTATTGACTTAATTAGTATTACTCTTGTGATTCGTAGATGGGAAAAAATTACATCGGTTCACAAGGTAGTGGTGCATTTTGGATATATGTGATGGGTTTATTTCATATTTGATAGAGGAGGATAGGGATAAAATTATAAAATAAACATAATAACATCTTATTATTATGTATATAACTATTTTCATATATTTTACATGATAATACACAACTGGATATGTAATAATAATAATTAAATTGGATGATCTTAGGGAAGAAAATTATCTTAACTAAGAAGAACCTTTTTTAAATCTATTATTGAAGACCCATGTTTTTTTATTTTTGAAAAAAAAACCAATTAAATGTGGATAATGATGTTAGAGATATATTTTTCAAGGATTTTAAAAAGAAAAATATCTTTTTATGAGTCAATAGGTTGGGGTAGGGTGTTCCCTTTTATAGTATTAGGGGAGAACACATAAGGATTTTTGGAAATGAATTATTCATAACCGCTTTTTTTCATGGAAAATTCCATAAAAATGGCTCATTATATAAATTTATATGTTATAAGGTAAATATAGGAAAATAAAATTGGATTTATACAAGTTTTCATGTCATTTTAACCCTTATATTCTTAGTTTAACCCTTAGTAAACACATACTCATCTTAAATGAGGTAAAATATATTTATTGTCTTCAATGTTCATTATGACAGAAAATTAAGTTGAAATTATAAAATAATATAAATTATGAAGACTCAAAATATAGATTCCTTTTTTTTAAAATTTAATTTGTATAAGTGAAAAAATTTAATTTAAACTAAAACCCGTATATATGTCAAAAATAGCTTTTAATGAAATTCATTTGAAATCATAAGTTGTTATATATTAACTATTTAAATAGTAATCATCATTAGATAAAACTATATTAAAATATTTTGAAATAATATATATATATATATATATATATATATTATCTAAATCATTCATAAATAAATATTATTTTAATAAATTAAAAAAATGGAACATTATGAATTTATAAATTTTTTTAATAAAATTGCGATCTATAGAATGAAAGTTAACATATATCAAAATCATATATATTAAAGATTAAAGTATGATAATTTTTTAAATATAATAATATAATTATTGTATCACTTTGAAGTAAAATTTTAATAATAATTTTACATCAAAAGTATTTATTTTAATGAATATACATAACACTATTTGGAAATTTGTATTTCTCATTATTCACTAAAAATCAATATTTTAAAGAAAAAATCCCAAAAATTCACTTAAGATAAGAGTCATATGTTTATTTTATAAATTATATTTTTTTATAATAATATTTAATACATTATTATATATTGAATATAATTTAAATCATAAAATGAAAAACAAATCCAGTTTCTGAGGAATATATATTTTGATAAACAAAATGAGTTTTCTAAAAATATAAGTTATTACTGAAAAATAATTTATCAACAAATTTGTATTGATTAGAAAATCTCTATATATATCATAATTTTTTTAATAATACGAAAACCCTCCAAATAAATGGTAATGTTATAAGAATCATATTTAAATAGTAGCTCATGGTTCATTTAGGCTCGATGATGCACACCTTATACATTGTCAAACATAATGGTATTCCATTAAAGAATAAATGTTCTGTTTTTGACAATATATCAATGATATTAAATTTATTTATAATAAAAATTCTTTAAAATATTGTGGTTTTAAATTCTCCCCACCTTCCATAAATTGAATCTTTTAATTTTTATAGTTTGCCTTGGAAATAATGTCTTTAAAATATGAAAATTCACATATTGGAAACGCAAATTGTAGAAATGGATAAAAATAATTTATCTTGATAGTAGAGAAAATTAAATTTGATGTTAAACTATAATAACACATAACAGTTTTCCCAATAAAGTGAAAATTGGTGGAAATTGAGAATATAGACATAAAAGAAAAGGATTAATAATTTTGGAATGTGAAATAGATTATTGATCACAAGAAAGTGAATGATCAAGAGAATTTTAATAATAAAAGAATCCTAAATCAGTGATTATTTAAATGAAAATTTATTCATCCAATATAAAGATACTTGGATACAAAAATCCACATCATTCTCCGTCATTTGATGAATTTTTTTACTGTTTAAGAATATAAGGAAATATACTTACTTGATATCTTCCTTTTTGGTAAGAACTTTTAATCTTTTGGTTATTCTTAGATCAGTTTATATTTCATCCATTACACCATAAAATGAATACCCAAAGTGAATTTTTATACATGAATCACTAATCATTACTTTTAAAAAGAAACACAATCCATAAATAAGAGACAAGTATTCCTTTCTAATTCTAAATATTTACCAAACCCAAAATTGTTAGCAGAAGTTAATATAATATACTAATTTATAAACATCAGTTTTAATACCCAAATTTTAAAATAATATATATACATTAAATTTTTAGAGTAAAGAAATTCATATTAATAGATACATCATATAGACCATTGGTAGGAATATCACCCTTATCACCCTTGGGTTGTGCGTTCAAGCCCTGTGTCCTCAACGGATATGAAAAGTTGTCACATGACATGACAGTCATCCATTTTCCAAATATATATTAATATAATTCCAATAATATTTAAAAATTCCGATGAATCATAATTACTACAACATCAAAGATAAGAAAAACCATAATGGTTACCAAAATCATTAACCTTATTTATATAAATTTTAAAGGCATTCCTCCTTAAATAATTTTTTAATATATAAATCCTATTGGTTTCATTTTCAAAAATTCCATTGAAAATATCATTAATCATGATAAACTCTAGAACAAAAATTCATCAGAAATGTGTCTAATACATTGAATTCGTGATCAACCTTAAATTCCTAAACCCCTAATAGTATCTATTATGTTAGAGAAATTATTCTATTTTGGAATATGTTATTCTAAAAATTTTCCCCATCCATATATTGTTCAGGATTATTTTTACCGAAAAAATAAAAATAATTATTCAATTTAAATCATGAATTCTAATACCCAAAAAATTCATCCATTTTACTTCAATATAGGTCATTAATTGTTTTATGAGTTAACGTTTAAATTTGAGAAATAAATCAGGTAATGTACAAGATCCCCACATTCAATAAAAAAGAACTATAAATTGATTCTGAGGATGAAATTTTATTCCCATTACTGAATCCCTAAAATTTCCTTGGAAATTATTCACTTTATTCCCTTCTTTTCCACACATAAATCATTTTCCTATTCCTTTGATACATTACCTGGTGTGTCTCTTTATACATTTCTAACATAATTAAAATCGAGCCCTATTTTCTTCCATAGCTTCAACCACTCGACCACTTAGTAGGCTCCATCATTCGTCCTCTATTGAGTTATTGGAATTTTTAAGGTATATATTGTTTATCATATATCTTGATAACTGATTAGGAAAATAAAAATATCATTCACATTATTCATCATCCTGTTTTTTTTCTGAAAATCAGCACATTATCAATGTATTCAATATTAACATGATTCCTTCATATTCTAGCCATTGAATAAAACACAAAAGCACTGTGCGAGCACTAATAATATTACTGGGAAAACAAAATAATCATTTCTATGATTTATAATTCATATTACCTTATTTTCAATATATTAAACCTTTAGTTTAGGCTAGGCCAATCATTTTAATCATCTATTAATATAATTCAAAATGGTTTGTAATGAAAATTTGAATTATCCAAAGAATATCCCCTGGGAGTGTCAAACTAGGTACTCAGTAAGGCCATTTCTCATGAACCTAGTAATTATCACGTAAAATCACATTTCATGATTTTTAGCATTATTACCCCTAGGTAAAATAGTTCTACAACCATGTTTTACATGTAGTATCTAGACTAATATGTATTTATAGGAGAACCATATAATCCCTTACTGAGGAAGACATTACATTATTATTCAGTAAATGTCTTTAAATTTTATCATAGGGTTATGTTCCATAATGTTGGTTTTTTTAAATTTAGTCCTCAAGATTTATACTAAACATTATCTAATACCAACTATAATGTCCCAGATCCTCGTATAAATCATCCAATGTATACTTTATTAAGTTAGTGCTAGATAAAGTGAACTAATATGAATGGACTATATAGTTTTATAGTTTTGGTACACAAGACACATAGTTGAGTCTTACATTAAATTTAAAAACATTTAATTGGACAAAGATAAAGTAAAAAAATTATGCAATAGAGAACTCATCCAAAGACTCATTATTCATATCATTGGGAAAGGTAACAAAATATGTTTGAGATCATAAAAATATTAAGAGTTGCGTAAATAGGGAGCTAAAATGAGTTAATTAAACATAATCAATTAAGAAAAATCTATATTGAAAGGTAAATACATGAACACAGAAGATAGTTAATCAATAACTTGACAATCATGACTAGAAAGGGATTAATCAATATTGGAAGGGAAATAATCAAACACATATTCCATTTAATCAAAAACATGAGAACATAATGAATCCATGTATAATATTGATGCAATAATATAATAGATAATAATAACTAAATTCTTAATGAAGAAAATACATAATATTAAATGTAATTATATAGGACATCATGATATCTATACCATTAATAACATTCATAATACCATTTATAAATATGGGTAAAAACCCATTTAATGATATGTTAATTATTATCCACATGTGACTTTAAATTCATAGAGGGGATATATAATTTTCCTCCCCATCTATCAATACATTTGAAATTCATTCCCCATATATCAAATGACTAATTTAATTCATGAATAGTGCTCCATGTCAATAAATGTCTGTATTAAATAAAGTATACAGAAGATAAATATTTCCCCAGTTAATCATATAACTTTAAAATTAAAATAAAATATGTAGAAAAAATTTAAGGTTTTATTAATACATGTATACATGGTTAATCATATGGATATTAATGTTAAATTTAATGTCTAATGATCACACAAAATTCAATATTTCAAAGAAAAGACAATGATTGAAAAAATTGATCAAGATTTCAAATTCTAATACTTTCCCTGGAAAAATCGATAGTAAAAAATCTATATAAACAACCAAGATAGTATAATAAAATCAAATCTCAAATATAGTATATAAATAATAATTTTTTGTTGTTTTTGATAAATAAAAATACCATTAAAATACCATTAAAATATTTTTGAAGAAATCCTGGTTGTCACGTCGAAAATCACCTTTACGAACTTGAAATTTCCAAAATCTAAAAGGATAAAATTATTTTGAAAGATATTTATAAAATATTAAAGTAAGTTTCTAATTAACGGGTGTTTATAATGGCGTAAATGTTCAATTCATGATGAGTAAGTTAAAAATAATTATTCATTCAACGTTATTATATGAAAAATCAAAAGCCCCTTTTTAGAAAATGATAGGAAGAATAATTTTATACATTTTTTTGAATTCCAATTATGTACAAAAATTACATAAATAATTATATTAAAAAAATAAAATCATTTTTTTGAAAATTTAGATTTGGAAGAAATGAATTTATGACCGCAGAGACCAATGATTTCTAATTTAATTTTAATAAATTTATAAAACAAATTCATATCAAGAAGGTGAAAATGGTACTACTAAATAGAAAATTCCTAAATAAATAACTATGAATAGAACTATATTATTTTATTAGAAAATTATAAAATAATTTACTTCAAAAGAAATTCAATCATAAATAATCCTGATTAAAATGAGATTGGTAAACAAACCCTTACTGCATTGGTAAATTTTGATTAATATCCCACTTGAATGACGTTTTTGAATTTTAACTAAAAACCCACGAATTAGGTAGGATTAATTATATAATATTTTATTTGGTATTATATACACCATAAAAATGAAAATATGAGTATAAGAGAACATGTGTCTCAAAAAAGGATGTTTAGATATCGAAACCCTTACAATGATCACATTGAAGTGAGAAATAATCTGTGAATAGATTATGTATATTAAATGAAAATAGACATAAAAATTGGTAATAAAACATAATATAATCAAAATCAATTACACACAGAATCATATAAAGTCAAATATAAAGAAGAACCAATATAACCCAATGAAACGAAATTGAGTTATATAATTCTTTACCACTTGGTGATATGGTAATTAAATAAGATTTGAATGAAATAATTCAAGGTAAAAATAAAAAATAATATGAATGAAGATGGATTCATTATAATCTATGTAATTTGGGTTTTATATACACCAGATAATGAAATTATGTTCATAACATTACAAAATTCATCAATGAAATGAAATTGAGACAAAATTCTTTAGATCACAATTCTTTTGGGTTGAAAAGAAAACTTAAAATCATGTATAATGGTTTTAATAATGTTATTAATTTATAAAAGAAGCATATACATATTTATAATATCATAAATTAGTCTCTTATAATGTCTGACAACTGGTTTGTAAAAAAAATGTTTTTGTTATTAATATTTAGGTGTTAATTGCCTTTTTTTCTCATTCATGTTTTTTCATGAAATTTCATGTTCTTTTATAATGGATATAATTACATAATATATAGAACTAAATTCAATTTATAAATATAATATTTACTTATTTGGTTCATTTTTGAAACCATTTACGAATGATAGACAAGAAAAAGGAGTCGTACTACTTTCTGGAGAGGGTAGATCGTACATACACACGAGTGACGATATCTTTCCCTTAATGGGTGAAAGGGCATAGAATTGGATTATATATTAATTATAGAAAATTAATATCATTTATTATTTAATATATATATATATATATTCATTATTTACATCATTATGACTATCCATGTGAGTAGGTGATGGAAGATAAATTATATCGGTTCCCAAGGTAGTAGTCTGCTGTCCACATGAGTGATGGATTTGTTTCTCATTTGATGGAGGAGTTTATGTATAAATATTATAAAATCAACATAATAACATATTATAATATGTTATATACTTATTTTATTATATTTTATGTTATAATACAAAATTAAATGTAGATAAATAGTAATTAGAAAGAAAAACCTTAGTGAAGACAATTACCTTCACATATAAGTGTATCCATTTGGATATAATATTAAGGACCCTAGGGTTGGTCATTTGAAAAAAAAACGAATAAATTATGTATATGGATGTTTTATAGAGAATGTTTCATGTTTTTTCTATTAAAATGGTTAAATAGGTGTATATAAGTGAGAAGAAGTTGATAACTTTTTGTAATTGAGGAGGACACACAAGGAATTGTTGAAAAGATTAAATCATACCCACATTTTAAACATTCTACATGGATGAAAAATAGATCACTCTCAAACCATGGATATAATATGAAAAAATATGAACATAAAATATGATTTATAAATTTTTAGATTATTTTAACCTGTATTGTATTTAGTTTAACCCCCAGTAAACCCAATTTCGCATTATCTCTGATAAAATATTTTCACTATTTTATCTACTCATTTTGAAAAAATTTATATTAAAAATATAATATAATATAAATAATTATTTTTTAAAATATGGAATCCATTTTTCTAAATTTAATTAATAAATGTGGAAACTATTAATTATATTTTAAACCCACAGACTTGTCCAAAAAATTGGTTTTCATGAATTTTTTTTTCATGTATAAGAATATATTATATTATCTATTGGACTAGTGATAATCATGAAATATATTTAACATAATATAGTTAGATATATATTCAATTAATTTAATGTACATCAGGAATCATTAATTATTACATTATTTATTTTAAATTGAAGAACATTGTGCATTTAAAAATAGATTTTTTGAACATTATGATTTTAATCCTAAAAATTATATTATATAAAAAGAAGTTATAAATATTATTCAAATATAATTAATTATTTAAAATATAATTATATACTATTTATTTTAGTTTCAATTCAAATTCAAATAATATTTTTCTTCAAAATTACATAATATAATCAAAAAAGAAAATAATATTTGAAAAATATATATTTTCACTATTCACTGAAATTCATCCTTTTAAGAAAAATAAAAAATGTCACCGTAAGAGAATTTTGATATGCTAATTTCAAAAATGATTTTGTTTTTTTTAATAGAATTTAAAAATGTTGTACAAATTTATTTTTATTATGATCATAAAATGAAAAATTAAAACTTTTTTTAAAGAATATGTATTTTGAAGCATAAAATAACATTACTAAATATTTGAGAGATTTTTATTTTCAATTTATCAATAAATTATGTTAATTATTAACTATATCTATATATTTTATAATTTTGTTAACCCTATTCATACCTTCAAATTCAGTAAATAGGTTTTGACAGAAATATTTAAATAGTATCTCAAGGTATGTTTAGGCTTGGTATTGCATGTATTTTTCATTTTGGAAGTAATTTGTATTCGAATATTCTCTTGTGTTTTTCTGTATCATATCCAATAAAAAAGAGTCCATTTATTTAATGTTAAAAAAATTAAAACATTAGGGTGTTATAATTATTCCATAATCAATAGAATAATCTTCATGACATAATCAACATTTTTGTATATGAATTATATATTTATTTAAAAACCATTAATGATATTTATGAGAAACCAATTACTTTACAATCATATAAATAGTAGGTCAAACATATGCATGAGTATCATTTTCATTTTTCAAATAGAAAGAGGTAAATAAGTTATGTCTGATGTTATATTAATTTTCCTACTATTAAATCATAAATATCATATTCTATCATTAAATAAACTTATTTGTATGATCTATGTGATGTGGTGGTGAAAAACAAATCCTATCACTTAGTGGGGGTTATAATCCACATGTATGAATGAATGATGATAAACATTTCAATGGATGGAGAGGTAATAAAAATTAGGAAATATTTTCTTTCAAGAATTATAATTATGTATTATATTTCATGTTTATATATTAATTGATTCATTATAACCATATTTTCTAGGTGGTGAAGGAAAAAAATTACATTGGTTCGTAAGGTGGTATTTTTTGATATACACGATGGATTGTTTTATTTTTCATTTTACTAAAGAACGAGATGGATATAGATTATAACACTAACATAAAAACATATCAGTATATGGAATATAAATATATTATTATTTCTAAACATTTAAAGAGGATTTGGAGGATGTAGAAGAATAAATAAAATGAAAATGGCAACTTAAGAACTTTACCTCTTATTTACAATACCACATTAGGTTTATACATAATGTGTTTCTAGGATATTTTTGTGATCAAAATAGGACCTCTAATATGATATTAAGGACTTATGGAATATATTTTTTATGTATTTTCTGAAGAAAAAGGATATTAATGTGTAGTGAAAAGATGATGGGGGTATTCATTGTTTTTATGGGTGATACAGCACACATAAAAGTTTTAAAATAATTAAAATAAAATAATTTTTGACTACAAAATGGATTGAAAATGTACATTACAAAATTTTATATGATAAAGAGTCTAAATATGAACATACTATAGGATTTAGACATGTTATTCGGTTATTTTAACCCTTATTAATGTATTTTAACCCTGATAAATATGTTTTACCATTAAATGTGGTTACATATTTTTTACTAAAATTTATATTCCATAAAAATAAAAAGTTTACAAAACATATTAAAAAATATTAATTATGATGATTAAAAATGTTGAATCTATTATATATTTATTTAATTCACTTAAGTTGTCTAATTTATTTTTAAAATTCAACTAATATAACATATCAAAAACAATATTTCAGAAAAAATTCATTTTAAGTATAAAAATGATATTATACAAAACAGTAGTATAATTTTTTTAATAAAATAAATTTGATTATTTTTAGTATTATGATAATAATTATATTTTTTAAAAATAATCCACATTTTTAATTTTTCTATGTAAATACATAAAAATAAAAGAATATTTCCCAAAATAATGAATTTTTTACAACTATATGAAAAATAAAATGTTTCCGAAATTTTTTAAAATTCCATCATAAGATAATTTTGAAATGTTGATTTCAAAAATAAATTTAATTTTTTAAAATTAAAATTCTATAATTTAGAAATATATATATTTCATAAGACTATATAACACATGAAAACCCAATTTGGTTATAAATAAATATTTTTCATGATAAAAAATAATTATCAAATATTATTATATTTAATATAACTCTATCAACTCTACATAATGAATATTAAAAATAAATGAAAATGATTTATCTTAACATTACCTAATTTTTTATATGTGGAAACTATGAGTTCAATGTGATTTTATTTGGACTTAAAAATTCTCCTAGAATATTTATAGTCTTAATGAATAGAGTCTTAAGGTATTAGTATGATAAATTTATGGTTGTATTTATTCATGATATTATGATAAAATTCATGATAAATTAATAATATTATGTATATCTAAATATTTTTCTAACAACTTTAATGAAGGAGAGGTTGTACGCTATGTTCATAAATTGTGAATTTAATATGAAACTTGTTAATATCTTAGTGCATGCGATAACAAGTTATGGAAATTATATAGATCCATCGAAGAATAAGGTGAATGAGGAATGATAGAGAAACTGCATTGTCATGGAATTCCATATTTTGAAAGGATTCTATAAGTACTACTGATGCTTTTTTAGAAACATTTCGCGGTTTTATTTCTCAATAAATTTTTTACATGAAATGGTTTAAGGTATATCTAGTCGGAAGAATGTGAGTAAATAGTTAACTAGCTTAATAAGAGGATAATAAATGATCCTTTACTCACAATGCCCACACATGGGGAAGATTTTATGATGTATAGAGATTCATTAATTGAAATTATATATTTTTTACTCATAAATAATAATAATTTTATAGCCTATGCCTGTTGAAAATTGATTCCCATAGAGAAAAACTACCTGACACATGATTTAGAGTTATCATATTTGATATTTTCATTAATGATTTAAAGACGATACTTCGGTAGAGGGAAGTGTAACATATATATCAATAAAATGTTTTTAATGTATATGTGTACATAGAAAAATTTGAACATGCATCAATGAAGATAGTTTGAATTTATAAAGGAAAATGATTTCCCAATTCACTTCTATCTTAGAAATGAAAATAAGTTAGTCGATTCTCTAAGTAAAAAAAATATTCTACCCTATACATGATACTAATTTAGAAGGACCATATAATCATGGATTTTCAGATGATGGATCTAAAAATCATAAAGTAAATGAATTCATCCTATATTTTCCAAATTTTTTCTGAACCATCTATCCAAGAGACGATCAGTGAGGCGCAAAGTGATATTTTATATGTTTAGAATAAATTAAAGAAAAAAATTAATCTCTATGAAGTCAACATCAACAAATAATGACTCATTTTGACTAGAATACAACTCTTTAAGACCTCATGACATGATATATAGAAAGAGATATTGGATGAAGAACATATCTATTATTTCTCTATCGTTATTATAACTTAGAAGATGTATTAAGATATTTAAGGGAACTACTTGTCGGAAAATATGATTAAAGAGATCGTTCAGTATGAATAAACGTTCTTATTGTGGTTCAATGTCAGTGTAAAGGTTCATCTGTCCAAATGTTTAATTCAACCATTAGAAATAATGACATAAAAATGGTATAATATCACTATGGACTTCATCATATGTCATCTAAAGTCATCTAAATAATACAAAACCATTAGTATTATGGTGGATTTAATCAAAATGAATTTCCACATCATCATTATTTTGAAATATTAATAACCAAGTAGACATTCCATGACATATATATATATAATTAGTATTGAGACTACATGAGGATGAATATTCGATTGGATATTAATGAGATCCACGATTTATCACTAAATTATCGAGGTGTCTTCAACATGACATTAATAATGACGTCGTAATTAGTCAAACCTACCACCCCTATAATGATGAACAATAATAATGGACAATTTATAAATTTGAAGACATATTGAGATCCATCTCTATGGACATAAAATTATTTTTTGATCTTCGAATTTCATTTGTTGAGTTCTTATAAAACAATAGTTTCCACAAAATTATTTAGATGCCCAACATTAAACTGTATATGAGATGACATATAGAACCACAACATGGTGGGATTAATTTGGAAAAAAAAATACTGAGACCGAACTTATACAATATATGATAAATAAGGTATAATCCATTAAACATGAAATTAAATATACTTATATTTGATAAATGAACTACACTGATAATCATCGAAGATACATAATGATTGATGTTAGAGACAAATTCATTCATTAAATACCATCCTTGAAAATAATAAGTTTATTTTTTAAGAAGTTATAACTCAAAATATGGGTACATCAACCACTTAATTATACGTGATCCCATAGTTGTTTTGTCTTATCGACTAGTACATCCACCAAACCTAGATGAAGTTCATGATGTGTTCCAAGTATCTCTCATGAGGAATTATTTACCTGATACCTCACACATACTGAATGTAGAAGAGATAAAAATGGATCATGAACTCTATTATTTAGAGAAATTAGTGACCATTCTACACTATATAGGTAAAACCCTATGTAATAAGAAAATTCACCTTATCACATTACGTTAGAGAAACCATAAGTATAAAGGGGAAACATGGGAACCAAAGGATGAATAAAATCAAATAACCATAAGTTATTCCCAAATGAGGATATGAGATAAAATATTGAGGGAATATTTATAGGGTGGGAATAATGTTACAACCAAGACTTTCCTATATTATTTTTTCATTGTAAAGATATATGTGTTTCATATTTTGTTAAAGAATATATATCTAATATAATACACAATGTAAAATAAATAAATACTATATTATTCTATCGATAAAATAATATTTCATACAAATGATAAATATAATATTTAAAATGGAAAACATTACAATGGGATATTAATAAATATATTACTAGAATAAAATAAATCGTACCATCATGTTCTCCTAGAATAATCTCATTTTTGAACTAACACTGTAAATAAATTGTAATGTAGTGAGAATTTTGAAAATGAATAATATATAACTATATTTGGAATTTAAGTGAATAAGTAATGAAGTAAATAATAGGTATTTGTAGTATTTATAATGCCAACTTATCATTATAATAGTAAGACAAGCTGTTAGGAATAATAACTTGATTTTTTAGGAATAGGAAGCTGACCATTGGAATAATAACTTAATAAAAATTCTATAATGACATGTAAATAATTATTACCATAAGTAAATTATGAAAATAATAATATTATAGATCCATAAAATAAATATTCATGTATTAAAACTCAAAATAATGTATACAGATCATGTTAATAATGTATATTTTGACATAATTATAAAAACCATGATTTTTATGTTAAATATTAAAATAAATAAAGATAAAAATTATTTTAATAAATTTAATGTCATCTTTGTAATCATAATGTTAAAATATTCTATAATAAGTTCTGAAAATTTTATATATAACATGAATTTTTATGTGAATAGTAAAAAATTTGTTTTTGTAAATACTCATGTTTTATAAAGATATTCTAATGTAATAATGATTTAATAAATCAAAAAAATTTTGTTTTTACCAAAATATATTTGATGTGATATCATATTATTTTTAAAAATAAACTCATTATCAAAACCTAAATATTAATTTATAGTATTTAAAAAAGGTAAAGTAATCGATTAAAAAAATTTCATTTCACATATTCCCAATTTTATAAACCAATATTTTTTTGGAATTGATAAAAATATTTAAAAATATAAAAACTAAATCAAATTTAATTTATAATGTCTTTATTGAAATAGTCTCATGTTTTACTATTGATATAATAATTTATTCAATACATTGACACAAAAATTTCTCCTCCCCTCATGTATAAATAGCCTTTCAATTCCCTTGTAAAATAACATCCCATTAACTTAAAAAATACCATGATCTAAATAATTAACTATAACTAATCCTCCCAGTATCCTTAGTAACATTCTGGTGATATCTAATCCCAAACCATCAATGTTTTAGTAATATAAGAAAATTAGTAATCTTCAATCAACTGATAACCTCCGAATCATCTTCATATCATTTTTATTTATACTCTACAAATATATTTTATTGTATAACATAAAATAATAATGTATTCATAATTATATAACATATTATTATTATTATGTTATTTTATAACTACTATTCATGGACTTCTTTACCCTTCCTTACCCATATATATATAAATTTATTTCAATTTATTATATAATATATAACCCAATTACCAAGATAATTTTCTCACATACCAATTATGGGGATTCACATTCCAAATCAAAAATAAAATCCAATGTAATTATTCTCAAGTCAAAATTTTATTTTTTTTATAAGGGGACTCTTGAACATGACTCTTCTTTTTGGGTTATCTTTTACTATTGTATTTGTTCATCATAATTCTTCTAAAAAAATTTGAAGTCACATCAAATTCATTTCCTTTTTTCTTTCTTGGTATATATTTGTATATACTTTTTTGTGAGTAATTATATGTCTCCTTTATGATATTTGATATAAACATTTTCTCAAATATACTTTTAGATTCTAATTCTATTTATTCTCTTCCTACCTTTGAAATATGAATTTTGTTTGTAAGGTTACTTTTAAATTAAAAAATTATGAATTCCAATTTAATTTGGGGAACATCTATTTATTATTCATCAATATATACCTTATGAAACCATTATGAAACCTTATTTTTATCAATGGTTTTATTTGATGTTTATGATTGATAAATGTTCCATTTTTATGTAACATTCATTTATGAACATTTTATAATTTGAATGGAGGCCTTAGAAATATATATCCACCCAATTTATTCCTTAATGTGACATATCTCAGGAGATATCTATTATTTGTGAAGATGATTTTATTTTGTTTACATTTTAGGAAGTACTGATTTTTACACATATGATATGTGTGAACATGTTACTGGTTTTGTTGAAATTATATTTATGGTATTTTCCCACAATTATATTATTTATCATTATTATGAGTATTCTAATTTCCTTGTCTTTTTTAAATTAATACATTATACTTATGATTATTATCCTTTTATTATGATTTGATGATAATTTTTATGCTCTCCCATGTATTATATTGATTCTGTTTCAATGTTCTTTTGTCATAATTTCACCCCTTACAAGGATTTTAGTACACTCTTTCATTGATTTGTGACCATAGTTGATAACATGTATTAGGATTACTATTCGTGATTTTCATAGGACCATGAAGAATGTCTTAAATAATGATTATAATTTCAAAAGTAATCATTTTATGTCATTTTATTTTTCCAAAAAAAACTAATCCTTTCAATTATGGAATGTATTATTGTTAAGTACATTAACATTAAAATGATTTAACAATCATATATGTAATAATTGGTTCACTATACATTCCATCCATAATACTAATATTTTAATGTGTGAAAATAAACTCTTACAGTTATTAAAATCATAACATTCCTAGATGAGATCCATCTATTACCTTATCAAGAAGTACATATTTTTATTATCACTGTATATAAATTATAATTTTATGATTGGATGTTAAAAAACATAGTGGGGATCAAAAATTTGATGAATGTGGCGGAATTTATAGGAAAAACATCAAAATGTGTAAAAAGAAGACATAATGACAACTTGCAACCCCCAAAGTGGAGTATTCACTTTGGATAATGACAATATCATGTGTTGGGGACATATACTCCCTATTTGGGTAGATGATCTTATCAACACATATCAACTTATTCTTGAGACAAAATATATTTTGGTTGGTCTAGAGAAATATTTCATCATTAGAGATATGATGAGAAAGAATTTCATAGTAAGAATGTTTATTTCATACGAAATGGGGGATAATAGATTTATCATAAATAAATTTTATGAAATTTATAATATATTAAAACATTTAGTGTAAACAATAGATGAACATAGATGATGCCAATTATTGTCAAATCCATCATAAATAAACTCCCCCATAATGATAGAAATTTAAATGTTCTCTAAAACATAAAAATTATGATATTTCCCCCAAACAATTTGTATAACATTCAACATGTTAAGAAGTAATATATGAATAAAATGTAGGAAAATAATCCTAATAATGATAAATATATATTACTCATGGTATAAGGAGTTATTTCATAAATATCATCAAAGGATAATAAAAATATGAATTATCCTTCAAAATGATATATAAAATTAAATTAAAATAAAGGGGTTAGATACATTTATGAAATACTGGGTATCTTTAACTGAGAAATACATTTCTGTAATAAGAATTATGGAAACAACACTCCATGGATAACTATTCAGATATAACTTGTAAAGATAATGTTTTTTAGGATAACACTACTTGGTGGATGGATTCTGTTAATAAATGAAATATTTTCCTTAATAAATAAGTCTCTAATAATATATAATTCTTTTATGATTTGACATATTTATACATTGGGAATTTTGAAATCGTAAATGTACAATTGAGGGAGTGATCAATCACAATTTTACTATTGAAATAATTTTACTCCAAATAATTTATTTTAATTGATTGATATGAATATAAAATAGTTTATTATATATATTTAATCATGTATGGGTTTATGGTTATACTTTAGGTATAAGAACATTTTCTATACAGGGGTGGTGCCTTTGTTAGAAAGGTACACTTTCCTGATGAAGTAATTTAATTAAAAAAATGATGTTTTTGCTTTATTGTTAGTGTATTTTGATTTTTGTAATAATAATTTTTTCCATATATATTATATGAAAGTGAATTATACATAAACATTTAATTTTTAACTTGTTAGGTTAAAAATGTTCATATATGAGTTAGATTTATGAAAGTAAAAATAGATATATAACCATTTCTTATTATAGAAATGTAATTTAATATATTATAATTAGTACATATAGATGATTGATATTTTTATTCTACACCCACCATAAGTAATAAAAATATTTTGTAATTATTTGTTGATTATTCATGATTTCTTCCATTTCTATCTTTTACATACCAAATATGAAGATATAGATAAATTTTTCATCACTAAAAATGACGTTGAAATCATCATGATCTTATAGTTATAGGACTAAGATTGATGAGGAGAATAGTTTAGTTCTTGTTTATTTTAATCTTATGGTATCATGTATAATGTGATGACTCCAAAATACATCTCAACAAAATGGTATAACAAATAGATAGAACAGAACATTAGTATAAACTATTAGTTCAATCACATATATCTTATTTTTTAATGATTATTATGGGGATAAGAATTATTAAATTAATGTCACATACAAATAAAGATTCCCAAAAATAGGATTTCTATGCTTCCATATGAATTATGTAGGTATAAGAATCCAATCCTCAGTTATTTAATGGCTTGGAGATGCCGTGAACTTATAATACTTCACAAAACAAAAATGAAAATGATATGAAAAATAGGTAGTGATTTCATATTTCTTTTTATATACATGGAATTGTATATTTTATAGAGTTATGGTTTTACAATATAATGATTTGGAAGTCATTAATATATTTACTAAATTAATTTATGTTATCATTGAAGATTAAATACTTACCTCTCCACCTAAGCAAGTATCAATTGATAAACATAGATGAAATAAAAAAAATCTCTAGAAGAAATGGTCGATGGAGTTCATAAAAGTAAACATACCAATATTCCTATATATATGGATATGATTTTGATATATACTTTTTTGGAATTAAATAAATATAATTTGGTAACAAAAACACTTGGTTTTTTCATTATAGAGTCAAATTATAATACATAAAAAGAAGCCATGTCATATTTTGGTGCATCTCCTTGTAAGGAAGCTATAAATATGGAAATTGACTCTATAACTTGGAAAAATACATGGATATTCGTTAATATTTTTGAAGGTTAACAACCAATTAAATAAAATGGGTATTTTAAAAGATAAGAAATAATAATGTTATAATTAAAAAAAATTATTCCAAGTTGGTATCTCAGGGTTTTAATTGAAAGGAGGAAATATATTATTTTTATACTAATGATCCCAAGAAAATATTATATTTTATTTCAATCCTCCTTGATTTAAATTCTATATTTAATTTTGAAATTATAAAATTAAGTATATAAAATTAAGAAAATGTGATTGAGATAAATAATTTTATCTAAAATAAATTTATGTATTCATGGTACATGGAAAGGAAAATCACATTTCTTAATATGTAAGATAACTATATAGATTAAACAATCACCAAAACAATTGTATTTCAAATTTAATAGCGCAATTTTTTCTACCAATTTTTTTGTTAATCATGTGAATAATGTTTACAAAATGGGTTCCATAATAATAATGGAAAATTCAATTTTTTATATTTTGATGATATGGTAATATTTAAAACATATATAAATCATTTAAATGAATCAAATTATATTTTATATGGATACATTGGTATGAAATACTCATGTTAAAAGTTGTTATTTAAGGAGTTGACATTTAATTTTAATTTCTCAATATCATAAGATTCTTATTTTTTAAAAGAGAACTAGATAGATTTTTTATTTTCTAGTAATTCCCTAATTGGATTTTAGAGTATAATTCTATAAAATCATAGGTTGGTAGCTTCCCAACAAGAGTATGAAAAGTTTATTGGGTGTCTCTTGTATTCCATTACTATTACAAGACTTGAAATTTCATATGTTTATGGAAATTTGAGTAGGTATACTAGTAATCATAGTTATAAACAAAGATATCAGGTTAATAGATTAATTATATAGGTATTAAACCATAATTTGGAAAAACATTAATATTGGATGGGTAATTCATTACATGATCAAACCTGGTAATACTCCTCCTTCCCAGTTTCTTCATTCTACTCTTATTTAAAATGTTAAATTTACCACTTTGTTATAGGAGCTGTAAACTAATATACCTTAATTATTTCCTCTATTTTGTGTAGTCCTGTTTTTTATTTCCCCTCAGGCTTATAAATTTGGAGGGTGACCTCACTTGAATTTCTCTCACATTCTGCATCATCAGAAGAAGTGACATTAATTCAACCTCAAACTAAATATCACCCTTGTAATTATATTAAATATCTATAATGATTTATGATTTCTCCTTTTATACCTCCTTGATATATATAACTCATTATCCATTATATCTATGTTTTTAACATATATTTGAAGTTTATTTCATATTTTTAGGGCTTCTTCACCGAAAATCATATGTCTTGTAGAACATATCCTTGAATATAAACCATTATCTTGTGTTTTTAGATTTTATGTGGAAGTGTTATATTTTTTCCATGGTGTAAGTATATAAACACATGATTTCTATAATATTTAACCACAACAATGAATACCCAACATGTGTAATAAAAACCACAGAATACATAAAAAATATTATAAAAACTAAGTGACGAGGAAATTCATTTTCTTGATCTATTAGACCTAGGATTCTAGTACACACTATGTCCTTGAAAATGGATTAAAAAACTATGTTTTCCCCAAGAATTTTCAAATATTTAAGGAATTGCCTCATAATTATAAATTATTAGAAGAACACTATATAACTCTATGTTCTAAAACGTAATATAGTATATGAAAGTACTTAGGTCAAACCACTATATATAAGTATCCCATGAATGAAAATCTAGGTCAAATGTTAATAAAATTGATTTCATATGAAAATAAATCTACCTCATATATTAAAGGTCAATTAATGAAGAATTAAATGGGTATTTATAAATCTTGGATCACGAATATAGTGACCTAATCCTTTTAAACATATTATTATTATATTTCTCAACAAAATAATCCCATAAATACAAAAAAGAGTGGCATATTATCTTTGAAATTCTAGTTACAAAAAATATATATTAAATTTATTTTGATCTCAATAATGAGGTCCAAAATATCTTTGACCACATAAAACTTATTATGATAACCTAGAAAATAGTTGATAGATATTGATGAAATAGAAAACCCAGTAAGGGACTAAATATGTTAATAAGTCAAAACATGTGAGTTCAAAGAAATAATATGATATCATAAAAGAGAATAATCATGAATAATAACTTTATAGAATTAAATAAAAAAACCTTGTATCATATGATCATAAAAGCATCTTATTGTCGGAACAATATAAATATGAAATAATTATATGTCAAGGACAACATTCATGAAAACATCACAAGATGGACATAGTCCCATCATGGATGAGCTTCACTCCCTAATCACCTACATAACATCTCCTGAGAAAAAAAATTACCCAATGCATTAGATCACTATTTGGGAATACCCATAACAATGTACATTAATATACCTAACACAAATGAAAATCAATAAAAAGGGATAAGCATAAGAACAAACCGTGTAAAAAAAATGGGTTTCGTAATCTTAGTAAATATCAAAATCAAAGTAAATATCACAAATATTTAAAAATGAATAAATTATTAAATATTATAAACATTACAATCTGAGTAAATAAGAACATGCCACCGAATAAGGTGTTACATTTTTTATTAAAACATTAAATGAGTCTTATATAATGGGTTTATGGGACATAAATGTTCACCATAAATAAGACTTCATTAAAATTAGGCATCTAACTAATGACTTTAATGCACTTATTACGCTATCAAAATAATGATGAATAAGATAGATATATTTGTAAGAGACATATATAATGAATTTATAATCATAATATAACTTCAAATTGACAGGGAAATTGTCTTATAGAGATAAATCTCATAACCCAATGACAAAAATTCATTTAGAGAGATCCCTTACCTTATGTCTCGATATATTTTTCACATTAACATTAAATCATGGATATAAAAATTAGATTCATTAATGTAACTTCTCAACTTGGGATCCACTGAAACTATTCTAGGATCTAGTCTACCATAAGGCCTCAAGTGTTCATCCTCTTATGTAAGGGGCTACGAACTAGATGTGAGGGTATAATAATGGTACATTGGGGAGACTATACCCTCATGATCAGAGTATCCAAATGGTATTATAATAAATAAATCAATATATAAAATATGTGGTTAAAATAAAATATACAACATCATATGATAAATAGAATTATTTAAAATAATTCCTAATTATAAATATATGACTAAAAATGCTTGTCCTGATTGTTAGGTTGGAACAATACAAGGATAACACAATAAGGGGGTGAATTTTATCTTTTTGAAAATCTTGGTAGATTATTGTTTGTAAATATGTTTTTGATTTATGAAAGCATGGATAATTCTCTTATGAATGAAATATGAGTATCTAATAGAAAAAATAATAATTAATACCTATGTTTTATACTGTTTCAGGGAACAAAGATTCACTAGTTCACTCTACCAATTCTCTGTCTTTGAGAATGGTGAACTTCACTAGAATGTTCCTATTATCAGAAGTCCTCGAATCCCTAACTGAGTGTAGGTAGTTGACACCTATAATATAAGTCTAAATTTATCCTTATTGTTCTTTTACACAGAACTTATTTTCCATAGCCTAGTACAAGAAGCTGATACTTCACCATAGCTGAGAATAAGCAGTTGATACACCAATAAATCAAAAGTGTTTGATATGTTGATGGTTTTGTGTTACACTTCAAAATTGCAGCAACAAAAATTGATAGTAAATAAAACTTCTTTGTTAGAAATCAATTGTATTCAAGAAAGAATAACTCTTATGTGATACCAGTTGAAAATTATCTTCAATAATTGCAGCAATAGAGAAAAATAGTAATCTTGTAGCAGTACAAGGATATGATATGTAGAACATTTCAAGTTCATACTCGTAAAAAATAACATAATTGTTGTTTCATTTCTGAGGAAGTAAAAAATATATTTATAAAAATTACATCATTTGTGTGAATATTTTTTAACCTATATGTTTAAGAGATACTCTGGTAGAATATATAGAACCATTATCTTAGAATGATATAATAGATCTAAGAAAATGATTGTAAAGATCATGGATATTCAAATTAAAAATAATGTAGGGGAGATGTAAATTCTATTAAGAATATGAGTGATTTTATCCATTGATTATGGTTCATGAATCAATAATTACTAGCTTTTAATCCACGATAAATGATCTTTTATCATGTCTTTAATTCTTCCATGATTGTTTCATAATTCTTAGATAAAATCGTGAATTTAAATCTCTGATGTTGAGTAGTCAAACATAGGGTTCCTTATTAAAATGAATAAAAACTAAACATACGGTTCATCTATGTTACATTAATTATCTAAATGTATGGTTTAAAATATAAAGTTGGTGTTAAATGTAAGGTTGATGATCCATAAATTTTTTCCTAGACATAGTGTTCCGTACATATATAGGGTACTTTAACTATATTCTATTCCCTTAACAAAAGTATGGTTACTTCAAACGTAATATTTTTTATCCACATTCTTCGGATAATGTATGGTTGATGATCCATACATTATATTCTGAATGTAGGGTTCATTCCTTACAATACGTTTATCAACATAGGATATGAAAGGTGTTTCTAGAATAAACATAAAATGCATTCTAAACAAATTAACAAATTTTCAATGAAAATTAATTCATAATAAATATTGAAATAAATATTAATTTCATAAAATACACTAAATTTTATATCATTATTAAAACAACCAATGTTATTTGTGAACATAAAAATCAATGTTATAGTATTGTTTCTCTTTAAAATAATACACTTAAAATAAATAAAAATCATGTAAACTATGATTTTTTGTTTTTATATCAAAAATAAAATATAAAAAATATGTGTAACACTTTCAAATATTCAAAAAATAATAAACAAATGATTATATAGAACTATTTTGATTTATAATTCATTGATTTTAGAATTTCAAAAAAACATAAAAAATATATAAAACAATGAAGCATAGAATAATATAAATATAATGATAATTTCTTATTATAAAAATTATAGAAATACATGAGTGGTTTTGATTCGAGTAAATGGTAAAAAAAATTTGGTATAAGGTGAAGGGGATTGGTCAAGATTGGTTCTGGGTGCTAGTTCTAATGGAGCCTGAACTACAAGAAAAACTCGTAGAAGTTATTCTAGTTGATATTTTACTTTTCTATAAGATTTTATTCCTATTACATTATCAAAAACCATGATATGTTGATTTATTATCAGATTTTAGCCCATATTTTGTATTAAAATGTCATGAAAATTTTATTATATCTCAAAAATGTTAGTTAACATGCCACTAAAGTGATCATATAACAACCTGGTACCTAGATCACATAATATCAGTCTCTTAAAAATATATATCTGATTATCTAAAGTATCTAATAAGAGTTAAAATTACATTTATGATTCTGAAGCCTCTCATTCAATTCATCCATTACTGATGTGATAGCTTGAAGTGTTGTGATTAGATCTGGTGATATTGTAGGTGTTGAGGTAGAAGGTTTTGATTGACTAATATATCCTTTAATTGAAGTAAATTGACTCCCTAAGTACCATATTAAATCAATAAAATCTGTTTTAGAAACAAATTATGATTTTATCATACTACGATGATCTATCAAATCTCCCTTGAATGCCTCAAAATATCTTTTTATACAAAATTCTATATAATCCCATAAATCAATGTCACAATAGAATCTAATTCAATCTATGGACGAAATTAATTTATCAAGTATTCTATATATTTCCTTGGTGCATCTGGTTCTTACCAATTAATGGAGTTATCCACTTAAACTTTGCTAAACATTATAACTATTTTTTCTATCTGATTGGACAAGGAATTAGATGTTATTTCATCTACATTCATTTTCTATGAAGAAAATTCTGAAATAGCTAATGGATTAGAATGAGATTTATCCAAAAACATATAACTTTAATAAGATATACCATCAAGTGCCACTATCCTTTATACATATACAGATGAAATTATTTTTATTAAATTACCAATGGTAGAATTAACATGAATTTCAACAATCTCAGTGGTCCCAGAGACTGGTTTATGAAATTTATGTTATCCTTGACCAGCATATTCCTGGTTATTTGGTTGAAGAATATAATGAAGCGCATATAGCTGACATTCTTCTTATTGATCTATAGTCGTATCATGTTCTTCTACATTCAACGAACAAGTTTTATCTCTATATCCTAACACTGATTTTTCTAGATTTGGTTCATCTCCAATCCTTAGTCTTAATACCAGTTCCTCATGAATTAGTTCATCAGATCCTTCTTTAGTATATTCTATATCACCATATCAAATCATTCTTTTTGTATGATGTGGAAGACATTCTATTCTAGATTCTACAACTTCTTCATTTATTAATAATCTTTCAACCCCTAGAGCAGAAAATCTAGTTTTTTTGTCATATGTACCCATAGGAATCAACATTCCTTTTACTGTAGAACAAAAGAAACCAAATTTTATTATAGCACCACCATTAAACACATTTCAATGATGATATTTTACTCAAGAATCAAAAATAATAATCCAACTTTTCTTGAGAAGAATAAGACAATGTATCCTTACATAATGGTAAACCACCCTTCTTTGCTCTAAATAAAAACAGTAACTCAGATATCTCAGCATATAGCTTTGAAAACAATTATTTTTTTCACTTATGAACAAATACATCATATACAATTAAGGGTATAAAATATTCTCTATCATAGAGGCCCTAAGACCAATAGTATTTTGAAAAAAACATACCACGACCTTACGGTCTACCACATGATCATTTATATGTATTTTATTAATATTTTTTTGATCCAAAAAGAAATGAAATAATATCATCATATTTGTGATCCTGATTTCCAATTGATTAAATATTTAAATGGAATAATCCTTCGTGGGTACATTTCAAAATCCTGGAAGTTTATTTCAAACATATCAAAAATTCATTATATTGTGTTTGAGAAGATATTATATCTTCTATTTCCTCCAAATTAAACAGAAATATTCTATAAACCCTCTTCACTATACTTTATAAAGAAAATCTATAATATCTGCATTAAATAGAAATTAAAATCCTTGAATCACAATATCTTGTTTGAGAAGAACGTTTTCCTGATACATCCATTACAAATATATGACATTTCATTGATGAATCATTCCTTGAGAGAACATAATAAAGCTTTAGGTCACTAGTTTTACCTTCATTTTTTCACTTGGTCTTCACCATTTGAAAATAATTTAATATTTATTGTTTTCATATTCATGGGTTTGTAAGAATGTCGAGGGTCAAAGAGATGATAATAATTTTTTAAAAAAATGGTAGGATAAATTTAAGGGTTTTCTGATAAATAGATTATGTGGTTTTTATTCTTATGCCTATTACGTAAGGTAATCATTAAAATTTTAATGTTGAAACCATGTGGTTTTTCTATAAAAAAACTTCAATCGAACTAAATTTATTTAGTTAAATATCTGAGTTACTAATTTTACGGTGAAATTAAATTTAATTGAAAATATATAATTCCAATAATTAATATTATAAAAAATGAATATATATATATATATATTAAAAATTAAATAAACATTAACCCCCTTTAAAAAATAAAAACTATCCATGGGAAGTGGTTTAGTAAAAATTTCATCTAATTGATATTCAATATTTACAAATTCTAGAGGTATGACCTTTTTAATAACCTAAACTCGTTGAAAATGATGCCCTATATCAATATGCTTATTCCTAGAAAGCCTTATAGGAATTTTCAAAATATATATACAACTAGTATTATCACATAAAATTGGTGTAGTATAAAAATTAAGACCAAAATATAGTGGAGTGTATTTTACCCACAACCCTTTTGCACATTAACATCAAGAAGGGACATATTATGCCCTGACTGTCGATAGGGAAACTGAGAGTTGTTTCTTCTAGGCCATAATACCTAGGATTTTCATAAAATGTGATAGGTTCCTAAGGTCCTTTTTCAATCTAATATATAACATCCAAAATCAGCATCAGCATAAGAAATTCAATTAATAGTATCTGTTTGGGGTAAAGAAGATATTGAAAAATATTTCCTTTTGAATATCTAAAAATTATTTTTACAACAGTAATATGAAATTCTTTTACATTTGACTAAAATATATTATATAGGCATACGAACGACATAAATCCTATTTTAATATCAGTAAGATATAAAAAACATCTAATAATACTTCTATATAAAATGTTATCAACTTGTTATCTAGAATCATCCAAATAAAGTTTTATATTATTGTATACATGAGTCATATAAGTATTACTACATTCAAATCCATACTTTTTCAATAAATAAATTGTATATTTAATTTGATTTACAACATTTCCATAATCTTTTTTTCTAAATATAAAATCCAAGAAATAAATACATTTCTCACATCATAATCATTTCAAATACATTTTTCCTTATATTTAAAAAATCATTACAGCATTTTTTATTTATTGAGCCGAAAATTAGGTCATAAACTTAAATTTTTCCTAATAAAATAACAAAACTAATTTTTTCATAAAATTAATTGAATTATCCAATCCAATAATAAATCAATTTTTAAAAACAAATGAACATAATATTTCATACCATGATCAGGGTTCTTGTTTATGTCTATAAAGTGTGATGGTTTGTTTAAAAACATAATTTGGTTTATGGGGCTTTTCAAAACTATTAAGTTGTTCGACATAATAATCCTTCATTAAATTACCATTTAAAAATGTATATTAAACATATATCTAATATAATTTAATGTTCATATGATATGTAGTTTCTAAAAGTATTATAATGTAGATACATTTGAAATGGTTTGATCATAATCTATAACTTCATCATGATTATATCATTTAGCTACTAATCAATATTGATTTCTATTATGATCATTTTTCTTCCATTATATTTCTAAAGACGCACTTTGTTCTTATTACTTGATAATTTGATGGCCTTTACACTAATTTTGAAAATAAATTCTTTTGAATTGGTTTATTCTTCTGAAAAATATATCAACCAAAACCCATACTCTAAAGATTCTTTAATAGAAATGGGTTCTAACTGAGATATAAAGGCATACAATTCCACTAGGTTTTCTATATTTATTCTATTTCTGATTCCAGTATCTTGGTCTCCTATAATTTCTTTTCCTGAATGGTTATTTAATTTAATTGAATATATGGGTAATACCCTTTCAGATTCTTTAGTCTCGTGTTATTTTGAAACCTAAATAATTTCATTAACAACATTTTCAAAATTAGCATTATGGGATTCAGGTCTCATGTATTGAATCATATTAGTAACATCATATTTTTTTATCATTCTTTTTGTTGAAAGGGTAAGTTTCATCAAACATCACATGAAATTATTCTTCAAAATCCTTGACTTTTAATTTTAATCTCTATTGGATTTAGATGTTTTGTAATATACTAAAATTATTCTGTCAGTATCTTTTGGATCTAAAATAACAAGGTTATTCTAGGTTTTAAACATATATACCTTTCATCCAAATACATTAATGTTCTTTATGTTAGGTTTTTTATTATTCCAAATTTCATAGGGTTCCATTTTAAATGTTGTAATTATATAAACTCTATACATGATAAATAAGTATGAGCTTATAACTATCCCATATGTAGGTATGAATAATGTATTCATTTAGCATAGTCTATTCCTTTTCTTGAATAGTCTTATTTCTTCGTTAAAAATTCCATTAAATTTATGTGTCTAAGTGAAGATAAGGTGTTTTTAACAACTATTATTTGAACAAAAAGAGTTAAATTCTTGATTCTCAATTTCTCCACCATGATCACATCTCATTTGAATTATTATGAAGTATTTTTCATTTTTAAAACTTTTAAAAAAAGCATTCTAAAATAGTGAATACTTCACTATTGTGTTTTAGAATATATACAAATGTAAATTTAGAATAATGATCAACTAAAAAAAACATGTAATTTTCCATCACAACTTTCTTCCCCAGATGGTCCCAAAAAATCTTTATGGATACACTATAATAGTTTAGATTCAGACATGCTGTTAATTGATTTTAAGGATGATTATTATTTTTTTCTAATTTGACATGCATGAAAAAAGATATCATTTTAAAGAATAATACTAAGAAAACCAAAAAATAATTATTTCTTAGATAACATAAGTAAAACATATATATAAAAATGAATGATTCTTCTATGCATGATCCATGATTCATTTGTCTTAGTAGTTAAAGAGTTCACTTTTTGTTTAGAAAAAGAATTTACATCCAAATTTTAATCATTGTCAGTTCCAGTTTCTCTATATTTAAGAAGTTTATATTTAAAAACTGGGTAGGAATTGTTATAAAAATTAACATAGAATCTATCATCAGAAATTTGAGTAATACTTATCAAGTATTGCTTTAATCCGTTCACATAAAATAATTATTTATTATAGATAATCTTTGGATCTCTAACCATTCCAACTACATTTATCTTTCCTTTTTCATTATCACCAAATGTGACTAGTCCTCCATTCATTTGAGTCAATGTATAAATATTTGATAAGTCTCCACTAATGTGTCTAGAAAAACCACTTTCAATATATGATTTTTTTCATCTGGTGGCCTTCTACCAACAAAAAAATTAAGCATTTGATAGTTTCGGTACTAATGTTTTCTTGGGTATAATATTGTTAGCATGTAGGGATATAGGAATCTCAATCTGCCTATTCATTCCATAATTCCAATTGTTTACTTAATATATATTTTTAGAAATACAAACTTGTTTTAATACAAATAATTTTAGGACATCTCAGATAACATATTTTATTGTAATAAACTTTTAATCCACAAGAATAGGTGGTAGATTTTTTCGAGTGGGGTGCAAAATAATTTTTATATAATTTTGGGTTTTCACCCTTATTTAATTTTCCAAATTTCTCACTTTTAATTAAATTTTATCACAGAATCTCATTTAGAGTATATATTACATTTGTAAAAACAAGAGTACTACTTTTATCATATTCTACTTCATCCTATAATTCATTTATCTTGTTCTTTTTTTATCAATATAGTGTGATGTAGATGAATTAAAAAATTTAATTAAATTTTGATGTTTTTTTATAATTGTGTATCTTTTACCTAAAATATTATTGTGAATATGTTTTAAGAGGTTATAAGTTTTTAATAATGAATAATATTTCCCTTATAACATTGACTAGTAAGATTCTAATTAATTATTTTATAAACTATTAGTACCAAAATCAGAATAGTAATAAGTGTGTAACTCATTTTTGTCTTCATTCATAGTGTGCATGTTAGATTAATGTTTTTATGGTTTTTTATGAATTAGATTTTAAATAGCTTCTGAAGTCTTCAGATACACTCCACATTTATTTCAATGATCTTTTTTCATTACTCTCATAACCTTCATTCTTCTGATATTATTTTTTGACCTCTTTATTTCAAATTTCAATTGAGATAAATTAGGTCTGATTTGACTTAATGTTTTTCATTCATTTCATCTCACTTCACAAAGAAAATTCTAATACATATTAAAGGATTTTTATAAATCATATTTTCTTCTTGTAGAATTTTATATATTTTCTATCTCACGATACTGGTTCTATTTTAGAATCTAAGGAATCCAAATCTTTAGTTATTTTGAAATATTTTTTTGATTTTATTTTATACTTCAAAGATGTCACATTAAGAGTAGTATTTTCTGTTTTCACTAAAATATTATGATCTTCGACTTCATCTTTCATTTATGCTTCATACAACATAAATGTTCCAATCAATTACTTCATAGTCAAATTCTATAAAAGTTATGACTGTGGTATAGTTATAGATATGCCATTCAATTTCGAGGTTACTACTCTATAAATTATAGCGCATGATCAAATTGATGGACATGATAAATTATGTAAGTAATGATTTTATCAATATATATTAACCATAAATTATTATCTGTGATGATTTCACAATCAAACATTTTAAAAGTATCAATATTTAGTTTGGCAGCTGAAAATTTCATCTGTCAAATGTTATATGTTCATTCGTATGTGACAACAACTTTCTTACATAAATTATTTGTTGTAGTACTCTATGATACCTGATTAAACTCATCTTGTCCAATTCCACAAAAAAATTACTTCATTTCCTTTGAATTGATGTCATATTCGGCTTATATTTTAGTAGTCCAAGTCTCTGGTTATTTAGGTATCACATAAAAAGTGATGATCTTTACATAAACATTGAATCCCAGATTCTTCATATAAATGATCATACATGATGTCATTCATCCATAAATTTCACCATTAAATATATAACATGATCCATTGACATACCTTCATTAAAATTAGTCATTTATCACTGCTTGGTATAGACCTTATACTTTTTATATTTCTATAGCTTTATCACAAAATTTCACCTATGATACAAATTATTAGGTCAGAATAATATATGATAACACAATAGGGGGTGAATTTTTTTCTTTACGAAAATCTCTGTAGATTATGGTTTGAAAATATGTTTGCGATTTCTGAAAATATCTAGCATTATATTATTTGTGAAATACCACAAGTGAATACATAGAAATAATGAACTGAATGTTGTAATTGTTGTTAAGTTCACCAAGATCCCCTAGTCCACTCCACCAGCACAATGTCTAAGTGCATATTGAATTTAAATAGAAAGGTCCTCTTATCATAAGACCTAAAATCCTAAAATGATTGTAGATAGTTTACGCTTTTATAATAACGCTAAATATAGTCTTCATCTTCTTTTATAGGGAACTGATTATCCTATTTTAAGTACAAGATGCTGATACTTAATCAAAACTGAGTATGAGTAGTGGACACTCCAACAAATCTAAATAATTTTACTTATTAATAGTTTTCAGTTAATATTCACTAATATAGTATCATTAAACTATAGTAGTTGGATCATATTATTCAAAAATTAAAATTCATCAAGAAATAATAACCCTAATGTGATCCCAGTTTCAAATGATCTTCAATAATAAAAGCAACAAATAGCAGCTGTAATCTTACATCAGAACAAGGTTGAAATATGTAAAACTTGAAAAGTGTATCCAATCTAAAAAATAATTTATTGAATCATTCATTGAAGCAACACAAAAATGATATTAAAAATAATATAGTCATATGGGTGAATATTTTATCACCCGTATGTTGAAAAAATATAGTAGAATAATATAAATGGAAGATACCTTGAAATGGTATTGTTAGACCCAAGAAAATCACCTGAATGATTGTGGATATTCACATTCTAAATAATACTGGGGAGTTGTACAATCACTTATGAATATGAGTGATTTTATCTATTGAATATGGTTCTTGAATCGATCGTAAACAATATTTTATCATATATTTAATTCATTCAAGACCATTGTAGAAATATCAGATAAAATTATGAATTTAAATCACTAATGACTAACAGTCAAACATATGGTTCAACTGTGTGGCGTTCATTCTCCGAACATAATGTTTGCAATATAATTTTTGTTATAAAATTATGTTTGATGATCCATTTTTTAAACATAGGGTTCCTTACCCAATCATTATTCTCTTACCAAACACAAGTTTCCAACCAAATATATGGTTCCATAACCTCGATTTTCAGATAACATTGGGATGATGATCCATATGTACTATTCTGAATGTAGGTTTCACTCCTTACATAACATTTATCGTTGTAGGGTATGAACCGTGTTTCCAAAAAACAATTAAGATGTATTCCAATAACATAATAAAAAATTCCTATAATATTCATGAAGAGTAAATATTTTAATAAGTATAAATTTCTAAAAATGCACTTAAATTAATATCATCACTAAAACAAACAAGGGTATTTTTGGGCATCAAAATTAATAACATTTATTTATTATTGATGATAAAATACCAGCCAACCCCTTATGAGACTATATAACTGAAGCAATAATCATGGGGTCGAAAATATAATACAATAAATTCATATCAAATATAGATAAATAAAATCACAAGGGTTTTAACTATAAGAATCCTTATCTCTAAACTAATCTAGTGCTCCTAACTCCAAACTACAAGAATGTTGATACAATCATAATCCAAATAATATAGTAATGTAACCCTGAGTTCTGTTCAAGAACTCTAGTGTAATGGTGGCCTAATTGGGGTGTGAGATATACACAATAGTCCCCATCCAATGGTGTCTAGAGAATAATATAGTTTTTTAAAATAAATACACCAGAATTGTTATATATATTATAAAGTAGCAAATAAATAAATAAACTATGATCAGATCAGGTTCTTAAGGGACACCTAACTGACCGTAACTACTTCAGCCTAACATAGATATTTCTAAAATCACAAAAACCTATAATGATATAATATTTATATAAATTTAATTGGTTTATTCTAGAGGAAACATAACTAATCCATTCATAAAGGGAAAATACAAACATATACCAAACCCAAGAATGTTCTTTGGCTTGGTGGATGCATCCATTCATATGATAAACTAATAGTTTAAAATATTTAACAAGAGGCATTAATCTTCACAATAAAAAGCAATCCTTGTTCCATCTAAGATTATCTAAAAATAGGAATCAAAATTATCATACTAATAGATCTATAAATACCCGTAAGCATAAGATTCTATCCCATGTGGTATTCAAAGAGGAATATGAAGTATCACACTTGATATGGTTTAAATGATTAAAACCACTAATCCCATCATAGTAATCTCACATAGGGGACCGAGTGATGTTTCTAGGTGTAGAGAAAGTGGATTGGTGGATTCACCCAAGTTTAATTGTTCCATTTACAATGATCAATTTGACATCTATCGCGATAATAATATTCTAGATCATCGAAATAGATCAAAGAACGGAAGAAGGGAAGGGAGTCTAAGAACCGTATTGAGGATCATCATTTTCTAGTTATAATTAAGTTAATTGAAATACAAAAATTACCTTGAAGGAATTCTCTCTATATTGATGTCTCCAATCACAATCCAATGTGATTAATATTTCTATCATAGAATCCAAGTGTATAATTCCATTAGAAATGATCCACACAAGCTCCACATATCTCTAGATTTTTCTGAAGGGATCATTGGGATCTAGCACTGAACATCCTTTGCTTGTGTTTTCCACCTTTGATCGCCTAGAGATCCTCTTGCAAAGAGCTCTACTTGATCCAGTGGAGGAGGATCTCTCTCATTTCTTGAGAGCATTTTTGGATGAAAATAATTCTCTTTTGTCTTGAGAGATTTCTTGAGATCCATTGTTACCAACCAATAATAAAATTATATGCTAATGAGATTTATATAATTTATATTTTAATTACATAGAATAATAAAATTAATTAATTACCTGATAGCATCTATTCATTTCATTTAATTCATAGTAATACCCCCTATCTAATAATAAGAGTTAACTATTATTATTACTTGACACTCACCCAACTAATTACACCTATTATTTTTTAATGAATTATTTAATAATATTTCCCACAAATCCCTCGAAAAACTACACGATGTCTATATTAATATACACAACATGTACTTTTTCTTTCCCATTTTCTTTATTTCCCCCAACACATTTATTATTCCTTGAATAATTTTTATTTATTTCATAAATAAATATTTCATAAATAAATACATCGGTATTAATTGATAATAAATATATTATTTCATCCACAATATATTATCTTGAATAACTATAGTCAAAATAAATGAGATCTAGTATCCTTGAATAATTATTAAACCACTATCGGGAATAATATTTATTCAACATGTTAAATGTATATTTAAATGAGATACTTGGACACACATACTGTGTGACCCTCTAGTCCTATTTTTTAGTGTAATTATAAGGAGTTTTCCAAAGGTCCAAGGATAGCATCTATCAACATGCCAAGGAACCGATAGAGAAACAAGTTAATGATGCAATGATTTTTCACCTCTTACGAACGCTTACAGTGTAATGTAATCCCTTTTTCTTAATATCTCTAATCAAGTGGTTTGAATGCTGATTCCATCAACCCATGTGCTCTATTATTATGTATTTGACTTCCCATAATTTAACATGCCCATTCCTTACCATTTCCATGAATTTCATTGGGATATATCAATTCCAGCAAAGGGACTGAGTTATCTAATTTTATTATCGAACATAAGTGACAAATCATTTTTTGCATTACCTATTAATGAATTATTTATCATGACGCACCCAACATATCCTACCTCACTATGAGCAGTTTTTCATCATAGTTTTCTTCAATACATCTAATTTCACAAATATTAATATCATTTAATAATAATCATAATGTCTAATAACCAATACACACATCTGTTTATAAGGACATCCAATGACACACTGAAAAGTGTATTTATTATTGGCAGGTATCATTATCATAATATCCTCTTGGATTATACCAAGGAGGAACACCATGAGAAGGTTCCTCAATGTTTTTTGAGTCCTCACCCTTAATGTCCTGAATTCTTGTGTCCCTCAAATAACGTCATCCGGCCATAGAACATATATTCAAGAATAGTGCTATTGAAATTCTAGGTTCTCATCATAGTAGGGATCCTCTATGACCTTTATGTGAAACAACTCTCTTTAAGGCATTTTCACATGCATTGTCATGTAGAAGAATATTCAAAATGTGACAAATAAAGTAATAATTAGTTGGTTCAAGGCCACCGACTCTAACACCGAGTACTTATCATTTAATGGTATAACGATATCTTTACCAGACCATCAAAGGTTCCACCTCTTGGGTTTTATTATCACTCACTAGGATAGAAATCTCAATCATTCTATGATCCTATCAAAATAATTCTTAGTTCGGTTTTTGAGTTCCACTCAAGGGAATTACAAACAACTAACCCTAAGAGTCCATCCAAGGAATTCTTATAAGGGAATCCATGTTTTAATCTAAAAATAATATAAATCATTTAACATTTGATCCCATCCATGATATTCCATAAAGAGAAACATAAGTTTCATGGATGGTTCACATGATTCATTTAATCATTTTTATTCAATTGCTGAAGAGGTCATGTCCATAAACATAACACATCATAACTATGGTATACAAAAGAGGACCATGATGATTATTCAATTGAATTATAAAGTATATATGGATGTCCATGTACTTAAGAAATATGCCTATCCATTCAAAAATCCTATTCATTTTCCCATTTTATTAAAGAAGGAAAGTCATCTCATAATAACATTTTACATTAATATGGGGATAACTCGTCATTTTTATTTATATATCTCATGTAATGATCCTTTATATGTGTAATTATATTTCACACCTCCAAATTTTTTCAAGAGGGAAAAAAGCATTATAAAAATTTCCATGTGAAATATCACTGATAAGGGTTAACTAATTACCAAGAAGAGGATTTTTCCTTATTAATATATGCATCTCACCTAAATGGGGGGTTCAGGTATGGGTGAGAATCATATACCAATGCATTTTAATACACAAAGACCATTTAATTTAATACATTAGGTTCTACATATTATATTTAACTATTTAAGGTAAATATGCATAGAATCCGACGTGAAGAATAGAAACATAGTTAATTAATGAGCAACACATTAACGAAAAATTATAGACCACATGAATTACCATGTATGATTCACTCTTCCAATTTCAGGGATTGAATTGATTTAATTCTAGGGTAGTTAATGAAATATACAAATTCCATGAAAATAGAGTGAATTATATTGCATGAAGATAGAGTAGGGGATGGTCAGGAATGATATGAAAGGATAAATTGGAATGAAGGTATTAATAGTATGAATCCAATGAGGCCAAGTATGGTAAAATATGACACTAGATAGAAGAGATATCTCCCTTACATGTGTAACGTCCCGGATCCGAGTGCTACTCAATGGGTGCCCCGGACCCGGTTCGCCACATGACATCAAGCGCATTTCACAAATGCTAGAGGTTGCCGATTAGCAGCGAGGGCCCATGTCTGATAGTGGGGAAACTATGCCCTTATTTTTCAAAGTGTACCACAGTGGAATACACAATAAAACATACAAAAACAGCGAAAGCAATAAACCAAACAGACATAAACGATTTCTGTAAAAGATAACCAACAGTTATATATAACGATGCAACATGCCTCATGTTCTATGAAAACAACCAAAACATGTTACACTGCAATACAATTCAACTGAAGTACAGGTATAGAAAAGAAAAATAGAATAGCCAGCGGCCTCGTGAGCCTAAGCCCGGTCCCATGCTCCCCTACTCCTCAGCAGCAATCAAGTACCTGTATAGGGACCCTTGCCCTTATACACACATGCAGAAATGTAATCTGTTTGTGTAGAGACCCGTATCTTGACGTACATGGACATTACATTACATTTGAGGAATACTTAGTACATAACAAAAACACACACTAAAGGATCGTAATAGTTTAGTGTCTTTGGAAACTCGGAATAAAATCTTCTAGTCGTGGGGAAAGATCTTCAACATCTCCCATAAAGATCTTCCTTTTTTTTACCTAAAACCTTTCTTTATGTCCTGGGGAAAAGAAAACATAAAAGGGTGAGCTCAAATGCTCAGTAAGGGTAAACAAAGGAAATATCAATCACATAATTTTCATAAGAACATAACATTTTTGGAAATCTTAACCTGCAAAAGAGAGCATAATTTCATAACATGGGATAAATCATAGTAGTGAAATGAAATAATAACTTAAAACATTACTCATTGTGGCATACACACATAATCATAGAGAATCATTTCTTGTTAGTCAAGACTCATTGCCAAGACTATCTTAGTGGACAAAGTCCCTTTCTAAATCGAGTAATCCTCGTTTCAGTCCTGTTTCACTGAACCGGTATAACCTACCATTCCAGCCATGTCTATCTCATGAGATATAAAATCTTTACCCAATGCATTGGAGGGAGATATAGGTCCCACCCATCTCTTAATGAATCCTTTCTTATGTGTGCCACAAAATCATAAATCATACATCATTGCATAACCCATGTAATAAAAATGGGATTCTTAAACAACATGACATCATAAAACCATTCATATAAGATAAAGGAATTCATAAACATAATTCCATCACAACATAGTCAAATCAATGTAAAAATATGGATAGAAACAGAACCCTTTATTGTCTTATATGGAAAATAATTTTGATAAAACACTTGAATTGAATTCTTGAGGAAAATATCCTTTCTTCTTCAAAATCAATTTCTTTTCACAAAACATCATGCAATTTTAAAAGAAAGAGTTTTTATTGAAAATAGTCATGAAATATTTTGGAGGAAGGTTCATGAAAATAAGGCTTTATAAAATCGTAAAAATCCGTTCGTGCCGTATAAGTTAAAAAAACATTCTTCGTACTTTTGTCGGAAAAGTCAAAAAGTACCTCGTACGAAAAACGACAAAAGATTCCTTTCATACATATTACCAAAAACTCACCAAAGGGTAAAAATGGATTTAAACAATTTTAGGTGGATGGAAATAATATTACATATTGATGAAACATGGATGTGGATGATAAAATACACCCCAGCAAATACTTACGAATAAACAATCTCGGATAAAAATGAGATTGTGATATTTCCCTTACCTTAGGTCCAATTTGCTTCGTATGTGTCCGAACCTCTTGTATAATGATTTAAATAATGTCATTGACTTATTACAGAATCATATTCATTGTTATGATATCATATATGGTTCACTTATGACATTATATTACCCGTTCTTTTGTAAATTCCATGTTAAAGAAGCGTTTTGGGTAAAATCGTTTCATTTATCGTAGGTGTTTTGACTTGTTGTTCTTGACATCATTATTACTTATATCATGATTTACTTACTTCCAGAATATAAAATATGATTTATATATCATATATATTCAGTATATATATATATATAATAGATAGATAAATAAAATGAAAAACACCGTTCATGGAGACGGTAGTCCGTACGTACGCATGAACGCTGTTTTTCTTTCCTTATTGTCTTGAAATGGAAGTAAGTAGATGACATACATATGTATATATATACATAAATCCAGTATCTTTATAATGTCATATATTTAATTATTATTTATTACATATACTTTATAATCATTCTTAAATGGTTAACATGGAGAATGAATCTCATCGCGTCGTGGAGACGGTAGTCCGTACGTACGCACGAGCGATGATATCATTTCCATAAATACTGAATTGAATTGGAGTGGATTATACAATATATCAGAATGAATATGATGTTTTAATAACTATGTATAGTTATTCTTTACACCATTATACCCATCCATGTAAGGTGGTGGTGGAAAATAGATTACACCACGGCGTGGAGACGGTATTCCGTACGTACGCACGCGCGGTGATTTCTTTTCCCGTAGGATTGATAGATGGTGAAATAGGGTTGTTTCATACTTATAATAACATATCAGTATATGAGTGATACTGATGTTATTACTTCATAATGAAACAACCTAAGAAGAAGAAATGGAAGAAGAAATAAAGATGAAAGAATTGGTAACGGTAATTACCTCTTCTTTGAAGCGCCTCTTTGAGACCTCCTCTTAGGGCACTAAAATTGGTCTTTGTGGAAGACCAGAACCTCTAGGATGTTTCTAGGGAAGTGGAGAAGAGATTTTGGCAGGGGTTGGCCGAGCTTGAGTGCTCAAATTGGTGTGAGGAGGAGGGGGAGGAGGTGTCCTTTTATAGGGGAGGAGAGGGGCACCTTAGGAATATCTCAAAATATTATTTTATATTAAAGTCAAAATCGGTTTATAATGGTTCCAAAGGGTCTTATTTCGAAGATAAAGTGGGGAAGGGTCGAAATCCTATCAACCAATAGAATTTAGACAAGTTTAGGGTATTATTTTAACCTTATCAATTAGATTTAACTCTAAGTTAAATAATTTAACTTTTACCATGTCTTTTTGTTTTCTTTCACTATATGGTTAATACACTTACTATAACATGCCAAACGAACCCCAAATTGTTTATTATTAAAATATATATCCTTATCTAAGTCATTCGGCCGAACCTTAGATTTTTAGGAATACAATAACAATTAATAATATAATATTTGATTTAAAAACTATTTTGTGTCAATTTTGACACTATTTGATATATGATTTTTGTGAAAGTCATAACAGAATTATATGTTCAAACCAAGTTGATTAAATCAACAATAATATATCATAGTAACCTAGAAAATTAGTGGAATTCATAAAAAGTCTTAAATTAAATTTATTTTGGTGTTTATAACATCAATTATGTCAATATTTCATTAATAAGATAATTACTGCATCATCATTGTGTCATAAATAAATTAAATTATTTAAAGTCTAAAAATTACAAATAAAATACCATTATGTAAGAAATCTTTTTATCTTTCTAATGAATATTTATAATCTAAAATCCAACATATATAACCCTATGTAACAATTGTTTTGCTAAAAGATATATGCTTGTGTCATTTTTGTATTCATTTTAACTTAATTAAAATAAAGTGTCATTATCACTTACAAGTGGATCAATGGGGTCCCAAAATCGACCCAAAGATGCCCATGGTCGATCATGTATCAACCAATAGGGTTAAGACACGTTTTAGGGTAATTTAATATTATTATAATATTATTTTTTAACCCTTATTTACCAGATTTACCCTTAACCATGGTAAATAAAATATTTACCGCAGTAATTATTCAAAATGTCTAAAAATAAAAGTTACCTATTTACAAAATTTGAACATCCTGATTCCAAATATGGAATCCATTTTTCTAAATTCAAAACACAGAAGTGGCAGAAATTAATTTAAAATTAATTCCCGCTGTCAAAACAAAAAGCGTGTTTTTAAGAGATAATAACTATCAAAAGATTGACACTTGTTTATGTTCGGTTTAATTGTAAAATTGTGTCCAATTACCAACATTATATTAAGTGGTAAAAATATATTCTAAATATACTTTAAAACCATTCAATATTATAATTTAACAACATAAGATATTACGATGAAAAAAGTTGTTTTTAATTAAAATATAGCGTGTTTTTAGTATTCATTAAAATATGAAAGTTATCGGAAAAGTATCAAAAATTTATCTAATGTAAATTTTTACATCCTGATTCAAAATAAGAATATTATTTTGTCAAATTGAACATATAAACATGGCAAAAACTATATTTAAAGTGGGTGCGCCATAAAAAGGTGGTAAAACTGCATTTTTTGAAAAATACTTATTTTACCCGAAAAATTTATTTTGTTCTTATACCATGTTCTAGAAATGTGTAAGATGAATAATAATGTTATAAAATTCAAAATTTAATTAATACTATTCATAACGGCTAGTTCATGACAATATTATAATAATATAACATTGTTTATTAAAACCCGGTATTGCGTACAACACACGCTATCGAGGAAGGTCGCGATTGCGTGTAATGCAAGCCAAGTCAGGGTTGCGTGTTGTGAAAGAATCCTTCATTGTTTCGTATAACAGAATCCAACCATATTTCATTTATACATTTAATATATATATATATATATACTCAATGTTGCGTAGAATAACTATTATCAAAATTGTGTGTAACACGATCCAAGAATAGTGTTGCGTATACTGCAAGCTAATACGGTGTTGCGTATAGCGCAAGGTAATCTTGGTGTAGAATACAACACAAGACATTAATGAAATTAAAAGAATATTTTTCATAAAATCTCGGGGTGTTACATTCTACCCCCCTTAAAATGAATTTCGCCCTCGAAATTCGTCGGGATTATAAATGGTTTACTATTCGAAAGTTTCTTTGATAGAAACCCACATCGTAAAAAAAATACCAAAACTTATCTTTAAAAACAAAAGTATGAAACGTAACGGTTACCCAAATAAACTAATCACTGGGTTTCCACATAGGTGAAAATATGGATATGGAAGAGAAATCTAACAATCATGTTCTGATGGAGAGTGGTAGAGAACATGTCTATGGAAAAGCTAGCAATCACAAAGCCATAAATTTGTGACGATCTAAGGTACCATCCGATTCATCAGATATAAGATCACTAGGACAACATTTTTGGTTTTCAATATCATTTCCCTAAAGTTGAAAATTTTGAATTAGAAGAAATACTTACTTGATTTTGGTATAATCTCACTGTTGTTCGTGAATTGAACAATTTACACTTCTTCCCTTAAAGAAATGAAGTTGAATTTGTTATTCGTGATGTGTTAGCAGATCATGTGATAGAATGACAGGTCATTCCATCTGTCTCAAACAAATGGTTAGCAAAACTTATATACATAAGTCGATCTATAGTGAGATTAATCATATATGGTTCCTAAAATGGGCTTATACTTCATATATCATACTACTTAATATAATAACACTAGTTTCTACTAAACAGGGACTTCATGTAGGTCAGTGGTAGGCGATAAAGGCCAGTCACACTTCGGTTGTGGGTTCGATTCCTACAGCCTTGTCCGAAGCGATGGGCTGTCGCCCGTCTTGCAGGTTTTCCTTTTTCTAAAACTATATTACTATAACATCCCATCAATAATATCGAGAAAAATTCTATCCTTAAACAATACTAACTTATGTCCAACATAATCCATTCCAATCTTTAGGATTATCCATAATACTGCAGTACACTCTCATAACATAGTAAAAATGATTACCAGAGATTTAACACCATCGTCGATCCCCATAAGATATGTCTTGTTGGTCATATTCTAAACATTCAAAGTCCTTAATCATGTATTCGCTTGAATACCTTAGTGAAAACATGAATGCAGTTTAAAGTTAACACTTTCCACATACCAAAATCCTCAAAATTCTATATACTCAAACCATGATATCACTTAGTCCTTATATCAATCATGAGCTCATGAATACTATTAAACATTTCATTTTCTCGTATTCATTATGCGCATATCATCTTACTTCCAGAAAATATCTCAATCAATTTGAACACCACATCAATAAATATTGCAATACTCAATGATACAACATTATTTTGGAATCCCATTACATAAACACTTTATCATTCCACCACATCGTTGTCATATTCAACATTGCCAATAGTGATCGCATGTGATTTCCCTTTGTCCTTTGCCTTCAGTGGTTGCTCATGTTGATCATCACTAACCCTTGGATTAGGGAAATTATTAGCATAATGCCCCATTTCCTTGCACATGAAGCATTGAAGTGTTGGTGGTGCGTTCTCTGCAGTGTTTGCTTTATTCACATCATTAGAAACCCTTTTTCCATTACTTCGACACTCAGCTGCTCGATGACCTTCTTTTCCACACTTAAAACATTTTCTAGTCCCTTTAAGACAATCTCCACCATGCTTCTTTCCACACTTTGTGCATAAGGAAACATTCATCTTCTTTTCACCATTATTCTGAGATTTCTCCTTGAACTCCATCTTTCGTTTCTTGTCAAAACCATGAGATGGATATGTAACACCAACTTCCATTTCTACCTTGATAGCACAACGCACAATTTCTTCATAGCTACTGAAGTCTCTTATAGCTAATGCCCTTCGAAGACTTGGTTTTAAGCCACTGAAAAATCGATCAACTTTACTTTCAGGTTGGATGATAATTCCAGAAGCATACCTTGCAAGTCTTGTAAAATTTGCTTCATAGGTACCAACAGATTCATCGTCCCTTTGCTTCAGTTCAAGAAACTCTTTCTCCATCTTTGTTCGAAGAATACGAGGGAAGTACTTACTGAAAAATAAGTTCTTGAACTCGTCCCATTCCATGGACTCAATTTCATCTCTTGGCCTCGTATTCTTGATAAGATTCTACCATTGATCAGCTTCACCTTCCAAACGATATACTGCTAAGATGACTTTATCATGTTCAGAACATTGAAGAACTGAAAATATCTTTTCAGTAGTACTGATCCATTGTTCAGCCACAAGTGGATCAGAAGACCCACTGAAAGAAGGTGGACGTTGCCTCATGAAGGACTCAATAGAATATTGTTCCCTTCTCTGCTCATTTGGAAGTCCAGAATGATTCATAGCTTGTGTAAGTATAGTAATAAGATTTTGCACTCCATCCCCCATAACATTTGTTTGTTCAGGAAGGCAATCATTGCATTGTCCATTGCATTGATCAACACGGTTCCTTCGGGTTCCAGCCATCGTCTAAAACCCAAAAAGAATAGTGTGAGAGGCAAAAATCATGCTAGGGAAAACATAATAATGGGGGAGTACCTTCAATATCCAACATCTTAGGTTTAATTCTATGATCGTTAGCGTAATTCTATTACTATAACCTATACGTATACTTATCCCTAGGGACATCCCTAGACATACCTTAGAAATATCTCTAGGGATTTCACTAACGTTTTCGCATCCTAGTTTCCAAAGGTTGACTAAACCTTTCCTCTGATACCAACTGTAGAGACCCGTATCTTGACGTACATGGACATTACATTACATTTGAGGAATACTTAGTACATAACAAAAACACACACTAAAGGATCGTAATAGTTTAGTGTCTTTGGAAACTCGGAATAAAATCTTCTAGTCGTGGGGAAAGATCTTCAACATCTCCCATAAAGATCTTCCTTTTTTTTACCTAAAACCTTTCTTTATGTCCTGGGGAAAAGAAAACATAAAAGGGTGAGCTCAAATGCTCAGTAAGGGTAAACAAAGGAAATATCAATCACATAATTTTCATAAGAACATAACATTTTTGGAAATCTTAACCTGCAAAAGAGAGCATAATTTCATAACATGGGATAAATCATAGTAGTGAAATGAAATCATAACTTAAAACATTACTCATTGTGGTATACACACATAATCATAGAGAATCATTTCTTGTTAGTCAAGACTCATTGCCAAGACTATCTTAGTGGACAAAGTCCCTTTCTGAATCGAGTAATCCTCGTTTCAGTCCTGTTTCACTGAACCGGTATAACCTACCATTCCAGCCATGTCTATCTCATGAGATATAAAATCTTTACCCAATGCATTGGAGGGAGATATAGGTCCCACCCATCTCTTAATGAATCCTCTCTTATGTGTGCCACAAAATCATAAATCATACATCATTGCATAACCCATGTAATAAAAATGGGATTCTTAAACAACATGACATCATAAAACCATTCATATAAGATAAAGGAATTCATAAACATAATTCCATCACAACATAGTCAAATCAATGTAAAAATATGGATAGAAACAGAACCCTTTATTGTCTTATATGGAAAATAATTTTGATAAAACACTTGAATTGAATTCTTGAGGAAAATATCCTTTCTTCTTCAAAATCAATTTCTTTTCACAAAACATCATGCAATTTTAAAAGAAGGAGATTTTATTGAAAATAGTCATGAAATATTTTGGAGGAAGGTTCATGAAAATAAGGCTTTATAAAATCGTAAAAATCCGTTCGTGCCGTATAAGTTAAAAAAAACATTCTTCGTACTTTTGTCGGAAAAGTCAAAAAGTACCTCGTACGAAAAACGACAAAAGATTCCTTTCATACATATTACCAAAAACTCACCAAAGGGTAAAAATGGATTTAAACAATTTTAGGTGGATGGAAATAATATTACATATTGATGAAACATGGATGTGGATGATAAAATACACCCCAGTAAATACTTACGAATAAACAATCTCGGATAAAAATGAGATTGTGATATTTCCCTTACCTTAGGTCCAATTTGCTTCGTATGTGTCCGAACCTCCTGTATAATGATTTAAATAATGTCATTGACTTATTACAGAATCATATTCATTGTTATGATATCATATATGGTTCACTTATGACATTATATTACCCGTTCTTTTGTAAATTCCATGTTAAAGAAGCGTTTTGGGTAAAATCGTTTCATTTATCGTAGGTGTTTTGACTTGTTGTTCTTGACATCATTATTACTTATATCATGATTTAATTACTTCCAGAATATAAAATATGATTTATATATCATATATATTCAGTATATATATATATATATAATAGATAGATAAATAAAATGAAAAACACCGTTCATGGAGACGGTAGTCCGTATGTACGCATGAACGCTGTTTTTCTTTCCTTATTGTCTTGAAATGGAAGTAAGTAGATGACATACATATGTATATATATACATAAATCCAGTAGCTTTATAATGTCATATATTTCATTATTATTTATTATATATACTTTATAATCATTCTTAAATGGTTAACATGGAGAATGAATCTCATCGCGTCGTGGAGACGGTAGTCCGTACGTATGCACGAGCGATGATATCATTTCCATAAATACTGAATTGAATTGGAGTGGATTATACAATATATCAGAATGAATATGATGTTTTAATAACTATGTATAGTTATTCTTTACACCATTATACCCATCCATGTAAGGTGGTGGTGGAAAATAGATTACACCACGGCGTGGAGACGGTATTCCGTACGTACGCACGCGCGGTGATTTCTTTTCCCGTAGGATGGATAGATGGTGAAATAGGGTTGTTTCATACTTATAATAACATATCAGTATATGAGTGATACTGATGTTATTACTTCATAATGAAACAACCTAAGAAGAAGAAGTGGAAGAAGAAATAAAGATGAAAGAATTGGTAACGGTAATTACCTCTTCTTTGAAGCGCCTCTTTGAGACCTCCTCTTAGGGCACTAAAATTGGTCTTTGAGGAAGACCAGAACCTCTAGGATGTTTCTAGGGAAGTGGAGAAGAGATTTTGGCAGGGGTTGGCCGAGCTTGAGTGCTCAAATTGGTGTGAGGAGGAGGGGGAGGAGGTGTCCTTTTATAGGGGAGGAGAGGGGCACCTTAGGAATATCTCAAAATATTATTTTATATTAAAGTCAAAATCGGTTTATAATGGTTCCAAAGGGTCTTATTTCGAAGATAAAGTGGGGAAGGGTCGAAATCCTATCAACCAATAGAATTTAGACAAGTTTAGGGTATTATTTTAACCTTATCAATTAGATTTAACTCTAAGTTAAATAATTTAACTTTTACCATGTCTTTTTGTTTTCTTTCACTATATGGTTAATACACTTACTATAACATGCCAAACGAACCCCAAATTGTTTATTATTAAAATATATATCCTTATCTAAGTCATTCGGCCGAACCTTAGATTTTTAGGAATACAATAACAATTAATAATATAATATTTGATTTAAAAACTATTTTGTGTCAATTTTGACACTATTTGATATATGATTTTTGTGAAAGTCATAACAGAATTATATGTTCGAACCAAGTTGATTAAATCAACAATAATATATCATAGTAACCTATAAAATTAGTGGAATTCATAAAAAGTCTTAAATTACATTTATTTTGGTGTTTATAACATCAATTATGTCAATATTTCATTAATAAGATAATTACTGCATCATCATTGTGTCATAAATAAATTAAATTATTTAAAGTCTAAAAATTACAAATAAAATACCATTATGTAAGAAATCTTTTTATCTTTCTAATTAATATTTATAATCTAAAATCCAACATATATTACCCTATGTAACAATTGTTTTGCTAAAAGATATATGCTTGTGTCATTTTTGTATTCATTTTAACTTAATTAAAATAAAGTGTCATTATCACTTACAAGTGGATCAATGGGGTCCCATAATCGACCCAAAGATGACCATGGTCGATCATGTATCAACCAATAGGGTTAAGACACGTTTTAGGGTAATTTAATATTATTATAATATTATTTTTTAACCCTTATTTACCAGATTTACCCTTAACCATGGTAAATAAAATATTTACCGCAGTAATTATTCAAAATGTCTAAAAATAAAAGTTACCTATTTACACAATTTGAACATCCTGATTCCAAATATGGAATCCATTTTTCTAAATTCAAAACACAGAAGTGGCAGAAATTAATTTAAAATTAATTCCCGCTGTCAAAACAAAAAGCGTGTTTTTAAGAGATAATAACTATCAAAAGATTGACACTTGTTTATGTTCGGTTTAATTGTAAAATTGTGTCCAATTACCAACATTATATTAAGTGGTAAAAATATATTCTAAATATACTTTAAAACCATTCAATATTATAATTTAACCACATAAGATATTACGATGAAAAAAGTTGTTTTTAATTAAAATATAGCGTGTTTTTAGTATTCATTAAAATATGAAAGTTATCGGAAAAGTATCAAAAATTTATCTAATGTAAATTTTTACATCCTGATTCAAAAGAAGAATATTATTTTGTCAAATTGAACATATAAACATGTCAAAAACTATATTTAAAGTGGGTGCGCCATCAAAAGGTGGTAAAACTGCATTTTTTGAAAAATACTTATTTTACCCGAAAAATTTATTTTGTTCTTATACCATGTTCTAGAAATGTGTAAGATGAATAATAATGTTATAAAATTCAAAATTTAATTAATACTATTCATAACGGCTAGTTCATGACAATATTATAATAATATAACATTGTTTATTAAAACCCGGTATTGCGTACAACACACGCTATCGAGGAAGGTCGCGATTGCGTGTAATGCAAGCCAAGTCAGGGTTGCGTGTTGTGAAAGAATCCTTCATTGTTTCGTATAACAGAATCCAACCATATTTCATTTATACATTTAATATATATATATATATACTCAATGTTGCGTAGAATAACTATTATCAAAATTGTGTGTAACACGATCCAAGAATAGTGTTGCGTATACTGCAAGCTAATACGGTGTTGCGTATAGCGCAAGGTAATCTTGGTGTAGAATATAACACAAGACATTAATGAAATTAAAAGAATATTTTTCATAAAATCTCGGGGTCTTACAGTTTGGGCCGAAGACATGAACCAAATAGGGTGTGAAAAATAATTCCCAATGGGAACCCACCAAAGACTCGTGCCCAACTGTGTGAAAATATGCCACAACAGTGTGTAGTAGTAAAGTGAAATAAACTATGATGTACTGAAAAGTAACTAACTTTACCAGATATATTTACATATTATTATTTATTTAAACGTTCATTATAAAGAACCCACCACAGTGAATTTCTATGTAAATAGTCAGTGTCCTCAGACATGCAAACCCTTACACTGAAGTAATCGGAAACATTACCCGCAGGTAATTGCCCACAAGCATAACATATATTGCACTCAGGCGTATAAAGTGTCACCCTTCGGCACAGAGTCTATTTCCCACAAGCAGAAAAGAAGTTTCTCACAGGCTAAGTAGTACATTACCCAAAAGCTAATAATAACACTGACCTCAGTCTAAACAAGTAACTGGGCCTTGCCCAATTTGTAAAAAAGCAATACACATGCAATTCCACTCAGGAAATTCTATAATCATTATTATAAAGGCATACCCTTGGGTATCCTGGCCAAACATCTAAACATAAAAACGCACCCCCGAAGTGGTCCTAGATCCAAGCAGCGATCCCAAATAGTAGTTTATTATCACATTTAAGTTACCTATACAATTATAGGAATTTAATTCAACAAGGCATCAGCCATTCGACACCCCATTAATGGGCCCAAATCACAATAGTACACAAAACGCACATCAGTTAGAAATTAAACACCAAGACACATACCTTTAATGCCCCTGAATGGTATACGCGAATGACGATTCCAGAAACTTCCAAGAATGGCGTAGATCTGGGATAATCAAATTCCCATTAAATTGTAAATAACTTCCCCTCAGGAAAAAATTGGTAAGAACTACTCAAGGAGAGGAGAGGGCTTACCCATACGGTCCTAAGGATATTGAGAGTGGGGAAAACTAATTTCCGGTACTCGATCTAGAGCTCCTTGAAGATCTGGTCGTCCCTCCCAAGCCTCCCTATGGTTATAAGCTTCCTCTATGAACAAATGAGGCTTCTACCCATTTTAAGCGAAAAACAAAATACACGACATGTACTCTCAAGTACACAACGTGTAATTTCCATTTTCTAACTATTCCGCTGGTGGATTATCCCCAGCGTGGCATTGTTCATCTGTCAACATGGGTACACGGCATGTATGCCTCTATACACGGCATGTACTATCGCCCAGCTGGCCACCACCTTACTATTCGCTTGCTGACTGACTACACGGCGTGTAAATATCTACTACATGGCGAGTAATCGGTTTTTTACACCGTTCGTCACCGACATGGCTACGCACCATGGGTACTCATTCTACACATCCATAAGTACATGGCGTGTAAAAAAATACATGGCGTGTACTTAAAAATTTTAGGAGTGATCCTCATTTTCCTTATTTTCTCAAAAACACCTAAGGAAAAGAGAAAATTATAAACCTGTACCTTAAAAATAAGAACCGGGTTCTTACAAACTTCCCCCCTTAAAACAATTCGTCCCCTAATTTCCATTCCAAGGGTGGTGAAGATAAAGACATGAACAACTCCGGCCACTGACTATGTATGTCGGTCTCCCGCTTCAAGGTTTCGTCCTTCACTCAGCCATGCTTCCATAGCACCCGTACGAGAGGAACTGACTGGCCTCGAAGAACCTTCATGCTCTTATCAATGATACGTATTAGATTCCCTTCAAAGAACACATCTATTTCAAGCCCAAACTCCTCGGGCTGAAAGAGGTGAGACAGGTCTGAATGATAGCGACACAACTGAGATACATGGAAGACATCATGCATTTCTCGGTACCTATGTGGTAACTGCAAACGATAGGCAACCAGCCAGACTCTCTCCAAAATCTCAAATGGCCCCACATGCCTCGGTGAAATTTTACCCTATCATCTGATCCGCCTGTGTCCCAACCATGGTGAAACATGAAAGAAAACCTGATCCCCGACCACGAACTCCAAGGGTCATCTGGGCCGATCAGCATAACATTTCTGATGAGACTGTGTTGTAGCCATCTACTTCTGAATCAACAGGACCTGCTCAGAAGTCTCCTGCATGAGACGTGGTCCCAGTAAAGCTTCCTCACCTGCCTCTAACCAGCACAAGGGTGATCGGCATGGCCTACCATATAAAGACTCATAATGTTCCATCTCAATAGTTGCCTGAAAATTTTTATTATAGGAAATCTTGACTATGGTTATATGCTTCTCCCAAGATCCCCCAATGTCTAGGATGCATCCACGTAGCATGTCCTCAAGAGCATGTATCGTATGCTCTGACTGACCATTGGTCTGAGGGTGGTAAGTTGTGCTCAAAAGCACCTATATACCCTGTTCCCTATGAATACTCTGCTAGAAACAAGACGTGAAATAGGTGTTCCTATACGAAACGATAGAATGTGGAACCCCATGAAGACGTACGATCTCTAGGATATATAACTTCCCAATCTCTTCCACATTGACGGTCTCCTTGATCAACAAAAAGTGAGATACCTTTGTGAGTCTATCCACAACAACCCACACGACATCATTTCCTCGAGGTTACCTCGGCAACCCTGTCACGAAATCCATCGCAACATCATCCCATTTACACTCTGGAATAGGTAACTGCTGTAACAGTCTGGCTGGCCTCTGATGCTCTGCCTTCACTTGCTGATAGGTGGAACACCTCATAATAAAACCTGCTACTTCTCTCTTCATACCCGGACATCAGTACTGACGTTGCATGTCACGGTACATCATGGTATCTCCGGGATGATTTTCCCAAGCTGAAGCATAAAACTCTCGCATCATCTCCTCTCATATATCCCCTGGAACCCACACTCATCCATGGAAACGCAGTACCTCATCATCGCCTATCGTCCACCCAGGAGGAGGGTCCTCACTTGCCACCGACTCCCGTAGGACTAGTCCTTCTAAATCAGATAGATGCCTCATCCTCACTCTATCCCGGAGGGTAGAGGTCACTACTAAAGAATAAAGATAGGTTTTCCCCTGACTGTCATGCACCTCATAATACATCTCAGAGAACGAAGCCATAAGCTGCCACTCACCGCTAGCTTTATGAACTGCTTGTGTCTGAGTCTTCCTGCTCAGTGCATCAGGAACTGCATTACCCTTACTAGGTGTATAGGCAAGCTCAAAATCGTTGAACTAAAGGTATTCAACCCACCTTCAATGTCTCATGTTCAAGTCACGCTGGGTAAATATTTACATGATACTTTTGTGGTCTGTGAACACCAAAAAATGTTCTCCCAAGAGATAATGTATCCAACATCACAACACATGAACAACTGCTGCCAACTAAAGATCATGTGTCGGGTAATTCCTCTCATGTGGCCTCAACTACTGAGACCCATACGCAACTACTCAATCTCCTTGCATCAACACAGCTTCTAGCCCAATACCTGATGCATCAAAGTAAACTGTATAGATCTTCCCCTACTCTGGGAGTATCAGGATCAGTGCTGATGTCAACTTTCCCTTGAGCTTTTGTAAGGCTGTCTTGCAAGATTCTGACCAAAATAACTTCACACCATTCTTATTCAAACCCGTCAACGGTGCTGCTAAGCGGGAGAAGTCTTGTATGAATCATTTTTAGTAACCCTCCATCCCCAAGATACTCCGTATTTCAAACATGTTCTTTGTCTGCTCCCAGTAAACTACTACTCTCACCTCCTCTAGGTCTACTGCAACACCAACCTCTGTGGTGATATGACCCACAAAGTGTATCCGGTCCATCCAAAATTTGTACTTTGAGAGCATAGCATATAGCTGATGATCCCTCGGTGTACTCAATACAATCTCAAGATGGGTTTCATGGTCGTGTCGAGTGTGAGTGTAAACCAAGATATCGTCCAAAAATACTACCACAAAAGAATCCATATAAGGATGGAACACGCGATTCATCAGATCCATGAAAACTGATGGTGCGTTCATGAGTCCAAACAGCATATCTCTATACTTGTATAGACCATTCCTACTCCTAAAATCTGTGATAGGTATATCATATGGTCTAATACGTAGCTGGTGATATCATGATCTCAAGTCAATCTTTGAGAACACTCGTGCTCCACGAAGTTGGTCAAAAATATCATCAATCCTTGGCAAGGGATATCAGTTCATAACCGTCAACTGGTTCAACTTCTGATAATCCACACAGAGTATGAGGGTATTGTTCTCCTTCTTCGCAAAGAGGACCGGCGAACCCCAAGGAGAAGTATTGGGTCAGATGAAACCCTTTTCCTGTAACTCCTATAACTTTCTCTTGATCTCCAGCAACTTTGGTGTAGCCATCCTATAAGGAGGAATGGACACTAGTGCTGCTCCTGGAGCATGCTCAATAGATAAATCCACCTCACGCTCCGGAGGAAAACCTGAAAAGTCGTTCGAGAAGACATCCCTCAAATGATCAAACACTGGAGGGAAATCTATATGATTAGTCCCTTGGTCGTCCAGATATAAGCTCACAATATAGTATGTGATACCACCTCATCCCTGATGCTCTGGTCCAGCTCGACTCACCTGAACATCCCACTCACGCTTTTATAGAAACTCTCTGCCCTCTGGTGACGTGAAACTAACCCTGCGACGATAGAAATCCATAAAGGCCCAAAAGGGAACCAACCAGTCCATCCCGAGAATGACATCATAGCTTGTTATCTCTAAGACATAGAGTTCCCAAAGAAAGTGACACCCACCAACCTCAAGAGGGAACTACTTGCACTAAAGCACACTAGCTGTTCTAGTCCCCAACAGAGTGTCTAATGTCATAAAATCAGAGGAAATAGAAACATTGAGCCCTTGGCTCTCCACAATGGGTATAGATATAAAGATATGTGTAGCACCCGTATTGAAAAGTACTGAAGATAAAAAATAATTTACTAGTATAGTACCTATGATAGTAGAAGGTCTGGGATCCTACTCCTGCTAGGTCTGTCGCACTGCATATGTCTGCCCAGTGCCGCGGCCCTGCGACATAGCATGGCTACCCTGAGTTGTCCTGTCCGGCTGCCTCTGGGATCCAGGTGTCTAGATACCACAGCCACACCCACCATCACTACCTGTACACCCTGACGTATTCCATTTTCCCAACTAGAAATAAGCTCTTGGTCCTGCTCCCACACACGGAGTCTGCACAGAACCCCTCTCACTAGACACTGGTGGAAACTCCCTACAAAAGCGTTGTAGATGAACCATCTTTCCACAAGCTCGGCACTCCATTGGGTCTTGTGGACACTTAGGTCACTTGTGCCCCTCTTTACCACAATGGTAGCACATGACCTGGTAACACAAAACATTCTTCTAACCGGTACTTCCACCCTGAGAGAAGTCCATCTGTCTCTTACTCCTACCAGATGAAATAGTACCAGAATATGAAGCTGAACCAACCTGGCCCACACCACTAGCTTTCAATATGTTCCTTTTTGTAATCAGTGCCTGGTTCACAATAGCATGTACTAAGGGCAACCTAGAAACATTCACCAGTTCTCGGATGTCATATCGAAGACCATCCTCAAAGCGTATGGCTCTCAGCGTCTCATCGCCCACCTGAACGGGTAAAATATGCTGAAGTTCGGTGAAACGAGAAGAATAATGCATCACTGATATAATGCCTTACTGCAGATTCATGAACCCTCAAGCTCGATCTTCCCTCAGCGGCTCGGGGAAGAAGAATTCATAGAAGGCTGTCTAGAAATCTTCCCATGCCATGTCTCTATGATGCTCTGACTGGGTGGTAACATCCCACCAACTCTTGGCAAAATCACGCAACATATAAGTCACAAAGTTGACCCTCCACCATGAAGGCGTCTCTAGGTGCTCAAAAATAGTTTGCATAGACCCCCACCAAGACTTCATAGTCTGTGGTCCACCATCCCCTGAAAAGGTTGGCGGATGCTGCTACTAGAATATACGAGTCAGCTCGTCCATATATGTGGTAGTCAACGGTGCTCCCTGAAAGGTCTGAATGAACAACATAAATCTATCACGAAAGTGTGCCTCCAAGGCTGTGTCTGGTATTACGGATGGCACCGTATCTGGCTCTGCTGGAGGATCAACTGGTAGCCCATAGCCCACCATCTTTGGAGTATACTTGTTTCATCTATCCTGGAGAACAACGCATGAACGTCTCGACAACATGACACTATAAGGTCAAACTCTCACCTTAGATCAAGATTATCAAAGACTAAAAATGAAGTGACCAAAAGGGAAACATTATGATAAAGGCATTCAAGATTACACAACAAGAGTACACTATGTGTATACTGACTACATGGCGTGTACCTGACCTCTCTTCCCCTGCCCGGGTCCTTCTACATGGATAATCCACACGACTCCTATTGAACAAAACTACACGGCATGTATATAATCTAGACGGCATGTATGGTGTAATTTTCCAACTGCCCGTGTCATTTGAGACACAGCCGACTACCCGTCTTGATACTACACGGAATGTTACACCCACACACAACATGTACACTACCTAGTTTCCCAGCCACACGGCTCAGTCCACACAGTTGGTCCTCGGACAATACTACAGGGCATGTTCCATAGGAACACGACGTTTACTATATGATCTTTGTTGACCAGTGTTGTTAGATACATGGCTGGATACCCGGATCACACTACACAGTGAGTTCCATATACACACTGTGTGCACACGAAATGTTTACACCGACCCATGTTGTTAGTTACACGGCTGGATCCCAGGTCAGACCACACGGCGTGTTCCACAGTGGAAACAGCTTGTATATATTAATGTCTCACCTGTCTATGTTGTTAGTTATATGGGTGGAATCTGGGTCAACTCTACATGACATGTAATTATGGAACACTACGTGTTCTCCCCAAGAACATCCTTTCCCCGTGTCCCTACCCACACGGTCTATGACACGAGAAGAGACTACACAACATGTACTTAGGGTACACGAAATTTCTCCCCAAGCACTTCCCTTCCCCGTGTCCCCGCCCACATGGTCTATGACACGGGAAGAGACTACACGGCGTGTACTTAGGGTACACATCGTGTACTCAAAAAGTTTTCTTTTCTTCCCGAACATAAGGACATACACGGCGTGTTTAAGGTACGACACGGCGTGTATACTGGGTTTCCAGATAGTATGCCTCAGAAACTTCTTTAGAACCGAGAAAATACTGAAAATGAACACCTAAGTGCCAAATTCTGATCTGTGAGAGCCCATACTCCCCACAAATCAAAGTTTGGCATCTTATATGTGTTATAACCAGATAAACAGCCAATGATCAACCAAATTTCGGCCAATGAGGGCCCATACACCCCAAAAACCAATGTTTGGCAGCCATTCTATAAACAGGCTCACACAATAATATATTATCAACCTGAAGGTACCTATCAAGTAGTTATCACATTAGCATGCTTTTACTAGTACAACATCTATCACAACAACATGCAATTTCTAATGCACCTAAGTGGCATGGAAATATGCATGGAATGTGATTTCTATCATTTTCAAAATGATGCATGAGATGGAATACCCTCATCTCATCAGGTTCAATCTAAATAGAACCCAAGGATAAAATATAATCAGCACAATAACAAGTGTGTCACCCAAAGGTGAAATCAAATCAACTGTAAAATTAGAAAAATCAGAAGAATTGAAAAAATACAAGGTAGACTGGATTTTTCTTATACATGGGTTAGCTACACCCGGGCACAGCTTATTACCAACTACCGTTCTTTTATTATCCCTGACTAAAGATCCAAATAGTATGTCAAAGAAAAGAATGCCTTCGATATCACTTTGTAATGTCCCAGATCGGGGTGCAACTCAACGGGTGCCCGGAACCCAGTTCGCCACATGACCTCAAGTGTATTTCCGCAAACGCCAGAGGCTGCCGACTAGCAGCGAGGGCCCAGGTCTGATAGTGGAAAAACTATTCCCTCATTTGTCAAAGTGTAGCGTAACGGAATACAAGATAAAACATACAAAAATAGCAGAAGAAATAAACCATGCACACATAAACGAATGCAGTAAATGATAAGCAACAGTTATATATAATGATGAAACATTCCTCAAGTTCTATGAAAATAGCCAAAACATGTTACACTATAATACAATACAACTGAAGTACATGTACAGAAAAGGGAAACAGAATAGCGAGCGACATCGCGAGCCTAAGCCCGGTCCCATGCTCCCCTAACCTTCAACAACAATCAAGTACCTATAAAGGGAGACTTTCCCTTATCCACACCTGTAGAAATGAAATCTTTTTAGGCTGAAGACATGACCCAAATAGGGTGTGAGAAATAATTCTCAGTAGGCACCCACCAAAGTACCATGCCCAACTGTGTGAAAATATGCAACAATAGTGTGCATTAGTAAAATGCAATAAACTAAGCAGTACTAAAAAGTAACTAAATTTACCAGTTATATTGCCATTTTATTATTCATTTAATCGTTCATTATAAGGAAACCACCGAAGTGAATTTATATGTAAACAATCAGTGTCCTCAAACACACAAACCCTTACCCTCAGGTAATCATAAACGTTACCCGAAGGTAATTTCCCACAGGCATAACAGATATTGCCCTCAGGCATACGAAGTGTCTCCCTCAGGCACAAAGTCTATTGCCCACAGGCATAGAATAATTTTCCCACAGGCTAAGTAGTACATTGCCCACAGGATAATCACAACACTGGCCTTAGGCTAAACAAGTAACCGGACCATGAACAACATGTAAACAAGCAATACACATGAAATTCATTTCAAGGAAATTATATAATCATTATTATAAAGGAATACCCTCGGGTATCCTGGCCAAATGGCTAAACAGAGAAATGCACCCCTAGGGTGGTCCTGGATCCAAGCAGCGATCCCAAACAGAAGTTTATTATCACATTTAAATTACCTATACAATTATAGTTATTTAATTCAATAAGGCCTCATCCATACGACACCACATTCACGGTAGAGTATCACAATGGTACACAAAATGCACATCATTTGGAAATTAAACGCCAATCCACCTACCTTTAATGCCCTAGAATGGTATATTCGTACGACGATTCCAGAAATGTCTAAGAACGACATAGATCTGGGATATGAAAATTAATTTTCAATCTTAAATAATTTCCCCTTGGAAAATAATTGGGAAGAACTACTAAAGGAGAGGAGAGGGATTACTCGTACGGTTCCAGGGAGATTGACGGTGTAGAAAACGGATTCCCGGTACTCGATCTGGAGCTCCTCAAAGATCTGGTCATCCCTCCCGAGCCTTTCTCCAATGCTATGTTTCCTCTATGAATACAAGAGGCTACTGCCCGTTTTAAGTGAAAAAAATTACATGGCATGTACTATCCATTTTTTATCTTTTCCACTGGTGGCTTCTCATCAGCATGGTTGTGTTCATCTGTTGACATGGGTGCACAGCATGTATGTCTCTATACACGCCATGTACTATCACCCAGCTGGCCACCACATTACTATTCTCCTACCGACTGACTACACAGCGTGTAAATATCTACTACACGGTGTGTACTCGGTTTTTTACACCCTTCATCACCGACATGGCTACACACCATGTGTACTCATTCCACACAGCCACAAGTACATGGTGTGTGGAAAATTACATGGCGCGTACTTCCAAAATTTAGGATTCTTCCCCATTTTCCTTATTTTCTCAAAAACACCTAAGGAAAATAGAAAAGAAGAAACTCGTACCTCAAAAATAAGAACAGGGTTCTTAAAACATGTAGGAGAGGAGAAAGAGCTCCACCGATGGGCGATATGTGCTGCATGTGTGGGAGAAGAGATTAGGAAAAGATAAAAAATTATGGATGTGAAAAATGGAGATTTCACCACATTTAACTGAGGTGAAGAGTTTGGTTGCATGAATGGACAATGATAAACCAAATATTCCTAAGTCAGTTCTTAAGAATGGGGAATGCATGGTTCATGCGCACGATTTGCAAAACCTTACAGAAACCACAAAATTTTCATCTGTTAAGAGACCTAAATCAAGAAAATGGACATGGGGATACTCTCACATAGTTATACTTGGATGTTAATGACTTATTTATCCAATCTACTAGAAACACCATTTTTTAGAGGGATGCACGGTTTCAGACAAATCATGTTCCCCTACCAGCTTCTCTCATTTTTGAGGTTAAGGATTATGCCACTCCTGATACCTGAAGAAATACATGATTCACATCTCTGTCCTTGAGAAACCTATAAAATAAAAACATATAATTATTCAAAATCTCTGAATTATGTTCTAAGACACGTTTTAATCAATGAAATGTCCACAAAATGATAGAATTCAAATTCCTTTTGAATGCTAGCTAGTTCAAAAAGAAGAATACTAAAACCTCCGAAACATAGAACTTCTCAACCCCAAGAACCATTGGGGAAACAATGATTTTAAAATGCAACACCATAACTAGTAAGGTCTAGAAGATTCATTTCTAATACCCATGGAAGCACCACATATCCCTTCACAAATACAGTACACAAGTTGTTAAAACTCAAGTAAACACTAAAATTCATATCTAAATCAGTAGGAAGGATCTTACCTGAGCCCTTCAAACTATAGAAAAAATCAAACCAACATCTCATTGATTACCTGATATATGTCACTCCCCCAATTGGTTATAAAATTTAATGTCAAATTTCAATCAATAATATCTCCATTATAAGAATTGTGAATTCTACTTTTCTGTGGCATTCTAATGACACTCTTTGAATGATAATTAAGTTCAATGACCAATAAAAATACAATCAACATAATTTAGCATGTTCAATCATGCTCTTATGAAAAACCTTAGACAAATCACATTGAACTCACCTCAATAAGATGAAGTACTATAATCAGTACATCAACAACCACATTTAACAAAACTAAGGGGAAAACATGTAAATCCATGTCTGACAAAAAATTATCAAACCACTAATCTTTGAATAAGTGTGTAACAAAACCAAAAACATGATTCATTACCCCAAGTCACATCACAATTACTATGAACATGGACACCAAAGCATATTCTGGACTTTTAGTGACATCCCAATTCCAATCGTTCACTTTAAGCTATCATGCCTCAACATGAACATGGCAAACCCAATCCCCCACACATGAATTGTTACTCTCCAAGATTTTGATTTGAGAATGAATAATGTATGGGGTAACCTCAGAAATATCAACTGAAGTCCAAGGAGATTATCCAATGTTGTCCATAATTTTCCGTCTACATGTGCAATGTTGATACACAAGTGATCCGTCTACATATCATAACACTGGACAATCCAAATGATAGTTTAGTCAAATTTCTAACTTTTGTCCATGAGTAAATCCAATGTGATCCTAATCATGAACCCATGTATCAATCATGACTAAAAACCCCCTATGGACAACCATGCTTCTGGAGAACTGAATGTACAGAGGCTAATTATCAAAATATATTGCCATATTTATTTTAATCTCAGCGTATTACCGATGCTCTCTTAGGGTACCCATGAAGATGTAAATAGTGAGAACATTACAACTTAAAATCCTTGATTACATTAATTTAATTTAATAAATTTCCAAAAACATGACCGGAGACACTCCCACTATATCAAATATGAAGGGTCTGGTGTAGTTTCTAACCAAACATACCAAAATACTAGAAGGAATAGAATTCCAACTATTATTAGTCAAATGCTTTTAAATGATATTTCATGTACTTGATGATACATTTTCATTACCCAAATACGATTTCCATACCATCCAAGGCATCCATTGATCAAACAAACACAACATCCAATGACCATCCCTAACTAATAGTATTTCTAATGTTTATGGTCAAGAAAAACCATATTATTTTCCTATTACCCCACAAGTACCAACAACTTTCAATGATTAAAAGGCTCAATAGTACTCAAATGTAGAACTGACAATTTCCAAATAGTCTTTTTTTTACTAATACATATAAGGAAACATATTTATTAGATTGACATAATTCTCCCCAATATAAGACTGGCCTAATCATCAGATTTATTAAAAAAATGAACTCAACCTACAACACATGCTCTATTAACCACTGAACATGGATTTTAGATTTGTCCAACACACTTTAGAAAACAATTAACCAAAAAAGAGATATACTATATAATTACAAGAAAACTAGGCTATAATTTCCTTATACATGCACATTATACTCCTTCAAATTCACCTCCACACATACCATACCTTTAAGAATGAAAAGAAAAAAACCAACCAACTAGCTTGTCAAATCACCTGATCCTTTTTCATTATCATCCTGATCAATGGGAAAATTATCATTTCCTTTATCTACTATGACAATCTATCAAAGAAATCACCTATGGAGGTTTTATAATGTATCATGAAAAAAACAATTATCACTGAATTCAGACAATTTAGTGTACCATTTTAGCACGACAACAATTACCTTGTGTATCAACCTATAACACCTAGAGATTCCATAAAAATGGTAAATCCTTGATATTTTCTATAAGCTTATTAACCATATAAATCCTTGAATATTATGGACCATAAAATAAATATTTAATAACCATACCATCCCATAATACTATAAAATAGTCTGAAATCCTCCTGAGTCATCCAATGATAAAGAGGTAGAAGAAATAGAAGAAGAAGAAAGGTTGCATGACCTACTACGATGATGACCATGTCATAGGCTGTATAATCCGCTGAAATTGGGAATCATTTGATGATGATGACTTAATAAGTCTCAAATTATCGATTTACCACCAATCTATCCCTTGAATCATTTTAGAAGCTAAAAGATCTAAATGGGAAAAACAACACCTGAATAGTACCAATTTCCAGAAAGTTCTTCAGAGTTAAAATAAATTGTTTAAAGTTATAATGGTGCTATATAAATTATGTTATACCCCATAAAAAATATAAAAAATAATCAACCCTTCAACTAGGGCATTTTTGAAATAGTCACTCAGCCCTTCCACCTATAACTTGGGTTATAAGATTCCTACTCACAATGCTCACATTCCCATTTCAAGGAACAATTGGGGAAAAATTAAAACCACCCTTATAAAATGGTTAATGCTAAGAATTCCCATACAAGTTCCATTTTATAAATTACAGAAATTCACTTTATTTCTTTAAAAAAATTAAGGCTCAATTTAAACATCAAGTATTAGATATGAAAGAATACACAGAATGTACTTTATTTAGGTAAAGATGCATGGAAAAGATGGAATTTTTACAAAATTTAGCATGAAACATTAATAATTTTATTGAAATATAGTCATATTTTTTGAAAAAAAATATTATAAAACCAATTTTAAATTTCATTTATTTATTCATAAGCTTTTATAATTGGCATAGTTAATGAAAATGTCAATATCAATCTATAAGGGAAAAATACATTTATCTTTAAACTATAGTTTTAATTATCTAAAGCCTCATAATAATAAATATCAATAGATAAAAAAGGACTTATAGAGAATTAAAGGACTATTCGAGTAATATTCCACAATGCATTTATTTGAAGCAACATATAAGCATAACCATCCCTATTTAGCATAAGTAAACCCCCATGGGGTTCAAAACTATGGCATAAAAATATAAGGAAACATAAAAGTATCCTATTAATTATTTAAAAATATAACTAGACCATTAGTGGGGTTTTTTTTGTTAAGAATAATAACTTTAGATGACTTACTTGGGTTGAGTCAGGTCTATCCTATAGCTATTACAGGTCATGGACGACCAACATGGTTTGATTCATGGAAAAGGTCCATATGAAATAGATTCTTTTAAACTCAAAATTAAACAACTTTTAAATCTATACAATGTTATCAAGACATAAAAATTATATATATGATGGTATGTTAGTATGGGTTACCATTTTTCAAATTAGAAAGTGCCAATACACTTTATAGATTGCAAATCGAATCCCATTTAATTATAACCCAAATGTTTCTACCCATGTAACCAGCTGTTCATGGATCAAACTTGTCATGGTTAGTTAGTTAAGGTGAAACCATCAAAATAAATTTTAAATACCATTTAGGTTTATTCAATCGCATTAATAACCAATTTTACACCCCAATTATATCAATTTATGGTATTCTAAGATATAAATATAGTAAACCATGTAAATTAATTACGAAATCTTATTATATAGAAAAACATACTAAATGTACCACAAATCATGAAAAAGAAGAAAGATAATCATATAGAAATTATGAAAGAAACAAGATGTTCAAGTAAACATGATAATAAACTATTATTATTTTTTGACAAACAAGCATGTAAAACAACTACACTGCATATATCAATCAATAAAACTATATGGAATAGAATGTGCATGACATGTATATTTATATGTGCCTATAATGGTTATTGTAATGATACTTACTCACTATATCATTCCATGTGTAAATAATATAAATCACACAAATTAATAAGTAGAAAATGTAAATCAATCACTCCATGTGAAATCATAATCATCTATAATAATGAACAAGGAATAAAACAATTCCATCAATTTCCACATGTAATGTTCCACATGCGTGGGTTGATCACTCATAGACACATATATTTACCAATATTTAACTATTTCCTAATATTTATTCAACAAATTTAGAAAAGCATAAGACAAAGGAAAATAACACAACCCTTTGACACAACTTTGTAACATCCTAACCCAAGATCCACTAAAACAGTTCTCTGAGCTAGTCGGTCACATAGCCTCAGGCATTCCACCTTGTACACCTGATGATTCAAACTGGGAATAAGGGTATAATGATGGTACAATGGGGAGAAAATACCCCTATGATTACAGTAGAAATGTGTTTAAATAATAAATAAATCAATATACAACATAAGTGGTATAAATAAAGGAAATAATAGAATAAAATGAGTATAACAACTCACAAATTAGCCAATGCCTAATATATAACAATGCATGCATGTTTAAATGAGAATACATAACTACAAAAGAAAAAAATTTGCACTAAAGGCAATAAAATATTTGAATAAAAAATATAGATAAATAAAATCCCAATGCCTATCTCTATAGGCATCATGAGATCAGGTGTAGTCATGTGATCCTAACACCTAGGTACAACCAGGATAGTAAAAAAATAATCTAATGAAGCCGGTCCTACAAGTTTAATGGAATCCCAAACAAGGATTTTGATATACTTAGTAGACCAACCCCAACAGTTTCTATAACAAAATCTAGTACATGAATATAAATACGATAGTGTGCAAGTATAAATAATAAATCATTGAATAAATAATCAATGTAAAAAAATCAAGCTTAGGTTTCTAAGGGACACCTGACTAAACGTACCCGATTTGACCTAAGATAGATATCTCTGATCTTTGATCAACCTATAGAAATTTAATCTATATATATATATTGCATATTCAAGAGTAAACATACATAGACATGTCATAATGGTTGAATACTGACATGGACTGAATCAAAGCACGTTCATTAGCTTGGATGATGCATCATTTAAAATAATTAACAAACAGTTCATATATCTTAAAAAAGTAATTATGGTTAATAATATAAAGTCAACCGTGGAACATCCAAATAGATAGTAAAAGATAAAACCTAATTATCTCACTAGGAGTACAATAATTACCCATAACTATAAGAGTACGTCCAAGGAGATCCATAAATAGGGATCCCAATTATTACTATCAGCATGGTATAAAGTCATAACCCACTTATCACATCTCAGGTATCTCACATAAGGTATAAAGATACTCTAAGGGAATTATATAACCATATTTACTCTGATCCAAGCCAAGGGGACCACCCTACGATATTAATACCACTCACATGGATAATAATATCAATCAGCTTAGGAGCCTGCATAAGGAATTACAACATGGGAATATGAGTATCACTCAAGGAATCTATATAAAACATTCAATGAGAGGCAGTCTAAAATATTCCTACCACAGAATCCATGTTTCACTATATAAATTATATAAACCATGTAACCTTTGAGACTATACTTGGAGTTCTATATTAAGGAACCCATGTATCGATCATGGTGCACCCAATTTATTTAATAATTTATGTTCAATTGAATAAGTGTCCATGTTCATAAAAATCCCATATCATAATTAAAGTATAAAAAATATGGAAATTCCCATCCTTCATTTATATTATACAATATAGAAGTAAGGTCTTGTACTTAATCTTTCCGCCTTCCCATTCACACATCACATATTATGAATATTTTATTAAACAAGGAATCTTATCTCATAAGAGTCTTTTTCATTATGTCGGTGAAATATCATCATTTTAATCATTATATCTCGACTAATTATCCATTCCATGAGGAATTATTTGTCACACTTAAAAATATGGTCAAGGGGGATAAAATAATTACAAACATTTGCATGTGAAACATCATCAATATTGGTGATATAATTACCAAGAAGAGTAATAGGGTATAGAAATATATGCATCACAACCAAAGGGGTTGTTTGGGTTGAGGTGATAATCCTATTCAGATGAAATTTTTTACACAAAGAAAATTTATTTTATGATATTAGGTTCTAAATATTTCATTTAACAATTTAAGGGAATCTCAGAGAGAATATGGTATGTGTAACAACATCATGATTAATAAACAAGATACACTTCAGGGAAAAATATATAGACTACATACCTTATACCAAATACTTGTCACTAATTCAATATTAGGGATTTAATTTAACCAATATGATATAATTTGAATAAAATGTCCAACACCATGAAAATAGGTCTAATTATCTCACATGGAGGTAGTCTTAGGGTGGAGAGGAATAAAATGAAAGGATAAATAAGAAAAAGAGATTATTGGTATGAATCCATCAAGATTGATGAATATTATATCCAACACCAAATAGATTAGGTCTTTATATTCCTTGTAGGAGAGGACGAAGAGATCTAAGAAAGGGGGAGATGTTTTTCATGTGTCAGAGAGGAGGGTAGGAACATAAATAAAAGTATTTATGGAAAAATGAGGATTTAAACCCCTTTAAATGCGGTTAATGATTTGGATGCATCGATGGACAAACTGTATTCCAACCATTCCCGAGTAACTGCCTAAGAAGGAGGATCACATGGTTCATTCCCATGGATTGAGACACCATGCGAAAACCATGAAATTATACAGTATTGAGATTTAATCAATATGAAAAAGATCAGGTAGATCCTCTGAAATGATTATACTGGACCATAATGAGACACCATGCTCTATTGGATCATCTTCACAGTTACTTCTAGAGGGCCACATTATTTTAGAAAAATTGGGTTCCCCTACCAGCTCATCCCAGTGTTGGTGTTTCAAATCATGATTCTCCCAAAATTCAATGGAACCCCTAAGGTACCTAATGTTCTATTACCCATGTCTAAAATAAACACATTTAAGTGTCCTGACTCTAATAATTATTTTTCGAGTCTCAGTTTGAAGAAAAACCCATCCATTAAACAATAAGATTAAAATTATTTTATATATTCACCCTATACAAAAACAAGAGACACTAAAATTTATTACTTACTTAAAAACATTTTACTTGTATATATGATTTATTATAATTTTAATATGTTCACATATAACTATTTCAAGGAGATATAATGTTCACATCTGTTGTTCTAATAGTGTTTTGACATGGAATTAAGGTATGATCACTTGTGAATAATTATTGATTTTATTTTCAAATATATCTAAAAATATAGAAGTGAAATCAAATTGTATTGATGAACATATAAAAATTTAAATGATACCAAATACAAAAATGTGTTCTGACACATGGATTATTATTTTAGTCAAAATGTTATCATTTTATAGTTAGTTCAGGAAATAAGTTTTACCAACCATCATGAACTAGTTTATTATTATAAAAATTTATGATATAAATAATTATTTATTTTTAAACAATAATTGAATTTAAATTATCAATTAATGTGATACTGGGAAAAAAACTTTTCTCCATCAAAGGTGGTGAACCATGATATTTAGGATTACATTTTCATTTATAGAATAAGCATATAATAAATAATTATGGATGATCGATATTTCATTAAAAAATATCATTAGAGAATATATATATATATGATATTGGAGTTATAATTTCATTTTTAATTAATTTTTTTGGTGGATGTGGAGGAAGTGAAAAATAAAGGACTCTATTGAGGGTATTCCCTTCCCCATCGGATGTCTTATCTTTTGATTCCACTTATGAAACCTTGGATTGTTTTATTGATGAGACTATCAAGACTAGGATGTGTGGCAGGGGATTGGGAAGGAAATTTATTATACTTTTGTAAAATACAAATCATATAATGTGTAAGGATAATGTATAATGATTGTTTGTATATATGAGGTGAGGGGAGGTGTGTTTCAGAATATTATATTAATTAGTTTATTATATTGGCTCAAAATTATAGAAATGTATTTATTATTGTGAATATATTTATATTAAATGGTGCATGTGAGTTTTAGATAATGATTTCTTACATAATCAATGACAATAAAATTCATGAATTTGTCTTATAATTTAAAATACTATTTTTATAGTATTTTACTATTCACAAAAAAATCAACTATTTTAGGAAAATACTAAAGTTATAGCCTATTTTTTTTTCAATTTTTAGATTCCAAAATAAAATCCATTTTGTGAAAATATGTTTCTATTTACGAGTAATTTAATTTCTAAATAAACTCCTCATTTATTAGAAAAATGTAACATTTAATATTATGCTCTATTTTCCAATTTTTTGAAATATTACTTATAGTCTCATTAAATATTATTCTAATTAAAATACAACATAATAATTATAATTAAAAATACATTTAATTAAAATAAAATTAGTATTAAATCATTATATTTATTATAAATATTCAATTAAAATATTTATTTTTTATAAAAATATAAAAACATAATTTATCATTTTTAAAAAGTTATTTACATGTACCATGATATAGATATATCATTTTTTGATTTTACGAGATACATAAATGATTTTTTTTCAATTTCATATGCGAAGATCTTATTATTATGATCATGTTACTATTACTAATGATCAAATTACTATTCCAACGACCATGTAACATTTCCAACAGTCAGATTACAATTCAGGTGTCTAAATTTTAACTATCAAATCAGTTCCCTAAATTCTATATATACTTCCCATTTCGTTCACTATTTATTCAATTATATTTTATCTAAATAATATATATATATATATATATATATTCAATTAACATTGTAATTGTTATTCTTAAAATTTAATGATCTAATCAATTTAATAACTTTTGTCAATTTCACCATGTAGCATATGTACTTAATAGGAAAAAGAATGCATGGGATCCTAGAGCTCAACCTCGTTTCTTTAGATGAGAGTAATATCATTGGTATATGAGTTGGTCCCACTGTTGAAGATGGATCAACACTCGCCTGTGGTGGGAAATTGACATGGAATTGCTCGTGCACCGGGCTGGATTGAGAGGAGGTGGGGTGATGAAATCCTACATCCAGTGGGCTCAATCTAAACGTGGACGGCTCCTACATGCATGGAAATATGAGTGGGGGTATGTTTTTCTACGACTTGGTAGAATCAATGCATTTGGACTTCAGTGATTCCTATGGTATGGGTAGTTCTCTAGGGGTGAAGGCTTGGGCCATCCTTTTGGGGATCACGGTTTGTAGGAGTCAGGACTTTCAGGTGTGGGAAGTGGATTCAGACTCAGAAGTTTTGGTTAAACTTTTTCATGTATGGTCAGATGAACCATGGGAGTTGGATTATATCATAAGGAGGTGTTCTTTGGAGACCAACTAAGGTAATCTCATTCATCATAGCTGGAGGGAGTGAAATTTTATTACAGATTCACTCCCAATTATTGGGAGTCCTGGAGAGAATATTGTAATTTATAATAAATTCATTGATGCAATTGGTTGTAATTGAATTATTTTTTTAGTTATCACTCTATTATTACAATACACTTCTTTTCTCATGATCAGGTACCCAATTGTTTTTAGAAATTAGGTTACCCAAAAACACATCTTAACATAACTACTCTAATCCACATTATTTTCATGCATGAATGAAATAAATTAGTTAACACATTAAAAGAAATATCAACTACTAATACATAATTTTCAAGCATGAATAATAGATATAATATGTATAATAATAAATTATAAATACAAAAAAATTATAAAAAGGTTTTTAAAATACCAATATTTAAAATACTAAATCAAACTAAATTATAAATCATAGAAATGATATATTTCCCCCTCATGCTAGCCACGACTGAATGAAAATAAAAAACAAAACTGAACAGGACCTGCAACCTTCAGACATCCATTTTGGAATGAGGAAGATGCAATATACAACAATCCAAGAAAAATATATAATATGAATGATGATGGGTAAATTTTATGTTTAGAGCGTCCTCCTATATTTATAGGTAGTAAAAACCTTACTTGTATATTCATATATCTACCATATCTATCCTCATTAATCTACAACATCAATTGATCTTAGATAACCTTTATAATTTTTTTTCAATGACACCTTAATATTTCATAAATATATCATCAATAATAAATAAATATATAAATTCTAATTATGAATATATCTGCTACACATATGAAAACCATGGAATAGATAGTTAATCCAAGTTCTAGGAAAATATCCCTTCTTGGTTTCATTTTCAACTTTTTCATGTTACCAGTGTTGTAGTAGTAACCAATCCATAAACATCATACTTATTTTTTACAAAAATATCATGCTTCATCACTATACGAATACTGTTTTGTATTGTTTATCATGTGATACGTGATTTTATTTCCTCAGAAATATTTCCATGTTTGATTATACTTACAACACTATGGAATAGTTATAGGGTAATATGTTTTATTTAAATTCCATTTAATAACACATGGTTGGATTTTCTTAAAATTTTACCTATTAGTGGAAAATGAATTATCCTTACACATTTCGTTGTTCCATATTCTATGAATATATATGGGTCATGGTTCTTATCATTTTTTTTATTTATATGGGAAATAATAGTCTCATATGCATTAGTGAAACCATAATAACTATTTTATAAGACACATATAACCTTGTGTATAGTATTTGTAACATTACATATAGAAATACTAACCTAATGTACCGAGGGTTCCTCAACTGATTATTTATACGCCATCACCAAATTTACACTTCAATTATTCAAACAATAACATAATATCATTTTTTAACCAAATTCACTAAACATAATTTAATTAAACAAATCATAAATTCAAAATATTGGAAGAAATATCCATTTAATAAAAACATTATAAAATTAAAAAATGTTTCTTGAACATATAGTCATTAGATAGAGATTCCAAAAATTATTCTTAGTGTAGAAAACCAAGGTCATTGAATCCTAGAGTTATCTGGAAGGAGTAGTAACATATCCATATAATGTAATTATAATTAACCACTAGAAGGGTTTATTTTACTCTATTTATTTTGTATGTATGGTATATTTTTTATCAAAGACATTTTTTCATTTTGAAATGATATATTATTCTAAATGTATAAATTATAATTTCTATAAATATACAAGAGTTGAAAATAAAAGTATGGATTTATAGAGATTATATATTCAAGAATGTCAATAAGAAAAGTGTTTTTAGAATAAATATTAGAATAAAAAGGAATATATCAAGATCAAGCATATCTAACATTATAATATTTATGATTATCTAATTTATAAATATGACAAGAGGATATATTGGTTAACAAGGATTTTTTGTTAACAAAATGATATGTCAACAATAGTTTATGATGCTCAGAGTTCTATAACATGTTTTGAGAATTATAAATGGAAAAATGTTTATATCCAAGATTAAAATGTTTTTTCTAGGATTAAAATTTGTATCGGAATATCTTTAAAAATTTGAGGAATATATATTCCACCACCACTAATGTCACATTTTATAGAAAAATATTATTTTCAATAAAATGATAAAATTACATAGAATTCGATACATGAAATCCAAATAATAGAATGTTTTTAATTTATTCACACATAAGGAAATAGTTTTCATCTCCTCAGGCAAAAAAGTTTTTTTCTATTAAAAAATACATTGAAGATAATATGGGGTGTAAATAGTCCAGGGTATGTCTATAAAGAGAAATGTAAAGAGTTACAATTAGTTAATAGAAATAATTGTATTCCACTTAATCTTAAAGGTGTTTAACATATTTTTTTAATGATATTCTATAAATAGTTTAATTAATTCAAAAAATATTTAAATGAAATATTATTATTTTAATGACTCAAAATATGGGGAACATATAATGTGTTTTAGGTAGAAAAGTGAAGTTATTAAAAACCTAAATTTAGATATAGTGAAGTTAATAAGCATAAATATGATAAAAGGGTCAAACATGAAGAATATAACACCAAATATCATCATTTTATAAACTATATAACTTCATATAATTTACATAATAAAGAGTTTAGTTAGAGGATTTTTGCAGGTGTCACTATAAAAAACCATCATATTAGTGGGGGGTTTTTAGAGGGTGTTACCCAAAACCACATCTATGTTTATTTTCTATATAAATAAGTTGGTATTATGCACAAACCCCAAAAATAAATGAGTTCATAGGGGGTTCACAACCCCCTCTATGTTTATTATCATTATTTTTTTGAATACTATGTTTGATTATTTGGTCAGTAATGTTTAATTCTCTACTAATTTAATAATTCGTGGTACTATGTATTTAGTTGGATAATAGACCCTATATATATTATTTATTTTTATTTTAGAGGAAATATATATACATTTATAATGGAATTTCTTATTTAGGGAAATAGAGGGGGTTCACTAACCACACAACTAATCACAGAGATTAGTAGCGGTTTTAGCATCGTATAATTATGTTTATATTCACTTAAAAAATCAAAAATTAATTAATATTTTACAATATATATGTGTATGTGTGTGTGTGTGAAATATGAATTTTTATTTTAGATTCTATATATATAATGGAATTTTTTTTAAAGGAAATATTTAGGGTTAACAATCTCACCTAATCTCTTTAATTCAAGGGGTTTCAAACACCCTTTAATTTATGATAATAGATGGGGTTTTGAATCCCCTATTATTTAAGAAATTATAGGGGATTCATAAATGGCCATTAAATCTTGTATTATAGGGAGTTTTGAACTCCCTATAATCAATTACATTAATGGGGGGTGATGAACCATGAATTATCTCTTAAATTAAATAGATTTTTAGCTTCCTCTAAATTTTCTAATAAATCCAATATAAATATAAATTTTATGATATATGTCTATCTACATGCATGTATTTATAAATTATAAAAACAGATTATATAAATGTATCTAAATATATTATAAAAACACACATAAATATATATAAAGACATTATATAATTACCTAAAATAAATAAATATACCTATAAAATAGAATGTATACATATATAAATATTGCTATAAATAATATAAATATTTTTATAAATATTTTTATTCAAATATAAAAAATTTACTTGTGGTTTTATAAATACTATAAATTTATTAAATAAATTTAAATTTTTATTAAAATTATACATATATTATATTAGATAAATTTTTATTTTATATTTAAGTTTAAATAAATTTATATTATATTATGTATACAAATATATATAGTATTAAAAAATTACATATATATATAAATATATTATATAACTATATATCTAAAAAAAATATATATATTTATATATAAATGAAAATAAAATTTAATCTAACAAAATATTATAATATATTATATGAGTATATATAATATAATATTATCTATATAATAATTAAATTTTTATTAAATTATATTAATTATAATGATATTAAATATAAAATAATATAAATATAAATAATTGTATACATATATAAATAACATATATATATACAAATAAATGTATTTATAAAATATAATATATATATATATGCTTATAAATTTGTAATACATATATATATTATCATTTTAAATCTGTACTTATAAATATATTATATACATTTGAATATTATTTTTGTTTAGTATATAAGTATATAATAAACAATATATATAAGTGTATAAATATATAAATATAGTATATAAATAATATATAAATATATTATATATAATTTTAATTACATATAAATAAATTAAATAGTAAATACTATTGTATATAAATATATAATACAATTGTATATACATATATGTATATATATATAAAAACATAATATATTTAACTTTATATACATATCAATATAGTAAATAATATAATTTTTTTATTTAAATTTATTCAAATATATCATGAAAATATTATTTACTTATATAATTAATTGAATATATACAAATACATTCATCGTTATTTTATAAACAACAATTGCATTACCCTAGTGGTTTGTGTCATAGGCGTTGTCACTGTGCTTGGAAGGTGAAGGGTTTGATTCTCTTGTGAGGTGGTATTTTACAGGTGTGGTGGTTTATTTAGGGTAGGAAAGGGTCAAAGGGATGTACAATACAGGTTGAGCCCTAAAGGTTCAAAGGTAGGGGGTATAGTGCTGATTGAGCTGTATGAACAACGTGCAGGATCAGAGAGGTCAAATTGGGTGAGGGCCTATGAATGAGGTGATAACTAGAGGGAGGGGAATTGAGGGACCCACATGTTTAGTAATAGAATGGGAGAAAAGGGAGAGAGACATAGGGGGGACATGAGTGGCCAATATTGGAGGGGGAGAAGGGGTTATATTACTCGTTGGGCGGCAAGAACATTGTTTTGGGTCCGGTGGTCAAATATATTCATGTTTATTTTATAGGTGTGGTGGTTTATTTGTGGCAAGGAAAGTGTTAAAGGGAGGTACTTTTAATTTTGGGAGGGAAATTGACAGAGGGAGGTGGTATAGTACTTGTTGGGTAGAAGGAACAGTGTGTGCTTTTAGGGTGGTCAAATTGGGGGAGGGCCTACGAGTGAGGAGGAAACTAGAGGGAAAGGAATCAAAGGGATTATATCAGGGTAGTGGGAGAATTAGAGAATAGGGAGATGGGGGACATTATTTTCCTTTATTTGAGGCTGAGGAGGGTGGTATAGTACTAGTTGGGTGGTATGAGTAGTCTGTAGGAGTAGCATGGTCAAATTGTGGGAGGGCATACGAGTGAGGTGGGAACTCGGAGGAGGGGAATCGGGGGGAGAAAGGGTAGTGGGAGAACATGAGAAATATGAGAGATATGGGGACATGAGTGTCATTTATTGTATGGGAGAGGGAGTATAATACTGGTTGGGTGGAAAGAATAGTTTTTGGGAGATGGGTGGTCAACTACATTCATGATTATTTTATAGGTGTTGTGGTTTATTTGGGGGGTAGAACATGGGTAAAGGGAGGAACAATACTGGTTTGGGAGAATATAGACAAGGGGAGGGGTACAGAACAAGTTGGGTGGTAGGATCAGTGTGCGGGTGTCGGGTGGTGAAATTGGTGGAGGACCAACGAGTGTGGTGGGAACTGAAGGGTGGGGTATGAGGGAGGAGTTCGTTGGCGTAGTGGGAGAATTGAAGAAAAGGAAGAAGGGGAGACATGAGTGTACTTTATTGGATAGGGCGGTATAATACAAGTTGGGAGGTATAAACAGTGTGTGAAACTATTGTGATCAAATAAATTCATGTGTATTTTATAAACAACAGTTTCATTGACATAGTGGTTTTTGTCATCGGCAATGTCATTGTGCTTAGACGAAAAATGGCTCAATTTTCTTGTGAGATGGTATTCTGTAGGCTTGATGTTTTATTTGTGGGAAGGAACGGCTTAAAGGGAGGTACAATACCTGTTGGGAGAGAAAGGGTCAAGGGGAGGGAGGCATAGTACTAGTTGGATGGTAGGAACGGTGTGTGGGAGTGGGGTGGTCAAATTGGGGGAGGGACAGTGAGCGACGTGGGATCTAGAGTCAGGGGTATTGGTGGGGGGGCTGTGGGAGTAGTGAGATAATGAGATAAAAAACAGAGTGGGATGTGAGTGGCAAGTGTTGGAGTGGGATGAGAAGGTTATAATACCGATTGAGAGGTAGGAACATTGTGCAGGAGCAGGGTTGTCAAATACATTCATGTGTACTTTACAAGAATGGGGATTTTTTAGGGGAAGAATAGGGTCAAAGAAAGGTTCAATATCAATTAGATAGGAAAAGGTCAAATGGATTGGTTTTAGTACTGGTTGGGAGGATTGAACATTGTGTGGGAGTGGGGTTGTCAAATTCAGGGAGGGCCTGCAAGCGAGGTTGGAACTGGAGGCAGGGGTATTGAGGGGGGGTAGTGGGAGAATGGGATAAAAGTGAGAGGGGGTGGGTAATGATTGGCCATTATTGGAAATAAATGAGGGGGTAAAATACTAATTGGGTGGAATGAAAAATTTTCGGGATCAAGGTGGTCAAATACATTCATCTGTATTATATAAAAAATCGAATTGCCTTAGTGGTTTGTGTCATTGGCGATGTCGTTGTGCTTGGTAGGTACAAGGTTCGATTCTCATAGGAGGTGGTATTTTACAATCATTGATGTATATTTGGAGGATGTAATGGGTCAATGTTAGGTACAATACTAGTTGGGACAGAATGGTTTAAAGGTATGGGGTATTGTTCTTGTTGGGTGGCAGAAATAGTTTGTGGGAGCAAAGTGGTCAAATTGGGGGAGGGCCTACGAGCAAGGTGAGAACTTATGGAAGGGAAACCCGTGGTGGTAGTGGGATATTGGGAGGAAAGGGGGAGATTGGGGGTTATTAATGTCTTTTATTAGAGGGGGAGGATGGTTGCGTTGTGAATGAATGGGTGAATTTTTTTTTACAAATTATAGAAATTAAAATTTATAGTGGGTAAAACTACGTCTGAATTTTCATTCATTTTGGGGTTGTTTAAACCCCTTCTAAATGAGAAACACCAAGATATTTAGGGAAATATTAACCATAGATAAATCCAATCACATTTTTCCATCATGTTCTAAAAACCACATAGAAAAACTAATGGTGCCCACTTTATAGATAGGTACGTGTAACCCGTGCTAAGGTTTTAGAAGGGGTAACAACACCATCTAAATAAAAAACAACACCCTATAATTTACCTATTTGTATTTCTATAGTGTTTTAACATAGAGATGTGGAATAGGGTATATTGAAATTTGATGGTTTTAACTAAATAATAAAATTTTAGCAAACATAAGGATAATTTGGTTTTATATCATATATGATATTTTAGATATTATCTTATGCATCATTATTTTAAAATTATTTTAATTATTTTAATAATATAAATTGAGTAATGATATGAAAAGGTTAATCTTCACCCTATCATTTCTTCGTGGTGGATGCATATATTTTGAGAAGTGATATGATAATTATCATATCAATGTATGAATTTGAGTTATACCCAAATCCTGAATTTCATGTATTATTATATGTTATCAAGATTTTTAATGTTATAATCAGTGTAATATTTTAATTTATAAAAATCGTTATAAATAATACAGAAATAAATGATTCATGAGGTAATAATTCATGACCTTTTTTTAAACAAAACCATTATAATATATCACATGGAATTTCATATGGTAATTGATATAATTAAGGGTGTAATCTAATTATGGAAACCCATTACATTCGTTTGGAGAGATATCGAGATTGAGAACCATCATACATTGATACCATTATTATGTAAGGCTTGTGGAGTATCGACTTAGGGGTTATTAGTTATGACTGATGATTTCATATTTTGGATCGCAACCATGAAAATATTTTCCTACTTTTATGGAATGTAAATAATTCAGGAAATTTTATGGAATTATTCTTAGGAAATTCTAGTCCATTCTTCGTTGAGTGGAATTTGATGTGATCAACTACTTTGATGAATGAAATGTTATTTATTAATTCATGTTTGTTTGTTTTTCTCAGATAAAATTGAAAGTATGAGTTATATTATTAAAGACTAACATTTTCCATGTATAATGATCTATATATGTCAAAGCAAAAGGGAGTATATATGTATAAATATGATCCATATGATAAATATTATTTAGGAAATTTTCATACAGATATATCAGTATATTTTATTATGATTATACCAAACCCCTTGGTAGCTTGAGCATCACAATTTCATTATTAGAGGATTCTCTTTCATAAAATCTATGTGATTAGGATTACATATTTTTTCAATACTAACAAAGAATATAGGGTCATCCAATTTAGAGTTATAACAAGGTGTATTTTTTTGTTATATTGTATTCCATTATAAATAGTGTTTTTTAAAATATATAAATATTTTTTTGGTGGATTGAAAATGATTTGTGATGTTTTTTATAAAGTCCATATAAGAATTTAATACATGATGGAGGTTAATGTAAATGAACTAAATTGGGAATATTGTAATGTATTATATATAATAAGTTATCGAATTCAATATACATTTGATTCATATTAAATATTATGATTTCATAATATCATATATGGTATGATATTAATATATCATGAATAAAATGGGATTAAGATATGAGATTCTTGATACTACCAAGTCTTCCAACTAGTCTCCTTTTATTATAAATCAATGATTTTATTCATTTATTGATATATATATATATATATATATATATATACTTTATACAATAATTTAAATGTTTAAGAATTATTAATCACCAAAAAGAACAAGTTTTCAAAATGTTTGTTAGCATTCTTGGGAAAAAACTGATGTGCAACACCCATAATTAAATATAGGGAGCCTATATGAAGGATATGACAATAATATTCTTATATGAAACACAATATGATTGTGTGATATTGTATAATCCATATTTTGGGCTTTCTATTTCTCCCTTTTCACCATTTATATTCATGGGGATGGAAAGTACAAAAAACTGTTGTTTGTGGGTCCTCTCATTATTAATGAGGCTCTTTGTGGTTAGTGTTCTCATATGGGAGGAGTGATTTTGATGACTATCAAAAGGTGATAAAAATTAAGCTTACTCTACTAGGAATTATATATTTTTATCATTATATGATAATGGTAGTATTTCTAATATTTATACTCTTCATATGCTTTGATTATCTTTGATGATTGATCGAGAATATATATTGGGTTCTTATATTAGAATGATCATATGATGATCCTATAAAACATATAACTTTGGTTACTAGACATTCTTTATAAGTCCGTGATATTATTACATTAATCCTATCATTTATTATATATTGATTTTCATCTCATATTTATTATATAATTATATGTTTTATATGAATCATTCATAATTTTTTCCATTAATAAGAATTTAACCTCATCCTTTTCCATTCATTCCCATTGATAGGGGTAATGAAGAAAAATATTATGTATTATGATTTTAAAATGTATTCATGAGTGGGAAGATTTTTTGAAATAAATTTTTTATACATAGAAAAATAATATGGTTTTATAGTTATTATCAAATGTCACTAAAGCTTTTTTTTGGAAGTCTGTGTAATTTTTGAGATGAGATTTATAAGTATAAGGGATTATGTAAAAAATTCTTAGGTTGTATCAATTAGTATCATATCAGGGTTTTGGATAATTTTTTGGTTTAGATTTCGACGTATGTTAGAATAACAAATTACACAACCTAGACTGAAGAGAATGTGTTATAGATTTAAATGAAGTTGTCTTAGGATAATGAATCATATAATTTATTTACAATACGTTCTTAGAAATAGAATTATAAAAAGTAAGGTATAACCATTTATAATGAATGTTTAGTAAAAAAACAAAATAACAATTATTTTATGAAAAAAACCAATGAAATTAAATGGTACATGGAAGATAATTATGGGATGAAGTTGAAATTATGTAAAACAATGGTGAAGTCACAAAAAGAATAAAAAATGAAAAAAATTTAATTGCATTGAATATAGAATGAATTTATCTAGAAATCTGGGCACATTATTGTGTAAAATATCTCTTTTATTTCTGTGAGGTTGGATTACTGTGACAGAAGGTTGAGGAATAAGTATGTTGAAACACCCAACAATCATAGGTGTTCAACTATGCTAGTGAACACTCACATTGTTGTTGTGTAAATTAAACACCATGAATAACGATGATTATTCATTGAGGAACTCTATCCTCATAATTTTAATTTTATAATAAATAAATTGATGGCTCCAAGGGGAAATAACCCATAACTCATCCCCAATCATTTCATGATGTAGTATGGAATCCATTAACATAGAGAACCAAACTATCATCTGTGATCAACTCTACCAAGGAATTCTCTTATTGTTGATGTGTCTATTAAAAACATAGGTTAAGAATGATTCTTCTAAGATAAATCATAGTCGAAAACTTTTCAAATTAATGTACATCTGTTCAAGACTCCAAGGTATGATGATCCACTGCTCATCCCCTATTAGTTCATAATGTATTGTAGATGTCATGCTCATGAGGAATAAAAAATTAAAACACATAAATAAATAACACACTATAGAACATCTAATTAGAACCACTTCAATTATAAATTTATTTGTGAAGTGCATTGTGTTGCATTTGTTGTCAATGAGACATGTTGTTTTCTTGGAATTAATGGATGTCAAGAATTGTCAAGATGTGGATGCCAAAGGTTGTGATGGTGTTGGTGGTAAGGAAAGGAGAATGACCATGGTACTAAGATGCATGTCACTTAGGAGATTCACTAAGTGGTATTGGAAATTGTGGTTGAAACATTCTCTAGTTACATCTGACGATTGTTGAGCTGATCTTTAAGTTCCAAGAACTTGTATCAAGATTATACAAAGTCACAACATGATCAGAAGACCATGCATTGTAGTGACAATGCATGAGGAGTTGAAGATGATCCATTCACATGTTCTAAGTGGATGAAGTGGTTTAATGAATTCCATGCACTAACACTTAGTGCATGTGAATCTGAAGAAGTCCCAATTTGATCTCTGATTAGATCAACAACGAGAATTGAAGACGTTATGTGATTCAGGAGTTCGGTTGATGAAGATCCTTGAGAATTCTCTCCTAAGTAGAAAATGAGATGATGAAGAAGAATCATCAATTGAGGAGTTGTTTCTAATCAAGTAGATTAATGTTTGAATTCTCAAGAAGAAGAAGAGAGGAGAAGAAATGAAGAAGGGAGAAGTGGCTTGGAATTTGGCATTTTACATATGGGATACTTTGTTTTTTAACAAAGTGTTTATTCATGCCTTAGCCAAAAATTATGGCCAGCCAAGGCACCTTGGGGGTTCAACCCCAAGGCATGGGCACTAGGGCACCACGCCCGGGGGAACCCGTGGGGCAAGCCAGGGCGGCAGGGCGCACCCGTAGGACACCGCATGGGCACCTGGGGCACGCCCGGAGGAGCGCGGTAGGGGCCGTGTATAAGCCCCCGAGGACACGCGGTGGTGAAGCCCGCGCACCCGAGTGTGCATAGTGGGTGCTAGGAGCGCGCCCGCAGAGGCGAGAGTGGGCGCAGAGCGCGCCCGCAGGGAGAACACGGTGCGGGGCGGCACTGTGGAGGGAAAAGTTCAACTGAGCGCTTCTCGGCAGCGCTTGGATAATAAGCCGCGAGAAAACTGCGCGAGGATTCGATGTGGGACGCGGAAAAATCCCCGGGAGCAAATCTCAGCTGTCCGAGCGATCTCGCACTTGATCTGCGCTGCACGATTCATCTGCTGTGCGCCGCGATTTAATCCGGCCGTCCGATGTATCTCAAACGCTTGATCCGACGGCTCCCGGATCGTCTCCTTCGTTGAGCCACCCCGAAGCCACCCGTGAGCTCCGTTCGAACCAGGAGCCTCCCGAACGATGTTTTCGAGCTCCCGGCCACCATAGTTTGATCCGAAGACTTCATTGAGCTCGTCCGGCCACAACGAACACATCCATGCTTTAAAATGAGCTTGCATGCTACCAATGGAGAAATTCGATGAAGGCCGAAGGCAAACGAAGTGCCGAGGCCACACGGTGTTCATGTTTTGCATGGGATGGGCCAAACAGAGGCCATGCATGCGGTTTCATGTGCATGCACGAGGAGGAGGAGAAAATATAAGAAGCCCGCGTGAAACAGAGGATAAAAATCAAGATTCGAAAAGATTTTTAAAGATCCGAAGATCTCGGGAGTTTGAGATTTATCACGCGGATGAACCGCACCGCCTCTGCCTATATAAAGAGAGGCCGAGCCCTCGAGGAGTTTTTCTGATCCTTTGTTGAAAATCCGAAGTCCCGTGAGAAGCCTCTGCCTCGCGAAGAAGAAGCCCCGTGCAAGTTTACTTGCACGGCTGGAGTCCCTTGCACGCAACACCTTTGCGCGACAAGAATAAGAGTCCCCTACACGCCTATTCTTTGCGCGACAGGAAGGAGGATTGGGCTGCGTGGCAGGACCTTGCGCGCCCCCTCTGTGCACCGCGGCCCCCTGCGCTGTAGCACCTGCGCACCCGGAGGCTTGCGCGAGTGAGGCAGCCCGCGGTGTTGTGGTTTACACACGTGGCTTGCGCGCCCGTGGTTTCCATACCCTGCGCAACAGAAGCCCCCGCGGATAAGACGCCTTGCACCCGAGGAGGTTCCACTTGCGCGGTTGAAGACAGTGAGGCCGCACCACCTTGCGCGCCTTACAGAACAAGTGGAGAAGAACCCTAGGGCCTTAGTGCTTATGTGCTAAACAAGAAGACCCAAGCCTCAAGCATTTGTGTGTGTGTAAGAAGTGAAGGCCGAGACTTGCATGCCTTGTGTGCAAAGTGAATACCCTACGGTATTGTGTGTGCAAGGAGAACCCGAGGCCATAACATATGGTTGTGCCAAATTGAAGAACACACCTTGTGTGTGCATTTGAAGAAGAGGCAGTAGCCTTGGGTGTGTGCAAGAAGAGAAGGAAGGCCGAGCCTGTGTGCTTGTGTGCCAAGAAGACAATAACACCTATGGGCAGTGGCTTGTGCAAAGAGGGAGAACCCGAGGCCTTTAGTGCATTTGGGGTGCACACTTTGAAGAACAAAGAATAGTTTGTGTGTGTGCAAGAAGAAGTGAAAGGACAAGATTAAGTGTATGTAAATTGAAGAACACACCTTGAGTGTGTGTGTGCAAACAAGAAACAAGTTGGCCGAACCTAGGTGTGTGCACTAAGAAGTGTGTATACACTTAGAAGAAGAAAAGGGAGGACATCCACACAAAGAAGAACACACATTTATGTGTGTAGACAAATTGCATAAAGTGTGTGAATTTTGAGAAGTAGGTGTGTGCTGAAAAGAATTACACCCTCTGAGGGTTTACTGCACCAAGAAGAGAAGAAGGGGAGTGCATGCATGCATGCATGCACATGCACACGTGAACAGTGCTAAATCAGTGGTCTGCATCTGAGGAGTCCAAGACTTGAAGATCTTGAAGAGATTTTAGAACCCATGCTATCAGTGCATGAAGATGAAGAGCTGCCATGCACTCAGTGCATGAAGTTGAAATGAGTGAGACTGGACCAGACTGAAGTTAAAGACATCAGTTGTCTGAGTATTCAGTAATTGAGAAGACCCTGATCAACAGAAGTGATCAGAAGATTTGAGCAAGACCAATAGACCTTTTCAGAGGCTATTGAAGATTCTTGAAGAGAGAAGCCAGGTCATCCTGAGAAGAAGGAGATAAATCCTGAGCAAGACGAGAAGACCTGTTCACCACAAGTGATCAGAAGAAGAGCAAGGCCAGCAGCCTTTATCCTAGGCTGCTGAAGATACTTGAAGAAGCTTAAAGTGAAGAAGAGCTACTCGTGCGACTCGAGGAGCCAAGAGAAGACCCTGTGGGACTCAGGGAGAAGAAGTCTTCAGTGGGATTCTGGAGCAGGCCAGTGGGACTCTGGTAACACTGTGGGACGCAGTATAAAGACCCTCCTGTGGGTCTCAGGAGAGATACAGTGGGACTCTGTATCGACCATTGTAATACTAACAGATTATAATGGGAGAATCCATGCTGGGAGAGCATGGCAAGGATGTAGGCCTTTGGTGCCGAACCTTGTAAATCCTTGTGTCCTGTGCCTTTTCATTACTGCATTATCCGGGAAAGGTTGAGAGACATAAGAATAGTGGATCGAGGCCTTAACAAGCCATAGAGGTTTAATTGATTAAGAATCAATTAGTAAAAAGTTTTAAAGGATCACTGATTCACCCCCTCCCCCTCTCAGTGATTCACACTGATCTGGGCACTACAATTGGTATCAGAGGGAGGTTACCTCTAAAAGATCCAAGAGAGTCTTTATGAAGTGCAGATTTGAGGAAATGAGTGACCAGCCTCAAATAGAGATATCTACCAAGACTTAGAAAAATAGAAAGAAGAAACAGGCCAAGAAGATGAAGAAAGCTTGTCCTAGCTGTGATGAAGTTGGAACAATGAAAGATCTTCAGAGTGCACTCAAATATCTTCAGAAGACAGTTCCCATGGAAGTGGCAAAGTGTATAGCTACAGGCATCCATGATCTTCATGAAGAAAAATCACAGTTAGAAGAAGAAGCCAATGAAACGGAAGATCAATTGGCAAAATGGGTTGGCATAACCAACACTCTCAGAAAGCTGGTGAAGGCTAAAGATGAAACCGTTTCCCTTTGCAATGAAAGATATGAAGACACTACTGAAGAATTGCAAAGAAGTCTTTCTGAGAAAGAATTATTTAAAGTAATAATCAAAGAATTTTTCCATGCACTGGAAAAGAGGCAAAAAGTGTCAATGGTTGTCAAAGATGCTCAACTAGAAGATAAAGTCAAAAGGGTGAAGGAGCTGGACAATTCATTACTGAAAATAAAGAAGGTGCATGATGACCAGATGGAACAGCTGAAACAGAATTGGGAAGGTAGGCTAAGATTAGTTGAGGATGAGAAGAACTCCCTCAACATGAAATGCTTTGAACTGGAGGTGATATTGAACAATCAGCAATCACCCAAAGCCAAAGCCTCCCAGTCAGCTGAAAGGAGAAATGTTGCTACTCAAGTATGCATTGAGCAGGATGATTCTAAAAGAAAGACATCCTCTAATAAAAGGGCAACAACTTCTAAAAAGAAGGTACCATCCATACCATCTTGTACTCATGCTTCTAAAAGTATTTCTACTAAAAGTACAGGATGGAAGAATGAATCCAAACAAGTATGGATGAGGACAGTAAAGAAGCAGAGCTCTCCTGAAACAGCACAACAAGTCAAGAAAAGTACCCTACAATCAAAAGGACTCAAGAGGTCAAGATTTGTGGGTCAATGTTGGTGTTGTAACAAGTATGGGCATTGTGCAAAGGATTGTTGGTACAATCCACTGAATGCCAAAGCACAGAGGAAGCCCATGCCAAGGGGGAGCAAGCCAGAAGGAAGGAAGCAACATCCAGAGGTCCAGAGACATCTGTTTACTGCAAATAGATTTGGATTACTTGACAACATCTGGGATGGTTGAAAAAGTGGTCAAAGAGTTGATACATATCAATCTCCGAATGTATCCGAAGCTGGAATGAAGAGAAGATCACTGAACCTGGCTAAGAGAGATTCCTTGGGAAGCAAGCAGAAGAAAGTGGAAGATGCTCCCAAGAAGAGTTTGAAGAATGAAGAGAAGTCCTTGGAATCTAAATCCAAGAAGGGTGATGAATCCAGAAGGACCACCAAGAAATGCTTCTACTGTGGAAAGAAAGGACATATCATGGATCTTTGTAAAGAAGCCATGAAATTCAATAGAGGAAGACTGGACTCAAACAGACAATCAATCCAGAAGAAGCAGAAGGGATTGATTGAAAACAAGTTTCCTAAGAAAGGTAGCTTGACAGCATCAAAAGAACCATGTGGAATTTCCAGAACTGAGGGCACACTTCCAAGTGACTTGTTAGTCATATGGCCAAATCAGTTGCAACTTTCCAGAGAACTGCAAAGGGCTGAAGATGAAGCACTGGCAATTGCCAAGGCAAAAAGGAAACAAAATATTTCACATGAAGATGTATTGAGATCCACACCAGCACAATCATCATTGAAGATCAAATGTGCATGTGTGAAGAATGGTGAAAATGGGACATCTCGGTTGAGAGAATCTTCTCAACCTTGTTGTTCACATTGATGAACCAAGGAGGTTCCATCTTATTCCCTAATCACTTGTATTTACATGTGCTGACATTGCAGGGAATTGAAGATGATGATCATTCTCAACTGGAGGATGGTTTGGAAAGAATGGAGTGCACCCCTTGAGGGGGAGCCAATCTGGAGAAGATGGTATTCTAAGATTTAATATCATCTTGAGAAAAATGAAGGTATTCCAATCATACTTTCATCCCTTGTTTCTTAATTGAGTTTATCTTGTTAATTAAGGGGGAGTATGGATTGAAGGCAAATGGATGAAAGGGGGAGCTTTATCATTGCACTGAACTTTCTAATGAGTTTTGTGAAGTTGTGCAAGATTTAGCAAATTCATTAAATATCTGAAAAATTTAACCCCTAAGCATGATCTCACATGTATTGTGAATGTTGGACAGCATTGAGTTCCTTGGTTACATCACTCTTGTTTTCTATACCGGGTTAGCCCAAGTAGACTTAGAGTTGATTTACTAAGGGTTCTTTGCTAAAGAGAACATGTGACATCATCCCTCTCTCAGTGTTTTTCAAGAGAATACTATTCAAAGGGAGGAAGGTATTTTTGAAAGTGAACCACACCACACCTTTGCATTTGATTGCCAATAAGGGGGAGAAAATATTGGCACACATATTGACCCATTCATATGTGCTGAAAGAGTGTATTGACAACAAATACAAAGGGGGAGATTGAAGTGCATTGTGTTGAATTTGTTGTCAATGAGACATGTTGCTGTCTTGGAATGAATGGATGTCAAGAATTGTCAAGATGTGGATGCCAAAGGTTGTGATGGTGTTGGTGGTAAGGAAAGGAGAATGGCCATGGTACTAAGATGCATGTCACTTAGGAGATTCACTAATTGGTATTGGAAATTGTGGTTGAAACATTCTCTAGTTACATCTGACGATTGTTGAGCTGATCTTTAAGTTCCAAGAACTTGTATCAAGATTATACAAAGTCACAACATGATCAGAAGACCATGCATTGTAGTGACAATGCATGAGGAGTTGAAGATGATCCATTCACATGTTCTAAGTGGATGAAGTGGTTTAATGAAATCCATGCACTAACACTTAGTGCATGTGAATCTGAAGAAGTCCCAATTTGATCTCTGATTAGATCAACAAAGAGAATTGAAGAAGTTATGTGATTCAGGAGTTCGGTTGATGAAGATCCTTGAGAATTCTCTCCTAAGAAGAAAATGAGATGATGAAGAAGAATCATCAATTGAGGAGTTGTTTCTAATCAAGTAGATTAATGTTTGAATTCTCAAGAAGAAGAAGAGAGGAGAAGAAATGAAGAAGGGAGAAGTGGCTTGGAATTTGGCATTTTACATATGGGATACTTTGTTTTTTAACAAAGTGTTTATTCATGCCTTAGCCAAAAATTATGGCCAGCCAAGGCACCTTGGGGGTTCAACCCCAAGGCATGGGCACTAGGGCACCACGCCCGGGGGAACCCGTGGGGCAAGCCAGGGCGGCAGGGTGCACCCGTAGGACACCGCATGGGTGCCTGGGGCACGCCCGGAGGAGCGCGGTAGGGGCCGTGTATAAGCCCCCGAGGACACGCGGTGGTGAAGCCCGCGCACCCGAGTGTGCATAGTGGGCGCTAGGAGCGCGCCCGCAGAGGCGAGAGTGGGCGCAGAGCGCGCCCGCAGGGAGAACACGGTGCGGGGCGGCACCGTGGAGGGAGAAGTTCAACTGAGCGCTTCTCGGCAGCGCTTGGTTAATAAGCCGCGAGAAAACTGCGCGAGGATTCGATGTGGGACGCGGAAAAATCCCCGGGAGCAAATCTCAGCCGTCCGAGCGATCTTGCGCTTGATCTGCGCCGCACGATTCATCTGCCGCGCGCCACGATTTAATCTGGCCGTCCGATGTATCTCAAACGCTTGATCCGACGGCTCCCAGCTCATCTCCTTCGTCGAGCCACCCCGAAGTCACCCACGAGCTCCGTTCGAACCAGGAGCCTCCCGAACGATGTTTTCGAGCTCCCGGCCACCATAGTTTGATCCGAAGACTTCATTGAGCTCGTCCGGCCACAACGAACACATCCATGCTTTAAAATGAGCTTGCATGCTACCAATGGAGAAATTCGATGAAGGCCGAAGGCAAACGAAGTGCCGAGGCCACACGGTGTTCATGTTTTGCATGGGATGGGCCAAACAGAGGCCATGCATGCGGTTTCATGTGCATGCACGAGGAGGAGGAGAAAATATAAGAAGCCCGCGTGAAACAGAGGATAAAAATCAAGATTTGAAAAGATTTTTAAAGATCTGAAGATCTCAAGAGTTTGAGATTTATCACGCGGATGAACCGCACCGCCTCTGCCTATATAAAGAGAGGCCGAGCCCTCGAGGAGTTTTGCTGATCCTTTGTTGAAAATCCGAAGTCCCGTGAGAGGCCTCTGCCTCGCGAAGAAGAAGCCCCGTGGATGTTTACTTGCACGGCTGGAGTCCCTTGCGCGCAACACCTTTGCGCGACAAGAAGAGGAGTCCCCTGCACGCCTATTCTTTGCGCGACAGGAAGGAGGATTGGGCTGCGTGGCAGGACCTTGCGCGCCCCCTCTGTGCACCGCGGCCCCCTGCGCTGTAGCACCTGCGCACCCGGAGGCTTGCGCGAGTGAGGCAGCCCGCGGTGTTGTGGTTTACACCCGTGGCTTGCGCGCCCGTGGTTTCCATACCCTGCGCAACAGAAGCCCCCGCGGCTGAGACGCCTTGCACCCGAGGAGGTTCCACTTGCGCGGTTGAAGACAGTGAGGCCGCACCACCTTGCGCGCCTTACAGAACAAGTGGAGAAGAACCCGAGGGCCTTAGTGCTTATGTGCTAAACAAGAAGACCCGAGCCTCAAGCATTTGTGTGTGTGCAAGAAGTGAAGGTCGAGACTTGCATGCCTTGTGTGCAAAGTGAATACCCTACGGTATTGTGTGTGCAAGGAGAACCTGAGGCCATACCATATGGTTGTTCCAAATTGAAGAACACACCTTGTGTGTGCATTTGAAGAAGAGGCAGTAGCCTTGGGTGTGTGCAAGAAGAGAAGGATGGCCGAGCCTATGTGCTTGTGTGCCAAGAAGACAAGAACACCTACGGGCAGTGGCTTGTGCAAAGAGGGAGAACCCGAGGCCTTTAGTGCATTTGGGGTGCACACTTTGAAGAACAAAGAATAGTTTGTGTGTGTGCAAGAAGAAGTGAAAGGACAAGCTTAAGTGTATGTAAATTGAAGAACACACCTTGAGTGTGTGTGTGCAAACAAGAAACAAGTTGGCCGAACCTAGGTGTGTGCACTAAGAAGTGTGTATACACTTAGAAGAAGAAAAGGGAGGACATCCACACAAAGAAGAACACACATTTATGTGTGTAGACAAATTGCATAAAGTGTGTGAAGTTTGAGAAGTAGGTGTGTGCTGAAAAGAATTACACCCTATGAGGGTTTACTGCACCAAGAAGAGAAGAAGGGGAGTGCATGCATGCATGCATGCATGCACGTGCACACGTGAACAGTGCTAAATCAGTGGTGTGCATTTGAGGAGTCCAAGACTTGAAGATCTTGAAGAGATTTGAGAACCCATGCTATCAGTGCATGAAGATGAAGAGCTGCCATGCACTCAGTGCATGAAGTTGAAATGAGTGAGACTGGACCAGACTGAAGTTAAAGACATCAGTTGTCTGAGTATTCAGTAATTGAGAAGACCCTGATCAACAGAAGTGATCAGAAGATTTGAGCAAGACCAATAGACCTTTTTAGAGGCTATTGAAGATTCTTGAAGAGAGAAGCCAGGTCATCCTGAGAAGAAGGAGATAAATCCTGAGCAAGACGAGAAGACCTGTTCACAACAAGTGATCAGAAGAAGAGCAAGGCCAGCAGCCTTTATCCCAGGCTGCTGAAGATACTTGAAGAAGCTTAAAGTGAAGAAGAGCTACTCGTGTGACTCGAGGAGCCAAGAGAAGGCCCTGTGGGACTCAGGGAGAAGAAGTCTTCAGTGGGATTCTGGAGCAGGCCAGTGGGACTCTGGTAACACTGTGGGACGCAGTATAAAGACCCTCCTGTGGGACTCAGGAGAGATACAGTGGGACTCTGTATCGACCATTGTAATACTAACAGATTATAATGGGAGAATCCATGCTGGGAGAGCATGGCAAGGATGTAGGCCTTTGGTGCCGAACCTTGTAAATCCTTGTGTCCTGTGCCTTTTCATTTCTGCATTATCCGGGAAAGGTTGAGAGACATACGAAGAGTGGATCGAGGCCTTAACAAGCCATAGAGGTTTAATTGATTAAGAATCAATTAGTAAAAAGTTTTAAAGGATCACTGATTCACCCCCTCCCCCTCTCAGTGATTCACACTGATCTGGGCACTACAATTTGAAATGTGAATTAACATTAAATTTCCATAATTATATACTCCATACATTATTATAAATTCATCATTAATTATTGCGGAATTAATGATAGTGAAGTTAACCAAAGAATATCAATAGACCAGTAATAAAATATGAAAAAGAACACAAAAGGAAGTAAATTATGTAAATTCTATGCCCCAAAATAGATATGGAAACAATAATTAATAACAAAAAATAAATAAATAATCAAGAAATAAATTCTAAAAATAGATTAACATGAAAAGAGGTAGGAGAAGGGGTTTTTCTATTGATCTCATGTTCTCTAAACAACATCATCAGTGTTTCTCCTTACCTAGGTATAGTTTCATTCTAATCACACCATCAGAATTGATAATGATCTACACACATGTGAAGAACTCATAATTTTAAAAGATATCATTTGAATCCTATATGTATCATCACATACATTTGTAGCTCTGAGAAATTATCCTACATGCCTATATAGACACCATGACTATTAATCACCTTCCTTGAGGTGACTCTATAAACTCTTTCTAAATTAGCATGTCTTTCCCCTATAAATGATTATAGACCCATATAAACACTTGAATATTGATGAAGAGTCTACAAGAATCTTTCACAGTTCATCAACATCTTATTTTTAGTTGGAATCATACCCTCTTTTTGACATAGATTAGATAATTTAAGGCTCCTCATGAATATTTTAACTCTTTTTGACCTTTAGGTAAGATTTCAAACCTTCAATATACCCTAACATGAAAACTATAGCCAAAATATGTTCTTTAAATATTGTTCCTATGAACTTTGGTTGTACTTGGGTACCCTTATATAATTCTTGTTATAAAATATATAACATTTTTTATATCACGAAGCATTTTAACGAATGTTGAAATAACATAGGTAGTCATGATTGACTTTTATGTGGAGAATTTTGAAACCCCTATATGAGAAATTACTATGTGATTACCATCATATAGCTCTCACTACCTTAACAAAACTATTATATTTCTTATAAATAGGTTTTCGACAAACCTTACATGTCACCTTGACTAGCAACATTACCTTTACTCATCCTCAGACTACCAAATAGGAAAACAAATTTTGAAATAGATCATGATCAACTGAATTCAAAATATAACAAAACACCCTAGAAAATAAAAGCATCAAAATTAAAATTTCAGAAATGAAATTAAAAAATGATTCATAATAAAAAAAAAATTATATAAATATTATGTTATATTAAATAAGTTGATTCCAAATAAACTTAATTAAAATAAAATCACCATAAAATATAAATTTCAATAAATGTTTCATAACAAATAATTGTATTTTCTTTAAATAATCATAGAATAAAAATACTGAATAACTGATCCATTAGTTAACCAAAAAACTCATGTTCATTCAAATATTGAAATAATTTGTATTTTCAGTCATATTAATCAATATTGAACAATTTTTTATACAAACACAATTTAGATTTAAAAACAAAATTATATATCAAACCAGATAAGTAAAATATGTATTCTAAATATGCCACGTCAATACGATTGATTTTCTTAAAATTATATGATTTTATACTATTATTTTCGTCATGTATTATTGTTTATTATCATTCTAACATGTTTTGTTTTATTAAATGGACATAACAATTTGTAATCATGTTTAAAATGATTATTATAGAAAATGAAATGATTGTACCAATGAGAAACCAAATTTAATTAATAATAATATGAAAAAATTAATGTCTATCATATATCATGTTATTAGTAATTACCTAAATTATTTTGAGCTCCCAAATACATGAATGATGGAAAAAATAACTATAGATTCCTTTATGCTAGAATAACCCAGATCTATTAGCTTATATTATAATCCAATAAATGTTGATAAAAAATCTTCAAGACCAAATAAGATAAAACATTGTAAGGAATTTTCCTCAAACTATTCAAATTTTAGTGTTTTTGAACTATAATTTATATTCTTAAAATTTTGAGAATTAGTGATGTTTATAATTATATAGAATTAATACAACATATTTCAATGTAATCCTATAAATTACATGTGGATACTTCTAAATATTATCCATTCCATCCATAAAAAAAAGTAAATAAAATAAAATGATATTTCTTTCCATGATATGTCTTTACAATGTTTTCCATAAACTCATATATATACCTAATTTCCCTTAAAACATGTGAAAGAAATTTAAAAAATTGGTATTATCACATAACATTTGTTGGGGTACATTAGAACTAGAAAAAAAAATTTCTAGTGAAAAACATGAAAATGAATTAAGTAATTTTTTTTAAAAACATTTTACCCATAAAAGAAAAATATAATTCTTCAAAAGATCATTTAATTTCCATTTAAAAATAAATGATTTATATAATAAATCAGGAAAAATAAAAAATATATAAATTGGTACCTTGGGACATAATCATGTAGATCCCTTGTGAAACCCTTATATAACCCTTATAAATTGTAATAACCATATGACAATCTTATAATATAAGTATCCGGATATCATAATCATTACCCAATGCATTGGAGCAATATTTGCATGCACTCAAAGAAATAACGAGATCAATAAGAGGTATGTAGGTTCAAATATCATAAATAATGACTGATGATCATATCATGAATAAAACCCTTGAAAATACTTTTGAAACCATGAGTAAGATAATTTTATTTATCAAAATACCCTTATTTCATAAAAATCACTTTTTAAATATAGAAAGCACACATTAAAAATGAAACCACTCTCTTCAAAAATAACTATTAATACTTATAATGGAAACATTAAATAATTATTGTTTCATGATATTTTGAAATTTTTTTCATACCATATATGTTAATAAACATTTCTTTTGACCTTTGTAAAAAGAGCTAAAAAATGAACTATATAATATTATGTTTAAATTAAAGTCCCTTAATAAAACATAATAAATATATCTTGGAAAATAATTTTAGAGAAATTTGACAATTTCATTTTTACAACATTCATATCCATAGAAATACAATAAAAAAAAGCAATTTTAAAACATGTAGATGAATGATAAATATTTTGATTAATAATTATTTACAACATTTAAAATGATTTTTTAGTTAAAGAGCCTCTTACCTATAGACTAAATCAACACATAATATATTTTTATTATTGTTTAATAAAAATATTATGGTTATATACATTATTAATTATCATTTTACCTGTTTATTATTACTTTTAATTAATTTATTATCATGTTATGAAAATTACATAATTGTTAAAGTTCAGATCAGATGTTTTGAAGACATTCGGTACTTGAGTCTGAAATGAATTTTGTATGATGTCTATAGTCAAAGTGGTCATTATTATATAATATTTAGAAAAATTTTCAATAAATAATATTCAATTTTATCTAAACATATAATTTCATATCCACCCACTAAATGTTGATAAAAAAAATTAACTATGTTATAGTTCATTATACGGTAAGTGGTGTGTATTCATGAGTAACGTTTCCATTTGTTAGTGATCATTTTTGGAAAGATGGTAAGTATAAATATATATATAAATAATGATAATAATAATATTTATATCATATAGATCATTTAATTAAACTTATATATTTCATTCATGTGTTTTGGTGATGAAAAAATGAATCACTTGGCTTCATAGAGGTAATAATTCACATGTTTTCAAGAATGATGTAATAACTTTTATTTTCATGGTAAGTTAAGAAATTAAGTGATAGTGTCTTTTTATAATGATAAATATCTCATTAAAATTGTATATATTCTTTAATTGTAACATTATAACCATTATTTAGAGAATATTCTGAAAATGAATTACATATGTTACCAAGGAGGTAGGCCACTGTACACACATATGATGAATTCTATTACCATATGATTGAAATGGAGATTGACATGAGTCATTGAAAAAACATAATATAATATAATAATATTTAGTATTCTGGATTTATTATTTTATCATTATTGAATAATATTTTAAGTAAGTGTAAGAAGAAATAAAACTGAAATGCTTGATTAAAAATGAAACCTCTTCTTTAGACAATCTTCTTTTCATAACACATTGAGATCACTAAGTAAGGAATTATGACTAAAATAAGAGATCTAGAATGTGTTAATGGATTTAAATAAGTAATATGGTTAAATATTGATAGAAACAAATAGTTTTTTAATTGTGAATAAAATAGAAGAATCGGTTTCCTTTTTATAAGAGAGGGGAGGGGAATCATAAAATTTCTCAAAATATTAAATAAATTGAAATTAATTTTATTTTAGAAAACAATCCAAAATTATTCATTTATAATTCATGATTGTTATGTGTCTAAAGCCATTAATCCAATATAAATTATACACAATATTTTTATTTTTAATCCTTATCTGTTGGTTTTTCCCTTATTTAACCCCTTTAACTTGTACCATGACAACAAGTATTTTTTCACATTAAGGGTTAATAACGTTACTATAAAATGAAAAATATATAAATGAATAATTTATTAATTTTTAAACATTACCCTATCATTTTTTTAGTTTTATATTTATATCTATTTAATATCATTTAATAATATATTAAATATTTTAAAATATCATTAGTGTCAATTATGACACTAGTCATTACATTGACTTTTTATAAAATCAATGATACATGATAAATTAAAAAAAAATTAACATAAAACAAAAAAGTAAAATTATTCTATAAAATTTGTGTATTAACATTATATATCTAAATTATATTTATTTCAATATTTTTAATATCATTTATTGAATACTTCCATTAAATAAACAATTTCTGCATCATCATTGTGAAAGACTTTAGATTAATTATTTATTTAAAAAAATTAGAAACAAATTACCATTATTATTATAAATATGTTATATTTACAAATATACCCTATTATAGAATATGTATTCTAGATGATCACATATTAATAAAATCATAATTATTAAAAACATTGTTGTGACAAATATAAATTTTCATAAAAGATAATACTATAAGGGGAATAATGTCGGGTGTGTGGATCCAAGTTATCATAAATTCAAATCATTGATGATGTGATTCAAAAATTAATCTTTCAATAAAATTGTGACAAGTTTTAAGATAATTTAATCCAATTGATAATATTATATTTACCCTTAATTACCGGATTTACCCTTAACTGTGGTAATATGATTGTTATGTTATCTTTGGATATTGAACAAAAATAAAAGTGAAATAATTAATAAATTCATAAATTATAAATGAAAATAATTAATCTATTTTTTATAATTTATAACATATAATTGGATGAAATTAATTTAAAATTAATCTCATAGAGTGGGTGAAAAGGCTGGTTTTTAAAGTGAAAATGTTCAATAGATTGAAATGTTTTTATATATCCTAATTAAATAGGAAAAATGTTTCCATAACATATATTATAATAATATATGTAAATTTACCTACTGTTACATTAAGACCAATTTAAAATATATTTTAGATTTTGTTGTATTTTGGATGAATAATAAGTTGTCAATTAAAATTTTGAATTAAAAAATTAATTTTATTCTATCAAGTAAAATTTATAGAAGATTCAAATTTTGTTTTAAAATCATGTATTCCATCAACAGATAGCAAAACATCCTCTATAAAAATACATATTTTTTGGGAAAAATTGGAATTATTCTTAAATCATTTCTAGAAAACACATAGGTTGAATCTTAAGTATTATATTTAATATTATATATATATATCATTAATATAAGCCCAAAAGCGTTATTTTATTATTTTATTGGTATAAACACAATTGTGTGAATTTAAAAATCATTTCAGAAAAAGATTTTGATTTATTTTAAAAATTGTTTTAATTTCTTTTCTAATATATAGATCCCAAAAGAATTAATCATATAGGCACATGTCAAACATATTTTTATAACTATGTTAATAACATCCGTAATAATGACTATTTTATAAAATTAACATTTAAATAATAATATTTTGTTGTTCTTTTACTCTTGATGGGTCTCATCTTATATGCTACCGAACATAGTCATTCATTTTAAAAACTGAGGATGGTACATTTATGTTCGAAATTGATTTGAGAATGAATATTTTGTTTTTATTTTTTTCATTTGGAAGTTTAATAGGACCAATGGTGGATTTTGAAAAAGAAAAATACGAAAAAGAATAAAAGTGATTCCGTATAATAAGATATGTTAAAAAACTATTTGTTTTAAAAAAACATAAGTCTTCAGATAAAAATGGAGAGGTTGTTCCATTATCTAAATAAAAAGATGGATAAATGTGGTGGTTTTATGAATTTATATTTATATAACTCTTAATGTGCACATTGAATTTTATCATTGATCCATAATGAAAAATCAATCATTTCATTAGTGAGTAAAAACCCATTACCTAAATAGCATTATCTATTATATATTTTGGTAGAAATGGTGAATTTGATTGATTTGATATTAAGTGGGAAATTGATATTGGAGTCTCTAATTATTTTGATGGATTTAAGTGTAATTGAAGGAAAGTGTAAATTCAAGGAAACACGTCATTGAGGAATAAATATTTATCTTTCTACATGTTAAAAATGTATTAGGAAGAACCCTAAAAATTGTCTCAACTAAATAGTAAAACGTATCAATAGTGGAAGAGTAATATATCGATCATATAACATTCGAAGAAATATAACGAGGCCAGATAACATAATGGAGGAGACTAAATAACAACCTAATGCTCCACTTATACATGCAATCTTATTATGAAAGGATATTGGGAATTATGAAAATTGATAAATAGATATAAGGTATAATGAGGGAATTAAACATTAGGAGCCTCCATAACTCATGGAGAAAGGAAGATCTAGTGAAATCACTACTCCAGAAGTGTATTATGATACAAAATGTGGAAATGTACACTTATTCTCCACTCAATAACAATGATTGTATTATTTCATTTTTATTCATCGCATTCCTACATATTGAATGTTTGAAAATATTATTCATTCCAAATCTCAAATATTGGATATTGAGTTATCATTAAAAATACATGGTGATGAACTAATTTCATCCAAAGTATATAACTCTTATATAATTTATGTTTTTCGGAAGATACTTCTTATAAATATTTTCCTTCTTCCCAGGGTATAATTACAAGTGATGTTGGCTATAAATTTTCTCTCCCAATATATATGCCATATAAATTATTAGAATAATAAAATTCCATTTCATATTCTGAAATATAATAAATAAATTCCCATTATGAGGTGATTATAAATTTCATTTTTTTAAACCAATTACTTAATATATTATTTGATTCCCAACAATGATGGATATTTAGCTCAAATTCATAGAGGTGAAGTAAACATTGAAGATATACCAATTATATTGGAATATGTTGATGTTTTTCTATATAATATTTCAATTATTCCCACATATAATGGGGTTGATTTTGTTATATGAACAAATACATTGTGCCATAATTATATTGAATTGAAGTTATAAAATAAACCCTATATAATTTGAGGTATTGAGAAAGATTCTTGAACATAATTGAGACATAGATTTTTTTGTCCAAGTGCATCACTATGGGATTCACTAGTTCTATTTCTTAATATGAATGATCGGTCAATTCATCAATTAATTTATTAACATCAGATTAAATAAATTATGATAATGAACAAGTATCCTCTACTATAAATTAATGACTTTTTTGATCAATTAAAAATGGATCTATATTTCTTAATGGGGGATATTTGATCAAGATTTTATTAATTATGGGTGAAAAGGGAGGATGTTTCCAATAAATCTATTCATAAAAAATATGGACACAATGAATTCATATTGATTATTTTAATAATTATCTGAGATTTTGTGAATAGGGAATTTTTTATATTACATAGTAAAATTTCATGTAGAATTTATTTATGTTATTTATATATATTCTACAAGTAAAGGAGAACTTGAAGATTGTAGAAAGATTATAATCACGAAATAAAAAATGTATAAATTTTATGCCAAATTCAGAAAGTATTTGTTATGGATACTAAATGTATCATAATTGGGTCACATAATCAGTAGAAAAGGAATATATGTGGTCTCTTAAAAGAATATGGTAATTGAAGAATGGACTTGAACAACATCAAAAATACTGATCACTAGTTTTCTCTTATTTCATAGATCATATAGATTCTCTACAATAAATTTATCATGATTCTAAAATTTTCTAACCAATTAACCATATAAGGTTGTAGATTTTCTCTATATATATTAATTTGAAGGCATATTCAATCTGATTAATAAGATTATTGTCACTACAACAAAACTGAAACTACCTTGTAGTGTAAAGGTGTATTTATATAGTGATGATTCAAAGAAGGTATTTGATTTTATTTTCATAAAAATGGTCTTGATTGGTTATTATTTAAGAAAATTAAATACCATTAAAAAAATTACATTACTCAAAATCCAAATGCAATATTTTTATTTTTAAAAATATCACTTTTATTTGTAAGTGATAACTCTACAGTACCCCCAAAAAACACGAACATTAAACACCCAAATCATCACAAATCCCCAACACACCATAAATTAAACCACCCAATAAAAATTCAAATTTGAAAATTTAAAATTTCAAGACTAAAACCCCATGATATATAGGTAAACCTCATGCCCATCATCAATCTAGTGACTACAACCTGACATTCTAGCTAACGACATCATGAAACCAAAAACACCATCATCTAAACTGCTCACTAGAAAGTATAAAATACACAATAATCACCTTTGAACCAAACCAATCCATATTAAAATATAACTCCTTTTAGAAAAAAATGAGTATTGTTTTGAGAAAATGAAAAATCCTAAACTAAATGAAAATGAATAATACAAAATAACTAGTGACCTCCAAGAAACACCAACAAAAAATATATTCTTCCATTGGAAAACCTACATTTATATTCAATACAAACCCCAATGGAAACCTTAAGAAATGAGGGAAGCCTGCACATTTTGGCCTTTTTCATCACCTTTGTTACTCACACTATATATCCCAATGCCTCCAGGAGAACCACCGCACAAGACCACACTACAGGGGAGCACTGGAACTTGAATGCAGAGTAGAGAAATAAGTAGAGAGGACATTAATGAAGATCCACAGCTAACTCAGACCATTATCCATTACAATTAAGCACATCAACCATGAACTCAAACACACAATCCTACAATGCTGGATTCTATAATGGATTATTAATTCTCAATAAATTACCACTATGGAAAATAAAAATTGATATATGATGATATGATAAATATAATTCATAATACATTATCCCGGATGAGCATGAATAAAGACCCATTATTCATGAATATTCAATTTGTGGAAATTTATATCATAAATAAATAAATGAAATGAAACATTTCTTAAATTAATTCCAAATCATCTATCTATGTAATGATCAATATGGCATAATAAGAAGATATAGTGCTACTAAAATGGTGTAAAATATTTCTGATCATGCACATAGATTATTATTCTCTTTTAACTTATAAGGAAAAACGATGTATAGATATCTTATAGAAAAATTATAGTGGGTTCACAGGGATAAAGAGATTTGTGACGATACATATTGATGCTCAGTATGTCCAACAGTTAAGAATGAATATCCAATATCTAATGAGATGATAAAATTATTATCCATGACATTATGGAAATGTTGGGAACAAAACAATGGATTTAATCATTGGTATTCCCAAATCCATTAATTCTAATAATTTCATATGGGATACGATTGATTGACTTATAATGTCAGAAACCATTATTCCTATTTAAGAGGATTTCTATATCATTCCACATTCCATGATATACATAAGAATTTATTCTATATGATCATCCAATTTCAATTACATGAGATCAATATTAAAGGTTCTTATCATTGTTATGTAGAATTTATCTACCCATATTTGATGAAGAAATAAACATTTTTGTTCTTTATCATCCTCATATATAGATTTATATTGAGATGATCATTAAAACATTTTAATATATTATATGATACTAAATGGTATGTTTTAATTGATTTTTCAATAAATATATTCATCAACTTCAGTATTCATATAAGAATTGTTTCCACTCAAGAATAAAAATCACACCATATGTGAATTTTTATAGGATGAGATGTTGAATTCTGATCTGTCGGGATAAATTGAATAAAAAATTTGATAGGACTAAATATTATATTGGAAATAAAATGAAATTTTTTTGATGGAAATATTGACAAAATGAGGTTTGGTTTTGTATACCACCTTTTTTCTGTTCTAGGATAAACCATGACATGGTGAATGTCAAATTTCTATGGTGGTATACATGGAAACTAATTTTTTATAGTCTAACACATGGTTAAACATATATATCCCACACCAAAATTTCATTTCCAAGATTTTATCAAATGATGTTGATTATAAGATTTTGAACATGTCATATAATCATTAATTATTAATTATTAATGAGATGATGGTTTAAGGATTTCAATCATATGAAATGTTCTATTAATATATCCAAATATTTGACTTCCAAATATGATCTTATAGGGGTTTTATGTATCGATTAATAGTTAATAAATATAGTGGAAGAAATTATAAACCACTCATCCCCTGATCATCCATGCTTGAAATATGATATCGTGTATTAGAAAAGGTTAATAACATAATGTTTACATTATACCAATAAATGGATGAGCCTAATGTGCCATTAGATCTTGGTGAAGATTACTTAGAGGAATATGGAGTTTTACATCCCTTGTTGTGTATCTATGGGTCAAATGAATCACCATAAACATATTTTGGATTCTCCTTCACCAACAATATTATAGAAACACTTAGAAAAAATTTTGTAGGAGGAGGAGTTCTTTGAGGATAACCAGCATGAATATTTGTCACATTCCATCACCGCCATCAAATGGTAGTGGATATATTCTATAGATATTTGTAAGACTCCATGAATTTAATAACACATTCATAATATTTGTGTAAATTATACACAGATACAATATTTTTAGTCCCTACACAATTAAAACTCTCCCAACATACAATATTATTAAATATAAGAATAAATAATATCTCATTCGAAAGATCACTAGAATGAAAAATAAAATCATTAAGCTCCCTAATGAATCATTAGTGCAACAATGTCATAAAATCAAACTTCCACTATATATAGTAATATGATATCCATATGTCATATAAAATGATACACCACCATTTAAATGAATTTTATATATTAAAACATGCTTATATCATATATTATCATATAGAATAAAGAACTTGTTGTTTTATATTAACATTATGGAATATAACTTTCAATATACCACATTATCTATAAATTTATAGACATTAACACACCCCCACAGGTGGCTAGGGTGGCACAGGAAGGTATATTTGGGACTGTAGTCGTGGGGTCGAGTCCCCAAAATGGTTTATTTGCGATGTGTTTTCCTTTAGTCTGTATGATCTTCCATTTGGATGTTCTACAACAATTTTTAATAGAAATTATTAAATTTTACTTTATATTGTATGATATAGAATAAAATATGAAAAAAACTTGGAAAAGTCATATATATTTTTACAGAACACTTTTTGAAAGCTTTCATCTACATCGCCTTGTATCAAATCATATGAAGTACCTTTTAAATAACTCTCAGAAATCCTATTCAATAAAATCTAAAAAAATTAGAATTTCTATACATGTAATAACTCAATAACCATTAATTAAAACATAATTTTTGTCCACATGGGGGACCATGGGACACATGCTGTGTGAATTCTACATATCTTTCTCACATGTTCTCTATTCTATGTGTACAGACAGACCTGATAAATTAATACATCACGTTACATTTACCCTTATAAATGAACCTATCATGAAACCCAATTAGATATATAATCACAATATATAACTTATCATGGTATGATCATACATATTTATGATCTATCTCAATTGAGGGAATCCATATCATACTCATTATATTAGTGAAAAAATACCATCAATGTTTTGATCCAACCAATGACATAATCAAAAATATACCCATCCACCCATAATAAGAAAATATTCATGGATTATGTAACTAAGGTATCAAACTATGAAGTTTATAATTCAATTTATTTGGAAAAAAAGTGTTTTTTGTGAAACAATATAAACCGTGAACCTTTGGTAATTTAAAGAGATAGTGCATGACACTCCATATGGAAAACATGGTGGGTCGTATAGAAAAAAACACAATTTTATTCTTAATGAGGATATTATTTTTTCACATTACATGATTAATTATAAATAATAACCATATTATTTCATTACAACCTATAGTACTTCATAGGAAATATTGGTTAGGGATTACCCAAATTTTTATATTATAAGGTCAATATCATTTCACTTCATGAGTATATATGGGAGAGATGTTGAAATGATAAAGATGTAGGTGAAAATTTTATAACCTGATAAATTTATAATTGTTATAAACATAATTAATATAAAAAACCATAATAAAAATAGGTATCATCATATAATATATGATATATTACCAAGTTATCCTTATGTTCATTCCACTTTTAGGGTTTTATTAAACTCATTACATCTTTATGTCATTCCAACCACATCTCTATTAGTTTATACGATAAAAACCATAAAAATACTCTTTTAATGAGTAACATATTTAATGTAATTAAATTTCCATAATAATGAGTCATAATAATCATATTTATAATTTTGATCTTTTTTAATATGTATTTATTATCCTTCTCTTCAAAGCATCATAACTTATAATTCTAATAAATTCTACTATCTAATTTTAACTCTTTGTATGGTAATAATAACCACCTTTCTTAGAAAAAATTCTATCAGTTGTTTCCTTCATTTTCTTTTAATAAAAATATGTGACTATTTAAATTATTCTTTACTAACACATCCAAATACCATTTGAGATATAAATATATATTTACTTATTTTTGATAAAAATTTATAATTATTTGATGACATAACCAAGATTAATTTAAGTCATTTATGTGAAATTCAATTTGATTTTTGGTTGGTATAATCTTTTATTTCATAACATTGAATTTATCAATGTACAATCATATGCCCATTATCCTCATATAAAATATAATCTGTCCAAAATATTATAATAAGATGAAAGAACTCATTATGTAAGAAAATAATAGCTATTTCATATAGAGGAAAAAATTAACCAAATGAAAAATTTTATCTATATCATGTAGTATATTTTATGTGTTTATATTAGTGTAATTAAGAGAGTATTTTATTGTAAAAATATTCCATTGATAGGTGGTGGGATTATATCCCTTATATTTAAACAAACTTCTAGATAGACACATTATCTTGGACAAACAATCATTTATCAATACCATATTTTTATGTATATTATACAATTTGATTAATCATAGACATATTTATTAATGAAATTATCCTATATGATTTATAAAAACTCATTTTTAACCAAAAAGTTTTTTAATAAATAAGGTAATTAAGAAGAAATTATATTTATTTACTATAAATCCTTCTATTATTTATATATTAATTTTCTTTAAACATCACAAGTCAATATAACTTTTCATAATAAATTGATTGATAACTATAAGATCATTTAAAACATTACTTGATTTTGAACTCTTATATCTTTCCTTAATTTATAAATTATAAATTTATTATCTTATAAAAAACAAAATAAATGAGTTTATATTAAAACACTAATACTTTACATGGACTTTCCAAGGAGTTTTCATACATATTTTGGAATCCTATAAAATAAAATCATATATTAAAATTTTACATCGACCAGAGTCTTCTTGTATGTTTTAATTATGATGGTTGGAAACTCAGAAACATTTTTAGTCTTTCAGACATACTTTTCTTCTTCCTATTTTATCATCTACGCAATTATAAGATAAATAAAACACAAGAACCTAGACACCACATGTCATTGTTCATGAATCCTCAATAATTTTAGAAAATAGGGTTAAACATTATTGTACTCATTAAAATTATCAAAAAAATTCAAATTAATAATAAAGAATTAATACCATATATAGGACAAGATGGTTAGGTTATATTCAGTCGCATTATTTCATTAACAAATCTAGTCACATTGAGTATATGTGTATAGAAAATAGTTTCTTTTTAAATTTTACAGCTAATTTTTTTGAATTAACGGCCGTATCATTCTATTACTATCATAATCATCTAGGCACATTCGATGAAAACGTTAAACAATTGGTTTCTAATGAATAGATTTATACATCATGTTAAATTTTTATCATGCATTAAAATTATTCTTAGGTATTTTTACTAGTCTAAATTTGTATTCCGCAAGGAATAAACATTATAAATATTAATCTGGAAGTAAAAATATATTATAATAATTTCATTTATCTATAGAAGAATTATTTATCCATTGAGTGTCTTATTTTTATTACATTTAATAATTAATTTTAATAAATATTTTTCCACAAAAGTGATATACCCTTTTAGATTTACATCATATCCATTAGTTGTCAAAGATTTATATTTCACTAACAAATGAGTCTACTATAGCTTTCCTTACAAAAATTTCCTATTTTGGTGGGCTATATTTCTGGAAATTTAATATGAAATTTTTATATGGTTGAGTGGAAAACATGTTTCCCAATTCATCATATAGAAAATATAAACACTATTTTCATGGTATATTTCCTAAGGGGATAACTGTTAAGTGTAGAAAATAATACAAAAATGATATTTGGTTACAGAATTCATAGTGTTATTGATTTCCACTATGCATAAAAAATGTCATCTATGGGTACCATTCTTCAGTAGGATCTACCCTATTGAACGATCTAGGACTTCATATGTGTTTTGTTTAAAAGTAATATGAAACCTAGTAATTTTAAAAGGGTTTTAGCCTTAATATCTTATATAATTTATTTTCTTGTTATGTATTCATTTTTTTAATGATATATCTTAGAATTCGTATCACTTTCAATGAATACTTATGTTCAAACAATATTGATGCGAAACTATTTACAAAACTCATAGAATGTGTTACTCACCAAAATGAAAATCCAAGTATATTTATAAATATTCAATTTAATCTCACACAGAATGTATAATAGATATTCTTTATAAAGTATTAGAATCAATAGAAACTATTATTCTTCATAAGGGTAATATTGGAGTGATAGCTAGAAATTCCTAACATTTCTAGACAAGAAAAATGCTTCTAGGACAGTGAGTAATCTGACATAATGTCCCTCTACACATTATGACTCTACTATATATAAAACTTAATTCTATCAAAACTATAACTCCTAATACGTATAAACTATACCTAACTTCTAAAATTGATCACATAATCCTGTAAAAGACATTGTTAAGGTAGAAGAAATCTATATCAATTATCATACCTAACATGTAACTCTTATTGGGATGTATGAAAATATATATGATCAATTTAAAAATTTAATCTTAATCATAAATCTATTCATAAATAAAAATTATATTAATGAATAAAACAGTAAATTAGATAATTAAATAAACTATTTGAATATATATATGCAATATAAAAAGTTATGAACAATTTTTAAATATGTAAACTACAAAAAATATAAAATTTAGAATCCTTTTTAATCATTCCATAAATATATATAATTATGTTATATTTATTACAATATGAACTCTTTCATATTATTGTTTATATGATATTTAATTAAAAATAAAATTTTCATTATTTACATTTTATATATAATCTACACATATTTATAATGAATGTATATAAAATATCATATATTTTTTATTTTATAATTGATAAAATTAATTATCAAAGCTCGATTTTATATTTTTTTAAATAAATTCTCATATAAGGACATGTAATTTGAAAAATTCAAGTAATTAATCATGAAAAATTAATAATTTAAAATCTACACTTCATCATTTTTTCATTATTTTATAAGTGATAAATATTTTATAAATTATAGATATAAATTTCATATAAACCCATCATATCACAATTATATGTCGATGAATGCATAATAAGAGGTTATCTTATTATTAGTAATTAATATTATCTAATATGTTTTATTAATTTTCATAAAATATATAATAATTAAATAAAAACATTTTACAATAACTTTTTTAAACTAATATATATTAAATAAATACTCACAATACCCTTTTAGATAATTTATGAGAATTTTATAAATTATATTAATTTATTTATAATTAAAAAATTAAAAATAATTTATATTTTTATCATATTTTATGATATCCATAGATCATAATATGCAGTTTTCACATTATCAATCATATTTGATGATTGATAATCTATGGTTTCTATATGTCCTACTACATCTCACCACCAAACATTACAAATTTCTATATATAGTCTTTATGATAAGGTTAATTGTCTGTATCACATGAAATAGTTCTACCATCCCATATGATATCATATATCAAATTATACGACAAAACAAACTAGTGGAATGTGATTTTTCCCTACCTAAGATATCTCATATCATATAAAATGTCCCAAACACATCTTATATTATCACATAATTTATGGTTATTCATAGAATTAAACTATTATCACTAATTGTTATAACAAATATCATATTTCTTGACAAAGTTCAAAATAAAAAAATCATTTTTAATGTTGTAAAATAAGGATTATTAATTTATTTATTTTAGAAAATGATTTCAAAAATAATATTATGAAAACATGGATTTAATAACACTATTATATATTCGACGATTTATTTAAACATAATTAATGCAATGAAAAAAATAAAAAACCCTCAAAATAAGATCTACCTTATTCATAACCTAAACCCATAAAAATATATAAAATGGGGAAATGTTTTGTATCAAAAACCAATGAATGGTGACACCACCTTCTTCATTATAGTGCATGATGAAGATATCACATAGATGGTCAAAAGACAACCCCCTTTACAGTGTATCCATGGGTCGAAGTAATCACATTTTGCTCAATTGGGATCTATCGTCACCAAAGGTATGATAGTACCTCTGAAAAAATGGTGCATTATGAAGAGAAATATGAGTTCTATTAGTTGGATTACTGGGAACATTCTAACCCCACTTTCATAGTGGATGTGGATTATTTTTATATCTTCTATAAAGCTTCCATGAATTTATTTTTATTTATAATATTTATCTGTAAATTCATTATGGTTAAAAAAAATTTCATACATCTACCAGGCCCTCTCTCACAATAGTAAATCTTAGGAAATTATAATAGTAAATGACAGACCATGTGGATGATCACTAAAATGATAATTCTTATAATTCATCTATGGAATGAATCAAATTTTTCAACCATTACATAAAATATTATAAGCTAAAGTAGCAGTTATACAATATCCATATATCATATAAAATAATATAATATCGTTTACATGAAATTTTTACCTTAAATCCTGATTATATAATGTTTTATGATATATATAAATACACTTGATGTTTTTTATTATATTTAGGGTATATTTCCTTCACAATATTTTATGGATATATAATAATGTTCAATCATCTGGTGAACTGTCTAATGTAAAACAATGAAACCCCTTAAAAGAAACCTCTCTTGTTATCCCTATCAATATATAACCCATGGTTTCTCGAATACCAAGAATGGGAAGAAATCAGCCCTACATGTTTTCCTATATTAACAGCACAATATTTTAGAATTTATTTATCATCAATAAATGTTATTCATTGCATAATATTTTTCATAGTAATCCCTGGACCAAAAGAAGCATTATACCAATTTTATAACATATTCATTTCATCGGAGGGTATAAATAATTGTATTATAATTATAAATAATTTGTATAAATAAAAATTATCTTCATTTTTTATACAAATTCATTCATCAATCTCTTTTTCTGTTGATAACTAACAAATATGATCATTTTATGTATTTTTTCTGAAATATATCTTTTAAACATCTTTCTATTTTTTATTTCAATAACCTAAATATGTTATTTTATATATAATGGAAAAATATATTTTTGATATTAATAATTTATAATAAATAATTGGTAATTGTTAAAAAATATGAATAAATGTTGTAGGGATTATAATTTCTGTTTTCTACCAAACAGATTATATATATATACTAATTTTAATTAATAATTTACAATTATAATATTTTCACTTTCAATTAGATTAAATAGAATAAAAATTAAATATAATAATTTATATCTTTTGTAAGAAGGGTCATATTTTATTTTTAATAAAAACATAATTATAGTGGATAATTTTTAATCAACATAATCATCATTAAAATGGGTAACATAAGAACCTCAAATTTTATTAAGACTATATAAAAATTAGAAATAATTAAACATAATTTTTTGGATTAAAATTCATTCCCACATGTCACACAAACCTTAACTCAACTAAATCATGAACCACCAAATAAATTAAATTCTAATCCCTCAATTAACATTAATTTTAAAAACAAACTCCCTCTTAATTTCCTATAAAAGGACATCACCTCCACCAACTTCGAGGATCTTTATCCAAAATATTACTCAAAGAACCAAAGTCATATTAATTATAATAAAATCCACTTACATATTTTGATGCTTCTGGTTAGAATATATTTATCAATGCCTCTATTTTCGAGAAGTCTTTCAAGATAATACTCAAACTTTCAACGTGGGTATTATTCACTCTCTAAACATTTCAATTAAATTTGTCATCCAAAAACGTCAAAATATTATATAAACATAATAATTAAATGAAATCATTGTTATTATAATACTTAAATTTCATTATGTTAATGGAATAAATATTTTATACCACATTCCATTCATTATGAAAATGAAAATGTCGCTCATGTTATGTTTAGACTATTGCTGCCAAGGTTGAAATATATAATTTTGCATAAAAACCATACATGGATAGTTAAAATGGGATAGTTAATGAATATATAAGATATTTATAAAAACTATAATATTCTTAAAATATAAAAAAAATAATTGTTTTCATTCAACAATAAATTAAAACATTATCTCAATGTATGTGAAAACTACTGCCTCAATGGGGTGACATATATCATTTTTCAATGCTGAATTACACGGTTTGATTTAAAATACATTTGATGAATGTATTTGATATAATGGAATAATATATTTAATGAATATTTTTCATAAATTATGAATGAATTATAGATCTTTATAATGTTTTCTATTAATATTATTAAATTACCTGAAAAAATTTTATCATACAACCCGTTCACAAAAACCATGTACATTGTTTCTTTTTAGTGAACATGGAAATATAGACATATTTAAAAAAATATTTTCAATATAAATTATAATCTGGTAATAATTAAAACTAAATCAATCAAATGGGTTTATTATCTCATTTACAAAACATAAGCAAAAAAATATAAAATAGTAACATTCGTTGATAAAAATAAGAATTAACAAAATAATACATGTGTAGTGAATTATTATAATTTAATAATATAAAATTTATGATATATTAAAAAATTTATAATATTTTTGGATTAATATGGTTATTTTTATTACACATTATGTTAAATAACATTCATAAATTTCGATAGAAAAGGGAAAGAGTCTCTTTCCAATATCATTTTCAAATAGAGATTATAGTAAAAGAATTTATATATTTATAAAAAAATGTAAACACATTCACTAAAAACCAATGCATTTTATTCTACTTGGGTTATTTTTTATATTATATATATATATAATTATAATTTAATTTACCCTGGTAAATCTTAAACATGATTTGTCGCATTATGTTAAATATAAAGTCACCTCCTCCTGTTTGTCATGAATATTCTTCATCTATATCATATTATCTTCATTGATTTCTTTATCCTTGTTTCAAAAATTGATTAATATAATTTAATAATATTATTATCTTTATTAAAAAGTTTGTAAGATATTTTTTAACATTTTAAAAATTTTTCATTTTTTAAAAGGTATCATATTTTATAATTTTTCCCAAAAACACATCCTTTCACTATTATGAGAATTTTCGTTCTAAAAACATCATTTCCATGTTTAAAAAAATAATTTTTTAATTAATAAGGATTATTAAAAGTAAAGGAAATATTTTTATATTTTCTTAAAAGTCAATGCTTAATTTTAAAATATAATTTTTTATTTTAAATGGGGTTTTAAATACTTGGGCTTTTATGAAATAGGTCTTTATTGTCTTTATATCTTCTCAAAGAATATTTTATGGAAATAGATATGATTTATAAAAATTATTTTTAGAAGCAGTTTTTTTTATTAAATAGTATTTCATTAAATTATTTATCATGAAAAAAATATTTAATTTTAAATAAAATACATTTATGGATTTTTAAACATTTTATAAAATATGATATTTTTTGTTGTTTTCAGTGTTATTTGACCAATATAAATAAAATTGGGTTTTTAATCTATGCCATCATACTATGAAATTTATTTTGTTACATTTGGGATATGCCCATATGATTACATCCAACTTATTTATCAAAATTTCTTATATTTATTATATTATTATGATGTTTTAATGAATCTTATTTCCTTCTCATGGGTTAATTGAGATATTTTGAAATATTGAATGTTGATATAAAATTGTAGCCCAATTATATATAGTTTTCATTATATAATTGGTTTTTATAAAATAATATATCCCTAGAGAGAGCAGGGTAATGTTATATCTCATGAGATAAATATTAATGCTTGGTGAACCCAAAAACCCAAGGGGAATATGTCCATTAATTGATGGGTGTGCCAAAATTATAAGAATATCAAAAGAATTATGTAAATAATTATATCTTCTGAGTTGATATGTTAGGTTTTGTAAAGTGAACCACATACACTATTGTACTCTGTCAATTAAGTAAATTAGATTGGGTAGGGAACCCAATTTATATAGAACTTCTTCAATTATATAATGTTTGTCTTGGTAGTGACATTTGATAAAGGAAATTGGTTTAAATTCTTATGCTTATTTCAAAATATTATGTTAAGAAATGATATCATTTTATATTAATATATGTATTTTGTTATTCCCATATCCTTATACCTTTATTTACTATTTATAATCCATGTTTATTTTGTTATGATATTATAATGTTAGATTCATGGTGCATGGTTATAAGCCCATAAATATATTCATATCTTATGATCACTTATGATCATCTATTATTTTTTATTTTTTTACCCTAAGTGAGAATATTAGTTTAACCCTTTCGTATATTTCCACACCTTGGGTTATGAAAAATTATTTTTTATGTTATGTCTGCATGTGTACTATGTGATGATATTTTCTAAGGTAAATATTGGATATTGTTTAAAAATAAGTTGATTATGTATCACATCTCCAAGAACACTAATCCTTTATAGGTATATGATATTTATTTAATGTGATATGTATTTAATACAAATAAAAAATGTTGTAATATTTATATAAGTTATGTTTTGTTTGACAAGGTTTTATTAATGTATTCTTTAATTATTTTTGGAAATTAGGATTAGAAAACATTAGTAAAAACCCACTAGATATGTCTAAATATATCAAGTATCATTTGAAAAAATAATACAATGTCTGTCATTTAATAGTAATATAATCCATATATAGATACATATAAGTGGATAAATGTTATGGAATATATAAACAATGGGGTAATGTCCCTAAAAATTATAGTTTTTAATTTACATGAACTTCACTTGATGTGTGATAAAGAGGCCTACGAGTACACTTGGTTTGACACCCTCATGGGATTCACCTTGTTCATTTTATATTATGCTTAATAAAAACTATTATGGATTTTAATATTTTATCTATTTAAACCAATAATTTCATGCATTGATAAGAATTCGAGCAATAGATTGATATTTTGGATCCATTAATTTAATATTTTCTTCAATAACTCGTGTCACAGAAAACACCAAACACATGTAACAATAAACTAACATGACCATAAATATAGTAAATGATAAAAAATATTGAAAATATAATAAGAATAAAAACCATAGTAAATTAAATTATATGAAAAAATTTAATATTTTTAAATTTAGAAGTCAGATAATTGATATTAAAAAGAATTGTATTACAAATAACCATTTTAAAATAATTTTTAAATTTAACCTAATAAATTAAATTCACCACTTTTAAAATATTACTATAATAATATATGATATTTCAATATATTGACTTATATTTTAAAAATAATTAAATTATATATTTTTATGAAATAGTATTAAAAAACACTAAAAGTTTAAAAATGACACCTCGAAAGAAAAGTAGTTTTTCATAATAATACATATATCCTTTAGAAATATAAATGTATAAATTTTACAATTCATGAAAGGTAAAAATATAATTTTAGAATTTATAATTTCCAAATTAGTTTAGGGTTAATTTTTTTATTTTTATAATATAAAATATTTTTAGGTGAATAGTATAAAATTGTAGATTTGGAAAAAGCATCACTTTTATGAAATTATCATAATAAAAATTGTCTCAATGCTTTTTATAATTTTTTATGTAAAATATATCTTTATAAGTAAAAAATAAATATTTTATTATTAATATGTTTTTTATAAAAGCCATGTTTATATATTAGGATTCATAAGTAAGTTTTTAATCTAAAACTGTTCATGTTCTCTTATTTTAAAAATTTGTTTGCATCCCTTGAAAAAAAATATTTATTATTTTATAATTAATATTTTCATATTGTTTAATTTTAAAATTTAATTTTTAAGCATAAAATAATGACTTTTGGGATTAATTTTAATTACCTTGAAATAATATAAGATATTTATTTTAAATGAAAAATTTTATTAGCATTGTTTAATATTTATAAAAAAGAATAAATTAATATCATATAAAAAACTTCAACAATAGAATTTATAAATAAATATATAAAAAATTAACTATCATTAAAATTTTAATCAACCCTAAATGATATTAAAAAGACTTATCGGTAAAAATATTATTTTCCCCACAAAATAGTTTATCTATATAATAAATGTTTTATTTCAAAAGTTATTTTTATATTATTGATAAATATAATTAGACTATATGGATCATAAATATTATTTTCATAACATAATTATTTCTATATAATTTTTACCATACATGTTTTTAACAAATATAATCAATAATAATAAACACTATTTTTAACGGGAAAAACTATAATGGTAAAATATACAAAACACATGGTAAAAGTCGTGAAACATTTTAAAAAAATGGGTTAAAAAGGATGTCGAAGATTTATCAGCCTTATCCCACACTAAATCCCTTATTTCTCAATTTTGGATCCATTTATCATTCAATTGTATCATTAAATTACTAAAAAATAATAGGGGTTCCCAAAAGTCCCATTTTCTTCACTTTTAAAAGGGGTTCAATTCCACCATATCATTGATACAATTTCTCTTATAAATATCATTAAAAAATAAAAATAATTACTCTAATATATATAACGTTAACTATCCAAATACCTTGGTCTAAATAAGTTATCTAAATGCCATTTTATTCAGGGTAATGTTAAAGAGAAATTTCTATGTACCTATGTGATTATTGCGTACTCCATACATTTTTTTTCTTATCATCCTCCTCCAATTATACCTTAAAAATGGTAATATAATGATAAAATTATAAATATTATTTTAAAATAATTTCTTATTAATTTAATAAATATTATTTATTCCATCCAATCCGCTTATGAAAACTAATGAATGTTAATCTTACATTGTGTGGACTACCACCTCCATGCTGTAACAATTTTTATTTCTCATATTTATTTACAGTATTTATCCAAAAAAAATAATATATTTTTCACCAACTAAACAAACATGAATAATAATATTTTTCTTATTTCATAATTATATTATATACTTCTATTACAAAACTCATCCATTAAGATATAGTGTATTCATTTTTAGGGTTAGTTTAACCACCTATTTAAACAATACAACAAAAATATATCATTGATGACTATGAGATCATAAATACTATATAAATATTAATTTAATAATAAATTAAGTAATTTTTTAAGTTATTTAATTTTTTTAAATTATTTATTTAATATATTTTTAAAATATCAGATTTGGTTGCGAAACATTCCAAAATAAACTGAAATCGATTTAATCTTCACACAAACATAAATAAGAATATATAATAAATAAATATAATATGATAACAAAATTTCCAAATTAAATGAAATATAGTTTAATATATTCCCTAATAAGGTATATAATAAACATAATTTTATTATTTATCTAGTTAAAAACATGCACAAAATGAATCTGGAAGAAGATATGGGTTTCTTATCTCAATTTTCTATCCATTGAGATATAAATAAACTTATACACTATGTTTTATTTTTAATTGTCTATACAAAATATATTTGATAGTTTTTATCATGATAATATCATTATTCCTGGAATTTAATGTTTATTTTGAAACCATATCCTTAAATTAGTTTTAAATGGAATGTTTTTAATGTCATAAGGGCTTCACTAACTCAATATCCATCACATTAGAAAATTTAATTTCTTAGAAATTTATAGTTTTAAATATTTTTTTTATCCTAATGTTCACATATTTTATATTATATTTCGTTTTTTGGGGAAATTAATTATCATCATGAATAATCACTTCTTCTTTTTTTGAAATAATAGTATAACATTGGTCATATTAACTATCATTCTTACAAATGATTCTCTTATCACATGTACATATTTTTCTTCTTAACAGTTTTCTCCTCTAATTTTAAGAATGAAAATATGGATCTTTTATATGATTTTCATAATTGTATTTACCCATATTAAAAATAAAAAGTATATACACTTTTTACTATGGGGTTTTTAAACAATATCATTTCAAAATATTACAAATAATGTTTTTCATACATTAAAAATAAAATGGTTTATCTTCCAATATATATTTATTTTGATAACATTTATTAATTTTAAAGGAATAATTTATTGAATATTAATTTTAAAATTCCTATTTTTCATATTTTTTGACTTATTTTTCTTATAAATATCATTTTATATTGACCTAAAACATTTTTTTGATGAATATGTTGAAAATTATTTTTTGAAATTTAATTTTACAATTATTCTATGATCACATATATCGACCTCATAATCCTTTTATATGAATCCTTGTCTATCTATTTTCATGTTCTCTGAAAAAACAATTATTTTTATCTCTGTTTAATATAATATTTTATTTTAATACTCCTAGAAAAGACCATGGATATTTCTTGTTTCCAATTTTAATTTTATATAAATCCTTAATGGTTTAATTCATTTAATTAATTATCCATTGAAAGATATCATACTTAATTGAAGACATTATTTAAATTATTGAAACCAATTTCTTTCACTTCATGGAATAAAAAAATTAACTTTTCTATCATGGAAATGATCGATCACTTAATTTTTATTTTATAGTAATTGAATGTGTAAAAACATAATTTCTCTACATATTCCATTAATTTTTTAATACCCTATTTTAATTTTTATTTTCTAAAGGGTTTTCAGATAGTTTTCATAAATCAATTGACTGGGGAAACTATTGGATTACCCAAATTCCCTTTATCTATATAGTGTAAATAATATATAATTTATATTTATTGAGTAATATTTACATAAAAACTCACTTGATGTCATAAAATATTTATTTATATTATATGGGAATATATTTTTAGGATTTATGATCAAATTATGAGTGATTCCTTATGTGAATCTATTTTGAAAATAATATGAAATGCTTTTTATATACATTGGTTCTATTTTATTAAATGAATTATTGATATCATATGGAACATATATTAATATATTATTTATGGGGGGTATCTTATATCACCCTCAAATTCGTTGGTTAATGTTTTATATCTCACGATATACTCTAGTGAGGGACTTCTTGATGTTCTCAAATACTAAAGTGTGATCTTTTAGGGATTTTCTCATAAATTAAAAGGAGATAATTCTTTGATACCTCAAAAATTAAAGGGTGATGCTTCTTGGATTTTCTCACAATCTAATACATGGATGTTCTTAGTATTCTCAAAATTTGATGATACCATATTCTTATGTTTTTAATATATTTTTATGCTTGTCTTTATGACTATGCCATTCTCTAATTGAACATGTTCACTAACTCATGTGTATTATGATTCACTTATTATGTTGTGTAATATTAAATTCAATACTCAAGTTTTATGAGATAATATTTGTTGGTTATGATTTTCAAATGTATTTTTATTTTACCAATGTGATCATCTTATGATTACTTATGACATTTGTTTCTTATTTTTTATGTCTACCCTTGATGAGAATCTAATATCCCCCCATAATTATGATTAAATCTCGCTAGGTTAAAAAAATGTTATACGTTACATGTGTCTAGAAGAGTACCTTTCATGAAGAAGTTGTGGGGAAATCTGGAATAATACTTATGGGTTAAATAATTTTTTATATAGTGGAAAATTTCAACTACAAGAAAAGGCATGGGGTAAATTAGTTAATATGTTTTCCAAATTCCATAATAAAGTAAACATAAATGGTATTGTGAATATTTTAAACTGAAATATGTTATTTAATTAATGTAATTGAGATGGTAACATCCATGAGGATTCATAAAATTTCATTATTATTAACTTCTGAGGAATTAATTTCATTATCTCATGATTAATCATTTTGATACCGGATTCATAATACTCATACTAGGATCAAGAGTTTTACTCAATGAAAAAACCTAGAAGAAATGGGATAAAAATTTCATTGAAGGAAAAGGTTATGGTTTTAAATATTTGAAACCAAATGTGATGGTATCCGATCATCAAACAACCATGAAAATGATCAAAAAAATTCTTAATCGATGAATAATAATGTGAACTATGTAAATATATAGAACTCATCAAGGATGTATTAACATGATATCGACTCAAGTATATGAAAACCACCAGCATTATTTAATTCGGTCACATATAAAATTATTTTTGAGAAATGGATCAATAATATAGAAAATATATTTTATATTCACTAGTTCTTAGACCATGAAAAAAAATGTAGTTTAGATTCGTTTATAATTTTAATCTTATCAATGTTTTAATATATAAACCCTAGACTTTTACACATATTATTACGTGATTTTTGTATATTTAAAAATCTAATTACAAGACAAGGGTTGTAAAGGATAGTCTCTTTGGAATATTATGTACATAATTAACCAATCATAAACAGAATGGTTATCCATGGAAAAAATTGGATATCATAATCATGTCAAAAGGCATAACATAAGGGACTATAATAATGGTATCCCTAAAAAAAGAAATAAAAAATAAATGGTAATTAATAAGGGAAAATAGGCATGGATAATGATAATTTATATCCAATTTAAGTGGAAACATCTCAATGGATATTTTAAGAAACATTAGAAATGAAACACTTTAGTGCAATATAAGGATAATATTTAAATAAATTTAAAGAGGAAAATGAATATTTATTTTAATAAAACCATAAATGAACCAATATATTTTTTCATGATGAAATAATGTATTTTATAAAAGTGATGGTGTCTTAATATATATAATTTAAATTAATTTAAAATTGGCATGAAATTGAGAATTTCCCTTTAATCGGGCATGCTTTTTTGGAAGAATTGGGAATTGAACGTTATTAAAACATATATGTCCCCAAAACTGATGGATTAATATATCTGGAAACATGATTTTGTAACATATAAATAGAATTTATAAATATTATATAGAATTAAATAATATTTAAATTTTTTAAAGAGGAAGAATGTGCAACTTGAATGAAAAATGGAGGTTTTGAAATAGTCATTTACCTTATTTACGAAATTGTTATGCACTTGATCATAAAATCCAATATAATTGGATTATATTAATTAATTAATTAATTCAAAAAATTCATACATTTATTTTATTTACTATAATTTTATTAGGTTCATGTATGTCCCTTTTGATGGGTTATTATCTTCAATTTCATTGTTCAAAAGTGTGGTTTTTCTTTGGTATTCACCTTTGGTTTACTTATTCACATGTATAGAAAATCATTTGAAATGAGAATTTTTTCTAGAATTGAATTTAAATGTTATTAATGAAAATCCATAATGTTATTTATTTTATCAATAATTAGGTTTTATTACTTCTGGATGAATCAATAAATACATAGTTACTGATAAATTTTTGGATTATTTTTTGTGGCTTCCATTTACAACCAAAATGTTTTGATTTATTATTTAAAATCATGTGTGCATAATGATTAAAACATTTAATATTATAATATATATATATGGTAATTTCATTTCTATAAAATGGTTTTTATGACCATCCTCAAAGTATTTAATTGAAAATGAAAATTTGACACCCTTGAATGTGATAAATTATCACCTCCCAAAAAACATTTTGATTTTTAGAAAAAAAGGATATTGTAAGGGATTTTTGATTGTTTATTACATTATAAAAATAATATTATATTATATTTAAGGTAATGCAGTTATCATACCTTTTTTTTGTATTTTTAGAAGATAATAAGAAACTAATTTGAAAATAAATTAAATGAAAAGTAAAGAGGAATTTACCTCTTAAATTTCTCCCCTGTGAAAAAACTCCCTAGAGAAAAGGTTTTGGTATATTGGTGATACTAATATTTCTTGGGTTTGGGGTAGGGGAATGTGAATATTATTTTTTAGAATTTGGACAAGGATAAATTCATGGAAGGTGTGAGGAGAAGTGGCGGTGAGGGTGGTATTTAAAGTTGAGAAGAGTGGTGTTTTCACATTATTGTATTCATTAGTCTATTATTTTGCATCATGAATATTAACATATTGAGAATGATAACCAAATATAAAAAATTATTAAGAGACATAAAATATTATTTTTCTTATATAAAAATGACTGAATATATAGTGTATCTTTCTTATAATGTATATATACCCAAAATTATCATATATTACTCTTCACCAGAAAATTCAATTTTTTTGTAAAACAAATACAATTAACCCCAACCACTTTTAAATGTTTAAAATATAAAATTGAACTCAATTTTATGAAAATGATTTTACAAATATGGGAATTTTGTTTAATTAAATTCATCATTTCCAGGGAAAATATGGTTTTTAAAATAATAACTAATTTTTTAAACTTCAAAAAATTTATCATTGTCTCAGAAAATTATCATATAGTCATAAGATAAAAAATAAAAATTTATGAAAAAAATTTGGTGTATATTAATTATCTTTTAAATTATTTAATTTATCATAATATTTTAATTAAATATTTATGAATTACACAAATACCTACACATAATTAATAATTTTTGAAGTATTTATTTACTTGTACTATGATATTATTATATCTTATTTTCATTTATAAGATACATAAATATTATTTATACTTTCATGGGTGTGTTTATAATTCTACTGGACATATTATTATTCATAAAGTACATATTACTATTCCAAATATCAAGATACTATTTCATCAATATGGGTTTCATAACTTCTATAAATACATTATATTTTATCCATTATTCATTTGTAATGTATTTATAATGTTTTTAAGGGGATATTATGTGATTTATACTATATGAAATAATCACAAGTAGGTAATTTTAATTAATATACTTTTATGTCGTTGCATTCTTCCACCTTATGAAATTTCACCCTCATTTTTTAACATTCTATGTTGAAAAAGGTTCTATGTGCTTATCCATCATCGTTTCCTTAGGTTCCCATGTTTCCACTCTGTATATATGGTTCTTTAATAGTACATTGACTAGGTGAGTTTTCATGTTCTGTAGAATGTTTTCTCTATGATCAGGGATCAATAATGGTTTCCCCTTGTAAGGGAGATAATTTTACAACTGTACCACCTCATTATTCAGTAAATTTGAGAGATCTGGTATGTATTTTCTCAAGAGGGATACATGGAATACGTCATATACATCAGACATAGTTGGTGTCTGTGTTAGTCAAATGGAATCAACTCTAGCATGATCAAGAATCGATAATGGGCATTTTTAACTAGGAATCAACATTCCTTTCATCACAAATATCATGATCCTCCTCCATAGAGATATGTAGATGAATACCTAGTCTCCAACATTAATCTCAAGGTCCCATTAATGCTTGTCTACATATATATTTTCTACAATTTTGGATGACTTGATGTGATTGTGAATTTTTTTAACCTTCTCTTCCCATTCATCAACCATTTTAGGTCCTAGAAGCTTACGCTAACTTGATTCATCCCAACACATCATGGTTCAACATCTTTTCCCAAAAAGTGCCATGTACATATCCATTTGGATGCTTGAGTGGAATCTGTTGTTGTATGAGAATTTGACCAGTGTAATATGTTAGTCCCATCTTCCATTCAATTATAGATAACATGATCTCAATATTTATTCTAGTTTCTAAATTGTCCATTCATATTGGCCATTAGTTTTAGGATGATAGGCCATAATGAATGAATATCACCTTGTTTCATAGAAAATGATACCGACTTTTCCAGAACATTTTGGTGAATATCAAATATCTATAGGATAAAACTGATAGTTGTAATCCATGAATATTTATAACTTATCTAATTTATATATTGATAAGTTGATTCAATGAGAAATCCCCTTGAATTGAGATAAAGTGTGTTATCTTTGTATTATTATACCCAAAAACTCATATAGAATTTTTTCCTCTCGATGTCTTCGGAGGTCTGGTGACAAATTCCATGGTAATGTTTTCGAATTTCCATGATGGTATGGGTAGTAGTTTTATCCTCCCATTATATGGTTTCCTTTCATCCATAAATTGTTGAAATGAAAGTAAATTTTATTTATATTCAATGATATCTTTCTTCATATATTCACACTAATAGTGATGTTGAAGATCATGATTAATATTTGTGCTCCATGGGTGGATAGATAATGCTGAGATATGTGCATCATTCAGGATATCTTTTTGTATATATGGATTGGATTTTACACATAACGTTGACCCAAATCTCATGAATCCTTTTTAATCCATTTTGAGCTATGAGGATTTCTCATTTCTCATGGATTCTACCTTCTACTGAATTTCAACATCACATATTTGATATTTTTTAATTTTGACCATAAGGGATGGTTGAGAAATAATTTGAGAGAGTATTGATGATTTTATTTCCTTAATTATTATGTTCTAAATAATTTTAAAATATAAAAATATTGGATCCTTCTCAATTCTCATCATTTATAAAGATGAAGGATTCTTTCTACATAAATCATTTTCCACCTTTTTTCATTACTAGGATGGTAGTGGATTGACAATTATTAATTATTGATGAACTATATCAATTGTATATGGTGAATATTAAGATCTTTATATGTGAATATATATTTTAGACTATATTTATTAGTATATATCTCAAACATCTCCCCATAGAGATAATGCCGCCCGATTTTCAATATAAAGATCACAATTGAAAACTCCAGATCGTGTGGGGGATTGTTTCGCTGATTAATTTAGAACTAAATTGAGGCATAGGCTATCAAATAATAATTTTTCATCAATATATATCCTAATACCTTCCTTAAAGCATCATTATACACTAAAAAGAGTTCCCTACTTGTTGGCAGTGTGAGAACTAGTGCAGTGATATAACAAAATTTTAACTCGTTAAAGCAGTATTCACACAAACTGGTCCATGAAAAAATTTCCCCCTTACGAGTCATCATGGTTAGTTGGTTCTACAATCATGATAAGTTCTTTAATAATCGTTGTTAATACCAAGGTAGTCCAAGGAAACTATGGATATCCATTAAATGTGTTGGTATGGTTCACTCTTTGATTGCCTTTGTTATAAAAGGGTCCACAAATATCCCCTTTCTGATGATTACATTCCCCACAAATGATACATCCTCCATAAAGAACTCACATTTACTGTACTTTGCATTGTTTTTCTTTCTTTGAAATGTATTTATCATAGTACTAATGCTCTCTTAATGTTACTCCTTAATCATGGAGTATATCAGAATATCATCATTAAATACTACCCCAAATCTGTCAATGTAATCTATAAAGACTATATTCATTAATCCCATGAATGTTTCTAGATAATTATTGAGTATTAAAGGAATAACTATGAACTCATAATTTCTATACCTTTTTTGAAATGCAGTCTTGGGAATATATTTCTTCCTCAATGTTAATTGGTGATATCCTAACTGAAGGTCCAATTTTGAGAAATTATTGGCCTTATATATCTAATCTAAAATGTAATCTATCCATCATATTGGATACTTGTTCTTTATTGGGATTCTATTGAGATCGCGATAATCAATGTAGTCATGAATTTATTCATCCTTTTTCTTGACAACGAGGACTGTTTCACCCCATGGTGAAGAAATCGCGCATATAAAATCATTTTCTATATTCTCTATTAACTGCTTCATTATTTGATAGAGTTCAATGGTGGCCATTCTATATGGTTTCTTCAATATAGATTGGTATCCATGAATATATTCAATTTATAGATCAACCAATCGATCATGAGGAAGACCCGAAAACTCTTTGGGGAGCACATCATTGTAGTCCCTTGCAATAATTATGTATTTGAGATTCATTTTCTCCTTTGCCTCAATCATTTATGTTAGATAAACATTATCATAAGGAAAAAATATCCACACATGCGATGTCAATATTGAAAGAGATTCATCCTCCTCTTAAAACTTGTACCGAATTGGAGTATGCTTTGGTATGTGAAGAGTGATATTAAATTATTGATAGTCGATGATGGATTTGTGTAAAGATAGATAATCCATTACCAATATAGCAACAAACTCTAACAATATTTTATAGATGAGTTATAAAACTTGGACTCAATAATTTCCCCATTTACTATTATCACCGATAAATTAGCCTCTAAATTATGATGTGGCGATTAAATAGTTATACTAGACATGAAAGATGTCAAATAATTTAAAGATTCTAAATCAAATAGTATGTTCATGATTCTTGAATGAATAACCAAGATACCTATCACTATATTATTATCGATCTATACCTCAGTAGTAGTTATTGAATATTCACTTCCTTATTGCCTTGGATGTTGTTATTGATGATTTCCTCATACTAACATTGGCTTACAGTATTAGCTTGTGTAATACCCATTCACCTTATAATTTATACAATGCACAACAGGCTGAGTGTTGATCTGAACCTTCCTTTCTTTCTCCAAATTAGTGGGAGTCTTCATTTCCCTTCACCATTTATTATTTATATGCCCATATCTTCTAGATTTGAAGAATCTCTGTGTTCCCTTTATGTAGTTTCTGGGATTCTTCTTCCCACACTTTTGATAGGTGGGATGTTGTGTCTTCATTCAATAATGGTATTAATATATTGATCTACTCATATTAATCAACATTTTCAATTTTATTATCGAGCCCACGAGACCAATAAGAGACTTAAATATCTATTTCAACCTTAAGGTAATAATGTATAATCTTCCCATAACTTTATAAGTCTCATATCGAAAATGCCGATCGTAAAACCTGATTTAGTCCTCCAAATAATAGATCCTCATTTCTCTTAGTGTACATGACAATGCCAGAAGTGTATCTTTCATGAATTGTGATGTTTGTCTCATATTTCCTAATATACTTAGCTTTATTCTTCTTCACATTGAATAATTCTTTTTTTATTTGGAGATGGAGGTTTCAGGAAAAATATTTAATGAAAAATATTTTCATGAAATATTCCCATTCAAATAAATTTATTTCTACCTTGCACATTATGTACTTTATCAATTTTCACCCCTGATAAGCTTTCCCATAAAAATGAAAAACTTCTTGTACATATTTCTCTTCTTATGATAACTATAGAATATAGAGTATTTTTCAATAGAGTTATTCTATTGTTCTGTGAAGATTGAATTATGAGATCTGATAAACATGGTAGGACTTTTCCGCATGAATGATTTGAAGATAATATTCAATTTATTTTACAAGGAACGATTTCCACATGATTCATGTTATTATTCATAATCTAGACCACTTGAGCATATATTTTCATAATGTATTAGGAATCTATTCCAATCATATTATGTATTTCACAAGGGAAATCATTACATTTCATATGACAATGGTTTTTTTAGAATGTACTTCTATTTCAAAACATTAAATAAGAATAATAATCTATAACTAGAAGGATTAAATTATTTTACAATAAAAATTTAGAAATAAAATTATAATATAAAAGGATAAACTTTTAAAAGAATAGTATATCCCAAATAATCATACCTAGGTTTCAATATAGGGCATCCATGATCTATTTCCTAAAAAATATTCTTATAGGATATTTTTTGTTCTCTTAATAATGGTGCATAATGGGAATATGAATATACCAAATTAATTCCCTCTTCAGTGACAAACTAGGTGTGTAGTAAGTACAGTTGTCATATTCTATGTTACCCTATGCAAAAAACAAGACACCTTGTCGGAGTGTTATCTATAGGTACATATGTTCCATAACTACATCCACTTGTAGTATCCATATATGGATGTTTTTTATAAACCACATAAACTATACATACCAAAATGTAGGGATGTTTTCTTATACATAGCCTTATCTATAAGGCTTTCACTAGAGTTTCCAAATCCAAATCCCAAAAATAAATAAACATTTTCTATTATACCAAATATAACTAACCTGGTCATTTACACATATTAGTGCATGATTTTAGGCATAGTTAACCATCTTATTATAATCCAAGGATCCTAATTTATTTCTTATTTGGACAATTCGGTATATAATTAGACATTCTGAAACGAAAATGAAAACATATTTTATTTAATATTCATAATGGGATTTGAAATTCGAATATGTTCATTAATCTTAATATGATAACCCGAGGAATACATAAATAAATTCGATGATTTAAAAATTCCAAGAAGGAAATAAGTATTGGAATAAAATATGATTCATGGCTCTCTTCCCAGACTATATAACTATGTGGGAACAGTCCCATTCAGAAATTAGGTTCACTCACTATGGCAACATGACATCTCATGAGACAAAAAATTACCCAATCCATTATCGTGCTATTTGGGTTCACCCATCATAACATGATAATGAGTATTTATGACACATGAAGAAGCATACATATGGAATCGATAATAAACATAAGGGTTTCCCATGAATATTATTGGCTATCAAAATCATGTTAAAATGCATAAGGTAAGAGAATGTCAAAATGTTGTCTATGAAAGAAGAAATTTAAATCCTACATGAACATTAATAAGGTAAAATAGTCATGTATCCAGATAATTCAAGTCCAATTTATGTAAAAACATTTAATATGAGTGTTTAAGAAACATTAAAAATTAAACATTTAAGTGTGGTTTAAGGGAAATATTAACGATAATTTGAAGAGAAAAAAGATTATTTGTTTTCATAAAACCAGAAATGAATGTAGATATATTTTCATAATAAAATGTGTGATTTTATAAAAATAATGGTGTCTTGAAACATATTATTTAAGGTAATTGAAATCGGTATGATATTGGAATGTTCACTTTAATCAGGCATTCTTTATGGGATGAATTGAGGAGCGAACCATATTAAAACATGTATATCTTTGAAAAATAAGGATAAAATGATTTACATACATGATTATGGAACATATAAATATAATATATAATAATTACATAAAAATAAATAAGATTTAATTTAGATTAATGGGGGGAAATCAATATCCAAAGGAAACAATTGTTGTTCAGAAATAATCTATTCCCTTATGTCCAAAAAAGATTACACTTGATCGTAAAATCTGGGTTAATTAGATTAAATAAATAAATTAATTAATTAAGATCATTTAATATATTTATATAATTTATTATAATTTAATTTTGTTCACTTATGGCCCTTTTATGGGTTATAAGATTCGATTTTATCATTCAGAAGCATTCTTCTACATAAGTTTTCATCATCGATTTACATATATATACGTACAAAAAATGATGAATAATGAGAAAGGTTGTACAGAGTTTAAGTTATATGTTATTAATACACATCATTAAGGTTAAATGATTTTATAAATTATTTGGTTATATGTTATTGGGATAAATTATTAGATAAATAATTAATGATAATTGTTTGGATTATTTTGGGCGGTTTTCTCTCACAATGAACACAATTATTTATATTACATAATGTGTATATATTTCTTTTAGAACTCTAAATAGGTTTTAATATATATAATACACTTTTTTAAACCTTAAATGTAGTTAAATGACCATAAATTTATGTGTTAATGGAAAATGAAAATATTTCATCTAGGAAGGCGATAAATTAACATTTCACAGATGATATTCTCATTTTTGAAAAAAAGGGAGAAGAGAGGGGTTTAATGATGGATTATTACGTTAGAATAATATAATTATAGTATATGTGACGTGCTGAAGTTATCAGACCATTTTTTTGTTTATTTTACGAGATAATAAATAAATAACATGAAATGAATTTAAAAGAAAAGAATAGTGAAATTTACCACTTTAATTTCTCCTCATTGAAAAACTTCTTCTGGAATTAATTTTCTTATTCTGATGAGACAAATATATTCTGGATGTGGAGGAGATTCTTAAAAAGAGTATTAGTAAGAATTTTTACAATGATCAAATATTTTATGTTGTTAACAGAATAGGTGGTGAGGGTGGTATTTATAGGAGAGGAGATGTGGGTTTTCTTATTATTCTATTCATTAGTTTATTATTTTGGATTAATACTATGAATAGTTTGAAAATTATCACCAAATTAATCAAACTAATGAAGCTATGTTTGATATTATGGTTCTTACATCAGAGATGACTCACGGAATAGTGTATTTAACTCATAAATTATATATATCGTAAATCAGCATATTTTAAATTTCACAAAAAAATTAACTAATTTACAAAAATCCAAAGAACCCACCCTACACATTTTTCGATGTGTAGAATTAAAAAAAACACAACTTTATGAAAATATTTTTATAAATATGATAAATTTAATTGTAAATTAACTTCCTCATTTACTTGTAAAATAGCAATTTTAAAATTATAACTGATTTTGTAATAATTTGAAAAATAAATTAAGGTCTGATAAAATAATAATTATAGTCATAAGAAAATAAAATATTAATATTAGAATAAATTTTTGGGAACTAAATTATCATCTAAATTATTAACTTAATCATAATATTATCAATAAATATTTATGACTTACAAAAATACATATAGTAAATTAAAAAATTTTAAAAATTTTATTTATTTATACCGTGATAAAATTATATTATATTTTCAAGTATAAGGTTATTAAGTATTATTTATACATTAATGAATGGGGCTACTACTCTATTAGCTAATTTACTATAATATTGGTTATATTACAATTCCAAAGGTCGAATTAATATTTCATCAGTATATGTTCCTTAACATATAGAAATACATCTTATTTCATCTATTATTTATTTATAATGCTTGTATTGTGTTATTAATGTGGTTTTATGATATTTATACAATATGAAGTAATTATAATAAGGTAATTTCCATTGATATAATTTCAGTTCATTACATGGATTCTTATCAATAATACAGTAAATGTTGATGAAATTAACTCCCAAAAATGTGTAGGGATTGAGAAGGAATTTTTAAAAAGTTATTTTCCTCAATCTATAGATATAAAAATGGATACGGAATTCCTGGAACACATGTAAAATTATAATGAAAATATTTTTAAAATATGAGAAAAAAAATTACTATACTTAGAAGGTATTATTTATGTTTCCTTATCAAATATTAAAGAAAATTATAAGGACTCGTCCATAAAACATTACATAATATTGAATTAAGCAAATAATTTAAATTGAGGATCTTTTTAGGAATAAAGTTTTTGAAAATTAGGACATAATTATAACATCTCAAAAGATTACAAAGTAAGCACTTCTACCCATTTTCTATTTTTTATAATATAAAAACTCCTGAAAAAAAGTGTCATGTCTAGTTTTATGTTTTAGAATGAATGATCTTTCCTTGATCCCATCTTTTACACTATTCATCTTTATGTCATGTAAAAAAAATTTCAAAACATTGGATGAACATAAAAAGCTCAGTAAGGGTTATAAAACAAAGAAAGAGAACCTTAGATCATTAATACATAAAGAACATAAACTCTTTTTCTTACCCCATGAAATCATAAAAATTATGAATAACACATATAAATCCTATATCATAAATTTAACTTTGGTATCTATAACATACTTACATTATAGCTATCACAGCTACATAGGGAGTTACTTTGAAATACCCATTACAGAATATAACCTAAATCTCACAGGAGAAACATCCATGTTTACCTTCATCACGTTACCCAATTCATTGGAGAGCTATCTTGGGCTCACCCGCCCTTGGATAATCATAGAACCACCCTTATACATAACAATTCCCATGAACCATAACATTTTCGTAACAAATAAAACAAACATAAAAGAAAGATAACATTTCCACATTTCAATCACAATATATCATTTAAATATATTTAAATAACAAATACATTACTAAAACTATTTTCAATACCAAAATACATAAAATATTATATGTTATTTATTTTCCTTTTAAAAATATTACGGCTTTTTATGGAATCCAAAGATCAAATAATACTCACGGAGGCGGAAAGGTCGTTGTTGCCGCTTACGTTAAAAAGAAACATTCTTTTTTGTCATTTAGTAAAACGCCTCGTAGAAAAATATTCCCTTTAAATGAAATGAAATTTCAACAGTGTTTATACAGTGTATATAATTAAATCGTGTATTAAAACAAAATATTCCTCAATGAAAGGAGATAGAGACGAAGTCCCTTACCTCTTGTCCGACTTGACTCAATCCCTCTTTAATCTCCTGAGTAAAAAAACTAAATCTAATTTCTACATTCATAAGAACCTTATTCATGTTTATGATTCCTTTTATATCACTTATTACCATGTTTTAAACATTATGTAATCATTTAAGTTAATAACGTTCGTTTTGTCGATATTTGGTACTTGAGTCCAAAATCAACACCTTATATTTACAGGTTGTCCATGTGGTCAATATTACATTATATCCAGAATGATATTTATTATTTAGATATCATATATATCATATATATCGTATTTTTCCAATATATATATATATATATATATATATTTATTACAGTTTATATCATTTGGAGGTAAGAAATGAAATGCACCATTCATTGAGACGGTAAGCCGTATGTATGCATGAATGCTAATTTCATTTATATTTCTTATTTTTATAAAATTAAAAAATAATGATACTTATTTATATTATAATTCTAGTATAATATCATATATAATATCATTATCTCCATACTTTATAAGTCTCTAATATGGAATTAACAAGTCATATAACATTGAGGGGGCGGTAGTCCGCACATCCTCAAATTAAATTATCGTGTTTACCCATAATGAAAACAATAATGGTATGCTATAAAAGAAAAATAATGAAGAAAAAAAAGAAAATATAAAAATAATATATATCATATATAAATACAGTGTCATCTTAATGGCCACCATGATAGGAGGTAGGAGATAATCGAACAATCATCATCTCGTGAGGTGTTAGTTTGTCATCCACAGAAACGGTATGTTCTTCACCCATTAGATGGAGGTGTGTGTATGTTTAGTTCAAATGCATCCCATAAAAACATCCTCATATATTTTGGATACTGGTTTTGTTATAAAATAATGGAATAATAGAACGTTAGGGTTCGGAGAAGTAAAATAAAACAAAATAAGTTAAGAGAAACAATTACCTTTAATTTGGGTAACTTTCTTTGGTTTGAACCAACAAAACATTGTGAAGTTCCTTCTGCCTATTGTAATTCATCTAAGAGGAGGATGGGGGTGTATGAAGCTTAATTGGGCAGAGATTGGATTAGCCAAAAGGCTTGAGAGGTGTGAGGAATTGGTTTGATGTGAGGGATTTTTATAAGGGGGAGGAGGGGATCTTTAGGAAAGTGTGATAATATTATTTTATTATATAATGATATTCTGTTTATAAAGTTCCATAACTAGTTAAATTCAATGATATGATGACTCATGGTAAAACTAAAATCATTCAATAATAATTGGAAAAATTTTGAATATATTTTTAATATTTATAATCTATTTTATTGAAATATTTTATTGATGATGTAAAATACTGCATCATTATTGTGTCATAAATAATTTAAATAATGTGACGTCTAAATATTATAAAAAAATACCATGATGTATGAAATATTTTTATCTTTAAAATGAATATTTATAGTCAAAAATAAAATTTATATAACCCCTTGTAAATATTAATTTACTAAAAGATATTTGTTTTTGAAATTTTTTCTTTTACTTTAATTTAATTAATCTCAACTGTCATTATCACAACCATGTGGCTTAATGAGGTCCCAAATTCAACCCAAAGATGGCCATGGTCGTAAATGACTCAACCAATAAGGTTTGAACAAGTGATAAGGTAATTTTGAATTATTATAGTATTCGTTTTGCCTTGAATTACCCTATTTACCATTAACCGCGGTAAAAGTCAAAAGTTACTATTCACCAAAAATTATTTTCATCTTATTGAACCAAATTTTCGTTACTAATAACCACCATGTCTGTTGGATTTTTGAAATTAAATTCAAAAAAGTGGTAAAATTTCATTTACATGAAAAAAGTTGGTTTTTTAACTACTACTATGTGGTTTCACTGTTCATCAAAAATTGATGATTTTCAGAAAAATACCAAAAATTCAGCCTAAAAATTATTTGATATTTCGAATTCAAAAATGATGTATATTTTTTCAAATTCAAAACATTGAAGTGGAAATAATTAATTTAAAATTAATTCCCATTGTTAAAACCAATAGCGTGTTTTTAAGAAACAATAACTATCGAAAGATTGATAATTCTTTAAATCCAATTTCAAAGTGAAATTAATTACATTGAACAAAATTGAATTAAATGGTAAAAATATATTATAATTACCCTTTAAAACCAATTAAAATTATAATCTAACCATATAAATAATTAGATTAAAACACTGTTTTAAATTAAAATACAATATTTTGCATTATTAATTAAAAATGAACTTTATCGAAAAAATTACAAAAAATTACAGAAAATAAATTTTGATATCCCCATTCTATAGAAAGATTTTATTTGGTCAAATACAATGTATATACGTGAAAAACTATATTTAAAGAGTTTTCTCCATTAAATGGCGTAAATCGGCCCTTTAATTTAAATTATGCTTAAAATTTTATTCATTCACATTTGAAGCCTCTAACATTGTATTGGATAAATGTCAAGAAATTTAACAAACATTTTTAATCATATTTTAGTTATTTTTTCATTACATCCAATATAATGGCAGGGAGTTAACTACTATTTCAAATAATAATATTATATTATTAGTGTACAACGTAAGATTTCAAAGAAACCCATTGTTGTGTTTCAGGTACGCTATTGAACATAGCAACCCCTTTAAAGTAAAATTAATGTTTAATTCACAAATTTTAATAAATATGAAATATGTCTAATTCTTTATTTACATGGGATGTTACATCCTTCCCCCCTTTTGGGAATTGCATCCTTGAAATTTTACTTATCAAAATAAGTGGGGGTATTTATCCCTCATAGCATTTTCAGAATCCCACATTGCCTATTCAACCATATGGTTCTTCTAAAAAACCTCTACCTGTTGAATTACCTTATTCTGTAACACTTTCTCTCTTCGGTCAAGAATTTGGACTGGTTGTTTTTCATAAGATAGATTCTCTTCAAACTAAACTACCTCTGGACTGAAAACATGAAACAGATCTGGCATATACTTGCTCAACATCGAAACATGGAAAATATTGTGTACCTGGGATAAACATGTAGGTAAATCCACTTTTTATGCAACTGATCCATATTTCTCTAGGATTGCATAAGGTTTAATGAACCTCAGACTCAACTTTCCCTTCTTACCAAAACACATCACACTTTTCCTTGGAGAAACATTGAGAAAAACATGATCACCTACCTCAAAAGAAAGATCTATCCTCCGGTTATCTGCCTAATTTTTCTATCTAATTTGAGATGTTCTAATGTGCCTCTAAATCAACTAAAAATTCTCTGTCATCTCTTCTACCAATTCTGGTCCCATCAGCTTCCTTTCACCTACTTCATCTAAAAAATACGGAGTTCGACAACACTTTCCATATAATTCCCCAGATATAGCCATCAGTATACTAGAATGAAAACTATTATTATATAAAAATTCAATCAAAGATAGATGTTGGTCCCAACTTCACTGATAATCAATCGAGTAAGCACGTAACAAATCCTCCAATGTCTATATTTTTCTTTCTGATTTTTCCATCTGATTGAGGATGAAAAGATGTACTAAAATTTAATTCAGTACCCAACGACTTTTGAAGGCCTTTCCAAATGTTTTAAGTAATCCTGGGATCACGATCAGATATAATGGAGAGGGGAAATCCATGAAACCTAACTATTTCTTTAACATACAACCGAGAAATTTAATATAGAGACAATTTATCTTGAATATGAAGGAAATAACAAGATTTAGTCAATCGATCAATAGTTACCAAAATTGCATTATTACCTCAAGATGTCTTCGGTAATCCCACAATGAAGTCCATGGATATATTTTACCGTTTCCACTCTGGCACCGGTAAATGCTGAAGCATCCCTTTTAGTAACTTCCACTCTGATTTAACCTACTGAAAAGTCAAACACAACATAGTAAAATCATTAATATCTCTTTTCATTCCATCCCACCAGTAATACTCTTGTAGATCTCTGTACATCTTAGTAATGTGAGGATGAACTGAAAATGGGGAACTATGAACTCCACATAACAACTCATTCTTCAATTTTGAATCACAAGGAACACATAATCTCTCACTAAATCTCAAAATACAATCATTATCAATGTTAAATAGATGCAACACTACCTTTTTCTATAACTCACTGTCTTCATTCTCTGTTTGCTTAATTCTGTCTGATAGAGATGATCTCACTAACACCTGATACAAAACAGAATAATTTTCTGCACCGAAAACTTCTATGCCAATAGTTATCAAATCAAAAAACCAAAGGATCTTGTTCAAAACATAACATGGTAAAGGAAGAATTACTTTTTTGACACAAATCATTAGCTTCATTATTTTCTTTTCACGGATGGTAATGGATTGTGGAATCATAATCATTGATTAATTCCAACCATCTCCTCTATCTCATGTTAAATTGTTTCTTAGTGAATATATAATTTATACTTTTGGGATAAGTATATATTTCACATTTTACTCCATAAAAATGATGCCTCATAATTTTTAAAGAAAAAACAGGGGTAGCTAATTCTAAATAATATAGAGGGTAATTTAACTCATGTGGTTTCAACTAATGTAAAGCATAAACAATTACTTGATCATTCTGCATTAAGACACAACAATGTCCTTTCAACGAACCATCATTTTAGATAACAAACTCACCATTTCTGGATGGTTGTGCTAAAACTGGAGCATTCACCAATCTTATTTCCAATTCATGAAAACAATCATCACATTCTTTTTTCCAGAAGAACTTAACACATTTTCAAGATAACTTAGTAATTGGATTAGTTACATATGAAAAAGTTTCAAAACCCTCCATTAATAACCTGCCCAACCAAGAAAAAAAAAATCCCGTTTATATTTTTGGGTCTTGTCCATTCTTCAACAACTTTTGTTTTAGCAGGATCAACCATTATGCTATTTTTTGAAACAATGTAACCAAGGAATAAAATTTGTTGCAACCGAAACTCACACTTTCTGAATTTCTCAAATAGTTTCTTTTCTTTTAAGGTTTTCAAGACAACCCTTAAATGACTTTCATGTTCCTCTTTACTTTTGTAATAAACAATAATATCATCAATTAACACAACCAAAAACTTATCCATGAACTCACAATAAATTAAATTCATAAGATCCATGAATATAACAGGTGCATTGGTTAAACCAAAAGGCATAACTACAAATTCATAATGGACTTATCTAGTATGAAATGTGGTCTTTGGAATGTCTTCTTCCATTACATTAAACTGATGGTACCCTGACCTCAAATCAATCATCAAAAAATACTTAGCTCCCTAAATCTGATCAAACAAATCAACGATATGAAAAAAAGGATACTTGTTCTTAACAGTGATGTTATTCAATGCTCTATAATTAATTCAAAGTCTCATTGAACCATCTATTTTTACAAACAAGATAGGAGAACCCTATGGTGATGTTCTAGGTCAAATCAATCATTTTTTAAATAACTCTTGGAATTTCTTCTTTAACTCTATATGTTCAATTTGATACATTCGATATGGGGTGTTTGAAATTGTCTTAGCATCAGGAACTATGTCAACAGTAAATTAAACTTCTCGATCAGGTATAATACAAGGAAACTCATTAGGAAATACATCAAGGTACTCCTTTACCACTGGAACATCATTAATCTCAACACTTCCTTCATTTTCATCAATATGATCATGGTAACATTCATTTAAATAATTTACTTGTTTCTCAACTTCCTGACATGTTATCAAAATAAAGCATTTATTATTGTACACAAATTGAAAATAATTCTAAAAAGAAACCTCTTTAGCTCTGCATAAAATCTTTGCATGATAAAAATAAAGACAATCCATACCCAAAATAACATAAAACTCTACTAGAGGCATAAAAAATAAGGTTTTCCGGAAGATTATTTCTGCACACAAGGACATAAATGTTCTTATGTTTTCTTTTTGTCTCAACATTTACTCCATGTGTTTTTGCCATATATTCGGTTTTAATATCTTGGGATGGAATTCCCAATTTATTAAAAAACTTATCACAAATGAAAGAGTGTGTAGACCTTGAATCAAACAACACATTGGAATAATTTGAACAAACAAACAGTCTACCTGATAATACTTCATTTGAGAGAACAACATCTGCGGAAGTAGTTGCAAAGGTTTTCACCACCCCTTTCTGCTTGTAGTATGGCTGATTTCTCTCAGTTGAGTTCTTTGTTGGACAATCATTTTCATAATGACTTATTTCATTGCACTTGAAACATTTTATTGATTGTAAATCATATTTTGTCTGGCCATTACCCTAATCCTTTTCAGTGCAATTATGAGCCTTATGTCTCATTTTACCACATTGGTAGCACTTACCAAAATTCAAAAGACATTCTCTAGCATTATTTTTACCACAAATATCATAAACTGTAAACTTATGTTTCTTAACATCATACATTTGTGAAGACTACTTCCCTTTTTCATGCCAACTCGACATATTATTCAATTTTTTTAAAAAAAATACATGATCATCTGCAAAATCCATTTCCACATTCTATGCACAATGAAAAAGTTTTTCATAACTTTTGAACTCACGGGAAGCTAAATCCCTTTGATACTTTTGAATTAATTCTGAGTAAAAATTGTTGATTTTACTATCAAGATGTCATATGAAATTTTGAGCATAACTTTCTAGTCGAGTGAATCTTACTTCATAAGCAGCCACTAAGTCATCCTCCTTCCTCAATTGTAGGAATATTTTTTCTATTATAAGCTGGACCACCTTAGTAAAATATTTCTTAAGAAACATACCTTTGAATTCATCCTAATCGAGAGCATCAATCTTTTCACTATCCCTGATATTTTTCACCATCGACAACCACTGATCAGCTTCATCTTCACAATGGTAAACAACGAGAATAACCTTTTGATGTTCTGAACAACTCATGACATAAAAAATCATTTCCACTGCTTTAATCCACCCTCCTTCTAGCAACGAGTAAGATGATCCTCTGAATGATGGGGGATGTTGCCTCATAAAATTCTCCACAACTGACATGTTCCTCTGTTGTTTATCTGGATGATCTCGTGCCTGGATACCACCACCATTTATATCTTGAGTCAATTGTTCTGTCACTGAAACAAATTGTTCCGTTTCGATTCTGACCATTTCATGTTGCTGATTTGGAATGTTGCATTCCTCCTGATGTAGTCCCAACATAGCTGCCCTATATGCTCTGCGGAAAAACATTCTGAACACATAAATATCTTAGGCAAAGCAACATTGTAATCTATAAATGCTATGTGATTTGAATATTAACATAAATTACTTTATGAATATTAATTTTACAATACCCTAACTCAGGAAGTAATCTAAAACGACCTTTGATACCAACTATAAATACATAGCCTTAAAAAATTACATAATATTGAAATAAACAAATAATTCACATTGAGGATATTTTCAGGATTAGAGTTTTAAAATATTAGTACATAACTATTACATCTCAAATGATTACAAAGTAGACAGTTCTACGCAGTTTCCATTTTTATCATAAAATAAAAAACTATGAAAAAATGTGTCATGTCTAGTTCCATGTTTTAGATAGCTTGGATTTTCCTTGATCACATCCTTGACCATATTCATCTTTATATCATGTGAAAAACATTTCAAAACATGGGATGAGCATAAAAAAGCTCGGTAAGGGTTATAAAACAAAGAAAGAAAATATTAGTTCATAAATACATGCAGAAAATAAACTCTTTTACTTACCTCATGAAATCATAATATTTATGAATAACACAAAGAAATCAAAAATCATAAATATAACTTGGGGTATCAATAATATACTTACATTGTAGCTATCACATATACATAAGAAATTACTTTAGAATACCCATCACAGAATATTCCTTAAATATCTTAGGAGAAATATCCACATCTACCACCGTCGTGTTACCCAATGAATTAGAGAGCTATCTCAGGCTCACCCACCCTAGGTTTATCACGGAACCACCCATATACGTTATAATGTCCAAGAACCATAACATCTTCGTAACACATAAAACAATCATAAAAAATGATAACATTTCCATATTTCAATAACAATATATCATTTAAATATAATTACATAAAAAATCCATTATCATAACCAATTTCAATAACAAAATACATAAATGTGTATATGGTATTTATTTTCCTTTTAAAAATATTACGTCTTATTAAGGAAGCCAGAGATCAAATAATACTCGTGGTGGGGGAATGGCCATTGCCACAGATTAATTTAAAAAGAAACATTATTTTTTTCGTTTAGTAAAATGCATCATATAAAAAGATTCTATTTAAATGAAATAAAAATCCAAAGGTGTTTATACAATGTATAAAATAAAATCTTCTCTTAAAAAAATTCCTCAATGAAAGGAGATTGAGATGAAGTTCCTTACCTCGTGTCGGACATGACTCGAATACTCTTTAATATCCAGAATAATAAACTGAAGTTAATTTCTACTTGCATAAGAACCTTATAAAAGTTTATTATTCCTTTTATATCACTTATTACCATGTTATAAACATTATGCAATCATTTATGTTAATAACATATGTTTAGTCGATATTTGGTACTTGAGTCAAAAATGAACACCTTATATTTATAAGTTGTCCATGTGGTCAATATTCCATTTTATCAAGAATGATATTCATTATTTACATATTATATATATCATATATATCATATATATCCAGTATATATATACATATAACAGTTAATATCATTTAGAGGTAAGAAATGAAATGCACCATTCCTGGAGACGGTAAGTTGTACGTACGCATGAATGCTACTTTCATTTATACTTCTTATTTTTATGGAATTAAAACATAATTATACATAGTTATATAATAATTACATTATTATATCATATATAATATCATTAACTCTATCTTTTATACCTCTTTCATATGACATTATCGAGCCATATCACTTTGAGGGGGCGGTAGACCGCACTTGCTTAAATGAAATTATCGTGTTTACCCATAATGGAAACCACAATGGTATGATATAAAAGAAAAATACAGAAAAATAAATAAAATATAAACATAATATATATAATATAAAAATATAGTTTCATGGTGATGGCCACCAAGATAGGCGGTAGGAGATAATCAAACAATCGTCGTCTCGTGAGGCATTATTTTCCATCCACAGAAACAGTATGTTCTTCACCCATTAGATAGTGGTGTGTTGATGTGTAGTTAGAATATTTCTCATAAAGACATACTAGTATATGTAGAATAATGTTGTTGTTATAAAATAATGGAATAAAAAGAGTATATTGGTTGGAAAAGTAAAATAAATGAAAAGAAGTTAAGAGAAACTGTTACCTTTAATTTGGGTAACATCCTTTGGTTTGAACCTAAAGAACATATTTAAGTTCCTTATGCTGAAGTTAATGATTCAAGGTTGAGGAGTGTGATTTAGGGAGGTTAATTTCTCAGATGTTGGTCATGCCAAAAGTCTTGAGAGGTGTGCGGAATAGGTTATAAGTGAGGTCTTCTTATAAAGTAGAGGAGGGGCTCTTTAGGATAGTGTGATAATGTTATTTTATTATATAATGATATTTGGTTTTAAAAGGACCAAAATTAATTAAACTAAAATATTAGATAACTCATGGTGAAATAAAATCATCCAATAAAAATTGGACAGGTTTTGGATATTGTGTTAATATTGATAATCTTATTTATTTAATTCTTTTATTAATGAGGTAAATATTGCATCATTATTATGTCATAAATAATTTAATTTATGTGATGACTAAAAATTATAAAACAAATACCATGATGTAGGTAATCTTTTTATCGTTCCATTGAATATTTATAGTTGAGAAGATAATTTATATAACACCATGTAAGAATTAATTTACTAAAAGATATTTTGTTTTGTAATTTTTGACCTTATTTTATGTTAATTAATCAAAGGTCTCATTATAACTCCCAAGTGGCTTAATGGGGTCCCAAAATCGACCTAAATTTTCCTATTGTCATAAATAACTCATCAAATAGGTTTTGGAAAAGTTTTAAGGTAAATTTGAATTATTATAATATATTCTTTTTACATTGAATTATATTATTTATCTTTAACCACGGTAAAAAAGTCAAATGTTACTATTCACCAAAAATTATTTTCATCTTATTGAACCACATTTTACTTACTAATAACAACCATGTATGTCGGATTTTTGAAATTTATTTCATAGAAGTTTTAAAATTTCACTTGATGGAAAAAGATAGTTTTTTTACAACTACTTTGTGGTTTCACTATTCATTAAAAAATTGTTGTTTTTCAGAAAAATAGAAAAATTTCACCCTAAGCTTTATTTGATATTATGAATTCAAAAATGATGTCTATTTTTTCAAATTCAAAACATAAAAGTGGCATTAATTAGTTTAAAATTAATTCTCGCTGTTAAAACAAATCGTGTGTTTTTAAGAAACAATATCTATCAAAATATTGATACTTGTTTAAGTACAAATTCAAAGTGAAATTAATTATATTGACCAAGATTGGATTAAATGGTAAAAATATATTCTAATTACACTTTAAAACCAATTAATAAGATAATCTAACCATATAAATAAATTATATTAAAACACAGTTTTGAATTAAAATATAATATTTTTCACTATTCATTAAAAATGAACTTTATTGGAAAAATTCCAAAAATTCACACAAAGTAAATTTTGATGTCCCCATTCTAAATAAGAATTCTATTCAGTCCAAAAGAATGTATTAATGTGACCAAAACATGATTTAATGAGGGTTCTTCATTAAAAGGCATAAATCAGCCTTTTAATATTAATTATGCTTAAAATTAGATTCATTCACATTTTACGCCTCTAAATTTTTCTTGGATAAATTTAAATACATTTAAAAAACATGTATAATCATATTTTAGTTACTCTTGTTCACTACCACCAATATAATGGCTAAGAGTTAAATACCATTTAAAATAATAATATTATTTTATTAGTGTGCAATGTAAGATTTCAATGAAACATGTTGTTGCATATCGGGTACACTATCGAACATAGTAACTCCTTTAAAGTAATATTAATGTTTAATTCACAAATTTTTCAAAATATGAAATATGTATTATTCTTTATTTACTTGGGATTTTAAAAAAACTGGATAGATTATTTAGTTCCATATGATCAATTATTAGAATAGAAATGGATATAAGATAATTTCATAGTTGTAAAGATATCTTTTTATATTCTATAAAAGTTTAAATGGAGTGTGGAGACACTAGTTATTATTCAGTTTTAGGGAACATGTAGAGAATAATTAATTTTCTAGGAAATTCAAATAATAAAAACCCTAAAGGTGTGCAAATTAATCTCAATTCATTCCAAAATATGGAAATAAGAATGAAGGAAATTACATAAAGGTAACTTATAAATGATTCATTTTTGGAAAAGAAACATCCAGTTATAAAATGAATATCGAAGGGATATAATGAATTTGATCAATTATTAGAATAAATTTCAACCAAATGAACCACCTAAACTCCAATGCTGCAATTTCAAGAATTATTGAATAGTGAATGAATATAATGGTTAATGATGAAAATTGGTATTAGAACCCTATAAAGACGTTGTATAAAGGGAATCATTACATTATCACAATTGATAATATGGGTCACCATAATTAATAGGTAAAAGATAAAAAATTTATCAACTCTAGAACTAAAAATTTATTATGTGGTTTAGGTTTCACCCACTATTATATATTTGATGAATTATGTAAGGGTATCACATAACCACCTTAACAATTATATATTTTACTATCAGATAAAAATACTAATGTTACAATGAAAACTTCTCAATTATATATCTATACACTAATAGAATCATGTAGGAATGTTCAATCTGTAAATATTATCATTGGCTCTTTAGTTGAATTTTTCATGATTTTGTGAATGGATTATATCTCTATATATTGATCAGATATCAATTATCAAGGAATAGAATTCAAATTTTATATCTTGAATCATCATATGATATTTTTCCGACGTGATGATTAATATGAACTTTTAATGGAATATAATATATTAAAATGGTCTTATTACCGATTAATTAGAGAGAATTTATCTCAAATGATTGGGGAAAACTCAGTATTAAAGACACACCTTTTGTGGCAGAATATTTAATCATATTTCAAAAATTATTTTCTAGTCTTAACATGAATCATAATGTTGTGTTTATTAAATTATTCTAAGCCGATTCTATACATACTTCATAGGCTCCCAATAGAATAAACATAACTGTGTGGAAGTAATTGAAGTATAGAATTTAAGAGAATATATAAAAGGGATTTATATTCCCTTGTTAATCATGATGAGTTGAACCTATTAATTTTTTAGAATAAATATTTGTCAATTTATCCTTTCTGGTATTATCATGAATTAATAAGATCACTATCAAGAACTAGTTTCCACTACTCTATGTAGACGACTTGTATGATCAATTGTGTTGAGCTCAATATTTTTCAATGATTATCATTCGAAATGGATATCATCAATTTTGATTTAAAATTATTATATTCATATGAAAGACTTATTTATATGGTATAGTTACTATAAATACCTTTCGATTTCATATGGTATTATAAATGAACCATCCATCTTCATGGGTCAAACTGAGGGTGTCATTAAATATTTCGTTGAACAGATTATGGAAGTCATTAAAGATAACAGTATCTTATATTATATGATAAATAAAGTGTATAAAGATCATTTGAGTATTATGATAAATAACTTGATAAATAACAATCTATATTAAAAAATTTCTATATGTTATCTTTATAGAAATAGAAGGTATCATTCATGGGTCATGTAATTACATGTAAGGGTACATCAGTAGATCCCTTTAAAATGTAGGTTATTAAGAAATATCCTATACTTACCAAAAAGAATGATTTTCATATATTTTATTGATTGTCTCCACAATACAATTATTTATGATACATTTCTCGTAGATATAAAATTTAATAGAAAACATTAATTGGATGGAAGGAATTTTCCTTAGCATAGATGAATGTGAAAAATATTTCATTGATATGAAGAGACAGTTTTTCATTACACATATAACCAAACTACCATATAGTGTACATGTTTTATTAATATATAGTGATTCATAGATTATTTCATTATGTTGTGTTATCATGAATATTGAAATATTTTTATCATAATTCATACTCGAATTGCAGGTTCTTAAGGAGAATTATCTGACTTGGGATTTGGTGCTCGCAAAAAGTAATTTTTTTTTAAAAAATGGAGGAATTATATTTATGGAGAATGTCGGGATATATATACTGATGATAATATTATAAATATATATTCCAAGAAAAATAGTTGAATATGTTCCAATAGAGATATTTAGAGTTGATTAATTATTATGAAATCTAAATACATTAACAAATTGTGAAGGTAAAAAAGGTTGATTATGCCCTGTATTTAAAGGATTGTTCTATATTTTCTATGATGTAGGTATAAAAAGATCTAATAATTAATTATTTATAAAAGTTGAAACTTTAAATCATATTTAATGGGCGGAAACACTATATTTCAAGTTTCATTGTTCAACCATTGAACAATGTGGTGAATAAAGAGGGAAAAAAGAAAGATATAGCACTGTTAAAAGAGGTAAATAATGTTCTAGAGTTGAACCTTGATTATGATAGAATGTTAATATTTGAGATCGAAATATGCATCCCCACAAAACTAAAACTAAACAATGAGAAATTTTATGAATTACATAGATCCAAATTCTAAATCCATTCTATAACAGAAAATATTTATAGATATCTAAAAGAGAATATTTTGTGGGAAAAGATGAAGAGTGTTTTTATAGAGTTTGTATCCTAATGCCTGGTATGTAATAATGTTAAGTATTAATGAAAAATGTTTAAATAGAATGTGTCACCATTGCATGTGCAGTGAATTATTATAATGAAAGTATTTAAACAGTTTAATATAAGACTAATATTACTAAATAATTGAGTAATATAGTTATTCTTATTATATGTGATTCAAATGATTTTTCTTGAAATTCATGATAAAAAGTAACAGTTTATTTATAATCATTTTTCAAATCAATATTATAGGGAAGCAATTTTCAAATATGTACAATATGATGAACGTTTCCTCTAAAATCCAAATTTTTTTTCTTCTTATATGGTTATTATATAGGTTCACCTTTTCCTTTCCCAACTTCATTTCCCGTGGAAAATAATTTACCATATTTGATACATAAAATTGAAACTATTCTGACAACCTATTTTAGTTGGGAAATCATCCTCCTCTATCATATATCCATTTTTTGGGTTATTATATCCATTTTTGATTATTTTATTTAGAAACATTTCTACTATTTTTACATTCATTACAGAATGTAATTTTTATCGATTTCCACTAATGTTATTTCAAAAAATGTATCCCTTTTTAACATTTTCTATGTAAACATGGTATGTTTTCATTTTGATGATTCTTATTTATGAATATTACATTATGTATTTAAAAGAACTAAAATTTACATTCATTCTTAATGATTATTAAATATTATATTTTTCAAGATTAATAGAAGGATTTTAAAAAAGGAATTCACGATTTTAAAAGGGATATTAATCGCATGTATTTTAAATAAATATATATTAATTTTTTATGTCTTCACAAAGAAATATTTTTAAATAAAATTTGATATATATTTTTTTAAAAAACTTATTTTTATTTAAAATGGTAATTCTTTTAAAAAAATTATCATGATTAAATTATTTAGTTATATAGAAAACACTTTTAAAAATATTTAATGAATTTTTGTAATTTCAGATTACATATGATACACATTATTTAATCCAACTTCATTCTATAGAAGTATTATTATGATGAAATTTTGAGGAAGAATTTATGAATCCCATTTCGTTATATAAGATAATTAAGATATAATGAAATGATGATTGTTTTCTTGATCATGAGGTATAACTATTGACACTTTTCATTATCAGATTTTTGAGAGAAAAATTATATACCCCATTAATGCATTGGGTAATGTTATATCTCATGGATAAATGGGAATGGAGAGCAAAACCAAACACCAAAATGACTATATTCATTAATTTACAGGTGTAATTGAAAATATATAACTCTGAAATGCATTGGGTAATGAATTATATCTCATGTGACATCATGTCAAGGATTGGAGAGTAAATGAAACAAACTATGAGACCCATTCCTCTATATAAATTGGATCATGGATGGAACTTGATCCGTTATGGCGCTATGTCTACTGTATGATTATCATATTGAAAGTGATCCTTAATATTGGAAATGGTTCATTAATCTTGTGTTTGTTCCATAATAATATCTTATCAAAATTTTCACTTGTTAGGATGACTCATGAACTATGTTATTCCAAAATATTTAATCCATAATTTATTATTAAAGATCCATATTTTGTTGGTATGAGTTTCGAATGTAATTTTCCATGATCTTTAATTTTCTACCATACCCACATGTATATCATATAACCACTTATTATCAACAATTGTTGTTTATTATATTTACCTATACTAATAATATGAGCTCTACCATTTATAACTATTCCATTCCCCATGTTATGAATAAAGGTATTATGTATGATAGGTCTATACAGGTACAATGTGAGAAAAATGTTTTTTTTGTAAATTTTAAATATTATTCATAAATATGTTGATTTTGTATCTTATATATAATTACATTAAACCTTTATGGTTAAAGGGAATGAGTTATTGTGAGATTTATGGAATATTTATCTATAATGATGTAATCTACTATATATACAAATCCAAGATTTCCATCTTCCATGTTTCATTATAATAATCCTCGACATACTATTTTCCATATATGTCAAGCCTCCATGCCTCCAAGTATCACCTCTGATAATTTTCTCTAAAATTATCTCCCTCACGCACTCACTCCCACTCAGCCTCCGCATCAAGATTTCTCTCTCCCCCGTTTCCATTTTCCACTACTCCTCCCATCTTCTATTCTCGTTGTCCACTACCTTTACTTTCTTTAGTATCCCCAATATAGGGTTTCCATTGATTCTATGTTTTCTAGATTCACCTCCTTCACCTTATTCCCCTGCTCAAGATTAACCTCCACTTATCTATTGTTTCCACTCTCGATTTTCATTCCCTCATTTCATCTTCATTTAATCGTTATTATAACTCCTTCAACCCATTCAATTGAATCCTTGTCTCTTTTGTTCATCTTCCCATTTTATATCGCTCCATTGCTGACTATCTCTCTACACCCACTGAATCCCTCCCATTATATTCATCTGCTTCCCTGAAACCCTGTCCTTAGTAACTCCTCTCTTCCTTCGCCTCAGCATCTAGTTGCTTCACCTCCACATGATCCACCTCTGCGTACTAGGCCTCCACCTCCATAAATTCAACAAACTGCTTCCTAAGCCGATGTCGAGTGGAACCAGATCTTTATAATGAAGACAAATGAAGATGAACCTCATCCAAATGTCGAATAAGTGGATTGATCGATATGAATAGGCTTGATCAAATGGGGGTTTATATGAGTTTCTACATAATAGATGGCGGACTAACATGTTAAAGAAGGAGACGCAATGAGCTAATTAACTCCCATCAAAATAGAAGACATTAATGGTGACCGAAGTTGCTGAAAGGGGAATCAAATTTCATGTTGGTTGGTATTTGGTTGCAGGTGTTTTATTGAAGATGATAAGACTTCAATTCGACCACACACACAACATCTTTGTTACCCTCTACTGCATTCTCCCTTATATTCACTAAATTTCATCATGCGAACCATATGAAATGATTCTTCGGTGAAAACTTCAGAGAATTTTCCCAGCCCCCCATTTGTTGTGCTAACATTTTTCTATTTCATTTTTTTTCAAAATATTCATTCCGGTTTTCATTATATCCCCAAAATAGCTACAATTTTTAAGAAATTATCAATACCTATTAGGTTTGTTCTAGAATGTGATTTTAGTACCCTATATTGAAATTCATGGTTATGAAGACTAGGTTAAATATGAGATGATTTCTCACCACTATTCATAGAGGTATGATCTTGAATTTTAGATTTTCTTAGATTATAATTAATTCAATGTTTTATTCATTACAACTGACAATTTATCCAGCATTTTGTTGATTTTGAGATGCTGAAATGGTGGACATTCACATTATAGTATGTTCTCATCATTTCATTATCCTAGTGTTTAATCAACCATTATTATTTGTAAATAAATTGATGTTGTTACATATTTATATAATTTTATATAAGTCATTTCAGGGATCTATCTATACAAAGATGCATGTTCTTGAATTTCAATGTTTTCTGGACTAGAATTCCTTCAATGTTTCATTTTTATGTACTATCATTTTATCCAGAAGTTTGTTGATTAAGAGATGTTGAAATGGTGGTCATTGGAATTATTTCATATTCTCCACATTAAATTATATTAGTGTTTAATAGACCTAATTGATAAGTGATGAAATGGTTGTTGTTATATAATTATATAATTTTAATGATGTTGTTTTGGGGACCTATATATTCATAGAGGTTAGTTCTTGAATTTCATAGTATCTAGATTAGAATTCCTTCAATGATTAATTCTTCACTACTGTCAAATTTATCCATCTATTTTTTGATTAATAGATGATGAAATGGGGGTCATTCGAATAATAGTATGTTCTCCTCATGCCATATAATTAGTGTTTAATTATTATATTTGAGGATTAATGAAATAGTTTTTGATATTTCATTTTGTAATTTTATTAATGTTGTTTTTGGGATCAATTTTGTCATATTTATTTAATATACAAATTTATATTATACTTCTCCCTTCATGTCTGATGAAATTGGTATATTATAATATATTGTTTTATATTTGATAACAGTAACAATTAATTTTTAATAGTAATTTCATCTAATGTATAGGTTTTTAAATATTCTGGTTTAAATATTTAATATAACTTATATATACAAGGAACTGATGTATACTGATTTCTAATTTTTATCAATATATGTTCATTTTTAATGTTAATTTCTTAGAATGCACATGTTTGTAATGATTTTGGGATTGAATTTTTTTGTAACTTATGTTTTTTAGTTCTATAAATATAGATCAGTTTGAGCAGTAATGAGTCATGTTGTCACGAACGTCAACAAGATAATATCTAAATTGCACACAATTTTGGATCCAACATTTCATTATCACATTGATGAGGACATGAAATACTTTGACAAGAAATAAATAAGGTGATTATTATCCCTTTTTATTCAACATGTTTTGTTGCAATTTTTTTCACCAATACACTTTACTATGTTATTACAACTATAAATGAAGGAAATATAGAAGTGTATAAATCTCAATGAAATTTATTGGTTATGTTATTCAACTTTTCAATGAAATTATGTTTATAATTCATGCCTTACTCTATGAAATACATTCTAGTCAGATTATGGAACATAGAAATACATATAGTGTATAAGAACATAGTAGATCATGAATACCATGAATTTCATAGTTTCTGACTAATTATAACTTGAATTAGAACTACATTTTATATTAAATTTTACATCCATTTATATTTCACATTATATTAGTTCATGTTTTACTGAAATTAAATATTACATTCATGTTTTTATAGATGTTTAAATATAAATTCTTATTGCATTATATATTGGTGTATACATTGCATTACCATGTTCTGAGAATGCATTTTCCTTGAGGATTATATTATCGTGCACGTAGTTTCCTTATACAGAATAAAGTTTCTTTTGATAATCATACATTATCATGCATTCACATATGTTAGTTGGCTGGTAGGTCTTCTCCATCAAGTTCAATAATTTCCTACAGATTTTTTACTTTCACCTCATATATGTCATCTAATCTGATATGTAACAGTTATCTTCATGGGATAATATCTCTTTTCCCTTGAGGTCAATGTACATGAATGATTAAGATAGAGTTTCCATGGTTTTTATATTTCAGACCCACTATTTATTAAATCTGTATTGCTCTATTGTTAATGATATTCCATGCGCTTCTTTTATTTCAACAACAAAAATTATATTCAAATTATTCTAAATATAATCTCTATGTATAAAAACCATTCACATGAATTTGATATGGAGGATGAGGTGAAACATGGTCTTCAGACATGTTAAGACAATTTCAGTGCAACAAGTCATTGTAGTCAACTACAGAGGTAAAAAAAGTGTATTTTCAACAATATACATTCACATTGACTATTGATTCATATAAACATATTTCATGATTATAGAAACCAATTTCAGTTTAGGCATTCAAAGCTCCTACCAATTTTATTTGTGGTTATCTCATGTACTATTTTTGCAGTATACAAGTGTGTTTTCATGCACCTAAACACATATATATTTCTTGTCAATTGTTTCTACTTAACCATATTACTTCTGATTTCATTCAATAAATTTTTATTCTTTATTTCTTATTAAAAAAATATATGTTTTAGAAGCAGAAGAAATATTCTCCCAAATTACTCTTATGGTGCCCTTCTTCTTGAAGGTAGCATGTTGGAATGTTTATTTTTTTCTTAGTACCATAATACGAAATTTATGGTGAGAGGTCTTAATGAGAATCATATTGAATTCACTCAAGTTGATGATCAAGAAAAAATATAGTCAAAACATAATAAAAACAAGATGTGTTGGTTCCTACTCTGATGACCACACTCGCTAATGGACTAGTGTTGTCTTGCTAGAACTGTCCATGTGGATAAAGGTTAACTAAAACACATGTTCAGGGTTTTAAAACAAAAACATTGTGTCCCTTGTCTTATCTTTTATTTCCATTAGCTATTTTACAATTTAATTACATTTTTTGTTTTTCCTAGGCATAAAAAAAGCTGGACAACACCCCACACACCGGTTGAAGATCGAATTATACTGTTGTTGGAAGAATAAACAAACATCCATGTTTGTGTTTTTACTTTATTTTATATGCTTTTGATGATTTCCACCTTCCTCTTTAAAGTGTAAGCTATAAATTTTCCATTTATAGTGAAGGTTTCTCCAAAACACATTTAATGTGAAGGTTTTAGGTCAATGTTATTCAATATGTGTTTTACTGCTCTTTAGAATGGACATTTGTTAGACTATCCAAAAAATATCTCCCTGGTTGGTGCACTCCACTATAGTTTTCATTCCATTTTATAAAACTAATCGAAAATCTCTTATTTCAATTGAAATTTATAATATGTTCTACCATACAATTTTTTTTTTCTGAATTTCTAATTCAAGACGTGTGTTTTTACCATTTCATTACATGGTTTTCTTCAAGATAAGCTTCTCATGAAGATGAGAGATGGGTTGTGGTGTCTTGATGGTCAGGTGTGGGATGTCGTAAGAAGCAGCCAGCGGTACATAGTATGGAATCATACTGAAACCTCATCTACTCCTACAACTAGAGGTCAATGATGCTTATAAATTTTAGTAAGATAATGAATATAATTACAATAAAAATGTAGTCACTCCACTCCATTGAATGGATTCATAAGGTTAAAGACATAAAAAAATGAGCCTAACTTCAAGGAATCAATAAATAGGTGTTATATTCATTTATAAATATTCAATTTTTGATTCTAACTTTTCCCCTCATCAGCATTTATTGAACTGACACACAAATTTTTATTAGCTCCAAAACCGACTCAAGCTTCCAACTTTGATACAAACGTCTTCCTTCTATTATATTATGTACATGTTGTGTAGTTTTTATCTTACAGATGATATAGAATTGGAATTATAGAATCAACAAGAAGATTCATCGCTGGATGTATGTTAATACTGGTACTATATTTCTATATGTGACTACGGAAGAAAAAGAGGAAACATAGGGATTTCATCAATGAAATTAAAAGTTATGTTTCTTATTTCCCATCCTATTTATTGCAATTTATGATTTTTATTACCATTCGGGAAATTAATAAAGAAGTTGTGGACTGATCTACATGTGATTCTTCTGGGTATTCAATTTCTAGTGACATGAATTTGGTAGATTAACTGATGATTAAATCTGATGAAAGGTATATAATCATCTTGGAAAAGGTAAATTCTTTATTCAAATGTGTCAGGAAAAATGACATTATTAATTTTCCTCATCCCACTGGATTTGTTCAATTATTATTTTTCATTATGTTCAGCATGAGATATTCCAACATATAGAAGTGGACTAGGTATTCAATCAAATCCCAAGAATTCTGATCATTGAGAGAAGTGTCAATCTAAAATATTTAGTTGGAAAATAATTTTAGTTGTTTTTTATCTTATTCACTATAATACAATAGTGAATCATCTTTATCATATGTGTAACGTAATCATAGGCAATGGAAATGATTTTAATTGATGGAAATGCTACCATATTTCATCCCTGATTATGTTAAGACTCTTTAAATAGAGTTGAAGGTGAAAATTATCAATGGTACCAGTTGAATGGTTACTTAAGGGATGCATTTATCATTTCGATCAATCTATTGGATTAATATAATGTTACATAATTTTTTCTTTGGATGTATTTTCCCAAAACTCTTCGGTAACTTATTCAATGAATAACACATAATATTTGTAATTAGAAACCCATGGAATGCACATAAAAGTCAGGTTATGTTGGGACCACTATCTAGAAAAATGATAACCAGAGAGATGGGGTGAATCACTATGTGAATTTATGGTTTTTAACAAAATTCGATACCTCAACAACATGCTACTATAAAAGATCTTTACAGATGATAAATAGTTACTCCCCCTGGATTGATGATCCAAACAACTTTCTTTACACCTTAATCTTCATTTGATGTAACTATTCATGGATCCCTCTATTTCTCATTCCCTATGTATTTCATTGAACCCAATAATGTTTTCATACCCAATAATGTTTTGTAAATGCAGTTGAAATTGAATTGAAATATCCATCCTCAAAAATTAGAAATTCCTTTAAATTAAATTTATCCCATCTTTTTTTAACTATTTTAAATATGTCACAAAATTTGATTCACTTATATTAAATATTTTATTCACATCATTCAGTATTCACCATTTCGTCTTCTAGGATTAACATATAAATTATCCACAAACATAGTTCTAATTTATGTAATGATATGTTGATTACCGACTCCTAAATGAAGACACGTTTCATCTATGAACGTTGGATCTTTGTCACCATACCTGTTCTGGCTTTTATATTTTCCAAATTTATGTCAATGTTCAGAAACTTTAATATTCATGTTTTTAAAAGAGTGACATTTTCATCAATTTTTACTATAGTGGAGGTCACCCAACAACTTCTTCATGAATTTCTTATCCATTAATTTTATTTCTATCATAAAAACATTAGTATTTCTCTTTTGTTTCACAGTATTCCAAAATTCTATCAAAACAACTGTGTTTATGTATTGTTGTACTCATCAAATGGTATATTTTCAGGACCTCATTCTATATCTAAATATATTATATTTAAATATCTAAAATTAAATTTTGATATTGTATCCTCTATGCATAACCTCTTAAAACACTATACTATTTCATTATTGACAACCACAGTGGAGGTCACCCGACAACCACTTCACGAAACTCATCCCTATGTATTTTGTTTCTATCCTTGAATTATTTGTAATTTTCTTTTCATAATTTTTTTTAATGATTTATAATATGAGATCTTATTTTATGATTTAGTAATTAGGTCATCACTTTCATTCGGTATTCACCTTTACGTTTTATGGAATTAACCCATAATTTCTCCAGATACGGAGTTCTAATTTCATCAATGATACTTAGACTACCATCTCTTAAATTAGTACACGATTCTTATACAAATATTAGATCTTATTCACCTTAGTAGGTTGGCCTATTATATTTTACTAATTTATTTGACATTATAAAATTGTAATATTCATGTTTTAAAAACTGTGACAGTTTCATCACCGTTGACTACAATTGAGGTCCCTGGTAACATCGTTATGAATTTATTCAACTATTTTTGTGACTCAGTCTCTTGTTTTTAGATCATCTATAGTGGTTTAAAACTCTCTGTTGAAGTCTCTTATCATGGGTGGAAGACCCAAATCAGGGAAACGAAATTTCTATGCCCATCTTATTACCTTGGATTGGCCACTATTCAACTGAGATTTAAAAACAATATCCCATCACACTTTACATTCACATAGTTTCATTTTTTCACAAACATCACAATCACTTAATTTTTATTGTTTTATTCAATACATTATATATTTCGTATATAAAGAATGTGCCTGGTAGATGTTTTTCAAGCTAAATACATCTTGAAATTTTTTTCTTCGATTATTTTATAACATCATGTTTCTGAAAATATTCTACAAATTTTTACATTAAAAATTATCTAAAAATTACTCACTTTAAGTCAGTCAATATTTAATTCAATAATTTTCACATTTATCATTTTATTATTACAACCATTTTCTTATCTTTGATTTATCTATCACTTTTTATTTTAGTGAATTCATTACTGTTATCTGGATTGAAGTTGTAAATGAAATCAAATTTCTATCATCCAAATTTAGAAATTCATCAACATTTAATCAATCCATTTTATTTGTAATCTATTTAAATGGTAACTCCAAATTATATGAATACCCATTTCATTATCATACAACATTAATTTAAAATAAATATTTATTCAATATTTATGTTTCTTAAAACCATTTATAAATAAAAATTTCTTATTAAAATAAAAACCATTAATAAAATACGTTGTCCAATTGCATGATCTAGTACTAGTATTTATAAATGTCATCTTGGGTAACATAAATAACAATCCAACCCATAGATACCCATTGTAAAAAAGAGCTTCCTAGATATTTAATTGTTATCAATATTATACAGAATGAGATGATCTATGTAATATAAAAATAAAAGGACAAAATGAATTCAATTATTCTTTTATATATTTTTTTCCAGTTTCGATGGAAGTATCCAGTGGATTTATATGTTATTATGTTTTAAACTATGTTTAGATAAGTTTTATACTAATTGAAATACTTCAATTATATAAAATGCACGTACATTATTTTTCATTTTTTTCTTTAAATGAATTTAGAAACTCAAAAAATGTGTTTTTCATAACCATGAAATTAATGAGTAAAAAAATCTACTTCAAAAATTTATTATAAACATAACATAAATTGATTTCGAAATTAGTATGGATTTATAAAATATAATGTAATAGACAATGTTTAAGAAAAAATTTAATAGACAAAATATATGAAAATAGAGTGTCCTTTCCTAATATCATAGTGATGTAGCCAACCAATAACTATTTTTTGATGACTCTCTACTATTATAGTAGACCGTATTATCGTATATATTGACAAGCCATGGCCCATACCAACTTGACTATGGGGGGGGGGGAATGATTGGTTTTTATGGATGTTTCATAAATGCGAATTTAATATTGATATATTTAAAGGTCTAATTTGGAAAATATGGTATTTTTAGTCTCCGTAATTTGTTAGAATGAACTATTATGTTTTGAAATTATTTTAAAATAATTCATAAATATCATATATTTTAGAATATTATATAGTTCATATTATATTACATAAAAATTAAGACAATGAAAGAGTTAATATGAATATATATATGAAATATTCATATATATATATATATATATTAACAAATACCTATCAAACATGCCCATGTTATAAAGTGTTTCTCGTTTATTATTTAAATTTTTTTCATAAACGTTTATTACATGATAAAATTTATGAATTATTCATTAATTTAGTATTATATCTAGATTTATTCATAGATATAGTTTTTTATTTAATGAATTTTAATATAATTTTGATTAAATGGTATTAAACTATTTTAAATTATCATATTTTCATTTAATAAGTTACATTCTAGGTAAAATAATTTAATTACTTTTCTTCTTAATTGACATTCTTTGGTTCATGTGTTGTGATCTTGAATTTAAATTTTAATTATATTTTTTACATATTATGTGTTGCAATTATAATATAATTATGGAAAATATTGAGTACATGACAATGGGTTGTGGTATATTGGGTAACAACTCTCACTATCTTATGGTATTATACCTTGTATAAGAAAAGTGTGGGTTTGATAATTATTGTACCATTCTTACTTTTATATATTTTTGTCTGATTTGATATTTTTATAATCCTTTACATGAAATTTTCCCATATACCATATGCATGTGAATCATGTCTAATTTTGAATATAATGGTTAATTTAAATTAGGGATTAGTAACACATGTATGAGTTGTGTTAATAGTTTATAATATATATTATTTAAAGATATTTATTTTATTGAATGAATAATGAATAAAAAAATAAATCATTAGAAGTATGTATACTTGTAAAAGTAATACATCATATAATACGGAGACATGTAAATATCATTAAAAAATCAATGTTAGATTTCTAACATAGTGACATTTAAGACCTCTAATATCCAATCACGTTGGTTAATGATAACAATAAGGCCCCATAGAGTATCTTTATTGTAATACCATGACTAATATTACCCAAATAGAACCCTAACTAGAGCACCACATGACCACATGCACACCCCCAAATGGAATATACAATGGAATAGTGTTAAGGGAGGAAATTAAATTTTGTTATAATATTACTTAAATAATATAACTATAAATTAGAAATAAATAACCATATATCATCCCCAATAGATTGTTAGAGAGAATATATGGAATTAGATACAATAAAAACCCTAAAATAACATTATAAATCATATTGTAAAAATGAATAATGTAATCATATAGTCATAATACCTAGTAGATCTCCCATTGGAATGATAAAAGACACAGAAAATAAGGGAAACACACACAATATGATCTAATATACTCTCAAGCTTCACACTATCATGTCCAAATACTATTGAGATGTGAAATCCTGATCTAATGTGAAAATTTAGGCTGATCCTAAATACCAACCCTAGGATAATCATGTACTCCAAATATTCCATAATGGGTGTGAGAAATACATGTTATTATCTTCTCCCTGTGTTTATCTAATATACGATATCACATACATGTTTATCATACCACCAATATCTCATCACACATCACATACCATGTATCATTCCACCAATATCTCACCAATGGTCACATAAATCATATAATACCACCACCATATCACTTAGGGAGATGAATCATAATATAACCTCAACATCATCCCAACCACATATGATAGGTCCTCACATTGAAACACAACCTCTACCAACTCACTTAAGATGTGGATCTCATTTAAATCCATGATATCTATGCTTTTACTCATGAAAGTTACTTATACCCAGCCTTGAAATCCTACTCAAACTCAATTTAGTAATCTACTAACATACGTTAACTCATATATACACCCATTTTCATGTGATATATGTTTTTGCAATGGATAAATTATCATTCCATCTACTATCTACATCCCAATACATGACCACAAGATAGTTTCTCAAGACTTATCCTTATATCCCAATTCATGTCTCATCACACACCTATCATTATAAGCTAAATAAATTAATCAATACTATTAAATATATCCATGACCCACAAAAAACCATTTGCATCTCTATATTACATGTAATGGAATCCACAAGGTTTTATAGACCCCTCGTGGTCTCTTCTCAAAGATATAAACCCACACCAATAACCTCATGATGACCCCATAGACTAGATGTCCTACTTAAAATTGGACATAAAATGGCCATTAGAAACTCCATAAAAAATCCTTTATCAAAAATCAATTCCAAATTTCCATGGACCATCTTGATCTAAGCTTGATTTGATCCCATTGTAAATCCAATTTCATGGCATCTTGAAAATCCCCCAATCACAAAATAGGACCCATCACACATACTATACAGTATATCTCAATATTATCATCCAAATTAAACCATGAACGGCATAGTAAAATATTCCCCATAGGACATAACCCCCTCATCACCTGCATCAAGGACATTATCCAACCTCATGGGGGTACTCCATATCATATGTGATACAAATGAACAAATCATCCATCACTCATCACCCATCATCTTATTCCCCACATACCTATAATACTACATATAAAAGGTCTACCTTAGGATACACGTAACTTAAATTAATGAAAATATTTAGCTAAATTATCTCATAAACAAATCTAGAATCCTTATCCCTCTGTAACTGTAGCAATATGAAGATTTTGAATTCCCGTAACATGCATCCCAAAACTCAATTCAACATAGGGAGGGTCTAAGACACCAAATAAATCTATTTAGGCTCTATCTATACTTATATATTATTACATAACATAAACCCTATGAAAAATACACAATAATTTATATACATGTGTATGGTAACATATTATAGGGACAACCAAACATGATATGTAGTTATTATCCTCAATCCATACCCAAAAAGCTTATACCAAGGTCTAATAAAGGTATGTTCACATTATAAATCAATAACTAAATTAAAAATTAAAAATTCATAAAAAAAATTAGTTAAATAAAAAATTTAATATAATATTTTTTAATCATCAATCAATATATGAGTGAAATACCATTGCTAAAATCAAAGAAATGATAAATTAACCCCTCATTGAATACCTCTCATTCCACATTTAAAAAATACCCATGGAAATAATTCTAATATATATCCAACTAGTATATAATTTGTCGATATATCAATGAATGATTACAATTAAATAAAAATTTACATAAATGGTGAAATAAGGCATAAATTCATTCTCTTAGAAACCCATTTTCCACCACACACCAAATATCCTTCATATCGAGATCCTTCTACCAATTTTCATTGGTATCAATAATCAATACCAAGATCATTTACAATAGAATTCATCTAATGCCATGAATGAAGATTATCAATGTGATGGTAGGGATTAAAAGCTGTAAAACTATATAATGAACAATACTAAGACATTGTAAATCAAAGGGGAAAAGAGACGTGAATGAGTTTAAATATTGTAGTCCCATTTTAGGATCATTAGTTGGGGGAAGAATACTCCATGTGGGGTTATAATTTAATGTTTTGGAAAATACCCCTCTACCCATAATAAAAAACCCAACAAAACCCATGAGGTTTTAATTCACCCACCCAATGTACCTAACATTCCACTTTACATCTGATGGCTTTTCACCAAATAATTTATTGGGATGTAGGGTATACTTCCCTTCTTCCCCAAACATTGACTTCTTGGGGGTTAGTATAAAAATAATTTTTTTCACCAATAGATCATCCTTACGAAAATCACCCTACTCTTATTATGATAATAACAAAAACAATCAATCAAATTCAAAAACACCTTTTATAGGTACTAAAACTCACAAAATTCTAATCTTAATCAAAATTATCAAAATTATCTATAATATGAAACCATAATGAAAAATTACATTGAAATAAAGTATATGTAAATTAAAGGTTCAATGAAAAATTCTAACCTTATGTATTCTTATTCCAACAAAAAACATAAAAAGGTGACCCATCCCATAATTCCTAGACTGAAATATGATACCACAACTTGATTTTGATTTTGATTGTGAACAGAATAAGGCACGGTTCCAACACCCACACATTGAATCATTATTCATTTGATTTCATAGAATATTATTATTCTAAAACTTGATACATGATAAAAATATCCCAAATATAGTTCTTGATGTTACTTCAACCTCACCACATCAAATTATACTAGAAAACAATGATTGGGTTTCCACTAGAAAACAACTATTAAAAACTCCCATCCTCACGTCCTAATGCATCACCACATTATCCCGATAAGGATGTTTTTGTCCCTAGTAGTATCCTAGAATATTTAAAATGATAACCCTAAATTAGAATCCTGGAACTGGTCCTCAACCAACTAAATCACCCATCACACTACCTCCATGATCACAAAAACACCCCTTATCTGAATCATTATTGGATCCTAAAAACATTTATCCAAACTGTAATACAAACACATATACCAAATCATAAACTTAAATTAAATACTAAATATGGTATTCATAATGGAACTAGAAATATTATATCTATCTTCCTATTAGTATCCAAGTGTGATATCAACTTCAAACCCAATGGTTTCCACTACACTATAATCTTATCATTGAGAGGATCACAAAATAAATGATTGTTATGTTTCTTCCCACTATAGAAGTAACATAATCCAAATACTAGTAAGTAAAGCACTCAATATATAAGGAAAACTCCCTATATGTTACCAAATATAATGACTGAACAAGGATCACCTTCTTATACATTATTTATTATCCAAAAAAGTAATCATTACCCATTCCAATCATACAAAAAACATCACCCTCAAGGTTTTCTAAAATTATCCCAACAAGTAGGTAAAACTCTTAAAAATATATAGTGAACATCAACCAATATTTCCTTCCTCATTCCACTCCTTTATTCCTAAATAGATTATATTCCAACATTACATGTTTTTATATCCTTCTGAACCACACACTTCACATTCCTAACTACCATTTTTAAGGCCCATCATAAAGTTTCCAAAAACAATATGTCAAAATTCATCACAAATGCATCCTCTTATTATAGAGGAAACAGATATTGGTAAAATTAAATCCCAAATCCATTATTCTCTCTTGAGTCTCACTATCTTCCTTGGTTATCAACCTATATATAAAACCAAAAAACCATATCCCATATCCAATGAAACTCCATGGGTGATCCCCTAAAAACACAACAATGTCTAATGAATCGCCAATAAATTTAGGTATAAGGGTTATACACTCCATAACCACATTTCATAGTTTCCCTAGGAATAGAGAAATTATTCCACAAACCCATCTATACTCTAATCCTTCACATCATAAAAAATGGTTACTGTACATTAGCAATAAAAACATGCATTAACACATAAGGAATTTTCGAAAAATAATCCCTAAAAACCCCCACTACAATACATTAAATGTAAGTGTGAACTACTAAAAAACTCACTCACTAATTATTTTCCATTATAAATATCTAACTCATCTGAACCAAAATGTGTATACACTCTTATATCGTTCAGTCATAAAACCCAAATCATGATCCCATGATTCACCTCTCATTCATCCTAGGATTAAAAACATAACTATATCTAAGAAGCCCATGTAATCCTTGAAATAAAATTTTTTTTTTGATTTGTAACTATTCAATTAATGTATTTATATTCATCATAGTTTTATAAGTAATGTTATAAAAGAGTTCAGTCGAAAGATGAGTAGTTTTATTAAACATAATATATTATCTAAAAATTACATGAATTTACAAAAAATAAATATTGAATAATTTTATAAATTTAACTAAATAAAATGTACTTTGTAATTTTATACAACATATAAAATATATCTCATGAATATTTGTTTTTAAAATGATTTATTTTTTATTGAATATTGTAAAATCTAGCATTTTACAAAACAATAATTTATTTTTGTTAAATAAAGTAAGTTAAAATTAAAATTCAATTTTAGATATGGTATTACAATAAAATAAGATAAATATTAAAAAAATAATATAAATTAATCCATAGTAATCAGTAATATATTTAATCTTAGAATAAGTCAATATTTATTCTTAAAAAAAATAATTTTCTAAAAACATATTTTCATTTTGTTTTTCACACTTATATTAAAAATAATTTGTAAAACCTATACAAATATAATAATTATAAATGGATTAAATTTATATATTAATGAATTTAATTTTTTTAATGATTTAAACATCATATTTTTTCATTATTACTGGAATCCATTGAAAAAATGTGTCACCACAGAAAAGGTAGAAGCATGTTAATTAAAGAATGAACTTTGTGATGTTTAAAACAAAATATTATCGTGATCTATGTTAGAAGATATTTATTCTAACATACCACATTATATTATAAATATTATTGTTTTGGATCTAAATTACCATGGTTAATACTTTATAATATTTAAAATGTTTGGAACATTACAAGTGTTCAGCTCCCCACACTTATAAAAGGGAATCACCTCTTCTCCTTTACTCAACTATTTTGATCCCTCTTGTTAATACAATACCTAACCCATTTCCCCCTAAAGTTTATCTAAAAATACTTTTGGTTATTTTCTTCTCTAAATCTCCATAATAGAAATATTACTTTTTAACTCCAAGGGAGATATCTAAGTGGACGTTATAAGTCATAACCAACCTATTTCAATTTTATTTCTTCTTCTACTTCCATAACATATTTTTAATCATTGATGAAATAATAACATAAGTATAATAAATATATTGAAAATTTATTTGTATTTTGGTATAACCCTTTTCTTATATTTTCTAACTTATTATAAATGAAAGCATTACTCATGCATATGTGTAAACTACCACCTCTACAAAGTGATGTGTTTCGTATTCGATCACCAGATCATATGAATGGTTAAGATTTAAGAAATAATACATATATATATAGTATATTTCATTAAAATTTGATATTCTATAAAATAAATACAATTATTGTCTTATTACCATTTTTAGTTAATCGAAATTGATAATGTTAGTCATGAGTAAGTTTGGAATACCGCCTCCATGAAGTGATGTGATTCATTTTTCTTTTTCACAATAAAATGATGGATACAAGGATGAAACTAATGAGAAAATATGAAATTTGAAAAATAGTTAGGATTATTTAAATGTAAAATATTATAAAATTTATTTCTTTTTCAACATATAGAAAAATGAAAATCATCGTTCATCAGTTTGTAAGCACTATCATCTCCATGAAATGTTGTGGTTAATTTTTCATAAATTTCTTAATTTGTCTATTTTAAAAGTTTATTTGAGTTATATATATGATAAATATATCATTTTTATGATTTTGGAAATAATATAATCAAAACCTCTATGACCATGTTCAACAGATCGATGTTGTTTTGAGGATACTAACAAAAAAACGAAAACTGGATGATTTAAACTTAACCAGTTTATAAAATAAATAAAACATGGTAATAAATGAAATAAATGGAATAATATTAATTAAATGAAAACATAAAATATAATTAAAAATCTATTAAACTAATATAATTTTGTTATTCATGAGCAAGAGAGTGTACATATTTAGACGAAACGTAAGGTAAATGATTTCTAATTTCAATTTCCTTCTTTTGAGAATCATTCCATTTTCAACACATGTTTTATTTTATGTGGTGTAAATAATGATATATGGGATTAGGTTATCATTGATTTATGTAAATTAAATTCTTTATCAAAATTCTTTTCAGTTTCCCACATATAATGTTCTTTTAAAACTGTATTTTAGAGTATTCCATTAAAATATTTCTATTCCATGTTTATGTTATTTTAAATGATTGAATAATTTTTTTATTTGTACATAAATTGTCTCTAATGATTATATTCAAATAATTTTTTCTTTATTTATTAATTTTTAAAAAATAATGTATTTAATGATTATGTATGGGTTATTTTAATGTTTTTTCTAGAAAAGTGAAAAAGAATACTTTTTAACATATATAGAATGATAATAATTTCACACCATCATGTTTTATATTATTATTAATGATTGATATTTATGATCTCTTGTTTTTATAAATTAAATTCATTTAACACTATTTTTTGTAAATTTTTCATTGTAACGTGTTTTCAAAATACATCGATTTTCATCAAATTTGTATATGAAAATGGGAAGTGTTTTTCTTATGTGATATAATAATTTTTTAAAATATTTATATTTAAAAATTATAATTTTATAAATTTTATATTCATGATATATTACATTATCATAATAGATACTTATTTGTGATCCATATATAGATCATGAAAATGGGTGATCCCAATATATCTATCTAATGCATTGGATAATGATGTAGTCTTCAAAGGATAAAATGAGAGAAATGGCTGGCTGGATTACCCCTATGGAATTAATTTTTGATAAGTTATTACAAATAGGTTAATCAAAATTTAACATGGGTAATGAATATAATTCTCCATGATACCAGTATTATGCTTCCAAAAGGGTTTCTAAAGAAATTTTCTTATTAATTAATTTAATGAATACTTGTGAACTTATAAAAGATAAATGTTTTTTTGGATAAATATATATTCATGAGTTTCCTTTTTCTTAAAACATATTTCTTGAGGTTTTTTTATGATTTCTAAAAGGTTAGAAATGTTCTTTTTAAATTAATATTTATATCTATTTATTGAATTTTTTTGTGCATTAATTTTTATTATTAAAAATCTAACTTTTCTAATGGGTTTTCTTGTTTCTCATTGTAATAATATTTTTCCGTTACTTTTTATATCCCATTAAGTGATTTGTTTTTATCTTTCCAAATTCTAAAATTTTTTTCATATGATATAAGTTTGAGTATAAATTTTAGAATGGTCCATATTTCTAATAGAGTAACTCAACTCAAAATAATAAAAAGTTTATTTAATGAAATAGGGGAGTAAACCTAATTCTCATATTTTTGTGGAAAAATCTATACATTATGAATGTTTCCAATTTCTTATGTATATTTACTTAATTATCTAAAACCCAAAAATAAAATTATTAGAGACATGTAAGAATGTGAAAACCTTGTTATAAATAATTTAATTATTAGTTGAATATAGAACAAGTTTTTATAAACTACCCATGAATTCCGATCCTACCAAATGCATAATCCCATTATCACTGTCAGTGCTTCCTTTCAAAGGAGCTACATTAATCTAACTCATGCCAAGGATGACACATGATCACCTACCAATTAAGAGTTGGTCAATAACAAAAATGCATCTACCGATGTAATGTACATCTTGACCACAATATTTCAATATTACCATCCTTCATCCCATCAAAAACCATACTTGATTGTACTTGTCTTGGTATATATATGATCATTTCCTTTGAATAAAACTATAATACTGAAAGCACATAATATTATTTAAGACAAAAAAGAAAATGAATCCAAAATGCCTTATATAAATTATTAAGGACATACAACTCATAAATGAATCATATTTCCATACCAAACAATCCTTGAGAAATAAAATACATGTTACAACCTATATATAGGGAATCAATACCTGATCCAACCCCCATGTGTTAGAATACATACTTTGAACTCTTGTACTGTAAAAATCACCATAGAACATCCCTCAATAATATCAAAATAACACATCATCTAAACAATATTTGTTTCAGTTGATTTTAATGTAACTAATAAGTTATATAGAAAAATAATTTATATATATATATATTAAATAACACCTTACACAAATTAAACATTATTAATTAGTAAAATAATGAAAAAACAAGCAGACATATGTCATGTGAATCATAATTTAAAAATATGTTGTATTTACACATGCCTATTTCCACTCTTTGAAAATAGTAAAACCACACATAATTATCCCAAATTAGCACATCATACAAGAATAAACTACTCAACTATAATAGTAAATACCAGAAACCAAAGTCCCAATTCCTTCATAACTCAGTCTTTCCATCAGATAGGTGTTGATTAATCACTAGATCGAGGTCCTTACAAGATTCAAAACATTCGTATATCAATCCCAAAAATCTCTATAGAGTAATAAAAATAAAAAATTTATTTAATAAAACAATACTTACTTGACTAAAATATCATGAGTGAATCCACTATTAGAGAAACACATGGCCCCATGAGAATTTCCTCGTATACTGTAGGATCCTAACTGGAGGTGTGCATAGAAATAAAACTATGGGGTTACTAAACCTACAAAACTAAAACCATTATTTAAAAATAAATAACCAAATATCATCTATAAGAAATAATTAACATATGTGTATGAAAATATAGTTAGTAAAAAATAATAAAAAAACATATAACATATAGTAACAGTGAAGAGTGAAGTTATACAATAATATTATTAAGAATATTATAGATTTATCCTATCACACAATAAATATAAATAAACCAACAAAGCATAGAATATTCTCCACTCTAACACTGAGAATCATCTAAATATATCTACAGACACCAATGAGTTGATCTAAACAGATCCACTATCAAAACTATGTTCAGTCAAAAATTCTAAACAGAAGGACTACACATGCAACATGGTATATCTAAAGGGTGTGAGAAATATATCTCATTAGGGTATCAAGAAGTTCCCTTAACATATATCATGATATATATAATTTTTAATAAGGGAAATAAGTAATGGAACATAATTAATACAAACATGTGGGTCATATCATCATGTGATAACCCAAACACAAAGACACCGTATCATACATAGATCAAGGAACATAAATTAATAAATTCATCACATAAAAAACCAATTATATACCCAATCCATTGTTTAAAGGGTTGATAAATGAGTATCAACCCCTATTCTCTCACTCTAACTGGGGACTCGTACTGATTCATGATCCCATATCCTATCATCCTCCATTACCCTGCCACATAGAGTATGGTTTTAGAAGATATCATATCACATATGTCATAAAACCACAATTTTACTCAATTTTAGGATTCATACCATATCTTATACCTCTATACCCTCAATCAGGGTGTAGTCTCATAACATTCCTTTATATCACATCTCATATCAGCATCCTCTCTCTCAGTGTTATTGATATCACTATATAATTAACCTCATTTCATACTTCCAACCTCTCACTTATGAAAAATTCTAAAAACCCAACCCCAATCACACACATCTCCCTGAGTGTATGTCCTCACAATCTACCATGACTTATACCCTCTCACTCATTGTAGGCCTCTCATCTCATGTTATAAACTACACAATGTCTATTATGCAGGTCCTCAAACACAACCTTGGCCTCTATACACTCACTCATATCAGTGTTTTTATATCGTATATTAACCCAAATATATACCCTCCCTTACATGGATACGTTGTTTTTAGTGACTATCCCTTTATTACATCATTGTACAACATTTCCACCATTGACTCTGCACTACTCATTCATAACCTCCCCCCACTTTCTGATGTATATCTTATCAACCTTCTATCCTTATATTCTTAACACTCCATACAAAAAAAGAATACATAAGAATGATATGAGACAATCCATTAGTATCCTAATCTTTCTCGTAAGAGTGTCCACTAAGATCCTCATACATAAAATAGTATATTCACACTGATATAATCCAACATACATCACCCCATGGTGACCCCATTTCTTACATACCCTACCTAACATGGCCACTTGAGTAGCATCCAGTACCCTTTTAAATTTCATCATCAACATAATAGTCTTGATACCGAATTACCATCCCATGATCAACTCATTTTAGCCCCCTAAGTAAGAAAATACTTTAATCCCTACCCAGGCCCCATCATTAGTTTTCCATTGGGGACCTCTAAAACATTTCATCAATATAGAACCTTCCACATTATACCACACTACATCTGAAAGGACATAACATACTCATGACATGGTCCATGTCTACTATCTACTCTCAATGGTGTACCCCCAACTATAAGTGTCATGTACAAACATCTAACTCATCACTCATTGTCAAATTACCGACATTACTATGATATTATACCATAGAAGTCCATCCTAAACTACACATAACTCATCCTAAACAAGAGAATTCTGAGGCCATTCAAAAAAACAACCATTATCCTTTTACCCGGGGTGACTTAATTTCCGAGTGATTTCAAATACCCTAATTGAGAACAAAACACTAACTCCAATATTTAGAGTATCCAAGACATATAATCTATCTACATAGGGTGATCTCAGTCCATATTCATTTAATCTAACTCATAATATATTCATAAAATAACAATCATGGGTACAAATTTATATGGTTAACTATCATAGGAGAAAGGTTCTTCAATATAGAGCTTTCATCCTCAATACATACTCTCCATGACCCATCTAAGAATTAATAAGTCTATGGATTTGTGCTCAAATATTATTTCAAGGTACAATATTAAAAAATTATCTATAAAATATTATATTTATTTATCCAATTTAGTTTTAAAATGTATATCTATAATTAACTAACCATGAATCCAACCATTATTTAGTTCTTGGGTCATAAAATGTATAAAAAATGGGATTCCCCTTGTACTCATACAAACGAAAATCCCCTAAACATAATTCGTAGTAATAACAAATTAATATCAAATTGGGAGAAAAACAATAGAAATTATATATTAAAACACACCATAACCGTTATGATGAATGGTTTTATGAATTAATTGCACCTCATAACCTCTTCCATCCCCATTCCAAATCCACATTATATCTGGATGATTGCCAAAAGATTCGCTGGGATCTTCGTGAAAACCATTTATAAAAGACAAAATGAATCAAAAGAACCCAAGAAATAAGTGGGAGAGGGTTATGACAAGAATTTTGGACCACTAAACTAACATGAACAAAAAACCATGTCACTATGTATTGAAGGATCAATGGGGGAGGGATGGAGATAAAACAGAGTGACCTCGCTTACTATTTTTTTTAGCTGAGGGGAGAAAACACTACATGATGGGATCTACTATATGGTTATATAAAAGGACTTTATTTCCCCAGTAAAACAAAAAACAATAGAACCCATAAAGTTCCCATGAATTCACCACAAGCTATCCAGTAGTCCCACAATAATACAATGGAGATATTGGGTCTACTCACCATCAACTTCATTCACTGAGTACCTGGTGGATTTCTACATTGTTATTAGTGGTAACTACAATAATTTTTTTGTTTCTCATTTTTCCCATCCTTCCCATTATCATTTAAATATCCTATCTAATTTCCCAAAAACAATCAAACACTTAAAGAAACACCGGTTATAGCTGATTAAATTATATTAATTCAAATTTGAATCTCATTTTTGAAAAATTCTCATACTCTATAAAAAAATTAACAATTCATTAGAAATAATAAAATTTAATTTTTTATTCATTATATTTTTTTGATATGAATGTTATTGTAAGAAAATTCCAAATAGTCCAATACCTCACTCAGGTGAGTGATAAGATGAGTTTACTACTACATTCAAAACTCTAATGAACTAAAATTATTATAATGATAAGGATCATTGACCATAATAATTTTGTATTCATTTCTAACTATGATTAGGTGATGATGAATTGAAATTAATTTCTATAATAAATGAATTAAATATGTTTGTAAGTGAGAATGTCATATTAAGCTTCAATTTTACATGAATATATGTGAGTATAAGTTTAATAGAGAATTAATTACCTGATTTATTTAAACATAATGAAGAAATATGTTCACATAGGTGAAAAGCTAATTAGATAATGAATTAATTAGGATGAAGTACTAATTAATTGATTTTCAATGAAATAATTTAAATTTTGGATTCATATAAATGATGATTTCAACAATACAATATGCCAAAATTAATTACACTAATAATAATATTTTGATTTCAGTTATAAATAATGGAGATAGTTAATTCCTAAATGTTCATGCACAGAATTTATTTTAGTGACTCGTGAATTTGAAAAAGAGATGATATGTGAATTTCAAGAATATTAGTGGAATTTTGTAAAGAATATATATTTTTTAATTTGATTTATCTATAAATATTAGTATCTAGAGGTTCTTATAGATGAATAAATCTTTTTTTTCTGGTATGATTTATAATTGTGTTATAATTATTGAATGATAATTCATTATAAATAAATATCACTTTGATTGTGATGAAGATTGATAATCAAGTTCAAGAAGAAATCAAATAGTTGATATATTAATTGGAAAACAATATAAGAATTATTTATGAATCTTTTATTTAGTTAGATTAATAGATGAAGAAATTGAGGTAGTATAAGGGTATGTAAACAATCAATTGAGTATATTTGCGATGCATGAGAATTTATATAATTCTAATTTATTTAAAGATAATTTAATGGTGACATAAAGTCATTTGAGATGAATTAATGTGTATAGAAATATTTTTGAAAATGTTTTTATTTGATTCAAATAATTATGTGTCTTTATAAATTTATATGCAATATCATTGGGTTTGTTGAAAACATGAAAATGAAATACATAATAATAGATCAAGTGAATTTTATAAAATAAATGAGATCATATTTAATATGTTAGTAAAGATAAAAAATTTGGTTAAGTCGTGTGTAAGATATTTTATAACAATTTTAAAAGTATAGAACAATTAGTGTTTTATGTTTTTTTGAAAAAATACCTCTTAATGGAATTTTTAGGTTGTTGTGGTCATTGAAAAGGTTGGAAGCTATTGAAAAAAGTTGTTTTCCATAGTATGTGTGATGTTTTCTTAGATTATTGTGTTGACATTGGATAAGGTTATAGATTAGTTCATATGTTGTTAAGGATTACATGAATGTGTGAGCGTGATTGATTTAGGAAATCACATAATATTTTTGGAGATTTAACACCATGCATAAGACTAATCAAGTTATCACATGAAACAATGGAGATAACACAACAATATCAGTGAATACAGTGATCTATAAAAAAATAGGATGAGACAGAGAATACTTGAAGTCATTCAAAACCATGTGACGGTAGAGATATCATGATCGCACGAGCAAAAAATATCCACTTAATGAATGTCATTTATGGAGGATTTCAATGAATTGGTCTAGGGAGGTTGGTCACATGATCGGTCACAGGTGAATGAGATATTAAAATTAGACTAATCATTAGAGTTAGTTGGGTAACTATGATTACCAAAGTTTCTATGGTGGATTTATTTTTATAAATACAAGGTTAAATCCTTTATAGAATATAATTTTTTTCTTAAATGTTTCTATCTAAATAAAATCCTATATAAAAGGGCTTTCACATTTCGTGAAGGTATTAATTGTAGTTAAGTCTCATAATTAGAAGTGCATAAGTGATTTGGCATATTGCAATGATAGTTACACAGTCACGTAAAGATAATGAGGTTATGTACATAGAGATTCATGAAATGTTAGAGCGGTTTGGGTTCACATGAAGACATTTTCTTGAAATGAGTTACATGCTTGAGGTTTTCTGTTTGCAGTCTCACACATGGAGTCACGTTATCATGTAAGCTATTAAAAATCACCTGATCAATGAATAATAGTTATGAAAAATGTTATATTAATATCCCTTATGAAAAAAAGCTTAAATTTACCCTCATTTAGGTGTGAACTGACTCATAGATGGTCATTAGAATATTTTAATGAAGCAATCGTGAATCCAATTCATTAGAGAGTGAAAATAGAGTATTTAGATTGTGAATTATTATAATAAAAAAATGACAATTAGTCAACTAAAAATATTATAAAAGTAATACACTATAGTGTATTTTCAACATCATAACATATCCTTTTTATGAGCCTTGTATGTCTATGAGTGAGGGTGAACCATGTAAAATTTATGTGTCATGTGGTTGTTTAAATGTTTATTTGTTAATTTCTTTGGGAAGGATAGCCAAGGGGAAATTTTTTCAAAATGAAAAAAATACCAACAAAGGGGATGTTGTTTGAATATTTCATTCCCATATTCACCACATTATTATGTTACCTAACATAGTATGGGAAATAATTGGGATAATTATTAATATTTAAATTTAGCATTTTTTTCTTTATATAAAGAATGAATTTTTATTATCACAATGTAATTTTTATCATTTTTGGAGACAATTTTCAACTATGAATAAATCATATGCAACACTCTTTCCAATTTTTATAAATTGATGTTTTTAAAGTTTTGATGCATGATATTTCATCTATTGTGGATAATAATGATTGATCAATAGTATATTAAGAATAATTAGATGATAACACCAGTAGAATAAATGTTTTATAGGGATCGTTGTCCAACATAATTTAAAAGAAAGATATATTGGTTATGTCAACATGTTCCATGGGGGAAAAGATTCTAAATACATATTAATGTGTCTCAAATGTTAATGAATCAAAATTATAGTTTTTTGGATCATGTTTGAGAAACTGAGGTTTCATCCTAATGAGTCTGATGATGCATTATTTGATCATGTGAATGTTAATATAGATTAAATGAAAGGCCTCAAAAATTTCTCAATGATTTAATGATCATTAATTGCATCTTGATATGTCATACACCTCATTTTAATCATAAATTATCTATAATTGTAGGAGAACATCCAATGAATATGGAATTAGATAGATTAAAAAGTATAATTATCACATAAGGGGTGAGAAATTATAAAAATGAGGATATTGAAGAGAATAAGTGAAGGGTTTTCTCTTTCAAATCCCTGATGATACTCACCATAGATTATTTTTAGGAATGGGAAGTGTATTATGTTATTTCACTCCTTTCATCAAATCAATATTGTCGAAAAATAGACCTTCCAAATAAAATTTTCAACTATATAATTTTGATTTTGGAAGCTAGGGAATCAAACATAAATGTGTTCACATAATATAAAACATGATGATGAAGAAGATAATGAAATTAAAATGAAAAAGTATTATATTAATGTGAAATGTAGAAATATCACCAAAAAAATATTCATAAAAAGAATAACATTATTTCAAAAGAAAAATTATTTTAAGAATAATCATAGGTACACGAAATTAAATTCTGTAAAGACCCTAGATAAAATTATATAGCGTTTATTATAGGGAATTCATAATTTAGTAAAGATAAGAAAAGTGATGAAGGATAAGATAATGGAAGATTTTATCTATAGGTTTAATTATAACTTCTCATTAGTAGATATATGTATGGAGAACTATAAAAATTTTAGTATAGCGATTCATGATGAAAAAATCTAAATGTAGTTGTATATGAGTATTCCATGTTATAGGTTTAAATGGAAAAGCTAAAAAATAAAAATATATAAAATTATGAAAATTTCATTGACTACAAGATAAATGTTGATGAATAAAAAAAGGTTATTAATGTTTTTAATAACATAATAAAATATTGAGTTAAGGTAATTAAAAACCTGGTCTCAAATTTGATAGCCTTTGAATAAAATTTGACAATCATGAGGTACTTATAACCCTAAATATGTTATTAGTAAATCCAGTCACAAAGGAAAAAAAGGGAAATTAGTGCATGGAGATCTAGAAAAATAGTCAAAAAAATAAGGAGAATAAATAAAACATTAGAATGAAACAACTAGTAAGTGTATTTATTTCAAATAGAAATCAATAATGATTGATTTTTTACAACAAGAACTCAATCTATAGTAGAAGATCGATTGGGTTCTAAATCAGAATTAGATGACTCTCAAAACATAAGGGAAACCAGTGTTTCTGCAAAGATAGATAGAAGTAAACCACATATATCGTGATATTATTATGGAAATATGTAACATTCCAAAAATAATGTCAACAATAAAGAAATACCAAAGGTTATAAGGAAAATAGGTTCAATCAAAAAGATTTAAATTATCCATATAAATCAATTTTTGACATATTTTTTGGTGTGGATAATCCAGTCACATGGCCTAATATTGCTCATAGACAATGCCTATAAATGTATCGAGGCAATGAAAAAGTAGTTATAAAAAGAATATAAAGTGATAATTATAATAACTGAAAATATAAAATACATTTCCACCATTAGATGATTAAGTTGATCCATTATATTCTGAGGAAGGTCAATAATACCAATCATTATAAAATAGGAAGTCAATTAAATGGATAAAAAAGAATATATATGATTAGGTACTTGTTTAAGAGATTCCTATAAGAGAATCAGATCATGCTAGTGTTTGGATCATTGAGAGTATATTCACATTATATATGATTATAACTAATGACATTTTCATAGGCACTATGTATTATAGTGATGTTCTAATAAAAATTTGAAAATAATAATGCTTGAATATTACACTCTTAGTGAAATAATTTTTTTTAATAGATAACATATGTGTAGATGTCATTATAGTTTAAGGTCTCAGTAATAAAATTCATAGAGCCAGTCAAATATGTGAATTATGTAAGGAAATATGATTTACCATGAATATTTCTATCATCAAGGGAAAAGCTGGAATATTGGTGATGTATCGAAAGTGCAAGGATATGAATATCTACCTTGTAAGTGGGTATGAAGATAAATTATTTTCATTAAAGGAATACAGGAATTAGTTTTTGATCACTCGTAGGGAATCCTTAATTCAATATTGGGATAACCAAAATATTAATATATAGATTATAAACAAGATTGATAAATTTTTGAAAACATAGAAAACAGGGAGTCGAGGTGGAACCAAAGAAATGAATAAAATTTTTTATTAGTTTTTAAATTAAAACAATTAAATATATTTTTTGAAGAGGGGTTGATGAAAAAATATTTTATTTGAATTAATTTTGAAGAAATCAAGGACCAAATACAAATTGGTTGTTTGAAAAACAATTAAAACTAATTTCATGGTTTTTTACATTTTAGGGTTCAGGTGAAATTGAATTTTGAAATTAAATTAATTTTTGAATATTGGTGTTGTTGTTAGGATGAGAAGTATCAAAAGGTCAGTGTATCCCCTCATTAGTATAAAAATACATTATTTCCCTTGATCTGTAAATTTTGTGTTTTAATGAAATATGTTTATACTAATATAATATTGAAACCTAATCATAGTATATGAGACAATTGTCATTGATAATGTGGGTTAATTAGTTTCACAATTTGGTAACACTTTTTAGATTCATCAATCAATGTTCATTACTTAAGAAGAAGAAATAAAGTATAATTTATTAACAGAAATTGTTGATACCCTAATAAATTAATGAATTAAAGAATAAAATCCCACACAACATTACAATTTTTCTATATATCCCTATAAAATAGTGGTAGAAATCCCCATATCCTAGTTATGAAGGAGTAAGGTGGTATGATAAAACCTAAAGAAACCATGAATGAAAAACAGAGAAGAAGAATGGAGGAACCTGCATAATGGAGCTTCTCACCACAAGATTTGGTGTTTGAATAGATACCTAAAATTATTAGATTGGGATACTATTTTTAGATCTTCATGGTGTGATATAGTTGAGTAAATTTAAAAAAATTCATAAAGGATTAAAAGATCATAAAACATGGACTTAGGTCATACATGTCAAAATAGAGATGTTTTGATGGAATTAGACATCAAATATTCAAAACTGGGTCTATCTAGCATAAGTTAATGTGTGTTTAAATCCCTGATCCTAGTTACCTAGAGTCGGTTCATTATTACATGACATTTTCATGATCATAAGGGATCATGTCCCAAAATACCGATCAGTTTAGTAGCACTGGATGTATTAGATACAAACATAAGTTTTACATTACATCATGAGATAAAAACACCAAAAACATTTTGTCCCCTTTGAACGCACTTATATCCCATATACTATCCCTACATGTCAACCATAAAATACTTCTTCAAATCCTAGAAAAGATATGACATAGAATGGTGTGATCTCACGTGCTCTGTAAGGATACAAATATAGCAGAAATGTTCATAAATGAGCATAAACATTTAAGGAAATGTATAAGAAAAAACATAATCCTCTAAAACATAAACATCATAATAATAAAGAAAATATAACTCAAAAAAGTTAATTTACTTATTCACATGGATATTCTAATAGTTGAATAATTACATGAAATATCAATAGAGAATTTCATAATGATAGAATGTGTAATGCCAGAATTAATAACCACATAGTAATGGCCTTGTTCCAAAACTACAAATAATATTTTGTCAAGGACTTCTGACAAGTCACTAGTTAGTCTCATGAGACCCACCGATGCATCGAGGAGCTATAGCGGGCTCTGCCAGTCACTTACTAAGTCTAATGTATTCCTCACATGAAAATGGTTAGACATAACATAAACATTCTTATTAAAACTAACACATGAAATGTCAATAGTTTATCTATAAACAATGAATTTTTACAAAAATAAAACATCCACAATCGAACATATCTCATGACCTTTAATTCAATATTGAATATTTTTGTTATAATAAATCAAATTTAAACAATTTTAAAATCCATCAAATTATGTTGACATAGATGAAATAGAAACTATTTGAAAAAAATACCACTTTCTATTTTGAACCCATTTAAAAGTCACCTAATTATAAACTAAAACATACATTTTTAAAATATTTTTATAATACAGTAAGGGAAGCTTCAACGATGTTATAATGGTGGGAAATAGCTGCACCTGCCGTATAAGTTAAAATACATTCTTACCATAATTGTTTCAAAAATTTCATATAGTACCTTGTTTGGAAAATGATAAAAAGATTCTTTTCAAGACATATAAGGTAAAATAAGGGTATAAATTACTTTAACTAATAGTCTAGTAAATCGTAAAAATGTTTTGAAATACATTTTTATGAAAACACAAATGTGGATGATAAAGAGGTCCTGGTAGATACTTACAAATTATTAACCTCATAAAAGTAAAGAGATTGTAAAATTAATCCTTAAATTGTAAATTTCATTAGTCAATGGTATGTTAACCTCCTATATAATACTTAAATAATTATTATTAAATTATATAAGAACTATAAACATAAATATTATTTCATATATGATCCTCTAATGTTTCTTTTTTAATAATATTTCAGTAGTATCATCGTTTTGGGTGGTAACTGATTGGTTTTCCTTTATATTCTTTGTAACATAAGCCATGTTTGTTATGGATATGATGTATTTTATTCATATCCAAAATTATATTAATTTCTTAAAGATTATTTTTAATCATAGAATGAATGTTATTCTTGAATGTCATGATGGGGATTGAATTTCATCACGTTTGTGGAGACAGTAATCCGTATGTACAAATGGGTGACAATATCATTCTATTGATGATAAAATAGTATGTAATTTGATGTTATATAATATATAAAAGAATAATTAACATGTTATATTTATTATTTACATTATTTATACTCATTATTATACCCATCCAAATAATGGAGTGTTTGAATAACAAAGTACACCCGGACGTGGAGACGGTAAACCATTCGTACACACGTATGGTGACTTGTAATTTATAGGATGGATGGAATAATGAAAATAGTTATACCATATTTATAATAAAATAACATTATCTATAAGTTACTGGACTTATTATTTTTTTATGGGTGTAACAAAAAAATAGGAAGTGGAAGAAAAAAAGAACTTGAAAGAGGGTGGTGAAATTATTTACTCTGGTTCGGGTGTTTCCTTTTGAGTTGATCAAATGGGCTCTGTAGGATGTGTTTATGATCAAATTATGGACTATAGGTCTATTTGTGAGTATTTGGGAGGATATTTGATCAGGTTCTGTCCAAGACAAATAGATTTTAAAGTGTGATTTTGAGAGAAGCCGAAGTACACTTTTTAAGGGAGGTGAGGGTCACTTTAGGAAAAGCTTGAAATAATATTTTATCATAAAATAATTTTCGTTTTCTAATGGCTCTGAAATAATTTATATAAAGTATGAGGTGGTTATGGGTTGAATACCTCTCAAAAAATTGGTTTTATATTGGTTTAGGTTACAATATTAACCTCGTCTTTTAGATTTAACTCTTAGTTAAATAATTTATCCTTTTCCATGTATTCTTGTATTTTATATTATATGGTTAATGAATGTACAATAAAATTAAAATCGAACCCCAAGTGGTTAATTAATTTCATATCTATTATTATATAAGTTCGTTTTCAGTACCATATATTTTTAGTACTATTATATTATTTAATAATATAGTATTTGTTCTAAAAACTCATTTATGTCAATTTTTACACTATTTAGTATCTGATTTTTGTTAAAGTCCTAACAACTTAATTAATTCGAAAGAAAATTAATTTAATCAACCCCAAAATGTCATATTAACCAACAAAATTCTTTTAATTCATCAATAGTCTCAATTTACATTTATTGGGATATTTATAATAATAATTATTTTAATTTTTCATTAATAAGGTAATTACAACATTGTCATTGTGTCATAAATAAGTTTAATTATTTAACATCTAAAAATTATATATAAAATACCATTATGTAAGAAATGTTATTATATTTCTAATAAATATTTATAGTCTAATTTATATTATGTTTAAATATATATTTAAAAAAAGTTGTTATTAAACTTTGAATTTAGCACTTTTAACTCTTCTTTATATAAAATAATAATATATGTCCTCCTCTAATACAAGTAGACCAGAAGGATTATATGTTATTCCAAAGGTTAATTGTAGTCAAATTACACTTATCTAATAGAATTAGGTCATGTGATAGGGTAATTCTAATAGCAGTTTTACCTTTAATTACCCTATTTACTTTTAGCCGTGGTAAATAAAAGTCAAAAGTTACTATTCACGGCAAAAAAAATTTCTTCTTATTGAACCACATTTTACTTACTAATGTAAACTGTGCTTCTAAGAGTATTGAAATTCAACTCACAGAATTGGTAAAATTGTGTTTTATGCAAATTCTCAAATGCTCTTAGAAGATGGGTAAAAGACGGTAAAAAGTTGAAAAAATTTATACATTTATTTTTATTATAGAAATTACTACAACAAATTAAATTTAACTAATATAGGTATTTATTTATCTATTTTGACTTGAAATAAACAAAATAACGAATTTTTTAAATAAAAGCCAGTTTTAAATAATAACACAATGTTTTTCACTATTCATAAAAAAATGAATGTTTTCAGAAAAATATCAACAATCCACCCTAAGCTAATTTTGATACTTAAAATCCAAAAATGAAGGCCACTTCGAAAAATAAAATTTATAAAATTCCAAACATGTTGGCATTACTATTCATAACGACTTGTTTGATTGGTCATGGTGTGTTAAAACTCTATGTTGTATATAACGCAAGCTACTGTATTATTTAAAGGGAAATATACCTTGGAATCTTAGGGTGTTACCATATAACTTATGGTGTCACTCCTTGAAATTATTGACCCCCCTTGTGATTGGTATTTTTTCACATCACATATTGTATTTATATTATGTTAAGAAAATTATTCATGATGTGAATTAACTTCTTCCACAATTAAAAGCAATATTTCAGATCAGTTTTTCATTTTTTTCCTTAGAGGTGTCCCATAGGTATCCAATGTCTTTGTAAACATTTTTTCAATGGTAATAATTGTAGGCTTTAGAAATTTTTTACATTTTCCTTAAATTATTATTTCCTACTATATTTTAATAGAACATTAAACATATAATTACAAATTTTAAAATATATTACCCCAATCAATGTATCTATATATCAAAAAAATGTCATGAAATGTACCTATAAGATCCCTCACACATGAATTTGGACTTTTCCCCAAGAATGTAATCTCAACATAATACACAGGACCCTCACCTTAACATTATTTAAAATTAATGTTAATAAAATAAATTTATTTAATAGAAAATCAAATATTCAAGAATCACATAGGAGAACTCATCAATGCATCGGTTTTCAAAGAAAAAATCAACCATGTATTTTAAATCTATTATTTTAAAACCGCTAAACATTTTCATTTATCCATTTTAGATTTTCAATTAATTATTCACATGCATTCCATTTTTAATTCACCTTACATTAATCTTTCTACCCATTATCATGGTACCATTATGAATATAGTTCATCACATACATCAATAACATGTCACCTACCATAGAGTTTACAGGAATCTAGCATCTTCACTATGTAAATAATTAATAATAAATTAATCATGAGGGATTAACCATTAGGTTCAAATGAATTTTAATTATAGTTAAGTAAGGTAAATGATTTAAATATAAAGATCAAAAAGGGGGTTTGACTATAAATCATGGTGCATGATTAAAATATAATCTCACTGAGAATAACCCTTTATAAACATCATCTCTATCATTCACCAAAAATTCACAAATTGGGATCACAATGTATGTAAGTGCGATGAGTGAATCATCTTCTTTTTCTATTTCATACTTTATCTTTTTTTAAAAAGATATGATTCTGTCCAATATCATATCTACCACCTAACGACTTGTATTTCTAAAATAATCAATCAAATAATGGAAATTTTTTATCATCTTAAGACACAACCCTTCGTTTTTATTATTATATTTATGTTTTTAGAGAGAGAGATGAATAATAAAATATAATGAATAATATCGTAACCTCTCCTCAAATCACAATGAAACCACTGTAAAATATCCTCAATGAAGTATGTCCCCCTATACCATAGAAATTATCTCTACATACTTATTCATTTAAATATCATGGAATACACTACAAGTAGGGTAGGAATTGAAAAAATAGACATTAAATGTGACTCATTTCCTATCAAGGTCATTCATGTCTTTTTTGGGCATAAAATTATTGATATGTGTTTTGCAAAATTATAAAGGGTTAACAAAAAGATTCCTTAATCATATTAAATGTGATTTTATTAACTCACACATTTTATAAGAATCTTTGAACGTTATATAAGATAATATTCCTTTCCCCCCACACATAATAAATATACTATAGGAATAGGGAAACATTTAATTAATAATTTTCATCAAAATGAGATGAAGTTTTGGAAAAACCACTCAATAAAATGAGTAAAAATAATTTAATCAACTAATTAAAATATCATAATTTCAAGGAAGGTGAATCTTAGCAAAATATAATTCCCAAAAATAATGATTCATTTCTAAATCAAGATTTGTCGATTCTAAAACCACATTATTATCTCTAATAATTATTTTTTTCACTTTTTTCTCATTAAATGTTATTGGAAAATAAATTTAAATTATGGAATGGTAATTATACCAGGTAGTTTTGTCTCAATATTTAATTTATTAAAGCATTAAATTAAATTTTTGGCACCTAACTTGTAGTTCAATGATCAAAAATATAAATTATGGGGAATACACTTCATGAAAATAAGGAATTGAAGATGATACTCCCTATTTAATGATGTTTTCAATTTAGTTGTATAAGTTCTAGATGAACCATATATATGATGTGAATCTGTCTCATAACATGTAGTTTCTAGATTTTAAAATTTGTATTAGGTTCATTTGATGAGTTAGTCATGCAACATCTTTTCATTCTAACTTTTATGATCTTGATGGACTTTTAAGATAAGAAAATACATGTGATAGTACATACCGTAATAAATGATATTTTAAAATTATTAGTGAAGAGTAAATTTTTACACCTAAAAATAGAAAAAAAAGAAATAAAAACATAAAAACTCAAGTTGCCTCTGTGAAGATTTTTTTTAAGGCCACTAGCTAGACCTTACCTCTTTGAAATTCGTTTCATGTGATGAATGATTCAAAATAATTTATCTAGAAGGGTTACATAGATTGTCTCAATTGTGACTTGTACACATATGTTAGTCCATATTCTTTCTATTTAAACAGATTAAATTTTCATAACAGAAACATTTACTCAATCTCCATCACATTGATCCATCTGTTATTTTTTTAATCTGGAATATTGGAATGGGCGATCGTGTGCCATCCATAAGTATTGGTATTTTTAAATCACAGTGGATTCATTCAAACTATTAATGATAGTTTATGATCCCTCAACTTCTATTTCTTATTTTCAGTACCATTCACTTTAATTTTATCTAGTTTGATTATAGAAACCTCCAGTAATTCTTCAAGTTCAACAACATCTTCATCTTCCAGTAATTTATCCTCTCTCATCTCATTATCTTATATGACATCACAATTAATTATTTCTTGATATAATTTGGAAAATAACATCCTTTCGTGTGACTCTATTATATATCTATCTATATTGTATTTCTATTAGCGTATTCTCAGTGGATGAAATGGACTTCCTAAAATGAGTTGTGCCCAATTATCTTCAATATCCATCATCAATGTAATCAATAGGGAATTATATTTTCTACATTGATCAGAATTCTTTAAATTATCCCTCATAGAGATTTCTCTATTGAGTTTGGTAATTTATTTGAAAATCTGATGGGATATATTCCTTCTAATCTCATGATATTTATGGTTGTTTATCAAATAATATTAATTCATGATCCAAAATCAAACAAACCATATCCATATTTATTATCGTTAATAAAAATAGAAATTTAAAAACCACCTAGGTCTATTAAATTTATTGGCATGTACATAGAAATATTTTTTGAGCACTCCCATGTGAGAAATATAAGGTCAATATCCACTAACTACCTATTTTGTTTCATTAATTCATTCAAGATTTTTTCATTATTCAAAATTTTTTCAAGAGATTATATAATAGAAATATTAATAAAAAATTATTTAATGTGTTTGAAGAAATTAATATATTGTATACTGATATTCCCATCTTCTAACCAATCTAGAAATGGTAGTCTCAGTTTGTTTATTGGTAGTTCATCATCACGATCTTCAATACCTACATTTTGAAAGATATTTTTTATCCCTTATTATTATTTTTTATATTGAATATCTCATTATCTTTTTCTTCATTCTAGATGGTCCATGGTGACATCCCCACTATATAGAGAAATGAATTGTAAATAAGAAAGTTTTTGAACATTGGGGAATCATAACATTCATCATCTTTGAATCTCTATAATCTATTAATCAATATGTAAAAATGTAATATCATTATTTCATAGTGTGAAATTATGGATCATTGTAGATTCCATTATCTCTTTGATTGTAACCCCGATCAAGGTAATAAATTTGGCCAATTTCACTTACAATTAATGAATTTTGGTTTTCAGTGTAGGTCCATGGTGATGAGGTTGAATACATTCTTGTATTGTATTAAATTATTGTCCTTGGTTCAATTTTTGTGGTTGTTCTCACCAAAAAAATTGAAATTGATTACAAAAATAATAATCATTAGAATTTACCTCTTCTGTATACATACATTTGGGGTTATAAATATCCATCAATGCATACATATTCATTATCAATTCCATATATTCCACAATCTAATCATTATAATTGATCATGTGCACACCTTTTTGTGGAGTACCTTTAGTTTTCCATTAAAATTTGTTTCTCATTATTTCATCTAGTAGATTGTATATTACTCATATGATTTCTTCATTAGAGATCCTCCAACTACACCATCCACAATTGAGTTATTTCCCTATAGATCTCATTTATAACCTTTTTAGATTAAAATTCAAATATATATTCTGGGATGATGGAATTTCATATTTATATATTTTTATCATTTCCAATAAGAGTATATAGATTAATCATATATGTAATTTAAATTAAAAATATTTACCCAAATATCAATTGACTTATTAGGTGGGGAGAAGGGGTGATAAAGTGTTTTTCCATATCATCCCATTTAATGATGGAATTCACCACAAACATCTAGAACCATTCAAGTGTTCGATGTCAAAAATAAAATTGGAAGACTCAAAGCCTTGCCATGTCACATAAGAAATTATGAAATTGGAATGTATCATAGAAAATTATGAAACTTATGTGATGTGCTTTTGGATCTTCATGAGGTAGTTTATTGTACAAATCAAAATTTAGAGATCATCTAGATTATTGCAGTTCTTATATAGAAATGATTATTTATAATTGAAGGAACCAAGATGCAAGGTTGTAGTCCTATAGTGGATGTATGCCCATATTCAGCTATTGTAAACATCCCCAGATCCATTTTTTGAACTCCTATAGTAGTTAATTCTTATTCCAATCCTTCCATGGTCATAATGACTTCTCTATTTGGGCGAAGTTTAAATCCAAGATTGTGCATTAAGATGTATTTTCATTTTCCTCGAGGGATATGTTTATGTACTTAATGATTCAAAATCTGAAATTTCATCACTAAATTTCTATTCACCAAAGGAGGAATTGAAATGAAATAATAATAATTAAATTCCAAAAAACTAATTTTCAATGTTCCCTAGAAAAAATGAAAATTATGACTACCCATAGGGCCTTGATAATTTTTTACAAGGTAACTAAAATACATATTTATAGAATATAGAAAAAGGTAATTTGTTATATAATATATAGACACTGATGAGATGATGATAAACTCGATTCAGTTAAAATTTTTCATTAGATTTTTGAAATTAAAATTTTTTACTTTATTATTTCGAAGAGTAGGCTAAATATATAATATTTTGTTTTTTAATAAATTTGAAGAATTAAAGTAATGGATGTAGATTGGGTGTTTTAAAAAAAATTGAAAATAATGATGGGGTTTTTTAGATTTTTGGGTTTATAAGAAATTATAAATATTAATTAAATTTCATGTTTAGTATTGGTGTTGCATTCAGGATGAGGCCGATTCCATGGTTTGGGTATCCCATCCTTATCTGAAGAATATATTATTCCTAGTTGTCCAATAATTTAGGGTTTTAATGCACTATTTTTATCCTGATATCATTTTTTAAACCTAATCACCCCAAGTGAAATAACTATCATGTAGAATTTAGGGAAACTGAGGAAACAATAATATATGATTGATAAAAAGAATAAAATCCAACACACCATCCTTATTAATCTACATCACCCTAGAACACGGGGATAATTACAACCTCATCATAGTGATCAAGTAAGAATGGGTAATGAGTTAAGAAAAAAAGTATGACATAAAATCAGGGAAGAAGAATGGTGGAGGATATTGCACAATGTATCTTATCACCTTTTGGATAGGTCTCTATATCGAGGCAATATAGTAGATGATTTGGGAGCCATATAGAGATATTAAGGATGTTCTCTTGTTGAAAACATTAGAAAAATATGGTTAAAACGGGATACAATAATATAAAATGTGGTATTAATCCATTCAATTTATAAAATCAATGTTTTTGTAGAATTCCATGTAAAACATTTGAAACTAGGTTCATCCAACATAAGTCACAACATGACGTAAGGTGTTACTCCATAAAAGTTTCACCCCCCACCAAATGGGGTTGCTTTATTTATCATCTAGTATTTTATTCAGTTATTTTATTTCATTCATGTATTTTTCATTATTCTATACAAGAATCGCCTTTTTCCAACCTCAAAAACATTGTTTTATCTCGGTTCATCGGTGTTATTCCTCATTGGTATCCCATAGGTATAATGTTTCACGAATAATATTATTTTACTGTACATATTGGTCAATTTTTTTCTCCTTTTACAAATTTTCCATATATTATTAAATCCCACCTCATATAAAAAAAACCATAAACATACATCTAGGAATTATCAATTAAATTACCAAAATAAATGTACTATATATTAAAATTTAAAACTATATATCAGTTGTGGAATATATATCATGGTCATTTGAGCATACCGCCTGGGTATTATCTAGTTAAATGTGATGGAGATTGATATTTATAAATGATAAAACATGGTCATAAATACATGTGCAATATCTTCCAACAGGGGAAATTAACTCGAAATACATACATAGAAAATGACGAATGTTGATAAGAATTTTCGAATTGGTACATATTTATGTGTGTGTAACAGTATCACCAAGAGTTTTTGATGGGCAGATATACATTACCCTGTTAATTTATGAATTAAATATAATTGATTAAATATTTATCAACACACTAAAAATGTGTTTTTCATTTGTATAACACAATTTTGGAGAGAGTGTGAAATGATTCTCATAAAGATAATTCAAAAGTTACCAACTGACAATGGGATGGAGATTAAAAATAGTCATGTGCAAGAATATCTAGATATTCATGTGATAAAGAACCTATTAATAGAAGTAAGAAATAATCGACCAAAATAATAGTATTAGTAAAGAAAATACATTATTAACATGTCCAGAACCATTCTAATTGATAAAGATCTATCAAATTTTTTTTGAACGAAGTATTTTTTAGATCATTTATTATTTCTATTTGATATTATTTTTTTCCAAGGGAATATAACACCTTATAAAAAATTTGTATGGGGGAATCAATTTTTTATGTACTTTTGACTCTACATATGAATCTTATTAATTCTCAATAAAGAGACTATTAGGATGTTTCAATCTTATAGAGGTGATGGTGTATTCCTTGGCTACTCGGTACAAATCAGAGAATATAAATGTTTTAATATGAATATTGGAATGGTTTTAGAGATAACTAATGTTATGATAATAATCATCAACAAATTAGTTAACATATTTAGGAAACTAGTAATGAATAGAAGAGAATATCATTGAGATTCCAAGTACAAGAGGCATATTCCAATGGACATTGAAATGGTTTGTCATATGATGTTCGATCTATATCTATATATAAGATAATGAACCAACCTAAAAATGATAGGCAAAACCTAATCAGTGATAAGAAAGATCTTCTACAAACATATAGTATAAATAATATACAATAAAAAGAATTCATATCAAAATCATAGTGAATGGTTTTTGATAAAGCTACACTAGATGAGAATTGGGTTCATGTAATGAGTGATGAGCTTAACAAAATACAAAATAATTAGATGTGGTCATTTTTAGGCCGAAAATTAATAATTCCATCAAGACAAAACAGTTACTATAGAAAAACATAAATGAATAAATCAAGGATATTAAAAAAAGGAACTACTATTGTGAAACATGTACTCTTATATTAAGGGGATTAATATTTAAGATAAATTTTCACCCATTAAAAGGCTAGATAAAATTTGTCGTTTTGGTCATTTTCATGAAGAAAATATCAAAATTTTAATTAACAGATGTCAATTTAGTATCTTTTAATGTTTTTATGGTTGAAGAAATATAAATATAATAACTATATAGTTTTATCATTCATGAAGATTATAATTGTTTTGATGGAAATGGAATTGTATAGAAATAGTAACCAAGAGACTACTTTTCGTGACCTAATCAGTATTTAAAAAAGATCAGTATCCATCATGGTAGAGATAATTACAATATCTATGTCAAAAATTGGAGTAATCAAAGGATGACGGTTTTGGAGTATGTTGGTGACATATTTTTTTGTTGATCGAATGAATTTTGTTGAAATATTATCCATGGTATATGAAATGTGAGTTTGTAATGTCAATGATTGGCAAGATAACATTTTTCCATGGACTATATGAGGAAAAAGGAATGTACGGCACATTAATTTCTCAATATAAATATGTAATGGAGTCTCAAAGAGTATTTGGGATGGAATGATCCATGGAGAAGAAAAATATGGTTTCTATCCAGATTTAATTATACAGTGATGTAGAGGGAAACAATATTGATTTCACATAATATTGGACGATCATTATAATCTTATTATACTTAATAAATACATGACAAAAATTTTTCCCACATTTATAGTGTCATGGTATCAATGTAATCCCAAAAACAACCATTTAAATTTAGAAAAAATAATACCTTTTCACATCAATTACATGGTAGTTTCTAGTTATCTATACAATGAAAAATATCATTAAGAGTTATTAGCTTATACTTATAAAAATAGTTGGTATTAAAAAACTGAAAAACATAACATTAAATTTCATATTATATATTGGGGGGACAATATATTTATTGGATAAAAAATAAATAATATTTCACTTCTCTGAGTACCATATAATCCTAATATATTTTAGTAACTCAGTATTTCAAATAAATTATTTGGATAGAGATGGATATAAAATATATCAGAGTTGAATTTAATCATCAGAGGAAACCCATATTAATAATTTAATCATTATAAATCAATGAAATATTTTTCTCATTAAACTTGAACGAGTCATAATAAAATCAATCATCACTTTTTCCAGGAGAAAGTGCAGGATGATATTGTGCATCTAGAGTAGGTTATTACTAAACTACTGGTCGTAAAAATCTGAATGAATGAATTACCCAAATAAGCATTCAATGTTGATCGAGTGGATCATAGAGTTTAGTAATGTCCCCACATAAGAATAGTGTAGGTATGAGACTCCCTCATCCATAGGTATAATGATTTTCTTCTATATACAGATATAGTAATTACCTTGTTGTAGGAAATAAAGTAGTAACCATTGAGCTAATTTAAAATTTTAAATAAGACATGATAAAGAAATGGGCTTATACTGATAAGGGAGGAAATGAAGATAAATTTTAAATATGATGATGCTTAAACTGTTCGATCATTGAAGATATATCATTAAATGATTCCATTTGGATTCATGAGTCTAGTTATTGACATGTGTAGTTTGAGAATTAAACTCTTGAGATAAGATTTTTTATCTTTGGTATTGATAATTATTGGATTATATGATCTATTATGATGTGATTCATCGAAAAAAAGTCCATGTTACTCTACATATCTGTTGCAGTTTGAATCTATTGGGCTTGGAGTATGTGTTACAGGAATCATTTATCACTATCTTTGGCTGTGGGAGGATAATGGTTTTTTAATGTAAATGATTTTTCCCATGATATTTTTTTATTTTTTATTTTCTATTTTCAAATAACACAACGGGGGATATAATTGGTAAAAATCTCTCATAATCATGTTTTCGGGATTCAATGTTATTTGAAAAGTTTAGATGTTATAAAAAAATATATTTTTCAATGGATGTGTATTTTTTTATTTTTTGAAAGAAATATTATTTGGAGTAAGTTTAGTTCATAATTCCTAAAGGGTGATGTTATCGAGTGATTTTAATTGATTTAGGTTATCACATTAATATTTTTAGGTTTAGCACCATATATATGACTGATCATGTTGGCACATGAAAATAAAGTGATCGTGTGGCTAATTTAAATGAATGAATGAAGAAAAATAGGTTTATATGGAGATAACATGCAATTTCTCAGAATCAATTGATGAGTGGGGGACTCACAATCATGAGATCTATAAGATTTTAGGTGATAAATTCAGACTAAGGACTTTTTCATGATGGAGGTACTTTGATTGTGTTCATGTGATCAGTCAATAGTGGTATAGGAATGTTAAGTTCAGGTTCTGTGAGGGTTGGATGGAAAACATTTATTATAGGAGTTTTGGTGGTGGATTTATGCCTATGAATATGATGTTCATTCATTATATCAATAATGGATACTTCAAAATTTCTTTTATTGAATCAAATTACAAAGGGAATGTGTTTTTAAATATGTGAATTGTGTTATGTGATTGGAGTCATTTAATTGGAATCTCATAAGGGATTTATTATAAAGAGAATAAGAATATTAAATCACATAAATCCATGATAGAGGTTATGTGTATCAAGATTAAAAGATATATAGACTAGCTGGAATTCACATGAAACTGTTTTTTGATTGGAGTTACACAATTCAGTTTATGTACTCGGAGTATCATTCTCGGATTCACGTGATCACATAAGATAATAAGGTGGAAAATATCTAGTAATAAATGTTACACATAAATGTTATTTTCAACTCTTTAATGAACATGATGAATAAGTACACACTCATTTTATTGTAATCCAACTTAATAATTATCGTTAGAATATTTTATGGGGGGACTGATGAATTTAATTTTAGAGATAGAGAGAGAGAATTATGATTTTAAATTTTGAAAGGGTCCAAACTGGTGGGGTAGTGACACAGTGCCAAATATTGTAATAATAGTCCTCTATATTGTATTTGGTAAATCAAAATGTTTCTTTTTTATTTTCATTGAATTTAACCCAATGATGGTTAATTAATTAAAATTATTTTATGATGTGCGGGTTTTACTTATTTTCTATTCACTGATATGAGAGAGAGAAGATATTTTTTAAAAAAATTAAAAATATCCAAAAAAATGCGTTTTTTTAATATATCTTTCTCTTATTTTTCCCCTCCAGGTTATTTAACCTAGTAGGTACAAAAGATGTGTACTAAAACGAAACACGTATATTGTATCTGAATTAACAGATTTTAGTGCCAACATATCCTTATATTTAATCATAGGGATGCATTGGTGATAATGTGACATGATGTGTATTTGATAATATATGACATGACATTACACACAATGTATCATAGGCTGACTTTATGGAACTTCTGTATAGCTCCCATAATGTTTAATTTTGTTAATAATCCATGGGAAGTATAATTAAATGCATGCATGCTATTATTGAAGTGTTCAATTAATATCCATACAATTGAAAATAATTTTTCCCATGATATGGTACTTGATACATATTATGCATTCAATTACCTTTATTAAATAAATAGAATCATGATGTCTGTATATTGTGATGTGATACCTCTAATTTAGTAACCCCTATTTTCATGAAATGGATATATAGTTTCTCTTCCTTTATTTATAATCGTTCATCACATATGGAAGGTGATAAGACAAAATTTTTGTATGTGAATCATCATGATATGGTCATGGATCGAAATTCTATTATAACCACATAGGCCCAAAAGACTATTTTTCTTCTATGGTCATCCCTATCAGTTGTACTGTGAAGAGTAAAATATATATTACACAACACTGTAAGTCCACTTTTTCTACTTTTTATTATCTTCCTTGTATGTTTCATTATTCAATATATATAGGGAATTATATGGATATTTTATGATTCTAATTATCATGAGATGATCCCATAAACCCATCTGTGGTATTTATGACTTCCTCTTCAACCGATCAATGTTATATTGTTCTAGTTTAATGAATCACATGATTAATATAACATGAATTTTACTTACCTTCAAGAAATAACATTATATGATATCATAAAATCAGGTGAACCACCAATAGATTACTTTAATCGATTAAAAGAATCTCAAGATGGACCTGAAGGTACATTGTTTTGATAACATAATATTGATGAGGAACTCAAAATTTTCTAAATTTTTTACCTAAAATTAGTTTCTTAATGTATAATATTTCATTGGATAAACTATCCCATATTATCTACAAGAAAAAATAAGGTATCTTATTTGGATAAAAAACATTATGTTGAGTGTCCACATAATGTATGGTATTAGCCCAATATTAAGTCTAGTGTTATTGTAATGTGGGGTACACTACCTAAAATGAAATTTTATGAAATAATTTTTTCCAGTGTGGCATGAACCATTAAACTAAATTGAAACAAACATAGTTTTGTGACCCATTCATATTCTTAAATAATGAATATTTTTCACATATTGAGTTATTCTTACACTGTTCTTCAACATAAATGCACACTACTTAATTACCTCAAGTTCATTATGGGATATCATTGAGCCCTCTTGAGTCACTTAACTATTCAGCCACTTTCCACCTTTTTCCCCTATATAGTTCCATTTTCCTAGTAATGCCTCATGCCCCATATGTGTGTGTGAACAAACACAATACTTCTAGACCTCATCTTCTACTCATGGATATCCTAACATTGATAATGTCTACTATAAAATGACAATGTATACCCTTAATAACCTTAATTTATGATTTATTTAAAAACGTATGCTTGTAATACAATCCATGGAGATTGTGAGGTCTAGTTTATTTCTTAAATTAGTTAAATAGAACATTAACTTGAAACATTTGTATGATAACATAATTTAAAAATTTCAAAAATTGACCTTATATTCCATCAATATTCTATCACTGTACCAGATAACATGGGGATGGACATACGAAATGGGTTCACTAAAAATACTTGTAAATGATTAATAAATAAATAACATGACGAGATTAATAAATTTTATTCAGTTGTATTATCAACATAAAAAAAGGGGAGATAATCATAAGCATGGATATATAATTATGATACACGATGATAATATAAAGGTAATATAGGAAGGTGGAAACAACACAATAACTGACGTCATAAGAATAAGTTAGGGAAAACCATAAAGAATAATAAAATAGTGTCATTATGAAATCATTACATGTTCTACACATGGAATCTCCTGAGATAAAAAAATTACCCAATATATTGGAGTCTTAGATAATTATGGACCCACCCACCACATTCATATCATGTACATGAATTTTTGTGCCATAGAGACCATAAAAGATAAGAAAATTATTGATCATATTTAACCCCATGATTATGGAATTTCTATTACATAATGGGATTTCACCAATCAATGAAGGATTTTTACATCTTCATGAATACCCAAGTGGTTAAATTGTGATGGGTATTCACTACACAAATTTTTTGTATGGAATATTGTAAGAAGATTTGGGCTACATAATTGGTGTATATAATAATTCAATGTGGGGTTTAATGAGAGTTAATGGTTGTATATCATTACATGGGAATCATAAGTAATGTAAATGGACATGTAAAACACATTACAACATGGAAAACTAAAAAATAATAAGTATTATAAGAAAGAAAGCACATGAAATAACAAAAAATGAAGAGTGTCTCTTTCCTTGAGAGGGGACTTCTAAAATATAGGGAAGATATTCTTAATGGGAACACATTGGGAAGGATATGGAGATGGAAAGGATGAGTAAATCCATGATCAAATGTTTTTTAGTATAGATAATAGGGAATATGGGTGGATATTTATAGATAAAATATGAGGATTTCATTATTGATTTATAAACTTATGTTTTGAAATATATATGATAAATTAATAAAAAACACAAACCATATTAATGTTTTCCCTGATTTATACCAAAGACAAGTGGTATACAATATTTTATGTGTCTAAAAGTTGAAATACTTAAAATTATACCCTCTATGATGCAAAACAGAGTCATGTTTATAAAAAATTAAATTTAAAACCTTGAAATAAAATATAGATTATTTAGGATTCATTAAGGGTTTATTAAATTAAAAATTAACATCAAAAAAAATTATATAAGATCATAGTAGTCACTGTAAATTGGCCATATTATCCAAAATTATAATTCATAATGGTCTTTTAAATTTCATTTAATTTAAGTTATAATAATACAAAATAACTAAAGAAATGCATGTGTTATCTATAAATTCATTAATTAATGAAAAATTTATTAATTTTAAAAGTTAATTTCATCTATATTGGTTTGTGTTATCACAATCCCCCCCCCTTCATAAATGTTTCCTAAAAATTTCATTTCATTCACTTAAATAGACGTGGATACTTCAGTTCTATCTACCCTTCGATTTCACATGTTTCATCTTTAAACATCAGGTTCTACCAAAAAAAACACAGACCAGGTTAGTTATATTGATTCATAGACCTTTTTATCTAAAATATAATATCATAACTATATATTTCTCTTATAATATATCAATCTCCATGGGTACCACATTTGTTTTTGTATATTTGAAGGGTATGGTATGTTCATCCTTACGAGGGATATAATAAACATGTCATTTTGTTGAGATATTTTCCGTGGGAGTGATATTTGATAATCAATTACATAGATGAAATAAATGATATCTAATAATATTGTTTTTATTGAAATAATCATTCCCTTATTACTAAAACACCCAACTTTATTCAATGTTGATATATGAAGGAACAATTTATCAATAACCTCAAACTCTAGGTCACATTGATGATTTTATACGCATATTTTCGTTCAGTATTCTGAAACATTAAGATGACATTGATTGTTTTGAACATTATCATTCATTACATAGATAATATCATGTTATATAATCTTACTCTATCAAACTACATAAAAAATGTTATATTCTAAAACCTATTTAGATACAGATCCTCATAAGGTTCTATTATAATACTTTAATTGTAACTATTGTTATATGAGAAATCCAATATTAGAATGTGTTGATCCCAACAACCCTATAATTTCTTTGAATACGAAATCATTATATAATCTAGTGTTTTAATGGTTATATTAGGATATCCACCCATCTGAGGGTGGTAAGATGTACTAAAACTCAACATTGTATCTAATTATTGTGAATGAATTCTTTCGAACCTAGAGGTATTCCTTATCTCTCAATCAGGTACAATGGATAGTTTCACCCCATGTGGTCCTACTAATTATATTATATATATCCTAGACCATTATTCAAGTGAGAAATATTCCTTGATTTCAATGAAATTTAATGACTTAGTAAGGTTATCAACTACCCACCATATGGGTTTATTGTCTATAGATGTCATGGGCAGTCCTATTATAAAATTCATGGTCATGTTTTTCCCTTTTCCATGCTAGTATAGTAAATGATTGTGTCATAACCTCAGACTTCTATCATACATCCTTTACATTTTGTCATACCAAGTATAAAGATAAAAATTCTATAATTTCCCACTACATGTAATGTCAGGATATGTTTGTCTTCAGATCTCTATATATCAAGGGGATTCTAGGATGAAAATTCAAGGATGAGCTATCAACATTATCTATAAGATCAATCTTCAGTTTTGGTTGTTATGGGACCCAAATCTTGGTACAAAATCTGACAACTCCTTCATTATAAAATTTGAACTATGTAATATTCACTACCATTTTCTTTCGAATATCATCATCTTTTTGGTCCTCCTTCATCATTATATAAAGGGATGGTTGAGAGGTAATATGAAAAATTTCGGATGAAGATCAGTTTATTAATACCAAGTATATCCTCAACATGTCCATATAGATAGGATCCCTTGAAATTTGCATCATTGTAGGGTTACATGATCTTTTATACATAGAGAATATTGTACTTTTTTCACCATTCTAGGATGGAAATAGTCTGAATGATTATAATCCATTCTCAACTCTAACCACCTTTGTAATCACTTATTTATATCCATATGCATGAAAATATACATGATCCTTTTAAGATCTGTATATATGTAATAAATATCCCTCTAGATTTAATATTTCCAAATAAATGGGATGAAGATCATGGAGGAAAATTCTAGATCATGCATTTGTTAGTTCTCCTAATGTATATTTATAGGGAAGTTGGAAAAGAAAATCACATTTTATTCGGTGTATGAGTAGAATACCCAATAACTTTTATAGATGAATCATTTTTTTCTCACATATCCTTTCCAAATAGAAGGTATGGTGAGTAAATAAGAATTTATTAGCCTCTTCTTTCACTTTCATAATCTAGCCTTACACCAAATTTATAGAAAAACATTATTCCATTATTTGTTATCTTGGTGAGTGGACCTAGACATCATGACAACTGTCTCAGAACTAAATTATATTATCGAACTAATCCGTGGTAACTTTTGATTTTCATCATAGATGTTGTTCTAGGCCATCCTTCAATTGCCTCTATTTTTTAATAATAAAAAATATCACTTTTAAGGTGATAATGATCCCCAATAATGTTACATGGTCCATCCAATATTCAAATTTATTTTATGTTAGATATAAATTTCACTTTTTCAAGGTATTTAATTATAAAATTAATGCTTCTTATTTTAATCCTTTCATTTAGAGAATATAGGAAAACCATCTTAAAATAAAACCAATTATTTGTGGATGTAATCCATAAAGACTATATTAATAAAAGTCTATAAATATATATGGAGCCTTAGTGTGTCCAAATTGAATAATTAGGATCTTTTAGTTCCCATACATTGTATAATAATTAGTTTTGTGTATATCCTACCTTATTAACTTTACTTGATAATGTCCCAACTATAGATCCACCTTAGAGATGTACTGGGATCCTTGTAGCTAAATTAATAATTCATGAATCTATGTAAAATTATTGTTTTTATTTTTTACGATCTTATTCAGTTAAAAATATTCAATGTAGAGGTTCATTAACCATCGTTATTCTTATTAAAGAGGATTAGTGAACCCCATTATGAAGCACCTGGGAGAATAAGCCCTTAATCTATATTTTCATACACATGCTTCTTCATCTCTTCTGTTTAAAAGTGTCGATTCCATATTTCATCTTAGATATTAGAAAATATTTTAGAATAAGATCAATTAAAAATTCAACCTCGTGATTTGTTGGAAGACTGGGAAATTATTTGGGAAACACATCAGAATATTCAATTAAAATTTCCATGTCATTAATGATTATATTTTCATTAATCTCAGTCATTTATTATAGATACTCATTCCCATATGTAAATAATATCCATTTGTTATATGATTATACCAAAGTATATTCATCCTCCTCCTTTCACTTTTATAGAATTACATGGCGATTTTCAAAACGGAGGTCGATTTACATCTCTTGGAAATTTATATATGATCTATATTCGAAAAACCTATAAAAATACATAATAGAACCAAATTCTGCTAGAAGGAGTATCACATGGTTCTTCGGGAATATTCCTCTCATATAAATTAACTACCGATGAGTTTTATTAATGGGATGTAATAACTTGCCCATTTTCCATCTTCACGGATCACCCAACATCAATGATTTGAGGTGGTGTTTGAATAGTTCTAATAAACATATTTGATATAATATATATATATAACCATAGTTATATTGGACATTTGAAGACCATGAATGGATGACAATCCTTGATTTCATAATTTTATTCTCATTCAATTAATATATTGTATCTAAAAAAATTAGGTTTTATTTTATTCAAACACTTATTCCCCAAAATGTAAACAATAAACATTTAAGGGTTACATAATAAATTAAATAAATTCAATAAAAATTGAATTTCTAGTTTTCATTATAAGTAATCAATGGTCTTTTTCAAAACAAAAACGTCATGGGAATTGCTTCCCTTTATAGTGGTTCATAAAGAGACTATAAATTTACCAATACATATACCCAAGAGCTTTAAAATAGGTGTTTAACGTGGTCTTTTTGTTTTGGACCACGTGATGAATGAGTCAAATCCTAATGCATCCATTTCTGTGATATTAACCATAGGTACAACTATTATATATCCATATCTCCTTTTAATATCCAGATAGGTATTGTTTCACTTGGAACCCCCGTACTCTATACATTAACCTAAATTTAGGATTTTTTTCCTGTGTTTAGTCTTATACATAAACATTTATTATGTTTTTACAATTCTAATTCCTAAAATAAGTAGATGATTCTATGATACCAATTATGACAACTAACATATTTAATACACCTTATTTCATGAATTATTACGTAAAGATTCCAAAAATATAATCCTCCAAGATCATGAGGCCAAGTGTATATGGGAAAGTATATACATAAAATTATAATTTGAAAAATAGTTATGACAAAAAAATTTAAAAAATCATTTTCTTGATCTTATAATTCTACAGGGGATATGCTCAGGACGTACATAAGAAAAAGATTATCTATAAGGCCTAGTAAGGGAATAACCATATCATTCCATGATGAAAGTGATGCATGTGAGTCAAGATACATGTAAAGTATTCATAAAAGGTTTTATGATCATAATATTTAATTTTGAAGCATTATACAAGATGATATTATGAAGGCAATATAAGAATCTAGAAACAATAAAAAACATGGCATCATTATAATAAGTTAGAGAAAACCAATGAGAAATCATAACATATTGTCCTTAGGATAACCTCCCCAAAAAAATAAATATAATATCATGGGATAAAAACATAACCAATTCATTGGAGGGCTATATAATTATAGTCCAACATTTCACATTCCTTATATGTACATTCATTTGCGTGTAACATTGATCATATAACATAAGAATGTTATTCATCACATTTTACCACATGATTAATGGATGTGTGTTAAATACATGGATGTCCAAAATAATAATATATAAGTGCATCGAGATGAATAACCTAGAGTAGATATAGGGATGGGTATTCTCTATGAAAATGTTTGGAAGGGAAAATTGAAAGATAATTTCAGCAGCATAATGGGTTTAAATAATAATTCAAGAAAGGGTTTAATGAAAAAAATGTGGTCTATAATTACATGGTACTAATGAGTTATGTAAAATGATGTGTAAAAACACATTGAAATATGGAATATTGGTGATTAAAAGCTCCAAGTGATATGAAAGTATTAGAAATAAAAAGAAGTGGAGAGAGTCCCTTACCATGAGATGGAAATTCTATAATCAATGGAAGTGATATAGAACACTATATAATTTTTTTATGTAGGTAAAGGTAGATTAAAATCAAAATCAAAGAGCTTTGAGTTAAGGGAATTTGGATTATGGGTGTGTATTTATAGAAAAGGTGGGATTTATTTATTAAATTCCAAACATTGATTTTAAACTCTATATCATATAATATTCAAAACATAGACCTTCCCATGATATTTCTCATCGCTTATTACAAAGAGTAGTGATTTTAAATGTTTTATAAATTTATTAATCTTATTTATGAGAATAATACACTATTTGGTGTGGATGTTAGTGGTCTAGGGCACGAAGGTCACTGAAATAAATTGTGGGAACATTAGAAACTACGAATGTACCGTATTAGAGCTAAATAGATGATAACGATAGAAAATTAATGAATTGGGGACTTTCTCATGGTTATTGTTGTATCTAGGAATTTTGATACAATGTTAAAATGTTTTATAGACTTCAAACCAAGTAAAAATATATCATAAGTGATATATCATACAGTTTGTGGTAATATGAATCATTTTATTTATTAAGTCCTTGTATATTTGGTTTATCTGGGTTGTAGATACTCTAGAACTTCTCTGTAATACTGCTCACCAACATAGTGAAATTGTTTCCTCTCTGAAGATGTAGGGATTATTTCCTGACCCACAAAATTGTTTCATTAGTTTAAATTATTCGCATTATTTGGTTTACCCTTGTAATCATATATTAATTATTTTCATTTTTTAGCATGTTATATATAGAACAATTATTAATAAAGTATGAGTTCAAAAGACTATGCTTTTAGATTTCTATAATTATTCATTGGATATAGAAGAAGGTATGGTAATGATAAAGAAATTTTAAATATCTTATTTGAATTATTAGAATATGAAAATGAAAAATTATCTATATTAAAAAAAATATACACTCACTACTTCTGGTATAAGAACCAATGTATTTGGTGGAGATACAGAGGGATCTACTGGATTGATAGGTTCATGGTGTTTTGAACCTTACATTGGAAAAAACAAGGATTCAGAAAATAGAGTAGAGAAGATGATGGCTAGGTTGATGGAAGGAATATTGAATAAGTATATAAATGCTTATGTTGTAAAAATTAGTTGTCTAATATGATGAATATTCAATAAAAAATGTTTTAATAGAAGATTTTGGTTAATAATATTAATGAATTCCTCACTATCCCAAGTCAGTATACATGAGTGCGATTTATGGTCAATGAATAGGTATATTCAATTGTTTTATTATCTTCATAACATGATTTTCGGGTAGATATTGTAACTTCTAAGAATTGTTTAGTGGGGAATACAGATCTAGTTCCAAAGGATGTGTGAGACTAGATCCACTAAAGGTATATTTTAATAATTGAATGAGGCATATTATCTATATTTACTATAAACATTGGATGAATAAAAAGATAATAACAATGATATAATCAAAAAGGATGATCAAAGTCAAGATGAAAGAGCCTATATAATGAAAAGGGGGACAGTTATACTTGTTGGGGTTTTGGGAATAAATGGAACATCTTGAACCTGTGTGTGGAAAAGAGGAAGAAAATTGAAACCAATAAAAAAATAAGAATGTGGAAGGAAATGATTATTTGTAATTGTTGATCATGTATAGAACTATAGAGTCATGTGTTTTCAAATCCAGTGAATCTTTCCTTTCCACATCATATAAACGTTTTCTAACCAATTAATAATTTTAAATCATGGTTAAGGTACATCTTGTTGATAGCAAACCCTTTTAGATTGTGGTTAAGAGAAATTCAATGTTTAAGAGAAATAGTGAGAGTTTTTTAATTTTGTGAAATGTGATTCTTACCCCTAGATTAAAAACAAATATTATTACCATCGAGAATCTTGTTGGTGCAGGTTTTAGTACAATGTTCACTTGTGGTTCATAAAATATTACCATGGGAGATATTGTTATAGAGTATGGAAAAAATAATAGAAACCTGTATAATATATAAGGGACTTGTATATATATTTTTGCATCAATTTGATTCAGGGATTCATGATCATGGAACTAGAGGAAACACCTCATGACGGATAATTAAATGAAGGTGTGTAAATAAAATTAATTTTAAAGGATCTTATGTGTGTAGATTTTCTATTCTATAAAATATTGTAATATTTTAATGTAGAATATGCTATAAATAGCCAAAGGATGAAGAACAAAAAGTGCTGGGAATCTAGATCTGGTGCACACTGTTTTTTAGGGGACTACACTTACAATTTTCTAATTAGGGAAACAATATTATCTGGAATTTATCAATTAATCAACAATGAATGTATGGATGTACTTTTTGGAAAGAATATTTATCATGTTTAACATGTTTTAGAAGTGGAATAACATTGTCAAGAATCAGTTAGGATAAAATTTGAAATGTTTGGGGTCTGATAATGGTGGAGAGTACGTCAGTAATGAGATCAATGAATTTGGTACTAATAATGGAATTAATTTTGTTAATAACCATCTATGTATTCCATAATAGAATAGTGTAGCTAGAAGGAATAATATGGCCATAAATGAACATGACTGGAGAATGGGGATGCACTAAGGGTTACCGAATAGATTCTAGGTTGATATTTTAAACATAGTAGTATATTTAATCCACAAGATTTAATCAGCATCCATAATAGAATGTCAACCATATAAGCTCTTATAAGGAACCATCCATAAAAATTACATAATATTGATTTTCTAAAAAAATAGTTCATTATATTATATTTGACCATCCTTTTTGGTTTAGAGTTTTGGAGAATTAGTTCATGACTCAAACATAACAAAATCATATAATTCAACGTTAAAATTTTCATTTGGTATCCATTTTTTCCATCATATAAGTTTTTATAAACAAAAAATATATATTTTCACAAAAACTCTTCATAAATATCATTATGCCATTTTCTTTTCTCATAACCATCCATATATCATGTGGAATTTATAAAAATAATGTTATGACTACAAAATGATTAGTATGAGACCAAAAAAGAAGACAAATGTTAGTCTGGTAAGAAAATGAAAACCCATGAAAACCCTTTTCCTAGAATCAAAATTTTTTACCCATAAATGGAATTACCATTTCATTAAAAATATAATTTATATTAACTTTTGAAAAGAAATTATTTCAATGAAAACAAATTATAAATAATATTTAATCAATGTTCGTTCCTGGATATATCTTCTCATATAACTCTTATAAAACCCTTAAAAAACCCATACAAATTTAAAAACTGTAGAAAACAACATCAAATAAAATTCTTCGTATTATATAATAATTACTTAATACTTTAAGGAATAATATGGTCACACCCATCATATATAATTTTCAAGATCCTCAACATGAATTACACATTTAATTCTTTCACTTTTTCATAGATAAACATTTTAAAAACTCTTTTAAACTGAGATTCAAATTCACTTTTGGATATCAAAATATAATTTTCATTTAAAACGCCATTTTAATATTAAAATAAAAAAAATGGAAATATGGATTTCATTGAAGAAAATATTAAATCTTCAAAATAAATATATAAATTATATACTGATAATAGTTGTAGAAAAAGAAATGTCACCATGTATTTTAAAATTAGATCATTTCTATTTTCATTTGTCATAATGTTCTATATAAAACAGGTAAAAAGATTAATTTTGAAAACCATTTAAGTTAAATTAAAATGTTACATAAAATTTATTTTATAAATATTTTATGTACATAAAAATTATTTCTAAAATCAATTTAGAAACATCGACATGGAAAAAGAAGAGTCAAAAGGAAATCATTAAAATATGATTTTTTATGAAAGGTCCTTTATCACCTTGAAAATACTAGAATCATAAAACACGTGAAATAATGGAATAAAAAACATTAAATACCATTATAATTGATAAATTCATGATATAACATGAAAAAGTTGTTGTATATACACCTCAAAAACTCATATATGTTCATAACATCAAAATATTCCATAATGAAAGGAAATTGAGACAAAGACCCTTACCTTGAGTCTGACTCTTCATATACCATATTATTCTTCTTAAAATATATACTTATTTTATTTATTTTATTTATTAAAAATAATCTAATTTATTAATTTGTTTATTTCACTTATTACCATTTTTATATTATTATATAATCAATTAATTTAACATATTATGCTTCGTTGATATTCAGCTTATGTGTTAAAAATATTTTGGTAAGTATAATATGGTCAAAGAGGTCACTATTTAAACATCTCTAGAATAATTATAATTACAAAATTATTATATATATACATCAATTGAAATTTTAATACCAATCATGAAATATGGTTTTAATAAAAAAAATTGTAATCATGGAGACAGTGTGTCATACAAACGCATGAGTGATGTTTCCATTTTACATCCATCTTTATAAAAAGAAGGTAAGTAATATTTCATCATTTTATAATTATAATAATATCATAAATACCATATAATTTATTTATATATACATGTATATTCCATCCATGTCATGTGGTAATGAAAACAGAGTCACACCTCTTCGTGAAGGTGGTAGTCCAGACATTCACGAACAACATTACAATTTTTCAATGAGTGAAAAAAAACTATATATTATCATTTTAGAATGATAAATATTTTATTCATATAATATGTTTTCATTTATACCAAATATAATTGTTATATTTACTCTTCTTTAAATACATGTAAATATTCATGGAAAAATGAATTACATCACTTCATGAAGTGGCAGTTCATCATACACACGACAGAATTTTGCATGTCCCATATGGATTGGATAGTAATAATTGGATATATTATATAATTAATATAGTTTTATAAGTATATTAATATTGTATATATAATTAATATACATAATCAAACCCATCATTGAGATGGTTATAGAAACAATGAATCGCATTGGTTACCGAAACAATAGTCCATCGTATATATGAATGATCATTGCATAAACAATTATTTGGAGTACAAGATGGATTTTGGTTATTAAATGAACTTAATAATATCTTATAAGCATTAATATACTTATTTTACTATATAATAATTCTTTAATAATAATTTAATGGGTGGTGGAAGATATAAAATAAAAATGATCTTTCAAGAACATTACACCTTCTCTAGGTAACATCATTCGGGTTTACACAAAAAGGCTACTTGTGTTAGATTTATAACCAAACAAATACTTCTATTATTATTTTTTGGAATGATAGATGTTATATGTTTATTTATTTTCAAAATTAATGTTCTTTTATGGTGTGAATCTGGGAGGAGAGGGGTGGCCTTCGATATGTTTGGTGAGTGGCACACTTTGAATTTTTCAGAAGAGAATTTTGGGCCAATGTTTTTCACATAAAAAATAACCTTGAATGAATAATTATTTATAATTATAAATAATAATGTTGTAATTTCTCCAAAAAAAATTTAAAACATGTTTTAGGTCATTTCAATACATATCGTTTTAGTTTAACCCTCAGTAAATTCGTTTTAGCCTTAACCATGGAAATTAATTTTTACCATTTTTAATATTCACTTTGGTTAATAATTAAGTTGAAATTTTTATATAAAATTAATTATTATGAATAAAATTATATAATTTCTTCTACCCAGTTATATTTATATAAGTGGAGTATTAAATTTAAAACAAAACCTGTAGATGCGATGAATACACATGTTTTCATGAAATGTATTTTTCATGCAAAATTTGATTTCTTATAAACTATACGATTAAAAATAATAATTTTAGGAAAAAAATTTATATACATTGATATTTATATAAAATTTCCATTACCAAATTTTCCCATTTTATTATCGTAATTAATTACAATATATAAAAATTATTTATTTTAAAATAGTTTTTTTAAAAGTTACCATTTTTAATCCCAAAAAAAAGCATTCACAAAAAACCAAAATAATTTTTATTGCAAAGTAATTAACTAGATTAAATATAACTGAATATTACATATTATAATTTATATAATATTCAAAACCTATTTTTTCTTTTTATTACGTAATTTATTAAAAATAATTGGCTATTTATTTCTGAAAATCTGTTTTTTTACTACACACTAAAATATCTATATTGATTGAAAATAGAAAAATCTCTCCCAAAGTAAATTCTTATATGATTATTTTAAAAATAATATTAATTATTAAAAATAAAAATTCTAAAATTTATAAATTTATCTTTTAAATAAAATCTTATATGAAAGGATTTTAGTTCAAACTATTTCCATTTGATTTAAAAATTTCTTAATATTTTAATAATTTATATAGTAATCTAATTCATATTAATGAATATGATAATCATTTATTAAACCATTACATTGTTTTTTAAATTCTTCCAGGATTTTATATATTTATTCATCTAAATTTTATTTACATATTAAACATATGGGGTTATCATTTCCTTATAGCATTTTTTGATTCCTATATTGAATAATCAACAATATGATTTTTCCATAAAACCATAAACTAGTGATTCAAATTATTCCAAAAACAACATTTCTCTATATAAAATCCTATGAACAAGTTGTTCCTCATGAGATAAATTATCTTAAAACTAAACTAATTCAAGGCTCAAACTATGAAATGAATCTAGAACATATTTTTCTAGACATTGAAACATGAAATATGTTTAGTAAATGATATAAAATCAGAGTCAAATCCACTAAGTAGGAAACCAATCCATCTTTATAAAGAATTTTATATAGTCCAATGAATTTTGGAATTATATTTCCATTTTTAGCAAAACAAATATCACTTTTCTATGGAGATACATTTAGAAACACATGATCACCAACTTCAAATGAAATATCATTCCTCATATTATCCGAATAACTTTTTTGTCTGCTTGGGGCCATCCTCATGTATTTCTAAATCAACTTCACACCGTTAACCATTTCCTCTAACAAAACTAGTACTATTAAATTATTCTCTTAGAGAATATAAATAATCTAACATCTGACACCACATTTTATATAATGTCTCTAATGGTTCCATCTATATAATGGAATGTAAAATATTGTTATAAGAAAAATAATCAAAAAAGATGTCAACCCAACTTACTTGATAATCCATTGTTCAAGAACAGAGGATATATTCTATGGTATTAATTGGTTTCTCATAATATCAATCATATTAATGATGTAAAACTATACTAAAATATTATTCAGTAACTAAGGAATTAGGATATCCTTTCAAAAATCGGATGTGAACTTGGGATCATGGTCTAATATAATTTACAGGGGAACTCCATGTAACATGACTATATTCTTTAGTTATAATCATGAAGGATGATCTATAGACATTGTATCATGAATGGTAATGAAATGTGTATATAAAATTAATTGATAAACAATACCTCAAATAACATTATTACCATGATAAGTATGTGTAAATCTGTCCATGAAGTCCCTTGATATATTTTCTCATTTCATCCCAAACACTAGGAAAGGTTGATGAATTCACTTCTATAAATATCATTCTTATTTATCCTACTGTAAAGTAAAAATCCTCATGGTGAGTTCAATAAAAATATCTTTTCATAATATCCAAAAAGGAATACACTCATGGCCCTTACACATCTTAGTGCTACTTAGATGAACTGAAAATTGTGAACTAAGAGTTTTACTCAAAATAAAGTCTTCAAATGTGAATAAAACGGGACACAAACTCTTTTACCGAACCAAATTATACCTTCATCAAAAATATTACAATCTAAAACATTATCCAATTAATAGATTCTACCATTTTCTACAAATACTGATCCTCATGTAAAGTTTTGTTAATTATTTTTTCCAATGTAAACTGCACTAAAACTTGAAAAAAAGTTGATATCCCTACATCCACAACTTCTAGTCCAAAACATATCAAATCATTAACCAAATTTTAACATTTAAAAATAATCATGGTTAATAAAGAAATATTTTTCTGAATAAATCATCAGACACTTTGTTTTATTTTATAGGATGCTAAAGAATCATGTAATCATATTCTGTAATCAGTTCCAACCATCTTCTATGACTCATTTTAATTCATTCTGAGTTAATATATCATAAAAATATTTACGAGCATTATACATTTCATAATTTACTCCATACAGATGATACCTATAAATTTATTATGAAAAACTCCAACATCTTATTCTAGATCATGATTAGGGTAATTTAACTCATGATGTTTCGACTAATGTAAATAATAAGACATTACATTTTAATTTTACATTAAGACACAACCAAGACCATTTAATGAAAAAGCATTTTTGATGAAAGATTCTCCATTTCTTGAAGGTAGGTCAAAAACTAGATCATTAATGAATCTTATTTTAGTTTCTAAAGATAATCATTAAATTATTTGTTCTATAATAAGTTAACACTTTTTCAGGTTATCTTACTTAGTGGTCTGGAAAACTGATCAAATTGATCACCAAACAATTGGTAGTAACACACAAATCCCAGGAAACTATGAATATATATGATATTCTAGGGTTGTATCCAATCATAGAAATCATTTTTTAGAATGATCAATATTCATGGAATCTTTATATATGATATTTCTATGGAAACAAATTAACTAAATTTCACATGTACTAAATTTCCCATATAGTTTCATTTCATTTAAAATTATATAAAGTCATTAGTTTTCATTCACGTTATAACTGAATATTAGTATATAATATAATTTTATCATTTAAAACAACCATAAATATGTATAAAAACTCATTAAAACCCATATTAATAAGGTCACTAAAGATAATAAGTTTATTAGACAACCCAAAAGTCATAATTACAAACTCATGGTGCCAATATTTTTTGAAATGTAGTCTTCAGAATGTCATCATCATTCACCTTCAGATGAAGGTACCCAAACCCTAAGTCATCCTTTGAATGATATTGTTTTCCCTATAACTAATCAAATAAATAATCAATATGAGGAAAAGTTCTTTTATTATTTAAAATTATGTTATTTAAAAAAATATAGTAAATGCAACATCTCTATAACCATTCTTTGATTAACTAAAATAATAATATCACCCATGATGAATTTATAGGTCAAATAAAACCATTATATAAAAATTAATGTAATTGAATTTTCAATTATAAAATTTCCACTTTTAATACTCGATAAGGAGGTTTGGAAATATGGTTAGAATCACAAACTATGTCAATTGTAAAATTAACCTCCCAGTCATAATTAAAACAAAGAATATTATCCATAAATAGATCTATGTATTTATTCACTTCTAGAACATAATTAATTTTGAAAAATTTATTTATTATCAACAATATGAGCTTTGTAACATTCATATCAATATCTAATAAATTTAACATCATCATGGTATGTTATCAATGGAATGAAATCCTTGAATAAAAAATTCATAGATATATAATTTCTCTTAGTATGATAATGTGAAGTGTAACCCATACCTTAAATGATATCAATCTATAGTGTTTCCATTTAAAAATGATTTGTTGAAAAAACCATCCCAATGATAAAAATATAAATATTCATATTAATCTTGGTTTTTTTAATACCTCTACATATATTTTTTTTTAAATGTTATATATTAATTTCATGAGTTGGTATTCCCAATTTACATGATAATTTCACAAAAATGAAATATTGAGATGATTTGGAGTAAAATATGGTATTGAAATAATTCTAATACACAAATGTAATACCTACCACCAATTCATTTGAAATCCAAAAATCAACTATATTAGTAGATTAATATTTTTCCTACCATTTTTATCTAATATTGATGAATACCCACCCAATTTACTAGATTCAGGAACACATTATCATAATGATGAAACTCGTTTCAACTAAAATGACTCAATATTGGATGGATATCTACTACCCAATTCTTTGATTCTAAAATATTCATTTACATATAATCACATGTCAAATGAAAAAATATTCCACATTGGTAATGCTTCTTTGATTTCATTAGAAGTTATACAGGGGGATTTCTACCACACATACCATTAAATGGGAACACAATCTTTTTTCCTCCATTTTTCCTTATTTTACATTTTACCATAACCTTCTATATTATACAATTCTTAATTTTATCATCATGAAACATATAAATATCATAAAACACTATATGCACTTTTACAGGACCACAAAAACATTTCAAATATCTTTTAAATTCTCATGTGTATTAATATCACCATAGATTTTATATTTTCCCAAGTAATTTATATTGATATTATTTTTAATGTCCTAAACCAAATCTGGTAGGTACCTAGACAGTCATGTAAAACTAGATTCATACATGGCCACAAAATCATAATCTGATTTACTTAATTAATAGAATTGTTTTCCATCTATAGTGAAACAACTTTAGGGAAATACTTATCAAGGAATAGATTTTAAAATTTTCCCATTTCATAGAATCAAGGTCATCATTCTTTATGGTATTCTTAACCAAATACCAATAATTTTCACATTAACATTTAAACATATAAAAAAAGATTATTTTTGATGTTATGAATAACCCATTACTTTAAATATACTATCTATAACATTTATCTATCCTTCGTCTACAATATTTTCTAATGATCCACTAAATTGTGGGGGTTATTACCTCGTGAAATTATCAACAATTGACAAGTTCATTCATGGTAGATTTTTTTCCTCTTTAGCATAGAAATAACCAAAATTTAATGCATATGTCTACAGGTCCATCACTTAGGCAGGTTGGTATGTTCCTATTCCAACCATATCGAGATGCGTTTTTGGTTGAATATTTTACTCTTAGTTCCTCCCTACTGTGGAATTCACATTTCGTATACATAAAAACATTGTGAATTGAAATTGTTTAGATGAAGGAACATGGTAATATTAAAATTCATTATCATTTCAACAAATAAATAAAATAATATTTTTTAAGGCATGATGTTTACATTATCATATCCTCTAATGTTATGTAAAATATACCTTAAAAACTATAAGGTCCTAGCTTTATACATTGCATAATCAATAGTTTTGGGTAAATAATTCATTATATTACATTGTAGATAATATAACATTTATTGATTTGGAGAATGAGGTCCTGAATATTACATAACATAACCATATAATATAAATTGGACACTTCAATTCAGTATTCATTTATCCATCCATGTAAAAAATTAAAACAATTCCTGATTTATTTTCATGAAAACTCTTCATGTCTTTTAAATTTACCTATTCCTTTTCCATAACCATTCAAAAATACTTTGAGAAATAATTAAAAAATTAGAGAAGAAAACAAGAATCTCAGTAAGGGACATAAAAAGAATAAAACCATTAGTCCAATGAAAATATAAAAACTCAAGAAAAGACATTCATACGAATAGATTTTTTTACCCAAAAAGTTATTATAATTTCATTAAAAAATTTCGTTTATATTATATTTTTAAAAAATTATTTCTATGAAAACTCATTATAAAAAATAAAATTAATGTCGGTACCCTAAGACATCATCTCATCATACCATTAGAAAACCCATAAAAACCCTTATTAATTGGATTAACTAAATGAAAAAAATCTAATATATTTCTCGAGAGAACATAATCATTACCCAATGCATTGGATCACTATCTGGGAATACCCATTATATAATCTATGATGGGATAACCCGATGTTATATGGGAATACCCATTGTAAATAATTTCTAATAAACACAACATGAATAAAACATTTTATACTTTAACATTTTCATAATAAAACATTTTAAAAACTATTTTAAAGTCGTATGTAAATCACTTTTAGATATCAAAATACAATTTCTATTTAAATAACCATATATAATAATAAATACCTTGAAAAGATAGAGACTGTTTTCAATGAATAAAAATTTATATCTTGAAAAGGATTCTATAAAACAAATAATTGTCATTATATTGTAAAAAATCATTTTGAACATTAAAAATAGAACACTCATTCTTATTTTTTAATTACATTCTATATAAAGAATGTAAAAATATCTTGGTTTGAAAACCATTGAAAATAACATAAAAAAGGGAAAAAATGTACTTTATAAATATTTTATGTGCATCTGAATATTTTCATAATATCATTACAAAAACACGGATATGAAAAAGTAATATTTGGAATGAAAACAGTAAGAGATTATTTTTTGTAAAAAAAATTATATTATCACATTGGAAGTATTTGAATCATAAGACCCATGAATGAACAAATTGAAAAAAATGCTCTAATAATAGAAAAATTAAAAATATTAAATTTAATAGGAGCTATATAGAAACCTCATAAAATAATATAGTTTCATATTATCAAAATATTCTTAAATGAATGAAAATTGGGGCAAAGTCCATTACCTTGAGTCTGAATCATCATGTATGTTCATTATCTTCATGAATAACAAATATATGTTAATTATATACTTTATTAAGAAAATTTCTCATTTTTAATATTCCATTTATTTTACTTGTTACCATTTAATATATGATTACCTAATTAATTAAGTTTATATTTTATGTTTTAATGATATTAGGCCATGTGTCACAATGACTTTGGTAGGTTCACTATGGTCAAAGAGGTCATTATTTAATAATATCTAGAATAATGATCATGAAATAGTTATCATATTAATATGTTAATTGTAATTTTATTTCAATCCCTTAAATATGGTTTTTGAAATTATTTATGTTACAATCATTGAGACGGAATATCGTATGTACGTATGAGTGATGTTTCAATTTATCAATGATTATTATAGAAATATGGTATGTAATAATATATATTTTCAGAATGATCAGAATAAAATATATTAAATATCAATTATTTATATATAATTATTTATATATCATCAATGTGGTTTGGTTTTAAAAATAGAGTTGTGTTGATTTGTGAAGGTGTTTGTCCACACGTTCATGAATTACATTATCATTTTCTAGTGTGTAAAGAGGTAAGAAAGGAAAAGTTTTATGATTTTTTAAGAAAGAGAAATATATTATTATTATAATAATTAATTTAGTTATATCCCAAATATTAAATATATTTACCCTTATTTCCTTCCATTTATGAATTTTAAAAAAACTAATCACATCTCTTCATGAGGCGACTATTCACCATACACACGAGTGACTTTGTCATCTACCCAATGTAAAGGAAAGTAAAAAAATAATCAATTATATAATGGATCCATAAGAATAATTATATTATAAATATCATATATATATATATATATATAATTTATATCAATCATAATTCTTATCTATCATAGGTGGTAGATGAAAAACAAACAACATTGATTCGTGAGGTGATAATGGGTCTTTAACACGAATGACGATATCATATCCCATTTGACAATAGATGAGATGGTTTTAGGTTATTATACTAACATAATAAAATCTTAATATATGTAATATAATTATTATATTATATAATAATCATTTAAGAATAATTTAAAGGGGTGTCATAAAAAATAAAATAAAAACACTCATTGAAGAACATTACCTCTTCTCTGGGTAACTTATTTTGTTTTCTACTAAAATGATTATCAGGATTGATTTATAACTAATATAATCCTTATTGAAATAGTGTATAGAATTAGGTAATTTATTTATTTAGATATTGTAAGAACCAAATGGTCTTTCTGTTTTGAACATGAGATTATAGGTGTGGAGTTTTATAAGTAAAGAGAGTGGAACACATGTATGTTTTGAAAATATAATGTGTACCCATGATTTTCACATGAAACAAGGGTAAAATCGAGTATTATAGATATTTAGAAATTATAAATTATACGTATGTCCCTAAAATTGATTTTATTCAATTATTTATGTCATTTTAATCCTTTTCATTTAGGTTTAACCCCCGGTAAATCTATTTTTTTTTACTAATCACAGTAATTAATTTTTATAGTTTTCACTATTATTTTTGGTAAATTATTAAGTTGAACTAATTAGATAATATAAAATATAATCATTCAAAATATGGAATCTATATTGTAAAATTAAATTTAAAAAATTTCGATAAAATATAAGTAAAACAAAACCTATAGATGTAATGAAAAAAAGGTTTTCAAGAATTTACATCTTCAAGAAATGATGATTTTATATAAAATATATTATTAATAAGATGAATTATATGAATATTAATTTATATTAATTTATATGTAATATAAAAATATAATTTAAAACATGTATCACTATAGATTATATTAATTAATTAAAATCTAGAATCATTAGGCATTTTAGAATAGTTGTTGAGAAAAAATCTATTTTTTATACCTAAAAACAAACTTATACTAAAAACCAATATAAATATGATTAAAAAGTAATTAATTGGATTAAATATAACTGAATAACACTTATGTTACAGTAAATTATAATCAAAACATATTGGTATTTTTGAATTGCTTAATTAATTTAAAATAAAAGGGTTTTTTTTTCATAAACTGGTATTTTCACTAGTCATTGAAAAATAAATAATTTCCAAAAAATAACTAAATATCACTCAAAGTAAATTTTAATGTTATGATTTCAAAAATTATAATAAAACTTTAAAATTAATATTCTATGTTTTGGAAATTAAACTTTTAAATAAAAACTTAGCCAAATAATGTTTTGTTAAAATTATTTCCTTTTTGATTTAAAATTTACATAAAACATTTAAAAAGAATATAACTATCAAATTTATATTAATAAATATGAAAATTAATTATTCTATCATTTAATGTCTTATAACATCATTTTTTTATAATGGTATTATGAATCTCACATTTATGATTATTTGGATGTTGGACATATGTACATATATATGTTGTTGCAATAGAAAGATTTGATGCTCAATTAGAATCGCGATTTTTTATTGAATATGTTACTAAGGAGTTTGGTTATCACTTTTTAGATGATATGAAAAATATGATAATTGGAATTCGGAATGTGATATTTAATGAGTGTGTCACATAATAGTACTATCATTATTTTAAAGAATATATTGTGAGTAAACAATCAGATTATCTTGATTGTAACACTCCATGTTTTTATGAAATATATTTTTCAAATAAATATAATTATTTTGATTTCATTTGGAACATTTAACACCGACTTTAAATTATCCTCAATATACTATTTATATAAGTATTAAAAATTTAAAATTATAACATTGTCATGAAACTTTGTGGTTTAAATAGGAATATTGAAATTTTCCAAATTATGTATAATTTTTTTTATATAAATAAAATCTATTGATAAAAGTGTTTTACTTTTAGTAATGCATTTGTACAATTTGAAAATACATTTTATAAAAAGGTGATTTTATTATTTTTTAGAGAAAATAATAAAATAAATGTTTTTGAATTATATATAAATTATTTCAAAAAACCCAATTTCTTTTAAATCAACTTGTAAAAATTATCTTTTAGTGATTTTTTATGAATTTTCTTCAAATAATAATTTTTCGATGAGTAGTAAACAAAAATAGTTTTTAATTTCAAACATCATTTTAATTTAATGAATTTAAAAGATCCAATTTATTTTATGATGGTGTTAAAAGAACAATTGGTTCAATAATTAATTTATTAATCCAATTTATGTCATTATAAAAAAAATCATTTTGATATATGATTTTAAAACATTATATATTTATGAAAATATTTTCTTTGGAAAACCACTTTTTCATCGCATCAGCAGGTTTAATTTTAAATAAAATTATGCCATATATAAATTGAATTTGTTAAAAAGGATTCCTTATTTAGAATTATAATATTTTTTATTATATAATAATGTGATATTATAATTATTTTCAAAATAAATCGAATAATTACTACATGTTTATTACCTCTTTAAAGGTGGAAACGAGTTTACCATTTGGTTATACCAAAATATAATGATATGTTTCACAAAAAAACTTGACTACATCATATTTTTTGTAAATATTAAAACCTTATCCTATTATAAGTTTTAATCTATATTCCTATAGATTCTTTTTTCTTGGGAATGACGTTATCATTTTGGATTAATTTGGGTAATTTCTATATAGTTTCGAAGTGATTTACATTCCACACAAATAAAAAGACATATCATATCTTCTCCACATCATAGTTAAAAAAATAGTTTTGAAAAATACCTAGAAAAATAAATTACTTACTTACGGCCCCACATCCTAGAGGACTTATTTTTATTAAAAACCCTCTTAATAAGGATTTAAAATTAAATTTAAAGGGGTTCTCTGATGAAAAGGTATAGCTCTTAACCATGTCCTGTAATTTTATTTCTTCATAAACATAATTAAAATATTTTTTTCAATATGATGGTATAATTAATTATTTTAATCCCGTATACTGAGATGTTATTATGTTGTTTTATAACCTATATTTTTCTTTGTTTCCATGAAATGGGAATCCCAACCATCGATCATGTTTACATCAGAATGCCACATTAGAAAGAGATGTAAATAATTTTCCATCACCACCTATCACAGATCGATATAGTGATGTATTTAAAAATCTATAATATATTAATGAAATTATTATATTGATTGTATTATAATATTACATATTCATTCTTACATTCCATTATGTGGGAATATGATATCATCACTCATTTATATAGAGGACTACTACCTCATGATGTGATGTGATTATCTCTTTACATACTATTTACTGGGAAAGTATTAAGAATAGTTTTAATTGATAAAATTAGTATATATTAAAAAAAATTATTCTATAGGATTAATATAATTTTTAATAATTTCTTTTGTTGTAAAAATGGAAACAGTGTTCATGCATAAGTACGACCTACTATCTCTATCAATGGTGTAATTCATTTTCAAAATATAACTATTATATATTACCAAAAGTAAATATATCATGAATATATATAATAGTTATATCTTGCATAAAATTATGTAGATAATGGAACTATGAACAAAATATTTGTAATGTAAAATCCTACCCAAACATATATGAAAAAAAGAAGTTATTACTAGAAATGTAATTTTAACATGGAATTTTTAACAAACCGGTAAAAAGTGGTTATGCGTAAATAAAAAATGGCATGATAAATATTATTATGGTTATTTAATATATTTAATATAATATTTTTTTTATTATATGAATGTTTCGATCATGTATGAATGAATTCAATATTAAATGTAAGAGATTTCTAGGGTCTCTTTTATTTCTGGGAGGTATATTCCATAATCACCGCCTCTTTAATTTGGATGGAATATATACGTCCCATTTTACATGATATTCCATAAATTTACATACTTTCATGATATTTGTAGTTTTATTTGATTATATTTTTTCAATGTTTTTGTGATTCAATAGATTACTAAAACTACAAGAGAACTTCATCTCACTTTTGTATTTTGGGACACCTTCCTTATACACCATTTATTTATTTTTTATGGTGTATTTAATACCCATTAATGTATTGTATGAATCTTATCATGAAAATTATGGGATATATATATCCATATAAATTTCCCTCTACCATGTAGATTACAATTAAATTGTTACCAAATTTCTAAATTTTTTATTTTAAAATCTCATTTTTTGTTGGGATTTTTTATGGTTATTCATTCAATGGTTAGATGTTATTATGAAACAATCAAGAAACTCATAAATTTTATTACACTATTGTTATTTTTTAAAATTAAAATTTTTCATTCTATTGACCTCTAATTATAATCTCAAGATTACAAAATAATTTTTATATCAAAAAAGAGAATAAATTTCTATTTTCAGTTAAACCGCATTTTTCTTCCATATCATTTTTATATTAAAATTATTCCATGTTTTTTTGTTACTATATTATGATGCTTTAATCAAATTTTTACCTATATTTTACATTTTGAAATTGTTTTAAACTAATATTATTTTTTATCTAAACAATCCCTTTTTATATTTTACCAAAGATGTGAAAAGATTATTTTTTCTAAATGTGAACGAAAATAATGAAATTTCATTTCATAATGAACACATAGTGTTTTAAGGATAAATTTATATATTTAAATGGTTTTCTATGAAAATTAATTTTAAATTGTTTCGTGAACTTTTAGTTTTGAAAATTTAATCTTTAATGTAAAAAGATCATTTTACTCAATAATGATTCATGTGATCTCTAAAAAACATTCTCCAACTAAGATTACATCCTATGATGTTACATATTATATAATAGGGATATGGTCCAATGATACCATAAATATTATTTCTTTTTTTATGATTATAATGATTATATATGTATAAAACCCATTCCTTTTACTTGGGTTGTGCTACTGTGAATTGATGAGATGATTATGAGACCCAGTTCCATTTTATGAGCTATATTACGATGAAACATCTATGAAACAAATTTACTTCTTATAATTTATTATATAGTGAATGTTTTATGATATTAGGGATAAAAAAATTTGGATTATGTGATTTAAGTTACCTATATCTCAATACAATTGATTTTGTAAATTTTAATAACTAATGAGACAATGGTGGGAAACAAGATGATGTGTTTGATTCAATATAAAAAATAGGCATATGTTCATGATCTAATATGGGAAAAAAGTGATGATTCCCAGTCCTTTATAGAATGTTAAATAGGTTTTTTAGTTTTTATACATGATTTTTTATTGTTCTGGATGTAAACCTTGACATATTAAATGGTTTCTATACATATAACGGTTTGATATGTATGTGAAATGATATTATAGTTCATGATTGATTTTTGATAATTTATTACTCTTATGTATCATGTATTATGAAATTACAACATTTATTTCCATGGAAAATAATTATTATAGATTATAGATTATGTATGAACTTTTAATGTTATATTAATAATCACATACCCTTATGATTATCTAATTGCCTCATATGATAATCACATGATACCTTCCATGTTAACCCTTAATAAGCACCTGAGGTCACCCTTTATTATGTTTCCTTTACCTATATTATAAATAATGGTTTACGTAGCATATTTAAATGGAGATAATATAATTCATATCTTTATGGGTTATGTTGTAGATTTATTACAAAATAATAGTATTGGGTCACTAGTTAGAAAATACACAATGGTTTTACAATTTTGAAATGTGTTGGTAACACCCCCGAAATAAAAAAATAAGAACATTATTTTCAATAAAATATACAAGATGAAACATAATTATTAGAAGGAAATATAATAATATAATAATTTATAATATATTTATTTTAAAATAAATTCAATCTCATTAATATCTTGTGTTACTCGGAAGAATTAGTTTTACCAAAAAATATATACATTTAATAATATTATTTTATATGAAAGTCATCGCCTATATGTTAGAATTTGGGATATTAATTGGATTAAATAAATTAATAGAATATTTATTTTATAGCCATTCATGTGTTATTTATTATTTATAAATAAAATAAGAACCATTAAGAAGAAAAAGAAACTGTTTTTTTGAGAAACTATATTTTTCTAAATGAACGATAAGTTTCACTTTGCACACGTAATTTAAAATTAATTTTTACCTCTTTTATAATTTTTTTATTAAATTAAATTTATCTTGAAACTATAGAATTAAAAATCTCTTGGGATGATTTATTAATATTTTTCTAAAATATTTATTTTTTAATGAATAGTTAAAAATACTTAATTTTAATTAAATATGCATTTTACATTAAATTTTTCATAACGATAAATTATATTTTGAATATTTATAAAATTAATATTAGTTATATTTTATATCATTTAATTCAATATTTTTATTTTAATCATTTTAATATTAAATTTGGATTTAAAATCATTGTAAACATTGGGACAATTTCCCTTTAAAAACATTATTTCTAGTCTTTTCTATGAGACAATTTTAAGTTAATGTTTCCAAATTTTTCTAGTTGAATTTGGGAAAAAGAGTTCTATGTTTTTAATTATAATAATTTATAATTTCAAATAATTTTAATTTTTTCTAACAAAATGCGTTACTAATATGAATAATGAAAACAATAAAACTTAATCACCTCAATTATGTTAAAACTAAATTTTCTAGGGGTCAAATTGTTATGATAAGGAGTAAAAATGACCAACCAACTAGTTCAACACCCATATTATAGACATATTTACACATTATGACTTTTATTTTATATAATATCCTATTTGGGAAGATATTGGAATGGTAAAATCATAGGTATGATTGAATCATTTCAAACAATTACAAGTGTGCCACTCAACTCACTTCTAAAAAGCCACCACCTCTCCTCTACACTAAAATCCTTAAAATCTACTTGTTTAAGCCCATACATTTGAAAATGACATCCCAAATTCTCTCATATCATAATAGAACCCATATATTTGGTATTAATTAATCATAGTAAAAATTTGATGAATTGTGGAGGAGGATACACGAAGAAGAGGTAATGTTATTCAACGTGCATCTTTATTTTATTTTGTTATCCACAAAATTCAATTATAATGACCAAATGATGATATATTATCCTTGTAATATTATTTATACTGGTTTTTTTATAAAAATTTAATTACCTAAAAACATCTACACATCTATGAAATGGGTTGCGAAATCATCGTTCCTGTCGACAGTGGATGACCACCTCATGAAATGATGTCCTTATTTCATACATTACCACATTTGATGGTTTGGTATAAAGAGGGATATAAAGTATATATATAATATTTATAAAATATTTATACCTATTTAATAATTATGCCATATATATATATATTACATTCCATTATGTGGGAGATACGATAACATCGATCGTGTTTATGGAAGCCTGTCGCCTCGTGAAGAGAAGTGATGATTCATTCACATACTCTTCACATTGATGGTGATAATGATAGAATGAATTATTATATGAGATATAAATTAAATAATGATTATATTCATTAAAAATTATTCATTCTTAAAATATAATATATATCATTTTCCTTCTTTCCTTTTCACTGAATAAATAGGGATAAGTTCGTTCTAGTACATGTGGACAACCGCTTTCACCTAACAATGTGATTCTACTTTCATCACCAAACCTTAATAATTGAATATATATATGTATTTAAATAAATAATTTTATATTTTTATCTTTCTATAAATAAATTATATTTCATACCTTTTTTTTAATGATCGTCAAAAAATGGAAATGTCACTTATGTGTACGTATGACCTACCATATCAATGATTGTGACGTACTTCATTTATAAAAAAAATAATCATTAGTTTTAACAGTATCATTGATATTTAAATATGATAATTATTAAATTATTACTATTCTGAAGATGATGAAATTATTTAATATGAGAATGAACATGATCATTGATGGAAAATCACTGATGAGAAAAAAAGATAATAAATACCCGAAACAATAAAAAAAATTAAACATATTTTACGAATTAGTGATCATATGACATGAAAGGATCATATATGATATTGTAAATATTAATATGGTCTTGATATTTGTTAATAACATGTTTAAAATCACTATAATGTATTTGAAATAACTTTCAACCAAAATAAATCAATAGGTAGGAGAATTCAACTCAATATTCATTCCATTGAGACTTATTTATTATTATGAACAAATTAACTTTTATGTGGTGTATATTTTGACACTATGAATATTAATAATAACATACATTAATCATTCATGGTATTTTGTGTCTCTATTGGTATTATTTATTTTAAGGGTATTTGACATGAAAATTACAAAGTGGTATATGTTATTTTAAAATTTCATATTCTTTTGTGATTGTTAACATTATCTTAAAAAATCATTTTCTGGTGATAATTTTTTATTGTTCATTACATTGTTTTTAATTATAAATATTCCTAAATAATGGATTTGATTATTTAATGAAATTCATACAATTTTTACCAATGGTTGTTTCTTTGATATTTATTGATTAACTAGGGAAATATTGATAAAACATTATTCATTACTCAATTAATTTATTTGATTATAAAGAATATTGTTCAGTAATTCAATTGTTTTTTTTAATATAAGAATTTATTTCTACATGAAGTTCATGATGGTACCTTCTTATAGATATTATCATGATTAATTTTTAGGTCTTAGGAGGCCTCGATGTTATTAGATTTCTTTGAATGAATCCTTGATTATGTTAGATGTCAAGACATGAGGCCTCGATGATATGTTTTAGATGTATATCATTATGCATTCAATTTTTAGGAATTATGTTATTGAAATTAATTTTTATTATTAAATTTGTTATAATATTAATGGTTAAGATTCATGCCCATGTGATTTTTTTATATGTAATTATTTGATCATAATTTATTCCATCCATACTATGCTCAAGTAATTGATTAAATGGCACGTGTTTTAGTAATTTACCTTACCATATTGATTATGCCTTGTTAATTAATATCTCGCAATGTACAATTACCCTTAATTAGTATTTGAGCTCACCAATTTCTAATGTTTTATTTTCCACAGGATATTAGGAATTTTTTATGATTAAAATTCAAGTATATTCTAGAAGGAATAATGATATTACTAAAATGATTATGTTGTGATTTGTGTTTGGATATGTAATGAATGTATAAAGTATTTATCTAGATTACCAATACTACTATATTATATATCCCTACATGATGAGATTGCATTTATCTTATACCAGTTTAAGAAAGAAGACACCATCTTCGAGTTACTAGATTTAGGGTAGATACAGTAGTTTTCCAAATAAGTTTAGTAGAATCTTTCAGAACTAGATTACGGAAAACAGGGATTATAGAAAATAACGCTATGAAAATATTTGAGGATATGTATAGAACAACATTCTAATGTTTGAATAAGTAATCAATTATGTTTATTCTTTGTAATACAACTCTTTCATGATAGTAAAAGTGGATTATGTCCTAGAATAGATGTACGGAGGGGTAATAACAAGGAAACTAGTTCATTGAGATTAAAATATTCATTACCTGGTGCATGAAAACACGTCATAATATGAAAATATTATGACACACCTAAGGGATATGTTTATGATAATTCTTATTTTCATTACAAGTCATTATGTAGGATTTTAAAACAGAGATATCCCCAATTAAATTATATTTATTATTATGAGATTATCCATGTATAATATTTTCAATTTATATTGTGTATTTCACTTGTTTGGGAATATTCAATCTGTTTAATAAATATATGACCTAATATAATGTATTATATTACATTAAAACTGCGCTGAGTAGATGAAATGTAAACTACATCAATTAACATTATCCAAAGAGTAATAATGATAATTCTTATGGTGGGATTGAGAAAATATTTCAAAGGGAACAAGTATCTAAAATATTCTCTTCATATTAGGACATAATATCCTACATAAATATGTCTGATAAATAACTCTCAATGTATTATGAATTTTAAGAGAATCTTTATAATAAGAGGAATAAATATAATAATAATGATAATGTGAAGAAGTAAAAAAATATATTTCCGCACATGTTATATTTTTTGGAAGAAAATTTATGGTGATTTTTTAAAATGAATTGGAGTTTGAGAAAAGATTGCAGAGAAAGACCACCCTTCATATTATTTAAAGGGAAATAAATAAAATTTAAATGTAAAATAATTTAACGATATGGTAATGGGAAACTATACAAATAAATTTATCAAATGTTATAGAAATATACCTCAAGATAATCTAATGTATTATGGTTAAGATTATGTTATTACCATAGATGAAGTTGAATGATTAATGTTCTTTTTGTTGGATTCAAGAATTATATAATATGATTATTTTAGCATTTGTATCCCAGTTATAAGAATTATGAAATATATATATATAATTATTACACTATAATATAATTTTTAATAATTTTCAAGTATATGTTAAACTATACCGATGAACATGAAAAATGTTTTAGTGGAATGTTGAAATGCTTGGAAAACAAATGATTGAAGAAAATATAGCCCTTAATATGTTACTAATATAAGGACTATAATGTTGGGATAATGTGTTGATTGATATTGTATTGTAATGTTTATAGTGTTAAATACCATAGAACTGATTAATGATTTATTAACATTGTGGTTTATGATTGATGCAGTTTAAAATATTATTGAATTTAATGTATATATCCAGTAATTTGTTTTTTTAATAAAAGAATAAGGAATAATTCATTTTTTCAATAATTGTTTATGTCAATCATGGTAATTACAATGTTTTAAAAGAAAAAATGGTTATGGTGCTGACATGTTAGGTTTGTTATGGTTATGAGATACATCATATTGTTTGGGGATAAATGGTAAGTTCATTTTTCAAAATCAGCAACCTTATTACAAAATTTCTGAATATGGATATTTTGGAAGGATTATAAGGTTCACCATTTATTAAATTTATTGTGTTGAACTTTCGAAGAGATTTTATATATTAATGTATTACTTCACCATGTGAAGATTTATGAATATTGGATGACTTGTTCTAACCATATTGGTATTAAAAAATAGTTTGAGATTAGAATAATTTCATGACCCATCCTAGTGGGGTCGGTGTCGTGACTCCCCATAACCCCCTCCAATAGGTAGGGGGCTAGTGACTAAAACCTTGTAGGCATATCACTAACATGGGAGGGGTTATTTTTGTACCGGTACACACACACATCTCTAAGCCCACAATGCTATAAAGTAATAACCAATAAGAACCAAACTCATAAATACCATTATATCGCACAACCGGAGTACAACAATGAATGTACTGGAAGGTAAACATGGCCAGAATACAACCCCCCCCCCCCAAATTATGTAAAAATAATCTAAAAAATCATCCACATGAAACCCTCCCAGATCTTACTTGATGGCTTGGTACTGGGTATACCGTCTAATTTCATAGAAACCCCTCAGAATGTCTGATCTCATTACGCATCATCTGGCCCCGTCTCTCCCCAGAATCTATCGAAAAGTCAATCATCTGCAAAATACATGACATGTGCTAGAGAAGACCATGCATGGGTGAATATAACAATACTCAGTAGAACACCTAGAAGCAACAAATCATTACTCAAAATAAAAAGTGCAGTCATCTCTACAAAAGTAAATGTCAAAAAATATAACAATAATATCCATTTATTTTGAAAATGTTCCAAACAAATATATAGTAATTCATAACCACGTCATTCCATCACTAGGGATTCAGTTCGATGATTACATGAATCAGATATCTGAGAGAAGAGACTCCTGATTCTAATATCAATGATTACGTTAGTTCATGATGTACCATTCATTATAAATCATCGTATGAGAGTGAGATATGATGAAGGATCTAAAAATAGATTTGATACATCATATGAGGATCAAAACCAAGGCTAGGGGGTGATACAAATAACTCAATCTGGATTAACCCACTATGTAGAGGATTGACGATTGGTGAAGATGGTCATGTCAATACTAAAGAATCAACCACGGTCATGAAGATGTAAATAATATCCTATACCTAGAATCTTAGGGGATTCTAACAAAAATCATCCAACATATGGAATAGGGGAGAATCAAGAAATTTTGAAAAGGATGGTTCACGGTGAGTAGGGGTAGTCACACATGTCATATCCCTAGACCCTAGGTACTACCCAAGTAAATAATTCGTTTAAATAGATATATATCAATGTTAGAATGCATCATTGGTCTCATAAGGACCTTCTCATCGTGAGGGTCAAAACAACACTGATAGTGCATCAAATAGGCGCTCACTGGGTTTGATCCGTCCTGGACAGGTGGGCTACCTGGCCTAGCCCATTTGACCACCTGGCACAACCCAGTTCCCCTGGTTCGGCCTACACATGGTCTTCTTAGACTGCATCCCCCTTGTCAATGTGGTGTCCAATATTGACCCACATTGTTTGCATGGCATGTCAACCCATTCCCTTTCTAATCCACCTGCAAGTATCCTTGTTTCCATAGAAGTCTACCACCTGGCCCCTTCATTATGAGTATTACCTCTACGTGTCGCCCCGCTGATGGATTTTCCTCTGCCTTGTTTTCAGCATGGACCGGCCCCATGGACTTGCACTACCACATTCTTGGACTGACTAGAGCCACCTCTTCAGCAACAGACGAGCACCATCATGTTCCACTGTCCTTGCCAAACCACATCGTGCCCTTATCTTCGCACCTTTGTTGCATCATGATACGTTCGTATCATCAATTATAGATCGTTGTGCCAAGAATCAATGGTTCAATGTTTGTCAGTTAATATCCCATGAAGAATGAAGAACATGCAGGAAAAAGGGTGAATAAATCCCATGGAACATACTTGTGGAATAAAACATGGTCGTTGTTCATTCCTCTCTCGATCTGTTCCCGTAAGAATGATAAATCAAAATAAAACAACACAATAATCATCACCAAATAATTACCACAATCAAACCCATCCCACAATATTTATCAAACAGAGGATCTACCTGATCAAGGTTTGATTCTCATTCATCATTGATTCTAAAAATATTTAAATAATGAACTAAAATCACAATCCCTAATTGGGTAAAGGATAATTTCTTATCGAGGATTCATTACTGATGGTGATCTTTCAATAGCGATCTCGATCCACCATCCTCTCATCTTCCATCAATATATTTCTCAATTATTCTCTCTAGAGCCTTCAGGGAATTCTAGTGTTATAAGACTTATCCTGGATCCCTTCTTAAAATAAAATTTTAAAATAAACATGTTTTCAACCAATATAAATTTTATTTTATTAAAATATTTTTATTCTCATTACGTCTGAAAACTACTTTTCACTATTGACCCACAGTAGATGATGATAGGCCTCGCCTATTGTAAACTTGCAACTCAAAAGACAATAGTGCCAATGAATTTATGTTCTGTGCTCCCATTTAAATGGTATTCCACATTTTTATGAAAGTATCTTGCGTGGTTTATTAAAAACATGTCATTTTTTATGAATTATTATTAGAAATATGTGCCTTAGAATCACAAGTTCTCTCAGTGCATGGTATTGAAATAATTCAATATAATATTTAAAAATAATACATTAAAAATTCCAGGACATTACATTCTCCCACCATAGGGCTTTACATCCCTGAAATTACAAAAACAACACTACTCAATAATATCTGGGTATTGGGCATGAATTTAATACTCCCACTCCCATGTTCACTCATATAGATTCTCATGCTACCTCTAGACATGCACCAAGAAATTAAATCACCCAAAAAGTATCTTCTCCTCCTGATCCATGATCTCCACCAGGTACTCAAAAAAATTCACTCCATCATCAATTTACATCTCTCCCCTTTTTATGATGTGTGATGGGTCATGAACGTCACTCTTTATCTACAACATGTGGTAGTAGTCATGTACCCAGTGGAATATTGGGGCTAGATCTTGGATGTACGCCAACTCACCCACTCTAGGCAGTGTCTGAAAATGTCTGATTAACCTCCAAGATTACTTTTTTCCCCAATTAAATCTTTTCAATCTCCATCAAGATAAGATATGATGGAACACATGGTCCTCTTCCTCTAACAACGAGGTTTTTTTATCCTATCAGCATTTGGCTTCTGGTGGATTTTCATATTTTTTATCCACTCTCAGATTATCTGAACATTCATAGTAGTAGTTCGCACCAACTCTAGAACCATGAGTGATAACTCTCCTTGGTCATTCTAGAAAAGTGGTGACCTCTAGGGGTGTCTGTACAGAGCTTTGAATGGTTACATAATAATTATGGAGTGGTATTTTTTCTATTATGATAACTCCACTAGGGGTAGGTGATCCTCCAAAATACGACTAAAGTCCAACATGCACGCCCGTTGCATATCCTCACAAACATGAATTTTCTTCTCCCTCTATCCATACCTTAGTGGATGAAACATAGATCCTAATCATAAATGATTCCCACACACCTCCTGAAATCCAGTGCACAAAAGATATGTGAAATGAGCATTACGATGGTGAAGAATCGTCGATAGAACTCCCTAAAGCCGAACAATCTTTTTCATGTAGAGGTGTCCCAAAAATATCTACCAAACTCTACTCATGGATAGTTAGGAAGTGGGAAAACATGGTGAGTTAGTCAAAGATCCCCTAGATAGAATCATTCCACCTATATTTCTGTGGTAAAACTTTCACAATGTCCATGGATATCACATACCACATTCACTCTGTGACCTCAAGGGGTTGGGACAAACCCACTGTAACTTGATGCTCTGCCTTCACTTTCAATCATGTGAGGTATCGAGTAATTAACATTGCAAATCCATGGTTGATATAGAGAAACAAAAACTGATGTAGGAGGTCCTTTTACATATTCTCTGCACCTGAATGTACCAAAAAATAGAATTTGTGTAACTCCATCATAACCTCCTACCGCAACGCAAGTGGTAAAATTGTACTCCGTTTGAAAAGTAAGATGTTCTCCCCATATTACCAATATCAATCCAGTGTATTTAATCTGGATAACTGATCTTATAGAGTCTCATAGTTGGTATCCCCATGTTGTGTCTCCCTAGATCACTTTAATAATGTAGTAGTAACAACTATCGATTGAAGGTAATCTCACCCATCTCCATCTATACAGGCTAACTGCAAGAAGGAATACTGCCCCAAAACCTTTTCCAGCAACTGTGAAGTCAATATTCTGCTGAGAGAATCCACCGCTATGTCCCCCTTCACAAGAGTGTAGATGATATAAAAGATATAATCTTTTATTAACTCTAGCCACCACATCTCTCTCATATTCATATTCTTATGAGAGAAGATATACATGAGATTCTCGTGAGTATAGTAGTCGATAAACCACTCACCCATCATGTAGTGTCATGACATCCTCAACTCCAAGACTACTGTTGTCATCCCAAGACCATGGGTCATGTAGTTCTTCTCATGTGGTCTCATTTTGCATGAAGCATAGGAAATCACCACTCATCATTGCATCTAGAAACAACCATTCCGGGTTTCTAATTTGTTGTAGAACACTACGTACTTGACACCCTCATTTGGAAAATACCAAGATCAGGGAGCTTGTGAAACTCTACCTCATCTGATGGAATGTCTATTGGAACATCTCTTTCAAGATTAATGGATGCCTCTTTCAAGTCAAATATGTAATAGGTACTAATATCCTGGAGAAATCATGTATGAATCTCTGGTAGTAACCATCTAGGCCAAGTAAACTTCAAACCTCGGTCACGCATTTAGGTGGATCCTATAATGACACTGCCTCAACCTTGGCTGGGTCAACTATAACTCCATATGCTGAGATAACATAGCCAAGAAGTAGACCACCTCAATCCATAACCGAAACTTCAAGAGATTACCATAAAGATGGTGATCTCAGAAACAAATTTAGAACCATCTTTATATGTCTTGTGTGATCCTCCTCGAACCCTAAGTACATAAGGATGTCATCGAGAAAGACCACCACATACCGATCTATGTATGTCTAGAGGATTTGGTTCTTGAGTCCTATAAAATCTAATTGGGAATTCTTCACAACAATGTGAAACACCAGGTACTCAAAATGAACATAGAGGCATCTGATAACCATCTTTTGTATATCCTAATATTGTATTCATAGCAGGTGGTAGCCTGATCAAAGTTCAACCATCGAGAACCTCCATTCCCCTATCGACTGATCGAATATTCATCAATCCTCAGTAGAGGTTACATGTTCATCATGGTCACTTGGATCAGTTTTCTGGAGTCCAATTACTACCTCAACCTCCCATATTACTTTTTTGATAACCAAATTGTAGCTGCCCAAGGAGATACACTAGGGCTTCCTAGGGTGAAACATTGGGTCTCATGAAGCCCTTCCTCTTAAAATCCCTTAACTACTCCCTCATCATGAGAAGATTTGTAGGATCCATCTGATATGATGTTGATGATATTTGTTCCATATCTTGGTGTAAGTCAATGAAGAAGTCATTCTCTCAATAGGGAGGTAATCCTGGAACATCTTATGGGAATGTGTCCCCATAATCCTCTATTGCCACTAGGAATTGGAAACTCGTAACATCTACTTCTGTTAGGCTCTGGAAAACAAATTGAAGAGTGATCAAATACACCCTCTTGTGCATGAGTCCATCCTATGCTTCTTGGGTTTCATTTTCATTGATAATGGAAAATCGCATTCCATCATTGAAGACACACAATACCCATGGGAATGCACCAAAGATAACCAATTCTTACCATGAATAAAATTGTAAGGCCACGATACATCAACCCAGTGGTTCCAACCAAAACTCTTACCTACAATGGTAATGTCACATTATCATCATATATTTGTGATCATCGAATCACCTCTAATAAGAGTCTCCAAGCATAAGGGTCGAGTCTCCGGTTCTAGTGAAACCTCATAGTCTCGAACATGATAAGTGGTGAGGAATGAATGATTAAAACTTGTGTCTATCAGTATAAAAGAAATGGTAGGATAGAAAAAAATCATACAACATATAATCCCTAGAGCCCCTGGGTCATAATCATCAACTGCATGCTGCTATCAATGATAACATCCTCTAGCTCCCTAATCCTAGTGCGGACCACCAAAGGGTAGTGGTGGTAGAAATCCAAATTAAAAGAACCTACCACATCTCTCCCATATCATATTCCATGTATTTATCCTTGCATATTTGTTTATCCTACATCTTACTATACCGTGGTGGTCCATCCACTGTCTTCTGGTCAGCTGCACGGTGGTTCAGTCAATCTTGAATGAGATTTCCACTACCCTCACATTTGGAGCACCGCCTCTCCCAAGGCGGACTAGATCCAGCCTATGAACCCTAAACTGTTGATCCTCTATCCTAGCACCTCCTTATAAAATGTATCCCACATTCAGATCCGTGAGACTTTCTTCATCTCCATGTTGTCGAGGTCTCTACAACTGTCTATCCACTACTGCTTATCACCAACCATACCTACTCAACCAAGAATCTCTCGACTACCAAAGCACAGTAATGAACCCCACTAAATATAGCAATGATAAAAAGGATAATACTAGATTGGATCCAAACTCATTCATATATGATGCATCTACAATTTTATCCATTTAAACAGTGTACTCATGCAATGATGTGAAAAGTAGGATATCAGAGTCATGTTTGTTGGATAAGTCATCCACCAAACCAATACATTAGTCCCTTTCCTGAAAGACAAACTCGAAACACATAACACTTTTTCCACAAACCATTATCAGAGTCTCAATGTCATAAATTTGAACTGACCACCTCTGATACCACTCCGTCATGACCCATCCCAGTGGGGCCTATTCCATGACTCCCCAATACCACCTCCAATAGACCATGGGGTGGTGACCAACACTGAGAAGGAATATCAATAAGATGGAAGGCATTTCCTTTGTACTTTTAAGCACACAATCATCTACATGCCCAAAATTCTGAAAAGTAAAAACCCCTAAGAACTAAATTAAGGGATACTACTATAACACACAAATAGATTGAAACTATTAAAGTACTATAAAGTAAATAGAAATAGAATACATTCCCAAAAAAATAATACCATTAAAAAAATTCCTAAAACACCTCCATAGAAATACCTTCTTGATATAACCTGAAGGGATGCTGCTGGGAATATTATCTGATGTTTTAAGAATACCTCATCCTATCTGATCTCACAAGGATCCATCCAGTCCTTGTCCTCCCACGACTCTATTGAATGGTCGCTCATCTGCACGAGACACGAGACATATGGGAAAAGATCGTGCAGGGATGAGTATAACAGTACTTAGTTATACACCCCAAATCCACAAAGTAGTACACAGAGAAAAATTACATGCATATCTTCCCAAGGGTATATTGATAACATATAACAAGAACATCCAGATATAATTAAACCATACCACATAGTCTATGGTAAGTTATAACCACTGCAAAATAATACTAGGGATTTATTTTGAATATTTCACAAAGCACACGTCTAGGAGAACAAACTCTAGTGTATGATATAATTGATGATGTCCATATGAGAAGTACCATTAATTGGAAACCATGATGAGAGATAGAGAAACACTGAATGATATGAAGATAGATATGATACATCAGATGAAGGCCAAAGTTAGGGTCATGGGCTAATATTAGAAACACAATCTGGATTAACATGCTATGTTGGGAATAGATACCCAATGATGTTGGTCATGTAATTATATAATACTTTACCAAGGATGAGAAGATGAATAGAAGATTACATACTGAGCCTCTTGGGGGATTCCAAAAACTATGTCTAGGAAGTTATGTTGAAGGGATCACACTCCTATGAGTATGAAATGATACTGACTAACCATCAGGGAAGAAATAAATGGAGAATACCCTGAAAAATTCTTCCATGATATGGTTCATGAGAGAATCAACCGAGATATAAATAGAGGGTGCATAGTGATTAGTAGTAGTCATGCCCACCTTGTCAATTGACCTGTGGTACTTCCAATGTAAATGGAAAATTTTAATGGAAATATATAAAATTTAAGATCTAAAATTAGTATTATAAGTAATTTATTGTCACAAGGGTCCAAAATAGATTGACTTCGCATAAAACAAATGCTCTGTTTGAATATTATGATCATTTTAGTAAAACGATTTGACCTAGGTCCGGTCCGGGTCTGACCCGACCCACTGAACATGGCCATACTCGCTAAGCAACCTGACCCAATTTGTTTGACCTGACCTGACCCTGTCTGCTAGGCCTGGTTTGACCCAAATGTCTGGGCCAGCTGGGTCACCATTCACGGCATGGTTCCCCAGGTATGGACCACATGCATTTGGGCTAGTTTGTTTGATGCACTCAGTCTTCCTCGACCGTGTTCCACCCAACCCCCTCATTTAATGTGGTATCAAGTCCCAATAAGTTATCCATCCACATCCGCAAGTACACCACCCACTCCACCTATGTGATACATCGCCACCACTATATAATCCCTTGAGGCCCCCAACATTCTGCATTCTACCTCCATCAGCCTCCCCACCGGCAGCTTCCTTTCCACCTCACTGTCAGCCTAGACCAGTGCCCTTGACCCACGCTGCCACTCACCTAGACTTACTGAAGTTGCTGCCCTGAAAACCACCTTGTGCCACTTTCCTAAAAAACATGCATTACTCCCCCACCATTTCACCACAGATGGTTCGTCATGAGGTTAGATCTTCAATTTTGGATCACTGCACCATGAATCGGAGGCGCAAAAATCATTCGTTCATATCCCATGAACAATTAAGAACATGTGAGAAAAATGGGGAACAAATCCCATGGAATAAACTCGAGTAATTAACCTCGACCATTGGTCATTATAGTCTCAATACATTCCCATAATAACGATCAATCAAAACTAAAAAATATAGTAATCATACACAAATAATTCATGCAATCCTCACATCCCGCAAGAATGATTGAACCGAAGATCAACTTTTTTGTGGGTTGATTCACGGTAATCATTGATTATATGAATGGGGAAGAAAAGATCTGAAATTATAATTCTCTACCATAGAAAGCTTCGCTCATTGTAATGGATTTTTTGTAGATGACAATTTTCTAAGATGATCTCGATCCATGATCCAATCATTGTCCGACAACATATTTCTCCAAGGTTCTCTCCAAATACTGTAGGGAATTCCAGGGTTGTGAGCATATCCCTGTATTCATACATAAAAGGAAAATATAAAATAAAAGTCATTGTTGAGAATATGAAAAAGAATCGTTAAAATAATTTGAGTACCATTTCGTCCAAAAAACAACTTTTCATAGTTCACCAGCACCAGATGATGTTTGGCCTCACATATGCTAAAATCTCTAATCTGAATGTAATGATTCCATAAAATTTCTAAACCAATAACTGATTTATAATTCATTCCATTTTCCCATGAAAACCTTTCTTTCACTATATTAAAAACTAAGCATTTTTCAACGAATTGTTTCGGGAACACCTGGTCTCATAATCACACATCGTCTTAGCACCTAGTTTCAAAATAATTCCATATAATATTTAAAAATAATACACATAAAAAATCCATGATAGTACATTGAAATTATTGTGAGTCTTTTATGGATCTTACCACATGCTAAAAGTTCATTTTAGTGTTCTAGGAATAAAATAAATTCATTTTTGGATATTATTTTCATATAGTTAGGATTGAATTGAAAACTGATCAAATAAAAACTACTAGATGATATATATTTTTATTAAATATATACATATCATGTATGTATATTTCCTTATATTCTTAGATAATAAAATAATTACTCAAATTTTGAAAAAGTATATTAAAAAAATCATATTATCGTCTTTGATGATGATATTAATGACCATTTTCATAACACTTTAGTGTATGATTTTGTGGACATTAAACATATCTAGATCACCCGGTTTCTCTTGATCAATTAACGCTATCAATATCCATTGATACTTGGGAATTAGTATTGTCTACCTTTTCCATTCTTTAATTTCCCACATATGTTCTCCCAAATGAAAACCTAGTTATTGTATTAATCTGTATAACCTTTATAATTAAAATTTTCACCTATTAATTGGATATCTTAGTATTAATTTTATGATTTCTATTTTTTAATAATTTTACTTCCATGCCTAAAACCCTTTATTACTAAGATGATGTATCAATGGTAAGGACACAATTTATGTATGGTGTGGACAAACTGACACCAAAAAATTATAAAAAATAAATTGTATTCAATGGTGTAAATAAATTTAAACACCGTGAATAGAAAAAAATATAACACCTTTTGACTTTATGAAAAATTAAATTGTAAATAAATTCAGTATCATCATTATCTTGTGCTACCCAAAAGTCCATGCTTTACCAAACTATAATATACTATTAATATTATTACCTAATTTGAATGTTGTCACATAACCATTGGAATTGATGTTATTAATTGGATTGACTAAGTTATAAAAATACATTTTTATATGCATTTATGTTTTCATTAATTATAAATAAAATAATGTTCATTAAAAAGAAATTATGTTTTTTTCTAAAAAATATATTTTTTCTGAAAGACGGATTAATCCTGATTTGGGCACATAATTTAAATTTTTTTTCTAAAAATATCATAATTATTCATTATTGAATTAAATTAATTTTTTAATTAAAAATATAAAAATTATCTTTGGGTGAATTTTTTTGTTTTTTATGAAAAGTTTCATTTTTTAGGAATAGTGAAAAATAATGAATTTTAACTGAAAACTGCTTTTTGGTTTGAATTTATTATAATTTTAAATTGTATTTTAAATTGTATTAAATGTAAAATTAGTTCAATTTTATATAAATTAATAAAATTTGTGTCATTTTATTATATTTTGGTGAATTTTGAGATTAAGACTCTTCATTGGAGTTTTTGCTTTCAAAATATGCTTCCTCGTCACGTCTATATGATTAATTTTAAATTAAATTTTAAAAAATATTTGGATTGAATTTTAAAAATTGGATTAAATATTTGGAATAATATAGTGACCCTATCCTTTTACTCATAACATAAAATTATTTTAAGCATAATTAATCATCAAATTACTCTCCAGGGATCGTGAAGTCTAGTGTCTTGGAAGACTAGTTACATGAAACTGAAAACATGGGACTAAAAAAATTCATTATTTATTTTCTATTATGACATAATAACTCCCATTAAGCCCATAAATTGTTAAATAATAACATAGGTATAACATGAATTCAGGGATGAGCTTAAAATCATTGTAAGGGAATGGAGATTAGAATAAAGCTTAACAGATGGTCTAGGAGGCATAACATAATGATATAAAAAGGCATGGAAGATGATTTAAAATAAGGAATCATAACATGGAATAATATAATCATTGATTAATAGAAATTTTTAATCTACATTAAACAAGAATTTAGAATGATTCATGGATCATTTCACATAGAGGAGCTTGAGTGAATGATGGTTGCACATAGAGGAGAATGATTCTATGCTAACCACCAAAACTATTTCACATAATGTATAATGAGATTTAACATTAACCAATTAATTGGAGAGATACCTAGTAAATTCCTTAATAACATGTTCATGAATATTTTTTCCACCTAAAGAATCAGTCATAAGGAATTAATCCTAAACCTAAAGGCTACGCATAATAAGAATTGTTTATCATAATATTTTCAAAAAGGAATTACATAAGATAATATCACACTGGTGTCCATGAAAGAAAGGATTTAAATAATACAAGGAAATTTATCTTCTAAAATTGGAATATATAAGGATTATTTATTTAAAAATGAGCTTAATACATGTAAAAATAATGTTTTTGAAACAATAGAAATAATAAATTTTAGTGTCGTTTGACGAAAATATAGAAGAACATTTTTAGATAGAAAATATAATAATGTTTTATATAAAACCATAAATTAACCAATAATGTTTTAATAAAAATATGAGTGATTTTTTAAAAATATAGGTGTCCTAAAATAGAATATAGAGTTCATATGAAGTTGGGTAATTATTCTAGAAGTTCACTTAAATCGGGTTTGTTTATCAAGAATAATTGAGTAGGGAGCCTTATAAAAAAATAAATATACCTAAAAAAGAAAGAAAATGGATCATAATACCTGTTTTTAGAAAATATAATTATTTTTTTATTTACATAAAATTAATTTAAAATTTCATTTGGGGAAAAATAGAGGAAGAGTGGTTCAAATTAATAATGGAGGTTTGGGTAGAATCCCTTACCTTCTGTCTGAAACGATTCTGAACATGATAATACTATCTTGAATATTAAAATTAAATCCATTAATTAATTAATTCAGAGCCTTTTGTATATTTATTTAATTTTTTATAATTTTATTATGTTAATTTATTTCCCTTTCGAGGAGTTAATAAATTTCATTTCATCACTCAAAAGCATGAGCTTCCTTGGTTTTCTTAATCAGTTTACTTGTATATGTGTATAGAAAAACATATAGATGTGGATAGTTGTCCATAAACAAACTTATATGTTGTTAATTATCATATATAATATTATAATATAAATTTTTTTCCCTTATGTGAGGATGACTTATTAGATAAATCATTAATGATAATCATTTAGATTAATTAATAATTTTTTATCACAACGAACTCATTTTGTTTTATAAATTAATATCATGCATAAAAAGGAATCCAAAACATTATATAAGATATAATACATATATTATAATCTGGATCAACCACAAAAATAGTTTAATGTCCAATTTTGGAAACAAAATTGAATTGTGGATGCACTTCACTCATGATGGTGGTAAATTGGTACCTTACAAATGAAGTTCTTATTATTCAATAAAAATAGAGAATACAAGATATTTGAAGAATAATTATTTCATAAACATGATAAAATTATTTTATATTTACGAAAAATTGATTTTTCATGCTACTAGGACACGTGTATCTGTGGAGAATATAAGAAAATAAAGGAACATGAAAAGAGATTGAATGACAAATGAAGAAGGTTTTACCTATTGATTCATTCTTCTTCAGATCCTCCATAGAGGGTTTGTTTTGGAATTTTGTTAAGAATAACATCTCTTGGACTTGGGGAAGGGTCTTGGGAGGATGTTTAAGAAAACTTTGTACAAGGTTGATGGCTTGAGATATGTGATGAGAAGAGTTTGTGTGGTGAGGTATATATAGTGGGGTAGAGCCTTGTTTTCTCATTATTTAATTCATTCGTTTATTATTTTTTTCAAGACAAGTAATAGTGTTGATTATTGAAAAAACTATAGTAATTATATCATATTAGTTTGAACCCCAATTATGATTATATCTTCCATGACTCAATTAATAGTGAATTTAACTTATTTTTTATATATATTGTAAATTTTTGTATTTACTATTCAAAAAATGTTCATGTATTTCATAAAAACCCACAAATTCACCCTAACCAATTTTTTATTCATATAATTAAAAAGTGAACTCCATTTTAGGGAAAAAATCTAAATATATGGAATTAAATTCGTAATTAAGATCATAATATTCGTGAAATATAACAATTTTAAATCTATAACTGATTTTATAACACATTGTTAAATTAAATATGTCTCGTAAAATTATTATATAATTTTAAGACATAAAAACACTAATATTTTAATACATTTTATAAAAATAAATTTTCTCTTAAATTATTAAATTCCTAAAAAATTATTTAAATATTTATGACTTATATAAATATCAACAATTAATTATTAATTTATAAAATATTTATTTACATATACCATGATATAATTATATAATATTGTCACTTATAAGATAGATAATTTTTATTTATACATTCATTGGTGTGGTTACAATAAAATTGTTTCATTTACTATTCATAAGGGTAACATTACTATTCCAATATTCAAGTTACAATTTCATTAGTATAGGTTTCTTAACTTCTAGAAATGCTTCTTATTTAGTTAATTTATCATTTGAATAGATTATATTGTTTCCACTATGTGCTTATCCCATATTTTATAATTAATAGAATTTAATTCTTATATGTAAAACTTTGGATCATTACATTACTCTTATTTATGAGATTCAAACATCGAAATTTATTTTTTCATTCTATGTTAAAAACATGTGTGGGTACTTCCCTTTCATTTCATGGTCTGGTTCCCATGTTTCCTCTTTGCACATATGGTTTTTCCAAAATACATTAACCCGGTGAGTTGTATTGTTTCATTGAACAATATCTCTATGATCTAAGATCTATAGTGGTTGGTCCTCATTAGAAATATCATTATCCAACTATAACACCAATGAATTCCATACATGTGAAGGATCTAGTATGCACATCATTAAGAGGGATATGTGGAATACATTGTGTATATGATACATTCTTAGTTAATGTTCTATCAATATTCCATATATCGGACACAATATATAATCTCTAATGAGTAGATGTGCCTGGGATATAGCTTCACTTTCTTCCCTAATCTCATAATTCTATTCCATGAAGATATTCAGATAAATACCACTCCTCCAACCATATACACCATGTCTCATATACGATTTTCTATATATCTCTTTTGTTAACATTGGATTGTCTTTATGTGTTACCAAGTGGATTTAACCTTCTCCACCATTTCACTTACCATTTTAGGTCATGTGATCTTACGTTCACAGACTTCATCCTAGCATGCTGGTGTGCTGCACAGTTACCCATAAAGGGCTTTATATGGATCCATTTGGAGGCATTGGTGGAATGTATTTTTATAAAATAATTCGACCAATGGGAGATGTTGGTCAGATCCTCCTTTGAAGTGCATATAACATGCTCTCAAAATTTCTTCCAATGTCTAAATTTTCCACTCAGATTGGCTATCATTATGTGGATTATAGGTCGTAGTGATGTTCAGATCATTGCATAAAGCATGTTGTATTCTTTTCTACAACATTGAGGTGAATCTAAAATCATAGTTGGACATAACAGATAGTGTAACTCTATGCATCATTAACAATTATTTTATTTATTTACATGAATGTTCATTGAGTGAGAAGTTCTCTTGAATTGAGATAAAGCAAGTTGTCTATTTAAAAAAATCAACCATAACCCATATAGAATTTCCTCATCTGGATGTCATTAGATGTTCAATGAAAAAGTCCATAGTGATGTTTTACCATTTCCATGATTGTATAGGTAGTGGATGCATAATATATTTATATTTATTACTTTTATCATTCACTTTATGAAAAACCATGCACATTGATGTATATTTAACATTCTCGTTTCTTAAATGTTCCTATAAAAAGTTCATATAGATATCTTGATACATCTTTGTTCTCCCTGGGTTAATAGAGAATTTTGACCTACGTGCATAATTTAGAAAAACATTATTTATCTCTTGATTGGATAGTATGCATATTCTTAATCTAAATATTATGAATCCATCTTCACCGATCATGAACTCAAAGAACATCCCATTTTTTATAGCTTCCAAAATTTCCTGAATTTCAAGATAATTTCATTTAGAATCCTTTATTTTATTAATAGGGGATGGTTGGGCCATAATTTGAGAAAGTATTGATTATATTTCTCCTTTAATGATTCACATTTCCATCCTTTGTTTGTAATTAAGATTGGATCCTTCTAAATTCTCATCATTTATTAATTAGCATGATCCTTTTTACATAGAGCATCTGCTGCCTTATTTTCATTACTTGGATGGTAGTGGATTTATTAGTCTTAATCCTTGATGACATATAACCATATTCTCTAGAAAATATTAATCTCTTTCTATGTGAATATATATATGAAACTTTTTTGTTCAGTATATATCTCACATTTCTCCCAATAGAGATATTACCATGATATTTTCAATGCGGATATCACAGCTTCCACCCCCAGATCTTGCATAGGATTTTTTTCTAGTAAATTTCAACTTTTTTTGAGGTGTAGGATTTCACCCTATCATTTTGAAATATTACACAACTTAATACTTTTTTCTAATTCATCACAACACAAAAAAATGAGTTCTCCACATTCTATAAGTGTTAGTTATAGTATAGTGATAAGCCTTTTTTCGGCTCCATTACACTTTCCTCGCATTATAGAGTCTATAAAAAATTCACTCCCTTCGATTTCATCTTGTTTATTAGGTTTTAAAATTGCTATAAGTTCATCACAAATCATCGATAATACTTGGATATAAAAATAATGATATGTATCTATAAAAAAATGTTGTCTTGGACCACAAATCAATTTCTTTTATCTTAGAGGGGTCCATATATATTCCTTTGTTAGTGATAACATGCACAAAGAATGATAATTACACCATACAGAACTAATAGTTATTATACATTACATATAGTTTCTACCTTTGAAAAGTAATCTACACAATATTCAAATACTCCTCTTATTCCTCCTTACTCATGGAGTATATCATAATATCATCGATAAAGATTACCAGAAATTTGTTATGGTAATCTCTAAAGACACTATTCATTAAATCCATGAAAATATCTAGAGAATTATTGATTATAAAGGGAATCACATTAAAGTCATAGTGTCAATACATCATTTGAAACATGGTGTTGGGAATATGTTTCTTCATCACCTTTAATTAGTGATATCTCGACCAAAGGTCCACCTTTGAGAAATAGTTGGCCCAACATTGCAGCTCAAACAAGTCATCTATCAATGGTAGGGTTACATGATCATTATCATGATTTTATTGAGTTAATAATAACCAATAGAAATGTGCATTGATCCATACTACTTTATGGAAAGGTAAACAAGTACACCCCATGGTCAATCAGTCAGGTGTATAAAAACATTATCCAAATTTTCCTATATCTCCTTCAACAATTCCTTCTCAATAGTGACCATTCTATATGGTGTACTTGATATTGGTAGATATATATGAATAATTTCAATTGTGAACTCAATAACATGGTCAGGCATAAGACTAGAAAATTATTTCGGTAATACATCAATGTAATCCCTCATGATGAAAATATATTCGAGCATGATCATATCTTTTTTCTAACTAATTTGAGCAGTATATTCTTCCTCATAAGATTGTAATATCCACATTTGAGATAATGATTCTGAAGGAGATTCATCTTTCTCCATAAACTGGTAAAGAATTGGATGATTATTTTATATTTGAAGAGTGATCTCCTTTTCTCGGCAGTTGATGCTGGTATTGTATAAAGATATACAATCCATGCCAAAACATCATCAAAATATACCAAAGGGTGTATGAAAAGATTTGATAGGAGGTTCAGTACACAAATATTACCAAGGTGAGGATTTATGTACATTGGATGAAATAATTTTCCCATTATCTATTCTCATAGATAACTCATCCTCTTTATTTTTAAGTGGTTTTTTAAAGGTTCTACAAAACATGAAAGATATGAAAGACACATATAAATAGTGTCAAATAGTATGTTATCTATTTTTTGAATAAATCACTATTTTACCTATCACAACAACTTAGTATGGATCCACATCAGTAGTAGTGATAACATAAGACCTTCTTTATTACATTGGAGGTTGTTTTTGAGTGCCACTAAAACTCCTGGGCTTAGAGTATTGATTTGAAAAAAAAATCCCATGTTCTGTATAGTTGAAACACTAAACTACAAGTTCAGTATTAATCTGAACCTTCCATTATTATTTCTCATTAGTGGAATTATTCATATACCTTCAACATTTCTTATCTATATTCCCCATTCATCCATATTTTAAGCACTTCCTTTTCCATTTAGATAGTTCTCGGGATTCTTCTTCCCAAAATTTTGAAACAAAGGATATTCGATATTTTTTCATCATGGGATTTTTTTTCTAAGACACCCATATTAGACTCAATTTTATACATTTTCCTAGTATGCCCTTGAGGCCATTGAGAACCTTTGATCTTTATTTCAGCCTTGAGGGAACAATATGTAATCTCCTCATAAGGATTGAGTCTTGATTTATTAATGCTTTTTGTAGACTCATCTTTAGTCCTCTAAAGAGTATATCCATCTTTCATTTGGTTTTCATGAAGAAGTATAAGGCATACCATGAAATACATGTAATGTTTTATTCATAATACACAATAGACTCATATTTCTTCTTCTTAAGTTTGAGGAACTCTCATTCCATATTTTGATGGAGGGTTCAAGTAAAATAATTATTAAAAAGTATTATGGAATTTCCCCTAATCTATGGAATCAATTTCTTCCTTTGACATTGTATTTTTAATTAGTTTACAATACTGTTCATATTCCCCGTCAAAAAGATAGACCTCCATCACAACATTATCATCATCTAATAACTATAGGATAGGTAATATCTTTTAAGTGGAATTAATCCACTATTCCATAGGGAGGGGATCATAAAAACTATTAAATGTGGGAGGACCATTCTGTATGAAGTATTTGATGGAATATTATTCTCTATTGGGAGAAATAGGTAAATACAAATGATTCGAGTTATTATTCATAACTTGATCCAATTAAGAAGGATATTTCATGACGTTTTGAGCACCCATTTCTATCATATTTGGCATATCATTATGGATATCATCAAATTTCCTATCACATTGATTACTGGGATGTGTTCTTATATTTTCCCCATTAACTATGAAAAATAATGTTTTATTAGGGGGCTTGAATACATAGCTAATAAGTATAATAGGTAACATTAAACATAAAAGGGTACAATCTTAAATGAAAATTATATCCTAACTTGTGATTCCCATTTTTTCTATCTAGGTTATCTATAATATCTTTCCTAACATAAATTCTTATGTTATTTTGTGTTCCCTTAAAATGGTTAATAATAATATTATGTGTTTAATAAATAATATCCCCATGGAGTGTCAAACCAGGGGCACTATAAGGGTTGTTTTTTTACTAGGTCACCCCGAGTTAGGCCTAGAACGCCTTGTCAGAGTTTTATTTTCTGGGAAAACTACATAATATATACTTATTAAAATATTGGGATGTTTTATTATACTTAGTCTTATCCCTATGGTTCTTACTAAAGTGATCTATTCATAGTCTCCAAAAATAAATAATCATTAACTATGATACCAACTGTAACAGCCCAAGATTTTATGAAAAATATTCTTTTAAATTTCACTAATTTCTTCTTTTGTACGCTACAAGGAGCTTTCACAACACGCATCCTTGACTTGCCTTGCATTACACGCAATCGCGACCTTCCTCGATAGCTTGCGTCGTACGCAATACCGAGTTTCACTAAACAATGATATACTATTAAAATATTATTAAAACTAGCCGTTATGAATAGTAATAACCACTTTTTGAAATTTTTGAAATTTTATCTTTCAAAATGGACCTCATTTTTGGATTCGGAATACCGAAATTAGCCTAGGGTGAAATTTTGGTATTTTTCTGAAAACTTTCAATTTTTGATAAATAGTGAAACCACTAAGTGGTGGGTTAAAAACTGAATTTTGCATAAAACATAATTTTACCACTTCTGTGAATGGAATTTCGAAAATCCGACAGAAACGGTTGATATCAATAAGTAAAATGTGGTTCAATGAGATAAAAATAATTTTTTGGTGAATAGTAACTTTTTACTTTTTTTACCGCGGTTAATAGTAAATAGGGTAACTAAGGGTAAATATGATATTACTATTACCCTAACACATGTCCTAATTCTATTGGATAAGTTTAATTCGACCAAAAACAACCTTATGAATATAATATGACCATTTAGGTCCACTTGGATTAGATTAGGACATTTATTATTATTTAATTCAAAGAAGAGTTAAAAGAGTTAAAAATCAACGTTTATTTACTAAAACATTTTTAATATGGGGTTATACATAAGATATATTCGACTATAAATATTCATTAGAAATATAGAAAGATTTCCTACATAATGGTATTTTATTTGTAATTTTTAGACTTTAAATAATTTAATTTATTTATGACAGAACAATGATACAGTAATTACTTTTTTAAGAAACATTAACATAATTGATGTTATAAATGCACAAATAAATGTAATATGAGACTTTTTATGACTTAAACTAATTTTATAGGTTAATATGACATGTTATTGTTGATATAAAGAACTTGTTTCGAACTTATCATTCTGTTATGAATTTCATAAAAATAATGTACCAAATAGTGTCAAAATTGACATAAATGAGTTTTTAAAACAAATATTATATTATCAATTGTTATTTAATTCCTAAAAATCTAATGTTCGGCCAAATGACTTAGATAAGGATATATATATTAATAATAAACAACTTGGGGTTCGTTTCGCTTGTTATGGTAAGTATATTAACCATATTGTGTAAGAAAACAAAAAGACACGGTAAAAGTTAAATTATTTAACTTAGAGTTAAATCTAATTGATAAGGTTAAAATAATAACCTAACCTTGTCTAAATACTATTGTATGAGAGGCTTTAGACCCATCCCTCACCTTATCCTCGAAATAAATCAATTTTGAGCTATTTAAAACCGAATTTGGCTTTATAATAAAATAATAGTTTTAGTTATTCCAAATGTGCCCCTCTCCTCCCGTATAAAAGGGCACCTCCTCCCTCTCTTCCTCACACAACTTTGAGCCTTCAAGCTCGGCCAACCCCTGCCAACATCTCTTCTCCACTTCCATAGTATCATTCTAGAGGTCCTGGTCTTCTTCAAATACCATCCTTAGTTCTTTAAGTGCAGGTTAAGAAAAGGCGCGTCAAAAAGAGGTAATATCCATTACCGATCTTTTTCAATTTCTTTCTTCTTCAACTTCTTCTTCTTTAGTTGTTTCATGATAAAGTAATAAAATCAGTATTTCATATATACTGATATGTTATTATAAATATGAAACAACTCTAATGAACCTTCTATCCATCCTACGGAAAAAGGAAATCACCGCGTGTGCGTACGTACGGAATACCGTCTCCACGCCGTGGTGTAATCTATTTTCCGCCACCACCTTAATTGGATGGGTATAATGGTGTAATGAGTAACTATATATGATAATTATAAAGTGATGTTGATACTGAAATAGTATACATACAATTCAACACAATTCGACAACCATGGGAACGATATCATCGCTCGTGCGTACGTACGGACTACCGTCTCCACGACGCGATGAGATTCATTATCCATGTTAACCATTCCAGAATGATTATAAAGTATATATAATGAATAATAATGGAATATACGAAATTTTAAATCTACTGGATTTATGTATATATATATATATGTCATCTACTTACTTCCATTCAAGACAATAAGGAAAGGAAAGCAGCGTTCATGCGTACGTACGGACTACCGTCTCCATGAACGGTGTGTTTCATTTCATTTATCTATCTATTATATATATATATATATACTGAATATATATGATATATAAATCATACTTTATATTCTGGAAGTAATTAAATCATGATATAAGTAATAATAATGTCAAGAACAACAAGTCCAAACACCTACGATAAATGAAACAATTTTACCCAAAACGCTTCTTTAACATGAATTTACAAAAGAATGGGTAATATAAAGTCATAAGTGGACCATATATGATATAATAACAATGAATATGATTCTGTAATAATTCAATAACATGATTTAAATCATTATACAGGAGGTTTGGACACGTACAAAGCAAGTCGGACCTAAGGTAAGGGAAATATCACAATCTCTTTTTTATCCGAGATTGTTTATACTTTAGTATTTAATGGGGTGTATTTTATCATCCACATCCATGTTTCCTCAATATGTAATATTATTTAAATCTACCTACAATTTTTTAAATCCAATTTTACACTTCGGTGAGTTTTTAGTAAATGATATGAAAGAAATCTTTTGTCATTTTTCGTACGAGGTACTTTTTGACTTTTCCGACAAAAGTACGAAGAATGTTTTTTTTAACTTATACGGCATGAATGGATTTTTTAAAAATTATTTCCAAGAATCTTCCTTTACAAGTTTTCAAGTTTATTTTTAATCAAATTTTTTTATTTTAATGTTGTATGACATGTTATGAAAGGAAAAAAGTTTTTGAAGAAGAAAGGATATTTTCCTCAAGAATGAAGTTCAATTGTTTTATCAAAATTATTTTCCATCTAAGATAATATAGGGTTCTATTTCTATCCCTATTATTACATGGATTTGATTATGTTGTGATGGAAATATTTTTATGAATTCCTTTATCTTATATGACTTGTTTTATGATGTCATGTTGTTTAAGAATCCCATTTTTATTACATGGGTTATGCTATGATGTATGGTTTTCTGATTTTGTGGCACACATAAGAATGGTATCATTATGAGATGGGTGGGACCTATATCTCCCTCCAATGCATTGGGTAAAGATTCTATATCTCATGAGATAGACATGGCTGGAATGGTAGGTTATACCGGTTCAGTGAAACAGGACTTAAACGAGGGTGACTCGGTTCAGAAAGGGACTTTGTCCACTAAGATAGTCTTGGCAATGAGTCTTGAATAACAAGAAATGATTCTCTATGATTATGTGTGTATGCCACAAAGTTTCATGTTTTATGTTATGATTATTGTGATTACATTTTACTACCATGATTTATCCCATGTTATGAAATTATGATCTCTTTTGCAGGTTAAGATTTCCAAAAGTTATGTGCTTATGTATATGATGTGATTGATATTTTTCTTTTGTTTACCCTTACTGAGCATTTGAGCTCACCCTTTTATGTTTTCTTTTCCCTAGGATATAAATAAAGGTTTTAGGTATAAAAAAAGATCTTTATGGGAGATGTTGAATATCGTTCACCATGATTAGAAGATTATGTTCCGAGTTTCCAAAGACACTAAACTATTACGATCCTTTTGTGTGTGTGTTTTGTTATGTACTAAGTATTCCGCAAAAGTAATGTAATAACCATGTACGTTAGGCTTCGGGTTTCTACAGTTGGTATCAGAGGAAAGGTTTAGTCAACCTTTGGAAACTAGGATGCGAAAACGTTAGTGAGATCCTTGGAGATATTTCTAAGGTATGTCTAGGGATGTCCCTAAGGATAAGTATACGTATAGGATATAATCCTAGAACTACGATAACGATCTTAGAATTTAACCTAAGATGTTAGATATTAAGGGTACTCCCCATTTACTATGTTGTTTTCCCTAACATTATTTTTCCTCTCACACTATTCTTTTTGGGTTTTAGAAAATGGCTGGAAACAAGATGATTCACAATAATGGAGGATATGATGGACAATGGAATGATATTCTTTATGAGCAACCAAATGAAATGGGATTTGGAAGTCCAAACATCATTATTATGCCGAATCCAAAATCTCATAATATGATCAATAAAGTAAAATTTGGTAAGTTTCCTGACTCGGATAATAAGAGAAAGATGGAGTTTCATGATGATCATAGAGGAAAGAAAGTTCAATTTCCCCTATGTAAATCATGTGGGAAGAGGCATCAAGGAGAATGTTTCAAGGGAACTGGAAGATGCTTTGGGTGTGGAAAAGAAGGACACAAAGCAAGTAAGTGCAATGGAAAAGGTTCATTTAACACCATGGATGAGGATAATGGTATTGCTACGACATCAAAAATGGTTAAGTGTTTTAAATGTGGAATGTATGGGCATTATGCAAACCAATGCCCTAAGGGAAAGACTCGTGAAGAGAATCAGTATGGTCGTATGGGTAGTATTTATGTGGATGATGATGAAGAGACTACAAGTGATATGTGAGATGAAACAATTGTTGATGCTCGGTTAATGTTTTAAGAATGTAGTGAAATGATTACATGTTTATCATGTGTAATGTTGTATAAGAAATCTCATGGTACTATGGAATAAAGAGACATCTAAGGATTGTTACATTGTTGTCTTTCCTAGAGTTTTAAAAGTGTATGATTAATGTTACCAGTATCCATGAAAGGATATTCAGATATTTTTGGAATGTAGATAATATGCGCATAATGAAGGGATAAGGAGAAAATTAAAAGTTTAACAGTATTCATGAGCTCATGATTTATATAAGGACTAAGTGATATCATGGTTTGAGTATATAGAATTTTGAGGATTTTGGTATGTGGAAAGTGTTAACTTTTAACTGCATTCATGTTTTCATTAAAGTTCAATGGTTATTCAAGAGAATACATGATTAAGGCCTTTGAATGTTTGGAATGTGACCAACAAGACATATCTTATGATATATGGGGATCAAAGATGGTATTAAATCTCTAGTAATCGTTTTCACTATATTATGACAATGGACTGCAGTATTATGGATAAACCTAAAGACTATAATGAATTATGTTAGACATAAATTAGTATTATTTAAGGATAGAAGTTATTTTCTTCGATATTATTGATGGGATGTTATAGTAATGTAGTTTTAGAAAAAGGACAACCTGTAGGACGGGCGACAACCCATCGCGTCGGACAAGGCTGTGGGAATCGAACCCACAACCGAAATGTGACTGGCCTTTATCGCCTACCACTGGCCTACAGGAAGTCCGTGTTTAGTAGAAACTAGTTTTATTATATTAAGAAGTATGATATATGAAGTATAAGTCAATTTTAGTAACCATATATGATTAATCTAACTATAGATCGACTTATGTATATAATTTTTGCTAACCTTTTGTTTGAGACAGATGGAATGACCCGTCATTCTATAACATGATCTGGTAACACTTCACGAATAACAATATCAACTTCATTTATTTATGAGATGAAGTGGAAATTGTTCAAGGCATGAACAACAGTGAGATTGTACCAAAATAATGTAAGTATTTATTCTAATTCAAATTTTCAAATTTAGGGAAATGATCTTGAAACCCATAAATGTTGTCCTAGTGATCGAATACCTGATGAATCAGATGGTACCTTAGATCGTCACAAATTTATGGATTTGTGATTACTGTCTTTTCCATAGCCATGTTCTCTACCACTCTCAATCAGAACATGATGGTTAGATTTATCTTCCATAACCATATTTTCACCTATGTGGAAACCAAGTGATTAGTTTATTTGGGTAACCATTACGTTTCATACTTTCATTTTTAAAGATTGGTTTTGGTATTCCTTTTTACGATGTGGGTTTCTATTAAAGAAACTTTTGAATAGTAAACCATTTATAACCCCGACGAATTTTGAGGGCAAAATTCATTTTAAGGGGGGTAGAATGTAACAGCCCAAGATTTTATGAAAACTATTCTTTTTAATTTCACTAATGTATTGTGTTGTACGCTACAAGGAGCCTGCACAACACACATCCTTGACTTGCCTTGCATTACACGCAATCGCGACCTTCCTCGATAGCTTGCGTCGTACGCAATACCGAGTTTCACTAAACAATGATATACTATTAAAATATTATTAAAACTAGCCGTTATGAATAGTAATAACCACTTTTTGAAATTTTTGAACTTTTATCTTTCAAAATGGACCTCATTTTTGGATTCGGAATACCGAAATTAGCCTAGGGTGAAATTTTGGTATTTTTCTGAAAACTTTCAATTTTTGATAAATAGTGAAAACACTAAGTGGTGGGTTAAAAACTGAATTTTGCATAAAACATAATTTTACCGCTTCTGTGAATGGAATTTCAAAAATCCGATAGACACGGTTGATATCAGTAAGTAAAATGTGGTTCAATGAGATAAAAATAATTTTTTGGTGAATAGTAACTTTTTACTTTTTTTACCGCGGTTTATAGTAAATAGGGTAACTAAGGGTAAATATGATATTACTATTACCCTAACACATGTCCTAATTCTATTGGATAAGTTTAATTCGACCGAAATCTACTTTATGAATATAATATGACCATTTAGGTCCACTTGGATTAGATTAGGACATTTATTATTATTTAATTCAAATAAGAGTTAGAAGAGTTAAAAATCAATGTTTATTTACTAAATCATTTTTAATATGGGGTTATACATAAGATAAACTCGACTATAAATATTCATTAGAAAGCTAAAACGATTTCCTACATAATGGTATTTTATTTGTAATTTTTAGACTTTAAATAATTTAATTTATTTATGACACAACAATGATACAGTAATTACCTTTTTAAGAACAATTAACATAATTGATGTTATAAATGCCCAAATAAATGTAATTTGAGACTTTTTATGACTTAAAATAATTTTCTAGGTTAATATGACATGTTATTGTTGATTTAAGGAACTTGGTTCGAACTTATCATTCTGTTATGAATTTCATAAAAATAATATACCAAATAGTGTCAAAATTGACATAAATTAGTTTTTAAAACAAATATTATATTATCAATTGTTATTTATTTATTAAAAATCTAATGTCCGGCCAAATGAATTAGATAAGGATATATATATTAATAATAAACATTTTGGGGTTCGTTTGGCTTGTTATGGTAAGTATATTAACCATATAGTTTAAGAAAACAAAAAGGCACGGTAAAAGATAAATTATTTAACTTAGAGTTAAATCTATTTGATAAGGTTAAAATAATAACCTAAACTTGTCTAAATCCTATTGGATGAGAGGAGTTCGACCCATCCCCACCTTAGCATCGAAATAAATCAATTTGGAGCTATTTAAAACCGAATTTGGCTTTATAATAAAATAATATTTTTAGTTATTCCAAATGTGCCCCTCTCCTCCCTTATAAAAGGGCACGTCCTCCCTCTCTTCCTCACACAACTTTGAGCCTTAAAGCTCGGCCAACCCCTGCCAAAATCTCTTCTCAACTTCCCTAGTATCATCCTAGAGGTCCTGGTCTTCTTCAAATACCATCCTTAGTTCATTAAGTGGAGGTTAAGAAAAGGAGCGTCAAAAAGAGGTTATATCCATTGCCGATCTTTTTCAATTTCTTTCTTCTTAAACTTCTTCTTCTTTAGTTTTTTCATGATAAAGTAATAACATCAGTATTTATTATATACTGATATGTTATTATAAATATGAAACAACTCTAATTAACCTTATATCCATCCTACGGAAAAATGAAATCACCGCGCGTGCGTACATACGGAATACCGTCACCACGCCGTGGTGTAATCTATTTTCCGCCACCACCTTAATTGGATGGGTACAATGGTGTAATGAGTAACTATATATTATTATTATAAATTGATGTTGATACTGAAATAGTATACATACACTTCAACACAATTCCACGACCATGGGAACGATATCATCGCTCGTGCGTACGTACGGACTACCGTCTCCACGATGCGATGAGATTAATTATCCATGTTAACCATTCCAGAATGACTATAAAGTATATATAATGAATAATAATGGAATATATGACATGTTAAATCTACTGGATTTATGTATATATATATAGTTCATCTACTTACTTCCATTCAAGACAATAAGGAAAGGAAAGCAGCGTTCATGCGTACGTACGGACTACCGTCTCCATGAACGGTGTGTTTTATTTCATTTATCTATCTGTTATATATATATATATATATACTGAATATATATGATATATAAATCATATGTTATATTCTGGAAGTAATTAAATCATGATATAAGTAATAATAATGTCAAGAACAACAAGTCCAAACACCTACGATAAATGAAACAATTTTACCCAAAATGCTTCTTTAACATGAATTTACAAAAGAACGGGTAATATAAAGTCATAAGTGGACCATATGTGATATAATAACAATTAATATGATTCTGGAATAAGTCAATAACATGATTTAAATCATTATACAGGAGGTTTGGACACGTACAAAGCAAGTCAGACCTAAGGTAAGGGAAATATCACAATCTCATTTTTATCCGAGATTGTTTATACGTTAGTATTTAATGGGGTGTATTTTATCATCCACATCCATGTTTCCTGAATATTTAATATTATTTCCATCTACCTACAATTTTTTATATCCAATTTTACCCTTTGGTGAGTTTTTTGTAAAAGATATGAAAGGAATCTTTTGTCGTTTTTCGTACGAGGTACTTTTTGACTTTTTCGACAAAAGTATAAAGAATGTTTTTTTAACTTATACGGCATGAAGGGATTTTTAAAACATTATTTCCAAGAAGCTTCCTTTACAAGTTTTCAAGTTTATTTTTAATCAAATTATTTTATTTTAAAGTCGTATGACATGTTATGAAAGGAAAAATGTTTTTGAAGAAGAAATGATATTTTCCTCAAAAATGAAGTTCAATTGTTTTATCAAAATTATTTTCCATCTAAGATAATATAGGGTTCTGTTTCTATCCCTATTATTACATGGATTTGATTATGTTGTGATGTAAATATTTTCATGAATTACTTTATCTTATAAGACTTGTTTTATGATGTCATGTTGTTTAAGAATCCCATTTTTATTACATGGGTTATGCTATGATGTATGGTTTTCTGATTTTGTGGCACACATAATAATGGTACCATTATGAGATGGGTGGGACCTATATCTCCCTCCAATGCATTGGGTAAAGATTATATATCTCATGAGATAGACATGGCTGGAATGGTAGTTTATACCGGTTCAGTGAAACAGGACTGAAACGTGGGTGACTCGGTTCAGAAAGGGACTTTGTCCACTAAGATAGTCTTGGCAATGAGTCTTGACTAACAAGAAATGATTCTCTATGATTATGTGTGTATGCCACAAAATTTCATGTTTTATGTTATGATTATTGTGATTACATTTCACTGCCATGATTTATCCCATGTTATGAAATTATGATCTCTTTTGCTGGTTAATATTTCTAAAAGTTATGTGCTTATGTATATGATGTGATTGATATTTTTCTTTTGTTTACCCTTACTGGGCATTTGAGCTCACCCTTTTATGTTTTCTTTTCCCCAGGATATAAAGAAAGGTTTTAGGTATAAAAAAAAGATCTTTATGGGAGATGTTGAAGATCTTTCACCAGGATTAGAAGATTATGTTCCGAGTTTCCAAAGACACTAAACTATTACGATCCTTGTGTGTGTGTGTTTTGTTATGTACTAAGTATTCCAAAAAAGTAATGTAATATCCATGTACGTCAGGCTTCGGGTCACTACACAAACTATATAGATGGTATCCTTTTACCCATATCATTACATTACTTTAACCAAAATTAAACATCAAATTACAATCCAAGAATCTTAAATTATAGTGTCTTGGATGACTAGGTACATAAAACAAAAAAAGGGACTACATAAAACATTTCATTATTTATCATCTATTATGATATTTTATCTTCCATTGATCTCTTATATCAACATAGGATAACAAATGGATATCATTTGTGATGGTATTTGATAGCAATCCTAGTATGGTTATTAAAATTAAGATAAACCATAGCACATGGGTTATGTGGCATAACATAATGATATAAAAGGCATGGAACATGATTAAACACAAGTAATCATAACATGGGATCATATAATCATGGATTCATAGTAATTATTAAAAATAATAAAACATCAATTTATAAATATTCAAGGCTATTTGCACATATAGGATCACGAATCAATCCTCATTTCACATAGAGGATCATGATTCAAGGCTAACAACCAAAACTATTGCACATAATGTCTCATGGACCAAACATTACCCAGTGCATTGGAGATCTACTTTTAGGTACCCATCATAACATGTTAATTAACATGTGTTCCACATAAATAATCATACTTAAGGAATCAAACAAAAACATATGGGTTTTCCATGTTAAGAATTCGGTATCATAATCTTGTCAAAATTGCATAACATAGGGGTATATCACAATGGTGTCTCTAAAATAACAGATTTAAATCTTACATGGACATTTATAAGGGAATATATGATTCTATATTGATGAGTGATGTAAAAATTAATTTATTACATGTAAAAATGGAATTTAAAAATCTTCATATATTAAACATTTTATTGTGGTTTAAGAAAAATGTTAAAGATAATTTTTAAGATAAAAAGGCAATAATATTTAATATAAAACCAGAAGTGAACCACTAAATATTTTAGAATAAAATGGTAGATTTTATAAAAATAATGGTGTCTTAAAATATATTACATAGTAAAATTAAACAGGGGTATGAATCCAAGAAGTTCCTTAAAATCGGTCTTTCTTATCAAACAAAATTGAGTATGGATGTTTTTAAAAACATGTATAACCCTGAAAAATAAGGATTAATGGGTATTGATACATGAGTTTTAATATATAAAAAAATTCGAATTTTCAAAAAAAAATAAAAGATAAAATCATTTGGGTAATAATATAGTAAGAGTAACCTGAAGGAATAATTGAGGTTCGTATAGAATCCCATACCTTATGTCTGAAATGATTAACCACTTGATTGTAATGTCCTAAATAATCAAATTAATTAATTAATTAATTATGTAATTAAAAATTATTTACACATGTGTTTGATTTGGTATAAATTTATTTTTTATTTTATTTCCCATTTTTATAGATCATGAAATTCCATTTCATCCCTCAGATGTGTGAGTATCCTTGGTTTTCATAATCGGTTTACTTGTATATGTGTATTAAAAAACATATTATATGAGTTTAGCTTTCCATAAATGAATATATATTTTATTAATGATCTATTATAATATTAATATACCATTATTGTTTTCATAATTTATGATTATTCATTAAATAAATCCTTAATGATAGTCATTTAGATTAATTTAGTGTTTTTTTATAACAACATATCATTTTTTTAATAAATTAATATAATATATAAAAAATTATTCCATAACATTAAATAATATATAATAAATATATTAAAATATGGTTCAACCATAAAAATTGATTTATGTTTAGTATTGAATTTGAAATTTAATGATAAAAGTATGTCATCTATGAAGGTGGTAAGTCGGCACCTCACATACAATGTTCACATTCTTAATGTAAGAGAGAGATGATAAGAACATTGATGGAGAATTATTCTATAAACATGATAAAATTAATATAGAGGTATAATAATATAGTTTTCATGCTAGTGGGCTAGGTTAAGTGTGAATAATATAAAAAAATAAAGGAACTAGAAAAATAATTTAATGAAAATGGAAGAGGTTTTTACCTGTTGATAACCCCTTCTTGAGAACCAATGTAGGGGATTGGTTTTGGTCTTTCATAAATAAAAAAATCTCCCAGAAGTTGGGAATTATCTTGGGATGTTTCATTGAATAATTTGTTAATGGATCAAGGCATTTGTGTTGTGAGGAGAAAAGGTGGTTAGGGGTGATTTTTATAGTGAAGTATAGAGGTGTTTTCTCATTATTTAATTCATTAGTTTATTTTTTATCAAGACAATGAATAGTATTGATTCATGATACTAAATATTGTAATTAGATCATGAGTGTTCAAACCAGTTGTTCTTACATCATCCATGACTAAATGAATATTGTATTTAATTTATAATGTATATATAATGTATATTACCATAGTTTATTATGAACAAGTTATTACAATATTTATGGAAAACTACAAAATTAATCCTTTCCACATTCCAATGCTTTGAATTCACATTGAGCTCCATTTTATAAAATTAATTTTCTAAATATGAGAAATTTATCTTTTAGTCAAAATCATAATTTACGTGATATATAATAAATTTAAAACTATAAGTACTTTTATAATAGATGGTAAAATTATGTAATCTACTATAAAATTATCTTATTAACATAAGACATCAAAACACTAATTTATGAATACATTTTATGAAATACATTTTCTTATAAATTATTAAATTGATTATAAAATTGTAATTAAATATTTATGACTTAAAAAAATATCATCATTAAATTAATAATTTTTAAAATATGTATTTACTCATTCTATGATATATTTATATAATATTTTCTCTTATAATATTGAAACATGTTATTTTTACATTTATTGGTGTGGTTACTATTCAATTGGTCGGTTTACAATTCATAAGTGTCACATTACAATTACAAAGGTCATATAAATTTTATGATTACATTCATTGGAAAGGTTATTGTTCAATTGATCTGTATATTATACATAAGGTTCACATTACTATTCCAAAGGTCAAGTTACTATTTTATTGGTATAGGTTCTTAAGTTCTAGAAACACTTCTTATTTCAGTCATTCTTCATTTATATAGGTTTTATTTTTCTCTCTATGTCTTTATCCTATATGACATAATTATAAGAATATAATTTTTATAACTTAATCATTAGGTCGTTACAAATATGAATATTTTATAATTTATAAAAATTTTACCTTTTTTCTAAAATAATTGGAGAAAACATTAAAAATTAATTATCATGGTTATGGTGGCAATGCATTTACATGGGGTAGGGGTAAACTAAGAATGTGAGGGTTAAAGAAGACATACCAACTTTTATAACACCCATTACATTGAAATATTTCAACCTTATATATTTTAGGTTTATAATTACCATAGAGGATATTTTTTACATGATAAATAAGTGATTATGATTGAATCATTCAAAAAACATTATAATTCTGCCACATACGTCATTTATAAATGGCCACCCCTCCCCTCTCTTGTACACACAATCAAACATAATTGGTTCACCAAATAACCTCACAAATAACTTCTAAAATTCCATCCTCTCTTAATATTATCCACATTTTGGAATGAAATCCACGCTAGGAATGATTTGGAGAAAACATAAATGGGATACCCAAAGATGAGGTAATGTTTTTCAAATAGAATCTTTCTGTTATTTAATTATCCTAATAAATTATTTTTTATTAAGCCATGTTGACATAATAATATAATTATCTTCAGTATATTGGTATTATGTTATAAATAGTTTATTACATACAAAAAACTCAACTTCTATCAAATGGGTTAATAAATCAACATTCATGTGTATGAAGGCTTACCACTTCATGAACTAATTTCATTAATTATACCATTAAAACATTTCACAGTTGGGTATGATGATGGATATAAAGTATATAAATTATTCTTTTAACATATTTATACATCAATCGTCATTATATCATATATATCTTTTTCAACAACCATTACATATGTGATACAATAATGTCTCTCCTCTGTACGACAGACTACCACTTCATAAAGAAACATGATTCATCTTTCACTAACACTACACAAGGATAGTAATTAGGATAATTTTAATGATTATTTGTGATATAAATTACATAATAATTTTATTCACTTAATATTTAACTTTTATAAAATATACTATTTATAATTTTATTTCATGCATTTTCTGTCAATGAATGATGATAACATCATTCTTGTACGTGTGGATTACCCCCTTCATAAAATTGTGGGACTCTATTTTTTCAATAACACCACATGGATGGTATATGTAAGTATATTTAAAGAAATAGAATGATATTGTGATAAATATATAAAGGTAAAATATTACTTAGCTCTTTTCCACAATCATCGATGAAAAATGGAAATGTCACTCATGTGTACGTACGACCTACTGTCTCCATGATCGTAACATAATTCATTTACAAAAACCACCTTCAATTATTGTTTTTAAAATTATAATCAATGTATCAATGTGATAATTTTTTCATGATTATTATTCTATATATTAAGAAACTATGTAACTTGGGCACGGTCTGTATTATTTAATGACAAAATATGCATTAAAAAACTAGGCAATTAATAACCAAAACAATAAAACTAATGAAAACTTATTAATGAATAAGTTATAAGATGTTATAAAAATATCATATATGATATTATAAATATTAATATGGATTATTATTAGGTTAATAACAATCATAAAACCCATATACATTATGTTAAATAATGCTCAACCAAAAGGAAGTATGGGATACATGATTTCGTCTCAATTTATATAATATTGTGATTGATTTGTTATTATGAACCACTTCACTTTTATGTGATGTATATACATCACAATTGAAATGTAATATCATTATCCATTAATACTTCATGGTATTTTATTTTTCACTTTGAATTATCTCACAAAGGTTATTTTACTTTTAAACTACCAAGAGGTAAATGTTCTTGTATAATCACACATTATTTTGTGATTATTAACTTCTTCTTAAAATAATCACTTTATTCTGGTCGTTGTTCATTTTCCATTTTATTTATCTTAAATATATGAATACATGTATAATAGATATTATTATTTCCTTAACCATATTCCATTTTTCAAAATGTTGTTTAATTCGGCTGTGAGTTATTAACTGGGGAAATATTGATAAATCAGTATCCTTTACTCAATATAGATATTTGATTATGCAGCATAATATTCATTAATTAAATCAATTATTCTATCTATGGGTATTTTTGGACACATAGACATGGGAGGGTTATGGTTATTGATAGCCCCTCTATTTATTTGTAGGTCTCATGAGACCAACTAGATATTTATTTGGGTGAGGCCTAACACATTTATATAGATGTTTTAGCATAACTCCTCGATAGTATTTGATGTCCTGGAATGATTCCTCAATAGTATTATATGTCTTGGAGCGAGGCCACCATGAAATTTTTTAGATTTAAATAATTATGTGTTCCATAATTATGAATTTAGTTATTAATATTCCAAGTGATTATTTTATTATTTAGAATATTCAAGGATAAATTCCTTTCCTATATGATTATTTATATGTCATTATTTTCTCATCATTTTCTCATTCCATATTATTATCAAGTAATTGTTTACATGTAACGTGTTTCATTTATTTATCTTTATGTATTAATTATACCTTATTTATTTATAGCATCTATTATACTCTTACCCTTACCGAGCATATGTGATGACCCATTTCTTATGTTTTGTTTTCCCGAGGATACCTTGAACAATTTTATGATTTATACGAAGGTATATTATAGAGGGAATGATATTATTCTTGAATAAAATTACTTTTTAATATTTTTTTCAAATATAATTTAAAACTCAAGTATGTATCTAGCTTACAAGGATTACTAATATAAGGAATTAGCTTTAAAATTACATAATCATGTGTTTTAAGTCAAGATTTCATTCTATTATATTTGAAGTTATTTTTAGGTTTAGTTCATTAGATAATTTATTCATAAATCAAATATAACAGAACCATAAATTACAAAGTGGAGAATTTTATATCTCGACCTGGGATCCACGTAACACATGCCCAGAGCAGGTTGGTTAAACGGCCTCAAGCATGGCTTCCCGTATGCTAGAGGCTTTTGACTAGAAATGATGGTGTAAAGGTGATATACTGGGGAGAATTTTCCCTCATATAAGATTGGCACTATGGGAATGATATATAAAAATACAATAGTAGAAGTGTAATTTAAATAGACATTATAATGAAATTTTTTTTACCCAACATGGCTAAAGAATTTAAAAAACATATAATAATAAACCATAAAAGAATAATAACTTTAGAACTATATTAATAATATCAAAATCTAAAGTCTATGTCAGATACATAGTGATGAAGTGGATTGCTGATGCATAATAGGGAATTGGGCATAGAAATATACCACATGCTATAAATAAAGTACACAAAGGCCAAAAATACATCACCAAATTCATATAGGGAATATGATGGGTCATGCACTCCATTTCTCCAACTATAAGTATAAAATTTCAAGATTATATTACATGGAACATGCCCATACCCATACATGCAGACATGTAATCTACCAAATTACCAATTGCAGCTCGAGTAGGGTGTGATATAAAATCCCAGTAGGACACCAACAATGGTGTCAAAAATTAATTCAAATAGTGTACATAGAAAAAAAAATGTCCAATTAATAATAATAATTACAAAAGTATATAATTAAATAAATACCAGCTCAGAATCCAACAGGACACCTAACTGGCTCTACCAGCATCGGCATACCCAAGATGAGAGTCTGATTAGTAACCCTGTATATAGTAATAATATCAAAATAGTATAGTTAAATAATTTATCCACTTATATTCTCTACGTACGTGTGGATTTAAGAAGGTACATTCCTTGATACTTGGTTCTAGCTGGATGGAGGAGTAACTCAGGCATTTGTAACCGGTCTAAAAAAGCTATAGGGTTCAAAAGAGGGTAGATGCGCCGTATTGCATAATAAATTTCATAAATCATTCTCATCCATTGATATTGGTAGGGTGATATTCCATTCATACCACTCTAAATAGGGTAACATGGAACTTCATTCCCATCACCCCTGTAATACTGTAATGATGAGAGACATAATGCTCGACACCTGGTGTGTCACCGTTGTTTTTTTTCTTTTATTTTTATGTCTTGGTTTTTATCTGGTTAATTGAAAATATATATCCTTTTTGCATGATTTATGTGATTAATATTGAGTTTAGAACTTCAATATTTGTCTAATAACAATAATTTGGGTTCCCCATTTCTTATTTAAGAGTTTTGGTAGAGAGGGTGGTTACTTCGGGATTTGGGCCAACCGTGAGCCCATTTCTGGTTTGAAAAACCAAAATTGTTTATTTTATAACTCCTATGTTTTTAAACATTTTCACTTATTCCAAATCATACTTTTCCTCCATTAATATATTCAAACCACTGTGTTTATTTTTACCCCTTAATAATTCAAAATCATGGTGAATTAGGGTTACTTATTTAGGTATTAAGCCTTCCCATGATCCCATTTCTAGTTTTAAAACAAATAATCTATTTATTTTATATATAATTCCATTTTTATTATTTTTGACTTATTACACCTCCCACTCGAATCCAATATCCCTATCCTCACCCCCAATATCGTTTTTCCTCTTTGGAGGTAATATGCATTGCAGATTGTGGAAATATTCTCAATGTCTCTCAAATCATCCATAATTGAGAAGGTAAATTTTTGCATTCATAAATCATTCAATTAAAACTCTTCCTATAACAATGTTTCTTTCTTGAGTCCTTCTAGAGATTTGGATACCCTCCAAGAAGATTCATTCCATTAATGTTTCTTTAAGGGTGCAGATCTAATGGAATGCGAAGTGTTTTCTAGTTGAAAAAGTGAGATTCCATCTTTTTTATCCTCCCTCTTCTTCTTCCATTCGTTAATTATTGGTTTTATAATATACCATAGTCATGATAGACCTAAGGATTAGTTATAACATGATTTTATGGGTTTTTTGTTCATTTGGGGCTGACCATTATAGGTTTAGGGATTGTAAACCCTCGAATGGTTATTTTGGGTGATCGTTTCTATTACGCTAAGGATTTGAGGTAGGATATCCCTTGGACATGCCTTTATAATTTATGTTTAATCATACTAATTTTGTCATATCCTTATTTATATGATATTTTCTGCTTTGAAACATGGGTTTTAAAGGTTTTCTGTGCAAATTATGTTTTATGACTTATTTTGTTAAAAATATAGTTGTTTTTGTATAAATGTGCACTCCTCTTGTTTGATAAATTATTCTGTGAGATTTAGAACTTGGTTTATTTCATTTTGAATATGGTTTAGTAGCATTAATAACTTTATGTCATGAAAATGAGATTATCTATCTTTTTAAGTGCTTAACATAAGTTGTTTTGTTAAGTAGTGCATGCCATGTGTTCGGTAAATTGTCTGGTTGGCTTATATGTGTCTAGTGCAATTTAAAATAATTTGTTTGGATTTATAAATACCTTGGAATAATGTTAAAAAAAATATATTTTCATCCTTTTATGGCTTTTAAATTTTGATTTTTTTTAAAAAATGGTTTTTGTTTAACAACATGTTTTAGCCTGGGTTTCCAAAAAATAGACTGTTTCACATTCTTATTAAAATGGTTGTGTTTTGAATATGTAACCTTAGTGTTTTGAGGGATTTATAAATGTGGATTGATAATGTAAATGGTGTGTATACACCACCTTAATAATATTTAAATTCATAACTATTTAAAATGTTAGTTTTTATAAAATGTTTAAAGGCGTGTTTGGCCTTTCCTGGAAAAGAAGAATTGTTGTTTTACTGGTATATACCATGTTTTGTCAATTGATATTGTATTATGGTCTACAAAATGATTTTACTAAATGTTTTTATCGGTTCAAAATATGGTTTGGTATGGTTTTGTTGAGTTTTTATAACTAAATGATTTTTTTCGAATGAGTTTTATGTTCAAATCCTCAATACACTACATGAAATTGTTTTACGGAAATTTTTAGTGGTTTATTGATTCTTAAATGAAATGTGAAGAAAATTTGTAGGCCTTTTCTGTTTTTAAATGATGTAAATTGAATTTGGATGTGAAATGTATATTTTATAATATGTGTAACCTGATTGACCACTAAAGGGGATCCCAGGTATCTTGGTGGTCTGATGTGTACCAGTATGATAGTGATTCTGTGGGGTTTGGCCCCTGTTTCACGTAGCAATTTTGACGTTGACAACACTATGTAAACTATGATGATGATGATTTTGGGGGACCACTATATTATGTGTATTCTCACTAATATTGGATTTTGTTCTCGAGAACAGAAATATATTATGGTTACTTTCATGGAGATATGAGGTACATGAGGCTCACAACTAACTAGTGCCTAGTGGTGTTCTTGTGACTTGTGATAATTGGATATTTTGTAATCACTATTTTTAAATGGTGTGTTTAGTTGGTAAATTTAGTTTCATGTGTGATTTATTTAAAACTGTAAATTCTTTAAAGCATCTTGAATGAAAACAATTTTCAATTTTATGTTGCACCTATTTGAATAATTGTTACTAGAATTATTTTTTACAAACATGCAAGTTTTGTCTAATAATTATTGTAGCATGGAAGATCATTTGAAATAATTACTTTTATATATTGTATTGAAAACATGAAATTGATGTTTCTTTTATTTTAAAGGAAGTGCATTGTGAATAAAATTTTGGGCCAACCTACGGAGTTTTAACACTCACCCCTATAGTCTTCTTCTATTTTTATCCCTTGTACAGATTTACGCTTCTGTTCGATCACCTTGGGTGACGTGTGATCAATTTTTTGGAGAGTGAACATAGGGGTCACATGGATTTATTTGGTTATAAGGATTTTTCAGTTCAGTTGTTGGTTTAGTTGAACTATTAGTTTCTAGTATAAATAATGATCAATTCAATTTTTATATAAATGTATTTTGGGATGTCCATTTCCTTATGTTGTTTGTCAGATTGTATATATATGGGGGAAATCATTCCCTTTTGTACTATATTGATGCCCTTGGTTCTTATCTCCATCCCAGGATGATCAGGAACGCCTCACGGGACTTGTCACGAGATGTCATGGGTGAACGGTTCGGGGTCCAATAGGGCCGGTTTGTGACAAAATGGTATCAACGGAGGTTGGATCTTTGCGGACCATTATTTTCAGAGTGCCCTTGTTTTTAGAGGATTTCAAGGTAGATTTATTAGGAATTTTGGGACTTGAGTGGTAAGTGCCGGAAATGTGTCGCAAATTCTTTCTCATTCTGATCCTCCGGTTTCCATGGGAAGTCCAGTTTTATTAGTGTCTTTTGTTCTTGTTGATTATTTGATGATGGGATATGACAAGGGGAGTCTAACTAATAGCCTATGTAAGATCGCAAGGTCTGGTAAGCCTTGTGGATTCACGACGTGGTCCTAATAAGTCTTTCTGTGTTGGTGTTGTGTTTGACATATGACCACTGACCATATGGTCAAGTTTCCCACTGACAGTTGTTCCCTTTTGTGGGTTTCTTGGACCTTTCATGAATTTTGAATTATAGTTTTGAAAATCCTTGTGTGAGAATTATAGATATGGGTTTTAAAGAAATGATTGGGTTTTGAAAAGTGGAAAAGGGGTTTTCAAAAATTAAATATAAGTATGGTTTTGGGAAGGATGTTTTTTTTAGTTGGGAAGGTAGTGGAAATTATTTAATGGTATTGGATTTCACCTAATCTAAACATGTGGTTTGATGAAATATAATGTTTTGAAACTATGAATTATTTTAAATTAATTTTGAAACATTATTTTAAATTGGGTTTTTTTTGGATATTGAATTTTTTTGAATCTGATGAATTGGTTTTGGAAGTATGGTTTTGAGAGATTAGTGTTTTCTAGAAAGGGTTTTGGCCTTTTTGGTTGTCGGGTTATGAAAATTGACCTTGCTGAATTTTTTTTAAATGGGAAAGTGATATTTGGAATAAAATGGTTGTTTTTGGATGTTTTATTAAAGTAAATGGATATTTTTTTAATCAAATGCTTCTTGATGCAGCGTGGATTGTCTTATAAATTATGAAAATGGTTTTAAATTTGGTGGTTAATGTTCTTTTGGAAGGTACACAGTTATTTTTGTAATGATGATGTTTTGTTTTTTCATTCATTGTTTTCATGGGTTTTCACATGTATGGTTTTGTGGATATATGGATGAATGGTCGGTATGGAATTTTTTTTGAGTGCTCAGGGTGGCACGTAAATGGTCATGTGACTGAAACTTGATGAAACACCATTCGTGAATGTGAAAATCCACCATGTTGGTTTTTTTCAAAAGTGTTTTTTGCTGAAAAATTTGGGTGTTTGTTTTGAACTGACGGTTATGTGGATGGTTAATTCAATGTATTATAAGTTTTTTATATTCAATATGCTTCCTTATTATCTAGAAGTCATACTCTTGTTGCATCTTGATATGGGATCTTGTTGGTGGCTCGATTTTGGGGTATTGTTCAGTTGGTTTCTAAAGATGTGTTGGATGTTGTGATGTGGCCAAACATATTTCTAGGATTGCATGATTTACAATATATAACCCCAAGTATTCTCTCACATGTTTCACAGTCTAAATCCACCTACACAAATAATTCCTCATCTCTTTAGTTGATATAGTTAGCTACATTGGATCGATTTAAAGTGATTCCAGGTTGTGATTATTCTTTTGGACACCTGAAGTTGTGTTTGGTGATATTGATGTGGTTCTCCGCATTCATTGTCCATTCCTCTCCATGTTCAGAGTGAGATATAATTTGATTATTTATTTATGATTTCCTATTCAGATGAAGATGTATTGTTGAGAAGGTGAGTTTTTTAGTGGTGTGATCCTTAGAACCTGACTGCGGTGCAGCAGATGCTTCAAGATTCAAGGCTCTAGCCATTGGCCTCAGAGTGAAGTGTTTCACACAGTCAAAAAATATACAGAGGTATGGGGTGCATAAATAGACTCTTACCACCACCATTATGGTCTTATAGTGTATATATATATATATATTGGATCCACATTATGGTGAATTTTCCGTTTTCACAAAAAATGTGATGGACTAACCCCTCACACTATTTCTATGGTTATTCCTTCTTGGATGTGGGTTTCCGTTCAATGTCTATGTGTGGAACAGCTATGTAAATCAAGTGCATTCATGGTGTTACCTATGCATAGGTGGATGATATTTGGTATATCATTTGTTTCTTTTGTGGTTTAAGTGGAATAATGATTCGGTCCCCTTCCCCCCTGCCTGAGTGGTGGGTGTTTGGATTTGGGTAGAAAGTGTTTCCCCAGTTCATGTCCCCACCATTCGGGGGTGGGTGGTTTAGATTTTAATGTCCTAACCATCTTAAATTGGGTTTTTAGGTTGTCGTGGGAGATATTTTGTGGGAATGTGTGGGTGAGGACCAATTATAATTCATGTTTAATTCTTTTTCAGTGCATTTCTATTTGGTCTCTAATGGTGGGGAGACCCACTACAGGTCTCGAATATCATTCCTTTAAGGATTTTTCATATGGTAGTTGTGATAGAATGGTGGGGATACCATTCCAAACTCACCCTAAGTAATATAATTTTTTGAGTGTACATTGGTTTTGGATATCGTTGAGTTTATTAGGAGAAGCCCCAACAATTTTTCTATTTTCTTGGTTGTTGAGGTGGTGGCTGGACCTTTCTATTGATTTTCACAAAGTGGTTGTGAGTTGGTGTTGTGTTTGGGAAATTAGATTAAGTTGTGATGATGTAAAATAATATTTCTATAGATTTAAATATTTTATCATGTTGATAAGGAATCCTTAGGTGTTTTTCTAGCAGTAGTAAATTCTTATGGCTTTCCGATGGTGGAAAGCATTAATGGTGGGGTGAATTGGCACACCCGGTTTTTTTCTTTTATTTTCATGTCTTGATTTTTATTCGGTTCATTGAAAATATTGATCCTTTTCTTGTGTGTTTTATGAGATTAATTTTGAGTTCTTAACATCAATATATGTCTAGTCACCCTAATTTTGGTTCCTAATTGCTTGTTTATGAGTTTTTGAGAGAGTTTGGTTACGTCCGGATTTGGGCCAACTGTGAGCCCATTTCCATTTAGAAAAAACCAAATTTGATGCCTTTATATCACCTTTTCTTAAAACAAAATTCATCCATTCCACTTCATAGGTTTCCACCACTGATATATTAAAACCACCATGTCCTTTTTTACCTTTTAAGAATTAATAATCATGGTGAATTGGGGTTACTTATTTAGGTATTGGGCCAGCCCATGGGCCCATATCTAGTTTTTTAGAAAAATTGTTTCTTTATATATAATTCCATTTTTTCTATTTTTCAATGATTCTACCTCCCACATGAAGCAAATATCTAAATACACACCCCCATTATCGTTAGTCCCACTTTGGAGGTCAGATGTGTTGCAGATTGTGTGAACATTCTCAATGTCTCTCAAATCGTCCATAAATGAGAAGGTAAATTTTCGCATTCATAAATCATTCAATTGTTACTCTTTTTTTCAAAAACTTCCTTTCCCTAGTTCTTCCTAAGAATATGAGACTATAAAATAAGTTTCATTTAATTCCTGTTTCTCTAATGGTACAAATCTAATGGAATACGAAGAGTTTTCTAGTTGAAAAAGGTGAGATTCCTTCACCTTTATCCTCCCTCTTCTTCTTTTTTTCATTATTTATTGGTTTAATAATATTCCATAGTCATGATCGACCTAGTTTTCTATTATAACATGATTTGTGATGTGTTTCGTGTTCTTTTGGGGATGGTCATCATAGGTTTAGGGTTTGTAGACCCTCAAATGGAGATTTTGGGTGTGCGTTTCCATTATGCCATGGATTTGAGATTGGATAACCCTTTAACAAGACTTTATCATTTAAGAATAATCATTATCATTATATTATAACCTTATTTATATGATATTTTATTCTATGAGACCTTGGGTATAATGTTTTTGTGTGGAAATAATGTTTTATGACAAATTTTGATAAAAATATAGTTGTTTTGGTATAAATGTGCTCTCATCTTGTTTGATAAATTATTCCATGAGATTTCGCACTTTTTTTGTTATTCTGAGTATTATTTAGTATATTGAATAACTTTATGGAATTAAAATAGTATTATATACCTTTTTAAGTGCTTAAAAGAAGTTTTTTTGTTAAATAGTTCATGTCATGTGTTCGGTATATTCTCCGGTTAGCTTTTATGTGTCTACTGAAATATAAAATGAATTTTATGGATTTATAAATACATTGTCATTATGTAAAAAAATTATTTTGGGGTAAATTTATGGATTTTAAATTTGGATTTCTTTTAAAAAACAAGTGGAATTTGGTTACAACATGTTTTGGCCCGAGTTGCCATAAAATGACCTGTTCCACATTCTTATTAAAATGGTTGTGTTTTGAATATATAACCTGATTGTTTTGAGGGATTTATGAATGTATTTTTATTATGTAAATGGTGTGTATAAACCTCCTTAATAATATTTATATTCATAACTTTTTCAAATAATAGTTTTTAGAATACGTTTAAATGAATGTTTGGCCTTTCCTAAAAAAGAGGAATTGTTGTTTTACTTGTATATACCATGTTTTGTCAATTGGGATTGTTTTATGGTCTATGAAATAATTTTATTAAATGATGTTATAGCTTCCAAATATGGTTTGGTATAGTTTTTTTAGTTTTTATAATTAAATGATTTTTCTCGAATGACTTTTATGTTCAAAACCTCAATACACTCCATTAAATTGTTTTACAGAAGTTTTTAGTGGTTTATTGATTCCAGAATGAAATGTGAAGAAATTTTGTGGGATGTTTGTGTTTTATGGGTTTGAAATAAAATTTGGATGTTAAATGTGTATTTGATAATATGTGTAACCTTATTGACCACAAAAGGGGATCACGGGTATCTAGGTGGTCTGACGTGTACTAGTATACTAGTGATTCTGTTGGGTTTGGCCACTGTTTCATGTAGAAAGTTTGACGATGACAACACTAAGTAAACTATGATGATGATGATGTTGGGGGACCACTACATTTTAGGTATTCTCCCCAATTGTTTATTTTTTCACAAGAACAGAAATTTATTATGGTTACTTTCACGGAGATACGTGGTAAATAAGGCTCACAACATACTAGTTCCTAAGGGTGTTCTTGTGATTGTGCTCATTGGATATTTTGTACTCACTATTTTTATACTGTGTGTTTGGTAGGTAAATTCAGTATCATTTTTGATTTATTTTAAATTTTAAATTTTTTAAAGCAGCCCGAATAAAAACTATATTCATTTTGAAGTTGCACCTCTTTGAAAAATTGTTACTAGCATTCTTGTTAATATAACATGCAAGTTTTGTCTAATAATTATTGTAGCTTGGAACCTCATTTTAAATAATTACTTTTATATCTTGTATTTAAAATATTAAATTGATGTTTTTTTATTTTAATGTAAGTGCATTGCGAGTAAAATTTTGGGCTAACCAACTGAGTTTTAACACTCACCCCTATAGTCTTCTTCTATTTTTATCCCTTCTGCAGATTTTTGCATGAGTTCGATCACCTTGGGTGACGGATGATCATTTTTTTGTAGACTGACTAGAGGGGTCACATGGAGTTAGTTGGTTATCAGTCTTGGTTAGTTGAGTTTTTGGTTTAGTTGTACTTTTAGTTTCTAGTATAAATAATGTTCAGTTCAATTTTTATATAAATGTATTTTGGGATGTCCTTTTCATCCGTTGTTTGTTTGATTGTATATATATGATCAAAATCATTACCTTGTGTACTATATTGATGCCCTTGGTGCTTATCTCCATCCTAGGAGGATTAGGAATGCCTCTCGGGACTTGTCACGGGCTGGCATGGGTGAACGGTTCGGGGTCCACTAGGGTTAGTTCGTGACAAAAAGGTATCAATAGAGTGCAGCTCTTTTAGGACCATTAATTATAGAGGGAACTTGTTATTTAGAGGATGTCAAGGTAGATGTAGTTGTATTTTTGAGACTTCAGGGGTAGGTTTGGTAAAAGTGTCGTGAACTCTTTCTCGTTCTGATCATCATGTTTCCATGGGAAGTCCAATTTTATTAGTGCCTTTTGTTCTTATTGATTATTTGGTGTTGGGATATGATAAGGGGAGTATGATTAATAGCCTCTGTGAGCTCGCAGGGCCTGGAAAGCCTTGTGGATTCACGGCATGGCCCTAATAATTCTCTCTGTTTTGTTGTTTTGTTTGACATATTACCGCCAACCATATGGTCAACTCGCCCACTAACAGTAGCTCCCTTTTGTGGGTTTCTTACACCTTTCATTAATTCTCAATTTTTGTTTTGAAAATCCTTTTGTGAGAATTATGGAAATGGGTTTTAAAGAAATATTGGATTTGGAAAAGTGGAAATGGGGTTTTCAAAAATTGAATATAAGAATGGTTTTGGGAAGGTTGCATTTTTTTAACGTTTGGAAGGAAGTGGAAATGATTTAATAGGAATGGATTTCCCTTAATCTAAACTTGTGGTTTATTGAAATATAATGTTTTGAAATTGTGAATAATTTTAAATTTATTTTGAAACATTGTTTTAAATTGGGTTTTTTGGGCTATTGAATATTTTTTGAATCTGATGAATTGGTTTTGGTTGTTTCGTTTTGAGCGAATGGCGTTTTCTAGAAAGGGGTTTTGTCCTTTATGGTTGTCGGATTATGAAAAGAGACACTGCTGAATTTTTTTTTAAAATGGGAATGGGATATTTGGAGATCATTGGTTGTTTTGGACGTTTTATAAAAGGAAATGGATAGTTTTTTTTAATCAAATTCTTCTTGATACAGCATGGCTATTCTTATAAATTTTGAAAATGGTTTTTGATTTGGTGGTTAATGTACCTTTGGAAGGTACACAGTTATTTTTGTAATGATGATGTTTTGTTTTTTCATTTGGTGTTATCATGGGTTCTCACATGTATTGTTTTGGAGATATATGGATGAAGGGCCAGTAGGGAATTGTATTTGAGTTCTTGGGGTGGCACGTAAATGTTCATGTGAGTGAGACTTGATGAAACACAATTAGTGAATGTGAAAATCTACCTAGTTGGTTTTTTTTTCGAAAGTGTTTTTTGCTAAAAAATTAGAAAGGTTGTTTTGAACCGGCAGTTATGTGGATGGTTTATCTTATGTATTAGGAGTTTTTTATATTCAATATTCTTTCTTATGATCTAGAATTCATACTCTTGTTGCATCTTGAGATGGGATCTTATTGGTGGCTCGGTTTTGGGGTAATGTTTCGTGGGTTTTTAAAGATGTGTTGGATGTTGTGATGTGGCCACACATATTTCTAGGATTGCAAGATTTCCGATTGATAACCCTAAGGATACATTAACATGTTTCATAGTATACATCCACCTACTAAAATAATTCTGCATCTCGTTAGTTGATATAGATAGCTGCATTGGATCGATATAAAGTGCTTCTAGGTTGTGATTATTCTTTTTGACATTTGAAGTTGTGGTTTGTGACATTGATGTGTTTCGCCGCATTCATTGTCTATTCCTCTCCTTGTGCAGAGTGAGATAGAATTTTGATATTTATATTTTAGTTTCTATTCAGATGATTATGTTTTGTTGAGAAAGTGATTTTTTTAGTGGTGTGATCCTTAGTACCTGACTGCTGTGCAGCAGATGCTTCAAGATTCAGGGCTCCAACCATAGGCATCGGAGTGAAGCATTTCACGCAGTCAAGAAATCTACAGAGGTTTGGAGAGAACAAATAGGCTCTTACCAACACCATTATGGTATGATAGTTTCTATATATATTCTGGTTCCTCATTAGTGTGAATATCCCTTTCTCACACAAAACGTGGTGGACTTACCCCTCACACAGTGTCTATGGTTATGCCTTCTTGGATGTGGGTTTCCGTTCAATGTCATTTTGTGGACCACCTATGTAAATCAAGTGAGGTCTCAGTGTTACCTATTCATAGGGGGATAATATTGGGTATCTCGTTTGTTTCTTTTGTGGTTTATGTGGAATAATGATTTGTTCCCATTCCATACCCTTCCCTAGTGGTGGGGGTTGGGATCTGGGTAGAAAGTGTTGGCCCAGTTCTTGTCCCCTACGTTCAGGAGTGGGTGGTTTAGTTGTTAATGACATAACCTTATTAAAATGGGTTTGTAGGTTTTCATGGGAGAGATTTGGTTGTAATGTGTGGGTGAGTACCAATTATAGTTCATGTTGGATTATTTTTCAGTGCATTTCTAGTAGGTCTCTAATTGTGGGGAGACCCACTACAGGTCTCGAATATCATTCCTTTAAGTATTTTTCATATGGTAGTTGTAATATAATGGTGGGGATCCCATTACAAAGTCACCAAAAGTAATTGTAATTTGTGAGTGGACATTGGTTTGGGTTATCGTTGAGTATATTGGGAAAAGTCCCAAAAATCTGGATGTTTGCTTGGTTGTGGAGGTGGTGGCTGGACCTTTCCGTTGATTTTCACAAAGTGGTTGTGAGTTGGTGTTTTCTTCGAGAAATTGGATTATGTTGTGTTGATGTAAAATAATATTTCAATAGATTGAAATATTTTATAATGTTGATAAAGAATCCTTAAATGTTTTTCTGGTAGTAGTAAATTTTTATGGCTATCTAGGGGTGGAAAGCATTAATGGGGGTGAATTGTGTCACCCAGTTTTTTTTCTTTTATTTTCATTTCTTGATTTTTATTCGGTTCATTGAAAATAATGATCATTTTATTGTCTATTTTATGAGACTAATTTTGATTTCTGAACGTCAATATATGTCTAGTCACCCTAATTTTGGTTCCTCATTGCTTCTTTAGGAGTTTTTTGAGAGAGTGTGGTTATGTCCGGATTTGGGCCAACTGTGAGCCCATTACCATTTAGAAAAACCAAATTTTTTTCTTTTATAAAACCTTTTTTTAAAACAATAACCCATTCCACTTCATAGGTTTCCACCACTGATATATTAAAACCACTATGTCCTTTTTTACCCCGTAAAAATTCAAAATCATGGTGAATTGGGGTTACTTATTTAGGTATTGGACCAGCCCATGGGCCCATTTCCAGTTTTTAAAAAAATAATTTGTTTCTCTTATATCTAATTCCAGTTTTAATATTTTTTTGGTTATTTTACCTCCCACTTGAATCCAATATCTCTATACACACCCCCATTATCGTTATTCCCACTTTGGATGTCATATGTGTCGCGGATTGTGGAAACATTCTCAATGTCTCTCAAATCGTCCATAATTGAGAAGGTAAATTGTCGCATTCATAAATCCTTAAATTAGTACTCTTTTTTCCACAAGTTTCCTTTCCCTGGTTCTTCCTGATCATAGGAGACTATAAAATAAGTTTCATTTCATTCTTGTTTCTCTAATGGTGTAGATCTCATGGAATACGAAGAGTTTCCTAGTTGAAAAGGTAAGATTCCTTCTCCTTTATCCTCCCTCTTCTTCCTTTTTTCATTATTTATTGGTTTAATAATCTCCCTTAGTCATGATCAACCTATTTTTATGTTATAACATGATTTTTGGTGGGTTTTTTGTTCGTTTGTGGATGGTCATCATAGGTTTATGGTTTTTAGACCCTCATATGGTGTTTTTGGGTGTGTGTTTTTATTATGCCAAGGATTTGAGATTGGATAACCCTTGAACAAGCCTTTATCATTTATGAATAATAATTATAATTATATAATAACATTATTTATATGATATTTTATGCTGTGAACCCTTTGGATTAAAGGTTTTTTGTAAAAATTATGTTTTACGACAAATTTTGTTAAAAATATAGTTGTTTTGGTATAAATGTTCACTCATCTAGTTTGATATATTATTCCATGAGATTTTGCACTTGTTTTATGTTATTTTGAATATTTTTTAGTTGATCAAATATCTTTATGGAATGAAAATGATATTATATCCCTTTTTAAGTTCTTAACATTAGTTTTTTTGTTAAACAATGCATGCCTTGTGTTCGGTATATTATCTGGTTGGCGTTTATGTGTCTAGTGAAATTTAAAATGAATTGTTTGGATTTATAAATACATTGGAATCATGTAAAAAATGATTTTGGGATGCATTTATGGATTTTCAATTTGGATTTGTTTTAAAAAAAATGGTATTTGGTTAACAACATGTTTTCGCTAGAGTTTCCTGAAAATGACCCATTTCCCATTCTTCTTAAAATGGTTGTGTTTTGAATATATAACCTAAGTTTTTTGAGAGATTTATGAATGTGGTTTGATTCTATAAATGGTGTGTATATACGTCATTAATAATATTTAAATGCATATCTTTGTCCAATGTTAGTTGTTAGAAAATGTTTAAAGGCATGTTTGGCCATTCCTAAAAAATGAAGAATTGCATTTTACTGGTATATACCATGTTGTGTCAATTAGGACTGTTTTATGGTCAATGAAATGATTTTATTAAATGTTGTTAGGGATTCTAAATATGGGTTGTTATGGTTTTTGTGTGTGTTTATAATGATAATAGTGTTCTTGAATGAGTTTTACGTGCAAAGCCACAATACACTCCTTGAAATAGTTTTACAAAAACATTTAATGGATAATTGATTTTTGAATAAAATGTGAAGAAATTTTGTGGGATGTTTGTGTTTTTATGGTTTGGAAATGTAATTTTTATGTGCAATGTGTATTTTATAATATGTGTAACATGACTTTCCACTAAAGGTAATCCAGGGTATCTAGGTGGGTAGACGTGTACTAGTATGCTAGTGATTCTATAGGGTTTAGCCCCATGTTTCATGTAGCAAGATTGACGATAACAACACTAACTGAACTATGATGATGACGATGTTGGGGGACCTTTAGGTAATGTTTATTCTCCGTACTATTTGATTTTGTGCATGAGAATGGAAATTTTTTTTGGTTACTTTCACCAAGATATGAGGTACCATTGGATCACAACTAACTAGTTCCTAGAGGTGTTCACATGACTTGTGCTCATTGGCTATTTTGTACTCACCGCCAGCATACAATGTGTTTGGTTGGTAAATTCAGCATCAGGTGTGAATTATTTAAAATTATAAAATCTTAAAAGTAGCCCTCTTGAAAACTATTTTCATTATGAAGTTTCACCTCCTTGAAAAAGTATTACTATCATTCTTGTTTATAAAACATGCAAGTTTTCATTTGATAAATATTTTAGCATAGAACCTCATTTTAAATAAATAATTTTATATCTTGTATTGAAACCATGAAATTTATTTTTCTTTTATTTTAAATAAAGAACATTGGGAATAGAATATCATGCTAACCTACTGAGTTTTAATACTCACGCCTATAATCTTCTTCTATTTTAAGTTCTTATGCAGGTTTCAGCTTGAGTTCGATCACCTTGGGCAATGTGTGATCGTTTTTTTGGAGAGTGAATGACCGGGTCAAATGAAGTTAGTTGGTTATCAGGCATGGTCGGTTGACCTGTTGGTTTAGTTGTACTTTCAGTTTCTAGGATAAATAATGTTAGGTTCAATTTTTATATAAATGTATTTTGGGATCTCCGTTTCTTTCTGTTGTTTGTATTATTATTTATATATGGGTGAAATAATTCCCTTGTGTACTCTATTGATGACCTTGGAGTTTGTCTCCATCCTGGAAGTATCAGGAATGCCTGTCATCACCTGTTGCGGGCTGGCTTGGGAGACTAGTTTGGTGTCGACTCAGGATGGTTCATGACATGCTGTAAGGTAGAGTGAGTCTCCATGCTCAACAATTCCCTTAACCATCATTCCATAGGAAATAATAATTAATTAATCATTATAATAATAGTATCATGTGGGTACAACACATTGGTATAATTATCATCAATCCCAATATAAAAATCAGTGTCACAACTCATGTAATCTACATATAATTTCATTCATCAATTAGTATGACCATTCAACCAATAAACATTCTTTATAATTAGTCCATTTAATTCACCTATGCAAAGAAAATTTACTTCAAGAAATCCATTCAATATTTATATAATTCATTCAATTAATAAATTCATGGAAATCTCATTTCATGATATTCCATGAACTTCTGAGGTGATTTGGAAACTAAGAAATTATGTATAAGAGTTGGATATTTCACTTAAACCAAAACTGAACACTTATAAGGTCTTCAATTCCATTAATAAATTAAATATAAATGGGTATTTAAATATAGAACACCAAAAGGGTGGATATGATTAATGTTTTGATCCTCTAACACTTATGAATTATCTATAGGAGTATATGACATGCGAAACTATTACATGGAATCAATGAACTCATTTATCAAAGATAGAAAACAATAGATGGTGTGCGGAATAATGGTGGAGTTATTAAAACATCATTAAATATAGGTAAAATTACTATACTACCTATATAAGTGTCATATAAAACTCTATATCCATTATTAACATCATATTTGATGTAGATAAGAATAAAAATGAAGAACAGTCCAACACCTTAAAAATAGGGAATATAAGCCTTCACCAAAACAACCCAATAGAAATGAATGGAAACTATTATTTTAAGGAATATGACGGGAGTGCATAAATCTATATATCCAATTCTTTCTATGGAACTTAATTTAGATTTCAGATAGAATAGAAAAGGTTCTCCCTATAACAGGTAGAAGGAGAACCAATAGGAGGAGAAGCAGAACTCATCCAATGTAAATAATGAAGATTAAAAGAGGGTTTAACTTTTAAATATTTAAATTCATTATTATTCATATTCTAGTATAAATATATATATATATAACCATCTCGAATTAGTTGGTCCAAATTCCATAATATGTTATAAATGACAAAGTAAGGAATCATCACAAATCTATATTGGAAAAACCCATTATTATGGATGTAGAAACATTAATTTGTAAAATAATATTCTCTATAAAATAAAGGTTATAACATATATTGATATAAAAAATATAGGAACTGACCATATAAAAAAGAAAATGCATGCAGAAAATATAACCGACATGAGAAAATTTATGGCATATCAGTCATATTATTCATAAAATGATGCATGTAATTTAATGACCCTATTTCATTGGCCCAAGGTAAAACAATTCTCATTTTAAGAAAAAAAAATAAAACTAACATCACTTGAGGTGTGTGTCATGAAATGATGAAGTTGTATCAACTACAATAGGAATAAAAAATAACTACACCAACCCATCCACATTAATTTGGGTTTCCCTTTACATGACTTAGCTACGCCAAAGAAACTAACACAATATCAAATTCGATAACATCCTAGTGTCCTTCCAAATACTCATAAAATAAGAAAATGTAGAAAAAAACTTCCTCTAAAAACCCTTTTTAATGTCTCGACCACGGATCCAGTTTACCCATGCCCTGAGATAGTTGGTTACATGGGCTCATGTGCACCTCCCAATACACCAGAGGTTTCCGACTAACAACGAGGGTGTAAAGGTGGTACTTTTTAGAGACTATACCCTTATGTAGTATTGGCACAATAGATATGATAAATAAATGACAACAGCGGATGCATAATATAAACCGACACTATAATGACCGAACCAGTAACTCACTATGTTGGATGCATATATAAGAGTTATAATAATAAAATAAAGAAGTGTAAATAACTGAGACAATGATTAAAAATCTAAAAATCTAGAAACATTAAGTAGATACATGATTTTGTCATGTCATACTAACATAAAAATGGAACTAGGGAAAAAACATATAAAATGAGCGATAAAAAATTACAAAAAGGCCAAATGATTGCTCTATTTGAATCTCAACGATGAGCTCAGTCCTATACTATAATGCTCCAACTATAACTAAACCATATTAATTATCTATTGTATGTAAAATTCACATATCGATATCTACATTCAATTAATCTACTCAGGTACCAATGGGGACCAGAGTAGGGTGTTGGATAAAATCATAGTAGGTCACAACCAATGTTGTCTAAAAGTAGTAAAAGTAGTATTTATATAAAAATAATTATGAATTTAATAAGAATAATAATATTATTGGATTACATAATACCTACTTTCTCATGTTTCTCCAGGACATTTGGTTGACTCTACCTACTTCATCATAGATGAAATGAGAGTCTGATCAGTAACGATATATATAGTTATGTGTGTGTGTCTATATATTATAGTTATATACCATATCCACCTATATATTCTAAGTACATGTGGACATAATCATGAATACAACTAAATAACAAGTGTTTTCTAGAATAGGTTATAACTTAGGCATCCATAAATAGTCAAAATGAGAAATATGCCCCAACATAGGGTGCATGCCCTTTATCTTATAATGAATGTGAGATTTCATGCTCATATATTGAGATAGGTTGGATGGGATTTCATTCACAACACCCTAAAAAGAGGAGTATAGAGCTTCATTACAATCACACATGTAATATTTTAATTGTGAGAGATGTCATGTTCAACACCCGATGTAATAGGGACTGAATCGTCATGCTCAACATGTCCATTAACTATCATTACACAACCAATTTCAATAGTGTAATCAATATAATAATAGGATAATGTGGGTTACCACTTGAGTATAATTTTCATCAATCCCAATATATCTAGGTTTCACAACTCATTTAATCCACATATGATAGAATACATCAATTGGTGTGGCCTTTCCACCCATAAAAATTCATTATAATGAATCACATTAATTCATTGAAGAATATAAAACCATATTGAAGTAATCTATTGAATATATATATATAACACATTCATTTTATCAAATCATGGAAATTACATTTCTCAATAATCAATGCACTAAGGGGTGCTTTAGAAACTAGAAATTATGTATATAAGTAGGAAATTCTATTTTGATTACAAAATGAACCCTCATAAGGGGTTCCAATAATTTAGTCAATTAAATATAAATTTTATTTTGAAGTTAGAACACCCAAGGGGTAGAAATGATTGAATTTTTAATCCTCTAAACATGTAGAAATTATCCTCTGGAGTATAAAGAAATGTGAAATAATTAATTATAATCAAATAACTCCATTATAGGAAACACACAACAATGGTCGACTTGTGGAAAAATTAAGAAACCATGAAAAAAGTTAAAAAGAAGAGAGAAAACAACTCAACCACATACTTTATGGTCATGGATGACCCCCCATCCAATATATGTTTCAAATTCAAAGTAGTTTGGATGAAAAATGAAGAACGATCCAACACCCGATATAGATTCAAGGTGGACAATTTTGTTTTATTATGATTTTGGATGAGTTATAGGTTTAAAATACTAATAATTGGAGAATGAGAGATTAGGGGATGAAGTAATGAGGATCCCATTGTTTCTTATAATGATGGTTCATCACATAATCTTCCAATTAGTATCTATTTCCCATAATATAAAACTTTTGAAATAAAGAATTATATATTTTAATAAAAATAGTTCCAGACATTTAACTTCACCTCTACCATTCCCTTCCCCATCATTAAAATCCAACGAAATCATCTTAAAAATTTTTTATGCAAAAAAACGCAACAACAGACATAAAAAAGAAGATCATTTGTGTAGTGAAAAACATTTAAATGAATAAAACCATTTCAAGAAAACCTAAATTTTTACCCATAAATTGAAAAATAGTTTCTTTAAATAGAGCAATTATTTTACCTTTTTAAACCAAATTATTTCCATGAAAAAATATTTAGAAAGCATACAAAATTCATATAGGTATCTTAGGACATCATCTCACATAACCCTTACTGAACCCTTATCGAACCCTTACAAATTGGAATAACCATATAGTTGACATCCAATATAATTATCCAGAGAGATAATTGTTACCCAATAAATTTTAGATCTATCTATAGAAACCCAATTTTTAATCTTTAATAGGAGAACCCAAAACTTTTTGGGTTCACCCCTCATATATAATACCTAAGAACGACAACATGAATAAAAAATTTAATCTTTTTAAACTCTGTTAAACTTGTATGAAAATCAATTTCATATATAAGAACATCATTTTACTTAAAAACATAATTTCAATACCAAAAAACCATAAAAAATATATATTTTTTACATTTAGGATACAATTAATCTTGAAGAGAACACTAGAAATTAAATAACAGTCATTGTGGTAGGAAAAGCCATTATCGCCTTTCCATTTAAAACACGTAAAAAATTCATTTTGACACAATATGAAATAGCATAAAACATACATAAAATTAACTTCATCAATATTTTAAATCCATATAAAATAATTGTAAAATTATTTGAATACATGTACACAGAATAGAAATATATTTTGAAGCAAAACATTAAAATTGAATTTATTTAGAAGAAGACATCTTATCACTTTGGAGATATTTGAATCATAATCCCCATGGATGAATAAAATTTATAAAAAATTTAAATACCATAATAATTTATAATTTAATGATATAATATGTCAAAGGTGATGTATATACACCTCATCAAATTATATAGGCACATAACCTCAAAATATACCTCAACGAAAGGAAATTGAGACGATGTCCCTTACCATGAGTCTAATTTGTCTTGTGAGTATTTATATTCTTCAATAATAAACATTTAATAATTATATAATTTATTTAGAAACTTTTTCAAGTTCATTATTAGATTTATTTAACATATGAAAAATTTATAGACAATTACATAATCAATTATGTTTATGTTAGATGTTTTGACCATATTCTGGTTATGTGTCAAAAAAAACTATGGTAAGTTGACTATAGTTAAATAAGTCATTATTGAAACATCAATAGAATAATAATCATGAAATAATTATCATATTTACACATCAATTATTATTTAAAACCCAATCATGAAAGGTGTTTATGAAAAAAATAACTAACAATGAGATCATGGAGATAATAGTTTCTATATATGGATCAATAATGTTAACATTTTACAATGATCATTATGGAAAGAAGGTAAGTAAATTTTATATTTCAATAATAATAAAAATATCATAAATTCCATATCTATTAAATATATATACCTGAATTTATTGTTATTATGATTTTGTGATGAAAAAAAAATCCGCATCTCTTCGAGGAGGCGGGGGTCCACAATCCACAAACAACGTTATTGTTTTTTTAGTGAGTGAAATCGTAAAAAATTGATATATTATTTTATATAATGAAAAATATTTCACTAATTTTATAAATATTTCATTTATATCACATTTAAATGTTATATTTACATTTATCTCCTTCCATATAACATGTTAGTGAAAAAACGAATCACATCACTTTATGTGGAGGTAGTCCATTCTAAACATGAGTATTGATATCATATCCATTATGTAATAGAAATTAAAAAGTTATATATGAAATAATTACTCCATAGGTATAATTAGTCCATAAATATCATATATGAAGATTTTATATATCATTATACCCAACTTTTATAGGTGGTAACGGAAAAAAACAACATTGTTTCGCATGGTGGTAGTCCTACATACACATGAATGATGATTTCATAACACATTTTATGAAAATGTTTATGGCTTTTGGTTGTAACATTAAAATAAGAAAATAATTATATTTAATATAATTTTTTTATTATATTTTAATTTTATAACAATATTTTATGTTGTTGAAAAATAAATAAAATAAAATTCTCATTGATGAACGTTGCATTTTCTTCTGGTATCTCCCATTGGATTGCACTAATGGCATTCCTTGGTTTTATTTATACCAAGATTATGGATTCTTTAATGATTATAGGGAATTTAATAATTTATTTGGGAAGGTATTGGCCGGACCAATGGGTTTTTATGATTTAAAGTGAGTGGGGGAGGGGAGGCCCTCTAAAAGTGTGGTGAGTGGAACCCTTGTAATTGTTTTGACAAAGTCAATTCCTCCCATGTTTTTTTCATGTCACCAAGACCCAATAATGGTAAATTATAGATCCTATAAGGTATAATTTCTAACTAATTCCATCAAATTATTTTATCATAATATTTGTTTCATTTTTACAAAATATATTAGAAGTAAAACCACTAATAATGCTTGTTTTTACATTAATCATCGTAATTACTTTTAATAGTTTTCACTAACCATTGTAGTAAAAAATTTAGTCAAAATTATCATGAATTATAAATTTTTATTATTAAAAATATAAAATCAACTTTTATGAATTTATATTACATAAGTGGTAAAATGTAATTTCATATTAATCCCACAGATGTGGTGAGACAACAATTTTTTATGAAGAGTTCTTAGAAAAAGATGACATTATATTAATTAATTGAATAATAATAATTTTATTAAAATAAATTAACATTTATTGATATATAATATGTACATTTAATTTAAAATATTCTCTAGCAGTTTTAATATTACTTTATTTAAATGGAGAACCATTTATCATTTTAAAATGGTATTTAGGAATAACCGTTTTGAAATCGAAAAACAATCATATAATAAAAACCAATATAAAGTTGATTTAAAGTTTTAAAGTGTGTTAAATATAACTAAATAATTCTTATGTTACTTTAAAAATATTAAAAACATAATTATACTTTTAAATTTGTTAATTTAAAATATAAAATGCATTTTTACGAAAAATCAGCATTAATCACCATTCACAAAAAAATCAATATTATACGAAAAATTCAGAAATTCCCCCCAATAAAATATAAATATTCTGATTTAAAAAATTATATTCATTTTATAAAATTAAAATTCCTAAATTTATACACTATTAGTTTAAATAAAACCTTATAAGAAAATTCTTTAATTAAAATAAATTCTTTTTTAAATAAGAATTACTTGATATATTTATAACCAATATAACAATATAGTTCAAACTATATACATGAAAATGATTTATTCTATAATTACCTAGGTTTTCTCATCCTTACCAATTTTATAAATTTTATAGAAATTTTATTCCATTATTAAGAATGTGTGGATATCATTCCCTTATAGAATTTTAATATTGCTATATTTCCCCTTCAACCATAAAAATTTTCTATAAAAACTGAAACTAGTGAATAAACTAATTCAGAAATAAATTCTCTCTCTATTCAAAAAAATATACTAAATTTTCTTCATAATAAATAGTGTCTTCCAAATTAACAAAATCAGGACTCAAAACATGAGTTGAATCCGAGACATATTTCCTTAACATTTAATCACAAAATACATTGTGTGCCCGAGATTAACTCATATTAAAGTCCACTTGATATGAATCAAAGCCAAATTTCTCATGAATTTCATATATCCTGATGAAACATGGTATAATATTTCCCTTATTTCAAAAATCCATCACACGATTCAAACGAGAAACATTGAGAAAGACATGATCACCTTCCTCAAAAGAAACATATTTCCTCCAGTTATTTGTATCACATTTATGCATTCTTTGATATTTCATCATTTGCCGCTGAATAAAACATTCATTCTCTACCATTTCCACTAACCAATATAGTCTCATAGAAATTTGATATAATACATCAACCCAAAATGTGGGTGTCCTAAACTGATTTCCATATAATTTTTATAATGGGGACATCTATATACTGGAATTAAAACTATTGTTATAAGAAAAATCAATAAATGAATGATGCTGATACCAAATTACCTAGTAATACATTTATCAATAATGACACTTATATTCCATGGATTTAATTTTCCTCTGAAAATATCCATTAGATTCAGTAGAAATGTTGAAAGGATATTTAATTTATTACACAAAATCTTTTTAATTTCTTTTTACAAACTAGTCGTGAACATGGATTCACGATCTGATATAGTAAAGAGGGGAACTCTCTTTAACATAAAATTCTCATTTATATAAATTCTAGAAGTATGATCTAAATAAATTATATCTAAAATGTGAAGGAAATGTGTAGATTTGGTTAATTAATCAATAATAACCCCAATCTCATTATTACATTGATAAGTCTTTTGAAATATTTCCATTAAATCCATATTCTTCCCTTTATACTCCATCAATATAAAAGGTTAAAGTATTCCCATAAGTAATTTTTGTTATGTTTCAACCTAGATAAAATTATAACACATCATGTTATGGTCTTGAATATTTATTTTCATTATATCCCACTAGTAATAATCTTGAAATTCTTTATATATGTTTTTGATGACCAGATGAACTAAAAATGAAGAACTATGAGCTTTATCAAACAACTATTTCCTCATATAATAAATATAATTCACAAAAAATATAAATTAATATCATAAAACACCAACTTGATCAATATTTAAATCATTTAACTTACCCTTCTTAACAGACTCTACCATTTCCTGTATAAATTAATCCTCATTTTTAGCTCTTATAATTCGTCATCACAAAGTCAAGTATACCAAAACAAAAAAATAGAGTACATCCCAACATCCATAACTTATAGGAAATAATTCATCAAATCATTTACTAATGTATCATGTTATAAATATAACACGGTTATAGTGGCATTATTTTTTTACTCAAATCATTGGCCACATTATTTGCATTTCCAAGATGGTAATGAATCCTGAAATCATAATCCCTGATTAGTTATAGACTTTTTCTCTGTCTCAATTCCAATTCTTTATGAGTGGATATATAAATAAGTTATTTTTTATTAATATATATTTGAAACTTTATCACGTACAAGTGATTCCTCCAAAATTTTAAATAAAAAAGAACATCATTTAATTTGAAATCAGTAGAAGGGTAATTTTAATCATGTGGTTTCAACTAACATGAAGCATATGAAATTACCAGATCATTATGAATTAGTATAAAACCATGTACATTAAAGGAATCATCACTGTAGATGAATAATTTTCTATTCTATAAATGTGGGGCCAAAACTAGAGCATTCACGAATATTATTTTATATTCCTATAGAGAATCATCACATTCATTTTTCAAAATGCCTTTAACGAATTTTTGAGGTAACAGAGTCAGTGGGATATAAAACCTAAAAAATTCTTCATAAAACCACTATTAGTAACCTAGTAATCCTTGATATATAAAAATATTTGTTATATTTGTGTGTTTTGACCATTATTAAACAACTTTTGTTTTAGCTGGGTTAATAGTTAAGCAATCGTTAGAAAAAAATAATTTCATGTAATGAATTTGTTTTCAAACTAAATTAATAGTCTCTATATTTAACATAGTTTTTCATTCCATTTATGGTTTAAAAAAAACCCTAACGGATATTTCAGGCTCCTCTTGAATTTCAGAATATAAAAATATTAAACCAATAAACAAAACCAAAAACCCTTCCAAGAGCTTGTGAAAATTTATATTTATAAGGTCCACAAATGTAGTAGGTGAACTATATGACCCATACATAAACACTAGAAGATCATAGTTCCCATATATAGTCTAAAAAATTAATTATAATGTCTTATTTCTTCACATTCATTTTATGGAACCCTATAAATAGGTTAACATTATAATAATATTATTCTATCGGGAGGTGATCAAACAAATCATTAATATGAGGAAAAGGACACTTTTTCTTATCAAGGATGTTATATTAGGCTCTATAATTAATGGAAAGTCTCATTAGACCATATTTATTTTTAAAATAAATTTACGGTCACACCATGGTGAAGTTCTAGGTTGGAAGAAAATTTTATCTAAAAACTCCTACAATTTATTTTTCATTTCCAAAATGTCCACTAGATCTATTCGATAAGAGGGTTAAGAATTATTCTTAACATTTCATACCAAGTCGACAATATACTCAAGCTCTCAATCAGAAATAACACTAGGAAATTTTTCTGGAAGAACATCCATGTAACCATTTTCTACTTGCACATCACTAATTTGAACATTTTCATTATTTTTAAATATATGAGATATGTATCTTTACCTACCACCATTAATAACGTTATCATACCTTTGGTAAGTTATCAAATCCATAAAATAATTGACCATAACATTCTTAGGCCTAAAATCTATCATAACATGATAAAATGAAATCCAATACATGCCAATAATGATATCAAACTCTCTTAAGAAAATTTCAACAAGATTTGGAGGAACGATCATCCAATAGATAATAATAAGAATATTCTTATAAATCTGGTTTTCATTAATACCCCCCCTAATTTTAAAAACAATGGTTTTAACTTACATTCATTTGGATATATTAAGAATTATCATGAAATTTTTTCCTAAATTTAAGAACGGGACGATCTAGAGTCAAACAAGTTATTGGAATAATTTGATTACACAAATGAAAAATGAGTCACAACTTTATTTGATGACCTAATGTCAACTATATTAGTAGTAAATAACCATACTACTCCTTTCTTTTTTACATTCATGAAAATTTCTACCTCATGCAACTAACTTTGTACATGCATTATAATAATGACCCAACCCGTTACAACTAAAATATTTATATATTGGATGACTATCATTTACCAGATTATTTGATTCCATATGATTATATTCCTCAAATTCCCTTTCCATGTGGCCCACCATTCAATATTGGTAATAGTTTCCTATCATCATAATACATTCTCCAAAGTTATTTTTACCAGACTTACCATATTCTGGGAACCTCATTTTCCTTCATTTAAATTTTTTTCATGTTTTACCATTTCCTTCCCTCCTTCATAATTTATACATTCATCATCTCAAGGAACATAAGATTCAAAAAACAACATCTCCACATTTCAGTACAATGAAACTCTTTCTCATAGATTTTAAATTAACATGAATCCAAATCTATTTGTAGACTTGGATTCATTCTTGAGCCAAAACTATTAATTTTCTTATCAAGGTCTTGAATAAAATATAACACATAAATAGCCAATTTTTTTAATTGTTCATAAAATTAAGTTACAAAATATTCATATTTCACCCTAAATTCAATGAATTTTTTTTCTAATCCATTGTTGAAAAATTTTAGGGAAACTATTTAGAAGACAAATATACTAAAATATTTCCTATTCCATCAAATTAATATCATATTTATCTCTATAATTCTTAAATAAATACCACAATATCTTATCTTATCCATCAAAATGATAAAGGGAAAGTGTAACCTTTTGATGTTCTAAATATCCCATAACATGAAATATCTTTTCTAGAATATTGAGCAATACTTCAGATTCCATGGAACTAGATGATCCATTGAAATATAGGGGATCTTTTCTCATGAAATTTAGCATTATAGTCATGTTCTTTTATTGTATATTGGGTTTTTATTTGGAATAGATACCATCATCATTTATTTCATGTGTCAAATTAGCAATCACTATAACAAACTACTCTCTTCCAATTCTAACCATATTAGGACGTTGATTTGGAAGGATATTTTCCCTTAGTGTTTTCCCACTATAGCTTCCTAGTTTCCTCAATAGAAAACCATTTTTAATAGACATTTTTAGATAAATAAACCTGGTAATATTAAAATTCTATATCATTTTAAATTGACTATAATCTAGAACATTTCAATGGAATGTTATTAATGTTATACTAACCTATAAGGTTATCTAAACGATCCTTTGATACAATCTTTAAGGAACCATCCATAAACAATACAACATATTTAGTTTTAATTCATGAATTATTTCTCATGAATTGGAGAATCCTTTCAGTCTTATAATTTTACAGAATTATGTTATAGATCATACATAAAAAACCGTAAAATAAAATTTGGACACGGCTGATTACCATCCATTTTCCCATGATGTAATACTTTTAAAATAAAAAATGATTTATTTTCTTGAAAACACTTCACAGTATTAAAATTTACATCATATTTTAAATTAATGATCATTAAAATCCTTTGATATAATTATAAATGTGGGATGAGAAAAAAATCATAATAAAGAACATTAAAAAAAGAAAAGATTTAGTCTAGTGAAAAACATTAAATCCCATAAGAAACCCATTTTTTAAAATATAACATTTTACGTATAAATTGAAATATAATTCCATTATATGCATAATTTATTTGATGTTTTGAAAAAAAATACATTCTGTAACACCCCAAGCATCCATGGTATATTTCCCATTGAATAATGTAATAGTTTGCATTATACGCTACTTCAAGATTCAAACACACAATGACCAATCAAACTAGCCGTTATGAATAGTAATACCAACTTTTTGAAATTTTATAAATTTTATTTTTTATAAATTATATCATTTTTAAATTCTGAATACTAAAATTAGCATGGGGTGATTTTTTGTTAATTTTTTAAAAGCTTTCAATTTTTTTTGAATAGTGAAAAACACTATGTTATTGGGTAAAACTGACTTTCTATTTTAATAATTATTTATTTTATTTAATTTTATTTTAGGCCAATATAGATACATAATACCTATATATGTTCAATATAATTCTATTAGAGTCATTTTATTATAAGTTTTGATATATAAAATTATTATTGAACTTTTTACCGTCTCTTACCCACCTCTTTGGAGCGGTTCCAAATTTGCATAAAACATAATTTTACTGATTTTGTGAGTTTAATTTCAAAAATTTGAGAGACATAGTTAATATTAGTATGTAAAATTTTGTTCAATAAGATGAAAATAATTTTTTTTGAATAGTAACTTTTGACTTTTATTTACAACGGTTATAAGTATATAGGGTAATTAAGGGTAAAAATAAAATCATAATTACCCAAAAACATGTCCTAATTCCATTGGATAAGTATAATTCGACCAAAAACAACCTTAAGAATAAAATATGACCCACTATGTTCCATTTAGTTTAGATTACGATATTTATTATTATCTTATTTAAAGAAGAGTTAAAAGAGTTAAATTCAAAGATTAAGAACTAGAAAATTTTTAATATATGGTTAATAATATGATAAATTATACTATAAATATTCATTATAAATATAAAATTATTTGATACAGAATCGTATTTTATTTATAATTTTTAGACATTAAATTAGTTAATTTATTTATGACACAATGATGATGCAGTAATTACCTTATTAATGAACGATTAAAATAATTAATATTATAAATTTTCAAATAAATTTAATTTTGACTTTTGATGAATTAAATATATTTTATAGGTAAATAGGACATGTTAGGGATGATTAAATATTTTTTTTGATGTAATCATGTTGTTATGATTTTTACAAAAACCAAATTCTAAATACTGTCAAAATTGACATAATTGAGTTCTTAAAACAAATACTATATTAATAATTGATATAATATTTATAAAATTATAATTTTTGGATAAAGGACTTATATAAGGATATATATATATTAATAATGAACCACTTAGGGTTCTCTTGGATTATTATTGTAAGTTTATTAAGCATATAATATAAAAATTAAAAGATACATGGTAAATGTCAAAATATTAAACTAAGAGTTAAATCGAAATGTTAAGGTTAATATTTTGACCTAAACCAGTATAAAACATATTGGTTGAGAGGATTTATACCCATCACCACCTACTCCTTGAAAGGAGTCATTTTGGATCCATTAGAGACCGAAAGTGTTTTAATTATAAAGTAATATTTAAAGCCTTTTATAAACTGACCCCCACCTCTCTTATAAAAGGGTACTTCCCCTTCTCATAATTTCACACCTAAAAAGCCATTTGGCTCGGACAATCCCTACCCTAATATCATCCCAACTTTCCTACCTTCATCATAGAGGCATTCCATTGGCCAAAATGATAACATATACATCCCTTTTGATCAAATCAAAAAGAAGAACCCAAAAGATGTAAATATTTCATCACCTCTTTCATGTTTTTTTCCTCTTCCACTTCTTATTTCTTTATGGTTTCCATTCTAATATAATAACTCCAATATATTAATTATTATGTGATTTTATTATAAAAATTGTACAACCAAATTCATAATTCTATCCATCATGTGAATGACAAAGTCACCATACGTGTGTACGTATGTCTTATCGTCTCCACGTCGTGGTGTGGTTTGTTATTTAAACACATAATTATTTGGATGGGTATTATAATGAGTATAAATGCTGTAAATAATAAATATAAAATGTTAATGGTTCTGTATATATTATATAACAACCTAATAAATACGATTTCACCATCAATATAATGATATTGTTGCTCATTCGTACGTATGGATTACAGTCTCCACGAACGCGAAGAGATTCACTCCCTATCATAATCATTCAAGAATAATTTTCATTTTATGATTAAAAATAATTTAAATTAACATAATATAATTTTGTATATGAATCAAATACAGCCTTTCCATAAAAAACATGGCTTACCTAACCAAGCATATAAAGGAAAACGAATCCCTTATCACTCGAAACGACGATACTACTGAAATATTATTAACAATGCAATATTCAAGTATCTTATATGATATCATATTTAAGTATATGGTTCTTGTATAATTAATAACAGTGTTTTATCTATTATATATGAGTTTAACATACCATCAACTATGGAAAAGTACAAGGTAAGGGTTAATTTCACGATCTATTTATTATCTGAGGTTGTTTTTACGTAAGTATCTACTAGGACCGATTTATCATACATATCCATGTTTTCTTAATAATGTATTTAAAAACATTTTTAAAATCTACTAGACTATAGGTTAAAGTCATTTATACCCTTATTTTACCTTAAATGTTTTGAAATGAATTTTTCCTTAGTTTTCCAAACCATGTACTTTATGACCATTTCAACAAAATTAAGGTAATAATGTTTTTTTAATGTATATGGTGGGTGTGGCTATTTTCTGCCATTACAACATCATCAGAGATTCCCTAACAATCTTATAAGAATACTTTCAAAATAATTGTTTTCTTTTATAATTATGTGACTTTTAAATTATATCCAAATAGAAAGAGATATTTATATCTAACAGTTTTGATTTCAACTATGTCAACATCCTTTGTTAAATTTTACATGTGATTGAAGATGATTTATTATGATACCAATATTCCATATTTTATTTTAGGTATTGTGATATGTTTTACTATGGATGAGTTATTTTAATAACATTCATGGTTTAGGAATAAATTATTGACATTTCCTATACTAGTTTTAATAACAATGTTTATGTTAGGTTTCATTCTTTTCATATGAGGAATGTATTGGACTTAGTATGTGATGGGTGGAGCCCGCTATAGCTCCATGATGCATTGGTAGGTCTCATGAGACAAGTAGACATGAAATTGGTCGAATACATTCCCAATATGATATATGGCTTTGGCTAAGGCCAATATCATTTTTAGATGCCTTGTCCAAGGCCTTGACAAGATGTTTCAGAATGTCTGACATTATACATTCCCTCATTATGAAAATAATAATGATCGTTCATGTGGTTATTCATCTAGTAGAATACCCATGAATATGTTTTATTATGGAAATATTTACTCAGCACATATTCCTTCTATATGGTTTTCATTTTTATTATCTGTAAAGGCATGTGTTTTGAATTATTCACCATGGATAATGTTTATGTTATCTTATGTTGGACTACATACCCTTACTAAGAATTTGAGCTCACCCCTTTATTATGTTTAATTTTCCCAGGATATGAAAAATTTAGTTATGAGTGACTTACAGGCATAATCTGGGAGGCCTGGATGTTTCTAATGGAATAAATTAGTGTTTTATTTCTTTTCAAGTTGTAATGTTAAACTCATGTATGTATCTTGTTTCCAATAACACTAAACTGATCAGCCTTTCTGTACATGATTACTTGTAACTTTCCAATGTTATGTAATAAAGCACTGACTCTGTGTAACTGGGGTAAAGGTGTTATAGTTGGTATTAGTGGAAGTTTAGTACAAACCTGGGAGACTATATTTAGAAAATATATTATTATGGAACATTACCCTAAGATAAAGGATTAATATAAAAGAACATCGTAGAATTTTGGTACTATAGAGATTTTGTGAGTTTTCCAGGAAATGCATCCCTGTCTGGATACAAGCTGGTAGAGGTGGATCTGGAACAGATGTACCTTGGGGTAAAACCTGAAAACACCACTTTGAGAAAGACTCGAACGGGAACCGTTGCATGACAACGGGCCTTGCTGCACTCTTGGTTACGACACACCTAGGGGATATTCCTAGGATAATTATACTTTTCATTACAAACCATTATGAAGGATTTATGAGTATATACCTCTTGAAAGAAATTTTTTTATGATTATGTATTATATCAATAAACTGTTCAATTTATGTTAAGTGTTTTACATGTTTGGAATTATGTGTTATGGTTCATAAACAAAACTATTGTATGCCATTTTATAGATATTTCAACCAGTGTAAGTAATGGAAACCGTATCACCACACGTGATCCATGTAGAGATTTCCCTCCTACTCATGATAATTATAGCAGAGATGGTGATGCAACTAGTGCGGATCAGCTTGCCACCATACTGGGACAACTCAAATAGGATATGAACAATAGCATTCACCCTATGGAGCACCTTGATCCGCAACGTGGAGGATCAATGTTATATCACTTCATGAGGTAACAAACACCAACATTCAATGAATCGAAAAATCCATTTATAACTGAAGAATGGATAAGTTCCTTAGAGGAAAAATTTCTTTCTTAAGGGAGTAGTGAAAGGGGAAAATGTTTTCATGGCAGTTTATCTCCTCACCAGAGAAGTTGATCACTGGTAGTCATTAATTCAAAATAGAAAGGAAGAAGAATAAGTATCAAGTATGGAATAAAGAGAGTTTAAAGATCATTTCATAGGAAAATACTCTCCTCGTGACCATCGAGCGGATATGGAATGGAAATTTCTGAGTCTAGTACAAAAGGAGGATGAGAATGTCACAAATTATGAAGCTAACTTTACAAGGATAGGAGGAATGTTTTAGATTATATATGTAACCCAAGAAGTATGATTGATCGTTTATTTTATGGGTTAAAAATATTTCTCCATTGAGCATTAGTCTCGCAAACCTTCTCATTGTATGAAGATGTTGTCTCATATTCTACTAATACAGAAAATGGATTCTCTAAGTCTTATGACTTTAAAACAATGCAAGAGAAGAAGAGATATTCAGAACACTCTGGGAAAGGATATATGGAAAGAGGGAATAAGGGAATATTTTAATTTTCACCATGTGATAATTGTGGAAGGAAGCACCCTGGTGCCTGTCTAAAAAGAAAATGAGTATGCTACAAATCTGGAAAAAAGGCCATCCTTCTAGTGATTGTATGGAGAATAAATAAGATTCCAATGTCCAATGCTTCAATTTTAAGGATATGGGACATTATGAAAATGTATGTCCGATGTGTTAGGAAAAATTACCTAAGAAAATCCCAAGGGATCAAGGCCTAGATTATGCGATCAATACTCTTGTGGTTGAAGCTTCGCAAGATGTAGTGGCAGGTAATTTAATAGTTTCCTCATGTTTATCCAATTCTTTATTTGATTCGAGATCATCAAATTGTTTCATATCTTCCTGTATTCTATGAAAATTTGATATTTTCAATTTTATTTAATAAGGGTGTTTTCAGTCAAACCTCCTAAGGGAAGTATCATTACAACATTTTTTTGAACCAGTGACCATTGAGGCATATAAACAATATTTATCTACTGATCTAATTTTCATACCCATGATTGAAATTGATATAATACACAGTTTGGATTGTCTTTCAGACATTGATGCAAAAATTTATTTTCAGAAGAAGGACATTACGATTCTCAATGATAATAAAGAGTACATTATCTTTAGAGAAGAAACATCACCATCTGTTTATTATCTAGATCAACCCTCAGTAACTCTAATAAATTCAATAATTGGGGAGGATGAGAATGAAATAATTATGGGTGAGGAGAATAATGATCGAAGAGAGGACATACCTATTATGCAATAATATGTTGATGTGTTTCCATATGATTTACCTGGACATCCTCCAGAAAAATAAATTTAGTTTTCCATTGATCTAATTCCTCATTCAAGGCCCATATTGAAGACCCCTTATAGAATGGATATTTTGGAATTAGTTGAACTAAAGAAACAACTAGAGGAATTGAGTAATAAGGAATGTATTCGCCATAGTTTTTCACTAGGGGGAGCCCTTGTCCTTTTTGTGAAGAAGAAATATAGATATATGTGGTTTTACATTGACTTCAGGGAGATCAATGCTACAATAATAAAGAACATGTATCCCCCACCATGAATTGATGATTTATTCAACCAACATCATATATATCAATATTTTTAAATGATTGAACTTCTAAATGGATATCATTAGTTGTGTGTGACGAAGGAAGACATTCCGAAACCCACATTTCGAACTAGGTATGGGCATTACATGTTTACAGTAATGCCTTTTAAATTTACTAATGAACCATTTATCTTCATGTATCTAATGAATAGAGTTTTCAAGGAATATCCTGATGACTTTATAGTGGTATTTTATGATGATATCATGGTATAATCCAAAATCTATGAAGATCATGAAAATCACTTGCACATTATTTTAAATAATATTCGAAGAAATGAATTATATGGGAATTTTAGCCGGTGTAAATTCTGGCTTTAATACACTTCTTTTCATGGCCATATTGTCTCAAAGGATGGAATATCTATTCATCCTTCAAAGACTATGTAAATTCAAGAATGGCCAGCACCGATGAGTATAACTGAGGTATGTAGTTTTATTGCTTTAGTATGTAATTATCGACATTTTGTCTATAATTTTTCCCAGTTGGCTAACTCATTAACCAAGATCACACATAAAATTGTTAAATTTGTTTGTACAAAATAGTGTGAATAATGTTTTAAATAATTGAAGAGAAGATTGGTCAATGATACTCTATTGACTCTACTATCAGGGAATGATGGGTTTGTTATTTATAGTGTTGCTTCAAAGAAAGGACTTGGTTGTGTCCTTATGCAAAATGATAGAGTTATAACCAATGCATCATGACAGCTAAATATTCATGAGTAAAACTATCACACTCGTGATCTTGAGATAGTAGCTATAATATTCACTCTGATGATATGGAGATTCTATCTCTATGTTGAAAAATGTGAGATTTACACTGATCATAATAGTTTGAAGAATATTTCCTCACAAAAAGAACTAAACACGAGGCAAAGGATATGGCATGAACTATTCAAGGATTATTATTACACAATACACTTCCAACTGGGGAAGGCAAATAAGGGGGAAGGTTCTTTGAGCAGAGAGGATCATGGAGTTTTGAACAAGATGAGAGTTTAAAGGGATCCTATTTTCATTGATCTAGTGAAGATGGATGTAGTAATAACCATGGGAGGTGAAACATCAATACTTTTTCAAATGTTTTCCAAACCATATTTACTAGAAAGGATAAAAAATTCTCATACTAATGATTATGAGTTTCAAAAGATGATTAAAGCTCTAAATGATTGGAGATTTAGTCACTTCGTATATGAAGATGGAATTATGAAATTTGGGAAGATTCTTTGTGTTCTCGACATACCTGATCTAAAAAAGAAATTATTGGATGATGCTCATAGCTCAAATTTCTCTATAAACCCTGGGGGAACCAAGATGTTTAAAGATTTGAAGGAACATTTTTTGTGGGACAACATGAAAAGGGAGATTGTTGCTTTTGTGTCAAGATGTATGGTTTTCCAACAACTGAAAGATAGAAGACAACATCCTAGAAGGGTCATGCAACCTCTTCCCATACTTGAGTGGAAATGGGATGATATTACGATGGACGTTTTCATAGGACTACCAAAGACTCCTAAAAGGAATGATCCAATATGGTCTTTTCTTTATCATCTTACGAAGTCTGCACATATTCTATTTATAAGAAACGATTTACCACTTGAACGTTTAGAAAGATTGTATATTCAGGAAGTTGTAAGACTTACAGTTGTACCCCTATCAATTGTTTCTGATCGTGATCCCCATTTTACATCAAGATTCTAGAAAAGTTTTCAAACAATCCTTGGATACTGAACATTGTTTGAGCATAGCCTACAACCCTCAGACTTATAGACAATCAGAACAGACTATTCAAACCTTAGAAAACATGATGAGATCTTACTCGCATGACTTTAAAGGTATGCGGGATAAATATTTACCTTTGGTATAATTTCACTACAACAATATATTCCATTCAAGTATTTAGATGGAACCATATGATACATTATATAGAAAGTGATGTTGCACCCCAACTTTTTGGTATTATGTTTGTGAAAGAAAACTCATTTTCCCAGAACTTATAGAAGGAACGATGGAAAATTTAAAGGCTATCCAAACCCACATCAAAGCAGCTCAATGTAGGAAGATGAAATATGCCGATAATCAAAGGAAGGATTTGAAATTTCAGGTAGGAGATCATGTTTTCTTGATGGTATCTCAATGGAAATGAGTTATATGATTCGGTAAGAAGGGTAAATTAAGTCCCAAGTACATCGGATCTTTCGAAATTCTAGAACGAATTTGGGTTAAAGATTATCATTTGGCAATGCCACCAAGTCTCTCCAAAGTTTGTGATGTGTTCCATATATCATGGTTGAGAAGTTACATGACTGGACCAAAGCATGTACTCACCTATGAAGAAATTGAAATATATCCTGATCTATCTTATTGTGAAGATCCTATCATGATTCTTGATACCTGAGAACAAGTGTTTAGAAACTGGAGGACTTATCTGGAAAAAATTCTATGGAAAACCATAAGGTGGAAGATACAATGTGGGAACCAGAAGAACTTATGATGAAGAACCATCTGAGTCATTTTGTGCAGTAGTATTCTAGAGATTTCGAGGAGGAAATTATTTGAAGGAGGGAAAAATGTAACACGCCAATCTTCCATGGTACGTTTCCCTTTGAATAATCCAATAACTTTCATTGTACACAACTTCAAGATTCTAACACTCCACGACCAATCAAACTAGCTGTTATGAATAGTAATACCCACTTTCTGAAATTATATAAATTTTATATTTTAAAATGGACTTCATTTTTGAATTCGTAATATCGAAATTAGCTTAGGGTGAATTCTTGGTATTTTTTTGAAAACTTTCATTTTTTGATGATCAGTGAAAAATATTATGTCATTGTTTAAAACTAAAATTTTATTTAATTATTTATTTATTTTATTTAAATTTAATTTAGGTCAAAATAGATACATTATACCTATATAATTTCAATGTAATTCATTTGATTCATTTTATAATAAGATTAGATATATAAATAAAATTAAACATTTTACCGTATTTTTCCTACATTCCAGGAGCATTTTCAAATTTTCATAAAATATAATTTTACCACTTCTGTAAATTTAATTTCAAAAAATAAAGACACATGGTTAATGTGAGTAAGTAATATGTGGTTCAGTAAGATGAAAATAATTTTTGGTGAATAGTTAATTTTGACTTTTATTTACCACGGTTAAAAGTAAATATGGTAATTAATGATAAAAATGATATCATAATTTCCCTAACACGTGTCCTAATTATATTGGATAAGAATAATTCAACCAAAAACAACCGTAGGAATAAAATATAATCCCCTTTGGTCCACTTTTATTAGATTAGAACATTTATTATTATTTTATTTAAATAAGATTTAAAAGAGATAAATTCAATGCTTAATAACTAAACCATTTTTAATATAGGGTTACACATAAAATAAATTTGACTATAAATATTAATTATAAAGCTAAAAAAATTCACACATAATGGTATTTTGTTTATAATTTCTAAACATTAAACAATTTAATTCATTTATGACACAATGATGATGCAGTAATTACCTTATTAATTAATGATTAAAATAATTGATATTTTAAATTTCCAAAGAAATGTAATTTGTGAATTTTGATGAATTAAATTAATTTTCTTGGTTTTTATGACATGTTAGGGATGATTAAATAATTTTTTTGGAGTATTCATGTTGTTATGATTTTCACAAAAACCAAATACTAAATAGTGTCAAATTTGACATAATTGACTTTTTAAAACAAATACTATATTATTAATTGATATAATATTTCTAAAAATATATGTTTTGGCCAAAAGACTTATATAATGTTATAGATATTAATAATAAACTACTTGGGGTCCTCTTGGCTTGTTATAGTTAGATTATTAACCATATAATATAAAAATTCAAAGAGACATGATAAATGACAAACTATTTTACCAAGAGGTAAATATAAAAGATAAGGTTAATATGGTGTCCTAAACCTATCTAAAGCCTATTGGTTGATAGGTTTTCGACCCATCCCCACCTTAGCCTTAATAAAGATAATTTCTGAGCCATTAGAAATTGAAAATAATTTAATTATAAAATAATATTTCAAGGGTATGATGGGGATAAAAAATCATAAAGTGGAGTTTAATAATGGAAGTCAGATAGAGAAATATATCATTTCCAAAAAATTACAACATCCCACTTGTCAAGGGTTCGGGAAGAAGCACCCCAGAAATTGCTAAAAGGGGAAAAAGAAGTGTTTTGGGAGTGGGAAGTAAGGACAACAAGCCTCCAATTTCCAATAGGAGAAACCCAAAAATTTGATAGAGAATATGAATGCTATGGTCAACCTCAATGCATTGTACATTAATTCAACTAGAAGAAACCATGGGACTTTTTAGATCTATTCACTAAGACAATTTTTTTCAAAGTCAACCAACAACCTCCAAGGTAGTAAGGGAGTGGTTTTTCTATCACTACCTCTAAAGTGAATCTTGACAATGAATTGGTGAAAGGAATTCCAGTTATTCTTTCAATAATAGAGAACATAATTTTTTATTATGAGTCTTTATATTCCCTCATATCATGAATGTTTAATAGATCTATCAAAACACCATCACAAATCATGAAAGTACAGTTATCGATAAAAATGGAAATTGTGTCAATTATTTCATCCCAAGTACATAACTCCTCCCTTTTTAACATTTTTGGGATGAACATCCCATTGAACTTTGTTATACTTCAATTTGTGGAATTTGATGAAATTTTAGTTGTAGGCTTTCTTTTTGAACATATATCGAACATAAATTTACATGATAATAAAATTGATCATCATATGGTGAATCAACCCCATATTATGAACAGGATCGTGGATGATGATGAATCTAATTTTGCACCATCATATCAGGAATGTGAATTATTTCCCTTTGGGAAAGCATATCTAGTTAAAATGATCGATTCTACCGAATTTATCATCATCAAAGACATTACTATTGTGAGGGAATAAGCAGATGTGCTTGCTTTATAATAGTCTTGTCTTCCTCCTTGCTGAGAGGTCAAATTTTTAAATAAACATATACCTATGGCGTTTCCAATATTCAAGACTCTATATAGGATGGCTGTTGTGAAACTTGAGGAGCTGAAGAAACAACTACACATGAATCTACATAATGTATTCATATGACCACGTTCTTTACTTTGGGTTTCACTATCCCTATTTTTTAAGAAGAATGACGGGTCAATGCACCTTTTCATTGATTATCACGGGCTCAAAAAGATTACAGTAAAGAAAAATTACCGCCCTCCTCATTTGGATAAATTGGTTGATCATCTATGTGGATGATAATACATATCCATGGTGGATCTTTAATCAGGATGTTATCAACTAAGGGTGAACAAGGAAGATTTCCCCAAGGAATATTTTTGTACACGGTATGAGAACTATGAGTTCATAGTGATGCCTTTCGAGATAAAAAATGATCCAAGAGTCATCATGGACTTAATGAATAAATTATTTATAGATTACCTTGACAAATTTTGGGTAGTCTTTGTAGATGATATTATAATATAGTCCAAAATAAACGATCCTGAGAAGCATTTGAACACTATAATAAAGACCATAAAAAATGAGAATCATTACGGAAAGTACATCATTTGTGAGTTTTGGTTCATGGAAGTGTCCTTTTTAGGGAATATCCTCACAAGAACTGGGATATTTGTGGACCCTTCAAAGTTGGAAGCAATTTAAGGGTGGTTGAGGCCAATATATGTGATAGATATCAATAGTTTTTTTATTAGCTAGTTAATATAACAACTTTTTCAGAAATTTATCATTATTATCAAACCCTAATTTCAAGAGAACATGAAAGGGAGTCATGTTTGATTGGAATGATGAATTTGAATAAATCATCATGTAGTGGAAAAGAAGACTGCTCATTGCCCCTGTGATCACACTACCCACAAGTGGAGAACCTTTTAATGTATTCAGTGATGCAACACCTAAAGGATTAGGCTTTCTGATGATCCCCAATGAAAAATTAATTTCCTACAGCTCAAGGGAGATTAATATTGATGCAGAAAATAATATGACTTTTGATCTGGAGTTTGAAGATGTGATATTCTCTTCTATAATTTGGTGTTATTATATAATTGGGGAAAAGTTTGAAATATATACTGATCAAAAAATACATAGATATATATTCATTCTAAATGTTCTGAATATGCACTAATGAAAATAATTAGAGCTCATAAATGATTATGAATCCTCAATTGACTACCATACCATGAAAGAGAAAAATGTGGAATATTATCACTGTTGAAAGGATATAGAAATTATATCATCAATGATAATTGAGAAGGATATGATATTCTTATATTAGAATGTAATATACATGGGAATCATAAAGAAATAAACATCAATAATCCATTCAAAAAAATTTTCCCAACCATCTCTTATTGAAAAGTTAAAGGATGCAAAAAATGATTATTTGTGAATTCAGAAGAAATTGATAACTATAAGAAAGGGAAAATAATTAGAGTGTACATAAAATTATAAAAAAAATTTATATTTGGGTCAATAATATGTGTTCCAGAAAATCTAGAGTTAAATAATGAACTGTTGGATGATGAACATATGTAGACTTATTCCATTAATCCATGAAACAAAACAGATTATTGAGATCTCTAAGAGATATATTATTGTGATAACATCAATATTTAGATCAATGATTATACATCAAAGTGCCCTGTATTTCAAAAATTGAATGCTAAATGTAATGAGAATAAAGGGGTGATCCAACCATTATCCATACAAACAAGGAAATTGGAAAACATCACTATAGTCATTGTCACTAGATGTCAGAAGACATCCAAAAGAAGCAGTGCTATCTAGGTTTATTGGATAATATTAAAATGACTGCACACATCAAACAATTTGAGAGGATTTATCAACGGATCAACTGGATAAAATATACATTAGAGCAATGGTTAAACTACAAGGAGTACCAAATAAAATATTCTTCGACCGAGATCTAAGATTCAACTCAATGTTCTGGGAAAGTCTCCAGCTTGCTCAAAACACTAAGCTGAATTTCAGTGTGACCTATCATCCTCAAATTGATATCAAATCTATGTGATTTATTTAGACAATAGAAATTTTTTTGAGATTATGTTATATGTACTTCAAAGGTGGATGGGACCAACATAATCATTTTGATGGGTTCTCTTACAATAATATTTTCCATGATATAATCCCAATAGCTACCCATTAATATTTTTGTGGGAAGAGGTTCATAATACCATCATGTTGAAATGAATTTGGAGAATGAAAACATATAGGTCTTGAAATGGTTTAAGAAAGGGTGGAGAAATATAAGACCACCAAACATCACATCAAAGATTATCAGAGTCGACAGAAGATCTGTGCTAAAAATCATTAATGAGACATAATGTTTGATGTTTCATACATGGTGTTATTTCACATTCTTCCATGGAAGAATGTGATAAAATTTGAGAAGAAGGTTAATCTTAGTCCATTTTACATCATCCCTTTTGAGATGCTTTATCGCATCATGGTGGTGACCGGTTGACCATCACTCACACCAAACATATCTCATGTACATAATGTATTCTATATATACCTCATGATAAAATATGTCTCAGACCCCTCACATGTTCTCAATAAAGATGCAGTACCATTTTATAATGATCATTCTTATGAAGAGAAATAGGTGAAGTTCTTATATTTTATAGAAAAACCACTAGAACAAAAGTCAATGCCCCTTATTAAGGTGTTGTGAAGAAACCAAAGGATTGAAGAACAAACATAGGAACCATAAGAGTTGTTGAATAATTGGTACCATCATATATTTTAGTGTAGGAAAATAAAATCCTTATGGAGAAATTTCCAAATGGGGGAAAATTGTGACGACCCTAACAGTTATGAATAAAATTTTGTTTTTTGATTCAATTAAATGTATTACGGTTATAGAAAACAAATGAACTTGTTTTTTTATTATGTACAATTTTATTTTGATTAATTTTTAGTATCTTTACTATATATAATATAGTTATTTAATATTAAACATAAGATTAGTATAAATATAGGGTTTTGACAAATCTAATAGTCACAGAAAAATGATTTGTTTGCCTCAAATAGTAGGATTTTACCTTATGAATACTCATTATCATAGCTACTAAGATTGATATAATTTATGGGATTTTCCCAATACCATTCCCAATCTAATATACAGAACATAAGGATGAGGGAAATTTTTTAAGGGATATGTTCAAGCACATCAATATAAGCACCCAAACCGTGTTCACTAAATGACCCCATGAAAGCCCCACTATCGCGCACCTCACTCTTAGAGAGTATGCTGATTTATAAAAGGGATATTTTTTAAGACAAATTAAATAGTAGTATATACATTATTTTTCATAGAATACTGAATATATTTTCATCCTATTATTGTTACATTATAATTTATTTTTGTTTTGATTCAATAAAACACAAATATTTTTTTAGGTTAATATTGAAACTAAGATAAGATATCTTTGAATTAAAGGATTGTTGAAATAAATAATATTTTTATAAAATATAATTATTAAATAATTATTATTAAATATAATTAAATATATAATTTTATGAAATCAAATTTAATTTTTTTAAGGTTTCAAAAAACCATTATTGTAAAAAACCAATAATTTTCAATAAATGTTGGTTTTCATTTAAAAATTAAAAATTCACATATTTAGAAACAATATATATATAATGATTATTATATTATTAATAGGTATTTCAAAATTATCCCATGGTGAATGATTCATAATGTTTTTGAGACAATATAATTTTTGAGTATTAATTAAATACCTTATAAGTATACTTTCTATTTTATGTCCTGAAAATGACCCAAATGTTTTGTAATAAGTAATATAAATGGGATACATGAACAAATATATGTTTTTACTATAAAATAATGTGTTTTTTTTGTTTATTTTAATTATTTTATAAATATATTATAAATCATCCAGAATTCATACTATATTTTATGGTTTTAATATCCATTCTTTAAGAGTATGTCCCACATGTACATAAGAATGGGAATAATTGTATTATGATTGTCAATATACATCCTAAAATGGTGTATAAAAATCCATTTTGTTAGAAAACATGTGAAAAAACCATAGGATGGTTTGTGGTGTTGAATATTGTATTAAATTCACTGAAAACCCAAAATAATAAACAAATCCCCCTCTTTTTCTATATATCCCCACCGAAGATCCCATTTCGGTTAATTAAAAACCCTTTTATCACATACATACGATCACATAGGCTCCCTAGATTCTTCCAAAGGAATACCAAAGCTCTCAAGAATCCCCTCCCATGTCTTTGGTGTCACACATTCAAGTAAGGGACATTCCTCTAGTCCTTTGAAATTCAATTATCTTATTTTACAAATAGTAATTTTAATTTCAAATAGTTATAATTTCATTCATTTATAATCAATATCTTACATTATATTTTATTTTATTTTAATCAATGATCATTTATCCTCCTTTTGGGCCCTTACCTAGGCCCTTAATATGTTGACATTTCGCAATGGATCCTCACATTGTCTTCAATTTTCAATTTTCTTTATAAATATTTCCATTTTAGTCTCATTGTTTAATGTTGTGACACGTATTTACATGTCCTTATTACACCCCATTTTTTAATAAATTATGAGAGACAAATTTTTCTCTCTTAGACCTTTTTTATGTATTTTTATACTACATCGTTTTGCTACCAGAATTTTACCACAATTTTCTATGAAAGAAAAATTGTGTAATGGATACCATAACAAATTTAATATCAAGGTTATTCAACCTTATACATATATAATTATTGATTGGGGACATAATTGTATGTATTAAAAATTCCTTTATCATGGGAGAAATTATTATGATGAATAAATCCAGATTTTATTATCAATGTAGAAAAATTAATTATGATAATGAAATGAATATGATAGGTGTTCCCAAAGAGTGCCCCAATGCATGGGGTACTATTGAGTTTTATGATAGTCAGGTTGGGAAAGGGTGTGCCTAATTCCATTTTGGAATGGTTTCCAATATTATGACTTTTTGGATTTATCCTTGATATGTGTTTATGATGCAATGTTTTATGTTTCCACATTTCCATTTTTATAATTATCATGTTATATCATGTCTCATAGCTCATGCTTATGATTGCTAGTATTTTTATGCCCCATTGATATACCTATCTTATAACATTTATTATTGTAATGGTCCAGACCCTCATGATCCGTCCCTTTTCCAAATTCTAGGATCCTAAGGGGTCGCCCATCGTTCGGTGTGACCGATCAGAGTGACTGATCGACGCGACTGATCGGCCTGACCGATCGGTGCGACCGACCGCTCACTGTCATCCAACCTTGTCGGGTTTTCCTTCTACATTTTTTCCCATAACGCCTCTTTTTGGCCTTTTTGACCTTTTTAAGGCGTTTCAAGGCCTTTTTAACACATATTTAATATCTAAAAATCCGGAGAAACCTCCCTATTAAATAACAATAAATTTAGTCGCATGTATCCACCCAATCGCGTGGTAAAACCACGATCCGACTTCCAAGGCGTTCAAATTACTTATCCCATAATGTTGAGTATCTCATATTTTTTATCATGCTAAAAATTATTCTTCTCCCTCTCGGCTAGTCACCTCCTTTTCCTTCTGTGTTTGAAGTACCTTCTTTCCTGAGGCAAGTGGTGCACCTGTGCGGAGCCCTGCGAGTTGTGCTTCCCCTGTTTTGGAGCGTGGAGAAAAACGCTGATCTTTGATCAACCAAGTAGGTATTTTATCCTTCATCTCTTTTTTCTTTGTATCATGCGGGGTGGTCATGCTTTTGAATCTATGGAAATTGATGAAACTGAACTTAACAAAGATAATAAACGGACTTTTAAAGAATAAAGGGGGTGTGAACGATGTTTTTTTTTTACTCTTTATGTTGTTATGTGTTGTGAATTTTATGAGCCTATGCTCACTAAAAATAATGGACATTGGTGGTCTTTCTCTGTGCACTAATGAACCTCGATGCTCGTTGATGTTTAAATAACCGTAACATGGAATTGGTTTATTACGTATACTCGGTTAAATAAATTGAAAGCACCAGGATCAACCCTTTTATGTGAAAACCCCGGTTAATGCACAGTGGAATTGAAACCATATAGTGTGTTAAATAGTTTAAATATGAAAATTCCTGCATTGTACTAACTTGTGTTGGTGGTAGAGGTTTGGTTGTTTCATCCACGGGACGATTTCTGTGGTGATGTGGGTGGGGATGGAATCCCCTACTGTTGTACTTTCGCTGGTTGTGATTTTTTTGAGGATGTCTGGTTACTCGGCTAACATCACGAATTGGGGTGGAATACTCTGTTGTTGAGAGACCATTGGCTCATAGATTTTGGGGACATGGGGCTGTTTCTTAGAGTATTCTTTGGTTCCAGTACTTCAAGGGATCTCAATTATCCCTTTTTTGTTGTGACTTGCAAGGGAACCGGGTGTGAATGCTTAAATTTTTGTTTGGAAGTTTCTTTCCTTTTGGCTTGTGGTTATTCCTGTTAGTTGCCCGATAGTGAAGAATTCACCCTAATGGGATCACTTGAACATGAAAACATGAATGGTTGAGTTGGGAAATTGATTTTTGGGAATGTGTTGTGACTTGGCCACGAGTGTCGTGACTTCTTTTTTGAATGAATAATAACAAGGGTGTTTGTGCTTAGGTTTTGTAACCCCTAGGTTGGGATGAGTGTTTGTTACCTATACATATATCTGTAGCTTTTATGTTTCTTATTCGCGCCCTACCCAAGTTGAGCACTTAGTGAAGAACACCCCGTTTCATGGGGAGGGTGTTTTTTTCAACACTCCTCCTAGTGGATGGTTATTAGCTCCTTTTCTTCTCCCTTTCCCGAATATACCAAGACTCTTCGGGAAGGCTGTGATGGCCATAATTCCATTATTAGCCCATGAATATTTGGGCGAGGTAGTTGTGGTGGTTGGCCGAGGTGATTACGGGTAGGTTGTTTACCAAGTATCTTCAGAATGAGGCCCAGGTGTCTTCAGGATTTACAGTATCTTTCTGGACTAGGTGTCTTCGGGTGTGGCAGTGGTTGTTCTGGCCTAGGTGTTTGCAGGATTGGTTACATGGGGTTGTTGTAGCCTAGGTGTATGTGGGAGGGATAGCAGTTGTGGCCCAGTTGTTTTCGGGTGGGGTTTGGCAGTGGTATTGCGGTGAGGATATGGCTAGGTGTGTGCGGGCGGGTGTGGTAGTGGGACTGCGGTGAGAATGGTGCGATTGGTTTGATGCATAGGATGTCTTCAATAACCAGTGGGAAAGCAGCGTGGGGTACCCGAAATTCCATGTGCTATTACTATATGTTACATGACTTGCATTAATTTGGGAGCGCGCCTTGGTGAGGTTTGGGTGGGTAGTATTTCCTTGTTTGGTGTTTGGTTATCTCTTTTTCCATGGGGCATTAGAATGTCTCCTCACTTGTACACGAGAGTCTATGGTTTTCCCTACTGAGTGTACTTGTATGCTCAACCTATGTATATAAAATTGTTTTCAGGTTTCCAGGAGGACTTTAGGGATCGGGCGAGACGGTACTAGCTCGAGCCTTGGGGTAGTTTCCGTTGTCGTTTCCCTTTTATTGGTACTTTAACTTTATAGTTTTTGAGGCTTTTATTATTTATTGTTGAACATGCATAAGGGAATGGGTTACTTTTGGATTTTCCTTTACATTAATCTTTGGTATTGTTGGGGTTCTTATCTTATCTCTCATTTCCATAAAAATAAAAAAGGTAATGCCTTCCATTTTTGTGAGATTTTATACCCTTGGTGTTGGTCACCTCTCCGGGACTTATTGAAGGTGGGTTTCGGGGGTCATTATCTCTCCTTCAAATTATAAAAGGAAGGGCTTGGAAAACTGCTGACCCTTCCCTCCTTTTGGTGAAGGCGGGTCATGACAGAATGGTATCAAAGGACTGGTTGGAAGATAGGATGGAGTCTAGAGTTAGGAACAGTGATGATTTCATGGGATGGTAGGGAAACAGTGTTGGGTGACCTTGGTGCATGAAATAGGCCATGGAAGACCCGCTAGGACATGTGATTTTAGGGCCCCCTGTGATCCGATTCAAGGACTCTCGACCTACCGAATGACCAAGTGAGGATACACTGATTGCAAGGTAGAGACCCTAGGAAAGGTACATGCATAATAATGACTTATGTTATCATGTTTCTGGATGTTTTGGGGATTAAAAAATAAATAATGAAGTCAAATAAAATGTAAGAACAATATTCTACATTAACGGGCTTAGGCATTCTTTGTTTACCTTACAGCTATGGTACCATGGAGATGACCACGAGTCGTGCAGGAGATTGAGGCCCAGGAGGTTGACTCGGATGACTGATGAAGGGCTAACCGAGAAGAGGAGGATGATCAGTGGTAGAAAATGCTTCATGCTTTCCAGCGGCAGACCCTCGGGAATTATGAGGACAGCACCTCAGGCATGGAGAAGGAGAGCTGGCTAAAGGAGCTGGTGATAGATTTCGGCTTGATCCGAGCTCCGGTGAAGTACTGGGTTCCTCTAGTCGTGATCCAGATGCGGGGAGTGGCACATCAGTGGTGGACGCTCTATATGGGGGAGAAGAGGGAGGCAGAGGTGGCATGGGCTGGTTTTGAGAAAGATTTTCGGGGAGAATTCCTCCCTTCTATGATGAATGCTAAGAAGAGGCAGGAGTTACTCTCCCTCCAGCAGGGGGGTATGTCAGTGAGTGAGTTGGGGATCAAGTTCAAATATCTCCTCCACTTTGCTCCGGACCTCTTTTCAGATGAGTAGTCTTGGGAGAGACTTTTGGAGGAGGCGCTCTGACCTTCCCTCTAGTAAGCTGTTACTCCCTTCACCCTACCGACATACCTAGAGGTGCAGAAGAAGGCTGAAGTGGTGGATAATATGGACATGCTGGGAAGTGTATCACGAGAGGGGATTCAGATAGGCTCGTCAAAGGGGAAGGCCTTCAGCACCAGACCTCTAGCATCAGGACCCTCTAGATTTCGACTAGTAGGGAGCAGGCCTCAGTAGTTCCAGTAGGACCGGATGTCATTCGAGGAATGATCAGTTTGTTCAGTACCATTTCTGACGTCTTGTTCGATACAGGAGCTTCACACTCCTTTGTTACACTCAGTATATCCTGTGCTTTGAGTCTATATGCCGAGAGACTTCCAGTGCCCATGGTGCTGAGCACACCAGCTGAAGGTCAGACCGACTTGTTATATGTTTTTAGAGGATGCAGACTGATGATAGGGCCACATCAGTCAGTCAAGGATCTCATACTGTTGCAGATATAGCCATACGATGTCTTCCTAGAAATTGACTGGTTGTTCTCTGTGTGTGCCTTCATTGACTGCTTCTGTGGAAGGGTCATGTTTTCAGACATGAGCGGCCGACATGAGACTTTCATCGGTGAACAGGGTTTCCAGGGGAGCAGCAAGCAAGGGGAACCCCTCCTCTCCTTTTTTTTTCTGAGCTATCAGTGGAGTCAGCAGATGTAGAGATGGTGGAGGTACCAGAGATCGTCAGGGAGTTTATGGACGTCTTCCCTGAGGAGGTGACGACTCTACCCCCTCGACGTGATGTCGAGTTTGGGATAGACTTGCAGCCTGGTGCTCGTCTGATTTTGATGGATCCCTACCGGATGGCACCTTCGGAGCTACTGGAGTTGCGGATTCATATTGACGATCTAATGAAGAGGGGTTATGTTTGACCAATTATTTAACCGTGTGGCGCTCCAGTCTTGTTCGCAAAGAAGGCATATGGTGGTCTAAGGCTGTTCATAGACTAAAGGAGGTTAAATCAGGTGACGGTCAAGAATCGCTACCCTCTTCCAAGGATAGAAGATCTTTTCGACTAGCTTAAGGGGGCAGGATGGTTCTCCAAGATCGACCTGTGGTCTGGATATCACCAGTTGAGGGTGAAAGAGGGCGACATCCTGAAGACGGCCTTTAGGTGCAGATATGGGCACTTCGAGTTTGTCGTCATGCCATTCGGCATTACAAATGCTCCAGCTATATTCATGGGGCTTATGAACTCTCTCTTCCAGGATTATCTGAATCAGTTCGTTGTAGTATTAATTGATGGCATCCTTATCTATTCAAGATTAGCGAAGGATCACACAGAGCACCTGAGGATGCTTTTGGGGGTCCTCCGACAGCACCAACTCACTGGGAAGTTGTCGAAGTGAATGTTTTGGACGTGAGAAGTGAGCTTCCTTGGGCACGTAGTGTCTGAGTAGGCCGTAGTAGTAGACCCATCGATGGTTGAAGTGGTTGTTTCTTGGGCAGCACCCAAGAATGTGGCAGAGGTTCTTTGTTTCATCGAGCTGGCATGTTACTATCGGAGGTTCAGACCCAACTTCTCCTGAGTTGCAGCACCTTTGATATCCTTGACGAAGAAGGATCAGGCTTTCATGTGGGATGAGAAGTATGGGGCGGCCATCAGTTATCTGAAGGAGAAGTCGGTTAGTACCCCATTATTGAGGTTACCAGAAAAAGGGGCAGCATATGAGGTGTTTTGTGATGCTTCAGGACATGGCCTCAGATGTGTGTTGATGCGGCAGCAAGGGGTGATCTCTTATGGGTCTAGGCAGTTACATCCCCATGAGCGTAACTATGACACCCATGATCTAGAGCTTGCGGCGGTCGTGTTCGCACTAATGTTGTGGCGGCACTACCTCGTCTGGGAGGGCTTCATGGTCTTCACCGATCACAAGAGCTTGAAGTATGTCTTCTCCCAGAGGGACCTAAAATTATAGCCGTGAAGGCATATGGGGTTTCTTCCGGACTATGATTTTGTGATTTCCTACACATCAGGGAAAGGAAACGTGGTGGCTAATGGCTTGATCAGGAAGGTGCAAAGGGATGCGATCCGAGAGTCGGCGGATGCTTAGAGGGCGATGGAGGAGTTGGCTTCCCTACACCTGGATGCGAGGATGGATGGTGGTATGGGTTGCCTGTATCAAATGATTGTACAATCTCTTTTGTTACATCAGGTGGAGGAGTCTTAGTGGGGAGACCCAAAGAGTGAAGTGGAGTGTGACCGTGTTAGCCAAGGTAGTTCTTCGGAAGGGTGGGCAGAAGATGGTCATAATCAGATGCTATTCCGAGGGAAGTTGTTCGTTCTGGAGGCAATGCATGAGAGTGTCCTTGGTGAGTTCCACAGCTCACCCCTGGCAGTGCACCCAGAAGTTTCCTAGATGTGTCAGGGTCTGAGGAGACAGTTTTGGTTGCCCGGGGGCAAAACGGTTGGTGGGAGAGTTTGTAGCCAAGTGCCTAGTGTGTCAGAAGGTGAAGGTTGAACACCGTGTTCCAGGTGTTTTATTGAAACCTTTAGATTTCCCCGAGTGGAAGTGGGATGACATCTCGATGGAATTCATCACAGGGCTACCCAAGGTTCAAGGAGGGTGCGACGCCATCTGGTTAGTACTGGACCGGTTGACGAAATCGTCTCACTTTCTGGCAATCAATGAGTCAAGTGCAGTGGACGCTCTATCATGGCGGTATGTGGACGAGGTGGTGAGGATTCATGGGGTTCCAAGTTCTATAGTCTCAGATAAGGATGCACGATTTACCTCACGAGTCTGGAAAGGTTTGTAGAATGATTTTGGCACACAACTGCGCCTTAGCACTTCCTTCCACCCCCAGACAGATGGGCATATAGAGCACACCATCCAGACCTTGGAAGATATGCTACGAGCATGCATCCTGGACTTCGAGGGATCATGAGTGCGACACTTGCCTCTGGTAGAGTTCGCCTAAAACAATAGCTACCACTCTAGCATTGGCATGTCTCCGTTTGAAGCATTGTACGGGAGGTTGTGTCGCTCACCCATGTGCTGGACTGAAGTCAGGGAGGTAGGTGTTCTTGACCCGGAGGTGGTACAGAGCACAACGGAGAAGGTTTAGGTTATACGAGAGAGGATGAAGGCAGCTCAGGACTGGAAGAAGTCATATGAGGATGACAGGAGAAGGCCCTTGGAGTTCGAAGTTGGGGACCACATGTTCTTGAAGGTCTCCCCTCAGCGTGGGTAGAGGAGGTTTGGAAGGGGGAGTAAGCTCTCCCCCAAGTTCGTCGGACCCTTTGAGGAGTTTCACCAGGTCAGTGAGGTGGCTTATCTACCGGTGTTTCCACCATAGCTACAAAGGGTGCACGTTGTCTTCCATGTGTCCCAGCATCGTCGGAATCTGCACCACGATTCGCACGTCCTCGACTGGGGAGAGCTAGATATCAAAGACTATGAAACCTTCATGGAACGGCCAGTGATGATCGATGGTCGTGAGGAGAAGGTTCATTTTGGATGAACCATCTTGTTGGTTCATGTGTTATGGAGGCATGGTGGGCTTGAGGAGAGTACCTAGGAGAGAGACGTGCAGATGCGAGCCCAGTACCCAACATTGTTTTGAGTTTTATCCTATTTTGTCAGTACATGTTTCTGTTGACTATGGGATGTGCGGTTTCCTTTTTCTACGAATGTGTGTGAAGTGTACTAGAGGATGGGGAGGGGAGGAGCTGATTCCTTGTTAGGAATCATAAAAGTGGATGCGTCTAAACTCGTACGGGCGAGTCAGTGCTGCCCTAAGCGGATAGTATCTTAACACAGAGAGTGGAAAACCCCTCTCCCACCGGGACGGATGGTTTAGTCATTTGTTTTGCGTGGTTTTACAGGGAAAGTAGCAGTAGGACGTCCGTGGTTGTTCAGGAGATAAGGTGTTTTAGTCAGAGAGGTTCGCTCCTAAGAGGTATCTTCCGGGGTGGTTGTTCGAACCCCCTCTCTCCTTCAGTTTTGGTTCTGGATTATCGAGGGTGAGAGTAGTTTGAGAGGTATCTGATTTAATGGCCCATACCATCATGATCCTTTCCTTTTCCAAATTCTAGGATCCTTAGTGGTCGCCCCGCGTTCGGTATGACCGATCGGTGCGAACGATCGGGGCGCCTGATCGGGGCGACCGATCGGTGCGACCGATCGATGTCATCCAGCCTTGTCAGGTTTTCCTTCTACTGTTTTTCCCGAAACACCTCTTTCTGGACTTTTTTACCTTTTTAAGGCATTTAAAGTCTGTTTTAACCCATATTTAATATCTAAAAATCCAGATAAACCACCCTATTAAATAACAATTTATTCAATCTTGTGTAACCACTCAACCACGTGGTAAAACCACGATCTAGCTTCTAAGATGTTCAAATTCCTTATCCCATAACATTGGGTATCTCATTTTTTGATCATGCTAGAAATTATTCTTATCCCACACGGATAGTATCCTCCTTTTCCTTGTGAGTTTGAAGTCCCTTATTTCCTAAGGAAAGTGGTGCACCTGTGAGGAGCCCTACGAGTCACGCTTCCCCTGTTTTGGCGCGTGGAGAAAAACATCGATCCTTGATCCACCAAGTAGGTATTTTCTCCTTATTCTCTCATTTCTTTGTATCATGTGGGGTGTTCATGAATTTTCCTCTATGGAAATTGAAGAAAACGAACTTAACGAAGATAATTAACGGACATTTAAAGAATAAATGAGGGTGTGATCGATGTTCTATTGTACTCTTTATGTTGTTATGTGTTGTGAATTGTAGGAGCCAATGATCACTGAAAATGATGGTTGTTGGTGGTATTTATCTGTGCAATAATGAACCTCGGTGATCCATGATGTTTAAATAACCGTAACATGGAATTGGTTAATTACGTATACTCGGTTAAATAAATTGAAACCACCAGGATCAACCCTTTTCTGTGAAAACCCCGTTTAAAGAACAGTGGAATTGAAACCATGGAGTGTGTTAAATAGTTTAAATATGAAAATACCTGCATGGGCCTACCTTGTGTTGGTGGTAGTAGTTTTTTTTTCTTCCATGGGCCGATTGCTATGATGATGCGGGTGGGGATGGGATCCCCAGTTGTTGTACTTTCACTGGATGTAATTTTTTTTGAGGCTGTGTGGTTACTCTACTTACATCATGAATTGGGGTGGAATCCTCTATTGTTGAGAGACTGTTGGCTTTTGGATTTTTGGCACATGGTGATTGGTCTTGGAGTTTTCTTTGGTTCCAGTACTTTGAGGGATCTCACTTATTCTTTTTTTGTTGTGACTAGCAAGGGAACCGGGTGTGAATGCTTAAATTGATGTTTGGATGTTTTTTTCATTTGGCTTGTGGTTATGCCTATTAGTTGCCCAGTAGTAATGAATTCACCCTAATCAGATCACTTGAACATGAAAAAAAGAATGCTTGAGTTGGGAAATTGATTTTTTAGGAATGATTTGTGGCTTTTCTGCGAGTGTCGTGACATCTTTTGTGAATAAATAATAACAAGGGTGTTTGTGCTTAGGTTTTGGAACCCCTAGGTTGGGATGATTGTTTGTTACCTATACATATATTTGTAGCTTTTATGTTTCTTATTCATGCCCCATCAAAGTTTAGAAACTAGTGTCGAACACCCCATTTCATGGGGAGGGTTTCTTTTCCAACACTCCTCAGAGTGGCCGGCTATTAGCTCCTTTTATTCTATCTTTCCCGAATATCCCAAGACTCTTTAGGCAGGGTGTAATGGCTTGAAGTCCATTATTAGCCCAATAATTTTCAGGTGGGGTAGTTGTGGTGGTTGGACCAAGTGTTTACGGGTAGGTTGTTTCCCAAGTATCTTCGGGATGAGATCCAGGTGTCTTCAGGCATGACGGTAGCTTTCTAGCCCAGGTGTCTTCGGGAGTGGCAGTGGTTGTTCTAGCCTAGGTGTTTACGGGTATGGTTATGTGGGTTGTTGTGGCCCAGGTTTCTGCGGGCGGGATATCAGTTGTGGCCCAGGGGTCTGCGGATGGGGTTTGGCAGTGGGACTGTGGTGATGTTATGGCCTACGTGTGTGCGGGTGGGAGTGGCAGTGGGACAGCGGCGATAATGGCAGGATTAGTTTGATGCATAGGTTATATTCAACAAATAGTGGGAAAGCGGGGCGGGGTACCCAAATGTCTATGTTCTATTACTATATGTTACCTGACTTGAATTGTTTCAGGAGTGTGCCTTGGTGAGTTTTGGGTGGATAGCTTTCCCTTGTTGGGTGTTTGGTTATCTCTTTTTCCACAGGCCATTAGAATGTCTCCTCACTTGTGCACGATAGTCTTTGGTTTTCCCAAATGAGTGTACTTGTATTCTCACCCTACGTATATAAAACTATTTTCAGGATTCCATGAGGAATTCAGGGATCGGGTGGGACCGTACTAGCTCAGACCTCGGGGCAGTTGCCTTTGTCGTTTCCCTTTTCGTGGTACTTTACCTTTGGAGTTTTTGAGGCTTGTATTATTTACTGTTGAACATGGATATGGGAATGGGTTACTTTTGGATTTGCCTTTAGTTTCATCTTTGGTATTGTTGGGGTTGCTATCTTATCTCTCATTTCCATAAAAATAAAAAGAGCAATGCCTTCCATTTTTTGTGAAATTTTATACCCTTGGCGCTGGTCGCCACTCCGGGACCTATTGAAGGCGGGTCTCGGGGGTCATTATCTCTCCTTCAACTTCAAGAAGGAATGGCATGGAAAATTGCTGACCCTTCCCTCCTTTTGGTGAAGGCGGGTCGTAACAATTAACTTCTTCATGTTATTCCTTGTTTATTCCCTTGGTGGGATTTTTAGATCATCCCTTTTCTAATGTTTTTTCCTAGGATATCCCATGAAGTTTTTTGTATGAAGGAATGTTACAAACATGTTAAGTAGGTTTTCAATAAAGACTGTGTCTATCGTGTTTTAAGTAGTTATTTAATATAATTAATTCCAAAATATAATGTTCTTATATATAATTTTTAATGTATTCAGTTCATTTTAATATAATAAATCAAGAATTAATGTCTAATAATGAGGATTCCTATTACTAATTGAAAATTCGATGTTGTTGTTCCATTTAAAAAAATTAAAACATATTCCATTAAAAATCCATTTAAATAATATAATATTAAAATAAAATGAGATTTATAAATATTTTATGTACATATAAAACACTTCTAAATGATTTTTAAAACATATACATGAAAGAGAAAGAGAGATTTAAGTAAAACTTTAAAAAAAGATTGATTTAAAAGAAAACCCCCATATCACTTTGTAAATATTTGAATCATAATCCCCATGAAAGAAAACCTTAATAAATACATTAAATACTATTATAATAGAAAATATAAGTATACAAAATTTAAATGTTTCTGTGTATATGATTCCAAAATTAATATTTATTCATAACATCAAAATACGCTACAACGAAAGATTGTTGAGATGATATTTTTTACCTTGAGTATGACTTCTCACATGAGTATTAATCATCATGACAAATAAAAATACGTTAATTTTTTAATTTATTGAAAAATATCATATTTATTATTAAATTTATTTCACTAATTATCCATTTATATGTATTTAATTTATTAATTTTTTTAAGTCGTGTGGTTTGATCATATTCAGCTTATGGGTCAAAATTAATTTGGTAAGATGAATATATTCAAAGACTAAATTATTTAAACATATAAATAATAATAATCATGGAATAATTACCATATTTACTCAGAAATTAAAATTTTATACACAAAAATGATATATGGTTTTAAAAAATGGAATAACATTACAATCATGGATACGGTAGCTCATACGTAAGCATGAGTAACATTTCCATTTGTCAATGATCATTATAGAAAGAAGTTAAGTAATATATATTACTAAAATGATAATAACATACTAAATAAAATATTATTAAATTATATATACTTATATATATATATATCATTATTGTGATGTGGTGAGGAAAAAAAGAATCACTTTTCTTTGAGGAGGCAGTAGTGCACATATACATGGACGATGTTTTCATTTTTTTAGTTAGTGAAATGGTAAAAATAAAACGACATTTTATATTTAAATAATGATAAATGTTTACATATTATCCATAATATGTAATTTATATCACATATATTTATAATCATTACTATTACAACATTTAATGTAACATGTTAGTGAAAAATGAATGACATTATTTTACAAGGTGGTAGTCTGTCATACACATGGGAAACATTGTCGTTTCCATTATAGAATAGAACATAAAAATATATAAGTGATATAATAACTATATATGTATTATTATTATTATTATTATTATATAAATATGATACATTAACATTATATGCATCATTATACCCAATTGTGAGAGATGGTAATGGAAACAAACCTCATCATCTCGCGAGGCTGTAGTTTTTTGTAAGAAATAAGGATTATATTAATAGTGAATATCAGTAGCCATACATAAGCAGAGCCAAGAGGGAAAATTGTCCAACCATAGTTGGATAACATAGAAGGGGCCTGAGGACGCCAGCTGATGGGCTAAATTGTTCCTTCCCTTTTGGTAAAGGAGAAGGTGCTGCAAGAGAAGTCATGGCGCAGTGAGCATATTCTTCTAACAATAACACCAAAGGCCTGGAGTCTGGCATCACCATGGTTAATAGCATTGATAACTGAAAGTGAGTCAGACTCGATGATGATATTGGCCCATCCGAATTCCACAGCGAACATCATCCCTGCAAGTATAGCAATGGCCTCAGCAACAGACTGTTCCCAAAAGGCATAATGTGGTTCATATTTTGCTGCAATGATCTGCCCCAGATGATTTTGAGCCAAGAGGCTGAGAGCAGCAGGCCCATCCTTGGGGAGAGAGGCATCCACGTTATTCTTAAGACTCCCTTCATTTGGGGGGATCTAGTGAGGGGACCGGGAGGGGGCAGCGCCTGGCAGAAAGTGTCCTTCGCAGTTCTTCCATCCCTTAATACAAGAAGTGGCTCGTTCCATCTAGAACTCGGAAGGCTGGTGGACATGATGGAAAACCAAATCATTACACTGGACCCAAATGATCCAGGCCAGGGTGCAATGGGAGCTTGCATCAATGGGAGGTTGTAGTTAGTCTTACACACAAATGATGAATTTTTAATCAATTAGATAGAAGGGTGTGTGGTTTTAGTACATAACCTAGAAATAATAACATATAATTATATTTAATATACTTAGTATATTACTTCTTAATGGTATACCAATAATTGATGTGGTGGAGGAAGAAATAAAATAAAATAGTCATTCATTAACGTTACCTCTTCTTCGGGTGTCGCCTTTTGGTTTTAACCAAAGGCCTTACTTAATATGATTTATGTCAAAAACAATTTGTGGGATGATATGAAGTATTTTTAGAGTTTATTTGGGTAGGTAATTTCTAAAAAAATTTATTTTTATGGTGTGAAGAGTGGGGGGAGTGGGTGTCCTTTTTAAAGTTATGTGAGTGACATTCCTCTAATTATTTCGAATGAGTGGATTCTAAACACGTTTTATTCATGTAAACGAGACCTAATGATGGTTCCTTGTAGATAATATAATGTATAATTGTATATTATGTCCCTAAAATGGGATTTCTACTTGTTTTTTATCATATTTACCCCATATATTCAATGTTTAACCACAATGAAAACTTAATTTCACCTTAATCACTGTAATTAATTTTAATTAATTTCACTAATCACTTTGGTAGAAATTTAATTTTACCATATTAGAAATATAAATTACTATAATTTAATAAATATAATTCATTTTTCAAAATTTAAATAACATATGTGGACAATTTTAATTTAATATTTATATGATTGATGTGGAGACACAATAGGTTTTAAATAATAGTTTTTTTAGATAAAAATGATTCTATATTTAATCAATGACTAAAAATAAAAATTGTATAAAACTAAATCAATAGTTAATGATATATAATATAAAAATTCAATTTAAATAAATCTCCATTTGTGAATTATTTTAATTAATTAAATTAGATATAAATCATGCATTTTAAAACTCTTTTTATAATGAACCTGTTTTAAACCAAAAAACTCACTAATACTCAAAAAAAATTAAGTTTCATTCAATGAAATTAAGTGGATTTAATATAACCAAATAATAATTATTTTAATTTATAAATTAATCAAAAAAGTGAGACTTTTAAATTAGTTAATTTATTAAATGAAATAGTTTTTTATAAAAATATGAATCCATCAATATTCATTGAAAAGTCAATATTTTAGGAAAAATACCACAATTTCACAAAAAATAAATTTTAAAATTATGATTTTAGAAATGTTATTCATTTTATAAAATTAAATATTCTCATAAATATAAATTAATCGTTCAAATAAAATCTTATAAGAAAATTTTTTAATTAAATAAATATCAATTTTGATTATGAATTACCTAATATTTTTTAAATAATATAACTACCTGATATTTATTTTAAACATGAAAATGATTTATTCAATCATTACTAGGGTTTTTGTAACTAAACTATTTAGTCCTTTGATACGTGATTCCTTATATCTTATGCCAATTTAATATAGCTAACACAAGCTCTGGTTTACTGGATTTGGTGTTTCCACATAATATATTTGTAATAAATTTAATATTGGTCTAAAAATATAGTATATTTATGTAAACAAATACAAGGTATTTATAGTTGGTATTGGATAAAAGTGTTATTTATCCTTTTTTAAATAAGGATTATAAAACATTATTGTTATCCTTGTGGATATTTTTATTATATTTCTAATGATAAGTATATGGATAAGACTAAATATCGAAAAATATACTAGAATTTTTGTGAAGGATCCTGAGAATTGTTTCTAGGAAATAACATTTTTTTCTAGATACTACATGTGGATGTGGGTCTAGAACAGTTGTACCTTGGTGTGATAACTCTGAAAAGGGTGAATTGAGTTATACTCGATCGTTACCCGGTACAAGATAATGGACCTTATTTCAAACCTCATTTTATACTCCCATGGGATATGATTTGGAAATTAAAAAATTCATTACTAACCATCATGAAAGATTTGAATAATGATAATGATTGACATAGTTTAATCCTAAGGTGTCATCAATTTAAAATAACATTTATCATTTAGACATTCCATAATTTACATTTCATATTTATATGGTTTCAATCTAAGGTAAGTGTTTACTAAACTACACTTTTGGGTTTTAGTCATGGTCATAAATGAAATGAATGATGTTACTTATGAATTCTATAAGAAATTAAATGATTATCCTCATCAGAAAAAAATGTAACATGATGTGGAATGAAAACTCTCATTAATATTCTCAAATAAATTCTCTTTCTATGAATCATGTAGAACATACAACTGATCAATGGAGGGAATAATTTTCTGTTGATTACATAATGATGAAACATCCACCTGATTTTAGTGCTTCTGATGATACCGTAGTTTCGAATAAATTTATTAGTTCTTATAAAAATATATTTTCCATTCTCTAGTATTCAGATAATGAAAAATTCTTTTTGGTTATTATCGTTTATAATTTGTAGTATATCAATTCTGGACTCTTATCGTGAACATGAGGGAACAAGAAGAAAATGACAATATGGATTTATATGTGTTTAAGAGATTATTTTTTAATAAGTACATTCCTCGAATTATTTATAAAATATAGATATTGAGTTCCATGACCTAAATTATAAAGATGATGAATCAATTGGTACCAATTAGGAAAATTCTATAATATGCATTAAGTACACTTTCCATATTATCATCTAAATTTAATATACAGTTGATTGATATTTTAGTGTATTAAAAGAAACTCCCCATAGTGCTTCAGAAATAAGGTACATCAATAACTATGAAAAAATAATTATATTTTCTTTCATGGTTTAAATCAATATTGGATTTACATATCATTCTCTTGGTTTTGATAAGAATATAAAGATGTAATTCAAAGAATACTCTTAAAACCATAGAGAGAGAAACATGGTATGTCTTTTATGCTTGAAGTGTAGAAATAAACATAAATAAAATTGTCTTAAGGGTCTATAAAAATTTTTATGTCTAGGATGGAAGGTAATATAGAGACTGAAAATTGAGGTAATGGAAAGATGTTATCCATTAATAATAATAGGGAGACCGCTCTAAAAAATGAACAACCCACACTCTAATGATTATAATTCATGGAGGATTATTATTATGAGAACAAATTCCCCAATCGAAAGGATAATAAAAGTGATAAGTCACAAAAAAACATCGAAAGTAAAGGTAAAGTGAAAGGCTTTGTGAATAACAATGGTTTAATTTAATCTTTATAATTAGGGAACACTTATCATCTACTCCTCATTTCAAAATTAGATGTTTCGTTTTGTGTGAATATGACCTATAAAAATCTGACTATGCATAATTTAGTGAAATGTTGGGTGATCCCGAGAAATTATTATCACCCTCTACATAGATTTAGGAATAATGAAATAACATTTGATATTTTATTTACGCAAGGATAAATCCAAGCCTCCAATAGAAATTTTTTTATCTAAGATAATATCTTATTTAATGAACAAAGGGTTTATTATATTTTTTAATTGTATATATCACATTATAAGATTAACATAATCTATACAATTATTGGATTATGATTTTTTAGTTGATCATACTTTTAATGTATTATAAATACCATTATAGGATTAATTTTATAATATTTTTCCACAATTAAATATATTTTGGGAAATATTTTGGCAAAAAAAGAACAATATTTTGTATATGTTTCAATGAACATGTATTTGAGGATGAATTGTTTTACATATTGTAGACATAATATTAAAGGTATTGGTAACCAATTTGGTTTATGTTATCCTTTATGTTGTGGTAAAATGGTTTATTATGATTTAGAGACATTATTGGAATTATATTAATATATTTTTAGGGAAAGATAACAAGTATATCTGGTGATAACCTATCGCATCTAGCATGGTCCTGGGGCTTGAACCAACATTTAATGGGTGACAATGGTGTTTGACTGACCACCACACTACGTGAATGTGTATTTATGGTCGGAAAATGTAGAGATAGATATTACAGAATACGTATATCATTTCTAGGTATCTCATCAAGTTAAATTTGAGAAAAAAATTTATAATGGGATATTATAACCATTATTTGTAATATAATGGAAATGGAAAAACATCACCATAGATTTTATCATTGGAATCCACAAAAATTATAAAGGGAATAATGTTGTATGGGTTGTGTTATGTCGCATATTAAGTCTTCACACTTCATCACTATCATAGAGTACATATCTCTTAATCTTCTATAAAGAATACACATTATGGATGTGGTAAGGTTTCATAAAATACCACATTCTATTTTTTCTGATCTGAAAATGAATTTTACCTAAATGCTCTAGCAATTAATTCAGTTGGTTTTGAATATGGAGCTGAGTTTTATCACTTTGTATCATATTCACATAGATGTTCCATCTTATAGAAAATTTCAAACCCTAGAGAATATGTTGAGATCTTGTTCTGTTGTTTTAAATGGTTGTTTGGATCAACAACTTCATCCAGTAACATTTTCCTAAAATAATAACTTTCACTCAATAATTCAGATGATTATTATGAATACCTATATAAAAATATGTGTTGTACACCAATATATTAGGATAAATTTATAGAAATGAATCTATTGGGACCAGTACTTGCTGAATAAATTGATGTGACTATTAGATCAATTCAAAAACACATAATGGAAGTACCAACTCTAAATAAATGTTATACTGGAAATTGGCATCTTGATATGGAATTTGATGTTGCTGATAACGTTTTTCTTTTAATTTCTCCATGTAAGAAATCCATCATATTAAAGAATAAAGGGAAAAATAAGTCTTAGTCATATTGGCCCCCTTAAAATTATTGATCTTATTCGGATTATAGCTTATTGACTGGTGATGTCACTTAACATATCTCATGTCCATGATTTATAAGTTGTATCTCTAAAAAGGTAGTACATAATTAATCATTCACATGTATTGAACTCAGAATTTATACCACTAGAAGAATATATTTATTATGTTAATCAAACAATAAGGACTCCATATCATTGAGAGAAAGTTTTATGAAGCATGACCATACACATGGTCAATGTTTTGTGACAAAGCCATCAATATGAATAAGATATTTTGGAATATAGGAATTTGATGAGGCAAATGTATCCTAATTTTTTTATTCCAGAGTGAATAATTTCATGGGATTAATTCATTTTAAGTGTGGAATAATGTAACACCCATATTTATTATGAAATATATTTTCAAATAAATTTTATTTCTTCGATAGCTATTGTTACATGCAATGATGGGTTTTAATGAACCCCAATATACTATAAATATTATTATTTTTACATGATAAATATAAATATAAAATTATATTTGGTAGTATAATATGAATAACCAGATTTTAAAAATTTATAACAATGGTTTTATATAAAGAAAACATATTGATAAATTAGTTCCTGATTTTTAGTAAAACCATAATATACATAGAAAATAAATTCTCACAAAAAAAATTTATTAAATATTGTAAAAAAATAATAAAATTATCTTTTTAAAATAAATGAAAATTTATTTGAAAATAAAAAATTTATTTTTTAAATCTACAGGTCATGATTAAATTTCAGTGAATTTTTGGGAATTTTCAACATATATTATTTTTTTTGGTTATGGTTTAAGTAAGTTTAATTGGGAGTTAATACAAAAAAAAATCTAACACCCCATGATTTCATAGTACATTATTTATTCAAAGTAATTCAATAACTGGCACTACATGCAACACTGAGTTCAAGCACACCACGACTTACCAAACTAGTCGTTCAAAAGTGGTTATGAATAGTATTAACTGAATTTTTAACTTTATATAACACTTATAATTTTGGAATCTATATAATGAGTTTTTTAGACAAAATGTAAAAAAAATTCATATTTTTCAGATAAAACATGTATTTTTAAAAAAATGAAATTTTACCGCCTTTTAATGGAGAACCCTTTTTAAATCCAATATTTGAAACTTTTATATATTCAATTTGACAAAATAAACTTCTTATTTAGAATCGGGGCATAAGAATTTATTTTTAATAAATTTTTTGTGTTTTTCTGATAACTTTCATATTTGGGTGAATAGTGAAACCTATTATATTTTAACAGAAAACATCTTTTTTAATAAAAATAATTTATAGTGTTTAATTAAACATTTTAATGGTTTGGAATTATAATTAGATTATATTTTACCATTTAATTCAATTATGGTCATTTTATGTAATTTCACTTTGATATTAGACATAAACAAGTGTCAATCTTTTGATGGTTATTATTTCTTAAAAATCACCTTTTGGTTTTAACAATGGGAATTAATTTGAAAATAATTAATGAAACTTATACATTTTAAAATTGGTAAAATAGAATTCATTTTTGAATTTGGAATATCAAAATTATCTTAGGTTGAATTTTCGGTATTTTTCTAAAAACATTTATTTTTTGATGAATAGTTAAAAACACTTAGTCATTATTTAAAAGAAACGTTTTATTTAAATAATTATTTATTTTATTTAAATTTATTTTAGGTCAATATAGATAAATAATAAATATATATGTTCAATTTTATTCATTTAAATGAGTTTATAATAATTTTATATATATAAAAATTTTATTGAAATTTTTACCGTCTTTTACCTACATCGTAGGAGTATTTGTAAATTTACATAAAACTCAATTTTACCACTTCTATGAGTTTAATTTTAAAAATCCGAGAGAACAGTTAATATAAATGATTAAAATTCAGTTCAATAAGATAAAAATAATTTTTGGTGAATAGTAACTTTTAACTTTTATTTACCATAGTTAAAAGTAAATATTGTAATTAAAGGTGAAAATTATATTATTATTATTACCCTAACACATGTACTAATTCTATTGAATAATTGTAATTCTACCAAAAACAACCTTATGATTAAAATATGATCCTTTAGGTCAACTTGGATTATATTATGACATTTATTATTATTTAATTCAAAGAAGTGTAAAAAGTGTTAAATTCAATGTTTAATAACTAAAATATTTTTAACATAGGGTTACACAGAAGTTAAATTTGACTATAAATAATAATTATAAAGATAAAATATTTCCTACATAATGGTATTTTATTTATAGTTTTTAAACAGTAAATAATTTAATTTATTTATAACACAATGATGATTCAGTAATTACCTAATTAATAAAATATTAAAATAATATATATTATAAATATCCAAATAAATGTAATATGAGAATTTTTATGAATTAAACTAATTTTATAGTTTAATATAACATATTAGGGTTGGTTATATGAATTTAATTAGAAGTAATAATTCTGTAATGATTTTAGAAAAAACAAAATATCAAATAGTGTCAAAATTGACATAAAAGAGTTTTTTTTTTAAAATATTATATTATTAATTGATATTCTATTCCTGAAAATCTATGGTTCATCCAAATGAATTATATAATGATAGTTGTATCATTAATGAACCACTTGGGTTTCATTTGGAAGTATATAGTAATTTTATTAACCATATAATATAAAAATACAAGGAGACATGGAAAATGTCAAACTATATAACTAAGAGTTAAATATAAAATATAAGATTAGTATAGTGACCCAAAATTGTCTAAAACCTATTGGTTGAGTGGTTTTAGACCCATCTCGCTGTTATACTTTAAATAATCTATTTTTGATCCATTATAAACCGAAAATGAATTTATTATAAAATAATATTTCTAGCTTTTCCTAAGGTGCCCCTCACCCCTCTTATAAAAGGGCACTACTCCTCTCCAATTCACACCTTCAAATCCATTTGGCTTGGCCAAACCCTTCCCAAATACCAACTCAAATATCCTCCCTTTATCCTATAGGCCTTCCTTTAGTCATAAATTCAACTTAAGAAACACCTTTGATCAGATCAAAAGGAAGAACTCGAAGAAGAGGTAAATATTTCATCACCTCTTTCAAGATTCTTCTTCCACTTCCTATTTCTCTGTTGTTTCCATTCTAAAATTATAACTCCAGTATCATCAATATACTGTGATGTCATTATAAATATGGTACAATCATATTCATTATACTATCCATCGTTTGAATCACATGTCACCATACGTGCATACGTACGACTTACCGTCTCCACAGCATGGTGTAATTGTTATTCAATACAGTATTATTTGGGTGGGTATAATAATGACGTGTAATTGATTTAAATAATAAATATAACATGATACTAATTCTTTATATATGATATACCATCCAATTATATATTATTTTAATATAAAAATATTGATATTGTTGCTCGTTCATACGTTCGGATTACCGTCTCCACAAACGCGATGAGATTCATTCCCCATCGTATCCATTCAAAGTAATTTTTATTTGATGATTAAAAATAATGTTAAAGGCTTAATATAATTCTGGGTATTAATATGATACATCCCATCCATAACAAAAATGACTCATATAACAATGAATATAAAGTAAAACGAATCTGTTAACACCTGAATCGATGATAATACAAAGACATTATTAACATAGCAATGTTAAAATATCACATATGATATCATATTAATGTATATGATTATTGTATAATTTAATAACTATTATTTCACCATTATACAAGAGTTTAACAAACAATCAACCAAGGAAAAGTACAAGGTAAGCTTTAATTTCACAATCACTTTATGATCCTAGGATGTTTTTATGTAAGTATCTACTGGAAAATATTTATTACCCATATCCACAAATCAAGAAAGGGTTTTACAAGGTAATTTTTACTAAAAAATCATTTTAAATGTTTTATATACTTATTCCTCTAAATCATTTTCATTAATGTCCATGTTTTCAAAATGGGCTTTAACGATTTATCTATATGGGCACGAATGTTTTTAAAATGTTATTTCCTTTTAAAAGTTACAAAGTGGTATGAGACACATTTATTGAAAAATATCTTTAATGGTCTTCCTTTATAAATAGTATGACTTTAAAAAGTTTTCATGAAAAGGGGATATTTCTCTCAAGGATTTTTACAAATCATTTTTATATATGTCAACACCCTTTGATAGATTTTAAACTTGTTTGAAGTTGATTTATTCTGAAACAAATCATCCATATTTTATTTGAGGTTTTGTGATATGTTTGACTGTGGATGTGTTACTTTTATACCATTCATGTTTTATGGATAAATTATTGACATTTCTAATGCTAGTTCTAATACAAATGTTTATGTTTTCTTTAAACATTTTCATATTAGGAATGCATTGGACTTAGTACGTGATGGGTGGAGCCCGATATAGTTCCCCAATGAATCAGTATGTCTCATGAGACAAACTAGTGTCTTGGAACAAGGCTTTGAAAAAAATGTTATTTGTAGTCTTGGAACAAGGCCTTGACTATGTGGTTATGAAAGTCTAGCATTATGCATTCCATCATTATAAAAGTGGCTATTGATATTTCACGTTATTATTAGACTAGTAGAATATCGTTGTGAGTAAGTAAATGGCGTTATTATGATTTATATTTTCCATATTATGATGAATTTTATGTTGAAATTGATTTTGTGTTAGTTCAACACATTTCATTAAATGTTTTTTCTTTTTTATGAATGTTTCTTCTATATTTTTATCCTCAATGTGCATCTGATCTCACCCCTTTTTATGTTTTATCTTTCCTAGGATGCGAAGAAGTATATTATAACTGACCTACATGGAAGATCTATGGAATCTTAGTGGTTCCTTTAGAAACAATGTTGTTTTATTTTTCCATTTTATGATGTAATGTAAACCTTATGATTTTATCAAGTACTTCCAAGGCTACTAAACTAATCAGTCTTTCGATACTTGATATTTTGTGATCATTCCAATGTTATTTAATAATTCCCCGACTCTTGGTAACTAGGTTCGGGGCGTTATAGTTGGTATCAGAGGATGTTTAGTACAAACCTCGGAAACTATATTTAGATAAACATTGATTAGAGAACATAACCCTAAGATAGAATTTTAGGATTAGTATAGAATAACTTCCTAGAATTTTGGTACAGTAGAGATTTTGTGAGTATTCTAAGCAAATACATCCCTCTCTAGATACTAGAAGGTACAGGTGGCTCTAGAACTGATGTACCTAGGGGTAAAACCCGAAAAAAACACTTTAAGCTAGACTCGAAAGAGAACTGGTGCATGACAATGGGTCATGCTGTAATCTTAGTTACGACAATCCTGGGGGATATTCGTAGGATAAATGTCATTTTCTTCACAAGTCATTATGAAGGATTTACGATAATATACCTCCTCAAAGAAAATATTTTTATGATTATGGATTATATCCGTAAACTGTTCAATTTACGTTAGGTATTTTACAAGTTTGGAATAATTCATTACAATTCATAAACTAACCTAGTGTATTCCATTGTATAGAAATGGGGCCCAGTAGAAGGAATGTGAACCCCATAAATACTTATGATCTAATGAGAAAGAAGGATCATATCTTTCACTGTATTAAGCAAAAAATTAGAAGGGTAATAGTCTTCCATGTATTCTCAACATTTGAAGTAATAGTATCATGTTTTAATAAGAAAAGTAAATAATTTTCTGAGTCCTATTGCATTGAAGGGAGGCAAGAGAAGAAAAAGATGTTAGAGAGAAACATAGATAAATGGATAAGGGAAAAGAAAGATTTACCAATATGTGATAATTGTGGAAAGAATCACCTTGGTAAATTCGTGAAGGTAATGGGAGTTTGTTATATATGTGGAGAAAAATGACACCAAGTACGTGATTGCAAGGGTAAAAAAAGTTTCAAATGCACAATGTTGCATATCCAAGGTGTTGGGACACTATGTGAATCAATGTCCAAATCATCATAGAATACCCTAAATGCTACTATTGAATAATAATAATGTTATGATTCTACCGAAGATGAATAAGAGTGATTAGATTTCATACTTTGTTGTTAATGTATTATGTCATTTGAGTTTTGTATTAATGATGTACATGTTATAATAATTATAGAGTATATAACGATTGTACTGCAGTACTATTTCATTAAGGACTTGAGATTGTGTTGAACCAAGAATAGTGACTCAATAGCAAGTTAAATTTTTGGAAAATATATGGTTATGAGAAAGATAAATCATAATATGGTAATGATATCGTGGGAGTGATTTTGGAATAATACATGATTGATTTTGATAAATTATTTTGGATATTATTGACTACCTTGAAACTGATTATTTATTTGTATATTACATCATTGATGGAGTTATAACATTTTTGGATACAAGGAGTATATCCATTATTCTATAAAGAATAAGGGAGCATGAATGTAATCAATAAGGATTTATGGTAATTTAGGATGTTTCACTATTTTAAATGAATACACGATGAAGGTGTTCACATGTTATTACATGGCCAAAAAGATCTTAATTGTATTTACCTTCCTTATAAATTTTGTGCAATGAGTTTGGACAGAAGAATTTTGGATAATTCTAGTTTGAGATTATTTTTGGATTTCCATAAAAAGGACAACCCAGTGGTCTGGCAGTAACCCGTAACGTCCAGCAAGGCCGCGAGACTTGAACCCACAACCAAAGGGCGACAAGGGTGTATCAACTACCACTGGCCCATGTGATATACTAGATTGAATTATGTAGTTTGAGATTATTTTTGGATAATGTTTTTTATAGTTCTATTATCTATTAAAGTGAAATATGAGTTTGTTATTGAAATTAGTTAAAGGATGGAACTCTACTTGTCAAGTATATATTTTTTTCTTATATTATTCTATGAAGAAATTAATTCTTAAACATTAGGGAATGTATCATAAAACTAAAAATGAGTTATCCTAATACCATATGTTTTGTTAAAGAGATGATATTTTAAATCATCATAGATTGATGGATTTGAGGCTCTCAATTCTACAATTCTTTGTGACTTATGACCTTAAACACTCCCTAAAAATATTTACGTTTTTACTCCAATTATGTGCCTCTATTTGCCACCAATTTTCTCCAAATTAAGATCATAATTTGGTGTTGACTTTTTCATTCCACTTTTCCTCTTGTTAAGACTAAATTTTATTAACCCAATTTCGAATGTGGGTTACCCACAATGGTATTTTCTATTTTTAACCTTTTATTTTCAAACAACAATTTCAGATTACGAGGTTGCAATTTATTAAAGGAGGGGAGAATGTAACACCCCAATATTTCATAGTACATTATTTCTTCAAAGTAATTTAATAACTTGCACTACACGCAAAACTGAGTTCAAGCGCACTATGACTTACCAAACTAGCCCTTCAAAAGAGGTTATGAATAATATTAATTGAATTTTGGACATTATATAATACTTATTATTTTATAATCCATATTATGAGTTTCTTAGACATAATTTAAGAACAAATACATTTTTTTCAGATAAAAGAAGTATTTTTCAAAAAAATCAATTTTACCACCTTTTAAAAGAGTACCATTTTTAAATCCAATATTTGAAACTTTTATATATTCGACTGGAGAAAATAAACTTCTTCTTTACAATCCGTAAATATGAATTTAGTTTCAATAAACTTTTGGAGTCTTTCTGATAACTTTAATATTTCGGTGAATAGTGATGATTACTATATTTTAACTGAAAACAACTTTTCTAATCATAATAATTTATACTGTTGAATTAAAAAAATTAATTCATTAAAAGTATAATTAGATTCTATTTTAACCATTTAATCCAATGCTGGTCATTGTATGTAATTTTACTTTGAAATTGTACATAAACAAGTGTTAATCTTTTGATACTTATTATTTCATAAAAATACGTTTTTTAGTTTTGACAATGGAAATTAATTTTAAATTAAATAACGAAACTTATATTTTTTGAAATTGGTAAAACAGAATTCATTTTTTAATTTTTAATATCAATATTATCTTAGGGTAAATTTTGGGTATTTTTCTGAAAACATTCAATTTTTGATGAATAGTGAAAAACATGTAGTCGTTGTTTAAAACAGACGTTTATTTAAATAATTATTTATAATTTTTAAATATATTTTAGGTCAAAATAGATACATAATACCTATATATGTTCAATGTAATTCATTCGAGTCAGTTTATAATAATTTTAGATATATAAAAATTTTATTGAACTTTTTACCGTCTTTTACATACCTTCTAGGAATATTTCCAAATTTACATAAAACATTCTTTTACCGCTTCTATGAGTTGAATTTAGAAAATCCAAGAGATACGGTTAATATAAAAGAGTAAAATTTGGATCAATAAAATAAAAATAATTTTTGGTGAATAGTAACTTTTAACTTTTATTTACCATAGTTAAAAGTAAATAGGGTAATTAAAGGTGACAATGATATTATTATTATTATCCTAAAACATTTCACAATTCTATTGGATAAGTTTAATTCGACCAAAAAAAACTTAGTAATAAAATAAGATCCTTCATATTCACTTGGATTAGATTATGACATTTATTATTATTTAAATCAAAGAAGAGTTAAAAGTGTTAAATACAATGTTTAATAACTAAAAAATTTTTAATATATAGTTACACATAAGATAAATTTGACTATAAATATTAGTTAGAAAGATAAATTGATTTCCTACATAATAATATTTTTTTTATTTTTTGACATTAAATAATTTAATTTATTTATGACACAATGATGATACAGTAATTACCAAATTAATGAAATATAAAAATAATTGATATTATAAAAATCCAAATAAATGTAATTTGAGACATTATATGAATTTCACTAATTTTATAGGTTGATATGACATATTATGGCAGGTTAGATAAAATGTTTTTGAAGTAATAATGCTGTTATGATTTTAGAAAAAACAAAATACCAAATAGTGTCAAAATCGACATAAAATAGTTTTTAAAACAAATATTATATATTAATTGATATTATATTCTTAAAAATTTAAGGATTGGCCAAAAGACTTATATAATAATATTTTTATCATTAATGAACCACTTTGGGTTTTCTTGGAAGTATATAGTTAGTTTATTAACCATATAATATATAAATACAAAGAGACATGGTATATGTCAAACTATTTAACTAAGAGTTAAATCTAAAAGATAATGTTAATATAGTGACCCAAACCTGTCTAAAACCTATTGGTTGAGTGGTTTTCGACCCATCCCAACCTTATACTTTACAGAATTCATTTTTCTGCCATTATTAACCTACAATTATTTTATTATAAAATAACATTTATAGCTTTCCTAAGGTTCCCCACACCCCTCTTATAAAAGGGCACTCCCCCTTCTCTCATATTCACACCTTAAAAGCCATTTTTCTTGGCCAAACGTTTCCCAAATACCATATTAATTTCCCTACCATCATCATAGGGGCCTTTATTTATTCCTAATGTCATCCTATGGAGCCATTTTGATCGAATCAAAAGGAAAAACACGAAGAAGAGGTAAATATTTCATCAAATCTTTCAAGTTCATTTCTTCTTCCACTTCCTCTTTCTTTGTTGTTTACATTATAAAAGAATAACTCAAGTATCTTCTGTATACTATGATGTTATTACAAATATGGTACAACCATATTCATTATTCTATATATCCTTTGAATGTCATGTCAACATACGTGTGTATGCACGGCTTACCGTCTCCACGTCGTGGTGCAATTGTTATTCAATACATTATTATTTGGGTGGGAATAATAATGATGTGTAATTTCTATAAATAATAAATATAACATGACAATGATTCTGTATATATGATTTACCATCCAATTATATATTATTTTAATATCAAAATAATTATATTGTCGCCCGTGCATATGTACGGATTACCGTCTCCACGAACACGATTATATTCATTCACCATCGTATCCATTCAAGACTAATTTTCAATTGATGATTTAAAATAATGTTTAAACACATGATATAAATCTGGGTATGAATAAGATACATCACATACATAACAAATATAACTCACATAACAAATAATATAAAGGAAAACGAATCCCTTAACACCCGAAACGACGATAATACTAACATATTATTAACAAAGAAATGTTAAATGATCATATATGATATCATACTAATGTATATGATTCGTGTATAATTTAATAAATATTATTTCACCATTATATAGGAGTTTAAATTAACCTCGAAAAAGTAAAAGTAAAAGGTAAGGGTTAATTTCACAATCTCTTTATTATCCGAGGTTGTTTTTACGGAAGTATCTACTGGGAAATATTTATTATCCATATCCATGTTTCATGAAAGAGTTTCCAAAGGGATTTTAAGGTAATTTTTACTAAAAAATCATTTTAAATGTTTTAAATATTTATTCCTCTAAATCATTCTCATTAATTTCCATGTTTTCAAAATTTTTTGTAAGGAGTTATCTATATGGACATGAATGTTTTTAAAATGTTAATTCCTTTAAAAAGTAACAATGTGGTATGGGACACATTGATTCAAAAATTCCTTTAAATGTCTTCCTTTTTAAATTGTGTGACAGTAAAATGTTTTCATGAAAAAGGGATATTTCTCTCAAAGAGTTTTATAAATCATTTTCATCTTTGTCAACATCTTTTGATGCATTTTAAACTTGTTTGAAGTTGATTTATTATGATACAAATCTTCCATATTCTATTCATGTTTTTGTGATATGTTTAGCTGTGAATGTGTTATTTTGATACCATTCATGGTTTATGGATAAAGTATTGATATTTTTTATTCTAGTTTTAATATGAATGTAGATTTTCTGTGTAAACCTTTTCATATGAGGAATGCATTGTGCATAGTAATTGACGGGTGGAGCCCGCTATAGCTCCTCGATGCATCGGTAGGTCCAATGAGACAAAATAATGTCTTGGAACAAGGGCTTAAAAAAATCTTATTTGTAGTCTAGGCACAAGGCCATGACTATGTGGTTTTGAAGGTATGGTATTATGCATTCCATCATTATTAAAGTGGGTATTGATATTTCATGTGATTATTCGACAATTAGAGTATCCATGTGAGTAAGTGAATGGAGTTATTATGATTTATATTTTCCATATTATGATGAGGTTTATGGTGAAAAGGTTTATGTTTTAGTTCTATACATTTCCTTAAATGTTTATTATTATTTATTAATGTTTTTATTATATTGTTATCCTTACTGAGCATCTGAACTCACCAATTTCTATGTTTTATCATTCCCAGGATACGAATAAGTATATTATGAATGACCTCTATGGATAGTCTATGGGATCTCAGTATTGTCTATGTAAACAATGTTGTTGTAGTTTTCCATTTTATGATGTAATGTAAACCCTATGAATATATCTAGTACTTCCATGGATACTAAACTAATCGGTCTTTCGAGACTTGATCTTTTGTGATCATGCCAATGTTATGTAGACTCTGGGTAACTAGGGCCTGGTTATTACAATAAAAGGGTATGTTTTCTAAAAAAATAGTTGTCGATCCTATTGGATAGAAATATTGAACCTTATTCTTCTCATAGTTTGAATCTATGGTAATTTGGTTGGAAATTTCTTTTGAATTACAATATCATTTTGGATAATTTTTTTTAATTTCAAGGTAGTGTTGAAGTTTGTTCTGTTCCCCACTTATAAAAGTACTTATCCTATCCTATCATATTCACTCATCTACAATTTTTTTTATTCTTCCACTTCCTACCAAAATTGATGGATGAAGATGTATATGTAGATGAAAATATACAAGTGAGGGTGAATCGTATGTTTAAAAACATTCATTTTTGAACATAAAGGAAACATAGTTTAATATAATTAAACTAATGGTACCCACAAACATATTTTTTATTTAAAAAGTAATCAGATAAGGCACTAGATATTATGGAAAAATTATTATATGTAGAAGTATATTATATGTATTATATATGTCATATTTTAAATTAATCGTACTCACAATAAGAAAAATTATTTAATCATATTATGAATAAAATGGATCTTAATCCCAATTTTTAAGATTAACATAGTTAAATAAGTAATGATTCTATAATAAAGGGCATGGAATCTTGTTCGGTAAATGAATTGATCAAAATTGAGAAAATAGTAATTACAATGATTTTAATCACGAAATAGAGAATAGATAAATGAATATATAAAATGATTACCTTTATATTATAATACATCATAAATTTAAAATGAGTAAATGAATAAAAAAATTTCTAAGCTAGAGATTAGGGTATCTAATAACATTGGGAAGAGGTCCCTTGATTAAAACATTGAATAAATTTTGTGTTACCCACACTTAGGTAAGACCTTGATATGATTATCGTCCTTTATGTTGTTATCCCCACAATCCCTTGATCATGAATTTGATCATATCCTATGTATTTATATCCTAGAATTCCCTCGATGTGAAAAAGATTGGAACAACTGTATACCTATCCATATAATCCCTCAGTCATAATCACTATAATTGGCATTACATGATGAAAAATAAAAACACTTGAGATTCACAACACAGTGGAACAAGAAGTTCAAGGCTTTTAAATTTCAAGGCTTTCACACATACTTTCAATTTGGAAGAGAACTTATAAAGTGTCAAAATTCAGTAGCAGCAACCATTAACATTGGCTCATTAAAATGATCTGGTATTTATAGGGTTTTTCCAACATTCATCTTTTCCTCCAATTGTAACATCCCAGGTAAATAATGAATAATACATATTCATATTTATTAATAATTGTGAATTAAATATTAATTTTACTTTTAAAGGTATTCTATGTTTGATGGCATACCTAACACGCAATAATGACTTTCCCTAAAGTCTAATGTTGCACACAATGCTGTGTCATACAGAAAAATAATAATATAATATTGTTTTAAATGGTAGGTAATTTTTAGAAGTTTTATTGGGGTTAATGAATACAACTAACTAAAATATGATTATACTTGTTTTTTATATGTTTTTACATTTATCCAACAAAATTTAGAGGCTTAAAATGTGAACGACTCTAATTTTAAGCATAAATTCTCGAATATTCTTTTAAAGGTAGATTTTATACCATTTTATGGAAAACCCTCTTTAAATCTAGTTTTTTTTCACTTTTATATGTTCTATTTGAAATAATAAAATTTTTCATTAGAATCGGGATATCGAAATTTTTCTTTGTGTAAATTTTTCACATTTTTTTAATAAAATTCATTTTTAATGAATAGTGGAAATTATTTTATTTTAATTCAGAACTGCCTTTTAATCATATTTATTTATAAGGTAAGGTTATATTTATAATTGGTTTTAAAGTGTAAATAGATTATTATTTTTACAAATTAATCAATTTTTGGAAATTGGAAGTAATTTTACATTGAAATATGACATTAATAAGTGTCAATCTTTTGAAAGTTTTTATTTCTTAAAAACACAGTTTCTGTTTTTACCACGGGAATTAATTCAAAAATTAATACCAACCACTTCTGTGTATTGAATTTTGAAAAAATAGATTCCATATTTGGAATCCTGAGGTTCAAATTTAGTAAATATATAACTTTTATTTCTAGAAATTATGAATATTTACTTTAGTAAATATTTTATTTACCATGGTTAAATTGTAAATATGGTAAATAAGGGTAACAAAATAATATTATAATAATATTAAATTACCCTAAAATATGTCTTAATCCTATTGGTTGATACTGTTTTGACCTTTGGAATCCTTGGGTAGATTTTGGGAACCCATGGATCCACTTAAGAGTGATAATGACACTATACTTTAATTCATGTAAAGTATTGAACAAAATGACATAAACATATATCTTTTCGTAAGTAAATTCTTACATGGGGTTATATATCTTATATATTCATCTATAAATATTAATTAGAAATATAAAAATATTTCCTACATCATTGTATTTGGTTTATAATTTTTAGACATCATATAAAAAAGTTATTTATGACACAACAATTATGTAGTGTTAACATCATTAATGAATCATTTAAATAAATAAGATTATAAAAATTTAAACAATAACTTAAACCTTTAAAATTATTATTGGATGAAAATAGTTCGAATAGGAGTCATATTATCTTCATCTTTCATAAGTTTTGGGCACTTAAAAACTAAAGAACATTATATAATAAAATAATATTTTCAAACATTCCTAAAGAGCCCAACCTCCCCTTTTAAAAATCCATCACCTCTAACCCATTACTCACACATCTCTATCCCATTGGATCATCTTAAATCTTCTCAAATAATCTCCTCAGATCCTTATATTCCACCAAGAATCCTTACCTTAGTTATAAGGCACCTCAGAAAATACTTTTGGTTCAAACCAAAGGGAGTTACCTGATTTAACGGTAATGTCTTCTCTTAAGTTCTTTTGTTTTTTATTTCATCTCCACCCCCATAAACTCAGTTTATTAATATCTTTTTTAACAACACCATTATAAAAAATATACAAGTTTTTTGTTATGAGAGGTATTTGAACTACCCTTACACACACCTCCGTCTAATGGGTAGAGAACATACTGTTTATTTTGACGGTGAACTACTGCCTCACAAAACGAGGATTGATCAATTTTCTCCTAACACCTCTTATGGTGGCTATTATAATAGAAATATATTTATATATGATATATATTTTATTTATATTGTCTCTATACTTCTGTATTTTACATTTATATCAAACCTTTATAGTTTCCATAATGGGTAAACGCGATAATTTCATTTAAGGAAGTGAAGACTACCGCCCTTCAAAGTGATATTACTCATTCATTTCATACATGGGATTTATAAAAGATTGAGGTAATGAAATTATATATTATATTATAATGGAATTATAATATACCTATTTATCCTTAATTTTTTTTCCATTAACAAAATGAAATATAAATAAAAGTATACGTACGGCTTCCCGTCTCTAGGAACGGTGAATTTTATTTCTTATCTCCAAATGTTATTTAATATTAAATATACAAACATATATATACTAGATATATATGATATATATGATATCTAAATAATTAATATCATTCTGGAGATAATGGACTTTTGACCACATGAACAACTTGTAATTATAAGAAGTTCATTTTTGACTCACGTACCAAATATTGACAAAATGATAATTATTAATCTAAATGATTAAATAATGTTTATAACATGGTAATAAGTGATATTAAAGGTATAAGAAACATTAAAAGGGTTCTTATGAAATTGGAAAATAAATTTAGATTATTATTATGGGGATTAAATAACGAACGAGTCAAGTAAGACACGAGGTATGAGACTTTATCTCAATCTCCTTTAATTGATGCATATATTGTTATAAACATGAATTTATTTTATACGGTGTATAAACACCATTTAATTTTTATTTCATTCAAACGTAATCATTTTTAATAATTTATTTTAGTAAATGATAAAAAATAATGTTTTATTATACTATGCGGTGACAATGACGTTTTCAATCGTCAGAAGTTTTATTTGATATTTGGCTTCCTTAACAAGTTGTAGTGTTTATTTAAATACAAATAAATACCATATACCCTTTTTGTGTATTTTGGTATTAAAAATTATTTTGAGAAACATTTATTATTTCAATATCTTGAAATTATATATTGTGATTACAATGTAGAAATATTATCTTTACTTCATACTTTTTTTATATGTTATGGTTTTTTTCATTTTTTACGTATACGTGTGGTTTCATGATAAACTTAGGGAGGGTGATCCAATGATATCTTTCTAATGAATTGGGTAACATGAAGGAGGTAAACATGAATATTCATCCTTAGAGATTTATGGAATATACTGTGATGGGTATTCCAAATGTTACTCCCTACATAGCTGTGAAAGATACAATGTATTTATGTTATGGATTCCACAATTTTCCCTTATGATATGTGATTACTATATGTTATTCATAAATCTTATGATTTCATGTGGTATGTTAGTGAGATTATGTTATGAACGTATTTATGAACTAATGTTTTCATTCTTTGTTCTATAACACTTACTCAGTTTTTTATTCTTATCCCAATTTTTAAATGTTTTTAATAGGACATAATGATGAATATGGTAAATGATGGAATCAAGGGAAAGTTGTGCTGTCTAAAAAATGGAACTAGACATGACACTTTTTTCAATAGTTTCTATTTTTATAAAAAAATGGAAACTGAGTAGAAGTGTCTATATGTTGTTATGTATATTTTATGACATAATTCTCTAAAACTGTAAACCTGAAATGATCCTCAATATGGAATTATTCGTTTAGTTAATGATTATGTAATGTTTTAAGGTTAGTTCTTTATAGTTGGTATTAAAGGTCAGTTTATATAACTTGGAAATTAGGATATTATTAAATTAATTTCCATAAATTAATTTATGTTAATATTGTAATTATGTATAATTTATATATTACCATGTTGCTTCTCCTATGATATTTCTGTGTTCAGAATGGTTTTCTATAGAGGAAACAGGGTGTCTATGATGCGTTAACATCAAGATGAATAAAACCTTCCAAATCAGCAACCTGAGATGGTCGGAATTGAAACTAAAATGTTTGTTTTAGTGATCGCCTAGTTGACACAGGCTATAAATGGTGGTCGTAACCATGCACAAGATCAGCCAGGTCAACAATAGATGAACATATCAGTAGTTAGGCATTTTATGAGACAACATCCCCCATCATTCAGAGGATCATCTGACTCTATGCTAGCTGAAGGGTGGAGTGAAGCAGTGGAGAAGATTTTTGATGTCATCGGTTGTTCAGAACATCAAAATTTTAGTCTTGATATTTACAATTTTTTGAAGTTGAAGTCATTCAGTGGTTGTCTATGGTGAAAAATATCAGGGTTAGTGATGAGATTGATGCTCTGTATTGGGAATTATTCAAAGTTATGTTTCTTGAGAAATATTTTCCTAATATGATTCTCCTTAGGATGGAAAAACATTCTTATAATTGATGTAGGAGGATGACTCTATGGCTTCTTATGAATAAAAATTCACTCGACTGGAAAGGTATGCTTCAAATTTCATACAAGATCTTGATTGTAAAATCAACCATTTGTAATCAGGACTAAAGACATTGTATCAAAGGGATTTAGCTTCTTGTGAGTTCAAATGTTATGAGAAACATTTTTGATGTATGGAGAAGGAGGAAAATGAGTTTTCCGATGATATGGTGTTCTTTGAAAAACAACAGAATAAGAGGTCGAGGTGGAAGATGAAAGGGATGAACTCCTCAAAAAAGTCTGATGGTATGTAACATAAGTTTTCTATTTTTGAAAATTATGGTAAAAAGAATACTGAGGAATGTATTTTTAATTCTAGTAAGTGTTACCGATGTGTTAAAATGGGACATAAGGCTTGTAATGGCACTAAAAAATATCTGAGTAATGCTAAGAAAATTTTTTATTTACAGTCTGTAAAATGTTTTAAGTGTAATGAAATGGGTTATTATAAAAATTAGTGTCCAACAAAGAACTCAAATAAAAAAAATCATCTAGACTAAAAGCAGAAAGGGGCAGTTAAGTCCTTTAAATCTACATTAGTAGATTTTGGTCCATAAAATGAAGTATTATCAGGTACACAGTTTTTCTGTATAGTTTATGCCAAAGTGGTGTTTGATTCTGGTTCTACACATTATTTGTTTTCTATGATTTTTATACTGAATTTGGAATTCCATCTCATGATATGAATCATGTTCTTTTGGTAAAACACTTATGGAAATGTTGTGACAAAAAATATATTATAGGAACCTTGTTGTCCTTGTGTTTAGAAATAATCTAAGTGCAAACCTTCTGTTTTTTCTGCTAATAGAGTTTGATGTTATTTTGGGTATGGTTTGGCTTTCCATTTATTAGGATAAGATTGACTATAGAGATAAAGAGGTTTATTCTTGGAATGATTTTCAGTTTGTGTACAAGAATGAACCCTTATGTTTGATAAGATATTAGGGAGCTGAGAAACTAGTAAATTATTGAAATTAATGATGGCTTACACATATTTTTGAAAACAAAGGAACTGTTAGGTTCATGATGTTCCATTGGTAAATGAGTACCTTGATGTTTTCCATGATGAGTTGCTTAGTATTATACCTGGACTAGAAGTTGGTTTTACTATTAACTCTATTCCTGATGTTAAGACAATTTAAAAAACCTCTTTATCGAATGGCTCACATTTGGCTTTTAGAGTTAAAGAAGAAATTGTTGAAGCTATTAGATAAAGGTTTAATTTAACCAAGAACATCACAATGTGGTGCTCCTATCTTGTTTGTTAAAAAGAGATATTGTTCAATGAGACTTTTCATTGATTAATGAGTATTGAATAACATCACTCTTAAGAAAAAATATCATTTTCCTCATATTGATGATGTTTTATCACCTCTAGGGATCAAAGTATTTTTTTGAAGAATGACGTGAGTTTGGGGTACCATCAGTTAAAATTAAAGTAAGAAGACATTACGAAGACTGTGTTTCATTCTAGATATGGCCATTATGAATTTTTCATTATGCCTTTTGGGTTATCCAATGCACCTGTTATATTCATGGATCTTTTGAATATAATTTTCTGTGAGTTCTTGGATAAGTTTTTGGTTGTGTTCATTTATGATATTTTGGATTATTCTAAAAGTAAAGAGGACCGTGAAAGTCATTTAAGGGTTGTCTTGAAAACCGTAAAAGAAATTAAATTGTATGTGAAATTTAGAAAATGTGAGTTCTGGTTAAAACATATTTCATTCCTTGGTTACATTGTTTCAAAAAATGGTATAATTGTTGATCTTACTAAAACCAAGGTTGTTGAAGAATGGATAGGACCCACAAGTATAACTGAGATCTAAATTTTTCTTGGTTTGGAGGGTTATTACCAGAGGTTTGTTGAAAAGTTTGCACAGTTATCTAGCCCACTGACTAGGGTAACATGAAAGGGTGTTATGTTCATTTGGAAAAAATAATTTGATGATTGTTTTCAGTAATTGAAAAGAAAATTGGTGAATTTTCCAGTTTCGGAATTACCTTCTAGAAATGGTGAGTTTTTTTCTCTACAATGATGCTTCGTTGAAATGACTTAACTGTGTTCTGATAAGGAATCATTAGGTAATTATTTTTCATCACGTCAGTTGTACCTCATGAGTTAAATTACCCTAGACATGATTTGGAATTAGCTATTATTGTTTCTTCTTTAAACATTTTGAGGAATCATTTGTATGGAGAAAAGTGTGTGATATATACTGATCATAAACATTTGCATTATATATTCACTCAGAAATAATTGAACATGATACATAGGAGATGGTTGGATTAATCAAGGATTATGATTTCTCAATTCATTAACATCTAGTAAATCCAAATAAAGTGACTGATTTTTATAGTCGAAAAATTAATGATTCATTAACCATGCTACATTTATAATGAGATCCTTTGGTTTTTTATTTGATGAACTTTGGCATAAGGTTGTTGGTGCAGAAAATGCCTATGTTTTGTTTCATGTGTTAGTGAAATCATCTCTATCAGACAAAATTAAGCAATCACAGAAAAAAAAACAGTGAGTTTCATAAAAATGTAGAGTTGGTTCAGAAGGGTAAGTTTCCTGATATTAACATTGATAATGATTGTATTTTGAGATTTAGGATGATATTATGTGTAACACCCCAAGATTCCATGGTTTTGTTTCCCTTTAAATAATGCAATAGCTTGTATTGTATGAAAAATGGAGTTTTAAGAAACCATGACCAATCAAACTAGCCATTATGAATATTAATCCCCACTTTTTGAAATTTTATAAGTTTTGATTTTCAAAATGGACTTCATTTTTTGATTCGGAATATCAAAATTAACTTATGGTGATTTTTTGGTATTTTCTGAAAACTTGTAATTTTTGTTGAATAGTTAAAAAACCATTGTGTTATTTTTTAAAATTGATATAAATTTATATTATGTAAAAATATATACATAATACCTATATAGTTTAAATAAAATTCATTGGTGTCGTTTTATAAGAATATTATATTTTTTTATTGAACTTTTCACTGTCTTTTACCAAACTTCTAAGAACATTAGCAAATTTGCATAAAACATAATATTACCGCTTCTGTGAATTGAATTTCAAATATCTAATTGCATGGTTGATATCATTATGTAAAATTTGGTTCAAAAAGATGACAATATGTTTTACTGAATAGTAACTTTTAACTATTATTTACCACAGTTAAATGTAAATAGGGTAATTAAAGGTAAAATGATATTATTATTACCCTAAAACATGTCCTAATTCTATTGGATAAGTTTATTTCTACCAAAATCATCCTTTGGAATAAAATATGATTCTTTTGGTCGACTTGGATTAGATTAATACATTTATTATTATTTTATTTAAAGAAGAGTTAAAAGTGGTAAGTTCACTATTTAATAACTAAATCATTTTTAATAAAGAGTTACACATAAGATAAATCAGACTGTAAATATTCATTAGAAATATAAAAATATTTCCTACATAATAAGATTTTATTTATAATTTTCAGAAATTATATAATTAAATTTATTTATGCCACAAGTATGATGTAGTAATTAATTTTTTAATGAAAGGATAAAATAGTTACTGTTATAAATATCCAAATAAATATAAATGGAGTATTTTGATTCATTCCACTAATTTAAATATTAATATTACATGTTAGGTTTTATTCAATTAATTATTTTGATGAAATCATGCTGTTATGACTTCCCCAAAAATCAATTACTAAATAGTGTCCAAATTGACATAAATGAGTTTTTAGAAAACAAATACTATATTATTAAATGATATAATAGTCCTAAAAATATAAATTTCAGCCAAAGCACTTATATAATAATATATATATCAATAATTAACCACATGGGGTTCTTATATAATTGTATAGTAATATTATTAACCATATAATATAATAATATAAGAATATAATGAAAATGTTAAACTATTTAACTAGGAGTTAATTATAAAAGATAAGTTTAATATGGTGACCAAAACCTATCTAAAACATATTGGTTGAGATTTTTTCAAACCATATCCAACATATATTTTAAATAAATAATTTTGGAGCAATTATTATCCGAATATGATTGTATAATAATATAATATATCATTTTTTCTAAAGTGACCCTCACCTCTCTTATAGAAAAGTACTTCCCCTTCTCTCAATATCACAACTCCAAATCCATTTGGGTCTACCAAAGATAGACCAACTATCCTCCCAACTATTCTCCCTTTGACCTAAAGTCCTTAATTTTATCATAAATCCAACCTATGGATCACTTTTGATCAAATCCAAATGAAACACCCGAAGAAGAGGTAAAAATTTCACCACCTATTTCAAAGTTATTTTCTTCTTCTACTTCCTATTCCTTTGTTCATTTCATATCAAAATCATAACAAAAATACCATATACATATTGTGATGTTATAATAAATATTTTACAACCATATTCATTATTATATCCATTTTATGAAAGAAAAATCACTATACGTGTGTACGTACGACTTACTGTCTCCATGTCATGCTATAATTTGTTATTCAAACAATTCATTATTTGGTTGGGTATAATAATTAGTATAACTGATGTAATAATAAAAATAAAATTTTAAGTATTCTATACATATGATATACCATCCAATTATATATTATTTCAATATCAATAAAATGGTATTGTCGCTCGTGCGTACGTATGGATTACCGTCTTCAAGAACGCGATGATATTCATTCCCCATCGTAACCATTCAAGAATAAATTTCATTCTTTGTTTAAACAATTATGTTTAAGAACATAATATCATTCTATATATGAATCAAATACATCTTATCCATATCAAAAATGACTTACGTAACAAAACATATAAATGTAAACGAATCAGTTAACACCCAAAACAATGATACTAATAAAATATTATTAATAAATCAATATTATAAGATCATATATAATATAATATTTATGTATGTGGTTATTTTATAATTTAATAGAAATGATTTAACTATTATAAAGGATGTTAACGTACCCTCGACCAATGAAACATGCAAGGTAAGGGTTAATTCTATAATTTCTTCATTATCTGAGTTCGTTTATATGTGAGTATCTACTGGGTCCTCTTTATCATCCACTTATGTGTTTCTTAAAAATTTATTTCAAAACATTTTTATTATTTCCTATAATATGGGATAATGTAATTTATACAGTTTTATTTCCTTATATGTTTTTTAATATATATTTGTTTCTTCTTCAAAACAATGTATTATTTGACCTTTTCAACAAAATTATGGTAAGAATGATTTTTTAAAACATATACAGCGGGTGCATCACTTTTCTACTGTTATAATATCGTCAAAACTTCCCATACAATATTATATGAATATTTTACAAATAAATATTTTCTTTTAAAATTGCGTGACTTTTAAATGATTTCAAAAAAGAAAAAGATAATTCTCTCAAATAGTTTTGATTTCATCTATGTCAAAATACTTTGATGGATTTTACACTTGTTTGAAATTGATTTATTATGATACAATATTCCTTATTGTATTAATGGTTTGTGATATGTTTGACCATGGACATTTTATTTTAAAACCATTCATGATTTATGGTTAAAGTATTAACATTCATATGCTTGTTTTAATATGAATTTTTATGTTATGTTTCAACCTTTTCATATGAGGAATTCATTGGACTTTGTAAGTGATGGGTAGAGCCCCCTATAGCTCCTTGATGCATCATTAGGTCTCATGAGAAAATCTAATGTGTAGGAATAAGTACTTGACAAAATCTTATTTGTAGTCTTCACACGAGGTCTTGACTATGTGGTTATGATCCACGACATTATGCATTCCATCATTAAGATAGTGTCTATTGATATTGCATGTGATTATTTGACTATTAGAATATCCATGTGAATAAGTAAATGGAATTATTTGATTTAAACATTCCATATTATGAAATTTTTTGTGTTTAAAAGGATTTTTATTAGTCTTATAAATTGCCTTAAATGTTTGTTCTAATTTATGAATGTTCCCGCTATATTTTTATCTTTACAGATCATCTGATATCCCCCTTTCTATGTTTTATTTTCCATAGAATGTGAATAAGTATTTTACGGTTGACCTAAAAAGATAGGCTAAGTGATTTATGTGTGTTCAAAGGAGAAAAAACGTTTTTATTTTTCATTCATGATATAATGAAAAACTTATGTATGTATATTGTACTTCCAAGGCTACTAATCCTATTCTTCTTTCTGGATTTGATCCCTTGTGACCATGCCAATGTTAGGTAATATTGAACTAACTCTTGGTAACTAGGTTCAAGGCATTAAATATGGTATCAGGGGACATTTAGTAAAAAATTTGGAAACCAAATTTAGAAAATCCTTGATTAAAGAACATTACCCTAAAATACACTTTGAGGATTAATATAGAAGAACATTCTATAATTTTTTTAATGTAGAGATTTTGTGTATTTTCAAAGAAATAAATCATTGAATGGATATTGGTAGGTAGAGGTGGCTCTGGCACAGATGTACCTAGGAGTGAAAACTCTAACAATGAGTTTTGGGCTTGAACTGGGGTATCCTGGTACATGACAATGGGCCTTGCTTCACTCTTGGTTACGACACTCCCAGGGGATATTCATAGGATAATTCACATTTTTGTTACAAACTATTATGAAGAATTTATGAGTATATACCATTTAAAAGAATACATTTTTATTTATTTGGATTATATCAATAAATTGTTCAATTTATGTTAAGTGTTCTACAAGTTTGGAATTATGTATTGTGATTCATAAACTAATATACTGTATGCCATTTTTTTAAATGTTTCATATTGGAAGGAATTGAAACTGTATCAACCCACATTATCCATGTATATATTTCCGTTATAATCAAGATAATTATAGTGGAGATGGTGATGCAATTAGTGATGATCAGCTTATCACCATACTTGGACAACTCACTCAAGTTATGAATAATAACATTACCCGTATAGAGAACCCTGATCCACAGCGCGGAGGACCAGTGTTAGACAGCTTCAAGAGGAAAAAACCACCAACATTAAATCGGACTACAAATCCATTTGTGGTTGAGAAATGGATATGTTCCTTAGAAAAAACATTTCATGCTCTTGGGAGTAGTGAAAGGGAAATAGTTTTCATGGAAATTTATTGCCTCACAGGAGATGCAGATCAATGGTGGTAATTAATTTAAATATAAAGACAGATAAAGAAGTATAAAATTTAAAATGGAGGGAGTTTAAAGTTCTTTTCATAGAAAAATACACTATCCATGACCATCTAGTATATATGGAAATTCAATTTTTGAGTCTAAGGAAAAAGGAGGATGTGAATGTCGCAAAGTATAAGGCTAAATTTACAAGGTTAGCAAGGTAGAAATCCAATTCAATACATAACCCATGGAATAATATTGATCAATTATGTGATGTGTTAAAACCATTTCTTTGTCGAGCATTATTCTCACAATCCTTCTCGTCGTATGAAGATATAGTCTCATGTGCTTTGAAGTCATAAAAATAATTATCTATGTCTAACAAATTTAATAAAAAGAAAGAGAAGAAGAGATCTGCTGAATACTCTTGAAATGGAAATAAGGGGGATAAGGGAAAAGTTGAATATCCATCTTACGGTAAATGTGGGAAGAAACACCCCAGTACTTGCCTAAAGGGAATGGGAGTCTTTTACAAGTGTGGTGAAAAAGGCCACCTAGCTCGTGATTGCAAGGGAAAGAAAAATTGGTTGTCAGTGATCAATGATACTATTATAGAGAAATGTGGCATTATGAAATTGAATTTCCTAAGTACCAAAGAAACATACCTCAAAAAAGGCCAAGGGAGTAGGGCCAAGATTATGTGATTAATACTACTAAGTTTGAAGCTCCAAAAGACATGGTGGTAGAAAAATTTAATGGTTTTCTCAAATTTAGAAAATCCTTTATTTTATTCTAGATCATTGCATTGTTTCATATCTTTCCAATTTACTAAACAAATTAGATATTTCCAATTTGATTTAACAAGGGATTTGTCTCTAAAAACTAATAAGGGGAGTATTATTGAAAAACAAATTTTCTAAATTAGTTCACATTGAGGCATATTAATGCTTTTTGTCTGCTGATCTCATCGTCATGACCATGATTGAATCGGATATAATCCTTGGCATGGACTGGCTTTCAGACCATGATGAAAACAATTTCCGTAAGAAGCAGGAGGTTACAATTTTCGATAATGATAAAGAGTACCTTATCTTTAGAGCAGAATCGTCGCCACAAGATTCTTATCTAGATTCCCCCCAGTAGCTCTATTAAATTCAATTACTATGGAGGAAGATAATGAAGTAACTATTTGTGAGGAAAAGAATTTTCAAATAGAGGATTTACCTATTATACAAGAATATGTTGATATGTTTCTAGAGGATTTACCTAGACATCCTGAAAAATGAGAAATCGAGTTTTCCATTGATTTAATTCTTGGTTCAAGGCCCATATCAAAGACCCCTTATAGAATGACCACTGTGGAATTAGTGGAACTAAAGAAACAACTAGATGAATAGAGTAATAAATAATTTATTTTCCCTAGTGTTTCTCCATGGGGAGCCCCTGTTATTTTTGTTTAGGTGAATGATGGATCTATGAGGTTGTGCATTGACTATAAGGAGATCAATGCTATTACAAAAACAAAAAGTATCCCCTACCTCTTATTGATGATTTATTCGATAAACTTCATGGAGCTCAACATTTTCCCAAGATTTACCATATATCTACATATCATCACTTTTGTGTGAAGAAGGAAGACATTCTAAACACCACATTTTGAACTATGTATGGGCATTAAGAGTTTATAGTAGTGCCCTTTGGACTGACTAATGCACCCTATGTTTTCATGGATCCATGGAATAGAGTTTTCAAGGAATATCATGAAGAATATTTTGTGGTATTAATTTATGATATCTTCGTTTACTCAAAAACCTATTAAGATCATGAAAATCACTTGCGCACTATTCTGAAAAACCTCATAAGAAAATAAATTAAATGGTTGTTTTAAAAGTGTGAATTATGGCTTTAAAAGATTTCATTTTATGGAAATATTGTCACTAAGGATGAAATATATATTGATACTTCAATGAAAAAGGCAATCTAACAATGGCTAGCACCGACTAGTATAACTGAGGTATGCATTTTTATTGGTTTTGCAGGTTATTATCGGCATTTCATCCAGAATTTTGCCCGATTAGATAACCCACTCACCAAGATCGAACGTAAAGTGGTTAAATTTGGTTGGACAAAATTGTGTTAAAAATGTTTTTTGAAGAACTAAAGGAAAGATTAATCAATTATCCTATCTTTACTCTACGATCAGAGAATGATGGGTTTTCTATTCATAGTGACACTTCAAAAAATTGACTTGGTTGTCCCTTTATGAAGAATGATAGAGTATTTGTCTATGCATCACGACAGCTAAAATATCATAAAAAAACATTCCCACTCATGATCTTGAGTTAGCAGCTGTAATCATTGATTTGATGATATAGAGGCACTATCTCTGTGGTAAAAATGGGAGATATATTCTGATCACATGAATTTGAAAAATATTTTCTCCCAAAAAGAACTCAACAAGAGGAAAAGGAGATAGATCAAACTACTAATGTATTATGATTTCACAATACAGTACCAACAATGGATAAAAAATAAGTTGGCATATATTTTGAGTAGAAAGGATCTTGGAGTTTTGAATAAGATGAGAGTTTAAAGGGATCTTATTTTCATGGATCTAGTAAAGATGGATATGGGATAACCATTGAAGTTGAAACGTCAATAATTTTTCAAATGGTTTCTAAACCATATTTACTAAAAACGATAAATAGTTCTTAGACTGATTATAAGGATTTTAAAAATAAAATTAAATGTATTAATGATGAGAGATTGATCAACATTGTATTTGAACGTGGAATTTTGAAATTTGGGAAGCGACTCTGTGTTCCTGACATATCATATCAAAAAAGGTGGTTGTTGTATGATGCTCATAGATCCAATTTCTCTATACACCCTGGAAGTGGTAGTATTTATAGATATTTGAAGGAATATTTTTGGTGGGACAACAGTAAGAGAGAGATTTCTAATTAGGTGACAAGATGTATGGTTTTTCAACATGTGAGAGCTAGAAGACAAATATCCAATAGGATTCATGAATCCTCTTCCCATACCTAAGTGGAAATGAGATCAGATTATGATCAACTTTTTCATGGGAATACAAAAGTCTCCTAGAAGGAATAGTGAAATATGGGTCATTTTTTATCATCATACCAAGTCACCACATTTTCTTGCTATAAGATAAGATTTACCACTTGAACGTTAAGAAAAACTATATATTAATGAATATGTAAGTCTTTATGGAGAACCCTTATTGATTGTTTATGATTATGATCCATGTTTACATCATGATTTAGGAAAATTCATCAGAAGGCCCTAGATACCGAACATTATTTGTGCACTCCCTACCGCCCTCAAACTGATGGACATTCAAAACATACTATTCCAACCTTAGAAGACATGTTGAGATCTTGAACACTTGATTTTCAAGGTATGTTGGATCAGTATTTACCTATGGTATAATTTTCCTTTAACAATATCTTTTATTCAAAAATTCATATGGCACCATATGAAGCGTTATATGGAAAGAGATTTCGCACACCAACTTGATGGGATTATGTTGGTGAAAGAAAACTCGTAGGCCCAAAACTGGTTTAGGAAACAATGAAAAAAGTTAAAATTATCCATACCCACATCAAAGCCTCTCAATGTTGGAAAAATATCTATACCGATAACAGAAGGAAGGATTTGGAATTTCAAGTAAGAGATCATGTTTTCTTGAAGGTATCTTTATGGAAGGGTCTTATGTGTTTTGGTAAGAAGGTTAAATTAAGTCCCAGGTACATCACGCCATTCGAAATTCGAGAATGAATTGGAGTTGTATCTTATCGTTTGGAAATACCGCCATGTCTCTCCAATGTTCATGTTGTGTTCCACATGTCACTTTTGATAAAAATACATGCCTGAACCAACTCATGTATTCACCTGTGAAGAAATAGAACTAGAACCCGACCTCTCTTAATGAGAAGAGCCAATTAGAATTCTTGATACCAGAGAACATGTGTTTAGATTCTAGACGACTTGTCTGGTGAATGTTCTATGGAGAAACTATAAGATGGAAGAGGAAATGTGGGAACCTGAACATATGATGAAGAACCACCCGAATCATTTTATGCAGTAATATTCTAGAAATTTCAAGGACGAAATTATTTGAATGAGGGGAGATTGAAACACCCCAAGAAATCATGTTACATTTCCCTTTGAATAATGAAATAGTTTGTGTTGGATGCAACTTGTACTTTTAACACACCATGACCAATCAAACTAGCCATTATGAAAGCTAATACACACTTTATTAAATTTTATTAATTTTATTTCTCAAAATGGGCTTAATTTTTGGATTCAGAATATCCAAATTAGAATTGGGTGAATCTTTGGTATTTTCTGAAAACATTCAATGTTTGATGAATAGTGAAAACAACAATGCGTTATGGTTTAAAATCGACTTTTTATTTAAATAATTTATTATTTTATTTAAATTTATTTTAGGAAAAAATAGATACATAATTCATATATATGTTCAATGTAATTCCTTGGAATCATTTTATAATAATATTAGATATATAAAATTTTATTGAACTCTTTACGATCTTTTACCCACATTCTAGGCACGTTAGCAAATTTGAATAAAATATAATTTTATTACTTTTGTGAATTGAATTTAAAAAATCAAAAAGACACGATTGTTATCAGTAAGAAAAATTTGGTTCAATAATATGAAAATAATTTTTGGTGAATAAAAGATTTTAACTTTAATTTACCACAGTTAAAAATAAATCGAGTACTTAAAAGTAAAAGTGACAGTATTATTACACTATCACATGTCCTAGTTCTATTGGATTTGTTTACTTTGAACAAAATCAACCTTAGGAATAAAGTATTATTCTTTTGGTCCACTTGGATTGGATTAGTACATTTATTAATATTTTATTTAAAGAAGAGTTAAAAGTGTTAAATTTAATGTTTTATAAATATAACATTTTTAATATAGGGTTACACATAAGATAAATTCGAATATAAATATTAATTAAAAATATAAAAATATTTCCTAAAGAATTATATTTTATTTATAATTTTTAGGCATTAAATTATTAAACTTTTTATGAGACTATGATGTTGCAGAAATTACATTTTTAATGAAAGGTTAAAATTATTGATATTATAAATATCCAAATAAATGAAAATTTAGACATTTTATGAATTCCAATAGTTTTATATATTAATTTAACATGTTAGGGCTTATTTAATGATTTTTTTCGAAATAATAATGTTGTTATGATCTCCATAAAAATCATTTACTAAATAGTGTCAAAATTGACATAAATAAGTTTTTAAAAACAAATACTATATTATTAAATATTATAATAGTCCTAAAATTATATGGTTAGCCAAATGACTTATATAATAATATATATATCATTAATAAATACCTTAAGTTTCTCTTGGTATTTTATAGTAATGTTATTAACCATATTATATAATAATACAGGAATACATGTTAAAAGTTAAACTATTTAATTAAGAGTTAAATATGAACGATAAGGCTAATATTGTGACCTAAACCTATCTAAAAATATTGGTTGAGAGTTTTTTAACCCATCCCCACCTTAGATTTGAAATAAATCATTTTTTGTCTATTATAAACCGAATAAAATTGTATAATAAAATAATATTTCATCCTTTTCCAAAAGTGACCATCATCTCTCTTATAAAAAGGTACTTCCCCTTCTCTCAAAATAACTCCTCCACAACCATTTGGCTTAGCCAACGCCTGACCAAATATCCTCTCATATATTATACCTTTGACCTAGAGGCATTACATTGATCATAAAGCCAACCTAAAGATCCCTTATGATCATATAAAAATGAAACACCTGAAGAAGAGGTAATAATTTCACCACTACTTTCAATGTTCTTTTCTTCTTCCACTTCCTCTAACATTGTTGTTTCCACACAAAAATAATAACTCCAGAACCTTATACATATTGTGATGTTATTATAAATACTTTACAACCATATTCCTTATTCTATCCATCCTATAAATGACAAATCACTATACGTGTGTATGTACGGCTTACCGTCTCCCTCTCAAGGTGTTGTTTGTTATTTAAACACTTCATAAATTGGAAGGGTTTAATAAGGAGTATAACTGATGTAAATAATCAATATAAAATGTTATTTATTCGGTATAGATAATATACCATCAAATTACATATGATTTTACCATCAATATAATGGTATTGTCGCTCGTGCGTATGTACAGATTACCGTCTCCATGAACGTGATGAGATTCATTCCCCATCGTAACCATTCAAGAATAAATTTAATTTTATGATTAAAAATTAACATTTTAGAGCATAATAACATTCTAGATATTAATTAATTACATCCTATCCATATCAAACATGGATTATGTTACAAAACATATAAAGTAAAATGAATCAGTTTAGACATGAAACAATGATACTACTAAAATAATATTAACAAAGCAATATTAGAAGATCGTATATGATATAATATTTATGTATGTGGTTACATTATAATTTAATAACAATTATTTAACTATTATATGGGATGCTAGAATACCCTCAACCAGGGAAAAGTACAATGCAATGGTTAATTCTACAATCTCTTCATTATCTAAGGTTGTTTATATGTGAGTATCAGTCGAGACCTCCTTATCATCCACATCCGTGTTTCATAAAAATGTATTTCAAAAAAAATTATGATTTCCTAGAATATGTTTCAATGTCATTTATACCCTTCTTTGACCTTTTATGTTTTGAAATTAATCATTCTCTCATTTTCCAAGCAAAGAACTTTATGACCATTTGGGAAAAATTAAGGTAAAAATGTTTTTTTAACTTATACGGTGGGTGCGGAAATTTTCCACAATTATAACATCGTCGAAGCTTCACTTATAAGATTATAAAAATATTATACAAATAAATGTTTTCTTTTAAAATTATGTTAATTTAAAATTATTTCAAAATATAAAGGGATATTTCTATCAAATTGTTTTGGATTCGTTTATTTCAACATCCTTCGATGGATTTTACACTTGTTTGAAGTTGATTTATTATGATACAATATTCCATATTGTATTGAAGTTTTGTGATATGTTTTTCTTTGGATTTGTTATTTATATACCATTCATGGTTTATTGATAATGTATCAACATTTCGTAGTTTAGTTTTAATATGAATGTTTATGTTATGTCTCAACTTTTTTATATGAGGAATGCATTGGACTTAGTATGTGATGGGTGGATCCCACTATAGCTTCTCGATGCATCAGTAGGTCTCATGAGACAAACTAGTGTCTTGGCACCAAGCATTGAAAAAATATTATTTTTAGTCTTGGTATGGGGCCTTGACTATGTTGTTATCATGTCTGGCATTATGCATTCCATCATTATTAATATGGTTATTAATATTTCATGTAATTATTCGACTAGTAGAATATCCATGTGAATATGAAAGTTGAATTAATTGATTTATATTTTCCATATAATGCTGATGTTTATGTCTAAAATTCTTTTGTTTTAGTCTTATTCATTTTATTAAATAATTATTTTTATTTATTAAAGTTTCTGCTATATTGTTATCCTAACTAGGCATCTGAGCTTAACCCCTTCTATGTTTTATTTTTTCCAAGATGTGAAGATGTATTTTATGGTTGACTTAATTGAGCATCGGAGCTCAACCCGGTTGTTTCAAGCTCTATCAGGTCTGTTCACCCACACCCACACCCAAACTACATGGGTTTTGATCCCTATCTCCTAGACAGAGTACGTAGGAAGCCTCCCCGAGGTTTATCCCTATCCAGTAGTAAGACATTGTCAGCCCCCCGTTCATTAGTAACTTTTCATCGCCCTATTTCAGCAGTAAGCCTTGGAACCCCAATCAACGGTAAGCCATCATCATGATGAGCAACGTTGGCTTTGATTCACTTCCATGGGGATACATATGAAGCCTCTTTGAGGTTGAATCCCTTCATTCATTTCTCATCATCACCTCTCCCTCGATTCCATGTGTTCGGGAATATCATGCCCCATCCCGGAGGTTCAATTTCCTCCAGGTTCTATCCATGCATCCATTTTCACATGCCACATCCTTAGGTGTCCCATCATCCCACTAAATAATGAAGACTTTGATTCCATTCCATGAGGATACGTAGTTAGTCTATTAGAGGTTCAAGCACACCACCATCGTCTTCCTGAGTCGACCCCATAAAATTCTCTACACACTTCACTTAACCACCCATCATCCATCTTGATTCTTACCTGGGCTACCACATTCCAGTAAGTACATGCTGGTCCACCTCTTCAGTGCTCCTAGCAGTAACTGGGTAACTAACCACATGTTATCCCTAACATCAATGTTTCCTCAAGGGGATACATCTATCTGATCCACTCCATTCATTGTTCTAATCATTCCAATCCATATCCTCTAGACATTAAACTCGTGGAATACCCTATGTTAAACAAATGATGATAAGTAAAACCTCAGAGACATGCCCATGGAATAAAATTCCCAACATGCGACGTGGGATGCCTCGGGCTTCCGTGCCCTCAAGAAGCCCTATAATAAGGGGAATAAACCCAGACGTGCCAGTGTTCCAGCATCCAGACATGCTAGTGATTCCCAACAGGACTACTCCCCAGAACGAAGTTAGCTTCCATGACTAAACCATTTGGAATGTCATGACAGAAGCAGTGTAATTAACTAGTGTCCATGAAGTTATGGAACTGGGAATATTTTCACAAACAACATATTAAATTTATAAGGGAGAACCCAACTTGGTTAAGAGTTCCGAGGAAGAATCCACAGAAGGAAGAACCGACCTCCCATCATCCCATTTTGATCAAGGTGAAAACATCCCTGAACAAGGAATGGATGTCACGAGCCGTTGGAAAGTGAGAATGTGTGGCAACAAATAGTGTCTTTCGTCCTCCAACAGAAGAACGTGTGTGCCCTGACAAAACCATCAGAAACAATTACTCTCATTAAAATTATGGGATATATATTTCATCTAAGGTTCTCTATTTCATGGGGATAATGATTCAAATGTACCAATGTGGTTAGGGTTTGATGTTATAATCTCATTTTTTAATAGGATGGTTTTTTTATTATTATTTCAACTTTGAGATATTATTTTCAACCTTTATAGATAATCATGAAATTGATTTTCCTCTTTTTATTTCATGAAATTACATGTTTTCATTCCATTTTCCTATTTTTTGTACTAAATATTTAAAAATATTGATTGTAAAGAAAAAATAAATTTATTTTTCTCTTCCATCAAAATCAAATTTTCATTCATATACATGTTTTCTAAAAATGATTCAAATAATTTAATTAAGAATATATTTGGATGGTTTAAAATTATTTTTCAAGTTTTTAACATAAAAATAAAGGGTTCCCATGAATCTTCATGTCATTTATCAAACTTGGCCCTTTTTTCTTTCACTAATAACAAGAAAGGATTCTTTTTTGATTATATAAAGAATGAATGGAATTTTCATCCATCACTAAAACTCATGTTATTAAACATCCATTTATATGTTAAATTTTTATTTTAAAGGAATGTTATTTTCAATCATTTTATGAATAATTAGTTTTTAAAAGGTAATTTGTAATGTGAAAATGTTATTTTTCTCAAGAAATGTTCTCTGTGATATTTTAAAATAATTTCCCATGTATAATGGAATACATGGTTATTAGTTTAACATTACTGGGGATATAATCCAATTGTACCATCTTTATTCTTTCTTTAGTCGGTTTATGATTATGATGAACATATAGTTATAAAACCTATTCATTTTACCTGGGTTATTCTATGATGAAATTATGTTATAATTATGTCAACCATTTCATTTATATGGCTTATGATATGATGAATTTTTTTGAAACCAAATTCCTTTATATGGGTTATGATTTGGTGAATGTTTTAGGGTATTATGGATCACAAATTCATGTATTAATTTATTGGTCTGACATATATCTCCATCAAATGAATTTTATAATGTTTCATATCTCATGAGATTATATTGGGAAAAAAGATGGCGTACTTGATCCACTATGGGAAATAGTTATAAATGCTTAATAGACTATAGGAAACGGGAAATGATCCTTTATCGATTTTGAAATATGAAATATGTGTTGTTACTTGATCCGTTATGATATTATGGTAAATGTTGTCGACCTTTACATATTAAATGCTTTTTATTAATATGATTGTGACACATTTATTAGAAATAGAAAAATAGATCAAGATTTATTTGTGATTATTTTTCACTATTATTATTCATTTATTTTGATCTGATAATGTTTAATTCCATAGATCTTTTTAAAAATCACTGATATATTTGGTATCAAATTTTTATGTTGTATTCAGTATCTCCTACCACTATGCTTATATCAGATCTTCATACAATCATTGAATGATATCTTCTATGTTTACCCTTATCGATCATCTTAGATAACCATTTATTATGTTTCCTTTCCTTGGGTTATGAATAAATTATTATATAGGTTGTGTCTATGTAGATTAAAAATATGGAAATTATTAACGGGATATTTATAATATATTTTATGAAATAAGAATATTGTGTAACCAGTATCCAAAAAAATCTAATCTTTTAGGATCAGTGAGAGTAAATTTGTAAAATGAATTAAATATTCATCAAAAATATATAATATTTATGTATAAAAATATATATATGTTATAGTTTGTATTAGATCAATGGTTTTGTTAATATTTTGAAACTAGGATGATAAATATATTTTGAGATCCCTTGGGGTACTTCTAAGTATATGTATATGGAAAAGTCTAATGATCAGTCACTGTTTATGAAAATGACAACAAATTATAGTGAAGGGTAAATCGAGTGGCCTCTATGAAATTATCTCCCCTTCAAGATACTAAAATTAAATGTGTATCTACATTTGTTGTACCTAGTTTTGATAACTCTAAAAATGATTCATTGAGAAAGACTCGATCATTACTTAGTATACAACAACTAGCCTTCATGCACACCTTTTTTCAAACCTATTGGGGATATTCATTTGAAATTCAATATTTTTTTTTAAATATCATAAAATAATTAAATAATCACTATGAATGGACTTGGTTATCCTTAAGGTTTCATAGATTGAAAATAATGATTCATTATTTAGACATACTATAAGTTAGTTTTCTTGATTATATGGTTTTCTATTATCATTAGTGTTTCTTACACTATACATTATCTTTTCAGTCATTGTATAAAACCCAATGAAACTACGGTAATGCCTAATTTGATGGAAAATTAAATGATTTTCCTTGTAAAAAACAAATTTTTTGGGATTTAGAATGAAATATATCTTTAATTTACTAACACAACTTTATTAAGATATGAATCATAAAAAACCTCCAAATAAGAAATGGAGGGAAGAAATTTTATTTGATTATTTCATGAGGAAATTTCCATCTACTATTAATGGTTCTTATTATCTACTTTTTTATTAAAAATGAATTCGAATCATTGAGAATATGTTTTTCATTTTCTATTTTTTGGATCATGAAAATTTCAATTTGTTTGATTATCATTTGGAAGGTGAACCACCTCAGTGGGGAAATCATTTCAAGAACATGAAGGAACATGGAGAGATTAATCAAATGTATCTAATGAGTTTTAGATAATATTTTTCAAAAATTAATTTACCATTATTCAATATAAAATGATATATAAGTAATTACATTATTGAAATCAAATGGATTATAGTTTTTTTTCATACATATTTGGAAACATTTACAAGACTTATGATGAATGATTTTGTTTTTATAATATAAACTGAAATAATAGTTGGTCGATTCTTTATTATTTTAAAACAAATTCTCATGAGGGAGTAATATATAAAAGAGTTCAGTAGCTATGAAAAATAGTTTGATGTTGTATCAAGGTGGAAATGGAGATTGGAGTTACCAATAAATATTTTTTTATGAGAAAATAATGATGGAATTAAATGAGAATCCTAATAATCATATAGAGAAGAATATGATATATTCATTATACTCTAACTATGGAAGAAAACATGGAGGAAATATCTTAATGGGACTAAGTGTGTAAATGAAGGTCATATAGCACTTGAATATCAATATAATGGGAATAAGTTAGATAATGATAGGAATACAAAGAAGTCTCTATAGAATGGACCACCCAAAATCAAGTGTTTGAAATGAATGGAGTATATGAAATATGAGCATTAATTATCCAGTTTAAAGGGAAATGAGTTTAATAATCCCCGACAACCTATGAATGAAAAAGATAAAGGTATAACCTATGAAATATCAATAGTTGAAGAGAATCATGATAATTAGGGTACAATTATTCTCCACTCCTTAGTTTCTACTTCTATCTTTTTTTGTTTTAATGAGAACTATAAAAAATATTATTGTTCATCCTTTATTGAAATTTGATGTCTTTATGAGCATTGATTTTCACTGTCCACATGGATTTTGAAATAAGGGAATCACATTAGATATTATATCAATTAAACGATTAACCCAATCTTCCAATAGAAATTTATTTGGATAGGATAATATATTATATAAGGAATAAATTGTGATTTACCTTTTTGAAACACTTTTCTCTCCATGTAACATTAACTTAATAGTTATGGATATTATCTTAGTTTTATTTGTTTAGGGTTAATCATATGTTTTACATCTTAGATACCCATTTTAGGTTGTATGTGATGGGAGTTTTTTATGAATAATGATATTTTGGTAATCATTAATGATAATAAAACCCCTGGGTTTTGTGTATGTTTTAGTGAAAATGTTATTTGAGAATAAATGCCTTTAAATTTTTCTAACATTTGATTATATGTATTGGTAAACATTTGGGCTCATATTATATTTTATGATGAGGTAATTATTGTTCACTATTATTTGGTGATATTATTGGAATTTTATTAATATGTTTTCATAAAAGTTAACCCTCATATCAGGTGAAAACATGTTGCATCTGACAAGGTTGTGTGGCTTGGACCAACAGTCAATGGGTGAAATTGATATATCTCTTTCCAACATCTTATGTGAACAATTATTTATTGACGGAAAACAATAGAGAGATATTGCATAATATATATCATAGTTCTTGGTATGTTTTAATTTTAATGTATAGAGAAAAAATATTAAGGGTGTGATATAACAACTATCTATATAAGAATGGAAATTGTAAAATGTCACCATGAATTTTTTCATCAGAATCCCTAAAATATCTAAATAGAATAATGATATTGGGGTAATATAAAATCAAAATATAATCTAGTTAAAATTCATCAATATTAGAGGAAAGTTCTCTCTTGAACAGCTTCCCAGAATAAACATTTAAAAGTGGTAAGTTGGCATGGAAAATCACATTATGTTGTATCTGAAATGGTTCAATATACCACCTCGATGTTTTAGATAAGTATTCTGTAGGTTTTGGATACATAGTTTAGTTTCAAAAAAGAATTTATCCTTAGACATATGGTCTGTTTGATATAACAAATCAAACCCTCAAGGATGTTTTGAGATATTTTTCTATCGATTTAACATTTTTGGTGATCAACGCCTCCCTCTAGTTACAATTTCATACAACATAAACATTCACTCAACAATCCAAATGGATGAATATGAAGACCTATATGGAAATAAGTTTAGAACTCCAATGTGATGTATAATTTAGTGAAATAAATCTATTTTTACGCAATATAGAAGAAGAAATTATAGATAAGGTTATATTCCTTCAGTGACACTTAAGGATAGTACAATGTTGGATGAAATGGTATGCTGAATATTACCATCCTGATCAAGAATTTGAAGTTGGTGAAAAGAAATTTCTAGGAATTTATCCATACAATAAAGTCATGATATTTTAAAATAATTTAAAAATATTCCCTTTTTATATTGGTAAAATTCAAATTCTTGATCATATATAGAAGGTAGTTTATCGATTGGTGCTTCCACTAATCCTCTATTAATTCAATGATATTTTTAATGTATATCTATTAAGTGCATAACTAATCATTCAATTGTAATAAACATAGTGGTTATACCCCTGGAGAATTATATTTCTTATTAGGAACAATTGATGGATATTATAAATCATAGATATAAATTGTTACAAAACAATACTACCCACATAGACAATGTGTTTTTGACAAAACACTCAATTTTAAAAAGTTGTGTGGGAAATTATGAATTTGATGAGAAAGAAGTATACACATTTGATTATATCATGGAAATGAATTTTGAGCATGAAATTAATTTTATGGGGGGGGGGGTAGAATGTAACACCCCAAGTTTTTATTAAATATTTTTCTCAAATAAATTTATTTCCATTGATAGCTTGTGTTACACACAACACTGTGCTTTGAAAAACCAAAATATTATATGAATATTATTTTCAAAAATGATCATTATAACATATCTAATAAAATTGGGGTTATAAATAATAATAGCCAAATTTTAAAAACAAATTATAACGGGTTTATATAACAAAAATATATTCTTAATAGATTTCATGATTTTTATTGAAGCCATTATAATCTTCAAAAATACATTTTCTAGAAATATTTTTTATACTTTCTTAGAAAAAATATTAAAATTTACATTAGAAAAGTTTGAAAATTTTATTTGAAAATATAAAATTAGTTTTTTAAATAAAAAATTAAAATTTATCTATGACATATTTTTTGGGATTTTTTTATAAATATTATTGTTTCATTGAATTGTAAAAAATAATGATTTTTATTAAAAACCTCATATTCATTTAAATAATATAGAAGATATATTTTATTTTAATAAGTTTTTAAAAGTATATTTAGTTTAATTATATATTTATTAACAAAATTTTGGATACTAGAATCTATTTTATATTTGAATTTTATTTTATAACATTCAATATTTATAAAATTTTATTTTTGGAAAACTTATTATTTATCACACCTATGGGTTTAATTTAAAATTTTAATTTTACACTTTAGGGAATGAAATTTTAAAAAATGGATTACGAATTTATAAAATTAATGATTAATCTTATATTGTTATGTATACATAACATTTTTTCAAAAGGAAAAATAATAACATCAATGATTAATTACTGATGATAAGGTGAAAATAGGTCTATGTTGGAGTTAAACAAAAACAAATGGGTTTATTATCTTGTAAAAATCATCTAAATCATATTAAATAGAAATATTATATACGTATCCTATCATAAAATTGAATTTATGTTCATTTGCAAGAATTTTTTCTTAGAACAACTTTAAAATTTTGGATTCTTTTAGGAAATTCTCATGTAGTCTTTAATTGGTTCCTTTTCCCACTTATAAAAGTACATATCCCCTCCTCTCATCTTCAAACATCCAAACCCATTTGGTTCAAAAAATTTCTAACCAAATTCATTACATACCTCACTACTTATATATTAGAGTCCTTATATTTATTTTTAAACCCTCCTTAGATGGATTTTGGTGCAAACCAAATGGTGTTTTCAAAGAAGTGGTATATCTCCTAAAAATGCATTATCAATTTATTTCTTCTTCCACATATGTAAATTATTTTTCAACAATGATGGTATAATAACATATTTATCTCTTATATTGTAAGATGTTATTATTTTATTGGAATAACATACATATATTGTAACACCTAGATAATTTTGAGGGAAAATTTATCTTGTTTTCATCAATTGCTTTTGTTAAACACAAAAAAAAAATTCGAGATGAACTGCATAACATTTTTAGAATTTTAAATTTTGATATCACCTAGTCATTGTATTAGGGGATATTAAATAATAAATAAATTATGAAAAATATACTATAAATCCCTGATTTTTGAAGAATTATTATTATTTTTAATAATTTAAATTTCATTTATATCATGCATTAGATGCAACAGAGAGTTTAGATTCTGTTACACACAACCCTGAGTTTATATTTCATTACACGTGATATAATGTTTTAACAAGACCACCATATATTATTAAAATTATTCAAATGTGATCGTTATAACCAATCCTTTAAACACACTGATATGAATAATAATAATTATTTTTTAAATTATTATGTATAATAGTTTTTTATAAAAAAACATTGTTATAAAAAAGTATATAAAATTTTAATAAAGTCAGTATATGTTTTGAAAAACCTATTTTGTCAAAAAAGTGCTTTTATGAAAAAGAATAAAATTAATTTATTTTAATTTTAAGAAATTTACATTATAAAATAAAATTAATTTTTTGAATCATTATTTAACAAATATCTTAGTGTAAAATTTTTATAACATTCTGAAAAGATAATTGTTTGGTTGAATAGTGAACAATATTGCATTATAATTGCAAACTTACTTTTAGTTTAACTTATTTTCAGAGTTTAAATTATATTTTAATTTTATTTTGATTTAAATTCATTTATATTATATTACTATTAAAACAATTTAGGTCATTTGAATCACATTAAAATTTAATTTCTATGTAAAAACATTGTATACTTTGTAACTTTTTCTCTTTGGAACCCCGCTTTCTCATCATGTCAATGGGTTTAATTTGAAATTAAATCTAACCATTTTTTTGAATTGAATTTAAAAAAAAATTATTACATATTTAGAATCTAAATAATTTATATTATATAATAAGCACACCATAATATTTGACCAAAATGAGTAATGAAAATATAAAAAATTAATTGTTGTATTTTAGGTAATGTTCAGTTTACTAGGGGTTAAACTAAATATATAACATTTAAAATAACATATTTTATGGAAATATTTCGACTGTATTGTCATTATTTACTAATAATACTCAATTTATGATCCTTTTTGTCTGAGAAAAATGTGGTTACGTATTTTTCATTTCAAACAATAATATGTGTGTCACTAGCCTCACTTATAAAAGGCCAGCACTTTCCAATAATATTCAAACAGAAAACATTTTTTTGGACAAGAACATCCCAAATCACTTCCCAACATCTATCATCTCATTATAGATTCATTTTTTGCCCAAAAAGACAAACATGGAAGGATATTTTTGCAAACCTAAGGAGGTTACTAGAGGAAGAGGTAACGTTCTTTATCAAGTGTTTTTATTTTATTTCTTCCTCCACATAGTTCAATTATTATAAAACCATGATTATATTATTTCCCCATTATATTCAATACACTAGGTTTTTTCATTTATGTTCATGACAAACAACCATCTTTATATCCCTCAAATGGGTTACAAAATCATTATTTATGTGTATAGAGCACTAAAACCTCACGAACCGATGAGATTTTTTATTCCATTAACAACTATCATCGATACCTATAGTGAAAGATTAAATTTTTATATATGATACTTTTAATATATTTTTTACTTCTAGAATTATTTTATCATAAATATATTCATTATTTCCATTCTACAAGAACATGATAACGTCGCTCGGATGTACGAAAGGCTACCACCTCACAAACTGATATGATTCATTTATTCTTTACATGGAAGGTAATAAGGTTGTGTTAAGTACAAATATGTGATAGATATGAAATAAAAATTATTATACAATTGTAATATAATATTTATCATTCTTTCATTCAATGTTTTGATAAAATGGAAGAAACATTTATGCTTACATAGGACCTACCATCTACATGAAAAATGAATTTAATTTATAGTATATAAAGTGTATGGACTAATCTAAAAAAATATATAATGAATATATATTATTTCTATATAATTATTTTCATTCAATATATTATTGTTCCAATATCAATTCAATAGAACAAACAAAAAACAAATCTGAACAAAAATGAAAACTAATAGCTTATTTCCCAAAATGTGAAATCAACATGAAATCATTAATATAAGAGAAATAAAATTTCATAATAAATTAATATATGGTAACATATATATGATTATAGAATAGTAATATATTTAATATATTCTTATATTTATTATAAATGAGGTTCTAACAATTATTAAATAAGTTGAGACTTATGGTTGGGGATTTTTTTTCTCAATCATTATTCCCTAAGATATATGTTATGTTTTGAAAATATCTTCTTTTATAAGGTGTATATATATATCCAAATAGAAAATTAATATAATGATATTTATTTATTATCATGATATTTTATGTGTTATTTAATTTTATTCCTTCGCGGTGGTTATAATTCAAACATATGAAAGTGGTAATGATTTTATATTACATTATTCTTTTTTATTATGGTTATTTATGATTATGTTTCTAATGATGAAATATTAATGTAAATTTATAAATAAACCAATTAATTTTATTATAATGTAATAGTTTTAAGAGAATATGTTTTTTCCCTTTATTTTCTCTTTTAGTGTACTGTTGAGGTCAAAAGAATTGTTTTATGAAAAATATCATCTTTATTTATATTTTTTGTCAAAAACCTATTTTCCTTCCAAACCCATGTTTTAAAAAAAATATTTTAATTTTTAAAAAAATGTTTTGAACATTTATAAAATTATTTTTTAATTAAATTTATATCCATGTTTTCTATTTTTTATTTTTTGAATGAAATCCTCATGTTATTTTCCAAACAATGCTAACTTGGATTTTTTCTAAATTGTGAAAGGAATATCAATTTTTATGTGTATGAAATTAAAGATATTTTGCAACATCATTATCATTATTTTGATTTATTATTGCTTTATTATTTTTTGAGACTATATTCAATAATAATTATTTCGAAAATACATTATGAATTATTATTTTTAAAAACTAATTTATAGAAAGAAAAAAATAAATCTTCCTCTAAAGATATTCCAAGTTAATTATGTTTCAAAACCATTCTCCATCTAAGATGACATAAATTATTAAAATTTATCCTTTTATGTGTATATGAAACAAATATTCTATTATTATTATTATTATTATTTATTTGTATTTTTATGATGAAATGTGTTTATGAAACCCGATTCTCTTTATCAGGATAGACCATGATAAAATTATTATGAAGCCCAAATATTTCTCCACATTCTATGAAATGATGAAATGATACAATTATTATAAAATTTTAAGCTTTTCAATAGATTTTGGTATCATGAATGTTTTATGAATCCCATCTCATTTCATGAATTATGATATGATATATATTTAATGGTCATATGACACACATATGTATGATTTTCATTATGGGTTAGGTGGGACCTATATCTCCATATATTGCATTGGGCATGGATTTATATATCCTAATATAGATTGGACTAGAACAATGAGTGAATCATGTTCGATAAAGAAATTTTTTTATAGTGATTATCTTGGGGGATAAACCAGAACTACATTGATGTTTTAGGTAGTAAAACCATTCCATTATGATAGTCTCAGTAGTGAGTTGTGTCTATAATGGAAATTATTATCTATGATTATACGTATATCAAAAATCTATGTATTATGCCAATTTTATGCACTCATGTATCTAGTTATCAAATTATATTATGATTCATGTCATGTGATCATCCAATATTCGTTAAATGACTCTTTATTATTATTATCATTGATATGAAAGGTATGGTTTTTAAAATTTATTATAATTTTTTCATAACCTTATTCTCATGTTATTCATATATAGCTCCCTTGTTTACCGTTTCATAGTATCTAAGCTCACTTTTTCTTATGTTCTCTTTCCCATGGAAATGAGGAAATCTATTATTTGTGATAGGTATAATAAGGTGTTTAGTTATGAATTACATAGTTGGAGATGATGTTGTTTACCAATGAACTAGTTTTTTGTGTTTTCATGTTTCTAATGGAAGTATACCTCTATGATCCTCGAGTTTTTTTGTGAAATGTAATTAATGGTAATAATAAATGATATAATATATATATGATAATCTGGGTTCACTACATTTTGTATCAGATGACAGGTTAATTAATCTATGTAAACATCGATGAATTTTTTTTTTCTGATATCCCTAAGTACATGTTTTGGGATAAGTCTAAGGATAAGTCAATGTATAAGAAAATTTCATAGAATCTTACTAAAGGATGGAGTTACTAACTTCTAAAAACATAAATTCATCTCAAGATAATAAAATTGGATGTGGCTCCATAACAATGGTACTTGTGGGTGATTACATCAAAATGACAGATTAAACTGGACTCAATCATCACATATATCACGAAAAAAGACCAACTGCACAAAAAGTTTTACACTCATGAGAGGTATTTTTTAGAAATTCAAAAACACATTATAAACCATTAAATGAGAATTTAATAATGACTGTGAATGACCTAGTTTATACATAAGTTGTTATTTACTTAAAAAGTTTTCCACAGTTAGATATCCCATAAGTAGTTTTTCATGATTATGTGGTTCCACAATATGATTATTTTTTTACACTATGGTTTTTGGTTTTTTCCAATGGTTTGAACTTGATTAAACCATGTAAATGTTGAGTTTGATGGAAAATTAAATGATTATACTCTTTATAATCAAGATTTTATAGGACCTAGAATGAAAAAAATAATTTCTATGATCATTGAATATTATTAATCTATGAATCATGATGGACTTTCAAATCAAAAAATGATGGAACAACATTTGATTATATCCTTCATAAAAAAACATTTTCCATATTTTAGTGGGTCTTCAAATCCTCTAGTGGTTGAATAATGGATCATCAACAGTAAAAAGATATTTTCAATTCTCTAGTGTTTGGAACATGAAATGTTTAATTTGTATATCAACTATTTGGATTGTGAAACATATCAATGGTTATATCTTTTCAAGAATTGAAGGTAATAAGATGAAATTTACTCCATGTATTGTGATAATTTCATGAAAATATTTTCCAATATGTAAATTCCTCATATACATCGTAAAATATTAGAGATATAGTTTCATGAGATTAATACAATGGATGATGAGTCTTCTGGTATGTATAAGGAATCTTTTACAATAAATGTAAGGTACACATCTAGTATTAACATTGGACTTAAATTTTTGGTTGATCAATCCTTCATTGGCTAAAAACCACATCTCTGAAGGGTAATAAACATAAGAAAATTTAGTATCTATGATGATAATTTTTTTTTCAATAAAGGTGGAAATTGAGGTTTGAGTTATGTATAAATCTCATGGTATCATTAAAAATTTAAAAATGAAATTGAAAAAAATATCTAACAACCACAGAGAGAAGATGATGAGTATTCATGTAAGCCCAAATTTTGGGAAGGGACATGGAATAAATTATCTTATGGGGTCCAATAAATGTTTTATGGTTGGATGATAAGGTTATCAAGAAACTAATTGCCGAAGTCAAAGAATGAAGTTAGATAAGAATGTGAATAGTTAGAAAGATGCATAAAACGAACCATCCACACTCAAGTGTTTTAAATTCAAGGAGTGTGGTAACTATGTTAACTGGTTCTAAAATAAAAAATTTAATGATGATGATTTATGTATTCACCCTCTTAAGCCGAGAGAAAAAATGTAATCTCATGTGATAATTGTTTAAAATAATAGGTACGGTAAGAACATTATGAATGGTACACCAACCATTAACTCTAGAATTATGAATTTGTTATTTAACTCTAGTTTTAACCATTCATTCATTTTGTTATAATTTTATTTGGGTATCAAGATTCCACCCAAATTATTAGAAAAATAATTTTTAGTGAAAACTCTAATGACATGCAGATTGCATCTCAAGTCTATGGTTCCTCTTTGGTAAAATATGATGGAATGTGCTTCCATTAAATCTTTTAATTATTTCCCTATGTGAATTTTATGTTATCTTAGCCATGGATTGGATTTATCTACATAAATACGATATAAATTTACAAGTAAGGTATGTTATATTTGATATTCCAAACCAAATATTATCATATATCAGTGTGATGATAAATAAAATCAATCAATGGAAATGATATCCATTTTAGGTTTTTTATTATTATTTTAGAGGGACAATTATCCTATATGGTTAAGGAGAAACTCAATATAAATTATACACCTATTATGTGGGATTTTTCATAAATACTAAAAGAATATTTTCCTAGAATTCCATAAAACAAATAATTAGGGTTATCAATAGATCTCAATCCAAGTTCAACACCAATCTTATAGACACCCTACAGAATGATATTTATTGTGTATATGGAATTAAAAATTAAAATTACAGAGAACGATAACATGATATTCATTTTTGCAAGCATGTCACCATGGGGTGTATGTGTTGTTTTTTTAAAAATAAAGATTGATCCATGATACTCCATATTTATTTCTAGGAGATAAGAAACACTATGATCATGAATGAGTGTCATCAACTCCTTGCTGTGGACATATTTGATCAACTACATGGAGCTCAATAATTTTCTAATATTGGAATTCATTTTGGGTATCATCAATAGAGGGTTAAAATTAAGGATATAACAATAAAATATATACATGTTATATACACTATGAATATATAATTATTTCAATCAATATTACTAATTACCGTACTATATTCATAGATTTAAAAAATAGCATATTTAGAGATTACCTTGATTGTTTTGTCGAAGTCTGTATATGTGATATTCTTATCTCATAAATAAGAAAGAAAGAAAATGAATATCACCTGAGAATTGTAATGAAGACCCTAATTAATGATATTCTATTTAAAAACATAAAAAAGTGAATTTTGGATTTAAAATGTTTCATTTTTGGGTTATATAACCTCAAAAGTGGGTATATCAGTAGATACATAAAACATTGAGGTTGTTGAATGTTAGCATAGACTGATAAAGGGGACTAAAATATTTATATTTTTTTAGATTTATATTATCAATGGGTTTTGGATAATTCCTAATGAATATATAATACACTCACCATGTTAAATAATAAGGAATTCATGTTCCTCTAAACAGATAAATATGAATAAATTTTCCCAGAAGTGATAATTAGTCTGCGCACCTATGATTGAATTAGTCTATAGTAGAGAAAGGCCATTAATATATATTGATTAATCAAATAGATGTTTGGGATGTGTAATCATTCATAATTACATGATTATAGCATATTCCTAATGTAAATTTACTATTCATGAATACAATTACCCAAGTGCATATTTGGAGTTAGTTGTGGTAATTTTTCTTTAAAAACATGGATCCATTATCTGTATAAGGAAAAGTGTGAAATTTATAATGATTTTTGAAGTTTAAATAATATATTCACAAATATGATGTTTAATATTTTTGCAAAAATATATGTTCAGATCATATTAAGTATTATGACTGGTTAATACATTACCACCCTGGTAAATGAAACAATGTGTGTGACACCATGAGTGGAAAGGATCGTGCTAGCTTATCCCGGATAACAACCACAAAAGAACCATTCTTTATATCTTTTCAATGGATGGATCTATAAATTATGAATAAATTAGAGAAATATTATATTACTAATTTGAATGTTCAACCATATATCCACATGAATATTAAAGAGGTATAGAAAGATCATGTTGTGTTACAAAAGAAGGTTATAAATTTATTGATGTTATATATTGATCATTATGTAATGATAAGGTTTGGGAACCTTGTTTTATTTCCATCCATACCATATTTGAAAAAGGTTTTGTTAGATTTATCTCATTGTTTTTTATTATTTATTCATCTTATAAGTAGAAATATGTATAGATATTTGAAAGAATGATTTTAGTGGGATAGAAAGAAGATAGATATAACAAATTTTATATATTGATTCATGGTATTTCATAATGTTTACACCGATAGAGAAAAGTCCAATGGGATTTCACATCCATTATGCATAAAATAATGGAAAAGTGAAAACAACAACATGGATGTTTTTATTGGACTCCAGAAAATATCTAAACCGAATAATTCTATATGGTTTTTAGTCAATCACATTACAATTTCATCACACCTCATCCCTATTCGAGAAGATTTAATGATGGAAAATTTTGTTTGAATAAATATTAAGTAAGTTCAATTTTTCATTATGTACCACATTCTATTTTGTTTGATCAGGATCTGATTTTTACCTCAATATTTTGGTGAAATCTTTAGCAAGCTCTTGATATAGAGTTCAGCTTCATCACATTGTTTCATTTTTAGACATATGGTGATTTTGATATAAGAATTCAAACCCATGATGATATGTTGAGATATTTTATTAGGAATTAATGTTTTTTAGGATAAACACCTTCCTCTATTTCTTCTTTCTTATAATAATTTCTTCCACTCAAGAATTCATATGGATCTTTATGTGGATATAAACATAGTTCTTTGATGTAATGGATTGAACTTTGAAAAAGTAAACTATTAGCACCTGAGAGAGTTGAAAAAATGGAAATGAAATTTTGATCCATTAAGAAACACGTCAAGTAATCTTACATTTAGAATAAAAATTTTGAAAATATCCGATGTGATCTAGATTTTGAAGTCAGTGACATGGTGATTTAATAAATTTATCCATGGAAAAAATCATTTAAGATTCGGGAAGAAATAGAAACTAATCCCTAGGTATATCAGTCGTTATGAAATTATTGATAATATAGGGTATATATACTATAATTTTTAACATCTATTAAACTTTTCTTAGGTTCAAAATTTGTTCCATGCAACTCAAAGATAAAGAACATACATGACCCATTACATGTACTGAGCTCATAGTTTATACCACAGAAGCATGATCATTCTTATGAAGAAGCACTGGTAGAGATTATGAATCATATGGATAATGTTCTACAAATTAATACCACTCACCCTATGAATTTTTTTGGCAACACCATTAGTTTGACGAAGCCATGTGAGAACCTAGGGAAATTATGTGGAATAAATATCCTCATTTTTTATACTAGTGTGACAAATTACGAGGGATAAATTCATTTTAAGGTAGGTAAAATGTAACTCCCACTATTTTATGAATTATAAATATTTTGAATATATTAAATTTATTTGATTTCATGAATTACAATCATCACCATGTTATTAATTAGTTACATACAACACTGATTTTATCCTGCATTATACATAACATAGAGTTTTAAAAAAACCATGATATATTATTCAAATTATTCAAACGTTAATTAAATAACCTATATGTTAAACTTAGTTACATAAATACTAGTAAATAATTTTAAAATATTTTGTATAATGTTTTTATAAATAGAACACATATAGAAAAAAATCAAATATTTTATCAATAAAGCCTTTATATATTTTAATATTATTATTTTCTCAAAAAATAATTTTTCTATGAACAATAATAAAATCTATTGTTAATAATTTAAAAAAAAATATGTGATAATATAAAATTCATTTTTCAACTCAGAATATTAAAATAATCTTTGTGTGAAATTTTGATAATTTTCTGTAAATATTGTCATTGATAAATTGTGAAAATACAAAATTTCAATTAAAATTTTCCTTTTTGTTTAAGTGATTTTTAAAGTTAAATATTTATTTTAATTTGTTTTTGAAGATAAAATAATTCAATTATATATCCACTAATCTAATTTATTTAATTTTAATCATTTAGATATTGAATTTTGATACAAAAACCGTGTAATCTTTTGAACCCTTTATCATTGAAAATACGGTCTCTCAAAACGTAAGCATGATTAGTTTTAAATTAAATTTTTCATAGTAGGTAAATTGATTTTTTAAAAATTTATTCAATATATAGAATAATCATAATTTGTATTATATAAAATTTTCACCTTAATTTTTTACAAAACATAATAGTGAAGATAGTAAATATTAATTACGATGGTTATGGTCAAAATGGGTTTACGAGGAGTTAAACATTATAGAGAGGGGTAAAATGACCTAAAACCATGTCTAAATATTTTTATTCTGACCATATTTAGATCCCATAATGTCTAAGACTATATAATAATATATATTCTTGGTTTATGTAAGGAGACAAATGTGGGCACAACTCTTTCTTTTCAGAAAATTATAAGCGTGCCACTAACCACACTTATAGACGGCTACCCATATCATATCAACTCCACATATTCAAAACCTTTTTCTTGTCATAATAAATATTGAAATAAATTTCCCAAATCCAGCCTCTCATCCTATAATACATATTTTTTTAAATCCAAATTTCTATTTCTTTTCATGAAAACCTATGGAGGTTACCTGAGGAAGTAGTAATATTCTTCATCAAGAATTTTTATTTTATTTATTCCTTCACCTCCATAAGTTGTTGTTAAAAACATTATATAATAAAAATATTGTCTTAAATATATTTATATATTTTTTATGCTATTTCCATTACCTACAAATATATCCACATCTATCAAAAGTGATATTAAATCATTAATCATGTGTAAGGAGGACTACCGCCTTGTGGGTCAATGTCATTAATTTTTTCCATTACCACCTCCACGGATGGTTATAATGATAGATTAATTTTTTTTACATAATATTTTTGATATTATTATACTTATTTAATTATTATATCATAAAAAACTTCATAAATTACATTATATTGGTATAAGATAACATTACTCATCTGTACAGTGGATTACCGCCTCACTACGTGATGTGATTTATTCATGCTTTAGACTGATGTTAATAAGGATTGGTTTAAGAGAAAAAAATTGATATATATGAAATAAAATTTTTTTCGGAATGGAACTATATTATTTACATTTATTGCATTCAATTCATAGAGAAAATTGAAATGACATTCATGCACATGTATGATCTTCTTTCACTAAGAACGATGTATTTCATTTTATTTATCTAAAATTTATGTATTAAAATAAAATATATATATTATTTTTATATATTATTTTTATATCATTATTAAAATTATATAGATGATAAAAATATGAACAATATTAGAGGAAAAAATAAAATACAAAATCAAAACATACCTAAAAAACAAAGTAGTTATTGCATACAACCTGACATTAATATGAAGTTATTAATAAATAAATAATAAAAGTTCATATGAAAGTAATATACATTATGAAATATATGATGATGGTTCTTTATTGTATATATAATAAAATTATATTTATTAGATAAGTGGGTTTAATATGTACAAAGAAAATTGAGAATTAAGGTTAGAGATTTTTGTCTTACTTTAGGCATATTTTATATTATGTATAAATATTTTTTTATTATGATTATATAAAGACTCTTTGAAATATGATATAATTTATTTTTTTAGTATCCTGATATTCTAATTTTCATTTAATTTCATTCCTTCATGGGGTTTTAATTTTAATGTTACCAAAGTTGTAAAGACTTTATGTTACAATCACATTGTTTATTAGGATTGTTAAATATTATGTTTCAAATGATAAAATATTATAATAAATTTACAAAGAAACTCATGAAGTTAATTTTTTTCTTGTTATGTAATGAGAATGTTTTTTCCGTTCATTTTCCTCTATTTATTTACTCAAGAGTTTAGAAGAATTTTTTATGAAGAAAATCTATTATTTTATCTCTTCCATCGAAAACAAGTATTTATTCAAAAAACATGTTTCCTAAAATGTTTTAAGACATTTTTTAATAATGATTAGTTTTTTTAATTAAAAAAAATTTTCCATGTTTTATATTTAAGAAATTTTTTTAAAGGAATCTTCATGTTGGTCTCCAAACAATTCTCATTTGGCTTTTACTATAAATCTGAATGGAGTCTATGAATTAACATGCCTGATATGAAAATAATTTTACACCATCAACACCACTATTTAATATAAATCATTGTTTATATGTTTTTTTGTTTATTTTAAAAAAAATTCAAAATTATTTTATGATTATTTAAAAAATATATATTTTTAATGAAATGTTATATTCTATAATAAATGTACCATGACATTTGTCTTCAAAATAATTCTCCATCTAAAATGACAAACCCTAGTGTAATATATCCTTTTCTAGTGATATAAATGAATGATACCATTATTTTTTTATTTAAATGTTTTATGATTTCAATATTTTTATGAAACTAATTTCTCTTCTTGTGTTATTCCCTGATAAAATTATTATCAAACCCACTTCATTCTATTCAGGTTATACATTGATGAAATGGTGAAATTATTATGAAACCTATCACTTATCCATAATTTATTAATTGATTAAATTTTTATTCCTCCCATTTCATTTCATCGGTTATGATATGTTTACTGTTTTATAATCAAGTGACACATATTTTTATTATTTTATTATTTTGATAGGTGGGACCTATATCTCCCTCCAATGCATTAGGAAAAGATTTATATCTCATGAGATAGATGAGAATGGAAAGGGTTATGAACCCAGTTCATTAAGTTATGTTTTCTATTTTTATGGTATTGGGAGTGAACCTTGACTATTATTTTATTTTAGAGAGTTAATTCGTTCAACTAGGATAGCCTTGGATGTGATCCATGATGTAAGAACCCTATTTATATTCTAGGTGTAGAACCTTAAATTTTCCGTTTAAATAATCAGGTTTAAACTATTATATATACCTATTGAGGATTTGGAGGATTCATAGGTGTCAAAGTCTTGTTCATGGCTTGGAATCCAAGTTAATTGAAGAAATAATTCGGTTGCATTGTTAGTAAATACCATACCCCACATACTATAGGATTTCTTATAACCGTGTAGGGATTATCCAGCACGGAATGAATGGAGCATGGTTTTAGATAAACTTGGGCCCATGAATTTATGCCCATACGGGTTGTCTAAAATCTTTAAGAGAGACATACAGTACGGTTGGAACATAGTTTCACAAACAATGTAGAATAACAGTGTGGGTCACCTTTTGAGGCAATGAGGTCCACATAGTTGGTGAATGGTTTGGCCAAACATGCATCCAAACTGTGTGACGCCCAAGGTTTTGGGTGATATTACCCAAGTGGATTTAAATTGTTATAAATTTAAACCAACCTCTCATTGTATCTATTTTTCGATGGACATGAGGTTTCTTCCTTCTATTTTCGGTCCATTCTTCCATCACCTATGTTCATGGATAACTTTCAGATTTAGACTCTAATTTCATCTCTATACATCTTGTTGGATGTATATCTATAAGATCATAAATCATATTTCACATTTCATTATTTTTGTTTCTCTCAGCATGGACGTTTATGTGTATTCTCATATGCCCAATTTTTTGGTCATTCATTTTTTTGTCATTTCCCCCTTATCTTGTCTAATCCAAACGACGATATTGGATGACTACCCCTTTACTGGAATAATGTTGGTGGTCTAGTACATATCCCTCAAATTTGAGATGTTTTATAATATGTCCCATTATGTATCATGATAGTTTCATCATGCGTTGTCCATTAATTTAATACACCTTTAAATGGTTTACTTAATTAAGAACCTTATTAACTTATTTGGCCCCCTAAGATTGTATCCACCCCTTGAGGTGTTCCTGGTAATTCTCTATCATTTTAATAAATGTATATTTGGGAAAGACATCATTTATATGGTATTTGGATTGATATTTATTTTTTATATATTAAATTATAATGGATAATTGATGTGGTATAACATGGATAACACATTTATCAACCCATAATGAATTGAATGACTATAAGTGGTATGAAAACTCACTATATTAAACTGAACAATTCATATTACGTTGTTATATAGGAATATTAATGAGAAATTAAATACCTATTGGGTCTGATTAATGGCCTTGAATTTTTATTACTGGGGTAAATGGGAATGGATACCCTTTTTAGATCTAGATAATAGGGGTGTATTCCCTTATTTTTTATTATATAGGCATGATGTATCTCTTTTTTAGTTATTATATAAGGGCATGGACTGGCATATTCCAATTTAAGATATTAGAAATGTGACCATTTATAAATATGATATGGTAGTTTTTAAAAATTATAAATGTGGAAAGGTCTTGTAGAGCCATTATAAATGTGATACAGGAATGAATACCCATTATAAATCTGATACCAACATGAAAACCTATTATAAATTTGATACAAGAATGGTGATCATTGTTTATATATAAGGAATGGCGAGCCTTACTTTGATACTGTTAATGGAATCCCTACTAATGTGATACTAGGCATGGAGACCCTGGATACAGTGATATTTTTCATGGAGTCCTTTCTACTTTAATACTGGGAATGGAATCTCTTACTCTTTTGATACTGAGTGTGGCATCACATACTCTTGTGATATAGGTAATTACGACCCATGATACTTGTGATACTCTTACTATAACTTATGAAAGTCTGAGTTACACCACGGTTCTAATATAGTTGTATTATCCATATATATAGTAATATATTTTACTATGTATACAATCCATATAAATTTATACATATAGATACTCATTCATATATAATTTGTAATGGGACAAAGAAGTTTTTATTTTCTTGGTTTCCTTTGGGAACCAGATCCGACCAATTTATTATTATTATTACTTATTCTCATAATTATATATAGATAATTCCATATTATATGAACATAATGGATATTTATAGACATTGTTGATGGTTTCCTTCTTAGTTTAAATCAAATTGTATCTTTTCCATACATTCTAATTAACCAAAATATATGATTATAGGTTTAGATTAAGGTAAATGTCTACATATGGATGTGTGACTTCTTGAGCATATTAGGATGGGATCGTAGTAGCAGCTGACAAGACTAGATCTCGAGATGTTTGGATTGATTTTGGATGTTTTTTCCTTTTTTTATATGATTTATTATGTTGACTACATACTACCAGGAATACATTTTTTCCCTATTTTGTAGAGACATGACAACATTATATTTTTTATATGATCCATATTACACCTTTTGATTATTATTTACTTTTTAGATGTTTATACATGCTTCCAATATATTTTCTATTATTTATATTATTCCACTATTTTTATATTTATTCTTATGTTTTCCTACTTAGACCATAGGGAATTGTCTCCCCATAGACACATCAATGTTATTCACCATAAGTCGGTATCCTTTGGTATATGGGGATGTGTTATTAAGGCCATATGGTCCATTGATTCTACTAAACTCTTAGCGGCTCCTGGGTTGAGATGTCACGTAGTGGAATAAGAGCGGACATCTTTTCTCCAGTATGATTTTTTGGTAATATTAGAAAAAATATTAAGGATATATTCCAATTTTCTAATGAGTTGTGCCTATAAGTAGCCAACCCTTATACGGGGGAGGAAAGATTTTTACTGGGATGGGATATTATTTTTCGGTATTATTATTATTTCAATTTATTTGATTCTACCATTAGGTAAAACAAATGATATGTGATTTTTCTTGTTATTAAGATTTAGGTTTACTTTTCACCCATGGAAGAATTAGATGAGGGAAGGGATGCATAGATCATATATAATTTCATGAACCTTTTATGAGATTCACTTGCCATGCATATTCCATTCCATATAAGAGAATTTTGTTGCTTTCATTACCTTTTAATTCTATTTGTGAATTGACTGTTATAAATAGGATTGACTAATGATATATTCATGGAAATAAGAATCATAATTGGTACTTAAACATCCTTCAATAACCTAAATTTTGTTTTCATTCTTAGGTTATAGCAAAGACCCTATGTAGTCAATTACATACCATTGAGTCACGGACAATTAGTCACATGGGTTGAAATGTGTTGTGGTAAGGATCAGGTAGATTCCACACTTCGATTCATGAAATTTATGGGACTTTATGGATTATAGATATTTAAACATTTGGCCCAAAAATTTAAATATAATTGTGTTATAAATTTGAATTTAAAATGAAATTTAATTAATTAAACAGAGATCTTGACCTAGAGAAAACCATTGTTGTGGGTAGTAGGTAGTGTCTCTAGTGTTCTATGCAAATTTCCCTATCACCCAGACCAGAATATTTTTTATTGAATACAAATGAAACTATTTTATATAAATTCTTTTTTTCATTATTAATTATTTTATATTTTTCCTATGTCATTGTATATTTTTTTATCTAAGGCATGTGTTTGGAATCAGTAGAGTAATTCCACCGCGATGTCATATGGTTGTATGCGAGGAGGGTGGTGATGACCATGCTCCAGATGTTGTAGTCACTAAGGCTCTAGTGATACCTCTAGTGGTGCCACTTATAGAACCTCTCCTTATTCATGTAGTGGTAAATTATTCATGGTTTTGGAGATACATTATCCAGCTGATCTGTACGATACAAGGAGCTCTAAACATTTCTCCTTGTAGGGGAGAGTTGACTCAGTGTTGTTTTCTATAAGAGAGTTGAATCAGGGTTGTTTCAAAAACAATTCCCCATGTTCTTAGGGGATGGTAGACTACAGGATCACGATCTATATCTCATGAAAAATAGTTCTATTTTGAATCTTCAAGAGACACATCCTAAGGGAGAGTAAAACCATATACTTTAATTCATTTAGGATCCAACCAACATTGTTAAGATATTTTTAACGAGGAAGATCAAAATTAGAAAGTGAATTGGAGGAATTTATTGTCACTATTTTTTGACTATTTATTCCATTAGACCCTGAGAGATGATCATGGTTGGTATTTTATTAAACTAAAGTGTGTTTTTATTAATGAAGTGGACTAAAATTCTTATTTTATAGTGCTTCATCACCTTGTTCCTATCTATACATCTAATGAGCCAATGAAAGGGAGATAATTAAATGATGGACTTATTAATCCTATTTTTTCACAAATAAATGGTTTCTAGTTGAATACCATGTATAATATAGTCAAATGAGAACTTATCACTAATAATAAATCGAGGGAATAAGATGGTGTCATCTGGGGATGCTCAAAACCAACACATATTAATGGTTCAACAACCATTCAGAAGAAATCCATTAAGATGGTGTTCCTAAACTACAGTAGCTAAGAGACACCCTCTAATAGTTATTTGGGTTGTCACATATTTTGGAATCCTAGGAATAAGAATCCCCAGCATCCAAGTTACCTATCAGAGTGATGAAGATATGGTAGATTAGGGGATCTTTATCATTTATATAGGAATTTCTCATCAGTTCTGAGTGGGAAAATATCCTTAGAATGTCCACATTTAAGAGAAGGTTTATTAACACCTCACAAGTTTGGTAACTATATTATTACAATTCATAAAAGTTGAGGAATTGTTCATGAACAACGTATCCACAATTCAGATATTTACAGATAGTAGATAGGTTACACTCCAGTTTTTCATGTTGTAGAACAAGGCCATGGATCATGCCAAATTTAATCAGTTCATCATATACCAGAGAATCAGGGATCCAAGCCATCTACTATTTGAGGCACTATTCTAGTATAATTTAATACATTTTTAGACTTATTTGATATATGCGTATCCTCATATTTTATATCTATTTCTATTATGCATAGCGGCAGGCTTCATGGTGAGTACTCATGTGGTGTTACAACACAAGACACCCCTTTGGTTTTAAATTTAAATATTGTATTCTAGTGAAAACAATTACCCTTGAGGTAGGTTGATATCATTTATTATGGGACCTCTTGGTCCTTCAGATGATGGGATTTAATATCATTCTAAAGATGGAATGGTTCATTATTTATCATTTATATATGGATTGTAATCACCTGAGGGTGTCATTTACATCACTAAAGGATGATTATTATATTGAAAATGGTGACTGAGATATCCATAAAGGTAGAGATGGACCATATCATATTATTCAAGGTGGGGTGACTACCCTGATTTCAAGACTATTTATAAATGATCAAGGATTGCATCAGAATTAATTACCTTCTGTATTCGGTCATTTTAGAAATTTTTCTCCAATTAATTTCAAAGACTACTTTCCATGAGGGGTATAGTTTACTATTGATATGGGTTTTGAGCTATAAAAGTGTTCATTCCTCCGTATAGGATGATAATAAAAGGTTTTAGGAGCTTAATAGGTAGCTAGATGATTTAAGAGATATCGGTATTATATGGCCCAGTGCTTCTCTTTAGTGATCACTGGTCCTTTTTTCAAAGAATGAAAACATAACCCTAATGATATGAATGAATTAAGGGAAGTTATATCAGTTTATAGTGAAAAAACTTGTAACCATTACATTGTATATATGAATTTTTCATCCATCTCAGCGAAGTGATGGGTTTAATAAAGATCGACCTAAGGTTGGGCTGTCATCCGGTACTAGTTAGGCCTTCAGATATTTCATGTACAACATTATATAGTTGGTATGACTTATATGAGTAGCTCTTCATGTTTTTTGGTCATAGAAATGTACTTTCAATTTTCATTGATATCATGAATAGAGTTTTCCATACCTATCAGGATTCCTTTTTGGTGGTTGATGTTGATTACATCTTAGTGTATTCTCATATTCTAAGTGACCATTCCACTCATCTTTAAATCATATTGAATACACTGAGAGAGCACTAGTTGTATTCTATGATAAATAAATGTCACTTATTTATTGGAAAGGTTCACTTCTTAGCTAATGTTATCAAAGAGGTAGGAATTTAAGTTAACCAATAGTGAGAGAAGTAGTTACATAGGGGACTCCAACAAATGTCATTGGTATAAAGAGTTTCTTAGTGTATATTCAGTTACTAAAATAAATTTATACAAGAAATCTCATGCTTATTTTCACCTTTTACATGCTTGATAGACAAGGGTGTGGTGTTTATATGATTTGAATCCTGAATGAAATTATTTTGGGAGATAAATGGGATATTGAATTTAGTTCTGATCCAGGTTTTACTAGGTTCGAGAAGAATGTATATATTATATTGTGATGAATCATGTATCATATAAATATTATTTCTATTCTAGGAAGATCTAGTCATTGTGTAAGGTTCCTAGAAATTGAGGCATCATTAGAGGAATTACCTGTCGCATGATCTTGAGTTGGTAGTTATGATTCATGCCATGTGCTATTGAATGTATTTACTTCTCGGAGATTTTTTTTTTCTTTAAGTACCAAAAATATTTAAATATATTTTAACACAGTGTGACATGAATATTATGTAGTGAATATGGTTCAAATACCTACATTACTTTGGAATCAATCTTGCCTAAATGTTTGGGACGGTAAATGTTCCTTCTGATTCTATGAGCCAGAGGAACCTAGAAAAGGAACTTCTGGTGGCTAGTAGTGAGTGGTAGCATATGTATCTCTTTTCTAATATAAACATAGTGGTGCTGGACCATTGTGAATATTCTTTACATTCGACATTATCAGTGACTTATTCACTTTTGAAAAAAATGAAGATGTTGTAGTTTTCAGATATGGAAGGCTTGGTCCTAAGGGAAAGTAATTCTCGTAAGGTCCTACCTCTAGATTGTACAATCATGGATGTAGAAATCTTGTTTATACCTGGGTGTATCTATGTTTCCATAAAAATAATAGGTGATATTATGTGAGAGTCACATGCTTTATAGTAGCCAATTCACCCAGATATCTCTATTATTTATCATGATATTAACTAATAATATTGTTGGCTCCAGATGAATCACTAGATATTAGGTTTTATCACTAGGTTTTCAACTTATCACTAGTGTATGGTGGAACACCGTTGACTTTTTTCCCTATTACATCCATTACCAGTCCAAAAATGGAAATGGGAGAACGTTTTGAATGATTTTTATAATGGGTTAATGAGGTCCCCTTGAGGCAGAGATGCATTTTGAGTATTCCTGGACTAATATATCGAACTTCCTTTCTATCTGGGATACTTTCTCAGTTGATGAGATGGGAATGTTTAATGTTTGTGAAATCATACACCTATATGGGGTACTTTTTACTATTCTTTCCTTTAGGTATTCTCATTTTATATGGAGGTTATGAAAGGTGTTATATAATTATATGGGTACCCAAATGATTCTGAGAAAATCTATTCACAATCAGATTGATGAATAGTCAAAACAAATGATACATGTGTTAGAGTATATGCTTTAAGTGTATGTACATGATTTATGTGTTTTTTGGGAGAATATTATCCCTCTCATTAAGATCACCTGTAATAATATATTTCATGTAACACTTTTTAGGGATCAATATGAGGCCCGATAAAATTGACCATTAACTTCACCCGTATGCTCGTTAGATGTAGTAGAAGAAGTGATACTATGTCTTAACTTGTTTATGAGACTTTGGAGTATGTTTAACTAATCATGAATCTAATTTATTATGATCAATCAAGAAAGAAATCTTATTCCAATAATCGCTGATAACCTCGGGAGATCAAGGTTAGGGATTGTGTTTTATTATGGGTATCACCCAGACATGGCCATAGATGGATACATACTCAATGGAATCTTTCACCTTTATATGTTGGGAAATTTGATATCTTAGACGGAGTTGGTCTAGTAACCTATTAGTTTCTATTATCTCTGAGGAATCATTTCAGGCACAACATATTCTTGATTTTCCTACTTAAACATTATCATGTCGACCCATATCATACTTTTGATCCTGAGGATGTTTAATAAGATGTTGATCTTTATTTCTAAGAATATCCTATATGAAACATTGACAGAACCATGTAGGATTTTTTAGGGTGGTTTGTCCCTCTAATATGGGTGATATGGAGAGACGTCCATGTACAAAATGAGACTTGATAGTGGAAGGTCTACATACATGTTGAGTGGATGGATTTCTTCTCAAATGGAATTCTAGAACCTTTGTAAGGGATGTTCGGGGATGAATTTATTTAAGGTGGGATACTATAAGAACCATATTTATAAACATGGTATGAACCATTAATTTCAAGTTTAAAATTTATTTCACCTAATATGGATTCCCAGTTAGTCTATAGGGGAAATTTGGTGACTGGTGTTTGTTTAGATCCTGGAACCCTAGAATGTGGAAGAAAAACATGATTACATAGTTAGTAGACACCATACAACCCAACCTACAAGGTATCTCCAAACCATATGGGGTTTTTAGAAGTGAATTCAGTGTGCATGGTTATCCCTAAACATTCAATTAGGGATTCATGCATGTGTGAGTAGTTTGAAATCATTATTAGATCCATGAAACATTGTTGGTCCACATTTTCTCTAACCATAAAACCTAACCACCCGAGTTTGATATTGAGGTAGTGAGGTGCACACAGTTGGTTCACAGTTTGGCCAATCTTGCGACCAAATCATTTTACTCCTTGGTTTTGGTTGATTTTACCAAAATTCCCTTAAATTCAAATAAATTTAAACACACATCTAAATTTCTCTATTTTCTGTGTACATGGATTTTATTCCTCTCATTTGAGCTCAAAAAAACCAACACCTATGTTCATGGATTACTTTATAATCTAGAATCTTATATGATCTATGTTCATCTCTTTGGATGAGAACCATTAATATCTTCAATCAACTAGCACCTTTATTTTTTTTCTTTCTCTCAATGAAGTCATTTACATTCATTCTCACATTCCCTATTTTTGAACATTTGACTATTTTGACATATTCTCTTAATCTGGGTAAATACAAAGGATGATACTGGATGAGTTCTCATTTGTCGTAATAATGTAGGTGCCATAGTTCTTGTCTCTCAAAGTTTATATTTTTTATAATAGTTGATTTTTTTTATCATCGGTTTCACCATGAATTTCCCATAAATTTTATATACCATTAAATGGATTCTAATATTGAGAAGCTTATAACCTTATTATCCGCCATTCAATTTACTCTAACCCTTGAGTGGTGCTGACTAATTCTCTATGGTTTTTATAAATTCTTAAAAAGACAAGAAATCATATATATGGTTTTTTCATGATTTATAATCACTATATATTTAATGATAATGGATAATTGATGTGGTATAGAATGGATAAAAAACTTATCTACCCATAATTAATTGAATAAATGTGAAAAGTACATCTTCATCCCAAGACTCAACTGAAAAATGGTTATCCCTTTCTTATAAATGAATAATAATGAGATATTAATTAACTATTGGATCTGATTAAAGCATAATAATTTTTATAACTGGTGTAAATGGTAATAAAAACCCTTGTTACATCAGGATAATGTGAATGGGGAACCTTATGCATTATTATATTGGTATTAAATCCCTTATTTAATATTATTATACATGGTCCTGGTGTCCATTCTAATAATTTAATTTTTGGGAATTGTGACCATTTATAAATGTGATACGGGAATGTAGACACTTTCTAAATGTTATAGGGGAATGGAGACCCATTATAAATGTGATACGGTCATGCAGACACATTATAAAAGAGATACAGGAGTGACGAACCATTATAAATATGATAAAGACATGATAAAACATGTTGTTATATAATGGAATGATGACCCTTACTATGTTACTGGGCATGGAATCCCAACAACAATCATATTGGGCATTGAAACTCTTATTAAAATGATCATGAGAATGGAATACATGCTACTGTGATACAATGAATGGTGTTCCGTACTCTTGTTACATTGTGTATGGTGTGACGTACTCTTGTGATATCGGGCATTACGACCCATGATACCTCTGATTATCTTGCAATATCTTATGGATTTATAAGTTACGCCTTTGGTCCATGCTAGCATTTGTATCCACATATATGGATTTAGAAGTCACTATATATTAAATCCACATATGTTTATATATATAGTTAATCATTCAATGATATTCCAACCTGGGCCAAAGTCTGTAGTGTGAGCTTTATTTCCTTCAAGAACCAAAGTCAACCCATTTATAGTTATTATTTTTTGTTTTAATTATTATATATACACACTAACATGTTATGTTCCATGACTATATATTTATATAAACCATTGGTGATGGCCTACTAAATTTATATATACCCAATGTGAGCCATTTATGGTACATGGGCACACTATATGCTTGAAGGTGTTGATAAGGATAATTGTTCACTTCTGGATGTGTGACTTCTTTCATGTCTTGGGATGGAATCTTGGTATAAGATGAGCAGGATAAATCTTTGGATTCTTGGGTAGATTCTTGATTTTTGGTTCTTTTTATATCATGTTCTTCATTGACCACCTTCTACTATGTATACATGTGTTCTATATTTTGGAGAGACATGATTTCATCATCTTTTTTATATGATATTGATTATTATTTTTATGAGTAATTAGTTCTTTTATTTTGATATGTTCTTCCACTATCATTTAAATTATTGATATGATTCCACTATATACCAATTTATTTCACTCTAGTGATACTATGACATCATGTCATAATCTCTCCACAGACTTAACCTAGGACCTTTCTTCTAGTCAATACCCTTTAGTATATAGGGTAGAGTGCTTGACTCCATATATCCCAATAGTTTAGGTAACCTTTAGTGGCTCTTGAGTTGGGATGCCACACATTACTACTCTGAATATTATTTACTATACTTATGTGTGTTCTAAAAAAATATTTCTTATGCCAATGTTAGGATCTCATAACTCATGTTCTTTGATTCAATTATGATTTATTTATTAAGAACTATCAATCACTATCCCATGACTTCATATTATGATCTTTGATATAAATGGTATGGTTTAAAAATGATATTATCTTGTTATTCTACACTTATGTTCATGTTATGTTTATGTATCTACATTTTTACCCTTACTGAGCATATAAGATCTCTATTTTATCTATTTCCTTTCCCAAGGTTATGAATATTTGTATTTTTTATGATATTTCTATGAAGGATTATAGTGATGATGAACATAGTGTGAGATGATTTAGTTTACCAATGAACAGGTTTTTTTGTTTCCACGTATCCAAAGGCACTATACCTTAATTATCCTCATGTGTGTGTGTATTTAATGAATTAAATGTTCTTAATAAAATATGTAATATATAGGTATTATAATATTGTCTTTCTAACCATTGTATAGTAGGATAGGCTTAGTTGACCTTAGTAAACAACAATAAGAAAAGGTTAGATATATACTTAAGGAAATATCTAAGGATAATTCTAAGTATGGTTCAATGTATAAGAAAGTGTCATGCATTTTTTGTAAAAGTTATAGTGAATATTTTCCAGGAAATTGCATCCCAATCTAGACACTAAATGTCAATGTGGCTCTAGCAAAGAGGTGCCCAAGGGTAATTACTCTAAAAAAGGGTGTATTCAGTTGGACTCGATCATCACTTGGTGCATGACAATGATCCTTACTGAACACCTAATTTGACACTCCTAATGGATATTCATTGGAAACTATCTAACTATTTATGATCCATAATGATGAATTTTAATAAATACATATTTTAAACCTATTTTTTCATCGATTAAAAATATGTTGTCATGATTTAGACATGATATATTTAATTTTTCATGATCATGTGGTTCCCCGGTATAATTGTTTCTTCTTTCACTATTTTTTTATTCAACAAATTAAAAATGAAGGTACGGTGTAAATGTTTAATGATATAGAAAATGAAATGATTTTCCTCCTTAGAATACTAACATTAGTTGTGGTAGAATTAAAAATCACATTTCAATGATGACACATCAATATTTTTCTAGGAAACCAACATGAATTCCAAATGAATTAAAAAATAGATCAAAATTATATTTTTTCATGAAGAAACATCAACAATTGTTCATTGGGTAATTTGATCCACTAGTTTCTAAATGATGAATTTTCACTAATGGAAATATATTTTCCATTATCTTATGTTAGGAACATGAAAAATTCATCTTAGTTTTCTACCATTTAGAATGTGAAGAATATCAATGGTGGACTCTTATCAAGAATACGAGGCGACATGTTGAAATTGAATCCATCGATTATTATGAGTCCTGGAACAAATATTTCAATTATCACATTCCTCCTATTATTTGTAAAAATGTGGAGAAGGACTTCCTTGAGCTAAAAAATGGATTATGAATCTATTTGTACTTTAAAGGAATCATTTATAATACATGTCAGGTATGCTTCAAGTACAATCATCCAACCAGAATGTAAAGTTTATTGATTATTCAGTGTCATAAAAAAAGTCTCTAAAGTGTTTTATCCCTAAGAAATATCAGTAGATATAAAGGGATTTTTGGTAGTCTGTCAAGGGGAATATGGATGTGGTAGTTACATATCAATCTCGTTGTTTTATAAGAATATGAATTTGAAATTCAATGGAGGACATAAAAACATGGAGAGTAGAAGATGAAATTTTATTTTATGATAATTTTTTTTGAAGAAACATGGATGAAATTGTTATATGGGGACTATAAAATGTATTATTATGGACGATATGGTCATAGAAAAAATAATTTCTGATGTAATGTGAAGAAGATAGCTAATTATGTGAATAGATAGAAATCCATAGAGAATGAACCACCCACACTCTAGTGTTTCAAATGCAAAGAGTATGTTTATTCTGGTACCCTACATCCATGTTAGAAGTTTAATGAACATGATGGATATTAGAAACCTATTAAACCAATAAAAAAGTGAAATTTCACGACATCACTAATATTGATGAGGGTCGCAAAAAATTATGTGGGGATAGGTATACTTATCATCTAATCTAGAACTGATAATGTCTTATTTGACTCTGCATATACTCCTTCCTTCATATATGAAAATTTTACCAAGTTTGTACAAATTCCACAAAAAATATTAGATATATATTTATTATTGAGACCCCCTAATAGTATACTGATAAAATATCATGTCTATGTCTCCACTATGGTTGATGTAGGTGGGAATATGTTTTTTTGAGAATGTTTCCATTCTTCCTCTAGTTGAATTTGATATTATTTTTGGAATGTAAAAAATTTCTATACATAAATCACACATCAATTATCGTGGAAAGGAATTCATGTTTGATATTCAAAACCAACCTATAATCATCTATTATTTCAGTGAAAAATTAAATCTTTTGATTGAAATCACATCAATTTTATGGGTTTTTATTCTATTGAAGATGGGGATTTGTCCCAAACTGTTGAGTAGAAACACAAAATCAATTATTTGCCTATTGTGATAGATATTTTTAATTTATTTTCAAATGATCTGTATAGCCATACATAAAAAATTGATGTTTATTTCCCAATAGTACTCATTCTTAGATCCATACCAATTTAAATGATAGAATATAGAATATCCCTGATTGAGTTCCCTGAACTAAAAATGAAACTCCAAGTGATCCCTAAAAAGGGATTCATTTGGTGATGTGTGTCACCATGGGGTGAACCTATTATTATTTTTATAAACAAATTTGGATAAAATGCAACTCTGTATTGATTAATAAGAGCTGAAAAATATCACAATCAAGAACAACTATCTTGAACCCTATATTGATAACCTATTTTTCGAACTTCTTATACATTATATCTATTATGAGATTAAACTTCATTCAAGACATCATAAATTGTGGATTAAAAAGGATATACCCATGAAACCACTCTATAAAATGTGTGGAAACTATGAATATATAGTGATACCATTTGATATTACTAATGCACCTGATATCTTTGTGGATTAAAGTAATATAATATTTAGATATTACCGTGATTATTTTGTGGTATTCTTTAACAATAAGGTTCTTATCAATTCAAAGAGAATGGAAGTGAATGAAGACAACTTGATAATTTTAATAAATACCCTTAATAAAGGGAGAATATTTTCAATATTAACAAAATTATAATTTAGGAAGAAAAATGATTTCTTTTTTGTTCATATATTCTCAAGTGAGGGTATATCAGTAGATCCATCAATGAAGGGGGCTATTGAATGTTGGCCCAGACAATCCATGGTGACTGAGATCCATAGTTTTATTAAATTATATGGATATTTTCAATACATTGTTGATAATGTATCATTACTATCTAATCCACTCACACTGTTAACATGGAAGGGAGCTATGTTCTTCTAGATAAATTAATGTGATAAAACATTCAGGGAATAGTTTAGAATATTAGTCAGTGCACATATTCATACATTACCGTGTAGATGAGAATGGGTTTTAATCTATAGTGATACATCGTGAATGTATTGGTATGTTTTATCATATTGAATGACATAGTTACATCATATTCCTCATTTTTATTAAATGTTCCTGGAAAAAATACTCCAACTCATGATTTTGAGTGAGCTGTTGTAATTTTTTCATTAAAGATAAAGTTAAATTATTTTTATGGAGAAAAGTGATATATATATATAATACATTTTTAAAGTATATATTCACATATTAGGATTTCAATATTCTGTAGGGAATATTATTAAATCTTATTAAAGATTATGATTTCCCAATACATTACCACGTTGGGAAAGAGAACAAGTTGGACGATTCCATGTGTTAGAAGGTAAATGATATCAATTATATAAAGAGGATCATAGAAGATCCAATATTTTTTAAGATTTTTAAAAGGATGGATTTGGAAATACTAAATGAAGCGGAGAAATTTTATCTTATTTAATTAAATTTTAACCAATCTATCCATGTGATGCTTTAACAGGTATAAAAGAAAGATGTTGAAATATGGTTAGAAATTTTCATTATTTTAACAATGAACATGATGGAATTATAAAGTTCGATAACTATGTATTTGTTCTTTACATAAAAGATTTTAAGGAGTTGTTAAGTAATTCTCAATGTTCTACATCCTATATTCATCTCAGAATTAATAAGATGTATAGATATTTGAAATATACTAATGGTGGGATGGCATGATTAGAGATTTCACGGTGTTTGTATCTCAATACGTGGTATTTCAGAAACATAAGTATGAGATAAAAAAATTGAAGTGGCTGTTACATCCATAATCTATACCATGATGGAAATGGAAAAAATCACCATGTATTTTTTTGTTGGACTCCCCAAAATTTCAAAAAAGAATAATGTCATAAGGGTTTTAGTTTATCTTCTTAAAAATTCAGAACACCTAATATTTATTAGAGAAGTTTTATCTATGGTTCATCTTTCTAATTATACATTATGGATGTGGTAAGGTTGAGTGGGGTACCACATTCTATTGTTTCTGATCAAGATATGATCTTTACCTCAATTTTCAAAAAAATTCTTTAGTACAATATTGATATAGATTTGAGTTTCATAATAACGTATCATCCTTAAGCATATAATCAGTCTGAGAGAACAATTAGAACCCTTGATGATTTGTTGTGATATTTTTCATTGCACTTTAATGATGGATTGGATAAAAACCATCATCTATTTTAGTTTTCTTACAACAATAACTTTCACTCAATCGCTAACATTGATCCTCGTGTAGAATGAAAAGTAGATCTCCAATGTATTGGAATGATGTTTGAAAAATAAATCCATTGGTACTAGAGATAACTATAGAAATGGAAAATAAATCTAGATCTATTTAGAAACACATTAAGGTATTATATAGTCAGAATAAAAATTATACTGACAATTTTGAGTATTTTCAAGAATTTGATGATAATGATAAGGTGTTTATATGAATCTTTACATGGAAGATGGTTATGAGATTCAAGGAGAATGGGAAATTGAGCCCAAGGTATGCCGATATCATTTAAATTCTTAATCATATATACATGGTATCCTATCATTTTGGGCTTCCAAAAAATCTGTATCATGTACATGATGTCTTTCATGTATCTCTCATGAGGAATTTGGTATTTGAACATGAAGGTGTCTTGAACTAAAAGGTCATATCACAATAACACGATCCTTCATATGATGAAATAAGAGTGTAGATTTTGGAAAAAAAAATGTAAATTTATATGAAATAAGACCACTCCCTTCATCAAGTTCTTTTGGTAAAAAACTTTTATTGATAACGTTACATGTGAACTTTGGGAAATGATTCGGTAGATGTATCATCATTTATTTTTATTAGAGGGAAATGTTTTGATGGAGTCATTCATTTTAAGGTGGTAAAATGTAACTCCCTAGGTTTTAATGAATTAATATTTTTTTTAATAAAAATAATTTTATTATTATCATTCATTACACATAACATTTATTTAATCTTGATTTACAAGCAACATAGAGTTTAGCTTGGATTACACACGACACTGGGTTTTAGAAAAACCATGATATATTATTTATAATATTAAAATGAGAACATTATAACATAGTTTTCAAATATATATATATGAATAATATTAACTATATTTTAAATATTAAGTATAAATTTTTTATATAATTAAAGCATATTGATAAAAAAGTTCTTAATTTTTTAATAAAGTCAATATATGTTATAGAAAAATATTTTATCAAAAACAATGTTTCATTGTGAACAATAATAAAATTATTATTTTTCAACTTTATAAAAAATATTTTCAAAAATAAAAAACTTATTTGAAATATTAATTTCAAAATCAAATTATGCTGAATTTTCTATAATTTTCTGAAATGAATAATTTTTTTATGAATTGTGTCAAATACTTAATTTTAATTCAAAACTAATTTTTCATTTAAATTACTTATAAAGTAAATATTATATTTAAATTTATTTTTAAATTAAATTTAATTAAGTCATATATATCATAATATATTTTATGATATTTTAATCTTTTTTGTATTTAATTTTTATATAAAAACCTTATAAACATTTGAACATTTTCTCACGGTAAAACAACTTTCTCATCGTGTTTGTATGCTTAATTTTATATTTAAATATTACACATCTATTAATTGAATTTTGGAAAATTTATTAAATATTTTAAATAAGTACAATATATATTATCTAATAAGTAAAATATAAATTTTGACCTAATTAAATAAGGAAATCAATAAAAATTAATTACCACAGTTAAGGTAAAATTGGGTTTACTGAGAGTTAAACTAAAATGATAAGTGTTAAAATGAAATAAATTTTTTATAAAATATATATTATGGAAATATTTGTACCCTATAATGTATATGATTCAATAAAATACATATTTTGTCCTTTTGGAATGAGAAAAACATTAGTACACCATTTTCGTTTCAAAAAATTACAAGCGTGTCACTCACCACATTTATAAAATGCCACCAACTCTCCCCTGTTATTCATACCTTAAAACCACTTTTGGGTTGGATAATAACTATACTAACTATTTCACAACATCCATAATGTCATCTTAAAAGAATTAATTTGGTCATAAATCCAACATTGGAAGAATTTGTTTAAAAACCTAAGAAGGTTACATGCGGAAGAGGTCACGTTCTTCATTGAGCATTTTTGTTTCATTTCTTACTCCACATCATTAAATTATTATAAATATTTGATGTTATAATAACATAAATATCTTAAATATACTTATATATTTTCCAGTTATGTAAATTACCTAAAACAATATACACTTCCATTAAATGTGTTATCAAATCATCATTCTTATGTACGGTTGACTATGACCTTACGAACCGATGTCATTTGTTCTTCAATTAAAACCTCCACAGATGGTTATAATCATGAATTAAATTTTTATATAATATTTTTATGATAATATTATACATCTATAATTAATATAACCCACACAAATTTATACATTCCATTATCAGGGAATACAATAATGTAACTCGTGTGTACGACAGACTGCACCCTCGTAAAGCAATTTGATTCGTTCATGCTTTACATGGAAGATTTTAAGGAGGGGTTTAATGATAATATGTGATATATATATATATATATATATATAATATAAAGTTATTCTTTAATTCCATTATATTATTAACAATTGTTTATTTCAATCCACTGAGATAATGGAAACAATGTTTATTTGTATGTATGGCCCACTCTCTCTATGAATGATGTATTTATTTTTCAACCTATAATTTATATGTATTAATCTAAAAACATATATATTATTTTTATATCATGTTTAAAATTCATTATATTAATTATCCATGATAAAATTAAAAAGGAAGAAAACATATCAAAACATAGATGAAAAATAGAGCAGTTATTGGTCAAAATTCCGCTTTAACAAGAAATTGTTAATAAACTGGTTCTAAAAGGACATAAGAATGTAATATAGGGTATTGTGTATATTATTATAGTTATATAATATATTTATAATAAAATAATATTTATTATACTAGAGGTTCTAAAGTGTATGAAGGAAATCAAGACTTATGTTAAGGTGTTTTTTTCTCAGATTTATTTCCTTGAGAGATATATTATATTATGTACCTATATTATTTAATGAGGTGAATATAAATTCTCTTGTAATATAATGAATTTTTTGAATTATAATAGTACATTAAGATTCATTTAATTTTATTCCTTCATGGGTCTTACAATTCAATGTATCCAATGTCAAAAAGGTTTTATGTTATAATCTCTTTGTTTATGTGGATTGTTTATGATTATATTTTGGATGGTGAAGTTAATGATCCATATATAAAGAAGTTGATGATTTTTACTTTCCTATTTTTTTGTCATGAAAATACATGTTTCCCTAAATTTTCCTTTCTTTATGTACTCAATATTTTAAGAAATTTATTTTAAGAGAAATTAAGCTTTATTTATCTCTTTGGTTAAAAACATGTTTTTATTCCAAAACCATGTTTTCTAAATATGCTTTCAAAAAAAATTTAAATTTTTTCTAATTATTTATTAAAAGAATTTTAACACAGGATTTATTTTTTAAAATGAAAGAATGCATCATGTAATATTACAAACAATTCTTGTTTGGGTTTTACTAGAAATACAAAAGAAATCTATATTTTAACATGTACAACATTTATGGAATGATCCTCTTTCATGACCACTATTTTATTTGAATATTCCTTTATAATTTCTTGACTATATTTTAAAGGGTAATTATTTCAAAAATAATTTATGAATTTTTAGTTTTAAAAAATTATTTTTCGAATAAAATTTAACTTCCTCCAAAAAAGTCCCATGTAATTTTTCATAAAAAAACATTCCCCATCCAAGATGATATCCCTTAATGAAATTTATTATTTATTGGAGATATGAACTAGGGATTCCAATATTATTATTTCTTTTATTTCTTTAATGGTGAAAAAATATTTATGAATCTCATTTCTCATACATGGGTTATAAAATGATAATATAATGAAATTATAACAGAACCTGTCACTTTTCTATAGGTTATAATTTGAGAAAATGATTATAAATCCCATTTAATTAAATGGGTTATGATATGATGAATGTTTTATGATTAGGTGGCATAAAAATATATTATATTTATTATAAGATAGGGAGGAACTATATAGCCCTCCAATACATTGGGTAATGATTTTTATCTCATGAGACAGACATGACTTGAATAGGTAGTGAACTCATTCTAGTAAGGGACATTATCTATTATGATGGTCATGGGAGTGAACCTTGACTACTATTTTGGTTTTGAGAGTGAACTCATTCTATGATGATATCCTTGGTAGTTATCCTTGACTACTGTGGAAATGATTTTCCATACTTGTTTATATGACATAAATCAATGTTTTATGCCAATTTTATTATCTCATGGATCATGTTACTTGATTTCATTATGATTCATGTATTGTTAAAATAAAACCAATATTCAACAACTTTATATTATGGTCTTTTATATCCATAGTATGGGTTTCAAATGTTATGCTCTTGTTCTCATACCCATATGTTCATGTTATGATTATGAATCTCATGTGTTTACCCTCACTATGCATCTAAGCTAATCCTTAATTATGATTCCTTTAACAATGTTATGATTAATTTTTTTACATATGATAGTGATAATGAGGGTTATAGTTATAATTATCTTAGTGAGAGATATTGTAGTTCACCAATGAACTGGTTGTTTTTATTTCCTTGTTTTCCAAGGAACGATACCATTATTATTCTCAAATACACATTTTTATAATGTAATAAATGTTAATAAAAAATTATGTTCTAAATATTTATTATAATATAATTCTAATAAATGTATTTTATAATATAATATAAACTCATCAGTTATCAAATGATTTGAAATATATGGAAAATTATTTGAAAATAAGATTAACGTTTTTTCATATAAAATAATTTATGTGCCCAATGTAAAAATATTAATAAATTAAATTAATCACTATTAATGAATTATTTTAAAAATTAATATATTATTTACTTTTTAAAATCTTCTAAATAGGAAAAATCATTTAATATTATGATAAGAATATATTCAGTTTTAGGAATAAAAGTAATTTTTTTAAAAGAGGTTTTGTCAGATTTTTGAACACATACATTAAACTTATTTTCAACCATTTAATGGTATTGAATTAGATAAAATTAATTTCAAATTTATAATCATGATTTTCAAATTTAGTAAATATCCCCCTCTATTGTTTGTCAACATAAATAGTAACTGAGGTAAAATTTATCTCCTTGGTAAATGGTAAATCGTGTTAATTGAGATTAAACATAAGTATAAATAAAATACATTTTCATAATAATTGTTATTTTATTAATATAATTTTACCTATATCAACTTATTCTTTAAATTTATTATTTTAGCATAAAATTTTATATGATGATTATTTATATTTTATTTAAATCAAATATTATTACAAAATGTCACACTCTTAGTTTTAAATATCTTTTAGGTGTTCACATGGGGGAAAACATGATAAGAACAAATTAAAGTACTAATAAATTTATCAATGCAATAATATTAATGATTTTAATTAATTTACAAGTTATATGTATTATATAATTACATTAAATTCATACACGATGCCAAAATAATATTTTTTCAATTAATAGAAAAATATGATAATTGATTTTAAAAATATTACAAGTAATATATTTTCAGTATGTTATAGTGTTACACAAATATTATAGCATAATATTACTTATTAAAGTTGTTTTATATGATTCTATTATATTTTATAACATTTTATTTCTATCTTTTATGTAAAATTAAATGAATACTGTCAAAATATATAATAATTATACTTTATATTAGTAATATATTATTAAATTATTTAAAATGTATGAAAATATTAAAATATATAAAGTTATACAATATATATATTTTTAATTTCTTAAACTACCAATTTATCATAAAATGTTAACATTTTATGTAAAATTACAACCGTTTAATATTGACAATGTTATTGCCAAATATAAAATTGAAATTGTTTAAATAAGGGTTAATCTAAATGATAACGTTTAAAATGACCCTAATTTTTTTCTAAATTATGTTGGATGATTTTATCACAAACCTATACTACCTTATATGAAAATAATTTTCCATTTGGTGGCAATTTCATTGATATTTTGTTTTTATTAATTATTTTGATAAATTCTATAATTGCATCTTGCCTAACTTTCAAAACGAAGCCTCCTCCCACACTTATTTACACAACATTAATCAATATAAATCTACCATAGTATAAAATATTATCTTATATAATTTCCTTTGAAAATATATTGGTTTTGTTATTCCTAAAATACTAACCATATATTCCTTTAGAGGATATCAAAAAAAGTCATTTCAAAGAACAGGATACCACTTTAACTGATCACTTTATTTTCTACACTCCCTTACCTATTCTAAATATATGGTATATATCACAATATATAAAATTATTTATTAAAAATATGATAAAATTTTATTATTATTATGAAAACACCATTATACAACATCTTTCCTATCAAATGATAAATGAAATATCAATTGAGCGTATGTACATCTTACCATCACCATATAATGATACAATTCATTTTTGATCACCATATTTTATGAATTGGTATTATGATTGTTTTAATGTTTATATAATTTTATTACAGAATATTTATACTTCTTTTATTTTTAAATCAAATCTATGTACATACCTTTTAATCTGTTGGAATATGATAGGATCACTCATGCATAAGTGTGGACCACCATCTCCATGAAGCGATGGGATTCACATTTTTATTTGAATTTACATAGATGTTAATAAAGATATATTTAATGAATATATATGATATATATTAAAATATGAATATTTTATAAATGTTCATTATTATTTTCCTTTAATTATTCCATTCACCGAAAAATGAAAACTATATTTATGCATATGTACGGCATACCGTCCCCATGAATAGTGTCATTAATTTTTCTATTTATAACTTTATTGGATTACTAAAAATATGTAACTGATGAAAATATTTTATTTATATCTTTATTTATATTAATTATATGGTGGAACCAAGATCTATTTAAATGGACCAGAACTACTAAACTAAAATACTCTTAGTAAACCCAACTGTTAACACACAGAACTAATGATCTTTATAAGGAAATATGGATAAAATGAAGTTTTTTATTCTTATTAAAGGATAATATATGAAAATATAATTATAAATGTAATTATTTTATATATTTATAATAAATTTAAATTCATTATACATGATGTTAGAGTTATTTTGATGAAATGGTAACTCAAAGAAAGAGTTTGCGTTACAATCTCATTGTTTATCAGAATTTTTTATAATTAAGATTCCGATAAAGAAATATTATGAAATTTATATAAATAAATTCATTAATTATATTATCATTTTATTATTTATTTATAATAAATAATTTCCTTTAATTTCACTCATCATATGTACAAAATATATAGAAATTTTTTTAATGAAAATTGACTTCATTTCTCTCTTCAGCCAATTTGTTTTTCATTCATATCCATACATTATAAAAATATTTTAATGATGGTTTTTATTATTCTAATATTGTTTTTTAAAGACATTATTACCTATTTTTATTTTTAAAAATAGTTTTAATTGAATATTCTATTGATTTCTAGAATAAGGTATTTTTTACCCTTTATTTACAGTCTAAAAGGAATGTTTTTTATCTTATATGGCATTAATGTATTTTCAAACAATAATAAAATAATTTTCTCTTCAATTTTATTTTAAAATTTTACATGGTTATTCAAATCAAAATTACATTCTTTTTCTTATAATTTTAGATAAGTTATTTTAAAATAGAAAGGTTGTTTTCCTTAATAAATATTTAATGTTCTTTTAATCCTATTTTTATTTATCAATGACAACAACTGTATATTTCACTTATGGTTTACTAGTAATATTATTTGAGGATACCATACTTATAATTTCCATAAGAGGTTTTTGATTATAATTGTAGTAAGTTTATGAATCTCATCACTCATACACAGTTTATTCTTTGAAAAATGTTTATAAAACCTATTTATTTTCACGGGTTTTGATAGGAATAATTATTTATTTACAAATAGAACACATATAAATGATTTTAATTATATGACGGTGTGACATAAATTTCCCTCTAATGCATTGGGTAATGATTTATATATCATGAGATAAAATATAATGGAATGGACTCGGTCCACTATGATAGTGTTGGGAGTGAACCTTGACTACTATGATGGTTTAGTGAGTGAACCCATTACACTATAATAGACTTAGTAGTATGCCTTGACTAATAAATAAATTATATTATATGATTATTTTTATGATTAAAAATTACTTCACATTCCAATATTATTCTCTAATGGGTCTTGTTATTTGAATCTATAATGATCCATCTCCTATGAACTACCAATATTTATTCCATGATATAAAATTATAATATTTGATATATATGGTATGATTTAAAAATGTTATAATCATGTTTTTATACCCTTATGATCAATTTATGTTTATATTATTCATTCAAATCTCCCTTTTTTACCCCTACTAAGTATCAATTCTCACCCTTTATTATGTTTCCATTCCCAAGTAATGAAAAATTGTTTTATTTATGATATTAATATGATGGGTGCTAGTTATTAAGAAATAAGTGGGAATTTATTTAGAAACATTAGGAATGAGTTAATTATAATTCCAATTTTTTCATGTTCCAAATGATACTAGACCTAAAGAATTATAACATGGAATGTTAGGTTATGAAAATAATATTCATCTATTTAGATCTAATAACTATGTATGAAAAGTGTTGGTAACTGTAGTTGGTATTTGATAACGTTTTAGTTAACCATTGGAAAATAGGATTAGAAAAAATAATTAAGAACCCTATGGATAAATATATTTACAGGATAAAATCTAATAGCTTTAGTAGTGGTCATGAGTGAACTATGATAAAATTATATTTTCATAGAAGAAGTTTTTATGATTTAAACATATTATAAATGATTTTTCATAATTATTTTCTTCCCTAATATGATTATTGTTTCTCACACTATGATTTTGGATTTTGTAAATGGTTGAAATCCATAAGAATAATGTTTATAATGAATGTGGAAGATAATGAAATGATTGTCCTCCTAGGAAACTGCATTTTATGGGAGATAGAATGAAAAATATTTTATTTATTCTAACAAAACATTCTCATGCTATGAACCAATTTAAGATTAAAAACAATAAAACGAGGAAATAATGTTATGATCAGTTCTTTATGATGAAATTTTCACCTTCTATTAGTGGTCCCATTGATCCACTAGTTATAGAGGAATGGATCAATTCCATTGAAAACGTATTTTTTGTTGTTCTGTGTTCAGAAAATGAAAATTATATTTTGGATTCTTCTTGTTTAGAAGGTGAATAAAATCAGTGGTCATATATTATAAAAAACATGAGGGAAAATGATTATATTGAATCAATGGGGTTATACAAATTTTAGAACTTCATTTTCAAAAAATACATTCCCTATATTATTCTTATAAATATAGAGAAACAATTTCATATGTTAATGTAGAAAAATTACTAATATATGGGAACTTATGATGCAAATTTCATAAGACTTGCAACATATTGTTCTGGTAATTTCATTCAACCAGAATGTTGGGTTCATCGATTCTTTAGTGTCTTATAAAAATGTTTTATATTGTTTTAGCCATAATGGACACAAGTATAAATAAATAATTTTTTGTTGACATACTCTCCAGGTGGATATTGAGATTGGATTTACCCATTAATATCATTTTTTATAAGAAAATAGAAATATAATTAACATGAAAATATAAAAACCATATATAGAAGAAGACCATCCTTATTTGATTCTAGAATTGTGGAAGAGAAACATAAGGGAAATTTTATTAAGGTAATTGGTAAATATTTCAAGTGTGTAAAAAAAGTTCATCGAGAAGAAAACTTATGGATTTATGGGAATAAGTTAAGTAATTATACAAGTAGAGAAAAAAACCAAAAATTTCACCACCCACACTATAGTGTTTTAAATGAAATTGATATGGGAATTATGATAACTATATCTCAAATATGAAGGATAATGATGATGATATATGTCAACAACATATTAATCTCATATAAAAAGAGATATATCATGAGATTGATATTTTTGATTAGGGGAATAATAATGACTTATTAAAATATACACTTATCATCCACTCTAAAACTAATACTTTTATACATTCTTTTTTATCTACCCACTCTTTTATATCTTAATTATGTTATATGGGTATCAATGTACCACCTAAAAAAATAAGTTGTTGTGTTAGTAGTAAAAACCCCTAATGGTATGCTGATCAAATTCAATATCTATGATTCTTCTCTGATTGAATTTTGGGGGGGAATATATTTCTTAAAAATATTTTAATTATTCATTCTACGAATTAAATATTGCATTAGGAATTTATTGGATTCATCAAATAAATCCCACATCAACTTCAAATTATGGCTTGTTATGTTTTATATTCAGAACCATCTTATGATCTTCTATTTTTGTGAGGAAACAAAATAACTTCTAATGGAAATTAAATCCATTTTATGGGACATAATTCCAAATAAAATTGGTATTTTTCCTCAAAATTTTTTGGAGAAACTCAAAAATTAATAATTTTATACATTTATGACTTTATTGAGGTCTGTATAGAAGTGTTTTGTAACACCCCAGGTAAATAAGGAATATGAAATTTTCATATTTATCCATATTTGTGAATAAAATATTAATATGAATTTAAAGGGGACGCTATGCTCGATGGCGTATCCAACACGCAACAACGAGTTTCTTGGAAATCTTACGTTGCACTCTAATAATAAAATAATATTATTTTAAATGGTAGTTAACATGTAGCCGTTGTGATGGCGGGAATGGATAGAAATAACTAAAATATGATTATATATGTTCTTAAATATTTTTACATTTATACAATAAAAGATAAAGGCTTAAAATACGGAAAGAATTCAATTTTAGGTGTATATGCCCTAGTTTTCACTAAAGGTTCACTTATCACCTTTTGATGGAGAACCGTCATTAAATATAGTTTTTTTTCACTCTTAAACATTCTTTTGGACCAAATAAAACTCTTATTAATAATCGGGACATCAAAATTTACTTTGTGTAAATTTTTGGTATCTTTCCGATAAAGTTCTTTTTTTAATGAATAGTGTAAAATGTTGTATTCTAATTCAAAACCACTTTTTAATCTAATTTATTTATATGATTAGATTATATTTTGAATTGGTTTTAAAGTGAAATTAGAAAATATTTTTACCATTAAATCCAATAGTGGTCGTTGGAATCAATTTCACTTTGAAATCAGACTTAAACTAGTGTCAATCTTTTGATACTTATTGTTTCATAAAACACGCTATTTGTCATGACAGCGGGAATTAATTATTAAATTAATTAATGTGAAGTATATGTTTTGAATTTTGTAAAACGGACTTCATTTTTGAATTCAGAATATCAAATATAGCTTAGGGTGAAGTTTTGGGATTTTTCTGAAAAACTTCAATTTTTGATGAATAGTGAAACCACTAACTGGTACTTATAAAAACTGGTTTTCCGTTTAAATGAAATTTTTCCATCATTGTGTTTTGATATTCAAAAATACGACATACATGGTTGTCATTAAGAAGTAAAATGTGGTTCAATGAGATTAAAATAATTTTTTGGTGAATAGTAACTTATTAAGTTTTTAATCGCGATTAGTGGTAATTAGTGTAGTTTAAGGTAAAAATAATGCTTTAATAAAATTAGATGAGATTGACACATGTCTTACCCTCATTGGTTGTATCATGGCCGACCAAGAAAAGCCATGGGTCAACTTGGGGACCCCATGGATCCACTTTGGTTGGGAAATGACATAAATAACATTTTATTTAATGTAAAAGTAAAATTGACACAAACATGATATGTTTTACTAAAACAATTTTTAAGTGAGGTTATACAAGTCATATTTTTTATTATAAATATTAATTGGAAAGCTAAAAAGATTTACTACATCATGGTATTTGTTTTATAATTTTTAGACATTAAATAAATTAAATTATTTATGACATAATAATGATGCAGCGATGACATCATTATTTGACGATTTAAATAAAATGGAAAGATAATGTAAACTCTATGAACTAAACATGTCCAAAACTAATTGGATGAGTGGAGTTCGAAGCCTTATCACCTTATCCACGAATTATATCAATGTGGGACCTTTTGAAACCGAAAAACATTTTCAAATAAAGTAATATTTCTTTACTTTCCAAAAGTACCCCTCCTATCCTCTTATAAAAGGCCACCACCTCTACCTCATTTAACACACTCCTCAAGCCTTTGGCTCGGCCAACCCCTGCCCATTTACTCTCTCCACATCCCTCTCCTCATCCTAGAGGATTCCCTTTGGGCAGAATCCTTTCAAAGGAAGCCTTTAGGCTCAAATCAAAAGGAGTTACACTTTTAAAGGTAATTCACTCTCTCATGTTCATTTGTTTTATTTTACTTCTCCAACCCCCTAAACTCTTTTTATTTACTTCTTTTGTAACAACAAAAGTATCTTCAATATACTAGGATGTTGTTATAAGATTTATTCGAGCTACACTCTCACACAACTACATCAAATGGTTAAAGAACATACGGTTTCCGTGGATGGTGAAATTCTGCCTCCCGAAACGATGATTGTTCAATACTCATTTAACACCTTAAAAGGTGGCCATTATGATATCACTATTTTTATATATGATATATAATATGTTTATGTTTTATTTACACTTTTGTATTTTTCATTTTTGTCTTACCTTTATGGCTTCCATTATGGGTATACGCGATATCTTCATTTAAGGAAGTCTGGACTACCGCCCCCTCAAAGTGATTTGATTCGTTAAATACCATATGTGGGACGTATAAAGGATGGAACTATGATATTATATATGATATTATACTGTAATTATAATATACCTTTATATAATTATTATTCCATTCTATAAAATATGAAATTGAAATGAAAGTAGCGTTCATGCGTACGTACGGGTTACCGTCTCCATGAACGGTGCATTTCATTTCTTACCTCTAAATAATTATGTAATGTTATAAATGCATGAATGTACTGGATATATATGAAATATATGATATCCAAATCATGAATATTATTCTGGATATAATAAACATTTGACCCCACGAACAACATGTAATGTTAAGAAGTCCACTTTCGACTTAAGAACCAAATATCGACAAAACAAACATTATTAACTTAAATGTTTACATAATGTTTATAAAATGGAAATAAGTGATCTAATAGGAATAATGAACTAGAAAAAGATTCTTAATAAAGTGGAAATTAACTCAAGTTTATTATTCAGGACGTTAAAGAACGATCGAGTCAAGTCGGACCCGAGGTAAGGGATCCTACACCTCTCTTTCTTTTTAAGTACACTCTTTTATGTCATTCCTTTTAAGCTCATATTTCTTATGATTGGGATGTTCTTTTATATTAATCCTACTGAACATATTATGTTAATATGATGTGAGACCCTATTTCATCTCATCAATCCATTTTGGAAGTTTTAAGTGGCGTCGTTTGGCTGCTGAGTTTTCGTAAGGGATTTTTCATCTCACTTTTATTCTCGTGAGATTTATGCTACATTTGCCACAAATTCCATTTAGTGGGGTATGTACTGCCCATTATTATACTATTTGTGTAATATACATTCATTTATGAGTATTTACATCAATGATATTTTGTCTTTCTTTCATGGGGTGTATGTTTTGAAAGATACCCAAGTCGATAGGGGAAACTTTCACCCTCCTATTTTTTAAAAGACTTCTTTTGTTGGGTATTTTAATTTAAATATTATTATGTTGGGATATGTTCTCATATATCCTTATTGATGTAAATTTGATGTCCAAGTGATGAGATACACTTTTTATCTCTCATCGACTCATTTTGATATGATGCCGTTAGGCTGTCAAGTGAACTTTTTAACCCAATTTCGATTTCTTTGGGTTCAACATGTAGTCATTGAATATGTCATCCATTGAATATGTGTGAATGACCTTTTATTGTTTTACACTTAATATCCACTTATATTGGGTGTATTTATATTTTTCACACATATTGTGAGATTGATTTGTCCTTAATTTAAGGATACCTTCTTTATAAGGGATTTCATCACATTTGACATTTCTATTGAGGGTTCATTGTTGTTTTGCACCAATTCACTCTTATATGGTGTATATACTGTCCTTTGGAGTATTATATCATGAATCCTTTTATTCTCATGATATTATAAAGTTCTGACTAAATGTTATTCCTCAATTATTGTATTTAAGTGTCTCTAATTTTGGTAAAGACCCTTTTACCAGAATATCGTTTTAAATGTTTTAATTATTAGTTCTTATTAATATCCATGTTTTCAAAATGGTTTTAAGGATTTATTTATATGGTTATTAATGTTTTAAAATGTTAAAAGCTTCAAGGTGGTATGGGACACTTTGATTCAAAAATCTCTTTATTAAATGTTTTAAATGGTTTTGGAAATGGTTTCTTTTTGAATGGATTCATTATTTCAATATCCTAAAATGTTATATTGTGATTGAAATGTGGAAATGTTATGTTTCCTTTATTCATGTTTATGTGATACGATTATGTTATGGTTCTTGGGCATTGTTATGAAGAACGGGTGGTTCCGTGATAAACTAAGGGCGGGTGAGCCCGATATAGCTCTCCAATGCATTGGGTAACGCGAAGGAGTGAAACGTTAAGGTTTCTCCGAAGAGATTTAGGGAATATACTGTGATGGGTATTCCAAACGTAACCAAGAGGGTTACTCCCTACGTAAGAATGTTATGAATGCCTCAAGTTACCTTTATGTCTTATGTTTTCTATGATTTATTCATGATTTGATATGCCTATGTTTTATGGGTAAAGTATGATTTCATTCTTATGTATTTATGAACTCATGTTTCCTTTCCATATTTTTATAACCCTTACTGAGCTTTTTATGCTCTCCCAAGTTTTTGAAATGTTTTCCACTGGTCAAGGGAAAGGTAAATGATGTGATGATAGTGTCAAGGATGTGTCAAGAAAGAATCCATGTTTTATTTTAAATAGGTTTCCGTTGATGGGAAGAATGAATATTGTCTTTTATGTAACCACTTTGTTTAAATGTGGAATGTAATGCAAGTTTCATGATCTAATTCTCTAAAACACTAAACCTGAAAAGATCCTCAATGTGTAATCTTGTAATAACTCAAGATTAAGTAAGGATTAAGGCTGGGGCCTTATAGTTGGTATCAAAGGTTGGTTTAGATAACTTTAGAGGTTAGGGTATTCTTTAAGCATAATTGACAATTACCATAATGGTTAGGATTTCAGAATGAGTCTTAGTTTTAGATAAAGTGAATGAGTAAGTATATCTTATTGTCTATCTTACTCATTAGTACATGATGGTTTTGTTGATTTACTCACACTGACCTTTTTGGTTTTAGTAAATGGCTGGATCTAGCAGGCACCAAAGTAACAGTGGATGTGAAGGAAACTGTGATAGTTCTTTGAGCAAGCAACTGAATAATATGGGAGCTGCAATGACAACTCTTTTGATTATCCTCAACCAACTATCTGGAGTCATGATTGACCACCTAAACCTTGGAGATTTCTCTAAGGCATCATATATGCAATAAACAAATCCCTACAGAAGTACAGGTAATAATCATAAAGGTAAGTGTGTTAAAAAACCTCTGTGTCAAAGATGTGGAAAGAAACACCTAGGAAAATGTTTCAAAGGGACAGAAATATGCTATAGATGTGGAAATGAAGGTCATAAAGCAAGAACCTGCCATGGAAAAAGGAAGCATCCAGTTGACTCGAGGAAAGGGAAAGAAGTACTTTTTGAGGGATCAATTGAATGTTTTAAATGTGGTGTGCATGGTCATTATGCAAACACATGTCCTATTAAGAAGTTTCGTGAATGGGGTCACCAAGAGCGTACCAATATTCGTTTACCAATACCTAATGCCATTCCAATTTAGGATGAAGAAACTGACAATGACCAATCAAAGGTATGTACTATTTCATGACTATTGTTTTCTTATTTTGGAATCTTAGGATATGATTCATGATTTTGTTTGTAGGAAAGAGGTATTTCGAAATAAGTTGGAAAGGAATGGATAATGGATCATGAAGAATGTTGAATGGGTAAGATGTCAACATATGAGGGCTTCAAGAGTTAGGGTGAAATTCTTAAGAGTATTAAGTCTCTTTTGATGATGGGGTTACATTAGAAGGCTTTTTATATTATGTGTAACCCTGATGTTTAATATATGAAAATTTTATTCAAGTAATAGTTATCTTTTCTTTTGTGGACATAGTTATAAAGAACCATTTTGGTTTATATGATCCTTACTTTTGAGGTAATTATGGGTTACCATATGTGATGATTGAAGTGAAAGGCATGAGATAAAATTGAGGTTAAATTATGTTATGGTTAGTTTGATGATTTTATCCCTTTTTGGGTAATGATTTGAGAATTATATAGTTTTGGAAAAAGGACAACACGTAGACCGTGTGACAACCCGTCGCGTCGGACAATGTTGCGGGAATCGAACCCACAACCAAAGTGCGACTGGTATTTATCGCCTACCACTGGACTACGTGAAGCCCCTAGTTAGTTTTACTGATTCTTTTTAGTTATATGATTTTATGAATTAATAGTAAGTTGATTTTGGAGGATATGTGATTTGGATAATTACTTTTCAATGTGAGACTTTAGGAGCAACTGATGTTGTTTGGAGATAAATGTTACGATTTAACTTGGAAGACTATGTGACTAAATCCTTCAAATATTTGGGTTTCAATCTTATATTGGTTTACTTTGAAGAATTTTATGGACAAATTGTTTATCGGATGGTCCTCGTTGAACTTTGGGTTTTGTTGGACAAATTTTGGAGATTAAGAATAGATTTTCTTTTTATAAGGGGTTATCCTTTTCTGGATTATCTGATCTTGTACTAACATTTTTGGTTTTGGTTTTGGTTAAAGCCTAAAAACATCGGATGTATATAGTTCTCTTTTGGGGATTAGGTGATTCTCTAGAAGTTGATTATAGTACTCTTAATGCGAACAAGTCTCCCTAAAAACTCGTCTTTTGGAAAAAATATGAGTTTGACTAAGGAATCTAGTAAAAGTTGAAAGTCAACATGATAAGTGATTATGCTTCCTTATGAATAAATTCCTCAATAAAAAGTATCTTAAAACAAAAATGTTGTCTATTAACGTTTCCTACTGGGGAATCGAATACCGTTTAACCCATCACAAGTTTGTGATTTTCTTGTGGTTAACTTTCTCTTAAACATGTTTTCTATCACTCTCCATCAGAACATAACCCTTTGTTTTTTCCTCCATGTCCATATTTTCATACTTGGAATCCTAGTATGGGTTAACTCGGGTGACCTTTGTACTTATCTTTCTTTATTTTAAAGTGATTTTTTTACCGACTCTTCTCCGATGTGGGACGTTCAAGGATGTTTCCAAGCGCAATTTTAACATTGCGAGGACGCAATTCCCAAAAGGGGGGAAGGATGTAACACCCCAGGTAAATAAGGAATATGAAATTTTCATATTTATCCATATTTGTGAATAAAATATTAATATGACTTTAAAGGGGACGCTATGCTCGATGGCGTACCCAACACGCAACAACGAGTTTCTTGGGAATATTACGTTGCACTCTAATAATAAAATAATATTATTTTAAATGGTAGTTAACATGTAGCCGTTGTAATGGTGGGAATGGATAGAAATAACTAAAATATGATTATATATGTTCTTAAATATTTTTACATTTATACAATAAAAGATAAAGGCTTAAAATACGGAAAGAATTCAATTTTAGGTGTATATGCCATAGTTTTCACTAAAGGTTCACTTATCACCTTTTGATGGTGAACCGTCATTAAATATAGTTTTTTTACTCTTAAACATTCTTTTGGACCAAATAAAACTCTTATTAAGAATCGGGACATCAAAATTTACTTTGTGTAAATTTTTGGTATCTTTCCGATAAAGTTCTTTTTTTAATGAATAGTGTAAAATGTTGTATTTTAATTCAAACCCACTTTTTAATCTAATTTATTTATATGATTAGATTATATTTTGAATTGGTTTTAAAGTAAAATTAGAAAATATTTTTACCATTAAATCCAATAGTGGTCGTTGGAATCAATTTCACTTTGAAACCAGACTTAAACTAGTGTCAATCTTTTTATACTTATTGTTTCATAAAACACGCTATTTGTCATGACAGCGGGAATTAATTATTAAATTAATTAATGTGACTTATATGTATTGAATTTTGTAAAACGGACTTCATTTTTGAATTCAGAATATCAAATATAACTTAGGATGAATTTTTGGGATTTTTCTGAAAAACTTCAATTTTTGATGAATAGTGAAACCACTAAGTGGTACTTATAAAAACTGATTTTCCGTTTAAATGAAATTTTTCAATCATTGTGTTTTGATATTCAAAAATCCGACATAAATGGTTGTCATTAAGAAGTAAAATGTGGTTCAATGAGATTAAAATAATTTTTTGGTGAATAGTAACTTATTAAGTTTTTAATCGCGATTATTGGTAATTAGTGTAGTTTAAGGTAAAAATAATGCTTTAATAAAATGAGATGAGCTTGACACATGTCTTACCCTCATTGGTTGTATCATGGCCGACGAAGAAAAGCCATGGGTCAACTTGGGGACCCCATGGATCCACTTTGGTTGGGAAATGACATAAATAACATTTTATTTAATGTAAAAGTAAAATTGACACAAACATGATATGTTTTACTAAAACAATTTTTAAGTGAGGTTATACAAGTCATCTTTTTTATTATAAATATTAATTGGAAATCTAAAAAAATTTCCTACATCATAGTATTTTTTTTATAATTTTTAGACATTAAATAAATTAAATTATTTATGACATAATAATGATGCAGCGATGACATCATTATTTGATGATTTAAATAAAATGGAAAGATAATGTAAAATCTATGAACTACACATGTCCAAAACTTATTGTATGAGTGGATTTCGAAGCCTTATCACCTTATCCACGAATTATATCAATGTGGAACCTTTTGAAACCGAAAAACATTTTCAAATAAAGTAATATTTCTTTACTTTCCAAAAGTACCCCTCCTCTCCTCTTATAAAAGGCCCCCACCTCTACCTCATTTAACACACTCCTCAAGCCTTTGGCTCGGCCAACCCCTGCCCATTTATTCTCTCCACATCCCTCTCCTCATCCTAGAGGATTCCCTTTGGGTAGAATCCTTTCAAAGGAAGCCTTTAGGCTCAAATCAAAAGGAGTTACACTTTTAAAGGTAATTCACTCTCTCATGTTCATTTGTTTTATTTTACTTCTCCAACCCCCTAAACTCTTTTTATTTACTTCCTTTGTAACAACACCAGTATATTAAATATACTAGGATGTTGTTATAATATTTATTCGAGCTACACTCTCACACAACTACATCAAATGGTTAAAGAACATACGGTTTCCGTGGATGGTGAAATTCTGCCTCCCGAAACGATGATTGTTCAATACTCATTTAACACCTTAAAAGGTGGCCATTATGATGTCACTATTTTTATATATGATATATAATATGTTTATGTTTTATTTACGCTTCTGTATTTTTCATTTTTGTCTTACCTTTATGGCTTCCATTATGGGTATACGCGATATCTTCGTTTAAGGAAGTGCGGACTACCGCCCCCTCAAAGTGATTTGATTCGTTAAATACCATATGTGGGACGTATAAAAGATGGAACTATGATATTATATATGATATTATACTGTAATTATAATATACCTTTATATAATTATTATTCCATTCTATAAAATATGAAATTGAAATGAAAGTAGCGTTCATGAGTACGTACGGGTTACCGTCTCCATGAACGGTGCATTTCATTTCTTACCTCTAAATGATTATGTAATGTTATAAATGCATGCATGTACTGGATATATATGACATATATGATATCCAAATCATGAATATTATTCTTGATATAATAAAAATTTGACCACACGAACAACATGTAATGTTAAGAAGTCCACTTTCGACTTAAGAACCAAATATCGACAAAACAAACATTATTAACTTAAATGTTTACATAATGTTTATAACATGGAAATAAGTGATATAATAGGAATAATGAACTAGAAAAAGGTTCTTAATAAAGTGTAAATTAACTCAAGTTTATTATTCAGGATGTTAAAGAACGATCGAGTCAAGTCGGACCCGAGGTAAGGGATCCTACACCTCTCTTTCTTTTTAAGTACACTCTTTTATGTCATTCCTTTTAAGCTCATATTTCTTATGATTGGGATGTTATTTTATATTAATCCTACTGAACTTATTATGTTCATATGATGAGAGACCCTATTTCCTCTCATCAATCCATTTTGGAAGTTTTAAGTGGCGCCGTTAGGCTGCTGAGTTTTCGTAAGGGATTTTTCATCTCACTTTTATTCTCATGATATTTATGATACATTTGCCACAAATTCCATTGAGTGGTGTATGTACTGCCCATTATTATACTCTTTGTATAATATAAATTAATTTATGAGTATTTACATCAATGATCTTTTGTCCTTCTTTCATGGGGTGTATGTTTTGAAAGATACCCAAGTCGGTAGGGGAAACTTTCACCCTCCTCTTTTTTAAAAGACTTCTTTTGTTGGGTCTTTTAATTTAAATATTGTTATGTTGGGATATGTTCTCATATATCCTTATTGATGTAAATTTGATTTCCAAGTGATGAGATACACTTTTTATCTCTCATCAACTCATTTTGATGTGATGCCGTTAGGCTGTCAAGTGAACTTTTTAACCCAATTTTGATTTCTCTGGGTTCAACATGTAGTCATTGAATATGTCATCCATTGAATATGTGTGAATGACCTTTTATTGTTTTACACTTAATATCTACTTATATTGGGTGTATTTATATTTGTCACACATATTGTGAGATTGATTTGTCCTTAATTTAAGGATACCTTCTTTATAAGGGATTTCATCACATTTGACATTTCTATTGAGGGTTCATTGTTGTTATGCACCAATTCACTCTTATATAGTGTATATACTGTCATTTGTAGTATTATATCATGTGTCCTTTTATTCTCATGATATTATGAAGTTCTGACTAAATTTTATTCCTCAATTATTTTATTTAAGTGTCTCTAATTTTGGTAAAAACCCTTTTACTAGGATATCGTTTTAAATGTTTTAATTATTTGTTCTTATTAATATCCATGTTTTCAAAATGGTTTTAAGGATTTATTTATATGGATATTAATGGTTTAAAATGTTAAAAGCTTCAAGGTGGTATGGGACACTTTGATTCAAAAATCTCTTTATTAAATGTTTTAAATGGTTTTGGAAATGGTTTCTTTTTGAATGGATTCATTATTTCAATATCCTAAAATGTTATATTGTGATTGAAATGTGGAAATGTTATGTTTCCTTTATTCATGTTTATGTGATACGATTATGTTATGGTTCTTGGGCATTGTTATGAAGAACGGGTGGTTCCGTGATAAACTAAGGGCGGGTGAGCCCGATATAGCTCTCCAATGCATTGGGTAACGCGAAGGAGTGAAACGTTAAGGTTTCTCTGAAGAGATTTAGGGAATATACTGTGATGGGTATTCCAAACGTAACCAAGAGGGTTACTCCCTACGTAAGAATGTTATGAATGCCTCAAGTTACCTTTATGTCTTATGTTTTCTATGATTTATTCATGATTTGATATGCCTATGTTTTATGGGTAAAGTATGATTTCATTCTTATGTATTTATGAACTCATGTTTCCTTTCCATATTTTTATAACCCTTACTGAGCTTTTTATGCTCATCCCAAGTTTTTGAAATGTTTTTCACAGGTCAAGGGAAAGGTACATGATGTGATGATAGTGTCAAGGATGTGTCAAGAAAGAATCCGTGTTTTATTTTAAATAGGTTTTCGTTGATGGGAAGAATGAATATTGTCTTTTATGTAACCACTTTGTTTAAATGTGGAATGTAATGCAAGTTTCATGATATAATTCTCTAAAACTCTAAACCTGAAAAGATCCTCAATGTGTAATCTTATAATAACTCAAGATTAAGTAAGGTTTAAGGCTGGGGCCTTATATGTGTAATGGTCATCAACCAAATCATGGATTTTAGTATTAAATTAAAATTGAACATGTTATTACACCAATTTCCATGACTCTATTGATAATGACCCAGACATAGTTGATATATTTGAATAACAAACTCTAGAGGAATATTAATAATGGAATACATCAGCCAATTGAACAGTAATGGGGTTCACTAGTTCTATTTTTTAAGAATAAAGATGGATAAATACAACTCTCTATTAATTATCTAGAACATAACAATATCATTATCAAGAACATGTATCCCCTTCCTTGTATTAATGTCTTATTTGATCATCTTCATGAAGCTAAATACTTTTACAATATTGAACTTCATTCTTGGATATCATTAATTGAGGTCCATGAAGGAGGATATACATAATACATCATTATATATAATGTATGACCACTATGAATTTATAATAATTTCATGTTTCCTTACTATTTCCCCCTTTATATTAAATTATTTATCTAATATAGTCATTATATATCATGTTGATCGGTTTTTGGTAGTATTTTATGATGGCATTATTATTTATTTAATGATCAAAGAAGAGAGTGAAGATAATCTTAGAATTATATTGAAGACCCTCTATAAGGATATATTTTACAAAAAAATTGTCCATGTGCGAATTTTAAATTCATAATGTTTCATTCATGGGTCATATAATCTCATTTGTCAGTATATCATTAAACCCTTTAATGAATAATGTTATTTAAAACTATCCAAAACCAACTATTATGAATGATATCCATAATTTTATTTGTTTGACTGGAATTTATCTACACATTGTACATAATTTCTGATGCATATTGAATCCAGTCAAAAAAAATTTGGATAAGGTATCTATGTTCTATTGGATTGATAAATGTGTGGAATGTTATATGGAACTAAATATTATGTTAGTTAGTGTAGCTGGTCCAGCACTACCCTGAAGTGGATAAGGGTTTGTAATATATAGTGATGCATCAAAGAAAGAATTTTGATGGGTACTCATACAGAACTGTATGGTTATAGCTTTTGCATCATGAAAATTGAAGGTTCATGAGAAAATTTACCAAACAAATTATTTTACACAAGCTATGGTATGTTTTGAAATAATATTATAAAGGAATTATCTATATGGATAAATCAGTTTTATATATATTTATATAATGATCACAACCATTTCAATTATATTATCATTCAAAAGGTGTTGAACATCTGTTAATGAAGATGGTTAGGGCTGATTTAGGATTATGATTGATCAATACATTGCTGCACAGAGAATATGAATAAGGTGGAAGATAACCTAAGTCAAAAATATCTTGTTATATTTTTTGTGATGAGGATAAAAAAAGATCTAATATTTCTGTTATTTAAAATTATGGATCCTAAAACCATGAAGGAGGGGGGAAAATATTATCTTCCAAATGTTAGGGTTCAACCTTAAATATATGTAATGATTATATAGGAACAAATGAAGATGTAGAGAAGAAAAATAATGTGATAAATGTTTCTATGTTCAACCTTAATTATGATGGAATAATAAGTATTATGAACATTATATGTCACTTAAGTTACAAATTTGAGGAAGGAGCTGATGGATTATGCTCATAGTATTCCATTCTATTTTTATCATAGAAGTAAAAAGATGTATATAATTTGAAAGATTATTTATGGCGGGTTAGAATAAGAAGATTTATTATGGAGTACGCTTTTCAGGGATTGGTATGTCAGCAAGTTAAGTCTTAAAGACAAAAGACTAATTAAATTTTTTTAACTATTACCCTTTAAAAAATGGGCATGGGAAAATATCACCAAGGATTGTTTCATTAGACTCCCCAAAAAAAAATAAAGGGAATAATGATATTTCGCTTTTTATATATCATATAATGAAGTCGGAATAATTTATTATAAATGGAGAATATTTCTGTATTGATCAATTTACATGGCTATACAATAAGGATGTAGGGTACCACTATTGATTCTATCTTATCGAGATCTGGGGTTTAACTCAGTGTTTTGTAGAATCCTATAGTATGATCTATATATAGAGTAATGTTATAATACTTAATATCCTCTAAAGATAGATCATCTTTCTAATAAGACCATTAAAACTCTAGAATATATGTTGAGATATTGTTATATGGATTTCAGAGGTGGATGGGGTCATCACCATCCTTTGGTGATTTTGTTTTACCAAAATAGAATTCACATCATTATCCAGATGGATACTTATGAATCCCACTTTGGGAAGAACTGTAAAACTCCACTATTCTTAGATGAAGTTGGATAAAAATTTGTTTGGGACTTGGTCTGGATAAGTTAATAAAAGATAATGATATAGTTGTAAAATAGCACATAATAGTATCTTATAATTAAAAAAATCATACCGTAATTAGAAATATATTGACATTGAAATTGGTGAGAAGGAATTCATTTGAATTTCTCCCTTGAATAGGGTAATAAAATTTAAAACAAATGTAAATATAACATATAGGAATATGTCCCCTTTTAAATTTCTTAATCATTTAGGGATGGTATCTTGTTGATTATATCTTGAATAAAATATCACACAAGTTGATATTATACTCAATGTAATTATCATAAGGAAGTATATTCATGATCCTTTTCATATACTAAACTCAGAGGTCATATTTCAGGAGAAATATCTTTCTTCTAAAGAATAAGGGATATAGATTTTGGATCATAGAGAGATAGTAATTCAAAACAAGACCACTCACCAGTTTAATGTTTTGTGTCGAAACCACTGATGTGAGGAAGCTACACAGAAACCTGAAAATGTGTTTGGAAATAATTATCATCATCCCTTTGTATCTAGGGGACAAATTTAAAAGGAAAATTCAATTTAAGGGGGGTTGAATGTAACCCCCCCAATAATTTTAAAGAATTATTTTTCATTGATATCATGTGTCTTTCCCAACAAAAAGTTAATAAGAACCATATAACATTATCCAAATATTATGAATTCATAATTTTCAAGATTCTGGATTATGGTTAAGAATAGTATGACTAAATTACAAAAAATTGACATGGTTTATACATTTATAAAATAATGTTTTTAGATATAAAATTATTATAATTTTAAAAAAAAATTGGAACCCTTAGACTCTACTTTTAATGGCCCACATGATGTTCTTTTCCTTTAATATATATAATTTAAATACTAAAAAATATGTATTTGGAGAAAAAATTATGTTATTAATGAAAAAAATATTCAAAAATAAAAGTTCTGTTTTTTGTGAAAAATCATTTATGCAGAAAATTTATTTTTATATTAATAAATTAAGTGAATAACTATTGGAGAAATATTTAAATGAAATTTAATTTTGTTGTTCAAATGTTTTAAATTTTCAACAAATAATTTCTTGGATAGTGGATAAGAATAAATCCAATTTAATGTTTAAAAAATATTTTTGTACGCGGTTTTTTCATATTTTGTACAATTAAATTTAAGAAAATTTCATCTCTGAATAGTAATTTAATTAGATAAAATGAATTATATATTTATAATTATGAGGTTAAATTTGGAAAATAGGATCATTATAGTTTTTGTTCAATAAAAATATTAACTATTTTAAAACTTATCTTATCGATAAAGGGTAAATCGGGTTAGTCAAGCTTAAAAATAAGTGACAAAAACATAATTTTTCATACTCATTGTTATTGAATGAATATAAAATGACACATTTTTTCTGAGGATAAAATAATATATTTGATTTTTAGGACTGTTTCAATAACCATGTTTTATATATTATTGAAATTTATAAAAATTTCATAATTCCACTCTCTTTGTTTTAAATATCCTTTATGTGTCCACATAGAATAAAACATGATAGTAATGAAAATTAATATTAAATTTCATCATAATGAAATTATTTTCGTGATGGTAATTTATTTATAATATTTTTTTATTATATAATTTTCTTAATGTCCTACAAAACACCAAAAAATATTTATTCAATCAGCGAATTATAAAAACATTTATATAAAATATTAAAACTAATAAAATTTCAGAAAATTATAGTATTTAATGAATTTTATTGGTGAATATGAATTATTATTATTGTTATAAAATTTTATATTCGAATTATTACATTATATTTGTGTCTTATTAGCTAAATTAAATTAATAGTTCCAAAATATACACGATTGATCTTTAATCAAAATATTATTTTATTAAATTATATAAAAATAATTACAATGTTTAAATAAGTCAGAAATGTATATGATATGGTAAATAATTTCACAACTAGAAAATTTATTGTACAATTATCTCCAAATATGTAAAAATTATAACCATTTATTGTTGAATAATTTGTTATTGTTCTTAAAATAAAAATTGGTTTACTAACAGTTAATCAAAATGATATGGTATAAGAACATTCCCAGACATGTCGAAATAGAATTGCTTGATGTCATTAAATCCATATCATACCTTATCTTCAAATACATGGAAATATGAAATCATTATTATTCATAATGATATTATTATAATTAAATATTTTGAGAAATTCCAAAAATTACCCCACAACTCAATTATAAATGGGAACCTCCCTCCCACCCACACTTATTTTCACCAATTTGATCCTTTTAGAATGACAAAACATTGTAAAATTTCCTCATAAAATTCTATATACACAATCTAGTGGTTTTTTTCTCCCAAATATTCCAACTTTATAACCCATTTGAAATGATCTAAATGAGTCGTTTAAAAGAATAGGTAACTGCCTTAATCGATCATATTCCTTTATACACTTGTTTAGCTCCTCTAAATCTGTAGTATGTATCATACGATAAGAACCTAAGTATTCAAAATATGATGACTGTTTATTTTGACTATAAAAAACTATTATACACACTCTTTCTCTTCAAATGAGTAATGAAAGTATCACTCAATCGTATATACGACTTACAATCTCTACATTGCAATACAATTCATTTTTTCACTATATTTTATGTATTGTTATTATGATGGGTTTAATGTTTTCATATTATATTTATGAAATAATTATACCTCCAGAATTATAATATCACATCTACCTACTAACCATTCAATCTTTTGGAAAATGTTTACATCACTCATGCGTACGTGTATACTACCACATCCACTATAGTATGTGATTCATTTTTAACTTCCATTTACTTGGATGGAAATAATTATAGATTTATGATATATAAAACAAGATAATGATTTTTTAAATGAGAATTATTTTTTCAATTTACTCAAATTCATAGGTCATAAAATGAAAGTAGTGTTCATGTGTACGTTCGGCCTACCGTCCCTATGAATGGTGGAATTAATTTTTCTACATATTACTTTTATGTATGATAATAAATATGAATATAATGAATATATATTATATTTATATAATTATTAATATTATGTAATCGAGAGATAACATATTATATTAAAATTAATACTACTTTTGAAAACAGGTATAATAGATTTGAATTTATATAACATGAGGTTATATTATTTCTATGCATGGGGATCTTAAGGTAATGGTTTTACGTTATAATCTCATTTTTTACCAGGATTATTTATGATTAAAATTCCATTGATAAAATTCATGTGATATAACACTCACTATACTTAAGAATTCTATTATCAAGCGGTTATTTCTTTAAAATAAAATTTTTCCTTCAATTTTCCTCATATTGTGTACTTAATAGAATGAAAATATGTTTTAATGAAAAGTTATTGACTTTCTCGCATTGGTCAAAACAAAATTTCATTCATATGTGTATTATCTAAATTTTTTTTAATATCATATTTTACAATTAGACTATGATTTTTAAAAGAAAAATTTTCAAAAAAATCATTCTTTTTATAGAATGATTTTAATGTAATATACATATAATTTGACAAATAAGATACTTTTTAACACTTTTATTATATTATTAAAGGAATATTTTTTAACATACATGAATCAAAGGGATTTACCAAGGATCATGAGTAATTTTTTTCTGGGAATACTCATTTTTAATTTTACAATGATATTTTTAATGAAAAATTTCCTTTCATATGTGTATGGTAATTAAATAAGTGATTTTAAAATGGGAAGGATTATTTCCTCAAGATTTTTTTAATTATATTTTAATGGTATTCATATTAATATAAGAAAAAAAACTATTGATTTAAATTATTATTTTGTAGGAATATTATCCAAGGATACTGTCCTTATTCATTCTCGTGATGTTTTATGTTTATGATAGAATGATTTGTGTGAATCCTTTTCATTTTACATAGGTTATGCTATGATAAAGCGTTAATGAAATTCATTTATTTCAATGGGTTCTTATATGATTATTTCTTTATTTGGTTATAGAACTCATATAACAACCAATAATTTACCAACATTGTTAATAATTCAAAATTGAAGCACAATTATTACAGCATTTAACAAAAACATGAAAGGGCCGTATAGGTATAGTGTCTTTAGAAATTGGGAATCATAAACAACTGGTTCATAAAGTGACTACATTGTCTCTCATTTATTTCATCATATCTAGAGTCCCTTTTGGCATATCCTACTTAATAACCTTATTCTTAACCTGGGGGAAAGAAAACATACAAAAGGGTGAGCTCAAATGCTCAGTATGTTTAAACAAAAGAAATATCAATCACATCATATTCATAAGAACATAACATTTTGGAAAATCATACCCTGCAAAAGAGATCATAATTTCATAACATGTGATAAATCATGGTAGTGAAATGTAATCAAAATAATCATAACTTAAAACATGAAGCTTTGTGGAATACACACATAATCATAGAGAATCATTTCTTATTAGTCAAGACTCATTTCTAAGACAATCTTAGTGGACAAAGTCTATTTCTGAACCGAGTTCATTCCTCATTTCAGTCCTGTTTCACTGAACAGGTTTAACCTTCTGTTCCAGCCATATCTATCTCATGAGATATAAAATCTTTACCCAATGCATTGGAGGGACATATAGGTCCCACCCATCTCATAATGATACCATTCTTATGTGTGCCACAAAATCATAAATCATACATCATTGCATAACCCATGTAATAAAAATGGGATTATTAAACATCTTGACATCATAAAAATTCATATAAGATAATGTAATTCATAAAAAAAATTCCATCACAACATAATAAAATCAATGTAATAATAGGGATAGAAACAAAACCCTATATTATATTAGATGGAAAATAATTTTGATAAAACACTTGAACTCTATTCTTGAGGAAAATATCCATTCTACTTCAAAAAAATTTCCTTTCATAACATGTCATACAATTTTAAACTAAAAGAAGTTGATTAAAAATAAACTTGAAAACTTGTAAAGGAATCTTCATGTAAATAATGGTTTAAAAATACATTCATGTAGTATAAGTTAAAAAAACATTCTTCTCGTACTTTTATCAGAAAAGTCAAAAAGTACCTCGTACAAAAAACGACAAAATATTCCTTTCATATCTTTTACTAAAAACTCAACGAAGGGTAAAATTGGATATAAACTATCGTAGAAGGATATTAATATTACATATTTAAGAAACATGGATGTGGATGATAAAATACACCCCATTAAATTCCAAAGTATAAACAATCTCGGATAAAAATGAGATTGTGATATTTCGCTTACCTTAGGTCTGATTTGCTTCGTAAGTGTCTGAACCTCTTGTATAATGATTTAAATAATGTCATTGACTTATTACAGAATCATAATCATTGTTATGTTATCATATATGGTTATATTCTTAGCTTATTATTAGTAATATTTCATTGTTACTTGTTATTCGAGTGTTTATTACTTTTTGTTCTTATGCGTGTTTTGTCGAATAAATTCTTATTCTTATTTTTAGGTTATAGATACCTCATTTACAGAATGGTATTATTGTAATATATATCATATTTATTCACTCAATTCATTTATGTAATCATTATGCAATGGAAATCATGTAGAACGAGTCGCATCACATACTGCAGATGGTATTCTGTACGTACGCACGAGCGATGATATCGTTCCCATGATCGTGGAATTGTATTGGAGTGTATGTATACTATTTAAGACTCAATATCACTTTACAATAATCAAATATAGTCATTATTTACACCATTATACCGATCCAAGTAATGTGGTGGTGGAAAATAGTTTACACCACGACGTGGAGACGATATTTTGTACGTACGCACGCACGGAGATTTAATTTTCCGTAGGATGGATAGACAGTTAAATAGGGTTGTTTCATACTTATAATAACATATCAGTATATGAGTGGTACTGATGTTATTACTTCATAATGAAACAAATAAAGAAGAATATGTTGAAGAAGAAATAAAGTTGAATGAATCGGTAACGGACATTACCTCTTCTTGGAAGCGCTTCTTTGAGACCTCCTTTTACGGCACTAAAATTGGTCTTTGAAGAAGACCAGGACCTCTAGGATGGATCTAGGGAAGTGTATAGGAAAAGGTGGCATGGGTTGGCCGAGCTTGAAGGCACAAAGTGGTGTGATGAAGAGGGGGAGGAGGTTCCCTTTTATAAGGGAGGAGAGGGGCACCTTTGGAAAAACTAAAATTATTATTTTATTATAAAGTCATATTCGATTTTAAATAGCTCCAAATTGATTTATTTATAATCTCAGGTGGGGATGGGTCGAAATCCTCTCATAAAATATAATTTAGACACGTTTAGGCTCCTATTTTAACCTTATCATTTAGATTTAACTTTAAGTTAAATAATTTTACTTTTACCACGTCTTCTTGTGTTCTTACACTATAAGGTTAATAAACTTACTATAACAATCCAAACAAACCCCAAGTTTATTTATTAATATATATAACATTATCTAGGTATTTTGGCCGAACCGTAGATTTTTAGTAATAAAATAACATATAATAATATAATATTTTTTTTAAAAACTATTTTCTGTCAATTTTGATACTATTTGGTAATTTATTTTTTTGAAAATCCTAAAATAATGATTAATTCGAAAAAAGTTAATTAAATCAATACTAACATGTCATATTAACCTATAAAATTATTTGAATTCATAAAAAGTCTCAAATTACATTTATATTTGTATTTATAACATCAACTATGTCAATACTTAATTAATAAGATAATTACTACATCATCTTTGTGTCAAAAATAAATTAACTTATTTAATGTCTAAAAATTAAAAATAAAATACCATTATGTGGGAAATATTTTTATCTTTGTAATTAAGATTTATAGTAGAATTTATCTTATGTATAACCCTATATTTAAAATTATTTACTTATTAAACTTTGATTTTAACTATTTTAACCCTTCTTTAAATAAATTAAAAATAAATGTCCTAATCTAATCCAAGTGGGCCTAAATGGTAATATTTTATTCCTAAGGTTGGTTTTGGTCTAATTACACTTATCCAATAGAATTATGACATGTTTTAGGGTAATAATAATATCATTTTTACCCTTAATTACCATATTTACTTTTAACCGTGGTAAATAAAAATAAAAAGTTACTATTCACCAAAAATTATTTTCATCTCATTGAACCACATTTTACTTAATAACATCAACTGTATCTCTAGGATTTTTGAAATTCCACTCACAGAAGCAGTAAAATTATGTTTTATGTATATTTGAACATTCTCCTAGGAGTTGGGTAAAAGATGGTGAAAAGTTCAATAAAATTTTTATATATCTAAAATTATTATAATATTAATCCAATGAATTACATTGAAATTATACAGGTATTATGTATCAATTTTGACCTAAAATAAATTTAAATAAAATTAATAAATATTTAAATAAAAAGTTGGTTTTTAAATAGTAACGCAGTGTTTTCACTATTAATCAAAAATTGAAAGTTTCCAGAAAAATACCAAAATTTCACCCTAGGCTAATTTTGATATTCTGAACCCAAAAACGAAGTCCATTTTGAAAAATAAAATTTACAAAATTTCAAAAAGTGTTAATTACTATTCATAATGGCTAGTTTTAATAATATTTTAATAGCATATCGTTGTTTAGTGAAACTCGGTATTGCGTACGACTCAAGCTATCAAGGAAGGTCGTGATTGCGTGTAAACCAAGACAAGCTAGTGTTGTGTGTAGTGGAAGATTCATTTGATGATTTATATAACATAATAACAAAATATTTCTCATAAAAGTCTCAGGTGTTACATTCTACCCCCCTTAAAATGAATTTCTCCCTTGAAATTCGTCACTTTGTAACAAACAGATGAGGATACCTCTCCCTCATCATATCCTCAAGCTCCCATGTAGCTTCTCTTAATTGATGGTTCCTCCATAAAACTTTCACCAAGCGAGTGGTCTTGTTTGTAAGACATTTTCACTATGATCGATAATCTCTATCGGCTGTTCTTCATAAGAAAGATCTTGTTCCAGCGGTAAAAATTCTGAGCTGAGTACATGTGAAGGATCAGGTATGTACTTTCTCAGGAGAGATACATGGAACACATCGTGAACTTGAGAGAAATTCAGTGGAAGCGCCAATTAGTAAGCTACCTTCCCAACACGATCCAGTATTTCGAAAGGACCGATATACCAAGGGCTCAACTTTACCTTCTTTCCAAATCTCATGACCCTCTTCCAGAGAGATATTCGTAAGAACACTTTATCACCCACTTAAAACTCTAATTCTTTTCTTCAGTTATCGGCATTACTTTTTTGTCGAATCTGATCTATTCTTATGTGTTGTTTAATATATCGGACATTTTCTACCATCTCATCAACAATATCAGGTCCTAATAGCTTTCTTTCCCCAACTTCATCCCAGCAAGTTGGAGTCCATCATTTATATCCATAGAGAGCTTCATAAAGAGCCATCTGAATACTGGAGTGAAAGCTATTATTATAAGAAAATTCCACCAAAGGTAGCTGTTGATCCCAACCACCTTTAAAATCCATAGGGAAAGCTCTCAACATTTCTTCTAGAGTTTGAATTGTCCTATTAGACTAACCGTCTGTCTGAGGATGATAAGCAGTGCTGAAAATCAACTCTGTATCCAGTGTATGCTGAAGACTTCACCAGAACTTTGAGGTAAACCATGGACCCCGATCAGATATAATAGAAAGTGGTACTCCATTCAATCTTACCACTTCCTTTAAATATATCCTGGGAAGCTCATCCAGAGAGAAATCCTCTCTAATAGTGATGAATTGTGCGGACTTTGTAAAACGATCAACCATGACCCAGATAGCATTATTGCCTTTGGATGTTTTAGGAAGTCATGTGACAAAGTCTATAGTGATGTTTTCCCATTTCTATTCGGGTATGGGTAATGGTTGTAACATCCCCTTAGACTTCTGTCTCTCAGCATTAACTTGCTGACAAACCATGCATCGAGAGACATATTCAGCAACATCTCTTTTCATGCCATCCAACCAGAAGTACTATTTCAGGTCCCTATACATCTTCGTGCTTCCAGGATGAATAGAGAATGAAGAACTACGAGCCTCATCCAGCAGCACCTTCTTTAATTCGAGGATGGGAGGAACACAAACCTGATTCCTGAACTTTATTATCCCATCACAATCAAGGTTGAATTCAGGAACATTTCTCACCTTCTTTTGTAACTCTACATCTTCTTTTTGTGCCTCTTTAATCTTCACATGTATAAATAGTTGAACATTCATTTGAGAAAGATAATATTTGTCCCCTTCCATTATAATTCCAAGATCCATCCATTGTAAATCCATAAATATTGGATCTTTTTTTATCCTCGTCATGGACAAACTGGCATGGTCTTGTCGACTTAATACATATGCCACCTTGTTTTCATTCCCAGGGTGGTAATGGATTGAGTAGTCGTAATCCTTAATCAGCTCCAACCATCTTCTTTGGCGCATATTCAACTCCTTTTGTGTGAAAATTTACTTTAAACTTTTATGATCAGTATAAATGTCACACCTTTCTCCATAAAGATAATGCCTCCAAATCTTCAATTCAAAGATTAAAGCACCTAACTCCAAATCATGAGGTGGGTAATTTTTCTCATGGATTTTCAACTTTCGTGAGGCATAGGCTATCACCATATCATTTTTCATAAGAACACACCCCAATCCCTTCTTGGATGAATCACTGTAGATCACAAACATTTCTCCACTACAAGGAAGTGTGAGTATAGATGCACTAGATAACCTTCTTTTCAACTCGTTAAAATTATCTTCACATTCCTCTGTCCACATGAACTTAAATCCTTTTCGAGTCAACCTGGTCAGTGGATTAGATAATCGTGAAAAATCTTTCACAAAATGTCGGTAATATCCATCCAAACCAAGAAAACGTTGGATCTCAGTTACTGTTGTTGGTCTCGACCATCTTTCGATAACCTCTGTTTTTTATGGATAAACAGATATCCCCTCTTTTGAGATTATGTGACCCAAAAATGAAACTTTTTGAAGACAAAATTCACACTTGGTAAATTTGGCATAAAGATTCTCCTTTATTAGGGTCTTCAATATAATTCTCAAGTGATCTTCAAGTTCTTCCTTGATTTTTGAATATACCAAAATATCGTCTATAAAGACTACCACAAACTGATCACGATAGTCTCTAAATACTCTATTCATCAGATCCATGAATATAGCAGGGGCATTAGTAAGACCAAATGGCATCACTATAAATTCATAGTGTCCATACCTTGTACAGAAAACCATCTTTGGTTTATCCTCCCTTTTGACCCTTAATTGGTGATACCCTGAACGAAGATCAATCTTGTAAAAGTATTGAGCTCCACGGAGTTGGTCAAATAAGTCATCAATACGCCGGAGAGGATATTTGTTCTTGATATTGATCTTGTTAAGTTCTCGATAATCAATGCAGAGTCTCATTGATCCATCTTTCTTCATAACAAATAGAACAGGTGCTCCCCAAGGTGACGAACTAGGGCGTATGAACCCCTTATCAAGATTCTCTTGGAGTTGCTTCTTCAATTCCTGCAACTCAATTAGGTCCATTCTATAAGGTGTCTTTGAAATAGGTAATCCACCCGGTACGAGTTCTATTGAAAACTAAACTTCACGATTCGGTGGAAGACCTAGTAATTCCTTCGGAAAGACATCGTCAAAATCCCGTACAATGGGAATATTCTTAATCGTGAGTTTCTCACCAACCATTTGAGATAAATAACCATCATTTAGTGGAATCAAGACCCATAAGATAGAAGAAATTTCCGCTGGAAGGTTATGTTCATCCTTGCATTGATAGACGATCATAGATTGATCTGGAATATGAAATGTGACTTCTCTTCTTTGGAAATTGATATGAGCTCCATATAAATAAAGCCAATCCATGCCAAGAATCACATCAAATTCTACTATAAGAAGGATCACAAGATTTGCAGGAAGCACTTTCCCACAAACTTCAATCGGAGAAGAATTGTAAACTTTTGATGTGACTGTTGTGCCATTAGGGTTTGTCACAGCCAACTCAAAATCTAATTGATGAGCTAATATGGTGATACCCTTAGAAAATTCTTCATAAATAAAAGAGTGGGTGGATCCAAAATCAAATAAAACATTTTATAATTTAGATCGGATTGTAAGTGTACCTTTCACCACATCTTTATCATACTCTACATCACTGATAGAAATTGCATGTGACATTCCTTTGTCTTTATCCTTAAAAGTTTATTGATGTCGACCATCCTCATCAACCCTTGGATTTGGGAATTGATTGGCATAATTCCCCATCTCGTAGCATTTGTAACATTGAAGTGTAGGAGGTGCACTCTGTGTAGCCTTTTCATTGTTCGCATCACTAGACATCTTCTTCCCAACATTGCAGCATTCAAATGCCCGATGACCTTCCTTTCCACATTTGAAACATTTAGGTGTCCCTTTAAGACAACTCCCTCCATGTTTCTTCCCACACATTGATCATAAGGGAAAACTCATCTACTTTTCAGTGTGCTCTTTAGATTTTCCTTTGAATTCCATTTTCCTCTTCTTATCAAACCCATATGACTGATCGGTTACTCCAATCTCCATCTCAACAGTGAGAGCACATCAAATGATTTCCTCGTAGCTATTGAAGTCCCTTATGGATAACGCCCTTCGAATACTTGGTTTTAGGCCACTAAAGAATTGATCGATCTTAATCTCAATTTGGATAATAATCCCAGAAGCGTACCTTGAAAGTCTTGTAAAATTTTCTTCAAAGGTACCAATAGATTCATCATCCTTTTTCTTTAGTTCAAGAAACTCCTTCTCTATATTTTTTCGGAGAATACGAGGGAAGTACTTATTGAAAAATAATTTCTTGAACTCATCCCATTCCATGGACCCAATTTGATCTCTTGGCCTCATATTCTTGATAAGATTCCACCATTGATTAGCATCACCTTCCAAATGATACACTACTAAGATGACATTATCATGTTCAGAACATTGAAGAATTGGAAATATCTTTTCAGCAGTACTGATCCATTGTTTAGCAGCTAATGGATCAGTAGACCCGCTGAATGAAGGTAGATGATGTCTCATGAAGGATTCAATAGAATGTTCCTCCTTCTTTATCTTATTTGGAAGCCCAGCATGATTCTTATCTTGAGATAGTTGTGTGAGCATGGCTATAATATTTTGCATTCGAGATCCCATAACGTTTTGTTGCTCAGGGGGACAATCATTTCATTTCCCGTCGCATTCCGCATTAACACGGTTCCTTTGGGTTCTAGCCATTGACTCAAACCAAGAAGAATAGTGTGAGAAACACTAATTATAATAGGAAAACCACATAATAAAGAATAAAATTTCACACTTAAGGTCTTATCCTAGGTTATTCATGGCCATTTCTAAAACACTAAGATTGTGTTCTATTCTTAGACTTATCCTTATGATTCTTACTATGGATTTCACATCATAGTTTCCAAAGGATGACTATACCTTTCCTCTGATACCAACTATAACGACCCATACTTTACCAAAATTGTTAATAATTCGAAATTGAAGCACAATTATTACAGCATATAACAAAAACATGAAAGGACCGTATAGGTATATTTTCTTTAGAAATTGGGAAACATAAACAACCGGTTCATAAAGCGTCTACATTGTCTCCCATTTATTTCATCATATCTAGAGTCCCTTTTGGCATATCTTACTTAATAACCTTCTTCCTGACATGGGGGAAAGAAAACATACAAAAGGGTGAGCTCAAATTCTTAGTAAGGGTAAACAAAAGAAATATCAATCACATCATATTCATAAGAATATAAAATTATGGAAATCTTACCCTAAAAAAGAGATCATAATTTCATAACATGGGATAAATCATGGTAGTGAAATGTAATCACAATAATCATAACTTAAAACATGAATCTTTGTGGAATACACACATAATCATAGATAATCATTTCTTATTAGTCAAGACTCATTTCCAAGACTATCTTAGTGGACAAAGTCCATTTCTGAATCGAGTTCATTCCTCGTTTCAGTCGTGTTTCACTAAACCGGTTTAACCTGTCGTTCCAGCCATGTCTATCTCATGAGATATAAAATCTTTACCCAATGAATTGGAGGGAGATATCGGTCCCACCCATCTCATAATGATACCATTCTTACGTGTGCCATAAAATCATAAATCATACATCATTGCATAACCCATGTAATGAAAATGGGATTCTTAAACATCATGACATCATAAAACAATTCATATAAGATAATGAAATTCATAAAAATAATTCCATCATAACATAATCAAATCAATGTAATAACATGGATATAAACAGAACCCTATATTATCATAGATGGAAAATAATTTTGATAAAACACTTGAACTCTATTCTTTAGGAAAATATCCTTTCTACTTCAAAAACATTTTACTTTCTTAACCAGTAATACAATTTTAAACTAAAAGAAGTTGATTAAAAATAAACATGAAAACTTTTAAAGGAAGCTTCATGAAAAGAATGTTTTAAAAATCCATTTATTCCGTATAAGTTAAAAAAACATTCTTCTTGTACTTTTATCGGAAAAGTCAAAAAAGTACCTCGTACAAAAAATGACAAAATATTCCTTTCATATCTTTTTCTAAAAACTCACCGAAAGGTAAAATTGGATATAAACTATTGTAGAAGGATATAAATATTACATATTGAGGAAACATGGATTTGGATGATAAAATACACCCTAGTAAATTCCAAAGTATAAAAAAATCTCGGATAAAAAAGAGATTGTGATATTTCCCTTACCTTAGGTCAGATTTTCTTCGTATGTGTCTGAACCTTCTGTATAATGAATTAAATAATGTCATTGAATTTTTCCAGAATCATACTCATTTTTATAATATCATATATGGTCATATTCTTAGCTTATTATTAGTAATATTTCATTTCTACTTATTATTCAGGTGTTTATTACTTTTTGTTCTTATGCGTGTTTTGTCGAATAAATTCTTATACTTATTTTTAGGTTATAGATACCTCATTTATAGAATGGTATTAGTGTAATATATATCATATTTATTCACTCAATTCATTTATGTAATCATTATGTAATGAAAATCATGTAGAACGAGTCGCATCACATTGTGGAGATGGTATTCCGTACGTACGCATGAGCGATGATATCGTTCCCATGATCGTGGAATTATATTGGAGTGTATGTATACTATTTCAGAATCAATATCACTTTACAATAATCATATATAGTCATTATTTACACCATTATACCCATCCAAAGTATGGTGGTGCTGGAAAAAAGTGTACACCACGGTGTGGCGATGGTATTCCGTACGTACGCCCGCGTGGTGATTTCATTTTCCGTAGGATGGATAGATGGTGAAATAGTGTTGTTTCATACTTATAATAACATATCAGTATATGATTGATACTTATGTTATTACTTCATAATTAAACAACTAAATAAGAAGAAGTGGACGAAGAAATAAAGTTGAAAGAATTGGTAGCAGACATTACCTCTTCTTTGATGCGCTTCTTTGAGACCTCCTTTTAGGGCACTAAAATTTGTCTTTGATGAAGACCAGGACCTCTAGGATGTCTCTAGGGAAGTGGAGAGGATAATTTGTTAGGGGTTGGCCAAGCATGAAGGGTCAAAGTGGTGTGAGGAAGAGGGGAGGAGGTGCCCTTTTATAAGGAAGGAGAGGGGCACCTTTGGAAAAACTAAAAATATTATTTTATTATAAAGTCATATTCGTTTTTAAATACCTCCAAATTGATTTATTTCGAAACTGTGGTGGGGATGGGTCGGAATAAGCTCATCCAATATAATTTATAAACGTTTAGGTTCCTATTTTAACCTTATCATTTAGATTTAACTTTATGTTAAATAATTTTACTTTTACTGTGTCTTCTTGTGTTCTTACACTATAAGGTTAATAAACTTAATATAACAAGCCAAACGAACCCCAAGTTGTTTATTATTAATATATATAACCTTATCTAATTCATTTTTCCGAACCTTAGATTTTTAGGAATAAAATAACAATTAATAATATAATATTTCTTTTAAAACCTATTTTAGGTCAATTTTGATACTATTTGGTAATTGATTTTTGTGAATATCATAACAGAATGCTTAATTCAAAAAAAAAGTTAATTAAATCAATAATAACATGTCATATTAACCTAGAAAATTAGTGTAATTCATAAACAATCTCAAATTACATTTATTTTGGTATTTATAACATCAATTATGTCAATACTTCATTAATAAGATAATTAGTGCATCATTATTGTGTCTTAAATATATTAACTTATTTAATGTCTAAAAATTACAAATAAAATACCATTATGTATAAAACTTTTCATCTTTATAATGAATATTTATAGTCAAATTTATCTTATGTATAACCCTATATTAAAAATTATTTACTTATTAAACATTGATTTTAACTATTTTAACCCTTCTTTAAATAAATTAATAATAAATGTCCTAATCTAATCCAAGTGGGCCTAAATGGTGATATTGTATTCCTAAGGTTGTTTTTGGTCGAATTACACTTATCAAATAGAATTAGGACACGTTTTAGGGTAATAATAATATCATTTTTACCCTTAATTACCCTATTTTCTTTTAACCATTGTAAATAAAAGTAAAAAGTTACTATTCACCAAAAATTATTTTCATCTCATTGAACAAAATTTTACTTATTGACATCAACCGTGTCTCTCGGATTTTTGAAATTCCACTCACAGAAGCGGTAAAATTATGTTTTACGTAAATTTGCAAATTCTCCTAGGAGGTGGGTAAAAGACGGTGAAAGGTTCAATAAAATGTTTATATATCTAAAATTATTATAAAATTACTCCAATGAATTACATTGAACATATATAGGTATTATGTATCAATTTAGACCTAAAATAAATTTGAATAAAATAAATAATTATTTAAATAAAAATTCGGTTTTTAAATAGTAACCTAGTGTTTTCACTATTCATCAAAAATTGAAAGTTTCCAGAAAAATACAAAAAATTCACCCTAGGATAATTTCGATATTCTGATTCCAAAAATGAAGTCCATTTTGAATAATAAAATTTTCAAAATTTCAAAAAGTGGTAATTACTATTCATAACGGCTAGTTTTAATAATATTTTAATAGAATATCGTTGTTTAGTGAAACTCGGTATTGCGTACGACGCAAGCTATCAAGGAAGGTCATGATTATGTGTAAAGCAAGCCAAGATAGTGTTGTGTGTAATAAAAGATTACTTTGATGATTTATATAACATAAAAAAATATTTCTCATGAATTTCGCGGGTGTTACAACTCATATGTATGATTTTAATTATGTTATATTTGAGACCATAATCTCTCTCCTATTATTTTTGAGTTATAATTTTTACTTCTTACATTTCCATTCCTTTGGTTTTTGAAATCACATATACTCTCTTAAGATATTGTTTTCTATCTATTTATTCCCCAGGTATTTATTAAGTATTTTTAGAAAATATTTACTTTAACATATATATATATATATAAAGTTCAAGTGTAATATTATTATAAACATATAATTCTTTAGTATGTGGCATAAGATCAAGTATGTATCTGATTAATCATCCTTACCATTATTAAAACCAATTTTTAGACGTTTGTCTTTTACAAAATAATAAAAAAATTCATGACCTTGTGAATTATTATGGTACCGATACTTTAAGATGAAACTCATAAGGATTTCCATATTGATAATCATTAAATAAGTCCATCAGAATGACTAAAGATTTTATTTTAAATACATAAAAATTGATTTTATCATATAAATAGCTTGCCATTTGAAGAGTTGGGAACTAATACATTTTCGCAACTCAAGTCTTCTGATGTTTTATTTGTGTGAACAACTCATATGTAGAAATTCTAATATGATAAAGAGTTTTCATTCCATGCAATCCTTGAGAGGGTTTTTTTCTTAAGAATAAGGGTTTTTTTTATTATGCGTCTTGTCTTTGTTATGATTTAGGGCCGCTAGGGATAGGAAGATGGTGAATCTATTCTATAAGATCAAGGGATTCATGGGTCAGGAGTAAAAACATCGATCATTGTATTGAGGGATTTTAAGGATATAAGGATAAACCATATTCCGTTTATCCTTTTTAGGGTATTATTGAAAATTAAAGAAAGACATTACCATTTGTATAAAATAATGGATACATTTAGTCAATGTTATTGACTACCTTTACACTTAATGATAAATGACTGTATTATTTTAGTGTATCTTTTAAGTCATAATTACTTTTAATAGCTATTAAACTGATTATTTCTACAAGTATTTCAAATTATATATTTAATAGAAAGTTATTACTCATACATATCATTTTGTACTATTTGTTTTATATGTTTAATAATTCATTTGATAAAAACATACATTGATATAAATGGATTAACTATGATTCTGATTCATTCAATCTAAACATCAAATGATATGTGTGTATGATAATATTACTTTAATTTTTTTGTGATTTATTAGTTTTAATTTGTTTAACTACAATTCACCCCCTTCTTGTAAATATAGCTATCTATGTTTCTCATATGATCAAAAATTAGTATCATAGTTGTTTTATATTACTTAGATACTTTATGTGTTTTTTAATTTATTTACTTATTTAATATTCTTAGTGTTTTGATATAAAAATCCCATTTATAAACATTTTCCCACTAATGTATATTTGAAGAAACATTGTTTTTTTTAATATAGATGGTATGAATATTGGATCTCCTCAATATCTAAATCCGAGTCAGCCACATATTATAGATGGGAATGACTATTAATGTTGTAGAGTTAGAATTAAAACGTTTTTGATCAACACTAGAGTTGATAATTTCATAATTCTTATCATAGAGTATAAGATTCCCGATAAGGAAGTTTCTTCTTTTACAAATACTGAAAAGATTCAAAATTAGAGAGAGTAAAAAATCATAAATACTTTATTATATCCTATGATGATAAATATGTATATTCTGATATCATCTTGAAAATATTTCAACAGTATTTGGATTAAATTGGAAGTTACACATTTTGCTACATCTAAAGTAATTAAAATATGAAGTGGCATGCTTAGAGCTAATTATCAAGACTTTAATTTTCTACTGAGTGAGATAGTTTCTAAAATTCACCAATGGTTAATTTCAATTATATATAGTATATATTATCTTAGTGAAAAATTTTATTATGATGATATTTTAGTATAAAGTATTTATGATATAATTCCAAATCAGTGGGAATTTAAAATAACTATTTTCGATGATAAAAGAAATATTTGTAATCTTACTATTAAGGATATTATTGGAATCTTCATGGGATGTGAAGGGTTATTGAAGAGAGTTGATAAAAAATATAAATAGATAAATGTTGCATTTAATTTTCTATAATATATAATATTTTTACTAAAGGTCAATTAACAGAGAAAGTAGTAATGTATTTAATAAAGAAGAAAGTTATTATTGTATATAATTCAGGTTCATTAAAATATTATAAAAATGAGTTATATAATCATAATAAAAGGATTAACGAGGGCCTGGCAATTAAATATTTTCAATGTAGATAAGACAATGGTCATAATGATATTGTTGACAATGAGTATTCGTAATTCATCTATTGTGAATGTAAAAGGAAAGCACATATTTGGACTAGTTTCCTAAAGATGAAAAGAGAATACAAGAAGGAAAAAAATTAATATAGAAATAACAATAAATATTTTAAATATTAATGTAATAAAATCTTTAATGCTTCTAACACATGGAGTGCCAGTGGTGGGGATTATTCTGAAAATTATTCTGATAATTATCCTTCTAAATAGAGGAACGCTGGACTTTTTTCAAATGTACCTATGCTAAATCGATGTTTATTAGAAAAGGAATACACTATAGAACCATAACTAATATTTCATTAAACATAAATTTTCTTAATGATGAGAAAATTTTATATATTCTAATAAAGAATATTCCTCAGTAGAAGATAATACTTTACCTTGTTATGATAAAGATTCTAGATTTTAATATATTACTCAAAAATTGAAACTGAAGGATTATAAAAACATCATGATGACAATGAAAACCATAAGATCTAAGATTTAAGAATAATTATTTGAAATAATTAAATAACATATCATTATAAATATATTTATAAAACTAAATTCAACAAAAATATTTTTTCATATGATATTGAGAAAACTCTTTCTAAGAAAAGCGGTTTACAAAATCATTTTGACAAACGTAGTTCTAAAATATTACCAATGGAGATAAAAACATATCTATAAAAATAAAATATGAAATTTCTAGTTTGAAAAAACATGTGTCACAGTTAAAAAATGGTAATAAAACTAGGATTATATATATATATAAGTAAACATTATATTGGTAATATCGGATTGTGGTATACATATAAAAACGAATTTTTTTCCACACTTTGTTCGAAAAACTAAACAATTTTTCACTAGGTTCCAAAGTGCGGGTCACTAGAAGAAAAATTTTAATTTAAATAGAGTCCAATATTTCAGACACCATAATGATTATTTATACATGGAAATGACATTTTCCCAGAGTAAAAAAATTGTAAAAATTTGGTCCCCAAAAAACTATTTTTTTATTATACCAGACCAAATAATGATTGGGTATTGAAAAAATATTAATTTTGTTTTTAGTTTAAGAAATATAATACCAATGAAAAAAATATTTAGTATATGGATAGTGGTTTATCCAGACACATGTATTGAAACAAATATTTCATTAAAAATATTATCAATATGAAAGTTGGTAAATTAACTTTTAGAGATACATATCAAATAGAAATAATTGGTATATACAACATTTTCCTTCTTATATGATCTATTCTTTCAAATGTTTTTTTAAAATTAAAAACAACCATGTGAGAATATATCAATTATGTGATAAATTTTACCCTATGAACATTACAAATGATAAATGTATAGTTTGTAGTACCATGTATGAATTTTTTCATTCTTCTAATCTGTATGAGAATGTTTACACAATAAAAATAGGAGTCCTTAGGATCCAATAAATACATTTTCTTAGTGAAATAGAAGATCAATATTTGTTTTGTAATAGATGGTTAGGATACTATAACCTTATATCATTATCTAAGTTAAATTGGGAAATATTGTTTGATGTTCTACTATAATTTATGTTTGATACATCAAAACTCATTGACCCTTTTTAAGTTGGTAAGCAACATAAGTCATGTTTTAAGTCCATTAGTTTTGTCTAAACATTTGATGCCCTGCAATTAGTGATCATCAACATATTTGGATCGAAACAAATAGGGATTAATTGAGGAAAATATTATGTATATGTCTTAGTTTATGATTACATAAGATACAATTGGTTTTATATTGTTACAAAAAAAATTCGAAGACTTTAATAATTTTTAAACGATTTTCACGGAGACACAAATTAAAAACAATCATGATAACTATTTGTAGTGATTATGGGGGAGAATTTTAAAATTATGATATTGAAACTTTTTATAGTAATAATGGTATTGAACGTAACATTTACTAACATAAACCCCATAAAAACGTATATAGTCAAAATAATAAATAGAGTTCTTAAAGAGATTAGTACAACCATGTTGAGTGACTAATCAGTTTCTAAACTATATTTGGGATGAATCTATTAGTACTACTTACTACACAAATAACTCAAGTTTTAATTAAACCATTTATTAATAAAACTCCTTAGGATTTTTAGAAATGATGAAAACAAAAATATTCATTACAACAACGTTTTTTTGATAAAATGTATTCATTAAACAAATAATCTACATATGTTTTCACCCATATCTGATGATGGAATGTTTTTAGGATATTCCACTACTATTAAGGATTATAATGATTTGAATAAAAATTATTTTACTATTCTAGAAATAGCACATGTTACATTTGATGAAACTAATCATTTGGTTTTCAATCAATATCAACCTACATCGTTGGATGCCTTTTCTGAGTTGGATTCTCAACATCTATTAGAAATCTTTTATCCAAAGAAAATAACTCAAGAATATGTTTTTAATGTTATTCCTTATAAATATTTTTAAACTATTGTTGAAGAAAATATTTTGTAAAACCCAATAATTCTATTGTTTATTAGGAATCACATTATGGAATGTATCATTGGTGATGTAGATCAACCAGTTAAGACCAGAATTTTCAGAAGAAATTAATTGAAAACCTAGAATTATTATCACATTTCAAATATAAGAAACATGATGAGGATTTTGGTGAGAATTATTACATATAATCCATGAAATCTAAACATAATGAGTTTTAAATTTTTAATGCCTAGAATTTAGTTGAACGACCTAAAGAAACATCTATCATTTGTGAAAATTAGGTTTTCACATAAAAATATTATGAAAATGGAATAACAATTAGGAAAAAAATAAAATTAATTCTAGGAGATATAACCAACAATAAGAAATATATGATGAATAAACTTATGAAGTTATTACTAGTCATGATGTTACTAGAATACCTTTATCTATTGTAGAATTATTCTAGTTCAATCTATTTCAAATGGACGTGAAGTGTTCTTCTCATAACAAATAAGTTCTAGAGGAATTCTATGTTCAATAAGAACCTATTTTTGAAAATAAAAAACATACATAAAACTCTATAAACATGCAAATGCATTTATTGTGGGTAAACAATCCCTTATATCATAGTATGATAGGTTAAATGAATTTTTCTTAAAGTACAATTTTGTTAAGGGAGTTTCAGATCATGCTATTTTATAAGAGAAGTAAATAAAAAAATTATGATTATTTAAGTTTATAATGATGATATTATATTTTGATCAACTCAAAAATTATTAATATATTCCTTGGTTGATCTTATGATGTCCGAGTTTTAACTAATTATGATCATTCAGTAAACACATTTTCATGGTTTTAAAATATATAAATACCCAGAAAGTAATTTTCAATCTCAACAAAATTATATAAGATAATTTCTTATAAAATATGGTAATGAAGATACCAAAAGTATTAGTACACTCATTTGTACCTACAATTCATTATATCTTGATGAGGATGGGGAAGGATTTTATCAGAAAACATTTAGATGTGTGGTTGGTGTTTTACTTTACATAACTACTAGTCATATTTATTTAATTTTTTCATGACTATTATTTTCCAGAAATCAAGTAATAAAAAAATAATTTCATATTAATGTTGTAAAGATAATTTTTCTTTATCATAAGGTAACTATTAACAGAGGTTAATTCTATCCTTCAAGAAATGATTTTGAATTAAAATATTTTTCAGGTACTAAATTTTTTACATATAGAATGTATAAAAAACGTACATCTAGATCTTATCATTTTTTAGGTGAATTTCATGTTTCAATATCTTGTATGAAATCACACATAGAAGCAATTTCTACTGCTGAATCTGAATATGTGGAAGGTGGATTTTTTTGTGATCAAGTGTTGTAGATGTAACACACACTCACAGACAATGGAAAGTGTTTTATTAAAAATCAATTAAAATGTTATAACACAAGTGATGTTTACTTAAGTAAAAAAGAAAACACATAAATCATGTTCTAAAAACATAGATATATGACATTTTATCTTTTATAATCTGACACATATTGAAGATTTAATTTTAAAATTCCTCAGATTGGAAGAACAACTTGCTTATATATTTAGTAAACCCCTTAGATCTGCTTGATTTGAATGAATTGAACACGAGTTTGGAATAATTAATGTTATGTGATCATTGATATCTAATTATTGATGACCAATCTATTAATATTAATATAATCCTTTTCAATGTGAGAGTAAATATGCTTATTTATTTATAATTTTTTTTGTTTGTACATATTTTATTATTTTAAAAAAAATATCATAATGGTTATATCCTAATAATATTTTTTCAACACATCATAATCTATTTTAATTATAAAACTATTTTATTTTTGTTTTATAATAAATCTATCAAAATCAATTTTATTGTAAATCTATCATAACATATTTTTGATAATGAAACTATCATAACCTATCATTATAATATAAATATCATAATCTATTTTGGTAATTAAACTATTGTAATCTATTTATTTTAAAAAAAACTATGAATAACATGTTATTCATTCCAATGAATCATTATAGTCTCAAAGGTTATGTTTTATTAATTTTCACAATAATTCGCTACTTTAGTTTATATTTATTTTTTATTACTTATATTTTTTTTCTTATGAATTTTATTTCGTTTTAAAATATGAAAAAAGTTTTACGAATGATAATGATTCTAAATCAAAAAAAAAATACTATTGACTGTTAAAATAAACATTTAAAACATTCTTTGATAAAATATCAACCATTAGATATGTTAAGTTTTAATCTCATCTACATAATTTATTTTTTAATATGAACCATTATTTCATATTCTTATATAATGGAGGGTCACAATCCACCACACATTGGTTCTAAATGATTTTGTTCCTGAGATCTCACACCCACAAAATCCATCAACCAAATTCTTTTTCTTTTCATCGAATCGTCATATCAGTTTTCATTGCGATGGAATCAAATGAAGATTACTCAAAATGGTATGTTTTTAGAGAAATTCTTATTGAAATATCGTGTTTTGATATGTACACCCCTATTCTTCAATATAAATATTATTTATAAGTTTGGTAATGTGTTTGTGTATAGAAACTATATAATGATGTCCTTCTTTATTATCCGGAATTGGTTACAAAATTATATGCCTCAGTTCAATTTTAAAAGTAAATTGTACGAATATTTTTTCATTTTCCATTCTTGGGAAAAGATATAATATTTCATAAATTATAGTAAAATATCATTTCGGTGTTGATTTAGAAGGTTATGAATATTTTCCTTCACTCAAGTTACCAGACATGTTGGGATCTTTTAATAATGTTAAGGATAAGGAACCTTTGTTTTTAAGTTATCAGAATGGGGGGAATGTTTCCCACATATCAGCGAATGTAATATCAATATGGTTATGGATGTAGGGTTACCTAAAATAGAATAAGGGTGATATGGATACCCTTAAGGTTACGAAGATTATTATTTTTAGACATTTTGATAAATACGATTCAAATTCATATGATAAAATCTATTTTTATTAAATTATAAAATATCAAAATTAATTCTATAAAATGAATGATTATTATATTTCCATCCTTCATCAGCCTAGTAGTCATGAAATTTATGGTTCCTTTCAATATTCATAGTATGTATTACCCATTCATAGAAAATATTTCGTCCATTGGTAAAGACACAACCTACATAATGAAATTATTTTTTTATTATAAATCAAAAAATGATGAAAATGTTGATGGAGGAGCATCAGAGGCACAAACATTAAAGAATTTAGGGGATGCTAAAAAGAAGAGAAATGCTGAATCATCCCCACCTGTGAAAGAAAGTAAAAGAATTTTAATTTCTGATGAAGACTTAATGAATTTTATTTTACATAAATTGTAAAAGAAACCAAGGGATCCAATGTTTGGTCTTGATCATACTGAGAAAAAAGATATTGAAAATTCAGACTCCAAAACAATTAGATGGAGATAAAATAAATAAGAAAACCAAATAGTTAGAATAAGATTGATTTTTATAAATATTTCTGAATATTGTTGAAAAATCATCTGAGAATCTATTTATAGAATTTTTCACAACAATCAGGTAATTCCAAAAGCCTAACTTATTCTTTAAGAAAAATCAGTGATTACAAAAGTAGTCCCTTTATTAGTTGATAAGGGTGGAAATAGTTATTGATGAATTGGTTCCTAATATACATAATAAATAATTGGTATCCAAATCAGTTGGAGGGGATGTTTTAAGAATACTAATACAATTAAAATAAGATCTTCAGAATGAAGCTAAGGAATAAGTTCAAGAATAAGTTGAAGCAGAGGTTAAAGAATAATTTGAAGAAGCAATAAATGGAAAAGCTAATGAAGAAGTTTATAAATAAGAATAAGAATAAGAGAAAAAATTTAAAAGTAAAAGACTCCAATTGAGTAAGTATTGAAGGAAAATAAATGATTGGAGTCTTAATTATCCTCAATAACTTTTTCATCAATAGTTGGAAAGGATAAAAATTCAAAAATTTATCATGAAAAAAATAATCATTAGAAAATGTTGAAGAGTCAACCTTTAAGGAAAAAAATACGATAAAATTTCAAAAACCCAATTTACTAATAAAAATAATCAGTTTAGGATATTGATATTATGATTTATTTAGAGGAAATTGTTTTTCTAGAAATAGTTCTAGAAAATTTTCAAATAATGTTAAAAAGAAAGAGAAATTAGTTAATGTCAGAACCAGTAAACCCGAACCTCCTCGGGTTGAGCTCTATTAATCAGACTCGCAATCTATTATTTCATTAAGTGGTTTTGATTATATATGTATTAACATAATTTTTTGAGTGTTTAATTTCTATATTCACCCAATATATATGAAATATGTTTGTTCATTCATGAGTCTTTGTATGAAAATTCTGAATCACAAATAGTTTTGATTGAATTAGTTATCAATATTGAGGTTGATTTGAAAGTCTTTCATGAACAGTTTAAATCACAATAATCTACATAGAATCAGATGTTCAAATTTCCCAAGTAAAAGGGTACTAATATTTGAGAACATTATGACCAATTTATGTAAGTAAAGAAATATTTTTTTTAGAAATGGTATATTCCTTCAAGAAGTTATACTTAGTTGTTTTCGATATAGTTAAGTTCATTAAAGATATCAAAGATAAAAAGGATGATTTGAGATATAAAAAAAAATTTGAGATAAATTATTCCTAATATGGAATTGTAAAATATTATACTCAGGTCTTCAGAGGATAGTTTAATCTCTATAATGAAAAATGTTCAAATTTTAAAGACAGATTTTTATAAGACGGTGGTATTGGGTGAAAATATTTTCAAACATGAGATGGATTAAAATGTGTTCAAAATTTTAAAGGAATTCATGAATAACTTTATTAAGAAATATAAAAAAAATTATTTGACCTATTGATGTATATTATTTTAAAAAAATTAATGGTTCTTATTATGAAATTCATTTCACAAAAATCTTATGTGTGTGGATTTTTTCCAATTATGATTGGGTGTATGTACATTCATATTATTCCAAGATGATTAGTTAGTACAATATATTATTTTTAATGTCATTCTCTCTAACATTTCAGAAAACTATGAATACATTCCCATTCTTTGTGAAAATCACAACGGGGTAGTAGATTTTACAAGGGGGAGATGTTATACTTAAAAGGAGAAGGTTTTATAATAGGGGAGAAGTATTCCAATGGTGGTGATGTTATAATACATTAAATTATATTATAAATTATTTATAAACATAGGGGTAGTTTTAAAAAATAATGTTAAAGTTATAAAAAAACAAATGGTTGTATGATTTCCAAGTTTTGTTTATTCATTTATGTTTTTGTGGGTTGTGCTTTCACAAAAGAGGTATGTTGTTGAGTTATAAGTATCAATTATTAATTTTCCATTCCTTTTAATTGGAAATCACAAAAAATCCCTTAAAATATTGTTTTCTAACTTCTTATCTATCATGTATTTTGGTATGTTTTTGTAGAAAACCTAATTTTTATTGTGCAGAGAAAAAGTTTTAGTGTATTGTGATTATTAAACTATAATTATTCAATACAGTCTATTGGATAAAGTGTGCATCAAATTAATTTTAAATACCTTTATTCTCATGGGTGGTTTTAATTTTTTTTATAAATCATAATAAAAAATTCATCACTATTAAAATAAGTATGTTACCAATAAATCATATTGTCCCTCATAAGGATTGTTGTATTGATAATCAATATTGAAATCCATTATAATAATAAAGGATTATAATCAAAAGGCATAATAATTGTCTTTGTTTAATGGAATTAATCTTTCATTGAAACAGTTCTAAAATAATATTATTTTATATATTCTTTTATGCCAGAACATTATGAGTTGTTAAAGAGGTAGCTGTCCATGTTCATTGCAACTAACTCTTAAATATGTCTATTTGTGATTTGAATATAAATATTTTACCATTTCAAGAGTTTGGAGCTTATATATTTTTTCAGATCAAGTCTTATGATGTTTTATCTACATAAAAATATTTGTCATTATTCATTGTAATACTTTAGAGTGATGTCGTTCTTCAAAAATCATTATGATAGTTGTTTCCATAAGAACAGTTTCTTTTATATTATGGATATAATCATTATTACAATTGAGGGATTATGAGGATATTAAGATATAGAATCATATATGTCTAATATAGGGATTCTATGTCTAGGAATAACAATTTTAATAATCTTACCGAAAGATTCTAAGGTTAGGAAGACAGAACTTATTCAGATCATTAAATCGAGGGATTTCTTGGTATGGAATGGTAGACGTTATAGTATGTATGAAACAGTGGATACCATTATACAAGGTTATTGATTACCTTTACTCTTAAGTATAAAAGTGTGTATTCTTTTAATATATATTTTAAGCCATTAATACATTTACTAGATATTGTATTTATTTTTTACACAATTATGTTTCTCTTATCATGTAATAGAAATTCAGTCTTTGTACTTATCTTTCTATACTATTTGTTTTATTTTTGTGAATTTGATTATGATAAAAATATACATTGATATAATTAGATAAAAAATTATTCAAATTAGTTCACTATAATCATCAAAATAATTATGATTCTAATAATATTACTTTAAGTGGTTTAGTGTTTTGATTATTTTTAATTTTTTAAACTAAAATATCCCCCTGCTCCTCTTATTGGATATCTATGTAAGATACTCTTATGATCCATCAAAGTTAGATATATTATTCGATAAATAAAACTTTAATAGATAGTGAAAATATATTATTAAGGGACTCTTTCCACTATAACAGTCTTTAGAGTGAATCTTGACTACTACGATGGTTTAGGGAGTGAACCCATTCCACGCTTATAGCCTTGTATGTAATCCATAAATACCAAGGAAATTATTTTCCATGCTTACATGTATATATGGAACATATTACTTATGATAATTTTATTCATTCTTGGATCATTTTATTTTATTACATTTTGATTAAAGTGTTATGAGCTAAAAATATATAAGATATGACATAAAATTTTGATCTCTGATATACAAGGTATGGTTTTGAAATGGTAAGATCGTGTTATTATACCCATGTGCTCATGTAGTGCTTATTTTATTCATTGATACCATCCTTTTTTACCCTTACAAGGAATCAGATCTCACGATTTCATATGTTTCATTTCTTAGGTCATGAAGAAAGGTTTTATGTATGATATTTCTTAGAAATATTAATGTTATAAAGATATAAGTGGGAGAGGATGACTATATTTTATAAATGAGTTGTCTATGTTTCCATGTTTCCAATTATACTTGACCTAAAAGGTTCTGGAAAGTATTATCATTTTATGAAGAAAATATTCATATAATTATAATTAATGACTATGTTTTAAATCAGTGGGTTACTATATCTATATAATCTTCAATCAAATGGGAAACAAAATGGTTGATCGCGTTTATGGAGGACCTCCATCTCACGGTCCAATGAAATTCATTTTTCATTAGCATATATTACGGATGGATATAATGAAGAATTTAACATATTTATATGATATTTATGACATAACTATAATTTTAGAATAACAATATCACATAAAGATTATTAATTTACATTCTATGGTAATATAATATTGTTGCCACTATGAATGTTACACTACTGCCTTACAAAGCAATGTGATTCGTTCCTCACTTATGATTTACATGGAAAATTTGAAAGATTGGTTTAGTTAACATATATAATATATATGAAACAAAAAGGATTTTGTAAGGGTACTATATTGTTTACCTTTCTTTCATTTCATCTGTTGATAAATTCGAAGCGATGTTCATTTGTAAGTACAACCTACCCTCTCCTTGAACGGTGTAATTCGTTTTCTATCTCTAGTTTTTATAGATAACTATAAAAAAATATAAAATAAGTATATATTATATTTATATCATTTTAAACATTCTGGAGGTGATTGAACCATGATCAAAAAATAAGGACAAAAATACCAGACCAAAACATTCACGAATAATGAAGAAGTTATTACCTAAAACATGATTTTAATAAGAAATTGTTAATGCAAGGGTAATAAATGTCATAAGTAAACCATATATGGGATGATAAAAATTAGTTTGATTCTATAAAAAATTCATCATAAACGTATATTGATTATATAGGATAATCAAATGTGTTTTAAGTAATTTAATAATTCAGGTAATGGATTTCAAGTCTCTCTTCTATTTCTGGGAGACATAAGGCATAATCACCACTAGATTATTTTGTGTTGTGTATCTACTATACCTTTTATATTTAATATCATTAATATAATTATTATAATTATATTTAATGTTTCATTTTATGTTATTCATTAATGGGTATTACTATTCAAGATATTATAAAACTGGTTTGGGATATAGGTCTCACTTTTATTTCTATGGGACACATGTCATATATATCACTTGTTTCATTGTTGGGGGTATATAATAACTATGAATAACTTTTATGATTATTATCATGAAAATATGGGTTATAAATATTCATTCAAGTTTTTATCCTTCATGGTAGTTATCATTCAAAAGTTACCAAAGTGGTACGGGTTTTTTGTTACAACCTAATTCATTATCAGAATAGATTGTGGTTATGTTTTAAATGATGAGATATTATGATCTACTATTACATAAACTCATTAATTTTTATAAATTATATCTGTTTCTAGAAATTACAGGTTTTCAAATAATTTTCCACTCTTTAGGTACTCAATATTACAAAATAATATTTTTAAAGAAAAACCTATTTTTTTCTCTCTTTGGACAAAAAAAATATTCTTCAATTTAAACGATTATAAAATATGATTCCAACAATGTATTTAATATTTTAATATTATATTTCATGGTTATTTTTACCCTTTCTTAAATTTGTATGATTTTTTTAAAATATTTTTCAAGTCTTTTTTCATAAAATGAGCTTTGGTATTTTACAGAAAATGTGAAAGTAATATTTCTTTTGACTTGTACATCATGAACCAAATTTACTTCCATCGTCACCAACAAATGTTTAAAGCATAATTTAAAAGATTATTGTTTTTTAAAATAAAATTATTTCAACCTTGTTTTGTGAAATTTTAGTTTTTAAAATGTGGCTCCAAAAGTGAAATTTTTATTTCTCTCCTTAAATGTTAAATTTGATATTTTAAAATCATTTCCCATATAAGATCGCATTCATTGATGTTTCATAATATTTACTCACTATGTGATCCAATAGTATCATCATTATTCTTTCCCAGGTTGGTTTAGGATAATGATTAAGATATTTTTAGGAAACATGTTCCTTTTACATTGGTAATGTAATTCTGAATTAATGAGGTGATTGTGATACCCATTTACTTTTTATGGGTTATTCTATGATTAAATGTTTACGATACCCATTTACTTTATATGTTTTATACAATTTTTAATGTTTTGCGATCATGTCGATCAAAACATTATATATTATGTGATGTTTGGTACCTATATAAACCACTAATACATTTGGTAAATTTTTATATCTCATGAGACAATGATGGAAAATAACGATTTGTGCTTGATCTATTATCAAAAACATGCTGATGTGATTTATCCTCTATGGGATATAGATGATAATTCTTGATCCATTATGAAATGGGAACTCATTTGGATGCCTGATCCATTATGATTTGATGGTCCTGAATGTTAAACGTTATGTAAAAAATGGTTTTTAAACAGATGATAGTACCATGATAACATGACATGAACATATATATCATGATTTTTTATGATGATTTATCACACTTATTTTCTATGTATTTTGAAATGATATTTTATCTTGTAATGGCATATGTTTATGATCCATAATATATTACATATGAACATTTTATGTTATATTCATAATCTAATACACTTATTTTTATCCTAGAATTTCATATGATCAATTATTTATATCTTCCATGTTTACCATTATAAAGAATTTGAGCTCAATATTTATTATTTTTCCTTTCCCCAGGATATGAACAATGGTTTATGCTAGGTATTTCTATGAAAAGTAATAAATAGTAAGGTCTTTATGGGTGATGTTGAATATATTTCATGAAATAATAATATTGTGTATCTAGCCTATAAAGTCACTTAACAATTATGATCATTCACCATGTATTTATGAAATTTATTTAATATTCATCTAGAATGATTTAATATTTTTGAATAGAAATCCTTGGTTTTTATATTTTGAATGTTTACCATGAAGTTGTAGATAGGAATTCTAATCAGAAACCTATGAAACCTACTCCTCAATAAAGTTATGAAGATCAATATGGGTGATAAAACCACTATAGAGGTATTCAATATCCTTAAATCACCTATTATTAACTAATGGTGTAAAATAATAATGTTTTTAAGAAGAAATTTAGTTAAAGCAGATGCACAAGTGCAAGATGACTGTGAAAGACAGTATTTCTTTATTGAATGTTAAAAATACCTCGGAGAAGAAACCTTCATCATAATAAAACAAATTTTTTTAGAAAAAAAGGGTGTTCCATATCAAGAAAATACATATTAGGGAGAGTATATAAAAGGAAAGGTAGTTGGTTATAGGTGTTCAATAGAAGAAATATGTGGACTTCACTGAAATTTTTTCATATACTATAAATCTTAACACATTCAATGTTGTTCTCTATATTTTGACATCAAAATAATTACATCGTGAGTATATTGATGTGATGATGGATTTAATTCAAGGAGATTTATTGTAGGATATTTATATAAAAAACCATATGGATATATTGAGTCTGGAAAGGAAGGCCTTTTGGGTAAACATGAAAAGCAGTTATATTGTTTAAATAAATAACCTAGTTAGTGGAAACAATTTCAATTAATTCATGAGTACATATGTATAGAAATAGTTTTTCATGGATCAATGAAAAATTTTCATGCATTATAGTGAAAGATATATTATATTAATTTTATATGTTGATGACATTCTAATTTCAGGATCTTGTATACAGAGGAATTATGAGATGAAATTTAAGATATATGAAGAGTTAGAAATTAATGATCATTGTGATGTTGGAAAATTCTTATATATGAATATCAAGAGAAACTTCATAGTACTAACCTTGATGTTAACACGAGATGAATACATTGTAAAGTATTCGATAAGATATAGTATCACAGTGGTAATTTCAGTTTGTGATCCCTTTTAAACCCATTAAAAAATTTCAAAGGAATAAACCCCAAGGACAAGAGAAGAGTTTATTTATATGTAAAATGTTCCATTCCCATCAGGTGGTGGAATCCTAAGGTGCTAAATGGTTTGTACCCATCCATATATTACTCATGTTTTTTGATCTTTGAGAGGTTAATGGATAACCCTTGGAATAAACAGTCAGTTGTTTTGAAGTGGATAATAAGATACATGAATAGAAGTAAGTAATTATATCTATGATTTGGGAAAATAATTTCAATGAAAAGGTATACATTTACAAATGTTGGAGGTCACTTTGATAGCAGTAAGAGTCCCACAAGTTATTTATTTATCTATGGAGAAACTATGGTAAGATGTATATCTTAATTTATCAAGGTTTTGAATTTATTAACTATAGAAGAAGAATAATTTTTTTTATCAAAATATACAAAAAATATAGTCCATCTAAAGGAATTATTAAATGAGTTGGATAGAAAGTGAGATGAATATTTTTTTCACTATAATTATCAGTGTTCCATTCATATTGCAAAGAACCCAATATTTCATGCCTATATGAAGTATATTCAGTTAAATTACCATTCTTTTAGAAGATTGATATAGGATAAGTTGTTAGTGTTATACAATATTCATTCAACCAAAAATCTAGAAAACATTGTTACATAGTTGATAGCGATAGAGAATATGAGGAATTGTTGTGCCTCTACTAGTCTCTACTAATGAATGAAGGATCAGAATAATAATATGGGAGAACACCAAGAGTGTATAGAGGGGAAAACATCTATAATTTAAATAATTTTTATCATTAAATTGAATTTGTGGATGTTATAATTCAGTAGTGATAAAATAAGTGGATGATCAATAATTAAGTAAGTTTCCTAAGTCAGTAGCATCGACGTAGGTTAGTATAAAAGTGAAATTTCTACCTCTATGTTGACATAAGGATCATTTCCCGAAACACTAAATTCACTATGTATCTGATATTTTTTTCATTCATTTTTTCCTTTTACTCTTCTTTAAATCATTATAAAAATTTTATTCCAAACATTTCCAATATAGTATATGGGTTCAGACTACCCACAATCCTAGAGCCTTGTGCCTAATTGTATAAAGATAATAGGTCAGATATCAATCACTCTATGCTTACTCATATAATGATTATAAATCTTATATAACTATATTAAATGAAATGAAAAGTTCATAACCCTTAAAAATGAGATGCATTAACATATGTATTCATTTTTATAGATTCTACTATTGGAAAGTAATTAACAAATTTGTTTTTGGTAAAGTTGGATGCCATAATATTGTGTAAACATGTTGCTTTCATGCATGGAATATGAATGCAAAACTAAATCAATAGGATATTTAATAAAAAATGGATAAATCATGTGGTAATTATAAAAAATTAAATGAGATGAAGGGGATTTAATATGCCTGAGATTTATATTAAACTAGTGATACTTTTATGAAACCCTATCAAATAGTTACTATGATATTCCTTCAAAAGAATAATTTTTCAAGAACTCAATCACTTTGTGCGGGTAACCTAAATCGATAGGATCCCATGACTTACTAATGTATGTTAAGTATTTAATAAGGAAGCGTTGTAGGTTATGTTCTTTGTTCATGGAATTTTCATCAGGTTAAACTAGCTATAAGACCCTAATTGTTAGGTTAAAATGGGAATAAAGTTGATTGAATCAATTTATCATATTTATATAAATAAATTACTGACTAAAGTATCCATGACTCATTTATGATATTTTTGAGAAAGTGGGTTTCTACCAGAAATAGTCATGGATTATTTACATGATGAAAATTATGTAATTTGTCATTATATCTGTATATTGGTTCACTAAATAGTTATTATGTTCAAGTTCATCATTTTTAGTGAGAGTGATTTCATTAAAGTCCCATAATAAAAATATATAATACATGAATCCCATCAATAGATATGTCTCTATTATAGGTTATGGATTATGTATGATAGTCATACTGAGATTCCTCATAGGTATTACATATATAAAAGAGGAATATTGATATCTATGGATGATAATTATTCTCAAAGTCAATCATTCTAATTATCTGAATTTGAATGTTATAAAAATATATTTCATTCTCTATGACTTTCTTGTATATGATACTGGGCATGTGTCTCAAATTTGTGTAAATAAACCAGCTCTCATTGATATAATGTAATTTAAAAAATTTGATGATGATTATTATATTGGTAATTAAGTAAGAGTTTTTACATTAAAATTAAAAAAATAATACCATATTTTATCAAGTGTATTAATTATTATTTTTGGATAATAGTTATTATTTTCCAAAAATAAACAAAAAGATTATTTTTTTGTCCTATTAAGAAAAAAAAGTTTTCTCATTGACAATTAAGAACAAGATTTATTATGTATATCTAAATTATATGTCTTATGGTAGTGGGAATATGATAAACCTTTTATTCATTATAGATATGGATAATCATTTTTATAAAATTATGAATCAGAAGGTTAGGATTGATTATAATCATGGATACTATTATCATTATATTTGGACACATATAAAAGTGAAATGCATCCAAGGAATCCAAAATGATTAATTATTAAAAAAATTACTATGAATCTTATGAAAATTGTGAATATTTTTTATTGAAATATATTACCGAAGTCCATTTTAGTGGATAGGATTAAAGGTATATTACCCTATTGGATATCATACATATTGATGTTCGTAGACCAATATTTATTAACAAAATTTTTATTTTTGTTGATTAATTTTAATTATTTTATTTGATATAGATGTATAATATTGATGAGTTACAAGAATGAATCTTTTGAAAACCTCAAATAGTTTCAGAATGCAGTAAAAACCAACTAGGAAAAAGTATAATGATCCTCTGATCAAATAAGGTTAGTGAATTCTTGATCTAGGATTCCATGATCATTTATGTAATTTTGGAATTCTTTGGAAATTCATTACTTTTAGAAAACCATAATGGGATAGTGTTTTTGATAAGATAAATAATACCATTTTATATAAGTATTAATCAATGATGAGTTAGTGTGCTCTTATTATTTCTTTTTGGGGTTGTTATATTGAAGTTTGTTGTATTCCTACTAAACTTTCTTCTATATAAATAAGTGATTAAGACACTATATGAGATATAGATTTACAAATTCGACATTATTTATTTTATAAATATTTGGGGTTGTGAAGAAATTTTTGGGCTTCTGGATACTGATAATATGAACGTCAAATCTAAAATATGCTTATTGTTTCAATAATCCTAATAAAAAATGAGATGTTGTTTGTATAATTATATTGAATACAATGTTTTTATTGAAAATTATGGTGTTTTTTAAAATTTATCACATATTAAATGGATTTAATTAGAGAACTATAATAACCCAATACTTTGGAATATATTTTTTAAAATAAATTCCACGTTTGATGTAATTCACCACAATAAACACAAAACTAAAATGAGAACGAATATTTCTTATTAAGGAAATAATGAAATAATAAAACCACTAGTAAATATGATTATATATAAGAAAAAAATTACATAAATAATAAATTAGATTCATGATTTATATAATACATTTCATAAGAAATCACATAAGCTAAAGACCAAAAAGCTTAGTGTCATAGAGATTAGATACACAATCCCATTATTTCACTAAATTTGTGGATCTTTCTCTATAATATTACTCCTCTAGACTCCATTCTGGAATATCTTACATGATATATTCATTTTAATTATGTAATAAATGGAATAAAGGGAAAATGGTTATCTTAGATTCTGATTAAGGTAAAAACATATCAATATGTGTAAAATAAAAAATATGTAGGAGAACATGATAAAGACATAATTATCGTAATAATATATCCAAATATGATAGATAATAATCATAAAACATGATAAAGAAATATAAGACCCTAACTAGAATGATAAGTATTTTTAAATGTTGTGACTTTCTCAAAATACAATATCAATAAATTAAAATATTTGAACTTCACATAAAAGTGTAAAATGCATTAAAAATATATAGTGTAATCATGAAAATAATGAAGTTCAATTAAATGAACGTAATATATAAAATTTTTAATGACATGATAAACAACATAAATATGTGACATAATCTTAAAAATAATAATTTATTATCATTGTGAACCTAGATTCCTACCAAACTATTCACACGTAAAATTATGAGTTGAGTTAAACTCCATAACAACCAGCCATTGTATACCTAGAAAATCAAAAACCTATTCACATATAAAATTATATCTTGAGGAATAATACATTACCTAATAAATTGTTGGGATATGAAAGTCCCACAAATCTCATAATCTATATATTTGTGTTTCATAAGAAAATCAACAATTTAGCATCTCATAATGACCCCATTGAAAAAGGAATAGGTTTATTAATCCTTTCAAAAACATCACGCAACATGACCATAATTAAAAAGAGAATATTACTACTCTTATTTTTCAAAATAAATCATATTATAATGACATATAATGGTTGATAAAAACATAAATTTATAAAAAATAATCTTTAGAGGGTAAATAGAAGTGAAAATTCAATGTTCTTCACAAAACCATTGAAACGTTATCTTAAAATATAAAGTATTAATTATTTTTAAAAACAAATTTTTGTGAAGGGAAATGGAATATTTTTTGAAAACCCAAATATAAATATTTAGAAATGAGATATACTTGAAAATAAATTAATATTATCAAAAAATGTGGTTTGGAAGATAAAATATTTTATTTATAAAAGGATGGAAACCCTTACTGATTTATATTTTTAAGTAACTCTTTTTGAAAACGCGCATAATTAAAATGTGTATTAAATTTTCACTTCTAAAATGGATAAATAGAATTGTGAAAATAATATAAAATAATACAAACTATTTACATAATAATATATCATAACATTAGTGGGAATGAAAATATGGTTATAAAAGAGTAATACATTTAATAAAATAAGAATTATTCTTAAAAAAATGCATTTTGATAAAAAATGAATCATCATAAAAGAATTATTTTGTATGAAACTTCATTTTCAATAGAAAATAATGTATGAATTAAAAATTATATCATCATTAGACATATTGGAACAATTAAGAGATAAAATCATTATAGAATAGTGATTATGACCTGAGGAAAATAATTGAGTCGTGAAAAAATGTATACAAAATTTTTATCTTTCGAATCAAATCTCAATGGGAGGTATAACATTAAATAAAACACTTAATATTATTAATTATATCGATATCATGATAAAAATGATGATAGGGTATTATTTACACCACTTCAATGGAATCGGGGTGTCCGACATCATCATGTCTCAAGAGATTCAAATTTGAGATAAAGAATCCCTTACCATGTCTCCCTGAGTATAAGAATGATATCTAAAACATTATAAAAATTAAATTAATAAAATTCATCATAAAAATTTATAAATTTTATTCAAAATCATTATATAAACATATGTTAGTTAGATTGTTCTTATTTTCCATCATTAGGTATTTATAGTTTTGATATCCTTTAAAATTTTCATTTGAGTGGTGTCATTATTCATTATTGTACCAATATTCATCATAAAAATTCCAATTAATATAATATAATGTCTGAATTAAAATTATTATCTATGTTTAAGTTTTTTTAATGACTATTCAATTATTTATTCAATAAGAATAAATTAGAAATAAACATATTTCTATTAGTTGAAACCATAAATGGATTTTTCATAATTAATGAGTTAAATTTCAATGTGTCCCTTCCATAAAAAAAGAAAACAATTATGCTTATATATATATATATGATATTTTACCGCAAAATATGTTTTCAGACTCATTTGTGATATAATTTTATAGAATTGTTGAAGTATGTGGCCAAACTGACCTAATCATGACTATACCATGATTATTGATATCATGAGGCGATATATTTTTGATATTTTGACACCATTATAATAATGATATTACTTACAATTATTAGTTTGATAAATGATAATTATAAAGTAATTATATGAATAATTAATGGATATTAAAATATTACATAATTTGAATTGATTATTATCCTCTTAGTATACTTGTCTTAAATCATTCAATTTATGATAAACATTTTTTGATCATATCATTAATAGGTTATCACATTATTTATAAAATAACCTTAATTATATCATAAAAATCATATGTTTTCATTTACATCTATTATCATGACAATCCGTGTAAGGCAGCGATGAAATGAAAAACTAAAATTGATCGTTCTATGTATGTGGTAGCCTACACTTACACATGGTTGGTGATTTCTTATTCAATAGAATATGGAAAATGAGTGATTTTTATTATATCTTAAAAATATAAAATATCACATAAATATAATAATAATTTATTAGACTCCCTATTATGACCGTCTATATAATGTTTTTTTGGTAAACAAAATATATTCTGTCATTGAGGGGGCAGATCCCACAACACATGAATCATGTTTTCATTTCTATAAATGGAAAATGTTGGGGATGTTAATGATTAAACCATCATTATAATAACATAATAGTATAATAATGATACTGATGTTATTATTATGATATGGTGAAAATAAATTTAGATAACAAGAAATTTATATAAAAATCTAGAAAAGCGAAAGTGAGGATAGGAACAAATACCTTTATTCTATGATTACATTATCCGATGAGTAATTTAAAAATATGAGGGGTGGCCTTTTGATAATACTATAAACTCATTAAGGTGGATAGGATTTTTTATGATATTAATGGGTAGATTTTAGGCTGAAATTATTAAGGTTATTTGTGAGGGTAAATGAGGAGAAGAGTGATGCATTTATATGTTAAAAGGAGGGGAATTTTTTTAAATACCCAAAAATATTTCTGCATTGGTAAGTCACTCTAAATCCAAGTGTATTTTAAATTTATAGAAAACAGATTCAATAGGATATAATGTTGAACCAAAACTATAATATTAATATAGAATCATGTTCTAAACACTTTGGGCCATATACCCTTAAGGTTACTCACTAATCATTATAGTTTTCAAAAATGTAGCTAGTTATTACCTGTATAATTTATCCATTATACTCAAAAATAAAATTATAATTATTCTATAATTTGGACTTAATGATTCCAAATTTCTAATCCATTAGGCTTTAACCAATTTGTAAGAGTTATAAACACCATATTTTAAACTATTCACCTAAAATTTAATATTATAGGACAGTATCAAAAAGTCATCTTAAGACACTATGTCCATGAAAAAACACAAAAAATATTTTACTTTTTCCAACTACATGTCATAAAATTTATAAATTTTATTTTAAATCCAAAAACATACAATGTAGCGAAAACTAATTTTTATAGAAAAATGACTTTTGATATATTAATATTTCATTCTCTATTGATTATTAATTTATCAAGTGTTTAAATTTAAAATTACTATTCTATAAATATAAACTTACACTATTGAAATGAAATGCCAATTTCTGGAAAAAAAATACATTTAAGTAAAAAATCAATTTTTGAAAAATGATTCTTTTAAAAGTATATAAAATCAGAATATATATACATATAAATATTTTATTATATTTATATATAATCATAATTTATACTTACATAACCCCTTGTAATATTAACATAATACCTTAGCATCATATACGTACTGGCTCTAATTGAGGGTAGTGATCCCACTAGAATATATCTCATTCAAATTTAAATAAGCATAAATTTCTCTCACATGGGATATCACTCAAACTAAAATTGTTCGAGTTCAAGTTGGGGTTAGTCTAGAGAAAATACTTGATGGAGAAACTTCCATCCTAGGATCATATATATGTTCATGATAATGATTGGTTCAACTTCTAGATTATATTTCTTCTTAATTTATATATTAATTTAGTGTTATGGTTACTTCAATTTACAGAATCAAATTTACCAGCTATTTTTTAATGATCATAATTAATATTCAAGCTATATATATCCTTTTATTTTTGTTAGGGTTTATGTGTAAAAATTTCTATTAAGAATATATTTATTTACGGATAATATATATTGAAATATCGAGTCATTACATTCTCTCTTCCATAACTAAATAAATGTTTTCCTAATAATATTAATTATTACATAAAAACAATGATAACATAGGTTCTTTGTAAGATGAATCAATATATCTTATTATAATAAGGTATCTATCACATCTATTTAATTATAGTAACCATAATCATAATGTATTTTTTCTTCCGAACCATTTTAGTCACATACCCATATTTGTTTTTGGTTTTAATACCCATTTAATTTTCCTTTCAATTCATCATTCACACCTATGGTGCCAAACTATCATTAATTACATTGATGAATGAAATGTAATTCCCTATTTTAAAAATAGCTTCACCACACCCACCTATCTCTCAAATCCCATGATTCATAAACATGGTGGTATATGTCAGAGTTGGATATTAAATGATGATATCGAAGATGAATTCCCCCCACCCTTATAAGGATCATTGAGAAAAATTTCCATACCCCTCTCGGCCCTTTTAAAATTTTCCATTTGTAATGCATCAACATACACCCACTCCATATTATCTCTCTGATGTGCTAATAGATTCTATAGATAACCACCCATATCAACACCCACATATTCCACTAGTCCTTACAATGCTTGATCTATAAAACACACATAGTTAAAGGTTAGAAGGGGAAGAATTCCCCCCCCCCCATCATCTCTAGGTGGATTTTCATGTGATTAAATAGGGAAATCTAAAACCTAAAATATATATAAAATATATTATATAGGATCGTATGATTAGAGGGATCAAACCTGATTTTAAAACTTCTACCAACCCTAATGTCACTAGATGTACTCTTTTTCCACCTGACCTCCATATCATATAGAACTAATGGAAATATAGGTGAATTATATTTAATATATACCACTAGTGTGGTTATTTAAAAATTTTAATAAATATTTAGACTTTCACACTGTGGTAGGTTATTGATGGATGATGGTAAAGACGATTCATTGGTTTCATATACTATTGCAGTGATGTTGAGATCCCTCTATGGAAGCTGCATGTTTCAATTTCCTACCCCCATCCAATTTTAATGGTGAGGTTATTGGGTAATCAAACCACAATTAGTGAAAATAAATCCTATATAGAAATATTTAATCCATTATGTCAAATTTCTCAAAAGGACCCATAATATGATTTATGTTTATTGAGAAATAAATTTCCAAAAGGAACCATCGTGAAACTATATATATTATTTGATAAAAAAATTTGAATGGTAAACATTGAAAACAATATAGGCCAAAAAGAGTGGCTAGAATAGAGATTCATTATTCAAAATTCTAAATTAGATTATTTAGGAATACCTTTCAACATCATTAGACGTTATTTATTATTCTCCAACATGTACCTTTGGTTGGGTTTATTGTTTAAACCAATCTATCATGTCATCCTTTTATTTATGACATTTACTTGGGAGATGGCCAGGATTTCAACACTTAAGGAATTACCCCATCATTAGTTAATTTGGATGCACATTATCTACTCCTACCATTAGTTTGATGAAAAATTACACCCTCTTATACATGTAAATAATATTTCATCCCCTTGAGGTAATTACTGTGATGCTTCGTTCCAAATTTTTGACATATAAGAAATTTATCAAGTTTTTCATCATCAACTTCATCACTTGGTATTTCATGACACTCACTCATTCTTTTGTTTAATGTATTTGGGATGTAAACTTTGTTCTAATTATTTATCATATTTCATGATAGATTGTTTGGAAAAATCATAATTTCTCTCTTTCTAGCTCCCATTCTGATGGTTTTTTCATTGAGGTAATCCTCATGTTTTCTTTCACAACAATGGCTACTTCGTCTTCCTACCACAAAAAATCAAAAAAAGGTTGGAATGTGTGAAAATTTATTAACAATATGGGGAAATTAGCATAATCATAAAATGAATTTATCCTTAAAATCTTATGTTATTTTAAATTATCAAATTTTCCTATAGTTTATTTAATTCAACCTATATAAATATAAAAATCCTAAGATACGTTATGTTGGGTTATCTTATACTTCTTAACATAATCAGTCAAAGTAACTAATAATGAAATAATTCATAGTATTTTGTAAAGATAATATGATCAACCAAAAAATATCCTTTATGTGTATCAAACTAAGTGTGTAGTTAAGGATCTTTATCATAACCTAGGTGACAATTGAGTTAATAACCAAAATTACATTCTCATGGTTATTTCTACAAGGTACATATATGTCTGGAAATGAATCTAATTATAGTATGAAAATAGACATGTGTTGTTATGGAATAAAATCTATTCAATACATCACTAATATATTTGAATATAATCATATAGTTAGACTCATCTCTCGGGGATTCAAAATGTTCTATATTCTAATCCCAAAAAATTACTAAACCAATATCTAATTCCAACTAAATAAACACAATCATAATATAACCTAAATAATACATTAATCACATGATTTAACAAACACATCTCACAAATAGTCATACTACCCAAATACTAAAAAAATTTGTATCAATTACTTGTTAAATAAATATGTTGTTTTCCTAAAATTGTGATCTTTTATCCACAATAAGGAAACTCTATACCTTTCTTACAAATATCATATATAAGATATATTAATGTGAATAAATTGAGGAATATAGACATATAAAAGGGACAATATTAGATTCTATATAAGTGAAAAACATATCAAAACGTACCAGATCAGAAACATGAAGGGTGACATGGGAAAAACATAACTATTTTAATAAGAAATCATGACACCAAAGATGATAATAATAAAAATTTAAAAACAAATATAAGGTCAAAATTATATCATTAATGATGTGTAAATGTATTAACATGGCTCAAAATACATGCCAATAACAAAATTAATATGTGCATGACATAAAAGTGCAAAATAAATTAAAAATATATCTTAATCATGAAAACATGGAATATCATTGAAATGTAATGTTTTATAAAAAATTTACAATAAATTTGTAAATAAATTTAAAATATGTCACAACAAGAAAATATAATTTCTTTTCATTATGAACATTTCTACATACCAACCTATTGACTTGTAAAATTGTAAGAGGAGCTAAATGTCATCACACTCACCCATTGGGAACCCAGCAACTCACTAACCAGTTCACATAACATTTCTATCGTGTGATATATAATCCTTTAACTAATTTATTAGAGAAAGATATAGGTCTCATATATTTTATAATAAATACATTTTTGTACCATAATAAAATGAATCATTCATCCTATCCTAAACAACTCATAGAAAAAGGATGGGTTTCTTAGAACATTCAAAAACATCACATATCTTGAACATAAGAAACCGTAGAATATAAAAACTATCATTTACCAAAAAAAATTAAATCATAATTACATATAAAGATTTATTAAAACATTTCATCATAAAAGATAATCCTTAGAGGGTAAATATATGTGGAAATACAAATAGTTTTCAAAAATAACATTTTATACATTGTATTTAAATATTAAGGTAAATTGATATTCAAAACGCATATTTTAAATGAGAAAGAGAATAATTTATCAAAACATAATTGTAGGGAGTTAAAAATGAATTATAATATTAATTACAAAGGGGTTTTCAAAACACATTGGAGTGGAAGGAAAATCATTTTATATTTTAAAGGACAGAAATCATTTTCATTAGTATTTTTAAATATCTTTGTTTGAAACCCCACACTGTTAAAAAGTTCATTAAATTATAAAACATAAAATGGGAAATATTATGAACATGAATCATAGAAAATAATATAAATTAAATTTCTAAAAAATTGTATAGAAAATTAGTAGGATGGAAAAACATGGATATGAATGAAAAATATATTAAATGAAAGGGAAATTATTCCTAAATAACATGTGTTTTAAAAAAAATAGAATGGTCAATGAAGAAGATGTTGGTGGGAAAGATTATTTTACACAAAAAATAAATTTAAAATAGTACATAATCATCAAAGGATAAAATTGATTAATCAGTAATGATAGAAGTCAAAGAAGAGTGGTTTTGACTAGAGGAAAATATTTGATTCTTGAAAATCCCATAAAAAATTTATAAAAATTAAATCAAAACCCCATAATAGTATAACATTAAATAGAGAATTTAATATCATAAATTATTAAATGAACTTGATACTAAATGGAAATAGGGTAATATTGACTCCACTAAAAAGGAAACATGGTGTTAAACATTAACTTGTATATAAGGATACAAATTTGAGACAAAGGAATCCTTTCCTTGTTTCCATACTTAATAAAATTCACACAAAATTCATATAATTAAACTATAACTATCTTTTTATACTATTTAATAAACAAATTAAGACCTTAATATATTTATAATTTTTATTTATACTCATTATCTACATGTATATTAGTTTTTCCCCTATTTTCCCACATGGGGTCACTACTACAAAACATTCTATATACATCACTAGCCTCTATTAATGCTAGAAAAAAATCATTCGTGAAGGATAATAATTATCAGTGCTTTCCTAAAACTATGATAAAGCTCCCAAATAAAATGATGTAACTAATCAAATAAAAATTAAAAATGTGTAAATTAAAAAAATATTAATACTGTTATTGATTAAATAATTACAAGTAAGAATGAATATATTTAACATGTATATGTATAAATTATAACTATTAATAAATGATATGTTGTAAATATATAGATATATAAAATAAATAAAAAGAAAAAATTTACCAAATAAAAAAAATAATAAATAAATAAAAATAATTAACATTTTATTAATAAAATAATTATTGAAAAAATGAATAAATTTAATATATATATATATATATATAGTCAATAAATATTAATAAATAGTGTATGTTAAATATAGATATATAAAATGAATAAATTGAAATAATTAAACAAAAAAATAAAATTTGAATAAATTACAAAATTATTAAAAAACTTATTACTGAAACAGTTATTAATGAATATGAATAATTTTAATAAATATATAAATATATATATTAATATAAATAGTAATAAATTATTTATATGAATTATAAATATAGAAAATGAATTAAATTTAATAATTACAAACATGTTAATTTTTTTCTTTTTTAATTGTTTTTTTACAAAATTGTTCTCTAATATATTTAATATAGATATGTATTCTTATATATTCCTATATATATATATATATATATATGTATGTATATAATATTTCCAAAAATAGGTTTTATATGACACAAAATATTTATTCTTACATTAAATAAGACATATATTTGTTGGTTTATAATTAAAAATTTATATTATTTAAAGATACTAATTAGTTGAATCATCTAATGGGCATAATTGAATGATTTTTATTTTTCAATTTTACATATATCAATCTTATGGTTCATTTATTTAACATACATATACGCAATTAATGCATATTTATATATAATGGAAACATACAAATATTTATTCAATTAATTAAATCTTATATAGAAATACATACAACTACTATTTATGAAATTTATTCAAATTTTAGTATTTATTTTAGAATTTAATTATAACATGAAACATTGAATATAATTTTTTTAAATTCATATATTTTTTTATTATTTTATTTAGGTATTATTTATTTATTTTTAATATTTTTCATTTTATATTTTTATGGAATTTATTTTTTCTGTAACATATTTATATTCATTTATTTACTATGATTTGTATTTCCATATGTATTCAGTATTAATTTAAAAAAATATCCATATTTTTTTAATAATTTATATTTAATTGATAAAAATTATCCATTTTTTAATATTCTAATTTACTAAATTTAAATTATTCAATTTCACTCATTTCTAATAGGTATATATTTAAATTTATATATTAATTAAAATGGTTAAAATAATTTTTGTAAATAAATATATTTTTAAATTTATATTTTCTATATTTATTAATGTAAATATTTATAATTATGAATAAACAAATATTACATCAAAAAAGTATATTTATACCTACAAGTAAATTATTATATATATATAAATATAAAAAACGAATAATTTTCTTAAATAATGAATATTTTAACTATATTAATATTAATATTTATATTTATATTTATATTTATATTTATATTTATATATTTATATTTATATTTGCTTTTATTTCTATATTTATATAATATATATATATATATATATAATTATAAAAATATATCTAATGATATATATATATAAATATTATTTTTAAAAAAAATTATTTATACAATTATAAATAAATTATTATATATTTAAGTAATTATAAGATTATAATATATATTTTTAAATAATGAATATATTTACTATATTTATATTTATATTTATATATATTTATTATATTTATATTTATATATATTTATTATATTTATTTATTTATTTATTTATTTATTATATATATAATTATATAATAATATAAATTTAAATAATGATTTAGATATATTTAAAATTATAAAATTATAATAAATATATTTAAATATTGAAAATATTTTAAATATTTATATATATATTTATATATATATATATATTAAATATATATATATATAATTATATAAATATATAATGATATATATAATTATATAAATATTTATTTAATTACTATATTATATTAATAAAATATTTAAAAAGTGAATATACTTACTATATTTATGTATATATATTAAATATATATATATATATAATTACATAAATATACATAATAAATAATTATAAAATTATAAAATTATAATAAATAACTATATAAATATATTAATATTTTTACAAATAATTGTATTTATAATAATAAATATAAATTTTTTATCAGTGAAAATATTATAGGGCACATAAATGTGGTGTTTATCTGTTCTTCATTAGTGCTTATAAAGATATAGCTTTATCAGTGCTTATAAATTTAGCACTGATAAAAGTAATCTTTATCATCAGTTTTTTGGAAGCGCTGAGAAAATTCTTCCTTAACTAATTAAATAACACTAACCGTGACTGTTTCACACATGATATCTTTAACTTTCCACAAAAGCCACTTGTTTTCAGCCCTTCTCCTCCTCGAGTACAAGGATAGAATCTCGGTTAAAAAATCCAAAGTTCAAATCAAGGCTTGAACAAATCTAATATTTCATGATATATTTAATTTTTTTAGTTGAATCAAAGGATGAATCCATGGAATGTTATTTTATCCTCCTCATGTCAATTTCTATGTTCCATTCCCTTCTTCTTCAGGGATCTCACTCGTTGTTACTATAGGTTTTCTGCCATCTGCCATATCCCTAAGATGGTGTGCGTATGCTTTCTCTCTTCCATAATTTATTTCATATTCATAGGTATCTAAAATTGGATTCACTAAAAATAGAACTGGTATTTCTATTTAATTATATTTTAATAAGTTTGTTCCATAAGTTTTTTAAGGGATTATAATTGATTTCCAATTGTGTTCTTGTGGATTTGACCTTGTTTTTTTATCCTCATTCAATGGATAAATTATATTTTTTTCCAACAAAATATTTATTATGGTTTTGATAAAGTGATTTAGTATTTTAAAATTATTTGAGTTTTTTTACAATATCAATTTGTTTAATTGATGACTTCATGACATTGATTAATTGTGTTTTCCTTGTTTGAGAAGTTTTCTTATGTTTTATTTTTTTTCTTGTGTTATTTATTTATTTCCAATGTTCTGAATTACTTTTTTCATATTTTATAACTATACACATATTTCATGGTGTGTATATATATATTAGTCACGTGCATGTATTCACTTAAAAATATGAGAATATTTTTATTGAGATATGTTTAGATATGTATGTGTGTAACTGAACAAGTTTATAACATTTAAAGAGAAGTTTTAAAAATTAAAATCATCTATTGATTTTTTTTCATGTATAGGATTTTAAATAGGGTGTTTTATATGGTTTTTTTAATTTAAAAACAATTTTCCTCGTACCATTTTAAAAAAAATGGCTTCAAGAAATATGATTGATTTTCTCGTGAGCTTTCAATTGGGTTTTCAAAAGGAGTCTAGGATTCAATTGTGTTCTTAATTTTGAGTAGTTATTATTAATGTAATGAATTATTTTTATGTCGATAAGTTTGTTGCTTCCACATGGGAGATCCTAGATAGGACGGTAAACAGATGGTTGATGCTCTAGATTAATTGTGGTATTAGCTAGGTTCCATTTTTGGTTTACATGAGAGTCTTATGTTTCATTACAAGATTTGGTCACATAGTTGGATAGTATTCTATGAGCGAGTCTGTTATGTTTAAGGACTATTTGTTAGACCTCCTCCACGGGTGTTGTCTCTTATACTAGTGATATTATATATATAGTTTGATACCCAATTTAATTTTAATTGAAGGTTAACATCACCACCAATGTTTAACATTATTTATTATGTATTCTATACTTTAGTTTTTATTTGTATTGGATTTATTTATTTACATCATATTAGTTACATTTTTTTATATTGAGAATTCCATCTTAGTGCCATTTTATTAAAATATAAAAAATGAATATCAAAATATGTGTTTTTAATAAGTAATGACTATGCCATGGATAATGATTCTCAATTGATTCTTATAATTTAAAAGGAAAAAATAAATATTTTAATAAATGATCTCAAATTGTTGTTAAAATTTTTATTAATTTTCAAATAACGATGTCGGGAAACCTCATGGTTTGATTATCGTAAATGAAACAGACATATTATGCATATGTATTTCAAAATATATTTCATGGTAAATTTTAAATGGAATCCTTAGTATATAATAAGGATGATTTTTTAACTTGATTTTCACCTGTCTAGTTATTCAAGGAACATTGGAACATTATTAAAAATATATCCTTATGATTTTATCAACATTATTAGGAAATTCTTTGTATACTATTTTCTATAGGGTATTTCCTTTTTAGATTGAAAATTTACATTTTATTCAATAAGAAATCATAAATTCATCCCATGTATCATAAGTTCAACATTGATGGATGTAATAGAGGCCAAAGATATCATTTGAAACAATAAGCTTACAATAATCACTAAGGGACCCCAATCTGTTGCAAATAATCAATATCTCTCCCGATTAAAGTTTTCTAGATAAAAAAATAGGCCAGATAGATTCCTTTACACCATTTTTGTCTGACCAAAATACATTGGATGGCATAGTTCCTATACTACCTGATCATGTAAACCAGCTCTCTAGGAACATCACCTTTCTAAATAAGGAACCTGAACAATATAGCAGAGATGGTCTCAACTTCTATAATTTTGATGTTTTATCACCTACACAAAGAGAAACTTGTGGAAAAATATTTAGCCTCTGGACCCATATAATTAAATATAACAAAAAAGGAGGAAACCATAAAAGAATAGAACCTCGGCAGTATCAAACCATCCCACCCTATCTTTTCTTCCCAATCAAGAAAGACCCATAAACATTCATTTTTAACCACATCTAAGGGTTTCCTATAAAAACCATCATTAGTGGATAAATCGGATGGTTTCCAAAAGACATGCAATAGCCAGGGAGATATTTTATCAATGTAATGGAAAAATAAACAGTCTTGATTTGTGCCCCCCAAAATAAATAAGTGAAATCTTTACCCGAACATGTAGATGGGTTTTTGAAATCATAACACAATACCTTTATTTATTTTAATATTTTCATAGAATCCAACAAGCTTCAAAGATAACCTTTTCCCTAAACCATGAGCTTTACCCCATGGTGTCACGACCCCTAAAACCAGTCCTCAATCATGCGTTGTATGGATCCATCGAATAAGTTTAGATTCATCTCTTTCTGTAGGTCGTTAGAGTCCCCCTTTTCGCAATCACCATGGATGAAAATATGCTTTTTTATTTCCTATTACAACCTACTACAACACTAATATAGGGAGGCTAGATTTTTTCCTCATCATTGAACATTTTTTTTCCATAGGAATCACAAGGTTCCTCATATTCCAAATTAAAAAAATTCATCTTCCTTGGAATCTCCTTGAACTACAGTTTTGAAGCCTATGCATTCAAACCAAAACCAAAATAAATCATATTTCATAAGGTGTTACTAGAAAACCTCCCAAAGGAGGATCCTAAGAATGTAAACCTATCTTGATCGTCCACCAGAGAAATGATTTTGAAAAAATTCTTTTGATAACTTTTTAAAATTGTTTCAATGAGGGTTGGATAAAAACCCATCTCTTTGAATGATATGTGTGGTTTTGGGAAGGACAGGAAGTGAAGAATATCACCTATCCAATTCATGTTCCAAAGATTGATGTCTCTATGACCAACCATCCAGTGAACAACCCCATACATCTCTTTCATATGACTAATCATTCATCGTGAAAGGCCTGATAATCTCTAAGAGTTTTTATCATATCTCTTCTACTCTTCCCCCACCCCCATATTTGTGATTAATAAACATAGACCAGAGGGATCTCCCTTCATAGAAGTCCCAAGACAACATATCCTCTAATGATTTCATGGTATCCTCCACATCCCATAGGATGATATCCTCTTTAAGAAATGGTTTTTTCTTATCTTGTATTATTGAATAGGTGTAAATATGGTAAAATCTCCCTAGGCTTGTTCATACCACACCATATATACACACCCATATGGTGTATATAGATATTATGTTTTCATATGTTTTCTGAGGTTATGATCCCTTGGTATAAAATGGAATACATAACTATATATTCATACCATTTAAAATCCTGATTTAATACTAGATTCTTGTTTAGAAAATGTACTCAACATACCAAAACATAAATATGTTCCAAAGAATAAATTCATTTCTTGATCAATGTTCCATGCCATGTGAATATTCTTCGTACATTATCAAAGTAATGTGTGGTCAAATAAACCAAAACATATTATAACTGCATTCTTTTATGGACCATAAAATTATTTGAAGCTTATCAAATTTCTAAAAATGAACTTATATATATGAAAGCATATAAATAATTAAAGAAGATTAGTACAAACATTATTTTCATTTAATAAATATTTTTTATACAATTATACATGATAAATAATTTACATAATAAATCAATGATAAATATACAACTTGAAAAACACACGCAATGTGGTTTCTATTTCACTACACCAAATCTCATTAAAAAATATTATTTGTTCCTCATCTATCTAAATTTTCTCTGAAAATGTTCATTTTCTCCTATATAAGTGATATATCATTGCACTTTCACAAAAACTAAACAATAAAAATCATCTCTTGATCATCTAAACACCCACAAAAATTTTAAAACTCAACACTTGGTGTAAAATCATGGTCATATCCTTGTAAAAAACAAAATACTCTATTGATCTGTTACCCCAAGTACTAGAAAACCTTCAATTCTACTCACCCTCTAAAAAAATCTAACATATTGATGATATCACACAAAAACTGTATCTGACAACTCATATTCTATTGTAAGATATTTTTTACTGTCCTTGATATTTGTAAAACTTTCTTCATGTTTATTCCTAAATAAATGATATTTCATGTGATAAATAGTATTTGTGAATTCTTGTGTGATATATGAGGAAACATTTTTTATAAACGAATATTCAATTGATTTAATTATTAAAAAATCACATGAGAACCTTGTAATTTAAGTGGTTTTTATAGGACAATTATGTTAGTATTTAAATTGATAATTTATTACGGTTTTTTAAAATTGTTTTATTCATGTCCACTTTATAATTTTGTTTTGAAATTTCTAATAATCATGATTTTCTTTATCCCAGGTGGTGACCTATTTAGCAATTTTATTTTCATTCCTATTTATAATTCGGTTTTAAAATAGGATTCTTGGATTTTGATTTTAAATTGGGGTTTAAAATTAGAAAAAATGATTTTTCCTATTAAAAAGAACTAAAATGGATTCAATGTTTTGAAAATCATAAATTTATTTCAAAGTGAACCTGTAATTTTTTAAATATTTCAATGTGTACATCATTCCATGGAAATAGTTTTAAATATTTAATTTATTGTTATTTTATTTGATTATAATTTTGAATTTTTCTTCTAGATGCTAACAGTTTTTATAGAAATAGGGGTTCATATCCTATTAATCATTTCAAAAATAATTGGTTTATTTTCATGTTGAATTAATTAATTTATTTCAAGTATGTTAAAAAAATTCAAAATAACCCTTTGAATTTTGAATGTTATTTTGAGAAGATAATTGATATTTTAAATTAATATGTTTTAATTTAGATTGTTTTAATGATAAAACTATCATCCCCATGATCCTAAACTTATGAACAGTTATTATTGCATTTTGTATTTAGACTCACCCATATCTCTTCTTGATAAGAACCTATGTTGGTTAAAAATCTGTGCATTTTCCTTCCTCTAATAGCTTCCACTCTATCCATCTAGGAAAAGTTGAAATATTTAATTTTTCATAATGCAGTATATAGTTCTAGAGGGGTATTCATCAAATATTCAAAATGTGATCTCAATGAATAATTTTAATATAAAGAATCTAAAATCACGTTAATGACATGTTTTGATGAAATATTTGATGTGCACTACTTTCTATTGAGTTATTTCTCAAAATGTATAACATAAATTAACCCTAATATTCTTATTTTTCAAATCCATATGTAGTAATGTCATAGACCTTATGATGTTTCCAATTATGAATAAGGAGGTTGCAGTCATATTGTGTGAATTATAACTGTTATTCCCACTATCATTCAATGATATAATGGTGCACCTAAGGGTTCACTTGGTTGGAGAGGTTAAACTATGTGCTTATGCCCATTACAGATGGATTTACCACCATTAAATAGTACATGTATATTTTGAATGGGAATGTGAAGAATCTAATTTGGCTAGAAGGTGGTATTGAAGAATGATATTTTTATGATGAATTTATTTAATTCTACACCGACATCCGTTCAAATTATTGCAGCATCCGTCTCCAAATGTCTCATCACATAGGACACCATATGGGTGAATGGATTTCAAGAGTACATGTTGTTAGAGTTACCATCTTCAAGGGGATGCAAGCGCACAATTAAAATTTAAATAACAGTAAATATGTTGATCTATACATTGAATCCCACAAATAAATTAATAGATATTTAAATCCATAAAAGGATGAAGGATGGGTATCAAATAAACATGATCAACAGTTTATAGAATTGTTTCAAGATCATATTTATAAGGACTTATAGAAAAATACAATTTCAATTTCCCAACGTCTTCGACAGTTAGTCAAAAGACCAAATGAAAATGTTATATATTACACTATTATTGTATTGAATGGTTATGTGTTCTATACAAAGGAACATGATGACTACATTACAATGAAAAATAGTGGAGTTAAACTTGTGGCCGAAGTGATTCACATGACTTTTTCAATGGATAGAAATATAATTTATACAATCATGTCATATTCTGGAAATATAAAATAGATATATCAGTTTTAATATACAACATTTCACATTTTTATTTTCCATTGAAAATTGGTTAACAATAGCAGTGTAGTAAATTTTGATGAATTGGGATTCATGAAGGTTAATTTTAGTTTAGAATGGTAAAATGATGATCCGTTTATAATTCAGTCACATGTAGTGGATGTATTTTATGTCTTAGAGCCAGAAAACAAGGATTGGCTAATCGTCCTCGTGGAAACAAAAAAACATTAGGGTAATATGAAAATTCAGTTCATGATAACCCTATCATTGGGAAATCATAATCAATTTATGTCTATCCCAACGTATAAAATGTTCTTCTAGTTATAGGGGAGCAAAAATAGTGTATTTTAATTCAATGTTGAGGATCCAAATATATTTAATCTATAAAAAAGAGTGATATTTAAATGAGATTTTAAAAAAAATAATTATACTATATTTTTTCTCATAATATTATTTCTTCTCTACTACATTAATATAATATAAGAAATATGTTGGACTACTAATTCATATAATGTTTTCTACACATGATTATGTTACAAATTCTAGGGAAAAACATACTATTGATCCTGAAACTATAAAATTATTTGGGGATCAAGAGCATAATTATGTATAAAAACAATAATGATATAACATCTTTGTGTTGAATAAAATTATCAAGGATAAGAGAATGGGTATAAAATTTTAGGTTCACTGGAGTAAACATGACTAACCCATTGACCCTAACAAGTCAATGTTCATTATTAAATTTGGGGTCACAATGAAGATGAATGTGCCAATTGATATAGATGTGTTCCTCTACATCAATAATGTAATAATGTAAAACCAATGTAATGATATCAAAGTAATGATATGATATAATATCTCTATTTTACCTAAAATTTATATAATGAAATGTTTATTTAATTTTAATAATTTTTATAGAGTTAATTTATTTTTGAATTTTTCCTCAAGAAATATGCCTTAATGACTTCAGTAAAATCTCATAGAGGCTTCAAGACAATTATTTCCAAGCTAAATCTTAGGGATGTTGAGGGGAATGTAATTCCCCACCTATACATTAGTTATGTACATATTATAAATCCAGAAACATAGAATTATTTCATTTGTTATCATGAAAAGAAATCATTTGAGGTGTACTATATTCAATATTCAATATTTTAAAATTATTTATTTAACCAAAATTGATTTAAAATAGTAAATTTTTTAATTAGAAAAAAGTGTTCTGAAATTTAAGAATGTGCATCGAAACGAATGTACCATTATCACAAAGAATGGATGGGGTACACTTACCTTGAGAAGAAATTGGTATATACATAAAATCAATAATAAAATATTTATGTGGAATAAAAAATTATATGTTACTTTATTTATATCAATATTTTTGAATAGACATACAAAACCTTTTCTATCCCACATAAGATCCTTTGGAAGGAGTCACGAGTAAATAAGGCAGGTAAACTAGTTGATGATGAAAAAAATAAATATGGGAAATATGTGTAAGTGAGACCTAATATTAATTTTTTATTATTTATTATATTTTTACATAAAAATATCTATTTATGTTCATTCATTTTTTATATGGTATAGAAACAGTAATAAGTATAAACCATACAAGAAGAAAAACAACTTTTGGTTTCTTTAAATTATACGGGACAATATGGTTATTTTAGAGGAGTATATATTGAAGTGTCTCCATGAAAATATTTTTGAGATGATAAGACCACAATAAGATACATATAAGATGATGAAATGATTTCACGGAAAAATATATTATTTTTAAGATTTTATTTTTCAACGTGTTTTGGAAGACCAACATATGAAAAAGTATAAAAAAACTGGAAGTGGAACAAACATCTATACATGAAGAACCATTTGACCCCACTTTATTTAAATCTAGTAATTCCCATCAATCATATTACTTACCCAAGGTAAAAAAATCCATCACTCTTTCTTCATAAATTGAATGAAAAAATATTCAATAACATTATATTAATAATATTCTATTGGGTAAAATTGTATGTGATTTCTATCTATCAACACCCACTCACCTCCATGTTCTGATATTTATGGTGTATAATATCTCGATAGACAATATAATGAAAAGTTATTTTCCAAAATATCACATAATAGTAGCTATTGAGGTTTCTCAAAACAATATCGATCAATTTCTTATTCCCGTTAATGATCTAGATATTACAACTATCAATGTTATTTGTTGAAATTTTGTAACATGGTCACATAATATTATAATGATACATAAGGTATATATTTAGTAAATTTTTTCCTTGTGAAAAAAATATTATAATTTATAGAGAAATTTTTTATGTGAGGTATGGAATTACAAATGGATAAATAGATAGAGAAATATAAGGCCAGATAATAAAATCTAGTAAATCCACCATGAAATCAAATGGACCCTATAGAGGTAACATATCCGAACCAGTTTGATAAAAAATTTATTATCATTAAAACATAGCGTAGATACCACCTTTCAAGATGAAAATATTTCTTCCATTCCATATGAAGAATATGTATGTGGAAAATTCATTACAGAAAAAGATGTTCTCGAGAGTATAAATTTGATGTTCAATATTTAATGGTTTGGAGTCTCAGTTGAGAATACATTCACAACGTACATTTTAATAATACATATATCCAAATAATGATCTAATATGTTGATTAAAGTTAATTACTATTCATATTTTATATAAGTGTTTGAATCACCACTCTGTAAAGGTAGAACCTTATGATGTGAAATTTGGATTCATTAATCCATATATCATTTCTACCTAAGAATCTTCTTTGGTTAACAAATAAATTTATATGAATAAAGAGAGTCTATATGATTCGATTCAGAAAAATATTAGTAGCTGCAAGAAAATTTTTTATGCCTGAAATTTAGTGGTAATACACTTCAATATAATCGCATAAAATATATTTTTTTCAATTATTTATTTGATTTTGTTTTTTATATGCATCATTTTATACTAATCACAGTTAACATGGATACCGCAAATATGTTTTTCGATTCAATGCATAGATACACAACAAAAAACCCACACATGATGTGTATTTTTAATTTTTAATACGCTATAATCATAATTTTATTGATAAACATTGAATTTTCTATCTCAGCCTATGTTCTAACGAGAATTTTTTAATGATAGGGTGGTTGATAAATATAGGATAAATCGCAGAATGAATTCAATGAATGAATATAAAAATCTTGTGGATTAGTTCAAATGGATCCATATTTAGTTATATATAGAAAGATTTAACAATAAAGTCTTATTTAAAAACCATTTACATATTTTGGTCAATGTTTCTATAGTTTCTAACAAAAGATAATGGCAATGATTGTGTATATAATTTTTTCAATGTTATGATAGATATCATAAACTAAGATAATACAAACATCCTTGAAAAGCTATTGTCCAAATTTAATTAAAATTTAATTAAATATATTTCTTAATGATTGTTTATCAATATCTTTTTAGTGCTAAAAATATTTTTGACAACCATTGTAGTAAATTGAAGAATTAAATTTCATTAGAGATGATTATTATATCACCCCAAGCTTACACGGTATGTTACCCTTTGAATAATTCAATAGCTTGCAATGTACGGAACGTTGAGATTATAACACACCGCGACCAATCAAACTAGCTGTTATGAATAGTAATAACAACTTTTTAAAATTTTATAAATTTCTTCATTCAAAATGGACTTCATTTTTAGATTTAGAATAGGAAAATTAGCTTAGGGTGAATTTTTGGTATTTTTCTGAAAACATTTAATTTTTGGATTAATTGTGACAGAACATTGCATTATTGGTTAAAACCAACTTTCTATTTAAATAATGAGTTATCTTAATTTGATTTATTTTTTGTCAAAATTGATACATAATACATATATATGTTCAACTTAATTAATTGGAGTCATTTTATAATAAGTGTAGATATGTAAAAGTTTATCGAACTATTTACCGTCTTTTACCCACCTCCTAAGAGCATTCGCAAATTTGTATAAAACATAATTTTACCACTTCTGTGAGTTTAATTCAAAAAATCTGAGAGAGATGTTTAATATCAGTAAGTAAAATGTGGTTCAATAGGATGAAAATTATTTTTGGTGAATAGTAACTTTTTACTTTTATTTACCACTGTTAAAAGTAAATAGGGTAATTTAGGGTAAAAATGATATCATAATTACCCTACCACATGTCCTAATTCTATTGGATAGGTTTAATTCTACCCAAAAAAACCTTTTGAATAAAATATGATCTCCTTTGGTCAACATGGATTAGATTAGGGCATTTAATATTATTTTATTTAAAGAAGAGTTAAATGAGTAAAAATCAACGTTTAATAAATAAACCATTTTTAATATGGGGTTATACATAAGATAAATTAGACTATAAATATTCATTAGTAATATAAAATTATTTAATACATAATTTTATTTATTTAAAATATTTAGATATTAAATAATTAATCTTATTTTTGACACAATGATGATCCAGTAATTACCTTATTAATGAATGATTAAAATAATTGATATTATAAATATCAAAATAAATATAATTTGAGACTTTTAATGAATTGGATAAATTTTTTAGGTTAATATGATATTTTAAGTTTGATTAAATGAATTTTTTTCGAATTAATAATGTTGTTATGAATTTAACAAAAACAAAATACCAAGTAGTGTCAAAATTGACATAAAAGAGTTTTTTAAAAAATATAATATCATTAATTGGTATTATATTCCTAAAAATATAAGGTTCAGCCAAAGAGAATAAATAATATTATATATGTCATTAATGTACCACATGAGTTTCGTTTGGATGTTTATAGTAATTTTATTAACCATATAGTATAAAAATACAAAGATGCATGGTAAATGTCAAACAATTTAACTAATAGTTAAATCTAGAAGATAAGTTTAATATGATAGCCTAAACCAATCTAAAACCTATTGGTTGAGAGGTTTTCGACCCATCCCCACCTTAGCTTTAAAATAATTAACATTGGAGCCATTATAATCAAAAATTATTTTATTATAAAATAATATTTCAAGCTTTTCCTAAAGTGACTCTCACCTCTCTTATAAAAGGGCACCTCCCCTTCTCTCAAATTCACACCATAAAATCCATTATCTCATCCAAACCATGGAAAAGTATCCTCTCAATTGTCCTCCATTCATCTTAGAGGCCATCCTTTAGTCAGAATGCCAACCTATGGATCCCTTTTGATCAAATAAAAAAGATAAACCTGAAGAAGAGGTAAATATTTTGTCACCTCTTTCAAGTTCATTTCTTCTTCCACTTTCTCTATATTTTTTGATTACATTCTAAAATAATAATTACAATATATTATATATTCTGTAATGTTATTATGAAAATATTACAGCCATACTCATTATTCTATCCATCCTATAATTGACAAAGTCTCCATACGTGCGTATATACGGATTACCGTCTCTAAATCATGGTGTAGTTTGTTATTCAGACACATCATAAATTGGATCAATATAATAATGAGTATAGATGATGTAAATAATAAATATTACATGATAATTATTCTATATATATGATATAACATCAAATTATATAGTATTTTAATATATAAAGAATGGTATTGTCGCTTGTGCATACATTTGGATTACCGTCTCCAAGAACATGATGAGATTCATTACACATCATAATCATTAAAGAATAATTTTTATTTTATGTTTAATAATAATGTTTAAGAACAAAATATCATTATTTATATGAATAAAATACATCCTATCCATAGCAAACATGGCTAACATAACCAATCATATAAAGTAAAACTAATCACTTAACACCCTAAACGATGATACTACTGAAATATCATTAACAAAGAAATATTAGAATATCATTTATGATATCTTATTAATGTATATGGTTTTGGTATAACTTAATAACAATTATTAAACCATTATATAGGAGGATAACCTACCCTCAATAAAGGAAATGTAAAAGGTAAGGGTTAATTTCACAATCTCTTTATTATCCGAGGATGTTTTTACGTAAGTATCTACTGGGACCTCTTTGTCATCCACATCCGTTTTTTCTTAAAAATGTATTACAAAACATTTTCACTATTTACTAGAATATGTGTTAAAGTCATTTATACCCTTTTTGACTTTTTATAAAATGTTTTGAAAAGAATATTTTTGTCATTTTCCAAACAATTTACCTTATGACCTTTTCGACAAAATTATGGTAAGAATGTTTTTTTAACTTATACGGTGGATGCAGCTAATTTTCACCATTATAACATCGTCAAAGTTTACTTTACAAGAATATAAGTATATTTTTAAAATAAATTTTTTTTATAATCATATGACTTTTAAATGATTTCAAATTAGAAAGAGATATTTCTCTAAGAAAAGTTTTGATTTCATCTATGTCAACATCCTTTGAAAGATTGTGATATTATTTGAAGTTAATTTATTATGATACAAAACATCCATATTGTATTGATGGTTTTTTGATATAATTGACTGTGGATGTGTTATTTTTATACCATTCATGGTTTATGGATAAAGTATTGAGATTTTTTATGCTAGTTTTAAAAGGAATGTTTATGTTATGTTTAAACCATTTCATATAAGGAATGAATTGGACTTGCTAAGTGATGGGTAGAGCCCTCTATACCTCCTCGATGAATCAGTAGGTCTCTTGAGACACACCAGTGTCATGGAACAAGGCCTTGAAAAAATCTTACATGTATTCTTGGCACAAGGCCTTGACTATGTGGTGATGAAGTCTCGCATTATGCATTCCATCATTATGAAAGTGGTTGTTGATATTCCTTGTGATTATTAGACTAGTATAATATCCATGTGAATAATTAAATAGAATTATTTGATTTTATCATTACCATATTATGTTGATTTTATGTTTAAAATTCTTTTGTTTTAGTCTTACATTTCCTTAAATATTTATGCTTATTTATGAAAGTTTCCTCTATATTTTTATCCTTAATGAGCATCTAAGATCACCACATTCTATGTTTTATTATTCCTATGATGTGAAGAGTATATTGTGACTAACCTACAGGGATAGTCTAAGGGATATGAGTGTGGCCTACTGAGACTATGTTTTTGTAATTTCTCATTTTAAAATGTAATGTAAAACATATTAATGTATCTAGTATTTCCAAGGCTACTAAACTAATCAATCTTTGGAAATATAATCTTTTGTGATCATGAAAATTTTTTGTAACAATGGTCTAACTCTGGGTAACTTGGGTAAAGGAATTACAGTTTGTATCAGAGGTTTTTTATTACAAACCATTTAAGCTAGATTTAGAAAAACTCATATTATAGAACATTACCCTAAGATAGACTTTGATGATTAGTATAAAATAATTTCCTAGAATTTTGGTATTGTAGATATTTTATGAGTTTTCCAAGAAATACATCCCATTATGGATATGACCAGGTAGAGGCATCTATGGAATAGATGTACTTATGTTTAAAACCTAAAAACACTGCTTTGAGCTAGACTCGAATGTGAACTGGTGCAGGACGATGGGCTTTGCTACATTCTTGGTTACGACACTCGTGGGGGATATTCTTTGGACAATTCTCATTTTATTTACAAACCATTATGAAGGGATTATGAGTATATACTTTATCAAAGAATTGTTTTATGATTATGGTTTATATCCTTAAATAGTTCAATTTATGTAAAGTGTTTTATAAGTTTGGAGTAATGTATTGTGATACATAAACTAATCTTGTGTATGCCATTTTTTAGAAATAGCGCCTTGTGGAAAGAATGGAATCTCTATCGACGCACGTAATTTATTTAGAGATTTCCCTACTAATCAATATAATTATAGTGGAGCTAGTGAAGAAACTAGTGATGATTATCTTATCACCATATTGGGACAACTCATCCAGGTTATGAATAATAACCTTACCTATATGTAGCATCCCGATCCACAATGCATATAATCAATGTTAGACCTCTTCATGAGGCAACAACCACCAAAATTCAATGGGAGTAAAAATTCTATTAGTAGGTGAGCAATGCAAAAATTCCATAGAAAAAATATTTCATTATTTGGGGTGTAGCGAAAGAGAAAAATTTTCATGGAAGTTTATTACTTCATGGGAGATGGAGATCAATGGTGGTCATTCATTCAAAACACAGAGGAAGATGATGAAGTATCAAATATGTAATGTAGGGTGTTTAAAGAGATTTTCTTATAAAATTACTTTCCTTATGACCATCGAGAAGATTTGGAAAGACAATTTCTGAGTCTGAGGCAAAAAGAAGATGATAATGTCGCAAAATATGAGTCTAACATTACATGGAAATCAAGGCATGCAACTGATTATATACGTAACCCAAGGAGTAATATTGATCAATTATTTGATTGGTTAAAACCATTTCTTCATTTACCATTTGTCTCATAATCCTTCTCATTATACAAAGATATTGTCTCATGTGCTATCAAGACAAAAAAATAATTCTCTATGTCTTATGACTTTAAATAAAAGTAGGATAATAAGAGATCTGTTGAACACTCTGGAAGTGGAAATAAGGGGTAGAAGTGAAATTTTACATATCCATCAGGGAGTAAATGTGGGAAGAAACACTGTGTTACTTGCATGAAGAGAATTGGAGTCTGTTACATGTTTGTTGAAAAAGGCCACCAAGCTCGTGATTACATGGGGAAGAAAGAGTCTATCAATGTTGAATTCTACAATTGTAGAGAAAAGGGGCATTATGGAAATTAATGTCTTAATTTCCAAGGGAACTTACCTCATAAAAGTCCAAGGGAGAAAGGCCAAGATTATCTGATCACTACTGTTGGGGTTGAAGCTTTGAAAGATGTGGTGGAAGGTAATTTAATGGGTTCGTCAAGATTATCCAATGATTTATTTGATTCTGGATCATTGCATTGTTTCATATATTTTGTAACATTCTAAGAAAATTAGATATTTTAAATTTGAATTAACATTGGAGTTTTCAGTCAAACCACATAAGGGAAGTATCATCGCAACAATGTTTTGTGAATCAGTTCCCATTAAATCATATAAATGTTATTTATCTATTGATCTCATCATCATACCCATGATTTAATTTGATATAATCCTCAGTATGGATGGGATTTTAGACCATGATGTGAAAATGTATTGTAAGAAGATGGAGGATACAATTTATGACGATGATAAAGAGTACCATATCTTTAGAGAAGAAACAGCACCACCTGATTCTTATCTAGATCCACCCCTAGTAGCTCTAATAAATTCAGTTATTAGGGAGTATTAGAATGAAATAATTATGGGAGAGGAAAAGAATGTTTGAATATATGAAGTACCTATTGTGCAAGAATATGTTGATGTGTTTCTAGAGGATTTCCCTGGACATCCTCCATAACAAGAAATTGAGTTTTCCATTGATTTAATTCCTGGTTCAAGACACATATCAAAGACCAATTATAGAATGGCCACTGTGGAATTAGTAGAAATAAAGAACCAACTAGAGGAATTGATTAATAAGGGATTTATTCTCCCTAGTCTTTCTCCATGGGGATCCCCTATCATTTTTGTTAAGAAGAAAGACAGATCTTTGAGGTTTTTCATGGACTATGAGGAGATAAATTCTATAACAATAAAGGAAAAGTATCTCCTACCTCACATTGATGATTTATTCAACCTACTTTATGGAGCTCAATATTTTTCAAAGATTTACCTTCAATCTGGAAATCATCAGTTGTGTGTGAAGAAGGAAGACATTGCGGAAAAAGATTTTTGAACTAGGTACGAGCATTACAAGTTTACAGTAATGCCTTTTGGGATGACTAATGAACCATCTGTATTCATGGATCTAATTAATAGAGTTTTAAAGGAATTTCTTGATGACTTTATAGTGGTATTTATTGATCATATCCTGGTATACTCTAAAAGCAATGACGATCCTGAAAATCAATTGTGCACCATTCTGAAAACCCTTAGAATTAATGAATTATATGGGTAGTTTAGCAAGTGTGAATTATGGATTCAAGATATTTCTTTTCATGGCCATATTGTCTCTAGGGATGTAATATCGGTTTATCCTTCATAGACAAGGTCAATCCAAGAATGGCCAGCACTGACGATTATAATTGAGGTACACAATTTTATTGGTTTTGTAGGTTATTATCGTCATTTTGTCCAGAATTATTCCAGATTGGATAACCCATTAACCAAGATCAAACGTAAAGGGGTTAAGTTTGTTTGGAAAAAACAGTGTGAAGAATATTTTGAAGAACTAAAGAGAAAAATAGTCAATAATTCTATCTTGACTTTACCATCAGGTAATGGTGGGTTTGTTTATTATAGTGATGCTTTAAAGAACAGACATGGTTGTGTCCTTATGCAGAATGATATAGTTATTGCCTATGCATCAAGACAGCTAAAAATTCATGAGTAAATCTATCCTACTCACGATCTTGAGTTAGCAGCTGTAATCACTACTATGAAAATATTAAGACACTATCTCTCTGGTAAAAATGTAAGATTTATACAGACCACAAGAGATTAAAGTACATTTTCTCAAAAAAAGAACCCAACATGAGGCCATGTTGATGGCTTGAACTACTAAAGGATTGTGATTTCACAATACACAAGGACCAGGGGAAGTAAAATAAGGTTGAAGATGCTTTGAGCAGAAAGGATCATGGAGTTTTGAACAAGATAAGAGTCGAAAGTGATCGTATTTTCATATATCTACTGAAAATGGATATGGGAATAATAATGGAAGGTGAAACATCAATAATTTTTCAAATTTTATCGAAACCATCTTTAATATAATGGATAAAAAGTTCTCAGGCTGATAATGAGTAGTTTCAAAAGAATATCAAAGTTGTGAATGATGGGAGATTGAGTGACTTCATATATGAATATGGGATTTTGAAATTTGGGAGGAGACTTTGTCTTCCCAATATACCAGATATAAAAAGGGAAATTTTTAGATTATTATCATAGCTCCTATTTCTCTATACACCGTGGTAGCACCAAGATGTATAAAGATTTGAAGAAACATTATTGGTGGGACAACATGAAGAGGGTGATTTCTTATTTTGTGTCATGATGTATGGTTTGTCATCAAGTGAAAGCTGGAAGGCGACAACCTAGAAGAGTCCTAAAAACTTTTCCCATAAATGATGGGAAATGGGATAATATTATGATGGACTTTGTCATGAGGCTTCCAAAGATTCCTAGAAAGAATGATGCAATATGGGTCATTGTTGATCGTCTTACCAAGTCAGCACGTTTTATTTCTATAAGAGAATATTTACCACTTCAACATCTAGAAATACTATATATTAATAAAGTTTTAAGACTTCATGGATACCCATATATATTGTTTCTGATCGCGATCCCCATTTTACTTCAACATTCTAGAAATGTCTTCTAAAAATCCTGGATACTGAACTTCGTTTAAGCATTTCCTACCACCCTCAAACTGTTGGACAATCAAAATAGACTATTTAAACCTTAGAAGACATGTTGAGATCATACTCGCATGACATTCAAGGATTATGGGATCAATATTTACCTCTCATAGAATTTTCCAATAACAATAGCTTCCATTCAAGTATTCAGATGGCATCATATGAAGCATTATATGGAAAGGGATGCCCCACACCAACTTGGTGGAAGGATATTTATGAAAGAAAACTCATAGGCCCATATCTTTTTGAGGAAATAATGGAAAATGTTAAGGTTATCCAAGCCCACATCAAAGCATCAAAAAGTAGGCAAAAGACATATGCTAATAACCGAAGAAAGGATTTGGAATTTCATGTAAAAGACCATTTATTCTTAAAGGTATCTCCATGGAAGGGTGTTATAATTTTTAGTAAGAAGGGTAAATTGAGTCCTAGGTACATCAGACATTTCGAAATTCTAGAATGAATTAATGTTGTAGCTTCTCGTTTCGAAAAGCCTCCAAGTCTCTCCAATGATCATGATGTGTTCCACGTATCACTGTTGAGAAAATACAAGCATGAATCAACACATGTACTCACCTATGAGGAAATTGAACTAGAACCTAATATATCATATTGTGAAGTGCCTGTCAAAATTATTGATGCAAGAGAACAAGTGTTGAGAAACCGGACGACTCATATGGTAAAAGTTCTATGGAGAAACCATAAGATAGAAGTGGCAATGTGGGACCAGAGGAAATTATGATGAAGAACCACCTGAATCTTTTTTTCAGTAGTATTATAGAAATTACGAGGATAAAATTATTTTATGGAGGGAAGAATGTAACACCCCAAGAATCGACGATACGTTTCCCTTTGAATAATGGAATAACTTTCATTATACGCAACTTCGAGATCCTAACACATTACGACCAATCAAACTAGCCGTTATGAATAGTAATACCCACTTTGTGAAATTTTATAAATTTTATCTTTCGAAATGGAATTCATTTTTGAATTCATAATAACTAAATTATCTTAGGTTGAATTTTTGGTATTTTTCTGAAAACATTCAATTTTTGATGAATAGTGAAAAAACACTACGTTATTGGTTAAAAATGAATTTTTATTTAAATAATTACTTCTTTTATTTTAATTTATTTTATGTGAAAAGATATATATAAAACATATATTTGTTCAACATAATTCATTCGAGTCATTTTATAATAAGTTTAGATATATAAAATTTTATCGAATTATTTACCGTCTTTTACCCACCTCCTAGGAGCATTTCCAAATGTGTATAAAACATAATTTTACCACTTCTATGAGTTGAATTTTAAAAATTAGAGAGAAATGGTTAATATTAGTAAGTAAAATTTAGTTCAATAAAATGAAAATGATTATTGGAGAATAGTAACTTTTTACTTTTATTTACCATGCTTAAAAGTAAATAGGGTAATTAATGGTCAAAATGATATCATACTAACCTAAAACATGTCCTAATTATATAGGATAAGTTTAATTCAACCCAAAACAACCTTATTAATAAAATATGGTCCCCTTTGGTCCACTTTTATTAGATTAAGACATTTATTATTATTTTATTTAAAGAAGAGCTAAAAGAATTAAAATCCAGGTTTATTTACTAAACCATTTTTATTATAGGGTTATAAATATGATACATTCGACTCTAAAAATTCATTAAAATTTTAAAATGATATCCTAAATAATGTTACTTTATTGAAAAATTTTAGACATTAAATATTTAAATTTATTTATCACACAATGATGATGCAATAATTACCTTAATAATGAATTATTAAAATAATTGATATTATAAATATAAAAATAAATATAGTTGAAGATTTTTAATTAATTTAATTAATTTTCTATGTTAATATGACTTTTTGGGGTTGATAAAATTAATTGTTTTCGAAGAAACATTTATTTTATGAATTTAACAAAAACAAAAGACCAAATTGTGTCAAAATTGACATAAAAGAGTTTTTAAAATAAATATTTTATTATTAATTGGTATTCTATTCCTCATAATATAAGGTTCATAAAAAGGGCATAAATAATATTATATATTTCATTAATGAACCACATGAGGTTTTCTCGGAAGTTATAGTATGTTTATTAACCATATAATATAAAAATACAAAGAGATATGGTAAATGTCAAACTATTTTGCGAAGAGTAAAATATAAAAGAAAACGATAATATAATGACCTAAACCTAACTAATACCTATTGGATGAAATGTTTTTGACCTATCCATAGCTTATCCTTTAATTAATTCATTTTTGAGCCATTAGAAACTGAAAATGATTTTATTATAAAATATTATTTCAGGCTTTTCCTTAAGTGACCCTCGCCTCTCTTATAAAAGGGCACCTACCCTTCTCTCAAATTCACATCATCAAAGCCATTTGGCTTGGCCAAACCCAGCCCAAATATCCTCTCAACTATCCTCCCTTTATCCTAGCTACATTACTTTAGTCATAAAGCAAACTTAAAAACCCCTTTTGATCAAATCAAAAGGAAGAACACAAAGAAGATGTAAATATTTTATCACCTCTTTCGTGTTCTTTTCTTCTCCCACATCCCCTTTATTTGTTGTTTTCATTCTAAAATAATAACTCCAGTATCTTATATATACCGTGATGTTATTATAAAAATGGTACAATCATATTCATTATTCTATCCATCCTATAAATGACAAATACACCATACATGCGTACGTACGGATTACCATTGCCATGTCGTGGCATAGTTTGTTATTAAAACACTTCATCATTTATATGGGTATAATAATGAGTATAAATTATTTAAATAATAAATATAACATGATAGTGATTATGTATATATGATATACCATCCAATTATATACAATTGTAATATCAAAAAAATGATATTGTCGCTCATGCGTACGTCTAGATTACCATCTCCACGAACGCGATGAGATTCATTCCCCATCATAATAATTTAAGAATAATTTTTATTTTATTATTAAATATTATTTTTAAGAACATAATATCATTCGTTATATGAAGCAAATACTTCCTATCCATAACAAACATGGCTTATGTAACCAGTCATATAAAGGAAAATGAATTAGTTGACACCTGAAACGATGATACTACTGAAATATCATTAACAAAACAATATTAGAAGATCATATATGATATCATATAAATATAAATGGTTCTTGTATAAATTAATAACAATTATTTCACAATTATACAGGAGGTTAACCTACCCTTGACCAAGTAAAAGTACAAGGTTAGGGTTAATTTCACAATCCCTTTATTATCCGAGGTTGTTTTTACGTAAGTATCTACTAGGACCTCATTATCATCTACATCCATGTTTCTTAAAAATGAATTGCCAAAAAAAATTACTATTCACTATACTATGGTTTAATGTCATTTATACCCTTGTCGAATTTTTATAAAATGGTTTTAAATAAATCTTTTCATCATTTTTAAAACAAGGTACCTTATGAACTTTTCATCAAAATAAAGGTAAGAATGTTTTTTAACTTATACGGAGGGTGTGGCTATTTTTCGCTGTTATAACATCAATCAAGTTTTCCTTAAAATATTATAAGAATATTTTCCTAATAAATTTTTTATTTGATAATTATATGACTTTTAAATGATCTCAAAAGAGAAAGAGATATTTCTCTAAAAATCTTTTGATTTGATCTATGTCAACATCCTTTGATGGATTGCGAGCGTATTTGAAGTTGATTTATGATGATACAAAACTTACATATTATATTTAAGATTTTGTGATATGTTTGAATATGGATGTGTTATTTTTATACTATTAATCATTTATGGATAAAGTATTGACATTTTATATTCTAGTTTTAATATGAATATTTATGTTATGTTTAAACCTTTTCATATAAGGAATTCATTGGACTTTGTAAGTGATGGGTGGAGCCTGCTATGGCTCCACGATGCATCGGTAGGTCTCATGAGACAAACTAGTTTCTCGGCACAAGGCCTTGACAAAATCATATTTCTATTCATGGAACAAGGCCTTGACTATATGGTTATGAAGTCTGGCATTATCCATTCCATCATTATGAAAGTGGCTATTGATATTGCATGTGATTATTCGGCGAGTAGAATATCTATGTGAATAGGTAAATGAAATTATTTTATTTTATCTTTTCCATATTATTATGATTTTAACGTTTAAAAGGATTTTTTTTAGTCTTACATTTCCTTAAATGTTTACGATTATTTATGAATGTTTCTTCTATATTGTTATCCTTGCTGAGCATCTGAGCTCACCCCTTTCTATTTTTTATTTCCCCCATGATGTGAAGAAGTATATTATAACTGATGTGAAGGGATAGTATAAGGGATATGAGTGTGGCCTATGGAGACTATGTTGTTGTTGTTTTTAATTTTATAATGTAATGTAAAAATGATTAATGTATGTAGTATTTACAAGGCTACTAAACAAGTCAGTCTTTTAAGACGTGATGTTTTGTGATCATGCCAATTTAATGTAGTAATGCACCAACTCTATTAAATAGGGCTAGGGCATTACAATTGGGTAGCGTACTTGGTGTTAAAATCACTTTCAATAATAAATTATACGATTAGAGGTTATGTATGTGATCTAGTACAGGCTATAACCATATAAATGTATTTAGGGTGTGTAGCATTAGTATCAAGGTAATTATATACTATTTTTGATTAGTTTCCGGAGGAAAAGTATAATGGAGTTAATCAATTTGTTTAGAAATAAGAAGAAAACAAGGTCCCATAATGTATATAGGCATCATGAGGAGGTGAATTCCTACTAATTATTTTTTTAATTTTCTCATAATTTCATCTAATGTTTTAGTTAATTACTTTACCATTTTTAAAACAATTTTAGATTAATTCTCTTTCTAGGGTTCTATCATGGGTGGTGGTAAATAATAGATGAAATGATAAATATTGAGGTTTTACTTTGGAGGGTACTATAATTAATTGGTCTATTAAATCATTAAATAGATATATGATTTAATATCAGAAATTCTTATGAAGTACAAAAAAGTAACACTTCATGCTTACATTAGTGAAATGGAATGACTAAAACTAATTATTTTGAGTGAACACGATGTGAAATTAAATCATCCCACCATTATATATCATACAATCTCACAATAATTACAAGATTAGAGTTGTTTTTCATGTCCTTATTATGTATATAGATACTTTTTCACTGACTCGTCATCATAAAACATGTCCACTAGTTCATCACTAATATGAATGTTCACATTCATTATGTAAAATGATCCAAGTTCATAATCAAATTAATAAAAACCTAAAAATAATTGTAAATAAAAAATATATGAGAAGAGGGATTTCCACATTTTGATGAAAATATAACGATGATGTTATGTTATAGTTTATCATCAACCATAATATTGAAAATGATATAGTGATCTATAGAACAATCTAGGAATAATTTATTCATGCGATATATTTTAGTGTCATATAGATGTTATAAAGTTCTATATAGATGTTTAATACATTAAAAAAGGTTAATAAATTTATAAATTAGTTTACTGTATTTTGAAAATACATAATGGGTCACACATAAGTTCCATAAAAACTAAAATGTAACTATTTATTTTAGTTCAATCAATGAATGATAATAGGTTTACACTAATGGTTAATTTATTATAGGAATAAGTAAATGGATACACTAATTTTTAGTATAATATAAGAATATATAATTTTTTATGGTGTTTTTTTGGTAAATAGGGAGGAAAATGTTTATATTTGAATTTTTCACAAACCCAAAAAGAAAAAATAATTTGTGGAAATTTTTTATAATACATGAATGTTATGTTATTATAAAATGGTTAAATATATCATGTTGTTGAAATTGAGCTTATAAAATATCTCATATGTATCCACTGTTTGTGAATCAAAAGATATATATTTTGGAATCATATTTTAAAACAGTGGGAGTTGGAGTGCATTGTTTCGTATTTATGTTGCATTTTTTCATTTATAGTATTATTGACACAATAACTGTTTTCTTATAAAGGTTGATGATTTATCATGAGTTTTGTTTGTTTTTTAAAATCTTTTTACACTTGTGAGAGATTGGAAATCAAATAGTACATTGTGATACAAGAGGAAACCCTATGCTACCCGGAACATGTTGTTTTTATGGATGAATGGTAGAATTACCTGGAATTTGTGGAGGAGGTATTTTGAAGAGGCTATTTATAATCCTCTTAAAATATATTCTTCTCTACCAGGTTCTAACATATTCTAGACTTTTTTTTGACTATTTTGTAATACCCCCATGTCCTGTGAAGGCTCTACACAAGAGCTTGGGGATGGCAGAGTCAATAAATAATTAGGTTTCATATTCCTCCAAAATAGAAGATGGTTTGTCTTTTTTAGTTTTTTGAATATAGTTCAAATAGAAACACATTTCACGTACCCAATCAGTCATAAATCAATATGATACATAATGTTCTCATTATGACTTAGATTGTATGTTTTTGGTTTATAACATAAATTTTGGTTCAAAATACACATTACATAATCAAAATCAATAAATTTAATTAATATTTTTAATAATTTTGGAAAAATATCCATAAGTAATTTTTGAGGTTTATGAATCATCTATGCCTCAATTTGATGCATGGTGTGATGAGTGTTTCATCTTATTTAAAATTGAAATTAATTTTACTAAAAAGAAGTACGACATCCTTAAATTCAAGCAAACACATTCATATTGTTGAGATACATTAGTAAAAAAGATATATAATTCATTTTTGACGGGTAAAAGTTAACTGAACCTCAATATAATACTTGATGTGGATGATATGACTCACATGTCCCATTATTAGTTTAAAATTGACATTTTCGTTCATAACTTGTGCCACTCACTGAAAATCAATCAAACATTTAACATCATGTTTATTTTTATGTTATTCCTAATTAACTCTTTTGATCATTCATTAGTTGGGATTATTTTAAATGAGATTTGGGATAAATGTTGGGAAATTTTTAATGTTTATGTTATATTTCATGATTGGAACATAGTTTTACCAAAATGTGTTCCCTCTTAGTGGAAACTGTGAAAACCCAAACAATGGGGTTTTTCATGGCTAGTGCACCGCAGTAAAAACTCTGCATCCACCAAGGAGAAAACGTGTACCTAGACAAAAATAGGAGCATTAATAGGTTTCATGGTTTGTCTAAACCTTGTGTTACTACCCAACTAACCATGTGTATGGGGTTTTTTAATCTGAAATTATGTTTTAAAACCCTGAAACTCTTGTTTATGGGGCCTAAAAAGCCAAAATTGACCCCCTATGATCTCTTCTTATTAGGTAGATCCCAAGAAGTGATTATATCGCATATACACCCTCCAAAAATTAGATCAAATCTTAGTGAATAATGTTCTTTCTCTAACTGGTTAGTTTCTTCTTCCCATTCTCTTTTCCCACTCTCTCTTATTTCCTCCTCGGGGTTGTTTAGCTCATCTTTCTATTGGAAGATCCGATAACCTTCAATTTGAATATTAAACAAATTTTTGATTCTTGGATTCATCATTATGACATTATTAGTGGGTGTTTCCTCATTAGGGATTTGTGTTTTGATATCCCATGATCACAATATAGCTAGTTACGTATTGATTGTCCAATTTGATTAAAGCTAAATTTGTTGACTTAAATTCAATCATTTGAATTAAATTAAATTACTTGATTTTGATTAAATTTCTATCAATTATTTTATTAGAAACTCAATTCCATTGAATTGAGGTTTTGGATTTTATTTGGAATGAAATTGGGTAAAACCCACCAAATTCCATTAAATTGAGATCTATTTCTGAAATTGCTGCAAAATTAGGGAAATTTAAATTTATTAATATATATTCTGAAATTTTTTTGATGAAATTTATTTAAAATTGGTATTTTAGAGAAATATTTTGAAATTATGTTGATAGTAATTCATGGGTATTATCTTGGAAACATGTCTTTTTTTGAATTAAAACCTGGTTTTTTGGTTTTAAATGGAAAATTTTTATATTTTAAATAGAGAATTGGTTGAACTGTATTTTAAGAAGTTTGAAAAGAAATTCTATCATTGATTATTATTACATCACACGAGAGCCTTGAATATTATTGTTTTATTTGGGAAAACACTCTATGATTTACAACACTAACAATACATAAATGAAGTAGGTCGCATCCCAAGTGGGATGGTGATGAGTATGCTTTGGATAGTATAAGAGGGAAATGTTTACACATATTTCCATGATGACTATTTGAGTGTATGGAAGACTCATATAATTGAACTATCTTTCATTTTGGAAGATAACCATGTTTCTCATTTTTTGTATTCTAAATATATTCCATTATTTTTTTAAAAAAATGAATCCCTTATTAATCTATATAAAATGTTTATTATGAAATTTCATTAAAGTTTTTCCATCATTTGAAAAGTAATGCAAGATTTTTTAAGTATTACTTTTAACTATCATGACTATTTATTCATAATTGAATGGATATTTTTTTATCTAAATGTTGTCATATTAATATGGAATCCTTAGTGAGAATCTAGAGGGATTTTTTTCTCCCACCCTACTTGGGATTCAGGTGTTTGTAGATTTTCAACTTATAAATTAAAGAAAGGGTAATGCTCCACATGGAGGTGCTAGTAGATGATTATTATTGGGATTAGTGAGTTCTATCCATTGGGACTTGGGAATTTATCTAGTTTTTGGTACTTTTGATAGGACATGAGTTTTTTATACCTATTTCACTTCTGGTACAGCTCTCCTTATAGATTTTTCTTATATTTATATTGACTTATTAATATTTCTACCATTGTTTTTGGGGAAAAATCATTCCCTTAATCATATTATATGATTCCAGGTGGTTTTTTCAAACCAATAGAGATCAGGAACTCCCATCAGTCCAAATCTAGGTCGGCTTAGTTATCGAGTTTCCATGGAACCTGGGATGTTTCTTGAAAATTGATTTCGTAATTATAGATTTTTCATATTTTCTCGATGTTAGTATGTTGTTCTGTAATATTTCTAGGTTTTTGAAGGTAGTTGAGATCGAGTTCTGGGCCATGTCTCACCGAAATGATCTTTAATTCACCATGGGTGTTTTGGAAAATATGTCTCCTCGATTGGTTCTAGTATTTCCCCTACTTTAGATTTTGATATTTTGAAATCCAAATATAGTTTTCCTATTTTTTGAGATTAATTTCCCAAGTTTCTCTATTTAAGTGTTTTTATAATGTCTTCAATATTGTTTTTTGATGTTCCAAACCATCAATCCTCTGAGAAGACATGTAAAGAGGATCCTGGAAGAATATATTATTGAACCATAGTGATAAAATCCTCTCGTGGACCTCAGTGTGGTTGATTTGGTTTTCTATACTGTCCAAGATATGGAATTAGAATCCTCACTAGATCCCATTAATGCTTCATTTGTGGATACTGAGAGGGATGTTATCCAAAAACCAACTCATGGGTTCCATCACCTAAAACCACAAACATTTAAAGGATCCAATGATACTCAAGAGGTTTTTGAATAGTTAATCAGTAAAAAATGATTTTTTTAGTTCTTGGTGACACCTGATTAAATTAAGGTGAAGTGTTCCACCTTCGTGATTGGGGGACCGAGTAGGAGATGGTGAGACATGATGGTGATAGAAAAGAAACATTAAGAAATAGAGTGGAAATAATTCAAGGATGTTTTCACTAAATAGTTCTATCTAGTGTAGATGTTGTGTTCCAAGTCTTCTTAATTTTTCAATCTCAAGCAGGCTAATAGGACCATGACAGAGTATGAAAATTGTTTTCCTAATCTCATGCAGTTCACATCAAAGATGATATTGAACGAGAAGATGAATACTCAATGGTTAGATATGGGACTTCAACATGATATTTGTTCTTAGTTTTCCTCACTGAAGATTCCTTTTTATGGTAATGTGTTAAATATACAATTAATGGTCGAAATAATCCTCCCTTGCAAGTCAGGGTTTATGGAGTTCATTTTTCTTCAGGGGACAGTGTGAGTTCCTTTAAAATAATGTTGAATCATGATGATTCCCATGGTGTTTCTCAAAATAGGGTTTTTCTAGATATCATAAAGTTCTTGGAAAAGGCCCTTTGAAATGTTACCATTGTGGAAAGCTAGATAATTCTGAGCGAGTTTACACTAAGGAACCCAAAGTATGTGGCTGTTGTGGATACTTAAGAAACATTTAAAAGTTCATCCCTATTTTTTATTCTCTTTATTGTAGAATGGGATCATTAGGTCTTTCTACAACAATGGTGAAATCAAATTCTTCACAAGAAAATGGGTTCCACCCATATGCATCCAGAATAAAGCTTCTTAAGGTAGTGGAAGAGTATCTCAAGGAAGTAGATACAGGTCCATAAACATTGAGAGGTACCATTACTATAGCTTCACTATTATTAACTACATTATTTCATATTGGTCCATCTCATTCATTTATTTCAACACACATTGTTATTATGATAAATCGTCATGGGGATCCATTATCTTATGTGATGGATATTAGTACACCCCTTGGAACAAATAGAGTTTAGGGTCTCTGCAGCCATGGTTCTATTGTATCTTTAACATATGTGGATCTTTTTGTTTTTTTTTCACCATGAAAACTCTTGAAATCATATTCAGTATGAATTGGATCATTTACATTAATGATCATATATATTTTTATCTTCAATGGGTCTCCTTTATTGCACCTGAGGGGGTTTGAAGAATCTTTGGTGGGTAATGGGACCCAAGGTCTTATAGAGTTTATCTTTATTATATTGTATTCAGGAATTTAATTTCTATGTTTTCATTTTATCTGGAGAAAGAATCATTTAGATGTTATCTCCATACATTTTTTGTCTAGTTTCATATATTTTTTCCTTCAGACATCTCTAATTTGTGACTGGTATAGAGGTTATAGTTTTCTATCAATCTAGTGTTAGGTACTCATATGGTATTTATTACGTATTACCATATGGAATGAGCTAGAATGAATGATTTTAAGTCTCATTTTGATTATATTTTTGAGAAATGATTTATATTCCTGATTGTGTCACCTTGGGTGGTGCTAGTTCTCTTCCCTAAGAAAACTAATCGGTCACATTTCCTTTGAATTGATTATCAGAAACTCAATCTTGTTATGTTAAATAAAAATTATCCACTACCATTGATTGATAATCTCTTTGATCAGTTGAATGGGAGAACGAGGATCACAAAGATTGATGTTTGGTATGGTAAACATTATTTGAGAATAAAATAATTTACATTCATAAAACTACATTTTAGAGAATGTACAACCATTATGAGTATCTTTACATTCCTTTTGGTCTAACCAATGACCATGCATTATTTATAGCCTTAACAAATAGTATATTCCCTAAGAAACTTCATTCCTTTTTGGTTTTATGTGAGGACGACATCATAGTTTAATTTAAGTCCAAGGAGGATCGTGTGCATCATATGAGATAAGTTATATAATTGCTGATAAATCACAGACTTTAATCGATGATATTGAAATTTAATTTCTAGATTTGGCCATTGATGTTCGTGGGGAGTGTGGTGTCACAATAGGTATCTCATTTGATCCTAGGAGGTGAATGATGTTATGAAATGGAAACAACCATGAAATGTTTTCCATATTCAGAGATTCATTGGTTTAGTTTGGTATTATCATTGGTTCATTAAGGAATTCTCAAATACGGCTTTTATAATGAATGATCTAACTTTAAAAGAATTAAATTTTTCCTAGGATGATAAATTTTGGATTTCTATTATTGCGTTGTAACATTTTTAACTACCATGCCAGTGACAAATCTTATAGAGGTCAGGCATAGCTATGTGTTCTTCTGTGATGGATCGAGTTCATGTTTGGATGACATTGTGATGAAAGGTTATCATGTCATTGCTTATGGATCTCGTCATCATTTTCCACATGAGAAGAATTATCCAAATAATGACCTTGATCTTGAACATATAATGAATGAACTTAAGAGTTAGAGAAATTAACATTTCGTAGAATGGTTTACTATATTTTTAGACTAGAAGACCTTGAGTCTTATCTTCTGAAAAAAAAGATATTTATATCTGCAATAGTATTTTGGTGGAATGCCTAAACTATTTTTACTTTGTCAATGACTATAACCAAGGGAAATGGAATTTCATATAATATTCCCTAAGTAGGAAAAATAAAACCCACGCCATGAAAGAATCATCTGAAGAGTGGAACTTTATAGCTCTACATCCCCAGTTTCTCATTAGAGTATATTAATCAAAGGAAAATATTTCCTTAGCTAGTGTTCAGTTGAAACCAACTCTTATTTTTGTGATTATTTAGAAACAACAACTTGATGATGAGTTTCGTAGCATTATAATCACTCTTTATAGTGGGGAGACTGAACCTAGCGGGGAATTATCCATAGAGGGTATTTTATACTATCAAAAATGATTTGTTGTGCTATTAGTGGTAAGGAAATATGTGATGTGTAATTTACATAAATCCTAGTGTTCAGTGCATATAAGAACCACAAATATAATCTATGAAATGAGGAATAAATTTTGGTGGCCAGTTATGAGGTGGGAAATTTCTAAATTTTTTATCATTGTTATACATTCCACTAGGTCAAGGCTATATACCATAAACCTTTTGGTTTACTTTAGACACTTCTAGTTCTAATATGGAGGTGAGATGAGATATCTATTGAAATTTTTTATGAGTTTCCACATACCCAAATAAAGAAGAAAATGATATGGTTTGTGATTGACATGCTTACCACATTGGCTCACATTATACCCATTCATGCTACAAAAATTTTGAGGAGTTAAGAAATATATATTCCACAATGCATATTTTGTTTTGTATTTTAAAATGGCACTTTCAAGGGTATGTGTGATCCCACCATACACAATCCATCCGAATTAGAAACCATAAATGAAAAGCACTAATCCACCCTTACTACTCCAAATTAAACTGCCCGCATGTGATTAAGGATCTCAAAATTCAAAAATCAAAAAGAACATCATGACTTGTCTTGGGCCACATAACTGGATGCATCATCCGCTCATCGAATCTTGTCACATCGTTGTTGCCAGCATCACCAAACTGCACATCATCATCTACAACATCTTGGGAAAAGTGACACCAGTGACCACCAGGGTGACCTCAAACCAGCGATAAGTGAGAAATAACTGAACATCAAATAGAGACTGGCCTGCAGTTGTAACCCTTCGCCACTGACATCCCTGGATCAGTAAAAACTCTGCCCCGAACCATCATCGTAATGCCCACATTAAACAAGCACCTTCGACTAGTCGTCCAAATAAAACATCCAGCAAAAATAAATACACAATCCAAGAAGAAGAAGATCTTCAAAAACCACATCATTATCGAGGGGGAAAAATTAATAGGGCTAGAAATCTAACAGTTCCCGAGAAAACGGACATCGCGAAACCAACACCTGAGCTGCCAAAGATCCATTCTAGCACTCCATGGTCACCATCCCAAATCGTCAAGGTCAACATCGTGTTAGACTGTGATTAGGGATTGGTAAGATAGGAATGGTGTAAAGTGAAGAGGAAGAGGAATTAAGAAACTCAGTCTGTATGAGGGAAGAGACAAAAGCTGAGCGGTGATAAGGGTTATCACTACAAGAGGAGAACTAAAAATACATGGAGAGGGAAATAGAAGAGATTCAGAGGAAATTATAAGAATGAACGAGCTTCATATTTCCAGAGATGGTGGTTGAAGAGGTAATCATAGGGGAAAAACCTAAGACAAATGACCAAGATGCACCCGATAGAGGAACATCGGGGTGTAAAATCAATTAAACCAACAGAGGAAGTACAAAACAAATAAAACCAAATGAAAAACCTGCAGGAGATAGAGAATCATTTAAGGAGGGACACCATTAGTATCCTTCGCCATGAAGAAACCAAGGGAGGGACCCAAGCGAAAGGCTGAGGCAGTGGACTAAGCGAGTGCAAGGCCATCTCCCTAGAAACGTGGGAAATATATATATGTGAAAGAGGTTTTTTATTTCCATATAGTTTCTTATTATATAGTCTCTATTAGGGATCCTCAATTTAAATTTCATTTTTATAGGCCTTTAGGTGGAACAGGAATTTTAGGTCAATTTGATCATGAAATACCATCTATAGTTGGATGGATAGATAGAAATAAATATACAGATTCTTGAGGATATGTTATGTCCATGTGTACATGACATTGGTGGGGCTTGAGATGGCCATATCAGATGGGTTGAGTTTTCTTAAAATAATAGTTAATATTCTTCAATCCAAATATATCCTTTTGAGGCTTTGTATGGTTGTCATTACAGATATCATTTGAGTTGGTCAGAGATTGGAGAATGTTCCTTAGTTAGACCAATCATGGCTTAAGAGATGATACTAAAAATTTAGATTATTCATTATTGAATGTTCATGGATCATATAAAATATAATTCTTCTGTTGATCATCATTATATACCATTGTATGTTTTAATTGGTGACCAGGTGTTCTTAAATGTTTCAACCCATTTGGGTCATTAATTCTTTGGGAGGAAAAAAGAAACTTCTGCTTCATTGTTTTATGTCATTTTGATATTGTGGAGTAGGTTAAAAAAATTTCTTACCATTTAAAACCTTTTCCATAGTTGGCGTCAAGACATAATGTATTCCATGTACCACATCTCTTGAAATATCAATTAATCAATGTCATGTTCTAAGTTGGAGTGTTCTTGAGGTCGAACAAGATTTATCCATGACAATGCATCCATCTAGGATAACTGATCCTGAAACCAAGGTACTTCCTGGGAGGATGAAACTATTGGCTTGATTTCTATGTAATCATGGTTATAATAATTCTGAGACATTGGAGAGAAGTGACCTCTTATTTTTGATATGTAATCTTCTTAGTAGGATTTATAGGGATAGAATGTTTCTATGGTAGGTAGGTTGTAACAACCTGTTGTTGTATTCATGTATTCATCATTCCATATTTTGACCATGATTTGGATGTGTTTAATTAATGGAATATTTGGAAAATTTTGGGACTTTTTAAATATTTATGGACTATTTAACAATTGGGGAATGGTTTTCCCAAACTTCTCACTCTCTCCATGGAAACCCTGAAATCCCAGGTAGTGCGGTTTTCCATGGATAGTGCATGGTTTGAAAAATTGTGCACCCATGTATGAGAAGTTGTGCCCCAATAAAAATAGGGGTTCACTTCTAGGGTGCATTGTTTTTGTAAACCATGTGGAACTTCCCAGTTAACCATCCATACATGTTTTTTTAATATGAAATTATGTTTTAATGTCTCTAAATAGTCTTTTGTGGTGACTGACAGACCTAACTCTCCCCTTGTGATATCTATTTCCATAGGAGTTCTCATGAGGTTATTTTTTCCCCTATACACCCTCTGGGTAGTGGATTGAATCATAATGAATTATGTTAGATCTCTAACTAGTAGGATTCCTCTTCCTATTCTCAATCTCCAACTCTTACCTTTTTCTTCCCTTCGGATGTGTGGACCATCATGCTATTGGAAGATCTAATAAACTTTTTTTGGATCTCAAACCTATAATTAATTCATTGATTCTTATTTCTGAAGTTCTTCATTGGAATTTCCTGATTAGGAATTTGTGTTTCTAGATCCCATGATCCTGAGATACGTGTTTCCATTTCATTTCAAATATTTGAAAAAAAATAAATTTATTGATTTAAATCAAACTGTTTGATTTATATTCAGTTTTTTGATAGGATTAAATATCATTTAGTTGGTTTATAAAAAACATAATTCAATTGTGTTGGGGATTTGTATTTTATTTAGAAATAAATATTTGGGAAACCCCCAAATTAGTTGATTTAGGTTGGGTTTGTAAAATTGATTTAAAATTGATGATATTCAAAAGTATTATATTTAAATTATGAAATTGATATGATGAAATTGATTTCAAAATGATATTTGGGAATCATTTCATGAAATTAAGTTGATTAAAACCCGTTGGTTTTATCTTGTAAAAAATCGTGTTTTTATCGAAAAATATGTTTTATTTTTAAAATATAAAATTTTCATATTTGAAATAGAGAATGAGATGAATTCTATGTCTTAAATTAAATTTCTCACCATTGATTATTAATAGATAACATGCACGCCTAGGTAGTTAGTGAGTTATTCAATACAACACTCTACAATTGACAAAACTAATAGTATATAAATATATCAGGTCACATCCATGATGGGATGGGGATGAGACCCCTTTAGATAGTATCAAGGGTATGTGTGTACACCTATTTTCATGATTACTATAACAGTGTGTGGGAGTCTCACAGTATGGAGTTATAATACATTTTGGCACAAGACTATGTTTCTCATTTTATTATATTTAAAATATTTGTCAATATTTTTTGTAAACTGTTTTACATGCCTTATGAATTTATAAACAATTTCTATATTTTAATTATGGAACCATGATCATAGTAAGATGATTGAAAATAAGAAATCAAAAGATATTCGAAAAACAAATCGGTTATTACTAAAAGCACAATTTCAACAAAGAATTGATAATAATAATGTAATAAAGTGCATAAATAAATAATATATGGTATAATATATTTAATTATGGTTCTATAATAGATTTATTATAAACTTATATTTATTATAAATAAGGTTTTAATGGGTATGAAGGAATTCAAGACTTGAGGTATGGTATTTCTAGTCTCTCTTTTATTTGTGGGATACATATACACATTTACCACTCATTCCTTTTATGTTGTGTATATAATTCCCCATTTTCATATTATATTATAGAAATAATTAATTTAATGATATCACAAGTTTCTTCTAACATTATTCATTCATTGGGATTATAATTCAACTTTACTAATGTGGTAATGAGTTAATGAAACAATATTTTCGTTTATCAAGATTGTTTATGAATATTCTTCCAATGATTAAATATTATTATTTATATTTAAAAAACTCATGAATTTTATTCTCCTATTTAGATTTCAGGAGAACAAATTTTTTCTATACATTTTCCTATAATTATTTACTCAATAGTATAAAAGATCTTTTTTAATGAAAAATAACTTAATTTCACTCTTCGGTCGAAAACACTTTTACTTCCAAAACTATGTTCTATTAAAATGTTTTTAAAAATGTTTTTTACATTATTGAAATGACTTATTTATTCATTTGTACCCATGTTTTACATTTTAATTTTCATCTTAAGGGAATCAACATGTTATATTCCCAAAAATACCCATTTGGTTTTTACTAAAAGTGTGAATGTAGTCATTATTTTGACATGTACATCAAGAACATAATTTGACATCATCAGAAGAATTATTTTCGTGGAATATTACTTTATAAAATTTCAAGGATATTTTAGAAGAATGGGATTTTAAAATGTGTTAGGATTTTTTAGTTTTAGAAAGTGATTTTCAGAAAAATGTTATTTTCTGTAAGAAATGTACCAAGTGATCTTCCAAAATCCTTCTCTATATAAGATGATTTCCATTGATGCAACATATTATTTTCTATGGAATTAAACTATGTATTTAATTTTTATTATTTATCTACTTGTTTTATCATATTAAAACATTTTATATTCCATGGGTTATACCATGATAATATTCTTATGGAACCCACTTATTTTTCCATGGGTTATGCTATGTTAAAATGATGAAAAATTACCATTAAACCTGTGTGTTTTATATAGTTTATGATATGATGAAATATTTATGAAACCGATTTTATTTAATAGGTTTGGATATAATGAATTCTTTATGATATTTTACTACAAATACGAATGATTTTCATTATATGAGTGGTGGTACCTATATATTCCCCCAATTAATTGTGTAAATAATGGAAAACTCTTGAGTAAATATGATTTTTTTACCCTAAATTCATTTTCAAAATGATATGTATAAACCTAATTAAATGTTCAAAATGTTATGAAAGAAAATGATTACATGTTCACAATGATATGCATGAACTAGATTACAAGTTCATAGTGTTATGCATGGATCTGTCTTTCATGTTCATAATCTTATGTGTGGACCTGGTTGCATGCCCATAAGTTTATGAGTGGGCCAGGTTTCATGTCCTTAACATAATGAGTGAACCATTCTATATTTATAAATGTTTACAATGTTATAATCTTATTTTTATGACAAAAATTTATGTCTTATGAAAATTTCAATCCTTCATGGATCATGTTCATTGACTCATTTATGATACGTGTCTTATAAAATTCTAATAATATTGAAATGACTTAATATTATGAACATTTATATGTAGATTATGGTTTTCAAATTTTATAGTGATTTTCACATACCCTTATATTTATGTTTTCTTATGTATCTCCACTATTTACCCTTATTGAGAAGATGATCTCTCCCTTTCTTATGTTTCCTTTCATCAACTTATGAATAAGAGTTTTAAGTAGGGTATGTTTGTGAAGAGTAGTAAATGGGAAGATATTTATGGGAGATATCGAATAAATTTCACCAAATTCGAATATTTCATACCAAGTCACCAAAGTTAATAAAATATTATGGTCCTTATACATTTTTTGTAATGTATTGATAATTTATTTAAATTGATATATTATAAATTTATGAGAAGCATAGGTCTCCATAGTAGGAATGAGAAAAATAGTTTAGTTATCCATTAGAAAATAATAAGATAAAACATTAGTGAGATACATTGGTATATTTCAAAGGATATATTAAGTAATGTATCTAAGAATAAGTATAAGGTTGATTGAAAGTATAATAAAATGTCTTCGAACATTGTAAAAAGATAGATCGAGTGGTTTTTAAGCAATGACGTCCTTTTCTAGATAATAAAATAGGATTTGGATCTATTAAATATGTATCTTGGGGTAATAAATCTCAAAAAAGAGCATTAATATAGAATCCAACGTCACTTAGTACATGAAATAGGACTTTCTATACACCTGATTTGACACTCCTAATGTATATTCATTGGAAATTAACAAACATTTTAAGATGAATGATTTAAATGGAGAATGAATATTGATTAAATAAAACAAACCTAATATGTCACAAACTGAAAATATGTTGTAATGATTTATAAATCTTATAAGTTATTTTTTATGATTTTTTGTGGTTTTCCAATATGGTTAGTTTTTCTCACACAATGATTTTTTGGTCTTAGTCAATGGTTGAAAGTAGAAGGAATCGTGTTAATATTTAATCTAATGGAAATTTTGGTGACTATGGGCAACCAAATTGGATATTATTGGAGAGAAAGATATTTTTATTATGAATAATCATCTATAATAATATATGATTAACAACTGGATCTTCAGTGAGAACCCTAACACATAAAATAATTTAAATATGGGATTTTATGAATGTTCATGTGGTAATGAACATAGAGGAATGAAGATTTAGCTTCTTATATATCAAGAAGGTGGTAAGAATAACTTGGTGGAATATCTCAAATATTGGGGATCATGTTATTCTTATGGAAAAGAATGTCAAAGTGTAAATATTATTTTTGAGGAGTTCATTGTATTATGCGTGGGGAACATGGGAATTGTCTAACATAATGCCATTACCCAATAATTATATTATATACCAAGTAAGGACCTATTCCATGCCAATAATTGAAGTGGATGGAGTGGTGTATTTATGTATTAGATTCAATAATTATGTTGTAGAAGTATTTTAACAATTGTATTTCGGTTATATGATTTATGAAACATCTAGGATTTTATTATTTTTGGAAGCATATATATCTCCTTGTACGATTATCTTAGGAATTATGAATTTCATCAAAGTTTTATGATTTTAAGGTTGATCTTAATTTCCAATTTAGAGAAATCCATTTTTAGATTTTATGCGTTGGGATTTTATGAAGACTAAGGATAGTTTAAGAGACATTTATGGAAAAATAAGCATTTTGTTTGTCGGTGGAATACCTTTTTATTGACATTTGGTTAAAGTTATTGGTAACCTTTATGGTTTATATTTTATTTGATGTTATGGTAATTGTGGGTTATTTAAAATTAAAAATGTTTTTATTAATATAGTTTTGAAAATAGGTAAACCTGAAATCATGATGATGACATGTTGCATCATGCAAGGTGATGAGGCTTGAACTTAAAACTAAAAGGATACAATAGTATAGTCTATACCATTGTCCAATATGAAAGAATATTTATTGTATAAAAACAATACAAGAGATGTTTTTAGTGTGTATCTTGATAATTACTATGTAAAAAGTCATATATGAGTGGTGATGTTTTAAAAGGATTCATCTACCATTATCCACACCAAAAAAGGGAAGGCATTACTGTGGGTTTGGTCATCGGAATCCCCCAAAACATCAAAAGGGAATTATAATACATGGGATATATTTTATCTCTTTACCAATTAAACACACTTTATCTCTATCAGATATTATTTTATATTTAGATACAATTTATACAATATACATTAATGTGGGTTAAGGATTTCATGGAGTAAAACATTCTATTGTATCTGAATAGGATCCAAAGTTTACATCAGTGTTTTGGGGAACTAAACAATAATATCTTAATTTAGAGTTGATATTCCACACTGTGTATAATCCTTAGATAGATGGAAATTATGAGAGAACAATTCAAATACAAGATGATATACTAAGATCTTGTTCTCTGGATTTAAAAGCTTGTTGGGATTAACACCTTCCTCAAGTTGAGTGTTATTACAATAATAGCCTTCACCCAAGAATTCATATGGCTATTTATGAATCCCTTTCTAGAAATAAGTGTAGAACTCCACATAATGGAATTATGTTGCAGAATGAAAGCTATTAGGACCTGATATAGCTAATGAAATTGAAGATAAGGTTACATCCATTCAACAATACATATGGGAAAAGTTGACAGTAATTTCAGGAAGACAGTCATTTTTGTGATCTATAATATAAAGTTGGAGAGACTTTTATTCTATGAATTCATAGGTGGTAGAATAAAGAGAAAAATAATCCCTATGTATAAAAATCCCTTTGAAATTTGTAATCATATTGGGACTGTAGCTTATCACTTAGAACTTCTACAGAAACTCTCTCGGGTTCTCTATGTGTTCCTTTTATCTCTCCTAAGGAAGTACATATATAATCCATTACATGTTTTTAACTCATTTTTCATACCACTGAAGCATGATATATATAATAAAGAATAATTGATTGATATTATGGATCAAATAGAGAACATGATGCAAAACAGGACCACTCACTATGTTAATGTTTTTTGGTGAAACTACTAGATTGAGGAAGCTCTGTGGGAACCTATGGATGTAATGAAGACAAATTATCCTCAGTTGTCGATACCAAAGTAGTGAATTTCAAGGGAGAAATTTATTTTGTGGGGGGGGGGGGGGTTGAACGTAACACCTTAAGATTTTTTAATTTTTTTTTCAAACAAAATAAATATTTTTTCTCATTTGTTTCACACAAATATATTGAGTTTATTTTTTTAGACAATCTATGACACGAATTTTTCACCTAATTCATGATATAATGATATTTATTATATAAAAAGAGTTAAAATATAGGATCAAGGTGCAATGAGTTTACACCAACACCCAAATGAGTGATATACATGATGATTTAACAATAAAACACACAAAAAAATTATAATGCATCAAAATAGCTGGAGACATCATTCCTTTAGGTAATAAATCACCTCGTGCAAAAATGGTAGCAACCCCAAGCTAGAACCAATGCCTCAAGGTATGAAATATTATGGAGACATAAAATATAGCACTAAAATGTGGGAAAACGGTATAATTGGCAACAAACAAGATGAAGTGAAAATAGTAGCAGTGGAGGAACTTCCCATAGAAAAGAGAAACCACTTGTATGAAAAGAAAATTCCATCGAGAGAAGATCAACATCTTCTGGACAGGATAAAATAACATAACACTATGAAAATAAGAAGGCAAAAATCAACCATGGGTGGATCAATTCAGGTTCCTGCCAACATCATAAAGGAAATTCAACAGTGAGAGTAACTCATACTACATGCTACACTTAGTTTAAATGAAACGAAACATACTATTAAAATATTATTATTTAATATGATAATTATGATATAGAAATTGGAATGATGGGTATGAATAAGAGTAAATAAATTATAAAAATATATGGTATGTGTGTGTGTATAAAAGTTTTTCTTTTCTGACAAATTAATTAAAATTATAATAAAATCTATTTGAATATAAGAGAAATATATTCATAAAAAACTATATTTATGCACACTAGTGTGTCTTAACACAGAAAATTTAACCAATTATTTTGTGAGAATTATTTTAAGGAAATTAATATATTATATATTCAATGAATATTTTAATATTCATCTTATGTGTTTCATAGTTATGAGATAAGACTAAATGAAATTTTATATTTAAAAACAATATATATCTAAAATTAGTTTTGTTGTATTTTTTGCGTCGTTAATTTAAAAATAATCTCTTACACTTTCAAAAAATTAATTTGTAAAATTAATTTTCATTTATAAAATGATAAAATCAAATTTATCTTAGAAAGTATTTTTTATAAATTTTTTAAAAGAATAATTTGTTGATGAATAGTTAAAATACTAAATTTTAATTCAAAACTAATTTTTTCATTTAAAATATTTATAAAGTTAAATTATATTTTAAAATGTGTATAAATTAAAATTAGTATATATATATATATATATTAATTCGATTTAGGTTATTGTAATCATTACTATATATAAGTTTGATAGAAAAGAATTGAAAATATTGAACATTTGCCTTTGAAAACCCACTTTCTCGTCGTGTTTCCAAGATTAAATTTAAAATAAAATTTTCCATTTTTTTGAATTGATTTTAGAAATATAAATTCCATATTTCTATTAATAATAAATTATATTATCTTATGTTTTCAACTTAATTTTTTTCTAAAATGAATAGAGAAAAATTGTAAAAATCAATTACCATAGTTAAGGTAAAAATGGGTTTACTAGGGGGTTTAGACTAAATAGATATTAGTTAAATGACATAAAAACTTGTATAAAATATATTATATATTCATATTTTGACCCTATGTTATATAATTATATATAATATTCATTTTTTGACCCTTTTGTCCTATGATAAAAATTGGTACACCTTCTTCTTCTAAAAATTTACAAGTGTTCCACTCACTCTAATAATAAATAACCACCCCATATCCCCTAATCATCACACTATAAAAACTTTTTGGTTCGGTAAATACCTTGCCATATAACTTATAAAATTCATTCCTATCTTCCTATACCGATTATATTGGGCATAAATCTAACCTGGTAAAGAATTTTGTTCAAAACTAATGAAGTTACCAAACGAAGAGGGAATGTTATTCAACGAGTGTTTTTATATTATTTATTAATCCAAGTAAAATTATTAATTTAAAATTATGATGTAATAACCTCTATATAATACGTATACTAATATGTGTTTATGTGAATTCATTGACAATACACCTTCTCTGATTCCATCAAATAGATTATGAATTCTTCAATAATGTGTATAACAGACTACCACCACATGATCTGATGTCATTGTTTTTTCATTACCACCTCTCATGGTTGGTATGATGATGGATATAGTGTAAATATTTTATATTTATAAAATAATTATTACAATAGATTAATTATATCACATATACCTTTTATATTTCTATTCTTTAGGCGATACGATAATTTCACTTGTGTGTACAACAGCCTACCACCCAACAAAGCGATGTGATTTTTTTCACTATCTCTTTGCATGAAAGATAAAAATAAAGATAAAGATAATGAATATATGTGATATAAATGAAATAATTAAAACATTTATGACATATCTTTTATTCTTAAATGATAATATATCATTTTCTTTCTTACCTTTTCACTCACAAAAAGATGATAACATCATCCATGTGCGTGTGGATAACTTCCTTCACAAAGCAATGTGACTATCTCTAATCATCATCAAACCATATGGATGATATGTAAAATTATATTAAAATTAATAATATTTTATTTGTAAAATTTTGAAAAAATTTAATAATAGAATATTACTTACCTACTTCCAAAATGATCATTGAAAAATGGAAACATTACTCATGTATGTGTACATCATATCATCTCAATGATATTAACATACTTCATTTATCCAAACCATATTTCATGACTTTTATTGAAATTATTTTTTATGTATAAATCTGATAATTATTCCTTTATTATTATTCTGTATATTATGTAACCATGATCAATATAATAGGTTCAAATATAACAAATCAAAATATATGTGAAAAACAAAGCGGTTATTACCCGAAACATGATTTTAACATGGAATTGGTAATAAATGGGTAATAAATGGTTATATGTAAAAAATATATGTTAAAATATATATAATTACTATTCTATAATATATTTCTAATAATAATATATTTATTATACATGACTTTGTAACTTATACAATTAAATTCATGACTAAAGGTGAGGGATTTCTTGTGTCTCTTTTATTTCTGGGAGACATTTGAAAATTAATTAATATTTTGTTTTGTGTTTTGTATATATATCCCTTTTATAATTTCATATCATCAATATAATTATTCTCATGATATTATAATTTTAATTTAATATTATTCTTTCTTGGGTATTGTGATTCAATGTTACTGAAGGGGTAATAGGTTTATGATACAACCCCATTATTTATCAGGATTGTTTATGATTATGCATCCAATAAAGAAATATTATGATAAATATCACATTAAAATCATGATTTTTCTTCTATTATGGTTATTTAGTTATAATACATGTTTTATAGTCATTTTCCTATCTTTATTTCTTCAATATTTAATAGTAATGTTTTTACAAAAAAAATCATTATTTCTCACATCGATCGGAAACCCTTTTTCATCCAAAACATTGTTTCCTATAAATGTTTTATTTTCTGAACATTCTAGAAAATATTTATTAAAGTCATTTTAAATGATATTTTACTTTTATTTTTTTCAATGAATCTTCATTTCATTTTAGACACACTGCTCGTTTGGATTTTTCTAAAAATTTGAAAGGAATATTCTTTTTAACATGTAGAACATGAATGGAATTTTCCAATTATATAACCATTTTTTACATAGAAAATTAATTTATATGGTTTCAAGGTTATTTTTATTGAATTTTATTTAAAAATAATTTATTAATTATTAGTTTTGAAAACATATTTTCAACGAAAAGTTATTTTTTTAGGAAATGATCCATGTGATCTTAAAAAATAATTATCCATATAAGATTACATTCAAATATTTAACTAAGGATTTTCAAGGGATATAAAAAAAGGATAAAAATAATATTATTTTCCAGAATGGTTTATCAAAAAAACATATTTATGAAACCTGTTTCTCTTCCATGGGTTTTACCATGTAAAATTATTTTGAAAACAACTTCTTTTTTCAAAGGCTATAATATGTTGAAATAATGAAATTATTATGAAACCTATCTATTTTCCACCATTTATGATATGATAAAATTTGTATGAAACACGTTTAATTTCATGGGTTATGATATTATTAATGTTTAATGATCTTATGAGACACATACATATGATTTTCATTATGTGGTGGGTGGGACCTTTTTCTCCATATAATGCATTGGGTAAAGATTAATAATTCTTAAGAAATATATTATAAATGAACCTGATTAAATATTCACAATGTTATACATGAACATGCATTCATGTTCTAAATGTTATACGGGAACCTAATTACATGTTCACAATGTTATGTGTGAGTCTAATTATATGCTCACAATGTTATGTGTGGACTTAACTACCATGTCCATAATGTTATACCTCAACTAGATTTTAATTCCATATGTTTATGAGAGAGTTTGATTTCTTGTACTTAACCTAATGAGTGAACATGTCAATATCTATACATGTTCAAAATGTTATAAGTTATTTTTTATTGAAAAAGTCTATGCCTTATGCCATTCTTATTCTCTATTGTCTCATGTTATTTTATTCCCTTATGATTTGTATCTTATAAACTTTTAATATTTATTCCATGACTCAATATTATGATATTTTATATTCAAGGCATGTTGTTAAAAAGAAATTATCATGTTATCATACCTTTATGTTCATGCTATTCTTATATATCTCCCTTATTTACCCTTACTGAGCATATGAGCTCACCCTTTATTATGTTTTATTCCCCCCGAGTTATGAATAATGATTTAAGGTTGGGTATTTTTCTTGAAGAGTTCTAAGGGGGTGATCTTTTTTGAATATGTTGTGGATCATTCACCAAATTTTAATATTGTATACCTACACTCTAAAGACACTAAACTATTATGGTCCCCTAGAATTCATTTTCGTAATATATTAAATATTCATTTTAAAATATGTAAAATTTATATATGAAAATCCAAGACCAATGTAAAGATATTCAAGGTACTCCTTGAAAACACAAAAGAAATATACAACACCATTTTAGAACAATAATCAAAATAAATTGGTTACTGATAAAAATGAATGAAATTATTATATAATCAAATCTTATATATCTTTTTGAAAATGTAGACTCCATTTTTTCTCAACTCAACTATAGAATAAATAATTTCTGATGAGAAACAAAATCTCAGGGTATAGAAAGGATAGAATATTCTCTATTCAACAACACTACTATAACATATAACTCAACGAAAAAAAAGGATTCATAATGTTTTGTAAGACTAAGAACTATAACATGACTTGACCATTCCTTGATACTGGGGTAAAATATAAAGGGGGAATCAATAATCAATAATTCATGTTCATAAATTGAGGATTTACCTCACCCATATATCCATAATAACAATTGTACTATACTAGATACACATTGGGGAAACTAACAATTTTTTTAGGAAAAATTTTCTATCAATGGAGTACTAAGTAATACTATCATAACAGTCCATATATGTAAAAAAACCACACAACTCATAGAAAATAAAATAGGGGTCTCATTCATCATTGAACTATATGTTTCAGTTATGGGAGTTTTTAATATAGACAATGTACCTGCACCGTGTTGAGTAGAAAACATCATATGAGGTAGTACCTAACTCCATAGATAAATGAACTGCACCTCATGTATGTGGGGGAATAACCGAATCTATCTATTTTTTGGGTGACCCACACTTTATCTCGGATAAGGGGTTATCAACCCCACACCCAATATGGAGGACCCATACTCCAAATATGTTGGGGATTAATAAACATCAAGTGGAATATGGGGTACCCATTCATGATCATCTTCACATCTATAGGGGAGTACAAAATACAATGTTTTCTCTGGTCCTCTCACCTAAATCCAATCATCACCTCTACAGAGCTCAAATCCACAAATTTATCAAAATTCCTCACACATAGTCATATATATTAAAAAAATATCACACCAGAATTTTCTTTGGAATGAAATTATCATAAAAAACATTTTAGTTTTTAATTATGAAACACTAGTGAGAATAAATGTAAAACTTTAAATGATACATAGTGTACAACATGTACATTATTTTACATACCATGTGGCCCCTATGGGTATGTATTACCACTATTATTCTGTGTGATGTACAACTAAATGAAATGTACTTTTATGTACACTCCATGTAGGTCTCACAGACTTCCCTAGATAGTAATCTAATACACACCTTATTTAATAGTATACATAATGTGCTTACATGATTGGTACTAGAAAGTGTTTACTCTAGCACATAATATATCGAATAGTACATGAGATATAGATAAACACAATGTAATGGATGGGTGTGTACTCTAGTACACTCCATTTAGTTTGGGATACCACTACAGGACATGTACTTTTTGTCTATCATCCATGTAGTTTTTAATAATTTCAAGGAAACTGTATCCACTACTAGTGACTATACCTGAAATATAATCCTCGGTTACATGCCATGTGATATTTTTATCCCATATAAACCCATGATTCAACACATAGAAATGTACATGACATATAGTTATTAACTATATGATATATAGTTATAAAAATTTATAAACCCAACCAATTCCTCAAAAACCCCATATTTTCAACATTTATTTCCAAATATTATTCTCAAATCGCAACCAAGGACCTCAACCATAATTATTATACTCTTTATAACCCATTTAATATTTCTTTCACTATAAAAACTATGAAAAACCAATTCACATGAATCTTTGATGAGCACAATACAACTATTCCTTGAAGAATTGGTTCAATCACACCTTCTACAGACTGTCATAAAGTGTTTCATGTCCTAGATGACTCACCATGGCCTCACTCTTCCCATTTTATATCCATAAACAAGATTGACGTTCCCACATCAATTGTCAATTTTTTATAATCTCTGCCCGATATCATCAAACCATTGGCTATATAGTTATCCAGTGGGAAAATCAGGAAGAAGAGGGGGTAGAATGAAGAAAAGAGTGGGGATTCAATTCCTTGACATTGCCTAAACCCCTTTTCCACGATCTTTTCTATATAAGTAGTTTCTTTAGCATTCATGTCTATTTTTCTCTTGAATAACCATTTACAACCAACACGATTAACACTAATTGGAGGATCGATTAGGAACAAAATTTTAGTTTGTTAAATGGAATCCATCTAAGAATTCATGTATTCTTTTCATCTTGTAGCCTTTGAGATCTCTAAAGGATCCTTATAGGATATAGTATTATCATTTTCAACCAGTAACAAGTCACCATCATCGGTGAATAGGAAACCATATCTCTCTAGTTCTATTACCTATAGTGTACACTTATGTTGTAATTTCATTTCAAGAACACATTCTTCCATGGGGTCTTATTGAATCAGTTTTTGTACCAATTCATGTGCATCTTGAGCATCATGTTCATTAGAGTAAATCTTGTATCAACAATCCTCTTTAAGGACCTGCTCTCTCTCAAGAAATATAACATGTCTTGTGGTAGTAAAATTTTTATATAAAGGGTTATATCGATATTATCCACTTTTTTCCATGGGGTACACTATAAATATACACATTATGCCTTGGGGTTGCATTTTATTTATTGATCTAGACTTAAACAATTCCTCACAACCCCATCCATGAACATGGGACAAAATGAGTTTCTTCCCACACTATAATTCGAAGGGAATAACATTTTGCCCTATATTTGGTACTCTATTTAGTATGTATAATGATACATATAATTCATATCCCCAAAAGGATAATGGAAGACTTTCATGACTCATTGTTGACTTTACAATGTCCAACATGGTATTGTCCCTCCATTCAATAACACCATTCCACTATGGTTTATAAGGAGGAGGGAGTTGAGATAAAATCTCGTAGTCCTTTAAAAATTAATTATAGCGATGGTTAGGATATTCACCACCTATATATTATTTAATTTCATTTATATTCAGACAAATTTTATTCTCAACCTCATTCTTGAAATCCTGGACCTTCTCAAAGGATTCAGATTCGGGCATTATTAAGTTGATAGAACCATACCTACTCATGTTATCAATAAAATTAATAAATTATTAGTATCCTCCTCAATATTCTACATGAAAATGTCCACACACATCAGTGTGAACTAATTATATAATATCTATTCCCCTTTCACTGTGACCACCGAATAGATGTTTTTTTTATTTTTCATTATAAAAAATAATTCCATCTTTCAAATCAATTTAGCTCAAAAGTGTCTAAATAACAATAATGATAGATCTTTTTAAAATTCTTATCATTTATGTTACTAAGAAGGTGATTCCAAAACTAGGTTTCATATGAGTCCCACATATTAGTTTCATTATCAATCACTAATTTTTATATTTTGTTAATTTAATGCATAAAGACCATTATTTAGTTATTCCATTATATAACATATTCTATCTTTATAAAAATAGAAAATTTTATTCCAAAAGATGAAAATTAATCCATCCACATCAAATAATGAAATGGAAATAATTTTATTGGTAGCACTAGGAATATAATAATAGTTCATTAAAACTAAAAATCAATCCTATTGGAAATGATAGATAATAGTCCTTAAATACTAGATCACCCATCCTCACTCCACTAATAGCCCATAGATCCACCTCACAACTTATATCCCTTAAAAATATACTCAGTTCCTATATTTGGATATAAATTTGTAAACCACAATAATTATCTAATACCCTTCTTGTATCTATATAAATATTACACTTGATAGAAAATACACCTAAATCTTCCCCTTGCTTCTTTTTATGGGTAAATTTCTCTTCCAATGGCCCTAATTAACATAAGAAAACTATACCACATCTTATTCCTTTCATTTACTCTAGATATCATTCTTCTTAGAAGGACCATGGTCTAGATCCTTTGACTTGGAATGTGTCTTCAACCCCTTTTCAATATTCCTCTTATTCTTATTCACTATATGGACAAATAGTTTTCCACACCTGACATTTATATCAATCTGTAATATACGAGTAAGAAGTTATGACAGTGTTTTGTTATGATTTTTATATTATAATTCATAATAAAATTTAAAAAACATTTGGGAAATGGTGAATATATGAGATTTAAGGACATCTCAACAGGCATATTAAAATCCAAGATATACAAGTGCTCAATGTAGGCAATCATCTTGACTACATATTCCTTATATGGTGTTGACTCTACATGTTTTCTCATAAATAGTGTATTGAAAATCTCATGCCTCACTTATCTTTGTATCTTTTTAAAAATATCCCAAAGGTGAGATATTATGTTATACACATACATATCCTTGTATTACTATAAAATCTCATTGAAAATAATAGATAACATAAAATATTGTACTTCCATTTCATCTTGCACATGCTTCAGATATAGAGACACCATATTCACTCTAGCCACTTTTGAAATAGACTCCTGAAGTATGGTTTCCATCATGTACAATTTCCATTCATGGAATAATATAACACACACGAACCTATACCATTCCAAGAAATGTTTTCTAGTAAGAAGTTTATCCTTCTCTAGTATTAATTGTAGTGATATTGTTGGTACCGTTTGATTTTCCATTTCTATAATTAAATATTAGACAATTATTAATTATTTTTATTACAAAATTGATTAAAAAATATTAAAATTAGTTAAATTATTATTTATATAGATTTATTTATAGAATCCAAATATGCATAACCGTTAGTTTTTTAACATCATTTCAGTTAGATATTGTATTATAAAGTATCTATATTCATATCTCATAACCCAAACTTGGTCCTGACAAGAAATTTGAAATTTTTTAGGTCGATATAACATTTCAACTACATTAAATAATAGTTCCTCAATATTTTCAGTGGACTACCCAATACTAAAATAATGTTTCGTTTTTTTCCCAAATAAAAACCTATTATGTACACCATTCCACACATGGGAAGTCTTCCCTAGATTTAAACAATGTTAAAGAAACCTATAACTTCAATCTAGAATTTTCATGATAATTTCAAGAACCCCAACATGGGTTATTCAAATACTTTGAACTATAAGGTCAATTATAATTTACATTTTGGAAGGATAATATAAATTAATATTTTATATTGAGGTAATTTTATCCTTATTTTTAATTCCATTTCATGCTTCAAAATTCCAGGTTGGTATTTTGTGGATTTCACTTAAGTGATTATCTCTGACCGATAATACATTTACTACTAATACGAATATATTTAATTTAATCTTGAATTAATTTTAATTTATTTATTTATGTGTTCTTTCTGAATTCAAAAACCTAAATAATCATCTATGGAGTGGATAGAAATAAAATATATAAGACCTGATCATGATATTTTTATATTGGTTAGTTTATCTAGAGGATAATAGTCTAACCCTCAAAAATAGAAGAAATAACATGAAACATAGATAGGTTTGTGTTGAAATATTACACATTGGATCCTATTAATCACCTCAATTAGTTTTACATCATCTCCTTGAGTCATACCACCTTAAATAACATGGGAGATACATCCACACATAATCTGTTACGCATATGTAGGATAGGGGATCCAATGTATTATATTAAGGGATTTTACAAAAAAATAAACTTTGGGAATGTAGGACCATGAATAATAATTTCAAGGGGATGTCCCACATGACATCAATATTAACATAACTATAAAAAATTAAAATAAAAAATCACACACAATGAATCGAGTAATCTCATGATCATCTACACATCATGAAACAAATGTTTATTCAAAATATTGTTACCAAATAATATCATTCTTTCTTTAATCAAAATAATTTGACATGATTTAATCTAATTAATTAAATTTATCTTAATTACATCCAACCATTCTTAACTCATTATAATCTCTAATTTAAAAAAAATATTTTAAAATTAATATAGTACACATGTCTACATGGAGGAAATCTTGTCTACCTTTAAATATTTAAACTCGAAAGTTATTTTATCATACATTTTCTACTCATGTGACAAGGTGTGTACTGTCAAATTAATGTCACATGGAACAAATATTCAATAAGTTTAATTATATATTTAATTCTTCTTTCTATAAACAGTTTAAAACACACCCATTAGAAGACAAAATATCAAATATAAAAGTACATGAAATGTACTTTTCTTCATCCCATGTTTGCAACACACACCATGGGTTAGACCATGTTTCTTAACTTGTACTTGTTCAATGTATACTATTTGAAATCTCATATTTCATTATATTTGTGTACCTATGTAGTGTATCTAATACAAATATCTCTAGGTGACCGTATGTTACATGATGTTAGAGGACTGTGACTACACAATGTGCATGTTACATACACAGTGTTCTTTTCTATATAACATGTTCTTGTCTATTTGGATCCACACAAAGATCCAATATATTCAGATATTAGAACATTTTTTTAAATTTGAAAAGATAGAGAAATATATTGATGAAAAAACAAAACTGCATAATGTGTACTCTGGGACTGCACGACCTGTTCTTTATTTTTCTCCAGGAAGAGCCTTCGACACCATCATATATAAATATCTAGATGATTATTGTAACACCCCAAGATTTTATGAGATATTTTCCTTTTAATTTATTTTATGTATTCTATTGTACGCAACACAAAGATTATCTTGTGATATATGCAACACCGTATTATCTTGAAGTATATTAAACACTATATTTGGCCTGTGTTACAGCCAATTTAATGTTCTTGGGATAGAATTCATATCTCACAACACTATGTATTGATTTTTTTCAATGTATAAAAAAACTATTTTTATATAATGTTATATTCAACACCAATGGATTTTTTCACTAAACCTAACACTGAATTGGATTGCATTACATTCAAGAGTGACCTTCCTTGATAGCTTGCATTGTACGCAATACCGAGTTTTACTAAACAACAATATATTATTAAAATATTATTTTTCAAATAGATATAAACAAACAATTATGAATAGTATTAATCACATTTTGAGTTTTATATAAAAATAACATTCATATTTTGAATTTTATAGAACATTGTAAAATAAAAAATTGATTTTTGTGGATAAAACAAGTGTTTTTCTAAAAATGCAATTTTACTACATTTCTATGGAAACCCACTTTTATTTCTAGTTATTTGAAGAATTATAAGTTCTATTTTATTTAATAAACTTATTATTTAGAATAAAGACATAAAAATTTAATTTGGTTTATTTTTTGGTATTTTCTGATGAAATTCATATTTTAATTAATAATGAAAAATATTGCATTTTAATTCAGAACTACATTTTCAATTAACTTATTTATAAAGATAAATTAACTTTTTAACTGTTTTACTGTGTAATTGGATTATTTTTATATAATATTATACTATTTTGGTCACTTTATGTAATTTCATAGTTAAATTAGCCATAAATGCATATAAATCTTTTGATAGTTTTTACTTCTTGAGACCCCACTTTCTGGTTTTGACAAGAAGAATTAATTTTAAATTAATTATTGAAACTTATATGTTTTGAATTTTGGAAAAATGGATTCTTTATTTGGAATCAGTGGGTCCAAATTATGTTAATAGGTTACTTTTATTATTTTTGGATATTATGAATAGTAACTACGATAATTTTTATTTACCATAGTTAAAGGTAAATCAGGTAAATTAGGGTAAAAAAATATGATAAAAATACTACAACTACTCCAACACCTAAAAAACTTATTTTATGAATAAATTTCTATCAATATTGTTTCTGATGCTTTCTTCGGGGCGCGTGCGCATCTATCTGCGGAGGAGGACGTGCTGCACTGTTGCCCCGCATTCCCGCTTTCCAAAGGCGGGTGGCATTCACTCCTTATTGAGGGACGTCTGCACCTTGATCGAAACGGGATGATGGGATGTCGGTTCTTCCTTCTGTGGATTCCTCCTCGGAACTCATCACCTAGTCTAGGTCTCCCTTATAGATTTAATATGTTGTTCGTGAAACTCTTCCCAGTGCCATGTTTCCATGGACGCCAGTTAATTACACTACTTCTGTCGGGCCATTCCAAAGGGTCTGGTCAGGGAAGCAAACTTCAGTCGGGGGAGTAGTCACGTTGAGGCATCAGTAGCATGTCTGGATGCTGGGGAACTGGCATGTCTTTCTTTTATCCCTTGTCATAGGGCTTCTCGAGGGTGTGGAAGCCTGAGGCGTCCCACATCGAGTGCGTGGAATAATATACCATAGACGTATATCTGAGGTTTTCCTCAGCTTCATGTTTTTAACACAAGGTATGCCGCAGGTTTAACGTCCAGTGGAGACGGATCAGCCCGATCAGAGCATTAGCTAGAATGGATCGGATTAAGGAATTTCCCTTGAAGGGGTGTCGATATCGGGACCAGCCCATGGGCGGCTGCGAAGGGGAGAGGAATGGTATGATCTTGCCAGGACATGGCAGTCCGGGTGAGAAACAGGATGGGTGATGGAGAGTTGAATGAAGTGGAGGGGGAATGAAATGGGACCATCGCAAGGGCGACAGTGAAGTTGGTCTTGAGCCTCGAAGAGACCTCCTACGTATCCCCATGGCAGGGAATCAAATTCCGCGTAGTTCTGGATGGTGCCAGCAAGCTGACGTGAAGGTGGACCCTGGCACAATGGGCATCGTTAGCGAACCTACGTGAATGTATACCTTGGTCCGATGGGTGTCGTCAGCGAACCGAAGCGAGTGAGGACCTTGGTCCGGATGGTGAGGGGCTTACACACTAGGCTGCCCAGGTGCAGGTGACCTGACGTGAAGAAGGTCAGAGTGACCAACATGTGGTGGGCTTGAACCTCTGGGAGGCTTCCTATGTACCATGCCTTGACATGGATCAAAGACCACGTAGTTTAGGTTGGACGCCGGAAGGCCGATGTGAATGACGAGGACCAGGGGGGTCCTAGTGGTGTGGGCTTGGACCTCGTGGAGGCTTCCTACATACCATGCCTTAGCACGGATCAAAGACCACGTAGTTCAGGTTGGACGCCGGAAGGAAAATGTGAATGAGGAGGACCAGGGGGTTCGTAGTGGTGGGGGGCTTGGACCTCGTGAGGCTTCCTACGAACCATGCCTTGACATGGATCAAAGACCACGTAGTTTAGGTTGGTCACAATGACTTGCCGCTGGACCGGAATGTAGTTTAGCGTCGTGTGGGACGAAGGTGGGACCTGACGTGAAAAAAAATGACTGATGGGATTCAACCTCGTGGAGGATTCCTACGTACCATGTCGTGACACAGATCAATGACCTCATAGTTCAGAGGGGCTTCGTCGGTGAACCGACGTGAAGGTGAACCCGGGGGTCCACTTGTGGTGGGCTTGAACCTTGTGAGGCTTTCTATGTACCATTCCTTGATATGGATCAAAGTCCACGTAGTTTAAAGGGGTTTCATCGGAAAACCCACGTGGAGGTGGGCCTTGGTCCGATGGGTGGTGGGCTTGAACCTCAGGGAGGCTTCCTACGTACCATGCCTTGACATGGATCAAAGTCCATGTAGTTCAAAGGGGTCACAATGGTTTTCCATCTGACTGGGATGTCGTTTAACGTCATGCGGGATGAGGATGAACTTGATGTGAATAAATGATGGGTGGTCTTGAACCTCAGGGAGGCTTCCTACGTACCATGCCATGCCATGGATCAAAGACCTCGTAGTTAAAAGGATGTACGTCATCAGTGATCCGACATGAAGGTGGACCTTGGTCCAATGAGATATGGGCTTGAACCTCAGGGAGGCTTCCTACGTACAATTCCTTGACAAAGATCAAAGTCTTCGTAGTTCAAATGGTTGTGCAGTTTAATGTCATGAGGTACAAGTGTATACAGTTTAACGTCATGCTGGATGAGGGAATTTCCATGGGAGATTCTTACTCTAAGCCCACGTGAGTCATGCTCGGTGTGAGAAACAAGAGGCATCCAGGACCTGACGATCACATCACGAAGGGTGCATTCGTGAGAAGTGAAGAGGGGCTTATGTTTTAGGCGGCCCATGGTGCTAGGACATACTCTAGGATGGAGGCCCGAAGTGCGGAAAAGCGTAGCCGAATAGGGATTTGGGACCAATGATGGGAGGTACCTCATTCCCTATCACACCCTCCACTGACCTTGGTAGTGGGGAAGTACGGAGATGCAGTGGTGCAGCCTTCCGCAAGAGGGTCTAGAGGGCTTACACTAAGGTGGTTCCCCTTCTCCCATGGACATACACTACCCCGAGAAGGGGGATATCATCCCTTGTGGAGGGGGTGACCCCGTCTCTATGGAGACGGGTGGCTTAAAAAATGTCCAAGCTGGGGGGACCCTACGTGCGAAGCACGAGGCCATATCACAGTTTAACATCATGTGTTGAGGACGGGGTGCTTGGAAGTTTAACATCCTACAGCTCGGATGAGGTGGGTTCACTCCGCACCCCTAGGACTTACCTGACCGGCACCCTTTGCTCCTTGGGGGAGGGAAGGTACCAGTAAGGTCGTGGTCAAGGGGGGTCGTAGAGAGAACCATTGAGGGGTCCACGTTAGCATTTCTATGCGAATAACCAATAGCCGTTAGCGTGCCTATGCGAAGAAGCATTAGGCGAAGCAACGCTACGAGTGGTGGTGTCCGTGGGACTTTGAAATCACATCGTGCATACCTGGAGGGTCGCACGGGAAGAGGAATTGCCAAGCAAAGGAGTGTGCTTTGCAAAGTGGAGTGCCTTGGCCTTACCATGGGGCAAAGGTGTGAGTGGAGGGTGCTTTTCTAAGTGGAATAGTATTCACGGAGCACTGCCTCGCAAAGAGGAGGTGCCTCGCGAAGCATGGTGCTGCGAAGGAGTGTGCTTCGCGATGTGTAGTAATCCTGCCTAAGCATGGGGATCACTTGTACAGGATGGGTGTTTCATGAAGCATAAACGCTTCACGGCTGCCCCGGTTCCCTTGGGAATCCCCCTCCTTCTTGAATGCCCTTGAGCTTCACGAAGGGCATCTCTCTTGGAATAGGGGCTCAAAACGAGACAAATCCAAGGTGGCACGCGAAGTAGAAGTACCTCGCAGAGCTCATGATTCCCGGGGCAAAGGGTGCTTCGCGATTCAGGAGTGGAGAATCCAAAAGGTCGGATTGTCCATCCTCTTGGACTCAGGGGGAGCCCAGTATTTATAGGCAAGGGGAGCCGCAAAGCAGAACTCCCGCGCCACCTCCGGCGGTTCGCGGCGCGCTCGTGAATGTCTAGCCGTTCGCAGAGAGGTACCACCTCTGGCGCTTCGCTGCAGGATCGTGAATGTGAGGTCGTTCGCGGAGAGGTACCGCCTCCGGTTCTTCACGGCGGGCTCGAGAACTCCAGGCCGTTCACGGAGAGGTACCGCCTCTGGGGCTTTGCAGTGTGCTCGTGAATGTCAAGACATTCGCGGAGAGGTACCGCCTCCGGCGCTTCGTGGGACCGCGATGCTCGGGGGTGCTGCGCGTCGGGGCTTCACGAGGCAGCTTGCGGGGCTTCTTTTTCGTCCCTTCATTTCGTGGAATATTTTGGCACCAAAAAATGCCCCCCTAAGACTTGGAGCAGTGGAGGGATGAAGGGTTGAAGTCTGAGGGAAAATTGCCAAAATTGTCGGCGGTGGCGATGCGACTTCACGAAGGGGTCCAACGGTGCTGACCGGGGCCATGGGATCCGGACGCGTCATGATGCTCCGCGCAGGCGAGGCGCGCCATGAAGCTCCAGGGTCACCTCTTATAAATAGGGGGCCGACCTCTTTTGTCTTCACGCGGTTTTCTTGTCCTTTTGCGCTCTCGATTTCGCGAAGCTCCATGTACTCCGCGCCTGCTCTCCGTGACTCAAGCTTCGCGGCGAACCGCGGGTCTCTGACTCCGCGACCGTGCCAAGAAAAATCCTGTTTGGCAGCCTAGGTCAGACTCTACGGCTTGGTCTCACAACCGACCTTTGCGAGCCGGCTTCGCGATCCAGCTTTGCTATCCTTTCTGAAAAAATTCTTTTCTGACTGTAAGAACCGAAATGGCCCATCGAGAAGCTGTATTAGGGGTGCTTGCGGATGTCGCCCATTGGGATGAGATGGCCAACTGTCTGGGCCTTGGGGAGATGGTATGAAGCCACTCGGACCACATTTCTTTGACAGATCTGGTATCGGAGGGTCATAAAAATTATCCGCAGTGCAAGAAGATGCCATTGTATGGCTTCGGGTTGAGGGATGACGTCTTCATCCCTGAGGCTAGTAGGGATGAACCAGCTTGCTCGTTTAGGAGCACGCCATGTCAGCACCAATGGTTCAGGGCGGTCGATGGTCATGCGTGGGAGGACATCAAAACGATCACCGCCAACTGTCTCTACAACCATGTGAACAATATTGACGGGAAGTCACTACAACTGGAGACATCTCCTCCTCTGTATCGTACCATGCTGACGGAGGCTTTTCAGTATTTGAAGAAAGTGTGGTCCGATGAGTGGGACCTGCGCCAGGGTGGCAACTTTACTGATGACTGGGCCTGGGCCTACTGGGTAGGCACCTCATGCGAGGAGTTTGGGGCTGATCTGAGGAGAGTGGGTTTATATGAGGCGGCATGGGCCTACCAAATACACATTTACCAACCGAAACAACTGATTTCGGAATTGCTGAGCAGATGGTTGTCTTGGACCAATACCTTTCACCTTCACCACGGGGAGGTCGGCATCAGTGTGTGGAATGTTCACCAGATTTCGAGGGTTCTGATCTTGGGGGGACACGTATGATGCATTCCTCCCCGTCATGAGCGCGTGGGAGGATACAAAGCAAATGTCGCGACTGGCGTCAGTGCTGATGGCACTCATCCCTGGAGAGGACAAGGAGGCAGTGAGGGATGTCTACTTTAAGAAGTGGTTCAAGCGCTTCCTGAATTTCCTAGGAAATCGAGAGTTCCCTCTGAGGCCTTGAACATGTCCGAGGGCGGCCCAACGGGGTAAGGAGCACTTGTATTGGCTGGTCTTGGAGGACAGCCAATGGAAGGCTTGGGGTTTCAGTGTCAGCACAGAACAACAACCGATAGTCAGGATGTCAGCATTCATTGCGGCTCTCATCTGTGGTTGGATCCTACTAGTGAGCGATACCAGCATGGGGGTGCATCCCAGCTCATTTATCATGGCGTCCATGCTGGTCATGGGGCAGCTGGTTAATCAGGGGATTCCAATTCTCACCAAGCTATACAGAATGTTGCGGCACATTAGCGGGGGAAAGAAGCCGCCAAGGATATGCGGGCCCTTCCACATCCTGTATGGGTGGATTGCGGTGCAAATCAGGGGGATCTATGAGTATCCAAACCCAATCTCACCGCAGGGATCAAACTTCCACCCCTCCATCCTGAATGTGGTTGGGAGCTTCCCGTTCAAACTAACCATGCCGATGGTGCTGAACCGGGTGTGGAGGGCAGATGAGTTTAATTTCCACCCCTTCCCATTGACGACGGGGATACTTACTGATGAAAGTTGGGGAATGGAAGAGCACCGAGCTTACCTCCTGGCCTTTCGAGGCGAAGTTTTGGGGGTACGAGTGGATCGTGAGCTGCTATGCGAACCGTACACCCTGCATCGGTTTGCGAGGCAGTTCTGGTGCCTCCAGCGGCTGACCCTGTAGGTCTACTGGGAGGTGCGTCACGAGGAGCACCCATGTGTGATGAGGCACTTGTGGCTCATGTTCACATGGGACGATGGGAAGATGCTAATTTCATTTCCTCCATCCACCACCGCTTTCGGATTGGTGAGGGAGTATGCCATTATTTGGGAGGATGCTTACCCAGGGGAGATGCCGAAGTAGCCAACTATTCGGGTTGGCGACGGTGGGCCTCCTCTATCCCGAGTTCTAGGTCGGAGGGTAGCTAGGGCCTCTCGCGGTGGCGGGGCTTCCATGGCGGTGAGACCCGCACCGGGCGAGGGTGTGGCAGCAGTGGAGGATCTAGTGATTCCGGAAGAGCAGGGCCATCCGGAGGGGCGGCCACCAAGGGGATTTCGTAGGATATCCACTCAGGCTCCGGGGAAGCGGTTGCGTCATATTGACATGGCAGAGGATATCGTCTTCCTGGAAGACTGGGACATTTGGGATGTCAACCGGCAATTCCTCAGGCCACCCGAGATATGGTCGCACTTGAATCGCCTCAGGATGGAGTTACCGGGAATAGGCTATGTCTGGGCTGGTTTCATGGCGTCTCCGGCGGAGGCAGAGCAATACTTGGACGAGCTGTAGGATTACAGTCACTCCAGTGGTATCCCTCACCCAATAATAGACAGGGTGAGGGTACTTCATGATCGAACGGTCCCCCAATATTTGTCAGCCTCCAATCTAAGAGAGAGATTCCCCTTGCTTGAAGAATCAAAGGACTCCTCTTGGGAGGATGAGGCTGGAGGAGGGAGCCCGTTGGAGGAGGGCGAGGTCGGAGATCAGGGCTCAGATTCCGACGATTTCATAGAAGTTCTTGAGGTTTCATTCCTAAATTAATTCTTTATGGTCTGTTCTTGGTCATTATGGACTTCTCACCGATGTTTGAGCCATGAAGGAGGAAGTTTTACGCAGGCCTCGTTCTCGCCCCTCGGCGGGTGATGATGTAGGACCTTCAGAACATGCACTTATGGCTGCGTCTAGTTCTGCGTCTGGTGGGACCAGAGCACCTGAGGTAGCTCCTCCAAAATCTCCAGACCTTCCAATAGTATACGTAGGGCCTCGCCTCGGGGTCCTGTCAGTATCGGCTCATGAGAAGCACCAGGAGGTCGATCTATGTATGTTTCCTCTACCGGCTTCCTTGTCGTCATATGTAGACTATGCCAACTAACGTTTATGACCCTCTCTGTCATGCAGTTCTCGGACTGGTGTGGGATGCTGCGGCAAGGCTAGTTGGGATTTCTGGTGGCATCCCTCCTAGGGGCATGCCGGTGATGGTGGCGATAGTCCCCCCATCTCCCCGAGCTGCAACACACATCATCACTGACGGACCACCAGCAGGGTCGTGCCCGAGGTCATTGAGGAGGACTCCAATGAAGAGGATCGATCGGCCCATACCACTCCTATCGCTCCTTCTTCAGTGCCAGATGTCGTGCCAGATTCAATGACAGATGCAGATCCTGTCGAGGACCTCCTGCGGGCGTATCCTGCGTACAAGCCTGCCAATAGCACAGACTGGGACGAAACGGCCTCCGATGAGGAAGATAGCAGCATAGTCTACCGCCGGTCATGGAAGCTAATCATGAGCTTCATCAAGGACACCCCACAAGCACTATGGCTAGACTAAATAGACAGACTTCGCTCACAGTTGCGCTAACTGTGTGATGGGGGAGTGGTTGCCCAAATTCCTCATGCGCTCATCCGAGATCTCATGGCTGAGAAGATCCGGGAGCATGATCGTGGGCTCAACGTGGGATGGCAGCGGAGGAAGGCGACAGACATCAAGAAGCTCCAGGAGGATGAAAGCAAGGTCCAGCAGCTGCAGACCCGGACGGATGAGCACTCAGCCTCTCTCGATGCACAATTTGAGCTGGTCTCATGGTTGAAGGCCCAGCTGGCAGCAACAGAGGAGCATATGAGGTAGGCTTCTGGAAAGATGGTTGCCATTCAGGCTGGGGTAGAGAGGGATATAGCCAAGGCTGACAAACTGAGCCCCTCCCTACTAAGGAGGAGCGGGAGCTGAGTCAGCGGCAGGAAGTCTTTGATGCCACAAGCTGAAGGGTGGCGGAGCTGCAACGCTCTTTTGATGGGTTTAACCCGTCCATAGGGGGAGTCGACCCTCGGGTACTGTAACAAACTAAAAACATTTTATTGGTAATTTCACGCTTCAATTTCTTCCTTTGTATTGAATGTCGTAGCACGCACGATTTCCACTGTTTAAATCGGTTCGTTACATCCCTACAATGTTTTCGGGACATTCGGCGATAATTCCCCAAGCTCACGTGGGTCAAGCCCGATGTGAAAAACATGAGATAGTTGCCTTATTGTCCCACCTAACATAGGAGTGGAGACCAAGCTTCGGGCATCCGGGATTTGGATTACCAGTCCGGATTTCTGAAATATGGGAGAGGCTTGGCCGAGGAATTCTCAAAATAGCCGAATTTCCGTTTCATCAGCGTGCCCTCATGCACGAACGGTGCAACGCCAGGGGCACTGAAATCCGTCCGAACATATGGATACGAGAAGCGTAAATTATGATGCCCAAGGTTCAAAGAAATGTGTGGATGGAGTGACAATAAAGGACAGCCGTTAACCATGGAGGAGAAGCGGTATCCTTACTGTGTTAGCCTAAAATGGGGATAAAAAAATGAGGGTTGACCGTTGACCATGTTCGAACCACAGGATCATGTCACAAATATTGTCGGGCAATCTTTCGGAATGTTGACCCAGGACAGTTGGCGGAGCATAGGTCGAACATCCATACTGTTTTGGGGTCCTTCCAAACATGACCAGTCTTCTGGAACGTTGGCCCAGGACGGTAGGTGAGCCGATGTGGCATGAGACCAGGCCGTTAGGGGGTCCCTTCAGACATGAAAGGGGATGAGGTTCTGAATAAGGGGCACGCAAAGCATGGAATATGGAGTGATGGTTTGTCCAAACAGAATCTGACACTTAGGTAGTTACACCACCGTGGGGGGAGTACGCCAGATGGGCGCGTTGGTTTGGTCATGGATCCTTCTTTCTTTGGGATAGGGCCTCTCTAGCGAGGGGTCTGACCAGGGGGCTGGAAAGGGGAATGATGGGATTAATTATTTCTATGGGCTGGACCCTAGGAAAAATACTAGGGTGTCTCAATGTATCCCATGAGGATGGGAATCAGTCCATACGTAGTTCTGGAAGCATAGTTTAACGTCATGTAGGACGATGAGAAACCTGGCTGTGTTGGTACACAACCTGCCAAAACTACTAAGCCCACGTGAGCCATTCTCGGTGTGGGAAACAAGTAGTGGTTGTACTTTCCGGACATAGAAAAGGGGAGGTAGGGTGGAGAGACTCTTGGTGAATACCGGCCCCATGATACTAACATGCCCATGTGACGCACATAGATGCACGAAGAGATAGAGCTTAATATGTTGGAATTCCACTTGAACATGAGGAAGTGGAAATGTGTGAATCATGATGCTCGAGATTTGGACCACGATGATGACAACGTGACAATAGAGGATAACTGTTAACCGTGGCAGAAACGCAGCGTCCATATCGCGTTATCCTAGATTGGGGACAACCAAATGAGGGTTGACCGTTGACCATGTTTGAAACACGGGACCATGTCGCAAATGTTTTCAAAGATCCTTAGGGACGTTGTCCTGAAACGATTGGAGGGCCCTTAGGTCCATCATCCATGGAGCGCCCTTAAGCCTAGTATCCATGTCGTCTGAGGGTCCTTTTGGATGTGGAAGAGGATGGGAATCCAAATAGCGAGCTCACGAAGCTTGGTAATCGGACGAGGGGAATGTCCCCATGAAAATTCCACACTTCAGGCTCTTTGTCAAAACACATATGAATACGACAACAAGACATATTATATAGAGGTATAATATTCCTTTCCCATAAGGATATCTTAGTTTAGCGTCGTAGAATTCGGACCAAAGGGCGGGAGGAAACATAAGAGGCGCATGGTGGAGTAACTCAAACACCTGGCATGAATGGGAATAGGGGGTGTGTACGGTGCGGTGAACAACCCGACGTGAATGAGGACATAATCCCATATCACACCGCATGACCCCCTTGGGAGAGGTTTTAGGTCAAGGAACCGAAAGTGAAAGTTAGGCTCGGCCCGCGGGGAATTTCTCGGGTGCTCACATGTATCTCATAAGGATGAGAAGCAAGCCTCACATAGTTCATGAAAGAGGCTTACTTTATAGTCTTAGAACTCATACCATGAATGGGTAAGGGGATCAGGGGACACATGGAAAGGCGGTTACAAAACCTAACATGAATGAGGACCTAAGCCCTACTTACCATGTGTTCTCTGGGAAAATTCTCGAGTCGAGGGAACGAACACTAAGGTTAGGCTGGGCCTGCGGGGAAGTGCCCGGGTGCTCCTACGTATCTCATGAAGATGAGATCAAGCCATATGTAGTTCTTCAGGGTGGCACTATAGGGTACCAGTGCAGGGGAAAAAGAGGAGTGTGGGTGTGGCCCTTGCACTAAAAGAAGCCGAATTTGGTAAATCTTGTTTGTCCTTTAAGGTGAGTGGTTTTTTTTATGAAGCGACAGGCCTAGGGTAGTAGGCCCTGGTGTCACCACAAGAATCATGTTGTGATACGCGTTGACAAATGGCATGGCACGTGACCAATACCCAACGTGACGTCCTCTACAACGAGGTCATCACAATGTAGTGTTGTTTTTCATCATGCGACCAGGATGATAATGTCAGAGTTTATGATCATGTGACAGGACCAATAATGCATTTTAACATCATGAAACGTGGACGTAGCAGAGGAAATGCTAGGCGGGGAATGTGCGTAGTGTCATGAAACACAATTGATGGATACATGATCCCACATCACACTGTATGTCACTCCGAGAGGGAGACCTCAGGCCGAGGGGCCTATATAGAGGTAAGAGGTGAAACAGGGGGGAGAGACTAGCTCCCTAAATGGGCTGGACCTGAATATAAGGCATCCGGGTGGTTCTACGTATCCCATGAGGATGGGAATCAAGCTGAACGTAGTTCTGAGGAGATCTTAGTTTATGGTCTTAGAGCTCGGACTGTGAATGGCGAAAACTTCCCGAGTAAGCGCAGACGTCAACCCGATCCCTAAGCCCAGGTGAGTTAAAATCAGTGTGGAAAACAAGGGGGGATCTTTATCACAATACATGGTGCGTCCATCAAAGGTGAGTCGGCAGAGAGCCCCGAAGGACACCTTTGACGCGACTTGTTCCCCCAACGCGCAGACGTGCACAGAAGAAAACTACCAAGAGTTCCGAGACTCTACTTGGACATGATGAGACTGGAGAAGGATTTGAATCGTGTAACTGACATTTTGGGCTTAATGGGGTTGGCGTGGCGATAGAGGAAAACTGTTAACCGTGGCAGAAAAAATAGTCTCCATATCACGTTAGCCTGAGGTGGGAACAACAAATGAGCATCGACCGCTGACCATATTCGCAACGTGGGATTTTATTGATTTTTTGTCCGAAACCCTCAGGGGAATTGGCCCGTAATGGTAGGAGAGCCCTTGGGCGTAGTATCCAAGCTGTTCTTGGGGGGTCCCTCCGGGTGTGAAAGAGGATGGAAGCCCTGATGCAGGGATACAAAAAGCCTGGAAAGTGGGTGCAGACATGTCCGAGTAAAGTTTGGCATTCCAGGTAATAAACTAGAGAACCCTTAGGCACATTCGTGAACCGCTGAAAAGGGTCAACAGAACAGCGCGAGAGGAAGAGGTACATGTCGTGGTCATTACAGGACTGACGTGAATGAGGACATAATCCCATACCACGCCATTTACACCCCTCACGGAGGAAGGGTAGGCCAAGGAGCCAAGATGGGATGGAGATTCCCAAGAGATGGGGTAGGACCCGAAGCTTAGTCATTTGGGTGGTCCTACGTATCCCATAAGGATGGGAATCAAGACACATGTAGTTCTTGAAGATATCCAGGGGCAGGATACCCTAACAAGGATGTGTACGATGCGGCGAGTAGCCTGATGTGAATGGGAACGTAATCCCACACTAAAACGCACGATCTTGTGGGACATAACCTGGGCCCGGGGGCCCGGCAAGGCCAAGGGGCCAGAGGCTGGGCCTCGGTCAGGAAGGCCTGACAAGCTTGCAGTTTAGCGTCTTGCAGTGAGGATGAGGGCCGGGGAATAGGATTCCCTGGACAGAGGAGGTGTATGGTACGCTGAACAAACTGATGTGAATGTGGACATAATCCTTCACCACACCATACACTCCAGGTAAGAGCTTGGGATAGGGCCCGAAAAGGCCATGGGGCCCTAGTCTAGGCCTCGGTGAGGGAGGCATGAGGCTGGGCCTCAGTCAGGACGGCCTGACTAACTTGCAGTTTAACGTCTTGCAACAAGGACTGGAAAATAGATAACTGTATTTCGTCCGGGGATGTGTATGACATGGAAAGTAACCTGACGTGAAAGAGGACATAATATTACACCACGCCGTACATTCCTTATTAGATAATTGGGGTCGTGGGCCTAACCGTTGGCACCACCCGGAGGGAAGTTTTTCGCTTCAGGATGGGGAAGAATGAGTTATTGCACTCGATGTTTGGGCCATCTTGAGGTGGACCTGAGGATCGAGGACACTGTTGACCATGTTCGAAACACAACCTTCCTATGGTGACCTGATATGGGAGCAACAAATGAGCATCGACCATTGACAAATTCGCAACGCGGGACTTCTATCGGCTTGTTGCTTGGAAACCCTCAGGGGCGTTGGCCCGTATCGGTAGGAGAGCCCTTTGGCGTAGTATCCAGGCCATTCTTGGGGTCCCTCTGGGTGTGAAAAATGATGGAATCCCAGTCAAGGAGTGGGTGAAGCATAGTTGTATCCATCCACAAAAGAGGCGAACATCTCCAGGGGGATGTGCAGCCGGGTCGAGGTTTGCTCGATGTGAGTTGGGGAAAAAGTGTGCACCCTGCCATATGTCTTGACCCGAGGGTAAGATTTTGGCTTTTGGGCTGGGCCAACAGACGAAATGTTCATGCGTTCCTACGTATCCCATTAGGATGGGAATCAAGCCATACGTAGTTCTTGAAGCCCATGCAGTTTAACGTCATGCACTGAGGACATGGTAGGATAGAAGAACGGGAGTGGGCCCATGGTCCAACCCTTACAATCCTTGTATGAGCGGGGCTAAGAAGGCATACTCCTTGCTATGCAAGGACCCTCCAAGGAAACTATTCCCAGGGGGGATAGTGGGAGAGAAGATCTTGGGGTTGGGCTCAAGACGAGGCGTCCGAGCGTTCCTACGTATCCTATTAAGATGGGAATCAAGCCACACATAGTTCTTGAAGTGCAGTTTAGCGTTGTTCTGGACGAGAAATGTGTCTCAACTGGGTATATGTATGGTACGGTGGGTAACCCGACTTGAATGAGGATTTAATCCCACACCACACTGTACAATCCCATAAGAGAGTCTGAGTCGATGAAGGCCAAGGGGCCCGAGGCTGCGCATGGGTCAGGGAGGCGTGACTGGCTTGCAGTTTAACATATTGTAGTAAGGACGGGGGGAGATCTTAGTTTAAGGTCATAGAGCTCAGACCATTTTTCATTTTATTGTCCTGCAAGACGGCGGTGCCGTTTAAGGTCGTGTAGGACCATACAGTTTAAGGTCGTGTTGGACCATCTTGGATCAGGCAAGGTACTGCTTTAGGAACCTGGAATTGGTGGGAGGAGTTACGCGCTCACTATCCATGGTCACCAAGGAGTACGCCCCGTTGGGGTAAACCTTATGGATGATATAAGGCCCTTCCCATTTGGGTTCTAGCTTGGTCTGTTTCCTACCGAGGATCATTGGCGCTCGAAGGGCCATCACTAGGTCACCCTGTAGAAATGAACAGAGGCGAACCTTATTGTTGAAGGCCATCGCTATCTCATTCTAATGCCTTTCCAGATTGGGCAGGGAATGAAGCTGGTTCTAGTCCAGTGCTTCTAATTCAGCTAGACGGATTTCACCAACCTCATCTGGGGCCTGCTGGTCATAGACTGCAGTGCGCAGCGATGGTAGCTGGATCTCAATGGGTAGGACAGCCTCAGCCCCATACACTAGGGAATATGGGGTCACCTGGGTAGATTTGCGAGTCGTCATCCGATAAGCCCAGAGGGCGTTGGGGAGCTTGTCCGGCCAACTTTTCATGTTCTGACCAACAATCTTCTGCAGAATGTTAGAGAGGGTTTTGTTGAACTATTCGATCTGTCCATTTTTCTGAACGTGAAAACGAGAGGTATGGTTCGAACGGATGTCATACTTGGCGAATAATTTCTTCAGCTCAGCTGCTCGGAAGTTGGTGTCGTTATCAGTGAGGACGATGTGAGGGACCCCAAACTAGTGGATAATATTGGAGCTCACAAAGTCGACGAAGGAATGGGCCTTGACCTCTTTGAGTGGAACTGCCTCTGCCCACTTGGCAAAGAAATCTGTAGCAGTCAGGATAAACCTACACTGGCGAGCTATTGTCGATGGATATGGTCCCACTACATCAAGTCCCCATACCACAAATGTCCAAGAGTACTTGGTGGGGTGGAGGGGCTCCAGTGGCCGATGCAGGAAGTTGGTGTGAACATGGCATGCGTGGCATCTCTTGGCATACCCAATACAATCGTGGATCATAGAGGGCCAGAAGTAACCCAACCTCCAGATTTGATGGGAAAACTTCGGCCCTGCTTGATGGGCACCATAGGAACCGGCATGGACCTCTTGCATAACTTGAGGAATCTCTACTCCTTGAATGCAATGGAGGATGACGCCATCGAAGCTCCTCTTATAAAGGATATTTTCTAGACGGGGGCTGCTCTGGATGGTAAATTGCAGTGCGCGGTGTCGGATTCGCTCGTGCTTAGCCCGGTCTTCTGGGAGGCGACCATTTTGGAGATACTCGACAAAAGGTGCCCTCCAGTCGGGAGTGGCTTCAACCACTCTGTCTGATGAACCCGGGACCCCTGATGTAGAGGGCTCGACGGTGAGGTTACTTACCCACAGGCCATCATTGTCCTCTTGGGTAACGGTGTCAATGACTCTCCGGTGTGCCAAATGTATGATCAAATCATCTTGCTTGGGTTCTACGAGCAACACAGCTAAGCCGATCAAAGCGTCAGCTCGACTATTCTGTGACCGAGGGACATGGGTGACCTCTATCCGAGAGGGGAACTGGGCCATTAGGTGGAGGGTGCACTCCAGCAATGGCACGAGATCCGGATTTCTAACGACATAATATCCATTGACCTTCTTGATTACCAGCTCAGAATCTCCTTTCACATGTAGATGGGGCACGTCGATCTCAAGGGCCAACTCGAGGCCGGTGATGAGAGCCTGGTACTCTGCCTTGTTGTTGGAACGGCCTTCTGACAACAGGAATGAGTATGGTAGGATGGCTTGCGCCAGGGTAATGAAGATGATACCCAGGCCCACTCTGTTGATCTTAGGATCGTTGAGCCTCCAACCTGTGGGGCTCTAGGAGGCACCGTCGAAGTGCATTTTCCAACATGGGACGGCATGATCGACTGACAGGATCGCCTCATCAGGAAAATCTAGGTCCGAGGACTGATCCGCGGAGGTTGGGTGGGTGGCTAAAAAGTCATCCAACGCCTGTCCCTTAATGGCCTTCTGAGGTATGAACCTGATATCAAACTGCTGGAGAATCACTACCTACTACGCTAGTCGGCTGGTCAATATGGAGCTGTTCAGGATGTACTTCAGTGGGTCTACCTGAGAGACCAATTGTACCTCATGGTGCTGCAGGTAATGCCTCAACTTCTGTATAGCAAAGAAGAGTGCAAGGCAGCTCTTTTTGATAGGGGAGTATCTGACCTCCATATCGAGAATCATCCGACTGAGATAGTAGAGACTGTTCTCAGTACCCTCGTTATTCTTTTAGGCGAGAAGTGCGCCGAGGGACTGTTATAGGGCGGTCACGTAAAGGACCAGCGACTTTCCATAAATAGGTGGTATCAAAACCGGAGGTTGTAGCAGATACTGCTTGATTTCCTCGAAGGCGGTCTGACACTATTCATACAATTCGTAAGCAGCATATTTCATCATGAGCTGGGAAAAGGGCTTAAACTTTCCAGCTAGATTCATGATGAATCGGCGTATATAGGCTATGTGGCCTTGGAGACCTCGAAGTTCCTGAATATTGCTCGGGGAGGAATTTGGATGATGGCCTTGATCTTCTCGGGGTCGATCTCAATCCCTCGGTATCTATCAACAAATCCAACAAACTTCCTAGAGGTGACCCTGAAGGTACACTTCAACTGGTTCATCTTCAGGTGTCTGGAATAGAGGAAACTGAACACTTTCTCAAGGTATTTGAGATGGTCCTGGTGTTGGCATGATTTGACCACTAGGTCATCTACGGAGCATTCCACCAGCGTCCTGAGAATTTGCTTGAATATGCGATGCATGTCCCTCTAATAAGTGGCACCTGCATTTTCAAGCCGAAGGGCATAACTTGGTAGCAAAAGATACCTTGGGGATCCATGAAGGCAGTGGACTCCTCGTCCTCAGGGGCCATCCGGATCTGGTTGTACCCGGAATACCCATCCATGAAAGAGAGAGCTTGGAACCCGGTTGTGGCATCAATCAATAACTCAGTCACCGGGAGTGGGAATTCATCCTTTGGGAAGTGGCGATTAAGGTCGCGAAAGTCGATGTAGACTATGATCTGCCCATTCTTCTTCCTGACTGGCACAATGTTGACAAGCCACTTGGGGTACTAAACTTCTTTAATGAAGTTGGATTAGATAAGCTTGTCAACTTTGGCCTCAACCATAGCACCATGAGAAGGGTGAATCTTCCTGAGAGGCTGCTTAAACCCACGATGGTTTGCCGGGAGGCACAGACGGTGAACGGCTACCTGGGGATCTAGTCCTGGCATCTCGTTGTAACACCAGGGAAACACGTCACGACATTGTTTGAGAAAGTCTATGTACTGTTGTCACTCCTCAGGGGACATGGCTTCACTGATCAATGTGGGTCTCAGATCTTCCTCACTACCAAGGTTCACCTGTACCAGTTCATCAACCGTGGTAGAGACGCCTACCTCAATGGCGGGGGGAGCATCTTCCAGATCTTCCTCTCCACCCGTGGGGGGATTTCCTTCAACGGGATATAATTATGGGCTATCAAAACCTGAGGGGCAGCTGGTTCCAGCTTGGGCAGCAGTGGTCATCATATCAGGAGACTCGTTGGCCATTGAGACCATAAAAATGAAGGCAGTCGACCCTATCCCATCTGGACTTCAGCCAAAGGGGCCACGTTTGATGAAATCAAAGCATTAGTGACACGTCGGCCTGAGTCAGTTTATTCCAGCCCAGTAGAAGAGACACGTATGACGTACTACCGTTGTCATAAGCTTGACATCCCGGTACTGCATAGGGGTAGGAGGCTCCGGGATCACCTGAGCCTGGTTAGTGTAGGATTACGAGGTGATTTTCCACCTTTTCTTGGACATGGGATCATGCCTTCCTTTATACATGAAATAACAAAACATTGCCCCATGTCGGGGGTGGTGGCCTCCAATCGGTGGATCGGGACGATGTAGGCGTCATCCATTCTACCCAGGGATCACTTGTGACCAGGGTGGGTTCATCCTCACTTACTAAGATTTTCTTATCCTTACTCTTGTAATAATCAGTATCCAGATAGCGGGCCTCACAAGAGACTAAAGGAGACACATCTCCTTGGAGCATGCCTACTCGACCATTGAGGGAGTATTTGAGGCATTGGTGATACGACGAAGGGATTCTTGCATGTAGATGGAGCCATGTCCTACCCATCAACACGTTGTAGGCAGTGTCTTGAGAGACGACCATGAACACGGTGCTGGAAATTAAGCCACCGAACTGAGTCTTAAGGCGGATCTTTCCGACTCAGGTTTGCTCGGTAATGTCGTATCCCTAGATTATAAGGTCAGAGGGAGTTAAATCGTTTTCAGACAGACCCAGCTTTCACAGTGTCCGAGTCGGGATTAGGTTGATTTCGGAACCCGTGTCAACGAGGCAGCGGCAGACTTCCACACCATTGAAGTGGCCAGTGATGTACAGCGGGCGGATATGCCCTTGTATAGGAGGGTCCTCATCTTCACCGGAGAACGAGATAACCGCCTGACATTAGGTGTTCTAAATTTCCTCGTCATGGAAGGCTTCTGTGGCCGCCACCTCCGTCTCAAACTGGAGGGGGCTCTTTAGGGCCATGGCAAGTGCCTCGCGCATTTCAGACAATAGGAAAAGGGCCTCAAGGATAGAAAGCCTTGCCGAAATTCCGGCTAGGTGTTTCATGACATCATAATTTCGTGCCAAGCGCGAACCTCTGCTTACAGGAGGTCGTTCGGCAGTTGGAGGCATAACGGGTCCTGTCGATTGAACTAGCGGTTCGCTAGTGCTGGGCACACCCACTTGCCTACTAGTTGAAGCCTGGAGAGTAGTTGCCGGACTAGGATTGGATAGCAGAGACTGGCCTGTAGCTGGGCAAGACTGACTGTGATACAGACGAGGCATCTCTTCATGATCTAGTAGCACAAATGGTGGTGGAGGTAGAGCTGAGGTAATCAGATGGGGTTGCGCATGATGAGCTATGCGCTGAGCCTGATGTCTGGTCTCCGTAGTGTGCACGGCTTGGCTGAAAGTTCTCGCTAACGTGCCTCGACGACCGGCGTGGTTGTGGTTCCACTGCCGTTGACGTCGGCCAGGGACGTTGGGGAGGCTCGCCTGGCGTTCCCCTTCGTCGGGAGTCAAATAAGGATTTACCATCTCCACGGTGTTAACCGATGCGTACCCCTGGCTATCGCTCAACGAGTCATCCACTACCAGGCGTATTCTAGGAGTAATCTCCATTTTAGGGGGCATAAAGACACAGAGAGTGCGGGATGACGACGGCACCAGCAGAGCACGTTGTTTCTTCTTGCATCGTCGCTGCTTGCCCTTTTGGGAAGAGGTCGACTGTGAAGGCGATGCATAGGTACTGGCTAATTCTTCTGAAGGTTCTGGCAGCTTCAGGAGTGCCCAGATGATACCATGGGCACAGAAAAAAGATTTTTGAGCCATCCAGTCATCGTATCTCTGGGACCCGCGGCTGGGAACCTGTTGTCACTCGCCTTCACTATCGCTACCGATCTCTGACCTTGAAAGACACCCACCACTTGTGTTGGTGTCGGGCCCAACCTGACTATGTTGTTGTTGACCTGGTCTTGAAGCCAGTCTTTAAACACATATCATTTCTTGAGGGTGTGCCCTAGAATCCGATGATAAGGATAGTAGTAGGGTTAATCGGTGAGATTTGCCTTTGCCGGCCTTCTGTACTCGGGTAGGAACACAATCCCTTTCTCTAGAGCAATTCGGAAGTAGCAAGGGACCTGATTTTTGTTGAACGAATAATTTTGGTGCCTTCTTTCTGGATAGGGGGCCCTGGGGGCATGGCCCTGATGAGGGGTCGGAGGGGCCTACCATGGAGGTGGCGCCTGATTGTCTCGCCTAGGTAGAGGAGGCGCATTGTGCAGGGGAACCTATCGATTCTGAGGCGGTCGCTGCTGGGCAGGAGGCTGCGCTTGAGGTGGAGGACCTCTACGAGGCTGCGGGAATGGTGCCATTGGTAGTAATTCCAGCTACCTGGGGGCTTCTATTTGGGCCACCGCAGCGGGTTCATCTCTGGCAGTCCTCCTGGCTGGGATCATATGGGGCAACGAACGTGCCTGACTAGCCTGTTGCAAAGCCTCCTCAAGGCACTGAGCCTTATCTAAGAAATCCTGGAACCCTCCAGGGTAGTTCTAGGTAATCAGGAAAGGTACCAGCTCTATTTTAACATTTCCTGCACACATATTCAATAATTTCTCTTGAGTCAGTGGCATATCGAGGGAGTATGTAAGTCCCTTCCACTGGGCGATGAAATCTGCGACTCGTTCATCAGGCCTTTGCTTGCACTTGAAGAGGTCTGCAATGCTGGTCATCCGCGTGGTGGAGCTGAACTAGTATAGGAACTGCCGGTGGAGAACCTCCCAACTAGTCACCGATCCGATAGGGAGCTGGTTGTACCAGATGAATGTGGGACCTTCCAATGTCTGCACGAAACATCGGAGCTTGGTGGTTCTTTCTAGGATAGAGTCCCCAGAATGGGGCCACACCTTGATGAAAAATGGGCCAAGTGCTGCGGCGGGTCCCCTGTCCCGTTTAAGGGTGAGAAAGTGGGGTTCCCAAAACTCAGGGGTGTGGGCATATAATCCACCCACGCGGGGTACGGCTTGTCATCCGGTGGGACTACCACCTGCCGCGTTTCCAACGCTTCGAGGCGGGCTATGAGTGCCACTATAAGATCATCCGGGTGGGCGTCCCTATCATGACAGGGATCGCTAATTAGAAGTGCGTTGTCAGGTTATTCGACATGGTAGATGGCTTCGGCGGCTCGTGGAGAGACTGTCAGAACAGCCTGTAGGGCGACTAGGGGAACCCGGACTGGATTCTTCAGATTGCCCCGTCATTCAGGAGGGTTTGGTGAGACGTATCGCGCCCTCTTGCCGTAAGTCCGGGCTTTTGCCCTGTCTACGGAAGTAGTATGATCATGATTGCCCAGAGGCATCTCACTGGGGAAAATTGTTCCTGCCCCTACTGCCCCAGCTTGGGGTTACCATAGTCTGGTCACCGCTCTACAGCGTGCTCGACCAAGAGTTCGTCAACCAGCCTCTTCTGCTCATCAATCTGCTAGCGTAACGCGGCCTTCTCAGGATATTCGTCTGTTTTCAGTACAGAGGCAGGCGGGTTGGTGTGATTGATAGTTCCAACGTGCTCCTTACCCTTACTAGTATTTCGACTGAGTACCAGCGACTCGGTGGGTACAGGTAAGACTAGGAGGTTCCTCTACTGATGGGTAACCCTCCCTGATGGGTCCAGCAGTTGCGGTACACCCTCGCGGGGTAAGTCTCCATAAAGAAATTCAATTTCATCCTCCTTGTCCACTACGTCAGCCATGTGGACCGTGACCCCTCTTGAGGGCATGTCCTCAGTTTCTCATAACGAATCGGGCTGCCGTCGGATAGGGCTAAAGAGGAGAGCGACATAGTGTCCCCAGCCACAGACATACACATGGGGGGTAGCTTCCCTGAAGACTCTACAAAGTACTTTGAAACTCTGAACACAGTTCCGTTGAAGGGTGCTATGATGGCCTGGTGACTCAGGGTGCTGGGCCACAGGGAGTGCGGCCAAATTGATCAGGCGGCATTTCTCGCCGATTTCTTCAATGTGCTCTCAACTTCTGGGGTACATCACCCACTCGTAAGGAAGGCAGAAGTGTGTCTCCCATAAGGTTTGGAAAAATCACCCCACTTCTTCTGGGGTAAGGGACTCTGGTGCATGAAAGTTTGGCACCACCGTCGGCCAGAACTTCTCCGGGAAGTGATCCACTGCGAGAATGCTCCAGAAGCTCCTGGGTTCGGACTCGGGGTCTGTCCTTGTAATGCCCCACTCGTCAACTAGGGGTGGCTGAGGGACCGATAGAGGTACCGAGGCGGACCGTTGGGACAGTAAACTTGGTGGCGGTGAATACGTCGAACGAGCTGACTGGCCGCTGAATTCCGGGACATCCTCAGAAGAGTGAGGTTACCTGACCACGATATCACGATACGATGTGCTCATAGCCACAGCTTCAAGCACAGGAGTCACGGTTTCCGGCGATGGTTCATGTTGTTGCTCTACGCTGTTGGTCCCCAAAATAGCTCTCTATGATCTCTGGTAGAGGTAGAGGGTGCTTCTGGTTAAAACGGTAGTGATTGCATGGTCGGGACCTGCGGAATTTCCACGATTTTTTCCTCCTGGATGTACTTGCGGAGAGAGGTGGGAATCCGTTGGACCTCGCATTCCGGGAGAATGAGGCTGATGCGCCTGGTTCCTGCCCCAGTCCTTGATGCGGAGGATCGGGGAGAAGGATCCATCGCTGAGTCGCATTTCGCTTCAGAATCCGAGAAACGAGCTGGTTTGATCTCCACCCACTCCCCCCAGGATTCTTCCTGTGGCGGGGATGACCCACTCTTCTATCCCGGGGTGGCTCTTCAGGACAAGGTTGATTCTCAATATGTAGTCTTAGGGCGGCGTTGGCGCCGTGGTGGAGAGGGCCCCCGCTCGAGGTGCCCGGGGTGTGAGGGGCACCAGGGAAAATGTCGAATTGTACATGGGGAGGACCTCCATGGACGGTGCAGGCGGAGCGAGGCTGACCTTCACTCCTCAAGTTGTCGGGGCGAGGAGGACCTTCGCCAGTTGCAGAGAAAACGTAGGGAGGACCCCCACATTGGAGAAGGACCGGATGGACAGTGCCTTCAGATCGGTGGTCGGGGGTAGGAGGAGGGACTCCATACCCTGTATCATGGGCGCGGGAGAGTTTTCCGCACTGAGCGTCACTGCCGCGGGGCGGGTCTTCCTTCGGAATGGGGGTAGCACGAGACATACCTCTGTGACGAGTTTCGGAGTGGGGAAATCCCATGCTCTGTGGAATGGTGGTACGGAGAGTACCTCCGTATGGAGTGACGTTACCGCGGATTGGTTCGCAGCAATCATCACTCAGGCCTGCGACCCCGAGAGTCAACCCAGCCTACCCGTGGGGCGGCTAAGGCCTCGATCCCGGTCGGGTGAAAGAGTTCCCCTGCTCAGTGTATGCAGGAACTCCATGATGTACATCAATGGTGGCTTGGACAAAAGTATTAGTTGACGTTGACTTATCTTGGCGAGCGTCCTCAGCCCGGGCTCGGCGCTGACGTCAGGTCAGACGAGCTGGCGTAGGCGGTGTAGAGGCATGTCCTACCTTCTCTTCCTATGAAGTCGGACAGTGGCGCTGACGCAGCCGAATGGGAGCCCTTTCCTAGAGCCCTTGGATCGGGACATTGAGCAGGCCGAGCCGAATGTCACCCATCTCATCAGCATAAGCTGAGGAGTCGTAGAGGCGTTCCGGGGACAGGCTCCCGAAACGATTGAACATTGGGGTGGGGAGCAGGGCATCCCTGCACGGCCTGTTAGGGTGGCATTGACGGTGAGGCCTAGATGCCTCCAGGTCCAGGCGGGCCATATCCCGAGTTGGGATGACCCCTTCCTCCTCGTAACTACGTACAAGGTTGTTCATCACCCTTTACTGGATGATCTCTGATGGGGAGAGGGGATGTGGGCGCCCCGTATTCACGGATGTAGAGGTCGTCGTGGTGGTAGTGGATCTATGCGGGGTGGTTGTGCCGGTATTTCCCATTCCCATGCGTAGGCGAGCGGGCGGTGATCGTGTCTCCATAGCAGCAACCTGGTTCTTGGGAAACGGAGGGATCAACTCATCAGCACTATGAGGAAAAGTATAGACAACCAATTCCCCAACGTCCTTCCATTCTCCACGTCTGTAATAAGGATCCACGCCAAAACTTTGCAGAACAGAGTGCCCCATGTTCCACTGCCCCAACTTCCGGTGAGTTTAATGCCAGGCCTGCCATTTTCTTGGCGGGACCCGGCGCCAGATATCTGGATCCGGTGACACGTCAATCTACTGGTGTCTCAAACGCTACTAATCTCCACATTAAGGAGAAGAATTTCACATCGGGTTCACCATTTCTGTTTCTGACGCTTTTGACGGGGCACACGCGCTTCCGTCTGCGGAGGAGGACGTGCTGCACTGTTTCCCCGCATTCCCGCATTCCAAAGACGGGCGGCATTCTCTCCTTATTCAGGGACATCTTCACCTTGATCGAAACGGGATGATGGGATGTTGGTTCTTTCTTCAGTGGATTCCTCCTCAGAACTCATCACCTAGTCCGGGTCTCCCTTATAGATTTAATACGTTGTTCGTGAAACTCTTCCCAGGGCCATGTTTCCATGGACTCCGGTTAATTACACTGCTTCTGTCATGATATTCCAAAGGGTCCAGTCAGGGCAGCAACCTTCATTCAGGGGAGTAGTCACGTCAAGGCATCAATAGCATGTCTGGATACTGGGGAACTGGCATGTCTGTCTTTTATCCCTTTTCATAGGGCTTCTCGAGGGCATGGAAGCCCGAGGCATCCCACATCGATCGTGGAGAATTATATACCATAGACGTATATCAGAGGTTTTCCTCAGCTTCATGTGTTTGACATAGGGAATACCACAGGTTTAACGTCCAGTGGAGACGGATCAGCCTGATCAAAGAATTAGCTAGAATGGATTGGATTGAGTAATTTCTCTTGAAGGGGTGCCGATATCGGGACCAGCCCATGGGAGGCTACGAAGGGGGACGAAATGGTATGATCTTGCCAGGACATGGAAGTCTGGGTGAGAATCAGGATAGGTGATGGATAGATGAATGAAGTGGAGGGGGAATGAAATGGGACCATCGCAGGGGTGACAGTGAAGTTGGGCTTGAGCCACCAAGAGACCTCTTACGTATCCCCGTGGCAGGGAATCAACGTTTGCATAGTTTGGGATGGTGCCGGAGAGCTGACGTGAAGGTGGACCTTGGCCCAATGGGAATCGTCAGCGAACCGACGTGAATGTGGACCTTGGTCCGATGGGTGTCATCAGCGAACCGACGCAAGTGAGGACCTTGGTCCGGATGGTGCGGGGCTTACACACTAGGCCGCCCAGGTGCTGGTGACCGGATGTGAAGAAGGTCAGAGTGACCAACAGGTGGTGGGCTTGAACCTCTGGGAGGCTTCCTATGTACCATGCCTTCACATGGTTCAAAGACCACATAGTTCAGGTTGGACGCTGGAAGGCCGACGTGAATGAGGAGGACCAGGGGGGGTCCTAGTGGTGGGGGGCTTGGACCTCGTGGAGGCTTCCTACGTACCATGCCTTAGCACTGATCAAAGACCACATCATTCAGGTTGGACGCTGGAAGGCCGACGTGAATGAGGAGGACCAGGGGGTCCTAGTGGTGGTGGGATTGTACCTCATGAGGCTTCCTACATGCCATGCCTTGACATGGATCAAAGACCAAGTAGTTCAGGTTGGTCACAATGACTTATTGCTGGAATGGAATCCAGTTTAGCATCATGCGGGACGAAGGTGGAACCTGACGTGAAAAAAATGACGGATGGGCTTGAACCTCGTGGGGGCTTCCTACATACCATGCCGTGACATGGGTCAAAGACCTCGTAGTTTAGAGGGGCTTCGTTGGCGAACCGACGTGAAGGTGAAACCGGGGGTCCACTTGTGGTGGGCTTGAACCACATGAGGCTTCCTACGTACCCTGCCTTCACATGGATCAAATTCCACATAGTTCAAAGGTTTTTCGTCGGCGAACCTACGTGTAGGTGGACCTTGGTCCGATGGGTTGTGGGCTTGAACCTCAGGGAGGCTTCCTACGTACCATGCTTTCACATGGATCAAAGTCCACGTAGTTCAAAGGGGTCAAAACGGTTTTCTGTCGGACTGGGATGCAGTTTAATGTCATGCAGGATGAGGATGAACTCAACATGAATAAATGATGGGTGGGCTTGAACCTTAGGGAGGCTTCCTTTGTACCATGCCATGACATGGATAAAAGACCTCATAGTTGAAAGGATGGAAGTCGTTAGCGAACCGACGTGAAGGTGGACCTTGGTCCAATGAGAGATGGGCTTGAACATCAGGGAGGATTCCTACGTACCATGCCTTGACATAGATCAACGTCTTCGTAGTTCAAATGGGTGTGCAGTTTAATACCATGCGGGACAAGGGCATACAGTTTAACGTCATGCTGGATGAGGGAATTTCCATTTCCAACGCTTAATCTAAGCCCACGTGAGTCATGCTCGGTGTGAGAAACAAGAGGCAGCCAGGACCTGACAATCACGTCGCGAAGGGTGCATTCGTGAGCGGCGAAGAGGGGATTATGCGTTAGGCGGCTCATGGTGCTAGGACTTACTCTAGGATGGAGGCCTGAAGTGCGGCAAAGCGCAACGAAAGAGGGATTTGGGATCAATGATGGGAGGTGCCTCGTTCCCTATCACGCCCTCCACTGACCTTGGTAGTGGGGAATTACGGAGATGCAAGGGTGTAGCCTTCCACAAGAGGGGATAGGGGGCTTACACCAAGGTGGTTTCCCTTATCCCATGGACAAACCCTACCCCGAGAAGGAGGATATCATCCCTTGTGGTGGGGGTGACCCCGTCTCTGTAGAGACGGGTGGCGTAATAAATATCCGAGCTGGGGGGACCCTACGTGCGAAGCACGGGGCCGGATCACAGTTTAACGTCATGTGTTGAAGACGAGGTGCTTGGCAGTTTAACGTCATGTAGCTCGGATGAGGTGGGTTCACTTTGCACCCCTAAGACTTACCTGACCGGCACCCTTTGCTCCTGGGGGGAGGGAAGGTACCAGTAAAGTCGTGGTCAAGGGGGGTCGTAGAGCGAACCATCGAGGGGTCCACGTTAGCGTGCCTATGCGAAGAAGCAATATTCATTAGCGTGCCTATGCAAAGAATCATTAGGCGAAGCAACACTACGAGTGGTGTTGTTCGTTGGACTTTGAAATCACATCGTGCATACCTGGAGGGTCGCACGGGAAGAGTAATTTCCAAGAAAAGGAGTGTGCTTCCCGAAGTGGAGTGCCTTGGCCTTAGCATGGGGAAAGGTGTGAGTAGAGGGTGCTTCGCAAATTTGAATATTATTCGCAGAGCACTACCTCGCGAAGAGGAGGTGCCTCGCGAAGCACGGTGCTGCGAAGCAGTGTGCTTTGTGATGTGTAGCGATCCTACCTTAGCATGGGGATCACTATTACAGGACGGGTGTTTCGCGAAGCATAAACGCCCCGCAGCTACCTGGGTTCCGTTGGGAATCCCCCTCCTTCGCGAATGTCCTTGAGCTTTGCGAAGGGCATCCCTCTCGGAAGATGGGCTCAAAAAGTGACAAAGCGAAGGTGGTACGTGAAGTAGAAGTACCTCGTGGAGCTCATGATTCCCGGGGCAAAGGGTGCTTTGCGATTCGGAAGTGGAGAAGCCGAAAGGTCGGATTGTCCATCCTATTGGACTCAGGGGGAGCCCAGTAATTATAGGCTAGGGGCGCCGTGAAGCAGAACTCCCGTGCCGCCTCTGGTGCTTCGCGGCACACTCGCGAACGTCAAGAAGTTCGCAAAGAGGTACCGCCTACGGCGCTTTGCGGCGGGCTCGCGAATGTCAGGCCGTTCGCAGAGAGGTACCGCCTCTGGTGCTTCGTGGTAGGCTTGCGAGCATCAATCCATTCGCGGAGAGGTACCGCCTCCGGGGTATCACGGCACATTCGCGAACGTCAGGCCGTTCGCGGAGAGGTACCGCCTCCGGCGCTTCGCGGGACAACGATGCTCGGGGGTGCTTTGCGTTGGGGCTTCGCAAGGCAGCGTGCAGGGATTCTTTTTCATCCCTTCCATTAGTGCAATATTTTGGGGCCAAAAAATATAAACTAAGGGTTAGAAATCATACATTTAATGGGATTTGTTCCACAAAAGTGATGTAATTATAATTAAAACAAAACAAAGTGGCAACATGTCACCCTCTTACCTATTATAAGTAAAATAATTGTACTGTAGTGATATCTTTGATAAGAAAGAGATAATAAATAGTCTCCAAAAATATAATGAAATTATATACATCGTGTGAATTTATTTACAATTTTTTGACAATAAATATTTACCATTAATGATGACACAATAGTGATGATGAAATTATTTTATTAATAGAAATATAAAATAAAGGGTACTAAAAATATTAAAAAATATACCATGTGTACTATTTAATGTGCTCCATGAACATTACAGGTGAGAATGACATGTTAATATTGTATATATATATTTTTTCTAATTTATATTCATTGTGGATTTTTTTTAAATTCAAATAAATGAATAGTGTCAAAATTGATACTACTGATTTTTTATAAAAACAACTTATTATTAAATCATTTAAAAATCACAAAAATATTTAAAAATTAAAAAGTTAAACTTATATGGTCGAACATCTAATAAAGTATCCAATTATGGAAAACTGACATCACACAATGATTATTTATAACCATTTAATATTTAGAATATTATTACCACAAATAATATTAAATAGATTAAGTAAGAATGAATCAAAATGATAAGGCTTATAATAAAATCAGAACATGTCTCAATTAAATTTTTTGAGAGTATTTTGATCCATAATCATATTATCTTCGAAATAAATTATTGTTGGACCATTATAATTAAAAATTCATTTTATAATAAATTAATATTTCAAGACTTTTTTAATGTTACCCTCCTCCCTCTTATAAAATACCACCACCTCTACCCACAAACTCACACCTTTAAAGCCCTTTGCCCCATCCAAAATATGATCAAATAAGCTCATAGAATCAATCCCTTCCTCCTAGAGGCCACAATTTGGCATGAAATCCATTATAGGGAGCCATTTTTTAAAATAAAAAAGAGATACTTGGAAAAAAGGTTTTTGTTTGATCATCTCTATCACAAAAAAATATTTTTCTACTTCTTATTCTTGTGTTGATCTCATAATAAAGTAATAAACCTAGTATCTTATACATTATTAGATTTTTATATAATTATGGTACAAATTTATACCTCATTTCATACATCCTATTAATAATAGTATCACCATGCGTGCATACGTAAGGCTTGTGGTCTCCACAATGTGGTGTAATTTGTTATTCAAAAATACATAATTTGGATGGGTAGAATGATGAGTATAATGGATTTAAATAATTAATATAACATTATAATTACACTGTATAATTAATATATCATCCAGTTCTATACCATTTAAGCATTGAGTGAATGATATCATCACTCGTGCGTACGTACAACCAACCATCTCCACGACGCGATGAGACTCATTCTCCATGTTAACCATTCAAGAATGATTATAAAGTATATATAATAAATAATAATTAAATATATGAAAAAATAATTCTACTTTATTTATACATATATGTGTGTGTGTGTGTGTGTTACATTTACATGATTCTATTCAATTTAATAAAGAAAGGGAATCAATGTTCATGTATACACACAACTTACCATCTTCAAGAATGGTGTATTCTACTTCATTTATCTATCTATTATATAAATATTTATATAATGAATATTTATGATATATAAATCATGTTTCACATTCTGGAAGTATTTAAATCATTAACTAAGTAATAATATGAAGAATAAAAAATCAAAACATGTATGATTAATATAACGATTATTACCGAAAACGTTGATTTAACATGGAATTGATAAACGAATGGGTAATAGAAAGACATAAGTGAATCATATATGATATCATAGATATTATTTTGGTTATTTTTCAAGTTAATAATATATATAGTTCCACAATACAATCGTTTTAGATACACACAAATCATATCACACCTAAGTTAAGGGATAATTTTTCAATCTAATTTTTATCTAAGGTTGTTTATACATTAGTATTTACTAGGGTATATTTATCATTCAAATCCTTTTTCCCATGTATTTAATAATATTTAAATTATTATAAAAAAAATTAATGCTAATTTTACCATTTATGGAATTTATATTAAATTGTTTGAATGTTATATTTATTCATTATTTGATTTGTGGTACTTTTTGTCTTTTCTTAAACAAGTACTAGGAGAATGTTTCTTTGTAAGACATGAATGGATTAATAAATCTTCAAATAGACTTATTTCTAAGAATCTTCCATTACACATTTTCAAGTTTAGATTCAACTAAATTACTTTCTTTTAAAATTTCACGTCATTTTGAGAAAAGAAAACTTTATTTGAAGAATAAAGGATATTTTTCTCACGAATTAAGTTTAAGTGTTTTATCAAAATTATTTTCAATCTAATATTGTTCTATTTAAGATAGGGTTATGCTTATATCCCTATTATTACTGAGATTTGTGTTTGTTATTGATGTAATTTTATTTTAAATGGATTTTGTTATGATGGATTAATGTTTAGGAAACCCATTTTACTTCTTGGGATGTTCATATAATGAATGATTTATGTTTTGTGGCACATGTAAGAATGATTTCATTGTGAGATGGTGGGACATGTAGCTCCCTCCAATGCATTGGGTAATGATTTATATCTCATGAGATAGACATGACTAGAACAAAAAGTAAATATAGTTCAGTAATACAAGGCTTGAATGGGAGGTAAATGGATTAGTAATACATGTATGGAATGACAAGTAAACCCAATCAGTAATGGACATTGTCCACTAAAATGGTCTGGGAATTTAGGCCTTAGCTACTATGGAATCATATTATGTGTGTTGACGCCGAAAAAAGTCCGTAACTCTCAGAGGAAGTTTTGAAATGACGAAGCGAAGTCATTTTCGGAATTAGAGGCCCGATCCGGAGGCCCGGGATGTGGTGCGCGAAATAAAGGAGGATCCGCGTGAAAAATTGTTCTGTGTGCATAGAATCATCAGGTTTCACGGAATTGAGCCGATGGGGCGCGCAATCTTTGCGCGCCCCGGTTTTGCGCGGCGAGTTTTGGCGCGCAGGCTGCGCTCAGCGGAAGAAATTTGCGCGCTGCCTGGATTCCGCACCGGATGTCGCCTATAAATAGAAGGTGACCCCGAACGGTTTGGGGGTTCCGGAATTCAAAGAGACTCTTGTGCGCGCAATTCGGCTTCCCCCACGTGCAAGATGGCTTCCAGGTAATCCCTCATTTTGCGCAACCTTTCCCCGGAGTCCGCCTTTGCGCGCAACTCCACTGGCATCATTGGATTTGCCCCCTTCCCCAGGTTCCAGCCTTGCACGCAATCCGTGCCTTGTGCGCACAAAACCCTGTGCGTAATTCCCTCTCCACGCGCAATTCCCTTGCTCCAATTACGCGTCGTCCTGGTGTTTTGCGTGCAAACCTTCTTTTTTGTGTGCAAAGCCCAGGACCCTACACCTTGACGCCCCTTGGCTGCCCCCTGCACCGACACCTGATGTATCCCCTACCGGGCATGCGAGCCATGCGTTGTTTTCCCGTACGGCCTTCCAGGATCGTGCGAAGTAACCTTAAGGTCCCTTGGTCCGTGTTTCCCGTTGCGTTTCTTTGCCTTATGCTTCTCCACATAGGCACGCTAACGGCTATTGCATCTTCGCATAGCCATGCTAACGTGGACCCCCCAGTGGTTTGCCTTGCGGCCCCCCTTTAGTATGGCCTTGCCGATGTCTTCCCTTCCACAAGGGGTAGAGGGTGTTGGGAATGTAAGCCCTAGGGGTGTGGAGCGAACCCACCTCGTCCAAGCTGCAGGACGTTAAACTGATAAGCACCTCATCTTTAATACAAGACGATAAACTGTGGTCTGACCCCGTGCTTCGCACGTAGGGTCCCCCCATCTCGGACATTTTTTACGCCCACTCGTCTCCACGGGAATGGACTCTTTCTGACACGGAATGAGATCCTCCTTTTCGAAGTGGCGTTTGTCCGTGGGGGAAGGGCCACCTCAAAGCATAAGCCCCTAGCCTTTCTTGTGGATGATTGCACCCGTGCATCTCCATACTTCCCCCTGCCAAGGCCAGTGGAGTCCTTTTCCCACTGCGCTTTGTCGCATTGAGGGCCTCCACCCTGGAGTAAGCCCCGGCACCAAGGGCCACTAACCACGCGTAAGCCCCTATTTCTTCTTTGGGCCGCTCAATGCGTAAGCCCCATTCCGCTTCTCACGGACGCACCCTTCGTGACGTGATCGTCTGGTCCCTTCTACCTCTTGTTTCCTACACCGAGAATGACTCACGTGGGCTTAGAGCACGCATCGACCATGACATCCTCTTATGGGCCACCCTAGAGTGTAAGCCCCATCCCAGTGAACTACGTGGACTTTGATCCGTGCTAACGCACGATACGTAGGAAGCCTCGACGAGGTTCAAGTCCACCACCTGGTCATCCCGACCTCTCCATGTCGGTTCCCTGACCACCTTGGGCCGCCTCAGAGCGTAAGCCCCTAACCTCTTGTCCCGCATGACATTAAACTGTATATCGCCCCGCATGACATTAAACTGTATCTCATCCCCCATGATGTTAAACTGTATTCCCCCTCTTGGGTCGTCTCAGAACCTAAGCCCCATGTCTCACTCCACCATCCATCCTGATCCTTACCCAGGCCGCCACATCCCAGTGAGATCATGCCACCCCATCCCACTCCATGGCATCCGGGAAGCCGCCCACATACTGGCCCCAACATCGGTGTTCCCCCCTAGGGGTCCTTCAACCCGATCCGTCTCCGCAAGATGTTAAACTCGTGACATACCCCGTGTTAAACATGGGAAGCTGAGGAAAACCTCATATGGTAAACATTCCCCGCGTTTGATGTGGGATGCCTCGGGCTTCCGCGCCCTCGAGAAGCCCTGTGATGAGGGACCAAAGACAGACATGCCAACAACGCCCCAACGTGACCATTCTCCTCACTGAAGGTTGCTGCCCCAACGATACCCCTTGGAGCGTCTCGAAGGAAGCGTCGTAATTAACTGGCATCCATGTATATATGGCACCGGGAATGGGCTTCATGAACCCGTCTTAAATCTATGAGGGAGACCCAAACTGCGTGATGACATCTGAGAAGGAATCGACGGAAGGAAGAACTGACATCCCATAATCTCGGTTTCGATCAAGGAGCAGACGTCCTTGAACAAGGAATGGATGTCGCCTGCCTTTGTAAAGCGGGAATGCGAGGTAACAAGCAGAGCTTCCTCCCCACAGATGGATGTGCATGCCCCGGAGAAAGCATCCGAGCCTGAAAAATGGTGAACCTGACATGAAGCTCTTCTCCTCAATACGGGGAATGGTAGCCGTCGGGGCGTCGGAAGGATAGCATGTCACCAGGTCCGAGTAACCCTCACTAGGACGTGAACCCACCAGGGGTCGAGGCCGTCAGGACGCTGACCACTCCATTCTACGACGTCATCAGCGTGGATCCCTCTCGCTGACCATGGAAGACGGAATGACGCTGGGCCTGAGTTGGTGATCTCATTTCCTATTGACGCTAATGTATTCATCTCCCTGCTTCTAGGAAACAGATCATTGCATTCGGAGCTTGATCGCCACCTGCCCACCGGCGCAGGGGCTGGGGCAGTACCGACGCGGCTACCCCGCGTGGTCCCACCTATGCCACGGTCGCTCTAACATCGACCGCCATAGCAGTCGGGCGCTCGCGCCTCCTCTCCCCATCAGAAATCATCCAGCGGAGGGTGATAAATGACCTGGTTCATAGGTGTGACGAGGAAGGGATCATCCCCGTCAGGGGCATGTCCCACTTGGATCTAGAAGCGGCTGCACCTCACCACTATGGCCGCCCTCGAGGGCCGCGCAGGGAGCCGCTGCTCCCCACGCCGTCGTTCAACCGCTTCGAGAGCCTATCCCCAGAGCGCCTTGACACATCCCTCCCCTGCGCCAATGAGGTGGGGGATGTCTGGGTCCACTCGACCGGTGATCTGTCCCAGGGGTTGACGGCAAGAACCCCCGCCAGGCTGCGTCGACGCCGCCGCCCGACTCCCCGAGCCGAGGAGCAGGCAATCTTCATGCCCGCACCGCCGGTTCCGGCCCATCTGACTCGACGCCAGCGTCGGGCGTGAGCGGGAGAGAATGCCCGTCCTAGGGCATCAACATCAGTAACCACTGTGGCCCGAGCCACTCCTGACTCCTATTACCAGATCCCCACACACATTGAGCAGGGGCAGCCACGTGCCCGACTGGGATCGAAACCCCGACCGCCCTGTAGGCAAGTTGGGTTGAATCTCTCAGTCGCGAACACTGGCAATGGCCACTGCGGACCAATCCGTGGTAGTGCCGCTCACCATGAAGGCTCATTTTGTTCCACCGATCTGGAAAGCCGAAATCTTCTTCGCGATGGCTATGCTCTAGGTATGACTCCTTCCAGCGCCCACTGCATGGGGTATGAGGTCACTCCCCCTACTGTCGTCCGTGAGTATGGAGCCGTTGTGTATCCAGTCGCTCACTCACATGGAGGTCCTCCCCCATGTCCCTTTCGACATCTTTCCCAGTGCTTTTCGCACCCCGGCCTTCAGTCCCCTCTGCCCCAGCTCTATTGTGGTCAGGGGACCCCATGACGGAAATCGTCCTTACCCTGAGGAGCTACCCAGTGCCAGGAAGGTCGGGCGTCGTCGCCATAGGAGGAATGTCATGGGAGTCCGGATGGAAATTAGACCAGTCCGTTTCTCAGATTCTGAGGAAAAGTACGACTCGATGATGGAACCTCCCCCCCAACCCTTCGAGTTGATGGCAGGGATGGGGACGTGGCGCGTCAGTCTCGTACTCCCCGAATGTGAGATCCGTATGATTCCCTCCTCCCTTCGAAGGTATATCCAGGAGGACGAGTACTTGGCGTACCTCTAGGGATCAAGCCCGCAGTTGCCACTGGCCTCCTCAGGAGCACTTCCCACCCCTGTTAGGGACGGTGGGGACCTTTTCTGGGGACCGATGGAAGAGTCGTGAGGCGACACACCCTTGGCGAGCACCGACGCTATGACGGGAGGCCCATTCGCCGGACCATCCTATCGCGACATGGCAGCCAGGACACTGCAACCCCTGGAGGATGACCCAGGGATCGGCGGCCAATCGGCATGTTCACCGTATTCCCCGCCGGCCAGCCAACAGTCCCAACGGCCTGCCTCGATGCCATTTCCAATTCTCCGAATTTCCTCAGTGGACGAGCAGGGGCGGCAAGGTCCGGACCCCGAACCGGAGCCGTGGAGCTTCTGGACCGTTCTTGCAGCAGGCCACTTCCCTGAGAAGTTTTGGTCGGTTGTAGAAGCAGATTTTAATGTGCCAGAGTCACTCACCCTGGGAGAGTTTGAATGCTTCCACCAGATTCTTCGGGTGACTCACTCCCGCCTCCGCCCTTAGCTAGCGCCTTATCCCGGGAGCCAAGCGCATCTCAAGGAGATCAGTGAGGAGTGTCGTTGGGTCGACCTAGCAGGACTCCCTGCGGTCCGACACCCCGAGTCGCTGGACCACCACGAGGCCCACCAGCAACAATGCATCCAGAGTTTTCAAGTACTCTGCAGAGTTATTGAGGAAGCCACCCCCCATGCGCACGTCTGTGGATTGGGTAGTACGCTACTCTCCTCTTCTGTGAGATCCGCCGACAGCCCGATCCACTTGGCGGCCCTGAGGTAACGTCGCCAAGGGCAGGGGTAGTCAACATGTCTGACCTTTCAGATGAGGGAAACATTGTGGAGCCCCTCAACGGGGACTCACCCCCCGATGACAGGCCACTACTGGACCCATCTGGGAGGATTACTCACCATCAGAGGAGCCTCTTAGGTCTTCCTGTACCCACGAAGGCACTGACACTAGGCTGAAACATCAGCAAGGGTAAAGATCCCATCGGGTCTTTCAAAATCACAGACCCATCTCCCTCGGTGCATAAGGTAGAGGAAGATCCCAAGAAGGCCACGCTGTGCCAATAGCTAGCTGAGCAAAAGCGGCTGGTTGATGAGCTCTTGTCCGAACGCATTGCAGAGCGGCAGCCTGAATACGGTGACCCTAGACTAGGACAGTAGGGGAAGGAGCATCTACCCCTTGCTGAGATCCCCCAGGGAACCTGTGACCGTGTCGTGTTCGCTGACAGGGGAGACACTGGAACCCATGGAAAGAGGGAACGATATGTTTTTCTGAACACTCCCGAGCGGCGAGACCACCTAGGGGACCCTGCTCGGTTTCCTCCCACCACCACGAGAGTCGCTCCGCCAGCTGCCCCGCGATCCGCTGAGCATGAGTACCATATCGAAGAGCCTGGCAACGCACTTGTGGTTAGAGATCCCCGTCAGGACAGGAATCCGCATCCGGATAATCTGATGGAATTACTCATCGCCCTCTTGGAGGCCCTGGAAACTCGGAAGGTGGCAATCCCACCAGATGGCAAGCTGTACCCAGCATGGATGGATGACATGCCAGCTCCGCCAGGATTTGGGAACCCCACTTTTTCCCCCTTTAACGAGACCGGAGACCCGCCCCAACACTTGTCCCACTCTAACTCGAGGGGCGGGCCTATGTTAGGGACTCCGGCGTAGTAGGAGGCTGCCAAGCTCCGGTGATTCGTTCAGACACTGGAAGGACCAGCATTGGTCTGGTACAGCCAACTCCCTATTGGATCTGTGACTAGCTGGGAGGACCTTCGCTGGAAATTCCTCTACCAGTTCAGTTCCACAACCCGGAAGATGAACATTTCAGACCTCTTCAGGTGCAAGCAAAGGCCCGACGAGCGAGTCGCGGACTTCGTCGCCCGGTGGAAGGGGCTCATGTACTCCATTGACATGTCACTGACTCATGAGAAATTACTGACGATGTGTGTAGGGAACATCAAGGTGGAGTTGGTTCCTTCTCTGTTCACACAGAATTACCCTGGAGGGTTCTTGTACTTCTCGTACAAGGCTCGGCGCCAAGAAGAAGCCCAGCAACAGGCCGGTCAGGCACGCTTGCTGCCTCCTGTAATCTCTGCAAGGAGAGCCGCCAGAGACGATCTCACTACTGTGGCCCAGATAGAGGCCCCCAGACAGATAGAGTTGCTTCCAGTATGGCCAGCTCAGCAGGCTCATAGGGTTCCACCCCCACAGGCACAGCCTCCGGCCTAGTAGCGACCGCCTCAAAATCGTCAGGCGCCTTCACGTAACGCACCGCCACCACCTAGGTGAGGTAATCCAGCTCCGCCTCCTCAGCCTGCTCCTCTGGCCCATGGCCATAGTCAGCCTCCAAGATTCCCCTTTCCAGACAGAAGGAATCGGGCTTACTCGTTTGGCGAGGCCCAGATCCCCGGTTATTTTTGTAGTGCCTTGGAGCAGAGGATCGTACGACTGCCTGAGTGCTGGAAGCCAGAAGAGGCGTGTCTCATTGATCACCCTAACTACTTACCTTACCACCGGATCCTAGGGCACACCATCTAGCAATGCTATGTGTTCAAGGATTGGCTCCAAGAACAGATTGAAAACAACATAGTCAGGTTGGGCCCAGCCCCGGCACAGGTGGCAGGTGTCTTCGTGGGATCAGATGGCAGTAGTGACAATGGGGATGGGTTGGAACAGGATTCCGACCGTGGGTCCCGGAAGTATAATGACTGGATGGCCTGCAGGATGGTCGCCCATGCCCATGGCATCATCTGTGCCCGCCTGAGTCAGCCAGATCCCTCGGAGTTTGCGAGCGCCGCTTTGGCTTCGTCATCCCAGCCTACTTCTTCCCAGAGGAGCAGACAGCGGCGCAAGAAGAAAGAACGCGTCTTGCCGTTTCCGTCATCTTCTCGCATGTTTGGTGATTTCATGCCCCCGGAAATGGGGATCCCTCTGAGACCCCATCTGGTAGTGGATGACTCCTCGAGTGAAAGACTGGGGTATGCATCGGTTAACACCGTTGAGTTGGTAAATCCGTTTTTGGCTCCTGACGATGAGGAGCGCCAGGTGGACCTCCCCAATGTCCCCAGCCATCGCCAACGTCGACGGAGCCGTGGCTACGTGAATTGCCGAGGAATGGTGGTCGTCACCTCCATTCAAGCTGTGTACGCTACCGAGACTAGGCAGAAAGCCTGGTATAGAGAGCAGCACTCATGACTCCCTCACTCGGTAACAACAGGTTTCCTTCCACCACCGTTTGTGTTGCTGGATCTGGCGGAACTGCCTTGCCTGCATCGCAACCAGCCCAGCCCTGCCACTGGATGACTATGGCATTCTGGTCCTAGCATGACAGCAACCTCCCGGGCTTCAGCTAGTGAACAGCAGGATGTTCCTAGTACCGGTCAGTCACCGGTCCCGCCAGTATGGCTCGTCATGCCCCCAATCGCAGAGCAACCTCCTGTAAGCAGAAGCTCGCTTTTGGCACAAATGTATGATGTCCTGAAGCATCTAGCCGGTATTCCAGCAAGGCTTTCCATCCTTGAGGCCCTTCTCCAATTGTCTGAAATGCGTAAGGCGCTCACTGAGGCTATAAGGAGCCCCCATTAGTTTGAAACGGAGGTAGCGGCCGCAGAAGCCTTCCACACCGAGGTTATTGAGGACACCGAATGTCAGGTGGTTATCTCGTTTTCTGGTGAAGATGAAGACCTTCCCATATATGGGCACATCCGACCGTTGTACATCACCGGCCAGTTCAATGGTGTGGAAGTCCATCGCTGTCTTTTCGATACGGGTTCTGGGATTATCTTGATCCCAACTCAGAAACTACGAAAACTGGGGTTGTCCGAGGATGATTTAACTCCCTCCGACCTTAGAATCCAAAGGTATGACAGGACCGAGAAAATGCCACTCAGAAAGATTCGTCTGAAGTCCCAGTTCGGCGGCTTAATTGCCGATACTGAATTCATGGTTGTCTCTCAGGACACCGCCTACAACGCGTTGATGGGAAGGATGTGGCTCCACCTTCACGCAGTGGTTCCCTTATCATACCATCAGTGCCTCAAATATTCCATTAAGGGTAGAGTGGGTGTTCTCCAAGGAGATGCGTCTCCATTTTCCTCTTGTGAAGCTCGTTACCTGAACGCTGACTATTACAAGAGCAAGGACAAGCAAATCCTGGAATGTGAGGTTGAGCCCGCCGCTGTCACGAGTGATCCATGGGCAGGTTTGGATGACACATATGTCTTCCCAATCTATCGGGTGGAGACCATGTCTCCCAATATGGGAGGGTGCTTTGTTGTCTCAGGTACCAGAGGAAGGAATATTTCTGAGTCTAAGCGACAGCGGGAAATCACCTCGTACTCTTACACAAACCAGGCTCAGGTGATCCCCGAGCCTCCTACCCCTGTACGATATCGGGATGTTGGGCTCAGGGCAACAGCAGTACGTCATACGTGTCTGTTTCTCCAAGCCGTAATTGACTGGGTCAAGCCAATGCGTCACCACTGCTTTGATGTCGTAAAGAGTGGCCCCATGGGCCAAAGGCCAGAAGGGATTGGATCAACCGCCTTCGTCGCCATGGTCTCCGCAGTGCATGAGTCTCCATTCGTGACGACCTCTGCCACCCAAGCTCGTGCCAGCTCCCCATCAGGGTTGACCAGCCCCGAAACGGATCCCCCCGTGGATGATCCTTCCACAAGTGGAGAAAAAGACATGGAAGATTCTCCTCTTGCCTTTGAGGAGGGTGTCTCCACCACGATCGACGAGAAAGTACAGGTGAACCTCAGTAGTGAGGCGGACCCGAGACCCACATTGGTTAGTGCTGCTATGCCTCCCGAGGAACGACAACAGTACATAGACTTCCTCAGATAGCACCGTGATGTGTTTGCCTAGAGTTATGATGAGATGCCGAGACTAGATTCCTAGGTAGTCGTCCACCGCCTTGGCCTCCCAGAAAACCATCCCAAGTTCAAGCAGCCTCCCAGGAAAATGCACCCCTTTCATGGTTCCATGGTTGAGGCCGAAGTTGATAAGCTCATTAAGGACAACTTCTTCAAGGAACTCTAGTACCCCAGGTGGCTAGCCAACATTGTGCCCATCAGGAAGAAGAACGGGAAGATCAGGGTCTGCATCGACTTCCGTGATCTTAATCGCCACTTTCTGAAGGATGACTTTCCCCTTCCCGTGACAGAGCTGTTGATCGATGCAACGGCCGGGTTCCAAACCCTCTCCTTCATGGATGGATACTCCGGGTACAACCAGATACAAATGGCCCCCGAGGATGAAGAGTTCACTGCCTTTAGGGCCCCATAGGGTACTTTATGCTACCGGTTTATGCCCTTCGGCCTGAAGAATGCGGGTGCCACCTATCAACGGGCTATGCACCGCATATTCAAGCCAATCCTCGGGACATTGGTGGAATTCTACGTAGATGACCTGGTGGTTAAATCTTGTCAGTGTCAAGACCATCTCAAAGACCATGAGAAAGTATTCGGTTTCCTCCGTTCTCGCCACTTGAAGATGAACCCGTTGAAGTGTGCCTTCAGGGTCACCTCCGGAAAGTTTCTTGGCTTCATTTTTAGGTATCGAGGTATCAAGATCGACCCCGAGAAGATCAAGGCCATCAGTCAGATGCCTCCCCCAAATAATATTTGGGTGCTTCGAGGCCTCCAAGGCCACTTAGCCTATATATGCCGATTCATTGCGAATCTGGCCGGCAAGTGTAAGCCCTTTTCTTGACTCATGAAGAAAGGCATCGCCTATGGGTGGGGCGAAGAGTGTCAGACTGCTTTTGAGGAAATCAAGCAGTATTTGTTTCAACCACCAGTCCTGATGCCACCCATTCCCGGAAATCCGTTGTTCCTTTACGTGACCGCCCTGGAGCGATCCCTCGGCGACCTTCTCGCCCAGAAGAACACTAAGGGAATAGAGAATAGCATCTACTACCTCAGCCACATGCTCCTCGACGCAGAAATTAGATATTCTCCCATCGAGTAGAGCTGACTGGCACTCATATTTGCCGTACAGAAATTGTGGCACTACTTGTAGAACCACGAGGTACAGCTAGTCTCTCTGGTAGACCCGTTGAAATACATCTTGATCTGGCCTCTGTTGACCGGCCGATTGGCACGCTAGGCGGTGATCCTCCTGCAGTTCGACATTAGGTTCGTACCTCAGAAGGCCGTCAAAGGATAGGCGTTCGTAGACTTCTTAGCTGCCCACCCAACCTCTGCAGACCAGCCACTGGATTTGGGCTTTCCTGATGAGGCAATCCTCCTAGTCGATCACGCCACCCCATGATGGCAGATGCACTTTGACGGCGCCTCCCGATGCCCTCCCGGTAGAAGGCTCAATGATCCTAGGCTTAACAGAGTGGGCCTGGGAATCGTCTTCATCACCCCGGAGAAAGCCATTCTGCCATATTATTTCTTGTTGTCAGAAGGCTGCACCAACAATGATGCAGAATATCATGCCCTCATCATTGGCCTCGAGTTGGCTCTGGAGGTTAACGTACCCCACCTGTATGTAAAAGGGGACTCTGAGTTAGTCATCAAGCAGGTTAATGGTGACTATGCTATCAGGAATCCAGAGCTCATGCCATTACTGGAGTGCACCCTCCATCTAATGGCTATGTTCCCCTCTCGACCATATGTTGTTCACGTTCCCCGGTCGTAGAACAGTCGAGCAGATGTTTTGGCCAGCTTGGACGCATCACTCGCAGAGCCCGAACAGGATGACCTAATCATCCACGTGGCACACTAGAGAGTCATTTCTCATGTTATCCCAGAGGGATATCGTGGCCCGCGAGTGAACCATCTCACCGCTGGTGCCCCTGCATCAGGACCCCCTCGGGCTTCAAGCGTGGTGATCGAGACAGTTCCTGACTGGAGGACACCCATGGTTGAATATCTCCGGCACGACAATCTTCTGATGGACTGAGTAGAGCGGGAACGAATCTGGCGCCGTGCGCCGCAGTTCACCCTTCAATGGGGTCCCAGTCGTGAGAAGCTCCTTTATAGGCACGGGTTTGATGGTGTTATCCTCTGTTGTCTCCAAGGAGTTGAGATCCCACAGGTCATGCAGGAAGTGCACGCTGGTTCCTGTGGCACCCACCAGGCCGGGTCAAAGTTGTCCAACCAGATTCGGAGGCTGGGATACTTCTGGCCCTTCATGATCCACGACTACATCGAGTATTCCAAGAGGTGTCATGCGTGCCAAGTTCATGCTAACTTTGTGCATCGGCCACTGGAGCCTCTCTATAATACTAAGTATTCTTGGCCCTTTGCGGTCTGGGGGTTGGATGTCGTAGGGCCTTACCCGCCAACGACGGCCCGCCAGTGCCGGTTCATCTTAACTGCCACGGATTTCTTCTCAAAGTGGGCAGAGGCAGCCCTGCTCAAAGAAGTCAAGGCTAGTTCTATTGCTGACTTCATGAGCTCCAATATCATCCACCGGTTTGGAATACTTCACGCTATCCTCATGGATAACGGAACCAACTTCCGAGCGGCTGAGCTGAAGAGATTGTACGCCAAGTACAACATTCGCTCTAACCACACCTCCCGCTATCATGCACAGGCGAATGGACAGATTGAAGAATTTAACAAAACCCTATCTAACATTCTGCAAAAAATGGTTGGTCAGGACAAGAAAAGTTGACCAGACAAGCTCCCCAATGCCCTCTGGTCTTATAGAACGATGACTCGCAATTCCCCCAGGTGACTCTGTATTCCCTGGTATACGGAGCTAAGACCGTCCTTCCCATCGAGGTCCAGCTGCCCTCGTTGCACACGGTGGTCTACGAACAGCAAGCGCCAGATAGAGTTGTCGAGATCCATGTAGCTGAATTGGAAGCGCTGGATGGAAGTAGGCTTCGCGCTTTACATAACTTGGAAAGGCATCAGAGCAGGATGGCTCGAGCTTTCGATAAGAAGGTTCGCCTCCGCTCCTTCCTGAATGGTGACTTGGTGCTGGCTCTTAGAGTGCCAATGATTCCCGGTAGGAAACCACCCAATTTGGAGCCCAAGTGGGAGGGGCCTTTTATTGTCCACAAGGTCTATCCCAATGGCATGTATTCCCCAGTGACTATGGATGGTGAGCGTATAACTCCTCCCACCAACAACAAGTTCCTCAATAAGTACTTTTCCTATCCAGATGGTCCTACATAACCTTAAATTGTATGGTCCTGCATGAAATTAAACTGTTTGGTCCTGCATGACCTTAAACTGGATGGTCCTTCATGACCTTAAACTGCATGGTCCTGCATGACCTTAAACTGTATGGTCCTGCATGACCTTAAAATGTATGGTCCTGCATGACCTTAAACTGTATGGTCCCACACGACCCTAACTGCGCTTTGGTCCGAGTTCTAAGACCTAAAACTAAGATCATCTTGGTTCGATCTCTCAGAACTAAAATTAAGATCCATATTTCTTTCAATAGGATGTTAAACTGTATTGCCATAACTACGTCTAGCTTGATTCCCATCCTAATGGGATACGTAGGAACGCCCAGACCTTTAATCTTTGGGTCCAGCTTGAGGTCCTCTATAGCATCTATTTCGCCTTTTGGACCTTGACCACAGGATCGCGTGGCGTGGTGTGTATTATGTCACCATTCACGTCAGGTTTGCAATAGATGCACCACGCGCACCCTGTCCTCAGGATTTAGCCCTCCTATGTCCAATGGAATTAAAAGACACTTTCTAGAACTATGTATGGCTTGATTCCCATCCTTATGGGATACATAGGACCTCCTGAACACCTAGATGTCAGGTCCAACCCCATCTCTTAGGAGATCCCACGATCCCCCGGTTCCTAGGGTGTTTGGCATTAGACCCCCTCTTTTTCCCAGGGATCCGCCATCTTTTGGCTGCTCTCGGACTGAGCCCTCTAACCCTTTCCAGTGGTCTTCTAATGTGCTTAGGGTACACTGGTCTAGGACATGGAGTTCTAGAATCGACTTAGGCAAGTTCCATCCACTTTCCAAGCTTAGTGTCCCCCTTCATTCGGTCCCCCGTCATCCTTCACACCCGGAGGGACCCCCAGGAATGGCCTGGATACAACGCCTAAGGGCTCTCCTACCGTCACGGGCCAACTCCCCCGAGGGTTTCAGACAACAAATTGATACAAATCCCACATTGTGAACATGGTCAGTGGTTGATGCTCATTTGTTTGTCCCCATGGCTGACACGACAGGATGCTGTGTTGCTAACATGGTTAGCAGTAATCCTCAGTCGTCACGCCGGTTCCCCCGGGCCCTGAATGTTGGTGGCATGGTTCATGTCATGTTCCGCCCCGCTGTGTCAAGGTGGAATCTCGACATTCCTTGTACTAACCCTCAGTACACCCCCGCACATTAGACAGACCAAGCTGCGTAACAGTGTCTCTCGGGGCTCCCGCGATCTGAGCGCTAGAGAATGTGCTTGGGTCTCTTCTTTACAGGTTGCGTGTAGCTTGACCCTCACCCCCATGGGAAATGAGGAGTTTCCTGGAAATTGCTTTTCGGGCCCAGCACAGCTAGGAGCTAGCATCTCCTGTCCCCCTCCGGATGGTTGAACCCTCGCCGGCCCCTTAGCCCGAGGCTCCTCTCTCGGAATCGCGCGTAGTGATGGTATCACATCGTGCGTGTTCCCCTTGGTCCAAACCATATGACCTTAAACTATGGTGTTGGTACAACCCATATGACTTTAAACTGTGCTGTCGGTCCAAATCATACGACCTTAAACTGTGTTATCGGTCCAAACCATATGACCTTAAACTGTGTGTCGGTCCAAACCATATGACCTTAAACTGTGTTGTGGGTCCAAACCATACAACCTTAAACTATGTTGTCGGTCCAAACCATACAAACTTAAACTGTGTTGCTGGTCCTATCACACGACCCTAAACTGTGACATTATCGTCCTGGCCGCAAGACGAAAAACGGCACTGCATTGTGATGACCTCGTTGTAGAGGACATCACGTTGGGTATTGTTCATGTGCCATGCCATTTGTCAATTCCTATCACATCTTGATTCTTGTGGCGACACCACGACCTACTACCCTAGGCCTGTCGCTTCACAAAAAAAACCACTCACCTTAAAGGAAAAACAAGATTTATCAAATTACGCTTCTTTTAGTGCAAGGGCCACGCCCGCACTCCCCTTTTCCCCTGGCACTGATATCTTACCATGTCTCCTTTCAGAACTACGTATGGATTGATTCTCATCCTTATGAGATACGTAGGTGCGCCTGGGGCACATCCCCGTGGGCCCAGACTACCTTCATGTTCGGCCCCTCAACTCGAGCATTTCCCCGGAGAGCACATGGTAAGTAGGGCTTAGGTCCTCATTCACATCGGCTTTTGTGACCGCCTTGCAATGTGTCCATTTATCCCCTTTCCCGTTCACGGTCCAAGCTCTAAGACCTTAAACTAAGACGATTTCAAGAACTACATGTGGCTTGAATCTCATCCTAATGAGATACGTAGGATCGCCCAGACATTTCGTCTTGGATCCATCCCCAGGGATTACTGAACCCCATCCTTCCTTATTGTCGGCCCCTCGGCCCGACTTCATTGGAAGTGGTATGATCAGGACATCTACCCCAATCATGTTCGGGATGCCCCATGATAATAATGGGAAGCAGCAGTTCTCTCACCAAAGAGGTCCCGCCTGAAAATTGGGATGACCCGTGATCAGGTCGGTATGTCCACCTAATGCACCTTCGCCATGGAGGCGCAATTTCGGGAGTGTTGGGCTCTGTTCGAACAAACCACAACTCCACCTTCCACACTTTGCGTCCCCCCTTATTCGGATCCTCATTTCCTTTCATGTTTGACGGGACCCCCTAAAAGTATGGATACTCGACCTATGGTCTGCCTACTATCCTGGCCCAACGTTCCGGAGGACTGTTCAAGTTTAACGGGACCCCCTAACAGTATGGATGATAGACCTATGGTCTGCCTATTGTCCTGGGCCAATGTTCTGGAAAACTGACCGATGATATTTGAGTTAGGCCCCGTGTTGCGAACATGGTCAGCGGTCAGCCCTCATTTATTGTCCCCCATTCCAGGACAACATGATATGGATGTTGTGTTTCTGCAACAGTTTACAGTTATCCTCCATGGTTGCTCCCCATTGGGTTCCGAATTTGGGCGGCGTGATTCACCCTTCCTCTCCATCCCCCTATGTTCAGAGGGATTTCGATGCCCCCTGCATCGCCCCGCTCGTGTGCTAGAGCACATTGAGGAGTCGACACATCGATCGGCCCAAGGTCTCCTCAGAAGTCCAGGACCAATTTTGGATGCCTGAAGCTTGGTCAATGCCCCACAGTTGAACGAAATGATGGTACGAGCATCTTCTACTTCTTGCGTTGGGCACGACTCACAAGAGCCTAGGGATGAGTTTTTATTCGATTCGAAACTATGGTTGAGCGCATTAAACCAAGGGTACAAATGAATGGATTTGGAAATATATTGGATTGAGACGATGAGCAGTACATGAAGAAAGATCATGAGATGGAAAAAACAAAGCCCTTAGGGATCAGCGTGCTGAAGCAATGTTTCCAGCGCTTCTACCCTTTGGCTGGTAGCCTCCAGGACCGCTTCTCGCTCTTTGAAGACTCTCTCCTCATCGGCCACCATAGAGCGCAGCTCGCCAGCCCTAGCTTGTGCATGTGCCAACTCGGTTCGATGTACGGTCATCTGGTGACTCGCCTCCACCAGTTTTTACTATGCATCAGCCAGCTGGACTATCAGTTTCTCCACGAGCTCAGAGCATGTTGCGATGAAGGCCTCCTTATCTGCCGCCTGCCCTTCGAGGTTCCACACTTCCTACTCCGCCCTCAGTAGCGCTTAAGCGCTCGCTGATCCTCCCCGGCACTGGGCAATGTCAGTGCGCTGGCTGTTCTCGCATATCTTCTCGGCCATGTAATCACAGACCGTTAGATGAAGACGCTGAGCGTCCGCCCCTCCGGTTCACAGGAAGCGCAGACAGGTCTGAAGTGATCCCATCCGCCTCAGCCAATCTAACTGGGGATGTCTAAGAAAGCGCTGGATACACTTCCACACCTTGCTCCATGTCATCTGGCTCTCCTCGGATACCTCTGAGTCTAAGTCATCTATCTCCTCGGGGTCAGTGGGTCGGTATATGGGGAAGGCAACCAGAAGATCGGCAGCAGGATCCGCCACAGGGACGCCTTCATGAGGAATATAATCCTAGATGTCCGGGCGACCTTCTTCTCTCACCCCAGCAGCAATGTTGCCTCCACCAGATTCCGACCTCGTCCCGGTAACACCGCCGCTGATGTCCGCCGCCCCATGTTCATCAATTTTTGGGGCCGACTTAGTGCAGGAGCATGTTTTGAACGTGGTGGAATGTCCGCCGCTGGTCCACTCGCGGATGGCCCAGTCTCTGTAGCCTGACGTGCCACCAGTGTTGAGATCACTGCGCAAGGCATACGCTGGTCAGACAGGATCTTTTGACACCAAGCACTAGTAGTGAAATGGGAGACTTACAGGAATCTAGAGCATCGGTCCCCAGTGTTTTGGCCGCTACAGGAGCCGCCGTAAGGGGAGACCCCTCTGTGCTTGTTAACTCATTTATGTGTGTTGGATCCCCATCATGTCTCACTGGTTCCTCTCCTCCCTCCTCTGGTTGGGATTCCCATCCAACGCTCAACTACTCCTGAGTAGGATGGGGAAGTGAGTTAGAATTTGGAAAGGAGAATGGATGAATAAGGGAAATGAATGAAGACAAAGACAAACCGCGAGAATCTTGGTTATGTCGAGATGAGAGTCTACAATCTCGCCACTCCATCGAAGACTCCCTTGGTAGGTCGCCCCTTGTGACCCCTCACCTTTGAGCTCTTCTTCATCGTCTTCTCACTCGCCTTCATCCTCCCTGGTTTCCTCCTCCCCCTCCGGCTCCTCGTCACTGTCGCCTTCTCCCGGCGACATCACTTCCGGATCATGCTCCTGGTCGAGCATCACTTTCACTAGGAAATTTGGCTCTGCACGCCGCCCCCTTTGGCATGCGTATGCATCCATGGCCGTTAGATAAGAATGTCGTCGATGGAATTTTACTCGGTCGGTAATTCGAACGAGCCCGACCTCTGGCAGTTGGATCCTGTTTTGCATTATCTTCTGCCAGATGGCTTTGACGCTCAGCGATTGCGGCAGGGTCATCCAGGCCGACTACAGTGCCGGGAGAATTGCGTCTTGGGAAGGTTCAAGCAGATATCTTATCTGCTTCATGGGCAGTTCCTTGGCCACCTCATGTGACCCCCTGTGGGTAACGAGGACGTGGGGACACCACGTGATGTTCCCGATGCCGAAGTCCTGGCCTGTGCAGGCCTTGCTTCCTGACACGCCCTTGGTCCTCCCCTACCGACGACACCATGCCTTCTTTCCCGTTGCCTGGTTTCTGTGTGAGTAACCTCGAGTTGCCAGATGTGCTTGCGTAATATCCCCTCAGGGTACGCAATAGCCCAGTGTTCGGCATATTCGGTTGCTAGGCCGACATCGACCCCGGCGGGGGCAAGAGTGACGACATTGCCAGAACTGAAGGTGGTGAACATCAACCACATCTGTCGCAGGACGCATGGATTCTTCTCCTTCCATACAGCCGTGAATACCTTCTTCGACATTCGTTGGAGGCACCCAAACTGCCTGGCGAATCGGGATGGTACGTAAGGCTCGCAGATCAACTTCCTGTTGATCCGAGCCACGAGCACCCCACCCCGAATGCTCTCGAAGTATTCCTACTGTTCCAGAGAGCCTCGACCGTTGTCCACCAGCTGGCCGACTGGGGTGGGGAATGGGCTGAATTTGAATTTGGCATGGTTTTCGATGTGGATCCTCACACCCACCTCATTGAGCATCATCGGCGCCACCCCTGCGATGTTTAGTAAGGACAGTCGCAGACCGTTTCCCGGAGGATGGATGACGTTTGGGAAAGTATACCCGCCGAGATGAGCCGCTACCCAGCCATGGAAGATCTGGAAAGGACCACATACTCTCCGAGGCAACCCCCCTTGTGAGATGCACCCTAGGATGGAATACAGCTTGGCCAGTACGGGGACGCCCAAGTTGAACCATTTGTTGGCGTCCATGGAGCCCGCCATCACCAATGTTGCTGGACGGATTCCCATCCTCGCGTCCCGCACCGGCAGGATCCACCCGCTCAAAAAGGTGGCAAGGAACCCAGCATACCGGATGTTCGGGTCCCGGGCCTCAATAACGCGGTAGCCCCATGATTGGTATTGCCCTGCCTATAGGGTCCTTCAGTATGACCCATCCCTGCTCCTCTGAGTCGCGGTTGGGCACCGTTTGCCCCGTCCCGGCATCTTGACAGTCGGATCCATCTCGAGGAACAGGCTGAACCAGCCCTTGAAGGCAACGTCCTTCAGGAGGTCCTTGACCCTCATCCTCTCTTTGGCCAGCTCTAATAAGTGCCACGTCAGCATCGGCGTCCGCAACCTATCTCCCTAGGTTCTCTATGGAGGAACGAACTCGTCGTATTGGTAACCCTCTAGTGGGATACCTCCGATGCAGTGAACATCCCAGAGACTGATGCCGACTTCCCCATGATGAAGGTGGAATGTGTTTGTGTCAGGAGACCACTGGGTGAATAGCTCCATTCCAAGTTTAGGTTGGTAGTGGAAGTGGAACTGTGATGTCCATACCACCTCGAACAGGCCGATATACCACAGTTCGTCCCTGAACTAGTCATAGGTATGACGGACCCAGAACGCCCAGGCCCATTCGCTGGTGATTTTTCCCCCAGACCGCAAGTCCCAATCCTTTAGCCAGCCCTTCATGTCATCCGTGATGCTCTGACGGAACATGCTCGCATAGAGGTCCGGAGAATCCTCTGCCACAGGATCGTCCCCGGTAATGGTCCTAGTCCTCAGGTTCAGGACATATACGTCTATATGTCTAGTTTCCCTGGTAGGATGGCAGTTGTTGGTGATGTTTTAGCGGGGAACTGCATCCTCCCGAGTCACCCAAGACTGCGGCGTGTCCACCTCAAAGCCCGGCAGTGGCACCACCTCCAAGATGCCAAAATTCCAGAGCGGGAGGTTGTCCGGCAATGGATATGTCTTCTGGGCCGGAGTCAGCAGATTTAACAAGGTCACATTGTTGGAGACAATAACCTTGGTGCCATAAACCTCCTCGTTCGCCGCCATTTCTGTCTTACGGGAAGCGGCTTCCCCCTCATCAACTCGGTTTGCAGCCATCTCGAATCTTTCGGGATTTGGGCGAAATCAGGATGCAGTGCACGGAATCAGAGAGTTCTGCGCGAAATCTAAATGAGTTGCACGAAATCCTGGAGATGAGCGCGCAAGTGGCACGTGAATCGCAGAAAATCCCAAACAGGCGCGAAATCACGGCCGAATTTTGGATGAAATTCCGCGCTGCTATAGCATTTTTACGCGTAGCCGCAGAAGCGATTTTGCGCACGAGAGCGATGAGCTTATCATGTCAAAATAGCGGAAGTATGGATTTGGGAACCAGTGCCCCTTTTTATAGGCGAGTCCAGGGTTCTGCGCCGCACGGAAAGAGGATTCTGCACACATCCGTAGTTTTGGGCGCACCCTCGGAATTTTGCACGCAACTTGACCAGGAGACTTTGCATTTCAGTGTTTCGGTGTTTCCCTTGGAATCTGATCGTTGTGACCTCTCGTCGATCCAATTCCAAGGGGGGGAATTTGTTGACGCCGAAAAAAGTCTTTAACTCTCGGAGGAAGTTTTGAAATGACGAAGCGATGTCATATTCGGAATCAGAGGCCCGATCCGAAGGCCCGGGATGTGGTGCGCGAAATAAAGGAGGATCCGTGAGAAAAATTGTTCTGCGCACGTAGAATCACTGAGTTTCGCAGAATTGAGCCGATGGGGCACACAATCTTTGCGCGCCCCAATACTACTCGGCGAGTTTAGGCGCGCCGGCTGCGCTCGGCGCGAAGAATTTCGCGCACCGCCTGGATTCCACGCTAGAGGTCGCCTATAAATAGAAGGTGACCCCGAACGGTTTGGGGGTTCCGGAATTCAAAGCGACTCTCGTGCGCGCAATTCGTCTTCCCCTGTGCGCAAGATGGCTTCAACGTAATCCCTCATTTCACGCAACCTTGCCCCAGAGTCCGCCTTTGAGCGAAACTCCACCGGCTTCAGTGAATTTTCTCCTTCCCCCGGTTCCAGCCTTGCGCGCAATCCGTGTCTCATGAGCACAATACCCTGCCATGCGTGCAAAACCCTGCGCGTAATTCCCCCTCCACGGACAATTCCCTTCCTCCAATTGTGCGTCGTCCCTGTGTTTTGCACGCAAACCTTCTTTTTTGCGCGTAAAGCCTAGGACCCTTCACCTTGACGCCCCTTTGCTGCCCCCTACACTGGCACCTGATGTCTCCCCTGCCCGGCATGCGCGCCATGTGTTGTTTTCCCGTACGGCCTTCCAGGCTCATGTAAAGTAACCTCAATGTCCCTTGGGCCATGTTTCCCGTTGCGTTGCTTTTCCTTATGCTTCTCCGCATAGGCATGCTAACGACTATTGCTTCTTTCCATAGCCACGCTAACGTGGACCCTCTGGTGGTTCTCCTTGCGGACCCCCTTCAGTATGGCCTTGCCGATGCCTTCCCTTCCACAAGGGGTATAGGGTGTTGGGCATGTAAGCCCTAGGGGTGTGTAGCGAACCCACCTCGTCCAAGCTGCAGGACGTTAAACTGCTAAGCACCTTGTCCTTAACATAAGATGTTAAACTGTAGTCCGACCCCATGCTTCGCATGCAGGTTCCCCCCATCTCGGACATTTTTTACGACCAATCGTCTCCACGTGAATGGACACTTCCTCACACAGAATGATATCCTCCTTGTCGGAGTGGCGTTTGTTCGCAGGGGAAGGGCCTCCTCAGAGCATAAGCCCCTAGCCTTTCTTGAGGATGATTTCACCCATGCATCTCCGTACTTCCCCCTGCCACGGCCAGTGGAGTCCTTTTCCCACTGCGCTTTGTTGCATTGCGGGCATTCACCATGGAGTAAGCCCCGACACCAAGGGCTGCTAACCACGCGTAAGCCCCTATTTCCTCTTTGGGCCGCTCAACGCGTAAGCCCCATTCCGCTTCTCACAGACGCACCCTTCATGATGTGATCATCTGGTCCCTGCTGCCTCTTGTTTCCCACACCGAGCATGAATCACATGGGCTTAGAGCGCGCATCAACCATGACATCCTCTTATGGGCCGCCCCAGAGTGTAATCCCCATCCCAACGAACTATGTGGACTTTGATCTGTGCTAACGCATGGTATGTAGCAAGCCTCCACGAGGTTCAAGCCCACCACCCGGTCGTCCCGACCTCTCCATGTCGGTTCCCTGACCACCTTAGGCCACCTCACAGTGTATGCCCCAAACCTCTCGTCATGCATGACGTTAAACTGTATCGCATCCCGCATGATGTTAAACTGTATCTCGTCCCCCATGACGTTAAACTGTATTCCCCCTCTTGGGCCGTCTCAGAATGTAAGCCCCATGTCTCACTCCACCATCCATCCTAATCCTTACCCGAGCCGCCACATCCCGGTGAGATCATGCCACCCCATCCCACTCCATGGCATCCGAGAAGCCACCCACGTGTTTTCCCCAACATCGGTGTTCCCCACTAGGGGTCCTTCAACCTGATCCGTCTCTTTAAGATGTTAAACTCGTGACATACCCCATGTTAAACATGGGAAGCTGGGGAGAACCTCAGATGTTACACATTCCCCACGTTTCATGTGGGATGCCTCGGGCTTCCGCGCCCTCGAGAAGCCCTGTGATGAGGGACCAAAGTCAGACATGCCAACGACGCCCCAACGTGACCATTCTCCTCACTGAAGGTTGCTGCCCCGACGAGACCCCTTGGAGCGTCTCGATGGAAGCAACATAATTAATTGGCGTCCATGTAGATATGGCACCAGGAATAGGCTTCACAAACCCGTCTTAAATCTATGAGGGAGACCCGGACTAGGTGATGAGCTCCGAGGAGGAATCCACGGAAGGAAGAACCGACATCCCATCATCCCGGTTTCGATCAAGGAGCAGACGTCCCTGAACAAGGAACGGATGTCGCTCGCCTTTGGAAAGTGGGAATGCGGGGTAACAAGCAGCGCATCCTCCCCACAGATGGATGTGCGCGCCCCGGCGAAAGCATCAGAGCAATAATGTGGTTATTTTGTTTCCACAATTCCATGTTTTATTTCAATTCTATTTTAGCATGGTTAATCTTCCATTATGATATATTCCTTAGATACTACCAATATTTATATCATGACCCGTGGTTTTTTTATTTAAAATTTATGTTAATGTTTTTACATTCTTATGTTTATGGTTTGTTTTATGTTCTCAATGTTCAAACTTTCTATAAATTTTATCTCAACCTTTTCATGTTATCTTTTTCCCAGGATATGCAAAAGGTTTTAGGTAGGAAAACAAAAGAGGAATGTATTTATTGTATATGTTGAAGATCATTCACAAAATTAGAAGATTATGTTCCATGATTACAAATAAAATAAACTAATACAGTCTTGGGTGTATGTTTGTGTAAGGTATTAAGTATTTTTCCAAAATAAATATAATTTCCATTTACATTAAGCTTGGATCATTAGAGTTGGTATCAGAGTTAATGTTTAGTCATCCTTTAGATACTAGGAGGTGAAAACTTTATTGAGATCCATAGAGCTATTTCTAAGGATACATATAGGGATATCTTAAGGATAAGTCATTTATATGTTAAAATCCTATGGTTTTTGTGATAATCATGACTAACATAATGTTAAACCAAGGATATCACAGATTGAAATACTATATGTAATTTACCTTACTTATGTGTTTCTAAACTTTGATATGTATTTCTCACACATTTCTTTTTGGTCTTAGTCAATAGCCAAAACTACATATAAAATTATCAACCATTGAATATTTCATATGTGGATACTATGAGAATTATGATGATTGATTTCCTATGGGGAAATACCATGAAGATAATCCTGATGACGGTACAATTAATGGTCTTACTATTAAAGATAAAGATATTTTAGACCTCATTTGAAAGGTATTTGATGTTATTATAGTTTTTTCATACATTAAAACAAAGCATATTGATGTTTAGAAAAAACAATAAATGATCCCTATTCTATAAAAGATGAAGATTATAGATCCTTATTAATGGAATAATAATAAAATTTGATGATTGAGGTGTACATGTTTTGGAGTTCAAAGAATTTGTTATATGAATCGTGAAATATATAAGTGCTTTATGTATATGATTTTCATAAAGGATTGGAAAGGAAATTTTGAATAGCTATAATGATCTGAAAATGTAATTTTAGGGAAGGGAGATATATTTGGATATCACATGATTAAGGGAGTGAGAACTCTTCATATGTTCTTTATATTAAGATAATGATGTTTGGATAAAGATATGTTGGATTTGAATAAGTTGACTGGATGATACTGGTTTCTCGAGAACTAATTATGGATTTGTAGACAAGAGGGTTATGCTATCAGGGATAAAGTAAAAAACATTTTTATAAATAAGGAATAATACACTACGTTTTGCAATAAGGAAACATGCATGTTTTCAATAAGGATATATGATAATTCAGGTTTTTACCATAAATCAAGAAAATACATGATGAAGTTGGTCACAATTTTGGAATGTTACCAACCAAAGATACCTTATTATATGTAGTGGAAAAATTTTAAGCTGAGTATCTGATCAGTTTTCTATTATTTTATATTTTTATATTTTATAAGGATTGTAAGGTTATAAATTTCTGAAATGTTTAAGTTAAACATGAGTCAACCTTAGTTAGAATAATGTATTATGTTACTATAGGTGGACTTATGCATATTTGATAACCTGTGAAAACCTTTTTGTTGATAAAATTCTAATTTCTTATCATTCTACCTCATGATTTTATGACACTTCAAGAATGAAAAGTTCAACTTCATTTCTTTAAATAAGAGATAAAGTGGAAATTGTTCAATACATAAACAATAGTGATTTTGTAACAGAATCAAGTAAGTTTTTATTCCCATGCATATTTCTTCAACATTAGGGAAATAAACATGAAAACAAAAAATTATCTTAGTAACTTCTTATCTAATGAATTAGATGGACCCTTAAATCATCACATATTTATGTATTTCTGGTTGTTAGCTTTCTCCAAACCATGTTCTCTATCATTCTCCATCAGAACTTGATGGTCATATTTTTTCTCATACATCCATGTTTTCATATTTTTTTTCTTCTAACCTTTCTTTTTAAAACAAAGTTTTAGTATTCCTTTTTTATGATGTGAGTTTCTATAAAAAACTTTCAAGTAGTAAACTAGTTATAACCCCCAAAAATTTTCAAAGGAAAATTTCATTTTAAGGGGGGGATAATGTAACACCCTAAGATTTAATGAGATATATTATTTTTAATTTTATTGATTTTTTGGTGTTGTATGATACACCAAGCTTGTCGTGTGTAATATGAAACACCGTATTAGCTTCTAGTATATGCAACACTATACAAGGCATGTGTTACACATATTTTCATGTTCTTTATACTGAATACAATTCACACAACACTGAGTATAGATTTCATTCAATGTGTAAAATAGCTATTTTTGGATTATGTTCTATGAAACACCAAGTAAATCATTCAATAAACCCATCACTGACTTGGATTTCATTATATTCAAGAGAAACTTTTCTTGATATCTTGTGTTGAACAAAATTCTGAGTTTAACTAAAAAAATAATATATTATTAACATTTTATTATTTAATGAGATATAAACTATCCGTTATGAATATTATTAACCAAATTTTGAATTTTATATAACATTGACATTCATATTATGTATTTTCTATAACATGATATAATAACAAATTCAATTTTGCAGATAAAATGATCGTTTTTCTAAAAATGATGTTTTACCACCTTTTGATGGTGAACCCATTTTAAATCTACTTTTTTACACTCTTATAAGTTAAATTTTATATAATAAACTTATTATTTGGATTTGTAACAATAAAATTTAATTTGGTTGAATTTTTGGTATTTTTTGATAGAATTTATATTTTAATTAATTGCGAAAAATACTGCATTTTAATTCAAAATGGTCTTTTCATCTGAAACCTTTATATATATATTATCTTTTTATTTGGGATTAATGATTAATTTTCTTATGTATTCATAATATAATTAAATTTTGGTCATTATAAGTAATTTCACATTAAAATTGGATATAAAGACATATCAATCTTTTGATAGTTTTTACTTCATAAAAAATCACATTCTAATTTTGACAACAGGAATTAATATGAAATTAATTAATGAAACATATGTATTTTGAATTTTGAAAAATGGATTCCATATTTGGGATTAGTGAGTCCAAATTATGTTAATAGGTTAATTTTATTTTTGTAATGATTAGTAACTATGTTAATTTATATTTACCGTAGTTAAATGTAAATCGAGTAAATTAGGGTAAAAAAAATATGATAAAGATAATGAAATTACCCTAACAACTTCAAAAATACTATTTCAGGAATTATAGTCTAAAAATTTCACATAAGGGTAAGGATGGGTTCATTTAATGGACTTTTTACCTTGAAAGTGATGTAATTATAATTAAAACAAAATGAAGTGACAACAGGTAACTCTCTTACCAATTATAAATACAATAATTTTAATATACTGATAACTTTGATAAAACAAAGAGCATAAATAGTATCCAAAAATATAATAAAACTATCTATGAAATGTGAATTTATTTAGAATTTTTAGAGATTAAATATTTACCGTTAAATATGAAACAATAATGTTCATGGTGATCTTTTTTGGCCAGACTGTTGGTGGCGACGAGATTTGGTTGGTTGCTCTATGGCGTCCCAACATCGCGATGGGTTCTCTTTCTCATCCTATTTTCATCTTTTAAATTTTGGATTTTACTGTTACTGAGCCTTTCATTTTCTGTGTTTTTGTGTTGAGATGCTTTGGATGAATCTGCTCTGGATTTTTAGGGTAGATTTTTTGTGGGGAAAATGGATGTTCTCAGACTAGAATGGAGGATGAATATGGTTTGGGGTGAATAGGTTTTTGGCTCATGTTTTGAACATCTATGATGATTCGGTGTTTCTGGTTTGGTGCAACAGTTCTGACAATGATGGTGTCAATTTTGTTGAGTTGCGGTGATGATGAAGATGGTGTCATGTGGCATTGATTCGGGTAAGGCATAGGGATGGAAGAGTTCTTCTGGATTTTGAATTTTGAATTTTGAATGTGGAATTATGGGTGGGTTGTTTTGAAGGTTGAATGTTGATTTTTGGGATGTTTTGATTTTTGAATCTAAAATATTGTAAGCCTCCCACTTTCCCATAAACTGGATATTTAGAAAATTTAAAAAAAAAGGATTTGGATTACATAATAGTCATGTAGAATTTATTTTATTAATAGAAATATCAAATAAAAGGTATTCAAAATATTAAAAGAAATATTATATGAAATAATTAGTGTGATACACTATTTTTATAGTTTATTATGACATGTTCAGTGTATATTAGATACTTTGGTTCTAATTTATCTTTTGTTGAAATTTCAAGTTTAGTCAAAATAATGAATACTGTGAAAATTGATACTATTGATATTTTAGAAAAATTACATATTGTTGAATCATTTAAAAAGTACAAAAAAATTTAAAAATTTAAAAGATAAAATTATATGGTCTAGAATTTCATAAACTATCCAATTATGGATATATTACATCACATAAGAAAATTTTTATAACCATTTAATATTTACAATATTATTACCACAAATAAAATTAAATAAATTAAATAAAGAGAAAATCAAAATGATAAGGCTTAAAATAAAATCATAACATTTCTAAATTTCATTGGATGAGATTATTTGGACCCCTAATCTTCTTATCTTATAAATAAATGAGTTTTGGAACATTATAAATTGGAAATAAATTTAATATAAATTAATATTTCAAGACATTCCTAAAGTTCCCATCCTCCCTCTTATAAAAAGCCAATACCTCTACCCATTCACTCACACCTTTTAATCCCTTTGTATCGACAAAAATATGCTCAAATAAGCTCCCAACATCTATCCCTTTCTCTTAGTGTCCACAATTTGGGAATAAATGAATCCTATGGAGACCTCTTTCAAATATAAAAAAGAGATACTTGAAACAGAGGTAATTGTTTCATCACCTCTTTCAAAATTATTTTCTTCTTGTACTTCCTCTTATTTTGTTTTTATCATAATAGAGTAAAAAACTAAAATATCTGCTAAATTATTATATGTTATTATAATTATGGGACATTTTTTTCCTTTTTCTATCCATCCTATGAATACTAGTATCACCATGTGTTCATACATACGGCTTACCATCTCCATGTTGTGGTTTAATATGTTAATCCACAATACCTAATTTGGATGGGTATAATGATGAATATAATGGATTTAAATAATAATTATAGCATTATAATTATTATTTATAATTAATATAAATTCCAATTCTATACCATCTAACCATTAAGTCAATTTTATCATCATTAGTGCATATGTACGACCTACGGTCTCAACAACACTATGTTATTCATTCTCCAAGTTAACCATCCAATAATTTTTACAAAGTATATAACATAGATAATAATTAAATAAATGAAATAATTAATCTGTTGGATTTATTTATATATGTGTCATTTATTTTAATCCATTCAATTCAATAAGGAAACTGAAACAGCGTTCATGCGTACGTATGGCCTACCGTCTCCATGAATGGTGTATTCCATTTCGTTTATCTATTTATTATATATATTTATATATTGAATATTTATGTTATTTAAATAAATATTTACATTAAGGAAGTTATTAAATCAGGATCTATGTAATAATATCAACAATAACAAGTGAGAACACGTATGATAAATAAAATGATTATTACCCAAAATGTTTCTTTTACATTGAATTGATAAATGAACAGGTAATATAAATTCATAAGTGAATAATATAATATATAATAAATATTATTAGGGTTCTGATACAAGTTAATAATATGTTTATACCCATGATACAAGAGTTTCGGATATATACGAAGCATATTAGATCTAAGTTAATGGATAATTTTTCAATCTCATTTTTATCCAAGGTTGTTTGTACATAAGTATTTACTGGGGTATATTTATAATCTAAATACATTTTTTCTTAGTATTTAATATTATTTATAATACTATACAATTTTTTAAAGGTAATTTTACCATTTGGATAATTTTTCTTAAATTTTCAGAAAGGAATATTTTTTCGTTACTCGGTTTGTGGTACTTTTTGACTTTTCCTGCAAAAGTATGATGACAATATTTTTTTACGGCATGAATGGATTTTTATGTCTTCAAAAATACATATTTTTATGAATAATCCTTTTCACGTTTTAAATATTATTTACAACTAAATTTTTTTATTTTAAAATTTCACGACATTAAGAGAAAATAAAATTTTTTGAAGAAGAAAGAAACTTTTCCACATGAATAAAGATCAAGTGTTTTATCAAAATTATTTTCCATATAAGATGATGCTATTTAAAATAGTTGTATGTTTATATCCCTATTATTAATATAATTTTCTTGTGTTAATTATGGATTTATATTTTATATGTATTTTTTATGATGTAATGATTTTTAGGAAATCCATTTTATTTATTTTTTTATGTTATGATGAATGGTTTCTGTTTTTGGGGAACATGTAAGAATTTTTTCACTGTGATATGGGTGGGACCTATATATCAATACAATAAATTGGGTAATGAATTATATCTCATTAGATATTCATTAATTTATGGGAAATTAAATATAGATTAGTAATAAAGGGCTACAACGACATGTAAATCTTGTTTTGTAATACATGGCCAGATCGACCAGCAAACCCAGTTCAGTAATGGAATTTTTTCGCAATAAAGGTATTGGAAGTAATGACTTGGATAATTTGGAAATAATATTATGTTATTATTTGTTTTCCACATTTCCGTGTTTTATTCCAATTTTATTTTATCATGGTTAATGTTCATTTATAATATATTACATATGTACTGACAAGATTTATTTCATGACTCATTATTTTTGTAACACATCGATCTTCCACGATACGCTTCTCTTTCAATAATACAATAGATTGCATTGTACGCATGTTCGAGATTCTAACACACTGCGACCAATCAAAATAGCCCTTATGAATAGTAATACCCACTTTTTGAAATTATGTATATTTTATATTTTCAAATGGACTTCATTTTTGGATTCGACATATCAAAATTAGCCTATGTTGAATTTTGGGTATTTTTCTGAGAACTTCCAATTTGCATTGAATAGTGAAAATTACTTAAAAACAACTTTTTTAATCAAAATAATTAATAGTGATAAATTATACTATTGAGTTGTTTTAAAGTATAATTAAAATATATTTTTACCATTTTATCCAATGGTGCTCATTATAATTAATTCCACTTTGAAATTGGACATAAACAATTGTCAATCTTTTGATATATATTGTTTTTTAAAAACACGCTATTTGTTGTGACAGTGGGAATTAATTTTGAAATTAATTAACGCAACTTATATGTTTGGAATTTTGTAAAATATATATCATTTTTGAATTCGGAATATCAATTATAGCTTAGGGTGAAATTTTGGCATTGTTTTGAAAAACTTCAATTTTTGATGAATAGTGAAACAACTAAGTGGTAGTTAAAAAACGGGTTTTTCATTTAAATGAAACATTACCACTTCTGTGATTTGATTTTCAGAAATCCGACATACATGGTTGCCATTAGGAAGTAAAATGTGGTTCAATGGGATGAAAATAATTTTTGGTGAAAAGTAACTTTTAAGTTTAATTAATCACGATTAAAGGTAATTAGTGAAATTTAAGGTAAAAATGATATTATAAAAATATGAATCTACCTTTAAACTTGTCATAACCCTATTTCATGAGTCATGGGAGACCAAGAAAATCCATGAGTCAACTTGGAGACCCCATGGAGCCACTTTGGTAGGAAAATGACATAAATAACTCTTTATTTAATGTTAAAATAAAAATTTTACAAACATGAGTCGTTTTACTAAAACAATTTTTAAATGGGGTTATACAAGTCATATTTTTGACTATAAATATTCATTAGAAATCCAAAAATATTTCCTACATAATGAGTGTTTTTTATAATTTTTATACATTAAATAAATTAAATTATTTATGTCACCAGGATGATGCAGCGATTACATCATTATTTAACAATATTAGTAAAATGGAAGGATAATGTAAAATCTAAGCATTAAACTTGTCCAAATCCTATTTGATGAGAACATTTCGAACCCTTATCACCTTACCATCGAATTATATAAGTGTGGGACCTTTATAATCCGATAAGCATTGTATAATAGAGTATCATTTTAATCTTTCCAAGAATGCCCCTTCTCTCCTCTTATAAAAGGCCCCCACCACTACCACCTTCCTCACACTTTCAAAGCCTTTTGGCTCGGCCAAACTCTGCCAAAATACTCACCCAAATTCCATCCCTTACTCCTAGAGGCCTCACTTTTGGAAGAATTCTTCCCAAGGAAGCCATTGGATCAAATCAAAAGAGTTACCCGATTTTAAGGTAATGTCTTCTCTTATGTTATTTTGTTTTATTTTGATTATCCAACCCCCTAAACTTTTTTTATTAATTTATTTTGTAAAAACAACAGTATCCTCAATATACTAGGATGTTTTTATGAGAAGTATTCGAGCTACACTTACACACACCTACATCTGATGGTTAAAGAACATACTGTTTTTGTGGATGGGAAATTTCTGCCCCACGAAACGATGATTGTTCGACCCTCATATAACACCTTCAAAGGTGGACATTATGATGTCACTATATTTATATATGATATATAATATGTTTATGTTTTACTTAAGGTTCTTTATTTTTCATTTATGGAATACCTTTCTTGTTTCCATTATGGGTAAACGCGATATTTTCATTTTAGGAAGTGCGGACTACTGCCCCCTCAAAGTGATTTGAATCGTTAATGACATATGTGGGATGTATAAAGGATGGAGTAAATGATATTATATATGATATTATACTGGAATTATAATATACCTTTATATCATTATTATTTCATTAATACGAAATAAAAATGAAAGTAGCGTTCATGCGTACGTACGGCTTACCGTCTCCATGAACGATGCATTTCATTTCTTACCTCTAAATGTTATGGAATATTATAAATGCATGTATATACTGTATATATATGAGATATATGATATCTATATCTTGAATATAATTCTGGATATAATTTATATTTCACCACATGAACAACTTGTAATTATAAGTCGTTTATTTTTTACTCAAGTACCAAAGATCTACAAAACGACCGTTATTAACTTAAATAAATACACAATGTTCATAACATGGTAATAAGTGATATAAAAGGAATAAAAAAACTTGAAAAAGGTTCTTAAGAAATTATAAATTAACTCTAGTTTATTATTCAGGAGGTTAAAAAAAGGTCGAGTCAAGACAGGACGCAAGGTAAGAGAACTTCTTAACCCAATTTCCATTCTTTGGGTTAATCTCCTACTTTCAAATTATGTCATGATATTATTATGTCCTATCTTGTATTTGTACTTTATTTATGTGTACTTATATTGAATACACATAATAGATCTACTTTATTTAAAAAAATGATCTTTGGAAGGGTCTTCGTCTCAATCTCCTTTCATTGAGGCATATTTTGTTTTATACACAACTCTCTTTTATACAGTGTATAAACCCCTTTGTCTTTTACGTTTATTAAAAAGGAATCATTTTTATACGAAGTGTTTTACTAAACAACAAAAAGGGAATGTTTTTCTTGATGTACATATGCGGCGACAACGACTTCTCCGCCGCTGTGACCATTATTTGAGTTTCGGTTTCCTCTACAAGCCATAACTTTTTTTAATAAATAATAAATACAACGTTTTTACTTTCTTTTATTTTGGTATTGAAAATGGTTTTGAAAGTGTTTTTATTATATCAATGTGTTGTATTGATATCTTGTGATTGAAATGTGGAAATGTTATGTTTCTTTTATGCATGTTTTATATGATACGATTATGTTATGGTTTATGATATGTTTAAACCTATTCATATGAGGAATGCATTGGACTTAATAAGTGACGGGTGGAGCCCGCTACAGCTCCTCGATGCATCGGTAGATCTCATGAGACAAACTAGTGTCTTGGCACGAGGCCTTGACAAAATCTTATTTTTAGTCTTCACACGAGGCCTTGGCTACGTGGTTATGATAGTTTGGAATTATGCATTCCATCATTATGAAAGTGGTTATTGATATTGCATGCAATTATTAAACTAATAGAATATCCATGTGGGTAAGTAAATGGCATTATTTCATTTCATTTTTTCCATATTATGTTGAAGATAAAGTTTAAAAAGGATTTTGTTTTAGTTATACATTTCCTTAAATGTTAATGTTTATTTATGAAAGCTTCCGCAATATTGTTATCCTTACTGAGCATCTGAGCTCACCCCTTTCAATGTTTTAATATTTTCCAGGATGTGAAGAAGTATTTTATGAATGACCTGCAGGGATAGTCAGAAGAGGATATGAGTGTGGACTATGGAGACTTTGTTATTGTAGTTTTTCACTTTATGATGTAATGTAACATTTATGAATGTATCTAGTGTTTCCAAGGCTACTAAACTAATCATTCTTTCGAGACTTGATCTTTTGTGGTCATGCCAATGTTACGCAATAACGCACCGACTCTGGGTAGCTGGGTTCGGGGCGTTACTGTTGGTATCAGAGGTAGTTTAGTACTATCCATGGAAGCTAGATTTAGATAAACTTTGATTAGAGCACATAGCCCAAAGATAGACTTTGAGGATTAGTATAGAAGAACTTCCTAGAATTTTGTTATTATAGAGATTTTAGGAGTTTTCCGAGAAATACATCCCTATCTGGATACGAGCAGGTAGAGACGGCTCTGGCAGAAATGTACCTAAGGGTAAAACCTGAAAACACCACTTTGAGCTAGACTTGAACGGGAACTGGTGCACGACAATGGGCCTTGCTGCACTCTTGGTCACGACACTCCCGGGGGATATGCATAGGATAATTCTCATTTTCTTTACAAACAACTATGAAGGGTTAGGAGTATATACTTCCTCAAAGAAATCTTTTTTTATGATTATGGATTATATCCATAAATAGTTCAATTTATGTTAAGTATTTTACAAGTATGGAATTATGTATTTTGATTCGTAAACTAATCTAGTTTATGCCATTATTTAGAAATGGCGCCTAGTGGAAGGAATGGAAACCATATCAATGCATGCACTCCGTGTAGGGATTGACCTCCTGCTCAAGATAATTATTATGGAGCTGGAGATACAACTGGTTCTAATCAACTTATTACCATACTGGTACAACTCACTCAGGTTATGAATAATAACCTTACTCGTATGGAGCATCCTGGTCCGCAACGTGGAGGATCAATGTTAGACCGCTTCATGAGGCAACAACCTCCAACATTTAATGGGGGTAAAAATCCATTAGTAGATGAGCAATGGATAAACTCCTTAGAGAAAATATTCCACGCCTTAGGGGGTAGCGAAAGGGAGAAGGTTATCATGGCAGTTTACCGCCTCACTGGAGATGCCGATCAATGGTGGTCATTGATTCAAAATACAAAAGAAGATAAAGAAGTATCAAGTATGGAATAGAGAGAGTTCAAAGATATTTTCTTAGGAAAATACATTCCACGTGACCATCAAGCAGATATGGAAAGGAAATTTCTGAGTCTGAGGTAGAGGGAGGATGAGAATGTCGCAAAGTATGAGGCTAACTTTACAAGGTTAGCGAGGCATGTTGTAGATTATATATGTAACCCAAGAAGTAAGATTGATCATTTCTTTGATGGGTTAAAACCATTTCTCCATCGAGCTTTAGTATCACAATACTTCTTATCGTACGAAGATATTGTCTTGTGTGCTATCAAGACAGAAAATGAAATCTCTAAATCTTATGACAATAAAGTAAAGCAAGAGAAGAAGAGAATGGTGGAACAAGAGATAGATAAAGGGAAAAAGGGAAAGAAGGATTTTCTAGTATGTGATAATTGTGGGAAGAATCACCCTGGAACTTGCATAAAAGGAATGGGAGTTTGTTATAAATGTGGATAAAAAGGTCACCAGGCGCGTGATTGCAAGGGAAAGAAAGAGGCTATCAATGTTGAATGCTACAATTATAGAGAAATGGGGCATTATGAAAATGAATGTCCTAAGCGTTAGGGAAACTTAGCTCAGAAAAGGCCAAGGGATCAAGGCCAACCTTATGCTGCGACTACAGTTGAAGAAGAATAATTAATTTATTTGTTCTTTTGGACTCATGGATTATATTCTAGTTATTAGAATAATGTGATATATGTATAAGGATTGTACAACAGTACTTGGTTATTTCATTACAGTTTTAATATGATAAAGGTAATCATATTTTTGTATGTGACAATAAGAGAAACTTTACCTTGTTTGAGGAATCTGATGATACAATTGATTTTGGAATTTAGAGACCTTTTAGAGAAAGTCTGGACAGAGGTATTTTGGATAACTATAAAGGTTGGAATGGATTAAGTTGGACCTTGGATAGTATTGTTTATGGTTAAAAAATTTCTGAAGATTACTTTTGGAATATTATAATACTATATTTTTAGGAAAAGGACAACCTGCAGGTCAGGGGATAACCCGTCGCATCGGACAAAGTTGTAGGAATCGAACCCACAACCATAGTGCGACAGGCCTTTATTACCTACCACTAGCCTACAGGAAGTCCATGGTTATTACAAAATAGTTTTTCTAATCTAAATGGTATGTGTTAATATTTGTAACCTTATACAATTAGGATGAATAGAATATATTTGAGTTCTATTAAATTTTAGAGAGAAAGATGGGTTTGTGGTAAAAATTTATTAAAGAATGAAATTCTACATAACAATTATGTATATTCCCTTACGTTCTTAGTAAATCTCCTAAATAAATTCCTCAACTTTATGAAAGTTAACTTAAAACAAAAACGTTGCCGGTTAACTTTTCCAACAAGGGATTCAATGACCGTTTAACCAATCACAAGTTTGTGATTTTCTTATGGTTAACTTTCTCCTAATCTTGTTTTCTACAACTCTCCATCAGAACATGATGGTTTTTTTCTTCTCCATATCCATATTTTCATAGAATCCTAGTATGGGCTCTCTCGGGTGACCTTTGTACTTCTCTTTCTTTCTTTTAATGTTATATTCTTATTAACCCTATTTTCGATGTGGGTATTCCACAAAGATATTTTCTATTTTCAACCGTTTATTTTCGAAGAACATTTTCAAATTTCAAGGACACAATTTATTGAAGGAGGGGAGAAAGTAACACCCCGAGCTTCCACGATATGCTTCTCTTTCAATAATACAATAGATTGCATTGTACGCATGTTCGAGATTCTAACACACCGCTACCAATCAAAATAGCCATTTTGAATAGTAATACCCACTTTTTGAAATTATGTATATTTTATATTTCCAAATGGACTTCATTTTTGGATTCTAAATATCAAAATTAGCCTATGTTGAATTTTTGGTATTTTTCTGAGAACTTCCAATTTGCTCTGAATAGTGAAAATTACTTAAAACAACTTTTTAATAAAAATAATTTCTAGTGATAAATTATACTATTGAGTGGTTTTAAAGTATAATTAAAATATATGTTTACCATTTTACCCATGGTGGTCATTAGAATTAATTTCACTTTGAAATTGGACATAAACAATTGTCAACCTTTTGATATATATTGTTTCTTAAAAACACGCTATTTGTTGTGACAGCGGGTATTAATTATTAAATTAATTAATGAAACTTATATGTTTGGAATTTTTTAAAATAGATATCATTTTTGAATTAGGAATATCAATTATAGCTTAGGGTGAAATTTTGGCATTGTTTTCAAAAACTTCATTTTTTGATGAATAGTGAAAAAACTAAGTGGTAGTTAAAAAACTGATTTTTAGTTTAAATGAAACATTACCACTTCTGGGATTTAATTTTCAAAAATCCAACATACATGGTTTTCATTAGGAAGTAAAATGTTGTTCAACGGGATGAAAATAATTTTTGGTGAATAGTAACTGTTATGTTTAATTAATCACGATTAAAGTTAATTAGTGAAATTTAAGGTAAAAATGATATTATAAAAATATGAAAGTACCTTTACACATGTCCTATCCATATTTGATGAGTCATGGCCGACCAAGAAAATTGATGGGTCAACTTGGGGACCCCATGGAGCCACTTTGGTAGGAAAATGACATAAATAACTCTTTATTTAAAGTTAAAATAAAAATGTCACAAACATGAGTTGTTTTACTAAAACAATTTTTAAATGGGGTTATACAAGTCATATGTTTGACTATAAATATTCATTATAAATCTAACACGATTTACTAAATAATGATATTTGTTTTATAATTTTTATACTTTAAATAAATTAAATTATTTATGACACCAGGATGATGCAGCAATTACCTCATTAATTAACAATATTAATAAAATGGAAGGATGATGTAAAATCTAAGCATTAAACTTGTCCAAAGGCTATTGGATGAGAATATTTCGAACCCTTATCACCTTAGCCTCGAATTATATAAGTTTGGGACCTTTAGAATCCGAAAATCATTGTATAATAAAGTAACATTTTAATCTCTCCAAAGTGCCCCTTCTCTCCTCCTATAAAAGGCCCCCACCACTACCACCTTCCTCACACTTTCAAAGCCTTTTGTCTCGGCCAACCCCTGCCCAAATACTCTCTCAACTTCCCTCCCTTACTCCTAGAAGCCTCACTTTGGGCAGAAATTTTCCCAAGGAAGACTTTGGCCCAAATCAAAAGAGTTACCCGATTTTAAGGTAATGTCTTCTCTTATGTTATTTTGTTTTATTTTGCTTATCCAACCCCCTAAACTCTTTTTATTCATTTCTTTTGTAAAAACACCAGTATCCTAAATATACTAGGATTTTTTATAAGAATTATTCGAGCTACACTTACACACACCCACATATAATGGTTAAAGAACATACTGTTTCTGTGGATGGTGAATTTCTGCCTCACGAAACGATGATTGTTCAACACTCATATAACACCTTAAAAGGTGGCCATTAAGATGTCACTATATTTATATATGATATATAATATGTTTATGTTTTACTTAAGGTTCTTTATTTTTCATTTATGGCATACCTTTCTTGTTTCCATTATGTGTAAACGCGATATTTTCATTTTAGGATGTGCGGACTACCGCCCCCTCAAAGTGATTTGAATCGTTAATGCCATATGTGGGATTTATAAAGGATAGAGTAAATGATATTATATATGACATTATACTGGAATTATAATATACCTTTATATCATTATGATTTCATTAAATACGAAATAGAAATGAAAGTAGCGTTCATGTGTACGTGCGGCTTACCGTCTCCATGAACGGTGCATTTCATTTATTACCTCTAAACATTGTGGAATATTATAAATGCATGTATATACTGGATATATATGAGATATATGATATCTATATAATTAATATAATTATGGATATAATGTATATTTCACCACATGAACAACTTGTAATTATAAGAAGTTTATTTTTGACTCAAGTACCAAAGATCTACAAAACGACCGTTATTAACTTAAATAAATACATAATGTTCATAACACGGTAATAAGTGATATAAAAGGAATTAAAAACTTGAAAATGTTCTTAAGAAATTATAAATTAACTCTAGTTTATTATTAAAGAGTTTAAAGAACGGTTGAGTCAAGAAAGGACACAAGGTAAGGGAACTTCTTAACCCAATTTCCATTCTTTGGGTTAATCTCCTACTTTCAAATTATGTCATGATATTATTATTTCTTATCTTGTATTTGTACTTTATTTATGTGTACTTATATTGAATACACATAATATATCTACTTTATTTAAAAAAAATGATCTTTGTAAGGGTCTTTGTCTCAATCTCCTTTCATTGAGGCATATTTTGTTTTATACACAACATTCTTTTATACGGTGTATAAACCCCTTTGACTTTTACGTTTATTAAAAAGGAATCTTTTTTATATGAAGCGTTATACTAAATGACAAAAAGGGAATGTTTTTCTTGCTGTACATATGCGGCGACAACGACTTCTCTGCCGTCGTGACCATTATTTGAGTTTCGGCTTCCTCTACATGCCATAACTTTTTTTTAATGAAAAATAAATACAAATTTTTAACTTTCTTTTATTTTGGTATTGAAAATGGTTTTGAAAGTGTTTTTATTATATCAATGTGTTGTATTGGTATCTTGTGATTGAAATGTGGAAATGTTATATTTCCTTTATGCATGTTTTATGTGATACGATTGTGTTATGGTTTATGATATGTTTAAACCTATTCATATGAGGAATGCATTGGACTTAATAAGTGACGGGTGGAGCTCGCTACAACTCCTCGATGCATTAGTAGGTCTCATGAGACAAACTAGTGTCTTAGCACGAGGCCTTGACAAAATCTTATTTTTAGTCTTGGCACGAGGCCTTGGCTACGTGGTTATGATAGTCTGGAATTATGCATTCCATCATTATGAAAGTGGTTATTGATATTGCAGGTGATTATTCAACTGTAGAATATACATGTGAGTAAGTAAATGGCATTATTTCATTTTATTTTTTTCCATATTATGCTGAAGTTAAAGTTTAAAAAGGCTTTTGTTTTAGTTATACATTTCCTTAAATGTTAATGTTTATTTAAAAAAGCTTCCGCAATATTATTATCCTTACTGAGCATCTGAGCTCACCCCTTTCATTGTTTTAATATTTTCTAGGATGTGAAGAAGTATTTTATGAATGACCTGCAGGTATAGTCAGAAGAGGATATGAGTGTGGACTATGGAGACTTTGTTATTGTATTTTTTCACTTAATGATGTAATGTAACATTTATGAATGTATATTGTGTTTCCAAGGCTACTAAACTAATCGGTCTTTCGAGACTTGATCTTTTGTGATCATGCCAATGTTACGCAATAACGCACCGACTCTAGTTAGTTGGGGTCGGGGCGTTACAATTTTGATATTTAAGCTTAATGTTCTTATTTTTACATTCTTATGTTTATGGTCTGTTTTATGCTTTCAATGTTTACCCTTGCTGATAATTTTAGCTCACCCTTTTCATGTTTTCTTTTATCCATGATATAATTAAATGTTTGAGGTAGGAAAAAAATGGGTAAGATCTGTATGGGATATGTTGACGATCATTCACCAAGTTAGAAGATTATGTTCCATGTTTCCAAAGACACTAAACTAATGAAGTCTTGGGTATCTGTTTGTGTAATGTATTTCATATTATTCCAATGTAAATTTAATTTCCATGTATATCATGCTTCATTCATTATAATTCAACATTTTTATTCATTAATCGATTACTAGTTATTTTGTTGAGAATGAATAAAAAAGCGACGAATGTCTCATATTATTAAAATTAATTGTTTTATGTAAAAAGAAAAACAAATGGATAAAATTGTTCAAGGAATAATAAATAATTATAAATTAAAAATGTGACCACTCTAATACCAATTTGAGGTTCTAAAGGCTGATGAAGTAGACATTTAAGGTACTTCCAAATCATTTTTTAGTCTTAAATTATGTGTAGTCGTTCATTTAGATGATCAAAATTTCATTTCCAATTAAATTAATATTCTAATAGACTACATTAATATTCTCAAAACAAATTGAGAAGACCCTTAAATGTGATTTATAAAGTAATTTATTAGTAGATAAAAAATTACCTGATCTTGTAATTCCACCTTGATTGATGATTTGATCGAATAAACTCTTTTGTACAATAATTTCACTCTATGATTAAAGTGTAAGATCCCTCTAGAGATTATCCACACATGCACCCCAATCTCAGATCAATGTTGTAGAATCATCGGGTTCTTGCACGGTCAATCCTAATCACTTATATTGTACATGGTTGATCACAACAGTATTCTTCAAAAAGGATAACCCAGCCTTGGGTTTCTCTTGAATTATTGAGAGGGGAGGAAGAGAGAGAGATGACTAGGGCTTGATAAAATCTCTCCTTATTTGTTTTACACACCCAAGGTGAAATAAGAAAGTGATATAATTAGACATTTGTTATATCTGGTTTAGAATTTTAAATCAAACAGAAGCTCCTTACCATATTTTGAATTCTTAAATGAGCACATGAACTATATTTTTATTATTGTTATTATTATTAATTTCTTGACATTATATATTCATTATGAATATAAATAAATGTCATTCATACATTTCAAGCCATTAAAATCAGTATGTTTTTCCTCATTGAGATTTTTCGATCCTCGAATAATGGATATTTTACTAGATAAATATCACTACATTATTTTATGATGAATATAATAAATATTTAATTTTAAAATATAAAAATTTATTATTTATTATTATTATTAATAAACTCACTTAATTATTTGAATAAAATATAATTAAATTATGAAAATAGACTAAACCCAAATAAATATTATTCATTCCAAATTGTTAAATTTAATACTATAATTTAACTAAGATTGTGGATACATATATGGTGTGACACTCTATTCCACTTTATTAATGGTATTAATAATAACTATCTAAATTCCTAGGTTAGTTCCTAGAAATACACCAATTTAAAACCTCATATAAATTTTTAGCATTTAATATAGTCCTTTTACTTCAATATCTTAAATATAGAATGTTTCTTGTCAATTCCATCATCTTATATTATCTATGTCTCTTTCATTGACTTTTCTAAAATGAAAAATATAATTGAATACTATGGACATGAATTTATTTATGGGATTTCATTCCCATAAAAGTGACTAAGATATTAACTTTCATGAAGTGAAAAAAGGGATAAATCCTTTCTCAAACTATTCATTAATTCTATGTCATTCACGATGCACCCAACGTATCCAAATTCACCACAAACATATATCATCAAAATTCCCATTCATACATCAAAGTACTTTTTTGATATCCATTAAGGATAATATTAGAGTTTAAAGATTTATAAAAATTCCCATAGACAGAAACATCCTGTGACACATGGAAATGTGGATTTCATACTGATGGGGATATTCTTATTACCTCATATTAAAAAGATTACAAAGGAAGAACCCAATGATAATGTGTCTCAATGTCTTATGATCCTTCTAACCCTAATATATTTTCTTTTATGTGCCCCATAAAATGATATCATATAGCCATAGAACAAGTTTTAGGAATAATTTTTTTGGAACCTACGGGTTCTCATTATAGAAGGGAAATGTTATGACCTTTCAGTACAAATTATATTCTAAGGACAGTATCACAAAATAATATCATCCAGAAGAATAATCAAGATGTGATAAGAAATTTTATTTAATAAAAATACATTTAATAAAGTACAAAACAAGTTATTTATAGGGAAAAAAATTCAATAGGAATACAAATTTTGATTTCAGGGTTTTATTGAATAATAACCATTGAATTAAAATTAATTATATTATTTAATAATTCACCCATCATTTGATCGACATTGATGCATGGGTTATGAACAAGTGTAAAACTATCCTTATGGTAAACCCATAATTTCAAAAATCATGTCAGTTTAATTTTTCTAATCTAAGCATGTATTTAAGAGATATTACCATACATGTATTCAGGACAATTACATATATTAGTAATAAATATTAAAAAAACTCATAAATGTTATATTATTTTTTAAAATTAATCAAAACTCGTCCCGGGGGTTAACACTACACCCTAATATCAATATAACCCTTAAGTAATTCGTTTGAGTTCATTCCCAAGGTTAAATTACCTATTTTAACTTCTATGGATGTTCTATGGATCTAAAACTTAAAATTATTTTATGTCTCAATAAAAGGAAATATGGATTGCTACATCCTTACAGTATTTAAAAAAATTTACCCCCAAAATAAAAAAAACTTGAGAATTGATAAATATAGAAGTACATAATGAAATCTCATATATAAATAAATCATTTTCTCATAGATACAACCATCATCTTTGGTGTTCCTATCTCTAAGAGATCTTCTTAGATAGAAACATATGAAGGGAAAATCCTCTTTAATCACATTATCTATTAGTATTGTCTCACCTAGAATAAAACCCATAGAAATAACATATGAACACTTTAATTGAGTCTTTCTAAGTCTATGTGAAAACATAGTTTAACATTATATGTTTTTTTAACCACATGAGATGATGTAGGAACACAAAACACAATAATCTTATTTAAAATTTTATATTGTCAATTTTACCTCTCCTGGGGGTGTCACACACTCCACATTTAAGGAGAATTATAGAAGACTATTTCAAAAGAAAAATATATCTGTGTTAAAATTTACTAATGGTTATATCATGTAGACTTCATAATAACTAAAATTGATCACTTAGGTTGCTTGGTATTAGGTTATATATCATATTAACATTATCTCGTGCCTCCATGTTTTATTATCCACTGTTAGTATCTCAATGGGTAAGGAAAACATGTAGTTTCTTCTTAATTCATTCCCCTAACATAAGAAGGAATATAACATCCACATATTGATCTCCATAAATATCACTTCCACCACAAAAAATAACTATGTTGTGTTAATGTCTCACAAGTGTGAATGGTACTGGTGAGAACATCATGAAACAACACATTCTTCATCCAACAACCAAACTCACATAATATTTTTTTAGTGATGTAATCCTCTACAATTCCTAGTGGATAGTACTTAATATTCACATGTGCATACTTTATTGGATCTAGACTCTAGGGTAACACCTTCCAAAAATGAGTGAAAAAAACCTAAATCTTTAGGGAAAATATTAGCCTCCACTATATAGTAATAGTTTCCATGTTATGAAATTTTCAAAAAATCCCCACTAGAACACCACATTGAGGGTCATGCTCTGATGAGGTTGTCTTCAATCAGGATATCCATCATGACATTAAATATTACAAAAATTAAAATAAATTATCAACCTAATGAAGTGAATAATATGTTGTTCACCTTCATTAAAAATATTTTATTCCACTTCTTGAAAACTACAGGTCAAGCTAGACAACCAAATCAACATCACCATAATGGGCCTCTCACACACAAAGAAAGAGTATGTGACAAACATATCTTTGATGTTCCACTCTACTACTTTTAACAACAATAACATTAATATTTATAACTAGTAATTCATACACTATGTTGAAATATATCTAAAAAAGAATCCCTGAGTCCCAAACGTCACTGTTGATGACCATAAACTATCATAGAAAAAGGTTCTTTCAGTGTATATTATGTACATTTTATGGGAGTTCATTATCCAACACAAAAACACATGAAATTCATTTATAGATTGTGTGTAAATGTATATATTAGCCTCCCATTGATAAACAACCATTGTTCTCCCACTAGGAATTTTCACATATTCAAATGCGTTCATATGAATTGAATTCTAACCGAAAGATAAATCACATAAACCATTCATACCATATGATGGGTAACTAACTAAGACTTCTTGAGTATTGGGTACTATATCCCAACATGAAGTGGTTTCCAATCACTTCAAAATATGGAACCTTACCTATTTACCTAATCACCCAAAATCATATAATATTTTCAAACGGGTAACCAATCCAAACAGAAAAAAGGTGTCACTGGGTTCCTTCTCAACCATGATGGCATCTTGATAAAGGTGTTTATTTTCCACTAAGGATAAAATCAATTCATTATACTGTCTAATTGAAAGGCGATCTTGATTAGTGGAGATTATCTATATTAAAAGGTCAAGCTTTCCATTAAAATATAATCTTTCACTATAATAATGTTGTACATTAAGAATTTTTTTAGCACCTAAATCAACCAGTATATGGGTCCGTAATGAATTGAAATGAATTATACCTCTATCCATGATGAATGTCAAGTAAAATAAACTATCCAATTCACATTTCAACCATTATTTCTGACTATAAACACTCTAAATTTTGATGTAATCAACCACATGTGGTGATTATATAAGGGAATTAAAGTATCAATTATCTCAATTATCTATTGAACCACCCATTTCTCAACTAATATTGATCTATGGTAAGACACTTCATAAAAGTATAAGATACCAAACTTCTATTACACTGTTAATGGGGATATCTATTTCATGGAATCACTCTGGTCATAATCATGAAAATTATAACATAATCCTAAATATATTTTACATATATTATTAGAATTAACAATTATCAAATACTCACTTCGGGTCCTCGACATAGGTGGAGTTATGTGAGAACACAACTCAGGCCCGAATTATCCCTCAATAAGCTCTAATTGAACTTATAATATCCAAAAATTATATTTTAAATCATATTTGGGAAATATAACATGGTGTTTGGTGCCCCAACATATACTCTAATATGGTCACACTGCATTTTATAGAGTCTAAATTTTCATTGAGTGAAACTATACTTATCATCTCTAGATAAAACACTATCTTGGAGAAGGAATCAAAATCTAATTATAGTAGAGTCATCCCATCATTGTTCTATGAAAAAATTAATAAACTAATAAATTTTTTCATAATGTAGAAAACTCAACACAAGAATCATCACCTGGTTGGTGTGGGTCCCCAGATAGAACATGTGATTTGATTACTCCAACCATCCCTTATTAATATATAGATTAGAGTCACCTCAGAATCACAGAAGCCTTTACGTCTAAAATTCTTATTATTCTATCATCCAATTAGTAGTTCATACTAGCTATGTAGGATCTACCATAATCTCTATAATAATTTTTACAATATGAATAAATTGAAGGATAATCTACCTCAGCTCATCAAGCAAAGACATATCATAACTGAGTCTTGGAATTAGAACCTCAATACTCATTAAATCAAGTTGATAAGTTCAACAAAATTCATAGTATTTTCAAAAACCTACGTCTAAAAAAATTTGTAAAGTTATATTGGGATCCTTTATTTAAAAAGATTAACCCAGAATGATTATTTCATAAATTGATGAGCTGGCATTAGAGGGACATGGGGGATCATGACTGGCCATTTATGAAGCATGTACAAACTTACTTATACTATGAAAATGATTTGTTAGATCTTTGGGTTTAATTATATGTTCATTGAAATTTATATAAATAATATGTCATCCAACACACCAATGTTGGTCTCCATATTTTGATAAAGGTACTCACATACTCCTTGGCTTCATTTCCCTAAACTCCCAATCCATTGACCATATAAACAAAAACACCAAAACCCATCCCAAGGAACCAAACCACTTTTATACCACTCTAACATTACATAACCCACCACATCCATTCCTAGGGTGGTCTTAAGTTGAGTTTTCCACCCCATGAAGGACCGCAATAGGCCAGGGGATGTTGGGTTTTATTTATTAGGTATATCACACCTTTTGTGTGGACTTAACCTATTTCAATAAAAAATAAACACATATATCTAATCTAAAAATTATGTAGAAACATCAGTAGTATTTATATAAAAAATGAACTATAGATAATGATTTCATTGGAAATCATATATTTGATACATTTCCACATAGGAATGAAAACATGAGAACATTACAACCAATAAGTTTTAAAAACAATAAGATCTATAAGATGTAGAAAAATATTAATCACATTAAGGATTAATATATCAATCTATATCTGTAGTTTCCACCATCACAACCATAGATCACCAAGAACCAAAAAACATCACCATGAATCAATGCGAATATGCTCTAAATTAGCTACACCATGACCACACCCATCATGGTTACCTACAAACTATGTATCATGTACTCATACATAGTATATATGGGATCAAATATAGTATAGGGGTGATAATAAACATACTGAGTAGGACACTCTAAAAGTAAATTAGTAAGACAGAGAAAGAAGTCATATAAAACTCTATAAAATAGGGTTATATGAAAAAAGTTAATAAATATATATGTTCTATTATACTAGAATTCTCCAAGATATAGTGCAGCCCATGTCTTCTTAGCATAGCTCCAAAAAGGATTATTTCACCCAAAAAACAAGGTATAATTAGAATACCTGAAGGATCGAGAAGTATAAATTTATAAGAAAGACTTTAATTTATGACTTGAATGAAACCAAGGGATTCATGAGGAATCCTAGGAATGGTAACATCAAAAATATTAATTATTTTTATGAAAACACCCTAATACATAGGGGGTGACCCGCTACTCATTATTGTGTGTACATCAGTAAAGGGTGAACGAATCCAAACTAAATATAAAACCCATGCCAAAATTATCTAATAAACATTAGATAAACCTTTATATTTTCAATAAATAGTTTTCTAATAATGGATTATGTACCCCAATTATCATAAATACATTGATATGTGGAATCCCATGAATCATAGAAAAAATAAAAATAAGGGACCCATGGCACTATAAGTTCCATATATCGGTCGAGGGAGTAAAAATTCTTGACAGAAGACCTATTATTCATCAATTAGTTTACATTAAAAAGAGAGTACCCGATTTCACATATAGATGGTATATAACATGAGTATTTAGGGGGCACAAAAAATTATTTGTTGTGTGAGAGACCCACACCTTTTTACAAAAAATGGTGTACTAAACTCAAATCCAATTTGGAGGACCCACACTCTAAATATATTGATGAGTACTAGAATATAAGAATAATAAAAGTTACCCCCTCACTATCCATCACATTTTTTGAGTGGAGTACCCAACCCTGTCTCTTCTTTGGTTGTCTTGCCCAAAAAAAGTCATCACCTTTATGAAGCTAAAATCCTAAAAATACCCAATAGAACACATAAGTAACATTAAACGTACATGGGTATCACACCATTACTTTTTATGAGGTATAAACCTAGAATGTACTATTTTCATTCACAATCCCAATACCTAGGAGAGATTAAATTAAAATAATTTAAGGATACACAAAAGACATTCTACTTTCTTATACATGCTTTGTAATACATCTTTGAATTTTATATTTATTTCATACCTTGTGGTTTCAAAATAAAAATATAATTTTAATTACATTTCATGTAGGTATAAAAGGGAACCTAGACATATACTCTAATACACCCTCGTTGGAATTGTACGTGGGCTATATATACACACTATATATTGGCAAGATGTGTATTATAGTACACACTATATCAAGAATTACATGGGGTATACTTAATCATTGTATAGTGGTTGGGTGTGTAAACTCGAACACACTATATCATACAGGCCATCACTAAATGTCATGTACTTCTAGACTACATGTTTTATAGTTTTACAATCTTATAATGTAAACCCCAGCTGCTTCTAGTGATAATAACAGCAAATTTTCTTCTATAAAAACAATATACACTGTACATAGAGAAATACATGTTGTGTAGTTATGGAATACATAGTTTATATTCAAAGAAATTATATAACATAAAATATTTTTCAAAATTCATCCCTTATACCTCCATTTTAACCATTTTCCATGCATTAATAACCTCCATCAATCTTGTCCATCACTATCAAACATTAGATGAACCATTACTGACCATTATTCGTTAGAAAAAACTACTTCAAATTTGCTCTCATAAATTTCTGATGCTCACTATAGTATTTACCTTTGGAAAGGTATATCCAAAACCACTCTTGTGAAGTCTAAATATTTTGTGATTTTTGTTACTAAATTTGATTTCCTTAATTTCTCTCATTATACAAAACACTAAGTTTAATGATACCATGATATAATATAAAAATAATATTATGTAATAGTTATCACCTAGCCTTTAGATTTATGTATAAATAGAAGTAACTATATTAGGAAAAAAATATGGTTTACATATGTATAAAATGAATTATTTTCTTATTAATTAATTGTTAAGTAGAATAAAACCCGATTGAAAATAAAGGGGTTGTTTATCTAAAAAATCATTTTTATGTGGGAATGCGTTTTTATCTTAATAAATTAATGTGATCACTATTATTCAATGATTTTAAAGAAATTTAAATATTATATATTAAATAAATTGTTTTAACCTTATTATAATATTATTTATAGTCATGTGATGTAAATAAATCCAGTGTTATGCTAAAAAATGTATTTTTTTTCAAAAAAATTATTTCATCGAGTTAGATAAAATATTAAAAAACTAATTTTTTAAAATTTTAGAAATTTATTTTTAAAAAATTAATTTCATTTTTATAATAATATTTTTAAAATTATCTTTTAGATATGATTTTTTATTTTTTTGAATATATTTATTTTATCATTGATTGATGAAAATAATTATTTTTTAAAACATTCATTTCTTTTCATTGAAAAAGACAAATAATATTTGGAATCTGATTTTAAATTATTATAATTATCCTTTATTCAAAAATAATATATTTAATTACATATGAATCAGTATAATATCTATTCATTGTATAAAAATATTGTTACCTTAAAAAACATTTTTTGGAAAATCATTTTTTATTAGTTTTGTTGGTTAATTTTAAATTAGATTCTTCAAATCAAGTGAATTTAAAATGATAAAATGGATTAAATATTTTAATTGTAATAAATAATATAATGAAATAATTTCAAATTAATTTTTTGTCATTATTAATATAAAAATAGTAAAAATCTATTACAACATTTAATGTTTGAAAATATTTACCATGGAGTTAAACTAAAAAGATAAGGGTTAAAATTAAATAAAAAATTTATTAAACCCAATTTGTTGGTATTATTTCAAATGTACCATTATAATCTCCTACTATAATTCATTTTGGATCCATTATATTATAAAGTGATTTGACCTTATTTTAAAACATTGAAAAATTACAATTGTGCCCCTAACCATAATTTTTAAAGGATACCCATTATCCTACCATGTAAAAACATTAAGATAATTTTGGTTCTTTATGTAAGTAGATATATTAATTACTTACATTCTTACCTATGATCTATAGTCTCTTTTTTTATCATAAAATCACTATAATAAGGTATTAGGTCTAAACCTAAAGAGTTTGTCCAAAGAAGGTGTATAGTTCTTATCCTTTCATTTTCATTTTATATATTCTTATAACACCTTAAAATAATATTCAAATATTATTAAATAAAAAAAATATGTTACACATACTTTTATGTTATTATTTTAATCGAATAAACTATATCTGTATCCTCTTTCATCAAGTAGGAAATTAAATCCTCGATCATGTGTACAATAAAATACCACCTTCTCAACTGATGTTATTGGTTTTCTATCGAAGCATATAAAGGTTTTATATAATGATTTATTTAATGAATATAAATGGTATTCATGACATAATTAAAATTATGTAATTAAAATATCACACCTACATTCTTACATTCCAATTTATTGGAAAATGATAACGTTGCTCACGCGTATGAGTGGACCGCCACCACAATTAAGTGATGTGATTCTTTTTTCATTTCATTTTTACATTGATGGTAATAAGAATATATTTTATGAATATATATTATGAATATTAAATAATAATGATCATTTTAATTTTAATTATTATTTTCCATTTTCTTATTCCATCTGTTAAAATATGAGAACGCCGATCAAGCATACATACGAACTACATTCTCCAAGAACACGTTTTTCTTTATCTACCTTTTATGGATGAATAAAAATAAATTAATAATGAATATATATGATATTTATATCATTGATTACATTCTATATATGATTTAAGCATGATCAATGTATAAGGTCGAAGACCGCCAAGCCAAAACATGGGTGAAAAAAGAAGTAATTATCATCCAAAACAATGGTTTTAATAAAATAATTGTTAATAAATGGGTCATAAGATGTAAAAATTGAATCATTAAGGGTATGATATATATTATTATGGTTTTAAAAAAATTATAATTCATTTATATTTATTATATATGATTTTTAAAGGTGTATAAAAAAATCATGTCTTGAGGTAATGGATTTATGTTTCAATCACATTTTTAAAGGAGATTGTTTATAATTCATTTTTTCTTGAGGAAATTTAATGATACGTATCTTATAAATATATTTAATTTTTATTATTATTCTTTTATTTAAGGAAAATATATTTTTTACATTCATTATATTAAATTTAACTACACCAAATACTGAAAAATGGTTTTTAAGGAAAACCGACTATGCCTTAATGTTCGATTGGGAATCTTTCACTTACATGTCCATGTTCTGAAAAATATTCTCAAGATTGTTATTAGTAATTAAAAATAATTATTTAAATAAATCTTACCATTTTTTACTTTATAAAAAAATATTTTAAAACAAATTTTCTTTTTTTTCATTGAATGAGGTTTTTTTAGAACTTTTATAATAATAAAAAAGGAATGTTTTATTATATATTATATTAAATGAATGAAATTTCTGATCATCATGAACTAAAAATTATTAAAATTTTCCTTTAAAAGGATATATGATTATTTTTTAAAAATAATTCCATGAATATTATAAATTTTTATATTATAAAGAATTCATTTAAAAATGTAGGGGTTATGTTCCTCAAGATTGTTTTAAAGATCTTTTTATGGTACTTAAATTCATAAATGACAAAAAAATCAATTTTTCTTCTGTTATACCGAAGATATGTTCACATGGTACCATAAAATATTATTTCTCATGATGTCTTATTTTTATTATGATGATATTTTTATGAAATTCATTCATTTTCAATGGGTAATGCTATGATGGATTGATGAAATGTTTTTGAAACCATTTTATTTAGATGGGTTTTGATATTAAGATATTATTACTGATATTTCTTCACAATATATATTGTTTTCTTTATTTTATTGTTGGTAAAAGTATTTTATATTCTTATAATTAGTTAATTAAATCTATAAATCACATTAGATAATTATAGGATGCAAGTCGAGGTGCTAGATACACTCTGGGAAATAAGTTAATGTGCACGATTTATTAAATGATGCTATTAGAAATTCATGATCTATTATGATATGGGAAACATGTAGGGATACCTAATATAGTAATAATTGATATTATCAATAGATATACATATCATGTGAAATGTTTTATATAATTACTTTGGTTACACACTTTTATTATAAGAACTTATGGTTCATGATTGATTTATTATGATTTTTCGCTCTTATGATATATTTATTTTTGAAATGATAATTTTTTTATAAAATTAAATATATTCAAGATTCATGATATAATTAATATTAACATTCTATGTTATACTAATGTTCTCATTACTTTATGACTATATTATTCTTTCATATCATTATAAATAGTAATTTTCCAAGGTTACCATCACTGATCATCTAAGATCACCGTTTCTTACATTTACCTTACCTAGGTCATAATGAATGTTTTCATAGGGTATGACTATAAAGATCAATATATTAGATGATATTTGTAGGAAATGTTGATGATAATTTATGAAATAATAATATTTCATATATATTCTTCAATGAATTAAAACATTTGAAGACCTTGGACATGTGTTTTTAAATTTTTTTAATATTCATCAAAAATTAAGTAATATTTATCTATTAAAATACCAGGTTGCTATAGTTAGTATCATATGAGAGTTAATTATTTTTTTTGATACTAGGTTTGGAATTGTTTTGTAAAAAAACTAAAGAATAATTCTAATTATAGGATAACATCTAAATGTTTTATTAAGGAATAGATAATTTTGTGTTCTTAGATATACATTCTTATTTGGATACTAAAACTCGATATGCTTTTTTAATAAATTAATCTACATGTTAAAAAACTTAATAGAGTTGGTAATGTATAAATTTTCTATCATTGTGGAGAACGGTGAGTGTCCCCTTACAATGAACCTGGTTTGACACACCCCGGTTATATTCTTGAGCTAATTCTGATTTTATTTATGAAATTTTGTAAAGGATTTGAATTAATGATGGTCATTTATGAACTAGGTTAAACCTATGTTGTGTTATGATGAAAATAAGGCTTCATTAATTGAGAATAAAATATATTTTTCAAGATTATGTGGTTTCCACTGTGATTATTTTCTATGGAACATTGATTTTTTGGTTTTACTCAGTAGATTGAACCATAACGCATCATGTAAAAAATAAATGTGATAAAAATGAAATTATTATCCACCCGAGAAACTGAATATTGTTGGGGCTAGAAAATATAATCTTGTTGTTATTCTAACACAACTTTTTCTGAACATGAATAATGTTGAGCATCCAAATGATAAAATGAGTGAAAACATAAAATCAATTATTGCATCAGGCAACATACAACTTATTTTAGCGGGTATTCTAATCCACTATTTGTTTTGAGATGTATCAAAAAAATTGAGAAAATATTTTATGTTCTATTGTGCTCAAAATAAGTAAATGTTTTCCTAGCTATTTAACATTAAGAACGATAATCATATCAATAGTGGAACCATATTAAGAATTTGAGACAAGATAAATAAATTGACACTATGGAATGAGATGATTTTAAGAGGATATTTTTAGTAGGAAATTCTTTCATATTCTATGAATAGTATGTAGAAGGAATTAATTGAGCTTAATAAATAATAGGATGAATCCATTAATACTTATGAGTAAACGTTTATATGAATATAAAGTTGTTATTCTATTTTAATAATTATCCCTAAAATAAAAATTGATAAAATCTTTCGTGGTATAACACCAAGTCTCGGTAAATAATTAACTATAAGATTAATTAGTATCTATGAATAAATAATCCAATATGCACTCATGGTAGAAATGGAAAACGAATATTCCCACCATTCCCATGGTTTTGATAAGAATAATAAGATCTAATATCAATAAAATTTTAATAAATCACATGGTGGAAATAAATTCAAGCCATCTACAAGACAGAAATATGGGGAGAAACATCAAAGGAAATTATTTAATAATACTTAAAGGTTCTTTAAATTTTTAAAGGTGGGTCATAAATCTCATTAAAGTCAAAAAGAAATGAATGATCTAGTTAATTCAATAGAAGATACGAAGACACAAAATAATGAAACACCCATACTCTAATGCTTTAAATGAAGTTAGTTTTCTAATTATTCCAACCATTTCATGAATACAAAGGTTTATGTTGATTAGTAGTGTCAATAACCACTTCAGATCAACAGAAATTGTTAATATCATTAGATCATGGGAAAAAAGTGGGTTACAAGAATGAAATTTTAAAATGTTTTTTTATTATCAACTTTATAACAACAAATTTATTATTTGATTTTATATCTACCCCCCCTTTATAAATCAATATTTTGTAAAAGAAAATTAATTATTAGATCAATGATTAGATATTGAGTTATTAGTGAAAAATCATAATGGTATGATGGATACATGTTTGGTGTATAGTTCCACTATGATTGTATTCTATGGGAAACTACTTCTATTAAATCTTGGGATTCTCCATTTAGTTTAATTTGAGGTGATTCTTGGCATGTATTGAATTTTATTATATTGATTCCAAATTGGTTTCAAATGAATGGTTATCATATTTTGTATTCCAAATGAACCGATTATTATTTATAAGGTCAGTGATGAGTAAAAACTTCCAAAGAAAATTGATTCTTTCTTATGGGTCATAATTCCTATACATGAAGGGTATATATCTTAGATGTTTGGGGAGAAATTCAACATTGAATATATTCTTATTCTCCAGAAATTTATTGATTTATTTACAAAATAATTTCTTGGTCTTCCTCTGAGTCCAGAAGAGGAGTTTTCAATATAACTCATACCTAGTGTTATTCCTATTTCAATGACTCCTTATAAAATATACAAAATGGGTTGTAGGAATTGAAAATGAAACTCTAAGAGAATATTTATGAAGGAATTATTCTAGTAGGTGCATCACTATATGGTTCACCCATTATTTTTGTTAATAATAAATTTGGATCAATGGGACTCTACATTTATTATTGAAATGTTAATTATATCACTATAAAAATCATGTATCATATACCCTGTATTAATGATTTCTTTGATCAATTACAAGATGTTTGGTACTTTTTTAAGATTGATCTTCAATCTAGGTACTTTTAGTTGAGGGTCAAAAGTGAATACATTCCCAATAAAAACTTATATTTGTGGTATAAAGACTGTTATTTTATAGTCATTCCATTTAGTCTTAAAAATTCCCATGTTATATTCCATAATTTAGTGATTATATTATTTATATATTACATTAATCAGTTTTTGGATTTTTTTTTCTAATTTATATTATTATATGTTAAAAGAGAAACCAATAACATGAATATAAATTGATAATTTAACTGAAGTATCCATGGAAATATAATTTTTTTTAAAAATCATGTGTGAATTTTGGATTCGAAAACATTCAGTCTTTCGTCATATAATATCTTCTGATGTTATTTAAATACTTCATTCAATGATGAAAGTTGTTGAGAAATGGCCCATACTAACTGTGGTTACTAATACTCATAGTCTTCTTGGTTTGGATGGATATTAACCACAATTTTTGAATAATTTATTAGGGATTTCTATTCAACTCACCTTTTCAACTGAAAAGGGATCTAGGTTCTTTTATAAAATGAATGGGATGAAGATTTCATGGAATTAAATAGAAGGTTAGTCAGATAACATATGAATTCATTACCCTATAGTGAATATGGTTTTGTAATATTTATTGACGCATCAAAGAAGGTAATGGGATGCATTTTCACAGAGAATTATTTGGTTATAGATTATTCCACACAAAAAATTAAGGATCATGAACAAAATTACCCAACTCATGATTTGGACTTTTCTTTGGTATTTTTAGCATTAAAGATACAAAGACAGTATCTTCAGGTAGAGAGACGTAATACATATACTTATCATAAAATCATAACGTATATATTGACTCAAAAATAATTTAATATTACCTAGAAAATATTACTGAAGATAATTATAAATTATGGTGTCTCAATACATTACCACCTTAGGAATGTGGGTAAGGTGGATGATACTTTGAGATAAAAGGATCAAGAAAGCATATCTATGTTGAGGATCATAAAATCTCCAATATTTATATATTTAAAAGGATGGATATAGAAATCTGGAATGAATGAGAGAAATAATATTCTGCTCAAATAATTCTAAAATAGTCTATCCATGTGATATTAAAGAGGCATTTAAGGAAAATATGGAACTGCCAAATAGGTTTTAGAAATTTTCCTGAATTAAACCTTGATTGTGATTGAATAATAAGGTTCCTAAAAAATGTCTTTGTTCCATGCCTAGAAGATTTGATGGAGGTATTATAGGGGGATCATATTTCTCCGTTTTCTATTTATCTGTGAAGTATGAATATATATAGGGATTTGGAAGAGTATTTATAGTGGGATAATATGAATTTATATTTTTTAGAATATTTATCTTTGTTCTTGGTATATCATCATGTTAAAGTTGAGAGGAAAACGTATAAGAAGATGTTACATCCAATACCCATAAAAAATGGAAATGGAAAAACATGACCATTTATTTTGTCATCGATCTCCCCAAAGAATCTAAATGACATAATGCTATTTGGACTATAGTAGATATCTTAAAATTTTCATCACACTTCATTGAAATTATAAAATACTTCTATGTTGATCATATTTCTATAATATATATCATGGAAGTGTTAAGGTTACATGGATTACCACATTCAATTGTATTTGACCGAGATCTGAGGTTTAACTTAATGTTTTCAATACATATTAAGTAGGCTCTAAAAATGGATTTTAGTTTTAGAACATCTTATCATCCACACAATGATGGCCATTCTGAGAGAAATATTTAAAACCTAGAGGATATTTTGTGATCTTTATCCATTTAAATTAATTATGGTTGGGTTCATCACCTTACTCCATTAGATTTTTCAAACAAAAAAATATTTTATAGAAGAATTCAGATGGAACCTTATGATGTACTATATGGAAATAATTTCATAACATTAATTAGATGGAATAAAATTGGAGAAAGATAAGTATTGGGACTTTAGTTAGCTAAATATATGTTGGAGGATGATAGATCCATTCATCATCACAGAAGGGGAACACAATATTGACAGAAAGTTCATGTTGAAAATCATTGGGGAGGTCTTGAGTTTGAAGTTAATGAAATTATATTTATATGAATTCTTCTGGAGAATAATGCAATGAGATTTAGAAATATGGAAAGTTCAGCCCTATTTATATTTTACCCTTTATGATTCTCATTGAGTAGCGATGGACAATTATCATTTGGTTTTTTCCTCAAACATCTCTCAATTTCATGATGATATATATTAATCTCCCCTGAGTCAGTACATACCAAACTGTTCTCATCTTTTAAACTTAGATTTCATACTATTGGAGCAATATATCTCTTATGAAGAAGAACCAGTGGATATTCTTAATCATAGGTAGAATGTTCTTTGAAAAAAACCAATAACCTGGCCAATGTTTTGGGGTGAAACTAGAAATTTCATGAATCTATATGGGGTCCTGAGTATATAATGAGGAAGAATAATTATCAATAGTTTGTATTAGAGTGATGGATTTTTTAGGAAAAATCATTTTTAAGGGGGTAGAATGTAACACCACAATATTTTATAAAATATATTTTTGGAATAAATTCAATTTCTTCATCATCTTGTATAGAATTTAGAATTACACAATGTACAGGTGTTCAACATGCCATTTTCAAGATAGTCGAGGACATGTAGTGTACTCTTGGTTGTGTATGTGTACTTTGGTACATGGTGTGTGTCTAGTAGTGCTCGTGTCAGTGTTGTCTTAGAGTACATGCTGATTATTCTAGCTGAAGGTCACAAGGAATGTGGGGGTCCCATATGGTGTGTAATGATTATAATTCACTAAAACGCTAGCCATTATAGCCAGGGTCCAACATGTTGTGTGTTATTGAAACTATATGGCGTGTATTTTGGATTTTTCAAGTAATTCATATCTGATCTCCATCGAATACATTCGGTCATTCCACCTTCGAATCTACCCTCATCTCATCCTAAAATTCATGTATTTATGCGATGGTTAGCATTTTTGGTCCTTTAGTGGATGGGAAATAAAATTCAATTACAACACACGAAACCCACACAAACCACCACTCAATCAATATGTATTATTTTTCCCTATAATCTTCAATTCTAATTCCAATTTAATGAATCAATCACCAGAAACCCATATGGCCTCGGTTTCCATCCTTAAATAACCATTCCATTTTCCACATGTGATTCTATTGCGAATCTGGGGTACCAATCGGTCTTATAACTTCCAGAAAACATTAATCCATGTACTCATATACCAATGGTGATGAACCTAAACAAATTAGGGAATAAATGCATAAAAAAGGCCTACCACCATTTCCAAGAATTCGTCAACAACATTCCCGAACAAGGATATTTGGGGTGAGGTATAATATAATAATCAATATAGTCGTAGTAGATGGGTGCATGCAATGTATAGAAATTGGCGCAGATCAAATAAAGTCTTAATAATGATAAATATATTTAATAAAAAATTTAACAATCCATGAATTGATGAGTCAAACCTAGGTATTGGATTTTTCATCATTGAAGAATGCACCTTCCAATGATTGATTGAAGATGTTTAATTTTTGTCCCTTCAATTTGCTTCGATTCAGAGATTCTTCGTCATTGGTTTTGTTTCACCAATAGGAGGAGGAAGAACATCTCTAAATCCAACCATATTTTATATGGGTAACCCAGGAGGATTTTTTAAATTATGTATTTATAAATTATTTATTCATTTGATTAATTAATTAAATAAATAAAATTAGTTAATTATTTAACAAAATTCACTAGCCATCAGCCACTTTTATCTGAACTCCTTGTGCTGACCTATTTTAGGTTACACCTAAGAAAATCATCATGTTCCAAACTCAACTATGGTTTTGTATTTGTAATCTGATATTATATTCAATTGTTATCCCATTTTTTCATTAAATTGTGTGTGTATAATATAAAATATAATTTAATATATTTATAAAATTAATTTCAGACACAACAGGCCTCAGAATCGCATGTCATCTCAACTCCTAACTCTAAAAATATATATGGGAATATTTAGAATTCAGAAAAGAAAAAAACTAGGTCTTTACATGAATTATATTTAAGACCCATTTTGAAATAAGTTTATCTTTTGTAGTAAAAACATGATTTTCTAAAAACTATTTTTAAATGAATAATATTCCTCTATTTTATTTAAATAATAGAATATTTAATTATGAATTATTTAAATAATCGAATATTTAATTATGAATTATTTAAATAAAATTTATATATTATATTTCTAACTTTTTGAATTTAAATATATATCATGATTATTTCTAGAAATATTGTTTTCATAAGATCAACTGATGCTTGAAAATGAATTTCTTGAAGACCTAATTTTTAAACTATGTGGGTATTATTTTAACATAAAATATGTCACTTCTGTGAATTGAATTTTTAAAAATGGATTACATATTTTGAATGAGAATAATTTGTATTATAAAATAATTTTAACCTAATTTTTTATCATATTGAATAGTAAAATAAAAACTAATATTATCGTTATTAAGGTAAAAGTGGGTTTATTGGGAGATTAAACTAAGAAGATAAATGTTGAAATAACCTAAAAACTTTTATAAATCTTATTTTATTTCCATATATTAACCTTGTCACATCGGATATTTGATAATGAGACACTTATGATCCTTTTATAATGTGAAAAAATTTGGTATGAATAATTATTTTCAAACATTCCAAGTGTTGCCTCCTCGTCAAATATAAATGTGAACCCCTCCCATCAATTTTTCACAACCCTTAAGACATTTTTCTAGAGAAAACCCAGTCAAATATATCTAAAAATATTTTCCCACATTATATTAGTTACGGTCTTCCCAAAATACCAAGCCTATGGTTATTAATAAAATATCCAAATGAGGATCTTCTAAGTAAAGGTAATGGTCTTCACTAAACACTTTTTTTAATTCTTATTTTTTCACCTTAAATTATTCCATATAATTATGATATAATAATTAAAATATATCCCATATATGTAGATGTTTTTATGTTTATGTAACAATATCTTTCATTCTCCTCCTAAAAAAATGGGAAACAAATCCATCGCTTATGTGTGTGTGGGATAATCACCCCGTGAACCGATATATTGTTCTTTCCATCACTGACTAACATGGATAGTCATAATAAAGGAAAAAATTAATATATACAACACATATTATATGATATTAATTTTTAAAAATTAATATATGATCTACTTCTTTACCCTTTATTCCATTAAGTTAATTATATTGTCACTCATGGGTGTGTATGACCAACCGTCTCCATGAAGTGATGTGACTCATTTTTATTTTCCAAATCTCAAAAATGGTTCTTAAAATGAATAAAATAATAAAATAATATATTTATAACATTATTATAATTTTATATGTGATGGAACTATATCTTATACATAAGAAGTATAACATTAATTATTAAACATACATGAGAAAACAAAAAAATTAACACCTAAAACAACAACAATAAAAAAAATTATTACCGAATGGGTGGTAAGATGCTAGAATAAGATCATATATGATATTATAAAATTTAATTTGGTTCTAATATAAATCTATAACATTATTAAAACCATTATACTATAGGATAATGAATGTTCAACCAAAAAGAAACATGAGCTCATGGATTTTGGCACAATTTCATTTCATTGAGGCATATTGTAATGTTATGCACATAATTTCATCATATAGTGTATATAAATCCCCTATTACATATTATATAATGTATCCATCACAATTAAAGGTATTTTGATTTATTTTTTCAATGGGATTTTGACATGAAAATTTCCAAGTGGTAAAGAAGTTCATTACTCAATTTCTTTTCATTGGGTTATGTTACTTCATCATTATCATTGATATTATAATATTATGTGTGTATTAAATTTTTATTATAAGATGTTTTAATTCAAATTATCATATATGGATTTAAATTTGATAGACATAATCTATTCATTGATTAATTCAAAAATCAATGTTATGATCATTGTAAGGGTTTGTATATCAAAACATCCTTCTTTGAGACACATGTTATCTTATACACCTACTTTAATTTATATGATTTATATACTAAACCTTTAAATATTTTATTTTGAATATATCAAAATTAATTGAATTAAAATTACAAGGTCAAATACATCATACATTGTTGTTATGATTCAAAATATATCAAATCATTGGGAGTTTATATCAGACTCTAATTTTAATTGGGATTATATATTAATATATATAAATCAATGGAAATTAATTTTTTATTATCAAATAGAACAATTTAATTATATTCAACTCGGAATATTCAAGGATTTTTTTAATTAATAGTACAAGTTACCTCTTTTTATTACTTAAAATGATTCAGAATTTGTTTAAATAAAACTGGACTTCATTTATCACTTCAGTCAAAAATCCTATTCTTTTAAATCCATGATTTCTAAATATTCATTAATAAAATTTTTATTGTGATTTTAGAATTTATTTTACCCATAATTTTATTTTTACATCAAAACAATGAATATTCTAGTTTTTTTCTAAACAAGGTACTTTTGAATTTTCATACAAAACACAGAATGAAATATTAGTTTTTAATTTACCTAACATGAACACAACATTTCTACCCTCATAAAGTAAGATTTATATGAATATTACTTTAGAATATTAAAAACTTATTTTCAAATAAAAAATTTTTACATATAATTTGAAAATTTATAGTTTTCCAAAATTAATTTTTGAAGTGAAAGAGTAATTTTCCCCCAAAATATATTCAATAGTCTAATCATTGTATTTTTTGTCCTCAATGATAATGACTTTGAATTTATCATATACTTAGATGAAGATATATTTTAATGATACTATCCTTATTCTTTCCCTAGATTATTTATAATCAGTTTGAATATGGAAAGTATTTACATTAAACTTCTTGATTATTTTTTGTAATCATTTACTTTACCCTTAAATAATCACTTCACGTAATCATTGGTCATTACATTTCACTTAAATATGTATATTATTTATCATATATTTGTTTATTAACAATTCTGTATATCCATTCAATATAAAATTTTCCACTTTCAAATTTATATGATTGATTGGGGGAATATTGATATTTCACATTCATTTTACAATATGGAAATTTATTTATAGGAAATATTGTTCATGAATTAAATTGTTAATATTTTTAATGTTAGGAATTCATTTAGTATGCATTTTTGGGTTGGTCTCATTATTCTATATCCCCTCAATGCATCAATAGTATCGTGAGGTGAATTAATAAGCTATAATTAAATTGGATTTAATCCATAGTATTAAACTATTTTTTGAAAGGTCTTAACTGTATAGATATCATGATTTCTGAGATCATGAAATATAATATCATGAATTTCCTTTATTAATATTTCCCATATTATTATGCATGATTTTAGTACCTGGATATTATTAATGGTTACATTTTTATTTCATGTTATTTAATAAATTTAATGTGTGTTCATATATTTTCCTTTCCATATTGATTATTCCTTAACTAATTGTGGTAGTCATGTTTTTCCTTAAATGGAATGTGTGATCAAATATTTCCATTTCCATATTTATTATTCTTTAATAATTCATTATGGATTCAGTTTTATGTATGTCTTACTGAGAATTTTTTGTAACCCTTATTTTTTTCTTGTCCCCTAGATATGAAGAAGGAATATTTGAATGAGTTCAGGGATTTGATTTTTTTCTTTCATTATGTATTATTTCATGTTTTCAAATAAACTGTGATATTCATGTATCTTCATAGTTTAACAAGACTACTAAATTCATTGGTCTTTTCGGATGAAATCACTTTTATACAGAACCAATGTAATAAAGTAGACAACATCTCCAGACTATTAGGGTTGGGGTTTTTATAGTTGGTATCAGATAATATTTAGTAGAAACCTTGGAAACTATATATCAGAAAAATATATATTAGGGACCATAACCTTATGATAATCTTTTAGAATAATTGTGGAAGAACATCCTAATATTTTGGACAGGATGTGATTATGTGGGATATTTAGAAATAAATCTATTTTTGAATATTTTAAGTGTAAGTGGTAAAGAATAGTTTTATATAGGGGTAATAAATCCAAAAATTGAATATTGGGATTTGACTCGATCGGCACCTAGTACACGACAACATGCCTTACGATGCACTAGGATTGATACTCCTGGTGGATCTTCCTCAGATAATTTTGATTTTATTTAAAAACTATTATGTAGGATTTGAATAGATGTTTAAAATTAATGAATTATGTTAAACCTAATGTGTACTAGATATAAAGGATGTTTTTTTATTTATAAATCCTATAAATAATTATATTGTTTTCCCACTATGATTATTATTACCCCAATTTTTTTTTTGTTTTAGTCAATGTATGTAACGTGATGGAATCCTGTTAACATTGAATATGATGGATAATGAGCTAATTATGAGAATACCAATGGGATGATGGTCGAAGTGAATGAAATTGTGATTATTATTAATCATTTACCATGTTATGTGATTAACAATCTATCACTTAACTAACTCTCTAACTCACCATAGAAGATAAGGATAGAGTCCACTAATAGATCGATTAGTGGAGACCCTTTAGTAAAAGGTATAAACATAATTCTTGTCAAAAATATAGAAAGAGAGACCCAAGAGAATGTATCAAGTGAATAACAAAATGTTTATGTATATAAAAAAATTTCATAGAGTGTTGAATTTATAAAGAATAGTGATGAATTCAGTAGAGAGAAATAAATTCTACCATAAAAATCTATTTACAGTTCATTGTCTTATACATGGGTGACCTGGGCATTATCTAAATCAATTTCATCTTATTTGTATTTGTATATAATAATTAAATGTTATAATTATTTTTATCATTGGTATTGTGGTTATAAAAATCGTGAAACGTCTATGGATTGGGTTAATTCTTGGAAGTATTTTTATCTTTAACTAAAATTATCTATAAAACTATATATTCCATCATGGTTTTCTGAGTTTATTGTTGAGTATTTGTTCAATGTAATAAAAACATTTTTTGAAGATTTATGTGATTAGTGTTTATCATGGTTAAGTATACCATTAAATAAATTTATAGAAATAAAATATATTAGTTTATTTTATGAAAATTTTATTTAAGAAAGAGTACATTTACATTTTTTAGATATATGATTAAAGGTATTAGTAACTATTAAGTCTTATCATATATTTTATTTTGTGGTAATTGTGGATAATCATTGTTTGAGAATTTTCTAGGAATTATATGAATATATTTAATGGAAAATAAAAACCAACATGTTATGTGACAACTAATCACATCTGATGAGGTCATGGGGATTGAACCCACAACCAAAGGGAGATAAGAGAGAGATTATTAGAAACGTCCTACAAGATGGACTGGTTAATATGATTTCTTACTTAAAAATTTTGATGGATAAATATTAAGATAAACTTTTTATGTTACTCTTTAGTTTTATAGATTAATGTGTTAAATTTAATTATGCTAACATTTTTTAGTATTTAGAAAATTTGGAAAGAATTGTTTCTCGTTTAGGGATATTATGACCCGTTGTAGTTAAATTTTTGTGTCTGGGAATAAAATTTCATTTTGGGTATTTTTTTTCTTTGTGTAAGATATAAAATGTAAATTTATCATAAAATAACATATGGATGAAATTGTATTTATAAACTAGAATGATACCAACTAATTATATTTCTGTACATTTATAGATAGAAATAGAATCCTTAAACTTTTAGAAAAAAGATATTTAATAAATAAATTATCTTATTACCTACATATAAAATGAATCAATGGTCATTTAACTCATAGATAGTTTATGTCCTTTTTATCATTAAATTTCTCCTGATCATTCACTTTATTGCGATGAATGATTCTATCACTATCCATAATTATTTACTCTTTCATTTTATGTCCATGTTTCCACTTCCCAATAAAATTCTATTAAATGGAAAAAATAATTATGTGTTATTATTGATTAACATCATACATACCTTTTTCTTTTATAAAGATGAAGTTCTATTAACCCTTTTTATGATTTTTGTTTTCAACATAAGAGTTTTAAATTTCTAATCCTTAATACCCACGTACAATTTCAGGTTACGGGGAAACAATTTATTTAAGGTGGGAATAATGTTAAACCATGAAATTTTAAATTATATTAATTTAAAATAAATTTAATATCTTTAATATCATTCATTACATAGTACATTAATATTTCAAAATAAGTATATTTTTTCGATAGGGTATACGACATTCAACATTAAGCATAAATGAAAAGCAAAATATATTATTTAAATATGAATGTTATAACCTAACCACTGAATTGATGGGTATGAATAGAATTAACTAAATTATAAAAAATATATTTAAAGGTATTAATAAATAAAAATTTATTAATAAATTGTTATTAAATAATCACTAAATTTGTTATTAAATTCATTTTATATTTTAAAATAAATATTCCTCTCAAATGGTTTGTTTCATTTTAGGTTTGTGAATTATCACAAATTTAAACCAATTTTTGGAATTTTATTTTATAAAAATAAGAAATTTTTTAAAATAATCATAACAATATTATCTTAGGGTCAAATTTTTGGATCTTGTTGAAAATAATGATTTTCCATTGAATAGTGAAAAATATGGATACTTCAAATACTATCATTTCATTTCATTGAATTTTATAATATTAATGTACTATTTTGATTTGAATTTAATTTAAAATTAAAACAAGTATTATATATTTCTATTTATGAAAATTAATTATATATTAATAATATTTATACATGAGTTTGATATTAGATTAAATTTTTTCTTAAAACACAATCTTCTGAAAACTATTTTTAAACACAAAATATTTCTGAATTTTAATTAATTTATATAATTTGTAATGATGAAGGATTTGAATTAAAATTTTATATTATATTTCTAAATATAAGTATTTAAATTAATATTGTGACTATTACTAGTCATATAGTAAATATAAGGTAATATTATTATTGAAAATTGCACATCATGAAAACCCATTTTTCAACACATCTTTATGTTTTATTTTAAAATAAAATTTTAAACATCATTGAATTTTATTAAAAAAATGGACTAAATATTTTTAACAATATTAATTTATATCATATAATAATTTCAAATTATTTTTCCATAATGAATTTTAAAAGAAAAGGTATATTTTTAACAAGGTTAAGGTGAAAAAGTGTTTTCTTGGGGTTAATGTGAGAATATAAGAGTTAAAATGACCTAAAAACATGTCTAAATCCTATTTTATGGACATATTTATATCATATCACATATATGGTTTTCTAATTATAACTTTTTGAACATTTTCCCTTCTAAAAAACGTGGGTATGAATTATTCGTTTTGAAAATTTCACGTGTCTCCTCTACCGTAACTATAAAAGGGAACACCCTCCCCTCAGTTATTCACACCACTAATGAAATTTTTATCAAACAAAACCTTCTGAAATATCTCCCCAAAATCATTATACACGTTTTTCAGTATCTTTATTCATAAAATACCAACCCTATAGTCCTTTATAAGATATCCAAATGAGGTTCTTGTAATTATAGGTAATTGTCTTCACTAAGCTCTTTCTTTTTAATTATTTTGTTTCCTCCTTCAAATATGATTTAAAATTTTAACTATAATAACAAAAATATCTTAATTATATTGATATTTTATTATTTTTATTTAATAATATATATTCATCTCCTCCTTCATCAAATGAGAAAAAATCCATCACTCATGTGTTGAGGACTATCGCCTCATAAACCGATGTGATTTGTTTTCCATCTATGATCTCTTGGATAGTTAAAATGATGGAAATAATTAATATATACAATATATATGTAATTATATTAATTCCATAAAATTAATATAACATCCACTCCATTATCTATTTACTCATTAAGTGAATGATATCATTATTCGTGTGTGCATAAGAACTACCATCTCCACGATGCAACATGACTCATTTCCCATGACAAATATTCATGAATTTATTTTAAAATTAATACAATAAGTAAAAATGATAAATATAACATTAATATCATTATATATATTATGGAACTATATCATACACAAAATAAATTCAAAATTCATGAGAAAACAAAGAAATTAACACTAGAAACACCTACAATAAAAAAAATATTATGAACGAATGGTTAGTAAGATGTTATAGTAGGATGATATTTGAAATTATAAACACAAATATTGTTCTTTAATAAATTAATAGAATTCTCATAGCCATTATAAATTATGTTAAAGCGTGTTTAACTAAAAGGAAGTGTGCGGTATGAGATTTTTTCTCAATTTCATTTCATTGAGGAATATTGTAATGTTACAAATCTAATTTCATTATATGGTGTATATACTACCCCATTTATATGTGAAATCATGAATCCATCATAACTAATATTTTTTATATTTTAACATTAATTATTTGATTCCCTAGGATTTGAATTAGAAATTTTAAATTAGTAAATAATTTCATAACTTAATTTATTTTCATTGGGTTATATTACTTTATCATTTTCATTAATATTATTAGATTATTTTTTAAATTATGTTTTATTATATTTTATTTTATTTATACGTTTTATTTGAGGATTTATGTTTGAAACAAATTATATATTCATTTATTAATTACCACTGCAACATTATGATCACTGTACGGATATCCATCTCAAAACATTATTCTTCGAGACAGTAGCTATGTTATACACATAATTAATTTTATATGGTATAATAGCCCATATCCCACACTATTAAATCCTGTGTTGAAATCCATAACATTAAATTCCTGGATTTGATGTCGATAATTGCATCCAAATTTTTTTATCCAAACCTTATAACATAAAAATGAAAAATTAGATCACCTATATTCTAGAGGATCTTTTAGGTTTAGAGTTTTCTATAATTAAGAAAACACTTATATAAACAATTTACATGACATTAAATGAGAATTTATCCAATTTATCCCAAATTTTATTTTTTAAAATAACACATCATTATCATCCATATTAAATTCCTTCAAAACAATCCTTGTTCAAATTAATTCATGAAAATAATTGGAAAACGAAATATTATAATTTTGAGATCAGATTCTCAATAAGGTTAATCATAATCATTAACAATTTAATGTCATCAACTAGAATAGTAGTGAATATATGAATGATGGCATTATCTATGTGAATGAGTAATTCATTAAAGAGCTAATTCTTATTAATGCATATATCATAAAATATGAATATTTGTAAAATGTAATATTCGATTAGATTCAATAATTTAAATCCATGTGATATCAATCTCGACCATTATAAACATTATAATCTCATAGTAATTAATTAAATCACTTTTTGGTAACTTGTAGAATCACTCTCATAAATCTCATTCAAAACCCGTTAAAATACATTTAATTGGAATAACCATATAACCTCGATATAATATTATCATTCTACCATGAATCAAATATCTATAATGGGGATCACCCTTCATATAAACTATACTGAGATCACTCATTTTCAATGAGAATTATGGTTCCCATCTTTTTGTATATTCAGTATCATCTCAACCGTGAGCTATAATGGGACTCAAACCATATTATAGGTTATATCATGCTCACTCATTTTGTAAAATAATAATGTACCATATCACGAATAAATCACTTTCATCATAAAAATCATTGAAACAGTTATTATTTATTTATAATGAGATAAACCCTTGTAAAATAAATGGTTTTAATGTCAATGATTTTGAAACATAATTAAATTGTGGGAAAGAAATGGGTTCCACAAAATATAATTGAAACCTGATTAACCTAGGGAAAATAAATGGTTTCCATTAAAATTTCTTTGAAAATTGAGTAACCCATGGAAAAGAAATAAGTTTCATAAAAATTTCATTGAAACAAGATTAACATATTGAAAAGAAATCAGTTCCTTAATTATATCATTGAAACAACAATAGTCCATCCAAAAATGGATAAGGACGGTATAAATATATAATATACCAAGTGGATGACAATTAACAACAAGGGTTTTTTATGTCGGTTAATGGAAATACCATTCAATGATCATTAAAAACATTCTAGTGGAAAATAATCATTAAACATTACTTAGTGTCCCATACCACTTTGAAGCATTTGGATCATGAGAACCATGAATAGATAAAATTAAATAAAACATATAATATCATGAAAATAATTACTTTTATGATATAACATGTCAAAGTATATTTATATACACCTCAAAACAAAAAAATTGGTGTATAACATAACAAATGTCTCAAAGAACCTAAATTATAAAGAAATCCATTACCACTTTGGTAACATTAATATCGTAAACCCCATTAAAGAGGGATAATAAAATAGATATGTAAATACCCATAAATATAAGTGTTGTAATTATAAATTCAATTCACGTTCAGTATATAAACCACATAATAAAAATAATTTGTGATTTTTACATTTATCCCCCATATGTCGAAAGTGAGATGAAAATCCCTTACAAATATCATATCATTGGGGTGAGAATAAATCAATCAAATAATTATTTGTGAAAAATATAAATCCAAAACATAAATGTTTAAATACATAATAATAAAATCATAGTTAATTATCACACATATTCATGGAATAACGTTATTAATGAAATATAAGTTTAACCAAATATATGTAAATTGAGTTAAGAAATACAATAAAAATGCGGTAAAATCTGAATCAGAAACCAAAAAAGGAATAATCATCAAATACAAAAATTTAGATAATTTTAATATTAAATTATTCATAATATAATATATCATAAGTGGTAGTATATAAACTAGACAAGATAATTAAGTGGTATGTATTAAATTTATCTCACGGATATAAAATGTGGGACAAAAATACATTACAATGATCGTATCATTGGAGTGAGAATCGACTTATAAAATAATTGTGTGAAAAATATAAATCCAAAAAATTATATTGTAAATACAGAATAATACAATCATAGGTAATTTCATTTATATTCGTTGAATAACAAAACCGAAGTGATTGAAATTTTACTGAATTAATTGAAATTGAGATAATATATCCCATATATTGAGTTCGATTTGTCATGATTTCCAACTATATTCCAGAATAATACAATTATATTAATTATTTAATTTTATAATAACCATTTAAAAGTTTATTATTACATTTATTTAAATTATAAATATTTGTTATAGAATTAATTAATGAAAACCATTTAAGCCGAGTGTTTTGAAGATATTTAGCTTATGTGTCAAAACTAACTATAACAAGTAGACTGTAGTGAATGAGATAATTATTTAGATATATAAATAATAATAAACAATAAATAATTATCACATTATTTCATAATTTATACTTTTAAAATCATATAGAAAATCTGGTATTGAAAAAACCAATATTACGATCATGGTGATGATAGGTTGTACGTGCGCATGAGTTATTTTTAATTTTTTAAATAATCATTATAGAATGAAAGTAAGTAAGGTATACCATTAAATAATGAACATTATATCATAAATACCATTTTATTTATTTATATATACTTATATATATCATTATTATGATGTGGTGAGGAAAAAGGAAGAATAACATTGCTTCGAGGAGGTGGTTGTCCACACATCCAAGAATGACGTTATTAATTTTTCTGTGTGTGAAATTGAAAGAAGAAAATGATATTTTATATGTATAGATAGATATATATCTTCTTAATATCATAAATATTTTTATTTATATCATATATTAGTATCTCCAATACAATCCATGTAAAGTGTGAAGGAATCGCATCACATTAACGACGTGGTAGTCCACATGTCCCCAAATGATGTTATTGTATTCCCACAAAATAGAAAGCAGGAAGTTATGTGTTAAATAATAATTTAAGAATTATAATAATAACAATAAATATAATATATATCATATAAAATAGTAATTTCATCATTATTACTGACCTTGATAGGCGGTAATAGAAGAATGAACGACATCGGTTCATGAGGTGGTAGTCCACCATACACCCAAACGATGATTGTGCATCACATTTTATTGATGTGTGTAAAAATTTATGATAAGAATTTATATAACCACATCTTGGAATATTTAAAATATTTAGGTAATTATATAATCATAATAATGTATGTGTTTTTTAATTGAAACAAAACAAAAGTGACAATTGAAGAATGTTACCTATTTTTCATGTAACTTCTTTTGGTGGGAACCAAAGGACATTCATGGTTTAATTTATGTAAAAATTAAGGATTAAATAATGATAATAAGGTTTTGGAATATTATATGGGTGGATTTAATATTATAAAATTTCTTTTAGGTCTGACGGGAGGAGGAGGAGGAATAAAATCCTTTCTTAAGTGGGGAAATGGACACATTGGTATTTGTGAAATGATTAGAGTGGTCGCCACATTGTAATTTTCCCCTAGGGGTCCAAAATAAACCATTATAGATATATTTAGGTTTAATTGTCAAAATATGTAAATAAAATATTTTTTAGATAGGTTTAAGGTAATTGTTTCACCATATATTCTATGTTTAATCTTTAATTAATCTCATTTTTACTTTAATCACTCTACTTAATTTTAATGAATATCACAAAGTTTTTCCTTAAAAAACTAATTTTTTTATATAAATTTTCAATAGTTCTAATTCAAAATATGGAATCCATTTTTTTCTATTTCAAAAAATAAAATCAATAGAAATTATGTTAAAATTAACATCACATAAAGGACAAGACAAGGGGTTTTTCAAGAGAATATTTCAATAGTTCGAAATGTTAATATATCCAATCTGAATTTAAAATTGATTACAAAAACAAATGTTTTTTAAAATGATATAATTTTTTTAATTATAAATTGAAATCAATTAAAAATATACCTTAACATAATAATTTATTTGGACAAAAATTCATTTTTCAATTAAAATTATATATCATTCAATATTAATCAAAATATTAAATTTCTCATAAAAATTCCAAAAATTAACCCAAATTAAAATTAGATATTATTATTTCAAAAATGATGTAAATTTTTTAAAATATAAATTTTAAAAAGTGTCAAAATTTATTTCAATGTAGATCTTCAATTAAAAGGCTATAACACTACCATTTAAAAATATATAGATTTTTATGCTTGAGATTTGATTTACTCATATCTTAATCCTGTATAAATATTATATGAATTTAAATAAATTAATAAAATATATAACATATAATTATCATTTATATCTTTCACTAATAGTAATTAATTTAATTTGTTATGATAAAACACCAGTTTGGTCATAAATATGGTTTTTAATAAAAACACATCCTTTATATTAAATTAGTATTTATTTTTGTTTATAATTAAATAGCTTCCAATGAATTTATTTAATAAACATGTATAAATTATAATTTAATAATACCGTTAATCATATTCATTCCATCCATTAAAATGGCTAAGTGTTCACTATTATGTTAAATAAATAATATTAATAGTATATTTTAGTCCTGTATGACACAGCATTATGTATAACACAAGTTATCAATGAAACTTAATGTTATTTTAAATTAAATATATACTTATTGTTCCATAAGACACAAGGTAAATCGTGCATTTAATTAATACTATATATTAAAGAATATAAATTAATTTGAAAAAAGATATTTTTAAGATCTCAGGATGTTACATCCTTTTATCCTTAGAATGCATTACACCCTCAAAATTCTTCTTGGTAATCAACGATTAACAATTTTATAAAAAAAATATTGAAAAAAATATAATAAAAAGCATTAATAAAACATCCTATATAAATTTAATATTGTAAACATGAAGGTCATATGAAGATACGCATAACTAGGATTCTATATAGAGAGAACATAAGGTGTAATGGATGAAAATAACAAATAATTTTAGATATCGATTTAGTTAATTGATTATAAAGACGTGAATGATCAATGAAATGTTAAAGGCCTCCAAAAAACAATATGTTATGATTAAAAAGGTCATCAGTTCATCAAAAATAAAGGCACTAGTATAATACTTTTGTTTGAAGATAATTTTCCTAGAGTTAAAATATTCTCTTACCTTCTATAACAGTAGAAAAAGAAGAATGAAATATACTTATTTGAAGAGTATAATTTCATCTTTAATGAATTCCCACCAAAATGTCATATTTTTTTCCAAATGATGAGAATTCAAGATAAATTTCTCATTCCTGAGAACTAAAATCAAATTTTAAAGACCACATAACCATAAAAGAGATAATCAGGCTATTCAAAATATGTTTAGAAAATAATTAAAACAATGATTAGAAAATGGTAATATAATTCAACAAATGAGTAACCCTTCAAACGATACACTAATTTCCAAAATCTAATTGAAATACCCAAAGTTCAATATATTTAATTTAATAAATAAATATCCTAAAAATCCATCAATCATTTTCTGACTATGGTTGAAACCCAAATACATGAATGATTTGATCATATATTCTTCTATGATAAATCCACTATTATTCCTCAAATAAAATCACATTTGTTTTTGTAATAATCATGATATTTATCAAAAAAAAATATCATACTAATTAGGACACATATAGGCTAGTGGTAGTGTCTAAAGCCCTTATCATCCTTTTTCATGGGTGCAGGCCCCACAACCTTTTTTGATGAAATGGGTTGTTACCGACCATATCAGTTATCCATTATTCTTTAAACATGAAATATAATTCTTCTATGAAAAACTAGATTTTGATCCTAGAGGTTAGAAATGCCTTATCCTAAATAATCATCTCTAAAAATCACTTTATAATATCATCTCTTAAAACCTTAATGGGGTTGATAATACATTGAAATTATGACCATACTTAATCTTATAAACCTATGAAGTTATCCATAACTCTAAAAATCTAATGAAAACATACTAATTTTTAAAGGCATCTAAAATGACCATTGATACGAACTATAATATCCCAGAACCCACACTCCTGGATCATTTGTCGAAATTCATAACATTACATTCCTATATATTATGAAGATAATTATAAACAAAATTATTCCTCAAAACCATAAAAAATCAATAAGAAAACATAGATCACTTATATTTTGGAGAACCTTTTATGTTTATATTTGTAGTTAATTAGTAAAAACTCATAAATAAACAATTCACATGACTTTAAATGATAATTTCAACCACATAAACATCCATTGATTTTTGCACATTAATAAACCATAATCATCCATATGAAATTACTTCTAGACAGAATTTGTTTAAAATAATTCTTTAAAACCCAGGGAAAAGGAAATATAAGAAGGGTGCCTTCAGATGATCTTTAAGGGTAAATATAAGCATTAACTATTTAATTTCATCAACATTTATAAGAGTTAAAAAGGGAATGATGACATAATCAAGTTTGAAGAGTGAGTAATAAAAGAACTCACAAACATCAATACTTGGATCTTAAAATATTAAAAAAATGGAATATAAAAGAGTCATCTGAATTAATAATTAAATTTCATGTGATATCAATGTCGATCATAGAATCATTACAAACTCATTACAATGAATTAAAACTCATTTTGGTAACATAGATCATCACTTTCCTAAAACTCCATCAAAATTCTTTTAAAATATTATTAATTGGAATAGTCATACATTATTCTTACAACATTATTAATACCAAAATAATTAGATTTATATAATGGGTATCACCCTTTATATAATCTATATATGTCTCACTTATTTTCCATGAGCTATAATGGGGATTCACCCTTCATATAAGATACATCAGGACCACGCATGATCTATAATGGGCATCAAAACTTATTATAATATAAATGGATCTCTCCCTTTTTGTATAATTCTCTATTAACAAATCAATAATAAAACACATTCAAATTAAAACTCAAATAAAATTACTATTCATTTATAACCTGATAAACCAATAGTAAATAAATTTGTTTAATGATAATACCTTTGAAAATTTATTAAACTATGGAATGTAAATGGGTTCTACAATTATCTTATTGAAACAAGATTAACCCATAGAAAACAAGTGTGTTCTGAAAAAATCACTTTGAAACATGAGTAACTGATGGAAAAGAAACAGGTTACATAACAACCTTTCTAAAATAAGATTAACCCATAGAAAATAAATGACATCATTAATAGTATCATTGAAATAATCATAATCCACCCAAAAAAGAATTTAGAGGGTATCAATAAAAATTATCCATAGTGGATGATATATACCAACCAGGGTTTTTGATGTTGATGAATGGAAGTAACATTAAAATATTATTAAAAAAATCTTGAAGAAAATAAAATTAAACATTCCAAAGTTTTACAAACCACTTTGAAACATTTAAATCATAATCCCCATGATTAAATTACATTAAATTAAACTTATAATATCATGATAATAAGTATATTCATAATAAAAAATGTTAGAGGACCAAAATCTACACCTCATAATAGAAGATATGTTTACAATAAAAAAACATTTCAAAGAAGGAAAATTGTTACCAAAATACATTACATCTTTAGTAAATTTGAAACCCTAAACCCCATAAAATATATATAATAAAATTGATAATTAATTATTAAAAAATTAATTTATGTTAATCTTAAAACACATTCATTGTTATTATAGAGATCACACAATAATAATAAGTTTTGAATATGACATATGTCTCATAGATGATAAAAGTGAGATGAAAACCCATACAAAGATAGATCATTGGAGTGATACTAAATCAATAAAATTATATTATGTAAAAAATTTAAATCCACACCATAAAAGTTGAAATAAGTCCTTAAAAATTCATAGGTCATTTTCACACATATTATGGTCATAACATGGTTAATGAAATCGATTTTTATCCCAATGAATATAAATTGAGTAAATAAATTCCTTAAAAGTGTGGTAACATTTGAATCAGAAACCTCAAAAGTGATAATAAACCAATGAAACATTTAAATAAAAATAATATAAAATAATTAATGATATAAAATATAAAAAATAGATACATCACAAAAAAAATATGTAAGTGGTCAATATGAAATTTACCTCATAGATGTAAAAAGATCAAAGAGCCATAAAAAGCTAGTATCATTGGAACAAAAATAAATAAATAAATATTTATGTGTGAAAAATTATAATCCAAATAAAAAAATTTGGAATACAACATATTACAATCATATTTATTTTCACACATATTCATAGAATAACATATTCAATGATATATAATTTTGACCCAATGAATGGAAATTGAGTTATGAAATCCTCAACTATGAGTTTGATTTTTTATAATTTTCCACTATCTTCCTAAAAAGTAAAGTTAGGTTAATAATTTAATTTCATAGGAATATTTTCTAATTTTATTATTACATTTATTTCACTTATAAACACATTATATACAATTATATAATCATTAATGTTTAAGTCGGAAGTTTTGACCATATTCGGCTTATATGTCAAAACAATCTTTTCTATGTCTACAATCATCAGGGATGTCATTATTTAAACAAATAATAAATAATTAAAAAGATATTCTTATCATTTATTTTTAAAATTATACTTTTAAAATAATTTATAAATTATTGTGATAAAAAATGAACCAATGTTATGATCATATAGACAGTTGGTTGTACAAACGCATGAGTAACATTCTCATTTTTCAATGATCATTATGGAAAGAATGTAAGTAATATTTATATTTCTATAATAATAAATATATCATAAATACCATATTATTTAATTATATATACATATATATATATATCATTCTTTTAATGTGTTCATGAAAAAAGAGAAATCAGATCGCTTCAAGGAGGTAGTTGTCCACATGTCCACGAACAACGTTGTCGGATTTTTAGTATGTGAAATGGAAATAAAAAATTGATATGTTACCTTTAAATGTAGATTATTATTTCAGGAATATAATAAATATGTAATTTATATCTTATAACTTTATCATTAATACATTCCATGTAAAGAATTAATGAATCACATCGCTTCAAGGAGGCGGTAGCCCACATGTCCACAAACGAAGTTATTGTATTCTCAAAAAATGGAAAGAGTGAAGTTATATGATATATACTAATTCAAGAAGTATAAATACATCATCAATATAATATAATATAAAAACATTAATTACATCTTTATTCCCAACCTTGAGATGGTCTAATAGAATAATGAACGACATTGGTTTGTAGGGAAATTGCCTGTCGTACACACGAACGACATTGTGTATCTCATTTGATTGATGTCTGTGAAGTTGTAGGATGTAATTTTAACATAAAATATATAATTATATTTATAATGATACGTTTTTTTATAAAATCATCCAATAATAATAAGTAATTTGGTTTGAAAAAAAACAGGAGTGATCGTTAAAAAATGTTACCTCTTCTTCAAGCAAGTTCGTTTGGTTTTCACAAAAGGACATACATGGATTGATTTGTTCCCAAATTGAGGATTCTAGGATGAGATTAGGTTTGTTAAAATATTATCTGGGTTGGTTTTGGATGAGAAAAGGTTGAGATATTTGATAAAAGGAGTAGTTGATGAGGCCTTTTATAAGTTGGGAAAAGAACACACTAGGTATTCTTGAAAATGTTTTGGGTGCTCCACATGATTTACATGTACCAAAATGATATAAATTGTTATAATAAATTTAATTATATGTATAATGGTCTACACAGATTCATAAAATAGTTTTATACAATTTTAGGTACATTTCTACACCTTATGTTCTTTGTTTAATAATTAATTAAGCTGGTTTTACTTTAATCAATATAATTAATTTTAATTACATTCTATAATATATTTTTTTTCAAAAACTATGTTGTAATTAGAGAAAATTATAAATAATTCTAATTCCAAATATTAAATTAATTTTCAGGAATTCAAATAATATATGGGTCATAAATTAATTTAAAAATAATTCCGTAGACGGGACGAGACAATGAGTTTTTCAAGATAAAAGTTAAAAAGTTTGAGATGTTTTAATATCAAACTTCAATTTGAAATTGATTCCAATTAACTAAATTATTTTAAATGATATAAAATTTATCTATGATTAAACTAAAATAAATTAATAATATAATTTAACACAATAAATTTTTTATAAAAAATCATTTTTCAATTTAAATTTTTCAATATTCACAACTCCTCAAAATATGAAAGTTATCATAGAAATACAAAAAAGTAACATAAATTAAATTCTGATATTATTATATTAAAAAATAAGTTAATTTTTTCAGATAAAAAATATAAAAGTGTCAAAATTTAGTTTTCAAAAAATTCTACCATTAAAAGGTGGTAAAACTGCCTTTTGAAAATATATATTCTCTTAATCTTACAATTGGATTTATTCTTTTCTTAAGAATATAAAACATATTTTAAAATTTTAAAAACATTTTACTAAATATATAAAATATAAATCTCATCAATATAATTTTATAATATTAATTAATTTAATCTATTAAGATAAAACAACATTCTTGTAATTAAAATAGTTTTTTAATAAAAACACATATTTTATATTCAATTGGTACATACTTTCATTTATAATTAGTTAGTAACCAATGAATTCATTTTATGAAAATGTGTAAGCTATGATTTTATAAAATATTTAATAATATTCATCACAACAATTAATATTTCTATGTGATAACAATTATGTTAAATAAATAATATTAATAGTATATTGTTTCCCGATAAGACACAGACTTGAATTTGTCCCAAGTTATCAAATAAAATCAATGTTATGTGAAATAAAATATAAACATGTTTTTGTGTAAAATAAAATCAACACTATGAATTTCATGTAACACAAGTTATCAAAGAATATAAATTAATTCAATAGAATATAATTTTAAAAATATGGGGATATTATATGTGGTGTATATATTGAACATTTTGATATTATATCAAGAATCCATCAAAATTTCAATTATTTTATATTACAATTCACATAATTTATTATTAGGGGTTATGATTAAATAAATTTAAAAAATGATAATTTTTTATTCCATAATATAATTTTATTTACGATATTTTATACTTGAACTTCTGATGTATGAAAGAATTTGATCATTTTCTAATAAGCCCAATTAAATATATTGTTTATTAGTTATTATTTTTTTTTTCAAGGTAATATTATAACATCCCTCTATTTTTAAATTTTAATGATTGAGAATTTGTTTTTAAAAAACCCCAACTGTATTTCCCTATTTGGCTTAAATCATTTTATTCCAATTCCATGTTTACTAAAATTTCATTCTGAAATGTTTTTATTTGACTTGTTAATGTCCTTTTTACCCATAATTGGCTTTTTAAAGTTTTTTAAAAATGTATCTACCTATCATTTCCAAAACAATGTAATTTTCATTTTTTTACAAAAATTGAAAAGGATTTTTTTTTCCACATACTCATCATGAAGATAATATTGCATCCATCATGGCCACTCATTTTTTGGATTGTTCTTATAAATGTTAAAAAAGATAATTTAAAATATTGTTTTCCATAATATTTTATAAATTTATATTTTTTAAAAGTAACGTTCAAAGTGAAAAAGGTATTTTCTATAAAAATATTTGATGTTGTTTTTTGGTATTTTTATTCATCAATGACAATAACCCTTTATTTTACACATACATAATTAGATATTTGTTGTAATGACATCATTATTATTAATTATCTATATAATTTTTGATTTTTTTGACTAGAGAATTTATTGATATACATGTTCTTGTTTAATATTTATAATCATTAACCTTCCCTTTAAATATTAACATTCTATAATCATTGGACATTAAATTTCCACTTAATGATCCATATTTTTTTATCATAGATATTCTTATTACATAAAATATATATCATTTCTACAAATAGTGTTTCACATTTAAATTTATATGATTTATTAGAGATGTATTGATAGAATGTATAATTTATTAAATATAATCATTTATTGATAAATGATGTTGTTTGGTGATTAAATCCACCAATTGATATATGAGGAATTTGGTGGAATTTCCGTGGGGGGTGGGGTCCAAAATTATATAACCCCACAATGCATTGATAGTATCATTCATCCCATATGTAAGATAACATTATATAAGGTTTTATACATAGTTATTATAATGACCCATACTTTACATACATTGTTAATACTTCAAAATTGAAGCACACTTATTACAACATATGACAAAACCACAAAGGACTGTATAGGTATAGTGTCTTCAGAAACTGGGAAACATAAACAACTGGTTCATAAATATTCTACAGTGTCTCCCATTTATTTCATCATATCTAGGGTCCCTTTTAGCATATTCTACTTAATATCCATCTTCCTGACCTGGGGAAAAGAAAACATAAAAGGGTGAGCTCAAATGCTCAGCAAGGGAAACTAAAGGAAATAAAAATCATATCATATCTTTTTGAAAATCATAACCTGCAAAAGAGATCATAATATCTTAACATGGAATAAATCATAGAAGTGAAAATGAGATCCCCATAATCATAACATAAAACTTGAAACTTTATGGCATGCACACATAATCATGGAAAATCATTTATTGTTAGTCATGACTCATTGCCAAGACTATCTTAGCGGACAAAGTCCATTTCTGAACCGAGTTCACTCCTCGTTTCAGTCCTGTATCACTAAACCGAAATAACCTTCTGTTCTAGCCATGTCTATCTCATGAGATATAAATCTTTACCCAATGCATTGGAGGGAGATATAGGTCCCACCCATCTTATAATTAATCCTTTCTTATGTGTGCCACATAATCATAAATCATACATGATCGCATAACACATGTAACAAAAATGGGATTCTTGAAACATCAGGACATCATAAAAAAACCATATAAGGTAAATGACTTCATAAAAATAATTCCCTCACAACACAATCAAATCAATGTAATAATAGGGATAATAACATAACCCTATATTATCTTAGATGGTAAATAATTTTGATAAAACATTTGAACTCCATTCTTGAGGAAAATATCCTTTCTACTTCAAAAACACTTTTCCTTTCTTAAAATGTCATAAAATTCTAGACTAAAATAAGTTGATTAAAAATAAATATGAAAACTTGTAAAGGAAGCTTCTTGGAAATAATTTTTTAAAAATCCATTCATGCCGTATAAGTTAAAAAAAACATTCTTCGTACTTTTGTCGGAAAAATTCAAAAAGTACCTCGTACGAAAAACGACAAAAGATTCCTTTCATATTCTTTACTAAAAACTCGCCGAAGGGTAAAATTGGATTTAAACTATTGTAAGTGTATGGAAACAATATTACATATTGAGGGAACATGGATGTGGATGATAAAATACACCCCAGTAAATACCAAAGTATAAACAATCTCGGATAAAAATAAGATTGTGATATTTCCCTTTACCTTATGTATGATTTGCTTTGTACATATCCAAAGCTCCTGTATAATCGTTTAAATAATGTTATTGACTTATTAAATAATCATACATATTGATATGATATCATATATGGTCATATTCTTAGGTTCTTATTAGTAATATTTCATTGTTACTTGTTACTCGGGTCTTTATTGCCTTTTGTTGTTATGCATGTTTTGCCGAATAAATTCTTATTCTTATTTTAAGGTTATAGATACCTTATATCCAGAATGGTATTAGTGTAACATATATCATATTTATTTATTCAATTCATTTATATAATTACTATGTAATGATGATCATGTAGAACAAGTCGCATCACATCGTGGAGACGGTATTCCGTACGTACGCACGAGTGATGATATCGTTCCTATGATCATGGAATTGTATTGGAGTGTATGTATACTATTTCAGAATCAATATCAATTTTTAATAGTCATATATAGTCATTATTTACACCATTATACCCATCCAAGTAAGTTGGTGGTGGAAAATAGATTACACCACGGTGTGGAGACGGTATTTCGTACGTACGCACGCGCGGTGATTTCATTTTTTCCGTAGGATGGATAGAAGGTGAATTAGGGTTGTTTCATATTTATAATAACATATCAGTATTTAAGTAATACTGATGTTATTACTTTATCATGAAACAACTAAATAAGAAGAAGTTGAAGAAGAAAGAAATTGAAAAGATCGGTAATGGATATTACCTCTTCTTTGGAACGCCTCTTTGAATCCTCCACCTAGGGAACTAAGATTGGTCCTTGAAGAAGACCAAGACCTATAGGATTATTCTAGGGAAGTGGAGAAGGGATTTTGGTAGGGGTTGTACGAGATTGAGTGCTCAAATTGGTGTGAGGAGGAGGGGGAGGAGGTGCCCTTTTATAAGAGAGGAGAGGGGCACCTTAGGAATATCTCGAAATATTATTTTATATTAAAGTCAAAATCGGTTTATAATGGTTCCAAAGGGTCTTATTTCGAAGATAAAGTGGATATGGGTCGAAATCCTATCAACCAATAGGATTTAGACAAGTTTAGGTTATTATTTTAACCTTATAAATTAGATTTAACTCTAAGTTAAATAATTTAACTTTTACCGTGTCTTTTTGTTTTCTTACACTATATGGTTAATACACTTACAATAACATGCCAAACAAACCCCAAATTGTTTATTATTAATATATATATCCTTATATAAGTCATTTGGCTGAACCTTAGATATTTAGGAAAATAACAATTAATAATATAATATTTGATTCAAAAACTATTTTGTGTAAATTTTGATACTATTTGATATATGAATTTTGTGAAAGTCATAACAGAATTATATGTTCAAACCGTGTTGATTAAATCAACACTAATATATCATAGTAACCTATAAAATTAGTGGGATTCATAAAAAGTCTCAAATTACATTTATTTTTTTTTATAACATCAATTATGTCAATATTTCATTAATAAGTTAATTTCTGCATCATCATTGTGTCATAGATAAATTAAATTATATAATGTCTAAAAATTATAAATAAAATACCATTATGTAGGAAATCTTTTTATCTTTCTAATGAATATTTATAGTCAAATTTATCTTATGTATAATCCCCTATTAAAAATTATTTACTTATTAAACTTTGATTTTAACTATTTTAACCCTTCTTTAAATAAATTAATAATAAATGTCCTAATCTAATCCAAGTGGGCCTAAATGGTCATATTTTATTCCTAAGTTTGTTTTTGGTCGAATTAAACTTATCCAATAGAATTAGGACATGTTTTAGGGTAATATTAATATCATATTTACCCTTAGTTACCCTATTTACTATTAACTGCGGTAAAAAAAAGTAAAAAGTTACTATTCACCAAAAAATTATTTTTATCTTATTGAACCACATTTTACTTACTGATATCAACCGTGTTCGTCGGATTTTCGAAATTCCATTCACAGAAGCGGTAAAATTAAGTTTTATGCAAAATTCAGTTTTTAACCAACCACTTAGTGGTTTCACTATTCATCAAAAATTGAAAGTTTTCAGAAAAATACCAAAATTTCACCCTAGGCTAATTTCGGTATTCCAAATCCAAAAATGAAGTCCATTTTGAAAAATAAAATTTATAAAATTTCAAAAAGTGGTTATTACTATTCATAACGGCTGGTTTTAATAATATTTTAATAGAATATCGTTGTTTAGTGAAACTCAGTATTGCGTACGACGCAAGCTATCGAGGAAGGTCGCGATTGCGTGTAAAGTAAGCCAAGCTAGTGTGTAGTGAAAGATTTCATTGATAACATAAAAACAAAATATTACTCATAAAAATCTCGGGTGTTACATTCTACCACCCTTAAAATGAATTTCGCCCTCGAAATTCATCACTTTGTAACAAACAGATGAGGATACTTTTCCCTCATCATATCCTCAAGCTCCCATGTAGCTTCTTCAAGTTGGTGGTTCCTCCATGAATCTTTCACCAATCGAGTGGTCTTGTTTCGTAGGACTTTTTCGCTATGATCCAAAATCTCTATCGGTTGTTCTTCATAAGAAAGATCTTTCTCTAGCGGTACAACTTCTGAGCTGAGTACATGTGAAGGATCAGGTATGTACTTTCTCAGGAGAGATATGTGGAACACATCGTGAACTTGAGAGAGATTCGGTGGAAGCGCCAATCGGTAAGCTACCTTTCCAACACGATCTAGTATTTCGAAAGGACCGATATATCTGGGGCTCAACTTCCCCTTCTTTCCAAATCTCATAACCCTCTTCCAGGGAGATATTCGTAAGAAGACTTTATCACCCACTTCAAACTCTCGGTCTTTTCTTCGGTTGTTGGCATAACTTTTCTGTCGACTCTGAGCTGATCTTATGTGTTGTTGAATAGATCTGACCTTTTCTGCCATTTCATCAACAAGATCAGGTCCCAATAGCTTTCTTTCCCCAACTTCATCCCAGCAAGTAGGAGTCCTGCATTTCTTTCCATAGAGAGCTTCATAAGGAGTAATCTGAATACTGGAGTGAAAGCTATTATTATAAGAAAATTCCACCAAAGGTAGGTGTTGATCCCAACCTCCTTTAGAATCCATAGATCAAGCTCTCAACATATCTTCTAGGGTTTGAATTGTTCTCTTAGACTGATCGTCTGTCTGGGGATGATAAGTAGTGCTGAAACTCAACTCTATATCCAGAGTATGCTGAAGACTTCGCCAGAACTTCAAGGTAAGTCTCGGATCCCGATCAGATATAATAGAAAGTGTTACTCCATGCAATCTTACCACTTCCTTTACATATATCCTGGCAAGCTGATCTAGAGAGAAATCCTCTCTAATAGCAATGAAGTGTGCAGACTTTGTAAGATGATCAACTATGACCCAAATAGAATTATTCCCTTTGGATGTTTTAGGAAGTCCTGTGACAAAGTCCATAGTGATGTTTTTCCATTTCCATTCGGGTATGGGTAATGGTTGTGACATCCCCTTAGACTTATGTCTCCCCGCTTTAACTTGTTGACAAACCAAGCATCGAGAGATATATTCAGCAACATCTCTTTTTATGCCATCCCACCAGAAGTACTCTTTCAGGTCCCTATACATCTTCGTGCTTCCAGGATGAATAGAGAATGAAGAACTATGAGCCTCATCCAGAAGCTCCTTCTTTAATTCGGGGATGGGAGGAACACAAACCCGATTCCTGAACTTTATTATCCCATCACAATCAAGGTTGAATTCAGGAACATTTCTCACCTTCTTTTGTAACTCGACATCTTCTTTCTGTGCCTCTTTAATATTCACATGTATAGATGGTTGAACATTCATTTGAGAAAGATAAGATTTTTCCCCTTCCATTATAATTCCAAGATCAATCCTTTTTAAATCCATAAATATTGGATCTTTTTTGATCCTCATCATGGATAAACAAGCATGGTCTTGTCGACTTAATGCATCTGCCACCTTGTTTGCTTTCCCAGGGTGGTAATGGATTGAGCAGTCATAATCCTTAATCAGCTCCAAACATCTTCTTTGAGGCATATTCAGCTCCTTTTGTGTGAAAATATACTTTAAACTTTTATGATCAGTATAAATATCACACCTTTCACCATAAAGGTAATGCCTCCAAATCTTTAATGCAAAGATTACCGCAGCCAACTCCAAATCATGTGTTGGGTAATTTTGCTCATGGATTTTCAACTGTCGTGAGGCATAAGCTATCACCATATCATTTTGCATAAGAACACACCCCAATCCCTTCTTGGATGAATCACTGTAGATCACAAACCTTTCTCCACTACAAGGCAGTGTGAGCACAGGTGCACTGGATAACCTTCTTTTCAAATACTTGAAATTCTCTTCACATTCCTCTGTCCAAACAAACTTAACTCCTTTCTGAGTCAACTTGGTGAGTGGATTATATAATCGTGAAAAATCTTTTACAAAACGTTGATAATATCCATCCAAACCAAGAAAACTTCGGATCTCAGTTACTGTTGTTGGTCTCGACCATCTTTCGATAACCTCTGTTTTTTCTAGATCCACATATATCCCCTCTTTTGAGATTATGTGACCCAAAAAATTCAACTTTTTGAAGCCAAAATTCACACTTGGTAAATTTGGAATAAAGCTTCTCCTTTCTCAGGCTCTTCAATATAATTCTCATGTGATCTTCATGCTCTTCCTTGATCTTGAATAGACAAGAATATCGTCTATAAAGACTACCACAAATTGATCAAGATAGTCTCTAAAGACTCTATTCATTAGATCCATGAAGATATCAGGGGCATTAGTAAGACCAAATGGCATCACTATAAATTCATAGTGTCCATACCTTGTACGAAAATCCGTCTTTGGTATATCCTCCATTTTGACCCTTGATTGATGATACCCTGAATGAAGATCAATCTTGGAAAAGTATTGAGCTCCGCGTAGTTTTTCAAATAAGTCATCAATGTGTGGGATAGGATATTTGTTCATGATAGTGATCTTGTTAAGTTCTCGATAATCAATGCAGAGTCTCATTGATCCATCTTTATTCTTAACAAATAGAACAGGTGCTCCCCAAGGTGACGCACTAGGGCGTATGAATCCCTTATCAATATTCTCTTGGAGTTGCTTCTTCAATTCCTACAACTCAATTAGGGCCATTCTATAAGGTGTCTTTGAAATAGGCAAAGCACCCGGTACGAGTTCTATTGAAAACTCAAATTCACGATTTGGTGGAAGACCCGGTAATTCCTCCGGAAAGACATCATCAAACTCTCATACGATGTTCATATTCTTAATCATGAGTTTCTCACCAACCATTTGAGATAAATAACCTTCATTTAGTGGAATCAAGATCCATAAGATGGAAGGAATTTCCACTGGAAGGTTATATTCATCCCTGCATCGATAGACGATCGTAGATTGAACTGGAATATGAAATGTGACTTCCCTTCTTTGGAAATTGATATGAGCTCCATGTAGAGAAAGTAAATCCTTTCCAAGAATCACATCAAATTCCACTATAGGAAGGATCACAAGATTTTTAGGAAGCACTTTCCCACAAACTTCAATCGGAGAAGAATTATAAACTTTTGATGCGACTGTTGTGCCATTAGGTGTTGTCACAGCTAACTCAACTTCTAATTGTTGAGGTAATACGGTGATACACTTAGAAAATTCTTTAGAAATAAAAGAGTGGGTGGATCCAGAATCAAATAAAACATTTTCTACTTTAGAGTGGATGGTAAGTGTACCTTTCACCACTTCGTTATCGTACTCCACATCGCTGATAGAAATTGCATGTGACTTTCCTTTGTCTTTAGCCTTAATATTTTGTTGACGTCGACCATCATAATCAACCGTTGGATTTGGGCATTGATTGGCATAATGCCCCATCTCCTTGCACTTGAAACATTGAAGTGTAGTAGGTTCATTCTGTGTATCCCTTCCTTTTTCTGCATCATTAGACATCTTCTTCCCATTATCGTGGCATTCAAATGCCTGATGACCTTCCTTTCCACAATTGAAACATTTACTTGTCCCTTTAAGACAACTCCCTCCATGTTTCTTTCCACACTTTGAGCATAAGGGAAAGCTCATCTTCTTTTCAGTGTGCTCTTTAGATTTTCCTTTGAATTCCATTTTGCTCTTCTTATCAAACCCATATGACTGATGGGTTACTCCAATCTCCATCTCGACTTTGAGAGCACATCGAACGATTTCCTCGTAGCTATTGAAGTCCCTTATGGCTAGCGCCCTTCGAAGACTTGGTTTTAAGCCACTAAAGAATCGATCGATCTTACTCTCAGGTTGGATAATAATACCAGAAGCGTACCTTGAAAGTCTTGTAAAATTTGCTTCATAGGTACCAACAGATTCATCATCCCTTTGCTTCAGTTCAAGAAACTCTTTCTCCATCATTGTCCGGAGAATACGATGGAAGTACTTATTGAAAAATAAGTTCTTGAACTGGTCCCATTCCATGGACTCAATTTCATCCCTTTGCCTCGTATTCTTAATAAGATTCCACCATTTATCAGCATCTCCTTCCAAACGATACACTGCTAGGATGACTTTATCATGTTCAGAACATTGAAGAACTGAAAATATCTTTTCAGTTGTAATAATTCATTGTTCAGCAACTAATGGATCAGTAGACCCGCTGAAAGAAGGTGGACGCTGCCTCATGAAGTATTTAACAGAATGTTGCTCCTTCCTTTGCTCGTTTGGAAGTCCTGCATGATTCATAGCTTGAGAAAGTTGTGTGAGCATGGCTACAAGATTTTGAATTACAGCTCCCATATCGTTTGGTTGCTCAGGGGGACAATCATTGCATTGCCCATCGCATTCTGCATTAACACGGTTCCTTCGGGTTCCAGCCATTGACTAAAACCAAGAAGAATAGTGTGAGAAACACTGATTATAATAGGAAAACCACATAATTCAAGAATAAAATTTTCACGCTTAAGTTCTTATCCTAGGTTATTCATGGCCATTTCTAAAACACAATGATTGTGTTCTATGATTAGACTTATCCTTAGGGTTCTTACTAAGGCTTTCACATCCTAGTTTCCAAAGGTTGACTATACCTTTCATTTGATACCAACTATAACGACCGATACTTTACATACATTGTTAATACTTCAAAATTGAATCACACTTATTACAACATATGACAAAACCACTGTTAGAACCACTTTGTGTATAGGATTGTATTTGTTGTCAATAGTTGTCAATGGAATATCAAAATGAAAGAGATTAAGAAGTACTCCGATGAAGTAGAGGAGTAGTGATTCAGAAGATTGTTGTGCTGATCGTAAGTTCAAAGAACATGTGTCAATTGTGATACATTGTTTACAACAATGAAGAATGTGAGGTGTAATCCATCTGAGGATCCATCCAAGGATGACTAAAGAAGAATGAGGTTTTTGGATGAAGTCTATGAAATTCCTCCATATTGCATGAGCACCATGGGATTTGATGAATACCATGCAATTCCTCATTATTGCATGAGACCCATGGGTTTGATGAAGACCACGTAATTTCTCATGACTGCATGAGAACCATGCAAGAGACTTCTTGATGAATTGAATTGGTTTGCATGAAGTATATCATGACGGTTGATGAAGAAGATAATGTGAAATGATTGGAATTCTGAGATAGTCATGCATATCACATTGTCATAGAAGATGATGATGCTAAAGCTGCTCCTTCAAAGAAAACATATCACAATAGTGGAGGTTGTGATAAAAGCAGAAGAATTGCTAAAGGATACAGATCACCAAGAAGAAGTGATGTTGAGGTGATCGTGCTTATCAACAAAGCAAACAAACAACATACACATTTGTTGACAAAGGAGATTTAATGGTGACATGTCGAGTTCAAGAGTTGTGGTCAACGATCTATGTTTGATTCAAGAACTTTGACAGAGGAATGGATGATCTGAAGGCGGTACAAAAAGAGCAGATACAAGGTGGTGCCGTTTTCCAGTGTTTTCCAAATTTCAAGGCCCCAAAATCAACAAATGAAGAATAGTGATTTTGGAAAAGGGACTTGCGCGCCATACTCTTGGAGGATAAAAGACTTGCGCGCCTTATGTTTTTGAGAATCAGAACATCAAAATTTGGCTAAGGAAAGAAGGTCGCGCAAGTGTTGGTTGGGTCGTGCAAGTGACTTGCGCGACAGAGGTTACTAGAAACAAGACTTGCGCGCCGATGGATGACTTGCGCGCCGCCGCACAGGGGGTCCTGTTTGTCTATAAATACTGGACCACCCCTCCTCATTTCCAACGGAGCTCAAGACTTTGAGATTGTTCGAGCTCTCGTCGCGCAGGTGGTAGAACCGCGCAAGTGGTAGTTGGGCCGCGCAAGTAGAGGTTGCGCGCCAATTGATGGTTGAGCGGCCCAGGTGATTTGGGCAAGGAAGGAAGTGAGTCGCGCAGGTTTGAAGTTCAAGAAGGCAGAGTCGCGCAGGTGCTTTGGAGACACTTGCGCGCCAGTTTAGATTTGCGCGCCTGAGACTTGCGCGCCGCCAGGAGACTTGCGCGCCGGGCTTGAAAAGGAGACCCAGATGCTGTTTAAGCACGCCCGCCTTTCTGGAGCTGCACAAGAACTGAAGATATCCTGATACATTCGGTGAAAAGTGAGATTGAAGAAGAAATCTAAATGATACATGCATGATCTCATGCATACATGGTGAATTGATTCTGACGAATGCCGAGTAAGCTGAACATCATTTATTGAGCAATCACATAAGTGATTTTGATTCAGGAAAACGAAGACAAGGGGATATAGTGCATTCAGTCATTGCACTAAAGAAGAAAGGTTGAACTATAAAGAGCATCAACTCTGAACCCTGATGCAAGCAAAGTCTCATGATGAACAGGAGACAAAGAACGTCAATGCACATTTATTGAAGAGACCTTCAGGTCTATAAACTGAGTGGGACTTCACCAACGGCAGTGAGCCAGGGGGAGTCAACGGGAGTGACCCGAGGGACGCAGTGAGCTATCCCTGAACAATTGTAAAGGCAGTGAGCCTGGGACAGATTGTCTGTACCCAAACACTTGTAATCCGCAGCTAGTGAAGCATAGTGGATTTAGGTACGACCGAAAACCTGTCGGCGTATGCTCCTTGGACGTAGCCCTTAGTGGTGAACCAAGTAAAAATAGCTGTGTCATCCCTCTACATGTGAATGTTTAATTGCTGTTCATATCCATCATACAGGTTTAAGTAGTTCCTACCAACGTGGGAACACGATCCACAACTTTAAGAAGAAAAAGTTGCCACCCTGATTCACCCCTCCCCTCTTAGGGTGTCCCGGGGTCCTACAAGTGGTATCAGGGGGAGGTTAACGTATGTGGGATATTCTCCAGTAATTCTATTGAGAAGAGGATTTGAGTTTCTTTCCTAGAGTAAACAATGAAGAGCAGTCTTGATAATGACACAGTCATTTCTGAGCAGAAATCTATATCCACCAAGACTTTGACAAATAGGAAAAAGAAAGAGAAGAAGATGATGAAGAAGTCCCCCACATCCAAAGAAGATGTAGTGTCTTGTTCTCCATGCCATTCCAATAATGAAGAAACATTAGGCCTGGAAAGTATCAAGCAGGTGGCTCAGAACTCATCCAGAGGAAAGGATGATACCCCTAGTTCAAGCTTTCAGGAAAAACTCAGAACATATCTGCATGATATTCCAGAAGAAAGGGTTCCTATTATTTGCAGCCTATTCCAATCTATGCAGGTTGAGATAAATCGATTAGAAAGGGAAGCTGACAATATGGAAGAGGGGTTGGAAAGAAAAGTTATGGAAAACATGAAGCTCACCAAACAGGTGAAATTCTTTGAAGAAAACGAGGCAGTCAATAAGACGTTAAAAGAAAGGATCCATGCACTTGAAGCTGAGCTGAAGAAGAGCAATGAAGTCAAGAATTTTTGTTTGGAAGAAACTTCCATTAAATTCAGGGAACTTGACTCTTTGTTACAAAACAAAGTTAAGATGCATGAAGATGAGGTTGAAAGGTTGAAGAAGACTTGTGAAGAGAAGATGATCACGATTGAAGATCAGAAGATCATCCTCAATATTGTGGGTCAAAAATTGGAAGCTCAGTTGACCAAGATTGAGAACACACATATTGAGACTTCACAAAAGAATGAAATGAGTGATGCTTACACTCAATGTTCGTTGGAGGAGTCTAAAGCTGAAATGCCTCCAACATGTGATAAGAAGATTATGACAACTCTTGATTATCCACATCAAGAATCCGTTGCTATTGGTACTCAATGCTCACTGGAGGATTCTATTGTCAAAAGACCTCCAACATGTGATAAGAAGATCATGACTTCACTCTTTGATCTATCACAAGCAACTGAGAAAGTGAAGGTACCATCCAAACCATCTTGTACTCATATTTCTAAATACACTCCTACAATCAGTGCAGGTGGGAAGAAAAGTTCTAAACAAGTATGGATGAAGAAAGGTGAGAAGAAGAAACCTACCACCATGGCTAGGGTGGATGGGAAGAAAAAGGAGGAAGTGGGTTCCTCAAATAGAGGACAAAAGATTAAGCAGATGGCCCAACAACTTAATACAGAAGACACAAAGAAGAAAAGATTTGTGGGTCAATGTTGGTGCTGCAACAGATTTGGGCACTGTGCATTGGATTGTCTTTATAATCCCTTACATGGAAAAGCACAGAGAATGCCTATATCAAAGAGAAGGAATCCAGAGAAAAAGAAGCAACATCAGCAGGTCCAGAAGCATCTGTTTACTGCAAACAGATTTGGAATTCTTGAAAACATTTGTGATGTATGCAACGACAGCGGTCACAATGCAGACACATGTCCATATCAACATGCTTTCACTGTTGAAAAGAAAAGAGGACCTCTGATGCCGTCAAAGAATGAAGCAGCTACCTTGGGGAGAAATCAGAAGAATGTTGTGAACATACATTTCCCCAAGAAGATCTCAAGTAGGGAAGCTGAGAATACTCAGGATTTTAGATCCATGAAATTGAAGGGTCATTCATCCAAAAGAAACACTAAGTGGGATGAATCTCGGATGAACCCATGTGGAAGACCTAAACCAGCTGCAAAAGTTCCAAATGACATGTTGGTCATCTGGCCAGAATATTTGAATAGAATGAGGAAACTTGAAGCTGAAAAGGCCAAGGCTGTTGACAAAGGAAAAGGGAAACTTTCACATGATGAAGGCACAGTGCAGGAGAGATTGCAAACAAAGAGAAATGCACGTGTCAAAGAAGTTATGTGTGATAGATGCAATAAATCTGGTCATATTGCAAAAGGTTGCCTAACCTTAATACCAGAGCAAGAAGCAGTCATTAAGAGGAGTAATAATTTATCTTACATGTTAGCTGCTAAGCAGTACAATTCCTCACACAAATTAGAAGAGAATGTGAAGAGATCCATGCCACACCAACTGATGTCAGAACATATGTTCATAGGAGCAGGCATGGAGACTGGCGTGAACAAAGGAACTTGGTTGAGAAAAGAACCTCAACCAAGAAAGTCTTCGTGATGAAGCAAGAAGGATCCACCTTATTCCCTTATTCATTTGTGTATTGTATTTGTGCTAATAATGCAGGGAATTGAAGGTGAAGCATGCTCTCAGGGAGAGAACCTGAGAAGTTGTGAATGTTGTCAACTCTTGATAGCAAAACTGAAGAAGTTTCCATCCTTAGTAGATTCTTCAATTGATATTAAAAGATTATGATGATGAAGGATCACTCTTGATGAAGATGATGAGGAGTTTTTTCCTTGAGGGGGAGAAAAATGAAGAAGCATCCATAATCACTGTTTCAATCAATATCAACTCCAGGTGGACTCAAAAGCAGTTATTCTGTGAATCTCTTGAAGAACACACCAATGGAGAAGGTCTGTCATTTCTCAATCTCTATCCCTTGGTTACTCAGATCAAAGATTATTTTACAAAGGGGGAGTAACTGAATTGATCAGTGACATAAAGAGAATGGAAGTTCCCCAAGGTCACTTATCCTACCGATTGCACTTGAATGTTTTTGATCTATTTGCTGATGTGAGTGCAGGAGTTTCAGGTTGATTATTCTCTATCATAGTTGATCTTCTTCTACCTGGAATTAAAGTGGTAAACCCTTGAAGACAAGATACATGAGTTATCATCACATGTTGGTATCATGATCTATGGATAATGGACAGCCTTGTTGACTTAATCAAATCCTCTTGTTTTCTACATCGAGCATTGCTCAAGTAGACTTAGAGTGAAATGATTAATGAAACATTGCTTAAGTGTGGATTGATACCCTCCCTACTATGTGCTTTGTATTTATTTTCAATAAGGGGGAGAGAAAGTGAAATGGAATGAACGTTTGAAAAGAAAAGATGATTGAATAGAAGATTCTCATTTTGAAATTGACAAATACATTTCAGAAGATGTATAAGGTATTGACAACAAAATACAAAGGGGGAGATTGTTAGGACCACTTTGTGTATAGGATTGTATTTGTTGTCAATAGTTGTCAATGGAATATCAAAATGAAAGAGATTAAGAAGTACTCCGATGAAGTAGAGGAGTAGTGATTCAGAAGATTGTTGTGCTGATCGTAAGTTCAAAGAACATGTGTCAATTGTGATACATTGTTTACAACAATGAAGAATGTGAGGTGTAATCCATCTGAGGATCCATCCAAGGATGACTAAAGAAGAATGAGGTTTTTGGATGAAGTCTATGAAATTCCTCCATATTGCATGAGCACCATGGGATTTGATGAATACCATGCAATTCCTCATTATTGCATGAGACCCATGGGTTTGATGAAGACCACGTAATTTCTCATGACTGCATGAGAACCATGCAAGAGACTTCTTGATGAATTGAATTGGTTTGCATGGAGTATATCATGACGGTTGATGAAGAAGATAATGTGAAATGATTGGAATTCTGAGATAGTCATGCATATCACATTGTCATAGAAGATGATGATGCTAAAGCTGCTCCTTCAAAGAAAACATATCACAATAGTGGAGGTTCTGATAAAAGCAGAAGAATTGCTAAAGGATACAGATCACCAAGAAGAAGTGATGTTGAGGTGATCGTGCTTATCGACAAAGCAAACAAACAACATACACATTTGTTGACAAAGGAGATTTAATGGTGACATGTCGAGTTCAAGAGTTGTGGTCAACGATCTATGTTTGATTCAAGAACTTTGACAGAGGAATGGATGATCTGAAGGCGGTACAAAAAGAGCAGATACAAGGTGGTGCCGTTTTCCAGTGTTTGCCAAATTTCAGGGCCCCAAAATCAACAAATGAAGAATAGTGATTTTGGAAAAGGGACTTGCGCGCCATACTCTTGGAGGATAAAAGACTTGCGCGCCTTATGTTTTTGAGGATCAGAACATCAAAATTTGGCTAAGGAAAGAAGGTCGCGCAAGTGTTGGTTGGGTCGCGCAAGTGACTTGCGCGACAGAGGTTACTAGAGACAAGACTTGCGCGCCGATGGATGACTTGCGCGCCGCCGCGCAGGGGGTCCTTTTTGTCTATAAATACTGGACCACCCCTCCTCATTTCCAACGGAGCTCAAGACTTTGAGATTGTTCGAGCTCTCGTCGCGCAGGTGGTAGAACCGCGCAAGTGGTAGTTGGGCCGCGCAAGTAGAGGTTGCGCGCCAATTGATGGTTGAGCGGCCCAGGTGATTTGGGCAAGGAAGGAAGTGAGTCGCGCAGGTTTGAAGTTCAAGAAGGCAGAGTCGCGCAGGTGCTTTGGAGACACTTGCGCGCCAGTTTAGATTTGCGCGCCTGAGACTTGCGCGCCGCCGGGAGACTTGCGCGCCGGGCTTGAAAAGGAGACCCAGACGCTGTTTAAGCACGCCCGCCTTTCTGGAGCTGCACAAGAACTGAAGATATCCTGATACATTCGGTGCAAAGTGAGATTGAAGAAGAAATCTAAATGATACATGCATGATCTCATGCATACATGGTGAATTGATTCTGACGAATGCCGAGTAAGCTGAACATCATTTATTGAGAAATCACATAAGTGATTGTGATTCAGGCAAACGAAGACAAGGGGATATAGTGCATTCAGTCATTGCACTAAAGAAGAAAGGTTGAACTATAAAGAGCATCAACTCTGAACCCTGATGCAAGCAAAGTCTCATGCTGAACAGGAGACAAAGAACGTCAATGCACATTTATTGAAGAGACCTTCAGGTCTATAAACTGAGTGGGACTTCACCAACGGCAGTGAGCCAGGGGGAGTCAACGGGAGTGACCCGAGGGACGCAGTGAGCTATCTCTGAACAATTGTAAAGGCAGTGAGCCTGGGACAGAGTGTCTGTTCCCGAACACTTGTAATCCGCAGCTAGTGAAGCATAGTGGATTTAGGTACGACCGACAACCTGTCGGCGTATGCTCCTTGGACGTAGCCCTTAGTGGTGAACCAAGTAAAAATAGTTGTGTCATCCCTCTGCATGTGAATGTTTAATTGCTGTTCATATCCATCATACAGGTTTAAGTAGTTCCTACCAACGTGGGAACAAGATCCACAACTTTAAGAAGAAAAAGTTGCCACCCTGATTCACCCCTCCCCTCTCAGGGTGTCCCGGGGTCCTACAACCACAAAGGACCGTATAGGTATAGTGTCTTCAGAAACTGGGAAACATAAACAACTGGTTCATAAATCTTCTACAGTGTCTCCCATTTATTTCATCATATCTAGGGTCCCTTTTAGCATATTCTACTTAATATCCATCTTCCTGAACTGGGGAAAAGAAAACATAAAAGGGTGAGCTCAAATGCTCAGCAAGGGCAAATAAAGGAAATAAAAATCATATCATATCTTTTTGAAAATCATAACCTGCAAAAGAGATCATAATATCTTAACATGGAATAAATCATAGAAGTGAAAATGAGATCCCCATAATCATAACATAAAACATGAAACTTTGTGGCATGCACACATAATCATGTAAAATCATTTCTTGTTAGTCATGACTCATTGCCAAGACTATCTTAGCGGACAAAGTCCATTTCTGAACCGAGTTCACTCCTCATTTCAGTCATGTATCACTGAACCGAAATAACCTTCTGTTCCAGCCATGTCTATCTCATGAGATATAAATCTTTACCCAATGCATTGAAGGGAGATATAGGTCCCACCCATCTTATAATGAATCCTTTCTTATGTGTGCCACATAATCATAAATCATACATCATCGCATAACACATGTAACAAAAATGGGATTCTTGAAACATCATGACATCATAAAACAAACCATATAAGTTAAATGACTTCATAAAAATAATTCCCTCACAACATAATAAAATCAATGTAATAATAGGTATAAAAACATAACCCTATATTATCTTAGATGGAAAATAATTTTGATAAAACATTTGAACTCCATTCTTGAGGAAAATATCCTTTCTACTTCAAAAACACTTTTCCTTTCTTAAAATGTCATTAAATTCTAAACTAAAAGAAGTTGATTAAAAATAAACTTGAAAACTTGTAAAGGATGATTCTTGGAAATAATGTTTTAAAAATCCATTCATGTCGTATAAGATAAAAAAACATTCTTCGTACTTTTGTCGGAAAAATTCAAAAAGTACCTCGTACGAAAAACGACAAAAGATTCCTTTCATATTCTTTACTAAAAACTCACCAAAGGGTAAATTGGATTTAAACTATTGTAAGTGGATGGAAACAATATTACATATTTACGGAATATGGATGTGGATGATAAAATACACCCCAGTAAATACCAAAGTATAAACAATCTCGGATAAAAATGAGATTGTGATATTTCCCTTTACCTTATGTCCGATTTGCATTGTACGTGTCCAAAGCTCATGTATAATGGTTTAAATAATGTTACTGACTTATTACAGAATCATACATATTGATATGATATCATATATGGTCATATTCTTAGCTTCTTATTAGTAATATTTCATTGTTACTTGTTACTCAGGTCTTTATTGCCTTTTGTTCTTACACATGTTTTGCCGAATAAATTCTTATTCTTCTTTTAAGGTTATAGATACCTTATATCCAGAATGGTATTATTGTAACATATATCATATTTATTCATTCAATTCATTCAATTCATTCAATTCATTTATATAATTACTATGTAATGATGATCATGTAGAACGAGTCGCATTACATCGTGGAGACGGTATTCCGTACATACGCACGAGTGATGATATCGTTCCTATGATCGTGGTATTGTATTGGAGTGTATGTATACTATTTCAGAATCAATATCACTTTTTAATAGTCATATATAGTAATTATTTACACCATTATACCCATCCAAGTAAGGTGGTGGTGGAAAATAGATTACACCACGGCGTGGAGACAGTATTCCGTACGTACGCACGCGCGGTGATTTCATTTTTTCCGTAGGATGGATAGAAGGTGAATTAGGGTTGTTTCATATTTATAATAACATATCAGTATGTAAGAAATACTGATGTTATTACTTTATCATGAAACAAATAAAGAAGAAGAAGTTTAAGAAGAAAGAAATTGAAAAGATCGGTAATGGATATTAACTCTTCTTTGGAACGCCTCTTTGAATCCTCCACTTAGGGAACTAAGATTGGTCTTTGAAGAAGACCAGGACCTCTAGGATTATTCTAGGGAAGTGGAGAAGGGATTTTGGCAGGGGTTGGCCGATCTTAAGTGCTCAAATTGGTGTGAGGAGGAGGGGGAGGAGGTGCCCTTTTATAAGAGAGGAGAGGGGCACCTTAGGAATATCTCAAAATATTATTTTATATTAAAGTCAAAATCAGTTTATAATGGTTCCAAAGGGTCTTATTTCGATGCTAAAGTGGAGATGGGTCGAAATCATATCAACCAATAGGATTTAGACAAGTTTAGGTTATTATTTTAACCTTCTCAATTAGATTTAACTCTAAGTTAAATAATTTAACTTTTACGGTGTCTTTTTGTTTTCTTACACTATATGGTTAATACACTTACTATAACATGCCAAACGAACCCCAAATTGTTTATTATTAATATATATATCCTTATCTAAGTCATTTGGCCTAACGTTAGATTTTTAGGAAAATAACAATTAATAATATAATATTTGATTTAAAAACTATTTTGTGTCAATTTTGATACTATTTTATATATGAATTTTGTGAAAGTCATAACAGAATTATATGTTCAAACCAAGTTGATTAAATCAACACTAATATATCATAGTAACCTATAAAATTATTGGGATTCATAAAAAGTCTCAAATTACATTTATTTTGGTGTTTATAACATCAATTATGTCAGTATTTCATTAATAAGATAATTACTGCATCATCATTGTGTCATAAATAAATTAAATTATTTAATGTCTAAAAATTATAAATAAGATACCATTATGTAGGAAATCTTTTTATCTTTCTAATGAATATTTATAGTCGAATTTATCTTATGTATAACCCCATATTAAAAATTATTTACTTATTAAACTTTGATTTTAACTATTTTAACCCTTCTTTAAATAAATTAATAATAAATGTCCTAATCTAATCCAAGAGGGCCTAAATGGTCATATTTTATTCCTAAGATTGTTTTTGGTCGAATTAAACTTATCCAATAGAATTAGGACATGTGTTAGGGTAATAGTAATATCATATTTACCCTTAGTTACCCTATTTACTATTAACCGCGGTAAAAAAAGTAAAAAGTTACTATTCACCAAAAAATTATTTTTATCTCATTGAACCACATTTTACTTACTGATATCAACCGTGTCTGTCGGATTTTCGAAATTCCATTCACAGAAGCGGTAAAATTAATTTTTATGCAAAATTCAGTTATTAACCTACCACTTAGTGGTTTCACTATTCATCAAAAATTGAAAGTTTTAAGAAAAATACCAAAATTTCACCCTAGGAAAATTTCGGTATTCCGAATCCAAAAATGGAGTCCATTTTGAAAAATAAAATTTATAAAATTTCAAAAAGTGGTTATTACTATTCATAACGGCTAGTTTTAATAATATTTTAATAGCATATCATTGTTTAGTGAAACTCAGTATTGCGTACGATGCAAGCTATCGAGGAAGGTTGCAATTTCGTGTAAAGTAAGCCAAGCTAGTGTGTAGTGAAAGATTTATTTGATAATATAAAAACAAAATATTACTCATAAAAATCTCGGGTGTTACAGTTATACACCATTTTCTGAAATGTATTGATGATATAGATATCATAATTTCAGAGATCATCATATCCAATATTAAGAATTTTCTTCATTGAGACTTTATTTGTTATTATCCTTGATATTATTTCATGAAAAGTTTTTCTAAATGATTTGATTGAAATTATTGCATTGGTACTATAAATTTTTTTATTTATTGATCAAGTTATTGATTAAATGTGATTTTTTTCAATTATTTAACATGGCATATTGCTTATAACTTCTTTGATCATTATAGTACTGTTATTGATTAGATGGAATGTGTGTTGTGATATTTACCTCTCCATATTGATTATAGCTTATTGATTATGATGTATTTATTTATGATTGATTCAACTTTTTATAACTCTTACTATGAATTTGATCTCACCCTAATTTTTTGATACCTTGTGATATGAAGAATGAATATATGAATTCATTTAAGGTTGCATAATTGGTTACATTTAATATGTTTTATTTCATGTTATTAAATTTATTGTGAGATTAATTTTTGGATGTTGTCTACAAAGACAAGTAAACTCTAAATTCCTTTAGGATGTCATCACTTGTATATAGAACTAATTTATTGAACTAGACAATGGATCAGGTCTACTGGGGTCAAGTTATTTATAGAGAATGTGAGTGAATTATTGAATTTTATCATTTCTAAATTTCTCCTTAAAAAATCCTTTGACACCTATTAAAGTGCATAACTCGATCACTATCCAATATAAACACACATAGAAATTCAAAAAAAATAACCAGGAATGATATATTTTTACAAGGTTAACCACCTATACTAAAATAAGGTCATTTTAAACTAAATTGGCACTCTTATATCGAAAAATCACACATTGACTCATTACAGTAACATCATGTGTCAGATTGATGTGTGGGTGATTCATACATATAAAAATGAATTCTAAATTATTTACATAATGTTTGAAAACTATTTGATATTTTTTTCGTGGTTTTGGATATTTGATGCATGTTTTAAACTAAAATTAAACTTCTATATTGAAAATACACACTTTGTGTCATAATGACCACATCATTTGTTATATTAACATGGGGTTATCCTATAGGTCAAATATAAATTTTGGAACATTTTACAATTGTTTTAAAACAATATGAACTTTTTTTCGTTGTTTTTCCTACATGATGAGTTTTAATAAAAATTACTGTTTTATATTAAAAATATGTACTTAAGGTCATATTGGCTCTATTGTGTGTCTTATTGGAATTAATTCAATTCCCACATATTAAAAATTAATTATAGATTAATTTTCATATGTTTTAAAACAATTTGAACTTGTTTTATTGTTTTGAGCATGTGACATGTGTTCTAAACTAAAAGAGAACATTTATATTGAAAACACATACATACAGTCATACCCATCACATAGTGTGTTAGATTGACGTGTAGTCAATTACTACATGTTAAAAATATATTATGGATCATTTCCATTAATTTTGAAAACAATTTGTGACTTTTTTTCTTAGTTTTAGATATGTGATTCATGTTTTAAAATTAAATGACACTTTTATATTAAAGACACTTTCTTCAAGTCATACCGACCACATAGGGTGTCAGATTAATGTGAATTTGATTATTAAATATAATAAATAGATTATGGATAATTTTCCTAAGTTAAAAAATCAATAAAATCTCATTTTATTGGTTTTGTCTATTTGAGGAGGGTTTTATACTAAAATGATACATATATTGAAAGCACGCACTTTGAGTTATACCAACCATATCATGTGTCAAATTGATATGGGATCAATTCATAAACATCAAAAATATATTTTTTATCAGTTTTATAAATTTTAAAAACAATAGATAAAATTTCTCTTTTTTCTATGTGATATATGCTATAAACTAAAAATACACTTCAATATTGAAAACACACACTTCAAGTCATACTGACCACATCATCTATCAAAATATTATCTGGATGATTCCCACACATCATAAATATATTATAGATCTCTATCATAATGTTTAAACGTAATATAATCTTTTTTTATATTGTTTTTGGTTATGTGAGGCATGTTTTAAAATAAATTACACTTTTTTATTAAAAACATGCACTTTGAGTCATACTGACCACATTTTTTATGAGATTGATGTTTGGTCGATTCATACACATCATAAATGAATTATGGATCGTTTTCCTAAATTTTTGAATCATTATGAACTCATTTTTACGTTTTTTTCTTTGTGATGTTGGTTTTAACCTAAAATGTCACTTACATTAAAAATATTCACTTTGAGCCATATCGACCGCATAATCCATTCTATTGGTATAAAGTTGATTCATACACATAAAAAATGAATTATGGATCATTTTACTGATGTTTCAAAACCATATGATCTCATTAAATTGGTTTTTATGATGTGATGTGTGTTTAAATATTAAATGATTTTTTACATTTAAATCACATATTCAGATTCATAAAAATCACATCCTTTTCCAGATTGATGTGTGGTGAATTCCTACATGTTAGAAATGAATTGTGGATAATTTCATAAAGCATGAAAATAATTTTTGATTTTTTTTATTAGTTTTGGTGATGTGACATGCGTTTTAAATAAAAATGATACTTTTTTATTTTAGGCACATGTTTTGAGTTATACTGACAATATCATGCATTAGATTAGAATGCGGTCAATTTATACACATGAAAAAAAAATATTGATTTTTTACTAAGGTTTAAAAACAATTTGTGCTAATTTTCATGATTTTGATCATGATACTTGTGTTTTAAACTAAAATTACACTTTTATATATATATAAATAACACTTATAGTCATATTGAGCACATTGGGTGTTGGAATGATGTGTGATATATTCCTACACATCAATAATTAATTATGGATCAGTGTCTAAATGTTTGAAAAGAAGCTGAGATCTTTTTCGTAGTTTAAGAATTGTGACACACGTTTTAGACTAAAAGGACACCATTCTATTGAAAACATGAAAATTGAGTTATACCGACCATATCGATTATCAGATAGATGTGAATTTATTTCCTACACATCAAAAATAACTTATTGACAATTAAACTAAAGTATCAAAATAATTTGATTTTTTTCATTGTTTTGATCGTGTGACATGTGTTTTAATCTAATGTATAAATTTAATGAAATAAAAATCAGATAAAAATGATATGTAAACTAACTAACAAATTTAGATAAAATGGTGAGATAATTAAATAAATAAGTATTACGATGTCACATGTTCATGATGTTTGTATACATTATCACACAATGTGTTCTGCACTATTGATTCTAAAAAAATTGATTTCATCCATTATACATATCCTTGAGAAAAATATCACAAATAATATATAAGCATTATGATACTAACTATTCATAGATAATGTTTATATCTAATGTTATATCTCATAATATATCACAAATATTGTTGTTAATCACCTAAATATAATGTCAACAAACATTTTGACACTATGTACACCACCCACTCATCATTAAAAAAAATTACTTCTAATTTTGATTATGTTGAATGTTGGAGATAATGGTAGTACTGACAAAAAATATACAAAAAACTAATAAGAAATATTTTTAATTAAATTGAAATTACGATCAGTAATTACCCATTCGGGGATTCTAGTGTTTTGATGGTATTCAATATGTTTCAAAAATTTTCCAACATAATATCCAGAATCGTTGCTATTATATTTCTTTTGACATTATAGAATCATTGACCAAAATAAATAAATTTTTTTGAAATATGTTTTTATAGTTAAATAATTCTATATATACAAAAATATTATTCTATTTGAAGTAATCTATATACTTCTTATTTTCAGTCACCAACCTCATACCATGATTTTGCCAAAATTTACGGATCATCCTATCAAAAAAATATTCTATTTATAACCTAAAATAAAATATATAAATAATTTTTTATTTATAAAATTTTGATTATAGTGAATTAAAAATTCCCAACACATATGTGTGGTTGGTTTGATGTAAATCCATGAATTTGATACAAAAAATAAATTTTTGGGGTATCAAAATTGATTATGATCACCATCCCATGATTTCTAAAGAACAAATAAGTAATTAATTAATAAAAATATAATTTATATGTTTAGATTTTAGATTTTTACACTTGTATTGTATATATCAAAACGTACAAGTCATTTATTATTTTCATCTCAAATTTTTCATTTAGCTCATCATTTTTATTATCAATTTCTTATTACTCCAACGATATTTCATCCACAAAAACGATGTATGGATTAATGAATCCAAAACATGATTTATAAAAGTTTTCCTTTTATATATTATTATTAAAAATTTGGGTTCAAAATATGAAATATTATGAACATTAATGATAATATTATATAATTTTTTGGAAAGAAGTACTATGAAAATATTCTCCATGTACATATCCACAACTAAGACTCCCAACCATTCAAAAATGAGAATCTCATTTATACTATCGATACCAAGCACATCAGTAATGAGGGATACACATATTTCTTCTTCATATTTAATGTATTACACATCTTTTTCTTTGAAATTTTTGTCCACATTAAGTGGTAATGATAATATATGTTGCAGTAGAAATGGTGGGGAGAAGGTCCTCTTGGAAGGTCTTTTGTATTCATGGTTGATTCACTATATTTTATTAATCTGACCATTCATTTCACCATATTTTTATATATCTATAATATCATACCTACTTCAGAATTTTTTTCATAAAAGGTTTTAGGTTTTTTATATGATGTTTTTAATAACGTACCTTATGTTTCATTATAATAATATATATCAAAGGTATGAAGTTCCAATAGCATCATTGACCATTTTAATATAGAAATCATCAAGGGGAACATGAAACATAGTGCTCGTGTCTTAATCTTCTTCAATCCCCACGCTCATGTAATCTTTTGGGATTTATTTATTGGGTTGAAAGTCTTCCAAGATAATATACACTACAAGCCTCACAACTAGGATGTGTGTGGGAATTTATAGATAGAAATCGCATAAATATTTCCCTAATATAATTTTAATAATATAAATTTATTATAGGTAACTTGATTCAAATTTAAGAGAAAGAGTAATGAAAAAAGTTGATTACCTAACTTATGGTATATGGTTGGGGGTAATGACTATCCTCAAAGCTAAAGTGTTAATTAGGTTATTTATGTGTTGATTTCTATTTCATTATTGGTTCACTTTGATCCGTTCACATATATTGGTCTTCTATACTAGACTAAATGATAATATCTTGAAAATCATTTATTATCACCTTCAATTCTTTCATCATATGATATGTATCTTCTTGTGGTTTTTTCTTCTCGAAATATGTTCAAGGAGGAACTCCAAACCCTACACCTTAAATGATACCATATTTCTTTGGCTTCTTCAAAGATACTAATATTACTTTTTGTTCGAGTATGCTCACTACAAGTTCATGTGTCTAAAATTTATAAAAAATATATGAACATAAATATATATTTTTAAGCAATAATTTTTATAAATCATAATGAATAATATTATTCCATAATTACACATGTTTGTTATACTTATTTTGTGTTTTCATCAACTAGTTTGCTCTCATTATTTATTATATCCTCCTTTAGTAGCACATGATGTTGTATGGAAGTGGATTTTGATTTCGATTTATCAATTTTCCTAAGAAAAGGGAAATATTTTTTCCATATCAGATAAAAATTTATTATTGATTTAAAATACATACCATTTTTTATCTAGTGAAGAGAACCGCATCCTTTCCTTCTAATATGGGTACATTTGTTTTGATGCAACTTTTTTGTTTTTAGAATTAATTTTCTATTTCATGAATTAAAATTTTTGAATTAAATGGGGTAAAATAAACAATTAAAAAAATATATTTTTCACTAAAGTGAACATAAAATGATTTCTCATCGTGGGTAATGATGAAAGTATTAGATGTTTTCTTCATTATAGTGTGTGTATATGTATCTGGTGGGTGGGGATTTAACTTCACCTCAACATCCCAAATATTATTTTGGTAGAGAGAGTCTGGATTATTTAATGAGATTTTCACCAACCATTAAAACATATTTCTTATGAAAATTATCTAAAATTAATGAACTCTACAAGGAATAAAAAAATTAAATCAATGTTTCATTATATATTATTTTTAGTAAAATAGAGAAAGTGTATCATAAAATTACTTTTATAGCTTCCCAAATAGATCATTTGATATAGGTTGGATATGATTCCATGAATTTATACCAATCACCACATTCATCCTCAATGTTACTCCAACATAAGTAATGAACATTGACATGGTCGGTTCAACCAGATGGCCACACCGATTCCACCAAACCTAAAAAATTATAACCCTACCTCTTAACTTGATAATTTTATTCAACACTATGATACTACTTCATTAATGTTTTTTTCATCAATATGGTGTTCATCACAAAATAATTCTAAAGATTCAGCATCTACTATCTATTTTCCACTGAGATTCTTAATATCATCACATATAGAATTCATTATCAACATGAGTTGTAAAACCTTAAATTTAGATTATATAAATAGAGTATAGGATATGTAATATTATGACGAAAATCGTAGTATATAAAAAATGTTAACCTAATCATTGAACAATCTTTATTTTTTTAATGGATGAATGGATTTGGATCCCCTATTCTGAATCGAAATCAGCTATTTGGGGTTCCCAATAATACACAAGATATTGTATACATTGGGTCAAATATTAAATTATTTTGATCTCTCAATGTAAGGGTCATCCTTGATTGAGTTTCCATATGAATCTATTTTTCTTTTAGTTTCCAGAAAAAATTAATAAATTCTTATTTTTTAGATCAGAGTTTTAATATACCTTCACTTCTTGTCACTAAATTATGACTGAATTGTCCCATCCCCTTACACACTAAAATTCACCTTCATAAATCCCATTTCAAGAAATTTCACTACACTCTTCTTTTCATTCCATATGAAACTGAAAACTATCACTTGAATTTTTAAATAATCAAACTCATGTATTTTTTGGATGATACTGAAATATGAAATATTCACATAAATTTGGTTTCTATCATTAGAACCCGATATATGAATTGCTTCAACAACAATAATAACTCCACTATTTTTCATTATCATTTAGTCAACATGAAGATTTGTATTGACATAGAGCCATTAATTTCAAAACAAGTGTATGATATAACATTTTCACATGGTCCTCTAGCTACGCATTGATGTAAATTGGAAATTGAATTCATATATTTAGATAACACCTTTTAAATATGATCTTGTAACCATCATATAAACTATAGATTATATGTATTTGATATCCATACATCACCCATTGAATGATTAAAATATCTAATAATTTAATTTTGGGCATCACTATATGAATAAACATCATAACTAATATATAAAACGTAATGGTGAGATTTATCTCTCCAAGAGATGGTAATTGCAACAAAATAACTTCCATAAATCCATTCTCTCATAAGGCATCCACATTGATGAGAATTTGGGAGACCAATGCTACCAATATCAAATCGATAATTAAAAAACAATTCAATAAATTCTTCAACAATATATCATTTTTCAATATAATCATCTAGAAAACTATGATTTATGATGATACATTCCAAAATCTTTATAAAACATTCATTGGTACATATTCATATATAATGTATAGGGCCACATTTGTAACCAATATAACCAAGTGACCAATCATGTAGACTATTATATTGATGAGTGATGGTGGGAGGAATATATCTCATTCAAATTATTTGACTAAAACATCCTTATTCATGATTAGAAACATCACTGAGTGTATAACATTATTGCATATGTCTTTTAAAATTAAGATGTATTTTGTTAATGTATGTCATAAATTTTATAAAATAATGTAACAAAAAGTAATGAGCATCAAATATTGCATAAAAATGTATTCATGTGATTTAATTTTATATAACTTTTAATTAGTAATTAACATGCATTTTTTTATATATTTTGAGTACCCCTTTGGAACTTTTATACAATTACAAGAAAATAAAAAATTTCAAATTATTGTCAAGATAGAGTGTAAACTGTCAGAGGAAGAAATGTTCTAATTTAATCCTTAAACGGTGATAACACTTCCTTTATCCTCATGTCAATCATATCCAACCTAGCCCTGATTCTATCTTTTGTTTTTCTAGAAATATTTAGAAACATGTCAATTACACTATCAAATAATTTTTTTCTAATATACATGACATCAAGAAAATGTATGAGGTACAAAAGGATTCTAGTTTGGTAATTAAAAAAATTCATACCAAAATTAGTGTCACTATATTTTAAATTATTGAACAGCTGATCACCCATTAGAGGAGATAATGTTATACCTTGTTTGGTATTTCCAGAGAATATGGAACTCCTAGATTGGCATTTCTGTTATCGATGTAAAACAAATTTGATGTCTTAAAAACTTATTCTTCATGGAATGTCTCAACTAAAATAATTGTATGCATTCTTCAAAAATTGTACACCCTAATATTCTGTTAATTATATATCTTGAGAATCTTATATAAGTAAGAGATTCATTTATTATCCCAAAAAATATACCCCTCAATGTGAATTCTTCACTTATATGATCATTATACATTATAACACCTATATCTCAAATAAATTTTGAATCATTGACTATTAGAGACAAATATATATTAATATCGTTTTTGGGTTTTTTGGTTCAAATATAAGAAGAGAAATCATAATTTATTTTCACTTTATTTATAAAATAAAAGAAAATCATAATTTACTAACATAACTCGACATATACTATGAGTAATACTTTTTACAAAAAATGATTTAATACATCTATAAATAATGCAAGAATATTTTTTATTGGTTCTTTCCAAAATTTAGGATACTCATAATCAATTTTTATCCACTAAGGAGTGTTTAATTGAAGGAATATTTTACCATAATTAATTATTGTATCCATATTTCATGTTAATTCTATCAAGGTTTCCTATTATTCATAGAGTCTCCCAAACAATGTAATCACATGAATTTACTATGAAAATTATTAATAGCTTGGTTCATCTTTTGTGTACCAATTCACACCAAACATAAGGAAATTTATGACTGATTCATCATCCTTTCAAAACTATATGCATTCACTTTGTAAATAATTTATTTTTTTGATATCATTCCCATTGAACGTATAGTTTTTTAGAATAATATTTTTATCAAGTAATTTGACATTTTTTAGGTAAAAAATAATTCCAAAGACCATGTAGTTTTGTAAAGCTGGTGTCCCTCAATCTACTTCCATCTTTCAAATTATACAACTTAAATACATATAAAAATAATATGTATTTAGTAAAACAATTATAAAATTGTCTCTTAGCATATTTATATATCTTCTCAAACAAAATTATAAAATCATGAAGTTCATATTCAATGTCCATTTTTATTTCCTACAAATAATCTCTGTCATCATTTACTCTAGTATTCATATCATGTGATCGGTAAACTAAAGTATCAACCCAATTTGTGTGAATGTTCAGTTTTTCATTGTTTTATGTCTAACATTTATAGAGCTCTGATCTATTCCAAGACAAATCAAAATTTTCTCCATCTATTTTGGACTAATTTTTCATCAATAAAGAAACAATGTAAACATGGAAAAATGATTTAAGAAGTTTCACATGCATGGTCTATTGTAAACATGATGAAATATTTTACTCAATATTTATAATTTTTTATTAATGATTAGCATGAAACCATTTTAGATTCATATTCATCCTATAAAGTTTATAAAATATTCATTTTTTTGAAACCAATGTACATAATATATTAGTAACCAAAAGAGAAATTTATAAATAATTTAAATAAGGGGAACCCAATATTTCAATGTTATCGATTATAATTCCTTACAAGTTATCATCTCACATAAGGGTGACATGAGAAGAACAATTTTGGGTTATGAGGAGGATATTTTTTAAGATTCATGATTTGATGGATTGTGGGAAAAAAGGTGGTAATAAATATATAGGTGAAAACGTTATTTATTATTGGATAAAATCCTTACCTTGGAAACTCTTGTTCATACTTGTCGAATAATTGTGACGTGGATTTATAAATTTGGGTAAAAATATCATTCCTTGGAACATAAAAGGTCGGGTAATAATAATATCTTCACACAAGGTCAAAGAGATTTTAATTTCATGAAATGAATGGATGAAACTGTTATTGAAGAAAAAAGTGGAGTTGAATTCCATATTACACTATTTTTATGTAGATTATTCTAGACCATGTATTTTTGGAATACCAAAAAATATATTTATAACCCTTAGACAAAACCCTATTTCGAAAATAGTATTGTTATAATTATTAGATAAATTTCATATATAATAAAATATCCAAAACTGCTTTTCAAATTAATTAAAAAAAACATAAATAAATTACATTGATAAACATTCCAAAAAAATTGGTTACTGTGGATTTCAAATCATTGAGATAAAAAAATTCTGATTTTACCTCTTATAACGACATAGATCACCAAAAGTTATCTCGCACATATAGTAGAAAAAATCATCATAGGTATATCTAAAACAATATTCTCATCCATAATATAATCCATACCACCTTTATGGTTAGGGTAGATTATAATAACAATTGTAAAATTATTCCACAATCCTCTAATCATGTATGTGTGTGAGAAAAATGTGTTTTATATAAGAACATTTTATTGGAGACACCCAAAAAATTTCTAATGGTACACAATAGATAAAAATAAAATAATATTATATACATGGATTAATCAAAATAAATATTATAAATGAACCATGTAGTCTTCCTAGTAGATTTTGCGTCTACTATATATACCATGTTGACACCCTTAATTCATAATTTTAAATTTAAACTATCTTGAGACACTGAACACACAAAAACCCACCTATTATGGTTGTGAGAGAGCTTTTAAAAACATGTTTAAATGAGTTTCAATCATTCTAAAACTTTTTTATTTAAAAAAAGTCATAAATTTCATGGAAATTTAATCACTAAATATTCCATTTTTATAATTCATAAGAAAAATCAATCAAACCCATTCCCAATAATCCCATTTAAGAATATTACACATTGTTCAAAACCGAAAGTATTAGTTTTAAATCTATAAGACACCTGAAACAGTCCATACCCATCAAAAATCATATAAATAATTTAATATAATCAATTCCATACTAAATTCAATAACCTTATAACATTCTTACTCAAAGCATCATCATAGGTAATAGAAATCATTACCAAAACTAGAAACATTTAAAATGTATAAAATTATAACAAAAACCATTTTCATATAACCAAAAAAATCACAACCCAAATATATTAACCAAGAAATTATATTAGTGTCCAAGAAATTTTGATCCAAAGGGAAATTATAATGTGTTAGGTTGCATGACTTATATATCTTTCCATATAAAAATAAAATATCCTATGAATTCTCTACCAAGGACCAAATTGGATCAGTTCATCATCATTACCTTCTATGCTAATACATGAATTTGTCATATTAATGACATTTTTGTATGTGGATTGCCATAAAAAGTTTTATTATCATATCCCCACCATTTGTATGCTGTATACGTTATTTATCTAATTTTAAGATCACTTATATAACCACACCATTCTATTTTTCTATGATCCATTTTTATATTAAAAAATTCACCATTAAAAATTGTTGAAGGGGGACCAACAAGTTAATCCATTAAATAAGTGATTATGGGAACTTGTGGACCCCCCCCCCCCTCCTCTAATTTTAATGGGATGGGGGAGAAACCAAAAAAAACATGATAAACTTGGCTGATAGAAACACCACGGGATCAAGTATGCTACCATAGATGCCCCTAAAACAATTCCAAATTGTCCTTGAAGCCAATGATCATGACCTAAATGGGGACATGTTTGATGGGTTTAGGACAACGGGGTATAGGAGGTTCAAGAGAAACCAAAATGAAAATCTAGGGAATCATAAAAACCCAAACGCAACATAGTGAACCCGATATCATCAATGTAGGACCTGTGTGAGCCAAATAGGATAAAAATAAGAATTCAGTGATTGGAATATAAGGAACCTTTGGAGGATGATAAATTATTTTTGGGAATTCATCGACATTTCTAATAAACATGGAACCATGAGACCACCATTCAAAGATAACACTACTCTATAACACAATGTTGAACCCGAACAAGAATATAAGAGAGTTGAGGATAAAAAATAAAATACATTAGATATGAGAAATTATTTTTAAAAGAGAAGATTAAGGGGTGCCAGCCGTAGTGTTGAGCATCCGCAAGAGCTTGAAAGTCTCGACAGAAATCAGCACTACTAGAGTTCTTTTTAAAAGACCAGTGAAGGTTTTCTTGGCACATCAAAAAATAAATGATAAAGAGGGGGACTAGAAACACTAAAATAATAATTGTTGATAAAATACCTCTTCATAAGTTCTTGTTTAGTAGTGATAAAATCCATCTTTATCGGTGTTAAATTTTTAGTACCAATAAATATATATTTTATCGGCTCCACTAAAGTGCAGATAACGATGAATTTTATCAGTGCTTCTTTAGTGATGATAACAGTACATCGTCATCGGTGCTAAACAAGCACTGAGAAAGACTTATATAATTAGTTGTAATAATATAATTTATATAATTAAAAAATATAAAGTTTTATAATTATAAACAAATAAATATAAATGTATATATTTATAAATATATTTATATAATTATATATATGGAATTATAAATATAATTCTAGATATATATTTATAATTATATTTATAAATAAATATATTTACCGAATTTTATTTATAATTATATATATAAATATATTCATACAATTATAAATATATTGATATCATTATATAATTATATATATAATAGAAAAATATAAATATATTAATTATATCCATTATTTAAATATGCCTTTATAATTTTATAATTATTTAAATTGATAATTATTTATTTAAGATTATATAAATACTTTTAAAAAAATATTTATTTATTTTTAATTATGAATATATAATTTTATAAATATAGTAAAAATACATTCATAAATATATTTATAAATAATTAAATTTTAAATTATATTATTAAATTTTTAATTATAATTATAAATATATTTATGTCATTATATGTACATAAATATATATATATATATGAATATAATAAATACATTCACTATTTAAATATTTTTTTTAAAATTATGTAATTATTTAAATATATAATTATTTATTTATAATTATATGAATATTTTTGCAAAAAAGTTATATTTATTAATTTACAATTATAAATATATTTAATTTTATATATATAGTAGATATAAATTTATAAATATATTTATTTCTAAATATGTATTAACAAATATATTTTAACATTATTAATGAATATATAATCATAAATGTATAAATGTTAAAAACGAGTTAAATTGAACATTTTAAAATGAGTTGACATAAAAAATATTGAAAAATGGATAAGTTTTAATAATTATACACTTTATTTACAAAATATAGATATATTTAAAACATAAGATGAATAAATATAGAAAATATTAAAACATTGTAAATAAATATGTATAAATCAATATTATAAATTTATTATATTCCAAAAAATTAAAATAAAAATAATATTAAAAATAAAAAAATAATACTAACTATATAAATATTAAAAATAATTAAATAAAATTTACAAATTAAAAGAATAATATATTAAATAAATTATGTTAATAAATAAAATTATAAAATAAATATTAAAATTTTAATGAATGAAATAAATATAAAGTGTATGTGTCTCAATTAAAGATTTCATTAATTATGTAAATATTTGTGTTTGTAAATTTAATGTATATATTTATACACAAGATTGATATATGTTAAATTGAATAATGAAATAATATAATGTAGAGTGTCTATTGATGAAATAAATAATAATAAGATTAGATAAATTAATTAAATGAATAACTATTATTAATTATATAGATAATTATAAAAAAATCACAAATAAATATTTATGTATGTTCAAATATAAATAAATAAATATAAATTATATAAATTACAACCATAATAAAAAATTAAATGTTAATGAATAAACATGTATAATTAAATATTGAAAATGGATAAAATAAAAAATATATTGAATAATGAAAAATTGGAAATGAGTAACTTAAAAAAATTATTTAACAAAATTAAAAAATTTAATTAATAAATAATATAAAAGAAAAAAAATTTAAAATAATATGAAAATGTAATAAATAACATTTATTTAATAAAAAAATGACAAATTTACCAATTTGAAAAAAAAAATATATTAAATAAATAATGTTAATAAATATAATTTAAAATTGAATATCACAAATTGAATAAATTACCGAAATATCGTGTGTTTGTGCATTGTATATAAATATGAATTAATTACACACATATATATATGTGTGTGTCAAATCAATATAACATATGTTTTATATATGGTAAATAGAAAAATTAAATGGCATTGAATTAAATGACCATTACTCAATGCAATTTGTTGATATTTTTATTTAGTATTAATTTATTATGATAAACCATTTTTCACCAAATATAGGCTTTATTTAATTTAAGCATAAATATTTTGTATTATATAAATTAAATTATTTTTAATATTCAATATATTGATATATATACATATATGAATATATTTTGGTATTAAAAATATTAATTAATATTCATGCATAAAAATAGTAAAAATGAATAATAAATTAATATGTTTTAATTATTATATTTTATTCAATTTATATATTTTTATTTAATGTATTTTTATTATTATTTATAATTACTATACATAAATAATAATTTCTTATTTTATTACTAATTTTTCTGTTAATTTTTTTAATAATTTTCTTATTTATTCATTTTAATTTTTTTTAATTTTTAGAATTTATTCCTTTTATATATCTATATTTAATATATAATATTTATTAAAATTTATAATTCATATATATATTTCTATGTGTGTGTGTATATATATATTAAATTTATTTATTTTCTTAATAATAATTTAATCAATATATTTTTTAATATTTTTTTAATTTACCCATTTTTAATTTTTATATGTTTAATGGATTCTATATATTCAATTTATATATCAATATTTATTATATATTATTTATTTATATTTAATATATATAAATATAATAAATTTTTTAATAATTATTTTATTAATAATTCATTAAATATTTTTTAAATTTATTCATTTTCAATTTTTATTTGTTTACATATTTTAATTTTTTAATATTTATAATACTTGTGTTTTCTTTTTTTTCTGTATTTTTACTAGTATATATAAAATATTAGGAGATATAACCAGCATGGAAAGGTGGTTCGGGCCACTATAACCCTAGAGGGGGGAGGGGGAAGTGGGCCAAGTCACGCACCACATGGCCAATGTGACCCGTGTGTATGTGGGTGGGATAAGGCCCACAAAAAGCATAATGTTTTCCATGGAATGTGTTGGCCCATTCATTTAGGAACAAGCATGTATAGGTGTGTAGAGTGTGTATATCGTAGCTAATCCCTCTATCAACCTTCTAGCGTTGGCATGCGGTAGAATCTTACATAAATAAGTGAGTAAACATCCATAATTTTGATGTGAGACTAACACCCATGATCATGACCTTTATCAATGCTAGAAAATTCACTACTAAATGTTTCCCTTAATTAGTGCTTTTCACTGCCGCTGATAATGGCTAATGTTGTATGTTTCATTTTTTATAGTAGTGAATTTAAAAAAAAGGACACATACATGTAATGATCTAAAAAACCCATCATCACTTGATCCATTAGTAATTATAGACTAAAAATGAGTTGGTATTATTCATGAACTCAAGATACACAACATGTCTCTTGACATTTTTATGTTCCCCCACACTAACAATAACACCTCCAATTTTAGTTACTTTACACTTTTATTATATATTTTAAATTTATATAAATATTGGGTTGAGTTACAAGATCTTTTATATAGATTTTGAATTGTTTTTAAGGGTACACAGTATGAGAAAAACATTTGAAAACTATGCACTTTTCCCATGAAATTTTGTGAGATGAGTGTTTCTGGGATAGAAGCTATGCACAATCGGTGAATGAATTGTCAAACCATCTAGCATAAACACAAATGACCTCTAGTTAATGGAATGTCAAAATACATGGATGGAAGAAAATTTAAAAAACATGTTTCACAACTAAGCCACAATCCATTTTTTTATTATATAAAAAGTCCCTTTTGGGAATGTGAGAACCATACAAAAACCTCCTCAAACCATCAGCACAAACCCTACTTTGACTACCAACAAATAGCATACTGAATTCAAAATTCGCAGACCAACTTCCTTGAAGACAAAGTACCGCCAAAAACCCCTTCCGAAAAAATGCAAATTTAAAATTTCAAGTCCAAAGTCATCATCGACCGTGATTCACACATCTACCTCGAGATGCACACCCATCTCTATTGCTACACTAACCTATCTAAGATGCATCCTCATCATGTATTCGGCTAACCATCACCGTCTCTAGCCCCTTGAAATCACTGACATCGATATCATCACCAGTTTTCGTCAACCAAACGATGCCAACCACAATGAACATCATCATTGTAACCCTCACTGAATCACATTCGTCGTCGTCAACCATCCTCGCTAGAGCTGAGAATCGGGGCACAAAACCATGACATCCACCACCAATCACCAACTCTATCTTAAAAATTCCATCGAATAAATCCACCATCACTCCCAAAAAACCATTAAAACACAACAATAAAACCATTTAAACCTTCATCAGTGGGACAGTCTCCCTCCCGGAGATGCACCACCACTCGATCCTCACCTCCCAGAACCTCCATGAAGACCCACTCACTGAACCGACAGGGAACATAGTGCAGGACCAGGATGTTAGAGCAGTGATGATAAAATTGAGTCCTTGGTAGGAGACAAATATAGAAACAGCATCATTTCTTCGAAACAGAGAACCACTAATAGGGAAACATAGAATAAGCCAAACAAAAACACCAAACAATACCTTGAACCACTTCCCCAAAAAAGAGAGTGAGCCAAAAAGAGAAAATAACCCTAACTGAGACTACTGACAACCCTATTCCAGCACTATCCCAAGTGAATTTATTATTTTGGAGACAGTAGCAAGAACACAATTGGAAAATGGTTTGTTAAACTGTGTGGTATGACCATGTGGTGTGTATGTATTGATCTATAAATGATTTTTTAGACCTATTTTTACTCTGCAGAACTCTTATTTTCTTCCATTTATCCCAGGATCTAAAACTCCTCTTCCATCCAAGGAATTATTGGTGGTTCCCTTTGACGTGGAATGTATTTTTAATGAATCTACGTGCATTGGATATCTATAAAAATAGAAAGTCTGAGTTTCACCACTTTCTCTTTATAACATCACATCTACCCTCACTCAAATAATTAGTCCTATTATGTTATAAAAAATATAATACGTATGATACATATTTATGAGATCCTACTGGGATCTATTTAATGGAAGGTGTTGTGAGCCCAAATCTAGGGGTTTCTTAGGGATATTATTCATTATCAACATTCATTAAGAAGTAGGTGGGGTTTCTATTTCTTTGTATGTTCTTGATCTAGAATTATTAGTTTTATTGACTTTTTTCAGGGTTTACAAATAAAAAATTGATTAATTTCATAAAGTAAATCTGTTTTTATTGATAAAATGAGAGCATAGAAATTTTTATGGATTTTGGAAAACCCCACATTGATTATAATTTTTAGTTGGATTTTTAAAATTATTGTTTTTTTATTCAAGTAAGATGGTATTTGAAATGTTTTAAATAGGTGAAATGTTTTATGAGGAATTAATTAATATAAAATATGGTCTTCTTGTTTATGGTGGAATGTGTTCATATTGTTTTATATGATGATTTTTTGAAATATACTTGGTGTCAAATGTGTAATAAAACTTGGTATTTACCCCCTTATTATGACTTTTTGGAGGATGAGAGAATGTGAATCAGTATGGAGGTATTAGTCTATAACAATATTTGTGTGTCTGTGGGTTATATATAAGTTTATTCCTAGAAGAAGAAAATCAATGAATAATTGGTCAAGTAAAATTGTATTTCGTGATCTATTTTTTTATGGTTAAATGGTCATACATTCAACTTAATATATTTAAAATTAGTTAACTATTTATTTTCCCTTTTGAAATAATATATTTTTTAACTCTGAGTTAATATGTTCTTGCCCTATTAGCATGATTTTTGATGACTTTTGGGGAATATCTACTTATTTTTATACTCATCCCTTTCATGGTATGTTTGGTGTGTTTACTGGTATTGTTTATAGAGGCATAGGAAAGAGAGATGTATCTTACTTATCTAGTGGTGAATCTTGATTCTACTTCAACAAGTTGATTTTTGGCTCTTTGAGGTATCTATTTTAGTCATTTTAGTGATTCCAAATTTTTGTTACACTGTTGAAAAATAGTAATTTAACAATTCTAGAATATTTTTTTATCTGCACTAAAAAATCACTAACAATCTCGGCAGAGTTGAAATCCCAAAACATTTATGAGTTCTAAAAATGCCCTAATAAAGGCCCCCTTTTATAGCTCTAAAAAAAGAGTCGTTAAAGGAGGCCTTTAACAAACACTTATTTAGATCTTATAATGGAATAATTGTTAAAGGGGGTAAAAACATTTTTTTTCAAACACCTATGAGCTTGACCCCCAATATTAGTGCTTCCATGACAACTTTAACCGTGCTCCACCCCCCCTTTATCATCATGTTTCACCCCACCACCTTTTATCAGTGCTTTATGAATTACCAGACTTATCCACACCCTCCTTAATTCGAATCATGCACCTCTCCTTCTAAGATAGAACCCCTATACCACTACATCATGTTGTTTTTTATGTTTTTCCAATGATATTTCGATATATATATATATATATTCATATATTTAAATAATTATTTTAAAATAAATTTATACATGTGTGTGTTTTTGTGATATTTTTATACTTATATTTATTTAAACATATTATATGTTTTATCTATTTATATATACTAGAATATAATATAAATATATATCTTTTTATTACTACACACATATCTATATGTATATATAATGTAAAAAATTTTTAGATATTTGAAAAAATAAATTTTTAGAATATGTATTTATATATATATATATATATTAGAGTATACATTTTTACAGAAATATGTTGATATAAATTTATATGAGTGATTTATTATTAGTAATTATAAGTATACGTTCATATATTTAAGGATAAATAAAATTACATTGGGAAAATTGATAAAATTTTAAAACCATAATATCAATATGAATGTAACACTTGTGAATAAATTTAGTCTCCCTAAAAAAGACCATAATACCCCCTTAAACAAGGTTATAAATCCCTCGAATGTTAAAAAATTGGGGTACCCCAAATAAAAAAGATAGTTTTTAGAGGCCTTCTAAGCCTTTATTGCTTGAAAATGTGACAAAGATTTACCTATGTCAATAAGGGGGTAGATATCATCATAGAATTAAAATTGATATGTGTTAAAGGTCAAACTGACACCCAAATCAAAAGTTATGATCGTTTAAATTTTTTGTTACATTTTATAATTATTTTAGATATTTTAATTATTTTTTTATTTTTTAACAATAAATATGATATTAAAAGACTATTAATCTTTATTAATAAGAAAATTGTTATTAAAAATTATTTTATAATTATTTTATAATCCATTTTTTGAAAATATCTTATATATAATATGAAAATTTCTATTTACCATTTCTAAAACATATTTATAAAAATAAATATTTTATATTTATATGAATAAAAATATATTAATTTATTAATTTATTGTTCTGAATGAAATAATTATTTTAATGTATAACTTAATCATAGATACTAAGAAACTATTCTTTGGGGGGTCAATACTTCTAAAAAAGCGCTTATAAAGACCACATTTAACATCGTTTTTTTACAAGCATTGTTAAAAGATCTCATTTATAAACACTTGTAAAAAAGAACTGATAAAGGACCCCATTTAACAACAAATTTTTTTATCATTTTCAAAACCCCCCTTTAACAGTTCTAAAAAAATTTAAAGACCCCATTTAACATCACTTTTTTTGCGCTGACAAAGGGGGTATTTAACATCATTTTGAGCTAGCGTTGTTAAATACCTAGCTGAGGATAAACACTATTTTGTAGTAATGTTACTATGTTAGATATCCTTTGGTCCTCATATGCCATCTTGGTGTATGTTTTCTCTACTACACAATTGTCTCTTTTTATTTTATTTTTATTTGAGTTGTATTAGTATTCATGCATAATATAGTTTGTTATGTTTTTTTCTATGTTATCTCATCTTCAAAAATTTTTTCCTTTCGGAAAAATTATTCCACAAGATTTTACTAATCCCTTAGAATTTATTATCATCCTTGGGTTTCTTGGGTATTTCAATTAATTTTACTGGAACATCAGTTCCTCTCAATCCAATGAGTTTATGTGGTATATTACAAATAGTATCATTTTGGATTGGTTCATCTAAAATTTGGGATGGTATCAAGGAGATAAGAATGTCAAAACATGAAATTTATGTCATAAAAAGATGTGTTTGACATATTTTTAATGAGATTCATTTTACTTGGGTGATCCAAATATTAAATTACTCAAAGACACATTATGGTGTGTTATCATCTCATCATCTTGGGATTAGCTAATTAGTATATCTTATCATGCATTATCAGTTATTCTTCCCACTAAGACGACATTTCTCATCTTATGTTTTATTATTTTTGGGATATTTGTAAAATAATTTATTTTTGGGCTGATGATTGTAAAAATTGTAAATTATAGTGATTTGGAATATTATAAGGCATCAACTACTAGTTAGTGAGGACTATGTAGTGTATTTTTCTACCAATTATTAATGAAACCAATTTGACACCATAGAAATCTGCATGAAGAGGATTTAGAATGTGTTGTTGTGCCCAAGGCATAGGTGAACCAACAACTTGATCATAGCATTGTTTAGGATTTTTAATCTATTGAGTTTGAACTTTTATTAGATACTCATTCTATGATAGTTTTCCTCTATATTACAGATTTTATGGAGGTTGTTAAGAGAGAGATAGTGGAATAAAGGGATATCTTGGGAAATCATAATGAAGGAAGTATATTTTTCTCTATGGTAATAAGTGGTAAATATAATATTGGGAACAAGAAGTAAAGGGATACCTATTCTCAAGGAGGTGGCACAACTCAGACTCCGAAAACCAAATTTTTTAACTTTTCTCAAAGACTTAATATCAATCTTGGATGTTTGCAATGTGGTTATTGTTTATATAAAAAAATTATTGTATTTAATATACCAGATAATGTTACAACTATAATAAAATGGATATCTATAATGTAATTTTCATACAGGTTCATCTGGACAATCTCATTATGATGTTACTCATATATATAACTGTGTTAGATAGGTTGATTCTAGGAACACCCTAACTCCTCAACCAATCGAACCAAAATAAGGAATTTATAGGTAATGTACAATGAATAAACAATTTCATGGTTCTGAGAAGATTATCATTGAGGATCAATTTGGTCCTTTGTTGTTTCAAGATACTATTTTGTTGAATTATACTCTTACAGATTCATTTTTTGATATGGTAATTTCTAAATGTTTTATTTATTCTATTATTGTGAATCATATTAAATTTCATGTTGAAATTATTTATCATGTCATGAAACATCAAATACCTCTCAATCAATGATAATGTTATTACATTAAGTGTCCAATGTGTTCAATGACTATTGATGATGAAGAGTTATTTTTCATTTCATTATTATTGATATGGACATATTTGAATAGATTTTTTGAATGGATTAGTTGACATAATTCAAATCCCACATCAATGTTATACCTAGTAGGTTAATTTCACATCTTCATATAACATTGAGAATATTTTTAAGTTTTGTTAGGATGGGAGTACCAACAGTGTAGGAACATTGGTATTGATATCCATGACTATCTCTTACCTATTGTAAAATAGTAAATTTTGAATATTTTCATGTAACGAAAAAATAGATTTTCGAACCATCATTGACCAATTTACATTTTTCTTTCCCAATAATTTTTCTCGGTTACCACCTAAAATGGAATTAATATTTATGATTGATATTATACTAGGGACATGTAATAATAGAATTTCCCATATATGATAGTACTAATGAAATTGGAAAATTTTAAAGGTCATCTGGACACTTTGGAAGGAAAATGTTTCATTTGAGGGAGTACACCTCCATTTGAGTCACCAATTATTTTTTTTAAGAAATAATATTGGGCATTTTTTATTTATGTAGAATATCATAATCTAAAAAAATTTAAAATATATAGTCGATATCATATTCTATGAATTTATGATTTTTTTTTTATCAATTGAGAAAAGGCACATGGTTCTCAAATATTGATTTATGATCAGGGTATAACCAGCTATAAGTTTGGAAGGATAGTATTTTGAAGAAAACATTCTAGTAATGTTATGGTAATTATTAATAAGTGCATATCCCCTTATTTCTTACAAATACACCATCAATTATTATAGAATTGATGAATAATATCTTTAAGAGGTGGCTAGACTCATTTTTCCTTATGTATTTCAATGATATATTGTTATATTATAGAACTAAGTATGAGTATAGAATACACATGGACATAGTGTTGGACATATTTCAAGAACATATAATTTATTTTAATCATTTAATATATGATTTCAGGATAAAAAGTTCACATTTCCATGGCCATGTCATTTCTAAAAAATGAATTTCCATAAAATATAAAAACTATGAATTTGATATCTTTTTTCAACCATTAAATAATGTATTTGAGTTATGATGTTTATTAGGCTTATAATGGTTTTACTATTTCATTATTAGTGACTTCATGACTTGTATCTCTAATGAAATCATTGAAAATGAAATTTTTTCATTTCCAATAGAGCAATTAGTGCTTAAAATACTTTCAATATTTTATGGTTCAAATAAAATCAACACCTATCCTTGTATTTCTAGATCTAGTATATGGTTATGTACCCTATTATTCATCAGGATATAGGTTGGTATTTTCTCTAATATAGGGAGATCATGTTGTATCTTATGGATTGTTATAGTTACGTGAGAATGAGAATAATTATCTGAAAAATGATTAAAGGTTGGCTAACAATTTTTATTCCTTAAAGACGTGGAATCATTACCTTTTTAAAATTTAATAGCGTTTAGATATTATAAAGTATTGAAAAACATTTTCTCGTAATGTTATTTGAATATAAAGCAATCATTATAGATAGAGCATATTCAGATGTTTGACTTTGAATTGATGTATACACTATGTAAAGGAAATTTTTGGTTGATTCATTAGGTAAAAATCAAAATGCATAATTCACTAAAGAGGCTTTGGATCATGGGAAACAGGTGGTGTTCATATCTTAAAAGGATCATGATTACACTAATGAATTTGTTGTTTATTTTTCTATCATGTTATATGTGTTCCTTATTTGATTGAGCATGTTAAATATTCTCAAACATCTCATCTTGAATGTCTAAACATAAGGTTTAAACTCAATGGTGTGGAGACTATTGAGGGATGTACACTATTTGATAGCAATTTATTTCATTTTATAGATCAGATTGTGGTTCTTAAAAATTATTAGGAACAACTTATTTCTACCATTCACTTCTCAATAGGGCAGATCAACCGAAAATTTAGAATATGTATAAGGTAATGAGAACATAGTTTTGATAATATTTCATGAAATGAAAGGTGGAAGAGTATGTCTATAGATTCCTCACCTATCAGTTGGTCAAGGTGGATCTCCAATGACAATCTATTATTTAAATTATTTACCTATTCCTATGTGAAAATAATAGAATATAACAATGGAATTTGTCAAAGGTCTTCTTAGAATAGATTGATATTATAATTTCATATGGGTGATTGTGGATCATATTATGAAGATAGATCACTTCATCCTTATTAGTGAGTCCAATACAGTCGAGGACTTCTCAAAAAATTAAATTTTCAATGTTTTAAATATATATGATTCTCGATTTTCAATTGTGTTCAATAAGGATCCCATTTTTATTGATATTTTTATAAATCATTACATCATACCCTTTGATTGAAATTGGATATGATCATATCCTATTATCCTCAGATTAATATACAATTCAAACCAATGACACAAATAATGGAATACATTCTTAGTGCATGTGTTATGGATTTTGGAGGATTTTGGAAGGATAATAAAACCTTAGTGGTGTTCTCATATAATAAAATTTATCATAAATCAGTACATATTCCACCATTTGTATCTTTGTATGGCCATACTTATCATTCCCATCTTTCTTGGGGGGGACAACATATGAGACATCAGTTATCATACCTATCCTTGTGCATGATATGGAAAATAAGATTTAAATGATCAAATCAGGATGATGACAGATTAAAGTCTTCATGACTCGTATGTGGATCATCATCTTTAGTAGTAATCATTTTACATGGGTGATCATGTTTTCTTGAGAGTATCTCCAAGGCTAGGCAATTTCCATTTTGGTGTGAAATGAAACTTTTCTCCCCAGTACATTGGCCATCTCTAGATACAAATATTAATTGGTGATGTTTATAATCTTTTGTATTTTCTAAAAAGTTCATCTTAGTACACAATTTGTTTCATGTATCTCAACCAAAGAAGTACATGCTTGATCCTCACCATATTATTCAATGAGAAAATGTTGATCTTGATCTGGATTCTTCGTTTATTCATATTCAAATATATATTTCTAATAGATAAGATTGTAACTTGTTTAGGAAATGTATTTTCTTGGTATTAGTCTTATATAAAATGGTCATATTCAAGAAGAGACATGTGATCATAAAAATGAAATGATTTTTTGGTCGCGTGTGCTCTTCCATACCTATGAAAGTATATAACATTTTAAGGATGGATATTCCAATGTTGGGGAGAAATTAATACTTCCAGTTTTATTTAATTTAGAATTTTAATATTCGTTTTTAATATTGATAATAATGGGGTTTATATTTTGGATTTTTTGGATGATTTTGGAGTGTTTTGGATGGGTTTTTATGGGTACATGGTTAGATCATCGTTAGGGGAAACAATGAACCTTTCCTAAGAAACTATGTGAGAAGGGAGTTAATGCGATATATGTTATTTAGAGTTTCCATGTTCTATTTATAACCATGAAGCATAACCATGAGAGATCTTTCATTAATGGAAAATAGAAGCGCATTGTTGGTTCATAATTGGAAAAATCATTTATCAAAACCATTCGACTCTACAGTTTTGGTGATAGTATCATGGGAAACATTGGAACACAGTTTGTTAAACCATGTGACCTAACTATACAACTTTTTTTTAGTTATACACAAATAAGTATTTGATAATGTTTTACACATAAAAACTCTAATTTTACTCGATTTATCATTGGATCTCAAACATCTCTTCCCTCACATGGTATATTCTATAACAACCATGCATTTTATTTTATATTTAGTCATGATTTATTACATAAACATGCACTTAATACAACCTAGAAGAACAAGAAGCATAGCATATTTTGGGCTTATGAACATTACATTTCAACTTAAGACATAAAAACACAACTACTTTATTGAAAACTTCATTTATGTGACCACAACATTCCTTCGTACTTAACAATGAATTGGATAACCTAAGGATATACATGAAAAAAGAGTGAGATATAAATCTTAATAAGTGAGTAAACAAGGAATAAAATGAATAATAAAATACATGTCAAGAAATATAAATGTCAATGGATCATAAGAGAAGCATGAACATAAATTCATGATATATCATGATCATCATAACATGGAAATGTTACAACTACTTAAAAAACTACATCAAAAACATAAATGAATTGGTTAAACCCTATCCCAATGTGGTGAAAAAATTTCATAAATGGAATCAGGTAAACCCCTATCCCAGTATGACATATCATGACACTAAACATTAACCAATGCATTGGAGTGCTACGTAAATCTGGGTGCACCTGTCACTTTTACATTATTCTCATGCTTATGTATTCCACATAGATTATAAAACATAGAATCATTCTTCATCACTATTCATTACACGATCAAGGAGTGTGGGATACATACATGTATTCCCTAAATAAAAAATATATATGTTCCTAAAGTTGAATACCCTTGGTAGAGGAATGGGTATGGTATTCGCTACATGATGATTTTGACATTGAAAGACATGGTGCAATTTTGGCAGCATAACGGCGTGACATAAAAATTCATAAAAAGGGTTGATAAGAGATAAAGGGGTATATCATAATATATTAATTAAATAGGAATAAATAGGGTCATATAAATACATGTTCCAACCTGATTAATTTTCAAATATAAGGTGTAACATAATAAATAAACTTGTAGAAAGAGGAGGAATGAAATAACACTTACAAAAGTTTGCCAAGGTAACAGGTGTAAATGGGGGGAATTAATGAGAGATAAATGGGTATATAATCATTAAAACATAATAAATTCAGTATTTTGGAGGCGAAAAAACATACCATATCATTTTTAATTAAAAATAAATGGGTGAAACAGTATAAGGAAACAAGGACAAAAATGTGAAAGGAAGGAAACCCTAACTTGATTGTGTGGCTCCAAAAGCTTGAAAAGGGGTTTCTAGAGTGATTGGGGAACCTTGGGTGGATTATAGAGAGACTATAACAGATCAGGGACGTTCTTAGTGGATTTTGAGTTAAGAGAAGTGGGATATTGGGTGGGTTTATAAAGAAAATGGGAGGGAATTCTTTAGTATTTTACAAACATAGGTTTTGGAATCTATATAAATAATATTCAAAACCACAAAGCATCCCAAGGTTTTGGGAATGGTACATTCCAAAGTGGAGTGGGAAGAAACATTAAGGCCATGGGCCAAATATATTAAAATATTAACCTTGCATATGTGGAGGTGAAAATCATTATTATAGAAATCAACGTAAAATCATAAAAATGATATACATTTTGGAGGATTCACAAAGGCATTATAAAATAATTCAAATAAACAGAAATTCAAATTATTTTAATTTTAAAACATATATTTTATCTAATATCCATTTAAGAGTATTCATTACATCACTATTGGGTCATTATGATGTCATAAAACATACTACATATTTATATATTATTTAATTTTTAGCCAAAAATTTGATTGTCATAGAAAATTAAGAAAATTTACTTATAGGATAATTTCTACATCCTAATTCAAAAAATAACATTAATTTTTTCTAAATAAGTTTCTATATATGTGAATTTTCAATTTTAAAATGGGAGCCGATATTTATTGAAAATTGAAGGGTGTTGAAAAAAGTAGTTTTAAATCATTAATAAAAATTAAATTTGAACTCATAAAAATTATATACTCATTTATTGTAAATAAGTGTAATTTAATTATAATATTTTATTAAAAATTTAATTATATAAAAATTTCATTAATTCCATAAATTAAATTCTTTAAAAATAAAATTTCTTCTTTATAATATAAAAATATAACTCTTATCAAACAAATTACTTATTCATTTACAGATAAGTAACTGATATAATCATAATTTATTATAATATTATATTTTAGTATAATAATTTATATATTTCTCAAAAGTACAATTTTTACCGAAAAATAAATTTTTCCAAGTCATCGTTTTTTTAGAAATAATATTTCCATAAAGGAATTTATGGAATAAAGCTTTTACTTATCGAAAGGGATTACACAATAAGTAACTAATTCCTCATTACGAAACTCCATATTACACATCCATAATACATAAGGTTTAGGAAAGTGATGGAGGCAGACTATTGAGGTGACTTATATAACATCACCCATGTGGTGGTGAGGTGGACTATAGATTTGGAATGAGCGGGGAGGCTGCTCGAATGCAGGATAGAGGAGGCATGATCTGGCTTTGGTGAAAATGAATTTTTTTAAGAAAAATCCAAAAATAGCCCGAATGTCACAAATAAAATTTTTAAAACTAATTAATGAATATTAATGATAAAAATATTTTTATAAGTACAATTTCAATTAATATGTTAATTACATTCAATTCTATTTAATTCTAAGCCATTAAAAGATTTTTTTTCATATGAATCTAATTTAAACTGATTTAACGATTAATTAACAATGTATTAGATTGTTTTTAGAAATCTCAATATCCTCATATATTAATTCTAAACTAAGGATTATATTTCCCATATTTTTTATAATTATTTATATTGAGCCTAGACATTTAATATATTTTGTATGGAGGTGTACAAACACACTTTCTGTTGTTCATTTATCCCTCTTATGGAGTTACTAGGCTTGGGTATCTATATTTTGTCACCCAATTTGTTTGATGTAATGTTGAGTGATGATTATTCTAGGTGGTTGATCGTACCACGATTCACTATTTTTTTCACACTTATACCAATTTATTAAACTGGTTTTGTATTGAAAATTACAAGTATAAAAACAAATTTGACTCTATGTTTGATTCAATTATTTTTTTAACACTGTTAAAAAGGTAAATGTTACTTTTTTGATAATTATATTGTATGTGGAGGTGATTTGGAGGACACATGATGAAGTCAAAGAAAAATAGGTCAATCTGCACATGATCCAAGAACACCAGTGGACAAAAAGGGATGATTCTTCTAAATCGTGCATTCCAATGGGCTAAAAATATGTGGACTAGTCTGAAATTTAATTATCTACATTTCATCGGAAGGAACTGAAGCCCAACGCATCCATTAAAGGCCCCATATAGAATAATATGTCCAATAAAGTGGATCTTCATGGGGTCAAAACACTAGCTCTGTATTTTGGAAATACCTCTTATTATCTTCTATATCTAGCCTACAATTTTGACATGGAGGTAGAAAAGTTGTCAGGAAACAACTTCTTAGTTTTTTATAGAGTGATTTATGACTGCCTTATTAGGAAAAGCCATGGACCAAGACGATTCATGAAATCAGGGTGCCCAAAACCACTTCTCACTTTGCCTATAAATTGGCACCTCGGGCACCCCATTTGGGAGTTCCAAATAGAGGCACGGTGCTGCCATTTTGGACTCCCAAAAGAATCCTCCCACAAATATTTAAAGGTATTTAGGTTATGGGAAGTTCTACTTAAACATTTTCTTCTTTCTTCCCTCCTATGGGTTTATAAACCCCTTATGATCACCTGGGGAGGAACATGTTATAATTACCGAGCTTAATGTTGTAATATTTTAATGGTCTTTTTAATTATAGTTTTGTATGTTTTTTTCTAAATCCTATATTTTTATTTAACTGTGTTATATACTGGTATGTGATACTCAAATTCAAATGATCATGTTTCTGGGTACCCTTTCATGTGATGTTTTGCAAACCATTCATCCCTTTTTCTTCAATCATTCAATTACGGTGTTTATGTGGTTCATATTGGTCAATTGAACTAACACAAGCTCTGTAAAGTCCATGTCAATTAATTTCATGTTATCACAAATAAATAACATACAAACCTGGATAGCACATCAGGTTCTTCATGTGTTTCCTTGGTGTGTTTCAGTTATGAAGTCGAACACAGATAACCCAATCATCGGCGGTGTCCAGTGAATCATTGTGTGTTTTCTACTGAAACCTAAGAGGTATCCTAGTATAAAACCTGTAACATTCTTGTTCTACGTGTTATAAACCTGGGATTTAAATATCATAACTCTATCTCATGATTAGATAAAGGATGAACATCATGAGAGTACCCCAGGTTGATCACGTTTAATTAATCATGTTTACTTCTACTTTGTTTTAATGATTTCATTTTCTATTTTCATATTTAATCATCAATACCATGTAGTATAAAACCCCATTTACCATTTTTATTTCATAATCAGAACCACATTTTATAATTAATGGTCTAAGGCTCTGTCGAAAGATAGCCTTGGGTTGCTTCTATACTGTAGAAATTCAAGTTAAAAATAAACAACTAATTTTAGGCCCTTGACAACGTGAACACATTTTGGAACTATTTCCAGGGAGCCAAGATCATTTCTTTTCTTTATTTCCTTTTATTTATTTATTTAACTTTATAATTATTACTCGTTTCAATACCCCACCCAATTCGATTTTTTTTGGTTTTTTGTTTCTATTTTTTGTTGTTTTTGGGTGTTCTTCCTCTCTCTCTCTCTCTCTTTTTTATTGTTCTCCATATCTCTCTAATTTTGTCATATAAAATTCCCTTTTTTACTCATTTAATTTCTTATATATTTTAATTTCATTTATCTTCCATAAAAAACTTAAAAAAATAAATAAAAATCAACCAAAAATCAATCAATCAAAATGGAGATCGTTGTTTCATGGCAATATCTGGTAAAGAAACATTACTTGAATTCAATCCTAAAATTTAAAAATCACTCCATTCACAAATCAACGCATCTAGATAAGTTCAATCAAGTAACACTGAAGAACCCAAATTTGAACCTCAAGTGTCCATAAACAATTGAAAAATTGAACCCAATCAAACACAAGAAAGCATGGATGAAAATAATGAAACTTTAAAAGAATTGACCACCTCGGACGTGGAGTACCAACCTACGTACGTCCAATATCCTGAGGAAGCAGCAAAATTTGAGCTGAGATCGGGCCTCATCCACCTTCTTCATAAATTCCATGGTCTTCTCGGTGAGGACCCTAGTAAAAACATTAAGGAGTTTCACATAGTGTGCTCCACCATGAAACCCCAAAATGTGTCAAAGGACTTAATTAAGCTTAGGGCCTTCTCTTTCTCCCTTGATGGGGTAGCCAAAGACTGGATATACTATCTAGCTACCACAATTGGTTTTTGGAATGACCTCAAACGACTCTTTCTAGACAATTTCTTCCCTACCTCTCGAACTGCATCAATTATGAAAAAAATCGGTGGAATTAGGCAATCACAAGGGGAGACCTTCCAAGAATACTAGGAGAGATTCAAAAGACTTTGATCAAGTTTTCCCCACCACCAGATTAGTGAAAACTATTAATCTAATACCTATATGAGGGACTTAACCCCTTGGATCATGTAGTGGTTTATAATGCATCTAGTGGTGCCCTAGTTGATAAAACCCCTTCCGTTGCTCGTGACTTAATAGCCAACAGTGCTCAAAATGCACAACAATTTGGTACACGAGAAATTTCACCAACCCAAGGAGTTCATGAGGTAATTCATTCATCTATAGAACAAAAAGGTAGATAACAAGATCGATGAGATGCATACCCTTCTAAGGAAATCAGCTAAGCACAAGGTAGCTCATAATCTCCTCTTCTTCCATTACATTGTGTTATTTGTTCTGACAAAACATGTTTTTCTTACCAATTCCCACAACATCAAGATTGACCCGAGTCTTGTGCAGTCGTCTTCCTGGGGCACCCATTCCAATAAGCACCTCACTTCAAGTAAGGTCCATTCAGGACAAATCCAAACCATGGGTGGAAAGCACAACCCCAGTACCAACAAAGAGGAAACTCAATCTACCCCAAGAAGAATTGGTATCAACAAGGAAAAGTTATGAAACCTTCTTATCTATCAACATCTCAAAATAATCCTCATCCTCCTCCCAAATGTGAACCAAGCCTTGAGTAAATGGTGAAGATAATTTCATCCCAAAATCTCCATTTATAATGAACCACACAATCAGCTATTCAAGACCTACGGAATCAAGTGGGGAAATTATCAAACACCACCAGTGAGCTTTAGAGGCCAGGTTTTGGACTACTACCATCTCAAAACATTGACAATCTGAAGGATAAAGGTAATGTATGTGCAGTTACACTTTTTAGTGGAAATGAATTCTCTTTTTTACTGATTCTGCATAACAGGTTTGTCCCCCTCTTGAAAACTCTCATTCCAAACCCTCAAATATTTCATGTAATGAAAACCAAGACAAAAAGTTTAATCTAGTTATCAATGATGATTCAAATGAAAAATCCATTCCTCTTCCTTTCTCCCAAAGACTCTCTACATATACGATGAATTTATATAATGATATTGATAAAGAAATAATGGATACATTTAAAAAGGTTCAAGTTAACAATCCTCTATTGGATGCATTTAGAAAAATCCCTCGATATGAAAAGTTTCTTAAATAGATTTTCACCCATATAAGGAGACTAAAGGGGAATGAGGGAGTAAACATTGGAAGGAATGTCTCAGCCTTGATTCAACCAGAAATTCCAACCAAATGCAAGGATCCAGGAACATTCACGATACCGTGTACCAAAGGGGAGACCTTCTTTTCTGATGTTATGATAGATTTAGGTGTTTTCATTAATGTAATGTCTCACTCCATGTACACTTCTCAGTTGGTTAGAGAAATTAAACCAACAGTAATTGTTGTACAACTTTCCAATCGAAGTACTACACATCCAATAGGAGTGATTGGGGATGTCCTTGTATGAGTGAAGAATCTAATCTTCCCTGCTGATTTCTACATTCTTGAGATGAAAGATACCCAAACCCAAGGACATGTTCCTCTCATACATGAGAGTCCATTCCTCAAAAATGAAAATATGATCATCAACGTTCATAATGGTTTGTTTTCCTTCTATTTTGGTGTAGAAAAGGTAAGTTTTAACATCCTTCAGGCTATGAAACACCCTGTTGAAGAGCACTCCACTCTTCTTGTCTATTCGATGGAAGTTCTCTCAAAATATGCGCACACATACACAATTCTATCCTCTACCCATACAATGATTCATTTTCTTCTTCTTCACCTTTGGATGATTTGAGTTTTGAGTCATGTTTTGAGTGTTTTGTGGGTTGTGAAAAGTGTAATTTTTTTTCTTTAATTGATGAGTGTGTTAATTAAGAGGTACCCATGACCATCGATGATTCTGAAAATCTCATTTCAATAGATTCTATATCTATAGAGAATAAACATGAGCATAGAGACAGTTTAATGGACCTCACTCTCCCTAATTCCCCTCCCCTAGTCCAAAAACCCCCGGTGTTGGAATTAAAACTTCTTCCATCAAATTTAAAATATGCCTATCTTGAGGTTATTGACCAATTTCTCATCATTATTTCCAATAGCCTCACTAAACAACTGGAATCAAAACTGCTTAATAATTTGAGAGATTGTGTAAAGGCAATAGTATAAACATTAGATGATATTCTTGGGATTAGACAATCTATTTTTATGCACCATATACTTTTGAATGATGAGGCTAAGCTTGTAAGACAATCTCGAAGCCGGTGGAATTCCACTCTTCTTGAAGTGATAAAATTGGAAGTCAGTAAATTATTTATGGAAGGGATCATTTATCCTATAACTAATATTAAATGGGTTAGCCTAGAGAAAATTGTTCCTAAAAAATAGTAATAACAGGTGTGTCAAATGAATGGAATGAATTGGTTCCAACATGTGCGCAAAACAGTTGGTGAGTCTGTATTGACTATTGTCGATATAGTTAAGCCACACATAAAGACCACATTCTTCTATATTTCATGGAACAAATTTTTGAATGATTGGATGGTATGTCCAATTTTTTTTCCTTATATGGTAATTCGGGTTATTTACAAATCCATATAGCCCATGAAGATCATTAAAAGGTAAAATTTACTTGTCCATTCAGCACATTTGCATACAGAGGGATGCCTTTTGGTCTTTGTAATGCTCCTGGAACTTTTCAGCATTGTATGTTGATTATTTTTTCTTGATTACCAATAAAATTGAATGAAAGTTTTTATGGATGATTTCACAGTTTTTGTAGCATTCTTTGATGATTGTCTGTCTCACTTTGGTTCTATCCCTTGTCATTTCCAAGAAAAACTTCTTTTTTTAAATTATGAGAAATGCCATTTCATGGTTGAACAAGGGATAGTTCTTGGGAATGCTATTTAAAAATGGATATTTAAAGTGGATAAATCAAAAATTGAATTAATTTTAACCCTTATATATCCAAAATTTCTTTGTGAGGTGCGATTTTTCTTGGGTCATAATGGTTTCTACTACTGATTCATTAAATACTTCAGAAAGATCGCACTTCCTTATCCTAGGTTATTGCAAAAGGATATTGAATTTGTTATTGATAAAAAATGTGAGGATTCATTCAATTCACTAAAAAGGAGTCTCACATCACCTCCCATTATCCAACTACCAAGTTGGGATCTCCCCTTCAAACTAAGGTGTGATGCATCTAACTTTGCAGTTGTTTCAGTTTTATCACAAAGGGTTGGGAAGGCACCCCATGTCATTTCATATGCCTCGCGTACACTTGACCCAGCCTAAGAGAACTACCATCCAACGTTACCATTTTTATTCAAAAAGGAAATTAAAATAGAGAGGGAACAAGTGTCTAGGGGGTCTATAATAATAAAGACTGAGGGCATCACCCCATATCAAATTCACCCCCTCTGGTTTAAAATGGGATACATGAGTATGACAATTGACCATGATACCAGGGGTTGCCATAGAGGCCAAGTGATCTGCCACCTTGTTTTCCTCCCTCCATGTGTCAGTGACTCTGGTGCTACTTTCCGGGAAATCTTTGCATTTATGAATAGTGTATGAAATGGACTAGGGGAAGATACCTTTCCCATGAAATGCATCAGGAATAACCATAGAGTCAGTCTCAACTTGGGAGATGGCAAGCACCCGCTGCCTGCACATTGTGATACCAGTGAGCACTTCTTTTGCCTCCACATGAATAGAATTCCCATAACCATAGTGTGCCGAGAATACCAAGGCCACACTGCCCCTAGGGTCTTGGACCACGCCTCCACCATGAATCTCTCCCAGCACATAAGAGCCTTTAGTATTCAGTTTGATGCCAGCTTCAAGAGGATTCCACCGGACCCAGTGTCCTTGCTGTCTAGTTGCTGACCGCTGGACCATGCTGTGAGGAACAAACATATTCCAAAGGTAGGGGGACTACTTCCATACATCATCGGTGCCACAGAATTCCACCAGAATAAATCATACTCTTACTGTAACAGATCTCCTCGTAGATGTGAGCCCCTCGAACCTGGCCCGGTTCCTCGCTTTCCATACACACCAACATATAGCGTTAAAGATGATGGATCTCGCCCTCCCTTCATTATCGGAGTCGTCTGACCCCTGGAACCAGTTCTCCATGAAGGAGTCGAATTTCAACGCATTGTGGGGTTATACTGAGAGTCCACCGAAGACTCCCCATACCTGGCATGCCTAGTCTCCCTCAAAGAATAAGTGGGATAAACTCTCCTCGTGTTATTAACGTAGCACTGTAAGCAAGAGTCCATGCTAATGTTGCGCCTATTGATGATATCATCGGACGGTAATTCTCAGTTCTGGATCCTCCATGTCAAAAAGTTAAATTTCGTAGTGATACTATTACACCACACCTGACCGTACCCCACTGCCTACTGGCCCTGTGACAAGCTGGTCCTGAAAAAATCCTTCGCGTTGAACCTACCCTAGTTGGAGGGGGTCTAGACGCATGGGTCCATATCCGAACTCACAATAATAGATTCAAAAACATCCTACTGGTCCACATCTAGAATGGATATGAAGAAATGTGGGTACTGACTCGCCCACTTTTACTTGATCAAAGGAGTTGGGAACCCTGGATATCTAAGAGTCCTTCCCGACCAGTTGTGGTACCAGATTTGTATATTCCCCTCCCCAATAATCCACTATGAGCTCTAGAGTATGGATTGAATAAAACCACTAATAGAGGACCAGAGGGGAGACCCACTACCCACAGATTCATAAGTGGTGACCCGGTTTCTACAGGACATCATCTTACCCCACAAAGATTGATCTTCAATTACCTCCCACGCCAACTTTGCGTGCAGGTAATGAATAGTGTTATCAAGATTTTTAACGTTGATACCTCCCTCCAAAATTGTACTAGCCATATTCCCCCAATAGATCCAATGCCTCTTCCCCTCCGAAGATGCATCCCATGTGAAATGAGCCAAAAGTCTATCAATGGCCTTGATAACCCCCATCGGCACATTGGTGGATGAGATAGCATGTACCGGGATGCCTGAGAGGACTTTTTTCACAAGAGTAATATGGCCTCCAAAGGATAAAAAGTGGTTATTCAAATTATGAATGTGCCACATAATCTTACTTACCATAGGGTAAAATTCTATGGTACGCATTCTGCCTGGAGACACGAGGGTTCCAAGATACTCCATGCGAAATGCACTGAGTCTCATACCCAATCTTCGACCCATATCTATCACCGTACTCGAAGTGTAATCTTGGGCCACGTAGAAGCTAATATTCTCCTTATTAATCTGTTGACCACTCCAGGGGAAATACTCCTCAAGGATCACAATATTCCCGGTACCGATTGCCACCTCACATCGATAAAGATGAGGTTATAATCTGCAAAAATTAGATGAGAAACAGGAGGCATCCTCAACCTCCTTAGGTAAGGGAGAACATCCCCACTATATATGCCTATATTAATTATCCTTCTTAGGGTATCCTATATGACAATGAAAATACTCTGGGATAGTGGATCACCTCGATGAAGACCTCGAACTGTCTTGAAAAAACTATGAGTACGCCCCATAAAAAAATAGTCATCTAGGCCGAACTAAAGCACCTGAACATAATATCACAAGACCATCTCGAGAACCCCATATTGCTCAAGACCCGGTTAATATATACCCACTTGATCCTGTCATATGCCTTATTCATATCTATCTTGATAGCCATATTAGATCCACGAACCTTGTTATTGATATCTCTCAGCATCTCCTGGGCCAACGCTATAGCTCCCTAAATAGAGGGGTCTTTCACGAAACCATGTTGCTCCTTGGAGATCCACCGAGGAAGATTTTTAGATAACCTCAGGTTGATGATACTCGCCAGTATTTTATATGTAAAGTTACACATACTCACTGGTAGATAATGGAGTAGGGAGGAAGGATCTTTGATTTTTGGTAATAAGAAAAGATTCGTGGAGGACGCAATCTATGGTAGGATTCCCCCTCTGAAGAAATCCTGGATAGAATTAATGATATCCCCCTTCACCACCTTCTAGGATCTCCTATAAAACCCACCTGGAAAACCATCAGGGCCTGCGGCACTCTCACGATTAAGACACACTATAGTCGTAACGATCTCCTCCTCCTCCGAGATCCCCTCCATCAACTCATTCTCCTGAGGGGACACAAAGTGTGGAATCCCCTCCCAGAACTCATCCCCCCATAGGGTAGCCCTATAGCAGGTTTGGATTGGGTCCTGCAAGAAGATCCTTGAAGAAAGAAAACGCCAATCCCCCAACCACTTCCCTATAATTAGTGAAAGATCCATCATCTAAAGCCAGGTTTGGTTGGACCACACGTTGCCTCTCCCTTACACAAGAATGGAAGAACGTGGTATTTTTTATCGCCCTTCTTAAGCCATTTGATTATCAAATACTCCCTCTCCTTTCTTTCATAATCAAGAATCATAACCACAAAGAAAACCTTTTTCTCAGAGAGATCCCCAAATACAATGTCGTCTGAGTCCTCCTCAAGACCAGCCTCAAGCCGTTCAATATCCAGTCTGAGAACCCCCAACTCCTGATCCAAGGAAATGATGCTTCTAGCCCATGAATGGAGGGCCTGCTTGACTCGCCTCAACTTTCTATGCAACGCAGTCCAGGAGTGCCCCTAGATTGGTTCCTCCCAACTTCTCTTCATCGACTGGTGATAACCCGGAATACCTGACCAGTGGCTCATGTACCTGAAGCCCAACCACTTTAGTATGATTTCTCCACCATTGTACCATCATGTTGACTCAACCTTTCTCCTTGGATAATTCATCCCCCATGAGAAACTTTGTGATGTTATGAAACTTACCCCCTAATATGAGGACATTCTGAATTTTCTAGAATCATCTAGGGTCCCCACTGATTTTATCACTTCACAATCCCAGATACTTAAGCAAGATTTTAGGCACTAAATTTTTGATGACCCATATTTTTGGACAATTTTTGTGGACCAAGTAGTTCATTGGTGTGTCCATGACCATGAGCTCACCTCTGTTTTGATAGTCTAACACACTTTGGCATATGGGGACCACTTTGGCTCTCAACGTATAGCTCGAAAGGTCCTTGACTCGAGACATTATTGGCCAACATTATTTAGATATGCCCATCAGTTTTATAAACCATGTAGTCATTGTCAATTCACAGGGAATATCTCCGAGAGGAATGAAATGCCCCAACATCCCATGCTATTATGTGAAATATTTGATGCATGGGGCATTGAATTCATGGGGCCTTTTCCAAATTCATTTAGTTTCATGTACATATTGTTAGTTTTGGACTATGTGTCTAAATGGGTGGGAGAAAAGTCTACTGGGACCTATGACTCTCAAGTTATTGTTGATTTTGTGTGGTCCTGAATTTTTAGTCAATTTGGTTTACTGACATTCATCATTAGTGAACAGGATTCCCATTTTTGCAATCGCAACATGAAAATTTTTCTTCGTAAGTATGGGATTGATCATAAAGTCTCTACTGTATATCACCCCCAATCTAATAGACCAGAAAAAATATAAAATCGTGAAGATAAGAGAATCTTGGAAAAAAAAGTTACAACCAAATAGGAAAGACTGTAGTTTGTGCTTGGATGATGAAATTTGGGCCTACCATACAGCTTTTAAAACCCCTCTCAGAATTTCACCATACAGGATGGTGTTTGGATAGGTTTTTCACCTATCGGTGGAGGTATAACACTATGCATATTGGGATGTTAAACAATGTAATATAAATCTTTCAGATATATGTGAGCATAAGAACCTAAATATTCAAGAGTTGGAACAAATTCAATGTGTTGCAGATGAGAACTCTTGAATGTATAAAGAGAATACAAAGGATATCCATGATATCATAATTCATCAGTGTAAGTTTCATATTGGTGAGAAGGTTATCATGTACAATTCCAGGCTAATGCTTTACCCAAATAAGCTTCATTCTTGACGGATTGGTCCTTATACCATTACTGATGTTTACATTTTTTGTGCTATATAGGTCTTTAATGAGAAGAGTGGACAGAGGACTAATGTCAACTAGAAGAGCCTCAAACACTTCTATGGGGATTTTCCAAAGTATCTCGTGGAGGAAATCCTACTGATAAATGCCACATATGCCACCAATTTGCAGGTTGTACCCTCTCCCTACATTTATTTACTTTACTATTTATTTAAAATAATTTTATTGAGGAAAATGAAGCTTTTAGGTGTGGGGGAGGGTGACATGTCATAGTTAGGATTAAAAAAACAAAACAAAACAAAACAAATGTGTTTTAATTTTTGATTTATTTTTCTTTATTTTGTGTTTTTAGATAAAAATTGATCTTAAAAAGAATATCCAAAATCATTTTTCTTGCTTGAATCTATTGTGTTGAAAATTCCATTGTTTTTGGAAAATTATTTTTCAAATGAATGTTGATTTGGAATATTTTTCTATAATTTTTATTTTGAAATATCTCTTAGGTGTTTAATGGATTTTGAATCCCATACCTCATTCGCACTAACCAATATTTTAATCCCTTACTCGAGAGTCATTCTAAGCCCTTTATTGCATATTCTTCATTTTAGTCATTTTTTTGAGAGTCTTGGGCCATGTAGAGAAAATAAAACTTTCCTTGATTCTATTTGAAGCCATATGATTCAAGTATGTTGCATTCATGATAGAGGCAATCGTTCATTGAAAATCCTTTGAATAATTATCCTCTATTTTTGGAAACCTTTACATTCCATCCTTATTAAGACATAGAGACCATGGAATGCATGTTAGGTAGTCACATTACAATCTAATTTATCCCTACCTATCCATATCTTGTTTATATTATTGTTTATTCTTAGCAAGTGTGGGTGAGAGGGTGTTTCCATGGGAATTCTGGGGAGAGAATCATTGTTATGGGTTGATATAAATGGTTCCTACATTTTCTTGGGGAAATGTGTTCGCAGTCCATATTACATCAATTTTTTAGACATGTTTCCCTATTTATCTCAAAAAAATAAAAATATATATTGTTTTGTACATCTAAAATAAAAAACATATAACAAAAGAATAAAATTGAAAAAAGAGGATGATAACTCATTATTATTCATCGCTTGGTTGTGACCCACACAAATAGACAATGGGGATAGTGAGTGGGAGGTAATATACTTTGTGAGGTGTTGAGTGTGTACATTCTTTGTGAAAATTTTCTGAATTTTGACAGGTTTTCTACATAAGATATTAAACACTCCTCTTCAGCCTCATATTTTTAAAAATAAAATCCTACCAACCCTTGAACCTCGAAAAAGCCTGTTGGAAGTCCTCTTGAGTAGCACACTAGTTTCTACTGGTAGAGAACTTAGAATCTTGGAAAGCATATGGTAATATAGGATGAACTCTGAGAAAATATAATAACTCCACTTTCATATGTTCTTTGAGTGTAGAGGAAAATAATTTAGGTGAGGTAGGTTGTGACATGTTGCATGGGTTAACAAATGAAGTTGATAAAATTTGAATGTGAGAAAAGAAAAATGACAGTAAAATTGATTTCATAAAAGAGACATGATGAATTTTATTTCTAAAGAATCATGGATGTTTTCACAACATTGATTTAGGAATGGGATAATATTAGGATATTATACATTTCCCAGAGTGCAAATGTTTAGGTTTGGGGGTGAGATTGTACCATGATTCGCTGTTTTATTTCTTCAATATACCAATGTATTATCCTGGTTTTGTCATGAAAATTTCATGTATAATAACAAATTTTACTCCACATTTGATTCAATTATTTTGTGTTCAACTTTTTTAAAAAGAGAAATGTTACTTATTTTGATAATTATATTGTAGGAGCATGTGATATGGAGGACCCAAGATGAAGTCCAAGAAAAATGGGCTAATCTGCACATGATCCTAGCACACCAGTGGACTAAAATGCATGATACTTCTAAACCGTACATTAAAATGGGATTAAAATTTGTGTTCAGGTTCGAAATTTAATGAGATACATTTCAAATGAAGAATCTAAATCCCAATGTATCTATTAATAGTCACATAGAGACTAATCTATCCAATAAAGTGGTTCTATATGGGGTCGAAACATTTCCCATTTATTTTATCAATATCTCATATTATATTCCACAACGGGCCACCAAAGTTTAAATGGTGGTTGAAAAGGTGTCGAGAAACAACTTTTTAGATTTTTCCAAAGTGATCTATGACTATATGGCATGCCAAAACCTTGGACCAAAATGATTTGTGAAATCAGAGTTCCCAAAACCACTTCCCACTTTCCCTATAAATTGGCACCTTGGGCATCCCATTTGGGAGTTCAAACTAGAGGCAAGGTGATGCCATTTTGGAGTCCCAAAGGATTCCTCACACTAATTATTGAATTTCTAGAGGTTATGGGAAGTGTTACTTCAATATTTTCTTCTTCCTCACCATCTATGGGTTTCTAACCCCCTCGCGATCACCCAGGGAGGTAAATGTTGTAAATCTCAAGCATAATGTTATAATATTTAAATTCCCTTTTTAATTCTAGGTTTTTATGTTGTTTTTATTCATCCTATATTTTTATTTAATTGATTTATATACTGGTATGTTTTAATCAAACTCAAATGATCGTGTTTGGGCGTACCCTTTCATGTGATGTTTTATACATTGTTCATCCCTTTTTCTCCCATCATTTAATTACGGTGTTTGTGTGGTTCATATTGGTCAATTAAAATCACATAAGAATTGTCAAGGCCATTTAAATTTATTTCACGATATCACAAAAAAATAACATACAAACATGGATATTACATTGAGTTCTTTGTGTGTTTCCTTGGGGAGTTTTAGTTATGAAGTCGATCACAAATCACCCAATCATCAGCGGTGTCTGGTGAATCATTGTGTGTTTTCGACTGAACCCTAGGATGTATCCTAGTATAAACACTGTAACATTATGGTTCTAGGTGTTACAAACATGGGATTAAAAGATCATAACTCTATATCATGAAGAGATGAAGGAGGATCATCAAGAGAGTACCCCAGGTTGATCATGTTTAATTAATCTTGTTTACTTCTACTTTGTTTTATCACTTTTATTTTCTATCGTCATATTTAATCGTCAAACCCAAGTATTATAAAACCCCATTAAACTATTTACTTCCTTAATCAGAACCACATTTTGGAATTAATGATCTAAGGCTCCATCGAGAGACGACCTAAGGTTTCTGCTATAATGCAGAAATAATAGTTACAACTAAACAAATAATTTTCCGCACTCGACAATGTGACCAGCGGTAGGGTATCTGAAAATTATATTTTAATTAGTTGAGGAGTGTAATTAACATGTTTTAGTTTCCAATTTTTAAATGGATTTTATTAACCATTAAGAGATAATAATATGGAAAGGAATCATGTAGAGAAATATTATTTTATAATATGTGAATAAATAAATGAAGAAGAATTGATAATATCATATATCTTATAATATTATTTATTCAAATAAATCACATTATATTATCTTATTTAATTTTATGAAAATTAACTATAAAATAGTTAAATAATATTTTTAACTTGAAATTAAATAAATATTTATATTTCTTGTTATGTAAATCACATGTAGTGATATAATATTCATGAAATGTTGTTAATTATGGAATTGTATATTAAATAATACTATTTACTATATGTAATGATGATTACCATAAGATACTAGAAAATCACATTCTAAACAATATCATTTAAATTTTTTTTTAAAATATCAAAAATTGAAATTAAATAAATTGCCTACTTTGGAATGATATTATTAAACAATAATAAAATGATTACAATGTGATATTTTAACAATTATAATAATCTTCATATATTATACTTCTTAAAAATATTTTATTATCAAAAATAATTTCTTAGTGTAAATTTTATTCTTCTCTAAGAATGGGAACATTTAGTGAATGAATATTATTAACTTGAATGATGAAATTCAATTCATTACCATCAGAAATTTTCCTTACACTACTATTTGAATTATTCATGATGGATAAACCTATTATTGCAATAATTAGTTTTAAAATTCATAATTAATTGATATTATAATTACCTATACAATTCAATGAATATTTTATATTCAAATGGGGATTATCCCATGTTAATTATATATGATATTTTAAGATGGGATTGTAATTGCATGTATTTTTTGATTTTATTTGTTCATTTTCTTTTTATTTACATATCTTGTGATATATTTTTTGGAGGACTCATGTAGTTGTTTATTTAGTATAGTACAATTCTTAAAACGATAATCAACATAAAGGAAGATTATGTATAATCAAATGAAAGAGGCATGAGAAGTATGACTACTACTCATTTTAGAGTAAATTGATACATAAATAATACTTGGAAGGTGTTTATACAATTTTTTGGTATGGTTGAATAATTACTTAGGATTTTTTATTTTAGAAAATCAATTCTTATTACACAAGTTAATCTGATATGGATTCAAAATGGTTATTTTTTTAAATATTTAGTGCTTAGGGATGATCAATATCATTCTTGATTATGGGTGGATTGAATTCCTGGATGTTATGGTCATAGTTTCCTTTAAAAATTACATTTAAAAATACTCATTTAATATTTATTTATTCTTTATGTATTTGGATCCTTGATATGATAGATTGATAAAAAAAAATTCGAATGTTTTTTTATTGATTTGGGTGGTGATATGGAGAAGGATTTAGGGAAGGAGGTTCCATTTAAGATAATGATGGTGGCACAAGGTGCTAGATAGGATTATGATATTTACATGATATTATTGATTTGATAATATAATGATTAGTTCATGACACTAGGGAAGTCATGATGAGTTTCAGAAAAGGGTTCTTAATTAATTATTTCTTATTTTTTGATGCATACTAGATTGTCAGATGGTCATATTCTATTTATATGAACAATTTCGAACTAAAGAATGTAGTTTGATTACATACACAATGACTATATATTTTAAGTGGTAGCTTAAAATATTTCCAAGAATACATATATTTTTATAAAATGTTAAATTAATTAATTAAATAATATTTTTGGTTCTTGATTCTTTCATAGGATGATGAAATACCTGAGAATACAGCTAAAGAAGATATAATATCATCAACACTTATCTTAGATGATAAAAAGTGTAAATATTATAATGAAAATGGAGTAATATTAATTAATGGATAATGAAATAATTAATTTTGAACTATATTATTTTTTGATTATTTGATATATATATTGTAGTAGTGGTAATCGGGTCTCTTATGAGATGATCATGGTAGATGAGTCTAAGGATAAGTAATATTACATAGTGTTGTTTTGAGCTATATCTATTATATATGATTTTTGGTTTTATACTCACCCCACCCATGTCACAAAAGAAACCAACATCTATAAGTTCTGATGGGGTTTTCCCAAAAACCCATGTTGGTGAAGATACAGATGGATTTTTTCCGTCTCAACTGCTCTCTCTTCGGATGTAAATTACATGAAAATATACATGAGGATGATTTCCAATACATGACCCTTAAAAAATTTTATGGATTGTGGATGTTACACATGCATGTATTTTGAATATAGTCTCTAAAGGATTATTACAACTGTATTATGTATGATTTTTTACTGCTTAAGGTATAATAAATAATACACTAGCTATGGTGTATTTTTAAAATAAACCTAGTTACTGTGTGGAGGATATGGAAGTGATGATGTTATATATAAGGTTTAGGGTATGGTATGGTTTCCCATATGTTTTTCATTAGAATTATTTATGGAAGTGATGATGGCATTAGATGTGAAACCTTGGGGTGTGAGAGATAAAAACTAGTGGGGAAGTAGCGATCGGGTACCCATTTATGTATTTCTATGTTTTAAATATTGTTTTTATTATTTTATGTTCTATTTGGAAAGTGATTCATGGTGATTATGGAAAACTAACAGTATACCTATTTATGTTTTGAGTTAGATTAATTTTTTTCTTCACTTGGATTTTGTATGCTTATTTCAAATTTTGTATGAGGGTTTTCAAATATGATCAAACAAAGTATACAAGATTTTCTCACGATATTTATTATAAACTATTTTATTAGGATATTTGAAAATGTTTGGTGATTGATCATGATATTACAATTTTGAGGGGATGTCCTGGAGTTGTTGGGTACTTTTGGTTATTGATGAGGATTTATCTATTTTTCATTTTTATTTTATTTATATCCAGTTATATATAATGTTACATTATTTATTACGATTTCATCATTATTTATTAGGATTATTATTATTTAGTGGTTTTTATAATAATATTTTTATATTCTCAAATATTTTTATGATAATGTTTCCAATGTTTGTGATTATATACCCTTAGCTATTGTCTCCAACACATGGCCTATTAGAGGCGGGTGTCAAGTGTCATTAGCTCCCATTTTCTGTTACCGATCTAGGTGGGGTACCTTTATATGGAGGGGTTCTTGACATAAAAAAAATACTTTCATGATTTTATCATTTATAATACAAAATTTAATGTTATTCAAAGAGTGTTTAATTTTAATTATAAGATTTATATTTTCCCTAGTAAGCTCAATTGCTATATTTTAAGACCATTCACTATCTAGTAAATATTTTTTAATGGAGCAGTGGAGCTAATAGGATAATACAATTAGAAATTCTATGTTAATGGGAAAAGTTTAAGCCTTACATTGAGGGAAAAACAGGGGGTTTGGTGGCTATCTTTGTGCATGAAAACCAAACCATCACTATGTATAACTGATGACTTTAAACTCATTGGTTCATAGAAGTAAACCCATGTTAAATTTTGTTTTTTTAATTATCATTGAATTTTAATTTCACTATATATTTTCAACATCCAATGATCTGTTTATCCCTAATTAAATCAAAGTTAAACTGGCCAATTGACACACTATATCATAATTAATAATTTTTCCTACTAAAATTGGAGCTAAATGGTTGAGAAACCTAAATATTATTCTCTTAAAAAATATTATGGTTCATAGTTATTTTATACAAAATATTTTTTAATCTAATTTTAATCTATTTCAAATGGTATGAATTTAAACATAAATAAAAAGAGGGAAACATCTTAAGGAATGAGGGATGATGTATTTTATTGGACTTAAAATAAAACATATTCTGTAATCATGGCAGTTGTTTTAATAAATTATACACACTTTTTTATTATATAATTTTTTTTGAAACCATTTCATCCATATTATTAGTATTATACTATATGAAACTATTTTGGATTGTGTGGGTAGGATTTCACAATGATATAACCTTTTTTGATGGGGAAATATATGTTCAGATAACTTATGCTAGTAAAAACACTATCTAAAATGCCTTTTTATTTAGAAATTTTGAATCTTTATGAGACTATGATTAAGAAAGATCATATAAATTCCTAATTTTTCATTATAATACCATTGTACAATTGTTACAACATGTTTTTTTGAACATCAATGTCACTATTGAACATTTTTGAACTTATATCTAAACATTTTTGAATTTAATATATTTATTACTTTCCTTCACCTTTATGTCCATCATTGGATAAACACTGAGTTTAAGGGTTGATTTGGGGTCATTTTTATTATTTCATATAATATTTCATTTTAAAATCACCTAAATTCCATTATTTTTTCAAATTTATTATTTTCATAATTCAAATTTAATATTCATTGGCTAATTTTTTTATTAAACATGAGGGGTATTTTTCTACTTGGAATGATAAATTATATCTATTTACCCTTAGATTTAACCATTTAATATAGATATATAATCTTAACATACATGCATATTACATCATTTTAGATGAAAATTTTTTATATTACAAAAATACTTTCTCAGGGACCGTAATAGTTTAGTGTCTTTGGATGTTTTGAAACAAAATATTCTATCTTGGTGAAAGATCCTAAAAGTATCCCACAAAGATCTCAAAATTTTATACCTCTACCTAATCCTTTTCTTCATAACCTATGTAAAGGAAATATAAGTAAGGGGTGATCTCATATGCCCAGTAATGGTAAATAAAAGAAATGTGTAAGAATTACCAGAACCAAAGGATATGGAACATGAGCACAACATTTTAATATCACACCATGCATATTAAAGATCATAATAAATATTGGAAATTAAAAATACATAAATAATAAGATAATTAAGATTATAAGTCATGAATCTAAAATTTAATTATTTTCATGGACATAAGAATAGAAAATTTTATGTCAAGGAATCCTACCCGGACATTTATAACATGTTTGGCTTTGGCTACAACCTGTGTCCAACTTAGGGATTGGGCTAACAACCTGTGTTCCCTCTAACATTTAGGCTTGGTCTTCAATCCATGTACCTTATTATTTTGGTCTTGGTATACAACATGTTTTCCTTATTAATTTATGTCTTTGACTATAATCCATGTACCTTATTTGCTTTTAGGCTTGGGAAAACCCATTATATCTTATTATTTTTGGGCTTGGGCTGAAACATGTGTACCCTTTGAGCTCATATACAACTTACCATTACCCAATTCATTTAAGGGAGATATATTCCCCTTGTTGGGACAATTAAATCACACATACATGTACCAAAAACCATATATAATAATATCGTAACCAATGAAATGCAATGGGTATCATAAAAAAGTAATCATATCAAAACCAATGAAAAAATATACAGGTTCCATCATCATTTAATAAAAATAATAACCTTTTGAAGAGAAATGTATTTCATAAACATATAACCCATGAAATTGAAATGGATTTCATAAACATATAACCTACGAAAAGGAAAAGGGTTTCATAAATACCATGAGATTAAGCATAACCCATTAAGAAAAATAATACGAATGGAACCTTTAGATTATTTCTAAGAGAGGCATGAGTGACATCGATAAATGACATCTTAGATGGAAAATAATTTTTAAATATTCTTAAAAATGATTCATGATAAAAGTATTATTTATTCTTTAAAAAAAGGTTTTTTAATAGATAAAATATTTTTAAAATATTTTTTTTAAAATACCTTAAAAACTTTCAAAAAATACTTGAAATCATTTTGAAAACCATTTTCTCTTGAAAATTTATAGAATAATCTCAAAAAATATTATAAATTTTTATTTAAAAACAATTTGAAATTTTTTAAATATATCTTTAAATTGTTTTTAAAACAATTCATTTGAAATAAATTGAAAATGTATAAAGAAATATTGAAAATGTTTTTAAAACCATTATCATTGGAAACTTGTAAATAAATAATGAAAATTATTTGAAAACCAATTCTTTGAAAAAAACATATAAATGAATTTTTTTAAAAATTACTCTTTTGAACATAGAAAGGATGGTTCAAATAAATGATGGTGGGTAAATCTATACATGTCGTATATGGAAAAAAGAATATTTTATTTCCATGGTAAAAATGTTAGAGAAAATTTTCTTCCCAAAAGAGATAAGTAGATTCATTTTAGAAATTGGAAAAAGGAGAAAATGTTAAAAATCTATTTTAAATATTATTGGAAAAAAGTATAAAATTCTTGGAAACCATATTTATAAAACAGAAACACATATTTATAACCTAATATAGAGGTAAAATCATACATTATTATATATAATATTAACTATCCTATTTAAAAAAGAGTAGAATAATGGTACAAACACATGGATATAAAAATAATATACGAAGGATAAGAAAATTCAGGAAATTTCTAGAGACATGGTTCATAATATTTCATCAATTTAAGCATAAACATAAACACTCTTGTTATGAAATAATGTTGTCTCAAAAAAACTCTTACCACTTGGTATATTTGAGCCAAACTCCCCACATAAGAAAATAAAATTACATGAATCTTAAAATTTCATGAAAATAATTATATTCTTGATATAAAATTTAAAATGAAGTATATAAATCTCATTTAAAAATATCGATTCATAATTTTCCATGTCTCTCAATGAAGAAAAATTGAGACAAAATCGTTTTTATCGATTTGGTAACCTTTGAAACATAGTCCCCATGAAATAAATATAGTCAAAATGAATTTTAAATACATATAAATTTAAGTATAAGAATCATAGAATACATAAATGGGTAATATTAAAAACACACAAAATGAATGTGTGGTAAATAAATAGTATATCTTCGAGAAATAAAATATGATAAGAAATTCCCTTACCTTGCATCTTGAATCTTGCCATACGTGTTCAAAAAACCCCTTAATAAGGTAACTCATTTTGGTTTGTGCCAAAAAAAAATTAGATCTATTTATTATAAAGGGGAGGATTATAGGGGGGAATTTATATATGTATGGAAGTTAATTGGGATGATCTTGGCTTATCCTAAGTTGATTGAGAGGTGTAAAGAAGAGAGAGTGGTGGTGGATTTTTATATGGAAGAGAACGGATACACATGGCATTTTTTGAATCAATTAAAGAGTGCACAAATTTTTACCTGAGAAAATTTATAAAAATAATCCAAACTCAAGAATGGAAGATTCATGTCCAAATAATGTCCTTCCAATGGGTATTGGACAAGTTTCTAGGTTATTTTGGCTCGTAAATTTAAGGTTTTGTACTTTATTAACCTAATTTTTCTCTTAATCATTGTAATTAATCTTAATCACATTGAATAATTTTTTGGTGAAAAAAATATTTGACCTTATTAAAAATTATAAATTTTTATGATTCCAAATATTTAATCCATTTGGGAAAATTCTAATCACCTGAGTGGTAGAAATTAATTTAAAATTAATCCCCATGACGGATGACATTGTGGGTTTTTAAAGTAAAAACATCAAAAAAATATATGTTTTTATACCCCATTTCAAAGAGTAATTGAACTAATTTATATAATATGATATAATTAAACTTTTAAGAAAATTAAAATATATTTTAACATTATAAATAAATTATACAAAAAATAAGTTTTGAATTAAAATCTTGTATTTTTAACAATTCATTAAAAAATGAAACCATACAGAAAAACACAAAAAAATTATCATAGCCCATTTTATTTATTTTTCGTATAAATATAGAGTTTATTTTGACATATTAAATCTATAAAACTTCCAAAATTTGTTTCTAAAATGGGTTCTCCATTAAAAGGTGCTAAAAATACCTTTATAAAAAATATAGTTTTTTAAGCATAAAATTGGGTTTGTTCTTATCTGATGTCTATAAAATTAATTAGTTGAGTTCAAGATTATTTAATTGAATATATATTATATATATTACATTAATATCAGTCACTAATTATAATTAATTTAATTTATTGGTAAAACAACTTTGTCAACATAAAATTAGTAATATTTCCCTTTACATTCAATCGGTTTTCATATTCATTTATAATTATATGGTAACCTATTAATTTAACTTATATTTATGTAAACAATATATTTTAATAAATTAGATAGTAATATTCATAAAAACTAATTTAATTACTTGGTTATATCTTATTATAATAAATAACAACATTTAAATAATATTTTATTATTCTATAAAACTCGGTCTTGCATGTTACACAAGCCATAAGGGAAAGTTATTATTTCATGTAATGACAATTAACCTTGGTGTTATATGTATAGTAAGATAATGGTTATGTATTTTTAGTGTAAAATTAACATGGGGTTTCATAATATATAAAACAAACATAAAAATAAACTATTTTCAGTGTTTCATGAAATATAAAATTTCCATAAGATTAAATTAATTTGAAAAAAAATAATTCAAAAAATCTTGGGATGTTACGTTCTATCCCATGAAAATTAATTTCTTTATCAAAATTCATCTTGATTATTATTGGTTTAATACTTGAATGTTCCTTTCTTAGAATCCCACATCTTAAAAATAAATACAAAAACATCCTTTTAAAAAGGAATGTTGGAAGCATAAAAGTACACCAAAGTAACATATAATAGGGTTTCTTTGTGGGAGAACATAGGTTTAAAGTGAAAACATTGAAATAGAATAGAAATCTAACCATCATGTTCTGATGGATAGTGATTGAGAACAAGGTCAGAAGAAGTTAGCAATAAAAAATCCATAAATTTAAGATGAACCATGGGACCATATGATTCAACGGAAACATAGGTACTAGAATTACATTCCTGGGTTCAAGATCATTTTTCATAAAGTTAAATAATTTTCTAGAAAAGATACACTTGCATTATTTTCGGACAACCTCATAATTTGTTGTTCCTTGATCCATTTCACCCCTTTCTCCAAAAAGGAAGGTGAATTGTTCATTCTTGAAGAACTAACAGATCATGGTATACGTGATATTTCATTCAATATATCATGAATTATCATCAACATTGTATTTTCATAATAGGTTATCAAATATCCTTAGATCCCCATGTGGTAATATAATACATTATTCTCACAATATTTATCCAAATTTTTAACTTAAATATCCCGTAAATGGTTAAAGTTATACCCATTCTGAAAGATGAAAATTTAAATATATATAAATAAATTCATGAAATAGGCTTAACATTGATCCCCTATATATAAATAAAGTACCACTTTTTTCACATTCTAAACATGTGAATACCCTTACTGTATATTATCTTGAAACATGATAATAACCTTAACTACCATAAATACATTTGGAAAACATGCATGTTTTCTTACTCGAATGATTCAGGGATATATTATTTAAATTCAAGAAGTTGTAAACATAATTCTTGATGACATAGAATGCTTTTTCAATAATCAATCTAAGGGTAATCTGTATAGTCCAATTTATATAATCATATCCAGTATATCATTATCCAAACAACAATATCTAAATGTCACCTATTAATTATGTTTTACCTTCCCTCAATCAAAATAACTCATTTACATGAAATTATTTTTCTCTATCTTCAGCACCATCCAACATGTCTTTCTTAATCCTTTATGAAAATTTATACTAAAAATAATCATATATTCATGATATATATAGAAGAATATTTTAATTCCAAAACATAAATACTTCATTCCTCCAAATTTATTCTTAAACCCTTACTTAGGCATCATAAAATTATTCCTTAATACCTCATTCCTAGAATATGATATATTAATCGTGTCTGAAGGATACTCTTCTTAAATAATACCCTTCTTCTTATGTTTAATGTAAAACTTTTTGGAAAAACATCACATACCTTTCACATGTCATTTGAGGTCACTTTATCTTCAGAAGTACAACCAATAAATGTACCACCTTATTGATTCTCTCTATGATATTCCCTCTTGGGAAAATGATTCTCATAATTCCCATACATTCCATATCTGAAACATTAAATGTGAACTATGTTCCTTTTTATTCTATCTATTGAATAAAACTCAAAGGCATACTCTGAGAAGAATTTATTATATTGGGATACCATATAATCATGAAAAATTAATTATAGGCTTCCTTATTTGTGGCTCAAAATTCTTCAATCAATGAAACAATAGGTTTTTTCAAGGTTATTCATAGGAATCCTCTATTTAAATTCTTCATTATGGTTCATTAATAGTTTTTGAATTTCTAAAGCATATCCCCCAATAATGTTAAACCATGTGTGCAATAAGGCTAATTTTTGTGTACTATATTACCCTGATTCAGTCCTGAGACATCTAGTTGGAGTTTCAACCCTTACTTATATCTGTTCTATATCTACATCCACCTGTATTATCCTACTATGGATGTATTTCTAGGAAACAGAAACTCCATACTCTACCAAAATTTCATGACATTTTCCAAAATGTTGACTCATCCTTATACTTATCCTTAGCGACATCACTAGAAATATCCTTAGAAATATACCTATGAATATCACTACAGTTTTATTATCCTAGTTTCCAAATGATGACTAAACCTTTCCTTTGATACCAACTATAGCGACCCAGGCTTAACATATATGTATATTGCATATTTTTATATGAATATTTGGTACAATATAAAAATATGTGCCTGAGGTCTTTAATAGTTTAGTGTATTTGGAAACATTGAAATAAAATCTTCTATCCTACAGAAAGATATTAAAAATATCACATAAATTTATCCACCATTAGTATATATACCTAAATACTTTCATCACAACCATGTGAAAGGATAAATAAAAAATGGGTGAGATTAAATGCTCAGTAAGGGTAAATAAAGGAAATGTGTAACCATAACAAGGACAAATATGTCTAGAATATGAGTATGGAATTTGAAGATCATAACTTGCTTATTATATATCATAATATAGAGTAGATGTTTATAAGACATATATCATAAAATAATTAAGACTATAAGTCATGAAATCATAACCTAGGATTTAGACATGGAATTTTTTGCATGAAAATATGAATAGAAAATATTATGTCAAGGATACCTACAAAGACATTTATAACATATTAAGATTGGGATACAACACATGTACCTGCTTCAGACTTGGTCTAACAACTATTATACCCTCTAACTTTTTGGGTTGAACTACAACCCATATACATTATTTTTCTTAGACTTGGGCTTCAACCTGTGAACCCTCTTACTTTTAGGCTTGTCGTACAATGCATGTACATTATTGTTTTTTTGGCTTGGGCAAAAACCCATGTACCTTATTTTTTAAAGGCGTAAACTACAACCCTTTTACCCTTTGAGCTCATATATAAATTATCATTACCCAATTAATTTGAGAGATATATAGTTCCCACCATTCTTATATGAAAATAATACATGCATGTTCCAAAAACTCATAACCAGTTATATCATAACCCATGAAATGAAATGGGTATCATAAAAAGGTAATAATTTCATACCTTAGGAAAAATGGTTAATGTTTCAAAACAATTTCATCAAAATCATATCCCGTAGAAGATAGATAGATTCTTTAGACATATAACTCCTGAGAGAGATGACAATTTGATAAACATATAACCCATGAAATATAAAATGGTTCCATAAGTATAATGACATTAAGAATAACCCATTCAGTGAAATAATATTAATGGAACCTTTAGATCATTTCATAGAGAGGTATGAGTAACATCAATGGGTGAAATCACAGATGAAAAATAAAATTTAAATATCTTTCAAAAACATTTCTTGAGGAATGTATTCATTTTTCATTGAAAATATAATTTTAATACATAATCATTTTAATATAAAATAAGATGAAATCATATAATGAATAATTGAAATAGTTTTTAAAACATTTTTTCTTGAAAAAATATAAAATTATATTCAAAACACATTAAAAAATTTCATTGAAAACACTTTAAAAACATTACAAGAAAGCTTTAAAACATATTGAAAACCATTTCATTGAAAAAAAAATATAAAAATGTATATGGAAATATAGAAAATGTTTTGAAATTAATTTTCATTAAAAACCTATAAAGAAAGCATGAAAATGTTTTTAAGACAAATTCATTGAAAATAATGTTAAAAAGTCTTAAAATTTTAATCTTTTAAATGTGGAATACAAACATCACAGAAATGAATGTGTGTAATTCTCTACATGTCATATGAGGAAAAACTAATAATAATTTTTCATGGTAAAAAGGTTATAAAAATGACGTGTTCAATATGAGATAAGAAGATTAATTTGAAAAATTGATAAAATGAAAAAGGGTAAACAATTATTTAAAATATTATAGGATAAGAGTATAGTATTCTTAGAAACGCTTTTTTGAAAACATGTACACAGATTTCCGACCAAAGATAGAGGTAAATTCAAATTTTTTAAAAGCATATTTCAAACTATCTTATGTACTAAAGAGTGAAATAGTGGTACTAACACATGAATATATCATTAGTATTCATAGGATAAGAAAAGTCATGATTTTCCTTGAAATATGGATCATATGATTTAAAAAAATGAAGAATACACATTATCAGTCTTGATATTTGATGAGATTGTCTCAATAATCTCTTACCACTACGTAAATTTAAACCATACTCCCAATGTAGAAAAACGAAATTACATAAAACATAAAATATCATGAAAAGAATCATATTATTGATATAAAATATCAATTTAAGTATACACACCTCATGGGAAAATATAGGTTTATAACATGGTATGTGTCTCAAAGAAGTAAAATTGAGAAAAATACATTTTTACCAATTTGGTAACTTTTGAAACATAATACCCATAAATGAAATATAATCAAATAGATATTCAAATCACCATAGATTTAAGTATAAGAATCATAAAATATATCTATCGGTAATATAAATATGACACAAAATGAATGGGTGGTAAATAAATCATGTATCTCATGGAATTAAAAAGTGAGATGAAGTTCCATTACCTTTTGTATTGAATCCCATTGTACTTATTAAAACAATCTCTTAATCGGGTAACTCATTTTGGTTTGTGTGGAAAGGCTTAAATGGATTTATTTCTTCTAAATTAGAAGCTTCTAAGAGGATATTACGGATATTGGTATGTGTATTGGGTAGAGCATGGCCAAACATGAGTTATTTGTGAGGTGTAAAAAAGAATGAGAGGTGGTGGCCTTTTATATGGAAGGTAAAGGACACACTTATAATTTCGGGAAATAAGATAGGTGTACCAACATTTGTAATTAAATAATAGTCATAAAAACCCAAAAAAATCAATTATGAACGGTTCATGGATGAATCATATCCATGAAATGGTTTTTGGAAAAGTGTCCAGGACATTTTGTGTCATAAATTCAAGGATTATTATTTTATTAACCTAATTTTTCTCTTAACTGTTGTAATTAATTTCAATCACCATCATTAATATTTTGGCCCAAAATCAATTTTACCTTTCTAAAAACTATATATTATTTGGATTCAAAATATGGAATCCATTTTATAAATTGTAATCAAATAATTTGAATAAATTAATTTAAAATTATTCTCCCTAACGGGACGACACTATAGGTTTTTAAAGTAAAAACGTCCAAACATTTTCAATGTTTTTTATACCCAAAGGGAAATTCTTTCTAATAACCTAAATTGGATTTATTAAAAAAATATTATTTAATTAATCTTTGAAACCTAATTTAAATGTAATTAATCCGTGTAAATAAATTATATAGAAAAGTTGTTTTGAATTAAAATCCAATATTCTTAACTATTTGTTAAAAAATAAGACCTAAAAGGAAAAAAAAATAAAATTTCTCCCAACCTCATTTTTATATTTATTTTGAAAATATTACGTTTTTTTGGACATATTAAATATATAAAAGTTACAAAAAGGTTTTTTAAAATGTGTTCTCTATTAAAAGGAAGTAAAATTGCCTTTATAAAAAATATATGGTTTTAAGAATAAAATTTAGGTTGTTCGTATCTTTTGTCTATCAAATATATTGGAAGAATATATAAAATAGTTTCTTGAATATAAAACATATATAATACATTAATGTCACTTAAAAATTATAATTAACTTATTTTATTACGGTAAAATGGCTTTGTAACCATAAAATTAATAATATTTCCCTTTACATTCCATCTGTTTTCATATTCATTTCTAATTAATTTGTAACCTGTGAATTAATATTATATTTTTTAATCCATTTATTATTGTAAATTATTTAATACTATTCATTACTTTTAATTCCATATATAGGTTATATCCTTTTATATTAAATAATTATATTTTAATGATATATTATTGTTCAGGAAAAATATGTCTTACATGTTATGAAAGCCATTGAGAAAAGTCAATATAGAATTTAATGAAATGTAACCTTATTGTTCCATGAAGAGAATTATAAAACTTATGTTTCATGTAGTGCACGATTAACTTGGTGTTTCATAGAACATAATACAAACATAAAAATAAACTATTTTTTTGTTTCCTAAAATGTAAAATATCCAAAAAAAGTAAATTAATTAAAAATAATAATTCACAAAATATCAGGGTGTTACATTCTACCCCCCCCCCCCCAATTAATTTTACACTTGAAATTCATCTTGGTTATTAATTTTTTAATTTGTTAAAGTTCCTTTGTTAGAAACCCAAATCTTAAAAATGAATGCTAAAACATCCTTTTAAAAAAATATGGAATCCTAACAGTTACACAATGTAACGTATAATTGGGTTTCCACATGGGATAAAATATGTGTAAAGTTAAAAGCAAATTACATGGAAGAGAAATAAAACCATCATGTTCTGATGGAGGGTGATTTATAACAAGGTTATGAGAATGTTAACAATCATAAAGCCATAAATCTAGGATGAACTTAGGGACCATCTAATTCATCAGAAATGATCATACTCGGATAAATTTTTTGGTTTTAAGATCATTTTTAATAAAATTAATAATAATTAAATTTGTATTATATTATTTTGAATAAATATAATCCATTAATAGTGATGAAGTTTTTAACATAATAATATATATATAATAGAAAATTCTTTGAAATTATTTTTCCTTTTAACAATAAATGATTTCATTCCTATTAATTTGAATTTATTTATTTATCTACAGACATTCAATGAATTTTATTAATATATTTTTGTTAAATTAATTCCATAAAGTATATAATTGCTTTAAAGTTATTCTATAAAATTAATGAAGTTAATAAAAATGTAACATTTATAAATATATATATAATAATAATAATAGAAAAACATATTTTTAAAATATTTTTTGTTTTATTAATAATTACATGTTGATATTATCAAAAATTATAATTATAATAAATAAAATTAAAATATCATTTCTTTTAATAAAACCAACTATGAACTCAATATAATCCCTAATTTTTATATAATCAATGTTGGCAGTTTCAGGTGTTGATTCATAATGCCTGAATCTTATCGTTATTTGCACGAGTTTAAACTTTTCCTATATAAGATTATTCTCTAAATAAAATTATAGAAGTCTATATAGATATTAGTCAAGGTAAAACCTTATTTATATAACCTCATTTCCAAGATTTGATAAATGAGCCTCATCATCCAAAACATATACTACTCCATGTAATTTCTTATCCATTTCTACAAAAATATCATGAATTGATTATTTTTACATATATATATATAATATCAATGACTATATTATATTGAGAACATATCATGATTATTTTAATTTAGATTTAAGTATTATTTACACTATCCATATAATAGTAAATTATATCTAAATAACCTCTTTTATATCTAGTGAATATATATTCATAGTGACCAAATATGTCAAATGACTATACAGGCTTAATACTCATATAAAGGCCGCATTCTCTTTTCTATTCGTATATAATTTCATATATATAATTCACTAATCATTCATTATATTTCTTCACTACATTTATTAAGATTGTTATTAGATTTAAAAAAATATTATTTCCATAGTTATCATTAATGGCATGGTGTATAATAAATTTCAAGACAATGAATGTATCAATTATATAATATTTTATTTATTTGTAGTTTTGTTCCTTTTATAGTTTTTATAATTATGAATAAGTTATCCATATTTTAATATATCATTTTATAAATAAAGATTAATCATTTTAGATTCATGTTATATGAAAAATAATTTACTAAATTTAAAATTGAAAATTTCATAAAAACAAATTTTGAATATTTCATTATTCCCCGTTAAAAACTCGTTATTGAAATTTCATTATTCAAAAGAAAAAAGGGGAGGGTAATTTTTCCACATAACATATTTGAGTTCCCATATTTCTTCCTCTTACTTATGATATCTAAATATAACATAACTAGTCCAACATTCTTGTTCTATAGTTCTTTACCATTATGATCAAAGAACTCCATTGGTTTTTCAATATATGAGTGGTTATGTTATAGTTTTCATACCTAGTCATTTCCTGGACTTAGCATTCCTGGTCCTACCATGATATGTCAAACAATAAAATGAAATGATATTTCTTGTATTATTCGAACATTCTCTCTTCCACTAACCACCAATGTCTCTATGAAAATAAAAGGCACCACACCTTCTATTATAATTCTTTTAAACCCAACTGCATGTCTCTCCTGATGAAGCTGGCCATTGATACATAATACATATCCATCATGTCCACACCACCACAAGGATCCTTTGAAACCAACATAATGATAGTTGACCCATCTAATTGATCCCAATTACAATTACCTAAATACTTTTTTCTCACACGAAAATTATGGTTCATTATGTGAGTTCAGAACCCAACTACATAACCAAAAGGCACTCAAGCTACTTGTTGTTTAGTTCAACTGCTACTCTAGTCCATTAGATTTCTTCCTTTGATTAACACCCCAGAATTATATTTGATGCCACTAAAAAATCACACAACTACATTGGCTCTGTAGGTAGGAAGTCAAGTCATACAAATGCTATATGTAACTACACTTATCCATTCCAACATTCTAGCACCCAAACAACTCATTGTTGAAGATAATGAAGATCTAATTCCATTTTTCCCAAGAACCTAACCACAATATATCATAGTATATCATCTTTTTTATTTTATTTCACACAACATTTACTGAGAACACCGCACTAGACCATGATGGAATGCCTAGCCAATTATCCATAAAAGCGATACAAGGACAACATCAAACACTTGGTAGAGGTTTGGTGGAAGTTCAAATTGATAATTAGTCATAAAAATATCAAAAAAAATATTTTTATAATGTATTTATGGATCAAAATTCATTTCTTCATGAATATCATGACCCTCTTATATTTTCATATTCTAAGGAATAGTTTTCTACCAAACTCAAACATCAAATATCATCATAATCAATGACACAATCTTATTTTAAATTTGTGCTACATTAAAATTATATTGAATGGTTTGAACTGAATGGTTTCAAATGGGATAAATCATATCCAAATATAGTGGGAATTATGCACCAAAACCTATAAATCCATTGGTTATTTCTACTCCTATTAGGCTAAGAGAAATGAAGTAAGAATAATCCACCCTATAACTATTTACCTATCAATTACTAAGAATTATCCAATGATCTCCTTCATCATAGGGTATTCATATAATGGATATAACTACTAATACATGGGAAATATTTCAACTTCTTGAATGTTTTCAATATCCTTAAGAAAAAGAACAGGAGTGTGAGTGAATGTTATATTTTACCCAATGAGTTTTACAATTACATGACACAAACATCACCCAAGGATTGGAATTATTTATATAATAATCTAAAATGTCATCATTGTTACTCATATTTATATCTGTATTAATGGATCATTTTATAAATATTTCATAGCTTATAAATCCTTGTAACCACTATCTATTAAATGTTTAATTTTGAAAAAAAAAATTGGTATGTTAAAACTCATCTAATCAATATCGTATGATGAGTAACCCAAGTATGTTAGCTTAGTAAATTATAAGTTTTCTCAAAAAATTGTTATTATATAACTTGTGAAGTTCCATGCACAATATCATGGAATAGTGAAATTCACCATTTCAAAGTCCAACATAGAATATATCATGTATGTTTCTAAACCACCATGACATGATCATACCTTTAGATCACATTCCCATCAATAAACCACTTTAACTAAAGCCTTATGGACAAATGAAACTTTTACATTATGCCATATTATATATAAAATGTTGAGAAACTATATCCAAAACTCGTGGTTTATGTCTTCCAATGATTCTTTTAGAAGATATATCATTTATATTATGTACATTTTACATAATATATAATATTTAAAGAAATTTCATTCACCAACAATTTTAGATATTCTGCAAAACACTTTTGGTCTAACTCTTAATGTTTTATACAAAATATTGGTAACAAAATTTAATCCACATTAACACAAAAAAAATGTCTGCCTCCATGGGATTTTGTGTCATTGAAAAATATTATGTATCCCTCAATCCATAATTTTATGAAATTATCATCCTTTTGAAAAGAGTTAATGTTACTCATGCTATAAAAGGACAAAAAAATGATCACCATCAAACATATGTATCTAGATATGTATTTACACTAGTTATAACAAATATATGTATGTATAATCACATAGTACCATATTTTAAGATATTTAGTGACCATTGTACAAGAAGTATACTAATCCCCTATAACCAACGCATAAATTCTCGATTCGAAGAGTATATACTATCTGGATGGATTAACACATCTCATGTCATTCATTGTAGTGGATGAGAAAATAATTTATAACATATTCATATAGATAATCACATGACATGTACCACATTTAATTTTATCTGTATAATTACTATATAAATATTAATCAATCTTACATATGTCATACTTGTCATATAAGAGAATAAATTCTTTCTTAGTTAATCCCCTATCGATGAAATGTTATATAATACCCAACAACCCCATATTTTCTCAACCTAATGGATAAAATATGAAATGTATGAAATTATGATGTTTCTTCTGCTTGGCATCATTAAAAAATTAGGTATGGGGATTTAATATCAAACATACATCATTAGGATACTAAAAAAATTAAATGAAACTCCAAGTGATATACATGGTAGGATATAACTCACATAAAACTCTTTTTATGTCTTATAGGAACAATTAATATCTCTCTATGAAATCTGAACCATGGTAACATTAACATTAATTCATACCTTATTATAATCCATGATGTACATAAGCAATAGATAACTGAAATTTATGCTTTGATTGGCCGATTATCATTTCATTTTATGAATATATAAAGCATACATGAAAGGATGAAAATTTTGAGACCACCATTATCATAACGTGATATATTTTATATTATTAAATAATTTTAAGAAAACTAAAAGATCATATATAAGATCACGTCTAATAATATCCTGTTTATTATACAACTAGGGAGTTCTTATGATTACTATACTTTTATGGTTATGTTAAACTCATTAAAAATATACAAAAATTTTCTTATTTATATGTGGTCATCAAAAAAAATACCTACTTAACTCCTTCAGTGAGAAAATTATATGGAGATTATGCTAATTTAGTAATAGTGATATATAGGAATTATATTCATAATGTTCACATATTGGATCACAATATTCACAAATATTTACTTCATAACAACAAATTTTACATTGGTAATAAATTATTTTGTCTACTTATATCTATTTATATGATCATTATAGTCTTATAAAAATATTTCCATAAAATGTTTTTTTAGATCACATTGGTAATAAAATATTACTCTTTACATTAATATATTTCCATACCAAGAAATCCTTAAATAATTAATGATATAAAGTGGATTTCAGTTTTGATCCAACGATTTAATCATTTATTTTTTATAATGTAAACTTGTCTAAGTTCAAAAATACTCCCATTAATCTCATGAAAACAACATTTTCCCAAAAAAAATCATGATAATACACATAAAGTAAATTATGTTTTGAAAAGAACACTTATTTTTTTAGGGAGAATATTTAAGAATTAAACTATCAAAAACCATATCTTATATGATATTCTATGTTACTGTGGAAATATTCTAGAATAAATATTTTTTTTCTTTAAAATATCATTCCTAAGGGTGGTGGGAACACTTTCACTCATATTTAAAAAACATATGGGATTAAATCCTTTATATCGGGTTAAACACTTTTATCCTTTTTATTAAATCTAAGAATTTAATATTATTTAATTGATCATAAATCACATTTATAAAAAATTATATGATATTATTCATAAAAATTATTTATTTGAAAACAACTTCTTTTATAATATAATATAAATTATATAGAAATATACACCCCTTATTTAGAACCCTTTGATATTTAAATACTCATTTTCATTCAAAATATCAATAGTATAAACCTTTTCAACTTTATTCTAAGGTAAATTAAAATATACATAAATTCATACCATGATTTTTAATTCCTATATACTTATAAAAAATCAATGAGCACATTTGATATCCTATACATTGAGAAATATATTATTTTAATCTTATAATATTAATGCATAATGTGGAATCTTCCTAGAGCTTCCAAACCCCTTCAAGTATTATATGTAATTCTATATATTTGAAGAACCATCTCCCTTTACTAAAAATTTCTTTATGATTCAATGACTATGGATAAAAATTATACTGATTTATATTTCATGAATAATTTTGTTTATTAAAACATATAACAATTATGGTTTAAAGGCAAAAATTTTTCCAATTATTTAATGAATTAATGATGTAAAAATTTATTTGAAATGATAAAACTAAGCAAAAAAAGAAAATAATTACACTAAAATTAGGATCCCTTTGATGAAGGATGATCATAATTTTCTTCTAGGGGTTGAAAATAGAAAGATAAAGTGAAATAAAGCTTCTAGAGCTAGAAATATATTATTCATGTCATGAATCATGTTCATGAAATGATAATAATGACAGGAATGAATTTTTTATAGTACGTGAAGTGAATAATTCCATTTTGGAGGCACCCCCTAAAATTTCATGGAGTGAAGATAGCTTTCTCTTCATGAAAGCTAATACACGTGACTAAATTTAAAAAATTTCATGTATCTTCCATTGAAATATTTTCCTTATAGACTAAAATATACATTTAATACTAGAAACATCTTTTCCCTGAATTATCAGCCACATTAATGGATAACTAAATGAAACCTAATCCCCCTATACTTCTATAAATAGAGAGTTTTTGTGATTCTAGTAGGGGAAAAAATCCATAGTATGAATGCATCTTTCACACCCTGGGAGTGGCTGGACATACCTAATTTTGAATATTTCAACATAAATTTTGAATGGAAGACCAAATATATTTCACATATAACCACTCAACACATAATAAAGGCTTTAGACACATAATGTTACGTATTAATAACTAATTAAATTCAACCTAATCCATATAGCGTTTCATTATTATAATATCTTTCTGCTGATGCTAGAATGGATCTAGTGACCAAACATGGGTTAGGGAGCTCTTTTTTATAGGGTCCTCCACCACTTTTCCTCCATATATTCTTTATTTTTAATTTATTCTTCTCCTTCCTTTTTACAATGTTATCCCGAGGATGAGGAAGTAGTTCTCTTTTTTATATGGTAAAGCATCCAAAGGGGGAATGTACTTTTTGATTTATTTCATATTTTTTTTATTTTTTCCACATTTATTTATCCAATGAAAATTTATTTATTAATTAATCTGGAACATTGATTGATAAATATTAAAGGAAATTTTGATTTTATAATTGGTTTCCTTAATTATGACATGACTTTTTCGCATTACGGTTAATCAAGTTTAAAAATGGTGTTGAGATCAACTCAATTCAACAATACCCTAAACAATCTGACCATGGGACATATGGGATCACCATATCAAGGGGGGTATTTAATTACCATTGAATCTACCTCATCTTGAATTCTAACCCACTACTGAACAATCATATTAATTTCTAAAATCCAGTTAAACATGAACCCTAATATCTATAAAACCCTAACATGATCTGAATTCTGATTTCAAACCAACCAATCTAATTTTCCTTTGTCTCTTTATTTTTCAAACTATTTCAAAAACACTAACTACATATTTATTTTTATTCTCTCTCTTTATTGAAAACAATTTAAATAAAATAATTTTATTTTTAAAACCTAATAAATTAACTGTGTTGTCTCATGGGGTTGACCTTTATATTTTTTTCATACAATATTTTCACTAATTAGTAGCACAATCTGTGTCTTTCTATAAATTCTATATTTTTGTTCAACCTATTGGAAATTAATAATGCCCACTACATAATATAGACCATTCAATATGTTCCTTAAATCTTAGTAATTTAACCATCTTTATTTTTAATAAGACACGTGATATTGGACGTCCCTATGCCTTATTCCATCATCCTCAATAATTTTAAAAGATAAGATAAAAGTTCCTTGAACTCATCTATATTTTCAAAACCTTAACAACTATACTTCTGGAATGAATTTTAAATCCATATCAAGCATTAATTTATTTTGTTTGTCCCACTAATTCACCATCATACTCAATCACATTAAGTAAATTAGTATACCATAAAATAACTTCAACAATAATATATCCAAATGTTTCCTTTTAAAATTTATATGAATCATTATATGATTGTCATTATAATATAGATCCATGTGCTGAACAGAATCAACATTTGGTTTGTAAATAAGAGTTTTATTTAACAAAAAAATGATTCTTATTTATTAATAATGGTTATTATGTTCATATACTAGTCAAGAATGTTTATTTTCATAATATTTTTATTCTCCAATATCGATATCAACAGTCAATTTGGATGATGATGATACTATTTTTATCTATAAAATAAAATTTCATTATATGAGTTTCATGTTTTATATTCATCTAATAATGAATTTTATTAAATGTTCTCTGACTAAAAAGAAGACCCCTCTTAAATTACATCATATCTGTTATAGGGGAAATATTCATTTTTCACTATGTAACTAGTCTACTTTTATGTATCTATTATCACATTACTATTTACGTAGTTCATCACACTAATCCTATAATATATAAGTTTGGTATTGTTAATCAGATATCTCTTTTCCCAATCCATCATATGTATTATATAAAAAACATACCAATATAATCTTATCCATTATGTTTTCCCAGCTTAGTGTAATCGAAGAATTTGCCTAATATAGTAATCAAATCCTATTAGGTTCACCCATGTAGGGAGCATGGTTTTACATGGTCAAGAGTTCATTTATATTTGAGCTCCATATTCCTAAAACATTTATAAGGTTATAATATTAATTTAATTATGGTAAATAGAATATGAAAAAAATATATATTCATTCCAATGATCTTGGGATATGGTGTCTATCTACAGGCTATGTTTTGGTGAGATATTGAGCTATTAAGATTTAAATGGATATTTAATATTAATTTAATAAAAAAATATTTACTATTTGTGTGATAGTAGTGGTAAATAAGATATAAATATATCCATAAATAGAAATTATGTTACCACAATTGTGTCTAGTTAGGATGATTTTACCTTGAAGAGGAATAATGTTTTTGCTTGGGTTTTGGGTATTAGTAAGAGCTATTTCAGGCCTTTAAATTTAATTATTCTCTAATATTTTTTAGAGAAATAAATTTTTATTATTCAACTATACTAGGGTTAGTCATCGATTCTTCATCATAAACCCTAGAAGGAGTGGCAATGGATATGTTTTATTTGGATCATCAAGGAGAATGTAATTTTAATCCATGGATGAATTAATGGTCGACGCCATAGATAGAGGGTATATTCATATGGTATCAATGAATTAATCCATAAAGAGTTAGTGTTTATATAATATGTATATAACTCTTATTTATTATCATATCCTTATTTATTATGTCAATTATTTTGAAACATCCACTATTGTGATTATTTTAAATCTCTTGGAAGGAAGAAACTTATATGTTTTCATTATTTGTAAAAAAAATCTGTTGACTACTTGTTGATAATTTGTTTCCCCAAAAATCTCCCCAATATGGAAAACATGATTTTTCTTAATCATTATCATGATTATTGTTATGTACCTTCATTCATAATCATTATTCATCAAATTTTAATTAACTGATGTATGTTAAAGGTATTGGATAATTTATAGATAATAATTTACCCTCACCTATGTTATTACCCTTCTTGATGAACGTTCACTACTAACCTTCACAATGGATAATAGTTCAAATATGATAGGTAAATATGTGTATTTGAGTGGTGTTTTCGTGAAGTTATTTTTTGTTTATAGTGAAGGAAACATGGTGGTGGTTCAATGTGAGACATCAGTTGCAGCCTTGGATTATGTGGATGAAACAAGTATCTCAAAGTGTGTTACCATATGTGTCACATAGTTTTCCAGATTTAATTAGTAGATAGGGTTTATTTAATAATATAAATAACACTTATTTTATATTAAAATGACACATTTAATATATTTTAAAACATGTGACTTGGGGTTCACAAAAGTATGAAAATGAAAATCCCCTTTGCCACACACATCAAGTGGAGAATAAGGCTTGTATTTTCTATCAATAGAGAATGATAAGATCACATTTTTAAAAAGATACATTCTATTATAGAAGAATATGATGTGTATTTATGGATAACATGCCTTTTCTAGTGTAACATAACTCGAGCCATAGAAGGGAAAATGTGAACTAGGAATCAAGTTCCACATGCAACGTTTAGACGGATGACACATCATGTTAGTCTAATCTACATGTATTCAGAGCATAGGTTACATGACATTGAATTCTACAGGTCCCAGATTCCATGTACCCTATAGGGACATTCCTTTTAGGTTAACTCTACATGTGAGAATGATAAAATTACATTAATAGCTATTGACGATGGCTCCCAAACTACGTGAGGAAGATTTATATGTTGTGTACTTTCCATTTCTTGGTGGATTTTATATCTTCGCATTAAAGTGTAAAAATTGGAAAAAATAATAGTATTTTCTATTTATTTTAACATTGAACTTGAAGGTGATGGGACTATATTGGTATATGTTGTTACCAAATAATTTTGATCTTTTTACATTATATAATTTCCTAGAGATGATGGAAAGACGGTAAGAGGATATAAATATTGGGTTCAGTATTGGTAACATTATTGGAAGCATTCCAACAATCTAGCACAATTTATGGTCAGTAACACCCTAATGTCTTACTGATGATAGGTTGAGGTTACTCTTGATACTAGTATCATGGGTTAGTACAACCTTGTAACCAATGTGATTTAGGTACTCTATAAGTGTTTGTGACCCTATCGTTTGTTATGTATTTAAAATGTGAGGTTATTATATATGAATTATAGAGTAGGTAATCCCCACTTTAGACATGTATAAGGTCCTACGTCGAAGAGAATTGTATCCCATCAACCCAAAATCACATATCAGTGAATTTTAGGTCCCTCACATTGGTTTTAAAGAGGTGTTATGAGATTTATAGGATACTGGTGGGTTTGCGGGATTTGGGTACATTGATGTTTTATGTTTCTATTAGTATGTGATCTCTGCATAGAAAATATGTGAATACCAGTATCCTCACATTATCCATGGTTTCCTTAAATATTCAACATGAAACTAATTTGTTTAGTTAAGTATTTTGGAGAATTATTCTACTATAATAAAATCAAGTTTCATTCTGGATGTTTTCCTTGTTGTGGATTATTTATGATGAAGATAACTTTTCTAGGTATATGGGTTTCTAATATGTAAAGGTATACATTGGTTTTATCCACATATTTGAGATAACGTGTTGTTTAAATTTTACTTTATATTTTCTGGGTATCATACTAGGCATGTTTATACTCACCCCTGTATGTAATTTATGCAAATACATTTAGTGTATTTGTAGATTATGAATATTTTTTATGTGATATTTCTGTATGTGGATGTAATAGTGGTGGAAGATGTGATTCATGGTATCTTACACTGGTTTATTATTGAGATGACCATTTTATAATATTAGTTATAGTTTCCATGTAGCAAAATGGTGTTTTAAATTGTTATATTTTTGTGCCATTGAAAACGGGTACCTATAAAATAAGTGATTTCCCATGATGTAAGAAACTATGATTAATGTTTTTATCCATTCTCATTGAGTGGTTTATATTATAACATCAATTTTCGAGACTCTTTAATATCCTTTAAATTTTAAAAAAATGTTCTTTGATTATTTATACTAATGAATTTTCCTTAACATAATTACTATTAATCTTATTCTCTATAGATTATCCCCTAACATAGAATATTTCAGATTAATTCACCCCCATTGGTATGGTTTCTAATAACCATTGTATATGCATATTATTCATCAAATTTCAATAATTTAGTCATTTTTTGATGGATGTAAGAATATTCACCTACTAATTTCCTTTTCAAACCCCTTATTTTATCCCATTACAATAAAAATTAACCATCAGAATTTGTAGTGTTCAAAATTTTGGTAATGATAGCCCAATATAGTGATTAATGTCGTGTTGTGATGGTTGGTGTGTAGTGAAATATTCTTGATGGTGGTTTGGGTAGTGGTCATATGGGAGATGGTAGTTTGATTATTGGCAGTTAAGAGTTTTTTGAATGAGATACACCCAATTTTGGATTTGGTCAATGTTTTCTTGAGTATATACAAAGTGGTTCTATGTAGAAACCATTATCTCAAATACAATATTATTAATAATAGGTAAGGTTATTCTATAAGTCCAATGAACCACTTAGAGTCAGTGTTGAATGAGGTTTTGGTTGTGTGGCACTAACTTACGGTTGATTATTCTTTGTTACACTTCTTCCACAAACACCCATAAATGATATATGTACTCATATAGTGCTAAAATTGAGGGAAAATGATAATTATATATGATGTATGGATATTTCTAGGCTACACCTGATAGAGTATGAGGTTTTATAAGAACCTTTTTCACTAATAATAATAATCATCAGTTTTAATACGAACCATTCTATTATTAAGGTATATTTTTTAAGTGTTAATAATTTTAACATATTCCATAGGAAAATATCTACATGTAAAAAATATTATTTTTTATAACTGTCATCATAAAAAAATTATTATGTGGACTTTTCTAAAAAAGGTAGATATTTTGTAACATTTCTACATGGTGGAATGAGACATATTGAAATCATCCTTGTTATGGATTCATTATTCAAAATTCTAGTATGGATGGTTTGGGATCAATGAAAAGTTATATAAAGATAACAATATGGGTATAGAATCATGATCAATAATAAACAAGATCATTACTAAAGATTAATAGGGACAACCCACATAATATTAGAGTAGATAACCTAACAGTTATTGAGTTTATCTTTGTGTGCAATAGAACCACTGAAGAAGATAATTCTTAAAGTTGTGGATTTATTTGTGAATGATTATATAGAAAATGAGGTAATGGTTCTCTTATTGAGAGAAATATCTATATAAAATTATTTCCTGATACTAAACTGATATCTCTTATAGATTTTTAGGTAGTTTTCCTAAGTAGTAAGATAAAAATATTGTTCCAAGAAATTATAGATATTATTTTTTAATACATAGTATGAACCCTCATGGTGTATTGTAATGAGAGGCGTGGTTTTAAAAAAGTTATTCAAGGTATTATTATCAATATCTCCAAGTTATTAAGAATTATTTAATAAGCATAACATCCATGATTTATTGTGGATAATTTTTTTCCTAATAGTATCATTGGGAGTAATGAACCATTATATTTTAGAAATGGAACTTATGAAAAAGTTCATGGTGGTCTTGATTTATGATAATCTTATTTAATCTGGATAGAAGGAAAATATTAACAAGTATTTATGGATTTTTCATAGCTTTTTCTGAGTACCCAATATGTGCATACAAATTTTACAGTGTGAATTTTTTATTCAAGATGTACTTTCTTCTAGGGAATATATTTTTTGACGGTGGGGCTGTAGTTACCCACATCACTGTTTGGGGTTTTCGTGGATTCTAGAATCATAATGGAATAGTAGTAGTTTTGTACTTGATATACCTTGAATGGGTTTAGATACTTCTATGTCTAGTTAGATGTCTGAGTATTGAGCCTCAGTGTGAATAGTTTTTAGTGGGAGTGGGAAGCATCATTTAACTTTCCTCAACAATGGTGGTGGTTATAGTATTCATAAAGTGATTGAATCGTAGATTGGAGACATCTATTATTGTGTCTTGTGAGAATATATATTCATAGTTTATGAACCTAGAGGATTGTTTGCTAATGGTGAGGGTTTTATCTAATTATAGAGTTGAATATTTTTATTTCGATATGTCTCATTTTGGGTAAACAATAAATTATATTGAACTAGGTTCATTTAAGTAGAATATGGGTCCTTCGTGGTGCTGTATGAATCAAGAATATAATCATATTCATAATGAGGAAAATCTAGATATGTGGTGTACAATACGACTCTATAAGTTTTCGTTTTCGTCCCTTAGGTTAGGTAATGTGTTATCATAGGGTTTGAGGCTCATAGAGTATGTTTATATGAATATTTCAAATCAATTTTGTTCATATGTTGGTGGAATGGGTCACCAATGCACTAAATATCAGATGAATTTTACTTTAAGAAGGTTAGTATTGTTTATTTATGTGATTATAGTTATCTTTCATTAATAGTTTATCTAGCCCAACTAGGTAATCTATAGAATGAATATTATTTTACCCTGAGTATTATTTGTGAATGTGTGGTTTCCCCAGATGATGGAAATAATATTTATCAATGAGACTGGTTTTATTCTTATGTTTTATTCCAGTGATTTCCATACGTGTGTTATGATAAGATATTATGAGGTTTTAAATAGAACATTAATAGTTCTATTTCTATGAGGATATATTTTGGATGTTGTATATTTTTACTTTTTTACTCAGTAAATTATTTTCAGAAGAAAAATTTATACCATGTTACAATCATCTGGATAAATTCTATAATGCGTGGAGTATGGTGCTATCATAGGGGATACACTTGTTAATAAAACTTACCCATGTGGATATAAAATTTTTATAATAGTTTCTTTATACCATAAAGATTTAAAATATGCTCCTTATTAAATAAATTATCTAGATATATCTTCACCCAATCATTTTTATGATGACATGAAGATAGATGGATGAAAATTTGAAGGAAGGTAATGGAAAATTAATATTTTTCATATGTAGTTTGTGTATTCTATTCTCCTATAATTTTATCATCTATAGATAGTTGGTATTCATGAAAGGTTATATTATCCTTTACAAAATATTATCTTATGATATTTTCAATTTAACATATATTGTTCTTTTTTATTCTATGATGAAAATGATTAAAGGTGGGGAGAATAATGACATGGTTTTCCCTTATTCAAGAATTATTTCACAATATTTCTTCAAATTTCCAATTCTATTTAATGAATATAATAGAAAATTCAGAATGGTAAATGGTCTTGGAAATTTTCTGATCATTACATTGATCTCGAGACGTGGTGTTAAACATTAGGTAGAGATTTGGTGAGAATTTGAGCAAGTCAAATTTACCGGGATATTTCAAATTTAATTAATAAATAATATTTACTCTATATATATGAGTAGGTATAAATCCTAGATAGATCTCTAAATAAAAATCCAATATCACAGTTTTTTTTGGAATTGGGGGTTATACCTGAAATAATTTTAAATTATACTTCCTCAAAATATAAATATACCATATATAAAATGCTCCCTAGGTTGTCTATCCATTCTTTAACATAAACACTTGAATGATTGGAAGTAGATTTTGGATATTTAAATCATCTAGGGTAAGATGATAATGGTTCGTAGATCTATGAATAATCAATGATGTAGATTTAAGGTTGATTTACAAGGTTTTAATGAGTGTACCCTTGATTCATCAATAATCCTCTATCATGTAAGTCATTATTAGTGATTCAATACACATTATTCTTAATGTGATTTATTTTTTAAATTACATTCATTATATTCATTGATAAGTCTTGTATTATTATTTTCATTTTTTTTATTTACGCTAATTAATATTCTTTTGATGAATTATCAATAGTTTTATTCCACATAAATTTTCCCCTTCCGTAGAATATTTGAGATTTATTAATCTTTTATGTTATAGTTATTAAGATACTTCTATCATGCATGATCTTCATCAAATATAGATAATGAAAATAAAATTCATGGGTAAGAATAACTATCAACATCTAATTAACTCATTATCACCCTCATGCTATAATTTCACAATAAGTATTATCCATTGGCCTTTTCAATTCAAAGAGGTTCAATAATGATAAACCCTATGGAAATCTATGTAGTGATGTAGTCGTTAGTGTGGGTATAAGTACACACATTGTTGGTTTTGGAGGTGTTTGGATTGGATATAGTCATTTAGTAGGTGATAGTTTCATGATAGAGGGATTTCGTTGACTAGGGTCAGTGCAGATAGTCACTATATGTGAGTTTACAATACCAATACATAGGGGTAACACATCGAGTACTAATGATTGAGAAAATAGCATCAATGAGGGAGATAATGGTGAGGCTATAAATCTAGAATAGAAAATAAAAATAAAATATATGTAGTCTAGAAATCAGGAATCATGTGTTTTTTGTGCTAAGGGTTTATGTGGAAGACTTAAATATGAAATCGAATGTTTCCATGTGGAATAATATTGGTATAACCTTTTTTAGGTTCTAGGGAATCACTTATGAGACAAATAATATAAGGTATATATTGAAATTATCATAGATGTGTATTTATATCCATGTGGATTTGGGGGTATTTGAGTTCACAAATGATTATTCACATGGAGACACATGAAATTTGGGACAGTGGGTATTGCATGTCAGTTAAGAGTACGTGAGTTTAAATTGTTTTTATATTCTCAGATAATCATATAAAACATATGGAATTTACTTGGGGATCAAACACAACTTTTAGAGAAAATAGACATGATTTTTGGTAGGGAACACATTTTCAATCACCCATGTTTTAGACACCATGTCTATAAGGGAGACATGATATGTTGGTCGAAGTTACAAAACATTTGATCCTATATTACACATTCATCCACATTTTATATTTCCTATGTCATGTACTATACGGATACACACCTTATTGGTTATCCCCACAACACAGAATTGCGGTGGTACATTCGAATTATCATTCTGAGGCTCACATTCCATGTATGGAAGGATTACATGTCATGTACATTAAATTTGATGAGAACATTTATCTTCGAACTAAAGTTTCATAGTTTAAAAAATTAATAGTCTACACAAGGTATTTGACTCTCAAAAATGTGATTCTTTATGTATCTCTATTTCTAGTTGTTTCTAATCATTCATTTTGGCAGATTTAAGTTCCTTATCACTACAGAAATGATGGAAAGTTGTATGTGAAATTTATAGTAAGGTTTTAACAATAGAAACCTTCCTAGAATAATTTTGATGTCAGGTTTATATTTCAACCAAATGTATCTCAAATTATATTGACCCTTAATGACCTATATATGAGCAATTTCTGGTCATCAACACATTTTGTGCATGGATTTGGTACTGATTATTTCTTGAAATGTTATAGATCCCCTATAAGAGTTATAAATTCCCTCATTAAATATTATTTAGTGAGTTAAGGATACTTATAATAATGTAATATTTAAATACTATTTGAGATTAGGAAAGGCCCCTCCATCTATGGGTTTAGTAACCCACTCACCCATCAATAATATCTCAGAAAGTTATAAATCCATCACTATGCATTCAAAGAGGTGGGGTGGATTTTATAAGATGTTGAGAAGTTCAAGTGACAGATGTTCTATAATTTCCTAGATTCGTATTACTATATGATCTTTATGGAGTTATGTTTTTGAGAATAAGTTCTGTTATTTTTCCATGATTTCTTTGAGGTGAAACAAATATCAGAGAATTTGATTATAATATTTACAAGTCGCTCAATATTTCTAAAATCTCATTACATCATCAAGATAGGGTCCTTGTTGGGGATAATTTATGATAATAAAGACATTACCGTCCATTTGGGTTTCCTATTAATAAATTTATATCTAGGTTTTACCATTTTATGTCAGTCTACTTATGGTTTCATCTTTCCTTTATGTTTTTTGACATCCTCCTAGGTATGTTTATAATCACCCATGCATTGGTAATTTTATGAAGCTCGTTGTTTATATACAGGTGATTCATAGTTTGAAGGTGATCTTGGTATACATGGATATGGTAAAGTCATGTGATATTTTATTTTGTTGGTTTATTTTATGGAAGAATGCTATTGGGTATCATTTAAGGTTTTTTTATAGTGAGTATTTTTTCCAATTTTAATATGTTCATCATTCTCGGAGACTATGTTTGGTTTTGTATCTCCATGATATTAATCTATGTGCAATTTTACATTATGGGTTATTTACCATACCTAAAATGATATATTGATCAGTTATTTATATATTATTTTTGGGGATATTGATTTATTTTGTATGGGAGTCACTTATCTGTTACAGAAATGAAGGATGAGATATTAGTTGTCAAAGGATTTGTGAAAGATTCTAGTTACTATATCAGACAATTGTACATCCTTATTGATTTTCCAAAAATATCATATTTACTATCCAAAATTACCAAAACCCTTTGTAATCAATTTATAAATAATTATAATGATGTAATTCAAAATTTATTACAATTTTTTGTCTATAATTATTATTTAATAAAATTTATTTTTTGTTTTTATATGTAGTATATGTGTAATTGATGTTTCATGTGCATCTTGAGTTATTATTATTATTCTTATTACTATATAATTTTGTAAAATGGAACTTTTATTTTAAAATTTTTTAGTGAGATATGATAATTTTTATCATTTAATAGTAATGTTTATGTTTTTATGATATGGGAAATATATAATTCCAAAAACAAAAAATGTATATTATCATTTTTGTAATAATAATAATTTTACATTGTAGTGTAAAATAAGAAAGATGGATAAACCCCAATTTACCATTCAACATTTGTCCATATGGTAGAAACGGTATCCCTAGCATCATCACTGAAACCCCTATCTAATTTAAACCATGATTCATTAATGGATTCCTATAGTTTTGGGTTCATCCCCTATATATTCTCCCTTATACTTCCTTTTTATCATTAAATATACAATAATTCTATGTATAGGGTTAGTTTTTGGTTTTATATTTTCCATTTCAATTAGAAACCATAAAATTATACAAGGCTTCCATTATCAAGAGTTTATAAACAAACCTGTTAAACAAGATTCAACTTCAGTACATTAAAGTGCCAAGGTTTCATCAAAATCAATATATGTGTCTCTATATAACATCCTTTTTATTTGATATATTCATGGTTAGTGGGTTTGATATGTAATAATTCATCTTAATTTGAATATTTACCAAAATTACATTAATAATTTTTTTTATTCTCAATGGTTCTAATGATATCCATAACATACAACACAATGGGTTTCTTGGGTATTTGGTGTTATATTTCAAAAACCATTTTCCATATACAAAATGTTTTTTTAAATAAATATGTAATTATTTTTGACCAAATTCATTTAGAAAGTGTGTTTTTAATGAATTTATATTGTACATAAAAATGTATTTAGTTTGTTCAAAATTTTGTTTTCATTGATGAGTATTTTATAGAAGGAAGGTGTTTGATGAAACTCACATGAGCATTTTTTTCTCAAATGAATTTATAAATGCATGTTGTGTTATGTTTCAATTTACAAAACATATTTTATATATATTTTACAATATTTAATGGTTTATAAATGTATGAATGATATATAATATATTTTTAAAACTTATGTGGTGTTTTTGACCATTCCCCTCGATGTCGTTGGTTTAAATTGATGGAATTATTATACCATTCTTATGATATGTGATTGTTATAGGTATTTTAGTTTGGGACTATTTGTTTTACATGGTATCCTTAGATTATATTTTGGAAATTATGGATGACTTATACGATATAAGTTATTTACCTCTTTTTTAATCCAATAGACAAGATTTCTCTCTTACTAGTGGTTGTTTCCTGACAAGTCTATGTGGGTATGTTGGGGTATGAAATGGAGGCTCACGTCATATGTGAGCATGTGAGTCTATTAGTGAGGTCAAAAGTTGTACTGAGTATAATTCATGTTCTAATACCATGTTTTATACTTTTAGTATATATATTTTCTTATTCTATATGTCCCATATTTTATTTCATTTATGACGTATCATACCTTATGTCAGCAGTTACCAAAGTCTTTTTTTACATTATATTGTGTTTTATATCATATTGTGATTCAAATTACCTTATTTTCATTCTATGGTATATGTATTTTTTATCCTTACAACATTATTTCCTTTTTTATATTCATATTTATTTTTAAAGTGAAAGGAAGTTATTTTTAAATAAAAGTATGCCATTATTTGTTTTACTTTGTAAACTGAATAAATAAATATATATTTTGAAATGAATTTAAAACAAGGATGTTCCAAATTTATAATATAGAACGTTATATAGATTTTTGAGGGTATCATACTAGGATTTGGATCACACATTACATATAAACATCATTATTTATATAGCTTTGTGTCCACTTATTTTATTAAGGTATAACTATTGTTTTTATCATTAGAGTGGACTATAGATTAGGAAATGAAATTATTGATATGGTGGAATTCAAATATGATGGGTACCAAAATGGTGATATTATTATGTTGTATTCCAGTTATGTAAAATGTTTTTGAAATTACGTATTTTATTCATTGTATTATGTATGGATTTATTCTCTCTGTATTAGTTATATGGTTCTAATTTATTTCCATTTAATTTTTATTACTAAGATTGGTTAAATCATTCCCATGTTTTTAAAGACAATTCCATGAAAACGTCTTCTACCAATATTGGTAAGCTCTATAAGATTCTATTTTCCCACAAAGAATGATGAAACCGAAAAAGAGTGGAGGGGTGGTTCATTATGGACAACTATTTACTAATCTAAACTCATTCCTTTTACATATAAATATTTTAGAGTGAATAGTTCTCAAACTCTCATATTATATCCAAACCGCATGAATTTAATAAATATATAAACCCCATATAAGAAAATACACTAATATTTTTTCTCTTTAGTCATTTGGTGAGATATATTCCTCAGTGTATTGTTTTTTATCCCTTATAAATATGGAATATGTTTTATTATCAATAACAACCAAAGGAAAGGGGATAGACTCAAACCCTTATACTTGGCACCAATAAGATTACAATGCATGATATCAACTAGCTCTATAAGAAATCAGTACTAAAAAACTCTAGAACCTACCAAGTTCATTCCACTTATAAATAATCATGTACATCCTTTTGAAGTAAGAACAAGAAGATAAACACTAGTATCCATAATATTAAGAAGGCCAGATCTTATTCCTAAGTTTCATCAATCTCTTTATAGTTTCATCTCTTCTCATTCTTCAATAAATTTAATGTAAAATATGTTCCCCACTCAAAAAATTCATTCTGGTCTCTCTCACTTATTTGATTATTCTATTATTTTTGAATACTAAATATATTATATTATAGTAGGGTTATTACCTCTATCTATCAATATTATTTGATGATAATTGATCTTTTTTCACTCGTTTGTTGTCAGGTTATTCCACCTATTTATTTAACTCATGTTCTTATTTATAGACAAATGAAAAATGACATGGATAATATTCTATATTTTAAATATTAAAACTCTCTTTAATATCAACAACATGATCTTCAAATTCAAACATCTTTTAAACTAAATTTAACTTTCTCTATCCCCCTATAAATAATATATTTGAATTTTTTAATATTTAGGTTATTGGTAACTAATAAATATATCTCTACATTATTATCCATGAGAAGTTTCCCTCTAAATAAATAAATACACATATAGTGGAAATTAATGTTTATTTCCTATAAGAATGAATCCCAAGATTTAACCTTCTGTTAATGAAATCTTTTTTCTTCATTAAATCTTCTTTAAATCCAATTTATACATTTTCAAATATAAATACTCTCATGAAATAATAATATTGATGTGTTATTATTTATCTCATGATATAATAACCATATTCAAATCGAACCCTCAATCATAGATTAAAACATGACTTAATAAAATAGGAATCATAATATGTTATCATTGAACTATGTCGTAACATTTTTACAATGAAAATATTATGAATATAATCTTAAATGAATGACGCATGCCTATAGTAGGGTGTGTAAAAAATAAATTAAAATTTTTCCTAGTTTAGTAGAGAGGCTAACTGGGGTTGTCTCACTTGAGGAGCATTTCAGTTTGGTTCATTTTCATCTTCTTAATCATATAAACTATTTTATGTTTTTATTAATTAAAGCAATGAAATGTAAAGAAATAATTATATATTTATACTAAGATTCAAGTATAAATTGAATGAAGTTAAGAATATTTTACTTGTTTTTGAGGTTATGTATTATGTTTAATAATTATTTTCCTTTATATTCTTGATTCTAGTTTGATAACTCAAACATGAAATCTCATGTTTGAATCACAGTTATTCTTCTGAATAGAAATAGGTTGAGTCATATTTCACTATGGATTGCCACCCAATTTGGGAAATTCAACTCACCTAAGAATACTACCCAATTATATCACAAATTTAGAATACATTTTAAGGGAAATTCGAGAAAACCTTGACCTCCCCCTAGGCCAAGCCTTGGGGTCAGCCTCTCATTTCTTAGAGTAAAGTATCACAATGGTGGATGGACTGGAGCAAGAGATAAATAGAGAGAGAGAGATAAATAATGTATAATTAATGTGAAGATAATAGTAATTATTATTATTATTATTTAAGAAAATAGGTTTTTTAATACTGGAATGAATGAAAGTAAAATAAGTTGAAATTAAGATTGAGATATTATAAATAATAATATAAAAAATATAAATAATAATAAGAATAGTTTTTAGTTATTATTATTATTATAGAAGAAATAATATGGTGTAAACCAAAATAAAAATTCAAGGATTTATTTAAAATAAATTCAATTTACAATATAAATAAAAATTAAAGCAAAACTAAATTGAAAATAAAATAAAAAGAAGAAACAAGGGGGGAATAGAGGATTAGTAGTAGTGCTTAGATCTTAGTGAGATCCCTTCTTGGCTGTGAGCTCTGAGCTGATGATTTGGGAAGGAGGCAAGGGCCTCCTTTTATTGGAAGAATACTTTTTATGAAATATTGCGTGTTTTTTACTAATTAAATGGAGGATTCATGTGTGTTTCTCTTCATCATAGTTTTTCCCTATTCTTTTTCATGTATCCTATAAAAATTTCAGGTCATTTGGCCACCGAATGTAGGAGTTGTAAATTTTTAATTGACTATTACTTTTTCTGGATGAAGTTTCCCAGAAGTATCCTTAAAAATTATAACATCCAATGAAAACCTTAATGACCTCAAAAATCCTTTTCATTTTTTGTAGAGACACACATATGTGTTCGTGTTCTAATCATGGTAAAATCACTTCAATTGTAGGTTTTTATGCCAAGATGATCTTCTGTTATGGTGGAGTGCTCCACGCAATCCACCCATAAAATTATTCAACATCATTGATTTTCAATGGCCCTTATATGCTTAAATCATCCACTGGTCCATAAGAATAATATAAATTAAATAAAATAAGTATTTCAAAAAAATAATCTCTCAATTAATAATTATATTTTTAATGAAATTACCAAAATACCCATTGACGCAAAAAACTATCAAAATTACAGAATTAATCAATTTTTACAATTTTGAGCATTTTCATTCTATAATTAAAATTACCCATTATTTTTATAGAATAATTCAATACATGGGTTTTATATTTTAAAAAAATTAAAAAATATTTATTATTTGATTAAAAATATGTACATAAATTTTCTCTGTCAAATACCACCACACATAAACCATGTTTGTCCTCAAGAATAAAATCTCAACATGGAAATCAGGGGACACCAATGTTTCCAATATTCAAATTCCAATGTAATAAAATCAAAAAAAATGTCAAATAAAAAATTTTAAAATCCAAAAAAAATATAAAATAAATTTATATTTTATCAAATAAATAATTAAATCATGCATTTTATTTTAACCCTTTTTTAAAAAAAATGATGAAACTTCTCATTTCATTCATTCACGCTTATGAATTCATTATTATTAAACATGCCAAGCCATGATTTACCTCACTTTTATTATTTTATTGCATGACTCATTATACAATTCAAATAGATTTTCTCTCATATCATGAGAACATACTCCCTATCCATAGGCTTGTAAATTAACTACTTTCTCTTCTTTGTAAAGACAAAATACATATAAAATCATGAGGACTTACAATAAAGTTTCAAATGACTATGAGGCTTAACGCTGGTCGGATTTGATGCTTGAAAATTTAGGTTTCAAGGAAGATGCTTATCTTATAAGTAAAATCCATGATATCAAAAATTATAATAAAGTTCACTGCATCGAAGTAACAACACCAACTTCCCCAAAACAAAAATTTAATGTTATGATCATGTAAGGATAATGAATGATTTATGAAACCACTTGAATATTTTATTTTTTAACCTCTTTTATTTATTTTATTTTTTTTTAATTTATTATTAGATAAAACCTCACATCCATTACCTAACCACATACGATAATAATATGGTTAGTCTCAAAAAGAATTATTTTTTGTTTTCCTAAATCAAAAAACATTTTACTTATTTATTTTGTTTCTTTTTTTATTTTACTTTTATTTTTTTTATTCATTATGGGAAAACAATGGCATATATTGAATGATTATACATCCTCTTACTGTTCCCACAATAGCACACCCACACTTCTTCTTTAAAATTTATATCATCCCATCCACCATGATTCTTTTTACCCCTACACTTTAACTTTAAAATATCATGAAAATACTAAGAGGATGGTATGAATGGATAAAAATGTATTGAAACATGGCTCATGCCTAACAAGGTAATTCATGGTCTCTATGGGATAAAAGAAGGATTGATGTAACTGTGTTATTTTATGGATAATTGGATCTTTAAAGGATGCCTAAAACATTTTAATTTTATTTTGTACAGTCGTAGCTTTTCAAAGTTTCAATACAAGTTATGGTCAGTTACATGTCCCAAAAACACTCAAGAAGTATAGTCAAGATAAATAGGAAGTACTATGTCTCCAAATACACTCAGGAATGAGATATATGATATTGTAAAATCATGCAAGGAATGATTAACAAAAAAATAATCAATTCACATAAATTTCAGAAATACAAACCATGAAAATTGTTCGGAAATTTAATTTACAAGAATAAAATTGATCCCTCAAATTACGAGTCCCCATTTTAATATCCATACTTCATGTAAAACATTAAATTTTCAATTTTACTCGTTTACTCATATCAACATTGAAATCTAATACAAGGAATTTCAAGATTTCTAAGAAACTCATTTATCCAAGATAAGTCAAGCAAAACATTAATTCAAGTGTAGGCATGAAATTCTTATCATTAAATCTCAAAACCTTTTTTGGAAAAAAACTAATGAGTTTATAATTTAATAAATAAAAAGTGAACTCTATTTATCATGTAGCTTAGTCCTTCTCCTTCACTAGATAAGGTTTCATTCTACCTTGATGTACCTAAAAAATATAAATTACCCAATTAACCATAAGATCCATGTCTTTAAAACTCATGAAGATAGAGGGAGGGGTCTTCATGCTAAAACACTTCATAAGAAAAAAATTGAAATCTTAACTCCCAAAAATCATGTAAAGATAAAAATTTGTATGATCCCCCAAGTGGACCCTGAGTATTTACTACCTCTAGTGGGAAGTACCACCTGTTACCTAAAATCAGAGAGAGGATAAAGATTATTGGATTTGAACCACCACATGTGGCTTTTAACTGATTTTGCTTCATCCTATTCTATCATTAAGGATCCATGGATAGAGTAAACCAGCTCCTCCCCCTTCATAATGAGTTTTATATTGCATGGCGGGGGTGGGATGAACTATTGATCATCGTATTTCCTGGTTTCTACTTGCGCAACCTCTTATTTTCTATACAATGGTTTATCAATGTATGTTGCATCAAAATAATAGTCAAAGGGGAAGTAATAGTGTTATTCTATTTGAATAAAATTAAAACAAGAAGTTTCAAGATCAATTGTTTCCCAATCAAAGTAAGGATGTTTTTTCATGGTTTTCTTAGGATAATCCACTGGCATCACCTCATGAACTTCTAGCAACAAATATTCAACATGTATACAGAGCTCCATATGTTCCTCAGAAGGTGCAGGTCAAGGTTCTTCTTCATCCTCCAAGGTATAGAAAAGATTTTATGATTATATATAATCAAAACAATAAACAGTGTGGTACAATTCAGATTAAATAAAATTAAAAGAGATAGGGTCCAAGAATGTATCAACTCACTGAGTTGGTTCAGCTTCAATATATGCCACACTAGTAAGTGCCTCGTGGAGTAGACTCTTAAAAGATAGAAGCAGTTAGTCGAGCTCCTCCATTTTCACTTCAAATTTATACCACTTGGGTGGTGTCTTCCTAATGTGATTCCAACTCTTATTATTTTCATGTAATGGGGAGATCAGGTAGTTCATCACATTTAATCATAAATTCAACCAATATTTCTTGATCTCCCACTTGTAGTTCAGTAGGTATTCCTTCCTACCATACCTCCTCAAGTTCTTTAATTTCAAATATAAGTGGTGAAACTTCTTTGACCACTTTCTCAGTTTATTTCTCTAGATCAGGTTTGGGTTGTAACATTAATACATAAATAGAACCAAACATTCTTTCAGCCTTTATCTTTAGTTAATCAATTATTTCTCTATGTTCTTGCACCAGAGATCTTCTAAAATATTCAACTTCTTCTTGTGGTTAAAACACCTATGAGTAATTTATAGATGCATAATAATCTGAATTTCCATACAACATCGAAGTCTTTTTTTATCTTTTTATAAAAAATCAAATCTCCCAAAGACGTAAAAATAGAAAAAGTAAAGGAACTGTTAATTAACTCCCCGACAATCATGCCAGTTTTTACCCACACATGTCATGGGGAGTGGAAAAAATAAATTATAATTTTTACTACTATAGTACAAGGCTTAACAAGGTCGTCTCCCTTCAGGATCCATTCAGTTTGGTTCAATAACTTCTTTTAAATCACCTAAAATATTCATTTTTATTATATTTTTAACATTTAAAACAATGACATGTAAACAAATAATTATGAATTTGAACTAATATGCATGGACAAAAAGAATGAAGTTAGGAACAAAGGACTTGGTTTTGGGTTTCATTCATAGGTTCTATCATTATTCTCCTTTATATGTTTCAATATAGTTTGATAAATACAAGAAATCTCATGTTTGAATCACTATTATTTTCTAGAATAGAAATTGGCTGAGTTGCATGTCATTGGGGGTCGTCATCCAATTGGGGACATTCACATTTTCCAATTATACTACTCATGTCTATCACAAATTTAGAATAAATTTTAATGGAAATCCAATAACACCTTGACCTCCCCCTTGCCAAGCCTTGGGGTCATCATCTCATTTCTGAGATTTAGAGGTAACAAAGTTTGATGGATTTCAGAGAGGGAGGGAGATATATATATATATATTAATAATTTACAATGAATGTGAGAATAATAATAATAATTACTATTATTATTAATTAATAAAATACTTTTTGAAATTGGGGAGATAAATAAAGTAAAATAATTTGAAATTAAGATCAAGATATTAATAATAATTATTATATTTAAAATAATAATAATATTTTTTAATTATTATTATTATTATAGAATAAATTATATTGTGGAAACAAAAATAAAAATAAAAGTATTTTTTAAAAAAAAGTTAAATTACAATTTAAATTAAAATTAATATAAAAATAAAATAAAAAAGAATCAGTGAGGGGGGAAGAGAAGTGCAGTAGCGGTGACCAACTCTTGGTGGGATCCCTCCATGGCTATGAGCTCCGAGCTGATGATTTGGGAAAGAGGTGAGGAACACCTTTTATAGGAAAAATTCTTCCTCTGATATTTTTTACATTTTTGACCTAATAAATGGACAATTCACATGTTCCCCCCTTTATCAAAGATGTTCCCTATTGTCTTTCTAGTCTCCTATCTATATTTCAGCTCATTTGGCTACCTGATGTAAGAGTTGTGAATTTTTACTTAACTATTACTTTTTCATGATGAAGGTTCCAGGAAGCTTCCTTCAAAAGTATAACATTAAGTGAAAACCTTATTGACATCAAAACTCCATGATATTTTTTAGAGACGCCACTGTGTTTTTGTATTCTATTCCAGGTGAAATCACCACAATTGTAGGTTTGTAGGTTGTGATAGTCTTATATTATAGTATTGGGTTCCACACTGTCTTCCTGGAAAATTCTTTAACGTCGTTGATTTTTTAAGGCCCTTAGATGCTCGAATCATCCCCTGGTCCAGAAGAATATTAGAAGGAAGTAAAATAATGATTAAAAAAGAGCCACTCAAATTTCAATTATATTTTTCAGAAATGAAAAAAATACCCTTGATATAAAAATCTATCATAAATACATAATTAAACACTCTTCACAATTTTCACAATTTTCATTAAATAATTGAAATTATCCTCTATTTTTATTAAACAATTAAATACATGGGTTTTATCAATTAAAAACATTAATAAATAATATTTATTTTTTAAAATATATGCACATAAATTTTCACTATAAAATACCCTAACACTTAAACCATACTTGTCCTCAGGCATAAAATCTCAATATGGAAATCAGAGGACACCAATTTTACCAATATTCAAATTCCAATGAAATAAAATCATACAATTTTCAATGTCAAATCAAACATTCAAAAATCCACAAAAAATATCAATTTTATTTCCCACTTATCAAATCAATAATGAAATCTTTCATTTTACTTTTCCCCTTTTAAAAAAATGATATAACTTCACTTTTAATTCATTCAAGCCACTGAATTCATTATTATTAAAGATGCCAAGTCATGATTTACCTCTCATTGATTATTTTCTCCCCTAACTCATGATAAAATTCATGTAGAGTTTCTCTCATATCAGGATAACATTATCCTAATACATAGGCTTGTAAATGAACTAATTTCTCCAGTTTTTAAAGACAAAAGACACATAAAATCACAAGGACTTACAATAATGGTCCAAGTGAATATGAGGCTTATGGTTGGTGTGATTTTTTTATTTAAAAATTAATCCTCAATTCGGATTTTTATCTCTTAATTACAATGCATTATATCAAAAAATATAATGATTTTCTCCCCTTTAAAGTATCAACACCCACTTCCCCCGAATACAAAGTCCAGGTTATGATCAAGTAAGCATAATAAATAATTTTTTCATGCTCTTGAATATTTTTTTTTATTTTTCAAATTTTTTCTTTTCTTAAGTTTTATGATTAGATCAAACCTCACATCCATCAGTTAACCACATATGATCAGAATATTTTCAGTCTGTAAAATGGTGATTTTTGGTTTTCCTTAATCACAACACAGTTTTCTCATTTTTTTTGTTTCCTTTTGTAATTTTTTTTATTTTTTTATTTATGAGGGGGAAAACAAAAGAGTATAACAAATGATTACACAAACTTTTAAAATTCCCACAATTGATCCCCCACACTTCATCCTTATAATGTATATCATCTCGTACACAATAATTCCCTTTACACCAACACTTAAACATTAATATTTTATGAAAATTCTAAGGGGAGGGTAGGAATGGATAAAAATGGCTTGAAATATGGCTCATACCAAACATGGTCAATAGTGGTCTCTATATAATAATAAATTATTGATATAAAGGTGGTATTTTCATGATAAGTGTCCTTTCAAAGGTAAACTCAATCATTTTTAATATGATTTTTCATTGTCATAGCATTGAAATGTTACAATACAAGTTTTGGTCAGCTACATGTACCTAGATCTCTTAAGAAATATGATCAAGATAAATAAAAAGTTCATGGTCTCAAAATCCTATCAGTAATGACATAAATGATATTGTACAATCACTCAAGGCATGATTAATATTAAAAAAATCAATTCACGTAAATTTCAGAAATTCAAAGCCTGAAAAATGGTTGGGAAATTTCATTTATGTGAATCATACTATTCCCTCAATTCATGAGTCCTCATTTTAATTTCTAGGCTTCCCATTAAACATTTAATTTTAAATTTTACTCACTTAATCATATCAAAATTGAAATCTAAAACATGGCACTATTGTATTCCTATGAAACTCATGTCTCCTAGATAAGTTAAGTAAATCATTAATTCAAGTGTAGGCATAGAATTATTATCATTAAATCTCAAAAAAAATTGGACCAACAAAAGGAAGGATTTTATAAGAAAATAAACAAAAATTGAAATCCCTTTCTCATTAATAAAAGTCATTCTCTTTCACTGGTTGAGGCTTCCTTCTACCTTGATGAACCAACAAAACATAATTTTCCCAAATAACCATAAAAACCATATATTTTAAGCTCAAAAATATATAAGGATGGGTTGCATATTAAAATACTTCCTAATAAATGAAATTGAAATCTTAATTTCCAAAAATCTTGTAAAGATAAATTTTGGTATGATCCCCCAAGTGGGCCCTGAATTTCTACTACCTCCAGTGTGCAGTACCACATGTTACCCAAAATCTGATGGAGGATGAGGCTTCTTTTATTTGAACCACCACATGTGGTTTTTTCCATCTTATGATTCATCCTTCTCATTCAGTAATGATCCATAGATTCAGTACACTAGATCCTCTCCCTTCATAGTGATGTATATCTTTCATGGCGGGGGTAGGATGAAGTATGGATCATCCTCTTTATTGGTTTCTACTTCTGCAACCTCTTCTTCTCTATCCAGTGGTTTCTCAAGGTATGATGCATCTTAATAACAATAAAAGTGAAATTCAGAGTGTAATTATATTTCAATAAAATTAAAACATGAAGTTTCAAGATCAAATTATTTCTTATTAAAGTAATAATATTTTTTCATGGTTTCCTTAGGAAAATCCTATAGAATCTCCTTATGAACTTCCTTAAAAAATATTCAAAATTTCTAGGGAGCTCCATATGTTCTATAGCAGGTGTGCATATAGGTTCTTCTTCATCCTCCTAGGCATACAAAATATTTTATGATTTATCATAATCAAAATAATAATGACTCTGGTACAATTAATATTTAATAAAATTTGAAGCTATAAGGTCACACAAAGTTTCAACACCCATTGTTGGTTCAACATTAATATATGCCTTACTGGTAAGTTCCTCCTGGATCTCTTAGCAGATGGAAGCTGGTTTTCGAGATCATTTATTTTCACTTCAAATTCCTCCACTTGGGTGGTGTCTTTCTTTTTTGGTTTCGACTCTTCTTCTTTACATAGAATGGGGAGATCAGCTAGTTCATCACATTTAATCAATAATTCAACCAATCATTGCTGATCTCCCAATTGTAGCAAATAAGGTAAGTCTTCTTCCCTTTCCTCCTCAGTTTCTTCAATTTCAAATATATGTGGTGAAACATCTTCAACCACTTTCTTAGGATATTTCTCTGCCTCAGGGTTGGGCTTCTCCATTAATACATGGAAATAATCAAACACTCTATTATCCATTCTCGTTAGTTGTAAAAAAAATATTATCAATGATCTTACACCTAATCTCTTATAAAATCTTCCTATTCTTATTGTTGTTTATGAACCTACGAGTTATTTATCCATGCATAATAATATGAATTTGAAAACATCAGGGAAGTATATTTTTTTCAATAAATGAAAACTACCTAACATGTGAAAATATGTAAAATATTTGAACTATTTATTAGCTCCCCCAGTAATGACACCAGTTTTGATGAATGTTTGTCATGGTATACAGACAACATAAATTATAGTTCTTTCCTAGTACAACACAGAGGATAACTAGGGTCATCTCTCTTGATAAGCCTTTCAGTTTGGTTCACATACTTCTTCTAAATAATCTAACCTATTTCATTTTGATGTTTTTTTTATTATTTAAAACAATGACATTTAAATAAAGAATTCTAAATTTATACTAAGATTAAAGTATAAACAGAATGAACTTAGTAAGAAAGGACTTGGTTTTGGGGTTTAGTCTTAGGATCAATCATTATTATCCATTATATTTTATATTCATGTTTGATAACAGAAACATAAAATCTCATGTTTGAGTCACTGTTACTTTCCAAAATAGAAATAGCTTGAGTCACATGTCATTGGGGACCATCACCCAATTGGTCACATTCACCTCACCCAAGCATACTAATCAAGTCTATCACAAATTTACAATATATATGAAGGGAAATTCAAGAACACCTTGACCTCCCCTTGGGCCAAGCCGCGGGGTCATCATATCATTTCTGAGAGTAAGATATTATAAAGGTGGATGGATTGGAGCAAGAGAGAGAGAGATAGAGATAAAAAATTTATAATCAAAGTGAAAATAAGAATACTAATATTATTAATTATAATTAATATTATTAATTATGAAAATAGTTTTTGAAATAGGAGAGAGAAAGTAAGTAAAATAATTTTAAATTAAGATTGAGATGTTCTAAATTGTAATTATATAAATAATAATAATATTAGTAGTAGTTTTAAATTATTATTATTATTATAGTTATAGACTAAATTAAATGGTGGAATACAAAATTAAACGGTATGGATTTATTTAAATTAAATTAAAATTAAAACATAAACAAAACTAAAATGAAAATCAAATAAAAATGAGGGGGGAAGAGAGGAGCAACAGTGGTGATTACCTCGTGGTGGGATATATCCTTGGATGTTAGCTTTGAGCTGATGATTTGTGAAGGAGGCGGGGACTTCATTTTATATGTAGAATTATTCTTCAAAAACATTTCACATTTTTTACCTAATAAATGGATAATTAACGAATGGCCCCTTTATCAAAGTCGTTCCCTATTTTCTTTCACGTCTCCTCTCTACATTTCAGCTCATTTTGGCCATCGTATGTAGGAGTTAGGAATTTTTAATTGACGGTTTCTTTTTCTGGATAAGGTTCCAAGAATCTTCCTTCAAAATTATAACATCCACAGGAAACATTAATGACTTCAAAACTCGTTGATAGTATTTTTAGAGATGAAACAGTGTGTCTGCATTCTATTCTAGGTAGAATCAACTCAATAGGAGGTGTGTAGGTCCAGATGGGATTCTGTTACGGTGGTGGCATATACGTTGTCTGCCCAAAAAATTATTCAACTTCATTGATTTTTTAAGGTTTCTAGATGCTTGAATCAGCATATGCTCTAAAATAAAAAGTTCAAGGAAATAAAATAATGATCTAAAAAAATATATCAATCTTTAATTATATTGTTAAATAAATGACCAAAATAACTTTGATGTAAAAATATGTCAATGATAGAGAATTAATCACTTTTCACAATTTAGGCCATTTTCATTCTATAATTCAAACATCCCATTATTTTTATAAAACAATTAAATACAAGGGTTTTATCATTAAAAACACTTAAAATATTATTTATTTGATTGAAACAATGCACATTAATTTTCTATGTCAAATACTCCCACACATAAACCATGCTTGTCCTCAAGTATAAAATCTCAACATGGAAATAAGTGGGCACCAATGTGACCAATTTCAAATTCCAATGCAATAAAATAATAAAACAAGGCCAAATAAAATATTCTAAAATCCATGTAAAATATCAATTTAATATCTCATTTATTAATGAAATAATGTAATCATACATTTTACTTTTCCCCCTTTTTAAAAAATGATGGAACTTTACCTTTTAATCATTCACTCCCCTAAATTCATTATCATTAAACATGAAAATACCTGATTTAACTCACTTTGATTCTTTTCTCTCATAACTCATGATAAAATTAATGTAAAGATTATCTCATATCAAGAGAACATTCTCATTATCCATACGATTTTAAATGAACTACTTTCTCTATATTATAAAGACAGAAGAAACATAAAACTGAAGAATTAAAATAAAGGATAAAATGAATCTAAGTATAAAGGTTGGTAGGATTTGATTCTTTAAAAATTAATTCACAAGGATTATGTATATCTGTTATGTACAATGCATGATATCAAAAAAGGTAATTAAGTTATCCCCTTCAATGTAGTAACACCCACTTCCCCAAAACTAAAAGTGAAGGTTATGATTAAGTAATCATAATATATGGTTTATTCTCCACCTTAAATATTTTATTATTTACTTTTTCGCTTTTTATTATCTTCTTAGAATTTTATGATTAGATCAACACTCACATTCATCACCTAACCACATACGTTCATAGGATTTTCAGTCTAGAAATTTTTGATTTTCGGTTTTCCGAAATCACAACCCATTTTTGTCAATTTTTTTCCTTTTTTCCATTTTTTCATTTTTTATTCAATATGGTCAAAACAAAAGAATATTTGAAATATTACACAAACTTTTACAGTTCCCATAATATCACCCCCATGCTTCTTCCATACAATCTATATCATCCCATCCACCATGATTCCCTTTACCCCCACACTTAAAATTTAAAAAATCATTCAAATACTAAGAGGAGAGTAGGAATTGATAAAAATGGCTTGAAACATGGCTCATCACTAACAAGGTAATTTATGGTCTCTATGGGATAAAATAAGGACTGATATAATTATTTATTTTATGGATAATTGGATTTTCAAAGGATGACCCAATCATTTTAAATGTCTCATTCCATAGTTATAGATTTGAAAAGATTCGAAACAAGTTCAGGTCAATTACATGTCCCAAGATCACTCACGAAATATGATCAAGATAAATAGGAAATACTTGGTCTATAAATCCTTTCTGGAATTAGATATATAATGTTGTATAGTCACTAATGTCATGATTAATAAAAAAAATCACATCAATTTCTGAAATCCAATGTGTAAAAAATTATTGAAAAATTTCATGTACATGAATCAATTTGTTCCCTAAAATCATGAGTCCTTATTTTAATATCCATTTCTAACATTAAACATTCAATTTTCCATTTTAATCATTTAATCATATCTATATTGAAATTTAAAACATGGAATCACTGAATTTCTAGGAAACTCATGTCTCCTAGATAAGTCAAGTAAAGAATTAATTCAAACATAGGCATGAAATTGTTATCATTAAAGCTCAAAACAAGTTTTGGACCAATAAAAGTGAAACATTTATTAGATAATAATTAAAAAGTGAACTCATTTTCTCATGAAGCTTAGTTCTTCTCCTTCACTATCTGAGGCTTCTTTCTACCTTGATGAACCCACAAAATATAATTTACATAATTAACAATAAGGACCATGTCTTTTAACCTTAAAAAGATAGAGGGATGTGGATACATGGTGAACTAATTCCTAATAAATGAAATTAAAATCACAAATCCTATAAAGCATGTAAAGAAAAATCTTGGTATGGTCCCCCAAGTGGGCCCTGAATTTTTACTACCACCAGTAAAAAGTACCATATATTAACTAAAATCTGATGGAGGATGAATCTTATTTGACTTGAACCACCACATGTCACTTTTCACACATTGTTCTTCATCCTTCTCGGTGAGTAATGATCCATGGATAGAGTACACCAGCTCCTCTACATTGACAATGAGGTGTAGCTTTCATGGAGGGGGTATAATGAAGTGTGGATCATCCTCTTTCGTGGTGGATACTGGTGAAACCTCTTATTCTTTTTCCAGTGGTTTCTAAATTTATGTTTCATCAAAAGAATAATAAAAAGGAAACTCATAGTGTAATTATATTTGAATAAAATTAAAAAAGAAGTTATCAATATAAAATTATTCCCCACCAAAGTAGGCATCTTTTGTCATGGTTTCCCTATGAAGATATATTATCATATCCTCATGAACATCCTTCAACAAATATTCTAAATGTCTATAGAGCTTTATATGTTCCTCTGTAGGTGCACATCCAGGTTATTCTTTATCCTCCAAGGCATAGAAAATTATTTATGATTATGTATAGTCAAAATAAAAAAGAGTTTGGTACAATTCAGATTCAATAAAATCATAAGAGACAGAGTAAAAGAAAGGTGAAACTCCCTAAGTTGGTTTCACTTCAATCACAGTCTCAGTGTTAAGTTCCTCTTGTAGTAGAATCTTAGAAGATAGAAGTAGTTAATCGAGCTCATAAATTATCTCTTCAAATTCTACCACATGGATGACATCTTCCTTATATGGTGTTGAATCTTATTCTTTTAATAGAATGGGTATATCAGGTAGTTCATCACATTTAATCAATAATTTATCCAATCTTTTTTGATGTCCCACTTGTAGATTCGCAGGTAAGTCTTCCTCTTATGCCTCCTCAGGTTCTTAAATTTCAAAGATTAGTGGAGAAATTTCTTCCACCACTTTATTAGGCTCTTTCTCCAACTCAGGGTTGTGTTTCTCCGTTAATACACAAACAGAAAAAAATGATCAATCACCCATTCTCATTAGTTGTTAAATAATTTTATAAGTTCCTGCACCTGAGATCTTTTAAATTTTTCATCTTCTTCTTTTTGTTACTGAATCTGTGAGTAATTTATAAATGCATAATAATATTAATTTGAATACATCATGTAAGTATTTTTTTAATTTTTTTTAAGAAATGAACTCTTTCTAAGAAGTGAAAATAGAAATATTAAATGAACTATTTATTAGCTCCTCAACAATGATGCCAGTTTTGATGCACGCATGTTGGGGGGCATGGACCAAAAAAATTATAATTTTTCCTAGCATAGAAAAGAGGCTGGCCAGGGTAGTCTCTATTGAGGATCCTTTCAGTTTGGTTCACTAACTTCTTCTGAATCAGCTAAACTATTTTTTATTATTATTTAAAATAATTACATGTAAAGAAATAATTCTAAAGTTATACTAAGATACAAGTATAAAATGAATGATGTTCAGAGGAAATGACTTGATTTTGGGATTCAGTATTAAGTCCAATCAGTAATATCATTTATATGTTTGATTCTATTTTGATAACACAAACATGAAATCTCTTGTTTGAATCACTATTATCTTCTAGAATATAAATATATTGAGTCACATGTTGTTGGGGACCGTCACCTAATCAGGGACATTCCCCTCACCCAATCATACTACTCAGTTCTATCACATAGATATAATAATTTATAAGTGAAATTCAAGAACACCTTGACCTACCCTCTAGCCAAGCCTTGGGTTCATCCTCTCATTTATGACAGTAAGAGATCACAAAGGTGGATATATTTGAGAGATAGATAGATAGATAATTTATAATGAATGTGATAATAATTTTTTTAGTAATAATAATTATTATTATTATTAATTAAAAATATTTTTTGAAATATGATAGAGAAATAAAAAATTAAATTAAATTAAGATGGGGATATTATAAATAATAATAATAATAATAACTATTTTTAATATATATTATTGTTATTTTTATAGGAGAAATTAAATGGTGGAAACCAAAAATAAAAATGCATCAATATGTTTGAAATAAATTTAAATTTAAACAAAAAACTAAACTGAAAATAAAAAAATAAGGGGGGAGGAGAGGAGGAACAATATCCCTCAGCTCTTGGTGGGATTACTCCTATGCTATAAGCTCTGAGCTGATGTTTTTGGAAGGAGGCGAGGGCCTCCTTTTATCGGCAGAATTCTTCCTTTGAAGCAATTCACGTTTTTGACCCATTAAATGGATGATTAATGTGTGTACCTATTCATAATAGTTCTTCCATCTTGTCTTGCGCGTCTCCTCTAAACATTTCAGCTCATTTGGCCACTAGATGTTTGACGTATGAATTTTAAATTGATTGTTACTTTTAATGGATGAAGGTTCATGTAAGCATCCTTGAAATTTATAACACCTAAAGTCAGCCTTAATGACTTCAAAACTCCCTCGAGTATTTTTTAGAGACGTTCATATGTGTCCACGTTCTATTTCAGGTGGAATCACCTCAATTGGAGGTGTATATGCCGAGATGGGCTTCCCTTACTGTGGTGTAGTCCACATTGTCTGCATGCAAAATTATTCAACTTCATTGATTTTTAAGGCCTCTATAAACTCAAAATCATACCCAGGTTCATAAGGAAAAAATTGAAGTAAATAAAATAAGGATTTCAAAAGAATCTCTCAATTTGGAATTAAAATTTTAATGAAATGAACAAAATACCCTTGACGTAAAAATCTGTACAAAATAAAGAATTAATCACGTTTCACAAATTAGACCATTTTAATTCTATAAGTCAAATTACCCATTATTATTATAAAACAATTAAATAAATTGGGTTTATCATTGAGAAACATTAAGAAAATATTCATTATTTGATTAAAAACATGCACATAAAATTTCTCTATTAATGGCCTTATAAATAATCTTATGTATCTTTTGAAATCTGCATGTGACTATTATGAAACATAACATTTAATGTTACATAAAATTATTATTATTATTTATTCTTCAGAATCACATAATTATAATTATGTATCTTAGATTTGATATTATTTTAGTTGTGTAATATCATATTTAATCTTAAATATATCCAAATTAATCTTCCATATTCCTTGAGAAAATATTATATACCATTTTATGGAATCAGAATTATTCTTATTCATGCTTAGGGAGATATTACATTTCATGAAAGAGATGTTATGTATTATAGTGTAAAATCTGTGATAATTTTCCAACATATATAAAAGATAATATGAAATCATTTTCAATATTCTATATCTCCTATAAGATATTTCATACAATATCAGTACATTACCTAATTTTACATGTGTAATTATTTCATATTACATTTTCTAGTTTTCAGTAAACTCAATGATATTACATATAAATTTTAGTAAACTCAAACATCTCCAAAATGAATCAAAAAACATCTATACACTTTAATTCATCTCAAATCACTACACGAAACCTCAATATTATCATAAAATACATCATAATGCTTTTAAATCACTTGTATCAATTTTAATGACCCCTTATTACTTAAATAATCTTTTAGAAACTTTATTTCTTCATCTATTATTAAAAATACAAAAATCATCATAAAGGATTCTTATATTATTTGTCAATTAGTGTCACAATTTTTTCATCTCAACGTAAACCAAGTTCCCAATCTTCATTATCATCAAAAAGATATTTTAATTTAATATAATATCCTTCAAGATTAAAAACATAAGGATGGATCTTTACTAAAATTCATAACCATGTTTCTTATTATATGTTCATATTTAGATCCCCATATTCATATAGATATCATATTCTATAATCTCTAATATCTATTTAAATGAAAAAAAATTTTCAAAATGATTAACTCATATATTCTTCTATATCCAAAACCCACTACACAAATTCTATACATAAAACATAAAGCAATAAAAATCTTAAATCATTTTTTTTGTATAAGAATAATATTTTTTCTACATAATAATTAAAAACATATAATATTATAAAACTCATTAATAAATACCATCTATAAAATTAATAATTTCATTTAAAGGCAGTCTAATGGTACATAATTTTAATTAACTCAAGATCAACTATTTTTCCTCCTTAGTGATAGTATTCATTCCACAAATATTAATCCAAAGGTTGCTACCTTTTATACCCAACATAAATTTTCGTCCTTTAATAGAAACATCAACATTATTCAATTCTTATCATTACAAATCATATTGATATCTTTACATTCTGACAACAAATACAACTCATCATTATCTAATTGGGCTAACAGTGAACCCAAGATTCATTATCAATACCCATGAAGAAAAAACTTGTTAATATCTCCTCAACCATTTTATTCTATTGTATCCATTATTTAAAGTATATATAATAGATTATATCAAATTATTTTTTTATAAATTAATCAACTCTAAATATAATTGAGCATTGCTCAGTGCAAGAAACAAGATTAACCATTGGAATTCAAAACATACAATTTAAAAACAATGTATATATCAAAACTGTATATTTAATATTATATTTATATAATTTAGATTCTCTACCCTTAAAAATAAAATTTCATGCTTCAAAAAAAGTTATGGGAGAATGTTTTAAACATACATCAATAATGAAAATCTAATGAAATTTATATAATTTCCAACTTCACATGAAATAAAAATTTCTTGTAGCATTTTAAACCATTCCCCCTTTAAAAGAGTAGCCACTATATTTTATTAATGAAGGATAATATCACATTAAAATAAAATTAATGTATTCGTATCCTAATAATAATTCAAGAAATAAAGAAAAAAAAGTTATATGACTCCAATATAGATAAACCAAGCAGTTGTAAAAACAATCACAACAATTAATATTCCACCCCTACCTCTACAGAAAACACCTTCGTTTGAGCAGTACTCTGAATATTTTACTTGTGTATGTTTTTACAAAAGGACACCTTAATTTTATGAGCCTTTAGTGGAACTAAATATATTATAATTTTTAACATCTTCCTTTGATGTAATGTCATATTTCTTTAAATGTTTCTAAAAAACTTATTTGTCCAAATTGACTTTTATAACATAAACTATTAATGTAAACACTATTTGAATTATTTGAATTTTCTAGATAAAATTTTTCCTTTTTTTGAGTCTATATTATATTTAACATTATATATTTTCCATCCCATCTTGATAATATATTTATTTCTTTAAGAGAAAGTTTCTTCATTGTTTAATTTATGGTAGAAAATATTTTTTCAGCATCGTTTTGAGAAATAACTTGTTCACTACTACATTTTCCAATTATCATCTTTCTTAAGAAACATAAAATTTAAAATTTTAATTAAATATTTAATTAAATTAACACTTTCTTCTAAATAAATTTTTAATCTCTCAATATAATCATCATACATCTTACTCATCTCTTTCAAATAAATATCATGCCCATATATACTATGTTGTTTTATTCCTAATTGCTAATCCATGATAACAATGATTTCTTTTAATACAGTTATCTTTTCTTATATCCCTTCCATGGCTTCATTATTATCTTGGATTTCATTAATAAATTCCTCCTTAGTTATGGATCCAAATACTTAGATCTCCATATTCATATCACATTTAGCCTTAACAATTTTGTTGAAATTTATACACAATGAAACCTTTTATTACATTGATTTCTCTAACCATTTTTATTCTTATTAAAATTGTGTAATTTAATCTTATAAGATTCAAAAATATCCATAAATAATATATAAAAGTTCTTTTGGAAAATTATGCAAGGATCCTCCCAAAGAAATGTATCCATTATCTTGAAATTATATAATAATATGATCCTCCCCACCTCTCTTTCGTTCAACCATGGGATAATCATGGAAATATGTTAGAGTAACATATTATTAATTTTTTATATTTAATATTATAGAGGTATTTGTATATTTTAACTTCCACTAGTGTATTTGACCATATGATTATCACCAATCATTGAAGATATGATTTCTCTATAACTAAAACATATGGTAATTTTACTTTATTTTTATTTATATAAGTGGGATTATTTATTATCATTTCATAAAATAGAATCTTAAATAGAATAATTATTAATAGATATAACAAGTGTTTCTATACATTGATTACCTTCAAGTAGTGATAAATGGTTATTTTCATTTCTCTTGGATGATACCCTCCTAAATTTCATTGCATATCTTTTATATGTAATCTTTAATGAATTAATAGACATTTTCTACAAGTTACCTTAAATAGATATCTCAATAAATTACTGAAAAATTCTCTTCACAATTCCTTATGGTAGATAAACTCAAATTTTCAATTGATGTGAATCTAATCATAGGTAGAACCCAATTCTCTGATACCAATGTTTGGTCTATCAATATCGATTTAGCCACACTAAGAGAGGGGTAAATAAATATGGAAAATTATGTAACTATTGATAATATTTATTTTTTCTTATTTAAATCTTAGAATTAATATATCTCAAACTTTTATCTCGCATTTTCTTGTATTCTTGTTATAATTAAAGAAACATCAAAGAACACAACACACATGTATTTATGTAGTTCATCTATAATATTAAATCTTGTCCTTAATATAGGATGATTGTTGTCCCACAAAAACATGAAATATAATTTATTTTCGATAACATCCATGGGAAATGGTGTTTCCTTTAACACTTACACCTTGCACTAACTAGATTACATTACAAGACACCTACTGAATCAGATTGTACCTAACTAATGTTTTTTATAGAAACTCACACCAAGAAGGTTTATTATTCAAAAATTTATTTTGATTGTTCATTTATAAGTACTCTCAATATGATAAACATAGTTCTTCATAATAATAAGCATTTATGATATTCTTCCTAAAATTAAAAAAAATCTCATCATGGATTCCTCACTTTCTATTTAAGAATTTTGATGGCTAATAAGTTCTTCACGGGATAGAATACATGTTGTTTTCTCTTAGTTATATTCTTATTATTAAAATTCTTATTCAATTTTCATAATATTGTGTTAAAATATTAAGCGATATATCAACACATTTCTCTACATTGATTATAATGGATGGTTTAACAAAAAAAATTATCATATTATTTTCACTTTTATTCTTTAATTCAAGATCTTCTTCATAGACTTATCAAAAATCATGAGTATAATACTCAATAATTAAATTATGGAAATATCCTTAAATATTAGTAAAATTATATTTATATCATAACATCTTTTAAACATGAATAATTTTATTTGGGATATAGATAATAATGAAGTTGAATTCTCTAATGTTTAATATTTAGGTAACTAATTGAGATTCATCGTGGATATTCACCTCTATAATAATATATTTAAATAAATTTACAAAACTATATATATAATCATAATAGACATCCTATAATATTGAATATCAAACATTTATTATCTATTAATTTTTATATCTTATATCCATTCTGCTACCATTAATCCCACTTCTTATTTTATATATTTTCTTGATCAAAAGAAATAGTAATACAACAGTTTAATATTTTATCTCACAAGATAGTCTCCCAAATAAAAATTTATTATCAATGTTGAATTTAATCATGGATATTTCCATGAAGAATCATGATATTTACTCACTAAATCATAACAAAAAATTCACAATTAGTACTTCACTTATTTAATATTACTTAGTGTTCATTAATATAATTGATAGCATTTGAAATGCTCAAGTAACTCTTAAAAATTATCAAAGTAAATCTTACATGATTTAAAAATATTCATATATAATATCTGGAATCATAGAATTACAAATTAGTATAATTAATTTAAACTTGTGTAGGCTATAGAAATTTTGATTTAATCTTACGTATCACTAAGTTAATCTTCTTATTACTCTATGAAAATCTCATGTGCCATGGTTTACACTCATAATTATTCTTACACGTGATCTAAGAGATAATTCATATCATCATAGTGATGTTACTAATGAAAGTGTAAACTAAAGTGTTTCATTTGATCATCTCATGGTTATTTAAAGCATAAAAACCCATCTAATGGTTTTCCTATCTTTTAGAATAAAAAATTCATGTAAATAAAAAAAATACTTCCTTCATCTTTGGAGGTACACTATACTTTGGATCCTTGATCGTATTGTGATGATTCTCATACATGGAATGGGTGTTAGTTCCATCATTGTGTGATAAATATTGTTATAGGAATAAATAGTGATTTTAAAGCCTTTGCATGATACAAATGATTATTTAATAGAATGGGTCTAATCCTTATATATATATATATATCTATCTTAATAGTCTTAATTTAATTATGAGATTCATTTATAAAAGATGTATCACATGCCAACCCATAGAACAAATTACTTCCCACTGGAGGGTTTTTTATTGAACACATAAATGATGGTGTGCATGAATTAAATAATCTATATCATGGATTATTAACAAAATGAAACCATTATAGAGTGATTTGTTTGTGCCATGAATCTATCCTATATTACATTAGTTATAACATAATCTAATGTAAAATCTCTTCAACCCTAATTTATTTTGGCACTAATGTTTTTTATGAATTCAATATAAGTATTTTTTTACATTAACATATCCTAAAGGAATATGAGTTATATTCATATAATGTTAGTTCTCATCCAATACTCTCTCTACTTTTCTAAAATCTATAGGTCCCATATGAAAAAAATTACTATTATTTGAATCATTAAGAAACATATTTAGGAAATAGTTTAATCAAATTATCTTCATTTTGAAATAAACACTTTGTATAAGACATATTCCTTTTCCAAATTCCTAACATTGTGACCCTATAATACTTAATAGTATTGAAAGAAATATAAAACATTATTTCTTATAGGTATGAAAGAAGCAGCCTTGTAAAAAAATCCATGCTACTTAAGATACTAATATATCTAGTGTGATATCAGTCAAATATACTCATATCTCCATATAAACATTTTCATCCCAATATATATCTTATACATCACATATATAACTATGTAATCTATATTACCATAACATCTAGTGACCGCTATATAGAGAAAATTTTCAATCTACTTAATCTTACCTCATCTTTTATTGATTATCCAAAAAATATTGCCTTTTTAATTCTATATATCATGTTTCATTCATCCAGTAGATGACCACAACACATACCTTTCATCTATGTAGCTGGAAACATCAATTTTGAATCAACTAAGGATGATAATAAATTTACATTGTCAAGATTAATTAGGTTTTAAATGTATTCACTCATCATATTAGTGGAAAAATAAAATGTTGGTCATGCTCCAATTGAATACATAATTAAAAACACAATGAACCAAACATATATTATTATGGTCATAATGGAATTGATATAAAAGGTATCAAAGTATGATGGTTCCCATGATAGTAATATCTAAAATATTTGGTTAGAAGGATTTATTATAACCATTGAACCCTAATTATACCATTGATTATATGAAATTAAATAGGATATACTTTTATAGCCATTCGAAATAACATGTATCCACTTGGTATCTCATGTGTCTATTAATTTTTTTCAAATCATTTCATATCATCAAAACCCATACAATATCTTGATGATCATTTAATAAGGATAACTCAAATCCTTACTTTGAGGGGATATTTAATTCTATAATTTATCTATAGTAACTTTCAACAGACATCAATAAACCATAAATAGATATTGACTTTAATATAATAACATGATAAATTATAAAAAAAATTACATAAATCTATTATGTATCAAATACCACAATACACTATATGACCCTCACTATTCTATTTCACCAATTGTTTTATTAATTGATCCACTGTGTTTTTATTAATATCCACCAATAGATCTAAATTTCAACCCTCAAAACAATATCTATTATAATATAGTGTTTGAAAATTATAGGTTTTCTTTTTTGGTGGGTCTTGAGTTTCATAAACTAAGTAATATCACCATTTTTGTAATAATAAATAAATATTTAACACAACATTCTCATAACCAAATCATATTTTAGGATTAAATCGGTAATCTAAATTACCTCTTTCATATAAAATGATGTTACTATTTACATTGTCTATATTTTCCAGTCTTCTATGATGGTTTTTAGAACTATTCCAACTAATATAGAAACTATTAGTCAAAAAAATCCAAATTTATATTTCATATCACCTCTGTCAGACTGAAAACTTGAAACTATGTAACAATTTACACAGATATTATGCTCTCCTCCAAAGATCATGACCATATTAATTATCTTTCTCTTGTAATCAATAATGTTCAATGAAAAAATACTATGAATCTCACCTTTAAATTATTATTGTCTATATGTTTTACCAAGATCATAGGAGACATCATGTCGAGTACAAAAAATTTCATACATGATAGATATAATGCGAGAGGCATAAGGAATCTTATATATCCTTTAAAACACCTTATAAGGATTCTTGATATTCATAATATTACATCCAAGAAATTTTGGTAAGGGCCCCTAATTAGATTTACCCATGACAAACAACATTGGTCATTTGCCAATAAATAATTCCAAATTGATTCCAAATATCCTCTTAGATCTATCTATATAGATATGCATACATCTAATTTAGGATGTTTCACACATGAATTTCACCAAGAATCATTTAAAACCACATCATAACAGAAATAATAGCTAGAAAATAAATTTTAATAAAGTAGTATCCCATCCATATATAATAGAAGAAACACTAATACACTCTCAAAAATCTTCTTATATGTAACGTCCCGGCCTGGCTCACCATCAAACTGGTGGCCGAACCGATCGCCACATGGCCTCAAGCGCGTCTCCCCGTACGCTAGAGGCTACCGACTAGCAGCGAGGGTCTCAGGAGGTGATAGTGGGGAGACTATACCTTCATATTAAAGTAACACAACGGTATTATTAGAGTCAATAACATTCAATAGCGGAAGCAGTAATAGATAAACAATGAAAAATAGTAGCAGAAGACAAATAGTGATCATTTTTTTAAGGTTTCCAAAGACAGTTTACACAATACAGGGATGATGAATTATACAATGTGAAAATAGGAAACAATAGATCATGCTTACAATACAATGTAAAAGAATTAATAAAATATAGCAAGGCCCAACGAGCATTCTCCTGAGCATCCTGATCTCCCACTCGGTCATTTGATCCTATCCCCGGGTATAAGTAACACAGCAACCAACCTAGGTCCTACAAACAAGAATGGTTTACTCGGGTACCCCAATGCAATGGCGGCCCGAGTAGGGTGTGAGATATAAATATGAGTAGGTCGGCACCACTGGTGTCTAACCAAAACTAGACAGTGTATTATTAATTAAAAAAGTAGGCAGGTATAACGAGATTCAGTAAGAAGAACAACATAGAATAAAAAAACTCATCCAGGTTCCATAAGGACACCCAACGGCTATACCAGCTTCGGCTCGTTGCCAGTAAAGTAACCAGATTATGTCACCACAGTTACATATGTAAATATTTATAAAAGATGGTGTGGGGTAAGCATGCATCCCACCCATCATCCGAAGATAGTGGGCATGAGGTAAGAATACTTCCCATACCTATTATATAATGGAAACGAGGTAAGAATCCCTCTCATTCCTAAAAGATACTGGCAAGGGGTAAGAATGCCTCCCTTACATACACAAATTGAGAAAAGTGGGCACGAGGTAAGAATGCCACTCATCCCTATAGGTCAACTGGAAAGTGGTAAGAATGCCTCCCTTCCATAACATTAATTCAATCAGCATGGGGTATAACTGCTTCCCATCTGTCACATTCATAATACTGGAATGGGGTATAACTGCTTCCCATCTAGACATGTAATCATCAATAGAAGTCAACTGGAAAGGGGTAAGAATGCCTCCCTTCCAGACATGTAATCACACTGGCATGGGGTATAACTATCTCCCATCTAGAAATGCAATCATCACCAAGTGGCATCAACATGTGCGCACTCACATTACAACCATGTTAATATTATACTACTTATGGCATTACCTCATAAGAATTCAAAATTCGTGTCACAATCACAAGCAATCATACATCCCATATCCACGTAAAAGGTTATAATCACATCCATACAAATATACCTAAGGCAAACCATCTTAAGTATCATTATCACATAAACATAAGGTACATGAGGCAACCCGCTCATTCATGGTATTGGTTAACCCCTAATTCATTCTTCATTCATCTTATATCATTTCAAAGACATATAGGGATTTACATAGCATAAAGAGGAGTCATGGAATACCCCTACTAGGTATGTCTCGTTCACTAGATCCATTCCCTTAATATAAGTCGTGGTTATTACATCATCCTAAGGCATGTTATTACAACCCTAATCCATTTCATTCAAGTTAAACCATTTCATCAAAACTGCAAACCTGTCATGCTATAACCATTTGGTACAATTCAAAGGAAACATGTCATCATCAGTCAACACCAAACCATAACTAGAATTTACCAGGAAAGCATAAGAATCTACTTACTACTTTTATCTTGAAGACATCACACCTCTGATCGAGGGGTTTTATTATTAAATCGTTAGTTTAGTGAACAAGAAACCATTTTAATCTTTTCCCTGCAATTCACACTCTCTGCACAGAAGCATTTAATTGAAACTAAACTTGAATAATTAAAATACTAAAACAATGAAGTATTAAACTCTTTAAATGATTCACATTAAATTAAAGGCAAGGATGGGGATCCTACCTCAAGGTGGATCCATCCATCCACTCCACCTCTTGTAAATTTTTAACTAAGATCCATTGCTGCTCCCCCACGAGGCATATGTGATTTCACATACGACCTATGACTACACAGACGAGTTGCCTATGCTTCATCCAAGAGAAACCATTCCAATAGCCTAACTCACAAGGAGAAACATACCAGGAACACTTTAACAACCTATGAAATTAAAAGGAAGCTACAAAAACCAACAACAGTTAAAACCCTTACCTCAGAACCAAACCAGTGGATCGAAATCACAGCAATCCCCCACGCCTTTGGTGGCGGACTATGAATCTCACCCAAATGAGTCCCAACAGACCCTATGCATCATCCTCGAACAAGATAAACAAAAAAGAACGTGGAATCAAAAACCCATCCTAACCATAGTGTTCGGCCGAACGAAAACAGGGCAAGGGGAAACCCTAAAATCGGTCAAGTAGGGAGGAAGAAGGTAGGAGACTTACCATGGAGATTCGGAAGAAGAATCGCCAAGAACGGAGGATGAAGGAGGTGTGACTGAGGGGGATTGCGTGCGAGACCGGCAGCTCCAAGGGGGGAGGGTTTCGTGTGGGTTCTGTGAGGAAGAGGGGAGAGTTTATCAGTATATGTTTTATTTAAAATTTCTTTTAAATATTTTAAGAACCCAAACAGGGCACGACGCATGGCTCGGGCCATACGGTTTGGAAAACTGTGCTCCAACCGTGCGTCCCCCACTAGACACCCACGACACCCCGCACGGGCTAGCCGCATGATTTGGGTAAACCGTGTGCCGGCCGTGCAGACTCCTCTGCCTCCCTGATTTAAGCCGCACGGCTTGGGATGCATGGTTTGGGAAACCGTGCGCCTTTATCTGTTCTGTAAAAACCAGCCGTCTTCGGGTCCGACACTCCCGAAACCCCTCAAGACACTCAGAAAACATAACGGGCATTCGCCCATGTCCAAAAAAATTAAAAGGAAGAATAAAAACCTTAAAAATCTCATTCTGAAGTACGATATTAAATTAGACCGGTTCAGTAATTGAAAAAGTTCAATTTCCCCCACTTTTTAACATGGTTCAAAACGCAGTTCATTACAACCTTTCCACCTTATAAATTCTCCTCCCTAAGAAGCCATCGGGAACAAAACACTACTCACTCGACCTACAAGGGTCGTGAAGCATCGCTCAAATGATCATGTTATGATTCCAAATGTCCCACGCACCAATGAACATCCACTTAAGCACTCGGCACTTAAGCTGTCAACACTGGAGCCAATGCTCGTTTTCCAATTGAAACACATGAAAGTTATTACCCGATCCCATTCCGCAAGATACATGATCACATCATCGTCTCGTCAAGAAACCAATCAATGGTACTTCCCACCTTAGATTTTTAATGTTAAGTGATCAAAACTCAAACCATAGCTCTACCACCATTCAAAAATACTTTCAAAAGCAGGCTCCAAGCGTTCCAAAGATTCACCTAGCATGACTTTGAAATAATCAAATGGTCGATTTCTCCATCGACCTCTAAACCCAAGTCAACAAGTGTCAAGCCACTCTGGCTGAATATTCAAGAAGACGTCTGGCTTAGGCGGTCGGCGCTTTACAAGCTGAACAACGATGCCTTCTCCCAAGGCATCCCTCATTCACCATGAGGACGTTCACCAAAAATCTCATACCTGACACTCAGTGACATCTCAAAGATCAAACCACGAAGGAAACCACACATGCAGCATGAAACGCCAAAAGGGAACAACCAACCAAGCTCAACACCTTTTTTTTAAAACCTTAGTGCGGTGTAACACAGATGCTCTCTTAGCGCATCCAGGATGAAATCATGATAGGGGACAAAATCATTGTGTAACAGAGTACACTAAGAGGATTGAAAATAGATTCCATTTATTTATACCCAAAAACTGGAAATGAGATCAGTCGAACCACCCCTGGTCGACTCTAAATAAGAAACTCGGCTTTACCTACCGACGCATCAATATTTCAACCGATCACGATGCCTATTCCCACACGAGGCATTATTTGATCAACCTTACCACCAAAACCCAAAAGCATTCGAGCAAAACCCGACCATTTTCCAAGATGGTCCTTTTTTTCATGATCCTTCTACCCGTAAGAACACGCTTTACTCAACTGTCACGACGCTTCCCACCTTAGAATGGTCGGCGTCATCGAAAGGAGAAAGACAAGCTGCTCATAAGTAGACTTGTTCATAATTAATAGAACGGACATGCGTCGCTCCTCCAATCCATGATCACCATGTCAAACGCCCATGAAATCCCTGGCAACAAGACAGGCGTGTCAACAACCTGAGTCTTCCGGGTATCATCCTGAGCATTGGGACAACTTAATTCTCAAACGCTCAGGTCACTCTACCACGGAGATGACCCAAGACCATACACAGTAGCACAATAGATACAACCAAACTTTGTATTGCCCCATATGACCATTCACTTGGATGATGACATGTCAAGTCTTCCATTACCGCGAATAAGAGAAAGTCAAACGACCAAAAAAATAACCGACGCTTCTCGAGGCATGTCTAACCAGATGATATAGAGCATTAATCAATTCTCAAGCGGTTAACAAGATCAAAGGAAGAATGACCACCTATCCGAACAAGGGTGTCATTGGAAACTAAAATTCCTATGAGGGACTACGACACCTGATCGGTACCCAAAATCAGAAAGTTCACCATACAAGCTAAGCACATAAGATCTAAGGGAACTACCTACCACGGGATAGCCCCTCACGAAAAACAAGCACTGACCCGTGAATTTTGTCACACCAAACAAAATTCATCGGGCTGAAGCCTAACATTCAAGTCATTTTCGAAAGGAAAACAAACTCCCATGGAAAACACCTATGGTTCCATCTCAAGTCACTCGTAAGAAAGACATAACTTACCATCACATGAGGTTTCAACAGAGGACACCACTAAAGGTTCCTTTTCCAAGCCGTTTATATTTAATCACATTAATTCTTCTAATCACTTTAAAAGATTCAATTCAAAACTTCAAGTAACCTTTCAAAACCAAAAATCACTAGGCACTTGATCATTTTTAACAAAAAGCTCAAAGCAAAGCCAGAAAGTCTCAACAACCTTCCTTTTAACCACTAAACATTTATCAAGAATCTCGTCTTATTCTGAAAATTTATCATAATAAATTCTTTTAAAACAAAAAAGGTGACCTATGAGTGTCCCACAAATCCAATTCACCTCAGATCATAACGAGACATCATTTACAAAACTAAGCATTTTGCAAAGCATTCTGCCATCACATTCATTATGGCTTGCCATTTTCCAACTCATGAAGCACCCATACACTCCATGGGTTGAAATTTTGCTGCCATTAGACAAAACAAATTACATTCCATAATTAAACATGCTCAAAGAAATCATCCAGTCACACGGGTGGCCACCTACCAATCTGTAAAGCGCCTATACACTTTACGGTTTGGCATTTGGATCCCTTTAATCAAAACCAATCTCATTTTACAATTTAAACATTAGCAGCCCTTTTTCAAAATCTGAGTACACTGGTTACCCTTTCCCAGCCATAAGGCGCCCATACACCTTACGACTAAAAATTGGCTCCCGTCATAATTGGAATCATTTAATTTTGGTCAAAGAAAACAATTGCATATTAACTGAACCTAGCATGTTATCAAAAGCAGTAACACATAAATATGCTATATCACAGAAGTATATAATAACTACTACAACACCTATCACAATAGAAGGCATCAACTAATGCATCCTAGATGGAATGGAATAATTCATGGTATGTAATTTCATACAAGGTGCTTATATGATGCATAAGATGGCATACCCACATCTCATCGGGTTGCATATGAAATAGAACCCACATTTTCATCAACAGTATCAGCATAAATCATGTGCGTCACCCAACGGTGAAATAAAATCAACTCTAACCATCAAAATCATTTAAATAACAATTCCATTCAAGTCAATTTGGATTTGTCCTATGCGTGGGGTGGCCACTCCCTGACACATCTTATTACCAAATTCTAGTTTCTTCTTATCCCTTTATATCATCACCAAATAGTAAAGCAAACTAGAAAAAAAACTCCTTTGATACCACTTTGTAACATCCTGGCCCGGCTCACCATCAATCTGGTGGCCTGACTAGTCGCCACACGGCCTCAAGCGCATCTCCCCGTACGCCAGAGGCTTCCAACTAGCAGCGAGGGTCTCATGAGGTGATAGTGGGGAGACTATAACCTCATATCAGAGTAACATACCGGTATTATCAGAGTCAATTACATTCAATAGTGGAAGCAGTAATAGATAAACAATGAACAAACACAAGCGGAAGACAAATAGTGATCATTTTTATAAAAGGAGGCCAAAGCCAGTTTACACAATGCAGGGATGATGAATGATACAATGTGAAAACAGGAAACAATACAGCATGCTTACAATACAATTTAAAATAATAAATAAAAGATAGAAAGGCCCGATGGGCATTCTCCTGAGCATCCCAAGGTCTCGCTCAGTCCTTTGCTCCTCTCCCTGGGTACAAGTAACACAACAACCAACCTAGGTCCTGTAAACAAGAAAGTTCTACTCGGGTAAGCGAGTGCAATGACGGCCCGAGTAGGGTGTGAGATATAAATCTCAGTAAGTCGGCACCACCGATGTCTGAACCAAACTAGACAGTGTAATATTAATTAAAACAGTAGGCAGGTATGACAAGATTCAATAAGCAGAACAACATATAATAAAAACAACCATCCAGGTTCCCTAAGGACACCAGACGACTATACCAGCTTCGGCTCATTTCCAGTAAAGTAACCTGATCATGTCACCACATTTACATATGTAAATATTTATAAAATATGGTATGGGGTAGGCATGCCTCCCACCCATCATCTGATGATAGCGGGCATGAGGTAAGAATGCTTCATGTCCCTAGTATATAATGGCAGCGAGGTTAGAATGCGTCTTATTCCTAAAAGATACTAGCAAGGGGTAAGAATTCCTCCCTTCCATACACGTATTGAGAAAAGTGGGCACAAGGTAAGAATGACTATCATCCCTAAAGGTCAACTGGCAAGGGGTAAGAATTCCTCCCTTTCATCACAGTCATTCAATCGGAATTGGGTATAACTGCTTCCCATCCGTCACATTCATAATACTGGCATAGGGTATAATTGATTGCCATTCAGACATGTAATCATCAATAGAAGTCAACTTGAAAGGGGTAAGAATTCCTCCATTCCAGACAAGTAATCACACTAGCACGGGGTATAACTGCCTCCCATCTAGACTCACAATCATCACCAAGTGGCATCATCATGTGCGCACCCACATTACAAACATGTTTATATTATACTACTTATGGAATTACCTCAAAATCATTCAAAAGTCATGTCAGAATCACAAACAATCATACAACCCATATCCAAATAAAACTTTATAATCGCATCCATATAAATATACTAAGGAAAACCATCTTAAGTATCATTATCACATAAACATAAGGTACATGAGGCAACCCACTCATTTATGGTATTGTCTAACCCCCAATTCATTCTCCATTCATCTTATATCATTTCAAATACATAGAGGGATTTACATAGCATAAATAGGTGTCATGGACTACCCTCCTAGGTAAGTCCCGTTCACTAGATCCATTCCCTTAACATAAGTCGTGCTTATTCCATTATCCTAAGTCATGGTATTACCACCCTAATCCATTTCATTCAAGTTAAAAAATTTCATCAAAAGTGCACAACTATCATGATTTAACCATTTGGTACAATTGAGAGAAAGCATGACATCATCAGTCAACACCAAAGCATAACAAGAATTTAGAAGGCAAGCATAAGAATATACTTCCTACTTTTATACAAAAGACAGTGCACCTTTGATCGAGGGGATTTATTATTAAATAGTTAGTTTAGTGTCCAAGTAACCATTTTAATCGTGTCCCTACAATTTACACTCTTTGCATAGAATCGTTTAATAGAAACTAAAATTGCATAATTAAAATACAAAAACAATACATTATTAAACTCTTTAAATGCTTCAATTTAAATTAAAGGAAAATAGAGGGATCCTACCTCAAGGTGGATCCATCCATCCACTCGAGCTCTTGGCACTTTCTAACTAAGAGCCGTTTCTGCTCCCCCATGAGGCATCTGTGATTTCACATGCGAACTTTGCCTACACAGGCGAGCTGCCTATGCTCTGGAGAAGAGAAAACATTCCAAAATCCTAACGCACAAGGAGAAACATACCAGGAACTCTTTAACAACCTAATAAATTAAAAGGAAGCTATGAAAACCAACAATGTGTAAAACCCATACCTCGGAACCAAACCGGCAGATCGAAATCACTGCAATCTGCCGCTCCTTTGGCGGCGGACACCGAATCTCATCCAAAATAGTGCCAACGGACCCTTCGCATCATCCTAGAACAACAGAAACAAAGAAGAATGTGAAATTAGAAACCCATACTAACCCTAGTGTTCGGCTGAATGAAAATAGGGTAAGGGGAAAACCTAAAATCAGACAAGTTGGGAGTAGCAAGGAGGGAGGATACTTACCATGGAGATTTGGAAGAAGAATTGCCAAAAATGGAGGAAGAAGGAGGTGTGGACAATGGGGATTGTGCGCGAGGCCGGTGGATCCAAGGGGGAGGGGTTCGGGTAGGTATATTGAAGAAGAGGAAAGATTTTATTAGTTTAGGTTTTATTTTAAATTTACTTTAAATATTTTAAGATCCAAAATAGAGAACAGCGCACAGCTTGGGTCGCACGGTTTGGAAAACCATGCGCCAACCGTGTGTCCCACACTGGACACCAACGACACCCCGCAGGGGCTAGCCACATGGTTTGGGTAAACAATGTGCAGGCTTTGCAGAATCCTCTGCCTCCCTAATTTAGGCCTCATGGCTTCGGCTGCACGGTTTGGGAAACCATGCGCCAACCGTGCACCTTCATCTGTTCTTTAAAAACCATCCGTCTTTGGGTCCGACTCTCCCGGAACCCCTCAAAAAACTTAGCAAACTTAAGGGGAATTCTAACATGTCCAAAAACATTAAAAGGAAGGATCCAAAAAATCAGAATCTCATTTCGATGCCCGATCATAAATTTGACAAGTTCAGTAATTGAAAAAGTTCAATTTCCCCCACTTTTTAACCTGGTTCAAAACGCGGGTCATCAAATTATATACACTATAGTCATTGTCATTATTATTTAAATAAAACCCTTTTATTTCATTATCAAATCATATTTTCTAACTCTATGAATATTTTTTTTGTCCATAAATTGATTCTAATAACCTTCATAAATTTTTTTTTCAGTTGTAACTATAAATCCTTAAAGATGTATCATAGGCGCATCCCTGATTAAATTCTAATTATGTAAATTTGTTATGAAAACCATTTTATATATATACATATTTGATATTATTCCATATGGGTAGAAATATAAAAATGGACATTATCATTACTACATGTGAAAAGGATTCTTCAGAGTCAATAAAAGTAATTTCCATTTAACATTTTACAAAAAGGATTATTTTATAGGTAGACACTCTAACATCCATTTCTGTTTTCTCATAGAAAACCAACTCACTACCTGTAGTTATTTCCATTTCAGTTTCACCCCCCAGGAAAAAAGAAATTGTTAATGTACATGGATTCCATTTCATTTTCCATAGTTTTTAAACATTTCTAAAAACATTAACTATATATTACCTCATAGTATGTGGTATGTTAATCTCATATGAACATTACATCATCATAATTACATATGAGAAATCCATATCACACAATATCATGATGAATCCTACTAGATATATAAGCTTATTTTATGGGTTGATTTGGTTATTCTTCTGAAACTCTTTGTGGAACCAACTAAACCTCTATCTTCAGAACACATCCAATTTATTGGTATAGAACTTCTATAATTTTATCATTACTTATATAAACCCACAGAATACAAAAACTTATTTGGTATTATTTCCCTAATATAATCAGTAAGCCTCACAAATATTCACACAATATCTTGAAGAATTTTTTATTTCCTTTGAGGATCAACAACATAAAAAAATTATTTTATAATAATTATGATAATTTCTCAATAATTGAGCAACACTATACTATGTTTTGGAATTCTCATAAGTCATAATCATTTTAAAAACATGGGTAATGGAAATATAATAATGGGTTGAGGTTAAATGTTCCATAAAGGAATCATAAGAGATAACCAATGACGTTAATAACTGAGAAATAGATAAGCTTGTTAGTTTGAGGGAATAATAAATATCCATGAACAAAAAAATTGGAAAACAAACCTAGATAAAACATGAAGCATAATATTTGATAAATAATAACATAATTACATAGAAAAACATAATAATAAGGCCTAAACAAAAGAATATAAATAATAATATTGTATAATAGGAATTAAAACTCATTTACCTTAGTAGATTAAGATTAACTCACCTATTTCCCTTGGTGGATCATTCTTCACTCTCCTATTTTCCATGGTAGATCAGGCTTCAATCACCTATATCTAATGGTGGATCGAGTTGTCACAATATGCCACCCATTATCTGATGAGATATAGTGTATTACCAAATTAATTGGAGAGATGTATAGGTGGAAACCCTTATTTAATAAAAAAACCATAAATATGTGTTCCACTTTAAATCAATCATTTATTATTTCATAAATAATGCATGGAAAAAATAGTATTCACAAAATTTAGAGACGGTATCAAGAAAATTTACCTAATGAATAAAAATGGTTGATTCCCAAAATTAAATTACCCCAAAAATTAGTTCACTGGAAAATTTAGACGGCGGTTTATGAAAAAGTAACTCGCAATGAAAAAAGATTTTATATATAAAAAGAAAATTGGTTGTGAAATCCTAAAATAGATTATTTAGAAAAAAATATTTTTTATTCTGAAAAATATGATGTTATGGTAAATTTGAAAAGTTATTTTCAAAATATTAAATCGAAATATTCTAAAATAATTTACATTTAAAAATAACTTTTCAATAGTGAAGCCTTGAAAATATATAAATATTCTAAACATTTAAAGAGAAAACATATTGAAAAAATTAAAATTTTATAAATAATCTTCAATAATGGATCTTTTATAAGGACATAGTAGTTTTAAAAATGTGATGTTAAAACACTTTGAAAATATTTACATTTAAAGAGAATATTAAATAATTTATCTTTGAAAATAGATAAAGGATTTTTAAAAGGAATTTGGAGTGGATAATAAAACATTTTTAAAAGTATGGGAAACCTTTTTAATATTTTCATATATATTTATGAAAATTAACATTTTAAAATGAGGTAATAATATTTTATTTTTATACATGGAAATGGGAAATTGTAAGGCCACATGAGTGAAAAAAAATTCAAAAAGACAATGTAAAACTTTTTTCGAAATAATGAACATGGAAATAGAGGTAACCCCATTTTTAAAGGTGGTGATTTTTTTCTTAAAAACATTTCCCAATTGTGAGAAAGAGTTTCTTAAAGAATGCATTCTTGTGTAAAATGAATAATTTTCCTAGTAGGAAAAAGATTTAATATATTAATAAATATTAAATTAACAAATTTATCTATATTATAATAATAATTCCCATGGATTAATATTTTAACTATAATAAAGGATATTTGAGTTAACCAAATCTCTTATGGATGTCGTAATTATTAAGATAATGAAAATTTTGAAAGAGATTTATGTTGTTGTTTCTGACGCTTTCGTCAGGGCGTGCGTGTCCATCTTGTTGGAGGATGGTGGCGCTGTTTGTGGCCCAGCATTCCTCTTTTCCAAATGTGGGTGGCATCCATTCCTTGTTCTGGAACATTTTCTCCTTGATCGAAATGGGATGATGGGATGTCGGTTCTTCCTTCAGGGGATTCCTTCTCGGAACTTGTCATGTAGTCCGGGTCTCCCTTATAAATTTAAGATGTTGTTCGTGAAACTCTTACAAGTGACATATCTTCATGGACACTAGTTAATTACACTGCTTCTTTCGGGACATTCCAATGGGTTCGGTCAGGGCAGCAAACATTAGTCAGGGGAGTAGTCACGTTGGATATTACAGGTGAGTCTTGCCATTGGGACACTGGTGCGTCTAGGTTTCTTCCCCTTATTATAAGTCTTCTCAAGGGCATGGATGCACAAGGAATACCACATTGAATTCGAGTAATTATATTCCATAGTCATTTCATTGAGGTTTTCCTCAGCTTCCTATGTTTAACACAAGGTATGCCCCAGGTTTAACATTCAGCGGATAAAAATTGGACTGATAAGAACTCTAAAGGGAGTGGATAAGACATGTGTGATCCCCTGAGGGAACACTACTGTTATCAGGGGTGATTTGACGTGATCGCACCGAGATGTGGTGGCCCAGGTAAGAATCAAGATGGATGATGGACGGTTGAATGGAATGGATGTGGAATGAGACACAACCATCGTGATCATAAAAGGGACTTGATCCTCAAAGATACTTTCTACGTATCCTCATGGTATAGAATTAAAGTCCATGTTCTTCGGTGGTTATAATAGTTTACCGCTGACTAGGGGAACAAGGGCTTACCACTAATTGAGGTACGCAATTTAACGTCATGCAGGACGGGGGTGAACTAACAAAAAGAATGACATGGGGCCCAGATTGATGGTGGGCTTGAACCTTGTGGAGGCTTCCTACGTACCTTGCCTTGGGAAGGATCAAAGACCATGTAGTTATGTTGGTTTTGGAAGAACCAACGTGAAGGGGGTTGGAGCAACTTGGTGTTGGGCTTGAACCTCATAAAGGCTTCCTACATACCTTTCCTTGGGAATTATCAAAGACCACATTATTTAGATGGGTTTTTGGTGAACTAACGTGAGGATGGTTGGGACTAATGGATGGTGGGATTGAACCGGAGGGAGGATTCCTACATACCCTACCATTCCAAGGATCAAAGACCTCGTAGTTCTGGTTGGTTGTGGGGATTACACTCAAGGATTCTCGGAGATGATTTCATGATCGATGCTTACTCTCAGTCCATGTCAGACATGCTCAGTGTGAGAAACAAGAGGCAACAAATACCTGATGATCATGTCCTGAGAGGTGCGTTTGTGGGAAGTAGAGTGGGGCTGACATGTAGTTATTGACCCAAAAAGGAAAATGAAAACGGGGATTACGTTTGGTTCGAAGGCCATAGAAGAAATAGGGGCTTTCGCATGGTTAGCAACCCAATGAGATGGAGATTGGGACTTACTCTAGGGTGGAGGCTTGGGTGGTGACAAAGCCTGGCAGGAGAGGGATTTGGCACCCAGGAAGAGAGGAGGAGAAGAGGTGCTGCCTCCTACAAGGAAATATTCAGGCATACACCAGGTTGGTTTCCCTTTCTCCACAGATGAATGCCACTCCGGTAAAGAGGATGTCATTGTAGGTGAGGAATGATTTCACTCCGGTGGAGACCATTTGGCATGCAGAATATACAAGGCAGGGGAACCCCACATATGAGGCATGGGGAAAGGTCACAATTTAATGTCGTTTTCTTAGGACGATGTCGCTTTGCAGTTTAACATTTTAAAGGTCAGACGAGGTGGGTACGCTCCGCTCCCCTAGGACTTACATAACTGATACCTTCCCACCCTTGAGGGAAGGAATCCATCGATAATTCCATGACTATGGGTTGTCAAGAGATGATCCCATTGCGGGTCCACGTTAGCATCACTATGAGAAGAATAAATAGTTGTTATTGTGCATATGCGAGGAGGCATGAGGTGAAACAACACAATGTGAAACACCACCCAAGGAACATTAAAGTAACTTCATACGAGCCTAGAAGGTCATGTGAGAAAATAGTGTGTGATGTAGGTGTTTTGGGTGTAGGAGGCACCTGAAAATGTTGTCTAAAAGAGAGACATCAAACACGTGTGCACAAAGAAGGAGTCTTGCGTGCAAACGGAACAGTTGCGCAGAAAATGTTGTGTGAGTAGCCTAGATAATTTAATGCAATCATAGAGGTTTGCGCTCAATCGGAGAGGATTTGGTAAGCAAAGGGGAGCCAAGGTTTTGCGAGAAATTAGAAGAGATTATGTGCATGGAATGTGTGTTGCGCGCAATTGGATGGGATTGCATACAAGTAATATGGGTTACATGCAATTGGAAGGGATTTCACACAACTTGGAATAGATTTCACACAATTGAAAGGGATCGTGCGCAAGGGACGGGACTCAAAAGAATTTGGGCGAGCGTTAACCCCGAGTGATCCTGTGTGAAGACGGACCCCTAGGCGACCTGTCGTGAAATATTTCATACCTAAAATCCATCTTTCGCATGAAAAAGGTAGACTTTTCACAGATTTTACAATTTGGATTCTTCAGCCATAAGAAGTTGAAGGGGCGGCCTTTTATTTATAGGCGCTTGGGGTCTTCAGATCCGCCCGAAAGCCAGTCTGTGCGAAGGATCGAACGCCCGTGCCGGCAGTGCGAATGTTCGACCACATGGGGGATGACACGTGCAATGTTTTTCACCCAAGGTTGATGGAATGGAAGTTTCCATACCTGCATGGAAAACATCATCATATCCTGTAGTTTTCCACGCATGAGATATGTTTTTCAGGAACACCTGCGATTTTTTCACGCGGCCCTTCCAGTCAGTCCGGAATGGATCGCTGGATTGAAATATCTCATTTCTTTATCATGCCAAAACCTCGTTCATCCCTTGATCATTTTTTGGTGTCTACAAATCCCCCCCTTTAGAATCAGATCGGCGAGGTGATGCAATGGTTGGATTCTGAGGGAAATGTCGAGATGCCAAACTTCCTAGGGTCTGCCGGTGCCAAAAATAGTAGATGTGGGTAAAACTGAGTAGTTGCGCATAATCCACTTTTCATGCAGGAAAAAAACCCTTCCCTGTGCCTATAAAAATAATAATGGATCCCTAAGTCCATATGGATTTTTCTTGCATGATATGTCTTTAGTTCTCTCACACGAAAAACCTTCCCCTCCTTGAATGAAAACTGCTTCCGGTGCACGTAATTCCTCGAGTTAAGATGTTGTTTTACACATAGAATCAGGGTTTCTCTGCGCCACTGCCTCTTCCTTTCATGAGGCTCCCTGATTGTTTCCACAGCCTTTTAATTTTTCGCGTCGACTCCTTTGAATTTCGCTTGGAGGAGATGGCTACCAATCAGGCTGTAACCTAGAGAGAAGTTGTATTCACCGCTCAAAGGGTTGAGATGGTTATTAACCCTAACATTAATAGTGCCCAAAATATTGTTATCGAGCAACAACACTTTCTTCAACATATTGACCCCAGCCCAGAAGGAGTATGCACTATCTAACAACATGTCGATACGGGACTTTGACATTTTGGAGGAGGTGTATGTTCCAAAATTTGAAGTCGACACACTGCGGTCATGGGAGACCCTCGAGGATGACCTACCTCAGTATAATATCACTAAAAATTGACATCCTCTTAGGGAAACCAAGGGTTTCGATGTTTAGGTCCTGATCGCCAGGACCAGAACTATTTTGGGAAGCGACCCAATGGTAGTGGATTCTCCATCCAATTACATAAGTACTTTCCGACATAGTGCTACTGATGAAACTAAAGGCTGGCTGCAAGATTGGGACCTGTGGTCTGGAAGAAATTTCACGAGTGAATGGGACTAGTTGTATTGGGTATTCCAGACGTGTGACCGGTTTGGAGCTGAACTACGGAACATTGGTTTTTTTGGGGTTGTGTGGACATCGTTGTTTCATTTCTATCGTCAGCATGAGCTCGGGCCAAAGCTGTTTACCTGATGGTCCCCTGATATCAATACCTTCCATCTTCACTATGGGGATGTTGGTATCAGCCTTTGGGACATTAATTTCATCGGGGTTATCCCTTTAGATGGCCACTAGTATGATGAATTCTTTCTGATGAGGAACGTCTGGGGAGATAGATCACAAACTCATATCCCAACATGGAATCTGTTGAAGCTGGCTAAGGAGAGGTTGGGGGTCAAGAACTTTTTTAAAGACATCACCTATAAAAAATGGTTTAACTTATTTCTGTAAATAGATCTGGAAGTCAAGATGTCAGGGCGAGGAAGATGGTGTCCGACTGTGGCACAGAGGAGCAAAAGAATATCTTAATGGAGGATCCTGGAAGTGGGGGAATATCAATAATGGGGCTACATTATAAATGAGAGTCAGGACTCGAATGTTAGGTAAGCTAGATTTCATGCAACCTTCCGGAGTGGGTGGCTTCTACCAGTGAGGGACCCAAGGATGGGAGTTCGCCCGGCAACATTGGTGATGGTTGGCATCATGGCTTCTAATTAGAGGTTCAATATGGGAATCCCCATGTTACCCCATTTGTATGCCATTATGGGGCACAATTCAATAGGGGGTTCATCGAGGAGGATCTATGGTCCCTTCGAAATCCTTCATGGCTGGATCTCGGCTCATTGTAGTAGGTGTACCTTTCCAAATGCCATTCTTCCTCCAGGTAACGTCCTTCGACCATCCTTGGTAAACATTGCGAGGGTTATGATATTGATGCTAAATGAGGCGGGGGTATGGATCTGAATCAGAAATAATGTCAATTTCACTCTTATCACATTCCCCACTCCGACTATCCAAATGATAGACAATGGCCAAATCTCAGTAGATCATAGGGAATACGTCTAGGGAATTTGAGGTGGGATGATTGTGGCCCAAATTGATGGGAAGATTCTTTCTGAGACCTACATGTCGTCAGGATTCTTCAGGGCATTTGGATGCCTCCAGTGGATGCTGAAGAAACTGTACACATATATCAGGGAGAAAAGGAATCCATGCGTTCTTCTCCAAATGTGGATGATGTTCATAACCCATGGATTTGGCGACGTCATTACCTTTTACCCAACCGGAGTTGATGCTACCCCCCCCCCCCCCCCGACAGAATATTCCAAACATTGTGTAGCGTCATACCCTAAGGGACTTTTGCAAAAGCGTGTCTGGAAACTCAAGGTAGCCAGTGTAGAACATGGGCGGCGTGAGAGAAGACAGGGAAATGTTGGGGAGGAAAGTTCAGAAGCAATTCTGGAAACTAGACCAACACATATCGGGACTACAGTATCATGAACATCACATGGCGTGAACGTGCCCTCGCCACCTAGGGGATAGGGGATCACGGAGTGGTCAGAGGACTTCTTAGGAAGCAGATAATGTATCTACTTTAGCCTTCTGATGATGGAATCTTCTCGGCTCTTTGGTCGGCCTGGTTGACCCTACAATAGTCGATGGGCACCGAATCCCTATGGTAAAAGATATTACAACATGGAATATAGCTGCCCGAGGTCAGACTCGTTTGGATTTATGATAGGGTCAACTTCCATCATCGGTAGGCATACTTAGTGGGCATGGATGCGTATGCAGCCCAACAGGTTTGGTGTGAGGAACCACCTTTCCTGGTGAGGGTAATGCTTGGCTAGATTCATGATCCTGAAAATATGTCGTCCGAGGATGATGATAGCGACGAGGATCCAGAGGGTAGTGATTCAGAAGAGGAGGGATAAGGAGAGTGTGATGGAGTGGGGGAAGCTGAAGAGGAGCCAGTGGTTGGAGGGTTTCAAGGGATGGACATCCATGGGAGACTTCGGGAGATTGGTGGGATTGTTGGTTCTGATTCGGACATAACTGAGCTGTTTGAGTTATGCCTCATTCCTTATCCATCCTCCCCTCCCCCTTCCTCCTCTTTTTTTCTTAATTTCAATTGAATTTCATTATCCTTCTCAGGAGCATATTATCGCCGGCCGAGAATCTCTATCTAAAGTGGGGGAGGCACCAACAGAACAAGTTGGGGAGGTGATGCCCATTATTGAGCTAACGAGTGCTCAGGGATCCCCCACCGTGAGAACTCCTACAGAAACGGGAAATCCAGAGGCAGAAGCGCTGATTTCTTGTATGTTTTATCACATAGACACTTGTATTTTCTATTATAGAACCCAGCTAATCAGGGCATTCATCGTTTGTGTATTAATCATGGCATTGGAGGCTCTGTAGGCCACTGAACCCAGGCCATTTGCGACAGATTTGATGGAAAATGTGCCAGCCCATTCAGGGCAGACTTCCCAAATCAAGCCGGACCTGGCACTTGGTGAGCAAAAAGTTGTGGGTATCAGTGATATTATTGTTCGGGTGGGGCCAGACATTGGCGAAGGAGCTACCGAGATCGAGGCAAGAGAGGAAGGTCACCCAGGTGATGAAGATACTAACCCCTTGGTAGGAATAACTAAAGAAGACCCTATCGATGGCCCCTTAGATACATTCCCTGACTATCGGCCTGCAGATCCCGAGAAGATAACTGATTCTAATTTGGAGGTGGAAGATGAGAGCCATATGATGCATCGCAAAGGGTGGAAGTCTATCAAGTAATTTCTTGGTTAGCCTCAGACTGAATGGATAAAACAGATGGGATCACTGCACACTTGGTTGTTCTTTTGATATACTGGAGGGGTGGATGCTCACTGTCTTCATTCGACAGTATGTGACTAAATGGCCAAGAAACTGCGTGACAAAAGCCAACTCTCCGACATTGCCCAGTGTCTAGAAGAGTCGAGGAGTACCCAAGCGTTCCTGAAGGCGGAACAAGAGATCTGACTCCTTATAGAATAGATGAAAGAGAAGGAGGTATTCATTGAAAATCATTCCGAGCTTGTGGAGTAATTGAGGGCCCAGCTGGCGGACGCCAAAGAGTAGATAGTGGAAGCGGGTCATCAAATGACTGAACTTCAAATTGAATAGGCACAAACACAAGCTAGGGAAAGTGCACTGTGCTCTATGGCCACTGATGGATAAAGGGTTCTCAGGGGGTGGGAAGTAATCTTGGAGGCCACAATCCAAAAGGTAGCGACGCTGGAATGATCTAACCATGATGCTGATCTTTAAGGGCCCTATTTTGGTCGAACTCATAAACTCATTTCTCCTTACTACCAATTGTTTTTTACTGCATGTATGGATAGATTTATTTACTTGTTCGTTTGGTTTAATATCTGCCAACCATAATCCTGAAATAAATAAAAATTCATTCCTAAGGTCACATGGGTCATACCCGATGTGAGAAACAAGGGATTCTCGTATTTTTACTCTTCTTGAATTTAGGAGTAACAACCATGCTTTGGGCATCCAAGTTTCAAATAAACAATCTGGATTTTTTGGAAGAGAAAGGAGAGACCTGACTGGATAATGAAGCTCTCAGAATAGTCAAATTACTGTTTTCCTAGTGTGCCCTTGTGCACGAATGGGGTAACGCCAGGGGTACTAGAAATCAATCCGAATATGAGGAAGTGGAAAGGGTGAATTATGATACCCCAGATTCGGAACAATGTGGGGATGGTGTGAAAATAAAGGATAGCTACTGAAAATGTTCGAAACATAGTATCCATATTTTATTAGCAAGAAATGGGGATGATAAATGTGGGATGACCGCTGACCATGCTCGAAACACGTGGCCTGACTCAGAATGTCATCCATTGGTCTTTCATAACATTAGCCCAGGACAACAAGTGAGCTATTGTTCGATCATCCATACTTTTAGGGGGTACTTTTAGACATGAAATAGGATGAGGGTCCGAATAAGGGGCACACAAAGCGTGAAAGGTGGTGTGATGGTTTGTTTTAATAGAACCCAATACTCTTAACATTACGCCACTGTGGTGGAAGCACATCAGGTGAGCGCACCGATCTGATCATGGATCATTCCTACTTCTAGATAAGACCTCTCTAGTGAAGAATAAATCATGTCCCATCATTTTTGGGGTGTAATCCCAAACCTGTTCAGTGTAAAGCTTCAATTTCATGGTTCCATAAAAGAGTTCAGGACAAGGGACCGAAAAAGAAGGGGAATGGGACTTATGATTCCTGCGGCTGGACCCGATGCGTAACACATGGGTGTCTCGAAATATCTCATGAGATTGAGAATCAAGACACATGTAGTTTTTGAACATGGCGTGGTCGAGGGGCAACACTGATAGGTAAAGTCCTCTCTAGTAAGGGATCTGGTGCATCCCACGATTAACATGGGTCATCTTGAACTTGTTAAGGGTAGAACTGCAGTTTAGTGTCATGTATTAAGGACATAAGGACATGTGTTGTTTAACATCATGTGTTCGGACTAATAGTGAAAGGGGAGATCCCAGGAAGGGAGTATGTGGTGCAGTAGCTATAAACCTGACATGAATGGGGACATAAGGAGTCTGCACCACACCACATATCCCTAGAGGAAGTTCGTTAGGTCAATGTACCAAAAGTGAAACTTAGGTTGGGCCCAAAGTAAGGTGCCTGAAGGTTCCTACATATCCCATTAGAATAAAAATCAAGCCATATGTGGTTATAAGGGCACATTTTAACATCATGCAGGACGATAAAAGGTATGCATAACATGGTTGCGCTAGTACACGTCCCACTAGAACTACTAAGCCCACATGAGTCGTGCTCGATGTGGGAAACAAGGAGTAGTGATGGGACTTTCATAGAATAGGAAGGCAAATGTCAGGGGTGATGGGACACTATGTAAATGATGTCCCAATGATATCAATCCACCTGTATAAAACACTTAGATGTGCGGAAGAGTAAAGATGAGTATGTTGGAATTTCACTTGAACATAAGAAAGTAGAAATATTTGAATCATCATGATTGAGATCTGGACTACAACGATGGTGTCGTGATGATAGGGGATATCTATTGACCATGTTAGAAACACAATATCCAAATCGGGTTAGCCTAGAATGGGGAAAAATAGATGAGGGTCAACCGCTGACCATGTTCGAAACACGAGACATGTCGCAAATGTCGTCTGAGGTCTTTAGGGACATTGGCCCAAAACTGTAGGTAAGCCAGTATGGCATGAGACCAGGCCACAAAGGGTGTCCCCTCAGACATGGAAGCGGATGAGGATCCAAATTATGGGCTCACAATGCTTGGACAGGGAATGAGGGGAATTTCCCCGTTAAAACTCCACACTTCAAGATCTTTGTCAGAATGCATCTGAATATGACTATAAGATGTATCTGATAGAGGGAGTCGAGTCCCTTCCCTCCAAGGAAAGTGGTCCTGAGGTTGCACGTTTCCTGCTTTATGGTCGTAGGATGAACCATTAAGGGGGATTAATTTAATGGACTTTTCACAGGGTGGCGAAATAGCCAAACTTGACGTTCCATTTCTAAGAAAGATCGTACTTTTTTTTCATAGAACACGGACCAAGATGGAAAAGATATAGGAAGAACATGGTGCGGCTATTGAAAAACCTGATGTGAATGAGAACCTAAGAGGTAATTTCCACACCACATGTTCCCAAATAATTTTGGGACAAGGGGCCAAAAAAGAAGGGATGAGATTTATAGATTCCTGGGGATGGACCTGGAGACAAAACATTCTTGGGCATTCCTATGTATCCCATGAGGATGGGAATCAATCAAAACGTAGTTCTGGAAGATGTCATGTAGTTTAACATCTTTAGGAAAGGACGTGGAGTGGTCTTAGATTATGTTCATAGAGCTTAGACCATGGATGGTAGAAATGAGAGACACACGACGACGTAATTACAAGAATCGACATGAATGAGGACCTGGTCCAGATGACTGAGTGCTTCTTGGGGAGGTTTTAGGTTGTGGGACTAAAAACAAAAGTTAGGTTAAGCCTGAGACAAGGTACAAGGATGTTCCTACATACCCCATGAGGATGGGGATCAAGACTCACATAGTTCTAAGGATGGCACGGTAGGATACCGGTTCTAGGGATAATAAGGTTGTGTTGGTCTGGCCCTTGCACCAAAAGAAGTGGTATTTGACATATCTTGTTTATCCTTATGGATGAATGGTTTTTCGTGAAGTGACAGGACTAGGATAGAAAATCCAGTTATCGTCACAAGAATCAATCTGTATGCAGGAATTGAAAAATGGTATGACTAGTGATCGATACCAAACATGATGCCCCCTTGAGTAAGGATATCACGTTGCAGTCCCGTTTTTTGTCGTGCGGCCAGGAGGATAATGTCATAGTTTAGGGTAATGTCATGGGACCATGTGACATTGCTTAATGTCATATGTCTGGGATGTATATAGGTGAGATGAGGTTCAACAGGGAATGTGCACGGTGCGATAAAGCATACCTGATGTGAATGGGGATGGGGTCCACATCACACCACGTGTGATTCCATGAGTGACACCTTGGGCTGAGGGGCAATAAAAATCTAGAGGATATATGATAGGAGAGGATAGCCCCTAGTTGAGCTGGAACCGAAGATGAGATGTCTGGGTGTTTCTACGTATCTTATGGGAATGGGAATCAAGCCACACGTAGTTCTTGAATGTGCCTTTTAACATCGTGCAGGACAACATATAGTTTAATGTCAGGTGGGATAAGAAGTAGGGGGATAACTCCTAGAAATAGGTGTACGTGGTGTGGATAATTAAAAACTGATGTGAATGAGGCCATAATCCCATACCAAACCATGCATTAGCATAATATTTAATGCTCCGAAGGCAAAACAGAAGAGATAAATTAGTGGAACTCGAGCTAGACCCAAAGACAAGTTGTCTAGGAATTCCTACATATCCAATTGGAATGGGAATCAAGATGTACGTAGTTCTAAAATAGGTCTTATTTTATGGTCTTAGAGCTCAGACCATAGAGGAGATGAATCTTTCCAAGTAATCGTGGATCTCAACCTGATCCCTAAGCCCATGTGAGTCAATCTCTGTGTGGGAAACAAGGGCGGAAGAGGTTTTTGCAAATACCTAGAATGTACGTTAAAGGGAAGTTGGTGTGGAGCCCCAAATGATACCTTTACCGTGGATTTTTCCTCCTAATGTGCAAATGCACATTGAGGGGTAGTGCCAGGAGTGTCGAAATTCCACTTAGACATGATGAGTTGGAAAATGATGTGAATCATGCGACTGGTATTTTGGGTTTAATGGGGTTGGTGTGACGGTGGAGGATAACTTTCGTCCGTACTCGAAACACAGCATCCATATCACGTTAGCCGGAAATGAGGACAAAAAAATGAGCATCGACTGCTGACCATATTCTCAATGTGGTACTTGTATTGATTTATTTGATGAAACCCTCGAGAAAGTTGGCTCGTAATGATAGGAGAGCCTTTAGGCCTAGAATCCATGCCATTTGGGGGTCCCTTTGGGTGTGAAAGATTATGGAAGCCCAATTGAAGGGGAACACGAAGCCTAGAAAATGGGAAAAAGCATGTCTACGTAGAATCTAACATTCCAAGTGCAAAACCAGAGTACTCTTGGGAACATTGGTGAAACACCACAGAGGGTCGAGGGACTCAACATGAGAGCATCCAATTCGAAAAGATGAGTATATAACCAAGAGACAGAGACCTCTCAGGAGAAAGAGGTACAAAACATGGTCGTTACAAACCTGAGGTGAATGAGTACATAATCTCGTACCATACCATATATCCCTCTCATGGAAGAATGCAGGCCAAGGGGCCTAGATAATAGGGACATATCTATGAGATGGAGATAGACCTGAAGTCTAGACTCTCGGGCAGTCCTACGTATCCCATGGGGATGGTAACCAAGCCACACGTAGTTCTAGAAATCGAATTATGTAAATAAGGGATAGATACCCCCAACAAGGGGTGTTTATGGAACAAAAAGTAACTTGGCGTGAATAAGAACGTGAGTCCATACCGTACAACCCTAAGTGATAACTTGGGCCGGGGGCCCTGAGGCTAGGCCTTAGGTGGAAAGTCATGGCCAGTTAGTAGTTTAAGGTCTTACAGTGATGAAAAAGGTAGGGGTAAGGTGTCTCATCCAACGATGTGTACGGAACAGTGAGTAACCAGATGTTAATGAGGACATAATCTCACACCACACCGTACAACCCTAAGAGATAACTTGGGCCAAGGTCTCGAAAAGGCCGAGGGGCCTGAGTCTAGGCCATGGATATAATGTTATGTCCAGCTTGCAGTTTAACATCTTGCAGTGAGGACGAAGGTGATCTTACTTTAGGGTCATAGATCTCGAACTGTATATGCCTAGTTTAATGTCATATGTGAGGGATATAAAAGGGAGAATCATCATGCCTATAGAAGACCACAAAGTGGGAATTATGATAGAGGGAAACTGTCGACCAGGTTTGCAGTATAGTATCCGCCCATTTTGATAAGAAGAGGGAAAAAAATTGAGTTTCAACCACTGACCTTATTCACAACATGGGATTTATATCACCTTGTAGCTCGAAATCCTTGAGGGAGTTAGCTTGTAACGGTAGGAGATCCTTTTGGCCGTAAAATAAAGGGGAAATTCTGAAGTTTGGGCTAGCCCAATAGACAAAATGCATGTGTGTTCCTACGTATCCCAAGAGGATCGGAATCAAGCCGTACATTGTTCTTAATGTCCAAGTAGTTTAACGTTGTCCATTGAGGATGTGGGAGAATAAAAGAATGAGGATGGAGCACAAGGTGCGATCATCATAATCCAGACATGACCGGGGCCAAATAAGCATTCACTACGCCGTGTAAGGATCCTCCAAGAGGTCTACCCCCCCCCCCCCAGGGGGGAATGGTCAAAGGAAAGTGTTTGGGGTTGGAATCAAGACAAAATGTTTGAGTGTTATTATGTATCCCATGCGGATGGGAATCAAGCCATATGTAGTTCTATGGGTGTAGTTTAACATCTTGCAGAATGACATTAAGTTTAATGTCATGCGGGGTGTTTTATAGATTAAAGTCATGTAGGACCAGTCATTTTAGGGTCATGTGAGACCAAACAGTTTAGGGTCATGTCGGACCAGCTGGCTTAGGCAATGTATTTCTTGAGGAGCTTGGCATTGGTGGGAGGATTTATACTCTCACCATCCATGGTTACCAGTGAGTACACACCATTGGGGTAAACCTTGTGGACAACAAAAGGTCCTTTCCATTTGGGATCCATCTTGGGTGGTTCCTACCATGTATCATTGGTTTCCTAAGGGCCAATACCAATTCACCTTGCAAGAATGAGTGGAGAATAACCTTCTTGGTGAAGGTTCTAGCTATCTTATTTTGATACATTTCCAGATTGTGCAGGTCACAAAGCCTATTCTCGACATGTGCTTCCAATTCTGCCAGACAAATTTCATCTACCTTATCTGGAACCTACTGGTCATAGAACGATGTGCATAATGAAGGAAACTGAATCTTGATGGGTTGTATGGCCTCAGTTCTATACACCAGGAAATATGGGGTCACCTAGGTTGAATTAAGTGTCATTTTCTGATAAGCCCAGAGGGCGTTGGGGAGCTTTTCTGGCCAACACTTCTTATTCTGACCAACCATTTTCTGCCAAATGTTAGAGAGGGTTTTGTTGAACACCTCGATCTTTCCATTTTCTTACACATGATAGCAGGAGTTATGGTTAGAATAGATGTTTTACTTAGCATAAAACTTCTTCAACTGAACTGCTCGGAAGTTCATTTTGTTATCGGTGAGGATGGCATGATGACCTCCAAATTAGTGGATGATGTTGGAACTCACAATGTCAATGAAGGAATGGACCTTGACCTCCTTAAGTGGAACAACCTCTACCCACTTGGAGAAGAAATCTGTAGCCATCAGGATAAATCTTCACTTGCGAGCTATCGCTGACAAATATGGTCCCATGACATCGAGTCCCTATACCGCAAATAGACAAGAGTATATGGTGGAATGGAGAGGCTCTGGCGGCAGATGCATAACGTTATCATGAATTTGGCACCCATGGAATCTCTTGTAGAACTCGATATAATCATGGATCATAGAGGGCCAAAAGTACTCCAGTCTCTGGATCTATTGAGATAGCTTCGGCTCAGTCTGGTGGGCGCTGTAGGAACCGGCATCAACCTTTTGTATGACCTGATAAATCTTGAATCCTTGGATACAACGGAGGATAATACCATCAAACCCATGCTTTTAGATAATCATATCATGGTTGGGACCATCTTGGATGATAAAATGTAATGTGCGGTGTCATATACACTGGCGCTCAGCCCGATCAGTCGGGAGGTAACCCTTTTGGATATATTCGACAAAGGGGGCTCTCCAGTCAGGAGTAACTTCAATCACCACATCTAGGGGACCCAGGGGTTCTGACATGGAGGATCTGGTGGTAAGGTGGAATACCTATGGGCCGTCATCTCCATTGGGGGTGATAAGAGCAATGACTCTCTGACGTGCCACGTGGATAATCAGATCATCCTGCTCGGGCTCTGCATGTGATGCATCCAGGCCGGACGGGTGTTAGCTCGACCGTTCTGAGATCTAGGGACATGAGTAACATACAGTCTATATGGGAACTAGGCCATTAGCTATAGAGTGCTCTAGAAATATGTTATGAGCTCTGTATTTCTGATGACGTAGTCACCATTAATATGCTTGATGACTAGTTCATAATACCCTTTCACATGAAAATGGGGCACATCAATGTCAAGGGCCAGCTCGAGGCCAGTGATGAGAGCCTGATACTTTGTTTCATTGTTGGTGTAGCCTTCTGACAATAGGAATGAGTATGGTAGAATGACTTGTGTCAGGGTAATAAAGGCGATACCAAAGCCTACGCTGTTGAGCCTGGGATCATTAAGCCTCCTGCTAGTGGGGCTTCAGAAAGCACCATCAAATTGAATCTACCAGCATGGAATGGCTTAGTCCACCAAGAGCATCACCTCATAGGGAAAATCGAGATCTAGGGACCGGTCATCAGGGGCCGGATGGTAAGCGAGGAAGTCTGCCAATTCTTTCCCCTAAATTTTTTTTCAGAGGGAAAAAAATGATATTGAACTTCTAGATAATCACTGTCCACCGAGCGAGACAGCCCATAAAAATTGGGAGGTTCATAATGTACTTCATTGGGTCTACCCGAGATACCAGCTGTACCTCGTGGGGCTACAAGTAATGTCCCAATTTCTGTACATCGAATACCAGTGCATGGAAAATCTTTTTGATGGGGGAGTATCTGGTCTCCATATAGAGAATCATACAACTGAGTTAGTAAAGTTTGTTCTCCATTCGTAATTGTTCTTATGGGTGAGAAGGGTGCCGAGAGATTGTTCCAGGGAGGTCACATATAGGATCAGGGGTTTTAAGGAGACGGGTTGCATCAAGACTAGAGGTTGGAGCATATACTACTTTATCTCTTAAAAATCTATCTGACACACTTTGTCCCATTCGTAAGTGGTGTCATTCTTCATGAGCCAAGAAAAGGTCTTACACATTCCAGTCAGGTTCGCGATGAATCAGCGTATGTAGACTAAGTGGCCTTGGAAGCCTTGAAGATATCGAATGTTGCTCAGAGGAGACATCTGGCTAATGGCCTTGATCTTCTCTGGTTTGATCTCAATGCCCCTGTATTTGGCAAAAAATCCGAGAAACATTCCATAGGTGACCCTGAAGGCACACTTCAATGGGTTCATCTTCCGGTGACAGGAAAGGAGAAAGATGAACAATTTCTCAAGGTCTTTGATATGGTCCTGATGCTAGCGATATTTGACCACTAGATTTTCCACATAGCATTCCACCGATGTTCCAAGGATCGGCTTAAATATGTGATGCATATCCCGCTGGTAGGTGTCACCTGCATTCTTTAAACTGAAGGGGATGACTTGGTAACATAAATTACCTTATGGTTCCATGAAGGCTGTGAACTCCTCGTCCTCGGGGGCCATTCAGATCTGATTGTACCAGTATTACCCATCTAAGAAGGAGAGGGCTTGGAATCCAGCTATAGCATCAACCAACAACTTCGTCATAGGAAGGAGAAAATCGTCCTTCGGACAGTGACAGTTGATATCCCTAAAGTCGATTTAGACTCTGATCTATCTGTTCTTCTTCATAACTGGAACAATATTGGCTATCAATTTGGGGTACTATACCTTCTTAAAGAAATTGGATTTGATGATATTATCAACTTCTGCCTCTACCGTGGAATCATGAGAATGGTGCATCATTTTGGGAGGCTACTTGAACCCGCAATGATTTTTAGGGAGACAGAGGTGGTGGATGGATACCTGCGGATATAGTCATGGAATCTCATCATAACTTCAGGAGAACACATCACGGTGATATTTCAGGAAGTCTATGTACCATTGTTGCTCCTCAGGGGGTATGGATGCACTGATCAATGTGGGTCTTGTGTCTGCCTCGCTACTGAGGTTCACTTGTACCAACTCGTCAACTGTGTCAGAAAAACCCTATTCAAAGTCAGGGGGAGCATCCTCTAAATATTCTTCTTCACTTATAGAGGGGGGATATTCGGTGGGAAGAATTTCTTCAGAGATCAAAGATCTCGGTGGGTGGTTGGTACCATCTTGAGCGGTAGTGGTCACTGCATCGGGGGACCCTTGTGCTGCCGCAACCATAGCGATGAAGGCTATAGATCTGATCCCATCTGGTCTTCGGCCCAAGGGGCCACACTAGATGATATCAAAGCAATAGTGGCATGTAGTCTTGAGTCGGTTAATTCTGGCCTGGAAAAACAAGAAATTATGACGTATTTTCATTTCCATGGGGTGGACATCTAGATACCTTATAGGGTTATGAGGCTCTAGGATCACCTGTGCCTGATATGTATAGGAGTACGATGTGATTTTTTTTCATCACTTAGACTTGGTAATGTGTTCTGCCCTTGTCCTAAACACAACGAATCATTTTCCCGTGTCCGGGGTTGTAGCCTCCAATTAGTGGATTTGAAAGACATAGGCATCATCTAGATCTATCCATAGGTCGGTCATTGTCGTGGCATTCTCGACCTCATTGGTCTGAATCTTATATTCCTTTCTCTTATAGTAGTTGGCATCCAAATAGCACGCCTCACAAGAAGCAAAGGGATATGTGTCACCTTGATGTATGCCCACTTGACCATTAAGGGAGTACTTGAGGCACTGGTGATATGATGAGGGAACCTTTGCATGTAGGTAGAGCCATGGCCTTCCCATCCAAGAATTGTAGGCAGTGTCCTGGGAGACTTCCATAAATTCGGTACTGGAAACCAGGCCAACAAACTTGGTATTCAAGTGGATATTACCGACTGGTGTCTATTGTTTCCTATCATAACCTTGGATTCTTAGGTCAAAGGGACTCATATCATCTTCAGACAATCCCAGCATTCGCAGGGTCTGAGTCAGGATTAAGTTAATTCTAGATATTGTGTCGATAAAAAAGCGATGAAACTTCACACCATTGAACTGGACGGTGATGTACAGTGGGAGAATGTGCCCCTGTATGGGAGAGCCTTCATCTTCTCCAGAGAATGAGAAAAGGTCCTATCATTCCGCATTCTCGACCGCTTCATCATGGAATGCTTTTGCGGCTACTAATTTCATCTCAAAATGGAGGGGTCTTCTTGAAGCCTTATAGAGGACCTCATGCGTATCTAAAGATATGAGAAGGGCCTCAAGAATGGAGATCATTTCTTAAATACTGGATATATTTTTAAGAATATTGTACATCCTCACTAGTCCCAAACTTCTGCTTGTAGGAGGCCGCTCTTTGACTAGAGGCTTGGTGGGGCCTATTGGATGGACCAGTGGCTAATTGGTACTGAGAACATCATGCTGCCCACTATTTGATGAATGGAGAGTACATGCTGTACTGGGGCTAGAAGACTGGGACTGGTCCTGGGTGGAGCGTGGCGGATCACGGTGAGGCCTAGGTGGCCCTTCTTGGTCTAGTATCACAAATGGAGGTGTAGGCGGGCCGGATGACACTGGATGAGGAGGTTGCACATGCTGAGCTCAGTGTTGACCTTGTTACCTGGTTTCAGTAGTATGCACAGCATAGTTGGAATTATAGACTGATGCACTCTGGTAGCCTATATAGCCATGGCTCCATCAACGCTGGAAACGACTGGGGAAATTTGGAAGATTCGTCTGTCCCTCCTCGTCGTCAGGAATTATGTCGGGATTTACCAGCTCTACGGTGTTAACAGAGGCGTACCCTTGATCGTCACATGAAGAGTCATCCACTACTGGACAAATTTTGGGAGGGATAGCCATCCCCACTAGCAAGAAGTCATCAACAGTAAGGAATGACGATGGCATCGGTGGGGGACTTTTCTTTCCCTTGTGTCGTCAGTGTTTTCTCTTCTGGGAAGAGGCTAGTTGAGAAGATGATGCAGAAGTGGTGGTTGTAGCTTCTAAAGGCTCTGGCCGATTCAGGCATGCCCAGATGAAACTATGGGCATGAGAGACTATTTTTTGAGCCATCCAGTCATCATAATTATGGGATCCGCAACTGGAAACCTGATGCCACTCACCCTCATAGTCACTATTGTTGTCTAGCCTCACAAAGACGCATGATACCTACACTGAGGCTGGGTCCAGACTGACTATGCTGTTGTTGACCTATTCTTGGGGATAGTCTTTGAACACATATCTCTTTTTGAGAGTATTCCCCAGGATCTGGTGATAGGGGTAGTAAATAGGGTGATCAGTAAGTTTAGCCTCTTACAGTCTTATATACTCAAGAAAAACGCATAATCCCCTATTCCAAGGCTCTACGGATGTAACCGGGGACCTGTGGTTCATTTGAATGAGTAGGTCAAGTTTTTCCTATCTGGAAAGGAATCCCTTAGAGCGTGACCCTGACGGGGGGCTAGAGGATCCCGTCAAGGAGGTGTATCTCGGTTATCTTGCATTGGCGGTGGCAGCGCATTGCGCAGGGGCACATACCGATTTTTAGGCGGTTGTTGCTGGGTTGGGGGCTACGCCATTAGTGGAAGGACCTTATAAGGATTCAGAGGTGGCTCCACTAGAAACAACTATAATTTCCTGGGGGCCTCTATTTGGGAAACTGCCGCAGGCTTGGCCCTAGCGGTCCTTCTCGTGGGGAGTGCAGGAGACAACGGTCGTGCCTACCTAGCCTGCTGTAAGGCTTCCTCTAGGTGCTGGGCCTTATCAGAGAAGTCTCTAAATCCACCAGGGTAGTTCTGGGTGATAAGAGATGGAACTAGTTCCATCTTAACATTTCCCACACACATCGTCAGTAATTTCTCCTACGTTAGTGGCATATCGAGGGAATATGTGAGTCCTTTCCACCGGGCAACAATGTTGGAAACACACTCATCAGGCCTCGGCTTTCACTTGAAGAGGTCTGCGATACTCATTTTCTACGTGGTGGAGCTGAACTAGTAGAGGAATTGTCTACGGAGGTCCTCCCAGCTGATAACCAATCTGATGGGGAGCTAGATGTACTAGAAAAATGCAAGGCCTTCCAATGTCTGCACAAAACACTAGAGTTTGGCGGCTTCTTACTACGCTAGAGTTCCCAAAATGGAGATACATCTTGAGGTAAAGTGGGCTAGGTGTTGTGGTGGGTCGTCTGCCCTGTTGAATGGGGAAAATGTGGGATTCCCAAAACCCGGTAGAACTGTCATATCATCCACCCAAGCTAGATATGTTTTTACATCAGGTGGGAGTTCCACCTGTCGCATTTCCAACAACTCAATATGGGAAATGAGTGCCACAATTGGATCATTTGGGTGGGGGTCCCTATCTTGACAGGGATCCCTAACCACGAGTTCGTTGGAGGGTTCTTCAACATTGTAAGCAGGCCTAGCAGCTCATGGTGCAGCTGGTGGCACAACCCTTAGGGTAGTTCGGGGAACCCGAGTTGGGTCACTTGTATTGTGGCACTGTTACGGAGGGTTTGGAGAGACATACCACACCCTATTTCTATATGTCCCAGCTTCAACCCTGTCCACGGGGGATGGATGGTTAGGATCACTTGGATGTAGCACTTTGATAGGAAGTTGTTCCTGCCCCCGCTGCCATGGCCTAGGCTTACCATAGTCTGGCCATCACTTTGTAGCCCGTTCAGCTAGGGGGTCATCAACCATCTTCATCTATTCGGCAAGTTGCTGACACAACACAAATTTGTTAGGGTCTTCCTCCATCTTCTACACTGAGCCGGACAGGTCGGAGGGTTTGGCGGCTCCGAGATTCTCTTTACCCATACCATGATTTAGGCTTAGTACTAATGACTTGGTGGGTGAAAGGAGACCCATCAGGATCCTCTGTTGATGATTAACCCTCCTGGAGGGGTCCAGTAGTTGTGGCACACCTTCAGTGGGTAGGTCCCTATCTAGGATCTCCAGCTTGTCTTCCTATTCTGATACGCTGGCCATGTTAACTGTGACTCTACCTGGGGGCATGTTCTCAATGTCTCCTAGTGATTCGATTTACCATGGAATAGGACTAAAGAGTATGGAAGCATATTTCCCCAAACCAAGAATATGCAGTTGGGGGTGGGGGGGGAAGGCTCCTTGATTATCTTTCAGAGTACCTTGAAACTCTAAATGCATTGCTATTGGAGGGCCCTTTGGTGACCTCGTGACTCTGGGCACTAGGCCACAGGGAGTGTGGCGAAATCAACTAAACATCATTGTTTTCCATTGTCTTAAAAATGATCTTGGCTCCTCAGATAAACCACTTGCTGATGATGAAGGAGAAAGTGTGTTTCCCGAAGGGTTGGACAGAAACACTCAACTTCTTCTATAGTGAGGGATTTCGGTACGCAGAAATTCGGCGCTACCACGGGCCAAAACATCTCAGGGAAGTAGTCTTCTGGGAAGATATTACATAAGCTCCTTGGCTTGGATTCAGGTTCTATCCATTCATTTCCCCATTCTTCAACTAGAGGTAGCTGAGGAACTAGTAGTGGTACTGAAGCAGACCACTGGGACGGTAGGCTGGCTGGTGGAGAATATGACGAGCGAGCTAACAAACTGTCGCATCTCGGGCAATCCTCTGAAGTGTGTAGCGACATAGCCACCACATCGCAGTAGGATGGGTTGATGTCCACAGTTCCTATTGTAAGGGCTAGGGATACTGGTGATGGTTCGCGCTGCTGCTCTCCTGGTAATGGTACCCAGAATAACTCCACGTGATCTCTAGTCGAGGTAGATAGTGATTTTGTTGACGATGGTGGTGATTTCATGACCGTAACCTATGGAGTTTCCAAATTTTCTTCCTCTTGTATATACCTACGGAGGGATGCAAGAATCTGATAGACCTGGAATTCTGAGAGTACTAGGATGATGTGCCTCATTCTTGCCCCAACCCATGACTCGAAGGAGTGAGTGGAGGGTTCATGTGCTAAGTTGTACTCTACTTCAGAGTTTGAGAAGCGGTCTGGTTTGATCTCTGTCCTGACCTTCCTCTAATTCTTCTTATGGTGGAAACGACCCACCGTCCTTCCCATAGATGGATCTTCGAGATAAGGTAGATTTATGACACGAGGTGGTCCTTCGGCCGTACTGGTGCTGGGACGGAGAGGGATTCACCAGAGTAAGTCGGGATGCGAGGAGAACTAGGACAAATATCAAAGAGGACATGGGGAAGACCTCTGTGGGTAGCACTACAATGGGTAAGACCTCCTCTGAAACTGGTAGGAGCATTGGTGGAACCACCATGATTGTTTCCCCCAGTGACATCAGTATGAGGAGGTTACTCGTACTGTTCAAGCTGAACACGAGTAGGACCTCCAAGTTGGGCGTTGGTGAAATGAAGTCGGCCCTCACACCTCTAATTTATAGGGTGATGAGGACCTTCTCCAGCTTCTACGAGGGCACAGGGAGGGTCCCCATGTTGGAGAGCGACCAGATGTTCAACCTCCCCATACCAACGGTCTGTGGCTGGAGGAGTGATTCCATATTTGGTGTAGTGGGAACGGGATATACTTCTGTACTGAGAATCACAGACGTGGGTAGGACCCTAATTTGGATTGATGGTGGAACATGGAGGACCACCATTCCAAGACTATAAGTGGGGAAGGCCCTCGTTCTCCATGGTAGCGGTACGGGCAGGACCTCCGTCCTGGGTGGCCTTGCTACAGGTTAGTCCACGGTGGCCACATCCTATGCTGGCGACCAAGAGAGTCGACCCATCCTGCTCGTGGGGCAGTTGGGGCCTCGATCTAGGTCAGGTGTATGAATGTCCCTGGTTATCATACACAGGGAGTTGGTGATATGTGTCAGCAGTGGCTCGGTCCACAGTAACGGTTGATGTTGATGCCCCTTAGTGGATTTCCACTTTGTCTTGCGCCCGACACTAGCATCGGGTTAGATGGATCGGAGCCAATGGTGCATTTACATGGCTTACCTACTCGTCATCCAAAATGACTGGGTGGCGGCGCTGACATGTCCTGGTAGGAACCCTTATTGGGAGCCCCTAGAATGGGATCCTAGCTGGGCTGACCCGGATATCCCCTACCTCATCGGCATAGGGCAAGGAGTCATCGTGACATTCTGAGGATAGGCTACCGAAACGGTTATGTGTTGGAGTGGGGAGTAGTGTCTCTCTACACAGCCCTTGGCGGTGGCCTTGATGACAAGGTGCAGATGCCACTAAATCCAGGTAGGCCATATCCCTAGTCGGGATAAAATACTCCTCCTTGTACCGGAATATGAGGTCATTGATCACCCTTTGTTGAATAAAATATAAGGGAGATATGGGGTGGGGACGCCCAGCGGTCGTGGCCATTGATACCATCGTAGAAGAGGTGGAAGCACGTGGGATTGTTACACTTTTACTACCCCTACCCCTGCATCGGTGTGAAGGCAGTGATCGAGTTTCGAGTACAACATCTTGGTTTCATAAAGTAATTAGATTAACTCATCGGTGATGAAAGAAGAAGGGAATCGACGACTAGTATCCCAACACCATTCTGTCCTCCATGGCGTGTATGATGGATCAACACTAACAACGTCGCAGACCAGGACGTCCAATGTTTTGACTACCCCAACTTCTGGTGAGCTTCATGCCAGGCTCGCTATTTTCTTGGCAGGACCCGGCACCAGATATCTATATCTGGTGACACACTAGTCCACTGATGTCTTTAACGCTACTAATCTTCATTTTGAGGAGAATATTTTCACTTTGGGTTCACCATTTATTTTTCTGATGCTTTTTCCATAGTGCATGCATCCATCTTGTTGGAGGATGGTGGCATTGTCTATGGCCCCACATTCCCGCTTTCCAAAGGCGGGCGGCATCCATTCCTTGTTCTAGGAATTTTTCTCTTTGATCGAAATAGGATATTGGGACATGGTTTATTCCATCAGGGGATTCCTCCTTGGAACTTGTCACCTAGTACGGATCTCCCTTATAGATTTAAGATGTTGTTCGTTAAAATCTTACTAGTTCTATATCTGCATGGACAACAGTTAATTACAATAATTTTTTTCGGTACATTATAAAGGGTCCAGTCAGAGTATCAACCTTCAGTTAGGGTAGTAGTCGCGTTTGACATCACTGGCGTGTCTGGACGCTGGGACACTGGCGCGTCTGGGTTTCATCTTTTTATTATAGGGCTTCTCGAGGGCGTGTAAGCCCAAGGCATCCCACGTCGAATTAGAGGAATTATATGCCATAGGCATGTCTCTGAGGTTTTCCATAGATTCCCATTTTTAACACAGGGTATGCCGCAAGTTTAACATCTAGTGGAGATAGATCAGACTGATCAGAACACTGATGGGATTGGATCAGACATGTGTGATCCCCCAAGGGAAAACTGATGTTAGGAGTGGGGTGAGTTGACCTGCTCTCACCATGATGTGGTGGCCTAGGTAAGAATCAATATGGATAATGGATGGTTGAATGGAATGGATGTGGAATGATATGGAACTTTCGTGAGCCTAAATGGGACTTATTCCTCAAACGGACTTCCTACATATCCCAGTGGTAGGGAATCAAATTCCGCATAGTTCGATGGTTCCAATGTTTTACCGCTGACTGGGGTATCAATGGCTAACTACTGATTGTGGTCCACAGTTTAACATCATGCTGGACAAGGGTAAACTAATGTGAAGGAGTACTTGGGGCCTAGATAGATGGTGGGATTGAACCTCGTGGAGGATTCCTGCGTACCTCACCTTGGAATGGATCAAAGACCACGTAGTTCAGGTGGGTTTGGACGAACCAAAGTGAAGGGGGTCGGATTGATCGGGTGTTGCACCTAAACCTCAGGTTGGCATCCTATGTACCTTATCTTGGAAAAGATCAAAGCCCACGTAGTTTAGATGGGTGTTTTGTGAACTGATGTGAGGATGGTCGGGACCAATGGATAGTGGTAATTAACCTTAGGGAGGCTTCCTACGTACCCTATCTTGGAAAGGAGCAAAGACCTCATAGTTTAGGTTGGATATGGGGCTTACACTCTAGGCTTCCTGGAGAGGATGTCACGGTTGATGCTTTCACTAAGCCAATGTGATTCATACTTTATGTCAGAGACAAGAGACAGTAAATAACAGACGACCACGTCACGAGATTTGCATCTGTGGGAAGTAGAGTGGGGCTGACACATAGTTAGCGGCCCAAAAAGAAAATAGGGGCTTACACATGGTCCGTAACCCAAAGAGGAAATAGGGGCTTAAGCGTGGTTAGAAACCGGAAAAGATTGATAATGGGACTTACTCAAGGGTGGAGTCCCAGGTGGTGACAAATCCCAGCAGGAGAGGGATTTGGCACCCAAGTAGAGAGAGGGAGCAAGGGTACTACCTCCCGCAAGGAAAACTAGGGGGTTACACCAGGGTCGTTAATTTTTCCCAAGGACGAATGACAATTTGGTAAAGAATATGTCATTCCATGTGAGGAATGAGTTCACTCCCGTGGAGATCAGTGGGAGTGCAGAATGTTCATAGTGGGGGAACTTCACATATGAGGCATGGAGAGAGGTCATAGTTTAATGTCATGTGCTAAGGACGATGGAATTTGTATGTTTAATGTCTTGCATATCAGATGAGGGGGGTGTGATCTTCTCTCCTAGGACATACATAACTGATACCCACCCACCTTTAGGTAAGGAAGGAATCAGCAATGTCATTACTGGGGGTGTCGAGAGATGATCCCATTGGGGGTCCACGTTAGGATTGCTATGCGAAGAAGCAATAGCTGTTAGCGTGACTATGCGAAGAGGTATGAGGAGAATCAATGCAATGTGAAACATAACCCAAGGGACTTTAAAGTAACTTCATATGAGCCTAGAGGTTCATATTAGAAAATAGTGTCTGAAGTAGATTTATTGGGAGTAGGAGGCACCCAAAAAGGATGTCCGAAATAGATACATCGAACAAATGCGCACAAAAAGGGAGGCTTGCACGCAAACGGAACAGTTATATGGAAAACACCGGGTGAGTAGCTGGGAGAATTGTGCGCAATCATGGGGGTTTTTTTGCAATTTGAGAGGTTTTGGCGCACAAAGGGGATCCAAGGTTTTGTGCGCAATTAAAAGGGATTTCATGCAAGTAATATGGGTTGTGCGTAATTGGAACATATTGCGTGCAAGGAATATGGGTTACATTCAATTGGAAAAGATTGCGCACAACTTGCAAGGGATTGCACGCAATTGAAATGGATCATGTGCAAGGGATGGGACTCAAAAGGATTTGGACGAGGGTTAATTTCGAGTGATCCTAGGAGAAGGCGGACCCCTGGGCGACCTGTCACGAAAAATATCGTACCTGAAATCCATCTTTTGCATGTAGGAGGTTGATTTCACGTAAAGGAGATGGTTTGGATTCTTCATTCGTCAGAAGTTGAAGGGGTGGCCTTCTGTTTATAGGTGCTCGAGGGCGTCAGATCCATGTAGAAGCTAGTCCATGCGAAATATTGTGCACCTGTGTTGGCAGCGCGAAAGTTCGATCATGCGGGGGCTACCATGTGAAAAATTTTGCACCCGAGGTCGGTGGCGTGGAGGTTTCCACATCTGCGTGGAAAACTTCTTCAGATCCCACAGTTTTCCTTCAGTGAGGTATTTTTTTCGTGCACACCTACAATTTTCTTGCACGGCTATTCTGGTCCCTCTGGAATGGATCACCGGATCGAAATATGTATTTGCTTTGTCATGCCAAAACCTCCTTCCTCTCTTGAGAGTTTTTTAGCGTCTACAGATGTAGAAATGTAAATCCCCATTATCCAAAGATAAAATATTAGATAGAAATCAGTTAGATTATTTTTCCTAGATTATATTAAATAAGTTCAAGAAGAACAATCAAATCTCCATAAATGAGAGTTATGTTTTCGAAAAACTAGTTGGGAAATATTAACATAAGAATAATATGGTTACTATGTAATGTAAATTAAAATATCATATAATAAATTATATTAGTTGATATTAAAGGTAATGGGCTAGTTAATATAGCATATAGAAAATAATGGTGTGTTATACCACACTTGTCTCATCGATTTGGAAATGAGACAATGAAACACTTAATATAATTCCTAACTTCTATTAAAAGGATTGACCCTAATTTATAAAAAACGTAATATATTAATCACCAATTTTATAACCTAGTTATTTTATATAAACTATTGTAGACTTTACTTAATGTAATTCTCAATAGGAATATTAGTTAGTCAATTTTTATTTTCAATATCATTTGTGAGTAATCTTGATTTGTTTGAACTAGTTTCATAATAGCGGGGTCATTATTCATTATTATACCGTAGTTAAACATTAATAGATCGCACAAGATACTATAATTGGTTATTTATTATTATAAATTAGGTTAAAATTTAATTATATGAATGTTTTGGTTATGATCCTTAAACATAACTTTGACGATAAGTATGTTTTGATACTTTCTAATGAATGAAATTTGGTATGATAAATAATGATTTTAATATTAATGTGACTATTATAGAACCAAAAAAGCCTTATTATTTTATTTCTATGAAATATTATCAGTAATTAATTTCTCTTTATAACCCATTACATTATTTGACATCATTTTTCTAATAAGTGGTTAGACTGCCCCAAAGATGAATATTCCATAATTCATGGATGAGTATGGTTATGAAAGTGGTTTCATTTCAAATAATATCATTATTAAAGGATTATAATGAAATTATTTAGATATTTTAATTATCTTAAATAATATTTCAACATATTTTAATAAATAATAAAGAAACTACGTGAAAAATGAGAAATGTTACATGGTGGAAGTCCACACAATTCAAGAATGTTTATTTCATTTTTGATAATGGAAAAGGGAAAATATGGTTGATGGTTATTTCAAAATTATAAAAAATTAATCATTATATAAATAATTAATCAACATATAATATTGACGAAAATTATTTTAAACTCAATGAAAAAGAGAAACAACATTAGGGAAAAGTTGGTACTAATGTTAAGAACATTTAGTTTCCCTTGGAGGATTCCTTGTAAAGGGGAGACATATCATACAATATTGTTTCCAAAATAATAAGGATTTGAAATAGGAATATAGGGAATAAAATAATTATATATTTTATAAGGAAACTAAAATTTTTGAGTGGTCTTGAAGGGGTGGTGAAAGACCCCATTTTTAAGTGGCGAGAATATATTATTTTAAATATTTCAACTTAATATAAATAGAGCTCATGTTTCACATGTGAAGAGAAATACAACGTAAAAGATGAAAGAGTTAGTATATTTTATTTCTAAGGAAAACCCCAACTAGTTAACTATAAACATGTTTTTATCATGTTAATCCTACTACTTCTTTAGTTAACCAATTTCCCCCTTTTGTTTTTTACCATAGTAGATATTTTTTAATGAAGTAATTCTTTTTTATGATTAAAAATGAAATGAAACATATTAAAAAAAATTGTAACTACTAATTATAAATATAAAATCCATTTCATTAGATAAAATTTTTATTTTTAAGAAAAATCATTATTAACATTAGAGCGTGTAACGCGTAAAAACACATTTTTAGTAAAAGTATATTTGTAAACATAAGATTTATGTCCAAGAAAAATTATCGATGTTGTTTGTTTCTATGAAATATATTATTTTATTATATAAAAATAAAATTTATATTTATTTAAAATAATAAAGAATATAATTTTAAATAAAATGATATTTTATTAAAAGGAAACTCTAACATGGGTTTGTTTTATGGGAAATTATTTCTTATGTTAAGAAAAGGTTAAACAATATTTTTAGAAATTCATCATGGTATTTAAGACTGAAAGATTCTTTTTATTATGAAAACCTTAAAACCCGGGGATACACATCACGAAGGATGGAAATAAAGAAGGCCAAGTGAGTCCTTCCAGATCACATTGACACATTCGAACGGAAGAGAGTTAAGACTATCATAAACTATCAAAGTCTCCTCTGGCCTGCCCCCACGAGCCATCGCATCCGCCGCAAAGTTGGATTCCCTTACACTATGATGGAACATCCTTCCCTGGTTGTTCTCCACTTTGCTTCTTCTATAAATATACTCCAGATCCCAAGCGATGTCACATTTTCCCTAAAGAGATCTGACCAGAACCTCTGAATCAGATTCTACCTCCGTCACCCGAAGTCCTCTCCTCCTGCATAGAGTCACACCCAAGAGTAGGGCTCTAAACTCTGTGCCCATAGAAGTACCAAGTCCATAATAAGCACTGAAATCAATGTGAATTGAACCCCAACAATCTCAGAGAACACCACCGCCCAACATGATTCCTCCTAAACATGAACCATCCACATTAAGTTTCAACCCACGAGCCGGAGGCTACCACCTTACCCATCTCCCTCTCTGCAAGATCTGTGTACACTGTCTTTTAATTAGGGTTCCTAGCATACCTACATGCACTCCATTCTTGAAAAGGGAGGACAGTTCCATGATGATAGATCTCATCCGGAACTGGAGAGCTAACAGAGAACTCCAGCCTCCCAACCGTACTTGGTTTCGTGCTTCCCAAATTGTCCAGCATATAGATATCAGAATTATAATACCTGTTGTACGCTCCCCTGTTCTGTTACCAAAAATATAAAACCATGTCACAAGATGGTCTCGAACCAAAAGACACTCCCCATAAGGAAACTTGTATTGAGAAAACTGAGACCAAAGGAACGCTTCCCATCACCCCTGAAAAAACAAATGCAGCGTTGATTCCGAGCTCGGCCTCTCACAACAGTAGCAGCGCGATGCCATGTAGACCCCTCTACTCTGAATATTTTTCTCTATGGGAACAACTCGGTTTTTGATCCGCCACACTAGAAAATTCATTCTCATTGGGATTTCATTACACCAAGTGACCACATCCCCTGTCACCCCATTCACATTCCTCTGGGTAATTCTCCTGTAACCATTCAAACTAAAACGCCCCGACCCAACTTTTTTAAAACAACATCTATCTGGTTCCTCACTCATAACAACACTGTTAAAGAGATTTAGTTGTGAAGGGTTAAGGTTTTCATGTATAAACTCATACCTCTCGCATGCCTCCCTAAAAGAGATGTCAGGAAGAGGACATCCCTCATACCGAAGCCTCTCCTCCATCCATGTATCCTCCCAGAATCTGATCTCCACACGGCCAATCACCCATCTGGTGTAGTCATGAAGCACCTCTAGATGTGAGACCATACACTTGGTGAGGCCCGTCTCACCGCGCATGCAAAAATTTCCATGCCAACCATATCTTTCTCTGAAAAACTTTTCCCAGAGGGATTTACCGGCAATCACCTCCCAAGATAATCTTGCTTGCAGCCCCCGAATAGATTCAAGAATATCACGAAGACCTACCCCACCCTCTTCCACTGGTTGAGCCATCCTCTTCCAAGATGCCCAGTGGCATCTCCCCTCCCTTTTCGCATCCCAGAGGAATTATGTGAGAATATGTTCAATCCTCTCCACCGTGCCCTTCGGGGGATTGATAACAGCAAAGACATGCATAGGTATAGACAGAATGACACTATTGATAAGCATGATCCTACCCCCAAAGGAGAGAATCTTGTTCTTACAATTGAATATCCTTCCCAGGATGCGATCTACAATCCCATTGAATTGATTCGTCAAAATCCTTCCACTCGATATAGGGACTCCTAGATAGATAATAGGTAGTTGCCTCTATCCATAGCCAAGGATATCCTGTATAAGTCTGCACCTTCCTCCCAAGCATTTGTTGGAAATGAACAAGTGACTCTTCGATTGGTTGATCGACTGTCCACTTAGTTTCCCATACTCAGTCATAATCCCCTTAAGAGCTTTCAAAGATCTTCTCCATCCATTCAGGAATAATAGAATATCATTGGCAAACATCAGATGAGAAACACTATTTGAATTCCTTCTACCGTAAAAAGGCCTCAAACTTCCCTCTGCCATCCTCATCTTCAGGTTCCTGGATAAAGTGTCTTGGGCGAGAACAAAAATGATAGGATAGAGTGGGTCCCCTTTTCAAACTCCCATCTTGTTTTTGAAGAAACCAAAACATATCCCTAGAAGAGAGATAGAAATCCAAGGAGAAGTAAAGCATCTGAAAAAAAGATCACAAAATCGCTCCTGGAATCCAAAACCCCTCATGACCCATAAAATGAATCTCCACTCCAGATTGTTGAAGGCTTTATTCATGTCCACTTGCCAAATGATATTGGAACCAACAGTCTTTTTGTTCAAATCATGCACCATCTCACTTGATATTCGTACTGCCCCTTGTATACTTCTCCCTTGGATAAAACGGTGTTGTTCTTCAGAAATTATCTTGGGGATCACCTTGGCCAATCTCTTACCGATGACCATAGCCGAAATTTTGTATGAGACGTTACACAGAAAAATCGGTCTGAAGTGGCTAACAAGTGAGGGGTCTTTGGTCTTTGGCACCAGCACCACCCTTGAATAAGATATCCCCCAACATAATGGAGCCCCCCTAAAGAAGTCTCGGATAGCCTCCGCCACACATGGCCCCACAAACTCTCAAGCAGCACTAAAGAATAAAGCCGGGTAGCCATCAGGTCCGGGAGCACTCTCTTTCGGCATGCTTCCCAGAGCCTCTCTAATCTCCATTTCCTGAGGAATAGTGGGCATTCAATCATTCTCGGATTGATTTATCATCAAAGGTAAACACTCCAAAAAGTTAGAGTCCACTAAGGACTCTCTGTTGAAACCAGAATAATTCTCCCTTGCCCATAAACCCTCAATGTGTTTTAAAGATACTTTGTCGGCCACCATAACGTTTGAGGTGAAATCTCCATCCTCCCCTTTAATATTAATCTTCATGTTTATCCTATCTTTGATACATTCTTAAAAGAAAGCGTTATTGTGATCTCACTCCCTAAGCCACCTCACACGGGACCGTTGCATGAAGATTCTATCCATCTCTAATAGTTTCTCAGCCAGAACCATGTTTTTATCACAAAGTAGTGAAAATGTCCTCATTCTAGGAACCCTGCAGAGCTTCCTCTAACCTGCTAACCTCCTCTTATAAGCTGGTCACCCCATTATGCAAATCTGGTTGCTCCACCAACCACTGTCTGATGCTCTGTTTGAGCCTTTTGAGGTGATTTACCATTCCTCCCCAAGACCCCTCCCCCTCTTCCTCTAACCAAGACACCCTCACCATCTGTATGAAATAAGTGTCTTTATGTCATTCACTGAAAAAATAAAAACTCTTTCCAACCACAGCTTCACGTTTAATTTCTAGCAACAATGGAGCGTGGTCTGATAAAATACGTGGAAGCTGAGTAACCGATGTTTTTTAGAACATATCCAGTCCATGCAAGTTGGTAATCCATCTGTCCATCGGACCCCATATCTGGTTCTGGCCTTTACGGTTGTTACACCACGTAAACTTCGACCCCCCAAAGCCTAAATCCAAAAAACCCGAATGCAGTAATCATTCCTTGAAATCCATCATTCCATCCAGATTACATCCCATTCCTACTCTCTTCTCAGATACATCCACAACAGTGTTGAAGTCACCTCCCACGAACCACGGCAAAGGGCCAGATTGAACTGACTTTAAATGAGTCCAGAGCTCCCTTCTTTCCATCGCCTTATTGCTCGAAAAAATAAAGGAAGAGAGAAGGAAAAATCCACTCACCACGATTTTAATGTCAATGCACTAAGGCGTGACACTAAAAAACTCCACCAAAATATCATTCTTCCATAAAACCCAAATCTGAGAGTTAACAGGTCCACAATAAAAACAGTTCGAGAAACCCATTCTCTTTACTATCAAAGGATGCTTGCATGCATCCTACTTCGGCTCCAAAATCACAATCAAGGAAGGTTTGTATTTCCTACTCTCCAAATATATAAAGGCCCTCTTAGCCTAGGCACCTAGACCACGAACGTTACAAATAATGGTGGAAAACATCACTGTACAAACTAACGAGTTCTCTGAACCGTTGAAAGGTCCTGACTAGGGTGCACCAACACACCCTTCCCCTTGCCCCTCAAGCGGGTGATAGGCCCCGACAAGCCATCCATTCCATTACTCTATTTCACTGATAAAACACTTTCATTACTTAGAACATCCAACTCTTACAACTGTGGTCTCCTTCCTGCCTAGCCGTGAGGAAAATCTGCACCCATCTCTCCCTGGAACAAAGACAACAACACTCTTATCTGCAGAGACCAACGCGAGTTCTTCACTTCTTTCTCCACAACAATGTTCGCACTAAACATTTTTTTCAGAAGAAACCAAGAACTTGTTCACCAGACAGTTCTGAATAGCCCCAGGGGATAGTTGTGATGAAAAACCGATTGAAGAAGGAGGGGGAGAAAGCAGTCTGGTCAGACTTCCCATCGAGAAAGGTATCTTAACCTCCAACTCCCTCTGGGAAACGTATTTTCCTCCACTGGTTGAACCTGTCCTTTGCAAAACCTGACCTAGAGACCAAGAGATGAAATCCATACTCCAAGAAGGGAAATCTGACTGCAACCCGATGATGTCAGACGGTGTTTCCCCAGTTGTCTTTCCCAACTCGCCAACTCCGCTGGGTAAATTCAAATTTGAAACCTCTCGGGGTATAACGGACGTATCCAGCATCCCTCACCCACCCGACACCAAAAAATGAAGTAGGGGAGAATTATTCTGGTTTCAATAGAGAGTCCTTAGGGGACTCTAACTTTTGAGAGTGTTTACCTTTGATGATAACTCATTCCGAGAATGATTGCATGTCCACTATTCCTTAGGAAATGGAGATTAGAGAGGCTCTGGGAAGCATGTCAAAAGAGAGAGCACCCAGACCTGATGGCTTCCCGGCTTCATTCTTCATTGATGCTTGGGAGTTTGTGGGGCCATGTGTGGTGGAGGCCATATGTGGGAAGTAGAGTGGGGCTGACACATAGTTAGCGGCCCAAAAAGAAAATAGGGTCTTACACGTGGTTTGTAGCCCAAAGAGGAAATAAGGGCTTACGCGTGGTTAGAAACCAAAAAAGATTTGTAATGGGACTTACTCAAGGGTAGAGGCCCATGTAGTGACAAAGCCCAGCGGGAGAGGGATTTGGCACCCAGGTAAGAGAGGGAGCAAGGGTACTGACTCCCGCAAGGAAAACTAGGGGATTAAACCAGGGTGGTTGCTTTTTCCCATGGAAAAACGACGATTTGGTAAAGAATATGTCATTACATGTGAGGAATGAGTTCACTCCCGTGGAGATCAGTGGGAGTGCAGAATGTCCACGGTGAGGGAACCCCGCATATGAGGCATGGGGGGAGGTCACAGTTTAATGTCATGTGCTGAGGACGATGGAGGTTGTATGTTTAATGTCTTGTAGATCAGACGAGGGGGGTGTGCTCCGCTCCTCTAGGACATACATAACTGATACCCTCCCACCCTTGAGTTAAGGAAGGAATCAATAATGTCATGACTGGGGGTATCGAGAGATGATCCCATTGGGGGGTCCAAGTTAGGATGGCTATGCGAAGAAGCAATAGCTGTTAGCGTGACTATGTGAAGAGGCATGAGGAGAATCAATGCAATGTGAAACATCACCCAATGGACTTTAAAGTAACTTTTTATGAGCCTAGAGGGACATATTAGAAAACAGTGTCTGGCGTAGATTTATTAGGAGTAGGAGGCGCCCAAAAAGGATGTTCGGAAGAGAGACATCGAACACATGTGCACAAAAATGGAGGCTTGAACACAAACATAACAGTTGTACAGCAAACACCGGGTGAGTAGCCTGGAAAATTGTGCGCAATCATGGAGGTTTTTGTGCAATTTGAGAGGTTTTGGTGCACAAAGGGTATCAAAGGTTTTGTGCACAATTAAAAGGGATTTCATGCAAGTAACATGGTTTGTGCATAATTGGAATAGATTGCGTGCAAGGAATATGGGTTACATTCAATTGGAAGGGATTGCGCACAACTTGGAAGGGATTGCACACTATTTAAAGGGATCATGTGTAAGGGATGGGACTCAAAAGGATTTGGACGAGGGTTAATCCCGAGTGATCCTGGGAGAAGGCGGACCCCTGGGCGACCTGTCCCGAAAAATATTGTACCTGAAATCCATCTTTTGCCCACAGGAGGTGGATTTCACGTAGAGGAGATGGTTCGGATTCTTCATTCGTCAAAAGTTGAAGGGGTGGCCTTCTGTTTATAGGTTCTCGGGGTCATCAGATCCATGTGGGAGCCGGTCCATGCAAAATATTGTGCACCCATGTCAGCAGCGTGAATGTTCGATCACGCGGGGGCTGCCACGTGAAAATTTTTGCACTAGAGGTCGGTGGCATGGAGGTTTCCACATCTGCGTGGAAAACTGTCTCAGATCCCACGGTTTTCCATCAGTGAGGTATTTTTTTTGTACACACCTGCAATTTTCTTGCACGGCTGTTCTGGTACCTCTGGAATGGATCACTGGATCAATATATGTCTTTGATTTGTCATGCCAAAACCTCCTTCCTCCCTTGAGCGTTTTTCAGCATCTACAGATGTAGAAATGTAAATCCCCATTATTCAAAGAGAAAATATTATATAGAAATCAGTTAGATTATTTTTCCTAGATTATATTAAATAAGTTCAAGAAGAACAATCATATCTCCATAAATGAGAGTTATGTTTTTGAAAACTGTTTGTGAAATATTAACATAAGAATAATATGGTAACTATGTAATGTAAATTAAAATATCATATAATAAATTATATTAGTTGATATTGAAGGTAATGGGGTAGTTAATATAGCATATAAAAAATAATGGTGTTTTATACCACACTTGTCTCATCGATTTGGAAATGAGACAATGAAACACTTAACATAATTCCTAACTTCAACTAAAAGGATTGAACCTAATTTATAAAAAAATTAATATATTAATCACCGATTTTATAACCTAGTTATTTTATATAAAATATTTTAGACTTTACTTATAGTTATTCTCAACAGGAATATTAGTTAGTCAATTTTTATTTTCAATATCATTTGTGGGTAATCTTGATTTGTTTGAACTAGTTTCATAATAGTGGTGTCATTATTCATTATTATACCATAGTTAAACATTAATAGATCACACAAGAAACTATAATTGGTTATTTATAATTATAAATTAGGTAAAAATTTAATTATGTGAATGTTTTGGTTATGATCCTTCAACATAACTTTGACGATGAGTATGCTTTGATACTTTCTAATGAATGAAATTTGGTATGATAATTAATTATTTTAGTATTAATGTAACCATAATATAACATAAAAAGCATTATTATTTTATTTATATGAAATATTATTGGTAATTAATTTCTCTTTATAACCCATTACATTATTTGACATTATTTTTCTAATAGGTGGTTAGACTTACCCAAAGATGAATATTCCATAATTCATGGATGAGTATGGTTATGAAAGTGGTTTCATTTCAAATAATATCATTATTAAAGGATTATAATGAAATTATTTAGATATTTTTATTATATTAAATAATATTTCAACATATTTTAATAAATAATAAAGAAACTACGTGAAAAATGAGAAATGTTATATGGTGTAAGTCCACACAATTCAAGAATGTTTATTACATTTTTGATAGCAGAAAAGGGAAAATATGGTTAATGGTTATTTCAAAATTATAAAAAAGTAATCATTATATAAATAATTAATCAACATATAATATTGACGAAAAATATTTTAAATTCAATGAAAAAGAGAAACAACATTAGGGAAAAATATTGTTTTTACTAAAACCATAATATTTACGACTCTATTAAGAAGTATTTATAAGGTAAAAACTTATGAAATATTATTTAGGTGTTTTTTTTACCAAAACCACTTTATGTATAAATGTAATTTTATAAAATTGGAATTTTATTTCAAGGAACTATATTTAATTTTATTTAATAATGACAAGATATATTAACAAGATATTTATTAATAATATAAATGTAGTTAATATTTTATATTCCAAATGTTAAATTTCTATATAAATAGTTTTAAATAAAAAATGTTGTTCAAAATTTATCAATTTTAGTATATGAATGTGAAAAAATTAATATAACTTTTAGACTTATTATTTCCATATTATCTTAAGATGAATTATTGATATTTTTTTGAAAAATATTGATATTCATGTGAATATTTTAAATTATCATTTTTATAAATAATATGACTTTATGAAATTACTATTATATAATAATGAAATGAAAAAAAATTGAAACATTTTTATAAGAATGAATACTAATTTTATAAGTAAATTTATAAAATTAAAAAATTTACTTTAAAATTATAAACACATACTTTACAATTTATAATTTAAGTTGTATTTTCAAAAATAATTTTTTTAATATATTATACATTTAGTATTATAAAATTAATTTATTTCACTTTCAAAATTTATATCAAAAAAATATCATTAAAATGTAGAATAATTAAAAACAAATTATATAATATGGAATTTATTTTTTTCATAAAGGATAAATTTTCTTTGGTAAAAACAAGTTATCATGGTGAAAAATAAAATGGTAAAAGTGAGTAAGCTTAGAGGTAAAGAGCCTAAAATGATAAAAAAAATTGATTCTATTAGAATTTTGGAGGTGTGTATGGAAATTATATCCTCCAAACAACATTATCAATCAATTTTTTAGAAACTTCCCTTAAGGGTTCCCTCCCATTATTGAGAAGTTTTAGATATTTACAAAAATGTCACTCCTTTTCACTTATAGAAGGTACACTCCTCTCCTCAATTCCCATAAAACCACAAAACTGTTTTGATTGACCCAAAATCTACCCAAACCTTTCCTCCAAAATCCTATACCCGTTAAGTATGTTCTGTTCTTCCCAAAAGACCACCACTAAAAAGATTCATCCGCTTCTCAAAGAAGATAATCCAAGAATATCGGTATACATTTGAAACCTATCTTCATCTTTTATATTTCATTATGTTCTTTTCTACATCTCTAATTTTATATTTACTATATATTAATAATAACATAATTAAAACTATTATAATTTTATGTTATTATAGTTGTGGAATAATCATTAACAACTCTCCTCTTTTTCATGAAGAGAAATGAAAAGGTGAACCATGCATTGTGTAGAATACCACCTCAACGATGCAACATGATTAATTTTACTTAACCACCCTATAAATTTTCTTATAATAGGGAATTTAATATATAATTATAAACTTTATGTGATTTTTTAGACTATGTAATTATAAACTATATCATCATTTTTCTATTTTCAATGGAAAATAAAATCATCAACCATTTGTACATGTGGACTACCGCCTCTATGGAATGATGGATTTACATTTTTAATTACACAAACACCATACATGGATGGTCATGAAAATGGTTTTGATGAATAAATATTATTTTTATTATATCATTATGGTTTTTAGGACTAATTGGAGAACATAATAATTTTATGATTAATAAATGATTATCATAAATTTAACTGTGTAAAATAAGCATACTATAAGGAAAGTAATTAATTAAAATTAACAAATGTTTTTATATAAATTTATTATTATTATATATTATATATAATTATGATATATCACACCACTAATAATTAGGATATATCATTATTATATGTGTTTAATGATATCACTACTAATTCAGCCCTTAATCATCAATAATTATGGAATGTTCATGATTGGATCATTTTGAGAACCTACTTGAATAGTGAAATGAAATTATAACATAGATGATTTCGAAAAAAAATATTTCTTGTATAATATAATATAATTATAAAAATAAGGAGTTTTTTTATTTGATAATGGTTACATCAATATTTAGCTCTTGAATTAGGAAAACAACTTCATAGGTTGAAAATCAGAGAAAAATGTTCTCTTCCTATTTCATATTCTATGATAAAGAATAAAGTACTCTTGAAAGGAAAAATAAAGATAAAGAGTCATTATAATTTATCTATTATTTTATCTTTAATGAATCTATGATGATGAATATTTTAAGAACAAAAAATTATGAAACTACTCATTTGAAACTACAACAAGTGGTCAAAACTACAAACACCCACTACTAAACAATTGTCCTTTAATAGAGATAAAATTGGCCTTCATAAGTGATAAAAAATAACAAACTACCATTGAATAATTCAAATCCAGGGTATTTATTAGCGCTATAAAAGCATTGATAAAGGGGTCCTTTATCGACGCTCAAAATGAACTGATAAAGGGGGTCTTTATCAACTCTTTTAGAAGGGCTGATAAATTGTCCCATTTATAAAATATTTTACTTATCACCAATAAAGGGCCTATTTATAATATCTTTTAGAAGTGATTATTATTAAAAATTTCACCAATTATTTTAAAAGTAATGACAATAGGGCATACTTTTGGGTGCGGCAAAATTTATAGCACACTACAGCACCACAAATAGAATTGGAACAATAATAATATCTCAAAAAATCAAACACTAGTACAATACAGATTATTAATGAACTAAAATTCCTAACAAAAATATAAGAAAAAACAATATTATCTAAATATTTATCTATAAAATTACTTGAGTAAGTAAAAATTATCATAGACATTCAAAAACAATATTGTTCTTTTGTATTTGAACATTGATACCCACTCATGCAATTTCAAAAAAAAACATATATGTTTTTTATAATAAAAGTATTAATATGTTATTAAAAATATAAAAAAAAATTAATTAAATATAAATTGTTAATATTAAACTAAAATCTTAAACTAAACTTTGAGTCACAGTAAGAACACTATTTATCAGATTGGGTTGTGGTTGATTTTTTCATGTCACCCCATTTCTTGTTTATCTTCAAGAATTTTCTATTTGATAATTACCTAAATAAGTATAAAAAAATATAAAGAAATTAATGAAGTGAATATAAAATTATGAGAAAATAATCTAATATTATTTTCATGGTTTCTGCGATGTGATGTGTGTTTTAATATAAAATGATACTTATATATTGAAAAAATGAAATTGGAATCATATCGATCACTTCATGAATTGAATTGAGTTTTAGTTAATTCCTATGTGTCCCAAATTAATTATGCATTGATATCCTTATGTATAAAAACAATCCAAATGCATTTTTTTTATTTTGAGTTGTTCACTTGTGTTTTTTATTAAAATACCATTTTAAACTAGAAACACAAACTTCAGGTCATACCTTTCACATTTTTGGTGAGTTTGATGCAAGGTTGGTTCTTATATTCCACAAATAACTTTTTAATATTTTTCATAAATTACCAACAAAATATGATTTTGTTTTCTTTTTTTTTAAGTGAGTAAAAGTTTTTGAACTAAAATGTCTATTTTAAACCAATAAAAGACACTTTTATTCATATGAGGAAAATTGTGTATCAAATTGAGGTGATGCTAATTCCTATACATCAAAAATAACTTATGGATCATTTAATTAAATAATCCAAACAATGTAAATTTGTTTGCATGGTATCGATTATGTCTGTTGTTTGTTTTACTAGAATTAATGTGATTATAAATAAAAAAGACAAACTTGGAGTCATACCGGTAACACCATGTGTCTGATTGAGGTTATGTTGATTCATACTTGTCCCATGTGACATATGGATGAATTTTCTAAAGTATAAAAACAATATGAATGTGTTTTCTAGGTTTTGAGTATGTCATATTTTCCTTATTACTAAAATTCCATATTAAACTGGAAGCACACAATATGAGTAATACCAATCACATTGTTTACCATTTTGGTGTGAGAAAATTTCCATGATATCATAAATGACTTATGAATCATTTTTTATATTTATCAATAAAATATGAGAACATATTCTCTGTTTTTAGTGAGTGAATGTTTTTGAACTAAAATTTCTATTTTATACTAGTAACAATCACATTGAGTCATGTCAGGCACAACATACCATGTATTTAGGTGTTTCTAATTTATACCCATCAAAAATAAATTATTCATTGTTTTCCTAAAGTGTCATAATAATAAGAATGTATTTTCTTAGTTTTGAGTATGTCATTTTTCTTTTTTACTAAAATAAACATAAATTTTGAATAAAAAGACACTCATTGACCTATACCAGTCACAAATTTCATTTAATTAAGGATATGAAAATAATATAATGTCCTAAGTAACTCATTTATTGTTTTCATAAAGTATCAAAATAAAATATCAGTGCATTTTTTTGGATTTGTTTGTGTCGGGTTTTTTTAATAAAATTTTATTTTAGACTAGAAACATGCACATTGATTCATACTAGTATCATCGTGTGTCAGTTTTATGTGATACTAATTTATATATATTTATAATTAATTATGAATATTTTTACAAAACATTCAAGAAAATATGATTTTGTTTTCTTGATTTTCAGGGAGTGAAACTTTTTAAACTAAAATTTTGATTTTAACCTGATAACAAATACTTTGAGTCATACCGGTTACATAATATATCATATTTCTAGGAGGATTATTCTTACATATCAAAAATTATATATGTATAATTTTACCAATGTTTCAAAACTATCTAAATGCGATTTCAGGGTTTTGAGTATGCTAGATGTATTTTTTTACTAAAATTAATGTCAGTTTTAAATAAAAAGACACACTTTGAGTCCTATTTTCCACATATCACATCAAATTGAGATGTATATAATTCATTCACCTCCCAAATTACTTATGGATTGTTTTCTTAAAGTATAAAAACAACCAGATATTTTTTGTTTTTAGTGTATTACTTGTGTTTTTACTACAAATGTAATTTTAAACTAGAAATAATAACATTGATCCATACCTATCACATCATGTATAATTTTTATATGATAATGATTATTTAATTTCAAAATCAATTATAAAACATTGGCCAAACATATCAAAAAATATGAGCATGGTTTCTAATGTTGTAATGAGTAACACTTTTTGAACTAAAATTTCAATTTTAAAATGATACCGAACACTTTGAGTCTTACTGGGAACATCACATCTCAGATTCTAGTGAATTTGATTTCTAAACATAATTAATAAACTATGGATCATTTTTATAGTTTATAAAAACAACCCTAATGTGTTTTATTAGTTTTAAGTATGTCAAGTGACTTTTTTACAAAAAAATAATGTAAAATTTAAATAAAAAGACATGCATGGAGTCATATTGGTCACAACATGCATCATGTTGAGGTGAAAATGATTCTTTCACATCCCGATTGACATATGTACCATGTTTATAATGTATAAAAACAATATTAATTTGTTTTTCTCAATTTTGTGTATATCACTTGTGTTATTTACTAAAATGCCATTTTATACTTCAAACATGAACTTCAAGTCATAGCAGTGACATCATGTGTCAGTTGGAAGTGAGACTGATTCCTACACATCAAAAATGTTTTATGAATCATTTTCCTATAATATCAATACAATATGATCAAATTTTCTTGTTTTTTAGTGATCCATGGTTGTTGAACTAAAATGTCAATTTTAAACTGATAAAAAACATTGACCCACACCATGGACATCATGTATCATATTGAATTTAGAATGATTCCTACATGTCCTAAATGAATTATAGATCATTTTACTAAATAATCGAAATAATATGAATTTTTTTTTTCTTGGTTTTTAGTATGTCATGTATCTTTTTACTAAACTTTATGTCAATTTTAATCTAATAACAAACAAATTGAGCCACACAGGCACATCTGATATCATATTGAGGTTTGACTAATTACGACAAGTCCCAAATGACTAATGGATCATTTTACTAAATAAGAAATAAAATATGAATGTTTTTTCTCAGTTCTGAGTATGTCAGTTGTCGTTTTTACTAAAATATATGTCAATTTAAATTAAAAATACACACTTAGATTCATACCGGTCACATTGGGAATCATATTATGGGGATGTTGACTCCCATATGTCATAAAATTCATATAGATCATTTTCTTAGAGTAAAAAATAAAACATAATATGTTTTCATTATTTTGAGTATGTTATTTTGTTTTACTAAAATTAATGTCAATTTTAAATAAAAACACATATTTTTTGTCATATCAGTCATGACATGCATCATATTGAGGGGAGGCTTATTCCTAAATATTAAATATGACATATGGATAATTTTACTAATGTATTAAAACAATTTGAATTCATTTTCTTGGTATTTAGTATGTCACTTCTCTTTTTTATTAAACAAAATGTTACTTTTAAATAAAAAGACACACTCGGAGTCATACCTATCACACCGTGCATCAGATTAATGAGAGTCTGATTCATACAATTAAAAATGATTTATGAATCATTTAACTAATGAATTAAAACAATATGAATTTGTTTTTTTAGTTTTTACTATGCCACTTATGTTTTTTTATAAAATATCATTTTAAACTAGAAATAAGTACTTTGAGTTAAACATATCTCATCACATGTCATTTAGAAATGATGCATATTCTTATATATCAAATATGACATAGGAATTAGTGTACTAAATTATCAATACAATTAGAGATTGTTTTTTCATGAACCATCCAAGGTATCATGGTAACCTAATAATTAAGCGAGCCCTGACAAGGCCTCAATGGCGTTCTTGATCCCAACCGGATGGCCACAACACCTAGAATTATTCAATATGAAATTTTTAATGAATTCCCAATATTAAAAATATAAAAATGATTAAAATTTCAGTATGAATGCAAGAAAATCTCAAAAGGAGAGGTGTACCATAAGTCAAATAGGTATTAAAAAACCCAATGTACAACCACAAGTACCAGAAAATTGGATAAATTCCCCAGTACCAATGGATGAAACCCACCAAACCCAAGGATTTACAACTATTACCACCTCCAAGTGTCTCCTTACCCTTTCCCAAAAATGGAAGCATACAATATTCTAACACCCTAAGGTACAACTAGGGTGTGATCTAAAAGTAGATTAGCATCACACAAAGGATTCCATAGTAAGATGGAAGCATTTAATTAACAAAACAAATGCATTAAAATTTAAATAAATAATATTCATATTAATAACCATGAAATAATTATCATATTCATTAATCAATTATAATTTTAATACCAATCATAAAATATGGTTTTGAAAAATGAAGTGTGTTACGATCATAGAGACGATAGGTCATACTAATTCATGAGTAAAATTTCCATTTTCAATGATCATAATAGAAATGAGGTAAGTGATATTTTACCTTTCAATAAGGATAATAATAGAAAAGATGAAATATGTTACATTTTAATATACTTATAAATATAATCCATGTGTTTTGGGTGTTAAAAATGGGTTCACATCGCTTCGTGAAGGTGGTTGTCCACACATACACAAAAGACGTTATCATCTTTTATTGAGTGTAAAGGTAATAAAAAATGATATATTATTTTTTAATAATGATAAATATGGTAATAATATAATAATTATTTCATTTATATCTCATATATTCATTAAATTTATCAATATTATCTTCTATGTAAGGTGGTATTGAAAAACGAATCACATCGCTTTGCGATATGGTATTCCCCCATATACAAGACTGATGTAATCGTATCCCTTATAGAATGGAAAGTAAAAAAAGGTATATATGATATAAATAATCCATATATATAAATATTCTATAAATATTCTATATATATATATATAATTTAAATCCATCATCATACCTAATCATGATACTTGGTAATGGATAAATTAATGACATCAGTTCATGAGACGATAGTCCGTCGTACACACAAATAATGATTTCATAACCCATTTGATGGAAGCGGGTAGGGTTGTAAGTAATTACATTAATATAAAAACACCTTAGTATGTGGAATATATTTTTTTATATCATCATGTTTTAATATGAATTTAAGGTGCTAGATGAAGAAATAAAATAAAAATTTTCATTGAAGAAACTTACCTCTTCTTCGGGTAACCTCTGTAGGTATGCACAAAACCCTAACTTAGATTGTTTATTTTTAAAAAATAATGGCGATATAATTACATTTTGGGAGTTATTTCCTTAGGTGTTTTCTTAACTAAAATGTATTAATGGTTTCAAGTGGATAGGATAAAGGGTGACCTTTTATAAGTGAGGTGAGTCGCACACCTGTAATGTTTGAGAAGAAAAAGGTGCACCAACTTTGTTTACATGCCAAAATGGTTAAAAAAAGAAGTAATACAGATAATAGGATTTTTATAGTGTAAATAGGTCATTAAAATATATTTTAAATAAGTTTTTAGTCTATTTTAACAATTAATGTTTTAGTTTTGCCTCTGGTAAACCCATTTTTACCGTAACCGTGGTAATTAATTTTTACATTTTCACTATTCATATTGGTAAAAAATTAAGTTGATATTATTAGATAATATTAATTATCATTATTAAAAATATAGAATACATATTTATAAATTCAATTCACATATTTGGAAATGTTTCATTTAAAATTAATCCCACTAATGGAGTGGGAAAGCAGGTTTTCAAAGAGAAAATGTTCAATAGTTTACATGGTTTTTATATAAAGAGTCAATATTAAAATTAATAAAATGAACTAAATTGTGTTAATAGATATAAAATAGAACTATTATAGTATTAAAAACCAATAGAAAATATAATTTAACTTAATAAATAATTCAAAATAAAATTAATTTCAATTAAAATTTAGTAATTTTCGCTATTCATCAAAAAAATTAAAAACAATTATCAAAAATTAACCCTAAGAGATTTTTTAAAATATAATTCAGAAAAAAGTAATTATATTTTTAAAAAAAAATTCTAAAGTTTAAAAAAAAATTAAATTAAAAGTGCAATAATATGACAAAACTTCTTTTCAGATAAATATAATTTGTAAGCGTAAAATTGGATTTATTCTAATCACTTGTCTAGAAAACTGATAATGTGAATGTTAAACATTTGATTAAATATATAATTTATAAATTTCATTAAAATCATTCACCCAAATTCGTTTTTAAAATTTTTTGATGCAAAAAATTATTGTGTTCATAAAAATAGTTTTTTAGAAACAGATTTCCTTTATTTCCAAGTACATTTTATTTTCATTTATAATTAATTATTCCAAAAATAATTAATTTTATATTCATGTTTAGACCATATATTTTCATAATTTAGTAAGTCCTATTCATACCCACCATTTTAATGTCTAGGTGAAAACTATTATATTAAATAATAATATTTTAATAGTGTGTTACATTTCATTTCATCACGGTGTAGTGTGTATCACAAGTTACATTCAATGTTGTAAGTAATGAAAGATAAAATCAGTTTTTCGGGTAACAAAAAATATCAAAAATATTAATTTTTTTTTGAAAAATATATATTCTGTAAAACCTCAAGTTGTTTTTATGTTTATATTAATCACTAAACGGGACTTATTCCTACATGTTTTATGTTTGTACAGATGATGCATAGGTTGAAGGTGGCCTTTGTGGGAATAGTGTTGGTGTGTCTCCATTGAGGATGATGATCACTGTTGCATGGAAAAACCATGAGGTATTTGGTGGTTCATGATTTTTATTGTGAAATCTATAGGTGAAAATCAATCTAGGAGCCCTTACAGTAACAAAAATATTTCCCCATGTCTCATGACACATTGTGTCTATAGACCATATCATATATATAGTTCCTATGGTATTTTTCCTATATGGAGATATACTTACCGTATGAATTATGGTGGACTCATTTCATATATTTTATTTTATTTTTGTGTGTGTATGTACCAATAGTGTTGTTGGTTATTTTGTGCATTATAAATATGTTTTAATTATATGTTGTTATAGTCTTTGTAATCCCATATTATGTGATATTCATACTTGGTGTTGGTCACTAACCCCTGCCATAGTTGAGGAGTTCTTGGGGTGGAACACTCAACTAACTTTCAACACATGTAGGTTAGTGGTGGGTTATGTCATTTTAGATGATCCTAAAGAGGATGTTTTCTTTATGAACCCAAAATTATATATTCTTAATTATGATTAATGTGGGGATTACTGGTTGACTACGTCATTATATAGGTTAAAAATTAAATGAAGGTACATTATTTGAAACTTCAATCATAATTAAATTCACTATAATTTAAGAAGTGAAGAGCCTAAAATAAGATATATATTAATGAAATTAAGAAGTTACCTCTTATATTTATTTTCAATATTGATGATATTATCTTTTCTTGCAATTAAGAATATGTTTTTAGTGTGTATTACATTAATCTAAAGTTTATTTTTAATATATCAGTTTTGTTATAGATGAGGTAATTCTTGGAATATCAAATTTATCAATCTAATTATCATATTATAATTTATCCTGATAAATATTTCCAATAGATTCTGAAGAAGTATGGAATATAGGATGTTCAAAAAAATTACCCCAATTTCACTAGGAACCAAGATTTCAAACTATGATGATGGAAATGAGGTTTATCAAATGGAGTTTCAAAGACTTATTAAGAGATTATCTATTTAAAATCATTGAGACTTGAAGTATTCTATATTTTTACACTTTGCCTAGGGTAAAAAATTGTGTCTAAATAATATAATTTCATATCTATAAAAAGGAATAAATCATACATCAATGTCATTGAAAACATTTGTTTAAATTATATAATTACTAGAAAGCTAAACATTTTTATGTATGTTAACACAAATGTGGATTTAAGTGTTTAGGATTTTATGTCCATATCCATTGGAGTGTTCTTATTTTAATAATGATGTATTATATTCCACACAATGAAAGAAATTGTTGTTACCCTATGGAAGTAGAATATGTTCCTTCAACTCAAGAAACAAAACAACAAATTTGGATAAAGACATAATTTGATGATTTGAAAGTGGATGTTATGTGATCTTTGATCATGGAATGTGAACATCAAATTCATATAAATATTTTGATAAAAAAATTAGTGTTATTGATTAATGTATATTTATATAAAGTAATATTTTATCAAGGATAACATAGAAGAATGGTTCATCAATACAACATTTCTTTTTACAAATTGGAAAATGCTAGTTATTTTTCCAAACCATTACCAAATGATTTATTTTATAATTTAGGTCAATATTTTGATTTCAACCTTAACATTATGAAATATAATATGATTTACCCATCCCCTCTCTAACTTTTTATTTTGATGTTATTGTCAATAGGGGAAAATGTAGTGACATAAATATGGAGATGTATATTTTTCTAATGGGGTAGAAATTTACTATTAATGGTGATAATATATTTGGACAAAGACAATCAAAAGGGTAAATATATTAATTTAGAATACACATGTGGTTTTATGTTCATAAAGATATTATTTTAGAAAGTGTGTGTAAATTATTTAGTATGTGAAATTTTTATTTATTTTTAGTATATGTGAATTAAGTGTGTTTTGAATATGTATAGAAATAGTTTGGAGAAAATTAAAAATATAAATGATTTTTTCTTTTTTTAAGTGAATCTGAGCTACTATTATTGATAGTTTTGGCACTATTATTCATCATTTTTATTTCATATATTAAGTTCATTCATATAAGATTCCAATGATTTATTAATGATTCATTACTAAGTTTGAGGGTGATTTATTTTCATTTTTTGATAAAAACCCCACATTATGATATTATTATAACTGGAAATATACTTAAGATTATAAAGAAATCACTAAATTATGTTTTATAGAAAGGTATATATTATTGGTTGTATTTAAATAGAAGTATTTTTTATTTGTTTTGTAGGTGGGTTTTTTATAATTAACACAAAAAACTAATTTTGATATTGATTATTATAATTTTTTAAATAAGTAAAAGGTCATTTATATTCTTGGAAGTGTTTGAAAATATGTATAAGTTTTATTGTTTTTCTAATCTATTTTATGTGAAGGAAGAAAATTTTATAAAATTGTTCTATGAAAACCACATCGTGGTTTCATGTCTCAATGTAAATTAGTAAGTGTATTTCATAAAATGGTTAGTATGTAGGGTTTTATTTCAAGAATATATTTGAATAATCCATGCATTTTATAGGGTTACTTGATTACACTATAGTTAATTAATCATAATCGTAGTAATTTCTACATGGAAAAAAATGGGGACTAATTACATCATCGTCCTATGACGGTGCTTATGGTATAAATGATGAAATGATTACAAACCTGGATCCTAGTTGTTGAATACAAGTATTCATTTATGATCATTATATAGGAATAAAAATATTCAAGTTTCCATGTAATAGTTTTGGAATTGTGGTTTCGATAAGATAGTGAAGTGGTCATAGTTCTTAAATTCATGAGATAATGATCATTGTGGTTCTACTTAAAATAAAATTGGGGATTATAATTTTGTGGTATATCTATACAATATGTGGTTCTATATTAGCTTAAAAATAATTAAAAGTATTTTTGTAGATTAAACCATGGTAAAACCTCATAATGTCTTGGTATATGAGAATAAATTGATTTGATATATTTTGATGGTATATATTTTTAGTTGAAACATGGGGTAATCCAACTTATAACTTTATGTCCCTAAATAAAATCAAAGGTTACAATGAGGGACGGATTTTTGTAATGGATCTTTTTAAAGTACTATATGTTGTAAGTAAAAATTGGGTTTTTTATATTAAATTCAAAATTCAATGAGGAGGTAAATTCTATTATTATTATGTGGAACATTTAATTGTGAATGACTATGATAGAATAAATAAAAAGTGATACCCATGTATAATTATGTTCACTGATTATCATAGGGTATATTGGATGGAATTCGTGAATATTCAAGATCTCATTCTTTCTTTAAAGAAGATGAACTATAGTGTTCTCACAGTGGGTAACTGATTTCTCCCTTATTATTTGATAAAAATGGGTTCATCAATACTTCAAGATATATCTATTAAAAAAAAGAATATTTTTTTAGTCTATAAGAAGTTTGTTTTGTAGAATTTTATATTTTTTATGACTGAAGTGAAGAGGACATGGTGAAGCTATCTTGATAGTGTAATTGGATATTATTTCTTATACTAGAAAAATCTTATTATTGTTTCACTAAAAAGGTTTTTTTGATTGTGTATAAATCCCATCATAATTATCTGGAGAAGTTATAACACTCTATAGTTTCAATAATACACCCTTATCGTTGTAATATATTTGATGATTCTAGTGGATCATCTAGAAATGGATGATATAATTTCCAGACAAGGCTACACAATTCAATTTGAATGGTGAAATAATTACATCACTACATTCCTTTTAGTAGTCTAGATATGAATATGAAATCATTATACTAATTTATTATCATGAAAGAGTGTTTTATTTTCAAATAAGAACTTGATTGTTTCATTTTAATAGGGATTACGTTTTATCATTAATGAATGATAAAATATTTTTATTCACTGATTCACCCCCAACCACTCTTAGTGAATACTTATGTAAGACATCACTACTATCAGCAGCATTTCACCCAACAATATTATCACAATATATTCACTATATTAAAATTTATTTTGGTCTAAAGAGAATTTTTTTTCGTGTGGAAGAACCAATACATGGTTTATAAAAAAACTATATTTTTGGTTTTTGAAGAATTTTTTTATTTAAATTATAAAAAAACTTCATTATAATAGTCTCTATGAACCAAATATTTTTTATTAGATTTATGTGTTTAAAGCCTTAAATTTAATTATCAATACTTAAATTTCATAAAAATTAAAAACAATGATAAATATAATGGGGTTTATATTAATTTAGGAAATAATCATAAATTATAATATGAAATATTCATTTTAAAATGTATTTTTAAGAAGTTTATTTAAAACAATCTAACTGTTTTTTTGGATTTGATCATGGTATAAATAAAATATAAAAATGTGATATTTAGTTTGTGTAATGTGTTTATATAAAATATAAAAGTTTTATATTATTAGACATATTTTCATCAATATATTATATTTTGACTACGAAATATTTAATATTAACTACCATATAAATTATAATTTGAAATAGTTCATATTGAAATATATTTTCAATGAAAATGTTTATTTATTTGAATAATATCAGTAAAAGAATGTATAAATGAATAAATTTTTATAGTTTTTTGGTCATGAAATGATCATAAATTCTTTTATCTCGTGTTTATATTTATGAATTTTTATTTATTTATATTTCCGCTACATATGTTATTAATTAATATGATTTTTCAATTCTATGAATGGTTTTATGATTTAGTTTAAATTGTTAAAATTATTCTTATAAATTTCTTACCAAACATATAAGGAGTGATATTCTATGTATTATAAAATAATTAGTTGTGTTCGACCATGGCGATGATTTTTTTATAGATTATAATCCTGATGGTGAGGAATGATTTTGATTTGTACATATTATGTGTTAGTATTGTACTGAAATTGGGGAATTAAATGAGTATTAATATATGGATAATAGGTCTTTGCGTATGAATTTTCACTATCTGGGGGACGTGGGCTTGGCCAAGAAAAGTCGAATTTGGATACCTATCACAACATGGTTGGTCTTGCAGGGATTTTTGGTTTCAATGATTATAATATATTACATTTATGTTTATAATTTTCCTTTTCCATGATATGAATTTGGATATATGTGAACATAATTTACTTTTATTTTTGGGTAAGTATCACAAATCGTTACATTTATAAAGTTTCATACTTTTATATGTTTTGAACATATTAATTAGGTTGAAGGTATAGAATAAAAAACATTAATAGTAAGAATACATGAAGGGATTGAATGGGATATTATGGTGATATTCATAAAGTTAAAAAAATATAAGTGTTAGATTCTTCTCAAAGAGATAACATTTAAAGAAATAAATTTTCAAAATGATTACTTCACTATAAATATGAGTGACTATGAATTATATTGTGTAAGGAATGTAGGTTATTGGAAACCATAATGGGATTAGTCCTTATATCTATTTATATATTTGAGTTATACTTAGTTATCAGACTTAAAAAAGATCAAGTTCCCATAAGAACTGTGTTAGGATAATATATATGATGGACTAGGGTCAAAAGTTATCCACTCAATTATCCAATTGTGAAATATCATTTTATTGACAATATGGAATAATTAATAAATAATTTAAAATGTAGTCACATAAGAAACATTAATATTTTAGGATTATTAATGCTTTACCACTAATGTATATCATGTATATTTAAAATGGGTTATCATTTTAGTGGGAGTACATACAACAAATTTACATTTAAAATTATAACAAAATTTGATATTATTCAACTTAAATATTATATTCTATAGAAAATATAATCACCATCGTTAAACATGAATTTGATATCAATACTTGAAAATGATAATCTTAATAGAATCAAATTAATAAGTTGGTTTAGAAACATAAGAATTACTTTTAAACTATAAATAAAATTCTATGTGCTATAGAAATCCATTTTTGAGTATCTGACTAATGAGACTATTTAAAAAAAGATATAAAATAATAATAATATACTAATATAGATTCATTTAATTATTTATATATAATTTTTTATATAAAAAATGGCCTATATAACTTAATCATTTTTTCTTGTACTCTATATGATTTGGTATGTCAAGGACATGGAGAGACAAGAGTCTCTTTTATGGTTAGATATGGCCATGAACATCAATTTACAATCATTACTAGAATTGTTTTTCAATATGAATAAGTTTAATAAAAGATTACTTAATCCCCTCAATATTTTGAGGATATCTTATTGGGTTATATGAGGTATAATATCATTCCCTTTTTTCATAATATATATTGGTAAAATAGTATGTTAGATGCAAAATATTGGATTGTTGAATAGTGAACCTTGGATATTGAAAACTAGATTTGGTGTTTGGAAGGAGGGTTAGTCTTTATATTTTGGAAACTTTAATCACTATTTATGTAATTTCCATGAATATCATATTAGTTTCTAGAATAAATTTAGAGAGTACACATCAGGTATTAATGTTTTTGAATTCAATTTTTCTATTTTGAGTATTATATGATACTAAATATACATTATATAAATGTTTTAAATATATATGATAGTATAAATATAAATAAAATTTTAAGGAATGAGATTATTTCTTGAATTTAATGAAGAATAAAAGGGTTTTTACATCGAGGATTTGGATTCATATGTTTACATTCAATATTATATGACTTTAATTAAAGTATGCGTATTAAATATCATTTTTTCTATTGTATAATAAGATATTTATTATATATAATTATATTTTTTTTAATAAAATTTGATATCATTTTTAGTACAAATGGTTTTCTTCTGATCATGTTTCATAATATTTTTTAAAATAAGGTCAGTATAAATGGTGTTCTATTTAGGTTAAAGTGGTTTATCCATGTTATTTTTTAAAATAGAAGGTAAACTATTCCCAGTAATGATAAGTGGAATATTATAAAGAATAAAATATTTACTATAATATTTATCCAAAAAATATAATTTCATATAATTTATTATTTTTAGTAGTTTATTTGTTAAATATTCCTATAAAGAAAATAATTTTTATTTATTAACACAATGGATTTAGTGTTGAAATATATTTCAAGTAAAACATAGTATTAAATAGGCTATTGGGAGTATGTTTAAAATTTAATAAGTTTAAATTATAAAAAATAAATTATTATACTAAAATAATTGATATTTAATGTAACATTATGTCCTAAAATTCTTTTGGTTATATTGGTTAAGGATGATCATAATTTAAGTAGTTACATATAAATTTATTGTAAAAATGAATTCTAATAAATTAAGCGGAAAAGTTTCATGATGAGGATGAACTTATAAAGAGTTCTCAGTATTTAAAATAAATAAAAGTTATTAGAACTGAAAAAATAGATAATGTGAAGTAAAAAGTTTTTAATATTATATTCAAAGAGATAAACACGAGGATTATGAATCATAATATTGAAATTATTTTGACAAAATAACTTCTTAGATGTTAATCCATTATAGTAGCTTGGTGTGAGTATTTATTATATGGTCTTATAGACGTGTGGGAAAAATTACATAGTGATATAATGAGTTTAAAAATACCCTAAACAGAAAACAAATAAAATTCATCTCTAGTAATCATTTATAACGGATATGATTATACTAAAACATATATATATATATATTTAATATTATTTAAGGATTTTATAAATTTATAAAATGTATTAGGTAATACGAGAGGTATTGTCCAAATTATCATTATTTCATGTTTGTTACGTATATTATACAAATTGAAATTATAATTGACCTCTCATGGTATAAATTTCAGTTATCTTGAATCGATAATCACTGAGGAGTATTTATAACAACACGTAAAGATTAGTTTGGGTTGTGTTTTTAATAGAAATATTGAATTTTCTCATGATACATACAAGGATTTTTTTGTGCTAGATTAACCACTATATACACCTCATAGGGTGTTATACACTGTGCATTAATATACCAAGGGACTATGATTCATATTGAGTCCTTGATATCTAAGTTTAATATGATATATACCAATATAACCTTTGTTAATTGATTTATTTTTTACACAAACAATGAGGTTTATCAAATTATGGTTAATAAAATATTTTTATAAACATTTCATCAGCCTAGGTTTAAATAATATTTAATTTTTCCTCACTTATGGTACATTGGGAATCTATGTATTTCGTTGAGATAGACTGAGGAAGTGTATGACCATACCTAGAATAATGACATGTTATTTTATTATCTATTTAGATTATAGGACGCATTTATAAATATATAAGTATTTGATAGATATCACGCAAGATACATTTATCACATGAAGAGTACTAGGGTTTTATGATCAAAGGATTATTGTAACCCTCTTCAACTAAAATTTATAATACTCTATAGAGTGAAACACAATAGTTAGCATCATGATTGTATCTCATGTAACCTTTAATATTGTTTCTCATCTTGGTTTTTAATTTATATATTTTTATTACTATTTCAGAAAATAAATAAATAAGTGGGTTTGAGTTTGAGTAGAATAAAAGAAAAAAAATGTGTGGAATGAAATTGTAAATGAAAAATAGTACCATAGTCTTATCAACCCAGCTTTTATTTTATTATTGTATGTATAAATTATAAAACAAATCCTCAGAAATGTTCCCCAACTCACATAGCCACTCTTGTGGAATACTCCCACCAAAACCACCCAGTTCTTTAATCGCACATTAGTGTAGCAATATCTCTATAAAACTAGGATTAAAATTTCCATTATGAGGGTTTTATTAGATATGACTAGAATACCCCCATTTTTCCCTTCACTATTAGAAACCAATTTTTTATTATTCATATAGAGTGATAAGTATCATCGAAGATAATATATTCATAATTTATTCATTAGTAATGATGCAAGTAGTGACATATAATTTTCATTATATATATTATCCTAGTTCCTTTTGTATTACGGTATTTCATGGCAGGTGATTTCTTCTTATCTTGAGTAATAATATGTTTTTTCATCAATGGTTTTCCTAATTTCCAAAATGTATATGGATCAACTCTACTCTTTCCACCTTTTCATCATTTTAAACTCCAAATAACATATTTTACTTCAATATTAAATCCCTAATAATGAATAAACACAAAAAAAATCGCATTTTAAGCATATTATAATGATAATGTTCAAAAAATACAATATTTATGAAATATATATATGCTTCCAAATAATTTAAAGAAATTAAGTGTACATTTTTACTGAAATTTGATGTAATAGATTTTCAATTTTATTATAATAAATTTTCCCCATATTTAACTTATCACACTCTTAATAAATACTCAATGCATTAAAATTATTATAAAACTCCCAATTTTATTCTAGATTCATTATTTTAGAGTGATGGGAATTTTCAACAAAATTGTAATCACACATATCCTTGATCTTATATGATCACAATTCTCTAAATTCTTATCACCCTTTAGTTTATTTTGTCCTCTTATTTTCACCCACGAAAACATACACCTACCACCTTACATATACTTCTCTCATCAATCATAATTTGATTTAGCAATGTTATTCACAATTTCAATCCCATTATTGAGTCATGATATGTTTACAATCCGTCTTGTTTTTTCTACTCTGGAATTAAGAAATATGATAACCTAAAGACATGGAATGGTTTTACTTTGGGTAGAGGTTTTGGGTCAAATTGAAAAATAAAGGATCAAATAAGGAGGAACCTCTCTCTAACCATAATTCAATATTTATAATTTTATTACATAATTGTAGTACCTCACTCTTTCCCATTATATTTGATTCCGCAATCTCAACTATTTTTTTATTTCATGAAGTTCAACACAATAATGATACCAGTGAATGATATGTAATATTTTATCCATACTATTTAATTTTTTAATTAAAATATTTTTCTGATATTTTTCATAGACAAATATATGTATATTTGAATTAAAATAAATTATCGGGACTATACTATCGAAAAAATTATTATGAAACCATAACATATTCTTAATAATTGAATTATCATACCATGATACTAATAATCCATCCCTACTGACATTTATTTATTATTATAACCATATAAAACATTTAAGGGAAGGATAGGTGAGGATCAAATTGTTGTATTTTTACCAAAAATTAGGATTTATATGGATACTATGTCATTAAATAAAGGTTATATGTAAATGGTGGTTTTAGTATATTGATTATAATGGATTTAAAATTGTGATGCCTCCATCATTTTGGAATAATATTTTTATTAAAAAAATCTATTTAAATTTAAAAATATTAAATTATAGTTATAATAACATTAATCATGTCTCTCAAGTAATTAAAATTTTAAGAATATGTAAAACAGATATAGAAACCTCCTAGGACTGTAACATTGGACATTAGATGTTGTTTATGTAATTGCCTTCCAGATTACGTGAAATTTAAATAAATTAAAAAAAATTAGTAAATGATATATCATACCAAAAATCTTCTATGTATTATATTTTATAATTAAATTATACCATTATAATTCACTTAATGATTCAAACATACTTGATCATTTTAATAATATTGCTATTTTAAATATTTTTATTTTTGGAAAAGACTCCAAAATTAAAAAAAATACATTTTATATCATATTTTTGATATCCACCACCCAATATATTCAATAATTTTTTATATTTCAATAATAATAATTGAATCATGAACAATTTATTAAGATAATAATCAAACAAATATTGGGGATAAATATAATCAAGTTATTCTTTAATAGAAAAATGAATAATATCTTGTCTACTACTATTTTAAAAAACCTACAATGAAGATAAGAAATATAATATATTTTTTAAAAAATGAAAATAAATAGTCAAAAAGGAATAAAACATAGGTTAATCCCCCAATATGTGTTATGGTTTAACTATCCACATCTAGAAAATTGTAGTGGTCATTTAAAATATGATGGTGGATGTGGATTTTGAGATTTAAACTACCAAAAACATGAACTTATAACAATACTTATATAAAACTTATTGTGGTTCCCTTACATAGTTATTTTGTATTCATCCCTATCTAATAATAAGTAGTTTTCTTCTTGGGGTGGACGAATGTAAGGGCCCTCTTCTTCAGCTACTTAAAGAGATATGGTGTCCACTGAATTTTCATTATCAAAGAAAAGGAGTAGATTCGATTATTTTTAGGGATTATGAATTTCTCCATTGGATATCATCTCTACACCATTTCCCTCATCAATATTATTGTGTAAAAATACTAGCTCCAATATCCTCATATAAACACTTTTCATTTCTTCTATGTATTTTTATTCAAACATCATAGGGGTATGTGATGCAAACTTATCGTGGGGTGTGGAAAAAACAATGTTTTACTATGTTAAAATATAGTATAGTGGTTAACCTAGGTTGTCTCCCGATGAAGAGTGCACAACAATATTGTTTGTCACTTTGTATTTGAATTTGTTTGATTTTGAAAACAATGAAACAAAACTAAAGAAAGCAATAAAGTATAAGATTTAGAAAAAAATTGAAAATTAATGTGATTAAAAATAATTATAATTTTTGGGTGATCAGGTTGGGATTGGTTTTCCAATTGCAATGTTATCATAGTTCTTATTTATTCATTCCTCTTTTATTAAATCGATTAAAATGAGATTTCACAATCGCTTCCTCTCACTTATTTGTTTAATGATGTTGGAGAGATTAAACCTTAATAATATCTTATTTTGATCTAATATCTATCCTTTTGTGAAAGAGTTTTATAGAATACCCTTAATTGATTATGTCAATTCCCAATCGGGTCTTGTTAATCCCAAACAATCTTGAATATTCCGTACAAATCTCACACGTACTGACGATCGCCAAGTACTTCACCACTATGTTCTGAAATATTCCATCGTATATAGACTAGAACCTAGTGAGGGATATAATTATAATTAAACAAATCAATAATAACAATAGAATATAAAATCAAATACAATCGCAAAAGATAATATAAGCTGTTATTACAATTGAAACCAACTTCATAATAGAGAAAACATTTTATAACATTAAGCGCATGAACTCATACATTACAAAATTTAAAACGTAACCTTCAAAAATCACTCATAAGATTTACCCCACCATGTTAAGGGTAATTGAGTACAAGGGAGAAGATGAATACATTACAAAACCAAAAAGAACAAAAGAAAGGAAAGAAAGAACCAAAAGTTTCTGCTCCAGAATCTGTCCACCAGAATTTCAGCTTCATTTCTCCCACCCTCTGGCCAAATGAGGCCGAGTTACCTTATTATAGGAGGTTATTAATGGATTTTTTCATCCACCCACGATGTTTGAATGCATTTGGTGCTGTGTGGAAGGATTTATGTCCGATTTAGTAGACTTGACTTATTCTGGCTGCCAATCACTATTCCACCAACCCAACTTTGACCAGTTTAAGGGCGGCCTTAATGAATTAATTTATTTTGGATATTTTTTTAATATGACCCTTATAGTATGATTTCGAACCCAGCTAGAACCACTACATTTGGAGGCCGGTGGTCCAAGATATACGTCTTTGAATATGTCATATTCTATTCTGTCGGCAAGAATAAATGTTCACATTGATCGAATTCTTTTGTCTTGTTTGCGTTTGAATTGGATTTTTTTCCTAGAGACTTATATATATCCCACGAATCAAGAAATCATACAAAAAATGAATCAGGTTAATTGGATACAAAATGTAGGATTTATGCTCGAAATACCGAGGCAATATAAATATGTTTAATGTCCATAATTAACCACTATTCACATTTGAGCTCAAAACTCTCCAAAAGTCATAAAATGATGCAAATAAAATCAAATTGATTAATGGGAAGTGATTAAATCAATTAAAAACATATGTATAAATATGAAAATATGAGCTCTGTCAGTATGCATCTGAAGCTATTAATTTGTAATTTTATATCAAATAATTTTAATATTTTTCTGAATTCCAATACAATTTAAGAAAATATAATTTAAATTATAATCATAACATCATTTTATTTATCTTTTAATGCATTATTCATGTCAACCCTTCTAAGAAGCATCATTTTGGAGAATCAAGTAGTGAGGATTATTTCTATAGATCAATCATAATATCATCAACATAATATTTTAAATATAAATGGATATATCCATAATTTACTATAAGATCAAACATTGTGGTTTCTTCAAGATTATATTGGAAAAAATAATTTATTCAAGCAGTTGTCCAATATTGTAATTTTTATATCTCTTCTAGAATTTACGTCATTAAGTTATTTTTATAGTGTGACCAAGAAGGATCTTATTATTCTTTATAATATTGTTCTTAAAATTAATATTGATACACATAATCTCATGGTTAGTTTCTATAGAATTTATATTTAACATAAAAGACACTATGAATTTACCCATACATGATATTTTCTATTTGTAATGATGAGATGGAATAGATTTAAAAATAACAGAAAATAATGATAATAAAATACAAAAAATAGGAAATGAGAAAGACTATGTGATGTTTTTTGATTCCCAATAAATGAAAACAAAATTGATTGAATTATTTTCATAGTTCTCTTCACATAAAATTTATAATAATTCATAGAATTAATCATAGTTTTCGACCTCCATGTCATATCTCAAGGAAACTATAAATCACATAACTCATCTATATTGTCACTTTATTTTTTTAAAAATTTTACCAAAGAAATAACATGGAGATATAAGGTTTCAGTCTAAAACAAGTAATAATAATAAATACATGTAATGAAACTAATATTTATGTCAATAAAAATATATGGCTTGGACATTGGGATTTAACCGACTTTATTTTATCATAATTATTACTTTATAATTTTAAATTTAAGAACCCAAATGGATTTTTATGATGGGTATTGTATTTTTTTTCAATATATTAATTAGAAAGAAAGTCTATATATGTTGATGTTTTATTATGTTGAAGATCCTAAATGGTGAAGAATATGGTTCAATAAACAATTATCAAGGATTAATACTAATTTATGTTATTTTTTTAAAATATATTCAAGGAATAAAATATAATATATGTTGATTATAGAGCTAATATTTAATGACAATCAATTAAAGGTGTTGTTGAAATATGAAAGAATTGCTTACATAATGTTTATAAAAAGTTTTGGAATAGTATATTTGAAGTAAAATAGTAGGATATGATAATCCATCTTAGGACACTAAAGAAACTCTACATTCACTATTTTTAGAAGAAAAATATTGTGGATGAAGTTTTCATGAAATAATTTTTATGTAGTTAAAAGATGGTTTTTCAATTTATATTGTAAGCTATATCTTGAAGTAATATGAAAATATAAAATTTATGTTATTTTATATCTGAAAGTTGAAATACTGAATATCAATAGTAAAGGATTGAGTAGAAGAGATTTCAGATTGTATGATAAATTATTGGATATAAAAATCTGAAGATGACTCAAAGTTAAAAATATCATCAGACTCTACTTAAAAGTTTATCTAAGATTTTTTGAAGTGATTGGATATTCCCTAATATAATTTTAAGAACTTATGATAACAATTAAATAAATTATTATAATTTTAGATGAAGGTGAATGTTTAGTAGAGGTGTGGATACAAAATTGTTAAATAATATGGGATTAATCATACATAATATTCTTTTAAAACTGTGAAATTATATAAAGTACTAAGTTCCTTTTATGTATAGTTTTTTATTAGGATAATATTTATTATTTCTATTGGATTTCATCCTAAAATTTTGAAATGGAATGGAATATGTAAGTAATTTTTTATGAATAAATAATATTATTACTTGGGCCATATAAAAATAAAACTAAGCCAAAAGCCTTAGGAAATACATGGGTATTATAAATTTCACTATAAGTATTTTTAGTTAAGGAAAATGTTAAATGGAAAAACCTTAAGCTATTTCAAGACACACATTGTAATATATAAGTATTTTCAAAATATGTAATTATTTTCATTTTTTGAAAATATAGGAATCACTGAGAATGAATGAGTATGATATATCTATATTATATTACACGATATTCCTAAATAAATAGGTGGAGAAGGTGATACATTTGGTGATTTAAATATGATGATTATTTTCTAAAATTTCATTATTAAATATCATGATACTTTGAAGATTCATGATTCAAGAAAATGATAAAGGGGGAATAGTGGACAAGGAGAATAAACTGTGATGATGGTTTTCCAAATAATGAAGAGAAGTAAATGGCATAATATAATTTCAGAATAAAATATCAATGAACGAAGGCATTTTGAGATTATATACATTTATATAATTGGGATATTTCCATGTTTTAGTGATATGTATAATGATATTAATTCACACCATAAAAATAAGGTCATACCATAGTGCATGGTAAAGAGAGTGTTATCAGAGAGGTTCCCAACATAAAAAATTCAATACATGTTGTTATGTAAACATGAATCGATTTCTTATGGATTTTTTGGAATATTTAAAGAAGATTATTCCCAAGTATATTATAATATTAAATGAATATTTATGATTTATAATGAATAAGAATAAAATGTTGGTGAATATAATTATCTAGATTAAATAAGAAGATCACCGTACTAAAAAATTAGTGTATTTCCTTATCCAAATATGGAATATATATATTTTATATTTTTATTATAAAATAAAGAGTATAATATTTTCATATGATAATAAATTATTTGGGAATAATATCTATGTATCCAAAAGAAGAAAGTAGATAAAATTTGGGACAGAAGAATATATGTGTCAAAGAATAAGAAGTTGATTATAAAGAATAAGCTGAAGGAGGATGAAGATTATAAGTAATATATCGATACAAATTTCTACTATTATTCCTATATTGAGCCTCTTAAATATTATAGATCCAATACTATAGTGAGTTTGAGTGAGAAAAGTTAGCGACCTAGATTCTGAAGAAGGTTCGACTATTAGGATACTTGGTAATAATAAAGATGATGTAATTGCTAATGTAACCAATAATATAATTATTAAAAGTTACTTTATTGAGAAAGAAGCTAAATCATTCTTAATTTAGTGACATATAGAATAGATAAGAATATCTTGTTCCATGGATTTTCTTTTGGAGAATCTTTTGAAAACCAATAATAGATATTATAAAAAATGACCTGGAGATTATATTCATATTGGGATATAAAATTTCCTTTTCAAGAGATAGGATATTGAATTCCCCTTTTTAATATAGTATATATATGTGAATTAGGTTTTACCCAGATTTTGGGAGGATTCATCACCAATGTTGGGGGAGATCCATGTAAAAACCATTTCTATGACTTAGTTCTTTTATTTGGTTTCTTGTGTGTAAGGGTGAAAATTTTAAAAGATATTTGATTGTGACTTTAACCCATCATAGAGGTTAATTTTTAGGTTCAATAATTTATAAAATGAGAATAACTTATTCACCCCCCCCCTCCACACCCCCTTCTTAGTGATATGTCATCCAATGCATGGGAACTTCAATTATAAATGGATCAAGATTTAAAATCTATATAATTTTATATTTAATTAATTTTAAATAACACCACAAGGTTTAATGGGTTTTCACTTGTATAAAAATCAATGAAACAAATAGATAATGTTCGAAAGTATATATTTTAGAGTCTATAAGAATTAATTCATTAATTTTTCATTAGCCTGATAATATATGCACACAAGATATTAATCAATATGTTATCTTCATCACTAAAAAATGAATTCATTAGAGTCCATAAATCCTTGAAAATTTTACTTCCAGGTTTACTCTAAAATATCCAATCCCAACAAAAGTTAATTATGAATAATTATAATTATATTAATATCATAGGTTTTCAAAAATTAGATTTAAATAATTATCATTTTTAGAAGAATAAAATGTTATATTTTATTCTATATTAATACCTAAAAGTTATGGTTGTTTCTATTGTGGGTTTTACTCTTGTTGAGAAATCCTTTCTTATGAAATTTATTGAAATAAATGAATTTAATGTTTGATGGGAATGAAATGAATGCAGTTTTGATATATTTATCTTATAGGGTTTTTGATAAAAGTGATGAGACTTAAAACATCAAAATAAATTTTTCATAATCATTATACTATTATTGAATGAAATTTCACTATTAACGACGAAAAACTATATTTTGGGGGGTATTTAAAGATATAAAAATAGCTAATGAGGACACAATTGATGATTACTTCAAAAGGATATACGAAATCATTATTAATTCCAGAGGTTTTTTTAGAAAACTTATAAGACTCAACCATTACTTATTATTCAATTAGGAACCTTCTTAATAGAATGGATACAATGATTTTTTCCTTGCAGGATATATATTTCCTATCACATTATGAATTAAACAATTTTCTTTTTTCTTATGAAATGCGAAAGGGAATTGTTTTCAAGAAGAATATTAAATATCAATTGGATTTGGAATCCCTGATATGACTTAGGCTTAAATTAAATAAGGATGAATCATTATAAGTTCTTTATGATGATGAATAAAGTGATAATTATCATGAGAGAATCATATCCCTTATATAAAAAATATATTTGAATAAAAGAAAGATATTACAAAGTTATGGTTTCTCTAAAATGATTTAATTTGGGTGGAATAGGGAAATTTTTTAGTTTATTATCCAAGGAAATAATTTAATAAAACTGAAATTTATTGTTAAGAATAATATTCTCCCAAAAATAAGTCATGAAAATCTAGAAAGGGTATTATTTGAAAAAATATGTTTCCTAGAATTTTTAAATGGAATATGATGTGAAAAGATGAAGATAAAGAAGTATCATCACAAAGTAGTTAGTCAGAATTTGGAGGCACCACTCAAAAAAATATAACCATCATGTATTATTTTAAATAGAATTAGGTCACATTAAGTTATGATGTGGATGAGAAGAGTTATATACTGAATATATTTTTAATGTTTGTCTTGTAGCATGTCTTGAGAAAAAAACCAATATCGAGAAAAGAATCAAACTACTTAAGAGTATGAGAGACAAGTAATCTTATAAAGAGAATGAATATATGGAATAAATTTAAAATATCAACGTGATAATATAAAAACAATATAAAATATTGAATGATTAATATTCCAAATTTAGTATAAAGGAAGAAAAAATGTGTTTTCACAATCATGATGTCTTTTGCCTTAAAATACAATGAAGATTAATAAAGAATATTATTATAATATTATGGATTCTTAAGATGAATTATCCATGTTTTTTGTGAAAAGCATCACAATGAAGACGGTACGTGATATTCCAATTTATTCTAATGATACTAGATATGTATCATCTAACAATATAGGTTCCTAAATAAAAAAATACATTTATATTCAGAAAAAATCAATAAAGGATTTACTTTTATATGAATGGTATTTGAGAGAGATTTTAGAATAGAGTTTTTTCCAATAAAAATTCCTAATAATTTTTGGAGTGAAACTAAACAGAAGGTAGATTCGCACCAAAAAAACTAGTAAATATAATGTAAGACAAAATTCCAATGGTTATTATTGGTGTTGTAGAACCTTTTGGGACAATGCCTATAATTTCTAGTATAACATATCACTTAATTGGAATTGGAAATAATCAAGGGGAGTTAATTATAGGAAGAAAATAAACATCTATAGGAATTAAAGAAACATTCATAGGATGAAGAAGTTTTTGACTGAAATATCAATAAGACTATATACTAAAAATAGATTTGATTGTTTAGAAAAAAAATATATGGAAGACATAACCAACATGGTCACTATGAAAAAAATGAATGAAAATAAATATAGTAAAAACCCAATATAAAGTTATATATATGAAGGCTAAAATATGATAAATGACACTTGACAATTTTGTTCAATGTAATTTGTTTCCAAATGGAAATAATGGAAATGTATAATTATGTTTAGATACAAAATTAATCGAGAAAATTAATATGAAGAATCCAAATTTATTGAGAGGTTTTCTAAAATTGATAAATAGGGAGATCATGAGAATTTTTGTGGTAGCGGAGAGTATGAAATACATAACTTAAAAAATGATCGATAATGCTACCAACTCATGTAAAGATGTCAATGATGATGATGTAAGAATTATAGAATTATTATTCCTTGATCGATCATGCTAAAAGGGAGACCCCACATAGGTAGATAGTTTAAAAGTGAAACATGACACTAATAACTATATAGAATCATTTTAAGAAATTTAGTGAACTGGGCATGAAGATTTCACCAAAAGTTAGAGATGGAAAAAAGGAAAATCTTTGTTGAGAGGAAAATCATAGCCTTGTTTCATACACTAAGAGAAAAGGAGTTACCCCTTATTAACATATCTATTTTTATGATTATGTTTTAGGATTAAAGGTGATTATTTTAGGGGGATAACTAGATGAGTGATATAATTTTTATATAGATGGAGAGTAATTCATCATGGATATATCTTAAGTATGAAATTTTATGTCTACTTGTAACATTTCATGTTGTATTAAAGGATTCTTACAGTGAATTCTAAAAGGACCTTCCATAATTAAAAATAATGCATTGTATCCTTTAGGGGGTGTCTGAGATAAAAAATATACCAGAATTTCATTATGGTTTCTGAATCTATAATATGTGGAACATTCTGTAGTTGAGGTATAAAAATCATGTCTCCTACTCTTTTTTTGACTATATCAAATTAAATTATAATGGGGTGTTTATGTTGAACTAAAAAGTGAGATATATTCTTATTGTTTAATTTATCTAAAGTTGGTTTCTGAATATTAGTCCATGTGATTGTTTTTAAAAAATCATTAACATCTTATTAGAAGTTAAAATGAATTTTCTATTACGTAATGGATGGTACTATAGACCGCTTTAATTTCAAGGATAATCCTTATTATTTTATGCACTAACCATTTACCACATAAACATAGAATTGGATAATTTATGTACCATTTTTATGTGAAATGTGATTCTATATTTATCTCAAGTGAATCAAGTTTTATCCCTCAATAAGAATAATAATAATGTGGGGAAAGATATTTCAAATCCTAAAAATTCATAAAATAAGGAGTTATTCCCGTTATTGATATAACATTGAATTAAATTTCAATAATTGGGAGAATAATATTGTATTTTTAATTGAAATAGGTATTGAAAAAAAATCTAAAGGGGGAGTTTGAAGAAACTAAAATCATTTTAAATATGAGGATTGTATTTATTTTCTATATTTTAATGAGAATAAAATTGAATTTATACAGAATTTGGATGATGTTGAAGGGTCTGATAAAGATGAAGAAGTTGTTTCCCTTGATAGTGGTCAAGTTTTTCTGTAACTCATGGTTCCTGTTATAAATAGAATCAACGAAGTAACCTTAAATTTTGATTATTATAGAGGTAGTATTTTATGTGATTCATTGAAAAGTTTTTCTCGGATGTGATTGAACTATCTAAAACATATTTTTGAGGATTTTGTGGATTCTAGAATAGAATTTCAAGGGATAGATTTGGGAATAAGTATTTTGATACTGATTAATTATGGAAACACTATTTCTAGATGATAAACATGGATGGTTAAGTTACACAAAATTTATTATTTTTAAACCACAAGATGAATGTTGGATGTTATGATAGATAATCATTTAAAAATTACTCTATGTTTTATGGATGAAAGATATTATATATCTAAGAGTTGAATCACCGATTATTAGGATCACTGCTTGAAGAAAAGATTTTTGCGGTACTGTATATTGATAATGTTATAGAGATCAAAATATGAATATGATAAGAAATTAAGGATACAACTCAACTCTGTTGATAATTATTTTTTGAGATGTTTTTATTTCATCAGTGACACCCTAATAGAATTTGATGAAATTATCAGAAAACATAAAGATGTTATTATATTCTGAGTTTTAGGTAACAATTATGAAATGGCATGGATACACTGTTTATATATAATATGTTCTGGAGAATATGTAAAATTTTAATGAAACTAGAGAATTAGAAAATTATAGGAGTTTCTTGTTTGTGTATGTTTCTTTAGGATGATACATAATATTTATATAGGACTTTATCCAGAAATTTTGAAATAGAATAGAATGCATAAGGAATATCTAAAGCATATATAATATTTTTACTAAGGCCTTAAAAAACAAAGTTGGGTTACAAACCAAACCCAATATATAGTGATTATAAAAAATTCATGTTCATTAGTTAATAAAATTTTGAAAAGTAAAAGACTTACGTAACTCTAATACTCACACTATGATATGTAATTATTTTCACAATACAATAGGATTTATATATGGCACCTCACTCACATGGCCGCTCCCGATCCTCCTAGGGTTTCGTCTTTTCCCGGCGGCGATCTCTGCGCTGCTACTCTCAACTTTTCCCAACGGCGATGATTCCTCCACACTTCTCTCTCTCGGTTTTTTTTCTCTCTCACTCGACTTGCCCTGCTCTATGATGACACTCTGGTTTTCTCTCTGACCGCCTCTTTGCACTCTGATCTTGCATTCATTAGGTCCACTCCAGGTCAGATTTGGAGAAAGGGATATGTTAAGGTTTTGGGCTAGCGATTGGCAGACTATAGATCACCAAGCGTTACCGGAGATGACCTTTCTTCCTAGGGTTTCAATCCCATGTTCTATTCGTGTTTTGGCCTGCTTTCTTTTTCTTGATCTGGTTTTCTCTGGTTCTATATCTCTTCCTTTCTTTTGGGTTTCTCCCTAGGGTTTCAATCCCAAATTGTTTGTCGTTTTTTTTCTCACTTTCTTCCTCTTTTCTTTCATGCCTTTTACTGATGATGCCTATCGATGTTTTTTTCTCAGTTTGCCATCGATTATATGGTTGTTTTTTGATGGTGTGGGCAACGTTGATGACGACGATCCTTTGTACCACGATAGTGACGATGATGGATTCTCTAGGCAATATCGAATGGTGTCTCTCAATAAAGATGTTCTTCTCTATTCGATGGTGGCTTCTGGTGTTGTTATGATGTTAAGATGAAGAGGTTGAATGGTTATTCTAAGTTTGTTTTTTCCAGTCATCGGCTTTGGTGATGGGCGGCGATGACAATTGATTCCAAGGTAATGTTGATTTCAGCGTTCTGTGGATGGTACGACGGTGATGATGTCGACGGGGGCAGGGATCGAGGATTCGATTATCGAGTATCCATTTCTTGAGGTGTTTTTCTGACCATGATTTTGATTTTTTAATTAATTGTGAATTTCATTCATGCTATTTTGTGAATTTGGTGATCTGGGGTACTCGGGTATGGTCTGGTTCCCACTCACCCAAAAAAAGGTTTTCAAAAATCAAATAAAAATAGAATTTTAAGTCAATATGATTTATAGTTTATGAAAATATTGGGATCATTGAGAATAATAGAATATGATATCCCAATATCATACTATATGATGTACTAGAATTATTAGTTAGATAATGTGAGATATCTTGTCATTTAAATTTAAAGATGATTTCACGGACTTGAAATATGAAATAATGAGGTTCTTTAAAGAGCTATGATTCAATCTAATATTCAATGGATAATTTATATAGACTAAGATTTAGATATGATAAAGGGTTTCAACATTATGAAGAAAAGAACATAATGTGATGTAGTTTGAGAATAAAATACCCTTAAAGGAAGTTTTTTTCAATTGAGATGTATCCATTTTATTGGTATATTTCCACACCATAGTGAGATGTGTATTATTGGCATATAACTCCATGAGTAGATGGTCCCATAGTAGTTCATAATGAAGTGATTATCACATGATAGCTTTACACTGTGATGGAGCCACAACATGTGGTCAAGAATGTGTGGATTGGTTTCTTGTAGATTTTTTTTAATATTTGAAAAACAATAATCCCATGTTTTTTTGAAGTTTTAATTAATATATTTTATTAGGATTAAATGGGGATAAAAATATGGATGATAATATTGACCATATAAGATGCTAATATTATGTTGTCATAAATCAAGTGGATTTCCATATTCAAATATAGAAAATATTTTTATGATATGTTTGGTATAAAATAAATGAGATGAAATAGAATAATTTTTTGATATAATACTTAATTTTTTAGAGGATTCTATTTTTATTAAAGATAAGAATGAAATTAACATTCAGTATAAAGGAACATGTGTGTCAAAGATGGATATGTGGAAAAAAGGTATAAAGAGAAAACAAATATTAGAAAGTGATCTAAATTTATTATTGTTGTTGATCCTATGTCAAGAAATTCATTGTTTGATGATATTTTTTAATCTAAAATACATCGATTTTTAGTGATAAAGGTCAGTGAACCTAATTCTAAAGTATGTTTTTATGTTAGGACAATTGAGAAGAATAAGGTCAATGTTATTGTTACTATACCAAAAGATATATGTAATCTATGATATTTTCTTAAGGATGAATATGCATCATTGTTGATATGATGAATTCCATAGTAGAGAAGAAGAACTTGTTCAGTTGTTTTTTGTATGTAACTTTTGTAAACTAGATGGATCTAGGAAAAAAACATAATTGATAGATTGAAAACATGTCAATAGATATAAGATGATTTTTTATATATATTATATCTAATTCTTTAATATTGTAGATATATGTATCTTATGGTTACCCCAAATACAGTAAGTAATAATCGCCCACCTTGGGCTCAGACCATGTAAAACCCTTATTTTAATTATAGTTATGTTATTTAGTTTCATATAAGTTAGGGTGAGAATTTAAATAAATAGTGTGTTGATACTTTAAACAATCACATAGGATAATTTATGAGTTTAAGTAATTATAAAAAAATAGTATCGTTGATTCATCCCCACACCTCACTCAATAATACATCATCGAATTCCTAAGAACTACATAAATATATTTATCTTAAATGGAATCCTTATTACAATATTCATATACATTCTTCTTTTATAATAATAAATACCTTTATGTCACTAAAAAACAAAACCCATCTTCTTGTGTGGACCGGTTGACTCACTTAAATAATTTAGAATAGTTCCTTAGGCTTAGCCACCAAATACATCCTTTATCAATGTATGTATAATTGAGGGAACTAATCATAGGTAATGAACTCTTTCTCGCATATAAACTATCATGAACTAAGCCTTCCATAGCCACTTCATTCCTCAATCATGTAATTGATAGCTAAGGGAGGGGATTCTTCAAATTAACCAATAGTTTAAGGTGGTAATTAATGTGATAAAGAATGGGGAATAACTATAACCTACCCCATATTTCACAACCATTTAAATACTTAATGTATGAAAATAAATGCAGAAATAATAGAATTATATTAAAGGAACTTGAGAACTATGCTAGCTTCACCCTCAAACTTACCACACCTAGGTTATCCTTCCATAAAAATAGATTCCAAAACATAGGTATAAGAACTCTATATATTATAAAATGAAATGTAAATAGAGGCAATAAAAGGAAACCCTTGGATAAAACTAGGACATAAGTCTCTCATAATGTTCATTCCCCACCCCTCTCTTACTTTTATAGTTCACACACCATGCTTGGGTACATAGATCACATATATGTGGGTATGATCACTTTTCTAGTCTCCTCGCATGTAAATGATTACTTTTTGTTTCTTTTCCATTCTATATAAGATTCAGTCACTATCGTATTTAGTTCCATGATCCACAATATTCCCTTCTCCTTTCTCTATGTTATTCAATTTAGCTAGTTATATATTGAGGGAGGAACTTCTTATACCGTGCATTTTTACATTGGATCCTCAATACATTTTCTTTAATCAATAGACATGGATTCATTTCACTATATTGATTATTCATTTCTTTATTCAAAATGAATATATCATGAATGTGGGGACCATGGAAATTCATATTAAATCATTGGTACTGATATGGTTGTTTTAGAATGAAAATATGTAATTTATGATATAGGTGTTTCATATTTGATCGTATGAAGTATTTATAGTTAAATAGCTTAATTGAATTCGATGATTAATTATAGTCATATCATGTGATTCCGACATGGTTTTCACTAGTGTTTATATATTCATATCGTAATATATTTTAGGCACTTCTATATTCAATTAAATTTCCATAATACGCATATTATTTCATGGATATGGTATTTTAGGTAATGACGTGATTTTTTCCATTGACTTTGGCACTGATATGGATATATCAAGTATTTCATAGATAGTAATCATTTCCACCCTAATAACGTGTCATAGTGGGATCATTATATCATGATATTATATAATGTGATGGGGTTATGGTTAGTGATATTCATATAATGCTTCATGTATGTGAATTATATGAATTATCATTGGTGTATTGTGAGATATGGAAATGTTTTCCCCATTAATTTCATTCACCACGATCTTTCAATGTGATTTAGTCATAGAGGGGATATATATATAATACGTGTGGATAAAATCCTAAAATATTATTTTTTATGAAATATAAAACAGAATTAAATTTTAAACATATTTTTTATCCTTGTTCCATATAAATTATGATGTGATGTGGCTGATTTAATTTTCATGTCATCAAATATGATAGTATTTATTCACCACTACCTTCTTTTATTTCTAATAATCTCATGGATTGAACCTATTACATCATCATTTTAATCATTGAAAATGAAAACAATATATTTAATGTCATATTAAAATAAATAAAATGATTAATAAACCAATTAAATTTAAATTTAATGTTTCATTAAACACTTTTATCTAGAAATTAATATATTTATAAAGATTATATAGATTAAATTATAATTAATAGAATTAACAATATATATTTTTTTTAAATTTAATGTTTAAAATATAGTTATTTTTAGTCTAATCTTTTTAATATAGGTAAATATTTACTTTTAATAATTTTTTTATGGAATTCATAACTATGTTCAATTCAACAAAGGCCTATGGGATCACACTTTTTAGTTATGTGAATGAGGATCATGTTTTTTTACAAATACTTTTTAAAAAACATTAAGATCTGTCCTAAAAGAATTTTGGATGAAATCAAAAAACAATTTGTATTGGTTTTTACAATTTTTTATTTGTGATATAACATGTGGGGAAAATGAATGATAAATTTTCAAAAATAAGTTTTGGAAGATATCTAAAATGAGTTTTGGATATGGTTTCGCATGTTTTTACATATGATATAACATATGGAAAAAAGTGTAATGTTTTAATAGCCTGCACATAACCATCCATAATTAAATTATATATAGAAAAAATATCATCACTAAATTTCCTAATACCTTTTGATTTATATGTTTTAGAGAATTAAGAAAAACATTTTCATAAAATCCCATATTTATTCACCAAATAGATGTTTTACCCTTTAAACCAAACTCATAAAGTGATACACTTGTTTCATTCATGGTTTAAACCCCACACCATCATCTTTAATTTAGTTTTTTACAAATCCCAAAAAAAATATCCACACATGATACTCTTTTTGACACATCATACATAATACTCTTATTATTTACCTCAATAATTGATACATAACAACAGGTTATTACATACGCCTTGTAAGGGTAAGAATAAGTTATAACAATTGAAAAATGTGACTATGTGTATGATGAACATGAGAGATGAGAACATTGATAATCTGCATTTACATGATATAAGATAATAACACCTAATAAAAAATATATCATAAATTTGGATTCATGGAATAAGGATTTTAGAACAACATAAGATAGAAGAAACATAAGTCAATTATCATGATCCATGAGAATATAACATAGGTTTGTTTCATAATACAGGGATATGGAATAAGAGTGTAGAATATAAATAAGAATATAAAATAATTTCATTTTTCAAGGATCAATAACACGACCAACATCACATAATTGAAAAATTATAGTAGTAGATTAAGTTCACTCCACATTCCCATAATCATAGTGGGTAGAGCCCCATAGTGGATTTTGTTCTCTTCCCATTACCACATACATAATGGAAAGGTTCCCATAGTGGATTAAGTTCACTCCACATTCTTTTAAATTTCATGTCATTAGATATAAAGCTTTACAAAATGTATTTTAGGAATATATAATTCTAGTAACACCCTTCACATGATAATAACTATATATATGTTTTCCATATGAACATGAAAACATTTAAAATTCAATCATAGTTTAATTAACCCGTTAGAAATAAATGAGGTTCATGAAAACATCCAAAGGACATGATCATAATCCATCCATACAATAAATGTGGATGGTTTCATTATATAACATCTTTAGTATATCATAAGAAGCTTTAAATTATGTTGACATAGTTGAAAAACGATTTTAAAAACAAATATAATATCATCTTGAATAGTAATAGGAAATATCATTTAGAGTTTGATAATTTCTTTTTATAAAGAAAAAAATTAAAAAATAAACGAAATAGAAATTACTTTACAAAACCATGGAAACATGGAGAGGAATCTTCATAAATCAAAAATAATATTTATTAAGAAAATATGATCATTTGGAAAACATTACAAATATTATTTTTTATACAGTTTTTTGAAAAAGTCAAAAATAATAAAAAAATAGTCTATATAGAAAATGTTAAAAGGTGATCCCATTCATTATTTTATAAACAAATTCGAGTCTAATAGAAAATTTTCTTAGGTTATAATATCATTAGAGAAAAGGTAATTTATAAAAAAAATAAATAATATGAACATATAGAAAAAATATTCATGATTGAGAATAATAGATAATGTTGGTTCCACTTGCAGGCATCGTTTCAGTTGATTGGTTAAACGAGGGGAAATGAAATGGTAGCGAGACATGAAAATACCAGAAAATAACCACATTTGAATAATATTATGAGAGTCTTATATATAAATAATAAAAAATTTCCAATAATGGAAATTTAATATAATCAACCACAATTTCCAAGTGAGATTGGAATATAAAAAATTACGGCTTTTATAAACTTTAATTCAAAATCCCTTAAAAGCTAAAACATGAAATGGAAATTTAAATTCCATGAATAAAGATATAATCATGATATAATATATTAAATAGGAATTATAAACTATATAATAAATAAAATGGGATTATAAAATGAAATAGATCCCAATGAAGGGAATTTGATATACAAATCCCTCACAAACCAGTAGGGTATGAACTAGGAATCCATGAGATAAAGAGATAATAAATTTATTTTAGTTGAAATTAAAATAATAAGGTAAAATTATATCAACTATTATTCTATTCATAGAAGATAAAATTTTAAATTGAATACTAATACTTAAATATAATGGATATTTGGAAAGAGGATCCCTACTATGAGTCCTGACCGACCTCGTAAATATTCTAACCTTCATAATATTAAAAATAAATAAATTATATAAATTATACAAAACATTATTTATTTTTACAAATTATTATTCGTTTAAATTAATTTCTAATCATGTTTCATTTATTTACATTATTGTTATTGATTGTACCATTCATTTTGATGTTGTTTTGATCAAAAATTACAAAATATATTTGGTATATTTTTAATGGTCAATAATCCATGTGAAATGGTTCTATGAGATCGATAATTGTAAATTTATATTTTCTCTATCAGTATAGGATTAAATCATTTTAATGGGTCATAAAATATTTACCCTTTAAAGAATAATCCTCGATAAACCTATTTTTTACTGTTAAAAAAATATTATAATTTTTTACATTTGATTTCATTGTTATGAAAGATAGTTAACATTTAGGAAACATAATATTTATATTACTTGAATATTAATGTTATATTTAAATATGAAATAAATTTTTAATAATATAAAATAAAGATATATGTTTATGAATACATCATTGTTCACTAAGGCAACGTGAAACCATCATGGTGAGTGATGTTTTTCAAAAGAGTTTAAAAGAACATAAATCTTAGAAATATAATTTTTTTTATAATAAAATTGTATTAAAAACATTTTTAGAGTAAATTTTGATGATTAATTAAGTTAATTATATGAGTAAAATAAGAGATCAAATAAAATGATTCTGTTTTGGAAAAACTCGTATTTTGATGTACTATAATCTTATAGAAAAGAGTTGGGTGCGATGTAATATGATTTATATCATCATCAATGAATAAAATTGATTTCTATAATATGATATTGGAATCATTTAAGTAAAGTAATATAATTTTTAAAATACATTTAATCCACTAAATTTCAAATAATAAATGTGAAAGAGGCTTTGGAACCCTTACCTGGATCCTTGAACCACCCCATTCAGACATTATCCATAGTCTTTAGAAATATGTATTTTAAGAAGACAGTAGCCTTATAAAATTGTAAATGATATACTAAATAAGGAATTGGTTATAATTTTCAGAGAAACATGAACACTGTATTTTTCATATAAATAGTATAATGACTACCTTTTAGGAATAATTCAATTGGGTTTTCGCAAATATTCAATTATTAAGGGTCAAGATAGTAATTTTAAAATTTCATGTTGATTATAAATGTATAATGGATGATATGATAGTTATTTACACATTCCTAATTAAATCATTATAATATTGAATGTATTTTTATCAATTAATTATTAATTTTTAGCAATAAACACGCTTTAGAGACATTTCCATGATTATTCTTGTAATTTGAATTTAAAATTCAATAGATAATTAATTAATTAATATTTAAAAATAAATATTATTTGTTAAATATAATTTTCATCCTAATAAACCATGAAATACTCTAATTAATATTAATATTATAATTTCTCATATTTTTTAAACCATTAACTTTGACTTTTCTCCAATTTTTACAAGTTCTACGTTGAGGTTACATAAGAATTTTGGATAACTGTACCATTATTTTTTATTAAAAATTAATTAAATACATAAAAACATTGTATTATTATTAAATATAATCCTATAATAAATTAATAATAATCTTTATTCTCATTTATAACATGATAGAATTTTTAAGATAACATTTTTTACTTTTCAAACAATGCAAAATCGATGGGTAAGAATTTGGATAATTACATTGTAATATAAATATAAAATTAATAGAATATAATAATAATGATTAATTATTAATATTTTGATCCATTAAGTATATAATAGCACTATCCTATCTTAAATATTGTCTCAAAGTCCCCAATTTTTACTTTTCCAATTCTACTCTAACATTGTGCCCACATCGATAATTATTTATCATATTTATCTTGAAATAACTATTAATTTATTATAATTGAATAATATTAAGATTTTATTTTGAGCATATAATCATGTAAGATATGTTCCATAAGTTTCATATATTTTTATGTCACATCTATATCATTATTATGTCATAAATTATATAGTATTCATAAAATTATATTTTTTAAACTATTCACCAAAAAAACATATTTACAAAAATATTAAAAATTATTCTTAACATAATTTTAATATAATGATACCAAAAATGTTGTCCATTTTATCACATTATAGTTATAAAATATAGAAATTTTACTTATAGATAAAAAATTATAATACATGAAATAACGGTTTATTTAGAATAAAAAATATTAGTGGTTTTCAAATGAAAATCCACATTATTATTTAATACTATGGAACCTGATTCTGGATAAGGTGAAACTAAGAGGTGGGGTGAATCAGCGGTTCACTCCTTTTAGAACTTTTTTACATTTTAATTCAACCTATTGAAATTTTTATGGTTCTATATCCACTTAATTATCCTCAAAGTCTCACCACGTATAAATAAATGATAAGAGAAAGAAAAATATAGAATATTTACATGGTTTTGATGAAAATCATAATATTTTCCATATTGGTTATACCCCCAACACATATTCTCCAAAATAATATTTTTAATAATTATAATGATTGATACAGAATCACAATATATTGTAACTTTTAAATCCAAAAATGTGTCTATTTATATTGTATCCCATAGTGTTAACAGAATCCACATTGGCCTACTCCTCAATCACACAAAAAAAATTTCTTGATCCTAACTCCAACTGAGAGAAATCTTCTAATCCAGGTCCAAAAGACTAACTCCTTCTACTTCTGGCTCCAACTGAAAGAGTTCATATACTCCAGGATCAAACATACGGACTTATACCTTATTTAAGGATTGACCCACTATAACATAATCCTTTTTTATTTCTCTAGGAGCATGCAGGATATAACATTCTCGTGTACACTTTATGTACCTTCAATAGCCACAGATCGGGTCTGTTAGTCTTCCTCAATAATTTTTATCACTTATATTTTATCAATTACCTTAGTGAAATAGATTATCAATATTGAGTTATTTCTTCTAATTGAATTCATAGCATCACTGCATGTGTATAGGTGTTTCAAACTTTAAATGAATTATATATATCATGTAGAAATCACTCTTAATGAATGTATGATACAATGCATGGCTTTCTCAAAGTATTATCCCTACAACATGAAATAATTTTCTCTATTATTTTATGTGATTATTATTAATTGTTTTTCTTCTAATTTCGGAAAAACATAATTATTTATGCTTTCATGTTTGTATGTGTATATCCTTTATACACTTTCTTTATGTATACATGAAAGTATGCATGAACTCTTTACTTTCTTCTTAGAATAACACATTGTCTCCTCCTTCTTTCATAATGACCCAAATGGGTGTACAAAGTTCTTCTACATACATGAATATCATGCAACTTCAAGCATGACCCAATCTTCTTCTCCTCTTCTTGTAAGGTTATAAACGCAAGTTCATGGTTTATCAATTATTTTTTCTTCACAAAACACATTGTTGGTATACATAATCTTGCATTTGTAAAATATTTTGTTCAAGAATGTAATTATTCATAGAATCTGGATTTCTTCACAGAACCATTGGGTGTAAGTTTCAAAAATAAAGAGGTTGTGGGGACCTATTATTTCATGGAAATAAACTTTTTCATGGAAACTCCTTGAAAACTATATTTCCATGGATGATCTATTTTTATTTTGAAAAATGAGAGCACTCTCACAAGATCAACATCCTCTATCTTGACACTAAATCTCTTTATATAGGAAATTTACACATGCTTTATTTTGTTTTTATGTCATGCAATGGTCTATAGAAATGTCTCATAAAATATTTCATGTCCTTTATATTTTAATATCACTAATGGATTCAGTATTTCTCAAATATATTCAATCAATATCGGCATCCTTTATTATGTGAGTTTTCATTAGATCATCATGGAGAGGTTCTCTCATACATGAAATGAGGATCATGTACATTTTCTTAAATTTCAAAAACTCAAACTCATCCATGTACTAAGAATGGTCGAACACCCTCTACAGCTACATTATCATTTAACAGCGGCTCGTTACTCAAAATCATGATTGTATCAAAAGAATATAATTCATGAATGAAGTTTCTTCATTTAATTATCTAATTATATTAACAATAGAAAGAAAATAGTGTTCTTGGGTTCGATTGGTGGAGTTTTGGCTATGATCCCTGGAAAATAGAATCTTCAAATACAATGTTCGATGTAGAAGATGACAAGAAATTTGATAGAACATTCGCCATTGATCTGATCAGGTGGTCACAGTTATTTCCATATATTTTTAATATAGAAGTATAGTGTATGTGTCCCTGGTCCAATATTTTATATATCTTTATTCAAGAACTTCCATATATTGAAATCGATTCTATCAAATAGTGGGAGAGTAACACAGATTCCAATCATGTACCCACACTGCACACACCTACCTCACGAGTCGCACCAACCTGTGTGTTCTATTTGGTTGTTATACATTCCTAATATCACACCCCTTAATCTATAGTCTATCTAGGTTTATTACCTCTCATGTGATTTACACCCTATGGTCTCATATGTAGTTGAGGTGATCCTTGGTTTTCTTATGGTTGGCCATATTTGTTTTGAACACTTAGAAAATATCTACGTTCAATATTCCTTACAAAATACAAAATCCAAATGATATTGTCAATATTTAAAATTTTTCTTTTAATTCTCCTTATGAAAAATAATATTTTGTAAGGATTTCAATAATCTTCCATGTTGTAAACAATGTGTCACATTGAATCAATTTTTTTGGTCTTTAAGATCAGTCTAACAATATTGACATTTATATGAATAATTATTTATGAATGAAATAAAATCCCATTGATTTAATCTATAACACTTCTCCAATCATCTTTACTTCTCACCATCAACTCACCCTAAACATATTTACATATCATTGACAAAAAACTAAATATTGAGCCTAACAATTTACCCTTTCTAATATGTTGTCAATATATATTCTCATAATTTAAATTCAATATGTGTGCTCAAAAAATTCTACACCCTATTGTATATCAAATGTAAAGGATAATTGTGGGGGTCATCTCATCTCTTCAATTTCCAAAAAAATCCTCCATCATATGATTATTTATTGAATTATTATGAGATAGGGATGATATCACATGGTTTTCGTTGAAAATATCCTTTAGTTAATAAAATATAAGGCTATGTGGTATAACCTAATGTAGAATACAAGAGATATGTAACCATGTTTTCCTCTATTGTCTATATACAACCATTCATGTGAAATAATGCTCAAAATTTATCAATTCCCATTTAAGGGGTTCTTAATAATCATTTTTTCAATGAAATGAAAAAACCTACACACACTTTAGTAAACACATTAAATAATTCAAGTGAAAATAAATAACTCACCCTTTGTCCCATTTTATCATCACTCATGCTCTCCCCATTAATTGATATCATTATTAGATTTAAGAATGATGGATTAAAGTGTGATTTGACTATCTGAACCTTCATGTTTGAGAACTATTCATAATTTCTAGATTCACTTGAATTTTTCAAAATGGTAAATTATTCTCTAGTGTTTTACCCATAAGGGATAAACTATTTAGATACATTTAATGGATTTAAATTGACTCCATAAATTAAAATCTATACATGTTATCTAGAAGTGATAACCTCAAACATCTTCTTCAATTCTCTATATGTTATCCCAAAAGAATATATATTAATAGTAAATAAGAAGGGATATTTTTTGTTTTAGAAGTAACATTTAGGCAGAGAACTACCAATCATCCCAAGCCATTATTTTCTCCTGATCTCAACATTGGAAGATTTATTCAGATTCATCATTCTATTTTGAGTCTCATTGATTTATTCCACCCCTTGAACTTCTTTTTGGTGTGGATTTCATTTCAAACCTCATTTACTATAATAAATTTCTTTCCTTTCGTTTAATAATTTTTTCAACTTCCTCTAATTACATATCTAATTTCATTTTATTTCGAAAAAAAACTCGACACACTTTCGTAAAATTTTATTCCTTATTATAATCTTCACATGACATTATAATGTTTTTATCTTAAAGAATATTCCTATTCATAAAAGAGGCAATATATTTGACAATTATTACCATGAATTTTTTATCTATGTTACCTTTCTTCTTACAACTACCAAATCAATTTAAATAATTCAATTTTTTCTGAATTTGAACCCTGGATGCCTTTGTGGTAACAATATTTTTCCTTTTTGTTATAGTTTTTTTTAAATTATTCTAATTTAGTTCACATATAATGACTAACTTATCTCCTTACGTTTTTACATAATTCCCCTTTTTATGCTCTTTTATTAAAATTACTATGTGATTTGTGTATGATTTTTATATACCATTACTCATCCTAATAGTGATAACATATGTTTCAATACTCATAAAAATCTTCAATTAATTCCAATATATTCTTTATATAAATATTCATCTTCAATGTATTTATATTATCTAGTGATGTTATTCTATTTTCTTGAGATTTGATTCACCATAATTTATCACTTTTGTTATTTTCATGAAATTTATATGGCATGAAAACATTCTAGTTCCTTGTTCCCAAAATTACAACAACACTAAAAATAGCTTATTATATTTCTTATCTAATTTTGTGGTGTTTTATATTTAGTTTTCATAGATTTTGATCCATGCTTATTTTGAGTATAACATCCAATATTTTGTACACTTAGTGGGGAATAACTCTTCATTATTCTTTTCAAATTCCCCCTTGATGTGATGGGTTTATCAAAACAATTCACAATATATAATTCCGTAGAGTTTGGATTAAAACCTATAACAGTACTTGAAACAACATTAGTAAAAAGGATAGATAATTAGTAGTGGGATACCTTCTTTTTGAAGGATATTTTAATATATTAGAATATGAAATCATTCTTTTTTGGGAGTCGTGATCCTTAATGCACACTAGTGAAGAATAATTTATTTTTCTAATTGTTTGGAATATTTCATATTATGGTGATTCATGATTCTTCAATCTCACCCCCCCCCTCAAAATAGATTATATTATGGTATTTATTCTCTTCCTCAATTGATATTATCATAAATCCTAATCCTCCTTGAAATTATTCATTTTTTATTCAAGAATGTTTCTTCATTATTATAAATAATTGTCTGTCTATATCATAATGTTTTCTTTACCCTTTAGTTGAGAATCTATAAAATCCAAAGAAACATTTCCCAATTTTTCAAATACTTGTAAAACTTCTATAATACAATATTAATGAAATATAACTCAAAAATATTTCTTTGACATTATTAAATTGATTCATCTTATCATTCATTGAAAAGATAAATTGTTTCTTCCTTTTCTTTAAAATAATTATGTGAGAGTTTTGTATTTTCAAAGACTTTTACCCAATGCATATTCCATAGAATTAGAATCTTCTTTAAGATATAAGTTTTCATCCTAAAGATCCTTGATTCCTCTAAAAATACATTTTACAAATTTTTTGGGGATTTTTTTATATTTTATTTGAATATAAAATGATGATAATTAAGTTATTCATCATTATCACAACTTTAGTATGATTAATTTAAAGAATCATAATAAATATAATTGTTGAAAATTACTCTAATTTTGTTATCTTTAGTTGGTAATGTCTTTCTATTTACTATAGAATTTGTACTCATCTTTCTAACCTGTCTCTTTTTTCTATTATTTTGATTCTCAGTGGAAATCTCTGTATTATTATCATTAGGATTAGATTCACTTTTCTCCATCTAATATTTCTCATTTTTTTGTTGAAAACATAACTTTATAAATACATTCTTGGATCTTTGGATAGAATGTATGCTCTAATAACACTTGCAAAGCCCGAGGCCGAATAGGGTTCCACTAAGACTAGGGTGAAATAGTGGTACACTCATTTTAGGAATTCTTTGGATTTTTAATTCAACCACATAAACTAGTTAAGGTTCTAGATCCACTCAATTAGTCTAAAAATATCGCATCATACATAGAAATTATAATATAGGGAACAATTCATGGTATTTACAATGTTTCAAAGAAAGGGAAGTTATTTACCGTGATAGTTATACACCCGAACAGAGGTCATCCACTGTAAAGGTTTTAAAAATTATAGGGGTCGATACAGAATCACATTGCATCTTAACTATTGAATACAAATATAACTTTCTTTATACTTCATACTATAGTGTTACTAGAATCCACACCGACCTGCTCATGAATCACAAAATAAGCATACCTTTCTCCTCTCTCTAATGGTGATACTTCTTCTGCTCTGGCTCCAAGCGAGTGACTCAATCTACATTTGGGTCCATCCAAAATAATTATTTCCCCCAAATTTTACTGAGATAATTAAACCATTATTAAAATTTTGATCCACTATTTGATGATCCTTTTATCTTCATCCATGAGCTTGCAGGATCTGACATTCCTGTTAATAATTAAAGCGCCTTCAATAGCCACTGATCGAGTCTTTCAGTCATGCTCAATAATTTTGATCACGATTATTTTATTAGTTCCCTCAGTGCAGCTAATGTTCAGGATTGAATTCTTCCTTCTGACTGAATTTCCTCTCTCACTACATTTGTACAATGGATTCACATTATATCTGAAATGTATATTTCTTATAGTAATAACTCTTTATTCATGTATGTAACAATTCATGGTCTTCTCAATGTATAAACATTATCACATGGAATAATTCTTTCTATTTTTTTATGTGATTCTCATTATGTTTTATTCATCTTACATCAGTTTTACTAAAAATTTTATGCTTTCACATGTGTTTGTGCACATTCAATATTCATTGTATTCATGTATTCCTAAAATTTGTATAAAAACTTCACTTTATTATTTGGATAACACATTATATCTTATTTCATGTGTGAAAACCTATATGAGGGTGCATTATTCTTCTCAACACAAGATTAATTCAAAATTTTGAGAATGAAATATATATTCTTTTTTTGGTTATAAACATAGGTGGATGATATCTTAGTTCTTTTGTTTTCTAGAAACTCAGTTTTTGTATACACTACCATAGTTCTCAAAGAGTCTGTGCAATCCAAAAAGGCTTCACAATATCATAGTTTCTTAACAAAACCCATGAGTGTGATGTTTGAAAATTATGATTTCGTGTGATCCTCTTCTTTTTTTGTAGAAGAAAACTAATTCATGAAACTCATCCTAGAGAAATGGTGCTTCATGGATGCTCTTTTTTAAATCCTAAAAATAATATATCTCTAAAATGATCAATAATTAATCTCTCATCCCAACCAAGATCTATATAGGTGAGTTCTGTAACCTCACTTTTTTTTCTATACAACTCTGATGTCTTGGAGAATATCAAGAAAAATATGATGCATCCTTCAAATTTAAAATTCACTAAAGGATTTGGTGTTTCTCAAATATATGTCAAGAATAATGGAATCCTTTCTTACACAAGTCCATTTTAGCTCCTCATATTGATTTCACCTCATGAATGTAACAAATATCATTTGATTATTCTTAAATTTATCAACCTCAAAGTCCTCTGAGTACATTAAGTGGTGAAACTCCCTATGCAACTTTATTTAGATTTGTAAAAATCATGTTTTTGAAAATCCTAAATGCATGTAATATAAAAAATGCATGCATGAAGGTTAACTGTCTAATAATTTTTCAATATCATCCAATAAATTACCGTGGTAGGATCAGTTTTCATTGATGGATGTTTTTCCATGAAATCTGGAAAATATAATCTTATCTAATGAGGATAAATGTAGAATAAAATGAGAATTTTCATTAGACAGTCTACATTGATCCGATTGGTATGCCACAGTTATTTTTATACCTATTTAATATGGAGTTACAATGTCTATGTGCCACATCCCATTATTGATATCTGTCCATTTTACCACGTATATATATTAAAACTACTTCGATCAACTATTCAATGAGTATCATGGGGTCCACTTCTATACCCAAATGGTACACACCTACTTCACGGTCTACGTCGACCCGCTCCTTTCACACACCCATGAAAACTTTATGGGTGTTATGCATGCCCAATAACACATGCTTTCCATTGTAGATTGTCCAAGTCAATTTCCTCCCATGTCGATGACCCCCTGAGTGTCCTAAATGTGGTTGAGGTTATCCTTGGTTATCTTGTGGTTGTCCATATTTTTTGAACACTTAGGTAACATCTAAGTGAAACATGCCATTTTAAATGCATATGTCAACCAATATTCTCATTAATTTAAATACCTCTTTTAATAATCAACATGAAAAATAATACCAAGAAGGTTCAGTCAGTGGTAATCCTCTGACCATTTATTAATAAAATGAAAACATCGACCAAGTACAACAGGGGAGAAAAGAAAACTACAAATCATAAAAATCACACCCATCACCACATCCACTATAGATTCTGTCTTCTGCAGTAGCAGTTTCCCACTCGAAGCTTTCATAATGATTGAGGACCTTGGCATATTTCCTTCTGAGATTCATCTTTTCCAAAGAAAAGAATTCCTTTGAAGACATCCTGACACCACTTTCCTTTGCAACTGAAGATATGGTAAGCACCGGCCTTGGAAGAGAGGAGTAATCTTTCCTCGACCTCCGCTGTGGTGGGTCAGTCATAGCATCCTAATTCCTAGACAACTTCACCCCCACACCCTTGACCAAATCACAATAAGAAATATGGACTATACCATTCTCATTTTCCTTGTCACTATCAGAAATATCACCCCACTTTCCTGGGACTTTCACTTCTTGATACTTCAATCCCCATTCGTGCTGATTTCGATTGTTATACTCAATCATGGAAAGATATTGTGGCTGCCCCAGAACATCCTACGTAGCAGTATTTTCAATTGCAACACCCTCAGAGGAGTGATCATCCTATAGCAGGCCATCCTCCTACCTTGCATCATTTTCCTTTTCTTGAGCCAATTATAGAAAACGATTGCCATTGGAGACCATGATTGAAATTCCTCCATCAGTATCCTCCTTCCTTGTCCACTCCTCAGCATAGTCATCCACTACCCTTGTTTTAGAAGCAGCTGAGTCTATCTACTGTTCAATCACAGCCTCCTTCTATGGATCACATAAATCTAGGTTATCCACTATTATTGTAGTATGAATACCAAGATCTCTATTTAAATGTTCAAAAATCTACCTAACAGTTGGGTCTTGTGGCCTCTCTTGCACCTCCTTCTGAAAATTCCCCTGCAACTTGTGGTTAGGACCAGAGCTCCCCGCAGCCTGAAGCATAGCAACCCAAGAAACATTTGCTGCCTGTGCAGAGGAAGACATCAGACCTTGAGCGCCCTCATTGCGTTGTGACTTAATATTTCCAGATGGCTTTTTCACCACCAGCAAAGCAGAACCAGATGGGATAGATCCTGCACTACCCATTCTCAAAACCCCCGATGCAGCCCAAACCGAACACTTAATTTGAAAACCAAATCATCATATCCAAGACGACCACATCCAACAAAAAATGACATCCAAGACTCAAATTTAAAATCCTGCTTCCACCGAAATTCTTTCCCATCTATAATCCAAACCTAATTGACAGGCGACCTCGAGACATCAACTTCTAAACAAATCCATTGTCAAATGGGATGACATACAACCACCGTCTGACGTTTAGAGCATAGATATCGACCGATAAAATTACCAATGGAACAAAAAATAGAGGGGTTTTGAATGGAGAGAGGGAGACCAGGAAGACTCTCCCAAATTGCCATCGTCGAGTGGTCTCACCTCATGTTGAAATCAAAACTCCATTGAAGAAGAAAAAATGAATCTTCATTGAATCTTCGAGGGGAATGGGACTAGGCAATAATTAGGTCATCTTCTGTCTCAAACTGGATCATCAAATGCTTATTATCGAGTAATCTGACTACCGCATGTTCTTGAAGATCCCATGAGTTGAAGATAAAGCAATAAAAGTCATCAAACGAAGGGCATTGATGACGAAACCGATCCACCAACGTAAGGTTGCAAAGATCTGTCTCACCATTACTCTCTACTGAGGAAAGATCATGTTGCGGCACTCCTTTAAAAAGATCAAGAACTTTCGGAGAGAGAATAATCCTTGGGAAAGAAGGTAGAAATTAAGGATTTGTGAATGTAATGAAGGCCTTGTCTCCTCCATGAGGTTGCAGGCCTCCCCCCTCCGATCGAGAAGGGGGAGAATGGTATTGTGGCATTAGGGTTAGGGCATTGTCGAGGGAGAAGCCAATGGAGAGACTTCTACTACCCTCAACATGAAAAATAATATTTCATATGGAATTTAATAATATTCTATATTACAAACAATGTATCAACATTGACACAAATCCTTGATCTTTAAGATCAATTAAATAATCATCACATTTATATAGAAAATTTTTTAGGCATGAAATCCAATTCCATTTATTAAATCTATAAAAATTATCCAAGTATCATTACTTCTCAACATCAAATCACCATACATATATTAACACATAATTAACAAAAAATGCAATATCAAGCCCAACAAAAACCATGATAAAAATATTTATAAGAATATTATGAAAATAGATATCAATATAAATCTTTATAACTTATAAAAATATATATTTTTAATATATCATATAACAAAATAAGAAAATAAAAATTATGTTCAGGAAATTTATTTAACATTTAAATAAAACATATATTATGAGATATAGTAAACATATTAATTTTAAATATATAATATGTATCTATTTGATTACATTAAATTATTTTTTATATATATACATTATTAAAGTAAATATATAATTTCATAACTATAAAAGTGATATATTATTCAAAATAGATGGGTTGTCTTAACTAAGTATATGAGTCTTTAGTAAATGTGGGAGATTGTAAAAAATATACACTTAATATGATCCATGATATGGTGGTTTAAACCATGTCATGGTTTGTAATAGTATAATACAATAAATTTTGAAATGTCACTATATTGTGGTTTTATGCATGATAGATTATGTGCCATATAAGAATGTATGTTGATTGATCATTTCACCAACTATAAACAATCATGTTCAATTAAAACATCATGATATAATGATTAAAGAGTTTCAACCATCAAAAAAAAATTTATAAATATTGATTAATTAGTAGATTAATTTAATCATGTATTATAAAGACTTATAGTGTTTTAAAAAACTTTGAAACATTTGAATGATAAATGAACATTGTTGAAACATTTAGAATCCCAAATAGTGACCTAGATAGCTTTATTAAGATGTAAAATCATTGTTATATGCATTATATAAAGCATCTATTAGAAAATGGAGAAACCGTAACATCCCAAGTAAGTAATGAATAATATATATTTTTATCTATGTCTATTAATGATTAAGATAGTGTTTTAGAGGCTTAAAATGAAAATAAATACAATCTTATGCATGGAATACACTAATATTCTTAAAATATTGTTTTATTGCCTTTTGATGGAAAACCCTTTTTAAATCAAACTTTTGACAATTTTATAATCAATATTTGTCAAAATAAATATATGCAATATGATTGGGACATTTAAATTTACATTGGATAAATTTTTGGTATTTTTCTGACAATGTTCATTTTTTAATGAATAGTGAAAAAATACTGCATTTTACATTAAAACTCCTTTTTCATATAATTTAATTATATGGTTAGATTATCCTTTTAATTGGTCTTAAAATTTAATCTGAATACATTTTTACCATTTAATCCAATGGTGGTCATTAGGATTAATTTCAATTTGGAATTGGTCAAAACTAATGCCAAACTTTTCATAGATAGTGTTTCAAAAAAACCTGCTATTTGTTTTGACAACGGGAATTATTTTTAAATCAATTATTGAAATTTATGTGTTTGGAATTTGGTAAAATGGATTACATATTTGGAATCAGAAGGTCCAAATTATGTAATTAATACTCCTTTATTTTTTGGACATTATGAATAGTAACGATGGTAATTATCTTTAATTATCTTGATTAATGAGTAATCAGGTAGTTAAAGATAATAAAATGATATCATAATAATACAAAAAGACCACAACATGTGTCCTAAGGCTACTGGTTGTCTCATGTCCGACAATGGGATGAATTGTGCCAAACTTGGGGGCCCCATGGAATCACTTTTGTGAGAAAGTTACTTTTTATCTTTTTATTTTTAAAGAATGTTAAATGTGACAAAGAATGTATCACCTAAGTAAAATATTTTTAATTTTGTATACATAAATGATCTTTTGGACTTTAAATATTCATTAGAAAGATAAGAATATTTCCTACATCATAGTATTTTTTTCATAATTTTTAAACTTTTAAATAAATTAAATTATTTATGACATCATGATGATGCATCGATTACCTCATTAATAAAAGATTTAAATAAAATGAAATGATAATGTAAAATCTATGACCTACACATGTCCAAAACCTATTGGATGGGTGTATATCGAACCATTGTCACCGTACCCTCACATTATATCAATTTGGTACCTTTTGAATCCGAAAAGCATTTTAAAATAAAGTAACATTTCTTTACTTTCCAAGAGTGCCCCTCCTCTCCTCTTATAAAAGGCCCCCACCTCTACCTCCTTACCCACACTCCCAAAGCCTTTGGCTCAGCCAACCCCTGCCCATTTTGTCTCTCCACTTCGCTCTCTTACTCCTTAAATCCTCACTTTGGGCAGAAGTCTTCCCAAGGAAGCCTTTGAGCTCAAACCAAAGGGAGTTACCGGATTTTAAGGTAATGTCTTCACTTGAGTCCTTTTGTTTTATTTTGCTTCTCCAACCCCATAAACTCTTTTTATTCATTTCTTTTGTAACAACTCCAGTATCTTCAATATACTAGGATGTTTTTATAAGAAGGATTTGAGTTACACTTACACACACCTACATCTAATGGTTAAAGGACATATTGTTTCCATGGATGGTGAATTTATGCCTCCCGAAACGATGATTGTTCAACATGCTTTTAACACCTTCAAAGGTGGCCATTAAGATGTCACTATATTTATATATGATATATAATATGTTTATGTTTTCCTTAAGCTTCTGTATTTTTCATTTTGGGCATACCTTTATGGTTTCCATTATGGGTAAACGCGATATCTTCATTTAAGGAAGTGTGGACTACCGCCCCCTCAAAGTGACTTGATTCGTTAAATACCATATGTGGAACGTATAAAGGATGGAACTATGATATTATATATGATATTATATTGGAATTATAATATACCTTTATATCATTATGATTCCATTCTATAAAATACGGAATAGAAATGAAAGTAGCGTTCATGCGTACGTACGGCTTACCGTCTCCATGAACGGTGCATTTCATTTATCACATATAAATGATTATGTAATATTATAAAGGCATGTATATACTGGATATATATGATATATACATCATGATTATAATTCTGAATATAATGGATACATGAAAAAATTGTAATTATAAAGGGTTTATTTTTTACACATGTACCAATGATCGTTAAAACGACCGTTATTAACCTAAATAATTACATAGTGTTCATGACATGGAAATAAGTGATATAAAAGGAATAATGAACTCGAAAAACGTTCTTAAGCAAGTAGAAATTAACTTAAGTTTATTATTCAGGACATTAAAGAAAGATCGAGTCAAGTCGGACCCGAGGTATGGGACTTCGTCTCAATCTCCTTTCATTGAGGCATATTTTGTTTTATACACAACCTTATTTTATATGGTGTATAAACCCCTTTGACTTTTACGTTTATTCAAAATGAATCTTTTTTATATGAAGCGTTTACTAAACGACAAAAGGGAATGTTTTTGTCGTACGTATGCGGCGACAACGACTTCTCCGCCGCCGTGACCATTATTTGAGTTTCGGCTTCCTCTACAAGCCATAACATTTTTTTAAAAGAAAAATAAATACCATGTTTTAATTTTCTTTTATTTTGATATTGAAAATGGTTTTCATAATGTTTTTATTATATCAATGTGTTTTATTGATATCTTGTGACTGAAATGTGGAAATGTTATGTGTCCTTTATGAATGTTTTATGTGATACGATTATGTTATGGTTCATGGGCATTATTATAAAGACGGGTGGTTTCATGATAAACTAAGGGCGGGTGAGCCCGATATAGCTCTCCAATGCATTGGGTAACGCGAAGGAGTGAAACGTTATGGTTTCTCCGAATAGATTTAGGTAATATACTGTGATTGGTATTCCAAACGTAACCAAGAGGGTTACTCCCTACGTAAGAATGTTATGAATGTCTCAAGTTACCTTTATGTCTTATGATTTCTATAATTTATTCATGATTTTATGAGGTATGTTAACGTTCTTATGTTTTATGGGTAAAGTATGATTTCATTCTTATGTATATATGTACCCATGTTTCCTTTCCATATTTTTATATCCCTTACTGAGCTTTTTATGCTCATCCCAAGTTTTTTTGAAAAGTTTTTCATAGGTCAAGGGAAAGGTACATGATATGATGATAGTGTAAAGGAAGTGTCAAGAATGAATCCCTGTTTTATTTTCAATATGTTTCCGTTGATGGGAAAAATGAATACTATCTTTATGTAACCACTTTGTTTAAATGTGGAATGTAATGCATGTTTTTATGATCTAATTCTCTAAAACTCTAAACCTGAAAATATCCTTAGGGTGTAATCTTGTAATAACTCAAGATTAAGTAAGGATTAAGGCTGGGGACTTATAGTTGGTATCAAAGGTCAGTTTAGATAACATTAGGAGTTAGAATTATATTAAATGATTATCCAAAAATATTTTTTTATGGTCAAATTGAAGTGATGTAGCATTTGAAGATTACCACGTTGCTTCATCTAAGACATGTTTGTTCAAAATGGTTTTCCGTAGAGGAAACGGAGAAGCAGTGCTAGGAAGGCATACAGAAGAAAATAACCTTCCGAATCAGCATCCTGAGATGGTCGGAATTGGAACTGAACAGTTTTTTGCAGTAATGGTGCAGTTGACTCAAGCGATAAATGGCGGTGGTATCCATACACGAGATCAGCCAGATCAACCGCAGAGGAACATGTCAGTGGTGGAACATTTCATGAGGCAACATCCCCCATCATTCAAAGGATCATCTGACCCTGTGCTAGCTGAAGGGTGGATTAAAGCACTGGAGAAGATTTTTGATGTCATGGGGTGTTCAAACAATCAAAAGGTTAGTCTTGCTATTTACCGTTTGGAGGGTGAAGCAAATCAGTGTTAGTCGATGGTTAAAAATATCAGGGACGCTGATGAGATTGATGATCTCAACTGGGATGAATTCAAAGGCATGTTTCCTGAAAAGTATTTTCCTAAGGCTGTTTGACTTAGGATGGAAAAACAATTCTTGGAATTGAGGCAAGAGGAAGACTCAGTGGCTACCTATGAAGAAAGGTTCACTCGATTGGCAAGGTATGCTCCAAATTGTATCCGAGACCTTGATAGTAAAATCAATCGTTTTTACTTCGTATTAAAGCCAAAATATCAAAGGGCATTAGCTTTTCGTGAGTTTAAAAGTTATGAAAAGCTTGTTCAATGTGCTGAGAAGGTGGAAATGGAGTTTTCCGATGAGCAAGTGTTCTATAACAACCAGCAAAAGAAGAGACCAAGGTGGCAGGAGAAAGGGAAAAATTCTTCAAAAAAGTCTGATGGTAAGAAATCTAAGTTTCCAGTTTGTGAAAAATGTGGGAAAAGTCATGCTAGGGAATGTCTTCTGAATTATGGAAAGTGCTACCGATGCGGTAAGATGGGAAATAGGGCTCGTGATTTCACTGAAAAAGATCAAGGTGAAGGTAAGAACAAATTTGATTTACAATTAGTGAAATGTTTTAAGTGCAATGAGATGGGTCACTATGCAAACGAGTGTCCGACAAAGAGCTTGAGTGATGGGAAGCAGTTAGACTACAAGCAGAAAGGGTGGTGAAATCCTTTCCAACTACTTCAGCAGATGTCGGGCCATCAAATGAAGTTGTATCAGGTACTTTGTTTGTTTTTTCAGATTATGCCAGTGTGTTGTTTGATTCGGGGTCTACACATTCTTTCATCTCTGAAAACTTTTCTAGTAAAATGGGAATACCATCTCAAGAAATGACTCCTGAACTTTTGGTAAAAACACCTGGGGGAAATGTTGAGGCAAAAAGAATTTATAAGAATCTTCTTATCCTTATCTGTGGAAAGAACCTACTTTCAAACCTTATTGTTCTACCTCTATTAGAGTTTGATGTTATCCTAGGTATGGATTTGCTCTCTATTTACCATGCTATGATTGACTGTAGAGCTAAAGAAGTTTCTTTTCAAAAATAATTTCAGTTTGTGTACAAGAATGAACCCTTACTGTTGATAACTTATCAAGAGGCCAAGAAACTTGTAAAAGATGGAAATGAATGTTACCTTGCACACATTGTTGAAAATAAAGGAACTATTCAGATTAATGATGTGTCAGTGGTAAATGAGTATCCTGATGTTTTTCCTAATGAGTTTCCGGGAATAATACCAGATCGGGAAGTTGAGTTTACTGTTGACTTAGTTCCTGATGCTAAGTCAATTTCAAAACCCCCTTATCGAATGGCTCAAATTGAACTTTTAGAGTTGAAGGATCAATTTCAAGATTTATTAGAGAAAGGTTTCATTCGACCTAGCACATCACCATGGGGTGCTCTTGTTTTATTTGTTAAAAAGAAAGATGGTTCAATGAGACTTTTCATTGATTATAGAGCATTGAATAACATCACTGTTAAGAACAAATATCCTTTGCCTCATATCGATGATTTGTCTGATCAGATCCAGGGAGCTCAGTATTTTTCAAAGATTGACTTCAGATCGGGGTACCATCAGCTGAAGGTAAAGGAAGTAGATGTTCCGAAGAACGCGTTCTGTACAAGATATGGCCATTATGAATTTGTAGTAATGCCTTTTGGGCTAACCAATGCACCTGCGGTATTCATGGACTTAATGAATATAATTTTCCATGAGTTTTGGATAAGTTTGTGGTGGTTTTCATTGATGATATTTTGGTGTTTTCTAAAAGTAAATAGGAGCATGAAAGACATTTAAGGGTTATCTTGCATACCTTAAAAGAAAAGAAATTGTATGGGAAATTCAGCAAGTGTGAGTTTTGGTTGCAACAAATTTCTTTCCTTGGTCACATTGTTTCTAAAGATGGGATAACCGTTGATCCTGCAAAAACAAATGTTGTTGAAGAATGGCCAAGACCCACAAATGTAACAGAGATTCGTAGTTTCCTTGGTTTGGTAGGCTATTACCGAAGGTTTATTAGAAATTTTTCACGGTTATCTATTCCAATGACTAAGCTAAGTCAAAAGGGTGTTAAGTTTATCTGGAGAAAAGAATGTGATGTTTGTTTTCAGGAATTGAAAAGAAGATTGGTGAATGCTCCAGTTTTGGCACTACCTTCCAGGAATGGTGAGTTTGTTATATACAGTAATGCTTCATTGAAAGGACTTGGTTGCGTCCTAATGCAGAATGATCAGGTAATTGCTTATGCTTCACGACAGTTGAAAACTCATGAGGTAAATTATCCTACACATGATTTGGAATTAGCTGATGTTTTTTTCGCATTAAAAATTTGGAGGCATCATTTGTATGGAGTAAAGTGTGAAATATATACTGATCATAAAAGTTTAAGGTATATATTCACTCAGAAAGAGTTAAACATGAGATAGAGGAGATGGATGGAATTAATCAAGGATTATGATTGTACAATTCATTACCATCCGGGAAAAGTAAATAAAGTGGCTGATGATTTGAGTCGAAAAAGTAATGCTTCATTAGCAATGTGGCGTTGGAACATGATGCTTTGGTTAAGGATTTGATGAACTTTGGCATAGAAGTTTTTGATGCTGGAATTTCTTCTGTTTTGTTTCAGGTATCAGTGAGATCATCTCTATCAGATAGAATCAAGCAAGCACAGAAGCAAGAGAGTGAGTTGTAGAAAAAGGTAGAGCTTGTTCAGAAAGGTAAGTTGCCTGAATTCAACATTGATAATGATTGTGTTTTGAGATTTGGGAAGAGATTGTGTGTGCCTTGTGATTCACAGTTGAAGGGAGAGTTGTTATGTGAAGCTCATAGTTCTCCGTTTTCAGTTCATCCTGACAGTACTAAGATCTACAGAGATCTGCGGGAGTATTACTGGTGGGATGGAATGAAAAGAGATATTGCTGATTTTACTGTGATGTGTTTGACATGTCAACAGGTTAAAGCAGAGCGGCAGTTACCGAAAGGGATGTTTCAGCCTTTACCAGTGCCAAAGTGGAAATGGGAGAATATATCCATGGACTTTGTTGTGGGATTACCGATGACATCTCTAGGTAATAATGCAATCTGGGTTATTGTTGATCGCTTGACTAAATCTACTCATTTCCTTCCTATTCGAGATACTTTCTCTCAAGATCAACTTTCATGTTTGTATCTTAAAGAGATAGTCAGGTTACATGGAGTTCCTCTCTCCATTGTATCTGATCGTGATCCTAGGTTTACTTCTAACTTTTTAAAGGGCCTTCAGAAGTCATTGGGTACTGAATTAAATTTTAGTACAACATTTCATCCTCAATCAGATGGGCAGTTAGAACAAACAATTCAGACATTGGAGGATGTGCTACGTTCTTACTCTATGGATTATAAGGGAAGTTGGGACCAACATCTTTCTTTGGTTGAGTTTTCATATAATAACAGTTTTCATTCCAGTATACAGATGGCACCATTTCAGGCATTATATGGGAAGCGGTGTCGAACTCCAGCTTTTTGGGATGAAGTGGGTGAAAGAAAGATGATGGGACTAGAATTGGTAGAAGAGTTGGCAGAAAAAGTTCAGCTGATACAGAAATGCATGAGAACAGCTCAGAGCAGGCAGAAGAGTTATGCGGATAACCAGAGGAAGGATCTCTCTTTTGAGGTAGGTGATCATGTTTTTCTCAAAGTCTCACCATGGAAAAGTGTGATGCGATTTGGTACGAAAGTAAAGCTGAGTCCAAGGTTCATTGGACCATATGAAATTCTGGATAGAGTTGGATCAGTTGCTTACCGAGTGGCTTTACCTCCGAGTTTATCTCAGGTACACAATATTTTTCATGTTTTGATGTTGAGAATGTATATGTCAGATCCATCTCATGTTTTGAGTCCAGAGGTAGTCCAGCTGGAAGAGAACCTATCTTATGAGGAACAACCGGTCCAGATTCGTGACCATAGGGAGCAAGTGTTACGAAATAAGGTGATTAATCAGGTAAAGGTTTTGTGGGAAACCCACATGATGGAAGAGGCAACATGGGAATCTGAAAATGCAATGAGGGATAAGTACCCCCATTTATTCGATAAGTAAATAAATTGCGGGGACCCAATTTTCTAAAGGGGGAAGGATGTAACATCCCAAGTAAGTAATGAATAATAAATATTTTTATCTATGTCTATTAATGATTAAGATAGATTTTTAGATGCTTAAAATGAAAATAAATACAATCTTATGCATGGAATACACTAATATTCTTAAAAGATTCTTTTACTGCCTTTTGAAGGCAAACCCTTTTTAAATCAAACTTTTGACAATTTTATAATCCTTATTTGTAAAAATAAACATATTCATTATGATTGGGACATTGAAATTTACATTGGATAAATTTTTGGTATTTTTCTGACAGTGTTCATTTTTTAATGAATAGTGAAAAAATACTGCATTTTACATCAAAACTGCTTTTTCATATAATTTAATTATATGGTTAGATTATCCTATTAATTGGTATTAAAGTGTAATCTGAATAATTTTTTACCATTTAATCCAAGGGTGTTCATTAGGATTAATTTCACTTTGGAATTGGTCATAAACTAATGCCAAACTTTTCATAGATATTGTTTCAGAAAAACCTGCTAATTGTTTTGACAACGGGAATTATTTTTAAATCAATTACAGCAATTTATGTGTTTGGAATTTGGTAAAATGGATTACATATTTGGAATCATAAGGTCCAAATTATGTAATTAAGAATCTTTTATTTTTGGACATTATGAATAGTAACGATGGTAATTATCTTTAATTATCTTGATTAATGAGTAATCAGGTAGTTAAAGATAATAAAATGATATCATAATAATACAAAAAGACCACAACATGCGTCCTAAGGATACTGGTTGTCTCATGGCCGACCATGGGATGCCTTGTGCCAAACTTGGGGGCCCCATTGAATCACTTTTGTGAGAAAGTGACTTTTTATCTTTTTATTTTTAAAGAATGTTAAATTTGACAAAGAATGTATCATCTAAGTAAAATATTTTTACTTTTGTCTAAATAAATGATCTTTTGGACTTTAAATATTCATTAGAAAGCTAAAATTATTTCCTACATCATAGTATGTTTTTCATAATTTTTAGACTTTAAATAAATTAAATTATTTATGACATCATGATGATACAGCGATTACCTCATTAATAAAGGATTTAAATAAAATAAAATGATAATGTAAAATCTATGACCTAAACATATCCAAAACCTGTTGGATGGGTGTATTTCGAACCCTTATCACATTACCCTGGAATTCTATCATTGTGGGACCTTTTTAATCTGAAAATCATTTTAAAATAAAGTAACATTTCTTTACATTCCAAGAGTGCCCCTCCTCTCCTCTTATAAAAGGCCCCCACCTCTACCTCCATACCCACACTCCCAAAGCCTTTGGCTCGGCCAACCCCTTCTCATTCTGTCTCTCCACTTCCCTCTCTTACTCCTTAAACCCTCATTTTGGGTAGAAGTCTACCCAAGGAATCATTTGAGCTCAAACCAAAGGGAGTTACCCGATTTTAAGGTAATGTCTTCACTTGAGTCCTTTTGTTTTATTTTGCTTCTACAACCCCCTAAACTCTTTTTATTCATTTATTTTGTAAAAACTCTAGTATCTTAAATATACTAGGATGTTTTTATAAGAAGGATTCGAGATACACTTACACACACCTACATCTAATGGTTAAAGGACATACTGTTTCCGTGGATGGTGAATTTATGCCTCCCGAAACGATGATTGTTCAAAATTCTTTTAACACCTTCAAAGGTGTCCATTAAGATGTCACTATATTTATATATGATATATAATATGTTTATGTTTTTCTTAAGCTTATGTAGTTTTCATTTTGGTAATACTTTTATGGTTTCCATTATGGGTAACGCGATATCTTTATTTAAGGAAGTGCGGACTACCGCCCCCTCAAAGTGATTTGATTTGTTAAATACCATATCTGGGATGTATAAATAATGGAACTATGATATTATATATGATATTATACTGGAATTATAATATACCTTTATATCATTATGATTCCATTCTATAAAATACGGAATAGAAATGAAAGTAGCGTTCGTGCGTACGTACGGCTTACCGTCTCCATGAACGGTGCATTTCATTTCTTACCTCTAAATGAGTATGTAATATTATAAAGGCATGTATATACTTGATATATATGATATATAAATCATGATTATAATTCTGGATATAATGGATACATGAACAACTTGTAATTATAAAGGATTTATTTTTGACTCAAGTACCAATGATCGTTAACACGACCGTTATTAACTTAAATAATTACATAGTGTTCATGACATAGAAATAAGTGATATAAAAGGAATAATGAACATAAAAAAGGTTCTTAAGCAATTAGAAATTAACTCAAGTTTATTATTCAGGACATTAAATAATGATCGAGTCAAGTCAGACCCAAGGTATGGGACTTCGTCTCAATCTCCTTTCATTGAGGCATTTTTTGTTTTATACACAACCTTCTTTTATATGGTGTATAAACCCCTCTGACTTTTACGTTTATTCAAAAGGAATATTTTTTATACGAAGTGTTTACTAAATGAAAAAAGGGAATGTCTTTGTCGTACGTATGCGGCGACAACGACTTCTCCGCCGCCGTGACCATTATTTGAGTTTCGGCTTCCTCTACAAGCTATAAAAATTTTTTAAAAGAAAAATAAATACCCTGTTTTACTTTTCTTTTATTTTGGTATTGAAAATGGTTTTCATAATGTTTTTATTATATCAATGTGTTTTATTGATTTCTTGTGATTGAAATGTGGAAATGTTATGTTTCCCTTATGTATGTTTTATGTGATACGATTATGTTATGGTTCTTGGGCATTGTTATGAAGACGGGTGGTTCTGTGATAAACTAAGGGCGGGTGAGCCTGATATAGCTCTCTAATGCATTGGGTAACGCGAAGGAGTGAAACGTTAAGGTTTCTCCGAAGAGATTTAGGGAATATACTGTGATGGGTATTCCAAACGTAACCAAGAGGGTTACTCCCTATGTAAGAATGTTATGAATGCCTCAAGTTACCTTTATGTCTTATGATTTCTATGATTTATTCATGATTTGATGAGGTATGTTAAAGTGCTTATGTTTTATGGGTAAAGTATGATTTCATTCTTATGTATATATGTACCCATGTTTCCTTTCCATATTTTTATATCCCTTATTGAGCTTTTTATGCTCATCCCATGTTTTTTTGATATGTTTTTCACAGGTCAAGGGAAAGGTACATGATATGATGATAGTGTCATGGAAGTGTCAAGAAAGAATCTGTGTTTTATTTTCAATATGTTTCTGTTGATGGGAAAAATGAATACTATCTTTATGTAACCGCTTTGTTTAAATGTGGAATGTAATGCATGTTTTTATGATCTAATTCTCTAAAACTCTAAACCTGAAAATATCCTCAGGGTGTAATCTTGTAATAACTCAAGATTAAGTAAGGATTAAGGCAGGGGCCTTATAGGAACAATCCAAATTAAAATATCTCTACATCTCTAATTAATTTTTAAGAAAACTCTGATCAAGTGGGAGTCCTTCCCCAACATTAAAAGATTCATTACATCTCATAGATACCCTAGAAAGAAATGCGATATTGAGTTCTTCTCATAGATCTTTATCAAACTCGTGTGGAAGATCATAATTATAATAATTTCTAAAAATATAAGCAATTTTATTTTTTATATTTTAAAATATTCAATAATATATATTTTTTTTGGAATACAATTGGTGGTTTTTTCATTGTGTTTGGATAATGGTTTTCACTATTAAAACCCTTAAATAGTACATGTCAAGAATCGTATGAGTAGATTATCATATATGATAAAAATTATACTTTTAATTCCATTTTAAATTCATTTTATATAAATAAATATATTTTCAATTAGGTTGATTAGGAATGATTAAACGACCAAAAATCCTCATAATTCATTGCATGGAGGACCATAGGAATAAAGGACTTGAAATTTCTCAAAGTTCCTAAACATCAATAGCCTTTTAAGACATTTATTCATTTTTCCAACACATCCCATCACCCAAATATCATTTCCATAATCTACCATCGCCACCCCATGGAGAAGTTCACAAGGTCTTTGTTCAAGCATGCACTCATAACCAATCAGTGTGGCCAATGATCAATCACTTGTCTAATAAACATCCTATATATTTCTATATCACATGATACTTACCTCATTCCATTTTTCACTCCACTAGTAGAAATATGCTCCAATAATATCTAAAATTCCTAAAATATGTTATCCCGAAGGCCAAATGTTAAGGCCTAAAACCCCATTCATGATTAATTGTACCATTGTTAGTGTGCATATCTATAATAAATACAATAATTCTCATACAACTATGTGGTCCCTAAAGTTTTAAGGGAATTTACCACTACCATATTTAAAATCGGTTTTGAAGTAGAATTATGAGGTGACTTTACCACTCGTGTAATCCCCCAACTATGATTCCAAGTAGAATCATGTGATAATAAGTTATAAATATTTATACGGATTTACTCACCAAATAATATAACATGTAAGTTCATATATATGGAAATTGATATACATAGGATTTTATTCTTGATATGAGAATCTATTAGCAAATTTTCTATATCTATCTTTTATGTGAACCTTGATAGTTTAATTCCTTTATCACGCTATCCTTGAAGAAGATGAAATAAAAGGGTGTTTGTGAATGTTTCTAATCATATGGTAGGTGTTTTTATCTACGATGGTATTATTACTCATATATGAGAGTAAAAAATACATACTCTTGATTTAATAAAACTAAATAAATACATGGACCTTCTTATTTGAGTGGAATATGATGTGGGAATCAACGTAGATGAATGACATGTGATATATTCATTCAATATAGTGCACCTATTCTAGATAATCAAGAATATATGTGTAAAAATATAGTATAATGTCATGTATTTTGTATAGGGATTGACTTGATGTCTATCATAAATGTATTATATGAATATATATATGATTTATAGGCATGCATCATATGGTTGACATGTCTATATAGAGACATGAGTGTGTTTAATCGAGATCACACTAAACCCATTTATAGCTTGAATAAAAATGGATTTTTTTTTATAATTTTCACATTTATTTTTTTTATGAATTAAGTAATTTGAAATCATTTTCAATGTTACAGAGGATCATAGATTTAAAAAAAATTATAGAATAAGGATTTATTTTAGAATAATTGTCTATGAAAAATTTGATAGATATTTTATAATAATCATATACAGAATTTAATTACATCTCATGGTTTTAAAACAAAATTATATAAGATAAAAAAATTTTGATTTCCCACATAGATTATCATATAGTTGGATTGTTACATGATATAACCCCAGGTTCTATCACCTAATGATGGAGATGGTGGTTCATTGTTTATAAAATTAATTCAATGAACTTTCTAGTACTAAAACAACTAAATTTATTATAGAAACCGTGAGTCTGGGTTCAATCCACTAGAAATTAGTGAATAGATACAAGTCTAGTGATTGATTATTCAATGTTATTTGAAAATTTATAATTTTATAATAATAAAAATTTGATAACAATAATAAAAACAAATCACTTTTCTAATGAAAACATTTCTATTAAAATAGATATGGTTAACTAATTTTATAGGATATGTTTCCCCAAAAACAATATTTTCATTAACTTATTGAATAGAATGAATTAATTAGTTTTGTTATTTTATAAAGGTAATTAAAATTTCCTTTTTAAATTTCAAATAAATATACTTCATTAAATTACCCATGTCCAAAGGAGTATAATTATAATTAATTTCATTATGTAATAATCCAAAATAAAAATGAAAAGTGCAGACAACTCTCATTATCCCATCCATCCCTATAGCACAAGAGATCCTCCATTAATTTTTATTTCTCACAATGAGACACTAAATAATGAATTAATAATTAAATACAATGTGATACTAAATTAATACTTTCAATACAAAAAAAACAATCAGTCACATGAAATCACCATATTCCTAATCTTGATTCACCATCTGTTCAGAGACTACTCACTCATGATAGAATACACATCCACCATGAATGAGGAAGTGATCTTAAGTGATGAAAATGACTATCATGTTTTATATATAAGTAAATAAATAATCCAAAAGTGAAATAACGACTCAACTAGAAGTAATTATGTTAATTACATACTTCATATAATAAATATTCTCTTAAAAGTTATCTCTAAAATAATATGAATTCTAAAAAGTGTATAATATACCTAAATTATTTGGAAATATAATATTTTTATAAACATATATGATATCACAACATAATGTATTACATTATGGTTTAAAGGTAAAATATCTTAGATATATCAAATTTTATTCAACTTTAGGTATCTTTTATCATGATGTAAGGGTTTTTTATGGAATAAAGGGAGTATCTCTATATAATCGATGTTTGAATCCTAGAAGATCATAGTGCATACTCTAAGGATTTCATATATGGTTTAAATGTTAATGGTCAGTCGCATAATTTTTTTATGAAGGGTTAATGGGTTTTCACATATAATCCTTATGCCTCACTAGTTAACCCAAAATTCTCTGGTTTATAGGGTGGATTTTGGCATCATGGTATAATGAATTCTCATATTTTCTAATGTTATACTTATAAATAATTTTTATATCTTAGTGATTCTATTCATAGTGAAATGAATCATTCAACTTCTTAAAATTGTTTCTTAATTTATATCATTATGGTGTCATATATCAGTTTTCACTATGGTTCCATCTTCATCTCATATTTCTATAACTACTTAAAACTCCAATGTGAAGTGAAGTCATTAGTTTTGGAAAAATTTGACTATAGTTGCTTCAATTTTTAAAAAAGTTCTCTAGTATTATCTTACTACTTTTATATATTATAACACATTTAATAAAGAAATAATTAGGTAGTATTTGATCCATTTGAGTGTTAAATCATGGAAAACTCAATAGATATTTTTTGGTTATCAAATTTCTCCACACTTGAACATTTTCAATTCCCAAGAGAAAATCTCAACATCAAACCAAAATGAATCTAAAGTTTTAGAAATAAAAACATTTAATCAAGTATACTCAAAAGCATAAATTAATTTATAAATAATGATAAAATAATACAACCAACTTAATTTAAAGTTTCTCAATCATTCCTCATTTACAATTCTATGTCAAAACCCTTTTCCACTTCCACCTACATCATTCAACCTTTCATCATTATTTATTCCACTTATTATTTACCTTAACTAAAAAAATTCACTAATAACTCTAGATAATTTAATTAGAGAAATGATCAAAATCAATTATATGAACTCTATAAATATACTTGGAAGTTTTCTAAATATCAACTTGGATATCAAGACGAAAAAATGACTTTTAAATGTATAATATAATGTTTATGGTGTGTGGTTCTAAATGAAGAAAATAAAATAAAATGATAACATTTATGGATACATTCAAAAACTATATTTTATTATATTAAAATAATCTCAATTTAATATAATATATAATTTTTCCCCCTATAAATACATAAATAACTACTTTCCTTTCACTATTATCTCATAATTCAAAATAAAAAACCATGAAACAGTGAAAAAAATTACTATTCTTTAATTTTTTCACTATTTTTTCGATGGGTATTATGTATGAAAAACCTCAAACCATTGGAATTGAAACTCATCTTTCACCTCAATCCCCATTATCAATATACACTTGACACTATTTTTAGTCGTTACAATAATAAGGGAAGAGGTTACTTTCCAATGGTTAATCTAAGGAATCTAACTGAAAAATAATTCTTTTTAAAGGAGTGAATTGATTCCAAAACCACTATTTAAGGGAACAAAAAATGATATATCCCAACAAAATCCTAAAGTAGTAAAAGCTTAAAATAATGTGGGAAAAGATCTAAAGGAATAGAAAATAATAAGTTCAAGGTAGAAATCATCGATGTACTCCTCACAATCCACCACTATGTTCCCCATTATACAAATATGTAAGATTAAATCCTTTTTATTAACAATGTAATTTCATTACTATCTTAGACAAATGAAAGAACAATGGGATAGTTTTTACTATGCATTATCTTGAAAACAAGTTATGAATATTCACATCTTTTATTTCAAATAGATTTATCAGTATTTAGTAACTTGGTTTCCAACCTCAATGGACATCCCTCTCAATAATATGCATTGAAGGAAAGTGTATATTCTATAGGTTCTTGATGAATAATGCACCACAATGTATGATACTATTGGAATATTCATAGTCAACATTGATCTTGTATCCTGAGATTAGATGATATCAATGATCCTAATATATGAGTTCCATATCAATCACATCATTACAATAAACCATGGGATTTCCAAGAAAGAACTGTAGTGAAGAAAAAACATTATGCCCCTATAAAAATTGATTCATTCCTCTACTCACTAAAATAATCTTAGTTATTGTACTTTCTAAACTATGTTATTAATCCATATTACAATAATCCTATTGAGTCACCCATACGGTCCAACAACCTTCTAAGAAAGTAACAGTCTGAGTCTATCCAGCATTAAAGTAAATACTATCCCCATTGAACAATGATGTAGGGGGGATCAAATGAGACGAAGTTGAGTAAGGTATCTAATTAATACACATGGACATTCTAGTTGGTGTTATCCAAGAATCTATCCAATATAATATAGTCGTACAAATCAATCTGTTATTGTAACTCCCTGGTCTAGATCACAGGATCTGAGATAGAGTTTCACATGGAATCACGCATGCCTCCCCAAATGCAAGATGTTAACAAATAGTAGTGAGGGCCTAATTATCATCATTGGGGAGACCATACCATCAGTATCAATATTGTGAAACCTAAATAACCATAATAATATAACATAATGGAGTAAATAAGAAAATTTATAAAATATGAAATAGAAAATATTTTATGACTTAACCAAGGACCCAAAAAGGAGAAGGTTATACTAGATTATGAGTAAGACTCATTGGTTAATAGAATACTATAACACCCCTTCAGAGTATTTCCCAGTATCACCCATAAACACCATGATCTATAACTAAAATACCTTTCAGTAGGTCCTTTCCCTTTCTAATATCTCAGACCATGAAGTCTTCATATGCACCAGAATTCATAGATAGGGTGTGGATAATAAACCCAGTAGGACGCCAACAATGAATCATTCACAAAAGTGCACAATAAATAAATAATAGTGCATGTCATGATATGAATTGAATTTTAAAGTAAACAAAAAACCACACATACACTAATTCATCATGATCTGATCAATCTACTAAGAACCCTGACCCCTCCTACGTCAGCACTATTCTAGCTAGGATGTCAATGTATGTCACTACATAGAACAAGATGTTCCTAATTTCCCAGTGTTAGTTGGTAGCCTACTCCCATAAGATTTGTTTATATTTACTACCTTTAAGTTACACCACAATACCTACCCTGGTGGTGTTCATTAACCATAACACCTCTCTCCCCACCTTAATGATGGTCTTTATCCTCAAGTGATGTAAGTCCCACATAACATGTCTAATGTATTTGGATGTGTTTGTCACCCTTGCATGGAAATATCTTGAATTGTCTTATTTCTAAAGGATTATAAACACCCCGGCATGATCTACTCCCATGTTTGATGACAAGTTCATGATTCAACTCATACAATCAAATGAGACATAGTCCATAGCCTTTTTCACATCATTTCACTCCCCCTCTAAGGGCTCATATAGACAATACTGAGAAACATATTCATCCTAATACCTGAGGAATAGTTCTGTAGTTTATTAAATAAAAAAAATATTTATCTTAGCCATTAACACTAAGGAATACCATGCATAGCTCTCAAGTGGATACACATGAATAAAAATAACACATATCATGAAAGGGTCTTAAGGACCACTCACACACCCATGTGAAGAATATATTAAGAAAGGGATTCAATCATAAATGATAAAATCATGAAAAGATAATATAAAATCCCCTATATGGTAATGAAAATCCTAACTCAATATTTTTGAAATCAATATCAAGGTTCTTCAAGAGAACCATCACCCGAACTCTATCCATACACTAAGAGTTCCTAGAACTGATTACAACCAAACATGACATGGGTTATAGAATTAAAATTATATGATATGATCATACTTTCTAGTAGGAAGGAGACACACCAAAGAATATTCTATAATATAATCACCACTAATACATAATAGAATGCCAGTGATCCTCAAGTAATTTTATTACCCCAAATCATGGAATCATATATCTATGCTACACAAATTTCCATATTCTAAGCCACAATAGCCTCATTCCAATATCATTCATGAAGAAAAAAATTATTCTTCCAAAAAAAGAATGATTCACTTTAGATATCCACAAAATCACCCCAAAACAGAACCACTAATAATGGATGATGAAATGAGGCCCTAGATTGATCAAAAAATTTTGGATCGATCCAAAGAGAATAAATTATACCGATATTGAAGGTCACACAAGGTAATGACCGAGGATTTCTAGGAATATATTAATCACCTAGAAAATAATGGAATCATCAAATAGTAGCATAGATTGATTAATAAGGGTAAAAATATGATTGAAAATGAATTTAAGTCCTCATATTCAATCTATAAATGTTTTTGATTGAAATATTATATATATGAGGAATCAAGTGGCCATTTCATCCATTTCAAAGGAATCCTAAAAATCAATATTCCCTCCACTACCGACTGACCATGGTTATGGTGTTCTTGAACAATACAACCTAAAACGGTCTACCCTATGGCATGGCCTTAAATAGGATATTGTTTTCCCTCACCAAGGCCTCCATTATAACTATAGTGATTCTGCCCAATCCATGGACCACATGGTTATTCCTCAAGAACCACATAATAGTCAAGACCATTTTACCATTTACCCATTTTCAAAAAATGACACCAATCTCAAAACTACTTGATCTAGGGTGTGGTGTTGGCCTTTTGAACCAAAAACCTTAAAATCCCACTTTTAAGCATACAAAAACATTTAAAACTAACAAAACCAATGTTAAACCATCACAGGGTTCAAAAAATCACATAATAAAATCAATAACTTATATAAACATAACCAAATAATACGGGTGATACAATTATCCCCCTCCAAGGAAATCTATTCCTAGAGAAGCATCTTTAGTGTCAAGCTCAAATAACTTGGTCCATTTAACCTGAACATTAGAATCCCTCTCCTCTGTTTTCTCTTGGATCCATCTATTCCTCCACAAGATCCAAAAAATTAGTTCCATATTACCATGTAAAACACTCTTGACCAATTTTACTAATCATACTAGTTATTCTTCATATAATGCATCAAGATCCAACTCAATGTCTTTATATTCTATTACATGTGCAGGATCAATCATGTACATCAGAAGATGAGATACATGGAACATGTCATGAATACCTTGATAACATTGAGTAAGACCCAAATGGTAAGACATTGTCCTTATACCCTCAATATTATCTAATAGTCCAAAATATCTCAGTTTTGGGTTTCCGTTATTTTGAAGACATATGTACTTCAACTTATGAGTCACCTTTAAGAAAAATCAATCACCAAAAATAAAATATAAGGGTCTCTACCTACAATTAGTGCATGATCTCTGTATTATTTCATTTATAAACAACTAATTATGTATCAATCTCACTCTATCTAAAGTTATATGTGTCAATATTGATCCCAAAATAGCTACCTCACCCACTCCACACTAGTACGATGGTGACCGATAAGGACGACCATATAGATCCTAATATGTTTCCATCTAAATATAATCCTAGTAATTATTATTATAAGTATAATACACAAAATATTTATACTGATCCTATTAACCAATGAGGTTTAGGATGTAAGGTTGAGAAATATCCTCATGAATTTGGACCATCTTTTAAGGCTGTCCATCTATCTGTGGGTGATATTCCACGCTCAATGTCATTTAAGTCCAGAAATCCCTCTACAAGCATTTCCAAAACCAGGATGTGAAACTCACATCTTGATCAGATAAATTTATCAAATAAACTCTATGAATATGTCTAATATCAGAGAAATATATCTTTTCCAACTCATATATATAAAGAGTCTCCTAGATCAGCAAGAAATGGGGCTCCTTAGTCAGTTAATCCACTATCACCCATACTTTTTGATGATTCCTTGTGGTACTCCGTATGACATCATCCAAATTTCCAGATGGGATCTATATGTGTATAGACTAAACAAAAATGATTTTGATGCTAAATATTTACTCTCTTACATTTAATACATCATGAAACAAAACCATGGATATAACGTTTTATACCTATATACAAAAACTATTGTATGATTCCATGGTATATCTCCATCAACTCATGATGCACTTTCCAACATGAGGCATTGGAATCTATCATAAGATACTCTGTAATCGGATCAGTAACTAAAACACTCCCATGGATATAAAGCTCATAATCATCATTTAAAGACCAAATATGTACTAGATAAACTCCCACCAACCACTCTAAATCACTATGCACATAGGATTTAACTCTGTTATTTCCATCAGCTAGTTTACTATGGATGATGTGATAACAAATTGTGTACATGTCTCTACCCCTAACTCCTTAATAGAATATATACTCCAATTCTCCAAAAAACACATAATATTCCACTCTTCTACAAAAAGAAACTCTTCAAGATCTTGGCCATCATACATCTTCCTACATATAGTATTTTCAATAATATTACCCTTTCTTGGGGGTATTACCCTTATTTAATTTGAACATATAGAGATACCCCACCCTCTTCCTATACGTCAAATTTAGATCTCACTATGATATGATATATAGGATTCTCTTGTGGTCCATGTAGACAACAACCCTCTCTCAAAATAAATAATGTCAATAACACTTCAAATCATGGACCATAACATCCAACATGATTTCATGGTTAGGATAGTTCTACTCATGTTTCTATGACTAGTGATACAAAAAAGACACTACCCAGTCTTCTTGAATCAATATAGATCATAAATCAACTCATGAGGCATCACAGAAATTACATAACCCATTAAAGGTTATTGAAATTTAAAAACTATAACTATCATCATCCTCCCATTAAACTCAATTAAAACATCTTTCAATGGATCCCACCACTCAAACTACACCCATTTCTTATTCAAACCTATCATGGGGGCTTCCAATGTTATAAATTAAGGATTCATCTTTAATAGTGCCTTGATAATCTAAGGATGTTCTTAATCATAAAAACATTTCAATGAAGATCCAATGACATTACCACATCTACATTTTTTTGGGATAAAAAATCTGAAATTAAAATGAAAAATTACCTAGAAAAAACGCATCTTAAATCCAAAATGACACTTTGAAAACTTGGTATAAATCTAATGTTCTCTATATATACTAAGGACTGACACAAGATGTTGGAAATACTACTTTGAGTTCTATTAGAATATAAGTATTTCATCAAAAAATACCACGATGAAAAAGTAAATATTTGAGTTAAAGATCTTGTTTATGATGGTTAGGATCATCAATGGAGTATTTTTTATAGTAAAACGTGTCACCAAGAACTCCTATCGACCATACATAGTCCAAAAAATCATATTTTTATATATTCCTCCCTAACTCATAGCTATATTATCATGAACATAAGATGATCTAGGAAAATCAATGAGCTCCTTGCAATTGATCAAACAAATAATCGATCTTAGGAAAAGGGTGAATATTCTTCATTGTCACCGAGTTTATCTTTCTTATAATCCACATAGATCAAAATAGTGTAATAAAGCTTTTTTGTGAACAAAACTATAGCACCCCAAAGAGATTTTCTCAGTCAGATAAACCCCTTCTACAATAATTCATTAAAAAAAACTATGAGTTCCTTCAACTTTGTTGACACCATATTGTAATTAGAAACTCCTATAGTTGGCACCCATGGATAAAATTCCATTTTGAACTCAATAAATCTATAAAAAGATATAACTGAAAAGTTTTATGGAAATACAACCTTATAAATATCTAACAATACAGGTAATGATGTGGGGGATAATACTTATCTTATCAGAAGGACTAAGCCCACAACTTGAAATATAATTTCTCCAGTCAAACTAAAATCTAAGACCACTCTATCATCTTCCAACACAAACTCATTCGTCATTACAAACATTTCCCCCTTCTATGAGGTAAAGTATACATGTCTCTAATAGTTGTTGATGTGTTCATAATAACACATAATCAAGTCCATTCCAAAGATATAATCAAATCTAGTCATCTATAGGATCATGAAATCCCACAAATATTCATATCCATCTATCAATATAGGTGTAACACCATAAAATTGTAATTGAATAACATTCTCGTTTATAGTATATAAAAAAAACGAAACAAAACTTTGACTATCGACAAAATATATTTCATTAAATTTACACTCTTCGACAACTTCAGGAACTTGCATCCCCGAGTCTAAATTAACCGTAATATAGTATATAGTTATAACCTGGATGTTAAATTAAAGGTAAGGAATAATACTAAAAAAATTATGAAAATTATGGTAATCTGTTAATTACAAATAAAATAATAATCATTTAAAATTTTAGAAATGTTTTCTGAAAAACTATATTTTCTATAAATGATGGTTTAGTCTCACTTTACGCACATCATTTAAAATTACCTTATACCACTTTTAGAAAAATAATTAAAAATTAACTTCATTTATTAAATAATCATATCAAAATTATCATAGGATTAATTTTTTTATTTTTTTTGAAATGTTTCATTTTTTGATTAACAATGAAAAATACTGATTTTTATTGAAAATTTTCTTCTATTTTAATTAATTCATAGGGTTCAATTACATTTTAAATAGGTTTTAAATTAAAATTATATCAATAATATTAAATTTTAACTAGTTTAGATTATCGGAATCACTTTCATATTTAATTTTGATATCAAAACATCTTATACTTATGATAATTATCTCTTTTAAAACAATATTTTCTTCATGTCTATGGGTATAATTTTAAATTTTATTCTACCAATTCTATGAATTGAATTTCTAAAAACTGGTTTCTATATTTGTAATGACAAAATTTTATATTATTTAATAATTTCAACTTTATCTTTTACCATTATGAATAATTATACAATTAAAAAGTAATTTTTGTGGTTAAAGTAAAACCTGATTTATCAAGGGTTAAACTTGAAAATATATGATTTAAAATGACCTACCATGTAGTATAATTCAATAGCCAATGATTTTTTGAATTTTTTTTCAAATCAATTTATTATTTTATAAGTTTTTTTCATACACAACAATATGTTTATATTATGTTAAACACAACACTATGTTTTACTTTCATTACACTTGACTCTGTGTTTGGAATCTTTTATATGAATCTTATAGCTTAGCATTTAATATATGGAACATTGATTTTAAACAAAATCGGGCATATTTTTAAAATATTTTTATTTAATATGATAGATGTTACCTAGTAGTTACAATGGAGGTTATGAATAAGATCAAGAAAATTATGATAATATAAGGTTTCATTAAATATATAATATATATTTTGTAGTGAATCATAAATTAAAAATGAAAATAAAAACTATTTCAAAATAAATTTAATCTTTTTCAAAAAACATTTTTTATGAAAACAGACTCATTTGGCCTCAATAAATTAATCAAACAACTTTTGTGGAATGATTTTATAATATTTATGTTGTAAATATAAAATAAACTAATTAACATTAATCTTATGTTTATTATAGATATGATATAAGAATAAACTCAATTTTACGATTAAAACTGTATTTTTCTAAAAAGAAGTTTTATCGCACTTTTTATAGCGTTATTTTAAAACTAGCTTATGAAAATTTTACAAAATTTATTTTACAAAATATTAATTATTTTTTAAATTATCATATCAAAATTATCTTTTTATTAATTTTCTATAATATTCTAAAATGATTATTTTTTTATGAACACTGAAAAATACTAAATTTTAATTGAAAACTACCAGTTCATTTAAATTATTTATAAAACGAAATTATATTTAAAAAATATTTAAAATAAAATTTAGTTGAATTATATATCTATAAATCCAATTTATGTTATTTGAAATAATTTCATATTGAAATGGCATATAAAAAACTTGTAAATGTTTGAACATTTTCTCTTTGAAAACCAACTTTCAAATCATGTTTGTGGGATTTATATTAAATTAAATATTTCCACATATGAAAATTTAATTTGAAAAAATGGATTCCTTATTTGGAATCAGAATAATTTATATGATATAATAATTTTAACATAATTTGTTACCTAAATTAATACTGAAAACAATAATATTTAATTACCATGATTAAGGTTAAAATGGGTTTACTATGGGCAGGTTAAACTAAAAATATAGGTGTTAAAAATGATAAAAAAACATGTCTAAATATTATTAGATGACCATATTTCCATATTATTCTTCCCAAGTTAGAATCTGTTGTCATTTTTAATCATTATTCTTGGGAATGACTTTGTTATTTTGGAGTCTTTTGGGAAATTTCCATCTGGGTTCCATTCCCCCACTTATAAAAGGACACCACCACCCTTCACTTATTCAAACATCACATGAAATTTTTCTCAACAATAAGATATAAAAATCATTTCCCAACATCCCTCCTCACATCATAAAATCATTATTTTAGACATAAATCCATCATAAGAAGGGGTTCGGTGCAAACTTAAGGAGGATACCATAAAAGGATGTAGCTTTCATCAATGAGAAATTTTTTATTTCTTCCTCCACCTATTTAAATTATTATTATACAATGATTATATAATAAATTAATATATTACATATAATTATATGTTTCTATGTTATGTTAATTACCTGAAACCATCTTCACTTCCTTAAAATGGGTAATGAATTCAACGTTTTTGTGTACAACGGACTACCTCCTCACCAGTTGATATCATTCATTTTTTCATTACCACTTATCAAGACATTAAATAGTGATGAATTTATTATTTATATATTTTTTTGTGATATTATTATACTTATTTAATTGTTATATCACAGATAAATTCATACTCTCCATCTTTTGATATTATTATAATGTCACTCATGTGTATGGCAGACTACCACACCATGAAGCGATGTGATTCATCCATGCTTAACATCAAAGGTAATAAGTATGGGTTTAATGAAATAGTTTTATATATATGACTTTAAAATGACTCTTTAATGATAATATACCATTTACCTTTCTTTGTTTAAATTCAAAAAAAATGGAAACAACGCTCATCCGTACATACAGCCTACTATCTCCAAGAATGTTGTTTTTCATTTTAGTCACTAAAATATATTTATTCCTCTAAATAAATATATAAGGAATATATAAAAAATTTATATCATGTTTAATATTTTTTATATTATTAAATAATTGTCAAATTAGGAGGACCAAAAATATAAAAGAAAAACTTATATAAAAACCAAAGTGGTTATTACCTGAAAGGTAACCTTAACAAAGAATTGTTAATAATCAGGTAATAAAAGGCCATAAGAAAATAACATATGGTATGATATATATAAATAATTTTCTTTCATATATGTATAATAAACTAATATTTATTATTATGGAGGTTTGAACATGTACGAATGAATTCAATACTTACGGAAATTTGTTTCAATTCTCTGTTTTATTTCTGGGATACATATAAAAATCCACCACTTGTTTCTTTTGTTTGGTGTATATACAGCCTATTTGACATGTTATATCATGAATCTCATTACATTAATCATATTAAAAGTTTTATTTGATGTTACTATTTATTGGGTATTATGATTCAAATGATTACTAAGTGGTAAGGTATTTTAGTGACAATTTTTAACCTTTGAGACATATGTTATATTGTACACCTATCTTCCTTTTGAGTTGTATATACATAACATAAGATTTGTAATATCAGGAATTTATTTATTCCCATGATATTATATGTTTAATATAATTTTATTCTCTCATGGGTCTTACAATTAAATGTTATCGAAGTGGTAAGGTTTTTATGTTTCAATCTCATCGTTTATCATGATTTCTAATGATTATGACTCCAATGATAAAATATTATGATCTATCTCTCAAGAAACAAATCAATTTTATTCTACTTTAATCATTTGATGAAAATAATAATTTCCATTAATTTTCCTCTTTTTATGTACTCAAGAGTTCAAAAATATTTCTTTTAATAAAAAATGCCTTTTCAGTTGAAAACCCTTTTTATTCTAAAACAATGTTTTCAAAAAATGTTTTCAAAAATTAATTTTAACATTTTTTAATATATTTTAATGATATTTTTAAACATGATTGAATTTTTTTAAAAAAAATTAAATATAATCTTCATTTCTTTATAAAATACAGTGAATATTTGTATTTTATAGAAAAAGTGGAAGGAATATTAAATTTAACATGTATGGCATGAATATAATTTCCAACCATCATGAAAATTATTTTCATTGAAGCTTCCTTTATTATTTTTTAGGTTATTTTAAAAGAAAGGGATTTTTAAAAAGGTTTATTTTTTAAAAAAATCAATGTGGAAAGGATATTTTCCTTATGAACTTTTTTTATTGGTTTTTAAGGCTTCCTTTATAATTTTTATAATTTATTTTCAGTTAAAATTACTACCAAAAAAATATAAATTTTATTTTCACTAAATTATTTTCAATGAAAAGTTATCTACCTAAAGATAAATTCTAAATAATTTTTCAAAATAATTATCAATCTAAGATTAAATCCTTTGATATTACTTATTATTTTCTGGGGATTAGATCCAAGGACACTATTTTTATTATTTCATTGAATGGTTTATATTTTTGAAACTTTTTTCTCTTCTATGGGTTATGATATGATAAAATGATTACAAAACCTATTTATTTTCATGGGTTATTATATGATCAAATAATGAAATTATTATGAAACCTATCTCTTTTCCATGGGTTATGATATTATGAAATGATTATGAAACCCATTACATTTCATCGGTTATGATATGTTATTTTTTATGATCATGTGGTACACATAAATATGATTTTCCTTATTAGATGGTTGGGATTTATATCTCCCATCATTTCATTGGGTAAATAAATATATCCAATGATATTGAAATGACTCAGATTTACCCAGTTTTATATTTAAAAATTTTCTGAGAAAATTCAGATATCAGGTCCTGAGACGACATGAGATTATGAGGTCCCATGTGCCTAGAATGGTTCATCAAAAATTATTAAATTTTCAAATAACACGCATGGGAAGATTCTCTGATAAAGTGTAATAACTCTTAAATAAGGGCTCGAATAGGAAATATAAGTTCATTTTTTCACTCAGGGTGGAGGGTTTACCCTAGGCACGACGTTACTTTAGTTGGCATGAGCCTCCAGTGAGAAAACCCAAAAATAGAATAACCATAAATAATATAATTAAAAAAAATTAATTTTTAAAATCCTTTAAATCATAAATGGTGATTTATATTGAAAATATCAGACCATCGTTGAGTTCATAATGGAGTGTTTTTTTAGGCGGAGCCTAACATTGGACACCACATGTCAATTTTGGAATGTAGTTTTTGGGACGTGACCATAAATAAAATAATTAAATAAAGATTATTTTATTTTGAAATTTTATAACTCATAAATGGTAACTTGGATTGGAAATATGAGCGTACCTTTGATCTTGTAAGGGTGTGATTTCCTTTGGTGGGGCCTAATATTTATCAGCGCAGGTTGAGGGTAAAATTTAATTTTTGGGTGTTTCAGAGAAAAATAAAAAAAAACCTAAGAAATTTTATTTTATTCAAAGATGGTTCTATAAAACGCAACATTGATCCATCTATTTCATTTCCAAAATGAAATAGCACAACGACACTGCAACTCAAGCATAAATAAAATGTGTTTTATTTCGTAAATGAAATAGAGTAACGAGGCGGTGACTCATTATAATAGAAACGCTAAAACATGTTTCCTCCATTATGTTGATTAATAGAGATATTAGATTCTAGGAGGATCATGGAGTTTTCTCTTAAGCCTTGGAGGAAATTTGTGGTGAATGAAGAGTGATAATGAATGAAGAAAGATGAAGGATCAATGAACTGATTCATATCAGACATCGGTAGATTGACGAACGATGAATGCGGGATTCACCCTTCTTTATCGATCGATCCAAACCCAAGTAAGGGTTTATTTCTAAGTGATTACCATTCCGTCGTTCTTCCTTTACAAATCAATAAATCAGGTCAATTCGCTAACAAATTGACACACTGATCGATCTTCTTTATGGGAATAATATTTTGACATTTGGGGATTTAATAGGGGAATATATCATGGTAATTATCTAAGAATCAGCCCTTTATTTTCTAACTCAATGAGAGAAGGTCAAAGGAATAAGTCCAACATTTTTTTCCTTGTGTGTTCATTGTGATCTCTCTTCCTTCGAGTTCTTCACTGACGGGACCCCATGGTCACATTTGATATTTTTTAGGATGTTATAAATGTGGTCAGATCCCCAGATCAACAGAAAGATGGCTTGGACCACACTATAGTAGAGACGACGTCTTGAGGAGCGTTTTCGGATTTCTGGATTGGAATTCGGACCACTGGAGTGAGTCCAGTGCCCCACAAAATCACTCATCAGCCAAGAAACACTGATGTTGGCTGGCAGTGGCTCGTAGTAGCGATCACGTATGGGATGTGGTGCATACTAGCACTGGATGCAAATGTGGTCCATGTCATTCATCATCGGTAGGTGGCCATCGACGATGTGGGTGGAGGTAGTAGTTGTGCCGTGCCAGGTAGCTGGAGGGTTGTGTTACAACTGGACTACAGTGTTGTTCAGAGAAACGGCATCCTCCGCATCTTGGGCGGAATATATTGGCCCTCTCTAGTGAGCTAGGTCAGATAGGCAGGTCGGCCTTGGGATATTCCCAGCACCTTGGGCCAGAATTCTCCTAAATACTGGGTCAGTGCAGTGGATCGGGCTGGGCCCAGCCGGTCTGGGCCAGGTCATACCCGGGTCGAGATGGTAGACTCCAGCCCAGGCCAGGTCATGTTAGGTTGGTCTAACCATGTTGGACCTGACCCAAACCCTACCATCCCCTTTCCCTAAATTGATCATAACTTCCTAATCGTATGTCCAATTGATATGCTATTTTATGTATTGTGACCCTTGTGAATGGGTGGTCCTTTCGATATACCTTTAGTGGGTTTTCTTGGAATTTGAGATATGACTGATGGATTAAGGTGTAGATTCTCTCAGAATTAAGCATGCTACGAGCGAAAATCATATGGCTTGCTGTGATGAAAAGATTGTGACAAGTGGATCTAAGTTACCTCACAGGCCTATGTAACAAGCAAGTCTAGGTTCCCTAGCAGACCTATGTGAAGATTGGGTCTAGGATCCCCAGTAGGCCTATGTGACTCATTGGGGATGAGTTTATCCAAAGTATAAGGTGTTAAGAATTTATTAATAATAGTATTTATTTTCATCCTACAGATATATACATGTGGGATTAGACTCTAGTAATTCTATTGATTGTACTTCTTAGAGGTTAAACTTAATGTACATCTTTATTAGCCTTCTTTTTGTATTGCTTTTTGATATACATTTGTTGTTTTGGGTCCCTAATAAGTAATTTTTTTCTCACCCCTACATGGGCTTCTCACACACATGTTGTGTCTTATGCATACGATCTACGATTTGACGATGTACTTGGTAGACTAGGGCCAGGTGGTGCTTCGAGAGACCTGACGGATGAGGTGTGCTTCTGCAACTTCAAACAATTGTTTCTGTACCTACCCTTCAAGTGCGGTTTTTTGTATAGGAGTTCTGAAGACTTGTACTTTTACTTTTTTGTTTCAATTGGGCTTGTATCCTATCCTTGTTTTCCTTTAGTTTTCTACGCTCATTAATTGTGTTTGTTTACTTAGTGTATTCACCATCCAGAATTTCTGGCTTGAATTTGGGTGCATTTTTACATGTACGTAGGAAAATTCCTCCCATTGTTTTCATATTCCAACTCGATGCTAGTCGCCAGACCATAGTCTATGGGAGGCAGTCTTATGGTAGTCAAGGCATGGGCCCCTAGGACGGGTCCTAACAGATTGGTATAAAAGATGGTTGGTTCTACCTTAAGAACCTAGAGTCTATGAGTTCGGTTTAGTGTAAAAGATTTAAGTGTTTCAAGTTTGTCTTTCAGGCTAGGGAATCCAGTGATGGTGTGGTGGCTGATGTATCCATACACCAGGACCCTGAATTCTTATTTTCAAATCAGTACTTAAAAACACTAGTTATAAGTAAAAAAAATGATGCCACATGCATCATGTAAGAATAGGTTGAGTTTTCCATGTCTTTCTTGAGTCGTCTCACTAGGTATACTCTATTGATTACAGTACATCAGGTTTTGCATCAAGATGCTTCCATGTAGAAAGTCATCCAGGATTCCACATCTTGATCATGAGGATGATCTACGGGGTGATGAGATGGGTACAGGGGTTCATACAAGAGACAACACCACCATGTGGTGTATCATATATACCAAAACCTATATCACCCCAAAGTTTCATATTACATTATCTCTTTAAAGTAATTCAATAGCTTGCACCTCACACAACACTGAGTTTGAGCACACGACGACTTACCAAACAAGTCGTTCAAAAGCAGTTATGAATACTATTAATTAAATTTTGAATTTTATATATTCCATATAATCTTAACATCCATAATATGTGTTTCTTAGACATAATATAAGAACAAATTCATTTTTTCAGATAAAGGAAGTATTTTTTAAAAAATGAAATTTTACTGCTTTTTAACAGAGAACCCTTTTTAAATCCAATATTTGACTTTAATATATTCAATTTAAAAAAAATAATCTTCTTATTTATAATCATGACATAAAAAATAGTTTCAATAAATTTTTGGTGTTTTTCTAATAACTTTCATTTTGGGTGAATAGTGAAAAATAGTAAATTTTAATTGAAAACAAATTTTTTAATCAAAATATTTTACAGTGTTCAATTATACATTTGAATGTTTTGGAAGAATAATTATATTATATTTTTACTATTTAATCCAATGTTGGTCATTGGAATTAATTTCACTTTGATATTATACATAAACAAGTGTAAATCTTTGGATAATTATTGTTTCACAAAAACACACTATTTGTTTTGATAATGGAAATTAATTTTCAATTAATTAATGCAACTTATATGTTTTAAATTTTGTAAAATATAAATCATTTTTGAATTTGGAATATCAAATATATCTTAGGCTGAATTTTTGGTATTTTTATGAAAAACTTCAATTTTTGATGAATAGTAAAACCACTTAGTAGTAGTTAAAAAACTGAATTTTCATTTAAATGAAATTTTACCGGTTCTGTGAATTGAATTTAGAAAATATGACATACTTGGTTATTATTAGTAAGTAAAATTTGGTTCAATAAGATGAAAATATTTTTTGGTAAATAGTAACTTTTGACTTTTATTTGCCGTGATTAAAGGTAAATAGGGTAATTCCAGGTAAAAATAATATTATAATAATAGAAATTACATTAATACTTCTCCTAACCTTATTGTATGAGTCATGGACAGCGATGGGGAACCTTGGGTTGATTTTGGGACCCCATGGAGCCACTAAAGAGTGATAAGGACACTTTATTTTAATTAACTTAAAGTAAAGACAAAAATGACATTAACAAATATCTTTTTGTATATCAATTTTTACATGGGGTGATATTATTAATATTTTAGACTATAAATATTTATTTTAAAGATAAAATTATTTCCTACATTATAGTTTTTTTATATTTTTAGACATCAAATAAATTAAATTATTTATGACACAATAATTACGCAGTATTCACCTCATTAATAAATGATCTAAATAAATAAGATTATTAATATTAAACAAATATAAAAAACCTGTCCATTTATTATTGAATTATTTTATTTCAAACATGATTCATCTTATCTTTTACTTTAATTTGTTTTGGACCATTTTAAACCGAAGATATGTTTATAATAAAATAACATTTTCAAACTTTTCAAAAGAGCCCCTCCTCCCCCTTAAAAAGGACACCACTTATAACCCATTAATCACACCTCACAAGACCCTTGTCTCATCCAACCCCTACCCAAATAAGCTCTCAAGATCCCTATCTTCAATCGATAAGTCTTTACTTAGGCAAAAGTCACTTCAAGAAGTCATTTTGGTTTAAACCAAAGGGAGTTACCCAAATTAAAGGTAATGGTTTCTCTTAACTTATTTTCTTTTATTTTACGTCTCCAACCCATAAATTCTTTTTATTCCTTTATTTTATAACAACACCAGTATTCTAAATATACTATAATGTTTTTATAAGATTTATTTTAACTACACTTACACACACCTCCATTTAATAGGCAAAGAAACCATTGTTTCTGTGGATAGAAAACTAACGCCTCACGAAACGACGATTGTTCAATTATCTCCAACCACCTCTCATGGTGGCCAGTAAGATGGAACAATATTTATATATAATATAAATTATTTTTATGTCTTCTTTATGCTTCTGTATTTTCCATTTATAGCATACCTTTATGGTTTCTATTATGGGTAAACGTGATAATTTCATTTGAGGAAGTGCGGACAACTGCCCCCTCAAAGTTATATGACTCATTAATACCTTATGTGGGATGTATAAAGGATGGAGTTAATTATATTATATATGATATTATACTGTAATTATAATATACTTATGTATCATTATGTTTTAATCCCATTAAAATAAAAAATAGAAATGTAAGTTGTTTTCATGCGTACGTACGGCTTACCGTCTCCATGAACAGTGCATTTCATTTCTTATCTTCAAATGTTATGTACTATTATAAATACATATATATACTGGATATATGTTATATATATGATATCTAATTCATTTATATCATTCTTTAGGTAATGGAATTTTGACCACAAGGACAAATTGTAATTATAACAAGTTTGTTTTTGACTCAAGTTCCAAACATCGATAAAATATCCAATATGAACACGAATAATTAACTAATTGTTATAGAAAGGTAATAAGTGATATAAAAAGAATAATAAACTAGAAAAGTTTTCTTAATCAGGTATAAATTAACTTTATTTTATTATTCAGGAAGAACAAATAACATACAAGACAAGTCGGACTTGAGGTAAGGGGTTTCTTATCTCACTTTTAATTCCATGAGATTTCCATTGTTTGCCACTTCTTTATTTCATGTCATGTATTGTGTACTGAAATTTGATATAAATTATCATGATTATCTTTATATTCATGTTATTCTATGATTCATTTGTTGGTTATTAACTTTTGGTCATACGACGCGATTGATTACAACATGGTTTTCATCTCACTTCTTATTTTCGTGAGATTAATGCTATACTGCCACTATTTCCTTTTGTGTGGTGTATGTATTGCCCAAGATTGTATTCCTTATGTAATATAAATTAATTTATGGTTATTTACATCTTCATTTTAAGATACTTCTTTCATGGGGTGTATGTTTCGTATGTCACCAAATCGGTAAGGGAATTTCTAATTTCGATTTCCACTCTTTGGGCTTTATGCATAATTCATTGATTATTTTACTCCAAGATTATGTGTGGAATTACTATTTATTATTTATGTAGTAATTTATACTCCAATTTGTGTGGATATACTATTGATACACATAATCACTCCATTGATAATTTCTCAGGTCATTGATATGAACTTGATAAGAGTAATCTTAACTCAATTTCCATTCTTTGAGTTAAACATCCGAGTCATTGGTATTGTTTTTACCAAAATATGTGTCAATGTAATATGATATATTTACATTTAATATCCAATAATATTGAGTGTATTTATATTTTTCACACATAATCATTTCATTAAATTATTCTTAACCTAAGGATATAGTCTGTATAAGGGATTTCATCTGAATTTACATTCCATTGAGACTTCATTGTTGTTATACACCAATTCACTTTCAGAAGGTGTATATAATGTACTTTGACAAAGTATATCATGAATCCCTTTATTCTCATGATATTATAAAGTTTTTATTACGTCAATTATTTGTATTCAAGTGTCTCTCTTTTTTTTAGGAACTCTAACAAAAATATCATTTTAAATGTTTTAAAGATTTATTCTTCTCAATATTTCACATTAATGTCTGTGTTTTAAAAATGGTTTTAAGGATTTAGTTATATGGAAATTAATGTTTTAAAATTAAAATCTCTTTTAAAATTTTCAAAGTGGTATGGAAAACTTTGATTTAAAAATCTATTTTAAATGGCTTCTTGATAAATAGTGAGACTTTTAACTGTTTTCAAGAAAAGGGGGATATTTCTCTCAAATAGTTTTGATGATTATTGTCATCTATGACAATATCCTTCATTATTCTTGATTGAGGTTAATCTATTATAATAAAATCTTCCATATTGTATTGAATGTGTTATGTTTGACTGTGGATGTGCTATTTTTATACCATTCATGTTTTGTGGTTAAAATGTTGACATTTTGTATGCTAGTTTTAATACGAATGTTTAGATTATGTTTCAACATTTTCATGTGAGGAATTCATTTAACTTAGTAAGTGAAGGGTGGAGCCCGCTATAGCTCCTCGGTGCATCGGTAGGTCTCATTAGACAAACTATTGTCTTGGCATAAGGCCTTGACAAAATCTTATTTGTCGTCTTGGCACGAGGCCTTGACCATGCGGTTATGATGTCTGTCATTTTGCATTCCATCATTATGACATTAGATATTTATATTTCATGTGGTTATTAGACTAGTAGAATACTGATTACTATGTTTTATTATGGCATTATTTACTCAACTCATATTCCTGCCATAAAGTGATCATGTTAATAATTTGTAAAGGCATGTGTTTTCAATTATTCACCATGGCTAATGTTTATGTTATCTTTTGTTATATTACTTAATCTTACTGAGCATTTGAGTTCACATTTTTCTTATGTTTCATTTTCCCAGGATATGAAGAAGTTAGTTATGAGTTACTTGAAGACATAATCTATGAATCTTTAATGTTTCTAATGAAATAATTTAGTGATTTTTCTTTTCAAGGTGTAATGTTGAACTTATATATGTATCTTGTTTCCAAGACTACTAAACTGATCGGTCCTTTGGGACTTGATTCCTTGTAATCATTACAATGTATTAAAATAATGCACCATCTCCTAGATTCCATGGTTAGGACGTTACACCACCCGTGGAGTAGCACATGGTACTCATAGTACTAAAAGATGAGATGTACAAGCTGAGAACACTTCATGAGTTTCAGTAACAGAGACCCCCCAGGTTCCGAGGCGATCCCAACTCACAAGTAGCTAAGGACAGTCTCGAGGTGGTGACCAAGTTTTCCTTCTAGTCAGTTCACTATTATATCATATGGTGGTCATGGCAGTGAGCCTTCCACGGGGCTCAGCAGGGTGATGGTGGGGTTTTGATTACCTGATCCTACGATGAGGTGACTCTTCTGTGGATTGATCTTGAGATCCTTTCTAAGATAAGCAGATATTTCTATAAATTATAAAGAGAATTCATTCCCAAGAGCTTCTATTGCTTTGGTAGGACAACATGTCAGTAGCTGAGTATTCATTGAGGCATACTGACCATTCCAAATACTCAATGAATACTATTTATCCAGTGCTTCAGGGCTTGGACCACTAAGAGAGGTGTGTTTAGGGACATCCGAGCCAATGATATTACTCTGTTCACTCCATCTTATTCTATGGTGATAGAGTCAACCTTGGTGTTTTAATGTCCCTTGGTTGAGAAAAGACAACTAATGGATGCAAACAATGGGAAAGAAGGCATAGAGACCTCAGAAGAATGAAGTCGACGTCAGTCTTTGAGACTTGGACGTGTGAGACGTTTCGAGAGGAGGTCCAATGACAGAGGATATAAAGATCAAGGCTTATAGGATGAGTCCAATCATCCTAGAGAGAGGAAATTCTTTTCATGATACGGTCAAGGTCATCTCACAAGATATTTTCTAGCCCATCGGGATGCGGAAAAGTTAATTGTGGATGTTCCACCAAGGCGGATATAGTGATATGAACAAATGGATTTGAAGGTTGGAAGATGTTATAGAGGAGATAGCGGATCATAATGAGGTGGTATACATTTTGACATGTTACAACCACCACCCCAATGTGGTCCACACTAGGCTGAGGGAGTTGTAGGATAGGGTAAGGGGTAGCAACATGTGGTCAAGGAAAATGACCCAAAGGCTCTAAGAATGATTTGAGGTATGTAATGTGTCTACTCTTAGATATCATATTAATAGACACATGTTCTAATCATTCCTTCTTGTCACAATTCTTGTTCAAGACCTAGTGTTTCTGGTTAAACTATTGACTTGACCCTTATATATGGATATACCTATGGGAGGAGATTTAATAATCACACTTATGTGATGGTGTGATCTGGCCCTTGAGGGAAGATTTTATCTTAGAACCTATTAGCGGTACCATTGAGGCCTTGCGATGTTAGTTTGGTTATAGACTAGTCATCCATAGTTCATGCTCCGATTGGCAGTTTTAGGAAATAGGATGTGTTATGTCTGCAACGATTAAATTGGTTTTTCCTTGCTCAGTAAAAAATAGGAAACCCAAGTAGCACAGGATAGACTCATGCATAGAAGGGTAAAACCAATTACTTTTCAGTTGTCTAGCATGACCCTTAGTGCAGTGGATGAGACGAGTCCTCATTTTCGAACAGTGGTGGACAAGTACGAGGACATCTTTCGAGATGATGTTTCAGGACTACCACCTCACAAGGTGGTAGATTTATGCATTGACATTTCCCCTCAGGACAAACCCGATATCTTCACCATCTTATCATATGACTCACATAGAGCTTCATGAATTAGGGTTATGTTGGAGGACTTGTAGAAGGAGGGCTTTGTGAGACCTAGTGTTTCACCATGGGAATCCCCGGTATTCTTTTCCAAGAAGGCATACGGGAGCTTGAGGTTATGTGTGGACTTCTGACACCTGAATCAGGTGACCATGAAGAACAATTATCCACTACTGAGGATCGATTATCTCTTAGACCAATTGAAGGGAGTGAGATAGTTCTTAGTATTTGAGAACACATGAGCAGAACTATGAAACTAACGACCTTAAGTTGGAAGCAGTAGTCTTTACATTGAAGATGTGGTGACACTGCCTTATGGATGAGTGGTTTACCATCAACTCTAACCACAAGAGTCTCAAGTATATATTCTCTCATAAGGATTTGAATTGGAGACATAGATGATGGTTGGAGTTCCTCCAGTACTATGACTTCAAAGATGTCTATACTTATGGTAAGGGAAACGTGGTAGTGGATTCTCTTAGAAGGAGATCTATTTTATAGTTTCTGAATGAAGAAATGGAATAATTTTCCTCATTATAGTTATCCTTCATGGATAGAGATGATGCATCTTACCTTCAATCGGTGGTATTTACCAACTCCACTCTTAAAGAGAGTTAGGGAGGTACACCTTGAAGTTACTGTATATGATTTATTAAGTTCTCATTTCTCTATAGGGAACACCCCTAATAGATATTTTAAAGGTGAAGATAATTTCATTCCTTTTATAGGATTCATAGTAGTATCATTGTATGCCTAGAGTGATGAGAGATTGTGGGAGTGGGATCCATAGATTCGTGCTAGTACCCTCATCTATTTGGGAATAACACGGTTTGGATTTCGGGAATGGAAATCTTTAATTAGTGGATAATTTAATGACTCATATTTTCTAGTTTTTATTTTTAGAAAATTTCTTTGAAAATTCTGAGACAAAGCGATGAGATAGTGTGTGATTATGTGGCCTGGTGTGCCTAGAATGGTCAGTTAAAAAATGTTATATTTTTAAAAAACGCGCCTCAGAAATTTTCATGAAAAAATGAAATAACTAATAAATGGGTTCATGGATCAAAAATATGAGGGCACCATTACATTCAGGATGGGAAGTTTACCCTAGGCACGACATAAATTTAGTCTGATCGGGTCTCTATTATGAAAACCCAAAAACGGAATTACACTAAATAAAATAATTAAATAAAATTATTTTATTTTTAAAATCCTTATAACTCATGAAAGGTGACTTGGACTGAATATCTCATACCACTGTTGAGTTCATAATGAGTTGTTTTCCTTAGGTGAAGCCTAACATTTCTCAGCACGAGTCATCTATGGAATGTAGTTTTTGGGACGTAGCCGTAAATAAAATAATTAAATAAAGATTATTATATTTTCAAATCCTATTACTCATAAACAGTCACTCAAATTAGAAATTGGAGAGTTCCACTGAGCCTGTGATGATGTGCATTCCTTAGGTGGGTCATAAACTTGAATGGCACTAGTTTAGGGTAAAAGTTAATTTTTAGGAATTTTCAAGAAAAATAAAATAAAATACAAAATGATTATTTTATTCAAAAAAAATTGATGCAACATAAACATTGAGCCATCTGTTTCATTTCATAAATGAAACAACATAATGACACTAGAACACAAGTATAATAGAAATTCTATTTCATTTTATAAATGGAATAGTATAACGATTTGGTGACTCAATATGACAGAAACATTGAAATGTGTTTCCTCCATTAAGTTGATAGTAGAGATATGAGATCAGGGGAGGATCCTAGTGTTTTCTCTGAAGCCTTGGAGGAATGTTTTGGTAAACAATGAACAGAGACAAAAAACAAACGATGGTGGATCAATAAAAGGATCAGAATCTAACATCAGCGGATTGATGAATGATCAGGATTCACCCATTTTCATGGATCGATCCAAACCCATGTAGGGGTTTAATTATAAGTGATTACCTTTCCCCATTATTTCTTTATACATAACGAACGTGGTAGAATTCACTATCAAATTGACCCGCGGATCGATCGTCCTTACGAGAATGAGATTTTTACATGTGGGGATTTATGATGGGATTATATCATGGAAATTATATGAACATCAACCCATTATTTTCTAATGAAATGAATGAATTCCAAAAGAATAAAGTTGATGTTCACTACCTTGGGTGTTCATTGTGATCTCTCTACCTTCTTGCATTCTTCGCCGACGGACCCCTATGGTCATGTCAGATTCTTACTAGGAGGTTCTGAACATGGTTAGACCCTCAGATCATTGAAAATATGGTTTGGAGAATACTTTAGTTGAAGAAGAAACCTGATGATCATAGAAAGACTTCTGGATCAGAAAACGGACCATTGGAGCGAGTTCGGTGGCACATGAAAGGACCTACTGTCACACCAAGCGGCGACAGTGGTGAAAGAGGCTGACAAAATCCATCATGGGCAGTGATCAGAGGCCACCAGTAGGCGACCAGAAGTGGGGTGGGAGGACACAACAGCCATGCCGCATCATGTGGATGGAGGGCCACAGTCCAGCTATACTGCTGGGGTGGACCCCATGGAAACTGGTGGGGTGGTTCAGAAATAGGGTGCCCACCATGTCTCGAGTGGAATATATTGGACCTCTCCAGCAGGCCAGGCCTTGTGCCTGGGGCCAAACTCCTCCAGCGGGTCGGGCTCAGCCAGTTCGGGCTGAGCCTAGTGGGCTAGGACTTACCCATGTTGGGTCAATAGATCCGGTTCAGGTTAGTGAACTCTGGGCTGGTTTGTGTCAGTTCGGTCTGACCAGGTCAGACCAGACCCAGACCCGAACAGCCCCTTGTAACTAAATGGCATGTAACATCGAATTCGTACGTCCGATTGATGAGACATTTGAGGCATTGGGACCCTCACGATGAGGTGTTCTTTTTTATATACTCTAAGTTTGTTTTTGTGGAAGTTGAGAAATGACTGATGGCTTGAGGAGTAGATTCTCCTGGAATCAAGCACTCTACGAGTTGGAATCCTGCGGTTGGCTGTGATAAGAAGACTATGATGATCAGTTTTATGTACCCCAGCAAGCCTCAGTGACAGGCGGGTCTAGGTTCACGAGTAGGCCTAAAATATTAGTGGGTCTAGGTTCCCCAGGAGGCCTAAGTGACGAGTCGGTCTAAGTTACTCTATAGACCTAAGTGACTCAATGGGGATGAATATATCAATAGTAAAATTTGTTTATAATTTACGAATAATAGTGTTTCCTTTCATACTTTTGTTTTATACCTATGTGAGATGACACTAATGACTCTCTGAACTATAATTCTAAGATTCTACACTTCATGTACCTTTTTAGTAGTCTTCTATGTGTATTTATTTGTGGTATACCTTTGTGATTTGGGGTCCCAACTGAGTTTTGTTTTACTCACCCCTCTACAAGATTCACCTACATGTGTTTCATCTTGTACAGATGATCGACACTTTGATGGAGTTCATGATGGACTGAGGCCAGATGGTTCTTAGAGAGACCCGACAGATGAGATATGATTATGCAAATTCATACATCGGTTTCTCTACCTACCCTTCAGGTAGGGTTTTCTATGGAGGAGTTATCAATACGTGTACTTGTACTTTTCTGTTTTAGTTGGGTTTGTATTCCGGCCTTGTTTACCTTTAGTTTTTTAATTCAATACCTTGTGTTTGTTTACTTAGTGTATTCACATTCCAGAATTTGTGGCTTAAAGATGTGTGTTTATACAGGTACTTAGGCAAATGGATCTAATTTTTTTGGGATACGCCTACTCGGCACTAGTCTCCAACTCCTGCCTATGGGAGGCAGGCTTGGGGTAGTCATGGCACAAGCCTAGGGTGCAGGTTGTGACAGGTATAATTATGGGAAACATTTTTATGGACTTAATCCACAATAGTAAATATGTGTTTCATGATCCAATAATCGAATCATGTGTGTCTTGATCCACTATGTGAAATTCGTGCATCATGATCCACTACGAGAAAAAGGTGTATCTAAATCCACTATAGGGAATACGTGATGTGTCCTGATCCACTATGTTGATGGTATTTATAGTTAACCTTGATATATGATTTATTTCTATATTTATTATTTTTCGAAACTTTTATAGCATGATTTTAATGTTCATGATTGATTTAAAATGGTTATCACTCTATTTCCCTATGTTTTCTAAAATGATAATGTCTTATTCCATGAATCATGTTTATGATCTATGAAAGGTTGGGTATGAACATTGTAAGTTTTTTTCATGATTAAAAAACCATATTCTAATTTTATCCTTTCATATGACCATGGTTTTATTTCTATTATTCTTACCCTTATTTTGAATTTTTTCTAACCCTTTCTTATGGTTCCTTTACCTAGGTTATAATAAATGGTTTTAATTAGGGTTAGTTTATGAAGAGTACTAAAGTGGAATATATTTATGAGAGATATTTCATATCTTACATGAATTAATAAGATTTTGTTCTATGTTTTCAACGGTATTATACTATTATGGCCCTTAATATTTTTTGTAATGTATTTAATATTCATATAAAAATATGTGATATATATATATGAGAAGCATGGGTCACTATATTTTGTATCAAATGAAATGTTTAGTTAACTTTCAGAAATTATGATGAGAAAACTTTATTGAGGTCCATAGGGATATTTATAAGGATATGTATAGTGATATATCTAAGGAAAAGTCTAAGGATGTGTAAAAGTATAATAAAATGTCTTGAAATTTTGTTAAAGGATATAGAAAGTTTTTTCCAAAAAATGCATCCCTATTTGGATACTAAAATTGGATGTGCCTCTCGCATAGAGGTACCTTGGAGGAATAACTGTGGTAAGGGTGCATTAAGCTAGACTAGATCATTAGTTGGTGCAAAAAAATGGTCCTTGATCACACCTGGTTTGACATTCCCATGGGATATACATTGTAAATTCACATACTATTTATGAACCATCATAAAGGATTTAAATAGATGACAGATATGAACAAAATAGGATAAACCCAAGGTGTAATAGATTAAAAATTATTACATGATTTAGACATCATATAAGTTATTTTTATGATTATATGGTTATAAACTGTGATTATTATTGTTCATACTATGAATTTTTATTTTAATCAATGGTACAAAGAAGTACGAATTCTGATAACATTGAATTTTATGAACAACTTTCTGGTGAAAATCCAAATGGGATGATCATTTGAGTGAAGAATATTTCAATTATTCCTAGCCAGTTACCACGAATCAAAATTAACACGATTGAACTTAACCAACTCTCAGACTCTCTAAAGAATACAAGGATAAAGTACATTGAGAGTTTGGGTAATTAAGACCATAGAAAAAATAAGTTATTTTTTTCTACATGTTGATAATGTGGAAAGAATCACTCATGGTAATGTCTCAAATGAATGAGAAGATGTTTTATTTGAAGAGAATAGGGGAAGAAAATATGAAAATTCCAAGGGAAAATGAAATGTTCAATTAATATATGGTATTGAAATATTGGTTTCCTTAAGGTATTATAAATGGATGAATTTTTTAAATGTGGAAGGATTGGTCATTATAAAAATTGATGTCCTATAGGGAAAGCTCATGAAGAGAATCAGAAAGGTTGTATGTGTAATGGTTATATTGTTGATGATGATGATAAAAATATTATAAATTAAAGGAAATACGTGTTTACGAAAAAAGGATGATGAATCCTATATAATGGTTTGATTAAGAAGTGACATGATTAAAGTATCTATATATCTTAATTAAATTATTATGAATCATGAAATATATTTGGATTGTTCAGTATAAGTTTTTCATTAAGGATTTTCAAAAATATGTTAAATGGTGCTGATGGACTAGAAAATTGATTTAATGGTAAGGTAATATTTTGATTAAGGGAAAATAACCATTAATATGTTCTTGATTTTTTTAAAATGGTGTTTAGTTTAGATAATGAAATGATTTATATGGATAAAGTAAATTATATAATATTGATGACCTTAGAACTAATAAAGGATTTGTTGAAAAAGTGTCTTATGTTATCATTGATATATTATATAATATTATTAGATCTATAGAATATGTTCAATAATATATGGTTTTATTCAACGAATGTGTAATCATGAATTCTTTCATTGGGGTTTTATGGAAATTATGGTTATTATGAAGATTAAGTAGAATATATGACCAAGGTATTCACATATTTAGTATCTGACTAATAATAGATTCTTAATGATATTTTTACTATTAATGTTAAGTTGATTTTGAGAAATTTAGTGATAATAATTATACATTTTCAATTTTGAAAGGGTCGTAAGGTTAACCATTTAAGGAATTATTTATGTTGAACATAATACAAGGGTTTATATATTAACATATTACTTCACCATATGATGATTTATCCATATTGGATAACCAATGTAACTTTTTTTAAACTATAGATATAAGGAATGACATATCATTCTTTTTTGGGTTTATAATTAATACATAAAACATGAAAAATTAATCTCTTAGAGTAAGATAATAAGTTTAAATTGATCAAGGAATAACCAAAGGATTAAATTGCGCATATGAAATAAAATGATATGAAGTAAGTACATTTTAATATGATCTTAGTAAAGATGGAAAAATAATTCCCTAAAATTAGTAAAAAAATTGAAATAAAATGGTGTCCTTCAATAATCATCTTTCATTGTATCAATGACCTTTTTCACAAGTCTTTGGTATATGGGTTTTAAGTCATTAATCATAAACATATCACCCAATTTATTTTTATTAATGACCTCTTTCACTTTTGATAATTATTTATTCTTTTCTTCCATGTCAAAATATCCACTTCCCACTAATGTTCTCTTATGAGGAATCCAAGTTATGATTTAATTTAGGAAACCTATATGTTTCAATCTTTACCTTTTTAAGGTATGTTTACCTTTTTATTTTTATAATGTGGATTTTGAGTAAGGAATTATAAAATTTTAAACCTTTTAGGATCGAGAAGAATTTTGAGGGTAAAATTCATTATAAGTGGGGTAGAATATAACAGCCTAATATTTTAGGAAATGCCTATTTTCTTCAAATTAATTAAAACCATTTGATATTTTTTAACACATGAAACACTAATTTTAGAATACATTATATGGATCACTGTGTTTCTCTTCCATTAAAAACAATAATGAGGTTGGCTTGTGTTACATGCAACTCCTAGCTTATTTTGGGTTATATGCAATGCTGAGTTTAAAAAACATGGCTTATTATTAAAATATTATTATTTGATATGATTATTATCACCTAGTCATTGGAATGTAGGGTATGAATAGGATTAAGTAAATTATGAAAATATATGGTCTACACATGTATATAAAATATATTCATTGGTTCTTGTTTAATTAAAAAATGAAAATAAAAAACTCTTGGAAAATAAAGGAAATGTTTTTCTAAAAAACTATTTTTCTGCAAAAAAACATGTTTTAACTAAATAAATTAAATAAACCACTTTTAGTAAATTATTATAATGAAATTTTTATAGTATATATTCAATTAATTTATTAAAATTCATCTTATTTATTTTTTAGATAACATATAAGAATAAATCCAATGTTTTTCTCATAAACTATATTTTTCTGAAAAAATAGTTTTGTTTCCCATTTTATGAACTTATTTTAAAACTACTCTTGGAAGGTTTTATAAAAAAATATTTTAAAAATTATCTTTAATTTTTAAATCATCATATCAAAATTATCTTAGTGTAAATTTTTTGATACTTTTCTAAAAAGATTATTTTTTTACGAATAGTGAACAATATCGAATTTTAATAGAAAACTTCATTTTCGTTTAAATTATTCATAAAGTTTATGTTTATTTTATAATTGTTTTAAATTAAAATTAAAATAATAATATATCTATTAAACTAGTTTATTTCACTATAATTAGTTTTTTATTGGAATTGGATATAAAAACTTTTTAAATGTTTGACTGTATTCTCTTTGATAACCAGCTTTCTCATCGCGTCAGTGGAGTTTATTTTAAATAAAATATTTGTAGTTATATGAATTGAATTTGGAAAAATTATTACATATTCGGAATATTAATAATATTTATTATCTAATAAGTACAACTTATTATTTTTCAAAAATGATTAGTGAAAATAGTAAAAATACTTTTTCATTATTAGGGTAAAAATTGGTTTAATGGGGGTGAAACTAACAAGATAAGGGTTCAAATGAACCAAAACATTCTTAAATACACTTTTATGGAGATATTTACATATTAACATTTCCAAGGTATAATATATGTTCATTTGGAATATTGTTTCTTAGGAATGACTTTATTATTTTGGACTCTTTTGGGAAATTTCCATGAAGTTTCCAAGTGGATTCCTTTCCCCCACTTATAAATAGCCACCACCACCCTTCACTAATTCAATCATATCAATCCATTTGTATCGAAAAAAAAATCCAAAATAAATTTCCAAAATCTTAAATCTCATTATATAAGTATTATTTTAGACCTAAATTTTATCTAGGAAGGATTTTGGTGCAATCCTAAGGAGGATACCCTATGAAGGGGTAATGTTGATCAATGATCATTACTGTTTTCTTTATTCCTACACCTGATTAAATTATTATTATATAATTTTGATATAATAAACTAATTATATTCTAAAAAATAAGATGTTTTTTGTTAAGTTAATGACCAGAAACTATCTCCACTTTCCTAAAATGGGTTACGAAATCATTGTTCATGTATACAATAGACTACCAACTCAGGAACAAATGTCATTTTATTTCTATTACCATCTATAAAAGATGGTAATAATTATAAATTTATTATTTATATATGATATTTACAAAATTATTATACTTCTGGAATTACTATCTCACACATACCTTCATAGTCACTATTGTTTGGGAATATGATAACGTCGTTATTACGTACGACAGACTACTGCCTCACGAAGCGATATGCTTCATTCAAGATTTTCATGGAAGGAAATAATGATGGTTTTAATTAACATATATTATATATATATAATAAAAACTATTCTTAAATGATAATATATCTTTTACCATTCATTCTTTCAATCCTAAAAAATGGAAATAATGTTTGTGCATACGTACGGCCTACCATCTCCATGAATAGTGTATTTCATTTTCTATCACTAAATTTTATTGATTACTGTAAATAAATATATAATAATTATATATGATATTTATATCTTTTTTAACATTCTTGAGATGATAAAATAATGATAAAAGTAATAGGACTAAAAATAAAAAATCAAAAAATATATGAAAATTAATGTGGTTAATACACAAAACATAACATTAAAATGAAACTGTTAATTAACTGTTAATAAAAGGTCATAAAAATAATATATATTATGATATATATAAATATTTCTCAATAATATATTTATAATAAAATTATATTTATTATTTATGATGTTTTAACATGTATAAATGAAGTCAAGACTTAAGATAAGAGATTTCCAGTCTCTCTTTTTTTCTAGGAGAAATATGATAATTCAACACTCATTTATTTTCTGTGTTTTATATACATCCCCATTGACATTTTATATTAAGAATATTCTTATATTCATGATATTAAAATTTTCATTTGATTTATTATTTATTGGTTATTACAAATCAAAACATTATCAAAGTAGTAAGGGATTTTATTCATAATTTTTCTTAATTAAGACATATGTGTATTTTGTTCACATATCTTATTTATAAGGTGTATATAAATCCATTTGATGTGTAATATCATGAATTTATTTATTAAAATTATATCATAAGTTTGATTTAATTTTATTCTTTCATGTGGATTATGATTCAAATTTACCAAAGTGGTACAGATTTTATGTAACAATATCATCATTTTTCGTAATTAATCAAGATTATGGATATAATGATAAAATATTATGATATATGTAACAACATAGGTATTTATAGAATAATACTTTTTGATACCAATTAATATTTATGAATAATATATTAATTTTATGGTAAATATGACACTTTTTTCGATAACATTCTCAACACGCAACAACGGGTTTCCTTGAAATCTTATGTTGCACCCAACTTTGAGTTATACTGAAAAATAAAATATTATTATTATTTTTTAAAATGTAGTTAACGCATAGTGGTTGTATTTCCAAGAATGAACATAACTAACTACATTATGATTACACATGTTTGTTAAATATTTTTAAATTTATCCAATAAATTTTAGGGGACTAAAATAATAATGAATCTTATTTTATGCATGAAATACATTAATATTCTTTAAAAGGTCAATTTATGGCCTTTTGATGGAGAACCCTTTTTAAATATATTTTTTGTAAATTTTATTTGTTACTTTTAAAAAAATAAACTTATTCTTTATAATAGGGACATCAAAATTTACTTTGGGTAAATATTTAGTATTTTTCTGATAAAGTTCATTTTTTAAATGAATAGTGAAAAATACAACATTTTAAGTCAAAACTATCTTTTCATCTGATTTATTTATATCGATATTTTATCTTTTTAATTTGTTTTAAAATATAATTAGATTATATTTTTACTATTTAAACAAATTTTACTCATTGTAAGTAATTACAATTTTTAATTAGACATAAACACATGTCAATCTTTTGATTGTTATTGTTTCTTAAAAACACACTTTTTGGGGATTGACAACGAGAATTATTTTTAAATTAATTTCTGAAAATTATGGGTTTTGAATTTGGAAAAATGGATTCCATATTTAGAATCAAGAGTTCTAAATAGTTTAAATAGGTAAATTTTACTTTTAGACATCATGAATAGTAACTTTAGTAAATATTTTATTTACCATGGTAAAAGACTAAATCTGGTAAATAAGGGTAAAAAAATAATATCATAGTAATATTAAATTACCCTAACACATATCCTAACCCTGTTGGATGAGATATTTCCAACCATGGGCATCCTTTGGTCGATTTTAGAACCCCATGGAGCCACTTCGATAAGAAAATAAAATTTAATTACTTTAAATTTAATGTTAAGGAAAATATAACCTAAACCGGTATATTTTAGTAAAATAGTTGTTATATTGGGTTATATAAGTGATATATTCAAATATAAATTGTCATTATAAATATAAAAGGATTTAATATACCATGGTATTTTATTTATAATTTTTAGAAATCAGATAAATAAATATATTTATGACACAATGATGATGTAGTGTTTACCTTATTAATAAATGATTTAAATAAATAAGATTATAAATAGAAAAATAAATTTATTTTGAAATATTTTATGTCATACAGGAATATTATGAATGGTTATTACTTATTATATTTTTATTAGTGAAGGTTTTCAAAATAATAAAGTTGTTATGTATTTTTTAAAATTCATGATATGAATAGTATAAAAATTGGCATAAATGAGTTTTTAAATAAATTAATATTTTATTAAATGATATAACAGTCCTAAAAATATAGGATTATGAAAAATGACATATATTATGTTAAAAATGTCATTAATGATCCAGTTTTTTGTCTTTTGGTATTTTATAGTAACTATGGTAACCATATATTATAAATGTACAAGAAGACATGGTAAAAGTAAAATTAGTTTACTAAGGGTCAAAGCTAAATGAAAAGGTTAATTTTTTGAACTAAACTTGTATAAATCCCATTGTATAAAATTATTTCTACCCATAACCATATAATATTTGAAATATATCACTTTTGTTTATTATAATTTGTAAATAAATTAATAATAAAATAATAATTTCAAACATTCTTAAAGTGCCACTCCTCCCTCTTATAAAAGGCTACCACCTCTAACCCTTACTCACACCTCTCAATCCCTCCTTGGACCATCCAGTATATAAAAACATAATCTCCCAAAATCCCTATCTTCCTCCTAGAGCCTTACCTTTTTCAAAAGACAACTCAATAAGTCCTTTTAGCTTAAATCAAAAGGAGTTCCCCGATTTACGGTAATGTCTTCTCTCAAGCTTCTTCCATTTATTTTTCTTTCTCCAACCCCCTAAACTATTTTTATTCCATTATTTTATAACAAAAACATTATCTTCAGTATATTATGATGTTCTTATGAGGAATATTATACCTACACTCACACACACCTCCATCTAACGGATTTAGATCATATTGTTTCTATGGATGGAGAACTACTGCCTCACGAAACGATGATTGTTCAATTACCTCCTACCGCCTCCCATAGTGGCCATTATAATGAAACTATATTTATATATTTTATATTTTATATTTTATATTGTCTTTATTCATCTATATTTTTCATTTACACCATACCTTTATTCTTTCAATAAGCGTAAATACGATAATTTAATTTGAAGAAGTGGGGACTACTGCCCCCTCAAAGTGATATGAATCGTTCATGATACACATGGAACATATAAAGGATAGAATTGATTAATATATGTAACATATATATTATAATTTAATTCTAATATACCTATTTATAATTTTTTTTATTCCTTTAAATATGAAAAACAAATGAAACTAGCATTGATGTGTACGTATGGCTTACCGTCTCCATGAACAGTGGATTTAATTTCTTATATCCAAATGTTATGGAATATTATAAATACATATATATACTAGATCTATATTCATAAATATTTTATATATATATAATTTAAATCATGAATACAATTATGGAGATAATGGATGATTGACCACATGGACAATTTGTAATTATAATAAATTCATTTTTGATTCAAGTAATGAACATCAATAAAAAACACCAATATGAACTTGAATAAGTATATAATTGTTATAGTAAGTTAATAAGTGATATAAAAGAAATAATAAACATTAAAAAGCTTCTGAATCATGTATAATTAACTTAATTTTATTATTCAGGGAGATAAAGAACGAACAAGATAAGTCAGACACAAGGTAAGGGAACCTTTCACCGTCCTCTTTTAGTCAAAGAATTATTTTAGGTTATGTATTTTAATTTCCACTTTATTATATTTGGACAGGTTCTTATATATCCTTTTTACTATAAATTTTATTTCCATGAGATTAGAGACCCTATTCTCTCTCATCAACTCATTTTCTGAATTTTTAAGTAACGTCGTTAGGTTGCCGAATTTTCACAAGGGAACTTCTTAACCCAATTTCCATTCATTGGGTTAATCTTCTACTTTTAATTATTTCCTGATATTATTATCTAAGAAATAAATTTTGATGTCATATCATGTATTTATAAAATAATTATGTGTACCTATATTTAATACACATTATCGATGAATTTTATTTAAAAAATAATCTTTGTAAGGGACTTCGTCTCAATATCTTTTCATTGCGGAATATTTTGATTTATACATGAATTGATTTTATACGGTGTATAAAACCCTTTTAATTTTATGTCGATTCAAAGGTAAACTTTTTTATACATAGAATTTTACTAAATTACAAGGGGTATTTTTTTAACGTATGCGGTAACTACAACCTTTCCACCGCCATGAGCATTATTTTTTATTTGGTTTAATCTACAAGTGGTACTGTCTCTAAAAAGAAAATAAATACCATATATCCTTTTTATGTATTTTGGTATTGAAAATGGCTTTGATAATGGATTGATTATTAAATATATTGAACGGATATCTTGTGATTGAAATGTGGAAATTTTATCTTTCCTTTATGTGTTATGATTATGTTATGGTTCTTGGGAATTGTTTACGTATACGGGTGGTTCTGTGAAAAAACTATGGTGGGTGAGCCCGATATAGCTCTCCAATAAATTTGGTAATGTGACAGAGGTAAACATTATTGTTTCTCTTAATATATTTATAGACTATACTATGATGGGTATTCAAAACGTAACTCCCTATGTAGTTGTGAAAGTTACAATGTAAGTATGATATGGATGCCACAATATAACATTATGATTTATGATTTCTATGTGTTAATCATAAATATTATGATTTTTTGAGGTATGTTAAAGATCTTATGTTTTATGATTGAAAATTATGATTTCATTTATTTGTATGTATTGATGGACTAATGTTTTCTTTCCTTTTTTTATAACCCTTACTGAGCTTTTTATGCTCATCCCACGTTTTTGAAATGTTTTTCACAGTGTATAAGGATGGTTAATGGAAAGAAAAAATTCAAGAATATTTATATCAATAAAAGAATTATTCTATATTTAATGAGTTTTATTATTGTGAAAAAATTGATAGAGTAGAAGTGTCTACTCTCTATTCTTTTGAGATGTAATGTAATAGATACGGCCTAATTCTCAAAAACACTAATCCTGAAAATACCTTTATTGTGAATTATTTCCTTAACTCAAGATTATGTGATGTTTAAGGATGGGGCCTTACAGTTGGTATAAAAAGTCGGTTTAGAAAACATTAGAGGTTATGGTTTTATTTAATCATAAGTTACATAACCATAATGGTTAGCATATTAGAAAGAGTCATAGCTATTTTAGATATATTGAATGAGTTTAAGATAACATGAATAAGTATATCTTAGTGTTTAACCTCCTTATAAGATATTATATGATGATTTTTCTGATATACTCACACTAACCTTTTTGGTTTTAGTGAATTTCTTGATCTAGTACGGACCAATGTAACAATGTATTTGAATAAAACTGTGATGGTTTTTTGAATGATAAATCGAGTGTAATGAGAGATGTAATTAGAACTCTTGTGGTTATTCTTAACAAACTATCTGGAGTCATGATTTAACACTTGAACCTTAGTGATTTTTCTAAGGAATCATATATGATATAAATGAATCCCTATGAATGTTTAGGTAATAATCATAAAGGTAATTATATTTAAAAACATATGTGTTAATGATGTGGAAAGAAACACCTTGGAAAATGTTTCAAAGGGATGAGAACATGTTATGGATTTGGTAATGATGGTCATAAAGCAATAAACTTCCATAGAAAAAGGAAGCGTTCCGTTGACTTCAGGAAAAGAAAATATGTTATTTATAAGGGATCAATTTAATGTTTTAAATGTGGTGTGCGTGGTCATTACCAAAATAGATGTCCTACGAAGAAGGTTCTAGAATGGGATCAGTAGTACTGTAAAAGTATATGTTTAACAATTCCCAATTCCATTCCAATTGAGGATAAGGAAAATGGAAATGACCTATATATGGTATGGATTATTTCTTAGCTAATGTTTTGATATTATTGAATTCTAGGATATGATTCATTATTTTTTTAGTAAAGAATAAGTATTAAGGAATAAATTGAAAAAAAATTGTGAAGGGGTCTTGGCGAATGTTGGATGGTTAAGATGTCTTAATTTTAGAAAATAAATAGTTATGTTAGGTATCTAGGATATGAAATTTTTAAAATTATTAATGCTATTTGTTGATGGGATTACTTTGGAAGAATTTTCTATTATATGTGTAACCCTATAGTTTGTTAAGTGAAAATTCAATTTGAGGCAGAACTATATTTTCATTTGTGGATATAGTTATAAAGACCCATTTTAGTTTATATGATCCTTGAATTTGATGCAATTACAGGTAATTACATTTTCGGAATGTTATAAAATTATATAGTTTTTGAAAAAGGACAACATGAAAACCGTGTGACAACACATCGCGTCGGACAAAGATGTTGGAATCGAACCCACAACCATAGTGCGACTGGGATTTATCGCTTACCACTAGACAACATGAAGTCCCTGGTCAGTATGACTAATTATTTTTAGTTAAATTATTTTATGAATCAATAATATGTTGATTTTGGTAGCTTATGATTTATCAAATGGATATCCTTAGTATATTAAATGATTTTGTGATTAAGTGATAAATGTTATTTTTGAAGACATTTACTATTTTGGGAACAACATATGCCTAAAGAAAGTTGAATACTATAGGATTTCATTTGAGGAATAATAGTAGAATTTTATTTTGGAAGAATATATGTTTTTATTGTGGAAATATAAAAATATAGCTTATTTATGGAAATAATTAACCTATCTCGGAGAATATGTGATTAAGTTAATTACTTTTTAATAAGAGATATTAAGGGTATTTGATGTTATTTAGAGATAAATGTTAAGATTTATCAGGAAAGACTATGTGATCAAATACTTCTGATATTTGTGTTTCAATTTTAGTTTGGATTATATTGATTAATTTTAAGGTAAATTTTGTATTGAAAGATCTTTGTTGAACTTTGGGTAGTATTTATTCAATTTTGGAGATTAAGAGTAGTATTTATTCCTATAAAGGAAAATACTTTTTGAAGATTATCTGATCTTGTATGAATCATTTTTGTGTTGGTTAATGTCTAAAGATAGAGAAAATATATAGCTCCCCATTTTTGGATTTTGTGATTTTTTATAAGTTGATTCTAGCACTTTAGATGTGACAAAGTCATCTATAAGACTCATTATTTGGAGAAAAGATAATTTTTTCGTAGAAACAAATTAAAGGAAGAAGCTCTACTTAAAATGTAAGTATATTTCATTTTTTTATTAGTCTATCTCATATATAAATTCTCCAAAATTATGAAAGGAAACCTAAAACAAAAAACATTGTCTGTTTACTTTTCCTATTGAGAAATCAAAGACCGTTTAACATATCACAAGTTTGTGGTTTCTAGTGGTTAAGTTTCTCCTTATTACATTTTCTATAACTCTCCATTAGATCTTGATGGTTATTTTCTCATCCATATCCATGTTTTGGTACATGTAATCCGAGTATGGGTTATCTTAGGTGACCTTTTTACTTCTCTTTCTTTCTTTGAAAGTGATAGTTTTATTTACTCTTTTTCTGATGTTGGACATTCAGTGAAGTTTCCGAGCCCAATTTTAAAATTGTTGTGGACCCAATTTCAAATAGGGGGAAAGATATAACGACCTGGGTATTTATAGAATAATATTTTTTCATATCAATTAATATTTATGAATAAGATATAAATTTTATGTTAAATAGAAAACATTTTATGATAGGATACTCAACATGCAACAACGAGTTTCCATGAAATCTTACATTGTACAAAACATTGAGATATACCGAAAATTAAAATAATAATATTATTATATTAAACAGTAGTTAATTCATAGTCATTATATTTATAGGAATAAACATAACTAAATAAATTGAGATTACACATGTTTCTAAAATATTTTTACATTTATCCAATAAATTTTATAAGCTTAACATAAGAATGAATCTGATTTTAAGCATAAAATACATTAATATTATTTAAAAATTGATTTACCGCTTTTTGATGGAGATCCCTTTATAAATCTTGTTTTTGTAACTTTTATATGTTCCATTTTAAAAAAATAACTTCTTCTTAAGAAGCGGGAAATCAAAATTTAATTTGGGTAATTTTTTGGTATTTTTCTAATAAAGTTTATTTTTTAATTAATAGTGAACAAAATGCATTTAAAGTCAAAATTGTCTTTTCATCTGATTTGTTTTTATAGTTAGATTATATTTTTAATTGGTATTAATGTGTAATTAAATTATTTTTTTACCATTTAATCCAATTTAAGTCATTTTATGAAATTTCACTTTTTATTAGACCTAAACATGTGTCAATATTTTTATAGTTTTTATTTCTTAATAACATGCTTTCTGGTTTTGACAAAGGGAATTAATTTTATATTTAATTTCAACAACTTATGTTTTTTGAATTTGGAAAAATGGATTCTATATTTGGAATCATGAGGTCCACATTGTGTAAATAGTTAACTATTATTTTTAGACATTATAAATTGCAACTTAGGTAAATATTTTATTTAGCATGGTTGAAGGGTAAATCTGGTAAATAAGGGTAAAAAATAATATTATAATAATATTAAATTACCCTAACACATGTACTAACCCTATATTATGAGATATTTCCGACCATGGGAATCCTTTAGTCGATTTTATGACCCCATTGCGCCACTTGGATATGAGAATTATATTTAATTACTTTAAATATAAAGTTAAGGAAAATATAACCTTAACACGTATCTTTTAGTAAAACAATTTTTATATTGGTTTATATAAGTGATCTCTTTAACTATAAATAATCATTAGATATATAATATGATTTCCTATATCATGGTATTTTATTTATATTTTTTATACATTAGAAAAATAAATATATTTATGACACAATTATGATCTGGTGTTTACGTTATTAATGAATGAGTTAAGAAATAAGATTATAAATATTAAAATAAATTTATTTTGAAAATTTTTATGTCATACATGAATTTTATGGATGATTATTACTTGGTATATTTTAATTAATTAATATTTATCAGAATAATCATATTGTTATAGAATTTTAAATGGTCAAGATATTAATAGTATAAAAATTGACATAAATGTTTTTTTAAATCAACTAATATTTTATTAAATGATATAATAGTCTTAAAAATATAAGACTCATAAAAATGACTTATATGATATTGAAAATTTCATTAATGATCCATTTTGGGCCTCTGGTCATTTTATAGTAACTATGGTAACAATATATTATGAATATACCAGAAGACTTTGTAAAATTTAATTAAGTTTACTAATGGTTAAAGATAAAAGATAAGGTTACTTTTGTGGACTAAACTTGTCTAAAACCTATTGGAGAGATTATTTATACCCCTACTCATCTGATCTTGAAAATATATCAGTTTGTTGTCATTAAAATTCAAAAATAAATTAATAATAAAATAATACATTCAAACTTTCCTATAGTGACCCTTATCCCTCTTATAAAATGTTACCACCTCTAACCCTTACTCACACCTCTCAATCTATCATTATCTCGTCCAAACTCTACCAAAATAATCTCTCAGCATGCATCTATTTCTTATAGAAGCCTTACCTTTGGCAGAAGGCAATTCAAGAAGTCATTTTAATTTAAATCAAAATGAGTTACCTGATTTGACGTAATGTCTTCTCTCAAGCTTCTTCCAGTTAGTTTTCCCTTATCCAACCCCCTAAACTCTCTTTATTTAATTATTTTATAACAACAAAATTATCGTGAGTATAATAGTATTTTTTTTATGAGGATTATTGGACCTATACTTAGACACACCTCCATCTAATAGATTTAGAACATATTGTTTTAGTGGACGGGGAACTACCGCCTTATGAAATGATGATTGTTCAATTATCTCCTACTGCCTCTCATGGAGTCCATTATGATAGAACTTTATTTATATATGATATATATTATATTTATATTGTATATATTGTTTTTTATTTTTCATTTACATCATACTTTTATGCTTTCCATAATGCGTAAATATGATAATTTCATTTGAGGAAGTGCGGACTACTGCCCCCTCAAAGTGATATGACTCGTTCAGGCTATATATGGAAAATCTAAATGATATAATTAATTAAATTATGTAACAAATATAAAATATATATTATAATTAAATTATAATATACCTATGTAAAATTAAGTTTTCATTCCTTTCTATATGAAAAAGAAATGAATGTAGCGTTCATGTGTGCGTATGTCTTACCGTCTCCATGAACGGTGCATTTCATTACTTATATAAAAATGTTATGGACTATTATAAATACAAATATAATGGATTTAAATACATATATAATGAATATATATGATATTTAAATCATTAATAAAATTTTTGAGATAATGTAATATTGACCACAGGGACAATTCGTAATTATAACAAGTTCATTTTTTACTGAAGTACAAAACATCGACAAAAATAATGATATAAACTTGAATAATTATATGATTGTTTTAGAAAGGTAATAAGTGATATAAAAGGAATAATAAACATTAAAATGATCTTAATAATGTATAATTAACTTAAGTTTATTATTCTGGGAGATCATGAATGGACGAGAGAAGTGAGACACAAGGTAAGGGAACCTTTCACCCTATCTTTTAGTCAAAGACTTCTTTTTATGTTATGTATATTAATTTCAATTTTATTATTTTTGGATATGTTCTTATATATCCTTATTACTATACATTTTATTTACATATTTTGAGAGAATCGTTTCTCTCTCATCAACACATTTTCTGAATTTTTAAGTGACATTGTTAGGCTGCCGAATTTTCGTAAGGGAACTTCTTAACCCAATTTTAATTCTTTAGGTTAATCTTATAATTTTAATTATGTCATGATATGATTATGTAAGAAATAAATTTGTATGCCCTATATTGTATTTATAGATTACTTATGAGTACCTATATTGAATATACATAATCGATCTATTTTATTTAACAAATGATCTTTGTAAGGGACTTCGTCCTAATCTCCTTTCATTGAGGCATATTTTGAATTATACATGACATTATTTTATATGGTGTATAAAACCCTTTGAAATTTAAATTCATTCAAAGGGAAAAAAATTTATATGTATCATTTTACTTAATGACAAAGGGAATGTGTTTTCTAACATATGTGGTGACAATGACCTTTCTGCCTCCATGAGTATTATTAGATATTTTTCTTCCTCTACAACCTGTTGTGTTTTTAAATGAAAAATAAATACCATATTACCTTTTTATGTATTTTGATATTGAAAATGGTTTTGATAATGGATTGATTTTTTCAATATCTTGAACTGATATCCTTTCATTGCAATGTGGAAATGTTATCTTTTCTCTATGTGTTATGATAATTTTAGGGTTCTTGGGCATTGTTTATGTATATGGGTGGATTTGTGGTAAACTTAGGGAGAGTGATACCAATATAGCTCTCTAATTCATTGAATAATGTAACTGAGATAAATTTTAATTTTTCTCCTAAGATATTTAGGGAATATACCGTGATGGGTATTCCAAACATAACTCTCTCTATATAGCTGTGAAAGCTACAATGTAAGTATGATATGGATGACATAAGCTACCTTTATTATTTGTGATTTATATGTGTTATTCGTAAATCTTATGATTTATTTAGTTATGTTAAAGAGATTATTTTTTATTATTTAAAATTATGATTTCATTAATTTTATGTATTGATGGACTAATGTTTTAATTCTTTGTTTTATAACACTTACATATCTTTTTATGATGATCCCAAGTTTTTGAAATGTTTTTCATAGGGTTTAAGGAACCTTAATGGAATAGAGGAATTCAAGAAGATTTATATGAAGAAAATAAATATTTTTTTTATTTAAGGAGTTTTATTATTGTGAAAAAAATGGATAGATTAGAAGTGTGTACTTTGTAATCTTTTGAGATGTAGTGTAATAGTTACGGCCTAATTCTCTAAAACTATAAACCTAAAAACATCTTCAATGTGAATTTATGAATTAACTCAAGATTTTGTAATTTTTAAGGCTGAGGCCTTACAATATATCTCTAAATAAACTCTTTAATTTTAATATAATAAGGTTATGTCAGGAGAATAAATATTTTCCATTAATTTTTCTCTCTTTATCTATTCAATATTTTAAAAATAATGTTTTTAATAAAAATCTTCATTTCGATCAAAAACCGTTTTTCCTCCCGAACTATGTTTTCTAAAAATTTCTTGAAAAATTTTTTATCATTATTTTAATTGATTTATTAAATAAATTACCCATGTTCTAAATTTTACAAAAAATAAATAAATCTTCATTTAAATTTGAAAAACAATTCTCATTTGGATATTATTGAAAATAAGAAAGAAGTCATTGTTTTAACGTGTATAGTATGAATTGAATTTCCCACCATTATGACCATTATTTTCTTTGAAACGTAGATTAATATTTTTCATGATTATTTTAAAAAAATATTTTTAAAATATTTTTATGTTTTAAAAAGTGTTTTTCAAAGTGGAAAGGATGTTTTCCTCAAGAAATGTTTGAAATTATACTTAAATATTCCTCTAAAAACTTTCAAGTTTATTTTCAAAGAAATGGATTTAAAAATAAAATTATTATGTTTAGTTTTAGAAATTTATTTTCAATTAAGATTTATTTTCCTAAATAATTTCTTGAAGTAATATTTCAGAATCATTATTCTTCTAAGATGAAATATGTAAGAACCCAAACCTCCTTTTCAGGTATGTTTTTCCTTTTTTTGGATTTTTTGAGAAAAGAGGACTTTCTGGAAATTTTTTAAGTACACACCATGTAGTTTCTGAGTACACGTCATGTACTTCATTGCCGCTCGAGGCCATGTGCAGATTGTGTCATGGACACACACGCGGCCATGTAAGGGTGACATGGAGGCCACCTAAAGTGGGGTACAGAAATGCCTAGTACATGCCATGTACTCTAAAAGTACACATCGTGTACTTTATTATTATCATTAAACACACCAGGGTCACGTCTTAACCCCAGAAACATATTCTTCTCTAGTTTACTCAATCGAGAGCGTCTGTATGGCTGTGGATCTTCAATGAACACCCGAGCCTCCATATGTTCTCTGAATCGACCACCGTCGATTGCATTGGAACCGCAGCAGTAATCCCTTCCTTCTCCTAGAGCTTTCTTTCCCAATTCCTCCTCTTTCTCAAGTTATTGTGGGTTGAGCGTTTTTGGAGTTTTCTTAGATCTACGACATTCTAGGGAGATTCAAGCTTCTAGGTTCGAGTATATCAATCTCTTAATGTCGAGGTAGGTGGTTTGTGCCTTTCTATAAAAAGTCTTTGAGTATTTGTGAAAATTCCACCAATACCCTTGAACGGGGTATTGCGTGTTTCCTGTCTTTCCATTGTTTTATGTCTTTTTTGATTATATACATGAGTATAGGATATTATTTGTGAATAGGGTAATTTACTGTGCTTTGGATTCTTTTCCTATGTATTTTTTTCTTGTTTATGATTGTTTGGTCTAGTTTTGCCTATTAAGATATTACTAGTTCCATGCCTAGTTGTAGGACAGTATGATTGTTCTTCCATACTGAGATTTTTTAGATGCTAGCCATGTATTTCTTGAGAATACATTGGTCGTTATGTGATGTAATACTTTCTAATTTTACCTAGGGATTTGGGAATCTAGTGTAGTAGACCATGGGGAGAATGGACGTAAGGTCTTCTCAAGAGTGTCATTAATTTATGATGTGAGACCACAGGGGGAATTGAAATTGAGTGCTTCCTCAAAGAGTCTGTAGTTCCTTGACATGGTCCACAGGGATAATGAGATGATGAGTGATTCCCCAGAGTTCCTTTAGTATGATAAGAGACTATAGGGGGAATTGACGGCGAGTTCTTCCTCAGAGGGTCTGTTCTTTAGCTGAACCAGAGGGGTGGGACTGTGTGTTCCTCCCAGAGGGTTGGTAGTGCTTTTAGGTTGAACCATATGGGTTAGGCTGTGAGAACTACCCAGAAGGTTACCTGTTTGTTTTACATGATTGTGTGTATTCTTATCTATTAGTAAATTATATGCTAGGAACTGTGGATTATTGCTGATGTGTACTTTCCTATTTACTATTTCTATACTTTTACCTGCCATATATTCACTGACTATTAGGCATAGATATTTGGGTGGCTTCCTACTGGGACTTTGTATCACACCCTATTTGGGCCATGGTTTTGGGCCCAAAAGGATTATATTATTGCAGGTATAGATAAGGAAAATCGCCCTTCTACATCAGGTTCTTGATTTCACTGGAGCTGAAGATCATGGGACCAATACGAGTTATGCAATGCTGAGGAGTTGCTCATCTATTTTTCTTTTGTACTTTGGTTTAGTACTGTATTCATCATTTTGACTTGTTTGGATGTTTTCTTAGACTTATATGTATCATGCATAATTTAGATATATTTATGCTCCAGTTTTTTATTTATCAGTCTTCCAATGTTATTGTTGCCGTATATTTACTGCTTCCGCTATTGTATGTGTGGTTACTTCCGTTTTATACTCTACCAATGAGGCCATAGTTTCCCCACTATCACACCCAAGGCCCTCACTACTAGTTGGTATCCTCTGGTGTTTGGGGAAATGCGCTTGAGTCCATGTGACCAACCGGGAATGGGGTGCCTCTGGGTGGATTCCGGAACCAGAACGTTACAAAATATTTTGATGTTACGTATGCTTTACTAGGGATATAATCCATGTATTACATTTTTATTCCTTCTCTGAATGCTTTATATTTAGTAAAACTATTTCTATTCAATGGGTTATACCATGATACATTTATTATGAAATCTTCTTTTTTTCATTAGTTATGCTATAAGGAAATAATGAAATGGTTATGAAACCTATCTCATTTCCACATATTATGATATGATGAAATGTTTATGGAACCCATTTCATTTACTGGGTTATGATATGATGAATTTTTATGATATTATTGAACAAATAAATATGGTTTTAATAATGAGATGGTTGGTGCCTATATCTATATACAATTCATTGGGTAAATCTTTATATCTCATGAGATAATTATGGGAAACAAGTCAATGTACTTGATTGACTCTAAGAAATAGGTTCATCCTGACCCACTATGAGAAATAGGTGCATCCTGATCCACTATGGAAAATAGTTTTATCATAATCAACTATGGGAAATAGGTGATGAGTCTTTATCCACTATGTTTATGGTCTTGGTATTTATCCTTGAAATATTAAATTGTTTTCTATATTTATGACGGTGCCACACTTTAATGGCATGAGATTATGGTTCATGATTAATTTATGATTGTTCTCACTCTATTAGCCCATGTTTACTAAAATGATAAAGTATTATTCCATGAAATTATTTTATTATCTATGAAGGTTTGGGTAGGAAAATTGTATGTTATTTTCATGATCAATAACTCTTATTATTATCTTATACTTTCTTATGATCGTAGATTTAAATATCTTATAATTATCATTACTAAGCATCAGAGACCACCCTTTCTTATATTTACATTCCCCAAGTTTTGAAGAATTTTTTAGGTAGGGTATACTTTTAAAGAGTAATAAATTGTAAAATATTTATGGGAGATATTGAATATCTTCCAATAATTAACAATATTGAGTTCCACATTTTTCAAAGGCACTATACTATTTAATTTCTTAGGTGTTTTTGTGTGTGTAGTGTATTGAATATTGATCTAAAAAGATGTATTAAAAATTATGAAAAGCCTCATTATCTATATCCAACACCCGTTTCTATAAATATTTGACATTATCACCTTAAAGGTTTTAGAATAAACCATTTAAGAGGCTTTAGTCCTGATAAAAACATGGTTGTATTTAAATCTTTTCAAAAATTCCAAGTGTGTCATCTCCCCCACCTATAAAAAGTCACACCCTCTCCTTCCCTATTTACACTTAAAAATGCATTATTTTCTTCCAATACCTACCCAAATAAAGTAAATACTCCCCTACCAACATATAATGTCCCTTATTTTTACCGTAAATCCATACTAGGAATTTTTTTGTTAAATACAAAATAAGTTCCCTGAATAAGAGGTAATGTTATTAAATGTGTTTTTTCATTTTATTTCTTCTTTAATATCTCTAAAACATTATTTAATCAAGTTAATATAATAAAACCAGTATTTGAAATATACAGATATTTTATTATGTTAAATTAATTACCTATATCTATCTCCAATTCCATCAAATGGGAAATGAAACTATCATTCATGTGTACGGGGGACTACCTCTTCACGAACTGAGGTAATTATTTTTCTATCACCACCTTTAATGGATGCATATATTGGTGGATTTAAAATAAATATATGATATTTTTTATATTGTTATTTTTCTTGAATTTTTATTTCACATATTTCTTTATTACATTCCATTCTGTTTGAAATATGATAACATCACTCGTGTGTATGGAGGAATTCAGCCTCACCAATTGATGTAATTCGTTTTTCACAAACACCTTACATGGAATGTAATAAGGATACTTTAAATGAATACTATATATAAAGTATTATTTATTCTGTAAAATTAATATATCACTTAATTCCTTAGAATTTCACATATTAATGAAATGATGACATCGCTCATGCGTACGTACGGCCTATCGTCTCCACGAAGTTATGTGATCCATTTTCAATTTTTAAATTTAAATAATGATTATAAAACTGTATATAATAAAAAAATTAAATATTTATAACATTAATATAATTATAGATATTATGTAACTATATAATATTATCAAGAACCATAACATTCATGAAAAAACATGTAGGATTAAAAAACTAATTAACACCCAAAACAATGAAATTAATAAAATTCTATTAACAAAAATATGGTAAAATTTTAAAATGGGGTAATAAGTGATATTATAAATATCAATATGGTTATTATATAAATTAGTAACAATATTGAAACCATTAAAAAAATATTGAATCATGTTCAACCAAATGGAAGCGTATAATGAGGGACTTCATCTTAAGTTCCCTTCAATGGGGAATATTTTATTATTGTGAACCTATATTTTTTAATATGGTGCACATAATGACCCTTATATATGTAATATCAATAATCCTTCATAATTAATGTAATTTTGAGTTTCAATTTAAATTATTACATTATATAATATTTAACTTGAAAAATATCATGTGGTCAAAAATTTCATAACTCAATTTCTTTTCATTGGGTTATATTACTTATTCATTATATTTGATATTCTAGGATTATGTGTGTATTGAGTTTTGAATATATTATGTTGTATTTACATATATTTTATGTTTATTCTCTTCTTCTTTAGTGGTCGATCTGCTCTAGGATTTCTCGGTGAAGGTTCTTATGATCTTTATGTTTTGGTTGCGTTTTATTTTGATTATGATAGTGTCCAGGGATGATGTTCATGATGGTTTCATGCCATTTATTTCATGGTCAGATGTGGTTTTTTTCATTATGTATCGATGATTTGGCAATTTTTGATTTTCGACGACACGTGTATGCTGTTTTACGATGGATAAGATGGTTTCTAATGATCTATGGTGACCTGTTTAGAGTCTGGACAGTGATGACGGTGGGGGTGCTGGATTTTTTTGTGAATATTTTGTATTTAGTTTCTGTGTTGTGTTTGTTTCTGGTTTCTATGATGTTTGGATGACGATGATAAGATGATGATGTTTCATGGTGGCTCGATGGTCCTGGATGGTCACTGGCATTTTTTTTGCAACGTCGATGGTGTTGATTGGATGGCGTTGACAACTCTGACAGTGGTGATGTTGGTTGCGGATGACGGGACTCTTCTCTGGGTTTTTTATTTTTTAATTTTAAATAGGGAATGATCTGATTTTGTATCCCGCCTGTTATCACTGAGCCAAAAAGCGATTGTGTCGAAAATTAAATAAAAAATAAATTTTCAGTCAGTTTCCATTGAAATAAATTATTTTATAATTGACTGATAAGCCCCTTTAGTTTTTTATCCTCTATTTATTTGTTATTTTTTCAAGTAAAATTACCAATTTTCTACTCTTTGGTCTTAAAAAGACTATCAATTTTTTTAATAAAATCCAAATTCATTTCTCTATTTGGTCAAAATTTATTTTTCTTCTAAATATATATTGTAAGAAAATGTTTTTAAAAATGGTCTAACATAATTCATGATATTTATTAAAGAATTTTTTACCCATGTTTAAAATTTTAATTTTGTTTAAATAAATTTTAATGTCAATTTCCAAAAAATTAATGTTTGTATTTTACCTATAATGGGAAAAGAATATTTTTTTAACATGTAATTAATGTATGGAATTTCCATTCATTATTAATGATCAATGTTTTAAAGAATCATTTAAAATTTTTGAATGGTTAGTTTCTAAAAAATTAATTTTAAAAAAAAAATAAAACTTTTAGTTTTAAAAGGTGATTTTCAAAATAAAAATAATATTTTACTCAAAAATGTTTTTAAATATCTTTATGTAGTATTTCTATTAACCAATTACAACAACCATTTATTTTACATATACAACACTATGGATATATTTTAGTAAGACCATCTATATTATTCCTATGTATGGATTATGATTGTTTTTACCATGAATAGTATTGACACTCACTACCTTGATTAATTTTTGAAGTTATTAACATTCCCTTGAATTATTCACTTTCTTATAATCATTAGACATTAAATTTCCCCTAAATATCTATATTATTTATCATATGAATTTTCTTATTGATTAACCCTATCTCATTTCAACATATGGTGTTTTACAATGAAAATTATTTTATTGAATGGGGAAATATTGATAATAGGGATATTTATTCAATTAAAATATTTTAGGGTAAGAGATAATTTCATTAATTAGTTCGATTATTTGATATATGGGGAATGATTTAGACATGAAGTTATTAGTGGGGACTATTTATAGATAGAAATGTGAGGCATCTATAGTATCAGGAGTTAAATTGATTAGATATACTTAGTTAAATAAGTTTCTAGTTTATAACTACCCATTAGTTTTAGACTATCTTGAAAACGGTCTTCATTATAGAGGTATCATGATTCCTGAGATCATGAAATCCAATAATTATGAATTTCCTTCATTGATAATTTTTGTATTGTTATCCATGATATTTTTTCTATAATATTTTCTCTTGATGCATTTTATTCTCTATTTATTAATTAAATTTAATGTGTTTTCACTTATTTACCTTTCTATATTTGTTATTAATTATATATTTATGATGGTCGTGTTATTGATTAAATGGTTTGTTTTTTTAATTATTTACTTTGTTATATTGATTATGAATTATCTTATCGTGATATTACAGTAATTTAAATGGAAAATGTGTTAAGTTATTTACCTTTTCTTTTTTATTATACATATTAATTCATGATATCCTCCATTGTACTTAACTGTTACTAACCATTTGATCTCACAGTTATTTTTCTTACTTTACTAGAAATCCATGAAGTGTACTATGATTTATATGAATTTATATACTATAAGGAATCATTTTATTCTCAAAATAAATTATGTTTTAAGTTATGTTTTCAAATGTAATACCATAATCATGTATGTATCTAGTTTACCAAGACTAATAATCTATTTAGTCCTTTAGGATATGATTCCTTTTATCTTATTCCAACGTAATAATGTTGAAACTTGCTCCAGGTTACTAGGGTTTTGGTCTTTATAGTAGCTATCATAATAAATTTAGTAGAAACAGTGGGAACTAGATTTAGGGAATCATATATTAGGTAATATAACCCTTTAATAGAATTTAAGGAGAAGTATATAAGAAAGTCTTAAATTTTTGTTATGTTATAGATTATGTAGTTCATTCTAGAAATAAGTCTACATATAGATACTATAAGTGGTTTTTTTGCATAGATTTACTTAGTGGTACTAACTCTAAAAAAGGCACGTTGGACTTCACTCCATCATTATATGGTATACAAAAATTTTCCTTACTATGCACATGGTTTTGAACTCCCAAGGATATTATTATGTTAATTCAAAGTTTCTTTAAAAACAGTTATCAATTATTATGTATGATGAAAATGAATGACATAGGTTAAACCCAAAGGTGTATTATATTGAAAATAATCTGTCATGATTTAGACATCTTATAAATGATTCTATGGGTTTCCCACTACAATTATTGTTACTCACAATATGATTTTTGATTTTATTAAATGTTTAGAACATGAATGAATGTAGTTAAAATTTAATATGAAGGATAATGGGGTGAATATGAAAAAACAAATCGAATGATGTTAGGAGTGAAATATATCATGTTTTTTTACTAATCAGTTATTCGGAACTATGATTAACAACCTATATCTTAAATAACTCCCAGACTCACCAAATAATAGAATGTTAGAGTTTTCTAAGATCTCGAGTGATGAAGACCATAGAGAAAAGAAGACTAAATTTACTTCATGTCAAAAACGTGGAAATTGAAACATAGCAGAGTGTCTAAAAGGGATGCTAAAATGTATTATGTGGGTAAAAAAGGCATAAAGAAATTAATTTCCAAAAAAATGAATAGTACGATGGTGGGAAATAAATTTCATCATAGGAATCCATATTTAGTTATTTTTATTAATTGTGGGGAACTTGGGAATTATCCATGCCAATGACCACTTAAAAGGATAACCCCTAGACCAATAAAGGACTTATGTTGAAAAAAATAGTTTAAGTATTAATGTATTGGGATTCAAGAATAAATTGTCGAAGTATTTTACCAATGGTATTATGGTTATAATATTCATGAAATACCTAAGTATTGTGTTACATTTTATAATCATTTAAGTCTTTATTGACTTAATATTTATTGTTAAAAAAATGGATTTTGGAGTTTAAGGTTGATCATATGTTCAAACTATTTAAAAACCCCATTTGAGAATTTACGTGGTGGGAATGTAACGTGATTAAGGATAATTATTTAAAATAATTGGGAATATAACTTATTAGTTTATTATAAGAAATATTAATTTGAGGAAGAATGTGTTTAAATTTTTTGGACATAATATTAAGGGTATTGTTATCCTTTAAGGTTTATCTTATCTTTGGTAATATAGTATTCATGGGTCATGATAATTTTTGGAATGTTATAGGAATTATATTAATCATGTTTTTGAAATAGGAAAACTCACATTCCAGGTGACATCCCATCACACCTGGCACGATGGTGAGGCTTAAACCCACAACTGAAGTAAGATAAGGGTTTACAACCGACCACTGTCTAACATGAATTCTTGGATAATATTTCATTGTTTCCAGTTAAAAAAATTTATTAATAAATATTAATGATTGGCCTATGGTGTTAATGTTTATCTTTATAGATTAATATATTATATTAGATAACATGTGCTAATAATATTGGTTTTTGAAATAGTTAGGGATAGACGGAATGAATTATCACTTTTTTGGGATATTACAATCCGTTAAAAGATAATTCTAGTACGTTAAAAATAAAAAAAATCATATTTTTGGATATTCATTTCTTGGGGTAAGTGATAAATTAGAAATTTATCAAAGAACAACCAAAGGATAAATTGTTCTTATCAAAAAGAAACAAATCAGGTAAGTATATTTCCTTATATTCATAGATAGTAAAAGAATTCATAGACTTAAAAAATGATCTTGAAAAAAATTATCCTACAACATTTTTATTTGATTTATCAAATGGTCTTTCAAATCATCACAAATTTCTAGTTTTGGGGTGCTTAATTTTCCATTGATCATTCACATTCTTATGATTTTATTATCTCTATCAAACTCTATAATTATTTACAATTTTTTTATGTGTCCATATATTTTCATTCCACCAATTATATCTAACCTATAAACCTATTTGTGTGTTATTACATATGACCCTTGTACTTCCATTTCCCAATTAATATGAGTATTTTTTATTAACCCTTTTTACGATTTGGGTCTTTAACAAATAAATTTTCAAATATCGAACCCTTGATTCTTAAGCTCATGATAAAATTATGAGGATTAAATTTATTTAAGGTGGGTACAAAGTAACACCCTGGAATTATAAAAGAGTAAAATTTTATTTAATAAAATATGAGACACATAACACCGAGATTAAAAACCCCAATAAAATTATCTTCTAACTTTCCTAACACACATTTTATAACCATATTTATAACTTATAAACTCTAAGGGTAGATAATGTCTTATTTGGCGGATTTTTTCGCTTTATAAATGTGGGTGTAATTGAATCTTTTAAAATAATCCATGTGTGCACTCTCCCCCACTTATAACAGGACACCCCGTGTCATCACCTCATCACACATAAAGATCCACTTGGTACATCCAAGACATTACCAAATGAATTATTTACTCGACTACCAACATAATAGATTTCTTTTTATCATAAATCCATCTTTGGAATTCTTTTGGTTCTATCTAACATATGTCCCCTAAAAAGTATGTAACGTTCTTGAATGAGAATTTTCATTTTATTTCTTCTTCTACCCCACTAAAATAGTATTTAATCATGATAATATAGTAACAATAATGTATAAATATATATATAGATATTATTATGTTAATTTAACAACTTATATTCATCTCTTCTTCTATCAAATGGGAAATAAAAATGTAAATCATGTATACGGCAGACTACCGCCTCGTGAATCGGTGTAGTTTTTTTCTGCCACCACTTTTAAAGACTAGATATAAAGATGGATTTAACACATATATATTATATCACTGATATTATCATATTTATTTAATTTAAATATCAGATATAACTTCTTATGTCATATTTCCTTTAAAATATGATAACATCGCTCGTGTGTAAGGCGGACTACCACCTTGCAAAGTGATGTGATTCGTTTTTCACATACAGTTTATATGGAATATAATAAAAATATATTTATTCAATATATTTGATATATATAAAAAAAATTATAAAATTAATATTTCATCAGCTCCATTACCCTTTCACTCATTAGATTAATGATAATGTCGCTCATGTGTGCGTATGGTATACTATCTCTGCAAAGCAATGTGATACGTTCTCCATGTTTATATTTTATTAATGATTTTAAATTTATATATAATAAAAAATTATATTTAAAACATTAATATAATTCTTTATATGATTTAACAATATAATATGTTGAAGAACTAGAATATTAATGATAAAACATGCATGAGAAAAAATAAAATTAACACTTGAATGGTGAAAAAACCAAAATATTATTTATAGGTAGAAAAATGTTATAGGGGATCATACATAACATTATAAATATGAATATAGTTATTTTATAAATTAATAACATTATTAAAACCATTATATAGGAGATTAAATCATCTTCAACCAAAAGGAAGCGTTATATAAGAGACTTCGTCTTAATTTCCCTTCATTGGGTCATATTTTTTTATCAAGCACTTAATTTATTTTATGTGGTAAAAATGATTCCACATATACATGTAATATCATGAATAATTCATCAATTATGGTATTTTTAGTTTACATTTCAATTATAACATCCAAATTTATTTGAAATAAAAATTACCGAGTGGTAGAGAATTTCATAAATCATTTTCTTTTCATTTGGTTGTATTACTTCTTTATTAGCTTTGATATTATTATATTATATGTGTGATGAATTTTGAATATATTATTTTTTATTTCAACTTTTTTTATGCCGATTTACATCTTAGACACATAATCTATTCGCTGATTAATTCTCACTTCAACATTGTGATCTTTGAAAGGAGTTATTTAATAATCCCATTTTAATCAGGGTTATTTATGCTTGAATTTCCATTGAAGGAAATAATTCTATAATTGGACAATAAACCCATCTAATTTTCTTATCATATTATTATTCATGATTTTTTTCAAGTAATAGTTTCATTTTACAACACTTTTGGAATTAAAATTATTAAGAAAATATTTTTAATAAAATCCTAATTCATTTCTATATTTGGTCAAAAATATTTCTTTTATCCAAATCCATGTTTTCATAAAATGATTTTAGAAACCATGTAACATTATTCAAATTATTTATTAAAAAAATTATGCTTTTCAAAATTTTGATAATTTTTTTTGTTGGAATATTTATTTAATTTTCTAAATAAGGGTCATTTAGATTGTACCAAAAATGTGATGATAATATTTGTTTTAACATGTAAATTATGTATGGTATTTCACATTTTCATGACCAATAAATGATTTAATGATCAATTTATACATCTCAAAGGTTATATTTAATGAAAATTATTTTTAAATTTTTGTGGTAAATATTAATTTTAAAAGGTGATTTTCAAAATGAAAAGGGTATTTTCCACAAAAATATTTTTAATGATATTTTTATGGTATTTATATTCCTTAAAAAACCTTTATTTTACATATAATACACAGAGTATTTGTTTTATTGGTACCACACTTATTCTTCTTTTATATGGTTTGTGATTATTTTGACCAAGGATAGTATTGACACTCACTTCTATGATTCATTTTTGTAGTCATTAATTTTCTATGGAATTATTCACCATCTTGTGATCATTGGATATCCCTAGTCAAATGGGATTCTGATGTATATGTACCCAATAATTTTAAATTATCTTAAGAAAGGTCTTGACAGTTGTGGTACCATGATTCTTGACATTATTATGTCTAATAAATTATCATTTACTTCATTGATAATTTAGTTAATATTATCCATGTGATTTACACCATGATATTATCCCTAGATATATTTCATTGTATTTTTTTGATTAAATGGTATGTGTTTTAATTTATTCACCTTGGCATATTGACTATTCCTTGTCAAGATATGATTGTAATGTTATTGATTAAAGGGAAAGTTATTTAAATTATTTAACTTACCATATTGATTATTTGTTGTATTATCATGATAGTCAAGTTATTTAAATGGAATGGGTAGCTAGTTTTTTACCATTTCATGTTGATTGGGATTATTGATTCGTGATAGCTTCTCATATACTTGACCCTTACGGGTAATTTGAGCTCACCCATATTTTTCTTCCTTTCCTAATAATCCATGAAGTGTACTATGATTTATATAAAAGGATATACTAGAGGTAATAATATTATTCTCAAAAAAATTTGTCATTTTTTTAATGTAATATGAGAATCTTGTATATATCTAGTTTGTTGAGGCTACTAAACTATTTGTTCCTTTGGGAAAGGACTCATTTTATCCTATACCAATGTAATAAAGAAAAAATTTTCTCTATTTTACTAGGTTCAGGGTTGTTACAAGAGGACATTCTAGACACATCTAAAGATGGTCTACTTTATTCCTTAAGGGTGTGTCAATTGAAAGTATATTTAAAGTTATTTTCACTGGTAAGTATAGGGACGTTTACACTTGAGATAAGATAAAGGAATTGGAAGCTCTAGTATCAAACAAAGTGGTATATAACATATAGGTGATCAGGATTGTACCATTAAATTTATACAATACCTTACCACCACTATCTGGATCCCAATCCACTATAAAAACTCTTCCTACCTTAGCCACAAGCCCTTTCCCCTGAGTCATAAATGTTTAAAGTGTTTTCATCCACTACTATGGTCCTCTACCCCCCAAAAGACATTTATCTCTTAGAACTCTTACAATAATACCTTGAGAAAAAATTTCAAGGATGACTATCTTTTCCCCATTTGTGGAACCCCTTAGGTATATTCCTGTAATCATTGGAAAAAATCCCTCATTTCCCACAGTTGATTCACCTGGTAGAATCACCTCCCATAGCAGATACTGATGAATTATTTCTCTAACCTATCTTCCTACTACCATAATACTCCAAATCATTTTTCCTCTTTCTACTATTAGAAGAGGACCCATATTAGTGACAAGAATCTAAGTAACATATCATATATGGACTAGAAGTATGCAAGATCCATTTTCCTCCTCTATGAACTTATTGATATCCAAATCCTTACATAGATCCTATAGGAATGATGATAGATCAACGATATTAACATTCTATTTGAGCTAATAACAATGTATTTTCTTGAACTTCCTAGCCTTTTGGTCCTCTTTTCTTATCAAATGAGGGGTGAAGCTTAGTGTCTCAATGAGATAAGAAGATTCCATGAACTACTGATCATACACAAGCTACATTAAGTGTGGATAATAATTCTTGAGGAAAATATCCTAGACTTTTTCCCATGTATGAACCTCTCATCTTCCATCCATATTCGTAATAGTTCACCATATCCAATTAGATCCCTTTAATATGAATGTAACTACCATCGTACACCCATTCATAGAAGTTTGGACCATATATAAAATAATCTCAATAATTTATTACCATTCTTCTGCATCCTCTAGGCCTCTAGTACACTGAAAGGCCAATGGATATTGGAGCTATAATTATAGAGAATGATTGTTCATGGTCTTATAAATTTTGTTTCCTTGAATGGTAAGAAGATTAATTTTTTTATTTGAGTTGATCAACTTCTTAAATCACCTGATCTAGTACATAAGCATGTTGGGATATATCATCTTGCGCCATTGATGGTGGTATGGGAATATCCTCTATAATGAGATCACCATATAATACCTTTATTAGTTCCCCCATAAAATTTATTCATAGTGGAATTTATGAAATCCCAAATAATTTTTAAAACATTTTAAGTCATTAAGATATATCATAATTGGTCTATAGGATCACAAAAACGTTCTCCTAGGAGGATAGCAATAACCCAAGGTATATACCTCTTTGATCTACACAGACATAATAATAGTCCTCCATACATGCACGTTAGTAATAATAAAATATATAAAAACCAAACTACATGCTCAGGTCCAACTAACTAATTCAATCATATTTATCAAAACAATAGAGAATATAGATATATCACCCACAATTAGCACAAATCATGTTATTTAATTAAATAACTACCATAAATCACACAATAGTTATATATATGATATGTGATCCTATGTGCCAACTCATGATGCATGAATGCACCCAAATCTTATAAAATGGTAAAAAAATATACTTGGGATCATCATAAGACAGTGAATCCATAAATGAAACATCAATTCTAATAATGGTAACTTGAAGTTCTGTTGCACATATGGTGGTTAAGAACACATGAAACTCCCATGAAAGATTCCAATGTAGCATAATTCCCATATGATATATCAAAACAATATGGAATATATATATATATATATATATATCACTCTTAATTAGCACAAATCAAGTTATTTAATTAAATAACTACCATAAATCACACAATAGGTATATATATGATATGTGATTCTATGTCCCAACTCATGATGCATAAATTCACCAAAATATCATAAAACAGAAAAAAAAATACTCAGGATGATCATAAGGCTATGAATCCATAAATGAATCATCAATTCCAATAATGGTAACTTGAAGGTCTGTTACACATGTGGTGGTTAGGAACAAATGAAACTCCCATGGTTGATTCCCATTCAGTTTAACTCCTTTCAACCTTTCCCCAAAATATATTAAAGAATAAAGAAAGGGATAAATTTACACCACTTTTAACACCGTATTGTGAATCATTAGGTATGATCCTGAGTGATACATGGCCTCAATCATTCCTTATAATACACAAGAGGTTTCCATCTATTAGTAATGGTATAAATTCCATCAATGGGGAGATTATACCCTCAATATCAATTAAGAAAAGTATAAATATAGTAATAATATAACAAGATGGAATAAATAAATACTAATATAATATATGGAATGGTATGTACCTCAAGAAATATAGAATAAATATACAAGGGCCCCAAAGTGGTATGTCAAAATGGGGTTTGAGTAAGATAGATGTGTAAATAAAACACCATGAAATCACTCAAGAGTTTTACTCAATACCACCTTTGAACACCATTCTACGTCTCCTAACCCCATATCATTGGGCCCTTACCCTTTACTATATCCCTAACCATGGTGTTTGTATGTGAACCAGAATTCTTGAGCATGGTGAGAGTAATAAACCCAGTAGGAAACTGTCAATGTTTCATTTACCCAAGTGTGTAATAAATATATCACAGACCATTTCATTAAATAAATTGAATACACAAGTAAACATACAACCACACTTTCCCCAACCCATTAGGCACATATCAATGCACCCCAAAACCTAACCCCACCTACATTATGCTGAGTCTGGTTAGGATGTTAATTTCAAGCATCGTACATCATAAAAAATTTCTCAAGTCCCGCTGTCTATTAGAACTCTAGGCAAGTCAGTCTTATTTCCATATTCCCAATTTAATAAACACCACATTCCCTACCTGGATTGTGATCATTAATAGTAACACCACACACCCAACCTTGATGGTGGTCATTATACTCGAATGATCGTTTGTTCTTCCAGACATGTCTAGTGTATTTGAATTTTTATGTCCCCTCTGCATAGAAATCTCTTTATTATATTGTAGCTAAAGGATTATCAACATCCATGTAAAGTATACTCCCTCATAGATTGACATTTCTATGATCCTACTCATACCATCAAATCATCAATAGTTTATAGTCATTTCCACATCATAATGTTCCCCCTCCAAGGGTTCATCTAACCAATACATAGTAACATATTCATCCTGATAACTAAAGTAAGGTTTTGTGGGATGTGAAATAGTATAAAAATATTTATCACCGAAAGAAGTAAAAATTCCTATCAAGAATATCTGTCAAGAGGTTCACAAAAATCATCATAACACATCTCAAGAAAATATCTCAAGGGGCACTCACTCACCCAAATGAAATATATGTTAAGAATGTGTTTGATGAATAAATGATTAAATCATGACAACCTCATATAAAAGTAATTATATGTTAAGGAATTTCTTTAGTCATGATTTTCAAAATCAACATTAAGGTTTATCAAAAGCACTGTTAATTGAACCGCATTCATACACCAAGACATCCTAGAACTGATTCCAACAAAAGATGACATGGGTTCTAGAGTGAAGATTTCAAGATAAGAACATCGTTTCTAGAAGAGAATAGACTCACCCAATAAAATTTTCCAATAGAATCACCATTGATATGTAGTATAATGACAATTATACTCAATTATGATTATTGTCATGATACGTCTAGGAATGACCTTACTAGGCTATACAAGGCACTATAGTATAATTTATAATAGTCTAATTCCAAGAACGTTCAAGAAGAAAATAAATATAAATCCATAACAATAATGAATCACTAGATTTACCTACCAAATTACACCAAACTAGAATCTACAATATTGAAGGATAAGTCAAGTCATTAGATCAGTCAAAAGAAAAGACTGATCAATCCAAACAAGGAATAAATTATATCTCAGGTGACGTTCGAACAATGTTAGGATCATGGTTTTCCAAGCATCTAAAAAACAATTTGATTACTAATGATTCAACAAGGAGTAAAATAAATTAATTAATATGGGTATGAATCCGATTGAATCCTAATTTAAGACCCCACATTCAATATATTCACGTCTTCCCTTTGAAATATTCAATACCTAAGGAAAGAGGTGTCCCTTTTGTCCATTTATAATAAGCCCCAACCATTTCGATGCCTCCACCATAGCTTAGATATGGTCATGGGCTTCTTGAACACTATATCCCAAAACATTCTTCCCTATGGTTTGGGACCAAATAGGAGGCCGATTTCCCCCCACCACAGGCTCCACCATGGTCATGATAAAGCATCCCAAGCCTTGGATCACAAGGCCATTCCCCAACCATCACACCATAACCATGCCTATTTCCCGATTTAAACATTTTTTATCAACTCACACCAGTGCAGAAACGACTTTTACCAAGGTATGTTGTTGTCTATTTTGAAACAAGAACCATTAAATCCCACTTTTATTCTTAAAAACACATCCAAAACTAACCAAAAACAAGATCAACCATCACAGGGTTTAAAAATTTACTAAATAAAATACAAATAATACATTATCATAACTAATTAAATGACGGTTTTGCAGTAATGGTAGATAGAAATGATGATGAGAAGTAAGATGAAATCAGATGCATAAAAAGTATTATTAGTAGGAACCACTTTGTGATGTGAATGACACACTAATAAGATAATCTTGGAAGGGATTCATTTCTTAAAAATGGTTTTTCCTATTTTCATTATCCTATTATACATTAACCTAAAAAAACCATGTGATAATTATTCAAGTTTAATATTCCTGACTAGGATTTTGTAAAAACACACCAATCATGCTCTTTGTCAAGTAGAATATATTAAAAATAAGTCATTTATTTCATCATTAAGGTCTACATTCGTAATGATGGTATGTTACTCAGCCTCTATGAATGTCATATATGGATTTAAGATTTGGGAAAAATATAAATAGATTCTCAAATAGTTATCCATTGAAAAGTAATCTCCCCACATTCCTATAATCCATTTTTAGTGCATAGGCAGAATGAAAAAATGTTCTTTAATATTCATCAAAAGTTCATAATACATTATACTATATTTTCTTGTGATATACGTACCATTAACATATTGTTTATATATATTTCACCCATAATGAGATTCCCTAAATGGAATCCCACAAAATTTTGACTGCATTTCCTACATAGTTTTATTGAGAATCATGGAGTTGATACCTCTTTAATCAGATGGGTTTTCAAGGAACTTGTAAATCTACCAATCACACTTTCTTTCATTGTAATAGTCCAAAATAAATCAATTAGAAGTATTACTAATTCTCTAAATAAATCCTTTAGATTATCTGATAACTACTAGGATATGAATGGGTATCAATGTGAGGATGCTATTAACCATGGATAATCTACCATTGAAAAATAGGAAATAGATATTCTAATTGGTAAAGAGATATGAAATTATATTAATCAAGTTTTCATAGTAATGTAGCTAAATTCTTCCAGTAGATAATAGAGCCTGTACATACTTTATAAGAAAATTTATCATATGAAATCAAAGAAATTCCTCAATCAATTCAATATGTATTATCAAGAAACTATTATAAATTATAAAGTTTCATTTATATTTATTAAATATATACCTAATGATATTATAATATTTGTTCAAGATACCCTTTAAAATAATATTGGAACTTCTTCTTCCATTAAATGAAAATAAATTTTCATTGCAAAAATGAGATGAGAAATACTTGAGGATATGTTTCTCCATTTAAATTTGAAAATAATACAAGTATTGATCTCATTGTGAATAACTCTACAAAGTGATTCTTGATAAATCATAAATAAATTATAAGAAGTTTTATTTCTATAATAAAAGACTATGAATCATTTAAAAAAGTTGAATCTTATTCCCATATGTGAAACTGAGAACCACATAGTTCCATAACAATGAAAACATAATTATTATAAGAAATTTTAAAACCCTAATATCCATATGACCATAATGATAAAGCTCCATTATAATATATCTTTAACTTTTTCCATACCAAATTTGATCAAAATATTGGACCCCATGGATCTCTTTTTCAGATCTTGTGATATCTCTTACACTAGACCAATATCCCCTTATATGGTCCTATTTAAAAACATCTCTTTGGAAATCATGGTGGAAAAGTAGGGAGAAATTATATCATTGATGATTTTGTAAAATATTTTATAAGATAAGTTACCCAAACTGATAGGGTCATATTTATTTAAATTATTAGGATGCTTAATTTTTTAAATGAGAATGATAGGTAAATAGCTTATCATTATAGGTAGATAACCACCTTTAAATTAGTTCTATATCACCTAGATGATCACATTTTTCATGATATCCCATACATCGACATAGATATATATATAACAACAATCAAGTCCTGAAGCACTATTTGGGTTTTGTTTTTTATATCTTTCTAAATACTTTCCTTATTTTCAATAACTTAAAGGTAAGAATTAATAATTATATCATATATGTGAGAAAGAATATTGAAATTATAACTATCTTTCTCCCTATAATTATCCCCCTTGGTGTTATTCTAAGAACTATTGATCATTTTAGAGAAATGATCTACAATAAGAGGACTTTTGATATTAATTTCACCATGAATTTAATCATCCCTAAATTGAAGTTTTAATTTTCATTTGAATTCCATGTACTTAATGCATAAATGAAAATATGTCATATTTCTATCTCCTTAATAAACAACTTAATTTACTATTCCTAAGAAACATTTTCTTATTACAATAACTATTCAAGTAATTATTAATGTTTATACATCAAATAAATGAATATTTAATCATAACATCCATCATGGATCTATCCATAATGATATTTGATATCATCATCCAGTTCTTCATGCCTAATATAATTATTCTCATGCTGACATACCCATTCATATTGATCATTCTTTAAGCGGTTATGTTTCCTTATGAGTACATCCCATACTTTTTCATTCACTAAATGTTTTCATGAGTTATGGACCACTTACATGAAGTCATATAATTGAGTCCATTAGTTTGAAAATTAAAACCAAAATTATTATACTCCTATAGATTTCAATCTGAATTGGATCGGTACATGATCATACATGGATCTTCCTGGGTTAAGGACAACATAATTTAGTAAGTTTGATATCCTTGTAGGTTTGAAAGGAATCAAAAAAGTTATCTCTAAACTCTCTGATCCCCTTTCTAATTTTTTCACCATGTGAATTGCTCTCCATAATAGGCAAGTTCCAACAACCTAATATAAAACAATAATGATCTATAGTCTTTCATGAATTTCATCACGTAACTATTACCTCTTTTTTTCTCATTTTGAATAAGGATAGATTTAAAATCTCCACTTTTACCCAAACATTAAACATCAATTAAAATCATATATATTTATATATTTATATATATATATTCTCACCCCACTGCATCATATTTGGAATAAAGAAAGTAAATAATGAGAGTAACACTATTAATGGTTGACTTTATGGTGATATATTGAGTGGATGATTTAATAAAATCGAAAGATATTATATTTTTTCTGAATATCCATATATCTCCTTGTTCAAACTATCATGCATGAAAAATCTAATATATAGCTTCATCATAAATAATAAATGGTGTGTAAAGTATGATTTAGTTCTAAAATGGTAATATGTCCACTTTAGATGATTTCAATTATTTATTAATATAATCACATTTTTCTAAGATCCAATATACTTGAAATTACAAATGAGAATGTAAATCAGGGTCACATAAGGTTGGAACCCATTGGTCCCTCAAAATAACCCCCCCCCCCCCCCCTTTGAAATGTGGGTAAATATTCCATATGTGATATATATATATTGATCTATTAAAAATAACTCATGATCCCATTATATTAATGGTAGTTTTAGAACATAAATGTTTCATGTAATAGTTGGATACTACATTGTCCTATTTAGAATCCTCTAATATAGTGAAATAATTATAGATAGGTGTAAAACTATGTTAAACCTAAGAGGGACTTATAATTAAATAAAAGGAGAAATAATATACTCCATGAACTTACAATAAAAAGGTTGGTTATCAACCTCTATTATAAGAGAATTGTCTGAAGGATATATTTTAAAATTGCCCATACCAATAGAACCTATTAGGAGGAGAGTCTCTATTGAAACTGCTCATGAAAGATAATTGGTAGAAGATGACGTGTCCCCACAATCCTTTATAAGGGGATGTATTACTTATAGTGGAGGGAGTTTTGAAGATAACTTTTGATAGGCTTTACCATTAACTAATTGTCTAAAACCATATACTAAGGGAGGCTTAGAAGAGGAGAAAGATTGTCCCTAGAAAGAAGGGTAAAACCTTCTCCTATTTGTGAAGGTGTATGTTATCCCACAATAAGAAGATCCTACTATGCCTTTAGGGGTAATAATACTCTTAGTAAATAATTGATAAAGGTATCCATTGGAGTATAAGTTATCACATTACTCATTATCCATCAATACATAGACGATAATATAAGAATAAACACAATCAGTTCATAAAATTACTTCCAAATTTTGAATACATAATTTCCATATCTTTCTCTATTTCATAGAAAATTATCCTAAGAATCTTAATAAGTTAACCCAAAATATACCTTTAAGGTCAATTAAAATCATATATTAATAATAAATAATTAGTGTGGAAATTAAAAATTAGTTTGTAATGCAATTTCTTATAAGGAAATTCAATGTTTATGTGGGATTAATAATGGTTCAAACATAAAGTATCTCTTGTGACCAAATGGGATAAAAATAACCAAACAAAGAAATTAATCATTTTAATATGGTTCAAAATAATAATTTATAAAAAAATTAATAAACATGTTCTACAACAGATTCATATCCCTAGACTCTCTCAAAAAATAGGGTTCAAGAAATAATATGTCTGAGGGAATTAGTTCACCACTTGGCAATTAGAATTAAAATATTAGTCAATGAAGACATGGAATGAACAATAATGTTCAATTTAGGTAATGAATATATTTAAATACAATAATCATGTAGAACTTTGAAATCACCAATCATTTTAAATAAAATATAGAATTGGAATTTTCCTGAAAATTTCTATTTTTTTCATGAATGTCTTTATCAATTATTAGTATGATCAGTCAAAAAAATCAATGAGTGGGATTATTTATCATAAATTATTACTTATCCTATATTAAAAAGATAAAAATTTTAGTATGGTCTAGGGATCCCTCCCTAGCACTATAACAAAACACTATACCCAATTTTTAAAAAATATAAGAGTGGTGAATATTAATATGAATTTAAGTGAATAAATATAATGGGTAAAAATATGAGAAATAAATTGAGATCTTATCATGTTTATGTAACTTATTTTCTACGATCCTTTTAAGGAATTTATTTCATTAGTATCCATGAATGTTTTTACAGTTTTTTTATATAATATAATTTATACTTGAAAAAATTCCATGTCAAAGGGATATATAAATGAAAGTAAAAAAAATAAAATTCTACTTAAAATATAAAGTTCCATCTCTATCATCATGGTGATTATGATATGATATAAATTATTCTCAAAGGGATAAGATACACTTTGTAAAAATAAAAATATGAGAAAAAAGTATAAAACTTGATCATCCATAAATACAAAATATAGGGGAGAGAGTGTTTGAAGACACTTAAGTTACCTCCCCTACATTCTGAGCAGTCTACACATCTCAACCCCCCCCCCCCCCCATGGTCTTTATAGTTCCCTCATACCCGTTTGGAAGTTTCTTAATGGATAGTGGGGGCTCCAAAAAAGATTATTCCAACCATTGGATAATCTTTGTATATTCATCCGAAATTATATCCATAAAAACTAAAATATATGGGTGTAGAGGTGGATTAGGTTCAATTTGAGGTATTAAAGAAACTATAAATATTGATTAAAATTACATGATAGTCTCAATGATTGATTAAATAACTTTAGTAGATGTATGTACGGTATATTTTTCCTCAATATATGGTAACTCTGTAGTCTATGAGGGAAGGGTCTCCTTAGTTTTTATTCCAGGTTATGCCTGTAATGAATTATTTTTCATAGGGTCTAGTAGAATAATCAAAGAATTTAATTGTTTTGATAGGATAGAAAACTATTTTGGGAGGTGAAATAGATATATTATGTTCATTAATATACATTATCTCAATAGTCATATCCAAGGTCAGTTCAATATAGTCAATATTTCATAGTGTTCTAGTAGTGGAAACAAAAGTTGTGGTTGAAGGAGTATCGATAAAAACAATACACTACTAAAATATAGTCATCATCATGATTTATAGGGACAAAATATGGATATATTTAGGGTCAATTAATGGAATCTCAACGTGTTCCACAATCAACTAACTTGTTTCCTTTCATTGGGCATCCATCGCTAACTGGTGGTGGGAAACTAAATTAACTGGGATTTCTAGTGTTTCATGAGAGGCTTATCCACTCTCATTTTTTGATGTTAGTGAATGGTAGGAAATATTAGAGGTTCTAGTTGTATGAGTCCTAAATAAAATACCAATAAGGGGTTGAATAGTTTGTATATCCTAGGGCGTGTGATAAGAATGAGGATAGGATAAATAATAAGATATATAAGGGATTTAGTAGTATGTTAGTTTATTTGGACTTTTAGTTTTTAGTAAAATTTATGGAACCATTTAAACTTACTCAAGATAGAGTTATTTCCTCTTCTTGGATGGATGTTCATCTAGTTTTCGACACACCATTATAGGAATTAGTGGATAAATGAAAGATAAGGTGATGATTTATATATATTTGGTGGTTATTAGGTATGTGGATATTGTATTGAGTGTATTTATGGGTTTTGGGATATTATATGAATAATATTATAATGAAAAGATATAAATCAGTGTATAAATGGGTTAGGAATTAAAAAATATTGAAAAATTTTACCATATTTATCCGAGTGAAATGGAATGGATTTGGTTTGTTGCATCCTTGGATCCAATTTGAACATAGAGAGGGGTAGGTGAATCATTATATCATTGATTAAGTTTTTAACTATATATATATACATATTTCTGAAATTATATAATAGACCTATATGTTGCACCATGAGAAGCCTTTACTTCAAAACACCTGAATTTTGGAAAATCAGTTACACTGAGTTGTTATGTTGTGATTTATTCCATCAATACCAAACCAGATCACTAAATTTTTAAATTTGGTGACTTTTATTTAGGCTTGCGGCATGAGTGACCCCATAAAATTTTGGTTCAATTAGGGTTAACCCCTCTTTGTGGATATTTTATCATGGTATAAGATCTTTCAATATAATTTATTTTGTTATTATTCATTAGAATCATATAGGGTGTGATTGAAGTTTAAGATCCCCCCTGTGGAATTTCATTTTTTCTCCAATTCTCCTCAATATTGGATAATTATTGAATAGTTTTTATTGTTGTGATATAATTTTTTTCAATTCCCCAAAGTTTAAGATTGCAAGGTTGTATTGAAAAATATCTAAGAACCTGTAAAATATCAGTGATCTTAAGGTTATGTTAACTTTTGATAATTTTATCATTTCATGGAATCGTGAACAATAATAATTAATTGTAATAATAAGGAAATCGGTCCTTTCATCACGACCATGTGGGTTACACCGTGATTCAGTTTTCTTTGAAAAAAATTAACTTTCTTATTCAATCACTAAATTTTTTCCTTTTTATCTCCAAAAAAAGATTAGAAAAAGAATACCTTAGATTCAATATAATGACATATTTCCTAATAGTTCATACCCTAATACCTAAGCAGGTTGAAAATAAAAAAGTAAAATAAAACTTAATGGGGTTGCCTCCTAGTCAGTGCTCTATTTAAAGACAAATGCTTCATGTAATTGATTTCACTTAGTCAATTAAAAATCAAAGAATGCACCCCATTTGATAAATATTAAAATTGTGATTGATTAAATATATTATCTCATTGAATGTTGGTTCCTTTTTCTATAAATAAATATAGGTATATGTGGGAGTGCTCTTAATACTACCAAAAAACCCAACTATCTTTACTTGATTTTACCTAGGAACAATTGAAAATGTGAATTAAATTTAAGTACCATATATCATGGGTTATTCTATATTATTTAGATGTATTGGTCATGAAACTTTTTAATTATATATTTTAAAATCATGTAATTAACTTATTCAATCCTTCATATCTCTTCATGTTTATCCATCTCTAAAATTATCTTACAACTAACTTCATCATACTTATAATTGATAGATTTTACCAACCAATAAGAATTATGGGAATGTTCCATTAGATGGTGGAATAGCCTTCTAGAAACAAAATGGAATAAATAAATTCATAATTTATTCTTGAAATTAGTTCGATTACCCCACAATGAATCATCAAGATTTCTCGACTTACCATTCTTTATTGAATTTATTTCCTTTTCCATAAATTTCTTGTGCTCTTTATTTGATAGTTACGCTTGTACACATTTTTAGGATGGTATAGAGTGGTTTTTTGTACTAAACTACATATTTATCTAGTAATCCTTTTGATAAGTGGGTACCCAAATGTGTTCCTATTTTTAATGTGCCCATATTACCTTGAGTTTTTTTTCATAGTTAGATTTTTTTCCACGGAAAGTTATTACAGGGAAAAAACAATTGTGCTTTGAGTTGTGCATTGTTCAATAGGATGGGATGTTGGATCATCCATAAAGGGGTTTTGATTTATATTTTAGGATGATCTTAAATATTTAAGATATCTTCTTAAACCCTTCCCAATAATAATATTATTACTTGTTACCTTTATCTATGAAATCGATTGAAACCATGCATTAATGTTAATATAAAAATAAATAAAAAATTCTCAATATTTATTTTTCTAACTATTATGTTGTTTTTTAAATATAAATAGTTGGTGTTCCATAATTTATCATCACTCAGTGATATGTTTGGTGTTGGGGAGTAGGTATCATGTCCATGAGTGGGGTTCCATATGTATCTCTATGAATGGAATCCGAACAGGCATAGTTTAGTGTTTCTTAATGGGGCACATCATAACTTTTATAGTCATCTGAAAAGGATTTTTGTGGTGAATTTTAAGGTAATGAATATATGAACCACTAAAATACCTTTTTGTTTTGTGTGTCTAAGACTTATAGGATTTTCAGATTGAACCTTATAGAGGCATACTACTAATCCTCGTTAAAATGAATCAAATATCACATAGTTCAAGTTTAAATTTTAAGGTGATGTGTTAGGATCAATCACTGAGGTTTGAAATCATGCAATAAGAACTATGATCTATTTAGATTAAATTCTTGGAGGGGCTAGTATTATACATAAGGTGAACAGAAATTATCAGTTTGGTACATATACATGACTGGCCCTTTTCGAATCATTTAACCTATTAGTAACTATCTGGGAGCGGGTACAATTAGACTCATAGGGGATATATCCCGTTGAAAAAAAGGTACTTATTTGGGATATATCCTATTTTAGAATATTTTTATCTTTCACCTATTAAAAAGACCATATGTGTACGGATCGATATTTGGGGACATGGGGAGGATATCATAAATGAGTATATAGTAAAGGGTTACAATTAACCAGATGTCATATATGTTTATCCGCCTTCTAACTATTGGTAATTAGGAATAGAAAGAAGATATGACTCATGAAGAATATGGAATGTTGATTATGTTTATAAATTACTCAAGTACATACCTTTGTGAATCAACCTGGAATATGACTTGGGTGAATGTTGGTTAGGGTATTAAAATTCACTAGAGACCCATAGATATATATATCCATGGGTAATTAAGTAAACTAAAGAGGCTAATATAATACTTGATGTTTGAAAATCTTCTTGATAAAGGAAATTTAGGATAGGAATCTTGAGCCAGGGGTGTTTTCTCCAATGATCTAATTATATGGACCCTTATTATCAATAGAATACATGATTTTTATAACCTTTAGAATTATATTTATTACAGAGAAACACTCAAGGATTCTTTCTCATCGGATTCTTGATTCCTATTATTAAAGGGATACATGATCAAAGGGGGTAATCTAGAATGTATAACCTAGTTATGATTCTTAGGAGACCCAGAATGAGGTCCAAATAAATGGGTTCGCAATAATGTGAATTAGATGAAAGAGGTTCCAAGGTAGGTGACCTGAGAAGAAGAGGGATATGGCGAGTGACCTGTGTTAATGAGGCATTCAGGTAGGTGACCTGGGAAAAGGAAAACTCGATCATATGAGTTGGGAATGGCCCCATTGGGTGGACCATTGGTTCTCTCCACTTGGGAAGAATAATGTGATATGTGAAGGAGATCTTAGAGGTATCACATCACTCTGACATGGATACCATAGTAAATGGGTGCTTAGTTGCAGAGCCTTTGATAACTACACATGATCTCTTTGGTAAACCAATGTCATAAACCTTATTTAGTGACTAGTAGCCATGGTTGTATGACCACTTTTTTTAGGATAACCAATTATGGAATATCATTCACACTAGTTTTGGTAATGTTCGGAAGGGGAGTTCAAGGATCTAAGAGTGGATTTTAGGTGATTAGTTATTTTTGGGTATTTTCATTCATTCTCAACTCATTCTCTATCACACATGGCGTCACATCCTTTCCAAACTGAGTTTTTTATGGTACTTATACAGGAAATTGGGATTGGATACCCAAGTAATGTTAGTCTCCACCATGGGTGAACTTATCTATTGAATATGATGCATACAATTAGCACAATGGGTGTTAAGTATGGTTATAAGGATAACTAAGAGCATTGGTATCAAGTGAATGGGAAACATGGTTCATTTTGTAGCTGGGAATGAGTTTTACTTTTAAACTATCCTAACCCCCCTAAAAAAATTCACCTTCTCAAGAAGTGGTTTAATATTTCCTCTTCATAATTAGAGCACAAAAATCCCCCCCCCCCCGATAAATAGGATCTAAGAAACATGATGATGATTAAATTCTTTGGTAAATATACAACCTAGAATGAACTAGGATAACTGTAAAAACTCAATTGAAAGATAAGTGACACACACCTTACATTTTATGTTTTTCAATGTACTCTTTTCTATGGGGTACACATTCCATCACCTATAAATATTGGGACCCCCCCCCCATCAAGGTATACTTGAGACCTATTAAAATCATATAAGAAATTATATCTTTTTCACTCATGTCATGTATTAAACTCACTATGTCTTTAGTGACACATCAGTTTTAGTCGTGAGCATCAATAATAGATTATTTGGTAAAGTCATTAGCGATAGTTTATAGATATTTGGGCATGTGATTTATGTTTGAGTGTGCTGCAAATGGTTTCTTAGGCATGAATTCTTGTTCTTTACCATCTCGGAGTTAGTAATTGTTCACTGTGACATGAACATCATGGCCTAGGGATAAAGATATGGGAAAAAATTTACACTTACTGATATTTTTTATCATTTAATTTTTATTAATTACCTCATGTTATCATTCGACAAAACCATTTTTTATACTTGTTATATCATCATGAGTTTCATCCCCTTTTCGAATTCTTCTAATTGAAATGGTTGGATCCTTAAACACTACCACTAATGAAGTAGTATTTACCCACATGAAATGATTGTCCAATGATATTGATTCGGGGTACATTAAAACATTACAAACATTTTAGTCATATATTACATAGATTCTACTAAAACGCCACTAATATTTTCCTTTATCATACTTCTTTCCCTTTTATAGAAATGGGCTACCAAATAATATCACTATACCTTAGCCAATTCATAACCTACCATTATTTTGATTTACCCTCAAGTATAGAGAATGTGAATATCATAATGAATGATACTTATATTAGGGAATATTTTGAAGATATCATGTACATTATGTGGTATACAAATACCACTCATAATGGAAAAAAGTTTCAACTATATCCCCAGACTCACTATTTCTCATCATTGTATCATCATACTGTAACTGAATACCTCAAAGTATGGATTGAGAGCTAATACCCTCACCCCAAAGTAATCATCATTCCTGACTGTATGTCGGATATTTGGGTTCAAAAAATGTGTATAGAGTTTCATAACTAACTCCAAACCATAGTGAAATAAAATTCTATATAGGTATTATAGTCATATGTTTACAAGAGTGTGGTAATTCAAACAAATATTTTTATTTGATGAATTCTATATAAAAACACCTTCCATTTATCACATAGAGATGTAGGAATAAATCCTTAGTATTCATTCAAATATTCTTAGTAACCAATACATAGTGAGATGTACAGATAATCCCTTCCTACCAAGGTTTTTTGGGGGGGGGGGGGTCTAAGAGGATTACACCATTGGAACATGATCTATGGACTCAATCGCAAAACCTTTTCAAGAAAAATCCTTTCCATCACACTGACATAAAGTTTAATAGATGAAATATTCCGTTCTTAGTAAATCATGGTGATATAATAACCTAAAAATATCCAATGGTGTTTCCCACTTTAAAGAATATGGTAATACTAGGTTCTTACTATCCTAAACTAGAGTGAGGTTAGTACATGAGATGGGGTTATGAAGAAAATATGGTTATAGATCCTAGTGTCTGCCTTGTTGGATTCTTATCCTTGTAACCAAATGAGTATCTTCTATAATTATTTGACTATCAAATGGGAGTGAGGATTGAGTAATGAATGATGTATTTGAGTGTGGTGAGCAAGAAACCAAGTAATATTAGTTTATTGGCACCCATGTTGTCTAAGATATACAGATTCATGCTACATGTCTATAGAGGGAAGTATATTATTTATATCTATAGGTTTTTTCAAGTGTTTTATATCTTTATAAAGGGAAAAATTAAGAAATATAAAATTTATAACACACTCAAAATTACGAATATTATATTCAAGACTTATATTTATTTTGTTTCTGGAATCCAAGAATTCCCCATGGAGAAGTTAAAAATTTCATATACTATAGCGATATACTCGAAGTTGAACTTCTTTATTCATGGTAAAGCCTATATGGGACCCATCATAGGAAATGGTAATGGGGGATATTATTGATGTTAATATATAATGGATCTTTATGAATATATATTGTTATATTAGATTTATTGTGACATAAATTTTGAGGTCTAAACACCCCATCAATTCACTTTTCAATTTATGTGTATACAGTGATGGGTTATTGATGTAATACCATAGAAGTTCCATGTAAATTTTTTGAAAATTAAATGTTATTTTTCTAAGACCAGGCTCTGAGGTGGAACGTAACTTCGAGTCCTTGAGTGGCCAAAACATATTTTTGAACTTTTTTTAAGATTCATTAAATAAATTTTCAGGTGGGTTTTTATATTGTTCAAACTGGTGACCGAATCAAAAATCTGAGGGCTTCGTTGAACTCAGAGAGTCAGGATTTTCCAAGAAAGGTCCTTACATTGGCCAGTTCTAGACAATAGTGGAAAATAGTTTTTTACCATTAATAAAATAATTAAGTGACAATTATTTTATTTTCAAATCCTTATAACTCCTAAACTGTAACTCATATTGAAAATCTGAGATTACCATTGAGCTCATGAGAGTGTGTTTCCCTTAGGCAGATCTTACCCTTTCCCGGAGCGGGTCGAGGGTGAAATTTAATTTTTAGACTTTTCAGAAGAAAAATAAAACAACTTGAAAAATTATTTTAATTTTTTTCATCATCGTCGAGCAGTGAAACGTTAGTTTTGTATTGCATTGATGAGGCAATGATGAATCTCATTAATGAACCTCATTAATGAGTCAGTGTAAATTTGTAACAACACAGTGTAATAGAAACATTGATTCATGTTTCATCAATTAATATCCTAACAAGAAATGAAATATTATTGGCACAACCATGGAATTTAGGCTTTGGGGTGGTGATGATGAATGATGAAGGAAAAACTCTCCAATGATGAACTCCAGTGAATTGTATGATGGTGATGATACCCTTGGAGAGAGGATTTGGGATTGTAGATCGACAGATGATGACGAATGATCATCCTTGAGCAATCTCCTTTCCCAGGTAGCGGTTTGAATCTATGTGATTATTTTTTCCCCATTATTCCCAGTAAATGAATAATGCAGATCAACCCTCAAAAAAGTTTATCTACATATATATTTTCTTTGCGGGGTTGGGAAAACATTGTTGTGGGTTGATAACGGGAATTAAATATTTGTGATTTATTTATATGCTTCATGTTTCAGCTAACAGGGACTATTATGTGCTGACACAAAAAAAGGTCAGTTTTTTCCATTTCAGAGTTACTGTGTTCTTCATGAATAAACCACTGAATCGAAAGAAAGGTGACCTCAAATACTTAGTAGGGATGGCAGTGACCAGATATGTTTGAGGGCGTGGTTGGTTCGAGAATCAGACCACCAGAGCGAACTCGGTGGCCCACGGAAGACACCACTGGTGCGGCAGCACTAATGACTGTTGGTGGTGGCCCACAGTGGCAGCCGCGGGTGGGAGGCAGCCTTCCGGGTTGGTGGGGACCATGTCCATCTGGGGTCATAGTGGTGTGGCAGGGTGGCACAGCTTTGGCGCCATATTGGAGGAGCAGCCTACATTGGCGGGCCACAGAGAGCATGTAGAACATGATCCTTATTAGATAGTGTACATACAAGAGGTTACTGGCCTCAATAATCCATGTGGAGGTTCACCCTAGATGCTTCAGTAATATGGGCTAGAATCAAGTCGGCCCGGCTTTGAGGGTTGGGCCGACGGGGTTGATCAGGCCATTGGGTGGGGCGGGCAGCGAGTAGAACCAGCCCACGAGTGCGGTCTGGGCCAGATGGAACTAGGTCACTGGGTAACCCATTCAGCTGGACACACAACCCACTGGGTTGGGTCAGGTCCAAAGAACCAGACTAGGTCATGAGGGACCCCCAGGCCGGGTTGGTCAGGTCGGTCCGACCAGGTCAGACTGGGCCCGGACACAACCAGCCCTTGTATAATAAAATGCCAATATCATTCAGACCGGGCATCTGATTGATGTGCCATATTTGGGGTTGGTACCCTTACGATAGGATGGTCATTTGTGAATAATATATGTTAGATTTTGTGATAGTAAAGTTATTAATGATGGCTTGAAGAGTATATTCTCCCAGAATAAATCACACTTCATAGAGGGAATCCTACGGCTGGTTGTGACATGAAAGATATGACGAGCATACCTTAGTGGTTCAGCCTAGTAGTGTGCCTTATTGGTTTAGAATATTGGAATGCCTCGATGTTTTAGCATACAAAGGTGCCTCTCTGGTTTAACCTACGACTATGCCTCAGTGGTTTGGCATAGGAGCTTGCCCTAGTGGTTCATCATACGATCATGCCTCAGTGGTTTATACTATGAGTGTGCCTTAGTGGTTCAGCATACAAGAATGCCTAAGTGGATTATCTTACAAGAATGCCTTTTTGGTTCATTATACAATTCTACCTTAGTGGTTCGGCATACAAACATACCTTAGTGGTTCAACATACAAGCGTACCATAGTGGTGTAGAGGATGAGTGGACCTTGTTAGTCTAGCAGAAGAGCAGACCTTAGTGAATCATCAGGGATGAGTCCCTAAAAAGTACAAGAACAATCATCTCTACAACTAAAAAATATAAATTTTTGTACTTTTAGTTATACTTGATGTGAGTTATTTATGTTGTGTGCTTTTGATGTGTGATCTTACTATGTGGTCCTGCTTTGTGGTCCTTCCTTTTTGGTCCTTCCTTTTTGGTTTTGGGCCCCAACTATGTATTTTGTTACTTTCCCCTACATAGGCCTCACATGCATGTGTCGTGTCTCGTGTAGGTGATTGATTCTTTAATGGAGACCTGGATGGTTTGGGAGTAGATGATGCTCAGTGAGAGAGGACATACGGACGTACTTCTATAGCTATAGACAGTTACCTCCACCTACCCTTCAGGTAGGGTCTTGAGCGGATGGACCATGGAAGTTTTATTTTCTTTTTTGGTTTTGGGCTTGTATTTTGGCCCCATTGTACTTTCAGTTGTATTTTACTCTGAGTAGTTGTCTAAGTAACAGTTTTGGTTTACTTTCCACAGTTTGAACTTCATGCGTCTGTATAGGTTTAAATTAAAATTCCTTCCCTTTTGTGATATTCTTACTCTGTGATGGTCACCAGCCCCTGGCGTATGGAAGATGGGCTTCAGGTAGTCAAAAAAATTTCCATGGGGGACAGGTCATGAAAAAGTGGTATCAGAGGAGGTAGGTTTTACCAAAAGAACTAATATTTTGTAAATTTTTTATGGGGAAATAGTTTTATGTTTTTTGAGTTCATATTTCAGGCAAAGGAGTCCAGGGTAGGTGTGATGGCTGACTTATCCATACACCAAGACCCTAAATTCTTCTTTCTAACTCGATACATGAAACACAGATTGAATTAATCTATGAATATTTTCTCCTGATCTTTCTATGTCAGAGTCATCTCACCAGGTATAATCTATTAATCGTGATTCATCTTGATTTATCTTGATCTCTTTCAAGATTTCTTTATGCTGATAGCTAACCAAGATTCTAGTGCATGACCATGATGATGGTCCACATAGTGATGAGGCTTTGGTATTGGGATTGTTGCTTGATATGGCACCTTCGGGCAGTGTCCCAACTTTACCACCGCATGTTGGTCAGCAGTCACTGCAGGCGCTACTAGTAGAGGATGCACGTAGGCTTAGTGCCATACATGAGTTTCAGTGATAGATACCCCTCATGTTTCAAGGCGAGCCTAACTCACAGGAGGTTGGGTACTAGATTTAGGTTGTGGCCAAGTTTCCCATCTAGTTAGGGCACCATTAGATCAGATGGTGGTCCTGGAAGTGATCCTTCAATGTGTCTTAGTAGGGTGATGGTGGATTATCCTATAATATGTTGAGTTTAATTTTCCAGGGTAATATCTTGAGAACCTTTCTCATAGAATAGGTTATTTCCATAAAAGCTAAGGGCTATGCATGCCCAATATCTTCTAAATCTTCAAAAGGATGACATGTCGGTAGCTGAGTATTCATTGAGGAGAACCAACATTTGTAGGTAATCATTGAATATGAAAAGACCAGTGTATTAGGGCTCGGACCTCCATGCGATATGTGTTTTGGGACATCCAAGCCACTAATTTTCTGCAGTACATTCCTACTTAGGCTAGGTTTCTAGAGAGAACCTTTGTGGTTAAAATTCCTTAAGCTGAGTAGATACATTCAATGGATGTCAGTAGTAGGAAAGAGGGAAGATAGCATCAGTCTTAAAGGCTTGGACGTGTGAGAGATTCTTAGAAGATCTACCAAGATAGGGGATTTACATCTCAAGGCTCATAAGGTGAGTCTAGTAGGCCTAGAAATAATTAACTCTTTTCAAAAGATAGTATGGTACATCTTACTAGAGATTGTCTAGCTCGTCATGCTGACAGTGAAACAGTGGATGGGCCACCGGGGTAGAGATAAAGATAGTAACATAATAATATGTAGGCTAGTAGATGTGGAAGATAGACTAGGAGAGCAGCAAGAGGTGGTATACATTTTGGCATGTTCAAACCACCACCCCAATGTGGTCCACACTAGGCTCATGGAGCTAGAGGATAGAGGAAGTGGGTGGCTGCATGCGGCCATCCTTACCTGCATGGTAGTGGATGTTTTGAGTTCTCTTTCCTACAGTGGGGTACGATTATGAGGATGTATTTCCAAAGGATGTCTCGAGAATAAATCCTCATATAGAGGTAGAGTTCTATATTGATATCTACCCTGGGATAGCACTAATATCTACCCTTACATATTGGATGGCTCTCACAGAGCTCTGGGAGATGAGGGTACAGTTACAGGACTTGCATAAGAAGGGGTAAGTATGGCCCAAAGCTTCACCATGGACAACCCCAGTGTTTTTTTCCATGAAGGTAGATAGAATATTAAGTTTATGTGTTGACTTATGGTGTCCGAACTATGTGACTGTGAAGAAAAAGTATCCCTTACTGAGGATTTATGACCTCTTCGATCACCTGAAGGGAGCGAGATCGTTCTCAAAGATATTCCTTAGGTAATCCGATAACCTGTATTGATTATGAGATGATGAAATATCAAAGATGGATTTTATATGTCGTTATTTCCACTACGGGTACTTAGTGATGTTGTTTGGCATGACAAATTCCCCAAAAGTCTTCATGGGACTCATGAAAAGGATATTCCCACAAAACAAGGACTGGTTTTTGGCGGTCTTCATTGATGACATCTAGGGGTATTCAGCATCTGAGGGGGAGAATGTGATGCATGTGAGGATGGCTCTGGACACACTCCCAGAGAACTAACTATATGTAAATATCTCGAAGTGGGAGTTATGGATACTAAAGTTCCACTTCTTGAGACATTCCATCTTAGAGGATGGTGTTTCTGTGGATCGAGAAAAGATCGAGGCGGTAATGGATTGGGAGCCACCCATGAGTATTTATGAGGTGCAGTGTTTCCTTGGGTTGGTTGGATACTGTTATAGGTTTTTACCCAACTTATCTAGAGTGGAAACACCCATGATGGCGTAGACAAATAAGGGAAAACTTTTCGGGTTGATAGAAGGATGCTAGCAGAGCTTTCAGTAGCTAAGGTATAGCTTGACGGGTGCTCTTATCTTGAGGCTGCTAGAGGAGGGCACCAACTACGTGGTGTACTATGATGCATCAATAAATGGGATTGGTTATGTCCTGATGTAGGGTAAAGTAGTGATTTCTTATGGCTAACGATAGTTGGGACTACATGAGCAGAACTATGTGACACATGAGCTTGAGTTGGCAGTGGTAGTATTCGCACTAAAGATGTGGAAACACTGAATTATTGTTGAATGTTTCATCTTCTACTATGACCACAAGAGTCACAATTATATATTATCTCATAATGATATGAATTTGAGACATTGGTGTTGTCTAGAGTTCCTCTAGGACTATGACTTCAAGATAGTCTACACTCCTGGGAAGGGGAACGTAGTGGCAGATTCTTTCAGCAGAAGTTTGAGTTCATAGCTGCTGAATGAGGCCTCAGATCAGTTGGCCTCACTTTATATATTTTTTATGGATAGAGATGAGACAAATTATCTTCATTCGATAGTAGTTCCCCCTCCACTCTTATAGTTAGTCAAGGAGGTGCAACTCAGAGATTCTAGTTGTGAGACCACACATGACTAGATGTCCACAGGGCAAGCCCCTAGTGAATATTTTAAAGGTGGGGATCACATCATCCTTTTAGAGGATTCAACATTTTATTAGTGGTGTTATGGGAGGAAGTGTTGAGGGAGTTCCATACATACCCTTTGTAGTATATCTAGGTGTGGTGAAGGTGTACCAGGACCTATGACATCAGTACTAGTGGATTGGGATAAAGAATGTAGTGGCAGAGTTTGTCTAGATATGCCTCACTTGTCAGCAAGTGAATGTTGAGCACTAGGTTCTAGTATTATTGGCACAAATCCTCAAGGTACCAGAGTGGAAGTGGGATTAGAAATCAGTGGAAATCATTACAGGATTACCATATATGTCCTTGGGGAATGATACCATCTGGGTGGTCATAGACTGACTCACTAAGTCGGCCCATTTCCTACCCATTTGAGAGCAGGGTTCAGTATAGAGATTGGGACATTTGTACATACGGAACATTGTACGGCTCCATGTAGTCCCATCTACAATAGTCTCATATTGTGATGGACACATTACATCCTGGTTGTGGAAGGGATTACAATAGGCCTTTGGGACTCATATGTGCTTGAGTATAGCCTTTCACCCACAGACAGATGGTCAGATGGAGTAGACCATACAGACCTTGGAGAACATGTTTTGTTCATGTGTTCTTGATTTTGATCACAGTTGGGAGGACCACCTACCACTAGTGGATCTTTCATACAACAACAACTACCACTCCACCATTGGTATGTCACCATTCTAGGAACTTTACAGATGACCATGAAGGTCACCGTTATGCTAGATAGACCCAGGGGATTCAACACACATGTGTCCAGAGATGGTACATGCTACAACTAAGAAGATGTAGGATATAAAAGAGAGGATGAAGACTCCATAGAGATGATAGAATTCCTATGCTCATAGGTGACAAAGACCCTTGGAGTTCGAAGAGGGGTACCAAGTATATCCATACGGGTCTATCCTCGATGGGGGATACAAAGATTTGGATGGAGTAGAAAGTTACCTTTGAGGTTCATAGGACCTTTCCTGATACTGTGAAAGGTGGGACAGGTGGAATACCACTTGGATCTACCACCATAGCTAGATAGGGTGAATGACATGTTCCATATATCCCAGTTGAAGAGAGACGTGCACAACCCTTCTCACATCATCGACCAAAGTGAGCTAAAGATTGATGAGGGGGAGACATTAGAGGATTACCTGATGGAGATATAGGATCGATAGGATAGGATCCTTCATGAATGGTCAATTCCCCTAGTGCGTGTTCGTTGGGAGCATGGGAATCTCTTGGAGAGCACAAAGAGTTGAGGCTCATATTCATGCCCAGTACCCCCATTTGTTTGATTAGCACTTGTTTTGGCTTATGACGACGTAAATCTATAAACGGGTTAGTAATGTAATGCCCCATGAAATCCATATAAAATTTCTGAAAATTAAATGGTATTTTTCTAAGACCAGGCTGTGAGATGGAACGTAATTCCGAGGCCCGGAGTGGCCAGAACTTATTTTTGAACTTCTTTTAAGGTTCGTTAAATAAAGTTGCGAGCAGTTTTTCCTATCATTAAAATTGGTTCCCATATCAAAAAACTAAGGGAGTCTTTTAACTTAGAGAATCAAGATTTTCCTAGAAAGGGCCTAACATTGGCCGATGCAGTCCAATAGTGGAAAGTAGTTTTTGGCCGTAAATAAATAATTTAGTAAAAATCATTTTATTTTCAAATCCTTATAACTCATAAATGGGAACTTGAATTAGATATCTAAGAGTATCGTTGATTTCATGATGGAATGTTTCCATTAGGCAGAGCTTAACCTCAACCAGTGTAGGTCAAGGGTGAAAGTTAATTTTTGGACTTTTTAGAAGAAAAATAAAATAACTTTAAAAGATATTTTTATTGTTTTCTTCATTTTTGAGTAGTGACACATTAGTGATGTGGTGCAGCGATGAGGAGATGATGAATATCATTAATGAAAATCATTAATGATTTAGTGTAACGATGCTACAACATAACATAGTAGAAATGAGAGTTCGCATTTCGTTAATTAATAGCCTATAAAGCAATGGAGGATTGTTGGAAAAAACCCTGTAATTCCATTGAGGCTTTGGTTGGGGGTGACGACGAATGAAAAAGGAAAACCTCTCCAATGATGAACTTTGGTGAATCAGACATCGAAGATGAAGCCCTTGGAGAGAAGATTCGGGATCATAGATTGACATATGGTGACAAACGATCATCCTCGAGAAATATCCTTTCCCAAGTACGGGTTTGAATCTGTGCAATTATTTTTCCCCCATTCTCCCCTCTAAATAAAGAACATAGATCAACTCTCTAACAAGTTGATCTGTAAATAGATTATCTTTCAGGGTTTAGGAAACCATTGTCGTGTGTTGATTATAGGATTCAAATTATAGTGATTTATTTATATGTTTCTTGTTTCTGCTAACAGAAACAAATCCGAACTGATGTGAACAAATGTCGGTTTGTTCCATTTGGGTGTTTGTGTGTTCTTCATGACTGAACCCCCAAATAAATGGCAAGGTGACCCCGAGGCCGTAGAAAGGATGGTGGTGACTTGAGAAGTTCGAGGGAATGAATGTTTCAATAATAGGACCCCTGGATCATACCGGGTGGCCCATACAAGACACTGTCTGCATGGCGGAGCCGACGTCCAGCGGTGGTGGCCCTCAGCGGTTATCGCTGATGGAAGGCAGCACACCGTGTTGGTGGAAGTCGTGACTAGCCAGGACTGTGCTGGTGTGGCAGGTTGGTGCCACTCATGCTCCGCGTTGGAGTGGCCCGCATCGGTAGGCCGCAGAGAGTAGGGGGAAAGCAGTTCTTGTTAGACCGTGTGTAGTCAGGAGGTGGTCGACCTCATCTGTCCACATGGTGGTCTGCCCCGGATGCCTCGAGAATCCGGGATGGAAGAAATTCGACCCCCCTTTGTGGGTCGGGTCGGCGAGCTGGACCAGGCTACTGGGCATCATGGGATGTGGGTAGAACTGGTCTGCTAGTATAGGTTGGGCCAAATAGAATCGGTTCGCTAGGTGACCTAGCGGGCTAGACCCATGGCCCATCGGGCCTGGCCTAGTGGTCAGGCTAGACCAGGTTGGCCTAGACCCAACCAGGTTGGTTCGGGTCAATCGAACCAGGTGGGGTCATGCAAGAAGGTCGGACCGTGTTGGTTTGGTCAGTCTGACTAGGTCAGACCTAGCCGAGACATAACCGACCAATGTTTAATAAAATGCCAATATCTTTCAGAACAGGCATCTTATTGATGCTTCATCTATGGCGTTGGGACCCTTTAAACGGGATGGCCTTTTGGGAATACTCTAAGTGAGATTCTGTGACAGTAGATTTATAATTGATGGCTTGTGGAATAGATTATCCCAGAATCGAAGACACTCGAGAGTGGGAATCCTACGGCTGGCTGTGACACGAAAGATATGATGATCTTACATCATTGGATCAGCCTACGAGCGTGCCTCAGTGGTTCAGCATACGAGTGTGCCTCAGTGGTTCAGCATAAAAGTGTGCCTTAGTGGTTCATCCTACTAGCCTTCCTAAGTGGTTCAGCATATGAGGGTGCCTCAGTGGTTCATCATATGAGCATGCCTCAGTGGTTCAGCCTACAATCATGCCTCGTTGGTTCAGCCTACGATTGTGCCTCAGTGGTTCAACATACAAGTGTGCCTAAGTGGCTCAGCCTATGAGCATGACTCGGTTGTTCAGCATAGGAGCATACTTAAATGGTTCAATATATGAGAATACCTCATTGTTTTATCATATGAGTTTACCTCGGTGGTTTAGTGGATGAGTAGAACTAAATGGTCTAGAATAGGAGAAGTCCTCAGTGACTCATCAGGGATGCATCCTTTAGCAGTAAAAGAAGAATCAGCTCTACGATCGATAAATATTACTTTCTATACTTTGATTTATACCTAGGGTGAGTTGTCTTTGTTGTGTTCTTTTGATGTTTGATCTTACTGTGTGTACTTATTTGTGGTATTTCCATTCTGGTTTGGGGTCCCTACTAAGTATTGCTTTACTCACACATACACGGCACTCACCCTCATGTGTTGTGTCTCGTGCGGGTGATTGACACGTTGATAGAGACCTTGGTGGATCGGGATGAGGTGGTGCTTAGTGGGACGAGATAGACCAACGTACCTCTACTACTACAGACAACAACCTCCACTTACCATTCAGGTAGGGTCTCGAGCAGACGGACCATGGTAGTTGTATTTTCTTTTTTGGTTTTGGGCTTGTATTTTGGACCCTTGGCACTTTCAATTGTATTATACTCTCATTATTTGTCTCAGTGATAGTTGTGGTTTAATTTTTGTTTACTTTTCATATTTTTAGCATTGTGCGTGTGTACATATTTAAGGAAAAATGCCTTCTCTTTGGGAATATGTCTACTTGCTGCTAGTCGCCAGCCCCCAGCCTATGGAAGGTGGGCCTGGGGTAGTCATGGAACAACCCTCGGGGGATATTTTGTGACAAAAAACCCATCTAGAAGTGCTAAAACAGATCATAATACAATAGGGTAAAGGTATATCCGGTGTATTATTATTTTAAAGGGAACCTATTTGAATATAAAATTACCTTCCTCAGATGTGGGTATTAGGTTGACATTTGATTATGTTGATGTGTGGATTTCATCTTATCTACACAACTGGTTATCTTAAAACATAACCAAGGTCAAAATTTTAGATGTCACTAATAATGAAAATAATCATACTAAGAATCTCTAAAAGTGTAATTACATAGTGTAACTATAACACCATGATATTTTCTGATTTTCTTTAAATGAATTTAATCTTTTCAATATTTTTCATTACACACAACACTAATTTTAGATCGTGATATATACAACACTATGTTTTTCTTGTGTTACACACAATCTCTAGTTTATCTTTCAATACCAAAACACTAGGTTTTTCTGGTGTTACACACATTCTAAATTTTATCTTTTGATACATAAAACACTGAATTTCAAGGAAATGTGACATACAATTATAATATTATTATTCAATATGATAGTTATAAAGTATTCATAGAAATGGTGTGTATGAATAGAATTAAATAAATTATTAAAATTTGGTTTACGCATGTATATATGATGAATTATTTTCTAATCAATTAAATATAAATTAAAATAAAAACTATTTGAAAATAAAAGAAATATTTTTCAAAAAAACTAGTTTTATATGAGACCAAATATTCTCAGCCTCTACAAAATAAAAAAAAATATTGGTTAATTATTGTAATTAAATTAATATATTATATATTTAGTTAACTAATTAACAATCATCTAATGTGTTTTCTAGACAATAGATAAGAATAAATCCAATTTTATGCTTTAAACTGTATATTTATAAAAAAAATTCCCATTTAGAGCACTTATATTAAAAAAAAATTAAACTAATTTCAGAAATTTTATTTTATAAAATAAACATAATTTTTTAAATCATCATATTAAAATTATCTTAGGGTGAATTGTTTTTTTTTTTCAAAAAATGTTATTTTTTTATAATTAGTGAAAAATATCAATCTTTAATTAAAAAACTGCCTTTTGATTTATTTTATTTATAAAGATAAATTATATTCTAAATTATTGTTAAAGTAATATTATAAAAATTAAATATATTTTAATCTAATTTATTTCATTTTAACCAATTTCATATTTAATTTTGATTTTAAATCTTTATAAACATTAGAACTTTTTTCTCTTTAAATACTTGCTTTCTCATCGTATTTGTGGGATTACATTTAAAATACATTTTTCCACATCTGTGAATGGAATTTTAAGAAAATTCATTCCATATTTGGAATCATCATAATTCATATTATCTAATATTTTAAGCTTAATTTTCTACCAAAATTAATTGTTATTGCAGTAAAAATTAATTACCATGTTTCAGGTAAAATGGGTTTATCAGGGGTTAAACTAAAAAGATGGGGGTAAAAATAACCTATACATATGTATAAAAACTATTTTCTTAAATATTTTATACTATTAAACATATAAGGTAATATAATTGTCCATTTTTATACCCTTATGGTATATAAAAAACATGGGATCACTGAATTGTTTTCAAAAATATAAATTGCCCCCCCCCCACCCACTTATAAAAGGCCACCCCCTATCCCCCATTTTCACATCATAAAAAACTTTTTTGGGGAAAATAACTTCCCATATAACTTTAAAAATTAATTCTCCTTGTACTATAATACTTTTTTGTAGAAATACATCCTAGGAAGGATTTTAGTGAAAATCTAAGGAGGATTCCTAAATAAGATGTAACATTCATCAATGAGCATTTTGTTTTAATTCTCCTACACCCCGTTAAATTCATTTTTATACCATTATTATATAATAAAATTAGTTTCATACATATACTGATATGTTATTATATTAATTTCATGACTAACATCCATCTACACTTCCATCAAATGGGTAACGAAATAATCATTCATGTGAACAGTTGACAACCACTTCATGAACCGATGTCATTATTTTTACATTACCACCTATAAATATTGGTTTTAATGATAGATTTATTGTTTATATATTATATTTATGATATTATTATGATTATTGTATTTTTATATCATGCATATCATCATGATTCTATCTTGTAGTAATATGATAATGTTTCTCATATATACGCCAGACTACCACCTCACGAAGCGATGTGATATGTACATGCATTACATGGAATGAATTAAGGATGGGTTTAATAAAAATATGTGATATATATGAAATAAATAAATATTATATAATGATAATATATATTATTTAATTTTATTTCATTCAAATCCATCAATAAAATAGAAATATAGTTCATGTGTATGTACTGCCTAACATCTCTATGAACGGTGTATTTCATTTTCTATCACAAAATTTTATGGAATGATATAAATATATATATACTGAATTTATAATATATTTATATCATGGTTATCATTCTTTAGATTATAGAACCATGATCAAAGTAATAAGAAAAATAATATAGCAATTCAAAACACATATGAGAAACAAAGCGATTATTACCCAAAACATAACCTTAACATGCAATTTCTAATATTCAAGCAATATAATTTCATAATAAAATAATAAATTATATGATATATGTTAGTATGGTTATTTAATAGATTTATTATAAACTTATATTTATTATAAAATGGTTTTAATGTGTATAAAGAACATCAAGACTTAAGGTATGGGATTTCAATCTCACATTTATTTTTCTCTGAGACACATGCCATGTTAACCACAAGTATCTCTTATGTGGTGTATATAATGCACATAAATGTATTTTATGAGGATTATAGTTAAAATTAATGGTATTTACATTTCCATTTTAGGTTTGTTCTTTCATGGGGTTTTATGGTTCAAATGTTACTAAATCAGAAATGTATTGTTTATTCAATTTTCTTTCTTTGAGACATATGTTATGTTATGAACATATATCCTTTTATGAGGTGTGTATACATCACCTTGAACATGTAGTTGCAATGTCCCGGTTCTGGGAGCTTCCCAGAGGTGCTCCATACGTGATTGGTCACATGGCCTCAAGTGCATTTCCCCAAACGCCAGAGGCTATTGACTAGCGGCGAGGGCCTTGGGTGTGATAGTGGGGAAACTATGCCCTCATTGTTAGAGTAACACAGAGGAAATAAAGAGATAATTGTAGCTGAAGTAGTAATAATACCATACAATAGAAAATAGTAGAATACTGAGTAAATAAACAACTACAGCATATATATATATATCAATAGATATGAATGTCACGGGTATATAGGAAAGCATCCAAACAAGTAACAATACCGGAATACAGTACTAAACCAAAGTAAAATGGAAAAATAGTTAAACATATCCAATAGTATTGTAAGCCTAAGCTTAGTCCCATGCTCTCAATCTCCACAGCAATCAAGTACCTGAAGTAGAAGGGACCTTGACATTATCTATACATGCAACAATATAATCTATTTAGCCCCAAAAGCATGACCCAAACAGGGTGTGAGATGAATCCCAGTAGGCAACCACCTAACAATCAGAGCCTAATAGTCATTGAATATATATGTTAGGCAATAATAGAAATGAAACAATAATCAAGGAATTACTCAAAAGTAAAAAGACCTACAGTTTCAATTACATTCAATTACATTCATCAATTATTCAACCAAGTGGAAACAAGCAAGCCTCTAGGAAGTTCTCATAGCTTATCCCCTCTAGTTCAACCAGACAATCTCAAGTAACCCTCTAGGTATGTTCTAATAGCCTAACTGTAAGAACTTGGTTTTTGATATAAAATACTTTGGAATATTCTTGATACTATTCCAGAGTAGCACCTTTAGACAGCGTGTGATTCTGAGCCCTGGTGTGGCCGGAATTAAATTTTCAGTGTGTTCACACTAGGTGCACCAAATAAATGGGATAAATAATAAATGGTAATTCGGATCCTAAAACTGAGAGTACAGATGGGTCTGAAATGGGGTGTTTACCCTAGGAATGACATAAAGTATGTTAGTATGGGACGTTGGGACCCCTCTCCCATTAACGGAACGTTAAACGGATAAATAAAATAATTAATTTATTCTTTTAATGGTTAAACTCAAGTGTCTCTTAAATGGTAGCTAGGATTGGAATACTGAGGGCACGGTTGAGTCTAGAGCGTGCCATTTACCCTATAAGGGGTGTAACTTTTGCAGGCACGGGCCTTCTCTGAAAAATGCCACCAGGGGCATTTTTGTAATTTGGTGGCCTCGAATGTTAAGTTTTATAAATTTTGAACAGAGGGTCAGATTAAAATTCTAAGACTGTCGTTGTGTTCTAAAGGTGGTGGTTTTTTTATGGGAGGTTTAATCTTGACCCTGCCAAGAGTTTTGAATGCGGGTTAAATTGGGGGTTTAAATTAATTAATTTTTTAATTAATTTTTCTTTATTTAAACCTTAACCCATCCCCTCACCTTCATTTTCACCCCATGGAGAAACCTCCTCTTTTCCTCAAGCTCTCCTCTCCCACCAACTCCTCCTCCTTCCTCCGATCATGGTGATTGCGGCGACGGCGAGGCTCGACGAGCGGTGAAGCTTCGGGCAACACCCAAGAGGTAGGCTTCGTTGAGTTTCCATTTTGGTTTTCGAACCCTATTTGAATTGGATTATATACATTGAAATTATCTTTGATTTTCGAGCAAAGAACATGGATGCGTAGTATATATTCTAAGCATTCCGACACATCTTTCAGATTTAAAATCCGAGTTCTGAGGTGATCGCAGTTGTCCAATGAAGATCTGCGGGTTTTGGGAGTTTTTCCGGCGAGTATGGAGTTTTTCCGGCGGCAGGGTGGAGCTCCGGCGGCAGTGTGTGGCGGCCCAGATTAAGAGGAGGCGATGGTTGTGGGCTTCAGTGGTTGGCTGAGGCGGATCGGTCGCGGGCGAGCTGGGGATGATGGCGAGCGGGCGCTGAGCAGGAGCACCGGGGTCGCGGTGCGTGACCTCGTGGGGGAACAAAGACCTGCCCTCGGCGGGTCTGCACGTGGCAGAACAACCGGCCATGAGGGTCGGTATGTGGGTGGAATGCGGGTCCATGGCCGGCCCGTGCGGTGGAGTCACGGGCCGGCGCTGCGAGTCGGGCCGGCCCTGGCCGGTCCAGCCCAAGGGGATTTGACCCCTCGACTTCGAACGCCTGTAAACTTCACTAATGGTGTACGTTTTTCATGCCATCTATGGTAGTGTCCTCCTCAGCTCGAGATGAATCTTTTGATATGGTTTCGGTTATTTTTAATTTCCAAAACGAGGGCCCTCGGAGGCGCGACATGCCTTTAACTGAATTGGCATTTTTCTGGGGATTCTCGTTTTGGGCGGCGCTGACACATACAGAGTCCGTTTTGAGTGTCGTCAGTGGCATTGTGACCCTGGCGTTGGGATGAAGATTTCTGAGGGGTTTTTGGGCGTTGAAGCTGGATTTGAGATGTGGGCCCCACGGCCCGTCTTTTATGCTGCGAGCAGCATTTAGCAAATTTTTCTTCGGACGTCCATTCGAGGCGTGCGAGCAGTCTATTTTGGGTGTTTTTTCGAGGGTATTGCAATAGCGCAATCTGCCCTCTTTAATTTTGCGCGATGGTGTGGGCCCCACGAGGGCCGTTTTGGGAGTTTGCGGTGATTTCTATTTTTATCACTGGGTGTACGTTTTGGATAGGTGGATAGTCAATCTTGTGTACTTTTTCGAGAGGATTGCAATGGTGTGATCTGTTCGTTGCGCTTTTGGACCAAGATGCGGGTCCCATGAAGCATCGCTCATGTGCGGTACGGTGAAATGCATCCTTTTCTCTGGACATCAGTTCCACGCAAGTAAGCAGTCAATTTGATGTGTCTTTTCGTGGAGATCACAATGATGTGATGTGCCTGACCATATTTGGAACCGAGGCTCGGGACCATGGGATACCATTCAGGCGTAAAGTGGTGTTGGACAACTTTTCCATCGGATGTCCATTTGAGGCCAATATACAGTCTATCACGCATGTTTTTTCATGATGATTACAATGGTACAATCCGTTTGGATGTGTGGAGATTCAGTTAAGATCTCATTTAATGTGGAAGTATGAAAGGTGCTCCGGTGGCGGTTCCTCTTGCTGTGTTTGGAAGTGAACCCTTGGTGTGTGATCGCATTCACTCCTGCGTGGGTGAAGTTGATGTTTAAAGAGATGTGGTTGGCTGTGCTAGGGCCGTGTAGGAATCAGGATGGCGAAATTGTGTTTTCACCCTTCGCATTGATGTTGGGTGTCGTGTGCACGATATCCTTTGGGTAGAAAATGTAGTATACTCTGGGAGTATATGGAAATTCATGGAGGTACATGTTGTAGTTTGTACCTGAGAACGTTTGTGCGCTTGGTTTGGAGATGAGTTGGGGCCACACGTCATGTGGTCCCCATGTGTGTGTTGTGTACTTCTTTACGTACCTTTGACCTCTCACGACGTAGAGAGTCCTTCTGTTCTCAGTGGTTTTGACCAGCAGAGTTGAGTGGTTTCCCCTGGTTTTGTTTTGGAGTTGGGTGGTTGTGTGATACCCACTCCCTGTTCTATTTTCTAGTGTTGTACCATCCAGTAGGGATGGCCAAGGCGGTTATGGGTTTACCCTCTAGCAGAGACTGGGTAGTGGGTTGCTCACCAACTTCTTTGGGTTTACCCTCCAGCAGAGACTAGGTAGTGGGTTGCTCACCAACATCTTCAGTTTTACCCTCCAACAGAGACTGGGCAGTGGGTTTCTCACCGACTTCTTCGGGTTTACCCTTCAGCAGGGAATGGGTAGTGGGTTGCTCACTGACTTCTTCGGGTTTACCCTCGAGTAGAGACTGGGCAGTGGGGTCCTCATGCACTTCTTCGGGTTTACCCTCTAGTAGAGACTGGGTAGTGGGTTACTCACTGACCTCTTCGGGTTTACCCTCCAGCAGATACTGGGCAGTGGGTCACCCGATGACCTCTTAGGGTTTACCCTCCAGCAGAGACTGGGCAGTGGGTCACCCGAAGACCTCTTAGGGTTTACCCTCCAGCAGAGACTGGGCAGTGGGTCACCCGACGACCTCTTAGGGTTTACCCTCTAGCAGAGACATGGTAGTGGTTTACCCGATGACTTCTTTCAAACTCATTCTATAGTTTGTTTGTGTGACTACCTGAGCGAGACCCTTGGTTGTACGGGTTAGTGATGTGACAACTTTGACTTTGAGAAGACCTATTGACTGTGTGATAGTGATGAGGTGTGGCTTGATGCTCCCCTAGAACTCTCAAGTACGAGGGGTGCTTTCCCCACCGAGACACGTCCTTGTGACACGACCTAAAACTATTGGGGCGAGTCAGTGCCGCCCAAAGCGGATAGTGTCAAGGTGTGGTGATTTGAGCCCCTTGACTTGCAGTTCGGGGCAGACGTACGAATACTAGGAATCGATGGTGTTTACTTCGGGGACCGTTGGCTACTCACTTTCTTGGGCTGAGCTACAGGATGGAGATTCCCTTACGATCTTGTTTGGGTTTTCTGTTTGATCATATGGATATGTATATACCTTGTTCCAGTACCCACTTCTTGGGTTTTAGTTACTCTCCTTCTAGGAGAGGTGAAGACGTGCAGGGGTATGCCACGTGCTTTCCATGTCTAGCTTCTCATGGTTGGATGAGTCTACTCTCCTGATATAGGTAGCGAAGACTCAACGAGAAGTTTATCTTTTCACCGTTTCTAGCCCCTTGTGTTTAGAAGAGTCTACTTCCTTCCTCTTGTTGGGTTGAGCTGTACTCTTCACTACACTCGATTGTACTCCTTTACTTTTCTATGTTTGATCTACTGCTCACCTCTTCTATACCTCCTTTGTTTCTCCCTCGAGCCTTCGGGGAATCCTACTGAGTATTTTTATACTCACCCCTACTTGGTCTTTTCCCGCACTTGGTGTGCCCTTGTAGACGACAGACAGGTTGGTCGTCACTTCAGCAGAGCTTAGGAGTTCGGGAGCTCGGATAGTGTGTGGTGGTCATAGTCGGGATCCAGTTGTGGGACTTTCCCAGCTGTTCACTTTTGTTTACCTGTTGCTGGGTTGTGGCACTTTTTTGGTTGGTTGCGTGTTTTCTCCTTTTCTTTTCAGTTTACCTTCAGCACCTACTTTAAACTGTTTAGAGGACTATTCACTTTGTGGTTTATTTATAGTAGTTGGTTCTTTACTTTTCCTTTTACTCTGCACTTATGCATTGAGTGGGTTGCGTGTGTGTGTACAGGTACTCAGGCAAAGGGCTCCCCGAGTTGTTTATCCTTCGGCACTTGTCCCCAGCCCCTGTCATATGGAGGCGGGCTTGGGCTAGTTGCGGATCAAGCTCGGGTAGGGTCAGGTCTTGAAAATGTGGTATCAAAGGTGGTTCGTTCCATGGGATGTTGTTCGGACGTCCCTAAAAATGAATTGGTTGGGATCTAGGGCAACAGTGTTAATGTGTCTCGAGAGTGGCTCTCAGGCCAGGGAGTCTATTGATAGTGCGACGACCGACATATCAATTCACCAGGACCATGATAACCCACTTGTCAACTTGGCATGCTGAGACACCTATTGCAGGGGAAAATTGGATTGTGCATCACATATGATTGAGTCTTGACTGTCTTTCTTGAGTCAGCTCCCCATTGTTGTTAATGTTATATACATATATGCTAATTTTACCATGGTACACCTTTATAACATTCATAATGTCTCTACGAAGACAGCCAGCCAGGATACCAGCTTTGGTTCATGACGACGACCCTGTGAGCTACAAGGCCTCATTCCAGGACCCATCATGCAAGTCCATTTCTCCGGGTGGGCCAGTAGTATCACCCCCACCTGATGAGCAGTAGAAAACTTCAACATAGCAGAATGATCTTGATCATAGGTTGAGTGCACTCTGTGAGTTTTAGTGATAGAGACCACTGAGGTTCAGTGATGAGGCAAACCCTCAGGCAGCATAGGTTTGGCTCGAGACAGTGGTTTGCCTCTTCAGGATTGTGCAGACACTGACATATATGATGGTGTCTTTGGCCGCAAACCTTTTTCACGGAGTAGTTGGGCATTGCTGGAGTCGGGTGACTCAGTTTTTTGATGATTCGTCACTTTTGTGGGGCAAATTTCAGTTATTGTTCCATGAGGATTTTTACCCTTTTTTCTTACACTCTGTTCAGATCCAGGAGCTTCTGCAGTTTTAGCAAGGAGGGATGACTGTGGCTGAGTATGAGACTAGGTTCGCGAACCGTGTACGTTTTTACCCAGACTTGGTCCATGATGGAAACTTCCGAGCATGGAAGTTCGATCAGGGTCTCCGCAGAGAGATTTGTGTTGTCATAGTACCCTTGTTCATTCCCACTTATGTCGGGCTGCTAGAGCAGGCACTGGTGACAGAGAGCTTCCTGTCACACTTTACAGTTGATAGTGGCAGTAGGCACGATGGAGCTGAGATTTCTGTCGCAGCTAGCAGGCGTCAGCAGACAGAACCTCGACACACGCAGCCTTCCACCCACCAGTTTTGGAGACGTGGTCGTGCACCACTATGGCAGCAAAGTGTAGGGCCTCATCCGAGGAGACCCTTCTGTGAGTGGACTCCGGGCCGTGGTCATACACCATAGTGGCACCGGAGGGCACCAAGGTAGCCCAGAGAGCGTGAGTTCTATGCTTGCATTGGACGAGGTCACTTGGCATTGGACTACCCGACTAGACACACTGAGAATATCGGGCAGGCAATAGGTGCACCACCACGATAGAGGCTACGTCGTGATCGGAGTAGCGCCCAGAGAGGTGGTTCTAGTAGAGGAGAGTGGGAAACTGGTAGTGTGGGATAACTTTGTGAGGTCTTCCTATCACCACCAAGTGTTCCACGTTAGGCTTCGGGAGCTGACAGTTGGGACCACGGATAGTCGCGAGTTTGGATGTCTACGATCCTGCAGAGCATGAGGTGATAAGAGGTGTGCTCTACAACTCTTCTACTTTTTGCAGTATAATTGTTAGGCTCTGTGTGTGAAATTCTTTTCTCCCTACTCCTTGTTTGAGCTATTATCAGGGTGGCGCAGGGCATCGGTGTAACCCTGTGTTGGTAACGTAAAATGTGTGAGTCCTTTTCTTTAGTCGATGGTGTCCACTCCTTCGCTCTTCAAGTGTGTAAGAGAGTCTGGGTCGTGAGACATCGACTGTGAAATCTTGTGTGACCAAATATCCTTTTGTGTTTCACCATATGGATATTCTAAAGGAGGTAATCACTAGGCTTTGTCCCAGGTGAAAACGTTGATCCCAGTCCCGGCGTGCAATGTAGGGGTTCGGTCGGGGAGGTGAGCTACCCCCGAGAGCCTTCGGGCCGTTTGAGACTGTGCAAAGGGATGGCGAGGTTCCCTACCGCCTTGAACTAAACCCAAAGGCTGGTTTGGGTGCATGAAGTCTCCCATGTGACTCACTTGATAATGAGTGTGTGTGCCCCTATGCATGTCATCGGAAAGGGTAGACCTCGCGTGAATAGATCAAATCCTTTGGTTTGTGTGCGGTGACTTGGGACTGTGCAAGAATTCTTCTGGGTATGGGAGAGTCAGGTGTGGTCTTATTACCCTAAGTTTTTACCTAGTTTTTCTTTTTAGGGATAAAAATATTGAATGAGGGAATAATTTAAGAAACCGGTTTTTACTATAAACGACTTGGAATATTCTTGATGTTATTCCAGAGTATCCCCTTCAGACGACGTGCGATTCTGAGCCCCGGTGTGGATAGAATTAAATTTTCAGTACGTTCACACTGGGAATGCCAAATAAATGGGATAACTCCTAAATGGTATTTCTTATCCTAAAACTGAGAGTACGTATGGGTCTGAAATGGTGTTTTTACACTATTAATGACATAAAGTATGTCGGTGTGGGATGTTGGGACCCCTCACCCATTAATGGAACGTTAAACGGATAAATAAAATAATTAATTTATTTGTTTAATGGTTAAACTCAGGTGTCTCTTAAATGGTATCTCAGATTGGAAAACTGAGGGCACCATTGAGTTCGGAGCGTGCCGTTTACCCTAGAAGGGGTGTAACTTTCACAGGCACGGGCCTTCTGTGAAAAATACCACCAGGGGCATTTCGTAATTTGGTGGCATCGAACGTTAAGTTTTATAACTTTTGAATGGAGGCTCGGATTAAAATTCCAAGACTGGCGTTGTGCTCGGGAGGTGGTTCTTTCCCTAGGGGAGGTTTAATCATGACCCCCGCCAAGAGTTTCGGATGCGGGTTAAATTGGGGGTTTAAATTAATAAAAATTTTAATTAATTTTTCTTTATTTAAACCTTAACCCATCCCCTCACCTTTATGTTCACCCCCTATAGAAACCTCATCTCTTCCTCAAGCTCTCCTCTCCCACCTCCTCCTCCTCCTTCCTCTGATCAAGGTGCTTGTGGTGATAGCGAGGCTCGACGAGCGGTGAAGCTTCGGGCAATGCCCAAGAGGAAGGCTTCGTTGCGTTTCCATTTTGGTTTTCTCACCCTCTTTAAATTAGATTATATACATTTAAATGTTGTTTTATTTTCACGAAAAGAACATGGATGCATAGTATATATTCTTATATTTCTGACACATCTTTCATATTTAAAATCCGAGTTCCAAGGCGATCGCAGTTGTCCGAAGAAGATATGCGGGTTTTGGGAGTTTTTCCGGTGAGTATAGAGATTTTCCGGCAGCAGGGCGGAGCTCTGGCGGCGGCGTGTGGCAGCCCCGCATTAATGGTAGCGGAGGCTGCGGGCGTTGGTGGTAGGCTGAGGTGGAGTGGCCACTGGCGAGCTGGGGGCGATGGTGAGCAGGGTCGGAGCAAGAGGACTGGCCCGCTGCGCCGGCCGGTTGACGCGGAGGACCGGGGTCGCGGTGTGTGACCCCGCGGGGGAACAAAGACCCACCCTTGGCAGGTTTTCACGCGGCAGGACGACCGGCCACGAGGGCCGGTCTGTGGGTGGACCGCGGGTCCATGGCCAGCCCGCACGGCTGAGACACGGGTCAGCGCTATGAGTCAGGCTGGCCGGCGCGGGTCGGCCCTGGCCGGGTGGACCGGCCGTCGAGGCCGGTCCAGCCCAAGGGGATTCATCCCCTAGAATTCGAACACCCATAAACCTCACTATGGGTGTCCGTTTTGCATTCCGTCTGCAGAAGTTTCATCCTCGGATCGAGACAAATCTTTTGAGATGGTTTTGGGAATTTTTAATTCCCGAAACGAGGGGCCTCGGAGTCATGACACTCCTTTAAGTGAATTGGTGTTTTTCTGGGGATTCTTGTTTTGGGCGGTGCAGACATATATGAAGTCCATTTTGAGCGTCATCAGTGGCGTTGCGACCCTGGCATTGAGACGAATATTTCCAAGGGTTTTTTGAGCATTGAAGCCAGAGTTGAGACGTGGTCCCCACGACCCGTCTTTTAAGCTGCGAGCAGCATTTAGAAACTTTTTCATCGGATGTCCGTTCGGGGCGTGCGAGCAGTTGATTTTGGGTGTTTTTCTGAGGGAATTGAAATGGCACAATCCGCCTGCTTTAATTCTATGCGATGGTGTGGGCCCCATGAGGGCCGTTTTGGGAGTTGGCGGTGATTTATATCTTTATCACTGGGTGTCCGTTTCGGACAAGTGGATAGTCAATCTTGTGTACTTTTTCAAGAGGATCCCAATGGTGCGATCCAATCGTTGTGCTTTGGGACCGAGATGTGGGTCCCACGAAGCACCACTCATGTGCAGTACAGCGAAATGTGTCTTTTTCTCTGGACATCTGTTCCACGCAAGTAAGCAGTCAATTTGACGTGTCTTACCGAGGAGATCGTAATAGTGTGATGCGCCCGACTGTTTTAGAGACCAAGGATCGAGACTACGGGACGTCGTTCGGGAATAAAGAGGTGTTGGATGACTTTTTCGTCAGATGTCTGTTTGAGGTGAGTATGCAGTCTATCTCGCCTGTTTTTTCACAAGGATTAAAACGTTATAATCTGTTTGGATGTGCGGAGACTCATTCGAGATCTCATTTAATGTGGACATATGAAAGGTTCTCCGGTGGCGGTCCCTCTTGTTGTGTTTGGAAGGGAACCCCTAGCTTGTGATCGCGTTCACTCCCGTGTGGGTGAATTTTATTTTTGAAGAGATGTGGTTGTCCGTTCTAGGGTCGTTGAGGAAGAAGGTTGGCGAAATTGTGTTTTGACCCTTCGCATTGACGTTGGGTGTCGTTTGCATGATAGCCTTTGGGCTGGAAATGTCGTATATTCTAAGATTATATAGGAATTCATGGTGGTACATGTTGTATTTTGTACCTGAGAACGTTTGTCCACTTGTTTTAGAGATGAGTTGGGTGCACACTTCGTGTGGGCCCCATGTGTGTGTCATGTACTTGTTTACATTCCTTTGACCTCTCGCGATATATAGGTTCCTTCTGTTCTCGATGGTTTCGACCAGTATGGTTGAGTGGTTTCCCCTGGTTTTGTTTTGGAGTTGGGTGGTTACGCGATGCCCACTTCGTGTTCTGTTGGCCAGTGTTGTACCAACCATAAGGGATGGACATAGCAGTTCCGGGTTTACCCTCCAGCAGAGACTGGGAAGTGGGTTGCTCACCGACTTCTTCGGGTTTACACGCCAGTAGAGACTAGGCAGTGGTTTGCTCACCAACTTCTTTGGGTTTACCCTCCAGTAAAGACTGGGTAGTGGGTTGCGCACCGACTTCTTTGTGTTTACCCTCCAGTAGATACTGGGTAGTGGGTTGATCACCGACTGCTTCGGGTTCACCCTCCAGTAGAGACTGGGATGTGGGTTGCTCACTGACGTCTTCGGGTTTACCCTCCAGCAGAGACTGGGCAGTGGGTTCCTCACCGACCTCTTCGGGTTTACCCTCCAGTAGAGACTGGGTAGTGGGTCACCTGATTGCCTCATATGGTTTACCCTCCAGCAGAGACTGGGAAGTGGGTCACCCAACGACCTTTTAGGGTTTACCCTCCAGCAGAGACTAGGTAGTGGGTCACCCGATGACCTCTTAAGGTTTATCCTCCATTAGAGACTGGGTTGTGGGTCACCCAAATACCTCTTAGGGTTTACCCTCCAGCATAGACTAGGAAGTGGGTTACCCGATGACTTTTTTCAAACTCATTTTGTGGTTTGTTTCCATGACTACTTGAGTGGGACCCTTAGTTGTATGGGTCAGTGATGTGACAGCTTTGACTTTGAGAAGACCTCTCGACTGTGTGACAGTGAAGAGGTGTGGCTTGACGCTCCCCTAAAACTCTCAAGTACGAGAGGCGATTTCCCCACTGAGATGCGTCCTTGTGATGGGACCTAAAACCATGCGGGCAAGTCAGTGTCGCCCAAAGTAGATAGTGTCAAGGTGCAGTGATTTGAGCCCCTTGACTTGCAATTTGGGGAAAACGTACGAATACTGGGCATAGATGGTGTTTACTTTAGGGACTGTTGGCTAATCACTTTCTTGAGCTGATCTATGGGATGTATATCCCCTTGAGATGTTTTTCAGGTTTCTTGTTTGAGAATATGGATATGTATATACCTTGTTCCAGTACCCACTTCTTGGGTTTTAGTTACTCTCGTTCCAGGAGAGGCGAAGACATGCGGGGTATGCCACGTGATTTCCGTTTCTATCTTCTCATGGTTGGATGAGTCTACTCTCCTGCTATAGGTAGCGAATACTCAACGAGATGTTCATATTCTCACCGTTTCTATCCCCTTGTGTTTAGGTGAGTCTAATTCCTTCCTCTTGTTGGGTTGAGTTTTACTCTTTACTGCACTCGATTGTACTTCTTTAATTTTCCCTGTTCGATCTACTGCTCACCTCTTCAGTACCTCCTTTTTTTCTCCTTTGAGCCTTCGGGGCATCCTACTGAGTATTTTTATACTCACCCTACTTGGGCTTTTCTCGCACTTGGTGTGACCTTGCAGATGACGGACAGGTTGGTCATGACTTTAGTGGATCTTAGGAGTTTAGGAGCTTGGACCACGTGCGGTGGTAATAGTCGGGATCCAGGTGTGGGACTCTCCCAGCTGTTCAATTTTGTTTACCTGTTTCCAGGTTGTGGCACTTTTCTGGTTGAGTGCATGTTTTTCCCTTTTCTTTTCAGTTTACCTTCAGCACTTACCTTGTACTATTTAGAGGTTGATGCACTTTGTGGTTTATTTATAGCAGTTGGTACTTTACTTTTCCTTTTACTCTACACTTCTGCATTGAGTGGGTTGTGTGTGTGTGTAAAGGTACTCAGTCAAAAGCCTCCTCGAGTTTTTTAGCCTTCGGTGCTTGTCGGCAGCCCGTGGCCTATAGAGGCAGGCTTGGGGTAGTTCCAGCTCGAGCCCGAGTAGGGTTGGGTCATGACACTAACCCCTCTAGTTTAACTAATACAAGGATATAATGACCTCCTGGGTAAGCTCACACAGTCTAACCCCTTTGGTATCATACAAAAAAAGACTCTCTAAGGAAGAACTCACTTTTCATTCCTCATATAGTCTTTTGACGATAAACTACAAACACTCTGAGGAAGAACTTAACATCAATTCCCTTTGTGGTCTCGTAACGGTAACTATAGACACTCTAAGGTAGCACTCAATGTCAATCCCCACTATAGTCTCGCAGTGTGATAAAGAAATAACACACTCTGGGGAATCCATCGATGTAAATTCTTCCTATGGTCTCACTAAACCAGTTTTCCAGAGACATCTGTAAAGAAAATGAGCAAAAAATATGTTCAACATCCAAAATAAACCTCAAGGACTATTTGGCTAAACAGCTACAAAGAATATCATAGCATCAGATAAATCACTCCATCCTAATAACACAAGGAATGGAAAGAAAGATACATAACAGGAAAAACTAGACCAAATAGTCAATATCAAATAAAAATGGCCAAACAAATCTATATCATGGAAAAATAACCCTATTTACAAACAATATCCCTAACTCAAGTAGACAAGGATAGCAGGAATCAACAGGGTTTAAATCCCTAAACATGCAATACCCCAATATAGGGTATTGGGCACATTTAAAAATAATATTCAAAGAATACAATTTAAAGGAACAAACCACCTATCTCAGAATTTTATGATCAATATACTCAGGCTATGTCCCATGAATAGGCCTGGCATGGTGTAGATCTATAAAAACATCGAAAACGTTCAACCAAGGATATCTCGCAGAAGAGGAGAAATCAAGGAATGGAGATCTAGAAGAAGTAATAACTCACCTTGGATATTCCAATGCAATCTATGTTGTTTGATTCAAGTAATAGATGGTTGATTGGGGGATCTAATAAGAATCCCACCCTATGGTTGATCATAGACGAGACGAAATGAGAAGAAGGTATTTCTGCCAATTGTACGCAACCTCGTTCTTATTTAACAAATAAACAAAAAAGTACATGGCTTTTTCATTTAATGTACATTCCATGTACATACCTTAACTAGCCTATGCTTTAGGAAGTCTGTAGGTCACCACACATAGCCATTTACTTAGCTATTACATAGCCAATACATGACTACCCACGACAACTGGGTACATGGCATGTACTTCAAAGTACACGGTGTGCAGTCCTTAAATTTCTAAAACTCATCTCTTTCTCAAAACACATGAAAAATACGATATATACTTTAAAGGAAGATCTGGGTTATTAAAAACTTACCCCTTAAAGAAATTCATCACCGAATTTCTCTAAGAAGGTGGAAAAGAAGAAGAAACCTTGAAAATCTATGTCCACTACGATCACATAACGGTCTCCCTCTCCAATTCTCGTCTTGTACTTGCCCATGTTGTCATAGCTCCCATACTATAGGAACAAACCGGTCATGGAGAACCTTCATGCTTCGATCAACAATTTGAATAGGATGCTCCTCGAGCAACACATCCACATCCAACTCAACCTCCTCAGGTTGAAAAATATGATACAGGTCTGAGAAGTAATGTCGTAGCTGGGAAATGTGGAAGATGTCGTGTGTAGCCTGGTACCTCTGTGGTAACTGTAACCGATGGGAAATCGGCCTTACTTTCTCCAAAATCCCAGACAATCCAACATATCTCTGTGAAATATTTCCAAGTCTCCTAATACTCTTATGTCCCAACCTAGGTGTGACATAAAGGAAAACCTGATCTCTGACCATGAACTCTAGAGGTTGTCTCCGTCGATCAGTAAAAGACTTATTTCGTGACTATGTTGTAGACATCCTCTTCTGAATCAACTATCTACTATGTGGTCTCCTAGAAAAGATGAGGTCCTAGCATAGATGCCTCTCCTACCTCCTACCAACATAGGGTTGATTGGCATAGCCTACCATAAAAAGCTTCGTAACGTGTCATCTGAATAGTTTCTTGAAAACTATTATTGTAGGAAAACTCCACAAGAGGTATGTACTAATCCCAAGAACCTATAAAATATAGAATGCATGCTAGAAGCATGTCCTCTAGCACCTGAATAGTACACTCGGACTGGCCATCTAACTGGTTATGGTAAGATGTACTCAAAAGTACATGTGTACCCAACACCCTCTGTAGTCCCTGACAGGCCTGAGAAGTAAAACGAGCATCCATATCTGAAAAAATGGATTCTGGAACTCCATGTAAACATACAATGTCTCGGATGTATATCCTTTCCAACTCATCAATACTAAAAATATCCTTTATCGGAAAAAATTAAGAAACCTTTGTGAGTCTGTCAATGACAACCCATACTATATCAATACCTCAATGTGACCTTAGAAAACTTATCACGAAATCCATCGTGACATTATTCCACTTCCAATTGGGAATGGGTAACATCTAAAAACTCCCTCATGGTCACTGATTCTCCACCTTCACCTACTGACAGGTGGAACACCTCATGAAAAAACCAACGACATCTCTCTTCATACCTGGCCACCAATACTGATAGTGTAGATCTCGATACATCATGGTGACATGAGGATGAATTTCCCAAACTGAAGCATAGAAATTTCACATCATCTCCTCGTGTATTTCTACTGACACCTATACGCGCCTATGAAAATTTAAGATCTCATCCTCACCTACGGTCCATCCAGGAATAGGGTCCTCTCTTGACACACTCTCTAATAGAACTAGGCTTTCTAAATTTGATAGCTGCCTCATTCACACTCGTTCAAGAAGAGTAGAGGTAATATCTAAAGAAGAATTAAATGTCTTCCCCTTTATATTGTGCACCTCCAAATGAATCTCAGAGAACAGAGCCATAAGTTTCCTATAACAACCCTGCTTTTATTACAAACATAAAAATGATTTATTACATAAAACTTCACTTGATACAACAAATAAGATTGAGAGGTTTAGTGTCTTTTGGTCTTAGGATCATTACATAAAAACTTGAAACATGAAATAAAACATCTTTATTGAAAACTTTCTTTACATGACCACTACATTCTCTTGTACTTAGCATTGCATGGGATAACCTGAGGACATGCATAAGAAAAGGGTGGGCTATAAAGCCTAGTAAGGGAATACACATGGAATAACATGAAGAGTACAATACATGTTATACATTAGGCATATCAATAGAGCACAAGATAAATATGAACATAAAGTCATAATAAAGCATGATAATCATAACATGGAAATGTGGCAACAACACTTAACATGGAATTAGCATGAGCCAAGGCCCATTGCACATGGATCATGAGTAAATCCTCATTGCACATGAAGCATGGTTAAACCCTCATTTCACTTGAATTATCATGATTCAACACTCATTGAACATGAGGTATCATGATACTATACTTTACCCAATGCATTGGAGCGCTATAAGGGTGCACCCTTCTTAAAGATTTCATTTCATGCATAAGTGTGCCACATCGATCATAAAACATTAATTCATTTGACATAATCATTTATTCCAAGATAAAGGAATGTTGAATTAATAAATTAAACTTTATAATCAATAAGTAAATGTTCATTAAGGTGAATACCCTTGATGGAGAAATGGGCATGATATTCACTACACAATGGCATTGGATTAGAAAATCGGTGTGATTTCGGCAATGTAACGGTGTGCCATAAGAATTCATAAAAACGGTTGATGAGAGACAAAGGAGTTACTCATCATCTGAAAATTTAATGGAGATTATGGAGGTAATATAGATACATGACCCAACAATTTTAATGGAATTTAGATTCATGATACAAAAGTATTGCTTGAATGTAAATGGGGAGAGAGAAGTTCCTTTCAGAATTTCGGCATAGTAATGGGTGTACATGGGATGAATTTTATGAGAGAGAAAGAGTCTCCCATCATTAAAACATAAAGAGGTAAGTATGAGGGAGTTGTGAAACCATACCCAAACATTCATAATTGAAATTAGAAGGGAAAAACAACTTAAAGAAAATTGGACAAAAATGAGAAAGGAAGAAAAACCATTACTTGGAAGTGTTCTTCCAAAGGCAAGAGAGAGGCTTGTGACAGGCTTATTGGGAGCTTGGGGGACCTTGGGAGGATTCTAGAGAGAGTAGGGTAAGGGTTGGACGAACTTCAAAGGATTTGAGTGAGGAGGATGTGGGAGTTTGGGTGGGTTTATATAGGAAAGGTGAGGGAATTCTTTATTATTTAGGTTTGGGTCCCCTTATATTAAATTAATCCAAACCACAAACCATCCCATGTTTTTTTCCCATGGTTTCTGGAAAAGGGAAGAGGAAAAAAATATTTTATAAGGCCAAAGTCTGAACTTCTTAAAATAATAGGGTTGTTTATGTTGAGGTGAGTCATACTCCCATGGAAATTAATTTAAAAAGACAAGGTGTTTAATAAGTCTTGAGGGGTCCATTAATGCTTTGAAAAGTAATCCAAAAAAACCCAAAATCACATTATTTTATTGGTAAAACATATATTGGCCGAACATAAAGATTATAGTATTTTATTACATCACTATTGGGTCATTATGATGTCATAAAACACATTATATATTTAAATGGTATTGAATTTTTTCTCAAAAATTTGATTATCTCAGAAAATTATGAAAAATCACAGTTGGATAATTTCGACATCCTGATTCCAAAAATAACATTTATTTTATCTAAATAATTTTCTAAATATGTTAATTTTCACTTTTAAAATAAAAACCAACATTTATCAAAAATTCACGGGTTTTGAAAAAAATGGATTTCAAACCCTAATAAAAATTATAATTGCATTCATGCAATTATATGATCATTTATATATGATAGAATTAATCTAATAATAATAATAATATTTGATTAAAATATTATTTAACTCAAAAATACCGTAATTTAATAAAATAGAATTATTAATAAAATAATAACTAAAAACACTATTTGTACTTTAGAAACTATTTACAATGTATCAAAAATGACAAGGAGGTATGTTCATTATTACATACAAAAATAATATACATGAACATAGTACTAGTGATTTGTTACATAACCCTTTAAAACAGCTGCATAAGACCTAAGGGTAAGGTGTGCGATGGTGACAGACTCTTGGGGTGGCTCAGATAACATCGCTCGAGTGGTAATTTCTATCAACTTCCACTTCTCCCGTTGACGGTCTTGTTCGAGCTTGACATGATGAAGATCAGCTTGGGCTTGGTCAAGAGCGATGCCCAAGGACGCCACCTTCTTTCCGAGCTCCGGCAAATGGGCTTTGTATGGATAAATTCTACTGGATGAGGCCATCGCTTCTTTTGTCTTAATAAATTTGGATTTGTTAAGGCCCTATATTTATACTAATCATGTGATCACTGTTCAATGTCTATATTTTCAATGGTCAAAATTCATAACATAAAACCAAAGAAGTTGACATTTTATATAAACATAAAGAGAAATTTAATTAGATCAAGAGGGATTTCCATTAATGAAACTTTGGGTCGTTAAAATATTCCCCCTTAAGAAATTTCTCCCTCGAAATTTTCCTTTTCCCACACTAAAATAGATGTGGGTAACTCAGCTTCATCATTTCCTCCGATTCCCATGTCGCTTCATCAAACTTGTGGTTTCTCCACAACACCTTGATGAGGGGCATTGTCTTATTTCGTAGAACTTTTTCTCTACGATCTAAGATCTTCACAGGTTTCTCCTCGTAAGAAAGATCATATTCCAATTGTACCACCTTAGAAGAGAGTACATGTGAAGGGTCCGGTATGTACTTCCTTAAGAGGGATACATGAAAGACATCATGTACTTTGGCCATGGTAGGTGGAAGTGCTAGTCGATAGGCCACAGCCCCGACATGATCAAGAATCTCGATGGGGCCGATTTACCTTGGACTTAACTTCTCTTTCTTTCCAAACCTCATGAACTTATTCCACAGAGATATGCATAGAAAAACCATGTCTCCAACTTTAAACTCAAGGTCCCATCGACGGTCATCTGCATAACTCTTTTGTCGACTCTGGGATACCTTGATATGCTGCTGAATGGTTTTCACCTTCTCCACCATTTCATCGACCATTTCCGATCCAAGAAGCTTACGTTCACCAACCTCATCCCAACATGCCGGTGTTCTATACCTTTTCCCATAAAGGGCTTCATACGGTGCCATTTGGATGCTTGAGTGGAAACTGTTATTATAAGAGAACTCAACCAGAGGAAGATGTTGATCCCATCATCCTTTAAAGTCCATTGAGCATGCTCTCAACATTTTCTAAAGTGTCTGGATAGTCTGCTAAGATTGTCTATCAGTTTGATGATGATAGGCCGTACTGAAGTTCAGTTCAGTATTCAGAGCATGTTGAAGACTCTTCCAAAACTTAGAGTGAATCTTGGATCTCGGTCAGAAACAATAGATAGTGGTACTCCATGAAACCTTACCACTTCCCTGAAATATATCTGTGCCAGTTGATCCAAAGCGAAATCCTCCCAAATAGAAATGAAGTGTGCAGTCTTTGTAAGACGATCCACAATAACTCATATTGCATTATTGCCTTTGGAAGTCCTTGGAAGTCCAGTGACAAATTCCATGGTGATGTTCTCCCATTTCCATTCTGGTATGGGAAATGGTTGCATCGTCCCCTTAGACTTCTGCCTCTCTGCCTTCACTTGTTGACACACCAGGAACTTTGATGTATATTCAGTGATCTCCTTCTTTATATTATCCCACCAAAAGTTTTATCAGAGATTTTGATACATCTTTGTGCTCCCTGGGTGAATAGAGAAATTTGAACTATGTGCATCATCCAAAAGTTCCTTCTTCAGCTCCAGACTCGATGGAACACATAGTCTTTCCCAAATCGCACAATTCCTTCTTCATTAACATTAAACTCCAAGGATTTCCCTTTTTTGATAGTTTCCACTTTTTCCTGAATTCCTACATCATCCTTTTGGGAATCATGTAACCTTTCCAAAAGAGATGGTTGAGCAACCATTTGTGAGAGGATTTATGATGTTCCCTTATTTATGATTCCCATGTCTATCTTCATCAAGTCTAAGAAGATTGGATCCTTCTCAATTATCATCATTGATAGAATCGTTGGGTCCTTTCTACATAGGGCATCTTCCACCTTGTTCGCTTCCCCAAGGTGGTAATGTATTGAACAGTCATAATACTTGATGAGCTCTATCCAACTTCTCTGGCGCATATTAAGCTCTTTCTGTGTGAATATATATTTAAGACTCTTGTGGTTAGTATATATCTAACATTTCTCCCCATAGAGATAATTCCACCAGATTTTCAAGGCAAAGATCACCACCGCTAACTCCATATCATGCGTTGGATAGTTTCTCTCATGGATTTTCAACTACCTTGAGGAATAGGATATCACTTTATCATTTTGCATCAGCACGCAGCCTAAGACCTTTTTCAAAGCATCACTGAATACCTAAAAAATTTCCCCACTTGTGGGAAAAGTGAGCACGGGAGCAGTGATAAGCCTCCTTTTCAAATCCTTGAAGCTTTCTTCACATTCATCACTCAATGAAAACTTTACTCTCTTTCGAGATAGCTTGGTAAGAGGGTTGGACAATTGTGAGAAATTCCCTATAAATCGTCGATAATATCTAGCTAACCCCAAGAATCTATGGAAATCTGTTATCGATGTTGGCCTCGGTCATCCCTCAATTTCATCTATTTTGGACGGATCCAGAGATATCCCATTGCTTGTGATGATATGGCCCAAGAATGAGACCTCCTTCAACCAGAACTCACACTTTCGGTACTTTCCATAGAGCTTCTCCTTGTGCAAAGTCTCTAGTATAGTTCTTAAATGCTCCTCATGATCCTCCTTGGTTTTGGATTATATTAGAATATCATCTATAAAGACTACCACAAATTTTTCTAGGTAATATCTAAAGACTCTATTCATTAAGTCCATGAATATTTCTGGAGCATTAGTGAGTCCGAAAGGCATTACTATGAATTCATAGTGCCTGTATCTTGTATGAATTGCAGTCTTGGGGATATCTTCCTTCTTCACCCTTACTTGATAATATCCCACCCAAAAGTCCACCTTGGAGAAGTATTGTGCTCCACACAGCTGATCAAACAAGTCATCAATTCGTGGGAGAGGATACTTGTTATTTATCGTGATTTTGTTAAGTTCATGATAATCAATGCAAATCCGCATTGACCCATCCTTCTTTATGACGAAGAAGACTGGTGCACCCCATGGTGAAGCACTTGGGCGTAAAAACCCTTTATCCAGATTCTCCTGTAGTTGTTCCTTCAGCTCTTCAAGCTCTACAACAGCCATTCTATATGGATTCTTCAATATTGGTAATGCCTTGGGTATATGTTCAATTGAGAATTCAACATCTCTTATAGGAGGAAGACCAGGCAGTTCTTCGGGAAACACTTCAGTGAATTCCCTCACAATAGGCATTTATTCAAGGATGGTTTCTTCCTTGGAATCAATCATCTGAGTTAGATATGCGTGATCGTAGGGCAGTAATATCCATGCTTGAGATGATGAAGCTAAAGTAGATTCATCTTCCTCCTTACACTTGTAAAGAATTGGGGTTCGATCCTCTATATGGAGAGTGATTTCACTCTCCCGACAATTTATGTTGGCTCTATATAAGGAAAGTCAATCCATGCCAAGAATTGCATCAAATTCCCTCAGAGGGAGTATGACGAGGTTCGCAGGGAAATTAAATCCACAGATTATAACAGAGGGGGACTTATATTCATGGGATGCAATGATTTCCCCATTTTCCGTACTCACTGACATCTTCACTTCCATGATTTGTGGTGGTGCTTGGATTGTTCTACTAAAATTTCGAGATATAAAAGAATGTGTAGAACCTGGATCAAAAAGTATGTTCCCTATTCTTGAATGGATAACTAGCGTACTTGTCACCAATTCATTGTCGGGGTTCACTTCGGTAGAAGTGATGGAAAAATCTCTTCCTTTCTGCCTTGGAGGTTGTTGGTTGCCTCTGTAAACCCTTGGATTAGGGCACTGATTTGCAAAATGACCTGGTTCTTTGCATTTGTAGCATTGAACAACACTTTGAGGTTTGAATGGAGTGTTCTTCTCCTCTATCATAGTCGCGGGTCTTTCTTGCCGATAGTTAACAGCTAGGTGCCCTTCTCTTCCACACCTAAAGCATTTCCTCATCCCCTTGAGGAAATTTCCAGGGTGCTTCTTTCCGCACTTTTGGCAAGTGGGATGCTGGATCTTCTTAGCACCATTGTATTTATCCATCCGACCGCCAGCATTGAATTCTACCATACGCTTCTTGTCCCCATGATACCGCTGTGATTCTCCGATCTCCAGTTCGACATTGAGGGAACATTGAAAAATTTCCTCATAGCTGTCGAAGTCACGGATCGCTAATGCTTTCCGCAAGCTAGGATTTAGCCCACCAAAGTAGCAGTCACCCTTGCATTCGGGGGTAATGACAAAGCCAGAAGCGTATCATGTAAGACTTGTGAGGTTTTCCTCGTATTCTCCAATATATTCTTCGTCTTTTTGCTTGAGGGAAAGGAAGTCCCTTTCCATCTTAAGCCGGAGGGTGCGCAGAAAATATTTATCGAAAAACAACTCCTGGAAATCCATCCATTCCAACGCCTCAATCTCCTCCTCAGGCTTCGTATTTTTGATCAACGTCCACCACTGATCAGCTTCACCCTCCATACGATAAGCCTCCAGGAGAACCTTCTCTTGTTCAGAACATTGAAGGATGGACAAGATCTTTTCAATGGAGTTGATCCATTGTTCAGCGATCGTGGGATCGGATGATCCACTAAAAGTAGGAGGCCTTTGTCTCATGAAGCTCTCAATAGCGAATTGTTCTTTCTTGGGGGGGGATGAACGTTCCTCTTGACCTGTGTTTCTATTCAAAACATGAGTAAGCTGATAAAGAGGAATGATAAAGTTCGTGATTCCCGCTCCCATTGGATTGAGCATATCATTAGTACAATCATCACACTGATCTTCACATCGGTTGTTAGCCCGAGTCCTCCTATTACCGGCCATTTTCTGGAATAAAAGGAAATTTAGGGGTAACACATAAAGGGTAATCCAAATAAAAAAGTTGATGAAGTATAAATAAACTTTTATTTCCTTAACTCATGAGTCTATAAGCTTCAATCTAGGAATTTCATGATTTACCTTCAAACATACATTCTTAGGGGCATTTTTTTAATTACCTTCATAAGGGTTCATATTAAGCTTGTGAATTTATCAAAACATATCCCCCAGGAGTGTTCTAACCAAGAGTGCAGCAAGGCCCGTTGTCGTGCACCAGTTCTCGTTCGAGTCTAGCTCAAAGAGGTGTTTTCGTGTTTTACCGCTAGGATACATCTATGTCGGAGCCGCCTCTACCTGCTCGTATCCAGACAAGGATATATTTGCTTGATAAACCACTTACTCAATACTCACCAAAACTTAGGGACGTTTATATTGTACTTAGTCTTGTCTTTAAGGCTTTACTAGGGTTTTCTAATCCTAATCCCAAAAATAACTAAACATATCCTCTGATACCAACTATGACAACCCTGCTTTTATTACAAAATTAAACATGATTTATTACATAAAACATCACTTGATACAACAAAGAAGATCGAGAGGTTTAGTGTCTTTGGGTCTTAGGATCATTACATAAAAACTTGAAACATGAAATACAAAATCTTTATTGAAACCTTCCTTTACATGACCACTACATTCCCTCGTACTTAGCATTGCATGGGATAACCTGAGGACATGCATAAGAAAAAGGTGAGCTATAAAGCCCAGTAAGGGAATACACATGGAATAACATGAGGAGTACAATACATGTTATAAATTAGGTATATCAATAGATCACAAGAGAAACATGAACATAAAGGCATGATAGAGCATGATAATCATAACATGGAAATGTGGCAACAACACTTAACATAGAATTAGCATGAGCCACGGACCATTGCACATGGAGCATTAGTAAATCCTCATTGCACATGAAGCATGAGTAAACCCTCGTTCCACTTGAATTAGAATGAGTCAAAACTCATTGCACATGACATATCATGATACTATACTTTACCCAATGCATTGGAGCGCTATAAGGGAGCACCCTTCTTAAACATTTCATTCCATGCATAAGTGTGCCACATGGATCATAAAAAACAGATTCATAAAACATAATCATTTATTCCACGATAAAGGAATGTGGAACTCATACATGAAAATTTATAATAAATAAGTAAATTTGCATAAAGTTGAATACCCTTGATGGGGAAATGGGCATGGTATTCACTACACAATGACATTGGATTAGAAAATCAGTGTGATTTCGGCAGTGTAACGGTGTGACATAAGAATTCCTAAAAACGGTTGATGAGATAGAAAGGGGTTCCTCATCATATTAAAATGTAATGGACAGTAAGGAGGTAATATAGATACATGTCCCAACAATTGTAATTGAATTTATATTCATGATACAAAAGTATTTCTTGAATGTAAATGAGGAGAGAGAAGTTCCTTTCGGAATTTCGGCATAGTAACGGGTGTACATGGGAGGCATTTAATGAGAGAGAAAGGGTCTCCCATAATTAAAACATAAAGATGGAAGTATGAGGGAGGTTTGAAACTATACGCCAACATTCATAATTGAAATTAAAAGGGCAAAACAACTTAAAGAAAATTGGACAAAATGGGAAAGGAAGAAAAACCCTTACTTGGAAGTGTGCTTCCAAAGGCTTGAGAGAGGCTTGAGAGAGGATTCTTGGGAGATTGGGGAACCTTAGGAGGATTCTAGAGAGAGTAGGTCAGAGGTTGGATGAACGTAAAAGGCTTTGAGTGAGGAGGAAGTGGGAGTTTGGGTGGGTTTATATAGGAAAGGTGAGGGAATTCTTTATTATTTAGGTTTGGGTCCCCTTATATTAAATTAATCAAAACCAGAAACCATCCCATTGTTTTTGCTCATGGTTTTTGGAAAAGGGAAGAGGAAAAAATTATTTTATAATTCCAAAGTCCTAACTTTTTAAAATAATAGGGTTGCTTAAGTGGAGGTGATTCATACTCCCATGGAAATTAATTTAAAAAGACAAGGTGTTTAATAAGTCTTGAGGGGTCCATTAATGCGTTGAAAAGTAAGCCAAATAATCCCAAAATCACATTATTTTAATTTTAAAACATATATTAGCTGAACATAAAGATTATAGTATTTTATTACATCACTATTGGGTCATTATGATGTCATAAAACACATTATATATTTAAATGGTATTTAATTTTTACTAAAATAATTGATTATCTCAGAAAATTACGAAAAATTCACAGTTGGATAATTTTGACATCATGATTCCAAAAATAACGTTTATTTTATCTAAATAATTTTCTAAATATGTTAATTTTCACTTTTAAAATAAAAACCAACATTTATCTAAAATTCACGAGTTTTTGACAAAAATGGATTTCAAACCTTAATAATAATTATAATTGCATTCATATAATTATATGATCATTTATATATAATAAAATTAATCTAATAATAATAATAATATTTTATTAAAATATTATTTAATTCAAAAATCCCTTAATTTAATAAAATAGATTTCTTAATTAAATAATAACTAAAAAAACTATTTGTACTTTAAAAAATATTTACAATGTATCAAAAATGACAACGAGGTATGTTCATTATTATATACAAAAATAATATACATGAACATAGTACTGGAAATTTGTTACATAACCCCTTAAAACAGCCGCATAAGACCTAAGGGTAAGGTGTGCGATGGTGACAGACTCTTGGGGTGGCTCAGATAACATCGCTCGAGTGGTAATTTCTATCAACTTCCACTTCTCCCATAGACAGTCTCATTCGTGCTTGACATGATGAAGCTCAGCTTGGGCTTGGTCAAGAGCAAAGCCCCAGGACGCCACCTCCTTTCCGAGCTTCGACAAATGGGCTTCGTATGGAGCAATTCTACTGGATGAGGCCATCGCTTCTTTTGTCTGAGTAAATTTGGATTTGTTAAGGCCCTATATTTATACTAATCATGTGATCACTGTTCAACGACTATATTAGCAACATTCAAAATTCTTAACATAAAACCAAAGAAGTTGACATTTTATATAAACATAAAGAGACATTTAATGATATCAATAGGGATTTGCATTAATGAAACTTTGGGTCTTTACATTTCTACTCACCAATGGCCTCCTGAACTACCTGTATCTTAGTCCTCCTGCTCAGTGCATCATCCACTACATTGACTTTCTCAAGAGTGTAGGCAAGCTCAAAGTCAAAATACTGAAGGTACTCAACCCACCTTTGATGTCTCAAAATCGGATCATGTAGTTTAAAGACATATTTGAGAATTTTTTGATCGGTTAAAACCAAAAAATTATCTCCCAGAAGATAATGTCACCAAAAGTGTAAGGAAAGAAGAACCGTATCCAACTCGAGATCATACGTTGGGTAATTCCTCTCATTTGGCCTCAACTGCCGAGACCCGTATGCAACGACTCCTTCCACCTACATAAGCACTGCTCCCAGTTTGACACCAGATGAATCAAAGTATACTATATAGCTATTTCCAAGCTCTATAAATACTATTATCAGTGCTGATGTCAACCTCCCTTTCAGCACATGAAAGGCTAACTCACAAGAATCTGGCCATAAGTACTTCGCACCCTTCTTACTCAGGCCCTTCAGTGGCGCTGCTAAGTGTAAAAAGTCTTGTGAAATATATATAGTATCTAGATGGCCTTATAAATGTTTTTACCTCAAAAACATTCTTTGGATAATCTCAGGAAACTACTGCTCTCACTTTATCTGGGTCTACTAATACTTCTGTCTCTGAGATAACATGGCCCATGAAGTGAATCTGGACCATCCAAAAGTTGCATTTTGAGAGATTAACATATAACTGATGATCTCTTAGTGTACTCAAAATGATATCAAGATGTGTGGAATGGTCGTGTAGAGTGTGAGAGTACAACAATATATTTTACATGAAAACAACCATGAAAGAATATAAATATGGATGGAATGCTCAGTTCATTAGTGCCATGAAAACTGTAGGCACATTTAGAAGATCGAACGACATAATCGTACAATCGTATAGACATTACCTGCTCTAAAAATCAATAATAGTTATATCTGATGGTCTAATGTTAAAATGATGATAACCAGATCTCAAATCAATCTTCAAGAACTCTTGGGATCCTCAAAGATGATCAAAGAGATCATCAATCCTTGACAATGGATATCAGTTCTTGACCATCAACTAGTTCAGCTTCCAATAATCCACAAAAAGTCTGATAGTACTGTCCACATTCTTCGAGAATAGGATAGGAAAACCCCAAGGAGAATTATTGGTTCGGATAAACCCTTCTCCTGTAACTCCTCTAACTGCTTCTTGAGCTCTTATAACTCTGGTGTAGCCTTCCTATAAGGAGGAATGGACACCGGTGCCTCTCCTGGAAGAAGCTCAATATAAATGTCCACCTCTTGCTCTGAAGGCAAACCTGAGAATTCATATAGAAATACATATCTAAAATGATCGACCACTAGAAGAACATCCAAATGTTAAGTCCCCTAGTCATCTAGATATAGACTAGTGATCTGAGTTGTAAATCCACCCAACCAATGATGCTTGGGTCCTTCTCTGCTCGTCAGAATATCCCATTCACCCTTATGTAAGAACCAACCACCCTCTGGTGATGTAATATTTACCATATGGTGATAACAGTCGAAAATTCTAGAAAGGGAACTAACCAGTCCATTTTGAGAATGACATCATAGCCTGTCATCTCTAGGACATAGAGGTACTATAAGAAGTGACATCGGCCAACCTCAATAGGGCACTCTTTTCACTAATGTACACTAGCCGTTTTTGTTCCCAATAGAGTGTACAGTGTCAAGACACCAGCAAAAGTAAAGATACAGAGTCCAAGGCTCTCCACAACAGCAACAGATATGAAACTATGGGACGAACTTGTATCAAAAAGTGAATAAGGTAAAACTGAGGCAACAAGGATCATACCTGAAACTGTAGAGGGTCTGAGATCATGCTCCTGATGGGTCTGCTCAACTGAAAAATTCCGGCATGTATCGTGGCTTTGTGACCCTACCTCACAACCCTAAGATGATTCACCCTATTGTCACTGAAATCCTACTGGCTGGATACCATGACAGCGACCTCTACCTCGGCCTGAACGGATGGAACAAATTCAGTTCCTAGACTAATGAGAAATTGGTGGTGCTTATTTTAAACTATGAGTTGTATAGACACCCCTATCACTTTGTTTCTTTGAGAAAAACTAACAGAACCAATGAATATGGACCGTCTTTCTACAAGATCGACAGTCAACTGGGTCTCCTTGTATGCCCGCCTTTCCCTCATTGGTAGCATACCACCTTGCAACGTGAAGGTGTATCCCGCCTACTCGGATCTCTATGTGTAGACTCCCAATGGAACTTCCTACTATCATTTGGAGAAGAAACAACTCTAGATGTTGAACTGCCCTAGCCCACTACTCTATAATCCCTAAGGTTGTGCTCTATGATTAGCACCAGGGGGATGATGGAAGATATGGCCTTAAACCTGAAGATATTCCCCAGAGATCAGATGTTATGCCAGAAACCATCCTCGAACATCCTCGATAGGAATAACTCATCTCCCCCCAAAATTGGTGTGAAGTGAGAAGAATATTCCGTGACCGAGGGAGTAACCTTCTCAAAACTCATGAACTCTCGGGCCCAATTGTCCCTCAAAGTCTCCGGGTAGAAGTAGGCATAGAAGGTACACTGGAACTGACCCCAAGCCATAACCTGATGTCATCCTACCTACGAGATCACATCCCACCATCTCTTTGTAGAATTCCAAGGCATATAATTAGGGATCTTTACCCTCCTCTCTGGAGGCATCTCCAGATGTTTGAAGATAAATAGAATGGCTTCTAACCATGACTTTCCATCTTGAAGTCATCCATCCCCTGAGAAAGTGGTAGGATGATGCGGTATAAAGACCTGCTTAAACACTACCATAGATGGGGAAAGATGCGGTACTCCCTCGAAGGTCTGAATAGACCTCGTGAATCCTTATTAGAACTATACATCGGCACCTGTATTAGGAATGACGGCTGGTACCAAGACTAGCATGACGGGAGGATATACTAGTATTCCCTGACCATCAATGCATGGTGTATGATAATTTCCCTATATTTGGAGAATAATCGGATGAAGTCTTGGTGGCATGACTCTACAAGGTCAAGCACACACCTTTGTTCAAGTTATCAAAGACTAAAACTTATAATTGCAAGAAAAAAATAGGAGAAGAAAAAATTCATGTTTTTTTCAAAACAGGAATACACTATGTGTATGACCCCTATAGGGCGTGTTCCTTTAAGCCTTCACATGGGTGTATACTCCTACCATCCCTAGTAATGTAACACCCCATACACATGGTGTGTTCTATAAAAGAACAGTGTGTACTTGATGGATTTCACTGACCCAAGTTGTTAGTCACATAGTCGATTACATGGGTTATACTACACGGCATGTACAAGCTTGACATGGCATGTATAACCTAAGTTTCATCCATTTGTGTTGTTAGTCACACGGGTGGACACATGGTCCCTACAACACGACATTTTCCTTAGATACACGGTGTGTTCCTCCAAGGATTTCCCAACCCCATGTGTCTACCCACATAGCCAGTGACATGGTTGGAGACTACACTGCATGTACATACAGTACACTGTGTGTATTTAAGAAAATCAATTCCTTCTCGAGTAGAAGGATACAAGGGGGTTTGTTCGTAATACACACCGTGAATTCTAGGTTTTTTCAAACATTAAGCCTTAGAAACTATTTTGGAACCCATAAAAACACTGAAACAAACATTTAAGTGCCAGATTTTGATCTGTGTGGGGCTATACTACCCGCAAATTAAAGTTTGGCATCTTATACATGTCATAAACAAGCATAACAGTGTAATGACCCACCAAATTCAGATCCATGAGGGCCCATAAAACCTCAAAAACAAAAGTTTTGCGTGCATCCAAATGAAACCTTACACAATCCAATGCACTATAAAATAGTAGGTATTATATCAAGGCATATATCACAATATCATGCATATCTAGCACAACATCTATCACAATAACATGAAATCTATAATGCACCCTAAATGGAATGGCAAGAATGCATGACATGTGACCCCTAGAAAGTGCAATATGATGCATGAGATGGAATACCCTCATCTCATATAATTGAAATAGAAACATAACCTCAATATTATCAATGTTAACAGCACAAGGCATGTGAATCACGCAATGGTGAAATCAAATCAACTATAAAAATTAAAAACCTGAAAAATTGAAATAATTGACATAAATTAGCTTTTCCCTGTACACAAGTTTGCTACTCCCGGGAATAGATCATTACCAAATACCTATTCCATCCTATCTCTGACTATATGATCTAAACAATAAGTCCAGAAGAAATGAATTCCTTTGATACCACTTTGTAATGTCCTGATTCTGGGTGCTGCCTAGAGGTGCCCCATACCCAGTTGGACACATGGACACAAGGGTATTTCCCCGAACTCCAGAGGCTGCCGAATAACAGCGATGGCCTTGGGTGTGATAGTGGGAAAACTATTCCCTCATTGGTAGAGTAACATAGTGGAAATAAATAGATAATAGTAGAGTAAGTAATAATGATACCATAAAACATTAAACAGTACAAGACTGAGTAAATAAACCACTGCAGCATATATATATATCAATAATTATGAATGTCACAAGTATCTAGGAAAGCATCCAAATAAGTCACAATGTTGGAATATAGTACTAAAACAAAGTATAAATTAAAAATAGACAAACAACTCCAACATCATCGCAAGTCTCATCTTGGTCACATGCCCTCCAGCTCCATAGAAATGAAGTACCAAAATTAGAAGGGCACTTTCCCTTATCTATACCTGAAACAATATAATCTGTTTGGTCCTAAAAGCATGACCCAAATAGGGTGTGAGACGAATCTCAGTAGGCATCCACCCAATTATCTATGCCTAATATTCAATGAATATATATGATATGCAATAAGGAAAATGAAGTAATAAACAAGGAATTACTCAAAAGTAAACAGTCCTATAGTTTCAATTACATTTATTTAAATTCATCAAATATTCAACCAAAATAAAACAAGAAACTCTATGGGAAGTTCTCATAGACTATCCCCTCTAGTTAAACCAAAAAATCTCAAGTAACCCTCAGGGTACGTTCTCACAACTTAACCCATCTGGTTCAACTTATCAAAGATATAATGACTTCCTGGGTAAGCTCACACAATATAACCCCTTTGGTCTCACAAAAACAAAGAATCAATGAGGAATAACTCACCGTCAATTACCCCTATAGTCTTTTAATGATAAACTAAATATACTTTGAGGAATCTATCAACATCAATTCCCCTTATGGTCTCGTAACAGTAACTATAGACACTCTGAGGGAGCACTCAATGTTAATCCCCCCTATGGTCTCGCAGCGTGTTAAAAAAATAAAAAACACTCTAGGGAAGCACTCAAAGTCAATTCCCCCTATGGTCTCACTACACTAGGTTCCTAGAGCCCTATGTAAAGTAAATGTGCACAAATAATGTTCATCAGCCAATGTAAACCTCAATAACTACTTGGCTAAACAACTAATAATCATATCACCACATCAGCCAAATCACTCCGTCATAACAACACTAGGCATGGAAAGCAAGAAGCATAACATGAAAAACTAGACCAAATGGTCAATATCAAATCAAACATGGGAAAAAACCTCCATATCATTGAAAAAATAACCCTATTTACAAAAAATATCCATAACTCAAGAAAACAAGCATAACAGGAATCAAAAGGGTTAAAATCCCTGAACACGCAATACCCCAATCTAGGGTATTGGGAACTTTTTCACATAATATTCAAAGAATAATTTTGGGAAGGCACAGACCACCTACCTCAGTATTTTAAAATTGATATAATCCTTTATTATCCCTCTAATTGGATTAGAATGACGAAGATCTACAAAAACATATAACACTTTCATCCAACGATATCTCACAACAGAGGAGAAATAAATAAACGAATCTTTAGAAGAATGAATAACTCACTATGGTGATTCAAACGCAATTGACGGTGGTTGATTTGGGGAACAGATGGTCGATTGGGGGATCAGATAAGAATTGTTCCCTACGATCGATCTTGGATGAGACGGGTCGAGAAGAAGGATTTTTTCCCATTAGACGTTACCCCGGTCCGATTTAAAAAATAAAAAGAAAAGTACACATCATGTTTATTTAATGTATACACCATGTATATTCCTTAACCGGCATCTACTTTAGGCAGTCTCTAAGTTACCCCACATGGCCATGAACTCGGCCATTACATGTCTAGTACATGACTACCTATAGAAACTGGGTAAACAACGTGTACATTAAAGTGCATGGCATGTACTCTTTAAATTTCCATAAACTCATCTTTTACTCAAAAAACATGAAAAATAGGATCCATAATTGAAAAGAATATTTGGTTTCTTACATTAGTCATGAATCTATTTATACTAATGGTATTTTAAAGTTCCATTTTATTTTACCCTTTCATGAGGCTTTCGATTCACGGTTACCAAAGTGGTAAGTGTTTTATGTTACAATCTCATCGTTTAACAATCTTATTTTTGATTAAGTATCCAATATTGATATCTCATGATCTATCACTCAATGATTCTCATGAATTTTTTTCTACTCTGCTTATTAATGATATATTCAAGTAATAGTTCTATTTTTCAACACTTTGGTACTTATAAAAATTGAGAAAATTATTTTAATAAAATCCAAAATTAATTTTTTTTTGGACGGAATCTATTTTCTTTCAAAACCATTCTTTCTAAAAAAATTTTCCAAAAAATGTTTTATCATTATGAAAGTAATTTATTAAATAAATGTTTTCCCATTTTGTTATTTTTTTAAAAAAACAAATAGAATATTTATGTCGTTTTTCCAAAAAAATGTCTGTATGGATTTTACCAAAAATATAAAAGTAATATTCATTTTAAAACATACATAATGAATCATGTTTTCTAAGGTGATGACCAATATTTTATTTGAAGCATACTTTATAATTTTTCAATGTTATTTTAAAATAAATTTTTTTCAAAATTATTATGTTTCAAAAAGTGTTTCTCAATGTTGGAAGGATATTTTCCTCAATAAATGTTTTAAATGATTTTGAAATCTCCCATCATAAGTTTTTATGGTTGTTTTCAAAGTAATAATTTTTCAAAATGTTTTATGTTTTAAAATTTTATTTTCAAATAAAATATATTTTACTCAAGAAATTTCCCATGTTTTATTTCAATGTTATTTTCCATCTAAGATGGAATCTATTGATTTTACTTATAATTTCCTGGGAAAATGAACCATGAATACCATATTTACTCTTTATCTGAATACTTTATTATGAAAAATTGATTATGAAACTTTTCCCTCTTCCTTAGGCTATACCATGATATAATTATTATGAAACCCACTTATTTTCAAGGGTTATACAATGATGAATTGATGAAATGATTATGCAACTTGTAACTTTTCCATAGTTTATGTTATGATAAATGTTTATGAAACCCATTTCATTTTATGGGTTATGATGGATGAATGTTTTATGATATTATGTTACACATGTTTATGATTTTAATTATGTAATTGGTGGGACCTATATCTAACTCAAATGAATTGGGTAAATATTTAAATAAAATTAAATAATAATGGGAAATAATTTTATAGTCTTGATACCCTATAGAAAACTAGTGTATCATGATCCATTGTGGGAAATAGTTGTGTCTGGATCCACTATGGGAAACTAGTGTGTCTTATTCCCAAACTGGAAACAAGAAATGATTCCTGATCCACATTATTGATGTTCTTGGTATTTAACCTTGACATATGAAATAGTTTTCAATATTTATGAGGGTTATACACTTTTATGGGATCTGGTAATAGTTTATGATTGATTTTTGATGCTTTATCACACTTATGGGATATGTTTTTGAAAATGAAAAAGTTTTATGCCATGAATAATTTTTATGATACATGAAAACTTAGGTATGAGCTTCATAAGTTATTTTGATGATCACATAACCTTATTCTAATATTATTCTTTCATATGGTCATATATTGATGTCTCTTATGTTTACCCTTACTGAGCATCCAATCTCTCCCTTTCTTATGTTTCATTTCCCCTGGTTTTTAAAAAAGGTTTTACATAGGGTATGTATAGGAAGAGTACAAAATGGTATGATATTTTTGGAAAAAAAATGAATATATTTCACTAGATTGGAAGATTGTGTTCCATGTGTGAAAATTCATTGAAAAATTTTGGTTATATAGAGTGTTTTTGTGTAATGTAATGAATATTAATCTCAAAAGATGTAATATTCATGTTTTAGAATCCTTGTTTTCTATAGTTGGTATAAAGGAACTTTGTTAGCCATTAGAAACTACTATAATAGAACCTTAGTAATATCCCTAAGGAAATGTCCAAGGATAAGTCTAAGGATGATTCAAAGTATAGAAAAAGTCCTCGAATTTTGGTAAAGGTTAAATCATGTGGTTTCCAAACAATATATCCCTATCTTAAAACTAAAAGTGGATGTGCCACTGAAATAGATAAACCTATGGGTAACAACCTCAAAAATAGCGTATTGAGATAGACTCGATTCAGAATTGGCACACAACAATAGGCCTTACTGCATACAAGGATTGAATCTCTCCGAGGATATTCATTGTAAATTCAAAAATATTGTATGAACCATCAAGAAGGATTTAAATAGATGGAGGCTATAAATAAACAAGGATAAACCAAATGTGTCATATAAAATTTCATTATTTATAAACCCTATAAGTATTTTTTAAGATTATGTGGTTTTCCACTATGATTAGTTTTTCTCACACTATTATTATGGATTTATTCAATGATACAAACTATAAATAATCATGTTAAAACTGAATTTGATGGATAATTAGGTGACTATGAACAACCAAATCAAATGATGATAGAATGAAGGAAGTTTTCATTATTCCTAATCAACTATCATGATACATGATTAGAAACATAAACCATAACTAACTCTAAGACACACCAAAGAATAGAATGATATAGTGCACTGAGATTTCAGGTAGTGGAGACCATGGATAAAAGAAGATATAGTTCCTTATATGTTAATAATTTGGAAAGAAGCACTTAATGTAATGTCTTAGAGGGATGAGCAAATGTTTTGGGTGTGGAATAGAAGGAAAAAAAGTAGGTCAATTCAAATTAAAATTGATATGTTCATTTGAGACAATGGATGGGAATGTTGGTATCCCTGAGGTATCATTTATAGATGAATTTTTTAAAAGAGGAATGTATGGGAATTATGGAAATCAATTTCCTAGGGGAAAATCTCAAAAACGAAAAACTGCATAGTTGTACGAGTAATGATTTTTATTCTGATAATGATGGGACCACAAATGACATATGAAATTTATGGGTTGTTTTAATAGTATTATTTATAAGCATGATTAAATTGATGTTGAAAAGCACTAAGAATGATTCATTTTTCATATTTTATAAAATTGGTATTAAAGAATAATATGGTGAAACCCAGTTAGTAGTTTTCGAAGAAAGTGGGGTGATTGAAGTGTTTATGTATTATAATTCATGAATTAAATTATATGAACCATGAATTGTTTGTTTTTAATTAAGTATTTGAAAAAATATTATGAATGGTACCGATGACCAAGAAAAGTGATCAAATAGAAAGGTGATATTTTTATAAAAAAAAGATAACCCTTAATATGATCCTGGTGTAGATAAAATTGTGTTTATCTTTGATAAAGAGATTATTTACATAGAAAATGTAAATTGGAAAGTATTTATGACCTCATAAATGATAATTGATTAGTTGTAAATGTAGTACATTTATCATTAATGGATTATAAATAATTTTTTAATTTAAGGAATATATCTAATCATCTTTATTTATGTAACTATTGAAGAATATTGTATGTTTTCAATATTTTTTTACATTAATTTAGGTTATTACCATGTTTTATTAGAATACATGATGAAGGTATTCACATGTTTGGTATGTGAAAATAAAGATCTAATTTATGATATATGGGGAATTATTGTTACATTTGTTTGGATAAATTTAGTGACCTTTTTATAAATCTTTTATTTTTTAAGGTTTATAAGGATAACCATTTATGGAATTGTTTAAGTTGAACAAAGGATGAGATTTTAGATATTAACATATTACATCACCGTATGAATATTTATGAATGTTGAATATCTTGTGAAAAACATTTTTTTATGATAACTTATGATAGAAAAAATTACTTTTCATTCTATTTAGTGATCATAGGATCTGTTAGTGCTTTAGGTATTAAAAATTCACCTTCATTTATTAAAGTAGGAGATTTAGTGGAAATTGACTAATGTATAACTAAAAGTTCATATTTTTCTTATTAAAAGGAATGAAATCAAAGAAGTATACATTATCATGAAAAATATTTATCATTAGGGAAATAATCTTGAAATAAAAAATCATAGTATCCACATTTTTTATGATATCAATGACCTTTTTCATGCCTATTTCGGTTATGATTTTTTTGTTGTTAAGTTTCTTTAGATCACCCATATTCTTTATGATTAGTTATATTTATCAATCTCTATAACTATATATTCTTTTATTCCATGTCCAAATAATCACTTCTTATATAGGTTTACCTATGCGGAAACCTAATTATGAGTTACTTTGAGTAACTGTTATGTTTCCAACATTCCCATTTAAAAGTAAGTTTTATTATTCTTTTGTACTGTGTGGGTTTCTATTAATATATATTTTCAAATTTTAAAACATTAATGACCGAGATGAATTTTGAGGGTTAAATTCATTTTAATGGTGGTATAATGTAACACAATGATCTTTTGTGATTTTTTTGAAAAATAAAATTAATATTTTTCATATTTTGTGTTACATGAAACACAAATTTTAGTTTGAAATACTCACTAAACTAAGTTTGGCTTGTATTTCAAAAAATCTCATGTTTTTATTGTGATACAATCAACACTATATTTTTGTTTTTATTACACACAATCCAAATTTTATCTTGCAATACACATAAACACTAAGTTTAAGCAAAAAATGACATCCAATTAATATATTATTATTTAATATGAAATTTATCACCTAGCAGTTAGAACGGTGAGTATTAATATGATTAAATAAATTATGAAAAAAAAATTACATAAGTATATATAATAAATTATTTGGAAAACAATAAATTATAAATGAAAAATTAGTGGGAATCTATTTCTGAAAAAAGTATTTTTTATGAAAATAAATGTCTTCAAACCCAATAAAATAAAACACCATATTTTTTGAATTATTTAAATTAAATTTATATATTATATATAATCAACTATTTAACATTCATCTTATGTGTTTTCTAGACAGGAGATAATAATAAATCCAATTTTACGCTTAAACTGTATTATTCTAAAAAACATTTATCTCATTTAGAACACTTATGATAAAATAAGTTTTTACAAATTTTAGATATATTTTTTAAAAAATAAAATTTTTTATGAAATCATATTTTAAAAATTATTATTGGCTGAATTTGTTTTATTTTCCCAAAATGTTCTATTTTTTATGAATTGTTGTGAATAATGAATCTTAATTAAACATTTCATTTTCATTTAATTTATTTGTAAAGTTAAATTATTTTTAAAATATTTATTATAGTAAAATTACATAACTTATATATATATATTAATCCAATTTATTTCATTTTAATCAATTGAATATTTAATATTGAAATAAAAACTTTGCAACTTTGGAACTTTTTCTATTTAAACATTTGTTTTCTCATCGTGTCTACAAGATTAATTTTGAATTAAAGTTTTTCTCCTCTATAAATAGAATTATTTAAAATGTATTCCATATTTTTAATCTTAATAAGTTATATTATATAATAATCTCAACTTAATTGTTTACCAAAGTTGGTAGTAAATGCAGTAAAAATTAATAATCATGGTAAGGTAAAATGGGTTTACTTGGGAGTTAGACTAAAATGATAAAAGATAAAATAATCTATAAACTAAAATAAAAACTATTTTATTGAAATATTTAGACCATTATACTTATAAGGTTCTATAATGGTCTATTTTGAACCCCTGTGACATAATTAAAATGTGGGATCACTCAATTGTTTTCAAAAATACCAAGTGTGCCATCTCCTACAATTATAAATGGCCACCTCCTCTCCTTAATTTTTCACAGCATTAAACCCTTTTGTTTCAGTAATTAAATATTATAATAACTTAAAAAACTTCCTCCCCTCAACCTTGAATCCTTATTTTGGGAATAAATCCATCCTATGATAGATTTTAGTACAAAACAAATGAGGATTCCAGACGAAGATGCAGCATCCATCAATTAGTGTTTTTGGTCTATTTCTTCCTCCACACATAAAATTCTTTTTTATACCATGAATATATAAAAACAACAATATAATACAAATATTAATATGTTTTTATGTTAATTTAATTAATTAAAACTTTCTCCACATACATAAAATGGGTTATGAAATCATCATTCATGTATAGGGCAGACCACCGCCTCACGAATTGATGTTGTTAGGTTTTCCATTACTACCTATCAAGTATTATTTTAATGAATTTTAATTTCTTATATATGATATTTATGATATTATTATAATTATATAATTACTATATCACACATACATTCATGATTTCCATTTTTTTGGAATATGATAACATCGCTCGTGTGTACAGTGGACTACCGCCTCAAGAAGTTATGTGATTCATTCATGCTTTACATGGACTATATTAAGGATGTTTTTAATAAACCTATGTTATATATATGACATATCCATCATTATGGAGTGATACTATATATCATTTACTATTCCTTCCTTCAAATATGAAAAGAAAATAGAAATTTTGTTCATGCATACGTACGGCCTACCTTCTCCACGAATGGGGTGTTTCATTTTCTATCACTATATTTTATAGATTACTTTAAATGAATATATACAGACTGTATATGATATTTTTATAATTCTTATCTTTATAAAGATTTTGGTATCAAATTAATAATACAAAAAAATGTAAAAAATTAAAACATATAAGAAAACGAAAGTCGTTATTACCCAAAACACAACATTAACACAGAATTTTTAATAAACAAGTAATAAAAGGTCTTAAGAAAATAATATATGGTATGATATATATATGAGTATGGTTTTTTAATATATATATAATAAACTTATATTTGTTATACAGTAGGTTTCAAGGTTTTTTAATGAAGTCAAGACTTGAGGTAAGGGATTTCCATGTCACTTTTATTTTTCTGTGAGACACAAGTCATGTTTACGACACATTTTTTTATGTGGTGTATATATTTCACAAGAATTTATTTTATAATTATTCTACTTAAATTTAATTTTACTTAAATGTCCATTTGAGGATCCATTTTCATGGGGTTTCAATATTCAAATGTTACAAAATCAGTAAAGAATTTTTGTCTCTGTTTTTCTTCATTGAAACATATATTATATTATACAACTATATATTTTTATGAGTTATGTATGTAGTCCATTTGATATGTAATTAATATCCTTAATTTATTTATCCTCATGATATTTTAAATTTTTAATTGATTCTAACCTTTTATGGGGTTTATGATTCAAGCTTACCAAAGTCGTATGGTTTCTATGTTACAATCTCATCATTTATCAGGATTGCTTATGATTAAGTCTAAAATGTTGATATATAATTGTATACCTATCTATAATTCTCATTATTTAATTATCCTATGTTTATTAATGATTTATTCATGTAATATTACAATTTTTCCACTCTTTGGTACTTAACATAATTAAGAAAATCTATATAAGAAAATTTGACATTATTTCTCTCTTCGGTAAGAAATATATTTTTTTCCAAAACCATGATTTATAAAAATGTAATAAAAATTACCATTCTAAAAATTATTTATTAAATACATTTTTACCCATGTTTTAATTTTAAAGAAAATTGAAACAAATGTTCATGTCTTTCTTCCCAAACAATTCCTATTTAAATTGTACTAAAACTGTAAAAGGATTCATTTTTAAAACATCTATAAAATGAATATAATTTTCTTAAATTATGAAATATCCTTGATTTTAAGCTTCCCTTATATTTTTCCAATGTAATTTTCAAAGAAAATGATTTTTAAAATTTTTTATTTTATAATTTTTTTTCGAATTGGAAAGGATAGTTTCCTTAAGTGATGTTGTAAATTATTTTTAAAGATATATTTATAATTTTTCATAGTTAATTTAAAAGAAAATAATTATACATATTTTTATGTTTTAAAAATTGATTTTAAATAAAAATATTTTTTACTCAGTAAATGTACCATGTAATATTTAGAAATTATTTTTCATCTAAGAAGGAATTTTTGATGTTTCGTATGCTTTACTAGGGATATAGACCCCATATATCATTCTTACTCTTTCTATAAATTGTTTATTATAAAAAAATATTTATGAAACCTATCCCTCTTACACAATTTATAACAAGGTAGAATTATTATAAAACCTAATTCTTCTCATGGGATAAACTATGATTAAGTGATTAAATTATTATTAAACCTGTCTCTTTTTTATAGGTTATGATATGATAGAATTTTTATGAAACCCATTTCATTTTGTTGGTTATAATGTGATGAATTGTTTATGATCTTTTAACATACATGTGTAGGATTTTCATTATGTTATGGGTGGTACCTATATATCCCTTGAATTAATTGGGTTAAGATTTATATCTCATAAGATAACAATGGAAAATAGGTATGTCCTAATCCACTATAGTAAACCGGAGTGTCCTAATCCATTATAGGAAATTGGTGTCTCCTAAAACAGAATGGGAAATGGGTTATGAGTCATGATTCCCTATGTTAATAGTATTAGTATTTAAGATTGACATATAAAATGTTTTTTAATATTTATGATGGTTACACACTTTTATGAGATGAATTTATATTTGATGATTTATTTATGATGATTTATCACCCTTATGGGCTATGTTTCTGGAAATGATAAACCTTTATGCCATGAATCATTTTTATGATCTATGAAAGGTTGGGTATGAACATTGTATGTTAGGTCCATGATCACATATCCTTATGCTGAACTTATATTTTAATATGACCATAGATTGATTTCTCTTACGTTTACCCTTACTGAGTATCTAAGCTCACCATTTCTTATATTTCCTTTCCTCGTGTTATGAGGAAAGGTTTTATATAGGGTATGTCAATGAATAGTACAAAATAAGAATATATTTATGGTAAACATTGAAGATCATTCACCAAATTAAAATATTTCGTTCTAAGATTCGAAAGGAATTATATTATTATGGTCTACATACGTGTGTTTGTGTAATGTAATGAATATTAATCTAAAAATATGTGACATCCATTTATGAGAAGCATAAGTTTCTATAGGAATTTTCTGACTGCCTGAGTCAAACATTCACTTGATCCCCCTAACAGCTTATTATAAAGTAGTTGGCACACCCTAAGAATTCCATGAGTAAATTATGTTGGAAGAGGAAAGATAGTGCCTAGTTAAAAGTCACTGGTTGAGAAATAATACGGAGAAAAATGGGGTTATTCCAATTCAATTTATATATACCTCAAGTCCTCACGCTTATATAACAACAATAATTCCCATAAGAAGGATTAAGATATGTGAGTATCACTTCAAGGCAGCATGTAGATCTTGTAGATTAGAAATGTTAAATCTCCCATCATAATTATTATTGAAATAAATCTACCTGAGTTTGGACTATACATCTCTGAGGATGAGATGATGGTGCATGCCATAGATAACAGAGTCTCAGACACTAGAGGTGTATGGTAGATTCTAGAAAATTGGAATGTTAAAGGGGTCATCAACCAATCCATGGATGAAGATTGTGATTATTCCCTTAACCCTGACAGTATTAGATGGATACCCTTTAAAATATTATCATCAATTATCAAATTGACTCTAACACGTTCAAAATTATTCCCTTTTTATAAAGGATGAAGTGAAAGAGTAACCGGTGAAGTCCCTCAGTATGAAAATGGTTGAACTTTGATAGGTAATTCTTCAGGGTCGGCCATAATGGAAGAATAAGATCATTTTTCTAGCTAAAAAACAATACATAATGTACAAGGATGAGACCTAATATATACTTTCCCCATCCAAGGACTATCTATCATGGAAGCATCATTTAGGAATTTTAAGGGATTACACCAAATAAAAACATACCAATCACACCAGACAATGAGTTTTTGGTGAAAATGAAACTATCTTCTTTTCTGAAACTAACGCATTGGTTGGGGAGGATGTGATGGAAATATAACATATCATGATTTATCCATCAAGTGGAGCATAAAAAATGTGGGTACATTTACATTACAATTAATGATAGTAAAATATGAAATTTCTTATCTTACATTAGCGTATTTATTAAAAAATATGAATGTTCCCTATAATTTTGAAAACAAACAACACCAACAGAGGTTGTGGAATGTTTTACTAGCTCATATTAAGAAACATAATAGAACCTTATGGTATCTTGTTCAACCCTATAGTTCCTATAAATACTTTGGTCTATGATATAAATTTTTGTGACCAGACATATAGTTTTTGATCTATCAGATGTAAATTGGGTAGTTATAAATTTAGTACTCTAGGATATAAAAAACATTTTATAGAAAAATATAAAACTCATTGAAAAGAAATTTTAATGAGTTATGGAAATATAATAAGACATGACTATTACCTGAATGGGTTGAGGTTATTGTTCACCCTATTGACAATAGGTACATGGTGCTTTGAGGGATGCCTTAGATTTCTATGTTAATGTCAAACTAGTAAACATATTCCTTGTAAGGGATATCAATGACAGTTAGTAATCTCATGTGGCTAGTTAAGATCATGGATAAAATAAAGTAAAATTAAAGGATATATCATGAAATTGAAAATGAGGGAGTGGATTCCTCTATCAAAGATTGAAAAAATATTTTTAGAATAGTAGTTAGATTCTTGAAGGTTTTCATGACTTATTTGGGTAGTCAATAAATCCGAGAAATTAGATACCCAACTATGAGAGTCTATGTAATGCCTATTATAGAAATGTAGAGGTATTTTATCATCCTTTTATTTTATAACTGATTAGGAAGAGACTCAAATTAAATAGATGTTCCTTTTATTTTATTATAAATGAATATATCTCATTTCTTGAACTAATATAGTTTTTTCTCCGATGTTTCCTCAACTATATAATCATTATAATATATGAAAAATGAAATGAATAATAAATTAATATCTAAACCCACTTGATATTTTTATGTAAATGTATTAGGTAAATCAAAATTAAAAAATTCTTGGTTTAATGGTATATCATATGAATCAATTAATTAGGTTTAAAAATTATTCCCTTATATGGGTATTGGCAGAATGGATATGGAAGCACATATACTATAATTATAAGACAGGGCGAGTTTCTGAGAAAAATTACTCTAATATTGGGTTTCCTTTTGATCTTATGAAGTTATATGGATATAGGTAGGATGAATATGGTGAAAATTTTACCATCATTATAAGAATATTTTATCCTAGAAGGAAATGAGATTCATCTTCCACTTGGACATATACTCTTATATGGATATAGGCAGGCCAAATATTGAAGTACGTATACAATCACCAGAAGCTAAGGTTAGACAATTCAGATATATGGATACATAATAACTCAATATAATAAAAAACATGATATGGAACTTTGGAATAGTTATTAAAATTCTCAAAATGGATCAAGTACCCTAAAATTAAACCCCTTTTCATTTTGCACAAATCATCTCAACAAATATATGGGAGTGTCAGTGAGGTTCTATAACTATTTCCTTTGTTTATTCCCCTTGAAAGAATATATCAACTTTTTCAAGGTCTGAATTGTGGTCCCCATGAGCTTTATATCTTTTTATACTTTTCCTAAATTTTTTCTAATCCTTGTATGGGGAAAGTCTTAGTGGGAAATAACCTGAGTTTTTCTCATGATTCTTTTTGGTTTTTATACCTAAAAAGTTTTTTTGGTTTTTACTTTTATAAAATTATTAAATATTTTCTAGGATATAAAGGGTGCATACCTAGTGAGTGGAGACTAAACTTTTTACCATGATTCACTTTACATATTTTTAACCATGAAAGTACTATGTCTCTTTCCTTTTGTATTTTAAGGTCTTATAAGCTATATGAGTTAAGTTGGTTTGAATGTCAAAAAACTATTTGTAAAAGATGAGGTAGTTTATATGGGAAGGCAAAGGTTAAATATGAAGAAAGAACCAATATTAATTTAGAATAACTAAAAGATGGGTTAACCCATTTTAAGTTCAAAGTGCCCAAACCAAGAGTTACTGGCCTTTAAGGTCGCATAGCTTTGACCAAAATGTGAGTAAATATTAAGGTCATACAACCTTGACCACAATCCAATATAGTCTGTATAAAAAGGGAATGAAAATCCTCTGTTAATGGAGATACCAATTCTAGTAAAGAAAATATCTTGGATGGGTACTTTAAATTTAATCTCATAGTGATTAGACAAAACAATTTACAGGTTTGAGGGTGTATAGCTTTGACTAGAAGATAAATGGTGATTTGGTGTGTCGAATACAGAATAAAAGTAGGCCAATTATTGGGGCCTCCATCATTAGTGACATAATTATAAAATATCCATGTATATTAAGGTCATAAGACTTAGACAAATAGTTAATTGTGTGATATGATAACCCAAGTGGGTATTAAGATCCAAGAGTTCCCTAATTTCTTTAAATGGTGAATAAAAGTGAGGTAAGTAATATATTGATTTAATTGAATTAGAAAGTGATGAAATGGAACAATAATGTTGAGGATGAGTGGTGATTAACTTCAATTTTTGGGTTCTATTACAGTGTTGTTAAGCTGACATGGGGTTATAGGACCTTCCCCTTGTGATAAATCATTCATATGGTTGATAGGTCATATATATGGAATGATATTTATATTTTGGAATCAAATAAACTCCTTATGAGTTTCCATTTAATAATTATAGTGATCCAAATACATAATACATGAAGTTTGTAATATATAAAGAGGATATTTAAAAGTAATTGGAACACTCTAATCTTGAAACAAACCAGGGTTGGTTTATTACAGGATATTGAAAGGGAGTGAAAATTAATGAATAACTGTGGTTAGGCATAATATATGTGGAAAACATTTCACTATATATCTTGGGATCATAGAAATATAGCTACAGATAGTTCCTACAAGATTTTAAAATGTTTTTCATGAATGATGTGATTTTTCTCGTCATAAAAGATGAATTCCTACATATAATGGTTGTATATGTACTGGATGTCACAATATCTTTTTGAAAATGGGTACAATGAACAAGTGTATAGTATAGAGGGTATTAAAATCCACTAGAATAGTTGGATTGGTAAATATGTGAATCATAACTTGAGACATTTAAATAAAGAAATAAATGTATTGAATAAGAATGTTAATGATTACTACTGACCAAATTTGTGTGATGGGATCCATGATAATACGATAGGGGAATGTGGGGTTAAATGACCTTCTCCTAGGAATGAAAACATTCCCTTGGTTGGAAAGTTGGATGTGTTGGACCACATATCATTACCAATAAGTGGTTTCATTTTGGGGTAATATACACTCATTGTTTATAATAATTGAAGGTTTGTGATTTTTCAAATTCTTAATCAATAAATAGATTTTATGGAGAAAATGATATTCAAGAAGGGTTCAAGAATCCTAAAGTTCAAAAAACTGTGTATTGAATATTTTTAAGGAAATGTGGTATTAAACAAGATGGCTCAAATATAAGACCAACTTAATAGGAGAATAAAAATATTATAAAAATATGCCTTTGTATTCATTTAAAATATATATATTTTATTGTTTAAACACATATGAATAATAACATAAGTTCTTATCAATATTTTTCCTAGAACAATGGATTCATTGAGTATAGGTTTAATTCTTATAGGGCCAGTCTTCAGTCTGTATAATATTTGTACCTTTTCATTTTTCAATCTAACTTTTTCTTAATCCATGAAAATGGTAGAATTAGAGTGTTTGGGTTTAAATCTTTCTCAAGATATCCTTTATGGGTGTTTAACCCAATTACCCTTTATGTATTTTTTATTTTATGCTCTAAATATTTCTTAATACTTGGAGTGAAATGGATTAGTGAGTGGAAATTTTAAGTTTTATTAGGCTATCCTTTATGGAATTTAAACATTAAAACTTATGCCTCTTTTATTTTATAGTTTAATTTCTTTCAATTTAGACCAAGTATGGATAGAGTTTAAGTTCATACATCATATACCAATAGTTACTAAAACTTATGTTCATATATATTAGATCAGTAGTGGTTGAAGTATATGGTTGCATATATTTTGACAAATATGAGGAGATTTTCCCAATGATAAGGGTTAAATTGACCTTACATGAGTTAGTATAGGTCTAGTAATTAAGGTATAATAAAGAAATGAATTTTATAAATTTTCCTAGAATGGAAGACCCTAGTGTCACTACAAATCATTAGATAACAAGAATAAATCCATGAATAGTTCTTAGTGGAGAACCCTCTAAATATATTTTATTTATATATAAGGGTGAAATAGTAATTCTATCCTTATTCCAATTAATGTAATTGAAAATCCAAACATGGATTATAATGATCCAAAACAATAGGATAGAGTTCTTTAGGATGGATAATTTTATCCTAGTATAGGCTTGTAAAAAAAGAACAACATGTCATTGAATCTTACCTAAATTTGGATCTAATGTATAGAAATTAGTTCATGAAAAATAGACTTCACTACATAATTCAAGGGTCATACTAGGTAGATAGTATATCATTATGTTTAATGTCATACAATAAGTACTTGGTTGTTGTGAATTTTAAGGCCATATTTTTAAACATTTATAAAAATATATTTACATAGACTTGTCTCATGAACAGAAATAAAATATATTCATTTTAGTTTGACCCCATGGAGAAATCCTAATCGTAATTAGAGGAGCCGAAATGTATATGAAGTTGGGGTTTGATTGGGATGAGACTTATGGCTGAGTCTATGGTAGAAAATAATGACATCACTATGTATCTTATGATTTCTGTAATCAGGCAATTGATAGTTTTAAAATAGCATCTTTTTTACATATCCATCTCATATATAAGGACAACATGATAATAACTTCATGTTGGAGTTAAGGTATTGATATGGACCTAATGTGAATGAGTTAGAGTCTATGACAAGGATTAAATCTAGTTGGGTTCATGGTAGAACTTGTGCCAAGATCGTGAGGAATCACTATATATCCTATAATAATATTAATCAAGCCATATCTAGATCTTAAGAGGGGAATTTTCATCCAAATTTTGGAATTAGAACTAAAATAATATTTATAACTATACATAGGATAGGATATCTGAGTTTATGTATATAGTTTCCTAGTATATGGTTGGTGTAGGAAACACATATTGAATAAGGTGACAATAGTCTGGGGTAATTTGGATGAAAGTAATATTTGTGATAGGATTCAACATAATTAATCTATAGGCAACTACATATCCTATGAGAACATGAATCAATCCACTCATAGTTATTGTATGGTAGCCTTCTCAAAAAATAGGTCTTATATACAAGGAAAAGATATAAATAACTTCATCATAACATGAATCCATTGAAGAACCCAACATTAACAATAAGGCCTAAACAATTGGATAGAAAGAGGTTAAAGATAATAATATATTAGATTAGATCTATGATAGGTGACCCTAATGTCACTATATATCTTGAAATAACAAAAATCATGATGTATGTAGTTCTAAAATTTTATTTTTATAGACCGGGCTCAGGTATAAGGAAAATATGATAATAGAGTCACCCTAATATAGTACCATCAAGAAAACTAATGTAAATGAGATAGCCCAAACACTAGGATAGAGAGAGGGTTAAATATAATAATATTTGTTGTTGGACCTAGGATAAAAGATCCTAGAATCACTATATGTCCTGAAGTAACAAAAATAAAGACACATATAGTTCTATTAAATTCATTTTTTCATATGTTACATTATCCATAACATCATAGTCAACAAGTGTAACTGTGACCACTAAATCTATAATGAAGGGAAACCCACATGAAGATTGAGCTCTTATATAGGTGGGATTTGTTAATTTCTGGTCACATTGAATAGACTACTCAAAATAGTTTAATGTTCTATGGGATAGAGTAATCCAAAGAGTTTAAATTTATGTTGTATAGACTAATTCAAATCATTTAAAGTGACTTGTGATGGATTATATATGTCATTTATTTTAAATTCAGGTTTTTATGATGATTGTGTCATAGAGATTAAGGTCTTATGACGAGGAAATTTATGAAATTATCATGAAAATATGTAAATTAATTCTTGTAAAAAAAATTTATTAGTGGTAGTCATGATATAATATATATCCATTGTAATTAAGTAAGAATCTATATTTCAGTATACCTTGTGTATGGTGTATGTAACTTTCCATTTTTTATCTAAATTAAAAAAATCTAACTATGTGTTGTTGAATTTATTATGATCAAACCCAATTCCACTTGGATAATTGATAATAGGTGAAAATTCTTATTAAATTATTGTGTGAATCGATTATGGGGGATTTCCAACTTATGCACCATGTGTAACCTTTTCTCATTTATTCATTCTATTTAATCACATAAAATTATATATTATTCATCATTTGAGGGCAGATAAAAGTTGGAAATGTGAAGTGATCAAAATTAGACCTTATTAAGTAGGACTACCTCTATCCCACACACAAGTGAGTATGGAGTCACTTTTATAGTACTATGGTTTGTGGTTTGATATGACCTAAAAGCCTATAGAAGCTTTTCTGACCAAGATTTATTATCTTTATCAATCATATTTTAAAGGGTATTAAATATAGTTTTATTAAAGGAATTTATTTTTCCATTTTTCACCATAATATAGTGGTATGGATGTTGGATTGAATATTTTATTTCTAATATAGCCTCGTAAATTTATAATAACACTAATTGGTGTTATTATTTGTGAATATTATTCAAGGGACACCAAATATGGTAGTGATATTTGAATTCGTGAATTTAATGATAGCCTTTTTTTCTACCATCCTTGAAGGATATAACCTAATCCCACTTAGAAAAGGAATTAGTAGTGGTAATAATGTACTTGAAATACCTAAATATAGTTGGGGGATATCTCTACATGTTATATATCCCCAACATGCTAAATAGATAAGATTATTTGGAAGTGTGAAACAACTATGGGGTTTATGGATAAAATTTGAATGTATGTGACAAGAATAGAACTTCCTTGTGAACTCTATAAAATCTTACATTATGGATAGAAAGAAGTATCTATGTATCTTCATTTGATTAATGATCTTGGATCCTAAATGGTGAGAATCACAGGTGCTAGCATGGAATTCCTATATAATTGTGAGGGTCTCTTGGGATTTTTTTAATTGAGTAGGGCTTCATCAAATCAATTTTTGTGGAGGACTATGATAATTAATTTCATCATAAAAGAAAAATATTTATCGCATGATGATGAATCATTTCATTATTTTCTTGATATAGTCCTAAAATTCTATTTTACAGGTAGGTTATTATAGGATAAATACATCCATTTATGGTATTAATCAATGATGGTATATGATTTCCCTAATCTGTTGTGGTGTTATTCTCATTGATCTCTTACATATCATTATTTAAAGATACTAATACCACTATATGATGTGTGGTGTGAATGACCATGTCATCCTGGTCTGTATCTACCAAGGTTATAGTTGTATTTTCTAGTGCATATACCTCGGCATTCTATAAATGCGAGATGTGTGAAAATGTTGGATCTGAGGGAAATTTGATCATTAACCCACGTACATAATCAAGAGAAAAAAAATTATTACTTTTTAATGATATGGTTTACATCTATTTACTTGATTAACAACATTGAATTACCATAGATGTTTAATTTGTCCACTGGTATCTACTAGTCTAAGTTCAATCCAAAAATAATTTCTTGGTATTCTACCTCAATGTTAGTTTATTTTTCTAATAGTAAGAAGGAATATAGAAAAATTACTTTTATTAGGGAGACAACTAAACTCCCGAATACGAATAAATTGGGATTTTGGTTTTCCATCCTTCTACATGTTGGTCTCCTGGAGGAACCGTCAAAATATATATTCCATGATTTGTATGTTATAGGAATGGAAGAGTCGCCTTTATTATGGAGTTTTGTATCAAAAAACTTTTATAGGATAGGGTACATCGTGAGGGAATATACTAACGCTTGTGATGAGAGCTAATAATTTAGATATTTTGATCTGTTTTTCAATGGAAATTTTCCCCATAATTGATTTAAAACCTAGGTAATTTTCACACTTTGGTTACTTTTTCAAATCATGTATGAAACTTATAAATGTATTAAATATTGAGTGTCAATGATTTATTCATTTTTAATAATTAATTTTGAATCCATACATTGGTTTTTGAATCTTCGGTGTAAATTATTAAAAGTCACAAAATTATAATTTTCATAGTTTAGATAAATTAGGTATTTATTCAGAAAAATCATACACTGAGTATGATTTTCATGGGTTTTATGTAATTAAATGACAAAGTAGAAGTTCATATGAATTTCCCATCACCATATGACTTTTTCTATCCCAAATCATATGACTTTCTAATAATAAGACTCTGAAGAGACCATAAAAATTCACCAAAATATATCATATGACATTGTTCATTAAAACCTAGCTTTATCATTATAATTTAGTGCCCATTATAAGATTTTACCAGTAGTAGATCATACGAGTTTGTCCACTGCATCAAAATTTCACTTCATATGACTTCACCGAATGAGACTCATATGAAATTACTTCATCTCAAGAATATGAATTTTCATAATGGATTAAATACATTAAATATATATAACTTATGAGTGAGGCTCTATGTACCTGTATCTCTCATATCGTCTTCTCAAGACCAGGAAGCAGCACAACACAACATAGCCATCTCATATTCCCAAAACTAGGTTACAACAATCAATGATTTCCAAGACACACAAGTTATCACTAAAATAGTAGATCCACACCAGTATTTAATGAAAGGTTCCGCCAAGGTATCCTCCATCCTCTTGATTTAATTAGGTCTCTGTGGTACACAAAACTACCCTATATCATGAGCATCACATGACACCATTCATATTTAGCCACATGACCTCGGTTCACATGAAGTCTCACTAAGTGGATTAGAAAGAATATTAATGCATATTCACACTAAAATACATCAACAAACACTACCCTTACAGTCCTACCTCAACTTAGAACCACACCTAAACTAGTTTTTCAAAAAATTAAGATGCCTCTTCGAGCTTGAAATAGGTCCAACTAAAGATGAAGACTCACCAGAGATCAATTTGAAGGTCTATGTTTATTAGGTTTCTTCCCTATTATATGATTGAATTAGAGGGTGCATCCATGAAACATTTTATTAAAACTATGAGTATGAATGCTGACACATATGAGGTGATCAATATATTTTCTCAATGAAGTTATAATTGGTGTCAAGATGTGTAACACCCTGAGATTTTATGAGATATATTATTTTTAATTTCTTTGATGTCTTCTATTATACACAACACCAAGATTGGCTTGTACTATATGTAACACCGTATTAGCTTGCAGTATATGCAACACTATTCTTGGCTCGTGTTACACACAAATTCAAGTTCGTTTTGTGGAAATTATTATACACAACATTAAGTATAGATTTTGTTTAATTTATAAATGAAATAATTTTGGATTATGTTATACGCAACACCAAACAAAGCTTTCACTACACACAGCCCTGACTTGGCTTCCATTACACGCAATCAAGACCTTCTTCGACAGCGTGTGTAGTACGCACTACCAAGTTTCACTAAATGAGATATTATTTGTTTATTATTATGAACTAGCCGTTATGAATAATAATACCCACTTTTTGAAATTTTATTTTTCAAAATGGGCTTCATTTTTGGATTCGAAATATCGAAATTAGCCTAGGGTGAATTTTTTGTATTTAACTGAAAACTTTCAATTTTTAATGAATAGTGAAAACATTGGGTTACTATTTAAAAACTGTCTTTTTATTTAAATAATTATTTATTTTATTTAAATTTATTTTTGGTAAAAATTGATACATAATACCTATATAAGTTCGATGTAATTCAATGGAGTCATTTTATAATAATTTTAGATATATACAAATTTTATTGAACTTTTCACCATCTTTTACCCACCTCCTAGGAGAATTTGAAAATTTCTATAAAACATAATTTTATCGCTTCTGTGAGTGGAATTTCAAAAATCCAAGAGACGTGGTTAATATAAAGGAGTAAAATGTGGTTCAATAAGATAAAAATAATTTTTGTTGAATAGTGACTTTTTACATTTTTTTACCACGGTTAAAAGTAAATAGAGTAATTAAGGGTAAAAATGTTATTATGATTACCCAAAAACATGTCTTAATTCTATTTGATCAGAATAATTTGACCAAAGACAACATTAAGAATAAAATATGATCATTTAGGTCCACTTGGATTAGATTAGGACATTTATTATTATTTTATTTAAAGAAGAGTTAAAATAGTTTAAATCAAAGTTGAATAACTAAATCATTCTTAATATAAAGTTATACATAAGATAAATTCAACTGTGAATATTAATTAGAAAGATAAAAATATTTCCTATATAATGGTATTTTATTTATAATTTTTAAACATTAAATAATTTAATTTATTTATGACACAATGATGATGCAGTAATTACCTTATTAATGAAATATTAAAATAATTTAGGTTATAAATACCCAAATAAATGTAATTTTACACTTTTTATGAATTACACTAATTTTATAGGTTAATATGACATGTTATTATTGATTCAATTAGCTGTTTTCGAAATAATCATGTTGTTATGATTTTCAGAAAAATCAATTACCAAATAGTGTCAAAATTGACGTAAAATAGTTTTTAAAACAAATATTATATTATTAATTGTTATTATATTTTTAAAAATCTAAGGATCGTCCAAATTACTTATATAAGGTTATATATATTAATAATTAACTACTTGGGGTTCTTTTGGCTTGTTATAGTAAGTTTATTAACCATATAGTGTAAGAAAACAAGAAGACACGGTAAAAGTTAAATTATTTAACTTAGAGTTAAATCTAAATGATAAGGTTAAAATAGTAACCTAAACTTGTATAAATTCTATTGGTTGAGAGGATTTAGACCCATATCCACTTTATCTTTGAACGAAATCAATTTGGAGCTATTTTAAACCGAATATGACTTTATTATAAAATAATATTTTTAGTTTTTCCTAAAGTACCCCTCTCATCCCTTATAAAAAGGGCACCCCTTCCATCTTCTCTTCACACCCTTTTGAGCCTTGAAGCTCCAAAAACCCCTAAAAATTCCTATTTTCAACAATTCTAGTTATATTATAGAGGTTCTGGTCTTCTCAAAAGACCAACTCTAGTGCCCTAAGAAGAAGTTTAAAGGAGGTGCGTCGAGGAAGAGGTAGTCTCTTCTACCAACTCTTTCTAGTTTCTTTCTTCTTCCACTTACTCTTCTTTAGTTGTTTCATTATAAAGTAATAACATCAGTATTAATTATATACTTATATGTTATTATAAATAATAAACAACCCTATTTCACCTTCTATCCATCCTACGGAAAATGAAATCACCACGCGTGCGTACGTACGGAATACTGTCTCCACGTCGCGGTGTAATTAGTTTTTCCACCACCACCTTACTTGGATGGGTATAATGTTGTAAAGAATAACTATATATGATTAATATAACATAATACTTATTCTATGATATTATATCATCCACTCCAATTCCATTAAATAAAAATGGGATCAATATCATCACTCATGCGTACGTACGGATTACCGTCTCCACGACGCGATGAGATTCATTTTCCATGTTAACAATTCAAGAATGATTATAAAGTATATATAATAAGTAATCATGAAATATATGACATAATAATTCTACTGTATTTATGTATATATATATGTATTTCATCTACTTAATTCCATTCAATTCAATAAGGAAATGAAAAACAACATTCATGCGTACGTACGACCTACCATCTCCATGAACGGTGTATTTCATTCCATTTATCGATCTATTATATATATGTATATTCTGAATATATATTATATATAAATCATGTTTTATATTATGGAATTAAGTAATCATGATCTAGGTAATCATATTAATAATTACAAGTCAAAACACAGACGATAAATGAAACAATTTTACACAAAACGCTGCTTTAGCATGGAATTGACAAATGAGCGGATAATATAAAGTCATAAGTGAATCATATATGATACCATAAATATTATTATGGTTCTGTTACAAGTTAATAATATTTTTAAACCTATTATACAGGATTCTCGGACACATATGGAAGAAATTGGAAATATGGTAAGGGATAATTTAAAAATATCATTTTTATCCGAGATTGCTTATTCGTAAGTATTTACTAGGGTTATATTTTTCATCCATGTCCATAAAAATGTTTTTATAAAGTGTTTAATATTATTCCATTTATGTTTAACGTAATTTTTACCCATCTTGACTTTTACTTGGTGTTATCGAAGGAATATTTCTTTTGTTTACCATACGTGGTACTTTTTGACTTTTCTGTTAAAAGTACGAGGAGAATTGTTTCTTAAACTTATACGGCATGAACATATTTTTACATTTTTATAACACTATATTTTCATGAATCTTAATCTACATGATTTCATGGCTATTTTCAAAAAAATCCTTTTATTTTAAAATTTCATGGCATTTTCTGAAAAGAAAATTATTTTGAATAAGAAAGGATATTTTCCTCAAGAATTCATTTCAAGTGTTTTATCAAAACCATTTTCCATCTAAGATGAAATTATTTCATATATGTATGTTTCAAATACAATGTCTCTATGATTTATAGGGTTTCACTTTTCTTGTGATGATATGATATCCATTTGTTTTATATAGATTATGTTATAATGGGATGATGTTTATGAAACCCATTTTATTCTTTGGGTTATGATGAATGATTTATGTTTATTTTGTGGCACACATAATAATGATTTCATTATGAGATGGGTGGGACCCATATCTCCCTCCAATTCATTAGGTAAATATTTATATCTCTTGAGATAGACATGGTTGGAACGGTAAATTAATCAGGTTTAGTGATACAGGACTGGAACGAGGAGTGAACTCGATTCAGAAAGGGACTTTGTCCACTAAGATGGTCTTGGTAGCAATGCCTTGGCTACTATGGAAATAATAACATGTGCTTAATGGTTTCCACAATTACATTCTTTATTTCCATTCTATTTTATCATAATTGATGATCCATTATGATCTATTCCGTATGTACTTCCATGTTTTATGTCATTGCTCATGATTTTGATGTTTAAATATTATGTTCATGTTTTGAAGTTCAAATGTATATGGTTTGTTTTATTTTCTCCATGCTTACCCTTACTGAGCATTTGATCTCACCCTTTATATGTTTTCTTTTCACCAGGATATAAAAAAAGGTTTTAGGTAAGAAAAAAGAGGAATATCTTTATTGGAGATATTGAATATCTTTCACCAAGATTAGAAGATTATATTCTGTGTTTACAAAGGCACTAAACTATTACTGTCCTTTGGTGTCTGTTTTTGTTATGTATTAGATATTCCTCAAAAGTAATGTAATATCTATGTGCATCAAGATTTGGGTCTCTAGAGTTGGTATTAGAGGAAAGGTTTAGTTAACCTTTGGAAACTAGGATGCGAAAACTTTAGTGAGATCCCTAGAGATATTTCTAAGGTATGTCTAGGTATATCACTAAGGTTAAGTATAAGTATAGGTTATAGTCCTAGAATTATGGTAAAAATCTTAGAATTAACCCTAAGATGTAATATATTGAAGGTACTCCCCCTTTATTATGTTGTTTTCCCTATCATGATTTTTTCCTCTTACACTATTCTTTTTGGGTTTTAGACAATGGATGGAACCTGAAGGAACTATGGTGATCAATGTAATGGAAAATGCAATGATTTCCTTTCTGAACAAACCAATGTTTTGGGAGATGGAGTGAAAAATCTTATTTCTATACTTACACAAGATATGAATTATTCTGGACTTCCAAATGATCAGAGAAGGGAACAATATTATATTGAGTCCTTCATGAGGCAACGTCCACCTTCTTTCAGTGGGTCTTCTGATCCACTTGTTGCTGAACAATGGATTAGTACCATTTAAATGATATTTTCGATACATTGATATTTAGAACATGAAAAAGTCATTTTGGCTATTTACCGGTTAAAAGGTGAAGCAGACCATTGGTGGAATCTTGTTAAAAATACAACGCCCCAAGATGAAATTGAATCCATGGAATGGGATGAGTTCAAGAACTTATTTTTCAATGAGTACTTCCCTCGTATTCTTCGAACAAAGATGGAAAATGATTTCCTTGAGCTTAAGAAAAAGGATGATGAATCTGTTGGTATATACGAAGCGAATTTTACAAGGCTTGCAAGGTATGCATCTGGCTTTATCATCTAACCTAAAAGTAAAGTTGATCGATTCTTTAGTGGCTTAAAACCAAGTCTTCAAAGGGAATTATCTATAAGAGACTTCAGTAGCTATGAAGAAATTGTGCGTTGTGCTATAAAGGTAGAAATGGAAGTTGGTGTTACATATCCATCTCATGGTTTTGACAAGAAACAAAAGATGGAGTTCAAGGAGAAATCTCAGAATAATGGTGAAAAGAAGATGAATGTTTCTTTATGCTCAAAGTGTGGAAAGAAACATGGTGGAGATTGTCTTAAAGGGACTAGAAAATGTTTTAAGTGTGGAAAAGAAGGTCATCGAGTAGCTGAGTGTTGAAGTAATACAAAAAGGGTTGCTAATGATGTGAATAAAGAAAAGACTACAGAGAACGCACCACCAACACTTCAATGCTTCAAGTGTAAGGAAATGGGACATTATGATAATCAATGCCCTAATCCAAGGTTTAATGATGATCAACGTGAGCAACCTCTTAAGGAAAAGGATAAAGGAAAGTCACATACACTCACTATTTGTGATTTTGAGTATGCCAATGATATTTTGTAATGATTAAGTGTTTATGTAATGGGATTTCAAAATAGTATCATGGAATCTCATTTATGGCATCGTGGAATTTTGGAATATCTATGTGTTGGTTTTCAATAATTATATGGTACCGATAACCGTGAAAAGTGATAGAAATATTCTTTGAATGAAGATGATATGCGCATAATAAAGCGATAAAGAAAAAAAATGAAATGAGCTCATGACTTATATAAGGACAAAGTTATATCATGGTTTGAGTATATAGAAATTTTGGGATTTTGGTATGTGTAAAGTGTTAAATTTTGACAGCATTCATGTTTTCACTAAGGGTCAATGGGTATTCATTTTTCAAGAGAATACATGATTAAGGTATTCACATGTTTTTAATTTTACCAACAAGATATATCATATGATATATGGTGGATAAATGATGGTATTCACATGCTCAGAAGATGACATTTCTAGTAATTGTTTTCTTTATACTATGAGCTTGGACAGAAGTATTTTGGATAAGACTAAAGATTGGAATGGATTATGTTGTACATAAGTCAGTATTGTTTAAGGCTAGAACTTTTTTCGATATTATTTATGGAATTTTATAATAATGTAGTTTTAGAAAAAGGGAAACCTACAGGACGGGCGACAACTCGTCGCATCGGACAAGGTTGTGGGAATCGAACCCACAACCGAAGTGTGACAGGCCTTTATCGCCTACCACTGGCCTACAAGAAGTCCCTGGTTAGTAGAAACTAGTTTTATTATATTAAGCAGTATGATATATGATGTATAAATCAATTTTAGGAACCATATATGATTAATCTCACTATAGATGGACTTATGTATTTTTGATAACTTTTTCTATCCTTTTGTTTAAGACACATTGAATTACCCATCATTCTATAACATGATCTACTAACACTTCATGAATGAAAAATTCAACTTCATTTATTTAAGAGATGAAGTATAAATTGTCCAAGGAATGACCAACGGTGATAATGTACCAAAATCAAGAAAGTATTTCTCCTAATTCCAATTTCTTCAACTTTAGGGAAATGATCTTGAAAACCAAAAATTTTGTCCTAGTACCCTTATATCTGATGAATTATATGGCACCTTAGATCATCACACATTTATGGCTTTGTGATTGTTGGCTTTTTCATAGCCATGTCCCCTACCACTCTTCATCAGAATTTGATGGTTATATTTCTCTTCCATATCCATATTTTCCACTATGTTGTCCTATGTGGAAACCCAGTGCTGAGTTACTTTGGGTGACTATAATGATTCTAACCTCTATTTTTAAAATGAAGTCTTAGTATTCATTTTTATGATGTGGGTTTCTATGAAAGAAACTTTCAAGTAGTAAACCATTTATAACCCTGACGAATTTCAAGGGCGAAATTCTTTTTAAGGGGGGTAGAATGTAATACCCCGAGATTTTATGAGATATATTATTTTTAATTTCTTATATGTCTTCTATTATACACTATATGAAGATTGTATTGTACTATACGCAACAACGTATTAGCTTGCAGTATACGCAACACTATTCTTGGCTCGTGTTACACACAAATTCAAGTTCGTTTTGTGGAAATTATTCTACGCAACATTAAGTATAGTTTTTGTTTAATGTATAAATGAAATAAGTTTTGATTATTTTATACGCAACACCAAACAGAGATTTCACTACACACAGCCCTGACTTGGCTTGCATTACACGCAATCAAGACCTTCTTTGACAGCGTGTGTAGTACGTAATACCATGTTTCACTAAACGAGATATTATTATAATATTATTATGAACTAGCCGTTATGAATAGTAATACCCACTTTTTGAAATTTTATTTTTCAAAAATGGACTTCAGTTTTGGATTTGGAATATCGGAATTATCCTAGGGTGATTTTTTGGTATTTTCCTGAAAACATTCAATTTTTGATGAATAGTGAAAACACTTGGTTACTATTTAAAAACTGACTTTTTATTTAAATAAGTAGTTATTTAATTTAATTTTTTTAGGTAAAAATTGATATATAATACCTATATAAGTTCATTTTAATTCATTGGATTCATTTTATAATAATTTTAGATATATGAAAAAAATTTTGAACTTTTCACCGTCTTTTACCCACCTCCTAGTATAATTTTAAAATTTACATAAAACACAATTTTACCGCTTCCGTGAGTGGAATTTTGAAAATATGAGAGACACGGTGAATATCAACGAGTAAAATGTGGTTCAATAAGATAAAAATAATTTTTTCTCAATAGTAACTTTTTACTTTTTTTACCACGGTTAAAAGTAAATATGGTAATTAAGGGTAAAAATGATATTATTATTACCCTAACACATGTCCTAATTCTATTGGATAAGTTTAATTCGACCAAAAACAACCTTCGGAATAAAATATGACCAGTTAGGTTCACTTGGATTAGATTAGGACATTTATCATTATTTTATTTAAAGAATTGTTAAAATAGTTAAAATCAAAGTTTAATAACTAAAACCTTTTTAATATAGGGTCATACATAAGATACATTCTACTATAAATATTTATTAGAAAGATAAAAAATATTTACTACATAATGGTATTTTATTTATAATTTTTAGACATTAAATAATTTAATTTATTTATGACACAATGATGATGCTGTAATTACCTTATTAATGAAATATTTACATAATTGATGTTATAAATACCCCAAAAAATGTAATTTTATACTTTTTATGAATTACACTAATTTTCTAGGTTAATATGAAATGTTGTTATTGATTTAATTAACTTTTTTCGAACTAATCATGTTGTTATGATTTTCACAAAAATCAATTACCAAATAGTGTCAAAAATTGACATAAAATAGTATTTAAAAACAATATTATATTATTAATTGTTATTATATTCATAAAAATATAAGGTTTGTCCAAATGACTTAGATAAGGTTATATATATTAATAATGAACCACTTGGGGTTCGTTTGGCTTGTTATAGTAAGTTTATTAACCATATAGTGTAAGAAAACAAGAAGACATGGTAAAAGTTAAATTATTTTATTTAGAGTTAAATCTAAATGATAAGGTTAAAATAGTAACCTAAACTTGTCTAAATTATATTGGTTGAGAGTATTGCGACCCATCCCCACTTTATCTTTTAAAAAATCAATTTGGAGCTATTATAAACCGAATATGACTTTATTATAAAATAATATTTTATGTTTTTTTCTAAAGTGCCCCTCTCCTCCCTTATAAAAAGGGCACCCCTTCTATCTTCTCTTCACACCCTTTTGAGCCTTGAAGCTCGGTCAACCCCTAAAAATTAATCTTTTAAACTTATCTAGTTATATCATAGAGGTTCTAGTTTTCTCAAAAGACCAACTCTAGTGCCCTAAGAAGAAGTTTAAAGGAGGTGCGTCGAGGTAATCTCTTCTACCGACTCTTTCAAGTTTCTTTCTTATTCTACTTTCTCTTATTTAGTTGTTTCATTATAAATTAATAACATCAGTATTAAATATATACTGATATTTTATTATAAAAATGAAACAACCCTATTTCACATTTTATCCATCCTGTGGAAAACGAAATCACCACGCGTGTGTACGTACAGAATACCGTCTCCACGCCGTGGTGTAATCAGTTTTTCCACCACCACCTTACTTGGATGGGTATAATGGTGTAAATAATAACTATATATGATTATTATAACATCATAATGATTCTAATATATTATATAATCCACTCCAATTCTATTCAATAAATATCGGAACGATATCATCGCTCGTGCATACTTACGGATTACCGTCTCCACGACGTGATGAGAGTCATTTTCCATGTTAACAATTAAATAATGATTATAAAGTATATATAATAAGTAATAATGAAATATATTGCATAATAATTCTACTGGATTTATGAATATATATATATATATATATATATATATATATATATATATATATATATATATGTCATCTACTTAATTCCATTCAATTCAATAGGGAAACGAAAAACAACGTTCATGCGTACGTACGACCTACCGTCTCCATGAACGGTGTATTTCATTCCATTTATCGATCTATTATATATATGTATATTATAAACATATATTATATATAAATCATTTTTATATTCTGAAATTAATTAATCACGATATAAGTAATCATATTAATAATTATAAGTCAAAACACGGACGATAAATGAAACGATTTTACCCAAAACGCTACTTTAACATGGAATTGACAAATGAATGGATAATTTAAAGTCATAAGTGAATCATATATGATATCATAAATATTATTATGGTTCTGATACAAGTTAATAATATGTTTAAACCCACTATACCGGAGTCTCGGACACATACAGAATAAATTGGACATAAGTTAAGGGATAATTTAACAATCTCATTTTTTTCTGAGATTTCTTATTCGTAAGTATTTACTAGGGTTATATTTTTCATCCATGTCCATAAAAGTTTTTTCCTAAAGTGTTTAATATTCTTCCAGGTATGTTTAATGTCATTTTTACCCATCTTTAATTTTACTTTGTGTTATGGAAGGAATCTTTCTTTTGTTTACCATATGTGGTACTTTTTGACTTTTTCATTAAAAGTACGAGGAGAATATTTTCTTCAACTTATACGGCCTGAATAGATTTTAACAGTTTTATAATGCCTTATTTTCATGAAGCTTAATCTAAAATATTTCATGACTATTTTCAACAAAAACCTTTTCTTTTAAAATTGAATGGCATTTTGTGAAAAGAAAATGATTTTGAATTAGAAAAGATCTTTTCCTCAAGAATTCATTTCAAGTGTTTTATCTAAACAATTTTCCATCTAAGATGAAATTATTTCATATGTGTATGTTTCAAATATAATGTCTCAATGGTTTACATTGTTTAACTTTTCTTATTATGATATGATATCCATTTGTTTTATATGGATTATGTTATAATGGGATGATGTTTATAAAACCCATTTTATTCTTTGGGTTATGATGAATGATTTATGTTTATGTTGTGGCACATGTAAGAATGATTTCATTATGAGATGGGTGGGACCTATATCTCCCTCCAATTAATTGGGTAAATATTTATATCTCATGAGATAGACATGGCTGGAATGGTAAGTTAATCCGATTCAGTGATACAGGACTGGAACGAGGAGTGAACTCGATTTAGAAAGGGACTTTGTCCACTAAGATGGTCTCGGCAGCAATGCCTTGGCTACTATAGAAATAATAACATGTGATTAATGGTTTCCACAATTACATGCTTTATTCCCATGATATTTTATCATGATTGATGATCCATTATGATCTATGCCTTACGTACTGCCATGTTTTATGTCATTCCTCAAGATTTTGATGTTTAAATATTATGTTCATGTTTTGAAGTTCAAATGTATATGGTTTGTTTTATTTTCTCCATTCTTACACTTACTAAGAATTTGATCTCACCCTTTATATGTTTTCTATTCCCCAGGATATAAAAAAAAGTTTTTAGGTAAGAAAAAAAGGAAGATCCTTATGGGAGATGTTGAAGATATTTCACCAAGATTAGTAGATTATATTCTGAGTTTCCAAAGAAACTAAACTATTACGGTCCTTTAGTGTCTATTTTTTGTTATGTATTAGATATTCTGAAAAAGTAATTTAATATTTATGTATGTAAATCTTTGGGTCTCTAAAGGTTTCCTGGACCTTGTAGTTTATACAAATTCTACCACTAAAACCAGACCATTCATGTGATTTCAATCTCCACACAACTCAATGTTATACCTATATTACCATAATCAATGTTCTATAATTATAAACCTGAAACACATAAGATCTATTATATTCAAGGAATAGTCGTGATCACCAAGTGAAGTGACTCTCATTTTCTCCAATAATTCAGTATACTCTAGTCATAAAATGGCATCGGGGTCTTCATTGTGTACATACCAACACCCACATTCATCAATATTCATTCCTATAAATGTTATTTTCATAATCTTTCTTCTTCATCCATGCACACTACATATATCCATATCAACCAATGTAAAACAAAACAATGATGTTTTAAAGAAATAGGTCGAAGATCTACTATGTGAGAAGGACTATATAGATTTCTTAATTCGATTATGCACCTTTGAGCACATAAAACCAAGACATTGTAGTGGTCCCTATCATATCATGCTAAGTATCCATGATCCCAGATCCTCCCTTAAATCATAGAAGCATCTTGATCCCACCAGTATTCATGAGCACAAGGTGTTTGGGAATCCACATTAAATTCCAATTTATCTGGCCTAAGCCTACCATCACTAAATATGAATAACTAAATATAAATTCCACCAACCATCACATGAACTATTTTCTACCAATTACACCTCAAATGATAACTTCTATCAAAACACATCTTCCATTATATCCATGATGCAAAGAAGCACATCACCTTTGACTATTCTTGAATGAGTATAGAGCTTGTTCATGGGATAAGCCTCTCAAATAGGTATGATCCTTTCTCAAATTCTATTGTGAAGAAATTAAGGGATATAATATATAAATGGGATGGGGGTATTTGGGGATAATGAATTCCCCCTCGGAGGGTTAATACTTAACACTTTTATTTTTCTTTTTATATTGAATTCATTTATGTGATGTGAAATTAAATTCTATTCTCTTTCCTTATTCTACTTTTTTTTAATTATTCCTTTATTTGATAAACATGATCCCTCAACTCCATGATAATAGTGTACTACATTGAGTTTGTAAATTCTTTAGTGAGGTCCATAGATACTTGAATCCCTATTCTTATTTCTTAAGTTTTTATTCAAATGTGATGGGGAAAAGGTTTTTATTAGATTCTTGTGGGGATTGTCCATCATCCCTAGAATTATCTAGTTTTCATTCCAACCTATAAAAATTATTTATACCTCCCATGACCTATTTCTTTTCATATACTCTTGACTATTCAGAGTCATGTAATGATAAAAAAATGATGGATTTGGGTGTAATTTGGTGATATATATACTTTCATGTCATGTTCATTATTTGAGACTATAGAGGAGGTTAGGATATATATACCTAGGTGATTTATGAAAATAGGTAGGTTCTAAAAATCTTAGTAGAGGATAGTGATTCATGAATGTTATTTATTTTATTATCAATTTTATAATAGAAAAATAAATGGATAATAAAGTTTATTATAGTTCTAATCATGGTCCCATCACTTTTCCCAAATAACATGGTGTCTATCTTATTTTATTTAATTTGGATTCATAGACAAAAATGTTTCTCTCCCCTTATATTACTTCATTTATTATTAAGAAACAATATATATGTGTGTGTGTGTATAAGTAAGTGATTGATAATAATGGAGCACCAACCCACACACTCCTTGGAAAATGAAAATTTTCATTCCCATGGGACTTTATTTTAGGTTAATAAAATATTGTTTCGTTGCGACCCGTGTTAGTCATGTGATCAGGTTTTCCATTGATTTCTTTTTGGGACAAAAATTGGATATCAAAATACTCTATAATTACTTCCCACTATGCAATATGCCCAATTATGATTGGAATAATATGAATTTATTTTATAATAATGATAGAAAAACTAAATCAACTTTATCCTTCTATTGTAAAACCCATGAACCTACTTTAGTGGGTAAACACCATATCATGGAATATCACACAATGCACACTATAAAGAGCATTTATTCATGAGTATTTTGAAAATATTAAATTTAGAATAATATAATTTTATTTTAACATTATAATTTAATTTGTTAATTCGTCATAAATATATTATCTTAATATTAATTTTGGGTTCTTCCAAAAAATATTGATTATTAGGTGAATATTACAAATATCATTCCGGTTAATGCCATGACTCATATAAAATTTCTAGGATGTAAGCATAAAATGATACTCACAAAACCAATTATGTTAAAAAGTATATTTATTTATTTAATAATTTTATGTATTTTAAAATATTCTTTGAACTTATAAATCCTATGTCACACATTTTTTAGAACTACATAAAATTTAACTTAAATAAAAATCTATTTTTGGACTTTTCATTGAATCAATTATTCTAAATGTGATTTTAAATTTTGTCTTTCCTTGAAAGGATCGTATATTTTATTTTTATTATAATAAATTTATTTATTACATTAAATGTTTTATCCAAGATAATTTTATCTTATATATAAATATTAATCTTCAAACCATATTTTTTTAAAAATCGTTTGTATATAATTATGTGTTTTTATTCTAAAATTAAAATTTCATGCCCTTATAAATTTTATTTGATAAAATTTCTTTTAGATATTATATTTTAAGGATAAAATTAGATAAATAGATAAATATTAAATTATTAGTAAAATTATTTACTATGGTTAAAAATTAATTTCCAATGTAAAAGTAAATTAGGGTAAAAGTTAGAAAATATAAAGAAAACACCCTAAAACACTCCAATCTATATAAAAAGGAGTGGTTTTGGTGATTTTATACCTATACTCACATGAATATCCTATTTATTTAACTTTTCTCATTAAAACATTAATAGAAACTTTATATTATTGAAAATATATGGGTTACTCCCAAAACAACCCTTCCATTCACTTATAAAAGAGTAACAATTACACCACATAATAAATCAACTATCCTTATAATTTCTTCCTAAAACCATAAAAGATTTCTCCTCATAAAACAATATCCCATTTTAAATAGTTTATTGTCACTATTATTTATCATAAGGCCTTCATTTTGAAGGAGATTTATACAGAAAATTCAAGTCCCTAGCAAGAGTATTACCAACAAATAAACATTTATTCTTTATTATATTAATTCAAATTTATTCTACCCCAAATAAAATAATTCTATTAGTATAATTTATATATTTTAATAATATTTTATTAGGTTTATTATCATTGTATATTAACCTATATCATTCATTAAGAAAAAATGAAATCACTGTTTGTGAGAGTGTCCAGACTACTTTCACCATGAGAAAAAAATAATTTTTTTATCACAACCCATAATTATTAGTTATGATAATGGATTTTATGATTAAATTTTACATTTATGATATCATTATTTTTTTAATAATAAATTTGATAACCTATTAATTCTATGTTCAATAAATGATAATTGTTAATTCAATCGTTTAAAATAAGCATGCTAAGAGGTAAATATTTTATTCAAAATTTGTAATCTTTTCATATCCATTACCTATTCTTATAATTTAAATATAGTTCTAATATATCACACTGATAAACACTAAATAATATCATTATGATTTTTTTATAGTTATGTTAGAAAAAACCACCACATAATCATTTATCAAATCTTGTTACATTCATGTTTAGGTCAGTTTTACCACCTACTTGAACAATACTATGAATTTATATCATGAATGACTATGGGAATATAATTACTAGTATAATATAACATAAATGTGTAATAATTATTTTTTATTATGGATATTTTATATCAATATTTAATTAATCAATTAATAAAATACAATTTGATCATCAATAATCATTGAAGCATGATCATTATTGATTTCATCTTCAAGTAAAAACACTAAAATCCAAATGAAAGGAATTTGAAACATCAAAAATTGTTCTAAAAAATCCCTAAAAGTAAATATAATTACATATTAATGATGAAATTTGAAGATAATATTTAATTCATACATTTCTATTATGAAAGTAATATAAACAATCAAAACTATAAACACCCAATGTGGGGAATATATAGAATTAATATAGTGAATGGATACTTATGAAGTGTATAAATAAAAATTGATATGGGTAAGGTTATGAATAAAATTATTATGATATATATGTTTGTGATACAATAGGTTAAAGTAAATTTTTGTAAGTCAGGATAAAAGGTACATGTTTTCTGTCTCAAATTCCTTTATTTGATATATGTTTGGTAATATTCATGTAAATTTCTTTATGTTGTGTATTTACTGCCTATTTTTTATTCTATAACATTAAGTGAATTTATTCTTGGTATTTTATGATCAATTTTAATCCCTATCTTTCAATATTTTTTAAATGTATTGAAACCCAATTTATAAGTGGGGTTTTTCTATCTCAATTTTTATTCTTTAGGACCAATGTTACATTCACCACCTATTTCCTTTTATGTGGTCAAAATAATTCCATGGAATAATTTTTACCATATTAATCATGAGATTTAAGGTATTTAAATAACTATATTATTATCCCTATCTCATATTCATTTGATTTAATAGTTACCAAAACTATTGTAAATCTTAATTTTCTCTATAGTATACAAACCATCCTATGTTTTGGTAAAGTAAAAGTGAGTTTAGTTTAATAGAAAATAAATTTTTTTTCTAGATAATGGAAGGTTGGTGTGGTTTTATAATATATTTTCCTTGGGATAATCACCTCAAAAAGGTTTGGTTTATGATTGAATCAAATTTCACCCTTATGCACAATGGGTGGGCCCAAAACTACACGCTTGGCTAGACACTCGTAAGGTATTTTATTTGGAATATCCACAAACTCTTTATAAACCATGATGAAGGATTTTTCCTACCTTTTTTTAGTCTCATACCAATGAAAACTATTCAACACAATTATAATATCCTATAAATAACTCATAAAATTAAATGTGTCCTCACCAATATTTTTCATTGATAAGGGTGATTCTTATTACGTTGAATATACCATATAAAATCTAAGTTTATTAAGGTATTTTCTCCAAGAAATAAACATTATTATATTGAATTTGAATGTATTTTTTTCCTAAATTTTTCATTATATATAAATCCATGTTTTTATTCACACATAGGCTCATTAATGAATCAAATTAAAGGTCTTGTTGACTCTTAGGGTGAATGAATTTGACTTAATCAGGTGACGGTTGGGGCTTATAATTATATATCATTTCTATACATAGATAAGTCTCATGAGAAAATACATATTAGGTTTTGGTATATACAACTTCTAGTATCATTATAGTGTCTTGGTATAAGTTTTTGATAACATGGTTTTATTTCAAGAATTATGCATTCCATCAGTATACGATTAATGATTATTATAATCCATTTTTTTAGTTTGTTATAATGGATATAGAATCCTTTAATTTTAGTTGATTATAGGATAATTTGGTTATTTACTCCTAATATATCACTTATTACAAGTTTATATTATGGTATCTTCCACTGTATGCTACTCCTTACTAACATCTTAGCTCACCCTTATTTGTTTTATTTTCCTAGGAAACCTAGAGAATAACTATGTTTAGTTATCATATATTTTATGGAAGGTAAAAATATTGTTCTCATAATGAGTTCATGTTATATATTATGTTTTAGAATGTAATGTATGTATGTATCTAGGCTTCCATGATTGCTGAGATGTTAGACCCTTTAAGAACTCTTTTATGTTTTACCACTAATGTAATATAACTACTAGCTCCATGTTTCTAGAGTGAATGATGTTATAGTTAATAAAATAGGTATTTTAGTGGGAGCCTTGGGATTATATTTAGAAAATCCTAGTTAAATATAACTAGTACTATAAAAACCCCTTTATATTTCAATAGAATTATCCAGTAATATTAATAGAGATTGTATTTTTAAATTAAATTTCATGATCTAATAAAGTATATTCAATAGTAAATGATATATAAGTAAATGAGAGAAATGGGAAACATATAAACATCTATAGTCATAGTATAGATGTTTCACCGGAGAATGTAAATGAAGTTATATTTGACATTAAACAAATAATAACCATATTAGTATAGTTTTATTAAGTTATGAAAAATAATCTCACCCACATAGAGTGACCCATTGATTCATAACATGGCATAACTATTTTATAAAACTTCATGTGACAACAATCTCTAGAATTTAGTGGAACTAATAATCCATTGGAAACTAAACAATGAATCAAGTCCTTAGAGAAGATCATTCTTACTTTATGAAGTAGTGAAAAGGAAAAAATTCATAATGGAAGCATATTGTATGAAGGGAGATGTAAACCAATCTTGGTTACTAGTGTAAGAACTAGAGATAAATATCAAGAACGATATATATATTGAATATATCTTAAAAATATTGGATATTACCAAGGTAAAAAAATCTATATATGTTTTTTCAGAAGAATTACCTATTAATCCACCCAACCATGAAATTGAGTTATCCATTGAACTCATTTCTAATGAAATACCTATATCTAAACTCCCTATAAAATAGTGCCATTGGATTTGGTGTAGTTGAATAAAATAGTTGTGGGAGTTGTGTGAAAAGGGATAATATTCCCTAGTATTTCATTATGGATATCCCCAATTTTATTTATTAAAAAGAATGATGGGTTTAGGAGACTATGCATAGATTATAGTAAGATAAATTCCCTTAATATAAAAAATATTTATCCCTTACCATGCCTTGATGACTTATTTTATCAACTTAAAGAATCAGAATACATTTTAAATATCAATCTTCACTCTGGTTTTTATTAGATAAGGGTGAATAAATATTATATAATGAAGAAGTAATTTTTTATAAATTATGAAAATTATGTGTTTACAGTAATGCCTTTTAGATTATATAATGAACTTTTTGTCTCTATGGATCTAAGGAATAGAGTATTCAAGGATTATCTTGATAAATGTTTTTTGTTACACATAAATGATATCTTGATACACTCTAAGATATATGAAGAGCATGAGAGTCAGTTATTAATAATTATAGAGACACTAAAAATAAATTATATGGGAAATATAATAATTTTGAATTTTGGTATAATGAAGCTTCTTTTATTGTAAATTTTGTATCCAAGAATTTAATATTTTTTGGCCATTAAAATATAAATGTAGTAAATAAATATCCTATAATTATGAACATAAATAAGATATAAAGTTTCCTAGAGTTATCAGGTAATTATCCATGTTTGTTCAAGACTTTTCCCAATTGTCTCACTATAACAGAATCGTCGTTTAGCGGCGGTTTTAACCTCTGCTAAATGGTGTGGCGGCAGTTTTTGGAAACTGCCACCTAATACGGTGTCGCCAATATTTTCACGGCGGTTTCGTTTAGCGGCGGTTTAAGTAAAGCATCGTAGCTGTCTGATTTCACGGCGGTTTTAGCGGCGGTTATAACCGCTGCGAATAGACTCAAATCTAGCGGCTGAAAAACCGCCGCTAAAGCCAGGAAAACCACCGTAGGATGAGACAACCATGATGTGACTATTTTGTGGTGGTTATAACCACCGCTAAATGTAAAATAAAATTTAATTTTAGCGGCAGTTTTTAACGTTTAGAGGCGGTTTAAACCGCCAACGACCCACCGCCAACTTACATTTCGCGGCGGTTAAAACTGCCGCTAAAATCTTCCCAGAAAAAAAAATGATTTTGCTGCCCCACTGCCCTGAAAACCAAATCAAACCAAATATAACAGAGAGAACAATTATAATACATGAAAAAAAAGCCATGAAAACAATGTAATGCCAAAACAAGTGACACAAATAAGGATAATAGCATCCAAGCAGTGAAGACAGAAATCCCTAAAATACTAAATACCCTACCTTACCACTAAACCCTAAAACAATTCCCTATATTCCAAGTAGTGAACACAAATAAGGGTAATAACATCCAAACAATTATTATATAGATTTCCCACTTTTTACAACACATGGAATCCCCAACCACTCCCATCGAGACCACTACTAAGCAGCACACACCTAAAAACACACTAGTCTCTGTATCAATATCTTAAGAATATTTCATCAGCCAATTTATTAGGAATATAACCATGTCTTAAAATTATGACATGCCTTAAAAATTGTAGCATCCATTTTCATCTTCATAATATCCTCATAAACAACATTCAAAAAATATCATATATTATAGATCATACAACTGTCTTATCCACTTTCAAAAAACAACATCAAGAAAGAATTCCAATTATTCAACAATTTGTGGATATTCAATTTACTTCTAGAAAATCATTAGATCATATTCTATGAAACTTCTAAAACATATAACTTCAGGAAAAACACTCAATTCCAACTTTATTCACCAACTCTATTCATAGGGAATAATAACATGGTTTAAATATCTTCTAAAAAAATAAATTCATCACATGGAATATCACCTAATCAATAATGAATATCTCAGTTGGGATCTCCCCAAACTATAATCAATATTTCAATAATATTCTCACACAATCCATAATGATTCTATTGGTTATAATCCCACAATAATTAATTAAAAATCGCATCCCTTGGAAGGCATTTCTCCCAACTGATAATAAACCTTTTGGTTGAAATCTTCCCTAACCCATAATCAATTTCTTAATAGTTTTCCTTCCTATAAAATAACACCATATTATAGGAGGATTTTTATTTTCTATAAAACCTAACCTAACTATAATATTGAGTGGTAAAATCTGATATGATGAATCCTATATCACATTCACTCAACTAATTGAATATTATAAAACATATAACTTTATGAAAAACATTCACTTCTACCACTATAATCAACATGTGAAAACTTATATAGAACCTTTAATTCCCTATAGAAACACATATCGAACCTCTAATTCCCGATAGAAAAATCACACTGCAAGAGAATTCATTTGAGAAGTTGATCACCCCCAATATGATTCTCTAGTAGTTAAAGACATTCTAAGGGGTCTACGTGTACCTCTAAGTCCCAATTGAATTATAAAATAATAAATAGAAGTATCATAACTATAGTGATATATATAAGTCCCAGTTGAATTATAAAATAAGAAATGGAAGTATCAAAACTATATTGATATGTATATGTGAGAATAGATAAAATACACATATCATACCAAAAACTATATTGAGAAGTATCTGATCCTATCCCTCCCTTGTATACATCATCATATATTGATTCAATGAAAGTGGAAAGGTCTGATCAGTATATGAGAGAAAATACAACATGATAATACGTTGAACGATATTTTCATTTGTTAAAATTAAAATCCGAATTTAGTCATCACACCAAACACATTAAAATATTTAATCATTCATGAACTAAAAACATTTCCATAAACATAGAGATACATAGTATATAAGCATCAAAAGAGACCATCAATCCTCTTACAGTCCCTACAAAGAGGATTTTTCAAAAGTTATGCCCTTTAAATCTAATTGGTTTTTAACCATTGATGAAAGGAATTTAAATATAGAATAAGACAATAACATTCATATTTAATTTTTACTATAAAAAAACCAAAACAAAATCATCACTGAAACAACTCATGTCAAAGAGAGAAGCGAGAGAACCTGCACTGCTGAATGACCATCTCTCTTAGTTTTTTCAAACGCCCATCAACTTCATGCAGCTGGGAAACAATATATATATACACAAAAAACATATTTAAAAAACAACTCATGAGAGAAAACCATCGTACTATGCAAGAAAATCTTGATCTGGCTGGGGAAAACATGATTGTATATAAGACCTACCCACACTGTCTGTCATTAAAATTAAAAACTGTTAAACCCAGTTTTATTATTGTGTATTTCTAAGTCCCACATTGGAATACTCCCCATTCATTCACCAAGTCATTAATTTTACTACCATATTTAAAAAATTATCTTATTATAATGGTCGAGAGTTTCTTAAATGATAAAAACAAGAAGTAATCTATATCATCAATTGTCAATCAATAAGATTCAACGCATAGTAATATCATGAAAATCCATAAAGTACAAGCGACTCACTTTTTCCTTCTAATTTACTCTTAACTAGTTTACTATCTTTATTTAGTTTGTTCTTCTTTAAAGAGTGTTCCCCCATGTTCTCATTACTCATAAACATGAAAAATAAAGTAGTCATAACCAAACACATAAAAATAATAATATAGGACCCTTGGAAAAGTTCTTAGTAGGCTAGTCAAACAATTTATTCATAAATGATGTATACCACACTTGAGAAATCAAGACATAAAAAGAAACATCAGAAATCAATAAAATGCATAAAAGGAAAATTATAAATCAAGGAAATTTTAGTGCATGAAAATGTGTGGTGGAAACTATGTGCCACAAATGTTACATATACAAACCAACTGTTTTCATATTACAAATCAACAATACAACTACTCAGGGTCCGATGATGCATCATCACCCTCTCCACCTTCATCTCCACTTTGTGCTATCACCTATAAGAACATTATATTGAAAATTAAATATGATTGTATATTTATATTAAAACTTTAAACCCATGAAAGTTAGAAAACTAAATTGATTTTGATTATTTTTTATTTACCTGCATACCACCAGTCGATGTGCTACCACCGGGGGCATATCTGCTCATATGCTAACGTATTTCAATCAACTCTTTCTGCAATGCAGATATCTGCTCCACATGCCGGTGAACTATGCTTCGTAAAGAAACAATCTCTTTCTTATAATCTCTGGGTATGGGATGAATAAAGTCAGCAGTAGATGCAGCTGTTATCCCTGATGGCCTGCTAAAAATATCAGATGGTACGGGTCCCAAACCCATCCCGTGCACTCTCCCAGCTGCTTCTTCCCAAGGACCTTAGCAACCGGGTCATCCTGGGAGACTGAGTAGGACTATATAGGATTGAAATCCCATAGCTCTTTAATTTTCACCTATAAATAAAATATCATAATATATTAACACAGTAAAAACTGATAATAATTTATTATGATGAGAAATTGACTTCATACCCCAACTTCTTTAGCAGGATCATTAACAAAACTTCCATCTGATTTCTTGTGAACATCCAACCACAGTTCAGTCCTGGATGCTTCATGCCCTAAACTCTGTGACTTCATTAAGCAAAGATAAATAAAAAATTCAATATATTAAATAGATAATATTTTCTTATAAATATTTAAACTAATTAAAATATTACCAATGTCTTTAAGATTCTAGAAAAACTTTTTGAGCCCGCAGTGTACGGGATGACTTGCTTAGCCCGGTTTGATGCATTGTGTCTTGAGAGATCCGGAAATAAATAAAAGGAAATTTAATACTGATGTACTGAATGTCATGTCCTTTTCATATACATTTATAAATGTAAAATGAGGATAATATAATAATATATATTTCAATACCATCCGCTTCTGATCACGATGTCTGTCAAAAAACACTTTCCACTGCTCTTTCGGCACCCCACGGGGTAGCTTCTCATACATTTGCTATGTGGTCAACAAAGTATCATTGAAATCACACCATAATCTCCATTTGAAATCTTTCCACTTCTTACCTAGATTTTTTAACGTCCACTTCTGTGCTATCACATCAGCAATGGTAAAGTGGAAGAACATCTGTATACAGAAATTTATTTTGAACATATTAGTAACATGACATTCAGTTAAACCATGATGTAATAAATTCACCTTTATTTGAGAATCAAACACTTCATTTTTCCAGATTGAAGGCATATGTCTCCAATCTTCATATGAAATGGGAAGGGAAATGGGCTTCGCTGCCAGCTGGCCTAGAATCTGGCCAAGTAACCCTGCGGCATCATCTGTAGGGACCCCATAAGAATCAAATGGCACAACAATCTTCTCGCCATTCAGATTCCAAACCTCTTCTCTTTTTATATTTTTCTCCACGGTTGCATTTTTGTCATCTTCAATGAGCAAAAAATTAGTATAAACAAAATTCAATAAATTTATTTAATTAAAATTTGTACCTATGATAGTGACACTTCAGTGTGTCCGGGATGAACTGGAAGGGGCACGTCGCTGCCCCACTACTGAGCCTCCTGAAAGGGGAGTCGACGACTCACCCTCTACTGGGACATCCTCGGATGGTGTGAGAGATGGTGCAGGGGGAGATGGTGCAGGTGTGTCGACACCTGGCATCTCAGATGTCATGGGTAGGGAGATAGATGGATCTCCATCTATCGCAGAACTAGATGAAACAATATACCGCTTCTACCTTGGCATTCCTGTCATTTAATCAAATAAAATTAAGTTCAGAATATATATTTCAAAAAAATTATGCAGAAAAAAAATTTAAAAATGATAATAGATGCCAAGTACTAACAAACAAAATATATATAACAATGATAATGAATGACTGCAGAAATGAAACAAGTGGTTGCTGAATAAAGAAATAATTGTACATACAATCATTTTCCCCTTCAATCATGTCGGTTTCCTGCTTCATTTCTTCATCCACTTCATTCATCCTTGCTAGACTAATATTTTCAATATCATTATCAACAACTAACTCTGCTTCCTGTTACTGATTAAATTCAATTTTAGAGGTCAAATTTTTCACTTCATCACCCATATCATACAAATATCTTTGTATTACATGAGCAACTAAACTTCACCCTTCATCGGCAACATCATTTACATAATATACCATTTTTTCTTGCGATGCTAAGATATATGGATCATGCAGTTCACGATCACCAACATCCATCAAGCGAGAGAACTTCACAGAATTAAATTGCAAGGAATATCTTTTAACACCTCTGATAATATCGACCCATTTTAATTTGAATAAAACAACCAAAAAATGTCTGTGTTAGTTTAATTCAATAATATCATACAGCTTTCCATTGTATTCCACTTCAAAAAATGTAAATATACAACTATTCTGTGTTTTCAAACCCACTTCTCGATCGACTGTACGAAATCTAAAGCCATGCACATTATAAGCGTCAAACTTTCTAACTTCTTTTAGAGCAACTCTAGCAAAACAATTCTAATCTTCTGACACCTCTACTCGAGTATCAGTATTCATGATCTAAAAAAAGAAATATACTTTTTTAGATTCACAAAATGTATGTGTCAAACTAATTTTCGTATTTATTGCAATATTTATGAACTTACACGTCGTGAAAACCATTCTACAAGCTCTTTATTAACAGATTTCGTTATATCTTTCTCATTTCATGTTCGGCCTCTCATTCGTCTCTTTGTTTGTATCCTCAAATCTTCAATAAATGGATCTGCAATGTCACTATTCATCAGCACATATCTATGTGCCTATAATAATTCCAATTCAGTCAGTGTCACATTTGAGGTCCTCTCAACTGATCGGCCAATAGCAGGAACTATTTTGGATTTATGATGTATTTGAGATTGATTCGATGTGTCATCAATACGTCCAACTCAATTAAATCTTGTCTCAATATCATCCATGTATCGAGAACAAAAGGTAAGACACTCCTCAGCCAAATAGCCTTCATCAATTGAGCCTTCTGGTTGAGCTTTATTTCTCATGTATGATTTCAAATGTCCATGATATATGTGAAATAAAATAAACATAATTATGCATTTAATTAAGTAACAAAAATTGTTTACTTAACTGGAAAACATATAAATAAATTATCTCTCAATTAGATACATCCATCGATAATGAAGGGGTCCTCATAATTTAGCTTCCTCAACCAAATGCACAGTTAAATGCATCATTACAGTAAAAAAGGACGAAGGAAATATCATCTCCATTGCGCAAAGGGTCAATACAAACCACTTCTGGAGGTTTTCAAGCTGAAATGGATGTAGACATTTCTCACATAGTTGTCTGAAAAATCTGCAGAACTGCAGTACAATAGCAGTAATTTTTTCAGGTAATAATGTACGCAATGCCAATAGTAGTAATTGTTGTAACAAAATATGTGAATCATGACTTTTCAATCCATGTAACTTACGATTCTTCAAGTCAAAACACCTCAAGATGTTACTTGAATACCCATCAGATACCTTAACATTATTTAACGTTCGAGGGAATGTATTTTTATCCCTATTTTTCATTGAAAAAATTGTCGGAGGATTCTTTTCCTTCTCATCTGGCCAGAGATCGCGTTTTATGTTCATTACTTGTAAGTCTTTGCGAGCATTGAGATGATCCTTCGACATTTCATGCTCATTAAGCAGTGTGAAAATAAAATTTTCACAGACATTCTTCTCAATATACATCCCATCAAGATTATGCCGCAACAAATTAAATTCCCAATATAGAATTTTGAAGAATATACTTTTTTTCTTCCATTGTTGCATTCCGGTTTCGCTTGATGATACACTTCGGACCCGTTTTCCGCTATCATTCAAATGATGAACCTTCCAAAATTCTGTTTCAACATTTTCAAGATGTTTCAATATTTCAAAACCATTTCACAACTTTGTAGGTGGTCTACGATCAATGGAACCATTAAATTTTGATATGTTCAACCGAAATCTATGAGATGCATCGAGAAATCTTCTATGACACAAGAAGCACCGTTTTCTACTATGAGGTAGCCGTTTGGGCTCAAAATCAAAGTTACAAACGGGACAAGCCAAACCTATGTAAGTGTTCCAACCAGATAAATTCTCAAGCCCAGGGAAGTCACTAATGGTCCACATTAAAGCAGCATGCATTTTGAACATTGTTTTAGAAGAAGCATCAAATGTCTCAACACTGTTTCTCCATAACTCATGCAATTCGTCAATCAAAGGCTGCAAGTATACATCAATATCATTTCCAGGCATTTGTTTTCTAGTAATAATCATCAAAAGGATAAAATATTTTTGTTGCATACACATCCACCGAGGCAAATTATAAGGGATCAAAACAACTGTCCAAATGCTATAATTAGTACTCAAAGTCCCAAATGGGTTGAATCCATCGGCAGCCAATCCCAATCGAACATTCCGAGGATCAGATGAGAAATCAAGATGTAATGAATCAAATGTCTTCCACGATTGAGAATCTCACGGATGTCTCATTAACCCATTATTGTTATTATCTACATAATTCCACTTCATGTGTTCGGCGGTTTTCAATGACATGAATAATCTTTGAAATATAGTCTTTAAAGTAAAGTAATGCAAAACCTTTGCAGGTGTGGTCCTTTTCTTCTTCTCCATGAAATTATGTTCATTCAGACTTCCAAAATCACCCTTTGCCGGCCATCTAGAAGAAGATCATTTCTTGAAATTATGTCTACTTGAATCCTCTCCCCAATAAAGCATACAATCATTGGGACACGCATGTATTTTTGTATAATTCAGACCAAGCTTTTTAAAAAAAATTTCATATCATAAAAAGATTCTGAGATTTTTGCTTCAGGAAATGCATCACTAATCAATTCCAATATCATGGACATTGCATTATTTGTAATTCCACATAGTCATTTGATGTGATACAACTTCATAAACATGAAAGTTTTAAATATTTCAAACACCCACAATACAACTCTTAATTTCCATCATCAACTAAATCATGAAACGCATTTTCATCAGTGAAGTTTTCTCTTACATTTGGCTCCACAAAATCATGAGGAGGATAGAATGATATGTGACAATCTTGATCTGCCTTTGTTGCAGTCTCAAAAACATCACTTCTCATGTTGCAATTTGTAGCACCCTCTTCTGGTTGTTCTTAAATGTTTTGATGCTGATAGTGGTGTCTTGCAGTGCCGAATGCATCATTTATTAGGTTTTGAATTTCATTTTCCATTGTCGACAAACTTGGGACCTCATTCTGTGGATTAACATCAGTGCTCAATCTTTCTGTAATGTTCGATTCTCCATGCCAAATCCAACACAAATATTGATCATGGAATTTATTCAGTATTAAATGTTCATAAACCTAATCTCTCTTCAACCATGTTCTAAATTTACATTTAGGACATGGAACTTTTATTCTCCCTTCAATGGATCGATTAGAAATTGAAAAATCTATAAAATCTTTCAAACCCTTAACATACTGAGGTGTGTTCCTTGGTAATGTGATCCAACTTTTATCCATGTATATCACAATGTGCCTACACAATAATAAAAAAAATTAAAACACATAGTTACTAATAAATAGAGAAACAGATTCATATATATGATAGTATAAGATTACAGAAACATAATATAATAAAGATGAGCCCCTGAGTTAGATATGAACCCTTAGTGTTTGGGATAGGGGAAGTTTCTTTGGTAAAGAGAAACAGTGTGCTAACAACGTGGTAGCTACTTTACCATGAAAACCAAAACACATTGTTAATTTGGAATAAACTCAACCTAAGTTCTCTATAGATTCTTCATATAAAACTCTAATATTGAATAAATCTATTATAAATAATGTTTAGGGAAACCCTTATTATGCTTACAAAACTCAACACATTGTTAATTTGGAGTGACAAGAACCACGTGAGGGATGGTAGTCTTGAGGCATGATTAGTGGTGGTGTTCATGGAAATGTATGATGAAATAACTTGGGTGATTAGGTTTTGAGGTTCTATGAACCATGTGTGGATTGAATTCCTAGACCTCTCTTTGGTGTATTCACATAGAAAAGAGTGGTGGTGTGACTTGAGGGTGATTTCGGTCATATATGTGTTAATGCTCATGAGTGGAGAATTATGGTTAAATGGGACAATCGAGGATCTGACCATGGAGTTGAACTAAGTGTCAGATTCAGACTTCAGTGTGTGCATTGTACATTTTTTTTTATTCGTTGAGTTTTAAGGCATCATGATCGGGATATGATAGTGCATTGGTGGGTGGGATTGAGCGCCTTTGGTATAATTGATCTAGATAAGGACTTTCTAGTGTTGTTGCATAAAAATTTATGTGGTAAGGTGGAGACCACATCAGAAATGGCATTCAAGATGCAGTTGATGTGGTTTGGGGATCAAACTAGGGTATTCGAAGAATAGTTGATGTGTCTTGGCTTAGTGTTTGGAGTTTCATAGTATAATCATGTTGGGAATTTAGAGATGAAATGTGGGGTGTTGGTACTATCATCCAGGACAACATAATAAGATAATCAGTATCAAAAGTATAAGGAACTCCATACCTAAGTGTCATAATTCACTATAGTCAAGTACATATTATAAATAAATAGGTTATCCATTTCAAAAATTAATGAAAAATACAGAGATACAAATTCAATTAAAGTGATAACTTTCATCCAAGACTATACATACTAATGAAAAATCATCTAGTTTGGATAACATATGGAGAAATAAAATACAAATAAAATTTAAATACAAAATAAACCTAGATGAACTATCTCACAATAAAATTTCCCAAAAAAAGTCACAACCATATTCACAACTCAAAATCATCTCCATGTGATCCCCGAAAAGTCACAACATTCCAACATAATATTGAAACACTTTTTCAATATAACATTTATTTATCATTAAGGCATCACATAAAATCTTTATCCTATAATGAGTAAGAAAATAAATATTCTTTTAGTAAAATTGATGAATATAGATCGATAGGAAAGTAGGTAGTGTGATTTAACAAACCTACACTTATATAAGGAAATGTTTTAGAATACATGAATTTATTATGATGATGTGTAAAAAAATAATCTTAAATTATCATCTAAGCCTTGGAAATTGAATCTACATAGAGATAAATTCTTAACTTGGAAAAGGTTTTGTTACATTAAATATCAAAATGTAACAACTCCTTATATAGTGTTTTTATTTTATGGATCACTAATGAAAAATTATAAATTCCCATACACTTCAGAAATTGTATTCAACACACATAGATTCAAAACCACTAATATTTCATCTCATTGAAATATTATTCAATGGGTGAGACATGTCATGATTGGTTAATTAAGGTTTAGTCATCAAGATATAAGGGGAAAAACATTTTATGTTTACAAAGGCACATGAATAACCAGTCATCCATCATGATTATAATGAGACTTTAAATCATATATTAATTATTATTATAATATTGGGAGTCTTCTGTGTATGTAGGAAGCCCAATCATTAAATTTAGGAAACAAAGATAGAATGTTTTACAAATAATCATACTAAAAAATTACACAAACATGGCATGCAGATAAACATTACACATAACCAATTATTCATGCTATACAATTAATCATTCCTATGAAATATGAATCCTCTATGCCTAAATTGAGGCATGAATATCCTTGTCTATTTTCATAATGGTAAAATAGTTAAATCACCCAATGTAATACAATGAAAATAGGTAAATCACATAAATAATTAATTAATTGAATTATATCTTTATCGTAAGGTAAAATAAGAATGAACATCAATAATGTATATCATAAATACAGTCACATCACTAGAAACATGGGTTTTGCCTTTTATATGGGTTGGATTGACCTAGAAATGAGTTGTTTACCGAGTAAAAACATATTAGAAATTTACTATCTACTGTTACATAATATAATGACAAAAGAAAATAAATGTAGGATAAGAATTTTCATGCCATGGGTCATATTCACTAATAAGTAACTAAGCCCAGGTTCCAGCAGCCCTAATGTGCAACTCCCTATACGCCAATGGATCCTAGCTAACATTGAATGTCTGATGGTGGTACAATGGATCAATACTAAACACAATTAAATCATAAATAAATGAATGATAACAAACAAAAATCATAATTTTAATAACTATAAATCAAGTGTGATAACCAGTTTCATTTAAAATTTATAATTACATAATTATGCACCACTACCCTAGTTTTAATAAAACAACCAAAATATCATTCCTAATTAACTCTAATACCACTATCATGACTCGATTCTTCAAGAACCCAACCTGGGTTGGCAATGCAATTGAGTCTAAACAAATATTCAAAAAAAGTAATTTCAAACCTTAGGGTTCGTATAGGTCACCGGGTTTGCGGGGGGTCCGGGGGAAGCGGGGTCGCCGGGGGAAGCGGGGTCGCCAGAGTCGCTGGGGTCGCTAGGGTCGCGGGGGAAGAGGGGTCGCGGGGGGAAGCGGGGTCTCTGGGGTCGGGGGGGGGGGGGGGGGTCGCGGGGGGAGAGGGGTCGTGGGGTGAGAATTGGGGGAGGGTTCCGCGACTGTTAAAAAAAATAGTGTTTCACGGAGGTTTATTATAAAACGCCGCTAAACAACCGCTGCTAGATGCAATTTTTGTTGTAGTGTCTAACCTATTAACCAAGTTAACATGTAAAGGGGTTAAATTCACTTGTTTTATAGTAATTTGAGGGTAAAATTTGAATATATAAAGTGGAGATAGTTTAACTAATTAATAGTAAATTTACCATTATTTGAGGAAGGATTTTGTAATATATAATGATGAATCAATGAAAGTATTTGGTTGTGTACTTATGCAGAATGACAGGGTGATTTCCTATGCATAAAGGGAAAATAAAATCCATGAACAAAACTATATAAATCCTAACCTGATCTATCTTTCATAGTCTTCTCATAGAAAATATGATACACTACCTTTATGAAAAAATATGTGATTTATATATATATTATATATTAACCATAAGAAGTTGAAGTATATTTTCTCTTAAAAAGTGATCAACATGAGGAAAATAAGATGGTTGGAACTAATAAAAGATAATAGTTTCTCGATACACTACCCCATCTGAAGTAAAAAAATGTGATTGATTAATTGAGTATGAGGTAACATGATGTTCAAACTATGATGAGTATTAACATAGATCCTATATAAACCGATCTAGTAAAGAAGGATATTATGATTTTTTGGCAAGGGGATATATCTTTTATTTTTCAAAAATTTTTTAAACATACTTAATAGAAAAAATATAGAAGTGCAAATAATATGAGATCTTAAATTAAAAATTATTATTAAAGAAATTAATTATGGGAATTGATATAATTCATTTATATAGATTGAGTGCTGAAGTTTGGGAAGATTTTATATGTTCTATCCATACCATAGTTGAAAATGGAATGTCTAGATGAAGCCCATATCTCAAATTTCTATATACACTATGTAGCACAAATATGTATAGGAATACTAAGAGAATATTTCCTATGGGTTTTCTATAAGGTGGTAAATCATAGACTTTGTGTCCATATTCTAGTATTCAATTGGTAAAGTCTAAAAAGAAATATCCTAAGGGAGTTATACATCCTATGCCTACGCCGATATGGAAGTGGAAAATACTAAAATTCAATTTTATCATTAAACTCCAAAAGAATCCAGGGATGATATATTCTATATGGTTCATCATTTATATTCTTAAAAATTCTAACATTTATTATTAATTAGATAAAATATCTCCCTTTATAATCTTTCCTATCTTTATATAAAAGAAATTTTAAGTCTTTATAGGGAACCTCTATCGATTGTATCTAATCATGATCCATGGATCACATCGAAATTATAAAAGTGTCGTCAAAAGTTTCTCAACATTGAGATACATTTAATCACTTCCTATCATCACTAAATGTATGGGTGGTCTTAAAGTACTATCTAGAAATTTGAAGGCATGCTAATACCATGTTTCTTTTGGCTTCTAAGGTATAACAACCCTTCTATTTATTTCATATTTTAACATGATTTCTTACATAAATATTCACTTAATAAAACTCTAAAGACTGATAGTTATTGTTTCTTTTGGTATTAGGAAACATTACAAAACAATTTGAAACATGAAATATAGAGCCTTATTGAAAACATCTTTTACATGACCACAACATTCCTTTGTACTTAGCATTTCATGGGATAACCTGAGGATATACATACAAAAATGGTGAGCTATAAAGACCAATAAGGAAGTAAACAAAGATTAACACAATGGATACAATACATTTTAGGAAGTAGGAATATAAATGAAGCATAAAAGATACATTAACATAAATTCATTATATATCACGACTATCATAACATGGAAATGGGGAAACAACTTAAAACAATTTATCATTAACATAAAGGAATCAGGTAAACCCCTTTCCCAACATGGTGGGAAAAAGTCTTAAAAAGGAATCTGGTAAACCAATATCCCAACATGATGCATCATGATACTAAACATTACCCAATTCATTGGAGTTCTATTAGGGCTCACCCTTCATAATCAGTCGGTCTAATGATTAAGTGTGCTGTATATATCATATAACAAAGATTCATTCAACGTCATCATTTATTCCATGATCAAGGAATGTCAAATAGATAAATTTAAGTCCTAAATAAAAAATTATATGTGAATAAAGATTAATACCCTTGATATAGAAATGGGTATGGTTTTCACTACATGATGATTTTGGCATGGAAAATCGTGTTAAATTTTTTGCAGCAAAACAATGTCAAATAAAAAATTGTAAAAATGTGATAATGAGAGAGAATTGAGTATTTCATAATTTATAAACAAAATGAATTGTAATGGAATCATGTAACATAATATCCCAACATATTAAATGGAATTTATATTAATGATATAAAAAAAATACTTTAATAGAATTGAGAAGAGATAAATCCCTTACAAAATTTTAACACAGTAACGGGTGGGCTTAAAAGATCATAGGGGGGATCAATGAGAGTTAAAGGGATATCTCATCCTTTATACATAAAATAGATAGTAAGGGAATATTTAATATAATATCCCAATATATATAAAAATTAAATTTAAAGATATAACATGAAAGGAATGCTTGATAAAAGTGGAAGGTGGAAGATACCTTACATGGATGTGTGATCCCAAAGGCTTGGGGGGATTTCTGGGATCTTGGGGAACCCTGAGAGGACTATATAGAGTAGGTTTCATAAGTTGGTCGATCTTAAATGAGATTTAGTGAATAGAAATGGGTTTTTGGGTGGATTTATATAAGAAAGGTGGCGGAATTCTTTATTATTTTTTGTTTTGGAAACTACACACTAAAATATTCAAAACCACAAACCATCCAATGGTTTTTTCCCATAGTTTCTAGAAAAGGGGAGTGGTATAAATTATTTTAATATTATTAGGGAAGAATATATTAAAATATTTCTCTTTATTATATGGAGGTTAGTCACACTTTCAACGAAATGATTTTAAAATTTTTAAAAAACATTATGTCTGGGAGGATTCACTAATGTTTTATAAAATAAATCAAATTAAACAAAAATTACAATATTTTAAATTAAAAACATATATTTTTTTGAATATACCTTTTATATTAGTTTATTACAACACTATTGGGTTATCATGATGTCATAAAACGTAGTATATATTTATTTGATATTTAATTTTTTCCCAAAAATTTGACTATCATAGAAAATTATGAAAAATTAATCATCGGATAATATAGAAATAATGATTCCAAAAAACATATTATTTTTATCTAAATAATTTTATAAATACCGGAATTTTTACTTGTAAAATAAAAATCGCTATTTATTGAAAATTGATGGGTTGTGAAAAAATAGTTTTCAATCATTAATAAAAATTACATTAAACATAATATAAACTATATGATCATTTATATTTAATAAAATTAATTTAATAAAAATATTTTATTGAAATATTTTATAATTCAAAAATACATTAATTCATCAAAATTTATTTCCTAATTGAATTTGAATATTAATCAAAAATACTATTTGTTCATTAAAAATCATTTAAAAAGTAACAATGATAAAATGAAAGTATATTCATTATTATATGTAAAAATAATGCACCTAATCATAATTTTAGGGTATTGTTACATAGATCCTTATTACACCAACATACTCCCTAAGAGTAAGGTGTGTGATAGTGGGTCTTTTATGGGGTCGTTCGGTGAACATGGTTTGGGTCATAATCTCGATGAGCTTAAAATTCTCCCATAAATGGTTTAATTCATGCTTAAGTTGTTGGATCTATTCTTGGGATTGGTCTAGGTCAAAGCCCATAAATTATATCTACCTCAGAGGCTTCGATAAATGGGATTCATAGGGTGCGATCCTATTGGTTGAGGCCATCATTTCCCTTGTCTATGTCCGATGGATATGTTAAAATCCTATATTTATACTAGTCATGTGATCATTGTTCAACAACTATATTATCAATGGTAATGATACATAATGATCATTTAAATCTAAGTGTAAATAATAAAACTTAAGGAGTTTATATGTTTTCTATATCCAAAATACATTTAATTAAAATAAAGGAAATTTTATTCATAAATGTTCGGGTCGTTTCAACCTTCATCCCTTAAGAAATTTCAACCTTGAAATTTCCTTTTCCCAAACTAAAATAGATGAGGGTAACTATGCCTCATCACATCCACCAGTTCCCTTGTTGCCTCTTCAAACATGTGGTTTCTCCACAACACTTTGAAGGGGGGAATTGTCTTATTTCGTAGAACTTTTTCTCTATGATCTAAGATCTTCACCGAATTATACACATAGGAGAGTTCATTCTACAATTTTACCACCTATGGATTTAGTACATGTGATGTGTCGGGTATGTACTTTCTCCAGATTGATACATGGAATACATCATGTACTTGAGATAGGTTTAGTGGGAGTTCTAGTAGATAGGCCACTACTCTGATGCGATCAAGGATCTCAAAAGGGAGGATGTACCTTGGAATAATCTTTCTCTTCATCCCAAATCTCATAACACTCTTCCATAGAGATATTCAAAGGTATACAATGTCTCCAACATCAAACTATAGGTCTTGTCAATGATTGTCAGTAAAGCTCTTTTGTCGACTCTATACAGCTTTGAGTTGTTGTTGGATGGTTATAACCTTCTCCACCATTTCGTTGACCATTTTGGGTCCTAGAAGTTTTCATTCCACAACATCATCCCAAAATTTCAATGCTCTTTACCTCTTCCCATAAAGGAGCTATTTGGATGCTTGATTGGAAACTATTGTTGTAAGAGAAATCCAACAAAGTATGATTTTAGTCCCATCCAACTTTTAAGTCCACTGATAATTCTCTCAACATTTCATCCATTATCTCGATACTCCACTCATATTGGTCATCGGTTTGAGTATGATAGGTTATGATGAAGTTTAGCTCAGTTTTCAAAGTTTATTTTAGACTCTTTGAGAACATAAAGGTGAACCTTGGATCTCAATCGGACACAATCGATAGTGAAACTCCATGTAGTCTTACCACTTCTCTAGTGTATATTTGTGCAATTTTATCTATTGAGAAATCTTATCAAATTGAAATTAAGTGTGTAGTATTTGTTTATATGATCCAAAACAACCCATATATCATTATTTTCTTTGGATGTATTTGGAAGTATAGTGATAAAGTCCATGGTGATGTTTTCTCTTTTCCATGTTAGTATGGGTAATGGTTACATCATACCCTTATACTTCTGCATCTCAGTCTTTACTTGTTGATATACTATGAACTTGTATGTATATATAGAGATCTCTTTCTTCCTATTATCCCACCAATAGTGCTCCCAGAGATCTCAATACATCTTAGTGTTTCCTATGTGAATGGAGAAATTGAACTATGTGCATTGTCCAAAAGTTCTTTCAGTAACTCTGGATTTGATGGAACACATATTCTTGACCCAAATCTCACAATTCCTTATTTATTAACATTCTACTCCAAGGATTTCCCATTTTTTGATAGTTTCCACTTTATTATGAGTTACCAAATCATATTTTTGAGCATCCCCTAAACTTTCCAAAAGAGATGCTTGAGCAATAAGTTCTCGAAGGATTTATGATGTTCCCTTCTTTATTATTCTTATGTTCATCTTCATCAAATATAAAAATATTGGATCCGTTTCGATTCTCATCAATGATAGAATTTATGGGTCCATTCTACTTAGAGGATCCACTACCTTGTTCTCTTTCCCATGGTGGTAATGTATTGAGCAGTCATAATACTTGATGATCTATAACCATCTTTATTGGCGCATATTTATATCTTTCTATGTGAATATATATTTGAGACTTTTTTTAACTGTATATATTTCACACTTCTCCCCAAAGAGACAATTCTACCATATTTTCAATGCAAGATCACAGCTTCCAACTCCAAATCATGTGAGGTATAGTTTTGCTCATGAATTTTTAACTTCTTTGAGGAATAGGCAATGACATTGTCATTATGCATCAACACACATCCCATAACCTTCTTTGAATAATTGATAAAGATTACGAAAATCTACCCACTTATGGGTAGTTTGATACATGGGAAGTGATAATCCTCTTATTCAACATGATAAAGCTTTCTTCACATTCATTAATCCTGGAAAACCTGACTACCTTCTGAGTTATCTTGGTAAGTGTGTTTGAAAATTGTGAGAAATTTCTCACAAATAGGTGATGATATACCACTAGCCCTATGTTGTTATGAATATCTGTTATATATTTCAACCTCATCCATCCCACAAATGATTTTATTTTAGATGGATCCACAGATATCAAATTTCATGTGATGATATTCCATAATAATGATACTTCCTTCAACCAAAACTCACATTTGTCTTACTTTGTATAGATCTTCTCCTTTCACAAGGTATTTAGTATAGTGCTTATATGCTACTCATTCTCATCCTTGGTTTTGGAGTATATTATAATATCATCAATAAATAATACCACAAATTGTTTGAGGTAATATCTAAAGAAAATATTCATTATGTCGGTGAATATTTGTAGATCATTAGTGAGTCTGAACGTCAATACTATGAATTCATAATGCTTGTACCTTGTACAAAAATCAGTATTCGGAATATCCTCCTTCTTCACCCTTAATTAGTAATATCCTAACTACAGATCCACCTTGGAGAAATATTGTTCTTCATGTAGATGATCAAACAAGTTATCAATTCATGGAAAATGATACTTGTTCTTTATTGTGATTTTGTTGAGATCACGATAATCAAATAAAATGAACATTGAACCATCCTGGTTCTGGATGAAGAGGACTCGTGCACCCCATATGGAAGCACTTGGGAATATAAACCCTTTATCTAGATTCTCTTGTAGTTGTTTCGTTAGCTCCTCCAGCTCCACAACAGCCGTTATATATGGAGTCTTGGATAATAGAAAGGAATTAGGTATAAGATCAATCGATAATTCAATATCTCTTCTAGGATGATGACAAGGCAATTTATTAGGAAACACATCAGTTAATTCCCTCACAATACACATGTATTAAAGGATGTTTCCTTCATTAGACTCAATCATCTGGTAAATATACACATTCCCATAGGGGAATAAAACCCATTCTTGAGATGATTTTACTAAATAATATTCATCCTCCTCATTTAAATTGTATAGAATTGGGGCTTGATTAACCATATGGAGAGTGATTCCCTCTCATAACAATTAATGTTTGCTCTATATATGGAAATCTAATCCATGCCAATAATTTCATCAAATCTCACTAAGAGACGTATGATGTTTTTTGCAGGGAAATTAAATCCAGAAATTGTGATATGGGGGGATTCATTTGCATGGGATTCTATAATTTCCCCATTTTTATTTTTCACCAACATCTCTATTTCTATGATTTGTGGTGTTGTTTGAATTATTCTACTAAACTTTAGGGATATAAAAGAATGTGTATAACTATGTACGATAACCGTAACTTTCACATTTGGTTCTGGTTCTAATTTATCTTATATATACTTATGGATGATTATTTTTTAAACTATTAAACACATAAATGGAAATCCAATGAAATTAAATGGATAACTTATAAATTACATTTATCTCCTTAACTTACAAATATCTAGGTTTCAAACTAGGTTTTCCATGATATAATTTCTAATGTATATTATTATTGGATTTTTTATTCTCTTATTAATGGTTTGTACTAAGATTATAAATTTACCAAACCATATCCCCTGGGAGTGTCGAACCAAGAGTTCAACAAGGCCTATTTTTTTGCACTAGTTCCCATTGGAGTCGAGCTCAAATAGGTGTTTTTGGGTTTTACCCCTAGATACATTTGTGCTAGATCCACCTTTAGTTGTTTGTATCTAGACATGGATGTATTTTCTTGATAAACCACATACACTATACTCACCAAAACATAGGGATTATTTTCTAATAATTAGTCTTTTCTTTAAGACTTTCACTGGATTTTTCTAATCCTAATTCCAAAAACAACTAAACTTATCCTCTGATACCAATGATAAAAATACTACTCTTTCTTTCATATTTAAACATGATTTACTTCATAAATTTTCACTTAATAAAACTCAGTAGATCGAGAGGTCTATTTTATTTGGTTCTTAGGAACATTGCATAAATATTTAAAACATTAAATAAACATCGTTATTGAAAATATATTTTACAGGACCACAACATTCCTTCGTACTTGGAATTTCATGAGATAACCCGGGGAAATAAATATGAAAGGTTGAGCTATAAATCCTAGTAAGGGAGTAAAAAATGCATAACATGAAGAATAAAATACATGTTTGGAAATAAGATTATCAATGGATAATAATAGAAACATGATCATAAAGGCATGATATAGCATGATTATGATAACATAGAAATGTGGAATAACTTAAAACACTACATCACTAACATAAAGAAATCAAGTAAACCTTTATCCCAACATGGTGGAAAAATTTCCTATAACGTAATTAGGTAAACCCCTATCCCAACATGACTTATCATGATACTAAATATTAACCAATGAATTGAAGCGCTATCAGGGTGAACCATTCATAATCATTTCAATCTCATGCTTAAGTGTGCCACATAGATCATATAACATAGATTCATTAAAATTCATCATTTATTCCAAAATCAAAGAAAGTTTAATACATACATGTTAGTCCTAAATAAATATGTATATGTGCATAGATTTGAATACCCTTGATAGATAAATGGGTATGGTATTCACTACATGATGATTTTGGCATGGAAAATCTTGGAGAAATTTTAACAGCATGATGACATCAAATAGAAATTTATAAAAATTGATTGATGAGAGAGAAATGGGTCTCTCATCATTTATAAATTAAATGAATAGTAAGGGGATCATGAATCATAATATCTCAATATATTATGTGTAATTTCTATGCATAATATAAAATAAATTTTTAAATGGAAATGAGAAGAGAGAAATCCCTAACAGAATTTCAGTATAGTAACGGGTGGAATTAAAAGATCATAGGTGGGAATGTGAGTGACAGGAATATATCATCATTTATACATCAAAAATAAATTAAGGGAGATATTTAATAAAAAATACCAATATATACAAAAAGAAAATTTAAATACCTAACATGAAGGGAATGTTTGATAAAAGAGGAGGGTGGAAGATCCCTTACATGGAAGTGTGATACCAAAGGCTTGGGGAGGATTCATGGGAGATTAGGGGAGCCTTGGGAGGACTATAGGGAGTTTGGGGAAGAGTTTGGTAGATAATCAAAGATCTAGAGTGAGGAAAAATTGGTTCTTGGGTGGTTTTATATATAAAAGATGGGGGAATTGTTTATTATCTTGGTTTTACACACTACACACTAAAATATTCAAAACCACAAAACATCTCATGGTTTTTGAAAATAGTTTCTGGAAAAGGGGAGTTCTATACATTATTTTAAAATTATAATAGCTGAATATATTAAAATATTTCCCTTTATTATGTGGAGGTGAGTCACACATTCTAGGAAATTATTTTAAATTTTAAAATATTTTATGTCTTGGAGGATTCACTAAGTACTTATAAAATAAAGAAAATAAACCTAAAATTACATTATTTAAAAGTAAAAACATATATTTTTTCTAATATACCTTTTAAATTATTTTATTACATCACTACTAGGTCATTATGATGTCATAAATTACATTATATATTTATAAGGAATTTAATGTTTACCCAAAAATTCGACTGTCTTATAAACTTATGAAAATTTCATCGATGGATAATTTTGATGTACTGATTCAAAAACTAACACTAATTTTATCTGAAAAATTTTATACATATTTGAGTTTTTACTTTTTAAATAATACCAATATTTATTGAAAATTGATGGGTCTTGAAAAATATTTTTCAAACCGTAATAAAAATTACACTTGACTTCATTAAATTTATACAATAATTTATATTTAATTAAAGTAATTTAATAATAATATTTTATTAAAATATTATTTAATTCAGAAATATATTAATTAATCAAAATATATTTCTTAATTGAATTTTAATATTAACCAAAATACTATTTGAGCTTTAAAAATCATTTTCAAAGTAACAATAATAAAATGAAAGTATATTCATTATTCTATAAAACAAATGCACAAAATCATATTGCTAGAATACTTCTAAATATCCCTTTATTAAACTAGAATATTCACTTAGAGTAAGGTGTGTGATTGTGGGTCTTTCATGGTGTCGTTCGGTGAACATGGTTTGGGTTGTGATCTCGATGAGCTTGAACTTCTCCAATAAATGATTTCATTAAGGCCTAAGTTGTTGGATATCATCTTGGTATTGCTGTAGGGAAAATCCCAGAAATTCGATATCTCTAGAAAGATAAGATAAATGGTCTTTATAGGGTACGATCCTACTGGTTTAGGATATCACTTATTCTATATGTGTCAAAAAGATTTTTTAAAACCCTATATTTATACTTGTCTTGTGGTCATCATTCAACATCTATATTATAAATGGCAAGGATAACTAACGGTAATTTAAATATAGTTGTACATAATAAAAAAAAGGAGTGCATGTATTTTCTATATCCACAATACATTTAATTAAAAGAAAGGTAATTTTATTCATAAATGTCCAGGTCATTGCATAAGGTATGTGGGGTCACTATCTTACTTTAGCGGAGTTTTCATACAATAATAGCTTACATTATAGAATCCATATGTAACTATAAAAAAAATTGTATCGGAAGATATTTCATACTCAATACTATTACAAATAAGTTGCAGAAGGAATTATAGTTGGCCTAGAACATGTGGAGGAGTTTACTATTAATGTATAGACTATTCAATATCATATTAATGAAATCCAAATCATAAAAAAGTAGTGTTGATAATAAAATGAAGGACTTGGAACTTCAAGTTGGGGATCATGTATTATTTAGGTTTTAACCATTAAAGATGTTGGATGATGTGGTAAAATGGGTAAGTTAATACCTGGGTACATTTTACTTTTTGAAATACTGGTAATAATTGGAGTTATAGCTTACTAATTGGATATGCCATCCATTTTTTCTAATTACACAATGCCTTTGATGTTTCATTATTTAAAAAATGTATGCTAGATACAATGAATTCACTCACATCTAAGGTAAAACAATTGTAGCCTATATTTTATTATAATGAATAGCCTATTCGAATTCTTGAAACTATAGAAAAAGTGTTGCAGAATTGTAAAACTGAAATAGTGAATGTCCTTTGGAGAAATTTCAAACTAGAATAGGGACACTAGGAGTCTAAAAAAGATATGATGAAGGGATATCCACATTTTTTCAACAGATCCTATATACCCCAATTTTAAGGATAAAATTATTTAGTGGTGGTGGTTGGAATACCTAATACCCGACTGTAATAGGTAAACATCATATCCTGGACTCTCACACAATAAACGCTTAGAAGAGATTTTATTAAAGAGTATATTTAAAATAAAAATTTATCAATTTTATATTTTTATTTTTAAAAAACTAAACAAAATTTTTCAATTAATCATAAAGATATTATATTAAGATGAGATTTTTGGTTTTTCCAAAAAGATTGATTTTAGGTGAATAGTGAAAATACATTTTTTATTAAAATTGTGACTCTTATGAAATCTATAGGATTTAAGTATAAACTACAACTAATAAATCATTTTAATTAACAAAATATTTATTTAAGTAATAACATTATTATTTCTAAAATATTATTTTAACTTATAAATTCTATGTCCAAAAAAAATTGAACTAATTGAAATGTATTTTAAATAAAAAAGTTTTTGGTATTTTCTTTGACTCAAGTATTTTCAATATGAGATCCAGTTTTGGATTTTTTTTTTTTTAAATAATATATTCATAATAAATTGATATCTGTAATTAAAATTAGTATTGATGATAAATTTATATTATATATAAATTAAATCTAACAAAATTATTTTTCTAAAAATGATTTTCATGTGATTAAGTGAGTTTATTTAAAAAAAATCATTTCACACCTTTAGAATTTTTATTTGATATAATTGTCTCAAAAATTAAAATTAGGTGTTTAAAATTAGGTAAAAGGAAAAATACTACTTTTTTCATTAAAATTAATTACTCTGGTTAAAAATTAATTAAAATGGTAAAAGTAAATTAGGGTATAAGATAAAAAGTTAAAATAAAAAACCCCAAAACTCAAATTTGTCTCAAAAGAATTATTTTTGGTTAGTATTAACCAAAAATTACTATCCCTTCCTCGTTTTTTCCATTTTTTATCCTGTGAAACTTTAATAATAACTTTCCATTATTTATATGTAAGGGTAATCTCAAAACTACTCTTCCCTTCACTTATAAAAGGGTAGGAATTCCATCACTTCAAGACTAACCTATCATTAAACTTTATTCTTAAAACTGTACCAATTTTATCCCCCTAGAACCCTATCATGTTTTTAAAATCATTTGGTTACCATTATTTATCATAAGTCCTTTTTTCCAAGTATAGTTCGAAATAAAATTCAAGCTATCGACATGCGTATTATCAACTACTTAACATTTCTTAATATATATATATATATATATTCATTAAAATTTATTCTAACCACACTAATATACTGATATTAGTATAATTTATATAATATAATGTTACAATATTAAGTTTATTATCATTTTATATTTATTTATCCCATCCATTAAGAAAATAAAAAAGCATCATTTGTGGTTACATACAGACTATCACCACCACCAGAAACAGAATTCATTTTTCATCATCACCCATAATTGATGGTTATTATAAAGGTGTTGAGGAACATAGAAGAAGAATATTGATAAAATGTATAAAACAATTATCACCATATATATGTAACTACATCATCTCTAGTGATGCATATCTTGGTATAAAAGTTATAGATCTCGTGTGAAGTGTTTAAGCAAGAACAATAAATCGAAAAATTACCTTCTTTGATTTGAAAGTGTGTTTATTAACCACTCATAACTGGAGATTTGTTCTTAAATGAACTGTTCTATGGTCCCTATATATCATTCAAATTCACTTATAAAGTTTTTGGTAATGTCAATCGTCAACATTTGGGTGCTAGTGTGGAGATGTGATAATGTCTTCGACATCCCAACGATCACCACTACATCATTCTTTTGGCACTTGAAGGAGTTCTTGGATCGATGGGTGGGAATAGTAAATTCTCTCTATATGATGTAACAGGGAACATGGAGGATCTTTAAAATTTTAGTTGATAAATAGTACCTCATAAAATTGCTCCATCTTTCTTAGATATTAGAGATTAAACACGCTAAAAGGGGATCTCTGACCCCCATATAAGTAATGACCACTAAATAATCTATAAAAACATGTTATGACAAAAAAACTATGTCATAAACGCCATTTATATTTTTTTCACTAACATGTAATAAAAAAATATATTAGATAATAAAATGGAGTCATTGAATCTACTCATTATTCAGAAAAATATTAAAGGAATATTGAATTTTGAAATTACATTTATTCGTTAAATATTTTATCATGTAATCTATTAATATATTGTGAATAATTTTAATAAATAAATCCAATAAGAATTATTATAAACTAATTTATTAATTCATTCATTCATTCTTTGGTGATCATTTTTACTCATACATATCTCTCATCCCATGGTGGGACCCACCATGCCCTAAAATTCATTGCTTAAGAATATTTTCAACATTTGAATATTCTAAGTGTGTTACCCTATAGGCCCTTATCACGATAGCAGTGAATATTATTTAAAGACCTGAAGAGGATTATAGAAATCCATCAAGGAACCTAAGGTGATTAGGAAAATCTATTATAATTACAACCTCCTATGAACACACGTCCTATAATATAATCTATTTGTTTAGTGATATAAAACTTTATTTCATCATCCTTTCTAGGTTTATTATCCATTAAGATGAATTAATGGACTTTAATTCTAATACTTATCTCCGGATTTAGTTAAGGTATTACCATCTTGATCAACTAGGCCAAAGAAATCACTTCCTTTCAAAAGTGAAAAATTCTATTTTAATTATTTAATCAATGTTATGCCATCAATGTTGAACCCAATGCAAGAGAACTTTAAATTATATAAATTTAATGGTTTTAATCTTGTATCAAAGCATTTGATCAGATAGTATACATTGATAATAATCTCAAGTTAAGATACCATTACACATGTTCAAAGATAAGAACTATAAATGAAACTTGAAACATGTTGTGTTATTATTGGAAGTTAGGTCCTTCTAATCTCATCTACTTGAGATCACAAGGTGATAAATTCATTATAATATACATCAATTATTATGATCCACCATCACGTGATGGTAACCCATCATCTTTTTCATGTCAAGATGATTTATCTAAATCGTAAGACATAAGTTTAATATTACTTTCATGGCATCTTTAGGTTCTAATTATATCCTAGGAACTGATATAACCATTTCTATATCAAAAATAATAAATTTGAATTACCAAGTAAATAGTAGTTGAAAAAATATCAACACTATTATGTTAGGTTACATCATACATAACTCACTATAGACATGATATGGTAATTAAAATGTATTGTTCAAGTAGGTTCTAGGGCACCAACTTTTACAACCCTCCCACATGAACAAGAGCCAACATTATAAATATACTTTCTTGATCTCCCATAGTAAATCATCTCAAGATTGAAGAAGTTCTAGGAGAAACAATACACATCAATCTCAAGGGGAAATCCGAACAATTATGTATTCCCTCTATTATCACCCCTATATAAGTGTTGAGAGAGATAATTACACATAAGTACTTGATTTCAAGACCAATTCTCTCAACAGACGTCGCATATATAAAAGAGTGTAAAGATTCTATGTCATAAATGGAAAAATTTAAAGTATAGGCTATATAATAGTACCTCTCACTGTATATGTCCCTAGAATCTACTCCTATGGCACTCTATCACTATATACATATGGAATAAACACTAGCCCTGAGATGATGCATAAATTGCATGTGAAGATACAATCTTATTACATTGATGTTCTGAAGCCTGACTACCTCATCCATGGACATTACCACATTGGTCTAATCAGCTAGTAGATAAACAAATCCCATCTTGATGTAGTGCCATAGATCCCATGCCTGAAAAAGGTACTGGTATGGATCACCTACCACTGGATGATAGAGAAAAATAATAGAAAAAGTTTTGAAGATGGCCTATCCTACCATAGTTATGAAATTATATTGGTTTAATCATGAACTGGGGATTATTATGTCCTACTCTAGCACACTAGTGACACATGATGGAGGTATTAGTACATATCACCTGGCTAGAACCACCCCCACATTCACCCTCAAAATGGATCTTCCTACTTTCAGAAGAACCATCACCTAGATGTGGAACCAAAATACCCTGGATCACAGGAATAGATTCTCTAATATTTTTCTTTGTAATCAAAGAATGTTTCACTATCTCTATAGTGGTAGTCAACAGAAATATTTTCACCTCTAAGTGGATAGCATACCCAATCCCATCCTCAAAATGCCTCAAAATTTTTAATTCTTCACCGGTCATCAATGGATAAAAACACTCAATAATGGTAAAACAAGAAGAATACTCGAGCACTATCATTGATCCCTACTAAAGATGCAAGAAATACCTTGCTCGATCCACTCTGAAAGTATGAGGAAAGAAGTGATCATAGTAATCCATCTAGAATTCTAAAAAAACCATTTCTCGGTAATTCTCTGACTGAGAAACGACATCCCACTGGTGCTTGTTGGATTCACGAAGCATATAGGAAGTAATATTGACCCTACACTTGGTTTAATCTCAAGATTTTAAAATATAGATATCATAGCCTCAATAGATGTCTCTAAAGCATGAGGACCACCATCCCCTGAGAAGGTGGGAGGGTCTTACTATTGAAATCCCTGTGTAAGATCTTCTATTGTCGAGGAATCCCTAGGATCACCCTAAATAGTCCATATAAACCTAAATAAACTGTCACGAAAGTGAGAATTGGTGCCCATTATAAGATCAGCGGGATGTGCCTTATGTGGAACTATATAAGGTATGATGGGTGGCTAAGGTCACACCACCTCTGTAGTGTACTCATCACCACTCTCTAGGTATACAGTACGAGGGAGTCATGGTGGAATAATTCTACAATTTCCAAGACTGCACCTCAGACAATAATTATATAACAGATAGGGAAATAACATAAGAAATCAGTAATAAGGGTATGTACAAAGCCTCCCTGAAACAATTATAGCATATATGGAAAGCGATAAATAGGATAGGTACGTGGTCTTACTTTGAGTATAATGCAACTAACAGCCTACTCTATAAGCTATGTCTAGATAAGAAGGAAAATATGACTCATAAAAATCATAAGACACATGGCCTAATTCCCAGGTAAAGTCAAGGTCTCACATTCTTATAAGGTTTTTATCTCATTTTAATTCATTATAATTCATTTAACATTTAATCCCTCTCTGAAAAATTTTAATTAGGTGGATAACCATTCTAATTTATAATGGACCATACACCATAAACATTAAAATTTGATTTCCAATTAATCCAATTTATAACAAGATCCTACATAAAAAAACAAACACAATTCTATATTTATAACAAAGCAGGCACTATAATATATAAAAACTAGGAACAACATCAATCACATGAAAATAGAAAGATGCATGCTGAAAGTAGATGTGGCATTGAAATATGCATGTCATTTTATTCCAATAGTGCCTAGTATGATTCGTGTAATTATATTCCCTCATATCTTCTAGAATGAATTACTATAAATCATCATCTCAATCACATCAATGTCAATAGAAGTATAAAAAATTACATCCCCCAATAATGAAATTGTATCAATGCTAAACAACATAATTAATAACTGTAATTCCTAACCAAGGTAATTGTGGTTTCACCTATACATGGGTTAGCTACATACAATCATAGGGTAAATTCCAAATCCCTACATTATAATATCTTATCTAACCAAACAATAAGAAAAAATGAAAAAGGGATCTGATACAACATTGTAGCATCTCAGACCTGGTTTCCACTGAACATTACCCCGAGCTCAGTTGGCCATATGGCCTCAAGAACATCTCCACAAATTCCAGAGGCTACAGACTAGAATCAATGGCCTAGGGTGTGTTAATGGGAAGACTATTCCCTCTTTTATTACAGTATTCATAGTGGTAAATAATAAATAATAAATGTTAGGAGAGTTTATAAAAGACTACAGAAACATATGAAATGAAATTAACTAAGAATAAGTAATAACCTAGACGAAGATGGATAATCACAATGGACACAATGATTATGTCAATGTATGATACTATACAAAAAGAGGGAACTGGGGAACAGGGGTAAAATTATATAATACATTATATCAAAAAATAAAAAATTATCAAAAACTACTACATAACATCTTAAGCATAGGATTGTTCCTCCTCCCCAAAATCTCCATCCTAAATATCAAATAAAGAAAGCATTAGAAGTGGAATGCTTCCCTTTATTCATACCTATAAGCATAAATTCTACTCAGGTACCAAACAACACTCGAGTTGGGTGTGACTTATAAATCTCAGTAAGCTGGAACCCATGGTGTGTAGAACATTATATTTCATATTATAAATAGATAATAGTGTTCTAGATACAATAAATGTTATAGAATTTAATAAATGAACATGTAAATCTTAGAATAAGTTCTTAAGCGGACACTCATCCCATACCACCTTCATTGGCCTACACCAGAATTCTAAACAAGGTATATTTGCAAGAATAATGTGTATACATGACTCAAGTGAACAATGAAACCCAATAGGGAAAACTAGGATGGAATACCATAAATATTGTGATTTTTCTTCGGGTTTAATTCTCATGTCATACACAAGTATTATGGAAATAAAAACATAAGTTTCAAAATTGCATAAGCAATGCATAATAATAATAATAATAATAATAATAATAATAATAATGGATGCATCTCATATGATTCAACAATCAAACATATAATGTGATCCAATTAATCTTTCAAATCCAGTGTGGAGAACCATTCCCATCCAAGACAATATAAAAAGAATCTCAAGTATTTTAATTGGAATATTCTATATAATCCAATACCACTGAGCCCATCCAAGGTGACCCTTACGGCATCCCATGTATCACTATGAGGTATGGTAAACTCTGATTCTATCCTGAGTATCTCACATAGGGGACCAAGTATTGACCAAGTCATGGTGTAGACATATTTTCAATGGTTGTTTCCATGATTTCTCCTTTGGGGAACTGGTATCACTCATGAGTATAATAAACCACCCGGGAATCCCTTTCCTGGAAAGCTAAAGCATCGCCCCTAGTGCGCCGGGTCATAACCCACCAAGAACAGAAAGTCCATACATGAATATTTAATATAGAACCCATGTTATCTCCTAACCCATGTCAAGTGAACCAAGTATCTGAGTCATGTTGTAATTCAAGCATCAATATATATCACATGGAAATCATTCTTATAAAATTCATTCTACCAAATAAAAATCATGCGCCTTAAGTTATTCAATCTATCAAAGTAAAACAATCCAAGTCATCAACATGGTGTAAGGAATTTACCACAAAATTAAATCAAGGATCTAATAAATATCACTAGGTAATACATCATAAGAAAAATAATGATATACTAGCAAGATCACATGACATAATCATGCATTTAAATATATTTCATCAATGAAATCTCAATATATAAAGCTATGAAGCTTGACCAATATTACCATTTTAATTCAATCCCTTTACTTATGGAACAATGTAATAAGAATTGGAAGTGGCATAGATCACAAGTCACAAGTCCTAACATACAGAAATAAATGTCACATAGAGTGAAATGGAAGTATTTAATTCAATTACACAATAAATTACGATAAGGCATAAGGATTTAAATACTTGTATAAAGAAATAAATACAAGGAAAGTGATATTCACAGAGGAAAATCAAACATGTCCAAGAATTTGGAATTACTCAAGGGTTAATTTACTAAAAATAAGCATTAGCATTTCCAAAGGGATCCCAATTCATGGTTCATTACTCATTTGAACATCATTGATCAATTTAATGCTTTAAACCAAGGTTCCACAAACACCCAAGGTAATTTCCACATTTAAAACAATGGTAAACATAGCCTGTTTAGGTTGGGAACACATAAAGGGGTGGAAACATAAAATTATAACACCCTAATAATGAGTTTCTTTGTAATCTATAGTCATTACAAAAATGGAAAAACACCAAACTTAATTTTATATGTGATAAAAAATCTTCGCCAATAGGTTCTAGCTAGCGGCATTATGGTGAAACACAAAAAATAAAATGAAATGAAAAGAAAAAGAGTATACACCCTACATTATAGTAATATTACTCCTTACGTCTGGTATCAAGGCTTGATTCAACATAAATGAATGAAATCAAGATATTTAGCAAAACCCTGAAAATAGGGTATAAATCGGTTGCACCAAAATAAAACAATTGATGATGGTAGTAAATTGAAATAGAATGGTGTGGGTGAGACAGATTACTGAGAGGATTCTATTTCTTCCAATGATGATGAAAATAGATGAAATTTGAAGGGTGAATCATCAAAACTCCAAAAGAGGATAGGGTTGAGTTTGTACACCGAGAGGGAGGAGGGAAATCTGGTGAAATGAGGATTGAAGAAATAAATTAGTGTTAGATATATCATTAAGGGAAAAGTGGTAATCCCCCCCCCCCTCCCATTTTCATTGTGCATGGTTTGGTCACACAGTTTGGAAAAACCATGCACCAAATTTGCACAAGGTTCTATGTCACTAGGTATACCACTCGAGAAAGGTGTATGGTTTGAAAAAACATGCGTAAACCATGTGTTTTCCAACATTCCAAGACCTAAAACATGAAACACGGTCTTTATCCCTAGTTCATATAGTTTTAGACAAACCATGCGGCCCTATGTACCCCAATATCATCTACCACACATTTTTTGGAAACCGTGTGGGTTTGGTGGCATGGTGTTCCCTAACAGTGTGGCCTAGTCTCCTTACTCCATTTTCAATGAAATGGGATTCAAATAATCATTGTACACCCCTATGTCATCCATTAACCTTATAGGGTTCATTTCAATGGTTGTTTTAATGATTTAAATGAAAACTTAAATGATCCATATTTTTAGATAAAGTCAAGACGTTACAAGAATGATGAAAATCCAAGGTGTTGAATTAGACGATCCTTGGGAGTCCAAAAATAAGGAAGATGATGTGTTAAATGAGAACATTATATCTCTTATCGCTAAAAAATATCATAGTGGAAGAGGTAAATATGGATTTCAAATTTCTCTCAAATTTTTGAGTGTGGTGGAATTGGACACTTTATTATGACTTTCCCCAAGAAGAAAGTTGGAGAATATCAAAATGATTCTAATGAAAAATCTTTATAGAACAAGTGGAAAAAATGATAAATAATAAAAGTTATCCAAAAAATACAAGAAGAATTTTACTGGAAAAAAATAAGTATGTTGATTAATAAAGTTGAATCAGAATCAGATTACAACAGTTATTAAAAATATGAACGTTCAGGAGACTTTATAACCATGATTGCAAAAGTTGAGAAAAAAATATTCTTCAGATGGTGAAGAAGGTGGGGAATAATATTATATAGAGTATCACCTCAAAACCTAACTTGTTACATGTCTTGATAAAAAAATATCAAGAAATAAATTATTGTAATGAATAAATATTGTGAAGAAGTTTCTGATGGAAGAAAATATTTCATCAAGATGGAGGAATAATAACTCAAAGAGATATTAAGTTACAAACACAGAATTACTAAATAGGTAAATATGATATTAGAGCGTAGTAAGAATCTATAATCTAAGGAAAAATAAGTTAACAAGTTTCAATAAAAACAACTTAAGTCCAAATGTACTTTGAGGAAGATGAATGAAAACTTCAAAAAAATATTCAAATGTAAAATCTGAGAATTCTACTATTTTGAATAATGCTCAATATGAGTATCTCATGAGATTTTCACTCATAAAAATCATGTTTCATCTATTTATTTTAACCTTTTATATTATGTAAAAGGTTCTGGTAAAGCATGGGTGGAGAAAGTATGTTAGAAACCTATCAAATCAAAAAAAAACTATAAAAATTGCTCAAAATAAAAGATCATCCACATCCTGAGTATGTTAGAGATGAAAGAATTTACCAACCACAACAAAGTTTTTATAAAGAATTGTCTTTCATAAATAGAAAATAAATATTTCATGGCTATTGTTGGTTTTTTGGATTCTATGGTAATATAGATTATAATTGTTGAAACAAAAAATCTCTACCTAGAAAAAGGTTTTAACAAAGTGAAATCAATAGTGTAATAATCATGAGTAACTTTCCTTACCCACAAGAATTTAGAAAATATAAATCACGAGTTGTTAGAAAAATTCAAACAAAAAAAATTGAATTTATATAAGAACTTTTTGGAAGATGTGGTCAGGTTTTCCATCATGTATAATTAAGTATGAATCTCTTTGCAGAACAATATTCTAATGGTATAAACTAAAAGTAAGTGGAAAAGAAGAATGTTATGGAAGGATCTTTGGTTTTTTATATAGATTTAAAATAAAATAGAAGGAAAAAACCATGTGTAATTGATACTGATTGTTATTTTCATATTAATGGTGATATCAAAAGCATGAAAAATGTTGAATGTCATGATGGTGGAGTAGTTAAATTTTTTAATGATAGTTTTTTAAAAATCATAGGAATTGTAGAGGTTGAGATTGAACAAGAAAAGTTGAAATATAAGAAATGTTTATTTTTGATAGTATAAAACATAACTTACTTAGTGTACGTCAACTTTGTTAGGAAATAAAAGAAGTGATTTTATGAAAATATTCTTCTATCATAATAATTATTAAGGATGGAAAATTTATCACAAAAGGAGAAATAAATAGTGGTAATCATTTCCAAATTGGAGAGTTTAATAACTCTTATTACTTTAGTGAGTAAGAAGAAAACAAATTGTGGAATCGGATAATTGGGAACCTTGGGTAGAAAAGTATGAATAAAATCTCTAAAGTTGATGTTGTATGATATTTTCCAAAATTAAAAAGAATATAATAAGGCTTTTTATTACTTGTTAGAAAAGGAATATTATTAACAAAAGTCATAAGAGAGTTGAGATTCAGTCTACCAGACCTCTTAAATTTATTCTTTCAAATTTTTTTAGACCAATGAGAAATCAATAATCAACAGGATATTTATAAATTATCACATTAATTTATTATTTCACATAGATAAAAGATCATGTTTATAAGACATAATTTTGTGGTTTTGGAAATGTTTAGGTTTTTTAGAAAAGATGTTGATAAAGAAATGGGGTCTTATATAAAGAAATTGAGAACAAATAATGGTACCAAGTTCACAAGCAATAATTTTGAAACCAATATGATAAAACATGAAATAAAACATCAGTATAGTGCTCCCAATACTCTATAACAAAATGGATTATAATAAATAAATAATATAATTTTGGGGGAAATGGGAAGAATTGTTTTAGAAGAATACAAACATTCAAAGTTCTATTAGAGAGAATATGTTATTACTGTTTTACATGTTCAAAATAAATTTTCTTGAGACTATAAAACAACATGAATTCTTATGAAATGTGGTATAATATAAAACCTTCTTTTAAATACTTTAATGTTTTTGGAAGTCCATTTTTTCTCAAAATCAAAAATCTAGATCTATGAGTGTTTGATGAAAATATGTATAAGGCCCCATCCTTAAACCTTACTTAATCTTGAGTTATTACAAGATTACACATTGAGGATCTTTTCGGGTTTAGAGTTTTAGATAATTAGATCATAAAACTTACATTACATTCCACATATAAACAAAGTGGTTACATAAAGATAGTATTATTCATTCCCATCAATGGAAACACATTTAAAATAAAACATGGATTATTTCTTGACACATCCTTGACTCTATCATCTTATCATGTACCTTTCCCTTGACCTGTGAAAAACATTTCAAAAACTTGGGATGAGCATAAAAACTCAGTATGGGTTATAAAAAAAACATGGAAAGGAAACATGAGTTCATATATACATAAGAATGAAATCATACTTTACCCATAAAACATAGGCACTTTAACATACCTCATAAAATCATGAATAAATCATAGAAATCATAAGACATAAAGGTAACTTGAGGCATTCATAACATTCTTACGTAGGGAGTAACCCTCTTGGTTACGTTTGGAATACCCATCACAGTATATTCCCTAAAATCTCTTCGGAGAAACCTTAACGTTTCACTCCTTCGCGTTACCCAATGCATTGGAGAGCTATAACGGGCTCACCCGCCCTTAGTTTATCACGGAACCACCCGTCTTCATAATAATGCCCAAGAACCATAACATAATCATATAACATAAAACATGCATAAAGGAAACATAAAATTTCCACATTTCAATCATGAGATATCAATACAACACATTGATATAAAAACATTATGAAAACCATTTTCAATACCAAAATAAAAGAAAAGTAAAACATGGTATTTATTTTTCTTTTAAAAAGAAGGTATGGCTTGTAGAGGAAGCCGAAACTCAAATAACGGTCACGACGGCGGAGAAGTCGTTGTCGCCGCATACATACGACAAAAACATTCCATTTTTTCGTTTAGTAAACGCTTCGTATAAAAAAGATTCCTTTTGAATAAACGTAAAAGTCAAAGGGGTTTATACACCGTATAAAAGAAAGTTGTCTATAAAATAAAATATGCCTCAACGAAAGGAGATTGAGACGAAGTCCCATACCTCGTATCCAACTTGACCCGACCGTTCTTTAATCTCCTGAATAATAAACTTGAGTTAATCTATACTTGCTTAAGAATATTTTTCAAGTTCATTATTCCTTTTATGCCATGTTATGAACATCATGTAATCAGTTAAGTTAATAATGTTCATTTTGTCGGTATTTGGTTCTTAAGTCAAAAATAGACTTCTTACACTTACATGTTGTTAATTTGGTCAAAGGTTCATTATATCCAGAATGGTATTCATGATGTAGATATCATATATGTCATATATATCCAGTACATATATGCATTTATAATATTACATAATCATTTAGAGGTAAGAAATGAAATGCACCGTTCATGGAGACGGTAAGCCGTACGTACGCATGAACGCTACTTCCATTTCTATTTCATATTTTCTGGAATGGAATCATAATGATATAAGAGTATATTATAATTCCAGTATAATAACATATATAATATCATTAACTTTATCCTTTACACATCCAACATATGGTATTAACGAATCAAATCACTTTTAGGGGGCGGTAGTCCGCACTTCCTAAAATGAAGATATCGTGTTTACCCATAATGGAAACCCTAAAGGTATTCCCAAAATGAAAAAAAAAACAAAAGCTTAAGGAAAACATAAACATATTATATATCATATATAAAAATAGTGACATCATAATGGCCACCTTTGAAGGTGTTAAATGAGTATTGAACAATCATCGTTTCGGGAGGCAGAATTTCGCCATCCACAGAAACCGTATGTTCTTTAACCATTTGATGTATTTGTGTGAGAGTGTAGCTCAAATAAATCTTATAACAACATCCTAGTATATTGAAGATACTGGTTTTGTTACAAAAGAAGTAAATAAAAAGAGTTTAGGGGGTTGGAGAAGCAAAATAAAACAAATGAACATGAGAGAATGAATTACCTTTAAAAGTGTAACTCCTTTTGATTTGAGCCTAAAGGCTTCCTTTGAAAGGATTCTGCCCAAAAGGAATCCTCTAGGATGAGTAGAGGGATGTGGAGAGAGTAAATGGGCAGGGGTTGTCCGAGCCAAAGACGTGAGAAGTGTGTGAAATGAGGTAGAGGTGGGGGCCTTTTATAAGAGGAGAGGAGGGGCACTTTTGGAAAGTAAAGAAATATTACTTTATTTGAAAATGTATTTCGGTTTCAAAAGGTCCCACATTGATATAATTCGTGGCTAAGGTGATAAGGGTTCGAAATCCACTCATCCAATTGGTTTTGGCCATGTGTAGTTCATAGAGTTTACATTATCTTTCCATTTTATTTAAATCGTCAAATAATGATGTCATCGCTGCATCATTATTATGTCATAAATAATTTAATTTATTTAATGTCTAAAAATAATAAAAAAAATACTATGATTTAGGAAATCTTTTTATCTTTCCAATGACTATTTATAATAAAAAATCTGATCTTTATAACACCATGTAAAAATTGTTTTCGTAAAACATCTCTTGTTTGTGTCATTTTTACTTTAACATTTAATAAAAAGTTATTTATGACATTTCCAAACCAAAGTGTCTCCATGGGGTCCCCAAGTTGACCCATGGCTTGTCTTGGTCGGCCATGACACAACCAATAAGGTTGGGACATGTTTCTAGGTCATTTCCTATTATTAAAGCATTATTTATACCTTAAACTACCCTAATTACCACTAATCACGATTAAGAACTTAATAAGTTACTATTCACCAAAAAATTATTATAATCTCATTGAACCACATTTTACTTCTTAATGAAAACCATGTATGTCGGATTTTCAAAATTCAATACACATTAGTGGTAAACTTTCATTTAACTGAAAAATCAGTTTGCTTGATTACCACTTAGTGGTTTCACTATTCATCAAAAATTGAAGTTTTTCAGAAAATTACCAAAAATTCACCCTAAGCTATATTTGATATTCCGAATTCAAAAATGAAGTCTATTTTACAAAATTCAAATCATATAAGTCACATTAATTAATTTAATAATTAATTCCCGCTGCCAGAGCAAATAGCGTGTTTTTACAAAACAATAAGTATCAAAAGATTGACACCAGTTTAAGTCTAATTTCGAAGTGAAATTGATTCCAATGACCACCATTGGATAAAATGGTAAAAATATATTCTAATTTCACTTCAAAACCAATTCAAAACATAATCTAATCATATAAATAAATTAGATTAAAAAGCAGTTTTGATGTAAAATGCAGTATTTTTCACTATTCATTAAAAAATGAACATTGTCAGAAAAATACCAAAAATTCATACAAGATAAATTTTGATGTCCCAACCATAAAGGATAAGTTTATTTTGACAAACATAGTTTATAAAATTGTCAAAATATATATTCAAAAATGGTTTGCCATCAAAAGGCAATAAAACAATCTTTTAAGAATATTAGTGTATTCCATGCATAAGATTGTATTTATTTTCATTTTAAGCCTCTATAACACTATCTTAATAATTAATAGACATAGATAAAAATATCTATTATTCATTACTTACATGGGATGTTACATCCTTCACCCCTTTAGAAAATTGCGTCCCCACAATTTATTTACTTATCAAATAAATGGGGGTACTTATCCCTCATTGCATTTTCTGATTCCCATGTTGCCTCTTCAATCATGTGGTTTTTCCACAAAACCTTTACCTGGTGAATCACCTTATTCCGTAACACTTGCTCCCTGTGGTCAAGAATCTGAACCGGTTGTTCCTCATAAGATAGGTTCTCTTCTAGCTGAACTACCTCTGGACTCAAAACATGAGATGGATCTGGCATATACTTTCTCAACATCGAAACGTGAAAAACATTGTGTACCTGAGATAAACTCGGAGGTAAAGCCACTCGGTATGCAACTGATCCAACTCTTTCCAGAATTTCGTATGGTCCAATAAACCTTGGACTCAGCTTTCCTTTCTTACCAAATCTCATCACACTTTTCCAAGGAGAAACCTTGAGAAAAACATGATCACCTACCTCAAAAGATAGATCCTTCCTCCGGTTATCCGCATAACTCTTCTGCCTGCTCTGAGCTGTTCTCATGTGTTTCTGAATCAGCTGAACTTTTTCTGCCATCTCTTCTACCAATTCTGGTCCCATCAACTTCCTTTCACCCACTTCATCCCAGAAAGCTGGAGTTCGACACTGCTTCCCATATAATGCCTGAAATGGTGCCATCTGTATACTGGAATGAAAACTGTTATTATATGAAAACTCAACCAAAGAAAGATGTTGGTCCCAACTTCCCTGATAATCCATAGAACAAGCTCGTAGCATATCCTCCAATGTCTGAATTGTTCGTTCTGACTGCCCATCTGATTGAGGATGAAAAGCTGTACTAAAATTTAATTCAGTACCCAACGACTTCTGAAGGCCTTTCCAAAAGTTAGAAGTAAACCTGGGATCACGATCCGATACAATGGAGAGAGGAACTCCATGTAACCTAACTATCTCTTTAAGATACAAACGTGAAATTTGATCAAGAGATAAAGTATCTCGTATAGCAAGGAAATGAGCAGATTTGGTCAAGCGATCAACAATAACCCAGATTGCATTATTACCTCAAGATGTCTTCGGTAATCCAACAACAAAGTCCATGGATATATTCTCACATTTCCACTCTGGCACTGGTAAAGGCTGAAGCATCCCTTTCGGTAACTGCCGCTCCGCTTTAACCTGCTGACAAGTCAAACACTTCATAGTAAAATCAGCAATATCTCTTTTCATTCCATCCCACCAGTAATACTCCCGCAGATCTCTATACATCTTAGTACTGGCCGGATGAACTGAAAACGGAGAACTATGAGCTTCACATAACAACTCTCTCTTCAACTGAGAATCACAAGGCACACACAATCTCTTCCCAAATCTCAAAACGCAATCATTATCAATGTTGAATTCAGGCAACTTACCTTTCTGAACCAGCTCTACCTTTTTCTGCAACTCACTATCTTGCTTCTGTGCTTGCTTGATTCTATCTGATAGAGAAGATCTCACTGATACCTGAAACAAAAAAGAAAGACTTCCTGCACCAACAACTTCTATTCCATAGTTCATCAAATCGTTAACCAAAGGATCACGTTCCAACCACAACATTGTTAATGAAGCATTACTTTTTCGACTCAAAGCATCATCCACTTTATTTGCTTTTCCCGGATGGTAATGAATTGTACAATCATAATCCTTGATTAATTCCATCCATCTCCTTTGTCTCATGTTTAACTCTTTCTGAGTGAATATATACTTTAAACTTTTGTGATCGGTATATATTTCACACTTTACTCCATAAAAATGATGCCTCCAAATTTTTAAAGCAAAAACCACATCAGCTAATTCCAAATCATGTGTAGGGTAATTTACCTCATGAGTTTTCAACTGTCGTGAAGCATAAGCAATTACCTGATCATTCTGCATTAGGACGCAACCAAGTCCTTTCAATGAAGCATCACTGTATATAACAAACTCACCATTCCTGGAAGGTAGTGCCAAAACTGGAGCATTCACCAATCTTATTTTCAATTCCTGGAAACAATCATCACATTCTTTTGTCCAGATAAACTTAACACCCTTCCGAGTTAGCTTAGTCATTGGACTAGATAACCGTGAAAAATTTCTAACAAACCTTCGGTAATAGCCCCCCAAACCAAGGAATCTACGAATCTCGGTTACATTTGTGGGTCTTGGCCATTCTTCCACAACTTTTGTTTTTGCAGGATCAACATTTATTCCATCTTTAGAAACAATGTAACAAAGGAAAGAAATTTGTTGCAACCAAAACTCACACTTGCTGAATTTCCCATACAGTTTCTTTTCTTTTAAGGTTTGCAAGATAACCCTTAAATGTCTTTCATGCTCCTCTTTACTTTTAGAAAACACCAAAATATCATCAATGAAAACCACCACAAACTTATCCAAGAACTCATGGAAAATTCTATTCATTAAGTCCATGAATACAGCAGGTGCATTGGTTAGCCCAAAAGGCATTACTACAAATTCATAATGGCCATATCTCGTACGGAACGCAGTCTTCGGAATATCTGCCTCCTTTACCTTCAGCTGATGGTACCCCGATCTCAAGTCAATCTTTGAAAAAAACTGAGCTCCCTGGAGCTGATCAAACAAATCATCGATATGAGGCAAAGGATATTTGTTCTTAACAGTGACATTATTCAAGGCTCTATAATCAATGCAAAGTATCATAGAACCATCTTTCTTTTTAACAAATAAAATAGGAGCACCCCATGGTGAAGTTCTAGGTCTAATGAAACCTTTCTCTAATAAATATTGCAATTTCTCCTTCAACTCTAAAAGTTCAATTTGTGCCATTCGATAAGGGGGTTTTGAAATTGGCTTAGCATCAGGAACTAAGTCAACAGTAAACTCAACTTCCCGATCTGGTATTATTCCAGGCAACTCATCAGGAAAAACATCAGGATACTCATTTACCACTGGCACATCATTAATCTGAACAGTTCCTTTATTTTCAATGACGTGTGCAAGGTAACATTCATTTCCATCTTTTACAAGTTTCTCGGCCTCTTGATATGTTATCAAAATTAAGGGTTCATTCTTGTAAACAAACTGAAAGTCTTTCTGAAAAGAAACTTCTTTAGCTCTACAGTAAATCTTAGCATGGTAAATAGAGAGCCAATCCATACCCAGGATAACATCAAAATCTACTAGAGGTAGAACAATATGGTTTGCAAGTAGGTTCTTTCCACAGATAAGGATAGGAAGATTCTTATAAATTCTTTTTGCCTCGACATTTCCCCCAGGTGTTTTTAACAAAAGTTCAAGAGTCATTTCTTGAGATGGTATTCCCATTTTACTAGAAAAGGTTTCAGAGATGAAAGAATGTGTAGACCCCGAATCAAACAACACACTGGCATAATCTGAAAAAACAAACAAAGTACCTGATACAACTTCATTTGATGGCCCGACATCTGCTGAAGTAGTTGCAAAGGATTTCACCACCCCTTTCTGCTTGTAGTCTAACTGCTTCCCATCACTCAAGCTCCTTGTCGGACACTCGTTTGCATAGTGACCCATCTCATTGCACTTATAACATTTCACTAACTGTAAATCAAATTTGTTCTTACCTTCTCCTTGATCCTTTTCAGTGCAATCACGAGCCTTATGTCCCATCTTACCACATCGGTAGCACTTCCCAGAATTCAGAAGACATTCCCCAGCATGCCTTTTGCCACATTTATCACAAACTGGAAACTTAGTTCTCTTACCATCAGACTTTTTTGAAGAATTCTTACCTTTCTCCTACCACCTCGGTCTCTTCTTTTGCTGGTTGTTATAGAAAAGTTGTTCATCGGTAAACTCCATTTCCACCTTCTCAGCACATCGAACAAGATTTTCATAACTTTTAAACTCACGAAAAGCTAATGCCCTTCGATACTTTGGCTTTAATCCTGAGTAGAAACGATTGATTTTACTATCAAGGTCCCGGATAAAATTTGGAGCATACCTTGCCAATCGAGTGAACCTTTCTTCATAGGCATCCACTGAGTCTTCCTCTTGCCTCAATTCCAAGAATTTCTTTTCCATCCTAAGTCGAACAGCCTTAGGAAAATACTTCTCAAGAAACATACCTTTGAATTCATCCCAGTCAAGAGCATCAATCTCATCGGCATCCCTGATATTTTTAACCATAGACCACCACTGATCTGCTTCACCCTCCAAACGGTAAATAGCAAGACTAACCTTTTGATTGTCTGAACACCCCATGACATCAAAAATCTTCTCTAGTGCTTTAATCCACCCTTTAGATAGCACAGGGTCAGATGATCCTCTGAATGATGGTGGATGTTGCCTCATGAAATGTTCCACCACTGACATGTTCCTCTGCGATTGTTCTGGCTGATCTCGTGCATGGATACCACCACCATTTATCGCTTGAGTCAACTGCGCCATTACTGCAACAAACTGTTCAGTTCCAATTCCGACCATTTTTGGATGCTGATTCGGAAGGTTATTTCCTTCTGTATGCCTTCCTAGCACTGCTTCCCTGTTTCCTCTGCGGAAAACCATTCTGAACAAACATGTCTTAGATGAAGAAAAATGGTAATCTTTAAATGCTATATCATTTCGAAAAAAAATATTTTTGGATAATCATTTAATATAATTCTAACTCCTGAAGTTATCTAAACCGACCTCTGATACCAACTATAAGGCCCCAGCCTTAAACCTTACTTAATCTTGAGTTATTACAAGATTACACATTGAGGATCTTTTCGGGTTTAGAGTTTTAGAGAATTATATCATAAAACTTGCATTACATTCCACATATAAACAAAGTTGTTACATAAAGATAGTATTCTTCATTCCCATCAATGGAAACACATTTAAAATAAAACATGGATTATTTCTTGACACATCCTTGACTCTATCATCTTATCATGTACCTTTCCCTTGACCTGTGAAAAACATTTCAAAAACTTAGGATGAGCATAAAAACTCAGTATGGGTTATAAAAAAACACGGAAAGGAAACATGAGTTCATATATACATAAGAATGAAATCATACTTTACCCATAAAACATAGGCACTTTAACATACCTCATAAAATCATGAATAAATCATATAAATCATAAGACATAAAGGTAACTTGAGGCATTCATAACATTCTTACGTAGGGAGTAACCCTCTTGGTTACGTTTGGAATACCCATCACAGTATATTCCCTAAAATCTCTTCGGAGAAACCTTAACGTTTCACTCCTTCGCGTTACCCAATGCATTGGAGAGCTATAACGGGCTCACCCGCCCTTAGTTTATCACGGAACCACCCGTCTTCATAATAATTCCCAAGAACCATAACATAATCATATCACATAAAACATGCATAAAGGAAACATAAAATTTCCACATTTCAATCACGAGATATCAATACAACACATTGATATAAAAACATTATGAAAACCATTTTCAATACCAAAATAAAAGAAAAGTAAAACATGGTATTTATTTTTCTTTTAAAAAGAAGGTATGGCTTGTAGAGGAAGCCGAAACTCAAATAACGGTCACGATGGCGGAGAAGTCGTTGTCGCCGCATACGTACGACAAAAACATTCCCTTTTGTCGTTTAGTAAACGCTTCGTATAAAAAATATTCCTTTTGAATAAAAGTAAAAGTCAAAGGGGTTTATGCACCGTATAAAAGAAAGTTGTGTATAAAATAAAATATGCCTCAACGAAAGGAGATTGAGACGAAGTCCCATACCTCGTATCCGACTTGACCTGACCGTTCTTTAATCTCCTGAATAATAAACTTGAGTTAATCTCTACTTGCTTAAGAATCTTTTTCAAGTTCATTATTCCTTTTATACCATGTTATGAACATCATGTAATCAGTTAAGTTAATAATGTTCATTTTGTCGGTATTTGGTTCTTAAGTCAAAAATAGACTTCTTACACTTACATGTTGTTAATTTGGTCAAATGTTCATTATATCCAGAATGGTATTCATGATGTAGATATCATATATGTCATATATATCCAGTACATATATGCATTTATAATATTACATAATCATTTAGAGGTAAGAAATGAAATGCACAGTTCATGGAGACGGTAAGTCGTACGTACGCATGAACGCTACTTCCATTTCTATTTCATATTTTCTGGAATGGAATCATAATGATATAAGAGTATATTATAATTCCAGTATAATAACATATATAATATCATTAACTTTATCCTTTACACATCCCACATATGGTATTAACGAATCAAATCACTTTTAGGGGGCGGTAGTCCGCACTTCCTAAAATGAAGATATCGTGTTTACCCATAATGGAAACCATAAAGGTATGCCCAAAATGAAAAAAAAACAGAAGCTTAAGGAAAACATAAACATATTATATATCATATATAAAAATAGTGACATCATAATGGCCACCTTTGAAGGTGTTAAATGAGTATTGAACAATCATCGTTTCGGGAGGCAGAATTTCGCCATCAACGGAAACCGTATGTTCTTTAACCATTTGATGTAGTTGTGTGAGAGTGTAGCTCAAATAAATCTTATAACAACATCCTATTATATTGAAGATACTGGTGTTGTTACAAAATAAGTAAATAAAAAGAGTTTAGGGGGTTGGAGAAGCAAAATAAAACAAATGAACATGAGAGAATGAATTACCTTTAAAAGTGTAACTCCTTTTGATTTGAGCCTAAAGGCTTCCTTTGAAAGGATTCTGCCCAAAAGGAATCCTCTAGGATGAGGAGAGGGATGTGGAGAGAGTAAATGGGCAGGGTTTGTCCGAGCCAAAGGCTTGAGAAGTGTGTGAAATGAGGTAGAGGTGGGGGCCTTTTATAAGAGGAGAGGAGGGGCACTTTTGGAAAGTAAAGAAATATTACTTTATTTGAAAATGTATTTCGGTTTCAAAAGGTCCCACATTGATATAATTCGTGTATAAGGTGATAAGGGTTCGAAATCCACTCATCCAATTGGTTTTTTCCATGTGTAGTTCATAGATTTTACATTATCTTTCCATTTTATTTAAATCGTCAAATAATGATGTCATCATTGCATCATTATTATGTCATAAATAATTTAATTTATTTAATGTCTACAAATAATAAAAAAAATACTATGATGTAGGAAATCTTTTTAGCTTTCAAATGACTATTTATAATAAAAAATCTGATCTTTATAACCCCATGTAAAAATTGTTTTTGTAAAACATCTCTTGTTTGTGTCATTTTTACTTTAACATTTAATAAAAAGTTATTTATGTCATTTCTAAACCAAAGTGTCTCCATGGGGTCCCCAAGTTGACCCATGGATTTTCCTGGTCGGCCATGACACAACCAATAAAGTTGGGACATGTGTCTAGGTCATTTCCTATTATTAAAGCATTATTTATACCTTAAACTACCCTAATTACCACTAATCGCGATTAAGAACTTAATAAGTTACTATTCACCAAAAAATTATTATAATCTCATTGAACCACATTTTACTTCTTAATGACAAACATGTATGTTGGATTTTCAAAATTCAATATACATTAGTGGTAAACTTTCATTTAACTGAAAAATCAGTTTGCTTGATTACCACTTAGTGGTTTCACTATTCATCAAAAATTGAAGTTTTTCAGAAAATTTCCAAAAATTCACCCTAAGCTATATTTGATATTCCGAATTCAAAAATGAAGTCTATTTTACAAAATTCAAATCATATAAGTCACATTAATTAATTTAATAATTAATTTCCGCTGCCAGAGAAAATAGCGTGTTTTTACAAAACAATAAGTATCAAAAGATTGACACCAGTTTAAGTCTAATTTCAAAGTGAAATTGATTCCAATGACCACCATTGGATAAAATGGTAAAAATATATTCTAATTTCACTTCAAAACCAATTCAAAACATAATCTAATCATATAAATAAATTAGATTAAAAAGAAGTTTTGATGTAAAATGCAGTATTTTTCACTATTCATTAAAAAATGAACATTGTCAGAAAAATACCAGAAATTCATACAAGATAAATTTTGATGTCCCAATAATAAAGGATAAGTTTATTTTGACAAACATAGTTTATAAAATTTTCAAAATATAGATTCAAAAATGGTTTGCCATCAAAAGGCAGTAAAACAATCTTTTAAGAATATTAGTGTATTCCATGCATAAGATTGTATTTATTTTCATTTTAAGCCTCTATAACACTATCTTAATAATTAATAGACATAGATAAAAATATCTATTATTCATTACTTACTTGGGATGTTACAATATGAGGAAGGAACATTTTTGGGTTATTCATCTAATAGAATAATTTACAAATGTTGTAAAAAATGTTTATAAAAGTTGGTGGACTCATATAATGTGAATGTAATTTAAAATAAAAAATATTTAACAAAATTTGGTGAGAATGATGAGGAGGATAAACTGTAGATTTCTAAAAATAGTGAATGTAAGTCAAAACATCCTTACAAATATTCAGGAAAATATTGTGATGATGAAATTTTAGGTGGTACAGAAACGTTGAAATTTCCTAACTTAAAAAAACATGTTCATTCCAAAAACATTATTGGAAATCAAAAGACTCTAGTTCAGCCCAAAAGGAAGTTGAAATTAGAAAAACATATTTCACTTATCTCAAAATTTGAATTGAAATCGGTTTCAGAAAATAATTAACACAAAGAATCGGTTGCATCTATTAAAGAATATTTAGATCATATTAAGAAAACTAACACATAGAAACTTGTTCCATGGACATCAAATAAAAAAGATATCAGAACAAAGTGGGTTTACATAAAAATTTTGAATTAACATGGAGAAGTTTTAAGAAACAAATTCAGGCTTATTTTTAAAGGTTATGCACAAGTGAAAGGTATGGATTTTGAAGAAACATCTTCCCCTATATCAATAATAGAAACTATTAGAATGTTTATTTTTGTGGCTGCACATCAGAATTAAAATTTTATCATATGAATGTAAAGTAATATTTATTAAATGGTGAGATTGAGGAACAAGTTTAAATTGAACAACTTTGAGGTTTTAAACATTATAATAATGAAAAAAATATGTGTAGATCGAATAAATATTTGTATGGCTTGAAAAATTCCCACGTACCTGGTATTCTAAACTTGAAAATTGGTTGAGAATGTTTGATTTTCTAAAGGAAAAGGTTATAAAAACTTATACGTGAAAGATTTTGACTGTGGAACTATAAATTGAATCGTTTATATAGATTATATAATTTTTTCTAGGGATAAAAAAATATGAATAATATTATAAGGAAATGAAGAATAATTTTGAAATTTCATTGTTGAGAGTATTAACTTTATTCCGTGACTTATAGGTTCAACAAAAAGAAAATTACATGTTCTTATCTTAATAAAATTTTTCTATGGAATTTTTAAATAATTTTGGGATGGAAGAATCCAAAGAAGTTTCTAAAATGATTTCAGTGATCATAAAGTTGAGTAAAGATTATTTGGTAATAATTTTGAATCATAAAGACTTTTGGATGGTTATAGGAAGTATTCTTTACCTTATAGCCTCAAGGTATGATATTTTTTATGTTGTGACTTTGTGTACCAGGTATAAAAGTAATCCAAAATAATTACACATATTGGAAGAAAATAAGATTCTAAGATATATCACATTAATAATATCACATGGGTTATTATATAAAAGAAATTGTGAGATGAATTTTCATTTTTATATTAATGGTGATTGGGACGGAGGTTGTAATGATATAAAATCAACCTCAGGAGGAACATTTTTCTTGGGTGAATATTGTTTGATTTGGCATAGTGATAAAAAAAATTTAGTTACTTGGAGCATAGTAGAATTTGAATATGTTTTCGCAACACAATCTTGTACTCAAATGTTTTGGATGATTGTTTAATAGGAGAATTTGAAAGAAAATGTTTCTAAACCCTTAAAAATAATTTCTGGTCATCAAAGTGAAACGAATCTTTCTAAAAATCTTGTCGAACATTCAATATCAAAACAAATTGATATAAATTTTCACTTTATAAAAGTGTGACTTGCTGCTGGATGTGTTATACTATAAGAAATATCAAAAAATTATCAAATTGTTAATATTTTCACAAAATTCATTCTTAAAGAAATATTTTGGGAATTGAGGTTCCAAATTCATGTTTATCCTCCTCCCAGGACATCCTAAACCTCATAATGAATTAACCCCCATCATGCTTTATATTATGATGAAAAATGGGGAGATAAAGTAATAACTTTGTACTTTATAAGAAGTTTTTAGTTATCTTTCTTTAATGAATCTGAATATATGGTTATCATAAAATGGAGAGAGAAAAATAAAAAATAGGGGAAAATATAAAAGTGGGGGATTATCTTTACATGGTTACAAAATTTTCTAACCATTGAGGGGTGGAATTACATTAAAAACATTACATTGTATAATAGTGTGGTTTCAGGAAACTATATTTTGAGAAAGGTTATGTTTTGATACAAATCAAATAAAACATGAGTTGATTACAAAATTTGATATGTAAAAAATTTATGAAAGTTTAAAATGTTGTTAAAGGGGGTTGTAAAAAAATCCAAAGGAGGATATTGAAGTACCTTTGTGACAAATTGTTTTAAAAATGTTTTCGTATTTGTAGACAACTAAAAATTTTGTAGATAAATGTTATTTTTTCAGGAATCAGACCCAGTCCATCATAATTATCTTTGTAATAAAGATGAAAGTTTCTGAATGTCTGAATCCAAACATAAAGAGGGAGAAAAAATTTTTATTAAAAAAAGTTTTTTCTAGACTCAGAGGATCAGACTGAGAAGCAGCTGACTAATGGGATCGGATTGAGCATTACAGGATACAGAAGGTTTACGGAATATGGAATCTGGAAGTTCAATAAAGTCATTGATCAGACACACCATCAGAATTAGGTATATCAAGAAGGAAAGAAGTTTATGATTTATAAAGTTAGAAGTTGTTGAGTTAATAAAATATATTGTTGGTGAAGTGTTTTGAAAGACTGTAGTGGAGTAATGAGTTATAAATTTTTAAAACTTTCTAAAATAAATTATTTGATTCTTTTTTAATCATAGATTTCTCAAAAATAATTAAAACTATCATGATAAAATAATTTTAAAATTAGATAAATCCTAATGATTGTATCATATCCATAAGCACCAGACTCAAAAGTTTTTTAGAAGTTAGAATGTATAAATATGATGAATTTTGATGAATTCCAACGTTGTAGATTAAAGAATTACATTGTAATGAGAATTTCATCATAAGGATAATATCATAGTTATAAGGATCCCAATAGAATGATATGGGAAGGATAGGAATATGGTAATAACCTGAGGAAATAAAGCATATCATAATGATCTAAAGAAGAAAGGCAGGTCACAATGAGTTGAGAAAGAAAGGAAGATCATAATGAGGTGTGAAATAAAGGCATATCATAATGAGATGAGAAAGAAATTCATATCATAATGATCTGATAAATAATGTTAGATTGTAATGATTTGGGAAAGAAAAGTAGATTTTAAGAAGAATAGGAATATGAAGTTGAGGAAGATACATCGTATTGATGTTGTAGAAGTTACATAGAACATAATAATGTTTAGAAATTCTAAGAAAGTTTGTTATGAAGAAGACTCAAAAAGATGATCTGTGAAGTTTTATTAAGACTTGAATAGGTCAAAATTAAAATTAAACTTTTCATAAATCTTAGAGAAATCTGAGAAGAACTGAAGAAGTCAAATTTGATGTTCAAATGAGAGTGTTTTTTAGAGTTTTAAAATTTTAAGAATCAGGTGATGGTTTCGTGTTTCCTATACTTTCTTTTCTAAGTTTCCTATAAATAGTTTCTCAGATAATTTGTACTTTGTGAATTTTTTATATAAGTGAAAAAGGTGGAGTGGTGAAGAAATTGAGTGAGAGTTCTTTCCGAAAAGAGATCCCAAGTAGAATATCAGACATCATTTTCTTATCAACTATATTGAGAAGAACATATTAAGAAGATCATATTGAGTCAATTTGATTGAAGAAGATCGTATTGAGTTTCAGAGAAAATTTTGAGAAGCATATTTTGAGAAAGTAATAATTGTATTGAGTTGATCGGACTTAGTTCATCAGACCCAGCCTCATTGGATTGAGAAAATTGGATCCAGGTAAATCAGACTAAGGATTCAGACTGAGCAATTGTGGGTTAGTTTCAAAAAAAGATTTATTACTTTGTTTGGATAAATATTTTTATATGAAAACATTGTAAACAAATATAAATCAGTATAATATTTCCTATCAGGAGATGGAAGGTGTTTAAAGGGAGTTAGCATCAGTTGTCTTCACTTCTTCTTAATAGTGAATTTCTATAGACCTGTGTGAGTATATATGGAAAGGATGTTGGTTCTCACACTGATTTTAAACCTTGTAAGTCTTATGTTATTTTATTTATTTCCTACTTTTTCATGCATGAGTGTTTTAAGAAAAAGTATAAAGAAATAAATCTTAATAGGTTGCAAGGGTAAATATTATTAATAATGTATTGAAATTTTTTAAAAATAAAACAACTGATTCAACTCCCCCCCCCCCCTCTGAGTTGTTATTATATCCTTTGGATATTCAAATTATATCCACCATATATCATAAACCTTGACCTACATGATGATATGGTGTGAAAATTCATCTTTATTCATGATGTTGTTTTGTGAATTTTCAATTTTCACATTCTTCCACAAAACTTTATGATTTATGGTTTAGAGTTGGTCAAAATAATGTACTTGAAATATTTTATCCACTATTCTCTCTTAACTATGGTATCCTCACATAGGTGAGGTGCGAAAAAAGTATAACACGCTTTACAATTCATTTTCATGAAAAAACTAATGAATAAATCCATAAAAATATTTTTTTGAAATTATAATATCTTCTCATAATTATTTAACTTCAACTAGGAATCATTTTCTCTATTGAAAATTTAATTTTAGCTAGATTTTCTTCGTTAAAAAATAATTAATGATGTTGTAAAGTCATGGTCTAGTTTTGGATCTTATACAAATATATTTTCATTCAAAAATTCATCTTTAATCTTAACATATTCATCACCATTAATATGGGACAAGTCTATCCTTAAAATTTAGTCAACTATGAAATAATATAAGTCTTTATTATCTTTTTTTATTTTTAACTCATGAAAAAAATAATCCACTAAATCAATCGAGGTTTGGAATCTTTCTTGTCTATGAAATACTTTAGTATCGTATGAGCATTGTACACTACCACTTTAGAGAGTAAAATATATAATATAAAATTATCAAAAAAAAGGATACTAAATATATTACCTTCATCATTATAGTGTATTTAAACTATGTCTATGTGAGAGTATTGATTTAAAAATATATGGAATAAAATATTTTATCCACTCTTTTTCTAAGTACTTCCCACAGTGTATAGTCACTTGTATCCCAAAAAGTTTCAAATTAATCATTCCAGTATGAGGGTGACATAATTTGAGAAATTACTAGTCTTGTATTAAATTACTTCAATTCTTAATTACAACTTTTATTAAAAGATAACACTTTGTAATTAGATAATAGATGTGTGAGGGGTCAAGAAATATAGGATAAGTATTTCATGGACCTTTAGAAAATATCATTATGTCCCAAAAAACATTGAATCTCTCTCATTGGGGTGGGTTCACAAAATTATTTGGTCACTTTGAATTTTATAGTATTGAAGATTATATCATGTTTATAAATATGACAGATAAGAAAGATTCATACATTCACTATGAAAATAGATGTATCCAAATTCAATATCAGGCATGTCTCCTCACATGTATTCAACTCTGAGTCAATGTTTTTCATAGGCAACTCATATTATTATCCATAAATATAGAAATAATAAATAAATACTTTATAAAATCCTCCACCATCCCATGAAATATATGTTTCATGCACCATTGAAAGCTATAGGGTGTATTACACATTCATAATGACATATGTCAGCTGGCTAAGGTTTCATAGGGATATATAAAGGTTATCTTCCTTTGGCCTTTGGGTCCTACTATAATTTTATTATATCCATAATATCCATATAGAAATCATTTTTACTTGTTCTTAAATATACATTATATCATATATTTTATTAATGGAAAGGGAAATTGATTTTCCCTCATTAAATTATTAACTTTCTTATAATAATAAAAACTCTCTATCTTATCAGCATTTAGGTTGGTATTAGCTCATCGTATTTCTTGACCATTATTATACATCCTATATTGGGAATAACTTAGATAGGTACAACCCATTCACTATATAAAATGGGTTAAGTGGATTAACAACCTAGGTACTTATAAAATAATTTCTTTTTATTCTATAATTAAATAGTGAAATTCATTATAAATGTATAATAAAATAAGTTTTATTTATAGAAATTATGGAATTTAAATTGATAGAATAGTAACATGAACTTTGGAATAGTATTATAACTTTTAGGAATAGTAATATGTCCAATATAATAGTAACCTCACATAAGAAATAATAAATAAAATTTATCCATATTATAGTTGAAAATATTATATATTTATATCTTTTTAACAAGTAAATAATTTTTTGGAAAAATAGAAATTTATTGTTGGTATTTTTGTATGTCAATAATATTTAATTAAAATTTTATAAATAAAGTGATTATTTAAAAGAAAATATTTTTTCATAAAATATTTTTATAAATATTTTTTTGTCTTATGATTATAATTTAATTTTATGACACTTTAAATAATTTTTCAAAGTTTTATAAAATCAATTCTAGTTTTAAAACTAGTATTTTTTTAATAAAAGATGATTTTTGTTAAAAATGAAATTCATAATATTAATAAATTATTTAAATAAAATGGAATTATTTTTGAATTCGATATGCAAAAAAATAGTTAGGGCGAATTTTTTGTATTTTTTTAAAATACTTGAACATTTGGTGAATAATGAAATACGGTAATTTACTATATAAGTTAAATACATGATTTATTGAGTCATAGATGATATAAGGTTGATATATTCCCAAAATCGCCAACTCTAATTCATTATTTTAAAATATTTTGTGATAATTCTCAAACTATGTGTAGTGTTGATCCAAAATAATAAACTAATGTATATAATAATGAGAAAACACCCCTCTCCTCTACTATAAATACCACCCTCACCACCTCCTCTCCTCACACCTAAAATCCTTGAAGATTGTTTAATTTATGCCCAATTACCTTACCTATAATCTTCCCCATTTATATGACCATTTGGTCTCACCAAAATTCCAAAACTAAGGGCCTTAATTTGGTTCTCAAGAAAGATAATTCAAGAGGTAAAATCCACTTTCATTTTCTTTTATTTTCATTTCCATTATTTTCCTTTTCTTATACTCTCTTCAAATTCCATTATAAAAGTGGCATAAATACTCCAGTATCTTATATATATTAAAATTTTGTCATTTTTAGCAAAAAAATAATCATCAAACTTATTCTCTCACTTTTATTCTAAAAATAAGAACACCATCTGTGATGTGTCGATTTATCGCCATCGTGGACGATACACTTTAATTTTTCATTATATCTTTCAAGGATCGTCACAAAACCATTATTATGGTAAAATATTGTTTTATTATATATATTATAAGTTATTTAATGTTTTTTAACCAATATATATAAACATGATATTGAATAAAATGATATAATTTCACGATGTTCATAAAAAACTCCAAAAGAAATTAAATAATTCTCATAAATGTTTTATCTAATGATTCATCCTCATATCAAAAAAAAAGATATATGGTATCATTTAAAATTAAAGAAACATATTAACACCATTTTATTTCATTTATGGATTTTTTTTTCATTCAACAAGAAAATCCATAATGAACCAACCATGGAAACTATGAAATAAATGCACCTGAAATAATAAAAATAACAAAATATTATAAATAAGTGGGAGTAAACTTGTTATAATAATATCATATAAGTAATTATATATATTAATATGGTTCTTTAATACTTTAATAACACACTTTAAACCATTATACAGGATGTTTGAACAATTTTAAATTAAGATGAACCTAAGATAAGGGAATTTTTAACCTAATTTCCATTCTTTGGGTTAACCTTATACTTCATTGATTACGTGATACTAAGATTATTTGGGAAATTAATTTTGTTTATATTATCTTTTATTATGTGTATTTACTGTTTATACACATATTTTATTCTTTTTATAAATTTTCCCTTAAATTATATGATATTTATTTGGAACTCTTCTTTAAAAATCCTCTTTTAAATTTCTATTTTTACAAAATTCAGATCGAATGTTTTTATGAAAGTATTATTATTTTATGATTATGGTTCATGGAAATTTTTTATGATGATGGTTTTTACATATATATCCCTCCAATACATTCGGTATGTTTATGTTGTCAGTCGATTGTATTGTTACTCCAAGTGTAATTATGATGGTTACACCATAATGTAGCCATGAGGGTTACATCATAAGGTAGTCGTGAGGGTTACATTATAAGGTAACCGTGAGAGTTAAAAATCATATGATATATGTGAGGTTTAAAATCATAAGTAACTAATTCCTTAAGTTACCTTTATGTTATTATTTATTTTTTCTATGATTTATGGAAATCTCATGTTTTTAAAAAGTAACTATATGATACTTAATGATTGAAAAGTATTTCTTTTTGAAAATAATATCATATATTTATAAGTATTCATGTACTAGCAGTTTATTCCCTTCTTTTTATATCCCTTACTGAGATTTTTGTGCTCATACCAAGTTTTAAAAATGTTTTTCATAGGATTTAAGGATGGGTAAGAGAAAAGAAGAATCTAAGATGAATGTTGCAAACACTTTTCATTAAAATATTTCAAGTTTTGTTAAAAACTTTTATGTTATGAAAAAAATGGATATTATTTTAGTTTTACCCACTTTATATTCTTGTGGGATGATATGTATAAATTATTTATTAATTTTATAGAACTCTAAATTGAAAATATCTTTCGTAATGTAAAGAAGTGATTTCTAAAGTAATTTACTATATTATGTAATGTTTAAGATCATGTCCATATAGTTTCTATCATATCATGGTTTAGATAACCTTTGGGGTTACGATGATGTTAATATAATACAAAAAATGATTTTACCTTTTGATTATGTTGAAATGATATATAATTTGAAGATAAATACGTTGCCTCATCTAAAATATGTATGTTCATAATGCTTTTCCATAGAACAAACAAGGAAGCCAAAGTAGGAAGTCACCAAGAGGATGATATCTTTCCAAATCCACAACCAAGAATGGTGGAAATTGGAACTGAACAGTTTGTGATAGTAATGGATCAATTGATGCGAGCTATAAATGGTGGTGGAATCAATGAAAGAGAACAACCAAAGATACCACAATACAACATGATAATAGTGGAACATTTTATGAGGAAAAACTCTTATAATTTCAATGGATCATCAGACCCAATGGCAGAGAAAGGATGAATTAAATACCTAGAAAATATATTTGATATTATAGGGTGTTCAGATAATAAAATGGGCCTTCTTTTTATTCATCTTTTTGAAGTTCAAGCTCACCAGTGGTGGTAAATGGTAAATAATATTAGTGACAGTGAGGAGAATGATGCCCTGGAATGGGATGAATATAAAAATATTATCCATGAAAAATAATTTCCTAATGTGGTCTAAATTTGGATAGAAAAAAAATTACATGAATTGAAACAAACAAATGAGGATTCAGTGGCTGTGTATGAAGAAAACTTCACCCAATTGGAAAGGTATTCTATGAATCTTATTTGGGATCATGATAGAAAAATCAATTATTGTCTACTCAACATTGAAGCTAACATATATAAGTTCATTGGCCTCCCGTGAATTCAAAAGTTAGGATAAAATTGTCTGATGTGTTGAATGGGTAGAAATGGACTTTTCTGATTATCATGTGTTCTTTGAAAATAAGTAAAATAAAAGGTCCATATAGAAAGATATGGGAATGAATCAATCAAAGAAATCAGAAGATAAGAAATTCTAGTTTTCAGTTGTGAAAAGTGTGGTAAAAAGAATCCTATGAAATACCTTAACAAAACTAGGAAGTGTTTCAATGTGTTAAGTTTGTAAATGTGTCTTGAGATTGAAAATAAAAACATCTTAGTGATGATATGTCTAATTCTGATAAGAAAACTGTAAAGTTATTTAAATGTGGTGAGATGGGGAATTATGAAAATAACACCCAAAAAAAGATCTAAATGATGGAAAGAATCTAGATTATAAATAGAAATGTGCAGTGAGATCCTTTTTGACTATGTTCGTAGATTTCATTCCATCTATTGAAGTGGTATTAGGTACATTATTTGTTTATTCAGATTTTTCTATTCTCTTGTTTGATACTAGGTCTACACATTCCTTTATGTTTGAGAAATGTTCTGGTAAATTGTAAATTTTACCTCAATAAATAAGACTGAAACTTATATTTAAAACACTAGGGGAAAATATTACATTAGAAATTCAATATAAGAATATTGATATTGTTATATTTTGACTGAAATTACCTAAAAAACTTTTTTTAGTAGTGTTTGATTTTATTATTGATATGGATTGGATTACTTCATATCATGCTAAGATTGATTGTAGAGCTAAAGAAGTTTTATTTTCAAAAGACTATCAGTTTTTATACAATAATGAACCCATATAATTGATAACATATTAGGAAGCTGAGAAATTGTTAAAATATTGAAATGAAATTTATCTTTCTCATATTGTTTAAAACAAGGGACCTATTCATATAAATGATTCAGAAATGGTAAATGAATACCTGAATATTTTTTTGGATGAGTTTTCTAATGATATACCTGATCGGAAAGTTGAATTTACTATTAACTTGGTTCTTAATTATAATCCAATTTCAAAACTCCCTTATTGAATGGATCAAATGGAACTTGTGTTAAAAAATAAATTACAAATCTTCTTGATAAAGGATTCACTCATTCTATCACTTCACCATGGGGTTCCCCTATTTTGTTCGTTAAAAATAAAGATGGTTCCATGAGACTTTTCATTGCTTTTAGAGATTTGAATAATATTATAGTTAAGGCTAAGTATCCTTTTTCTCATATCGATGACTTGTTTGATCAGATCTAGGGAGTTCAAAAAAATTTCCAAGATAGACATGAGATCTGGGTAACATTAGCTAAAGTTGGAAGAGGATGAAATCCCAAAAATAAATTTTGTAATAGATTTGGGCATTATAAGTTTGTTTTTATGACCTTTGGTTTTATAAATTCCCTTATTGTATTTATGGATCTTATGAATAGAATATTTCATGGATATTTGGATAAGTTTTTTGTTGTTTTTATTGATGATATTTTGTTTTTTTCAAAAATTTGTGAGGATCATGAAAAACATTTAAGGATTGTCTTAAAAACTCTCAAAAAAATAAGTTATATAGAAAATTTAGAAAATTTGATTTTTGGTTGTAACATATTTCTTCTCTTGGTAACATTGTAAATAATGATAGAAAAATATTTGATCTTTCCAAAACAAAAGTGGTTAATAAATGGCTGGTACCTAAAAATGTTATAGAGATTTATATTTTTCCTTGATTACCAGGTTATTATGGACAGTTTGTTAAATATTTGGCACAGTTGTCTACCCTCTAAATAAGTTAACATGAAAAGGGGTTAAATGTATTTGGATATAATATTGTGATGTTTGTTTTTACTAAATGAACAAGATATTGTTGAATGGTCCAGTTTTGGCCCTAACTTCCATAAATGGTGAACTTTTCATCTACATTGATGCTTCACTGAAGATACTTGGTTGTGTTCTACTACAAAATGATCATGTAATTGCTTATGCTTCAAGAAAAATGAAACCTTATGAGTTAAATTATCCCACACATTATTTAAAATTTGTATTTGTGGTTTTTTCTTTGAAAATTTTGAGGCAACATTTATACAGATCCAAATGTGAAATATATACTAACAATAAAAGTATGAAGTATATATTCACTCAAAATGAATTAAACATGAGGCGGAGAATATGGGTTGAACTGATAAATGATTATGATTGCATGATCAATTACCATCCTGGAAAAGAAAACAATTTCATGGATTCCTTGAGTTAAAAACATCATGCATCATGAACCATGATATATTTGGAACAAGACCACTTGATTAATTATTTGATGAATTTTGTCTTGTAAGTTGTTGGAAAAAGATATTCCTTTTTTTTAAATCAGGTTTCAGTGTAGTTTTCTCTGTCAAAAATAATTAAGAAAGCATAGAAGAAAGATGGTGAGTTATAGAAAAATGTAGAATTTGTGAAAAGGGGTAAATTTGCATAATATAATGTTGATAAAGATTCTATTTTTATATTTTCAAAGAGATTATGTGTTCTTTGTGATTAACAATTTAAGAAAGAGTTTTTAAGTGAAGCTGATAGTTCTTTATCTTCAGTTCATCCTGGCATCCCCAAGATATAAAGAGGCCTTCAAGAGTATTACTGGTGGGATGGAATAAAATGAGATATTTCATATTTTACCATGAAACATTTGACTTTTCAATAAGTTAAATCTGAGTGAAAATTACTAAAGGGGATGCTTTAGCCGTTTCAGTTCCATAGTGGAAATGGGAAAAAATATCCATGAATTTCATGGTGGGACTACCAAATAATTCTCAAGGTAATAATGTGATTTGTTATATTGTTGACTGACTGATTAAATCTACATATTTTCTTCCTATTATAGATACCATGTCTTTGGATCATCTTTCTCTACTGTACCTCTAAGATATTTTTAGGTTACATGGAGTTATTCTTTCCATTGTATCTGACCGTGATCCCAGGTGCAATTCTAAATTTTGGAAAGAAAAAAGTTTTTGGGAACATAATAAAATTGCATCTCTACTTTTTATTCTCAATATGATGGATAGACTGAGTGAACAATTCAACATTGGAGGATATTCTTTGTTCTTATTTAAAAGAATACCAGAGAATTTAGGATCAACGTTTTTCTTTTGTTGTGTTTTCTTATAATAATAGCTTTCATTCTAGTATACAGATAGAACCTTTTTAGAAATTTTATAGAAATCAGTGTTGAACTCCAACTTTAATGGATGATGTCAGGGAATGGAAGATGATGGGACCATAATTAGTAGAGTAAATGTCTAAAAAAGTAAATATGATCCAGCAACACATGATGACAACTTAGAGAAGGAAAAAATTACAGATAATAGGAGGAAAGACTTTTCATTCAAGGTAGGTGATCATGTTTTTCTTAGAATCTCAACATGGCAAAGCATTGTGTGTTTTGGTAAGAAATGAAAGTTAAGACCACGGTTCATTAGACCTTATGTAATCCTTGATAAATTTGGACTAGTCGCCTTCCGAGTATCTTTGCCTCTAGCATTATCTCATGTACACAACTTTTTTCATGTTTTGATGTTGAGAAAGTATGTGTGATATTCATGTCATGTTTGTATCCCAAAAGTATTTTAGATAGATAAGAATATTTCTTATAAAGAGAAACGTTTTTAGGTTCTTTATCATAGAGAGAAAGTATTGTAGAATAAGGTAATTCACCAGGTTAAGGTTTTTTAGAGAAAATATATTGTTGAAGGAGCAACATGGGAATCTAAAAATTCTAGGAGTGAAAGTTACCCTAAATTGTTTAATAAGTAAATAAAAATTTAGAGGACACAATTTCTAGAAGGTGGGAGAATTTAAAAACCTAGGTAATTATAAAATAATTTCTTTTCATTCTAGAATTAAATATTCAAATTCATTATAAATGTATAATTAAATAAGTGTTATTTATAGAAATTAAGGAATTTAAACTGATGGAATAGTAACATGACGTTAGAAATAGTAACATGACCATTAGGAATAGTAATATGGACAATAGAATAGTAACCTCACCTAATAAAGAATAAATAAAATTTATCCATATTTAAAGAGAAAATAATATATATATATATATATATATATATATCCATGAACATGTAAATAATTATTCTGAAAATTATAAATTAAGTGTTGTTATTTTTGTAATTCAATAATATTTAATTAAAATTTCATAATTAATATAATGATTTAAAATAAAATATATTTTAATAAAATAGATTCATAAATAAAAAATTTGTTGTCTTATGATTATAAGTTAATTTTATGAGAATTTAATTAATTTCTCAACATGTTATAAAATAAATTATAGTTTCAAAATTGGTATTTTTTGAATAAATGATGATTTTAATTAAAAATAAAATTTCTAATATTTATATAATTATTTTCATAAAATTGAGTTCATTTTTTAATTCTATTTGAAAAAAATGGTTAGGTTGATTTTTTGATATTTTTCTAAAATACTTGAATTTTTTTTAATAGTAAAATACGGTAATTTAATATATAAGAAAAATACATGATTTATTGGTTCATAGATTATATAAGACTAATTCAATAACCAAATATAGAAATCCCCTTCATTATTATAATATATTCTGTTATAATACTCAAACTACTCAAAGTCTTAATAAAAAATAACAAAGAAATGAATATAATAATGAGAAAACACCCCTCTCCTCCACTATAAATACCACCCATCACCACCTCTTCCCCTCACACCTCAAAGCCTGATAGATTGTTTAATTTTTTCCAAATTCTTTTCCCAAGAATCTTCCTCATGTCCAAGAAATGTTGATATCACCAAAAAACCAAAACCAAGGGCCTTAAAGAGGTTCTCAAGGAGAATAATTTAAGAGGTTAAATCCTCTTTCATTTTCTTTTATATGATATTCAATTATTTTTCTTTTCTTATACTCTATTAAAATACCCTTATCCAAGTGGAAGGAAAAATCCATTAAATTTAATATGCTTTAATTTTATCATGTTTATTGAAATATTCAACATCAAACTTCTTCTCCTCTCCATTTTATTCTAAAAATAAGAACATCATCCATGATGTGTCGATTTACAGCCATCGTGGACAATACACTCTCATTTTTCATTAGAGCCTTAAAGTATAGTTATAAAACCATTATTATCATTAAATAATACATTATTATACATATTACAAGTTATTTAATGTTATGAAACCAATAAATAACCATGATATTGAATAAAATGATATAAGACCGCAATGATCATAAAAACTGCCAAAATAAATTAAATCATTATCATTAATGTTTTATCTAATGATTCATCCTCATATCATAAAAAATGATATATGGCATAATATAAAATTCTAGAAAAAAATTGACACCATTTAATTCAACTTCTGTAGTTTTTCTTTCATTCGACAAGAAAATCCATAATGAACCAACCATGGAAACTATGAAATTAATGCACCTAAAACAATGAAAATACCAAAATATTATTCATAAATGGGTGGAAATATGTTATAAGATTATCATATAAGTAATTATAAATATTAATATTGTCCTATAATATTTTAATAACCTTATTATACCATTATACAAAATATTTGAATATTTTTGTAGTAAGATGAACCCGAGGTAAGGTAATTATTTACCTAATTTTCATTCTTTGGGTAAACCTTATACTTCATGTATTATGTATTACTGAGATTATTTTTTAAATGAATTTTTTTTATATTATATTTTAGTATGTGAATTTAAAGTTTATACATATATATTTTCATTTTTTTATTAATTCTCACTAAAATTATATGATATTTGTAATGGAATTTTCATTAAAAATCATCTTTTAAATTTATATTTTTACAAAATTTAAAAGGAATACGTTTATTAAAGAATTCTTATTTTATGATTATGGTTCATGGGAATTTTTATGATGAAGTTTGGGACCTATATCTCCCTCAAATTAATTGGGCATTTTTATATTGGAGTTTGAACTTATGGTTACTCCAAGTGTAACTGTGATGGTTACACCATAAAGTAGTCGTGAAGTTTATATCATAAGGTAGCTGTGATGGTTACATTTTTAGATAACTATGAGTGATAAAAATTATAGAGTATCTATATGGGTTTAAATATTAATTAAGTAATTCTCCAAGTTACCTTTATGGTATTTTTTATTTTTTATATTTTTATGGATATTTCATGTTTTCACAAAGAAACTATATCATACTTATTGGTGGACAAGTATGCCTTTGTGAATGTGATTTCATATGTTTATAATTATTCATATAATAACAGTTTATCTCCTTACTTTAATATCCATAACTGACCTCTTTTTCTCATCCCCAATTTAAAAAATGTTTTTAATAGGCATAAAGGATGGGTAATAGAAAATGAGAATCCAAATTGAATGTTGTGGAGAGTTTTCACGAAAAGATATCATGTTTTTATTAAAAACTTTTATATGTTGAAAAAAATGGAAATTGTTTTATTTTTAACCACTATGTCTGCTTTTGGGTTGATGTGTATTAATTAAATCCTGATTTTCTAAAATTATAAACTGAAAATATATTTGTGAATGTAAAGATTGAATTATAAAATAATTTAGTAGATTGTGTAATTTTTAATATCAGATCCTTATAAGTGCTACCGGTATCCAAGATTTTTAGTACATCCTTCTTCACTAATTCTTTCATCTATTTTTTCAACCTATTTTGTGGCTGTCTCATCAGCTTCTTTCCATCTTGTAGTTGTACATGGATAGTAAAAATAGAAAAAATTGCCCATTTTTATCAATAATTATTTGATAGATAGTATTATTCCTTTATTCTAACACCGTAACTAACTGTTAGCACTAGCATTGGTCGATTTTCAACTGTGAGAACTAATTATAAAAAATAATACCTTGATAGGTGATCTGCAATTGTAAATCATTCTCCTAGATCCAATTTTTTATTATTTTCCACTTTTATTTTTTCACTTATCTAATGATCAATTCGTTTATTTCTTCCCATTATTTAACTTGAATCTCTAGTCAGTTGTATCCTTATTCCAAGGTTATTATTGCATAGAAATATTCATCTTCATCTCCTTGATTCACTGCCTAAATAAAATCAAATGGAAACATTTTCACTCTAAATCAGAATATTAATTGTTCATGAGTAGTATCTATGATGTCTTTAACCATGTCTAGGAATGTTTTAACAAGTATAATCAATACCTCTCCATATTAAATCATTTGTAGAATGAAATTGTCAATAGGGAGGATGAATTTCCTAATTTCACTAATACTTCCTCTATAATTCAGATTTGGTACTTAATAAATTGATTAGAAATTTAAAGATAAAATATTGTGGTATTTGTATTACTTATCCAAAGATTATTTAATGAATTCATTAGCATAAGTTTGAAACATTCCCCTAAATCAAAAATGGATTTCCCATAAGTGATAGAACCAATAGTGAGGGGAATAGAGAAACTACCCAAATCATGATGTTTTAGTGGGAGATTCATACAGAAAGTAGCCGAGTACAATTCTATGAAATAGATAACACATAATTCATCTAATTAATTTTTATTGGAAAGGAATTCTTTAATGTATTTGGCATATTCTAACATTTGTGAAATTACCTCAGTGAATGGAATATTAATATAAAACTTTTTGAATTTCTCTATGAACATCTTGTATTGTGATTTGAAACTCCCTTAATGAATCATATATAGAAAGGGAATAAGGTTTCAAAATCTTTTCATAGAGGGTTTTTTTTAATTTTCCTTCTCAATAATTTTTTCCCCTTCTTATTTTTACTTGGTAGTATCATTGGTTGTATCCTTTACATTTTCCCACTCCTTATCTATTTCTTCATCCACTTGTTTATTCTTCTATTTTTCATCCTCATTTCCTTTATGGATATCTATATCCTATAAATCCCCATAACTTATTAAATTCACAACATTTTCCTATTTTCTATGAACTTTCATGTCACCCAACAGAGTGTCTTGCGGTTTCTTAGAAAACTTTTGATAGGATTGTCCCAATTGATTCTAAATGATCTATATGGAGGATTGGAGATTTTCAATGAAATTTCATTTATTCAGATGGCTGGTTTCAACTTAATAAATACCCGAATAATTTTTTTTAATGCACTTTTTCACTAGCTCCTCAAAAAACATTGTTTTCCTTGATCTTATGAATGGAATGTTTATTTTTTTAAGGATGTTGCATAAACTATTTCCTAAGAGATTGAAATTATTTCTAAATGGGTCATAGTGCATTCTATCTTTTTGGGAACCCCAAAAAAACTTGGGAATTAATTTCATTTTTTCCACCTCTTTTAAATTTATATCCTTGATTTTTGGCTATTGAACTCACTTTCTAACCAAATTGGTCATTTGGAGAAAACCCATTAAGGTGACAGAGTAATATTTTTGGGATGATTGTGTTTGTTAACAAAAAGATATATGTAAAGGTAAGTTGTATAATTCTAGATCATTTTTTGATAAATGATGTTGAAAAATACCCAGAATAGAGGAATTGAATCTCTAGAAGGGGTAAATAAGTTATATATACAAGGTATTGGCATTTCCCAACGGTTTCCAAATTTTTGGGGTCCAAAATTTGGAGGAAGAAAAAAAGTGTTTTCAGAAAAGGAGGGATTTTTAAATAACATTAAAAGTTGTTTGAAAGGGTGAAATTAATTATTAATGTTCCATGAAAGTAAATATTTGGGTTTGTATCATCTAATGATGATAAAGTTTAGCGTTTCACACAAGTTCTGAAACATTTTGAAAGTTTTAGTTATAAGACACAATGGACTCTTTCATGAACCCACAAAATATATATGCAATTTCACAACAACAGTGATTTGTGAGAAATGATGACTCCAAATATATTACATTCATCAAATAAGTTAATTTTGGTATAAATTTAAAGGTTTGTAAGGTATTTGTGTGAAGGTTTGGCCGCATTTCTAAATAGGTAGCTAACCCCCTCCCCTCGTCCACATCCCCTCATTTTTCAGCCAACCTTTAGATACTTTTAGGTATACGAATCACATAAGATCTCTATAAAGCTATTTATTGCAATAATAAATGACTAAAATGTATTTTTTGCATATAAAAGAGGTTATTTTCCATGAGACCCGGTGATTTATGTGACAATACATAAGTTTTGTGAAATTTGAGAGTTCAGTGATGAACTAAATAGTTGCACAAAAGTTAAATTTTCATGAAAAAACATAAAACTTTTGTGGAAGTTAGTGGAGTTTTTCACAAGTCCTGAAAGGGATAAATGAAAACAAATTTGTTTGAAACTGTAAGGTTTTTGCTATAATTTATATGGAAATTATGTATTCATCAAGTGGATAAAATTAGAGATTAATGATTCCCCAAATAAGGAGTAAACAATATTGAATATTGTAATCAAAATAATAATATTTTAAAGGATCGGTGAGCACACTTCAGTTAAGAGACCATCAAATGTTCAAATTGTGATTGGTAGTGAATTGGGAGGGATAATGAGTATACTCAAAACTTTGTAAGATAAGTTCACTTTATTTTATTTGGTACATAAGAACATTTCCTATATATCCTCCTTGGATATAACCTAGTGCGAGTGAACAAAGTAATATTGTTATGTACTATGCATGTTTTCATTTATTCTCATACATTGTTATGGGAAAGGGAGAGAATACTGTTTTGGTTAATGATGAAACAATATCTAAAGGGGAAATTATTTTAATCTATCATAACCTGGTTCACCCCCCCCCCCTAGGGTATTTAACCTAGTTATGATAAAAAAATTATCATAGAAAAATCTTTAATTCATAGGTTCTCTATCAACATGAGAAATAAAAATTGTTAATCACAAATGGATTCTGATATTTGATGGAAACAATTTTTAGCACTGGATGAATCAGATGTCACACTACTTCTGATCATTTGGAATTGATTTATTTATATATTCGATGCATTATAATTCTTCATGTTTATATAGTGGAGTTTTATCATAAGTATACCATAGATAATTATATGTTTATGACAAAAGAATCGATCCATTAAGAGGATATTTATCTAACATAATCTACCTGAAGGTGATGTCTTATAAGTTAATGAATTATATTTGGAAAAGATACTAAATATCTATTAAGGTGATTCAAAATTTGGAGAAGAAAAATTATAGGTCCTATGGAATAAATATGAGGACCTGATAATGAACCCAATGATTCTATAGTTGGATTATTTTAATGGGTGAATGTTTTCATTGAAGACATGAATAGTATCGGAGAAAATCTTGAAGATGTAAACATCATTAAGTGCATATTGAGATGACATACATCTCGAATCAATTCAAAAAGTATCTATACTAGAAGACAAATATCCAAAAGAGATGACATTCGATGGCTTACACAATACTCTTTTCACAAACAAGATGAGAAATTAAGATAATAATTCTATGGAAAAAAAAGGAAAATCTAAAGAGGTAGAACTCATGACTATAAAGAAGCTCAATATAGATTATGACCATGAAGAATAAGATGTGGATGAATTCATGTCATTATTTTCCTCCAATCCAAAACGAGGAAAAATAATTTCCAAATGGAAACTTCAACTCACATGTTTTCAATGTGAAAAGGTTTTACATCTTGTAACAAGGTTCCCCAAAGAAGTTTCAAGATGAAGATGTGGATGAAGTTGAAATTATCATGAATAAGTCTTCATCCTATGTGAAATGTAAGAAAAATTTTAGGAGAAATTTATTCAAGAAGAATAACCTTCTTTCAAAAGAGAATGATAGTTCTGAAGATATTGAGGAATAAGAAATTGAATACTTCAATGACCATAAGGAAATTTCTATAGTATTAGTTGTGGTAAATTCCTAAATAAATGAATAGAGAAACAATTAAAAAGGATAACTGGAAGGAAGGGTTTATCTCTAAGTTGAATTATATTTAACTCTTTAGGAAATAAATATTTGGAGATCCAAAATGAAGAAATACAAAATATTTGTTCATGATTCCAAACTCTATATGATTTAAAAATATATTTTTTATTATGAAAACACTTTAATGAAAAGTGATAACCCATTAAAGTACAAAATAAAAGGATTTAAATACCATAAGAGATATCCAAACCATTTAAATCTAATTCAATCCTATTAGACATATTATTCCTAAATAAATTCCAATGAAGTCTATTTAACTTTTTATTCGGATCATGATTGATTAGATATTTGAAAAAATAATCCATATTTTCCCACATTTGGATGAACTCCAATATTATAAACTTCCCTACATTAAATCCTCTAACTCGAATAGAACCATACTTGGTGATCTACTCTGCCTACTTCTTATTAGATTCCATATGTAGCAGTCTCTCATACATTATATCTGTATCCCTTTATCATGCATTAATCAAGAGATATCACTCCAAAATTTATTCCTTAAAATTTATAATAAGTTCCCACAATTCCACATTGTCTACAAGCTCATCTAGATCCATGATGACCTCACTATAAAATAGGTTTTCACAACTGATCCTTCATATTTCTAATTATCCAATAAAGCTCCTTCCTAATCCTAAACCTTATAATCACCAGTAACATTTAAATTATTTTCTATTACATTATGCTCTTAATTAATCACCTTGTCCTTCTAATTTTTAGTGGATCTTATCTCAAATGGATGGGTAAAGTTAAAGGAGTCATTTTTCCCTTTCATATTCTATATTTTAGTTAAGATACAAATCCTATAATATCTATTTCAATTATGAACATTCCTCCTCCTCAGACTATGTATCCCTCTACCCTGAATTTCTTTTTCACTATCTCCTAAAAATTGACAATAATACTCATCACTATATTCTGCTTATAAAAATCCCTACTTCTCATTAGAGTCCCCTTCCTGATCAACCTCATTTCCCTGAATTTCCAAACTCTTTATGCAGTATAAGGAAGAAGAGAAGTCTAATATGATGGAAAATTTGAAAAGCTTATGTCTACAATGCCTTAGATGTCAGAAAAGGTCATTGAATACAATATCAAAGTTGTAGAATATGCAAGAGTTATCGATGGTTGGACTAACACTGATAAAGATCAAATCAAATAGATCAAATAAATTGAATTGGAAGTTTTATACCTATGAATAAAATTATAAAATCATGAGATACATCTAAATATTGTTATGATTTTAGGAAGGAAGATCAATCAAGTGATAGAAAAGGTGGATCTTGAGTAAGAAGGTCTATAAAAAAATAAGAATAAATTGTCTTATCCAAGTGACAAGGATGGTATGGGTCTTGAACATAAACTAAATGATTTGATGATTGATTTTAGACCATAAGAAATCAATCCAAGGATAAAAATTGATTTGTCTACAAATAAAAATCAGGAGATTTAGGTAACCCAAGGAGCAGCTGATCTTACATCAATGTAACCTCGTATTAGTTTTCATTATCATTGAAAGATGGTAGATTCTAAAAATTTATATTCTATATCCAAGAGGTATCAAATGGAATAAGATAAACAAAGTAATCCACACAATGATAAATATTTAAAGAATTATTTTAATTTTAAATATTTTTGGAATAGAGGATTTGGCCATATGTCCAGATATCACTCGTTAAAAATATAGAAGAGTGCGTAAAAGTAGACTCAAACTTCTTGTAACTAAAAGGTTAAGGAATAATTGAATGATCTAAAACCAAAACATCGATTTGCAGTGCTTAAAGATGAAGTTGGACCATCTTAATCTGAGGAATATCGATAATATTAGTCCATAACAGGTACGAATTACAAGATATGGATTAAAAATAAAATAAATAAATAAGTACACAACAGTCACATATATTTCCCTTAAAGAATAAAATCATGCATGTGTATAGATCCATAATAGTTTATTCCCATACTATATGACATGAAATAATGTTCTTTTTATAGGAATCAAATATCACAAGGAATGTGTTGTCAAATTTGGAAATGATGAAGGTCTGAAGATTATTGGATTAGGAAATGAAAAATTTGTAGGTAAAGATTTTAGGTGTGTTGATGTCTTGGTTGTTAAAGTTCTTAGTCACAACATGATAATTGTTTTTAAATTCTATGATTCAGGTAATGCTATAATATTTACAAAAACTTTATGTACACTCAATAGAAAATATGGTGTAGTTATTTTATAGAGTAAGAACACAAAGGTAAATCTATAACTTGTGAGTATATAAGAAGATATGTGATTTCTATACAAATAGGAAGAAAACAGGTCGTGGCATTAAAGGCTTGTTAGTCTGTTCCAACCATCCATGGATGATCTGGTCAAATGTGATGTAGATCGAGATCACCCAAATCTATCATGTTTTCATACTCACATGTGTGATGCTTGATAATAGGGGGAATATTATTATAATTATGTATGGGGAAAACAAAAAAAATCAACCATAATGTTTGAATTAGTGAATGCATTGGTTTGAAGGCCTATCGCACCAAGATCCATTAATGAGAAGAGGTATTCTTTTCCTTTAATTAAGTATTTTAGCTGAATGGAATAGATATTTTTAATTTCCCACAATTACAATATTTTCATTTTCATAACAAAATATCATAGGGAATCGAAAAGGATTCTTTAATAAGTGATTTTGAAGATCCAACCCAATAATGGTATAGAATTCAAAAATATCCAAGTGGAGGATTATCTTGACAAATATGGGATAAGGAACTAGGTTTCAGTAGTGAGAACTCATCAATAAAATAGGGTGGTTGATAAAATAAATTATATTATCAATAACATGTTGATAGTTATGCTCATTGAGAAATACCTCCCATAGAATTTTTTGGAAAGAACAAATGTTAACATCGGTCTACATTTCCTACATAACATAATTGTGTCCAAAGGAAGAGAAGACTTATTACAATCCATGGTATGGAAAGAATACAACATTGACATATATTAAAATATTTGAAATTAATTATTTTATTATGAATAAGGAGAAACACGGGAAGTTTAAATCCCATGGAGTTGAAGGGATATTCATTAGACAGTCAAAAAAAATAAAATCATACAAATTCTTTAACAAGTGGATAAAAAAAGTGGTTGAATGTAATAATGTTACTATTGTTGAAAATGAATAGAGTATTCATCAATATAATGAACAATTTTATAATGATAGTGGTGAGGAGGTAAACAAATCATGGGAAGTATAAGTGAAAAATTATGATTTAGAAGAATATGTTGATGATGAGAAAAATATAATTAGATATACACTTACACAAAAGCCAAAGATTCAAGATAAAATTGATCAGAAGAACATCATCGGTGATTAGGAAACTCATGTTCAAACATGAATGATGAAGTCTCTAAAACAAAATCCTCTCAATCTCAAGTTGAGATGAAATTTTATGAGGAAGAAGGTAGATATGAAAATATGGTTCAGTATATGAACAAAGATTATGACCAAATAAAGAAGAATTGGACATTGGAGGTTTTTTCAAGGCTAATAGACAATAATGTAATCATAACCAAATGGGTCTTTAAAAGCAAATTAAATGAATATGGCATAGTTATTTTACACAAATTAAGACTATTGTGCAAGGGATACTCCCAAATCTAGGGAATCGATGTTGATGAGACATTTTCGCATGTGTCAAGTTTAGAGACAATTCAATTATTCTTATCCATTGTAATATAAAAACAATTCAATATTTTTCAGATTGACATAAAGTCAACATTTATGAATGTATTTCTATAGGAAGAGGTGTAAAATGAAAAACTAGATGGTTTTATTATCCATGAATATGATAATAAGTTTTGTGGTTGTGGAAGGTTCTATGTGGGTTGAATTAAGCATCAAAATCATGGTATTAAAGATTGATCAGTGTTTGAAGAAGCATGGTTTTCAAGGTGTTGGAGTTGATTAGAATATCTATTTCAAAAATGAGATTCATAAAAAGATGGTGGTACTGGTATATGTTGAAAATATAATCTTTGGTGGATCACATGAATCATAGTCTAAAAAGTTTTCAGAATTAAAAAAAAGTGCATTTTAAATGTAAATGATTAGTGATTTGGTGTATTTCCTTGGTTTACAATAGAAGCAGGGAAGAAATGACACATCCATTTCTCAATTAAAATATTTCAAGGAGGTTTAGAAAAGATTTTTTATTTATAATTCCAAGTAGATGATGAATATAGTGGATACCCAGATGAAACTATCAAAAGATGATGAAGGCAAGGTGTTTAATGTCACTAAATACTAGAAAATCATTAGCAGCCTGCTATACTTAATAGTTCTATGAACTAACATTATTTTTCCCACATGACAAGCTTTATGGTATAAAAGAAATATAAAATAAACCCACTTACATGTAATTAAAATAATAGTTTGATATATTAAGGGAACAGTGGATTTTAGTTTTCTATACTATGATAAATATCAGCAAGAGTAATTGGGTTATGCAGATGCATATTCAGTTGGTTATTTAGATGATAAGAAATCAATGTCAGGCGGTGAATTATATCATAGAGTATTTTTTATTTCTTAGATAATAAAAAAATAAGAATGAATCTTATTGATCACCAAAGAATAAAAATATATTAAAGATACTCAAGCTTTCGTACAATTATTATTGATAAATAAGAAACTTGAGGATATAGAAGTTAAAGTGAAGTCTCCAATTTAAATCCATTATTATAATTCAGGATCTATAAATCGTATAAAAAATCCATTATATCATTCATAGAGAAAGCACATTGAACTCAAGTATTATTTTATCAAGGAAAGGGTGGATCATGGGATTATGAAATAGGAGTATGTTCCTAAAAAACTAAATTTTTAATACTTTGTATGAATTTATTACCCAAAGAATTTTTTTGAACAACATATAATGGATATTGGAGTTCAGTTCACTCCCCCATGATTTAAAAAGTATGTATATGATACCCCCCTCCCCAAGGTATTGTGTTTTTTCTCCTTAAGTGATGATATGTGTTCTATACCATATAGAATACCTCAAAGAGGTTACCATTGGTTTCATTGAAAAATGGGGATAAATTTTCTTAATCAATATATGGGAGAAGATAACAGGGGGAGCAATGATATAGGTAGTTTTAAATCTAACAATTTTGAAGATGTTCATTCAGGTTTTATATATCGTGGAATATAACCTATACAGTTCATTGTGAAAGGAGTTACTGAGTGGGGATTGATGAGTTGGTCTTCCCTAAAGGGTTATTACGAGAATAACGTGACCCATTGATGAAATTTTCATGCTACTCTTGTTTTTCATGCTGATCTTGGCTCGTGTGGGCTAAGATTATGTGTTTATTATGTCTTTGAACACTTTTTGGAGTTTCATGATGCAATTTATTGTAAATTCCAATAGAATTCAATTTTTTTCAATAATATGTAATTTTAAGTATTAATGTTGTATCAAGGTATTAAGAGTTATTAACAAACCCAAATGGGGTGACAAATATGCAGTTTTTGGATGGTTGTGTTTGTTGAAAAAAGTTGGATGGCAAGGTTAGTTATGTATTTCTATCATGTTTTTTGATAAAGGATGTTTAAAACCCCCCATGAAATATGAATGGAATCACTATAAGGGGTATACGGAGTTTCACATATATGGTGGTGGCAATTCCTAGTGTTTTCCAAATTTTATGGGTCTAAAATTTAGATGATGGAAAAATGTGTTTTTGGAAAAGGAAGTATCTTCACATAAGTTTAAAATTTTTGTGAAAGAGTGAATGTGTTTTTAAGAGTTGTGAAAAAGTGAATATTTGGGGTTTCCAAATAAAAATATGGAAAAGTCTAGTGTTTTGCATAATTTCTGAAACTTCATGAAAGTCGGAGTTTCATGACACAATATACAGTTGAACAAGCCCATGAAATATTGATGAAGCTACATAAATGTGGTGAGTTGTGTGCTAAAGATGAATTCAAATCATTGAATTTCATCGCATAAGGAAATTTTTCCACATGGTCTATGTCATGCATGGTAGTTTGTAAAATGATTAACATCGTATATAAATAGAAGGGTACCCCTCCCTCATTTTTTCATCATACCCTTAAAAAATTTCTAGGCTCTAAATCATGTAAAATTTTAGTGAATATATTTATTTCACAAAGAAATTCAAACATAATATGTGTGTAGAAAATGGTCATGTTTTCATAAGGAAAAGTGAGTTATGATAAAATAAAAAAGTTCCATGAAAGGTGTGAGTTTCACGATAAACTGAATAGTTATACGAAAGTTAATTTTTTTTGAAAAAAACATATAATTTTCATGAAATCTGGTGGAGTTACGCACAAATATTGAAAAGTTTGAATGAAAACTAAAGTTTTTAGAATCTATGAGTTTTTTAAGAGAATTGTTTTGGCAAAGTAGTAATCATCAGGTGGATGAAATTAGAGCTTCATGACACACCAAATGAGGTGTAAATAATATTTATTAAAGTGATAGAATAGATAATATTCTAAAGGAGTAGTAAGCACACTTCAGTTAATATAGGAGTGATCTTTAAAATAGTGATTGGTAATAAACCAAGAGGGACTATGAGTTTACTGTGAACTTTGTAATAGTGGTACATTTTATTAAATTTGATACCTAGGCTCATTGCCTTTGTATTCTCCTTTAACATATCCCAGTGTAAGTGAACCAATAAAAATTTGTGTTCTTGTATATGTTTTCATTTATAATCATGCATTTATAAGGTAAAGGGAGAGAAAAGATTTTTAGTTAAGGATGAATCAATATCCAAAGGGGTGGTTTTTTAATCTTTTATACCCCAATTCACCCCTACCCCCATTTCTCATGATTTTAACCTAGTTGGGCTGGATTGGTTTTGAAAGTAACATTTTGGCCAATTGTATCCCATGGAGATCACTTATCCCATAGTATTTTCCATATTCCTTACTTTGAAATATTAAAATGGGTGTTTACCTTCAATAATTATCACGTAAAACTATTTTTGGTGCATCATTTTCTACTTTGTGATTGTAAATAGCTAGAAACACCCCTATTTCTTTTCAGATCATCTTCATTTGCGCAGCCAACCTAGTGGTTTCCTCCACTTTTTGAATACCTATTTTAGGTGGGACTCTTTATCCTTTATTTTATGAAACATTTTTTTTCAAATCATCTAAAAATTATTGTTCATATGATGATTTCTTTCTCATGATTCATCCCCTACTAATAAATCTACCACTGCTAAGGAATTAAGTAAAAAACAAAAGTACACAGTTTGTAACTGCATACATAGTTCTAGTATATGGTATGGGAATTTTCTTAATATATCATAAAACTACTCCCACACCTCATAAATGGATGCACTAACTTACAGAGAAAAAATGTGAAAATCACTCATAAGATACATTATTTTTACAAGAGGGGAGTGCTTCTCCTAGAATATTCATCTTAGATCGTCCCAAGTGGTAACTAATCCATACATTCATGACATCAACCATTCCTTAGCATGTTGATTTAATGAGTAATGATAGTCTCTCAGCTTAATAGTGTCATTATACACCCCATTATTCTTGAATTTATCAAAAACACTAAAAATATATAGATATCTATGAGGGTATTCTAATTTTAGTCCATTTAATAGGCCCATATTTTGGATCATTTAAAACACACTTAGTTTTAGATCAAAGTTATTAGCATGAATTGGTTCCCTCACTATACTTATAGAAACTCCATAGACCGATAGAAATCCATAGTCTATCAAATTCATCTCACGTTGTGCTATTCTGATTTTGAATATGAAATAATAGAAAAAAACACATATGTGCATAAAAGATAATATAAAGCGAATAAAAGAAAAAGTAAATAATGGAAGTAAATATGAAATAATGATATATGAATTTTATAGATCTCATCACTAAAACTTGTTCCAAAAAACTAGATATGACCCCAGGTCACTACTCAAGGGCGGTGAATCAATGTTCAAAAATAAATTTTATAAACACTCTACTAAAAAATTCTAAAATGTAGTATAGTGATGGAGAGTATAATGTTGATACACGAGGAATGGGATCACAAATCATAGCCCTGAAATTATTCAAATTTTTTTATTTGAATTTTCAAAATGAATAATAAAAAAAAATTTAAAAAAATTCAAAACTAATAAATTTTTCAATTAAAATATTTATATTAAAAATAGAGTTGGTGGAATATTATAAATTTCATGAAAACTCTATGTTTGAAGCTATATATCACTTTAACTAATGTTTTAGTAGACCATAAAAAGAGGTATTCCTTCCTAGATATTGGGTGATTCACTAATTCCCATGGATATCCTATGAGGAAGAATTTTTTTAAATGGTTCTCAGGGATATCTATAAATATCATGTGTAAGAGCCTGATAATATCAAGTTCAACAATGTTATGTTACATTATTCATTTATATTTTATGAAATGAAAACTTATTTATAGATATTGTGTAAAAAATATTTTAGTTATCTGTTTCCATTATGTTTGTAAAAATGTTTTCACTATCAAAACCCTTTACTGATCATACATCATAATTATCATTAGTAGACCCACATATGTGATACAAGGTAGACTCGTGAGATAATAATTTGTGTCTTGTTATAGATATTTAATCACCAAATTATATCATATGTAATGTTATGTATATATATATGTTTATTGATATACTCAGAAGTGTATAATTTTTATGTGTCTCCATGACCTGAATTTATAAAGCTATATCTCATAAAAACCTTCATACTTAAATAATTTTATTACACCAAAAATGAGGATGAGATAATGAATGGGTGTTTGGGTATGTTTCTAATCATATTGTAGGTATGTTTTATCCAATATAGTATTTTTATAATGTATAAAAGTTATGAGATTGATAATCTTGATTGAATAGTACTAAGGAATTACATGGAAATAGTAATTGAGTAGCATGTTGTAACGTCCCAGTTCTGGAAGCCACCCAGAGGTGCCCTGTACCCGATTGGTCACATAGCCTCAAGCGCATTTCCCAAAATGCCAGAGGCTGCCGACTAGCAGCGAGGGCCTTGGGTGTGATAGTGGGGAAACTATGCCCTCATTGGCAGAGTAACACAGTGTAAGACGAACAAATATACAATAGCGGAAGAAGTAGTATCCAACAATAGTAAACAACAGAAGACTGAAATGATAAAAAACTAGAGAACATATATACAAAGTGATTCATGGAACAGATATGTCTAGGAAAATAGCCAAACAAGTCACAATGCTGGAATACAATAGCGCTAAACCAAAGTGAAAAAGAAAGAAGTTAAACTCCTCAACATCGCAAGCCTCATCTTGGTCCCATGCTCTCCATCTCTAATGCAATCAAGTAATTGAAGTAGAAGGGTGCTTGACCTTATGTATACCTGCAACATTATAATTTGTTTGGGCCCAAAATCATGGCCCAAATAGGGTGTTAGACAAATCCCAGTAGGCAACCACCACAAGATCTATGCCTAATAGTCAGTGAATATATATGGAAGGTAAAAGTACAGAAAATAGTAAACAGGAAGGTACTCAACTGTAAAAAATCCATAGTAACAAATCAAGAAACAGTGAAACAAACAGCTAAACCTCAAATAGGCAACCCTCTAAGAAGTACTCACAGCCATCCCCTCTGGTCCTACCTAAGAAGTACAGACAAACCTCTGGGTAGCACACTCGGTCTAACCCCTCTGGTTTTGTACATGAATATAGTAAGACTCTCTGGGGAAGCACTCACAGTCAATCCCCTTATATTCAAAGGTAAAACAAGACTCTATGAGGAATCTCACACAGTCATTCCCCGTATAGTCTAAGTAAAGAAAGACTCTCTGAGGAAGCTCACATAGTCCATTCCCCATATAGTCGAGGGTACTCAAGGACTCTCTGAGGAAGGTTACATGTCAATTCCTCTTATAGCACAAAAGTCTAGGACTCTCTGAGGAAGCTCACTCAGTCAATTCCCCTTATAGACCAGGTCGTTCATAGACTCTCTGAGGAATCACTCACTGTCAATTCCCCTTAAAGTATAAACAGCTCAGAATTAAAAATCAAATACTCCCTCAGGATTCTCACTCAGCCAATCCCCTTATAGGCTATAATGTCCAAAGACTCTCTGAGGAATCTCACTCGGTCTATCCCCTTCTAGTCTCCTACACTAGGTTCTCACGGCCCCATGTAAGTCAACGCATAGTAATGAAATAAGGCCAAAGTAAACCTACAGAACTACTTGGTTAATCAGTCTATCGTATGTCAACATGTCAGAAAACAACACTCCATCCTAAAATCACTAGGCATGGGAAAATAGGTAATACACGACCAAACGGTCATAAACATATCATGCATGGAAAATCATCCAATGCATGGTAATCAACTCTAATTACATCTAATTAACCTCTACTCAAGCATTCAAGCATGGAAGGAAAAACAATGGAGTAAGATGGTAAACGCACAATACGTCGTTCAATGTTATTGTCGTAATTGCACATAATATTCAAAGACCTTAAATCGAAAGGCACAAACCACCTACCTTTATGGTTTGGTGAAAATGACCCCTTCGCCCAAACGCACTCCAAACTGAGTGGACTCCTCCTCGAAACCACCTCAAAAACCCTTCCTTAACATCAACAAGTTAAACCTTTAACACAAAAAGGCAACACAACATTAGATCTACATGAAATGGATTTAAATCTAGAAAACCTAGAGAGAGGGAAGAGAATATCTAGGGAAAACCAAGGAGAAACCATGAGGAGGGACTTACCCGAGAAGAACCACCTTAGATACACCAATAAAACCCTTAGATTTTCCTTGAAAATGAGTGGGTGAGCTCCTTCAACCTCTGAAAATCGCAACTCCCATGTGAGACATGAGTGGAACAAGAAATGGTGGAGGAATAGAAAATCCAGAGTGGCATGGGACTTAAAAACACAAACTTTAAGTGGCCACACGGTTACCTCGCACGGTTTGGAAACTCGTGCACCAACCGTGCGGTTGCCACTGTCTCATCCAGGGACTTCGCATGACTTTCCCTCACAATTTGAAAAACCATACGTAGCCCATACGGAGCCCACTATCTCATCCAAGGGCTTCACACGGCTTGCCCGCACGGTTTGACAAACTGTTCACAGCCCGTGCGGAGCCCACTGTCAAGGGTGCACGATTTCCTGGGTTGGCCGCAGGGTTTGTTTAAACCATGCACTAACTGTGCGCCCCTGCACAACCTCCAGAAATTTCCTCTTTTTATAAAAAACAACCAGAAAAGGAGAATATACCTAAAGGGAAGTTCCATGTTCTTAAAAACTTCCCCCCTTAAAGAAATTCATCCCAGAATTTCCCTAGCGTGGCGTAGAAGAAGCACCCCCAAACAGCTTGGGCCACTGTGCTCGTACATCGGACTCCCTCTCCCAAGTCTCGTCCTATACTCTTCTGTGCTGCCATAGCACTTGTACCAGAGGAACAGACCATCCACGGAGAACCTTTATACTCCTATCAACAATCCGGATAGGATTCTCCTCGAATTATGAATCCTCTTTAAGCTCAATATCCTCAGGTTGAAAAACATGTGACGGGTCTGAAAAGTAATATCGATGCTGAGAAAAGTGGAAGACGACATGCATAGCTCGGTACCTCTGAGGTAACTAAAACTGATAGGCAACCAGCCCAACTCTCTCCAAAACCTCAAAAGGCCCGATGTACCTCGGAGAAAGCTTACCCTGTCTCATAATCCTTCTATTCCCCAACCTTGGTGCAACACATAAGAAAACCCGATCCCCGATCTCGAACTCCAGAGGTCATCTCCGCTGATCAGCATAAGACTTCTGATGAGACTGTGCAGTATCCATCCTCTTCTGAATCAACTCTATATTTTTCATGGTCTCCTGGATAAGATGAGGCCCCAGTATAGCTGCCTCTCCTGCCTCCAGCCAACATAAGGGTGATCAGCATGGCCTACCATACAAAGCCTCATAAGGTGCCATCTGTATAGTTTCTTGAAAACTATTATTGTAGGAAAACTCCACAAGAGGTATATGTTTCTCCCAAGAACCTCCAAAATCTAAGATGCATGCTCGGAGCATGTCCTCAAGAACCTGAATCGTACGCTCGGACTGACCATCTGTCTGGGGATGGTATGTTTTACTCAAAAGTACCTGTGTACCCAAAGCCTTCTATAGCCCCTGCCAGACCTGAGAGGTAAAACGTGTCTCCCTGTATGATACAATGGAGTGTGGAACTCCATTTAGACGTACAATTTGTCGAATGTAAAACCGCCATATCTCATCAGCACTGAAGGTCTCCTTGATTGGAAAGAAGTGAGAAACCTTCGTAAGCCTGTCGATGATAGACCAAACAGCATCATTCCCTCGAGGAGACCTCAAAAAATCATTCCTGAAGTCCATCGCGACATCGTTCCACTTCCACTCAAGAATGGGTAACTGTTGAAAAATACCTGCTGGTCGATGATGCTTCGCTTTCACCTACTGACTAGTGGAACACCTCATGAAAAAAACAGAAACATCTCTCTTTATACCTGGACACCAATACTAGCAGTGTAGATCACGATACATCTTGGTGATGCAAGGATAAACTACCCAAACCGAGGAATGAAAATCCCGCATCAGCTCCTCGCTTATGTCTGCTGGAACCCATACGCATTCGTGGAAACGCAAGATCTCATCCTCGCCTACTGTCCATCCAGGAAGAGGGTCCTCTCATGACACACTCTCCCGTAGAGCTAGGCCTTCTGAGTCTGATATCTACCTCATACATACCCGATCGAGAAGAGTAGAGGTAATAGATACTGAATATAGAAACGTCTACCCTTTCCTATCGTGAACCTCCAAATGCATCTCAGATAAAAGATCTATATGCTGCCAGCCACTACTGGCCTCTTGTACTGCTTGTATCTTAGTCCTCCTGCTCTATGCATCAGCCATAACATTGCCTTTTATAGGCGTTTAGGCAAGATCAAATTCAAAAGACTGAAGGTAATCAACCCACCTTCTCTACCTCAAATTCATATCACACTGAGTGAAAATGTACTTGAGACTTTTTTGGTCGGTGAAAAACACAAAATGCTCTCCCAAAAGATAATGTCTCCAACGACGTAAGGCATGAACAATCGTTGCCAACTCCAGATCGTGCTCCGGGTAGTTCCTCTCGTGTGGACTTAACTGTCGAGACCTGTATGTAATGACCTCATCTCCCTACATGAGCACAGCTCCCAGCCCGATACCTGATGCATCATAATAAACATTATAGCTCTTTCCTGGATCTGGAAAGACTAGTATCGGTGCTGAATTCAACCTCCCTTTCAGCTCCTAAAAGGATGACTCACAAGAATCTGACCATAATAACTTCGCACCCTTCTTAGTTAGACCCGTCAGTGATGCTCATAAGTGTGAAAAGTCCTGAATAAATCGTATGTAGTATCCAGACAGCCCTAGAAAACTCTGCACCTCAAAGACGTTCTTCGGCTACTCCCAGGAAACTGCTGCCCTCACTTTCTCTGGGTCTACTGATACTCTTGTCTCTAAGATAACATGATACAAGAAGTGAATCTGGTCCATCCAAAAGTGGCACTTCGAGAGCTTATCATATAACTGATGCTCCCTCAGTATACTCAAAATGATCTCAATATGGGTATCATGGTCATGTCGAGTGTGAGATTACACCAAGATGTCATCCACGAAGAAAACCACAAAAGAATCCAAGTATAGATGGAACCCTCGGTTCATCAGTTCCATGAAAACTGCAGGTGCATTCGTGAGACCAAACGGCATAACCATATACTTGTATAGACCATACATTCTCTAGAAGGCTATGAGAGGTATATCAGATGGTCTAACGTGCAACTGATAATAACTTTACCTTAAGTCAATCTTTTAGAACACCCGATCTCCTCAAAGCTGATCAAAGAGGTCATCAATCTTAGGCAATGGATATCGGTTCTTGACCGTCAACTGGTTCAACTTTGGATAATCCACACACATCCTAAGAGTACCATCTTCCTTCTTCACAAAAAAGTACAGGTGAACCCCAAGGAGAAGTACTGGGTCAGATGAAACCCTTCACCTGAAACTCCTCCAACTATTTCTTGAGCTCCTGCAACTCTGGTGTAGCCATCCTATAAGGAGGAATTGACACCAGTGCCGCTCCTGGAACGAGCTCAATAGAAAAGTCTACCTCACGCTCCAGAGTAAAACTCAAAAAGTCCTCTGGGAAGACATCCCTGAAATGATCCACCCCTGGAGAAAAGTCTAACTATGAAGTCCCCTGGTCATCCAGATATAGACTAGGAATATGGGTTGTAACTACTCCAAACCCATGATGCTCTTATCCCGCTCTAATCGCCTGGATATCCCACTCACCCTTATGAAGAAAATATTCACCCTCTGGTGATATGAAACTCACCTTACGGCGATAGCAATCGACGACTGCCTAGAAGGTAACTATCCAGTCCATTCCGAGAATGAAATCATAGTTATTCATCTCCATAACATAAAGATCCCAAAGTAAGTGACACCCACCATCCTCTAGAGGGAACTCCTTTCACTAACATACACTATCCATTCTAGTTCCCAACAGAGTGTATAGGGTCAAGACATCAGCAGATGAAAAGATACAGAGCTCAAGGCTCTCCACGATAGCAACAGATATAAATCTATGCGTAGCACCAGTATCGAAAAGAGCTGAAGATAAAACTAAGGCTACTAGGATCGTACCTCGAACCGTAGAGGGTCTTTGATCTTGCTCCTGATAGATCTTCTCCACTGTAAAAGTATGGCCAGCTCCGAGGCCCTGAGACCATGCCTGATTACTCTGAGCAGATCCACCCTGCTGTCGCTGGTAGCCTGGTGACTTGTCTCCACGGCCGCACCATCCACCTCAGCCTGAATGGCCGGAAAAACTCCATTTCCCAGAATGGTGAAAAACTAGTGGGGATGCTCTTGTATGAGGAGTCAAAGACAAACCCCTGTTACCAGATGCTGGTGAGAAGATCTGACAGAAACACTGCAGATGACCCATCTTTCCACAAGATCGGCACTCTATTGGGTCTCTCTAGCACTGCGGCCTAGTATGTCTGCTTCTCCAGCACTGCTAGCACACCACTTGGCAACCAGAAGAAGCATGTCGCCTACTCTTACCTCCTCAATAAATCTCACTACAGCGCTTTCTGCTATCAGAAGAAGGAACACTAACTATGGATGTCGAACCGCCCTAGCTCACTACTCCAGAATCCCTAAGATTACACATGGTGATTAGCGCCTGGTTGATGATAGAGGATATCAAAGTCAACCTGAAGATGTTCACATGGGAACTGATCTCCTTCCTGAGACCGTCTTTAAAATTCCTAGCCATGAACAACTCATCACCTATTGGGATAGGCGTGAAACGCTGAAGCTCCATGAAACGAGAGGAATACTCCATCACCCAAAGAGTACCCTACTGTAATCTCATGAAATCATGTGCTCGGTCAGACCTTAGGGTCTTTGGGTAGAAGTAATCATAGAAAATATTCTGAAACGCCTCCCAATCCATATTCTAATGGCATCCTTCTTGAGAGATGACATCCCACCATCTCTTGGTGGAGTCTCGGAGCACATAGGTCACAATTTTCACCGTCCTCTCTGATGGTACCTTGAGATGCTCGAATATCGTCAGCGTGGCTTCAAGCCACGACTCTACTGCCTGAGGTCCTCCTTCCCCTGAGAAGGTGGGAGAATGCTGCTATTGGAAAACCCGCGTCAAATCATCCATTAACGGGGTAGTAGGTTGCGCTCCCTGGAAGTTCTACATCATCCTCAGAAAACCCTCCCTAAATTGTGCATCAACAATTGTGTCAGGTATAACTATTGGTGCCATGACTGGCACAGTAGGTGGATCTACTAGAAGTCCATGATCAGTTCTATCTGGGGTCTGATCACTGCCTTGTGGATGGCGCACAACCAGAGGACATCTCGGTGGCATGACTCTGCAAGTTCATACGCACACCTCAGATCAAGATTAATAGGGACTAAACCCTAGGAGTACAGGGAATGTACTTAAGTACTATTTCTTCCCTAACAGAAGAACACATGACGTGTAGCCAAAACAACATGGTGTACATTTTTGGTTTTTCCAGACAGTAAGCCTCAGAAACTACTCTGAACCCCATAGAAACACTGAAACAAACATTGAATGTGCCAAATTCCGATCCATGAGGGCCCATACTCCCCACGAATCAAAGTTTGTAATCTTATACAAGTTATAACAAGCAAAACAAGAAATGATCCACCAAATTTCGGTCCATGTGAAACCATAACACCTCAAGAACCAAATTTTTTCGTCCATCTATGTAACACCCCGACCCCAGTTACCCAGAGTCGGTGCATTATTGTGTAACATTGGCATGATCACAAATGATCAAGTCTCGAAAGACTGATTAGTTTAGTAGCCTTCGAAACACTAGATACATTCATAAATGTTACATTACATCATAAAGTGAAAAAATACAATAACAAAGTCTCCATAGTCCACACTCATATCCTCTTCTGACTATCCATGTAGGTCATTCATAAAATACTTCTTCACATCCTAGAAAATATTAAAACATTGAAAGGGGTGAGCTCCGATGCTCAGTAAGGATAACAATATAGCGGAAGCTTTCATAAATAAACATTAACATTTTAGGCAATGTATAACTAAAACAAAAGCCTTTTAAACTTGAACTTTTGCATAATATGGCAAAAGTAAAATGAAATAATTCCATTTACTTACTCACATGGATATTCTACTAGTCGAATAATCACATGAAATATCAATAACCACTTTTATAATGATGGAATGCATAATGCCAGACTATCATAACCACGTAGCCAAGGCATCGTGCCAAGACCACAAATAAGATTTTTGTCAAGGCCTCGTGCCAAGACACTAGTTTGTCTCATGAGACCTACCGATGCATCAAGGAGCTATAGCGGGCTCCACCCATCACTGATTAAGTCCAATGCACTCCTCATATGAACAGGTTTAAACATATCATAAACCATAACATAATTGTATCACATAAGACGTGCATAAAGGAAACATAACATTTCCACGTTTCAATCAAAAGATATCAATACAACACATTGATATAATAAAAACACTTTCAAAACCATTTTCAATACCAAAATAAAATAATGTTAAAACTTTTTATTTATTTTTCATTAAAAGAAAAGTGATGGTTTGTAGAGGAAGCCGAAACTTAAATAATGGTCACGGCGGCGGAGAAGTCGTTGTCGCCGTATATGTATGGAAAGAAAAACATTACCTTTTTGTCGTTTAGTAAAACGCTTCATATAAAAAAGATTCCTTTTGAATAAACGTAAAAGTCAAAGGGGTTTCTACACCGTATAAAAGAAAGTTGTGTATAAAACCAAATATGCCTCAATGAAAGGAGATTGAGACGAAGTACCTTACAAAGATCATTTTTTAAATAAAATAGATATATTATGTGTATTAACTATAAGTAAACATAATGAAATTACAAATACAAGATAGGATATAATAATATCATGACGTAATTTGAAAATAGGAGATTAACCCAAAGAATAGAAATTGGGTTATGAAGTTCCCTTACCTCGTGTCCGACTTGACTCGATCGTTCTTTAACCTCCTGAATAATAAACTAGAGTTAATTTCTATTTACTTAAGAATCTTTTTCATGTTCATTATTCCTTTTATATCACTTATTACCATGTTATGAAGATTATGTAATTATTTAAGTTTATAACAGTCGTTTTGTCGATCTTAGGTACTTGAGTCAAAAATAAACTTCTTATAATTACAAGTTGTTTAAGTGGTAGAATATACATTATCTCTAGAATTATATTCATGATGTATATATCATATATATCATATATATCCAGTATATACATTCATTTATAATATTACATAACATTTAGAGGTAAGAAATAAAATGCACCATTCATGGAGACGGTAAGCCGTATGTATGCATGAACGCTACTTTCATTTCTATTTCATATTTAATGGAATGAAATTATAATTATATAAAGGTATAATATAATTCCAGTATAATATAATGTAAAATAATATTTACTCCATCCTTTATACATCCCATATATGGCATTAACGATTCAAATCACTTTGAGGGGGCGGTAGTCCGCACTTCCTAAAATGAAATTATCACGTTTACCCATAATGGAAATCATAAAGTATGACATAAATGAGAAATACAGAATCATAAGGAAAACATAAACATAATATATATATATATCATATATGAAAATAGTTTCATCAAAATGGCCACCATTAGAGGTGTTATATGAGTGTTAAACAATTATTGTTTCGTGAGGTAGAAATTCGCCATCCACAGAAACAGTATGTTCTTTAACCATTAGATGTAGGTGTGTGTAATTGTAGCTCAAATCCTTCTTATAACGACATCCTAGTATATCTAGGATACTGGTTTTGTTACAAAAGAAGTGAATAAAAATATTTTAAGGGGTTGGAGAAGCAAAATAAAACAAAACAACATTAGAGAAGACATTACCTTAAAATCGGGTAACTCTTTTGATTTGAGCCAAAGGCTTCCTTGGGATGCATTCTGCCCAAAGTGAGGCTTCTAGGAGTAAGGGAAGGAAGTTGAGAGAGTATTTGGGCAGAGTTTGTCCGAGCCAAAAGGCTTTAAATGTGTGAGTAAGGTGGTAGTGGTGGGGGCCTTTTATAAGAGGAGCGAAGGGGTACTCTTGGAAAGATTAAAATGTTACTTTATTATACAATGATTTTCGTATTATAAAGGTCCCAAAATAATATAATTCTAGGATAAGGTGATAAGGGTTCGAAATATTCTCATCCAATAGGCTTTGGACAAGTTTAACGCTTAGATTTTACATTATCCTTTCATTTTATTAATATTGTTAATTAATGAGGTAATCGCTGCATCATCCTGGTGTCATAAATAATTTAATTTATTTAATGTATAAAAATTATAAGAAAAATATAATTATGTAGGAAATCTTTTTATCTTTCTAATGAATATTTATAGTCAAAAATATGACTTTTATAACACCATTTAAAAATTGTTTTAGTAAAACGACTCATGTTTGTGACATTTTTATTTTAACATTAAATAAAGAGTTATTTATGTCATTTTCCTACCAAAGTGGCTCCATGGGGTCCCCAAGTTGACCCATGGATTGTATGGGTCGGCCCTGACACATCCAATAGGGTTAGGAAAAGTGTAATGGTATTTTCATATTTTTATAATATCATTTTTACCTTAAATTTCACTAATTATCTTTAATCGTGATTAATTAAACTTAAAAGTTACTATTCACCAAAAAATATTTTCATCCCATTGAACAACATTTTACTTCCTAATGACAACCATATATGTCGTATTTTTGAAAATAAAATCACAGAAGTGGTAATGTTTTATTTAAACGAAAAATCATTTTTTCAACTACCACTTAGTTCTTTCACTATTCATCAAAAATTGAAGTTTTTCAAAACAATGCCAAAATTTCACCCTAAGATATAATTGATATTCTGAATTCAAAAATGATATCTATTTTACAAAATTCCAAAAATATAAGTTTCATTAATTAATTTCATAATTAATTCCCGTTGTCACAACAAATAGCGTGTTTTTAAGAAACAATATATATCAAAAGATTGAAAATTGTTTATGTCCAATTTCAAAGTGAAATTAATTCTAATGACCACCATTGGATAAAATGGTAAAAATATATTTTAATTATACTTTAAAACCACTCAATAGTATAATTTATCACTATTAATTATTTTTATTAAAAAATATGTTTTTAAGTAATTTTCACTATTCAAAGCAAATTGGAAGTTCTCAGAAAAATACCAAAAATTGAACATAGGCTAATTTTGATATTTCGAATCCAAAAATGAAGTAAATTTGGAAATATAAAATATACATAATTTCAAAAAGTGGGTATTAATATTCATAATGTCTATTTTGATTGGTCGCGGTGTGTTAGAATCTCGAACATGCGTACAATTCAATCTATTGTATTATTGAAAGAGAAGCGTATCGTGGAAGCTCGAGGTGTTACATTCTCCTCTCCTTCAATAAATTGCATCCTCGCAATTTGAAAATGTTCTTCGAAAATAAAAGGTTGAAAATAGAAAATACCTTTGTGGAAAACCCACATCGGAAATAGGGTTAATAAGAATATAACATTAAAAGAAAGAAAGAGAAGTACAAAGGTCACCCGAAAGAGCCCATACTAGGATTCTATGAAAATATGGATATGGAGGAGAAACAAACCATCAAGGTCTGATGGAGAGTTGTAGAAAACAGGATTAGAAGAAAGTTAACCATAAGAAAATCACAAACTTGTGATTGGTTAAACGGTCATTGAATCCCTAGTTGGAAAAGTCAACCGACAATGTTTTTGTTTTAAGTTACCTTTCATAAAGTTGAGGAATTTATTTAGGAGATTTACTAAGAACGTAAGGGAATATACATACTTGTTATATAGACTTTCATTCTTTAATAAATTTTTACCACAAACCCATCTTTCACTCTAAAAGGTAATAGAACTAAAATATATTCTATTTATCCTAATTTTATAAGGTTCCAAATATTAACACATACCATTTAGATTAGTAAAACTATTTTTTAATAACCAGGGACTTCCTGTAGGCTAGTGGTAGGTAATAAAGGCTTGTCGCACTATGGTTGTGGGTTCGATTCCTGCAGCTTTGTCCGACGTGACGGTTTATGCCCCACCCTTTAGGTTGTCCTTTTCCTAAAACTATAGTTTTATAATATTCCAAAAATAATCTTCAAAAATGTTTTAACCTTAAACAATACTATCCATGGTTCAACTTAATCCATTCCAACCTTAATAGTTATCCAAAATACCTCTGTCCAGACTTTCTCTAAAAGGTCTCTAAATTCCAAAATCAATTGTAACATCAGATTCCCCAAACAAAGTAATGTTTCACTTATTTTCACATACTAAAAATATGATTTCCTTCATCATATTAAAATCTTAATGATAACAACAAGTACTGTAGTACAATCCTTATATATATCACATTATTTTTATAACCAGAATATAATCCTTGAGTCCAAAAGCACAAATACATTAATTACTCCACTTTAACTGTAGTAACAACATATAATTTTCCTTGATCCCTTGGCCTTTTCTGAGGTAAGTTTCCCTGACACTTAGGAAATTCATTTTCATAATGCCCCATTTCCCTAAAATTGTAGCATTCAACATTGATAGCCTCTTTCTTTCCCTTGCAATCACAAGCCTGGTGACCCTTTTCTCCACATTTATAACAAACTCCCATTCCTTTTAGGAAAGTACTGGGGTGATTCTTCCCACAATTATCACATAATGGAAAATCCATCTTTCCCTTTTTCCCTTTATTCGTCTCTTGTTCCACCATTCTCTTCTTCTCTTGCTTTACTTTGTTGTCATAAGACTTAGAGAATTCCTTTTCTGTCTTGATAGCACAGGAGACAATATCTTCGTATGATGAGAAGGATTGTGATACTAAATCTCGACGGAGAAATGGTTTTAACCAATAAAATAAACGATCAATCTTACTTCTTGGGTTACGTATATAATCAGCAGCATACCTCGCTAACCTTGTAAAGTTGGCCTCATACTTTGCGACATTCTCATCCTCCTTTTGTCTCAGACTCAGAAATTTCCTTTCCATATCTGCTCGATGGTCACAAGGAAAGTATTTTTCTAAGAAAAGATCTTTGAACTCTCTCCATTCCGTACATGATACTTCTTCATCTTCCTTTGTATTTTCCATCAATGACCACCATTGATCGGCATCTCTAGTGAGGCAGTAAACTGCCATGATAACCTTCTCCCTTTCACTACTCCCCAAGGCATGGAATATTTTATCTAAGGAGTTTATCCATTGCTCAGCTACTAATGGATTTGTACCCCCATTAAATGTTGGTGGTTGTTGCCTAATGAAGCGGTCTAACATTTATCCTCCACATTGCAGATCAGGGTGCTCTATACGAGTAAGGTTATTATTCATAACCTGAGTGAGTTGTACCAGTATGGTAATAAGTTGATCAGCACCAGTTGTATCTCCAGATCCACAATAATTATCTTGAGCAGGAGGGCAATCCCTATACGGAGTGTGTGCATTGATACAGTTTCCATTCCTTCCACTAGGCACCATTTCTAAACAATGGCATAAACTAGATTAGTTTATGAATCAAAATACATAATTCCATACTTGTAAAACACTTAACACTAATTGAACTATTTATGGATATAATCCATAATCATAAAAAAAAAGTTTTCTTTGAGGAAGTATATACTCATAACCCTTCATAGTGGTTTGTAAAGAAAATGAGAATTATCCTAAGCATATCCCCCGGGAGTGTCGTAACCAGGAGTGCAGCAAGGCCCGTTGTCGTGCACCACTTCCCGTTCGAGTCTAGCTCAAAGCGGTGTTTTCGGGTTTTACCTCTAGGTACATCTGTTCCAGAGCCGCCTCTACCTGCTCGTATCCAAACAGAGATGTATTGCTCGGAAAACTCACAATATCTCTATAATACCAATATTCTAGGAAGTTCTTCTATACTAATCCTCAAAGTCTATCTTTGGGCTATGTGCTCTAATCAGAGTTTATCTAAATCTAGCTTCCGAGGTTAGTACTAAACTGCCTCTGATACCAACTGTAATGCCCCGACCCCAGTTACCCAGAGTCGGTGCATTATTGCGTAACATTGGCATGATCACAAAAGATCAAGTCTCGAAAGACCGATTAGTTTAGTAGCCTTGGAAACACTAGATACATTCATAAATGTTACATTACATCATAAAGTGAAAAAATACAATAAAAAAGTCTCCATAGTCCACACTCATATCCTCTTCTGACTATCCCTGTAGGTCATTCATAAAATACTTCTTCACATCCTGGAAAATATTAAAACATTGAAAGGGGTGAGCTCAGATGCTCAGTAAGGATAACAATATAGCGGAAGATTTCATAAATAAACATTAACATTTTAGGCAATGTATAACTAAAACAAAAGCCTTTTAAACTTGAACTTTAGCATAATATGGAAAAAGTAAAATGAAATAATGCCATTTACTTACTCACATGGATATTCTACTAGTCGAGTAATCACATGAAATATCAATAACCACTTTCATAATGATGGAATTCATAATGCCAGACTATCATAACCACGTAGCCAAGGCCTCATGCCAAGACCACAAATAATATTTTTGTCAAGGCCTCGTGCCAAGACACTAGTTTGTCTCATGAGACCTACCGATGCATCGAGGAGCTATAGCGGGCTCCACCCATCACTTATTAAGTCCAATGCATTCCTCATATGAAAAGGTTTAAACATATCATAAACCATAACATAATTGTATCATATAAAACGTGCATAAAGGAAACATAAAATTTCCACATTTCAATCACAAGATATCAATACAACACATTGATATAATAAAAACACTTTTAAAACCATTTTCAATGCCAAAATAAAAGAAAGTTAAAACTTTGTATTTATTTTTCATTAAAAAGGTGATGGCTTTTAGAGGAAGCTGAAACTCAAATAATGGTCACGGCGGTGGATAATTCGTTGTCGCTGGATATGTATAGAAAGAAAAACATTCCCTTTTTGTCATTTAGTAAAATGCTTCGTATAAACAAGATTCCTTTTGAATAAACGTAAAAGTCAAAGGGGTTTATACACCGTATAAAAGACAGTTGTGTATAAAACCAAATATGCCTCAATGAAAGGAGATTGAGACGAAGTACCTTACAAAGATCATTTTTTAAATAAAATAGATATATTATGTGTATTCACTATAAGTAAACATAATGAAATTACAAATACAAGATAGGATATAATAATATCATGACATAATTTGAAAATAGGAGATTAACCCAAAGAATAAAAATTGGGTTAAGAAGTTCCCTTACCTCGTGTCCGACTCGACTCGATCGTTCTTTAACCTCTTGAATAATAAACTAGAGTTAATTTCTATTTACTTAAGAACATTTTTCATGTTCATTATTCCTTTTATATTACTTATTACCATGTTATGAAGATTATGTAATTATTTAAGTTTATAACGGTCGTTTTCTCGATCTTAGGTACTTGAGTCAAAAATAAACTTCTTATAATTACAAGTTGTTTAAGTGGTAGAATATACATTATCTATAGAATTATATTCATGATGTAGATATCATATATATCATATATATCCAGTATATACATTCATTTATAATATTACATAACATTTAGAGGTAGGAAATGAAATACACCATTCATGGAGACGGTAATCCGTACGTACGCATGAACGCTACTTTCATTTCTATTTCATATTTAATGGAATGAAATTATAATTATATAAAGGTATACTATAATTCCAGTATAATATAATGTGAAATAATATTTACTCCATCCTTTATACATCCCACATATGGCATTAACGATTCAAATCACTTTGAGGGGGCGGTAGTCCGCACTTCCTAAAATGAAATTATCGCGTTTACCCATAATGGAAATCATAAAGTATGACATAAATGAGAAATACAGAAGCATAAGTAAAACATAAACATAATATATATATATATATATATCATATATGAAAATAGTGTCATCAAAATGGCCACCATTAGAGGTGTTATATGAGTGTTGAACAATTATTGTTTCGTGAGGTAGAAATTCGTCATCCACAGAAACAGTATGTTCTTTAACCATTAGATGTAGGTGTGTGTAAGTGTAGCTCGAATACTTCTTATAACGACATCCTAGTATATTTAGGATACTGGTGTTGTTACAAAATAAATGAATAAAAAGAGTATAAGGGGTTGGAGAAGCAAAATAAAACAAAACAACATTAGAGAAGACATTACCTTAAAATCGGGTAACTCTTTCGATTTGAGCCAAAGGCTTCCTTGGGATGCATTCTGCCCAAAGTGAGGCTTCTAGGAGTAAGGGAGGGAAGTTAGGAGAGTATTTGGGCAGTGGTTGGCCGAGCCAAAAGGCTTTAAATGTGTGAGTAAGGTGGTAGTGGTGGGGGCCTTTTATAAGAGGAGAGAAGGGGCACTCTTGGAAAGATTAAAATGTTACTTTATTATACAATGATTTTCGTATTCTAAAGGTCCCAAACTTATATAATTCTAGGATAAGGTAATAAGGGTTCGAAATATTCTCATCCAATAGGCTTTGGACAAGTTTAACTCTTAGATTTTACATTATCCTTCCATTTTATTAATATTGTTAATTAATGAGGTAATCGCTGCATCATCATGGTGTCATAAATAATTTAATTTATTTAATGTATAAAAATTATAAGAAAAATATAATTATGTAGGAAATCTATTTAGCTTTCTAATGAATATTTATAGTCAAAACTAGGACTTGTATAACCCCATTTAAAAATTGTTTTAGTAAAACGACTCATGTTTGTGACATTTTTATTTTAACATTAAATAAAGAGTTATTTATGTCATTTTCCTACCAAAGTGGCTCCATGGGGTCCCCAAGTTGACCCATGGATTGTCTTGGTCGGCCATGACTCATCCAATAGGGGTAGGACAAGTGTAAAGGTATTTTCTTATTTTTATAATATCATTTTTACCTTAAATCTCACTAATTACCTTTAATCGTGATTAATTAAACTTATAAGTTACTATTCGCCAAAAATTATTTTCATCCCATTGAACCACATTTTACTTCCTAATGACAACCATGTATGTATGATTTTTGAAAATAAAATCACAAAAGTGGTAATGTTTCATTTAAATGAAAAATCAGTTTTTCAACTACCACTTAGTTGTTTCACTATTCATCAAAAATTGAAGTTTTTCAAAACAATGCCAAAATTTCACCCTAAGCTATAATTGATATTCCGAATTCAAAAATGATATCTATTTTAAAAAATTCGAAACATATAAGTTGAATTAATTAATTTCATAATTAATTCCCGCTGTCACAACAAATAGCATGTTTTTAAGAAACAATATATATCAAAAGATTGACAATTGTTTATGTCCAATTTCAAAGAGAAATTAATTCTAATGACCACCATTGGATAAAATGGTAAAAATGTATTTTAATTATACTCTAAAACCACTCAATAGTATAATTTATCATTATTAATTATTTTGATTAAAAAAGTTGTTTTTAAGTAATTTTCACTATTCAAAGCAAATTGGAAGTTCTCAGAAAAATACCAAAAATTCAACATAGGCTAATTTTGATATTTCGAATCCAAAAATGAAGTCCATTTGGAAATATAAAATATACATAATTTAAAAAAGTGGGTATTACTATTCATAATGGCTATTTTGATTGGTCGTGGTGTGTTAGAATCTCTAACCTGGGTACAATGCAATCTATTGTATTATTGAAAGAGAAGCGTATAGTGGAAGCTTGGGGTGTTACAATCTAAGAAAAGCACTATATAAACAAACTCCCTATCAAAAAGCATGGATTCTATCAAAGCATATATCACAACAGCATGCATAATCTACACAACGTCTATCACAATGACATGAAATCGCTAATGTATCCTAGATGGCATAGAAATAATGCATGGAATGTGATTTATAACAAGTGCTTAAATGATGTAGAAGATGGAATACCCTCATATCATCAGGTTTCAACAAAAATAGAACCACAATAACAACAATCATAATAACACAAAACATGTGAATCACCTAACGGTGAAATCAAATCAATTGTAAAATTGAAAACCAATAAAATTGAAATAAACGATGTAGTATGGCTTTTCCCTATACACAAGTTAGCTACTCCCAGGAAAAGCTTATTACCAAGTACCTATTCTGTCCTATCCCTCGTTAAAGGCTCCAAATAGTAAATCAAGAGAAAATAAATCCTCTGATACCACTTTTTAACATCCCGGTTACGGAAGCCACCTAGAGGCACCCTGTACCCGGTTGGTCACATGGCCTCAAGCGCATTTCCCCGAATGCCAGAGGCTTCTGACTAGCAGCGAGGGCCTTGGATGTGATACTGGGGAAACTATGACCTCATTAGCAGAGTAACACAGCAGAAGACCAACAAATATACAATAGCGGAAGCAGTAGTATCCAAAAATAGTAAACAACAGAAGACTGAAATGATAAACAACTGGAGCACATATATATAAAGTGACGCATGGTACAGATATGTCTAGAAAAATAGCCAAACAAGTCACAACGATGGAATACAACAGCACTAAATCAAAGTGAAAAATAAAGCAGTTAAACTCCTCATCATCACAAGCCTCATCTTGGTCACATGCTCTCCAGATCCAATGCAATCAAATACCTGAAGTAGAAGGGCGTTTTCCATTATCTATACCTGCAACATTATAATCTTTTTGGTCCCAAAAGCATGGCTCAAACAGTGTGTGAGATGAATCCCAGTAGGCTACCACCACAAGATCTATGCCTAATAGTCAGTGAATATATATGGAAGGTAAAAGTACAGAAAACAGCAAACATGAAGGTACTCAACAGTAAACAATCCACAGTAACAAATCAAGCAACAGTGAAACAAACAGCTAAACCTCAAACAGGAAACCCTCTAGGAAGTACTCACAGCCATCCCCTCTGGTCCTAACTAAGAAGTATAGACAAACCCTTGGGCAGCACACTCGGTCTAACCCCTCTAGTTCTATACATGAATATAGTATGACTCTCTAGGGAAGCACTCATAGTCAATCCCCTTATAGTCAAAGGTAAAACAAGACTCTCTGCAGAAGCTCACACGGTCATTCCTTGTATAGTCTAAGTGAAGCAAGACTCTCTAAGGAAGCTCACACAGTCCATTCCCCATATAGTCGAGGGTAGTCACGAACTCTCTGAGGAAGCTCACACGTCAATTCCTCTTATATCCCCAAATTCTAGGACTCTCTAAGGAAGCTCACTCAGTCAATTCCCCTTATATCCCAGGTCATTCATAGACTCTCTGAGGAAGCACTAACCATCAATTACCCTTATAGTCTATATAGCTCAATATTACAAATCATATACTCTCTGAGGATGCTCACTCGGTCAATCCCCTTATAGTCTATAATGTCCAAAGACTCTCTGAGGAAGCTCATTCGGTCTATCCCCTTATAGTCTCTTACACCAGGTTCTCACAGCCCCATGTAAGTCAATGCATAGTAATGCAATAATGCCAAAGTAAACCTACAGAACAACTTGGATAATCAATCTATCGCATCTCAACATGTCAAAAAAAATAATCCATCCTACAATCACTAGGCATGGGAAAATAGGCATTACATGACCAAAAGGTTGTAAAAAGATCATGCATGGAAAATCATCCAAAGCATGGTGATCAACTCTAATTACATCCAATTAACCTCAACTCAAGAATACAAGCATGGTAGAAAAAACAAAGGGGTAATATGGTAAACGCATAATACTCCGTTCAAGGGTATTGTCACAATTTCATATAATATTCAAAGACCTTAAACCGAAAGGCACAAACCACCAGGGTTTGGTGAAAATGACCCCTTCGCCCCAACGCGCTCTAAACCGGGTGAACGACTCCTCAAAAACTCTTCAAAAACCCTTCCCTAACATCAAAAACTCAAACTTTAACACCCAAAGGCAACAAAACACTATATCTACATGCAATGGATGTAGATCTAGAAAACCTAGAGAGACGAAAGAGAAGATCTAGGGAAAACCAAGGAGAAACCATGAGGAGGGACTTACCTGAGAAGAACCGCCTTCGATCCACCAAGAAAACCCTTCGATTGTCCTCCAAAATGAGTGGATGAGCTCCTTCAACCTCTGAAAATCAAAACTCCCGCATGATCCATGAGTGGAAGGAGAAATGGTGGAGGAATGGAAAATCATGAGTGGTCTGGGACTTAAAAACCCAATCTTTAAGTGGTCGCAAGATTACCTCACATGGTTTGGAAAACCATGCGCCAACCGTGCAGTTGCCACTGTCTCATCCAGGGACTTTGCACGGCTTGCCCGCATGGTTTGACAAACAGTGTGTAGCCCATGCGGAGACCACTATCTCATCCAGGGGCTTCGCACAGCTTGCCCGCACGGTTTGACAAACCGTGCGTTGCCTATGCAAAACCCACTCTCAACAGTGCACGATTTCCTGGGCTGGCCGCACGGTTTTTTTAAACCGTGCGCCAACCATGTGCCCCTGCACAACCTCCATAAATTTCCTCTTTTTCTCAAAATTGACTAGAAAAGGAAAACGTGCCTAAAATGAACGTCTGATTTCTTACACATGTGATGTACTCATCGACATGGAAGAATAATATGTGATATATTCATTCAATATGGGTGTTAAATTTTAGATAGTAGAGAATATATGTGTTAGCCTATGGTATATTGTCATGTTCCATGTCTATGGATTTACTCTATGTATTTTATAATGGGGTTATATAAGTATATATTTGGTTTATAGTGATACAACTTATGGTGGATAAGATTATATAGATATATAAGTGTGTTTAATTTAGATCATTATAAAAATCAGTTTTACTTGAATATAAATAATTCTTTAATATAATTTTTTCTTTAATTATGGTTATATATTAAGTAATTTGTAATTATTTTTAATACTAAAAATGTCATAGGATTACAAAGTAGTCTGTGGAATAAGGATTAATTTTGGTTAGATTTTTTTGTCAATTATTTGAAAGAGCTTGTATGATTATAATATACAAAGGAGTTCTAAATGGATTCACAATTATTTTTTACGGTTTTTATAAATTATGAGAGGATTTAGTTCTAATTTTATAATATTGGATATATTCACTATATAAAAACCCACAATATGGTGAAAGTCATCATGTAATGGTTTGTGTTATGGCATGTTTTTTTATTCCATTTTATGTTGTTAATAAAGAGTTATATAAGATATATTTAGGATGATCTTCATAAATTTATTATCATACAATTAGCTTTTTACATGACTCACCCCTTGGAATAATCACTTCTTGAGTGTGGTGATTTAATTTCTATATTCCCAACCTTTCTACAATTAAATCTATTAAAAATTTTCATAGAAATAGAGTGTATGAGTTCAATCCCCTAGTAATGGGATCACAAATCTTGTCTTATTAATAATTTTTTAATTTTTGATTCAAAATGTTAAAATATATAATTAACATGTGTGATGTAATGAATTCATTAGATTTGATATTCCATTAAGGTAATTTATATTTACCTATTCAATATAAACTAACACTAACACAAATAATTTCATTATTTATAGAAAAAAGAGTCTTATTAAACTAAAGTTCATTAGGTACTAATCACACTTGAAAAATAAAAATAAAGAATACTCTTGTAGTTCTATATTTCCTTGTCCCTTTAGAGATCCTCCATTAATTATTAATTATCATGAAAAACAACTAAAAAATTAAATAAAAATTAAACTAAATTTTATACTAAATAAAAAAAATTAATCCACAATAAAAATCAATCAATCGTGTGACATCATCATTCTCATACTCTTGATTCTCCATCCCTTAAGATAACACTCACTCATGATGGAATAAACATCTTTCATGAATGATGAAGTTATATTATGATATTAAAAATACTTTCACAGAGGAGATATAATTAAATAAAATATGTAATAGAGAAATAAATACTCTACTTGCATTAAAAACTTCAATTTTACACTCCACAATAAGAATCATCTCATCAAAATTATCACTAATAGAGTAGAAATTATTTAAAGAGTCTAATATCCCTAAAATAATTTTAAATTGAAGGTATTTATAAATTTAGACTATGTCATGAAGATATAAGGTATATTCAACCATGAAGTTTGTTAGCTCAACACTAGAAACAATTCCCTGAAATGGGGGGTATATCAATGTATGATAGTTTTAAAAAAATTCCCTACTAACCTTATTCCGTCATGAGATAAAACACAATTCTCATTTTATCTAGTATAAATTGATATTGAAAATAAAATAATTCATGAGACAAAATAAATTATACATAGGTCACCCACATTTGGCTATGTAAAAGTAGTATACACATAGTAGTGTGCTGGAGTACCAAAAATCACTAAAGCATGGTATTTTTTACTTGTTTATAGAAGGCTCACAATACCTTAGCTTACAACCAATAAAAAATATAAATACACTTATTTTCCAACTGAGGTGATCTCATTGATCCTCTATAAGAATCATCAGTTTATTTTAATTATCTCATAAATGGTTCACACGGACATTAGTGTGGCAAGAAACTCCTTTTTCATCAATGAGAAGAATTACCCTTTACTGCTTCTCTCTTCAAGAAATCACTTTATTGTAGAATTTATTCTATGTAAATTTAGCTATTTAATTTAATCATGAACCACCTTCCATGTAGTTTATACATTATCTACCATATTTTTAATTCCTTTGAGAACTTCCATATGTAAAAATTTGTTACAAACTGCCTTCTGTTTAAATCCTTCATGAAACATTTCCTTCAGTATAATTCCTTTGAAATATAATATTACTTGTAATTTCCTTATAGAATCCCCCTTTTCACAAATTAATTCATTTATTCACTATAATATATTATTTTAAACTAATTAAGTACCTAGGGGTATATTATAATAAAACATCCATGTAAAAAATCTTAATATAAGATAAAAATTTTCACATTATATAAAAATAATCCTTTCATTTTATGCTTCATATAAGATTTATCTTTCATGCCTTGTGATAATATAAACCTCTATTTTGAGCATTATTTCAGTTTTTTCCATATAAAGTTAATCCTTCTTGAATTTCTCTTCCTTTTTGAAATAATTTCCTTCATAAAATATTTTCCTTTGTGAAATTTCTTCCATTCCTTGAAAATTTCGCGCATATAAATTTTCTTCCTTATTTGAAAAAAAATGATTTCCATCATGTCTCTCATAATTATTTAGCCTTATTTATGTATATTATTTCATTTAAGAATAACTAATTCCTTTATTAAATAATTTTTTCTTTTGTGAGATCTCATTCCCTTCATAAATTAATTGTTCCTTCACAAAATTTATATTCCATCATGAAAAAATTATTTATTCATAATATTTATTCATTTATTGATTATTCATGAAACTTATATGTTGAATACAAACATTCATGACAATCACAAAACCAACACCAAATACTTTCTAAAACTTTATCTTCATGAATCCATTAAAATTCATCCTTTATGGGATTTTTTCAATATTCTTTTTCAACAAAAAGAACCCAAAAACAATAAAAACAAACATTAAGTATTGTTAAAAATATTTCCCTTTAGTTTTGTTAACAATACTTCAAAATTCATAATAGACTGTTCAAAATTTTACATTTCCTATTTCAAACACCATTTAACATATATGACTCTAGATAGTGATTGAATATTCACCTAACATGCCACTTTATCACACATGAGTAATTCTCATCATGAGAAACAATGTAAAATGAAAATTTTCATCAATAAATCACTTCATTATTCTCAATCATCACATAGTTCTTGAAATATACTCTATCCATAGTAACACTTTCCACTTAATTCAATTCTTAAAATATTATCCCTCTGTGAAAGGCTTTTAAAGATACTCATTCACTTAATGTTTCGAGAAACCAGTAATCATCACTCTCTATTATATGTAAAATATCTCCCCATTTTTAAATAAATCCATAGGTCACTCTATTGTGGGTTGAAATAGGAAGGTAACTTTCTAAAAAAATAGTGAACCTATAAGGAATCGGCCATAAGAATTAAAAATTATAGTGTTTTTTAATTAGAATTCACTTTCATAAAATTATAAGTATATTTTTGGTTTAGAGTTTAAGAGAATTAGTACAAACTCTTACTCATTAAACCCATACATTAAGGGTGGAAACTTATACTCATTATCTATTTTTCATCAAACAAATTTTTTTAATAAAACATGGATTATTTTCATGATAAATCTTCACAATTTTATTCTTGAACTCATCCTTTTCCCTTCTCACCCTTACACCCTATGAAAAAAAAATTAAAACCTAGGATGAGAATAAAAATCTTATTAATGGAAATAAAAGGAAAAAATATTTTATTCTAGTAAAAAACATGAAATCCCATGAAAACCCATTTCTTAAATCACACCTTTTTTTACCCCAAAAGAGAATCATCTTTTCAAGAAGATCATTATATTACCTTTTTAAAATCAAATGATTTTCATTAAAACTCATTAGAACACATATAAATGTTAAGTAGATAACTGGGGACATCTTTTTCCTTATCACGCTTACAATTTGAATAAATAGTATGGTCATCTTATATCTCTAGAGTATTTAGTGCATTGATGGTTATAACCTAACCACCCATCCTTGGTATATCAAAAAAGCATCCATCGTTCATTAATAACGTAACAATATGTCTTTGGTTTATCATGGAACAACTTATAATTAGTTTATAATGTAATAATAATTAATCATAAAAAATTCCCAAGAACCATAATATATTCATAAAACACGAAATCTTGCATCATAAAATAATTCCTTGAGGAAAATAACATTCCATCTTTAAAATCACTTATTTAAAAAACTGAACACATACGAAGGAAAATATATTTATCTTAAAATTTCCATGTAAGATTTTAAAATAATCCTTAAAACATTAAGGTTTCGTGATGCTATAAAAATCTTCTCATTCTTTATAAGTTAAAAAACATTTTTTTTGACTTTTGTAAAAAAAAGGAAGAGGGACTTTAAAATATGATTTTTAATGAAAAAAGTATCTTTCCTTGAGTCTATGTCATCACGTACATTATTGATATTCTTGAAGAATAAACAAAGGATAATTTCTACTTTCTTAAGAAAAATTTTCAGGTTTATTATTCCTTTTTATATCATTTATTAACTTGTAATATACAATTACTTAATCATTTATCTTTCTGCCTGGCGTTTTGATGTTATTCAGTTTATAAGTCCAGAGTGACATTGATAGGTTGACTATGGTAAAAAAGGTAATTATTATATAACCTATATAATAATAATAATTAAATAATTATCATTTTTATAAATCAATTATACTTTTAAATCCATCCATTAAATATTTTTTTGAAAAATGAACAATGTTACAATCATGGAGACGGTAGGTCGGGCGTATGCATGAGTAACATTTCCATTTTTGAATGATTATTATAGAAATAAGTTAAGTATTATTCTATCTTATAATAAATATCATATTAATTATTCAAATATTATTATATATATCAATCATATTATGTGGTGATGAAAAACAAATCACATCACTTCATGGAGTTGGTAATCCACACGTACGCACGAACGACGTTTTCATTTTGTTGAGCATGGGAAGGTAAGAACATAAATGATATATTTTATTTTAAAATTGATAAATAGGAAATTAATATCAAATATTAACATAAATTCCATCATTATAATCATTCTTGATATATAGTGATGGAAATTGAATTACATTGATTCACGAGGCGGTAATCCACTCTACACACGAATGATGGTTTCATTTCCAATTTTATGGAAGAGGATATGGATATAGGTTGTTCCATTAACAAAAAATCACCTTAGTATATGTAATAAAATGTTGGTTTATATAATCATGGTTAAGGAAAATTTTAAGGATGTGTAAAAAGAGAAAAAAACAAAAATACTTTATTAAAAATGATAATTCTTCTTCTGACAATCTTCTTAGCATAAAACATTATGACTAATAAGGTATGTTTTATGCCAAAAATTGCATATATAATTATGGGATATATATTGTTAAAGTATTTGGGTAGAAACTATCTGGAAAAAAAAGGTTTTTAATTGTAAAGGATTGAGAAGAAGAGGTTCCTTTTTATAAGAGAGGGGAGGGTCACCCATGGAATTTCTCAAAATATTAAATTAATATAAATTAATTTTAATTTTCAAATGGATAAAAAGTGATTTATTTTTTGACTATGATGATTATGGGTATAAATAACCTCATAAAATAAAAAAATATATGTTAGTCTATATTTATACCCTTATTAGTTTCTTTTAATCCTTAATTTACCTCTTTAACTCTTGTTGTGACAATAAGGATTTTTACTCTTTGATAGTTAATATAGTTACTATAAAATGAAAAAAAATATCATAACTGGACTATGGATGATATTTTAAACATTATATTATTAACATGAACAATTTTATTATTTGTAACAATTTAATATCATTTAATAAAAATTTATTTACTATTAAATATCCATAATGTCAATTTTTAGAATTATTCATTCCTTTGACTTTAATAATGTCAAGATAACATCTAAAATTTGTAAAAAAATTATAACCTCAATATTTCATGGTATTATATAAAATCTATTGATCACCTTATTTATCTAAAATTATATTTATTTTATTATTTTTAATATCATTTATTATATTTTTCATTAATTGAATAATTACTGTATTAGTATTGTGTAAGCCTTTAAGGAAATTATTTATTCAATAAAATTTAAAAAAATCCATGTTAAATATAATTATTTTATATTTTAAAATGAAATTTATTGTCAAATATATCTCTTATATAATACCAAATTAAAAATATTACACTTATTAAAAACAAGATTATGACATGTTTGGCATTTTCTAAATAAAATACTATAATGGTCATAATATCATACAAGTGGTCCTAAAAGGTCATAAATTAGACCCTTGGATGATTTTTATTGATAGGTAATCATATAATAAAATTTAATCATGTGTTAATTTAATTTTAAATTCTTTAGCATTTTATTTTTAACCTTTAATTACTTGATTTACCCTTTACTGTGATAACAAAAATCACATAGTATATTATTCATATAAACTAAAATAAAAAAGGGCATATTTAATAAATTTGGAACCAATAATTATAAATATGTAATCCATTTTTCAAAATTCAAAACACAAAATTGGAATATTTTATTTTAAAATTAAATAGGCAAAACACAATGAAAAATAGATTTTCAAAAAAAATTATTATAAAATTTTTTATACTAATTTTAAGTATAAAACCATTTCAAAAACCATAATTAGTTAAATTTAACTCAATATAAACTAATAATAATTTAAAAATAATCCAAAAAATAATATTACCTTGTAAATAAACTAAAAATATACAGATTTTTATAAAAAACTGTATTTTTTACTATTCAATGAAAAATAAATATTTTTAGAAAATTAATACAATTAATTTTAAGATTATTTTGACAATATGAATTGAAAAATGAAATTAATTTTATCAAATTAAAATAATATAATTTTAAAATTAATCTTTTTAATATAATCTTATAAGAAATGAGTTTAATAAAATTACTTATTTTTTATTTTAATAATCACTTAATATATTATAATAAATATAAATATTTAATTCAAAAATTGTAAAAAAAATATGAAAATATTATATTCTATAAGTAATGGGGTTATTATATCCCCCTCCCCCTTTTTAAATTTTTTCCTCTTAATTTTATACACTTGTTAAATAAGTGGAGATACCTTTCCCTCATAGCATTTTTAGATTCCCATATTGCTTCTTCAACCATGTGGTTTTTTCACAAAACCCTAACATGGTGAATTAGTTTATTCCACAATAATTTCTCTTTTAATTAAATAATATGAGTAGGATTTTCTTTATAATAAAGGTCATCTTCCAACTGAGCTACCTCATGTATCAAAACCGGAGATGAATCTGGTACATACTTCCTTAACATGGAAACATCAAATGCATTGTGTAACTGGGATAAACCTGAAATAAAGGCCACTCAGTAAGAAACTGAAAAAAAAAATTTATTGAGTATTTTATATGGTATAATGAACCATGAACTTATGTTTCCCTTCTTACTAAAATTCATAACACTATTCCATTGAGATATTTTTAGAAAATCATGATCTCCAACCTTGATTGAAATTTTATTCCTCTTATTATCTGCATAAATTTCCATCCTACTCTGAGATGTCCTCATATATTGTTGAATCATTTTCACCTTCTCATCCACTTCCTCTACCATTTCTAGTCCAATCAACTTCATCATACCATCTTCATCCCAAAATACTGATGTTCGACACCACTTTTCATATAAGTCCTCAAAAGGTGCCATCTGTATACTGGAATTAAAACTATTATTATAAGAAAAATAAATTTAAAAATATATTGATCAAAACTTTTCTAGTAATCCATTTAATGATCTTGAAACAAGTCTTACAGGGTATAAATTGTTCATTTTAAATTTCCATCAGACTAAGGATGAAAGGTCGTGCTGAAATTTAATTCAGTGCCCAATAACTTCTAAAGTCCTTTTTAAAATATTAGATGTGAATCTTGGATCATGGTCAGATTCAATGGAGATAGAAACTACATGTAACCTTACTTTCCTCTTAATATATAATCCATAGAGTTAATCTAAAGATGTATTATCTTTAATGGGAAGGAAATTTATAGATTTATTCATTCGATCAACAATAACCCAAATTGCATTATTACCTCAAGAATTCTTTGGTAGTCCCACCTTGAAATATATAGATATATTTTCCCATTTATACTCTTGAACTAGAAAATATTGACACATCCCCTTTGGTAATTTCTATTTTTCTTTAAACTAATTACAATTCAAACATTCATGGTAAATTCTATAATATCTCTTTTCATTCCATCTCACCAGTAATATTCCCAAAGGTCTCAGAACATCTTAGTGATTCTATGATTAATGGGTAATGGGAAACTATGAGTTTCATGTAATGATTCCCTATTTAGTTGATAATAATAAGGAATGCATAATTGCTTTCAAAATATCAGAACATATTCTTTATCATCATTAAATTCATTGAACATACCCATATTAACCAATTATACCACTTCCTGTAACTCATGATATTCTTTATGAGATTTCTTAACTTTTTATAATAAAGATGATTGGACTGACACCAAAAATAAAAAAACAAGTTCCTTCATCCAAAATTATAGGAAAAAATTCATCAAATCATTAAAAAATTGTTTATGTTCCTAATGTAACATAGTTAGTGTAGCAGTATTTTTCTGACTCAAGTCATTAGATACTTTTTTTACCTTTCTAGTATGGTAATGGATCATGTAATAATAATCATTAATTAGTTCTAATCATCTTCTTTACCTCATGTTCAACTCTTTTTGAGTGAATATATTCTTAAAAATTTTAAAATCGGTATATATTTCACATTTTACTCTATATAAATGATGCCTCAAAATTTTCATACAGAAAACCACAAATGATAATTCAAAATCATGATAGTAAGAGGGATTAGATCCCAGAGAGGGTGTGAAATGACATACAAATTGACTTATTAATTTTTTATGGTGAGATTTTTAGGTTCTCAGCAGATGAGGGGTTTGATCCCAGTGAGGGAGGATAGTGAGATGTGGTGGATGGCTGGTGGATCTGGGATCTATGTAGGATACAGTGTTATATGTGATGGGATCCCAGCAAATCTGAGATCTGGGTGGGCTACTTCATCAGATGTAAAGGGATCCTGATAGATCTAGGGTCCTGGTGGGCTAAGGTTTTAGAACTATAGTGGTGCATGGATTAATGGGATCGTGCCTCGGTTGCGAAGTGCCGATTTTGGAATACCCATGTGGGGGATATAGTATGCATAAGGTTTAAGGGAGTCATTAATGATGACATTTAGGCCAAGGGACATACTGTGGAGGACGGTCTAAGTTCCAGGTGGTGGTGCGATCTGGTTTCCTCTAGTGATAGGTATTTGAGGGATGTCAGATCACAATTGATCTAATTTGTGGAGATTCAGGCCGACGATGGTTCCATTGGAGGTTGAATATGGGGATCACCTAACGTGAGTGATAAAAGGTGCATTTATTTTTGGTCGTAGGGAGCACTAACTTGGGAGTGGGGTTGTTCTTGATACAGGTCATCTTGGGGTGTCTTTTGGGAACAACCCCTTAGGCCTTTCCTTGTTTTCTTGGCCTTTATTAGCCTTTCTTTCTCTATTTGGTGGAATATTGTTTCCCATATGTTGATGGGCTGGTGGCTATGCGACAACATGTGGTGGTATGGGACTCTGATAAGGTCGATGATTTTGGGTACCAAAAGGTTTTTTATAGTATGGGATGTTGAAAGTTATTTCTCCCAAAAATGATATGTCGTCACTAACACATATGAAGATGGGAATCTAAGACGATCTTGACTAGGTGAGTGATGGTGCAGAGACACAGAAACATCCTCGGTGTGATTGTTTCAGTGCCCATGATGACGACCTTGGGTAGTGTTCTATTGTTGAGCCTCCTTGATGTTGTTAGGTGTGTGAGATCTTCGAAGTCAAAAAAATGTTGGTAGGTTCATGGTTGTTTCGAATTTTGATGATTGTTTTGGACCTTTGGGCCATTTTTATGGGTTTTCATACTTTTATTTAGGTCTAGAGACTTTGACTTTTTTAGTGAGATGATCTCTTTCATTTTGGTGGAATTTTATGGGTCACGCTATGTGTCTCTATCGTACTTTTATTTTATTCAATAAATTTTTAGGTTCAGACATGCTCTATGCCTGAACTTTAATAAAAACAAATTACCTGATCATTTTTCATTAGAAAACAACAAATTCCTTTCAAATAAGAATCACTATGTATGAAAAAATAACCATTTATTAATGGAAAGGAAAATATTATAGAATTCACTGATCTTCATTTTACTTCCCATAAAAAATCATCACATTCATTTTTTCAAATGAATTTAACTCCCTTTTGAGGTAACTTAGTGGTCTAGACAACTGAGAAATGCTTTCAACAAATTTTCAATAGTAACCCACAAATACAATAAGACTATGGATCTTTGTGAAAAAAAAATTCTTGAATATTCTTAGACAACTATTTTTAGTTGGTTCAATAGTAATTCCATATTTAGAAACAATATTACCAATAAAAGAAATATGTTTTAACAAAAATTCACACTTACTAAATCTTCCATAGAGTTTCTTTTCTTTTAGGGTTTCCAAAAAAATACTTAAGTATCTTTCATGTTCTTTATGAATTTAACAATATACCATAATATCATAAATAAAAACAACAAAAAACGTATCCAAGAACTCATGGAAAACTATATTAATTGGATCTATAAATACAATCGGTGCATTTGAAAACTTGAAGAGAATAACTAAAAACTCATAATGACCATATCTAGTATGAAAAGTGTTCTTTGGAATATTTTAATCCCTCTCCTTCGACTGATGGTACCCCAACTTGAGATCAATATTTGAAAAGTATTACACTCCCTGTATTTGATCAAATAAATCATCGATATGAGGTATGGGATAATTATTTTTAATAGTGATTTTATTCAATGCTCTGTAATCAATGAAAATACTCATGGAACCATATTTCTTTTTTAAAAAATATGATCATACCATAGTGAAGTTATAGGTCAAATAAAACCCTTCTCTATAAAATCCTACAATTTCTTTTTTAGTTCCAAAATTTTTACTTGACCCATTCAATATGGGGGTTTTAAAATAATATTAGCATCAAAGACTAATTAATTAGTAAACTCAACTTACCAATCAGGAATAACACTTGTAAATTCATTATAAAAAACATATATATATTCATTAACTACTGGAACATCACTAATTTGAATTATTTTCTTTTAAACAACAATAGATAGGTAAATTTTACTTCCATATCTAATCAATTTCTCTGCTTTTTCATAGGGTATCAAGGGTTTAAAATCATTGAATAAACCTTTCTTGGATCTTCAATATATTCTATCATGATATAATAAAATCCTATCCATACCTAAAATAATCTCATACTCTATTATAGTAAGTTTAACATGATTTTAAGGAAAGGCCATTTCACTAATAATAGTGGGAAGATTTCTATAAATCATGGTTACTTTTACACTTATACCCAGATTTTTCACCAAAATTTATAGCATACTTTCATAATGTTATATTACCATTATTCTTTAATATTTGTCAGAAATAAAATAATATGGAGATCTGGAATCAAACTGGGTACTATAATAATTTAAATGAACCAGTATCATATCTGTCACCAGTTCATTTGATGGCCTAAAATCAATCATAGTATTATAAGAATGTTTTTCTATGTCGTTTTTTCTTTTAATCTTGAATATTTTCACCATGAGTATCTAGATTTTTACACATGTTAGTTTAATAACCCAAGTCATTACAACTAAAATATATCACTACTGGATGGCTATCTATTACCCATTCTTAAATTATTCAGGATTCTTTTACATGCAATCACAGGTCATGTGACCAGAATTTCTACATCAAAATCATTTCACAAATTTTTTGAGACATTAATTTGATTTATTTTTACCACACTTGTCACAATATGGAAATTTTATTTTCTTACCTCCAAATTTATTTGACGAGTGCTTCCGTAATTTTATTCAGCCTAATCACTTCTTACACTTTTCATCACGAGGAATATACATGTCTGCAAAATACATCTCAAATATTTCATCACAATAAACAAGTTTCAAATAGATTTTAAATTCTCAGGAATCCAATTCTTCTTATCAGATTGTGTTCAAACTAGAGTAAAATATATTAATTTTACTGTCAATGTCCCAAAAAAATCCAACACATACCTAGACAGTTTTGTAAAATTGGACTCATATGCAACTACAGAATCTTTATCTATATTCCTCAGTTCTATAAATTGTTTCACCATTCTAAGTTGAATAGTCTTAGAAAAATATTTTTCCAATAACATATTTTTAAAATCATCCCATTCCATGTAATCAAGATCATATTTATCTATGGTATTCTTAAATAGAGACCACTAATGACTAGATTCAACTTCAAAATAATAAATATAAAGGGTTATATTTTGAGGTTCTAAATAGCCCATGACTTTAAATATATTTTCTAAAATATTGATCTACACTTCAGATACCATTGGATCTAAGGTTCCACTAAAAGAAAAAGAATTTTGACTCATAAAATTTTATACTTTCCTAAATTTTTCTTCTATTTACCATAGATTCCACCACCATTTATAGTCTTTATTAACTGATCCATTACTAGAAAACACTATTCTATTCCAATTCCAACCATTCTAAGTTACTGATTTTGAAAGATACAATCTTCTTGATACCTTCCTACATCAGCACCCTCATTCCCACTAAAAAAAACTCTGAACAAATATAGTTTATATGAATATACATGGTAATCCTTAAATTCTATATTATTTATACTTTACCGTAAGGTAAAATATTTTGAGGGTATTCTATTAATTTTATTCTATACTCTAAATTTATCTAATCTTTTATTTGATACCAATTATAAGTACATGCCCTTAATTACTTCATATTCTAGTGTTTTTAAACTATAATTCACCTTATTACAATTTCAAGGGTATTTTTTACGGTTTTAGAGGATTAAAAAAATATTACATAGTAAACTCATACATTATAGTTGGAAATGTATATGCAGTATCAATTTTTTCTACCCAAAGAATATTTTTAAATAAAACATGGTTTCCTTTCATGATAAATATTCACAATTTTCTTCTTTACCTCATACATTTCCTTTATCTCTCCTAAACCCTATGAAAAAAATAAAAAACTTGGGATGAGCCCCAAGAATATCATTAAGGGACTAAAAGATTATAGGTTCGGATGATATGAAGATACATAATAGTGGGTGAATTTTATTCTTTCACAAATCTTGATAGATTCAAATTTTGTCCCTCTTCGTATAATATTAGGATATAAAAAGTTCTCTTATTGAAGAAATATATGTAGTGTTAAAATAAAGAAGAAGAAAAAACAATTTTTACAGTGGTTCAGAGTACAAATATCCTCTAGTATACTCCAAAAACGCTCTCTCGTGATCTTAGTGAATTTTACTAAATAGGTCCTCTTATCATAAGACCTCCACAACTTGGTGAAAATGGTTTAAAAATTTACAAAAAAAGTATTTTAAAGGGCATTATATTTCATTTACGGGGAACTGAAATATCCACATATTAAAATGATAAGTCGAATCTCCACTGATGATTAAGTATGAGTAGTTTATACTCTAACAAATCATGATTAATTGATTTGATTAAGAAACATATTTAGCTCAAAATTGTATAAAAAACTAATAAATAATGTATCTTATTATTATTAGATAAAATTTCTCAAGAAAGAATAGTTCTAAGGAGATCCTAGTTTTAAATGATATTCAAGAAATACAAAAAAATATCAATTATAGTAGAAAAAATAGAACAACAGTCAAACAGCACAAGATTATAATATGTATGTCTTTGAAGTCTATCTCTTCAGAATATAAGATACATTATTTCTCTTTAAAAATTTACTACATATATAAATAATATAACTCTTGGTATTTAATAATAGAAACTCAATTTTCTTTCAGTCAAATAGATCTAAAAACATCACCTTACAAATCGTGAGTATTTGAATTTAAAGCATTCAAATAAAGTCGTAACTTCCCTCATTAATAGGAATGATTTAATCTATTGAACAAAATAAATTGAATCGGTATTTAAGAATCTATAACAATATATTTAATTATAGTGATACCATTTGATAAATCTTTAAAAATATCTTACATTTAAACTTCATAGTTGAGCAATTCAAAGATAGGGTTAACTACGAAAGTATGGTTGAAAACGTATGGTTAACTTAAAAATGTTAGTTTTTTGAACCATACATTATTTTTACAAATGTAGGATTTCTTATCAAAAGTAAAATTCCTAATATATACTTTTATAATAGTTTAGGTTATCAAATCCATACATCTACTCCAAATTTAGGGTTTGAAAACCTTACATTCTTTTTACAAACATAGGGTATGAATAGTGTCTCTAGACTACTTAAAAACATATCCATAACAATTTAGACAAAAACATTAACCAATAATGAATAAACAAATTTCAATAAATATAATCTTGAGAAATACTTAAAATAGTTTCATTCTTAAAAAAAACAAGGGTATTTTGTGGTCATCAAAATCAATAATATTCATAGAGTATTGTTGAATAATTTATGCCCAATAATCTCCCCTTTTTTATCATCACAAAACCCATATATCAAAAACATTTATAAAATATAATAAATGTAAGCACAAATAAAATATCCTGTTAATGAGATTTTTTTTAAAAAAGTTGATGCATTAGCCTAGAACTACCAAAGCATAAATATTATTAAAAGCAAGTTTACGAGATTTGAAAATACGGAATCATTTTACAATATTTTTCATGAAAATAAATGAGCTCAGTGGGCAGGTCTGCAAACTATGAAATGTCTTGATCTACTCCCATGTTGGCCAGAACATATGCAATTGTGTTTGCCTCTTGATAAACATGTGTGATGATATAGTTAATATCGATGAGTGAACGATTGCATTCCATCCAACATGTAGTAATCGGACAAGTAAGATGAGTTACTCCATTCCAGATCGCATGAACAATGGTCATGGAATCCATTTAAATCCAAAGATTTATCCATCCAAAGTGCTTGTCAAACCAATGGCATGTATCAAAATTTTCATCTCAGCTTAAAGGGAAATGGTGATGCCACAATTACCCCTGAAACAACCAAGAATCAGACCGAAGTGATTCCTGAAGATAGCACCACACCCTGCAGGGCCCAGGTTTCCCTTGGAGGCACCATCAATATTGATTTTGATTCATCCAAGGAGAGGGGCTCTCCAAAATAACACTATAGTGTGATGTGATGGAAATAAATTTTCATTAATCTGTAGGCACTTCAGGATTCCAATGTCATGCACGGTGTTTTGGAAATTTCCATTTTACAACAAAGCAGCGTCATGTATGGAAATAATGATTTGCATACAACCTTCATTTATATTGAGTGGGTAATTGTTATGAATAATAGAATTCTGGTCATACCGGATCACATGGTGGAGTTAGGTAACTACATATAAGAAAATGTTCTTGATTTGTTGAGAGCCTTCCATTTCAGCACTTTTCTTTAGTTGAGTTTTGACAGAGTCAAAAAACAACCATCTGCAATTAAAATATCAATAATATAGTTCCAAAGAGCAGAAGCAGTAGAATAAGAAAAGAAGAGGTGATTATCATCTTCTCTGTGTTGGTTATAAATTTTACACTTCGAGCAAAGCTGGATTCTAAAGGATTGGAGGAAAATATCAGTGGGAACTATATTGTGAGCGAGACGCCGGATGAGTGTAAATCTCGAAGTTTTTATCCAAGGTTTGTTAAAATATTTTAGCCAGCTATAATTGATCTCAGGGTTACAAAAATAATTAGTATATAAATTTTTTGAGTTAGCATACCATTGTGAGCTGGTTCCCATATTAGGAAGTCATCAGTGTAAGTGAAAGATTAGTTTTCCATGACATTTAGAATAGTATCAGGGAGGAGGTCATGTTGATATCTTAAGATAACTTTGATGGTACTATTGATATTTTCAATAGTTTTATCATAAGATATCATAGAAATTAAAGGTGTTCCCATTAATTTATGCAACTAAAATTCCATGGAAGAGTTTCTGGAGACCATCCATCTGGAATTATTCATAATTTAATCTTGGGTTCATCTGATGTTAAACTCTCAACAATATCTTTCTTATTATCCATAAAAATTTTATGTGGATCACTATTACACTGAAGACTCTAAATCTAATCATTTATTGTAGATATAAATGTTGTACTAGATTTAAACCATCTTATTAAATATAGATAAGTTTTATGACTAGAAGTAGAATCTCTCACTTGACATGATCTACTTCTTATCAATTAAAATTGATTTCCCAAGTATTTATTTAATTATCTAAAATCTCTATTTGAAACTGATTTTACATTGATATTCCCAAAATAATAAAACATCTATATTTAAAATGAATCAAAATATCTTTTGAAAATAGAATCATTGTGAAGGGTGTAACTGATCTTGAACCAATTCCAACTCTTCTTGTGGAACAGTTGAACTTTTTAAATCTTCCAAATATTTTATAGTAACTTCTATCTCACTTTTCAAGATTGAATTATATTCTTCAATCTTATTATATTTTCAAACCAAATAATAAATTTGATCACTAAGAGAATCAAAATATTACTTTTATTAAATTTGAGATGGTTGTACTAATTAAACTATATTTAGGGACTCACCTTAAGTCTTCTCATGGGATGATGATGAAGATTGACCAATAACTTCTGTTTTCTAACCAAATTCAATACTTTCCTTTTCCAAAGATTATATAGAAATAGAAATTGTTTAATTTTCAATTATTTTAGTAGTTTAAACTACATAAGTTTTCACTTTATCACCATCTTGAACATGATTTTCAGCCTGATATTCTACATGAGCCTCAAGATAATCTCTATTTTCAGTTGGTCTATCTACAGAAGAAGTTATTACACCTATAAACACTGGTTTTTCAATTTATGAAACTCCATCTTCTTATGACTGAACTTTAGGTTCTTCCCCTTGTCTAGGTATTGTAATAATATCCTCACCATTTTCTTCTACTAAGGGTTCTTTAGAAGAATGATGGACATCTCCTACAGCACGTAGCTTACTAACATAAACCATGGGTCTCATGTTCATTGCTTCATTAACATCCTATATTCTTTATTCTCTATCTTCTTAACCATATAGTTGTATTGATCTATATGAATTCTTAGTGCCTTTCTCCCCCTGATTATGAGCACCATATACTTTCTGATTATCAGCACCAATATTCATCAACTTTCCTTTTGAGGTGCTCCAAAAGAAACCAAATTTTTGTAAGGTTACAATAAAAAGAACATTACTATGATGATATATAATGGCCATATGAAAGTCAAAGATCTTATTATTTTTATAAAAAATCATAGAAATAATCCTTTATACAGATAAAAGGACATTATAGCCTCTTTTTAACAGAAATGATGTATATACCTCAGAATATATCTATTGAAATTAAACTTTATGTCACTTAACATAAAAAACATGATATACATATCTGGAAAGATAATTTTATCTAACTTAGAAATCTCGAGAACTATTAAATATTGAAAAAATGTAACTAGTACCTTCTGAATAACTTCATAATCATTTACAGACATTTTCTTACTGGTGTGGATCAAAAAATAAAATATAAAATATCTTCAAATTTTTTCTTCTCATCTCCAATAGACCACATATTAAATTGAAAAACCACATCATGGAGACACTAAAAAATCTTGGCTATTTCTACATAAGAGACCAAAAAATACATATTGTTTACCTTTGAGGAGAAAACATCCTTTGTGTCACCAAAACTAAACTTCATGTGTTCATAAAACTCTTTTGACTTATTATTTAAAACATACTATTTACTTTCACAATTGAAAACAAATTCTAAATCTTGAAAATATGAATAAATCTTTAATAATATTTTTGTATTCAATAACCACTCAAAATTGTTAAACTTCACTTGAATGACTTTTCTGTCAACTACTGAAGTGAATTGGAACTTATATCCACTCTGTCCACCTTCTTCTATCCTATATTTCATTATCATTATAGAAAATGTAAATGTTTGAGTTTCATATTTTAGGGTTTGGGAGAGAAATCGATAGATCTAAAAGTCAAAAGGGTTCGAGATTGAGGAAAGTGGGATAGATATAAAGAGATTATGATGATTTTTTTTTACATCAGTTTGGTTTATCAATCCTAAATATTCAGAGTAATAATTATAGATTTTAATTTTTAAAAGATATGTTTTCAAAAAGAGTAATAAATCTACGATTTAGAAACTAAAAAATAAATAAACATTAGTTGAAGATAAATTATAATAAATAAAAAAACTAAATTAAATTAAAATGTAACAAAAAACTTGTTAAAAAATAAATGTACCTAAATCTCTTTTAATAAATTCAAAACTAGAAGTGGGAAGTGGTTTAGTGAATATATCAGCAAGTTAGTATTTAATTTTAACAAAATCCAAAGATATATATTTTTTTTGAAAAAGTTTTCTTAGATAATGATGTCTTATATCAATATTCTTAGTTCTTTAAACACTTACAGTATTTTTTGAAATATTAATTTCATTTTTATTTTCACAAAAAATTGGAATATTATGGAAATTGAGTCTAAAGTCCAATAGTGTGTGTTTTATCCACAACACGTGTGCATAGAAACTTCCAATAGAGATATATTCTAACTCAGCTATTTAAAAAAACTAAATGTTTTTTTTACATGGCCATAAAACTAAGGACTTCCCTAAAAAGTGACAGGTTCTTGAAGTAATCTTTCTATCTAACCTATAACCTCTGAGATCAGTATTTAAATTTGTGATTAAATAAAAACCATATGTTTTTTGGTAATGTAAAGATATAAAAATATTTTCTTTCAAATTTCTAAAAATTATTTTAATGTAAATAAGATGGAATTACCTTGTATTTGATTGAAATCTAGCATAAAGATAGACAAAAAAACATAATTTATTTTCTACTAGTAGTAAGGTATATTAAACATTCAATCATACCTCTATATAAGTTGTTTTCAAATTGTTTTCTAGCTTCATCCAAATCATGTATTATATTGGTACACATGGGAGTTGTATAAGTTTTTGTATTTTCTAGTAGAGAAATTTTCAATAAATCAATAATATATTTACATTGATTTAATAAATTTATATAATATTTTTGACAGATTTGAAATCCAAGAAAAAAATTTAAATCACCCATCATACTTATTTCAAATTCATTTTGCATAATTTTTGAAAAAATCAATAAAAATATTTTTATTAGTTGAACCAAAAATAATGTCATATACATAAATTTGTACTAATAAAATATCAAAAAAAATTCTTAAAGAGAGTTGGATCAACCAATCCTACTGAAAATCCATTTTCTAGTAGAAATGAACTTAACCTTTCATATAAATCTCTTGGTGCTTATTTAAGTCCATAAAGAGATTTAATGAGTTTTAAAATAGAATTTGGTTGATTAATATTTTCAAAACTTGGTGGTTGTTCTATATAAAATTCTTCCATTAAATATCTATTTAGAAAAGAAAATTTTACATCCATTTGATATTATTTAAAATTCATATATGATGAATAATCTTAAATGATTCTAATAGCATCTAATCTAGTAATGGGGGCAAAGGGTTCATCATAATATATTACTTATTCTTAATTATATCCTTTATCTAATAATCTAATTTTATTTATATTAAACAACCCTTGGTTATCATTCTTATTTATAAAAACAAATTTGGTCCTTATTACAGGATGATTTGAAATCCTATCAACCAATTCGCAAGAATTGTTTCTTTTAAACTAGTTAAGATCTTCTTTCATATCAATTATCTAACTTTCATATTTTAACTATTCATTTATAGTTTTATGTTATAATTGAGATAGAAAGGAATAGAATTTAGCTATATTTCCGAAATTCATTCTTGTCCTAACTCGTGTATCTATATTACCTATTATTATTTGGAAAGGATGATACTTTAACGTTCTAGTTTTTCTAGGTAAAAACTTTCAGGTTCAGTAGTTTCATTTTCTTCTGGACCAAACTGAATTTCATCATATTCTAGTCTAATTTCAAAGTCATATTTATTAGATTCAGCACTTACATTGTCTAAATAACAAGCGACTTGATCAATTTGAATTTTACTTTGTCCAAAAGGATCACTTTCAACAAATATTACATAAATATGTTCTTCAACTATTTTTGAATTTTTATTATACAGTTAATAAGCTTTGGAAGTAAAATAATTTAATAGAAATATTCCCTCATTAGAATTTTGATCAAATTTACCAAGATTTTCCTTAATATTAAAGATATACACCTTTTATCTAAAATTTTTAATGTATTTGACCTTAGGGTTTCTATTATTCCATAATTATTAGTGTATATTTTTAAGAAATATTCTTATAAAAACTCTATTCATGATATGGAAATCTATGTTAACAACTTCTGAAAAAATATCTTGGAAGACTATATTCATTCAATATATATTTTATCATTTCTTTAATAGTAGAATTTATTATTTATATGATTCCATTTTTTTGAGGTTTTCTTAGAGAAGAGAAGGTGTATTTAATACTTAGTTCTGAGAAAAATAATTAAATTATTGATTCAAAAATTCTCCACTATGATCACTTCACAATGAAATTATTTTATTTTATTTTTTATTTTTGATAATTTTACAAAATCTTACAAAAAAAATAAAACATCAATTTTATGTTTTAAGAAATAAATCCAAGTAAATATAGAAAAATCATCAACTAAAACAAAAACATAAGATATACCATATAATATCTCTACTCTTGATGGTCCCAAAAAATCCATGTGAATAAGTTCTAGTTGTTTGTATGTAGAAACTTTGTTAATGGATTTGAAGGATGACTTGTGTTGCTTTCCTATTTCTCATGCATCACATAATCTATATTTAATAAATTTAAGACTAGGAAAATAAAAAACTTAATGTTTCTTATATAATTTATATAATTTAAATACATTAAAGTTTCTAAGTTTTCTATTCAAAATCCATGATTCATTTTTATCAGTAGTTAAACAATTCACTTTTTGTTCACACAAGGAATTAAGATCCGAAGTATAAAAATTTTCATTTTTGGGGGCTCTCGACATAATCGTATTATCTTTAAAAACATAGAAAGTAATATTATATATATCAAAATAGAAACCAACATAAAATATTTGAGATAGAATTATCATATTTTGCTTTAACCCTTGAACATATAGTGAATTGTAGATCAGAATTTACTTTCTATTTCTAACTGATCCAACTCCAGCTATTTTTCCTTTTTCATTATCACTAAAGGTAACCCGGTATCCATATAATTGTTCAAATTTTTGAAAATTGGAATATTCCCTACTAATTTTTCTGGAGCATTCATTATCTATATATATTAATTATTTTTTGTTCCTATGACCTTTTCCCTACAAAAAAATTAAATAAAATCTTATTTTCGTAACTTAATTTTACTAGGTCCAGCTGTTTCAACAAGAAAAGATCTGGGTTACCAGATTTTTTAAATTTTTCCAAAATTTATAGGACTAGATTCAAAAATATTTCTAGAAACAAAATACTTTTTAATTCCATGAATTTTTGAATTTATCAAACAATACATATTATAATAATAACCTTTAATTCCATAATAACAATATATGAATATTGATATGTTGGTATTCTTATAACAAGGTACCAAATAATTTCTATATAATTTTGATTTTTATCCATTGATTCATATTCCATATTTCACAATTTTATGAACATTTTTACCAATATCTTGATTTGGATATTCTTCTACCCTATTCAATATTATGGTAGTACATTTAAATTACTCTACTTTAACCAACAATAATTTAATTATATTTTCATAAATAGTGTTGTTTGAGGAAGATTTTATAAATTTTCTTTTAAGTCTAAGTGTTGTTTTAGCAAGACATATTTTTTATTTAAAATATAATTATGAATATTTTTTAGTGATTTATTATTTTTTATTAGAGATTCATACTTTTCTTCAATAATTGAACAGTATGAAGTTAATTTATAATTAGAACTACTTTTAGAATCATAAGTAGAAGAATATTAATATTATACCTCTTTTTTTCTTTATCCATAAAGCACATATTTTTTTATATTAATAGTATCTTTTTCTGAATCAGATTTATAAGTACTGTTGGTGTCTTCATAGAAACTCCAATTATACTTAATACCTTTTTTATCTTTGTTCTCATAATCAATTCTCATATTATACATTATTTAATTTCTATTTTATTTTCTCTTATTTTATTGTTATGAAATCAGGTCTGATGTGTCCTATTTTCTTGCATTCATAGAATCTTATTCCTTTAATTCCTAGACCATATTTCTTAATAATATTGAAGGAATTCTTGAATTCTTCCTTCTTCTTATAAAATTTATTGAATCTTCTATTTAGATGAGTCAGTTCCATTCCAGAATTTAAATATTCTAAATCATTTGAGAATATAACATCTACTTTTGATTTCTTTCCATAATTTTGAATAGTAACATTTAGAGATGTATTCTCCCTTTTTATCATCCTACGATCTTCATATTGAGCTTGTATTTCTTCTTCATACATCATTATTTTTCCAATAAAATCTTCCATTTCCAATTATAATGCCAGAGTGGATTATCTAATTACAATAGATATTTCATTACATTTAGAGGGTAAGACTCTTAGAAAATTTAAATCTTGATCTCCTTTTTTAATTTGATCTCTAAAGTTTGTAACGCCTTTGACTATTTAGATTGATCTTCTATTAATTTTATTTATGACTTCACCATTAAACATTCTGAAAGTGTCTAATTTCATCTTTACAGTGTTGTGTCTTAATTTTTTTACATTTTTAGTTCCTTTATAAGAAACAGTGATAGTTTTCCATATCTCATAAGCAGTAACACAATGAGACATGCGGTTAAATTCATATGGTACCATGTCCACATATAAAATCATTCATAGCTCCTGAATTAACACCATACTCAAATTCTTTAACAGTATCCCATTTTTTATTCTTTAAGGATTTTTAAGGTTTGACAATCGTCATGTAAACATTGGATCCAATATTTTTCAAGTAAATAAAAATTCATGATTTCAAGAATCCATAAATATATCTATTAAAATAAGTATTATATATCATGTAAATTCATTCTTTAAGTTCATTCATCAACATCAGTCTTCATACAGACCATTTACTTGATATTTCTTGATCTTATTCGACTTCTTCAAAAAGTAATCCTCGAATACCAATTATTATGTCCGATAATAAAAAGATACATAAGAAGGGGTGAACTTTTTCTTTTATTAATATTGACATATTCAAATTTTATCCCTCTTTGTATAATATGAAGATATGAAACATTCTATTCTTTATGTAAGTTATGCATATTAAAAACATAGAATAGGAACATAACAATTTTAATTATAGTTCTAGGCACAAAATTACCCTAGTTTACTCCATCAATACTCTCTTAGTAAGATTGGTTATTTTCACTAAATAGTTCCTCTTATCATAAGACCTCCACAAATGAGTGCAGGTAGTTGACACCTTTTCCAAAATACTTTTATAGGTCCTTTTGGTTCTTTTGTTGGGAAAAAATATCCCCAACATAAAAATAAAATCTGACAGTCCACCAAATATTGAGTATAAGCTTCTAATACTCTAAGAAATCAATATTAATTTATTTATTTGAGAAATAGATTTAGTTCATAGTGATTGCATAAATTTATAGATAATAGATCTTCTTCTTTATTAATAAGAGTCTTTAAGAAATACAATCTTTGAAGAGATCCTAATTAAAAATGATCTTCATGAAATATAGAAATAGAATAATAATATTATAAATAATAGAAAAATAGTAAAATAGAGTAGGATTATAATATGTTTATCTCTAAATTGTAGCTCTTCAGAATAGAAGAAACATCCATTCTTTTTCAAAAGTTATTAAACTTATGAATGATATACCTCTTGGTATTCAAACCAAGAAAATGTATTTTATTTCAATCAAATAGATCCAATAATATTTCCTGATAAATCATTATCATTCGAATTTAAGACATTCAAATAATTTCATAACTTACCTAGGAAATATGAATGATTTAATTTGTTGAACTTGATCATTTGAATCAGTCTTTAAGTAGATATAAAATTATATTTAATTTAGGTGATATCATTTCAAAAATTTCATAAAATATCATGAATTTAAAATCCATAGTTGACCAATTCAAACATAGGGTTTACAGTGAAAGTATATTTAAAAATGTATATTTAACTTAAAAATGTTGGGTTTTTGAACCATACCATAGTTTCACAAATGTATGGTTTTTTCTCAGAAGGACAATTCTTGGTCTATACTTTTACAATAGGATAGGTTTTTTAATATATATATTTACTTCAAATATAGGTTTTGAAAATAATACGTTCTGCATACAAATATATGGTGTAAACATTTTACCCTGACTACTTAAAAACATATCTATAACCCTTTATGAAAAATATTTAACCCATAAATAAGATAAATTTATCAAGAAATATAATCCTAAAAAATAGTTAAGGTAATTTCATTAGTAAAAAAACAAGGTTATTTTAAAACCATATAAATAAACAATATTCATAAAGTACTGTTGATATAATATATTCTCAAAAAAAGAAATAAATATGTTAGTCAAGTGAAGAACATGAAATCCCATGAAAACCCATTTCTTAAAACATAAATGTTTACCCAAAAAAGGAGTAATCTTTTCAAATATATCATTATCTTGCCTTTTGAAAATAAAATTATCTCCATGAAAACTCATTAGAAATAATATAAAAGTTAAGTATGTAACTTGGGACCACATTTTCCATATCACTCTTACAAATGGAATAACCAATATGGTAAACTCTCATCTCTAGCGTACCCAATAAATTATAGGTTATAATGTAACCGCTCATCCTTGGTTTATCACAGAACCACCCATCATTGGTTAATAAAGTAACCAACCATCCTTGGTTTATCATAGAATTACCCATCATTGGTTTATAAAAGAACCACCCATTATCATAAATAATTCCCAAGAACCATAGTATTGTCATAAAACCTAAAATCTTGCATCATAAAATTATTCCTTAAAGAAAATAACATTCCCATTTTAAAATCACTTTTAAAAAAACTACCCTTGTCCAAAAGAAAAAAAAAACTTATTTAAAAATATAAATTTACTATGTTAAATAAATATATAAAACACTAATGCTTCATGGTGAAGGAAAAATATTCTCATGACATATAAGTTAAAAAACATTCCTTTTTGACTTTTTAAAAAAAATGAAAGATGAACTTTAAAACGGTATTTTAAAAAATAATTTCTTTTATCATGAGTATGAATCATTGCATGTGTTATTTATCTTAATAAATAATAAATTTAGTTTAATTTATACTTTCTTAATAACCCTTTTCAATATTATTATTCCTATTAGATCACTTATTACCATGTCATATAAAATTACTTAATCTTTTAAGTTTACGTCAGACATTTTGATGATATTCAATTCATAAGTCCAGAATGACTTCAGTGGGATGACTATGGTAAAAGAGTTCATTATTAAATCATATCAAGAATATTAATCATGTCATATTATCATTTTTATATATCAATTATAATTTTAAATCCATCAATTAAATATGGTTATGAAAAATGAACTATGTTAGAATTATAGAGACGGTATGTCGTACATATGCATGAGTATCATTTCCATTTTTCAATGATAATTATTGAATGAAGGTAAGTATTATTTTATATTATCATAAATATCATATTAATTCTTAAAATATATATATATTTATCATTCATGTGATCTGGTGATGAAAAACAAATTACATCACTTTGTGTAGGTGGTAGTCCACAGGTATGCAAGAATGACGTTATCATTTTTCTATGCATAGAAAAATAAGAACATAAATTATATTTTATATTTTAATAATTATAAAAATGTCATTAATATAATTTATGAACATTAATTCCATCATTATAATCATTTTTTGGGAGATGGTTGCGGAAAATGAATTACATCGGTTTGTGAGGCGGTAGTCTGTTTTACACACGAATGATGGTTTAATTCTCCATTTGATGGAAGAGGGGATGGATAGAGGGAATGAAATTTAAAAAACACATAAGTATATTGAAGATAGTTTTTTAACATAATCATGGTTAAATAAAATTTTAATTAGGTGTAAGAAGAAATAAAACAAAAATGCTTTATTAAAAATGATATCTCTCCTTTAAAAAAAACTTCTTAACTTAACACATTAAGACCACTAAGGTTGGTTTTATGCCTAAAAAGTCATATATAATTATGGGAGCCATTATTTCAAATTATTTGGTCATATATTGACCAAACCAAATGTTTTTTTAAGTGTTAAGGATTGATAAGAAGAGGTGTCATTTTATAAGGGAGGGGAGGGGCACTCTTGAGATTTATCAAAATATTAAATTAATATAAATTACCTTTCAATTCAAAATAGATCCAAAGTGAGTTATTTTGAATATAATATTATTATTTTTAAAAATATCATCATAAAATAAAAAATATATAAGTTTTTATTATATTTATACCACTAACCTTTGGTTTAAATCCTTATTTAACCCCTTTAACTCTTACCAAGACAACATGGATTTTAGCACTTTGAGAATTAATATAGTTACTATAAAATAAAAAATGACCTATATATGGACCATGATTTATAATTTATAAATTATACTAATAATATTTATGAATTTAATATTTTATTAACTTTATATCATTTCACAAAATTTTATTTACTATAAAATATCCATAATGTCATTTTTTATAACTATTCATTACTTTGACATTAATAATTTCAAGAAAACATATAAAATTTAAAAAGAATATTTTAATATATCCTTAATATTTAATGGTATTCTATAAAATTATTTTTTCACATTATTTATAATAATTATATTTATTTTAATATTTTTAATATCATTTGTTAGATTTTTCCATTAATTGGATAATTACTACATCAGGATTGTATAAGAATTTAAAGTAACTATTTCATCATAAAAAAGTAATAATTAATTAAAATAATGGAGATAATTATTTTATATTTAAAAAAAATATTTATATTTGAACATATCATTTGTATAACACCAATTTAAAAATATTACACTTATTAAAAACAAGAGTGTGACATATTTGACATTTCTTTAAATAAAATGCTATAAAGGTCATAATATCATCCATGTGGACCCAAAAGGTCATAAATTAGACCCTTTTATTATTATGAATGATATATAATCATACAATAAAATTTAATGAAGTTTTATCATAATTTTAAAGTCTTTATCATTTTATTTTTAACCATTATTTACTCTATTTATCTTTTACTATGGTAACAAAAATTACTAATTTTACTATTCATGTGGACAAAAATAAAATCTACATATTTAATAAATTTGGAACCAATGATTATAAATATGTAATCAATTTTTCAAAATTCAAAACACAAAAGTGGAATAATTAAATTTAAAATTAAAAAGAAAAAATTCAACGAAAAACAATTTTTTGGAAAAATGCCTTTATAAAATATAAATCATTTGTATACTAATTTTAATTATATAATCAATTTAAAAAATAATAATTGAATTAATTTAAATTATAATGAACTAATTTTAATTAAAAACTAATTGAAAACACAATTTTACCTTGCAAACAGACTAATATAAAATACATTTTTCAATAAATATATTTTGTTTACTACTCATTAAAAATTTGATATTTTTAGAAAATTATCAAAAACTCATTCTAATATCATTTTAAAAAAATGAATTAAAAAATTAATTTCATCTTATAAAATTAAAAATTTATAATTTTAAAATTAATCTTTTAAATATAACCTTATAAGAAATGAGTTTAATAAAACTATTTCTTTTTTTATTTTATGAATTACTTAATATATTTATAATCAATATAACTATTTAATTCAAGAATACTAATAAATATGAATAAAATTTATTCTATAAGTACCTGTATTTTTACATAACTTTTATCACTCCTTGGATATTGGGGATTCTACTGGCACACTATTTATGTGTGGGAGTTAGAATGGACACTAAGATTGAGTTTATACATCCCAAACATCTCCTTAGGTAATGCCTTTATCATGATATCCATGAATTGAAGTTGAGTATGTAGATACTCTAATATCATTAAACCATGATCAAGTTTTTCCTCTATGAAGTGATAACTTATTTCAATTTCCATCATCCTTGAGTGGTGTAAGGGATGTTTGATAATATTTATTTCACTTGAATTAACACATTTGATTATAATAGGAGACTTCAATTAAACCCTCATATCCTCAAGTTATTTCTTTACCCATTATCATCACATGCACAATTGAGTGACTATAATGTATTTACACACTATAGTATTAGATTTGGTTCCCTAGAACCAACTACTTTATAATTTTGATTACTCATATATTCATGTTCTTTAATATTAATAAACATATTATCACCTGATGAGTGTTATTATATATAGCATTAATTTGATAATGTCCATAGATTATATGTCTCATCTAAAGGTCATATTAGATCATAGATATGATTATAACCTTTATGTTATATGATTATATTTCTAAATATTATGGATAGATAGAATATATTTCACAGACACATATGATACTGAATATTAGGTATAGGAAGCTCATAAGACATTAAGAATTCTTCTCATGAAATTATCACTTGGTAATCTCCAAGAGAGAAGGTTATGAGAATTGACCTGACCATATGAATTCCACATGTTATATCTATCATTGTATATGTTTCTCTTTATAAATTTTCTTTGGTCATTAAATTTGATATTATTATTAATGTACAACATGCATCGCACACTTAAAATTATTAATTAAAATCATGTTGACATATGGTCATGGAAAGTTAGGATTCGCTGGGTGTGTCACAAGTGATATAGTGTTAATTAATAATTCAATAAAAGATTTTATGCTTATAAGTTAATTATATTAAATATACCAACACATTTTCTTAGAGTGAAACTATATAATTGATTTTATGGCCATGGAGGTTTAATAAAAAAGTCTATTTAAAGAAATTAAAAGAATGATATATCAAGAATATAGGCCTATGACACTACTGATTCATCTAAGTTAATGAGATATTGAGAAAAGGGATTACATTAAATAGTGATCATTTTTATGAGGTTGTTGTCATTTTGATATTAACGACTTTATATATGGGTTTCTTGATGTATTTCTTGACATTGATTTAGGACTTTAAGTGAGTTAGCCTATTTCCACTAAAAAACACACCCATAGGGTCACACATTATGTGTATTAAAAACCTCAATTAAATTCTATATGAATTTAATATTAGAATAAATATTATTCTCAATTTACAATGAATAATGATTATTCATGATATGTTGATGTCATAAATATGTATTCAATGAATAATAAAGTGATATTTATTTATTTAAATAAAAAATTATTACTCAAGGTTCGATAAATACTGGTGAGTTTTGATGGTCCGAGTTAAATATATGGAAGTAATGATATTATGTTTTTGAGTGTATCTCATGTCAAGGAAATAATAATATTATTGTGATTATTAATATTATTTAGTGTGTGGTTCAATAAGGATCATGAGATTAGATTAGGGAATATATTTAGTAAATAACTCTTTAACCTAACTATATAAACCATTTTATGTCATTTGATGCTAGAGATGATGATTGTTCACAACACTTACTGGATGTGATCCTCTCGATCCCTAAGAGATAACTTTCTCTAAAATGTTCTTAAGAATATATATCATCAATCCTTCTCTTCCCTACCTTATACCGAGATATCTAAGTAGGATCTTTCTAGTCTGCATGGAATTCTAGTTGTGATCAATAGGAAAAACACAAGGTGATTAGTTTGTAGATCTAGTATGCAAGGATCCATTAGTTTCATTCCAAGGTTTGTAGAGAACATGTGGATATTATCAGGGGGATTCCATACTTGAATAATTCATCACAGTGAATATAAGGAATGAGTTTTCATTTGATTCAATGATGAAGAAATAATTACAAGAAAGGATATTATTATTATTTATAAATGAATTATAAATTATATGTGAAATATTTTCTATCATGGATTCCAAGGTTTCTATTAATCTAGTTCTAGGGTTAAATTTAAAGAAACCAATAAAAAACATTTTTTGGAATGGGCCCAACCACTTATGTTGTGCATCAAAACCTTCATGTAGTTCTTAGTGAGATATAGTCTTATTTCTTCCTATGCTAAGAAATGCACAATCCTACAAGATAGAATACACCACCTGATGTTAATTTCATATCATTTTTTGAACCATTATAATATGCTTCTTTGCAACCCAATAATTCATATTGGTATGTTTCATTGTAAATAAAATTTAAATCCACCATTCCTTTTATATATTGAAGTATTCTCTTCACCACTAGGAAGTGGGTTTATTTAGGGTTATTCTAGTACTTTACATCTTGAAAAGTGGAAAACATAACATTTGGTCTTTTCATTGTTAAGTACAGTATGCTTGTGATGCTTTACCTATACTCTGTTATGTTGACTTATTTTTCATTGAAATCCCATGAAAACACCATTCAGGTATAAACTAGTGTTTTTACCACCTTGGAATCCCCTATTAAAAGTGTTTTCAAACCCACTTTGTGATATTTGGATTGTGATATGAATGTTATATGCCTTCCATGTATCACCTGTAAACTAACAGAAATGGTCAACTCTCAAATCATTAATAATTAAAACTCTTTGCTCATCTATTATAAAAATAGTTTCCATTATTATTTATTAAATCATTCAAAAATTATATCTTCAAAATATATGTGCACCATAATCCTTTGACCATACTCATTTTTTATATAGAGACTATAGTAAACTCTACCGTGTTAAAATTTGATCATTTTTAAGTATTGATCTGGTCTAGAATATTATGATCATGGTTCTTGATTTATCCCATAAAGTGCCTTATTTATCTACAAAAAAAATTTATTCATATTAATTTATAAGAAAACCATATTGTTTTTCGATATACACATATTCATCAATTAATCCAATTAAAAATGATGATTTTATTTCCATCTATGAACCTTGAATGAACTTTACACTAATAGGGACAAGAATAATCGAATTATGCAAAAAATATACATTGTTTAAAATGTACTATATATATTGATACCTTCAATATAGTAGTATCAGTTTCATAAAATTTAAGCCTTGTTCTAAATCACCATGTCATCTTCATTCAATTTGTTATGGAAAACTCATTTGGTCCCATTAACAGTCTAATATGACAACCTCAAAACAGTTGACTGATTCTAATTATTATTAATTTATTAAATATCTTTTTACATATATTTGACTCAATTCAAAACCTTGATAACCAATTCGGAACACTTTGGATAGACCTAACATAGGAGTGATGTTTTCAAAAATGAATTCATTCTACTTGTTTGTACTGGATTTTTTTTGATCCCCAATGATATTATAATCATCTATTTCATCTATTTTTTCCAGCTTCTATGCATATTTTGATCTACATTCATTCTATTAATTATCATTGACTTCTTAATAACCAATATTATACCCTTGTTATCCCCCTAATATTCTCAACTCCTTATTATATTCCTATATAATTTTCTCATTTTCTTTCTAAAGATTCTAGTCATGTTCAACCATAGTGACATCATGGATTTCAATAATCCTTCTAATATATTTGTTGAAACACATGTATTCCTTTATTTTGGATGATTATCCAATGGAAATTCATCCATCTCCATGATAATCAGACTTTCAATGTTTCTATTCATTGAGAAAGGAATGCATACTTCTGAATATTCAAAAGTATTTTTACATTGGATTATTCACATTCCACATCTTGTATAGATTTTTTTATTCTCCAAAACACAAAAAATATATATTGGTCATATACTCTCATGTTAAGACTTATCCCCTCCAAAAGATATATAGTATTTCTTTATCAATATGAATCTTTTTATTCATGTTGTTTATGATCCAATTTCTCTTCTCAATTATACCATTTTGTTGGAGTTTTCATTGCCGAGACTTGATGCCTTATCCCATGTTTCTAAAGATAATCCTCCAACTTGATCATTGTAAACTTTATGAAATTATCTATATAGAATTTTTTAATTTTTTATCCAAGAATGTTTATGACCTTCCTCTAATACTATGAAAAGAAACTGACAACCTCAAACTTGAGGGTGGTGACCATCATCCATTCCATACTGATATAATCATCAATTAATATTACCTAATATCTATTCCCATAAATTTCCCTCAGTGATATCAATATACACATATCAAAATGCTCCAATTCAAGAAAAATCATTAACCTTTGGTCTTTTAGATTATATATTTTTTGAATAATATTCTATTTTTGGAAAACATCGAAAGTGTTTATATATGACCACAAGATAGATTAGATATATCACTCACTCCAACATTCCTCACTAGATATTCCATGTAATTTTGGCACAAGTGGACAAGTATTTGTTTTCCACATTTTATTTTATTCTTCCTTGAATAGGAAGAACGTATAATTTTATCCATTGATAACTATATATTACACATTGTATGGTTCCCTTGCATTATAACTGCACCATACTTTCCTTTCATGATACAAGTCTTATTGAAAAATTTTATTGCACGCCCAAAACTATGTAGTTGATTTAAACTTATAAATTTGAGACTGAGGCCTTACAAAACTAAGAAATTATCATTTCTCATGTAAATGAGTCTAAATTTGTATTTTCCTGAGCTAATGATCTTTAATAATTCATAATTTTAAAATATGATGCAACATTCATTATCTTACATAAGTCCTATGACAAGATCCTTATTTCCTAACATATAGAAATTAAATATTCTATGAAGGATTCACACTCTGAATCAATCCATTTCATTCAGGGAAATCTCTAAAACCACTGCCTTTTTATATCTCTTCTTTTTTATCCATGTCTATGATTTTACACCTGGTGTTGATTGGTATACTTTATCTTCCTTAAATATGATATATCCACTTCATATTTTAAATATTCAAATTGATTTTCCATTTTCAACCGACTTGACAACTCATTGAGTTGTAATGTATGACCTCTTGAGGTCTCCATAAGCAAAATCCTCTACATCGTTGATGTGAAACACTTAATTAAATGACCATATCCACCACACCATAATAAATGTCACTTGAAAGAATCCTTATAATGTTAAACTTTTCTTGGATTACTTTATTTATCTTATTCCATCAAGTACCTCTTAACAATAGAACATTTATTTGGAGAGTGTCCCATATTTCTACAATAATAACACCTAATTTGTGGTGTAACCTTTTGTTTCCTTTCAAAAATGTTGATTTATTTTGGGTACTTAAAGTGTTTGAATTATTATTTACACCCACGCCAACCATAAACTTTGGAGTGGGTGCTTTTGTGATGGAATCAACCAGTACTACCTTCTACTTGTGATAAATCCCCATACTAGATTTCATATTTTGATGTGTATTCTGTTTATTTAGACAATTATCTAACTATATTTCTAGAACTTCCTTATTCTCTTTAATATTTTTTTATTCCCATTCAATCTAATTTCTCGATGTCAAACTGAGAGTCAGGAATATCTCTTGATCTCTAATTTTTTACGATATACTACCAATTTCATCTTTGATATTTTTTATTCACATAACTCAATTTTCACTATATTAGTCAAACCATCGATAATCCCAATCTTCTCTTCAACATTGAGCTTGTACTCAACAACCTTCTCTGATCATTCAATCTTTTTAGATTTAATATATTCAATTTCAACCCTTGATAAGGAATTTTCATCTTCTTATTACTGTATATAGATTTTAGTTTCACTAATGAATCCATGGGTGTTATTAATTTTAGATCTCAAAATATCTATATATTTAAGTTTTTCCTCTAAATATTCTTTCATATTAGTTCTCCCTTAAACTTCTACCTCTTAATCTTTGTTGCCTTCATTTTTTCATGACTTGTTTATAACATCCACAAGAATAACGTATTTAAGGTATTTGAATTCCTCTATTTCTATTTCTTCTACCTCTTTTGAGCTATTGTCCTCTTGTAAAAGTAGTTTCATCTTCTTTAAGAATATATTATTATTAATTTTATTAGATTTCAACTTTTTTGAAGCATTATTCATGGGAAATTAATCATCTGTATAATTGTTTTAAAACTTATTGGGGCACTTTGATACAAGGTTCCCAACATTTCCACATGGAAAGAAAATGACTATAAGTTTCCCTTTGAACTTTATTTTTCCTCATTTCCAATTTTAGGAAATGAATCACATGACTCCATCAACCTCATATATTTTCTAGTTATTATCAATTTTAATATTCTTTAATTCCATGAATGCATATTCCTTAGACTTCTCATGTTCAACAACCTCATTATCATTGTTTCTCGTCTCATCATCAATGTTAATATTTTTATTTTAAAGATTTATCTATAAGGAAATATAACAAAAAAGGCCTAGGGGAGGAATTAATGCAACCCAAGGGCATCACCAAAAATAAAATTCACTCCCTCGGGTTTAAGAATGGAAACATCAGAAATGAAACAAATCAGGGTACCAAAGACCACAAGGGAGGCCAAGTAGTCTGTCACTTTGTTCCCCTCTTTCCAGGTGTGGGATACATTAATTTTGTTGCTCAAAAGGTCCTTGAAAAGCCTAATGGTGTAAGTGATTGGTCAGGGGATAGATCCTTTACCACGTGTAGCATCATGGATAATCATAAAGTCAGTATCCACCTGAGAGATTTGAATACCCCTTTGCCTGAACATGGTAATTCTTGTGAGAACAATGTTGGCCTCTTCCCATATGAATATTCCACTCCCAAAATGATTTGTGGAAGCTAGAATCACACTCCCTCTAGAATCAATAACAAGGCCACCTCCACGCATGTCACCCAGAACTCAAGATCCATCCATGTTGAGCTTGAGGCTATGCCCTAAATGTATCCACCAAATCCAGTGCCCCCTAGAAACTATTTGATGGTCTGCCACCTGAGGTGCATGTAGCGCACGTAGAGAAGGAGCACCTTCTAGTTGTCAACAAATTGATCAAATCAACCAGAATGCACCTATTTCTTTCCATAATCGACCTTCTTGTGAAGTTAAACCCCTAAAACCTTGTTGGGTTCTTTGCTTTCCATAAGCACCAATAGCCTGCATTGAAAAAAATTGAATGCACTGTTGTTTCCAACGTTGAACAGTCCGACCCCTGGAACCATCACTCCTAAAACATGTCATTTCTAGCCATATCAGGGGAAACGTGGTTAAATACTCAAATAAACTCTAAACCTGGTGATACCATTCACCTTCAAAGAAAATATGACTTGTTCTCTCTTCACTTCTATTCACACAGTAGTGAAAAATGGAGGCCATGCTTATGCCAAGATGTTTAACATTATCATCGAAGGGAAAAGCATTGTAGAAGATCATCCAAGTCAGAAATTTGTGTTTAGTGGGAGTTTTTCTACACCACACTATGTCATTCCATCTATCATTCTACCCCTAGGAAGCAGTCATCCTATGAAAATCCATCTAATTAAATTTCCCCGAGATAGAAGGAGTGAAGACACACCTATCAAGCTCCAAGTTGATGATAATTTATTAGAACACTGCTTTTTGGGATGCATTAAGATTACTTATGAAAAACATTGGATAGTGGCGAGCCTCCTTGAAGGAGATCATGGGGGCGGGGCACCCTGGGTAGCAAAGCGTACTACCCGACCAATTTTGAGACCATTATAGGATGTTTCATCCTCCAATGACCCATTGTGAGAGTGGGAGGATGTCCAAGATGATGTTACAAACAGAGCCCTATAATGATAACCCATTGGCTAGGGGATAAGTAGCATTAGACATGTACCTTTAGGAAATGATCTTCCCCCATAGAGTATGCTCCTCGATAATTTCCTATGCAATCCTCGCATGCATGTAATGCATTGTGTCCACCAAGATCTTGACATTGATTCCTCCCTCCCGGATGGGCCTTTCCATCTTCTCCCATGAGACCCAGTTTCTCTTCCCCTCAGAAAGTGCATCCCCGATAAAACATGCGATAATTATGTCAATGTACTTAACTAATCCATTTGAAAAACTTGTAGAAGCAAGATCATGAATGGGAATTTCATAGAGAACACTATTGAAGAGAGAGATATGGCCCCCTAAAGATAAGAAGGGATTTTATCAATTTAAAATTCATCACGTAATCATGTTCACCACTTTTTCAAATTCCCTGATTCGCAATCTTCCTGGAGAAACAATGGTATCGAGGTACTCCATGGGGAAGAATCCATGACCCATGTTCAAACTATTGCCTAGAACTTCCACCTTGTTTGCATTACATAAGTCAGATATATAGAAACTTCCCTTATCTTTATTAATGATCTGGCCACTCCAATGGTAGTACTCCTCGATGGTATTTTTAATCCCTTATATGTACCTCCTTCCCAGATTCATGCAAATTATTGTATCATCAGATAACTTCAAATGCAAAATGGATGGAAGACTAAACTTCCGAAGATATAGCTCGATCTCCCCACTGGAAAGACCTTTGTTAATTGTCCTACTAAGGGTATATTTAATAAGTATAAAGATGCTCGGGGATAGTGGGTCACCTTGCTGAATACCACGAATATCCTTTAATAATCCATGAGTATGCCCCAAGAAAGGAACATCCATCCATGATGAGCTAACACACCTGAAGGTGATATCACAAGCACATATAGAGAATCCCATCTTGGTAAGGGCCCTGCTTATAAATACCCACTCAATCCTATCATATGCCTTATTCATGTATAACTTAATATCCATATTGGATCCATGATATTTGGTGTTAATGTATCTCATCATTTCTTATTCTAGATCCATATCTCTTGGAATGGAGTGCTCTTTCACAAATCCATGATGCTCCATGGAAATCCATCGAGGAAGGAATCTGGCCAACCGCCTATTGATGAAACTAGCCATGATTTTATAAGGTAAATTGCACATGATGATAGGCCAATAATGGAGGAGGGAAGAGGTGTCTTTAATCTTTGGAAAAATCATGAGAGTCGTAGAAGAGGTGATCCAAGGGAGGCTACCCCTGCAAAAGAAATCATGAATGGCATGGATGATATCACTCTTCATGACCGCCCATGAACCCCTATAGAAAGAACCTGGGTAACCATTGGCCCCTATTGTGATATTATGAAGCATGTTTAACATGGCCTCAAGGATATGGTTCTCCTCGGTGATACCTTTAAAATAGGGTGTTGTTGATCGCACTGCAATTCACTATTCCATTTTCACCCTTACACCACTGGGATATACTTGTTTTATATTGAAAATTATAAAAATAATAACCAATTTCACTACATTTTTTATTCAATTATTTTGTATGTATTACTATTAAAAATGGAAATGATACTTGTTTTGATAATATCATTGAAGGTGGAGGTGATTTTGATGGTCTGTGATGATGTCCAAGGAAAATGGGCCAAACTGCGCAGGATCAATGCACACTAGTGGACTCAGCCGCATATTTCTACTAAACCGTGCATCCAACTGGGCTACCCTTTATGGTCAAATCCTATATTTAATGGTATAAATTTCATATGAAGGAACCGAGGCCTCATTCATCATTTAAAATGCCCAGCCTAGCTGATCTGTCCAAAGAATCCAATCTGCACAAAGTCAAATGCGGTGTTCTGTAGTTTTTCAATATCTCGACCTGTAGTTGTCCAAATGGTTCCAAACTTTTGGTGGAGATATTAAATATGTGTGGAAACATGTTTATAGTATTTTAAAATGAGATATTAGACTTTAAAGTGGTCTAAAACCATCTTCCAAGTGGTTTTACACAATCTGTGTGCCCAAAACCACCTTTCACTTTGCTTATAAAATGGAAGCTTGGACTCCTCATTTGGAAGCTTGAACCAGAAGTGAAGCTCTACCATTTTGGAGTCCTGGAGGAGTCTCCTCCTCATCCTTGACATTCTGGAGTCCCATATCCTCATAGGGGGAGCCATAATGAATAATGAGTTCCACTTGAGCTTCCTCCTCCTCCCGATGTCAAGCTAAACGGTAGGTGATCATTGCGAGGGAGATACACACTTGAAGAGGGAGTTCTGGCACCTTATATTCTACTAGTTTTGTGTAATTTGTGTTTGAATTATTTTACTTATGTCTAGTCTTTATATTCTTCTTCTCTGAATGCATTGATTTGGTTTAATTAAGTGAAACATTTTTCATTTCAATACCGATTGGGTTGAGATTCAAGTGGGAATCTTGGGTTGTTCCGATTGGACAACACAAGTATCCTCTTTCTCTCACACATACATTAGAATTCAGTATTCTTTGTTAGACCTCACACTATGCTTGAGGTCCAAACCCTGACAACATGATTTTTGTGTCAAGGGGTGGTTCTTTATGCATCATTTTAAGAGGAAAGAGGGAAACCAAGATCTTGGTCATCCCTCAACCAAAGGATTACAACAAAACCTAATAACCAATTAAGAACAAGGAACTATTCAAGTGATATAGTAACTTAGAAATGATCACTTATTAATCTCATATTTATAAAAATCCACTTTTTCTTTCAACTTTACAACTCTTTACGTTAAGTTACTTTCTTAAAATTGTTTACAAAATCACCCCCTCTTTTAGTAATGCCTATTAAAACTGCACACTCTAAACCCACCAACTCACCTTGAGAGATGACCTAGGTTCTTCCCTATACTATAAATCAATCTTAAAATCATAATCAATTTGACGTGTCATGAAAATGCGGTCAGTTTTTCTGAGAAGAAATGAGATGTGGAATCCCCTCCCAGAATAGAGCATCCCTCGTAGGATACCCCTTAACCATGTTCGTGTTTGGACTAGATAGAAAATCCTTGAAATACGAGAGATCCATACCCCCTAACTCCTATATCTCATCATTGAAAGTTTTTTATTCTAGATAAAGATTTGGTTTGATAGAACGCCTCCTCTCCTTGATGCATGTATGGAAAAAATTGTTGTTCATGTCCCCCTCCTTGAGCCATTTGATCCGCGAACTCTCCTTTGCCTTACGTTCCAACAAAAGAATAATAACTACCAAATGGTTCCTCTTCTTAAACAGCACTCCAAAAATCATGTTGTCCCAGGTCACCTCCAAACAATCCTCAAGTCGCTTGACATCCTATTTCAGCACAACCAACTCATAGCCGATGGGGGTGGATCTAGCCCATAACTGAAGAGCCTGCTTGAGCCACCTCAACTTGGAGTGAATATCCAACCATGAGTGGCCCTGAGACTATTCTTCCCATATGTTAATTACCACCTTGTGGTAACCCGAGATTCATAACCACTAACTAGAGAAATTTAGACTCTACTGAGATACCTCCCTTCTAAACAGAGATAAAAAGAGCGGAGAGTGATCAGAGATGCTACAAGTTAATTAATTCACCTTCACATTTGGAAACATAGAAATGGAATGGAAGTTGGATAAGTAGCGATCAACTCTACTCCAACATCAACTTCCTCCCTTGTGATTGTTACACCAAGTGAAGGGGTGTCTTGAGTATCCCTGGTCCAATAACCCTTTTACATCCATAAACTGGACGAAGGACATGCTAGCCCTCCTCAAAAAATCCCTCCTCTCATTCTTCTCATCTAGGTGTTATATTATATTATAAACACCACCCACCACCCAGGGATGATCCCCTAGGTTGAATGCATTCAGATCAGACCACAAAACTTTCCTTCTTTGAGTGTCACCGCTTCCATAAATAAAGTATAAAAATAGAGAGTTCCTGCCACTTGAATCTCTTGTCGCGATGTGTTTATCCCATGCTTGGGTCAAATCTACTACAACCTCATTGTGCCAAAAAAGTCAAATGTGTTTTTTGATTGGATATGCATACATGGATTCATGCATTTTTACCTTACAAGGGAACTCCTTGATCTTAGTAGGGTCCTGCTTGTGCTTGAGAATCATTGCCACCTTGGCTTTGTGCCTCTTAAGCTCAGAGGAAATGAAGTTGGTTTTCACCCTCACCCCGACTCCTTAGGAGTTCCAGATTAGAATTGGAATCAGGGTAACACTTGGGGCCCATCTTTGTCCACAACAAATGTGGTCTCTTATGAATATAATGAATGGAATTCCTTAATTAGAAACTTATTCATCATCATCCTTGTACGCACTCCCTGACTCATGTCAGGTAGATATAAGGATGGTTGAGGAATCTTAGATGGGGGATTTGAGGATTTCCAAATCCCTACTTTAGGAGGCGACCTGGCTAGAGGAGAAGACTTAATGGATATCCAATCATCAACTGGGACTGAGACAACATGATGAACGCTATATTCCAGGGAACCTGGCTTCACGAGGGCACAATACATAGAAGCATGACGAGCACTACATGGAAACCTCTTGGACTAGGGACATAATTCCAATGAGAGGAGGCCAGTCACCTGAACCCCATCCCCCCTGACTGACCACTCATCGCAGGAACTATAAGCTAGGGGAGAAAATGGGAAGGGGTAGTAGAGGGGTATCCATAGAACATGGGGATACCCTCAGGAAGCATTCTAACAAAGCACCATCAAGAATCAACTGAGAAGGGACACATGACCAATAAGAGGATACCATAGAACCCTACCACTTGACACTCATATTGTAGGGAACCAAATCCAAACATGGAAGGGCCTCTAGGACAGAGGAAGGATGTCCAGGATCCTTGCATGCTGGGGGCTGAGGATGAGGCAGTGTAGACATAGGATAGGGAAGCATCTGGAGGCTCTGGCTACCCCACGGCTTAACTAGACCCTTTTCATGGGTGAAAAGGTTTAACTCTAGGCTTGGAGTCGCTGGTAGGATGAAGGTGGACACCATGGCATAGTTTCCTACAGTTCTGAGATGAGTGACCCTAGAGAAGACATGATGAGAAGAACCTAGGAAACACCAGGTAAACAATTTCCTGGGTCCAATCAACAAAGACCTTCACCTTGAGGGATAACTTCTCCGGGATTGGGAGAGAGAGGTCCAAATTGACGGAGATCCGAGCCACCAAGGCCTCCTCCCCGTGAAAAGTGCGCTCATCCACACATAGAAACCCCCCTAAGGATTATCCAATGACCTAGAAGAAAGAGTCGTTTTGGAAAGGAAGATGTAGGCTTGGTAGACTGATGAAAATAGTAGTCTGTGGGCTTTTCTTCTTCTTGTGAACCTCTATAGACCCGCGAGAAAGATTTAAACGCCAAATAACCAACGTGTAAGGGGATATTCACCGCTCTTGGACAAAATCCAATTTTGAAACAAGCACCAGGCATAACAAGCTTCTGTGAATCATTGAAATACAGACTACCTCCTGCAAACCCTTGTAATCCACGAAGTTCTTGAAGACCGAAATAGAGGGTTTATCGATGTTGAACCGTTCCATGAGCATCCACTTAAAGCCAAGAAACACTGCGGAAAATGCCGAAGTAGGAGCCACCAGGGACAGGGGAGATCCATCCCTTCACACTGAATGGGAAAACGGGTTGATCTCTAGGAGGCAAGGGAGTGAAGCACCTGATTTCAGGCCGCACAAAGCTTCCTTGAAAGATAGTACTGGCGGGGACGGGATCAGGAAAACACCAGGGAGGGGAGGAGATAGTTGTCGGAGTCACAGATCCGAGATCAAATGTCACAGGAATTAAGGGCACCACCGTGTTAGAAGAAGAAACTCTTCTTAATATGCCGTTAATAACCTTCACATTAATTAGGTTTTCAATGATTCCACACATATCCCCAATCATCACATTTATTCAGTCAAATAATGCATCAATATGTTTATTTGGGTGAATCCTTAAGTCCTCATAATTATTATATAGAAACTAAAATTTAAATTCACATACCTTTGAGATTCCTTTATATATTTTAAGAAGCTTCTCCAACATGGTGTGAGAGGATTTACATGACATCATCTTCATATAGATTATGTTGGTAAAATTTCTCCCTAAATTATTTTTTCCTTTAGCATCAGCATCTAACTCCTTATGATGTATTTATGAAAGGGCTCAACTATCCATACTATATGATATACCGTGAATACCACTTGTGTATAAATACATTCCTAATGATCCAAAGTAGTGATATATCCAATTCCTACATAGTTGAAAACCATACCCATTTTTTTATTAGAAAACCATTATGAATTACTATCATAATGACTTCCACTTATAGAATAATTCTACTAAATTGGACCTATATTTGATGGTTGGTCCCACACTATAGATAATACCCTAAGATGTGGTGAATATGGGAATGGTATTTTTTTAAAAATTCTCCACTAAACTTATTTCAACATGAGATGATAAAAATTTATATCTTTATCTCACAATAATATATAATAAAAATAAAATAATGCAAGAGATAGAACAAAATTTATTTAGTTTACTCACATTGAACAACATCAAAGGAGCATACACATAGTAGTGTAACGGTGTACCAAAATTCAGTAATATTCAATATTTTTTACAATTTTGTAGTAAACGCGTTGTCCCCCTGTTTTAAAACTAATTAAAATTGATAATAAATTACTCTTTCGACTAAATTGAAGTCATGGATCCCCTAGAATAATCTTTAATTGATCATTTTTGTGACATGAATATCCTTTTTCATCAATCATATGAATTACCATTTACCACAAAAGACTTTCATTTTAAAAATTCATTTCCAAATAAAATTCAGTCAATGTAAATTTAACCACATAATTTCTTCAAAAACAACCTTCCAGGTAGTTTATTCATAGTTTTCATTCTATGTAATTACTTCATTAACTTTCTTCCATGTAAATCCTTCATGAATTGTCTTCCACATAAATCTATCTTCTATGTAATTCCTTTAAGGTAGACTATTCCATGTAATTTATTCATGGTATCCTTCATTTCAAAAATAAAGTGATTTCATCTCTCAAATATCTTCTTAAGTAGTAAATTTATTAGGGCCTGATTGATAGGAAAAAATCACTAGAAAATATTCATTTCATTAGATTACATTTTTTTATTTTCATAAAATAACATCGCATTTAAAGACTCCATTGCTTCCATGCTTCACATAATATTTCCTTTTCATGAATTTATAAAAACCTCTATTTCAATAATAATTTCATATTTGATCTGTATAATGTTCAAATTTTATGAAAATATCCTCATGAAATAGTTTCTTTACAAAACAATTTTCTTTATGAAAAATATTTCTTTGAAAGATTCTTTCCCTTGCATGGAAATTTCCTCTATATGAATATTTGGTCTTATTTGTGCAAATTATTTACTTTTAATCTTGCATTATTATTCCACCATATTTATAATAGTTATTTCCTTCATGAAAAACCATTCTTTCATGAAATAAAAATTCTTTCATGAAAAGTTTCCCCTTTAAAAAATTAATTTTCCTTCAATAAATTTATTCCTTTATTGATTTTTTTCAAACCTTCCCCATTAATTTAAGTTTCTTTCAACCATTAAAAAACAAAATCTAAGTAATTATAGAAATAATATCTTCATGAATTCATCAAGATTCACCCTTTATGGAAATATTTCAACATTCCTTGTCAATAAACATAACCCAAAGACTTCAAAAATAAACTTTAGGGATTTTTACTAACAAAGGTTAAATCTAAAAAATATCTACCCTCTATTTTATCCTTGGGTGAAATTCATCACATTACAGGGGTGTGTGTTATGGAATAAGGGGATTGTCTCCATATATTTAAACTTAAAATCATTAAATAGAACAATGTAGTATATGAATATTTCTACAATGATTTAATGTTAAAAACCCAATCTCAGACTGAACACAACATGAAGGAGTTGTGGGTTGTAGTGTAGAATCTTGAAACCTCATGGGTTAACTCAACATTATCTAGTTTGTGATGTGAAATTTTACATCATAAAGTAGTTTATTTGTTTCTTTTCCAAAGTTATTATTTAAAAGAAGGGTAATGTTTATGTTCTTTTGGTGACGTCGTACGAACTTATTCACCTACATCCAAGTTATTTTTACATAGATCCATTATGATAGGATGTCTTAGTATAACACCCCCAATTAGATACCTATCAATAGTTTCTTGACTAAAGTGTTATATAACCTCAGGGTTCCCTCCTTGTATGTTATAGGATGTTGACTAGTAGTGAGGATCTTTGGTGTTACAATAGGGATATTATACCCTTATATTCGAGTAAGAAAGTGATGAAAATAACAAATAAACATCAATAGAAAACATCTGAGTGCAATAAATCAATAATAATAATGATCCCATTGGATGGTGATGATAAATTATTGTATTTTTGTTAATCACTTTTTTCAATTCAATTCAATCATATTCAAATGAAGATAAGATGATGTTTCTTATAGATGTTTTGAAAACACGTGCATCATAATTTCGTGCTCTAGATCAAAAAACATTATCACTAAAGGAAATGAAAAATAGTGTAACTAAATTATGGAAAACACATCACACCATAAATAAATAAGGGAAGTTGGGTAAGGGGTGATGAATAGTGAAGTAGAATCTATAGATTCCACATTATATTTCAAATTATCCATGACACATTAGATGAATAATTTATATTTAATTAAATGTATTGATGAAAAGTACTAAAGGATGAAGAATCATTGCCATCAGCATATTTAGTTAAAGAAGTAATTTTTCCTAGTTTGGAGATCTCGAAGCTAGAAAACATCTCATTATTATTGAATTGTTACTCAAGAGAATGAAAAGATCTAAACATGTTTCAGAACTACTATCTATAATAATTTATAAGTAAATGGGAGATTTTAAAGTTCCCATTGAATAGTGATGTTGGTATATGGGGAGATTGAATACCCAAATGAAGATTTTAAAGATATGATTTAAAGCAAGCTGAACTGAATTGACTGGAAATTAAAAAATGTTATTCTGATGAAGAATTGGTTTCCACTTGTGTAGATTGATATAAAGTGGTCTATGTCGGAGTCATATATGTAGAGATATCCATAATAATGTGATGATCTATCAAAAAAATTTAACCTAAAGGTAAAACCATTGGAAGTTATAAGGGCATAGAAATAAGAATCTAGGATGACCAGATGGATGAACCATGCTAAAGAGTTGAAAAAGTACCTGATATTGATCCCGAAATAATGTAAGGTGAAATTTTCCTTACAAATAAAGTTGATTCCAAATAATTTACAGTATGCATGATGTTATATGAAGTCCAAGATACACATGAATAATTAGAATTACCAAAAGATTCCCTAAAAGTAATAATTTGAAAGTTCGTTATATGAGGAATTTGTAAAGTAATTATTTAAGCCTAAGATAACTTAAATTCTCAGAAGTTTAAGTTATTTAATGTTGTACTATTCATTCATTAGAAATAAGTCACATTAGTGGAAGACCAATTGTGATTCAAGTATATTCAATCAAATTATGGTGTCAGTGGAATGAAGAAAAAAGGAAGAATAATTATGAAGGCTATGAAAGATAACAATAAAGGAAGTACCAATTGAGAAGTCCCCATAAGTTAAAGCACCAATGGCTAAGGTATAGTTTAGGTTATCAAAATATAAGGTGCCTGAGAAAAGTTCAAAGTATATATCTATCAAAGATATAAGATCTACCATGAGATGAATAACATGAAGTTTATAGAGTTAGAAATGATGATGACCTTGAGTGATTATAATCTTAAGTGTAAAATGGATAGATGAACTATATACTTATTCAGTGAATAAAAATAAGGAAGTGAATATTTAAGGGATTTAGAGAGCATCAGATGTTGTATGTTGAGTTAATTAGAAGATATGATGATTATGATTTGAGATAATCTGAAGAGGGGCCTACAAGATGAAGTATAAATTCAGTGTAAGTGAAATATATTCAAACCAAAAGAAGCACAAGAATCACTAGTACATTTATTCAAATTAATGAAGTCTATAGAATATTGAGTTAAAACAAAGGAATTATGGGAAAAAGAGTCGAGTGACTGTGATGGAAGTTTTCTGACCATAAAATATTGAGTGAATTCACATAAAAAAATTTATTCCACAAACATTTTGATGGTGATTTAGATGTTAAATCCGCACGAAGATCAACTTCATAATCCTAGATGAGATCTATGGTGGAGTTGAAAGGATATATGGTGTACATTTTTAAGAATATTTAACTTCACTCTGATATTATAGAATATTTTTTCAATAATTAAAAAGGGAATGGTGCATATGTATTAGGGTTGGGAGATCAAAATCACTGATCCATTTGAGAAAGGTTGAGCCTATAAAAGGATCTAGGCTCATTTATAGAAAATTTTGGGGAAATAAAGAATTGATAGAGCTATATAGAAAAGATAATATAGGGAATTTATAACAAAATATATACATCAAATGTTCCCTAAGATTATGTATTTGAGAAGACTGGAACTAATAGTTCCAAGGGATAAGAGTATGGTCACTGGATTTAGGCTAATATAAGGAGGATGTCTAAATTAATGATATAAACTACATGTGGAAGTTTCAAATGTGAAAGAACCTAGAAGTGGGAGATCAAGTTTCAGTTTTTTGAATTATGGATAGGCCAATGTGCATGTTGAGTACGGTGTAATTTCACTTGGAAGTCAAAGATGAGTCCATGATGAAGTTTTTGAAGAAAACATGAAGTTTAGTGGTTCTATTATTAATAATCCCATATTCTTACTAGGAGGTAGAATGATATTTTAAGAATATATCTACACCACATGCATAATATTATTATTTTAGAGTATTGGTTAATAAGTGTACTATTGGTTTACGTATAATAACATTCCTTATTATAACTCTTATAAGAATATTTAAAATATGTAGATTGGGATATTAATATGTCACGAACTATCCTTATTACCCTAGTACATTGACTTCTAGGCCGATCTCAACATATCCCAAAGAGAATTCTTAATCCCCATGGGTTGGCGACTAGCACCTGGAATCATACAAGATAAAATAGAGAATGAGTTTTCCACAAAAATAGTCGAAGATACATATGCATATTAGTATCCTAAAAACTCATCAAGGAGATAGTACTAGAAACAAAATAGGTATATCAAAACCCAAATAGTACATCATCAAAGTACTTAAATTTTGAAAAAACAAACTCAAAATCCCAAAGGCTAAATCTCTCCAATCCCCAAGGGATTAAGAATATCCACCTCCTCTAAGATGCACTTTCCCTTTACTCAGACCTCGTAGGAGAAAAATTACAAACTCCCTAATGTAAAGGTATGGTGTGAGATAAAAATACTTGTAGAGTCTCTCACAAAGTGTTCCATAATAATATAACATAATAAAAACAATATCATTATTTCAATTTAAATCAAAATGTTCATGGTATTCCATTTTATATTTAAAAAAACATTTTTCATGTCAAATTATGGAAAACATTTCAAACTTGGATTCAATAAACACTTTATATAAAAAAATTTATATAAGTCAGTAGTCATGAGTGAATAATTTTGAAAATTAATGGAATATATGTATCAAAACAATCACAATTAGCACCATGGTCATATGCCCTACAATATGAGAGTTTATAGTTATTGGATACTCACATGTCTCATATCTGTGGTCATGGATAAACATGTGTGCACACATCCCTTAGTCTCAGGCTGAATAGGACTCATCAATATCCCATCAAGGATAATCATGTGGAAGTAGTTTTTTATTAAATTTTTCATCATCAATCCATTGATATAGAATTATTATCCGAGAGTGATTGTCCCAAATAACCCACTAACTAGACATGTGTAACGTCTTCACCTGGGTGCCACACACTGGTGCCCCGAGCCAGTCGGTTACATGACCTCAAGCGCACCTCTTCATACGTTATAGTCTATTGACTAGAAGCAAGGGTCTAATATCGATCATGGGGATACAATACCCTCTTTATCAAAGTATCAAAATTGTGGAAATAAATAATAATAACCAAATGATATAACCATAATCAGAATAATATCAGAATCACATGATAACCAAAATCAAAAATACAATATCCAAAACTAAACAGTAGATATTTCATGCCAAATTCATGTCCATTTTTAATATAAAAAACCAAAAATAAATCAAGACACTAAAAACTCACAAGTGGGTCCCGAAACCAAGTCGGCTTCCCTCATCCATTATATATCCCATATCAACTATCTAACACAAGGCCCTTTACCAAAACCTTTTCTACAAACATTAAATATATTCAAGTACTAATCAAGAATCCCTTTGTAGGGTGTGTGTAAAACTCAGTAGGCCACCACCAACAGCTTCTAAAACAATATCTTTTCAATAAAATTTTAAGAATTTTTATAAAGAATAAAATACCATCAATAAAGTAAGAATTTTACATTTATTCAATGACTTTTTTTAAGCACATTACTCTTTGGTTTTTAAGTACACCTAAACTCTCAATACCTACTTCACCCCATGCCAGAGTCTGAACCATATCACATATTCAATTAAAAAATAATTATAACACATGGTATTTTATTATCCATTTCATTTCAATTCATTTTCATGGACAATTGGATCCATGGTCCAATGCCAACATCTTGGGCCTAGATCACCATACCTGGGAACACTATGGGATTTTGAAGCAGCAGTCTATGTCCCACACTCATATTTCAATTTATCACTATGGTATTTTGAATCTTTAGTCTCCATCCCACACTCATATATCAATTTATCACAATGGGATTTTGAAGCAGCAGTCCCTATCCCATATACATTTATCAATCTATCACAATGGGATTGTGATGTAGTAGACCGTGTCCCACACATGAATATCAAACAATCACATGTTTCACAATATGAAATGTATCAAAATATCACATGTATCACAATATCACATCAATCAAGGTTAATAAACATTAATCCACTTATCACATTTCACAATCATAACAATCCATTAATTAATTCATAAATTAAGTAATCTAACTCAATCAATTTCATGATCATAACAATCCCATAAATTAATCAATAAAATTAAATCAATTTCACAATCAAAATAATCCCATTAATTAATTCAAAATTTAATTAATCCAATTAAATCAATTGCACAATCAAAAAATTCCCATTAATTAAATAAAAAATTAATTAATTCAATCCAGTCAATTTCATGATCACAATAAACCCATTAATTAATTAAAAATTAATTAATCCAATTCCACAATCATGCATTCCATAAATTAATTAATCAATTCCACAATCCCATCATTCCATTATTTACTTCATCAATTAATTAATCAAATTTCACAATCCCTAGATTAATTAATTAACCTATTAAATTAATTAAATTTAATTAATTAAATTTATAAACAATAAATATAAATTCTATAATTATATACACATAATTGAAATAAATACTTTTATATTTGAATAATATACGACCTACCTCAATTCATTGAAGGGCGATCACCCATCGGAAATTCCCCAAACTGAAGAGAAAAGGTCAAACCCACGTCAAAGAATGAGATATTCAATCAAATCCTAGAAACAGGATCAAATGGATCATGATACATCAAACTTGGATCCAGATCTAATCCCCAAATGGGAAGTCGTCCCTTCAATGGATGGGATAAGGATATAAAAGAGAGAGGAAACCACATAGGATAAGAATCTCTTACCAGGAGAGGTTCGTATCTTCAATCTGGAATTTGAATTATCAAGAACAGAGGTCGAGACCCCTATAAATTCATTTAGGAGCCTCAAAAAATGATATGAATAGGTTAGGACTAATTTGGGGTCAATTTAGGGTGATTTATAGGGGTTCAAATAATTTGAATCTAATTTTAGGGGGATTAAATTCTCGTATGCACGGATTTCAATATAGGGTGCACGGTTTCCCCTAGAAGTGTGCCTAACAATGCACCTTCTCCTAGGTAGTTGCATTTTTACTACTAGAAGGTTGTATAGTTTGATAAAATGTATTAATACATCATTTCCCCAGAATACATTATCTCTACGATCCAACATATGTATCATATGCCCCTCAAAGGATGCATCTATATCATAGTCAACATCATTCACATAAATCACATAAGAAGGGTTGGGGTGATACCACTAATGTTGTGAAACATAAATAATATCATTCATAGCACTGTATCTTGGTGTAAGAGTCAATCGGTACGCCACTGGCACGATTATCTCCACAACCTGAAACGGTCCAACAAACCTGGGCGCCATCTTGCCCTGCCTCTGTATCCTACGGTCACCCAATCTAGAAAACACCCAAAGGAATACACGATCACCCTCTATAAACTCTAAGGGTCGTTGATGTCTATCATTATACCACTTTTTTCAACTCTGATCCATATCTATATAATTCTGAATCAACTGAACTTTCTCCGACGTCTCCTCCATGAGACTCAGTCCCAAATATTCTGACTTGCCAGCATCCTTCCATCATAGAGGTGATAGGCATGGCCTACCATAAAGATACTTTTATGGTTCCATATGAATAGTTTCATAATAAATATTTTAATAAGAGAACTCCATTAATTTAGGTGCCTCTCCAAAGACCAACCAAAATCAAGGAAACGTGCCTGAATCATATCCTTAAGCACTTGTATAGTAAGTTCTGACTGCCCATCTATTTTTTGGTGGATTTTCGTACTCAATAAATCATGTGTGCTAGGAAAATTCTATAATCCATTTCTGAAGTGAGAAATAAAACTTGAGTCATGGTCTGAAATTATAGTCTATGACACCCCGTGCAGAGAGACTACCTATCGAATGTACAAATATCCCAACTTAACCACTAAGAAAGTCTCTCATATGGAGAAGAAATGTGATACCTTTTTAAAAACATTCCACAATCACCCTGTTGGACTCCTCATGTGTTAATCATGTTTTAATGATCACAAATCTCATTACTGTTAATTAATCTTGATCTTCAGTGCACATCTTGTTAATGCTCTTCAAACTCAACAATAGGTGCACATCATGTTTTTATAATAACAAATCTTATGGATGTTAATTACTATTTACATGTTTTATGCATAATTAAAATTCTCTCATATATTATCTCTAATGAGTAACCTTAACTCATATTATTCATATAACTGTCTTAGTCCAAATACAGATTTTTTTGTCTAAGTATGGACTCACCGTGAAGGACTCACCGTGACCAGACACCATGACCAGACACCGTGACCAGACACCGTGACCAGACACCGTGACCAAACACCGTGACCAGACATCGTGACCAGACACCGTGACAGACACCATAACCACTCACCGTAACCTAGACACCGTGAAGGACTCACCATGACCAGACACCGTGACCAAACACCGTGAAGGAATCACCGTGACCAGACACCGTGGCCAGACACCGTGAAGGACTCACCGTGACCAGACACTGTGACCAGACACCATGAAGAAGACATCGTTTCCATGATCACTGTGACACCATTTCTTAAGCTTTTGTCAATATTATTTTAAATAATGCTAACGGTCATATTTGTTGTTTTTAATGCAATTAATGTTATTTAATGCTAGTTGTTGGCTTGATAGGAAACCATATCACATACCTATGAAAAGGGAATAATTCCTACTACCAGAGCTTGTGGAATATAAGAAATATTGAAATGCAGTACACGTGAAAAAAAAAAGAAGCGAAAGTAGTGATGTGAAAGTGTGAATGTACAACGAGAAGAACTTGCATACACCAGAGAGCATTGTGCTGAACGAGAAGAAAAATCCTGAGCAAGAAAGAGATTGCAAGTCTTTCAAAGAACTCTTATGAATGCAATCCAACACCACTGAAGAACACACGATGAATCAAGAGATCATTCTCACTCTTGTATAAGACAAGCTGAACTACGACACTCTGTTTTTCAACAAAAAAACCAGATAAGGACTCAGAAGCACTCTTGCTGAATCCAACGAGTCCCGAGCTGCATTGATAATCACTATAGCTTTTTAACCCTTATCTATCTTCTCTACGTGATTTATTTATTAACTTTCGAGCAGTGTGGTGTACTCTGTATTTCTTATACACACACTGTCTCATGCACTGAACTGGAGGATATCAAAATCCTCACTCCAAATCTCTTATCACTTGTTTACCCATGTCAACTGTGGAAGAGGTCCTTGTGTGGCCTGGTCTTTGCTTTTTTTCCCACGTAGAATAGTGGTAGAGGTCCCTGTGTGGCCTGGACAGTTTTGTAAACTGTTGTTAACCCCGATCCAGGGTGTGGATCAAATTTATATAAATTTGAGAGGACTAAGTCTCATCTTGAGACTGAGCATCTTGTTATATCTGTTGTGCATCTTTTATTTAAGTTTAATGTATACGACATATATTATATTTATTCCGCTGTTATTACTTTAAAATACAAAATTATTTTAAAGATACTTTGATAGTTATATTAGCAAGTGTTTACACTTCCATTATGAAATGGGAAATGGCTGTAGTAAACCACCATATCATTGATGCTCAGTCTTCACCTATTAATAGGTGTAGCATCATGTCATGAACCCTGCAATATCCTTTTTCATGCCCATCCACCAAAACTTTTGTTGTAGTTCATGATAAATTTTGTTCACACCTAGATACAACACCCACTTTGAGGAATGAAACTCATGCATCAACTCCTCTCTCATGCACATTGGAAAAATAACACAGGCCCAGACATAAAGGATCTTGTCCTTATCTATAGACTAATCTGAAGGTGACACCCCACCTTCTAGGATTTCTCTTAAGGACAAAAATTCTAAATCCTCTTACTATCTATCTCTAATCCATCTCAAGAGTATAGACTCCACTGAAATTGATACGATAGTTATCTTATCCTGACTCTCATAAACCACCACATGCATCTCATCCAGTAAAGTCATCATCTTTCACTCAGCACTCAAATCCTAAACTACCTAAGTCTGATTTTTTCTTCTTAAAGTTTCATCAACATTATTCCCCTTCTCAATCATATATGCTAGCTCCAAATAAAATAACTGCATATACTCTACCCACCTATTCTATCGAAGATTCAAAACCTATTTAGAAAAGATACACATAAAACTCTTGTGATCTGTGTACATGGTAAAATTCCTGACCAACATATAATTCCACCAACACATCAAGGAATAAACTAAAGTAGCTAATTATAGGTATTTCATAAGGTAGTTCAGTTCATTTGGTCTTAAATAATAAGAACCATATGCCAAAAATCGGTCTCCCTACATCAACATCACTCTAAGACCGATCCTAGAAGCATAAAAAACATCGTATACTCTTCATATGGATTTGGTAGGATCAATATTGGTATCGTATTCAAGAACTTATTAAACTCCCAGAAAGCATTATCACATTATTCCAATCATTAAAACTTTATCCCCTTCTTGGTCAACCCTAAAAGTGGATCTTCCAAACAGGAAAACTCCCAGATGAACATCTGATATTATCCTGCTAATCCCAAAAAACTACAAGTTTTTAAAATATTTCTTGGGATTCTCCCAAGATACAACTTCCTATACTTTCTATGTGTCCCATGAATCACCTTTCTCTGGGATTATATGACCTAAGAATTGTACCTGATCAATCTAAAAATGACACTTATATAGCTTGGATTATAGTCGATGCCCTCTCAGTGCACTTAGGATGATGTAAATATGTTGGGCATGATCATCATAATTCTTGTAGTGCACAAATATTTCATCCACAAATAAAATAAAAAACTGATTTAGGTATGGATGGAAGATTCTATTCATCAAGGCCATAAACACTTCCGGTGCATTCGTCAACCTGAATGGCATCACAGAGAACTCATAAAGTATATACCAACTTCTGAAATCGTTCCTTGGTATATCAAAAGGTAGAACACTCAACTGATGATAACCTAATCTCAATTCTATCTTGGAGAAAACATAATATCCTCTCAACTAGTCAAATAGATCCTCGATACATGGAATAGGATACTGATTTTTCACTGTCATCTGGTTCAACTTATGGTAATCGACCCACAATCATAAGGTCTTGTCAGCCTTTTTTGAAAACAAGACTAGAGAACCCCAAGTATACATACTTAGACAAATAATTACCTAATCCTGCAACTCTCCAAATTGATTCTTGAGCTCTTGAATCTCAGTTGGTTCTATTCTATACAGTGGAATAAAGATGGGATCGGCCCCCACAATGATCTCAATAGTAAATTTCAAATCTCTCTTAGGTGGAATCCCTAATAAGTTCTTGATAAACATGTACTAGAACCTATCCACTATGGGTGGAAAGACACTATGCTTTACACCTCCTTCATCTAGCAATAGACTAGAAACCTAGGCAGTGTGCTCCCCCAATTGCTGGTGAACTGGCCCTACACAAACTTCCTGGATATCTCATTCTTCACAGTGAATGTAATTGTCACCCTTAGGATAAATAAAATTCACTCTCCTTTAGTAACCATCTATATGGGCTCAGTATGCTACTAACAATTCTATACACAAAATTAGTTCAAAGCCTAACATTTCAATGATGTTAAGATCCCAATGAAAATGATACTCCCCAACGTCGAGAGAATTACCCTAACATAAATAGATGTCCCTCAATCATACTGCCAATGGTGTATCTTTCATCATAAACACACTCACAAAGTCCACCGCCTAGATGAAACCATTCACAAGTTTTGAAGATATAAATTAATGAGAGGCACTTGTATTAAATAAGGAACTATAAAGTGTGGAGGCTATAAGAATAGTTTATAATATCTGATGGTCCATATTTAATATCCACAAGTATAGGATGAAATGAATGTAACTATTATTCCCATCTTTTCTATGATGTAGTCTAAGTCCCCTGAGAAACACCACTCTATTGATATGGTATCTCTTTCTAATAAGCAACAAATCTACTCCATCTGCCTCCACGGTCATTAGAAATCCAAATTCCATACTGATATGGTGTAGAATATCCCCTTCCCACACTATGATTCAGCTTAGTTTCCCCATCATTACCTATCTACCATGGGTTCCTACATTAACTTTGTATAAGTCTCATCCTGCCTCAATATCATCACTCTACAGGTGGTCGGGGGAACTTTCTACAGAAGTGACCTGACCTACCACACTAGTGACAGATCTCCAAGGTACGGTCATGTGTAACTAACCCTTCCCCCTAACTACTCTTCTTGTTATCACCACATCTAACACTTTTTAAATGATGCTTCCTTCTCTTAAAATTCATACCTACTAATATGCCATCATAAACCACTTATTCTCTACTATATTTCCTCAGGTTCCCCTTATATATGAGAACTTGATCCCCTAATTCAAAAAACTATTTTATCATAAAGATATTAACTTCGGATGTGATATTACATTTATGTACATCCTGTAAACACCTTTCAAAAGTTTTCTTATCTCCTGCAATTACTATAGAAAACCACTAAAGGTTAAAAAAGTGACCAGCATAGTCCATCATGGACATACTCTCATGATTCAATCACTTCAAATAAGATTCTCTCTCTGGTCTCTGTGTCTATATATAAAAGTTCTCCAGAAACTTATCCAAAAAGTATTTCAATGCCATACCATAATCTTGTCCAGACCGAGTCTGAACATCCCACCAGTTCTTTATCGATCCTCATAACATGTAAGTGTCCAACTTAAACCCCTTATCAGTAGGAGTCTCCAAATGGTCAAGTATAGTCTGGATGGACTCAATCTAGAACTCTTCTACCTTAGGTCCACCCTCTCCGGTAAATGTTGTAAGGTGAACTTCTTCTTACAAATAGAGTTGATTCTAAATAATTTATAGTAGGCATGAAGTTCTATGAATTATAAGATACACGTGAAGAATTTGAATTACCAAAAGATGCCCTAAAAGTAATAATTTTAAAGGTCTCTATATGAGGAATTCGTAAAGTAATTATTTAATCCTAAGACAACTTAAATTCTCATAAGTGTAAGTAATTCAATGTTGTACTATTCGTTCATTAGGAATAAATCACATTGGTGGAAGACCAGTTGTGATTCAAGTAGATTCAATCAAATTACTATGTCAGTCTAATGAAGGAAAAAGGAAGAATAATTATGAAGGATGTAGAAGATGAAAAGAAAGGAAGTACCAATTGTGAAGTCACCATAAGTTAAAGCATCAATGGATAAGGTAGAATTTAGGTTACCAAAATCTAAGGTGCCTGAGAAAAGTTCAAAGTATATATCTATCAATGATATAAGATCTACCATGAGATGAAGAACATGAAGTTTATAGAGTTATAAATGATGATGAACTTGAGTGATTATAATCTTAATTGTAAAAGCGATAGATGAAATATATACTTGTTTAGTGAATAAAAATAAGGAAGTGAAGATTTGTGGGATTTAGAGAGCATCAGATGTTGTATGTTGAGTTAATCAGAAGATATGATGATTATGATTTGAGATAATCGGAAGAGGGGCCTACAAGATGAAGTATAAATTCATTGTATGTGAAATATATTCAAACCAACATAAGCACAAGACTCACTAGTAGATTTATTAAAAGTAATGGAGTCTATAGAATATTGAGTTAAAACAAATGAATTACTAGAAAAAGAGTCAAGTGACTATGATGGAAGTTTTATGAACATAAAATATTCAGTGAATTCATATAAAAAAATTATATCACAAACATTTTGATGGTGATTTAGATGTTAAATAGGCATGAATATCAACTTCATAATCCTAGATGAGATCTATGGTTGAGTTTAAAGGATATGTGGTGTACGTTTTTAAGAATATTTAAATTCACTCTGGTTTTATAGAATATTTTTTCAATAATTATGATGGGAATGGTGCAGACGTATTAGGATTGGGAGATCAAAATCACTGAGCCTTTTGAGAAAGGTTGAACCTATAAAAGGATTTAAGCTCATTTAGAGAAAATTTTGGGGAAATGAAAAATTGAGAGAGCTATTCATAAAAGATAATATAGGGAATTTATAACAAAATCTATCCATCAAATGTTCCCTAAGGATATTTATTTGAGAATACTCGAACTAATAGTTTCAAGGGATAAGATTATGGTCATTGGATTTAGGTTACTATAAGGAGGATGTCTAGAGTAATGATATAAACTACATGTGGAAGTTTCAAATGTGAAAGAACCTAGAAGTGGGAGATCAAGATTTCAGTTTTTGGAATTATGGATAGGCCAATGTGCTTGTTGTGTATGGTGTAATTTCACTTGGATGTTAGAGATGAGTCCATGATGAAGTTTTTAAAGAACCCTTGAAGTTTAGTGGTTCCAGTATTAATAATCTCATATTCTTACTAGGAGGTAGAATGATATTTTAAGATATATCTACACCACTTGCATGATATTATTATTTTAGAGTATAGGATAATAATTGTACTATTGGGTTACATATAATAACATTCCTTGTTGTAACTCTTATAAGAATATTAAAAATATGTGGATTGGGATATTAATCTATCATGAACCAGCCTGATTACCCTAGTACCCTGACTTCTAGGCCTATCTCAACATATCCCAAAGAGAATTCCTAATCCCCATGGGTTGGAAACTAGAACCTGGAATCATACAAGATAAAATACGGAATGAGTTTTCCATAAAAATAGTAGAAGATAGAGATGAATATTAGTATCCTAAAAACTCCTCAAGGAGATAGTATCAGAAACAAAATAGGTATATAAAAACCCAAATAATACATCATCAACATACTCAAATTCTGAAAAAACAAACTCAAAATCCCAAAGGATAAATCTCTCCAATCCCCAAGGGATTAAGCAGATCCACCTCCTCCAAGATGCACTTTACCATTACTCAGACCTGGCATGAGAAAAATTACAAACTCCCTAATGCAAAGGTAGGGTGTGAGATAAAAATCCTTGTAGAGTCTCTCACAAAGTGTTCCATAATAAGATAACATAATAAAAAACAATATCATTATTTTAATTTAAATCAAAATGTTCGTGGTATTACATTGTATTTTAAAACAAAACATTTTTCATGTCAAATTATGGAAAACATTTCAAACTTGGATTTTATAAACACTTTATGTAAAAAAATTATATAAGTCACTAGGAATGAGTGAATAATTTTCAAAATTAATGGAATATATGTATTAAAACAATCATAATTAGCACCATTGTCATATTCCCTAAAATACAAGAGTTTATAGTTATTGGATACTCACATGTCTCGTATCTATGGTCATGGATAAACATGTGTGCACACATCCCTTAGTCTCAGGCTGAATTGGACTCATCAATATCCTATCAAGGATAATAATGATGAACTAGGTTTTTATTAAAGTTTTCATCATAAATCCATTGATATGGAATTACTATCCTAGAGTGATTATCCCAAATAACAGACTAACTACCCATGTGTAACGTCCTCACCTAGGTGCCACACACTGGTGCCCCGAGCCAGTCAGTTACATGACCTCAAGCGCACCTCCCCATACGTTATAGTCTATTGACTAACAGCAAGGGTATAATATCGATCATGGGGATACAATACCATCTTTATCAAAGTATCAAAATTGTGGAAACAAATAATAATAACCAAATGATATAACCATAACTAGAATAATATCATAATCACATGATAACCAAAATAGAAAATACAATATCTAAAACTCAACAGTAGATATGTCATGCCAAATTCATGTCCAGTGTTAATATAAAAAACCAAAAATAAATCAAGACACTAAAAACTGCCATGTGGGTCCTGAAACCAAGTCGTCTTCCCTCATCCATTATATATCCCATATCAACCATCTAACATAGGCCCCTTTCCCATAACCTATTCTGAAATCATTAAATCTATTCTAGTACTAATTAGAAATCCCTTTGTAGGGTGTGAGTAAAACTCAGTAGTCCACCACCAACAGTATCTAAAAAATATCTTTTTTATAACACTATAAGAATTTTTATAAAGAATAAAATATCATCAATAAAGTAAGCATTTTACATTTATTCAATGACTTTTTATTTAACCACATTACTCTTGGGTTTTTAAGGACACTCGAACCGTCAATACCTACTTCACCCCATTCCATAGTCTGAACCATATCACATATTCAATTTAAAATTAATTATAACACATGGTATTTCATTATCCATTTCATTTCAATTCATTTTCATGGAAAATTGAAACCATGGTCCAATGCCAACATCTTGGGCCTATATCACCAAGCCTGGGACCACTATAGGATTTTAAAGCAGCAGTCTATGTCCCACACTCATATTTCAATTTATCACTATGGTATTTTGAAGCTGTAGTTCTCATCCCACACTCATATATCAATTTATCACAATGGGATTTTGAAGCAGAAGTCCATATCACATACACCTTTATTAATCTATCACAATGGGATTGTGATGTAGTAGACCATGTCCCACACATGAATATCACACAATCACTTGTTTTACAATATGAAATGTATCAAAATATCACATGTATCACAATATCACATCAATCAAGGTTATTCAACATTAATCCACTTATCACATTTCACAATCATAACAATCCATTAATTAATTCATAAATTAATTAATCTAACTCAATCAATTTCATAATCATAAAAATCCCATAAATTAATCAATCTAATTAAATCAATTTCACAATCACAATAATCCCATTAATTAATTCAAAATTTAATTAATCCAATTAAATCAATTGCACAATAAAAAAATTACCATTAATTTAATAAACAATTAATTAATTCAATTCAATCAATTTCATGACCACAATAATCCCATTAATTAATTAAACAATTAATTAATCCAATTCCACAATCATGCATTCCATTAATTAATTAATCAATTAAACAATACCAGCATTCCATTAATTAAGTCATCAATTAATTAATATAATTTCACAATCCATTGATTAATTAATTAACCTAATAAAATAATTAAATTTAATCAATTAAATTTCTAAAAAATAAATATAAATTCTATAATTACATACAAATAATTGAAATAAATACTATTATATTTGAATAATAGACCACCTATCTCAATTCATTGACGGGCGATCACCCATCATAAATTCCCCAAACTGAAGCGAAAAGGCCAAACCCACGTCGAAGAATGATATATTCAATCAAATCCTAGAAACAGGATCTAATGGATCATGATACATCAAAACTAGATCTAGATCTAATCCCCAACTGGGAAGTCGTCCCTTCAATGGATGGGATAAGGATAGAAAAGAGGGAGGAAACCACATAGGATAATAATATCTTATTGGAAGAGGTTTGGATCTTCAATCTGGAATTTGAATTATCAAGAACAGAGTTCGATACCCATATAAATTCATCTAGGAGCCTAAAAATGATAGGAATATGTTAGGACTATTTTGGGGTCAATTTAGGGTGATTAATAGGGGTTCAGGTAATTTGAATCTAATTTTAGGGGGATTAAATTCTCATATGCACGGATTTCAATATAGGGTGCACGGTTTCCCCTAGAAGTGTGCCTCACTATGCACCTCCTCCTAGGTAGTTTCATGGTTACTAATAGAAGGTTGTATAGATTGATAAACATGTATTAATATTTCATTTCCCCACAATACTTTATCTTTATGATCCAACATATGTGTCATATTCCCCTCAAAGGATGAATCTATATCATACTCATCATCATTCACATCAATCACATAAGAAGGGTTGGGGTGATACCACTGATGTTGTGACAAATAAATAATATCATTCATAGAACTGTATCTTGGTGGAAGAGTCAATCGGTACGCCACTGGCCCGATTATCTCCACAACCTGAAACGGTCTAACAGACCTGGGTGCCAGCTTGTCCTGCCTCTGTATCCTACGGTGACCCAATCTAGGAAACACACAAAGGAATACACGATCACCCTTTGTAAACTCTAAGGGTCTTTGATGTCTATCATCATACGACTTTTTTCAACTCTGATCCATAGCCTTATGATTCTGAATCAACTGAACTTTCTCCGATGTCTCCTCCATGAGACTCAGTCCCAAATATTCTGACTCGCCAGCCTCCTTTCAACATAGAGGTGATAGGCATGACCTAACATAAAGATACTTGTATGGTTATATATGAATATTTTCCTAATAACTATTTTTATAAGAGAACTCCATTAAGTTAGGTGCTTCTCCCAAGACCCACCAAAATCTAGGACACGTGCCTGAAGCATATCCTTAAGCACTTGTATAGTTATTTCTGACTACCCATCTGTTTGTGGGTGGATTTTCGTACTCAATAAAACATGTATACTAAGAAAATTATATAATCCCTTCTTGAAGTGAGAAATAAAACATGAGTCATAGTCTGAAATTATAGTCTATGGCACCCTGTACAAATAGACTACCTATCGAATGTACAAATATCCCAACTTAACCACTAAGAAAGTCTCCCATATGGATAAGAAATGTGATAAATTTTTCAAAATAGTCCACAATCACCCAAATAAAATCATTATTCTAGGGTATCCTCAGAAGACCCACCATAAGGTCCATGGTAACATCTTCCCACTTCTATTATGGAATAGGAAATGACTGTAGTAAACCACCAGATCATTGATGCTCAGTCTTCACCTATTAATAGGTGTAGCATCATGTCATGAACCCTATAATAGCCTTTGTCATTCCAGTCCACCAAAATTTTTGTTGTAGTTCATGATAAATTTTGTTCACACCTGGATACAACACCCACTTTGAGGCATGAAACTCATGCATCAACTCCTCTCTCATGCATGTAGTCAAAATAACACAGCCCCAGACATAAATAATCTTGTCCTTATCTATAGACTAATCTGAAGGTGACTCTCCACCTTCTAGGATTTCCCTCAAGGCCAAACATTCTGAATCCTCATACTATCTATCTCTGATCCATCTCAAGATTATATACTCCACTGAAATTGATGTGATAGTTATCTTATCCTGACTCTCATAAACCACCATATGCATCTCATCCAGTAAAGTCGTCATCTTTCACTCAGCACTCAAATCCTAAACTACCTAAGTCTGATTTTTTCTTCTTAAATTTTCATCAATATTTTTCCCCTTCTCAATCAGATATTCTAGATCAAAATAAAATGACTGCATATACTCTACCCACCTATTCTATCTAAGATTAAAAACCTATTTCGAAAAGATACACATCAAAATCTTGTGATATGTGTACATAGTAAAATTCCTACCCAACATATGATCCCACCAACACATCAAATAATAAACTGAAGTATCTAATTAGAGGTCATTCATAGGGTAGTTCAGTTCATTTGGTCTCAAATACTAAGAACCATATGCCACAACTCTGTCTCCCTACATCAACATTGCTCTAAGGCTGATCCCAAAAGCATAAAAAACATTGTATACTCCTCATCTAGATTAGGTAGGATCAATATTAGTACCGTATTCAAGATCTTATTAAACTCCTAGAAAGCATTATAACATTATTCCAACCATTCAAACTTTATTCCCTTCTTGGTCAAGCCTAAAAGTGGAGCTTCGAATCAGAAAAATTCTCGGATGAAATGATAATATCCTACTAATCCAAGAAAACTACAGGTTTTTAAAATATTTCTCGGGCTTCTCCCAATATAAAACTTCCTAGACTTTTTATGGGTCCAATGAATCACATTTCTCCGAGATTATGTGGCCCAAGAAGTGTACCTGATCATTCTATAAATGACACTTATATAGATTGGCTTATAGTCGATGCTCTCTCAGTGCACTTAGGATGATGTAAAGATGTTGGGAATGATCATCATAATTATTGTAGTGCACAAAGATTCCATCCACAAATACAAAAACAAACTAATCTAGGTATGGATGAAAGATTCTGTTCATCAAGGCCATAAACACTCCCAGTACATTCATCAACCTGAATGGCATCACATAGAACTCATAAAATCTATACCTACTTTTGAAATCCTTCCTTGGTATATCAAAAGGTATAAAACTCAATTGATGATAACCTAATCTCAATTCTATCTTGGAGAAAACATAATATCCTCTCAACTAGTCAGATAGATCATCGATACAAGGAATATGATATCAATTTTTCACTGTCATCTGGTTCAACTTATGGTAATCGACCCACAATCATAAGGTCTTGTCAACCTTCTTTGAAAACAAGAATGGAGAACCCCAAGGAGACATACTTAGACAAATAATTACCTTATCCCCCAACTCTCCCAATTGATTCTTGAGCTCTTGAATCTCTGTTGGATCCATTCTATACGGTGGAATAAGGATGGGCTCGGGCCCCACCATGATCTCAATAATAAATTTCACATCTCTCTCAGGTAGAAGCCCTGATAAGTTCTTAAGAAACATGTACTAGAACCTATCCACTATGGGTGGAAAGACAGCATTATTTACACCTCCATAATATAACAACAGACCTGAAACCTAGGTGGTGAGCTCCCCCAGTTGCTAGTGAACTGGCCCTACACAACCTTCCTAGATATCTCATTCTCCACAGTAAATGTAATTGTCACCCTTATGAGACATAAAATTCACTGTCCTTCAATAACTATCTATATGGGCTCAGTATGATACTAACTATTCTATACACAAAATTAGTTTAAAGCCTGAAATTTCAAGGATTTCAAGATCCCAATGAAAATGATACTCCCCAACGTCGAGAGAATTCCCCTAACATAAGTATATGTCCCTCAATCATAATCCCAATGGCGTATCTATCATCATAAAGCCACTCACAAATTCCACTACCTAGACGAAACCATTCACAAGTTGTGAAGATATAAATTATTTAGAGGCACTTGTATTAAATAAGGAACTATAAAGTGTAGAGGCTATAATAATAGTTTATAATAGTCGATGGTCCATCTTTAATATCCACAATTATAGGATTAAGTGCATGTAACTATTATTCCCCTCTTTTCTATGATGTAGTCTGAGTCCCCTAAGCAACACCACTCTATTGATATGGGATATCTTTCCAATAAGCAACAAATATACTCCATCTACCTCCATGGTCAGTAGAAATCCAAATTACATAGTGATATGGTGTATAATATCCTATTTCCACACTCTAATTCATCTTAGTTTCCCCATCATTACCTATCTACCATGGGTTCCTACATTACCTTTGTATAAGTCTCATCCTGCCTCAATATCATCACTCTATAGGTGGCTGGGGGCACTTTCTACAGAAGTGACCTGACCAACCACACTAGTGACAGATCTCCAAGGTAACGTTATATGTAACTAACCCTTTCCACTAGCTACTCTTCTATTATCACCATGTCTAACACTTTTGAAATGATGCTTCCTTCACTTAAAATTCTTACATACTAATTTTCTATAATAAACTATTTATCCTCCACTATATTCCCTTAGGTTCCCCTCATATATGAGAACTTGATCCACCAATTCAAAAAACTATTTTATCTTAAATATATTAACTTCGGACATGATATTACATTTATGTACATCCTGGAAACACCTTTCAATAGTTTTCTTATCTCCTGCCTTCACTAGAGAAAACCACTATTGGTAAAAAAAGTGTCCAGCATAGTCCATAATGGACATACTCTCATGATTAAATCACCTCAAATCATCTTCTCTCTCTTATCTCGGTGTATATAGATAAAATTTCTCTAGTAACTTCTCCAAAAAGTATTTCCATTCCATACCATCATCTTTTACAGACCGAGTCTAAACACCCCACCAGTGCTTTATCGATCCTCATAACATGTAAGTGGACAACTTAAACCCCTTATCAGTAGGAGTCTCCAAATGGTCAAGTATAGTTTGGATGTACTCAATCTATAACTCGTTTACCTTAGGTCCACCCTCTCTGGTAAATGTTGTAAGGTGCTAAAACTGAAACTCCCATTTCATATTTGATATACTCTTTAAAAATTTCTCTGGGTATCTCTCCATAAAATGCATAAACCTAGAAAAGTTACCACATAAGTTCTCTTCTTCTTCCTCACCTGGCACTATCAGTTCCTTATGTTTCTATACTATATGATCATCTTCCGACATATCCTTATTTCATCCTCTCAACAAATTTTATAACAACCCTTCTCTTTATTACATATTTAAACATGATTTATTACATAAACATTCACTTAAGACAACTCTGAGGATGGAGAGGACTATTGTATTGGGAAATTAGGAACATTACATGACAACTTAATACATAAAATACAACATATTTATTGAACACTTCTTTCACATGACCACAATATTTCTTTATACTTAGCATTTCATGGGATAACCTGAGGACATACATAAGAAAAGGGTGAGCTATAAAGCCAAGTAAGAGAGTAAACAAGGAATAAAATAAAGAATATAGTACATTTTAGGTAATAGTAATATCAATGGATTATAAGAGAAATATGAACATAAAGGCATGATATAGCATGAAAATCATAACATGTAGATGTGTCAACAACATTTAACGTGATATTAGCATGAGTCAAGGATCAGTGAACATAGAGCATGAGTAAACCCTCATTCCACATGAATTAGCATGATTAAACCCTCATCGCACATGAATTATCATTATTCAACAACAATTTCACATGTTGTATCATGATACTATTCTTTTCACAATGCATTAGAGTGTTATCAGGGTATACCCTTCTTAATCAATTCAATTCATGCAAAAGTGTGCCACATAGATCATACAACATGAATTCATTAAACATCACAGTTTATTCTGTGAATAAGATATGTGGAATACATAGAGTTAATCCCTCAATCAATAAGTACATGTTCATAAATGCAAATACCCTTTATAGGGAAATGGGTATGGTATTCACCTAAACGACGATTTTGGCATGGAAATTTTGGTGTAACATCACCAGTATAATGACGTCAAATATAAATCATAAAATGTGTTGATGAGAGAGAAAGGAGTATCTCTTAATTTATACATGAAATTTACAGTAAATGGTCATGGAATAAAATATCCCAACATTATTAATAGAAATTAGATGCATAATATAAAATTATTTCTTGAATTTAAATGAGGAGAGATAAATCCCTTATGGAATTTTAGCATGGTAACGGGTGTGCATGGAAGGCATTAATGAGAGAGAAATGGGTTAATAATCATTAAAAAATAAGAAGGGAAGTATAGGGGAGATGAAATATCATACCCCGACATTTTTAATTGAAAAAAAAAATTCATTACAATATAAGAAACTTGTATATAAATAAAGAAAGAATGCAAGTGAGGATCCATTACTTGGAAGTGTGAACCCAAATTCTTAGGCGAGGATTCAGAGAGGCTTATTGGGATCTTGGGGAACCTTTATAGGATTCTAGATAGTAGGGAAGAGGTTGTTCAAGCTTCAAATGGTTTGAGTGAAGATGAATTAGAGATTGAGTGGGTTTATATAGGAAAGAAGAGGGAATTCTTTATTATTTAGGTTTTGGACACTACACATTTAACTAATCAAAACCACAAACCATACCATGGTTTTTTCCTGTGATTTTTGCCAAAGTGGAGTAGAGAAAAAATTATTTTATAATTCCAATGGACGAACTTATTAAAATATTAGGCTTGCTTATGTGGAGGTGAGTTACACTCTCAAGGAAATCATTTTAAAAAGTTAAAATATATTATAAGTCTTGGAGGGTTCACTAAGGCACCATAAAATTAATCAAACAAATAAAAAAACACATTATGTTAAAGGTAAAACATATATTGTCTGAATAAACCTTTTTATATTATTTTATTACATCATTATTGTTTCATTATGATTTCATAAAACACATTATATATTTATAAGGTATTTAATTTTTACCCAAAAATTTGATTATCTCAGAAAATTATGAAAAATTACCATTGGATAATTTTGAAGTCCTGATTCCAAAAATAATATTCATTTTATTTAAATAATTTTCTAAATATGATAATTTTTACTTTTAAAATAAAAATTGACATTTATCGAAAATTCATGGGTTTTGACAAAAATAGATGTCAAACCTTAATAAAAATTACAATTGTATAAAAATTATATGATAATTTATATTTAATAAAAATTAATTTAGTAATAATATTTACTTAAAATATTATTTTATTAAATTATCCATTAATTCATCAAAATATATTTCTTAATTGAATATTAACTAAAAATACCATTTGTTCTTTAAAAACCATTTACAAAGTAACAATAATAAAATGAATGTATATTAGTTATACAAAAATAATTCACATAATAATTGTCCTCGGGTCTTGTTACATAACCCCTTATAACACCCTCATAAGTCCTAAGGGTAAGGTGTGTGATGGTGATAGACTCTTGGGGAGTCTTAGATAACATCGCTCAGGTGGTAATCTCTATTAACTTCCACTTCTCTCATAGGCAGTTCCATTCAAGCTTAACGTGTAGATGATCATCTTTGGATTGATCAAGAGAAAAGACTAGTGACACTACCTACTTTCTGAGGTCCAAAAAATGGGCTTTATATGGAGCAATTATACCGAATGAGATCATCGCTTCCTTTTTCTGAGTAAATTGGATTTTTTAAAACCCTATGTTTATACTAATCATGTGATCACTGTTCAATGGCTATATTAGCAATGGTAAAAATTCATAATGGTATTTTAAAATCCAAAAACATAAAACCAAGGAAGTGAATATTTTTTATACAACCATTTTACATAATAAGACATTTAATTAGAGCAAGAAAAATTTTATTAATAAAAGTTTGGGTCATTACAATATTCCCCCCTTAAGAAATTTCTCCCTCAAAATTTTCTTTTCCCACACTAAAACAGATGAGGGTAACTCTACTTAATCACTTCCTCTGATTCACACATTTCTTCTTCAAACTTGTAGTTTCTCCATAAATCCCTGACAAGGGCCATTATCTTATTTCCTAGAAATTTTTCTCTATGATCTAAGATCTTCATTGGCTTCTCTTCATAAGAGAGGTCATTCTCTAATGGTACCACCACTAAATTGAGTACATATTATGGTTTAGGTATGACCTTCTTCAAGAGTGATACGTGAAATATATCATGTACTTGAGATAGGTTCGGTGGGAGTGCTAGTCGATAGGTCACTACTCAAATGTGATCAAGGATCTAAAAAGGGGCGATGTACCTTGGAATAAGCTTTCCCTTCTTACCAAATTTCATTACTCTCTTCCATTGTGATATGTGGAGGAATACCATGTCTCCAACATCAAACTCTAGGTCTTGTAGATGATTAACAGCATAACTCTTTGGTCGACTCTGAGAATATTTAATTTATGTTGGATGGTCTTAACATTCTCCACCATTTTCAGACCTAGTAGTTTTCTCTCACCAACTACATCCTAACAAACCGGTTTTTCACTTATTCCCATAAAGAGCTTCATAAAGAACTATTTGGATTCTTGAGTGGAAATTGTTATTGTAAGAGAACTCAACAAGGGGAAGATGTTGATCCCATCCTCCTTTGAATTCCATTGATGATTCTCTCAACATTTAATCAAGTGTTTGGACAGTCTGCTTAGATTGGCCATTAGTTTGAGGATGATAAGTCGTACTGAAGTTCAGCTCAGTATTCAGAGCATGTTAGAGACTCTTCCATAACTTATATGTGAATCTTGGATCTCGATCAGATACAAAAGATAGTGGTACATCATGCAGCCTTACCACTTCTCTGATTTATATCCATGCCAGTTGATCCAATGATAAATCCTCTCAAATTTCAATGAATTGTGCAGTCTTTGTAAGATAATCCAAAACAACCCATATAGCATTGTTTCCTTTTGATTTCTTCATAAGTCCAGTGACAAATTCCATGGTGATTTTTTCCCATTTCCATGTTGGTATGGGTAATGGGTCTATCATTCCCTTATACTTCTACCTCTCATCCTTGACTTTCTGACATACCAAGCACTTTGATGTATACTCAGCGATCTCCTTCTTCATGTTATCCCACCAATAATTCTCTCAGAGATCTCAATACATATTTGTGTTTCCTGGGTGAATAGATAAATTCAAACTATGTGCATGACCCAAAAGTTCATTATTTAACTCTAGATTTGATGGAACACATAGTCTTGACCAAAATATCACAATTCCTTCTTCGTTAACATTGAAATCTAAGGATTTACCTTTTCTGATAGTTTCCACTTTCTTCTGAATTCTCACATCATCCTTTTGAGCATCCTTTAACCTTTCTAAAAGGGAATGTTGAGTAATTATTGGTGAAAGGATTGATGATGTTTCCTTATTTATGATTCTTATGTCCATCTTAATCAAAACTAATAATATTGGATACTTTTCAATTCTCATCAATGATATAGTTGTTCGGTCCTTTCTACTTAGAGAATCTTCCACCTTGTTCACTTTACTAGGGTGGTAATGGATTCAGCAGTCATAGTCTTTGATCATCTCTAACCATCTTTATTGGCACATGTTCAACTATTTCTGTGTGAATATATACTTGAGGCTTTTGTGATTCATATATATTTCACACTCCTCTAAAAAGAGGTAATGTTGCCCAATTTTTAAATAGAATATAACTACAACCAACTCTAGGTCATGTGTTGGATAGTTTTTCTCATGAACTTTCAATTTCCTTGAATCATAGGCAATGACTTTGTCATTTTGCATCAACACACTTCCTAGGCCCTTCTTTGAAGAATCACTAAATACCATGAAAATTTTTCCACTTATGGGTAGTGTGAGCACAAGATCTATAATAATCCTCCTTTTAAACTCCTTAAAGCAATCTTCACATTCATCACTGTAATGAAACTTGACTCCCTTCTGAGTTATATTTCTAATAGGGTTTGACAATCGGGATAAATTTCTCACAAATCTGCGATAATATCCATCTAACCTCAGGAAGCTACAAATATTCGTCACAGATGTTGGCCTCGGCCATCCCTCAATTGTATTTTTCTTGGAGGGATCCATAGATATACCATTTCTTGTAATGATATGACCCAAGAATGAGACTTCCTTCAACCAGAACTTTCACTTCCTATACTTTTCATAGATCTTATCCTTTTGTAAGGTCTCTATTACAGTTCTTAGATTCTCCTCATTCTTCTCCTTGGTTTTAGAGTATATTAGAATATCATCTATAAAGACTAACACAAATTTGTCGAGGTAATATATAAAGACTTTATTCATCAAGTCCATGATGATTGTTGGATCATTAGTGAGTCCGAAAATAATTACTATGAAATCATACTGCCCGTACCTTTTAAGAAAATCATTCTTGGGGATATCATTTTTCTTCACCCTTACTTGGTAATATCCTGATTATAGATCCACATTGGAGAAGTATTGTTCTCCATGTAGCTAATAGAAAAATTCCTCAATTAGTGGCAGAGGATACATGTTCTTTATTGTGATTTTGTTGATCTCATGATAATCAATGAAAAGGTGCATTGACTCATCCTTGTTCTTGACAAAGAGAACTGGTGCACCCCATAGTGAAGCACTTGGTTGTATAAACCCTTTATCCAGATTCTATTGTAGTTGTTTCTTTAGATCCTCAATCTCTACAAAAGTCATTCTATATGGATTCTTGGATATTGGAAAATCCCAAGGCATAAGATCAATCAAGAATTCAACATCCCTTTTAGGAGGAAGACCAGGTAATTCCTTAGGAAACACGTCAACGTATTCCCTCACAATAGGCTTGTCTTCAAGGATGTTTGCTTCCATAGACTCAATCATCTGAGCAATATATTCATGCTCATAGGGCAGTAATATCCACCATTGAGATGATGTTTCTAAAAAATATTCATCCTCCTCCTTGAACTTGTATATAATCGGGGGTCGAATATCTATATGGAGAGTGATTCCCCTCTCCCAGAAATTTATGTTTTCTCTATATAAAGAAATATAATCAATGCTAAGAATTGCATCAAATTACATGAGAGGGAGTATGATGAGGTTTTATAGGAAGTTCAATCCACAAATTCTCACAGGGGAGGATTTATATTCATGGCATGCAATAATTTCCCCATTTTTCGTTTTCACCGACATCTCTACTTCCATGATTTTTTGTGGTGTTGCGATTGTTCTACTAAACTTTTGTAATATAAAATAATTCATAGAACAAGAATAAAAAATTATTTTCTCTATTCTTGAATGAACAACTATCGTTCCTGTCACCACTTCATTATCGGGGTTTGTTTCGGCGATAGTGAGGGTAAAATCTCTCCCTTGCTGCCTTGGAGGTTGTTGGTTGCCTCTGAAAACCCTTGTATTAGGGTATTGGTTTGCAAAGTTCTCTGGTTCTTTGTAGTTGAAGCAATGAAAAATTTGTTGAGGGTAGAATGGAGCGTTCCTCTCCTTTGTTGCAGCAACGTGTTTTTCTTGTTTCCAAGTAATGGCTAAGTGCCCTTCTCTTCCACACCTAAAGCATTTCCTTGTCCCTTTTATATAATTTCTAGGGTGATTCTTTCCGCACCTTTGGAAAGTTGGGTGCTAGAATTTTTTAGCACTGTTGGATTTATCCATCAGACCTCCATAATTAAATTCCACTTTACCATTCTTGTCCCCATGATACTCATAATATTCTATGATTTCCATTTTAACATTGAGAGAACATTAGACAATTTCCTCATAGCTATCAATGTCACAGATCTCTAGGGATTTCCGTATGGTAGATTTTATCCCACCCAAGAAGCGGTCAACCTTACATTTGGGGGTAATGAAAAAGTCGGAGGCATATTATGCATGCCTTGTGAAGTTTACCTCATAAGCTCTGATGGATTAGTCTTCTTTTTTCTTGAGTTCAAGGAAGTCCCTTTCCATCCTCAGTTGGAGGTATTCGAGGAAAATATTTATCGAAAAAACATTTTTCAGAAATCCTTCCATTCCAATGCCTCGATCCCTTCCTTAGGCTTCATATTTTTTATCAATGTACACCATTGGTCACCTTTACCATCCATATTATAAGCACCTAGAATAACCATATCTTGCTCGGAACATTAAAGGATGGAGAAGATATTTTCAATGGAGTTGATCCGTTGTTCAGTGATTTAGGGATCAGATGATCCATTGAAAGTATAAGGCCTTTGTCTCATGAATCTCTCAATTGCGGTTTGTTCTTTCTTGGGGGGGGGGGGTGAACATTCTTCTTGACCCATGTTTCTATTCAAAAACAAAGTTAACTAAGATATTATCAGGACAAAGTTTGCGATTCCCACTCCCATCAGATTGGGAATCTCATTAGAATAGTCATGACATTGATCTTCACATTGGTTGTTATCCCAAGTCCTCTTATTACTGTCCATTGAATAGAATAAAATGAAATTTAGGGGTGACACATAAAGGGGAATCCAATTAAAAAAAGGGATAACTTATAAATTACATTTATTTTCTTAACTTATGAATTTATAGGCTTCAAACTATGTTATCCATGATCTACTTCCCAACATATATTCTTAGGGACATTTGTTATTCCCTTAATAATGGTTCATAATAAGATTATGAATTTAACAAGGCATATCCCCTAGTAGTGTTGAAACAATAGTGTAGCAAGGATCATTTTTGTGCACCATTTCTCGTTCGAGTCTATCTCAAAGTGGTGTTTTTGGGTTTTACCCCTAGATACATTTGTGTCAGAGCCACCTCTACTTGTTTGTATCCATACCGGGATGTATTTTCTTTATAAACCACTTACTCTATAATCACCAAAATTTAGGGATGATTTAATTATACTTAGTCTTATCCCTAAGTCTTTCACTTTGGTTTTATAATCCTAATCCCAAAAATAAATAACTTATTCTTTGATGATAACTATAATAACCCTACTCAATTACATATTTAAACATGATTTATTACATAAACTTGAACTTAAGACAACATTGAGGATCTAGAGGTCTAGTGTCATGGGAAATTAGGAACATTACATGACAACTTAAGACATAAAATAAAACATCTTTATTGAAAACTTCTTTTACATGATAATAACATTCCTGCGTACTTAGCATTTCATGGGATAACCTAATGACATATATAAGAAAATGGTGACCTATAAAGCCCAATAAGGGAGTAAACAAGGCATAACATGAAGAATATATTACGTGTTAATAAATATGTATATCAATAGAAAATACAAGAAACATGAAAATAAAGTAATGATATAGCATGATTATCATAACATGGATATGTGGAAACAACATTTAACATGATATTAGCATGAGACAAGGCTCATTTCATATGGAGCATAAGCAAACCCTCATTGCACATGAATAATAATGAATGAAACCACATTTCACATGAATTTTCATGTGTCAAAACTCATTTCATGCGACGTATCATGATACTATTTTTTATCCAATGCATTGAAGGGCTATCAAAGCGCACCCTTCTTAATCATTTAATTTCATGCATAAGTGTGCCACATAGATCATACAATAAGGATTCATTAAACATAATAATTTATTCCACGAATAAGAGATGTGGAATACATAAAGGTATGACCTAAATCAAAAATTACATGTGCATAAATGTGAATAACCTTGATTGAGAAATGGGTATGGTATTCACTTGCACGATGATTTTGGCATGGAAATTTTGGTGTAACTTTGGCAGTATAACGACATCAAATAGAAATCATATAATGGTTTGATGAGAGATAAAGGGGTATCTCATCATTTATACTTTAAATTCATAGTAAGGGGTTTATGGAATATAATATACTAACATATTTAATGGAATTTAGATGCATAATATAAAATAATTTCTTGAATGTAAATGAGGAGAGAGAAATACCTTATGAAATTGTGGTATGGAAACAAGTGTACATGGGAGGAATTAATGAGAAAGAAAGGGGTATCTCATAATTAAAAATAAGGATGGAATTATATGGGAGGTGAAAAATCATACCCCAATATTTATAATTAAAAATTAAAGAGTATAACAATATAATGAAACATAGACATAAATAAGGAAGGAAAGTGATGATCCCTTACTTGGAAGTGTGATCACAAAGGCTTGGGAGAGGCTTGACAGAGGCTATTTGGGAGCTTGAGGCACCTTCATAGGATTCTAGAGATATGCATTTATAGTTTGGTCGAGCTCCAAATGTTTTTAGTTAGGAGGAATTGGAGATTGAGGGGTTTATATAGGAAAAGAGAGAGAATTATTTATTATTTAGGTTATGGAAACCACACATTAAACTAATCAAAACCACAAATCATCCCATGGTTATTTCCCATGTTTTTTTCCAAAGTGGAGTGGAAAAAAAATTTATAAGGAAAATGCTGAAAATTATTAAAATATTAGGCTTTATTATGTAAAGGTGAGTCACACTCTCAAGGAAATCATTTTAAAAAGTTAAAATATTTTATAATTTATGGAGGGTCCACTAAGGCACCAAAAAAATAATCAAAAAATATAAAATCACATTATTTTAAATGTAAAATATATATTGGCCGAATAAACCTTTTATAGTATTTTATTACTTCGCTATTGGGTCATTATGATGTCATAAAACACATTATATATTTATAAGGTATTTTATTTTTACCCAACAATTTGATTGTCTCAGAGAATTATGAAAAAATCACTATTTGATAATTTTGACATCCTGATTCCAAAAAAATATTCATTTTATCCAAATAAATTTATAAATATGTTAATTTTCACTTTTAAAATGAAAACTGACATTACTCAAAAATTCATGGGTTTTGAAGAAAACAGTTTTCAAACCTTAATAAAAATTACAATTGTATAAAAATTATATGATAATTTATATTTAATAAAAAGTATTTTATTATTAATATTTTATTAAAATGTTATTTAATTAAAAAATCCATTAATTCTTAAAAATAGATTTTTTAATTTAATATTAACTAAAATTACTATTTATGCTTTAAAACCATTTACAAAGTAAAAATAATAAAATAAATGTATATTATTAATAAAAAAATAATTCACATAATCATAGTTCTAGGGTATTGTTACATAACCCCTTATAACACTCACATATAACCTAAGGGTAAGGTGTGCGATAGTGATAGGCTCTTGGGGACGCTCGAATAACATCGCTTGGGTGGTAATCTCTATTAACTTCCACTTCACCCATAGGTGGTTCATTTCAAGCTTAACGTGTTGAAGATCAGCTTGGGCTTGGTCAAGCATGAAGCCCAACAATGCTACCTCTTTTCCGAGCTCTGGAAAATTGTCTTCTTATAGAGAAATTCTACTGGATGAGGCCATCGCTTCCTTTTTCTAAGTAAATTAGATTTGTTGAAGCCCGATATTTATATTATTCATGTGGTCACTATTCAACGGATATATTAGTAATGATAACAATAATTAATGGTATTTTATAATCCAAAAACATAAAACCAAAGAAGTTCTTATGTTTTATATAACCATTTTACATAATAAGGCATTTAATTAGACTAAGAGGAATTTTTATTAATAAAAGTTTGGGTTGTTACAAATTTCGTTCTAGGAGAATATCTCCACAATTCCAAACACATGTCTCAGAACACATAACATAACACTAACACATTTATGTAAGAGGGATTCACAATAAATCATAACAATTCATTTCCTGAAACCCCACTACACATTCAAAATTAAGGTGTTATCATTATCCTTAACCATCTTACTTCTATGTCATTGTTGAAAAAGTGTAAATTCATTCTCATCATTAAAAATTCTCATTAGATACCTATTTATTTACATATTTCATAATATAAAATTCTCAATTTTATATTTGGTGCCTTTTCCATTTAAGTCACACAAGCAAGGAAAAACATTTCAATTTCAATAACTTTACCCAAAACTCTTTTTTCTATTCATGCTGAAAAATGATGCATGTCATAATATAATCCTGAGTTCTTAGAATGATGCATGTATGCTCAACTCTTGTTCCATACCAGGCCATGAGTAAAATATCAAAAAAAATATGAAACTATAATCACATCTCACAATAAGTTCATTAGTCAAGGTGAAATAACATCAACTTTAATCAACACACATCAATAGAAAAAATCCCACCCTGGGTACTTGGATTTTACCCTCATACATGGATTAGAATCACCCATGCATAAGCCATTAACCATGTCCCAAATAATCTTATTCTCTTATATAACATTCCCAAATAGTAATACAAAATAAAATAAAATAAACCATCTTTGATACCACATTGTAACATCCCTACCTAGATACCACACACTGGTGCCTCAAGACAGTTGGTTACATGACCTCAAGTATGCACACTAGAGGCTTCCGAAAAGAAAAAAGGGTCTAATATTGATCATGGGGAGACTATACCATCTTTATGAAAGTGTTAAAATAGTGTAGATAAATAAGAATAACCAAATGATATAATCATAACCATAACAATACCATAATCACATGAGAACCAAAACATGAAATACTATATCCAAAACTAAATTGTAGATGTTTCATGCCAAATGAATGTCTAATGTGAATATCAAAAACCCAAAATAAATAAATACACTGACAAATCCTAAGTGGGTATTGACACCAAGTCGGGTTCCCTCATCTAATCTATATCCCATATCATTTATCTAGCATAAGGCCCTTTCCCTTAACTTCTCCTGCAATCATGAAACATATTCGGTTACCGATCAAGAATCCCAAGTAGGGTGTGAGTACAACTCATTAGGCCACCACTAACAGTTTCTAAAACAATATCTATTCAATAACAATTTATGCAGTTGTATAAAAAATAAAATACAAGAAATAAAGTAAATAGTTTGCATTTATTCAATTACTCTTTATTTAACCACATAACTCATGGCTTTCTCAGGACACCCAAACTCTCAATACCTACTTCGCCCCATGCCAGAGTTGGAACCATATCACATATTAAATTTATAATTCATTAAAACACATGGTATTTCATTATACATTTCATTTAAATTAATTATCATACCCAATTGGAACCATGGTCCAATTCTAACATCTTGGGCCTAGATCGCCATGCCTAGGACCAGTATGGGATTTTGAAGCATAAGTCCAGGACCCATACTCATATTTCAATTTATCACTAGGATATTTTGAAGTAGTAGTCCTTATCCTGCACTCATATATCAATTTATCACTTTTGGATTTTGAAGTTGCAGTCTCTATTCCACAAAATTTTATCAATCTATCACTATGGTCTTTTGATGCATTATACCATGTCCCACACACGAATATCACACGATCACATGTTTCACAATACAACATGTATCAAAACATCACATGTATCACAATATCACATAAATCAATGATAATCAACATTAATCATCTTATCAAATTTCACAATAATAATATACCATTAATTAATTCACAAATTATTTAATCCAATTCAATCAATTGAAAAATCACAACAATCCTATTAAATAATTCAAAAATTAATTTATAAAATCCAATCAATTTCACAATCAAAATAGTCCCATTAATTAATTCAATAATTAATTAATATTATTCAATCAATTTCCCAATCACAACAATCCTATAAATTATTGAATAGTTAATTAATCCAAATCCACAATCACACATTCCATTAATAATTCAACAATTAGTTAATTAATTCAATAATCCTAGCATTCCATTAACTAATTCATCAATTAATTAATCCAATTTCTTAATCACTTAATTAATTAATTAAAAAAATTAATTAATTCAATTTAATGAATTTAATTTCTAAATTATCAACATAAATTATACAATTACATACATGTAATTTAAATCAGGACTTTGGTATTTGAACAATAGACAACCTACCTCAAATTTTTGATGAGCGATCACCCAACTGAAATTTCCCAAATTGAAGTGGAAATTTTAAACCCACAATAAAGAATGATATCTTGAATCAAATCCTTGAAAAAAATATTAAACAAATAATTATCCATCAAAACGAGATCTATATTTACTCCCAATAGGGTAAAACATCTATTCAATGGATGGGATAAAAATAGGAAAGATAAAGTAAACCACACAGGATAAGAATATCTTACCAAGAGAGGTGTGGGTATTCAATATAGACTTTGAATCATCAATAATGGTGGTCGGGAGCCTGAGAAATTCATTAAAGAGACTCTAAAAATGAAAGGAATAGGTTAATGTAGAGTTGGGGTTGATTTAGGGTGTTTTATGGGGGTTTGTGTATTTTATATCTACTTTTTTTGGGATTAAATTCTTATATGCACAATTTCATGTACGGGGTGTATGGTTTCCCCTAGCTGTGCACCAAACCATATGCCTCCCCATAGGGAGTTTTAAATTTACTACTAGAAGGGCACATGGTTTGACTAACCGTGTTCCAACTCTGTAAACCCCATTATCTTGATGGTACACGGTTTTCTGGGATAGGCGCACAGTTTGGGAAAACAGTGCTCCAACCGTGCACAACCCCATTACCCTCCAAAAACATCCAATTTCCACCCAAACACGCCCAAGATAAAACCCAAACAAAATATAACCAAAAAAAGTCAAAAGAATTCCTATAAATGAGATGAAGACATCTCCAAAAAAGGTCATTTTCTTAAACTAGGCTCATGTGTTCTCAATCAATCAATCAATCAATAAGGGGAAAATTATTTCAAATCAGTTTAAAATAAAATTATCTCATTTTTTCTTTCAATATGAAAATTTCAGTTCAAAAACCAAAACATAGGTTTTTCATCATTTCATTCCTTTTCAAACCAAAACCAAAAATAGGATTTTATCAATTCAATTTAATCCATTTTTTCTCAAAAACAATTCTCAAATCATTTCACAATTTCAACTAATTTCAAAATATGACCCAATCTCCAATTCTCTTAGAAATGGGGCTTTTCCAAAAATCCATACCAAATAAATTTTAATCCCATTTCGCATTAAATTGGATTTTTCAAAAATCAATTGAAATAAATTTCAAACAACAAGCAATTCAAGGATTAATGGATTGTCCAATATTAAATAGAGTCCCCTAACTTTTTCACATAATCACAACACCTTAAATGGGAATCACCAATCGAAATTGTAGGCATAGAAGATCTAATAAATAATACTCAAATCAAGATTAAAAAACACAAAATTTAGATTCATCGATCTCAAGATGATCCATCAAACTCCAAGGAGAAAAGAGATAGATTGCAGTGATGGGGACACTACTTACTTGGAGAATTTTACTACATCCAAATTGATGATCAATGGACCAACAGATGATCTAGAGGGATTGGATATCTCATAAATCACCTAGGAAGGGCCTCTTGGTTGAGAGAAATGAATACTATAGGAGGGAAATAATAATTTTAGCCGATACACCTACTTAACACCAACACTCGTGATTTGACACAGTTTATAACCCCATTACACATCATATAATTGTTGAGTCCCATATACACCAAAAAAACCCATCACTCTTTATTAAATATCAAATATTTAATATTTACCTGGTGTGTAAGCTATGCAAAGTGTGTATCCTTTTCACACTATATACCCATTTCATGGAATATTTTAGGAGGCAATTACACGTCATGTATCCCCGTTACATAGAGTGTAAATCCATAGATGACTTCCAAAACTATAGGTTTTATGATGAAAATTCCAAAAAATATCTGACTTCACCATTATAGGTATCCTCCCAATTCCTGCTTAGAATTAATCAACCAACAAAAAAGGAAAACCAAAACAAGGGTCAAAATATACCTAATAGAAAGATAATGGGGTGTTACAACCTCACCACCATAAAAAATTTCTATCCTCAGAAGGCCATTCAAGAATGTTTCATATAAAAAAGGTTAGGCCACTATTCTCTGTGTAATGGGGTTACATGACGTGTAGTTTCCTCCTAGAAGATTCCGTGAAATGGGTATATAGTGTGAAAAGGATACACAATGTGCATAGCTTACACACCGGGTAAATATTAAAAATTTGATATTTAATAAAGAGTGATGGGTTTCACCTCATGATCACACGTCTCTTGAGAATCATAATAGGGCTTCTATAGCACATGGACCAAAGGTATCATCCTCACACAAAGTACCATGGTCTCAGAGTCAACTATCCTGAATGGATTCTCAGTCACAAATAAATCAAGCTCAACGTCAAGATAACTCCAACTCAAAACAAGATATGGATCAGCAAGATAATTTAGTAGTTGGGATACATGGAAAAATTTATATATCAACGTCAATTGTGGAGGATGTTATGAATGGTAAACCACTCTCCCCACCTTCTAAACAACCACAAAAGGTCCTAGAAAATATGGATTAGTCTTCTCTTTCCTCCCCAGCCATCAAAGATATAAACAAGGTGAAACTTTCAAGAACACTTGATCACTAACTAAAAATTCCAATACTCTACAATGATGATCAGTATAAGATCTATACCAAATATATTCTGTCAACATCCTATGATGAATAAAATGAATCTTTTTTGTCGTATCTATAACCAAGATCTATCCAATCAAGTAACTTTCATTGATCATTGACCAACACAACAAATATCTACATGGCCTACCACATAAGGCCTCAAAAGTATACATTCTGATTACAGACTGGTTATAATTGTAATAAGAAAACTCAACTACCCCAAATGGTCATCCCAAGATCCACAAAAATAGAGGATACAGTCACAAAGCATATCCTCAACAATCTGTATTTCTCTCTCTATCTGTTCATCCTTCTATGGATAGTATTCCATACTCAAATGAACATGAAATACTAGTGCCTCCTTAAGGAATCTAAAAAGGAGATAAGTAAAATATGGATCTCTATTAGAGACTATAGTCTATGGAACTATGTGAAAATGAACTATATTTATCCCATATAGATTTCTGAGATCCTAAAATTTGTTTGCATCTCTAATGGGTATAAAGTGATATGATTTGATTAGAATATCAATCATAGCCCATATTTCATTATTCTTTTTATAGTTATGTGATAACCCGACCACAAAGTTCATAGAAATATCATCCCACTTCCATGTTAGAAATGGAAGTGTTTGAAGAAAACATAAAGGTATTTGATGCTAAGAATTGTCCTATTGCCAAGTATATCAGCATGAAACAAATTTAATGATGTCTCATCTCATACCCGACCTCCCAAATTATCGCCACATGTCATATAACATATTTATGTTTCCTGGGTTCATATCTCATTGGGAATTATGGAAATAACCCATCACATATTTTTTTATGGATAAAAGCATGAAAACCAAATTATGAAAACATAGAATACCCACCATGGAGAACGACCACTCAACAATAGTCTACCCATTATAAAAAGAGTCTTTAATTATATGGAATTCATCATCAAGGTGTTGTTCCTAAAGAACCATCTCTAGAAGAGTTGAGGTCAACTAAACACTGTAAAATAAAACTCCATCCCCTATTTCCCAAACTCCAATATGGAACTATACAAAAAATCCATCAAGTTCCACTATTCTGGTGAATCTTTCATGGCCTAGATTGTGACTTTTCTGCTTAAGGAATCTACGATGACATTACTTTTCCCCATGGTATAGTAAAAATCAATATCAAAATATTGTAGGTACTCCACCCAATGCCTCTGATAGATATTTAAATATTTTTTGAGATAAGATATAACTCAAGATCTTTTAGTTGGAATATATGGTTAACCTTTCTATGAAAAGGTAATGTTTCCAACTCTAAAGTGGGAGCATCATAGATACAAGTTCAAGGTCATGGATCGGATAATTATTCTGATGTGGAATAATCTTATGAGATCCATAGGCACTAACATGATCACCTTGTATAAGAACATACACTAAACATGAACTTGATGCATCCTAGAAGACCACATTGCCCTACCCAACCTCTGGAAGAGTCAATAGTGGCACAGAATTCAAAATACATTTCATCTTAAAAAAATAACATCAAAATTTATCATCCTATTAAAACTTCACTTCCTTTCGAGTGAGAGCGGTCATCTAAGAATCCAACTCTCAGAAATCATTTATGAACATGTGATAATATCTATCTAAACCCAAGAATATATGAATCTAAAAAACATTATTCTGTTTCTCCCATGTGAAAATAACTTCCACCTTATTAGGATCAACTAAAATACCATGTTTTGAGACCACATTTTCCAATAATTTCATTTCCCAAATCCATAAATTACATTTCGATATCTTGGAATAAAGTTGATGATTTAACAACAATTCCAAAACTGCTCTCAAATGATGCACATGATCCTCCTCAAACTTAGAGTAAACCAAGATGTAATACACAAAGACCACCATGAAATTATCAAGATACTCATAGAAAATAATGTTCATAAAATCCATAAATACTGAATGAGAATTGTATAGACCAAGTGTCATGATCAGGTACTCATAAATTCCATACCTACTCTAGAAGGTAGTTTTCTAAATGTCAAATTCTTTTATTCTCAATTGGTGATGACCAGATCGAATATCACTCTTAGAGAACCAATTTTCCCCTTTCAACAAGTGAAACATGTCACGACCTTTCCCCCAAGGCCCGTGCTATGACTAACCCAATCCCACCTCCTATAGGCCAGGGTCTGGTCACTAGTGTCGAGTAGGCATTTCCCACAAAGGAGATGAATTTGCCTATAAACCTTCACACGCGCACCCATCCCTAAAAAATTATTGGAACTGAAAACACTGAGTAAATAGATATGCTACCCACTAAGACAACCACTAAGAGTAACAGTAGAAACTAAAAGTAGTAAACAGGCCAGAATACAAGCCCAACTGAAATAGAAAAGTACAAGCACATGGATCTCATTCATAGAAAACCCTACTTGAAGGGTAAGTATAATAAGTTGTCTGATTGTTGTGAAATAATACCACATCTTTCGGGTCACCCTAAAACACCCCCTGTCTTCAGCCCACCAAGGACTTTGTAAAAACTATTGATCCTCTACATAAGACATGACACATGTGGGAGAATCCCATGCAAGGGTGAGTAAAACAATACTCAGTAGGGAACCCAAAGAACAAAGTAATTACATAGAGTAAAACACAAGGAATCACATAAAGTATACCAAAAATAAGATGAATAATAAATACACCAAGTAGACTACTAAAGTGCTACTTGAAGTGTAGGCTCTAAGAAGTATAATCAAGAGAGTTACTGGAGTCAACTCACACCAAGTATAGGTCTATGGTACGTAAATAGGATTATCGTAAGAATCCACAGTAGCCTCAAATAGTAACACATGGAGTGTTGGTAACACATGAAGTGTAGGTAACACAATGAGTGTTGGTAACACACATATTGTAGGTAACAAATAGAGTGTAGAAAACACACAGAGTGTTGGTAACACATAGTGTGTAGGTAACATATGTTGTGTCGTCAAAGACTAGAGGACCTACACCCTAGTGGGATAGGGGAGTACCGACTCAATCTTCGTAAGACACAAAGTCTAGATAAGACACATAGTTTAGGTAAGACACATATTCTAGGTAATCACATAGCTTCTAAGTCATAGCCAGCCACAATATTTCATCCTTAACACACCCATTTTGGGAGCACCTACTCCTAGAGCCAATAGTACATATCAAAAAATCCAAAGAAACTAGATTATATTATCTTAAGAGGATCTCCTCATCTTAAGGGTCCCAACACCGCAAATGGATAATCAAAAAAACACACAGTTTGAGAGTTACGGGACTTTTAGTGAAAAGGGGTCGGTTGGGTCTGGGTTTGGTCCAACTAGGGCGGACTGACCCAACCCGCCAGGTCCGACCCAACCCAACCCGCCAAGTACAACCCAACCTGACCCTCCAGATCTGACCTAAACTGACCAGCTGGGCTGCACATTCCATTCCATCATGCTTCTTGATGGCCCGGTTCTCTCGATTCGGCCCACGTCGCATGGACCAGCTCCTCCAACACACATTGCCCATGCTAGCTCCTCCAGCACGCATTGCATGGGACGACTCCTCTATTACGTGTCGCATGGGTTGCCTCCTGTAGCAAGAATCACATGGGTTGGATCCTCTAGTACATGGCCCAACCATGTGCTTCGTCGCACCAGTTTGTGTGCGCGCGTGCTACCTCTGTCTTGTAACGACCCAAACTTTTTCTAATTAAAATTACTCTTGATCTTATTAAATGTATTATTATGTAAGATGGTTATATAAAACATATGCACTTATTTGGTTTTATGTATTTGGATTTTAAAATACCGTTAAGAATTATTATCGTTGCTAATATAGTCGTTGAACAGTGATCACATGATTAGTATAAATATAGGGCTTTAACAAATCCAATTTACTCAGACAAAGGAAGTGATGGCCTCATACAGTAGAATTGCTCTATATGAAGCCCATTTTTCAGATCTTGGAAAGGAGGTGGTGTCACTGGGCTTCATTATTGACCAAGACCAAGCAAATCTTCAACACATTAAGCTTTAACGGAACCGCCTATTGGAGAAATGGATGTTAATAGAGATTACCACCCAAGTGATGTTATCTGAGCCACCCTAAGAGTCTATCATCATCGCAAACCTTACCCTTATGTCATATGTAGTTGTTATAATGGGTTATGTAACAAGACCCTAGCACTATGATTTTGTGCATTATTTTTTATAGAATAAAGAATATACATTCAATTTATTATTTTTACTTTGTAAATAGTTTTTAAAGCATAAATAGTATTTTTAGTTAATATTCAGTTAAGAAACTATTTTGATGAATTAATGGATTTTTAAATTAAATATTATTTTAATAAAATATTATTACTAAATTTCGTTTTATTAAATATATATGATATTATAATTTTTATGAATACAATTATAATTTTTATTAAGGTTTGAAAGATGTTTTTGTCAAAACCCATGAATTTTTTATAAATTTCAATTTTAATTTTAAAAGTAAAAAATCACATATTTAGAAAATTATTTAGATAAAATAGATATTATTTTTGTAATCATCACATCAAAATTATTCAACAGTGAATTTTTCATAATTTTCTGAGACAGTCGAATATTTGGGTAAAAATTAAATATCGTGTAAATATATAATGTGCTTTATGACATCACATTGACCCAATAGTGATGTAATAAAATACTATAAATGGAATGTTAGGCCAATAAATTTTTTAACTTTAAAACAATTTAATTTTAGGTTTGTTTATTTATTTTACAAATCCTTAGTGGACCCTCCAAGACTTATAAAACATTTTAACATTTTAAAATGATTTCCTTTAGAGTGTGACTCACCTACACATAATAAAGCCTGATATTTTAATAATTTAGCCCATTTTCCTTATCAAATAATGTTTTCCACTCCACTTTGGGAAAAACCAAGGGAAAAACCATGGTATGGTTTTTGTTTTTTATTAGTTTAATGTGTGGTGTCCAAAACCTAAATAATAAAGAATTAACTCTCCTTTCCTATATAATCCCACTCAATATACCATTCCTCTTCACTCAAACCATTTGGAGCTAGAAAAACCCCTTACCTAATCTCTCTATAATCCTCACAAGGTTCCCCAAGCACCAAATAAACCTCTTTCAAGCCTCTCCTAATCCTTTGGGATCACACTTCAAAGTAAGGGATTTCTTCCTTTCTCATTTTTGTCCAAATTTCTTTTTGTTGTTATACCCTTTTATTTTCAATTTCAAATGTTGGGGTATGATTTCAAACCTCCCCCATACTAACCTTCTTATTTTTTAATGATTATATAACTCTTTCTTTCTCATTAATTCCTCCCATGTACAGCCGTTACCATGCCGAAATTTCATAAGGAAATTTATCTCTCCTCATTTACATTCAAGAAATTATTTTATATTATTCATATAAATTCTATTAAATATGTTGGGATATTATCTTACAAGATCCCATTACTATACATTTCATGTATAACTGATTATATAACCCTTTATCTCTCATCAACCCATTTTAGGATTTCTATTTGATGTCGTTATGCTGTCGAAGTTACACAAAAATTTCAATGCCAAAATCATCGTGTAAGTGAATACCATAGCCATTTCTCAATCAAAGATATTCAAATTTATGCACATATACATATTGAATAATAATTTCATGTATTTATTCCAAATTCCTTCATCATGGAATAAATTATGATGTTGAATGACTATATGTTATATGATCCATGTGGCACACTTATTCATGAAATGAAATGTTTATTAAGTGTGCACCCTGATAGTGCTCCAATGCATTGGTTATAGATTATTATCATGATACATAAAGTGAAATTAGGGTTTACTAATAATAATTCAACTGAAATTTTGGTTTACTCATGATAATGCAAGTACAATGAGGTTTTATTCATGCTCCATGTTCAATGAGCCTTGGCTCATACTAATATCATGTTAAATGTTGTTACCACATTTCCATGTTATGATAATCATGTTATATCATGTATTTATGTTCATATTTATCCTATAATCCATTGATATGTCCATTTTCTAACATGTACTATATTATTTATGTTATTCCTCATTTACTCCCTTACTGGGCTTTATAGATCACCCATTTCTTATGCATGTCCCCAGGTCATCCCATGAAATTCTAGGTATGAAAGATTTTTGTGGTCATGTAAAAAAAGTTTTCAACAAAGATTTCATGTTTTATGTTCTAATTTGTTAATTAGTGTTCCTAATTTCCCAAGACACTATACCTTTAATTCCTTAGAGTTTTCTTAAGTGTAAGCTTATGTAATAAATCATGTTTAAGTTTGTAATAAAGAGAAGGGCTGTTATAGTTGGTATCAGAGGATAGGTTTTATTATTTTTGGGATATAGATTAGAAAACCATTGTGAAAGCCTTAGGGATAAGACTAAGTATAATAAAAACATCCCTAAATTTTGGTGAGTATTGATTAAGTATTATATCAATCAAATACATCCCTGTTTGGATACGAATAGGTAGATGCGGCTCTGGCACAGATGTATCTAGAGGTAAAACCCGAAACCCCACTTTGAGCTAGACTCAAATGGGAACTGGTGCATGACAATGGGCCTTTCTACACTCTTGTTAATAACACTCGTTGGGGATATGATTTGGTAAATTCATAAGCTTTTTATGAACCATTATTAAGGGAATTAAAAAAATTCCCCTAAGAATATATGTTGGGAAGTAGATCATGGATAACATAGATAAGTTAAGGAAATAAATGTAATTTATACGTTTTCCCTTTTTTCATTAGATTTCCCTTTATTTTTTACCCCTAACTTTCCTTTTATTCCATCCATTGGCCGGTAATTCGAGGACTCGGGCTAATAACCGATGTGATGATTGTTCTAATGTGATTCCCAATCTTATGGGAGTGGAAATTAGAAACTCCAAAATGATACTCTCTTATTTAATTCAAGTTTTGAATAGAAATATGGTTCAAGAGGAACATTCACCCCCCCCCCCCACAAGAAAGAACAAGATGCAATCGAGAGCTTCCTAAGACAAAGGCCTCCTACTTTTAATGGATCATCTGATCCCTCAATCATCGAATAATGGATCAACTCCATTGAGAAGATATTCTCCATCCGTCAATATTATGAACAAGAGAAGGTACTTATGGATGCTTATCATATGGAGGGATAAGCTGATCAATGTTTAAAATTGATCAAAAATATGAATCTTGAGGAGGAGATCGAGGCATCAGAATAGAAGGATTTCCAAAAAAAATGTTTTTCAATAAATATTTTTCTCACACCCTCTAACTTAAGATGGAAAGGGACTTCCTTTCCCTTAAGAAAAAATATGACAAATCCATTGGAGCATACAAGAAAAAATTCTCAAGGGTTGTATGACATACCTCTAGCATTGTCATTACCCCTTAATGCAAGGTTTAACGCTTCTTTGGTGTTCTAAAACCTAGCCTACCGAAATCCCTAGTGATCCATGACTTCAAGAGCTATAAGGAAATTTTCCAATATGCCCTCAAAGTCAAAATAGAGATTGGTGAATCTCAGGGGTATCATGGGAATAAGAAGTGTAAGGTGGAATTTAATTTTGGTGTTCTGAGAGATAAATCCAATGGTGCTAAGAAATTACAACACCCCATTTTGCAAAGGTACGGAAAGAAGCACATCGGAAATTTCTTGAAGGGGATGAGTAAATGATTTAGGTGTTGAAGAGAAGGTTACCTGGATATTAACTACAGACAATAAAAACTTGCTGCTACGATAGAGGAGAGGAATTCTCAATTCAAACCACAACGCATTGTTCATTGTTCAACTATAAAGAACCATGGAACTTTGCAAACTACTGCCCTAAGACAAGGGTTTTCAAATGCAACCAATAACCTCCAAGGCAACAAGGGTGAGATTTTTCTATCACTTCCACCAAATAAAACCCTTAAAATTAAGTGGTGACAGGTATACTAGTTATTAATTCAAGAATAGCAAATATACTTCTTTATTCTACTTATACACATTATTTTATATCCCAAAAGTTTAGTAGAACAATCCCAACACCACCAAAAATCATCGAATTAAAGATTTTGGTGAGAACAAAAAATGGAGAAATCATTGCATCCCATGAATATATCTCCTACCCTATCACAATTTGTGGTTTGAACATCCCAGTGAACCTTGTGATACTCCCTCTAGTGGAATTTGATGAAATTCTTGTCATGGATTGGATTTCCCTATACAGAGCCAAAATAAATTTCTATGAGAGGGAAATCACTCTCTATATTGAAAATCAACCCCCGGTTTTGTAAATTTGAAAGGAGGAGGATGAATATTCCTTAGAACCATCATCTCAAGTGTGGATATTATGACCCTATGATAACATGTATCTTTCTCAGATGATTGAGCCTAAGGAAGTAACCATCCTTGAAGACATGTCTATTGTGAGGTAATTCACTAAAGTGTTTCTTGAGGAATTTCATGGTCTTCATCCTAGAAGAGATATTGAATTCTTGATTGATCTTATACTTAGGGCACTTCCAATATCCAATACTTCATATAGAATGGCTGTTGTGGAGCTTGAGGAGCTGAAGAAACAACTATAGGAGAATCTGGATAAAGGGTTTATATGCCCAAGTGCTTTACCATGGGGTGCATCAGTCCTATTTGTCAAGAAGAAGGATGGGTAAATGCGCCTTTGCAATGATTATCATGATCTCAACAAAATCATGATAAAGAACAAGTTTCCTCTTCCCTGAATTGATGACTTGTTCGATCATCTACGTGGATCACAATACTTCTCCAAGGAAGATTTGTAGTCAGGATATTACCAAGTAAGGGTGAAGAATGAGGATATCCCCAAGAATACTTTTTATACAAGGTACGGGCACTATGAATTCATAGTAATGCCTTTAGGACTCACTAATGCTCCAGTAATATTCATGGACTTGATGAATTGAGTCCTTATATATTACCTCAAAAATTTTGTGGTAGTATTTATAGATGATATTCTAATATACTCCAAAACCAAGGAGGATCATGAGGAGTATCTAAGAACTTTACTAGAGACCTTGAGAAAAGAAAAGACCTATGAAAAGTACAGAAAGTGTGAGTTTTGGTTGAAGTAATTCCCATTCTTGGGTTGTATCATCTCAAGAAATGGGATATATGTGGATCCATCCAAGACAACTGCAATTAAGGGATGGCCAAGGCCAACATTGGTGACAGATATTCGTAGCTTCCTAGGGTTATCTGGATATTATCACCAATTTGTGAGAAATTTCTCACAATTTTAAAACCCTCTTACCAAGATAACTCAGAAGGAAGTAAAGTTTTTTTAGAGTGATTAATGCAAATATTTCTTCAAGGATTTGAAAAGGAGGCTTATCACTACACCTGTGCTCACATTACCCATAAGTGTATAACTTTTTGTGGTATTTGGTGATGCTTCAAAGAAGGGATTGGCCTATGTGTTGATGTAAAATGACAAATTAATTGCCTATGATTCAATGAAATTGAAAGTTCATAAGAAAAACTATCTAACACATGATCTAGAGATGGATATATTAATATTTTATTTGAAAATTTGGTGACATTACCTCTTTGGGGAGAAGTGTGAAATATACCCGGATCACAAAAGCCTCATGTATATATTCACACAGAAAGAGTAAAACATGTTCCAACAAAGATGGTTAGAGTTGATAAAAGACTATGACTACTCAATCCATTACCACCCTGGGAAAGAGAACAAGGTGGTAGATGCTCTAAATAGAAAGGACCCAATGATTCTTTCATTGATGAGAACTGAAAAGAATCCAATATTCTTAGATTTGATGAAGATGGACATGGTAATCATAAATAAGGGAACATCATAAATCATTTCACAAATTATTTCTCAACCATCTCTTTTGGAAAGGTTAAAGGATTCTCAAAACAATGATGTGTGAATTTAGAAGAAAGTGGAAATTATCACAAATGGGAAATCCTCATAGTTCAATGTTAATAAATAAGTAATTGTGCGATTTGGGTCAAGAATATGTGTTCCATAAAATCTGGAGTTAAAGAAGGAACTTTTGGACGATGCACATAGTTAGAATTTTTCCATTCACCTAGGAAAAACAAAGTTGTATTGAGATCTCTGAGAGAATTATTGGTGGGATAACATAAAGAATGAGATTGTTGAGTATACATCCAAGTGCTTGGTATGTCAGTAGGTGAAGGCTGAGAGGTAGATTTATATAGGGATGAAGCAACCATTACCCATACCAATGTTGAAATGGGAGAACATCACCATGTACTTTGTCATCATACTTCCAAAGACATCCAAAGGAAATAATGCTATCTAGGTTTTATGGATCATCTTACAAAGACTACACACTTCATTGAAATTTAAGAGGATTTCTCATTGGATCAACTAGAATGGATATATATCAGAGAAGTGTTAAGGCTGCATGGTGTGCAATTATCTATTGTATCTGATTGAGATCCAAGATTCACCTCTATGTTCTAGAAGAGTATTCAACATGCTCTGAATACTGAGTTGAACTTTAGTACAGCTTATCATCCTCAAACTGATGGAAAATATGAGCGGACTATCCAAACACATGAAAACATGTTGAGAGCATGCTCAATGGACTTCAAAGGAGGATGGGGTCAACATCCTCCTCTGGTTGAGTTCTCTTATAATAACAGTTTTCACTCAAGCATCCAAAAGGATCCTTATGAATATCTGTATGGGAAGAGGTGTAGAACACTGGCATGTTGGGATGAAGTAGGGGATAAAAAAATCCTAGGTCCAAAAATTGTCTAAGAAATGGTGGAGAAGCTTAAGACCATCTAGCAACACATTAAAGAAGCTCAGAGTCGACAAACGAGATATGTTGATAATCGTCGACGAGACCTAGAGTTTGATGTTAGAGACATGGTATTCCTCCGCATATCACCATGGAAGAGAGTTATGATATTTGGGAAGAAGGTAAATATTATTCCAAGTTACATCGGCACTTTTTGAGATCCTTGACCATATTGGAGCAGTGGCCTATCGACTAGCACTCCCACCCAACCTATCTCAAGTACATGATGTATTCCATGTATCACTCTTGAGGAAGTACATACCTGACCCATCGCATGTACTAAATCTATAGGTGGTACCATTGGAGAATGAACTCTCCTATAAAGAGAATCCAGTGAAGATCTTAGATCGTAAAGATAAAGTTCTACGAAATAAGACAATTCCCCTCGTCAAGGTGTGGTGGAAAAACCACAAGTTTGAAGAAGAAACATGAGAATCAGAGGAAGTAATGAAGAAGAGTTACCTTCATCTATTTTAGAGTGGGAAAAAGAAATTTTGTGTGCGAAATTTCTTAAGGGTGGAAGATTGTACCGACCCAAAATTTTACTAGTGAAAATTACTCTTGATCTGATTAAATGTATTATTATGTAAGATGGTTATATAAAACATATGAACTTATTTGGTTTTATGTTTTTTGATTTTAAAATACCATTAATAATTGTTAACGTTGCTAATATATTCATTGAAGAGTTATCACATGATTAATATAAATATAGGGATTTAACAAATCCAATTTACTCAGACAAAGGAAGCGATGACCTCATCTAATAAAATTGCTATATACAAACCCCATTTTTTAGAGTTTAAAAAGGAGGTTTCATCACTGGGCTTCACTCTTGACCAATCCAAAGATGAGCTTCAACACGTTAAGCTTGAATGGAACTTCCTACAAGAGAAGTGGAAGAAGAGATTACCACCCGAGCAATGTTATCCGAGTCACCCCAAGAGTTTGTCACCATTTCACACCTTACCCTTAGGTCATATGCAGGTGATATAAGGGGTTATGTAACAAGACCCTAGCACTATGATTATGTGCTTTATTTTTTTATATAATAAATAATATACATTCATTTTAATATTGTTAATTTATAAATAGTTTTTAAAGCACAAATAGTATTTTTAGTTAATATTCAATTAAGAAATCTATTTTGATGAATTAATGGATTTTTAAATTAAATAATATTTTAATAAAATATTATTAATAAATTAATTTTTATTAAATATAAATAATAGTATAATTTTTATGAATATAATTGTAATTTTTATTGAGGTTTGAAAGTTTTTTTTTCAAAACCCATTAATTTTCAATAAATATCGATTTTTATTTTTAAAGTAAAAATTTACATATTTAGAAAATTATTTATATAAAATGAATATTATTTTTGGAATTAGGATGTCTAATTTATCCAATGATTAATTTTTCATAATTTTCTGAGACAGTCAAATTTTTCGGTAAAAATTAAATACTATTTAAATATATAATGTGTTTTATGACATCATAGTGAACTGATAGTAATGTAATAAAATACTATAAATGTGATTTTCGGCCAATATATGTTTTACCTTTGAAATAATATGATTTTAGTTCTGTTTGATTTATTTTACAAAGCCTTAGTGGACCCTCCAAGACTTATAAAACATTTTAACATTTTAAAATGATTTCCTTGGGAGTGTGACTCACCACCACTAGATGTGATCCTCTCGATCCCTAAGAGATAAATTTCTCTAAAATGTTCTTAAGAATATATATCATCAATCCTTATCTTCCCTACCTTGTACTGAGATATCTAAGTAGGGTATTTCTAGTCTGCATGGAATTCTAGTTGTGATCAATAGGAAAAACACAAGGCGATTAGTTTGTAGATATAATATGCAAGGAATCATTAGTTTCATTCCAAGGTTTGTAGAGAACATTTGGATACGATGAGGGGGATTCTATACTTGAATAATTCATCACAGTGAATATAAGGAATGATTTTTCATTTGATTCAATGATGAAGAAATAATTACAAGAAAGGATATTATTATTATTTATAAATTAATGATAAATTATATGTGAAATATTTTCTATCATGGATTCCAAGGTTTCTATGCATCTAGTTCTAGGGTTAAATTTAAATAAAAAAATAAAAAACATTTTTTGGAATGGGCCCAACCACTTATGTTGTGCATCAGAACCTTCATGTAGTTCTTAGTGATATATAGTCTTATTTCTTCCTAAGCTAAGAAATGCACAATCCTACAAGATAGAATACACCACCTGATGTTAATTTCATATCATTTTTTGAACCATTATAATATGATCCATTGTATCCCAATAATTCATATTGATATATTTCATTGTAAATAAAATTTAAATCCACCATTCCTTTTATATATTGAAGTATTCTCTTCACCACTAGGAAGTAGGTTTCTTTAGGGTTATTCTAGTACTTTACATCTTGAAAAGTGGAAAACATAACATTTGGTCTTTTCATTGTTAAGTACACTATGCTTGTGATGCTTTACCTATACTCTGTTATGTTAACTTATTTTTCATTGAAATCTCTTGAAAACACCATTCAGGTATAAAATAGTGTTTTTACCACCTTGTAATCCCTTATTAAAAGTGTTTTCAAACCCACTTTGGGATATTTGGATTGTGATATGAATGTTATATGCCTTCCATGTATCACCTGTAAACTAAAGGAAATGGACAACTCTCAAATCATTAATAATTAAAACTCTTTTCTCATCTATTATAAAAATAGTTTCCATTATTATTTATTAAATCATTCAAAAATTATATCTTCTAAATATATGTGCACCATAATCCTTTGACCAGACTCATTTTTATATAGATACTATAGTAAACTCTACCATTTTAAAATTTTATCATTTTTAGGTATTGATCTGGTCTAGAATATTATGATCATGGTTCTTGATTTATCCCATAAAGTTCCTTATTTATCTACAAAAAAATTTATTCATATTAATTTATAAGAAAACCATAAGGTTTTTTGATGTACGCCTATTCATCAATTAATCCATTTAAAAATGGTGATTTGATTTCCATCTATGAACCTTGAATGAGCTTTACACTAATAGGGACAAGAATAATCTAATTATTCATAAAATATACATTTTTTAAAATGTACTATCTATATTGATACCTTCAATCTAGTAGTATAATTTTCATAAAATTTAAGCCTTGTTCTAAATCACCATGTCATCTCCATTCAATTTGTTATGGACAACTCATTTGGTCCCATTAATGGTCTAATATGTCAACCTCAAAACATTTGACTGATTCTAATTCTTCTTAATTTATTCAATATATTCTTACATATATTTTAATCAATTAACATCCTTGATAACCTATTCGGAACACTTTGGATATACCTAACATAGGATTGAATTTTTCTATAATGAATTCATTCTACTTGTTTGCATTGGATTTTTTTGATCCCCAATGATATTATAATCATCAATTTCATCTATTTTTTCCAGCTTCTATGCATATTTTGATCTACATTCATTCTATTCATTATCATTGACTTCTTAATAACCAATATTATCTCCTTGTTCTCCCCCTAATATTCTCAACGCCTTATTATATTCTTATATAATTTTCTCATTTTCTTTCTAAAGATTCTAGTCATGTTCAACCATGGTGACATCATGGATTTCAATAATCCTTCTAATATATTTGTTGAAACACATGTATTCCTTTATTTTGGATGATAATCCAATGGAAATGCATCCATCTCCATGATAATCAGACTTTCAATGTTTCTATTCATTGAGAATGGAATGAATAATTCTGAATATCCAAAAGTATTATTACATTGGATTATTCACATTCCACATCTTGTATAGAGTTTTTTCTTTTCCAAAACACAAAAAATATCTATTGGTAATATACTCTCATGTTAAGACTTATCCCATACAAAAGATATCTGGTATGTCTTTATCAATATGAATCTTTTTATTCATGTTTTTTATGATCCAATTTATTCTTTCAATTATACCATTTTGTTGGAGTTTTCATTGCTGAGACTTGATGCCTTATCCCATGTTTCTAAAGATAATCCTCAAACTTGATCAGTGTAAACTTTATGAAATTATCTATATAGAATTTTATAATTTTTTATCCAAGAATCTTTATGACCTTTCTCTAATACTATGGAAACAAACTGACAACCTCAAACTTGTGAGTGGTGACCATCATCCATTCCATACTGATATAATCATCAATTAATATTACCTGATATCTATTCCCATAAATTTCCCTCAGTGATATCAATATACACATGTCAAAATGCACGAATTCCTTAAAAATCATTGACCATTGGTCTTTTAGATTATATATGTTCTGAATAATATTACCTTTTTGGAAAACATTGAAAGTGTGTATATATGACCACAAGATAGATTATGGATAGCACTCACTCTAACATTCCTCACTAGATATTCCATGGAATTTTGGCACAAGTGGACAAGTATTTGTTTTCCACATTTTATTTTATTCTTCCTTGAATAGGAAGAACGTATAATTTTATCCATTGATAAGTATATATTACACAATGTATGGTTCCCTTGCATTATAACTGCACCATAATTTCCTTTCATGATACAAGTCTTATTGGAAAATTTTATTGCACGCCCAAAACCATGCAGTTGATTTAAACATATAAATTTGAGACTGAGGCCTTACAAAACCAAGAAATTATCATTTCTCATGTCAATGACTCTAAATTTGGATTTTCCTGAGCTAATGATCTTTAATAATTCATCATTTTAAAATATGATGCAACATTAATTATCTTACATAAGTCCTATGAAAAGATCCTTATTTTTTAATAGAGAGAAATTAAATATTTTATGAAGGATCCACACTCTGAATCAATCCATTTCATTCAGGGAAATCTCTAAAACCACTGCCTTTTCATATCTCTTCTTTTTTATCCATGTCTGTGATTTTACACCTGGTGTTGATTGGTATACTTGATCTTCCTTAAATATGATAGATCTACTTCATATTTTAAATATTCAAATTGATTTTCCATTTTCAACCGACTTGATGACTCATTGAGTTGTTCTGTATGACCTCTTGATGTCTCCATAAGCAAAATCCTCTACATCGTTGATGTGAAACACTTAAATATATGACCATATCCACCACACCATAATAAATGTCACTTGAAAGAATCCCTATAATGTTAAACTTTTCTTGGATTCCTTTAGTTATCTTATTCTATCAAGTACCTCTTAGCTATGGAACATTTATTTGGAGAGTGTCCCATATTTCTACAATAATAACACCTAATTTGTGGTGTAACCTTTTGTTTCCTTTCAACAATGTTGATTTCTTTAGGGTACTTAAAGTGTTTGAATTATTATTTACACCCACGCCAACCTTAAACTTTGTATTGGGTGCTTTTGTGATGGAATCAACCAGTACTACCTTCTACTTGTGATGAATCCCCATACTAGATTTCTTATTTTGATGTGTATTCTGTTTATTTAGACAATTCTCTGACTATATTTCTAGAACTCCCTTATTCTCTTTAATATTTTTTTATTCCCATTCAATCTAATTTCTCAATGTCAAACTAAGAGTCAAGAATATCTCTTGATCTCTAGTTTTTTACGACATACTGCCAATTTCATCTTCGATATTTTTGATTCACGTAACTCAATTTTCATTGTGTTAGTCAAACCATCGATAATCCCAATATTCTCTTCAATATTGAGCTTGTACTCAACAACCTTCTCTGATCATTCAAGCTTTTTAGATTTAATATTTTCAATTTCATCCCTTAATAAGGAATTTTCTTCTTCTTATTACTATATATAGATTTTAGTTTCACTAATGAATCCATGGGTGTTATTAATTTTAGATCTCCAAATATCAATATATTTAAGTTTTTCCTCTAAATATTCTCTGATATTAGTTCTCCATTATACTTATACCTCATAATCTTTGTTGCCTTCCCTTTTTCATGACTTGTTTATAACATCCACAAGAATAACTTCTTTAAGGTATTTGAATTCCTCTATTTCTATTTCTTATACCTCTTTTGAGCTATTATCCTCTTGTAAAAGTAGTTTCATCATCTTTAAGAATATATTATTATTAATTTTATTATATTTAACCTTATTTGAAGAATTATTCATGGTAAATTAATTATCCTTATAATTGTTTTAAAACTTATTAGGGCACTTTGATACAAGGTTCCCAACCTTTCCACATGGAAAAAAAATGACTATAAGTTTCCCTTTGAACTTTCTTTTTCCTCATTTACAATTTTAGGAAATGAATCACATGACTCCATCAACCTCATATATTTTCTAGTCATTATCTATATTAATCTTCTTTAATTCTGTGAATGCATATTCCTTAGACTTATCACGTTAAACAACCTCATTATCATTGTTTCTCGTCTCATCGTCAATGTTAATATTTTTATTTTAAAGAAGAAGCTATAAGGAAATAGAACAACAAAGCCCTAGGGGGAGGAATTAATGCAACCCAAGGGCATCACCACAAATAAAATTCACTCCCTCGGGTTTAAGAAGGGAAACATCAGAAAGGAAACTAATCGGGGTACCAAAGACCACAAGGGAGGCCAAGTATTCTGTCACTTTGTTCCCCTCTTTCCAGGTGTGGGAGACATTAATGTTGTTGCTCAAAAGGTCCTTCAAAATACTAATGGTGTAAGTGATTGGCCAGGGGATAGATCCTTTACCAAGCAGAGCATCATGGATAATCATAGAGTTAGTATCCACCTGAGAGATTTGAATGACCCTTTGTCTGAACAAGGTAATTCTTGTGAGAACAATTTTGGCCTCTTCCCTTATGAATATTCCACTCCCAAAAGGATCCGTGGAAGCTAGAACCATGCTCCCTCTAGAATCACGAACAAGACCCCCTCCATGCATGTCACCCAGAACTCAATATCCATCTGTGTTGAGCTTGAGGCTATTCCCTAAAGGTATCCACCGAATCCAGTGCCCCCTAGAAACTATTTTATGGTCTTCCACCTGAGGTTCATGTAGCGCACGTAGAGAAGGAGCCTCCTTCTATTTGTCAACCCAGTTGATCAAATCAACCGGAATGCACCTATTTCTTTCCACAATGGACCTTCTTGTAGAGTTAAACCCCTAAAACCTTGTTGGGTTCTTTTCTTTCCATAAGCACCAATAGCCCGCATTGAAAAAAATTGAATGCACCATTTTTTCCAACGTTGAACAGTCCGACCCCTGGAACCATCACTCCTAGAACATTTCATTTCTAGCCATATCGGGGGAAACGTGGTGAAATCATCAAATAAACTCCAAACCTGGTGATACCATTCACCTTAAAAGAAAATATGACTTGTTCTCTCTTCACTTCTATTCACACGATAGTGAAAACTGGAGGCCATGCCTATGCCAAGACGTTTAATATTATCATCGGAGGGAAAATCATTATAGAGGAACATACAAGTAAGAAATTTGAGTTTATTGGGAATTTTTCTACCCCACACTGTGTCATTCCATCTATCATTCTACCCCTAGGAAGAAATCAGCCTATGAAAATCCATCAAATTAAATTTCCCCGATATAGAAGGAGTGAAGACACACCTATCATGCTTCGAGTTGATGATAATTGATTAGAACACTGCTTTTTGGGATGCATTAATATTACTTATGAAAAACATTGGATAGTGGTGAGCCTCCTTGAAGGAGATCATGGGGGAGGGGCACCCTGGGTAGCAAAGCGTACTACCTGACCAATTTTGAGACCATTATAGGATGTTTCATTCTCCAATGACCCATTGCGAGAGTGGGAGGATGTTCAAGATGATGTTACAAATAGAGCCCCATAATGATGACCCATTGGTTAGGGGGGAAGTATCATTATACATGTACCTTCAGGAAATGATCTTCCCCCATAGAGTATGCTCCTCAATAATTTCTTATGCAAGCCTTGCATGCATGTAATGCATTGTGTCCACCAGAATCTTGACATTGATTCCTCCCTCCCGGATGGGCCTTGACATCTTCTCCCATGAGACCCAGTTTCTCTTCCCCTCAGAAATAGTGTCCCCGATAAAACATGCTATAATTATGTCAATGTACTTAACTAATCCATTTGACACACTTGTAGAAGCAAGATCATGAATTGGAATTGCATAGAGAACGCTATTTAAGAGAGAGATATGGCCCCCTAAGGATAAGAATGGATTTTATCAATTTAAAATCCATCTCGTAATCCTGTTCACCTCTTTTTTAAAAGTCCCTTCTTTGCAATCTTCCTGGAGAAACAAGGGTATCAAAGTACTCCATGGGGAAGAATCCATGACCCATGTTCAAACTATTGCCTAGAACTGCCACCTTGTTTTCATTACATAAGTCAGATATATAGAAACTTCTCTTATCCTCGATGGTAGTACTTCTCGATGGTATTGTTAATCCCTTGTATGTAACTCCTTCCCGAATTCAGGAAAATTATTGTATCATCAGATAACTTCAAATACAAAATAGATGGAAGACTAAACTTCCGAGATATAGCTGGATTTCCCCACTGGAAAAACCTTTGTTAATTGTCCTACTAAGGGTATCTTTAATAAGTATAAAGATGCTCGGGGATAGTGGGTCACCTTGCTGAAGACCATGAATATCCTTGAATAATCCATGAGTACGCCCCAAGAAAGAAACATCCATCCATGATGAGCTAACACACCTGAAGATGATATCACAAGCCCATATAGAGAATCCCATCTTGGTAAGGGCCCTACTTATAAAGACCCACTCCAACCTATAAAATGAATTATTCAAGTACAACTTAATAACCATATTGTATCCATGATATTTGGTGTTAATGTCTCTCATCATTTCCTGTTCTAGATCCATATCTCTTGGAATAGAGTGCTCTTTCACAAATCCATGCTGCTCCATGGAAATCCATCGAGGAAGGAATCTGGCCAACTGCCTATTGATGACACTAGCCATGATTTTATAAGGGAAATTGCACATGATGATAGGCCAATAGTGGAGGAGGTAATAGGTGTCTTTAATCATTGGAAAACGCATGAGAGTCGTAGAAGAGGTGATCCAAGGGAGGCAACCCCTGCAAAAGAAATCATGAATGGCATGGATGATATCACTCTTCATGACCTCCCATGAGCCCCAATAGAAAGAACCTAGGTAACCATTGGCCCCTATTGTGATATTGGGATCCAAGTTCAACATGGCCTCAGGGATATCTTCCTCCTCGGTGATACCTTCCAATAGGGTGTTGTTGATCGCACTGTGATTCACTGTTCCATTTTCCCCCTTACACCACTGAGATAAACTTGTTTTATATTGAAAATTATGAAAATAATAACCAATTTAACTTCATTTTTTATTCAATTATTTTGTATTTATTACTGTTAAAAATGGAAATGATACTTTTTTGATAATATCATTGAAGGTGGAGGTGATTTCGATGGTATGTGCTGATGTCCAAGGAAAATGGGCCAAACTGCAGAGGATCAATGCACACTAGTGGACTCAACTGCATATTTCTACTAAACCATGCATCCAACTGGGATACCCTTTTATGGGCCGGTCCAATATTTAATGGGATAAATTTCATATGAAGGAACATAGGCCTCATTCATCCTTTAAAATGCCAAGCCTAGCTGATATGTCCAAAGAATCCAATCTGCACAAAGTCAAATGCGGTGCTCTGTAGTTTTTCAATATCTCGAGCTGTAGTTGTCCAAATGGTGCCAAACTTTTGGTGGAGATATTAAATATGTGTGGAAACATGTTTATAGTATTTTACAAAGCAATATTAGACTATAAAGTGGTCTAAAACCATCGTCCAAGTGGTTTTACACAATCTGTGTGCCCAAAACCACCTTTCACTTTGCCTATAAAATGGAAGCTTGGGCTCCTCATTTGGAAGCTTGAACCAGAAGTGAATCTCTACCGTTTTGGAGTCCTGGAGGAGTCTCCTCCTCATACTTGAAGTTCTGGAGTCCCCTATCCTCATAGGGGGATCCATAATTAATAAGGAGTTCCACTTGAGCTTCCTCCTCCTCCTGATGTCAAGCTAAACGGTGGGTGATCATTACGAGGGAGATACACACTTGAAGAGGGAGTTATGGCACCTTATATTCTACTAGTTTTGTGTAATTTGTGTTTGAATTATTTAACTTATGTTTAGTCTTTATATGCTTCTTCTCTAAATGCATTGATTTGGTTTAATTAAGTGAAACATTTTTCATTTCAATACTGATTGGGTTGAGATTCAAGTGGGAATCTTGGGTTATTCTGATTGGACAACACAAGTATCCTCTTTCTCTCACACATACATTAGAATTCAGTATTCTTTGGTATACCTCACACTATGCTTGAGGTCTGAACCCTGACAACATGATTTTTGTGTCAAGGGGTGTTTCTTTATGCATCGTTTTAAGAAGAAAGAGGGGAACCAAGATCTTGCTCATCCCTAAACCAAAGGATTACAACAAAACCTAATAACCAATTAAGAATAAGGAACTCTTCAAGTTCTATAGTAACTTTGCAATGATCACTTATTTATCTCATATTTCTCAAAATCCACTGTTTCTTTCAACTTTACAACTCTTTACGTTAAGTTACTTTCTTAAAATTGTTTACAAAATTACCCCTGCTTTTAGTAATTCCTATTAAAACTGCACACTCTAAACCCACCAACTCTCCTTGAGAGATGACCTAGGGTATTCCCTATACTATAAATCAATCTTAAAATTATAATCAATTTGACGTGTCATGAAAATGAGGTCAGTTGTCCTGATAAGAAACGAGATGTGGAATCCCCTCCAAGAATAGAGCATCCCTTGTAGGATACCCCCGATCCATGTTCGTGTTTGGACTAGCTAGAAAATCCTTGAAATACGAGAGATCCATACCCCCTAACACCTCTCTCTCATCGGTGAAAGTTTTTTATTCTAAAGCAAGATTTGGTTTGATAGAACGCCTCCTCTCCTTGATGCATGTATGGAAAAAATTGTTGTTCATGTCCCCCTCCTTGAGCCATTTGATCCGCGAACTCTCCTTTGCCTTACGTTCCAACAAAAGAATAATAACTACCAAATGGTTCTTCTTCTCAGACAGCTCTCCAAAAATTGTGTCGTCCCAGGTCACCTTAGGAGGTGACCTGGCCAGAGGAGAAGACTTCATGGACATCCTATCATCAACTGGGACTGAGACAACACGATGAACGCTATATTCCAGGGAACCTGGCTTCACGAGGGCACAATCCTTAGAATCATGGCGAGCACTACATGGCGACCTCTTGTACTAGGGACGTAATTCCAATGAGAGGAGGCTAGTCACCTGAACCACATCCCCCCTGACTGACCACTCATCGCAGGAAGTATAAGCTAGGGGAGAAAATGGGATGGGGTAGTAGAGGGGCGTCCATAGAACTTGGGGATACCCTCAGGAATCATTCTAACAAAGCACCATCATGAATCAACTGAGAAGGGCCACATGACCAATCATAGGATACCATATAACCCTACCACTTGACACTCATATTGGAGGGAACCAAATACAAACATGGAAGGGCCTCTAGGATAGAGGAAGGAGGGTCAGGATCCTTTCATGCTGGGGGCTGAGGAGGAGGCAACGTAGAGAGGGGATAGGGAAGCATCTGGAGGCTCTGGCTATGCCACGGCTGAACTAGACCCTTTTCATGGGTGAAAAGGTTTAACTCTAGGCTTGGAGCCACTGGAAGGATGAAGGTGGCCACCATGGAATCGTTTCCTACAGTTCTGAGATGAGTGACCCTAGAGAAGACATGATGAGAAGAACCTAGGAAACATCGGGTAAACAATTTCTTGGGTCCAATCGATGAAGTCCTACACCTTCAGGGATAACTTCTCTGGGATTGGGAGAGAGAGGTCCAAATTGACGCAGATCTAAGCCACCAAGGCCTCCTCCCCGTGACAAGTGCGCTCATCCACACATAGAAACCCCCCTAAGGATTATCCAATGACCTTGAGGAAAGAGTCGTTTTGGAAAGGAAGATGTAGGCTTGGTAGACTGATCCAAATAGTAGTCTGTGGGATTCTCTTCTTCTTGTGAACCTCTATAGACCCATGAGAAAGATTTAAATGCCAAAGAACCAACGTGTAAGGGGATATTCACCGCTCCTGGACAAAATCCTATTTTGAAACAAGCACCAGGCAGAACAAGCTTCTCTGAATCACTGAAATACAGACTGCCTCCTGCAAACCCTTGTAATCCACGAAGTGCTTAAAGACCAAAATAGATGGTTTATCGATGTTGAACCATGCCACGAGCATCCACATAAATCCAAGATACACTGCGGAAAATGCCGAAGCAGGAGCCACCAGGGACAGGTGAGATCCATCCCTTCACACCGAATGGGAAAATAGGTCGATCTCCAGGAGGCAAGGGAGCGAAGCACCTAATTTCAGGCTGCACAAAGCTTCCTTGAAAGACAATACTGGCAGGTACGGGATCAAGGAAACACCAGAGTGGGGAGGAGAGAGCTGTCATAGGCACAAATCCATGATCAAACGTCACTGGAACTGAGGTCACCACCGTGGGAGAGGAAGAAACTCTTCTTAATATGCCCTTAATAACCTCCACATTAATGAGGTTTTCAATGATTCCACACATATCCCCCATCATCGCATTTATTCATTCAAATAATGCATCAATATGTTTATTTGGGTGAATCCTTAAGTCCTCATAATTATTATATAGAACCTAAAATTTAAATTATCATACCTTTGAGATTCCTTCATATATTTTAAAAAGCTTCTCCAACATGGTGTGTGAGGATTTACATGACATTATCTTCATATAGATTATGTTGGTAAAAGTTCTCCCTAAATTATTTTATCCTTTAGCATCAGAATCTAACTCCTTATGATGTATTTATGAAAGGTCTCAACTATCCATACTAGATGATATACCGTGAATACCACTTGTGAAAAAATCTATTCCTAATGATCCAAAGTAGTGATATATCCAATTCTTACATAGTTGAAAACCATGCCCATTTAAGATTAGAAAACCATTATGATTTACTATTATAATAACTTCCACTTATAGAATAATTATACTAAATTGGACCTATATTTGATAGTTTTTCCCACACTATAGATAATACCCTAAGATGTGGTGAATATGGGAATGGTATTTTTTAAAAAATTCCCCACTAAACTTATTTCAACATGAGATGATAAAAATTTATATCTTTATCTCACAACAATATATAATGAAAATAAAATAATGCAAGAGATAGAAAAAAAAATTACTTAGTTTACCCGAATTGAACAACATCAAAGGAGCATACACATAGTAGTGTAACGGTGTATCAAAATTCACTACAATTCACTATTTTTTACAATTTTGTAGTAAACGTGTTGTCCCCCTAATTTAAAACTAATTAAAATTGATAATAAATTACTCTTTCAACTAAATTGAATTCATGGATCCCCAAGAATAATATTTAATTGATCATTTTTGTGACATGAATATCATTTTTCATCAATCAGTTGAATTCCCATTTACCACAAAAGACTTTCATTTTAAAAATTCATTTCCACATAAAATTCAGTCAGTGTAAATTTAACCACATAATTTCTTCAAAAACTACCTTCCATGTAGTTTCTTCATAGGTTTCATTCTATGTAATTACTTCATTAACTTCCTTCCATGTAAATCCTTCATGAATTGTCTTCCACATAAATCTATCTTCCATGTAATTCTTTTAAGTTAGACTATTCCATGTACTTTATTCATGGTATCCTTAATTTCAAAAATAAATTGATTTCATCTCTCAAATATCTTCTTCAGTAATAAATTTATTAGGTCCTGATTGATAGGAAAAAATCCCTAGAAAATATTCATTTCATTAGATTACATTTTTTTATTTTCATAAAATAACTTCGCATTTAAAGACTCCATTGCTTCCATGCTTCACATAATATTCCCTTTTCATGAATTGATAAAAATCTATATTTCAATAATAATTTCATATTTGGTCTGTATAATGTTCAAATTTTATGAAAATATCCTCATGAAATAGTTTGTTTACAAAACAATTTTCTTTATGAAAACTTTTCCTTTAAAAGATTCTTTCCCTTGCTTGGAAATTTCCACCATATGAATATTTGGTCTTATTTGTGGAAATTATTTCCTTTTAATCTTGCATAATTATTACACTATCTTTATGAAAATTATTTCTTTCATGAAAAACCATTCTTTCATGAAATAAAAATTCTTTCATGAAATGTTTCCCCTTTAAAAAATTAATTTTCCTTCAATAAATTTATTCCTTTATTGATTTTTTTCAAAACTTCCCCATTAACTCAAGTGTATTTCAACCATTAAAAAACCAAATCTAAGTAATTATAGAAATCATATCTTCCTGAATTCATCAATATTCACCCTTTATGGAAATTTTTCAACATTCATTGTCAATAAACATAACCTAAAGACTTCAAAAAGACACTTTAGGGATTTTTACTAACAAAGGTTAAATCTAAAAAATATCTACCCTCTATTTTATCCTTGGGTGAAATTCATCACATTATAGGGGTGTGTGTTATGGAATAAGGGGATTGTCTCCATATATTTAAACTTAAAATCCTTAATTATCACAATGTAGTATATGAATATTTCTACTATGATTTAAAGTTAAAAACCCAATCTCAGACTGAACACAACATGAAGGAGTTGTGGGTTGTAGTGTAGAATCTTGAAACTTAATGGGTTAAATCAACATTGTCTAGTTTGTGATGTGAAATTTTACATCATAAAGTAGTTTATTTTTTTTCTTTTCCAAAGTTATTCTTACAAAGAAGGGTTATTTTTATGTTCTTTTGGTGACGTCGTAAGAACTCATTCACCTAAATCCAAGTTATTTTTACATAGCTTCATTATGATAGGATGTTTTAGTATAACACCCCCAATTAGATACTTATCAATAGTTTCTTGACTAAAGTGTTATATAACCTCATGGTTACCTCCTTGTATGTTATAGGATGTTGACTAGTAGTGAGGATCTTTGGTGTTACAATAGGGATATTGTACCCTTATATTCGAGTAATAAAGTGATGACAATAACCAATCAACATCAATAGAAAACATCTGAGTTTAATAAATCAATAATAACAATGATCCCATTGGATGGTGATGATGAATTATTGTATTTTTTATTAATCACTTTTTTCAATTCAATTCAATCATATTCAAATGAAGATAAGATGATGTTTCTTATAGGTGTTTTGAAAACATGTTCATCATAATTTCATGCTCTAGATCAAAAAAAATTATCACTAAAGGAAATGAAAAATAGTGTAACTAAATTATGGAAAACACATCACACCATAAATAAATAAGGGAAGTTGGGTAAGGGATGATTAATAGTGAAGTAGAATCTATAGATTCCACATTATATTTGAAATTATCCATGAAACATTAGATGAATGATTTATATAGAATTAAATTGAGTCATGAAAAGTACTAAAGGATGAATAATCATTGTCATCGGCATATTAAGTTAAATAAGTAGGTTTTCCTAATTTGGAGATCTCAAAGCTAGAAAATATCTCATTATTATTGAATTGTTACTCAAGAGAATGAAAAGATCTAAAAATGTTTCAGAACTACTATCTATAATAATTTATAAGTAAATGGGAGATTGTAAAGTTTCCATTGAATAGCGATGTTGGTATATGGGGAGATTGAATACCCAAATGAAGATATTAAAGATATGAGTTAAAGATAACTGAACTGAATTGAATGGAAATTAAAAAATGTTATTCTAATGAAGAATTGGTTTTCTTTTGTGTAGATTGATATAAAGTGGTCTATGTCGGAGTCATATATGTAGAGATATCCATAATAATGTGATGATCTATCAAAAAAAGTTAAGCCAAAGGTAAAACCATTGGAAGTTATAAGGGCATAGAAATAAGAATCTAGGATGACCAGATGGATGAACCATGCTAAAGAGTTGAAAAAGTACCTGATATTGATCCCGTAACAATGTAAGGTGAACTTTTCCTTACAAATAAATTTGATTCCAAATAATTTACAATAGGCATGAAGTTCTATAAATTCCAAGATACACATGAATAATTAGAATTACCAAAAGATTCCATAAAAGTAATAATTTGAATGGTATCTATATGAGGAATTTCTAAAGTAATTATTTAAGCCTAAGATAACTTAAATTCTCTTAAGTGTAAGTTATTGAATGTTGTACTATTAATTCATTAGAAATAAATCACATTGGTGGAAGAACAATTGTGATTCAAGTAGATTCAATCAAATTATTTTGTTAGTGGAATGAAGGAAAAAGGAAGAATAGATATTAAGGCTATGAAAGATGACAAGAAAGGAAGTACCAATTGTTAAGTCACCATAAGTTAAAGCATAAATGGCTAAGGTATAATTTAGGTTATCAAAATCTAAGGTGCCTGATAAAAGTTCAAAGTATATATCTATCAAAGATATAAGATCTACCATGAGATAAAGAACATGAAGTTTATAGAGGTAGAAATGATGATGACCTTGAGTGATTATAATCTTAAGTGTAAAAGGGATAGATGAAATATATACTTATTCAGTGAATAAAAATAAGTAAGTGAAGATTTGTGTGATTTAGAGAGCATCAGATGTTGTATGTTGAGTTAATCAGAAGATATGATGATTATGATTTGAGATAATCGGAAGAGGGGCCTACAAGATGAAGTATAAATTTAGTGTAAGTCAAATATATTCAAATCCACAGCAGCACAAGACTCACTAGTAGATTTATTCAAATTAATGAAGTCTATATAATATTGATTTAAAACAAAGGAATCACTAGAAAAAGAGTCGAGTGACTGTGATGGAAGTTTTCTGACCATAAAATATTGAGTGAATTCACATAAAAAAAATTTATTTCACAAACATTTTGATGGTGATTTAGATGTTAAATCAGCACGAAGTTCAACTTTATAATCCTAGATGAGATCTATGGTTGAGTTGAAAGGATATATGGTGTACATTTTTAAGAATATTTAACTTCACTCTGATATTATAGAATATTTTTTCAATGATTAGAAAGGGAATGGTGCAGATGTATTATGGTTGAGAGATCAAAATCACTAAGCATTTGAGAAAGGTTGAGCCTATAAAAGGATCTAAGCTCATTTATAGAAAATTTTGGGGAAATAAATAATTGAGAGTGCTATTTAGAAAAGATAATATAGGGAATTTCTAACAAAATCTATCCATCAAATGTTCCCTAAGATTATGTATTTGAGAAGACTGGAACTAATAGTTCCAAGGGATAAGAGTATGGTTACTGGATTTAGGCTACTATAAGGAGGATGTCTAGAGCAATGATATAAACTACATGTGGAAGTTTCAAATGTGAAAGAACATAGAAGTGGGAGATCAAGATTTCAGTTTTTGGAATTATGGATAGGCCAATGTGCATGTTGAGTACGGTGTAATTTCACTTGGAAGTCAAAGATGAGTCCATGATGAAGTTTTCAAAGAACACTTGAAGTTTAGGGGTTCTAGTATTAATAATCCCATGTTCTTACTAGGAGGTAGAATGATATTTTAAGAATATATCTACACCACCTGCATAATATTATTATTTTAGAGTATTGGTTAATAATTTTACTATTGGTTTATGTATAATAACATTCCTTTTTGTAACTATTATAAGAATATTTAAAATATGTGGATTGGGATATTAATATGTCACGAACTAGCCTTATTACCCTAGTAACATGACTTCAAGGCCGATCTCAACATATCCCAAAGAGAATTCTTAATCCCCATGGGTGGGAAACTAGCACCTAGAATCATACAAGATAAAATAGAGAATGAGTTTTCCACAAAAATAGTAGAAGATACATATGCATATTAGTATCCTAAAAACGCATCAAGGAGATAGTACCAGAAATAAAATAAGTATATCAAAACCCAAATAGTACATCATCAAAGTACTCAAATTTTGAAAAAACAAACTGAAAATCCCAAAGGATAAATCTCTCCAATCCCCAAGGGATTAAGAATATCCACCTCCTCCAAGATGCACTTTCCCTTTACTCAGACCTAGCAGGAGAAAAATTAAAAACTCCCTAATGCAAAGGTAGTGTGTGAGATAAAAATCCATGTAGAGTCTCTCACAAAGTGTTCCATAATAAGATAACATAATAAAAAAATATCATTATTTCAATTTAAATCAAAATGTTCATGGTATTCCATTTTATATTTAAAACAAAACATTTTTCATGTCAAATTATGGAAAACATTTCAAACTTGGCTTCAATACACACTTTATATAAAACAATTTATATAAGCCAGTAGTCATGAGTGAATTATTTTCCATATTAATGGAATATATGTATCAAAATAATCACAATTAGCACCATGGTCATATGCCCTACAATACGAGAGTTTATAGTTATTGGATACTCACATGTCTCATATATGTGGTCATGGATAAACATGTGTTCACACATCCCTTAGTCTCAGGCTGAATAGGACTCATCAATATCCCATCGAGGATAATCATGTTGAAATAGTTTTTTATTAAATTTTTCATCATCAATCCATTGATATAGAATTATTATCCTAGAGTGATTGTCCCAAATAACCCACTAACTACCCATGTGTAACATCTTCCACTGGGTTCCACACACTGGTACCCCGATCTAGTCGGTTACATGACCTCAAGCGCACCTCCTCATACGTTATAGTCTATTGACTAGAACTAAGGGTCTAATATCGATCATGGGGATACAATACCCTCTTTATCAAAGTATCAAAATTGTTGAAATAAATAATAATAACCAAATGATATAACCATAATCATAATAATATCAGAATCACATGATAACCAAAATAAAAAATACAATATCCAAAACTCAACAGTAGATATGTCATGCCAAATTAATGTCCATTGTTAATATAAAAAACCAAAAATAAATCAAGACCCTGAAAAATCCCAAGTGGGTCCCGAAACCAAGTCGGCTTCCCTCATCCATTATATATCCCATATCAACCATCTAACATAGGGCCTTTTCCCATAACCTTTTTACAAACATTAAATATATTCAATTACTAATCAGGAAGCCCTTTGTAGGGTGTGAGTAAAACTCAGTAGGCCACCACCAATAGTGTCTAAAACAATATCTTTTCAATAACATTGTAAGAAGTTTTATAAAGACTAAAATATAATCAATAAAGTAAGCATTTTACATTTATTCAATGACTTTTTTTAACCACATTACTCTTGGGTATTTAAGGACACCTAAACTCTCAATACCTACTTCACCCCATGCCAGAGTCTGAACCATATCACATATTCAATTACAAATTAATTATAACACATGGTAGTTCATTATCCATTTCATTTAAATTTATTTTCATTGACAATTGGATCCATGGTCCAATGCCAACATCTTGGGCCTAGATCACCATACCTGGGAACACTATGGGATTTTGAAGCAGCATTCTATGTTCCACACTCATATTTCAATTTATCACTATGGTATTTTGAAGCTTTAGTCCCCATACCACACTCATATATCAATTTATCACAATAGGATTTTGAAGCAGTAGTCCCTATCCCATATACATTTATTAATCTATCATGATGGGATTGTGATGTAGTAGACCATGTCCCACACATGAATATCAAACAATCACATGTTTCACAATATGAAATGTATCAAAATATCACATGTATCACAATATCACATCAATCAAGGTTAATCAACATTAATCCACTTATCACATTTCACAATCATAACAATCCATTAATTAATTCATAAATTAATTAATCTAACTCAATCAATTTCATGATCATAACAATACAATAAATTAATCAATCCAATTAAATCAATTTCACAATCACAATAATCCCATTAATTAAATCAAAATTTAATTAATCCAATTAAATCAATTGCACGGTCAAAAAATTCCCATTAATTAAATAAAAAATTAATTAATTAAATTCAATCAACTTCATGAGCACAATAATCCCCTTAATTAATTAAAAAATAAATTAATCCAATTCTACAATCATTCATTCCATAAATTAATTAATCAATTCCACAATCCCATCATTCCATTAATTAATTCATCAATTAATTAATCTAATTTGAAAATCCCTTAATTAATTAATTAACCTAATAAATTAATTAAATTTAATTAATTAAATTTCTAAACAATAAATATAAATTCTATAATTACATACATATAATTGAAATAAATACTTTTATATTTGAATAATATACCACCTACCTCAATTCATTGACGGGCGATCACCCATCAAAAATTCTCCAAACTGAAGCGAAAAGTTCAAACCCACGTCAAAAAATGAGATATTCAATCAAATCCTAGAAACAGGATCAAATGGATCATGATACATCAAACCTAGATCCATATCTAATCCCCAAATGGGAATTCATCCCTTTAATGGATGAGAGAAGGATATAAAAGAGAGAGGAAACCACATAGGATAAGAATCTCTTACCAGGAGAGGTTCGTATCTTCAATCTGGAATTTGAATTATCAAGAACAGAGGTCGAGACCCCTATAAATTCATCGAGGAGCCTCAAAATATGATATGAATAGGTTAGGACTAATTTAGGGTCAATTTAGGGTGATTTATAGGGGTTCAGATAATTTGAATCTAATTTTAGGGGGGTTAAATTCTCGTATGAACGGATTTCAATATAGGGTGCACGGTTTCCCCAAAAGTGTGCCTAACTATGTACCTCCTCTTAGGTAGTTTCATTGTTACTACTAGAAGGTTGTATAGTTTCATAAAAATATATTAATACATCATTTCCCCACAATACTTTATCTCTATGATCCAACATATGTATCATATGCCCCTCAAAGGATGCATCCATATCATGGTCAACATCATTCACATCAATCACATAAGAAGGGTTGGGGTGATAGCACTAATGTTGTTAAACATAAATAATATCATTTATAGCATTGTATCTTGGATGAAGAGTCAATCGGTACGCCACTGGCAAAATTATCTCCACAACCTGAAATGGTCCAACAAACCTGGGCGCCATCTTGCCCTGCCTCTGTATCCTACGGTGACCCAATCTAGGAAACACCCAAAGGAATACACGATCACCCTCTGTAAACTCTAAGGGTCGTTGATGTCTATCATCATACCACTTTTTTCAACTCTGATCCATGTCCATATAATTATGAATCAACTGAACTTTCTCTGACATCTCCTCCATGAGACTTAGTCCCAAATATTCTGACTGGCCAGCCTCCTTCTAACATAGAGGTGATAGGCATGGCCTACCATAAAGATATTTGTATGGTTCCATCTGAATAGTTTCCTAATAACTATTTTTATAATAGAACTCCATTAATTTAGGTTCTTCTCCCAAGACCCACTAGAATCAAGGAAATGTGCCTGAATCATATCCTTAAGCACTTGTATAGTAAGTTTTGACTCCCCATCTGTTTGTGGGTGGATTTTTGTACTCAATAAATCATGTATACTAAGAAAATTCTATAACACATTCCTGAAGTGAGAAATAAAACATGAGTCATGGTCTGAAATTATAGTCTATAGCACCCCGTGCAGACAGAATACCTATCGAATGTACAAATATCCCAACTTAACCACTAAGAAGGTCTCTCATATGGATAAGAAATGTGATACATTTTTTAAAAAATTCCACAATCACCCAAATAAAATCATTCTTCTAGGGTATCCTCAGAAGACCCACCATAAGGTCCATGGTAACGTCTTCCCACTTCCATTATGGAATGGGAAATGGCTGTAGTAAACCACCATATCATTGATGCTCAGTCTTCACCTATTAATAGGTGTAGCATCATGTCAAGAACCCTGCAATAGCCTTTTTCATGCCCGTCCACCAAAAATTTTGTTGTAGTTAATGATAAATTTTGTTCACACCTGGATACAACACCCACTTTTAGGTATGAAACTCATGCATCAACTCCTCTCTCATGCACAATAGAAAAATAACACAGCCCCAGACATAAAGTATCTTGTCCTTATCTATAGACTAATCTGAAGGTGACTCCCCACCTTCTAGGATTTCTCTTAAGGAAAAAAATTCTGAATCCTCTTACTATCTATCTCTGATCCATCTCAAGAGTATAGACTCCACTGAAATTGATATGATATTTATCTTATCCTGACTCTCATAAACCACCACATGCATCTCATCTAGTAAAGTCATCATCTTTCACTCAACACTCAAATCCTAAACTACCTAAGTCTGATTTTTTCTTCTTAAAGTTTCATCAACATTCTTCCCCTTCTCAATCATATATGCTAGATCTATATAAAATGACTGCATATACTCTACCCACCTATTCTATAGAATATTCAAGACCTATTTAGAAAAGATACACATCAAACTCTTGTGATCTATGTACATAGTAAACTTCCTTACCAACATATAATTCCAACAACACATCAAGGAATAAACTAAAGTACCTAATTATAGGTAATTCATAGGGTAGTTCAGTTCATTTGGTCTCAAATACTAAGAACCATACGCCACAAATCGTTCTCCCTACATCAACATCCCTCTAAGCCCAATCTCAGAAGCATAAAAAACATTGTATACTCCTCATATGGATTTGGTAGGATCAATATTGGTACCGTATTCAAGAACTTATTAAACACCTAGAAATCATTATCACATTATTCCAATAATTCAAACTTTATCCCCTTCTTGTTCAACCCTAAAAGTGGATCTTCCAAATAGGAAAAGTCTCGGATGAACATCTGATAATTTCCTGCTAATCCCAGAAAACTACAAGTTTTTAAAATATTTATTGGGATTCTCCCAAGATACAACTTCCTAGACTTTCTTTGGGTCCAATGAATAACCTTTATCTGGGATTATGTGACCTAAGAAGTGTACATGATCAATCAAAAAATGACACTTATATAGCTTGGATTATAGTCGATTCTCTGTCAGTATACTTAGGATGATGTAAATATGTTGGGCATGATCATCATAATTCTTGTAGTGCACAAAGATTTCATCCACAAACACAATAACAAACTGATCTAGGTATGGATGGAAGATTATGTTCATCAAGGCCATAAACACTGCTAGTGCATTCATTAACCTGAATGGCATCACAGAGAACTCATAAAGTCTATACCTAATTCTGAAATCGTTCCTTGATATATCAAAAGGTAGAACACTCAACTGATGATAACTTAATATCAACTCTATATTGGAGAAAACATAATATCCTCTCAACTAGTCAAATAAATCATCGATACATGGAATAGGATACTGATTTTTCACTGTCTTCTGGTTCAACTTATGGTAATCAACCCACAATCATAAGGTCTTGTCAGCCTTCTTTGAAAACAAGACTGGAGAACCCCAAGGATACATACTTAGACAAATAATTACCTTATCCCCCCAACTCTCCCAATTGATTCTTGAGCTCTTTAATCTCATTTGGTTCTATTATATACAGTGGAATAAAGATGGGATCGGCCCCGACCATGATCTCAACAGTAAATTTCAAATCTATCGTAGGTGGAAGCCCTAATAAGGTCTTGAGAAACATGTACTAGAACCTATCCACTGTGGGTGGAAAGACACCATGCTTTACACCTCCATCATCTAGCAATAGACTAGAAACCTATGCGGTGAGCTCCCCCAATTGCTGGTGAACTGGCCCTACACAACCTTCCTAGATATCTCATTCTTCAGGGTGAATGTAATTGTCACCCTTAGGAAAAATAAAATTCACTCTCCTTCAGTAACTGTCTATATGGGCTCAGTATACTACTAACTATTCTACACACAAAATTAGTTCAAATCCTAACATTTCAAGGATGTCAAGATCCCAATGAAAATGATACTCCCCAATGTCGAGAGAATTCCCCTAACATAAATAGATGTCCCTAAATCATACTCCCAATGGTGTATCTTTCATCATAAACACACTCACAAAGTCCACCGCCTAGATGAAACCATTCACAAGTTGTGAAGATATAAATTAATGAGAGGCACTTGTATTAAATAAGGAACTATAAAGTGTAGAGGCTATAAGAATAGTTTATAATAGCCGATGGTCCATATTTAATATCCACAAGTATAGGATGAACTAAATGTAACTATTATTCCCATCTTTTCTATGATGTAGTCTGAGTCCCCTGAGCAACACCACTCTATTGATTTGGGATATCTTTATAATAAGAAACAAATATACTCCATCTACCTCCACGGTCAGTAGAAATCCAAATTCCATATTAATATGGTGTAGAATATCCCCTTCCCACACTCTGATTCAGCTTAGTTTCCACATAATTACCTATCTACCATGGGTTCCTACATTAAATTTGTATAAGTCTCATCCTGCCTCAATATCATCACTCTATAGGTGGTCGGGGGAACTTTCTACAGAAGTGAACTGACCTACCACACTAGTGAGAGATCTCCAAGGTACGGTCATGTGTAACTAACCCTTCCCCCATAGCTACTATTCTTATTATCACCACATCTAACACTTTTGAAATGATGCTTCTTTCTCTTAAAATTCATAACTACTAATTTTCCATCATAAACCACTTATTCACTACTATATTTCCTCAGGTTCCCCCATATATGAGAACTTGATCCACTAATTCAAGAAACTATTTTATCTTAAGGATATTAACTTCGGACGTGATATTACATTTATGTACATCCTAGAAACACCTTTCAAAAGTTTTCTTATCTCCTTCCATCACTATAGAAAACCACTAAAGGTTAAAAAAGTGACCAGCATAGTCCATCATGGACATACTCTCATGATTCAATCACCTCAAATCATCTTCTCTATCTTGTATTTGTGTCTATAGATAAAATTTCTCTAGGAACTTATCCAAAAAGTATTTCAATGCCATACCATCATCTTGTCCAGACCGAGTCTGAACATCCCACTAGTGCTTTATTGATCCTCATAACATGTAAGTGGCCAACTTAAACCCCTTATCAGTAGGAGTCTCCAAATGGTCAAGTATAGTCTGGATGGACTCAATATAAAACTCTTCTACCTTAGGTCAACCCTCTCTGGTAAATTTTGTAAGGTGAACTTCTCCTTACAAATAGAGTTGATTCCAAATAATTTATAGTAGGCATGAAGTTCTATAAAGTCTAAGATACACATGAAGAATTAGAATTACCAAAAGATACCCTAAAAGTAATAATTTTAAAGGTCCCTATGTGAGGAATTTGTAAAGTAATTATTTAAGCCTAAGATAACTTAAATTCTCATAAGTGTAAGTTATTCAATGTTGTACTATTCGTTCATTAGGAATAAATCACATTGGTGGAAGACCAATTGTGATTCAAGTAGATTCAATCAAATTATTATGTCAGTCGAATGAAGGAAAAAGGAAGAATAATTATGAAGGATATGGAAGATGACAAGAAAGGAAGTACCAATTGTGAAGTCACCATAAGTTAAAGCATCAATAGCTAAGGTAGAATTTAGGTTATCAAAATCTAAGGTGCCTAAGAAAAGTTCCAAGTATATATCTATCAATGATATAAGATCTACCATGAGATAAAGAACATGAAGTTTATAGAGTTATAAATGATGATGAACTTGAGTGATTATAATATTAATTGTAAAAGGGATAGATGAAATATGTACTTATTTAGTGAATAAAAATAAGGAAGTGAAGATTTGTGGGATTTAGAGAGCATCATATGTTGTATGTTGAGTTAATCAGAATATATGATGATTATGATTTGAGATAATCGGAAGAGGGGCCTACAAGATGAAGTATAAATTCAGTGTAAGTGAAATATATTCAAACCAACAGAAGCAAAAGACTGACTAGTAGATTTATTAAAAGTAATGGAGTCTATAGAATATTGACTTAAAAAAAGGAATAACTGGCAAAAGAGTCAAGTGACTATGATGGAAGTTTTATAAACATAAAATATTAAGTGAATTCATATAAAAAAATTATATCACAAACATTTTGATGGTAATTTAGACATTAAATCGGCATGAAGATCAACTTCATAATACTATATGAGATCTATGGTTGAGTTTAAAGGATATGTGGTGTACGTTTTTAAGAATATTTAACTTCACTCTGATATTATAGAATATTTTTTCAATAATTATAAAGGGAATGGTGCAGATGTATTAGGATTGGGATATCAAAATCAATGAGCCTTTTGAGAAAGGTTGAACCTATAAAAGGATTTAAGCTCATTTAGAGAAAATTTTGGGGAAATAAAAAATTGAGAGAGCTATTTAGAAAAGATAATATAGGGAATTTATAAAAAAATCTATCCCTCAAATGTTCCCTAAGGATATGTATTTGAGAATACTGGAACTAATAGTTCCAAGGGAGAAGATTATGGTCACTAGATTTAGGTTACTATAAGTAGGATGTATAGAGTAATGATATAAACTACATGTGGAAGTTTCAATTGTGAAAGAACCTAGAAGTGGGAGATCAAGATTTCAGTTTTTTGAATTATGGATAAGCCAATGTGTATGTTGTGTGCGGTGTAATTTCACTTGGAAGTTATAGATGAGTCCATGATGAAGTTTTTAAAGAACACTTGAAGTTTAGTGGTTCCAGTATTAATAATCCCATATTCTTACTAGGAGTTAGAATGATATTTTAAGAATATAACTACACCACTTGCATGATATTATTATTTTAGAGTATAGGATAATAATTGTACTATTGGGTTATGTATAATAACATTCCTTGTTGTATCTCTTATAAGAATATTAAAAATTTGTGGATTGGGATAATAATCTGTCACGAACCAGCCTGATTACCCAAGTACCTTGACTTCTAGTCCGATATCAACATAGCCCAAAGAGAATTCCTAATCCCTCTGGGTTGGAAACTAGAACCTGGAATCATACAAGATAAAATATGGAATCAGTTTTCCACAAAAATAGTAGAAGATACAGATGAATATTATTATCCTAAAAACTTCTCAAGGAGATAGTACCAGAAACAAAACAGGTATATCAAAAACCAAATAATACATCATCAAAGTACTTAAATTCTGAAAAAACAAACTCAAAATCCGAAAGGATAAATCTCTCCAATCCCCAAGGGATTAAGTAGATCCACCTCCTCCAAGATGCACTTTCCCTTTAATCATACCTGGCATGAGGAAAATTACAAACTCCCTAATGCAAAGGTAGGGTGTGAGCTAAAACTCCTTGTAGAGTCTCTCACAAAGTGTTCCATAATAAGATAACATAATAAAAAACAATATAATTATTTTAATTAAAATCAAAATGTTCGTGGTATTCCATTGTATGTTTAAAAAAACATTTTTCATGTCAAATTATGGAAAACATTTCAAACTTTGATTTTATAAACACTTTATATAAAACAATTTATATAAGTCACTAGGAATGAGTGAATCATTTTCAATATTAATGGAATATATGTATCAAAACAATCACAATTAGCACCATGGTCATATGCCCTACAATACAAGAGTTTATAGTTATTGGATACTCATGTGTCTCATATCTGTGGTCATGGGAAAACATGTGTGAACACATCCCTTAGTCTCAGGTTGAATAGGACTCATCAATATCCCATCAAGGATAATCATGTTGAACTAGGTTTTTATTAAAGTTTTCATCATCAATCCATTGATATGTAATTACTATACTAGAGTGATTGTCCCAAATAACAAACTAACTACCCATGTGTAACGTCCTCACCTAGGTGCCACACACTAGTGCCCCGAGCCAGTCAGTTACATGACCTCAAGTGCACCTCCCCATGCGTTATAGTGTATTGACTAACAGCAAGGGTCTAATATCAATCATGGGGATACAATACCATCTTTATCAAAGTATTAAAATTGTGGAAATAAATAATAATAACCAAATGATATAACCATAACCAGAATAATATCAGAATCACATGATAACCAAAATAGAAAATACAATATCTAAAACTCAAAAGTAGATATGTTATTCCAAATTCATGTCCAGTGTTAATATAAAAAACCAAAAATAAATCAAGACACTAAAAACTCCCAAGTGGGTCCCGAAACCAATTCGGCTTCCCTCATCCATTATATATCCCATATCAACCATCTAACATAGGGCCCTTTCCCATAACCTTTTCTACAATCATTAAATCTATTCAAGTAATAATTAGGAAGCCCTTTGTAGGGTGTGAGTAAAACTTAGTAGGCCACCACCAACAGCATCTAAAAAAATATCTTTTCAATAATACTGTAAGAATTTTTATAAAGAATAAAATACCATCAATAAAGTAAGCATTTTACATTTATTCAATGAATTTTTTTTAACCACATTACTCATGGGTTTTGAAGGACACCCGAACCCTAAATACCTACTTCACCCCATGCCATAGTTTGAACCATATCACATATTCAATTACAAATTAATTATAACACATGGTATTTCATTATCCATTTCATTTCACTTCATTTTCATGGACAATTGGAATCATGGTCCAATGCCAACATCTTGGGCCTAGATCACCATGTCAGGGACCACTATGGGATTTTAAAGTAGCATTCTATGTCCCACATTCATATTTCAATTTATCACTATGGTATTTTGAAGCTGTAGTTATCATCCCACACTCATATATAAATTTATCACAATGGGATTTTGAATCAGAAGTCCTTATCCCATAAACATGTATCAATCTATCACAGTGGGATTGTGATGTAGTAGACCATGTCCCACACATGAATATCACACAATCACATGTTTTACAATATTAAATATATCAAAATATCACATGTATAACAATATCACATCAATCAAGGTTAATCAACATTAATCCACTTATCACATTTCACAATCATAAAAATCCATTAATTAATTCATAAATTAATTAATACAACTCAATAAATTTCATAATCATAAAAATACCATAAATTAATCAATCTAATTAAATCAATTTCACAATAAAAATAATCCCATTAATTAATTAAAAATTTAATTAATCCAATTAAATCAATTGCACAATCAAAAAATTACCATTAAATAAATAAACAATTAATTAATTCAATTCAATCAATTTCATGACCACAATAATCCCATTAATTAATTAAACAATTAATTAATCCATTTCCACAATCATTCATTCCATTAATTAATTAATTAATTAATTCCACAATCCCAGCATTCTATTAACTAATTCATCAATTAATTAATCTAATTTCACAATCCATTGATTAATTAATTAACCTAATAAATTAATTAACCTAATAAATTAATTAAATTTAATCAATTAAATTTCTAAAAAATAAATATAAATTCTATAATTACATACAAATAATTGATATAAATACTTTTATATTTGAATAATATACCACCTATCTCAATTCATTGACGGGCGATCACCCATCGGAAATTCCCCAAACGGAAGTGAAAAGGCCAAACCCACGTCGAAGAATGAGATATTCAATCAAATCCTAGAAACAGGATCTAATGGATCATGATACATAAAAACTAGATCTAGATCTAATCCCCAACTGGGAATTCACCCCTTCAATGGATGGGAGAAGGATAGAAAAGAGAGAGGAAACCACATAGGATAAGAATCTCTTACTAGAAGAGGTTCAAATATTCAATCTAAAATTTGAATTATCAATAACAGAGGTTGATACCCCTATAAATTCATCAAGGAGCGTCAAAAAATGATAGGAATAGGTTAGGACTAATTTGGGGTCAATTTAGGGTTATTTATAGGTGTTTAGGTAATTTGAATCTAATTTTAGGGGGATTAAATTCTGATATGCACGGATTTCAATATAGGGTGCACGGTTTCCCCTAGAAGTGTGCCTAACTATGCACCTCCTCCTAGGTAGTTTCATGGTTACTACTAGAAGGCTGTATAGTTTGATAAACATGTATTAATACGTCATTTCCCCAAAATACTTTATCTCTATGATCCAATATATGTGTCATATTCCCTTCAAAGGATGAATCTATATCATGCTCAACATCATTCACATCAATCAGATAAGAAGGGTTGGGGTGATACCACTAATGTTGTGACAAATAAATAATATCATTCTTACCACTGTATCTTGGTGGAAGAGTCAATCGGTATACCACTGGCCCAATTATCTACACAACCTGAAACAGTCTAACAGACCTGGGTGCCAACCTGTCCTACATCTGTATCCTATGGTGACCCAATCTAGGAAACACACAGAAGAATACATGATCACCCTATATAAACTCTAAGGGTCTTTGATGTATATCATCATACCACATTTTTCAACTCTGATCCATATCCTTATGATTCTGAATCAACTGAACTTTCTCTGGCATCTCCTTCATGAGACTCAGTCCCAAATATTCTGACTTGCCAGCCTCCTTTCAATATAGAGGTGATAGGCATGGCCTAACATAAAGATACTTGTATGGTTATATATGAATATTTTCCTAATAACTATTTTTATAAGATAACTTCATTAGGTTAGGTGCTTCTCCCAAGACCCACCAAAATCTAGGACACGTACCTGAAGCATATCCTTAAGCACTTGTATAGTTATTTCTGACTGCCCATCTGTTTGTGGGTGGATTTTTGTACTCAGTAAAACATTTATACTAAGAAAATTCTATAATCCCTTCTTGAAGTGAGAAATAAAACATGATTCACAGTCTGAAATTATATTCTATGGCACCCCGTGCAGACAGACTACCTATCGAATGTACAAATATCCCAAATTAACCACTAAGAAAGTCTCCCATATTGATAAGAATTGTGATAACTTTTTCAAAATATTCCACAATCACCCAAATAAAATCATTATTCTAGGGTATCCTCAGAAGACCCACCATAAGGTCCATGGTAACGTCTTCCCAGTTCCATTATAGAATGGGAAATGACTGTAGTAAACCACCAGATCATTGATGCTGAGTCTTCACCTATTAATAGGTGTAGCATCATGTCATGAACCCTACAATAGCTTTTTCATTCTAGTCCACCAAAATGTTTGTTGTAGTTCATGATAAATTTTGTTCAAACCTGGATACAACACCCACTTTGAGGCATGAAACTCATGCATCAACTCCTCTCTCATGCATGTAGGCAAAATTACACAGCCCCAGATATAAAGGATCTTGTCCTTATCTATAGACTAATCTGAAGGTGACTCTCCACCTTCTAGGATTTCCCTCAAGGCCAAACATTCTGAATCCTCATACTATCTATCTCTGATCCATCTAAAGAGTATATACTCCACTGAAATTGATGTGATAGTTATCTTATCCTGACTCTCATAAACCGCCACATGCATCTCGTCTAGTAAAGTCGTCATCTTTAACTGAGCACTCAAATCCTAAACTACCTAAGTCTGATTTTTTCTTCTTAAAGTTTCATCAACATTGTTCCCCTTCTCAATCATATATGCTAGCTAAAAATAAAATGACTGCATATACTCTACCCACCTATTCTATCTAAGATTCAAAACCTATTTTGAAAAGATTAACATCAAAATCTTGTGATATGTGTACATAGTAAACTTCCTTCCCAATATATAATTCCACCAACACATCAAACAATAAACTGAAGTAGCTAATTAGAGGTCATTCATAGGGTAGTTCAGTTCATTTGGTCTCAAATACTAAGAACCATACGCCACAATTCTATCTCCCTACATCAACATTGCTCTAAGACTAATCCCAAAAGCATAAAAAACATTTTATACTCCTCATCTAGCTTAGGTAGGATCAATATTGGTACCATATTCAAGATCTTATTAAACTCCTAGAAAGAATTATCACATTATTCCAACCATTCAAACTTTATCCCCTTCTTGGTCAAGCCTAAAAGTGGAGCTTCCAATCAGAAAAAGTCTCGGATGAACATATGATAATATCCTGCTAATCCCAGAAAACTATAGGTTTTTAAAATATTTCTTGGGCTTCTCCCAATATAAAACTTCATAGACTTTCTATGGGTCCAATGAATCACATTTCTCCGAGATTATGTGGCCCAATAAGTGTACCTGATCAATCTAAAATTGAAACTTATATAGATTGGATTATAGTCTATGCTCTCTCAGTGCACTTAGGATGATGTAAAGATGTTGGTCATGATCATCATAATTCTTGTAGTGCACAAAGATTTCATCCACAAATACAAAAACAAACTGATCTAGGTATGGATGGAAGATTCAGTTCATCAAGGCCATAAACACTGCCAGTGCATTCATCAACCTGAATAGCATCACAGAGAACTCATAAAGTCTATACCTACTTTTGAAATCATTCCTTGGTATATCAAAACGTAGAAAACTCAACTGATGATAACCTAATCTCAATTCTATCTTGGAGAAAACATAATATCCTCTCAACTAGTCAAATAGATCATCGATAAATGGAATATGATACCAATTTTTCACTGTCATCCAGTTCAACTTATGGTAATCGACCCACAATCATAAGGTCTTGTCAACCTTCTTTGAAAACAAGACTGGAGAACCCTAAGGAGACATACTTAGAAAAATAATTACCTTATCCCACAACTCTCCCAATTGATTCTTGAGCTCTTGAATCTCAGTTGGATCCATTATATACAGTGGAATAAAGATGGTCTCGGCCCCCACCATGATCTCAATAGTAAATTTTAAATATCTCTCAGGTGGAAGCCTTGATAAGTTCTTCAGAAACATGTACTAGAACCTATCCACTATGGGTGTAAAGACACCATGCTTTACACCTCCATAATCTATCAACAGACTTGAAACCTAGGCGGTGAGCTCCCCCAGTTTCTAGTGAACTGGACCTACACAACCTTCATGGATATCCCATTCTCCACGTTAAATGTAATTGTTACCCTTATGAGACCTAAAATTCACTCTCCTTCAGTAACTATCTATATGGGCTCAGTATGCTACTTACTATTCTATACACAAAATTAGTTCAAAGCCTGAAATTTCAAGGATTTCAAGATCCCAATGAAAATGATACTCCCCAACATCGAGAGAATTCCCCTAACATAAATAGATGTCCCTCAATCATAATCCCAATGGTGTATCTATCATCATAAAGCCACTCACAAAGTCAACTGCCTAGATGAAACCATTCACAAGTTGTGAAGATATAAATTATTTAGAGGCACTTATATTAAATAAGGAACTATAAAGTGTAGAGGCTATAATAATATTTTATAATAGTCGATGGTCCATCTTTAATATCCACAAGTATAGAATGAACTGCATGCAACTATTATTCCCCTCTTTTCTATGATGTATTCTAAGTCCCCTGAGCAACACCACTCTATTGATATGATATCTCTTTCCAATAAGAAACAAATATACTCCATCTACCTCCATGGTCAGTATAAATCCAAATTCCATACTGCTATAGTGTAGAATATCCCCTTTCCACACTCTGATTCAGCTTAGTTTCCCCATCATTACCTATCTACCATGGGTTCCTATATTACCTTTGTATAAGTCTCATCCTTCCTCAATATCATCACTCTACAGGTGGTCGGGGGAACTTTCTACAGAAGTGACCTGACCAACCACACTAGTGACAGATCTCCAAGTTAAGGTTATATGTAACTAACCCTTTCCCCTAGCTACTCTTCTGTTATCACCATGTCTAACACCTTTGGAATGATGCCTCCTTCTCTTAAAATTCTTACCTACTAATTTTCTATCATAAACTACCTATCCTCCACTATATTCCCTCAGGTTCCCCTCATATATGAGAACTTGATCCACCAATTCAAAAAACTATTTTATCTTAAAGATATTAACTTCGGACGTGATATTACATTTATGTACATCCTGGAAACACCTCTCAGTAGTTTTCTTATCTCCTTCCATCACTAGAGAAAACCACTATAGGTTAGAAAAGTGACCAGAATAGTCCATAATGGACATACTCTCATGATTCAATCTCCGCAAATCAGCTTCTCTCTCTTGTCTCGGTGTATATAGATAAAATTTCTCTTGGAACATCTCCAAAAATTATTTCAATTCCATACCATCATCTTGTACAGACCGAGTCTAAACACCCCACCAGTGCTTTATCGATCCTATTAACATGTAAGTGGCCAACTTAAACCCCTTATCAGTAGGAGTCTCCAAATGTTCAAGTATAGTTTGGATGGACTCAATCTAGAACTCTTTTACCTTAGGTCCACCCTCTCTAGTAAATGTTGTAAGGTGCTAAAACTGAAACTCCCATGTCATATTTGATATACTCTTTACAAATTTCTCTGGGTATATCTCCATAAAATACATAAAACTAGAAAAGTTACCACATAAGTTCTCTTCTTCTTCCTCACCTGGAAATATCAGTTCCTTTTGTTTCTATACTATATGATCATCTTCTGACATATCCTTATGTCATCCTCTCAACAAATGTTATAACAACCCTGCTCTTTATTACATATTTAAACATGATTTATTACATAAAATTTCAATTATGACAACTCTGAGGATTGAGATGTCTATTGTCTTGGGAAATTAGGAACATTACATGACAACTTAAGACATAAAATACAATATATTTATTGAACACTTCTTTCACATTACCATAACATTTCTTTATACTTAGCATTGCACGGGATAACCTGAGGATATACATAAGAAAAGGGTGAGCTAAAAATCCAAGTAAGAGAGTAAACAAGGAATAACATAAATAATATAGTACATTTTAGGTAATAGTCATATCAATGGATTATAAGAGAAACATGAACATAAAGGCATGATATAGCATGAGAATCATAACCTGTAGATGTGTCAACAATAATTAACATGATATTAGCATGAGTCAAGGATCATTGAACATGGAGCATGATTAAACCCTCATTGCACATAAATTAGCATGATTAAACCCCCATTGCACATGAATTATCATGATTCAACAATCATTTTACATGTTGTATCATGATACTATTCTTTTCACAATGCATTGGAGTGTTATCAAGGCATGCCCTTCTTAATCATTTCAATTCATGCAAAAGTGTTCCACATAGATCATACAAAATGAATTCATTAAACATCACAGTTTATTCCATGAATAAGAGGTGTGGAATACATAAAGTTAAGCCCTCAATTAACAAGAACATGTTTATAAATGCAAATACCCTTGATAGGGAAATGGGTATGGTATTCACTTACACGACGATTTTGGAATGGAAATTTTGGTGTAACTTCACCAGTATAATGACGTCAAATAGAAATCATAAAATGTGTTGATGAGATGGAAAGTAGTATCTCTTAATTTATACATTAAATTGACAGTAAGGGGTCGTGGAATAAAATATCCTAACATATGTAATGGAAATTAGATGCATAATATAAAATTATTTCTTGAATATAAATCAGGAGAGATAAATCCCTTATGGAATATTAGCATGGTAACGGGTGTACATGGAAGGCATTAATGAGAGAGAAATGGGTCTATAATAATTAAAAAATAAGAAGGGAAGTATAGGGGAGATGAAAAATCATACCCTGACATTTTTAATTGAAAATAAAATTTCATTACAATATAAGAAACTTGTACAAAAATAAAGAAGGAATGAAAGTGAGGATCCCTTACTTGGAAGTGTGATCCCAAATTCTTAGGAGAGGCTTGAGAGAGGATTATTGGGAGCTTTGGTCAACTTGGGAGGATTCTAAAGAGTAGGGAAGAGGTTTTTCGAGCTTCAAATGGTTTGAGTGAAGATAAATTATAGATTGATTGGGTTTATATAGGAAAGAAGAGGGAATTCTTTATTATTTAGGTTTTGGACTCTACACATTAAACTAATCAAAACCACAAACCATACCATGGTTTTTTCCTATGATTTTTGCCAAAGTGGAGTAGAAAAATTTATTTTATAAATCCAATGGACGAACTTATTAAAATATTAGTCTTGCTTATGTGGAGGTGAGTCACACTCTCAAGGAAATCATTTTAAAAAGTTAAAATATATTATATGTCTTGGAGGGTTCACTAAGGCACCATAAAATTAATCAAACAAATAAAAAATCACATTATGTTAAAGGTAAAACATATATTGTCTGAATAAATCTTTTATATTATTTTATTACATCATTATTGGGTCATTATGATATCATAAAACACATTATATATTTATAAGGTATTTAATTTTTTCCCAAAAATTTGATTATCTCAGAAAATTATGAAAAATTCACCATTGGATAATTTTGAAGTCCTGATTCCAAAAATAATATTCATTTTATTTAAATAATTTTCTAAATATGTTAATTTTCACTTTTAAAATAAAAATCGACATTTATCGAAAATTCATGGGTTTTGAAAAAAATAGATGTAAAAGCTTAATAAAAATTACAATTGTATAAAAATTATATGATAATTTATATTTAATAAAAATTAATTTAGTAATAATATTTACTTAAAATATTATTTAATTCAATTATCCATTAATTCATCAAAATATATTTCTTAATTGAATATTAACTAAAAATACTATTTGTTCTTTAAAAACCATTTACAAAGTAACAATAATAAAATGAATGTATATTCGTTATACAAAAATAATGCACATAATAATTATCCTAGGGTCTTGTCACATAACCCCTTATAACACCCGCATAAGACCTAAGGGTAAGGTGTGTGATGGTGATAGACTCTTGGGGAGTCTTAGATAACATCGCCCAGGTGGTAATCTCGGTTAACTTACACTTATCTCATAGGTGGTTCCATTCAAGATTAACATGTAGATGATCATCTTGGGATTGATCAAGAGAAAAGACCAGTGACACTACCTCCTTTATGATATCCAAAAAATGGGCTTTATATGGAGAAATTCTATCGAATGAGATCATCGATTTCTTTTTCTGAGTAAATTGGATTTTTTAAAACCCTATACTTATACTAATCATGTGATCACTGTTCAATGGAAATATTAGCAACGGTAAAAATTCTTAACGGTATTTTAAAATCCCAAAACATAAAACCAAGGAAGTGAATATTTTTTATATAACCATTTTACATAATAAGACATTTAATTAGAGAAAGAAAATTTTTCATTAATAAAAGTTTGGGTCGTTACAATATTCCCCTCGTAAGAAATTTCTCCCTAAAAATTTTCTTTTCCCACACTAAAACAGATGAGGGTAACTCTACTTCATCACTTCCTCTGATTCACACATTTCTTCTTCAAACTTGTAGTTTCTCCATAAATCCCTAACAAGAGGCATTATCTTATTTCTTAGAACTTTTTCTCTATGATCTAAGATCTTCACTGGCTTCTCTTCATAGGAGAGGTCATTCTCCAATGGTACCACCACTAAATTGAGTACATATGATGGGTTAGGTATGTCCTTCCTCAATAGTGATACATGGAATACATCATGTACTTCAGATAGGTTCGGTGGGAGTGCTAGTCGATAGGTCACTACTCCAATGTGATCAAGGATCTCAAAAGGGTCGATGTACCTTGGAATAAAGCTTTCCCTTCTTCCCAAATTTCATTACTCTCTTCCATTGTGATATGAGGAGGAATACCATGTCTCCAACATCAAACTCTAGGTCTTGTAGATGATTAACACCATAAATCTTTGGTCAACTCTGAGCATCTTTAATGTGTTTTTGGATGGTCTTAACATTCTCCACCATTTCTAGACCTAGTAGTTTTCTCTCACCAACTTCTTCCCAACAAACCAGTTTTTTCACTTATTCCCATAAAGGGCTTAATAAAGAACTATTTGGATTCTTGAGTGGAAATTGTTATTGTAAGAGAACTCAATCAGGGGAAGATGTTGATCCCATCCTCCTTTGAAGTACATTGATGATTCTATCAACATGTCATCAAGTGCTTGGATAGTTTGCTTAGATTGTCCATTAGTTTGAGGATGATAAGTCATACTGAAGTTCAGCTCAGTATTCAGAGCATTTTAGAGACTCTTCCATAACTTATAGGTGAATCTTGGATCTCGATCGAATAAAAGAGATGGTGGTACATCATGCATCCTTACCACTTCTCTGATGTATATCCATGCCAGTTTATCCAATGATAAGTCCTCTCAAATTGGAATGAAGTGTGCAGTCTTTGTAAGATAATCCAAAACAACCCATATAGCATTCTTTCCTTTTGATGTCTTCATAAGTCCAGTGATAAAGTCCATGGTGATGTTTTCCCATTTCCATGTTGGTATGGGTAATGGGTCTATCATTACCTTATACTTTTACCTATCATCCTTTACTTTCTGACATACCAAGCACTTTGATGTATACTCAGCGATCTCCTTCTTCGTGTTATCCCACCAATAATTCTCTTGGAGATCTCAATACATATTTGTGTTTCCTGGGTGAATAGATAAATTCAACCTATGTTCATGACCCAAAATTTCATTCTTTAACTCTAGATTTTATGGAACACATTGTCTTGACCCAAATCTCACAATTCCTTCTTCGTTAACAATGAAATCTAAGGATTTCCCTCTTATAATAGTTTCCACTTTCTTCTGAATTCTCACATCATCCTTTTGAGCATCCTTTAACCTTTCTAAAAGGGAAAGTTGAGTAATTATTGGTGAAAGGATTGACTATGTTTCCTTATTTATGATTATTATGTCCATCTTAATCAAAACTAATAATATTGGATACTTTTCAATTCTCATCAATGATATAGTTGTTGGGTCCTTTCTACTTAGAGAATATTCCACCTTGTTCACTTTACTAGGGTGGTAATGGATTCAGCAGTCATAGTCTTTGATCATCTCTAACCATCTTTATTGGCACATGTTCAAATCTTTCTGTGTTAATATATACTTGAGGCTTTTGTGATTCGTACATATTTCACACTCCTCTAAAAAGAGGTAATGTTGCCAAATTTTTAAATAGAATATAACTACAACCAACTCTAGGTCATGTGTTGGATATTTTTTCTCATGAATTTCAATTTCCTTGAATCATAAGCAATGACTTTGTCATTTTGCATCAACACACTTCATAGGCCCTTCTTTGAAGCATCACTAAATACCATGAAAATTTATGCACTTATGGGTAGTGTGAGCAGAAGCTCTGTGATAATCCTCCTTTTAAACTCCTTGAATCTCTCTTCACATTCATCACTGTAATGAAACTTGACTCCCTTCTAAGTTATCTTTCTACAAGGTTTTGACAATCGCGATAAATTTCTCACAAATCGGCGATAATATCCAGCTATCCTCGGAAAGCTACAAATATTCGTCATATATGTTGGCCTCGGCCATCCCTCAATTGTATTTTTCTTGGAGGGATCCATAGATATACCATTTCTTGTGATGATATGACCCAAGAATGAGACTTCCTGCAACCAGAACTTACACTTCCTATAATTTTCATAGATCTTATCCTTTTGTAAGGTCTCTAGTACAGTTCTTAGATTCTCCTCATTCTTCTCCATGGTTTTGGAGTATATTAGAATATCATCTATAAAGACTACCACAAATTTGTCGCGGTAATATCTAAAGAATGTATTCATCAAGTCCATGATGATTGTTGGATCATTATTGAGTCCGAAAATAATTACTATGAAATCATAGTGCTCGTACCTTTTAAGAAAATAATTCTTGGGGATATCCTTTTTCTTCACCCTTACTTGGTAATATCCTGATGTAGATCCACATTGGAGAAGTATTGTGCTCCATGTAGCTGATAGAACAAGTCCTCAATTAGTTGTAGAGGATACTTGTTCTTTATTGTGAATTTGTTGAGCTCATGATAATCAATGAAAAGGTTCATTGACTCATCCTTCTTCTTGAAAAAGATTACTGGTGCACCCCATAGTGAAGCACTTGGTTGTATAAACCCTTTATCCAGATTCTATTGTAGTTGTTTCTTTAGATCCTCAATCTCAACAAAATCCATTCTATATGGATTCTTGGATATTGGAAAATCCCTAAGCATAAGATCAATCAAAAATTCAACATCTCTTTTAGGAGGAATATCAGGTAATTCCTCTGGAAACACGTCAACGAATTCCCTCACAATAGGCTTGTCTTCAAGGATGTTTTCTTCCATAGACTCAATCATCTAAGAAATATATGCATGCTCATAGGGTATTAATATCCACCATTGAGATGATGTTTCTAAAAAATATTCATCCTCCTCCTTGAACTTGTATATAATCGGGGGTCGATTCTCCATATGGAGAGTGATTCCCCTATCATAGAAATTTATGTTGTCTCTATATAAAGAAATCTAATCAATGCTAAGAATTGCATAAAATTACATGAGAGGGAGTATGATGAGGTTTTATAGGAAGTTCAATCCAAAACTTCTGACAGGGGAGGATTTATATTCATGGGATGCAATAATTTCCCCATTTGTCATTCTCACCAACATCTCTACTTTCATGATTTTTGGTGGTGTTGTGATTGTTCTACTAAAATTTTGGTATATAAAATAATTCATAGAACTAGAATAAAAAAGTATGTTCTCTATTCTTGAATGAATAACTATCGTTCCTATCACCACTTCATTATCGGAGTTTGTTTTGGCGATAGTGAGGGTAAAATCTCTCCCTTGCTGCCTTGGAGGTTGTTGGTTGCCTCTGAAAACCCTTGTATTAGGGTACTGGTTTTCAAAGTGCCCTGTTTTTTTGTAGTTGAAGCAATGAAAAATTCATTGAGGGTAGAACGGAGTGTTCCTCTCCTTTGTTGCAGCAACGTGTTTTTCTTTTTCCAGGTAATGGCTAGGTGCCCTTCTCTTCCACACCTAAAGCATTTCCTTGTCACTTTTAGGTAATTTCTAGGGTGATTCTTTCTGCACCTTTGGAAAGTTGGGTGCTAGAATTTTTTTTGCCTATTAGATTTATCCATCAGACCTCCATAATTAAATTCCACTTTCCTATTCTTGTCCCCATGATACTCATAAGATTCTCTGATTTCCATTTTTACATTTAGAGAACATTAGACAATTTCTTCATAGCTATCAAAGTCACGGATCTCTAGGGATTTTTTATGCTAGATTTTATCCCACCAAAGAAGCGGTCAACCTTGCATTTTGGGGGTAATGAAAAAGACAGAGGCATATTATGCAAGCCTTGTGAAGTTTACCTCGTACGCTCTGATGGATTAGTCTTCCTTTTTCTTGAGGTCAAGGAAGTCCCTTTCCATCTTAAGTTAGAGGGATTCGAGGAAAATATTTATCGAAAAACATTTTTCGGAAATCCTTCCATTCCAATGCCTCGATCTCTTCCTCAGGCTTCATATTTTTTATCAATGTACACTATTCATCAGCCTCACCCTCCATGTTATAAGCAACTAGAATAACCATCTCTTTTTCAGAACATTGAAGGATGGAGAAGATATTTTCAATGGATTTGATCTGTTGTTCAGTGATTTATGGATCAGATGATCTATTGAAAGTATGAGGCCTTTGTCTCATGAATCTCTTGATTTCGGCTTGTTCTTTCTTGGGGGGTTGAATGTTCTTCTTGACCCAAGTTCCTATTCAAAACCTAAGTTAACTAAGAGATTATCGTGACAAAGCTTGCGATTCCCGCTCCCATCAGATTGGGAATCTCATTAGAATAGTCATCACATTGATCTTCACATTGATTGTTAGCCCAAGTCCTCTTATTACTGTCCATTGAATAGAATAAAAGGAAATTTAGGGGTAACACTTAAAGGGGAATCCAATGAAAAAAAGGGATAACTTATAAATTAAATTTATTTCCTTAACTTATGAATTTATAGGCTTCAATCTATGTTATCCATGATCTACTTCCCAACATATATTCTTAGGGACATTTGTTATTCCCTTAATAATGGTTCATAATAAGATTATGAATTTACCAAGGTATATCCCCTAGTAGTGTTGAACCAAGAGTTTAGCAAGGCTCATTGTTGTGCACCAGTTCCCATTCGAGTCTATCTCAAAGTGGTGTTTTTGGGTTTTACCGCTAGATACATTTGTTCCAGAGCCACCTCTACTTGTTTGTATCCATACTGGGATGTATTTTTTTTATAAATCACTTACTCTATACTCACAAAAATTTAGGTATGATTTAATTATACTTAGTCTTATCCCAAAGTCTTTCACTTTGGTTTTCTAATCCTAATCCCAAAAATAAATAAACCTATTCTTTGATGATAACTATAATAACCCTACTCAATTAAATATTTAAACATGATTTATTACATAAACATGAACTTAAGACAACTTCGAGGATCGAGAGGTCTAGTGTTGTGGGAAATTAGGAACATTACATGACAACTTAAGACATAAAATAAAACATCTTTATTGAAAACTTCTTTTACATGACAATAACATTCCTGCGTACTTAGCAATGCATGGGATAACCTAATGACATATATAAGAAAATGGTGAGCTATAAAGCCTAATAAGGGAGTAAACAAGGCATAACATAAAGAATATAGTATGTGTTAATAAATATGTATATCAACACAACATACAAGAAACATGAAAATAAAGGAATGATATAGCATGATTATCATAACATGGAGATTTGGAAACAACATTTAACATGATATTAGCATGAGACAAGTATCATTTCATATAGAGCATAATTAAACCCTTATTGCACATGAATAATAATGAATAAAACCACATTTCACATGAATTTTCATGAGTCAAAACTCATTTCACGCGACGTATCATGATACTATTCTTTATTCAATGCATTGAAGGGCTATCAGGGCGCACTCTTCTTAATCATTTAATTTCATGCATAAGTGTGCCACATAGATCATAAAACAAGGATTAATTTAACATAATAATTTATTCCATGAATAAGAGATGTGGAATACATAAAGGTAAGACCTAAATCAAAAAGTACATGTGCATAAAGGTGAATACCCTTGATTGAGAAATGGGTATGGTATTCACTTGCACAATGATTTTGGCATGGAAATTTTGGTGTAACTTTGGCAGTATAACGAAATCAAATAGAAATCGTATAATGGGTTGATGAGAGATAAAGGGTTATCTCATCATTTATAAATTAAATGGATTGTAAGGGGTTCATGGAATATAATATCCCAACATATTTAATGGAATTTAGATGCATAATATAAAATAATTTCTTGAATGTAAATGAGGAGAGAGAAATACCTTACGAAATTCTGGTATGGAAATGGGTGTATATGGGAGGAATTAATGAGAGAGAAAGGGGTCTCTCATCATTAAAAAATAAGGATGGAATTATATGGGAGGTGAAAAATCATACCCCAACATTTATAATTAAAAATAAAAGAGAATATCAGTATAATGAAACATGGACATAAATAAGGAAGGAAGGAAAGTGACGATCCCTTACTTGGAAGTGTGATCACAAAGGCTTAGGAGAGGCTTGAGAGAGGCTATTTGGGATCTTGGGGAACCTTAATATGATTCTAGATATATTCATTTATAGTTTGGTCGAGATCCAAATGGTTTTAGTTAAGAGGATTTGGAGATTGAGGGGGTTTATATAGGAAAAGGGAGAGAATTATTTATTATTTATGTTATGGAAACCACACATTAAACTAATCAAAACCACAAATCATCCCATGATTTTTTCCCACGTTTTTTTCCAAAGTGGAGTGGAAATTTTTTTTATAAGGACAATGCTCAAAATTATTAAAATATTAGGCTTTATTATGTAAAGGTGAGTCACACTCTCAAAGAAATCATTTTAAAAATTTAACATATTTTATAATTTATGGAGGGTCCACTAAGGCCCCAAAAAAATAATCAAAAAATATAAAATCACATTATTTTAAATGTAAAATACATATTGGTCGAATAACCCTTTTATAGTATTTTATTACATCACTTTTGGGCCATTATGATGTCATAAAACACATTATATATTAATAAGTTATTTAATTTTTACCCAACAATTTGATTGTCTTAGAGAATTTTGAAAAAATCACTATTGGATAATTTTGACATCCTGATTCCAAAAAAATATTCATTTTATCTAAATAAATTTATAAATATGTTAAGTTTTACTTTTAAAATGAAAACTGACATTACTCAAAAATTCATGGGTTTTGACGAAAACAGTTTTCAAACCTTAATAAAAATTACTATTGTATAAAAATTATATGATAATTTATATTTAATAAAAATTATTTTAGTATTAATATTTTATTAAAATGTTATTTAATTAAAAAATCCAGTAATTCATCAAAATAGATTTTTTAATTTAATATTAACTAAAAATACTATTTATGCTTTAAAACCATTTACAAAGTAAAAATAATAAAATAAATGTATATTCTTTATAAAAAAATAATTCACATAATCATAGTGCTAGGGTCTTGTTACATAACCCCTTATAACACTCACATATAACCTAAGGGTAAGGTGTTCAATAGTGATAGACTCTTGGGGAGGCTCGAATAACATCGCTTGGGTGGTAATATATATTAACTTCCACTTCTCCCATAGGTGGTTCTGTTCAAGCTTAACATGTTGAAGATCAGCTTGGGCTTGGTCAAGAGTGAAGCCCAACGATGATACCTCCTTTTCGAGCTCTGTAAAATTGTCTTCTTATGGAGAAATTCTACTGGATGAGGCCATCCCTTCCTTTTTCTACGTAAATTAGATTTGTTGAAGCCCGATATTTATATTATTCATGTGATCACTATTCAATGGATATATTAGCAATGATAAAAATTATTAACGGTATTTTTTAATCCAAAAACATAATACCAAATAAGTTCATATGTTTTATATAACCATTTTACATAATAAAACATTTAATTAGATTAAGAGGAATTTTCATTAATAAAAGTTTGGGTTGTTACAAATTTCGTTCTAGGAGAATATCTTCACAATTCCAAACACACATCTCGGAACACATAACATAACACTAACACATTTATGTAAGAGGGATTCACAATAAATCATAACAAGTCATTTCCCAAAACCCCACTACACGTTCAAAATTGAGGTGTTATCACTACCCTTAACCATCTTACTTCTATGTCACTGTTGAAAAAGTGTAAATTCATTCTCATCATTAAAATTTCTTGTTAGATACCTATTTATTTACATATTTAATCATATAAAATTCTCAATTTTATATTAGGTGCCTTTTCCATTTAAGTCACACAAGCAAGGAAAAACATTTCAATTTCAATAACTTTACCCAAAACTCTTTTTTCTATTCATGCTGAAAAATGATGCATGTCATAATATAATCCTGAGTTCTTAGAATAATGCATGTATGCTCAACTCTTGTGCCATACCAGGCCATGAGTAAAATATCAAAAAAAATCTGAATCTATAATCACATCACATAACAAGTTCATTACTCAAGGTGAAATAACATCCACTGTAATCAACACACATCAATAACAAAAATCCCACCCTGGGTACATGGATTTTACCCTCGTACATGGATTAGAAACACCCATGAAAAATCCATTAACCATGTCCCAAATAATCTTATTCTCTTATATAACATTCCCAAATAGTAATACAAAATAAAATAAAATAAACCATCTTTGATACCACTTTTTAACATCCCTGCCTAGATACCACACACTGGTGCCTTGAGCCGGTTGGTTACATGACCTCAAGTATTCACACTAGAGGCTTCAGAAAAGAAAAAAGGGTTTAATATTGATCATGGGGAGACTATACCATCTTTATAAAAGTGTAAAAATAGTGTAGATAAATAAAAATAACCAAATGATATAATCATAACCATAACAATACCATAATCACATGATAACCAAAACATGAAATACTATATCCAAAACTAAATTGTAGATGTTTCATGCCAAATGAATGTCTAATGTGAATATGAAAAACCGAAAATAAATAAAGACGATGACAACTCCTAAGTGGGTCTTGACACCAAGTCGGGTTCCCTCATCTAAGCTATATCCCATACCATTTATCTAGCATAAGGCCCTTTCCCTTAACTTGTCCTGCAATCATGAAACATATTCGGTTACCGATTAGGCATCCCAAGTAGGGTGTGAGTACAACTCATTAGGAAACCACTAACGGTTTCTAAAACAATATCTATTCAATAACAATTTATGCAGTTGTATAAAGAATAAAATACAAGCAATAGATTAAATAGTTTTCATTTATTCAATTACTCTTTATTTAACCACACAACTCATGGATTTCTCCGGACACCCAAACTCTCAATACCTACTTCGCCCCATTCTAGAGTTGGAACCATATCACATATTAAATTTATAATTCATTAAAACACATGGTATTTTATTATACATTTCATTTAAATTAATTATCATAGCCAATTGGAACCATGGTCCAATTCTAACATCTTGGGCCTAGATCACCATGCCTAGGACCAGTATGGGATTTTGAAGCAGCAGTCCATGCCCCATACTCATATTTTAATTTATCACTATGATATTTTGAAGTAGTAGTCCTTATCCTACACTCATATATCAATTTATCACTTTCAGATTTTGAAGTTGTAGTCTCTATTCCACAAACTTTTATCAATCTATCACTATGGTCTTTTGATGCAGCATATCATGTCCCACACACGAATATCACCCAATCACATGTTTCACAATACAACATGTATCAAAATATCACATGTATCACAATATCTCATAAATCAAGGTTAATCAACAGTAATTATCTTATCAAATTTCACAATAATAACATACCATTAATTAATTCACAAATTATTTAATCCAATTAAATCAATTGAAAAATCACAACTATCCTATTAAATAATTCAACAATTAATTAATAAAATCCAATCAATTTCACAATCAAAATAGTCCCATTAATTAATTCAATAATTAATTAATATAATTCAATCAAATTCCCGATCACAACAATCCTATAAATTATTGAATAGTTAGTTAATCCAATTCCAAAATCACACATTCCATTAATAATTCATCAATTAGTTAATTAATTCAATAATCCTAGAATTACATTAATTAATTCATAAATTAATTAATCCAATTTCTTAATCACTTAATTAATTAATTAAAAAAGTTAATTAATTCAATTTAAAGAATTTAATTTCTAAATTCTCAACATAAATTATAAAATTACATACATGTAATTTAAATCAGGACTTTGGTATTTGAACAATAGACAACCTACCTCAAATTTTTGATGAGCGATCACCCAACTGAAATTTCCCAAATTGAAGTGGAAATTTTAAACCCACAATAAAGAATGATATCTTGAATCAAATCCTTGAAAATAATATTAAAGAAATAATTATCCATCAAATCTAGATCTATATTTACTCCCAATAGGGTAAAACATCCATTCAATGGATGGGATAAAAATAGGAAAGATAAATTAAACCACACAGGATAATAATATCTTACCATAAGAGGTGTGAGTATTCAATATAGACTTTGAATCATCAATAATGGTGGTCGGGAGCCCTATAAATTCATTAAAGAGCCTCTAAAATGATAGGAATAGGTTAAGGTAGAGTTGGGGTTGATTTAGGGTGATATATGGGGGTTTGTGTATTTTAGATCTACTTTTTGGGGATTAATTTCCCATATGCACAATTTCATGTATGGGGTGTATGGTTTCCCCTAGTCGTGCACCAAACCATATGCCTCCTCCTAGGGAGTTTTACATTTACTACTAGAAGGGTTCATGGTTTGAATAACCATGTGCCAACTCTGTAAACCCCATTATCTTGATGGTACATGGTTTTCTGGGCTAGGCGCACAGTTTGGGAAAACAGTGCTCCAACCGTGAACTACCCCATTACCCTCCAAAAACATCAAATTTCCACCCAAACACGCCCAAGATAAAACCTAAACAAAATATAACCAAAACAAGTCAAAATAATTCCTATAAATGAGATGAAGACATCTCCAAAAAAGGTCGGTTTCTTAAACTAGGCTCACGTGTTCTCAATCAATCAATCAATCAATAAAGGGGAAAATTATTTCAAATCAGTTTAAAATAAAATTATCTAATTTTTTGTTTCAATATGAAAATTTCAGTTCAAAAACCAAAACATAGGTTTTTCATCATTTCATTCCTTTTCAAACCAAAACCAAAAATATGTTTTTATCAATTCAATTTAATCCATTTTTTCTCAAAAACAATTCTCAAATCATTTCACAATTTCAACCAATTTCAAAATATGACCCAATCTCCAATTCTATTAGAAATGGGGATTTTCCAAAAATCCATACCAAATAAATTTTAATCCCAATTCGCAATAAATTGGATTTTTCAAAAATCAAAAGAAATCAATTTCAAACAACAAGAAATGTAAGGATTAATGGATTGTCCAATATTAAACGGAGTCACCTAACCTTTTCACAGAATCACAACACCTGAAATGGGAATCACCAATAGAAAATGTAGGCATAGAAGATCTAATAAATAATACTCAAATAAAGATTAAAAAACACAATATTTAGATTCATTGATCTCAAGATGATCTATAAAACTCCAAGGAGAAAAGAGAGAGATTGAAGTGATGGGGAGACTACTTACTTAGAGAGTTTTACTACAACAAAATTGACAATCAATGGACCAAAAGATGATCTAGAGGGATTGTAGATCTCATAAATCACCTAGGAAGGGCCTCTTGGTTGAGAGAAATGAATACTATAGGAGGGAAATAATAATTTTAGCCGATACACCTACTTAACACCAAAACTCGTTATTTGACATAGTTTATAACCCCATTACACATCATATAATTGTTGAGTCCCATATACATGAAAAAACCCATCACTCTTTATTAAATATCAAATTTTTAATATTTACCCGGTGTGTAAGCTATGCACGGTGTGTATCCTTTTCACACTATATACCCATTTCATGGAATATTTTATGAGGCAATTACACGTTGTGTAACCCCATTACATAGAGTTTAAATCCCTAGATGACTACCAAAACTATAGGTTTTATGATGAAAATTCCAAAAAATATCTGACTTCACCATTACAGGTATCCTCCCAATTCCTTATTAGAATTACTCAACCAGAAAAAAACCAAAACAAGGGTCAAAACATACCTAACAAAAAGGTAATGGGGTGTTACAACCTCACCACCATAAAAAATTTCTATCCTCAGAAGGCCATTCAATAATGTTCCATATAAAAAAGGTTAGGCCACTATTCTCTGTGTAATGGGGTTACACGACGTGTAGTTTCCTCCTAGAAGATGCCATGAAATGGTTATATAGTGTGAAAAGGATACACACTGTGCATAGCTTACACACCGGGTAAATATTAAAAATTTGATATTTAATAAAGAGTGATGGGTTTCACCTCATGATCACACATATATTGAGAATCATAACAGGGATTCTATAGCACATAGACCAAAGGTATCATCCTCCCACAAAGTACCATGGTCTCAGAGTCAACTATCCTGAATGGATTCTCAATCACAGATAAATCAAGCTCAACGTCAAGATAACTCCAACTCAAAACAAGATATGGATCAGCAAGATATTTTAGTAGCTGGGATACATAGAAAAATTTATATATCAACGTCAATTGTGGAGGAATTTCTGAATGGTAAACCACTCTCCCCACCTTATCAATAACCTCAAAAGGTCCTAGAAAATATGGAGTAGGCTTCCCTTTCCTCCCCAGCCATTGAAGATCTAAATGAGGTGAAACTTTCAAGAACACTTGATCACTAACTGAAAATTCGAATACTCTACAATGATGATCAGTATAAGATCTATACCAAATCTATTCTGTCAACATCCTATGATGAATAAACTGAATCTTTTTTGTCGTATCTTTAACCAAGATCTGTCCAATCAAGTAACTTTCATTGATCATCGACCAACACAACAAATATCTACACAGACTTCCATATAAGGCCTCAAAAGTATACATTCTAATTACAGACTGGTTACAATTGTAATAGGAAAACTCAACTAGCCCCAAATGGTCATCCCAAGATCCACCAAAATAGAGGATGCAGTCACAAAGCATATCCTCAATAATCTGTATTTCTCTCTCTATCTGTTCATCCTTCTATGGATAGTATTCCATACTCAAATGAACTTGAAATACAAGTGCCTCCTTAAGGAATCTCAAAAGGAGATAAGTAAAATATGGATCTCTATTAGAGACTATAGTCGATGGAATTTTGTGAAAATGAACTATATTTATCCCATATAGATTTCTCAGATCCTAAAATTTGTTTGTATATCTAATGGGTATAAAGTGATATGGTTTGGTTAGCATATCAATCACAACCCATATTTCATTATTCCTTTTATGGGTATGCGATAACCCAATGAAAAAGTTCATAGAAATATCATCCCACTTCCATGTTAGAAATGGAAGTGTTTGAGGAAAACATGAAGGTATCTGATGCTAAGAATTGACCTATTGGCAAGTATATCAGCATGAAACAAATTTAGTGATGTCTCATCTCATACCAGACCTCCAGAATTGTCGCCACATGTCATATAAAATATTTATGTTTCCTGGGTTCATATCTAATTGGGAATTATGGAAATAACCCATCACATATTTCTTATGGATAAAAGCAAGAAAACCCAATTATGAAAACATAGAATAACCACCATGGAGAATGACCACTCAACAATAGTCTACCCATTATAAAAAGAGTCTTTAATTCTATGGAATTCATCATCAAGGTGTTGTTCCTAAAGAACCATCTCTAGAAGAGTTGAGGTAAACTAAACACTGGAAAATAAAACTCCATCCCCTATTTCCCAAAATCCAATATGCAACTACACAAAAAATCCATAAAGTTCCACTCTTCTGGTGAATCTTTCATGGCCTGGATTGTGAGTTTTCTACTTAAGGCATCTACAATGACATTACTTTTCCCCATGGTATAGTAAAAATCAAAATCAAAATATTTTAGGTACTCTACCCAATGCCTCTGATAGATATTTAAATATTTTTGAGAGAAGATATGACTCAAGATATTTTAGTTGGAATACATGGTTAACCTTCCAATGAAAAGGTAATGTTTCCAACTCTTAAGTGCGTACATCATAGCTACAAGTTCAAGGTCATGGATCAGATAATTATTCTCATGTGGAATAATATTATGAGATCCATAGGCACTAACATGATCACCTTGTATAAGAACATACACTAAACATGAACCTGATGCATCACAGAAGACCACATAGCCCTGCCAAACCTCTGGAAGAGTCAATAGTGGCATAGAATTCAAAATACATTTCATCTTAACAAAATAACTTCGAAATTTATCATCCCACTAAAACTTCACTTCCTTTCGAGTGAGAGCGGTCATCTAAGAATCCAACTCTCACAAATCCTTTATGAACATGTGATAATATCTATCTAAACCCAAGAATATATGAATCTAAAAAACATTATTCGGTTTCTCCCATGTGAAAACAACTTCCACCTTATTAGGATCAACTAAAATACCATGTTTTGAGACCACATTTTCCAATAATTTCATTTCCCAAATCCATAAATTACATTTCGATATCTTGGAATAAAATTGATGATTTAACAACAATTCCAAAACCGCTCTCAAATGATGCACATGATCCTCCTCAAACTTAGAGTAAACCATGATGTAATATATAAAGACCACCATGAAATTATCAAGATACTCATAAAAAATAATGTTCATAAAATCCATAAATACTGAAGGATAATTGGATAGACCAAGTGGCATGATTAGGTACTCATAAATTCCATACCTTCTCTAGAAGGTAGTTTTCTAAATGTCAAATTCTTTTATTCTCAATTGGTGATGACCAGATCGAATATCAATCTTAGAGAACCAATTTTCCCCTTTCAACAAGTGAAACATGTCATGACCCGTCCCCCGAGGCCCGTGCTATGACTAACCCAAGCCCACCTCCTATAGGCTAGGCTCTGGTGACTAGTGTCGAGTAGGCATTTCCCACAAAGTGGATGAATTTGTATATAAACCTTTACACACGAACACATCCCTAAGAAAATTAATGGAACTGAAAACACTAAGTAAAAAGATATGCAACCCACTAAGACAACCACTAAGAGTAACAGTAGAAACTAAAAAGTAAATAGGCCAAAATACAAGCCCAACTGAAATAGAAAAGTACAAGCTCATGGATCTCATACACTGAAAACCCTACTTGAAGGGTAAGTATAATAAGCTGTCTGATTGTTGTGAAAGCATACCACATCTTTAGGGTCACCCTAAAACACCCCTTGTCTTCAGCCCACCAAGGACTTTGTAAAAACTATTGATCCTCTACATAAGACATGACACATGTGGGAGAATCCCGTGCAAGGGTGAGTAAAACAATACTCGATAGGAACCCCAAAGAACAAAGTAATTACATAGAGTAAACCACAATGAATCACATAAAGTATACCAAAAATAAGATGACTAATAAATACACCAAGTAGACTACTAAAGTGCTACTTGAAGTGTAGCCTCTAAAAAGTATAATCAAGAGAGTTACTGGAGTCAACTCACACCAAGTATAGGTCTATGGTACGTAAATAGGATTATCATAAGAATCCACAGTAGCCTCAAATAGTAACACATGGAGTGTTGGTAACACCTGAAGTGTAGGTAACACAATGAGTGTTGGTAACACACATATTGTAGGTAACAGACAGAGTGTAGACAACACATAGAGTGTTGGTAACACATAGTGTGTAGGTAACAGACGATGTGTCGTCAAATACTAGAGGACCTGCACCCTAGTGGGATAGGGGAGTATCGACTCAATCTTGGTAAGACAAAAAGTCTAGATAAGACACATAGTTTAGGTAAGACACATATTCTAGGTAATCACATAGCTTCTAAGTCATAGCCAGCCACAATATTTCATCCTTAACACACCCGTTCTGGGAACACCTACTCCTCGAGCCAATAGTCCATATCAAAAAATCCAAAGAAACTCAATTATATTATATTAAGAGGATCTCCCCATCTTAAGGGTCCCAACACCGCAAATGGCTTGTCAAACAAACACACAGTTTGAGAGTCATGAGACTTTTAGTGAAAAGGGGTCGGTTGGGTCTTGATTTGGTCCAACTAGGGAGGACTGACCCAACCCACCGGGTCCGACCCAACCCAACCCGCCAAGTCCAACCCGACCCGACCCACCGGATCTGACCTAAACTGACCAGTTGGGCTGCACATTCCATTCCATCAGGCTACCCGATGGCCCGGTTCTCTCGATTCGGCCCATGTCGCACGGACCAGCTCCTCCAACACATGTTGCCCAGGATGTCTCCTCCAGCACGCGTCGCATGGGAGGACACCTCTATTATGTGTCTCATGGGTTGCCTCCTTCAGCAAGCATTGCATGGGTTGTATCCTCTAGTACATGGCCCAACCATGTGCTTCGTTGCACTAGTTTGTGCGCGCGTGTACTTCCTCTGTCTTGTAATGACCTAAAATTTTTCTAATTAAAATTCCTCTTGATCTTATTAAATTTATTATTATCTAAGATGGTTATATGAAACATATGCACTTATCTGGTTTTATGTTTTTGGATTTTAAAATACCATTAAGAATTTTTATCGTTGCTAATATAGTCGTTGAAGAGTGATCACATGATTAGTATAATTATAGGGCTTTAACAAATCCAATTTACTTAGACAAAGGAAGTGATGGCCTCATACAGTATAATTGCTCCATATGAAGCCCATTTGTCGGAGCTTGGAAAGGAGGTGGTGTCACTGGGCTTCATTATTGACCAAGAACAAGCAAATCTTCAACACATTAAGCTTGAACGGAACCGCCTATTGGATAAACGGAAGTTAATAGAGATTATCACCCAAGTGATGTAATCTGAGCCACCCTAAGAGTCTATCACCATCGCAAACCTTAACCTTCTGTCATATGCAGGTGTTATAAGGGGTTATGTAACAAGACCCTAGCACTATGATTTTGTGCATTATTTTTGTATAGAATAAAGAATATACATTCAATTTATTATTTTTACTTTGTAAATAGTTTTTAAAGCACAAATAGTATTTTTAGTTAATATTCAGTTAAGAAATCTATTTTGATGAATTAATGTATTTTTAAATCAAATAATATTTTAATAAAATATTATTACTAAATTTCTTTTTATTAAATATAAATGATATTATAATTTTTACGAATACAATTATAATTTTTATTAAGGTTTGAAAGCTATTTTTGTCAAAACCCATGAATGTTTTATAAATGTCAATTTTAATTTTAAAATTAAAAAATCACATATTTAGAAAATTACTTAGATAAAATAGATATTATTTTTGGAATTATCACATCAAAATTATCCAATAGTGAATTTTTCATAATTTTCTGAGACAGTCGAATATTTGGGTAAAAATTAAATATCGTTTAAATATATAATGTGATTTATGACATCATAATGACCCAATAGTGATGTAATAAAATACTATAAATGGCATGTTAGGCCAATAAATGTTTTACCTTTAAAATAATATAATTTTAGGTTTGTTTTATTTATTTTACAAATCCTTAGTGGACCCTCCAAGACTTTTAAAACATTTTAACATTTTAAAATGATTTCCTTTAGAGTGTGACTCACCTACACATAAGAAAGCCTAATATTTTAATAATTTCTCCCATTGTCCTTATTAAATAATTTTTTCCACTCAAATTTGTCAAAAACCATGGGAAAACCCATGGTATGGTTTTTTTATTAGTTTAATGTGTGGTGTCCAAAACCTAAATAATAAAGAATTGCCTCTCCTTTCCTATATAATCCCACTCAATATACCATTCCACTTCACTCAAACCATTTGGAGCTAGAAAAACCCCTTACCCAATCTATCTAGAATCCTCGCAAGGTTCCCCAAACTCCTAATAAACCTCTTTCAAGCCTCTCCTAATCCTTTGGGATCACACTTCAAAGTAAGGGATTTCTTCCTTTCTCAGTTTTTTCCAAATTTCTTTATGTTGTTATACCCTTTTATTTTCAATTTAAAATGTTGGGGTATGATTTCAAACCTCACCCATACTAACCTCCTTATTTTTTAATGATTATATAACTCTTTCTTTCTCATTAATTCCTCCCATGTACACCCGTTACCATGCCGAAATTTCATAAGTAAATTTATCTCTCCTCATTTACATTCAAGAAATTATTTTATATTATTCATATAAATTCTATTAAATATGTTGGATATTATCTTAAAATATCCCATTAATATCCATTTCATGTATAACTGATTATATACCCCTTTCTATTTCATCAACCCATTTTAGGATTTCTATTTGATGTCGTTATGCTGTCGAAGTTACACAAACATTTCCATGCCAAAATCATCATCTAAGTGAATACCATACCCATTTCTCAATCAAAGATATTAAACTTTATGCACATATACATATTGAATAATAATTTCATGTATTTATTCCAAATTCCTTCATCATGGAATAAATTATGATGTTGAATGACTCCATGTTATATGATCCATGTGGCACACTTATTCATGAAATGAAATATTTATTAAGGGTGCACCCTGATAGCGCTCAAATGCATTGGTTATAGATTATTATCATGATACATCAAGTGAAATTAGGGTTTAATAATAATAATTCAACTAAAATTTTGGTTTACTCATGATAATGCAAGTACAATGAGGTTTTATTCATTCTCCATGTTCAATGAGCCTTGGCTCATACTAATATCATGTTAAATGTTGTTACCACATTTCCATGTTATGATAATCATGCTATATCATGAATATATGTTCATATTTATCCTATAATCCATTGATATGTCTATTTACTAACATGTAATATATTCTTTATGTTATTCCTCGTTTACTCCCTTACTGGGATTTATAGATCACCCTTTTCTTATGCATGTCCCTAGGTTATACCATGAAAATATAGGTACGAAATAATGTTGTGGTCATGTAAAAAACGTTTTCAACAAAGATTTCATATTTTATGTTCTAAGTTGTTAATTAGTGTTCCTAATTTCCCAAGACACTATACCTCTCATTCCTCGGAGTTTTCTTAAGTGTAATCTTATGTAATAAATCATGTTTAAGTGTGTAATAAAGAGAAGGGTTGTTATAGTTGTATCAGAGGATAGGTTTTATTATTTTTGGGATATGGATTAGAAAACCATTGTGAAAGCCTTAGGGATAAGACTAAGTATAATAAAAACTTCCCTAAATTTTGGTGAGTATTGATTAAGTGTTCTATCAATCAAATACATCCATGTTTGGATACGAATAGGTAGATGCGGCTCTGGCACAGATGTATCTAGAGGTAAAACCTGAAACCCCGCTTTGAGCTAGACTCAAATAGGAACTGGTGCATGACAATGGGCCTTTCTGCACTCTTGTTTACGACACTCTCTGGGGATATGATTTGGTAAATTCATAAGCTTAGTATGAACCATTATTAATGGAATTAAAAAAATGCCCCTAAGAATATATGTTGGGAAGTAGATCATGGATAACATAGATAAGTTAAGGAAATAAATGTAATTTATATGTTATCCCTTTTTTCATTAGATTCCCCTTTATTTGTTACCCCTAACTTTCCTTTTATTCCATCCACTGGCTAGTAATAGGAGGACTTGGGCTAACAACTGATGTGAAGATCAACGTGATGATTGTTCTAATGTGATTCCCAATCTGATGGGAGTGGAAATTAGAAACTCCAAAATGATACTCTCTTATTTAACTCAAGTATTGAATAGAAACATGGTTCAAGAGGAACATTCACCCCCCCCCCCCCCCCCGCCCACCCACAAGAAAGAACAAGATGCAATCTATATGTTCATAAGACAAAGGCCTCCTAATTTTAATAGATCATCTGATCCCTCAATCATCGAACAATGGATCAACTCCATTGAGAAGATATTCTCTATCCTTCAATGTTATGAACAAGAGAAGGTACTTATGGCTGCTTATCATATGGAGAAATAATATGATCAATGTTTGAAATTGATCAAAAATATGAATCTTGAGGAGGAGATCGAGGCATCAGAATAGAAGGATTTCCAGAAAATGTTTTTCAATAAATATTTTCCTCACACCCTCTAACTTAAGATAAAAAGGTACTTCCTTTCCCTTAAGAAAAAATATGACAAATCCATAAGAGAATACAAGGAAAAATTTACAAGGGTTTCATGATATACCTCTAGATTTGTCATTACCCCTGAATGCAAGGTTGATCGCTTCTTTGGTGTTCTAAAACCTAGCCTACAGAAATCCCTAGCGATCTGTGACTTCAAGAGCTATGAGGAAATTTTCCAATGTTCCCACAAAGTCAAAATAGAGATTGGTGAATCTCAGGGGTATCATGGGGATAATAAGTTTAAGGTGGAATTTAATTTTGGTGGTCCTAGGGATAAATCCAATGGTTCTAAGAAATTACAACACCCCATTTTCCAAAGGTGCGGAAAGAAGCACATCGGATATTTCTTGAAGGGGATGAGTAAATGTTTTAGGTGTGGAAGAGAATGTTTCCTATCTATTAACTGCCGACAATAAAAACTCACTGCTACGACAGAGGAGAAGAATTCTCAATTCAAACCTCAACGTATTGTTCATTGCTTCAACTATAAAAAACCAGGGAACTTTGCAAACCAGTTCTATAAAACAAGGGTTTTCGAAGGCAACCAATAACCTCCAAGGCAACAAGGGTGATATTTTTCCATCATTCCCACCAAATAAAACCCCTAAAATTAAGTGGTGATAGGTATACTAGTAATTAATTCAAGAATAGTGAATATACTTTTTGATTCTACTTATAAAAATTCTTTTATATCCTGAAATTTTAGTAGAACAATCCCAACACCACCAAAAATCATGGAATTAAAGATGTTGGTGAGAACAAAAAATGGGTAAATCATTGAATCCCATTAATATAACTCCTACCCTATCACAATTTGTGGTTTGAACTTCCCAGTGAAACTTGTGATACTCCCTCTAGTGGAATTTGATGAAATTATTGTCATGGATTGGATTTCCCTATATAGAGACAAAATAAATTTCTATGAGAGGGAAATCACTCTCTATATGGAAAATCAACCCCCGGTTTTGTAAAAGTGAAAGGAGGAGGATGAATATTCCTTATCACCATCATCTCAAGTGTGGATATTATGACCCTATGATAACATGTATCTTTCTCAGATGATTGAGTCTAAACCATCCTTGAAGACATGTCTATTGTGAGGGAATTCCCTAAAGTGTTTCTTGAGTAATTTCATGGTCTTCATACTAGAAGAGATATTGAATTATTGATTGATCTTATACTTAGGGTGCTTCTAATATCCAATACTTCATATAGAATGGCTGTTGTGGAGCTTGAGGAGCTGAAGAAACAACTATAGGAGAATCTGGATAAAGGTTTTATATGCCCAAGTGCTTTACCATGGGGTGAATTAGTCCTATTTGTCAAGAAGAAAGATGGGTAAATGCGCCTTTGCAATGATTATCGTGATCTGAACAAAATCATGATAAAGAACAAGTTTCCTCTTCCCTGAATTGATGACTTGTTCGATCATCTACGTGGATCACAATACTTCTCCAAGGAATATTTGCAGTCGGGATATTACCAAGTAAGGGTGAAGAAGGAGGATATCCCCAAGACTACTTTTTATACAAGGTACAGGCACTATGAATTCATAGTAATGCCTTTAGGACTCACTAATGCTTCAGTAATATTCATGGACTTGATGAATAGAGTCTTTATATATTACCTCAAAAAATTTGTGGTAGTATTTATAGATGATATTCTAATGTACTCCAAAACCAAGGAGGAGCATGAGGAATATCTAAGAACTTTACTAGAGACCTTGAGAAAAGAGAATCTCTATGAAAAGTACAGAAAGTGCAAGTTTTGGTTGATGTAATTCTCATTCTTGGGTCGTATCATCTCAATAAATGGGATATATGTGGATTCATCCAAGACAACTGCAATTAAGGGATGGCCAAGGCAAACATCTGTGATGGATATTTATAGATTCCTAGGGTTATCTGGATATTATCGCCAATTTGTGAGAAATTTCTGACGATTTTAAAACCCTCTTACCAAGATAACTCAGAAGCGAGTAAATTTTTTTTTGGAGTGATGAATGTGAATATTTCTTCAAGGATTTGAAAAGGAGGATTATCACTATGCATGTGCTCACATTACCCACAAGTGTATAACTTTGTATGGTATTTGGTGATGCTTAGAAGAAGGGATTGGCCTATGTGTTGATGTAAAATGAAAAATTCATTGCCTATGATTCAAGGAAATTGAAATTTCATAAGAAAAACTATCCAACACATGATCTGGAGATGGATATATTAATCTTTGATTTGAAAATTTGGTGACATTACCTCTTTGGGGAGAAGGGTGAAATATACCCAGATCACAAAAGCCTCATGTATATATTCACACAGAAAGATTTAAACATGTTCCAAAAAAGATGGTTAGTGTTGATCAAAGACTATGACTACTCAATCCATTACCACCTTGGGAAAGAGAACAAGGTGGTAGATTCTCTAAGTAGAAAGGACCCAATGATTCTTTCATTGATGAGAATTTAAAAGTATCCAATATTCTTAGATTTGTTGAAGATGGACATGGGAATCATAAATAAGGGAACATCATAAATCCTTTCACAATTTATTTCTCAATCATCTCTTTTGGAAAAGTTAAAGGATGCTCAAAATAATGATGTGTGAATTTAGAAGAAAGTGGAAATTATCAGAAAGGGAAATCCTCATATTTCAATTTTAATAAATAAGTAATTATGTGATTTGGTTCAAGAATATGTGTTCCATCAAATCTTGAGTTAAAGAAAGAACTTTTGGATGATGTACATAGTTAGAATTTTTCCATTCACCTAGGAAAAACAAAGTTGTATTGAGATCTCCGAGAGCATTATTGGTGGGATAACATAAATAATGAGATTGTTGAGTATACATCAAAGTACCTGGTATGTCGGTAGTTGAAGGATAAGAGGTATATTTATATGGGGATGAAGCAACCATTACCCATACCAATGTAGAAATGGGAGAACATCACCATGTACTTTTTCATCAGACTTCCAAAGACATCCAAAGAAAATAATGCTATCTAGGTTTTGTGGATCATCTTACAAAGACTGCACACTTCATTTCAATTTGAGAGGATTTCTCATTGGATAAACTAGAATTTATATATATCAGAGAAGTGGTAAGGCTGCATGGTGTACAACTATCTATTGTATCTGATTGAGATCCAATATTCACCTCTAAGTTCTATAAGTCTTCAACATGCTCTGAATATTGAGTTGAACTTCAGTGCGGCTTATCATCCTCAAACTGATGGACAATATGAGCGGACTATCCAAACACATGACAACATGTTGAGAGCATGTTCAATGGACTTCAAAGGAGGATGGGGTCAACATCCTCCTCTGGTTGAGTTCTTTTACAATAACAGTTTTCACTCAAGCATCCAAATGGCTCCTTATGAATCTCTGTATGGGAAGAGGTATAGAACACTGCCATGTTGGGATGAAGTAGGGGAGAAAAAAATCCTAGGTCCCAAATGGTCGAAGAAATGGTGGAGAAGCTTAAGACCATCTAGCAACACATTAAAGCAGCTCAGAGTCGACAAAGGAGATATGATGATAATCGTCAACGAGACCTAGAGTTTGATGTTGGAGACATGGTATTCCTCCACATATCACCGTGGAAGAGAGTTATCATATTTGTGAAGAAGGTAAAGATTATTCCAAGGTACATCGGCACTTTTTGGGATCCTTGATCATATTGGAGAAGTGGCCTATCGACTAGCACTCCCACCCAACCTATCTCAAGTACATGATGTATTCCATGTATCACTATTGAGGAAGTACATACCTGACCCATCGCATGTACTCAATCTAGAGGTGGTACCATTGGAGAATGAACTCTCCTATAAAGAGAATCCAGTGAAGATCTTAGATTGTAAAGATAAAGTTCTACGAAATAAGACAATTCCCCTCGTCAAGGTGTGGTGGAAAAACCACAAGTTTGAAGAAGAAATGTGGGAATCAAAGGAAGTAATGAAGAAGAGTTACCTTCATCTGTTTTAGAGTGGGAAAAGGAAATTTTGAGTGCAAAATTTCTTAAGGGGGGAAGATTTTACTGACCCAAACTTTTACTGATGAAAATTCCTCTTGATCTGATTAAATGTATTATTATGTAAGATGGTTATATAAAACATATGAACTTATTTGGTTTTATGTTTTTGTATTTTAAAATACCATTAATAATTGTTACCATTGCTAATATAGTCATTGAAGAGTGATCACATGATTAGTATAAATATAGGGCTTTAACAAATCCAATTTACTCAGACAAAGGAAGCGATGGCCTCATCAAATAAAATTTATATGTACAAAGTCCATTTTTTAGAGTTTACAAAGGAGGTTTCATCACTGGGATTCACTCTTGACCAAGCCAAAGATGATCTTCAACATGTTAATCTTGAATGGAACTTCCTACAAGAGAAGTGGAAGTAGAGATTACCACCCGAGCAATGTTATCTGAGCCACCCCAAGAGTTTGTCACCATTTCACACCTTACCCTTAGGTCATATGTAGGTGATATAAGGGGTTATGTAACAAGACCCTAGCACTATGATTATGTGCATTATTTTTGTATAGAATAAATAATATACATTCATTTTAATATTGTTAATTTATAAACTATTTTTAAATCACAAATAGTATTTTTAGTTAATATTCAATTAAGAAATCTATTTTGATGAATTAATGGATTTTTAAATTAAATAATATTTTAATAAAATATTATTACTAAATTAATTTTTATTAAATATAAATAATAGTATAATTTTTATGAATATAATTGTAATTTTTATTGAGGTTTGAATGTTTTTTTTTTTCAAAACCCATTAATTTTCAATAAATATCAATTTTTATTTTAAAAGTAAAAATTCACATATTTAGAAAATTATTTATATAAAATGAATATTATTTTTGGAATTAGGATGTCTAAATTATCCAATGATTAAATTTTCATAATTTTCTGAGACAGTCAAATTTTTGGGTAAAAATTAAATACTATTTAAATATATAATGTGTTTTATGACATCATAGTGAACCGATAGTGATGTAATAAAACACTATAAATGGTATTTTCGACCAATATATGTTTTACCATTGAAATAATATGATTTTAGGTCTGTTTGATTTATTTTACAAAGCCTTAGTGGACCCTCCAAGACTTATAAAACATTTTAAAATTTTAAAATGATTTTCTTGGGAGTGTGACTCACATCCACATAAGAAATACAAATATATTAATAATTTATTCCATTGGACTTATAAAATAATATTTTCTACTCCAATTTGGAAAAAACCATGGGCAAATACCATGGGATGGTTTCTAGTTTTGATTAGTTTAATGTGTGGTGTCCAAAACCTAAATAATAAAGAATTCCCTCTCATTTTCTATATAAACCCACCCAATATACCATTCCTATTCACTAAAACCATTTGTAACTCGATCAAACCCTTCCCTCCTCTCTCTATAATCCTCCCAAGGTACCCCAAGCTCCCAAGAAGACTCTCTCAAGCCTCTTACAAGCCTTTAAGATCACACTTCCATGTAGGGATTTCTTCTTTTCTCATTTTTGTCCAAATTTCTTTATTTTGTATACAATTTTTTCAATTAAAAATGTTGGGGTATGATTTCACACCTCCCCCATAAATATATCCTTATTTTTAATTGATTATATACCTCTTTATCTCTTATTAAGGCCTCCCATGTTCACCCCGTTCCCATGCCAAAATTCCATAAGAAAATTTATCCCTCCTCATTTACATTGAAGAAATTATTTTATATTATGAATCTAAATTCCATTACATATATTTGGATATTATTTTACAAGCCCCCATTACTATCCATTTCATGTATAAATTATGAGAGACCCATTTATCTCTCATCAACCAATCTTATGATCTCTATTTGAAATCGTTATACTGTTGAAGTTACACCAAAATTTATATGCCAAAATCATCATGTGAGAGAATATAATACCCATTTACCTATAAATGGTATTCACCTTTATTCTCATATTCATATTGAATGATAATTTCATTTATTTATTCCACATTACTTCATCATTGAATAAATTATGATGTTGAATGACTCCATGTTATATGATCCATGTGGCACACTTATGCATGAAATGAAATGTTTATAAGGGGTGTGCCATGATAGCACTCCAATGAATTGGGTAAAGATTAGTATCACGATATGTCAAGTGAAATGAGGGTTTACCCATGATAATTCAAATTTAATGAGGGTTTACTCAAGAAAATTCAAGTTCAATGATGGTTTACTCATGCTCCATGTTTAATGAGTCTTGGCTCATGCTAATATCATTTTAAATGTTGTTGTCACATTTCCATGTTATGATAATCATGCTATATCATGCATTTATGTTCATGTTTCTCATGGGCTCCATTGATATGCATATTGCCTAACATGTACTATATTATTCATATTATTCCTTTTTTACTCTCTTACTCGGCTTTATATCTCACCCTTTTCTTATGCATGTCCTCAGGTTATCCCATGCAATGCTAAGTACGAAGGAATGTTGTGGTAATTTAAAAGAAGTTTTGAATAAAGATATTGTGCTTTATGTTCTAAGTTGTTTTGTAATGTTCCTAATTTTCCAAGAAACTAGACCTCTCAATCATCATATTTGTCTTAAGTACAAGATTAGGTAATAAATCATGTTTTAAGTGTGTAATAAAGAGTAGGGTTGTTATATATCTAGCCTAGTCTGTTCACACAGACCAGAAATCCCACACGTGGCTCAGCTACTGTTGTAGGCTCCCTCGGCCTCTATTGCGGGTGGCCATCTTCCGCCGTGTGCCGCCGCCGATCGTCGACACCCCGGTTGTCCCTTCTATGGGCCACAAGACTCTCTTTAGTGCTCTAATTTTTTATCTGGAATATGTTCTGGAATCCTTGGGTCACCACCTTCACTATTGTGGGCTCAGATCCATGCCATGATCCATCCTAGTGAAAAGTTATTCGAGTGTATATATCTCCCGCACCGCTTTGATCCATATGAAATTGTCTTCACTTCACCTCATTTGAGCCATTCTGATTCCAAATTTGCGATATCGGATCATTATGGCCAAGATCGAGTGTGAAACGATCGATCGATCGATAGCAAGGTGTCAAGTCATGGTCTAATGAAAGAACTCATGTGACGAATAAAGAACGGGGGGGATATGAATTAACAAATAGGAATAGACCTCAATTTAAATCCAACAAAAAAGGATAATAAAATCTGATACACAATCCCCAAAACAATTCCCACAAATGAAACCCTCTCGTAAGAACGATCGATCCATGGGTTAACCTGGTCATGGGTTGATCCATGCTTGTCGTTAATTCCAAGAATGGGGAAAACGGAATTTAAATAACACACCCTACCTGGGATTGGATCATTTGATGTTGTGGATTCATTTTCATTGATGACCCATTGAAGAACGATCTCTATCTGCGTCCTTGGTCCTGATTTGCGGGCATTTGTCATCGTGGGAGACTCTCCTATTTGTCTTAAGGAAAATATGGGGTTATGGTGATAACCCTGGAGTTATAACAAATATTTTCTTAAAATAAAAACATATGTTGCATCAAAAATATTTTAATTTAAAATATTTTAATGATTGTTACATCTAAAATCTAACTTTTTGTCTAGCCCACGACGGATGATGTTAGTCCCACCTAAGTAAAACTCCACATTAAGAACTCAAAGGCGGTATCATATTTCTATTCTGAGTCACCTTTCATGAGTTATTAAGATTTAAAAATAAAATAATTTTATTTAGCTATTTTATTAACGATTACATTCTTTTCAGTTTTTCTCATTGGAGACTCATAACGATTACAGTTAATTTGTGAATAGAGTAAACATGTCATTCTGAACGCAATGATGCTCTCAGATTTCTAATTCAGTCCCCCATTTAAGAGTTATTACATTTCTTCAGTAAAACCACTCACACATGCTATTAAAAACATAACAGTTTTTATCGAATCATTTCGGGCACACTGGGCCTTGGAATCGCATGTTGTCTCAGTTCCTTGTCTCAGAATTTTCCCAGAAATTTTCTAAAAAAACTGGGAAAATCTAATTTATTTCATTCTCCTCACCTTAAGGCTTTATATAACTGAAATCCAAAATAAGGGATGCCCAAAAACATGAGGGTATGAGAATGAACTTGATCCCCCTGCTCCAATGTGCTCTTCAAGATATTCTCGTGCTTCCACCGAGCACACACTAAATGAATGGACTACCCACCGAGGTTCTGCTCCTTCCAATCCTCGATCTACACAACTAGGATGCAAAGTGATCACCCTAATTAGAAACTATATTTTATGGGATTCAATGGAGTCGATCTATCTCCTGAATGTAGTGGCATCCCATGATCTCTACTAAACTCTACTTCCAAAAATCTAAGAAGTGGCTGACTTGGTGAGTGAGTCAACGATCACCCAGATGGTGTTTTATTCCTTGGATGTACATGGTAAACCCATCACAGAATCCATTGATATCCTTTATCACTCCCTTCCTGTAACCCCAATGAAGAAAAGAGAAACCCCCTTCTAGAAATAGGGGCTTTACATGGTGAGTTGACAAACTATAAAACTAATTCAAACAAGAGCTCATATCTTATATCAAGAGGTAAGCCCAGATTCAACCCATTCCATCATCCCTAGTGACCTCCTTGACACCCATATTCATTTCCTAATCTATCTCACCACTCTAGGAATCCACTACCACTATTGTGTGTCTTATGAAAGAAATATGTGCTCCCCACCATTCGAATATCCCAAAGGGGTATTCCCCATTGACAACTGAGCATGTCAAGTCTCATTGTCGGTATCACCGATTCATACCTCCCTAACTCACTATAAGAGTGTAGGGGTAACAACCACCAAATTGAGGTAAGTTGAATCATCTATGTCTACAAATGATAACTATAACGAGGATAATAGCTATGTTTCCTCATTTCGTAGCTACAAAACGGATCTCTTGCAGAGAGAATATGCTACCACATTTCCCGTACCAGGAGTATAGACTCTCCCCAAGTCATAGTCCTGGAGGAATATTATTCAACACCTCTTTATCAGGTTCATAACCTTCTGAGACAAGATATACTTTATAATCTTGTGGTCTGAGTAGACGATAAACCACCCGTCCATCAGTTAGTGTCACCACATCTTCAATGAGAAGACCACTATTGCCAACACAAGATTTTGGTTGTGTAGTTCTACTCATGTGGTCTAAACTGACGTGAACCATAGGCAATCACTAATTGCCTATGTATTAGGACACAACCAAGTCTTGTAACTGAGTCATCATAGAACACTATGTACATGACTCTCGCCAATGGAAAAATCAAGATTGGGGCACTCGTCAAACTCTTCCCTAATTGCTGAAAACTCTATCGGAAATTTTTTTTCCATACGAAATGTTTCCCCTTTCATGTTAAGGTTGTCATGGATGTTTCTACTCTAGAAACTTTAGTCACAAACCTTAGATAGTACCTAGAGAACCCAAGGAAACTCTTCACCTTGGTAAAGTTCTTGGGTGGCTCCCAAGGAAGCGTCACCTCTATCTTCGCTGGATCTACTGCAACTCTAGCCTCTGAGGATGTTTCCTTGAAAGTGTACCTCTTGTATCAATAATTGACACTTAGGTAGATTCCTATAAATATGGTGCTCTCAGATTAAGTATAGGACCATTCTTAAGTGTATCACATACTCCTCCTTGGACACTGAGTACACCTAGATTTCATTAATAAATACCACTACAAACCAGTCTAGGTAGGGCTGGAAGATCCTGTTCATGAGTCTCGAACACTTCTAGGTGTTCATCACACCAAACAGCATATAACGACCCAAGCATGATGTATATTAATATTACATCTTTTCATATGAATATTCATTATATTTTACAAATGCATTCCTGAGGACCATAATAGCTTAGTGCCTTTGGAAACATAGAATACATTCTTTTAACTTGTGAAGATCTTCAACATATCCGTTAAAGATCTTCCCCTTTAGTAATCCTACTTAAATTATTTTTTTATAATATAAGGAATGGAAACATAAGAAAGGGTGAGATTTGATGATTGATAAGGGTAAGAAAACAATATATGAACATATGAATGTAAAAAAACATTAAAATAACTTTTGAATATCCAAATCTTGAGTCATTAAATAAATCTTAGTAGTTCATAAGGCATAAAAAATAAAGTAACATTAACCTTGATAACATAGAATTGGAATAAAACATAAACTTGTGTAAAATACATAAGAATATAAAATAATTTTCATGTTATCCAAGGATCATATCCAAGACCATCATAGTGGACAAATTCCATTACTGAACCGAGTTCACTCCTCATTCCAGCCCTGTATTACTGAACCGCATATACTTGTCATTTCATCCCTGTATTACTGAACCAAGATTTACTTGTTATTCTAGTCATGTCTATCTCATGAGATTTAAATATTTTTCCAATGAATTGGAGGGATATATAGGCCCTAACCATCTCATAATTAAATCATTCTTATGTGTTCCACAAAAATGAAATCATTCATCATAGCATAACCCAAGTAATAAAATGGTTTTCTTAAACACCATTCCATCAGAACATAATCCATGTAAAAAAATGGATTTTATAAATAGACTTACATAATAAATAAAATTAACCATAATAATAATAAGGATAGTATACTTGAAACATATCTTTAATCTTATATGTAAATTAATTTTGATAAAACACTTGAAATTAATTCTTAAGAAAAATATCCATTCTTATTCAAAAACATTTCCTTTTTTCAAAATTCCACCCAATATTAAAAGAAAAGAATTTAATAGAAAATAAACTTGAAATATTGTAAAGTAATATTCATGTAAGTAATTCATTATTAAATCATAAAAATATGTTCACACTGTATAAGTTAAAAAAACATTCTCCTCATACTTTTGCCGAAAAAAGTCAAAAAGCAACTCTAATCAAATAATGACAAAAGATTTCATTCATACCGTTTAATAAAAATTCACCAAAGGGAAAAATTAACTCTAAAAAATTGTATAAGAATATAAATAATATTACATGCTTATGAAACATATATGTGGATGACAAATATACCCTAGTAAATACTTATGTATAAATAATCTCAGATAATAATGAGATTGAAAAATTATCCCTTACCTAAGGTATGATATCCTACATATGCATCCAAACCTTCTGTATAATGATTTAAATAATGTAGTTCAAATATTATAGTATCATAATAATTTTTATGATATCCTATATGATTATATAATCATCCTTTTGTTAGTAACATTTCATTGTCACTCGTTATTCGGATATTAACTACTTTATGTTCTTATGCATGTTTTGTCGTATAAGTTCATGTTCCACTTCTTATTTTATAGTTATATAATTTAAAAAATGATATTAGTATAATATATATCATATTTATTCATTAAATTCATGTATATAATCTTGGTTTAATGAATATCATGTAGAATGAATCGCATCGCATCGCATCGTGGAGACGGTAGGTAGTACAAACACATGAACGACGATATCATTCACTTAATGGTTAAATGGTAAGGAATTGTATGGTATATTAATTATAAATAATAATTATACTATTATATTCATTATTTAAATCCATTATAATCATAATTATACCCATCCAAATTAAATATTTTTGAATAACGAATTACACCACGGCGTGGAGACGGTAAGCTGTAAGTACACACGCATGGTGATATTGTTATTCGTAGGATGAATAAAATCAGGTATAAGGTTGTCCCATAATTATAATAACATCTCATAATGAATAAGATACTATATTTATTAATTTATTATGGAAAAAGATAATAATAGGAATAAGAATAAGAAGAAGAAAAGAATTTTTAAAGAGGTGATAAAACAGTTACCACTTTTTCGAGTATCTTTTTTTGATTTGCACAGAAGGTAGATTTCTAGACAAATTGTAGCCTCTAGGAGGAAGGGAAGGATTTAGGGAGCTTATTTGAGGAGAATTTTGATGATCCAATGGGATTTAGAGGTGTGAATAAATGGGTAGATGTGGTGGCTTTTTATAAGAGGGAGGTGGGGCACTTAAGGAAAGTCTTGAAATATTATTTTATTATAAATTGATTTACAAATTATAATTGATAAAAAGTGATAAATTTCAAGGATAATATGAGTATAGTTTAAAATAATCTCATCCAATAATTTTTAGACCTGTATTTATTTTATTTTAAACCTTATATTTCCAGTTTACCCTTAATTACTCTCTTTTAATTTTAACTGAGGTAACAACATTTTAATTATTAAGAGGCTATTGAGTTTACTTATATGGGGTAAATTTTCCATAATTGGAAAAATAATTAACTTTTATACCTTATTAAATACACTTTTTAATTTTTTTAAAAATTATTTTTAAATAATTTAATAAAATATTATTTTAATAAAATATTAATAGTGTCAATTTTTACACTATTCATTTCATTGAATTTAAATAAAATCTAGAAAGAGATATAACATCAAAAAAATGATTTTAATAATATTATAACATGTTATATTAACCTATAAATAATCATGGATTAAATAAATTATTACAAATAATATTTATTTTACTATTTATAATATCATTTATTTGATATTTCTCTTAATAAAATAATTATTGTATCATTGTTGTGTCAATATATATAGTAATTATTTAATATCTAAAAATTATAAATAAATTAACATTAGTAGATAATTTCATTATACTTCTGGAGACTATTTATGTTCTATGTTTTATCAAGTTTATCACTACATTAAAATTATTATACTTTTAAGAGATAAGAGAGTGACATGTTTCCACTTTCTTTCATTTTAATTATAATTACATCACTTTCATGGAATAAATTCCATTAAATGAATCAATTTGGACCCTTACGTGTTATTGGTAGACTTTAATTAATCCAATAAGATTTTGGCAGGTTTTAGGATAATTTTATTATCTTTATCATATTGTTTGTTACCCTAATTTACCTGATTTACCTTTAACTATGGTAAATAAAAATTACCGTAGTTATTAATCATAGTTTCCAAAAAAATAAACGTAACATATTAAAATAATTTAGACCCACTAATTCCAAATATGGAATCCATTTTTCAAAATTCAAAACACAGAAGTTCTAGGGATTAATGTAAAATTAATTCTCATTGTCAAAGTGAGAAAATGATTTTTTTAAGTAAAAACATCAAAAGATTGATGTGCATTTATATTTAATTATAATATGAAATTAATTCCAATGAACAAAATTGTATTAAATGATAAAAACATAATATAATTATACTTGAAAACCAATTAAAATGATAAACTTTTTTTATAAATAAATCAGATGAAAAATCAGTTTAAAATTAAAATACAGTATGTTTTACAATTCATTAAAAATGAATATTATAAAAAAGATACCAAAAATTCAACCAAAGTAAATTTTTATGTCTTGATTATAAATAAGAAGTTTTTTTTTCAAAAATAAATTGTAAAAGTGTAATGAACTAGATTTAAAATTGGTTCTCCATCAAAAGGTGGTAAGACTACATTTTTAGAAAAACACTCATTTTATCCGTAAAATTGAATTTGTTATTATATAATGTATAGAAAACATTTAATTTTAATTTTAAAACTTAAATTGAATATATTAAATTTATATTTCACTAATAAAATCCATAAATAGTACTTTTATTATTTTATAAACTCACTTATTGGCATTTAAATAGTTTTTCAAAAAAACATTTTCTTTTAATTAAAAAGGGTTTTATTTTAATTTTTAAATAATTGTTCACAAAATAATTAATTAAATTCATGTATAAAAAATATTTACCTAAATAAATTAATATCATTCACTCCCACCATTTTAACAGTTAGTTTATAAGGTAACATAATAATATTTAGTTGTTCACTTATCTAAGGTCTTGAGTAAAATGAATTATAGCAAAAGAACATGAAATTTGGTGTAACACAAGCCAAGCATAGTATTGTATATGCCGCAAGATAATACGGTGTTGCGTATAGTGAAAACTAATCTTTGTGTAGTATACGACACAAGACATCAAAGAAATTAAAAATAATATGTCTCATAAAATATCAGGGTGTTACATTCTACCCCCATTACAATGAATTTAACCCTTAAAATTAGTCAGGGTTATAAAAGGTTTACTACTTGAAATTTTCTTTTATAGAAACCCAAATCATAAAAAGGAATAATAAAACTTCATTTTAAAAAGGAAAGTTAGAAACATAACAGTTACCCAAAGTGACTCATCACTAGGTTTCCAAATAGGAGAACATAGGTGGGAAATGAAAACATGGGTATGGAAGAAAAATCTAACCATCAAGTTTTGATGGATAGTGATAGAGAACAAGGTTTGGAGAAAGTTAACAACCAAAAAACCATAAATCTGTGATGATTAAAGGGACCATCTGATTTATCAGATAAGAATGTACTAATATAACATTTTTTGGTTTTCAAGATCATTTCCCTAAAGTTGGAGAACATGAGAAGAAATACGTACTTCATTTTAGTACAATCTCACCATTGTTCTTGCCTTGAAAATTTTACACTTTATCTCTTATTCATATAAATGAAGTTGAATTTTTCATTCATAAATTTTAAGCAGATCATTCGATCCATGAATAGAATGATAGGTCATTTCATCAGTCTCAACATAAAGTTTAACACAGGTTATAAAATATGAAAAAGTCAACATATAGTGAGATAATACATTAATCTAACTAACTTCAAACAGAGATTAACTTAAACTTTCCATAAATTGTTAACTTTAAAATCCTTCTAAAAGATAAAAATCCAAAACCTTATATAGAGGTAAACTAAATTAGATTAAAATTTATCTCCCATATCTCATAAGGAATTTCTTGGTTGTCACATTCCAAACATGTGAATAACATAATCATGTATTCTCTTGAGTCATGGTAACAACCTGAATTATAAGATATCTTTATTGAAAACATGCATTTTTTCTTATTCTTAAGTCCAAAAAGCTATAATCTTCATCCATGATAGGATAACCCACATTTCAATAAATCCTTAACTAGTTCCAAGGTAACTAATATTGTCCAATTTACATTTTCCTATCCAACATACCTTTATCCAAATATAATTATCTCAACATCATGTTTATATTAACGATCATCCTTCCTTAAATAATATGTTTTCTAAAAACATCACCTTATTACCTCAATTAATTTTCATGGTTACCAGTACCACTCAACATATAATTTCAAATACATGTGGAAAACCACATTGTACCACTACCTAGATATTTCATTATTCCATAATACCATAAAATATATTCTACAACATTATTTTGGAATCCCATTACATTAACACTCAATCATCCCACCACTTCATTTTCATACTCAACATCATCAATAGTGATCACATGTGATTTTTATTTATATTTGGCCTTAAGAGGTTGTTGATGTCGATCATCATTGATCACCCTTGGTTTAGGGAATTGGTTAGCATAATGCCCCATTTCCTTTCACTTGTATCATTGAAGTGTGGGTGGTTCATTCTCTATAGCCTTTTCTCTATTCACATCATTAGCTATCTTTTTCTCATTGCTTTGGAACTCAACTGCCTGATGACCTTCTTTTCCACGCTTAAATCATTTTCTAGTCTCTTTAATACAGTATTAACCATTCTTTTTTCCACACTTTGAGCATAAGGAAACACTCATCTTCTTTTCACCATTATTTTTGATTTTCCTTTGAACTCCATCTTTCATTTCTTGTCAAAACCATGAGATTTATATGTAACACCAACTTCTATTTATACCTTAATATCACAACCCACAATATCTTCATAGTAACTAATGTCTCTTATATCTAATGTCCTTTGAAGACTTATTTTTAAGCCACTGAAGAATCGATCAACTTTACTTTCAGGTTAGATGATAAAGCCAGAAGCATACCTTGCAAGACTTGTAATATTTGCCTTGTATGTGCCAACAGAATCATAATACTTTTACTTAAGATCAAGGAAATCCTTTTCCTTTTTTATTCAAATAATACTAGTAAAATAATTATTGGAAAATAATTTCTGGAACCCATCCCATTCCATGGATTCAATTTCATCTTTTTGCCTCATATTCTTGATTAGAGTCCACCACTGGTCTGCATTGCCTTCTAAATAATAAACATCCAAAATGAATTTTTCATTTTCTAAATAGCAAAGGATGAAAAATATATTTTCAATGGTACTGATCCATTATTCAGCAACAATTGTATCAGAAGACCCACTGAAAGAAGGTGTATGTTGCCTCATGAAGGACTCAACAGAATTTTGTTCCCTTCTCTGCTCATTTGGAAGTCTAGAATGATTCATAACTTGTGAAAGTAAAGTGATAATTTTTTTAATTCTATATCCCATAACATTTTTTGTTCACTAGGACAATATTTTCATTTCCAATTGCATTGATCATTAACCTAGTTCCTTCGGGTTCCAGCTATTTCCTAAATCCCAAAAAGAATAGTGTGAGAGAAAAAAATCATACTAGGAAAACAACATAATCCAGGGGGTATTTTCAATCTCTAACATATTATGTTTAATCCTAGGTTATTCATGATCATTACAAGAATTCTATGATTGTAACATATTATTATAAATATCCTTAGGAAATTCTTTCCAAATATATCTAGGGATCTCACTAAAGTGTTCGCATCCTAATTTCCAAATGTTGACTAAACCTTTCATCTGATACCAACTATAACGACCCAAGCATGATGTATATAACTATTACATATTTTTAGATGAATATTCATTAAATTTTAAAAATTCACTCTTTAGGACTGTAATAGTTTAGTGCCTTTGTAAACTTGTAATACATTCCTCTAACTTGTGAAATATCTTCAACATATCCCATAAAGACCATCCCCTTTAGTACTCCTACTTAAATTATTTTTTTCATAACCTGAGGAATGAAAACATAAGAAAGGTTTATCTTAGATTCTCAATAAGGGTAATAAAATAATATATTAACATATTAATGTAAATAAACATGAAAATAACTTTTGAATCTCAAAATCTTGAGTCATGAAATAAATCTCAGTAGTTCATAAGACATAAATCATAAAGTAACATTAACCATGATAACATAACATTAGCATAAAACATGAAATTTTGGAAAAATAGTAAGCATAGAAAATAATTTATATATTATCCAAGGCTCATATCCAAGACCCTCATAGTGGATAAAGTCCATTACTGAACTGAGTTCACTCCTCATTCCATCCCTGTATTACTTAACCAGATATACTAGTCATTTCAGTCATGTATTACTGAACCAGATTTACTTGATGTTCCAGTCATGTCTATCTCATGAGAAATAAATAGTTACTGAGTGCATTGGTGGGATATATATATCCTACCCATCTCATAATTGAATCATTCTTACGTGTTCCATAATATGAAATCATTCATCACAGCATAACCCAAGGAATAAAATGGGTTTCTTAAACATCATTCCTTCCTAACATAATCCATGAAAAACAAATAAATTTTATAAATATAATTCCATCATAAATATAATCAACCATAATAATAATAGGTATAGTATACTTTAAACATATCCTTAATCTTATATTAATAATAATTTTGATAAAACACTTGAAATTAATTCTTGAGGAAAATATTTTTTCTTCTTCAAAAACATTTTCTTTTCTCAAAATATTGTTCAATATTAAAAGAAAATATTTTAATTAAAATAAAATTGAAATATTATAAATTAATCTTTATGTAAATAAGGTGTTATGAAATTGTAAATAAAATTAATGTCGTATAAGTTAAAAAATACATTCTCCTCGTACTTTTGTCGGAAAAGTGTACCTCGAATCAAATAACGACAAAAGATTCTTTTAATTCTGTTTAATAAAAAATAACCAAAGGGGAAAATTAACTTTAAAAAATTGTATAAGAATAGAAATAATATTACATACTTAGGAAACACAGATTTGGATGATAAATATACCCCAATAAATACTTATGTATAAACAATCTCGGATAATAATGAGATTGAAAGATTACCCCTTACCTTAGGTCTGATATCCTTTGTATGTATATGAAACTCATGTATAATGATTTAAAAAAATTTATTGACTTATTCCAGAATCATAACCATTTTTATGAAATCATATATTATTATATTATCATATGTTTATTAGTAACATTTCATTGTGACTCGTTATTCATATATTAACTATTTTTTGTTCTTATGCAAGTTTTGTCGGATGAGTTCATGTTCCAATTCTTAGGTTATATTTATATAATTTAAATAATTATATTAGTATAATATATATCATATTTATTTATTCTATTCATTTATATAATTGTTGTTTAATGAATATCGTGTAGAATGAATTGCATCTCAGCGTAGAGACGGTAGGTCGTACTTACGCACGAGCAATGATATCATTAAACTAATGGTTAAATGGTATAAAATTGGATAGTATATTAATTATAAATAATAATTATCATTTTATATTAATTATTTAAATCTATTATACTCATAATTATACCCATACAAATTAAATATTGTGGAAAAACAAATTACACCATGGTGTGGAGACGGTAAGCCGTAAGTACCCACGCACAGTGGTATTGTTATTCATAGGATGAATAAAAGGAGGTATAAGGTTGTCCCATAATTAAAATAACATCTAATAATGTACAAGATACTTTATTTATTACTTTACTACATAAAAACATAATAATATGAAGTATAAGAAGAAAAGAATTTTGAAAGAGGTGATAAAACAATTACCTCTTTTTCGAGTATCTCCTTTTGATTTGAACAAAAGGTCACCTTAGGATGGATTTCAACCCAAATTGTGGCCTCTATGAGGAATTTAGGAATGTTGGTATATTATTTGAGAAGAATTGTGATGATCCAATTGGTATTGAGAGGTGAGAGTAAGTGGGTAGATGTGGTGGCCTTTTATAAGAGGGAGGAGAGGCACTTTAGAAAAGTCTTGAAATGTTATTTTATTATAAATTGATTTACGAATTATAATAGCTCTAAAGTGATATATTTCAAGGATAAGATGAGGATAGTTATAAATAATCTCATATAATAATTTTTAGATATGTATTTATTTTATTTTAAAACTTATCTTTTTTGTTTACCCTTAATTACTCTCTTTTAATTTTAATTGAGGTAACAAAATTTTAATTATTAAAAGGCTATTAAGATTACTTATATGGGGTTAGTTTTCTATAATTGGAAAATTAATTAACATTTAGAACTTATCAAATCCAATTTGTGATTTTAAAATATTTTTATTATTTTTAAATAATTTAATAAAATATTATTTTAATAAAATATCAATAGTGTTAGTTTTTAAACAATTCATTTCATTGAATTTAAATAAAATTAAAACAGAGATATAACATCAAAAAAATCATTTAAAAGTATTATAACGTGTCATATTCACCTATAAAAAGAAATTATGACATAAATTATTTCAAATAATATTTATTTTACTATTTAAAATATCATTTATTTGATATTTCTCTTAATAAAATAATTATTGTATCACTATTATGCCAATATTTACGGTAAATATTTAATATATGAAAATTATAAATAAATTTACATGATGTAGATAATTTAATTATATTTCAGGATACTATTTATATTTTAAGTTTTATCAAGTTTATCACTGCATTAAAATTTTTATACTTATAAGAGATAAGAGAATGACATATTGTCATTTTATTTTGTTTTAATTATTATTACATCACTTTTATAGAAAAAATTCGATTAAATGAATCAATTATGACCCCTAGGTGATATTTATCAACTTTAATTTATCCAATAGGATTTTGGAAGGTTTTAGAAGAATTTTATTATCTTTATTATATTGTTTGTTACCCAAATTTACCTGATTTACCTTAAACTGTGGTAAAAAAACCATAGTTACTATTCATAATATCCAAAAAATAAAAGTAACATATTAAAATAATTTGTACCAAATAATTCCAAATATGGAATCCATTTTTCAAAATTCCAAACACAGAAGTTAGATTAATTAATTTAAAATTAATTTCGTTGTCAAAGCGAGAAAACGAGGTTTTTTAGTAAAAACCATCAAAAGATTGATGTGCGTTTATATCTAATTTTAATGTGAAATTACTTCCAATGACCAAAATTGGATTAAATTATAAAAACATAATCTAATTATACTTTAAAATAAATTAAAATGATAACCTTTCTATATAAATAAATTAGATGAAAAAGGCAGTTTTAAATTAAAATGCATTAATCTTCACTATTCATTAAAAAATAAATATTATTAGAAAAATGAAAAATTTCAACCAAAGTAAATTTTTATGTCCTTATTCAAAATAATAAGTTTATTTTGTCAAAAATAACTTATAAAAGTGTAAAAAACTATATTGAAAATGGGTTCTCCATCAAAAATTGGTAAAACTGCATTTTTAGAAAAACACTCATTTTATCTGTAAAATGGAATTTGTTTTTATATCATGTCTAGGAAACATATAAGATGAATTTTAAACATTAAATTTAATATATTAAATATATATTTCACTAATAAAATCCATAAAGAGTGATTTTATTATTTTATAAACTCACTTATTTCCATTTAAATAGTTTTTCAGAAAAAAACATTTCCTTTTAATTAAAAAGGGTTTTATTTTTATTTATAAATAATTTTTCAAAAAATAATTAATTAAAAGCATTTATAAACAATATTTTCATAAATCAAATAATATTGTTCATTTCCACCATTTTAATAGTTAGGTTTTAAGGTAACATATTATTATTTATTTCTTCACTTATCCTCAGTTTGGTATGGAATGAATTATTGCAAAAGAATATAAAATTTTGTGTAACACGAGCTAAGCATAGTGTTACATATACCACAAGCTAATACGTTGTTTCATGCAGTGAAAATAAATCTTGTTGTAGCGTATAACACAATACATCAAATAAATTTAAAAGAATCTATCTCATAAAATCTCGAGGTGTTATACGTCATCACTAAGTACTCATAGTGCCTGTAGTGACATCTGAAAGCCATCTTCGAGATGTCCTCATCCTGCACCTGAAGTTGCTGATAACCCGATTTGAGTTCTATCTTCTAGAACAATCTCACTCCCTTTAGTTGATCAAAGAGGTCATTAATCCTCGGTAGAGGATACTTATTCTTCACAATCACCTAGTTTAGGTGCCAAAAGTACACACATAACCTCTAGCTCCCCTCTGCCTTCTTGGAAAAAGATTGAGATTGTCCATAGTGAAACATTGGGTCTCACAAAGACCTTCCTCTTCAAGTCCTCTAACTATGCCATCAATTCATGAAGCTCTATAAGAGACATCCAATATGATGAGGTAGATATCGGTGTTGTCCCGGGGTATAGTTCAATGCAGAATTATACCTCCCTATAAGGAGGTAGTACTCGAACATCTTATGGAAAGATTTCCTTATACTCATACACCATTGTAGGAAAATAAGGACTCATCTTATTTATTTCACTGAGGTTCATGCTAGCCAACTGATGTGTGATCGACTTCACCCTCCTACATGTGAGTCCATCATATGCTGTTTATGTCTCCCTTTCGCGGATAAAGGAAAACATGGTCCTATCTCTGTGGAAACACCTCATTATGCACCTAAAACAGTCAATATGAGCATGAACTATGTATAACCAATTAATACCCTGAATGATGTCGTAAGGCCTCAACACTGTCACCAAGACATCTCAACTGACCCCCCCCCCCTCCAAGAGTAAGGCACACTGTTGGTGCCAGTGTGTGATCGTCAAATCTTCTCCTGTGTGAGTTTCTAAGAATAGGGATCAAGTCAATAGTTCCACAAGAATATATGTGTCTTGAACAAGGGTCATGGAGAGAAAATAGTGACTAAAACCTATGTCTATAAAAACTGCATCTAGGGTAGAAAATACATAGATCATACCTCTAATTATCTTAGGATTCTTGGGATCATAAGCCCCCACCAGCTAGAGATGGCCTTGCCCATTTCCACCAGCTCCTTGAGCTCTCGGTGGAACACCTAGGGGTGGTGGTGGTAGTACCTCAAACCTCCATCCACCTCCTACCACTCATCTCGCTCCTCTACTATGTCTGCTTTCTGGGGGACTACCCTGTTCCTACCTATTCCACTACCTCAGATGTCCCTCAACCATCTCTTGGTCGGTCGTACGGCTGGTCGGACAATCTCTATCCATATTTCCCTAACCTTCGCATAATTATAATAGTCTATCCTTCAGCTGACTCACTCTACCCTAGGAGGCTTTCACCACTGACCTCATGTCCTAGGGATGTCTCCTAGACTGCTTGACCCACTTAGTTCCTTGCATAAACTTTCAGATACCTGCTGTCAAAGACCCAGTTTCCTAACACCCTATGGTACCTCCCACCACCAATGTCTGCTTCTTAAGAAATCTATCCACTATTATAGCCCGCTCTATCACCTCATCATGTATCAGAATTCTAATGGATATCATTGATGCCCTCAATTCTTAGTGTATCCCCTTCTCAAATGTATGATCCCTAAATAATGGGTCCCGCGCCATTTTGGTGGAGTAGCAAGAGAGATTCGTGAATCTATACGAGTACTCCAATACTGACTAGTTTCCCTACTACATGTGTAGTGTCTCTTTTAAATGCATAGAGTGTAACGTCACTGGAAATAACTCCTCCCTGAAGAGGTGCTTGAAGTCTTTATGGGATAACTTCACCTTCTCATGAGTCTAAGTCATAATGATCCACCATATCCCTGCCGAGTCTAGACGAATAATCACGTCTAGTATTATCATCTAGTCGATAGGCTTCCTCACTAAGTTTAAGACTCATGTAACTTCCTCCATCCAATCCTTAGCTAACTGAGGATCTGTCTCATCTTGGAACCTGAGAGGTCAATATCTTTGGAACTCATGCAATGCATTAAGCTTGTGTTCATCCTCTACCAGCAACGCTGGTAGGAACTGCTACTCTTTGGGTGGTGGTATCGCTGGTACACCACCAAGAGGTTCTATCTCTAGAAATTGTTCATGTACAGATTCCTCATCACTTGGTGGACCATCCTCGCTGTCATTCCCCAGAACCCTGGTTGTCTGCCTATGTGGAAGCATCCTAAAACAGAACAAGATATACCACGGTCAATAGAGTATACATGGTGAGATGTCTCTATCTCAATAAGTACATGATAACACACTCAATTTATATATGATGTATGAACCATTAATTTTTGGTGTAAATATTATTTTCATGTACCTAGTCGAAAATCAGAATTCAAAGTCATGGTGTATGGATACGTCGGTCGCCGCACCAACACTGGGTTCCCTAGATTGAAAGAAAAACTTGAAACACTTGACATTATTTCCCCAAAACAAGATTAAGACTAACCTCCCTCTGATACCACTCGGTCACGACCCATCCCCTGGGGTTCGTGTCGTGACTACCCCAAGCCTTCCCCCATAGGCTATGGGCTGACGACTAGCACTGAGTAGGCATTTCCCAAAAAGGGGAGTCATTTTCCTATAAACCTACACACACACACACATCCAGGAAAAGTACTAAAACTGAAAACACTGGGTAAACAGATATGCAACCCACAAAGACAACCACTGAGAGTAATAGTAGGTACTAAAAAGTAAACGGGCCAGAATAAAATCCCAACTGAAATAGAAAATTACAAGCTCTTGGATTTTATTCATAGAAAACCCAACCTAAAGGGTAGGTACAGTAGGTTTTCTGAATTTCATATAAGCATACCGCATCCATTGGGTCACCTTGAAACACCCCCTATCTCTGGATCATGAAAGACTCCATCAAAGCTGTCGATCATTTGCACCAAACACGACACATGTGGGTGAAGCTCGTGCAAGGATGAGTAAAAAATACTCAGTAGGTACCCCAAATCACAAAATAATTAAATAAATTAAACTAAAAGGAATCACATTAAGTATACCAAAAATAATATCACAAATAAATACACTAATTATACTACCAAAGAGGTGCATTAAGTGTATAATCTAAGAAGTATAATCAAGAGAGTTATTGGAGTCATCTCACACCAAATATAGATCTATGATAAATAAACCGGATTGACGTAAGAATCCATAGTATCCTTAAGTAGTAACATGTGGAGTGTTGGTAACACACGAAGTGTAGGAAACACATGGAGTGTCAGTAACACATGGATTGTAGGTAAGACATTAAGTGTAGAGAGCATACTGAGTGTTAGTAACATAGAGAGTATAGGTAACACATGGAGTGTCTTCAAAGACTATACGACCCACACCCTAGTGGGACATGGGGGTAATGACTCATTATTGGTAAGAAACAAAGTCTAGATGAGACACATAGTCTATTTTAGTCATGCATTGTAGGTAATCACATAGCTTCTAGGTGGCAGCCAGCCACAGGATTTTGTCCTTGCACGCTCATTTCGGGAGAACCTACTCCTCGAGCCAATAGGTTGTATTTAAACATCCATTAAAGCTCACTTAGAGTATCTTAAAAATACCTCCTCATCTTAAGGGTTCCAAATCTACAAACGGATCATCAAACAGACACACAGTTTGAGAGTTATGAGAATTTTAGTGAAAATGGGTCGGTTGGGTCCAGGTCATGTCCTACCCGGGCGGACCGACCGGAACCTACCCGTCCCGGGTTCCGCCGACCAGACCCACTAGTTAAAAACCAAACTGACCCATTGGGCCATGATCTTTGGGCTATTGGTCCACACGGTCTATCCCACTGGGCCACCCGGCAGCCCGGTTCTCACAGTTTGGCCCGTGTCGCACGTGCACGCCACCTCCATCCAGCCTGGTCCACTTATACGGACCGGAAATCCTACACGTGGCTCGGTCACGTGTGGATGGTTAACACAGGTTCCACCATTTCCCACCATCCCCATGGAATCTTCTACGAGCTCTATCGGCTTCCATCACTGGTGCCCCGGTGGTCCCTTCTTCCGGCCACCAAAATCCCTCTGGTGATCTGATTTTTGATCTGGAAAATGTTTTGGAATCCTCAAGTCATCAACTTCACTGTTGTAGGCTCATATACATGCCATGATCCATCCTAGTGAAAAGTAATTTGGGTTGCAATATCTTCTGTATCTCTTTTATCAATTTGACACTATCGTCGTCACACCTCCATCGTGTCATGTTGATTCCAGATTTTGCGATATCAGATCATTGTGGCAAATATCAAATGCACAACTATCGATCAATCACAATGTGTTGAGTCATAGTACAAACAAAGAACACCCATGAAGAATGAATAACGGGGGGAGGAAAGCATGAATCAAAAAATAGGAATGAACCTCGGTCAATGTTCATGTCGATCATGGTTTATTTCCATTAGTAGGGAAATCAAAATCTAACAACAATGGATAATCAAATCAGATACATGATCCCCAAAACAATTCCCACAAAAGAAACCCTCCCGCAAGAATGAGTGATCTGTGGGTCAACATATTCATGTTTTGATACATGTTCATCATTAATTCCAAGAACAGGGAAATAATGGAACTGAAATAACACACCCTACCAGGGATTGGATTGTTCTCTGTTGTGTATTCATTTTTTGTTGATGATCTGTTGAAGAACGATCTTGATCTGCATCTTCGATCCTAATTCACTGGAATTTGTCGTTGAGGGATCCTCTCCTATTTGTTTCAAGGAAACTCCAGGGTTATGTTGATAACCCTGGATTTATGAAAAGCAATTCTTAAAATAATGATCTTTGTTGCATCAAAAATATTTTTATTTAAAATATTTTAATGATGGTTATATCCAAAATATAACTTTTTCATATGGCTCATGCTAGATTATGTTGGGCCCTGTCTAAGTAAAGCACCACATTATAAACTCAACGGTAGTCTCGTATTTCCAATCTGATTCACCATTCATGAGTTATTAAGATTTTAAAATCAAATAATTTTATTTAATTATTTTATTTACGGTTACGTCCTTTGTGGATTTTCTCACTAGAGACCCAGGCTAATTAAAGTTAAGTCATGCCTAGGGTAAAAACACTATCCTGAACTCATCGGTGCCCTTGGATTTCTGATCTCGTCCCCCATTTAATTTTTATTCTGCTTCTTTAGGAAAACCACTCACGTGCGCTATTAAAAACTTACCAGATTTAATCGAACCATTCCGGACACACCAGGCCTCGGAATCGCACATTGTATCATTTCCTGGTCTTAGAGTTTTCCTATAGATTTTATAAAAATAAAACCAAGAAAATCTGATTCATTACAAAATAGATCATAAATTTGTGGCAACATATACTTTTTATTTACCATAACTTGGTTTATTGTTTGATAATAAACACACAAGTGAAGTGTTCCATCATCTTTCTTAGCAAAGAGAATAGGTTCCACCCAAGGTGACACACTCAGGAATATAGATCATTTCTCTAAAAGATTATTCAACTGAGTCTTCCACTCTTTCTTTTTAGCTGGTTCCATTCGATAAGAAAGAAAAACATCAGGAATCTCAATGAAAACAATAGGGATGTCATCACTTAAACATTCTCTCTCTAGATAAAAATCAAACACTGATATCATTTTCCCAAAATCTAGATAAGAAGGATTGTCTCTAATCAACCCCAGGTCTCACTCTCTCTGAAATATAAGGCACACCCCATCAGGTGCAGTAAAGGAGACCTATCAAATATAATAATAAATTTGGGATTTATTAGAAATAATCTAATCCATCCTAAAAATGACATCAAGAGATTTCATGTCAGGAACCAAAAAATCCCAATTAATATCAATCTATGATAAATATAAAATACAAGTATGACAACAGAGACCCTTCTCTATCTTCATTCCGATGGGTGAAGTAATATCCATCACATAAGATAAAATATCCATAGAAAGATTTAGTATTTTCACAATATCAGTCGATATAGATGAATGATATGAACCAGTATCAAATAAAGTATATGCTAAAGATGAATCTATAATTATGGTACCTCTCACAATGTCTGGACCCATATTTTCATCCTTTGGAGACTCTTTCACCGCATGAAGAAGATTCATTCTAGATGCCCATGGATGGAAACCCTTAGATCTTGAAGAATATGATTACAGAAAAGTATTATTTGGTGGTAATGATCATGTTCCACTACATTAGGTGGAGAAGATATAATAGAATATTCAAGTTTCCTAAATGACCAAAGGAACCACATATCTTGGGTGCCTTAGTGAAAACCTGTTTCGAATGCCTAGACCTTCCACACTGGTATCAAGTTAAAGGGCCACTACCAGGCACTGCATGAGGTATGGAAGATCCATAATATAGAGATCCCCCATGATATGCATTACACTTTCTATTCCCTTTATAGTAACTCACAGAACATCTATTAGGAGAAAAAGGAACTCTTTTCAAACCTGACTTACCATCCAGATCAAGTTCGACCATCAATTCCATGTCCATTATGTCATCATAAATAGAGAAATTCAATAAGAATACTTGCTAATGAATATCATATCGAATTCTCATATCAAACCATAGTGTTTTAGTCTTATCATTCCAAATAATCTCATGTGAAAAATTTACATGATCAACAAATCGGTCCAGATATTTCATCACGATCATGTCGGCCTGTCATGTTTGAAAAACTCTATAGCATTAGCCAGCACAATAGATTCTAGATATAAATGGTCAGTTAAAAGAACATTAAAGTTATTACACTCCAAACCATTGTTCTTTTTCATTGTCACCATAGAGTCTCACTATCTCTTTTTTTGTCCCTCCAACTTAAAGGTGGCACACTTAACATTAATAGATTCAAGAGTTTCCAAGAAATAAAACACAAGATCAAGCTTTATCAACCAATCCTAAGCCTCTTGAGGATCATTAGAACCATGGAATTTTGGTGGATTCTGGTGAAGGAACTCATGAGCATGATTTTGATACTCGTCTCTATGAGGTTATACAACTGAATCCTATAAGGGGATAGGTACAAGTTCATATCCCAAAGCTTGGAAAACATGCACAATAACCTCAACAAAATTATAGTCCACAGTAGGATTTTCTCTTTGTGGTTAATTAGAATATTCATCATAGATCCTATTCAAACATCTTCTCTAAGGCGTAAAGATACAAAACATCAGAAAACAACATTAAAGATATCATAATATAACTCAAATAAATAACTCAAACAAGAGTAATAGAAAAATTAATCACATCAGATAGAAAAAATAAGATTTGGATTTATACCTATCCAAATATAAAGTAGAAAAAATAATATAACTAGTATTCAATATGCCTTTCTCAAACCACCCATGGTGAATTAAGACTCATTACCATGATAGTTAGTAATGAACTCACTCAAAACTACCTCTTAAGCCTTGATAAGATATTCCAACTGCATACTGGCGTTAAGGAAAGATTCTCAACCAACACCTTTGATATCACTTTGTCATGAACCATCCTAGATACCCAAGTACCATGACAAATGAGCCAATCCTAAAATACCCCGAAGAGTGTTTTTGATCCCCATGGTTTGGATACTAGCACCAAGCATCATACAAGATAGAAAAGGGAATGAATTTTCCACAAACAAATAGTAGAAGATAAAGATACATATCAATATGCTCAAGAATCCTCAAAGAGATAGAACCAGAAGAAAAATAGGTATATTAGAACCTAAATAGTAAATCATCATAGTACTCAAAGTATGAAAAAAACTCAACATCCCAAATGACACATCACTCCAATCTTTAAGGGATCAAGAATATCCACCTCCTTTAAGAGGCTCTTTCCCTTTAGTGGGACCTGGTAGGATAAAATCTACAAACTCTTGAAGGAAAAGGTAGAGTGTGTAATAAAAATCCTATTAGGGTCTCACCATGTGTTCCATAATAATATTTCATAATAATAATAAAATATAATAATGTAATGACCTGGACCCAAACAGCCACTCGAACAGTGCTAAATGGGTCGGGTGTTACTACCTTAGGCGCACCTCCCCAAACGCCAAAGGCTGCCGACTAGAAGCTAGGGTCTAATAGGTATAGTGGGGAGGCTATACCCTCTCGGAGTATAATAGTAACGGTACTGGTCCGAGTATAACAGAAAATATGCAGCAGAATAAAAGACTCAGCAGAATTGAACCAGACCCGCAGAGTTGAAGCATAATCAATATAGATAAATAACGGAAGAAATAAATATAAACAACATCAGCAAAAATAAACACAACAGCATGCTGATCACATGTAACTACTACTGAGCAACAAAATATCCATCCAAATAAGTTCATACATATATGAATATAAAAAGGCGCCAATGGCTAACCAACTGTAGCTACAACACGTAATCATACTGACACAAGAAAAGAAAATAAAACAGAGTAACTCCAGCTAGGTAAGACCTCATGGTCCATACCATCTCCATGGAACAACTAACACAACCCATCTCCTGAAGCTGGCCTCTTTCCTGCATGTGAATCCATAAAGTCTGCACGTGTCCCGAAGGGCCTATGCAGGGTGTGAGAAAAATCTCAGTAGGATACCACCCAAGGGTGTGTACCTAATATAAGTGTTTAAGAAGTCATGACTTTATAAGAAAAATAGTAAACAGTACGATGAAAAAAAACACAAACTCCACTAGTGCTCAACAGCCAACATGGCGTGTCACCTGCTTCATCCAACACTGGAATCTCTGTCAAGTAGCTCGACACCATGTTCCCCCTGACACCATGTGTCTCAAGTACCGATGTCCCGAAGTCACGCCCAAGAATAGAAACCCAGCACCTTGTGCCCCCTGACACATCGTGCCACAAAAACCGATGTCCCGAAGGCACGCCCAAGAAGTAACCCGGAGGAACAACGATGCCTATCCTCAAATAAATAACCATAGGGACAGCGATACATGGCCTTAAATCAAGTAACCAGAGGGATAACTATATCCTCCATCAAGTAAGTAACCGGAGGGACATTGATACCTGCCCTCAAATCATGGCGAGCCTCAGATCCCAACCTGATAGCCTCAAAGCTATCCCCTGGAGGCACCTCACCTCCCACGTGGCTTCCTACGGAAAGCACCCCCAACCAAAATACCTAAACTGCATCTACGGGGGCCTATACCCACACGAGTGATCAAAACCACCTCATCACGGAGTATCTATGTGTGCACACTACTCAAAGTTCCGGGTGAGCGGTAATCACCAAAATAGTACCTAAGCCACCACACCTCTAACACCTCATGTCCCTACGACCATGCCGCTCTAGTCTGATGGCCTTACCATCCAAGAATCCCGGGCCATGCCCAACTTGACAGTCATCCCGCCTCAAGCCGACATCCATGATGCCCAATCACGTGGTTAAAACCACCCAAAGTAACCTTAGCTCAAGCCCAACCTGACAGTCATACTGCCTCAAGTTGACGTCCATGATGCCCGATCCTGTGGTCAAAACCACCCAATGTAACCTGGTCCAAGCCCAACCTTTGATCAGCATCACTCAACAATATTCGGGCCATGCCCAACACAACCAAAAGTTTACAGCCTATACAATTCAGCAATTACATATAAAATCAAAAGAAACACCTTTAAACAGGACAACAAACTAATAGTTGAACATCCTAACCAAGTGCAATCCCATACCAGAATAGATGTCTTTAAGGTCTCCAACAATTCATATCAAGGTGTAATAATCTCAACTTAATAGTTTTAAACATCATAGTTCAATTGAAACCATTTTGGCATACCTGGCCAAAATGCCCCAAATGAGCAACGGCCTCTTTCCTGGCCCTGCTCAATCAAAATAGAGAAAAGGGCATACCCAAGGTATCCCATAGGTCTAATAAGCAATTTAATATGCGATAGCAGATAAATTAGGGTCTCTCTCAAAATACCCTAAAACACGTCGAAGGTCGCGCCACCCAAATGACCACAAAAACACAAAAGAAGGTATGCACCACCTACCTGAGACTCGTACGATGCTACTCCTCTGGTAATAGCGTCTAATTAGGTCTAAAACACGGTAGATCTACAAAAGAATCAAATCCTCTCAAACCACAACAACTCGTTCTAGGACAGAAATCAAGAAGAACGGCTCAATAGGAATCAAGGCTTTACCAAGGGGGTTCCAACGGATCAAATGGTGCTCAAAACGGAGTTCGAATGAAGATCAAAGATGGATTTGAAGGTCCGGCTGGCTCTCCCCGCATAACCCCCGAGTGGAGGGAAGAAAAAGAGGAGAATGGGAATTCTCGGGTGGCCCGGGACTTAAAAACCCTAATTTTTAAGTGGCTTCATGGTTAACCCGCACGGTTTGGAAAACCATGCACCAACCATGTGGTTGCCGCTACCTCACCCAGGAACTTTGCACGGCCAACCCGCACAGTTTTCCAAACCGTGTGCCGCCCGTGCGGAGCCCACTGTCTCACCCAGAGACTTCACACGATTTTTCCGCACGGTTTGTTCAGACCATGTGCCAACCGTGCGCACCTGAACGACCTCCCCAAATTCAAAAGTTTAACCCAGAATTGTCCAATTTCTCTAGATTTCTCATAATCAAGTCAAAATTCAAACAGGGTCGGGATTTTGACCCGTTCCAAAAACTTGGGTTCTTACAATCTTCCCACCTTAACATAGCTCATCCCTGAGCTATCAAACGAAACCCAGGGATGACACCAAATATACCACCCCGATTAAAGCAACCCGGACTTCCCTGGTCACAAGGTTCTAGCTAAATTATTCAAGCGGATCCACACCTTAGGAATCGCCTAACTCGGTCTCAACCCGACAAAACACAGAACAAGCAAAGGTTCGCAAACCTGTGTTCTGGACTCAAGGTCCTCCCATGATGCATTGTCCCCCCTTCCCCTCATTGGAGTTCCCATGTCGTTTCTGACACCCAAACGTATCCCACACTGAATCGGTGTCCGCCTCCACGAGTTCCTGTACCCCATGGATGCTCAAAATGAACCTGGTGCCTAGCACCTCAAGTAACATACATCCTCGATGCCCCTATGCCCATGGCACCTCAAGTAACCTACATCCTCTATGCCCTGATTCCCATGGAAACTCAAGTAACTGCATCCTCGATGCCCTGATGCACACGACACCTCAAGTAACCTGCATCCTCGATGCCCCTGATGCTATGCATCTCATGCATATATATATATATATATATATATATATCATGCACCCGATATGGTGTCAATCCCACTGACTAGCTTCTAGTCAGCCCACATAGATCATGTGCACCATGTGCACTCAAAACGGACATGCCTCTACAGGTCATGCCAAGAAGGAAACATGGAATCACATCCACACACGTGGTGTACCTCTAACCGTCATCGGCTCCTCAACCTGCTTAGCCCCTGGCAGCTCCATTGCGTGCACCTGGCCTGAAGTACGACTACCTGATGCCTGACCTCCCTGTGGTACTGCTCTAGTCACCGGCTAATGACCCATTAGATGGGTCCTGCTATCTCGGTCATGTCCCCCTCGTGCTGATGAACCTCGGATACCCTCTCCTGGTACTGAACCTGAACCAACTCTGGATGCCACCGTCTATCATGGTCCCTATCTGCCAGCTGTCTGGAAAGGCGGCCTGCAAAACCTCTTTAAATTCCCGACCTATCCACATGCCCAACACTCCTTTGGAGGAATATCGCACTGAGTACGAACATGCCCTAGCTGTGCACGCTAGAAGAAAACCACTGAAGAACTGCTACGAGGTGGTCTAGCTGAGTCCTTGGCCTGACTGCCCTGCTGGAACTCATCCCATCCTCACTTCCTGCTGTCTGAACTGTCACCTCAAGCTGTCGTCCGACCCACCAGGGGCCTATCCCATTGGTTTCCCTCCGCTATGAGTGCCTGATTCACCACCTCTGAAAAAGAACCCAGCCTAAATATATTCACCTAGACCCGAATGGCACGTCGTAAGCCATCCTCGAAGCGCCTCACCCTAGCTGTGTCATCGCTTTCCATACCAGGTGCAAAGTGAGACAACTCAGTGAAAGTGGTTGGATAGTCCATGACGGACATATCTCCCTACTGAAGACTCAAGAACTCCCGAGCTCTCTCTACCCTCAGTGTCTCTGGGTAAAAGTTCTCAAAGAACCTGTCCTCGAAGTCCTTCCATGCCAGTCCATCATGCCTATGAGCCTGAACCTGCACATCCCACCAATGCTTCACCGGTCCTCTTAGCATGTACGTTTCCAGCTTGACCCTCCACCCTAAAGGAATCTTGAACTGTTCAAAGAGCATATGTATGCTCTCTATCCAATTTTCATCCTCCTACAGACCACCCTCACCCTGAAAAAGTGGCGGGTGCTGTGACTGGAACTCCCATGTCAGATAAGCCATAGATGGCTCTGTACCTTGCACACCTCTGTCGATCCCCTGTAAGACACGTACCAGGCTAGCTTAGAGCTGCTCGTCAAGACAAGGTATGAACGCTGCCAAACCTGACTATTGTCCTACCTGCACTGAATCCTAAACCTGCTCCTATCCCTAAGCCTATACCTGCGGCTCGTGCTCTGCCTATACCGAATCCTGAACCTGATCCTGTATTTGTGGCACTGTATCATCTTCCGCATTTCGCTCTATCAAGACATGTAGGAGGAACCCACTGAATACCATAAATGGTCAGACAGCTCATATATATAACAATATATATTTAACACAGATACGAAAAGCAGTAAAAGGAAGTGCATAACTACTACCCTTACTCTCCCCCACCGCAACACATGCCCACGGCCTCCTGGCCTTATGGCCTCCCTACCCGCCCTTATCATAGCCAAGTATCAAAAGTACCTCAGGTCATGCCTGTCCCAACAACAAGTGTTGCCTCAAACCGACGACCAAGTCGCCCAATCCTAGTGATAAAAATCACCTCAACCGATAGTACCTGCCTGCTCATACAAGAGCCAGACCCAAATACCCTGCCACATGCAATTTACAATATATACAAAGCATGGCATAACACATTTAAATATACAAGAAATTCTATCAGGAATTTCACCTATTAACATTTCAAAATAATATTAATCATGGAAATTGACATTTCCTTCACATGGAATTATCACTTCACAAAGCATACATGCAATTATGAAATTGAAATACCCTAAAATGTGCCTATCAAAAGCCAAGAAATCAAGCCTTTCCATACTGGTCCAAGGTCTAATTCTCCCTTACCACACCAGGTCAAGGGTCACATATCACAATCAACAAAATCACACATCAAGTGATATAACGAGGTGGAAATCATATAAACTGTAATCTGAGAAAAAGAAAACAGTCATTCCCACCCAAGGTAACTTGGTCCATCCCTCATACCTGGGGCTGCTGGAACCCAAGCACAAGCTAGAAACCCAGTTCCATTAACAACTTATCTCCCGTATACCATATCCCAAATAGTAAAACCATCAGAAATAAAAGAGAATTCTCAATCTCATTAGTAGCCAGCAAGACACTGCCACTAAAGCCCTGCTAAGAACTCCTCTGAAACTACTTTGTAACGACCTGGACTCGAACAGCCACCCAAATAGTTCTAAACAAGTCGGGTGTTACTACCTTAGGCGCACCTTCTCGAATGCCAAAGGCTACCGACTAGCAGTGAGGGTCTAATAGGTATAGTGGTGAGGCTATACCCTCTCGGAGGATAATATTAACGGTACTGGTCTGAGTATAATAGTAAAGATAAAGCAGAATAAAAGACTCAGCAGAATTGAACCAGAACTGCAGAGCGAAATCATAATCAATATAGATAAACAGTGGAAGAAATAAATATAAATAACAGCAGAAAAAATAAACACAACCGCATGCTGATCACATGTAACTACTACTGAGTAACAAAGCATGCATCCAAAGCAGGTCATACATATATGAATATAAAAAGGAGCCAATGGCTAACCAACTATAGCTACAACACGTAAGCATGCTGACACAAGAAAACAAAACAAAACATAGTAACTCTAGCTAGGTAAGACCTCATGGTCCATACCATCTCCATGCAACAACTAACGTAGCCCAGCTCCTGAATCTAGCCTCTTTCCTGCATGTAAATCCATAAAGTCTGCACGCATTCCGAAGGGCCCATGCAGGGTTTGAGACAAATATCAGTAGGATACCACCCAACGGTGTGTACCTAATATAAGTGTTTAAGCAGGTGTGCCTTTATAAGAAAAATAGTAAATAGTAAAATGCACAAATAAACACAAACTCCACTGGTGCTCAACAGCCACCATGGAGTGTCACCTTCTTCGGCCAATGCCAGAATCTTTGTCAAGTAGCCAGGTACCATGTTCCCCCTGACACCACGTGTATCAAGTACCGACATCCTGAAGGCATGCCCAAGAATATTAACCTGGCACCTTGTGCCTTCTGACACCTCGTGCCTCAAAAATCGACGTCCTGAAGGAACACCCAAGAAGTAACCCAGAGGAACAATGATGTCTGTCCTCAAATAAATAACTGGAGGGATAGCGATAACTGCCCTCAAATCAATTAACCGGAGGGACAACGATATCCGCACTCAAATAAGTGACCAGAGGGACAGCGATACCTGCCCTCAAATCACGGCGAGCCTCAGCCCCCAACCCAATAGCCTCAAAGCTATCTTCTGGAGGCTCCTCACCTCCCACCTGGCTTCCTATAGCAAGCACCCCCAACCAAAATACCTAAAATGCATCTATGAGGGCCTCTACCCGCACAATTGATCAAAAACACCTCATCACGGAGTATCTATGTGTGTACACTACTCAAAGTTCCGGGTGAGTGAAAATCACCAAAATAGTACCTAAGCCACCACACCTCTGACACCTCATGCCCCTCCGACCATGCCGATCATGTATGATGGCCTTTCCATCCAAGTAACCTGGGCCATGCCCAACGTGACAGTCATATTTACTCAAGACGACGTCCATGACGCCCAATCCCGTGGTTAAAACCACCCAAAGTAACCTCGGGCCAAGCCCAACCTGACAGTCGTACTGCCTCAAGTCGACGTCCATAACGCCCAATCTCATGGTCAAAACCACCCAATGTAACCCAGGCCAAGCCCAACCTGTGATCAGCATCACTCAACAATATTCAGGCCATGCCTAACACAACCAAAAGGTTCCAGCCTATGCAATTCAGCAATTACATATAAAATCAAAAGAAACACCTCTAAATAGGCCAACAAACTAACAGTTGAATGTCATAACCAAGTGCAATGCCACACCAGCATAGAGGTCTTTAAGGCATCCAACAATTCATATCAAGGTGTAATAAACTAAACTCAATAGTTTTAAACATCACAGTTCAATTGAAACCATTTTGGCATACCCGGCCAAAATGCCCCAAATGAGCAACGACCTCTCACCCAGCCCTTCTCAATCAAAATAGGACAAAGGGCATACCTAAGGTATCTCATAGGTCTAATAAGCAATTTAATATGCGATAGCAGATAAATTAGGGTCTCTCTCAAAATACCCTAAAACGCACCGAAGGCCGCGCCACCCAAATGACCACGAAAACTTGAAAGAAGGTATGCACCACCTACCTGAGACTCATACGATGCTACTCCTCTAGTAACAGCCTCCAATTAGGTCTAAAACGCGGTAGATCTACAAAAGAATCAAAACCTCTCAAACCACAACAACTCGTTCTAGGATAGAAATCAAGAATAACGGATCAAGAGGAATCAAGGTCTTACCAAGGGGGTTCCAATGGATCAAATAGTGCTCGAAACAGAGTTTGGATGAAGATCCGGGAGGGATTTAAAGGTCCAGCTGGCTCTCCCCGCGTAACCCCTGAGTGGAAGGAAGAAAAAGAGGAGAATGGGAATTCCCAGGTGGCCCGAGACTTAAAAACCCTAATTTTTAAGTGGTCGCACGGTTGAACTGCACGGTTTAGCAAACCGTGCACCAACCGTGTGGTTGCCACTACCTCACTCAGGAACTTTGCATGACCAACCCACACGATTTGGAAAACCATGAGCCGCCCGTACGGAGCCCACTGTCTCACCCAAAGACTTCACACGGTTTGTACGTATGGTTTTTTCAGACCATGCTCCAACCGTGCACACCTGAACGACCTCCCTAACTTCAAAAGTTTAACCCATAATTGTCCAATTTCTCTAGTTTTCTTATAATCGAGTCAAAATTCAAACAGGGTCAGGATTTTGATCCATTCCAAAAACCCAGGTTCTTATAAATAATTTCACTTTTAATCAAAATAGTCATAGAATTAAATTTTCATATTTAAAAGAAAACATGATTTTTATTTCAAATGATGGAAAAAATTTCAAACATAGATTAAATAAACACTTTATATAAAATATTTTATATAAATATATTGTCGAGATTAAAGTAGTTTCATTATAAATGGAATATATGTATCAAAACAATCACAATAATCACCATATTCATTATCTATGTGATGTGATAGTTTCTAGTTATGGGATCCTCACATGTCTCATATCAGTGGTCATGACTAAAGATGTGTTCAAATGTCCCTCAGGCTCAGGATAAAGAGGACTCATCAATATCCCATTAGGGATAATGATGACGACATATATTTTTGTCAGATTTTTCATCATCAATTCATTTCTAGGGAATTACTATCCCTATGTGCTTGTCCTAAATAACCCACTAACTATACAGTCTCTCATGTGCTCAATCAATTAATCGATCAATAATGGGAATATCATTTCAAATGAGTTTAAAATAAAATTTCAATATTTTCAGTTTTAATAGTCCAATTTCATTTCAAAAACCAAAACATAGTTTTTTCATCATCTCATTCCTTTTCAAACCAAAACCAACCATAGGTTTTTATTAATTAAATTTAAGACATTTTTCTCAAAATCATTTCTCAAATCATTTCACAATTTCCATCAAATTTAAAATACACACCAATATCCAATTCCATTAGAATTGGGGGGGTCCCAAAATCCATATGATATCAATTTCAATCCCAATTCACATGCAATTTCGTTTTTTACAAATCAATTGAAATAAATTTCAAACAATAAGCAATTCAGGGTTTAATCAATTGGCCAATCTTAAACATAACCACTTACCTTTTTCATGGAATCACAATGCCCGAAGAGGAACTCACCAATGGAAAAAAGGGAATAGAAGATCTAGGAACTAGGCATAGAATAATGATTCAACAACATGAAGTTTATATCCATAAATTTTTAGATGATCAATCAAATTCCAAATAAGAAAGAGAGAGAGAGACAGAAGAGACGGGGAGACCACTTACCTGGAGAGATGCATCACAACCAAAACGATGATCAATCACCAAATGAATGATTTAGAGGTATTGGAGAATACCAAAATAGACTAGAAAGGTCATCTACGTCAATATAAATGAATCTTATGAGAGGGAAATAAGAATTTAAGCTGATCTTCTTGATTAAAACCAACCCTCGGTATTTTACATGGCCTGTAACCCCATTACACATCAGGTAATTTTTGAGTCCCATATACACCGAAAAAACCCATATCTTTTTATTAAAAAACCTATTTTTTATATTTACACATCATGTAAGTGGTACATGATGTGCATTATTTTCATTTTGCGTACCCATTTCATAGCATCTTTTAGGTGATGATTACATGTCGTGGAACCCCATTACATGGTGTGTAAATCCCGAGTAGACTAAAAAACTATAGGTTTTATGCTTAAAATTCCAACAATTCCCTGACTATACCATTATAAGTATCCTCCCAATTCCTTCTTGTAATTACTCAACCAAATAAAAAGGAAAACCAAAACAAGGGTAAAAACATACCTAACAGAAAGGTAACCATGCATTACATAATAAGACATATCAAGAAGTAGGGTTCTCATACTAGGATTAAACCTTATAAAAAAGATTGTATGTTATTTCATTTACTTTATTATATTTCATGAGGGAGTAAGTTTTGAGGGTGCACATCAAGGATCCATACATCATAATCTATGATCTAGGTTTGATCATTTTAAATGATGTAAAAGTTTAAGTTGAATAGAATCAGTAAACATTTGTCACCCATGATCCCCCCCCCTGCACACACACTAAGGGTGACTTCAAGGTCGATTAGGACTAACAAGTGGAATAAAATCTAACTAGGTTCCCTTTTTCTAGATCTACTATTTTTTCTTAGTCATTTTCAAAGATCTACATGAAGTGTAGATTTCAAAAGGATACTGAGATGCCTCTATTGAGAGATAAGAAAGATATGCATGAGCTGAATAAAATGGTAGTTACTACTAGTTATAGAAACAATGAGGTTTTATATAAAATCTTAAAAACATAAAATAATAAATAATCTTAGAAAAAGTGTAAGTTAGCCTCTGGAAATTGGTAGAAGGAGTAACTTCTACTATATAAATGTAAATAGAGTATAAGTTATTTGAAAAAAATAGAATTAATAAAATAGATGATAATTTTCAAGTTGTAATGAATATGAATATGTTGAAACTATTGAATACATTTACTCTAAAATCAAGGATTACATGAAGAATGACCCAGTTAAGTTTATCGAGTATATAATTGAATTTATCAAGTGATAAAAGGAATAAATCAAGAAATTAGAATTAGAGGCCAATGAGATAGAGGATGTATTGGAAAAAAATTATATATGTGTATAACTCTCATTCAACTCATGGAAGTAAAGGAACAATGCACACTACTTTGCAATGAAAATTTTTCATAAGTTGAAAAGGAATCACTAAGGAATTTTTTTGAGGAAGTGGTTTTTAAAAAGATTTTTGAATAACTAATTCATGATTTAGAATTTTCAATTATTATTAAGAAATCTCAATTAGAGATCAAACCTAGAGGAATAAAATCACTTGAAAACTCACTATTGAAATAAATGAAGATTCATGAAGACAAGGTTTAAAATATTAAAGCCTAATATGAATAGAAATTGAAATTATTTGAAGATCATAAAAACACTCTAAGTTAAAAGTTTGTTGAGTCGGAAATAAAATTGGGAAACATGAAAGTTACTTAAGTTGAAAATTCATATTAATCTAATAAAATAGTCAATAATTGAATACCTAATAAGATTATTTCTTCACAAAAGACTCATTATTATGGAAAAAAATAAAATTGAAGTAATTATATGTTTCATATTATGATAGGGTGAATAAGATGTTAATACCATATTCTAATGAATTTTAATGGACTAATTTTAATACTTTAAATAGTGAAGGTTATAGTTCTGGATGAATATTGGTCATGAAAGGTATAGATAAACCCACTTATTTTATGAATGTAGAAGAAATAATAAATGTAAGAAGATCAAAAATATATGTTCTAAAGAATAAAGTTCATATTCAAACTCTGGAAGGCACATCCACTGTTCAGACTAAAACTAAAATAAATATAAGTTTATATATTATTGGTGTTATGGAATGTTTTGACACCAGACCATAGATTGTTGAAATGGTACATCAACATCCATAAAATGAAGAAGGATTATATTAAGGGGGAGTCAAATAGAATTTAAGAGAAAATCATCTAAGTAAAACCATAATATGAAGGTAAATCTATCAACATCCAATAGTTTTGAACATCATGAAAAGTACTATGGGAGGTTTGAAGGAAGTATCCATGGTGATCATGAGTGTTGGTTCACATCTACTAAGCACAAGTCGGTTACATCCAATGAAAGTATGCCACAATAGATAAATAAAAATAAAATAAATATATATATATTAAGTCTGCCTTGGGGAGAAAAGAAAAGGGAGTTACAAAAATGGTTGTTCCAAAATATAAAGTAAAGGAAAATTACATGACCAAGAGAATATGTTTCTTTTGTTGAATAAAAGGCCACTTCATGGATAGTTATAAACTCACAATGAATTTTCAAGTTAAAAAAAAAGTAAGATCAACAAATAAAGAAAATTAATCTAATAAATACACAAGAAGATTGGAATGGTAGAATACATCTCAGATGAATAATTTTAGGTTCATTAGAAGTTACCATATAAGGGTAACCTACAAAAAGATAAGTTTTGTGGAAGATGTAAGTTGGCTGGACACACTCCTGAAAAGTGTATAAAAGTAATACCTAGATAGAAGGATTTTTTTAACAAAAGGAAGTAGTAATCATAATGTTCTTCAAAGGTTGTTATAAATAATAAATATCATAAGGAATAAAAAATTGAATTTAATATGAATGTTTGCACAACTTTTTTTCTAGATAAATTAGCGGCAGTAAGGAAAATTTATGAAAATAAAAAGAACGGTGCAAGTTACTTGCTAGTGGATATTAATATTAAATCCTCATAGAAATTGAAAATGAAGGTAATTGAAATATTTCTATGCTCCCTGATAATATTGGTGATTAGAAAATTATGGGTGAAATCATGGAGAAAAATGGACTTGAAGTGAAGGATTTTTATTGGTTGAAAAATATTTCTCAACCCTATTTCTTGAACTAATGGGAAAAGTAAAACCACCGTATTTCCTTATATTTTATGATGAATTTCACTACATATGGAATTAGAGGTGATGTGATCTAAGGGGGATGAATAAAATAATAATGGAGATGGTGGTTCTAGAAATTTTAGAGGTTATATATTTAAGAGACAAAATCTAAATGACCAAGGATCAAAGGAACCAAATATTGAAGTTTTTATCATTTGATGTTTCCAAAGGTAGAACCTCCAAATGACGATGAGGTTACACATTTTTGAAAATCCAGATAAGAAAGTTTCTGACATATAAAATGCGGGTTATCTATACTCTATCATCCTCATTTAAAACATAAGTTGAAAATAAAGGGATTGAAAATTGATCTTTGATGAAAAAGTATGAATTATATTACAAAAGTGTAGTAGTCAATTTTTTAAATTGAAAATTTTTAATCAATTTATTGATATGGATGTAGGAATTAGATTTCATTAAAACCTCTTGAATTTAACAGTGTAAAAAGTTTTGTGATTTTATAACTCTTGGTGAATTTTAAATGGATAACTTTGTTTTCCAAGTTATTCGATTTTATTTTCTACAATGAGTAAATCTCACATATAAATAGAGTCATATACCTTGTGGATAATTAATTTAGGGAAAGTGATGTTATCCTATCTTCAAGGAATTCAAGATATAATTTTAGTGTAATGAAATATAAGGACAGAATATGAAAAAATGAAAGTTATCCCCCACAAGTAATGTCTTTAAATTTATTGTCAATAAGGAGGAGAATAAATCATTGACATAAAATAGAAATTTTTATTGAAAAAAAAATACAAAGGGGATGATTGGAGATCTCATATAATAGTGATGATTAATTATTTTATTTTTTGTTAATCACTATTCTTTATTTAATCCCATAATATTTAAATTAAGATGATGTGAAGTTTCATATAAGTGTTCTAGAAGTAATTTCAACAAAAGCACATACTCTAATAAGTAAATAAATCCGAAAAATGAACCCCATATATGGATGTTCTACTACCAGAATCTAAAAATGAAAGAAATTTTGGATAATATGATATAAATATGTCTCCAAAAGTAAATAAGGGAAGTTGGTTTTGGTTTTTCGACTGATTAAGTAAAATCTAAAAAATCTATATTATATCTAGAATTATCCACAAGAACATCATATGACTGATTTGGATAAAATTCAATGTATTCATAAAAATTTTTGAAGTATGAAAAATTGTTTTCATCTACATATTGATTTGAATAAGTAAGTTTCCCAAATATAGATATCAGGAAGATAAAAACCATCTAACAATTGTTGAATAGTTTATCAAGAGAATGAAAAGTACTAAATATATTTCAAAATTATTTTCTATGATAGTTTCTAAGTAAATGGTAGATTTTAAATCACCTATTTAATGATGAATCTGTAATAAGTTGATATAGAAGATCCAATGAATAGATTGAAGATCTATGTTAAAGCTAATAGAAATGAATTGACCAGAAGTTAGACAATTGACTTGTGATAAAGAAGAGGTATCCATGTATGTAGATTTATTTAAATGGATCCATGTTTGAGTATTTGGCATAAGGAGATCCACAACATAGTTATGGTCTACTAAAATAAGTTATCCCAAAAGTAAAACCATCCTATGTTATGAGGGAAGAATATTAATAATCCTTGATGATCAGAGGAATGAACTACACTGAAAATTTGAAAAAAAAATTGGGACTGATCCCTAAAAAATATAAGGTGAACTTCACCTTATGAAGAGAGTTTCTTCTAATGAATTTTTAAAATTCATAAAGTGAAATGTAGTTTAAGATACACTTGTGAAATCGGAATCACCGAAAGACACATTGAATGTAATAAGTCGAAATTTATATGGAAGAGGAATATGTAGAGTAAGTATAAATATAAAGTTAAATTAACAATTGAAAGTGTAAGTTGGGAAATGTTTTACTATTAATTCACCAGTAATACATTACATTAGTGGAAGACCAATTTTGATCAAGCAGATTTGATCGAATGATTAAGTCAATTAGAAGAAGGAAGAATGAAAGGAGATGTTGAAGTCTCCAAATGATGTCAAAAAACGAAGTACCATCTATTAAGTCACTGGAAATTAAAGAAGCATAATCTAAGATAGAATTCAGATCCAAATAATTTTAGTTTCTTGGGAAGAGTTCAAAGTAGAGTTCGATCAAAATTGGAAGATCAACAATGAGATAAAACACCAAATTTTTAGATAATCGAATATACTGGTGATCTTGAGTGATGAAAAGATTAAGTATCAAAGGGATTAAAGAAAAACCGACTTATTCTATGAATAATAATGAGGAATCCCTAATGCATGAAATCTAGAGAACATCAGATTCTAGAGGCTAAGTGGGTGAGAAGATATGACAATTGAGAGTTGAGATGATCAGAATAGGGTGTTGTAAGATGAAGTTCAAATATAGAATAAGTGAGATATAGTTATACCATTAGAAGCATAAGACTCATAGCCAATGTTTTTCAAAGTAATGAAGGATATAAAATATTGATTTGAGATATAAGGAAAAACCATAAATAGGGTCGAATGACATAAATAGAAGTTCCTTGACTAAAATATGTTTAGTGAATTCACATAAACATTGTGAATCCATAAACATTGAGATTATGAGATGAACATAAAATCATCATGAAGAACAAGTTTTTAATTCTAGATGAGATTTATAGTTGAGTTGAAAAGAAATTTGATACCATATTTTGTATATATTTTACTTGATTCAAATGTCATAGAATATTTTTGAAGGTGTTTTAAAGGGAATGGTGCATAATTCTTTGGGTTAATATATCTTAAATCATTTATATTTTTGTTAATGTTATAGCCTATAAAAGGAGATCAATTTATTCCATGAAAATGATTGATCCCTGGGGAATTGAGAGATTTATTGATAAAAAGTAAAGAGTTTGAGTTTATGACTAGATATATTCATTAAAAGTTAACTTGGTTCAAGGATTGGAGAATATTGGAATATATAGTTCTAAGGGAGAATATTAATTTCATTGGATTCAAGTGATGTAGAAAAAGAGTTTCAGACTAGCATCAACACCTACATAAAGAATTTTTAGACACTGAAAAACTTGGTAGTGAAATCCTTAGAAGTAAGTTACCGAAAGTAGGGATAGGCTAACATGTATGATCAGTTAAGTGAAAGTTCACTTGGAATTAACATATAAATAAATGAGGAATTTCATTAAGAACACTTGAAGAGTGGTATATCCGATGAAAACAACACCACATTCCTTCCAAGAGGTAAAAGGATCTTTTATGATATATTTGAACTACATGTGTAACATTGTGGTTTCGATGGTCAGGATAATAAATGTACCATTAAGTTAAGGATAATAACTAAACCTATTGTAACACTTATGATAAAAATAAATATCTATAGATTGGGATTGTAAAAATACATTGTAAGCAGTAGGTTTCTCACACTAGGACCAAACCTTACAAAAATAATTCTATTTTGTTTCATTTACTTAAGTTGGTCACCCATAATTCACTCCCCCCACACATAGACATGGTGACTACACGATCTAGTGTGACTAATAAAAACATATCCATGATATATCAAATGAATATGAAATCATACAAGTACACATACCATCTTATTAAACATCGAGATGATCAAAAATACAAATAACTAAGCTGAAGTACACAAGGAGGCTATATTACCATCCCTAAGACTCATATCTGCACTTAATTCAATCTGTCTAGCTCAACCATGAAACAATGGGCCACTACCCTACCTAAACCTTAATTCATGAGGTATGATTGGGTACCAAAGTGTTAGGGATATCTTATTAGGGTGTGATTAAATCTTAGTGTGTCACCACTTATGGTGTCCCCAATATAACCAATAATGTAGTACATATATATGTTACTTGATGATAATAATAAACAAGTTTGTAATAATAATAAAAATAACCATCATTGATCCTCAAGTTCTAAGATGACACTTGAGGTTAATCATACCTTCTTTGAATAGTGTCATATGTCTGATAAAATCACATATCCATTGGGGGGAACCATATTATACCCTTGGATCATTTTAAAATATCACCTAGGGGACCATATCCTACCCCAGAACCTATTTAGAATATCACCCAACAGACTATGTCCTATCCCATAACCTGTTTCAGAATACCATACACCTAGGGGAACCATGTACTGTCTAGAACCTATCAGATACCATCTACTCAAGGGTCACATAACCTCTCTAGAACCATCACATATCATCCACCTGGGGGTCACATACCCAGCCTATAATTGTCACATATCATCCACATAGCTATCGCATCCCCTACCAAAAACAATTACCAATCCATTATTAACCAAGGGGATAAATCAAACACCCATACATGATAAATCCTACACTCAGGGGGTCACAGCTCACCTTGGAACCTCATATAGCATAATCCTATGGGTCTCTATCCCACACTAGAACAATCACATATCATACACCTAGTGGTTCACATCCCCTACCTGGACTAGTTACCAGAGCATTATTTCTGATAGGCGACATCCCACCCTAGTTCCTGATAACACATACACATACACCTAAGGGCTCATATCCCCACCAAAAACCATCACATTGGGGGTGGGGTCCCATCCCTAGAATCACATATCCACCACTTAATAATTCTCTAATATCAAAACCTCACATATCACACATCATCCTCATAGGGTTTTTCCACTCAACCAAACCCATCACGTAATTTTAAGGTTGTCCTATCAGGTACACAACTAATTCCCAACATCAAATGCATAATGGGTTATCACTATAATAGACTCCCTACACTAACCCTATAATGGGTCAATATAATACTGAGGCACCCACCAAAGTCTTTTAGCCCACATCATAAATTAGACACCCTACATGGGAACCTCTATCTCATTATTATCTCTTAGTTAAAACCCATCATTCGAAGGGTGTAACATCCCTCAACATCATCATGATCACATCATGGACATAATGTCCACATAGAAGATGAAATATAGGCATCATATAAGGGAGATGGTAAAAATACCATCTCACATAGATTTGTTTCTCACACCCAACCTTACCATCATTATTACATAGGGTATACCCACCTAGTTTCTAATACATCCATGGGAGAGGAAAACTTCCCCACTCTATGGTCAACTTCATAAATTCTACTAGGTATCTCATGGGTCTATATGACCAATCCATAGGTTGGTCATTCTAATTTATCTCTCTCCCTAAACGAGAGAGAATTAAGGGCACCTATTACAAGGTACACTAAATCTAATTCAATTCATTTATTTAACACCTCTCTAGGGTTTATGTGTTACAAATAACACATTCATAGTCAATCCCTCAACCATTGATGGTTGAGGAATCAAGTGTTTAAGGGTTCATTGTGTCATGTGACACTTATTTTATAATCAAGTGTATTCAATGGAAAGAATGATTTTAGATTTTAGGACAATCACAAATGGTGGTGAGATCACATATCACATTCAATATAAACACAAATCACATACATTAAGGATATGTTCAAGGATATCCTACCTCATTTAGAGTTATTCACTTTAAAAAAGCTTATACACCCTCACTAAAGCTTGTCTAAGCCTTATCCATGATTGTATCAATACATGAGTTTTAGGTAGAATCCACTCTTCAAAACTATGAGCAATGAGGTGTGGTATAGTCCAAAAATGAACCCATACCTTCAGTTAAATGGTGATTAAAGTTTTTTGATCATCCTCTCAATACATCCTCTCACTAATACAAATATGGATTTTATCAGTGCTAGAAAAGTGCATTAACAGCACTAAAAAAAGCGTTGTTAATAGAGGCGAAGATAAGGGGGGTCCCTTTTATCAGCGCTCATAAAATTTCTGATAAAAGGGGTCCTTTATCAGCACCGTTTTTAGAGCTGATAAAGGACACCTTTTATCAGTGCTTTTTTTAAGTGCTAATAAAAGTCAAAAAAATTAAAAAAAAAGTTAAAAAAATATATAATGCGGGGGGGGGGATATTTTAACAGCGCTTGACCCCTTCTTTATCAGTGATAGGTGGACCCCCTGTGACTCTCCCATGTGCTACCCTTGCCCACACTATCCCCCACATTCATGCGCACCCCTTCTTTCTTCCACCCAAAATCAAACCCATGACCTCCCCCCTTGCGGGCCTGCACTTTACCACTAATCCATTTCATTTTTTTCTTTATTTAATGATATATCTATATATATATAGTTATATTTATTCGTATATTAATATAGATTCATATTAATATAAATATATTTAGTTATATTATTACACATATATTTATTCATTTATTGATATATATATTTATTCATATATTAATATATTTATATTTATTTATATATATATATATAGTTATATTTATTCGTATATTAATATTGATTCATATTAATATAAATAAATTTAGTTATATTAATACGTATATATTTATTCATATATTATTATATATATATATATATATATTCGTATATTAATTTATATTTATATTTATTTATATATATTTTTTTAGTTATAATTTTTTATCCATACATTTATTTGTATATTAATATATATTTATAAGATTAGTTTTAAATACATTAATAAAATATATTTTTTATGTGTATTTATAAATAAATAAATACATACATACATACATACATATATACAACACACACACAGAGAGATATATATATATATATTTAAGAATAAATACATATATATGTGTATTTGAAAATCCATAGAAAGTTAAAATGACTATAACTTCTAATACAGAAGTCTTTTTCAACTCTACAACCAGTCAAATCGAAGAAAATGAAACAATATTCGATATGATATATGGTACAGGCATAGAGGATATCCGGATCAGAAGTTATACCGGTTTGAATGTTAAAAAATCAGGGTATCCCGATTAAAAACTCCGTTTTAGAGGACTTTTGGGACTCCTTGGGCCTTGAAAAATGTAACCCAAGGTTTCTTTTGGTCACTAGTGTGTATAGCTCATCTCATGCTTTGATTTGATATGTTTTAGAGCTCAAACGGACACCGGGATCAAAAGTTATGGTCTCTTGAAGTTTGAGTTACATTTTTAACTTATTTTAGATCTTTTATTCTTTTTTTTTTTGATTTTTTGTGTCTTCAGATTGTTATTAAATGATCATTAATTGATGATAATTCAGAAATTTTTAATTAATAATATTTTTTAAAATATTTTAAATCCATTTTCAATAAATTTATTATATATTAAATGTAATAGTCTATTTATACTTATTTAAAATGTATTTAAAATATATATATTATATTTATATCAATATAAATATACTTATATAACAATATATTATTTTTCATGATTTTTTTTTAAATATAAATTTTATTAGTGCTAGGAAAAAGCACTGATAAAGCCCCCCTTTTTTAGTGCTCCTAAAAAAAGTGCTGATAAAGGGGTCCCCTTTATCAGTGCTAAAAAAACGTTGATAAAGGGGGGGCCTTTATCAGCACTAAAAAAAGCGCTAATAATGGGTCTCTTTTAATAGTGCTTTTTTAGTGCTATTAAAAGTGCCCCTTTATCAGCGCTTTTTTTAGCCCTCATAAAGCCCCCCCCCCCCCCTTATCAGCACTTTTTTAGCACTAATAAAGGGTGGCGCTTCCCTTTCCTATTTTTGTAGTAGTGTCTATAAAAAATGAACAACCCCCCCCCCCCATCGTTCCTGCTTGATTCCACTATGATCTGATGGAATCAGCTCTAAATCATTAAACCATAGCAATATCACTAGAAAAAAATTCTCCTCCTCAAGGTGGAATCTAAAAGGATTGATTGGGGAAGAGCTTGAAAAAATTGAACTCCTCACATCACCTCTTAACCCAAGAATAAATGGGGCTAACCCTAAAATAATGGGTCTACCCCCGTTAAAAAAATTATGGTTTTTTTCAGTCATGGTGATACCAACCCCATGTAGAGGAATCAACACCCCTGAATATATTTTTCATAGTGTGGACCCTATGGTTTTCTGTGAAACTTCCCTAAGTAGAGGGATCAATCGTTATCCAAACACCATCACAGTATGACCCCTTTGGGTCATAGAATAATGCCTCCTTTCCTGGAGAGGCTCAATCCACCATGTCATTCCCTCCCTTCTTCTCATGGCATGGAACTCTATGATCCAACCATGAAAACCCTCAAAGTATGTAGTTATGGTAAAAATCAAGGGCCGAAACATGATCATTTTTTAATCCATGTAAAATAAGAAGGAAAAATCATAAAAGTTATTATATCACTGTATATGAGTCATCACACGGCATGATGTCCACTTCCATGGTGTAAAGTCAATTTTGTAAGGTTCTTCCCCTTAGAAAAAAAACCCATATAAATCCACCATGCCACGAGGCCCTTAGTAGTGGTTTTACCATCACCAACTCAGCACTCATCTTGGAATTTCCTTCACCCATCATGGTGTGGTGGTCCACCTATAGCCAAAACCCATGAGGGGGTTACCCTGACCCCACTCGAGAATTCACCTGACCGCCCAAATATCTATCCAAACTTGATCCCTATCCAAAAACATCTTCAAGATCTGTTACAACTTGTATAGTTCTAATCTGGATCTTGATTCTTGAAATATACCCTACTCTAGGACCAAAAATTCAAATTACCTCTAAATTTCATAACCCTTAACAGTGTAGGTTGTTATATACTCCCCGCCATAACACTTTTTATCCTAGTGAAGTTTTAATGGACCTTGACTTCTCAATATTGACCTACCTTAGTTGTGAATTCACCACTAACTCTCTATATTCTCTATTTAAATTTTTAATGACATCTTCTACATAATTCTAAAAATCAGGCTCATTATTCACAAAAGGTTGAGATACTTTCTCTCTATTATCACCAATAAAAATATAGAACTCGATTACACACATCTATTCTAAGGAATTTAAAAATCATCAACTGATTCATCTTTGATATTATAGAGCACCCCATCACTAGAATCTACTTATAAGAGATGATTTTGGGTCATGGTACTCCCTACTATAGGAATAGTCTACCAAAAACACACCTTATCTAGTCCATCGACCAACCCAATTCAGTTTCTATCTCACCACACCCAATTCTTCATGTAAACACAGGTCATTCATCCTCTATCTTAGCTCTCTCATAAACACTCAATCACACCCACTGATGTGCTATCACATCACCTGATCATGATGTCTTAACTTCCAAATAAATCATTGAATCATTCAAAAAACAACACAAAAATTTGAACCCAACACTCATTGTAATTATATGGTGAGATCATTAACTACCCACTCTAGTCATCGTACTCTCTCCAAAATCACTAAAGAACCTTTGATATGACTCACTCTCAAATCACATCAACACCATCTCAAGCCCAATGATGACACATGGACTCTCTTTTACAACACATCCAAATCCAAAATCTGATATTCAACAAGGAACCATATAAAATCAGATCTACCAACTTATCTAGCATCTCAGTGCCATCTTGATCATCCACCAACCGGTCTCACCTCATACATGAGCCTACCAACACAAGGTTTAATCCTATGCAACCGATTTGATGCACCCTCCATAGGAGTATCCTCATCCTCATTCTAAAAAATTGAAAACCTAATCCCCACAAACCATGCTTAGTCTATTACCTCATGTAATGACTAGATATATCCATCCCGCTCATACCCATGTGCTAACACAAACACTACTACAAATATATCCTTTATCAGTGCTAGAAAATGGCATTAATAGTGCTAAAAAAAGTGTTTTTAATCGAGGAAAAGATAAAGGAGGTCTCTTTTATCAGCGCTCAGAAAATCACTAATAAAGGCCCCTTTTATCAGTGCTTTTTTAAAAGTGCTAATAAAAATTAAAAAACAGAAGAACAAAAATATTTTGGAGGTGCTTCAACGGCGCTTGAAGCCCCCCTTCAATAGTGCCTCACCCCCCACCACAGCCCACATACCCCAGCCACCACACCAGCCTTTAACAGCACCCCCATCCCCTTTAATAGCGCTAGGAATTATTCCCCACCTGCGTGCATGACCTACCTCCCCCAGGATTCGAACTCAGGACCTGTTTCATGTGCGCCTAAGCCTTTACCACTCCACCATATTATTTTTCTCTTCATTTAATAATATATCTTTTTATTTATATATATATATTTAGTTATATTTACTCGTATTTTAATATATATATATATATATATATATTAACATATATTTAGTTATATTTAGTTATATGAATATATATATATATATATTTAGTTATATTAATATATAAATATTTAGTTATATATATCCATATATTAATATATATATATATATATATATATATAGTTATATTTATATATTAATATATTTATTCTTATATTAATATATATTTATAATATCAGTTTTGAATGCATTTATAAAATATTCATTTTATGTGTGTTTATAAATAAATAAATACATATATACAACATACACACACATGGACATATGTTTACACGAAAGTATCATCACAAGCTACACGAGTCAACAATGCCCAACACACAAAACAAAATCCAACATTTAAAACATGAAATTGACAATTAAATCATGTCAACACACTAAATCATTAAATTAATGTAAAATTCACACACATAATTTCAATTAACATGTTTCATGACTGAAGTATCAAAAAATTTAAGCAAATGAAATTTTACATACTTATCCCCTCCAAAAAAAGATGTATGCATTTAAAATTTTCAAATAACACCTGAAATTATTATTTTAAATCAATAAAAAAATTCAAATTTTGAAAAATATGATTTCCAATATATTTTAAAAAAACTCACACCACATCGGTGAATTTATAGTCATGTATTTTAATCACAAGAAACTTCAGAAATGATATAAGAAATATGAGTTTAATTAACTAGTAAATTACCTTCAAACGTCTTTTTTAAAGATAAATTGACATTGAAAAATAGAAATCAAGATAGAAATAAATTTTAAAAATTAAAATGTAAAAAACAGAAGAAAAAAAATGATTCAAGATTTTTATTTTATAAATGATTCAAAATTGAAATCCAATCATGATGGAAACATTGTCCTCTAATGGGGCAATGTGTGACCGACATGAGAAGGTAATTTCATCATCGACATTGTCTTCTAATCTGATAATGATATTATCTCAGATATTTTGTGTGAGGGATGGAATATAGATCTCAAATTACAAACCTATAAATAAACATACAACACACATATGCATGAAGCCAGAGATACTCGAATTTGAGACCTCACAGACACCCCCACATAACCACTATCATTGATCCAAACACTATTATAAATGATTGAATTACAAATAAAGATGACAATGAGTTGGATACCCACAAAATTTTTGATTTATATACCTTAACCAATTTATTTTTTACAAAACTATAACTCTAACCTCTATCCATTTATTTTTTAAATTCACAACCTTAACTCTACCCTGTTATTTTTAACTACTTATTTATCTAATATAACTCTTTTAATTTCCCAATTAAAATTTCAAATATTTAAATTTTATTTATAAATATAGAATAACCATGTCAAAAAAGTAAATAAATATTTTTTATAATATTGTATTCAATTAAAAATATTTCGTTAATGGACTAATAATAATTAATTAAAGTGAATTAAAATTTAAAATTTATTTATAAATACAATATGAATCAAATTCAAAATAAATTAATAAGTGTTTTCAAAAAATTAATGAAATTTTATAAAAAAATATGGATTACTTAAAAATAATTAGCATAATTGATTTTGAGTTTATGGTACCCTAAATGTACTACCCAAAATCTACTTGTGTTATTAGTTTTATGAAACTTTTTTTTGAAATGTACACTTTTATCGGCACTTGGAAAAAGCGCTGATAAAGCCCCCCCCCCCTTTATCAGCGCTACTAAAAAAGCACTGATAAAGGGGCCCCCTTTATCAATGCTAAAAAAAGTTCTGATAAAGGGGGGGTTTATCAACGCTAAAAAAAGTGCTGAAAAAGGGTCACTTTTAACAGCACTTGTTTAGCACTGTTAAAAGTGTCCTTTATTAGCGCTACTAAAAAACACTAATAAAGCCCCCTCCCCCCCTTATCAGTGCTTTTTTATTGCTAATAAAGGGTGAAGCTGTGGAAACCCAGTTTTGTGGTAGTGAAAACACCAATCACCATATGATCCCATCTCACTAGGAATGTTGTATACGACATTCATCATAATTCATCACCAACAAGGGTTACACCCTCCAACTAAAAATATTGTGCTGCCCACTATATGGATTCCCTTACACCACTTTTTAATCACATCACCTGACATGTTCTAGTATTACACATATTCCATTTTTCCTAATACATATTCTATAAACTCATACGAAGGACCAATATCAGATCCACCATACCACAGTAATCTAATCCATCTATGATTTCACTATCCTTTTTAGAGGAAAACCCTATTATTCACATTAAAGCATTGGGATACCTTCCCCAAAAGTGCCTTAAAAACTGCCCCATTTCTTTTATCCATGTTGACCAAAAGTTCAAACCTCAATGTTGATCACATGCCAAGTGTGATCACACACTAAACCATAATAAGATACTAGGAATCTTCTTCGAGAAGTCAGAAAATAAGGGGTCTTTTTCATCACCACTAAACCTATTAGGTTCCTAGAACATGGAATATTATAAGCAGACCTTCACAAGGTCCTCTCACCAATACAAAACTGGATGGAAACTATACATAACCAGTACACACTTACCCTAACACGTTGATAATTTTACTAGAAATACCACATCAACACTCACTCTCCTCCTTCGAAGGTAGAGTTAACCACCAATAACACTCTCACAGGTTCTTAACTGGTATCCAAATAAATTTCATCTTCACCCAATAGGTTTATACTTCTGTACTTCCCAATCAAAAAACCCAACTCACACTCCCATGAGTCACATCTCATCAAACCCAGGCTTACATGATTAAATAGATGATCATACCCCACTCCATTTCAATCTCATATAACCAAATATAATCCTTGATGATTTATTTTTAATAGGCCTAAGGTATCTCACTCATGACAAGACCAACCACACAATCACTCAAAACTTTGTTATCTTCCCAAACCATAAAGCATCTACCCATGCTCTGTTCATCCTAGACCTGGCCATCTATGATCACAACTCAAAGCCTTATTGAGAACCTCCAAGAATAAACAAGGTTGAGCATCCAAATAATTATTCCCTCAAAATCTAACCTTAATGACAAATTAACTCTATGTTCTTTACATCACAAAAGCACAAGCCATCTCACATGCTTTTCCTCTACCCTCACAAGGGTATCCACATGTCAGCGAAACCCATGTTCGATCCAAACCACATCTCCTAGAAATACCTAACGTATAGAAAAACATACCCAAGGAATCTCATATTTCATCACACCCACTATATGGTTGTCAAATATATGTATCATTCATCACATGCCGATTCAACATCCCAATCTAGGAAACCCATCTTCATCAGGAATTCACATACCAGTCTACCCCCTCGAATACCATGTCACTTTTATGTGAATATAAAAACATCATCCTAATATGATTAGCTATGAAAATATCATAATAATATGGTTTGATTAAGTAGAAGTCCACCAAGAACCTAAAAGGTAAAATACCATATATTTTGGTGTTAACACTTTAATTAATCATGACCTATTCTCTTGTTTTTTATTTTTCTGAACCATTATCAAGGTATCCAATGCTTGTACTTTTCCACTAGTGGTCACTATATATCCCTTGAATATAGGGATTTTATGGCCATCATTGGAAAACATCCTACATAGGATACAGATTAAATGTCATTGAAAATATTTTAGCTTCATTGGTTCAAATAAAATCAACATGTTATATTGGAAAATGTTTTATTAGATTTTATTGATAGTTTAAACAACTTAATCTTCCATAATTAATGAAATAAAGTAAATACAAGAAGATGAATGTAATGATAATACTACTAGAAAAATATTATGGATGTACACAAGAATCATGAAACTCTAGGATAAGATCCAAATCCAAAAATAATGATCTCAAATACACACATAATAGTTGAATAAATATCTCAACTATCATAATGAAAACCAAGAACAAATATCTCAAAAATCTGGTAATCAAGGCTTACCACCATAAAATGTGTTCATTATACAATGGTTGGAGGTCCATCACAAGATTTAACACATACCTTTTCCATGTCTACCATACCTCAAACATTAAGACCAAGAAAAAAATATCCAATGCCACTTTTAAATTACCTTGGTATAGGACTACTCACCAGTGTCCTCACCAAAGTTTTAGGGGTAATACTTGTACACTAAAGGCTGTCAACTAGAAGAAAGAATCTATGTTTTTATCATGGTTAGACTATACCATCATATAAAAGTAAAAAAATGTAAATTACCAATAAATATCAAAAAAAACATAAGAGTGGTCGAAATTAATAAAACATAATTATGATATATCAAATAAATATATAGTCATGCAAGTAAAAAACCCAACTGACCACCCACTAGGCTGATAAAATATACAAATAAATAAACAAAAGTATATAAAGAGGATATATATGATCCTTTGTCTTCATCTCCTAACTATATACTTGATTTAAAATTTGACCATGTGACACTGGGCCTCATCCCCACCTAAACCACCAATCAATATTTTTTATTGGGTACCAAAGTATTAAGTCTTCCCATGTAGGTTCTAAGTAAAATTTAGTAGGCCACCGCCAATGGTATTCCTAACATAACAAGTAAATTAGTTTATACACATGTGGCATTCTTGGAGTAATAAAAATGTGTGTAAGTGTTATAAAAATAACCACCATCAATACTCAAGTTTTAATGTGACAGTTAAGGTCTGCCATAGTTGCTTTGACTAGTATTGGATATCTCTAAGAAAGTCAAATATCCATCAAGGGGGACTATGTTCTACCTGGGAATCAATTTAGAACATCACCCAGGGGGACCAAGTCCTACCCTAGAACCTATTTAGAATATCACTCAGGGGGATAGTGCCATACCCCAGAACTTATACCAGAATATCTTACACCTCAGGGAACCATGTCCTGTCTAGAACCTATAATATACCATCCACCCAGGGGATCACATACCCTATTTAGAACCATCACATATCATCTACCCAAGGGATATCATCTCCTACCTTGAACCATCACATATCACCCACTCGGGTAGGGTTACATCCCCTACCTATAATCATCACATATCATCCATCTAGGGGTCGCTTCCCCTACCTAGAATAGTTTTGAGGACATAATTACCTATGGGGAATTCACCTCCCCCCCCCCCTTCAGTTCCTAATAACACATACACTCAGGGGTCATATCTCACCTCATATCGTCATATAGAATACACTCAAGGAGTCCAATCCCACCCTAATACCTGATGACACATACACATACACCCAAGGATCACATCCCCAACTTGAAACCATCACATTGGGGGAAATATCACACCTTACTAAAATAAAATACACACCACCCAATCATTCTCTCATCAAACAACCTCACTAATCATATATCATCCATTTATGGGTTATAAACTTGATTGAACCCATTGCGCAATCCTGAGAATGCCCCCCCCCAAGTTCACAACAATTTCCTAACATTGAATGCATAATGGGTTATCACTTCACTAGACTTTCTCCACTAACCCTGTAAGGGGTCAAAATTATTGGATTCGATGGTTCATTCACTAATTATAAAAGATGTTAACATCATGACCAATTAAATATTTCCATCAATTATTGACATAACAAAAACCTCAAACCTAAAGAGGATCTTTTTCATGTTATATTTACAATTGATTTATATTAGATTTGATGAAATAATATATAGTAAGAGTATATTTAATTAATTAATTTTTTGATCAAACAAAACACTTTTCCAATTACCTTCATTGTGTAGGGAGGACCCAAAGTAGAGCCCCTCTAGAATTCGTTCACCTTTGTTCCATTCATCTTTGAACAATCACTGATAGAACACCAGGTTCTAGAATGGAAGATCAATAATCTCATGTGGTTAATATTTATAACTTCAAGATCATTTAGGATTGAATGATAATATATTTTTATTATAATTATTTAGAAAAGGAGATAAGGAGGAATTTTATAGAGAAGTCATTTTTGTGCAATAATCATCAATTATTGACTAACCCTACATGATAGACATAACAGTATGTTTATAGGGTTAGGTTTTTGGTTAAAATATTATTTAATTTTACAATGGCACTTAAATAATATAATAAACATAATATTATCCTAAAAAGACATAACGAAATCATTATTTATATATGGGTCTAATCAAAATAAAAAATTTATAAAAACTCAAATTGTGCCACTTAATTAATTAAAATATATAATTGGGAAAGTTCGAGGTCAAACCCACAGAGATGGTGAAATTAGTTAATTTAGATTTTAAAAATTAATTATTTAATTAAACAGAAGACAGAGGAAGAAATATAATTTTATTTTGTGAATAGTTTTAGTAAATTGAAATAAAGAATAAAAATGAAGCAGATTGGCTATTTGGGAATCAGATTTGAAGGTATGATGGTGTTTTCTATTTTCAGGGTTCAAGTGAAATTTTATTTTAGAAAATAAATTTATTAATACATGTTTGGGATCAATGTCGAGACAAGGTGGATCTAGTGGTCATGGTATCCCTTCCTCAGCATGGTGATTCCTTTTTTCCCATGGTCAGGTAATTAGGGAAATGTCGAATAGAGTTTCTATCGATAGAATATTTAAACCTATTTTCCCTAAATATGACAATGGTCATGACTAAATTAAAGGTAACCATTTGTGTAATTTTAAATTTTATTTCATATTTAATTATCATTGGTCGTGATACAAAGAAAATAAAGGGATTTTATGTTGATAATAAAATTGCAGAAAACCAAATGCATGAATAGAATAAAAGAAATAGATCCAACGGTGCCTTCCCCCTTTAGCTACATAACCCTATAAAAAAATATTTACCCCTTTTTCCTATCTATGAGAGAGTAAGAGGTAAGTAAATAAAAAAAAGAAAAAATAAAATAAAACTGGAGAGAAAGTGGTGGAGGACCCTGCAGCAGCGCGGCTTCTTTCCCTAGACTTTGGTCTCTTGAATCTTTTTGGTAAAAAAAGCTTAGTTGCCTAATTATAGAACTCTCTTAGGATTGGGATTCATTTAATTTTCCATTGATAAGGTCCATAATGAGTCTCTATTCATAAGATATCTTTAAAATTCACTCTAACTTGAAATATACTATATCTTCTTGATTTTGTCCCTGTAAGCCAGTTTCACTTTGTGTAATGTATTTATGATGTGTAATATGAGCGGGGTGAACACCCTATGAATAAATTCAGGGATAATTTTCACATTATATAAATTTCATGGAGTTTCATGTGCCATAATGGTTTCACATTGTGTAATTATTACACAATTTGAATATTTGATTCCTTTCAATAGAATCTTCATTTCCTAGTGTCACACTGCATCGCTTCGCGTCATGGTGTGAAGTGTCATCATCTCATGATAATTGTATACTTTTTCCCTTTTCTGAATATTGGTTTTATCCTGCCATAAATCACAAAACAAGTTAAATTTTAAAAATATTGGAAATAATATAAATTATATTACTTAAATCAATGTATTAGAAGTATAGATATCCAGGATTAACATACATGGATATTACATCATTTTATATGAATATTCAAAAACATTACAAAAGTACATGCCTGAGGACTATAATAGTTTAGTGTATTTAGAAACTTGTAAAAATATTCTAAATTTGTGAGATAAATTCAATGCTTCCCATAAATATCTCCCCCTTTATTACTTCTACTTAAAACCTTTCATCAAAACCTGTGGAAAAGAAGCATAATAAAGGGGTAAGCTCAGATGCTCAGTAAGAGTAAACAAAAGAGATAATCCTGAGAATAAGTGTATGAGAATGTGATCATAAAATTATAATATAATATCCTTCATATCAAAAATCATAAACATGAATCATGTAATGAATATTGGCAATTCATAATAAATGAATCATAAGGGAATCAGAAGCATAATCCATGAAAGCATAAAATAGGAATAAGACATGGAATTTGTGTCATACACAAAATCATAGAAAACCCTATTTCAAGGCTACCTACCAAGACCTTCATAACATGTTAGTCTTGGGATAATAACCCACATACTTTCTTCGGGCTTGGGATACCCCCCCCCCCCCAATGTACCCTCTTATTTAGGGATTGGGATGCCCTCTCATGTACCCACTTATTTCAGACTTGGGATTCCCTCCCATATACCCTCTTATTTCAGGCTTACGATTCCCTCTTGTTTATGGCTTGGGATTCCATCCTGTGTACCCTCTTGTTTTAGTCTTATTATGCCCACTTGTTTCGGTATTGGGATGACCTCTTGTGTACCCTCTTGTTTCGGGCTTATGATTCCCTCTTGTTTTGGTCTTGGGATGCCCTCTTGTGTACCCCTTTGAGTTCATAAAACATTTACCATTTCACAATGCATTATAGGGAGATATAAACCCAACCTATCACATAATTAAATCATACATGCATGTTCCATAAGATAACAAAACATTCATCATATCATGACCCATAAAAATATATGGGTTTTATAAACATCAAATAATAACCCATGAAATGAGATGGGGATCATTAACATTTCATCACATCATAACATATGTAAAATAGATAGGTTTCCTAATCATTTCATTAGATCATAACCTGTGAAAAGAAACGAGTTCCAAAATCATATAACCCATGGGAGACAAATGGGATTCATAAACATAATTCCATCAGAACATAAACCATTAAAGAAGGAACATGGATGGTATTCTGGGATAATATACCTAGTAAATAATAAAATATAAAAAAGTATTTCATCTTAGATTGGGAATGATTCTGAAGGATCAAATGAAACATTTATTGATGAAAATATCCTTTCATTGAAAATTTGTTCCATAAAACCATTTCAGAAATCCTTTTCTTATAAATAAATCATTACAATTTTATTTCAAACATTTATTGAGGAAAATAACTTTTCTAATTTAAAAAAAATTAAAACCTAAATCATTTTGAAAACCTTTTTCTTTGAAAATACTTTGAAACATAAAAATGAAGTTTGAAATCATTTTGAAACCCTTTTATTTGAAAATAGATTTGAAACATGTAAAGGAAGCTTTGAAACCCATTTTAAACACATTAAACATAACAAATTTATTTAAAATTATTTTCTTTGAAAATGATCATAAGATATCATTTAAAAAAGTTTTTGAAAACATTTTAGAAAACATGGTTTGTGAATAAAACAGATTTTCGACCGAAGAGAGAAATAAAGTCAAACTTTCCTAAAAACACTTTATTAATTATATTAAGTACCAAAGAGTGTGAAAATGGTACCATTACATAGATATAACATGAAAATATATATTACATGATAATTAATGAGATATAATGATATATGGATCATGATATTTCATCAATCGAAGCATAATCATAAACAATCCCAATAAATGATGATATTATAGAAATAAACTCTTACCACTTTGGTAACATTAAATCATAATAATCAGGAGATAATAAAATTACATGAATCATAAAATATCATTAAAATAATTAGATACATGATATAACATTCCAAATGTTTTTATATACACCTCATAGAAAAATATAGGTTCATAACATGGTAAGTGTATCAAAGAAGGAAAATTGAGTACAAAATTAATTTACCAATTTGTTCACTTTTGAACCATAATTCCAATAAAAGAAAGACCATAAAATTAATATGTAAATACCCATAAATTTTTTTATAATAATAATATAATTCATTCATGGTCATTATATACACCACCCAGAAGAAATGAGTGGTGAATAAGGCATGTATCTCACGGATATAAAAAGCGAGATGAGAAAACCCTTCCCTTAAGTATTGACTTTATATGTACATGTTCAAAACACATGTATAATAAATATAAGTTTATTATAAATATAAAAAAACCATATTAATATATATCATACTACATATTATTCCCTTATGACTTTATATTACCTATTTATTAACAATTCCTTGTTACAGTAACATTTTGGGTAATAACTGTTTTGTTTATGTTTTGACTTTTTATTCTTGATACTATTACATAGATCATGATTTAATTATTTATAGAGTGTAAAAAAATATTTATATATCATATATATTCATTATATAAATATTAATAATAATCTATAAATGATAGATATATGAAATGGAATACATCGTTCATGGAGACTGTGGGTCGTACGTACGCATGAACGATGTTTCTATTTTATTGTTGTATTGAAAGAAAATTAAATGAAATATATGTATATAAATATATATAATATCATTAAATTATAATTATTATGTCATAAATATCATATGTGTTCACTAAAACAATCCTTAATACATTCCATGTAAAGTGTGAATGATTTCACATCACTTTGAGGACGTGGTAGTCCACACCTTCACAAGAAAAGTTATCATATTTAAAAAATGTAAAGCATGAATTTATGTGTTATATAATAATTAAATAAGCATAAATACATCATAAATATAATATATATCATATAAAAATATAGTTTACATCATAATTCTCATCCATGAGATGTGTTAAAGGAAAAAATGAACAACATCAGTAAGTTCATTACCCATTAGATGGAAGTGTGTGTAAGTGTAGGTAGAAACCTTAAAATAAAAACATCTCAATATGTTGATAATACTTTGGTTATTTTATAATCATGGAATAAGAATATTTTAGGTTTTTTAGAATTAAAATTAAACCAAAGAATTTATGGAAGGATGTTGCCTCTTCTTTGAGTAACTCCTTTTAGTTTGCACCAAAGGTCTTCCTTGGTTGGATTTCTACCGAAAGTGGGGATTATAGGTTGACATGAGGGATTTTGGGATCTTATTTGAGAAGTTTTTGTAAGAGAAAAATTGATTTATAGGTTTGAAGAAGTGAGGGGTGTGAGTGGCCTTCTATTGAGGAGGAGTGGCATTCTTGTAAATATAAAAAGGTAAATACTATTGAGAGGTCTATCTTACATCATGTGCCTCCAATAATTTTTGAAATTATATAAAATAGTGTAATTGGTGTAAAATATTCCATAAAATGAATTTTTTACATGTTTATAGGTCTTTTTTTTCTTAAAATTAAAGTTTAACCATTAAATAATCTTGTTTTTACCTTAATCGTTGTAATTAATTTTAATTAATTAGACTAATATTTTTGGTAAAAAACATAGTTAACCATATTATAAATTAAAAATTATAAGTATCCCAAATATGGAATCCATTTTTCAAAATTCTAATCACATAATTATCATAAATTAATTTAAACTTAATCTCGTAGACAGGATGAAAAGTGGGTTTATAAAGTAAGAAATGTTCAAAAGTTTGCTAAGTTTTTATATCTAAATTTATTTTGAAATTGTTTCCAATGAACTAAATTTGTTTAAATTATATAAAATTTATCTAATTATACTTAAAAACTAATTACAAACATTATTTAACTATATAAATAAATTGGATGAAAATACAGTTTTGAACTAAAATTCAATATTATTCACTATTCATCAAAATATGAAAGTTCTCAGAAAAATACCAAAAATTCACCCAATGTAAATTTGGATATTTTTATTTTAAAAATGAATTTTATTTTTTCAAATAAAAAATATAAAAGTTTCATAAGTTATATTTAAAATGGGTTCCCTATTATAAGTTAGTAAAATTTCCTTTTAGAAAAATACATCTTTTTATTCATAAAATTGGATTTATTTTTATCTTATACCTATAAAATATATCGGATGAGTATAAAAAAATATTTAATGAATATAAAATATAAAAATTTTATTGGAAAAAATTAATCAAAATTAGTGTTTTTAATTTATTGATATAAAATTGTTTTTTTATATAGAAAAATATTTTTCTTATAAAAGTAATTTCTTTATTTTCAAATAGATATTTCATTCACTTATACTAATTAATATCCAAAGGATTAATTTTATATACATTTATAAATAATATTTTTACAATTTAGTTAATCTTATTCATAACTTTCATTTCAACATCTAGGTTGTAGCTAAAATAATATTTTAATAGTATATTGTAGTTTGGTAAAACGTAGTCTTTCGTGTAACACAAGCTATCAAAGGAACTCGTAATTGTGTGTAACATAAGCCCAAAATAGTGTTTCATGTACCAAAAGTAAATTTAAGTGTTTCTTGTACCCGTATAATAACTTGGTTTTTCATATAATACAATCCAAACAAAGTGTTTTCGTAAAACAAAATTTATATTCACTGTTGTGTGAAATGAAAACTATCAAAACGATTAAATTATTTCAAAAAAAATACTTCAAAAAATCTTAGGGTGTTACAATAAGACACTAAAATATATGCATGAAATACAAATATCATACTCCATTCCATATAAAATAGTATTATTATTATTTTATACTTTGTGAAAATTAGTGCAATGATAAATACTTTTTATCGACTTACAAATTAATATTTATCATCAGACATGGTCTTAGTTCACTCATTTTCCTTGTCATTTACAGAATAACCAAATAAATATTTTATTAAATATTTTATTTGTAAATAAATATTATATTCATAGTCTAGTGAATAAATATTTATTAAATATTCAATAAATAAAATAAATATTTTTATTCACAATGTAGAGAATAAATATTTATTTAATCTATACGATCAATAAAACATGAATAAAATTATTCCTTGATCTTGAGATTAATATTTATTCTAATAATTAAATTAAAATGGAGTTTAATTAAGATCAATGGAAACACTTAGTGTGTGACTCTCTTGGATTCTTTCTCATTGGCATTAGGCAAGCTCACCTAAAGTCCAATATTACTGCCTAGAAATATGTTAAGTCACCTAAGAGAGAGAACATAATGTCATGATGTCTAAAACCACATACAAGTACTTTTTGTGTTATATAAACCCTTTATCTCAATATCTCATCAAGTAGGTTAAACATCTGTGTCATCAACCTATATTTTTTATACACATTTCTTTAATTATTTAAAATAAACAGTTCATTACATCATGGACATGGAATTTAAAGCAACAGTTCCATTCTAATAAAAGTAATGAGATGTACACTTTCATAAATATGGAAGGGAAAAATTCTTCCACAAATTATCTATTAATAACTTTCCATTCATGATATACCAAACATGCCTTAATTCTTATTAACATATGGTGTCACAGTTTTGGTCTATAAATTAAATTGTGTGAGTTATGACATGAATTAATGGTAATATTTAAGTCTAAGGACCATTAAACACACTCATAGATAGTAATATCCGATGATACAAAAATATTTTGAATTCATAATCACTGGAATGTTCTCATAATCTCCCATATTGGATATAACCAAGTGAGAACTTCATGAGAATAATTGTCATCCACTTATGAGTACTCACACCTGGAAGCCAACATACTATGTTCCACATCATAGAATGTTATCTGATTATAAAACTATATTTAATAATATCGTCATGGAATTTCATGGTTCTCTTCATAGTGGGGAACTGATGTGACCCTATCAATGTGATAGATACTATTGTAAATTATTACATTAAAGTAATGAAAAACAATGAACAATATATAATAAGATGTTTTATTAATATTCAAATATTCAAATATACATGTAATCCAAAGTATAAATAGTTGGTTCTATAATAACAACTCCAAAAGACTCCCACTTAGACTATGGCCAACTTTCTACGAATTTTACTCTATTAGACCTCAAATGATGATCATGTTTCAACTGAGTTAAGGCTATACTCAAGGGGTACACCACATTATCTTCTATGGAAATTCAGTTCACTGCAAATTAACCTCTTTGATAAAAACACCTGAAGAGATGATACTTCCACAGTATATGCCTCACCTTTATATGTGACATTGTCTCCTTATCAAGACCCACTATTGCATTATTATCACAATAGAGTGTGATGGGATATTTACTACTAGGTACCATGTCAAGATCTTGTATGAAGATATATTTATAATCTTCTTCTTTATCTATCTCATAAGATTCAATATACTTAGAATATATTATATAATATGAAACCATATCTTACTTTGATCTCTTTTAGATCATAAAAGCTCCATTCAAAGTGAAGATGTATCATGTATATGATTTTAGATCATATTGATCTCTTTAGAAACTATCTTTTTAATATCCTATTATGACTAGTTCTTCATCTCATTTATAGACAAAAAATAGATCCTTAGTAAACCTTAAATACCTAAGGATAATCTTGGTGTCCATCAAATGTTAACCAATTAGGTCATATTGATATCTTCCTACTATATTTAAGGTATATCTGACATCTATCATAGTATATAACATAACATACATGACTGACCCAGTCACTGATGCATATGGAATCCTTTCCATTACCTATCATTCCTCATGTTTCTAAGGACATACTCCTAGAAATATGATTTCCATGTACCATTAGAAACAATCTATTCTTGGATTGTTCCATACTAAATATTTTTAGTATCTTATCAATATATATACCTTGACATAAATTGAGTAACCTCTTAGATCTATCAAGATGGACCTTAATCCCAAGAGTATATACTACTTCACCCAAGTCCTTTATAGAGAATAATTTATTCAACCATACATTAAAAACCTATAATACTGGTAGTCATTTCCAATAAGTAGTATGTCATCAACTTATACTTTTAATAAAATGACCACACTCCCACTAAACCACATCTAGGAACAAGGAACACATTTATTCTTTATGTAACCAATTTTCATTATGGATTTATCAAATTTAATGTTCCATGCCCTGGATTCTTAATCTAATCCATAAATGGGTCTTTGTAACTTCCATACCTTGTTGGCATACTTTGGAGTCACAAACCCTTTACGTTGTTTCATATAAACATCATTCTGAAGGTTCTCATTAAGTAATTTTGATTTTCCATCCATTTTACAAATCTTATAGTCATGTAAATATATAATGAAAATTATAATTATGATGGATTTCAGTATAGAAATCGGTGAAAATGTTTCATCATAATTTGTGCCTTTATGTTGTTTAAACCCTTTTGTAACCATTATTTCCTTATAAGTACTGAATTTTCCATCTATGTCCAATTTATTCTTGAATATCCATTTAAAAAAATGGGATTTACATCCACTGGAGGATCTACCAAAATCTAGACATGGTTTTGGTACATGGAATTCATTTCAAAATTTATAGCTTTTTTCCACTTGGAAACATTTATGACACTTACTACTTTTTTTATATAGGATCATTATTGTTAACTAATATGAGTCACCATACTCAGTTACTAGAAAAACATACTTTTCTAGTTCTATAACCTCTCTTGTACTCCTACATAGTACTTATGTCTTTATAACTTCTTCTTATATGGGTATTTGTGGAATTTTTTTATGTCCCAAATCTTTTTTACCTTGATCCTGGACTTTATAAAATTATATCTCACTACCAAAATCTTTTTTATAGATTTTCTCCCTCTAAATAAATATGGAATGTCTTAAAACTATAACTTTTTTATATGAGGGATCGTATAGGTAATATACCCTTAAATTATTAAGTTATCCTATGAATATACACTTTTTGAATTAGGGTGAAAGTTTATTAACTGAGGAGGTCTTAAAAAATGCTTTATAACCCCACACATGTAAATTAGATAAAATGGATTTGATTATAAACCAAGGTTCATATGGAATACCATTTTTTTCTTTTTTCACATGGCTTAGTTTATGTGTTATTGTTTGTAACATGTATCCCTAAAATAATAATGTAATACTTTCATGAATTATCATTGATCTCACCATATATAATAAGGTTTTTTCCCCATTTCCCTTATACCATTCCATTGAGGTGTATAAGGAGGAGTTAATTGAGATAGAATTTCAAAATCCTATAAATAATCAATTAAGTCCTGATTAAGATATTATTCACCATGGTCTGAGTGGGGTTTCTTAATATTATTACCAATATGGTTCTCAATTTCATTATTGTATTCCTTGAATCTCAAAGGAATCTAAATTATACCTCATAAATTAGACATATCCTTATCTACTAAAATCATCAATATAAGTTATAAAGTTTGATTACCCACCCCTTTATTCAATTGTAAAAGATCCAAACACATCAGTATGAACTAATTCAAGAAACTCCTTAGGATTTTACTATTTACACTATATGGGGATTTGGTTATTTTTCCTTGTAAACATGTGTGACATAAACCAAGTGGTTTTAATTTAAAAGGAAAATAAATATCCATATACATGAAATTTATTCATACACTTTTAATTTACATGACATAGCTAGTGATTCCATTGTTGTGTGTGGTATAAGTGATGTGATGTATTTTCATTATAAAATTCCATTAATTGGTTCATTTAATCCAACACATAAAGACCGTTATTTAAATATTACTTACCATAAAAAATCTATCTTTATAAAAGGAGTAACATTTATTACTAAACATGAAAATAAATCCATTTTTATTGAGTTTGGATAAAAAAATAAATTCTTTGGTAATGGATGGAAAATATTAACAATATTTCAAAATCATGATCAATCTCATTGGAAATGTGAGGTGGTAGTCCCAAATATCTAGAGAAGTAAGTTTGCCTCTTTTGGATGATCATAGATCTACCTCCCCCCAATCAAAGTTTCTTAATATACTTGGTTCCTATATTTTAATACATATGTTGGCACCACATGTTGTATATAATACATGATTCATAGAAATAGATAAATTTCACTCTATAAAAAACACACTTGAAGATTTCCCTTGATTATTTTTCTAGGTTTAGTTTTTTTATAATGGTCCTTCTTGCCACATGTGAAACAGATAGCATCTTATTCCCTTGCTTTCCCCTTAATCTTTCTCTTCTTCAAAGGGTGTTATGAAGAAGATTTGGGATTATAGATTTTCACCTGGACATTAATCTTATTCACTATAAGGATGGAAGGATATTTGCACTTTATGTCCCTACCAATATGGATAAGTAAATAGAGAAGATATGTGAGATAATTATCAATGTTAATCATATTAAAATTAACAATAAATCTTTGAGAAGGTTTGAGGGAGTGACATAATAATGAGATTGATGCATAGATATTTAGGGAGTTTAAACCCTAGAACCTCTATGTTCTCAATGTAGACAATAAGTTTGACAACATGAGGCCCACCTAGTGCATCCTCTCCAAGCCTAATCTGAAATATCACTTTGGATATCTCAAACTATTTGTGGCTATCTCTCTCCTGATAAAAGCCATGGAGATGCTAAATCATTCTATAAGCATTAATTTCTTTATGAGACTTCATGATTTCACTAGACAAGGATGATAGCATTAAAAATTGAATGAAAAACATGTTTCTAAAGTGTTTATTATAAATAGAGAACTCTTTATCACACACCTCTTCTATAGGTTGATCAAGTAATGAGGATTCTAGTGCATAACATTTCTATTCATGATGCAACATAACCTAGAGGCATCTGAACCATTCTTGGAAGTTAATATCAGTAAGGAGATGGTCCTTCTCTAATATTAATCATAGGGATAATGTGGATGAAGAAAATTCCACTATTTTACATTTATAAAATAGAGGATTAATATTACTTTAATTGATTACAATTTATGTGATACATAATTAAATTAATTTTATTAAGTCTCCCAATATTTTATCAAGTCCCAATAGCCCTCACTATTGAATTAGGAATATCCAATTGCTCAGACATTATAGTGGTAACGATCCATATTCCCCTTCTCATAACCCAAGTAAGGGATCGATGAATTACTTGAAGGTATTTAGGTAGGAAGGTCTTTTCTAACTATGGAATTTTATATCCTTGATCCATTTATTGGATTCCCCAATTCTAAAATCCTAACTTATATTTCCTTAACACTTTCCTCCAAGTTACACCAAGTCTGTAAAGGGATACTCCTTTTGATGAAAAATCATTAATTCAACCCAATACTATCATAATAACTCCCCTTATAAAATTAAGTGTCCCAAAAAGTGTTTTTCAAACACCTAGTTCTATTGGTTTCGTTCATAATCAAGTAATGGAAGGCTTAGTATAACTTAATACTAGATTGAGGGATTTTTTTGTTACATGAAAAAAAAATTATTTTATCTTTTCCATTCCTTGTTAATATTTTTTGGATTTTACTTAAATTATTAACCATGTTTTCATAAAACATTTATACTAAATCTGTTTATTTAAATTTTTTATTTTCATATTAATCCTTTTTATTTGTGTGATCATGGTCTTGCTTCCATAAAATAAATAATGCTTAAGATATAAATAAATAAATAAATTACATGATTATGAGCTCTTCTAATGGTTGATTTATTGATCAAATAATAAATAAACCTATGTCCTATAGGAAAACACATTCTGTCGGTCTTAGCATGAGTTACAGTTTTCCACCTATCCACCTATGTATCACCTAGGTTGGAATCATCATGGTTTCATCTTGAACTACCTACATGCATCTTGGGATATTCCATTTATTTCATGTATATATAACTCACATGTAGGTGAGTGGAATCAAAATATTGGTTAAGGGGAATTACATAAATAACCTTGGACATGTAGGACCTAGAAAATAAATAAGGGAGGGATGACTCTCATGCCATAAGATTTAATTTAACAATAAATAATTTAAAAATCATGCAAGAAATTAAATCAAATAAAACCAACACATACAAAGGTCTTAGAAAAGATCATGAATAGTCACACACATGCAAAAAAAAATATAAAAGTACATTAGTTAACATTAATTTCTATTCATTCTTTATTATTAATATAAACATGCTTACATTAATTAATTATTTAATTCACTTTTATCTTAATGAACATCCCAAATTCTCTTAGAGATATCCATCATAAATGAATTCATGGAAAATAAAACAACATAAATAATAAATTTAAATAATTACAATAAATTAGTTGAGTATATATTAATTCTTTAAAACCATTATTACATTGTAAAACACATCATGTTCCAATTAGTGTAATTAGGTTTTAATACTGAAATCAATTATTTAATGTAATTTAATTATGTCCTTTACTGGGAGACTACACGACATGTACTTACAAGATAATTTACATGTTCCTCAGTTTTAGTGTACCTAGGATAAATCCTTAGGGATTCAGCACATACCTTGTCTAGATTACACGTAATGTACTATCCTGTTACATGATATGTATCTCTCTTGTTATGTGTCCACCATAATTTCCAAAGAAATCAATTTGTACTTAGGATATGGTAATTAATGATTTAATTTTCATGTATTCTAGATACATGACATGTGTATCATGAATTACATAAGTTTTCAGTATCATGTGGTCAAAAATCGTGTATTTGAGAACACGATTAGCACAAAATTCACCAACTAACTGTATAGACTACATGATGTGTATGACAGAAACATACCATGTAATCTAAGATGTCATGTACTAGTATCTCTCAATCTATATTCGATGTATTATTGTGTGTAGTTAGTACTTGGTGTGATGTTTTTTCCAAAACACATCCAGGTGCAGTGCACCTGCGTACACGGTGTGTACTCTGACTACATGTCATGTAACCTAGTCTCACTGGCCAAAATCCATGGCACTACCTAATGTAATCTCTATTCATTCTTCATTTGTTCTTATTCCTTTAATAAAACATAAACCTTTAATAAAGTAATTAAAATTTCAAAAACATGTTAATTAAACATAGGATTAAGGAATCAATAATATTGAAATGAAAGATATAACCACTATTGAACATATTGATCAACAATCAAATAAATAAATATAAATTTAGAATGTGACCATTCTGGTTCCAATTGAATGTTATGGGCATATAAAAAGTTCCTAGTGGGATAATAACCTTTAAATTTTTTTGTCGTATTTGCTGGATCATTTTCCAATTTTTCAAGACATAAATGTCATGGACAATGAAATTTTTCTATAGTATATTGACATAAGAAAAATCCATAAACCGTAGAAGATATTTTTTATGTTAAATTTATAATTAATTTATTTTAGATATGAAGAAATAATATCTATTCAGAGGATATTTCTTTGATGAATATTTTGATCATCTAAAGCCCTTTTTGGATTACCTTCATTGGATATGGAGGACCCAAAGTAGATCCCCTCTAGTAGTAATCTACACATGTTCTGATGATATCTGAAAAATCACTAATATAACATCGATTGTTAGCATAGTAAATCAATCACCCTTTGTTGTTCATCTTGATCTCTTCAAGATCCTTTGATCTTGAAGTATTCTCACTTGTTCTTATATATCTTGATATGAGGTGAGAAGAATAAATTCAAGAGAGAATTTCTTTGTGTTTAGAAATTCTCAATTCTCAATTAACCCTACACAATAGATATCACAATATATTTATAGATTTATGGTTTAGGTTAAGATATTATATAATTTCACAATATACCCAAAAAAATATAATAAACCTAATCTTACCCTATGAAATATAAAATAATATTATTATTATTTTATGGTGTGTGCAATCTCGCATAATGATAAATATTATTTTATCGGTTTGAAAATTAATATTTGTCACCAAACATGATCTTGGTCCACTCGTCTTCCTCATAATTTATTAAATACTTGAATAAATATTTAATTAAATTTTTTACTCATAAATAAATATTATATTCACAGCCTAGATAATAAATATTTATTAAATATTCAATATATTAATTAAATATTTTTATTCACAATCTGGTGAATAAATATTTATTTAATTTATACAATCAATAAAACTTGAATAAAATTATTCCTCAGTCTTAAGAATAATATTTATTCTAATAATTAAATTTAAATAGAATTTAGTTGAGATAAATAGAAACACTTAGTGTGTGGCCCTCTAGGTATATTTCTCATTGGTATTAGGTGAGCTTGCCTAAAGTCTAAGATTACTATCTATAAATGGGTCAAGACAGCCCAGGAAAAAAAATTAATGACCCAAATATGGTAACCACATACAAACTCTCACTATATAATATAATCCCTCTATCTAAATATCTCATCAAGTAGGTTGCACATATATTTCACCAATCTATATACTTGATACGAATTTCTTTGACTATCTAAAATAAATATGTCATTTCACCATGTCCATGTAATTTAATGCGATAGTTATATTCCAATAAAAGGGATGAGATATAAACTTCCATAAATATGGAAGCGATAGATCCTATCTCGACTTATCCATTAGTGACATGTCAATCGTGACATTCCCAATGTGCCCCACCATATCGCAAACATATGACATCCTAGTTTTTATTAGAAAATTTAAGATTGGAAGTCATTCCATGAATTAATGATAATATTAATTTATAAAGACCATTTCACACACTCACATATAGGAATTTAGGATGACACCAAAATATACAGAATTTATACAGGAAGATCAGTTCTCATAATCTCCCATCTTAGAGATTACCAAGAGTGAAACTTCATGAGAAGAATTCTAATATACATATGAGTACTCACACTTGATAGTCAACATATGATGTGTAGCATCATATAATGGTATCCAACCATAGAATTATATTTCATAATATCATCATGGAATTTCTAGGTTCCCATCATACCAGGGAAATGTTACGACCCTATCAATGTGATAGCTACTCTATGACATTATTACATTAAATTCATGTAGAATAATGAATGATATATAATAATATGGTTTATTAATATTAAAATATTATAATATACATATAATTAAAATAAAAAAATAGTTGGTTTTAGGACACTAAATCCAAAAAATATTATATTAGATCACCCACTAAGGTCGCATGGGTCAAATAATAATTTGTACACCCTACATGGTCTCATCTATCTCATTATCATATCTCAAGTAAATCATATCACTCAAAAGAAATATCATCCCTCAACATCACCATAATCACATCATGGCCATATCATCCTTATAAGCTATGCAATATAGGTATCTTACTATGGAGATGGAATAAATCCCATATCACTTCCCAATCAACTAGGTTGTCTACTTGAACCCCACATTTCCATAATTCCTACCCATGGTATACCCACCTGGTTACTCACATGTCTATGGGGTAGGAGCACTCAACCCACTCTCTAGTCAACCATACCAAATAATATAAGGTTTATCAAGGGTCCATATGACCTATCTCTAAGTCAATCCTTCTAATCTATCACTCTCCCTCACATAGAGAGGACTAAGGAAACATATTTGAAGGTCCACCACATCCAATTCAACTCATTTAATTAACACCCCTTTGGGGGTCCATCAGTCAAATATCACAAATTCATAGTAAATCCATTAGAAATTATAGGTCGAGACATAAATCTAGTTTTCAATGTTCTACCATGGAACATGACATTTTTGATCTACTTGAGGGTGATCAAGGAAACAATTCATTTTAAATTTAAGGTTAATCACACACAGTAGAGAGACTTTATATCACATGCTCTATAAACAAGAAGAATATACTCTAGGGAGTTTTTCAAGGACCGCCTACCTCATTTTATGTTATTCCCTATAATAAAATCTCAACCACCCTCATCAAATATGAAGGTTAAAGGTGAAATAGAAGAACCTTGGTGGGTGTTAAATTAAAATTTATTTTAATTCAGAGTTTCCCAAGACCCAAATTGAGGATCATACACATTAAATTTATAATTAATTTATTTAGACCAAGAATAAATGATTACATTATATTAGGATCCTTTCATCAATGATTATATTTATCTTTTAAAAACCCTTTCTAATTATCTTCATTTCACTATAAGGATCGAAGTGTAAAAACCCTCTAGCGATGATCCACAGGTACTCCTTTGATCTCCGAGAAACACCAATTTATTTCTGAGTGATTTAAAGGTGAATTTATTGTCTTGAGTTTTTCATGTTGATCACTCATACTTTTATCTTGAAGGAATCTCTATTTCATTTCTCATTCATGAGAGGGAGGGAGAAATAAGAATTTGAGAGAGAAATTCATTGTGCACATCAATTATCTATATCTTAATTAATCCTACACAATAGGAATAACCATCTATTTATTGATCTTGGATTTCTGTCAAAATATTATTTAAATGAATGTTAGCCCTTAAATAATATAATAATATTTATTAAATCACATTCCAGTGATAATAATATTATTATTATTGTTTTATGGTACGTTCTCTAACTTGTACAATAAAAAATATCATTTAATTATCTTGTAAATTGATATTTTTTATCGGGCATAGGCTTATTCCATTAAAACTCTTCTATCCTTTATTGAACACCCAAATAAATATATATTAAATATTTTATTCATAAATAAATATTTTTGATTAATAATATGTGATTAAAATTATTCCTCGGTCTTGAATAATAATATTTATTCCATTAATTAAATTCAAATAAAATTTAATTGAGATTAATAGAAACACTTAATGTGTGGCCCTTTATGATTATTCCAGGTTGGAATTAAGTGGGTTCTCCTAATGTACAAAATTATTTTATAGAAAGGGGTCAAGTATCCTACAATTAAATAGTTAATGTCACAATGATTATAATCACATATGAACAATAACTTTTTAGTATAGTCCTTTTATCTCAATATCTCATCAAGTATGTTTCACATCCATGTCATAAACTTATATGTTAGATATGTCTTTCTTTGAAAATATAAAATAAAATCATTGTTACCCCATAGACAAGGAATTTAATGCAATGTTTCTATTCCAATAAAAGGGCCAAGATATCAACTTCTATAAATATAGATGGGACAAATCCTTCCTTATCTTATCCATTAATGACATGGTAATCATGACACACCTGACATACTCTACCTCACCATGAAAATATATGTAACACCCCAAGCTTCCACGGTACGTTTCCTTTCGAATAATGCAATGACGTGCATTGTACGCAACTTCGAGATTTTAACACACCATAACCAATCAAACTAGCCGTTATGAATAGTAATACCTACTTTTTCAAATTTTATAAATTTTATCTCTCAAAATGGACTTCATTTTTGGATTCGGAATATCGAAATTATCCTAGGGTGAAATTTTGGTACTTTTCGGATAACTTTCATATTTTGATGAATAGTGAAAATTACTAAATTTTAATTAAAAACAACTTTTTTAATCAAAATAATTAATAGTGATAAATTATTGAGTGGTTTTAAAGTATATTTAGAATATATTTTTACCATGTAATACAATTTGGGTCATTGAACATAATTTCACATTTAAACCAGACATAAACAAGTGTCAATCTTTTGATAGTTATTATCTCTTAAAAACACGCTTTTTGTTTTAACAACGGGAATTAATTTTAAATTAATTTCTGCCACTTCTGTGTTTTGAATTTGGAAAAATGGATTCCATATTTTGAATCAGGATGTTTAAATTTTGTAAATAGGTAACTTTTATTTTTAGACATTTTGGATAATTACTTCGGTAAATATTTTATTTACCATGGTTAAAGGGTAAATCCAATAAACAAGGGTTAAAAAATAATATTATAATAATAATAAATTACCCTAAAACGTGTCTTAACCCTATCAGTTGATACATGGTCGACCATGGGCATCTTTGGGTCGATTTTGGGACCCCATGGATTCACTTGTAAGTGATAATGACACTTTATTTTAATTAAGTTAAAATAAATACAAAAATGACACAAGCATATATCTTTTAGAAAAACAATTGTTACATAGGGTTATATATGTTGTATTTTAGACTATAAATATCCATTAGAAAGATAAAAAGATTTCCTACATAATTTTGTTTTATTTATAATTTTTAGACATTATATAAGTTAATTTATTTATGACACAATGGTGATGCAATAATTACCATAATAGTGAAAAATTAGAATAAATGATATTATAAATACCCAAATAAATATAATTTGATACTTTTATTGAATTACAATAATTTTCTAGGATAACATGACATATTAGGATTTCTTTAATTAACTTTTTTCGAATTAATCATTATGTTATGTGTTTCACAAAAATCAACTATTGAATAGTGTCAAAATTGACATAAAAGAGTTTTTAAAACAAATATTATATTATTAATTGATATTAAATTCTTAAAAATCTAAGGTTCGGCCAAGAGACTTATATCATGATATTTATATCATTAATGGACCACTTTGGGGTCTCTGGGATTTATATAGTAAGTTTATTAACTATATAATATAAAAATACAAAGTGACATGGTAAATGTCAAACTAATTAACTAAGAGTTAAAACTAAAGGATAAGGTTAATATAGTGACCCAAACCTGTCTAAATTCTATTGGATGAATGTTTTTCGACCTATCCCAACCTTAACCTTTGAATAATAAACTTTGGAGCCATTAGAAACCGAATATTAATTTATTATAAATTAATATTTCTAGCTTTTCCAAAGGTGCCCCTCACCCCTCTTATAAAAGGGCACTCCTCCTTCTCATTTCTTCACACCTTCAAAGCCTTTTGGTTCGGCCAACACCTGCCCCAATACTCTCTCAACTTCCCTCAATAAAACATAGAGGCCTTAGTTTTATCAGAAATCCAACCTATGGAGCCCTTTTGATCAAATCAAAAGGAAGAACCCGAAGAAGAGGTAATGTTTTCACCACCCCTTTTCAAGTTCCTTTCTTCTTCCACTTCTTCTTTCTTTGTTATTACCATTATAAAATAATAACTCCAGTATCATATATATACTGTGATGTTATTATAAATATGGCACAACCATATTCAGTATTCTATCCAACCTTTTAATAACATGTCACCATATGTGCGTACGTACAGCTTACCGTCTCCACATCGTGGTGTAATTGTTATTCAATATATTATTATTTTGATGGGTATAATAATGATGTGTAAATCATGTAAATAATAAATATAACATGATAATGATTCTGTATATATTATATACCATCCAATTATATATTATTTTAATATCAAAAGAATGATATTGTCGCTCATACGTACATACGGACTACCATCTCCACGAACGCGATGAGATTCATTCTCCATCATATCCATTCAAGTATAATTATAATTTTATTATTTAAAAATAGTATCTAAGGACTTGATATAATTCTGGATATGAATAATATACATCCCATTAATAACGAATATGGCTCATATAACAAAGAATATAAAGTAAAATGAACTCGTTAACACCCGAAACGACGATAATTATAAGATATGATTAACAAAGAAATGTTAAAATATCATATATAATATCATATTAATGTTTATGATTCATGAATAATTTAATAACAATTATTTCAACATTATAAATGAGGTTAACCTACCCCCAACCAAGGAAAAGTACAAGGTAAGGGGTTTCTTATCTCTCTTTTAATTCTGTGAGAATTCTATTATTCACCACTTATTTATTGCATGTGGTGTGTGTATTGCCCATGATTGTATTCATTGTGTAATATACTTTAATTTATGGATATTTACATCATCATTGTATTATCCTTCTTTCATGGGTGTATGTTTTGTAAGCTACCAAATCGATAAGGGAATTTGAAATTTCAATTTCCACTTATTTGGCTTTACGCATATTTCATTGATTATATTACTCCAAGATTATGTGTGGAATCACTATTCATTTGATTATGTCATAATTTCCACTCCCTTTTCTATAGATATACTTTTGATACACATAATCACTCCATTGATAAATTCTCAAGTGATCGGTATGAACTTGATAAGAGTCATTTTAACTCAATCTCCATTTGTTGAATTAAATATCCAATTCATTGGTGTTGTTTTTACAAGAATATGTGTGAATGTCATCTGATTGATTTACACTAAATATCCAATCATATTGAGTGTATTTATATTTTTCACACATAATTATGTCGTTGATTTATCCTTAACTTAAGGATATGGCCTTTATGAGAGATTTCATCTCAATTTACATTCCATTGAGACTTCTTTGTTGATATACACCAAATCACTTTTATGTGGTGTATATAATGTACTTTGACATAGTATATCATGAATCCCTTTATTCTCATGATATTACAAAGTTTTGATTACCTCAATTATTTGTATTCAAGTGTCTCTTTTGGTTAGAATCTCTAACTAAAATACCATTTTTAAATGTTTTAAAGACTTATTCATCTAAATCTTTCTCATTAATGTACATGTTTTAAAAATGGTTTTAATGATTTATTTATATGTACATTAAAGTTTAGAAATTAAAACTCCTTTTAAAAAGATTCAAAGTGGTATGGGACACTTTGATTCAAAAATCTATTTTTAAATGGCTTCTTGAAAAATAGTGTGACTTTTAAAAGTTTTCAAGAAAAGGGGGATATTTCTCTCAAATAGTTTTGATGATTATTTTCATCTATGTCAACATCCTTCATTATTCTCGATTGAGGTTAATGTGATACAATAAAATCTTCCATATTGTATCGAATGAATTATGTTTGACTGTGGATGTGCTATTGTTATACCATTCATGGTTTGTGGTAAAAGTATTGACATTTCGTATGCTAGTTTTAATACGAATGTTTATGTTATGTTTAAACCTGTTCATATGAGGAATGCATTGGACTTAATAAGTGACGGGTGGAGCCCGCTATAGCTCCTCGATGCATCGGTAGGTCTCATGAGACAAACTAGTGTCTTGGCACAAGGCCTTGGCAAAATCTTATTTGTAGTCTTGGCACGAGGCCTTGGCTATGTGGTTATGATAGTCTGGCATTATGCATTCCATCATTATGAAAGTGGTTATTGATATTACATGTGATCATTCTACTAGTAGAATATCCATGTGAGTAAGTGAATGGAATTATTTTATTTTATCTTTGCCATTTTATGATGAAGTTCAAGTTTAAAAGGCTTTTGTTTTAGTTATAAACTGCCTTAAGTGTTTATGCTTATCTATGAAAGCTTCTGCTATAATGTTATCCTTACTGAGCATCTGAGCTCACCCCTTTCAATGTTTTATTTTTCCCAGGATTATGAAGAAGTAATTTATGAATGACCTGCAGGGATAGAATGAGGGGATATGAAGACAAGATGTTTTTTTATGATGTAATGTAAAACTTTATGGATGTGTGTAGTTATTCCAAGGCTACTAAACTAATCGGTCTTTCGAGACTTGATCTTTCTTGTGATCATGCCAATGTTATGTAATAATGCACCGACTCTGGGTAACTGGGGTCGGGGCATTACAGTTGGTATCAGAGGAAGTTTAGTACAAACCTTGGAAGCTAGATATAGATAAACTATGATTAGAGCACGTAGACCTAAGATGAACTTTGAGGATTAGTATAGAAGAACTTCCTAGAATTTTGGTATTGTAGAGAGTTTTTGAGTTTTTTGTGCAATACATCCCTATCTGGATACGAGCAGGTAGAGGCGGCTCTAGCACAGATGTACCTAGGGGTAAAACCCGAAAACACTGCTTTGAGCTAGACTCGAACGGGAACTGGTGCACGACAACGGGCCTTGCTGCACTCTTGGTTATGACACTCCCGGGGGATATGCTTAGGATAATTTACATTTTCTTTACAAACCGATTTAATTAATATATATATAAGATGAGAGTAAATTACCTTGGTTAATCCTAATATGTTTCAAATTGATAATATGGTGACATTTTAATCTTTAAATGATTTTAAGACTACTATTACTCACACAATGATTTCTGGTTTTAGTCAATGGCTAGATTCCAAGGAAGTCATAGTGACTTTGAGAATGATGTACAAGGTGGGAATGGTGGTGGAAATGAGAAACAAAATGGAATGTTAATAGGCGTAAAAGATATCGTCTTTATGCCAAATTAGTTTTCCAAAAATATGATCAACAACATATATATTAATCAACTCCCAGACTCAACAAGGAAGAGAAAGGTGATGAATGATAAGAGCTCCAGCAATGGAGACCATGAAAAAAAGAACCCTCAATTTTCATCATGTAGGAAATGTGGAAGGAGACACCCAGGAAAGTGTCTCAATGGGACAACGAAATGCTTTACGTGTGGGAAGGAAGGACATAAAGTGAAGAATTGCCTAAGAAAAATGAAGAGTACTATGGAAGAAGATAAAAATGGTCCCAATAGTACATTTACAGTCATTTGCCATAAATGTAGGGGACCTGGACATTACCCGAGTGAATGTCCTATTCTATAGGATATTTTCTTGGTCAAAGAAGAAGCTATGTGGAAATAAATGGTTGTAGAAATGTTTAAAAAAGTATTAGCACTCCTTGTTGATGGGTTTACATTGGAATAATTTTCTCTTGTATTTGTAACCCCGCAGTTTTCCATGTGAGAATGATATTTGAGGAAGAATTGTCTCTTGTCTTGTGGATATAGGTATAAATAACCATTTGGTTTTATATGATCATTGGGGTTTGAGAAAATTATAAGTTATTATAATTTGGGATGAAAATGCAAGGTATGATATAACATTTGTAGTTAAATTATGTTATTTTGAGGAATTTATCTCATTTTGGTAATATTATAAAATATAGTTTTTGAAAAAGGACAACACGTAGACCGTGTGACAACCCGTCGCGTCGGACAAAGCTGTGGGAATCGAACCCACAACCAAAGTGCGATTGGGATTTATCGCCTACCACTGGACTAAGTGAAGTCCCTGGTTAGTGTGACTATTTTCTTTAGTTAAATGATTTTATTGATCAATAATATGTTGATTTGGGTTCTTATGTCTTATCAAATGAATACCCTTAGTATAGGAAAATGATTTGGTGATTAAGTGATAAATGTTATTTTGGAAGATGTTCACTTTGTTGGGAACACTATATGTCCAAGGAAAATTGAATACTATGGGATGTCATTAGAGGAGTAATGGTGGATTTTTATCTATGTTTTTATTGTGGATCTATAGTGATTTGGGTTATTTATGGAAATGATTAGCCTATAATAAAGAATATGTGATTAGGTTAATTACTTTTAAGTATGTGACTTTAAGAGTAGATGATGTCATTTGGAGATACAAATTAACGTGGAAGACTACATTCTTATAAGTTTTGGGTTTCAATGTTAGTTTGTATTATATTGAAGGATTTTTAGGAAAATTTATTATTGAATGGTATTTATTTAACTTTGGGGTATTATTGGTTTAATTTTAGAAATTAAGATTTTTTTTTTCTCAAATGGAATATACATTTGGGGGATCATCAGATCTTATACTAAACATTTTGGTTTTGATTAATCTCTAAAGACAAGTTAAATATATAGTTTATCCTACATGGATCATGTATTTCTATAGAAGTTTATTCTAGCTCTTTTATTGTGACCAACTCTTCTTGAATACTCATTGTTCAAGTTATTGGTAAAAAGTTATTAAATAATGAAACTCTACTTAAAAAGTAAGTATATTTATTTATGTTCTTAGTCAATATCATAAATGAATTCCTCGTCCTTATGTAATGTAACTTAAAACAAAAAAAAATGTTGTCCGTTTACTTTCCTACTAGGAGACTAATGGTCGTTTGTCCCAACACAAGTTTGTGGTTTTCTTATTGTTAACTTTCTTCTTATCATGATTTCTATCCCTATACATCAGAACTTGACACTTATTTTATCATCCATATCCATGTTTTCCGACATGGAATCTGAGTATGGGTTATCTTGGATTACCTTTATACCTCTCTTTCTTTCTTTTAAAGTGATAGTTTTATTTACTCTTGTTCTGATGTGGTACTTTCCATTATATTCCCAAGAACAATTTTAAAAATTGCGAGGATGCAATTTATTGAAGGAGGGGAGAATGTAACACCCCAAGCTTCCATGGTACATTTCCTTTCGAATAATGCAATGGCGTGCATTGTACGCAACTTCGAGATTTTAACACACGATAACCAATCAAACTAGCCGTTATGAATATTAATACCTAATTTTTGAAATTTTATAAATTCTATCTCTCAAAATGGACTTCATTTTTGGATTCGGAATATCGAAATTATCCTAGGGTGAAATTTTGGTACTTTTCGGATAACTTTCATATTTTGATGAATAGTGAAAATTACTAAATTTTAATTAAAAACAACTTTTTTAATCAAAATAATTAATAGTGATAAATTATGAATTTTAGTGGTTTTAAAGTATATTTAGAATATATTTTTACCATGTAATACAATGTGGGTCATTCAACATAATTTCACATTTAAACCAGACATAAACAAGTGCCAATCTTTTGATAGTTATTATCTCTTAAAAACACGCTTTTTATTTTAACAACAGGAATTAATTTTAAATTAATTTCTTCCACTTCTGTGTTTTGAATTTGGAAAAATGGATTCCATATTTTTAATCAGGATGTTCAAATTTTTTAAATAGGTAACTTTTATTTTTAGACATTTTGGATAATTACTTCGGTAAAAATTTTATTTACCATGGTTAAAGGGTAAATCCGGTAAACAAGGGTTAACAAATAATATTATAATAATAATAAATTACACTAAAACATGGCTTAACCCTATTGGTTGATACATGGTCGACCATAGTCATCTTGGGGTCGATTTTGGGACCCCATGGATCCACTTGTAAGAGATAATGACACTTTATTTTAATTAAGTTAAAATAAATACAAAAATGACACAAGCATATATCTTTTAGAAAAACAATTGTTACATAGGGTTATATATGTTGGATTTTAGACTATAAATATCCATTAGAAATATAAAACGCTTTTCTACATAATTATATTTTATTTATAATTTTTAGACATTAAATAAGTTAATTTATTTATGACAAAATGGTGATGCAGTAATTACCATAATAGTGAAAAATTATAATAATTGATATTATAAATACCCAAATAAATATAATTTGATACTTTTATTGAATTACAATAATTTTCTAAGATAACATGAAATATTAGGATTGATTTAATTAACTTTGTTCGAAGTAATCATTCTGTTATGTGTTTCACAAAAATCAACTATTGAACAGTGTCAAAATTGACATAAAAGAGTTTTTAAAACAAATATTATATTATTAATTGATATTAAATTCCTAAAAATCTAAGGTTCGGCCAAGAGACTTATATCATGATAGGAATATCATTAATGGACCACTTGGTGGTCTCTTGGATGTATATAGTAAGTTTATTAACTATATAATATAAAAATACAAAGTGACATGGTAAATGTCAAACTAATTAACTAAGAGTTAAAACTAAAGGATAAGGTTAATATAGTAACACAAACCTGTCTAAATTCTATTGTATGAATGGTTTTCGACCTATACCCACCTTAACCATTGAATAATCAACTTTGGAGCCATTAGAAACCGAATATGAATTTATTATAAATTAATATTTCTAGCTTTTCCAAAGGTTCCCCTCACCCCTCTTATAAAAGGGAACTCCTCCTTCTCATTTCTTCACACCTTCAAAGCCTTTTAGTTCGGCCAAACCCTGCCCAAATACTCTCTCAACTTCCCTCACTACAACCTAGAGGCCTTAGTTTTATCATAAATCCAACCTATGGAGCCATTTTGATCAAATCAAAAGGAAGAACCCGAAGAAGAGGTAATGTTTTCACCACCCCTTTTCAAGTTCCTTTCTTCTTCCACTTCTTATTTCTTTGTTATTACCATTATAAAATAATAACTCTATTATCATATATATACTGTGATGTTATTATAAATATGGTACAACCATATTCAGTATTCTATCCATCCTTTTAATAACATGTCACCATATGTGCGTACGTACGGCTTACCGTCTCCACATCGTGGTGTAATTGTTATTCAATATATTATTATTTTGATGGGTATAATAATGATGTGTAAATAATGTAAATAATAAATATAACATGATAATGATTCTGTATATATGATATACCATCCAATTATATATTATTTTAATATCAAAAGAATGATATTGTCGCTCGTGTGTACGTACGGACTACCATCTCCACGAACGCGATGAGATTCATTCTCCATCATATTCATTCAAGTATAATTATAATTTTATGATTTAAAAATAGTATCTAAGGACTTGATATCATTATGGATATGAATAATATACATCCCATTAGTAACGAATATGTATCACATAACAAAGAATATAAAGTAAAATGAACCCATTAACACCCGAAATGATGATAATTCTAAGATATGATTAACAAAGAAATGTTAAAATATCATATATGATATCATATTAATGTATATGATTCGTGAATAATTTAATAAAAATTATTTCAACATTATACAGGAGGTTAACCTACCCCCAACCAAGGAAAAGTACAAGGTAAGGGGTTTCTTATCTCACTTTTAATTCCGTGAGAATGCCATTATTCACCACTTATTTATTGCATGTGGTGTGTGTACTGCCCATGATTTTATTCATTGTGTAATATACTTTAATTTATGGATATTTACATCATCATTGTAGTATCCTTCTTTCATGGGTGTATGTTTTGTAAGCTACCAAATCGATAAGGGAATTTGAAATTTCAATTTCCACTCATTTGGCTTTACGCATATTTCATTGATTATATTAGTCCAAGATAATGTGTGGAATCACTATTCATTTTATTATGTCATAATTTACACTCCCTTTTCTATAGATATACTTTTGATACACATAATCACTCCATTGATAAATTCTCAAGTGATCGGTATGAACTTGATAAAAGTCATTTTAACTCAATCTCCATTTGTTGAGTTAAATATCCAATTCATTGGTGTTGTTTTTACAAGAATATGTGTGAATGTCATCTGATTGATTTACACTAAATATCCAATCATATTGAGTGTATTTATATTTTTCACACATAATTATGTCTTTATTTATCCTTAACCTAAGGATACGGCCTTTATGAGATATTTCATCTCAATTTACATTCCATTGAGACTTCTTTGTTGATATACACCAAATCACTTTTATGTGGTGTATATAATGTACTTTGACATAGTATATCATGAATCCCTTTATTCTCATGATATTACAAAGATTTGATTACCTCAATTATTTGTATTCAAGTGTCTCTTTTTGTTAGAATCTCTAACTAAAATACCATTTTTAAATGTTTTAAAGACTTATTCATCTAAATATTTCTCATTAATGTCCATGTTTTAAAAATGGTTTTAAGGATTTATTTATATGGACATTAAAGTTTAGAAATTAAAACTCCTTTTAAAAAGATTCAAAGTGGTATGGGACACTTTGATTCAAAAATCTATTTTTAAATAGCTTCTTGACAAATAGTGTGACTTTTAAAAGTTTTCAAGAAAAGGGAGATATTTCTCTCAAATAGTTTTGATGATTATTTTCATCTATGTCAACATCCTTCATTATTCTCGATTGAGGTTAATGTGATACAATACAATCTTCCATATTGTATCGAATGAGTTATGTTTGACTGTGGATGTACTATTTTTATACCATTCATGGTTTGTGGTAAAAGTATTGACATTTCATATGCTAGTTTTAGTACGAATATTTATGTTATGTTTAAACCTGTTCATATGAGGAATGCATTGGACTTAATAAGTGAAGGATGGAGCCCGCTATAGCTCCTCGATGCATCGGTAGGTCTCATGAGACAAACTAGTGTCTTGGCACAAGGCCTTGGCAAAATCTTATTTGTAGTCTTGGCACGAGGCCTTGGCTATGTGGTTATGATAGTCTGGCATTATGCATTCTATCATTATGAAAGTGGTTATTGATATTTCATGTGATCATTCGACTAGTATAATATCCATGTGAGTAAGTAAATGGCATTATTTTATTTTATCTTTGCCATTTTATGATGAAGTTCAAGTTTAAAAGGCTTTTGTTTTAGTTATAAACTTCCTTAAGTGTTTATGCTTATCTATGAAAGCTTCTGCTATAATGTTATCCTTACTGAGCATCTGAGCTCACCCCTTTCAATGTTTTATTTTTCCCAGGATTATGAAGAAGTAATTTATGAATGACCTGCAGGGATAGAATGAGGGGATATGAAGACAAGATGTTTTTTTTATGATGTAATGTAAAACTTTATGGATGTATCTAGTTATTCCAAGGATACTAAACTAATCGGTCTTTCGAGACTTGATCTTTCTTGTGATCATGCCAATGTTATGTAATAATGCACCGAATCTGGGTAACTGGGGTCAGGGCGTTACAATATAGCATCACCATTTTCATCAGTAAATCTAAGTGTGTGATTCATTACATGCATTACTAATAATATTAAATTATAAGGACCATTACATATGCTCACAAATAAAAATATCTGATGAAACCAAAACATGTGGAATACCTACTAGTGGGTTTGTTCTAATAATCTCATATCTTGGGGATTACTAAATGGGAACTTCAGGAGAAAAAAGCATCATCCACATATGTGTATTCTCACCTTATAGTCACATGTTATGTGTACCTTTATAGAATATTATCCAACTGTAAAACTATATTTAAGAATATTATCATAGAACTACAAGGTTATCATCATAGCATGGAACTGTTATAACATTTTTAATATGACAAATACCCTAAGACATTATTACACTATAGCCATGTAGAACAATGAAAAATATTTAATTAGTTTTTTTATTAATATTAAATTCATCAAAAACACATGTAATCAAAGTAAAAATATTTGGTGATAGGATACCAACTCCAACAAACTCCCACTTAAACTAGAACCAATAGCTTACAACTTTCAGCCCGATATACCACACATGATAATCATTTTTCTACTAATTTGTGTATTTATTAAAGGGGTCAGTCACATTTTCTTCCATCGAAATACTCCTCACTACAACGTCACCACTTTGAGAAAAATCCCTCAAGATGTGATACTTCTAAAGTATGTTCTTCTTATGCTAATGTGGTCGTTTATATTCTGTGAGAACCTCCACTACAGTATCATCACAATAGTGTGATAGGATCTATATTGATAGGTTCCACATAATGATATTGAATGAAGTTTTGTATCCAAACTGATTATTTAGATACCTTATAAGCTGAAATATACTCAGACTCTACTGTAGAATTTGTGATCATATCCTTCTTTGAGCTCTTCCAGCTCACGATACCTCTATTCAAAGTAAATATGTGTTCAATTTTCGATTTAATATTGTCTTTATCTATTTGAAAACTATCATCTATATATCCTCTAATGAAAAGTTCCTAATATTCTCCATATACTATGAACATATCCTTAGTGTGACTTATATACTTAATCATTTTACTAACTTCCATCCAGTAGCGGTCACTTAGGTCAACTTGGTATCTTCTTACCACACCAAATGCATAGGTGACATCTTGTCTCATATGTAGCATAGAATACATGATTGTCCCAATCACTAACATATATTGAATCCCTGTCATTATTTTTTATTCCTCATGTGTTTGAGGAAACATTTTTCCTATAAAGATGAATTCCATGTGACTTTGGAAAAAATTCCCTCTTAGATTGTTCAATACTGAATCTATTCAGTATCTTTTCAATATATGTACCTTAACATATGTCAATCAGCCTATTGGATCTATAAGGTGTATCTTGATCCCAAGAATATATGCTTCCTTTCCTAATTCCTTCATGAATAATAATCAATTCATCCAAGATTTAATAGATATTAAGATTGGTATTTTCTTAATAATAAGTAATATATCATCAACATATACTATTAAGAAAAATACCACACTACAACTAAACCACTTATAGACATATGTCTCACATCAATTCTCTATAAAACAAAATTTCATTACAGATTCATCGAAATTAATTTTCCATAACCTGGATGCTTGATTTAATCCATAAATGGATCTTTTCTACTTCAATACCTTGTTTGAATACTTTTGAGTCAAAACCCCTGTAGATTGTGTCATATAGGTATCTTCCTAAAGGTTCCTATTAAGGAAGGATATTTTGACATCCATTTTCTAACTCTCATGATCATGGAATGTTGCAATGTAAAGTAGAATTATGATAGATTTTACCATTCTAAGTGGTGAAAATATTCATCATAGTCAATTTATTGATGCTGTTTATACCCTTTTTGAAACAATATATGCTCTATAGTTATTGAATTTCCTATAAATTTCCAATTTATTCTTGAATACCCATTTACAACTAATGGGATTTACATCCACTAAAGGATCTTACAAAATAAAGATTTTGTTTTGGTATAAGGAATCCATTTCAAAATTCATGGATTCTTTCCACTTGGAAGAATCTATGACACTTACTACTTCCTTGTAGGTTAGATGATCATTATTATCAACTAATAATGAATACCATTCTTAGTAACTAGAAAACCATATCATCTTGTTTATCTAACCTCTCTTGTACTCCTATGTGGTACTTGTGTCTCTGGAATAGCTTCTTCTTCCATAGAGCTTTGTGAAATATGTTCCTCTTCCAACACTTTTGTACCTTAAGATTCAAAATCATAAATTTATATCTTTGTCCCAATATCACTTTTAGATATGTTCTCCCTCTCAAGTAATATGGTGTTTCTTACCACTATTACCATTTTCTGGGGGTTCATATAGGTAATATCCCCTTGTTTCTTTTGGGTATCCTATAAAGTTACACTTTGTGCCTCATGGGGACATTTTTTACCTGAAGAGGCCTTAAAATTTATTTTCATCCCCCCACATATAATTATAAAAACATAGTTTTCTTTCCATTCGTTAATTGGTATGGTATACTGTTTGTAGCTTTATTTGAAACTTGGTTTAGTATTTGTGTTGTTGTTTGTAACAAGTATCCCTAAAAGGATAATGTAAGACTCGCATGACTCATCATTGATCTCACCATGTTTGATAAGGTGTGGTTACTCATTTCACTTACAAAATTCAATTGATGTGTATAAGTAGGAGTGAGTTGAGATAAAATCTCAAACTCCCATAAGTAATCAATTAAGTCTTTATTAAGATACTATCTTCCTTGGTCTAAGGGTAGTTTCTCAGTCTTCTTACCAAGCTGGTTCTCAGCTTCATTCTTGTATTCTTTGAATTTATCAAAAGAATTTGAATTATGCCTCATCAATTATACATATCCATATCTACTAAAATCATTAGTAAAAGTTATGAAGTATGAGTATCTACCCCTTTCTTCAATAGGAAATGGTCCACACACATCAGTATGAACTAATTCAATAAGCTCTTTAATCCTTTCACCTTTTCCCACTAAATGGATTCTGATCATTTTTTCATGTAAACATGTATTACATGAACTAATTTGTTTTAGTTATAAAGAATCTAAATATCCATCATGGTATAATTTATTCAAATGTTTTTCATTTACATGACCTATTCAGTGATTCCAAAGTTGGGTGTGGTATGAGTCATGTGAAGTAATTTCTTTATCAATTTACATTACATGGTTTGAGTAATACAACACATAAAAATCATTGTTTAATTATTCGTTACCATAAAAATTTTATCCTTATAAAATAATCACCATTTATTACCAAATTTTAAAATTAATCAATATATACCTAGTTTGGTTACATAAATAATGTTTTTACTAATGGATGACACATAATAAAATTTTTTAAAACCAAGATCATTCTAGTTGGAAATGTGAGGTGGTAGTCACTAATATCTACAATAATATGTTTATATTCATTAGCTACTCATAGATCTACTTCCTCTGGGTCTATATTTCTAAATCCAATTGGTTCCTATATTTGAATACATATGTGAGAACTAAAATTTGTATCTAATACTCAATTTGTAGAAATAGATAAATTGCACTTGATAACAAATGTACCTAAATATTCCGTTTCTTATTAGTATGGGTGAATTTTTTATTCCATTGACCTGGTTGCACTCAAATTTACCATACTAGTATAAGTGGTTGATGTAGTACAAGTAGGGATCGAATCCATAGGGATCGAATAAATAACCTTGAGACACTAAGATTTGTTGATGGATTGCATATGAAGTGGCCAACTATGGTGTTGATTTATTTGAATAACTAATTATTTTATTTAATGAACAAACAAAAAATGGATTTAGCTATAAAAATTAATTAAGATGATCCAATCCTAGGTTGTCACTAGGGCTATATTAGATGTATTTTTTTCATAGAAAATATAAGATCACTAATTCATGATGTATCCAAACAATGATGTAATTCCCCAAAATCATTCACTAATATAATCCTCATACAATTACAAGTCTAAAAAAATTTACATATAGGATCACTTTCATGATCACTATATGTAATTGGATCGTACTATAACTCAAAATGTCTAGTTGTTAAATTTGGTGAAGATAGTGAAGAAAATAACTCATCGACTGGAAATCTTAAAATAATGAACTGATTAAAGAATTTAAGATCATAAAATAACATTAAATCCACCCCATGAAACTCCCTAGGATCAACCAATAAAATTTTGTCTCTATATTGATTTTATTCTATCAATGGAAGTAGGAAGTAGACTTATGAGGGTGGAATTGAAGAAGAAAAACATTGAAAACACTATCACCCCACCATTGTGTGAAGAGTTTTGCAAAATATGATTTGAATATCTCTAATAACTAAGGAAAAAGAATAAACATGATATAAATAATAAATTAATAAGAAATATAAAAGGTGAATAAGAAGAAATTTTATTAATAAATGAACATGAATGGGAAACATAGATGAGAAAAATTGGCGATGCGATTACAAAATGATAGCGTGAAATTACAAATGAAAGAATAAAACATGGATCCTAAATACTTTCACCACCATATGCTTATATAGGAATATTATAATCCTTAGGAATACCCCCCAATAATAAATTCTCTCTCCATTAATTAGGATATTCAAAAGGTGGGTGAGAATAAAAAAAATTAGATGTTTCAAAGTTGACCACAATAATAGGACCAGATTCATCCCCTTAGTAGAGTGAAAATAAGTCACTGTAGATGGATGAATATTTTATAGTTGTGTAAGAGAATTATCTTCTTCCAGGTTTCCTATAACATCTTTCAAAATTATATTCCCATTGGATCATACATGAGGGAGTTATGCTTGAAATATTAGGATGGTTTTATGAGCCTTCAAATCTTTCCCACAAATTAAATATCAAATTGGGCTCCATAGATCTCCATGAAAACTTTAGAATTATATATATAAATAGTTTAATAAAATGATAACCATAATTTTATATTTATACAGTTAAATTTAGAGTTTCATTAGGATTTTTTAGGCTCCAATTTTATTTGATGGGCCTAAGGCCCATTATGCTTTGTTCATAAATTTCTTTGTTCATTGACAAAGATCTCCATCTTCTTGTGGGATTCATCCATTGATCCTAAAAGAAAAAAAAATTAAAATCAAAGTGATCAATAATATTCTAAAATGTAAAATTCAGATAATGAATATAATTTTTTCCACAAACAGATGATTGATTGGGTCTAAATTTTCAATTTAAACATGAATTGCACATGCGATGAGAAATGAAGTTAAATTTATAAAATGACATAAAATTGGTATTTAATGAATTTGAAACAATTGAATATTTAAATATTAACAATGAATATTATCCTATTTCAGTGGCTAATCACACCACCCCCCAACTTGATTTTTGCTACTCCTGAGTAAAAAAACTATGTCAAAAATATGAAATTGAATTCCCTTTATTCAAAAAAATATATTTTAACATAAAATGCACACTAAAACACATCATGATAAATAATCATTAAACTAATCAAAATCATTTCACACTAGCTTGGTTCACAAGCATATATCAAGCCCAAGCCCATTCTTTTGTTCAAATTTAATGCCACATTTCACCCAATTTCAATTAATCATGTTGATGTGTTTTTTATCTAAAAATACATGGGGACCATTTTTTCAAGGGGGGGAATGGTAATGCTAGGTGGGAATCGCATTAAACCTTAATATGAGTAGCCAATTTTTTCTTTTTTTCTTTTTTTTGTTTGTTTTTTTTAACCACAATAGAGATGAAAATACTAACTCTGGGAAAGACAGCTATGGAGTCATGATCCCCATGTGTTGGAATCCACACATTTTTTCAATCTAATGCCCTAAAATAGATATGTAATCCTAACTCTGGGTAATAAAATTGTGGATTCATGATCCCCAAGTGTCTAATTCCAATCATTGGATAAAACATTTCTCTACATGGTCATTATTTTTAGTTTTTTATTGGATACTCAAATTAAAATAAAAGTGTCACTAAACCCTATGCTATAATGAAAGGGACCCAAGAACTCAAACTTACACCTAAATTCCAATATATGTTCATTATGGAATTTTTATTAAGAGGATGAAAATATAAATGTTTAAAAATCACATCAAACAACTGAACTTTCCAAAAACAATGATCATGAGCATAAGTATACATTAAAATCATAATCAAGTAATTACAAATCATTTGAGATTCGGTTTTCATGTTTCACAATGTACATTAATACATGAAAGGATAATGAATTGAAATTTTCTAAAAAATACCATTTTATCTTTTTTTTTATATCATATTTTCACTCCCTCCAACTTATAATGACATTTCCCTTAGTGTTTGAAAGAGAATAGAAAAGAGAGTTTAGAATTTGGAAGAAAGAGGGGGAGAATGTGATTTTAAATGAATTCATGGAAAAATCACATGGTTTGAATTTTATAACCCATCAATTTTAAAATAATCACTTTATCTTCTGGTCATAAGTGGACTCCTCAGGGATTGTTGATGGTTGGGTTTGAACTTTAGAATTTATGGGTTTTATTTAGAAGTAATAAAATGCTTTAACTGAAAAATATTACACACACTAGACATTGGATCGTATTGGAAACCCCAAGGGAGTTTCCTTAACAAAGAACATAAAAACACCCAATATAAAATAAAAATAATGCAGAAGTTGAGTTTCCTCTCAGAAAGTGCTTAGTTTAAAGTCTTTAGCTCGACGTGGACCACCCAACTTACCCAATGCCAACTTTCAACATTTTCACGACCCCATTTGTCACCAACTATACTAGATTTAGATTTATTCTTTGTTTAAATTTTTTTTCATATAAAATCATATGTTCTAAAATGAGTGGGAAAATCCATGTAATATTTGAAATGGTTGATCTGGTTGCTTTTTTTGTCTCACCTAAGACATCAAGGATCATTCCAACTGTATTTTTTTTAAAATAATAATGAATGACTACCACAAGGTCTTATTCATCATTTATGATGGGATACTTGAGTGGGGAAGGATAATGATCTTGAGTTTGAATTGATTTAAATTTACTAAAGAATATTGACAATTTGATTAAAAATTAGTTTCTTCTCTAAGAAATTTAGAAATAATTGTTTCCTTATGAAAATATTTTTCAACACCCGAGTGTTCTATTTCAGTGTTAGGGGTTTCTACAGACTCAAATTTGATGTTTTTTTCAAATGGTACAGTAATATTTGTTTCTAAAAAATCAATAGAGTAATATTTAGGACACTTTATCCATGATTTCAAATTATCCTCTTCTAAATACAAAAAATAAATTTCCCGGGGATTTAAACACACGTTAACAGTCCCCTCATATTACTCAAGTTGACTTTCAAAATTCCCTAACCCATTCACCCCATTACCCAAATCTAATTTATTATATTCTAAATTGGGTTATTCAGTAAATTAAGGATAGGTTTTTTGGAAACTAGACACTACACATAACGTTATGGAAGGTATATTCAGTGTAGGGTTGGGTTCCTCATATGTTTTAATGTTTTTTAGTTATAACCTCAAAGATGAAACCTCATAATTATTTTTATCCATTTTTTCACAAAATTTTCCATGTAATTATTAGAGATTAGGAAGGATGGGAGTTTTTACATCATGTAATTCCCCAATATTTATCCCTTTAATAATCCTTAAAAGGGGAAGAAAATTTATCCTTTAAACATTATCATCCAAGTGATTATACATCTAATCATATGTGGGGTATTCATTCATGTTTTGATTAGATAAATTTCTAAAGTTAGTGGATTACTAATATTTATTTCTCGTTGGATTATATAATGGACTTATTATGGGGTAATGTTTGAGATACTCCATTGGAGATGATTGAAATTGGGATTTGAGATTTTATGGACAGACCCAAACAAAAAGGGGAAGAGAAAAGATAAATGGGGGTGAGAAAATAATGTGAGTGTATAAGATACTTATTTGGATCCTTGAAAAAGGTTCCAAAATTTTGTTGCACCCAAATTTACTCTATTTTTATAAGTGTTCGATGTAGTAAAATTAGGGATCTGATCCATAGGGATCGAAGAAGTAAGCTTGAGACACTCATATTTTTTGATTGATTGGCTATGAAGTAGAAAAATATGGTGTTGATTGATTTAAATAAATAATTATTGAATTTAATGAAAAAAAATTAATTTAACTAAAAAAATTAATTAATATGATCTATTCCTAGGTTGTTTCTACGGATAGATTAGATGTATTTGTTTTCTTAGAAAATATCAGATCTCTAATTCATGATGTATCCAAACAATGATGTAATTCCCCAACATCATTCACCAATTTAATCCTTACATAATTCCAAGGATAATCACAAATTCACTTAGAGGATAAATTTTATTATCACTCTATGTAATTAAATTATAATATCACTCAAAATGTACAGTTGTTAGAGTTGGTGAAGACAAGAAAAAATAACTCATCGAAGGGGAATCCTAAAATAATGAACTAATAAAAGAATATAAGACCATAAAATAACAATCAATCGACCCCATGAAACTCCCTAGGATCAATCCATAAAATTTTATCCCTCCATTTATTCTATTATATAAATGTAAGTAGTAATTAGACTTACGGGGCAGAATTAAAGAAGAAAAACCTTGAAATAACAATCACTCCACCATTGTGTGAAGAGTTTCAAAAAAGATGATGTGAATATCTCCACTACCTAAGGAAATGACATCAATAAGATATAAAAAAGAAAATAATAAATTAATAATAAATATTAAAAGTGAAGAATAATAGCTTTTATTAAGAAATAAATGTGAACAAAAAACTTACATGAGAAAATTGATGATGCGATTACAAAATGAAAGCGTGAAATTAAAAATGAAAGAATAAAACATGGATCCTAAATACCATCACCACTAGATCCTTATATAGTCATATTAGGATCCTTAGTTATACCCCCAAAAAATAAATTCCCTCCCGATTAATTAGGAGATTCAAAATGTGGGTGGGAATAAAGGAAATTGGACATTTCAAAGTTGACCACAAAAATAGGACCAGATTCATCTCCCCTATTGACGTGAAAATAAGTCACTATATATGGAAAAATATTTGATGGTAATATAATATAACTATATTTTTACAGGTTTACTCTAATATATTTTAAAAGTTCATGCCAATTGGATCATCCATCTGAAATTTATTCTTGAAATAGTGGTTAGGTTTTATGGGCCTTCAAATATGGCCCGCAAATTAAATGTCAACTTGGGATCCATGTATCTCCATATAAAATTCAGAATTATATCTAGACACATTTTAATGAAATTATCCACATAATTTTCTCTTTATAAATATAAAATTTTAACTTCATTGGGATTGATTTGTGGGATTTTTATTTATTTGATGGGCCTAAGGCCCATTATACTTTGTCCGGAAAGTTATGTGTTCATTGCCAAAAATCTCCATCTTCCCTTGGGATTAATACATCGATCCTAAAGGAAAACATGTTTTAATAAAATTGATAAATCATATTACATAATATAAAATTCAGATAATGAATATATTATTTTCTACAAACAGATGATTTATTCATCCCAAATTTTCACTTTAAACATGAATTTCATATACGATGAGAAATGAAGTTAAATTTATAGAATGCACTACAGTTTGTTTTTATGGACTTTGAAACACTTGAATATTAAAATATTAAAAATTAATATTATCCAATTTCAATTTATAATCATGTAATTTATTACCACGTGTGAAATAAGTAGCATATTGTTCCCTTTAATTCCCATTGATCATCATCTTCTTAGATGTTCATAAAGAGGATTTGGTCCTGGAGCTCTTCACTTTCCCTTTCATTTTATTAACAATTAAGAAAGAAGTATTTTTGTGCTTCATCTCCTTATCTACTTGGTGAAGAATATTAAGCAGATATTGGGGAGACATCTCAATGTTTTTTTATTAAAATTAACAACAAAAATGAAGACTCTTTAAGGGATTGATGAGAAAATGAGATCAATTCCTATTTATATATGGATTTTAAACCCTAAAACCTCTAGGTACTAAATTTATCCAATGAGATTGACTATGTGAGATCCATCTATGGAACCCTCTCTAATATTTCTCAAAAATATTCTTGTAGATCTAAAATTGTTCATATCAAGATCTCTCTATGTATAGACCATGGAGATGCTCGAGCATCTATAAGAATTCATGTTTTCATAAGACTTGATAAGTTCAGTAGACATATAATATAACATTAAACATGAACATTTACCACATCATTCATATATTTTTCATAGATAATGAACTCTTCATCCCTCACCTCCTTGGTGGGTGGATCAGGCTTTGAGTATTCTAGCACATAATATTTTTGTTCATGGTACAGCACAACCCAAATGTGTATAAACCAATACTAGGAGTTACTACCAGTTAGAAGATTTTTTTACCTAATATAGATCATATGGATAGTGTAAATGATTAACCTTCTATTTTATACAATTAAAAAATAGTATATTATTAATACTTTGAATGATTACAAATTATGTGAGAAATAATAATAATTAATTTTATTAAATTTCCTACTATTTTATCAAGTCTCAATATCCATCACCATTGAACTTGGAATGTATAGTTTCTAGGAAATTATAGTGGGAAGGATCTATATTCACCCTAACATAACCCCAAATGATGGTTGGTCAAGCTACTTGAATGTATTTATGTAATAATTCCATTTCCAACTGTGGGCTTGCGGCTCCTTGGTCCATTGAGTGGATTCCAGAACCCTGAAATCTTGACTTGGATTTCCTCAACACTTGCATCCAATTTATATCAAGTCTATAAATGGATACTTATCTTTATGTAAGATGTTTAATTCAACCCATAACCTTCATAAGAACCCCATGTTTAAAGTAAGTTCACCAATGAGGGTTGGTCAAACACTTAGTTCTAAAGCTTTCATACCTAATCAATTAATGGAAGTAAAAAATATAAATTAATATATATTTGAGGGATTTTAATTTATTATGAATAAATTTATCATGTTGTATTTTTTAAATAAATTTTTAATATTAAGTTTATTTTACATAATTAATTAACCCTGATGGATAAAACATTTACTCATAAACAATTTATTAAAATTCCATCATTTCACATTAATTAATTTATTTATGTGATTGTGGTATTGCATCAATAAAATAAATAATTCATAAGGCAAAAATAAATAAATAATAAATTACCTAATTATGATATTATATGATGGTTGATTTATTGAGTATAGAATAAATCAACCTTTGACCTACGAGAAAACTCATTTGTCGGTCTACGCATTCTTTACAACATTACGCTTGTCAACCTATGTATCACTTGGGTTGGAATCATTATGGTTCCCTATTGAACAACCTCTATGCACCTTGGGATACTCCATTTATTACATATATTTATAACCCACATATAGGTTAGGGAAATCAAAAGTATTGGTTAATTGGGAATTATATAAATAACTTTGGACACACAGGTCCAAAGTTGGGTGACTACATGGCATTTACTTACGAGTTAAACATCATGTATCTCATTTTTCATGTACATAAGTTATATTACTATGGCTTCAGTGTGTACCTCGGTCAAACTACATGGCATGTATAATCCAGTTATACACTATGTTTCTCTCTTTTCATGTATTCACGCAACCTTCCAAAAAACAAATTTTGTTCATCAGTTTCAACTACAAGACATGTATAGACCATCTACACACCGTGTATCGCTCATTTCATGTATCCACATAACTCTCCGAATAGCTTAGTTTTTATTTTGGATGAAAGAAATGATTTACTAAAAATCATGTACACCACATAGATTTCATGTATAACAATAATAATATAGGTTTTTAATCTCACAAATCTTTAGCCATGTATAATAACCACACAGATTGTGTGAATTTTTCTGTTAACCCATGTATACTACACGATGTGTACACCAGCTACACACCTTGAAATCTGACAACTTGTCTTCCATACTAGCTTAATTTACCCATAGTGTGTAATAAATACACCACATGTAGTTATTTTTTAGCATTCCAAGTATCTAACAGAATGTCCAGATATAGTGTACTTGGGTACACGGTGTGCACTCTTGCTACATGTTGTGTTACCCAGTCCTACCAGCCAAAAAATTGGAACTTCTCAATGGAATATCTGGTCATTCTTCATTTTTTCTTAGATATTTAATAAAATGAAGCAATTGAATGCAGATGATTAATATATCGAAACATGTGAATTCAAATCATATTAAATAATTAATATTATGAAATTAAATATTCAACCATGATTTTGTATAAAGATCAAAAAAAAAAAATAATTATAAATTTAAAATGTGACCACTCTGATACCACTTTAAGGTTTTTTTCATAGTAGAACCACCTTTTGTGGTAATTAAACTAAAATTTCGTTTAATTTAGAGTTTCTTGAAACCGTAATATATGATTTTTCATGTTAAATTTATAATTAATTTATTTAGATCTAAAAGAAATGATTACCACATCTTAGTATCATTTATTTGATGAATATTTTGATATTATAAAAACCCTTTTGGATCACCTTCATTTTGATGTAAGGATTCAAGTGTAAAATCCATCTAGCAGTGATCTACTCATGCTTCTTTAATCTTTGAGTAATACCAATTGATTTTTGAGTGATATCATAGTGAATAAATTATCTTGTGTTGTTCAAGTTGATTGCTTGTCCTTTGATCTTGAAGTAATGTCTCTTGTGTTTCTTGTTCTTTAGAGGGATATTGAAAGATGAATTCAAGAGAGAAATCCATTGTGTGCAACGATTCTCTTTATATAAATTAACCCTACACAATAGACATAGAAATATACTTATAGAGCTAGGGTTTAGGTCAAAATATTATTTAATTATATTCCATCCATTAAATAATATAATAATAATTATTAAACATCATACCAATAATAATAAAAATATTATTGTTATTTTATATCATGTGCAAACTTGCACAATAAGAAATATTATTAAACTATCTTGTAAATTAATATTTTTTACCAAACATGGTATTGGTCTGTTTGAACACCTCTGGCATTTATTGAACATCCGAATAAATATATATTAAATATTTTATTCATAAATAAATATTTTTGATTGATAATATTTGAATAAAATTATTCCTTAGTCTTGAGAATAATATTTTCCCATTAATTAAATTCAAATATAATTTAATCGAGGTCATTGGAAACATTTAGTGTGTGATCCTCTAGGACTTTTCCTCATTGGAATTAGGTGGGTTATCCTAAAGTCTGAGATTAATGTCTAGTAATGGGTCAAGGGAACAAATAGAAAGAAATTAATTTCATAATGATGATAACCACATACGAACACTCACTATGTAATATAATCACTTTGTCTTAATATCTCATCAATTAGGTTTCACATCCATTTCATCAACATATGTTCTCGATATGTATTTCTTTGACTATCTAAAATAAATTCACCATTACATAATGGCTATATAATTTAATGTGAGGGTTCTATTCCAATCATAGGGGTGAGATATCAAATTCCGTAAAGATGGAAGGGAAAATTCCTTCCACAACTTATCCATTAAAAAAAGTCAATCATGATTCACCCAACACACCCTACCTCATCATGAATATATATTATCATGGTTTTAATCCAAAAATATAATTTCTTGAGTCATAAAATTCATTAATGATAATATTAAAGTATAAGGACCATTGAACAATATCATAGATAGGAATATCTTATGACACCAAAACATACAAAATGCCTACAGGTGGGTACCAACTGTGAACTTCATGAGAATAATCCTCATATTATTATGAGTACTCACACCTTACAATCACATTCTATATGTCCCTTAATACAAATTTAAGAGAATATGGAACTATATTTAATAATATCATCATAGAACTTCAAGATTCTTATCATAGTGGGGAATTGTTATGACCTTATCAATGTGACAGATACCCTAGGACATTATTACATTAAATCCATATAGAACAATGAATAATATGTAATAAGATATTTTATTAATATCCAATTAATCGAATATACATGTAATTAGAGTAAAAATTGTTGTTATTAGGACACTAACTCCAATAGAATCTTTTCTAATATCGTATCAATACCAAACTCCCAATATCATCCACTCACTGAAACCTCCAAAAAAAGAGTGTCTTCCACTACTAACATGCACTCGGGACTCCAGTGAAATGGTGTGTGATCATCCTCCTAGGACATCATCTATCCACCATGAATAAAATCCTCATTATTCCTACTCAATTCCACCATGATCTGGTGGAATCAACACCAAACCCGTAGACATTCATGATATTTCCACAAAATAAATACCTCGTCTCAAGGTATAATCAAACAAGATAAGATAGGGGTAGGATCTTTCTGAAATGGACCTACCCGTATTTCCTCTTTTCCTAATCATTAAGGGGGTGACCATAAAATCATAGGTCTTCCCCTGTTAAAAAATCAAGGAAGAAGTCATGTCATGGTATGACTGCACTGGTCATGGAGTGACCAACCTCACCCTCTAGAAGAGATCTTGACACCCCTATGTATTTTTATCTCAGTATAACCCCTATGGTTCATGACATAATTTTCCTATAAATATGGATCGACCCTTGACAAAATTTCATCACAACATGGTCTATCTAGACCATAGAACGACACCCCTTTTCCAAGAAAGGCCCAATCCTTTATGGTGTGGTTTCCTTTCTTCCCCATGGAGTAGATTTCAAGTCACAAAAACCCTCACTATAGGCTTTTGTGGCATGACCGGTCCTTCCTCCATGAAAATAAAAGGCATAATTGTTAGAGTCCTCGGACACCTTAGTATGGGTCATCACCATGGTGAGACTCTCTCTCCCACAGTGTGGTGCCCATTTCATAAGGTTATTCCCCTTAACCAAAAACCCACATATAGAATCTTGTCCTGGATCACTCAAACTAATAGCCAAACCAGTTCATTATGTGTCATAAATCACACCTATCCATATGTCAGAGGCTTCAGACTAGCAGCAAGGGTCTAAAAATAAACATATGGAGACTATACCCTCTTTATCATAGTGATATGATAGTATAAATAAAAACAAAAATATCATTCAATAATAGAAATAAATAATAATTATCTACATGTCTCATAAAATAATTCCCATAACTAGGAAATTTCCCATGACCCATACAATAAATATTTCATGCCATGGTAGTGTCATGTGTCGAATAAAACCTAAAATAAAGACAACCTAACCATCCAAAAATGGGTCCTAATGTCAGTTCTGATTCCCAAATATATGTTCCAACACATAAGTTGCAATAATCCATCTATCATAAGGATTTTTCCCTTATCCTTTCTTGTAACCATGAAATCTGCTCGGGTACCCACAGTAGCCCATGTAGGGAGTGAGTATAATGTTGGATTTGGTATCCTTTCACCAACTATTTATACTTTTATTGCATATATATTTGATGAATTAAATATTAATAAAAATTATTATCACATATTATTAATTATTTTGTATGAATCTAATGTAATAATGTCCTAGATTATATATCACATTGATAAGGTCATAGAAATTCCTTGCTATGATGAGAGCCTTGAAGTGCTATGATGATATTCTTAAATATTGTTTTGTAGGAAGATAACATACTATGATGTGACACATAATATATAGACTATCAAGTGTGAGTACTCATAAGTGGATTAGTCTTCTTCTGATGAATCTCACACTTAGTAGTATTCGGAATGAGAGATTATGAGGATAGACATGCCTATAAGAATTCCTCATGTTTTGTTGTCATTGGATATTCCTATCTACGAGTGTGTATAATTGTCCTTAGACTTTAAGATTATTATTAATGCATATCATGAATCACACACATATATTTTCAGATGAAAACCCATTATTTAATATTTTTTCAATGAGGTAGGGCACATTGGGAGTGTCGTGATTGACATGTCATTAGTGAATACATCGGGGAAGGATTTGTACCTTCTATATTTATGGAAGTTGATAACTTATCTATTTGATTGGAATATAAATGTCACATTGAATTCCATTTCCATGGTGAAACTATGCATTTATTTTAGATATTCAAAGAAAGACGTATTGAGAATATATGTTGGTGACACATATGTGCAACCTTCTTGAATATTTACTGATACAAAGGGGTTATATAACAAAGTGATTATTTTTATGTGGTTTTTATCATTGCGACATTAAGTTTTTTATCTCTAGTTCCCTGACCTGTTGCTAGATAGTAATATTTTACATTAGGAAAGCCTACCTAATTCCAATGAGAAATAATCCTAGATGGTCACACACTAATTTTTTCCAATGATCTCGATTAAATCTTATTTGAATTTAATTAATATAATAAATAGTATTATCAAGACTGAGGGATAATTTTATTCATGTTTTCTCAATAAAAATTTTTATTGGTGAATGAAATATTTAAATTATACATTTATTTGGGATTTCAGTAGATTCTAGAGGAGTACTAATGGACCATGACTGATTTTGGTGAAACATATTAATTAACAAGATGGTTAAACAATTTTTGTTATTACACAAGTTGGTGCACACCATAAAATATTATTGTTATTATTATGTGGAATGGGGTTTATTAAGGATTATTATATTATTTAATGGTAAATATGTAATTAAATAATTATTTTAACATAAACCCTAAATCTATAAATAGACCATTATGTTTATTGTGTATTGCATCTAAAATCAAAACATGATAATCATTGCGAATAGCGAAACTCTATCTCAACTCATCCTTTCTCTATTCCTCTAAAGAATGAGAAATTTAGGAGATATCCCTTTAAAATCAAAGGAAGAGTGATCCAAATAAATAACACAAGACAATCAACTTGCAGAACTAGCACATGGAGATCAATTGGAATTGCTCATAGATCAAAGTAGTACGTGTGGATCACCTCTAGAGGGATTTTATCCTTGGATCATCATAGTGAAACAAAGGTAATTCAAAAGGGTTGTTTAAAATGATCAACATCTATAATGAATAAATAATTCTCTAATCGAGTATTCATTTCTTCTGATATTAAATAAATTAATTATAAAGTTGACATGCAAGATCCTCACTTGGGGTTTCAGGAAAATCAATTTTAAAAGAAATTTTAATATATCATCCTTCCACTATGCCTGAAACCATCAATTGGTATCAGAGGGGTCATGTTTAAATTTATAATTATTTATTTGATTATTGATCCATATGTAATCATGGATGAATTTTCATTTCTTATTATTTGTTCTTTAATATGTTTTAAATTAACATGTTATCAACATATTAATCATGTCTTTTTAGTGTTTTATTTTCTTAAAGGTATAAGAACATATAAATAATGACTGAAGATTCCATCGAGAACTGCAAAAAAAAATTGTTCGGTAATACAAGTTTACATTTCGTATAGCCAGAGTACAAGTTGTGTACCCTGGTATGTTGCACTTGGCCATACTTCATGATACACAGCATACTATGTAGTTATTACATGCGGTATACACCATGTGTCAACCATACCACCTAAAACATGGTATGTCAGATTACACAACATGTATACACTATACACACCATGTGGTTTATATGGGTTAGCGGTGAACAATACATGTGATCATTATACATAGTCAATCACTTGAGACTGAAAGCCTAATAATTATTGACATACAAATCATGTAGCTGGTGTACAAGGCATGTAGTTCATAAATTCTCACATCCAAGATAAACACTAAATCCTCAGTCTTATTATTTGGAAACACAACATTTGAGATACGCGATGTGTAGATAGAGTGCACACGTCAGGTAGTATCTCTCTCAAGAACACACCGAGTCTTTTGGCGGGTTTCATGGGTATGCGTCATTCGAAAATCATAGTGTGTAACTGGACTATACATGTTGTTTAATCCTCTGATATACATGTTGAATACCCATACATGTATCTCAGGCACACATAAATCATAATACATGACATGTATCTCATTAGTACACACATTGTAGTTAAGTTGTGGTACATTCCAAAGCCCCAAGAATATACCCTGGATACACGGAAACCAAGGTACATGGTGTATAGTTGGATATTACATGTCTTGTAGTCTCTTAATAAATGAACAGAATTAGATTACATTAAATTGAAAATTGCAACATTAAAACCTTATTTTACTGATTGGAACAAGTTGTGTTTGACAATTTAATAATAGTTTTAAAGAATATTAAATGATTAATTAATTTACTATGATAAAATATATATCTATTGGTTATACCATTTATTTTACATGAATTTCAATAATGATGGGTATCTCCAAAATGAATTCGGATGGTCATTAAGATGAGAGGGAATTAATTGATTGACTGGTTGATTAATTTATTAATTCAACCACATCTATCTTAATAATAAATAGAGGATAAATGAATGAATGTTATCCATTTACTTCTTAATATACATTGCGTATATAGTTGTTCATGAGATAGACCAAGACCAATGTATGTGTTGGAATTTATTTAATTTAATTTATTGCATAACTTTGTAATTATTTATTATTAAATTAAATCTAATGGATTTCAATTCATCCCTACCTCCATTATTATGTAGGACCTGTGTGTCCAAGGATATTTATGTAATCCCCCCTTTAACCAATCATTTGGTTCCCCTCACTTGTGTGTGAGTTATAAATACTTGTAATTAATGGAGTTTCTTAAGGCACAAGGAGGTGGTTAAAGAAGAAACCATAATGATGTCAACCTAGGTATTACACAGGTGGGAAGGTGGAATGTTTTAACTCATGTCAATACTGAAAACAGTTATTTTCCCTAGGTAATAGGTTGATTTAATATAAATTCATAAATTAAACCATTATATAAAGCTCATGAATAGTTCATTTAATTATTTATTTATTTCTCTCTATGCATTATTTAATTTTATGGATGCACGACCACGATCACATAAATGAATGAATTAATGTGTAAATATAGAATTTAAATAAATTGATTATGCATAAATGTTTTCTACATCATGTTTAATTAATTAAGTAACATCCACTGAATATTAACAAGACATGTAAAGCATAACACAAGATAAAATTTATGAAAAATAATTTAAAATACATCAAATATATATAAAGTCGGACTTATCTTTCTGTCGCTTTATTGGGACTAAAAGCCTTGTAATTGAGTGTTTTACGACCCTTATTGGGAAAATAAGTTTTTACATGGAGTTTTTATGAAGGTTATCAGTTGAATTAACCATATTAAATCAAGAGAAGTATCCCTCACTAGATGTGATGTAACTTGGAGGTGTGTTTTGAGGAAATCCAAGTCAGGATTTCAGGATAGGGGAGTATACTCAATGTTTCAAAGAGTTTTAAGCCCATAGTTGGCAAAGACCTTCCTACCTAAATACCTTCAATTAGCTTGAACGGCCCTCATTAGGGTTATGAGAAGGGACATATATATCCTTTACACTAGAATATTTTAGAAACTAGACATTCTGATTTTAATGGTGAGGCCTATTGGGTATCGATAAAATATTGGGAGATTTAATAAAAAACAATTAGTTTATTATTTCTAAAAAAATTAATAATCAAGAAAAGTACTAAAAACTACTCATTTAATTGTATAATAAGATGTAAATTTCATCATCTACACTATCCCTTCGATCTATATTAGATAAAGAAAATCTCATCACTAGCAGTAACTTTGAGGAGTGGTTTAGATGCCTTTGGGTTGTTTTGTGCCATTAACTAAAATATTATATGCTAGAATACTCACTTCCTAATCCGCCTTCACAATAGGTGATTAGTGAATAGTTTCTCATCTATGAAAAAAAATTTAAGAAAATAAGACGATGTTCAATGTTTAATCCATTCATAAATGTCTAGTTAACTCATGAAGTCTCATGAAAACATAGATGTGTATAGCGTGATTGATCACCTCTATGGTATTTACCAGGAGAGAGCTATACAAGAACGATTTGAGATTTCCAATGTGATATTTCAGAGAAATATTGTAATGGGTCCCCTATTTGGTCCTAACATAGTCAAGATCATTAGCTACATTGAGCACCTATAAGTTCTAGGGTTTAAACTCTCCAAATAACTAGGCACTGATCTCATTCTGGAATCACTCTCTCAGTGTTTCTCTAGATTTGTTGTAAATTTTAATATGAACAACATTGAGAAATCTATGCCAAATATTCTCACTCTTATTCACCAAGTAGATGAGATGAAGTGTGAAAATCTTTTGTTCCTTATGGTTAAAAAATATAAATGGAATGAGAAAATTTATAAGCCCAAATCTTCTTCACACCCCTCCAAGAAGAGGAAGATAAGGCAGAAAGTAAGGGAACATAATGCTATTTGTTTTGTATGTGGAAAGAATGGCTGCTGGAAAAAAACTGTACCTAGAAAAATAAGAAAGGTAAAGATTCGGGTGTATTTTTTATTGAGTGAAATTTATCTTTTTCTAAAAATTGGGTGTTAGATACATATTTTTGTGGTCACATATGGGTTAAAATACAAGAACCATGTAAATTAAGAAAGGTTGATCGAGGGTAGGTGGATCTATGAGAAGGAAACAAAGCTAAAATTATTATTATAACTATCAGGGACTACCATCTCACATTACTGACTATAATGATCGTGGTTTTATAGGATTTTTATTATGTGCCCTTAGTTACCTAGAACATTATTTCTCTATCTAAACTTGATATAAATGGTTGTATTTTCATGTTCAAAAATAAGTTTTTATATTTTTATAAATATATAATTTGTTATGTTAAATCACATTTAAATAATAGTCTTTATGTGTTAGATTAAATGATTAAAGTAATGGAAATAGATAACAAAACTACTTCACATGACCCATACCACACCCCACTATGATATCACTGGCTAGTTCATGTAAATGAAAAGTACTTTACTAAATAATATCAAGATGGATATTTAGATTCTTTTGAACTAAAACCACTTAGTATATGTCACACATGTTTACATGTTAAAATAACAAAATAACCATTTAATTGAAAATGTGAAAGGGTCAAATAGATTCTTGAATTAGTTTATACATATGTATGTGGACTATTTCTTGTTGAGGTAAGGGGTGGGTACTCATAATTTATAAATTTTACTGATTATTTTAGTAGATATAGATATGTATACTTAATAATGTATAAGTTGAATTTTTTTGATAAATTCAAAGAATACATGAATGAATTTGAGATCTATCTTGGTATAAAGATTAAGAAACTCCACTCAGACCATGGTGGATACTATCTTAATCAATACTTCATTGATTACTTATGGGATTTTGGGATCCTATCCTGAATCAAACCTTATTATAAATGTCAGGGGAATGGTGTAATTGAATATAGGAACTGGACCTTATTATACATGGTGAGATCAATGGTGAGTCATGTGAGTCTTCCATTATGTTTTTGGGGATATGCGTTACAAACAATATCAAAAATACTAAACCAAGTGACAACTAAAGTGGAAGAAGTTATACCATACCATATATGGAATGAAAAGAAACTTTTTTTATCATACTTACATGTGTGGGGTTGTAAAGGGTTTTTATGGCCCCTTCAGGTAACATACTTACACCTAGAGGCACAAAGTGTACCTTTATAGGATACCCCAAAGAAACAAAAAGATATTACCAATATGACCCCTCATAAAAAATGTAATAATGGAAATACATTCCATATTCCTTATGAGAGATTAAATCTCTAAAATATATAGTTAGGGTAAGATAGAATTCGATGGAGTTGAGGCTCAAGGTACATAAGAGTTGGCATGGGAATAGATTCCACAAAGCCCTTTAGAAGAAGAAATTGTTCCAGAGTCACAATTACTGCGTAGGAGTACAAGAGAGGTTATAGAACCAAAACAGTATGGTTTTCTAGTTATCAAGGATGGTGACTCGTTATTAGTTTATAATAATGATCCTCTAACCTAGAAGGACATAGTATGTGGTAAATATGTTTCAAAGTGGAAAGAAGTCATGGATTCTGAAATGGATTACATGTATCAAAACCAAGTCTAGATTTTGGTAGATCCTCTTGTGGATTTAAATCTTGTTGGTTTAAAATGGGTATTCAAGAATAAAATGGACATGGAAGGAAAATTCACTACCTATAAGGCACGAATTATTGAAAAGGGGTTTAAGAAACATCATGGAATTGACTATGATGAAACCTTTTCACCAGTTTCAATGTTGAAATCCATCAAAATTATACTCATCAATACAGCTTACTATGACTATGTGATTTGGTAAATGGATTTAAAAAAATCCTTCCTTAATAAGAACCTTTAGTAAGATTTATATATGACACAACTCTAAGGGTTTATGACTCCAAAGTATTCCAATAAGATATGTAAATTGTAAAAATCCATTTATGGATTAAATCCAACGTCTAGGACATGAAACATTTGTTTTAATGAATCCTTAATAAAATTTGGTTCCATAAAGAACAAATGTGAGACATGTTTCTATAAATATTTTAGTGGGAGTGATATCATTTTAGTAATAGTATATGTTGATGAAATATTACTTAATAGAAACAAAATACCGGTCTTACAATCTATTAAGGCGTGGTTGAATTAATACTTCCCTATGAAAGACTTGGGTGAGGAAATATATATTCTTGGGATCAAGATCTATCATGATATATCCAAGATACTTCTCATCCTAAGTCATAGTATATACATTAACATGATATTAAAGATTTTTAGTATGGAATAAACCAAGAGGGTATTATTGCCAGCATCATATGGCATTCATCTTTCTAGGAAGATGTGTCCTTAGAAACATGAGGAAAGAAATAGAATGGAAATGATTCCATATACTTTATTGATTGGTTCAGTCATGTATTTTATTTTATATACTATGATAGATTTATACTATTCATTAAGTTTAGTATGAAGATATCAAACCAACCCAGGTGACCACCATTGGATGGAAATCAAGACTATCCTTTAGTATATGAGGCGTAAAAAGGATACATTCTTAGTTTATGGGGGATATGAGTAACTAGTCATCAGAGGATATGAAGATGTTAGTTTTCAAATAGATTGAGATGAAAAGAAGTTGAAAATGGGATACATCTTTACTTTTAATGGAGTAATTGTGAGCTGGAAGAGCTCAAAGAAAGTTGTGGTCATAGATTCTACAATAGAGTCTGAGTATATTTCGATTTATAAGGTAGCTAAAGAATTAGTATATATGCACAACATCATCCAATAACTTGATTTAGTACCTAGTAATAAATATCCTATCACAATCTACTGTGATAATACTACAGTGGTGGCTCTCAAAAAATATTCAAGGTAACATCAGCGAACGAAACACATAAATTGTAAGTATTATCTCTTGAGGGATTTTTTCTAAAGAGGTGAGATTTTAGTAAGAAGTATTTCTATGGAAGACAGCATGGTGGACCCCTTGACTAAACACTTGAATCATTAGAAATATTATTACCAAGTGTGATCTAGCAGACTAAAATTCACAGGCAGTTTTCTCTAGTCTAAGTGGGAGTTTTTTGGATTTTGTGTTCTATAATTAATTTTATGTAATTTTATTACATGTATATTAAATTTATTAAATATTAATAAAACTTATGATTACATATTGTTCATTATTATTCATGACTCTAATGTAATAATTTCTTATATTATACATCATGCTGATAAGGTCATAGCAGTTCCCCACTATGATAAGAACCTTGAAGTCTATGATGATATTACTTGATATAGTTCTACAGTTGGATGTCATACTATGATGGGAAATGTATTATATAGAATATCAGGAGAAATTACTCATAATAGAATGAGGATTATTCTTATGAAGTGCACGCTTGATAGTCTCCAAGATGGGAGATTATGATAACAGACCTGCCGGTAGGAATTTCGCATGTTTTAGTGAAATCAGATATTCCTATCTATGAGCGTGTTTTGTTCACAACTTGAACGCTTAGATTTGATGAATAAAACTATGATTCCATATTTTCATAGTGAGGTAGGTCATGTTGTGTGTGTCACAATTAACATGACATTTATGAATAATTTGAGGAATGATTTGTCCCTTCTATCTTTATGGAAGTTGATATCTCATCCCTTTGATTGGAATAGAAATATTGCATTGAATTCCATGAATATGGTGAAACGACGTGTGTATTTTATATATTCAAATAATGATTAATTGATCATATAGTTTTTTTACATATAAGTGAAACCTAATTGATGAGATATTAATATAAAGTGATTATATTACAAAGTGAGTGTTAGTATATGTTTTTCATCATTGTGACATTATATTATTTCTGTTGGGTTTATTGAACAATTTATAGATAGTAATCATGGAATTTAGGTAAGATCATATAATTCCATTGAGAAATAATCCTATAGTGTCACACATTAAGTTTTTATGATGATATCGATTAAATTATATTTGAATTTAATTAATTGAGTCAATATTATTCTCAAGACTGAGGGATAATTTTATTCATGTTTTATCTATAAAATTTTTTTATTAAAGAATGAAATATTTAAATTAAATATTTATTCAAGAGTTCAATAAATACTAGAGTAGTTATAATAGACCAAGACTGAGTTTGGTGACAAATATTAATTAACAAGTCGGTTAAATAATATTTGTTATTGTGCAAGTTATCGTGCACCACAAAATAATAATAGTAGTATTATTATTATGTGGAATTGGGTTTATTAAGGATTATTATACTATTTAAGGGATAATATGTAATTAAATAATTATTTTAAACTAAACCCTAGTTCTATAAATATACCATTATGTCTATGGTTTATTGTATCTAAAATAGAGTCTTGAGAATTGTTGTGCACAACAAAAATCTCTCTCGACTTCTCCTTTCTCTCTTCCTCTAAAGAAAATGAAACACAAGAGAGATCCCTTCAAGATCAAAGAACAAGCGATCTATATGAATAATGCAAGACAATAAACTCAATTTTATAGCACCCAGAGATCAATTATAATTTCTTAGAGATCAAAGGAGCTCATGTGGATCACCTCAAGTGGGATTATATCCTTGGATTCTCACATCACATCAAAGGAAATCTGAAATAGACTGTTCAGATGATCGACATCTACATCAAATAAATAACTCTCGAATCAGGTATTTGTTTTTTTATATTAAATAAATTAATTATAAATTTTACATGCAAAATCCTTACTAGGGGTTTCGGAAAACTCAATATTAAAAGGAATTTTTATATATTGTTCTTCCACCGCACGCTTCCATTATGCCTGAAACCATCATACAACTCAATAGGATAGCACCAATGGTGTCTAAATCAACATCAAATCTAATAAAAATAATATTTTATGATGTAGTATAAGAGAACTAATAAAGGAATCAATAAATTAATCTTGTGTCATAAGAAACCATTATCAATTTTCCACTTAGGCCCTTGCATTCCATCATAACACCCAATCTGCTAAACCTACTTCATTTATACTAGGATTCTGAATCATAAATCATAGGTGTGAAAAAAATATAGAAAAAATGGTATATTCATTTTAGTTATTTCAAATTATAGTCACTAAAGAGGATCGGTCCAATTATTAATACCATTTCAAATGTTATTAGTGTATGGATCATCGTTTCGACACCCTAGCCAAGAACATGGAGTACCATGTCTATCATATCAAGTCAAGGATATTGAATTCCATGTCTATTAATCCTAAATCAAGGATAAGGAGTTTCTTTTCCAACATCCTTACCCATGGGTTTGGTGTGTCATGTACAAAATTACAAACCATTTATCTAAAACCACATTACAAGGTCTAATATACATGACTTTCATCCAAACAAGATAAAAAGGGTTCACCCATTCCACATTTATCATTTATAGTGGTCTATTATATTTAACACCTTTAACCCCATTATAAAAATCAATTCTTTCACCATTAATTAAAATAACTCAACCACTAAATTTTCTTAAAACCATTTAACATATTAAATATTCAACTTTGGATATTTACTATCTCATCCCATAATCAAGTCATAACCCATTTAATTCTTTAGTTAATCCAAAAAACCCCTTATGTTCTGCTAACCTGGAAAATAAAAAACACAACTGGTTTAATCTCATAAACCCTCTATTCCACCATTTACAAATTCGCTTACCATGGTTAAGGGAGTGTCACACCTCATGGGTGGCCTTAGGCTCAGTCTAATAACCATCGACAGACCCAACAGGACCCATGAATGGTTAAACACATCATTTAAATTCCAAAATTATCATTCTTAAAAAGGAATCAATTTCGAAGCATAGAAGAAAAATATTCTATGCCACAAACATAAGAAAACATCAAGACTATATAAAAATAACTTATAGACTAAATATGTTATGCTCATAGACAAACACTTATCCCACCACGACCCTTAGTTCAAGTTAAAATAGCCTCAATCACAAAGTAGAATAACTCCCTGGAAATAAGGATCATGGGATTTGGAATAATAGAAACAACCATGGGGTGAACCTTTCAGAAAAATATAAAGAAACATAGTTGTAGACTTACTCGATGCGTCAAATCACAAGTAATGTCACCTCAAACACCCTAGAATCAAAGGAAACCCATCCTTAGAAGAGGTGAGAGGGTTTTGTTCAAACACAAACTTGATGGGGGTGGAAATTGGGGGAATTAAGGTTAGGTTTTATAATTGTCATGAAGGAAAATATTCAAATTTATTTTTTTAAAGAGTCACATAGTTAGGCTGCACAGTTGGCCAAATTGTGCTTCAATCATGCGGTCTTCTTTGTCCATGAGAAAATTGAGATATGCAGTTTTCTAGGGAACCTGCATGGTTTGAAAAAACATATAGAATCTATTTGGATGGAACCATGTAGCCTTGAATAGTTTCTAGGACACCCATGCATTGTTTTATAAACTGTGATTCATCTTTCAACAGGCTACATAGTCATGGTGCACGATTATTTCTAAACATGCACCAATCGCGTATATTTAACTATAAGTCTCATTTCCCTATTTTTCATGTCCCAAACCCCCTGGGTCATTCCTGAGACCTTACCTACTCTCTATAGTCATTTAATTAATAATTTAAAAGGAGTTTAGATAAAATTTAAACAAAAAAAATTTGGAAAAGGGTCGAGATATTACAATGTCTCCACCTTGTAACATCTCATCCTCGAGATACACTATCCAGCATCACTAAGCCTCTAAGGTAAAAAGGTTGGGCCACTGGGACCACATAATAACTTCCCTCTCCCAAGTTTCCCCTTTAACATGTCCATGATACCACAACACTCAGATCAAAGGCACAGTCTTAACCTGCAAAACTTTCTCACTATGATCCACAAAACGAATTGGATGTTCCTCAAATATCGTATATGACTCGATATCACCATCATCAACATCGATCACATGATAAGGGTTGGGGTGATGATTCCAAAGCTATGAAACATGAAAATCATCATGCATAGCACTATACCATTGTGGAAGATCCAATTGGTACACTACTGGACCAATCCTATCCACAATCTCAAATGGACCAACATACCTGGGTTCCAATTTTCCTTGTTTCAGTATCTAGAAGTGACCCAATCATGGAGACACCCAAAGAAATACATGGTCACCCACTATAAACTTAATATTTTAATGATAGTGATAAATTTGAAACTTATGTTTACTCCGGTTCATAGAAATACACTTCTAAATCAACTAAACATTCTCTTATGTATCTTTCACAAGTCTCGACCCCAACAACTTTGATTATCTCGCTTAAATCCAACATAAAGGTAATAAGTATATCCTATGATAGATCACAATATATGGTGACATATATGGTCATCTGGTAACTGTTGTTATATTTTAACTCAACAAGTGCTAGGTTCTTCTCCCAAGTTCTGCCAAAATCAAGGATGCATGCTCTCATCATGTCCTCTAACATAAGGATAGTACGTTTTGATTTACCATTAGAATGTGAGTGATAAGATATACACAAAAACACCTGATTATCAAGCACCTTTTGCAAGAATTACTAAAAATGTGAACTAAAATAGGGGTATCTATCTGAAATAATACTTTAAGGAACCCTATAAAAACCTACTATCTCTAAAACATACAAGTCACCCAACTGATCGATGGTGAAAGTCTCCCTCATAGGTAAGAAATGGGATACCATTGTAATCTGATCCAAAATCACCCATATTGTATCATTATTTTAATGATTTCTCAACAAACACACCATTAAATACATGTTAACATCTTCTCACTTCCATTCTAGAATGAGAAACAAATATAACATACCATCAAGCTGTTGTTTCTCATCATTCACCTATTGTTAGGTGTACCATCATGTTACAAAACATGGGATCTCATTCTCCATCCCTAGACACCAATACAATATATTAATGTCACAGTACATATTATTAAAATAATGATTCACTTCAAACTTTTAATCATGAAACTCATGCATCATCTCCTCCTGCATACAAGTGGGAACAATAACATGGACATGAATGTGAATAATTTCATCGTCATTGCTGGTACAATCACGAGGTAGTGCCCCACCATCAAATTTTTCACTCAAATATAGACACTCAAGAACCTCATACTAACACCTCTTGATCCAGTTTAGAATATAGGTCTCAATGGATAGAGGCATGAGTTTCATTTTTTCCCACTCCTCCTGAACACCTAAATGCATCATAGCATATAATGCCATCAATTTACACTCAAAACCTAACTCCTGGACCGCTTTGGTCTATGTCTTCTAGCTCAAAACATAAAAATATTGTTCCCCTTACCTAGAATATAAGCTAGATCAAAATAAAAGAATTTAATATACTCAACCCATATCCTCTTATAAAAATTTAGATCATGATAGGAAAATATATACTTAAGGCTCTTTAAATCAGTATAGATAGTAAAACTCTCACCCATAAGATAATGTATCGAACACTTAAATTCATAAACTATAGTGTCTAAATATAGAGAATGCATAGGATAGCTTCATTCACGTGTCATCATATATCATGGTCCATGCACCATGACCTGATCTCCCTACATTAACACTTCTCCAATAATAATTCCAGATGCATCAAAAAACAAATTATACTCTTTAGGGGGGTTGGGTATGATCATAATTAACATAGTGGTCAAACACCTCTTTAACTCCTAGGAGGCATTTTCATATACCTCGAACCACTTGAACTTTATAAACTTATTATTTAGGGCCAAGAGTAGTACTTTCAAATGATAAATGTCCCTAATGAACCTTTGATAGTACCCCTCCAACCCCAAAATTCTTAAGTTATCAAAAACATTCATGGTATGCTCCCAAGAAACAACCACTCAAACCTTCTTAGGGTCCACTGACACACCTTCTTCAGAGATGATGTGGCCCAAGAAATGTACCTTGTAAATCTAAAAATGAATCTTAGATAGCTTGGAATATAGTTCATGATCTCTTAGTGTACTTATAATGGTATCCAGATTTTTAGCATGATCATCATAAGTTTTCGAGTACACTAAGATGTCACCCATAAAAATAGCTTCAAATTGATCCATGTATGAGTGAAAGATTCAGTTAATTAAGTCCATATACATGTTAGGAGTGTTCTTCATCCCAAAAATCATCATGATGAACTCATACAAACCATAATTTATTCTAAATGTAGTATGAGGTATATTAGAAGGTATCATCCTTAGCTGAAGATACCATCATCTCATATAAATATTGGAGAATACACAAGCACCCTTAAAATGGTCGAAAAGATCATCTATATACAAAATATAATATTGGTTCTTAATTTTCATCCAGTTGAAATTTGAATAATCAACACAAATGCCCACTATTCTGTCAGCCTTCTTAGAAAATAGAACTAAAGAGCCCCATGGTGACATTCTTAGATGGATGAATCCCTTATCCTCCAACTCCTAAATCTAAATATTCAACTCTTTAATCTCTTCTATTTACATTATATAAGTTGAAATATAATTTGGATTATATCCAGGCATCGGATCAATTGTAAACTCAACTTCCCTCTTAGGTGGAAACCCAAAGAACCCCTTGGGAAACACATCTTGAAACTGTTCCACCGTAGGATGGAATGTGTCATGATCCAATCCCCCATAATTTAGAAAAATACACACAACTTGAGCTATAAGATCACCCAACTTCTAATGAATTATCCCTATAGGACCTTTCTAGATATTCCATTCTCTATGGTGAACATGAATGTCACACTCAAGAGATGTGAATGTTTCCCTTCAATGGTAACAATAAATATAATCTTGGTAAGAAACTAACTATTAAATTCTCAATATAAAGTATAAAATTGACATATCAAGCATGAAAAAGTCCCAATGGAGATGGTAACCACAAATCTTGAGGGAACACTCCTTACAATGACTGATACCCTATGATCGCACCCCAAATGGAACGTCGATCGACAAAACTCCACACAGAACCTCCACTTCCAAACCCAAACCATTTACAAACTAGGAATATATAAAATAATGTGAATTTATAATATCAGATAAAACAATCGAAATCATAGAATCTATAAGAATCGTACCTCGAACAATCAACAGTCCAGCCTCACTAGTGATGGGCGTAGGATGAACTACATGCAGATGACATGTCCCTATACCCTAAGATCATGTTTGAGTCTCGTGTGTTGAACTAATTTTCTAACATGGCTGATCCTAACCTAGATCACATCATCCTACACCAAGACCAGTATGCCTAGTAGAAGTCTAACTTCTAGACTGATATAGGGTAATATATCCCCTATTTTTGTTCTATATCAGCCTAGATCCTTCATCATCATCCATCGAATAAAGTTTCCTATAGAAACTATGTAGGTGTCTCATCCTTCAATAATCTCAGCACTCTACTAGTGGTTAAATACACTAACTATGCATGTGACCATGCTTTCCAAACTAATATCAAACCCCTCATCAACTTCCCTTAGAGGTTGATCCTCTCTTCTGGTTGTTATTCCCACCACCACCTTACGAGAGTTATCATAAAATTGCTTCCTACCATCAGAAGACATACCACTAGATCGCCCAGCTAAAATCCAATGTCTACTAATTGATACCTCTTTCAGGTTCTCCTTATAAATGATATCCCAATTCAAAACCTTATTAAATAAATTAAAATGGAAGATATTCACCTGGGACTTAATCTCACATCAAATTTCATCCTAAAAACGTCTCACCACTGCCGCCTCATCCCCTACTAATTCTAGGACAAAACATTGTAATTTGGTGAACCATCCAACATAATCCATCACTGACATGGTCCACTTAGTCAACTATATAAACTCTATATCAATTTAATTCCTCAAATTCCCTAGCTTAAAGTGTTCTAATAACTTCACTTGGAAGTCCTTCCAAGTCATACCCTCTAATTACTCATCCCAGACCTAGATATCCCACCAATACTTTATTGGTCCCAAAAACATGGAAGCTTCCAAATTAACCCTATTATCTAGATAATTCACTAAGTGATCTAGAATAATCTAGATAGACTCAATCTAGAACTCAACTACCTCAGGACCACCCTCTCTAGTAAACGTCAGGGGATGGTGTAGTTGGAACTCGTTAGTTAGTCAAACATACTCAGCATATCCTGTACTAGGTCCCTTTCTATAAACTGTATAAAACAGATGAAATTATCATGTAAATACTCTTCCAACCTATCAACTAGAACCAATAGGGGATCTAGTCTTATAGTCAAAGGTTCATTCTCAATAATTCCCTCATGTCGCCCCATGGGTAAGCATTGTTATGGAGGCATCTATATACAATGTCAAACACGCATCTCAAGAAACATAACATATCATTTTAAATTTTTTTGAAAAATGGTTTCATGGATAACCATTTCAAGTTACTCTACATACATTATCCCTACTATGATAAATTTAACACTATCACTACCCTAAACCATCCATATCCTGGGCCATGGCTAACTCAGGGTAAACCATACTTTCAAATCACAATATTTTCATTCGTCACCATTTTGACCATTTTAATTAACATATTTTAATTTAAAATAATTTTCAACCCCTTTATTAGGAAAAATTTATTTAAAACACATAAATAAATAGAAACTTTTTTCATACCTCACAACCCAACCGTACACGCTCTTTTCTATGTGCCTAATATGATGCATGGAATATAAATACATGAGTGCCTAAAATGATGCATGTATACAAAAACCTCATTCCATACTGGCCCATAATTAAAATATCATAAAAAATAACATCAAAAAATAAGTGTATCACCCAAGGTGAAATAACATCCAATCATAACAAGTGAATATCAAGAACAATGATCCCACCCTAGAAACTTGGGTTTCCCCCCGCCCATGGGTTAGCTACTCCCATGCATGATCTCATTTATAAGGCTTGAAACATCCTAGTCTCCTATCTTCCTTTCCCAAATAGTAAATCAATAGAAAAGAAAGATTATGATACCATTTTGTATCATTACATCCCATATCACTTGAACTAGTAGCTGAACTGGTTTGTTACGTGTCCTCAAGCACACCTCCCTATATGCCAAAGGTTGTTGATTAGTAGTGATGGTCTACAAACAAACATGGGGAGACTATACCCCCTTCATGAAAGTAACATGATAGTATAAATAAAAATAGAAAATAACATGAAATAATTTAAATAACTAGTAGGTATCCACATGTCTCATAAAATAATTCCTAAAACTATGTAATTTCCCACAACCAATACAATAAATATGCCATTTCATAGTAGTGTCGTGTTTCAAAGGAAACCCAAAATAAAGACACCCTAAAAATTCCCTAAATTGGTCATAACATCAAATTTTATTCCATCATCCATTCTACAACCCATAAGTCTAAATCAGAAACCTACCATAGGGTATTTTCCCTTATCCTAGCCTACAACCATGAAATCTACTGAAGTACCAATGGCGGCTCAATCAGGGTGTGAGTAAAACTCAGTAGGCCACCACCAATGGTGTCTAAAGAAATATCTAGTCTAATAAAAATAATAGTGTATGTAGTTGTATAATATAACTAAAAAATAAGGTAATAAAAGAAGAATGTATCCTAAGAAACAATTCTCAATTTTCCACTTGGACCCTTGTGTTCAACCGTGACACCCAACCCACTAAACCCAATTCATCCATACTAAGATTTTAAATCACAGATAATAAGGTTTAAACACTCTAGATAAAAGGGGAAATTCATTTTAATCATTTAAAATTATAGGCACCATAGAGGATCAGTCCAATTACCAATACCACATAAAACGTTATTAGTTCATGGATCATCATGTCAGCACTATATCTAAGAACAAAGAGCACCATGTTCATCATATCAAGTCAAGGATACTTAATTCCATTTCTAGACATCCTAAATCAAGGATAAGGAGTGTCGTGTCCAACATCCTTACCCATGGGTTTGGACGGTCATGTCCAGCATTAAGAACAATTTATCCAAATCCAATTTCCAAGTTATAATATATAGAACCTTCAACCAAACAATATAAAAAGGGTTAACATATTCTAAATTTTTCTATTAGATTTAACACCTTTAACCACATTACACAATTAAATAATTTCATCATTCATTCATATAACCAAATTGTTGAATTTTCTTAAAACCATTTAACATATTAAACATTCCACTTTATCCATTCACTATCTATTCCCTTTATCAAGTAATAACCCATTTAATTACTAATTTAAACCAAAAAACCACTTGTGTTATAATAACATTCCAAAAAATAAACACAACCAGGTTAATCACATAAACCCTCTATTCCACCATTTAAAATTTCATTTACCATGCTCGAGGGAGTGTAACACACCATGGGTGGACTTAGACCCAATCTAATAATCATAAATAGACCCAGCGGGACTCATGAAGGGTTTAAAACATAATTTAAATTCACAATTTATCATTATTAACAACGAATCAATTTCACAGAATAAAAGTGCAATAGAAAATACCATATGCACAAAAATAAGCATCAAGACTGTGGGAAAATATCTTGTAGATCACCTACCTTATACTCATAGTTAAACAATCATCCAACCACAATACTTGTTTCAATTTAAAATGGCCTCAATCATAAATACAACTAAATTACAAGAAATAGGGCTCATGAGATTCAGAATAAGACAAAAAAACCATGGTGTAAATTTCTATAAAAATTGAATGAAACTGATTTGTAGACTTACTCAGGGATTCTAATCACAATTAATAGGACCTCAAAAGACATATAATATAAGGAGATCCATCCTTTGAAGAGGTGGGAGGGTTTTTTTCACACACAATATTTCTGGGGGTTAAAAGAGTAATAAAATAAAGTTAAATCATATAAGGATTGGGAGTTAAAAATCATCAAATTGCCTCTTTTAAATAGGTGCATGGCTAGGCCGCATATTTGTCTAAATTATATGCCAAAATTATGGTATCCTATGTCCCTGGAAAAACTTGTTTGAATAGATTTCTATGGAACCATCATGATTTGAAAAATTGTGTGGAATCTGTGTGATCTAGACTCATACGGTTTTCAAGAAAACGTTGCATGGTTTTATAAACCATGGTTCTTCCTTCGGCAGGCATCACAGTTATAGTGCATGGTTAGTACTAACTATGTGCCAACCATGCACCTTTCACTATAAGTCTCATTTCCCTATTTTCCATATCCCAAACCCCTAAGACATTCTTGATACCTTCCCTACTACTGATAATCATTTCATTAATCATTTTAAAGGAGTTTAACAAAAATTTAAACAAAAATATACCTCATCAAAGGGTCGGGGTATTACACCACAAAACTCTGCCACACTGTGAGGCCCTAATTTGTGGTGTTTCTATCACCCACTTGGTTCCTGTTGTGGCATGACCCTTTCCCATCACAGCACAACAAGCCACATGCAATCAAAACTAGGGATGGGTTCACATCAACCCTACACTAATGTTTCCCTGAAGCATCTCTTGATCCTCATTATATATTCAAAAATATCTCTTATATATGTTCCAACCCTCTAAATCCTAATCTGAAACCTTAATATTGAAATTTATCCTACTCCGGGACCAAAAATTCAAATTACCTATGAATTTTATAACTTATAACAATTCATCTTTTTTCACTCAAGTTGCGATGTGGTTGCATCTTTATCTCTGATTTCCAAAACTTATTCAAACATCATTACCACATAAATTCATTGTTTGTGACACAATATGATTTTAGTTCTTTGAAAATTTCCAAAACTTTTTTAAAGTTCATCAATTTCTTCTTTCTAATATAAACCATTGAAACCAAAAAAATAGTCTATATTTGATCATTTTGAGTGTCATAATCATAGAAATATTCTATTCATGTTATTAGGTTATCATTATACATGATTTCATGATATGTATATAATTAAGTGAATGTAAAATAGCTTACCATGTCACTTTATAAATTTGGTATTCATTGTAAACATTAAAATGGATGAGGTGAAAGGGTTGGTTAGTTTCATAATGTATAAAACTATTATACTTTAATTGTATCCTTCATTCAGTGGAGTATTTACATGCAAAGGAGTTAACAAAACTAATTTGGGATAGAGAATATCACTCTCTAACAAGTTAAACTCTCTCTCATTCACTTCTATTTATTTCACTTGGAGGTGGTTCTAGAACACAATTTTTAGGAGAAGAGGTACCACCATAGTGTTTATTGACTCAAAAGGGTAAAAAATACAACTGATCCTTCCCTCAAAATCCAAACACAATACCAAAATCACTCTAAGTGATTTACATTACAATAGAACAAGTCATATCACATGACTTTCTTCTACCCTCACAAGGGTATCCACATCTCAGGGAAACTCATGCTTGATCCAAACCAGATATCTTAATAATACCTCACTTGTACCAAAAAATCACCAAGGCATCTCATGTTTCATCATACCCACTTTATGATTCTCACATATATATATTAATAATAACGCATCGAGTCAACCTCCCACTCTAGGAAACCCATATTCACAAGGCATCTATATACTAGACTACCCCCTCAAGGACAAGGACATATCCAAATGCATATAATGACATCGTCCTAACATGATTTGATATAAGAATATCATAATCATCTGGTTCGATTAAGTATAAGTCTATAATGGAAAACACCATGTAGTTTGTTGTTTTCACTTTAAGTAACCAAACCCTATTATCTTTATTTTTTTAACTAGTATCAAGGTATCTCATGCCTATAATAACTCACTAGGGGTTACTATATATCCCTTGAATAGAGGAACCATATAGTCACAATTAGAGAAAATCCCACAGTGGATCCATATGACCTATCTTTAAAAGATATTGTGGTTCTAATGAGTATAATGAAACCAACAAGTTATATAGGAAAAGTTTGTATAAGTTGTTATTAACAATATAAAAAAGTGCACCTTTTGTCACCTATTAAATTAATTACATAAAAACTTAAGAATGACATATGAATCCTACATGAAAAATATGATGCATGTACACTGGTATCTTTCCACTATGGACTAAGATCCAAATACAAAAAAACAATCTCAAATACAAACATCATACTTGAATAAATATCTCAACTATCATATTGAAAACTAAGAAAAAAATCTCAAAACTCTAATAATCAGTACTTCTCATCATAAAAGGTGTTCGTGAGATTTTGGACATAGGTTCATCAAAAACTTTGAAACATCCCTTTTCCCTATCCACCATACCCCAAATATAAAGACAAAAAAAATACATTCTAGTAACACTTTGTAGCACCCCAAGTTTGGTACCACTCAACCATGTCCTGACCAGAGTGTTAAGAGACCTCAAGAATGCCTCCTTGTTTGCTAGAGGCTGCCAACCGATACTAAACTTCTATGGTGTTATCGTGGGGAGACTATACCATCATATCAAAGTAGAACTAAAAAATAAATAACCATTAAACATCCACAAAAAATATTAGAGTATGTATAATTAATAAAACATATATATCCTACATCAAATGAATATACAATCATAAAATTATATATCCAAACAGATCTCCCACTAGGCTAATCAAATATAAAAATAAATTAACAAACAAAGTACGTAAGGAGGATCTATTAATGTTCTTGGTCCTCATCTCCTAACTCTATCCAAGATTTCTAGATTGACCATGAAACACTAGGCCTCTTCCCCACCTAAACCTGTAACCATGATCTCTACTTAGGTACTAGAGTGTTAGGGTCTCCCATGCATGGTGTGAGAAAAAATCAATAGGTTGGAACCAATGGTGTACCTAACATAGCCAATAATGAAATGTATGCACATGTGACATTATCATAATAATAAAAAAGTTTGAAAGTTCAATAAAAATAACCATCGTTGATCCTTGAGTTATAAGGTGACACCCAAGTCCAGGTATAATTACTTAGGCCAGTGTCAAATGTCTCTGAGAAAGTAACATATCCATTAAGGGGAACCATATCCTGCCTTGAAATAATTTTAGAACATCACCCAAGTGGATCAATTCCTACCCTAAAACTATTTAGAATATCACCTAGGGGGACCATGTCATGCCCCAAAACTTATACTATGATATCATGAACCTGGGGGAATCATGTTCTATCTGGAACCTTTCATATACCATTAACCCAGGGGGTTGCATTCCCTATTCAGAATCATCACATATCATCCACCCAAGGGGTCACATACTATACCTTGAACTATCACATATCATCCACCTAGGGGGTCACATACCATACCTTGAACTAATTAAAGAATTAATTATTATATAATTAATAATTATGTTACTATTTAACTAATTAATTATTATATAATTAATAAATATATTAATCATTAACTAATTAATTATTATATAATTAATTATTATATTACTAATTAATAATTATATAATTAATAATGATATTTCTAATTAACTAATAATTATATAATTAATAATTATATTAATTATTAACTAATTAGTAATTATATAAGTAACAATTATATAATTAATAATTTTATTAATAATTAACTAATTAATTATTCACTATTTCTTATATTTTTAATCCATTTTTTAATTCTTATTTATATTGGTCTTATAGTTTATATTTTATAGGCTTTCAAAGTCACATACTTGAAACATTTTTAAGTTTCAAGTTGATGATTTTGGAAGCTTATAAATTATTTTTCATCAAAATTTTTATAAAATTATTTCTATTTTCAACTATTTATTATATATTTAATCCATGTTTTAAGTTTCATTTATATCGGTCTTATATTTTGTATTTTATAGTCTTTCAAAGCCACATACATGAAATATTTTTAAATTTCAAGTTGGTGATTTTGAAAGATTGTAAATTATTTTTCATCAGATTTTTTTCCAAAATTCTCTTTATTTTATTCTATTTATTTTATTTTTAATCCATGTTTTAAGTTTAATTTATATTGGTCTTATATTTTGTATTTTATAGTCTTTCAAAGCACTACTAGAAAACGAGGCTTTGTCGACCCCTTACAAGGGCGACCGCCAACGGCAGTCACAAGGCTTCCCAATATATATATCATTGGTGCCCCCCCCACCCTCGTGCTTGATCTTGAACCCCCCCCCCCCCCCACGTAGCCGCCCGCCCCCTCTCCCTCGCTACACCGCTGACACCACACCACCTCCGGCTCCGGCTCCCCGCCAACGCCATCGCCCATCTCCTCCCTCGCTGCACCACCCGTCCCCTCCCTTGCTGCACCGCCGCCACCTCACCGCCTCCTCCTCAATCTCCACACCACCGCTTCCACCCATACCCTCCCTCACCACACACGCCTTCGAATCCGGATCCCCTCTGTTGCCCCTCCTCTACCTCACAGCACCACCTTCGGCTCCCCTCCCTTCAGGATTTTTCACGCTATCTGGTATGCCCTAATTTCTGTTTTAGGGTTTTGATTTTGGGAAATTTACAGCACAAATTTGGCATGCATGAATATTATATGAATATTATGTGTGAATAAAAAGTGTGGAAATGGAAGTTCATGTGTAAATGGGCTTGTGTGCATGAAAAATTATGAAACAATGTGTGTTGACAGTGTGTGTATGAGAAGACTTCACACTTTACTTGAGGTTATAAGTTACATACAATGTAAAGTCCATTTATATGTTGAATGGATTGATATTAAGATGTGTTTTTATTTGATTTATACCATTCTTTAGTTCATCACATGTCTGTGTGTGTGTGTGTGTCCCGTGAGAAAATGTATGAGGTTTGACCACATATGTGTGCTTGCATAGCCCATGAGACCAATGATTGAGTTTGATCACATGCATGTGTTTTGATAATATTTGTTATTATTAATATTATACGTTGTTCCTCTATATGATATTCCATGTTTCAATGTGACGTACATTGTATATTTTATATTGTGTTGTTATATGCATGGTACCAATGTTATTAGTGTACTCATATTGGCTCAGTATCTCTTAAGGGGGAGCGTGATGATATGATGTATGTTCCATGAAGATTGGATTGAGATAGATGATGGGGTATATTGTATGTTTTTAGCCTCACACAGGGTCATTGTATACTTATGTGATCTGAACCTTGAGGTGACAATGGGGCATGATGGTATTCAAGGACATGACTTGAGACGTAGTTTTGGGATAGGAAGGCCCAAGGGAGTGTACAAATGTGTTGGCCTTGTGGATTAACTAAGAGAGATATGGGGCTTGATGGCCTTAAATGGTTTGACTTGATACTCTAACCTTTTTTATTTTTTGGAATACATAATGTGACATTGTGGTTGAATAAGTTCATGAATTTTGTTATAACTACATTTCCATCATGAAGCCGAAGTTTGTTTAGCGCATGACCACTCCGAACATGGTTGTGTGTTTTATTTCATGCACATTTATTTATTATCACAACATAAACTCTTATACCATTACACATGTGTTAATGAAAAATTGGTTGTTTCCTACTACTTTCATATTCCCACCATGCATGGGAATCTTGATGCATGTGAAGACTTCATAGTCTTGGATACAAGAAAGGGAAAGTCCCTAATGATATGGGCTAGGATACAAGGAATGATGTTTAGAGGTATAATTGAGATGGAATTTAGAGTGATGTATCAATATTTTTTCGCATTCTTTTTATTTCCCACACTCTTATTGACCTAAAACTTTGGGGGTATTTGGGTTTTTACTATATGACTTGAGATACCTACCATGGATTATGATTTTTCATTATTTATTGACTCTATTATTTTATTTTTTATCCTTTTCTTTATTGATACCAAGGGTATAGTTTCTTCACTGATGACATTCATACCCTTAATGCTAGTAACAAACATATTTCATAAAAGGATACATTCTTGAGTCCATGAAGAACACTATCTTGGACCTTGTGATTCAGCATGGGGCATCACATTCATTGTCCCATATATTCTCTATTGATAACATAAGTCAAGATAGATTGGTATTTTTTGTTCTGGAATTGTATATATTTGATGTTATCCTTGATATATATTAGTTAGTTTTCCATAAATTAAATATTAATTGCTATATTTTATGGTTAATCATTACTTACTCTGATGGAAAAAGGGCAATGTGAATCCAAGAGGTAGTGAGACATTATTTTTACAAATATACAGTTTCTCTGAGTTTGAGAAGACTGTACATATTGTTGTGTTAAGTATTCACTGTTTGATCAAGATTACAAAAGGCACATGGTTTGAAAAGGTATCATGCATACTTATTTAGGATAATGCACAAGAAATAGGATATCCACACATAAATGTAAATGTGCATTTAAAATTATAAGTGGACAATGTGTGCATAGAAGCTATGTGTGTGAAGAAATTAATAAGTGGAAAATGTGTGTGAACTAGGTGTGTGTGGGAAGAAAATAAGAAGTGAATAGTGTCTTATACACACCCTGTGAAAATTAAATATTTTTATTTTACATAAATATAATACACATACATGTGAGGAAATGCATGCTTGAAAATATAATTGCCATCATACATGTATGAATGATATACAATTTACATGTATGTAAAAATATCAAATTGGAACTTTCATAACTAATTGATTTTGGGCACTTTCATCACAAAATAGTTTTATTTATTTATTGGTAGGAATTAACTTAGTCTCTAAGGTTGATAGTTCAAGATTGGTATTTGATTAATTTTTTCATGTACCACATACGCATGCAGGTTATTATGTTGTGTTTCATTTTTTTTTTTTGATTTAGCATTTGACTTTCTATAGTTATATTTTCTTTATATGTTTTGATTATAGTGTATCAAAATTTATGAATTATGATATTAGTGGACCACAAATTCCTTATTTTTCATGTTGGTTTACTATTTTTTAGTATAACCAATATATAATATATTTTCTTTCTTAACTGATTGACTCCCCCACCCATCTGATCAAATGAGTTAAGTAATGTCATTATATATGACCCATGATCTATCCAACTCCATATTATGAAGAAAAATATATTGAAGGGAACAAATGACCATGTTTATAGGAGGAGAATATGATAAGTGTGATTCACTTTATGGAAACACGTTTGAGAACCAAACCTGAAATTCACAGCTCAATACTGACAAGCTTGTTGTGGATGACCCAATCAATTACCTTAGGATAAAAATTAACCAATGATTGTGAAAAATTAAACAGTTTTGAAGAAAAATTAGTATACCAAATGTTTGAATAATGATCTGCCATAGATATAATATTCTTTTCTTGAAAATGTTTACTCTATGGAATTATAGACCAAATTCATTTTCAATATAGTTTCTTCATTATAAATATTTTCATTTAATCTTTTAGGAGTTATAAAATATTTTTTTCCATTTTTTTTAATTTTTAATCAAAATATGATTAGGGACTCTAGAATATAGAATCATCATTAGATTTATCATACCAACATGGTGGTGATGACATGGGATTTCACTTCCATTCAATTATCTATTCTCTTTTTTATTATTTAGATATATAAATTGTTTATTTTATCAATGGTCCACATGAAATTGGTCAGTATTTATTTTAAATATATTTGATGTGAAAAATGAATGTAATGTGAAGTCTTGTGTAAATATTTTTTATACAGATATTAGTATGGATAAGAGTTGGATTGATCTTCCAAATAAAACACCTATATAATATTTCAAGGGCATTATGCAGTTTATTGTGTTCAATGGAGGATTTAAAATTAACTATATTAGTTTTCCATGTAGAAAATGTGAAAACAAATATCAATTCACACAATATACCATGAGAGAGCACATATTCTTGGATGGATTTTTGAAAAATTATAAGAGTTGGACTCATTATGGGGAAGAATATATTCGTTTTCAAAATATAGCTGCAGTTTATATGGATGTTGATGTGAGGATGAATGATTCAATGCATGAAATGCTTATTTAAATGCTATGTGGGTTGTATCCTGAAGGCATTGACATCCAGTTTGTTGGGACTAGTGAGATAAATTTGTGCTCTGGTGCAGATCATGATTCGAGGAGGTTTTATGAAGTACTTGATGAGGCAAATGGAATTATATCATGGGTGTACTTATTACAAAAAAATTTATTTTATCATGGAGTTTTTGCATTTGAAGACTTTGGATTAGTGGTTTGACACATCATTCGACATGCTATTAGTGTTATTGGAAAATTTTCTTCCTGTCGACTCTAATATTCCTGAGTCTTATTACCATGCTTGTAAGTTGATAGAGAACTTAGGTTTTGCATATAAGAACATAGATGCATGTGAAAACAACTGTATGTTTTTTAGAAAAGAAATTTCCCATTTGGATATTTGTACAGCATGTGGCACTTCTAGGTGGAAAGATAATAGGGGAAAACAGACTCATCAAAGTTAGACTGTGAAATAGGGAAAACTGATTGCCATAAAGAAAATGTGTTACTTTCCCCTAAAGTTGAGGTTGACAAGATTTTTTATGTCATCTAATGTTTCTAATTTAATGAGATGGCATGCAGAAATAAATCATGAAAGTGATATGTTAACTCACCCGAGATACTCTCATGCATAGAAGGATTTTGATAAGAGACACCCCAACTTTGCTAAAGATGTTCGTAATGTCTGATTGGGTTTGGCAGCAGATGGTTTGAATCCATTCAAGTCTATAGTTGGTTAAATAATAGCACATGGCTCATGGTGTTGGTTCCATATAATCTTCCTCTATGGCTTTGTATGAAGCAATAATTTATATTACTTTCCACTATTATTGATAGACCTAGAATTCTAAGGGATAATATTTATGTTTACCTTCATCTATTTATTGATGAGTTGAATGAATTTTGGGGCGATGGTGTGATGACTTATAATTGTGAAATGAATAAAATGTTCAAATTGTAGGTTGCTTTATTTTGGACAATCAATGACATCCTGATTTATGAAAATTTATCAGGATGGAGTATGAAAAGGGAATTTTCTTTCCCTTATTGCAATAAAAGTAAAAAATATGTAGGGATTAAACATTTCAAAAAATGGGAATACATGGGTCATAGATGTTTTCTCCCCCCCCCCTCAGCACAGGTTTAGAAAGGACAGAGTGACATTTTATGGTTCTAGAGAGTTCATCCCAACACCAAATATCATAAAAGGAGTCAAAATGTTATCTAATATTGAGGAAGAAAACATCCACATGGTATATGAATTTTGGGATTTGGTGGCTCATCCATTACCTAATATTTGTGGTGTGGGTAGACATTGCAGTCACAATTGGAAAAAAAAGTATTTTTTACAATATCCCCTATTGGAAAACTAACATGAATGGAATAATTTGGATGTCATGCACATTGAAAAAAATTATAATATATTGTGGACCATTTTAGGTGTCAGTGGAAAATCAAAGGACCATGTTAATGCGCGTCGTGATTTATAAGAAATGGGTATAATGAAATAGTTGAATTTACAGTTAGCTGAGAAAAACAAGTCATATATTCCTGCTACACAATATACAATGACAGAAAAGGATAAAGAGACATTTATTTCTAATTTGAAGATGCTCAAAGTGCCTGATGGTTACTCTTATAATATTTCAAAGTGTGTAAATCTGACGAGTAGGACATTGCAGGTGTTGAAAATTCATGACAATCACATACTACTTCAGCAGTTGATTCCAATCGTAATTTGTGATTGTTTATCCCCCAATTTTTTTCAACTGTTGATTAAGATGATTAATTTTTTTATAAAGCTTTGTTTAAGAAATCAATGAATGAGTGATTTAAAAAGTTTGAAGGTCTGAATTGTACTTACACTTTTACACTTTGAGAAACTATTTCCCCCCTAATTTTTCGATGTTATGGTTCAATTGATAGTGCACCTAACTGATGAATTAATGGCTATTGGTCCAATGCAATTCAGGTGGATGTATCATATTGAGAGGTATCTGAATACATTGAAATGATTTGTATGTAACAAATCTTGTTCGGAGGCATCAATAGCCAATGGTTATTTGATGGATGAGTGTAATACTTTTTGTGCAGAATATCTTATAGATGTTGAAAAAAAATAGATAATCTCTCTCTAATTCATGATGGTCCATTTGGAGAAGGAACTATATTTGATATGGACAAAATCGAGTGGATAAAAATGAATTTATATATCTTGGTCAATACTCCGTCAGTTGCACCATTAATGTAGTAAGTGTCTTATCACTTTTATTTTTTAACTTTTACATGTATTGTTTGTATAAGTTGATCATTTAAACATTGCATTATCATTTTCAGGAAACACATTAATGAGCTAAAAGAAGAGATGTATCGTGCGGCTGAGTATCAAATTCAATAATCTCATTATGCATCATTTCATGATTGGTTCAAGGATTTTGTACGTATAAATTGATTTTCATTATGAGTGAAGTATTATACTGATTTCTTTCTAAAGAAATCATTATTGAATTTTATGAATTATGTGGGTTCATAACCTGAGGGAGTTAGGTGACCCCATGCTAACTGAAGAATTTATCTAACTAGTTGAGGGTCCATCTATAACATCTCATTGTTATAAAGCTATAGATGCTAATGGATTTCAATTTTTCATTAAATATGTTGATGACAAATGAGCAACACAAAACAGTGGAATCGTTTTTCTATTCTTTGATTCTGGTTATTACTATGTTCAATTGATAGAAATCATTGAAGTTTTATAAGCACATGGGTTGAAGTACATATTGTTAAAGTGTAATTAGGTTGATCCAATGTGTGGAAGTAAAGTCAACCAATATCATTTTACATTGGTGAATTTTAACTATATGTTATACAGAAATGAATGAGTTGATAATGAACCTTTCATTTTGACATCACAAGTGAAACAAGTATTCTTTGTTACTTTGCCTTAGAATCCTAGTTGGAAAGTTGTTGTGAAAATGTCCCGGTGAGGAGTGTTTTTATTTTAATAAGATGAACCCAAGAATTTTATCATTTATTTCCCAACAGCTTGATCAACATACCATAGTTCAGCGTGAAGAAGATATTTATTGGGTTAGACTGGTTTCTGAAGGAGAAACAGTCAATTTGAAGGTTTAATGAAAGGCATAATTGTTTTCCCACTCTTCAGTTTAAAACCATTTTTTTAAATTGTGTAAAAAAACCCAAAACTAATTTGGTAAATAATAATTTTTATTTATTATTAGTCAGAATAAACCCCTCTACCTGGATAGCCCCCCCCCCCTCTCGGGAAACCCACCCCCCAAAACTCCCCTCAGACAGCCTCCCCACCCAACCCCCACCTGCCCCAAACATGCCCCACTCCCAACCCCCCTTGGATAGCCCCCCCCCCCCCCTCCCTCCCCCCTGGGATATCCCACCCCCCAAAACTCCCCTCGGACAGCCCCCCCCCCCCCCCCGGACATTCCCACTCCCAAACCCTACAACCCCACCCCCACCCTAACCAGCCCCCCCCCCCCACCCACCCACCCACCCCTCCCCCTTGGACAACCCCCTCCCAACCCCTTACATCCCCATACCTACCCACGATAAAAGAATTTTTAACTTCTTGCTGTAAAATTAGAAAGATATTTCTACTAGAAAACTAGGAAGTATTTTATTTTATGAATGATTAATAACTAGGTAAAATATTCCACTATAGTAAATCACTTTATGTTAAAAGAACCCTCTAAATACAAGCCTTTTGTACATAATTTTATTTCTGTTTTGTTATTTTTTTATTTTTAAAAATCCATTTACAACTAATTATTCTATCCTATTTTGTTTTATTAACAACTGTACAAGTTTTATTTTTTTTTAAACAATCCAATTTATCTTTTTGACACTTTGGATGGTCCCTTTACTAATGTTTTCTATGACTTTAGGTATGTCAGGGGAACAGGCATCAGATCCACATCATCAATCCGAGTCATCTATGTCTCAGGGTCGAGGTATGTTTGAATGTAACTGTGTTTATTTTTTTATTTAATTTCTAAATATATATATATACACATCTGTAAAATTATTTATAAAATTGTTTTCAATGGGATCAGACTCGGCCGCTTCTTCCTCTAGCAAGAGAGGCCCTGGTTGTGGCATTTCATTATAGGATTCTGACATGACCTTTGATGTTTCATTTGACAAGAGATTTAATCTTATGAGACTGACTTCCCCTACATTTATTCTTTATCTGGTTTATATCATACGTGACCCACATCTATTTTCATTGACCACATGTGAATGGGCTTCTATACCTCATGATACATTAGATCGGCTTTGGAGGGAAGTTTAGGTAAGAAGACTATTTTAGTTTATTCCCTGTGTTTAAAAAACACTAACATGTGTGATTTTTTTTCTTAAATAGAATAATCTAAAAGTGTTATCCCAATGAGATTTAGCCGTTGTGTATGGGAAAATGTTGTAAGATGTGTAAATATTGTAAATTAAAAGTTAAGAGGGAGCACTGGGTACAAAATGTGGGTGCCCCATACATTCTGGAAAAAGTCCCGAGAGGTGTGCTCCTGTATCAATGGCATGACTAAGTTGCATATTGGTCTACTAAGGCCATTTCGGTTAGTATGTTTATTTTGGTATATATATTTTCAAGAATTTGTGACATTATATTTGTTTTAAATTTTAATTAATTGAATGTAGGAGGTGTCAGCACACTATTCCGAGAATCGAGCATTGCAGGGACCACCTCACAGGCTCAGGACTCGTCACGTGTCTCAGATCCGACATGATGTATTTATTATTCATTTTTTAATTTATTATTCAATGTGGTTTTGTGTTATATTTTTATATTTTATTGTTATACAATTACGGGAGCAAGGTGCACCAACTGATAAAATGTTGGTGTGGATGAGAACTCGTGATCGAAATGATCCAGAGGTTGTAGCTCTTATAGTGAGTGATTGTACTCATGACCAATACTTACATGCATCTGTATATAAACATATATATGTATATAGATTTAAATATCGCACAAGATCAATTTGAATATGAGTTAAAATAGCTTCTATAGGACCGGTGATATCTTTCCATGCAAAGGGATGAGATATTCCATCGCATTATTGGTCGTGACGGGCATTGATATAGTTTGACCTATGGAATAGGGATTCCTCATTCTGTAGTATCACGTGCTGAGGTTTTTGGTCCTGTTGTTACTCGGATGACACAGCAGCTGTCAGATTTCGAGGCACGATTGCGTGCTTCCAAGGAGGTAAATGTGCAATTGATAGCTGAGGTTAGAACACTATGGAAATATGTGCATCTTGGTGATGGTGTAGGGGATCATACGACGTAGTTTTATACTGAATTTATTTATTTACTTTATATTATTTCGTTATTAAAATCTATATAATTTTTATTTTTTTTAGTCCTCTGTCACACCAGATGGAGGTAGCAGCCATGACCACGCATGACACATCATATTTACGAGGTGTGTTTCTTTTATATTTATTATTTCATTAATTTTATATTTTGATTTAGACATTAAATGTAGAATTTTTTGAGATTAGAACAATTTATGTTTTTAAAAACTCTAACATTTTTAAATTTTAAGAGTAAGATCAGTAATTGGATACTTTATTGTGATGGATAATTTCTTAGAATCCCCATTGGAGGATAGGAATTAGGTTAGGTGTCTCAATGGCCTTATGGCCCAATGGCCTAATGGCCTATTGGCCTAAGGGATGAATGTCCTACTGGCCTATTGGCCTAACAGCTGAATGTCTGAATAGCCCAATGACCCAATAGACTAAATGGCCAAATGCCCCAAATGTCCTAATGTCCCAACGACCTAACGCCCTAATGGTCGAACAACCCAATGGCCTAACGACCCAATGGCCTAATGGCCTAATAGAAAATTGGACAAATGGACTACTGTCTTAATTACCTAATGTCTTATTGGCCTAATGGCATATTATCCTATTGTCCTAATGACAAAATTGCCTGATGGAATATTAGCATATTGGCCTAATAACCAATTGACTAAATAGAGACTTGGCCAATTGGCCAAACTCCCAAATTCCCAAATCACTAAATACCCAAATTTCCAAACACCCTAATGGCCTAACTCCCTAATGACCTAATGCCCTAAAGGCCTAACACCCTAACGGCCTAATTCCCTAATGGCCTAATGCCCTAATTCCCTAACGCCCTAACACCTTAATGGTCAAATGCTCTAAGGTACTAACAGCCCAACGGCCTAATGACCCAACGGCCTAACGGCCCAACAGCCTAAAGGCCCAACATCCTAACGGCCCAATGACCAAATGGCCCTAATTCTCTAATGCCCCAATGGCCTAACAGCCTAACGTCCCAACAGCCTAAACGCCCTAATGTCCTAACACCCTAATGACCTAAATCTCTAACGGCCTAATGCCTTAATGCCCTAATGGACTAACGCCTTAACGGCCTAACGTCCCAACAGCCTAGCGGCCCAATGGCCAAACAGCCCAACGGCCGAACAGCCCAATGGCCCAACGCCCAAATGGCCCCAACGCCTTAACACCCCAACGCCCTAATAGCCTAACGACCTAATGCCCCAACAGCCTAACGACCCAATGCCCTAATGGCCCAATGCCCTAACGGACGAACGCCCTAATGGTCTAATGCCCTAATGGCCTAACGGCCTAATACCCTAATGGCCTAATGGCCAAACGGCCTAACGGCCCAACAGCCGAATACCCCAATGGCCTAACACCCCAATTATCCAAATTCCCAAATGCCCAAATCGCTAAACACCGTAATGGCCTAACGCCCTAATGACCTAACGCCCTAATGGCCTAACACCCTAATGCCCTAACAGCCTAACACCCTAATGGCCTAACGGCTTAACGGCTAAACACCCTAATGGCCTAACAGCCTAACTGCCTATCAACCCAATGGCATAACAGCCCAACGGCCTAACGGCCCAAAGGCCTAACAGCCCAACAGCCCAATGTCCCAATGGCCTAATGTCCCAATGGCCAAACAACCCAATGGTCTAACACCCCAATTCCATAATGTCTTAACACCCCAACATCCTAATGACCCAACGCCCTAATAGCCCAATTCCCTAATAGACGAACTCCCTAATGGTCGAACGCCCTAATGGCCTAACGCCCTAATAGCCTAATACCCTAACGGATTAACAACCAAACAGCCTAACGGCCAAACGGTCGAACACCCCAATGGTCTAACGCCCCAATGGCCTAATGCCCCAATGGCCTAACGCCCCAACGGCCTAACGCCCCAACAGCCTAACATCCTAATGACCCAATGGAACAATTGGACAAATAGACTAATATTCTAATTACTTAATTTCATATTGGACTAATGATAAAATGGCCTAATTGAATTTTTCCAAAATGAAAAAATGATTTAATCGCCTAATGGACAATATTGTTGCTTTATACCATGATAACAGTTTTCCTACTGTGCTGCTAGATAGTGTACTATATATACTATTATTTTTAGTATATTTTGTTATGAAGTGGATTAGTATGTTGTTCTTGATAGAAATTAGTATGGAATGTAAAGCCTGAATTGATTGATAATTAAAAAATATATAATTAAGAGTTATGTTTATTGAATTTGGTGTTGGTAATAATTTGATAATAATCAAAGTGACACATTGCAGATGTACAATTGAAAATGAAACTACTGTTGGGGGCTGTAGGATGGAGGGGGGGTGTGCAGGTGGGGGTTATCCAAGGAAAGTTTGGGGGGATTCTGGGGGAGTGTGGGGCTGCGAGGGGGGCTGTCCAAGGGTTTGGGGGATGTCAAGGGGTGGGGGTTGTTCGAGGGGGAGTGTCGGGGGGTTATCTGGGGGGTCCAAGGGGGGGTTGGTAGTGGGGGATTGTTGGGGGTGGGGGGCTGTTCGGGGTGAGTGGGGGGGGGGGGGGTTGTCCAAGGGGGGTTGGGAGTGGGGGATGGGGGGTTTTGTTCAGAGTGTGGGTGGCTATTCAGGTTGGGGGTTGTCCAAGGGGTGTGGGGGTTGTGAGTGGGGTTGTCCGGGGGGGTGGGGGATGTCCGGGGGTGGGGGGTTGTCCGGGGGGAGTTTGGGGGAGGGTGCTATCTGTGGGGGAGTGTGGGGTTGTAGGGGGTTAAGAGGGGGTGTACAAGGGGTATGGGTTGGGGCTATTAAGTATTGAACTTTACTCTATATAGTTCAATGTCGAGTGAACGCAGCTGAATGGTTGTCCAGACCTCTTTCCAAACCACCTCATCACGTACAAGCAGCACAGTAGGTCACTACTAGAGTAGAGTAGTGAGCCTAATGGCCTAATGGTATAATGGCCTAATATCAAAATTGGCCTAATGGCCAATTGGATAAATAGATACTTGGACAATTGGCCAAATTCCCAAATGCTCAAATGGCCAAATGCCCTAATTTCCTAATGCCCAAATGGTCTAACGCCATAAAATCCTAATTCCATAATGCCCTAACGGCCTAGTTCCCTAATGGCCTAAGGCCCTAACGGCCTAATTCCTCTAACGGCCTAAGGCCCTAATGGCCTAACGCCCTAATGGCCTAATTCCCTAACGGCCTAATGCCCTAACGGCCTAACTCCCTAACAGCCTAACGCCCTAACGGCCTAACGCCGGAAACGCCTTAACGGCCTAACACCTTAACGGCCTAACGCCGGAACGGCCTAACACTAGAACAGACTAACGTCGGAATGGCCTAACGCCATAACGGCCTAACACCGGAACAGCCTAACACCCAAAGGACCGAACGCCCGAATGGCCCAACACCCGAACGGCCCAATGGCCCAACGGCCCAACGGCCTAACGACCGAATGGACAATTGGAAAAATGGAGTACTGTCCTAATTACCTAATGTTCTAATTAACTAATTTCTTATTGGCCTAATGGGATATTATCCTATTGGCCTAATGAATAAATGGCTTAATGACATATTAGACTATTGGCCTAATGGCCAATTGGCTAAATGGAGACTTCTCCAATTGGCCAAATTCACAAATTCCCAAATGGCCAAATGCCCTAATGGCCTAACACCCTAATGTCCTAACACCCTAATGGCCTAACTCCCTGACACCCTAATAGCCTAATGTCCTAATGGACCAATGGCTTAATGGACCAAAGGCCTAATGGCCCAACAGCCTAACGACCCAATGGCCTAATGGCCTATTGAAAAATTGGCCAAATGTACTATTGTTCTAATTACTTAATTTCCAATTGGACTAATGTGCTATTAGGATATTGTCCTAATGGCATATTATCCTATTGGCCTAATGACCAAATTTTAAGATTTGGTGTCCTATAACCAACTGGTTGTACTTTTATTACATGGATATTTACTATATTTAAATATTAAAAATCGTATTACATATTGTTCATTGTTTTGCATGACTATGATGTAATAATGTTCTATAGTATTTGTTGCAATGATAAGGTCATGGCAGTTCCCCGCTATGATGAGAACCTTGAAATGTTATAACAATATTCTTAAATATAGTTCTACAGTTGGATGACATACTATGATGGGACACGTAGCATGCAGACCATCAAGTGTGAGTACTCGTAAGTAGATGAGACTTCCTCTCATGAAGTTCACACTTCGTAATCTCCAAGATAAAAGATTATAAAAATAGACCCGCTAGTAGGAATTCTGTGTGTTTTGGTGTCATCAGATATTTCTCTATGTGAGCATGTGTAATGATCCTTAGACTTTAATATTATCATTAATATGTGTCACGACTCACATACTTTGATTTTATAACAAAAAACATCAAGCAGATAGTTGGTGGGAAGAATGGTATGTTAGGTGTGTCACGAGTGGCATGTTATTAATGGATAAGTCGAGGAAGGATTTTTCCCTTCCATTTATGGAAGTTGATATCTCATCCCTTTGATTGAAATAGAACCGTCGTGTGAAATTCCATGTCCATAGTGTAATGATGAGTTTATTTCAGGTAGTCAAAGAACAACATATCAAGCATAAAATTTGATGACACTATCATGAAACCTGCTTGATGATATATTGCGACAAAGGGATTATATTACATAGTGATTGTTTGTATGTGGATGTCGTTTTTGCGACTTTCAGTTCTTTCTCTTGGGTTTCTTGACCCATTTCTAGACAGTACTATTGGACTTTAGGCAAGCCCGCCTAATGCCAATGAGAAATAATCCTAGAGGGTCACACACTAAGTGTTTTTGGTGGTCTTGGTTAAATTCTATTTGAATTTAATTGATAAATATTATTCTCAAGACAATAGAATAATTTTATTCAAGTTAAAATGATTGTATAAATTAAATAAATATTTATTTACCGGATTTGGGTAAAATATATTTATTTATTTTATTGAACATTTAATAAATATTTATTTACTAGTTTCTAAATAAAATATTTATTTAGGAGAATAAATTATTTATTTATTTATTTGGGTGTTCAATACATGGAAGTGGAGTTCGATAAGACTAAGGTTGGTCCGGTAGTAAAATAATTATTTGCAAGATGATAAATAATTATTTAAGTAGTTAGCACAAATTAAAAGAATGCTAATATTATTTTTTGATGTGGAATTTTATTTATATGTCTGTTTTGTGCAAGTTGGCGTACCATAAATAATGACACGGAATTATTATTAATAGAATGGTTTTTCTCTAAGGTTTTGAATTAATTTAATTTTTGCTATGTAATTAAATATTATAACTGAATCCCCATGTCAATAAATAGACACATACATCTATTATTCCATGTACCGAACCACACACCCATTGAATTGAGAATTGTTGAGATAAACAATTTCTCTCTTGAATCCTCTTCTCGCACCTCTTAAGAAAGAGATATGTTATTCAAGGTTGAAGAACAATTAATCAATAATGACTAAAACAAGACATTTTCTTCTCTGTGCTAGCACACGGAGAATGAGTGGTGTCGATCAGAGGCCATCAGAGCAGATGTGGATCACCGCTAGAGGGATTCTAGTTTGGATCTTTGAAAGTGAAACAAGAAAATCTAGAAGGGTCATTTTGAACGATCAACATCATCAATGAAAAAATACCAAAGATCCATGTATTTTTTTTTCTTTATGAAATTAATTAAATTAATTATAAACATGATGTGAAAGATCCTCTCTAAAGGTTTCGGGCCTCTTCCTTCTTTAGCTAAATCTTTGATTCTATTCTGTGCAGACTAGCATTCATCATCATATTGATCTCAAAATAATCATTGATCATGGTAAAATAAAATTTGGGTGTTTTCCCAACCACGCTTCCACTGTGCCCGAATCCTTCAATTGGTATCAGAGCGGTTACATCATAGTTTATAATTATTTAAATATTTTGTTGATGATTTACGCATCTAATAATTTAGTTGTTTCAATTCAAGTTAATCATTCTAAAAATCTAAATCTTGAGATCTTTTCCTCCTCTTTCATTTCTCATTCACCTTACAGAAACGATCTTTTCTTTTAATTTTGATTAAAATAAAACAGAGGATCTCATCTGGAGGTGAAAAAGGTTCATGGGCATACAGCACTAGAACACACAATGTGTATTTGGAAGTACACATCGTGTAGCCAAGGTTCAATGCACCGGGTCTGGTCCACCAAACCTTGTTGTGTCATTGGATTTTTTCTAAGTCTTAATGACTCCGTGTGTTGACCAGGAATAGGTGGCATGCGGTTTCCGGACTACACGATGTGTGTCTCACTGGACATGACGTGTAGTCCCTTTGGGTTAGGGTTGGACCGTGTACCTCGTACACAGCTTTCCCAGCTGGAGACCGTGTAATGTGGAACTACACGGTGTGTGTCCCACTGAACATGCCATGTACTCTGAATATTTCTGAAGTACACTCACACGGCGATTCCTCGAGTGTGTACTTTGGATGGATAGTGAAAAATAGTACACATCATGTAGTTGAAACTACACACCATGTACTAATCCAAATTATGCATATTTATTAAAATTTATTATTATATTATATGAACCCTTGAGACGTGTACCATTGTGTGGGAATAAAGATGAGGCACAACACGTGATAGTTATTTTATATATGTGTGTTTAATTTAACATATGTGTAATGTTCATTTCTACTCATTGGGTAGTTATGAATTGGAATTCACTAGGTTTCCTCCAACGTAAAAGTTACGTACAAAGATAATTTTAAATGAATTTATTTGTTTAAAATTATGATGGATGAGAATCTCAAGGAAATTTAGAAAATGGTTTAAGATAAAGGGATTGATTAATTAAATATGATAATTAATTTATTCGAGCGTGATTTATCTTAAACAAGAATGATTAAATAATTGAATTCTATTTTTATTTATGTGTAAATATCGTTGAATGTATGGATGATCATGAGCTATACCAAGACCTTTTTATGTGGATCGTTTCTTTTAATCTATTTATTTAAATTAAATTTTTTGGCCTATGAGCCTTCTCCTCATTAATATGCAGGGCCTGCGTTCCTAAGGTTTCTTTTATGTAAAACCCCTTTTTACCCCTCACCTACATGTGAGTTAAAAAAAGGCATATGTAATGGATGGAACTCTCAAGCTAGTGGAGGCGGTTCAAGCTTGAGCCAAGAAAAAACCAATCCCTAGAGATACAGAGGTGGACAGGTGGGAAGATATAAACATGAACCCAAAAGGTTCAAGATGTTTCTTCCCTAGGTTAGGGTTAGTTAATCAACCACTAGATAAACTAACCATTAGAAAATCTCATGATCATGTCCTTTACTTTATTTTATTTCTATCAGTTTCATGGTTTATCATTATGGATATGTTGTCATGATCACATAATTAATAAATTAAACAAGCATGCAATATGGAACTAAAATAAACCAGACTTATGCGTAAATATTATAAAGACATGTTTAATCACTTAAGTAAGTTCCACTTAATATTAAAAAGCATATGATAATGATAATAAGAAATTCATGAATAAGAGATAAAAATCCCTCAAATAAAATATTAAGTCAGACCAAGCCTTCCATTACTTGATTAAGGGAAAAACTCAATAAAACTATGTGTTTGACCAACCCTTGTTGGGAAACTTACTTTTATACAGGAAGACCTTATGAAAGGTTTTGGGTTGACTTAACCATATTACATCAAGAGGAGTATCCCTTGCTAGACTTGGTGTAATATTGGAGGCAAGAGTTGAGGAAATCTAAAGTCTTGATTTCAGGATTGGGGAGTCCATTCAAATGATCAAGGAGTTGAAATCCTACAGTTGGCAAAGACATGCCTACCTAAATACCTTCTAATAGCTTGACCAACACTTGTTAGGGTTATGTGAAGGGGAATATGGATCCTTGCCACTAGAATATCATAACAACTAGACATTCAGATTTTAACGCTGAAGGCCATTGGGACTTAATAAAATAGTGGGAGACTTAATAAAATTTATTATTTCTCATAACATGTAATCAAGAAAGTACTAATGATCTGTTCTTTTAATTGTAGAATAAAAATGAAAAGCTCATCAACCACACTATCCCTGCGATCAATTCTGGATAAATACAACATCCTCACCGGTAGTAACTTCCAGGAATGGTTTAGACGCCTTCGGGTTATCCTATGCCATGAACGGAAGTCTTACATACTGGAGTCAGTATTACTTGATCTGCCTACCAAATAGGTGAGTGATGAGGATTTCCTGGTCTATGAGAAACATATGAATAAAGCAGTTGATGTTCAATGTTTAATATTATCATCAATGTCTAGTGAGCTCATGAAGTCTCATGAAAACATGGATGCTTATAGCATGCTCTAGAACCTCTGTGGTCTTTACCAGGAGAAAGAAAAAACAGGAAAGGTTTGATATCTCTAAGGCACTCTTTCAAAGTAATCTTGGAGAAGATTCTCTAGCTGGGCCTCATGTAGTAAAGCTCATTGGCTACATTGAGCATGTTGAGGTTCTAGGGTTTAAACTCCCTGAAGAACTGAGCATCGATATCATTCTCTCATCACTCCCTCAGATCTTCTCTAAATTTGTTTTCAATTTCAATATGAAAAACATTGAGAAGTCTCTATTTGATCTTCTTATCCTCATTCACCAAGTGGACAAAGATATGAAGCGTGAAAAACCTTTTGTCCTTATGGTGAATAAGATAAAAGGGAAGTTGAAGAGATTTAAACCCAAAGATTCTTCATAGCCTTCTAAGAAAAGAAATACCAAAAGGGAGGAAAGGGAACATGAGGCTGTTTGTTTTTCATGTGGTAAGAAGGGCCACTAGAAGAAGAACTGAACCCAACTTAAGAATCAAGGGTAAGCTTCATGTGCATCTGTTATCAAATGCAATCTATCTATTTCTACAAATTGGGTATTAGATACAGATTTTGGTGCTCACATATATATCAAAATATAGAAAAAAAGGTATATTTAGGAAGATTGACCGAGGGGAGGTAGATCTATGAGTAGCCAATGGAGCTAGACTTGCTGTTGTAGCTATTAGGGACTACCACCTCACATTGCCAACTAGGATGATATTAGTGTTAAGGGGTTGTTTTTATGTGCAGTCTGTTTCTAAAAACATTATTTGTGTATCCAAATTAGATACATATGGATTTGTTTTCATGTTTGGAAATGAATATTTCTTCTTTTACAAAGATAGAATTTTTTTTGGTAGGGAACATTTATACAATGGTCTTTACATGTTGGATTACACAAACCAAGTAGTGGAAATTGATAACAAAGATACTTCACATAACTCATACCACACCCAAATTTGCCATCACTATCTAGGTCATGTAAATGAGAAACTCTTTACAAAATTACATCAAGATGGATATTTAGATTCTTTCAAACTAAAACCACTTGGCGTGTGTCATGTATGTTTACATGGAAAAATGACCAAATCCCCATTTAGTGGGAAAGGTGAAAATGCTAAAGAACTTCTTGAATTGGTTCATACCGATGTGTGTGGATTATTTCCAATTGAATCAAGGGTAGGGTACTCATACTTTATAACTTTTACTAATGATTTTAGTAGATATGGATATATCTACTTAATGAGGTATAAGTTGGATTCTTTTGATAAGTTCAAATAATACAAGAATGAATTTGAGAACCATCTTGGTAAGAATATTAAGAAACTCCGCTCAGAATGAGGTAGAGAATATCTTAATCAAGACTTCATTGATTACTTATGGAAGTTTGGGATCCTATACCAACTCACTCCTCTATACACACCCCAGTGGAATGGTGTGAGATAAATGAGGAACCACACCCTATTGAACATGGTGAGATCAATGATGAGTCATGCGAATCTTCCATTATCCTTTTGGGGATATGCGTTACAAATAGCGACATGCATATTAAACCAAATACCAACTAAATCAAAAAATGGTATTCCATATGAGTTATGTAGTGGAAAGAAATCCATATTATCGAATTTACATGTGTGGGGAAGTGATGCATTTGTTAAGGCCTCTTCAAGTAACAAACTTCCACCCTGAGGCACAAAGTGTGCCTTTATAGGATACCCTAATGAAATAAGGGGATATTACCTAAACAACCACTTAGAAAAAAATGTTATAGTGGAAAGAAAAATCATATTCCTTGAGAGGGAGAACATCTCCAAAAGAGATAGTGGGAGAGAGATAGACTTCGATGAATTTGATGCTCAATGTACACAAGAGTTGGTACAGGAATAGATTCCACAAAGCCCCGTGGAATAAAGAACTGTTCTAGAGACACCAGAGCTGTGTAGGAGAAAAAGAGAGGTTAGATAACTAAAACGGTATGGTTTTCTAGTTACCGAGGATGGTGACTAGTTATTAGTTGATAATAATGATCCTCTAAACTACAAGGAATTAGTAAGTGCCACAGATGTTTCCAAGTGGTAAGAAGCCATGAATTCTGAAATGGATTCCATTTACCAAAACCAAGTCTGGATTTTGGTAGATCCCCCAATTGATGTAAATTTTGTTGGTTACAAATGGGTATTCAAGAAGAAACTGGACATGGAAGGACAAGTCAGTACCTATAAGACATGACTGGTTGAAAAAGGGTTTAAACAACATCAAGTAATTAACTACAATGAAACCTTTTCACCAGTTGTAATGTTGAAATCCATCAAAATTCTATTGTCCATTTTCGCTTACCATGACTATGAGATTTAAAAAATGGATGTCAAAATAGCCTTCCTTAATAGGAACCTTCGGTAAGATGTCTACATGACATAACCTGAAGGGTTTATGATTCCAAAGGATGACAATAAGGTATGAAAGTTGCAGAAATCCATTTATGGATTAAAGCAAGAATCCAGGTCATAGAAAATTCATTTTTATGAATCCATAATGAAATTTGGTTTTATCAAAAATGAATGTGACCCTTGTGTCTACAAAAGGATTAGTGGGAGTGCAGTCATTTTTATTATAGTATATGTTGATGACATATTACTTATTGGAAATGAGATACCATTCTTACAGTCTGTTAAGGCATGGTTGAATCAATAGTTATCCATGAAGGAATTGGGTGAGGCATCATATATTACTGTGATCAAGATCCATCATGATAGATCCAAGAGATTGTTGGTCCTAAGTCAAATTACATACATTGATAAGATACTGAAGAGATTTAATATGGAACAATCCAAGAGGGTATTGTTACCAGCATCACATGGAATTCATCTTTCCAAGAAAATGTGTCCTCAGACACATGAGGAAAGAAAGATAATGGCAAGAAATCCATACACATCAGCGATTGGGTCAGTCATGTATGACATGCAATGCACTAGGATGGATGTCGCCTATGCATTGAGTGCAGTAGGCAGACATCAAGCTAAACCAGGTGACCACCATTGGATGACAGTCAAGACTATCCTAAATTATCTGAGGCATACTAATGATATGTTCCTAGTTTTTGGAGGATATGAGGAATTTGTCATTAGATAATATGAAGATTCTAGTTTCCATACTGATCAAGATGACATGAAGTAACCAACAGGATACATCTTAACTTTGAATAGAGGTGCAGTGAGCTGGAAGAGCTCAAAGTAGAGTGTGGTCATAGATTCTATAGTAGAGTCTGAGTATATCGCAGCTTCTGAGGTATCTAATGAAGAAGTTTGGATGTGAAGCTTCATCCAGGAGCTTGATGTGATACCTAATAGTAAAGATCCCATCACACTGTACTATGATAATAATAAATCAGTGGGTCCCACAAAAGATCCAAGGTCACATTAGCGGACAAAGCACATACTTCAGAAGTATCATCTCTTGAGGGAATTTTCTCAGAGAGGTGAAGTTGCAGTGAGCATTATTTCTGTAGAAGACAATGTGGCGGACCCCTTGACTAAATCCTTGACTCAGTAGAAATGTGATCACCATGTGAGGTCTAGTAGACTGAAAGTCTTAGGATGTAAGCTCTAGTCCAAGTGGTAGTTTGTAAGAGTTGGTTTCCTAGAACCAACTGGTTTTACTTTGATTACATGGATATTTAATGTATTTAAATATTGAACATATTATTACATATTGTTCATTATTCTGCATGACTATGATGTAATAATGTCCTAGAGTATTTGTTGCATTGATAAGGTCATGGAAGTTCTCCACTATGATGAGAACCTTGAAATGCTATAACAATATTCTTAAATATAGTTCTATATTTGGATGACATACTATGATGGGACACATAGCATTCAGACCATCATGTTTGTGTACTCGTAAGTAGATGAGACTTCCTCTAATGAAGTTCACACTTGGTAATCTTCAAGACATGAGATTATGAGAACAAACCCACCAGTAGTAATTCCATGTGTTTTGGTTTCATTGGATATTTCTATTTGCGAGTGTGTGTAATGATCCTTAGACTTTAATATTATCATTAATATGTGTCACGACTCACGCACTTTGATTTACTGACGAAAACTATCATGTAGACAGTTGGCAGGAAGTAGGGTATGTTTGGTGCATCACGAGTGACATGTTATTAATGGATAAGTTGAGAAAGGATTTGTACCTTCTATTTATGGAAGTTGATATCTCATCCCTTTGATTTACATGAAATTCCATGGTCATGGTGTAATGATGAGTTTATTTCAGGTAGTTAAAGAATGATGTATCAAGCATAAAAATTGATGGAACTATCATGAAACCTTATTCATGAGATATTGTAACAAAGGGATTATATTACACAGTGAGAATTTTTATGTGGATGTCATTGTTGTGTCTTTAAGTTCTTTCTCTTGGGTGCCTTGACCCGTTTCTAGACAGTACTCTTGGACTTTAGGCAACCCCGCCTAATGCCAATGAGAAATAATCATGGAGGGTCAGAGAACCAACTAGTTGTACTTTTATTACATGGATATTTAATGTATTTAAATATTAAACATCTTATTAAATATTTTAATTGAATCCTCATGTCAATAAATAGACACATACGTCTATTGTGACATGTACCGAACTGCACACCCGGTGAATTGAGAATTGTTGAGCTAAACAATTTCTCTCTCGAATCCTCTTCCCATCCCTCTCAATAATGAGAGACGTTCTTCAAGGACAAAGAACAAGAAATCAAGAATGACCAACACAAGACACTCACTTCACCACACTAGAACCCAGAGAATGAGCAGTGTCAATCGGAGGCCATTGAAGCATGTGTGGATCACCGTTAGAGGGATTCTAGTTTGGATCCTTGTAAACGCAACAAGATAATCCAGAAGGGTAATTCTGGATGATCAACATCATCAATAAAGAAAATACCTAAGATCCAAGTATTATTTTATTTATGAAATTAATTTAATTAATTATAATCATGATGTGCAAGATCCTCTCTAAAGGTTTTGGTCCTCTTCCTTCTTTATCTAAATCTTTGATTCTATTCTATGGAGATTGACGTTCATCATCGTATTGATTCCAGAATAATCATTGATCATGGAAATCATCCCAACCACGCTTATGTTGCACCCAGAACCTTCAATTGGTATCAGAGTGGTTACATCATAGTTTATAATTATTTTAATATTTCATTGACGATTTACGCATTTAATAATTTAGTTGTTTCAATTCAAGTTAATCGTTCTACAAATCTGAATCTTGAGATCTGTTCCTACTCTTTATTTTATCATTCACCTTATATAAACGATCTTTTCTTTTAATTTTGATTAAAATAAAATGTAGGATCTCATCTAGAGGTTCCAATGGTTCCTGGCCGTACAACACCAGAACACACGACTTGTATTCATCAGTAAACGTCATGTAGCCAAGGTTCATTACACCTGGTCTGGTCCGCCAAACCAAGCCACGTCCTTGGAGTTTTTCTCAGTCTTAATGACTCCATGTGTTGACCAAGAATAGGTGGCCTTCGGTTTTTGTATTACATGTCCTGTGACCCACTGGACACAACATGTAGTCCCTTCGGGTTAGGGTTGGACCGTGTACCCTATATGCGGCTTTCCCGGCTGGAGACCATGTAATGAGGAACTACACAGCATGTGTCCCACTGGACACGCCGTGTACTCTGAAGATTTCCGAAGTACACTCACACGTTGTTTCCCTGAGCATGTACTTTGGATGGATAGTGAAAATAGTACACATCATGTAGTTGAAACTACACATCGTGTACTCATCCAAATTGCACAGATTTATTAAAATTTATTATTATATTATACAAACCCTTGAGATATATACCATCATGCAGGCGTAAATCTGAGGCATAACAAATGATAGGTGTTTTATATATATGTTCTTAATTTAACATCTGCGTAATGGTTCATTTCTACTTAGTGGGTAGTTATGAATAGGAATTCACCAGGTTCCCTCCAAGGTAAAAGTTATGTACAAAGATAATTTTAAATGAAGTTTTTTTTAAATAATGATGGATGATAATCTCAAGGAAATTCATAAAAACATTTAAGATAAAATGATTGATTAATTAAAGATGATAATTAATTGATTCGAGCATGATTTATATTAAACAAGAATGATTAAAGAATTGAATGCTAGTTTTATTTATGTGAAAATATCATTTCATGTATGGATGATCTTGAGCTAGACCAAGACCTTTATACGTGGATGGTTTATTTTAATTTATTTATTTAAATTAAATTTTTTGGTATGCGAGTCTTCTCCTCATTAATATGTAGGGTCTGCCTACCTAAGGTTTCTTTTATGTAAAACATCTTTTTACCTCTCACCTGCATGTGAATTAAAAAAAGTCATATGTAATGGATGGAACTCCCAAGATAGTGGAGGCAATTAAAGCTAGAGCCAAGATGAAACCAATCCCATGATATACAGAGCTGGACAGGTGAAAAGCTGTAAACACGAACCCAAAAGGTTCAAGATGTTTCTCACCTAGGTCAAGGTTAGTTTATCAACTACTTGATAAAATAACCATTAGAAAATCTCATGATCATTCCCTTTAATTTATTTTATTTCTTTCAATTGAATGGTTTATCATTATGGATGTGTTGTCCCAATCACATAATTAATAAATTAAACAAGCATGCAAGATGGAACTAAAATAAACCAGACTTATGTGTAAATATTATCAATACATGGTTAATAACTTAAGTAAGTTCTACTTAATATTAACAAGCATGTGATAATGATAATAATAAATTCATGCATAAGAGATAAAAATCCCTCAATAAAATATTAAGTTAGACCAAGCCTTCCATTACTTGATTAAGGAAAAAACTCAATAAAACTATGTGTTTGACCAACCCTTTTTGGGACACTTAATTTTATACATGAAGCCCTTATGAAAGTTTTTGGGTTGACTTAACCATATTACATCAAGAGGGGTAGCCCTTGATAAACTTGGTGTAATATTGGAGGCAAGTGTTGAGGAAATCCAAAGTCATGATTTCAGGATTGGGGAGTCCACTCAACAAATCAAGGAGCTGCAAGCCCACAGTTGGCAAAGACCTGCCTACCTAAATACCTTCTAATAGCTTAACCAGCCCTTTTGGGGTTATGTGAAGGGGAATATAGATCCTTTCCACTAGAATGTCATAGAAACCAAACATTCTGAGTTCAATTGTGAGGGATATTGGGACTTGATAAAATAGTGGGAGACATAATAAAATTTATTATTTCTCATAAAATGTAATCAAGAAAGTACTAATGATATACTCTTTTATTTATAGAATAAAAATGACAAGATCGTCAACCACACTATCTCTTTGATCAATTCTAGATAAATACAACTTCCTCACTGGAAGTAACTTCCAGGAATGGTTTAGACGCCTTCAAGTTATCCTATGCCATGAGCGGAAGTCTTACGTGCTAGAGTCAGCATTACTTTATTCTCCTTCCAAAGAGGTGGGTGATAAGGATTTACTAGTCTATGAGAAACATATGAACTATGTGGTCGACATTCAATATTTTATGCTATCATCAATGTCTAGTGATCTCGTTAAGTCTCATGAAAACATGGATGCTTATAGAATTCTTGAGCACCTCCGTGTTCTTTACCAGGAGAGAGAAAGACAAGAAAGTTTTGAGATCACTAAGGCACTTTTTTAGAGTAATCTTGGAGAAGGTGTCCCAGCTGGGCCTCATGTAGTCAATCTCATTGACTACATTGATCACCTAGATGTTCTAGGGTTTAAACTTCCCAAAGAACTGGGCACCGATCTCATTCTCACATCAATCACTCAGAGCTTCTCTAACATTTTTTTCAATTTCAATATGAACAACATTGGGAAGTCTCTGTCTAATATTATTTTCCTCATTTTCCATGTGGACAAAGATATGAAATGTGAAAATTCTTCTATCTTTATGGTGAAGTACAGGAAAGGGATGGCGAATAGATTTAAGCCCAAATATTTTTCACATCCTTCCAAAAAAAGGAATATCAAATGGGAGGTAAGGGAACATGAGGCTGTTTGTTTCGTATGTGTCAAGAAGGGCCATTGGAAGAAGAATTGCACCCATACTAAGAAGAAAGTGGAAGCTTTAAGTGCATTTGTTATCGAATACAATCTATCTGTTTCTATAAATTAGGTATTAGATACAGATTATGGTGCTCACATATGTACCCAAATACAGGAACCAAGTAGATTGAGGAATATTGACTGAGGGGAGGTAGATCTACGAGCATCCAATAGAGTCAGACTTGTTCTTGTAGCTATCGGGGACTACCACCTCACGTTGCCAACTAGGATGATCTTGGTGTTAAAGGGTTGTTATTATGTGCAGTATGTTACTAAAAACATTATTTCTGTATCCAGATTAGATACAGATGGATTTTTTTCAAGTTTGTAAATGAATGTTTCTTCTTTTACAAAGATAGAATTTGTTTTGGTAGGGAACATTTATACAACAGTCTTTACATGTTGGATTACACAAACCAAGTAATGTAAATCGATAACAAAGATACTTCACATGACTCATACCACACCCAACTTTGGCATCACTAGCTAGGTCATGTAAGTAAGAAACTCTTGAAAAAGTTACATCAATATGGATATTTATATTCTTTCGAACTAAAACCAATTGGTGTATTCCATTCATGTTTACAAGTCAAAATGACCAAATCCAAATTTAGTGGAAAAGGTGAAAAGGCTAAAGAACTTCTTGAATTGGTTCATACCGATGTGTGTGGACCATTTCCAATTGAAGTAAGGGGAGGGTACTCATACTTCATAACTTTTACTGATGATTTTAGTATATATGGATATATCTAATTAATTAGGTATAAGTTGGATTATTTTGATAAGTTCAAAGAATACAAGAATGAAGTTGAGAACTATCTTGGTAAGAAGATTAAGAAACTCTGCTCAGATCGAGGTGGATAATATCTTAATCAAGACTTCATTGATTACTTACGGAAGTTTGGGATCCTATCCTAACTCACTCCTACATACACGCCCCAGTGGAATGGTGTGAGCGAAAAGAGGAACCACACCCTTTTATACATGGTGAGATCAATGATGAGTCATGCGAGTCTTCTATTATCCTTTTGAGGACATTCCTTACAAATAGCGGCACACATACTAAATCAAGTACCAACTAAATCGATAAATGGTATTCAATATGAGTTCTGGAGTAGAAATAAAGCCATATTATTGAATTTACATGTGTGGGGAAGTAATGAATTTGTTAAGGCCTCTTCAGGTAACAACCTTGCACCCCGAGGCACAAATTGTACCTTTATAGGATACCCAAAGGAAACAAGGGGATATTACCTATAAAACCCCTCAGACAAAATGGTTATAGTGGAAAGACACGTCATATTATTTGATAGAGAGCACATCTCCAAAAGAGATGGTGGGAGAGAGATAGACTTCGATGAAGTTGTGGCTCAAGGTACACAAGAGTTGGTACAAGAACAGATTCCACAAAGCCCCGTGGAAGAAAGAACTGTTCCATAGACACAAGAGTTGTGTAAGAGTACAAGAGAGGTTAGAAAAATGGAATGGTATGGTTTTATAGTTACCAAGTATGGTGACTCATTATTAGTCGATAATAATGATCCTCTAAACTACAAGGAAGCAGTAAGTGTCACAGATGTTGCCAAGTGGAAAGAAGCCATGAATTCTGAAATGGATTCCATGTACCAAAACCAAGTCCGGATTTTGGTAGATCCTACAGTTGATGTAAATCCTGTTTGTTGAAAATGGGTATTCAAGAATAAACTGGACATGGAAGGATAATTCAGTACCTATATGGCATGACTGGTTGAAAAGGGGTTCAAACAGCATTAAGGCATTGACTATGACAAAACCATTTCACCAGTCGCAATGCTGAAATCCATCAGAATTCTATTGGCCATTACCGCTTACCATGACTATGAGATTTGGAAAATGGATGTCAAAATATACTTCCTTAACAGGAACCTTCAAGAAAATGTCTACATGATACAACCTAAAGGGTTTATGACTCCAAAGGATGCCAATAATGTATGCAAGTTTCAAAAATCTATTTATGGATTAAAGTAAGCATCCATGTCATGGAACATTTGTTTTGATGAAGCCATACCATAATTTGGTTTTATCAAGAATGAATGTGAGACTTGTGTCTATGTTTCCCTCAGAATTTGGGGATGACCTCATTGATTGATGGTTCAAACATTCCAATCGGTTTCTAATGGGTTTGTTCGTAGAACCGGAAACATCCAATGATTCCATATCCTTTTGGACCTACTTTCCAAAGGTAGGTGCTCATTAGTTGTGAACTAATGAGGCTTAGGAATTTGCATTGGTCGAGAGGATGGGAGGTCGGACTCATCACACCTTTTTGAGGGGAATTATTTTCTACTTCGGGACTCTCTTTATAGATTTAAGTTATGTTTGTGAATCCTTATTACATTACCAAGTATAAAATGAGCTTTCCTTTAGTCTGACAATCAATGATTGATATGTAAGAAATTCAGAGAATCTTTTATATGTATTCGAGGTTATTCATCAATGAAGAATCATCTGTATTTGTTAAAGATTATTAGTTTATGGTATCCTTAAAATTCATAAAAGTCACATGGTCATTATGATGACCATACTGGTTTTAAAGCCACTCAGTGGGGCACTTCAATTTTACTATCATTCAGGAGGACATGGATTATTTCAGAATTGGGATCGTACCCATTGATGTGCTACCTATGTATCCTTTGTTTTGGAAAAGGAATCAGAACCCATGTAGTTTGAATAAGGGATTACGATGCTTATGCATGATTTATGGCTCAAAGAAAGAAGTCATGATTACTTTTACACTCTAAGCTCACGTGAGTCATGCTCGGTGTGAGAAACAAGAGGTATTGGTAAAACCAGACAAGTGTGCCACAAAATATGCAATGATGTGGGGATTATATGTTTATGACTTCCCAAAATAAATGAGGATTAAGATTTACTTCAGGGAAGAAATCCAGGAACAGGGTCCATAAAGGTATATGTACTTTATGGAGATTTAGATACTCTAATCTTGGGGCTTATTCCTAAGGAAGATTCCCAAGTTAGGAGTGGACTTATGATTGGGTTTTACTCCTGATAAATAAGCCCCAAATCAAAAGTAAATTAGAACTGGTTAAGAGAAATTAAGACTGGGGCTTACTCCTGAGAAGGAGGCCCAAGTTAAGGGACTTGAAAATTTAAGGGACTTGGGGCTTACTCCTAAGTAGGATGCCCATATTTTAGAATTATGACTGGGGCTTATTCCTGAAAAGGAGGCCCAGGTTAAGAATTATGACTAGGGATTATTCATGAAAAGGAGTCCCAGGTTAATGAGTTCTCTCATCTTAAAGGATGAGGTTGAATGAATGAAATCTCAATCTTTAGTGACATAAATATGTGTAAATCACTAGGTTTTGAGAGATATTCCACAGAATTCCTTTCAGATAAGAAATTCAAATCAAGAAATCATGCCATAAATGGCTTTAAAGAGTGTCTTGAAGACTGAATCTTTGAATAGAAGAGGTGGAATGGCATAAGAGGGGTGAAATGGGAAAGAAGGGCACCCAAAAAGGCAGGGGCGCATAAGTCCTAGCAGGCACGCAGGTACTGCGTGGGCGTGCAAGTCCTGGTCGCACAGGTATACCTGTGCGACACATGGGTACTTGTGCGTTTGTAAACCAGCATGGTAATACTTGGGCGATCCTTGACCAATGCCTTTATCATTATCTTGAGGTACTTCCAGAAGAGAGGCACGCAAGTTTTGGTGAGGAAGTAGGGTGGCGCGCAAGTATGTTCATTTCCCTTAAGGGTAAAACACCTTAGTCGTGCAAGTGTTAGTGAATTCTAACACTTAGACCTTACTCCTCTTGTTTAGACCTTCCATTCTAGGTAAAGAATTACCTTAGAAGTGTTCGGAAGACCTGAAGAAGAGACTTGGGCGTTCAGAGCTCTAAATATGAATTCTGGAAAAATTCCCCCTTAAATGGGGGGCTTATATGGTCTATTTAGAGGTTGGAGAAGACCCCTGGCAGTTATCCTTTAGGGCGCACAAGTCACTTGTGCGACCATTAGGTGGCGTGCAAGTATACTTGCGTGACAATGAGGGAACTTGCACGACCTTTGTGCTTTTGAAGCCTTGTTCATGCCTTTGTCTATTTTTGATGATTTCTTCAAAGGATGAATCAATTTGTGCTAAGTCATTTCCCTTTCCATTTTTTTAGATAATGTGATGAAAAGGAGAATCAACAAAAGTCCCCCCTTAGAGTTGGATCCAAAAGAAATGAGGATGTGAATCTGAGGAAAAGAAGAAAACTAAAGGAAAGGTGGCGTGCAAGCGTTCAGGGTGCAATACTTGGTGCGCGGGATGTGGCGCGCAAGGTAAGGCGCACAACTTCCAGCTGGACAGACTTCGGCACGCAGGTATGGCTGTGGCCTATAAATATGTGGCCCCATTTCTGTACAAAGCATCCGGATTTCAAACTTTCGAGCTCTCACCGCGCAAGTGGCCTTCGCCGTGCAGGTTGCTCTGTTTTCCGCTATTTCTTTGTTGTCGCGCTGCTGTAGAGGTGTTTAGACTTGCATGGTTTATACTTGCACGTCAAAAACTAGCGCGGCACACTAACACTTGCGCGCCAAGTTTAGACTTGCGTGCCTTAATGCCTTTTCCATTTTTTTCTAAATTCCTTCACAAATTTTATGAAAAATAAACCCATTTAAGAGTTAGTTTATTCAAATTTTGTGCAGATTCAATGGCTCCCAAGGGAATTGGAACGGCTGATGAACTAGCAAGCAAGCGGATTGATGGCATGATGAACATTGTTGGCCATTATTACTATTATATCTGTGACAACACTCTCCCAAATTTTGCTAAGTACTTGAAGAAATATCATCTTAATTTCCCATAGAGAATCTACCTATCCCTGTATGGTCATGGTCATCTGCAAGGAGTCAATGTTCCAGATGCAAAGAACTATACACCTGAAATGCAGCTACATTGCTACTCCTCTATTTCGGTTATGCTGTGCATTAAGAGCAACAATAATGGTGTGAACTTTCAAATTTTCCTTCCATGCCATTTCCTTGCAGATATGAAAATGGAAAACCCATGGGATGAAATGTTTTCTGCTACCGGTTAGTGGAGATAAGACAAACATGGTATTAGAGCAATATCTGAAAAGAGTACTCTCTCCAAATGGATCTTTACTTACAATGCTCCATTCTCAAATTCATGTATCCATCTCCCAAGTCTCTTGGACAGAAATAGAGTCATTGTTTGTTCAGCAGAAAATTTTCTCAAACCGCACTCAAGAACATCCTTTTACAATTATTCCAAGAAGAGCTGGTATCACTGCATCTCTTATTTTATCCAATTGAATGAATGAATTCCAGGTGGTTGCTGATGAAGCTCGGGATGCTGTAAATCAAATAAAGAGTTATGTTGAAAGCCTCTTGTAATTCTTGAAAAAGAGAAGAGACTCCAGTCTGTGGATGTCCTTCTATCTCCTATGTATCAATGAAAAACACTTTCATCTTCAATCATTTGTGCACTTATTTTCCTGCTACCTGCTTTAAATTTAACCGAATACAATGGGCCTAGTAAGCATAGTTTTATTTTTACTAGGATTATTATAAATAACCCTACAAACTTTGAATCTTTTAATTGCTCAATATTACCTAAATCATACAAAATGTATGTTTAGTGAGATGGAACTTGACTTTTATTCAGAGTTCCTTTGTATTTTGTGGGCAGTTTAAAGTCATGCACATCGGACATACAGAGGATAATGTTTAAGGTCAAAAATAGATTTGACCAAATGAATTAGAATTGACTCAATTATTTGACAATTTATCTGAAAACATATTACCATACTCAAGTATGAGGGGAAAATGTAAACTATGGCTTAAGAATATTTGAATCTGAGGAATGATATGAAAAATAGATAAAAGGCATCAGAAGAAGTAGTTTCCAAGAATGAACTTACTATTCTTTAACAAACCCGTTAGGGTGTTGAATTATGTAGGGCCACCTAAGGGCATTGGCTGCATAGTCAAATAAATAGCATATTTTGGCTAACAAGTCTATTATGTAGACTGTTTATGCAAGGCCGCCTAAGGGAACGTGCTGCATAGTCAGGAAAAAGAACTCTCATAATTTTACTTTCCTAGTGCTAAAAAGCCAGTGAAAGTTTATGGAGATTCAAATTTTCCAAAGTATAGAGTTTTCTGTATGGAAAGAGGTACTTGAATATGGAGAAGATATTTCCAAACAAGATTATTGAAGAACTGGATGGATATCACTCCTACGAAAGTCTGACCCAAACGTAGGTAAGGAGAATATAAACCATAGACTTGAATACTTTCAGATCATGAAAAAGGATATGGGACAAATATGTTAAGGATGGCTATTTTTGTGGATCCCTACATATTGGCATTTAAGACCAACATGGATAAAAGAGGATTTCTTCCCAAGAATGAAGTTACCAATATTCGACAAACCCATTAGGGGGTTGAATTATGCAGGGTCACCTAAGGGAATTGGCTGCATAGTCAGATAATAGTATCTTTTGGCTGAAAAATCTGTTATGGATACTGTTTATGCAAGGCCGCCTAAGGGCATGTGTTGTATAGTCAGGTAAAAGAAATCTCAGAAATTTGACATTTTTGTGACTAAAGGTCAAGAAAAGGGTTATAAAGATCTGAAAATATTAAAGTTTAGGATTATAACACATAAAGATGGGTATTTTCCAATGTATACAGAGACACACAGATCAATTCTAACCATAATCATGTTGTGTCTGGGTCCTGAATTGAAATGTTGGACTTCACTATGTATCTCATAAGGATGGTAATCAAGCCATACATAGTTCTTAAACTATAGTTTAACGTCGTGTGGGACAAAAGGATTAGAGATCTTAGTTTAGGGTCATAGAGCTTGGTCCATTATAAGAAATACATAGTGTATGTTTTCATGGGAACTTTTCAGCCAAGGGACTGAAAGTGGAATTTGGGGTTAGGCCCAAAGACTTGGGGCTGGATTCGAGGGACACTCGAATGTTCCTACGTATCCCATAAGGATGGGAATCAAGCCCACGTAGTTCTAGAAATACCCTCTGTACAAATTTGGTTCGTACATGTGAAGGGTGAAAGGGGACTTTAGTACAATGATGGTTTAACCCAAGATAAAAGGTTTGGGCATTGCCATGTATGCACGTAGTCTTTGAAATGAAACATTATTGAAAAATCAATGTAAATAATGGTTCCCTCTCAGGTGAGGGTATCAAAGAATATTGTAGTTTATTGTCATACTGGACAAAAGTTTTGTATAGTTTAACGTCGTATAACAAGGATGAAAGTGAACCAATGTAAAGATATTGATTCTAGGGGCGGTTTCATGAATCAACATCGTATGAGATAGAGGTGAACCGATGTGAAGAGATTGGTTTTGGGCTTGAACCTTGGGAGGTTTCCTACATACCCAGCCTGGAAGGCAAGGATCAAAGTCCACGTAGTTCAATTAAAGAATGAATTAATAATCAAGTTGTTCTTGGGGACAACGACCTAAAAAATTATGTTGTTGAGACTTACACATGGTTAGTAGCCCAGAGAGAGTGTTATGGTTGAGGTTTTCTCTAAGATCACGTGAGTCATACTCGGTGTGAGAAACAAGAGGTAACAACAACCTTAACGATGCACAGTTTAATGTCATGTAGGACACATCAAGGGACTATGCGGTTTTAAGGTCTTGCAGTTAGGACTATTGGTGCTGCACAGTTTAATGTCATGTAGCAGGGACAAAGTACAGTTTAATGTCATGTAGGACATATTAAAGGATTTTCTGTACAGTTTAGCGTCATGTAGTTAGGATAATGGGGACAATACAGTTTAACGTCATGTTGGACAAAAGGGACTTCTATATAGTTTAACGTCATATAGTAAGGACAATGAAGGGGGACACGGTTTAACATAATGTTGGACATATTAGGGACTTTTTCATAGTTTAACGTCATGTTGGATGAAAGCGCGAATAGTTTAAATTCATATGCATGGACCGTGGATGGTGCAGTTTAATGTCATGTTGGACGGAAGGGGGACTGTGCAGTTTAATGTCATGCAGTGAGGACAAATTAGGGAAAATTTTTTCCCACAGTTTAACGTCATGTGGGACGAAATTAATACAAATAGTTTAATGTCATATGTATGGACCCTGGATGATGCAGTTTAACGTCTTGCTGGACGGTGGTGCAGTTTAAGGTCATACCAGACCATTGATGATATATTTTGTGTTTATAAAAAATACTTCTTCAAAAATTTGGCATTGGTTGGAGTAGTGATGAGTTATACATCCATTGAGATTAAAGAATAAGCTTCATTGGAGTAGACCCTATGTATTAAGTAAGATCCTTCCCATTTTGGCTCAAGCTTGGGAGGTTTCTTTCCTAGTATCATTGGAGTTATGAGAACTAATACCAATTCTCCCTAAGTGAATGAACGAAGACAAAATTTTTTGTTAAAATCTCGTGCTATTCGATTCTGATAGACTTCCAAGTGGTGCAAAGTGCACAATCTTTTCTCATCTAACTGTTCCAATTCATTCAATCGCTTTTGAGATTGCTCATCTATAGATGACTGATCACAAATGGATACTCTGAGCGAGGGTAATTGAACTTCAATTGGAAATACTGCTTCCGTTCCATATACCAATGAATATGGAGTTGACCGCGTTGTAGTGCGGGTGGTAGTCCGATAAGCCCATAAAGCATGAAAGCGTTTATCAGGCCATGACCTCTTATCTTTATCCACCATCTTTTGTAGTATATTTGAAAGAGTCTTGTTAAAGGCTTCTATCTGGCCATTGGCCAATGCATGATACCAAGATGAATGGTTGGATTTGATGTTGTATTCTTGATACAACTTCTTCACCTCGGATGAATAGAATTTGGTGCCATTGTCCGTCAATATGGTATGAGGGACACCAAATCTAGTAATGATGTTAGACTTGATGAAGCTAAAAACGCATTTAGAACTAACTTACTTGAGAGGTATTGCCTCTACCCATTTGGAAAAGAAGTCAGTAGCCGTAATAATGTACTTAAACTGCTTGACCGTAGCCGAAGGGTAAGGTCCCCCTACATCCATTCCCCATGTGGCAAATGGCCATGAGTATTTAGCTGTATGAAGTAACTCTGGAGGTTGATGAATGAATTTGGCATGTACTTGGCATGAATTACACTTCTTTGTGAAATCAACACAATCTTTTATCATTGAAGGCCAAATGTATCCAAGCCTTCGAATCTGATCAGACAGTCTATGTCCAGACTGGTGGGCACCACAGACTCCTGCATGCACTTCTTTCATGACAGCCATTGTCTCTTCACCATCAATGAATCTGAAGAGAACTCCATCAAAACCATGGTTGTAGAGAATTTTCTCTAGGTGATCTGGGCTAACATAAAGAGTAAAATTGACCACATGTCACTGGATTTGTTCTTTCTCGACTCTATCAGGTGGAAGTGTTCCATTTTGAAGATATTCCCTGATAGGTGACATCCATCCTGTAGTATGACCATACGGTTCAGGAATGGGACTAATTTCATTAATTTCCTCTATTTTGATTTGAACATAAGGTGAAATTGCACGACGGTGGGCAATACTAATGGTTGTCTCGTCCCGATTTGGATCTTCCAGAGCTGTGGCTATATTAGCCAGTGCATCAGCTTGAGAATTTTATGATATTGGGACATAAGAAAATGTCAGTTCCGAAGGGAATTCCGCCATTAACTCTCTGACATAATCATACAAAGGGATTAGTTATTCTTTTCTGATGGTATAATCCCCATTGACTTGTTTGATTACCAGGTCTGAATCACCTTTCACCTTTAAGTGATTCACTTGTGCTTGAAGTGCTAATTCCAAAACTGTGACGAGAGCTTGGTATTCTGCTTCATTATTGGTACCACCTTCCCACAATAAGAAGGAATAGGGTAACACTGCCTTTTCTGGAGAAATGAGCACAATTCATAAGCCAACTTTGTTGAATTTAGGATTTTCCATTTTCCTCCATGTTGGACTTCTGGAAGCACCATCAAAATACATTTCCCATGCCTGAGGACTTTCTTGAATAGAGAAGAATTCTTCATCAGGGAGTTTTATATCTGAAGATGTGTCTTCCACTTAAGGGTGTTCAGCCAGGAAATCATCCAGAGCTTGGCCCTTTATCGCCTTTTGAGACACATACTGAATGTCGAATTGCTGCAAAATAACTGTCCACCTTGCCAAACGTCCTATAAGCATTGGATGACTAAGGATGAATTTGAGAGGGTTATTGCGAGATACCAATTGGACCTCATGATGTTGCAGGTAGTGTCTCAACTTCTAAACTGCAAAGATTAATGCCAGGCAGCACTTCTCAATACTTGAATACTGGGTTTCTGCTTCAATCATAGTTTGACTGAGATAGTAGAGGTTGTTTTCATTCCCATCATCATTCTTTTGAGCAAGAAAGGAACCCAATGATCGCTCTAGAGCTGTCACGTAGAGGATAAGTGGTCTTCCTTCAACAGGTGGAATGAGTACCGATGGAATCAAGAGGTATTTCTTGAGAATATCGAATGCTTCTTGACATTCTTTAGTCCACTAGTAAGTGACTCCCTTCTTCATCAATTTGGTGAAGGGTAAACTTTTTCCTGCCAAATTGGCGATGAAATGCCAAATATAGGCTAAGTGTCCTTGAATTCCTCTTAATTATTTCAAATTTTGAGGAGGTAACATATCAAGGATTGACTTGGTCTTCTCAGGATCGACTTCAATACCAAAATGGCGTACAAAAAAGCCGAGAAATTTTCCTGAGGTTACCCCAAAATCACATTTTAAGGGGTTCATCTTCAAATTATGTTGTCGAAGCTTGCAGAATATGAATTCCAAATCAGCCAAGTGATTAGAATGTTATTTTTATTTAACCACCAAATCATCTACATAGCATTCAAAAAAATTCCCTAAGAAGGGTTTGAAGATACGATGCATGGCACGCTGATATGTTGCACCTGCATTCTTTAAGCCAAAGGGCATTACCCGGTATCAAAACACACCCTGAGCGGCTCTGAAGGCTATGGATTCCTCGTCTTTTGGGGCCATTCAGATCTAATTATATTCGAAATATCCATCCATGAAGGAAAGTGCTTCATAGCTAGCTGTTGCGTCAATTAAAAGTTCTATAATCGGAACTGGGAAATCATCCTTAGGACAATGCCGATTAAGATCTCTGAAATTGATGCAAACTCTAATTTGTCTGTTATTCTTCTTTACAGGGACAATATTATCCAACCACTTGGGATATTGAACTTCTCTGATGAAGTTAGATTTGATAATCTTATCCACTTCAGCCTCAATTTTGGAAGCATAAGTTGGGTGTGTTCTTCTCGCGGCTTTCTTAAATCCTCGATGTTCTTCTGGTAAACCCAAATGATGAGTAGAAACATCAGGATCAAGCCCGGGCATTTCTGTATAGTTCAAAACAAATATATCTCTATTTCTCTTTAGAAAAGAAATATACATCTCTTTCTCTTCAAGAGTCATGGCCGCACTGATTAAAGTGTGGTGTGGATCTTCTTTTTTACCCATATTTATTTCTCTGAGTTCATCCACAGTGGTAGAGATACCCTCTTCAAATGCTGGAGGAGCATCTCTGAGATCTTCCTCTTCTTCTTCATCATGTGTTATTTCTTCTGTTTCTAATTGCATAGTATATGATAAAGCTGAATTTTCATGATCATAAGAGATGTCAAAATTTTCACATCTTGAAGAAGAATCTTCCATTTCCGACCCGATTGATGATGAAGGGTCTTCTTTGGGTAATAAAGAGAAGATGATGGATTGAGAATCGACATCATATTTAACCTCTGATGTTGCTATAACTTCTTCTGGCCTAATTGGCGAAGTATAGACTTGTTGGATTTCAGTAGATGAAATGAAGACGTCACCATTTGTGCTTTTATCACTGCTTGGTGGGTTACCAATTTCTCTCATGTTGTCTGGCTCAATTGTCGTAATTGACATTATGGATCTTTCCATTAGAGTATTTTGATTTGGTTCTATCTTGTCAATTTTACTGATAGGCAACACATAATCTGTACTCACATGTGTAAATGGATTTACTGGAATCTTCTCCAAACCATATGGAGCATTAACTTTGGCAATCTCCTTTGTTGTGGATTTCTCCCTTCCCTTCATGTGATAGAATTCCGCCTCAATGTATTGAGACTCACATGTCTTGAACGGGGCCTTATAACCATACAATGTCCCAACTTGACCATCGAAACAATATTTGAGACATTGGTGGTATGATGAAGGGATAGCCGCATGTTGATGTAGCTAGGGTCTTCCAAGCAAGATGTTGAAAGTTGAGTCTTGATCAATAACCATGAAATCCGAATTGGATACAAGATCTTCAAACTGAGTTCTGAGTGTAACTTCTCCCAGTGGTTCTTGTTCATTTTTATCATATCCTTGTAACATCATGGTAGAAGGAGATAAATCAGATTCCGTGAGGCCCAATCGATGAAGTGTACGAATGGGCATGAGGTTGACTCCTGAACCATTGTCAATGAAAGCTCTTCGGACATCTATGCCATTGACCTTGCCAGATAAGTACAAAGGTCTAATATGCCCATGCACAACATCATTTTCATCTTCATCAGTAAAAGATATTATTGCATGGAATTCTGTAGGATTATTCTCTATGTGATAGACTTCAGCTGCAGCAATTTCAGTTTCAAACTCCTGAGGACTTGAAAAAGCCTCGATGAGTGCTTCCCGGAGATCTTTTGATAGATTCAAAGCATCCAGAATTGATAACTTGGCTGATAATTAGGCCAAGTGTTTCAATACATCATACTTCTGATCTAGAGGTCTGTGTTTCCCAACAGAAATATGTGGTTTAGCAGGTACCTTGGAAGCAGATGCTTTGGAAGTTGATGCATCTTGTATTGGGATAGGATTTGGCAATTCCTGGTTTTGGAAGATTAGACCGATTAGATCCATTTACTTGCTGAGAGGAAGAAGATGGAACCTTCAACTGGTCTTCCAAAATAACTGTGCCAGGACTGAATTTTCTATTGGTAGAAGAACTTGCTTGTTCTTGTTGAGCTCGCTGAAGGGCTATACCATGAGTTTCTACTGCATACACAGTTCTAACAGGGGTAGAATTGGAATAGTGGCTTTTGAAAGATCCACGTCTTCCTTTGTAACCTGAGCCTCTAGAACTTCCTCTGATTTCCCTGTTTGATATAGGGAATTCAGGCTCATCGAAATCAAAACTGCAACTGGCATATGGATCTGTTAATTGAATCATATTAACAGAACCGAAGATTAACTCTTCGTCTGATGAAGACTCCGCCTGATTAGCATGTTTAGGTTGTTCTGTTTGGTAGGGCGGTGCCCGTGGCTTTGAAGTAGATGGCATGAAGTCTAACAGAGTCAAAGACAACTTAGGATTTGACACATACTCATCTTCTTCTGATTCTTTTTCTTTCTTTGAATCATGTTGTTTCTTTGAGGACTTTTCCTCTTATGAAGAGGGTTTTGGTGCAACATTCATGGCAGAAGACACAATTGGTTTCTTTAATTTTGTTCGCAAAATAGAATGAGTTCGGTTGATTGTCTTTCTGACCATCCAATCATCATACTTTTGTGCATTTTTGCTTTTGACTTCTTTCCATTCGCCTTCCTCCTCTGGAACTGTAGCAGTAACACATGCTACCTGAGCTGAAGAACCTTTCAGTTTGACTTGTCCCGAGTCGACTATCTTTTGCAGGAGGTCTTTGAAGATAAAACAGTCCTGGATGGGATGCCCCAACATTTGATGAAAAGGGAAATAATTGAGATGTTCTTCATCTCCTTCCTTGTTTGACCTCTTAGGCCTTGGCAATTGAACCAAATTATTTTCCAGAGCCGAAATGAAGTAACCAGGAACTTGTTCATTTCAGAAAGAGTATGTTTTTCTCTTCAGATCCTCAAATTGTTTTTGTCTTTGATCTCTTTGATCATCTGGATGAAACGGCCTTTATTGCTGGTGCTCAGGAGGTGGAGCCCTTCGAGAAGATGAAGGTTTTGAAGTAGAAATAGGTACAGGTGCTTGTTTAAGCATAACTGTAGCAGTTTATGATTTACCCATTCTCCTTCCTAGAGATAATGGAATTACACGAGATTTAGCCTTATCCTATATAAGAGAATCTTCAATCTGCTGAGCGATTGAAGTAAGGTCTCGAAACCCTCCTGTGTATTTCACAGGGATCAACGGCGTGCGTAATTCGTCACGCAGATTTTCCACACAGATTGGAAACAATTCCTCTTGAGGGAGTGCTAAGCTTAGGGAATATGTTAATCCCTTCCAGCGAGCAATGAAATATGAGACCCTTTCATTCTCTCTTTGCTTACAGTTTTTAAGATAGAAAAATGTTGTCTTTGGCAAAGTTGAGCTGAACTAAAGAAGGAATTTTTGGCGAAGATCCTCCCATCCGGTAATTGATCGGGATTGCAAGCTTGTATACCAGACAAAGGCTGGTCCTTGCAAGGTCCGTACGAAGCATTTGAGTTTTACTGCTTCTTGCTGCTCTGGAGTTCCCATCATAGGATCACAACAAGACACGTAATGCGTCAAATGCTGTTCAGGGTCTCCTGATCCATTGAAAATAGGGAATACAGGTTTTCCAAAACTGGATGGAGGAGAGATTGAATCTACCCATTCAGGGTAAACTTTATTTTTTGGTTGAACCTGCGCACGTTTACCTTCCATAGTTTCTAACTGAGATGTTAATGAATCAATGGTAGTTATTAACTTTTGACAAACATCCAGTTGAACTTGGACTTGGGTAGGTGCAATGACTGGAGCTTGGACAGATGTGGTGGTTGGTGCTGCAACTGATGGTAGCACTGCCAACTGTTGTTTCACTTGACCCATAGGATTAGACCTATGAGGGTGTACTAATAGAGGAGGATATTCTTGATCCATCTCAGTAGCTGCAACAAATTACCTTGGCTAACTGACTCCAACATGCTTAAGAAGAAGACTACCCTGAAGTAGTTCTACATTCAACCTCTTTAATTCCTTCATTTCTTCCTCCTGTTGTGCAAAACTTTGCTCTAGTGAGAGCAATTGGCCTTCTCCAGAGGAAGGATATGTAACCTGATTCTTTCCCATCCCTTTGTTGGATCCTTTTCAGAGAGGTGGAAGTTGGTTACTCGAAGTATTACCTAGGTTCTAAGTAGTCCTTTGATTTCATGTACGCACACCTTCTTCATTTGTGTCAGTGCGTACATATTCTTGAGCAGGAACCTCTTCATCTGAGTCCCCTGAGTGAGCCTCATCTGGTGGATCAACAACAACGACATTGATGACATTGATTGATTCATAATGCATCGCATCCCTTCTATCATCATTTCTGTGATATTGTCTTATTCCATGTCTTTGATGAGACATTTCCTTTTGTTGATTCGATCCCTCAGGAACTTCTTGATGAACCGTAATTTGGAGGGAATCTCTTGATAATTTAGTTCTTCGTTCCTCTTGAGGATTCTTCCCCAATCGAGAAAAGACCGACTTTCTCTGAGGAGGGGATTGATGATTTGAAAAAGTCCCAAGTCCGGTGTACTAGGTCTGTTTCTACTGTTCCCACTCAACTCCTCGAATCCTATTTGTTGATTCCAAGGGTTGGTTTAAAAGAGTCCCCAGTCTGGAAAGATAGGGTGGCTCTTGAGATGCTATGTCTGAGACTTTCTTAAAATCTCTCCTGATCTTGTAAACCTTAGTCCGGAAATTAGCTGGATGCATTAACCTGTATCATCTTTTATCACCTGGTTCAAAAGACCGTTGGATGATTTCCGACACTTCTGTCATTTGATTATGTGCTTGCTCCATACGAGAGGCCTATTCAATATTCGTGTTTGCTTGATGCAAGAGTAATTCAACAACTTTTTCTCTGTATGCTTGATTTTGAGAGGAACTAGTTGAAGCCTGTTCTTGGGCAATCTTTTGATTACAAACAAATCCCATTGACTTTGGCTGACCATGGGAAATAACATTGCATGAGACCATTTTCAGCAGGCTTTGCTGATTGGAGAGCACAGTTAAATGTAGTGCTCCATGAACACCCCATCCTCTGACATGAATACCAGATGGGGCATTGGCAATTAAGTGACGCAATCTTCTTAGTGTGACAAGGCATGAACGTTGAAGGGATCTCTACTGTTTTTCAGCCTTAGGATATCGAGAGACTAATAGAGATTCCAAATCAATCTGACGTTGTAACCCTTCTATTATCTTAAGATGATTTTCATATTCATCATAAGATAATACTTTCTTCTTCAACTGACAAAGAGTTTTCCATATGTTGAGACGAATATCATGGATTCCATCTTCCGTCAACATCTTTGGAATGTCATACTGAGAGTCATCCAGAGGCCAAAACATGACTGGTAATTCACCTTTTTCCAGTTGTTTTCTCATGTTCATCATTTCCTCTTTATCATTAAATGAAGATTATTCTACCTGATTTGACCAGATCTGGTGTTTCCTTGTTACTTCATCGGATTTAACAAGATTGGTAGAGAGATCACTGATTAAACTAGAAGATGCATGAATTAGGGGTGGTTCGGAGAATGACCTACACCCTGGGCTATCTTCTGATTGAGAAATTATTTCACCTGCTAGCGATGAAGCATCAGACATGACTGGTTTCGCATTTGCAAGTGAATCAAGATAATAGGGATTTCTCGGCACTACATTGTCCACTGGAGCATTTTCCGGGCAATGTTCATCACTACTATGGAGAGGACTTTCGTAGAGAAATCCATCATCATGGGGAGGACCACCATGGTCGGTTACAGCAAAAGATGAGATCTCTTGCTCCTTGGTCTTCTGACCACACAGAGGGTTCCTGTGGCTCTCATATGAAGATGAAACTTCAAGATCGACCGAATTGTCATGAATCAAGCCTTCATGAGGAAGTGTTTGTTGAAGACCTTCAGAATTAATTTTCCCACTATTGGGAAATGAGGGAGTAGAATCTTGAATTCCAACAGATAACTGTCTGAGGGATTCAATAACTCCAGCATCGAGCAAGGCCTTATTAAAGATTGGATCTTGATCTCATGACTGTGTTGGGTGGGTCTTTTTCTTAGATGCCTTCTTACTTGCCTTGGAAACCACTTGTTGACGTAAGTGGCTGCTCTGAGCAGGTGTATGTGCCTGATCAGTAAAGATGGTCAGGTTAGGCTGACGATCTCCACTCAAATCAGGTGTATGTTCCTGACTTGGTTGTCCGTATGATATAGGGGAGTATGCCCCACAACCCTCTTGGATTGGAACAGATGTGTGTGTCTGTTCTATAGTGAACTGTTGATGTGTTACTCCACTGGTAGGGATAGATTTACGTGTCTTTCCTTGAGATGCCGCTGAAGTTGTTATAATATCCTAGCAGGTATCCAGAATATGAGCAGGGATTTGCTTCTGCTCTTTCACCATTGATAGAATATGTTTGGTGACTTCAGCTGTCGAAACGGGGATATATGTCCATTTCGTGATTGGAGTAGGTATATGTGCCTGCTTCTGTCCTCCTTTTCTTGTCAGTGAATCCTGACAGTACTCAAGTGTGGGGGCAGAAAGTTGAGTCTGCCTCCTGTTTGTTGTCGGGGCTTTCCAACTAACTTCTCTGAATGCTACCAAGCGAGACTGTTGGTAGGCTTGATTAATACTAGCAGGTGTATGTGTCTGCTGATTGCACTTCGCCGAACGTGGTTGACGAGCTCCATCATATGTAGTCAGACGAGCCTGCTGACTAGCTAATGATGTATAAACAGGTGTATGTTCCTGCCTATAGTACTCCGTCAGAATTTCCTGGTGGGATTGATGTGATGCTTCTAGACGAGTCTGCTGGACAGCAGAATTAAAATGAGCAGGTGTATGTGCCCGCTCATTGCTTGCCCCCAAGTTAGGTTGATGGACTTCTCTGAAGATGGAAGAGATGAGAACCTGCTCACTGTTGACCGGATTCCTCCTCTGGCAGTTCATCTTGCTTGCTTGGGTTTGAGGAACCTGAGCCGAACGCCTGGAGTTGGTACCCTCATCATGTTGAGGGCGTACTGTCGCATGAGTCTGGCGGCGATTGTTGATAGGATCCCTCAGGAAGGACTCCTGCTTCTTTGAATTAAGGCCCTAAGGGACCTACTCATTCACCTCCCCAGAATATGGGAGTGAATGGTGATTGCGTTCCGGGGATAATGACCCAAAACGGTTGGAGATGGTGGTTAGCACTGCCTGCTTCTTGATCACTGGTCATCGTTGTTCGGACGACCGGTGTGAGTTGTTCACTTGGAGGGCTTGTCGGGCAGCCTCCAGAGTTGGGATGGTACCGTGTTGATGGTACTCCTTAACCAGGGCATTTGATACCCAGCGTTGAAGACGCTGAGTAGGTGATGTCATCCTTAGAGCGGATGATGATCCATCAGGAGTAGCAGCAGTGACATTTGCAGCAGTAGTATTCATAGGTGTAAACTTGAGAGCATCCATTCAGGAAATGTAGAAGATCTTGGAAAAGAGTGCTTGTTTGATATAACAGACGTAATCAAGATAAATTCATCCACTACATCTTTTGGATGAGCACATATGTCAATGAATTTTTATTTGTCCCTTTCATTGAGTTTTAAATAGGGGCCTAACAAATAGGTAAAACATCATTTTAACTTGGTTAAGGATTCACGTCGGGTTCACCATTTTTTGTTTCCCTCAGAATTTGGGGATGACCTCGTTGATTGAAGGTTCAAACATTCCAATTGGTTTCTAACAGGTTTTTTCGTAGAACCGGAAACATCCAATGATTCCATATCCATTTGGACCTACTTTCCAAAGGTAGGCGCTCATTATTTGTGAACTGATGAGGCTTAGGAATTTGCATTGGTTGAGATGATGGGAGGTCTGACTCATCACACCTTTTTGAGGGGAATTATTGTCTACTCCAGGACTCTCTTTATAGATTTAAGTTATGTTTGTGAATCCTTATTACATTACCAAGTATAAAATGAGCTTTCCTTTAGTCTGACAATCAATGATTGATATGTAAGAAATTCAGAGAATCTTTTATATGTATTCAAGGTTCTTCATCGATGAAGAATCATCTGTATTTGTTAAAGATTCTTAGTTGATGGTATCCTTAAAATACATAAAAGTATCTTGGTCATTATGATGACCATACTGGTTTTAAAGCCACTCAGTGGGGCACTTGAAGTTTACTGTCATTCAGGAGGACATGGATTATTTCATAATTGGGATCGTACCCATTGATGGGATACCTACGTATCATTTGTTTTGGAAAAGGAATCAGAACCCACGTAGTTCGAATAAGGGAGTATGATGCTTATTCATGATTGATGGCTCAAATAAAGAATTCATGATTACTTTTACACTCTAAGCTCACGTGAGTCATGCTCAGTATGAGAAACAAGAGGTATTGGTAAAACCAGACAATTGTTCCATGAAAGATGCAATGATGTGGGGCTTATATGTTTATGACTTCCCAAAATATATGAGGATTAAGATTTACTTCAGGGAATAAATCCAGGAACAGGGTCCATAAAGGTATATGTACTTTATGGAGATTTGGATACTCTAATCTTGGGGCTTACTCCTAAAGAAGATGCCCAAGTTAGGAGTGGACTTATGATTGGGTTTTACTCCTGAGAAAGAAGCCCCAAATCAAAATTAAATTAGAACTGGTTAAGATAAATTAAGACTGGGGCTTACTCCTGAGAAGGAGGACCAGGTTAAGGGACTTGAAAATTTAAGGGACTTGGGGCTTAATCCTAAGGAGGATTCCCATATTTGAGAATTGTGACTGGGGCTTATTCCTGAAAAGGAGGCCCAGGTTAATGAATTCTCTCATCTTAAAGTATGAGGATGAATGAATGAAATCTCAATCTTTAGTGACATAAAGATGTGTAAATCACTAGTTTTTGAGAGATATTCCACAAAATTCCTTTCAGATAAGAAATTCAAATCAAGAAATCATGCCATAAATGGATTTGAAGAGTGTCTTGAAGACTGAATCTTTGAATATGAGAGGTGGAATGGAATAAGAGGGGTGAAATGGGCAAGAAGGGCACCCAAAAAGGCAGGGGCGTGCAAGTCCTGGAAGGCGCGCAGGTACTGCGTGGGCGCGCAAGTCCTGGTCGCGCAGGTATACCTGCGCGACACATGGGTACTTGCGCGTTTTTAAACCAGCATGGTAATACTTGGGAGATCCTTGACCAATGCCTTTATCATTATCCTGAGGTACTTCTAGAAGAGAAGCGCACAAGTTTTGGTGAGGAAGTAGGGCGGCGCGCAAGTATGTTCATTTCTCTTAAGGGTAAAACACCTTAGTCGCACAAGTGTTAGTGAATTCTAACACTTAGTCCTTACTCCTCTTGTTTAGACCTTCCATTCTAGGTAAAGAATTACCTTAGAAGTGTTCGGAAGACCTGAAGAAGAGACTTGGGAGTTCAGAGCTCTAAATCTGAATTCTGGAAAAATTCCCCCTTAAATGGGGGGCCCACAGGGTCTATTTATAGGCTGGAGAAGACCCCGAGCAGTTATCCTTTAGGGCGCGCAAGTCACTTGCACGACCATTAGGTGGCGCGCAAGTATACTTGCGCGACAATGAGGGAACTTGCGCGACCTTTGTGATTTTGAAGCCTTGTTCATGCCTTTGTCGATTTTTGATGATTTCTTCAAAGGATGAATCAATTTGTGCTAAGTCATTTCCCTTTCCATTTTGTTAGACAATGTGACGAAAAGGAGCGTCAACAGTCTACAAACAGTTTAGTGGGAGGGCATTCATTTTTTTGATAGTATATGTTGATGACATATTACTTATTGGAAACAATATACCAATATTACAATCTTTTAAGGAATAGTTGAATCAATGCTTCTCTATGAAGGACTTAGGCGAGGCAGCATATATTCTTGGGATCAAGATCCATCGTGATAAATCCAAGAGATTGTTGGGCCTAAGTAAAAGTACATACATTAATAAGATACTGAAGAGATTCAGTATGGAACAATCCAAGAGGGGATTGTTTCCAGCATCACATGGCATTCATCATTCCAAGAAAATGTGTCCTTAGACACATGAAGAAATAGAGAGAATAGAAATGACTCCATATGCTTCACCGATTGGGTCAGTCATGTATGTCATGATATGCACTAGGCTAGATGTTGCCTATGCATTGAGTGTGGTAGGAAGATATCAAGGTGACCGAGGTGACTGCCATTGGATGACAGTCAAGACTATCCTTAAGTATCTGAGGCATACTAGGGATATGTTCCTAGTTTATGGAGGAGATGAAGAACTATTCATCAGAGGATATACAGATGCTAGTTTCCAGATCGATCAGGATGAAATTAAGTCGCAGACGGGATACATCTTCACTTTAAATGGAGGTGTTGTGAGCTGAAAGAGCTCAAAGAAAAGTGTGGTCGCAGATTATACAGCGGAGTCTGAGTATATTGCAGCTTCTGAGGTAGCTAAAGAAGTAGTTTGGATGTGAAGCTTCATCCAAGAGTTGTATGTGGTACCTAGGAGTAAAGATCCCATCACACTCTAATGTGATAATACTGCAGTGGTGGCTCTCGCAAAAAATTCCAAGGTCACATCAGCGGACAAAGCACATACTTCGTAAGTATCATCTCTTGATGGATTTTTCTCAAAGAGGTGAAGTTGCAGTGAGTAGTATTTCCACAGAAGACAATGTGGCAGACACCTTGACTAAATCTTTGACTTAGCAGAAACATGATCATCATGTGAGGTCTAGTGGACTAAAAGTCATAGGTAGTTGGCTCTAGTCCAAGTTGAAGTTTGTAAGAGTTGGTGTCCTAGAACAAACTATTTTTACTTTGATTACATGGATATTTAATGTATTTAAATATTAAACATCTTATTACATAATGTTCATTGTTCCTCATGACTATGATGTAATAATGTCCTAGAGTATTTGTTACATTGATAAGGTCATGGAAGTTTCCCACTATGATGAGAACCTTGAAATGCTATAACAATATTCTTAAACATAGTTCTGTGGTTGAATGACATACTATGATGGGACACATAGTATACAGACCGTCAGGTATGAGTACTCGTAAGCAGACAAGACTTCCTCTCATAAAATTCACACTTGATAATCTCTAAGATGGAATATTATTAGAACAGACTCGCTAGTAAGAATTCCACATGTTTGGTGTCATCTGATATTCCTATCTGCGAGCATGTGTAATGGTCTTTAGACTTTAAGATTATCATTAATACGTGTCACGACTCGCGCAATTTTATTTATTGACGAAAACTGTCGCACCATATGATGGTGGGATGTATGGTACATTGGGTGCGTCACGAGCGACATGTTATTAATGGATAAGTTGAGGAAGGATTTATCCCTTACATTTATGGAAGTTGATATCTTGGCCCTTTGATTGAAATAGAACCATCACGCGAAATTCCATTACCATGGTGTAACGGCGAGTTTATTTCGGATAGTCAAAAAACGATGTATCAAGCATAAAGGTTGATGACACTATCATGAAACATGCTTGATGAGATATTGAGATAAAGAGATTATATTACATAGTGAGCGTTCATATGTGGATGTCATTTTTGTGATTTTATGTTCTTTCTCTTGGGTGCCTTGACCCGTTGCTAGATAATACTCTTGGACTTTAGGCAAGCCCGCCTAATGCCAATGAGAAAGAATCCTAGAGGGTCACACACAAAGTGTTCTTGGTGGTCTCGATTAAACTCTATTTGAATTTAATTAATGAAATAAATATTATTCTCAAGACTGTGGAATAATTTTATTCAAGTTAAAATGGTCGCATAAATTAAATAAAATATATTTATTTATTTTATTTAACATTTAATAAATATTTATTTACTAGTTTGTAAATAAAATATTTATTTAAGAGAATAAATTATTTATTTATTTATTCAGGTGTTTAATAAATGGAAGTTGAGTTCGAGCGGACCAAGGTCAGTCCAGTAGTAAAATAATTATTTGCAAGACGGTAAATAATTATTTAACTAGGCTATTCGGCCGAGCATTAGGTCACCTATAGTGACCGCCATTGGAGGTCGCTATAGACCTATAGCGATGGGCCTAATGCGACCGTTGTTGGCGAATGCAAGGCGGCCTCTAAAGATCATTAGTGATCGTCAATGGTGGTTGCTAATGGTCTAATTTCTAGTAGTGTAGCCACATACTTGAAACATTTTTAAGTTTCAAGTTGGTGGTTTTGAAAACATATAAATTATATATCATCAACATTTTTTATGAAATTATTTTTATCTTCAACTATTTCTTATATGTTTAATCTATATTTTAAGTTTCATTTATATTGATCTTATAGTTTGTATTTTATAGTCTTTCAAAGCCACGTACTTGAAATATTTTAAAGTTTCAAGTTGGTGGTTTTGAAAGTTTATAAATTATTTTACATCAATATTTTTTATGAATTTTTTTTTTATCTTCAACTATTTCTTATATTTTTAATCCATATTTTATGTTTCATTTATATCGGTCTTATAGTTTATATTTTATAGCCTTTCAAAGTCACGTACTTGAAACATTTCTGAATCTCACATCGAAAATGCAGAATGTTTTGCACAGGAAAGGAAGAAACTGAATCCCACATCAGAAATGCAGAATGATTTCCAGAGCAAGCACTCTTATAAAAGGGATTCATGGGTGAGAGTTTCTGTCAGAATCCAGACTACTGTAATGACAGTACTGATGGATATTAAATAGCATATAAATTCTACTGAAAAGTTTTGTTATATATATATATATATATATATATATATATATATAAACAAAGAAAAACAAAAAAATATTGGGAACCCTATCGATAAATCCTTTCTCATGAATTTTGTTTTATTTATATAGATAAATCCCGAAAATCCCCATTCACGCATCCTTCATTCACTTCACGAAGGATGCGTGAATAGGGTTCACACATCTTTCACCACAACTAAGATGCGTGAACCCCATTCACGCATCTTCCTGGTATCCAGGATGCGTGAACGGGGTTCACGCATGTCGGGTCCCCTTTTTAAAAATATTGGGAACCCTATCCCATTTAAACAAAAAAAATAAAAACCCATTAAAAAAAATCTTTCCAAGGCCTTTATCCATATTAAAAAAATATCTCATATAGACGTTCAAACTCTCAAAATCCTAATCTGAATCTTGATTCTTGAAATATCCTCTCCTTCAGGACCGAAAATTCAAATTTCCTTTGGATTTTATAACCCGTAATAATCAGGAGCGGCCCGGAAAATTTTGTTGCCCCAGACCAATATCAGAAATGTTGCCCTAAATGCATTGAGATCTACAGTAAAAAAGATAAAATTCATGCCCTTTCTTTGTATTTTTTTTCTTTCTTGAGCATTGCCCTAGCCCAGGGGCTCTTTGGGCTTGCCCTAGGGTCGGCCCTGGTAATAATGCGGGTTGTTACACTTAGGTTGTGGCGTGGTTGCATCTTCATCTCATATTTCCAAAACTTCTTCAAACATCATTACGCCATGAAGTTATTGGTTGTGTCACAATATGTTTGCAGTTCCTTGAAATTTTCCAAAACTTGTCCAAAGTTCTTCAATTTTTTCTTTCTACTATAAACCACTGAAAACGCAAACAATTAGTCAGTATTTGATCAATTTGAGTGTCAAAATCATGGAGAAATGTTATGCATGTTCTTGGGTTATCATTATACATAAGGTCGTGATGTGTATGTAATTAAGTGAATGTTAAAAGAGTTTAACATGCCACATCATCATAAATCTTATAAATGTGGTATTCATTGTAATCGTTACCGTGGATGGGGCCAAAGGGTTGGCCGGTTTCGTAATATATGAAGCTGGCGTGCTTCAAGTGGATCCTTCATCCAATGGAGGAGTTCCATGTAAAGGAGTTAACAGACCTCGTTTTAGATATAGGATATCACTCTATAACAAGCTAAAACTCTCTCTTATTATCTTCTCTTCCTTTCACTTAGAGGTGGTGCTAAAACAAAATTTTTAAGGGAAGAGGTGCCACCATAATGCTTATTGACTCAATTTTAGTCGATGGATAGATTTGGTGGTAGGGGTCATTTCAATACTTCTAAGAGATCTTTATCAAGCTTACTATTGAAGAAGATATAACATGGATTTTCAGGTACTCTTTGTTTATGTTTTTCATTTTATTTTATCATTTGGTCTCCTTATTGATCATGTAGTTGTGTTTTGTGTTTTCTTCTATCGCATTTGGGCGTAGAGATGTCTTACAAACCCCTTCATTAATGTCATAACCAAAGGGCATTTTAAGTCATATAAATAGAACTTTCAGTGGGACAAGTGAACACATATCAAACATCCAATTCATCCCCGGTGTTTTTTAAAGCTTCCATAAATTCAAATGTTTTACAAAATAATAAAGTGTTCATGAATGTAATAGAATATTTACGACATCCTATTCTTACTTTTTTCCCTCGGAGTTATCCTTGAATAATTATTCTTATAGGACGACACATGAATAATGTTGTATCTTAAAAGAAACTCATCAACAACATGTAACGCTATCAAATTGATGTGGCAAATTAACCCATAAGGGGAGCGGTGACAGACAATCAAATCCATCCTTCTATTTCCTTGCACATGAATTTGATTGAATTTATAAAGTTAAATTGCCATTTTTCACTTAAGTTTTTTTAATATAAAGTACAAGGATCGTGAAATTCAAAACGGAAAAAAATTGCAAAATCTAAAAAATATGTAAAAACGTAAACATGTAAAAATTTTAAAAATGATTTTGAACCAATATGAAGACCGATTTATTAAAATATTAAATGTTTAACAATATAAAGTATCAATTTTATGACGATTTAAATGACAGGGACCACTCATCAAAACTAGGGTGGACAAATAAACAGATTATCGAAGGGTTAATCGAAAACAAAATAAAAAATAATTGAACATTTACACTAAAATGGGTTTTTGTTAGTAAAAATTTTAATAGGTTGATATCAAATTTTTTTATTACTTTTGATTGTTAATTTTAATAATCGATAACCGAAAAAAATATAATTTTTTAACTTTTTATTGATTTAATATTCTAAATGATTTATGACATCGATTATAACCAACAAAAAAACAAATAAAAGTTCATAATTGTATGATCGTTGTAAAATATTTTTTTATGAAATTTAAGAATTTATTTACGATTTCGAGTTTTTATCCGACGCAATTAGGGGGAATATGTATACATATATATAATGGTTAACTGAAAATCGAAATAAAAATAGCTAAATAGCTATCTAAAATTGACAATCAAAACATAAAAAGTTATTGGATTTATTTATTGATTTTCAGTTTTGTTATAATAAACACATTGTATAAAAAACTGTCAACATTTCCTTGAATATGGCATCCCAATCCATAACTCAAATAAAGCCCGGTGGTCCACTTTCCCAACAAAACAAATGCATGCCTGCCATCCATCCCCACATCACAATGTGTTTGGTATGATAAAACAAATGTATGAAAAACAGAATGATTGTAAAAACAAATATATATATTTTTGTATAAAACCCATGAAAATTCAAAATAGTGTAGTCACCAAACAAATGAGATTAAAACAGACATATTTACTTTACATGTTTTTAAACAGACTAAAAGGAAGAAAGATGAAGTGGCAAGAAAAGAGACAGGGAATGGGAGGGAGGAGGAAACAAATAAAAGAGACCCTGCCCACTCTCTGTTCCCCAAACCCTGCCCGCTCCACCTCTTCGTCCCCCTCCTCCAAGCTCAAGATCCAGTTGATCGGAGAAACCAGAAGAACCCATTTCGAGAAATCAGTTGCAGAGAAAATCGCAGCTCTCAAAACACCATAATCGAAGATGATAGACATGGCTGCTGCTTGTCGAGGCGACCGTATTGCCATGAGCGTCTCCGATCCGCCCTGTTCTAAAATCTCCCCCGCTCCCTCCCGGAAACACCAGTCCGCCTCCGTCCAGACCTCCGTGGATTGTCTCTACAGGGTCGCCCTCCCCGGCGCCGCCAAGCCGCTCCTCGTCACGCTCACCTGGTGCCGGGCCCCGATGGGGCACGGCCTCACCATCAACCTCGGCGACGGCTCGTCCCCTGGTTTCAAAATCAACACCGCCTCCCATCTCTTCCGGCGGAGGAAGGGCGCCAAATCCCTCGATTTCAACGCCTCCAGGGTGGAGGTGGCGTGGGACCTCTCCTCCGCGAGGTACGTCCCCTGCTGCCCTGAGCCGGAGAGCGGGTTCTACGTGGTGGTGACGGTGGATTCGGAGGTGGGTGTGGCGGTGGGCGACCTCGCCGGGAGGAGGGGGGCTGCGGCGGTGGGGACGCGGGTGGTGTCGCGGCGGGAGCACTTCTCGGGGAGGGAGCGGTACTCGACGAAGGTCCAGTTTTGCGATTCAGGGGCGGAGCACGAGATCCTGATCCGGTGCCGGCGGGGCGGCGAGGCGGGGGCGAATCCGGCGGCGCTGTGGGTGTGGATGGACCGGCGGAGCGTGGTGTGCGTGGAGCGGCTGCAGTGGAACTTCCGGGGGAACCAGACGATCTTCGTGGACGGGCTGCTGGTGGATCTGATGTGGGACGTTTATGGGTGGTTGTTCAGATCGGAGGGGTTGGGGCCGGGGGTGTTCATGTTCAAGACGAGGAGGGGCGTGGAGAGCAGCCGGCTGTGGGTGGAGGAGCGGAAGAGATCTCGAGATCATCAAAAGGAGAGAGGCGAGGTGGACTTCTCCTTGTTCATCTATGCCTGTAGAAGCCCATGAATTCTCCATTTCCGTTTCATTGTTTGATCCTCTGCAACTGAAAGTGTTCTTCGTCGCTGTGATCTTGATTTTGCTCTGTTTGTTGTTAGAAAAATATCAATGCAGATTCTTCAGAAAGTAAGAAAACCGTGTTCATGAAGATGGCAGAGTTCAAAGCTGCAAGCCGGTGGTCAGGATGAGGCCATGACAGTGATTTACAGTCCCGTTGAAGGGGGTCCTACTGGCGTTTAGCTGTCTCTCTGAACCTTTCCAATTTGAAATCCAAAGAAAATAATGAACCCTCGATGGGGTCAGGAGAGGGAAGATTGGCATCCCATCATATTTGTCTCTAATGATCATTCAAATTAGGTAGATGTTGAGGGTAAAGTGGTTTTAGGGGTAACTTGGTTGTTAGGGTAAGATGATCATTAGGGCAAAATGTCCATTAGGATAAGATATCTATTATATGATAAGGCAAGTGATTACCATGTGAACATTAGAAAATGAACAAAAGAATAATATAATCATTACAAGTGGTTATCACTTTTGAGAACTTTGACATTCACAAGTAGAAAGATCTTATATGAAGTGCACTTTTTTGAGTTTTAAGAATGAGGTAATATCACCATTAAGTATGACTTGAATGAAATCACCTTCAAACTACATGATATCGCTTTGAGAACTTTGTACATAGAACACCACATGCAAATAGTCATATTTGTTTGCAACAATTGAAATGATAAATGTTTATTTCAATAACTATAAATTAATTTTATCTTAATATTCTATTTTTTGATATTTTTAATATTCATAATTAAAAATTAAGTTTCTCATAGCCAAATATTTATTTTCATAAAATAGATTTCAAATTTCAAATCTTGACATTCAAACCGGGCAATAGTTAAAATATTGAATTTTCTGGGAATATTGAAATACAGTAAAATATGATAAAATATAATATATAAAAAAATATGACATATGTGAATAAAAAACATCATACATCATATATACTTGGGGATGTTTCGATCCCATTGTATTTTTTTTCCAATTCAAGGTCATAATCCAAGCATAATTACATTCCTTAGGCATTACACAATGATTATTTTAGAAAATTCCATACAACTCCACTTATAAATATGACCTTTCACTATTCATTCTAAATCATACCTATTTTTTATCTTATAAAATTATACCCAAATTCCTTGGGGGGAGATTCTAGTTATAAAAATGTCAAAGCTTTGATGTTTAGAAGATAATCTTCAAGAAACCATTTTCAAAGAAGTGGTAATAAATCTTACTTGATTTTTCCCTCTATTTTCCGCCGTTAATATTTCTAATAATAATTTTCCCTTTTGAAACTCTCATAAATGCTCAATAACTTTTTTTGAATATAAACTCATGCATTGGAAGCCAAAAATTCCTTATTCTTTTTCCTTATCTGATATCCATTATTTACATGGTCACTTCAATGGCCTAAATGGGTAATGTTTTACTTTCTCCATCACCAACACCATTGATTTTCATTAAAACTTAAAACTTGGTAAAATATGAAATTAATATACGTATTGATCCAAGTTTAATGTTTTAGAATGACATAATTAATATGTATATAATTAATTAATACAACTCCTTAATGACCAATTTCACCACGTTGGATACATGAAGCATGAAACATCAATTTGTGAACTATAACTACCTTGACGTTGAACAGAACTTATGTCACGAACTGCCCCCACTAGGAAACCATTCTGGCCTGTGAAGATGAGGGTTACCCCCAAATCCTTCCACCAACATGCCACAATTTGGCGACTAACACCGAGGGAATAAAACTAATAAATGAGAGACATTACCCTAATAAAATTCCATAGATAACAACAAATCAAAACCACAAATCATCTCCAAATAATTTCCATTTAACAAAAAAATTCCCACAAATCAAATGTTTCTTATATGTTAAGTATACAACATCAGAAAAGAATATGAAAAACCAACTTATGAGACCTTGTTTGTAAGATCCCAAGTTTTCCTATGAGGTTCAGATCTTTTTAATTTTAGTTTAAATGCTTAGTTTTGACCAAATGTAAATGCCCGAGGAGGTCATAAGAGTTTTGGGGGTTTTCAGAGCTTGTTCGGAGCCCAGATCCTGGATTTTGAAGAAAAATAGTTGGGCCACATGGTTAGGGGAATCCGTGCGACCTAAGTTGCATGGTTAGGAGTAACCGTGCAAGGCTGGACAATGAGTTGCAAGAGGCCACACAGTTTGAGGAAACTATGCAACTAGGGGCGCACGCCCATGCATGAACTCTGTAGTTTTTAGTAGAGACGTGTAGCACGGTTTGCACACGGTTTCCTAAACCGTGAACATGAACTGTGCGAGATCCCTCCTTGAGATAGTGAAGGGCACACGATTGATAAACAATTTGTCCAATTGTACGACCAAACCATGAGACCCTGTTAAAATGTGAGAATTCACAATTTCCCCCTTGTTACTTTTAAGTTTAAACCCTCTATCTTCATTTCATTCTAGCAGACAACCTCACACTGGGAAATCCCTTGTGAAGCCAAATCAGACGCTTTTCTCTCATTTCTCCATATGGACTCAAATTCAAACATTGGTTGTCTTGTTGGATCTGTGCTGTTAAGTTCTACATTTCTCTTGTGTCGTTCTTCATTTGACTTCGTATCGATGGATTTATTTTGGTGCAAGATAATATGCCCAATTTCAAGGCTTATCATACGTTCTTCATTTTTCACCCAACCTAGACCGAATCAGAGGTCGATATTGGACAAGTGCTCTATTAAAGACCTACAGTTGGTGGTCTATACCTTTCTCTCAAGGTTTGGTGTTTTATAAGCATAGTTATCATTGTTCGGCATGCTGGACTTTTCGGTGGTGCCCATTAAATTAATAAAATGCTTGAGTTGAATGAATTAGAACCTTTTAATTTTCCCTTTGAGTACCATCACGATGGTTGGAGGTTGTTATCCCCAACCTAGGACACCCATGGGGTGTGCTTTTGTATCTTCCCTATGTTATACCACCCTGTTGGGTACGTGTGAGCTTACCAATTATAGTGGGAGACGTAACGTGAATTTAATGATTTGTTTAAGGGTTTTAACACCTTGTTTTACCTATTCATTTGTAAATGAAAGGAATGATTTAAATTGAATTGATAGGAGATGGTTGTTTCCTCCTTTGCATGTTATGCCATAGGATTAGAATGGATGAATGGATTATCTGAGAAATGTTGAATGAGTTGGAATAACTCATTATTTGTGAATGATGAATGATTTTATTAATGAATTAAAATGGTAGTGGATGCCTTGGATGAGCTCCTTGGATCCGGATTCCATAGATTCCATGGATGTTTCCCCCATGGATCTTGTTATGGTAGTGGATTCCTTCGACCTATTTCCTCCTTGGATCCTGATTCCATAGGATGCTATGGGCCTTACTACCCCTTGGATCCAGCTTACTTAGAATCTCATCGGACATGCTCTGTTGACATTCTCCTTGGATTACACCTAAGTCTTTACTGAGTTTCCATCAAGATGCTCATGGGAATCGATGGGGATGCCTTGGTCTTCTATAAATTGGATTCAACCCTTCATGGCCTGACACTTGATTACATGGCGTGGCCATTGTGGATGTTGACACTAGATTACACAGTGAGGTTGTTGTGGATGTTTTACATTTGATTACATGGCACATATGTTGTGGATATCTTTCTATGCTTACAGATAGCCTTGGTATGGGTATAAGTTTATAGTTGTTATAACTGACAGTTTTACACTAGTTTATTTATGCTTTATAATTTCTCTTGTTTATGGGAGCTTGACTATTGTTTATAGGGAGCCATGTTTGGCTAGAAAAGCTATACTTTCAGTACCTTTATACCTATGAAATACTGCACACTAATTTTTTCTACATTACATATACTGAACTGTTATATAAACTGTTGGTGGTGGCCTATTGAGTGTTATCTCACACCCTGTTCAGGCCGCCGTTCGGTACCCAGACAGACTTCATGGATAAAAGTAGGGACCGGGGAAGGTTCCCACTGTATGATGCTTGATTTGATCATTGCGTAGGATCTAGGGAGCACAAGATTGAGCTAGGATCATGATGCTATCTGGAGATAGTTCATTTTTGGTCTTTTTGTACTTTTGATAGATGTATTGTATTGGATTCATGTATGCCTATTTTCTTGTTTTGTAGAGACATGAAATGACACATCATTTTTGATATGGGATTGCATTTGGCTTATTTATTATTACAATCTCCTAGATGTTTATCTTTGGTATGTTGTTCAATTATTTATCTGCTTCCGCTACTTGATTGATATGATTGTTCTGCTATGCTACACTCTTACATGAGGGCATAGTCTCCCCACAAACACACCCAAGGCCTTCGCTAAAATCCAACATCCTTTGGTGCATGAAGAGTCATGCCTGAGGCCACGTGACCCATCGAATCGGGGCACTGTTTAGTGGCTCCTGGATCGAGAAGTTACAAAGTGTTATCATAGCCTTTTCTTTTCTGGTTGATTTACTATTTTGAGATATTAGACAGGATATTAGGAAGAATTGAAATTTGGTAATGGGCTGTGTCTCGGAGTAGATAACCCATGTACAAAAAAAACCAAATTGCTTGGAATGAAAATTGATGTTCTTTGGATTTTTCCTATTACAATTGATTTGATTCCACTCTTGGGTGATGTACATGAGGTTTGATGTTTATTATGATTACAATTTTTTTGAATTTTTCCAAATTATATGAGGGTATTCCATATCATGTATCATTTTAGACACCTTCTAGAATTCACATGACATGCATTATGCCATGACATATAGGATGAATTGCTTGACTTCATGACTTTATTATGTGTGTATTGTGTGATATAACTGTTGTTTGATAAATTATTTGTGTAGGGAATTGATAAATATAGTTGGTATATAGAGTTACCGCCATAAACTAAATAATTTTTTCCTTTATAGGATACAAAAAACACCCTAAGAAACCGATTATTACATGTTGATTCATGGACCATTGGTCGCATGGACTAGAACATGTTATGGTTTTCATTAAGTGGATGACTCATTTCGATTCATGATGTGTATGGGACCTTATAGATCAGAAGTGGTAACCCATTTGGTTCAATCATTTAAAAGATAATTGTAAATAAATATGAATTTAAATGAAATTGAAATTGTGAAAATTAGGAACTTAACCTGGACCTGAATTTAGAGTGGGCAATAAGCAGTGTCTCTGGTACTTTTTACGATTGTCCTTTTTACCTAGTCCTGGATTTATGAGCAGGCTAAGGGGTGTGGCTTGTTTATAGGAAGGATTCAAATTTCCCTATACTTTTAAACTTTGATATCTAATTATTGATATTTTTTTATGTGTGTGTTTAGAATTGTAGAGACACGACACCATAACGACCTCTAGTTGTACGCCAAGAGGGTGGCGACGACCATGCTCCCAAGGTGGTGGGTCATGGGCTTCCAAAAGAACCTCCTATAGTGCCAACTGCATCACTAATAGTAATACCAAATATGGGAACTGAGGAATATTTCCATGGAAGATTTATATTCTTATGCAGACCATACAGGGAACCCCACAGTCTGCCTCATCTATGGAAAAGTTGACATACATGTTCTAGTAGTAGAATCCTCCCACATTTTCAGCCGATGAAAATCTACATGCTGCTGATTTGTGACTAGAAACTATTTTGTTGATCTTTGATAATCTTAAGGAACCTCCTGAGAGGACAGTGAATCTCACGATGTATATGCTTCGAGGAGAAGCTAAGCACTAGTGGGATGTTTTAAATGAGGATGACACGCTCCAAGACATGGTTTGGAGGGATTTCCAATCCAGGTTTTATAACTACCTATTTTTTGAGACCCTGGGAGCTAAAAGGGCCAGTGAGTTTATGAAACTAGAGTAGGGCATGGTGATAGTTATGGATTATTTGGCATGCTTTATAGAGCTTTAGAATTTTGTGTTGATTTACCTTGATAATGATCCATTGAGGGAGAGATGCTTCAAGGAAGGTCTTAGGCATGCCATTCGATCACAGGTCAATGTGTTTCATTTGACCACTATTAATGAGATAATGAATCAAGAAATGATCACTGAGAAAAACTTGAGGGAAGTTAGGGGTGCAGAGTAGGGTAGTTCAGCCTCTCAATCTAGTGGTTTAGTGACTTCTAGCAAGAAGCACCATTTTGAGGTTTCTCATGAGGGGAGCACTAGCCAGACTATTAGTGCTAGTAGTGATGTATTCTATCACTAGTGTGGGAGATGAGGAAATATGAGGAATCAGTGTGATCGAGACCTAGTTGAGTGCCACGAATGTGGAAGTATGGGCCACATATAGTGTTTTTACAGGACCTTCCCTACAATAGTTTTTGTAAGGGGATCGACTTCAACTCCATGTTCAAGAGAAGGATTCACAAATATAAATCAATCTAGGAGCTGAAGTAGGGTCGGTTATTCAGGATGATGTGGTGGTAATGGTTGAGGTAGCCATGCACCAATTGTACCTAAACAATAGAGTGGTACAACTGTAGGTAGTGATATTTTTTCACAGGGTTTTGGTTCATGTTAGATATATTCTATAGATACTACACCTAAGGAGCATATTATCGGGCCATCTACGGTGAGAGGTATGATCCTAGTAGGATCTATTATAGTATCTACCCTTTTTGATATAGGTTCATCACATAATTTCATATATGTACCTGTTTTGGTGAGACTCGAGCTCGTTGTTTAGTTTTATGATCACGTTATGACACTAGATACTCTGTTGGAGATTATAACGGAGAGTGTATATTGGTGTAGGGAGTTCCCCCTTGAGATTAGTGGGTGTCAATTTGTATGAGATTTTTTTCTCAGGATGACAGGGTTTGATTTCATACTTGGGATGTATTAACTTGCTTTTTTTAATCCCATATCTATTTTTATCACTAGAGGGTGACCTTCACATCACTGATGGGTGGTTTTTTAATTCACAAGGGTTAATGGGATGTCCAAGCGAGCAGAGATGGACCCGATAATCGTGGGATGGGAGGGATAAAAGTTTAAATTGATGGTTTATATCTAGATGATTAGGGGTCACGTTAGGAAGAATTTCCTATAGTGGTTGATCATTTTAGGGATGTTTTCCCGAATGAATTTTACGATTTTCCTCCCAAGAGAGAGGTGGAGTTCTCAATCGAGCTAGTACCAGGAGCTGCACCGATATCCATTCTTTTGTATAGGATGGCTAATATAGAGTTTCAAGAGCTCAAGAGGTAGCTAGAGGACTTTGAGACAAAGGGGATTATTTGACCCAATACTTCTCCATGGGGTTCACTGATCCTTTTTTAGAAAAAGGAAGATGACACCCTTACTATATGTGTGGATTATCAAAAATTGAAACAGTTGATGGTCAAGAGCCAATATCCCTTGTTGTAGATAGATGATCTCTTCAACCAGCTATAAGGATCTTGAATTTTTTAGAAGATTTATTTGAGGTTAGGTTATCACCAGGTACATGTTCGACCTACATACATAAATCATATTACTTTTTATAACAGGTATAGTCTATATGAGTATCTAGTTATGTCGTTCGGTCTCACTAACGTGCCAACAATTTTCATGGCACTAATGAACATAGTTTTTGTTGGTACAAAAGGGGCCTAGATACCCTGAGAGTGGGGGTGAATCAGGGTATGGATGTTATTTCAAAATTCTTCCTACCCCACAGGATCTTGACCTATTTATTATAAGGGTCACTTGCTATGCTCTTTAATGTTAATGTCCTTTCCAATTTTATCTGATGATGATGTACTGAAAGTAAAGAAATAAAGCAATCACAAGGACATATATATTTTTACTTGGTTCACCCTCAATGGGATACATTCAAGGAGCATACAACGATGATGTAACGATGTACCAAATTCACTAAGGCTCACTTCAAATAATGATTATAAGGTTTGGTATAGATATTATATGCCCATGCTCACTGCCTTTAAAAGGTTTAGGGCCTTCTCACTACATTCCCAAGGGTCACTCCCTATGAATCTTTCTCTGGATCACTGCCGGTGGAAAGGGTCACCATATTCCCCTTCCTTTTCTCACTTATCTTGGAAAGTAATCCAATCACATTTTATATACTTTTAGATCAAACACAGTTTATATACAAGTAGGTACCTTCATTTGCATGAATGTCGCATCCTCAACTTTAGGTAGATGCTTTGTTGAAGTTCCTTTTTCACCCACAAATGAAGTACACCTTCCCGAGTACAGTTAGATACCATAAAATACTTTTGAAAACTGATTTGATGCTTTCTCAAGATTCCTTGAGTGTTCCACAAACCACCTTCTCCTCCCATGTACTGTGTAACAGGTTTCCTATACGAACTGCCTCTTCCACGTACTGCTATTGCTTCTGAAAACCACCCTCTATTCAAGGACTAGATCTGCCTTCATGATCACGTATGACCTCCACTTACTGACTCTATGAACCTCATATACGAGCCACTTCCAAAACAGTCTCTGCAAACTATCCTCTATCTACAGACTGTTCTTTATTCACGGACTACCTCTGCCTTTGTGATCCACTTGCAGACTTCCTTTTTTCGCATACCGGAGATTCCTCCTCAGTGTACCAAGCCTTCTTCTTCCACATACCACATCCTTTGCGGGATATATTTTCCCAAAAAAACCTTCAGAAGAATACTTTCCACATGAACCACCTCCTATAATGGAATCGTCCTCCGTGAACCACTTCTCCCTTTGTGGGCCTCATTGCCTTGCAAGAACCTTTTCCAGAATTGATTCTGCACAAACTACCTTCATATTTCACTGAATTACTAGAGAAAAGAGATGTTATATAATGATATTGGATCTCTCTCTAATCATTGGGATTAATTCTCCTTATATAGGAAAATATATCCACAAAATCCATTAATTTGAGATTTACCAAATCTTTAACGCAGAATCGCCATTACCACGTACCGCTTCTCCTACTACAGACCGCAATCTATCCCCGAACCATTTTTTGTACGCGTTCCATGTACTGAATATTTTACTATGCAACAAAATATTACCTAAATCTCAATTCCTCCTGCATACCACAGTCCCTTCACTACGATCCGTTCCACATACAGTTTCCACGGCTCCGCATACCGTTCACACTGTCTGGTACGCGACCGCGAACCGTTCTCGAACATGGTACACAGACCATGTTCCAAGGTATGTGGTTCCCTTATTTTGCAGATTTTCTTCATAGTTATTCACACCATTCACTCTTATGATGAAACCATTCCTTTTCCAATATCAAACTCCCAATTTTGAGCCCCAAAAACTTGGTAAAAATTGGGAAACTACACCACCTTAAAAACCTGCTTTCAGTAAACACCATCCATACTCATTCATAGTTATCTGGAATTTTTAACAAAAAAAATCACACCCCAAACACACCGAGAGGTCTTCATGAGGGACTTTTACCCAAAAATCTCTCCCTTTGAGTTTTTTTCAACTCTTCTCATAACAATACTTTGCATTTTTCTACATCTTTAAATATCCTTCATTCTTCAATTGGAATTCAATTCTTTCGATTAAGATAATGATCAAAGAATTACTCAACACATACTATAAGACCACATGATCCATGATCAGCATGAGAAACATGATTATAATGAAAATTTCATCAATGAATCACTTTATTCCTTACACTAACTCTTGAAACCAATCAACTACATTCATAAAAAAACCTCAGCTATCGTGATATGTAATCTTTGATCAATCACTTCTAGCATTGTCAGATTTAATGCTCCCCCTATGTTACAGCTCCTCCAAAGAGATTCAACTTAGATTTAACTCCAACTATATCTTTGATCCAACTAACAGCTTCTCCCCATGTCTTTTCTACCCCTAAACTAGTTACACTTTCTGCCCCTTTATCAACGAACCTGAATAACACTTCAAGGTTGTCTGCAATAGGGTAAAGAACACATATCTGTATATTATGAAAAAACACATGATACCTTAGGGAGAGGGGGTCCCACATACACACTTTTTTAAATGTGGGGAGTCGACTGGAGTCACACATCTAGTCGATGCCTTTCAAATGCTTCTTTGGGTAAGGCTTTCATAAGAATATCTACAACTTGTTTTTTTGCTGGCATATACTCCAACTTCAAAAGTCCGTGCTGCACCTTCTCCTTGATAAAATGATATTTGATTTCAATGTGCTTTGTACTTGAGTGATGCACTGGATTTTTGCTCAGATTTATAGCACTTGAATTATTATAATGGATTCCAATCAGAGACTTCACTTCAACTCCCATATCATCAAGATGCTGCTTCATCCACAATAAATGTATGTATGCTTGAGTAGCCGCATTGTACTTAGCTTCTGCAGTGCTTAATGAAATGAAATATTGTTTCTTGATCAACCAAGAAATACACAATCGACCAAGATAGAAAAAACATTCTTCCAAACTGTCCCAATATGCATATATATATCCCAAAAGCTCTGGAAGAGATATATCATTATACAACAAACCAGAATCCACAATGCCCTTAATATACTGAAGTATTCTTTTCACTACAAGCATGTTTCTTTCCTTATTATTGTTTTGATATTTTGCTACTTGGAACGTGTAAAATAAAATATCAGGAAATTTCACTATCAAATACAACAAACTCCCAATGATGATCTTACTATATTATGTGACATTAACCGCTTTACCTTCATCATATTTTGATAGTTTCATCTGGGTAGCAACCAGAGGCTTTGTTTTCTTGTAATTATCCATTCCAAACCTCATTAAAACTTACTTGGCACATTTATATTGAGAAATAAATGTGCCATAATTTTCTTGTGTTACTTATAGACCAAGGAAAAATGTCAACTCACCAATCATCGATATTTCAAAATCACTTTTCATGAATGCTAAAAACTGTCTGCACTGTGCTTAATTTGATTCACAAAAAAATATTTCATCGACATATACCAGCACCATCATCATTTGATTACTATCATTGTTTAAATATAGATTTTAATCAACTCCACCATGCTGAAAACTGATCTTCTTCAAAAACTAATCAAGCCTTGAATATCATGCTCTTGGTGCTTGCTTCAACCCATATAATACCTTCTTCAGCCAACAAACTATTTTCTCATCTTTTTGAATGAAAAAAAATATCTGGCTACTCAATGTAAACTTCTTCTTATAGAACCCCATTTAGAAATGATGATTTCACATTTATCTGGAAAACTCTAAAATTTCTTTGAACTAATATGGTCGGGGAAAATATGATTGTCTCTATTCTTGTAACTGGTGAAAATGTTTCATCAACATCGATACCTTCTATTTGTGAGTACCCTTTTCAAACTAGTCATACTTTATTTCGAATCACAACACCATCTTCATTCAGTTTTTTGCAAAAGACATTATTATCTATTGGTCTCTTAACACTCTCCCATGTTTGATTCTTTTCAATCTGGTCAAACTATTCATTTATATCTTGAAAATAATTCTTATCTTTAACTTATTGACTAAAACATTTTGGCTTTACCCGTGATAAGTATGATACTTGCTGTAGAGACTTCATTCTCCTTGTCTGCACTATCGCTATCTGATCACTAATGATTTTCTATCTATTGATTTTAGCTCGAATTATTGTATTTGTGTTGATATAGAGTCGAATCCCTTCTTCTCCTCATCAATATCCTTTTCCAAAACAACATCTTCCACTATAGTGAAATCATTTCCTTCAACTATTTTTCCCAGCATCTTGTTGAAACGCTGTTGATGTTATCTTGCAGCTTTATGAATGTTGCTACTTCTCCTGCATTATTTATTCTCATAGTAGATAACTAGCACTTGATCTAGGGAATGATACCAATGATTTTATGTTCAATACTTATAACTAACAGATCATCCAATTATAGCTTCGATAGCTCTTTGATTTCAAAGAAGACTATTCATTCAATCGGTCTTCTTGAGTTCAGACAACATAAAATTTCTTCCTTTCCATGACATTGAGATTTTGTAACTAATTTATGAGAGAGAATGACCCCCCTATGATATGAAACTCTTTATGTTGTTATAACCACAAACATTATCCTTCTCCTGCATCATTTCTTCACAAGTGACACTTAGCAATGAGCCGTCAATAAAACCTCTAAGCCTACTGAGTTAGAACTCAGTATAGGAAATAAGATATAAAGTTAATAACACCATCACTATCCATTGCACTCAATAATTTCCATACATATCATTCATCCATAAGAAATAAACTCTTTTTGAGTAATTCTTCTAGATTGATTCCTGAATTCTTGTAGCTTATTTGAATTATTTGACATTCTGTAGCACGTTACATCCCCACTTTGAATCTTCTGATGTGACTTCCCCTCGGATCGTATCTACCCTTGAACCTGAAACACATGAGCATCAGTTAATAACATTAATACACATAGGGATAGGGGAATCCACTATAACCCTCATGGTGAGGATTTTGGTCGACCATGATGGATCAACCCTTTTGTACATTCTTCCAAAGCATTGTACTATTTCTTTGCTTGTTCTATCTGGCCAGCCAACTTCAACTATTCTAGACATATTACTAGACATTATTTACTCACATGCTGAGACTTTTTTTGATATATAGATTCTGTAGGCTTTTCTTTTTTCCCAATTTGTGGTTTGTACCCACTAGTACACATTTTCTTCATTGATGTTCCACCAACATTCCATTTCTCATTATTATTTATCTGAGTAGGAATGTCTCCACAAGTCATCTGATCTCGCTTCTTCATCTATCAAGTCATGCCACCCTTTCCTATTGATCTTTAGTCTTCCACTGATTTTACATCTTTTACTCACAACTGGAGTATATCACCTCTTTTTCTTCTAGGTTTGTTTATATTCTTTCCAAGAGAGTCGTTGTGAGTGTGATAGAGGAGGTGATTAATAAAACTTTTGTTGAGATCCTTCTAATTATCCTGAGGCTGTATACCTATTTTTCAGGTCACCATCTTGTCTTATGGTATAAGATTTTTCATTATACAATACCTATGATGGGGTTCTCATTTTGGGTTCCTTTTCCTTCCCCACTTTCTTCATGCTGTAATGAATTTCCAAATTCTCATGATCAGAACATATAAAACATCTTCCATCAAAGGAATACCTCATTTCATCATTTCTCAGCTGAGATGTTGATACAACTTGAGTTATTCTTCTGACATTGAGCTCTTGAGCATCCTGACACATACTCATGATGTGCCCCATTCATCCACAATAAACGCACTTCATGGATACTCTCTTTTGAGAGTCTATTATTTCAGATTTCTCAAGACGCTTCTTCTTATTCTTTAATTTAGAAATATCTCTGTCTTCATAGCATGAAATATATTCCAATGCCTCAAAAAAAATCTTGATGTATGATCATTTATTCCACAGAAATAGAAAATGCTGTCATTACTTTATGTAAAATCCTTTTTAGGTATGTATCTAGAACCTACATGATTTGTCTTATCTCTAGAACTATTCATAGATTTCTTCCTCTCATCCATGGAAGGGGATTCATCGAATCCAATGCCTATTTTTCCCAAACTTTATGTCCTTTGAGATGAGAATATATGTTCTTGTTTTTCTTTATAAATAGTATATTTTCTTTTCATTTCATTATTACCCGCCGAAGGATAATCAAATAGTAAGTGCAAGGCATTCTTAATTTTAGGTTTTCCTTTGACATTGGATCTCTCTACTTCTTTATTCACTAATTATAACACTTATTTCAATTATTGAATCTTCATATCCCTTAATCCAACATGAGAATTAAGTTCTCTCTTGAGATTCTTCCCTCTACTCATATCATCTTCCAATTTATGTGTGATCTTATCCACCATGTCACTTTTCTCTTTTACTTTCAATTTTTCTTGAGAAATAGAATCTGAAAATCATGAATTCTCTTGTTGTACCCTTTTCTTTTCCTAAACTAGTTCAGATAGCTATGTAGCAAGATCATCATTTATTTCTTTCAGATTCTAGATTTCTTCAGAGTTCATATTCTTTCCATTTTCATCAGCTTTGAGTTTTTCTATCTTTGAAGAAAAATTTTGCAGCTCTTCACCTTGAGAATCATCCTTCTCCTTGAGGTCAGTAGCCACATCAATAAGCCTTTGATTTAAGACTCTTAGCTTGTTGATATAAATCTCCAGTTCTTGGATCCAAATATCTTTAGATTTAATTTCCTCACCAAATTTCTGATCTAATTCCTTTGTTTCATGGAGAGATTCCTCTTCTAGCCTTCTTGGAGTTTCTTCATCATCAGTTATTTCATCATCACTTGGTATTCCAACTTCTTCACTCATTACTACAACATCATTGAGTGAGTATATCTTTTCCCTATCCGATTTATCCAATCCTTTCTTCAGTAAATTATTGGATTCCTTGAACTCAATCACACTTTTTCTGTAGACACTTCCATGCTGAGGAATACCACCCAACTTCCACTTCTTCTTTATAGTTCTTCTATTTTACATGGCACAACAATATAAGAGCATATTTAATATTTAACTTCAGAAATTGACTGAACCAAGTCAGAGAACACAAATCATGATAAAAGAAATCATCCCTCTAATACCAATTGTTAGGTCCGAAAGGGGCCTAGATACATTGAGATTGGGGCGAATCAGGGTATGGATGTTCTTTTCAAAGTTCTTACTACCCCACTAGATCTTAACCTCTTTATTACAAGGGTCACTTGTTATGATCATTAATGTTAATGTCCTTTCCAATTTTATCTGATGATGATGCAATGAAAGTAAAGCAGTAAAGAAATCACAAGGTCACAAATATTTTTACTTGGTTCACCCTCACTTGGATACATCCAAGGATCATACAATGATGATGTTCCCATGTACCAAATTTACTATGGCTCACTGCCAATAATGATTACAAGGTTCAAGATAGATCTTCTATACCTAGGATCACTACCTTTATAAGGTTTAGTGCATGCTCACTGCATTCCCAAGGGTCACTCCCTATGCCTCTTTCTCCAGATCACTGCTGGTGGAAAGGTTCACCACCTTCCTCTTCCTTTGCTCACTGCTCTTGGAAAGGAATCCACTCACAGTTTATAGAATTGTAGGTCAAACATAGTTTATGGACATGTAAGTCCCTTCATTTGCATTAATACTGCATCCTTAACTATAGTTAGGTGCTCTGTTGAAGTTCCTTTATCACCTTTAGATGAATTCCACATTCTCAGGTACTGTTAGATAGTGGAAAATAATTTCACAAATAGATTTGAGGCTTTCTCAAGCTTCCTTGAGTGTTCTGCGAACCACCTGCTCCTCTCGTGTACTATGTAGCGGGTTTCCTATACAGACTACCTCTTTCGCGTACCACTGCCGCTTCTACAAAATGCCTTCCATTTGAGGACTGCCTTCACCTTCGCTATCGAATATGAACTCCTCATACCGACTCCACAAACCTCCTATATGAACTACTTCTACAAATAGTATTTTCAAACTATCCTCCATTCGCATACTGTTCTCTGTCAGCGGATTATCTCTACCTCTGTGATCCACATGCAAACTTCCTTCTTTCATATACTAGAGATTCCTCCTCTGCATACAAAGCCTTATTCCTCCACATACTATGTCCCTTATGGGATGTATTTTCCTGCAAAAAACTTCGGAAAAATACCTTCCATGCGAACCACCTACCTTTTTGGAACCATCCTCTGCAAACCACTTCTCCCTTTACGGGCTTTAGTGCCTCGCAAGAACCTTCATCAAAATTACTTTTCTGTGAGCTACCTTCAAATTTCACCAAATTCCTAGAGCAAAGATATGTTCTCTAATGATATCCACACTCTCTCTCTAATCAATGGGATTAGTTCTACTTATATAGGAAAATATATCTGTAAAATACTCTAATTCAAGACTTACCCAATCTTTAACGCAACACCGCCTTCACTGCATACCACTTCTCTTACTGTGGACCGAAACCCATCCACAAACCATTTTTTGTATGCAGTCTGTGTATTTCATCTATTCCTATGTAGCATACCATTCCAAAAACTTCCATGCCTCCCGCATACTGAAGTCCCTTCACCATGATCCGTTCCACATACCGTTTCTGCCACTCCACGTACCATTCCCGCTACCTGGTATGTGGTTGCAAACTGTTCCCCAACATGGTATGTAGACCATGTTATGTGGAACAAAGCTCCATTATTTTTTTGATTTTCTTTGTAGTTCTTTACACCATTCAATATTATGATGAAAACCTTCCTTTTCCGATATTAAACTCCCGATTTTGAGGCCCAAAAATTTGGAAAACACCGGGAACTACGCCACCTAAAAAACCTACTTTCGACAAACACCATCCATACCCATTCGTGGTCATTTGGATTTGTCAACAAACACAATAAGACCCAAAACATACTGAGAGGATACCTTGAGGGATTTTCCTAATAGTTTTTTATCCTTATCTAGATTCTTTTTTGGTTGTATTCATTGATGATATCTTGGTGTATTATCATAATCAACACAACCATGTCAAATATCTTGAGATCATTTTGGATACATAGAGAGAACATTAGTTATGTGTTATGCTCACAAAGTTCCACTTTTTAATGGATACTATTTACTTACATAGTCATATTATCTCAAATATAGGAATATCAGTTGACCTAGAGAAGGTGAGAGTTATAGTTTCCTGAGAGAATCCCAAGAACATATTTTACATATGAAGTTTGTTGAGGAAAGTTGGATATTATAGGCATTTCATATAGGATTTCTCATGCTTAGAATCACCTATTAAAGTATTGAATTAGAAGGGTGTGAAGTTTTTATGGTTAGATAACTATGATAAAACCTTTCAGGATTTGAAAGGTAGACTGACCTCAGTGCCGGTCCTGATTATGTAAGAGATGGGAAAAAGCTACATTGTGTGTTGTGATGTATTAGGTATTAGGATAGGAGTAGTTCTAATAAATGAGGAGTGATTTGTGGCATATAGATCTCATCAGTTGAGGTCACATGAGAGGAATTACCTGACACACGATATTGAGTTAGCCACTGTTGTACATGCCTTGCATTGTTGGAGGAATTATTTTCTGGGAGAGAGTTTTGTGGTGTACAAGGACTAAAAAATACTCAAATATATATTTACATATTATGATCCAAATTTTGAGATAGTGAAGCTGGGTCGAATACATATAGTCTTTTGACTTCGAACTTTCCTATATGCCTAGAAATGGAAATGTAGTTACCGATGCACTGAGTAGGAGGACTTAGATACAAGAAGTTCAGGAGGCCATCATCTAGTGAAATCTTATGAAAATATTATCTAAGAGGAACTCAGAGGTTCAAGATTGCCAAGTAAATAATTTTCTATCATCATTGGTTGTGACTTATACCCTTATGGATATAATGAGGATGAGATAATCATTTGATTTTGAGGACCTAGTTCTATGAGAGAGTGTGGTAGGTGAGTACCCACCTCCTGGTTGGACCGTGAGTGAGTATGAAATTATGTGTATTATTGGTCATGTTTGGGCTCCAAAAGATATACATGAAGAGATAATATGATAATTTCATGCCTTAGTTTGGAAAATACATCTTGACGTTACCAACATGTATCATGATTTACATTTCCAATATTGCTGGTCGAGTATGAAACGTGAGGTATCTGGTTTTGTTACGAGGTGTCCCGCCCATATGTAGGTGAAGTAAAAACACCAATAAATAGCTGTAATTTTATAGTAGTTACCCATTATCGAGTGGAAATGGGAAGATTCTACGATGGATTTCGTGACCGGGTTGCCGAGGTCACCTTGAGGTAATGATGTTGTGTGGGTTGTGGAAAATCTCATGAAGGTTGCTCATTTTATTTCAATCAGGGATACATTCTCAATAGATGAGATTAGAAGATTGTATATCCTTGAGATAGTGTGAGTTTATGGGGTTCCTCAAACTATTGTATCAGAGAGGGATGCTTGATTTACATCTTGTTTCTGGTAGAGTTTTCTGAGGGCATTGAGTTTATAGGTGCTTCTGAGCACAGCTTACCATCCTCATATTGATGGATAGTCAGAGCACATGATTCAAGTGCTTTATAACATGCTTAGAGAATGTGTCCTTGATTTTGGGGGATCTTGGGAGAGGAAAATAATCCTAGTTATGTTTTCCTATAATAATATTTATCATGGGACTATATAGATGACACCTTATGAGGCTTTGTATGGTAGGCCATGTCGATCATCACTGTGCTTGTTTGAGGTTGGTGAGGTAGCTTTAATAGGACTACATATCATATAGGTGACTTAAAATTAGGTCCAGTTGATTAAAAAATGGATGGATACCATATATTCAAGGAAGAAATACTATGCGGATCACCATCTACAACTTCTAGTGTTAGAGATCAGGGATCATGTCTTTTCACATATCTCACAGAGTATAGGGCACAAATGTATTAGGAGACAGGATAATATTTTATCACGTTATGTTGGTCTATTTGATATTCTAGAGATAGTCGAGCCGGTATACTATCAGTTTTAGTTACCTCAGAGTTACCAAGACATGCACAAATCTTCCATGTATCTCAACTACACCATTATCACTCAGACCTATCTCACACTATGCAGCCAGATCAGGTTGAGCTATAGGTAGACGTTTCCTTTGAGAAGCATCCAATTCATACCATTGAATACAGAATGAAGGTTATCCAATGCTGGTCAGGCCCTCTAGTATGGGTTCTATGGAAGAATGACCATTTATAGAATATGTTCTGGGAGTGGGAGGCCGATGTATGCACTATGTGGACAAAATTATTCTCATGTGATTCCTGACTACCCTTGGAAGGTCAATTCGGGAACAAATTACTTTAAGGGGGAAATATTGTAAGATCTTAAGTTTTCCTATGTGGTACAGATCTTTTTAATTTCAGTTGAAATGATTTTTTGACCTAATATAAATTTTTGAGGAGGTTAAGGGAGTTTCGGGGATGTATGGGGCTTGTTTGGATCCCAAAGCATGACTTTTGGAGAAAAATAGCTGGACCACATGGTTAAGAGAAACCATGTAACCGAAGCCACATGGTTGGGAGTAAATATGTGAGTATGGACAATGGGTTTTAGGAGGCCACATAGTTTGAGGAAACTATGTAAGCAGGGGCACACACCCATGTGAGAGCTCTTTAATTTTTTGCAGAGGCGTGCAATACTATTTGCGCATAGTTTCCCAAACCATGTGCATGAACCATGAGAAGTCCCCCTTGGGATAGAGAAGGGTGCACAGTTGGTACACATTTTGTCCAATCCTATATCCAGACCATGAATCCTTTTTAAAATGTTGTAATTTATGATTTTACCCTGTTTATTTTTATGTTTAAAACCTCATTTTCATTCCAACGGATAGCCTCATGTTGGAAACTCCCTTTTGAATCCAAATCGTAGGCTTTGCTCCCATTTCTCCCTCTGGACTTAGATTCGAACACCGTTTGTATCATTGGATCTGTACTAGTATATTATACATTCCACTTATGCCCTTATTCATTTGAATTCATATCGATGAAGTTATCTTGGTGCAAGTTAATATTACCTATTTCTAGGATTTTCATCAAATATTCATTATTCTCTTGATATAGACCGAATCAGAGGTGAATACTGGGTGAGTTCTCTACTAAAAACCTATGATAGGTGGTATATACCTTTCCCTCAAGGTTTGGTGTTTTATAAGAATAGTTTCTATTATGCCACATGTCATAATTTTCAGCGGTTCCATTTTAATTAATTAAATTCTTGAGTTTAATGAATTAGAACCTGTTAAGTTTCTATTTTAGTACCACCATGATGATTGGAGGTTGTTATCCCCAACCTAGGCCACCCATGGGGTGTGCCTTTGTATCTTCCCTATGTTTTACCACCATGTTGGTTTCATGTGATCTCACCAATTATAATGGGAGACTTAATGTGAATTTAATGATTTGTTTAAGGTTGTTAGCACCTTGTGTTACCTGTTCATTTGTAAATGAAAATAATGAATTGATAGGTGATGGTTGTTTCCTTCTTTACATATTATGAAATATGATTAAAATAGATTAAGGGATTATTTGAGAAATATTTAATTAGTTAGAATAACTTATTTCTTGTGAATGATGAATGATTTGATTGATGAATTGAAATGGTAGTGGATGCCTTGGATGATATCCATGGATCCTGATTCTATAGATTCCATGGACGTTTCCTCCATAGATCTTGTTATATTAGTGGATTCCTTAGACCTATTTCCTCCATGGATCCTGATTATGTTGGATTCTAAGAGCCTTACTACCCATTGAATATGGGTTTCTTGGACTCGCATTATACATGCCCTGTTGACATGCTCCTTGGACTCCACCCAAGTATTTACCAAGTTTCCATAAAGATTATCATTGGACTCAACAAGGATTCCTTGGCCTCTATACCTTGGATCTGGCCCTTCACAGTATGACACTTTATTACACGTTGTGGCTATTGTGGATTTTATATTGGATTACATGGTGAGGCCGTTGTGGATGTTTTACATTTGATTACACAACATGACCATCAGTGGTGGCCTATCGAGTGTTATCTCACACCCTTTTCAGGCCACCGCTAGGTACCCAGATAGAATTCATGGATACAAGTAGGGACTGGGGAAAACAACCACTATACAATGATTGATATTATCATTGCTTAGAAGAAGGGGAGCATAGGATCGACCTACTCGTTATACTATCTAGAGATAGTTAATTTTTGTTTTTTTCTACTTTTGATACATGTATTATACTGGATGCTTGTATACCTATTTTCCAAATTTTTAGAGACCTGACATGACACATCATTTTGTATATGATCTTCCTTTTTCTTATTTATTATTACAATATTCTAAATGTTTATCTTATATCCATTGTTAATTTATTTATCTTCTTCTACTACTTGATTGATATGATTGTTCTTCTGTGCTACACTCTGACACGAGGGAATAGTCACCCCATAAAAACACCCCAGGCCCTCCCTACTAGTCGACAAACTCTTGAATACAAGAAGGAATGCATGAGGCCACATGATCCACCAGATCGAGGCATCATTTAGTGGCTCTTGAGGCATAATTTTACGGCGTTCACCCACCAAACTTCACACAAGCTACTTGAACAACATCCCTAATCACCCTCAAACTATCCTACAAAAAACTCAAAAAAATATGGAGTGGTGAGTAATTGGGAGTATCTAGTATGATCATCCTTCTAAACAAATCAACACCCATGTTCTATAGATATGAATGAGTAGAAAATAGTGATAAATCCCAATAAAAACATAATCACAAATGGGGTGGAATAACCACAAGAGATATAATCATTGAGTTTCATGTTCCACCTTATTTGACATAATTTCCTCTACTTCCCACAACATACTCAACCATTTTCATAACCAAAGTTTCAAATAAAATCCAAGTACAACCAAGGTTTCAAATTCCATAACAAAAATTATTAAATGGAAAAAATCATCAACTCTATAAAAAATTATCAAAACCAACCAAATAAATGGGTTTAGAAATTTACTACCACTCTTACCAGTTAGTAGAGACATATCATCTCAACCCAACAGCAAGCTTGTAGGATGACCTCTCTCTGTTTGATCAAGAATGAAAGAATGAAACAACAACATCACCACATCAATTCAAACTCTACGACATCACAATCCATCCTATACACCACATATCCACAACCAGAACCTTATTTCCATATATTGATAGGGTAACACAAATATAAAGTACATTAACCTTGTTCCCTCCTTCTATGTAAACCACCACCCATTTCCACATATCCTCATAATCTTCATCATAATAGGGTATCATGAACATGAATGAAATCAACCTTGTACCTTCCTACCATGCAAAAACCCTATTATATAACCATATCACAATATATTACATAATATAACTCTAATCCATCCCAACCCATATGAATACACTACATTAATCCATTACAACCAGTAAATTCCTCTCATTTTTTACCTTGTGATGTCCCCAATACTACTTCCATAATATAAAATAAGAACATAGAAACAACACACAAAAACACCACTTCCCATAATAAATCATCATCAATTTTATAACTACATCTATAGGAAAAAGGGGTCCATATAATAATTTTTTTACATTATCCATATCATTTTCAACCACACCATTTTCCATTTACTAGCCTTGTTAGGTTTATTATTCCATTCATTCTCCATCACCCATGTTCCAAGAAAAATTATCCACACCAAAAACATTTATTCCATCTGTATTCATTACACCTTAAACCTATTTTATTTTCATTTCTTATTTAGTGTTTAAACCATTAATCATTATATTAATAACAAATTCATTCAATTCTAACTTTATTATTTTCTTCACGGTTTTAAGTTTAATACCATTATATACCTAACATAACTAAGAACATTGACATGAGGATACTATACTTCTAACCAGAAATAAATTTATAACTACCTAGATATAACACAATGGTTAACCTAAGGGTCATCTCAAAGTGGTAGTGTTTTTACCCTAATGATCTCTCTAAACTCTTTTTGTGTTTTTGTTTAATTTTGAAAGCAGTAAAATAAAACAAGAAGAAACAATGATAAAAATAGTGAAATAAAAATAAGAAAAGTAGAAAAAGGAAAACATAAGAAAGGAAAAGTAAATTAAAGTCATTAAGAAACAAAACTAGCTCCAATTTTTTTTTATTACCTATCATTGATCTAAAAAGGATTTAAAAATAAACACTAAACCCCAATCAATGCATGATTGAAATATCAACTCATACACCTCTCTCTCTAAAACAATGAATAATCATGAACATAATGTTTTACTATACATGAGAGATCTCCCTATTGTGGAAAAAAATCTAAATCGGACCACATTTCTAAAAAAAATTCTAGGTAGAAGTAATCTTCACCAGATCATTGATTCTTGAAACCTCCTATTACAATTCATCAAGTGAACTAAGAGAAGAAGGGGAAAGTTATAAAGTAACGAAGAATAAAAAAACTAATCTTATTAATGGATGTGTCATCATAACCCTCCACTTCACCATCATTATTTACCAAGAGAAAAGAGAAGGTTGGTGATCAAATTAATGTTCGATCTCAAGATACCTTAATGTTTTACCTCCTAGAACCATCTTTGTAGGTTATCCCTCAATATCTGGAGTTTTGAGAACACACTTGAAGAAGAATAAACAATTTTTTATTTAAAAGATAAGACAAAATTATAGAGATAGATTCCACAGATATTAAGAATGGGAAATTTATCATTACATGAGATCGACACCCTATTTAATGATAAAATAAGAAAACAAAAACAATAAAAATATACATAAAGAATTCCCCACGTGGAATCCTTTACAATGTACTATCTTCTTCAAGTAAGGAATGGGGAATGTCCCATTAATCAGTTTCAATGATTTAAAATTTTGTTTTAATCAATCCAATCATGTTTCAATGCTCGATCTCACTTCATACTATGGCTAGGTTGAACATAAGTTTGTATTCTTCATCAGTAAGAAAAACCAAAAACTTGGTACCTTCTCTAGATGTGGTGCTCATAGATTGGAATTTAAAAACTGTAAAAAAATAAATTTAGAAATCTTCAATAAGGCATATCATTGAACAATATCTGTGAATTTTTTTTCTTCTCGACTATCGTAGCCTTAGCAAGCTATGGGCCCCTCACCATCTTCGTTGATCATATCATGCAACAGGGAAAACAACAAAAAAACTTTCTCTTATTAAATCCATCCTGGTGTCAGTGAATCTTAATTCTCTTTCAATGCTTTGATTTAGATTCACTCATCCTCAAGTCAAAAAACACATATTAGTACTGGTTTTCCTAATTTTATTCATTAACCTCATCCAAATTAATATCTATTACAAAATCAAAGAATAATTACTTGAAATATTGGTTTCAATATTCAAATCCATTTTAATCTATATCCCAATTGTGTTATCAAATGTCTATAGAATCCTCACCTGAATCATCTTTTGTGATGAGTTCTATTTACACTTCAGTGATGATCGTGCAAAAAATAGGTTTCATTTCATGTAAATATCAGGTTTTCCTCTTCAATTTATTATTCTTTAAATTATTTTGAGGCTTTGATCATGTTCATCCTTCAAAAATTGTTTATATTTCTTCATCTCTGATCCTAACATTGAAGGCTGAATAATTCTCCAGATTAGAATCATTAACTAGACTCAAATTGGTCTTTAAATTTAATATATCCTTGAGTCAAGTTATTTCAAACACAACAAAATTTATTTTGATTTCACAAGATTCAAATCCCAAATCCCCATCATGTGAGCTTGAGTCTATATGATTTCACACTATCGAACAAAACTAAGTGTGGAGGAAGTCTTATGAGCATTGAAAAAGTCATACAAAAGGTCATGTGTGTGCGGTACCACTTCTCTTCATAAAACCAAACTGTTCACTATTCTTCTGTCTTCGAAAATGAATACATCATATGTTTCACTGAAGGTATCGAGCAATATTTCAGCTTTCATGCAACTCCAAAAATACGGGCGTACTCCAATAGCACCTGGTGCTCTTCTCCAATCCCGGAGCGCAAGTTCCAATACAGCGCGCAAGTCTTCGGCACGCAAGTCCAAACTATCATGCATGTATTACCAAACCACCTACGCGACACCGCCTACTTCAACTTCAAACTTGCGTGACTCACTTACTTTCTCTCCCAAACCACCTTGGGCGCGCAGTCAACAACCGACACACGACTTCTACTTGCGCAACCACACACCACTTGCGCGACCACCACACCTGCATGAAGAGAGATCTAATTTTCTTCTAAGTGTTGAGCTCGTACAGAATGAGGAGGGGTCGACCTGTATTTATAGGCATTTTGACAGTCAGCGCGTCGGCGCACAAGTATCCCCTCAGCGTGCACGTCTCGGTGTGTAGGTCCAACTGCCCAAGCCTCTATCGCGCTACTCACTTGCACGACCACACCAATACTTGTGCGAATCTCTTTCCTTTTCCATATTTTGAAGTTCTGAGTTTGAAAAACAACAGGAGCGCAAGTTTCTAATCCTCCAAGGCATTGGCACGCAAGTCCTTTTTCGGCGTGGAAGTCACTTGCGCGACCTGCCCAAAACCTGCACGACCCTTATCCCTTTTCCATTTTTCCATGTTCTGATCTTGAAAAACATATGACATGCAAGTTTCTTCTCACTCAAGTACACGGCACACAAGTCTCTTTTCCAAAAATAGTTTTCTCCATTTTTCGATTTTCAGGACAAAAAATTTGGCAAACACTGGAAAATGGTGCCACCTTAAACTGTTCTTTTGTGCCACCTCCAGATGGTCTCTTCCTTTGTCATTTCTCTCTTCACTACTTCCCATAACCATTATTCAGCTTTCATCACGAACTCTGCTATCATGATATATATCCTTTGATAGATCAGCATTAGCATGGTCATCTGAGAATTCCAATCCCTTGCACTTTGTCTTCTTCTTTAACCTTCATTATCTACTTCATGCAAATAATACGATTCAATTATTCAAGAAGTCTATTGCATGGTTCTCATGAAATCATAAAGAGTTGCATGGTCTTCATCAACCGTCATGTCTTCTTCTTCATCCTCATATGGATTATACCTCACCATTATTCATTTTTGTAAACAACGTGTCACCTTTGACACATGTTCTCTGAATTTATGATCAGTACAACAATCATCTGAATTTCCATTCCTCCATTTCATTGGAGTACTTCTTGATCTCCTTCATTTTGATCTTCATTGACAACTATTGACAACAAATACAACCTTATACACAAAGTGGTTCCAATAATCTCCCCCTTTGTATTTTTTTTTCAATACCTTATACATCTTCTGAAATGAATTCGTCAATGTCAAAATGAGAATCTTCTCTTCAATAAACTTTTCTTTTCAAACTTTCATTTCACTTTCTATCCCCCTTATTGACAAGAAATACAAAGCTCATGGTAGAGAGGGTATCAATCCATACTTAAGAAATGTTTCATTAATAATTTTACTCTAATTCTACTTGAGCAATGATTGATGTAGAAAACAAGAGGATTTGATTTAGACAACAAGGTTGTCCATTTTTCACAGATCATGATACCATATGAGATGAGAACTCATGTATTTTGTCTTCAAGGGTTTACCACTTTCATTTCAGGCTAAAGAGATCAAATGTGATAGGTAATAATCAACCTGAAACTCCTTCTCCAATGACATGTTCTTCATGAAATTTACAGAGTAACTGCATTTGATACCAGATGGAGTTGATATTGATTGAAATGGTGATTTTGGAAGCTTCTTCATCTTTCTCCTCCTCAAGGGAAACACTCCTCATCATCTTCATCAAGAGTGATCATTCATCATATTAATCTTTGAATATCAATTGAAGAATAATCCAAGGATGGAAACTCCTTCAGCTTAGCTATCAAGAGTTGACATCATTCACTACTTCTCAGGTTCTCCCCCTGAGAGCATGTTTCACCTTCAATTCCCTGCATTATTAGCACAAATACAATACACAAATTATTAAGGGAATAAGGTGGTTCCTCCTTGATTCATAAATATGAGCTACATGGTTGAGGTTCTTTTCTCAAACAAGTTCCTCTATTCACTCCAGTCTTCATGCCTACACATTTGAATATATGTTCGGATATGTGTTGAAGTGGCATGGCTCTCTTCACATTCTCTTCTTCTTTGTGTGGAGAATTTTTCTGCTTAATAACCCTCTGGAATGATACATTCTTACTCCTTTTGAGGACTACTTCTTGATCTGGTATTAAGGTTAGATAGCCTTTTGCAATGTGACCAGATTTCATGCATATCTCACACAGAACTTCTTTGAAACGCGTGTTTCTCTTGGTTTTCAATCTCTCATTCACTCTGTCCTCATCACGTGGAAGTTTTTATTTTCCTTTACCACTAGCCCTGGATTTTTCATTTTCAAGTTTCCTTATTCTTTCCAAATCTTCTGGCCAGATGACCAACATGTCATTTGGAACTGTTGCAGTAGGTTTGGATCTTCCACATCGGTTCATCGGAGTTTCATCTCTCTTAGTTTCTCTTGTGGATAAATGACCCTTCAATTTTATGGATCTAAAATTCTGGGTCTTCTCAGCATCCCTTCTTGAGATCTCCTTGGGGAAATGTGTCTTTGCACTATTATTCTGATTTCTTCCCAAGGTACTTACTTCATAATTAGATTACATCGGAGGTCTTCTTTTTTTATCAACAGTGAAAGCATGTTGAGATGGGAATGTACCTACCTTGTGACCACTGCCGTTGCATACATCACAGATGTTATCAACCATTCCAAATCTGTTTGCTGTAAAAAGATGCTTCTAGACCTGTAGATGTTTCTTCTTCTTCTCTGAATTTCTTCCCTTTGATACAAGATTTCTTTCTGATTTTCCATTAAAGGGATTGTACCAACAATCCAGTGCATAATTCCCAAATCTGTTGCAGCACCAACATTAACCCACAAATCTTTCCTTCTTTGTATCTTCTGTATGAGGTTGTTGGGCCTTCTTCTTAATTTTTTATGCTCTATTTGAGGAACCAACTTCCTCCTTTTTCTTCCCATCCAACCTAGCCATAGTGGTAGGTTTCTTATCATCCTCTTTCCTCACCCATACTTGTTTAGAATTTTTCTTCCAACCTGCACTTTTTGAAGGAACATATTTAGAAACAATAGTACAGGTTTTTATGGATGGTACCTTCACTTTAATAGATACTTGTGATAGATCAATGAGTGAAGTCATGATCTTCTTATCACATGTTGTAGGTCTTTTGACAGAAGAATCCTCCAGTGAGCATTGAGTACCAGCAACAACTGATTCTTGAGATGGATAATCAAGGGTTGTCATAATCTTTTTGTCACATGTTGGAGGTATCTCAACTTTATAATCATCCATTGAACATTGAGTACAAGTGTCACCTATTTCATTCTTTTGTGAAGTATCAATATGTGTTTTCTCAAGATTTGTCAATTGGGCTTCCAATTTTTGACATTCAATATTGAGGAAGATCTTCTGATCTTCAATCATGATCATCTTCTCTTTACAAGTCTTCTTCAATCTTTCAACCTCATCTTTATGCATCATAACTTTGTTTTGTAACAAAGAGTCAAGTTCTCTGAATCTCTTGGAAGTTTCTTTCAAACAAAAACTCTTGAATTTAGTGCTCTTCTTCATCTCGGCTTCAAGTGCATGGATATTTTCTTTTAGAGTTTTATTGACTCCCTCCTTTTCTTCAAAGACATTAATCTGTTTGGTGATATTTAAACATTAACGAATTTTTCCTTCCAAGGCCTTTTAAAAATTATCAGCTTCTCTTTCCAATCGATTGATCTCAACCTGCATGCATTGAAATATTCTGAAAAGAGGAAAAACTCTTTCTTCTAGAATATCATGCAGATAACTTATTAATTTCTCCTGATCACTTGAGATAGAAGTGTCTTCCATTCCTATAGTATAATCACGATCCACCTGTTTGATACTTTCCAAGCCTGATATTTCATCATTATTGGAAAGGCATGGGGAACCAGACACTGTATCTTCTTTGGATATGAGGGACTTCTTCAACTGCCTCTTCTCTTTCTTTTTCCTATTTGTCACGGTCTTGCTGGATATAGGCTTTTTCTTAGAAATGACTGAGTAATTATCAAGACTGCTCTTCATTGTTGACTTTAGGAAAGAAACTCATATCATCTTCTGAATAGGATTACTTTATAGTATCCAACATACGTGAACCTTTCCCTCTGATACCACTTTTAGGACTCCGGGACACCCTGAGAGGGGAGGGGTGAATCAGGGTGTCAACTTTTTCTTTTTAAAGTTGTGGATCTTGTTCCCATGCTGGTAGGAACTAGTTAAACCTGTATGATGTATATGATCAGCAATGAAACATTCACATGAAAAGATATGACACAACAATTTATACTTGGTTCACCACTAAGGGCTACGTCCAAGGAGTATACACTGAAAAGTTGTCAATTGTACCAAATTCCACTATACTTCACTAGCTGTGGATTACAAAGGTTTGGGAATAGTCACTCTGTCCTAGGCTCACTTCCTTTACAAAAGTTCAGGGATAGCTCACTGTGTCCCTCGGGTCACTCCCGTTGACTCCCCCTGGCTCACTGCCTTTGGTGAAGTCACACTCAGTTTATGGATGTGAAGGTCTCTTCAATAGATTTTCATTGAAATATTTGTCTCATGTTCCGCATGATACAATGCTTGCATCAGAGTACTGAGTTGATGATATTTTTTATTCAATCTTATTCTTTAGTGCAATAACTGAATGCACTAAATCTTCTTCTTCTCTTCCTTTGATTCCCAATACTAACACATGAGTGTATTGATATATTCCCCTCTTTCTGTGCAGATCGGAGTTTAGTTGCACAAACCGTTCTTCTTCTCTTTGCAAAGAAAAATGAGGATGTTAAACACTAGTCATGTGTGTGTGGTACCACTTCTATTCATAAAACCAAATTGTTCACTATTCTTCCATCATCTCAAATGAATACATCATCTGTTGCACTAAAGGTATCAAGAAATCTTTCAGCTTTCCTGCAGCTCCAAAAAGACGGGCATACTCCAACATCACCAGGCGCTCTTCTCCAAGCCCAGCGCGTAAGTCCCAATACGGCGCGCAAGTCTTCGACACGCAAGTCCAAATTGGCGTGCAGGTATTACCAAATCACCTGTGTGACACCGCCTACTTCAAGTTCAAACTTGCGCGACTCACTTCCTTTCTCTCCCAAACCGCCTTGGGCGTGCAGCTAACAACCGGCGCACAACTTCTACTTGCGCGACCACACACCACTTATGTGACCACCACACCTACGCGATGAGAGCTTTGATTTGATTCTAAGTGTTGAGCTCATACAAAATGAGGAGGGGTCGACCTGTATTTATATGTATTTTGACAGTCTATGCGTCGGTGCGCAAGTCTCCCCTCGGCGCACAAGTCTCGACGCGCAAGTCCAACCACCCAAGCCTCTGTCGCGCTACTCACTTGCGTGACCACACCAATACTTGCACAACCCTCTTTACTTTTCCATATTTTGATATTCTGAGTTTGAAAAAAACAGGCGTCCAAGTTTCCAATCCTCCAAGGCACTGGCGCACAAGTCCTTTTTCGGCGCACAAGTCACTTGTGCGACCATCCCAAAACCTGTGCAGCCCTTATCCCTTTGCCATTTTTCCATGTTATGATATTTAAAAACATATGGCACGCAAGTTTCTTCTCCCTCAAGTACAAATCGCACAAGTATCTTTGCCAAAAATAGTTTTCTCCATTTGTCGATTTTCAGGCCAAATTTTTTGGCAAACACTGGAAAATGGCACCACCTTAAACTATTCTTTTGTGCCGCCTTCAGATGGTCTCTTCCTTTGTCATTTCTCTCTTCACTTCTTCCCATAACCATGATTCATCTTTCATCACGAACTATACTATCATGATATATATCCTTTCATAGATCAGTATTAGCATGGTCATCTCAGAATTCCAATCCCTTGCACTTTGTCTTCTTCTTCAACCGTCATTCTCCACTTCATGAAAATAATACGATTCAATTATTCAAGAAGTCTCTTGCATGGTTCTCATGAAATCATGAAGAGTTGCATGGTCTTCATCAACCGTCATGTCTTCTTCTTCATCCTCAGATGGATTATACCTCACCATTCTTCACTGTTGTAAAAAATGTGTCACCTTTGACACATGTTCTCTGAATTTATGATCAGTACAACAATCATCTAAATTTCCATTCCTCCATTTCATTGGAGTACTTATTGATCTCCTTTATTTTGATATTTATTGAAAACTATTGACAACAAATAAAACCTTATACACAAAGTGGTTCCAACATATGAAACCTATCTCTTTTCCAAAGGTCATGATATAATGAAATATTTATGAAACCCTTTTCATTTCATGGGTTATGATGTGATGAATGTTTTATGATCTTGTAACACACATATGTTTGATTTTTATTATGTAATAGGTGGTAATTATATCTAAATATGATTAATAGGGTAAATATTTATATCTATTGAGATAAAAAATGAGAAACAAGTCGATGAGATTGATATACTATGGGAAATAGGTGTGTCTTGATCCATTTTGGGAAAGAGGTGTGTCCTGATCCACTATGGAAAATAGGCGTGTCCTGATCCACTATGGGAAATAGGTGTGTCTTGATCCATAATGGGAAATAAGTGCATCCTTATCCACAATGAAAAATAGGTGATAAGTCTTAATCATCTATGTTAATGGTCTTGGTTGTTTACCTTGACATATGAAATGGTTTTCTATATTTATGATGGTGACACACTTTAATGACATGAGATTATGGTTCATGATTGATTTATGATGATTTATCACTTTTATGGACCATGTTTTATTGAATGATAAAGTTTTATTGCATAACTCTTATTTATGATCCATGAAAGGTTGGCTACGAGATTTGTAAGTTATGTTTATGATCACATAGCCTTATTCTTATCTTATTACTTTATATGATCATAGATCGATATCTCTTATGTTTACCCTTATTGAGCATCTAAGAAAACCATTTCTTATTTTTCATTTCCCCAAGTTATGAATAAAGGTTTTAATTAGGGTATGTCTATGAAGATTAAATGGTAATATCTTTCTGGGAAACATTGTAGACATTTCACCATATTAGAATATTGCATTCTAAGTTTCCAAAGGTAATAGAGCATTATGGTACTTAGGTATGTTTTTGTATAATGTAATGAATATTCATCTAAAAATATTTAATATCCATGTATGATAAGCCTGGATCACTATAATTGGCATTAAAGGAATGATTTAGTTAACCTTAGGAAAATATGATGAGAGAACCTTAGTGATATCCATAAGGACATATCTAAGGATTAGTCTAATGATGAGTCAAATTAGAGGAAAATATCTTAGAATTTTGGTAAAGGATAGAGTGATTGGTTTTATAGAAATACACCCTTATTTGGATACTAAAAGTGGATGTGGATTTGGTATAGACGTATCTAGGGGTAACAACTCTGAAAAAAATGTATTGAGCTGGACTCGATTGGGAATTGGTGCACGAAAATAGACCTTAATATACACCTGATTTGATACTCTATGGGGATATACTTTGGAAATTCACAAAATATTTACAAACCGTCATGAAGGATTTAAACAGATGATGAATATGAATGACCTAGGATAAACCTAAGATTTCTTGGATTAAATAAGAAGGTTTCATGATTTATTCATCCTATAAGTTATTTTCATGATTATTTGGTTTCCCATTATGATTAGCATTTCTCACACTATGCTTGTTTGTTTTAGTAATGGATAGAACCAGAATAAATCATATTAACATTAAATATATAAGGAAAATTTAGTGACTATGAGAAAAAAAATTGGATGATGATAGAAGATAAAGATACTGTGCTAATTCCTAATCAACTATAGTGATATATGATTAACAACATAAACTTTTGTGAGATTCATGACACATCAAATAAGAGGAAGATAGACTCTTATAAAATTTCATTTGGTAATTAACATAGAGTAAATAATATTCATCTTCCTACATGTCAAGAATGTGGGAAGAAAAACCTAAAGGAGTATCTCAAATAGAGGGGAATATGTTATCCGTGTGAAAAATAAGGGAAAAGAGTGACAAATTGTTAAGGTGTTTAATGTTTTATCTATGGGTAACATGGTTATTACCTAAATAAATTCCCTGATCTAGGAATTAACTTCTAGACCAAGGAAGTATCTATTATATACTAATGATTGAAGTAACGGATTAAATTATTTATGTATGTGGATTTAAGAATTATGAATTTTGAAATATATTAGGATTGTTCAATATAAGTTTTTTGTTAAGGATTTGAAAGAATGTTTTAAAAGATGTCGATGAAATAGAAAAGTAATTTAATGGCAAGGTGATTTTTTTATTAAGGGAAATATAACCCTGAATATGTTCCTGATTTTGAGATAACGATGTTGGGATAAAGAGATAATTGATTTGGATAAAGTAAATTGGATAATATTGACAACTATAGAACTGATTAATGATTAATGGAAAAAAATGGTCTATGCTATCATTGATGGAATTTAAAACATTTTTGTATTTAAGTAATATCTCAAAAAATCTGTGTTTTATTTAAGGAATATGGATTCATGTATGTTATTAATAATGTTTTATGAGAATTCAGGTTATTAACATGTTTCAAGGGAATACATGTTAAAAGTATTCATATGTTTGTTATGTGAAAATTACGGGAAACTTAATGCTTTTTGGTGGACTAATGACAAGATCATATTTTAAATTTAGTGAAATTCTTTCTAATGATTTGGATTTTAATATTTTGGAAGGATCAAAAGGTTAACCATTTATGAAATGGTTTTATTTGAACTTTTTATGCAGTTTTAATGATTAATATATTACTTCAACATGTGAATATTTATGAATAAATAGAGTTATATTTTTTTATAGTAACTAGAGATAGATGAAACAACCTATCATTATTTTATAGAACTTATTTTTTGCTTCAGACATGAAAAAATTATCTCTTAGAGTAAGATATGATGTGTAAATTGATCAAGGAACAACCAAAAGATAAAATTGTGCCTATGAAACAAAAATATATCAAGTAATAATATTTTCATATGTAATATATCATGATGGTTAATGAATTTGTTAATATTAGTAAAAGTACCTTGAAATAAAAATGTTATCCAAGTACCTTCATTTTAGATGAATCAAATGGCCCCTTAAATCATTACAGATTTATGGTTTTCAGGTTTTTTACCATCTATGGATCACCCAATTTCATGTGATCAATGATATCTATCACCCTATATAATTATTTACGCTTTTCTCCCATGTACAAATCTTCAATTCCCACCTATGTTCTCCTATGTGGAAACCTAGTTACGAGTTACTTTAGGCAACTGTTATGTTTTCAGTCTTCCATTTTTAAAGGGAGTTTTATTATTCATTCATACAATATGGGTTCCTATGAAAAAATTTTAAAATGTTAAACCTTTGATGACCAAGAAAAAATTTAAGGGAAAAATTATTTTTAAGGGGGGTAAAATGTGATACCCTGGGATTTTATGATTTGTTTTTTCAAATAAATTTTAATCTTTTTGATATTTTTCATTACACGTAAAAAATGATTTTACCTTGTGTCACATATAATACTAAGTACATCTTGAATTATACACAACACCAAGTTTATTTTTCATTACACACAACAATGATATCATGCATGACACGTGACACCAAGCGTCAGCAAATTATGAAATAATAATATTTTAAATATAACCATTAGAACCCATCCTTTAAATAGGTGGGAATAAAAAATAAAAACTACTTTTTGAAATATATAGATAATTACTACTTAAAATAAATTTATTTATAATTTTTTAGTAAATAATCAATAAATATTTAGTAAATAATCAATAAATATTTTGTAAAGTAATTATATTAATCAAAAACATGTTTTCTTCAAAAATGATTTTCATTCCATTTTATGAGAAAATATTATAATTAATTTAAAGGTCTTTTATAAAATTTATTCTATAAAATTAACTTAATTTTTTAAATCATCATATCAAAATTAACTTATGGTGAAATTTTTGGATTTTTTAGAAAATAATGATTTTTTAGTGAATAGTGAAAAAATACCGAATTTTTTAAAACTATCATTTTTTCGATAAATTAAGAAATTTAAATGACCCATTATGTTTTAAAAAAAGTATTTATTTTTTTATTTATAATTAATAAACCTAATTACTTTTCAAATAAATTTATATTGTATTTTAGTATAAGTTGATTTTAGGGTTTAAAAGAGGGTTTTTTCTGAAAACTGTTTTAAAGTGCATAATGTTTCTCCATTTTAATTAATTAAAATAATAGCTAATGAGGAATTTTTCAAATTAAATTTATATATTATTTATAAATAAATTCTAATTTATATTCATATAATGATTATTATTGGATATAGAGTTAATATAAAGTCATCTTATGCTAGAAAAATATACTTTTTGAAAACTAGCTTTTTCATCGCATCTGTGGGTTTTGTTTTAAATTTAAAATTAATTTTTTTAGAAATTAATTTGATAAAAAAATTTATTTTTGAAATCATCATGTCAAAATTATATCAGGTTGAATTTTTAGGCTTTTTTGAAAAGTTTCATTTTTTGATGAATAATGAAAAAATTAAATTTAAATTGAGAAATACCTTTTAATTTAATTTTTTTGTAAAGTTAAATTGTATTTTAAATTTATTTTAATGTTAAAATAGTTAAATTATTCATAGATTATTCTAATTTAGTTCATTGTAACCAATTTCAAATTGGATTTTGATATATAAAATTGGTAATCTTTTGAAAATTTTCCCATTAAAAACCCATTTTCTCATCACATCCACATGATTAATTTTAAATTAAATTTTTCCACTAATGTGAGTGTAATTTGGAAAAATATATTACATATTTTTAATAATCATAATTTATATTATATAATAAGTTCAACTTATTTTTTTGACCAAAATCAATACTGAATGCAATAAAAATTAATTATCATGGTTAAGGTAAAAATGGGTTTACCGGGGAGTTAAACTAAAAAGATAAGGGTAAAAATGTCCTATAAAATTGTATAAAAAATATTTTATGGACATATTTCAATCATTAAACCTATAAATTAATATACTGACCCATTTATGATGATTGTGACATATGAAAAACATGATAACACTCAATTGTTTTTAGAAATACTAAGTGTGTCATCTCCTCCACTTATAAAAGGCCACCCCTCTCTTCTCTTATAAACATATTAAAAGAATTTTGGTTTATCCAAGAACTATCCAAATAACTTACCAAATTCCATAAAATAATATTATAATCCTTATGTTATACATATATTCTTCCTAGGAAGTATTTTAGTGAAAACCTAAGGAGGACACCCGAAGAAGAGGTAACGTTCATCAATGAGCGCTTTTATATTATTTATTACTCCAAATAATTTAATTATAATTATATAATTATAATATAATAACATAATTATATTAAATACACTTATATGTTGTTATTTTAAGGGTTTTACCTACAAAAATTTCCACTTTCATCAAATGGGTTACGAATCGTTTATGTGTACGACAAACTACCGCCTTGCGAACTGATGAAGTTAGTTTTTAAATTACCACCTATCACGGTTGGACATAATAATGGATTATATATATATATATATATATATTATATTATATTATTATTCTTTTTAATTATTATATCACACATAAATTCATGTTTTTTCTTTTCTTTGGAATATGATAACGTCACTCGTGTGTACAGTGCACTACCGCCTCACAAAGCGATGTGATTCATTCACTCTTTAAATGGAAGGTATTTAGGATGGGTTTAATGAAAATATGTGATATATATGAAATAAAAATGATTATATAGTGATAATATATCATTTATCTTTCTTTTTTTTTGATCTAACAAGAAAATGTAAATAACGTTCATGCATACGTAGGACCTACTATCTCCAAAAACAATGTATTTCATTTTCAATCACTAAATTTTATGGATTACTATAAATACATATATACTGAATATATATTATATTTATTTAATTTTTATAATTATGTATATGATGGAACCATGATAAAATTAACAGGATCAAAAATATAATAAATGAAAAAATATATGAAAAACAAAGCGGTTATTACCTGAAACAGAACATTAACATGGACTTGTTAATAAATGGGTAATAAAAGGTCCTAGAAAAATAATATATGGTATGATATATATGATTTTATTTCTATAATTTATTTATAATAAACTTATATTTATTATACAGGAGGTTCAAATGTGCATGAAAGAAGTCAAGACTTACAAGGATTGGATTTCTGTCTTACTTTTTTACTTTTACGAGACACATGCCAAATTCACCACCTATTTATTTTATATGGTTTGTATAATTACTATGAATTTATTTTATTATTATTATACTAATAATTACTGGGATTTACATATCTGTTTGAGGATCTCTATTTCATAGGGTTTATAGTTTAAACTTTACCAAAATGGTAGGGGATTTTTATCTCGATTTGCCTTATTTGCGACATATGTTATGTTATGAACCTATATTATTTTATGAGGTGTATATACAACCCCATTTAAATTTATTATCATGAATTTATTTAACCTCATGATATTTTAACTTTCATTTTTTGTTATTCCTTCATAGGGCTTATGATTCATGTTACCAAAGTTGTATATATTTTTTGTAACAATCTCATCGTTTATCAGGATTGTTTATGATTATGTTTTTCATAATGAAATATTATGATCCATATCTCAAAAAAACTCATGAATTTTAATATAATATATTTATTAATTATATTTTCAATTAATAGTATCATTTTCCCACTATTTGGTACTTAATATAATTAGGAAAATGTTTATAAGAAAATCCGACTTTATTTATCCCTTCAATGGGAAATCCATTTTCTTCAAAAAACATGTATTCTAAAAATGTTTTATTATTATCATATAATTTTTGAAAGGAATTTTTACCAATGTTTTATCTTTTTACAATTTTTTTTAAATGAATATTTATGTTGTTCTCCAAACAATTATCTTTTGTATTTTACAGAAAATGTGAAAGAAATATTCATTTTCGTATATACTGCAAGAATGGAATTTTCCAATGTCATGATCAATCATTTCTTCAAAGTCTCCTTAATAATTTTTAAGGTTATTTTCAAAGAAAATTATTTTCAAAATGTGTTATGTTTTAAAAAGTGTTTTTTCAAAGTGGAAATGATATTTTATTTAAGAAATGTTTTAAATGATTTCTAGATGTTCCTTTATATGTTTTCATTGTTATTTTCAATGAAAAAGATTTTAAAAATGTTTTTTATGTTTAAAAAATTGATTAAAAAAAGATATTTTTCCTATGAAATTTCCAATTTAATCTTTTAAAACTATTTTCCATCTAAGATGACATCCGTTAATGTTACTTATGTTTTTCTAGGGATGTGAACAAAGGATAAAATTAATACTCTTTATCTGAATGGTTTATCATAAAAAAATGTTTATGAATCCTATATCTATTCTAAGAGTTCTACCATGATATAAATATCCTGAAACCTAATTGGTTTCATGGGGTATGCTTTGATGAAATGATGAAATGGTTATGAGACCTATCTCTTTTCTATAGGTTATGATATGATTAAATATTTATGAAACCCTTTTCATTTCATGGGTGATTATATGATGAATGTTGTATGATATTGTGGAAAACATATGTATGATTTTTATTATGTGAAGAGTGGAAACTATATCTCCCTACAATGTATTGGGTAAATATTTCTTTCTCATGAGAAAAAAATAGGAACAAGTCAAAAATTTTGATCCACTATGGGAAATAGGTGTGTCCTGATCCACTATGGGATGCAGGTGTGTCCTAATATACTATGATAAAAAGGTGTGTCATAGCCCACTATGGTAAATAGGTATGTCCCGATCCACTATAAGAAACATGCGTGTCCTAATCTATAATGGAAAACAAGTGCATCCTGATCCACAATGGGAGACAAGTGATAAGTCGTGATCCACTATGTTGACGGTCTTGGTAGTTCACCCTGACACATGAAATTATTTTCTATATTTATGATGGTGAAACAATTTTATGACATGATATTATGGTTCATGATTTACTTGTGGTGATTTCTCACTCTTATGGAGCTTGTTTTTTTAAATGATAAAGTTTTATTCCATGACTTTTGTTTATGATCCATGAAAAGTTTGGTATAAGCTTTGTAAGTTATGTTCATGATCATATAACCTTATTCTTATCTTATGAATTCTTATGATCATAGATTGATATATCTTAAATTTACCTTTACTTCTGATATCACCCTTTCTTATTTTTCTTTTACCCAAGTTATGAATAAAGGTTTTAAGTATGGTATGTCTATGAAGAATACTAAATAAAAGGATCTTTCTAAGAAACATTTAAGATATTTCACTATATTAGAAGATTTTGTTCTAGGTTTCCAAATTCACTAAAATATTATGGTCCTATGAAATGTGTTTCTGTAATGTAATGAATATTCATTTAAAAATATGTAATATCTATGTATGAGAAGCCTTGGTTTCTATACCCTTCTCATTAGAATTACCTTAAAGAAATAATGAACCTTGAACATTCCTAACTGATTCTAACAACACAATGTAGACTTAGAGAGGAAGTGAATATTTGAAAGGGATGTGTAAATGTGTGATGTTGGTGAGAGAACATTAAATTTTATTTTTAACCAAGATGGATCTATACTGTTCCTTGTTAAGAGATCTAGTAATCATGGTTTGCTACAACCCTAAGTAGTTTTTTAAGGTATATAATTTTTTAAATGGTATATCATAAAACCATCAACATTAAATAGAGGATTATTCCTCTTTTGATTACCTTTATTATATAAATAATCTAATTTTCATTAGTGGGGGAAGAAGGAACATAAAGAAAAATGATCCATAATATAGAGATTCTAAAGAGGCCCATTCCTCATCCGATTAACAACAGTTTCCTCTTACACAACCACTAAAATGTAACCATAGGACTCCACAAGAACCTTCTTGGAATCCAAATGGGTAGAGTTTTTTTAACTATTTGTATAGTCAAAGAAAAATCATTAGGGGAAGCATTCTCCTGGTCCACCTCATATAGCTTGTGAACCGTGCATCCTCCTTTTGTAGGACACGTTATTATGGTGCACTGTTAAGAATAACCATGTGAAAACCATGCGCCATGCACTGTAAGTACGATTTACCCCCTTTTCTATCTCCCAAACCCCCAAGACACCCCAAGTCCTTCCCAAATACAAGTAATCATTTCATTAACCCTTTAAAAGGAGTTTAAACCAAATTTTAAACAAAATGTAACTCATCTTAGGGTCAAATACTTACAAATCAAGTGTTAAAAATCCTTAAGAGATATGTTTGGAAGGTAGAAATGAATTCCTAGAGTTATCTAGAGTTTGAAAAAAATGAATAAAAATTAATTAGAAGAAAAAATAACCCCTATTTATAAAGAAAATTAAAAAGGCCTTCACCACAACATATAAAATTCAATCATGGCCATGGTGTATTTATTCAAATCTAGATTCAAGATCCTATTAGTTTGAAATTTCTATCTCTCCATGAGCTCTGTGATTGTTTCACGATTTTAAAAGTATCCCTGACTAGTACCAAGGCATGTGAAGTGCCTAGTAGGGTCGGTTTCCTCCACTAAGAAGGTGGGAGGGGTGAATCAGTGGATGGTAGTTTTTATAATTTCTTTTCAACATAAATTAACATCTACAACTTTTTAGAGTTTGATCCAATCAAAACAGAAATATATTAGGATTACATGATCATTTATGGAAAAAGAAAAAAAGGAACACATAATTTTTACAAGGTTACGATCTAATGTGGAATCATGCTTCTTTATGTAGCTGGTTAACCTCCCCAACCACAAATTATATTCACTATAAAAAAAGTGACTTAAAATTAAAATAATTCAGGCGACATCACACCACACATATACGGAGTCACAACAGTTCAAAATGTTGAATAAAGTATTAATAATATCACCAAATAAACCACGTTTCTTCAAAAAAAAAAGATGAAGATCCACTTTCACAACCCTCTAGAATATACAATAAATAATCACCCACAGTGCGCACTTGAATTTTGATGTACAAGAAATATCATACTCATATAAAATTCCTTTAAACCATGTGATTCACTAGATTTTGATAACTGAATATTCAAACGTAGATTCAGACTCTTCTTCTTCTCCTCCTCAAAATATCACATAGTAGAAAAACTCTCTTCAATTATAATGTAATGCAACATGCGTTTTTATTATTATTTCAAAAACGATCAACATATTCAAGATAAATACCTCCTTTAAACTATATTAAAATCTAGTTCAAAACTTTATTTATATCACTTGAAAACCCAATATCCATTATTCCACATGGTATTTTAATATTGCAATCTCAGCATAAATATCCTTATAAATTCCACAAAAATCTTTTATTAAAAAAAATCAATATTTCCATGTGCACTGCCTCATGCATCTCTTCCATGTGAAACTTCAATTTTTCAAAATTTCAGATTCTTAAACTCACACCCAATATGTAAGGATACAAACTCTTATATGGTTCTCAAAATCCTCTATTTATTCATATTTGTGACTGCACTATTTACTTTGGCTACACTATTTTCCTACATTACTAGTGTATTAGTTGTTTCCCTATAATAACTTATATGTACTTTATTATTTTCTATATTCATAGTTTTGAATATTAATAAACTACCTATCGCATCATGATTGTTCTTCTGTATGACATAGTATGTGATAATTTCTTAAGAGTAGTTGTCACACTGAAAGGTCATAGTAGTTCCCCACTATGATGAGAACCTAAAAGTGACACGATAATATTCTTAAATATATGTTCTAAACTTAGATAAAATCATTTGAGGGATTCAAATGTTACATGTGATAATGGGTAAAGACTTATATGATTTTGAGGCACATTCTCATGGTGTACGCCCTTAATAATTTTTAGTGTAGGAGATTATGAGAACGAGACCCGCTAGTAGAAAATACACATTTATATATGCCATTTTATGTTACTATATGTGGATGTGCGTATTGATCCTTATAATTTAATATTATTATTCATGGATAATATGAATCATCTACTTTGATCTATTTATGAAAACCGTGATAAAATATGTTCATGGAAATGTAAGATATATTGAGTAAATCACAAGTAATATTTCATTAATGAATAATGTGAGAAAGGATTTTTACCTTCTATTATTTAAAATAAATTGATATATTAGGCCTTTTTATGAAAGTGATACAATCTAAATAAATCCATGGCCATGGTTTTCTATAGGCAAGTTTATTTCTAGAGAGTAAAATAAAGAGATATCAATCACACAAGTTAATGACACCGACATGAAACCTACTTGATTAAAGTTATCACAATAAAGAGATTATATTACTCAGTAAGCTTCCATATAAGATTTTATATTGTTATGACATTAAATTTTTTCTCTATCGGTTCGTTGGAATATTTCTAGATCCTAACCTTGGTCTTTAGGCTACTTCGCCTAATTCCATTGAGAAAGAGGCCTAAATGGTCACACCCTAAGTGTATCCATAACCTTAGTTAAATAATAATGTTATTTGTAATTTAACTTATTGAGTAAATATTGTTACCACACATGGTTTAATAATTATTCATGTTTATTTGATTGCATATATCCCATCACTATTTATTCAAGAGAATATTTTGTGAGCAGAATATTTAATAAATATTTATTTTCTATTTAGTGAATATAATATTTATTTATTTATTAGTGAATTATAAATTGATATTTATTTATCACATAAATATTCATTATTCAAGGATCAATAAATATTTTGGTGGATTTTTAGATTGAGTTTAATGGTCTGATAATAAATAATATATTTATATATATTAAATATTATTTGAATAAATAATATTTAATTAATTTGAATGTTTTCACATGGTAAGAAAGAATAATAATAATATTACTACAATAGACCTAGGGTTCCATAGGGATTAAGGAAATAATAAGGGCTAATGTGCAATTGTTATTTTTCTAACCCTATCACTATTTAAAGCTAATTATATTATTTCTAAAGGTGTATCTATTTCACATGGTTGTGAACTACAACATATGGAGAATTATCTCAAACCCTAGAGATTTCCCTCTCCAAGAACTCTTTTAAGGAAGAAGATATATCCTCCTCCACAACCACTCTCAATTCTAGAGATATCAGAGAGAATCCGTCTTGAAGCGATTCTTGAGGTGGTTAAAAACGAACGACACAAGCATTAGGATCTACCGCACTAGAACCCAAAGATTCCTACGATGACATTTGGAGGATCATAGATAATTTGTGCATCAATTATGGATGAAATATACCCTTGATTCCTATAACACAATGATGGTAATATGTATATAATATTTCTAGATTCATCAATGAAAAAAATATTCATTACAAGGCAATTCTTTAGTTACTTAAATTAATTATAAATCATCATGTGATAATCCTATATTTTTGTTATTGTGTTATCTCATTAATTAATATTTGATTCAATTCCATTGGTCATGAATTTTATCATCTATGTATATCTCATATTAATCATCAATCACAACAAAATATATGTTGGGCATACTCTATATTAAACTTCCTCTCTTCCCAAAACCTTCAAGTGGTATCAAATCATTCATATAATTATTTGTAATTATTTAAATATCATTCATTGATTTATAAATTTATCATTAGTTTTCAATTCCATTTTAATTTTTCCTTAATCAAAATCCTAAGATCTTTCCTTTATTCCTCTTCATTATCACAAATATAATCTAAATCGATTAATTTTATGAATAAATAACATTTAAAGAACTCATCCAAAGGTATCGATAATTTAGACCAAATAGCATAATATTACACCCCATGTATCCTATTGATACATTTCGTGTACCAGTGTTTAATTCACCAAGAAAATTCATAAATTAATTCAAAATTAATTCAATCGGTGTAAATTATCACACACAGGGTGTATTTAAATACACATTGTGTTGACCTATCCATCCCGATCCATGGTTAGCCGGACTACATGATGTGTAACATTCGTACACAAAATGTATCATTCGTACATGATGTATATTATATTAGTAAATGCGGAAATGTATATTTTATTACATGACCTACATGACCGGTGACCCTATAACTCAAAGACCACATGAAATATAGCCCATGTACACACTATGTAATGATTATAATTGGATATCATCTATAATTCCTAATGCAATCATTACGTTGCGTGCATTAAAATATAGAATGCTATGTAAATAAAAACCATTCCATGTGTCACTTATTTAACTATTTATATGTAATGAAATTATGTGTTAAGTCATGTTTTCTATATGCTGCATGAGTAAACAATATAAGAATATAATACATGCTGGGTAGTTCTAATAGGTACTCACTGTGTTACCCCCAAGGTACATTTTTTTATACATAGTTAATTTTAAATAATTTTTTTTTAAATTACTATGGATTAGAATATCAAGAAAGTTCATATGATAATTAAGACAAAATAATTTATTAATTAAAGAAGATAATTAATTGATTCAAACACGATTTATCTTAAATAAGAAATATTGGTATTGAATGATTTTTATTAAATGAATAATTCCTTTCATTTATGTTTATGATCATGATCATATATGATACCTTTGTATGTGATTGATTTCCCTTTTATTTTATTATTAAACTAAATTGAGGGTTTGTGTATCATCCCTCTTATTATGTAAGGGGTTGTTTTCCCACGATTTACTTTTATGTAAAACTACTAACCAATCCTTTGGTTCCCCTTACTTACATGTGAGTAAAAACTTATGTAATGGATGGGGATCACAAGCTAGTGGAGGTGGTTCAAGTTTGGAGCTAAGGAGAAACTAATCCAAGAGGTACATGGTTGGATAAGTGGAAAGTTGCAACACAAACCAAGTTATAGTTCAAGGTGTTTTCCCCTAGGTCAATGGTTATTTTATCATACACTAGATAAACTAACCATTTGTAAATTCTCATGATTATACTAAAATATTATTTAATTTCTATTATGTTCCATGGTTAATTTAATTATGGATGTTTTGTTGTGACCACATGAATTAATGAATTAACAAGTATGAAATATAGGACTAGAATAAATTGGATTATGTGTTAAATTTATCCAATAAATTTATAAGCACTTAATTAAATACAATTAATATCAATAAGAATGTAATAAAGATAAAATATGAAATTTTCTCATAGAGATAAAAATCCATCAATTATATATATATTAAGTTGGTATAGACTTCCACTGCTTAATTAAAAATTGAACCATAGTTCAAAGTGATTGACCATCCCAATTCTGGGTGATTTTAGTTATCTGGGAGTTCTAACTTAAATTTTTAAGTCAAATTAAATTAGTTCACATCAAGGGTTTAATGCCTAAGCAGGAATTGGTGTAACTAAGAGTAAAATGTTGAAGAAAACCAATTTAAGGATTTTAGGATTGGGGAGTCCACTCAAAAAATCAAGGAACTATGAGTTAATGTATTTTTAAATTTTAAATGCATGACTAAATCCCTTCAAATAACTTACCAGGACCAATTCCAGATTATGAGAAGGGGAATATGGGTCCTTATCACTATAATGTCCAAGAAACAGGATATAATGAAGCTAATATATAAGTATATTGGGTTTCAATAAAATAATATAAGATTAATAAATATAATATTTTTTATCTACTTTTATTAGATAAAGTACTAAAATTATTCTCTACTTAAATGCAGAAATTACATTAAATATGAATTCAAACATATCATTAGGATCTATACTTGAGAAGGATAAATATCTCACTGGAACTAATTTTCAAGAATGGATAAGGTGGTTATGTGTTATCCTACATCCTGAAAGGGAATTATATGTGTTATAAAACCCTATTCTTGATACGCCTATCCAAAAGGCTGGTGAGAAAGAGTTGTATCCCTATTAGAAACATTTGGATGATGCCAAAGATATCCAATGTTTCATGTTATTCCATGACCAAGGAGCTTCTAGAGTAACATGAGGACATGGATGCATATAACATGATGAATCACCTTTATTATCTTTGTCCAGAGAGGGTGAGGCAAGAGAGATACAAGATCTCCATTGCACTATTTTCATACAAGATTAGAGAGTCGGTTCCAGCTGAGCTTCATGTAGTCAAGCTTATTGGATACATAAAATGATTAAAAATTCTGGGCATTAAATTACCAGATGAGTTAAACACAGGTCTCAATATTTCCTCACTAACCAAGTCCTTCTCCTATTTTATTGATAATTATAACATGAGAAATAATGAAAAGAGCATTTTATAACGTATTAATCTCATTATCTAAGTTGAAAAAAACATGGGGTATGATAAACTCATGTTTCTTATGGTGAAAAAGAAAATTACGAATAAGGAAAAGGGGGAAGAAAATAATAACATGTCTAAAACTCTCAAGCACCGTACTTACAATAAGAAGAATATCCAAAGATAGATGAAGGAAAAAGAAGAAGCATGTTTTTCACGTGTCAGGCATGGATACTAGAATAGGAACTGCACCCAAAAGTAAGGGGAAAATAAAGGTGTATTTTTTATTGAGTGTAATCTTTATATATATATATATAGTGGGCATTATATACAACTTTTAGTTCTCACATATGTATCCAAATATAGGAACCAAGTGTATTCCAATTGATTTATAGAGGAGATTTCACTACTGTAAATAAGGCTATTAGCGACCACCATTGGCGGTCGATAAAGGTCTTTAGCGGTCGCGCAGCGACCGCCATTGGCGGTCGCTGTTGCCTCGTCGCTAGAGGCCTTTAGCGACCGCCTGGCGGTCGCTGAAGGCCCTCTGTCGGGCACCCTATAGCGACCGCCATTGGCGGTCGCTAAAGTCGGCCGGCAGATCGGCCTTCAGCGACCGCCAGGCGGTCGTTGAAGGCCCTCTGCCGGGCACCCTATAGCGACCGCCTATGGCGGTCTCTATTCTAAAAAGAAATTTTTTTTAAAATTTTTTTTATTGAATTGAATATAAATATATATATATATATATATATATATATATATTCATATATATACGATTAAATACAATATTTTAAATATATATATATATATATATATATATATATATATTCATATATATACGATTAAATACAATATTTTAAATATATATATATATATAAATAATATATTTTAAATGTTTTAATATATATTTAATATATATATATAATATCAAATCATTGTGCTATAATAATTTAAAAACTTCGATTCAAGAAATAATCTCATTTCAGGTCGTTCGGAGCACGTTTGCTCCGAATGGGACCGCCGCACGCCGTTTTGGTGTTTTATGGCGCCCGAAACGCGTTTCCGGCCGCCACGGTCACACGACACCTCCGAATGAGGTGTCGTCTGGCCGACTATTTCACAATTCACGCCCCGGATGTTGTCGTACGGTTTCGTGGCATTCGAACGTCGTTCGGGTGGTTTTGACCCCCCAACGCGCCATTTCAGCGCGCGCCGCGCTGCTGAAAATGACACAATCGGACGTGCCGCACGCACCGCACGTCCGATGGACGTGCGGCCTCCTCCTGCATCTCAGGAATAATATTTCTATCATTCCCGTGCGGTTTCAGGTCGTTCGGAGCACGTTTGCTCCGAATTGGACCGCCGCACGCCGTTTTGGTGTTTAATGGCGCCGGAAACGCGTTTCTGGCCGCCGCGGTCACACGGCACCTCCGAATGAGGTTCCTTATGGCCGACCATTTCACAATTCACGCCCCAGATGTTGTCGTACGGTTTCGTGGCATTCAGAGGTCGTTCGGGTGGTTTTGACCCCCCAACGCGCCATTTCAGCGTGCGCCACGCTGCTGAAAACGACACAATCGGACGTGTCGCACGCACCGCACGTCCGATGGACGTGCGGCCTCCTCCTGCATCTCAGGAATAATATTTCTATCGTTCCCGTGCGGTTTCAGGTCGTTCGGAGCACGTTTGCTCCGAATTGGACCGCCGCACGCCGTTTTGGTGTTTAATGGCGCCGGAAACGCGTTTCCGGCCGCCGCGGTCACACGGCACCTCCGAATGAGGTGCCGTCTAGCCAAACATTTCACAATTCACGCCCCGGATGTTTTCGTACGGTTTCGTGGCATTCGGACGTCGTTCGGGTGGTTTTGACCCCCCAACGCGCCATTTCAGCGCGCGTCGCGCTGCTGAAAACGACACAATCGGACGTGCCGCGCGCACCGCACGTCCGATGGATGTGAGGCCTCCTCCTGCATCTCAGGAATAATATTTCTATCGTTCCCGTGCGGTTTCAGGTCGTTCGGAGCACGTTTGCTCCGAATGGGACCGCCGCACGCCGTTTTGGTGTTTTATGGCGCCAGAAACGCGTTTCCGGCCGCCGCGGTCACACGGCACCTCCGAATGAGGTGCAGTCTGGCCGACCATTTCACAATTCACGCCCCGGATGTTGTCGTATGGTTTTGTGGCATTCGGAGGTCGTTCGAGTGGTTTTGACCCCCCAACGCGCCATTTCAGCGCGCGCCGCGCTGCTGAAAATGACACAATCGGACGTGCCGCGCGCACCGCACGTCCGATGGACGTGCGGCCTACTCCTGCATCTCAGGAATAATATTTCTATCGTTCTAGTGCGGTTTCAGGTCGTTCGGAGCACGTTTGCTCCGAATGGGACCGCCGCACGCCGTTTTGGTGTTTTATGGCGCCGGAAACGCGTTTCCGGCCGCCGCGGTCACACGGCACCTCCGAATGAGGTGCCGTCTGGCCGACCATTTCACAATTCACGCCCCGGATGTTTTCGTACGGTTTCGTGGCATTCGGACGTTGTTCAGGTGGTTTTGACCCCCCAACGCGCCATTTCAGCGCGCGTCGCGCTACTGAAAACGACACAATCGGACGTGCCGCGAGCACCGCACGTCCGATGGACGTGCGGCCTCCTCCTGCATCTCAGGAATAATATTTCTATCGTTCCCGTGCGGTTTCAGGTCGTTCGGAGCACATTTGCTCCGAATTGGACCGCCGCACGCCGTTTTGGTGTTTTATGGCGCCGGAAACGCGTTTCCGGCCGCCGCGGTCACACGGCACCTCCGAATGAGGTACCGTCTGGCCGACCATTTCACAATTCACGCCTCGGATGTTGTCGTACGGTTTCGTGGCATTCAGACGTCGTTCGGGTGGTTTTGACCCCCCAACGCGCCATTTCAGCGCGCGCCGCGCTGCTGAAAACGACACAATCGGACGTGCCGCGCGCACCGCACGTCTGATAGACGTGCGGCCTCCTCCTGCATCTCAGGAATAATATTTCTATCGTTCCCGTGCGGTTTCAGGTCGTTCGGAGCACGTTTTCTCCGAATTGGACCGTCGCACGCCGTTTTGGTGTTTAATGGCGCCGGAAACGCGTTTCCGGCCGCCGCGGTCACACGGCACCTCCGAATGAGGTGCCGTCAGGCCGACCATTTCACAATTCACACCTCGGATGTTGTCGTACGGTTTCGTGGCATTCGGAGGTCGTTCGTGTGGTTTTGAACCCCCAACGCGCCATTTCAGCGCGCGCCGCGCTGCTGAAAACGACACAATCGGACGTGCCGCGTGCACCGCACGTCCGATGGACGTGCGGCCTCCTCCTGCATCTCAGGAATAATATTTCTATCGTTCCCATGCGGTTTCAGGTCGTTCGGAGCACGTTTGCTCCGAATGGGACTGCCGCACGCCGTTTTGGTGTTTTATGGCGCCAGAAACGTGTTTCCGGCCGCCGCGGTCACACGGCACCTCTGAATGAGGTGCCGTCTGGCCGACCATTTCACAATTCACGCCCCGGATGTTGTCGTACGGTTTCGTGGCATTCGGACGTCGTTAGGGTGGTTTTGACCCCCCAACGCGCCATTTCAGTGCGCGCCGCGCTGCTGAAAACGACACAATCGGACGTGCCGCACGCACCGCACGTCCGATGGACGTGCGGCCTCCTCCTTTATCTCAGGAATAATATTTCTATCGTTCCCGTGCGGTTTCAGGTCGTTCGGAGCACGTTTGCTCCGAATGGGACCGCCGCACGCCGTTTTGGTGTTTTATGGCGCCAGAAACACGTTTCCGGCCGCCGCGGTCACACGGCACCTCCGAATGAGGTGCCGTCTGGCCGAACATTTCACAATTCACGCCCCGGATGTTGTCGTATGGTTTCGTGGCATTCGGACGTCGTTCGGGTGGTTTTGACCCCCCAACGCGCCATTTCAGCGCGCGCCGCGCTGCTGAAAACGACACAATCGGACATGCCGCGCGCACCGCACGTCCGATGGACGTGCGGCCTCTTCCTGCATCTCAGGAATAATATTTCTATCGTTTCCGTGCGGTTTCAGGTCGTTCGGAGCACGTTTGCTCCGAATGGGACCGCCGCACGCCGTTTTAGTGTTTTATGGCGCCGGAAACGCGTTTCCGGCCGCCGCGGTCACACGGCACCACCGAATGAGGTGCCGTCTGGCCGGCCATTTCACAATTGACGCCCCGGATGTTTTCGTACGGTTTCGTGGCATTCGGAGGTCGTTCGGTTGGTTTTGACCCCCCAACGCGCCATTTCAGCGCGCGCCGCGCTGCTGAAAACGACACAATCTGACGTGCCGCGCGCACCACACGTCCGATGGATGTGAGGCCTCCTCATGCATCTCAGGAATAATATTTCTATCGTTCCCGTGCGGTTTCAGGTCGTTCAGAGCACGTTTGCTCTGAATGGGACCGCCGCACGCCGTTTTGGTGTTTTATGGCGCCGGAAACGCGTTTCCGGCCGCCGCGGTCACACGGCACCTCCGAATGAGGTGCCGTCTGGCCGAACATTTCATAATTCACACCCCGGATGTTGTCGTACGGTTTCGTGGCATTCGGAGGTCGTTCGGGTGGTTTTGACCCCCCAAAGCGCCATTTCAGCGCGCGCCGCGCTGCTGAAAACGACACAATCGGACGTGCCGCGCGCACCGCACGTCCGATGGACGTGCGGCCTCCTCCTGCATCTCAGGAATAATATTTCTATCGTTCCCGTGCGGTTTCAGGTCGTTCGGAGCACGTTTGCTCCGAATTGGACCGCCGCACGCCGTTTTGGTGTTTAATGGCGCCGGAAACGCGTTTCCAGCCGCCGCGGTCACACGGCACCTCTGAATGAGGTGCCGTCTGGCCGACCATTTCACAATTCACGCCCCGGATGTTGTCGTACGGTTTCGTGGCATTCGGAGGTCGTTCGGGTGGTTTTGACCCTCCAACGCGCCATTTCAGCGCGCGCCGCGCTGCTGAAAACGACACAATCGGACGTGCCGCGCGCACCGCACGTTCGATGGACGTGCGGCCTCCTCCTGCATCTCAGAAATAATATTTCTATCGTTCCCGTGCGGTTTCAGGTCGTTCGGAGCACGTTTGCTCCGAATGGGACCGCCGCACGCCGTTTTGGTGTTTTATGGCGCCGGAAACGCGTTTCCGGCCGCTGCGGTCACACGGCACCTCCGAATGAGGTGCCGTCTGGCCGACCATTTCACAATTCACGCCCCGGATGTTTTCGTACGGTTTCGTGGCATTCGGACGTCGTTCGGGTGGTTTTGAGCCCCCAACGCGCCATTTCAGCACGCGCCGCGCTGCTGAAAACGACACAATCGGACGTGCCGCGCGCACCGCACGTCCGATGGACGGGGGTGCGGGGGGCAGTACGGGGGTGCGGGGGGATGTACAGGGGTGCGGGGGGGCTGTACGGGGGTGCGGGGGGCTGTACGGTGGTGCGGGGGGGGGGGGCTGTACGGGGGTGCGGGGGGCTGTACGGGGGTGGCGGGGGGCAGTACGGGGGTGCGGGGGGCTGTACGGGGGTGCGGGGGGATGTACGGGAGGTGAGGGGGGGGCTGTACGGGGGTGCGGGGGGCTGTACGGGGGTGTGGGGGGCTGAACGGGGGTTCGGGGGGGGGGGGGGGGGGCTGTACGGGGGTGCGGGGGGCTGTAGGGGGGTGCGGGGTGCTGTACGGGGGTGGCGGGGGGCTGTACGGGGGTGGCGGGGGGCTGTACGGGGGTGCGGGGGGCTGTACGGGGGTGCGGGGGGCTGTACGGGGGTGCGGGGGGCTGTACGGGGGTGTCGGGGGGCTGTACGGGGGTGTCGGGGGGCTGTACGGGGGTGGCGGGGGGCTGTACGGGGGTGGCGGGGGGCTGTACAGGGGTGGAGGGGGGCAGTACGGGTGTGCGGGGGGTTGTACGGGGGTGCGGGGGGGATGTACGGGGGTGCGGGGGGCTGTACGGGGGTGCGGGGGGGGGGGGGGGTGGGGGGGGGGGATGTACGGGGGTGTGGGGGCTGTACGGGGGTGGCGGGGGCCTGTACGGGGGTGGCGGGGGGCAGTACGGGGGTGCGGGTGGTTGTACGGGGGTGCGGGGGGCTGTACGGGGGTGCGGGGGGCTGTACGGGGGTGCGGGGGGCTGTACGGGGGTGGCGGGGGGCAGTACGGGGGTGTGGGGGGCAGTACGGGGGTGCGGGGGGCTGTACGGGGGTGCGGGGTGGCTGTACGGGGGTGCGGGGGGCTGTACGAGGGTGCGGGGGGGGGGGGGGGGGGCTGTATGGGGGTGCGGGGGGGCTGTACGTGGGTGTGGGGGGCTGAACCGGGGTGCGAGGGGGGGGGGGCTGTACGGGGGTGTGGGGGGCTGTACGGGGGTGGCGGGGGGCTGTACGGGGGTGCGGGGGGCTGTACGGGGGTGCGGGGGGGCTGTACGGGGGTGCGGGGGGCTGTACGGGGGTGCGGGGGGGTGTACGGGGGTGCGGGGGGCTGTACGGGGGTGCGGGGGGGCTGTACGGGGGTGCGAGGGGGCTGTACGGGGGTGCGGGGGGCTGTACGGGGGTGCGGGGGGCTCTCCGGGGGTGCAAAGGCCATCCCATTGATTACAAAAGTGAAAAATAAAAGTGATAACATCTAATTAATACATATTTCTTTTATCGATACCATACAGAAATTTATAAAAAATATATTGGATAATACATAATCTATAATATCAGATTTATTGATCTGTTGGAATTAGTTCGACTTTTTCAAATGTAGAATCATTCAAGATTATCTGATCAAAAAATCAATATGTGTATAAAATATTTAAAAGACCACCATGGATGGTAATAATGCATTACTTAAATGAATAAATACAGTACATCAATGTCAACCCTACCAGTAAAAACAAAAAACATATCTCGTGAATATATGGTGCGTCACGCGTTGCCATCACTGCTACCTCCTTCTGGTGGGCCAGGTGCCTACAACAAATAAACATTATAAATATTTTAATAACAAAAATAATTTAAATTAAATAAATAAATACAGTATATACCTGCGTCGTATGATCCCCTGTACCATCAGCTCGACGCACATATTCCCGCAGTGCTCTAATCTCAGCTGTCAATTGCGCATTTGTCTCCTCGGAAGCGCGCAGCCGTGCCTCAAAATCTGACATCTGCTGTGTCATATGAGCAACAGAAGGACCGACAACCGCAGCGCGTGACACTACAGAACGAGGAATCCCTGCTCCATAGGTCAAACTATAGCCATGCCCGTCCCGACCAATAATGCGATGAAAGATCTCATCCCGTCGCATGGGAAGCTGTCGCTGGTCCTCTGGAAGATGTTCTAACTCAGCTTCAAATTGATCCTGTGAAATATTTAAATATATTTAAATATATATATGTTAATATAAAGATTTATGTAATTATTGGTAAGTACATACACTTACTATCAATGCTGCAACCTGTGGATCATTGCGATCACGAGTCCTTATCCACACCGACATTTTATCAGTTGCTGCACCTTGCCCTCGCAACTGTATATTAAAAGAATATAAACACAAAACCATATTAATTAATAAATTAAAAAATGAATAATATATACCTCATGTCGGATCTGAGACACGTGACGAGTCCCGAGCCTGTGAGCTGGTCCCTGCAACGCTCGATTCTCCGAATGGCGTGTTGACACCTCCTACATTCAATTCATTCAAATTTCAAACAAATCACATATTCTTGAAAATATATATACAGAAAAATAATTAATATACAAACCGCAACACCCTCAGTAGACCAATATGCAACCAAGTCACGCCACTGAGCCGGGAGGACACCTCTCGGGACTTTTTCCAAAATGTCAAGGGCACCCACATTTGGTACCCAGTGGTCCCTCTTCACTTTGCCTTTATAATCTTTCCACAGCTTACGGCATTTGCTCATACACACGGGCCGAAACTCTTCAGGGCATACTTTCAAATTTTGCTATAATGAAAATAATCAAACATATTAGTATTATTTATAAATAGAAAATAAAGTAAAATTATTTTCTTACCTGAACCTCCCTCCATAGACGATCTAATGTGTCCTGAGGGATAGAAGCCCAATCACGCGTGGTCAATGGAAATCGATGTGGGTCACGTATGATATGACCCAGCTGACGAATAAATGTCGGGGCATTCGGTCCCACGGGATGAAATACCTCATCAAATGAAACATCTATCGTCGTGTCGGAATTCCATGCTAATATGCCACGACCAGGGCCTCTCCTGCGAGAGGAAGAAGCAGCCGAGTCTGATCCTGTTGAAAACAATTTGATATATAAATTGACAAATGTTATATATATATATATATATATATGTCAATTACATAAAAAATATAGACAATGACATTCAAACATACCTCGACCCTGAGACGTAGATGCCTCAGATGGATGATGTGGATTTTCTGCCTCTTCCCCTGACATGTCTTCAGTCATACAAAATATCAGTAATGAGTCCAAAGTGTTTAAAAGATAAATTGGATTGTTCTTAATAAATCAAACTTGTACAACTGTTAATCAAACAAAAAATGGATTGAATAATTAGTTGTGAATGAATTTTAAAAAATCAGAAAGTTAATCAACCTAAATATTTATGACTGAATTAACTTACAAAAGTGAGGATTAAAACTTATAAGGATTTATAAAATGATTAGATAATTTTTGATATCCTAGGACATTCTACTGAATAGCGGGAAAACAATTATTCCTTTCATTGAGCATGCAAATCGACCGTTTCTCCTTCAACAGCCGCTCTGACCCAATAAATATCTTCTTCACGTTGAACTACGGTATGTTGATCAAGTTGTTGGTAAACAAACGGAACAGTCTCGGGTTCATCTTCTTCAAATAAAAACACTCCTCGCCGAGACATTTTGACAACAACTTGCCAACTTGGATCCGAAGGCAAAGTAACGAAGAATACTTGTTCCGCTTGTGATGTCAAGATGAAAGGTTCATTCTCAACTCGTTCATTATTTCTGTATAACATATAGTTAAAATTCACCAATGAAAACTGATATTGATCGACTTTACATCCACGCACTGGATCAACCCAATTACACTTTAACAATATGTACTTCAAACCGTGTGTGTATACAACTTCAATGATGTCTATCAATTGACCATAGTAATAACCAGAATCGACAAAGGGACAACCGATTCCACTGTTTTGTGTTGCTCGTTTTTCGTCAACATCTTTAATGCGAAATCGAAAAACATTAGCATCAATAGCTTTATAACGACGAGCCGTTATAGATGGACCCTCAGCCAGTTGGATAAATACTTCAGGTAGCGTGGGGTCCCCTAACTCCCTCAGCTTACGAACCTACATAATTTATAAAAATCAATACTGATATATGCAGAAAGAATTAGTTTAATACTTCACTCATAATGAAAATCAATTTATACATACATAATCCTTGAACCAATCATGAAATGCCGCATAATGAGATTGTTGAATTTGCAACTCAGTCGCACGATGCATCTCTTATTTTATCTCATTAATGTGTTTCCTGCAAATGATTATGCGATGTTTAAAAGATCAACTTATGCAAAGAAAACATGTAAAAGTTATACAAGCACATTGAGAAGATACTTACTGCATTAATGGTGCAACTGATGGAGTATTGAACAAGATATATCGATGTGCTTGTATCCACTCGATGTTGTCCATATCAAATGTGGTTCCTTCTCCAATTGGACCATCATGAATCCGAGAGGGCTTATCTAATTTTGTTTCAACATCCGTAAGATATTCTGCACAAAAGGTAGTACACTCATCCATCAAATATCCATTGGCTATTGATGCCTCTGGACGAGCTCTGTTGCGTACAAATCTTTTCAATGTACTTAAATACCGTTCAATAGGATACATCCACCTGAATTGCACTGGACCAGCAGCCATTACTTCATCAGTTAGGTGCACTGTTAAGTGGACCATAACATCGAAAAATGAGGGGGGGGGGAGTTTCTCAAAGTGACAAAGCGTAAGTACAATTCGGTCCTACAAACTTTTTAAATCACTCATTCGTTGATTTCTTAAACAAAGCTGTCTAAAAAAATTACTCATCTCAATCAAGGGCTGAACAACATTGGGGGATAAACAATCACAAATTGCGATTGGAATCAACTGTTGAAGTAATATGTGATTATCATGACTTTTCAACCCTTGCAATGTCTTGCTCGTCAGATTCACACACTTTGAAATATTAGAAGAGTAACCATCAGGCACCTTGACCATCTTCAAAATGGAAAGAAATGTCTCTTTCTCCTCTGTAGTCATCGAATATTGTGCAGTAGGCATATATGACTTGTTTCCCTCAGCTAACTGTAAATGCAACTGTTTCCTTAAACCCATTTCTTCCAAATCACGGCGTGCATTAACATGGTCCTTTGACTTTCCACTGACACCTAAAATGGTCCACAATATGTTATCACAAACATTTTTTTCAATGTGCATGACATCCAAATTATGCCTCAACATGTTAGTTTTCCAATACGGAAGACTATAAAAAATACTTTTCTTTTTCCAATTGTGACTGCGCTGCCTACCCGCAGCACAAATATTACGTACTGGAGGAGCCACCAAATCCTGAATTTCATATACCGTGCAGATGTTTTCTTCCTCAATCTGCGATAACATTTCGACTCCTGTCATGATCTTTGGTGCTGGGCTGAACTCTCTAGAACCATCAAATGCCACTCTGTCCTTTCTGAACCTGTGCTGGGGAGGGAGAAAACGCCTGTGACCCATGTATGCCCATTTTTTGGAATGTTTAAGCCATACAGATTTTTTACTTTTATTGCAACAAGGGAAAGCAAATTCCCCTTTCGTACTCCAGCCTGATAAATTTGCATAAGCTGGGAAGTCATTGATTGTCCACAATAAAGCAGCATACAGTTTGAACATTTCATTCGTTTCGTAGTCATAAGTCATCACACCATCGCCCCAAAATTCATTCAACTCATCAATCAATGGCTGAAGGTAAACATCAATCTTATCCCCCGGACTTTTAGGTCCATCAATAAGAGTGGAAAGTAATATAAATTGTTGCTTCATACAAAGCCACGGAGGAAGATTATATGGAACCAACACCACGGGCCATGTGCTATGAGTTGCACCAACCATAGACTTGAATGGATTGAAACCATCTGCTGCCAATCCCAATCGGACATTACGAACATCTCTAGCAAAGTCGGGATGTCTCTTATCAAAATCCTTCCATGCATGAGAGTCTGCCGGGTGGGTTAACATGTCACTTTCATGAACTCTTTCTGCATGCCATCTCATTAAATTAGAAACTTTAGATGACATAAAAAATCTTTTCAACCTCGGTTTAAGGGGAAAGTAACGCATTTTCTTTACGGCAATCGGTTTCCCCTGTACCGCAATCTGACTTTGATGAGTCTTATTTCCCCTGTTCTCTTTCTACCTGGAAGCGCCACAAACCGTACAGATATCCAAATGAGCAGTTTCATTTCTAAACAACATACAGTTGTTTGCACATGCATCTATAGTCTCATATGTAAAACCTAAGTTCTCTGTCAACTTACGAGCATAGTAATACGACTTAGGAATCTTAGCGTCGACAGGAAGAACTTTTTTCAATAAAACCAAAAGCATGTCGAATGATGTGTCTGACCAATTATTCAAAGTCTTCAAATGCAACAACTCCACGATAAACGACAGTTTATTGTAAGAAGTACATCCAGGATATAATTCTGTTTTCGCATCATCAAGTACTTCATAAAACCTCCTCGAATCACGATCTGCACCAGAGCGAAGATTTATCTCACCGGTCTCAAGATTCTGGATGTCAATGCCTTCAGGATCAAACCCACGTACCATTTCAGTAAGCATTTCATGCATTGGATCAGTCATCCTTGCATCAACATCCATCTGAGCTGCATCTGTATTTTGACAACGAACATATTCTTCTCCATGACGAGTCCAACTCTTATAATTTTTTAGAAATCCATTAAAGAAAAGGTGCTCCCTCATAGTATCTCGTGTGAATTGATATCTGTTAGCACATTTTCTACATGGACAACTAATATAGTCACTTTCAAATCCTCTCGTGAAGTCAATAAACTGCATAATGCCATTGAAATATTCTCTAGACGTTCGATTTGGAAGATCAATCCAACTCTTATCCATAATAATATCTGTATAACAAACATTTACACAATACTTATTACATTTACATTTTTCAAATCAACTATATTCAAAATAAATATTAACCATTTGTTTATGAACCATTGATAAAATAATAATGTAACTGAAAGCTCATGTTACCTGATTGAGCTACAAACCTGAAAGGGAGGGGAGCCGAAGGCGGTGCTGCGAGGGAGAGGAGGCAGCGAAGGGGAGCCGGAGCCAAAGGCGGTGCGGCAAGGGAGGGGACGGGCGGTGGCGGCGGCGGGGAGCTGGAGGAGAGGAGGCGGTGAGGGGACGGGGGACGGGCAGCGAGGGGGGGGGGTGTCCGGGGTCGGGGGGGGGGGGGGGGGGGGCTGTCCGAGGTGCGGGGAGGGGTGTCCGGGGTGTCGGGGGCCTGTCAGGGGTGCGGGAAGGGGTGTTCGGGGTGCGGGGGTGTCCGAGGTGCGGGGGAGGGGGGGCTTTCTGGGGTGCAGGGGGGATGTCGGGGGTGCGGGGTGGGGTGTCCGGGGTGCGGGGGGCCTGTCCGGGGTGTGGGGGGGCTGTCCGGGTTCGGAGGGGGGGTGTCCGAGTGCGGGGGGGGGGGGGGGGCTGTCCGGGGTGCGGGGGGGATGTCCGGGTTCGGAGGGGGGTGTCCGAGTGCAGGGGGGGGGGGGCTGTCCGGGGTGCGGGGAGGCATCCGGGGTGCGGGGGGCGGTCCGGAGTGCGCGGGGGGGGGGGGGGGGCTGTCCGGGGTGCGGGGAGGCGTCTGGGGTGCGGGGGGCGGTCCAGAGTGCGCGGGGGGGTGCTGTCCGGGGTGCGGGGAGGCGTTCGGGGTGCGGGGGGCGGTCCGGAGTGCGCGCCGGGGGCTGTCCGGGGTGCGGGTGCCGTCCGGGGTGGGGGGGGGGAGGGCCGAGAGGCCGGATGGCAGGCGGCGGGGGAGGGCGGGCGGCGGGGGAGGGCGGGCGGCGGGGGAGGGCGGGCGGCGGGGGAGGCCGGGCGGCGGGGGAGGGGAGGGCGGCGAGGGAGAGTGGAGAGGGAGGGAGGGGGTTAGAGCGGAGGGAGATCGAGGGCGCGGGGGGGGGGGGGGGGGCAGAAACCCCCCGAATTTTTTTATGCAGGTTAGCGACCGCCATTGGCGGTCGCTAATGGTAAGCTATAGCGACCGCCAATGGCGGTCGCCCGAGTCTGGGGGGCTCCACTGCCCCCTTTTCTAGTAGTGTGTGGATTTAAAGGCTGCCAATGGTGTGTGGATAACTACTCAAGCCATTTTAGACTACCACATTCCATTGCCAACAGGGATGGACAAGGTTTTAAAATATTGTGATTATGTACCGATGGTTACCAAAAACATAATTTATGTATCCTTCCAAGATATATATGGTTTTGTTTTTAAGTTTGGAAATAAAAGATTTTTCTTTTATAAAGATGAAATTTGTTATGGTATGACATATTTAAATAAAGGTATTTATGTATTAAATTATGAAAACAAAGTATTGAAAATTGATTATGAATCATGTTCAAACAAATCATATAATAACCAGTTGTGGCATCACCGTCTAGGTCATGTAAATGAGAAGCATCTAATAAATATCTTTCAAGAAGATTATTTAGAAACTTTTGAGCTAAAACCACTTGAATGATTTCATTATTCTTTATATAGAAAAATAACCAAACCATAATATGGTGGATAGGGTGAAAGGGACACAAAGATTCTAGTATTGGTATACACTAATGTGTGTAGACCATTTCCAATAGAATCAATAGTTTGGTATTATTAATTCATAAGTTTTACAAATTAATTGAGTAGATATTGCTATGTCTACTTGATTAAGTATAAGTCTGAGTCCTTTAATAAATTAAAATAATTAAAAAATTAATTAGAGAGTCAACTTGGGAATAACCTAAAGAATATTTGATTTGATTGAGTTGGTGAATATCTTAACCAATAGTTATAAACTTTCTAGGGGAGTTTGGGATTATTTCTTAACTAACTCCACCTTACACTCCACAGTGGAATGGTTTTAATGAAAGGAAGAATTGTACCTTTCTATACATGGTAAGGTATTTGATTATTCATCCATATATTCCATTATTTTTTTGGGGATATCACTAGTGGAAAAATTGTTTTTAACGTCGGTAGTTTAACGTCGGTTTTAAGAGACTGACGTTAAAAGGTCATTTTGGGAGTTGTTTTTACAAACAACTGACGCCAAAGATAAAACTAAAAGTTTTATATAATTTCTCTAGCTTCAATTTGACAGGTCGTGGAGCGAAAACGGACTTACGGATCAAAAGTTATGGGCGTCGGAAGTTTGAGATTATATGACTTGATTTTTGGCGTCGGTTTTTTTTAATAACCGACGTTAAAAGGACCTTTTTGGTGTCAGTTTTACAAAACACCGACGCCAAAGATAAGAATAAAAGTTTTATATAATTTCCCAAGATTCAATTTGACAGGTCGTGGAGAAAAAGCGGACTTACGGATCAAAAGTTATGGGCATCGGAAGTTGGAAATTATGAGACTTGATTTTTGGCATCGGTTTTTTTAATAAATGACGTTAAAAAGCCCTTTTTGGCGTAGGTTTTACAAACAACCGATGCCAAATATCAAAAACAAGTTTCAGATAATTTTTCTAGATTCAATTTGACAGGTCGTGGAGTGAAAACGGACTTACGGATCAAACGTTATGGGCCTCGGAAGTTTGAGATTATATGACTTGATTTTTGGCATCGGTTTTTTTAATAACCGACGTTAAAAGGCCCTTTTTGGCGTCGGTTTTACAAAAACTAATGCCAAATATCACAATAAAAGTTTTATATAATTTCCCAATCTTCAATTTGACATGTTGTGGAGCAAAAACGGACTTATGGATCAAAAGTTATGGGCATCGGAAGTTGGAAATTATATGACTTGATTTTTGGCATCACTTTTGTTAATAACCAACGTTAAAAAGCCCTTTTTGGCGTCGGTTTTACAAACAACCGATGCCAATGATCAAAATAAAAGTTTTAGATAATTTTCCTAGATTCAATTTGACAGGTCGTAGAGAAAAAAACGACTTACGGATAAAAAGTTATGGTTTTCGGAAGTTTGAGATTATATGACTTGATTTTTGGCGTCGGTTTTTTTAATAACCGACGTAAAAAGGCCATTTTTGGCGTCGGTTTTACAAAAAACCGATGCCAAAGATAAAAATAAAAGTTTTAGATAATTTCCCAAGATTTAATTTGACAGGTCGTGTAGCAGAAACGGACTTACGGATCAAAAGTTATGGGCGTCGGAAGTTGGAAATTATAAGACTTGATTTTTGGCGTCAGTTTTTTTCAATAACCGACGTAAAAAGGCCCTTTTTGGCGTCGGTTTTACAAAAAACTGACATTAAAAGTTAATTTTTTGCATCTTTTTTTTAAAAACTGATGTTAATACCCCAACATGAGAATATTTTTATCATCGGTTATATTTTTAACCAACGTTAAAAGTAAAATTTCAAATACGCGGTTTCGATATTTCAATTTTTTCCCAACGCGCGTTCCTATTTTCAAAATCCCGCTCAAATTTTATTGAATCGCCATTGTAGAAATTTTCATTTACACTATATAAAATCTCATCTTCTTTCTTTCAACATTTTTGAAATCTATGATACAATCCATATTTCAAATATTCTTCAATCGACGATTTGTACAAGGTATTTATTTTCCTCATTTAATTTCATTATGATTGTTTTTCTTATCACTAAAAATCTTATTATTCTTATAATGATGATGAAGGATTCTTCTAATCGAGATAAAAAAATAAAACTTCTACATAAGATTCATTAGTTTTTGGGAATTTTTTTTAACACTCACTATTTTTATTACCACGTGAGTTCTCCCTTAAAACGAAGTGAAATAATGATAAACAACATATCGATTAAAATGGCCCAATAAAAGAATTAAAGTTAGTTTCAATCATTAATTATATTTTTTTGTTCATTTGGAATATTCATTTTGGTTCTTTTTTTTTTCATGTATTCTTCGAAGAATGTTGTATCGATTGACCCATAACGAGGTACAACTTATGGCAACCATAACTTTTGATCCGTAAGTCCATTTTAGCTCCATAACCAGTCAAATTGAAGCTTGGGAAACGATCTATATTCCAATATTCAGATTTTTGAGGTTTTGACATCGGTTTTTTTGAAAATCGACGTGGAAAATATTTTTTTTATAAAACGTATTTTTCGCGTCGGTTTTTATAAAAAACCGACGTTAAAACTCATGTAGAAGCCAGATTTAGACGTCGGTTTTCTAAATAACCGATGCCAATGACCCCCAAGGTCATGAATTTCAGCATCGGTTTAAAAAAAAACTGACACCAAAGACCACCAGGGCCTGATTTTTGGAGTCGGTTTATATAAAAACCGACTCCAAAGATCCCCGAGGCCCTGAAATTTGGCATCGGTTTTTATATAAAATGACGCCAAAGACCCACGTGGCGAAGATTTTTGACGTTGGTTTATAAAAACCGATGTTGAAACATATATTTTTTATGTCTCCTTTATTGACGTCTGTTAAAAACTGACGTCAAAATGTAAAAAAACTGACATTGAAATACATTTTTCCACTAGTGTATGCTTTAAAACTGGGGTATACACATTAAACCTGAAGGACCCCGGAACACCCTGAGAGGGGAAGTGTAAATCAGGGTGTCAACTTTTTCTTTTAAATAGATGGATCTTGTTCCCACATTGGTAGGAACCTGTTAAACCTGTCTAAAGAGGAAGTGAAAAAAATAAACAATCATAGGAAAAACGATGACACAACAATTTTACTTGGTTCACCACTAAGGGCTACGTTTAAGGAGCATACACCGACAGTGTGTCAGTCATACCAAAACTACTAATCTTCACAAGTTGTGGAATTCAATATTTTAGCACAGTCACTCTGTTCCAAGTGCACTACCTTTACATGGTTCTGGGATAACACACTATGTACCTTAGATCACTTCTGCTAACTCCCCCTTGCTCACTATGCTGGAAGAATCTTCACTCGGTTTATCGACTTGAAGGTCTCTTTAATGGTTTAACATTAATTAATGCAACCTCAACTATAAATGGAAGCTCTGTTGAATTCCCATAATCATGCAAAAATTAAATTTATTTTCCCATACATTGATATGTTATGAAGATTAATTTCACTAACTAATTTGGAAAATTTTAGGCTTCCTTGTGTGTTCCGCGTACTGCTGCTATTTCCGCGTACCACAGCTATTTTCGTGTACCGTCTAGCTCCTCTGCATACCGTATAGCTCCTCCATGAACTTTGCTTCTCTATGTTCCACCCTACTCCACATACTTCTCTACACCTTTGCGTACCGTCCTGCTCCGCGTACTACCTTGCTCCACTGCATACTACGAGAGCTTCCTACGCGAACCACCCACTCTTTCACGGAAAATTTTCCTTACACAGATGAGCCTCTCTGCGTATTGTCTTCTCCTCTTCAAAACTTTCATACTTCTCTAGATTTATTCCCGAAATTTTAATCTCCAATCACCTCTTTTAACAAAGGGAATTACTATTCCTTAAATAGGCACATAACTCTGCAAATTTCGCTAAACCAATTTAACCAAACTTTCAATGTGGGACAATCTTAACTCTATCTATGTACGGTTAGCCTCTACCATGTACCACTCCTATTTTGTGAACCTCAGAAATCCCTCCAAACTTTATCATTCCACGTATCGCATGCATTCACCGCATACCATCGCTACAAACCATTTTTCATTTCAACTTTCAGCATTCCGCGTACCGAATTCCTTCACTGCATACCGTTGCTGCGAACTGTTTTCATTTCCGCGCACCGCTCCGTGTACCATTCCCACTACCTCCACCACGTATCGTGCACCATCACTGAATACCACACACCTTTACTACACCTCATGCATTCACCACATACCACGCGCCTTCACCGCGTACCGTTACCGAACTCCCAATTTTTGAGGCCGCAAAAAATGGCAAACACTTGAAAACTGCGCCACCTTCAATACTGCTTTTAGCCTAAATCATGTGACCACATTCTTTGTAAACTACCTAGTCATGCATATTCATATTGACAACAAACACAAACCAAAATCTATTATTATCAACAAACAACCTTGGTTCCAACAATATCCCCCGTTGGGTTTGTTGGAAATCTCTAGATAAATTCAGAGATGCGCCAGCCACAATCAAAACCTGAATCTTCAAGAAACAACTCAGCCATCACTCTAAGTCTATGCGAGCAATGATCAGTGTAGAAAATAAGAGAGAGTACATGAATTGATCTATCATTATTTTCTTTTCTGCACCTTTGTTATTATAGTTCTGGATTTTTCCTGTATACAAAAAAAAGATCACTTTTCCATTGAAATTGAATTTATCCATTCTCCCCCATTGGCAATAAACCTAAAGACTGGTAATTTAACATTTTAGAGCTTAGAACATACTACCCCTGGATCGTACCTCCCCCATAAACCTACAACACTTCCAAAAACATATTAGCACAGTTTAAACAACTTGGGAGAGGGGAATATCGTAACCTCCTTATGAACTAGGAGGTGGCTGAACACCATGGTTCAACCGATGTTTCTCAAACACAGTCGTTGACAGTGGCTTGGTCATAATATCAGCCAATTTCTCATCAGTTCTCACATGGTCCATTTTTATCACACCTTGTGCAACTTTTTACTTGATAAAGTGATATCTGATCTCAATATGTTTTGTATGAGAGTGTTGAACATGATTCTTCATAAGATCAATTACGCTTTTGTTATCACAGTAAATCACCATTGGTTGTTTCACCTCATCACCTATGTCACTCAGTTTCTACTTCATCTAGAGTAACTAAGTTTAGGCCTTGGTAGTAGATATATATTCAGCTTCAGTAGTACTAAGTGAAGTACTTTTCTATTTCTTGCTTAACCAGTCCAAACATTTCTTCCCAATATAGAACACTCCACCACTAGTAGACTTATTTTCCACTACATCTTTATCCCAATCAACATAAAAAAATGATGATAGTTCACCATCTCTTCCTACAGCAAAGTATAGCCCATAATTATGTGTACCTTGAATGTATCTCATGAGTCTTTTCACTACCTCCATATGTTCTTCCTTCGTATTACTCTGAAATCAGGCTACAAGGAAATTTACAAAGACAATATCTGGCCTTGTCGCTGTCAGGTACAGTAGACTTCCAATGATTCTTCTGTACATGGTGGGATCCACATAAGTCCCTTCCTCGTGATTTCTTAACTTTGAACCAACTAAAATTGGTATCTTCATTGGTTTGGAATCATGCATATTGAATTTATTCAATAGTTCTCTTGCATACTTTTCTTGAGAAATGAAAGTGTAATCCTTCTTCTAAAGTACCTGCTACCCTAAAAAGTATGTGAGTTCACCAATCATAGACATTTCAGATTTGGATTTCTTGTGATTGGAAAATTCATCCACTGATCCATGCCTACTTCCACCAAAAATAATATCATCCACATATACCAATACCATGAACTGATCCTGTGGAGAGTTTTTCACATAGAGATTGTGATCCACTCCTCCTCTGTTAAAATCAAGATTTCTTAGATAAGAGTCCAACTGAGAGTACCATGCCCGTGGTGCCTATTTCAGGACATAAAGAGATTTCTTTAATTTAAAAACCATCAGTTCATCATTTCCAAGAAAGAAGCCTATGGATTGTTCAATGTAAACATCTTCTTCCAATACTCTATTTAAGAATGCTGTCTTGACATCCATTTGATACACTTTATTATCTCGTTGGATTGCCATGGAAAGAAATATCCTGATTGACTCTAGTCTTGCTACAGGAGAAAATGTCTCCTCAACATCAATGCTTTAAAATTTTGAATATCCTTTACAGACCAATCATGCCTTATTTCTAATCAAATTTCCATGTTTGTCAAATTTTTTCTTAAAAATACACTTTGTACTAATGACATTATGATCTTCAGATATTTTAACAAGATCCCAAGTCTTATTTTTTTTAATATGATCTAACTCTTCATTCATTACTTTTACTCAGGACTCATCCTTTCCAGCCTCTTCAAATGAGGATGGTTCCACAACTGATAGAAATGCAGAGTGTGCATTATTCCTCATTATCCTTGTCTGTGTTGGTGCATTCTGATCCCTGATAATTTTTGATTGATCAATCTATGCTCTATGATTTCTACTTTACAGTTCAAATGAATTCCTTCTAGCTATGGATTCTGCTTCAGATTATTCTTCAGATTCAACATCATGATGTGAATCCTAAGAGTTTTGAACACCTTCCTCCACCTATGTATTAGTATTTTTTCCATGTTCACATCCTTCTTAATCTTCTGTCACATCAGCATAAGAATTCCTAGAAGCTTTCATGTTTTTCTATTCAATGATCTTTCCATCACTACTTTATAAAAATCTTCCCAAGTTCTTATTGAGACACTTTTAGGATTTTCTTTTCATTGAGTATCCAAGAAATATTCCTTCGTCTACATTGTCTCCATACTTCCCTTAATTTCATTCTTTTTTTTTCTGATAAAAAATTTTCTTTTGAAAACATGAAAATATTACAAAGAGGGATTCCTTCTATTCCACAATTTGTATGGTGTCTTTGTATCACCCATATATAGCCTTGTTCGATTTTGAATATACACCGCTGCTTATACTGCCTCTTTCCAGTAATGTCGAGGAATATAACTCTTGAGCAACATAGTTCTCGCCATGTTATTTACCTATCGATTTCTGCACTCAAAAAATCCATTTTGTTGTGGAGTTCTCACATCATCCACCTCATGTTATATCCCATGATTTTCTAGGTAATTTTTAAATTCAATGGATGTGTATTCCCCTCCATTGTTAGACCGCAAGACTTTGATCTTCCATCCAGTATAATTCTTGGCAATTCGACTATAGGTTTTCATAAAATCAAGCACTTGTCTCTTCCTGTGTATAATGATCACACATTCCATTATACTATAATCATATATAAAAAGAACAAAGTACCTTTCTCCATGTGTTCCAACAACATTTATCGGGACACATACATCTATATGGATGAGGTCAATGAGATTTGATGCTCTTTTCTTCTTTGGTCAGTAGGAACTGTAGACCAGTTTCCCTCGCATGCACGCATCACAGGTCTTTTCCCGTTCACACTTTAGATTAGGGATATCCATTACTATCTTCATCTTAGATATCTTTTCCATGAATTTCTAATTAATGTGCCCCAATATCTGATTCCATAAGTTGTTTTCCTCTTCAACTATTAAGTAGAAAATTTTCTCTTTGCTATCAACTTAATATAAGTTTCTATCTATTATACATCCTTTTATGAGAGAAATCCCAGACTTTCCTCTTATAGTACAACCATTCTGATTGAATTTCACAATATGACCTGAGTAATAGAGTTGACTAAAACTAAGATGATTGTGATGCAGAGCATCCATATAAAAGACTTTATTTTTCTTTAGTTCTCTATTATCTAGCTCAATACTTCCACTGCCTTTTATCTTTAAAACACCATCATTACCAAACCTCACTATTCTATTGATCTTTTTCTTGAACTTTGTTAATAGGTCAGCATTACTCGTCATGTGGGATAAACATCTTCTATCAAGAATCCAGATGCTTTTGTTCTTTTTTAGCTTTGATGGATACTTCTGCAAAATTGAAATTTTCAATTTTCATATTTTTCTTCCAGAAATATTGGATTGAGTGTAGGACGCTGATGTCATTTCAATTCTCTTTTCCGTGTACACAGGTTCTTCATATTCAAATTCTTCTTCCAGAGGAGTAAACCTGTTTAAAATAGTAACACCATCTAGTTGATGTGTATTGACCTGTCTCTGAGTATTGAAAGAATTTATCCTGTCACACCTCTGCTTAGAATACACAGTTTTATGACCAAAGTTAGAACAGTAAAAAAAATATCCATAGAAATTATTTCTTCTATAAGAAGTAGGATATGAATATTTTCTCTTTTGATGAACTCTTAACTCTTCCCCATTCATATAGATCCTTGGATCTTCATAGTATGACATGGTATGGCCCAGATATCCACAAAAATGACACTTCATGAAAGGAAATGCGTTTTCACTTCTATTTATACTCATGACTTCTTCCTCAGAATTTTTTTTGACTGCTTATCATTTCTGTAAGCTTGAGGATAATCTTCATTTCCCCTTTCAGTTTTATTTAAGGGATTCTTTTCAGCACTTCTGGTGGCTTTTCAACATTATTAACTTTATATTTCCTTTATTATGGTTCAATTTATTTATATAATTTTACATTTCAGCATCACAACAAATTACAATATTTCCCATGAATGTGGGTCTTTGATCACTCAATATTTTTTCAACTCCATCAGAACCACATTTTTCTCTCTCTAGTAGCTTAGAATTTGAGAACCTTCCAAATTATATTTTCCTCTTTTTTTCTCTTGAAATTGATTCAATTTTGAGTTTACTTCTCAGAGTAACAACTTATTCTTAGATTACTTCAACGGTCTATGACTTCTCTAGTCTCAAGGTAAAGTCATTTATGTCCTTTTATTGTTCTTAAATTCTGAGTTTTAGTTCCAAAACATCATCAATGATTTCAAGGATTAATGATTTAACTTTTACCAGTTCTTCTAGTCGTTCAATTTCCGCTTCTAGATGATCAATATATTTTTATGATTCCTCCACAATTTCTTTTCACTTATTACATATCTTACATTAAATATCAAGCTTACTAAAATAATCCTTAAGTTTCAAATTGGGATTGGCATTAGTAGTCAACTAATTATCTCCATCTTTATCTATCAATGGTTATGACTTTTCAATGGTGGCCATCATGGAGGCATGGTTTCCAATCTTAAATTCTAGTTTATCTTCCTCATATAATTCATTATCATCATCTTCCTCCTCATAAAAAAAACTCTTATTATGTACTTTCTTTATAAATTTGAAGTTTCCCATTTTGAAATATATTTTCCAAGGATTGTCCATATTTTAAACTTTTCTATCTTCATCATCAAATTTTCTTGAGCACTAAAAGGCAATGTTCCCAACTCTTCCATAGTGAAAATAAGGGAGAGGTAGCTTGCCTTCAAATTTCCATGTTCCCTTATTGTGATTCTTGGCAATGAGAGAGATAGTTTTTTTCTCCTCATTATCTACATTACTTCTATCTACTAAAAATTTTATTTTATTAATGGATTTGAATGACATTTACTTTCTCACACGAGTCATAGAGTCTTCTAGTTTGATTCACATTTCATAAGCTGATAGATTGATCAGAAGATCATCCACTGGGAGTTTGGTGAGATCGCTTTCTTTAAGGGCTGACACCTTTTCATTGTAAAGGGGTGGAAGTCTTCTCAATATTTTCTTCACTATGTCAATGTCTTTTATTTCTTCACCCAGATATTGGATTTCTCCTACAACTTCAGTAATTCGATTGAAAAAAGAGTCTGCAATCTCATTAGGGTGCATCCTTAGATCATCAAACCTATTGTATAGTACTTCAAGTTTTTCCACCTTCACTTTTCTATCTCCTTCATAAATATTATCCATTTTATCCTACATTTACTTTGTAGATGTGTAACTCATTACCTTTAGATAAATTTGATCATAAAGGGCTACAGAGAGAGTATTTTGTGCTTTTTCATCTGCATCAAGCAATTTACTGTCTGTATCTATCATTGACAGTCCTGCAGGATCAGTGACTTGTATTCCCTACATAGTAGAAAATAAAACTTCCATTACAAGAGATATTAGGTGAGATTTCATCCTATTTTTTCATATTTGAAAATTACTTCCATCAAAGAGGGTAACTCTTCTAACTTTGACTGGATTCTCCATGATAGTAGAAGACAAATTTAACATCAACAACCTCACTATGATACCACTTGATGGACCCTGAAACACCCTCAGAGGGGAGAAGTAAATCAAGGTGTCAACTTTTTTCTTTAAATTGATGGATCTTGTTCCCACGTTGGTAATAACTAGTTAAACATGTATGAATAGGAAGTGTTTAAAATAAACAATCACATGAAAATCAATGACACGTCAATTTTACTTGGTTAACCACTAAGGTATATGTCCAAGGATCATACGCCAATAGTTTTCCGGTCGTACCAAAACCACTAATCTTCACAAGTTGTGGAATAAAATATTTTATCATAGTCACTCTGTTCCAGGCGCACTTCCTTTACAAGGTTTAGGGATAGCACACTACGTCCCTCAAATCACTTCCACTAACTCCCCCTTGCTCACAGCACTGGCAGAATATTCACTCAGTTTATTGAATTGAAGGTCGTCTCAATGGTTTAGCATTAATTCACGTATCCTCAAATATAAATGGATGATTTATTGAAGTCCCATAAGCATGCATAGATGTAATTTATTTTCTCGTACACTGATATGTTATGAAGATTAATTTCGCAAACTGATTTGTCCAATTTTAGGCTTCCTTGTGTGTTTCGTGTACTGCTGCTATTTCCGCACACCATAGCTGTTTTCGCATATCGTCAAGCTCCTCCATGTACCATATATATCCTCCAAGAACTATGATGCTCTGTGTTCCACCCTTCCCCACATACTGCTCCACACCCCTGCGTACTTCCTTGGTCCGCCGCGTACTGCGAGAGCTTCCTGTGCGAACCACACACTCTTTCGCGGACAATTTTCCTTACACAGATGAGCCTCTCCGCGTACCGTCTTATCCTCCATGAACCACTTTGGACTTCTTCGGATTTATTCTTGAAATTTTAATCTCCAATCTCATAATTTAACAAATGGAATTAATGTTCCTTAAATAGGCATGCAACTCTGAAAATTTCGCTAAGCCGATTTACCCAAACTTTCAATGTGGGACAATATTAATTCTATCTACGTACGGTTAACCTCCACCACATACCAATCCTGTTTTGTGAGATAAAACAATCCCACCAACCTTCATCATTATGCGAACCGTATCCCTTCACCACGTACCATCGTTGCGAACCATTTTTCGTTTCAACCTTCAGCATTCTGCGTACCAAATTCCTCCACCGCATACCATTGCTACGAACTGTTTTCATTTCTGCTCACTGCTCCACATAAAGTTCCCACTACCTCCACCATGTACCGCGCACCGTCACCCCATACCACACGCCTTCACCACGTACTATGTTCCTTCACCGCGTAACAAGAACCTTCACCGTGTACCATTTCCAAACTTTTGATTTTGGAGGCCCAAAAAATGGAAAACATTGGGAAACTACTCCACCTTCAATACTGATTTCAGCCTCAATTGTATGACCTCATTCCTTTCAAACTACCTAGTAATCCATCTATAGATTGAAAAAAACACAAACCAAACTCCATTATTATTAACAAACAACCTTGGTTCCAACAAAATCAAGTACAAACTAAATAAGAAAACAAATTTCCCTTTGACTTATACAGTGGAAAGAAACCTATTATAAAAAAAAGAATTTTCATAGAGGTACATATTCTTTTGAATTCAGAAGTACCCTAGTTAAGTTTTTATTTTGTATTAATCCCCCACAACTATGCCTTGAGTTCAATCAGTTTTTTTTGGAAAATATGGTGGAGGGGGGTTGAGCTTGGCTATATAACTAATTCATAACATGAATTCAATTCATGACATGAATTCAATTCATGACATGAATTTAATTCACAATGTGAATTCAATTTAGGACATAAATTGATCTAGATATACTCCATGAATTTATTATAGGATGTGAATTCAATTCACACCATGAATCCTATTCATGATATGAAATGGTTTTTTGAAGAAGGAAAAGAAAACCTGATGAATATATGACATGAATTCAATTCAAACTGTGAATATGTTGGGACCTACTTTTAAAAAGGGAGAAGAACCCCTCATTTTTATCCTAACCCTTCCTTCTTCCACACAGAATCCATGCATAGAGACCTTCTATCATACCATCTAGTATTTGAGATAATTTCATCATTCAGACTCTGAACATGCCACTATTTATATCATTGGATTCCTCTTGATAAGTTCTTTAATATTATTCTTTATTTTCTCGATTTATCTTTCCATCTTTAACACCATTGTTTGATCTAATATGCCCTATTTTTAGGTCATTTTCATATTTTTCCAATTTATTCTATTCTAGATTGATTTAACAGATGATAGTGGATGAGGAGAGTTATACCAAACTAAGGTTGTCGATGTAGTTGTTTTTTCTTGAATTTTAGATGATATATATGCTACACTATTGTGCCATGCACCATAATCTTACGAATCATCCTCCTAAATGATTAATTAATTAAATTAAATGATATTTATATGCTTATTATAATTATAGAAACCCATGAATCAATGATATAGGATAACCAACTTGAAATGATCCACCTCTAAGGGTGTTACCTCCATAAAGGCCTAGGATCCTCATTCTTTGGAAATATTTTGACCTACCCTTAAAGGTGTATTTATTTTTCCTATGAGATAGTTGAGTATTTTAAATTGAACTAAGGGAAAATTGTGGGCCTTATATATATAACCTTACTCGTATTCTTATAATTTAATTTACCTTATTTAATGACTTGGAAAACATAATTAAAAAGTATTAGCAAATGGTATGAGTTTAATTTTAGCTATGAAATTTCCTTTATACTAAGTCGAGGGTGATACAAGGGTCCCAATTTAGGACACCTTGGATAGGCTCATCAAGATTAACAACTAAAAGTTGTAATTAATTGTAGCATGCAAGAAGTGATACATGGATTATTTATAGAATACCTTGTATGGGATCATAGGGTGGATGTCATTATACTTTCCATGAGTGATACGAGGTTCCCTAGTGGATTACCTTGGACAAGCTCGGTAGGCATTATTACCATAGAATTCCATGAGCGATACTTGGTTCCCAATGTGGTAACCAAAGACAGACTTAGAGGGATATGTGTTATACCATGTCATGAGTGATACATGGGGTTCTTATATGGATTCCTTTGATTAACTCTTATGGTTATGGGTTTATTAGTGTACCTGGAGTGATAATTGAGTTCCTTATATAGAATTCCTTGGACAATCTTAGGATGAAAATAATATAAAACTAAGGATGTGTTTTCTAATACAAATAACATTATTGGGTTTGGTCCACGATTATAGTGGTTTTATATGGTGTCTCAATCAAATATCCATGATCATATTCCATGAGGGTTGTGAAACCCATCCAAAGTAAGGGTGGATAACTCGGGCTTATGCCTCAGATCCTGAATATTGCTTCATATCTATTTATATGTATATATATATATATATATATATTTATATGAATCATATAAATATATACCTTTATATATAAATGAATTTACATGTAGGGTGACATCTATTTAGAGACATATGACTTATGCCTAAGTAGGTAGTGTCAGTCGGGTTTCCCATGAGGAACTCAGTTTGGTATGATTTATTTATTATATTCAATTTATTACTACTTGAAAATTTATCAACTTATATATACATACTAGATAGTTCTATATGTCGTTGGTTGTGTCCTAATGAGTATATATCACACCATGTTCGGGCTGTTGATGGGTACTCAAATAGATCTTATGGTTGCAGGTAGGGATAAAGGAAAACATCTAACTTTGGATGTTTGACTTACTGTCCTAGGATAGAGTATGGGAGAAGAGGAGCGAGCTTATGCAAATGATGCTAGTGGAGTTATTTTTTTTTCCTTTTTTTATTTTTTTGTAGCATGTTGATTGTGTGGTCGTTATGGGCTATAGTCAAACATAATTTCTACTTTTACTCATAATTCATCCTAGTGGCTAACCATGGTCGTCTCTTAAGGATAAAGGGTTGGGAGTCTCACTATCCTAGAACTTATGTATCATTATTTTGTTTTCTTAATTTTAAAACAATCATAGTTGATGATTGTTTTTTTCAATTAAATAGAAACAAGGAAGATAATGAAAATGAAAATGCACATAGAATGAATGCAAGAAATGAAAATATACCTAAGGATGAATTCTAGTGAGATCTATCATAATTTAATTTTGTTTAAAATCATCTAATTCAATGTGTAGGTTCAATATTATTCACCTATTCACCCTTCAACAATTTATTTGGTATAAAACTACTAATTTTCTCAAGATATACTTAAACTGAGCAGTCATTCCATGTATTCTCTTGGGAGAATGGGTTAGAAAATTCCTCAATCGAGTGAAAAAACTCACTCACTCACCTAATGAAAATCATATAAATTTCTTCTAATCGAACCACATGACTCCAATAATATGAAGTGTGGCCCAAAATGGTGGGATAATGTTTTTTGAAACAGTTGGAAGAGTACGATAGTTTCAAATGTATTGTAGAGTGAAAATCACCTCTTATACATTACACTTTAACTATTTGACTAGAATAATAGAGGAGATAGATTAGGAATTAAATGCGTAAACTCAAGATCATCACTATGATTCCCCTTTGGAAAACCCAAAATGGGTTAGATCTCCACGATCATGGATATTAAAATTTTTGGAACATCATGGAGGAAATAAACACAAAGAAATTAAGGGGGGAAAGAATAATACAATATGATTAAACTAAAAACAGAATGAAACATTGAATTAAAAATGTAAAAAGAAAAGTATAGAAAGAAATTACAACTAGGTTTGGTTGATGTAAAATCCATTCTACTGGGAGAGGGTGGAAGATATTTATAGAGATAAGGTAAAGAAAGTACTTATTTCTTCTCACAATCAATGTCAAGTCTAGATTCGACTTCAGCTGGATGGATTCCATATATCATATCAGGTTATAAAGATTAATTCTACTGACATGTCTTCTCCCCATGATCACGTTTTCATAGTTTCAAGAATAATTGGACTATAAATTATTCATGTTATTCATGGTTGTAGTAGGAATTTAATGTTTATGAGGCATGAAATGATTTACTAATTCATTAAGTTGCATGCACTGACAATTAGGCCTGACAATTGGGTGTGGAATTTAGACCTTTCAAAAACATACAACAATTCATTAAAATATTATTATATATATTATATATTATATATATATATGCAATTAGTTAGTATTATTATTCATTTTATATATTTATTTATACTTATTATATATATATATTTTTCTTTTTTTCCTTTTTATTTTATTTAAATTATATATATACATTATATATATTTGTTTTATTCTTTTTTTAATTTATTTTTCTTTTTTAGGTTGGATTGTGATGGGGAGAGGGGTTTCTTCTTCATAGAGGATGGCCAGACAGTGGATTCTCCACCTTCAGTGAGTACAGTGGAGTCTTCTTCATCGGTGGTTGATAGTGGATCAACATAGTCAATGGTGGTTCTACCTTGTGAGTTTAGTATTTGATTTTATTAAGATATTTCAATGGTGAGATCATAGTGGATTCCATCACATGGAGGTTTTTCTTCACATCAACAATGATTCATCGAGGAGGGAGGGGACACCCTCGTTTGAATTATTTAGTGGAATGAATCTAACTTAGATGGTTTGGGAGTCTAGTATTTGTAGTTACGATATTAAATTTTATTAGTGGGTTTCCTAATCATATTTGGTGGTGACAACTTTGGTTTTCAGTCGGTTTTTGGATCTCAATAGGCGAGTTCTGAGAGTTTATTTTTCTGTAAGTGATCAGTCCAAGTAGAGACTTCTCATCTTCCTCACATCGGAAGGTGCAGAGGTTCGGTTTCAAATAGTGGTGTGTGATTTCTTCTTGTAGAGAAGGTATAGAGGTGAGATTAGTGGGTTCAAGTTATTCAAAGATGGTAAAAAATGGTTACATCTGGTGACCGTGAGTAGAGTTGAGGTGTGGAAAGGTGGGTGATCATGATTAGAGTGCATGGTCAGAGGAGGTTGAATTCCATGATCACTATGGTGACTATAGAGGAGAGATGAGGCAAGGTGACTATGATAAGGTCTTACGATAGGAATACCTACCATGAGAGGAGTGGTGGTGTAGTAGAGTGGCTCATGGTTAGTATACTGACCATGAGTGGGGTTGTAAAAGGCTATCCATGGTCAGTGTACTGACCGTGAAGATGAAGTGGAGGTGGTTTGTGATAGGAAGCACGGTAGGAACACCTACTGTGTCATGGTAGGTTAGAGAGATGTAGTAAGAAGACAGACGATGAGGAGCACAATCAGTTCTTTTTCTCAACCTGTATAACAAAAAATCACATTTTTCTTAGTGTAACATTTTTTTCACTAATTAATTTCAAAGAAATATTATACAATTAAAATCATATGTATCCCTCTAAAAATTAATTAATTTCAATTCATTTAAATGAATTAAAAATTAATAAATTAAAAATATAATTCATTAGAATATTTTTATACTCTTTTTTCACATTCCAGAAATTCCATTTTTCAAAATAAAATCATAATTTCAATTTAAATTTCACAAATGTTTTTTGGATTTTGTTTAAATTAAAAAGTGATAGACAAAATTAATAAAAAAAATTAATCCATTTAAGAAATTAATTTTAATGTTGAATTCTATCCATTATGTGTCAAGGTTTAAAAACTAATTTTAATATATGTAAGGATTTAAAATTTAACACTAAAAATGAATAGATCATTAAAATCAGTAATTAAATCCATTTGAAAATTATTTTCTAAATTCTTAAATTCCACAAAAACATTATTATACCCAGTATTATAATTAAAATTAGGGGTATTTTCAATGAATAAATGATAAAAATATTGAATATTCCAGCTCACATCACTCTCCCACATTTGAGTTATTTCACTCCCATACAATTTTTCATTGGATTCAAATTATTTGAATAGATAAAGAAAAAAAGGTTATCTTGCATGAATTTAAAGTTAATATCCAGAGTTTAAACAAAACACAAATTCTTCCAAAGTTAGAAATATCATGACTTATATGTGAATCAAACCAATGCTTTAATTTTAGTTAACAAAGGTTACATTTTAGGAGTGGATCAAATTATATTTAAGTGGAATAAAATGTTAAACAAAAATCAGCACAATTTTTCCCTCTTTCCTAAGTTTCCTCAATCCCAAGTTTGATTCTTCACTTTATTGATACAACTTAAATAAATTTTTTATAAGTCAATTTCCCCTCTTTATATGGGTTTAACATTCAACTCACCTAAATGGAATCATTTTTTACGAGGCCCTTTTGAATTATATTTTTCTTAACCATTTTTGTGTGCAAATCACTATGCATAACTCTTATTGAGATGACTTTATTTAATTACAAAGACACACCCAGTTATCATGTCTCTAAGTTCCATTTGTGGGTTCCCAATTTCCAATTTTATTATAGGTTCAAATTAATTATATCATTTTCTTTTAAGTTGGATCCTTAAGTTGTTTTATCTTATAGGGGTCAGATTACCGCATATTAAGTCCAATATTTCAGTGACTAAAATTTATAAAATTGATTCCAAAAAAATATTTCCACTCACGCTCCCTCCCCTAATTAAAAGACCAAACTTTTATAAAATCAGTGAAAAACCCACTCAACAAACAGTTAAAGTCTCACCGCTTCAGAACCAGTGAATTACAAAAAATATATTATGGAATTTTAAAACTAGTAAGGGAATTAATAAAGTTCAATAAAAGGATGAAAAATAAAAATAGAAGAATATATAAAGATATGTACAATGCTATATTTACTAAACATAATTTTTAAATTATAGAAAAAAAGAAACCTATAGAAATTATGTACCGATTCCTAATTTTTTAGATTTTTTTTTATTTTATTTTTTTCTAAGACTAAATACAAAAATAAATAGAAAATAATATTTATAATATCTATAAACAAGATTTTTTTTAAATTTTCTTTTTCAAAATTTTTATTTATAGATTTACTAAAAACATAAAGAAAATAGTAAACATAAATTATATATAGATTTTGAGATATTAACTAAAAAGAAACTAAATAAAAGTATAAATAGTTTTAATATCCCCCCCCCACACTTTCTTATCAATATCCATTTATGTTTAGAAGAATGCATAAAAATGAAGTGAATAAATAGTGAAAGAGGATTGAAACAAATTGATATTTATTTTCTAGAAAGTTCATGGTATGTTACCCTTGGGTGTGTTGTGTAAAACCTTTATCTAGCTTCCTAGGTGCTGTCCACTTATGTAAATCAGTAGAAAAAAAATAAAAAATAAAAAATTGTTTATTAAAAAGTAATGTATAGAAAAAAGAAAAAAAAAGAAAAGAAGAGATGCTTGGGTTATACCTCCCAAGAGGGGATATAATTAGACTATCCATAGAAGAATAATATGTAGGTTATCCCCATTTGTTAGGGGGATTAGGTTTGTGTGATAAAAACCATCAAATTTGGATTATTCTAAAGTTAGATAGCTTCACTTCATGAAGGTCCCCTTGGAAAAAGTACTGCATGTACACCCGTTGGGTAGTGTGGTGTATCTCATAAAATGGGTGTGACAGAATAAGGTATAGGGTCGCCTAAGGTTGTGACATAACTTCTATGAGTTATTTTTTATCTAGTGGGTCCTTTATTTATGCTAATTTATAGTATTTAAACAAGGGAGGGTCATTAGGTAATTCAAATTGAAAAATATCAAAACAAGGAAAGTTTAAATAATTTTTTTCCCTTCATACGGAACTTCTTCCTTTGTATCTTCATGGTTAACACCCACTAGTAATACTTCTAGTTTTGTAGTGCCTTCCTATAGTTGGTGTTTATATTGAGGTTTAGGGAGTATTGTATTCACCATAGGTCCTAGAGCATCTTTATCTTGACCATCCACTTCCTATGCTGGTTGTACGATTTCACTCTCAAAAGGATTAATCATCTAGTCTATTCCAGGTTGTCCAGACCCTGGGGATTATTATTCCAAATTAGATCAGAGCATATTGTAAAATTAGTCCTCAACTACCTTTTCTTGTTCATCATCTAGGGTAGCGTTTTTTCTTCAATTTTTAACATCTTTAATTTCTCTTCTACTATTCCCATCTCTAATTTTTCTTTAAGGAGGGTTCTAGAAGGTTCTGTAACTTCATAATCCAGAATAGGTATCAATTGGGATGAATCTATATAATTGTAACTAGATAGATTAGTAGAAAATTTGTCTTTCATAAATTTAGAAATAAATGAGTTAAGTTCAGTGGTAATTCCCCCATTAGTTTCAAAATATCGATCATTTTATGGGTATAATGTCTTTTTAATTTTGTCTTATGTAGATGGTGGTAATAAGGGACATTCCAACTTATCATCAAATATATTCTCATCCAATTCATCTTCATTAGAATCCTCTAGGGCCTGCAATAATTTTCATGATTATGTTATTTCATTAACAGTAAGAGGGAAATTAGAAGGCCATTGGTTTTCAATAAAATCATTGAAAGAAAAGTTTGAAATAAAGTCTCCATAAATTGTTTCAACTTTGTGTTTATTTTCCCAATATACTAGGTTTGGGTAGATGTGATCAAGGGTGAACATAGGAAGATCCTATAATTCTAAAAAACCTCCATCCTCTTATTATATATCTTTTTTAGAATATACCAAGGGATATAACTTTTCATCTTATTGTTTCTTCGTTTTCTACACAATATCTTGGAGTGAAGTGATTATTGCATATTTTATACCTTTTAATTATTTAATCATTTCTCTATGTTTCTCGATTTTTTAGTTCACTTGAAAATCCTTCAATATAGATGAGTAGATCTGAATTTTATCCAGTGTATGTTATTCTTTATATTACTGGTGTGGGGGAATATAACGTTGATGGATTTTAGATTCATTCATGTAGTAGCTTCCAACTTCCCACCCATTAGCATATACTAAAGGTTATTTTTTGTCTTCCCATTAAAAGTTCATCTCTTTTGATTCCTATTGGAATGTGCACTGGGTATATGGGTGAGAATCCATTAAAGAATGGTATCACTAGAATGCTTATCCTAATTTGATAAGGAAAAAAGAGGAAATAAAAAACCAATAAAAATAATAAAAATAAGAAAAAACTTAATTCTAGTCGTGTTAAGGATAATGGGAACTTAACCTTTCTCCCCAGTAACAATGCCAAGTTAATTAGAAGGTTTTCATGGGCTACAGTCAAACCTAATTTCTATTTTCACTCATAATGCACCCTAGTGGTTAACCAAGGTTATCTCTTAAAGAGAGAGGGTTGATAGACTCACTATCCTAGCACTTATGTATCTTTCCTTTCTTTTCTTAATTCTAAAACAATTAGAATTGATGATTAGTTTTTTTTTCATTTAATGGAAACATGGAAGAGAGTGTAAATGAAAATTAATAGATAATGAAATAATAAAATGAAAATGGACCTTAGGATGAATTCTAGTGAGAACTATCATAATTGAATTTTATCCTAAACCATCTAATTCAATGTGTAGGTACAATATTATCCACCTATTCGACCTCCACTGTTTTCTTTGGTATGAAACTACTAATATGATCAATACATATTTAAATATACTACTCATTCCCTATATTCTCCTAAGTGAATGGGTAATAACAATCCTCAATAGAGTAAATGAACTTACTCACACACTTGGTAGCAATCACACACTACTCTTCCAATCAAACCAAATGACTCCAATCATATGAAGTGCAACCTAAAATGGATGGAGTCTTTGTTTTGAAATAGTTGGTAGAGTGTAACTGTGTCAACTATATTGTAGAGTGACAATCACCTCCTATAAATACCACTTTCACTATCTCCATAGAATAAGAGTGGTGATAGATTGGTAATTAAATGCATAAACTCAATATTGTCACTATGAATCCCCTTTGGACCACCTATAATGGGCTAGATATTCCAAATCATGGAGATTAAAAGTGTTGGTACATCATAGAGGTGAGAAACACCAATAAATTGAGGTGGAAAAGAAAAAAAATATGATTGAATGATGAAAAGAATGAAACATTAAACTAAAAGTGCATAATGTTCAGAAAGAAATTTGAACTAGGGTCAGTAGATGGTGAATCCCTTCTACTGGGAGAGGGTGGATAATATTTTTAGATAGAAGGTAAGGAAACAACTTCTTCCTACTCACAATCAGTGTTGAGTCAAGATTTTACTTCAACTGTATAGATTCTATGTATTGTTGCAGGCCATCAATATTAATTCCACTGAAATGTATTCTCCTTATGATTTCACTCACATATTTTCAAGAAAATCAGAGAATAACTTATTATCGTGCTTCATAGTTGTAGTGAGAATTCAATGTTTCCTAAGGGTGAAATGCTTCACTAATTCATGCAGTTTTACATGCTGGAAATTGGGCTTGAGAACATGGTATGGAATTTGGACCTAAAAAAATATACAACAATTTATCCACAAATTATGATATATATATTAATATTATATATATATAATTATTTTTTATTATTATTTATTATATATATGTAATTATACTTATCATTATATATATATATATATATATTTCTTGTTTCCTTCTTATTTTATTAAAATTACATATATGTTTCTCAGGCTTTCGCCGGGGCGTGCACATCTGTCTGTTTCAGAGGATGCGCTGACTATTGCCCAACATTCCCACTTTCCAAAGGTGGGTGGAATCCATCACCTATTCAGGGACATTTTATCCTTGATCTAAATGGGATGATGGGATGACAGTTCCTCCTTCCATGGATTCCTCCTTGGAAATCGTCACCTAGTCTGGGTCTCCCTCATTGATTAAGACGTTGTTCGTGAAACTCTTACCAGTACCATGTTTTCATGGATGCCGATTAATTACACATCTTTTATCAGGAAATTACAATGGTTCTGGTCAGGGAAGCAACCTTCGGTCAGGGGAGTAGTCACGTTGGACATCACTGGCTTGTCTAGATGCTGGAACACTGGCGCATCTGGGTTTCTTCCCCTTTTTATAGGGCTTCTTGAGGGCATGGAAGCCTGAGGAATCCCATGTATAATGTGGATAATTATATGCTATAGGCATGTCTCTGAGGTTTTCCTCAGCTTCCCATGTTTAACACAGGGTATTCCACGAGTTTAACATATAGAGGAGATGGATCAGACTGATCAGAACACTGACTGGAGTGGATCAGATGGGTGCAACCCCTGAATGGAGCACTGCTGCTGGGAGCAGTGAGAAAGTGGGTGACATGATTCCACCAGGATGTGGCGGCCTGTGTGAGAATCAGGATGGACATATATTGTTGAGAGTGGATGGAGAGTGAGATGGAGCCAACACGAGGGCGATGGTGAAGTTGGGCTTGAGCCTCGAAGAGACTTCCTATGTATCCCCATGGTAGTGAATCAAAGTCCTTGTAGTTCAGTGAGGTGATGAGACACCTAAGGAGGTGACCCGTATAGAGGGGACCCAGAGGAAGTGGAACCTCTGGGTTGGGGCTTGAACTTCCCGAAACACTTAGGCTTGAGGGAAAGACTAGGATGGGCCATGGGTGATGGGATTGAACCTTAGGGAGGTGTCCTACATACCTTGCCTTGGAAAGGATCAAAGTCCACATAGTTCAGGATGGGGCATGGAATCAGGGTGTGCATAGGGGGGTAGCGACCTGATGACATGCTGGGGATTATGCATGGTTAGTAGCCCAAGGTTGGTCTGATGCTTGAGGGAAGACCCAAGATGTGGGTCCCAAAAAAGGGGAATACAATGACTTATCATAGATTGGGGAACACGACGGATTACCGTCGATTTTTCTTGACAACGACTTACCATTGATTGGGGTTGCAAATGACTTACTGCTAATTGAGGTTGACAATGGCTTACTGCTGATTGGGAGACAATTTAGTGTCATGCGGGACAAAAAGAGGTGTACTATTTAACATCATGCAGGATGGGGTTGGAAGAACGTGTAGTATTCATGACCGATGGGAGTTGGTTTTGAACCTCGGGGAGGTGTCCTACGTACCTTATCTTGGAAAAGATCAATGTCCATGTAGTTCAGAAGAGGTGTTGGTGAATCGACGTGAAGTGGTCGGGACCAATTATTGTTGGGCTTGAACCTCATGGAGGCTTCCTACGTACCTTTCATTGGTGAGGATCAAAGTCCACATAGTTTGGGAGAGGTGTTGGTGAACCAACGTGAAGTGGTTGGGGCCAATAGGTGTTGGGCTTAAACCTCATGGAGGCTTCCTACGTACCTTTCCTTGGAAAGGATCAAAGTCCATGTAGTTCGGGAGATATGTTGGTGAACCGACGTGAAGTGGCTGGGACCAATAAGTGTTGGGCTTGAACCTCAGGGAGGCTTCTTATATACCTTGCCTTGGAAAGGATCAAAGTCCACATTGTTTATGATGTTCGGTGTACAAACGTGAAGGGGGTCGAGTCTAATAGCTGTTGGTCTTGAACCTATGGGAGACTTCCTATGTACCTTGCCTTAGCAAGGATCAAAGTCCACATAGTTCGACAAGTGTTGAGACATACACTCTAGGGAAGCCTAGAGAAGATTTCATGGTCAATGCTTACTTTAAGCCCACGTGAGTCATGCTCAGTGTGAGAAACAAGAGGCAACAAAGACCTGATGATCACGTCCTTAAAGATGCATCCGTGGGAGGTGAAATAGGGCTTACATGTGGTTAGCATCCCAAAAAGGAAATAGGGGCTTATGCGTGGTTCGTAGCCCAAAAAGGAAATAGGGGCTTACACATGGTTCACAACCCAGGGATATGGAGATTTGGACTTACTCCAGGATGGAGGCCTGTGTGGTGATAAGGCCCAACAAGAGAGGGATTTGGAATAGAAGAGAGGAGGGTTCTGGTTCCCATCCCCCCCTGGTCCTTGGCACGGAAGAAGAAAGGAGGAGTAAGGGTACTACCTCATGCAAGAAAGACTAGGGGCGTACACCAAGGTTGTTTCGATTCCCTGCGTACAGACGCTGCTCCTATAGAGAGGATCTCATTCCATGTGAGGAAGAGTTCACTCCCATGGAGATGAGTGGGCATAGAGAATGTTCGAGATGGGGAACCCCACGTATGATACATGGGGCAGGGTCACAGTTTAACGTCATGTGCTGAGGACGGTGGCGCTTGGCAGTTTAACATCCTATAGCTCGGATGAGGTGTGTTCACTCCACACCCCTAGGACTTACATAACCGGCATGCTTTAACCCTTGGTGAAGGGAAGACACCGACAATTCCATGGTGAGGGGGTGTCGTGGAGTGATCCATTGAGGGGCCCATGTTAGCATGGCTATGCGAAGAAGAAATAACCGTTAGCGTGCCTATGAAAAGAAGCACGAGTCAAAGAAACACAATGGGAAACACCACCCAAGGGACTTTAAAGTCACTTTGTACTATCCTGAAGGGCCGTACAAGAAAGGGGTGTGTAAAGCATTTGGTCTTAGGAGGAGGTGTTTTTCCAAGAGGATGGGATTCACAAAAAGGATGGTCTTCATGAAGAGGATGATCTTTGAGAAGGGACTAGTCTTCGCAAAGAAGATGCACCTCATGAAGGGAAAGGACCACTAGGAGAAGAGGAGATCTATGAAGGTAAAACAATTTAAAATTAGGGGAGTCTTCCCTAAAGTCCAAGGATTTGTGAAGGGATACCTTTAAGGGAGTAGGGCTCCGACTTAGCGAATACCTCTTAGTTTTGGGAGAATTTTGTGAAGGATTTACGCTTCACGAACCCTCAAGAACCTTGAAGGGGATCCTTCCTCTATGAAGGGCATGGACCATTGTGAAGGGCATCTCCACCTTAGGCGAAGGTTGAAAAGAAATCAAAGGGTGACAGCTCGCAAAGGCCAAGTACCTTTGGGAATCCATGTGAAGGATTCACGAAGGTCTACGCAAAAATAGGAAGGTTAAAGGTTAGAGTAAAAATGGTTTGGGAGAGGTGGTGCACCTTCTATTTATAGTAAAACTCTGGGTCTTGGGGAATCGATCTCTCCATGGAGCTGCTCGGTGCCACAGAAATGCGCTAGTTCGTCGGCCCGTGGAGGGCCTTGTTGAGGGGCGAGATGCCGCATAGGGCTCGGCGGATGGGGCCAACGTTGGGCGCCTCGTGCAGGACCTGGCACTGCATAGGGTCCACTGACGGCATAGAATATCATTGGGCAGGGGAGCCGTGGAGCTGCTCGTGGAACTGTCCATGGGGACCCGACGTCCGCTATGCGAAGGGCTTCACACATGGACTTTTTGAGGTAGGTCGGGGTGTCTTCCTGACCTATTCAAGGGGGCTTTGTCCAATCAGATTGTCGAGCTTATGGGATGGGTTAGACACATGTGTGTTTTCAGCACCAACAAATGCCCACCCTTAGAATTGGATACAAAATAAGGAGAGGGTCGAATTCTAAGGGCTAAACTCCAAACAAATCAGGAGGATGGAACTCACGATAGAACATGAAGGTAGGGGTGAAGTTGGTCCATTGAGGGAGATACCTTACTCTTATCACAACGTGGTTTTCATGAATTGGGCATGGAATACACAAGTTAAAGGAGGGATGTGGAGCACTTCATAATTGTCATGCCATTCGCGGGTCACGCTGCGAAGCGGGGGGGGGGGGGGGGGGTAGCCGGGGGCACCGCGGAGCTGGGGGCGCCATAGATCTGGGGGCGCTGTGGAGCCGAGGGTGCCACACAGCTGGGGGTGCCACGTAGCCTGGGGCACCACGAAGCCATGCGCCTCTTCCGCATATATATAGGGCCTCAAAGGTTATTTTTTCCATACCTGGATCTTTGAAAATGATGGTTCTTGAGCCCTCTTCATGATTTATCCCCTTCGTGAATGCTTTAGAGAACCATATTCTTTGGCACGGTGCTTCACGACTGCTTTTAAGTGAACCACAGTATCATGAACCAAGACCTTCTTTGGCGACACGATCTGAACCCCCGCTTCTCTTTGTGGTGAAAATAGGGGAGCATCGGTATTTTGAGAAGGGTCTTCGTGAATGCTCTCACACAAAAAATTTACAAAAGTCCTTCAATTCAATGTATGCTCAGGAGGTCGTGCGATAGGTTCATGCTGATATCGCTCAGAGGGAGGCCATGAATGATGACCCAAAAATAGGTGAGTATATCCAGAGTACTTCCGATCATACATCGTTGAAAGAGTGGCTGAAAGAGGTAAAAAAGGAATATCTGTTGTAAAAGTGTCTTCCATTATATGGTTTTGGTTTGTGGGATGAGGTATTTATTCCTAGTGCCAATAGAGATGAGCGAGCCTATTGGTTCAGGGGGACTCCCAAGCAATATCAGTTGTATAGGGCCACAGATGGGCATATTAGGAATGATCATACTCTGGTTATAGCGCATTGCCTATATAATCACGTCAATTGTATCGATGGAAGGGAACTGGCACTGGAGACGTCCCCATCCCTATATAAGACAATCCTCATGGCTGGGCTTGGAAATCCAGACAAGGGGTGGGTCAAAATATGAGACATACGCCAGGGTAAAAACATTACAGATGATTGGGCTTGGGCCTACTGGGCATGTGCATCCTGTGAGGAGTTCGAGCATGTCTTGAGGTGGATTGACCTATATGAAGTAGCATGGGCCTCCCAGTTCAGCGTCTCCCAGCTGAAGGAATTTATACTGGAGTTTCTAAGACAGTGGTTTCCAGATACCAACACTTTCCATATGCACCACAGGGAGGTTGGAATCAGCCTTTGGGACCTCCACTGAATTTATGGCATCCCAATCCTGGGGGGAATGTATGATGAGTTCCTCCCTACCATGATTGCTTGGGGAGATGGGGAGAAAATTCCATCATTGGAGTTGGCATTGCTGATACATGTTCCAGGAACATACGAGGACAAACAGAACACCCAAGACGTCCACTTCAAGAAGTGGTTTGGCTAATTCACCGATTTCCTCTCAGAAGAGGGGACACTATCGGAGAGGCCCCCTATTTGTCCACGAGGAGATCAGTGGGGAAAAGAGGGTTCATACTGGCAGACCTTGGAAGACAGCCAGTGGAAGCTGTGGGGATACAGTTTCAAGACAGAGCAACGACCTATAGTTAGGATTGCCAAATTTATCTCAGCACTGATATGTGGGTGGATATTACCAGTAAGGGATGCCCATATGGGGGTGTGGCCAAGAACATTTATCATGGAAGCTTAGCTGGCTTGTGGGAATCACATCAACCTGGGCATACCCATGGTGGAAAATCTATAATATCTTATCTAGCATGTTAGTGAGGGGAAGAGGCCACTACGAGTATGTGGGACATTCCATTTTTTGTACAGATGGATCACGGAGCACATGTAGGGTTATGAATACCTCAACCCCATTTCTCCATTGGAGATACATTCTCACTCAGCAATTTTGAACATTGCGGGGAGCACCCCTCCGAAGCTAGATGTCGTGACTGTGCTGGGTAAAATGGGGCAAGTAGAACAATTTATCTTTCATCCCTTCCATTTTCTAAATGGGTCCTATTTCAACAATGGCATAGATACGACAGAGAAATGGTCGTATCTTCTATCCTTTTGTGGTGGTGTGTTGGTGGAATGAGTGGATTGTGAAACCATATGTGAACCATATACCCCGCACCAGTTTGACCAATAGCTATTCTGCCTGCAGAGGCTGACTCCCTAAGTGTATACGACCATGCACCATAAGAATCACCCATGCGTGATGCGACAAATATGGTGGATGTTTACAAGGGAGGATGAGAGAATGTTGATTGAGCTGTCCCATTCAATCCTGTATTTAGATTGGTCCACAAGTATTCACAAAGTTGGGAGGCTTCCTACCCTAGAGAGATGCTGAAGCACATGACCATCCGAGCCAGCAAGGTGGTTCCAACACCTTGAATTTGGACAGTAGTGAAGGGGGGACACCGAGAAGGTGGTGCAGACACTCTCCAAGGAGGCGAAGCTATGACAGCAGGAGAGGTAGGCCATGAATCATTAAATCCAGGGCCGGTGTAGATTGGGGATGCTAAGGGTGAGGGGATAGTGCCAGGCCCAGTGGCTCCACTCAAGAGGCCCCAAGAGGGAGGCGATTCATCTTGGGGATTTTTCAAAATCCCCTCTCAAGCTCCTGGGAAGTAGCTGCGTCTGGTATCAATCCTTTCTGATGTCATCTTCCCAGAGGCATGGAAGGACTGGGAAAAGAGAAAACAATACCTTGGCATTAATGTTTTATGAACGATCTTGAACACACACGGGATGTTTATGGAGGAGCTACGCCTGGTAAAAGTTGGCTTCAATGATACTCTTGCTGAGGGGAGAAAATTTTTAATGGAGTTAAAGGAGTTAATACATTCCCATAGCGACATGCGACCGATGTCGCACTGGGAAAGGGTGTTGCTAAACATGACCACTCTCGAAGAGCTGATGACAGTCCAACTGGAGGAGTGCTTCCCCTTACCTGGACATTCATAAGAATCTAGGCCTGAAGAAGCCAACATGGGAGACCCCTATCGAGTAATGGAGGGGACCTCTAGGGAATCCTCTCTTGAAGAAGGTGAGATACCAAGCTCGAGGGGAATCTCCTTGGGTGATTTCTCCGCAGCTTTGGAAGTAAGTTCCCACTTCCTTTTAATGCACTAATGGGATCCCTATCTTTTCTTTCTTTCTTAACTAACATGCATCTGTGTAGGAGAAACTTCAGTTGGCCACCCTCGTTGATGAGGATGAGCGCGTGTCAGTCACAGAAGACCTAACGTCGAGGGCTGCAACTGGGGAGATAGTGGTGGTAGAGTCCAGTGATGTTGGGGAAGCAGGGGAAACATTCTCAGAAATCCTCGGGGCCCACAATCATATATGGGGAGCCGTGCCCCTAACTCTGAGTGATGGTAGACCTGAAGAAAGACCAAGGGGTAGACCAAGGTGAGTCTCACGCTCTAGAATCGTACTCATCATTCGGTCGGTTGAACTGGATAACAAAACCTTTACGTACACAGTTTCAAAGATGGTGTGTACATTAATAATGTAGATGACTGGAAAAACCGAGGCTCCACTCCAAATTTTAGTGCCGATCCCTGTCACATTGTGCACCCTATTAGACCAAGCCATAGTTCCCTATGAATGGACAATGGCGAAGGGTGATGTCACTGGTGGGATAGAAGTCAAGACGGACCAGGCAGACATCATCAAAGTGGAATCTAGTGATGAGGACCAATTCGAGGAAGAACCTACTACTGATCTCTTGGATGAGTTCCCCGCATATGAACCCACTGACCTATTGGATCAGGACAAAACTACCTCCGATGAAGAGGACAACAAGTTCGTTCATCGATGATCATGGAAGATGATCCACTATTTTATCACAGAGACCCATCAAACGCAATTGGTAGATCAGATGGGGAGGCTTTTTACCCATTTTCATGAACTATGCACTGGAGGAGTAAATGCCCAAAAACCTCATGTTCTTATTCGGGATTACCTTGCTGAGAGGGTGTGGGAGGATGCACACGGTCTCAGTGTCGACTGGCAGCAGAGAAGGGCTATCAACATTCAAAGGCTCCAGGAGGCTGAACATGAATTACAATGTTTAAGGGCGTGGGAAAATGAGTAGTCTTCTTTCCTCAGGGAAAAATTAGAGTTCATATCATTCCTGAAGGCCCAAATGGTAGGGGTTGAAGAATGAATGAAGCATTCCTCTAAAGATATGGCCACTATCCTAGCTGACGAATACAGGGCCCGGATCGGGGCCGATGAACTACGCCCTCTCACCGCCGAAGAGGAACAAGAGCTAAACAGGAGACAACAGATCTTGGAAACCACATGATGAAGGGTGGAAGAGCTGAAACACGCCATTGAAGAGGTTAACCCATCCAGGGGAGGGGCTGATCTTTGGGAACTGTAACTTATGTAAACCCACAAACATACTTTCATGATTTTCTTGTTTATGTTGGGTGCATTCATGGGTCCCATTATTTGTTTTGGTCAACTACATACTTGTTAAATTCATGGAATATCTAGAGATCAATCCCTAAGATCATGTGGGTCGGGCCCGATGCGAGAAACAAGGGGTGACCACCTCGTTATTCTGTCTAAGTGTAAGTGTTTTGACGAAGTTTTCGGAAATCCAATGTTTGAATGACCAATCTAGATTTGTAGGAAGAAAGAGGGGGGGTGAGTAGAGGAAAGAGTTCTTAGAATAGTCTAATTTCCTTTTTCCCAATGTGCTCTAGTGCACGAGTGGGGTAACGCTAGGGGAGTTAGAACCGATCCAAACATAAGGGAGTGGAATGTGTGAATCACGATACCCAAAATTCGGAACACTATAGAGGTGGCGTGACAATGAAGGATAACCATTGACTGTGTTCAAAACACAACATACTTATTGCGTTATCCTGACATGGGGATGAAAAACGAGAGCCGAACACTGACCATGTTCGAAACACAGGGCCTGACTCAAAATGTCATCCATTATTCTTCCGGAACATTAGCCCCAGAAAATAGGTGAGCCATAGACTGATAATCCATACTTTTAGGGGGTTCCTTTAGTCATGAAAGAGGATGAGGGTCCAAATAAAGGGCACACAAAATGTAGAGGGTGGAGTGATGGGTTGTTCGAATGGAGTCCAACACTCTTGAAATTACGCCACCGTGGTGAAGACACGTTAGGTGGCTGCATCGGTCTGATCAGGGATCATAACTACTTCCGAACATGACCTCTCTAATAAGGACCTGGAATGACTTGTAGTTTTACGTCATACTAATAAATATGATAAAAACATAGTTTAAACATCACACGATGAGGATGGTGCACATAGTTTAAAGGTCATACTGCCTGGACCAATATCAGGGCTGAGGGGCCAAGGGGTTAATGACCTTGGGGCTGGGCCCAAGTCCAATTGCCTGGGCATCACTATGCATCCCATGAGAATGAGAATCAAGAAAAACATAGTTCTTAAGCATGTCATGGACGGAGGCTAATGCTGGTAGGAAAAATCCTCTCTGGTGAGGAAGCTGACGCATCCCATAGTTATCATGGGGTATCCTGAACTTGTTCAGGGTAGAAATGCAGTTTAATTTCATGCATCAAGAAAATATGGACTTGTGTAGTTTAACGTCATACGATAAGATGAGGACTGAAAGGGGAGATTCCAAGAAGAGAGTATGGGATGCAGTAGCTATAAAACCAACATGAATGAGGACATAAGAAGTACGTACCACACCACTTATCCCCAGAGGAAGTTCTTTAGGTCAAGGGACCAAAAGTGAAAGTTAGACTGGGCCCGAGCCAAAGCGGTAGGGAGTTCCTATGTACCTCATGAGAATAGGAATCAAGACACATGTAGTTCTGAGAGTGCAGTTTAATGTCATACGGGATGATGAAAGGAATTTGTGGCATAGCTACACCAGTACACATCCTACCAAAACTACTAATCCCACATGAGTTGTGCTCAACGTGGGAAACAAGGAGTAGTGATGGGACTTTCCTAGTACTGGTAGGCACACATTAGGGGTAATGGGACGCTAAGTTAATGACATCCCAATAGTATTGACCCACCTTATTAATGCATGTAGATGTGCAGAGGTGTAAAACTGAGTGTGTTGGAATTCCACTTGAACATAAGAGAGTGGAAAGATGTGAATCATGATGCTCGAGATTTGGACCATAATGATAGTGACATAGAGATAGAGGATAACTGCTGACAATGTTTGAAACACAGTATCTGTTTCACGTTAGCTTGGAATGGGGACAAACAAATGAGGGTCGACCGCTGACCATGTTTGAAACACGAGACCTTTCACAAATGTAGTCTGAGGTATTCAGGGGCATTGGCCCAAGACGGTAGGTGAACCAATGTGGCATGGGACCGGGCCGTAAAGGGGGTCCCTTCAATCATGGAAGAGAATGAGGATCCAAATAATGGGATCATGAATCTTGGACATGGAACGATGGAATGTCCCTGTGAAAATTCCACACTTCGGGCTCTTTTTCACAATGCATCTGAGTTCGAAAATAAGACGCATCAGATAGAGGGAGTCAAGTCCCTTTACAAGGACAAGGGTCCTAGGGTTGCATGCTTCCAGCTTAAGGTTGTAGGTTGGACCATTAATGGGGTACTTGATTTAATGAATTGTGCGTAGTGCGGAGAAGTAGCCAAACCCAACGTGTAGTTCCCATAGAGAGATCTTAGTTTAGGGTCATAGAACTTGGACCAGATTGGGAAAAGACAAGGGAGGAACATGGTGCAGTTGTTGAAAAACCCGACGTGAATGAGAAACCAAGAGGTACTCGCCACACCACATGTTCCCAAAAGACTTCGGTCCAAGGGGATGAAAAAGAGGGGGCAGGATTTAAGATTCCTAGGGCTGTACCCGAAGACAATATGCCTAGGCATTCCAACATATCCCATGAGGATGGGAATCAACCCATACGTAGTTTTGGAAGATGTCGCGCAATTTAACGTCTTGCAGCAAGGATGCAGAGTGGTCTTAGTTTATGGTTATAGAGCTCAGACCATATATGGAACTGATGGAGGGAGACACATGGTGAGGTAATTATTAAACCCAATGTGAATGAGGACACCAAAAGTCCGTATCACCACAATGTGTTCCCCAGGATACTTTTAGGCCAAGGGACCAAAATTGAAAGTTAGGTTGGGCCCAAGGAAAAGTGTCTGGGAATTCCTACGTACCCCATGAGAATGAGAATCAAGCCATACGTAGTTCTAGATATAGCATGGTAAGGTACCAGTGCCAGGGATAGGTCATGCAGTCTAGCCCTCACACCAAAAGAAGTGGTATTTGATAGATCTTGTTTGTACTTTAGTATAGATGTGTGTTTTTCTATGAAGTGATAAACCTAGGACAAAGAATTATGGTATCTCTATAAAAATCAAGCCATATGTAGGCATTGAATAAATGGTATGGTGGATAACCAATACCCAACATGGTGTCCCCTCGAGTGAGGACACCACGATGTAGTGTCATTTTTCATCATTTTTCTAGGACGATAATGTCACAGTTTAAGGTCACATGGTAGGACCAACCATGAATTTTAACGTCATGCAAAAAAGACCCAACAGTTTAAAGTCATGTGGGACCATAAGGGTAATTCACATGATGTGATAAAGCATACCCGATGTGAATGAAGATGAGGTCCACATCACACCATGTGCAATTCCGAAGAAGAAACCTCGGGCCGAGGGGCCAGCAGAGGTCAAAAAATATGGTCTAGACCTGTGGAAAAGATGTTCAGGTGTTCCTACGTATCCCATGAGGATGAGAATCAAGACATACATAGTTATGAGAGTGTAGTTTAACATCATGCATGACGTAACAATTTAACGTCATGTAGGACCATATACAGTTTAACGTCATGCGAGACGACATACTGTTTAATGTCAAGCGAGACATAAGGTAGGAGGGAATAGTTCCTAGAAGGGGAGTACATGGTATATCTATTGAAAACCCAACATGAACGAGGCCATAATACCACACATGCCACACCACACAATCCTATAATAGTCAGGTCCTAAAAGGATAAACAGAAGAGATAATTAGTGGAACCTGAGCTGGACCCAAATATGAGATGTCTGGGTGTTCCTAAGTATCCCATGAGCATGGGAATCAAGCTATACTTAGTTCTTAGGGGAGGGAATATAAATAGATCTTAGTTTTAGGTCTTAGAGCTCAGACCATGGAGAAGAAAAACTCCTTCAAGCGAGCGCAGACCTCAATCTGATCCCTAATCCCATGTGAGTTAAACTCGGTGTGGGAAACAAGCGTGGAAGAGGTCTTTGCAACACATGGGATACACGTAAAGGGGAATTCGGTGCGGAGCCCTGAATGATGTCTTACCGCGACTTTGTCCTCCTAACATGCAAATGCGCACTGAGGGATAATACCAAGAGTGTTGAAATTACACTTAGACATAATGGGGTGAAAAAATATGTGAATCATTCAACTGAAATTTAAGGCTTGATGGGGTTGGTGTAATGATGGAGGATAACTGTTGACTATGTTTGAAACACAGTATCCATATCATGTGACATGAAATGAGAACAACAAATGAGTTTCAACCACTGACCATATTCAAAATGCGGGACATGTATCAATTTGTTGTTTGAAAACCTCGAGGACGTTGGCCCATAATGGTAGGAGAGCCCTTTTTCCAAGCATCCGTGCCATTTGGGGGTCCCTTCGGATGTGAAATATGATGAAATCCCAAATTAAATGGAACACAAAGCCTGAAAAATGGGTGAAAGAATGTCCAGGTAGAATTCGACACTCTAGGTTCTGAACCAGAGTACTCCTGGCAACATTGGTGAATCACCAAAGAGGTTCAGGGGACCCAAATTAAGAGTAGTTGACTCAAAAATATTAGTGTAGGGAAATGGAGCGAAGGTCGCTCAAGAGAGAGAGGTATGTGGTGTTATTGTTATAAACCTGATGTGAATGGGGACATAATCCCATACCACAACGTGTACCCATCCCCTAGAAGGAATCAGGCCAAGAGGCCAAAATTATAAGGAGGTTTCTAAGATATAGGGCTAGACCCAAATACTAGACATTCGAGTGGTCCTAGGTATCCCATAAGGATGGGAATCACACCACACATAGTTCCGATGAAGGATACTATGCAGTTTAATGTCATGTAGCAAGGAAACAAATAGGAGAAAGGTACCCCAACAAGGGATGTGTATGGCACGCCAAGTAGCCTAAGGTGAATGAGGGAATACGCTCATACCACATCATACGATCCCGGATGAATACTTGGGACAAGGGGCTGAAAAGGTTGAGGGACCTGAAACAGGAAGTCCCAACCAGTTCTCAATTTAACACCTAGTGGTGAGGACGATGGTTCTCTTAGTTTAAGGTTGTAGGGCTCGGACTGTAGATGCCTAGTTTAATGTCATATGCAAGGGACAACTGAGTGGAGGAAAACCATCAAGCCTATGGAAAACCACAAAATAGAAACAATGATAGAGGATAATTTTTGACCATGTTCGCAACACAATATCCGTATTTGTGTGACCAGGGTTTAGGGTCAGACAATTGAGTGTTGACCATTGACCGCATTCATAACACGTGACTTGTGTCAATTTTTCATTTGAAATCCTTGAGGACGTTGGCCTGAAATGGTAGGAGAGCCCTTGGGCCAAGAATCCATGCTATTCAAGGGTCCTTTTGGATATAAAAAATGATGGAAACCCAAATGATAGGGTGCGTGAAGCATGGTGGGGCTTGTGCTAGCAGAAAGGATGATAGGTGGAGGGATGTCTCATGGGGATATGTGTGGCATAGTAAAACAACTCGAAGTGAATGAGGACGTGAGTCCATAAAACACCACACAATCCTAGACGAGAACTTGGGACAAGGGGCCAAAAGGGTCGAGGGACTTGAGGCTGGGAGTCTCGAACAACTGTATCCATATGACCCCTCATGTGGGTATTGCCTTACCACAACTCTTAATCCAACGTGAGCAATGATCAGTGTGGGAAACAAGGTGTAAGACCAGGCTCTCCCCAACATATAGAGGTACAACCGCTAGACTCACACTCCTTCCCAACATTGAAGCTTGAAGAGACAGCGAGGCAGAATGAACCACTACACTCAATATTTGGGAAATATGGGGGTGGTGACAAAAACAAAGGGTAGCTGTTGACCAGGTTCAAAACACAGCATCCATATCATGTGACCAGAAATGGGAACAACAAATGAGCATCGACCAATGACCATATTTGCAATGCGATACTTATATCAACTTGTTGTTCGAGGTCCTCGAGGGAGTTGGCCCGCAATGATAGGATATCCCTTAGGCTAAGTATCCATACCGTTCGGGGGCCCTTTTGGATGTGAAAGATGATGGGGTCTCAACTATAGGGAGTGTGTGAAGCATAAATGTGCCTGTGAAATTTAATGTCAACTAGGACGGTGAAAGAGGTGGAGATCTTCAGGGAAGGAGATATATGTTGTATTCATGATGAACCCAATGTAAATGAGGGAAAAAGCCAGCACCACACCATGTTTTCTGACCTGAGGGGGTATTTTGAAGTTGGGGCTGGGCCAATAGACAAAATGTCCGGGCGTCCCTACGTATCCCATAAGGATGGTAATCAAGACATACATAGTTCTTGAAGGCCATGCGTTTTAGCATTGTGCGGTGAGGATGTGGGAGAATAGAAGAATGAGGAGGGGAGAACATAGTGTGATCATCGTAACCCTAACATGAGTGGGTCCAAAGAAGCCTACACGACACCATGCAGGATCCTCCAAGAGAACTACACCCTGGGGGGATTGTCAAAGAGGAAATAGGGACTAGACTCAAGATGAAGCGTCCGAGCATTCCTACGTATCCCATGAGGATTGGAATCAAGCCGTACATAGTTATTTCAGTTTAACATCTTTCATGATGACATATAGTTTAATGTCATGCAGAACATAATAGTTTAAGGCCATGTAGGACCGAGTACAATTTAACATCATGCGGGAAGACATACAGTTTAATGTCATGTGGGACATAATAGTTTAAGGTCGTGTAGCACCAGATATAGTTTAACATCATGCCAAATGACATATAGTTTAATGTCATGCGGGACAAAACAGTTTGAGCTCATGTAGGGATAGATACAGTTTAACATCATGCGGGATGACATACAATTTAATGTCATGCAGGACATAATAGTTTAAGGTCGTGTAGGACCGAATACAGTTTAACGTCATGCGGGATGACATAAAGTTTAATGTCATGCAGGACATAACTGTTTAAGGTCTTATAGGACTGGATACAGTTTAACGTCATGTGGGAAAACATAAAGTTTAATGTCATACGGAACTAGAGGTACTTTTTCCACTCTCAGTTTAACGTCATGAAGGACAAATACTGAATAGTTTTACATCCTTCAGTTTGGACGAACCACACATTTTAACATCTTGTGGTATGGACAGAATAGTTTAAGGTTGTGTGGGACCAGGTACCACTTAATGTTTTTTATGATGACATAAAATTTAATGTCATGTGGGACCGAACATTTTGAGGTCATGTAGGACCCGACAGTTTAAGGTCATGTAGGACCATCTATAGTTTAAGGTCATGTAGGACCAGGTTCACTCAAGAAAAGTACTGATTAAGGAACTTGTCATTGGTGGGAGGAGTTATATGCTCACCATCCATGGTAACCAGGGAGTATGCGCCATTAGGTTAAACCTTATGAATGATGTAAGGTCCTTCCCACTTGGGATCCAACTTGGGTGGTTTTCGTCCAGGTATCATTGGTGTTCTCAAAGCCAACACCAAGTCACCTTGAAAGAAAGAGCAGAGGTAAACTTTCTTGTTGAAATCTCTTGTTATCTTGTTCCGATGCCTTTCCAGATCGTGCAGGGCACGCAACCTGTAATTGTAAATTACTTCCAATTCATCCAGGAGGATTTCAGCTACTTTATCCGGTGCTTGATGATCATAGACAACTATGCGTAATGAAGGAAACTGAATCTCGATGGGCATGATAACCTATGTTCTGTACACCAGGAAGTATGGGGTCACCTGTGTGGAATTACGAGTCAACTTTCGATAAGCCCAGAGAGCATTGGGGAGCTTGTCCGACCAACTCTTCTTGTTCCAACCAACCATTTCTACAGAATGTTAGAGAGGGTTTTATTTAATGCATCGATCTGCCCATTTGATAGTGCATGGTAGTGGGATGTATGGTTAGAATAGATGTTGTAATTGGCGTATAACTTCTTCAACTATGCTACCCAGAAGTTTGTGCCATTATTGATGAGGATGGTTTGAGGGAATAAAAACTGGTAGATGATATTTGAGCTCACAAAGTCGACGATAGAATGATCCTTGACCTCCTTGAGCAGAACCGCTTCTTCCCACTTGGAAAATAAATCCGTAGCAGTTAGGATGAACCTACATTGGAAATATATCGCTGGTGGATATGATCCCATGACATCGAATCCCTAGACCACAAAGGGCCAAGAGTACTTGGTAATGTGGAGAGGCTCTGGCGGTTGATGTATAAATTTGGCATAAATTAGGCATGCATGGAACCTCTTGGAAAACTCGATGAATTAAAGGATCATAGAGGGCCAAAAATACCCCAGTCTCAAAATATGGTGAGATAGTTTCGACCCAATATGATGAGCTCTGTAGGAACTGGAATGAACCTCCTATATGACTTGAGGAATCTCATCTCCTTGAATGCATGGAGGAGAATCCCATCAAACCCTCTCTTTTAGAGGATCTTCTCAAGACCAAGACCACTCTGGAGGGTAAACTGTAATGTGCAGCATCAGATTCGCTCACAATCAGCTCGATCAGATAGGATATTACCATTCTATATGTACTATACAAAGGAGGTTCTCCAGTTGGGAGTTACCTCAATCACTGCATCTGGGGAACCTGGAGGTCCTGATGTGGAGACGCCAGTGGTAAGGTGGCTTACTTGCAGGCTGTCATCATCATCTGAAGTGATAGGAGCGATGAATCTCTAGTGTTCCACATGGATAATCAAATCATCATGTTCATGGTCTATAAATGATGCAGCTATGCTGGCCAAGGCATCAACTCGATAGTTCTGGTGAGATGGGGACTGGGCCATCAGCTGGAGGGTGTGTTCCAACAGTGGTATGAGTTCTGGATTTATGATGACATAGTCACCTTTGATCTCCTTGATGACTAGTTCAGAGTCCCCTTTCACATGAAATTGGGTAATTTCAATCTCGAGGGCCAGCTCGAGGCCAGTAATGAGAGATTGGTATTTCGCCTCATTGTTGGTGAAACCTTCTAACAGCAGGACTGAATACAGTAGAATGACTTCGCTGGAGTGATGAAGACGACACACATACCTACTCTATTGAGCCTAGGGTCATTTAGACTTTTTCCAGTGGGTCTCCGAGAGGCATCATCAAAGTGGATTTTCCAGAGCAAAATGGCATGGTCTACCGAGAGGATTGCCTCATTAGAAAAGTCAATGTCTAGAGACTGGTCCGCGGGAGCTGGATGAGCGGTGAGGAAATATGCCAATTCTTTCCCCTTGATAGCTTTATGAGGAATGAAACTGAATTCAAATTACTATAGAATCACTGACCACTGAGCTATACAACCTTTCAGCATGGGGCAGTTCAGGATGTACTTCAGAGGATCTACTCGGGACACAAGCTGTACCTCATGGTGCTGCAAGTAATGTCCCAATTTCTGTACTACGAATACCAATGCAAGGAAAATATTATCGATAGGGGATTATTTGGTCTTAATATCTAGGAGAATGTGGCTAAGATAATAGAGACTATTTTCTATCCTCTCATTGTTCTTCTGGGCGAGAAGGGCACCGAGAGATCATTCCCGGGCGGTCACATAAAGGAACAATGGCTTTCTGGAGATATGTGGCATTAAGACCAGAGGATGGAGAAGATACTGCTTGATTTCCTCAAAATCAGAATGAAATTATTTGTCCCACTCATAGAAAGTTACTTTCTTCATGATCTGGGAAAAGGGCTTACACTTGCTATCTAGATTCACGATGAATCAGCGTATGTAGGCTAAGTGGCCTTGGAAACCTCGAAACTATCAGAGGTTTCTTGGGGGATACATCTATCTGATGGACTTGATCTTTTATGGGTCGATTTCAATGCCCCAGTATCTAACAAAGAAACCAAGAAACATTCTAGAGGTGATCCTAAAGGAACACTTCAATGGATTCATCTTCAGGTGGTGGGAACGAAGGAAGCCAAACACTTTCTCAAGGTCTTTGAGATAGTGCTGATGCTGGAGATATTTGACCACCAGATCATCCATGTAGCATTCCACCAGTGTCCTGAGGATTGACTTAAATATACGATGCATATCCCATTGATAGGAGACACCTGCATTCTTTATACTGAAGGGAATGGATTGGTAGCATAAAGTACCTTGTGTTTCTATGAAGTCATAGACTCATCATCCATGAGATTCATTCGGATCAGGTTATACCCATAGTACCCATCCATGAAGGAGAGGTCTTGGAACCTAATTGTAGAATAAATCAACAATTCTGTCACAAAAAGGGGAAAATCATCCTTCAGGAAATGACGGTTGAGATCCCATAATTTGATGCAGACTCTAATCTATCCGTTCTTCTTCCTGACTGGCACAATGTTGGCTATCCATTTGGGGTACTGGAACTCCTTGATGAAATTTTATTTTATGAGCTTATCAACTTCGGCTTTGACCATGGCCCCATGAGAAGGGTGCATCTTTCTGGGAGGCTTCTTGAACCCACGATGATTTTCCGGGAGACTGAGGCGGTGGACGACTAACTAAGGATCTAGTTCTGGAATCTCGTCATATCTCTAGGTGAATACATAATGATTTTGTTTATGGAAGTCCATGTACTTATATTGCTCCTTGAGGGGCATAGTGGCACTGATAAATGTGGGTTTCAAATCTGCCTCTCTATTGAGGTTCACCTGTACCAATTCATCAACCGTGGTAGAGACTCCCTCTTCAAAGGCAGGGGGAGTATCCTCTAAATACTCTTCCTCACTTATGTAGGTGGGATCCTTGGTGTGAGGAGTTTCCTCTGAGTCGACAGATCCTGATGGGAGAATGGTACCAGCCTGAACGACAGTGAACACTACATTATGGAACTCTTGTGCTGCCAAAACCATAATGATGAAGGCTATTGATCCGATCCCATCCAGTCTTTGGCCTAAAGGGCCACACTTGATGATATCAAAGCAATAGTGGCGCGTCGAATTGAGCCAGTTTATCCCAACCTAGTGAAACAAGCAAGTATGATGTATTTCAATCACTATGGGGTGAGCATCCCGATACTTTATGGGAGCAGGGGGCTCTGGGATCACTAGAGCCTGATTCCTGTAGGAGAATGAGGTGATCTTCCGGCATCAATTAGACTTGGGAATGTGCTCCACCCTCATTCTAGAAACAAAAAATCATTGTCACATGTCTGAGGTTGTATCCTCCAATCGGTGGATTGGAAAGATGTAGGCATCATCCAGATCTGTCCACGGGTTGGTTGCAGCTGGAGCATGCTCAACCTCATTAGCCTGGATCTGCTTGTCCTTGCTCTTGTAATAGTCGGCATCCAGATATCAGGCTTCATAAGAGGAAAAGAGAGATGCTTCACCTTTATGTATGCCCACTTGACCATTAATGGAGTACTTGAGGCAGTGGTGATACGATGAAAAGACCGCCTCATATAGGTGGAGCCACGACCCACCCATCAATGTGTTGTAAGCAGTGTCCTACGAAACAACCATGAACCCCATACTGGTAATTAAGCCACTGAACTAGGTATTCAGGTGGATCTTTCTGACTGATGTCTATTTTATCCTATCATAACTTGGAATTTTCAGGTCAAAGGGACCTAGATCATCCTCGGACAACCCCAGTTTTTGCAGTGTCCAAGTCGGGATTAGGTTGATCCCAGAGCCTATGTCAACAAGAAAACGACGAAACTCCATGCCATTAAATTTGATGATGACGTATAGTGGGAAAATGTTCTCCTGTATGGGAGAGCCTTCATCTTCTCCAGAGAATGAGATGATGGCCTGACATTCAGTATGCTCAGCCACCTCAGTATGGAAGGATTCTGTAGCTGTTACCTCCGTCTCAAACTGAAAAGGATTATTAAGGCCTCGATGAGGGCCTCACACCTATATGTTGACAGGAGAAGGGCCTTAAGGATGGAAAACCTTTCTGAAATTATAAAAAGATGTTTGAGGACATCATACTTCTGTGCCAAGTGCGAGCTTCTGCTTATAGGAGGCCGCTCTGTAATAGGAGGTATGGTGGGTCCTGCCGGCTAGACCGGCGACTGATTGGTGGTGGGAATATCCCACAACGCACTAGTAAAAGCCTGTGGAGTGACTACCATATGAGGGATAGATGACTGAGACCAGTCCATAGCAAAGCGTGGCTGATCATAATGTGGTTGATGTGACTTTTCCTGATCAAGAAACACAAACGAGGGTGAAGGCGGATTTGATGACACCAGCCGAGAAGGATGAATGTGCTGAGCTCTGTGCTGGGCCTACTACCTGGTTTCGGTAGCATGCCCATCCTAGCTAGAAATACTGACCGAGGCACTCTGACGATCCATATTGTCACGACTCTGTCAATGAGGATGATGACTGGGAACATTGGGAGGATCCTCCTGGCGCTCCTCACTATCAGAAATCATGTAGGGGTTTACCAGATCTATAGTGTTAACCTAGGAATACCCTTGACTATCACTTGAAGAATCATCCACTACTATATGGATCCTGGGAGGAATTACCATCTAATGGGGCATAAAGTTACTGAGAGTACGGGATGACAATGACATCATTAGGGGACTTTGTTTTTCTTTTCACTGTTGATGCTTGATCTTCTGGGAAGAGGAAAAATGATCTGTTGATGCAGAGGTAATGGTTGCAGGTGAAACAATATATCCTGAAGGTTTGGGTTGATTCAAGCATACACATATAATACCATGGGAACATGTGACTACCTTACGAGCCATCCCGTCATCGAACTTCTGGGACCCGCGGTGAGAAACCTGATGCCACTCACCTTCACTGTCACTACTGCTATCGGGATTCATGAATACACATGCCACATGTGCCAGAGCTGGGCCCAACCTGACTACATTGTTGTCGAACTAGTCTTGAAGCCAGTCCTTAACACATAGAACTGTTTAAGGGTGTTCCCCAAGATCCAATGATAGGGGCAATAATTGGGGTGATCAATGATACCCACCTGTTCTGGCCTCATGCATTCAGGAAAATGCACAATCCCCTATTCGAATGAACTTCAAAAATAGCCAGGGACCCGAGCCTCATTAAATGAGTAGGTTCGGTTTCTCAAGTATGAGAAAGAGGCCCTAGGATCATGACCCTGACGAGGGTATGGGGGAGCCCATCGAGGAGGTGGAGCTTGGTTATCTTTCCTGGGCGGTGGTGGCACGTTACGCGAGGATGCTTGTCAGTTCTAAGTTGTGCGCTGCTGGGCCGGAGGCTACGCCTGAGGTGGAGGGCCTCTACGAGGCTGTGGAGGCAGCTCCACTGGTAACAAATCTAGTTTCCTGGTGGCCTTTATCTGTGCCACCACGGTAGTCTCAGCCTTATAGGCCCTTGTTGAGGTAATCGTAGGAGGAAACATGTGTGCTTACCTGGCCTGTTGTAAGGCTTTCTCTAGGTGCTGGGCCTTATCAGAGAAGTCTCAGAATCCCCTAGGGTAGTTCTGGGTGATCAAAGAGGGGACTAGTTCTCTCTTGACATCCCCCACACAAATCATCACCAGTTGTTCCTGAGTTAGTGGCATGTTAAAGAAGTATGATCCCTTTCCATCAGGAAAAAAAGTCTACGACGCGCTCATCAGGCCTCTGCTTTCACTTGAAGAGGTCTGCAATACTCATCTTTTGAGTGGTGAAACTAATTTGGTAAAGAAATTTCCTATGAAGATTTTCCCAACCGGTTACTGATCCGATGGGTAGCTGGATGTACTAGACAAATGCAGGCCCTTACAATGTCTGTAAGAAGCATCAGAGTTTGGCGGCCTCCTGCTGCGCCAGAGTTCCCAACATGGGTCCTCACCTTGAAATGAAGTGGGCCAGATGCGGCAGTCGGTAACCTATCCCACTAAAGGGGGAGAAGGCGGGATTTCCAAAACCTGGGGGTGTTTCCATATCATCCACCCATGCCAGATATAGCTTGACATTGTGAGGGATGTACACCTATCGTGTTTCCCATGACTCGAGGTGGGAAATGAGTGCCTCCATGGGATCATCTGGGTGGGGGTTCCTATCTTGATGGGGACACCTAACCACCAGTGCGTTGGTGGGTTATTCAATGTGATAAGTAGGACCAGTGGATTGTTGAGTGGATGTTAGGATGACCTGCAGAGCAGTTGGGGGAACCTAAACTAGGTCCTGAGGGTTTTCATGTTAGTAAGATGGATTTGGCGACACATACTATGCCCTCTTTCCATAAGTTCTTGCCTCAACCTTACCTATGTGGGTAGTATGGTCAGGGCCACCTGGAGGCAATTTTCTGGGGGAAAGTTGTGTCGGCCCCTACTACCTCAGATGAGGATCACCATATTCTAGTCATTGCTTCGCGACACGCTCAACAAGGAGGTCATATACCATCTTCTTATGCTCCGTGAGCTGTTGATGCAACATAGATTTCTAGAGATCATCCTCCATCTTTTTTACTGAGCCAGAAGGGTTAGAGGGATTGACAGTTCAGAGGTACTCCTTACCTTTATTGAGATTTTAGCTAAGGACCAATGCCTAAGTGGATACAGGAAGATCTGATAGATTTCTTTTCTAGAGAGTGACCCTTCCTGAAGGGTCTAAAAGTTGCGGCACTCCACCAGGGGGTATTTTTCACCAAGGAGTTATGCTTCCCTCTCCTCCTTCGATAGATTGGCTATGTTAACCGAAAATCTTCCTGGAGGCATATCCTAGATATCTCATGGAAATTTGGGCTGGTGTCAGATGGAACTAAAGTGGAGGGTATCATACTACCCCCAACCACTGATCTGCATGTGGGGAGAAGCCTCCTTGATAATCATGCAGAGCAATTTAATGCTCTGGATGCATATTTGTTGGAGGGTCATATGGCGGCTTGGTGAATTAGGGCACTGGGCCACGAGGAGTGCATCCAGATCAACCAGACAAAATTGTTGGCCGATCTCTTAGAAATATGATTAGCTTTTTGGGGTTTCCACTCACTGATGATGAAGACGGAAGTGTGTCTCCCAAAGGGTTTGGAGAAAGTATCCAACTTCCTCCTTGGTGAGTGATTACAATGTATTGAAGTTTGGTGCTGCTACTGGCCAAAAAATCTTCGAGAAATGGTCTTCCACATGATCCTTATCCCGGATTCAGGGTCTAGCCCTTCATTTCCCCACTCATCAACTAAAGGCGTCTAGGGAACTGGTAGAGGCACTGAAGAAGATCACTTAGATGGTAGGCTCGCCGGTGGAGAATACGGTGAGCGGGCTGACAAGCCGCTACATCTCGGGCTATCCTTAGAAGAGTGAAGTGACTTGGCAACCACATCGCGATAAGACAGGATGGTGACCTCAGTTTCTGATGCAGGGACTACGAATGCTGGTGGTAGACTATGCTATTTCTCATTCTCCATCGGCCCCCAAAATAACTCTCCACGATCTCTGGTCAAGGTAGAGAATTCTCCAGGTGATGACGGTGGAGATTGCATGGCCAGACCCTAGGGGGATGCCAAATTTTCATCCTCCTGGATGTATATGCAGAGGGAGGAAGGGATCTGGTAGAACTCACATTTTAGAAGTATGAGGATAATGCGCCTTGTTCTTTCCCCGACCCTTGACACGAAGGATATGGCGAGGGTTCCATTACTGAATCCTATTTTGCCTCATAATATGAGAAGCAGATAAGTTTAATATCAGTCTGAATCTTCACGGTATTCTTTTTGTGGTAGCGACGACCTGCCTTCCTGCCCTGTGATGGCTCTTTGGGACAGGGTAGATTTCTATCTTAGGGAGGTCCTTCAGCCTAACTAGTGCTGGGGTGGAAGGACTTCTGCCTGAGTGAGCTGGGGTGCGAGGAGCACCTGAAAATATATCAAAAGGAACATGGGGAGGACCTCCATGTCCACTGGCTGACACACGAAGAGGATCTCTGCAGGAAGTGCTGGAGCAGTTAGGACCTCTGCTGGAGTTGGTAGAAGTATGGGTAGGACCCCCATGTTTATTTCCCCTGGCAGCATCAGTGCGATGGGGGTCCTCGTACTGGTTAAGCTGAACACGGGTAGGACCTTCGTGCTAGGTGCTGATGAAGTGAGGATGACCTTCACTCCTCTGATTGATGTGGTGAGGAGGACCTTCAACAGCTTCTATAAGGATATGGGGAAGGCCCCACACTAGAGATTTATTGGATGTGTGACATCTTCACATCGGCATCCCGTGGCAGGAGGAATGAATCCATACCCGACGTCATGAGCATGGAAGAGGATTTTGTACTGAGTGTCACTACCGAGGGGAGTACCCTCGTTCATATTGATGGTGGCTTAGGTAGGACCTCCACACCTAGATTAGAAGTGGGTAGGACCCACATCTCAATGGTGGTGGTACAAGAAGGACCTTCGTATTGGGTGTCGTTGCCGCGGGTCGGCCCGCAGTGGGTGCTACCTACACTAGCAGCCAGGAGAGTCCACCCGGCATGCCTATTGGGCGGTTGGGGCCTCAATACGGGATGGTTATATGAGTTCCCATGTTCAACATAGATAGGGGGATGATGGTATACGTCGGTGGTGGAACGATCCATGGTAGTCGTTGACGTTGACACCCCTTGGAGGGAATCCTCCTCAGCCCGCGATCAACGCTGGTGTTGAGTCAGTCGGACTAGGGCCAGCGGTGCAAGCACATAGCTTACCTGCTCCTAGACCAGTGGGTCTGGGTGGCGGTTCTAGCGTATCCTAGTGGGGGCCCTCTTTGGGAGCCCCGGGAATAGGATCCAGGCCGGGCTGTCCGGACATCCCCCACCTCATCGGCGCATGGGAGGGAGTCATCAAAGAGTTTTAGGGATAAGCTCTCAAAACGGCTGTGCATCGAAGTGGGGATAAGTGTCTCCCTGCGCGGCCTTTGGGGGTGGCAGTGGTGACACAAAACAGACGCCTCTAGGTCCTATTGGGCTATATCCCGAGTTGGGATAATCCCCTCCTCCTCGTATCAGCAGATGTGGTCTTTTATCACCCTTATTTGGAAAATTTCAGAAGGGGATATGGGGTGTGAGTGCCCAAAAACTGTGAGTGTGGAGACTGTCGTAGAAGTGGTGGATCCATGCGGGGCTTCCGTGTTGATATTTCCCCTTCCTCTGCGTCAATGGATGGGTGGTGATCGGTTTCCTGTTACAGCAGCTTGGGTCCGGAAAGGTAGGGAGAATAAACCATTAGTGGTGAAACAAGGAAATTGACATCCAGTGACCCAATGTCATTCCGTCTTCCATGGATGGTAATAAGGATCCACACTGACAACGTCACCAATCGAGATGTCCAACGTTTTAACCGCCCCTACTTCTGGCGAGTTTCACGCCAGGCCCACTATTTGCTTGGCGGGACCTAGTGCCAGATACATGGATCCAGTGACACGCTAGTCCACAAATGTCTCAAACATGAATAATATCCATATTGAGGAGAATAACTTCACATCATGTTTACCATTTATATTTCTGGCACTTTCTCTGGGGTACACGCATCCGTCTGTTCTAGAGGATGCGATGACCGTTGCCCTGCATTCCCGCTTCCCAAAGGCAGGCGACATCCATCACCTATTCAAGGGATTTTTCTTCTTGATCGAAATGGGATGATGGGATGTCGATTCCTCCTTGGAACTCATCACCTAGTTTGGGTCTCCCTCATAGATTAAGACGTTGTACATGAAACTCTTCCCAGGGCCATGTCTTCATGAATGATGGTTAATTACCCTACTTATGTCCGGAAATTCCAAGGGGTCCGGTCAGGGTAGAAACCTTCAGTTAGGGGAGTACTCACGTTGGAAATCACTGTCGTGTCTAGAAGTTGGAACACTGGCGCATCTGGGTTTCTTCCTCTTATTATAGGGATTATCAAGGGCGCGGAAGCCTGAGGCATCCCACGTCGAATCCGAGGAATTATATTCCATAGGCATGTCTCTAAGGTTTTTCTTAGCTTCCCATGTTTAACATAGGGTATGCCGCAAGTTTAACATCTAGCGGAGACAGATTAGATAGATCATAACACTGACTGGATTTGATCAGATGGATGAAACCCCTAGAGGGAGCATATATGCTGGGAGCAGTGAGAAAGTGGGTGACATGATTCCACCAGGATTTGGAGGCCCAGGTGAGAATCAGGATGGTCGTGGATTATTGAGAGTGGATGGAGAGTGAGATGGAGCCAATGCAATGGCGATGGTGAAGTCGGGCATGAGCCTTGAAGAGACTTCTTACATATCCCCATGGTAGGGAATCAAAGTCTGCGTAGTTTGGTGAGACGATGGGACACCTAAGGAGGCGACCCGTATGGAGGGGACCTGGAGGAAGTTGAACCTATAGGTTGGGGCATGACCTTCCCGAAAAACTTAGGTTCAAGAGAAAGACCAGAATAAGACATGAGTGATGGGCTTGGACCTCAGGGAGGTTTCCTACATACCTTGACTTAGCAAGGATCAAAGTCCACGTATTTCAGGATGGGGCATGGAATCGAGGTGTGCACAGGGGGGCAACTACCCGATGACATGATGGGGCTTACGCATGGTTAGAAGCCAGACGTTGGTCTAACACTTGAGGGTGGACCAGATATGTGGGTCCCAACAATGGGGACTACAACGACTTACTGTCGATTGGGGAACACGACATATTACCGTCGATTGGGGTTGAAAACAGATTACCGCTGATTGGGGTTGACAATAGCTTATAGCTGATTGGGGTTGACAACGACTTACTGCTGATTGGGGGACAATTTAGTGTCATGAGGGAAAAAAAGGGGCGTACTATTTAACATCATTCAGGATGGGGGTGGACCGACGTGAAGTAGTCAAGACTGATGGGAGTTGGGCTTGAACCTTAGGGAGGAATCTTACGTACCTTTCCTTGGCAAGGATCAAAGTCCACATAGTTCAGAAGAGGTGTTGGTGAACCGACATGAAGTTTTCTGGATGAATGATTGTTGGGCTTGAACCTCAAGGAGGATTCCTATGTACCTTTCCTTGGAAAGGATCAAATTTCATGTAGTTCAAGAGAGGTGTTGGTGAATCAACGCGAAGTGGTCGGGACCAATAGGTGTTGGTATTGAACCTACGGGAGGCTTCCTACTTACCTTGCCTTAGAAAGGATCAAAGTTCACGTAATTATGGATGTTTGGTGGACCGACATGAAGGGGGTCGGGTTCAATAGGTGTTGGGCTTGAACCTCTGGGAGGCTTCCTACGTACCTTGCCTTGGCAAGGATCAAAGTCCATGTAGTTTGGGAAGTGTTGGGACTTACAGTCTAGGGTGGCCCAGAGAGGATGTCATGGTCAATTCTTACTCTAATCCCATGTGATTCATGCTTGGTGTGAGAAACAAGAGGCAGTAAAGACCTGACGATCACATCGCTAAAGATGCGTCCGTGAGAGGTGATGTGAGGCTTACACATGGTTATCAGCCCAAAAAGGAAACAGGGGCTTACACGTGGTTCGTAGCCCAAAGAGGAAACACAGGCTTACATGTGATTCACATCCCATAGAGATGGATATTGGAACTTACTCTAGGATGGAGGCCCGAGTGGTGACAAGGCCCAGCGGGAGAGGGATTTGGCATGGAAGAGAGGAGGGTTCTAGTGCCTATACCCCCTCTGGTCCTTGGAACATAATAATAAAGGAGGATTAAGGGTACTACCTCCTACAAGAAAGGCTAGGGGATTAAACTGAGGTGGTTGCCCTTCACCACAGATAGACACTTCTCCAACAGAAAGGATCTCATTCCATGCGAGGAAGATCTCACTCTCGTGGAGATGAGCAGGCGTAGAGAATGTCTGAGACGGGGCACCCCTCGTATGATGCATGGGGAAGGGTAACAGTTTAACGTCATGTGATGAGGATGATGGTGCTTGGAAGTTTAATTTCCTACATCTTGGATGATGTGGGTTCACTCCTCACCCTTAGGACTTACATAATCAGCATGCTTTAACCCTTGGTGAAGGGAAGGCACCGAAAATTCTGTGGTGAGGGGGTGTTGTGGAGTGACCCATTGAGGGGACCACGTTAGCGTGGCTATGTAAATAAGCAATATCCGTTAGCATGCCTATGTGAAGAAGCATGAGGCGAAGCAACGCAATGGGAAGAACCAACCAAGGGACTTTAAAGTCTCTTCATACTAGCTTGGAGAGCCGTATAGGAAAGGGGTGTGTAAAGAATTTGGTCTTAGGAGGAGGTGTTTTTCTAAAAGGACGGGCTTCACGAAGAGGCTGGTCTTCACAGAGAGGCTGATCTTCATGAAGAGACTAGTCTTCACGAAGAAGCTGCACCTCGTGAAGGGAAATGACCACTAGGAGAAGAGGGGATCTGCAAAGGTAAAACACTTCACGAAGAGGGGAGTCTTTATGAAAGGGCAAGGCTTTGTGATGTGATACCATTAAGGGAGCAGGGCTCCGACTTAGCGAATACCTCTTTGTTTTGGTGGAATTTTACAAAGGATTTATGCTTCACGAAACCTCGACCACCCCAAAGGGGCTCCATAATCTACAAAGGAGCCATTGTGAAGGGAATCTCCCCCTAGGAGGAGGTTGAAAAGGAAGCAAAGAAAGATGGCTCACAAAGGCAAAGTACCTTTGGGAATCCATGTGAAGGCTTCATGAAGCTCTACGTGAAATAGGAAAGTGAAAGGTCAGAGTAAAAATGGTTTGGGAGAGGGGTTGTCTCTTCTATTTATAGGAAAAACCCTGATCTAGGGGTGCTGATCTCACCGCGGAGCTGTGTAGTGCCACAGAAAGGAGCTAGTTTTTTGGCTCGCAGAGGGCCTCGCGGAGGGGTGAGATGCATCGCAGGGATCGACAGATGGGGACGATGCTGGGCACCTCACGCAGGACCTGACGCCATGCAGGGGCCACCACCGGCACAGACTCTCATTGGGAAGGGGCACCATGGAGCCACTCGGGGAACCATCTGCATGGACCCAGTGTCCGCCGCACAGAGGGCTTTGTATGAGGCCTTTTGGAGGCAGGTCAGGGTCTCTTCTCGACCTGTTCAAGGGGGATTTGTCTAATAAGATTGTTGAGCTTGTGGGATAGATCAGACGCATGTGTGTTTTCGGTGCCAACAATATATATATATTATTATATATATTATATATATTCTTTTTTTTAATTTTTTTTGTTTTTATTTTTAGGTTAGATCATAGGGGGTGGGGGGGGTCTTCATAGTGGATGGTTGAGAAGTGGATTCTCCTTCTCCGGTGAGTACGGTGGAATTAGAGATTCATCTTACATTATGGAAGGTTTGTCTTCTTCATCAGTGGACAAATGTGGATCAGCATAACACATGGTAGTTTGTCATAGTGAGGTTGACATTTTATTTTATTTAGATCTCATGGCGATGAGATCGTAGTGGCTCCTATCACACAGCAGTTGTTCTTCACGTAATCAGTAATTCATCGAGGAGGGTGACGACACATTAATTTTCCTTTTATAGTGGCATGATGTAATTAATCATATTTTCCATTTATTTTTTTGGATATTTTATACATTATTTTTGAGACTAGGCACTCAAATGACATGCGATTCTGAGTCCCAATGTGCCTGGAATAAATGTTTGAAATATATTAAATATATTAAATATATTAAATAGAATGCTTGTTCAGTTTTCATGAAAAAGTGGAATAAATTATAAATGTGGTTTAGATCAAAAATTAAAGTGCACCATTGAGTTCAAAATGTGGGTTTAACCTAGGCGCAACATAACCTTTGATGGTGGAGAATGTTTTTGGGAAAGTCACCGCAGGTGTAAAATGAATAAAATAATTGACTTAATTATTTTATTTTATTTTGATGACACAATGAACTAACCTATTCTAAAAATAAATGGTTATGGGGAATTCCTAGGTTTAGCTACAAAAAAATCTAGATATCCAGAGGACTATTGTAGAGCCGTTGGAGGAGATTCCACTGGTGGATGATGACTAGATCAAAGATTGATGACTGGAGCAAGACAAGATTATAGGATCTCACCAAAGATCATAGTGTAGCTCCATTCTTCATCAGGTATAAATCCAAATCGAGGTAGCATGTTGTTTGATTTGGATTTAATTCCTTATTTCATTTGCAATGAATAAAACAGATCAATCAACCAACAGAATGATCTGCGGATCATGCCTATAGTGGGATGGGATTATTGTGCGGTTTTATTGGTAGAATTTATTTTTGATTTTTTTATCTATTCATCCATCATTATAATGGTAATGAATCAAGGTTGGAATAAACATAAACTAAGGTCCATTACACATGATTTTTGATTGTGATTTTTCCCATATTTTCTTCATTCATCCCCGGGGTTTCGTTTGCTCAGTGGTTCCACCCAAATACCAAGGAATTGATCACTGCACACCTATTTCTTATCACAATGACTAGATATCAAATATATGGACTTTGTATGATGTGATGATCATACGACAGTAGTAGTGGCAAACAGATCAAGCCCGATTGTAGAAACCTAGGTTCGTGTGGTTCATGCGGCAGCGACGGGATGAATGAGCATTGATTCTCGTATGAATTGAATGACCGCAACCTAGTGAATAATGAAAAAATGGTTAGTAGGACTAGATCCTCCATTACTGGCATGAATCCCATTTGGATCTGGTGCTGGAGGAGCATATGACTCGGCGCGAGTAAGAACAGTGATATTCTAAAAATACCAATCTACACGGTTTGTAATTCAGGATTACATGGAATGTGGGACCATCCTAGAGGCAGCTAGGGTTTTGGGATGAAGATAAGTATCACAAAGCATGTTACCCTTCTCCCATGTATTGGCATGTACCTTGGAGGGTTCATGGGCATGGGATGGAGTACACATGCATGATCATGCAATGTACTCTTACACAAACATGGCTAGCTGGAATGTACACAAGCTAAGCTGTGTATTGGTACATGGGAAAAAGTACATAGGTAGCAACACACTGTGTACTTATATATGGTCACATATACATTCCATTTACATGAGAAAGACCTGGGGTTGATGGGATATGGTGTATACCCCTACTACACATAGTGTAATCCTAAAATGTTGGCTTAGAGTCCTTGTCCACTGTATCTTGGACATGTTTTATTAGGGTGCCTTCCCCATATCCTTTCCCTGAGGGTTAGTATAGAATTTCCTCCTACACATAGGATAATGATCTCTTTAGTAAGACTTATTGGATATAGTTTTTAGAATCCTTTCATGTGGTCTGGAGTGAGATCCTCTATCATCTTCTTACCCTAGGTGGATTTCTTAGTATCATCTTGACCAACACTATGAAGGCACCGATCCTATACTTAGCAGGTTGTTCTAGATTGATTTGTTGGTATATCCCATGTAATTGGGTGTGATCTTAATATGTGTATCATATCTCATTAGACCTCAGTGTATATTTCCTATGACGATACTTGATGAGTAATAACTCTCAGATAGGCATCATCCATACTATCAGACTCATGGAGTGTGTTCTTTGGATGAGTGATATGAGGAATCTTAGAACTATAATCCTAGGATGGAATTAAGGTTGTGAATTAACTTTAGACTTTGTTTCTTGTTGAGTATATCTAGATATTCTTGTTATATGAATTGTATACATATATCCATGTAGAGCTGACTATTATTCCTTTTTTGTATTCTTTGTGGTTTTGGGGTTTCCTACTGGGTATTATTATACTCACCCTTGCATAGGATTTCCATCATGTTTTGTACATTCAAGAGGGTGTGGTTATCTCCTAGGCCGAGACAGATTCCCTTATCCTTCGTGATTCTCTTCTGTGTAAGTGTGGTGTTCCTTGGTCCATATCATATCCTGTAAGGAAGTGCAGATCTATGATACGGGATTCCATCTATGTTTCCCACTCACGGCGGGAGGGGAACAAAGTGGATGATCACTTGGCTTCCTTATAGGTTTAGCCGGTGGGGCATGACTGCCTCATTCACCCTAGTAGTCTGAAACCGGAGACGATTAACTTAATTAGAGGGGATGCCCTCAGTTTACATTATTTTAGACCTCCTTAATCTGGGGGGTTTTCTTGTGGTGTTTTTCGGCTCTTCCCTTAATAAAAAATTTATCTTGGATGGATGGGATAAAGATGATCAACCTTTTGAAATAGACTTATATAGACTAGGACCAGATGATTCTTAGTGTGACCGAATAGACCAATGGTTGTTCCTATGGTATCTTGACAATAGTCCTTCCTTACTTTCAGGTTGATTTTTTTTCAGACTCTTTGTAGTGGGATTGTATTTGGACCTTTATACTTTTATTTAATTCATTTCATACTCTAGTTGTTGGATTTATATGTATACATCCATTTTTGTTCAGTTTTTTTACATTTTAGCATTGTATGGAATTAGAGATGTGTACGTGTGTACAATTACTTAGGCTAAGGCTTCCCATGTTAGTGATATGCCTACTCGATGCTAGTCACTAGCCCTGAGCCTATTAAAGGATGGATTAATAAGTTATGGAATAGGAACCTTTGGGATGGTTAGAGAAAGAGTTATTTCATAGGATTTGGTTCTACATTGAGAGATTTACATATCCATGATATATTTCATCTCAAGTAGCATAACATGATTGTAGATGAGTATTCATCGAGGTCTACCAACCTCTCAAGGTACTCGATTGATATGGTTTGGGATCAGTTATTTATGGATATGAACTTTGAGTGAGAACTACATAGAGAAAGTTGATCCAGTATTATACCTCTAGGCATTCCTTCCTATGTTGTGGTTCTAGAGTGAGCTTTGTTGGTTGAGAGTTTCTTGGATGAGCAGAAACAACCAGTGGTTACTGGTAGTGGGAAAGCAGGAGTAGAGAACTCGACAATAGGAAGCCCATATCAGTCTCAGGGTGCTAGACATGCAATAGGTTTTAGGATGAGGTCATAGGATAGATCATCTATAGTTTACATCTCATAGTATGGGTCAATTCATCCCATGGAGAGGCAGTTCAACTCATGTGACGTCATGAGACATCTTACCCAAGATTGTCCAACCCGCTGTACGATTGATAGGGATACCACAAATAGCTCGACAAGGTAGAGAAAATAATAGGAGTAGGTAGGTCCATGGGGAGGAAGACATGAAATAGGAGTTGGGGGAGTAGTTGGAGGTGGTAGATGATTTTCCCAATTACCACCACCACCCCCAGGCAGTAAACACTGGGCTTTGGGAGCTGGAGGACAGGGGAGGGACAACTACAGGTGGTTGAGGATTACAACCCAAAGGCTCTGGGAATGATATGAGGTAGGATCTATGCCTTTTCTACCTTAGCTATAGTACTGATAGACATAGGTTCTATTCATTCCTTTATCCCACCTATTTGGTTCAAGACTTAGAGATTATTGTTATTCCCTTGTCTCTACCCTTGCCCTTGGAGACTCCTACTAGAGATGATTCAGTTATCACACAATTGTGCTGGCAGTGTGACCTAACTCTTGGATGTGATAGTATTTGTTAGGATATATTTTTAGCAGTGAAGAGGCCTTATGAATTCATCTTAGGTATAGAATGACTATCTACAATTCATGACAAGATTGAATATTTTAGGAGGACAATGTGGTGTGTCCACAGCGATGAGACCAGGTTTTCTTGTATGGGTGAAAAAGAAACCCAGGTAGTATAGGATGGAATCATTCATAGGATGGTACAATAAATTACTCATAAGTTGGCTGGAATGACCCTTGGTGTAGTGGATGTTATTAGTTTTCTGTTCCCTAAAGTGGTGGGGGAGTATGAGGATGTCATTTTTGAGGATGTTCCGGGTCTACCTCCCCACCTAGAGATAAAGTTTTTCATTGATCTACACCCCTATGAGGGAACCAATATCTATGCCTACAAATCAGATGGCTCCCATAGATATCTGGGAGTTGTGGGTGAAATTGGAGGACTTGTAGAGGAATGTATTTGTTAGACCCAGTGTTTCACCTTGGGCATCCCCATGTTTGTTCGCCAAGAAGGTGGATGGGAACTTGAGGTTGTGTGTGAACTAATGAATCTTGAACCAAGTGTCCATGAAGAAAAAGTATCCACTACCAAGGATCAATGACCTCTTTGATTAGTTAATAGGGTCACGATGGTTCTAGAAGGTTGACCTTAGGTCAGGATATTACCACATGAGAGTACGAGATAAGGATATACCAAAGACGATGTTGAAATTCCGCTATAGTCACTATGAGTACATGATGAAGTGCTTCAGTATGAAGAATTACCCGGTAGTATTCATGGGACTCATGAACTAGATATTTTAGATTTTCTTAGACCGATTCATGGTAGTATTTATTGATGACATCCTAGTGTACTCTATGTCCAAGGAGGAGCATGAGAGACACTTGAAGATGGTTTTGGATGTATCCCAAGAGAACCATATTTATGAGAAGCTCTCAAAGTGTTAGTTCTAGTTTCAAGAGGCCCAATTTCTACGACATGTTATATTAGTGGATAGAGTGGAAGTAGACCCGGATAAGGTCGAGGAAATGTTATCTATGGAACTGACTCAGAGTGTTAAGGAGGTGCGAAGCTTCCTTAGATTGGCAGGCTATTACCAAATATTAATACCAGATTTCTTTAAGATATCAACACCCATGACAAATTTAAACTGAAAGGGGAAGTCTTTCATATAGATAGAGAGGTTTTAGAAGGATTTACAGCATTTGAGTCAGAGATCGAAGGGAACACTCATCTTTATATTTTTATAGGAGGGTGTTAAGTATGTAGTGTTCTGAAATGCATCAGGAAATGATCTTGGTTGTGTTATGATATAGAGGCTGGTGGTGATTTACTATGGTTTACATTAGTTGATACCACATGATTAGAACTCTATGATTCCTGATCTTTATTTAGTAGTGGTAGTATTTTTAGTAAATATGTGGCGACACTACTTGATGGGTGATAGGTTTATCATTTATTATGATCACAAGAGTCTCAAGTATATCTTCTCTCAAAAGGATATTAACATTATACAGAGGAAATGAATAGAGTTCATGTACGATTATGAATTAGATATTGTACATACTTCTATAAAGGGAAAATTAGTAAAATACTCTCTCACCAAGAGATGTTGTTTTTAGTTTCTAAACAAGACATTAGAGCACTTGGCCTCATTAGAGTTATCCTTTATTGATGAAGATAGAGTAGTTTACCTCCAGTCAATGGTTTTTAGCCCTCCATTTTTTTTAGAAAGTCAAAGAGACATAGTTTGGATATACTGATTGTGAGATCCTATGTAATTAGATATCTTCTAGACATGCTCATGATGAATTGTATGAAGGTGGGGAGCATATAGTTCTCTTCATAGAATACACGATGGTATCGGTGATGTTGTAGGAGGAGGTTCTAATAGAATTTAATAGGACTCCCTTGGTATTACATCAAGTTGTGGTAAAGATGTACCAAGACCTCTGATATCAGTTTTGGTGGTCAGGGATGAAGAAATGAGTTATAGAGTTTGTCTCTCGATTCCTTTCTTTTCAGAAAGTGAAGATGGACACCAAGCTCTATCGGGTTTATATCAACTCCTTTGGGTACTAGTGTGTAAGTGGGATGGGATATCCATGAAATTTGTGATGGGTTTACCACATATATCCATGGGACATGATTCCATCTAGGTGATCGTAGACTGAATCACCAAGTCAACATACTTCTTATCTATTTTAGAGGAGAATTCAATAGAGATCTTGGGATGCCTATACATATAGGAGATAGTAAAAACCCAAGGAGTTACCTCAATAACCATTTATAAACATGATGCTCGATTCACATCTCAATTATGGAAGGGATTATAGGAGGCGTTTGGGACTCAGTTATGGTTGAGCACAATGTTTCACCCCCAAATTGATGAGTAGGTTGAGCAGACCATTCAAGTGATGGAATACATGCTGCGAGATTGCATGTTGGAATTTGGACATAGTTCGGAGGATCATCTACCACTAGTGGAGTTTTTGTATAGTAAAAAATATCATTCCACCATTGGTATAGAACCATTAAAAGCTTTGTATGGGTGGCCCGACAGGTCACCACTTTACTGGACTGACCCAGGAGAGTTAGTACTTATGGGCCCAGAGATGGTGCGAGATACTACAGAGATGGTGTAGATCATTCTAGAAGATATGGTGATTGAAAAGACCCTTCAAAATTCTTATATGAACAGACAACAGAAGCCTTTTGAGTTTGAGGTGGGAGACCATGTGTTCCTATGTGTTTCACCTCTACGTGGATTATGGAGATTTCGTTGGGGTGACAAGTTATATCTAAGATTCATCATCCCTTTCTAGACAATGTGTAGGGTTGTTGAGGTGGAATACCACTTAACTCTACCACCATAGTTAGATCAGGTAATCACTATCTTCCATGCATCGCAGCTGAGGAGGTATGTGCATGACCCATCACACGTTATCGACTGGGGAAAGTTGGACATCAAGTATGAAGCTGCCTATGTTGAGTACGTAGTAGAGATTGAGGATAGATAAGAGGGGATCCTTTGTGGGAGATCTATTCATTTAAATCATGTCTGGTGGTAGAATGAGAATATCTAGGAGATAAATTTAGAGCATAAGGCTTAGATTCATGCTCAGTACCCACATTTCATTATGTAGACACTTATTTTGGATTTTTGGGATGTAAATCCCCAAGGTGGGGAGAATGTAATGGCTCAAATTATTGGAACCATGGTCGTTATATGCATGAATTGGATTATGGTATGTTTTTTTTTGTTGTCAATCCTCAGAGAAAGTTCAGAATGTGTACCGACAAAGTGATCATACAGAATAAGAAGATAACAGTATTGAAGGTGGCACCATTTTCCAGTGTTTGCAAATTTTTTGGGCCTGAAAATCGAAAAATGAAGAAAAGGTGTTCTTGGAAAAGATACTTGCGCGCCGTTGACTTTAAGAAGAGGATACCTGTGAACCATTTGTTTTTCAAAATCAGAACATGAAAATTTGGCAAAGGAAGAAGGACACCCAAGTTTTGTGTTTGGTCACACAAGTACTTGTGAGTCAAAACTTGTGTGCCGAGGGAGGACCTGCGCACCGTCGCGTAGGCTATCAAAATTCCTATAAATAGAGGTCCACCCCTCCTCATTCAGGATGAAGTTCAGACTTATAGAAATTCAGAGCTCCCGTCACACAAGTGTAGTGGTCGCGCAAGTGGTGGTGGGTCGTGCAATTTGAAGTTGTGTGACAGTTGTTTGTTGTGCGTCCAAGGTGGTTTGAGCAAGAAAGAAGTTGAGTCACCCAAGTTTGGATCTGGAGAAGAAGGTGTCACGAAGGTGGTGTGGTGACACTTGCGTGCTAGAATTTGAAGAAGCGAGATAGTTCACAGTTGCACGCCAAAATCGGTTTGGGTGTAAAAGGAAGTGAGTCGCGCATGTTTGAAGTTGAAGAAGTGAGTGTCACGCAAGTGGGAGAGCTGGACTTTCACGCCGTCTTGAAACTTGCACGCCAGCTTAGAGAAGAGCTCCAGGTGTTGTTGAAGTACACCAGTATTTCTGGGGCTACGTGAAAGCTGAATGTTTTCCTAATACCATTGGTGCAAAGTGAGATTTGTCTTCGGGTGGAATTTGAAATTCAACAGAGCATCTACATACAACAAAGGATGCATTCATTAGCAATGATTAAGATACCTTCACGTCTATAAACTGAGTGGGACTTCACCAAAGGCAGTGAGCTAGGGGGAGTCAATGGGAGTGACCCGAGGGACGCAGTAGGATATCCCTGAATAGTTGTAAAGGCAGTGAGCCTGGGACAGAGTGACTATTCCCAAACCTTTTGTAATCCAAAACGAGTGAAGAATAGTGGAATTTGGTACGACTGAAAACATGTTGGCGTATGCTACTTGGAAATATCCCTTAGTGGTGAACCAAGTAAAAAGTGTCATGTCATCTCTTTGCATGTGAATGTTTTATTTATTCTCATATCCATCATACAGGTTAAACTAGTTTCTACCAACATGGGAACATGATCCGTCATTTTTAAAAGAAAAATTTGACACCCTGATTCACCCCTTCCCTCTCAGGGTGTCCCAGGGTCCTACAAGTGGTATCAGAGGGAGGTTACTGGTGTTTGATCTGTTTTATACCGCCATGGAAAATTCATCCAGTGTTAGGGGAGTTCCCCTATTTGATGGAAGTAATTTTCAGATTTGGAAGAACAAAATGAGATATCATCTAAGATCCCTTGGAATGGATGTTCTTTTTTACACTATGCAAGGTATACATATTACTGATCCAACAGGGCTGGCTATGACTGATGTAGATAGGAAAATTCTTGATGCCGATGCTAAAGCACAGAATGCTCTCACCGCATCACTTTCTGATCAGATTTATCTAAAAGTGATGAGTTTCACATCAGCAAAGTCCATGTGGGATAAACTTGAAAATATTTATGAAGGATATAGAAAAGTAAAGGAGGCGAAACTACAAGTTCTGCACAATAGGTTCGATGATCTGAAGATGCATCCTGATGAGAATGCAGACTCCTTCTTCAATCGAATTACTGAAGTGGTTGGAGCAATTTGGGGCCTAGGAGAAGAAATCAAAGACGTTGACATTGTGAAAAAAATACTAAGAAGACTTCCACCCCTGTACAATTCAAAGGTGTCAGTTATTGATGAAATAGATCTTTCCAAACTTTCTCTGGATGGTCTACTGAGTAGCCTGGTGGCATATGAAATGAGAGTCAAACCAGAAGATGCTACAACTTGAGTGAGCAAGGAAATGGCATTCAAATCCATTGAGGAACTGAAAATCTAAAAATATAGTAGTGGTTAAGATGATGAGGAAAAAGAAATTCTTTCTCTCATTTCAAATAAGTTCCAGAAGGGAAAAAGGAAATTCAAATGTAAGTTACCTATAGCTTGCTTTCGTTGTGGAAAAGTTGGTCACATTTCCTCTCAGTGATTAAGAAAGATCGATGATGAGAATAGCGATGATAAAAACATTGAGAAGCCTTAGAAAAGGTTTTTTAAAAAGGGAGACTTCAAATCAAGAAGGAAAGTACCAAAGAAAAGCTTTGTTTTTGAAGAGGAAGATGATGATAACGAATTCTGTGATGAAGAAGAACCCGAATTTAAAACAAAAAACCATGCTTTCATGATGGCTACCTATGAGAAGTCAGAAACCTTGATCAATAAAGGTAGAGATAAAAAGATTACTCCTCATGGTAATTCAAAGACTCAAATTAAGGATTCTTTTTCCAATCTTGAGAATAAATGTAAGATATGCAATAAGTGGAAGGAAATGGTGGAAGAATCATCAGAATATGTTGATGAGCTTGAACCAGAAATTGAACGATTAGAAGAACTTGTGAGAGTTCAGTCTTCAATCCTTGAAAGAACGGATGATGTTGTGGAACTAAAGCTTAGAATTGAAGAACAATCAAATTTGATAAATGACCTTTCATCCAGACTAGAACAGAAGTCCAAGACTATTGAAGGACTTGAGGAAGAAGTTGTTACTCTTAGGAGTAAAATTGAATGTCAATCAACCACAAATGAGGGCAAGAAGAAAATTCATTTTGGAAGATTCTCAGATGCAGACTTACTTTCAAGATCCAAGTGTGGTTCAGATGGGGTTGGAAAAATCTTGAGTGATCAAAGACCCGCTTGCATAGGAAAGAGTGGAATTGGCTGTGAAGCTGAGACATCAACTGCTGGAAGTAAAGAGATCCATAAGAAAGACAAGATGAAAGTTAGACACGTTGAAACATTACCTGAAATGATGAAAAAGAAACCCTCAATCCAAACTAAAAGAAGAACTGAAAATTATCCTCAAACTTTGATAAATGATAGAAAGTTCAACTATTCTCCCAAGGAAGAAGGCATGAGGATAAATTCAAGTGAGAAGACATTTTATCTCATGAAGTGTCAGTTCTGTGGCTATCTAGGCCATACCATGTCATACTGCGAAGAGGAAAGGAACTACTTGAATGGGGAAGATCTGGAACACCAATAAAGGAGAATGACTTCATATCCTCCATCTTATAGAATAAATAGTTTCTATGAATACTTTTTTCATTGTTCTAACTTTGGCCATAAGGTTATGTATTGCAGGCATAGATTTTATAAGAGAGATTCATACAACTCTTAAAGACGTGTCAATATTCACCCGCCTGATGGTGTTGATCTCACAAACAGGTTTTCTCCTCTAGAAGAAGATTATGGGTATGAAGAATCTGATTATGTGGAAGAAATAATTATAAGGCCATCAATATCTTATACTCAATCCAATATCTATTGGAAAGAAAAGAAGAAGATCGAGAAATCCAATCTTGAAGAGATTGCCCTCAAATATAAAAAAAGTAGTAGAACTTGGATTCTAGATAGAGGTTGCTCGTCTCATATGACAGGTAATGCAGGCCTGTTAATGGACATCAAAAGGAAGGTTGATGGTAAAATACTATTTGGTAATGATGGAGCTCTGAAAATCAAAGGCAGTGGAAGTATTGAATTAGCTAATAGAGAACTAAAGAAGACTAAAATCCTTTATGTTGATGGCCTACTTCATAATCTACTTAGCGTGAGTCAACTCTGTGACTTGGGACTTATAGTTACTTTTAATCATAAAGGCGGCACTATCAAGGGAAAGACAAGGAATTAACTTATGAAGGGATACAAAACAGAAGGAAACTTGTATCAGGTTAATAGTAAAGAAAATGTTTGTTACATGACTGTTGAGGAAGAAAACATTTTGTGGCATCAGAGAGTGGGACACATAAATCAACAAGACATGGAGAAAGTATAAAAATTAAGGATTGTCATGGACATTGCCATTCTAAAGCATGAGAGTGAAAAGTCTTGTGATGCTTGCATTAGTGGAAAGCTGGTGTGCAGTTCCTATCGGCCAAAGAAGAAAAGGAGATCTCATCTTCTTGATCTAATTCATACAGATGTATGCAGGCCGATAAATATTGCCAGAACTCATGGAGAAAGGTACTTTGTCCTTTTCATAGATGATTACAGTAGAATGGCATGTGTAATGGTCATTCACAGGAAACGACAAGTGCTTGAATGCATGAAAACATATCGATGAATCACCGAGAATGATACTGGACGGACAATCAAAGTGTTGTGGTCTGACAATGGAGGGGAATACACGTCCATTGAATTTGAAAATTACCTGGAGAAGCATGGGATACAACATGAGGTAGCTGATGTGAGAACTCCACAATAAAATGGACTTGTTGAATGTGGGAATCGACAGGTGAACAATATGGCATGAACTATGCTGATTGAGAGCCATATTCCACGACATTACTGGAAAGAGGCTGTTCAAGATGCATTTTATATTCAAAATAGAACAGGACTTTATATGGGTGAGACGAAGACACCATATGAATTGTGGCATGGAAGGAATCCCTCCTTGAATTACTTTCATTTTTTGGAAGTAAATGCTACATCAGAAACAAAGAAGGAAATCAAGGGAAGTATGGTGACAATGCAGGTGAAGGAATTTTCCTTGGATACTCAATGAACATCAAAGCCTAAAAGTGTTTCAATAAGAGATTAGGAAGGATTGTGGAAAGAAGTGATGTTAAGATAATTGAAGAGAAAACCACAAATTCTTCAAGGACATCATATGCTGATGTGATAGAAAGTGAATAAGAAAGTGAACATGGAGAAAATAAAAATACAGAAATAGAAGAAGCTGTACAAAATACTCGGTAGCCACATCATGATGTTAACTCAGAAGAAGAATCTAAAGAAGAAACTATGGCTGGAGATAATGAAACTGAACCGCACATGAGAAATCATAGAGCTGAGATTGATCCATCTAATATAATTGGGGATCGGAGCGCACCCACTCAAACAAAAAGGATGAATAATAACACACAATCTATATTTCTGTCATTTGTGGAGCCATCCTCATTTGAAGAAGCTGCAAAGGATGAATCATGGGTGAAGGCCATGAATGAAGAGTTAGATCAGATTGACAAGAATCAGACATGGGATCTTGTCTAGAGACCCGAAGGTCATAATGTGATTGGTACAAAATGGATCTTCAAGAACAAGTTTGATGATCATGGAACTGTTATTAGAAATAAGGAATGACTGGTATGTAAAGGATACTCCCAGATTGAAGGTGTTGATGTTGAAGAAACCTTTGATTCAATGGCTAGAATGGAGTCAATCAGGCTTTTCCTTGCCATGGCACTCCAAATAGGATATAAAGTATATCAAATGGATGTCAAGATAGCATTCTTGAATGGTGTACTCGAAGAAGAAGTCTACATTGAACAACCAGTGGGTTTTGTTCTTGGTACTGATGAAACAAAGGTCTACAAACTAAAGAAATCTCTATATGATTTGAAGCAGGCACCACGAGCGTGGTATTCCCAGCTAGACTTGTATCTCAAGAAGTTATAATTCAAAATAGGAGGAGTAGACCACAATCTATACGTAAAGAATTCTCTAAAAGACCAGTTCATGGTTCTAGTCTACATTGATGATATCATATTTAGTGGAAGCATGAAGAAATCAGTGGATGAATTTTCCAATCATATGAAATCAGAATTTGAGATGTCTATGATTGGGGAGCTCACATATTTCTTGGGGCTGCAGGTAGTTCAAAAGAAATATTACACTTTCATTTCTCAGGAAAAGTATGCAAGAGAGCTGCTGAAGAAGTTTAATATGCAAGAATCCAAACCAATGTCAACTCCTATTTCAATTGTAACTAAACTTGGAAAGCATGAGGATGAGACCTCTGTAGATCCCACCATGTACAATAGGATCATTGGGAGCTTACTGTACCTGACAGCGACACGAACAGATATTGTCTTTGTCACATGTCTTGTAGCCCGCTTTCAAAGTAATCCAAAGGAGGAATATATGATAGCAATAAAAATAATCATAAGGTATATTCAAGGTACTCACAATTGTGTCTTATACTTTGCTGCAGGAAGGGACAGTGAATTATCATCTTTTTTTGATTCTGACTGGGCTGGCGATATTGCGGACAGAAAGTCCACTAGTGGTGGTGCATTCTATATTGAGAATAAATGTGTTGTCTGGTTGAGCAAGAAACAAGAAAGTACTTCTCTTAGTACTGCTGAAGCTAAGTATATCTCCGACACAAAGGCATGCACTCAACTGCTATGGATGAAGAAACAACTAACAGATATTGGTGATGAGGTGAAACTACCAATGGTGATTTACTGTGATAAAAAGAGCGCAATTGATCTTACAAATAATCCTGTTCAACATTCTCGTACGAAACATATTGAAATCAGGTATCAATTTATCAAAGAAAAAGTTGTGTAAGGGGTGATTAGAATGGATCATGTGGGGACTGATGAGAAAGTGGCTGATATCCTGATCAAGCCAATGTCAACGACTGTGTTTGAGAAGCATCCGTTGAACCTCGGTGTTCAGCCACCTCCCAGTGCATAAGGAGGTTATGAAATTCCCCTCTCCCTAGTTATGTTAATTGTTTTTAATCTGTTTATGGATGAGATGCAGGTTTTTGGGAGAGATACTATCCAGGGGGAGTGTGGCTTGAGCTGAACAATTAACAATTACCGGTATTTGGGTTTATTGTCAATGGGGGAGAAAGGAATAAATTCAGACATGTAATGCTTCTGTGACACTGTAAGAGAATATCTTGGGCATCATTGAGAATTCCAAAACAGGGGAGCCCAATTCAAGATTTCTCTCTTGTTTTCTACACCGAGCATTGCTCACGTAGAATTAGAGTGTTGGCTGAGTTGATTCTTGCGTTTATGGTTTTCCTGTGGCTGGTGTTCTATTGAATTTATTTACTGATTGCCAACAAACCCAAAGGGGGAGATTGTTGGAACCATGGTCATTCTATGCATGAATTGGAGTATGGTATGGTTTGTGTTTGTTGTCAATCCTTAGAGAAAGTTCAGAATGTGTGCTGAAAAAGTGATCATACAGAACAAGAAGATAACAGTATTTATGGTGGCACCATTTTCCATTGTTTGCCAATTTTTTGGGCCTGAAAATCGACAAATGATGAAAAGGTGTTTTTGGAAAAGAGACTTGCGCACCGTTGACTTTAAGGAAAGGATACTTGCGCGCCTTTTGTTTTTAAAAATTAGAACATGAAAATTTGGCAAAGGAAGAAGGGCGCCTAAGTTTTGTGTTTGGTCACGCAATTACTTACACGTCAAAACTTGCGCGCCGAGGGAGGACTTGCATTCCGTTGCGCATACTATCCAAATGCCTATAAATAGAGGTCCACCCCTCCTCATTCGGGATGAATTTCAGATTTAGAGAAATTCAGAGCTCCCGTCACGCAAGTGTAGTGGTCATACAAGTGGTGGTGGGTCGCGCAAGTTGAAGTTGTGCGACAATTGTTTGTTGCGTGTCCAAGGTGGTTTGGGTGAGAAAGGAGTTGAGTCGCCCAATTTTGGAGCTAGTGAAGAAGGTGTCGCGTAGGTGGTGTGGTGATAGTTGCGCGCCATAATTTGAAGAAGCACGACAGTTCACAGTTGTGTGCCAAAATTGGTTTGGGTGTAAAAGGAAGTGAGTCGCACAAGTTTGAAGTTGAAGAAGTGAGTGTCGCGCAAGTGGGAAATCTGGAATTGCGCATCATCTTGAAACTTGCACACCGGCCTTGAAACTTGCACGCCGGCTTGGAGAAGCGCGCCAGGTGTTGTTGAAGTACGCCAGTCTTTCTGGGGCTGCGCTAAATCTGAAAGTTTTCCCGATAACGTTGGTGCAAAGTGAGATTCGTCTTCGGGTGGAAGTTGAACTTCAAAAGAGCATCTACATACAACAGAGGATGCATTCATTAGCAATGATGAAGAGACATTCACGTCTATAAACTGAGTGGGACTTCACCAAAGGCAGTGAGCCAGGGGGAGTCAACGGGAGTGACCCGAGAGACGCAGTAGGCTATCCTTGAATAGTTTTAAAGGAAGTGAGCCTTGGATAGAGTGATTGTTCCCAAACCTTTTTTAATCCAAAACGAGTGAAGAATAGTGGAATTTGGTACGACCGGCAACCTGTCGGCGTATTCTCCTTGGACGTAGCCCTTAGTGGTGAACCAAGTAAAAATTGATTTGTTATCTCTTTTCAAGTGAATGTTTTATTTAGTCTCATATCCATCATACAGGTTAAACTTGTTTCTACCAACGTGGGAACAAGATTCGTCATTTTTAAAAGAAAAAGTTGACACCCTGATTCACCCCTCCCCTCTCAGGGTGTCCCAAGGTCCTATGAAAATTTTACATGTATTACTTTTGGATATTTTATAGATTATTTTTGAGACTATGAAATGACATGACATACAATTTTGAGGCTCGGTGTGCCCAGAATAAATGTTTGAAATATATTAAATATATTAAATAGCACACATGCTCTATTTTCAAGAAAAAGTGGAATAACTTATAAATTAGGGTTAGGATTAGAAATCTGAGGGCACCATTGAGTTTAGAATATGGGTTTTACCCTAGGTGTGACATAACATTTTTTAGCGTGGGAAATTTGTTGAAAAGTAATTGTGAGAATAAAATGAATAAAATGATTAAATAAATTATTTTATTTTATTTAGTTGATACAATGACCTAACATTTTATATAAATAAACGGTTATGGGTAATTCCTAGGTTTATCTACTAAAAAACCTAGAGATCCAGAGGACTGTTGGAGAGAATTTGGAGGATATTTCATTAACTGATGATGACTGGATCATAGACTAACAATCGGTGCAAGAAAAAATCATAGGACCTCACCAATGATCATGGTGTAGCTCTATTATTCATTAGTGATTGATCCTAACCAAGGTAAGACATTATTTGATTTGGATTTATTTTCCCATTCTTTTTCTATGATGAACATGGATCAATCAACCAATATATTGACCCGCATATCATCTGTATTGCGGGGTGGGATTATTGTGGGGTTTTATTGGGAGAATTTCTTTGTAATTATTTGTTATATCTTTATTTTTTGTTTTAATGGAAACAAATAGAGTTTGAAATGAACATCGATTAAGGTTCTTTACTCGTAATTTTTCATTGTGATTTTATCCCCTATTTTCTTCATTCATCATTGGGGTTTTGTTTGCTCAGTAGTTCAACCCAAATATAGAGGAATCGATCATTGAACACCCATTTTTTGGTGAAATGAACTAATATCATAGATCTAGAATCGATATAGAGAAAGGATCATGAGATGGTGGTAGCGACGAATAGATTGGACCATATTATAGATTTTAGGGTTTGTGTGGTGTGTACAGAGACGACATGATGAATAAACACAGATTCTTATACAAATTGAATGGTTGAAATTTAGATAACAACAATGAAAATGGATCGAGAATAGATCATTCATTCTTGGCATGAGTCCTGGTCAGATCTGGTGTTGGAGGAGCAGATGACTCCGCATAAGGAATAACAAAAAGATTATGTAAATCCCGATCTAAACGGCATGTAATCCAGGATTACACTACGTGTGGGACCCTCATAGTGGAGACTAGGTTTTCAGGATAAAGATAAGTATCACATGTTGTGTGACCATGACACATGACATGTGACCCATCCCTAAAGGCCAAACACGTAACTCAGAAGGTACACAAACACAGGTTGGAGTACACGGGCACAAACACCCCATGTATTCTTACACAAACACAGCTAGCCAAAATGTACATGGGCTATGCCATGTACTAGAACATGGGTATCAGAACATCATGTACTTCTACATGGACATGAACACAATCCATTTTCACAGGCATGACCCAGAGTTTATGGGACACTGTATGTACCCCCACTACACACTATGTAATCATAAAATGTTTTCTTGGAGTCATTTTCCTCTATATCTTGGGTAAGTTTCATTAGGGTGAATTTCCCATATCCTTTCTCTGAGGGTTAGTATGGAATCTCCAATTACACATAAGACAATGATACCTTCAGTAGGAATTCTTGGATAGAGTTTTTGGAATCCTTTAGTGAGGTATGGAGTGATATCCTTTATCCTCTTCTTACCCTAGAAAAATTTCTTGGTATCATCATGACCAACACTATGTGAGCGCCGATCCTCTACTTAGCAGGTTGTTCTAGATTGTTTTGTTGGTATAACCCATGGGATTATGTGTGTTCATCATCTGTGTATCATATCTCTTCAGACTTTAGTGTATAATTCCTATGAAGAGACCCGATGAGCAATACATATTGGATGGACATCATCCATGATATCAGACTCATGAAGTGTATTCCCCCTTACAAGTGTTATGAGGAATCTTTGAGCCGGAATCCTAGGATGGAATTACAGTTGTGACTTACATTTAGACTATGTGTCTTGTTGAGTATATCTAGATATTCTTGTTATATGCATTGTAGAAATATAACTATATAGAGATTAATTTTATTACTTTATTGTATGATTTGTGGTTTAGGGGTGTCATACTGGGTATTGTTATACTCACCCATGCATGGTCGTTTCCCACACATGTCGTGTCTTGTGCAGATGATCAACCTTTTTTTAGATTCCTAGAAGGACTAAGACTAGACAGTGCTTAGTGAGATCAGATAGACTGAGATGTGTTCCTATGATATCTTGATATCAGTCCCTCTTTACTTTTAGGTAAGAATTGTTTTCAGAATCTTTGTGGTGGGCCTATATTTGACCTTTTTTACTTTACTTTACTTCCTATCATACTCTAATTGTGGGATTCAAATGTTTTCATTCATGGTTATTAAGGTATTTTAACATTTTAGCATTGTATGGGCTTGGAGATGTGTGTGTGTTTATTGGTACTTAGATTAAGTCCTCCCATGTTAGTGATATTCCTACTCTGTGATAGTCACCATCCCTTGGCCTATTAGAGACAGACTTGGGGAGTCACGACATGACCAATTTGGGATGGGTTGTGACACATGACTCTAAATTTGGTTGTTCAATAGTCTCATATTTTAAGTGTCATGATCAAATTTAATTAGTGGTTTTCTTCTAAAAATATGGTGATGACAACTTTGGTTTTCAATCGGTTCGTGGATCTCAACATGCGAGCTCCCGATGTGGATTTGTTTGTGTGTGATCGGACCAGGTGGAAGCTTCTCATCTTCATCATGATGTCAGGTGAGAAGGTTCAGTTTCCACCTATGGAAAAAGATTTTGACTTAGAGATTAAGTGCATAGGTGAGATCATTTGGTTCAGGTACTTCATAGATGGCTGACAATGGTTGCATATGGTGACAATGAGCAGAGTTGAGGTGCGATAAGGTGGGTGACTGTGATCAGAGTTCATGGTCATCTGAGGTTGAAATCCACGATCACTATGGTGACTATGGAGGAGGAATGAAGTAAGGTGACTGTGATAATATCTCATAGTAGGCATATATACTGTGAGAGAAGTCTAGGTGGGATAGAGTGGCACACAGTTAGTATATTGACCATGAGTAGTGTTGAAAAAGGATATCTATGGTCAGTGCACTAATCATGAAGACAAAGTGGATGTGGTTTATGATATACATCATAGAAGGCATACCTACCTTGTCATAGTAGGTTGGAGTGACATGGTAGGAAGTCCGATTGTGAAAAGCATGGTCAGTTCATTTTTTTGACCTGCACAACAAAATTTCACATTTTTCTCAATATATAATTTTTTCTCCAATTAATTTCAAACAATGATAAAAAATTAAAATAATACGTTTGCCTTTGAAAAAGAATTAATTTAAATTCATTTAAATCAATTAAAAATTAATCAATTAAAAATTTGATTCAGTAGAATATTTCCATCATTTTCTCACATTCAAGAATTCCCAATTATCAAAATAAAACCATAATTTCAATTTAAATTTCATAATTGATTTATGGATTTTGATTAAATTAAAAATTGATTAATAGAATTGTACTAAAAATTTAATCCATTTATGAAATTAATTCCAATGTAGAATTCCAACCATTCCATGATAAAGTTTAAGAAACAATTTCAATTTATGTATGGATTAAAAATTTTACTCCAAAAAATATTGAGATCACTAAAACAAGTAATTCAATCCATTTACAAATTACTTTTCTAAAATTTTAAATTCATAAAAAACATTATTTTACTCGATATTTTAATTAAAAGTAGGGGTATTTTAAATATTTAACAGATAAAAATATTGAATATTCTAGCTCACATTATACATTGTATATATATGTACCTTTGAATCCAATGTGTATTCTCTTTTCGTTATTACCATGACATGATCATCATTTTGTATACGAAATTGATTTAGATATTACATATTGGTTATATTTGGATGATTTATTATTATTTCATTGTCGATTTGTTATTATTTATGCTGATTACCATTATTTGATATTTCTGTGCTACACTCTAATTATGGTGGTATAGTCTCTACATTGTACCATCATAGACCCCCTCTACTAGTTGTCTGTATATGGTATATGGGGAGACACACTTGAGGTCATATGGCCAACAAAGTTTAGTTACTTATGAGTAAACCAGGTCCAGGACACTATAAAATGGTATCTATGGTTCTTTTTTCCATTGTCTTACTGTTTGGGTATTATACAGGAGACTAGGAACATGTCAAAATTTGGAAATGAGTCTGTTCCCGGGAGTAGCTATCCCACGTACAGGGGAAATCCAAACTACCTAGATTGGTATATTCTTGTTATTTGGTTACTCCTGTTACAATTGTGCAAATTTGATAATTGGGTGGCACACATGTTTTGTGGAATTAATATTATTCATATTATTATTATGAACTTATTTTTCCTTGTCCTAGTACAATATGGTGGAATCATCTCATTCATTATATAGGCACTTGATAATTCACATGCCACACATTTTTCAATGCCATATTTATATTGCTGCGTGCATTGCCTGCTGTATATTACTGGTTCCTTGACTATTATATATTTTAAATGTGCTAACATTTCTTTTAGGGATTGAATAATTGGATTAATTAAACTATCTACATAAATATAAATGGTGTCTTCCAATATAGATTGATGATGGAACCTTAATTAACCAATTACGTCATGTTTGATCCCCGAACCACTGGTTCCATGGGCTGAAATTTTAGATGATTTTTATTACATGAATGCCAATTATAATTTATAAAGAATTTAATTATATAAATTAGGAATTTTAATTCATCTAGTCAAATCATTTTTATGACTTGTTACATTCTGATACAGGATGTAAGGGTCAAGTCGAAGTTACATGATGTACGAATTGAAATTTATAAGGAGTATGGGATATTATAAATTGGTAATGGTGATGAATCTAACTAGAACAAGATATATATATATATATATAAGAGTATGAACTAATGAATTTAAACCATTAAATGAAATGGTTACCATTAAATTTGGATGAAAATTATAAAGTAAAGGGCGTTTTCCTCTATAACCTGCAATTGAAACTTTGTATATCAGAACCTCTATGGTGTTATATGAGAACTTGACCCTGACCCAAACTTAGTAGTGGGAAGTTGGAAGTGTATCTTGTAACTCACGTGACCTTTCTTATCACCTAGACCTAGATTTAGAAGTATGTAGAGAGGTGTGAATCATTTATAATAAGAATGTATACCTATCCATTTTTGTTATCATTTATCCTATCTATTTTTAAATCTTATCCGAGGTGTGTTTTTGGAAATTGTAAAGTTATGCCAACATGAAGTCCAAGAGTCGCGCTTTAGGAAGGTGGCGATGACCATACATCGGTGGCGGTGGGCCCTAATCCACTAGTGATAACATTCATGGTGCCACCTGAGGCATTATCTATTATTCTTAATATGGGCATTGATTCTCATTTCAAAGAGATATTCCTATACTTCATACAGTTTGTATAGGGAGCTTTATGACATGCCCCTACTATGACATATTTTATATGAGAATTACAGTAGTAGAATCCTCCCACCTTTTCAAGTGATAGTGGTACTCAGGCTATTTAGTCATGGATTTTGGCCATGTTATCTATATTTGACCATTTGGAGACACCTCAAGAGTGGAGGGTCAATCTTTGTAACAACCCTAACCCCACTATCGTGGAGCCAATGTCTTACTTTATTACATTGACATGATTATAGGGAATCACATCCTGAATGGATGAATAGTTTAGTAGGCTTGGTATATTAGATACATAAATGGTTCCCTTATTACATTGGTAATTAAACATAGAACAAAACAATGGAAAGTAAAATACATCCTTGAAAACTCATTCAAAGTTATCTTCTTCATATCTTGGAGAAAGAAAACAATCTAAAGATGAGATCAAATGATCATTAAGGGTTAAATAATATGGAATATATATTTAATAAATAATAATAATAAGAATGGAAAGGTAAATAACTAAGCACACATTCCATTAATCAATAACCTGAGAATAATATGGCAGAAATAAAATATGATCAAATAATTCCATATAAATAATCACATGAACTTGGAACTTGACCATTGATATTCTAACTAATAGATTAATCACATGGAATAACAATAATGATGGAATGAATAATTTTTGATATCTGAACTATCAAGATATATCCTCTAGATAGTTAATATCAAGATCAATCCTCTTACCTGTTTAAGTATGTGGGTAGAACTCATCTAATTTGTGTCAAGACCTTTCACAAGACACAACTATCAAGATAAATCCCAGAAATATTTTAAAACTATTTGAAAAAAAACTAAAATGGGTTTTCACCAACTGGATTCCTCTCATGAGACTACTGATTACATTAAGGGGATTACATTAACCAATCCCCAACCCATGTCATTCATTTCCAAAAAATTTCTCGTATATTGAATAATCGATTTAAAAAGATATTTTTAAATAAAAGTGTCCCATACCACTTTGAAACATTTGAATCATAATCCCCATGAAGGAATAGTATTTGAAAAACATTGAATAACATGATAATAAATAAATTCATGATATGATATATCAAAGGAGATTTATATACACCTTTAAGAACCTTTGTGGTGTTTTGTTTAACAAAGTTTTGTATTTGTTGAAAACTAATCTTTTTGTTGAAGAATGTTTTTGAGTTATAGAAAGTTGAAGTTGCTGGTTGCTGAAGATTTCCTTAAAGAAGATTATGTTTAAGAATAAGAAGTTAAAAGTTAAGTGTCTAAAACGTTCTAAAATTAATCAGACGATGCTTTGCTGATCTTAAAGTTCTCACAAATCATGAAAAGTATCATGATAAATGCTGTTGAAGAAATTTTGAAGAGGATTGATGTTTTTTCACAAAGAAAAATTATGAGAAAATTCGGAACCAGTTTTTTCTGAACCTAAAATTCGGAACCAGTGTTGCTGAACCTGTTTTTCCTGAACCAGTTTTCCTGAACCAGTTTTTCCTGAACCAGTTTTCCTGAACCAGTTTTCCTAAACTAGTTTTTCCTGAACCAGTTTTCCTGAACCAGTTTTTCCTAAACCAATTTTCTTGAACCATTTTTCCTGAACCAGTTTTTACTAAACCAGTTTTTCCTGAACCTGTTATCCTGAACCGGTTTTCAGAGTCTACTTCCTGAACCAGGAATTCGGAGTCTACTTCCTAAAACAGAAAATAAGAGTCTACTTTCTAAGCCATAAATTTAGAGTATACTTCCTGAACTAGAAATTCTGAGTCTACTTCCTGAGCCATAAATTTGGAGTCTACTTCCTGAGCCAGAAATTCAGAGTCTACTTCTTGAGCCAGAAATTTGGTGTCTACTTTTTGGACCAGAAATTCGGTGTCTACTTCCTGAACCAGAAATTTGGAGTCTACTTCCTGAACCAGAAATTCAGAGTCTACTTCTTAAGCCAGAAATTTGGAGTCTACTTCCTAAGCCAGAAATTTGGAGTCTACTTATTGAACCAGAAATTCAGAGTTTACTTCTTGAACTAGAAATTCGGAGTCTACTTCCTAAACCTGAAATTTGGAATCTATTTCCTGAACCTAAAATTCGGAACCAGTTTTCCTGATCCAGTTTTTCAGAACCAGTTTTCCTGAACCAGTTTTCCTGAACCTGTTTCCTGAACCTAAAATCAGAACCAAGATCCAACCTTATCATTCTGAGGAAGATATGAAGAGTTCACGAAAATCTGAATTTCAACTTTGCATAAATCTCGGAGAAATTTAAGGAGATTTGAATAAGTCAAAGATTGAAGATTAAATGCAAGAGATTTGTAGAGTTTTTGAGATTTGAGGAAGCGTGAAAGATTTTCAAGATCTGCGCCTTTGTTTTTTGAGCTGCCTATAAATATGTGCTCAGATAATTCGCTCATTTGAAACTTTTACACATGCGGAAAATGTGGAGCGCTGGAGAATTCTTAGTAAAAAATTCCTACCATCTTGAAGAAGTTTTATTGATTGTTTGAGAAGAAGAGAATAAAAATTATCTTATCTTGCCGAGAAGATCGGCTTTAAAAAATCAGATTCAAGAAATCAGATTGAAGATTCGGAGTGAGCAGTTGTATGGAATCATCTTTTCTTGCTGAGAAGACCGATTTCAGAAAAATTGGATTCAATAAATTGGATTGAATATTCAGAGTGATATTTTGTGGAGAAGCTTAACAAAGTTATTATTCTTGTGTTTGGATCATTTTTTCTTTAAGGAAACATTATAAACTGACAGGAGTCAGTATAATCTTTCCTCTCAGGAGATAGAAGGTTTCCAACGGGAGTTGACACAATTTGTATTCACTTCTTCATTATAGTGGATTTCCATAGACCCACAAGGGTAGCTATAGAAAGGACGTAGGTTCTATTATTGAGGACGAACCTTGTAAATCTTGTGTGCCTTTGTTGATTTACCTTACTTGCATACTTGAGTTTCTTGCTAAAGGTTGATAAGGGAATAAATCTTAACAGGTTTAAAGGGTTAAGTTTCTTAACATTTTGAATCTTATAAAAGTTAAATAACTGATTCAACCCCCCTTCTCAATTGTTATTGGATCCTTGGAACTTCAAGTGGTATCAGAGCCAGGTTCCCTTGTTTAATCCTTATCATGGAGAATATCAATTCTGTCAATAGTAGAGGAATTCCTACATTCGATGTCAAGAATTATTATGGATGGAAAAATAGGATGATTCCTTATCTACTATCTCTTGGCCTTAAAGTTGTTGATGCTGCTACTATTGGCTTTCCACCTATTGAGAAAAATGATCCTATGACATTTGTTGATAATAGAAACATAGAAGTTGATGGAAAGGCTAGAAATGCTATTCTTATGTCCTTATCAGAAAATTTTTATCAGAAGGTGATGGGTTTTACAACATCAAAAAGCATGTGGGATAAGCTGAAAAGTGTATTCGAAGGAAATAAAAAAGTCAAGGAGGCTAAGCTACAAATCGGGCGTAGTAAGTTTGAAGACATCAAGATGAGAGATGATGAAACAATTGATGAATACTTAACCAGAGTTAATGAAATTGTGTGTAACATCAGAGGATTCGGAGAAGACTTGAAAGATTCTACAACTGTGAAGAAACTTATGAGAAACTTTCCAGACATGTTTGATTCTAAAATTTTAGCTTTATAAGATAAGGATGATTTATCTCTTGATGAACTTCATAACTTTCTTGTTGCCTATGAAATGAGGAAAGCTCCAATATTTAAGAAGAAGATAAAAGATGAAATGGATTTTGAAGCTATGAGAAAGATGAAAATCCAAGATGATGATAAAGCTGATCCTTGTGAGTCTGATGATGAGGAAGATAAAGAGTTGAATGAAAAAATCATGTCTCTTATATCCAAGAACTATCAAAGATGAAGAGGAAAGTATGGAGGGAAACTTCCTCTCAAATGTTTTGAGTGTGGAGGAATCAAACACTTTGCTATGAATTTCCCTAAGAAGAAAGTTGGATAATATCAAGATGTTTCTGATGAGAATCCTTGATAGAAGAAGTATAAAAAGAATAAAAAAGAAGAGAATACTTCTAAAAAATTCAAGAAGAAGTTTTCTGGAAAGAAAAGAAGTATGCTGAGAAAGAAGGTTGAATCTGAATCATCTGACAATGATTCCTCAGAAGATGAAAGTAAAGAAAGATTCATAACCTTCATTTCAAAAGTTGAGAAAACAAATGTTTCATCAGAGAGTGAAGAAGGTGGTGAAGAATCTTACAGAGAATATCAGCTAAGATCTGAACTTCTTTCATTTCTTGAGAAAAACAAATATCTCAAGAAATAAATTCGTGTGATGAAGAAGAATCATGAAGAAGTTTAGGATGGAAGTAAAGATGTCACCAAGAAGGAAGATGAATACATTTAAGAAATTTTATGTTACAAACTTAGAATTGCTGAACAGGGAAAGATGATTTCTGATATTAGCAAGAAGCTGGAAGCTAAGTAAGAAGAAGTAAACAAGGTGCAATCAAAACTCCTTGGGTCTGAAAATACCCTAAGGAATATGAATGAAAACTTCAACAAAGCTACAGAATTAAAAGCTGAGAACTCTAAAAATACTGTGAAGGCTCATTACGAGAATCTGGTGAAATCTTCTCTTACCAAAAATAATATTCTATCTGATTCTTCTAACATTTCAGGTTATGGAAAAAGAATTAGTAAATCTTAGGTAGAGAAAGGATGTGATAAACATATCAATCCTACAAAAATAGAAAACTCACTCAAAAGAAGAGATGGCCTACATTCTGAGTTTTCTAGAGTTTAAAGAAGTTATCAACCTCAACAAAGTTTGTATAGAGAAAGATCATTCTTGAATAGAAAACTAAGATTTGAGGGCTATTGCTGGTGCTGCGGAATATATGGGCATAGAGATTATAATTTTTGGCATAATTAATCTCTACATGGAAGAAGGTTTGAGCAAAGTGGAAGAATGAGTAACTTTCCATACTCATAGAAAGATGAAAAGGTGATTTCTCAATATGTTAGAAACATTCCAACAAAGAATCAATTTGAATGTTTGGAAGAAGTTTGTGGAAGATGTGATCAGTTTGGTCATCATGCCGAACGATGTATGAAACTTCTTCTAGAACAAGTTTCTTATGATAAGAAAGAAAATAAAACTAAAAATAAGGAGGTTGATGAAAGATATTTTTTTGTTGAGATAGCTTTGAAAGAAAGTAAGAGGAAAAAACCATGGATACTTGATAGTGGTTGTTCTTCACACATGAAAGGTGATATAAGAATCTTGGAACATGTTGAAAGTCATGATGGAGGAGCCGTTACTTTTGGAAATGATAGTTCCTTAAAAATTAAGGGAATCAGAACAATAGAGATTGAAGTAGAGAAACTGAAGTCTAAGGAAGTTTTGCTTGTTGATGGACTAAAACATAACTTACTTAGTGTAAGTCAACTTTGTGATGATGGAAAAGAAGTTATCTTCAAAAAGAATTCTTGTATCATCAAAAGTGTGAAAAATGGAAAAGTGATTACAAAAGGAGAAATAAACAGTGGGAATATCTTTTAAATTGGAGAATCCAACAACTCTTGCTATTTTAGTGCAGAAGATGAAAAAACGTTGTGGCACCGAAGACTTGGCCACCTTGGACAGAAGAACATGAGTAAGCTTTATAAAGTTGATGCTGTTCGGAATTTTCCAGAACTGAAAAAAAGAGATTAAGATGTTTGTATTACTTGCCAAAAAGGAAAGATGACTAACAAAAGTCATAAAAGAGTTGAGATTCACTCTAAAAAACCACTTGAGCTTATTCATTCTGATCTGTGTGGGCCAATGAGACATCAATAAAAAAAAGAATATTTATAATTTATCACTTTTATTGATGATTTCACTAGGATGACAAACATCATGTTCATGAAGCATATTTCAGAGGTTATTGAAATGTTTAAATTATTCAGAAGAGATATTGAGAAAGAATTGGGATCTTCCATAAAGAAGTTGAGAACAGAAAATGGTACCTAATTCACAAGAAATACTTTTTAAACATATCTATGGAAGAATGGTATCAAACCTTAGTATAGTGCTCCTTATACTCCACAAAAAAATGGAGTAGTAGAAAGGAAAAATAGAAGCTTGGTGGAAATGGAAAGAAGTATGTTATCAGAATACAAACATTCAAAATTATTTTGGAGAGAAGCTGTTAGCACTGTTGTGCATGTTCAAAATAGATGCTTGTTAAGGCCAGAAACCAACATGACTCCTTATGAGATGTGGTATAGCAAAAAAACTTCTTTTAATTACTTCAAAGTTTTTGGAAGTCCATGCTTGCTCAAAATCAAAAATACGGACTTATGAGAGTTTGAAGAGAAAGCTGAAGAAGGAATATGTATGGGTTATTCACCCAATGGATGAAGTTACAAATTCTAGAAAAAACGGTTACAAAAGTTGGTGGACTAATATGATCTAAAGGTAATTGAAAATACAAGTTCCTTCACAACATCTATTAAGAATACTGAGGAAGATAAATCAGCGAATTTCCACAATAGTGAAAGTGACTTAGATAAGTCACATGGGGAAGAAAGTGATGCTGGGAAAGGAAATGTGAGTTTTCATACCCTACAAAAAAATGTTGAATTTGGAAATATTATTGGGGATTAGAAGGCTCCGGTTTAGACAAGAAGGAAGTTAAGATTAGAAAATCAGACTTCCCTTATCTCAAAAGTTGAACCAGAATTAGTTTTAGAATCTATTCAACATAAAGAATGGGTGGATTCTATGAATGAAGAACTGGATCAGATCGAGAAGAATGAAAGATGGGAACTTGTTCCAAGGCCAGAAAATAAGAATGTTATCAGAACCAAGTGGGTTTACAGAAATAAATTGAATGAGCATGGAGAAGTTACAAGAAACAAAGCAAGGCTTGTGTGTAAAGGATATACACAAGTGGAAGGTGTGTATTTTGATGAAACTTTTTCCCCTGTTGCAAGGTTGGAAACCATTCGAATGTTTCTTGTAGTGGTTACTCATCATAATTACAAGGTTTATCAGATGGATGTAAAGTCAGCTTTCTTAAATGGTGAGATTGAGGAAGAAGTTTACATTGAACAACCTTGTGGGTTTTTACTTAATGAGGATGAAAAAAAAGTTTTCAAATTAAATAAAGCCTTGTTTGGGCTGAAACAAGCTCCATGAGTATGGTATTTGAAGCTTGAAAATTCTTTGAGAAAGATGAACTTTTCCAAAGTAAAGGTTGATAGCAACTTGTATGTTAAAGATGTTGATTCTAGAACTTTAATTGTAATCATTTATGTGGATGATATAATATTTTCTGGAGATGAAGAAAAGGTGTGTGAAGAGTTTTTTGAAGAGATGAAGAAATTTTTTGAAATGTCAATGTTGGGGGAATTGACTTTCTTCCTTGGCTTACAAGTTCAACAACAATAAAACTTCATTTTCTTATCCCAAGAAAAGTATTCCAAGGAACCGTTAAAGAAGTTTGGGATGGAAAAATAAAAAGAAGTTTCAACCCCTATCTCAGTGAGCACAAAGTTGAGCAAAGATGATTCAGGGAACAGTGTGAATCAGAAAGACTTCCGAAAGTTAATAGGAAGACTTCTTTATCTTACATTCTCAAGGCCTGATATTGCTTATGTTGTGACTCTCTGTTCCCGATATCAAAGTAATCCAAAAGAATCACATATATTGGCATTTAAGAGGATTTTGAGATATGTTAAAGGAACAACTTCACATGGGTTGTTATACAATAGAAAAAATGAGATGAAGTTTCATGGTTATACTGATGTTGATTGGGCTGGTGATTGTAATGATAGAAAATCAACATCAGGAGAAACATTTTTCTTAGGGGAATGCTGTGTGAGTTGGCACAGCAAGAAACAAAGTTCAGTAAATTTAATTACAACAAAATCTAAATATTTTGCATCTACTCAGGATTGTACTCAAATGATGTGGATGAAAGTTCAGCCGGAAGATTTGAAAGTGAAAGTTTCTAAACCTTTGAAAATACTCTGTGATAATCAAAGTGCCACTGATCTTTCCAAGAATCCTGTTCAACATTCAAGATCAAAGCATATTTATATAAAGTATCACTTTTTAAAAGAGAAACCTGCTACTGGAGAAGTCTTGATGGAATATATTTCAACAAAGTTTCAGATTGCATATATTTTCACAAAAGAAATGTCAAAGGAAAGGTTTGTTGAACTGAGATTGCAACTCCATGTTCATCCTCCTCCCAAGACATCCTAAAACTCATAAGGAAGCCACCCCCACTATGCTTTGGATTATGTTCACAAAGGGGGAGGGTAATTTTTATTTTATGAATCTAAAGTTGTGGTTATCATATAATGGGGGAGAGAGAAAGAAAAATGAGAGAGGAAAAGAAAAGTGAGAAAGATAAAGATAATAATTGAGGCGGAGTTTTGAGCCTAGATTTGTGGTTATCATATAATGGGGGAGAGATAAAGAAAAATGAGAGAGGAAAAGAAAAGTGAGAAAGAGAAAGATAACAGCTGAGGGGGAGTTTTGAGTCTAAATTTGTGGTTATTATATAATGGGGGAGATAGAAAGAAAAATGGAAGAGAAAAAGAAAAGTGAGGAAGAGAAAGATAAAAATTGAGGGGGAGTTTTGAGTAAGGTGAAGTTTATCTTTACATGGCCGCAAAATTTTCTTGTCACCAAGGGATGGAAATCCTTCAAAAACATTACTTTATCCAGTAGTGTGGTGTCAGGACACTCTTTTTAAGAAAGGCTATGTTTTGTTAAAATTCAAGAACTTGAGATGCTATTTTTTGAGAGGTGAAAACTTGTTAACAAGGGTTGCCAACAAATCCAAAAGGCAGATTGAAGAACCTTTTTAGTGTTTTTTTAACAAAGTTTTATATTTGTTGACAAATAATCTTTTTGATGAAGAATGTTTTTGAGTTACAGAAAGTTGAAGTTGCTGGTTGCTGAAGATTTCCTTAAAGAAGATTATGTTGAAGAATAAGAAGTTAAAAGTTAAGAATGTGTCTCAAACTTTCTAAACTTAATCATATGATGCTTTGATAATCTTAAAGTTCTCACAAATCATGAAAAGTTTCATGATAAATGCTGTTGAAGAAATGGTGAAGTGGATTGATGTTTTTCACAAAGAAATTTTTTGAGAAAATTCGGAACCAGTTTTTCCTGAACCTAAAATTCAGAACCAGTTTTGCTGAACCTATTTTTCCTGAACCAGTTTTCCTGAACTAGTTTTTCCTGAACCTATTTTTCTGAACCAATTTTCCTAAACTAGTTTTTCATGAACCAGTTTTCCTGAACACGTTTTTCCTGAACATATTTTTCCTGAACCAGTTTTCTTGAACTGGTTTTTCCTGAACCTATTTTCCTGAACCAGTTTTCCTGAACCAGTTTTTCCTGAACCTATTTTCTTGAACCAGTTTTCCTGAACCAGTTTTTGGAGTCTACTTCTTGAACCAGGAATTTGGAGTCTACTTCTTGAAACAGAAATTCGGAGTCTACTTCCTGATCCAGAAATTCAGAGTCTACTTCCTGAACTAGAAATTCAGAGTCTACTTCCTGAGTCAGAAATTTGGAGTCTACTTCCTAAGCTAGAAATTCAGAGTCTACTTCCTGAGCCAGAAATTCAGAGTCCACTTCTTGAACCAGAAATTCGGAGTCTACTTCATGAACCAGAAATTCAGAGTCTACTTCCTGAACCAGAAATTCAGAGTCTACTTCCTGAGCCAGAAATTCAGAGTCTACTTCCTGAGCTAGAAATTCGGAGTCTACTTCTTGATCCAGAAAGTAGGAGTTTACTTCCTGAACCAGAAATTCGTAGTCTACTTCCTGAACCTGAAATTCAGAATCTATTTCTTGAACCCAATATTCAGAACCAGTTTTCCTAAACCAGTTTTTCAGAACCAGTTTTCCTGAACCAGTTTTCCTAAACCTGTTTCCTGAACCTAAAATCACAACCAAGATACATCCTTATCATTCTGAGGAAGATATGAAGAGTTCAAGAAAATCCAAATTTCAACTTTGCTTAAATCTCTAAGAAATTTAAGTATATTTGAAGAAGTTAAATATTGATGATTAAATGAAAGATATTTGTGGAGTTTTTGAGATTTTAGGAAGTGGGAAAGATTTTCAAGATTCCCGCCTTTATTTTCTGAGTTGCCTATAAATATGTGCTCAGATCATTCACTCATTTGCAACTTTTACACATACGGAAAATGTGGAGCACTAGAGAATTCTTAGTAAAAAATTTCTAATATCTTGAAGAAGTTTCCTTGAGTGTTTGAGAAGAAGAGAATCATAATTATCTTATCTTGCTGAGAAGATCGGTTTTAGAAAATCAGATTCAAGAAATCAGATTCAAGAAATCGGATTGAAGATTCAGAGTGAGCACTTATGCGGAATCATCTTATCTTGTTGAGAAGACCGATTTTAGAAAAGTCGGATTCAAGAAATCGGATTGAAGATTCAGAGTGAGCTTTTGTGGAGCAGCTTAACAAAGTTATTACTCTTGTGTTTGGATCATTTTTTCTTTAAGGAAAAATTGTAAACTGATGAGAGTCAGTATAATCTTTCCTATCTGGAGATAGAAGGTGTCCAACGGGAGTTGACACAAGTTGTATTCACTTCTACATTATAGTGGATTTCCATAGACCCACGGGAGTGGCTATGGAAAGGACGTAGGTTCTCTTATTGAGGCCGAACCTTGTAAATCTTGTGTGCCTTTGTTGATTTACCTTACTTGCATGCTTGAGTTTCTTGCTAAAGGTTGATAAGGAAATAAATCTTAACAGGTTGCAAGAGTTAGGTTTCTTAAAGTTTTGAAACTTATAAAAGTTAAACAACTGATTCAACCTCCCTTCTCAGATGTTATTCGATCCTTGGAACTTCACACCTCATAAAAGAAGGTGGATGTGTAGCATCAAAATATGTCTCAATGAATATATGTTAAGATAAAGTCCCTTACAATGATTATATCGTTAATCAAATGAGACGATTCTGTTTATTCACTATAAATCCACATAAAACAGGTGGAAATACAACATAAGGTAATCAAAATTCATTTTATCCATAATCATAGCATGAAAATGTCAATGAATTATAATTTTAACCCAATGATTCCAAATTGAGTTAAGAAATCCCTTATAACTTTGTAATCAGTCAAATCGTATGCCCCATAAAAGTAATAATTATCAAAGGAAACATTTAATAACATGAAGATAATGTTATTAATGATATTATATATCAAAGTTTAGTACATTTATACACCCCATATAATAAATAAGCGGTGAATAAGGAATATATCTCATAGAAGTAAAAGTGAGACGAGCAAAGACTTACCTCTCGCTTCCCTCTAGTGGTGCATACTTTAACCTCATGTATAATGGTTTAAATGTTGTTATTAAATAATTAAAAATATATATTAATATTTATAATACCTTATGTGATGATTTTATAACATCTTATTACCCATTCAATAATATTATTTCACTATTTTCATGGTTTGGGGTGTGTTCGTTTCATGGTTTCATGATCGGTTCATTTATGTAAAATTATAAATGCTTTTTTAAAATGGGATTACAACACCAGAAGTGGAATGAAATAGAATTTTTTAAATTCTAGAATAATAAAGGGTCTTATATATCATTTTTTTTCTTGTTTGAGGATAATTCATTTGATAAAATGCTAATGATAAACATTTAGTTTATTTTGGCGGTTTTTACAAACACTATGAAATAATTTTGTTTTTTTACTATTATGAGTATATATTAGTTTTAAAACATGAAATAGGATATAATAAACCTATTAAAATATTATTTAACCATAAAAATGGTTTTATGACCATACATGAATGTGGTAAAGGAAAAAGAAAAAACAACAATATTCACGGAGGTGATTAACAGGAAAAACTTGGACAATAGTTTCGTTTCTTTGAATAAGAGGAAGTAATAAATGGGAAAGATATAAGATATCCCAATTGAAAAATAGAATTATAGTTTTTAAGTTATTCTATAATTATTATTCCCAGATATATGAAAGATATGTGGATAATGTAGAATAAGAAAAGAAAATAAGAGAGTTGTTTGAGAAAATTACCTCTTAAATGTCACCTCCTTGGACGACCACTTGAGGACCATGGATTTGGTATTTTGGTGGGAATATCATAAATTTAATGTGTGTATAGTTAATATGATAGAGTTTGGGAAGATATTTTATGAGATTCATGGATTGTGAGTCGAAATGGGGTGGTGAGGGTAGAATTTATACCCGAAGAGAGGCGGGTTTAAGTGATTAAAATAATGATTTTTTAATAGTTAAAGCTGACCACATTGAGGTGGAATTAATTTACAAGACTTTGGATGAAAATTACTATTCTATAAGATGTTTAGGGTAGATAAATACCTCATCAAACCATTAAATCTTGTAGTTTTATGTATTTTAAGCATTTTCCCTTTTAACAATAACCCGTTTCATTTTTTACTTATACCGCGGTAAATAATTGTTTTTACCATGGTAACATTTTTATTCTCAAAAATGAAAATGAACTTACTAAATAATTTTTTCCTTATTATTAAAAATATGGTATCCATTTTACTTAATTAAATTCAAATTATTATAAAAAATTATATTTTAAATTAATCCCACAAACAAAAGAAAAATGAGGTTTTATAGAGAAAAGTTCAAAAGTTTGAGATGTTTTTATATCCAATTTCAATGTGAAATTTATTACAATGAACTAAATTGGTTTTATTTATGTATAATTAAACTAATTATACAATAAAACAAATTTAAAATATAATTTAACGATATAAATAAATTAGATGAAAAATCAATTTTGAATTAAAATTCAATATTTTTCAATATTCATCAAACAATGAAACTTATTTGAAAAATAGAAATATTTTAACCTAAAATAAATTTTTTATTAATATTTTAAAAATGAACTTTATATTTTCAAATAATACTTATTAAATTTTCAAAATTTAGATTTAAAATAGGTGCACCATCAAAAGGTGGCGAAACCGCTTTTATGAATATATAGCTTTTTATGCTTAAATTTATTTTCAGTATTATCTAAATCCTATCAAACTTGTTGGATGAATTTAAAAATATTTAATTTAATACATAACATATAATTTTTATTAATATCATTCATTAATAGTGATTAGTTTAATTTATTAACATAAAATTCCATTGTGGGCATAACATAGTTTTTTTATAAAAAAACATCCTTTATGTTCAATTGGTTCTAAAAAACATGAGAATAACATTTGAAAACAATACCCTACATTTCAAATATTATAGAATTGAGTCATGGAATAAAGAATATGACATCCTCATCGCTCGCTCCTCTCCTTCTGCTCAGCGCTTCTCCTGCTTCTGGTGGCCCCTCTTCCTCACCGTTGGCGAGTGCTACCCTTCCGAGAGAGGAGTGGGATAGGGATTCGAGCGGGGAGCCTCCGAAGGTTTCTTTCATGGATGCTCTCTGCCGGGGGTCATCATCCCCAGCTCCCATTGGGGGACCGACTATTGCACCCACAGCGGGACTGCTGAGCATCCCTCCGATTGGCTCCCTCAGACTTGATTGTCTGCTCACCTGGTTCAGATTCACAAGGACGGGATGTCTCAGACGTGACACCACTCTTGGTCGGATCCATGGCTCCTCACGAGTTAGGTGACTTTCTGCCCTTCCATTTTCCAATCCCTGCCAAAGCTTTATCACCTTATCCTCCCCCATTTTGTCTCTCAGTTCACCTTTCTCTAGAGTTCCTCCAACACTCCCCCGTAAGTAGCCCGACTCCTGCTATTGAGGGGTTGTTGAAGTCGGGTCGAATGGCTAAAGGTGTTGAGAAGAAGCTGCTTTACTCTCGTATGTCCCCCCCAACGTCTCGTATTGGTTTCCTTACTGTAAGGCGATATGGGGAGAAGTTCTTCGTGTTCCACTCCGACCAGAAGGGGGCCTCTTTTGGAAGACTTAGATGGTTCGTTCAAGAAGGTTATTCTTTCTCCTAAGCAGGATGCCCGAGCTGCTAGAGCATCAGGGCTAGTTACCTGTTCCTAATCAAAGGAGGCAAGTCTGTTCTCTCCTCTCTCTATCTCACTCTCTTCGAGTCACAAAGCTCAGAAGTCTCCTATGTGATGTTTTCAATTATCATTTGGAATGCACGAGGCTTGGGGGTCCAAGCCAAATGTGCTTTTGTTACCTCAGAGTCCATAAAGCACAATTTTTCTCTTATAGCTATTTTGGAGCCCAAATAGAAATCTGGTAATGTCTCATGTTTGGCTAAGAAAATGGGTTTCTTGAATGATTTGCATGGATTTCATGAAAATTCTCATATTTGGATTTGTTGGAAGAACAACGTCTTGGTTGAAGTTGTGAGTCTCATGCCGCAGTGAATCAATATGAAGATTTCTTGTGGTGGGTTTAAGGTTCTGTTTTCCTTAATCTATGAAAGTTCTGACTCATGTAGGAGGCTGGATTTATGGAGTCACCTGGAGGCTTTCCATCCAGGCTCCTCCCCATGGTTCGTTGGTGGTGACTTCAACTCTATATCGGATTTATGAAAGAAGAGAGGTGACTTTTCCATGAGTTAAGGAAGCATGAAAGATTTCCAGGGCTTCATGGCATCGGTGGGGCTTATGGATTTGGGTTTATCAGGCACCAAGTTCACTTGGTGCAACAATTGAAGGGGAGAGAGTCGCATATAGAGCCTATTGGACAGATGTCTTGTGAACATTCAAGGGCTGTATCTTTTCTCCAAGACGTCTTTTACCCATCTCACATGCTCCCTCTCAGATCATGCTCCGCTGCTTGTGGAGATCAGGTGTGATCTAGTGATTAGTTCAGTATTTAGCTATTCCAGCACCTAGCACTGGGATTCCTCCTTTATGCAGTTGCTGAAGGAGTTCCGACAGTAGGAGGATACCGGACGGTCCTGGGGTAGCATAGTGAACCATCTCAAATGTCTCAAGAAGGACATTAGAGGCTGGCTTGCAAGTAGACCAGACGATGTGGCCAGAGTGGGAAACATCCAGATCGAGTTTGATAGGCTAGAGGAATCTCTTCAGAATGTCTGGGATGAACACATCTTTATTACCCTTTGTGAAAAGCAGGATTCTCTTTCTGAAAATCTCTTATAATCCGAGAGGATTTATAAACAATTATCCTGTGTTAGATGGTTAAGGGAAGGAGATGGCAACAATGCTTTTTTTTTCAGGCATGCATGAAGGATAAGAGGAGTATGCAGATCAAACATATCCTTAGTAATGGGGTTTTCACATCAGATGTGGATATTGCTGGCATAATGTTTTTAGTGCACATTGAAGGTCTCCTTTATGGGGAGGTTACCTCTAAGTTTCATCAGGATGAAACAGATGGCGAGAACTTCTTGAGTTGTCTTCTGTATCTTGCGAGGGAGTCTGATAATACCTCTCTTACTGCATTTCCACTGGAGAGTGAGATTAAAGAATCAATTATGAGAATGCCTCATGACAGTGCACCCAAACTTGATGGCTTTCCGGTCTCTTTTTATGTGGAATCTTGGGATGTGGTTGGCCCGCAGGTTGTGGAAGAGGGGAAATATTTATTTGGTGGAGGGACTTTGAATTGGGGCATCTGTTCCTTGAGGGTGGTGCTTATTCCAAAGACCTAGAATCCCACACTCATTAGCCCTTACAAGCCTATTTTCCTCTGTAACGTCTCCTACAAGATTCTGGCCACGATCATCCCAAGAAGAATTACCAGGCTCTTACCAAAGTTGGTGTCTAAGGAGAAAAATGGGTTCATCCATGGTCGAAGTATCCAAGGAGCGGTTAAAATTTCTAGTGAACTTGTGCACGATCTCAAAAAAATGATTAGTGGGATTCAATTTCATCCTTCAAGTTGATATGAATAAGGCCTATGATAATGTCTAATGAAGTTCCAGAATTTGTGTTATGAGGAGTTTTGGGTTCCAGGAGTTGTTTTACGACCTCTATTTTAGATGTTACTCCTCACCATGGTTATCTATTTATTTTATGTGGAGGTGATTTGGTTACTTCAAATCAGTTCGGGGTGTTCAGAAGGGAGATCCTTTGTCCCCAATCCTTTTCATATTGGACCAGGATGCACTGTCACGGAACCTGAATAGAAGCTTGGAAGAGGGAAGGATGAAACCTTTTTGTGGTCGGCGGGGTATGAAGAGTATTTCTCACCTTATGTTTTCTAATGATGTGCCAATTTTCATAAATTTAAGGTGCATGTCTCTACTTTATCTTATGGAGATTTTTCCAAGTACTGTCACTTGAGTGGGAAGTGTATCAATCCATTGAAAAGTCACATGTTCATCTCCAATAAATGCTCCGATAGATGATATAAGGACATCCAAGATATCCTTGGTTTCCATTAGAATCACTTACCTATCCTTTTTCTTGGTGTGCCGGTTTCATGCAGCTACATCAAGAAACATCACTTTGATGATATTCTTGAGCGGATTTTTGGAAGGATCTTCAGTTGGAAGAACAAATTGTTTTCATTTTGAGGGTGGGTTATGTTAATCAATAACATATTAACTTCTATCCCGATACACATATTCTCCATCATTAAACCCCCTAAAGACATGGTCGAGAAAATGGAGAGAATTCTGAACTCTTTTCTGTGGGACGCTAACTAGGTTGGGTGCTGTCATTGGGAATCTTGGCATCGATTGGAAAAGCTAGTGGTCAAAGGGGGTGTTGGAATCCAAGACATCAAGGAAACCATCCTGGGCATGCAAGGCTAGTTAACCTGGGATATTATCATCAGGGAGTCTTTGTGGGCGAGGTTCTTCAAGGTGTGCTACGACTCACACTGGGAGATGCCTGGTTATAATGGTGCTTTGGAGATAGTGAACTATATGTTCTCCCACCTTGAGGGCCTACGCAGCTTCATGCAGCGGGTCATCAGAAAAGGCAATGTTAACTTCTAGGAATCCAACTGGTCCAGGGAAACACTTGCATACCCAGGATTTCCCTTCCCGGATATTACCTTTAGCGAAGCAAGTGTTCAGTATAATATCATTCAGGTGGCGCTGAATCCAAGTCAGGTGATGGTCTTTGAAAATATTGTTATGAATGATGAACCGGACCGATGCTGCTTCACCAGGTCGATCATGGGAAAGTTTCGCAACCGGGATTACAGGAGTCTCCTTCATACAGAGTTTTCCTCTGATGAGTGGGTGCCAGTGGTGTGGTGCAATGATATTCCCACTAGAATGAATTTTATGGTGTGGCGTATCAGAAATAAGGCAGTTCCAACTGAATAGAACATTTAAAGGAAGGGCATCTCCATGGCTTCCCGATGCTTATACTGCATGAATATGAGGGTAAAGTTGACTTTTCACATGTTTTTTCAGAGTAACTGGGCCACCTACCTCTTGTCCTTCTTCACCCTCATCCATGAATTGATAGTGACAACATTTCATTAGAAGGATTCTTGTCTATTTGGGTTCATGGGTCCGAGAACAGAATTATGAAGTGTAAATCAAGGGAAGCCATTCTTGTGTCTATATATGCTGGATTTTGTGGGAGGCTCGTAACCATGTCTGTCTAGGCTCCTGACGCTCATTAGTATTCATGAAAATACGGTTAAGGTACCTTATTTCTGAGCTGGTTCTATTATTTAAAGGGGGTCTCATCTCGGTTACATTATGAAATCTCCTAAACCGGCCTCGCATACAGAGCAGGGAGAGAGGCCATTGGGTTAGATGGAAACCCTCTAGTAGCCGAATCAAACTGGATGTGGATGGTTCTTATATGGAAGGGGCCATGAGGGGTGGTGGGGTTCTTCAGAATTTTTGGGGCTTGGTTCACCTGGGGTTCAATTCTTTTTATGGTCCGAGAAACTCCTTGGGTGCAGAAGTTCGGGCCCTACTCTCTGGCCTAAGGATTTGCAGGAGGTTGGGATTACAGGCGGTCAAGATTGAATCCAATTTAGATATACTCATGAAGGCTATATTGGGACATTATATAATACCTTGGGAGCTGACTTATTCTATTCTCACATTCATGGTGGAAACCAATCAAGGGTGAATGATACATCATAGTTGGAGGGAGGCTAACGTCATGGCAGATTTGCTAGCTCGTATGGGTAGGCAGGACGAGGATCTTCAGATTTATACTAGTTTATCCCCCCTTCCCACTGAGTGTAAGAGTGTTGTACAAGGGGATTCCATTAGTCTGTACTATTTTCTCACTCAGTGAAGGGTTTTTGTTTTATACCTTTTCAAAATCAATCAATAAAAAATAACTTTTAGTCATTCAACTGGTTCTAATTTTTATTTATAATTAATTGGTAACCAATAAATTCATTTTATAAAAAAATGTAAACTAAATTTTCATAAGTTAGTTAATATCATTCATTCCTTCTATTCCAACAACTAGATGATAATAATCACAATTAAATAATAATATTTAATTTTTTGTTTGGGATCTGTGTTCTGTGTAATCTAAGATATCAAAGAAAATGAATTTATTTAATAAGATAAATACTATAAAATCTCAGGGTGTTATATTCTACCCTCCTTTAATAAATTTAGTCCCCATAATTTGAAAATTCACTTTTAAAATCAAAGGTTGATACTTGAAAATTCATTTGTGGGAAACCTACATCGTAAATAGGGTTAATAAAACATCCTCTTAATAAGAGGGAAAGAGAAATGTCAAGGTCACCAAAAAATTAGACTCTTGAATAGGATAACATTAGTGAAAAGTAAAAACATGGACATGGAAGAGAAATATAGCTATTATTTTATGATGAAAAATGATAGAGAACATGTTAATTATAAGTTTAATAACCACAAAACCATAGAACAAATAATTTTGAAAAAGGTCATTGATATCATAAAAAATGATGGTAATATGTTAAAATTTTATTTCAAAATCATTTTAGAAGATATAATTACTTGATTTAATCTTATAATTATAATCTCACTCTTTGGTTATTCTTATATATATATCCAATTAATTTCTTAACATAAGATATGGATATTAAAGATGAATTTATATGCCTTAAGAACTTTATCAAAATCTCCATAAGTTATTCCTTTAGCCATTAAATATTTAAAAAATTAAAATGGTTAGAACATATTATCCAATATGAAAAATCATAATTATACTTCAAAAAATAAAATTCAATGTTCAAATTAATCCATTACATAAGCAGTTAATCTTAAGACTCATACAAAATTAGTCTATCCAAATTCAAAGAAAAAAAATTAGAAGGAAGGTCACTATTTTTAAAATCAACTTAACATTAGATGCCCCGAAGAATTTAATTTAAATCTTATTGTCACACAACAAATATATAAATACCTTGATCACCTTAAAAACTTAATGGAAATAAGAATGCTTCCAAAAATTAGATCTTATATTGTTGAATATATTTCTTAAATCCAATCATATAGTAAACCCTGAAAATATAACATAACCATCAAATAAATAACCAATTTCATGGTCACCAATAATTTCCCATAAAAATAATTTTGTAGCTATAGAATGAGGTCTATACTAGTAATGTTTTTTGGGATCGTTCTTACTCTGGGAGAAATGCTTTATGGTGTTGGTTTTTCCCGATTCTCTATTTTTGGAATGTTTTGAAGGTGGTAGTAGTTTAATCTCCCCTGATGATTATGATGTGGTTTATGACATGATCCCCTAATGAGGCCTCCATATGCTCAAATCTGATCTAATGTTCTGGTCTAGTGCTCCCTTCCCAGCCGGTCTGGTGTACTGTCCTTGAAGGAGGTTCTTGGAGTTGTTGTTCGAGCAGATTATGGTCTTTGAGAGGGAGAATGGTTTTTTATTTTCTATAATTGAAGAAGTTTTGAAAGTATAAGAAGTTATATTATTATTCTTTTATGGTAGAAACTATGGAGTTTTACAGTGGTGACATGAAGAAAACGATGGCGAATAATTGATGACAAGGTTGAGAGGTTGAATGGATTTTCTAGTTTTGATTGCTCAGATCATCAGTTCTAATGGTGATGGATGACGACAACGATGACGATGGTGTACCTACTGATGATGGTGAATGGTAGGCAATGTGACTTTTTCTAACATGTGTGCCTCATGGATCGAGTAATCCTTGGGTTTGGTGTTTGTTTTTTGAATTTAAAATTTAGTTTCTCAATCTTGATACTTTAGAATCTCACCTAATGTTCATGGTTACTGCTAACCTTAAAGAGGATATTTAGAAAATAAAAAATATAATTTTTAGTAAGTCTATATCATTCAATTTTAACCTATTTCATTCTGGTTTCCACCATTTACTAAAACCAAAAATCAATGTGTAAGAATTAAACCACACTAATCAATGTGAGCTAATATTATGCAAAGTATTTCTAAATAATGACATGTTATTCTAAATACACGAGTATTTAGGTTTAACTAAGGTTATAAATTCTCATTATAAAGTCTATATGGCGATATCCTATACTTAGACTCATCCTCAAAGTTATTCATTGGGTTATATTACCTAATATATGTTTTACTAAATCTAGTTCTCAAGGTTTTTTTCTAAACTTGCTCTGATACCTACTGTAACAACCCATAACCCAATAGCGTGGAGCCGATGTATTAATTTATTACATTTTCATGACTACAAAGAATTTCATCCCGAAGGACCAAATAGTTTAGTAGTATAAAATAGATACATACATGGTTCCCTAATTACATTAGCAATTAAACATAAAACATAACAAAGTAAACTTCATCCTTGAAAACTCATTCAATGTTCTCATCTTCATAACCTAGGGAAAGAAAAAAAATAAGGGTAAGATTGAATGATCAGTAAGGGTTATAAATACAATGGAAGATATCATGAATAAATAATAATAATAAATATATCAAGGTAAATAACTGGAAATACATTCCATTAATCAATAACATGAGCATAATATGGTAGAAATAAAAGATGAACAAATAATTCCATATAAATAATCACATGAGCTTGGAATTTGACCACTAATATTCTAAATAATCGATTAATCATATGAAATAACAATAGTGATGGAATTCATAATGTAGAATATATTAACAATAAATATATATCCTCTAGATAGTCAATATCAAGATCAATCCTATTTCCAGTTTAAGTATGTGGGTAGAAACCCATCTTCTTTGTGTCAAGACCTTTCACAATACACTATTATCAAGATCAATCCTCTAGATAGTTTAAAACCACTTGGAAATAAAATCAAAGGGTTTTTCACCAACTAAATTCATCCTATGAGACTACCAATTCATCAAGGAGCTTTCATTAATTGGTCTTCAACTAGTGTCTTTTATGTCCAAATCATTCCTCATATATCGAATAATCGATTTAAAAAGTGATATTTAAATCAAAGTGTTTCATACATATTTGAAAAATCTGAATCATAATCCACATGAAGGAATAAAATTTTAAAAAAATTAAATGACATTAGAATAAATAAATTCATGATATGATATGTCAACGGGGTTGTATATACACCTCATAAAAGAAGGTGGGTGTATAATATCAAAATAAGCCTCAATTAAAAGATATTGAAACAAAGTCCATTACAAAAATTATATCGTTAATCAAATGAATAAATTATCTTATTAAATTTAAATACAAATAAAATAAGTAAAAATACAATATAATTTAATAAAGAGTCATTTCATCTGTAATATTAGTATGAAAAAATAAATGAGTTATAAGTTTAACCCAATGAACCGAAATTGAGTTACGAAATCCCTTATCACTTTATAATCAGTCAAATCGTATGCCCCATAAAAGTAATAATTATAAAAATATAAATATAATACCATGAATATAATAAGATTCATGAAATGATATATCAAAGGTAAATACATATATACACCACACAAAATAAAAGTGGTGAATATGGCATATATCTCATAGAAGTAAAAGTGAGACGAGGAAACCCTTACCTCATGCTTCCCTTTAGTGATGTGTACTTTTTATTACTTTATAATGGTTTAAATAATGTAATTAACTCATTAAAAAACTATATTCATTTTTATAATACCTTATGTAATGATTTTATAACATTTTATGACTCATTAATTAATAATATTTCATTATTTTCATGGTTTCGGGTGCGTTCGTTTCATAGTTTCATGATCAGTTCATTTTTGTAAAATTATGGATGTTCTTGAAAAATGAGATTACAATAATATTAGTGGAATGAAATGGTATTAATTAAATTCTAGAAGTATAAATGGTCCCATATATCATTTTTCTTTATTGTGTGAGGATGATTCATTTTATAGAATGCTAATTTTAAACGTTTAGTTTATTTTTTTGGTTTTTACAAACACCCTGAACTAGTTTCATTTTATTTACTATTATGTGTATATATTAGTTACAAAACAACAAATAGGTTATAATATACATATTAAAAATTAATTTTAACAATAACAACAGTTTTATGACCAGCCATGAAGGTGATAATGAAAAAACAACAAAAACATTATTCACGGAGGCGATTAACTGGCCTGACTTGGACAATAGTTTCATTTCATTGAATAGAAGGAGGTATTAAAAGGGATGGGTATAATATATTAAATTAGAATCACAAAATTAAATTATGTACGTGATTCTAGAATTATTATTCTTTTATGGATGAAATATATGATGATAAATTATAAGAAGAAAAGAATATAAGAGAGGTGTTTTAAGAAAATTACATCTTGAATATCACTTCTTTGGATGACCCCTTGGGGACCTTGGATTTGATATTTTGGTGAGACCTTAAGCACTTGGATGTGGGTAGAGTTAAGATTATAGGGTTTGGTAATATATCTAAAGATATTCAAGTCTTAGGAGTCAAAATGGGGTGGTTAGGAGTGGTATTTATACTTGATAAGAGGTGGGTTTAAGTGATTAAAATAATGATTATTTTATATTTAAAGCTGACCACATTGAGTTGGAATTAATTTCCATGACTTTGGATAAATATTAAAATTATATATAATTTTTAGGTTATTTTAATACCTTATAAAACAATTATATTTTGTATTTTATAGGTATTTTAATCCTTTACCCTTTTAACTTTAAACCATTTCATTTTTTTACCTATACCGCAGAAAATAATTTTTTTACCATGAAAACATTTTAATGCATAAAAATGAAAATGAACTTAATACATAATATGGAAATTATTATTAAAAAATTGTAATACATTTTACTTAATAAAATTCACATAATTGAAAAAATTAGATTTAAAATTAGTCCCACAGACAAAATGAAAAGCGGGTTTTTAAAGAGGAAAGTTCAAAAGTTTATAATGTTTGATATCAAATTTCAAATTGAAATTGATTACAATGAACTAAATTTGTTTTATTTATATACCTTTAAACTAATTATACTTTAAAACAAATTTAAAAACAAATTTAAATATATAAATAGATTATATGAAAAATAAGTTTTCAATTAAAATTCAATATTTTTCACTATTCATCATAAAATGAAACTTCTTTGAAAAATACCAAAATTTTACACTCAGATATTTTTTATATTCTGATTTCAAAAATGAAATTTATTTTTTCAAATAAAACTTATAAAATTATATAAATTTAAATTTTAAAAAGGTTGATCCTCAAAAGGTGGAAAAACTGCCTTTAGAAATATATAGTTTTTTATGATTAAAATTGGGTTTATTCTTATCTCCATACTATCATAATTTTTGGATGAATTTAAAAACATTTTATTGAATATATTACATATAAGGTTAATTAATATCATTCAATAATATTTATTAATTTAATTAGTTAATATAAAATTCCATTGTGGACATAAAAAGGTTTTTTTTAAAAACACATTCTGTATGTTCAATTGGTTCTCATTTATATTTATAATTAATTGGTGACCAGTGAATTAATTTTATAAAAATATGTAATTTTTTTTCATAATTTTATTAATTTCATTCATTCCTACCATTCCAATGGTTAGGTGATAACAATCACAATGAAATAATAATATTTAATCCTTTGATTAAGCTCTCTGTTTTTTGTAACATAAGCTATCAAATAAATTGAATTTATTTAAGAAGTGACATACTATAAAATCTTGGGGTTTTTCATTCTCCCCTCTTTAAATAAATAGTTTCCTTATAATTTGATATTACACTTTGAAAATCAAAGGTGGATTCTTGAAAATTTCTTTATGGAAACACCACATAGTAAATAGGGTTAATTAAACATCCCCCTAATAAGAGGGAAAGAGAAATGTGAAATTAACCACAAAATTAGGCTTTTGAACTCGATAGAATTAGTGTGAAGTGAAAACATGGAAATGAAAGAGAAATATAAATAATAATTTCTGATGGATAATGATAGATAAAATTGTCATTAGAAGGTTAATTACAAAAAAACCATAGACTAAATAATCTTGAAAAAGGTCATTGATATCATATAAAATGATGGTAACAATATAAAATTTTATTTCAAAAATCTTCTAATAATATATAATTACTTGATTTCATCACATAAGTATAATCCCAATCTTTTTTTTGTGATTCTATCTATCTCTAATTCATTTGTTAAACCAAGATATGTATATTCAAGATGAATTTATATGCCTTTAACACTTTATCAAAAGATCTATAAGTCATTCCTTTAGCCTTAAAATATTTCCAAAAGAAAAAAAGTTATCACATACTATCCAATATGATAAATCATAATTAAAATTCTAAAAATAATATCCAAAGTTCAACTTAATCTATTCCATAAGTAGTTAATCTTAAGACTCATCCAAAATAAGTCTATCCAAATTCAAATACCAAAAATTTAGATCGAAGGTCACTGAATTTCTAAAATCAACCTAACATTAGATTCACCAAAGAATATAATTTTACTGTTAGTATCACATATGAAATATATAAATACCTTGATCACCTTAAATCCTTAATGTAAAAAATCATTCTTCAAAAAATAATATCTCATGTTATTGTATATATTCCTTAAATCCATTAATATAGTAAACCCTACAAAGATAACATAAACCATCAAATCAATAACCAATTTCATGGTCAAAAATAATACCACATAAAAATCAATTTTTAATTATTATCTCCAAATTGGGCATAAATTTAGGGTTATCATCCCCAAAACATGTTCTTTCCAAAAGATCAACTTACAACAGATTCACTTCTCTTGGTTATTGGTACTATTCATCACATGCTTCCAAATCCTTAAAGAATAATTATTGTAGTAAAATCCTTATATATATATATATTAATTCCTAAAACCAGAATATCATTGATAATTTTAAACCATAATTCATGAATCCAAATACACAACAACATAATCATTCAACTACATTAATAAATATATAACTACTCTTCATAAGCTTATAACTCATTCATTTAATATGTCATTTTTAGTCTCTTCAACATTATAAGTATAAATATTAATCATATAACATTATTGATTATCTTCATGAATTTCCCCATTAGGACATATATTTTCATAATTATCATACTTTTCATATTTAAAACATTCAAACTTTTATGATACCTTAGGGAGAATATTATTAAAAACATTTAATTTTTCCTCAGAAAATACTTTCCTTATATCATTCTTCCCACTCCAAAAACATATTCCTATTCCTATAAGACATTTAATTGGGTGTTTCTTCTCACATTATCAATATATAGAAATTTTATTATTCTTTTCTCTATGATATCCCCACTAAAGCTCTCAACGAACTATATTCTTCCCTTCTTTGGTGAGTCTGAGAGTTGGTGAAGGTGTATGTTTTTAATCATATATAGTGATAAGTGATTAGGCATAAACATAATATTTTTTACTCAAGCCATCATCCTATTTGGTTTCTCATCCATACATTTTCTATAAAATTCAATCTTAACCAAGTTCATTTTTGGTTTCCACCACTGACTAAAACCAAAAAGAAATTCATAAGCATCAAAATACACTAATCATAATGAGCTAACATTATAAAAATTATGTCTAAATAATGACATGTTCTTCTCAATATATTAGTATTTAGGTTTAACCTAGGTAATCCATTATTATTAAGAAGTCTATACTATGATATAATATACTTAGACTTATCCTCAAAGTCATTAATAGAGCCATATTCCCTAATATATATTTTTCTAAATCTATTCCCCAAGGATTATACTAAATTTTCTCTGATACCAACTGTAATGACCCTGGCCCTAGTTGTGCGGAGCCGATGTCTTACTTTATTACATTGGAATAATTACAAGGAATCCCATCCCAAAAGACAGAATAGTTTAGTAGTCCTAGTAAACTAGATAAATACAATGTTCTCTTATTACATTGGTAATTAAACATAGAAAATAACAAAGTAAAGTAAACTAAACCATTGAAAACTCATTCAAATTTACCTTCTTCATAACATAGGAAAAAGAAACAAAATAAGGGTGAGTTCAAATTCTCAGTGAGGGTTAGATAAAATATAATATATCTTGAATAAATAATAATAATTAATATGGAAATGTAAATAACTGGGAACACATGTCATTAATCAACAACTTGAGTATAATATGGCAGAAGTAAAATATGATCAAATAATTACATATAAATAATTACCTGATCTTGTAACTTGACCATTGATATTATAGATAATCAATTAATCACATGTAATATCAATAATTATGGAATACATAATGTAAGATTTATTAATTATCATTATATATCTTATAGATAGTTACTTTCAAGATCAATCATCTTTCCTATTTAAGTTTGTGGGTAAAAACCCATAACATTTGTGTCAAGACCTTTCACAATACACTATTGTGAACATAAATCTTCTAGAGAGTTTAAAACTGCTTGGAAACAAATAAAAATGGTTGGTATCTAACTAAATTTTTCCCATGAGACTACTGATGAATCAAGGTGATTGAATTAACTGGTCCCCAACTCCTGTATTTCATGTCCAAAGCATTCCTCATATATCAAATAATCGATTTAAAAATATATTTTTAAATCAAAGTGTCCCATACTAATTTGAAATTTTTTAATGATAATCCTCATGAAGTAATAGAATTTAAAAAAACACGAAATAACATGAGAATAAATAAATTTATGATATGATATTTCAAAGAGGTTGTATATACACTTCATAAAAGAAGGTGGGTGTATAACATCAAAATATTCCTCAATGAAAGAAGATTTTGACAAAATCCCTTACAAAGATTATATCATTAATAAAATAAATTGATTATATTTATTCACTATAAATCCACATAAAAAAAGTGGTAATACAATATAAGGTAATAAAAATCCATTTCATCTATAATCGTAGCATAAAAAAATCAATTAATTAGAAGTTTAACCCAATGAATTGAAGTTGAGTTAAGAAATACCTTACCACTTTGTAATCAGTCAAATCATATTCCCCATAAAATTAATAATTATCAAAATATAAATTTAATAAAATTAATATAATGATATTAATGATATGATATATCAATAGATAGTACATATATACATCTCATAGAATAAATAAGTGATGAATAAGGCATATATTTCATAGAAGTAAAAGTGAGACCCAAAAAACTTACCTCATTCTTCCATTTATTGGTGCACACCTTAACCTAATGTATAATGTTTTAAAGAATGTTATTAACTAATTAAAAAAATATATTTATATTTATAATACCTTATTTAATGATTTTATAACATCTTATTACCAATATATTAATAATATTTCATTATTTTCATGGTTTCAAGTGCGTTTATTTCTTGGTTTCGTGATCTGTTCATTTGTGTAAAATTATGGATGATCTTGTAAAGTGGGATTAAAACACCATAATAGGAATGAAAAAGTATTAATTAAATTTCAAAAGTATAAATGTTCCCATATATATATATTGTTTCTTTTATGAGGATGATTCATTTGATAAAATGTTAATGATAAATATTTAGTTTATTTTGGCGGTTTCTCCAAACACCAAGAACTAATTTAATTTTATTTACTATTATAAGTATATATTATTTACAAACTATTAAATAGGTTATAATATACTTATTAAAATCCTATTTAACTATAATAATTGTTTTATGACCATCCATGAATGCGGTAATTGAAAAAGAATAAAAGCATTATTCACCGAGGCGATTAACCAGCATAATTTGGACAATTATTTTGTTTCTTTGAATAGGAGGAGGTAATAAAAGTGATGGATGTAAGATATTACATTTTAAAAATAAAATTAAAGTATATACATGATTTTTAAATTATTATTCCTTAATTTATGGAAGAGATGAGGAGAAAGTAGAAGAATAAAATAAAATAAGAGAGTTGTTTTGAGAAAATTGCCTATTGAATATTACCTCCTTGGATAAACCATTGAGGATATTGGTTTTAGTATTTTGGAGAGACACAAAAAACTTTTACTTGGGTATATAAAGGATAAGTGGGTTTGGGAAGATATTTTAGGAGCTTCAACTCTTGTGAGTCAAAATGAGGTGGTATTTATACTTGAGGAGAGGTTGGTTTAGGTGATTAAAATAATAATTATTTTATATTTAAAGCCGGACACATTGAGGTGGAATTAATTTCCATATATTTTAATGAAAATTAATATTGTATATAATGTTTAAGGTCAATAAATACCCCATTAAACCATTAAAGTTTTTAGTTTTTATGTATTTTAATCCTTTACCCTTTTAACTTTAACCTGTTTCATTTTTTTACCTATCCCGTGGTAAATAATTTTTTTACCATTAGAAATTTTTTATAACAAAAAATGAAAATGAAATTAGAACATAATTTAGACCTTCTAATTAAAAATATTTAACCCATTTTACTTAATTCAACTAAAATAATTGAAAAAATTAGACTTAATTTTAATCCCACAGACAAAATAAAAATACGGTGTTTTAAAGTGAAAAGTTCAAAAGTTTTGAATGTTTTTACATCCAATATCAATGTGAAATTAATTAAAATTACCTAAATTTGTTTTTATTGATTTATAATTAAACTAATTATACTTTAAAACAAATTTAAAATAGAATTTAACTATATAAATAAGTTATATGAAAAAACAGTTTTCAATTAAAAATCAATAATTTTCACTATTCATCAAAAAACAAAACTTCTTCGAAAAATACCAAAATTTTACCCTAAGATAATTTTGATATTATAATTTTAAAATTAACTTTATTTTTTCAAATAAAACTTATAAAAGTGTCAAAATTTATATTTAAAACAAGTACGCCATCAAAAAGGTGATAAAAATGCGATTAGAAATATATATCCTTTTTTACATAAAATTGGATTTATTCTTATCTTAAGCCTATGAAATTTCTTGGATGAATTTAAAAATATTTTATTGAATATATAAAATATAATTTTCATTAATATCATTCAATAATAGATATTAATTCAATTTATTAAGATAAAATTCCATTGTGGGTATAATTTTTTTTATAAAAACATATCCTCTATGTTAAATTCGTTCTTATTTTTATTCATAATTAATTAGTAACCAATGAATTCATTTTATAAAAATTTGTAAACTATATTTTAATAATTTATTTAATCTCATTCATTCCTGTCATTCCAATGACTATGTGATAACAATCATAATTAAATAATATTTGTTTGTTTAGGCTATGTGTTCCATGTAACGCAAGCTATCAAAAAAATTGAATTTATTTAAGAAGTGACATACCGTAAAATATTGGGGTATTAAAAACTGAAAAATTATATATTCTATAATTCAATAAAGCTTTGGTGGGATTTTTTCACAGGGGCTAATCGTTATCAGGGTATGGATTGGGAAGTCTTTCAGACTACCTTCTATGACTAATTCATTCCTCATACATTGAGAGTGGACCACACTAGAGAGTTTATGAACCTATAATAGGGTTCTATGTCTGGGATTTAGTATTCATACCATTTCATTGAAATTTAGTGCTTCACACTAACCCTATATAGTGACCAGTTCATGAAAATAAGATGATTTGTGGATGGGCTTGTGTATGCCATCTGATCACAGGCGAATGTCTTCCAATTTACCACTATTTATGAGATTGTAAACCTGAACCTCATCACTAAGTGAAACCTAAGGGAGGATGAAAATAATATCTAGGTCTATTAAGAATTTATATGAGGAGAAGGTTCGTGTAGTGGTAGGAATCACCATTTCATGTCTTCTTGCGGTGACATCACTAGCCAAATGAGACACACGGGTAGTTATGTGGTGTGTCACCAATTTGGTAGGGTGATCCCTAAGAAGCCCCTATGTATGAACGAACCAATTGAGTTCTAAGATTGTGGAAGGATTTGGTAACATCAAGGTTTTTTCATAATTTTACTCTAGTGCCTACGAAGAAGGGATCAACAATGACTCCAAATTCGGGTACAAGATTAGTATCTCCATGTTAGGTAGTGATCTAGGCTACTACCGACCAGTCAGGCTGAGGAGGTGGATGTGGTCGAGGTATCCAGAATTCAAAGGTACAATGCCAAAAGAGTAGACCTTATCTCGTTAGTTAGGTTTCATATTTGGGCCATGGATCTAGCCATATATATACAATGAATCCTATTCCCAAGGATTAGAGTATGGGGCCTTCTATAGTTTGAGGTACTATTCCATTATCCTCTACTTTATTCTCTTCTTTATTTGATACAAGATCCTCTCATTCTTTCATATTTATGAATATTATAGAAATTATGGGATTAGAAATAGAGTAATTCTATGTTGTAATGACTCTCAACACACTATTGAGGATCTGAAATGAGAGTGTATTCCAATGTAAGGTACCCCCTTGAGATAGGTGATTATCTTTTTTTTTCTGGGATTTTGTTGTCCTCAAGACGATGAGATTTGACATCGTACTCAGGATAGACTGGCTAGTGAATTATCTAGATCATGTTGATTTCTATCAATGTAGGGTGTATTTATCATCATTGGAGGGAAGTACTTATATTCTTAAGGGAGAATGGGATTTCTAGATGATTTGAGATGAACCCAAACATTGTGGGATGGGTCAATTGATAACCCAGGTGGATAATCTCTTTATGAGCGATTTGGGTATGCGATGTGTGGAGTTCCCTCCTATAGTAGATCATTTTAAGGACATTTTCCTTGAAAACTTCTTTGGATTACCTCATATGAGAGAGGTGTATTTCACCATCAATCTAGTTCTAGGAGCGATACCAGTGTCCATTCATTCATATAGGGTGGCACCTATAGAGCCCCATGAACTCAAAATGTATTTAGGGGACTTGAAAGATAATGGTTTTATATGACCCAGTACTTCATTATGGGGTTCACCTATCCTTTTTTTCAAGAAGGTGGCTGGTACCCTTATATTTTTTGTGTATTATCATTTGTTGATCTAACTTACGGTTAAGAACTAGTATCTACTACCTCATATAGAAAATATCTTTAACTATCTCCAAGGAGCGAAGGGTTTCTCCAAGATTGATTTATAGTTTTCCACCATCAGGTGTGTGTGTGGCTGTTAGACACACCACATACAGCGTTCTATTGTAGATATGTCCTATAAGAGTATTTTTATATATCGTTCAGTCTTAAAAACACACCAAAAGTTTTCATGAATTTTATGAATCAAGTTTTACACCCGTATTTGGATTCTTTTATGGTGTTATTCATCATCATCAACGTTAAAATTTTTATTTAGAATAGGGGAATAAGGGGAGAATAAGGGGAAAGGCCTAAGGAGGTATGAAATAGTGAAGACCAGAGCATCCTTTCAAATTATATTCACCCCCTTAGATTTAATGTGAGAAATGTTGTAAAAACATGTTACATTTGAATCATGATCCTACAGAGAAGCCAGGTGGTCCACCACTTTCTTCCCCACTCTCCAGGTGTGGGTAAATCTAATATTTTTTTTGAGGAGAGCTTGGAATTTGATAATGGTATTGGATATCGACTAAGTGGTGATGCCTTTTCCATGCAAGGAGTCGTGAATGATCATTGAATTGATTTCCAGTTGAGAGATGTGGACATTCTTCTGAATGCAATGGGTGAGCCTGGTAAGAATTTCATAGGCCTCTGCTTGGATGAAATTTTCAATCCCATAATAATATAGGAACACCATGACCATTCTTCCCCTATAGTCACAGACAACCCCTCCTCCTGACATGTCACTTGAGATTCCCGATCTGTCCAGGTTAAGCTTGAGGCCGCTTGCTGGAGGAATCCTCCGCACCTAATGCCCTTATGGTTTGGGAATGTTAGGATGAGATGCTATTGAGGTATCCAAAAATAGACATAGGGAAGGATCCTATTTCCAATTACCAATGATAACTACCATGTGAGTCAACAAACTCATGGTCCTCGCAATGATATATCTTCATATGAAAGAAAATCCCTCAAATATGCCACACTTTCTCGTTTTCCATAAACACCAACAACTCGCATTGAGAATGATAGATATGGAGGCTTAGAACCATCAATAAAAAAAGGAAAGTCCACACCTAATGGGCCCTTGAGATGAGTATTCTGTGAATTCACCAAAGAAACTCCACACCAGAGGAGCCCGGTCACCTTCAAAGAAGAGGGGGTGCATGATCTCCTCTTACTTGTTCATGAAGAAACGGAATTAGGAAGCCATGATGATGCCCACCTTTCAGATGTTTTAACATGAAGGTATTACATGATTGTTAATTCTCCATGTAAGGAAATTGTATTTTGACGTAATCCTATTACACCACACCAAAATATTCTATCTATATTGTTTCACCTAAAGGCTTGATATGTTTTTAAAATCTTTCAAGTTGAATTTCCCTAAGATCGAGGGATTAAATACACACTTGTATGGTTCTGAGTTGGTAAAAATTGAATCAAACACCACTTGATGACTGTCATCCAGAAATGACTTAATGAAACTTGGATTCAAGATTTCCTCCTTGAACGAGATGGTTGGGGTGAGACACCCTGGGAAACCAATCACATTACCCACCCAGTAATTATACAAGAAAAGGATGCTCCCCTCCCTGAAAATCCATTTTGAGTTTTGGAGGAGGTTCAGTATGAGGATGTGAACCAAGGGCCAAAGGGGAGACACATTCACCAATGTAGTATCCATATTATCTCCATGGTTGCATGACATAATCTTCCCCCATAGTGTGTATTCCTTGATGGTTTCCCATGAATGATTTGCATGTATGTAACAGATGGTATCAACTAGTCTTTTGATGTTAATTCCTCCATCAAGGATGTGGCTTTCCCTCATATCCTAGGAAACCGAGTGTCTCTTCCCCTATGATAAAGTATCCCAAATGAACTGAGCCACATTTTTTTTCAATGGTTATTATAACTCTGTTCAGAATATTGGTAGTGGATAGCTCAAGAACCGAGATAGCTGAAAGAACACTATTAACTAGAGAAATGTGACCCCCATAGGATAAGAGGTGGTTATTCTAGTTTAGGAAACAACCCAAAATATTTCTAACCACATTGTAAATGTTGTGAATGCACATCCTTCCCAAAGAAATAGGAGCATTGAGGTATTACATAGGGAAGGATCCTTGTTGCATGCCCAGCCTGTTACCCAGGTTCTCCACCCTACCCGCGATACATTTTTTGGATATATAGAAATTACTCTTCTCCTTGTTGATAACCTACCTATTCCAATGAAAATATTCTCCATGAATCTTGTTGATCCCATGTACATATCTCATTCACTCATTTGTGAATATTATTGCATCGTTAGTGAACATCAAATGTGAAATGGAAGGTCTATGCAACCACTTGTGATATGGGAGTATATCACCACTAGATATACCTCTATTGATCATCCAATTGAGGTTGTCCTAAACCAGAATAAAAATGGTTAGTGATATGGGACCACCTTGATGAAGTCCACAGGTCACCTTGAATAATCCATGATTTTTACACATAAACAACACTACCAACCATGATGAGCTAAAACACCTAAAGATTAGATTATAAGACCAGTTAGAGAATCCCATCTTGGTAAGAACCTTGTTGATGAAACCCCACAAAATTCTATCATACGATTTATTCATGTCCAGATTTACAGATATGTTGGATCCATGGTACTTGGTTTTAATATCTCTCAGTATCTTCTGTGCCATAACTATCACACCCTGGATAGAGTGGTCCTTCACGAAGCTGTGTTTATTGAAGGAAATCCACTGAGGTGGATGCATGGAAAACCTCCTTTTAATGATACTCAATAGAATTTTGTAGGGAAAGTTACAAAAACTTATAGGCTAGTAATAGATTATAAAAGATGGTTATTTGATCTTTGGTAAGAGAACAAGGGTCTTTGCACATTCAATCTATGGAAGACATCCTCTGCAGAAGAAATCTTGGATGACATATATGATGTCACGCTTAACCACCTCCATGAAGCTCCTATAGAAGGCACCACAAAATCCATTAGGGCCCGCTGCACTCTCAGGATTTAGGTGAATCATGGATGTATGAATCTCATAATCCTCAAGGATCCCTTCCATATAATCATTATCCTAGGAATAGATGATGGACTGGATCCCTTCCTATAGATCCCCACCCCTGGATGGATACCCATTGGGCATGTTTAAGTTTTGACCATCCAGGAGGTCCTTAAAATGAGTGAACACGATGCCTGCCACCACCTCTCTATCATCAGTGTACGTGCCATATTCTAGAGAAATTTTTGGTTTAGTAAGACATCTATTATCCCTTATAAATGAATGGAAAGAAGTAGTGTTCCTTTCACCATCCATAATCCATTTGATCCTCGAGCACTCCCTTGCCTTACGTTCTCTGGAAAGGAATGACATCACTAGTCTATTCTATTTCTTAGATAGTTCTCCAAATATCATGTCATCCTAGAACTCCTCCAACCTGTCCTCAAGGTGGCTGATGTGCTACTTAAGCTCATCCATATCTAGGTCGGTAGGGGGAAGGTTCCTCACCCACACCTAATGTTACTATTTAAGATGCCCTAACTTGTTGTGAATGGACGTCCATGAGTGAACTTGGGTTATCTCTTCTCATACCTCTTTCACCACCTGATGGTAATCAGGATAGCTCGACAACTAGCTGTAGAACCTAAACCTTTCTTGTGAAGTTATCCTAGGGGAAAAAGAGAGCAGCAATGGTGAATGGTCAGAGATGCTTCAGAAAGGTGACTAACCTTAGCATTTGGAAACATAGAGATAGCCTGGATGTTGGTTATACAATGATGGAGCATTCTCCAATAGCAACTGATTCCCCTTTGGTTGTTACACCATGTGAAAGGATCTCATAAATAAATTAGATCCATTAAACCTTTGTTGGCCATAAACTGGACAAAGTCCATACCAGCCCTCCTTGGAAAAGTTCCTCTTCGTTTCTTCTCAGCTAGATTAGTGAAATGTTGAAATACCCACCCAACACCTATGTAAGGTCCCCTGGTTCGAACACATTGAGTTCATTCCACAACACTTTTATTCTTTCCACATCGCAACTACCATAGATAAAGGACACTAAGAGTTTACCCCCTCCACTGGACACTCTAGTCATACTGTGTTGATTGACTGCTTGAATCAAATCAAATAAGGCATACCTATGACAAAAGATCCATATGTGCCTATTTACTAGATCTTCAATAATGGATGCATGCATCTTGACATTACACATAAACTCTCTAATTTTAGAAGGGTTATGCTTGTTCTCCAGAACAACATCAATCATGGAATTTTGTTTCATAAATTATGGTGGTATTAAATCAGTTTTCACTTTCACCCCAACACCATAGGAGTTCTATATGAAGATAGGTATCATTGGTAATATGATGGCTCGACTTTGGCCCCAGGAACCATGGTCTCTTCCAATTGGGAGGAGGAGCTCTCCCTAGTCTGCATCTTCTTCTTTCTCAATATTGTCCATACTCTTGGACTCTTATCCAGAGTTTCTAATGAATGATGTAGGATATGAGAAATATGTTTTAGAGTGTTCCCTCTCACCATTCTTGGTGGTGACTAAACCAACGAGCCCGACTCCTCAGAAGGCAGAGCTTCAAGAGGGCCTGTTTCAATAGGACATAAAACAATGACCAACGACCTAGATTTTTCATAAAACTTTAGTGAGGAGGGACCATCATCCTAACCTTCATCCACATCAATCAGCATCTCTTTTCCAGAGGTAGGAGAAAACTTGGATAAAGGAAGCTGTAGAGCCACATGTTTCCAGAAGCTTGGAGGGGCCGACAAGAGATATTCTAACATGGAACTATCTAACAACATATAGGAGGGATTGTAAGGGTATGCACCAAAAACCAATGGAGAAGGATGATTTCCTTGAGGTATATAAGGGACGAGCACCAAGCTTGTTTGTTCCTATAGACTCCTAGGGGATGAATTAGAAGCCTTACCCGTTAGGGGAGGGGAGGCTGGACCGACGATACCAGAAGACGAGGGTTCATCCTTTGTCATCAACTGGTTCTGACCAGGACCGGGTAACTCCTTCAGAGGGAGGGAAACAAATCTTGTAGAAGTTCCTCTATAAGATTGGTGATGTTCCCCCTTCTAGAATTTCCTAAGAACATATAGAGAATAACCCTGAAGGAGGCTGGAGGAACAGTACCTGGGAAACACTGGGTAGATGATGCCTTGCAGGAAGACAAAATAATCCCACACCTTCAAAGAAATATTCTCCAAGATCTGAAGAGAAAGATCCAGATCGACACAGATCCAAGCCACTAGAATATACACACCACAATAAGTATGCTCATCTGCATAGAGAAATCGTCCCATAGAATCTCCAATATCTTTGAGAAAGGTGCTATTCACGAAGGGAAGCGGGAGGCCAGGCATGCTGATCCAGATGACAACATGAGTACCTTATTTCCCCTTATAGACCTCCATAGAACAAGTATCTTGAGATCATACTGAATAAATTGATATAGGACCAACTATACACCAATATCACAAAATTACACATTTTTATCGATAAGGTTCACTTCTTGGGTCACATCATTTTAGAGGTTGAATATTCTATTGACCTAGAGAAAGTAAGAACCATAGTTTACTAAGAGTATCCTAAGAACGTATTTGATATACATAATTTTATGGGGTTATATGTATATTATATAATTTTTATTTAATATTTTGTATTCTTATAAACACCTCTCATGGTATTGAATAAAAAGCGTGTTATGTTTTTATGGTCAGACACATGTGAGACAACCTTTCTGGAGATGAAAGGGAAACTGACTTTAGCGCCGATCCAAATTCTTCCAGATCTGGGAAGAAGATATAAAATTTATTATGATGCATCACGAATCATTCTTGGGGTAGTTTTTATGTAGGGAGATTTATTTTTGGCATTCATATCCCACCAGTTGAAACATCATGATCAGAATTACCATACACATGACCTCGAGCCAGCAGCTATGGTTCATAATTTAAATTGTTGGAGGAATTATCTATTTGGGGAGTGGTTAATCATTTACATGGATAAAAAAAATTCTCAAATACATTTCCACATAGCATTATTTTAATCTCAAGTAGTGTTGGTGGGTATAATACCTATAGTTATTCAACTTTTATCTCACTTATACACCCAAAAAGGAAAATTCATTTGCTGGCGCTTTGAGCTAGAAGACTCAGATGCATATCATCCAAGAGGATAGTAGTGATGCAAATTAATGGTCCCATTTTCTATAATAAACATTGAGGTTTAGTATTATCTTGAGAAGCCTATTTTAGTAGCTTTGGAAGTGAAATATTCCCTTCCATAATGGGTAAGAATGAGACAACTTTCAGATCCCTAGGGCCTCGTCCTAAGGGAGAGTGTCTCTGGAGAGCACTCACTACCTGGATTGGTTATTGGTGATGATGAGATGCTACACATCCATAGGCATATATGTATTTCTTCAAACATATGAGAAGTGTTTATGTGGGAATATCATGCCCCATTTGGGAAGTGCACCATGGTCTTACCATGATTTTCTGAGATGTACGTTGTCAGTATTGATGGATAAGTATGAAGAGGTAGATTGTAGGTTTTATTACATGGTGTTCCCCCTATCAGAATGTGAACATGGAGAAATTAAGGCCTACAAGACTTCTACAACATATTTCTATTCCTTAGTGGAAATGGGATGATTTCACTAGAGATTTCATAATGTTATTTCCAAGATACCCTTGAGGCAGCGACTCGACATGGGTGATAGTCAATAAGTTGACCAAGGTTACACACTATTTACCAATAAAAGTGACATTTTCAATAGATTATCTTTGAAGGATTTACCTTTAAAAGATTTTACACATTCATGGTGTTCCCCATTCTATTATAATGGATAGGGATTCTTGGTTTATATTGTTGTTTAGGTAGGAGTTATATAAAGCATTGACTTCATAGGTGCATCTGAGTATATCATACCACCCTCAGATTGAAAGTAATATTGAGTGTATGATATGGGTGTTATAGGACATGATTTAGTAATGGATCCTTGATTTTGGAAGTTCTTGGGAGAAAAATATACATATCATTGAGTTTTCTTACAATAATATATTTCAAGAAACTATATATGACTCCCTATGAGGACATATAAGATAGGCAATATCGTTAAACCCTATGATGGTTAGAGGTAGGTGTTGTAGTGATACTGGGACCTCAACTCATCTAGGAGAATTCATAACTGGTACAACTTATTCATAAGTATACGAATACATATTAGTCTTGGAAAAAGTCTTATACCAATCTTCAACACAACACTATAGAGTTCAAGGTGGGACATCAGGTCTTTCTGTGAGTTTTTCCTGAACTGGGTCATAGATTAATTTGAAGACAAAAAAAGATATCACCTCGTTAAGTTGATACTTTTGTGATACTTTAGAGATTCAGGCTGATAGTTTATCTGTTGGTCTTACCTCATAGGTACCGAGCCATACATGATGTATTCTATATATCACAACTTCAACATTATTATACCGACCCGTCTCATTCATTTGGTATGAAGGATAAATATTTGGAGATAAATGATTCCATTGAGGATTATACAATATATATCATTTCTTGTAGCATGAAGGTCCTCTGATACATGTTAGTTCATCTAGTATGGGTGATATGGAAGCACAAGAGTACACATGACATGACCTGAGAGAGAGATCCCGATGTACATTCTCAGTGGTTGGAACATTTCTCAGATGATTTTTACTACCCTAAAAAGGGAAATTTGAGGATAAGTTGTTTTAAATAGGGGAGGTTGTAATTAACTATATTTTTAGAGAGGTAGAATTTATTTTTAATTCAGTTGAAGCCTTGTTATGTTTTCCTTTTGGATTAAGCCATAGTAACCACACCTTTTGGACATTGGGTTTGTTTTCAGATAGGAAGGTAGTAGGGGGATGAATCTTGGATAAAGAACCAATTCATGATGTGAATTGATATAGATAGACCCTTAAAATGTATTACATGACATGAATTCAATTCATACCCTGAATCCTATTCATGATGTGAAATGTTTTTTTGGGAAGGATAGAAAAACCCAATAAATTCAAGATGTGAATTCCATTAACGTTGTGAATATGTTGTGAACCATTTTTAAAAAGTAGTAGAAGACATCATTTTTATCCTAACCCTTCTTATTCTATACAACATCCATGCACAAAGACCTCATCTCCTCCCATCTAGGATTTGAGGTAAATTCATCATCCTGACTCCGATCGAGCCAACATTTTTCTCATTGGATTTATCTCAGCAAGTGCTTCATTCATATTTTTTATTAGTTTATCTTTGCATATTCAACACTATTTTTGTGTGAGATAATACACCCTATTTTCAGGGAATTTGCCTATTTTTATGATTTCTTCCATCATAGATTGATTTAAATGAAGATAAAGGATGAGGAGAGTTTTACCAACCTAAGGTAGGCATTCTAGTTATTTTTCCCAAAAGTACCAATGCTCTATATAGTGTTTTTTTGTGACTCACACCGGACCCTTCCAGCGATTCCTTCTAAATGTTTAATTAATTAAATTAAATGATGTTTCCATGCTTAATGCAATTATAGAAACCTATGAATCAACATCATAGTATAAACACCTTGATGTGAGAAACCCCTAAGGGTGTTCCATTATTAAAGGCCTAGGAGACTCATGCTTTGGAATTATTTAGAAATAACCTTTCAGGTTTATTTATTTTCCCCATGATACAATGGCATATTTTAAATTGAACCAAGGGAAAATGGTGGACCATATGTATAGACCCTTAATACTATTAATAGAGTTTAATTAACCACATTAAAAGTCTTGGATAAAAGTATTAAAAAGTATTTTCTAATATTACGAGTTGAATGCTATCTATGACATTTTATTTATACCAAGTTGAGGGTGATACAAGGGTCTTGATTTAGGAGGCCTTGGACGAGATAATTGAGCTTAAAAACTAAAAGTTTTAATTGATTATATCATGTTGAGAGTGATACATGGGTTCTTTATAAAAATTTATGGATGGGATCATTGGGAAAATGTATTTATACTACCCATGAGTGATACCCGGCTCCCTAATAGATTACCTTATATGGGATTGGTAGGCATTGTTACCGTAGCATTCCATGAGTGATTTTGGGTTCCTTATATGGTACACCATGGATATACTGAGAAGGATATGTGTTATAACATTATGTGAGTGATACATGGGTCCTTATACAGATGCCTTGGATTTAATCCTATGGCAATGGGTTTATTGGTGCACCTGGAGTGATACCTAGAGTTTTTATACAGAATTCTTTGGATGGGATCAGGATGCCAATATTTATAAAATGAAGGATTAATTCACCAATCCAAAGAAAAATCATGGGTTTGGTCCCTGATTATAGTGGTATTGTATGATGGCTTAGTTATATATCCATGCTCATATTTCATGAGGGTTGTGAAACCCATCCTACGTAATGGTGGATGACTCGAGATTACACATAGGGTCCTAACTATTTCTATGTATCTATTTATGATAACATATATATCTATATGTATATAAGGAATATAAATAAATACCTATATATATATATATATATAATAATGTACATGCAGGGTTAAATCTATTCAGAGACATTTGGATTAGGTCGAAGCAGGTCGTATTGGTTGGGTGTCTTGTGATGAACCTGGACCGATTTGATTGATTTATTTACTATCTTACATTTACTAATACCTGTACACCACTCATATTATATGAATAGAATGAATAGTTCTAGAAGTCATTTATGGTGGAATGATATGTATATATCACACCCTATTCAACCTATATGTGGGTACCCAAACATGCCTTATGCTTGAAGGTAGGGATAAAGGGAAGCATCCAACTTTGGATGTTTGACTGACTATACTAGGATGAAGTATGAGAGAAGAGTACTGAGCCTATGATCATGAAGCTAGTAGATGCAAATTTTTACCTTTTTGTATTTTTGTGTATAATATTTTATATGTCTGTTTCTATGTATCCCATGCATATTCCGTTTTGGTTAGTAACTTAAAATAATCATCAATTTTGTATATAAAATTGATTTTGAATCCTCTTATTGGTTATATTTGGACGATTTATTATTATTCCACTGTTGATTTTTTATTACAATTTTAGAAAATTAAGATTATTAGATACCAATATGAAACAATTTGATAACATGGGTATATTCTCCCCACCATACTATCATAGACCCCCGCTGTCATTTGACAGCCTCTGATGTACATGGAGGTGCACTTGAGGTCTTATGGTGGATTGATTTTGGTTCCCTAATGGAATACCTTATATGGGCTTGGTAGGCATTGTTACCATAACATGAAATGAGTGATTTTTGGTTCCCTATATGGTACACTATGGATAGACTTAGAGGGCTATGTGTTATAACATGACGTGAGTGATACGTGGGTCCTTATACAGATGCCTTGGATTGAATCCTATGGCGATGGGTTTATTGGTGTACTTGGAGTAATACCTGGGTTTTTTATACGGAATGCCTTGGATGGGATCAGGATGCCAATATTTATAAAATGAAGGATGAATTCAACAATACAAAGAACATTCTTGGGTTTGGTCCATGATTATAGTGGTATTGTATGATGGATTAGTTATATATATCCATTCTCATATTCCATGAGGGTTGTGAAACCCCACCTACGTAATGGTGGATGACACGAGATTACACATAGGGTTCTAACTATTTCTATGTATCTATTTATGTTCACATATATATCTATATGTATATAAGGAATATAAATAAATACCTTTATATATATATAATAATGTACATTCAAGATTATATCTATTTAGAGACATTTGGATTAGGTCAAAGCAGGCCATGTTGGTCGGGTGTCTTGTGAGGAACCTGGCCCGATTTAATTGATTGATTTATTTAGTGCCTTACATTTATTATTACCTGCACACTACTCATATTATATGCATAGAATTAACAGTTATAGTAGTCATTGATGGTGGACTAATAAGTATATCTCACAACCTTTTCAACCTGTTGGTGGGTACCCAAACAAGACTTATGTTTATAGGTAGGGATAAAGGGAAGCATCTAACTTTAGATGTTTGACTGACTATCCTAGGATGGGGTATGAGAGCAGAGTACCAAGCCTATGACCGTGAAGCTAGTAGAGGCAATTTTTTACCATTTTATAGTTTTGTGTATAATATTTTATATTTTTGTACCTATGTATCCCATGCATATTCTATTTTTGTTAGTACCTTGAAATGGCCATCATTTTTGTATATAACATTGATTTAGAATCCTCCAATTGGTTATATTTAGATGATTTATTATTATTCCACTGGTGATTTTTTTTTACCATTTCAGAAAATTAAAATTATTAGATAAAAATATGATACAATTTGATAACATGGGTATATTATCCCCACTATACTATCATAGACCCCCACTGTTATTTGGCAGCCTCTGATGTACATGGAGGTGCACTTGAGGTCTTATGGTGGACTGATTTTGGTTACTTATGAGTAAACCATGTCTGAGATGCTACAAATATTTTTTCACATACACATGTATGAGGTTCTAAAGTGTTTTTAAGTACATATCTGAAAACAAACTATCACCTAGGATCAAAAAGTTTATCATTATAGGAAATTAGGGGATAATACTATAAAAACCCTTAGAGAAGAAAGTGATTGTTCCTAGACAAGCTTTCATTATTGAGAGGGAGCATATCTTGAATAAGGATAATGGGATAAATATTTAATTAGATGAATTATATTCTCAAGATACACAAGATTTGGTACACAAATGGATTCTACAAGTATCCTTGGAATAATTTGTTCCCAAAACAAAAGTACTGCATTGGAGCACCAGAGAGGTAATAGAACTATAAAGATATGGTTTTTAAGTCATCGAAGATAGTGAATCATTATTTTTTGTAAATAATTAACCTATATATTACAAATAGGAAATATGGAGATTATAATTTACAATATGGTAATAATTTATGAACTATGAAACAAATTACATGTATTAGAACCAAGTTTTGGTTTTAGTTGATCAGCCAGTTGATGTAAATCTTGTTGGGTGAAAATAGGCATTCAAGATAAAGCAATACATTGAAGGTATTATAAGTAAATATGAAAAAATGATAGTATATAAATGGTTGAAAAATAATTAATGTTACACCAAGATATTTTAAATGAATAACATTATGTTGGATAATGTATTCAATACACAACATCGATCTTAAATGACCCAAGAAATATATGACCATTATAACCAAGCTGTTAAATTGGAGGGTCTAAATATGATTAAATAATTAATGATATATATAAATTTACCTCTCAATATAAATTTATTGATAATTTCTTAGTAAATAAGTACTCAATTTTTTGAAATGTCATTTTATTGAAAAAAATATGTTTTCTACCCAAATGATTTTTATTGATTTTATGAGAAAATATTATAATTTTTTTTTGAAATATTAGAAATAGTATTTTATAAAATTAATTTAATTTTTAAAATAATTATATCAAAATTAAATTATGGTGGAATTTTTTGAATTTTCTAAAAAAGACTAACTTTTTTGATGAATAGTGAAAAATATTGATTTTTATTAAAAAATGGTTTTTATTTAAAGATTTTAAAAAGTACCACCTCATTTAAAAATGTTTTAAATTTAATGTTTTTTCAATTATATACTAATTAATTCAATTTATATCATTATAATTAGTTTCATATTTAATTTTAATATTAAAACTTTTAATACTTCTAAAATTGTTTTCTTTGAAAAACATTTTTTTCATCAAGTGTGTGGGTTTGATTTTAAATTATTTTTTTAACTTATATGATTATAATTTAGAAAAATGAATCTAATTTTTGGAATCATAATATTGAATAGTATATAATAATTTCAACTAAATATTTGGTCAAAATGAATAGTAAAAACTGCAAAACATAATTATTGCGGTTAAAGTTAAAACGAGTTTACTGAGGGTTAAACTAAAATGATAAGGGTTAAAATGACCTAGAAAACTATCTAATTCCTATTATATATCCATATTTATACCACTATTACTCTATAATCTATTTCTTATGTGCCTTTAGGATACTTTTCCATGAAAGCGACCAATTTAATAATTTAAGTAAATAAAATGACATAATGTCACCCTCTTGCATTTAAATTTTATTTATGTTTTCAAAGAGGAAAACAATAAATATGTGCAAGAAAATTGATGGTCATTTTGAGAATAATAAAATTAATTCAATTCAGGTAGTTTATTTTTATTTTTTTGTAATTAAATAATTACTTCAAATGCTTAAGTAATGCCAACACAATAATTATTTAATTAGTAAAAAAATAAAATTAATCATACTAAAAATATTAAAAGTATATAAATTAAATGAATTATATTATTTATTGAATTTTTTGATAAATATAACATTATTTATAGGTGTGAAAATAATATATTCTAATTCCACCATTGTCTTGTTGCTTTTTTCAAGTAGAATTAAATGAATAGTTCCAAAATTGACATTAATGTTATTTATAATAAATAATATTTTATTAAATGATTTTAAATTAATAAAAATCTTATATTAATCAAATACATTGGTATATGTTTAAAAATATCAAGAATGGTCCATTTATGGACTAATTTGTCTCTTAAAATAATTATATTGACCCCTAAATATTATAAAACATTAATACACTGGTAAATGATAAAGCGAGATTTTGTGCGTTTCATGCGTTTGTGTTAAAATTAATTTTACACACACATACGTTTTTTATTTTATAAATCTGATTTTATATTCGTAACCATTGGGTATAAATTATATAATAAGAATCATTTTATTTATAATATTAAATGATAAACTACCTAGATAAAAAGGCTAGTTACCGTAGTAAAAACTAAAATGGTAAATGTAAGGAAACTTATAAATTAAGGAAAACAATGTTTAAAACATGTATTTTTTTGTGGTGGATGTGTGGATAAACCATATCATCCATATAATACTTTAATTATATATTTTTAGACACTTTTTTTGATAATTAATTCCCTTTATTGAATAGTTTTGGGCATTTACAAAAAATCTACTCCTCCTCCATTATAAAGGCCACCTCCTCCCCTCACTTATTCACACCTCCTAAGACATTTTGATAAAATATACCCTATCAATATATCTCCCCAACATCTGTATACATGTTTTAGAGTGTATTTTCATTCCAAAATACCAAACATATGGTCTTTAATAAGTGATTTAAAGGGTGTTGTTCTAAGAAAAGGTAATTGTCTTCACTAATTCTTTCTTTTTTTATTCTTACATTACCACATTAATTCATATATTAAAAATTAAAATATAATAAAAACATTATATAAAATATAATTATATGTAATTAGGTTAATTTAATAACTCACATCCACTTACTCTTCCATAAAATGGTAAATAAAAACATTATTCACGTGTAAAACAGACTACCACCTCACAGAACGATGTAATTCGTTTTCCATCATCACCTATAATTTTTTTTATAATGATGTATTTAAAGTATATATATGATATTTATAACAAAAATATATTTATTTAATTATTATATCACATATAACTTCTTACTTTCCATTCTGCGGGGGATAAGATAGCGTCACTCTTGTGCACGACAGACTACCGCCTCGTGAAGCGATGTGATTCATTTTTCACTTACTCTATTCATGGAAGGTAAAAATGAGAAATTTAATGAATATATGTGATATATATGATATAATTATAATATTAGTGACATATTTACCATTCTTAAAAGATATTATATCATTTTATTTCATAATTTTCCATTCATTGAAAAATGATAACGTCATTCGCCCATACGTGTGGACTACCGCCTCCACTAAGAGATGTGATTCTTTTTTCATCACCAAATCTCATGGATAATATATATATATATATATATATGTATATTTAAATAAATAATATGGTATTTTTGATAATATTATAATTATATAAAGATAAAGTAATACTTACCATATTTCTATAATGATCATTTAAAAAATGGAAACGTTACTCATGCGTACATACAACCCACCATCTCTATGATTACAACATAGTTTATTTTACATAAAAATAATTAATTATTAGTTATAAAAGTATAAATTAAGTATAAAAATAATAATTATTTCATTAATATTTTTCTGGAGATGATATAACCAATACCTCTTTGACCATGGTCAACACACTAATGTCATTTTGAAACAGTGAACCAAACGTCATCAAAACACATGACATGGAATTAAATGATTAAGTATTTTAAAATTTTATTAAAATAAATAAAATAAATTATTTAAGTATAAGGTATTAAACCTATAAAATTTTCTTAGTAAATAAAATAATTGATATAAGTTTATTATACAAGAGTTAAAGGACAAACTTGGAAGGTCTGGACTCGAGGTAGGGGACTTTGTCTCAATTCCCCTTCATCGAGTCATATTGTAATGTCATGAAACTAATTTATTTCATATGGTATATATTATACATCATTTTATATAATATAATGAATCTAAATATGTTCAAGATATTTAAAATTTCATTTGATTTTATTATCTCACAAGGCTTACGATCGAAGTGTTACTATAGTGGGAAAGGCTTTATGTTACAATCTTCTTTTTAATCAAGATTGTTTATGACTGAATATAAATTAAAAGAAATTATTTAATAATTTTATTATAAAAAATTTAATTTTATTCTACTTTGGATATTCATTAAATTTTCAAGTAATATTACCATTTTCTTCCCTTAGGTACTTAAAATTATTTAAAAAATTTTCTTAAGAAAATATAATTTCATTTATCTTTTTGATTGAAAATACTTTTCTTTAAAATGCATATTTTATAAAAATGATTTCAAAAGTGTTAATTTAGACACATAAAATATTTCATAAATCTATTTTAAATTATATTTTACCTTCTTTTAAAAGTATTTAAAAAGGAAATTTCTTAATGTTTTCTAAAATTTTCACTTTTGACTCTCTTTACAAAATTTTTAAAATAATGTTTATTTTTAATGTTTACAAAATGAATGGATTTTCCTACCATCATTAATTTTTTTTTGATTTTAACATTACATTATAAGTTTCAATGGTAATTTTAAAATAAAATGAATTTCAAAATATTTTGTGATTTTTTAGTTTTTAATAGAAATTTTCAAAATGAAAAGGTTATTTTACCCAAGAATGGTTTTAATGATCATTTAATGGTACTTAAATTCATAAAAATCAACAAAAATTTATTTTACTTACATTAAATTGGGGATATGTTGTGTTGATACTATCCTTATTATTTATTTATATTAACTATGTGATTTTCAAGGAACCTGTTTCTTTTCTATGGGTTAATCAAGCCATGAATGAACATTGATTATTGTTATGATTGAAAAGTGACGTACTATTTTATTGAAGAATGGTACCTGTACATTATTGATGATGAAAAATTGAGCATGAAACAACTTATAAGAAGTTTTTACCCCATAATATCTCATAGAAAAGTTTGATACATCTTATACAAGGGTTGATCCCCATTATAGTTCACAGATGAACCTGATATAACTTATACAATGGGTGTGACCAGATAGAGATCCAATGTATTGGGTAGTGTTACTTGTATTTAGAGGCATTAAGGAGAGAGTTATCAGGGGGTTACCCTCAGATTAAAATGTTCTCCAGTTATTCTGACAAAATTTGTAAAATGGGTTATGAAGATAACGTTCTAAGATAACAATACGTCTTCTTTATGCTTCCTAGGGGTTTCATATCTTTCCTTTTCTCAATATTAACATCACATGGATAATTATTATTGATTATCATGAATCATTCCTTTGTTAAATCTTTATTAAATGACTCATATTTATTGATCCACGTTTGATGGGTATGAGTTCTATTATGTTTTGTTCATGCAATTTTATTATGTCATCATACCCTTATGCTCTTCTTATGACCACAGATGAAATTCAATTGTTAATGATTGTGTTTACCATTACTAATAATTTTATCTCACACTTCTCATGATTAATTTTCCATAGGTTATCAATAATGATGTTAAATGAATTATTCCTAGAAGGGTTTTATATGGATGATGATGATTACCTAATATGGAATATAAAAACCAAGGTATAGAGGGAAAAAATATCTTAAAGTCATGTGTGTTGTTTATTTAAGAGTTTTTTCTAATTATATAAAACTATAAACCTAAAAGGTCTTTGTGCATGTAAATAATCTAATATTTCATTTCAATGTTATAAGGTTTAGATGAAAAATTTGGGTCACATTTGTTGATATCAAATCTAGAAATTTAAAGTTTATGATTTTAGCACCATATAAGGGAGTGTAGGTTCGATGCTATTATAGTTGGAATCAGAGTGGGGTTTAGATAACTTTGGAAATTAGGATATCTTAATTCAAGGTTATATTAATGGTTATGGATACCATAAAAGGTATATGAGTTTGTGGTTTATCATAAGTTTAAAGGTATTGAGAACCTTTAGTGTTTATATGATCTTTTATGGTTGAATTTATTTTAAGGATTTTCATCATATTTATGGGAACATTATAAGGATATAATTTTAGAAAAAAGTAAAACCCAAAGTCTGGGTGATAACCCATCACATATGTAAAAGATATAAGGATTGAACCCATAGCCGAAGGGCAACAGAGGTGAAACACCTACCCATAGCCTCTGTGATATCCTGGTTAGTAAGAAATCAATTTTATTTTACTAAAATGGTTTGAAATATAATGATTATGTTGATTTTATAACATTTGTTTTATTCTATAAATATACATGGGATTAAAAATTTATTTGGTGATTAGGTAATTAATGTTATTTCAGAAGATGATCACTATATTCTTGTGATTTTAAGCTGAAAGGTAAGAGATAAACTTTTAGGTTAAAGTAATATTTATGTTTTAGGTTATATGGGATATATTATTATTAATTTATGTAATGATTTAGTTTTAACTTTTGTTATTACTATTGAATTTTTTAGATTAATTTAATATTTCATCATATGAAGGTTTATTCATCTTGAAAATTATTATCCCTTGGGAGAACCATTTTAGTTTGGTTAATGTATAAAATAAGAGGAATAACTTGTTTTCCTTTTCATTAGAACTTTATTTTAGTGCTTTATATATAAAAAAATTTATCTTGAATACTTAGTATTTGAAAAAAAGATGATATTGTGGTGGAAATTGGTTAAATCATAAAATTCTACCAATTTAAAGGATAAAATCAACAGTCTTTTCTCTTTTCAGAAAAAACATTACCTTTTAATCAGATATTCTTTCCAAATCTATGTTTTCACTTCCCACCAATTTTCCCTTTATGTAGAGACCCATTTTTTTTTATTATTTCAGATGACCTTCATACTTTTATTTCTTGCTTTTTAAGTGAATGTTTTATTAAACTTTTTACCAGGTGGGACTTCAATAAAGGTATTATAAAATATCAAACCTTTTATTATTGAGATAATATTCAAAATATGAGGAAACAATATATTAAGTGGGGGGGGAGGCATATCATTTGAAGATTTTAAAATAAGAATATTATGTTCAATAATGTATTTGACATGAAACACAAAGCTTAAATGACCTGAAAAATATATGACCATTAACTGTTAAATTGGCATGTATGAATATGAATAACTAATTTGGTAAATATATATATAAATTTCATACTCAATATAAATGTATTGATAAATTCTTGAAAATAATCACTCAATTTCTTGTAATGTCATTTTATTCATCAAAAATATGCTTTCTTCACAAATGTTTTTTATTTTTTTTGTGAGAAAATATTATAATTAATTTTGAAAAACTATTTTTATTATAAATCTAGGTAGTATCCAAGACACATGTCTCCCTCTCCACTATTCTCCAAAAAAAATCCTCTCTGTACTCGTACAGTCCCTCCACCTCTTCCCTCTCCCACTCACGGTTTCCCTCTCCCTAATCTAGGATTTCTACTGAATCTCACATCCACCATCCTCGATTCTGATTCCTAGATCAACTTTGTCCACCAACTAGTCCTCCCTCTACTACCGTTGTCCTGTTATCCCTAAAAATGATTCTTATGACCTAACCTCTAACTATTTCTTCACCTTTAACTAGCTTTTCTAACTCTATCGAACACCTTTGTTGGGTTCCATGAGAAATTCAAATCATGCATCATCGCTTTGGGATGCTGGTAAATCTTCGACCTCCATCTTCGCATCTATATACCAAGAAACCCAGGTTCTTGATGGAGGTTGAATCCTACGTGATCACCTCTGACAATTCCTTCACCTTCAACCCCTTTACCTTCACCCTTTAACAGTACAATCAGGTTATCGGTGAATGTCGATTTCTCCTACCTACACTCATTTTCTATCCAATCCCTGCTCCTCCAACTCATGACTTCCATATCCTTCTCCTTCGGTTCCCCTACTGTAATCCATCCCATTTTCTACATCACTATCCACTATCGTGCATAACACTCACCTAGTTCTCTGTGAACCCCTTACCATCAACGATAACTTATTCATAAATCATATAGATCTAGAGTTCCTCATTAGGTATGTTCTTTTAATATTGTGGAAATTTACTCCCTTATATCTATCATGATTTATTTTTAGTTAATTATGATTTAATGAAACATTATTACCATAGATCTCTTATTCTGATACTTCAGCTACCCTTATCATTTATTTTCTTGTCCATTGTTTCTTTAACTATCATTCTTAGAATAATTTATATTGATTTTCTCATTGCATCAATATCTGTTGGATAGTCGGGTAAGTGTAACTTATCCAATTTAATATATAATTCTTCAATTTTCATTGTTGTAGATTTCATATAAATTTCATTGATGTCACTATAATTTTCATTGATTAAACGCACTATAGACCGATTACTTGGCTTTAAAAGATAGATTATATGTAACAGATTGCTGTAGTGAATGAAATTATTATGTTCAACTCCTTAAAAATTGAATAAAAAGATACACAATACAAACATGTAATCCACTTAAAGAGGCTAATGCACAGGATGCTATGTTTACCCATAGCTTGTGCCATAAACCCACTCTAACAGGGCAGCATGAACAGACCAGTCCATTGAAGGAAGCTGTCCAAGCCCCCTCTCCTGAAATGCATGCAGACTCTTCCAAATTGAAGGGAATAACAAATGACCAAGTGGAAGGATCTCCACATCCTCCAACAAGTTGTGGTGCCCCTCTATTGCAAATACATAAAGTTAGGAAAAAGGTGAGTACCTATAATTCGTTTGACTTACTTGCATCTGTTAGTAGTGATGAAGACAGGAAATCAATGGAAGATCGGGATGGAGTTAAGCATGTGAACATTGATGTACCTTCTGAGTTCCTGGATGATGGTGGAGGTCCCTGGATCCAGGAAAAGGCTGGGTGGAGCGGGAGTAATCCACGTGGCGGGGGTGCTCAGACATATCATCACAGTATGAACACTCGCTTGCGAGTGCGCTGATTTTATTTTTATGCACTTTCATTGTTGTGTTTTCTCCTTTGTCTTCACTTGTATGACTTTATTTTTAATAATAGGGGCCTGTGCGCCTCAACCATTTAAAAAAAATGTAATCACCATTGGCATGTAAAGAGGCATGTTTTCAAAGAATAATACTCAGGCAACAACGAAAAAAGGTTTTCTTATTTGTGTTGTGTTCAACTTAAACAGTTCTGTTATTTATCATTCAAAATCCATAAATATTTACATTATTTTTACTTTTTTAGGATTAAGATCGCTTGAAAATATTAATGCAATTGAACATCCAACACCGACAGGAAGCACACAAAGAGGAGTAAGCACGCCATTATCACTTATAACCACTGATGGTAACATCATTTTACAATGTCCAACACATTTTATTTTCATCCATTATGAAAACAAAATTATCATAAATTTAAATAACTATCCTCTCTCTATCTGATAATATATATTTTTACTAAATATTCACTATTACAGGATCAATAACTGTTGAAAATTATTCTACAGCTGAACTGATCACACCAACTAACAACACGAAATGACGAACATGAATTCCATTTTCCTGGATATCCATAAATGGTTAGTTACTTTGAATTTGGTTAGAAGGATTAGTTCGATTTCATAATAAAAAAATAACCATATATTGGTATAATTTATCATCTATTTATTTGACAGTCCATCAATAATGTTCTAATCTATCAACCTTATCTGGAGGATCAAATAAGTCATGAAAATGAACAAATACCATGATATGACATAGTCTTCCATTCTGTGAGCATGTTTTCATTGTACTAACATTAAATCTATGGTTATTATCTCATCCTTTTATTTAACAATTAACTTTATCTTCATTAATATTTCAAGGTATGACTAAAAATAATCATACTACTATGGATTAAAACATTTCTTCCTTATCACAGTAAGTACATAATAGAACAAAATTTTTTGTCTTCCATTTAAATATTAATTCTTGTGCATTTAACTTCTATAATCAACAATATGCATTATACTTCTAATGGAAACTACAATTCATTTTCAACCACCAGTACATCAATAATTTCAAGTGAAATATCACATATTAATTGTATATATTTCTACACATATATGCACTATATAATATTTTATATCACTGTAAATTATGATGTGCTTATGACAAGGTACTAATAAGTATACAGGTACTACCCAACCACCAGAGATTTAGAATTCAATGAATCCTATATGGATAGAAACAAGTGTTATAAGAAATTACAACATATATCCTACAATCAATATTAAAGGCATCTCAACATACACATTATATTTTCAACAATGAAATGTTTACTTATTTTATTAATATTAAGAAATATACATTAATAACACATAACGTCATATTGCCTGCTGTAGATGAATCACTACAACTTCAATCTACAGAACACACAAGTTAGTTAGTTTAAATTAACTATTTTATTACCACACTTACTATGTAAAAATGTTTATGAGATTACTATTAACTTTCAAAATAATATGAAATTCTATAATCCTTTTTTTACTCAGAATATTTAGATATTTGATATCATATTAGATTTTGTGAGTACTGCAGTTCAAAATTACGGTTTTAAGAGAGGAATAAAAAATGTAGCAACATACATATCCCATATTTCTCTTTATGCTGATCACTGGGAAAGATTGCTTTAGAGTTACTGCCTGCATGTCTAAAGTACCTTATAACATTACTTTTCAATAATACCTCCACACAGTCAAGAACATTCCAAGACCACATGAACATTTACAACTCAATGTTTTCATTCACATCAGTGGGTGGGAAAGTTGAAAAATCTGTGAACAATGGTGGGTATCCAAATAAATTTAGTTTAAATGGAAAAAACTACCATCACATTGAATGTTTATGTCATCCTAATAGAAAATCACCAAATATTTCATAGCTATATGTATATGACACAACAAATGAAGCTCAAAATAGAATATGAGCATTCATGTAGATTTTAAATTATGTTGTAAAAAATTCATTGAATCTATGTTTTTACCTTTTTCATAGCACATAATTCGTATGTAACTTAAATGACACAAACCAAAAGTCTAATATTGATTTAAGTATTGTTGAGAAACTCTAATAAATGCTTCATGAGAATAATTTTTTATCATTTCAATTCATAACTGCAAGGGATATTCTTGAGGGTCATGTTATTACAAATTTAAAGCTACACCTACTTAAAATACGAGGAAGCGATGCACAAGAATATAACTTACCAACTACTTCTGAGATTGCAATGCTTATTTTTAGTGATAATGAATATCTTAATCATGAGTGGGATATCACTATTCAAAGAAAATGTGGTGAATTAAAATGAATAGATGATATTCACCCATTGTACATTCCTTTGAAATATCTATTGATTTTCATGGGTGGAGAGAATATACATGTTTAAAACAAATTACATCATGATACATCCATCAATACAAGTTCAAAACTCCAAAAAGTATTAATGAGATATTATTTTTCTTTTCACTTGCAATTCTGTCAAAATATTTCATTAAATATACTGTATTCTAGAATGATTTTCAATAGTTTATTATAGATCCATATATAATGTTTGAGTCCCAAAGACTATCTTTTATTTTAATTAATCAAAAGCACCTGAGGGATGGACTATACCATGGGTATCAAGATTCATTCCTTAGAGGTGACTGGGATGGGTTTTCATGTGGGAAGTGTATCATTTTACCTTCTACATTTATATGTGTTCCATGGTTTATGATTCAAAATTACCAAGATTCTATGTCGATTTGTAATTGGGTAGGGTATCCAGATTTGTTTTTAACATTTACATGAAATCCAATGTGGCCTAAAATTTCACGATTTTTTAGAGGAAAAAATCTTCACCAATCGGGATGTCCTTAGATAATGTCTTGAATTTTCAATATTAAGCTCGAACATCTCATTAAAGATTTATGAGATGGATGTTTCTTTGGATATTATAAATTAGGTTTAGATATTTGATCATATAATTATATATGTTTATAATGTTCGTTTTTTTATTTTGACGTGGTACATGATTTTTCATTTACCCTATTTTCTCCAATGTATTTGTTCTTACTATGGAGTTTCAGAAAAGCGGGTTTTTACATATTCACATTCTATTATTTTTTTTGTCATGAAGAAAAAGTTATCACTAAAAAAAACCTTAATAGAATTATTTCAGTTGAAATTAAAAATAATGGTACTTTCCCAAAACTTCATGAAGCAGTCACAAATTTTATGACCCATGTCTTTTTTGGTGATGCTAATCATCAATCAACTTGTATATGGAATGGAAAATTCTCAATGTTTTATTAAAAACAATTTTTTGTACATATAAAAACTAATGGTGATGATGATGATGATTATGTTGTATATCAGAGATAAAATTTAGGAAGTTCTATCATAAATAATGGAATTACATTGGATAATAGGTTTGTTGTCCCATATAATCCATTTTCTTTTCAACAAATCAAGCTCATCTAAATGTATAAATTTTAAATAAATCATATTCTATCAAATATATTTTTAAATATATATGCAAGGGTCATGATCACATCACCACAGCCTTGTATGACACCAATAACAGATAAATGTTTGAAAACAGCGTCGACGAGAATAAAATGTATAATGAATACCGATACATCTCACCTTGTGAAGATTATTGGAGGATACTCTCTTATGACATCCTTTATATATACTCTCCAGTTGAAAGGTTGAATTTTCATTTAATAGGATAGAACACTGTGACCTATAAAGATGGTGAAAATATTGAAGACATCTTGAATTAGAGCGACATATCTAATTCCATGTTTATATCTTAGTTAGAAGAAAATGTGAGATACCGATAAGGTAGATGTCTAATATATGAATAATTTCTAAAAGTATTTTTCTTCAACCCTTGTGATAAAAAATGGTATCTGTGCAAGAATGGATTCTTTATTGGTAGACTGTACTATGTGAAACCTACGTCTGGAGAACTATATTACTTGCAGTTAATACTTATAGAGGTTAGAGGTGAGAATTCATATAATTCTATTAGAACATTGAACAACATTACACATCAACCATTCAGACATGCATGTTCAGATTTTGGACTATTAGCTGATGAAAATGAGTTTATTGAAGCACGAAAAGATGTGTCAGTTTAGGGAACGCGACACACTTTATGCTGATTGTTCACCAGTATGTTATTCTCAAATACCATTTGTTGAACAGTGGTTGTCTGGAATGAAACCTAGAACATAATAACATAAGATATTATATATGTTAAATGATAGAGGCTGCCAATAAAATATAGAATAGTTTACTATATTTGTGAATTTATTATACAAAAATTTATTGCTTCCACCATTACAATGTTTTACAAGATATTTATTATATTATAAAAATTATATATTATAGAAATAAATTCAATTAGAAAATAAATTTAATGCATACTGCACAACATAAATATATTTATTATAACTATAGAGCCATTAATTTTCAAAAGAAAAGTAATAATTTTTTTCTTTCTTATGCCTTCTATATATTATTAATATTGGATTTCTGGACATACTTTCACCCTACAATACAGGAGTTTTCTATAGAAGTTATATCAGTTTGGTTTTTTCCTATCACTTCAAGAAATCCTTTAATTATACCAAACAATGGTGATTACTGAAGAAATCAATTATTGTATTGTTTTTTAACAGTTTTTCCATCTCTTGTAGATTTGAAACTCACAGATCATCAAAGGAAAATGTATGATTTGATTGAAATATACAACATTCTACAAAGCAATGGTAGATCTCTTTTATCTTATCCTCCAATTATAGTTCCAGATACTTCAATTAATACTCCAAAAAATAAGTTGATTGAAAAATAACATAATTAAAATAGGCAACCCCTTCATAATGAGTATAAATATTTACATAGTAGGCTTACTGTTGAACAGAAAAAAGTGATGGGTGTCATTATGTTTGCGTTATCTTCTGCTACTGGGTTTTTTTATTTCATGGATTTGGAGTCACTATTAATAATTTTATTTGGAGTCTTAACATGTCTACTAAGGTTATAAGGTTAAATTATTCTTGTATTTTCATTGAGTGGAATATCATTATTGCTCGTACCAGGTGGGAGGACAACACATTCTAAATTTTTAATTCCACTATCTATTAATGATAATTCTATTTGCAATATCCATCAAGGGAGTGATGTTGCATAACTTATACAGTCAACTGAATTGATTATCTAGGATGAGGCTCCAATGCTTCATAAACCCTATTTCGAAGCTCTGGATCATATATTAAGATATATATTGTTAATAAAAAATTAAAATTCATAAAATTTACCATTTGTTGGTCTAACAGTTGTCTTGGGTGGATATTTTGGACAATTACTTCCCGTAATCCCTAGTGGTCAAAGAAGTGACATTGTGTTTTCATGTATAAAGTCATCATATCTATGAAAATACTGTAAATTTTTAACATTTACAAAAAACATGACATTTCATTCCACTGATACCAATGATGGTTCAAATGAAGTTCAAGGTTTTTTTAAGTGGACTTTGGAGATTGGTGAAGGTCAAATTTATGTTTTCAAAAATGGTGAAGCAGTCATTCAAATTCCATCAAGATATCTTCTATCAATAGATAGTTCCCTAATGATTTTAATAGTTTAGTTTGCATACCCATATCTCAATCATAATTATGGAGATGTTTTTTATTTAAAGTAAGTGCTATATTATCACCAACCCGTGATGTTGTTCAGGAAGTAAATAACTACATTTCAACTCTTAGTACTTTTGAAAGAAAAAATTACTTTAGTTTGGATTCCATTTGTAATGCCAATTATGATATAGTTAAGCCAAAGAACATATATAAAACTGAAATTTTAAATGGTATCAATGTCTCTGGGATGCCTACACACAAAATTATTTTGAAGATCAAGGTACCCATTATATTTCTTATAAGTGTAGACCAATCAAAGAGATTATGTAATGGTACTAATATGATTGTTACACACTTGAGTGACCACTTCATTAGAGTAGAATTTTTTTCTAGATGTCATTCATGTTATCTAGATTTTATTCCAAGAATTAATATGACACACTCTAACAACATATGACCTTTAAAATTACAAATAAGACAATATCATTTGACTATTTCATATGAAATGACTATTAATAATGTTAAGTCTAGTCTCTATCTTGTATTGACTTATATCTTCGATAGAATGTGTTCTGTCATGGGAAACTTTATATTTCCATTTCTAGGGTCACGTCATCACAGGGTTTGAAAATAGTTGTTGATTATGGAAATCACTTAGCCTATGATTACACACAAAACATTGTCTGCAAGGAATTTTTTAGTAACCTTTCTTAGGTATATCATAATTTAAAATAAACAATTTCATTGTGCTTATCCATTGCAGATATGTAGATATACATGTCTTCAATTATTGATTACTATCTTATAATTGAAATATAATTGAAAAAATATATAAATAAAAAATGTAAAGATCAATAAATTATTTTAATGAGATTACCATTGATGATGAAGAAACACTTAAGATACAAGTCCATGTACTGAATCTATGGTGCTACTCATCAACCAAGTATGGTGTAGCTGCTATCAATATGATTCTTGGAGATGAAAAATTGAGTTTACAGTATAACCATGTTATAGTTTTTATATCATTTCCATAATTCTGTTATTATGTACTACTTTTATTAGAAGACAACATTATATAGAAATTTCATATGATATCTGTTTTTAGAAGGTTTAGTCACCAGTTTAAACTAACTGCTGTAGGGGGCATAAATTTAGCGTACAATTGCAAACTGCCAACTAATATCCAAGCACAAAACACTGTTGTGTGAAGGATTCTTCTATATTATACAAAACATTAAAATTTATACTAATTAAGAAACCTACTTTGGGACAAGAAATTCTTGTAGACTATTTATCACTTTTACAATGCATGTTTAACCAACTGATGTCCAACTGCCAATGTGTAGTTTTTAATTCACTTCATTTGATGATATTATTCAGAAAAAGGTTTTGAAAAAACACTTAATAGGTAAATTTTACTACCAATACATTTTATAACATTATATGATTATTCAAGGCATGTTTACTGCATGTTTTTAAATAATATATTGTACAGAAATACAACTGGCACTACATATTCTTTTTTTGATCATTTCATATAACATATAATACTCTTTCATTTAATAATGCCTTTACAATGTTCTACTATTTTCAAATTGTTTTTATATTATTTTAAAATTTTATAGAAATTATTGGACTTCTACATCATTCATACCCAATACAGTTTATCGAGACTACCAAACAAAAGATTCAAATTGTTTTAGAGGATGAAATGTTATAAATATTCTCTTCTAACTTCATTTGACTGAAGTATTACAATTAACAACAATGTTTCAGTAGTTTCTTACAGAGGCTTATGAATTAACTATAGCTTATGAGAAGAGTTTTCCAACATTATGACACTGTAATTGGATAACAACAATGAATTTTATATGGTACATATCTTGCAATTGGTCAGGGAAAAGAGATTGAGATGTACACTTTCTAGCTATATATTACCACATCCCTCTGACAATTTACTATTTTGCTGAAATATTAATAACTTAACAATATTATACTGTTATTGAACTTCTTTCAGCATATGTTATTGTCACAACTAAAATAAATTCATAGAAAATAATAATCAATCTAGACATTCCAATAGTCCAAAACTTTAGAAACAAGTATCATGTTCCTTATTATTAATTTTGAAGTATATATGTTACAAAGAACCAACATCATGAATGAATTATCCAAAAACTATTTTCATAATTCTTCATATTATATTTTTATCAGGTCTGGGTTGATTAGTAAATCATAATATTAGAGTCCACCATCAACACATTTAATTAGTTCTATTATTCCATTTATTTATTGGAATTATAAAAATAAAATTTCAGATGATAAAAACTGTCTCGAGGAAAGTACTATTTCTAGAATTGTAATTTCAGTATGCAATCATAATTACTATACATCTAAGTCATATTATAATATATATATTTATATCACTAACTATTTTATAGTCGAAAAGGTATTTGATTGTTAGTATGATACAAAAAGTTCAAAGAACCCATAATTGGATTTTTTGAATCATTCAACTCTTGCATGAAGAAAGTACAAACTACGGATGTCAAAAATTTATGCCATAATTGAAAAATATCCCCATCCTGAAATACTCCTAGATTTTCATATTATATTTTTCTTTAGTACTTATTATTATGTCAATCATTTCTTATTATGAAACTAAAACACTATTGAAGTTAACTCAAGGACTTGTCCAAAAAATTTAGAGTGCAACTACTGGCGACAGATCACAAAGGCTTATTTTTGGTTATTATTTTCAACAAGCAGGTCATACAATTCATAAGAAAAAAAACTACTCAGCTAAGAGGTGTTTTGATAAAAGTCATATTTTTCAACTATTTTTTTAATATTCACAAATTTTTAGTTTATTTAAACACACACTACTATTAAAATAAATATCAGGATAATGATGAGTTTCGTTTTCCATCATAGCTAAAAATTTTCAAATCAATTTTTTTTTCTTTCAATAGATTTCAAAAGTTAAAACATTCAAAATCATCACCATTCTTCAGAACAGAAAAGTTAAAAAGTTCTCTTCATCACTAATAATGAAATTTTTATCACCAATTTGCATCAAATATTTGAATACTGGTGGGTAAATAGAGATTGAAATTGCATAAATTTCATGAATAACTATATAAATTTTGTATAGAAACACTTCTTTTTAACCTTATTATATAGGATCATAATTGCATCGAATCTTCAAATGTAAGTATTACTATTTACCAATAAGAGGTACTAATTTTTTTACGTTTTCTATTTGAATTTATTACAAAACATATACCACATTATTGTAATATTCATTTTTTACTTGTGTTAAAAGTACATGACAATGTTGGATGTTTAAGAGTAAGCTGTAACACTAAAACCATATTTGATACAACAACTATAAATATTTCATCTACTCAGGAAAATGTTTTGATTAATAATTGTATATTATTTTCATTACATCATTGGTGTAAACAATAATGATTTTTTTCAGTTCTATTTACATTGTCTTATTAAAACACACTACAATTGTTCTTATCATTTTCAATTCTTAAACATCATATTTCTGCTGAAATGATTTCAGTTGTCATTATTTTTTGAAACTTATTGATTGAATTCATTTATTCATGTAGGAAAATAATTTGAGTGAGTTTGATGGTGATGATGTGGTCTAATGAATTGTTACAATGTATCAAGACTTTTCATTAACAACAAGACATGCCAATGAACTACATCCCCATTTAAAATAAATATTCAACATAAATACTGAAAAAATTGAATAAAAGTCAGTGATGTAATTGAAAGATATTAAAAAAAACTTATTTAATTTTTTATTTTCAATTTACCTTTTACATTTTTATTTCCACTTTTAACTCTAATTTTATTAAAGTCAACATAAAACTTTTTAGAACACGTATAAGGCAAAAATAGATCCTTTATGATGAGTAGAGATTTTAAAGTTAATAGGTTACTAAATTACAATTTTATAAACTATAATTATCTATTAAAGGGAATTATATTACATTCAGCCAACATTTAGAAGTGCTGGTCCACTACACCAATGAATAAAGCCACTATTGGTAGGCAATTACTAACATGAATTTATGAAGAGATTTTAACTCCAAATGACATACCATATGATGTTTTAAACTTTAATTATTTTTATAGTTTTCACCCATATTTTTTATAATTAAACTATCACTATAAATAATCTATTCTATGTACATGTTTTCAAAATAAAATCTTTTATGTTACATTGACAATTTCAAATTGCATGTTACATTTTATTTATTACTTTTTCTTATTTGATATGTATGCTACTTCAAGTTTTTTATTTCTCTATGTTGAGATAAAAAATTCATTCCTTTTCATAAATAATTTATGCATAATACTATTGTGATGATGTATTAAAAAATTTAATAGCTATTCCAATATTATCTATTACCAAATTTTTAATTTGAACAAATATTTAATTAATTTTCATTATTAACTTCTCAAACTATTAATTCATTTTGAAAATTATATTTGAATTATAGTGTCGTGCATATGCATGGGTGACTTAATAGTTATTATGAAATGTGTTTTATAAAATAAAATTCATTTTTTAAATCATCATATAAAAATTAGCTTAGGGTAAATTTTTTAGAATTTTCTGAAAAGATTATTTTTTTGGTGAATAGTGAAAAAATACCGATTTTTTTATTAAAAGCTACATTTTCTTTTAAAGAATTTAAAAACATACATCTTATATAAATATTTTAAAAAAGTAATATTAGTTCAATTATATATTTATTAATATAATTCATATCACTCTAATCGATTTCATATTGAATTTTAATATTAAAACTTTCTATATGTATAAAAATTTTCTCTTTAGAAAACTGCTTTTTTTGTCACATCTGTGGGATTAGTTTTAAATTAAAATTTTCAACTTATGTGAATGGTATTGGGAAAATTGGATTCCATATTTAAAAAATATGTTTACATTTATCATCATGTTATTTAATCTTTAATTTGAATTTATTTCTTTTGTAATAGTCCAAAATCTGTACTTCTAAATCTTGTGCAGAAATCTATATATTCTCATTCCCAGCTTTGATGATGATAACCAAGACCAAAATTTTTCATCTAAACCTTACAACATTAATAGAAACATTTTTTCACTTACATTCTATAGGAACATTTAGGTTTTGTTTTTAGGGAATTATTATAAACTCCTACGTAAAAAATTCACAAGTCATCAAATGAACATTTCTCCCATTTAACTAATATTTTCTTATTTCACAATAGGTAATCAACATAATACTTGTGAAATAATTTATAGACATAAATAATTCCACAATATTCTTTAAATCCTGGGGAAATTGAAACATAAGATATGTGACCTCAGATGCTTAGTAGAGGTAAACATAATCATTAACAATTGAATATCATTAATTAGCATAAGAGTGCATAAGGGTATGATGACATAATCCAAGTGTATGGGAAAATAAGAAAATAAATCATACCCATCAATACATGGATCATAAAATATGAAAGCATGGAAAAGGAAATAGTGACCAAAATCAATAATCATGAGCCATGTGATATAAATCTCGATCATTAAAAACATTGTAAATCCATAAAAAGTATAAAGAAAACATGTACATACTTGGGACATCATTTTCACTTCACTAATACATATACTCTTAAAAATGGAATAACCATACATCCTACTTTCATACTATAATGTCCCACCCCTCCTTATTGGCTTGAGTTAAGGTAGAAACACTGCTTGGCCTTAGGTGACATCCCCAAGGCACCAAAGAATGAGAACAAATATAGAGGGATTCATGAACAGTGGGAGATGATTTTCACTTTGAAATGAAAACAACCAAAAAAACATTCCATTAACAAAACAACTACATGATGCATGTCAACAATGTATTGAAATTCAACCATATTCTAATGAAAAAAAATACAAAACTATACAAATACCAAATTAGAGTACCAAGTGAAAGAATAAAACAAAAAAACTCAAGACACAATGAAATAACTTCACATCCTATTCCAAGCTCCATGATTCAACTCCACAACTACCCAAGAATCATGATATAACCGTAAATAAAGGAGATTCTTTTATTTCACATGTTTCTTGAAATACTACATCTTCAAAATCACCCAAGTTCCAAAGTAGGTGGTGAGTAATAATACCCAGTAGGATTTTCCTAAAAGACTTCCCTACTAACTCCACTAGGATAGAACATGTTAGAAAATTTTTATAAAACAAGTTATAGAAAACCATTTAAATAGTTTTCAATTTCCAACAATACAAATAAATCCTTACTAAGGCATCTTACGCAAATGAACACAATTACAAGGAAAGCAATCAAACAAGTCATTACCCTTTTTTCCACTTTATGTTAGTGTAACTCATTTCATCTCCCATGACCACACACATCTTTCAACCACACTCACAACTCAACCACACAATCTCAGTGTTACCATTGAAGGTGTAGCTTCACATCCATACCCCACCCCCCTTTTATTATGGTACTTCACAACCACATTTTAAACCTTTGATGATGGTACTTCACACCCACTATCTATCCTATCCAAATCATTCTTAACCATTTAAGACCATAATAATCATATCACATTTACTAAAATCATATCAAACAAAAAAATTCTAAACTAAACCAACCCTTTATGCTAAAATAATTTCCCACAACATGCCAAAACCATTTAAATAAAATTAACCATTTATTGGAAAGACCCTTAAGCCACATCCATGTCAGACAACATTTCAACCAAATTATGACAAAAACCAATCCAACCAATTTATATCAAGCATCATTTCAATAAAATAATTTTTTTTATTGAAAACCATTTTTACAAACCATTTTCATAAATGAAAACAAATAACTAATTTTTAAATCCAACAACGAAGAATATCACACAACAATATCGTATTTCCCCCAAAACCCGCAAACTATCACAAAAGAGGTTTCACAAAAGCTTCACACATAAATTTCACAACCAATTTCAAGAAAAAAAAATAAATTTGAAAATAAAGCCTTGAAGTTATAGAAATAGGAGATGAGAGCGAAGCCACCAACATTTTGGGATTTGGTGAAAACGACCAAAAACACCAACGCTCACCAAATCCAAGTAAAGACTCCACAAAATAGCCTTAGACCTCTTCTCCTAACATAAACAAGGAAAAATCTCACCATTATTAAAGAAACAAACCCTAGATCTATCCACAACAAAACTAGATCTATGAAAATGGGAGAGAGAGGAGAGTAGATCTAAGAAAAACCCTAAAACTACTGAGAGATAAGACTTACCCAGGAAGATACAACTTCAAACCACTAATAAAAACCATCAAATCACTTCCAAAATGAGTGGAAGAGGTTCCCTATACTTGGAGAAGAGGAAATCCTAAGTTAGTGCTGCATGAGTGAAAGAATGGAATGTTTAGGGAAAATACTAACCAAACCCCATTTTTAAAAAACCCACTTTTGAAGATGAACATGGTTTTGCCACAAATTTAGTCAAACCATGTGCTAACCATGCACTTGCTACTATCCCAATGGGAACTCCACATGGTTAGCCTGTACAATTAGAAAAACTACGTGATAACCATGAAAAAGACCACTATCTCAAGTTGCACGATTTACCTGGGGTGGTTGTATGGTTTTTTAAACCATGAGCCTTAATCGCAAACCCTCATAGAGCCCTATGCCTCATTGTGAACGGTTTCCTGGGGAAGTTTCATGGTTTTCACTAACCATGCTCAAACCGTGCACCCTTAGAAAATCCCCAAAACCTTCACAAAAACCTTCCAAACTCTCCCAAACATTACCAAAACACTTTATATACATAAAAAATATTAAATAAATGGTTACATACCTCAAACATGGGGTGTTACATTGTCCCCACTATTAGACATTCCATCCTCAGGAAGTAGAATGCCATCACTTTCTCAAAAGAGTCCAGGCCATTACTCGACCATTTCTTTATCCCGTTCCCAAGTCTCCTCCTAGATCTGACCATGTTTCCAAAATACCCACACTAAACCGATGATTTTTCGATAAAAGGATTTATCTTTCCTATACAAAATCTACACTATCATGCGAACCAATGAATCATACAACTCTATCTCAACAAGATCCCATCAAAGCACATGGTTAGGATCCGACTCGTATTTCTTCATCTCCGATACATGAAACACATTATGAACCACACTAAACTATGTTGGAAAGGAAAAATAATATCCCACATCTCCAACCCATTCAAGTATCTCAAAAGGCTTAATATATCTATGTGATAACTTTCCATGCTTCCCAAAACAATGATGTCCAACCATAAGAGATATTATCAAGAACACACGATTACCCACCTTGAACGAAAATGGCCGTAGACGATGATACTCATACAATTTCTGGTCACTTGGAGGCATCTCCATTAAATTCTTGATCAACTTAATCTTCTCCAGAGTCTCTTGGAGAAATCTTGGACCAACTATCAAAGCCTCTCCTGTTCCCACCCAAAAAAATTGGGAATGACATAGATTTCCATACAATGCTTCCAATAGAGCCATATGTATCAAGGGATGATAAATGTTTTTATACAAGAACACTACCAAGGTTAAGTGATCCTCCCATGATCCACCAAAATCCATTACACAATCCCGAAACAATATTCAAACATTTGTATCATCCTTATATATTTCCCATATATCTGAGGATGATACGCTATACTCATCGTCAACTGAATCCCAAAGGATTTTTGTAAGTATTTTAAAAAACAAGACATGAAACATGGATCTATATCTTAATAAATTAAAAATAGTACAAAATGCATCTTTACAACCTCACAGATATAGATTTTGGACAGAACCTCCACCATATGAGATTCAAGAATTAGGATGAAATGGGCTGACTTTGGGAGTGGATCCACTACCGTCCATATGACATTGTTCTTCAAAATCATCCATGGAAGAATTGTAACAAAATATATAGCTATCTTCTCCCATTTCCAAACAAGGATAGATAAATACTGAAACATGAATAGTGGATGATGATGCTCTGCCTCGACTTGCTGAAAATTCAAACATTATAAAACAAACTTATCCACCCTCTTTTTTATACCCACCCACCAAAACTATGCTTTAAGAAACTTATACATATTCTGAATTCCAAGATAAACTTCCCATCTTGAATGATGGTATGCACTAAGAATGTAACTGACATGAAAATGGCACCACCATCCAATTATGAAACCATAACACTGAATTTCCATCCAGTTTCCATCTCTCAATGATCTCCCCACCATTGAGTTTTGACATCAAAACCATACATTCTAAATCAGACATTTTCACCTCTTTAACCATTCCCACCAAATCCAGAACCAAAGAAGCTAGAAATAAGTCCCCTACATCACCCACATATTTACATTACAAACATATTTCTATGATGATTGATATCAACTACCGCTGATATGAATTTTCTTTTTTTCACCTAAACATAAGAATTTCTACTTAATACATCTGACACTGAATTACCTTTACCCAGTGTATACATCAAGTCAAATTCAAACAAACGGAGATATTAAACCCATCAAATTTGTCTCAAATTCAAATATCATTGTGATAAAATATTCTTTAGACTCTTATGATTAGTAAACACAATGAATTTCTCACCAAAGAGATAGTATCACCATGTTTTCAAATCACGCACTATAGTAGCCAATTCGAAATCAAGCATTGGGTAGTTCTTCTCTTGACACCTCAAATGCCATGATCCATACACAACCACATGACCCCATTTCATAAGTACACACCCCAACCTAAATCTTGATGTATCACAATACACCACATACCCTTTTTTTGGTTTTGGAAAAACCAATATCAGTGCTAATGTAAGATGACCCTTAAGCTCTTAAAAATATTCTTTACACTCCTAATTCCATTGAAAGAGAGTATTCTTCCTATTAAAAGATATAATAAATGAATATAATCATGATAAGTCATTAATAAATCATCGGTAATAACTATCTAGACCAATGAATCTACATATCTAAAAAACATTATTTGGAAGTTACCAATAGATGGCATCCTCTATCTTCACCGGATCCACTGAAACACCATTCTAAAAAATAACATGACCAAGGAAATGCTACTCTTGTATCAAAAAATAACATTTTGATAGTTTGGAAAATAACTAATGATCTCTCAAGATTCCCAACACTGTTTCTAAGTGTTTCTCATGATCATCCTCTATCTGTGAATAAACCAATATATCATTTATGCAGACCAATATGAAGGAATCCAAATATCGATGAAACAACTGATTCTTCAATTCCATGAAGACCGCTAGTGAAATTTTAAGACCAAAAGGTATAAAAACAATCTAATAATGTCAATATATACTTCTAAAGGATATTTTTTTTGGATATCCTTTTTCCACACTCATAATTGATGATATCCTAACCATAATTCAATTTTGGAGAACCACTGAGATCTACATAATTGATCAAACAGATCATCATTTAATGGGATTGAATAATAGTTATTTACCATTACTTGGATAATATTACGATAATAAACACACAAATGAAGATTTCCATCCACATTTTTAACAAACAAGACTGATGCTGCCCACAAAGACATGCCAGGCCAGATGAATCCCTTGTTTTCCAGCTCTTCCAACTTCACTATTAGCTCCCTTAATTCTGTTGGTACCATCCAATATGATGGAAGTGAGATTTGAGTGGTCCCTAGGTTGAGATAAATCCGAAAATACACCTCCATTACTAGTGGAAACCATGATAAATATTTAGTAAATACATCCAAAAACCAATTAAAAACTTCCAGAAAACTTCTCCTCTAAATCTCTTCCATCGATGCCAAATACAGAGCCTCCAACTGATATGAGATTATCCCAAATTTTGGTTCTAAAAATCCCATTTCACCCACCTTTACCTTTTTCTCTTCTCTAAAGAGATTATATGCGCCATCATCAGTGGTGAAACTAACCATTCATGCATCAAAGTTGATTTGGTCCTTAAAAATTTTCAACAAATCCATACCCATGATTATATCCAGAAAATTTATCTCAAGCATGGAGAAGACCCATATAAAATCAACCCCATAAAAAACTATACAAAATGATCTACACAAAAGGGTATGGTGCTATATTTGAATGAAAATAGTTTGAAATTTTAAAACAGAAGAATCAGTTCCACATTTAAACCAAAAGAATGAATAACATGAGAAGAAATGAAAGAATGAGATGAAACCATATCAAAAAACCCTTTCATAAAGGTATAATTCAAAAGAATCATACCACTCACTATGGATGGTATATGTTTGTCATTATCAATAGCCTGATCATCTCTAAACACCTACTTACTGGCCACACTTTTCTCTTTATTACCATGTTAGAATTTCCATTACGGAGGAGTCATGGTATTCCTAGAATCACCTTATCTAGCTATACTCTAATAATGAGGGGTACACTTATATCCTCGTCCCGTTGAGGCATAAGATACCTGCGACCCATGAGAAGTGCCACGAACACCTAACATCAGAGAACTATGCCAATAGCACTAAATATGTCCCATATGGTTACAATTATGGAATTCTCTTGGTGGTTCCATACATTCTCGCTTTATGTGGATTAGTGAGCTACATTGGAAACATCCTGATTTTCTCTTAGGCTTCAGAGGAAGATTCATAAATCCTACTGAATAATTACGATCCATAATCCCTCCTTGGAAATAAGTGTCCCTCTTCTACTTTCTCTCCACGTTAGAGTTCCTACCATTTTTGATAGGTACCACAATACCTCTTCCACCTGTAGCCCCTGAGATTTACCTTTCAGCTATCATTTCTCTATTGAACATATTTGTATAATTTATTATATAGAGAACTGTAATCATTGAAATAATTTCCTACTTCAGTCTTCATTAAAAAATAAACACCTTTAATGATGTACCAGTAGTAACCTCAGGTGAAAACCTAGCTAAATTCATGAACTTATCCATATACATAGTCACCAAAAGGTTATCTTATTTCAAGATGAAGAAATGAATTTTCAGCTGAATTATGAATGTGTGAGGGTAGAATTTTTTGTTAAAAAATTCCTTAAAATCCACCAATTTCATACCTTGGTTTGCTCTAGCTGGGACCCCTAACTCCCATCTTTGACATGAAATATCTTCCAACATGTACATCACTAATTTGAATTTCAACTCCACCAGTATTCTTAGGAAATTAAATATTTGATTCATCCTATTCAACTACACCTCTATCTTTTCTGGTTCAGAATCACCCAAAAAGATAGGCGAGTTCTTCTTTTGAAACTGAACTGAATGATCCACATGATTCTTCTATTACCTTCCATCACCACTTTCCAAACCTTGGAAAGCTTTCACTATACTCTGAACTAGTTTATGTTTCAACTGAGGCTTAGGTGAAACCATGGTTTCAATAGCTCCCTCTGGATTTTCTCTACGATGCCGACTCGATTCCATTTATATCAACACTATAACCATTATAAGTCTCACTCTAGAAACTTAAGTCTTAAAAATATCAAATTCTATCACATTTCACTATCACAAACATGATTTTTAAAATTCAACATTTCCCTTGTGATACCATTTTTAAAAAAACCTCCATGTTTTAAAAATTGACACACTTTCAAATTAACACCACCATTCTATTTTCAAAATCACACATTTGAAAGAAATTTCTATATTTTTCAAAAATCAATATATTTACAGCACAATATAAATAATTACTCCAAATGAGATATGTGATCCTAATGGGAAGTCATTTCTACCATGTATTCCATGCTCATACCATTGGATAAACCCATGAAAATTAGTTTTTAACTCCAAAACACTTATGTACCCAATTACCTATTAACTTGAAGTTTAACATAAAATGGTTATATATATATTTTTATGATATAAATTTCAAGTCTTGACAATCCTACTCTTTACTACCATCCCAAATCGAGGAATAAACCAAGAGTGAATTCCAACTCCAAGACTGACAAATGATGCCAAAAGACCGAATAGATTGATACCACTTGTAATGTTTTGCACCTCCTCATGGGCTTGAGTCATAGCGGAAGTTCTACTTGGCCTTAGGAGTCATACCCAATGCACTAATGGCTAGTAATAAATGCTGAGGGATTCATGAATAGTGGGGGATGATTTTCCATTTGAAATGAAAACAACAAACCAAACATTCCATTACTAAAACAACTACATGAAGCATTTCAAAAATGTATTATAATTCAAAAAAATGACAATGAAAATAATAGAAAACCATAACAATACCAAATCATAGTACCAAGTGGAAGACTAAAACAATAAAAATGAAGACAAAATGGCATAACTCTGTAGCCCATGTCAAGATCCTTGCTCTAATTCCATAACTGGCCAAGTATCATGATATAGCACTAAAAAAGGAGATTATTTTCTTTTAACCATGTCTCAGAATAAAACATCTAAAAAATCAACCAATTTCCAAATTAGTGGGTGGGTAATAATACTCAGTAGGATTTCCCAAAATGAATTCTCTACTCAAGCCACTAGGATAAAATAAGTTAGCACATTTATATAAAATAAGTTATATAAAACAATTTAAATAGTTTGAAATTTCCAACAAGCTGAATAACTCATTTCCAATGCATATTACCTAAATAAACACAATAATAATGAAAGCAACCAAACAAGTCATTACTCAATTTTCCCATTTCATGATGGCATAACTCATTTAATATCATGTGACCGCACACATATTTAAACCATACTCACAACTCAACCACATGAGCTCAGTGCTACCATTAATTATTGATCTTCACATCTATACCCCATACCCTTTTTATCGTGGTACTTGAAGACCACATTTTAAACCTTTTATGGTGGTACTTCACGCCCATTATCCATCCCATCTAACTCAGGATTATCCATTTAATCCAAAAACCATCAAATCACATTTACTAAAATCATATCAACCAAAAATTGATAAACCAAATCAAACCTTTAAGACAACAATATTTCTAACAACACGAACAAACCATTTCAATAAAATCAACCATTTATTGGAAACACCCTTAAGCTTGACCCATGTTAAAAAAATTTCAACCAATTATGTCAAAACCCAATCCAACCAATTTATATCTAGCATCATTTCAATAAAACAACATTCTTATTGAAAACAATTTTCAAAAACCATTTCATAAATCAAATTAAAAAACTAATTTTAAAATAAAAATTTTAAAATCAAACAATGAATTATATTAAATAAAAATTTCAGATTTTCTCCCAAACCCACAAATCATCACAAAAAAGTTTTCATAGAATCTTCACACATAAATTTTACAAAAAATTTTAAAAAAATGCAATTTTAAATTAAATCCTTCAAGTTCTAGTAAGATGAGTCAAGAGTGAAGCCACCTGACTTTAGATTTTTGTAAAAAACAACCAACGACACCAATTATCACTAAATATGGGTGAATAATCCACAAAATATCCTTAGATATATTATAATAACATAAAAAAGGATAAATCTCAGCATTATTGGAAACCATAACCCTAGATATATCCATAATGGAACTAGATCTATGAAACTAGGAGAGAGAGGAGAGTAGATCTAAAAAAACCATAAAACTACCAAGAAAGAAGACTGAAAAGAAAGATTAGGGTTCAAAACACCAATAAAACCATTAAAATCACTTCTAAAATGAGTGGGGGAGGTTCTATTACATTAAAGAAGAGTAAATCCCAAGTTAGGGATGTATAGGAGCAATAATGGGGTGTTTAGGTAAAATCCCAACCAATCCCCATTTTTAGAAAACCCAATTTTTAATCCATACATGGTTTAGCCACACTGTTAGTCAAACTGTTGCACTAACTATATACCTGATACTATCCCAAAGGGAACCCCAAATGGTTAGACCACATCATTAGACAAACCATGCACTAACTATATGAAATCCCACTATCTCAAATTGCATGATTTACTTGGGGTTCCCACATGGTTTGGTAAACTGTGCACCTTAATCATGATCCCTCTCAGATCCTTTTGTTGCATCGTTCGTAGTTTCCTAGGGATTTTTCAGGGTTTTCACTAATCATTCTCAAACCATGCACCCATATAAAATCACCAAAACCTTTCCAAAAACCTTCCAAACCCTCCAAAACATTACCCACACAATTTATATATATATATATAATATAAATAAATGGTTACATTCCTCTAACTGAGGGTGCTACACATACCCAATTCATTGGAGGGATATCATGGACCCACCCATCATTGGTTTACTATGTGACAAAGTATCATTAATTTATCACGAAACCACCCATCATTAGTTTATCAAGAAACCACACGTTATTGGTTTATCACATAACCACCCATCAAAATTAAAAGTACCATTAACAAATCATAACACTTGAAATATATCATTTTATAAAAACTCATAGTACAAACCATTATCCATTTTATAATATGATTAACTCATGGAAGAGAAATGGGTTCTATAATAATATATTCGAAACATAATTAACCCATAGAAAAGAAATGAGTTCCATAAAAATCTCTTCAAAACATGATTAACCCATGGAAAAGAAATGGTATCCATAAAAATATATTTTGAACATGGTTAACCCAATGAAAAGAAATTGGTTTCATAGTAATCTCTTGGAAACATGATTAAACCATGGAAAAGAAATGGGTTTCATAACAATCTCTATGAAACATGTTAACCTATGAAAAATAAAAAGGTTATATAACAACTTATTTGAAACATGGTTAACCCATAGAAAAGAAGAAAGTTCCATAACAATCACATTGAAACATGTTTAACCCATGGAAAATAAATGGGTTCAATAACAATCTCTTTGAAACCTGATTAACCCGTTGAAAAGAAATGAGTTCCATAACAACCTCATTGAAATAATATTAATCCATATAGAAAAAAATTAATATGGTATCAATAGAAAATATCCCCAATTTAGGATGAGTGAAAAAGTGTTTTTTACATTGATGAATGTAAATACCATTAAAAATATCATTAAAAACATTATCTAGGAAAATAATCTTTAAAAATTCCAAAGTGTACCATACTAATTTGAATCATTTGATTCACAATACCCATGAATGGAATAAAGTTAAATGAAACTTATAATATAAAGATAAAAATAAGAATCACGATATAACATTTCAATGGAGAATTATATATAGCTCATAAAATAATATAGGTGTATAACATACCAAACGTCTCAAAGAAGGAAAATTATGATAAAAATCTATTACCGCTTTGGTAACTTTGAAACCGTAATCCATACAAAAGAGAGATCATAAAATGGTTATGTAAATCCAAAAAAATTCAATTATATAAATCCTAAAATACATTCATGTAAAATATATACATCACAAAATAATAATAAGTGGTGAATATGACATGTATCATATAAAAACAAAATAAAGATGAGAAAAACCCTTACAACTTGAGTAACTTTTTGACGATGAGATCCATGAAAGAATAACATCTATTAAAAATTTTAAAATAATGAAATAAAATTAAATTAAGTATATAACATGTCATATATCATTATAGAGACCATATAAATGTAATTATGTGCATAATAACAAATAAATCTCAATGGAAAGTAAATTTAGACAAAACCCCTAACAATTGTGGTAACATCTGAATTGGAAACCAAAAAAGTAATAATAATCAAATGAAAAATTTAAATACCATGAATATAAATGAATTTATGATTTAATATATCAAAAGGGTTAGTAGATACATCACAAAAAATAATTAAGTGGTGAATATGACATTTATCTCACAGATGTAAAATGTGAGATGAAAATCCCTAACCTTGAGTATGATTCATCACACTTATTCTTTATATTCATGAATAACAAACTTATGTTAATTATTTTATTTATTGGGATCCTTTTTAAATTTTATTATTTATTTTATTTCACTTATTATCATGTTATATACAATTAATTAATTGATTATGTTTACATGAGGTGTTTTGACTATTTTCGGTTTATGTGTAAAATACAACTTTGGTAGGTAAAATATGGCCAAAGAGTTCATTATTTAAACATATCCAGAATAATAATAATTAAATAATCAACTTATTTATATAAAAAGTATTTTTTATATCCATTTATGGAATATGGTTATGAAAAATGTACAAATGTTACAATCATGGAGATAGTAGGCTGTACATACACATGAGTAACGTTCCCATTTTTCAATGGTCATTGTGGAAATAAGGTAAGTAACATTTATATTTACATAATTAAAATTATAACATAAATAAAATTTTATTTAATTATACATACTTATATATATATATATATATTTTATGATTTGGTGGTGAGAAAAGAATAATCACATCGCTTTAAAAAGGTAGTAGTCCACAGATCTACAAATAACATTTTCACTTTTTCAGTGCGTGATACAGTAAAAAAGAAAGTGATTTATTATATTTAAAAAATATAATTATTTCATGAATATGATATAGATTTCATTTATATTGCTTATATTTTTTTAAAACCATACTTAATACATCTCATGTATTGTGTGAACGAATCATATCTCTTTGAGGAGGTAGTAGTCCACACGTCCACAAATGATGTTATCAGATTCTCACAAAATGGAAAGTAGGAAGGTATGTGTTATATAATAATTTAAAAAGCATAAATAAATTGTAAATATAATATATATAATATTAAAAAAGTATGTACATCATAATTCTCAACCATAATAGGTTGTAAAGGAAAAATGAATTACATCGTTTCGCGAGGCGATAGTTCGCCGTACAAACGAATGATGATTTTGTTACCCATTTGATGGAAGTGTGTGTAGGTGTAGGTAGAAAAACTAAAATAAAAATATAAAAATATATTTAATATAATTATTTCATTATAAAATCATTATATAAAAATAAATTAAGGGGTGGAGAAAGAAATATAACAAAATTTCTCATTGAAGAATGTTACCTCTTATTTGAGTAACTTCTTTTTGGTTTTCACCAAATGAATTCGTTGGTTTTATTTATATATAAAGTGTGTATTATATGATGAAAGGAGTTATTTTTGGAGTTTATTTTTTAGGTTTTGGATGATATAAAATTCTCGATAGGTGTGAAGAATTTGGGATAGAGAATGCCTTTTTATAGTAGAGGAGGAGTGGAATTCTTGTAAATATAAAAAGGTAAACACTATTGGGAGGTCTCCCTTACACAATGTGCCTAAAATAATGAACCAAATTCTATAAATTTGGGGATATTTGCTAAATATTTATATAAAATGGGGTTTTTACAAGTTTCTATTTCATTTCTCCCCTTATTATTAAATTTTAACCACCAATTAAACTCATTTTTACCTTAATCACTATAATTGTTTTAATTACTTTCACTAATATTTTTGACCAAATAATAAGTATACCGTAATAGAGATTACAAATTATTTTTATTCCAAATATTGAATACATTTTTAAAATTTTAAATAAATATTGGAATAATTTCATTTAAAATTAATCCCACAGACGGGACGAGACAACAAGTTTTTAAAGAGAAAATTTCAAAAGTTTGAGATGTTTTTATATCAAATTTCAATGTCAAATTGACTAAAATTAATTAAATTGGATTTATTGATGTATAATTTATCTAATTATACTTTAAAAGCAATTTAAAATATAATTTAACTATAAAAATAAATTAGATGAAAAATTAGTTTTAAATTATAATTCAGTATTTTTCACTATTCATCCAAAAATGAAACATCTCAGAAAAATACAAAACTTTAAACCAATGTAAATGTTTATAATAAACTATCCAAAATGAAATTTATTTTTTTTAGATATCAATTATAAAATAATAAAAATTTATTCTTAAAACAAGTGCACCATTGAAAGGAAAAAAATAACCTTTTAGAAAAAATACATTTTTTCTTTTTAAAATTGGATTTATTCTTATACTTAGCCTATCAAACTTATTGGATGAATTTAATTTTTTTATTTAATATAAAAAATATAAATTTAATTAATATATTTCACTAAGTTTGATTAATTAAATTATTATGATAAAATGCCATTATGGTAATAAAAATAGATTTTGAAAAAAACACACCCTTTATAATCAATCGGTTTCATATTCATTTCTAATTAACTGGTAACCAATAAATTAATTTTATAAAAATGTGTAAACCATATTTTTATAATTTATTTATTATTATTCATTCATTCCATTCCAATTTCTTGGTGAAAATTATCACGTTAAATAATAATAATAATAATATATTATTGTTCTGTAAGACTCAACCTTGCATGGAACACAAGTTACCAAAGAAACTAAATGTTAGGGGCAATGAAAGATAAACTTGGTGTTACATATATTTCATGATAAAATATTAATTTAATTTTATCTAATCTATCAAATAATTTAAATTAATTTTAAATAAAATATTTCTTAAAATCTTATGATGTTACATCTTTCATGGGTGTTACGATTCAAAAGTTACCAAAGTGGTAAGGGTTTATTTTAAAATATCTTCATTTTTTGGATTGTTTATGGTTAAATTTATGATGAGGAAATATTATCATATATTATTCATGAAACTCATTATTTTTATTCTCTAATGGTTATTCATGAATTTTTTAATTAATAGTACATTTTTCAATTCTTATATACTTTAAATGGTTGGGAAAATGATTTTATGAAAAGAATAATTTAATTATCTTTTCGATTTAAAATCCTTTTCTACTCCATGACCATATTTTCTGTAAATGTTTTCAAAAATTATAAAAAATTATTTATTAAATACATTTTACTCACGATCATATTTTTACAAAATGTTTTAAAAGGAATCTTCCTTTCATTTTCTAAACAAGGTAATTTTTTACCTTTTACCACATATGTGAAAGGAATCTTTATTTTTACTTATTTAGTATCTATATAATTTTCCACCATCATGACTACTAATTTATTTGAATATTACTTGTAAATTTTATAATTTTATTTTCAAATAAAAGGTTTTTGTTAAAATTCTTTAAATTTAGTGGTTTTAAAAGTGATTTTCAAAGTGAAAAGGAAATTTTCCTCAAGAATGTTTTAATGGTATTTTTATGGTATTTATATTCATCAATTAAAATATACCTCATTTTATTTACAATCCATTGGAAATATTTTGTAATTATACCATCTTTATTATTGTTCTGGATGGTTTATGATTAGTTTGACTGTATATATTTTATTTTGATTCAATTATCTATATTACTATGGATTGTTTATAATTATGTTTATTGATTAGGGAAAAGTATTAATATTTTGAAGGCTATATTTTCAATATAAATATTTATTTTGATTATGTTTCACCCCTTTCACACGAGGAATTCATTGTCCACAATAAATGATTGGTGGGCCCCACTATATCCCTTCAATGCATCGATAGGTCTCATTAGACAAACTATCTTGGGTTTTTAGATGAGGAATTACCCAATTATGTAAGATGTCTTAGAAATAGGCCTTAAAGACATGGTTATGATGTTTGAAAGTATGAATTACTTCATTATGAGACTATATATTGATGTTCTATGTTATTATTAGATTAATTAGAATATCCATGGTTATGTTTGAAGCTCATGTGATTATTTATATAGAATTACTTGATCATCATTCATTCCTACCATATTATGCTCAAGTAACTGATATAAAGGCACATGTTTCGGTTATTTACCTTCCTTATTGACTATTCCTTATTTAATAAAGGTATATTTAGATATATGCAAACCCTTACTAAGAATTAGAGTTTACCCCTTTATTATGTTTACTTTCCCTAAGATTCTAATAAGTGTTTTATGATTTATATACAGGGATATTCTAAAGGAAATAACTGTGTAATCAAATAAAATACTATGTTTTATTTTTAGTTTTGAATTGTAATATAAGATTCAAGTATGTATCTAGTTTACCAAGACTACTAAAAAATTAATTACATTGTGATTAGATACCTTGTATATTGAACCAATGTAATAAATTATCCCCTGAATCTGGGATACTAGGGTTGAAGTCTTTACAGTTGGTATCATAAGAGTAGAAACCTTGGAAACTAGATTTAGGAAAACATATATTAGGGAATATAAACCCACTACTTAATTTAAGGATAAGTCTACGTATATGATAACATCCTAATGATTTGGTAGGGTAGTGATTACATGGTTTTACTAGAAATAAATCCCTATAAAGACACTATAAGTAGACATGGTTATGGTACAGATATACCTAGGGTTAATAACTTTAAAAAATGTATGTTGGTCATGAATTGAGCATTACCTAGTATACAAAAACAGACCTTACTACGAACTTAATTTGAAACTATCATGGGATATGGTTTGATTAATTCACATTTTATTTACAAACCTTTATAAAGGATTTGAAAAATATTTTTCTCATTTGAAAACTTTCCCAAAGAATTATTATTTATGATTATGCGATTATCCATGAATAAATTTTTATGTTAACCATTTCATTAGTTTTGGGATAATACATTATGAATCATAATGTTATGATCTAATCTAGTTCATGCCATTGTTTAGAAATAAAAACTATTGGAAGGAATGGAAACTATATAAATTTTCATACCCTATGTAGGGATTTCCCTATTAAGAAAGATTATAAAGCCTTATCTTATTTATAGAAATAACTGATCAAATTATAACAATATTAGGGTAGCTAACTTAGATTATGAGTAATAAAATTACTTGTATAGAGAATTATTTTAATCCACCATGCAGTGTAACAATGTTATACCACTTTATGTATTATATAACTCCATCATTTAATGGGAATAAAAATATATTAGTAGCTGAGAAATGGATAAGTTCTTTAAAGAAGATATTTCTCTCTTTGGGAAGCAATGAATGAGAGAAATTTTTTATGGAAGTTTATCATCTCTAAAGATATTTGGATCAATGGTGTTCATTGATATAAAATTTTAATGATAAATAAGAATTAGAAAACATAGAATAGAAGGATTTTAAGGTACTATTCTTTGAAAAGAAATTTCCTCACAAGCAATGAACAGATATAGAGAGAAAATTTCTACGTATAATGAAAAATGAAGATAAAAATATATCTAAGTATGAATCTAACTTTATAAGGTTATTAAGGAATTCCATAGACTATATATAGAATCCAAAGAGAAATATTGACCATTTATTTGAAGGGATTAAGACAATTATTTTAAGGGAACTACTCTCCTGAACATTCTCATCATACAAGTACGTAATATCTTATGGTATCAATATTGAGAAAGAATTATATAAGTATTATGGATTTTAAGGGAGGAAATAGAAGAAGAGGATGACAGAGAAAAATATAGATAAAGGGAAGAAGGTAAAGAATGGTTTTCCCCATGTGATATCTATAGAAAGAAACACCCTAGTACTTGTTTGAAGGGAATGTGAGTTTTCTATAAGTGTGGGGATAAATTTCACTATAATAATGATTTAAAGGGTATGAAATAATTTTCCACTATTCAATTATTAAACTAAATGAATATGGGGAACTATAGAAATGAATGTTACAATCATCAAGGGAATATAACTTAGAAAAAGCTAAAGTATCAAGCCCAAGCTTATTCAATTACAACAACCAAAGTGAAATGATTAAAGTTATTTTGTATTTTTATTTTAGAATTATGTTGTAAATTATTTTTTAATGATATTATTGTTATATAAATCATAAAACATATAAATATTGTACTGCAATAGTTTTTCTACAAGAATTTGAAGATATATATTGAATGGTACCGATGAACATGAAAAGTGATACAATGGAAAGTTGGTCTTTTGGGAAAACACAATATTGAGGGAGGATAACCCTTGATATATTCATGATGTTTAAATAATAATGATAAATATATGTTTATGTTATAGTATTTATATCCTTAAATTTGGTGAGTTATTTGATGGTTTGTGATATCTTTGATGGAGTTTACTGTAATTTGGGAATTAAGGAATAAATTAAAAAATTAGAGATTTTATATATGGAATAAGGAGAAAAATAAAGTTTTGAAGCATGCATGTTTTTATTAATGTCTTAAGGTGATCATGGTATTTATATATTTAGTATCTGTAATTAATAAATACATCTTGTAGTTTGGGGAATCTAATGTTAAGTTAATTTTGAAAATTTAGTGGCATTCCTTCTAAATTTTTCGACATTGAATTTAAATAGACATATTTTGGATGAGTCTTAAGTTTAAATATTTATGAAATGGATTAAGATGAACTTTGGGGTTGTTTTTGAGATTTTAGTTATTAATGTATTATTGGATAACTCATGCTAACCATTTCGGTCTTAGAAGCTATCTAGAGACAAGAGGAATAACTTTTCATTAATTTTATGATCTAGTAAGAGTTAATATTAGTGATTTAGGTAAAAAAATAATCTTTGATATTCATTTATTAGAGTAATAAGTTATTTTGAAGTCGATCAAATAATATCTAAAGGATGCATTTATTCTTATGAAATAAAAAGATATTAAATAAGTATATTTGATGGTGTTCTCCATCATGATAGTAAAAGAATCCATAAATTATAAGAAAATGATATTGAAATTTAAATGCTATCCTATTAACATAATTTCTATGATATATTTATGTATTTTTGTTTGATAAATTTTCTATATCATTAGGTTTCTTATGATCAATGATCTCTATCACTCTCCATAATTATTTACAATTTTCTTCAATATCCACATCTTCACTTCCCACTAATGTTTTACAAAAATGGAAACCTAGTCCCATGTTATTATAGATAGAATTCATACTTCCTTTATTTATTATAAAATTTAAGTTTTATTAACCCTTTGTATGAGGTGGTTTTTTGACAATGTTTAGACCCATGATGACCAAAATAGAATTACGAGGGCACAATTTATTTAAGGGGGATAAAATGTGACACCCTGAGATTTTAAGAGGGAAATCATGTTTGATAAAATATATAACCCAGAACACAAATATTAGAAGATAATGTAACACCCTGAGACTTTATGATATATTTATTTTTAAATAAATTCAATCTCTTCGATATCTTATGATGCACGCAACAATAGGTTTAAACAAAACACGATACTATATTAAAATATTATTTTTTAAACATGGAAATTATAACCTAGATGTTAAGTTGAAGGGTATAAATATGAATAACTAAATTATGAACATTAAATGGTTTATAAATTTATAAAACAAATTCAATAGTTATATATTTTTTGTAAATAAAACAAGAACTATACTGAAAGAAAAAGAAATGTTTTCAGAAATACTGTATTTTTTTAAAAGGTGGATTAGTCACGATTTGCACACATAATTAAAAATTAATAATTACAAAAATTAGAAAATAAATATAATAAAATAAAAATATTTTTTAAGGCTACATTTAAAAATTATACTTGTGTGAATTCTTCAAAATTTTCTAAAAAGATTAATGTTTTTGATGAATAGTGAAAATACTGATTTTTTTTTGAAAATTGTCTTTTTGTTTAAATTATTTTTTAAGTAAAGTTATATTGTATATTAATTTTAAAGTAAAATTAGTTCAATAATATTAAAACTTAACTAATTTATGTTATTTAAATCAAATTTTATATAGTATTTCGATATAAAAATGTTTTAAAATTTTGAATGTTTTTCTTTGGAGAAACCGTTTTTTCGACGTCTGCTGGTTAAATTTTATAAGGAATTCTGGAACTTTTGTGAATTGAATTTTGAAAAATGAATTTTTTATTTGTAATTATAATAATTTATATCATATAATAAGGATAAATTATTTTTTTCACAATGAATAGTAAAAATAGTAAAAAACAATTCATGGTTAAGGTAAAAACAGATTGACCGGGAGGTTAAACTAAAAATAAAATTTCTAAGAAAGACCCCAAACTCATAAAATTACAATTATATGGTCATATTTAAACGATATCACATCTGAGGTTCTATAATGGTCCATTTTGTATTCTTTTGGAATGTGAAAAATGTTGGTTTCACTTTTTCTCTAAACATATTTGAAGTGTGTCCTCTCCCCACTTAAAAAAGGCCACCCTCTCTCCTCCACTCATCACACTTCCAAAACACATTGATTCATAAAATAAATTATAAAATATCTTAAATACTTACCTCAACACATAATAAATTAATAATTATTATTATTAGTCCCTCTTAAGATGGATTTTGGTATATGCCTAAAGAGGCTCTTTGAAGAAGAGGTAAAATTCTTAAACTTGAGGATTTGTTTTCTTTCTTCTTCCACATCCTTAAAATATTTTCATAAATTGATTAAATAATAACAATATTATATTATATATAATTATATTTTATTATTTCAATGTAATAATCTATATATTCCTTCACTTCCTTCAAATGGAAAATGAAACCGTCGATCGTGTATACAACAAACTACCGCCTCAGAAACCGATGTAGTTAATTATTCATCACCAACTTTAAAGAATGGATATAATGATGTAATTAACATATGTATATGATATTTATGAAACTTTTATACTTATATATTTATTAAATTACATATAAATTCTTACTTCCTATTCCGTGGAGGGATACGATAACATCGCTTATGGGTACGACATACTACCTCCTCCCAGAGTGATGTGATTCATTTTTATTATGATTTACATGGAAGGTAGTAAGGATAAAGTTAATGAATATATGTTAAATTTAATATATATCCATTTTTATTAGAATATTATATCACATATAACTTCTTATCTTCTAACCTGTTGAAAAATATGAACCTCTATTGTGTGTATACTTGGACTACCACCTGCATATAAAATTGTGAAATATTTTTCATTTTATCTTTACTTTGATGGTAATAAGGATTTATTTATTAATAAAAATGAAATATATAATATAATAATTATTTTTAAAGGTGAAATAATTTTTAACTATTTTTTTCTTCTTTTGGAAAAATAAAAACAACGTTCATGCGTACGTACAACCTAGCGTCTCCATGAATGATGTAACTCATTTTACCATCTATAAATTTTATATAATATTAAAAATAAATATATAATGAATATATATGATATTTATATAATGTTTTAAATTATTTATATGATTAAAACCTTATCAATTTAAAAGGACTAAAACTATCAAATCAAAATATACAAGAAAAATAAAGTAGTTATTAACTGAAATGTGATTTTAACACGGAATTGCTAATAGTAGGGTCATAAGAGGTCATAAGTAAATAATATATGGTTTGAGATATATAATTATGTTTCTATAATTGATTTATTATAAATATATATTTTTTATACATGAGGTACATACATGTACAAAGGAAATCTGACCCGAGGTAAGGGTTTCTCGTCTCACTTTTACTTCAGTGAGACATATGCCATATTCACCAATTAGTTATTTTTTTGTTGTGTATATACCAACCATTTGATATGTTATATAAATAATACCATTATATTAATAGTATTTAATGTTTCATTTGATGTTATTTCTTTTATGAGGCTTATAATTCAAAATTAACAAAGTGGTAATGGTTTATTTTACAATCTCATAGTTTGTCAAGGTCGGTTTTAATTAAATTTATGGTGATGAAATATTTTTATCTATCACTAAATATAGTCATGAATTTTATTATTATATGGTTATTCATGAATTTGTCAATAAATTATACAATTTTACAATTTTTTACTTAAAGTGAATGAATAAATGGCTTTATGAAAAGAAAACTTTTTTTCTCTTTTTGGCCAAAAATCCTTTTCTCTTCCATGTCCATGTTTTCTAAAAATTATTTAATTTTTTTTAAAACATTAACCAAAATTATTTGTTAAATAAAATTTATACAGGATTTTATTTTTTACAAAATGGTTTAAAATTAATCTTCATGTCATTTTTTGAACATGGTATTTTTAACTCTATGAAAAATGTGAAAGGAATATCTATTTTAACATATTTGGACTATATGAAATATCCCACTATCATGACCACTCATTTCTATGAATATTACTTTGAAATTTTACATGTTTTTTTCAAATAAAATGTTTTTCATGATATTCCATAAATTTTTAGTTTTTAAAAGTGATTTTCAAATTGAAAAGTATATTTTCATCAAAAATGTTTTTAATGGTATTATTATGATATTTGATTCATCAATGAAAAAAACTCATTTTAATTATGCTCCATTAGGAAGATGTTGTGATGATACCCTCATTATTGTTGTTACAAATGGTTTGTATTTAGTTTGGCTGGGGATGTTCTATTTTGATACCATTCACCATATTACTTTGGATGGTTTATGATTATGTTTATTGATTGAGGAAATTATTATAATTTTATATACTTGTTTTGAATATAAATGTTTTCATTTATTATGTTTCACACCTTTCATATCATGGATTTATTGGACTTAATTATCAACTATCAGGGCCTTCTATAGCCCCTCGATGCATCAGTATGTCTCATGAGATAAACTGGGTTAGGTTTTTGGATGAGGAATTTCCCATTAATATAAGATGCATTGATATAAGTCCTTGATGGTATTGTTATTATTATTAGAATTATGAATTACCTCATTATGATATTAGATATTGATGTTCAATGTGATTATTTAATTAGTTAGAATATCCATGGTTATGTTTCAAGATCATGTGATTATTTATATGGCATTATTTGTTTATTATTTACTCCTTCCATATTATGCTTAAGTAATTGATTGAACAACATATGTTTCAGTTATTTAACTTTCGTTAAGAATTATGTATCTAGTTTTCCAAGACTATTAAACTATTCAGTATTTCAGGATCAGATTCCCTATATCTTATGTAATGTAATAAAGTTACCACCATCTCTCATCTACTAGGATCAAGGTCTTTACAAACCTTTAAACATGTTCCCAAAATTCCATATTGATCTATTTTTATCTTGGGTAGATCTCTTAGCACTCCATTTTTTATAACCTTTATTAGGTTTATTTTGGAAATATTCCCAAGTCTTATGTTCCATATCGTGTTCTAATATTTCATGCTCATGTAACATATATTGGAAGGATCACCAATCAAGAATAAATTTCCATTTGTTATAATTCCTTTATAAATAGTTCTTACATCACTCATTATTTTTAATGATGCATTTGTTTCTTGAATATTACCTCATTCCCATTTTCATAGAGTTTTCTAACACTCAATAAGTTTTGTTTTAACCCTTTAATATAAATAAGATAATATTATTTCAAATTATATTTCTCAGTTTAAGTTGTGATAATAAAATTTATTTTCAAGAAAGTGTCATTACCAAATGTTACTGCATCTCCTTTATGTTTCTCAATATTCTTAATAATTTTAGAATCACCAGTCATGAGGGAGTAATACCCTCTATTATGTATCCATGCCTTTGTATTCTTACAAACTTTAAAAGAAACTTTGGAAAATTATGGCTTTTCTTTAATGTTAACTTTTATTAATTTTCATTAGTCATTGAGTGGGATCTATTCGAGTAATATTTTCATGAATTCATTAACTCTATGTACCTTTTTTTTACGCCTTCCACATAAATCTTCAATATGATCAGACCTATTTTTCATTTTCAACTTGTAACAAGTTTCCATCTCTATAAACATTCTTCCAGAATAATATTCTTTCTCATTGGAACATGTCCCCTTGGATTTTACCTTCTTCATAGTAAAGATATATTATTCAAAAATGTATATGATTTACGTCCAAATATTCTATAGCACTATAAATATACCTAAAATACAAATTTACTAATAAAAATAGTACTATATCCAATTTTTTTTATCTAGACTTTGACATTCACTTAAATTTTCAGGTATAACTTTGTCTCTAATTTGGAATTGAAATTTCATTCAAGCCTCTCCTTTTATCATACACTCTTGAATAGAGTTTATCTTTATTTTTCTTCATCCATATTTTACTAGAAATAAGAGTTAAAAATGTATTATTGGTGTTAATAGGTTTAGAAATATATTTATTCAAGGAGTATTTTATCTTAATTTTCTCATAATATTTAGAGGATTCTCCCTTTAATTTAATAAATATTTTTTGTGCTTAATATTTTTTAGTTATTTAATAGCTTCAATACACTTTGATTGTGTCATTGATAATTCATCATTCATCAAATAAATTTTTCTTTAAGATCTTTTATAATCTTCTTGTTTTCAGAATATTTCAACCTGAGTATTTTATTTTCTTCTATAAAAGTTGTTTGCCTTTTAACTTTATCACCCTTTTTATCTATCATATTCTTAATCTTATTTACCAATTCTCATTACCGAGCATGGTTTTTTTTCTCAATACATTCTTACAGTTCATCTTTGAGAATTTATTCATAATATATTGGTTTTGAGTTATCTTCATCAACCCTTGATGAATCAATGGTATTATGAACATTATCCATAAATATTTTAAATTTATCATTTATTTCTTTATCAAAATCACTGCATGAGATTAGTTAAGTTTCCACTTATTTTCTCATCTGATTTTTTATTTTTTTTATTTGAAGTGTCTAATTGCTTCCACATAACTTTTAAGTTTCTTTAAAATTTCTTCTCTAATTATTTCCTTTATTATTTTTATCATTTTTTAGATTCATAATATACTCCTTTATTCATTTGAAAACTAACTACATAGTGTCCAAGTACATTTAATACATAACATCTACCAGATAATATACCTTTATTCTTTTTCTTTTCTGTTATGAAATCTTTTAGAAATGAAAGAAATAACTCCTTGATATTCATCTTTATTATTATAACCAATTGAGTCTAAAAAATCTTCATCATTACATATTTTCATATTCCTCAGGGATTCAAATTCCATATCACATTTCACTTTATTTTCAAATGATATAAGTTTTATAATTTCATAATCAATGAGAATATTATGTAAATCATTAAGTAAAATATCTTCTCTATCTACAAGAGATGAAATTTTGGGGTCAAATATATTTTGGAAAATTTGTCATCCACTTCTTTATAATTTTGGAACCATCATCTTTCTCACCAAAGAATCAAATATTGATTACAATTTAATTTACCAAAGAAAATAAATCATAAACACATTCATCAAAACAATTTTGATGTCTTCAATTTTTTTTCTCTAGACCTACATCTTTTCATCTTTGACTTTTGCATTTCCTTCATAACTACTCACCGGCTTGTCCTAAATTTCTTTGGATGTTTGTAGTCCCATATCTTTAGTATATGATTTATCTGATAAGAATATAATTTTTTTCTTTTTTCTATCCAATTTCATATTCCACTTGTCAAAAAACATCATTTGACCATTATTTACAAAGGGTAGAAATCCCACTATAGCTGCATCACGAGCATCTAGTCTAAGGGATAAAATATATGACAACATTTTATTCTTCTAACTTTGATAAATTTTTAGTATTAATGTTGGTACACCCATGATTTTAATTGAGTTAACATTATCCATTCTCAAAAGTGATATTATTGGATCCTATTTAGGTAACCCCTTTTGTTACAAATTAATGTTCTTGATAGAGTTGGTTTCCTCCACTTAGAATGTGGGTTGATCCAATGAAGGGAATTTTTTAAAATTTCCTCTCAATATAAATAAACCACTATGACTTATTAGAGTTCAATCCACTCAAAATAGAAATATCTCTACCTGACATGATCATTCAGGAAAGAAAATAATGTGGGACACATAATTTTCCAAGGTTTAGACCAAATGTGGAATCCTACTCCTTACCATTTTTCGTTACACTCTCTATCCATGGATTATATTAAATATAAGAATTTGTGATTTAAAATCATAAGAATTCATGTGACATTGCACCACACACATCATGAGTCACACCAAATATACAATGATGCATGATTCTCATATATAAATAATATAACATTTTAGATAAATATTCCTTATATTACAACAATACAAGTATGAGGACTATATTGGTTTAGTTTCTTTGGATAGTAGATGCACTATCTTATTATTTAATGAAATATATACAATATCCCCCCAAAACGATCTTCCCATTAAGTAATATTCATATACATACCCTACATAAAACCTTTCCTCATAAACCATGGAAACGAAACACAATAAAGGGTGAGATTATATGATCAGTAAGGAAACAAATGGAGATAAACAAGCATAACATGACTATATATGTATGAGGACATGATTATACTATTTTAAAACCATACGCTTAATATTGAATATCATAATCTTGAGTTATGGCATAAAGATTGGTAGTTTATAAGACATGAATTATAAGGGAATAGAAGAAAACGGGCCATGAGAGCATATTATTGCAATAAGAGATTGACTCGTGGAGTACACATAAGTATATAAAATCAATTCCATTGTAGTCAAATATCACTTACAAGGATATCATAATGGAATGGGTCTAATCCACAAACCCTCAAAGTAGTTAAGGTTCACTCCCAAGATCATCATAGTAAACAAAGTCCCTTACTAAACTAGGTTCACTCTCACTCTAGTCCTGTCTATCTCAGTAGATATAAATCATTACCCAATGCATTGGATGGAGATATAGGTCCCACAAATCATATAATGAAAGTAATACATATGTCTTCCATAAGATCATAAAACATTCATCATATAATAACCCATGAAATTAAATGGGTTTCATAAATATTTCATCATATCAAAACATGTGGAAGAGAGATAGGTTTCATAATCATTTCATCATTTCATCATATAATAACCCATGAAAAATAAGCTGGTTTAATAATAATTTTTTCATGGTATAACCATAGAAAAAGAAAAAGGTTTCATAATAATTTTATCATGGTATAACCCATGTAAGAGAAACGGGTTTCACAAATATTGTTTCATCATAAAAAATTCATAGAATGAATATCCATGGTATCCATGGATCATATCCCCATTTGATCATAAGTTATAAAAATTCATTTAATCATATATGTACAATGATGTTCAAAGATAAATCACTTGGAAAATTTCTAGAGGAGGATAAATTTTATTTAAAAATTAATTTTTAAAACTAAAAATTCATAAAATATTTTGGAAATCCTTTTGTTTTAAAATTAAATTAAAAAAATATAATGAATTCTTTAAAAAAATTTGAGGTCATGATGAAATAAAACTATATATATTACATACAAGTTACAACGAATACTCCTTTCATATTTGTGGTAAAATATAAATGAGCATTGTTAAGAAAATGACATGATGATCCATTAAAAAATTGAAAAAAATAAAACGTGGGTAAAATATTCTTTATTAAATCATTTTGAAAATGTTAATTTTGTTTTTGAAAAAACGTTTAGAAAACATGGTTTTGTAATTTTTTTTTGCTTTTTTGACTGAAGAGAGAAATAAAAATGTTTTTTCTTAAAAAAATTCTTTTTAAATCTTGAGTACATAAAGAGAGAAAACTGTTAGGCTTAGTATTTTATTTGTTTTCAATGAAGTGTGAATATGTTTTTGGTGAGTTTGAATTAAGTAACGATTACTGGATAATTGTTATGGATTCATCTAATGATATTGGATGTCACACTTGTAAAATTATCATTAGATAACTCTGATGATTGTTTTTTCTGATCTTAAATATCCAAGATATTTTTTAAGAAGGAAACGATTTTTACAATAATGTTTGGAACATTGAATAAGGCCATGAAATATGAATTTATTATTTCATGAAGTAAATAATAGATTAAAAGGTGTCCGTGGAAAATACACTCACATATTTCATGAATATACATGAAGAAGACATTTGAGAAGAGAAGAAGAAATGAGTTTGTTGGAATTTTTGAGGAAGGATTTGTATTATTTTATATAACTATCATTTTGATAAGTTTATAATGTGGGATTATTTAAAAATATTTTCCACACCCAAGGTCATTACTTATATATATTTACCATGGGCTCACATAGGATCCTTAGGTCAACAAAACCATAGTAATCATCTCCAGAAATCCTAAATGTGGCATGGGTGGCCGTAGGAGTGCACCTGCATGGAGATCCCATGTATAGGGAACACAACAAGAATAAGGATGGGCCTAACTCCTGGTGTCAGTGTGCATGATTGTATTTAGTTTTGATCCCTGTGAGATAGCTTTAATGATAAGTGTTCACCACTTGATTTATAAACAATTGCAGATCCTCTACAAATAATCAATGTGGGGTACAAATGAGCAAAGTACTATTCTCATGTCATTAACATAATGGATAAAATATTGTCCTCTTGATGAGGCTTACTTGAGCTGTTCATTTTTCACTGCATGTTCATCTTCTTACTTAGATATTCTCAAGGATTTCTAGTATGTTGGAACTTAAGATTAATGTCTGATGGACAAGAAACGGACCATCTTCCATTATTATTCTGATGGTATGAGGTATATAGATCAAACCATAAACATAAATTCAATCTAAGGTCTTGCATGAATTTAAAGAATTTGAATAATATTCTTTATCTAAATTGAAAATATAGTTATAGGAGGCCTTTCAAACATCTGATCATTGTGGATGTGTTAGAATCTTAAATAAAATGAAGAAACATTCAATCGTCATCACATTTACACGAGGATATCACCACAATGAAAATAATAAACTCATGTAAGAAAAATGAAATGAAATTTGATGTATATTTGAGATAATATGAATGAATTGGGTGTCTGAAGAAGATATTTGACACATCATAAAAGATGAATATCTTACATGACATTTTCTTGGATTAGTGGTGTTGGAGTTATTCCCATAAAAGGAGAAGATGAAAGCCTAAGAGATGCTATTGATTGACTCAAGAGGATCTTGTTTTTTTCATAAAAACATAGATCACTATGATACACTGGTTTCATGAGGAGGTTATTCTAAAAATCCATTTCCTACATGAGTGAGAATAGTATTGTGAAGGGATATGACATTTTCATGGAACACTCATTTTGGTTTGTGTGGAATTGAATTCCGTGAAGCATTCGAGGGAAGCTTGATAACCATCACGTCTATTCCTCATGGTTTCCATGAAGAACTAAGAAATCATGCATACCTGTCTTTCAAGAAGGTGAAAAAACCTTGCGTGAAGGCTTTTCATATGATAACCAACCCGCTTGGTTTCATGAAGAAGTGATAGAGTGATTTTTTTGAGTAGTGAATATTCACTATTAAGTATAGACAGTGAACACTCATTTTGTATGATATAGTCGGTGCATGTATAAATGAATTATCATTCACACATAAAGAATATTTTTGGATATTCTGTGTCTTCATAGGCATGAAGAAACCCAAGGTGGACAATATATGTGTATAAAAGGCGTGAATGAAAAAACACAAGGTGAACAGTTTATATATACCCCTTTAACAAAGGACTTGAATGGTACATGTAATATACATTAATGTTATAAGATGAATTCATGAGATATAATTGAGGTGTGTGAAACTCTAAATAATAAGGTGAACATGGTAAATTCATACTTACATGGATACATACCAACCTTGAGATACAAAAATAGGATTTTTTAGATTCTATACAGTCCATTCATGAAGTGTAATTGAATTGAGATTTCAAGAAGAAAATTAATTGATTTGTGAAATTTAGTTTGCATAAAATATTGGTGAAGAATTTTTTTTCACAACTTGCACACATCTAAGTGAGTTCAGGACTTCTTAAAAAGGAAGAATTAGCGTGAGAAAAATTTCACCGAGGAAACTAGTCATTACAGGTGATCATAATTTTTTAAAAATATCAATAGACTCAACTAGTGGTTTTTGAATATATTTTAATTGGTACATGAGAAATTAATATCCAAAAATATCATGGGGGAAGATCATAGAATCATACTATAGTGATTCAAGCCTTTTAATAGAGTTGAAGCCTTCTAGTTGGTTCTAGGAGCAGGTGAAATATTTTGGTAGGAGATAGTAGAAAACATATTCTCTCAGTTGGAGACAAAGAAAGAATTATTTTGGTTATATCAAAAAGAAAACTAATACTATTATTTGGATCTAAATAAATTTTATTAAATTGTTTTATAAGGAAAAATATGTAACTAGGGTGAATAACCAGTTATAGAAAAGAGTACATTCTGTTGAACTCTATAAATCCTTTGTGATTCTCTCTCTAACATAACATAACATTTATTTAATTTTCCCCAGAGTCAAAAAGATTACAAAACCCTTAAAGTAAAACCAAAAAGTAACATCAATGAAAAGGATTAAGGGCGTATGAAGTAATGGAGGCCAAGAGAATCCCCTCTCACAAGGTTGATGCCCTTTGGAGGTAAGTCATGCACGTTGGAAAAACAAGTAAACTGAGTACGTTGATCCACTTTAAAGCGAGAAAGTCCAACACTTTATTAAGTTGAAGAGGTTGAATTAAAAATAAAAGGAAATTTTAAAAATAAACCACTGATTCACCCCTCCCCTCTTAGTGGTCAGTCTGGACTAGGGCACAACAAGTGGCATCATAGGGTTAGGTTCCCTCTAAAGATCCAAGAAGATTTATGAAGGATAGGGAATATTAATTCTGTCAATTTATTAAGTGTTCAAAAAATTTATGTGAAAAATTATATTATTTGGAAGAATATGATGCTACCCTATCTCTTATCACTCATCCTAGAAGTGAGAAATGCTGCAATATTTGGTTTTCAACCGATTGCTGATGTTTCTGCCATAAAACAAGATGATAAGAGAAATATAGAGTAAGATGGAAAGGCTAAAAATTAAATATTGATGTCTATAATATAAAATTTCTAGAAAAAATTCATGGGTATATATACCACCAAATAGATCTAGGATAAACATAGAAACAATTATAATGAAAATTTCAAAGTCAAGGAAGCCAAACTTTGAGGAGATTAAAATGATTGATGAAGAAAGTAGTTATGAAAATTTCACGAGAGTGAATGAGATAGTCAAAAAATTAAAGTATTTGGTGAGATGATACATGACTATGATATTATCAAAAAATTTATGAGGAATTTTCTAGATCATTTTGATTGAAAAGTTTCAACCATTGAAGAAAGAGATGAATTATCTTTTAATGAACTACAAAACATTCTCATATATTATGAGGTGGGTACAATTCTATCTTTTAATAAGAAATAAAAAATTAAAATGGAATTTGAATCCATGAGAAATGGAAAATTTAGAGAAGAAGAATATGAAGAATCAGAGGATTTAAATAGTGATAAGGATGATGATTAATTCAATCACATTGCTTCATTTATATCAAAAGGGTTTGGGACTAGATTAATCAAATATGGTCACTATTTTCATTTTTTTCAAGAAGTTCCCAAAGAATAATTTTGATTAATTTTAATAAAAACTAGAATTATATGATAAAATATACCATAAACCTAATTGGAATAAGAAGAATAAGAAACAATACAACAAAAAAATAAAAATATAATGAGCATGCATACGTAAGATTCATCAACAAGTTATTCTTAAAATAATCATGTTTATTTATTTACCCATGAAAAGAGAAGAACTGATTCATCTAGTAGTAGTGAAGATGATGATAAAAGAATAAAAATTTAGTGGAATCTAAAATAAAATTATAATTATTCATGGAATAGATCAAATATCTCAAGTAATAAATTAATAAGCTTGAGAAAGAAAAAAATATTAATTTCTAAAACGAATAAGGAAGAAATATTTCCTATTGATAAAGAAAAGACATAGATAATCATGAAAGAAGTATCTTTTATTAGTGAGATCAATATACTGAAATTAAAAATTATTGAAAAGGATATGAAGTTATGTGATATTGAAGAGAATTTAACATCAAGAGAAAAATATTTATTTGAGACAGAGTCCATATGTTGGAAAATTTAATATGAGTTGAATAAAGCCACTAAATATTTCAATAAATATATTGAGATCATGGGGGAAAATTCTAATTTTGGAGATAATAAAAGTAAAATTTCATATAATCATATTGATGGATATGTTACATCTAATAGTGTAGGGGGAAAAGTTAAAACTCAGGATACAAGGGAGAAAAATAATGAGACGAAATATTTCACATATGAGGAAGATATTTTTTTTTCAAGGAGGCCACCATGATACAAGTCAGAAAAGGATCGGTTTTCAACAATACTATAATAACACATATCTGGATTCATCTAGAACCAATGTGGGATAATAAAGTTTCAAGTATTTTTTGGTGTTATGGAAAGCATGGTCAAAAAGGCTATTATTTCTAGTTCAACGTGTCTTTATAAGGATGAGGAAATAATAAAGGGGAGTTTTAATGATCATATAAGGATGAGAAATCATAGAAAAAAATGTGAATCCATCTTCACTACAAATATCTACACAAAAAAAATTCATATTATGGAATAATTTTGTGGAAGATGCAACATAGAAGGTCACAAAGAAGACATGTGCATGAAAAGACTTGAAGGAGAAGTTACCTATGATGTGAAATTCGAGGGGTTACAAAATAAAACCAATTAAAATTCATTTCAAGTATTTTAGAAGATTAATAAAGATTATAATGACTACCTAGTTGTTTGACCACATCAGTTGAAACTATATAAAAAATTGGAGGAAGATGAGAAACCTACTAAATATAAAGGAAAGAATGTTGTCTCAGAAAATGAGGTTGAATTTAATGATAATTTATCTACAAGTAGAAACTTGAAGATCTAGAAGAATGAGGTTGAAAAAATTATTTAATATAAAGAGGAATAAGGGAAGAATGAAGATACTCAAATTAGTGTGTCTCAAAATAAAATGAAGAAATTAAAGAAATCATCCCATGTGGATATTAGTAGAAATGAATAACCTATATTTAGAGGAAGAAATTAGTCTAAATTTTACTTATGAGAAACCAATAGGTCCCTCCTTGTTCTCTCTTATTTTTCGTTTTTTCACAAAAAATGTAAAAAATTTAAGGAAATGTTTTAGTATATCACTTTTTTGGACAATATGATGATATTATACTTAATGGACTCTACTGCCTTCCATTAAACTAAAGAAAAGTGTCTATCCCTTAAGGGGAGAAACCATGAGAATGAAAATGAAAATCTTAAGATATATTCAAAATTGAAGGTAAAGGTATGTCAATAAAAATTTCAACCCTTATACTTAATTGTATTATATTATCAATTAAGTGGGAGTGATTGTTTGATGATAAAATAAAGCAAAGGGAGAGATTTACCTATTCACCTGAAATTTATGATTTGTTTGTTTAAGTATGGGAAGGTTTTAACATTTCATTGATAAATTTGATTATTTAAAACCACTTGAATGATAATTGAGATATTATAATATTGATTTCACTTACATGGTATTTCATAGATATCTTAGACAGATGTTGTTGTTTATATCTAGTTTTATACACCGTTTTAGCTAATGAAGACTTAGATTTGATTAACTAAATTATATATTATAAGAAAACCTTGTGAGAGAATTCCTATCATAGAAGTGTTAATGGATTTTTCATATAAAGGAGATGATTATGTTTTCAGAAGGAAAATCACATGACAAAATCCCCAACTTTTCTGTTGAATTTTATTATTAAAGGGGGAGAATTTTTTTAGCACACAGATTGACTTCTGAATATGTGAAAAAGATATTGACAACAAAATACCAATGAAGTGATTTTTGGGCTCTATGTTTCATTTTTTTAATGATGGGTAAATATATGTTTGGTGAGTGGGGATGAAGTGGTGATTCTCGGATAATTGTTATGGATTCATTTAATGATATTGGATTTCACACTTGGAAAATTATCCTCAGATTACTCTAATGATTGTTTGTGATGATATTAAATGTCCAAGACATGTGTTATGAAGGACACATTATTTACAACAATGTTTGGAAGATTAAATAAGGACATGAAATAAGAATTTCATATTTCATGATGTAAAGAAGTGATTAAAATGTGGACATGAAAAATACACTTACATTTTTCATGAAGTTGTGTGAACAATACATTTATGAAGAGGATTTGGTTGGAATTTCTTAGTGAAGCTTTGTATTATTTTATAAAATTAGGGTTTTGACAACTATTTAATGTGGTATTATTTAAAAATATGTGCCAACCCCAAGGGGTTTCATAGGACAACTCGACCATGGGATCATGCGGGGCCCTATGGTTAACTGCACCCATAAGAACCATCATTGGAAATCCCGAATGAAAAATGGGTGGGTGAAAGAGAATGAATTCATGGTGAGATTATGTATAAGTCATAAAAAAACTATGATGATGGGATTAAATCCCGATATTGGTGTGTGTGGTTTTATCTGATGTTAATCCCCTAATTCCAAATCAAATAATCACCAGTCACTGATTGATTGATAAACTAAATTAAATCCATTATGGAGAATCTATATGGGATATAGATGAGTGGTGTAATATTAATACATTATTAAAATGACAGATAAAACATTGGAAGATTGATGTGGTTGGTTTGAGCCATCCGTTCACCACCGCTTGATTGTCTTCTTCCTTAGATCTTCTCAAGGATTTCCAGTGCACCAAAACTCAGGATCAATGTATGATGAATAAGTTACCAGAAATATTAGATGATGATAATGATGGTATGATTTTTTCAGATCAAACCAAAATAATACATTCTATATAACATCTTTCATTCATACAAAGAATTCAAATAAGTTAGTTTAGATGAAATGAAAACATAGTTTTAGGAGGCTATTTGAACATTAGATCACAATTGATGAGTTTGAAGCTTAAAAAACAAAGAATCATGTTTTCATCATTACTTGGATGTGGGAATATAACCATAAATAATAAAACTAAACTCATGTAAGAAAAACACTATGAAATTTGACATAAATTTGAGATAACCTTAATGACGTGGGTGTTTGAGTAAGAGTTGCGACACCATATAAAAAAATAGATTTCTAACATGAGCTTTTTCTTGGATCATTATAGGTGGAGTGTCACATATAAAAGGAGAAAATGTAAGCTAGATATCAACTACTAATCAACATAATTGGATATCATTTTTTGGAGAATAATAAAACACCATTAGACATTAGTTTCATGAGGTGGAGTTTCCATAAAGCCTTATCTTACATAAGGGAGAATAATATTCTGTGGGGATATAATATTTGCATAGAACACTCATTGTGCTTTATGAAGAATTACGTTCAGTGAAACATTTATGGAAGCATGATAAACCCCACATGTATTCCTCCTAGTTTTCATAAAGCACCAAGAACCCACACCTTACTATGTTTTGTGAAGGTATAAAACCATTGTGTGACAGTTTTTAATATGAGAGCCAACACACATGGTTTCTTGAAGAAATGATAGCATGATTTGTTTTAGTAGCATACAATCATTATTAAGCATTGATTGTGAATGTATAGTTTTCATGGTATAGTTAGTACATGAATAAATGAATTCTCATGAATAGGTAATTATTTTTTTGGACAATGTGTGTGTACATACAAGGATTTCATGAAGAAAAAACAAGGTGGATTGTGCGTGTGTTCATACAAGGTGTTCATGAAAAAGAAAAAGATGGATAGTGTATACACACCCCTTTCATGAAGGAATTCTATGGTACACTGAATATACATGCATGTTGCAACATGAATTCATGAGATATATGTGAGGAATATTAATAATGAAATAATAAGGTGAAAATGGTGCATGAATACTTACATGAATATATACCAATCTTGATATGCTTGAAATAAGACATTCAGATTCGATGTAATCCATTCATGAGGTGTAATCAAATTGGGATTTCAAGAATAAATTGAATTTATTTGTGCAATTTATTTTTCATAATACATCAGTGAATAATTTTTGTACACAAATTTCACACATCTAATTGAGTCCAAGACTTTAGTAGAAAGAAGAATTATCCCAATCATAGTTACACAGAGGAAACTGGCCATTACAAGTGATCAAAATTATTGAATAAAAACAATAGACCTAACCAATGTTTATTTGAGTTACTTTAATATATAAAATAGTAAGATATGTTCTACAATATCATGAAGGAATATCATAGAATAATTATATAGTGAATTTATCCTTTGAACAGAGGTGAAGGCTTTCAGTTGGTTCTGAGAGAAGGTGAAGTCTTCTCGTAAGAGCTAAGAACAAACATAGTCTCTCAATTGTAGTCAGAGAAAGAAGTCTTTTGGTTATATCTAAAATTAAAAGAGTCTCTTTATTGTAACTAGATCAATTGTACTCACTTGTTATATAGTTAATAATCTATAACTTGGGGGAATAACCTATTGTAACAATGAGTAGGATTTCTACTAATCCTTATAAATCCTTTATGATTCTCTCTGTCCATTTTTACAACTATAAATGAGGTAATGTTGATAGATAATATTTAGTTTATTGATAACCTTAACAATTTTAAGAGTTTAAATTAAAAAGAAAACTAATTTGTTAAAATAAACCAATGATTTACCCCTCCCCTCTTAGTGGTCAATCCAGTATCGGGAACTACAAAAATGAAGGGAAAACATATACTCTCCTGAAAAAGCCAAATGATAATAAATTTCATACTTTTTTTTGATATATGGATCATAATATTTTATCATTTGAGATATAATCATAAATAATCTCGATAAAAGATGAAATTGTAACCTAAAATATTTACCACTTTGGTAACTTTGAATTGTAAGCCTAATAAAGGAATAAAATTAAATGAAACATAAAATATCATGAGATTAAATTAATTAATTATATTTAATTTTAAAGTTTCTATATATAAACCACATAAAATAAGATATGTTCATAACATAACATATGTCTCATGGAAAGAAAATTGAAACAAAACCCCTTACCAATTTGTTAATTTTTGAACTCTAACCCCCCTGAAAGATAAATACTAAAAGGTATATATAAATCCCTATAATTTTTGTAAAAAATATCATAAATTAAATTCATGGTAAGTATATACATCACATAAAATAAATATGCGGTGAATAGTGCATGTGGCACACATAAGTAAAAATAGAGACACAAATCCATTACCTTAAGTCTCCACTTCCTTCAGACATGCTCAAACCAAATGTATAATAAATAAAAGTTTATTTTAAATCTATTTATGAACCATAATTATATATTTCATTCAATATATTATTTAATTATGACTATTTATTACCCATCTATTAAGAATTCCCTGTTAAAATAATGTTTTGGATAATAACCGCTTTGTTTTTCATGCATGTTTTGATTCTTTATTTTTGGTCCTCTTAATTTCATCATGCTTAAATTATGTTAAGAATTAAAAAAAATATTTACATATCAAATATATTTAGTATGTATGTATTTATAGTAATGAATAATGTTTAAAGGTAGAAAATTAAATACATCGTTCATGGAGACGGTATACCGTATGTATAAATGAAGGTTGTTTATATTTTCTTGATGGATTGAAAGAAATAATGGTAAGTAATAAATTAACATGAATTCATCATTTTTATTTCATATATATGAAATTTTTTAATTAAATCCATTATTATTATCTTCTAGGTAAAGTATACATGAAAACGGATCACATCGCTTTGTGAGGTGGTAGTTCGCCGTATATATCTGTGATGTTATTATATCCGCCACATATGAAAAGAAAAAAGGTGTATGTGTTATCATAATTCCACAAGTATATTAATATCATAAATATCATATAAATATGTTAAATTAATCACTATATCTCACCTTGAAAGGTGGTTTTGGAAAACAGACTACACCGGTTTGTGAGGTGGTTGTCCGCCATACACACAATTAATGATTTCATTTCCCATTTGATAGAATAGGTGATGGATATAAGATAATTGAATAAAATAAAAAAAATATAAATATATATTATATAATGGTTTTATTATATTATAAGTTTTAATACATAATTTAAGGTGAAAAAATAATAAAGAAAATTAAGGATCTTGGTGAATACAATTACCTTCCTTTTGAAGTACCTTCTTTGGATCTCTTATTAAGGACCCTAGTGTTGGTCATTTTGGAGACCCTAAATCTCTATAACATGAATAAGGATTCTAGGGAGTTATTTTTCATGGGTTTGAAAAACTATATGTCTTTATAGGTGTAAATAATTGAAGGGTTGTGGTGGCCTTTTGTAAGTGGGGGAAATGAACCCACTTGGAAACTACTTTGAAATTTCCCAAAAGAATCCAAAATAATAAAGCCATTCCCAAGAAAAAATCTTTCAAATGAAACAATATTAGAAAATTAGAAGTATAATATTGAAATAAAGTCATATAATAGGATTTATAAATTTTTTGTGTCATTTTTAACTTTTATTTTTTAGTTTAACCCTCGATAATCCCATTTTTACCTTCACCATGATAATTATTTTTTACTATTTTCACTATTTATTTTGGTCAAAAATTAAGTTAAAAATATTAGATAATATAAATTAGGATGATTTGAAATATTTAATACATTCTCTCAAATTCTATTTGTAAAAGTGAAAAATTTTAATTTAAAAATTAAATCCGCAGAAGGGATGAGATAGAGGTTTTCTAAAAAGAGAAATGTTCAAATGATTAAATTGTTTTTATGTAAAAAGTAAATATAAAAATTATTCCATTGATCTAAATTGAATTATTTTTTATATAATTTAACAAATTATACATTCAAAACCATTTAAAAATAAAAATTATTCTTAAAAAACTGTATACAAAAAGTCAGTTTTCTATAAAAATTTATATTTTTTGCTATTTACTAAAAATTAATATTTTCAGATAAATTCCAAAAGTTTTCCATAGAATAATTTTGATATGATGAATTAAATAATTAATTTTATTTTATAAGTTTAATTTTTTAATGTATCAAAAATTAATTTTATTATTGTTTACAAGAAAAATAATTTTTTGAGAAAGAAATATTTTCAAAACATAGGAAGATTTTTATAAAAATTAAATACTTTTTTGTCAATATGTTTTTTATATAAAAACATTGTACATAATATTTAAAAAATATTTATTAATATTCATATCACTAATTTTAATAGAGAGGTTATAATAGTCTGCTTTAAATAATAATATTAATTGTTTGTCAAAATTTGTTAAAACTTGGTGTTGCGTTTAATACAAGATTAACTCGGTGTTGGTTGTAATGTAAGCTATACATGAAATCTAATTTATTCAAAAAAATCAATAAAAAATTGTGATGTTACATTATACTCCCCATAAATTTAATTTCTTCCTTGAAATTCATTACTATGATTCAAACAAATGAGAATACTTCTGCTTTACCATTTTCTCAAGTTCCAACATAGTTATTTCAAATTGGTAGTTTTACCACAAAACCTTGAATAGGTGAGTGGTATTATTTCATTGAACTTTATTTATATGATCCAAAGTCTCCACTAGTTTTTACTAATAATAAAAATCATTCTCCAGTAGTATAATATCTGAGGTTGCTACATGTTAAGTGTCAGGTATATAGTTTCTCCAGAGAGAAACATGGAACACATTAAAGACTTGAGAGAGGTTTAGGGGAAGTTCAAATAGATATGTTACCATCCTAATACAATCGATAATTTCAATGGGAAAAATATACTTAGGGATTATTTTTCCCTTTAAAAATACAATTACCTTTTTCTGTAGATAAATTCTTCGAAACACATTGTCACCAACTTCAAATTCTAGATCGTGTTAACGATTTTCAACATAATTTTTCTATCATCTGTGAGCTACCTTAATTTGTTTATGAATTTATATACCATTCTCTACTATTTCCTCATCTATATTTGGTACTAATATATTTATTTCTCAAAATTAATTCTAGAATATTGGATCTATACAGTTCTTTCCATGAGTGCTTGAGTGAAAGATATAATTGTTTAAAAACATAACTAGGGTAATATTTTGATCCCATACAACTTTATAATTCATATAATAGGATATCAAAATATTATATAGGGTTTTAATTTCTATATACGACTGGACATATGTCCGAGGATGATATGAAGTGCTAAAAAATAACTATGTATCTAGATCCTATTGAATATTTCACAAGAACATCGATGTAAACCTCAAATCTCGATCAGACACAATGGAACACGGCACTCTAGGAAACCTTGTAACATCATAAATTTATATTCTAGAAAGATGATCAAGATGTAATTATTCTCTGATAGTAATGATGTGTACTTACATTATAATGTAATCAACTATAACCCATATAACATTATGGCATTTATACATTTTGGGAGAGTCTAATGACAAAATCCATGGAAATGTTTTCCCATTTCCATTCTAGTATGTGTAATGGAAGTAACATACCCTTATACATTTTGTCTCATAATTTTAACATGATAACATACCATGAACCATGATACAAACTATATGACATCACGATTCCTACCATCCCACTATAAATACTCATTCAATTTTTACACATCTTCATATTTACAGTATTAATAGTGAATGAAGAACTAAGAGATTACAATAAAAAATACATCTTAAAATATTTTATGGAAAAAACACATAAATGGTTAATGAACCTTATCATTCCATCATGATTAACATTAAACTAAGGGATATTTATAAACTTATTTTTAAACTCTAAATCTTCCTTCTATAACTATTTAACATTTACTTAGATAGGTGGTTGATCATTCAATTAATAATGATAAAATTTCTCTCCTCACTTCAAAATTTCTAGATATTTTCTTTGAAAATCTAGAAATATTGGATCTTTTGTGATCCTCATCTTGGATAAGCTTCCACGATCCTTTTGACTCAAATCACTGACCACCCTTTTCTCTTTCCCAGGGTTGTAAGGTATTGAGAAGTCATAATCTTTAATAATCTCTAACCATATTATTTGGTTCATATTCAACTCCTTCTGTGTGGATATGTACTTCAAACTTTTGTGATCGATATATATATCTTACTTTTCTCCATAAAGATAATTCCTTTATATATTTAATTAAAAAAATTAACATAGCTAACTCCAAATAAAGATTTGGGTAATTTTTCTCGCGAATCTTCAGTTGTCGTAAGGCATAAGATATAACACTACCATTATGCATAATAAAACATCCCAACACCTTCTTTTATGCATCACTATTGATTACAAAAACTTTTCCACTATAAGATAATGTAAGATCTTGTTCACTAACTAATATTCTCCTCTGTTCCTTGAAAGTTTCCTCACATTCATCAGTCTAGAGGAACTTCGCTCCCTTCTGAGTTAGGTTAGTGAGTGGATTAGATAGTTGTGATAAATTCCCCATGAACCATCAATAATATATTTATAAACCAAGGAAACTATGGACTCGATCATCAAAGATGGGTTGTGAAATAATTCAATAGTCTATTTATTTGATTGATCTACCAATATACACTCTCTTGAGATTATATGACCAAAATATGAAACATTTTACCATAAAAATTAACAGTTTGTAAATTTTTCATATATTTTATCCTTTGGTTATTTAATAAAATTATCAATTGATCTTCATGCTATTTATTACTATTTTAATAGATAATAATATTATCTATAAAGACTAAAAAAATGATTAGGGTAATCTCTAAAGACTCTATTCATTAAATCATTGAAGATAGTAGAGGAATTAGTAAGTTAGAATGGAATCACTATATATTCATAGTGTCCATAGCCTGTATGAAATGATATATTGGGTATATCCACATTCTTGAACATCAATTAATGATATCCAGAACAATGTTCAGTCTTGGAAAAGTATGGATTTTTGTGTAGTTTATTAAATATTCCATCAATATAGGCTATATGATACTTGTTCTTGATCATTATCTTTTTCAAATCTCGATAATAAATAAAAATTCACATTGATCCATATTAATTTTTAACAAAAAGATTAGATGAACCCCAAGGTGACACACTTGGTCAAATGAATCCATTTTCATGGTTATCCTAGAGTTTCTTTTTCAATTACTACAACTAAATCTAGGCCACACTATATAGATTATTTAAAATAGGTTTTGGAACTAGATATTAGTTCTATTGAGAACCCAACATCACATTTTGGTATAGATATATGAAAATATTCTGGAAATACATAAAAAAAATTTCGTACAATAGGAGTATCATCAATACTGAGTTTCTCCCTGACCATCTAAGATAAACTCCCATCTTTAATAGGAATAAAAAAATACAATGGATGTGATTTCCAATGGAAGTTCATATCATTACACTGATAAAAGATCATTGGTTGTTTTGGAATATCAAATGCGACTTCCCTTCCTCAGAAATTAATGTGAGATTTTTATAAAGAATTCCAATATATTCTTCATATAATATCAAATTCAACTAGATGAAGAATAGAATAATTTAAGATAAGTGAATTCTCAAAAAATTTAACCAAAGAAGAATCATAGACTTGAGATAAAACCATTGTACCATTTGGGGGCTCCACTAATAATTATACATATAATCCTTTTAATGGAATCTTGATACCTTTAGAAAATTATTTATAATTGAAAAATGTGTAGATCTTGAGTCAAATAATACATTATCAGTTCTATAGTGGATGATAAGTATACCTTTCACTACATTATTTTTAAAACCCTCTTAAAAACAATGATCTCATTTGATTTCCCTTTGTATATTTTCAAAAAAGTTTCTGAAATTGATCATCATCGTTAGCATTCGTATTGGGGTACTGGTTATCATAATAACCATAATCCATACATTTAAAAGACTAGAGTATGGGTGGTACATTATATGGAGCCTTCTATCTATTTTCATGATTAGATAACTTATTCCCATCACTTCATTATTCGATTTCCCGATGACCTTCCATTGCAAACTTAAAACATTTACTAGTCCCCTTAATAAAATTTCTTCCCTGTTCCTTCCCATAATTTGATCATAAAAGAATTGTCATCTTATTCTCTCCCTAATTTTTATATTTTCCTTTGAATTCCATTTTTTTATTATTACAAATGTAATTTTGATACATTACTCTAACATCAATTACCACCTTAATATTACTATAAAAAATCTCTTCATAACTACTGAAGTATCTTATGGTTAATTCCATTTGATGTCATGGTTTTAAGAAAATAATGAATTGATCAAACTTAAGTTTAGTTTGGATAATAATACCAAAAGTATACCTCACAAGTCTTATAAAATTTTCCTCATAGGTAACAATAGATCTATCATACTTTAACTTTAACATAAGGACATCCTCTCTCATTGTATGTTGAATAAGACATTTCTTATTAAAAATCAAATTCTTGAACTCATACCAATCCATGAAGTCAATTTCATCATGTTACCTTATAGAATTGATGAGAGAGCCCCATTTATCTACTTCAAATTACAAATTATAGACAACCAAAATGGATTTTTTATGTTTTGAACATTGGATCATGGAAAATATCTTTTCCTTGGTACTGATCCATTACTCAGAAACTACCAAATCAATAGATCCACTGAAGAAAGGTTGACATTGGCTCATGAAGGACTCAAAATAATTTTGTTCCCTCCTTTTATCCTTTATATTTTTAATGTGATTCATAGCTTGAGAATGTTGTGTGGGTATTGAAATAATATTTTTCATTTCATATCCCATAAATTTTAGATGCTCATGAGGAAAAGCATTTCATTTTCCATTACTCTCAATATTAACACAATTCCTTTAGGTTCAACCCATTGAATGAAAAAAATCATAGTTTAAGAAACAATAATCTTAGCAGGTAACCACATAATCATGAAAAATAACTTATCAGATGTCTAAATTATAACACATTATTTTTAATCTATGAAACCTTAGCTTTCTCCTATATCATCTATTTAAAAACTTTTAGATGGTTCGTAAAGTGTCTGTGAATTTCCAAATCATATCCCCTAGGAGTTTCAATCTGGGTGTGCATCATGGCCCATTATCATGCACCCAATGATTATAGATTCCACCATAATATACCTTTTTCAGAGTTATTACCCCAAGGAACCTTTGTGATAGAGCCACATCCACTTGTAGTATCTAGATCAGGATGTAACTTTTAAAAAACTACTCACTCTATCATTTACCAAAATTCTAAGACATTTTCCTATACTTTGACTCTTCCTTAGGCATATAATTAGACATTTACTTAGGTATCTCACTAAATTTTTATCATACTAGTTTCCAAAGGATAACTAAACATATTCTCTAATACCAAGTATAATGACCTATTATTTTAATACAAAAATATCACATATTTTTACATGTATATTCATTATATAAAAAATACATGCATGAGGACCGTATTGGTTTAATTTATTTGGAAACTATATATACAATCTTCATATTTCATGAAATATATTAAAATTTTCCCATACAGATATTCCCATTAAGTACTATTCATTGACATACCCTACTTAAAACCTTTCTTCATAAACCAGGGAAAGAAAACATAAGAAAGAGTGATCTAAAGTGATTAGTAAGGGTAAAAAAGAGAGATACATAATCAAAATACAAACATAAGGGTGTGAGAACATGAGAATAATATTTTAAAACAATACCCTACATATCAAGGATCATAGTCCTAAGTCCTGTTATAAATATTGGAAGTTCATAAGGCATGAATCATAAGAGAATCAAAGAACATGATCCATGAGAGCATAAAATTGGAATAAAACATATATTTCTAACATACACATAAGGATATAAAATCATTTCCATAGTAGTCAAGGATCAATGAAAAGGATATAATAGTGAATTGAGTTCACTCCCCAAAACATCATAATATTCATGGTTAACTCCCAAGACCATCATAGTGGACAATGTCCCTTACTGAACCAGGTTCACTTCCCATTCCAGTCCTATCTATCTCATGAGATTTAAATATTTACGCAATGCATTAAAGGTAGATATAGTTCCTACGCATAACATAATGAAAATCATACATATGTGTTCCATAAGATCATAAAACATTCATCATATCATAACCTATTAAATGATATATAATTCAACTAATATTATATTCAATTATATTTTAAAATAAAAATACCCTTATAATTTCTCTAAATTGAATAGTAGTTTTTAATGACAAGTATTTTTTTACTATTCACTAAAAAATTAATCTTTTCCAAAAAATACCAAAAATTTACCCTAAGTTAATATTGACTTGATGATTTAAAAATTAATGTTTATTTGATAAAATTATTTTATGAAAAGTGAAAAAAATTATTTTATTATTGTTCACAAAAAGATATCAAAAATATTTTTTTTGAGAAAATATTATTTTCAAATATACAAAGGCTTTTCTAAATACTAAGTAATTTTTTATAAATATGATTTATTTCTATAAAATAATTATGATTAATATTTTAAAAGTAAGTATTACTATTCATATCTCTATGTTTAAAAACTAGGTTATAATGGTCAGGTTTAAATAATAATATTAATAGTTTTTTGTAGCTCATTAAAACTTCGTGTTGCGTGTAACAAAAGATAAAATAAGCATTGTATATAATGAAAGATATAAAATAAATCTAAATTATTTGAAAAAAAATCCTTAAAAACTTGGGGTGTTTCAAAATAACACAACTTCATGTTGCAATACAAAAAAATGAATATATGACGTAGAATATCAGTAAATAAAGAAGGTTTATTTGGAAACAAAAATAATGATCCACTTGCATGAGCCTCAAAAATATACAAGAATGAATTAACCATATTAAATACTTCAATTATGATACACTAAAAATATCAAACTCAAATTAAATCCCTTAAAATGAATAGATTCACCAGATATTGATCATCATATATTAATCCTCAACTTTAGACTCTTCTTCATCCCCTAAAAATCTCACATAGTAGAAAAAGTCTCTAGAATTCCAACATAAATCTATAATAATTATTTTATTATTTCAAAAACCCTCAATATATTCAGGATAAACCCATCATTTAAGCTATATTTAATTCAAGCTAAAAACTTCATTTTAATCCCTAGAAGACTCGATCTCCATTCATCAACGTGATATTTAAATGTCATGATCTCAAAATAAATATCATTATAAATTCATTAAAACTCATTTATTCAAAAACATTGATGATTTTATGTAAATGGTATAATTAATCTCTACCACATGAAACTTCCATTTTTTAGAATTTATGATTCTGAAACTCTCATCCCGCACAAAAGGATACAATCTATTATAGGTTTCTCAAAAATTGACATAAATACCATATTTTACTACCCTGTTTACATTGGCTATGTAATTAACCTACATCATAATATTTTCCATGTGAGACTTTCAACTATGTGATTTTATCCAAAACTCCTATATAGATTATTCACCTACATGATTCAGCTATGTGGATCTCACACATTCGTATATGGAGTAGATTCATCTACGTCACTCAATTTTCTATGTGAAAAGTTCAACTATGTAATTGATTTGGATACATGAAACACTATTTTTTTATATAAAATATTTTATCTATGTTGTTCACATCAACTATATAGAAATCAACCACATGGATCTAGAAATTTTATACATCACTCAAATTAACTCATATCCTCTTTATCCAACTTCCAACCATCTCAAAAACATTTTACAGCATCATAAAACTCTATTTAAGGATATATATTACATAAAAAATAGATCAAGAACTTTCTGAATTTTTGAGAACATCAAAATATATATGTCATCAAATACAATAACCCAAACTTACTAAGAGTCATTAAGTCTTCAACCATCATAAAACTAAACCACAAATCTCAGGGGTTCTTTATCATGTTAGTAGTCAAAAAGACCATAAAAAACTCAACCATAGATTCCCTTTGAAGACCCACCATAGTGGGAAGAAAATTCCCTTTATGTTTCAATCACACCATGAATCCTATCATGAAATGAAGCATCAAACATCTCTATTTACAACACACATTCAGAACTGAACTATGCCTCGACACACAACCACAAAAACTCTAAAAATATTAATTTATAAATTCCTCATTTCCTAGAGGAATATAAACTTGAGAAATTACTCAGAATAACCCCAAAATAATATCACACATCCCCCCATTTTATATAGGTACTTCACTAAGACTTTTCTTAGCACCATGCCCTCAAAAATGGGACCCATCACAACGTGGAGAACCACCAAGACAAGGACCGTAACACCCGAGCATCAATTATAGTAAGTGAACATTATATTCTAACAAATATATAATAAAATTCAAATTTTATTATTTCATGGAATAAAATTTCTAATTTTTTAGGATAAATATTTATTTTGAACTTACATGGTCAAAAATAATCCTAGAATATTTTTTATCGAAAATTTTCTTTATAAATATACAATTATGAATAATTGAAAATAAAATATTTAACTATTAAATCTTTTATTTATAATATTATTTTATAATATGTATAATTAAAAATTTATTTACTCTCAATTTTATAGAAAAAAATGTAATATCATTTGGAGGTAAAAAGGAATATTTTTCAGAAAATTGTTTTTTTCAAACAACTATTTTTTTTGAAATGCATAATGTATATCCATTTTAATTAATTAAAATAAAATTTAACAATGAAGGATTTAAATGAAATGTATATAATATATATATAAATATATTAATTTACATCCATTTAATTATTATTTCCATTAATATAGTTAATATAAGATCATATTATGCCTGAAAAAGGAATTTCTTGAAAAAAAATTTCGACATATTTTTTGGGATAAGTATTAAATTAAAATTTTCAATTATATAAATTGAACTTTATAAAATGGATTCAATATTTATAATCAGAGAAATTAATATTAGGTAACAAGTTCATCCGTATTTTTTCTATAATTAATAGTAAAAATAGTAAACATCAGTTACTGTAGTTACAGTTAAAATTGGTTTACCGGGAGGTTAATCTAAAATATAAAAAAAAACTAAAAACATTCTAAAACCTTATTGGTTGGAATTATTTCAGCCTTATCCTTTTAAACTTCGAATATGTTCCATTTTGGAGACATATTTTTGAGTTATTGACATGTCATTATTGAAAATATTTAAAAAATTACAAGTGTGCCACTCACCTCAATTATAAATGGGAACCTCCACTCCTCATTTCTTCACACCTCTAAAGAAATTTAGTATTAACAAAACATTAAAAAAAAACATTCTCCAAAATCCTTATTTATATCATATAAGTGATGGTATTCCCAAAAGGCCAACCCTAGCGTCCTGAATAAGAGATCCAAAGGAGGTTTTTCTATGGGAAGGTAAATGTCTTCACCAATCTATTTCTTTTTTACTCATCCTTTTAACAAATTAAATTATGTATTAACAATTACAATATATTAACACAAGTTAATCCCATATAATGTGATTTTATTATATTTATAGAGTAATATTTATCCATATATTTCTCTATCAAATGAGAAACAAAACCATCACTTTTTTTTATGGTGGAATACCACCCAACGAACTGATGTAATTTGTTTTCCATCACCAAATCACATGGATATTCATAATTATTTAAATAATGAATATATATGATACTCAAGAATTGATATTTATTATGTAAAATTAATTTATCATCCACTTTGTTTTCCATCACCAAATCAAAATTTCTAAAATGATTATAAAATTATATCTAATGAGTAAATATAATATTTATAAGAGTAATAAAATTCAATATATGATAGAAAAATATCATATACATAATAACAGAAACTTCCATGAATAAACATGCATAAGAAAATGAAGTAGTTAAGAACCAAAACAATTCCAATAATGAAATATTTTTAAAGAATGAATGATATTATATTATAAGAGGACAATATATGATATTATAAATGTGAATATAGTTTTATGATAAATTAATAACATGTTTAAAACTATTATAAAAGATTTCAAATCATGTTTAACTAAAACGAAGTGTGAGGTAAGAGATTTCATCTCAATTTACACTCTATTAGGAAATATTTGTTATTATAAACCTATTCACTTTTCTATGGTGTATATACATCCACTTATATGAATTTTAAATGAATAGATATTTATTAATTATGATTAATGTTTTAATTAAAGTCAGTTATTTTAAGTGGTTTCAATTTAGAAGTTACTAAATAGTTAAGAATTTTTTTTATGATATCATTTTTTGGATAATTCTTATTTTTGATAAATAAAACTTGTAACCTATTCTAATTAAACTCCATATATTTTATTATTATAATTATTTTTATATATTTTTCATATTTGCTATAATATTTTCCACTATTTGGTACTTGAATTAAGAAAATATAGGTTTAAAGAAAAAACTATTTTATTTCTCTTTTAATTAGATATATTTTCCTTCCATATTGATATTTTTTAAAAATTGTTTTACAAAAGTCATTTTATTTAATAAAATGATTTATTAAAGAAAATTTAATTTATTCTTTAATTTTTAATTAGTTTTAATAGAAGAATTATATTGTTTTCTAAAAGGGACGTCTTTGACATTTTTTACAAAGTCATAATCCATTTTTAACATATATAACGATACAAAACTTCCCCACCATCGTAACCATTTTATAATATTTAGCGCCTTATACGCATTTTAAATGGTTTTAAAGAGAAATTTTTATATTGAAATATTATTTTAGTATTTCACTTCCATTTCCATTATTTTTCCAAATGACATGATTTTATTATAAAAAATATATCCATGATGAACTGATGTCCATCTATTATCTCTTTTTAATTTTATAGTTATGAAATTTTTATTGAAACAATAACTTTCTTGTGACCACTATTCATTAAAAGTTTATTATATATCTACATTATTTGTATCATGGTTATGATTATTTCCTAAATGGTATAAAATTTTAACGTACGATTTTTTATTATAATATTTATTTGTTTTAATGGTTAAAATTTTGATAAATCCACATTATTTACTCATAATTTTTATTTATTGATTATAAATATTTCTTCTGAATTTAATTTATCATTAAATATATGAGGAATGAATTGGAAATTCCATGATGGGTGGGCCAAGTTATAGGTTTCACCTCGATTCATCGATAGGTTTCATAAGACAAATCCATTGGCCAAATTAAATTGGTTTTTTGTGTATACCTACCCATAGATTAAATTTTATTAGAAAAGGTATTGAAGATACATATATCATGATCTATGAGATTATGATGTCTAATATTAAACATTTACTTCGTTAAGAATTTGGTTATTATTATTGATGAGATTATTATAGTGATATTATACATGGAGTCATTTTTTGCTCAAGTTATTGAATAAATGGAATGTGTTTTTAGTTATTTAACCTACCAAATTTATTATTCCTTATCTAAAGATGATGGATCCCACTATAAATAACCCCTAATAAGTATTTTTGATTTACCTTATTTTATTTCCTTTCTCTAGGATATTAAGATGAAATCTTTAAATGAGTTTCAAGGATGCTGAGAATTTTCTTCTTTTATGATATATATTTTATTAATAATGTAAAATGGGTATCATGTATGTATATGGCTCTCAAATACTACTAAAATGATCAAACCTTTAGTATTTTAACCCTTATATGTAATAAAATTTAAAAAAGTAACCACCAGACTTGGGACACATTATTCGGGGATATTATAGTTAGCACCGGAGCATATTTAGTAGAAACCATGGGAACTAGATTTAGAGAAACATAGATTAAGGAACCTAGCCCTATGATCGAATTTAATGATATTTCAAATTGCAGAATAATATCCTAAAATTTTTATAGGGAATATATTCTATTTTTTTTCCTTGAAATAAATCTTGTATGGATAATACTAGTGGATGTGGTTCTAGAATAGTTGTACCTATAGGTAAAAAATCTAAAAAGGGAGCCTTTGGATTTGACTCGATCGTCACATAGTGTAAAAAACGTTCCCTACTATACCCTTGGTTTAATATATTTAGGGATATTCTTATGATAATTCACATTTTATTTGCAACCCAATATGAGGGTTTTAAAAATATTTTTATGATTTGAAGATATTCCTAAAGAAACCATGTTTTAGGATTCTAAGACTAACAGTGCATAAATTTTCAACTTATGTTATATATTAATTTTTTTTGAATTAAACATTATAATTTAAAATTCATAATGTTATGAATTATTCAGTATATTCCATTGTTTAGAAATGTAACATGGAAGAATGTATGGTATCGACACTAGTGGGAAATGTTAAAATTTCCTTGCTAAGAATGCCAATACTATTGGTGTTGGAGCTGAGAAGATAATGGATATATTAGGGTAAATGAACCATATTATGGATAATAACATTTGCCTAATAGATAATCCTGTTATTCCATAGTGTGATTCTCATATATTGGATTGGTTCATGTGATCGAAGCCCCCATCATTTAGTGAGACTACTAATTTACCAGTATCCATGTAAAGGATTAATTTACTTGAAAATATATTTCTGTACTTGGTATATAGTTAAATGGAACAAGGTTATTGTGAAAGTATATTTTCTCAGGTGTGATGATGATAAATGGTTGTTTTTGATCTAGAATATCATGGAGGAAAATGAAATATAACACTTGTAATTGAGATATTTTAAACAAACATTCTTCAATAAATATTTACCTTGTGAGAAATGAACTAAAATGAATAGAAAATAACTTAGCTTAAAGAAAAAGGAAGAAGAAAGTGTTGTGGAGTATGAGGTTACCTTTATAATACTACCCATATACACTATGGATTACATATTCAATACAGAATGCAAGATTGACCATTTCTTTGAAGGGATTAAGAAAAGTCTTCTAAGGGAATTAATTTCTTAAATTTTTCCATCATATGATGAAAGGATTTTATTCACCATCAAAATAGAGAATGAATTCTCTAAATTCTATATATTCAAGTATAATCCATATAATAAGAGGTATTTTTAACACCAATAAAAATGGAACACATCGTAGAAGAATACGAAAATGAATCAATTTCTATCATGTGAAAATTGTGGAAAAAAAATCTTGAAAAATTTATAAAGAGAATGGGAGAGTGTTACAAGTGTAGAGAAAAGGGTCATCCAACTCACAAATTTAAGGGAAAGAAATAGACCACCACTATATAGTTCTTAAAACTCAATGGAATGGATCATTATTCAAACAAATTTCCCAATCATCAATGGAACATACCATATAAGAGGCCAAAGGGAGAAGTCTAAGCTTATAAAATCACTAAAACTAAGGTTGAATTTCTTAAATATGTGTTGGTAAGTAATTTAATCATAGACTTAAATTTAACTAATGATTTACTTGATTTTGGATGCTCAAACTATTTTATAACTTCCATGTTATCTAAGAAAATTTGATATTTCCCTAGTACCTTAAAAAGTTAGTTATTAGGAAACAATCATAGTGTAAATATCACTACGAAAAGGATGTGTCAAGAAGTTTTGATCATTTCATTTAAACATGTTATATTTTCTAACTTTATTATCATACCTATTATTGAATTTTATATAATCTTTGGTATGGGATGGATTTCAAAATGTGATACAAAAATTTATTACAAAGGGAAGTAAAATATGATTTGTGATGAATATATGGAATTTATTATCTTTAGAGAAGAGACTACATCATCTGAGTCATGTATAGATCCACCCCCAGTAGAATGTATAAATTATATTCTTGGGGAAATTGAGAAACATAAATCTATGAATGGAAAAGATAATATTCAAATTGAGTATGTAACTATTATATAGGAATGCATCGATGTATTTCTATATTAGTTACCTAGATATCCACTATATAATGAAGTTGGGTTGTCCATTGATTAAATATTTGATGCAAGGCCTTTATAAAATACTCCCTAAATATTCGCCACTATAGAATTAGTTGAGTTAAAGAAACAACTTGAGTAGTTGGGTGATAATTTATTTATTCATCCTAATGATTCACCCTGGAGAGCCCCTGTTCCTTTCATTAAGAAGAAATATGGATCGATGAGGTTGTACCATAGTTATAGGGAAATCAATTCTATTATGATAAAGAAAAAGTATCTTCGGCCTTGTATTGATGAATTATTTGATCAGATTCATGGAGATCAATAGTCTTTAAATATCGACCATCATTATGGGTATAAATAATGTTAAGTAAAGAAGGATGATATTTTGAATACAATATTTAGAATGAGTTATTGACATGATGAGTTTATAGTAATTAAATTTTGGATAGGCTAATGAACCATCAATTTTTAATGAACTAATGAACATAATATTCAAGGGATATCTTGATTTTTTGTGGTATTCATTGATGATATCTTACTGTATTCCAAAATCTATGAGTATTGTGAGAATCATTTATCAACCATTCTTGATAATCATAGAGGAAAACATTTTTATGGGAAATTTATCAAGTGTGAAATATTGATTGTATTTTTTTCTTTTTTTAGCTATATTGTATCCATGGATGGAATCTTAGTTGATTCTATAAAGAAAAAGGTGGTCAAATAATGGCCCACACCAATGAACACAATCTAGGTACATAGTTTCACTGGTTTGATAGGTTACTATTAGTGATTTATTAATTTTGTTTTCCTGATTACCTAATCCATTAACCAATACTACATATAAAAGGGGATAGGTTCCCACGAAGAAATTAATATAATGAATTTTTCTAAGAATTGAAGAGGAGATTGGTCAATTATCCAATTTTGTCTCTTCCATTAGGAAATGATGAATTTTTGATATATAGTAATTCATAAAAAAGGGAATAGGTTGTGTACTTATGTATAATGATAATGTTTTTTTCCTATGCATAAAAGTAGTAAAAGGATCATGAATAGAACTACCCAACTCATGATCTTGAGTTAGAATATGTAATCTTTTGTTTGAAGATGTAGAGAAATTATCTCAATGGTGAAATATGTGATATTTACACATACTATAAGAGCCTAAAATACTTATTATCATATTAAGAGTTTAATATGAGGTAGAGAATATGGTTCAAATTACTCAAGGATTGTGATTTATCAATACAACGCCACACACGAAAGAAAAATAAGGTGGAATATGAATGGAGTGGGGAAGATTATTGACTTTTAACCAAAATTTGGATTGATAGGGATACAATGTTTATGGATATAGTAAAATGTTCATAATATAGAGATTATAATTTTTAGAAGAAAATTAAAGCCGTGATTGATGAGAAATTAAAAACCATCATTTGTGAAGATGGAATTATAAAATTTAGAAATAGATTATGCGTTCCATATATAGATGAGATAAAAAGGGAATTGTTAGATGATGATCATAGATCAAATTTCTCTATACACCATATTAGCACTAAGTAGTATATGTATTTTAGGGAACATTTTTAGTGGGATAACATGATGTAGGAAATTACTGATTATGTATCAAGATGCTTGATTTTTCTGCAGGTGAAGGCTGATAGACAATATCCTAGATGAGTCATGAAACCAATACCTATTCCTATGTGGAAATGGGATGACATTACTATGGATATTGTCACTGTATTACCGAAGACTCTAATAATGAATGATTCGATATGGGAAATTGTTTGTTTCTTAACCAAATCTACACATTTCCTTTCTATAAGAGTATATTTAACTCTTGGGAACCTTTAACAACTATATATTAATGTAGTTTTAAGATATCATGGTGAAACCTATGAAATTTTTTCTGATCATGATACCTGATTTACATTGAAAATTTGAATGAGTATTTAGAAGGCTCTTGATATTGAGATTCACTTGAGCACCATGTACCACCCTCAAACTGATGGAAAATTTAAAAGGACTATTCAAACATTAGTAGACATGTTCAGGTGGTTTTATCTTAACATTCAAGGTATGTGAGATTAATTTTTTACCTTTTCAAGAGTTTACCAATTATAAAAATTTCTATTAAAGTACACAAATTGTTTTGTATGAAGCATTATATAAAAAAAGATATTGTACTCAAACATGTTGGGATGATGTTGGTGAAAGGAAACTTGTAAGCCTGTAAAATTTTGAGGAGACAATGAAAAAGGTAAAGAATAGTAAGACTCATATTAAATTAGATAAAACTATAAAAAATATTTATATCAATAACCTGAAGAAAAATTTGTAATTTAAAGTGGGAGATCATGTTTTCTAAAAAGTATCTCCATGGAAGGGTATTATAAGTTTATGTAAGAAAGGGAAACTGTGACCCAAGTATATAAGAAATTTTAAATTCTAGAAAGAATTAGATAAGTGGATTATAAATTGGAAATTACATGAATCCTATTTAAAGTACATTATGTGTTTCATATATCATTATTAAGGAAGTACACGTGAGACCCAACACATGAGCTCACCACTGAAGAAATATAATTGAAACCTAATCTATCTTAATGTGAAGTGCCCATCCAAATTATTAATACTAGAGAGAAAGTATTGAGGAATTAGATGAATTTTATGGTAAAGGTACTTTGGATAAATCATACAATTTAGGATGAAACATGGTAACCATAGGATATTATAAAGAACCGTAATCATTTTTTTATAAAGGTAATATCCATGATAATTTCCAAGAAGAAATTTTTCTAAGAGGAAAGAATGTAACACCGAATTATCAATTATCAAAAGTGAACATTATTTTCTAATATATCTATTAAAAATTAACATTTTAATATTTTCATGCATTAATATTCTTATTTTATAGGATTAATATATATTTTGAACATACGTGATCAAAATAAGTCTAGAATAAATTTTTGAAAATTTTCCTTAGAAATAAGATGTTATAAATAATTGAAAATAATTTATTTAAGTATTAATTATTTTATTTTTAATATTTTGTTAAAATATTTAGAATTTAATTTTTTTACTATAAATTTTATAGTAATAGATATATGATCATTTTTATGTAAAAAGGTTATTTTTCAAAAACATAATTTTTCATAACACAGTTTAAAAAAAGAATAATCTCCATCCATTTTAATTAATTAATATAATTTATAATGATGAAGTATTTAAATGAAATTTATAGATTATATATCTAAATATATGAATTTATATCTATTTAATTATTATTCCTAGTCGTATAGTTTATATAATATCAGCCTATGCTTGCAAAATGCATTTCTTGAAAATTGTTTTGTATATGTTTTGTGGGTTTATTTTAAAATTAAATTCTACCACTTATATGAATTGAATATTAAAAAATTTATTTGTTATCTGGAATCATAATAAATAATATTATGGAATAATTTGAACTTATTTTGGGTTATAATAAATAGTTAAAAAAATAAAAAATAATTAACGCAATTAAGATTAAAATGGGTTTATAGGGGGGTTTATCTAAAATGATAAGGACAAAAATGAACTAAACACTTTATGAACCTCTATTGTTTGGTTCTATTTCAAAAATATACTTTTATACTTATAAAACGATCCATTTTGGATCCATATTTAGAAGAAAGTGACATGAAATTATTAAAAAACATTGAAAAATTATGTGTGTGAAACTCACCTCAATTATAAAAGGGAACATCCTTCCCAAATTATGAACACATTTAAAGCCATTTATATAAGAAAAAACATCCTAAATACCTACCCAAAATACTTATACACTTTATTTAGGTTCTTATATTCCCAAAATACTCACCCTAGGGTTCTTAATAAGATATCCAGAGGAGGTTCTTCTAAGAAAAGGTAAATATCTTCACTAAGATCCTTTTTTTACATATTCTTTTACAATATTAAATTATTTATTAAAAATTAAATTAAAATTAAAATATTATTTAAAATACAATTATATTTTATAAATTTTATTAAAGTATATTTATCCATCTCCTTCTCCGTTAAATGGTATACAAAACCAACACTTGTATGTACGACAATGTACCACATCGTGAAACAATGTAATTTTTTTCCATCACCAACTCACATAGAGAGTCATAATTAAGAAATTAATGAATATAGATGATAATTATGAAATGATATTGACTATTTAAAATTAATATATCTACCAATTCCATACCCTTTCACCCATTAAATAAATGATAACGTCACTCATGTGTACGTAAGACCTACCGTCTCCACAAAGCGAGGTGATTTATTTTCCATATCCAACTTTGAAGAATGATTATCAAAATGTATATAATAATTCACTATGATATATATAAAATTAATATAATTCTATAGATGTTGTAACTATATCCCATACACAATAACTAGAACTTCCATGACAAAACATGCATAATAAAACGAAGCACTTAACACTCGAAACAATGGTAATAATGAAATATTATTAATGAACATGTGATAAAATGTTACAATATGATTGTATATGTTATTATAAATATTAATATGGTTATATTATAAATTAACATTTTTTTAAAACCATTATATAAGAGTTTAAATTATGTTAAAATAAATAGAATCACGAGGCAATGGATTTCATCTAAATTTTTACTCTACTGAGACAAATTCGTTATTATGCATATTTTTGATTTTATATCATATATATACTGCCTATGTTAGGTATTTAAAATTAATAACTATTTATTAGTATTGATTAATATTTCAATTCTAGTCTATTATTTCAAGGGTTTTTAATTTAAAAGTCACCAAAGAGTTAATAATTTGCTTTATAATCTCAATTTTTGAGATTTTTTTTTATTTTCATTAAAGGAAAATTATAAAATATCAATATTAAACTTCAAATATTTTATTTTACTCTGGATATTTAATTAGTTTCTATATATTTTCCCAAAATTTCCTTTATTTGGTACTTTAATCAATTAAATACAGGTTTAAAATAAAAAACAAATATTATTTCTATTTTAATTAGATATATTTTTCTTACATATCCATATTTTTTCAATATTTTTACAAAATTACTTTTATTTAATTTAATGGTTTATTAAGGATATTTTATATAATACCAGATTTTTTAATGGTTAGAAAGTAATTTTTCTAATGTTTTCATAAAGGGATGTTTTCAACTTTTTGTAAAAAAATCAAAATGAATGTTTTTAATGTTTACGGTGATAAACATCTTCCCCACCTTTGTAACCATTTTACGATATATAGCTTATTCAACATGTTTTCAATTATTTTAAAAAGAAAAGTATTTAATAAGAGATTATTTTATCATTTCACTTCCATTTAAATTACTTTTCAAGAGGGCATGATTTTATTATAAAACCTACATTCCTGATGAACCGATGGTAATATCTTATCTATTATTAATTTTATGGTCGTTAATTTTCTCTTAAAATATTCAACTTTTTTGTGATAAGTATAAATTAAAATTTGATTAGATATCCATTTTATTTATGTCATATATATGATTATTAGAACAACCATATAAAATTTTTATATATGATTTTTTATTATAAAATTTATTTGATTGACCAAGGTTAATGTTGATAAATCCGTATTCCCTACTCAATAAAAATATTTATTGATAAGATATATTATTTATGAATTGAATTGATCATTAAATATAAAAGGACTATATTGTAAATTTAGTTATGATTGAGGCATATTTATAGATAACACCTTGATTCATTAACATGTCTCATCAGACAAATCAATCGACCAAATTAAATGGTTTTTTGGTGTATTCATATCCATTGAATAAAGTATCTTGATGCCAGATATGAATGGAATAGATATCATGATTTCTGGGATCATGACATCTAATATTATTCATTTACTTTATTAAGAATTTATTTATTATTATCTATGAGATTATTGCATTGATATAATTCATGGATGCAATTTCTAATCAAGTTATTTATTAAATGGATTTTTTTAGTTATTTACCCTTCCATATTAATTATACCTCATATAATAATGTTATTTTTTTGCTATACATAACCCTTACTAAGAATTTTATCCTTCCATTATATTTTTCATTTCCCATAGTTTATGAAGATGAATTATTTGAATGAGTTTCATGGATATAAAGCATTTACTTTTTATTTTATTTTATTACCAATGTAAAATGGACATCTTGTATTTATTTGGATCTCTAAGACTACTTAAATGACCTGCACTTTGGGATTAAAACACTTGTATATATGATAATGTAATATAGAGATCATTAGATATCTGTTACTGGAGTCAGCATTGTTACATGGATACACATTAAAATGAGCATTTTGAACCCTAATGTCACAGTTTCTCAACAAATACCAACTCATTACACCCACAATACTTAAAACAATTACACCACAATCTATAGCATGGGTGTTTTTGACCATAGAAAGACTAACTTTTCCCCTTTTCATCTGAACTATAACCAAACATCCTATCAACACTCCCAAATCCAAAAAAACAAAGTGAAGTTATAAGAAACCAAATATATTAAAAATAAAAACTAAAAAAATTATATAATCCTTTTAAAAATATTTCCTTAGAACATATATATAGAGAAGCTCCTTGAAAAAATTAGTGATGCATGAAATCACAATACCTTTAAAATTGGGGAACTCTTGAAACAAAACCCTCTTTATAAAACATATAGAAAATAAATTAATAATAAATAAATTATAATAAATTAATGAATATAAATCATTAATAATATTTGGAATATACATGAATAGTTTTCTTCAGTTAGTAGTTCATAAATATAATTTTGTTATAAAGTGAGTTATATCATGCTTTGTTATTTCTACACAAACTATATACTTTGAGATTAGAGGGGGATGAATCAAGGTATGTTTATTTTAAAATTACCCTTGAAAATAATTTGATTTCACTATCATTGGAAACATTATTCTTTCTCTTATAATGAATATGAATCATTAAATAAGTAAAGATAGACACCTCTAATTCTACATAGTTAACCAGCACTATACTATGTCTAAGGAGCATACAATGATGATGTGTCTGTATACAAAATTCAATAAGCACAATTCTTGTATTTACAATTTGCAGAGGCCCCATTGACCCTTCAAATTTAAAACCTTTCACAAAAATAGATAAGTCCCTACTCTCTTCATAATAAAGAACTCATTTATCTCTTTACGAACATTCTATATTTCCACAAATAATGAAAAAAATTACACTAGTGATAGTGTAGTAATCAAATAATCTTTTCATAAACATTATGAAACCTCAAAAAAATTTCCTCAAGACAATATCCTGGAATACTCTATTTTTCTGTAAAAACTATAATTTTATCTTCACTTGTTCTTGGGTGTAAACCTTATCATTCTTTTAAGTTTTTTCATTTTATTTACATTAGTTTATAGGGAGGCCATTTTTATTTTTAGAAATAAATTGTTAATTATTTATCTCTATTTATATTCTTTTTTATATCAATATGTTTTCTTAAAGAACTCCCCCAATATGAAATTAACATTTCTATAAAATTATCCATGAAATAAATTTGAATATCTACATTGAAAAACACATTTTCATCTTTAAAAATTGAAATCTAATCATATAAAAATATAACTATACATTATTAGTCTAAATATTATGATAAAACCATGATTTTTTCCAATTGAAAACTCTATGAATTTCAACCTAAAACATTGAATTTAATTCCTATAATAATAATCTCATGCAACCCAACACTTTATAATCTCTATTTCTATCATTTATAGAAAACCATTTAATTTTATACATTATAAAGTATATTTTTACACATCAAATGCAACCTCAAGATAAATATTTCATATATCCATAATTTTCCAAAAATTATTTGAAATACAATTTTAATCTTACATATCTCTAAGATTAAACATACATATTGGCATGTTTCTCCATGTTAATATATTTATAACACAGATTAATCATTTGAATCTTATATATTAGAAATCTAATCTTATGTAGATAACATAAAAATAAATGTAATTTTATGTATAGATGAGTTATCCATTATTTTACAAATTTTCTTAAGCCTTATCCAAATTAATATTACTTATGATTTAAAACTATCCAAACTCCTCCATAATTGTCTATCATTCTTAAACTCAATTCAAAATGATTCCATGAATATTATTGGAGTATTTAAACTACTATTTTTTTTAAAAACATAACCCAAAATTATTCAAATGGGTTTTTTTAAAAAATATCCCCTTTTGGTTTTGTTGAAAACACTCTAACACACCTTAAAATTGATATTATAGATTTCACACACCAATTTTAATAATAACCATCCATCAAAATACATTATATTTATTGATTCACTAAATCATAGACTCTAAGACCATAAGAGTAATGATTTATTTGAGAAAAAAATATTGAAATGATCAACTCATCATGACACACTCAATTTATCTTTATTATTTTCTCAGGAATCTATTTTGAAATACATACTTTGTGAGATACATCAAAACTTCACTATTCCACAATTGTTATCAATATTGAAAACACTCCAACAAACATACTCTTGACACCACATGATGTGTATGAATCATACATCATCTTCTCCAATTAAATAAACATCTATGAGATCTTCCCCAATATCTATTATTACCCTTGAAAAATTAAAAACTATATGTCCCCATTTTTTAAAAAACCAATATATAAATTCTTTGAAAGATTACAAAAGAGATGTATTAGCTTAACCATTGTAAAATATGATGGAAACTATACCTTTATTTGAACAAATACATGAAAATATCATTATTTGAGAATATTAGTGGAATGAAAAACACATTAGGGTATGGAGATATCTTCTCTGAACCATATAGGTGGAGGGGATAGGTCAAATAGAATATCCTATTAGTTACCTTCAAATACATAGGTAAATCTTAATTTATGTGATATATAACTTGAATTTGTGTAGAAAAAACTACAATATCACTAAACCTTTCTCAAACTTCTACTTTAAAGTGTTATTTGATCTCAATATCCTTTATCATTGAATGAAGGATATGATTTTTTCTAATATTTGTGACACTTGATTTATCATACATGACTCAATTATCAGTCTTCACTTTAATACTGGTGTACTCAAGTTTTTTATTCATCCATAAAATCTATGTACATGATTGAGTTACTAAAATGAATTCAAATTCTATAGTTCTTAATGAAATGAAATCTTAATTATTCTTAACAAATAAATACAAAAGTTTCTAAGATAAAATACACCACCTGATGTATACTTCCTATCATATTTTGAAGTAGCCCAATACATATCAGTACATCCCAATAATTCCAAATATGTTGTTTCAAGATAAAACAACCTGAAATAAACCATTCCCTTGAAATACCATAATATTAATATCACTGTATGTAGGAAGATTTCCTTCAGATAAATTTGGTACCTTGTGTCTTGATAAGTAATAAGAACATTGTCTAGTCTTATTAATGTTAAGTATAATAAGTTTCTAATAACCTACCTATACTCTACGATATTGACCACTTTTCCATCTTCATATCTTGAAAACTTGACCTAGGTAAAAACAAGTATATTAATTACCTTGAAATCATATATTAAAAATATTTTTATCACATCTTTAGAATATTTTTATTGATAAATAAATGTGACATACCTTTTTTCTATCACCTATAAACTGATAAAAAACTTAAATCATCAATAATTTTCATTTTAAACTTTCCCCTTATGAATTTCACAAATTTATTTCATTATTATTTATTTTATCCTTAAAAAAGTATTGTATAAATATAAATAAGAACCATCATCCTTTTATCATTCTACTTTACTTTATAGGTTATGATCAACTCCACTATACTGAAAACCTAGATTTCTCAAGTATTGATCAATTATGTAATACTATGATCTTAGTTCTTATTTCAACACAGACAATGAATTATTTAACTGAAAAACTTTGATCTCATCCTCATGAAAAAAAAACCATATATTTTCTCAAAATACACCTCTTATTTAGGTAATCCGCTATAGAATCACTCTACTCTCATCATTAATATTATTTTAAGAACACCATTTGTTTTTGATAAAGTTCAAGAATAATCCAATTTTCTGAAACATATCTATAGGGTAAAACATCTCATTTAAATTTATTCCATCATTTTCAGAGTAATATTTGCACACAATTTATTCCTTATTTTGTATCACTATACTTTATTTATTAATATTATTTAAAGAACCCAATTTGGTATCAATAATGTTATTTTCCTACAACCTTGAAACAACCTACCCAGTGTATTTTTTCTTAATTTGGTTAAGATCTTCATTCTTTTCTTTGATCCAGTATTCATCCTTAATATCCCTATAAAATTTTTTGGTTTTACTTGAGATAATAGTAAAGTTTTTTTGAATAGATTCAGTTCTTTGAGTTTTCATTGATGATGTATAATCACCAATGTTATTCTACTCATAAATTTAAGCCTTACTTCTTGACCTCCTTGGAGATGAATTACTTATTTCAATTTCTTCATCATTGTTTTCTTCTTCAAAAACATCATTATGCCCTTTAGGACCCCATGATCCACTCAATGGTTTGTCACTTTCTACTTTTATTTTTTGACTATTTTGATGCATAATTTACTCATTTTCAATAACATTTACATCTTGTATTTAAACAAATTTCCCAATAATTTTATTAAATATTTTATAAACCTTTATCTTTAAAGTGTTAAAAATAAATATACCATCATTTACACAGGAATCAAAATTTTGGCATCTATTTTACTTATTGAGAATAAAAAATTTACTTCCAAATATTATAAATTGTTTTATCATTGGATTTTCTCTATACCAAATATCGTAAGGAGTATTGTCTTCTCCCAAAAATAAAAATTATTATTTTTTATATAGTGTAATTTCAAGACTGCTTTATTAAATACTTCTCAACTATATCTTTCTAAATGTTAATTGTTTGGACCATGTTATTTATAATTAAATTCCTCTACTAAACTGTACCATTTTGTTACGGATTCCTTAATACTAAAATTTATCACCTTATCGAATAATTATTGAGATAATATTTTAATTGAATATTGTTTAAATCCATTTCTTTATCATTCTAAAATATTAATATTTTCTACACAAGCATAGTCACTATCATTCCTTGATAAACATGAAATTCAATTGAACACTTCAAAATTATAGGTAATCATAATCAAAGATTCCATCCTACTAAAATCATTAATGAAAAATATATAATACATAGTCCCATTGATGTCTATTAGTGATATTTTCCCACACACATGCGTGGTTTAATAATTATTTATGCTAGTTTGATCATAAATACTCATCCACTGATTATTCAAGAGAATAAATATGTGAGTTGAATATTTTAGGATTATTTATTCACCATGAAATTTAATATTTAATTACATAAACACCTAATATTTTTTTATTCACAAGGTAACACAATATTTAATTTTTCACATGAATAATTAATAAATATTTTTTAACTAATTCAATGATTTTTTTATTTATTGGTGAATAATATAATGATATTTAATTAATTAAAAAATTGTCATCGTTCGAGTTCTAATATATATGGATGATGATTGTCGTCTTATTTTAATGGTCTAATGAGAAATTTTATATGAACTATTATTTAAATAAATATTCAATTATATATTCAAGGAAATACTATTTATTTTATCCATAAGTTTATAACATTTAAAGTAAATTATAAAAATTATATTATTATTTAGAGATGGGGTTCTCCAAGGATTAATAAAATAATGAGTTCCCTTGTGAAATAATTATTTTATAACCCAAGATCAATTTAAACCCAATTATGATGTTTTCTTAAATCCTAGCTATTTATAATCATTGTGCACAACAAGTTATATAGGGGATTATATTGACTGTTAGAGAGATTATCCTATAGAATTATCTCAATAATGTTGATCAACTCCCCACATCCACTAAAATTATTCCCTAACTAATTGAAGGACTCTAGTATGATCAACAAAGATCAGTATAAGTGTTTGAAACATCCGTGCTATCACCTAAAGGTTTTTATAATGAAAAATAAAGGTTTATTGAACACATGTGGATCAATGCTTGAGGGATTATACCATTTATTAATTTGGATCGATGATGTTATAACAAGATTTATTTATATGGTCAATAATAACAAAGAAATAAAATTCAATGTATGTTATTTATTTAGTTAAATAAATTAATTATAAATTATATGCAAAAAGATCCTCTCTTCTTGGTTTTAGTGTTTCTACTAATTATTCTTCAATTTAATTCCATCAGTGATGGTGTTCCTCATTAAGTACAAATAATATTATTCAGATATTAGAACAAAATTTGAGTTGGAATGTTCCCAATAGGTGATTCTACTATTCCTAGAACAATTAAATGGTATCAATTAAGTTTCAAAATTTATAATTATTTATTATTCATTGGTTTATTATGCACAATTGTTTTTTGTTTTTGGCTTCTAGTTTATTCATTTTTTAATATAGTATTTAATTAAAATGTTTTATACATATTAATATGTTTCAGTCACGTTTTATATTTTATTAAGTAGATATAAAATAGATGAATAATGATCAGAGATACCATCAGGAGGTTCAAAGGATTTTGTACACTAAACATGGAAAAACAACATGTGATTGAATGTACACCTCATGTATCAAAGTTCAATACACTTGGACTTATCTCAAGATACATGACACACTATATGGTAAATAACATGTGGTGTATTCAACACACGCCACATGTTAACTAGTCCAAATTGGTTCATAATTTGTCATACCACATGACATATATATATTTTACACATTTTATAGTCTACATGGTTCAACGATGAAATTCGTTTTAACCATATGGTCAAATACACATCACCCAATGCGTGAGATTAACAAAATGTAAAATTAATGGGATGCACAACATATAGCTAGCATACACACCATGTGACTCATTAATTCCCATATCTAAGAAACACACTCAGTCAATAAGTGGGTTCCATAGACACAAGAAACATGAAATAATCAGCGTGTATCTCATTAGTACACATTGCATATCCTTACTGCGATATATTGAACATATAGGAATCTATCCCAAATACATGGTAAGTGAAAAACATGACATGTATCTCTTTAGTACGCATTGTATAGTCACCCAGTAATAAATAGAATTATGTTACATAATAATAATCAACTATAACATTAACACACAATTACATAGTCAGTATAAGGTGTGTTAAATATATAACAAGGTTTCCCATATTAATAAATACTCAAATAATTACATGCAATTATCTATAAAAACTAGCCAAGTTTTTTTAGGATGAATCATATGATGAGTATCTCCATGATTTTATGAATGGAAATTAAGTGAAATTAATTAATTAATTGAAATAATTAAAGAACATTTATCTTAATAATAAATAATGAATTGATGTGAATTCTAGATAGTGTAATTTTTCAAATTAATTTCATGTATATGGATGATCATGAACATAAAGAAACATGTATATGTAATCAGGTTCTTTTAATTATTGTTATAGCATGGTTTTTGTAAAAATTTATTAAATTAAATAAATTCCTACCTGTAATTATCCTCCTCTAATTATATAAGGTCTGACATGCCTGTGGTTTATTGTACATAAAACACCTCAACCAATCATTTTGTTTGACTCTATTGAATGTGTGTAAAAGCTTATGTAATGGATAGAGATCCTTACTGAGTGGTGGTGGTTCATGTTCAGAGCCATGGAAAAACCAATCCAGGAGATATATATGAGAACATGTAAAACGTTGTAACACAAACCAAGAATCCTTATAGGAGTTTATTGTAAGAACCTGGATCTTCGTTCAGGTATGTTTTCCCTTTTTCTGGAGTTTTTAAGGAAAATAATTTTTCTGGAAATTTCAGAAGTACACACCGTGTACTTTTTGAGTAAATGCCGTGTACTCTTTTCTGGCTCGAAGCCGTGTGTTGGCCGTGTCCGGGCCACACACATGGTGTGTAAGGCTGAGGTGGAGGCCGGTTAATTTGGAGTACGGGAAAATTGAAGTACACACCGTGTACTAAAGAAGTACATGCAATGTACTTTTTTTTCATTAAATAGACCGGGGTTGCGCCTAACCCCCATATTTATCTTCTTCTTCAGTTTTCAACCATCCGAGAGCATCCGTACGACCGAATCTTCTCTGAGCTTCTGCCTCGCCATCCATTCTCCGATTCGAGCATGGTCAGTTGCGTTGGAATCGCATCGGTGAGTTCATCCTTCTTCTTTAGCCTTGTTTCTTGATTCCTCCTCATTTCCATGTTATCGTGGAATGAACATTTTCTGCATTTTTTCAGATCGACGTTGTTATAAGATGAATCTATAATCGAGGTTCGTGTATATCGATCTCTTCGGATCAAGGTAGGTGGTTTGTGCCTTTCTGTAGAAAGTTGATGAATATTTTGTGCAATTTCCACCAATACCCCTGAACAGGGTATTGCGTGTTTCCTGTTTTTCCCTTGTTGCTTGCCTGATTTGCTTGATTTCTTTAGAAGAGGTTATTTCTTATGATTAGAGTAATTTGTTTGTGATCAGATTAATTTTCCATGCTTGTTATGCCTGTTTGGAGTTTTTCCAGTTTCCATGCCTAGTCGTAGGATAGTGGAACTATTGTTTTATTATTGCTGTTGAGCCTTAGTTGATAGCCAAGTAGTTCTTGAGGTTTACGTGGATGCTATACACGTTCTGAGCATGTTTAGTTATACTCAAGACTGTGAGAACCTAGAGTAGTAGACCAAAGGGAGAATTGATGGAAGGTCTTCTCCAGAGTGTCTTTTAATCATGATGCGAGACCAAGGGGAGAATTGACAAAAGGGATTCTTTAGAGTGTCTTTTAATTACGACGCGGGCTATATGGGGAATTGACGTTGAGTGCTTCCCCAGAGAGCCTTTAGCACGATACGAGACTATAGGGGGAATTGACGGTGAGTGCTTCCCCAGAGAGAATGCTTACTTACGTTGCTGAACCAGAGGGGTGAGACTATGTGTGCCTCTCATTGGGTTGCTAGTACTTAGAGGTTGAACCATAGGGGTTAGACTGTGAGATCTACCTAGAGGGTTACCTATTTTCTTCTTGTTGTTGACCGCTTACTTATGTGCTTTACTTGTTAGAACTGTGGTTTGTAGCTTCTTGTGCTTTTCCGTTTACTGCTTCTTATTTTATTACTGCCTTGTATTCATTGACTGTTAGGCATAGATCTTTGGGTGATTGCCTACTGGGATTGTATCTCACACCCTATTTGGGCCATGCTTTTGGGCCCAAGAAGACTATGTTGCTGCAGGTATAGATAAGGGAAAGCGCCCTTCTACTTTAGGATCTTGATTGCACTAGGAGCTGGGGAGCATGAGACCAAGCCGTGGCTCGTGATGCTGAGGAGATTATTTTGTTTTCTTTTTCACTTGGTTTCAGTTGTATTTCAACATGTTGTTGTGTTTGCTATTTTCCTTAGATACTTGTACCAGCTGCATCATTTTCATCATAGTTATTTCTACATTGCTTCCGTTGTTTGGTTTCTGTTGTTATGCATGTCGTTTACTGCTTCCGCTGTTTACTGTTGATTTCTTACCTTGTATACCTTACCAAATGAGGGAATAGTTGCCCCACCGACTCACCAAGGCCCTCACTGCTAGTCGGCAGCCTCTGGTGTTCGGGGAAACGCGCTTGAGGTCATGTGGCGAACCGGGTACGGGGCACCAGTGGAGGGGCTCCAGACTCGGGATGTTACAAAGTGGTGTCATAGGAGTTCTTTTCTCTTGTCTTACTATTTGGAGAACTTAGAGAGGGATAAGACGGATTCAGTACTTGGCATTAAGCTGTGATCGGGAGTAGCTAACCTGTGTACAGGGAAAATCCATACTACCTCATTAATTACAGTTTTCTGGTTTTGAGATTTTATGGTTGGTATGTTTTCACCTAGAGTGATTTGTATGACTTGTGCGGTTATTGTTTTGATATTTCGGTTCTATTTATATCGCAACCCGATGAGATTAGGGTATTCCATCTCATGAATCATATAGACACTTGTAGGAATCACATGCCATGCATTCTTACCATGCCTTCTAGGGTGCATTAGCGATTGCATGCTGTTGTGATAGACTATGTGTAGATTATGCATGCTGTTGTGATAGTTGCTTGATAGATTCTCTACTGTTATGTTAGAAAACTGTTGTTTTGTTCCTTTCTCAAAATTAATTCCAAATTTTGGTTTTGGAGGTATTATGGGACCTCACGGATCGGAATTTGGCAGCTTTTCCCTTGTTTTTTTGTGTTTCTGGAATTCTTCACAGTTTCTGAGCTACTTCCCAGAAAAACCCAGAATACATGGTGTGTACTTTTTAGATACATGCCGTGTAGTTTTTAAGCCATGTCACTGACCATGTGATTAGAACATGGTGTCATGGGAGTAACTTCGGGAACATTCTGTGTACCATTGGTACACGCCGTGTGAGTTCAGAGCCGTGTACCCAGCCGTGTCACTAATTACACGGGTCGGGGAAGCTCTGGTAGAACATGCCATGTCCGCAGGGAACACGCTGTGTAGTCCTGTCCAGGTACCCGGCCGTGTCACGAACAACACGGGCCGACATGACCTTCTTTTCCACATGCCATGTTTGTTCGGAACACGCCGTGTAGTCTTGCCCAGGTACCCGGCCATGTCACAAACAACACGGGATGATGCCAACTTCGCCTATACATGCCGTGTTTGTTCAGAGCACACCGTGTAAGGTTCAGCCGTGTAGAAGATCGTGTTCTCAACAACACGGACCACCGAAGCCTTGTCTAGTGCACGCCGTGTTTTTTTCGAACACACCGTGTAGTATCAGGTTGAGTCGGACTGTGTGGGTTAGCCATGCAAGGAGACTCGGATAGGGGAATAGTTTTCTAGTACACGCCGTGTGTGGGGGTCAACACGCTGTGTAGTTTGAAGTGTACACTACTTGTAGGGTGAGAGTACACACCCATGTCAATGGTTTAAGAAGACACGCCGTGTAGTTTTATCCATGCCGTGTAGTCGTGTTTTGAAATCTTGGGTGTTTCTCTTCCCCTGTTCCCGTTTTGTACTCTTGTGTTCCATATCCTTGTTTTCCTGATATAAGGTGTGCTTTTTATATTTTAGAGCTATTCCTCTAAGACATCCTCCGGTCATACGTCTATCGTCAGGTAGTGATCAGAGGCCAGAACGGGCTGATCAGGGACTTCCTGTCGATCCCCCAACCGAGCCAGCCTTGGCACTGGTTGTTGTACCAGTCGCAGGCGCTGATGCGCAGTTCATGGAAGGTTTCATGAGGATGATGCAGGCCTTCCAGGGAGCACTGCCTCCTGCCTCGTCTATGGCAGACTTGACGCGGGTTTTCTAGCAGCAGCATCCTCCCACGTTCTTGGGGGAGGGAGGACCTCAGGCTGCAGAGTCATGGCTAGAAGCCATGCTGACTATCTTCGAGCATCTGGAGACGCCTCCAGAGGGGCGGGTCAATCTCGCCACCTACATGCTCCGAGACTCCGCCAAAAGGTGGTGGGACGTGATCTCACAGGTGGGTCAGAAGCAGGATATGGCTTGGGAGGAGTTCCAGCGCGTGTTCTACGACTACTTCTACCCAGAGACCCTGAGGGCCGATCGAGGTCGGGAGTTCATGAGCTTAGAGCAGGGTACTTTTTCTGTCATGTAGTATTCCTATCGTTTCACTGAGCTTCAGCGTTTTTCACCCCTTAGGGATGGGAGTGGGGTGTTTTTGGCTAGGAAGTTTGAGGATGGACTCAGGAGGGAGATTCGCTCACAGGTGAACATCTTCCAGCTGACTTCCATTACTTCCATCGTCAACCAGGCACTGATTGCGGAGCACAATCTGAGAGACTCTGGAGCTGCGAGTCACGGTGGTTCTACTTCCAGAGCTAGCTTCCCTTCAGATGACATCAAGAAGCACTGTAGGGAGCCTACGAGCAGTGATTCGAGGAAGCAAGACGCATCATCAGGCAGCCAGGTTACGTGCTATCAGTGTGGCCGGACAGAGCACATGAGGCCGCAGTGCCAGAGAGACCCCGTGGAGTGCTGATCATGCGGAAAGATAGGTCACATTCATCGTTTCTGCCAGGTTTTCTCACCAGCAGCAGGTGACCGGGGTTCTTCCATGACTCTTTGTTCAGGAGCATCCCCACCAGTCTCTCACCAGTCAGGGAACTGGAGTTCTTCCGGCCGTTTGGGCCGAGGTGGAGGTCGAGGCTGTGGCAGTCAGCCACCAGTTCCTCAGCACCAACAGGGAGGTTCAACTCAGAGTGTTCAGCCAGGGGTGCAGGGCCGCGGCACGGGCTAGTCTTTCGACGTGGAACCGACTTATCATGAGAAGGATCCCGACCCTTCTATTGTTCGAGGTACGATTTTAGTAGCCTCAGTTTTATCTTCATCCCTTTTCGATACAGGTGCTACGCATAGCTTTATCTCTGTTGCCATCATGGAGAGCCTTGGACTCTGTATCCTTTCTTCTGCCGACTCATTGACACTAGACACACCTTTGGGAATGAGTATATCTAGTGTACGCTAGTGTAGAGAGTGCCCTCTCGAGGTGGAAAGGTATCAATTCTTATGGGATCTCTATGTCCTAGAGATGACAGGCTATGATTTAATCCTTGGCATGGACTGGTTGATTCCCTTCCAGGCAGTCGTTGACTGTTATCGCCGAAGAGTCAGTTTCATTTCACCAGAAGGTGAATCTTTCCTTCATAGAGGCGAATGGGACGTTCGGGCGAGTCGGGCAGGACTCGATCATCTTGGGCTAGGAGGGGTGACATCCCAGATTGCTAGTCCTTATTTGGATGATCAGTGGACTCCACAGTTGGACTTGCCTCCAGTGGTGGATCGCTTTAGTGATGTTTTTACAGAGGACTTTTCAGGGTTTCCTCCAGAGCGTGAGGTAGAATTCTCTATTGAGCTCATGTCAGGAGTGGCACCGGTGTCCATTCCTCCATATAGGATGGCCACACCTGAATTGTAGGAGCTTAAGAAGCAGTTGGAGGAGTTACATGCTAAGGGTTTCATCCGACCTAGTACATCTCCTTGGGGTTTGCTTGTTCTGTTTGCGAAGAAGGCAGATGGTAACCTTCGGCTTTGTGTGGATTATCGAAAGCTAAACCAGTTGACGGTCAAGAACCAATATCCTTTACCGCGGATTAATGACCTTTTCGACCAGCTTCGAGGATCCCGAGTGTTCTCGAAGATCGACTTGAGGTCCGGTTATCATCAGTTGCGCGTTAGACCATCAAATATACCTCTTACATCCTTCAGGAGCAGGTACGGTCTTTACGAGTATATAGTCATGCCATTCAGTCTCACGAACACCCCTGCAGTTTTCATGGCACTGATGAACCGAGTGTTCTATCTTTACTTGGATTACTTCATTGTGGTCTTCGTGGATGTTTTCTTGGTGTACTCTCACACTCGACACGACCATGACACACATCTTAAGATCGTTCTGAGTACTCTGAGAGAGCATCGACTTTATGCTAAACTCTCGAAGTGCCACTTCTGGATGGATCAGATTCACTTCTTGGGTCACATCATCTCGAAGGTAGGAGTATCTGTGGACCCAGATAAAGTGAGAGCTGTAGTTTCCTGGGAGCAGATGAAGAACGTTTTTGAGGTACGAAGCTTCCTAGGGCTGGCTGGATACTACAGACGCTTCATTCGGGTCTTTTCTCGTCTAGAAGCACCTTTGAAAGGTCTGACCAAGAAGGGGGTGAAGATCTTATGGAAAGATTCTTGTGTGTCAGCCTTTTAGGAGATGTAAGGGAGGTTGACGTCAGCACCGATACTAGTCTTTCCAGATCCAGGCAAGAGCTACACTGTTTACTGTGATGCTTCGGGTATCGTACTGGGAGCTATGCTTATGCAGGGAGATGGGGTCATTGCGTATGTGTCTCAGCAGCTGAGGACACATGAGAGGAACTACCCTATGCACGATCTGGAGTTGGTAGCTATTGTTCATGCCTTGCACTGTTGGAGACACTATCTTCTAGGAGAGCACTTTGTGGTCTTCACTGACCAGAAGAGTATCAAGTATATCATCACTCGGCGTGATCTGAACTTGAGGCAGCACAGGTGGGTTGAGTATCTTCAGTCTTTTGACTTCGAGCTTGCCTATACGCCGGGAAAGGGCAATGCCGTGGCAGACGCGTTGAGTAGTAGAACTCAGATTCAGACAGTTCAGGAGGCCAGTAGTGAGTGGCAGCTAGTGGCTTTGTTCTCTGAGATGCATCTGGAGGTGCACGCCAGATGGGGACAGACCTTTCTATCTTCTGTAGCTGTAACCTCCACGCTACTTGATCAGGTACGGATGAGGAAGCTATCAGACTCGGAAGGATTAGTCTCGCGGGAGAGTGTGTCAGGAGGGGACCCTCTTCCTGGATGGACAGTGGGCGAGGATGAGATCTTGCGTTTACAAGGACGCGTATGGGTGCCAGCAGACAAACGCGAGGAGTTTATGTGGGATTTTCATTCCTCAGTCTGGGCAGTTCATCCTAGCATCACCAAGATGTATCGGGATCTTCATCGCCAGTACTGGTGGCCAGGTATGAAGAAGAATATTGCTAGTTTTGTCATGAGATGTTCTACTTGTCAGCAGGTGAAAGCAGAGCATCAGCGACCAGTGGGGCTCTTACAGTAGTTACCCATTCCAGAGTGGAAGTGGAACGATGTTGCGATGGACTTATTGACTGGGTTTCCGAGGTCACTGCGAGGGAACGATGCTGTTTGGGTTGTCGTTGACAGGCTTACAAAGGTTTCTCACTTCTTACCGATCAAGGAGACCTTCAGCGTCGATGATCTGGGATGGCTTTACATCAGAGAGATCATTCTTCTGCATGGAGTTCTACGCTCTATTGTTTCAGATAGAGATGCGCGATTTACCTCTCGGTTCTGGCAGGGACTTCACAAGGCCTTAGGTAAACAGGTACTTTTGAGTAGAGCATACCATCCCCAAACTAATGGCCAGTCCGAGCGCACGATCCAGGTGCTTGAGGATATGCTCTGAGCTTGCATTCTAGACTTTGGAAGTTATTGGGAGAAGCATATTCATCTGGTGGAGTTCTCCTACAGAAATAGTTTCCAGGAGACTATTCAGATGGCACCATATGAGGCTCTGTATGGTAGGCCATGCCGATCACCCTTATACTGGCTGGAGGCAGGAGAGGCAGCTTTGCTGGGACCTCGTCTTGTACAAGAAACTTCAGAGCAGATAGAGCTGATTCAGAAGAGGATGGCTACAGCACAGTCTCGACAGAAGTCTTATACTGATCAGTGGAGATGACCTCTGGAGTTCGAGGTCGGTGATTGGGTTTTCCTACGTGTCACACCTAGGTTGGAACACAAAAGGATTTGGAGACAGGGTAAGCTTTCACCACGGTACGTCGGGACATTTGATGTTTTGGAGAGAGTGGGGCCGGTCGCCTATCGGTTGCAGATAGCTCAAAGGTATCGGGCCATGCATGACGTCTTCCACGTCTCTCAGCTCCGACGTTACTTTTCAGAACCATCTCACATCTTTCAGCCCGAGGAAGTCGAGCTTGAAGAGGATGCATCGTTCGAGGAGCATCCTATCCGGATTGTCGATCACAGTACGAAGGTTCTCCGCGGGCGGTCTATTCCTCTGGTACGGGTGATATGGCAGCACGGGTGAGTACAAGACAAGACCTGGGAGAGGGAGGCCTATGTACGATCTCAGTGTCCAGAGCTGTTTGGGGATTATTCTTCCCCACCTCGTTAGGGAAATTTGGGGACAAATTTCTTTAAGGGGGGAAGTTTGTAAGAACCCGGATCTTCGTTCAGGTATGTTTTCCCTTTTTCTGTAGTTTTTAAGGAAAATAATTTTTCTGGAAATTTCAGAAGTAGACGCCGTGTACTTTTTGAGAACACACCGTGTACTCTGTTCCGGCTCGAAGGCGTGTGCTGGCCGTGTCTGGGACACACACATGGTGTGTAAGGATGAGGTGGAGGCCGGTTAATTCGGAGTACGGAAAAATTGAAGTACACGCCGTGTACTAAAGAAGTACATGACATGTACTTTTTTATTTCATTAAACGGACCGTGGTCACACCTAACCCCCATATTCGTCTTCTTCATCAGTTTTCGACCGTCTAAGAGCGTCCGTATGGCCAAATCTTCTCCGATCTTCTGCCTCGCCGTACGTTCTCCGATTCGAGCATAGTCGGTTGTGTTGGAATCGCATCGGTGAGTTCTTCCTTCTAATTTAGCCTAATTTCTTGATTCCTCTTCGTTTCCAGGTTATCGTGGAATGAACGTTTTGTCCGTTTTCTCATATCTACGTATTTTTAAGAGGAATCTGTTGTCGAGGTTCGCGAATATTGATCTCTTCGGATCGAGGTAGGTGGTTTGTGCCTTTCTGTAGAAAGTTGATGAATATTTTTTGCAATTTCCACCGATACCCCTGAACGGGGTATTGCGTGTTTCCTGTTTTACCCTTGTTGCTTGCCTGCTTTGCTTGATTGATTTAGTAGAGGTCATTTCTTGTGATTAGAGTAATTTTTTTGTGCTCAGATTTCTTTTCCATGCTTGTTCTGCCTGTTTGGCGTTTTTCCAGTTGCCATGCCAAGTCGTAGGATAATGGAACTATTGTTTTATTATTACTGTTGAGCCTTAGTTGATATCCAAGTAGTTCTTGAGGTTTACGTAGACGTTATACACGCGCTGAGCATGTTTAGTTATACTTAGGACTATGAGAACCTAGAGTAGTAGACCAAAGGGAGAATTGACGGAAGAGCTTCTCCAGAGTGTCTTTTAATCACGATGCGAGACCAAGGGGAGAATTGACGAAATGGATTCTACAGAGTGTATTTTAATTACGACGCGGGCTATAGGGGGAATTTACGTTGAGTGCTTCCCCAGAGAGACTTTATCACGATACAAGACTATAGGGGGAATTGATGGTGAGTTCTTCCTTAGAGAGTCTGCTTACTTACGTAGCTGAAACAGAGGGGTGATACTGTGTGTGCCTCCCAGAGGGTAGCTAGTACTTAGAGGTTGAACCATAGTGGTTAGACTGTGAGAGCTACCCAGAGGGTTACCTGTTTTCTTCTTGTTGCTGACTTCTTACTTGTGTGCTTTACTTGTTAGAACTGTGGTTTGTAGCTGCTTGTGCTTTTTCGTTTACTGCTTCTTGTTTTATTACTGCCATGTATTCATTGACTGTTAGGCACAAATCTTTGGGTGATTGCCTACTGGGATTGTATCTCACGCCCTATTTGGGCCATGCTTTTGGGCCCAAGTAGACTATGTTGATGCAGATATAGATAAGGGAAAGTTACCTTCTACTTCAGGATCTTGATTGCACTAGAATATGGGGAGCATGGGACCGAGCCGTGGCTCGCGATGCTGAGGAGATTATTTGGTTTTCTTTTGCACTTGGTTTCAGATGTATTTCAGCACGTTGTTGTGTTTGCTGTTTTCCTTAGATACTTGTACCTGCTGCATCATCTTCATCATAGTTATTTCTACATTGCTTCAGTTGTTTGGTTTCTGTTGTTATGCATGTCGTTTACTGCTTCCACTGTTTACTGTTGATTTCATACCTTGTATACCTTACCTAATGAGGGCATAGTTTCCCCACCGACTCACCAAGGCCCTCGTTTCTAGTCGGCAGCCTCTGGTGTTTGGGGAAACGCGCTTGAGGTCATGTGGAGAACTGAGTATGGGGCACCAGTGGAGGGGCTCCGGACTCGGGACGTTACATTTATTCCCTAGGGTCAAGGATAGGTTTATCATACTCTAGATAAACTGACCATTATAATGGCACATGTTCATTAAAATTTATTTATAATATTTTTTTATAGTTTCATGGTAAATTATTTACTGATTTTTAATCATTAAATATATTAATTAAAAATCATTCAGGATAGAAGAAAAAAATTAAAAAATGTTTAATTTTTATCTAGACATGGTTAATCACTTAAGTAAAAACCACTTAATATCAACAAGCATATAATAAGATAAAATGGGTATTTTACACATAAAGATAAAAATCCCTAAAATCAAATATAAATTTAGACAAGACTTACATTACATGAATAAGAAGGAAAACATATAACTAAGTGTTTGTAAAGTCAAATTTTAGACACTTAATTTTATCAGGTAATTATTTTTATGGTTTTTGGTGAACTTAACCAAAGTGGTATTGGGTGAAATGGAAAAAGTATATCTAATAAAATTTTGGAAGAAAGTGTTGAGGAAATTCATATCCAAGATTTCAGGATTGGGGAATCCACTCAATTGATCATGGAGAAGTGAGTTAATACAGTTGGTATGTTACATCTATTTAAAATTCCTCAAGTAATTTTCTTAGTCAAAGTATAATTAATGAGAAGGAATTAACAGATACATTCCCATAGAATAACCACATGGCATGATATTCCAATACCAATGGTTAGGTTTGTTAGATTTAAAAAATATAGAGGGAGATTAATAAATTAAAATAAATTTATAATCTATTTTCTAATCTAGATAAATTACTAAAAACCTGATCTTATTTATTGTTGAAATGGAAACCTATATAGATTTGATAATATCACTACGATCTATAGTAGAGAAGGATAAATTTTTCACCAGCATAAATTTCTAGGAATGGTATAGTATCTTACACGTTATACTATGAAATGAATAGAAATTATATGTTTCATAAGCCTCTATTCTTAAAGAAACATGAAAAGAGGCTAGTGAGGATGATCTCTCTCTCTCTCTCTCCCTATGAATGTAACATCCTAGGTAAATAAAGAATAATACATTTTCATATTTATTAATATTTGTGAATTAAATATTAATTTTACTTTAAAGGGGATTCTATGTTCGGTGGTGTACCCGATATACAACAATGGGTTTCTTCGAAATCTTATGTTGCACACAATGTCGAGTCATACTGAAAAATAATAATATAATATTATTTTAAATGGTAGTTAACGCATAGCCATTGTATTGGCAGGAATGAACAGAACTGACTAAAATATAATTATACATGTTTTTTAAATGTTTCTACATTTATCCAATATAATTTAGAGGCTTAAAATGTGATTAAATCTAATTTTAAGCACAAATAGTCTAATATTCTTTAAAAGGTCGATTTACCGCCATTTGGTAAAGAACTTTCATCAAATATAGTTTTGGTTACATTTATTTCTTCTATTTGACAAAATAAAATATTTATTTAGAATCAAGACATCAAAATATACTTTGGGTAAGTTTTTGGTATTTTTTTGATAAAATTCATTTTCCAATGAATAATGAAAAATACTATATTTTAATCCAAAACTGCCTTTTAATCTAATTTATTTATATGGATAGATTATCTTTTTAATTGGTTTTAAAGTTTAATTAGATTATAGTTTTAACATTTAATCCAATTTAGGTCATTGGATGTAATTTCACTTTTAAATTGGACATAAACAAGTGTCAATCTTTTGATAGTTATTATTTCTTAAAAACACACCTTGTTTTAACAACGAGAATTAATTTTAAAATCAATTAATACAACTTATAAGTTTTTAATTTGGTAAAATAGACATCATTTTTGAATTTGGAATATCAAATATATCTTAGGCTTAATTTTGGATATTTTTCTGGAAAAAATCCAATTTTTGATGAATAGTGAAAACATTGAGTAGTAGTTAAAAAACTAAATTTTTTCATTTAAATGAAATTTTACTACTTCAATGAATTGAATTTTGAAAATATAACATTCATGGTTGTTATTAGTAAGTAAAATGTGGTTCAATAAGATGAAAATAATTTTTGGTGAATAGTAATTTTTGACTTTTCTTTACCGCGGTTAAAGGTAAATAGGGTAATTTAAGGTAAAAATAATATTATAATAATATTATCTTACCCTAAAAAGTGTTATAATCCTTTTGGTTGATACATTTACGACCATGGGCATCCTTGGGTTGATTTTGGGACCCCATGGAGCCACTTAAGAGTGATAATGACACTTTATATTAATTAATTTAAAGTAAAGACAAAAATGACATAAACATATAACTTTTAATAAATCAATTTTTACATGGGTTTATATAAGTTATCTCCTAGACTATAGAAATTTATTAAAAATCTTATAAATTTCTACATCAGGGTATTTTTTTAAAATTTTTAGACATAAAATAAATAAAATTATTTATGACACAATAATGATGTAGGGTTTACCTCATTAATAAATGATCTAAATAAATAAGATTATAAAAATTAAAACAATATCCAAAAACTGTTCAATTCATATTGGATGATTTTATTTCTAACATGAGTTATCTTATCTTTAAATTTAATGAGTTTTGGACCTTTTGAAACCAAAAATCATTATATAATAAAATAATATTTTCAAAAATTTGTAAATAGCCCCTCCTCCCCCTTATAAAAAGCCCCAACCTCTAACCCATTACTCACACCTCTCAAACCCCTTGGCTCATCCAACAATTGACCAATTAATCTCCATATATCTTTCTCTTCTACCTAGAAGCCTTACCTTAGGCAAAAGACACTTCAATAAATCCTTTTGGTTCAATCCCAAGGGAGTTACCCGATTTATAGGTAATGTATTCTTTTAAGTTCTTTTGTTTTATTTTCCATCTCCAACCCTGTAGATTCCCAAATCTTGAGGTACATAGACATTACATTAATTTTGTGGAATACATAATACATAACAAAAAACAAACACACAAGGACCGTAATAGTTTAGTGTCTTTGGAAACTCGGAACATAATCTTCTAATCATGGTTAAAAGATCTTCAACATCACCCATAAAGATTTTCCCTTTTTGATTTTCTTACCTAAAATATTTCTTTATATCCTGGGGAAAAAACATATAAATGGTGAGGTCAAATTATCAGTAAGTGTAATCATGGATAAAATAAAACAAACCATATACATTTGAACTTAAAAACATAAACATAAAGTTTAAAAATCAAAATCACAAGCAATGACATAAAACATGTCAGTACGTAAGGAATAGATCATAATGGAACATCAATCATGATAAAATAGCTTGGAAATAAAACTTGTATTTGTGGAAAAACATTAATCACAAGATATGATTTCCCTAGTAGCCAAGGCATTTCTGCCAAGACCATCTTAGTGGACAAAGTCCCTTTCTGAATCGAGTTCACTCCTCGTTCCAGTCCTATAACACTGAACCGGATTAACTTACCATTCCAGCCATGTCTATATCATGAGATATAAATATTTACCCAATGCATTGGAGGTAGATATAGGTCAAACCCATATCATAATGAAATCATTCTTACTTGGGCCACAACATAAACATAAATCATTCATCATAACCCAAAGAATAAATATGGGTTGCATAAACATCATCCCATTATAACATAATCCATATAAAACAAATGGATATCATTTCATCATAAGAAAAGTGAAACCATGTAAACAATTGAGACATTATACTTGAAACATAAAAAAACTAAATAATGTCATCTTAGATGGAAAATAGTTTTGATAAAACACATGAAATGAATTCTTGAGGAAAATATCCTTTCTTCTTCAAAATCATTTTCTTTTCTCAAAATTCCATGAAATTTTAGAAGAAAAGGATTTTTGTAGAAATAATAATGAAATTTTGTAGAGTAAGGTTCATTGAAATAAGTGGTTTTTAAACCGTAAAAATCCATTCATGCCGTATAAGTTAAAAAAACACCCTCCTCATACTTTTGTCAGAAAAGTCAAAAAGTTCCTCGTATGGTAAACAAAAGAAAAATTCCATCCATAACACAAAGTAAACGTCAAAGAGGGGTAAAAATGACATTAAAAATACATGTAAGATTATTAAAAACTTTATGAAAAACATTTTATGGGCATTGATGAAAAATATAACCCCAGTAAATACTTACGTATAAGAAATCTCGGATAAAAATGAGATTGCATAATTATCCATTACCTTATGTCCAATTTCTTCCATATGTGTCCAAGTCTCTTATATAGTGGGTTTAAAAATATTATAAACTTGTAACAGAACCACAATAATATTTATGATATCATATATGATTCACTTACGACTTTATATTATCTGTTCATTTGTCAATTCCATGTTAAAACAACATTTTGGGTAAAATTGTTTCATTTATCATTCGTGTTTTGACTTGTAATTATTAATATGATTACTTAGATCATGATTAATTAATTCAAGAATATAAAACATGATTTATATATAATATATATTCAGAATATACATATATATAATAGATCAATAAATGGAAAGAAATACACATTTCATGGAGACGGTAGGCCGTACGTACGCATGAACGCTGTTTTTCGTTTCCTTATTGAATTGAATGGAATTAAGTAGATGAAATAAATACATATATATATATATATATACATAAATAATGTGGCCTTATTTTTTCATACATTTCATCATTACTTATTATATACAATTTATAATCATTCTTGAATTTTTAACATGGAAAATGAATCTCATCGCGTCGTGGAGACGGTAATCCGTACGTACGCAGGAGCGATGATATCGTTCCCATATTTATGGAATAGAATTGGAGTGGATGATATAATATCTCAGAATAAGTATGATGTTATAATAACCATATAATTTTATTCTCTACACCATTATACCCATCCAAGTTTGGTGGTGTTGGAAAAACTGATTACACCACGATGTGGAGATGGTATTCTGTACGTACGCACGCGGGGTGATTTCATTTTTTTTAGGATGGATAGAAGGTGAAATGGGGTTGTTTCATATATATAATAACATATAAGTATATTATTGATACTTATTTTATTACTTTATAATTAAACAACTAAATAAGATGAAGTTGAAGAAGCAAGAAACTTGAAAGAATCGGTAGAAGAGATTACCTCTTCTTCGACGCACCTCTTGTAAGATTCATCTTAGGGAACTAGAGTTGGTATTTTGAGGAGACCAGAACCTATATAATGTTTCTAGGGAATTTGATAATGGAAATGGGTATGGGTTTGCCGATTTTGAAGGCTCAAAGTTTTGTAAAGAGGAGAGGGAGGAGGTTCCCATTTATAAGGGAGGAGAGGGGCACCTTTGGAAAAACTTAAAATATTATTATATAATAATGTCATATTTGGTTTTTAATAGCTCCCAATTAATTTATTTCTAAGATAAGGTGGGGATGGGTCGAAAGTCTCTCAACCAATAGATTTTATACAAGTTTAACCGTATCATTTAGATTTAACTCTAAGATAAATAATTTACCTTTTACCGTGTCTTCTTGTTTTCTTACACTATATGGTTAATAAACTTACTATAACAAGCCAAAAGAACCCCAAGTGGTTAATTATTAATATATATAACTTTATCTATGTAATATGGCCGAACCTTATATTTTTTAGTAATAAAATAACAATTAATAATATAATATTTTTTAAAAAAACTATTTTATGTCAATTTTGACACTATTTGGTAATTATTTTTTGTGAAAATCATAACAACATTATTAGTTCTAAAAAAGTTAATTAAATCAATAATAATATGTCATATGAACCAATAAAATTAGTGTAATTCATAAAAAGTCTCAAATTACATTTATTTGGGTATTTATAATATCAATTATGTTAATATTTCCTTAATAACGTAATTACTGCATCATCATTGTGTCATAAATAAATTAACTTATTTAAAGTATATAAATTATAAATAAAATACCATTATGTAGGCAATATTTTTAGTTTTCTAATGAATATTTATAGTCTAATTTATCTTATTTATAACCCTATATTAAAAATGTTTTATTTATTAAACATTGATTTTAACTATTTTAACTCTTCTTTAAATAAGATAATATTAAATGTCCTAATCTAATCCAAGTGGACCTAACTGGTCATATTTTATTCCTAAGGTTATTTTTGGTTGAATTAAACTTATCTAATAGAATTAGTACATGTGTTAGGGTAATAATAATACCATTTTTACCCTTAATTACCCTATTTACTTTTAACCATGGTAAATAAAAGTAAAAAGTTACTATTCACATGAAATTATTTTTATCTTATTGAACCACATTTTACTACTTGATATTAACCGTGTCTCTTGGATTTTCGAAATTCCACTCACAGAAGCTGTAAAATTATGTTTTATGTAAATTTTCAAACTCTCCTAGGAGGTGAGTAAAAGACGGTGAAAAGTTCAATAAAATTTTTATATATCTAAAATTATTATAAAATGAATCCAATGAATTAAATTAAACTTATATAGGTATTATGTATCAATTTTCCCCTAAAATAAATTTAAATAAAATAAATAATTATTTAAATAAAAATTCAGTTTTTAAATAGTAACCCAATGTTTTCACTATTCATCAAAAATTGAAAGTTTTCAGAAAAATACCAAAAATTCACCCTAGGATAATTTAGATATTCTGAATCCAAAAATGAAGTCCATTTAGAAATGTAAAATTTCAAAAAGTGGGTATTACTATTCATAACGGCTAGTTTATATAATATATCGTTGTTTTGTGAAACTCGGTATTGCATACAACACACGCTATCTTGGAAGGTCATGATTGCGTGTAATGCAAGCCAAATCAGGGATGAATGTAGTGCAAGCTCATTTTGGTGTAGCGTACAAAAAAAGACATCAATGAACTTAAAAATAATATTTTTCATAAAATCTCAAGGTGTTCCATTCTACCCCTCCTAAAATGAATTTTTCCCTCGAACTTTTTCGAGGTTATAAATGGTTTACTAATTGAAAGTTTCTTTAATATAAACCCACATCATAAAAAGGAATACCAAAACATATCTTTAAAAACTAAATTATGAAACGTAATGGTTACCCAAATTAACTAATCACTGGGTTTTCACATAAGAGAACATAAGTGAAAATATGGATATGGAAGAGAAATATAACCATCAAGTTCGGATGGAGAATGGTAGAGAACATGGCTATGGAAAACACAACAATCACAAAGACATAAATTTGTGATGATCTAAGGTTCCATATGATTCATCGGATAAAAGCTCACTTGGACAACATTTTTGGTTTTCAAGATCATTTCGCTAAATTTGAAGAATTTGAATTAGAAGAAATACTTACTTTATTTCAGTATAATCTCACCGTTATTCGTGCCTTGAACAATTTCCACATCATCTCTTAAAGAAATGAAGTTGAATTTTTCATTTTTGAAGTGTTAGCAGATCATGTGATAGAATGATGGGTCATTCCATATGTCTCAAACAAAAGGTTAGTAAAAGTTATCAAATATACACAAGTCCATCTATGATGAGGTTAATCGTATATGATTCCAAAAATGGACTTATACTTCATCTATCATATAGATAAATAAAATAAAACTAGTTTATACTAACTAGGGACTTCCTGTAGGCCAGAGTTAGGCGATAAAGGCTTATCGCACTTCGGTTGTGGGTTCGATTCCGACAGCTTTGTCCGACGCGACGGGTTGTCTTCCGTCCTGCAGGTTGTCCTTTTTCTAAAAATACATTATTATAACATTCCATAATTAATATTGAAAAAGTTCTAGACTTAAACAAGACTATCTTATGTCCAACATAATCCATTCCAATCCTTAGGCTTATCAAAAATACTTCTGTCTGAGCTCATAGAATAAAGAAAACAATTACTAGAAATGTCATCTGTCAAGCATGTGAATACCATCATTTATCCCCCATATATCATACTATATATCTTGTTGGTCAAATTAAAAACATGTGAATACCTTAATCATGGATTCTCTTGAAGAATTAATACCCATTGAACCTTAGTGAAAACATGAATGCTGTCAAAATTTAACACTTTCCACATGCCAAAATCCCAAATTTTCTATATAATCAAACCATGATATAACTTTGTCCTTATATCAGTCATGAGCTCATTAATACTATCATACATATTATTGTCTCCTTATCCCTTCATTATGCGCATTTCATCTGCTTTCCAAAAATATTTCAATCACTTTTCATGGTTACTGGTACCATAAAATTACGGGAAACCACAATGGACCAATACATTGATATTCCAATATAATATAAAAGTTACTAAACAACATTATTCTTGAATACCAATACATAAACACTTCAATCCGTCCTCTTCAATGATTTTCATGAAATAATTCTTTCCATGATGTAGAAGTAATCTCTTAGGTCAGGGCATTGAGTTGGGTAATGACCATGTTCTCCACAGATAAGACATTGAACTTTATAACAGTCTGTCACTATATGACCCTTCTCTCCACACAGATAACATCTTCCCATCCATTTGATGTATTCATCAAGGTTCTTCATCCCTTCTTTAGAAATATAAATCTTCCTTTCTCTATTATCCTCACCATGATAATATGCATAAATGTCGATCTTCCTCTTATTTTATGAATTAGGAATACCACTAAAGTTCACCTTGTTAATCATATATCACGATGACTAATTTAGCATAATCGAAAAATCCTTCTTTCTAGGAATTATGAAATTTATTTTCTCATAGTAACCAATTTGTCCATTGAATTCAATGTTGACCCAATCCCTTCTGGTTCCCTCGATAGACTAAAACCAAAAACCATGGTGCAAGAAACCATTAAAATAACAATGAATCACATAATCATAAAAAGTCACTTATGGGATGTATAAATTATGACACATTATTTAATCCATGACACCCTAGGTTCACCCTAGGTTATTCATGATCATCAAAATAATTCTAGGATTGTAACCTATATTTATACTAAACCATAGGGAAATACCTAGACATACCTAAGAAATATATCTAGGGATATCACAAAAGTTCTCGCATCCTAGTTTCCAAAGATTTACTAAACCGACCTGTGATACAAACTGTAGAGACCCAAAGTTTGACGTACATAGACATTAAATTACTTTTGTGGAATACTTAATACATAACAAAAACAAACAAATAAGGACCATAATAGTTTAGTGTCTTTGGAAACTCGTAAAATAATCTTCTAATCATGGTTAAAAGATCTTCAACATCACCCATAAAGATCTTCCCTTTTTGATTTTCTTAACTAAAAACTTTCTTTATATCCTGGGGAAAAACATATAAAGGGTGAGCTCAAATGCTCAGTAAGGGTAAGCATAGAGAAAATAAAACAAACCATATACATTTTAACTTAAAAACATGAACAAAAGTTTAAACATCAAAATATTGAGCAATGACATAAAACATGGAAGTACGTAAGGCATAAATCATAACGGAAAATCAATCATGATAAAATAGCTTGGAAATAAAACTTGTAATTGTGGAAAAATATTAAGCACAGGATATGATCTCCATAAAAGCCAAGGCATTGCTGCTAAGACCATCTTAGTGGAAAAAGTCCCTTTCTGAATAGAGTTCACTCCTCGTTCCAGTTCTATAACACTGAACCAGATTAACTTACCGTTCCAGCCATGTCTATCTCATGAGATATAAATCTTTACCCAATGCATTGGAGGTAGATATAGGTCCCACCCATCTCATAATTAAATCATTCTTACTTGTGCCACAACAAAAACATAAATCATTCATCATAACCCAAAGAATAAAAATGGGTTTCATAAATATCATCCCATCATAACATAATCCATATAAAACAAATGGATATCATTTCATCTTAAGAAAAGTGAAACCCTGTAAAAAATTGATACATTATTCTTGAAACATAAAAAAACTAAATAATGTCATCTTAGATGGAAAATAGTTTTGATAAAACACTTGAAATGAATTCTTTTGGAAAATATCCTTTCTTCTTCAAAATCATTTTCTTTTCTCAAAATGCCATGAAATTTTAAAAGAAAATGTTTTTTGGAAATAATCATGAAATTTTATATGGTATGACTCATTGAAATAAGTCCTTATGAAACTATAAAAATCCATTCACGCCGTATAAGTTAAAAAAAACATTCTCCTCGTACTGTTGTCAGAAAAGTCAAAAAGTTCCTCTCATGGTAAACAAAAGAAATATTCCTTCCATAACAAAAAGTAAAAGTAAAAGCGGGGTAAACATGACATTAAACATACTTGTAAGAATATTAAACACCTTATTAAAAACATTTTATGGGCATGGATGAAAAATATAACCCCAGTAAATACTTACATATAAGCAATCTCGGATAAAAATGAGATTGCAGAATTATCCCTTACCTTATGTCCAATTTATTCTGTATGTGTCTCAAACTCTTGTATAGTGGGTTTAAACATATTATTAACTTGTAACAGAACCATAATAATATTTATTATATCATATATGATTCACTTATGACTTTATATTATCCGTTCATTTTTTAATTCCATGTTAAAGTAGCGTTTTGGGTAAAATCGTTTCATTTATCATCTGTGTTTTGACTTGTAATTATTAATATGATTACTTAGATCATGATTAATTAATTCCAGAACATAAAAGATGATTTATATATAATATATATTCACAATATAAATATATATAATAGATCCATAAATGTAAATAAATACATCGTTCATGGGGACAGTAGGCCATACGTACACAAAAATGCTGTTTTTCGTTTCATTATTGAATTGAATGGAATTAAGTAGATAACATACATATATATATATATAACTTTAGTAGAATTATTATGTCATATATTTTATTATTACTTATTATATATACTTTATAATCATTCTTGAATTGTTAATATGAAAAATGAATCTCATCGCGTCGTGGAGATGGTAATCCGTACGTACGCACGAGCGATGGTATCGTTCCCATATTTATTGAAAATAATTATAGTGGATGATATAATATCTCAAAATAAGTATGATTTTATAATAACTATATAAAGTTATTCTATACACTATTATACCCATCCAAGTATGGTGGTGGTGGAAAAACTGATTACACCACAGCGTGGAGATGGTATTCCGTACGTACGCACGTTGGGTGATTTCATTTTCCGTAGGATGGATAGAAGGTGAAATTCGGTTGTTTAATATTTATAATAACATATCAGTATATTATTGATACTGATTTTATTAATTTATAATGAAACAACTAAAGAAGAAGAAGTTGAAGAAGAAAGAAACTTGAAATAATCGGTAGAAGAGATTACCTCTTCTTCGACGCACCTCTTGTAAGCTTCCACTTAAGGCACTAGAGATGGTATTTTGAGAAGACCAAAACCTCTATAATGTTTATAGGGAAGTTTATAAGGGAAATGTGAAGGGTTTGGCCGAGCTTGAAGGCTCAAAGTTTTGTAAAGATGAGAGGGAGGAGGTGCCCTTTTATAAGGGAGGAGAGGGGTACCTTTGGAAAAACTTAAAATATTATTTTATAATAAAGTCATATTCGGTTTTTAATAGCTCCAAATTGATTTATTTATAAGATAAAGTGGGTATGGGTCGCAATACTCTCAACCAATATATTTTAGACAAGTTTAGGTTACTATTGAAACCTTATCATTTAGATTTAACTCTAAGTTAAATAATTTAACTTTTACCGTGTCTTCTTGTTTTTTCTTACACTATATGGTTAATAAACTTACTATAACAAGACAAACGAACCCCAAGTGGTTCATTATTAATATATATAACTTTATCTAAGTCATTTTTCAGAACCTTATATTTTTAGGAATAAAATAACAATTAATAATATAATATTTGTTTTAAAAACTATTTTATGTCAATTTTGACACTATTTGGTAATTGATTTTTGTGAAAATCATAACAGCATGATTAGTTCTAAAAAAGATAATTAAATCAATAATAATATGTCATATTAACCTATAAAATTAGTTTAATTCATAAAAAGGATCAAATTACATTTATTTTGGTATTTATAATATCAATTATGTTAATATTTTCTTAATAAGGCAATTACTGCATCATCATTGTGTCACAAATAAATTAAATTATTTAAAGTATAAAAATTATAAATAAAATAAAATTATGTATGTAATATGTTTAGATTTATAATGAATATTTATATTCTAATTTATCTTATTTATAACCTTATATTAAAAATGTTTTAGTTATTAAACTTTGATTTTAACTATTTTAACTCTTCTTTAAATAAAATAATATTAAATGTCCTAATCTATTCCAAGTGGACCTAAATGGTCATATTTTATTCCTAAGGTTGTTTTTGGTTGAATTAAACTTATCCAAAAGAATTCAGACATGTGTTAGGGTAATAATAATACCATTTTTATCCTTAATTACCCTATTTACTTTTAACCGTGGTAAATAATAGTAAAAAGTTACTATTCACCAAAAATTATTTTTATCTTATTGAACCACATTTTATACTTTTATATTAACCGTGTCTCTCAGATTTTCGAAATTCCACTCACAAAAGAGGTAAAATTTTGTTTTATGTAAATTTCAAACTCTCCTAAGAGGTGGGTAAAAGACGGTGAAAAGTTCAATAAACTTTTTATATATCTAAAATTATTATAAAATGACTCCAATGAATTACATTGAACTTATATAGGTATTATGTATAAATTTTGACCGAAAATAAATTTAAATAAAATAAATAATTATTTAAATAAAAATTCGGTTTTTAAATAGTAACCCAGTGTTTTCACTATTCATAAAAAATTGAATGTTTTCAGAAAAATAACAAAAATTCACCCTAGGCTAATTTCGATATTCCGAATCAAAAAATGAAGTCCATTTAGAAAGATAAAATTTCAAAAAGTGGGTATTACTATTTATAACGACTAGTTTATATAACATATCATTGTTTAGTGAAACTTGATATTGCGTACAACACACGCTATCATGGAAGGTCGCGATTACGTGTAATGAAAGCCAAGTCAGGGATGCGTGTAGTGCAAGATACTTTTGGTGTAGAGTAAAACACAAGAAATAAATGAAATTAAAAATAATATTTTTCATAAAATCTCGGGGTGTTACATTCTACCCCCCTTTAAATGAATTTTTCCCTCGAAATTTGTCGGGGTTATAAATGGTTTACCACTTGAAAGTTTCTTTAAAAGAAACCCACATAGTAAAAAGGAATACCAAAAATAATATTAAAAAACTAAAGTATGAAATGTAAAGGTTACCCAAATTAACTAATCATAGGGTTTCTACATAGGAGAACATAGGTGAAAATATGGATATGGAAGAGAAATCTAACCATCAAGTTCTGATGGAGAATGGTAGAGAACATGGCTATGAAAAAGCCAACAATCACAAAGCCATAAATTTGTGATGATCTAAGGTACCATCTGATTCATCAGATATAAGGGCACTTGGACAACATTTTTGGTTTTCAAGATCATTTCTCTAAAGTTGAAGAATTTGAATTAGAAGAAATACTTACTTTATTTCGGTGTAATCCCACTGTTGTTCGTGCCTTGAACAATTTCCACTTCATCTCTTAAAGAAATGAAGTTGAATTTTTCATTCGTGAAGTGTTAGCAGATCATGTGATAGAATGATGGATCATTCCATATGTCTCAAACAAAAGGTTAGCAAAAGTTATCAAATATACATAAGTCCATCTATGGTGAGGTTAATCGTATATGATTTCAATAATGGATTTATACTTCATCTATCATACCGCTTAATAAAATAAAACTAGTTTGTACTAACCAGGGACTTTCTTTAGGCCAGAGGTAGGTGATAAAGTCCTGTCTCACTTCAGTTGTGGGTTCGATTCCCACAGCCTTGTCCAACACGACGGGTTGTCTCCCATCCTGTAGGTTGTCCTTTTTCTAAAACTACTTTATTATAACATTCCATCAATAATATCAAAAAAGTACAATCCTTAAACAATAATAAATTATATCCAACATAATCCATTCTAATCTTTAGGCTTATCCAAAATACTTCTGTCCGAGCTCATAGTATAAAGAAAACAATTACTAGAAATGTCATCTGCTGAGGATGTGAATACCATCATTTATCCCCCACATATCATATGATATATCTTGTTTTTCAAATTACAAACATGTGAATACCTTAATCATGTATTCTCTTGAAAAATGAATTCCCATTGAACCTTAGTGAAAATATGAATGCTGTCAAAGTTTAACACTTTTCACATACCAAAATCCCAAAATTTCTATATACTCAATCCATGATATAACTTTGACATTATATCAGTCATGAGCTCATGAATACTATAATACATATTATTTTATCCTTATACCTTCATTATTTGTATTTAATCTTCTTTACAAAAATATTTCAATCACTTCTCAGGGTTACTGGTACCATAAAATTACTGAAAACCACAATGGACCGATACATTGATATTCCAATATACCATAAAAGTAAGTCAACAACATTATTCTTGAATAACAATACATAAACACTTAAATACATCCTCTTAAATGATTGTCATGGAATAAGTCCTTCCTTGATTTAGAAGTAACCTCTTAGGTCAGGGCATTGAGTTGGGTAATGCCCATGTTCTCCATAGATAAGACATTGAACTCCATAACAGTCTGTTACTCTATGACCCTTCTCTCCACACATATATTATCTTCCCCTCCATTTGATGTATTCATGAAGGTTCTTCATCTCTTCTTTAGAAATCTCAATCTTACTTTCTCTATGCTCCTCACCATACGAATATGCATAAAAGTCCATCTTCCTCTTATTTGATGAATTAGGAATACCACTAAAGTTCACCTTGTTAATCATATATCGTGATGAATGATTCGGCATAATCACAAAATCTTTCTTTCTAGGAATTACACAATTTCATTGCTCATAGTCACCACTTTTTCCATTGTATTCAATGTTGACCCAATCCCTTCTGGTTCCCTCTATTGACTAAAACCAAAAACCATGGTGTAAGAAACCATTAAAATAACAAGGAACCACATAATCATAAAAAGTCACTTATGGGATGTATAACTTATCACACATTCTTTAATCCATGACACCCTAGTTTTACCCTACATTATTCATGATCGTCAAAATAATTCTAGGACTGCAACCTATATTTATACTAAACCTTATAGACATCCCTAGACATACCTTAAAAATATCTCTAGGGATCTCAATAAAGTTCTCACATCCTAGTTTCCAAAGGTTGACTAAACCGACCTCTGATATCAACTATAGAGACCCAAAGATTGACGTACATAGACATTACATTACTTTTTCAGAACACTTAATACATAACAAAAACAAACACACAAGGACCGTAATAGTTTAGTGTCTTTGGAAACTCAGAACATAATCTTCTCATCATGGTTAAAAGATCTTCAACATCACCCATAATGATCTTCCCTTTTTGATTTTCTTGCTTAAAAACTTTTGTTTATATCCAGGGGAAAAAACATATAAAGGGTGAGCTCAAATGATCAGTAAGGGTAAGCATGGAGAAAATAAAACAAATCATATACATTTGAACTTAAAAACATGAACATAAAGTTTAAAATCAAAATCTTGAGCAATGACATAAAACATGGCAGTACGTAAGACATAGATCATAATGGAACATCAATTATGATAAAATATCTTGGAAATAAAACTTTTAATTATGGAAAAACATTAAGCACATGATATGATTTCCATAGTATCCAAGGCATTGCTGCCAAGACCATCTTAGTGGACAAAGTCCCTTTCCGAATCGAGTTTACTCCTCATTCCACTCCTGTAACACTGAACCAGATTAACTTACCATTCCAGCCATGTCTATCTCATGAGATATAAATATTTACCCAATGCATTGGATGGAGATATAGGTCCCACCCATCTCATAATGAAATCATTCTTACTTGTGCCACAAAAAAAAACACAAATCATTCATCATAACCCAAAGAATAAAAATGGGTTTCATAAAAATCATCCCATCATAACATAATCCATATAAAACAAATGGATATCATTTCATCATAAGAAAAGTGAAACTATGTAAACAATCGAGACATTATAATTGAAACATAAACAAACTAAATAATTTCATCTTAGATGGAAAATAGTTTTGATAAAACACTTGAAATGAATTCTTGAGGAAAATATCCTTTCTTCCTCAAAATCATTTTCTTTTCTCAAAATGACATGAAATTTTAAATGAAAAGGATTTTTTTTGGAAATAATCATGAAATTTTGTAGAGTAAGGTTTATTGAAATAAGTTGTTATGAAACCTTAAAAATCCATTCATGCCGTATAAGTTAAAAAAAACATTCTCCTCGTACTTTTGTCAGAATAGTCAAAAAGTTCCTCGTATGGTAAAAAAAAGAAAGATTCCTTCCCTAACACAAAGTAAAAGTCAAAGCGGGGTAAACATGACATTAAAAATAAATTTAATAATATTATACACTTTATTAGAACATTTTATGGGCATGGATGAAAAATATAACCCCAGTAAATACTTACGTATAAGAAATCTCAGATAAAAATTAGATTGCAGAATTATCCATTACCTTATGTCTAGTTTCTTCCATATGTATCCGAGACACCTATATAGTGGGTTTAAAAATATTATTAACTTGTAAAATAACCATAATAATATTTATGATATCATATATGATTCACTTATGACTTTATATTATCCATTCATTTGTCAATTCCATGTTAAAGCAGCGTTTTGGGTAAAATCGTTTCATTTATCATCCGCATTTTGACTTGTAATTATTAATATGATTACTTAGATCATGATTAATTAATTCCAGAATATAAAACATGTTTTATATATAATATATATTAAGAATATACATATATATAATATATTGATAAATGGAAAGAAATACACTGTTCATGGAGACGGTAAGCCGTACGTACGCATGAACGCTGTTTTTCGTTTCCTTATTGAATTGAATGGAATTAAGTAGATGACATACATACATATATATATATATATATATATATACAGAAATCCAGTAGAATTATTATGTCCTATATTTCATAATTACTTGTTATATATACTTTATAATCATTCTTGAATTGTTAACATGGAAAATGAATCTCATCGCGTCGTGGAGACGGTAATCCGTACGTACGCACGAGCGATGATATCATTCCCATATTTATTGAATAGAATTGGAGTGGATGATATAATATATCAGAATCAGTATGATGTTATAATAACTATATAAAGTTATTTTCTACACCATTATACCCATCCATGTATGGTGGTGGTGGAAAAACCGATTACACCACGGCGTGGAGATGATATTCCGTACGTACGCATGCGCGGTGATTTCATTTTCTGTAGGATGGATAGAAGGTGAAATGGGATTGTTTCATATTTATAATAACATATAAGTATATTATTGATACTGATGTTATTACTTTATAATGAAACAACTAAATAAGAATATGTTTAAGAAGAAAGAATCTTGAAAGAATCGGTTGAAGAGATTACCTCTTCTTCAATGCACCTCTTGTAAGCTTCCTCTTAAGGAACTAGAGAAGGTCCTTTGAGGAGACCAGAACCTCTATAATGTTTCTAGGGAATTTGATAAGGGAAATGTTCAGGGGTTGTCCGAGATTGAAGGATCAAAGTTTTGTAAAGAGGAGAGGGAGGAGGTGCCCTTTTATAAGGGAGGAGAGGGGCACCTTTGGAAAAACTTAAAATATTATTTTATAATAAAGTCACATTCGGTTTTTAATAGCTCCAAATTTATTTTTTTGAAGCTAATGTGGGGATGGGTTGAACTCCTCTCAACTAATATATTTTAGACAAGTTTAGGGTACTATTTTACTCTATCATTTAGATTTAACTCTATGTTAAATAATTTACCTTTTACCGTGTCTTCTGGTTTTCTTACACTATATGGTTAATAAACTTACTATAACAAGCCAAAAGAACCCCAAGTGGTTCATTATTAATAAATATCTTTATCTAAGTCATTCGGCTGAACCTTAGATTTTTAGGAATAAAATAACAATTAATAATAAATTATTTGTTTTAAAAACTATTTTATGTCAATTTTGACACTATTTGGTAATTGATTTTTGTGAAAATAATAACAACATGATTAGTTTGAGAAAATTTAATTAAATAAATACTAATATGACCTATTAACCTATAAAATTAGTGTAATTCATAAAAAGTCTCAAATTACATTTATTTGGGTATTTATAATATCAATTATGTTAATATTTCCTTAATAAGGTAATTACGACATCATCATTGTGTCATAAATAAATGAAATTATTTAAAGTCTAAAAATTAAAATAAAATACCATTATGTAGGAAATCTTTTTATATTGCTAATGAATATTTATAGTAGAATTTATTTTATTTATAACCCTATATTAAAAATGTTTTAGTTATTAATCTTTTATTTTAACTATTTTAACTCTTCTTTAAATAAAATAATATTAAATGTCCTAATCTAATCCAAGTGGATCTAAATGGTCATATTTTATTCCTAAGGATGTTTTTGGTCGAATTAAACTTATACAATAGAATAAGGACATGTGTTAGGGTAATAATAACACCATTTTTACCCTTAATTACCCTATTTACTTTTAACCGTGGTAAATAAATGTAAAAAGTTACTATTCACATGAAATGATTTTTATCTTATTGAACCACATTTTACTCCTTGATATTAACCATGTCTCTCAGATTTTCGAAATTCTACTCATAGAAGCGGTGAAATTAAGTTTTATGTAAATTTTCAAACTCTCCTAGGAGGTGGGTAAAAGACGGCGAAAAGTTAAATAAAATTTTTATATATCTAAAATTATTATAAAATGACTCTAATGAATTACATTGAAATTATATGGGTATTATGTATCAATTTTGAACTAAAATAAATTTAAATAAAATAAATAATTATTTAAATAAAAATTCGGTTTTTAAATAGTAACCTAGTGTTTTCACTATTCATCAAAAATTGAATGTTTTCAGAAAAATAACAAAAATTCCCCCTAGGCTAATGTTGATATTCCGAATCCAAAAAATGAAGTCCATTTCGAAAGATAAAATTTCAAAAAGGGGGTATTACTATTCATAATGGCTAGTTTATATATCATATCGTTGTTTAGTGAAACTCAGTATTGTGTACAACACACACTATCGTTGAAGGTCGCGATTGCGTGTAATGCAAGACAAGTCAAGGATGCATGTAGTGCAATCTCCTTTTGGTGTAGTGTACAACACATGACATCAATGAAATTAAAAAGAATATATTTCATAAAATCATAGGGTGTTACATTCTACCCCCTTAAAATGAATTTTCCCTTGAAATTTTTCGGGGTTATAAATGGTTTACTACTCGAAAGTTTCTTTAATAGAAACCCACATCATAAAAAGGAATACCAAAACTTATCTTTAAAAACTAAAGTATGAAACGTAATGGTTACCCAAATTAACTAATCACTGGGTTTCCACATAGGAGAACATAGGTGAAAATATAGATATGTAAGAGAAATCTAACCATCAAGTTCTGATGGAAAATGGTAGAGAACATGGCTATGAGAAAGCCAACAATCACAAAGCCATAAATTTGTGATGATCTAAGGTACCATCTGATTTATCAGATATAAGGTCACTTGGAAAACATTTTTGGTTTTCAAGATCATTTCCCTAAAGTCGAAGAATTTGAATTAGAAGAAATAGTTATTTATTTCGGTATAATCTCACCGTTGTTCGTGCCTTGAACAATTTACACTTCATCTCTTAATGAAATAAAGTTTAATTTTTCATTCGTGAAGTATTAGCAGATCATGTGATAGAATGATGGGTCATTCCATATGTCTCAAACAAAAGGTTAGCAAAAGTTACCAAATACACATAAGTCCATCTATGGAGAGGTTAATCATATATGATTCAAAAAATGGACTTATAATTCATCTATCATACCTCTTAATAAAATAAAACTAGTTTATACTAACCAGGGACTTCATGTATGCCTGAGGTAGGCGATAAAGGCCTGTCGCACTTCGGTTGTGGGTTCGATTCCGACAGCCTTTTCCGACACGATAGGTTGTCTCCCGTCCTACAGGTTGTCCTTTTTCTAAAACTAAATTATTATAACATTCCATCAATAATATCGAAAATGTTCTAGCCTTAAACAATACCAACTTATGTACAACATAATCCATTCCAATCTTTAGGCTTATCCAAAATACTTTTGTCCGAGCTCATAGTATAAAGAAAACAATTACAAGAAATGTCATCTACCGAGCATGTGAATACACTACGGCAAAAAAAGAATTTAGAGGCGGTTTAGACCGCCGCGAAATCGATTGGCGGCGGTTTTGAAAAATTGCCGCTAAATCGTGCGTCGAGAAACTATTCGCGGCAGTTTTCAAAACCGTCGCAGAACGTTTCGCGACAGTTTAAACCGCCGCTAAATGATTTAGCAACGTTTTTTTTATTTTTTTATTTTTTATTTTTTGTTATATTTTTTTAATTTTTAATTATATATATATATATATATATATTTATATATTTATTTATATATTTATTTTTTGTATTTATTTATATATTTATTTCGTATTTATTTTATTTATTTATTTTTCGTATTTATTTATTTATTTATTTATTTATTTATTTTACCTATTTATTTTATTTATTATTTATTTTATTTATTTATTTATTTTTCGTATTTATTTTATTTTATTTATTTATTTTATTTAGTATTTATTTTATTTATTTACTTATTTCGTATTATTTTATTTACTTTATTTATCCATGCATGCACATCCCATGCACATGCACATGCATACCCATGCAATATAAAGAAATTCTGCCTTTGGTGAGATTTGAACCTCTAACCTCTTGCATATTTTCCAAAGACTTTACCACTCCGGCAAGCTCGCCATGTGGTTAATAAACAAAATTTAATATACTTATATATATTAATTGAAAAAACAAATAATACATAAATAATAGATATAAACTCAATAATAATAAATAATAAATAATAAATAACAAATAATAAATAATAAATAATAAATAAGGAATAATAAATAATAAATAATAAATAAGAAATAAGAAATAATAAAAAATAAAAAATAAAAAATAAAAAATAAATAATAAATAAAGATAAATAACAAATCATAATTAAATATAAATAAATAATAAATAATAAATAATAAATAATAAATAATAAATAAATAATAAATAATAAATAAATATTAATAATAAATAATAAATAAATATAAATAATAAATAAATAAATAAATAATAAATAATAAATAATAAATAATAAATAATAAATAATAAATAATAAATAATAAATAATAACTAATAAATAATAAATAATAAATAATAAATAATAAATAATAAATAATAAATAATAAATAATAAATACATAATAGATATAAATAATAAATAATAAATAATAAATAATAGATATAAATAATAAATAATAAATAATAAATAATAAATAATAAATAATAAATAATAAATAATAAATAATAAATAATAAATAATAAATAATAAATAATAAATAATAAATAATAAATAATAAATAATAAATAATAAATAATAAATAATAAATAATAAATAATAAATAAACATAAATAATTAATAAATAAAAATAATAAATATAAATGATAAATAATAAATAATAAATAAAAAATAAAAAATAAAAAATAAAAAATAAAAAATAAAAAATAAAAAATAAAAAATAAAAAATAAAAAATAAAAAATAAAAAATAATAAATAATAAATAATAAATAATAAATAATAAATAATAAATAATAAATAATAAATAATAAATAATAAATAATAAATAATAAATAATAAATAATAAATACATAATAGATATAAATAATAAATAATAAATAATAAATAATAAATAATAAATAATAGATATAAATAATAAATAATAAATAATAAATAATAAGTAATAAATAATAAATAATAAATAATAAATAATAAATAATAAATATTAAATAAATAAATATAAAAAATAAATAATAAATAATAAATAGTAAATAATAAATAATAATAAATAATAAATAATAAATAATAAATAATAAATCATAAATAAATATAAATAATAAATTAGAAGTAAATAATAAATAATAAATAATAAATAATAAATTATAAATAATATATAATAAATAATAAATAATATAAATATAAATAATAAATTAGAAGTAAATAATAAATAATAAAAAATAAATAATATATAATATATAAAAAATAATAACTAATAAATAATAACTAATAAATAAATATAAATAATAAAAAATAAATAATAAATAAAAACTAAAAAATAAAAAATAAAAAATAAATATAAAAAATAAAAAATAAAATATAAAAAATAAAAAATAAATAATAAATAATAAATAATAAATAATAAATAAATATAAATAATAAATAATAAATAAATATAAATAATAAATAAATATAAATAATAAATAATAAATAAATATAAATAATAAATAAATATAAATAGTAAATAAATATAAATAATAAATAATAAATAATAAAAAATAATTAATAAATACATAATAGATATAAATAATAAATAAAAAATAAAAAATAATAGATATAAATAATAAATAATAAATAATACATAATAAATAATCAATAATGAATAATAAATATTAAATAATAAATAATAAATAATAAATAATAAATATCAAATAAATAAATATAAATAATAAATAATAAATAATAAATAAAAAATAAAAAATAAAAAATAAAAAATAAATAAAAATAAAAATAAAAATAAAAATAAAAATAATAAATAATAAATAATAAAAAATAAAAAATAAATAATAAATAATAAATATATATAAATAATAAAAAATAAATAAATAAATATAATAAATTATAAATAAATATAAATAATAAATAATAAATAAATATAAATAATAAATAATAAATAATAAATAAATATAAATAATAAATAATAAATAAATATAAATAATAAATAATAAATAATAACTAATAAATAATAACTAATAAATAAATATAAATAATAAATAATAAATAACAAATAATAAATAATAAATAAATATAAATAATAAATAATAAATAAATATATATAATATATAATAAATAAATATAAATAATAAATAATAAATAATAAAAAATATAAATAATAAATAAATATAAATAATAAATAATAAATAAATATAAATAATAAATAATAAATAAATATAAATAATAAATAATAAATAATAAATAAATATAATTAATAAATAATACATAAATATAAATAATAAATAATAAATAAATATAAATAATAAATTATAAATAAATATAAATATAAATAATAAATAAATATAAATATAAATAATAAATAAATATAAATAATAAATAATAAATAATAAATAAATATAAATAATAAATAAATAAATATAAATAATAAATAAATATAAATAATAAATAAATATAAATAATAAATAAATATAAATAATAAATAATAAATAAATATAAATAATAAATAATAAATAAATATAAATAATAAATAATAAATAAATATAAATAATAAATAATAAATAATAAATAAATATAAATAATAAATAAATATAAATAATAAATAAATATAAATAATAAATAAATAATAAATAATAAATAATAAATAATAAATAATAACTAATAAATAATAACTAATAAATAAATATAAATAATAAATAATAAATAATAAATAAACATAAATAATTAATAAATATAAATAATAATTAATAAATATAAATAATAAATAATAAATAATAAATAATAAATAATAAATAATAAATAATAAATAACTAGTTACAAATAATAGATAATAAATAAATTAAAGTATATTATAAATAATAAATAATAAATAATAAAGGAAACACATGAAAAAGTATGAAAAGACGTGATAAGGGATGAAAAATAGTGAAAACACATGAAAAAGGATGGAGAAGCATATGAAGAATGAGGCATTAAAAAGAATGAGAACGCATGAAAACTCGTGAAAACTCTGGAAAAATCCTTAATAATTCAACATAATCATCATAATAACCCATAAAAAACAATTGATAAAGATAACAAGTCATGGAAACCCAAATAAACAGTAATAAATGGAGCTACCGTTAAAACCCGTCAAAACGGTCATAAAGAGACAAAAACATTGGACTCACATTAAAGAAAGATAACTTATGATCCGAGAGTCTGTTTTAGATCCGCGACCTATCAAATCAAAGATCCTGAAACGATCTTCGACCTGAAAGGTGAAAGAGTCCGAATGGACAGACGGATCGGAAGTTATGACCATTAAAAAAAAGCTGATGGGGAACAGGTACTAGAAACGAGGCATTGAAAAACATAACAAACCCGATACCCACTAAAAAGGCCATAACATATGATCTAGGAGTGCATGTGGGTGCCGCGACTAGTCAAACTGAATCTCATGGAACGAGCTATGATCTGGAAGGTGGAGGAGGTCGAACTGACATGGGGATGGAAAGTTAGGTATGTTTGAAGACAAGTTCAACGGGACACCGTTGAAGAAAACGGGGTTTTGGAGGCCTTCTAAGGGGTTTTTGGGGTCGAAAAACATGACAAAAGCTTTCTTGTGTCAAACTGGTGCGTAGTTCTCTTCGCTGGCTTCGATTTGATACGTGGTAGAGCCCAAACGGACACCCGGAGCGAATGTTATGGCTGTTTGAAGTTGAAGAACTTTTTTCATCTTTCTTATAACTCTAATATCTTCCACACCTTAGACCGTCTCACGGTTATGATTATATGTCCCTCTAGATCTCTTCATGAGCTTCGATTTGACTGGTTGTGGCACTTCAACGGACGCCCGGATCAAAGGTTATGGTCGTTTTAGTGATTTCGGGGTTTCTCGTGTTTTCTTATTTTTTCATTTCATTTCGTGGCGGTTTTACCGAAACCACCGCTATTTCACGGTGGTTTTTTAAAAAACCGCCGCTATTCCTCGAATAAAATAATAATAATAATAATAAAAAATTTCCGTTTAGCGGCGGTTTTTAAAACCGCCGCAAAATGGCTGCCCGAAACGCGTTTCGCGGCGGTTTTAAAAACCGCCGCGAAAAAGCTGTTGCTAAACGGCGGTTTTCTTGTAGTGATACCATCATTTATCCCCCATATATAATAGGATATATCTTGTTGGTCAAATTACAAACATGTTAATACCTTAATCATGTATTCTCTTGAAAAATGAATACCCATTGAACCTTAGTGAAAACATGAATGCTGTCAAAATTTAACACTTTCTACATACCAAAATCCCAAAATTTCTATATACTCAAACCATGATATAAATTTGTACTTATATCAGTCATGAGCTCATGAATACTATCATACATATTATTTTCTCATTATCCCTTCATTATGCATATTTCATCCGCTTTCCAAAAATATTTAAATCACTTTTCATGGTTACTAGTACCATAAAATTACTGAAAACCACAATGGACCAATACATTGATATTCCAATATACCATTTAACTAACCCAACAACATTATTCTTGAATAACAATACATAAACACTTCAATCCATCCTCTTCAATGATTGTCATGGAATAAGTCCTTCCTTTCTTTAGAAGTAACCTCTTAGGTTAGGGCATTGAGTTGGGTAATGCCCATGTTCTCCATAGATAAGACATTGAACTCCATAACAGTCTGTCACTCTATGAGCCTTCTCTCCACACAGATAACATCTTCCCCTCCATTTGATGTATTCATCAAGGTTCTTCATCCCTTCTTTAGAAATCTCAATCTTCCTTTCTCTATGCTCCTCACCATGAGAATATGAATAATATTCCATCTTCCTGTTATTTGATGAATTAGGAATACCACTAATGTTCACCTTGTTAATCATATATCGCAATGTCTGATTCTGCATAATCACAAAATCTTTCTTTCTAGGAATTACGAAATTTCTTTTCTCATAGTCACCAATTTTTCCAATGGATTCAATGTTGACCCAATTCCTTCTGGTTCCCTCCATTGACTAAAACAAAAAACCATGGTGTAAGAAACCATTAAAATAACAAGGAACCACATAATCATAAAAAGTCACTTATGGGATGTATAACTTATCACACATTATTTAATCCATGACACCCTAGGTTTACCCTACATTATTCATGATCGTCAAAATAATTCTAGGACTGTAAACTATATTTATACTAAACCTTATGGACATCCCTAGACATACCTTAGAAATATCTCTAGGGATCTCACTAAAGTTATCGCATCCTACTTTCCAAAGGTTGACTAAACCGACCTCTGATACCAACTGTAGAGACCCAAAGCTTGACGTACATAGAAATTGCATTACTTTTTCAGAATACTTAATACATAAAAAAAACAAACACACAAGGACCATAATAGTTTATTTTCTTTGGAAACACGGAACATAATCTTCTAATCATGGTTAAAAGATCTTCAACATCACCCATAAAGATCTTCCCTTTTTTATTTTCTTACCTAAAACCTTTTTTATATCCTGTGGAAAAGCACATATAAAGGGTGAGCTCAAATGCTCAGTAAGGTTAAGCATGGAGAAAATAAAACAAACCATATACATTTGAACTTAAAAACATGAACAAAAATTTTAAACATCAAAATCTTGAGCAATGACATAAAACATGGCAGTACGTAAGGCATATATCATAATGGAACATCAATCATGATAAAATATCTTGGAAATAAAACTTGTAATTTTGGAAAAACAATAATCACGTGATATGATTTCCATAGTAGCCAAGGCATTTCCTCCAAGACCATATTAGTGGACAAAGTCCCTTTCTGAATCGAGTTCACTCCTCGTTCCAGTCCTATAACACTAAACCAGATTAACTTACCATTCCAGCCATGTCTATCTCATGAGATATAAATTTTTACCCAAGGCATTGGAGGGAGATATAGGTCCCACCCATCTCATAATGAAATCATTCTTACTTGTGGCACAACATAAACATAAATCATTCATGATAACCCAAATAATAAAAATGGGTTTTATAAACATCATCCCACCATAACATAATCCATATAAAACAAATGGATATCATTTCATCGTAAGAAAAGTGAAACCGTGTAAACAATTGAGACATTATATTTGAAACATAAACAAACTAAATAATGTCATCTTAGATGGAAAATAGTTTTGATAAAACACTTGAAATGAATTCTTGAAGAAAATATCCTTTCTTCTTCAAAATCATTTTTCTCTCAAAATTCCATGAAATTTTAATAGAAAAAGATTTTTTTTGGAAATAATCATGAAATTTTGTATAGTAAGGTTCATTGAAATAAGTCGTTATAAAACCGTAAAAATCCATTCATGCCATATAAGTTAAAAAAACATTCTCCTCATACTTTTGTCAGAAAAGTCAAAAAGTTCCTCGTATGGTAAAAAAAAGAAAGATTCCTTCCATAACACAAAGTAAAAGTCAAAGAGGGGTAAAAATTACATTAAACACACATTTAAGAATATTAAAAACTTTATGAAAACATTTTATGGGCATGGATGAAAAATATAACCCCAGTAAATACTTATGTATAAGCAATCTCAGATAAAAATGAGATTGCAGAATTATCCCTTACTTTTGTCCAATTTCTTTCATATGTGTCCAATAATCCTGTATAGTGGGTTTAAACATATTATTAACTTGTTACAAAACCCTAATAATATTTATGATATCATATATGATTCACTTACGACTTTATATTATCCGTTCATTTGTTAATTCCATGTTAAATAAGCGTTTTGGGTAAAATCGTTTCATTTATCGTCCGTGTTTTGACTTGTAATTATTAATATGATTACTTAGATCCTGATTAATTAATTCCAGAATATAAAACATGATTTATATATAAGATATATTCAGAATATACATATATAAAATATATCGATAAATGAAATGAAATACACCGTTCATGGAGACGGTAGGCCGTACGTACGCATGAATGCTGTTTTTCGTTTCCTTATTGAATTGAATGGAATTAAGTAGATGATATATTTATATATATACATACATCCAGTAGAATTATTATGTCATATATTTCATAATTACTTATTATATACACTTTATAATCATTCCAAAATTGTTAACATGGAAAATGAATCTCATCGCGTCGTGGAGACGGTAATCCGTACGTATGCACGAGCGATGATATCATTCCCATATTTATTGAATAGAATTGGAGTGGATGATATAATATCTTAGAAATCAGTATGATGTTATAATAACCATATAAAGTTATTCTCTACACCATTATATCCATCCAAGTATGGTGGTGGTGGAAAAACTGATTACACCACGACGTGTAGACGGTATTCCGTACGTACGCACGCGCAGTGATTTCGTTTTTTCATAGGATGGATAGAAGGTGAAATGGGGTTGTTTCATGTTTATAATAAAATATCAGTATATTATTGATACTTATGTTATTACTTTATAATTAAACAAATAAAGAAGAAGAAGTTGAAGAAGAAAGAAACTTGAAAGAATTGGGAGAAGAGATTACCTCTTCTCGACGCACCTCTTGTAAGCTTCCTCTTAAGGCACTGGAGTTGGTCTTTTGAGGATACCAGAAACTATATAGTGTTTTTAGGGAAGTTTAGAAGGGAAATGGTCAGGTTTTGGCCAATCTTGAAGGCTCAAAGTTTTGTAAAGAGGAGAGGGGGGAGGTACCCTTTTATAAGGGAGGAGAGGGGAACCTTTGGAAAAACTTAAAATATTATTTTATAATAAAGTCATATTCGGTTTTTAATAGCTCCAAATTAATTTATTTCAAAGATATGGTGGGGATGGGTCGAAATAATCTCAACCAATAGATTTCAGACAAGTTTAGGTTACTATTTTAACCTTATCATTTAGATTTAACTCTAAGTTAAATAATTTAACTTTTACCGTGTCTTCTTGTTTTCTTACACTATATGGTTAATAAACTTAATATAAAAAGGCAAAAGAACCCCAAGTGGTTAATTATTAATATATATAACTTTATCTAAGTCATTTGGCCGAAACTTAGATATTTAGGAATAAAATAAAAATTAATAATATAATATTTGTTTTAAAAACTATTTTATGTCAATTTTGACACTATTTGGTAATTGATTTTTGTGAAAATCATAACAGCATGATTAGTTAGAACAAAGTTAATTAAATAAATAATAATATTTCATATTAACCTATAAAATTAGTTTAATTCATAAAAAGTCTCAAATTACATTTATTTGAGTATTTATAATATCAATTATGTTAATATTTCCTTAATTATGTAATTACTGCATCATCATTGTGTCATAAATAAATTAAATTATTTAAAGGATAAAAATTATTAATAAAATACCATTATGTAGGAAATATTTTTAGATTTCTAATAAATATTTATAGTCGAATTTATCTTACTTATAACCCTATATTAATTTTTTTTTCGTTATTAAACTTTGATTTTAACTATTTTAACTCTTCTTTAAATAAAATAATATTAAATGTCCTAATCTAATAAAAGTGGACCTAAATGGTCATATTTTATTCCTAATGTTGTTTTTGGTTGAATTAAACTTATCCAATAGAATTAGGACATGTGTTAGTGTAATAATAATACCATTTTTACCCTTAATTACCCTATTTACTTTTAACCATGGTAAATAAAAGTAATAAAGTTACTAATCACCAAAAATTATTTTTATCTTATTGAACCACATTTTACTCGATGATATTAACGATGTCTCTCGGATTTTTGAAATTCCACTCAGAGAAGCTGTAAAATTAAGTTTTATGTAAATTTTCAAACTCTCCTAGGGGGTGGGTAAAAGATGGTGAAAAGTTCAATAAAATTTTCATATATCTAAAATTATTATAAAATGACTCCAATAAATTACATTGAACTTATATAGGTATTATATATCAATTTTGACCTAAAATAAATTTAAATAAAATAAATAATTATTTATACAAAAATTCGGTTTTTAAATAGTAACCTAGTGTTTTCACTATTCATCAAAAATTGAAAGTTTTCAAAAAAACACCAAAAATTCACCCTAGTCTAATTTCAATATTCCGAATCCAAAAATGAAGTCCCTTTTGAAAGATAAAATTTCAAAAAGTGGGTATTACTATTCATAATGGCTAGTTTATATAACATATCATTGTTTAGTGAAACTCGGTATTGCATACAACACACGCTATCGTGGAAGGTTGTGATTGCGTGTAATGAAAGCCAAGTCAGGGATGCATGTAGTGAAAGATCCTTTTGGTGTAGCGTACAACACAAGACATCAATGAAATTAAAAAGAATATTTTTCATAAAATATCGGGGTGTTACAAACCCCCTAAAATATTTTTATTCCTTTATTTTATAGCAACACAATAACCCTCAATATACTAGGTTTTTGTTATTATAAGGATTCTAACTACACTTACACACACCTATATATAATGGGTAAAGAACATACTATTTCTGTGGATGATGAACTACTGCCTCATGAAACGATGATTGTTCAATTATCTCCAACTGCCTCTCATTGTGGCCATTATGATGGAACTTTATTTATATTTGACATGTATTATATTTATATTGTTTCTATGCTTCTGTATTTTTCATTTATATAATACCTTTATGGTTTCCATAGTGGGTAAATACGATAATTTCATTTGAGGAAGTGCGGACTACCGCCCCCTTAAAGTGATATGACTCGTTAATGCCATACGTGGAACATATAAAAGATAGATTTACTGAAATTATATATATGATATTATACTGGATTTATAATATACCTATGTATAATTATATTTTCATTGCATTAAAATATAAAATAGAAATGAAAGTAGCGTTCATGCGTACGTACGACTTACCTTCTCCATGAATAGTGCATTTCATTTCTTATCTCTAAATTTTATGTACTATTATAAACACACATATATAATGGATATATATGATATATATGATATATAATACATTAATATAATTCTAGAGACAATGTACTTATTACCACATGGAAAATTTATAATTATAACAAGTTCAAATTTTAACTCAAGTTCCGAACATCGACAAAATGTCTGACACGAACTCAAATAATTAAACAATTGTTCTAAAAGTGTAATAAGTGATATAAAATGAATAATAAACTTAAAAAAGGTTCTTAAGTAAGTAGAAATTATCTTGAGTTTATTATTTCATAAATTAAAGAACGAAGGGGTCAAGTAAGACAAGAGGTAAGGACTTCATATCAATATCCTTTCATTGAGGCATATTTTGATTTATACTCGTATTTCTTTTATACGGTGTATAAAACCCTTGAAATTTTCATTTCATTCAAAGGGAATATTTTTTCTACGTATAATTTTACTAAACAAAGAAAATAACGTTTTTAATGTTTGCGGTGACAATGACCTCTCTGTCTCCGTAATCATTAGTTGGATTCCTCTATAAGCCTTAATGTTTTTAAAATGAAAAAACCCCTTATTCTGTTTTTTGGTTGTTTTGTTATTGAAAATGGTTTTTTAAATCTATTTATTATTTTAATATCTTAAAATGATTTATTTTTATTGGAAATGAAATGTTATTAGTGAAATATTTATATTTGCAATATTTTATGTGTTATGATTTTATAATGTCACTTGGACATTTGACAGTTGGTAACATGATAAACAAAATGACATGTGGTGCTGTGATAAACCAGGACAGGTGGTTAAGTTATAACCTCCAATGCATTGGGTATGGTAGTCGGCTGTCTGGCTATTCCATTTAGTGATATGTGTGGAAGTCGACCGTATGGTTATTCCATTATTTGTGTATTTATGTACCAAGTTACCTTTATATGTTATGTGTTATTTCTATTGGTTTTATGGTAATATTTTTGTCATAAAATTGTAATCAATGATCTTTTATTCTGTGAAGAGTATTTACTACTTCATAAAGGTGAAAATTATTACTTATGACAAGGTATTCATGGTTTACTTGTTGTTTTGAAAAACCAACAGTTTTCCTTCTTTGTGTATCCCTTACTGAGCTTTTTATGCTCATCCCAAATTTTTGAAATGTTTTTCATAGGGCATAAAGTGGAATAGGGTCAAGGATGAGATCAAGGAAAATTAATTCTCTCAAAAACATGGAACTGGACATAAATTTTTTTTTCAAAGAGTTTGTATTTTATAAAAAATGGATAGTGAGTAGAAGTGTCTACGTGTAATATTCAAGTTGTTTTGTTTATGTTTTGACCTAATTATCTAAAGCTCTAAACCTGAAAAGATCCTTAATGTGAATTATTAACTTAATTCAAGATTATGTAATGTTTAAGGCTGGGCCATATAGTTGGTACCATAGGTCGGTTTAGACAAAATTAAGAGTTTAGGTATTGTTACATTAATTTATGTTAAAATGGAAAAGATATAGCATTTATAGATTATCATGTTGCTTCACCTAATATATTTATGTGTCCAGAATGGTTTTCTACAGCGGAAACCGGACAACTATTTTTGGGATGACATGAGGAGGAAGATAACCTTTTAAATCAGCAACCTAACATGGTCAGAATCAGAAATGAACATTTTATTGCAGTGAAGGTATAATTGAATTAGGCTATAAATGGTAGTGGTATCCAGGCACGAGATCATCGAGAAAAACCATAGAGGAACGTGTCGGTAGTTGAATATTTTAGGAGGAAATGTCCCCCATCTTTCAGAGGATCAGCTGACACTATGCTAGATGAAGGGTGGATTAAAGAATTGGAGATGATTTTTGATGTCATGGGGTGTTCAAAAAATCAAATGGTTAGTCTCTATGTTTACCATTTTGAAGGTGAAGCTGATCAGTGGTGGTCGATGGTGAAAAATATCAGGGATAATTAGGATATTGTTGCTCTTGATTGGAATGAATTCAAAGGTATGTTTCTGGGGAAATATTTTCCTAAGGTGGTTCGTCTTAGGATGGAAAAACAATTCTTGTAATTGAGGCAGGATGATGAATTAGTGGCTGATTATGAAACAAAATTAACTCGTCTGACAAGGTATGCTATAAATTTCATCCGAGATCTTGATAGTAAGATAAATCAATTTTACTTAGGACTGATGCTGCGATATCGAAGATCATTATCCTCTCGTGAATTCAAAATCTATAAGAAACATGTCAGATATTCCGAGAAGGTAGAAATGGAGTTTTCTGATGATCAGGTGTTCCAAGAGAGTAAACAAAAGAATAGGTCTAGTTGGAAGGAAAAGGGAGAGAATTCATCAAAGAATACTAGAAGTAATAAAATTCAATATCCATCTTGTGAGAAGTGTGGTAAAAAGAATCATGGAGAATGTTTTTCAAAGTCTAGAAAGTGATTTTGGTGTGGAAAGTCTGGTCATATTGCTCGTAATTGTATGGAAGATGATCAAGAAGGCAATGAAAAGCCAATGGTATGATGTTTTAAGTGCAATGAAATGTGTCCAATGATGAACTCAACTGAGGTAAAGCTGCTAGAATACAAGCAAAAAGGGGTGGTGAAATCCTTTTCAACTACTTCAGCAGATATTGGGCCATCGAATGAAGTAGTATCAGGTACACTATTGGTTTTTTCAGATTATTCCAATGTGTTGTTTGATTTAGGGCCTACAGATTCTTTCATTTCTGAGAAGTTTTCTAGTGAATTGGGAATTCCATCTCAAGATATGAATCTTGAAATTAGGTTAAAAACACCTGGAAGAAATGTTGGGACAAAAAGAAATTATAAGAACATTATTGTCCTTATGTGAGGAAGGAAGCTACCTGCAAACTGTATTGTTTTCTCTCTAGTAAAGTTTGATGTTATTTTGGGTATGTATTGGATTTCTATTTATCATACTAAGATTGAATGCAAAGCTAAAGTAGTTTCTTTTCAGAAAGATTTTTGGTTTGTGTAGAAGAATGAACCCTTACTTTTGATAACATATCATGAAGCTAAGAGACTAGTACAATATGGAAATGAATGTTACCTTGCACATATTGTTGAAAATAAAGTAGTTCAGATTATTGATGACCAGGGGTAAATGAGTACTTTGATGTTTTTCTTGATGAGTGGCCTGGTATTATACCTGATCAGAAATTTTAATTTACTATTAACTTAGTTTCTTATGCTAATCCAATTTCATAACTTCCTTATAAAATGGCTCAAATTGAACTTTTAGAGTTAACAAAGTAATTACATGAGTTATTAGATAAAGGTTTCATTCGACCAAGCACATCACCATGGGGTGATCATATCTTGTTTGTTAAAAAGAAATATGGTTCAATGAGACTTTGAATTTGATTTTATAGCCTTGAATAACATTCCTATTAAGAACAAGTATCCTTTTCCTCATATCGATTATTTGTTTGATCAGCTCCAAGAAGCTCAGTATTTTTCGAAGATTGACTTGAGGTCAGGGTACCATCAGTTGAAAGAAAAAGAATAAGACATTCCGAAGACCACGTTTCATACTATATATGTTCATTATGAATTTGTAGTTATGCCTTTTGGGTTAACCAATTCACGTGCAATATTCATGGATATTACGAATATAATTTTCAATGATTTCTTGAATAATTTTGTGGTTGTGTTCATTGATGATATTTTGGTTTATTCTAAAAGTAAATATGAGCATGAAAGTCATTTCAGGATTGTCTTGAAAACCTTAAAAGAAAAGGAATTGTATGGGAAATTTAGCAAGTGTGAGTTTTGGTTACAACAAATTTCATTCCTTGGTCACATTGTATCAAAAAATGGAAAAACTATTGATCCTGTTAAAACAAAATTTGTTGAAGAATGGCCAAGACCCACAAATATAACTGAGATCCATAGTTTTCTTGGTTTGGAAGGTTATTACTAGGGGTCTGTTGAAAAATTTTCATGGTTATCTAGCCCAATGACTTAGTTAAATTGAAATGGTGTTAAGTTCATTTGGGAAAAAGAATGTGATGATTTGTTTTTTTAGGAATTGAAAAGAATATTGGAGAGTACTCCAGTTTTGGCACTACCTTCCAGAAATGGTGAGTTTTTTTATCTACAATGAAGCTACATTGAAAGGACTTGGATGCGTCCTTATGTAAAATGATCAGGTAATTACTTATGATTCACGTTAGTTGAAACCTCATGAGTTAAATTACCATACACATGATTTGGAATTAGATTCTATTGTTTTTGATTTAAAAAATTAGAGGAATCATCTATATGGAGTAAAATGTGAAATATATACTGATCAAAAAATTTTGAAGTATATATTCACTCAGAAATAATTGAACATGAGACAAAGGAGATGGAAGGAATTAATCAAGTATTTTTATTGCACAATTCATTACCATCCAGGAAAGGAAAATAAAAGGGATGATGCTTTGAGTTGAAAGAGTAATGCTATATTAATGATGTTAGGTTTGGAACAAGATCTTTTGATTAAAAACTTGATAAACTTTGGTATAAAAGTTTTTGGTGCCATAAACTCCTCTGTTTTGTTTCAGGTGTTAGTGAAATCATCTCTATCAGACAAAATTAAAGAATCATAGAAGGAAGACAGTGAGTTACATAAAAAGGTAGAGTTGGTTCAGAAGGGTAAGTTTCTTGAATTTAACATTGATAAAGATTGTGTTTTGAGGTTTGGAAAGAGATTATGTGTGCCTTGTGATTCACAGTTGAAGACAGAATTATTATGTGAAGCTTATAGTTCTCTGTTTATTGTTCATCATGGAAGTACTAAGATGTACAAAGATATTCAGGAGTAATATTGGTGGGATGGAATGAAAAAAGATATTTCTGATTTTAGTATGAAGTGTTTTACTTGTCAGAAGGTTATAGTAGAGCTGTAGTTACCAAAAGGGATGATTCAGTGTTTACCGATGACATAGTGGAAATGGGAAAATATATCTACGGACTTTGTTGTGGGATTACCAATGACTTCTAAAGGTAATAATGCAATCTGGGTTATTGTTCACCGATTGACTAAATCTTCTCATTTCCTTCCCATTCGAGATACTTTGTCCCTAGATCAACTTTCTTGGTTGTATGTTAAAGATATATTTAGGTTTCATGGAGTTCCCCTCTCCACTATATCTAATCACGATCCTAGGTTTACTTCTAACTTTATGATAGGCCTTCACAAGTTATTGGGTACTGAATTAAATTTTAGTACAAATTTTCATCATCAATTAGATGGGCAGTCATAATGAACAATTAAGACCTTGGAGGATATATTATGTGCTTTCTTAATAGATTACCAGGGATGTTGGGACCAACATCTTTATTTGGTTGATTTTTTTTATAATAATAGCTCTTATTTCAGTATACAAATGGCTCCATTTGATTCATTTTATGGGAAGTGGTGTTGAAGTCCAACTTTTTGGAATGAAGTAGGTGAAATGAAGATAATGGGACCAGAATTGGTAGAATAGATGGAAGAAAAAGTTCAGTTGATTCAGAAGCACACGAGAACAGATCAGAGTAGGAAGAAAAGTTATGTGGATAACCGGAGGAAGGAGTTTTTTATCAGAGGTAGGTGATCATGTCTTTCTCAAATTTTATCTATGAAAAGAGTGATGGGTTTTGGCCAGAAGGGAAAGTTGAGTCAGAGGTTCATTGGATCTTAAGGAATCTAAGAGAAATTTGGATAAGTTGTGTACAGAGTGGATTTACCTCCAATTTTATCCCATGTATACAATGTCTTTCATGTTTCAATATTGAGGAAGTATATTCCAGATTCATCTCATGTTTTGAGCCTAGAGGTAGTTCAGTTGTAATAGAATTTCTCTTATGAAGAACAACCAGCCCATATTCTTGACTGAAAAGAGAAAGTGTTGTGGAATAACGTAACTAATCAGGTAAAGGTTTTTTTGGAAAAAACATATGGTTGGAGAGGGAACATGGGAATATGAAAATTCTATGAGGGATAAATACCCCCATTTATTTGATAAGTAAATAAAATTGTGAGGACACAATTTCCAGAAGGGGGGAAGGATGTAACATCCAAGGTAAATAAAGAATAGTAAATATTAATATTTATTAATTATATATTAATTTTACTTTAAATGGGACACTATGTTCGATGGAATACCCGATATGAAACAATGGGTTTCTTTGAAATCTTATATTTCACACAATGCTGAGTCATACTGAAAAATAATAATATAATATTATTTTAAAGGGTAATTAATGCCTAGCCATTATTTTGGCAGAAATGAACAGAACTAACTAAAATATAATTATACATTTTTGTTAAATGTTTTTACATTTATCCAATAAAAGATAGAGGCTTAAAATGAGAATGAATCTAATTTTAAGCACAAATAGTCTAATATTATTTAAAAGATTAATTTACCACCTTTTGATAGAGAAACCTTGTCAAATATTGTTTTGGTCACTTTTATATGTTGAATTTGACAAAATAAAACATTTATTTAGAATCAAGACCTCAAAATTTACTTTGGGTAAATTTTTGGTATTTTTTTGATAAAATTCAATTTTTAATGAATAGTGAAAAATACATTATTTTAATTAAAAACTACCATTTAATATAATTTATTTATATGGTTAGATTATATTTTTAATTATTTTTAAATATTAATTAGATTAGATTATTTACATTTAATCCAATGTTGTTCATTGGAAGTAATTTCACTTTGAAATTGGAAATAAACAAGTGCCAATCTTTTATTAGTTATTATTTCTTAAAAACATGCTTTTTTTGTTTTGAAAATGGTAATTAATTTTATAATTAATTAATCTAACTTCTATGTTTTGAATTTGGTAAAATAGACAACATTTTTGAATTCGGAATATCAAATATAGCTTAGACTGAATTTTTGGTAATTTCAGAAAAACTTCAATTTTTGATGAATAGTGAAAACACTGAGTAATAGTTAAAAAATTGCCTTTTTCATTTAAATGAAATTTTACAACTTCTGAGAATTGAATTTCAAAAATCAGACATTCATGTTTGTTATTAGTATGTAAATTGTGGTTCAATAAGATGAAAATAATTTTTGGTGAATAATAACTTTTGACTTTTATTTACCACTATTAATGGTAAATAGAGTAATCAAGGTACAAATAATATTATAATAATATTAAGTTACCCTATCAAGTGTCCTAATCATATTGTTTGAAACATTTACGACCATGGGCATCCTTGGGTAGATTTTGGGCCCCCATGAGTGATAATGACACTTTATATTAATTAATTTAAAGTAAAAGACAAAAATGACATAAACATATATCTTTTACTAAATCAATTTTTACATTGGGTTATATAAGTTATCTCCTAGACTATAAATATTAATTATAAATTTAAAAAAATTTCATACATCATGGTATTTTTTTTATTACTTATAGACATCAAATAAATAAAATTATTTATGACATAGTAATGATGTAGTGTTTACCTCATTAATAAATGATTTAAATAAATAAGACAATAAAAATTAAAAAAATATCCAAAACCTGTACAATTATTATTGGATTATTTTATTTCGAACATGAGTTATCTTTTATTTTAATTTAATGAGTTTTAGACCTTTTGAAACCGAGAATCATTATATAATAATACAATATTTTCAAACTTTCCTAAAGAGAACCTCCTCCCCCTTTTAAAAATCCCTCACCTCTAACCCATTACTCATACCTCTCAAGCCCCTTGGGTCATCCAAACTCTACCCAATTAAGCTCCCTACATACCTTTATACCATAAGGAAGCCTTAACTTCAGTAGAAGGCACTTCAAGAAATCCTTTTCGTTCAAACCAAAGGGAGTTACCCGATTTAAAGGTAATGTCTACTCTTAAGTTTTTTTGTTTTATTTTCCTTATACAACCCCCTAAACTATTTTTATTCATTTATTTTATAGAAAAACCAGTATCCTCAATATACTAGGTTGTTTTTATGAGAAGTATTTAACCTACACTTACACACACCTCCATCTAATGGGTAAAGAACAAACTGTTTCTATGGACGACGAACTACTGCCTCACGAAACAATGATTGTTCAATTATCTCCAACCGCCTCTTATGGTGGCCATTATGATGGAACTATAATTATATGTGATATATATTATATTTATATTTTTTCTATGATTCTTTATTTATCATTTATATACTACCTTTATGGTTTCCATAGTGGGTAAATACGAAAATTTCATTTGAGGAAGTGCGAACTACCGCCCATCAATGTGATATGACTAGTTAATTCCATATGTGGAATGTATAAAGGTTGGAATGACTGAAATTATCTATATGATATTATTATGGAATTATAATATACCTATGTATAATTCTGTTTTCGTTCCATTAAAATATGAAATAGAAATTAAAGTAGCGTTCATGCGTACGTACGACTTACTGTCTCCATGAACGATGCATTTCATTTATTATCTCCAAATTTTATGTAATGTTATAAATACATATATATACTGGATATATATGATATATATGATATCAAAATCATGAATATAATTATGGAGATATTGGAATTTTTACCACATGGAAAATTTATAATTATAACAAGTTCATTTTTAACTCAAGTTCCGAACATTGAAAAAATGTCAGATATGAAATCAAAAAATTAACCAATTGTTATAGAAAGGTAATAAGGGATATAAAAGGAATAATAAACTTGAAAAAGGTTCTTAGTAAAGTAGAAATTAAATTATTTTTATTATTCAAAAAATTAATGAATGAATGGTTCAAGTCAGACACGAGGTAGGGGACTTTGTCTCAATCTCCTTTCATTGAGGCATATTTTGATTTATACACGACTTTCTTTTATATAGTTTATAAAACCCTTCGAATTTTATTTCATTCAATGGGTATATATTTTCTATGACACATTTTACTAAATGAAAAAAGGAATGTTTTTAACTTCTGTGGCGACAATGACCTCTCTGCCGCCGTAATCGTTAGTTGGCTTCATCAATAAGCCTTAATGTTTTTAAAATTAAAAAGAAACCACTTATTATGTTTTTCAGTGTTTTGGTATTGAAAATGGTTTTTGAAATTGATTTATTATTTCAATAACTTTAAATGATTTATTTTGATTTCAAATGAAATGTTATTAGTGAAATATTTATATTTGAAATATTTTATGTGCTATGATTTTATAATGGTACTTGGACATTTGATGGGTGATTATGTGATAAACCAAATGACAGGTGGGGTCGTGATAAACTAGTATGGGAGGTTGCGTTATAACCTCTAATGCATTAGGTATGGAAGTCGGCCATATGGCTATTCTATTTAGTGATATGTGTGAAAGTCGATCGTATGGTTATTCCATTTAAGTATGATTATGTCCTAAGTTACCTTTATATGTTATGTGTTCTTTCTATGGGTTTTATGTTAATAATTTGGTTACAAAATGGTAAGAAATGATATTTTATTTAGTGAAGATTATTTACAACATCATAAAGGTTAAATTTATTACTTTTGATAAGGTATTCATGGGTTACTTGTTGTTTTGAAAAACTAACATTTTTCTTTCATTGTGCCTCACTTACTGAGATTTTTATGCTCATACCATGTTTTTGAATTGTTTTTCATAGGATATAATTTATAATTGGGTCAAGGATGGGATCATGGAAAAGTCATGCCATCTAAAACATGGAACTACACATGACTCTTTTTTAAAGAGTTTTTATTTTATATAAAAAAATGGATAATCAGTTGAAGTGTATACATGTTATATTCAAGTTGTTTTGTTTATGTATGACCAAATTCTTTAAATCTCTAAACCTGAAAAGATCCTCAATGTTAATTATTAACTTAATTCAATATTATGTAATGTTTAAGGATGGGTACTTATAATGAAACATTTTGATGATTCCATATATGCATAATGTTTCATGGTATCATCCATGTCCAAGGATATTTTAAAGAAAAAATAGGATATGGATACATATAACACCATGTATAAAATTAATGATAATTTTCAAGATAATGTGAGAAAATATAGATATGAGATATCTAATGAACTATTTACTTGGAAGTTTGCAGAGTCAGTATCAGCTAAGCCTCATGTAGTCAAGCTAATTGGTTACATCCATTGATTGTACATCTTGGGATTTGATATCCCTAACAAGATATACATAGATCAAAATTTATCATTACAACATAAAAGCTTCATTATTATCATTATTAATTATAATATGATAAATAATGGGAAGTCTATCTTGGAACTCATAACTTTAATTCTAGATGTGTATAAGGACATGATTAATAAAAAACATATAGTCGTTAGGATTAATTAAAGGAATAATAAGGAAAAGGACCCCAATAATCAACCAAAGGCTAAGGATTATGAGCATCATCCTTGTAATAAAATTAATATCTAAAAGTTGTTAAAGGAAAATAATTCAATATTTTTTTCTCATGTGGAAAGTTGGTCCATTGAAAGAAGAACTACACCTAGTTAATGAAGAAAGGGGAATATTTATGTGATTTTATTATCAATTTCAATGTTTCTGTATCAAAATATTGGGTATCAGATAAAGATTTTGGTTCTCACATATGTATTAAAATGAAATAACTAAGTATATTTTACAAGATCACATGAGAATAAGTGAATTTATGTGCTTATAATGGAGAAATTATGGTTGATCTAGCCATTAGATACTACTACCTCACATTGGAAATAAGAATTATCTTTGTTTAAAGAACTCCTATTATGTGCCCAGTATTTCTAATAATACAATCTATGTTTCTTTTGTGGACATGGTGGATTTATTTTTATGTTTGGAAAAAATAATAATAATTTCCTAGAAATAAAATTTTTATGGTATGTAACAACTCTACAATGGTCTTTGTGTATTTTATTTTGAAAACCAAGTGTTAGAAACTGATAATGAATCAATTTTTCGGGACTAATTTGATAACTTGTTATAGAATCACCATTTTAGTCATCTAAATGAGAATCATTTAATAAGTATTTATCAATATGGTTATATTGACTATTATAAGATAAAACTATTTGACAAATGTTACACTTGTTTACAAGGAAAGATGACAAATCCACTATTTTTTGGACAATGTGAAAGGGAAAAAAGCTTCTTGAATTGGTACACACGGACATGTAAATGAATTTCCTAGAGAATATATAGTATATTTTTCTTACTTCATAACATTTAATGATTACTTAATTATATTTGGATATATCTACTTAATGAGGTATTAATCCATTTTTTTGGAAACTCAAAGAGTTTAAGAATGAAGTATGTAATCAACTAAGAAATAAGTTAAAAAATCATTGATTTGATTGAGGTGGTGAGTATCTTAACGAAGTGTTCATCTTATTTATATTAGAGTGTGGTATTTTATCCCAACTTTTCCTCTTTATACACCATAGTGGAATGATGTTAGTTAAATGAGCAACAGTACCTTTCTTGACATGATGAGGTCAATGGTGAGTCATGAACTCCATATATTTTCCTTTTGGGGATATGCATTGAAAAATAAAACATATGCACTAATCCATGTGACAAACCAATAGGAAAATATTATTTGATACCCATTTTATATTGGTAAGGAACCCACATTTCCAAACATGTGTTCATGGGGATGTGAGACATTTTTAAGCCCTTAACAAGAAACAAACTATAACCTCAAGGCATGTAGTGTTTCATTATAGGATATCATAAAGAATATTTCCTATAAACACTTCAGGTAAAATAATTGTTTTTGTCCCATGTCAAACAATTCTAAAGAGTAAATAGACCCCCATGAAGTATAGTGGGTAAATGATTGACTTCAATGAAGTTGATTCTCTATATAAACAAAAGTTGGTGAGGGAACAGATTCCATATGTCTCCATGGAAGAGTTTGTTCCTAAAACAAAAGTACTATTTAAGTGCACTAGAGGGGTTAGAGAAAAATAGAGATATGGTTTTTTGTCACTAATGATGGTGACTCATTATTGGTTGAAAATAATGATACTACTTTTTACAAGTAGGTAGTATAGACATTCAAAGATATAAGATTGAAATAATCCATAAATTCTAAAATGGATTTTATGTATTAGAACCATGCATGGTGTATGATTTATCTACCAGTTGATGTAAATCCCATTGGGTGCAAATGGTTAATCAAGAAAAATTTCAGAATGAAAGGTAACCCGAATACTTATAAAGAAAGACTAGTGTCTACAGAGTTTGAATAGTGTTATCGACTTGAAAATTGAAAAAACATTTCTTTAATTTACATATTTAAATCTATTAGAATTATACTCAAATAGTAGTTTTAGAAAACTATGTCATTTGGATGATGAATTTCAAAACAATATTTTTGAATGGAAATATTTTTTAATATTTACAGATGAAACAACCTAAATGGTTTGAAAATATTGGTAATTACAATAAGTTATGTGATTTTTAGATATCCATTTAAAGATTAAATAAAGAATCTATGTCATGGAACATTCAGTTTGATGAATCCAATTTTTTTTGTTTAAAAAATAATGAATATGAGCCATGTGTTTACAAGTGCTTTAGTGAGAGTGTGGTCATATTCTTAGTTGTATATTTTGATGAAATATTATTTATTGGAATTGATATACAATTAATATAGTAAATTAATTAGAGCTTAAACTTGTGTTTCTCTAGGAAGTACTTTGGTGATGAAATGTATATCCTTGTAAATAAGATTATTCATGCTAGATCAGAAAATGTTTATTTGAATAAGTCAAGGTCATTACACTGAACAAATACTAAGGATATTTATTATGGAATAATCTAATAGGGGATTGGTTTCAACATCACATGCTATACATCTCTCTAATAAAATGCATCCTAAGATAGAAAAAGAGAGATATAGAGGGAATGGTTGAGACCCCATATAATTCTATTATAGGATCTATCATGTATACCATATTATTTACTAGGATTCATGTTTTATACACTTAAATCATGGTAGGGAGATATCAAGAAGATCTATCAAAACAACATTATTATGTTGTTAAGTATATCTTTAAGTATATCTGGTGTACTAAGGATATGTTCCTGATATATAGAGGATATAAGGAGCTATTCATAAAAGGATATACTAATGATAGTTTTTAAAAACGATTATAATGTTTTGAAATCACTATCAGGGTATATTTTTAGTCTCAATAGAGGATCTGCAAGCTGTCAGAGTTCAATATAGATAGTTCTCACATGTTTTATAATGGAGTTTGAGATTATGGATTCTTATAATGATACCAAATAAGATTTATGGATATTCAACTTTGCCCAATATATTTATGTGGTTCCCATTAGTAAATAAACTATCACATTTTATTGTGATAATACTGTGGTGGTGGAACTTGTAAAAGATCCAAGGTCACAACAAATGATTAAGCACATACTCTGGAATTATAACATCTTGAGGGATTTTTTTCAGAGGGATGAGGTTGTAGTGAGTAGTGTTTAAATTGAAGAAAATATTGAATACCCATTGACTAAAGCCTTATCTCATTAAAAACATGTGTATCATGGGAGACCTAGGGGAATGAATGTTTTTAGCAATTGAATCTAGTGTACATGGTAGTATTTTGGTTTTTTAACCCCAGAAAAAAATTCTAAATACATTATGACAACTATTGTTCATGAATTTTTAATATTAAAAAAGTTTTATCACATCTTGATTATTTTTCTGTGTGACTTAGTATGTGATAATATCCATTGAGTAAATTTTGTACTAAAAGGTCATAACAGTTCCTGATATAATGAGAACCTAAAAGTGTCATGAAATTATTCTTAAAGATAAGTTCCATTCCCAAATGGTATCATTTTATGAGAAAAAAATGATACATGATATCAGTGGCAGGGGGATAAAAATTCATTTAGGTTTTTTCTCATGAATTCCATTCTGGGTAATCTCAAGATAGATGATTATGAGAACTTGACCTGCTAGTAGAAAAATAATTATATGTGTCTTTAGATGATCATATCTTCAAACTTTGTAATGGTACTTGGAAATTAATATTATTATTAATGAATATCCCGAGTTGTTTATTTTGATGTATTTCTATAAACCATGATGAAATATCTTCATAGTGAATTTAGGTATGTTGGGTGCGTCATGATTAGTATTTTGTTGATGAATAATGTAGGAAAGGACTTTTATCTTTTATTCAAGAATAAAAGTTGATATATTAGGCCCTTTTATGGGAAATAAACTTCTTAATTAATTTTATGGGCATGTAATTTCTATTAGGGAGTTCAATTCTAGAAATTCAAAGAAAGAGACATAGATAATATAGGTTGATGGAACCAGTATGAAACCTTCTCGATTAGATATATCAAGATAAATTTATTAAATTACACAATGTATGTTCATAAGAGTTTTTATGTTGTTTCCACATAAAATTTTTTCTTCGTGGGATGCCTGGCTTGCTATTAGATGCTCTCCTTGGAAATTTAGTGGTGTATCCGAATTTCCCTTATCAAAAGGCCTAGAGTGTAACACATGAAGTTTATTCATAACCTTAGTTAATTATATATATATATATAACATGTTAGATAAAAAATATCCATGTATGTATTTTAAAAAATATTCATGTTAGTTTGATTAAAAATATTCATTCTCCAGTAACGTAAGGGAATATATATGTGAGTTGAATATTTAATGAATATTTATTCATTAGGAAATTAAATAAATTATTATATGAATATATAATATTAATTTATTCTAGTTTTTTTCTCAAGGTAAGAAAATATTTTTTTACCTTCATATTTAATAAATATTTATTCACTAATTAAGTTAATATAATATTTTTTATTTATTGATTAATAATTGATTAATAATTATTTAATTAAATAAATAGTCATTATTTGTGGCCTAATAAAGATGGATGATGATTGACATTATGAGTTTAATGGTTAGGAAAGAAATTTCATATTAAATATTATTTGAATAAATATTAAATTATTTATTCTAGGAAATTATATTTTTTTCATCCATGAGTTTAGATCACGTCAAGTAAATAACATTGATTCTATTATTATTTAGACACCAGGTTCTACATGGATTAATAAATTAACAAAGAAACTTATGAAATTGTAATTTTATAACCCTAGATTCTTTATTCCTTATTATGAATTTTTTCAAAACCCATGCCAGTTTCAAATGGTTGTGTACAATGAGTTTCAGAGATGATTCTCTCAAGACCCAGAGAGTTGTTCTTTTAAAACACTCTCAAGAACGTTGGAAAACTCTCATTCTCTACCAGAACTATTCCTTATCACCATGAAGGATTCTCCTATGATAAAAAATGATCTCCATAAGAATTATTTCCATCTACGCCGGTGCCTATAAGATTCTATGATGACGATTGGAGGTTCACAAAACACATGGGGATCCTCACTAGATATAATATACCATGGATTCCTATAATTGAATGATGGTATGACAAGTGAAAATTATCTTATCATAAAAAATGAATAAATGAAATTCAACACAAGGTATTTATTTATTCAAATAAATAAATTAACAAATTATATGTGAAAAGATCCTCTCTTCTTTCTTCTGGTGTTTCTATCAATTAATATTTGGTTTAATTATATTAGTCATGATATTCTTCATCATATATATATATATATATATTATTACACATATATTAGGAAAAAATCCAAATTGGAAACTACTTAAAATTCACTCTCACTACTACGAAATCATTCAGGATTATCTCTGCTCAATAAACCAACTGATAGTTAAAATATCATAGTCATATCACATATTTATTTTATTTCTTAGTGAATATTTATTTATTTATTTTATGTAATTCATTGATTTTTAGATAATTTAATTAGATCTCATAAATTAAATAATTTAATAATCATACCAAGTTTAAATAAAACAAAATTATTATAAATAAAATATTTTATTAGAGATGGATAATTAATGAAGTAATTTCCACAAAATGTTAAAAGACACGTGAAGAATAAAATAACCAATATTTAATCAAAAGTTAAATAATGTCCTTTAATTAAAATATTGGGTCCTAAATGACTTCCATAACTTGATTTAGAATGAAACCATAAATAAAAGGCCTCATTAGGATACTTTCATTTACCAGGGAGTCATTTTAAATATTTCTCACAGACTTAACCAAGTTAGCATCAAGAGTAGTTTCCATCAAAAGACTTAGTGTAACTTAGAGAAAATAATTGAGAATGTAATTGTATATAATATTAGGATTGAAGAGTCACTTGAAATATCAAGGAAATGTGAGTTAATATAGTTAGAAACAAAAACTTGTATAAATACCTTTGAATAATTTGATCCAGACATTGTTTGGATTATTAGAAGGGGAATATGAATATATTACAATAAAATATATGAGAAACATATTATTTTGAATCTAATAGTGAGGGGTATTTTGATTTTATAAACTAGTAGGATAAAAATTAAATTAGTTTGTTAGATCATAAAAAGAAAATAAAGATAAAGTACTAAAATATGGATTTATTCATTATAGATAAATAGAAAGAAAAACCACTAAAACACAGTGATCAATCTTGGACAATGAAAATTTCCCCACCAGTATAAATTTCAAAGAGAGATATAGACACTTTGGGATTTATTAAGTTCAATAAAGTTTATATTATTTGTTAGATTTCCCTCTTCTCAATTTTCCACTTCTGTAAGTGAGTAAAGGTGAAAATGATGCATACATGAGATATATAGAGGATTCTTTAGATGTTTGTTGAATCATGTGATCATGTATTTTTTGATAGATTAATATGAAACATAACAACATGTATTAATAAACCATGATCAATTATCTTCTTTTTTATAAAAAGGATATAGAGAGGATAATTATAAATTATATTTTCAATACACTATACAAGTTTAAATTGAAATACAAGTATCTATCTAGTGATCATGATTTCATGATGTTGAATAATATCAACCATTTAGAGAAATTTAGTTTCTATATGGATAAGAAAATATCCACTAATATAATATTTTCATCCATAACACTGATATTATCTATATTTATTAAGAATTACAAAATAAATAGTATAGAGAAGATGCTTAGTAATTTTTTGACTATGGATCAACAAGATAATATGGATTTAGGGGAACATGGTTACTCTCCTCTTACAATGAAAAAGTGAGGGAAAAGGTTGAAAATACAATGGGAATTTTAAAGTGAATCGATCCTTTCTCAAATTACTTCAAATAAATAAAATATCCAAATAGAGAGAAATGAAAAGAATGATGTCTTCTTTACATGTGGCAAGAAAGGTCCCCATAAGTAGAACTACAATAAATTAAAGAAGAATAAAGTAAAATATTATAAATATTTTATATTCATTATTTCATGTAACATTTATATTTAACTTATTGGGTATTAAATAAAACATATAACACATATATTTGTATCAAAAAATTTGAATCAAGTATTTTTATAAAAATAAAAATTAGTAAGGAAAACATTTTATGTAACTGAAGGAGGGTGGTTCTTAAGTTGGCTCAAATTAGGTCATAACTTCACTTTTTCTAGTGGATTGATTCTCATAAAACAATTTTTTAATATTGATTACCCCATAAAAATTTATCTTATTTTATAGTTCTATACATAATGATTTGTTATTTCATGTTTATAATTGATGTTATTATGGGACATCATACTTAAATGAAATATTTTAATAATAATTGAATAATATATGTCCAATATCAACAATTAATGATGAATATAAAATTTAAGACTCAAATAGAATGAATTGGAGACATAATAATTATTAGTCATGTAAAAAAGTAAATGTCATAGTCTTAGGTATTTTGACATACTTATTAATTTTTAAGAAGAAGAAACCTTTAATGTTTAAAGGTCAAAAATCTAAAAGGATTATAGAAGTAGTTCAAAAAGATACATGTGAACTTTTCGAAGAATATTATAAATGTAACTTAAATACATCGTGATATTCCTTTATAATATTTTTATAATATAATGTGAAATAATGGATACACTTGGTAAAAGATATATGATCCTCCAAGTGAGTTTGTCATAGAATATCTTAACCAAGAATTCATCGATCATTTAAATGTTGAGTGAAGATATTATGGAACTCACTTTACCTTATACAAATCAGAGTTATGATTATAGTAAATGAAGGATTGATTATGAGTTTTATATGTGTTACCAATATTCCATTATCCTTCCAATAATCTTTTTTAAAATAGAACCATTAACACTACACCATATGCTCACTATATTTACTAATGAATATAATATAAGTTAAAAAATTAATGGAATACATTATATCATAGTTTCTTGTGTTTTTTTGATGATAACCATTTGTTAAATCTAATTTTAGAAACAAACTTACATCAAGAAAAAATTACACCATAGTTAATTATATTTATTTACTTAGGATATAACTATCCCTAATATATAAAGGTATTAATAAAATGATTGAATATGTATATATATGAGAGAAGTAACTCTATTTCCAGATAGTGGGGGAAATTTATTCATTAATTAATTCAACCCTCTATGTGCACATGTCTTGGTATTATAATATTAAACTCTAAAGGACTTATTTAGAAGAGTTATTCTAGAGAAACATACTTCATATGAAAGATTAAAGTATTTATTCTGGATCTGTTGGGTCACAAAGAGTGATATGGGCAGATTAATGACCTATTTTATTTTATTATTTAATCACTTTTTAACCCAACCACTCCAAAATGTTAAATTTATTGATCCACTTAGTGATTTCTAATATCCTCATCTTCATGTGAAGTAATAGAAACTAACAAAGGTACACACCCTATTTAAAAGGTTCAGTTGAAATGCCTACTTATTACCATATTGGTTATTCCCCTAAAAATAGATTATAAACTATAATGTTATTAGAAATTACAATAGTACCCTAAGTCCACATGAGTGTGATTTGTTACACCCACAATCACATTATCTTCCCTGACTGGTTATACTATATAGTCTTAATATTCTACAACAAATGATTAGACTATTTAGTTACAAGCTCTTCCACTTTTTATGATGATCCAGTAATATAAATTTATCCTTCTTCTCCAGAGATATATTTACCCACGATATTATAGGATAAGGAATTATCATGTATAACTTGAAGATATTCAATAATATTCTAGTCAGGAGACTTCTTCCAGATCAAGAGTGGTCAGGATCTTCCTTTGTTTCATGAACACTCAGGTGAAAAATAGATCCCATTCTTATTCAATGGTGCACATATTTGTTTCATACTTTCTATATGAAACATTTTTGTATCATGTTCACATAAATCTCTTGCACAATGTTTGCAGGTTCTCTCAATATTGAAAAACTGCTCAATTTTTTTATTTTTCAACCCACATACATTTATACATAGAAATATTTCTCATACTAAGTAACCATTTGTATCTAGGAAGTCCTTGATATTTGAAAGCATGTGTGATATTATTCAATTTAAATCAGTTATCAAATTTATCAATGTATTCCTCACTTAAATTATCATTTGAATATTCCTTTAAGCCTCATAAATACTAGAAATTTTAATTCTTTCCATGATATTAATATCACGATTTTATAAAATCCTAAAATATTTCTAATTTAAAATTATTCGATATATCCACATCCATAGACTCATATATATATATATATATATGACAAATGAAACATCTTATTTTTATAATTTTGGATTTTAATACTTGTACTCAATACACAAGGTAATAATATGTTACATGGTTCTTAAATACGAATTTAAATTCAACATACGGAAAAAAAATCCCACCCATTTATCTTTAGAAACATAATAGTATATTTCTATGTTGTTCACTTCAGCTAAGTAATAAAATTCACTTATAAAAAATTTCCCATGTTGCTGCAGCTAGATTTTCCTACATGTAGAATTATCTATGCATCATAAGTGGATATGATGGAAATTTAGCTATGTAGATCATTAAAATATGTGAATTTTTATACATTCTCAAAATGATTAAGTGAATCTATATAATTCAGGACTTCACTAAAAAAGTATCAAATCCTCTTTATATTTTTTTTAGTTCTTCTAAATCACTTAAAAACTTTTCAAAAACATTTATAGGAAGTTCTCATTCATCTATCAACACTTGATTTTGATTATTTTAAAGGTTGAAAAAAATCATCATACTTTATTTTGTAGACTTTATTAAACATCTCCACTCGATTTATTTATGTTATAGCCTTAGTTTTTATAGAAATAGACCATGGAAGTACCTTGAACATATTATAGAATTATTTAAATGATTTATCAATAATGAAATAAAATGGTTTGACTGGAATCTATAAAAATCCCCTAATATTCATCATCCCCACATTAAACATATAAGGAACCTATTGAAAAAATATGTGACACTCACTTGGGAACTATAATATCCCCCTCTATTTTTTTGGAATATACCGCAATTCCTAAATTTTAATATGTGTGGTTGGTTTCATTTGTTTTTCTCCTACATATTAATAATCAAATGGACAGGTTAATGTAAGGGTCTTCTCATCACATATTATAACTATATAGGAACTCTTATTCTCTTCTCATTTATTTTTAAATTTGAGAGAGGGATAATATCACATGGTTGTATTAGAAAAGAGAATTTGATTATTATGCTCTAAGTCTACATGGGATATCATGGTATAAAAACCAACACATATATAATCATGATATTCTATAGTGTCCATACACTTATATACATGAGATATCATGATTAGAATATCCTCATTTCTCAAATTGATTTTTCATAAAAACATTATCTTAAAAGAAACATGTAAACTTAACCTCAAGGATTTAAAGAATATCTTGAAATTTAATGTTTATTAGAAAGTGAAAATTAGAAGCTTCATTCTTATTTCTTCTCTCTTAAAGGGTTTCACTATTTTATTTAATCTTAGAGACATCTTTTTAGTAGTACTCCATGAGAACATACTCTTACTTTCTATAAAATGTGTACATATATTATGATTCTCCATCAATTACTTATGTAATAGTTCCAAAAACATAAAATAATATAGAATAAAGAGAGACCTATTTGTGTCTCAGAGAAAACATTCAAGCTTAGATAATCCTATAAACCTAGGATGTTCTTTTCTTAAAATATTTTCTTGGGAGGATTTATTTATACTTAGATTTATGCTTTGAGTCTCATATATTTGATTATCTTATTTATTCCCTTGATATTATTCTTTATTTGCAATATATTTTTCCAATATAGTTTTTAAAATATTCTGGTTTTAATTATAGATAACATCTTATCAATTTTTACCTCATCTTATAAATCCAAATTCTTTCCTTTAGTGTTGTATTTTTTAGTTTCTTTTAATTTTTTATCTAATATTATTTTATTTTTCAAAACAATAGACATTATTTCTTGAAATTATCAGTCTTCTTAGAATCTCTACATGACTTAACATTGTTTTTTTGAAAATATATTTGCTTTCACATTATTTAGAAGCACTCCTTCTAATGTTGACTTTCATACTCCAACCCTATGACAAAAACAAATACATCTACCACATACTTCTTCCAAAATATAAAATTTGTTTTGGGTAGATAGTTGTGATTTATATCTGGTCAAAGGTTATCTAAAATGATATTTCTTCCTTGGATTCTAAAAAAAATCCCCCGGGTTATTTCGTCTTTACTAGTAAATAAATATTAAACCAAAAAGAAAAAAATATGTATCCATTATTACCACAATACTAGAAAAAACCTAGAAAATTATTATTCTATATTGGTATAAGATATTTCAATATTTTTATTTCTATTATCCTATTTCAAACTAAGCCTCACGTTTCTTACAGATATGTTTCCTTCTTTTTATATTCTTCGTTTACACTGATGTCGAATATTTTCTCTCATTTTCTTAGCCCTAAAATCATTATATTAGTTTTTTACATCTACATTATTTGATAAAATTGGTATTGTTTGAGACCATTTAATTATAACATTACCTTATTCACATAAAATATTATTATATTTACTCTAAGAATATTCTCTATTAACCTTAATAGAATTAGTGAATTTTTCTCTGGAATTTTTCAATTGATGTTCCACTTTGAGACATATGGATTGTTTCTCCTCAAGTTATTCATCCATTGTATCCAATTCGTCATTGAGATATAAGATAATTTTTTCATGTTCATTAAATCTAATATTTTTCTTATTTAGCTAATAAATTGTATACCTTTTCCTTCTTGACATAATATTCCTTATTATCATACACTAGTTTATTTTACATATCAAGATTATTCTTTTCGTTCTTGAGGTATTGTATCTATCCCAAAAAATTATAACTTTTCTTTTAGATAACACTCATGTTTTATACTTTATTCATCATCATCAGTACTTGATGAATCATATACCTTATCAACATGATAAAAGAGGTTGAGTTCATTATCCGACTCACTATATGAGTCATATTTGTCTTTCTTTATTATAAATCTTATTCTTTTGCTATTAAAACTATTATTATTCTTTTCTTTTCGTGTCTTCTCACTATCCTCATTTGATTCAGATTCTTAAACCATTTTCTATGGGAAATAAATTTCGATATGAAAAAAACATTATAATTATAATATCTAGGTAGATGATTACATTATCCATTCTATTTTCCATTTATTAATCTCTTTGATATAAAATCAAAAATTTGGTTGAAGTCTTCTTCATCCTCAGTAACCTTGTGTTTTGATTCTTAACCTTCATTTTCTTAGACTCTTCCTTCTATCATGGATTAAAAAACCATTTCATATTTTTTTTATTTTTGAAGGTAGGAACCTTTATCATATTCCATTTTCATAATTTTTTATTCTAAAACACTTGGTAAATAAATAACATTATAATAACTTATGTGTTTCTCAAACACTTAAGTCAATTCTATCTGTTACATGAATTCGCATAAGGGTTCCACTTTGGCTACCCAATATTATTTGGCCATACTGTTCAGTTTAGCTACCCAATAGAATATGATTATATTGATCTATTATATTATTTTAGCTAGATGTACATACATGTAGAATTAAATATGCTATAGAATTAACTACACTAAAATCAGCTATGCTAGAATTTTAGAAACGTAGATAATTTGACTATGAGAATTTGTGTACCCACTCAAAACAATTATCTGAATAAATAAATTTCCAAAACTAACTCAAATATTATCTACTACCATTAATCCAATTTCTAGGACTTTTAAATCACTTCAAAACATTTAAAAAATGATGTATAAAATCATTCTTCATCCTTAAAAAAAATTATTTTATTCTTTTAAATATTAGTAAAAATATTGTCATAGTTGATTTTCCACATTGTGTTGAACTTTTCCACATGATTTATTCATGATGTTGCTTCAACTTCTATTTCAATAGATCATGGAAGTACCTATTCTATCTTGTAGACTTATATGAATTCTTTATCATGAACACCATATAATTCCTTGATGATAATTGATAAAAATCCTCCAAGAATCATCATCACCATACTAAAAAAATATTGAACCTATTGCAAACAAATGAAATAGACACTTGTGAGCAATAAAAAACTAGTTAGGTAGTTCTATAATCACTAAGTTAGGTGCTATTTTTTCAGTGAAAATAGTGAATCCTATAAATAACTAGTAAATGGTGACAAACTAATATTGGATAGTTTATACAAATATATAAATATATGATATATTAAAAAAAATTCATTTTTTTGTTTTTGGAATTTTCTCTTGTTTATGTAAATAACTTGGCGGGTATTATAGTATAAACTAAATGTGGATGGTAAATTTGGTACCTATTAGGAATGATTGTTTACTGAAGTTTTCATGAAATGTAAAGATGTGGTCTATGAATAAACCTTTTACCTTTCATCATGTTAAATTACATTTAAATTATACTTGTTATATAAATGTTTTTTTGATCAGGATATTTGGAAATTGGATGTCAACAATATCTTTTATATTGGAATCATTTTGGAATATGTTTATATGACATAAAGATAATGTTTAATTACATTAATGAATGTCAATTTTTTTACGAAATTTTTAGATATCCATTTATCAATTGAAGAAAGTATCAGAATCATGGAATTGTTTTTTTTTCATAAAGCTATATTATAATAAGGCTATATTAATAATAAAATTGAGCCTTATGTCTATAAGATTATAGTAGGATCACCATAGTTTTATGATACAAATATGTTGATAACATATGGAAAAAATGAGTTTTGACTAACAATTAGTTTAGGATAAGATAAAATTATTTCTCTAAGAATAACTTAATGTAGAAACCCAATATATAGAAAACAATATCTAATGTGATAAATCATTGTGGTTTACTCGATAAAGTCTTAAAATGTAAATTGATAAGGTATTGAAAAACATAGGATGGATAAATTCAAGATATAATCTTTTCATATGTGAAATGGAATAAAATCTCTCAAAGATGACATGTTAAGACATATAAGGATACTATTATGATGAATAAAATTTCATATGCTTATGTGTTTGAATATATAACATATTCTATATTTTTTAATATTATTTTGATATTTATTATATAGAAAGTATAATAAAAAAATATCAAATAGAACCTACATAACTATTTAAGGTAGTGGTTATAACTACCTTGTAGTACTTGAGAAATTATAATGGATATGTTCTTGTAAATTAGAGAAATAAGAATACTTGTTTTTAAGGAAACACAAAACTAGTATTTCATCAAATCAATTTGATATAGTATCATATATAGGACAAGGAAATAGTTAAGAGAATATTATTATAGATATTGGTGGACATATCTACTAGTACTAAGTATATTATAGATTCTGACACTACATGAAAAGTTGTTGAAGAAACATATTTTTCTAGTTCTTGGAATTGTATCATGAAATCACAATACAGTAACAAAATTATCATGATAATATTATAACACAGATATTATCCATGAAGTAAAGTTTAAAAAGGGTATAAAAATGTCATTAATTGAGATATCAACTCTTAAGTGATTTTATCAATGGGGGTGAAGTCGATGTAAGTAGAGTAGACCCCAATGAGAAAGTCAGGACCAATAATTATAAATATATCTCATCAAAAGTATGTTTATAATATGAGAGATAAAAAGTTTTTTGTTAGAATTTGGATACTTTGAAAGTGAGTTTTTTAGAGTATGTTCCCTAGAACCAAATGGATTTTAATTTTTGATTACCTGAATATTAATACATATCTTATCACAAGATGATTTTTCTATTAAGAAACATTAATGTGATAATTTACTTAGATTATTTTTCATATAAAAAGGTTATAGAAGTTCCCTACTAAAGTGAAAACCTATAAATGATATAAAAATATTCTTAAACATATGTATTATAGTATATATAACATTTATTTACTGTGATACAAATGATGTTTCACTATCAGGTGCTAGGGTATCATAGGACATTTAGGATTTTTCTCGTGAAGTTTTTATCTAGAAATCTCCAAGAAGGGAGGTTATGAGGAAAAACATTCCAATAGTAAATCCACATGTTTAATGGGTCATTAGATAATCCTATATGCAAACAGGTGTATTGGTATTTAGACTTAAGATTACAATTAAGGTATATTATGAATCTTGCACATTGATGTATGGATAAAAACCATGATAATGTATGCCCACAGTGAGGTTTCATATATGGGGGGAATCAAAATTGATATGTCATTAATTTAATAAGTCAAGAAAGGATCTATCCCTTTTTTTAATATAAAAAGATATCTCTAGATTTTTTTTAATTGACCTCTTGATTAAATCCATGGCCATTTTAGTTCATAGACGTTATATTTTATAAATTCAAAGAAAGATAAATGGAGCTTTTTTTTAAAAAAGGTTGGGGCCGAAGCCTCATTTATTATTAAAAAAAAGCAAAGAACTCTTTAACTGGGTAGAGGGATACCCATTATATAGACCAAAGGCCCAGTGGGCATTTAGCCCATTACATGACCCGTAAGACCATTATTTGGCCCAAGGCCCATTCTTTGAGTAGTAATACTACAATACCTACACTACTACAATACCGTACAGTACCCGCCACCACTACATTGACCTGCTGCCGCTACAACGACGCTGCTGCTATAGTGCCACCACTGCTACAGTACACTATAGTACTGCTACAGTAACCTGTTCCCAATGGGTTTTGAACCCCCATTTTTCATGCAAAATTAAGGGGTGGTTACCACTAATCCAAACCCCAACTACAAAGAAAGATAAATCAAGAATATAGGGTGATGGAATAAGTATATACCTTACTTGATGATATGTCAAGACAATGATATTATATTACATGTTATGATTATATAAAGATCATTGTAATTGGGAAATTAACTTTTTTCTCAAAGGATTATCTGACATATTTCTAGAATCTGATCTTATAGATTAGATTAGTTCACCTAATGCAATTGGCGAAGAGACCTAGATGGTCAAGCACTGAGTGCATCCAGATTATCAATGAATTATATTGAATTTAAAATTAGTATTTAATATAATCCATGTTTTTTGGAACAATATTTTTTTATCTATTTTCAATAATGAAAATTTAATCTCCAAATATTTGAGTTTAGAATATTTGTGTTTAATTTTTTCTCTTATTGAATATTAACATCGTAATAAATAAATATTTAATCATTTACCATCATAGTGAATAGATTAATATAAATAATAATTTAGTTACATAAATATTAAAATAAATATTTATACATGAATATAATGAATATAATATTTATTAAATTATTAAAATATGAATAATATATTAATTTCAACAAATATTTTTTATTTATGGAATGATAAATTTTAGAGAGTATTAATATTTTGAGTTAAGGGATCAATGTAAATGATATATTTTAATTAATATAATTTAAAAAAATATTAATTAATTTATTTAACAAATGATATTTAAATATGTACATTTTAAGTGAAATAATAATAATAATGATAATACTAATATTATAATGAAATATGAGGAATTACTTAGAAAAAATATTTTATAGATGAGAATTGAAAAATTATTAGAATTTTAATGCTAAGTATATAACTACCTTATACCATTTTAGAGTATTTCTGAGTTGTTTTGAAAAACATAGAAGCCTATAAAATTCACCCAATCCATAGAGAAAAAACCCCCCCTACCAATTAACTAAGATAGAATGATAGGATCATTTATTGTGATCAATAAAGAACGACGTAAAGCACTTGGTTCCTCCATGATAACACTAGGAATAAACAAAACATTGTTTAAAGATTCATGGAGAATGTGTAGATAAACTAGAGAAGTTATCATATATATTATTAACAATAATAATAATAACACAAGAGTAATATCAAAAGTGATCAATAAAAATTATCTTATTTGAGGAAATTGTTTTTTTGAATTAGTAACAAATTAAATGTGAAAGAATTTCACTAGAAGATTCTAGGGACTCCATTGAAACCTTTTTTAGATATTATCCATTAAAATTGATAAAAATGAAAAACTAGGAACCAACCCACAACTTTTTCTGTGACCCTAAACAATTAAGGTATAATTAGATGTTCTTTTTCTTATATGCACATGGTTTCAATTTTCATTTCATGATGAACTTGTCAATTTTTTTAAATGTCTTCCGTTTTATAGACCACATGTTGTTAAATCTTTAAAAACCCATCAGTATTATCAAATCCTTAAATTCCACATGATTCATGAAATTGTGTTTTAAAATTAAGTAAATTTTATATTACATTATAGTCATATTAAATATCTTTAAAAAAGGAGTAGACATTGAATAAATATAATTTTACGAAAATGAATTTCATAGGTATTGATCTAATTTTTTTATTATGCCCGGTTTTATAATAAACGATATTATAAGATATGACGGGGATCACATTTTATAATATGGGATATCATAACAGGTGACACATTATAATCCTTCGGTTTATTATATATCATAATGTATGATATGGACTAATCATATCTAGTAGGAATGATGCCCTTCATTGAAAAATAAAGCATCACATCGTCTTAGAAATATGATGTATATCATAAAATATTATTTCATTGGTGCCTATTGAATATCATATTAATATATTATCTATCATAAATTATGATATACAGTATCATAAGGTGATATCGTGAGTGATGTTATCAATGATGAATTCTAATTTTGGATAAATCTTTAAAGATGATATGTGTAGAAAAATTTGATTTTATATTTTTCAATTAAAAATTTAATTATATGATTTATAAAATGTTTATAAATTATATAATAAAGAATTATGGTATAATTATATAATTTTTAATGTTTTTATAAATAATTTGTTTTTAAAATTTGTATAATTAATTATTAATTATTTTTTGAAACATTAAACAAATAAATATCAAAAAATATTGAATGTTAATATTAAATACCATATCAACTTATATGGAATGAATTATAATTTGGATTTAAATTTTTTATATAAATATTATGAGAGTTATTTATAAATTATTTAAAATACCAAAATAACACAAAAATACAAAGGAGTTTATATTAAATTATTAATTGTTCATAATAATTTATTAGAATTTTAAAAATCAAAGGACTTAATTTAAGAAATTATAAAAACCATATCAAAATGAGTTTTGATAATTGATATGATCAAGGTTTAAATAATATTAGATATATGAAAATAATATCTTGTAAATTGTTTAAAAAATAGAATTTTAATATAAAATGTTTCTTTTTAATTTAATATTATATATTTAATTAGAATTCCCTATGAAATTATAATATGAATGAGTTCATATTAGGAATAAATATAAAGTGACAATATATATATTATTATAGAAGTTCCATAATGTATAGATACATTATAAAAGGTTTATAATTTATTTATTTATGAATTGCTCATAAATTATTTATCTATGTTTAAATATATGAATAATTAATTTATTTATTTTAATCCATTATTTATTCATGAATATAATTTTTATCTTTTAAATTTTGCTGTATGATTTAGTTTAAAGTTTAAACATTTTCTATAAAATCTCATACATTCATTAAATGATCTATATGCTAGGTATGATAATTGATTTAGTTTCTTATATCTTTAATTTTCCCTATACTATGTTATGAGACTGAATTTAGAAATTAATTATAATTTATACATATTAGGTGTACGAATTTTGAATGGATTATATTCTTTCATGAGTAATGTAACCTTCAGTAGAGACACTTCGGGTCAGACAACTCACATTCCTAGAGGCGTATTCATTGTCTAGAATAGTAGTGGTTGGTTATATATCACTATAATATTTCTCTTATTGGGATTATTGATTTTTTTTTAATTCCAAGACTTTATATTAAAGGGTTCCTTCTATATAGGATGTATTTGGATATGTGTGAATATAATTGTTTTTTAATTTATGTTCGTAACACAAGGTTTGAGTTGTGTAAAGGGATACCCATAAATATGGTTTAAAAATGTTGATTTGATAGAGGGAATGGGGATGAAAAATAAATCATATAATGTATTCATACATGTAAATAGAATATATGGGAAAATGTTGTAAGATTAAATACCCCAAGAATAATTTTTTTAAATTATTTTAAAATAAAACACTTATCAAGGCCTCAATAATCCAAATGTGTAGGTTCATGAAACAATAGGGTGCCTTTCGATTATCATATATATGGAGATCAAGTAATGAGATGACCATAAGAGTTAGGGACACAATTTTAGGTATTTTATTTGGGGTACACTTATTTGGGAAACACTAAGAGTTAAGACATTAGAGGAATAATGTCGAGTTTATCCATATGATGGTTTCGATAAGGATTTTTTACTCAACTATAAAAGTGTCATATATGATAAGATTTTCATAATATAATACCTATATATAAAAAGTGATGTGGTTCACACCAATGTGGATATATTACATAGTGAAATATGGTTATTATAATATAAATGGATATAATGTTTTTTTAAATGGATCATCATTTTATTGGGGAAATTTAATAAAAGAATTTATTAACCGAATATAAAACATGATACTCATATGTTAAAAGCCTTTGATACATATATAAATCAAATTATATTTATACAATATGAATTTCAGATAAAAATTTTAAAAGAAAAATCTAAATGGTATAAATTAATACTAGAATAGAAATTTAATAGTAGTTCTCAAATAAGAAGAAGAATTCCATTTGTTAGGGAAATAACTTTAAAAATACATAATATTTACTTTTTTCAAAAAATGAATTTAGATTTTTATGTGAACCATAGAATGATTCACTCAAGGTTTAAAAAGCATTAGAAGTATGATGAAATATGGAAATATTAGTCTCCGCTCATATACTCAATATGATTGGGTATATAAATGAATTAAAGAGACTATATGTTACTTTTAAAGTTTTATCCTTCCATGATAATAATTTTAGAATCTTTTTTAGAGATACAAAGAAAATGTGAATAATTTCAATAAAATTTTACCATATTTTCTTAGAGTGTATAGAATCAAGGAAAAGGGAATGTGATGTTAAGGTTTTTGTAAGTGTTGATAGTATAAAAGGTAAAAGGTTTAATCTAGAAGTAAAATATTAGATTTTTAAAATAGTTATCATTGGTATTTGAAACCATATGATGGCATTAGGGGGGAAGAGAAATTATTACATTGGTTATAAATTTTATTGATTACTTGAAAGAGTTTTAGATAAGTTGTTTAAATTATACATCAAGTATTAGTGTTGTAAAAAAAATTCATTGATTTTAAAGGTTATTTAATATAATATTTAAATTTTATGATTATTATAAATATATATGAGATTAAAATCATGAAAATAATTAATGAACCATGTAGTTATGATTTGAATGATGAAGAAAAGTTTTACAAAATAAAAGTTTTGAATTAAAAGGAATATATAAATCTCATATGAATATAAATAAATGATGTATCATTTTATATTTTTTCGTTTATATGATAAGTGATATTTTTTTGACAAATAGTTTCAATGAACAATATGATATGATGGATTTAATACACAGTTTTTAAGAATATTAGATTCTATAACATGCTTGAAAGAAAAATGAGGATAAAAATGTTTTATCTAGGATAAATAGTCTATAAATATGTTTGTTAAAATAAGAGGGATATCATTGAACCACTAATTGGTGGTATATTTTAAATAATGAAATATTTTTTTTCAATTAATTATCCAAATATATAGAATATTATAGAATATATGGATATAATAGTTTATTTTTCAAATATTCCCACTTAATGAAATAAATTTAATTTCTTAAAAAAGGATTATGTGTATCTTATCCTGATATTATGGAGAGAATATATTTTATAAGAGGATAATGGGTGTATATTTGTATATAAATAAGTTCAAAGTCTAACAATTAAAACATTATTTCAGTTAAAATTTCAAGTGAATGTTACTTTATATTAAAAAAAGTTACGGCATGTTTGTAATTTTAAATGTAGAGAGATATATTTAGTTATTGTAATGAAGTTAATATCACTATATATCTTATAGATGTATAGGATGTATTTCTAATGGAATAATGAAAAGTGTTACCAAAATGTTATCAAGGAAAATGTTTTATGTAATATTTCTAAGAAACATGATGATAATTATTATTATGAACTTATTAGTAGTTCTATGTAGAAAATAAAAGTTATTAATATGGTAAAATTGGTTGATATGATGTAAAGGAAGTTGAATACCATGTTTATATAATTAAAAACTAATATTGTGATACCTATAGTCTCACCATTATTCAAACAAACTTTTCTTCATACATGTTACTCACTTAAGAAGTTTAATGATAGGATTTTATCAAATGGCCACATAGAGATATTATCAGGATTACATAAGGATGTAATGAGATAAAAAAACCCTAAAAGTGAAACAAATATAAGGTATGTATAGTGTTATATCATATTTTATATGATTATAAGAGATATTATGTTTGGTTCTGTTAGTGATGTTAAATGAGTTTAAAATATATCATGTTATTCTAAATGTATAATCCACATTATCTTTCTTCCACATTATTTTCAAAAATATTTCATGATGTGTAATGATAACTACCAACTCAAATTATGAGATTGAGTTATCCCCTACCAGTGTCTTCCAAATATTATTATAGATTATGATGAAATATTAAGGTTAAAAAAGTTGGATTTTATATAGAGGTATGAAGTACACCCATGAGACAAAAATAGAGTTTGTGTTCTTGATGACCCTCTATTGGATTCAGTTCACTAAAATAAATTGAATTTGTAATTTCAATTACCATAATAGTAAAGAACTTAATGCTAATAAATATATTATTACCTTATGAGTATTTTTTCATGTATCATAAAAGTAAAAATTTCCCTAGAATATTTTTTTTCATTAAAATGTTATATCAGTTCACCATTATACTGAAAACATTGAAATGATATTAGAATTTTATTAAACATATGTCATAGTGTCTCAAGGACATCTATATGTGTCACAGGATATTATGTTCAATAAATATGTGTATTGGTCCTTTTACTAGATATTTTTATTAATCTATATCATAAATTTCATAAATTGATGTTTTGATGAAAACCATGATGAAACATACTCACATCGAGATATGATACATTGGGTGATTCAAAATCTATATAGAAATAATTTTATAATTCAAGAAAGGATTAATCTACTCTAAGTTAATGGAATATTATATCTCTACCAATTAGATATAAGTAGAACTATCTAATTAAATCCATTACCATAATAGTTTATCAATGAGTTCTTTTATAGGAATCAATGAAATATAAATCTTGAATATAAGTTGATGATGCAATAATGGGGCCTAGTTGATGAAATATCAATATGAAGGGATTATATTAAACAAGAAGCATTCATATGTCACTATTGTCATTGAAACATTAAATTTTATTTTTTCTATGAGAACCTTAACATGTTTCTAGACAAAAATCTTGGAATTTAGGTAAGTTCACCTAATGCCAATGAGAAAAGGCCTACAAGGTTACACAATAAGTTTATCCAGAATATTGGTTGTACTCTATTTGAATTTAACAATAAAAAATATCAATCCTAACTTGTGGTTTAATAATTATTCTAGTTAGGTTGATTGCATATATTCAAAAAATAATTTTTTGAGTTTATAATAGACATGAGTTAAATATTAAATAAATATTATTTACAAGTTAAAGAATATATTATATTTATTAATATCTTATTTATTATTCCCAAGTTAATAAAAAATTATTTATGAAATAATTTTTTGATTAGTTACATGGATATTAATATAAATATTAATTTGATATTTTAGTAGATATAATATTTATTTATTTATTTAATGAATAATATAAAGATATTGATTTACATATAATAAATATTTACTATTTAAGGACTGATAAATGTAAATGAATGATTGATGGGATAAGTAGAGTGACATAAAGGTTGTTATGTTTTTACCTAATATCATTTACATAAATTTTAATTAATTAATTTAATAAATGACATTAAAATATAAATGAGATAGTAATTTTCAAGGAATATAATAATAATAATATTATTATTATTTTACTTGGGGAATATTTTAGAGAGAATCATTGATTATGAGATTCAGTGAAATTATCAATTATTTAACCTTAAATATATATTCCAACATTTCCTAGTGAAAAGGATTCTCTAAATATTTTAGAGAATCACTAAAGAACTCTCTCAAGAAAGATAGAAAATACTCCTCCTCCCTCTCAGGACCAAGAGAACAAGAGACAAATTATTTCGAGAGAAAAATTCTTCTCGTTGCAAGCAATATATAATGAAATAAAGAACTTGGTTCCTATGTTATAGAAAAAATAATAATCATGAATCTTTTATAAGATTTATAGAGCTTTTTTGGATAAAAATAGAGGAATTTTAGTTGGGATTCTTCACTAAAATTATGCTAAATGAGAGACAACTAAAATTATCGACATCAAAGGAAGAATTATCATGTTGTAGCAATTCTTATTTTAAATTAATTATGAAAAGATAATCTCAATGAATAATTTGGGATTGATTAATTTGGTTCATTAGGGAAATAACATTATAATTTATAATTATTTGTTATTTTGTTGATCATATTATGTCATTTTTAGAGAGATTTCATTTCTATTTTTTATTCATTAATATGAATTTTGAGATAATGAAATTATTCAGTGTCTTAGGACAATTAATAATAAAATGTAAAAAATTACCAAAGATCCCATCTAGAGGTGTTCAAGATTATATCTAAAAGAAATATATAAATGATGTGTAATGAAAAAGTATGCGTTGTATACCTATGGTCAAATACCCAAAGGTGATCCACAATAATCACAACATGCCACATGGTGGTTGGTACATGACATTTTATATTCCATGTATTGTCATCCAATTAGCACATATAAAGATAGATTTATAAAACATGTATTTGGTGCATATTTCATGAACCCCCATAATGCTTTTATATCTTGTGGTCAAGGTACACTAGGTGTAATTATTACACACACCATGTATTTACTTCCATCCAAGCAACATATCATCATGTGAAGTACACAATATATAGCTGGCTTTACAAAACATGTAATTTTTTATTATCCTCATGAGATTCACACTAAGTTCTTAGGAATGTGGTGAGGGTATCGAGTAATTAATTACCCAACATGTATATAGATGTACACACAATGTAACTCATGTTAACTCATTTAAGGTATATGCAAAGATAGCCATGTCATGTGAGTTAAATATATTGAAAAAATTAATTAATTAATGCTATACCATACTAAATGGTGATAAGCTATATAGATATCCTCTTTGTCAAGGTGTTACATGTGAATAAAATTCCAAGTTATTTTTGTAGGGATCTATGTAATTAAATTATTTAATAATTATTTTCCATGTTATTTTGAAAATAAAAAACGTGTATGGTTGTCAATGTAACACCACAAGTTATTATGAATTAATTTTTTTTGAATAAAATAAATTTGTTTGATGGATTAAATTAAAAAATAAACCAATCCAATCTCTATTTATATGTAACACCAAGTTAATCTTGCACTACATGAAACATCATCTTAGCCTATGTTACACACAACATTTAGTTTTAACAAAACAATGATTTATTATTTATATAGTTATTTAAACCTGACTGTTATAACCATTTATTTAAACACAATAAAATTAATTGTAATAAATAATATCTATATATTATTTATAATGGTTTTACGTAAATTCAACATATTGAAATTAAAATATGTAATTTTTTGTAAAGTCTTTATACGTTTCGAAAATACTATTTTCTCAAAAATATAATTTTTATGTCTTTTTTGAAAAAGAATAATTTTGAACCATTTTAAAAATTAAATTTTATAAAATTAAATTCTTTTTTAATTCAAAATTTCAAAATTAGGTAATGGTTAATTTCTGGGATTTTTATGTGATGTTTTATTTTTTAACAAATTTAGAAAATCATTGAATTTTTATTGAAAAATGAATTTATTTTTAATTTATTTATATAGTTAAATTATATTATAATTATATTTTAAATTATATTTATTTAAATTTTTCATCTACTAATCCAATTTTGGTCGTTAGAATCAATTTCATTTTGAAAATTAATATAAAAACTTTGTAAACATTTTATCTTTTTCGCTTTGAAAACCCACTTTCTCGACATGTTTATGAGATTAATTTTAAATTAAAATTTTAAACTTATATGATTAGAATTTTGAAAAATTGATTTCATATTTGTAATAATAATAATTTATAATTTATAGTAAGGTTAATTTAATTTTTCACCGAAGTGATTAGTGAAAGCAATTAAAATTTAATTATAATGATTATGGTGAAAACAAGATTACTTAGTGGTTAAACATAGAAAATAATGTGTACAAATGACTTGAAACATGTACAGAACCCAATTAATGACCATATTTAGAACTTATATTTGCTAAGGAATGAATTTAATCCATTTTGGACACTTTTTATATATTAAAAATATTGGTGGAATTCTCTCTTTTAATACATTACAAAATTTCCACTCACCTCCCTTATAGAAGACCGACCACCACCTCTTTCCCTCTCTTCAAACATATCAAGACCTTCATCTCAGACAATACCTATACAAATATCTTCAAAAATTCCATCCCATATTCTTATAACCCTTAATTTGGGTAGAAATTGAACCAAGGAAGGCCTTTGGTTCAAAACAGAAAAAGATACCCAAAGAAGAGGTAACTTTCGTCAAAAAACATTTTCTTTTTTATTTATTCCTCAAACCCATTATATTATTTTATATCATACATATATAATAACATAAATATATTATATATACTAATATTTTTTTATTATAGGGTTATAACTTACAACCACACACACTTCCATAAAATGGGTGACGAAATTATCGTTTGGGTGTATGGGAGACTATCACCTCACGAAAAGATGTCATTCATTTTTACATTACCACAAATAAAGGTTGGTAATAATGATAGACATAATATTAATATATTATTTTTATTATATATATTATTTTATTATGATTCTATAATTATTATATCACAAGTATATTCCTATCTATTTTTTGGTAATAGATAACATCATTCGTGTGTACAAAGGACTACCGACTGGAAAAACGATGTATTTGTTCACAATTTACATGGAATGTATTAAAAAAGGTTTAAATAAAAATATGTAATATATATGTAATAAAAACTATTATATAATGATATTATATTATATACTTTTATTTATTTCAATCTGAAAATAAAATGGAAACATCGTTCTTACATATGTACGACCTACTGTCAACATGAACAATGTATTTCATTTCCTATTTCTATCTTTTATTGAATATTATAAATAAATATATATAATGAATATATATATGATATTTATAAAATTTTTATAATTATATATATTATTAAATCATGATTAAGGTAATATAACAAAAGATATAACGAATCAAAACATTTATGAAATACATACTGGTTATTACCTGAAATGTAACTTTAACAAAGAATTTTTAAAATAAGAGTAATGTGAAGTCATAAGTAAATAATATTTGGTATTATATATATGAACTTGATTATATAATATATTTATAATAAAATTATATTTATTATACACAAGGTTTTAATGAGTATTATGGAAGTCAAGACTTAAGGTAAGGGATTTCCATCTCACTTTTTACTTTTTTGAGACACATGCTATATTCACCACCTCTTTATTATATATTGTGTATATAATATTCATGAATTTATTTTATAATGATAATAATAAAATTTATTGGAATTTTGATATCCATATTAGTATCTCTCTTTCATGGGGATTATGAATCAACAGTTACCAAATCATTAAGGGAATTTTGTTTCAATTTTCCTCCTTTGAGACATATTATTTTATATACCTATATTATTTTACGAAGTGCATATACTGTGATTTTGAAATATTATATCATAATAAAATTATTTTTTGGATATTTTAATCTTAATTTAATTATATTATCTCTTGGGGAATGTGATTAAATATTACCAAAGTGGTAAGATTTTATTATTCTAATCTCATCCTTTATCGAGATTATTTATGTTTATGCTTCCATTGATGAAATATTATGATCCATATTTTAATATTTACTATTAATTTTGAAATACTATGGTTATTAATGACATATTTATGTAATAGTAACATTTTACAACTCTTTTTTTTTGAAAATCCATTTTACAACTCTTTATTACTTATGATAACTAAGACATTTTTTTCTAAAAATATCACTTTATTTCTCTCTTTGGTCAGAAAACAGTTTTATTGAAAAACCTTATTTTATAAAATGGTTTTCAAAAAAGTTTTAAAAAATGTTTTGAAAAATGTTTTATTAATCAATTATTATTTTAAAAATACATTTTTACCCATTTTTTTCTTTTTAGAGAATCTTTATTTCATTCTCCCAAACAATTCCTATTTTGGTTTCACCAAAAATGTGAAAGGAACCTTTGTGTTTACATGAATGGAATGAAAATAATATTCCAACATCATGAAAAATAATTACATCAATGATTTATTTTAAGGTTTTAAATTTATTTTCAATATAATTTTTTTTAAAAGGTTTTATGTTTTTAAAAGTGTTTTCAAATCATAATGGATGTTTTCCTCAATAATTGTTATAAATGATCCTCTAAAAATTATTTTCCATATAACATGAAATCTATTGGTGTTACTCGTATCTGACTAGGGATATTATCCAAAGGTACCATTTATATTATTTCTATAATTGTTTTTGTTTTTATTGAATGACTTTTATGAAACTCGTTAATATTCGATGGGTTATATTCTTATGGAACTCACCTATTTTCTTGGGTTATACTATAATGAAATGATTATGAAACCTATATCCTTTCTATTAGTTATGATGTCATGAAATATTTATGATACCCATTTAATTTCATGGGTTCTAATATGATTAAATTTTATGATCTTTTGGTAGACACAAATATGGTTTTTATTATGATATGGGTGGGACCTATATCTACCTTTAATGGATTGGGAAAACACACAATAGGAATCTAAGGTAATTACAACGAGGTATTTGAAACGGATGCCCATCGCTAATGACTATTTGATTCAAGAATCCGTCAGAAATACCTTGTTTTTGATTGTGGCATATTAAATGGGATTATTTGTGATGGATCATTGTAGATAAAAATTATTTTCAACATATAAATGATCCATCACAAAAGGTTCACGTAAGAGTTTTAAATAACTCTTTTGTGACGATCCTTCACAAAAGATGGATTGCTGCAAAATTTTATTTACAAAACATAAAACCATCCATCTCAAAAAATAACTTTTTCAAAAAACAAAATAAAAAATAAACAAAATAAAATAAAAAATATAAAATAAAATTAATCCAAATTTTAAAAATATATATATTTTAAAAAACTGTAAATATATATTTTTAAAATAAAATAAATTTACAAAATAAATTTACTTAAAAATAAATAAAATAATTTAAATTATTGAAATTAATTAACATATTAAATATATATATATAATAATAATTAAAAAACCTAAAAATAATTAAAATAACTAAAAACAATAAAATATTTAAAAATTTAAAAATATTTAGAAATCATTACAAAAAATTTAAAAAATTAAAACTGACATAAATTCAATACATCAGTTAGAAAATAACATGTCTTTCATACCAAATTATAAAGAAAGTCATAAAGACATCATAGATCATCAACCATCATCTAGTGGAGGAGGATCACTCAAAGAACAGGGGGAGGAAAATCCATACCAACGCCACACATAAGTACCCGCATATACTCTATCAAATTCGCATCTCCCAAACACTACTGATCATGCTCCTCCTCCCTCTCTTTCCACATCTACTATATATTTTCATCCTAATCTCTCAACCTCTCCTCATACTATGAGGTATACCAAGTAATTGATGATGTCTCTCCACCATCTCCCTTCACGATCACTGATGTCATCACAAAAGTTCCATAATAACTCACATGTGTCAGTTGAGAACTAATACCAATCACTCGACCTTTATCGACACCCTACAAAGTTTCCTATATCTAAGTCCCCTCATCAAAACCTGAATCATCAGTGAAATATTGTTTGGTCTCATTATGAATCTCTCATTAATGATAAGTCACAACCTTATATTTTTCCTTTAAATATAATGAAAATTTAGAATAACAATAAAATTAATATTCATGACATATTTAAACAAAATTACTAACCAAAATATGCCACTTTTATTCACATATAACTTCTCCTGTACAAGGATCAATATACATATTATTATAAACATTAAAATACATAATATATGGGTCACTAGAGACTTGTTTAATTTAACAAACTTGTTATAGTTAATATATATATACACTAATAAATAATATCACTTACCATATGTAGTCAATATATGCCGAATGTATGACTCTCGGCCCTATGGGTGACCTCTTTCCTCCCCCAGCTCTAAGGTCAAGCGGATGATCTCCTCTTAAAAATATCTCCAAGCCAGAAGGAGCACTACCCATCCCATACATGAGATGATATATAGTCATGATGATGGGAGATGCAAGAAAGATTTAAAATGGTAGCACAAGCTTTATCCATAGCTCTCTTTCTGATTTTATGTAGAAACTGATAAAACACATCACATATACAACTATTCCATGCCTCTTGGATAGGAACTATCTAGCTATAAAAAATTAGAGATAATAAATTCTTCAATACAATTAAAAATAATATGTTAGTGATTAAATAAAATTCTAAAATTATATATTATTTAATAACATACAATCCAGTTATTGAACACCTGGTCATACGGGTACTAGGTCCCAGGACACCCATGAATCTGAAGATTAATTTCTCAGAATCACACTAGCCTACCAAATTAATATATATGAAAAATTATGAAAATAAAAAAAAATAATCATAAAATTATTACCAAATTAATAAACATAGTTAATATAAAATAAATATATTAAAATATTAAACATACCTCCATAAATGAGGATAAAAATAAATAGATGGTTGTCTCTCTATAATAGTATATAGAATCAGTAATCAAGAAAGACCATGCCCCCTCCAAATAGTAACACTAGCTTGACGAGGAGGAGATGATTTAGGATCATCATCGGGAAGTCCGACATCAGTGAGAGAATGTAATATATCATCTTGATCATCTACAGGCATCTAAAATAAATATTCTCACTAGTAAGAGATTGTTAATATAGATATAGAATATAAAAAAATAATAATGGTCAGAATAAAATATTGTTACTTGTAACAAATTGTTAACACAAATATTAAAATTAAGAAACTAATATATATCAGAATATAATAGTTACCTATAACTAGATACCTGAATATAATACATCAATTGTCATCTTCATCACCATTTTCATCGATATTAATGTATAGATCCTCATATTCATCACTGTCAAATTCCATATAAATTTCAGTTTCATCATCCCTTATTACTTCATCAACATTATATATATCATCATCCCTTAACTAGGGGGTTTCATCATCAATATTTGTATCTCTTCAGGTAATAGATATATTTTGGGATATTTCTAGGAAAATTTCAATATGTTACACTTCCACATAACCATTTTCATTTTCAATAAACTGTTTGTCATATGATTTCATTTTTATCATGCTCCACCAATCCATAAAATCACTAAAAACGTCACTATAATTTGAATAGTAAACTTGGTGTGATTGATGTGGGAAAATAAATGGTTCATTTGATGCAATAAGAATATTATATTTATTGTCAATGACTCAATGTCATGGATGAATTCGCAACCCCTGATCAATATAAAACCAATGAAATTTAAACATGTTAACATAATTTGGTCTCAGATAACATTACTCAATTATTTCATCTAGTATACCATAAAACTAAACTTCACTTTCCTTATTATGGTATCCTTTCAAAAGAACACCACCATTCATTGATTTCTTTGAGTAACTATATATGAGTGTATAGAATTGAAATCCATTAACCACCTACCCATTATAAGATTTTACCAATTTAGATGGAGGTTTTTTGATCACACATAATCTACTGTCAATTTTATTTTCAAGTTGAATTTTCTATAGAAAATTATTATTATTAATAATAGATATCATTGAAAATTTTATTTATTATTCCATGGAATGAAAAATAACTTACTAGTCTTTGAAACTAATATACAATTTTTTTTGCTAATGTTCTTCAAGATCAGCAAATGTAATTTCTATAAATAGTTTTTTGATGTGGTCATCATATATTCTATATAAATGTTATTTTAAATAAAGATATATTTTATAAATATTTAACGAAGTAATAAAAAGGTAGTACTTAATGCACAAATAATGTCATTTATTCATAATTCAACAGAACATACGTGTGAGCTCTGTATAGTTCTTCATCTGTAAGACATCACTCATGATAACCACTGAAACCAAGCATGGGCTGATTAGAAATTGAAAACCAATAGTTTGTTACATCATCAAAAGTTTTCTCATTGCAACCCATGTGATTATATTTCGAATGATATTATAACTGAAAATAATAAGAGTAGAAGATTGAAATTTTATTATGTAAGTATGCTTCTACAATCGAACCTTCAACTAATTCTTTGTTATATACTTTTTTACTTAATTTCTTAAAACATATTTCAAACATTAAAATCCACCATAAATGTACCAACCCCCAATATTTAGCTTCATATGGAAAATGCAATATTAAATGCTCCATGAGATCAAAGAAGCTCAGTGGGAATATTTTCTCCAATTTTCATAGAATTAAAACAAAATAATTTTCTTGAAAAATAAATTTATTATAATCCAATGTTTTCACACAAATTTCTTTGAAATTTTTTGATATTTTTATCAACATGTTCCCGATTGAATAATTTAACATCCCTCTAAGAACAACAGACAATAATATTTCAATTATGACATGACAGTCATGATATTTTAACCAAGTAATATGACCATTTTTAGCATAACGATACAAATTAGAAGTATAAAAATGTGGTAACCTCAAATCTCTAATCCATTGATAGAATAACAAAATATTTTCTTTACTAAGTGAGTAAGATTCTTTTGGCTTCATTAATTTTGTGTGATCTTTCATCCTAAAATAATTCATGTTCTGAACATCGGTAAATCTGCACAAGATCTATTTGTACCTTTACATTATCCGTGGTCTTACCAGGTGTGTCCAACAAGGTATAAAACATGTTATCCAAAACATTCTTCTCAATATACATTACATCTGACATGTAATGTACCAAAAAATCAGACCAATATGGAAGGTCCCAAAAAATAACCCGCTTTATCCAATTATGATCTCTATGAAAACCATTTATATTTTTCTCATTTATGGTTGGTCCAAAAGTAATGAGAGTTAATGTATAGAAAATAGATTTTACTTGATTACCTTTAATAAATATTGGAGGTGCGTTTTTTTTCAATTTTACCATTTTTAAAATTAGTTTTGTTCCATCAAAAAGGGTGATCAATAAGAAGAAATCTCCGATGATAGTCAAAATAACTAACCCTTCTCCCATTACAAAAAATAAACTCTTTTTTCCTAGCCATGAAGTATGAACATGATTATAGACCATGTGTTCTCCATCTATATAACATAACATATGCCGGAAAGTCACTGATCGTCCATATTAATGCAAACTTCAATATAAAATTATGATATAGAGTAATATCAAATGTTGTCACACCATTGTTCCATAATGAAATTAGCTAATCAATTAGTGGATTCATATAAACATCAATATTCTTATTTAGATATCCTGAAATTAATAGTTTCAAATACATATATGGTTCCTTCATTAATATCTAAGGAGGCATGTGGTAAGTAGTAACGAAAAGAGACCAACAAGAATATTGAATGCCGTAAGAACCAAATGGACAAAAACCACTAGTAGAAAGGCCTAGCCATATGTTACGATGTTCTGAAGCAAAATAGGGTTGCATCTGTTCAAAATGTTTCCATAAATCACCATCACATGGATGATTTAAGATTTTTGTGATAGAAATATTTTATTTATTCCATGTCATCAATCTAGCTATGTTGCGAGATAGAAATAAACACTGTAAACGAGGTGTAATTATTAAATATCTGAACTGTTTCATGGGAACTCTAGACTTTCCTTGTTATGCCTCTTTATACCTCGATTCTCAACATGTTGGAAAATTAACCCAAGATTCATAATCACCATAACATAAGATTAAACGTTTTGACCATGCATGAATATTTTGATAACATAAAGCCAAATTATGAACCAAAATTTTACTTTCATAGAAAATTTCAGGTATTGTATTTCCTTCAGGAAACAATAACTTAACCAAAGATAAAATATAATCAAAATAAGTATTAGAAATTCCAAAATCTGATTTAATAACCATAAATTTTATAAAAAACATCAAATTTTCTCATATAGAATCCTCGATATAAGGACTCTTTAATGGATTTCAACAAATTGTAAAATTGAGAAGGTTCTGGTTCAGGATTTGGAATATTATTCAGAGTTGTTGTTTCAGGAATAGAAAGACCAGCAGCCTCATGTATAAAATTTTGAAATGATGGATCTGGAACACAAAAAAATTATTTTCTACTGAAGTATTTTCACCGTATTGATACCAAAATATTTAATATTTCCAAAAACCGAAGCATAATAGAAAAATTACAATATTTTCAAATGTTTCAAATCACATAAGATCACATTTCTAAGACGAACATTTAAGTGTTACTTCAGAAATAAAATCTTAATTCATTGATGAAAATGATATAAAGGTTTCAAAACCTTCAATAAAGATAGGATTTAAACTGGATTTGTTTATATTTTTGTGATTATTTATGAAATCACGATCACAAAATATATACTAGTGTGTACTTCCCAAGTCCATAGTTATCTAAAAAACAAAAAATTTTTAAAAAATAATAATTATAGTTCATTTTGATTAATTGAAAATTATTATTATATTTTAACACCTTGAAATATTATATAGAAAATGATCCGAGTGAGGAATAGGGTTAGAACTAGATTATGAGGCCCATAGAGGCTCTATATAGATAAAATAACCATACTAATTAGATTTTATAAAACACGAACTATTTTAAGAAAATAATAGAATATATATCGAATATTGTCTCATATGAAAAATATTAGACCACTGTTAGGTATGAGATGTGGGGTTTATCCTAGACGCGATATTACATATGTGTTCATTGGGTGTTTAATTACATTTCACATGAGAGTAATTCATTTAATATTTTTATTATAAATTCTTATAAAAAACAAAAAAATCTCTCAAGATATGCATCATATGAAAAATTGGAGAGCACCATTAGGTTCTAGATGTGGGGTGTACCTTAGGCATAACATAACATTTAAATTTATAATAAATATTAGAAATATTTAACAATTACCCATATTATTTCTTTTACAAATTTTGTAAAAATTTCTAATTTCCTCAAACTTTCAAATTATTAACAACATTTTGAAATTAACACAAATATTTTATATATATTAATAATATTGAATCATTATTTATTAGTTATTATAAATTATGTACTGATTATTATCAATGTATTTATTTATTATTTATTATTATTTTTACTTATATATATATTTTTAAATTTTTTTAAAAATTTTATTATGATTTAATAATAATCAATAATATTAATAATTTATTTATAATAATGAATCATTTATTGTTTGGTATTATCAATTATTTAAATAAATACTATATTTTTAATAATTAATATTTTTTTACAAATTTTTAATAAATCTTACAATTGTAATATTTTTTAAAAACTTATAACAGAAAATTATCATAATTATTATTAACTAATTTTTTATTAAATATTGAAAATTTTAATTTTTTTTCATTAAATAAACTTTTAGCGTTTTTAATATAAAAATTTCTTATAAATAATGTTTAGTTAAAATTTTTTACTTTAAATTAATTTTCTCATCATTATTAAAAAACACTCATTTTTATTTATTTCATACATTATATATATATATATAAAATACCTAATCAAATTTATTTACATCAAATTAAATTTTACATGTTTTTAAACAAATTAACATATCAAATCTATATACATACATACATGACCACACACACAAATTTTCATATATTTCGTCAATTTTCAAATTATTAATAATATTTTGTAATTAAAACTATTATTTACTATTTATTATTAATATAAAGTAAATAATTATTTATATATATTTATATTAAAATATTTCTTAATTAATATAAATATACAAAAAATGCACACAATTTTTTTTAAACCAATACACATATTAAATTTATGTATAGATAAATATAAATATAAATAAATAATTAATATTTATTAATAATATTGACTAATTAATTAGTAATTATTAAAAATTATGTAATGATTATTAATAATTATTTAAAATTTTATTAAATTTTTAATAATTAATATATATATATATATATCACAATTTCATAACTAATATAAATATATAAAATATATTCTACGTCTTTTTAAAATAAATATACTTATCATATATATATATATATTAATCCTTAAATTTATTTTTATAATGTTTATATATACATATTCAGATGTTAATATATATAGACACACACACACACATATTATACAATTTCATAATAAAATATATTTTTACATGTTTTTTAAACAAATATATATCCAATAAATATATACTTACACACAGACACATATATTGATATATATCAAACATCTTATTTTTCTTTTTTATGTTTATAAATGTTTATGTCTATGTATATATATCAAAAAAATTATGGGTTTTTTACAACTTATATATATATATATATTTACATCTTAATATACATAAATGTGTGTGTATATATATATATATATTAAAAACCTTACAAATTTTTTAAAATGTTTATACACTTCTGTGTGTTTATATATATTATAAACTTTATATGTTTTTTTAAAACACACACACATATATATATATTCACATGTGAATATACATACATGCATGTATATATATATATATATTAATAGCATTACCCAATTGTTTATATAAATAAAAAATATAAATATTAAAAAAATACAATTTTTTTTAAAAGTTACAGATTTATACTCAGAATGTATTGTTTAAATATATTTTTATTAGATAATTTTTTAATTAATCAGAATGTATTATTTATGTGTATTTATATTAAAATATTTTTTTTAATTAATATAAATATATCAAATATATTTTGACATTTTTTTAAACAAATATACATATCAAATTTATATGTACATATATATAAATATACATAGAGACATACATATATGTATATATATATATATTTATATATCAAAAACAATAAACATATTTTTTAAATCATTTATATATATATACTGCAAGAGCCAGATTAAAAAAATAATGATGCAAATCAGATAAATTTTTAAACCTTAAAAAAATTACATGAACTAGATTAAAAAAATTATATGAACTAGATTAAAAATTACACAAACAAGATTAGTATATTACCAACAAAATCAATTAAAATAAATTACACAAAGGATATTAAAATCAAAATAGAGATTAATACAATTGTGTCAATCCTAAATATGAAATAAAACTAGAAAATTTGGTAAATTTCTATACCTAGTGTTTGAACAGACCAATATATTTAACATTGAACCAAAATATGCAAAAAATTGATGAAGAATATAAACAGAGAACATACCTTGTGGATATGATCCGAAATTAGAAGAAAATCGAGAAGAATAGAGCTACACAGAGCTGTATGAAGCAGGCAGCCATGGTAGGGTTCACAACAGCTTTCAAGAGAGGGAAGAGAAAAGAGAGGCGGAAGAAAGGTGATCCACACAGGTGTTAAATCCACGAAGTTTTTTGCGACAGAATATTTGAGATGACATTAATGTCACCACAAATAAATTTTTCACCAATTTGTTTTTTGGATGGACAATAATTTTTGTTGTAAATAATCCTGAGTCAATGAGAATTTGCAACAAATTTCAGTATTAGTCAAAAATGCTCGTCATGATTACTTTGGGCACTAAGCGGTGGGAATGCCTACCAAAAATATTGGTGAAAGGTTATTTTTTCAACCATAATAAATCATTATTTGTAACAAAATTAATATTCCATTGCAAATATTGACAAGAAAGACACAGTTTGCGATGGGTCATCTTCTCGTCGAATATAACCCGTCGCAAATAGCCAAATTTATGGTAGTGATATTTTTACCCCATGATATTGATAAGACTGAAATGTGGAGTTAACTTCATTTAATAATACAAGGATGAAATGAGAAGTGAGCTCTGTTCAGTAATACAAATATGGGATGGGAAGTAAACCCGGTTTAGTAAAACAAGGCTAAAACATAGAGTGAACCTGGTTTAGTAAAGGAATTTGTCCGATCTAATGGTATTGGTAATGAACCTTGACTAATATGAGATGTTTTTCTATGCTTATTTATATTACAAAAATTCCATGTCTTATGAAAATTTTACGCACTCATAGATCATGTTATTTTATTTAATTATGATTCATTTTTTACAAACTATCAATATTTATGCCATGATTCAATATTATGATCTTTTAGATGTAGGTTCTGTTTTTTAGTTGTCATGATCATGTTCTTATACCCTTATTATCATGTTATTCTTATGTTTCTCCCTTGTTTACCCTTACTGTGCATCTGAGATCACCCTTTCTTATGTTTTCTTTCCTGAGGTTATAAAGAAATGTATTCTGTATGATATGTATAAAAATGGTTCTAGTTGTGAATAATGTAGTGGGAGATGATGTAGATCACCTATGAACCAGTGTTTATGTTCCCAATATTCCAAATACACTAAACTATTATGGTCCTCAGGCACGTGTCTGTGTAATGTAATAAATATTCCCAAAAAATGATGTAATGTCTATATATGGAGATCCTTAGTCATTATATTTGGTATCAGAGAAAATTTTTAGTTAACCTTTGGAAAACAGTATGAGAAAAACATGGTAAGATCCTTAAGGACATGTCTAAGGATAAATATATGGATTTTTCAAAGTATAAGAAAATGTCCTGGAATTTATTTAAAGGATAAGGCAAATAGTTTCCTAGTAATACATCCCTATCTAGACACTACAAGTGGATGTGGATCTGGAACAGATACACATAGTTGTAATAACCACTAAAACACCGTATTGAGCTAGAATTTATTAGTAACTAGTGTATAATAATGGGACTTACTACACACCTGGTTTGAAAATCATAGGGGATACACTTTGGAAATTCAGAAACTCTTTATGAACCATTATAAAATATTTAAATAGAATATGGATATGAATAGGCTAGGATAAACCTAAGGTGTTATAGATTAAAGAATTTTTCATAACATAGACATAATATATCTAATTTTCATGATTATTTGGTTTACTACAATGATTATTGTAACACACCATGCTTCCACGGTACACTTTTATTTGAATAATACAATAGTTTGCACTGTACGTGACTTCGACTTCTAGCACACCATGACCAATCAAACTAGATTTTATGAATAGTAATATCCAATTTTTGAAATTTTATAAATTTTATTTTTCAAAATGGACTTCATTTGTGAATTAATAATATCAAAATTAGCCTAGGGTGAATTTTTGGTATTTTTCTAAAAACATTCAATTTTTTATGAATAGTGAAAAACACTACGTTTTTGTTTAAAACCGACTTTTTATTTAAGTAATTATTTTATTTATTTTAAATTTATTTTACTTCCAAATATATAAATAATACTTATATAAGTTCATTGTATATCATTGGAGTCATTTTATAATAAAATTAGATGTATAAATTTTATTGAACTTTTTAATGTCTTTTACCCAGCTTCTAGGCACATTCGCAAATTTACATAAAACACAATTTTACCATTTCTGTGAATTGACATTCAAAAATCCAAGAGACACAGTTCACAAAAGTAAGTAAGATTTTGTTCAATATGATGAAAATAAATTTTGATGAATAGTAACTTTTTAATTTTATTTACCACGATTAAAAGTAAGTAGGTTGATTAATGGTAAAAATGATGTTATAATTACCATAAAACATGTCCGAATTATATTGGATACGTGTATTTAGACAAAAATCAACTTTAGGAATAAAATATTATCCTCTTTTATCCACATGGATTTGATTAGGACATTTATTTTAATTTTATTTAAAGAAGAGTTAAAAGTGTTAAATTCAAATTTAAATTACTATTTTTTTTAATATAGGGTTATACATAAGATAAATTCGTCAATAAATTTTTATTAGAAAAATAAATATATTTCCTACATAATGGTATTTTATTCATAATTTTTAGACATTAAATAATTAAATTTATTTATGATACAATGGTGATGCAGTAATTAACTTAATAATTAATGATTAATATAATTGATTTTATAAATATCCGAATAAATATAAGTTGATACTTTTGATGCATTAAAATAATTTTTAGGTTAATATGACAATCATAGGATTTATTTAATGTATTTTGTTTTTGATTTAATCAATTTTATTTACTTTCACAAAAACCAAATACTAAATAGTATCAAAATTGACATAAATGAGTTTTTAAAATAAATACTATTTTATTAAATGGTATAATTTTAATAAAAATATAAGGTTTGGAAAAAGGACTTATATAAAGTAACATATGTCAATAATTAGCCACTTGGGGTTCTATTGGCTTTTTACAGTATGTTTATTAACCATTTATTATAATTATACAAGAAGACATGACAAAAGATAAACTATTTAACTAAGAGTTAAATCTAATATATAAGGTTAATATGGTGAAATAAACTTGTATAAAACTTATTGGTTGAGAGGTTTTATACCCCTCCCCTCGTTATCATTGAAATAAATCCTCTTGGAGCCATTTTAAATAGAATATGACTGTATAATAAATTAATATTTCAAGCTTTTCCTAAATTGACCCTCACCTCTCTTATAAAAGGGTACTTTCCATTCTCTCAAAATCACATCTCCAAAGCCATTTGTATTGGCCAAAAACTACTCAAATATCCTCACAAATACCATCAATTAATATTAGAGGCATTACATTGATCATAAATCTAGCCTAAGGACCCCTTTTGATCAAATAAAAAAGAAGCACCCGAAGAAGAGGTAATTATTTAATCACCTCTTCCAAAGTTATTTTATTCTTCCACTTCCACTTTATTTGTTGTTTCCATACCATAATAATAACTCCAGTACCTTCTACATAATTTTATGTTTTAATAAATACTGTACATCCATATTCATTGTTCTATCCATCCTATTAATGACAAAGTCACCGTATGTGCGTAAGTATGACTTACCATCTCCACGTCGTGGTGTTGTTTGTTATTCAACACTTCATTATTTGGATGCGTATAATAATGAGTATAATTGAAGTAAATAATAAATATAATATGTTAATAATTATTTATATATGATATAACATCCAATTACTTTTGATTTCACCACTAATAGAATGATATCATCGCACGCGCAAACGAACAGATCACCATCTCCATGAATGTGATGAGATTCATTCCCCATCGTAACCATTCAAGAATAAATTTCATTATATGATAAAAAATAATTCTTAAGAACTTAATATAATTCTGGATATGAATAAAATACATCATATCCATAAGAAACATGACTTACTTAACAAAACATATAAAAGAAAACGAATCTGTTAACAACCGAAACGATGATACTAATGAAATATCATTAACAAAGTAATATTAGAAGATCATATATGATATCATATTTACGTATGTGGTTCTTCTATAATTTAATAACAATTATTTCACCAATATAAAGGAGTTTAACCTACCCTTGACTAAAGAAAAGAGAAATGTAAGGGTTAATTTTACAATCTCTCTATTTATCCGAGGTTGATTATACATAAGTATCTACTAGGATTTTTTATCATCCACATCCATGTTTATTCAAAATGTATTTCAAAACATTTTTAATATTTCCTAGAATATGGGTTAAAATCATTTATATCCTTGTTTTAATTTTTATAAAATGTTTTGAAAAGAATATTTCGATTGTTTTCCAAACAAAGTACTTTATGAACATTTCAACAAATTAAGGTAAGAATGTTTTTTAACTTATACGGTGAGTGATGTATTTTCTGCCGTTATAAAACCGTAAAAGATTCCATTACAATCTTATAAGAATATTTTCAAAATAAATGTTTTATTTTATAATTACATGACTTTGAAAATATTTTAAAATAGAAAGAGATATTTCTCTCAAATAGTTTTGATTTCATCTTTGTCGACATCCTTTGATGGATTTTACACATGTTTGGAGATGACTTATTATGATACAATCTTCCATATTGTATTGATGGTTTTGTGATATGTTTGACTGTATATGTGTTATTTTTAATTATATTTTCTTAGAAAAATACTTTCCTTGAGACCATTGAGCAGATATGGAAATAAAATTTCTACGTCTGAGTCAAAATAAGGATGAGAATATTGCAAAGTATAAGGATAAATTTGCAAGGTTAGCAAGGAATATAAGAGATTATATACATAACCCAAGGAGTAAGATTGATCGATTATTTTATGGGTTAAAACCATTTATCCATCATGAATCAGTCTCACAACACTTCTCATAATATGAAGATATTGACTCATGTGCTATCAAGACAGAAAATGAATTCTCTATGTCTTATGACATTAAAGAAAAGAAAGAGAATAAGAGATCAAATGAAAACTCTAGAAATAGAAATAAGGGGAAGAAAGGAAAAGTTTAATTTCCATCCTGCATAAAATATGGGAAGAAACACCCCAATACTTTCATGAAGGGAATGGGAGTCTCTTACATGTGTGGTGAAAAAGGCCACCAATCTTGTGATTGAAAGGGAAAGAAAGAGGCTGTAAATGTCGAATTCCACAATTATAGATAAATAGGGAATTATGCAAATAAAATTCCTAAGATCTAAGATAACATACCTCAGAAAAAGGAAAAGGGAGAAAGGCCAAGCTTATATGATTTCTATTGCTGATGTTAAAGACATGAATAACTTGGTGGCTGGTAATTTAATGGTTTCCTCAAATTTATCCAATGATTTATTTGATTCTAGATCATTGCATAGTTTCATATCTTCCCAGTTTTCTAAGAAAATTAGATATTTCCTATTTGATTTAACAAGGGCTTTATCAGTCAAAAATCCTAAGGGAAGTAACATTGAAACAAATTTTTGTGAATAAGTTCCCATTAGGGCATATAAATGTACATTATTTACTGATATCATCATCATACCTAGGATTGAATTTGATATAATCCAAGGTATGGATTGGTTTTCAAACCATGATGTGAAAATTTTTGTAAGAAGTAGGAGGATACAATTTTCGATGATGATAAGAATTACCTTATCTTTAGAGAAGAAACGTCACCATCTGATTCTTATCTAGATCCACCCATATTAACTCTACTAAATTTAATTATTAGGAAGGAAGAGAATGAAATAACTATGGGTGAGGAAAGGAATGTTAAAATAGAGTATGTACCTATTGTGCAAGAATATGTTGATGTGTTTCCAGATGATATACCTGGACATCCTCTAGAACGAGAAATTGATTTTTCCATTTATCTAATTCCTAGTTCAAGGCCCATATCAAAGACCCCTTATAGAATGGCCACTGTGGAATTTTTGGAACTAAAGAATCTTCTTGAGGAATTGAGTAATAAAGGATTTATTCACCTGAGTGTTTCTTTATGGGGAGCCCATGTCCATTTTGTTAAGAAGAATGATTGATATATGATGTTGTGCATTGAATAAAGGGAGATCAATACTATAACAATAAATAACAGGTATCCCCTACCTTGATTTGATGATTTATTTGATCTACTTCATGGAGATCAATATTTTTCAAAGATTGAATTTAGATCTCTATATCATCAGTTGTGTATAATGAAGGAAGAAATTCTAAAGACAACATTTCATACCAGGTATGGGCCTTACGAGTTTATAGTAATGCCTTTTTGGACTGACTAATGAACCCTCTGTCATCATGGATCTAAAGAATAGATTTTTCAAGGAATATCTTGATTACATTGTAGTGGTATTTATTGATGATATCGTGGTACACTCCAAAAGCTAAGAAGATCTTGAAAATCACTTGCGCACTATTCTAAAGACTCTTAGAAGAAATGAATTATATGGAAAGGTTAGATAGTGTGAATTTAGGCATCAGGAGATTTCGTTTTTTGTCCATATTATCTCTAAGGATGAAATATCTGTTGATCCTTCTAAGACAAGAGCAATACAAGAATAGCCAACACCAATGAGTATAATTGAGGTAGGCAGTTTTATTGGTTTAGCAGGTTATTATTGGCATTTTTTCCAAACAGTTTCCCAATTGGCCAACCCATTAACCAAGATTACACGTAAAGGGGTTAAATTTGTTTGGACAAAAGAGTGTGAATAATGTTTTGAAGAAATAAAGATAATATTAGTCAATGCTTCTATCTTGACTCTACCATCGTAGAATTATGAGTTTTTTATTTACAGTGATGCTTCAAATAAAGGACTTGGTAGTGTCCTTATGAAGAATTATAGAGTTATTGCATATGAATCATGACAACTAATGATTCATGAAAAAAACTATCTTAATCATGATCTTCAGTTAGCAGATGTAATATTTTCTTAGAAGATATGGAGACACTATCTCTATGGTAAAAAATGTGAGATATATTCCGATTAAAAGAGTTTGATGTATATTTTCTCACAGAAAGAACTCAAAATGAGACAAATAAGTTGGATTTAAATACTCAAATATTATGATTTTACTACATACTACCACCTGGGGAAGGAAAATAAGGTGGTAGATGCTTTGAGCAGAAATGATCATGGGGTTTTGAACAAGATGAGAGTTGAAAGGGATACTATGTTCATGGATCTAGTAAATATGGATATGGGAATTATCATGGAAGGTGAAACATCAATACTTTTTCAAATGGTTTCCAAAACATATTTATTGAAAAGGATAAAACGTTCTCAAACTGATGATGAGGACTTTGAAAAAAAAAAATTACAACTGTGAATGATGGGAGATTGATTGACTTCGTATATGAAGATGGAATTTTGAAATTTGGGAAGAGACTTTGTGTTCCTGACATACCTAATCTAATAAGATAATTGTTGGATGATTTTCGTAGCTCCAATTTCTCTTTACACCCTGGTAGCACTAATATGTATAGAGATTTGAAGGAACATTTTTGGTGAGACAACATGAAGAGGGAGATTACTGATTATGTGTCAAGATGTATGGTTTGTCAATAGGTGAAGGATGGAAGACAACATCCTAGAGGATTTATGCAACCTCTTCAGATACCTTAGTGGAAATGGGATGATATTACAATGGACTTTGTCATGAGCCTACCAAAGACTACTAAAAGAAATAATGTAATATGGGTTATTGTTGATCGTCTTACCAAGTCCGCACATTTTATTTCTATAAGAGAATATTTACCACTGGAATGTTTAGAAATACTATATATTAATGATGTTATAAGGCTTCATGGAAACCTTTATAGATTATTTCAGATCGTGGTTCCCATTTTACATCATGATTCTAGAAGAGTCTTCAGAAAGACCTAGATACTGAACTTTGTTTGACCACTACCAACCACCCTCAAATTAATGGACAATCAGAAAAGACTATTAAGAAATTAGAAGACATGTTGAGATCTTTCTAACTTGAATTTCAAGGTATGTGGTCTCCGTATTTACCTCTAGTAGAATATTTCTATAACAATAGCTTCCGTTCAAGTATTCAGATGGCACCATATGAAGCGTTATATGGAAAGAGATGTCGCACACCAAATTGTTGGGATGATGTTGGTGAAAGAAAACTCATAGGCCCAGAACTTGTTGAGGAAATAATAGAAAAGGTTAAGATTATCCAAACCCACATCAAAGCAGCTCAAAGTAGGAAAAAGAGCTATGTCGATAAACGAAGGAAGGATTTTAAATTTCAAGTAGGAGATCATTTTTTCTTGAAGGTATCTCCATGGAAGGGTGTTATACGATTCAGTAAGAAGGGTAAATTAAGTCCTAGGTACATTGGACCTTTTAAAATTCTAGAACTAATTGGAGTTGTTTCTTACCATTTAGTAATGCCTCCAATTCTCTCGAAAGTTCATGATGTGTTCCACGTATCACTGTTGAGAAAATACATGCCTGACCTAGCACATGTACTCACCTATGAAGAAATAGAACTGGAACCTCGTCTGTCTTATTGTGAAGAGCCTATCAGGATTATTGATACTAGATAACAAGTGTTGAGAAACTGAACGAATCATCTGGTAAAATTTATATGGAGAGAACATAAGATGTAAGAGGTAATGTGGGAACCTGAGGAACTTAGGATGAAGAACCACCCAAATATTTTTATACAGTTATATTCTAGAAATTTAGAGGATGAAATTATTTGAATGGGGGGGGGGAGAGAATGTAACACCCCAAGCTTGCATGGTACGCTTCTCTTTGAATAATTCAATAGCTTGCGTTGTACACAACATTTAGTTCTAACACACCACGACCAATCAAACATGCTGTTATGAATAGTAATACCAAATTTTTAAAATTTTATATATTTTATTTTACAAAATGGACTTCATTTTTGGATTCGGAATATCAAAATTAGCTTAGGGTGAATTTTTGGTATTTTTCTTAAAAGTTTCAAATTTTGATGAATAGTGAAAAACAATGTGTTATTGTTTATAACTAACTTTTTATTAAATTTATTTAAATTTATTTTAAGTAAAAATATAAATATAATACCTATATAAGTTTAATGTAAATTATTAGAGTTTTTTTGTAATAAAATTAGATGTATAAAATTTTATTGAACTTTTTAACGTTTTTTACCCACCTTCTAGGAACATTTTCAAATTTTCATAAAACGTAATTTTACCAATTCTATGAATTGAATTTAAAAAATCTGAGAGACATAGTTTACATCAGTAAGTAAAATGTGGTACAATTGGATGAAAATAATTTTTGGTGAATAGTAGAGTCTGTATTTTATTTTCCACGGTTAAAAGTAAATAGGATAATAAAAATTAAAAATGATATTGTATTTACCCTAAAACATGTCCTAATTCTATTGGATAAGTTAATTTACTCCAAAATAAACATTAGGAATAAAAAAGGATCCTCTTTGATCCACCTGGATTAGATTAATATATTTATTATTATTTTATTTAAACAAGAGTTAAAGTGTAAAATTCAAATTTTAATAACTATTTTTTTAATATAGGGTTATACATAATATAAATTCGACTATAAATATTCCTTATAATGATAAAAATATTTCTTACATAATAGTATTTTATTTATAATTTTTAGACAATAAATAATTAAATTTATTTATGACATAATGATGATGCAGTAATTACCTTATTAATGAAAAATTTAAATAATTGACATTATAATTACCCAAATAAATGAAAATTGAGCCTTTTAATGCATTAAACTAATTTTATAGGTTAATATGACATGTTAGTATTGATTTAATGTATTTTTTTCGAAGTAATAAAGTTTCTTTGACTTTTACAAAAACCAAATACTAAATAGTTTCAAAGTTGACATAAATGGGTTTTTAAAACAAATACTATTTTATTAAGTGATATAATTTTCCTAAAAATCTAAGGTTCAGAAGAAGTACTTAGATAAGGTTATATATGTCTATAATGAACCACTTTAGGTTTTCTTGTATTTTTATATTAAGTTTATTAATCATTTATTATAATAATACAAGAAGACATGATAAAAGTTAAACTATTTAACTAAGAGTTAAATCTTAAATATATGGTTAATATGGTGACATAAAGTTGTATAAAACCTATTGTTTTAGAGGTTTTCGACCCATACCCATATTATACTCTAAATAAATGCTTTTGGAACCATTATAAATGGAATATTATTGTATAATAAATTAATATTTCAAGTTTTTCTAAAAGTGACCCTCACCTCTCTTATAAAAGGGAACTTCCCCTTCTCTCAAAATCACTCCTACAAAGCCATTTGGCACGGCAAAACCCTACTCAAATATCCTACAAAAAATTCTCACTTCAACCTTGAGGCCTTACTTTGATCAGAAAGCTAACCTAAGGATCCCTTTTAATGAAATCAAAAGTAAGCACTCGAAGAAGAGGTAATTATTTAATCACCTCTTTCAAAGTTCGTTTCTTCTTCCACTTCCTCTTTATTTGTTGTTTCCATACCATAAAAATAATTACATTACCTTATATATAATGTGATGCTATTATAAATATGGTACAACCATATTCATTATTCTATCCATCCTATAAATGACAAAGTCACTATATGTGCATACGTACGACTTACTGTCTCCACGTTGTGGTGTAGTTTGTTATTCAATACTTAATTATTTTGATGAGTATAATAATTAGTATAATTAATGTAAATAATAAATATAATATGTTAATGATTCCGTATATATGATATACCATCCAATTACATATGATTTCACCATCAATAGAATGATATTGTCGCCCGTGCATATGTACGGATTACCGTCTCCATGAACGCGATGAGATTCGTTACCCATAATAACCATTCAAGAATAAATATAATTTTATGATTAAAAATAATTTTTAAGAATTTAATATAATTTTGGATATGAATCAAATACACGTTATCCATAAAAAACAAGACTTACATAACCAAACATATAAAGGAAAATGAATCAGTTAACACCCGAAATGATGATACTACTGAAATATCATTAACAAAGCAATATTAGAAGATCATATATGATATCATATTTATGTATGTGGTTATTTTATAATTTAATAACAGTTATTTAACCATTATAAAGAAGTTTAACCTTCCCTCAACTAAGGAAAAGTACATGGTAAGGGTTAATTTTACAATCTCTTTATTTATCCGAGGTTGTTTATAAGTAAGTATCCATTAGGACTTCTTTATCATCCACATCCGTGTTTCTTAAAAATGTATTTCAAAACATTTTTACTATTTTCTAGAATATAGTTTAAAGTCATTTATAACCTTTTTTGACTTTTTATAAATTTTTTTTTGAAAATAATCTTTCCTTCATTTTCCAAATAAGGTACTTTATGACCTTTTCGACAAATTGTGTTAGGAATGTTTTTTTTAACTTATACATTGGGTGAGGATATTTTACACCATTATAACAACTTATAAGAATACCATAAAATCTTATAATAATATTTTCAAAATAAATTTTATCTTTTATAACTATATTACTTTTAAATTATTTCAAAATAAAAAGAGATATTTCTCTCAAATAGTTTTGATTTCATCTATGTTAACATCCTTTGATGGATCTTACACTTGTTTAAATATGTTTTATTATGATAAAATCTTCCATATTTTATTTAAGGTTTGGGGATATTTTTGACTGTGTATGTGTTACTTTTATACAATTCATGGTTTATGATTAAATTATTAACATTTAATATGCTAGTTTTAATATGAATGATTATGTTATGTTTCAATATTTTCATATGAGGAATGCATTGGACTTAGTATATGATGGGTCGAGCCTGCTATAGCTCCTTGATGTATCAGTAGGTCTAATGAGACAAACTAGTGTCTTGGAATAAGGCATTGAAAAAATCTTATTTTTAGTCTTGTCACGGGGGCTTGACTATGTGGTTATGATGTCTGACATTATGCATTCCATCATTATGAAATTAGCTATTGATATTACATTTGATTATTCGACTAGTAGAATATCCATTGGAATAAGTAAATGGAATTATTTGATTTATCTTTACCATATTATGCTGAAGTTTAATTTTAAAAGGCTTTTATTTTAGTCTTATACATTACCTTCAATGTTTATGCTTATTTATAAATGTTTTTGCTATATTGTTATCCTTACTGAGAATCTTAGCTCACCCCTTTCTTATGTCTTATTTTTCCCAAGATGTGAAGTAGTATATTATGATTGACCTATAGGGATAGGCTATGTGATATGAGTTTGTTCAAAATAAGCACAATGTTATTTTTTCATTTCATAATTTAATGTAAAACTTTTGTATGTATCTAGTATTTCTAAGGCTACTTAACTGATCGGTCTTTTGAGACTTGATCTATTGTTATCATACCAATGTTATTTAATAATGCACTGACTTGGGGTAACTAGGGTCGAGAAATTACAATTATTATTTCTTACTCTACTATTTTTGGTTTTATTCATTAGGAAAAACCAGAAAGAACCATGTTAATGATGAGTGTGATAGAAAATTCAATGATTGTAATACTAATAACCCAAATGTTATTGGAGATAGAATAAAAAATCTCATTTCTATGATCACATAACTTTCTTAATCTATGAATCTTATAGAACTTTCAAATAAGCAAAGAAAGAAAAAACATTATGTTTATTCCTTTATAAGGAGACATCCACCTTCTTTTAGAGGGTCTTATGATCCATTAGTTTCTAAAAAATGGACTAGTATCACTGAAAAGATATTTTCCATTCTACTATATTTGAAACATAAAAGTCATTTTGGTAGTCTACTAGTTGTATGGTGAAATAGATCATTGGTGAACACTTATCAATAATATGAGGCTACTAGATGAAATTGAATCCATGGATTGAGATGAGTTGAGTAACTTATTTTCCAATAATTAATTTACTCATATTATTTAAATGAATATAGAGAAATATCTCCTTGAGCTAAGGAAAAAGAATGATGAGTCCATTGGTAGCTATGAGGATAATTTTAAGACTTGTGAGGTACACATTAGGTATTATAATCCATCATAAAATTAAGTTTAATTGATTATTTATTGAATTTAAACCATGTATCCAAAGGGTGTTATCCATAAGAAACTTTAGTTTCTATGAAGATATTGTTCGATGTAAAACCATGATGGAAATGAAATTTGGATTAATGTATTAATATAATGGGTTTGAAAAGAAAAGAAATATGGAGTTAAAAGAAAAATATAAGAACCATGTTCAAAAGAAGATGCTCTTTTCTTTATTCCCCAAGTGTGGGAAGAATCATATATGAAATTTAGATTGGGGTAGTAATAATTTTTAAGTCCTCAAGGGAAGGTCCTCAAGAAATTGATTTCAAAAGTGATGGTAATAAGTTAGATATCAATGAAAAAAGAAAGAAATATGTATAGTTTACACCTCCCCCACTTCAGTGCTTCAAGTGTAAAGAGAATGGGAATTATAATAACCAATGACCAAACCCAAGGGTTAATGATGATGATCGACATCTATAAACTCCTACGAAAAGGTACACGGGGAAATATCATGTGATCACTATTTTCGAAGAGGGGTGCAATACTGATGTGGTGAAAGATACACTTACCGTCCACTCTAGAACTGATAATATATTTTTTGAATCTAGATCTACCCATTATTTCTTATCTAATTAATTTTAAAAGGGCATCAAGATGCCAACCAAACGTTTAGATGTGGAATTAGAAGTGAAAATCCCTAATGATATGATGATCTGATATATCTTTTATGATTTCTCTCTCATTTATGTTGGTGGGAATGTGATTCCTTAAAATCATTTCATTCTTCCTCTTGTTGAATTTGATGTCATCCTATGCATGTATTTTTTTTCTCTACATCAATCCCATATCAATTTTCTAGGAAGGGATGTTACATTTAATATTAAAAACCGACCTATGATCGTTTATCAATATGATGATAAGTATGAACTTTTGATGGAGATTATATCCATTCTATGATTCTTAATTCTCATTTATAATGGGTGTTTATCTCAAATGGTTGGGAATAAAGATGACATCGATGATATTTCTATTGTTCTGAAATTTATTGTTGTTTTCCTGGAATATTTACCTAGCTATCCCTGAAAATGCGAAATTGAGTTATCATTTAAAATCATACCTGGTGCCACAAAAATTTTAAATACTCCCTATAGAATGAGTCTGATTGAGTTATAGTAATTGAAGAATCAACTTGAAGAAAAACATAATATGGAATTAACCTAGACAAGTGTGTCATCGTTTGGCGCACCTATTATTTTTGTGAAAAATAATGATAAATCAATGACAATAAACATTTATTATTGGGAGCTAAATATGATCATAATTAAGAATAATAATTCTATTCCTTTTATTTATAACTTTTTTGATCAACTACAGAGAGATCAATAATTTTCCAAGATTGGCCTTCATTTTGGATATCATCAATTGAGTGTCAAGGAGGATATTCCCAAGAAAAAATTCTATAAAATGTATGGAAACTATTAATATATAGTGATTCCTTTTAGTCGTACTAATTCCCCTCATATATTCATAGATTTAATGAATAGATTTGTTAGATATTACCTTAATCAGTATATTTTAGTATTTATAAATGATATTCATATATATTCCAATAGAAAGGAATAGCATAAATACCACTTAAGAACTATAAAAAAACCCTAAGGAAATATAAACTATATGAAAAATTTGTAAAGTTCTAATTTTGAATGGAAATGGTCACATTTTTGGGTCAAATAATCTCAAGAGAGGGTACGTCAGTATATCCATCAAAGATGGAGGCTATTGAATGTTGGCCCAGACCAACCATGGTGACTAAGATCCATAGTTTTCCTGGTTTAGCTAGATATTATCAACGGTTTTTGAAGAATTTATAAGAACTATCTAATCCTCTGACCAAGTTGTATTGTAATGAGAAATAGTCATCTAGATAGATGAATGTGAGGAAAATTTCAAGGAACTGAAGAGAAAGTTAATTATAACACCAGTGATTACATTACCCAATAGTGGAGAACGATTTGTAATCTATATTGATACATCCCAGAAGGGGATGAGATATGTTATTATTCATAATGAAATGGTTATAGATTATGCCTCATTAAAATTGATGGTTCATGAGAAAAGTTACCCAACTCATGATTTGGAGTTAGACAAGCTAAATGATTCATTAAACATATGGAGGCATTATCTTTATAGAAAAAAGTGTGATATATATACTGATCACAAAATATTAAATTATATATTAATACAAAAGGAGTTAAACATGTGATAAAGAATATAGTTAGAGATAATTAAGGATTATAACTTCTTAATTGATTAAGACCCTGAGAAATCAAACAAGGGAACCGATTCATTTTTTAGAAAGGATATTTTTATCTTATACATGAAAATAATAACAAAAGATCCAATATTTTTTTAATTGAAAAGGAAGGATTTGAAAATCACAAATGAAGGGAAAAAATATTATATTTCTTAATTGAATGTTCAACCATCTATACTAGTGAATATTAAATAGACCCATAAGTAATATGAATATCTAAAAAATAAGGGTAGAAATGTTCTTGAGTTCAACCTTGATCATGATGGGATGATAATATTCAGGACCATGTATGCGTTTCTTATATAGTAGACTTGAAGAATAAATTTTTAAAGAAATATTATAATTGTTTATTTTTTATTAATCATGGAAGTATAAATATCTATATATATTTAAAATAATACTTCTGGTGGGATGGAATGAAGAGAGATATTGTAGAGTTGGTATCTCAGTGCTTGGTATTCCCATAAGTTAAGGCTTAACAAAAAAAGTCTAAGGGGATGTTTTGATCCTCTTTCTAGGACAAACATTAAGGAAGATGTAAGGTTGCATGGAGTACCATATTACATTGTATTTAAATTGGATATGATGTTTACCAAAAAATTCTTGAGAATTCATAATCAATAACTTGATATGGAATTGATTTTCAATACTACTTATCATCCTTATATGTATGGTCAGTCTGAATGAATAATTCAAATCCTAGGGTATATGTAGAGATCTAGTTCTATAGATTTCAAAAATGGATGGGATTAACACCTTCCTATAGTTTATTTTTCTTAAAACAATATATTTCACTCAAGAATTAATATGTATCCACATGAATCCATAAATGGAAAGAAAAAGAGAGCTCCAACATGTTGGAATGGAATTAGAGAAATAAATCTATAGGGACTTGAGATAACTGAAGAAATGGTAGAGAAGGTTAAAGAAATTATGTAGAATATCAAGGAAGATAAAAGTTGGAAGACATGTTATGATGATAATAATTGATTTAATCTAGAATTTTATGTTGGTGATAATGTTTTTCTTATAATTTCTCTATGGAATAAGTTTATGAGATTCATGAAGAAAGGGAAAGTAAGCCCTAGGTATATCAGTCCCTTTGAAATTCTTGATCGTATCAGGATGATAACCTACTTCATAGAACTTTCACTAAACCAATATAAATTCCATTATGAGTTCCATGTATCTCTCCTTAGGATTTACATAACTTACCCTTTACATGTACTAAAATTAGTATTCATACCACTGTAGAGTGATCTTTCTTATGAGGAACAATCGGTGGAGATTATGGATTGTAAAAAGAATGTTCTATCAAAAAAGAACACTAAACTCATAAATGTTTTGTGAAAAAACCACCAGTTTGAATATATATATATATATTTATATGGAATTTATGATATAATTAAACAAAATAATCCTTATTTGTTTTTATTAGAGTGATAAAGATTGAGAGTGAAACTCATTTTAAGTGGGGCAGAATGAAACACCCTGAGTTTTTATGAATAAATTTTTCTTAATAAATTAAATTTTATTGATGGATTGTGTTTCATTAAACACCAATTTAAGGTTGTTTTATATGCAAAAATAATTAAGCTTGCAGTCCACACAACACCATCTTAGCTTATGTTACACATGACACTGAGTTTTAACAAAAAAAGATATATTGTTAATATAGTTATTTAAAACTAACCATTATAACCTAGAAATTAAACACAATAATATGAATAGTAATATTTTTTTAAATTTTAATTATAATGGTTTTATATAAAGGAAACATATTGATAAAAAAGTATATAATTCTTTGTAAATTCTTTATAAATTTCTAAAATATGATTTTATTAAATATATGATTTTTATATCTTTTATGAATAGTAATAAAATTAATTTTTAACACTTTATAAATTTAATTTGATAAATAAAATTATTTTCGGAAAGTCAAAATTATCTTAGGGTTTTTTGTTATTTTTCTAAAAAAATTTACTTTTTGATGAATAATGACAAATACTGAATTTTAATTGAAAACAACATTTCCATTTAATTTATTTTTATAGCTAAATTATATTTTAATTTGGGTTTAAAGTATATTTAGTTCAATTATAAATCTATTGATAAAATTTAGGTCATTTTAATCAGTTTCATGATGAAATTAAATATGAAAACTTTGTAAAATTTTGATCTTTTTCTCTTTTATATACCAGTTTTCCCGACATGTCGGTGGGATTAATTTTAAATTTATTTTGTCTAATTATATGATTATAATTTTTAAAAATTGATTCTACAATTTTTATAATAATATATTATAATATCTAGTATTTCATCTTAATTTTTTACTAGAGTGATTAGTGAAAGCGATTAAATATTAATTACTTTGATGATGATAGAAACCAGATTACTTAGTGGTAAAACATAGAAAATAAGTTTCAAAATGACCAAAAACTTTTCCAAAACCCATTATATGGACATATTTTAAATTTATCATTTCTTAGGTCCAAATTTGATCCATTTTGGAACCTTTTTATATATAAAAAACGTGGATTAATTATTCTATTTAAAAAATTTACAAGTTTTCCAGTCACTTTGCTTACAAAAGGCCACCTACTCTTCCCCACTCTTCTCACCTATCAATCCCTTTGTATTGGAAAATAACTATCAAAATATATTCCCAAATTATCTCCCCTATTAATAGAAGAGTTATTTTGGATATAAATATAACAAAATATGGCCTTTGGTGCAAATGAAAATAAGATACCCGAAGAAGAGGAAATGTTCATCAACAAACATTTTTCATTTATTTCTTTCTTAAACCCATTAAATTATTCTATATTATTATTATATAATAAAATAAGTATATTATATATTCTGATATGTGTTTTTTCGATGTTTATAACCTCAAAACATACACACATATATCTAATGGGTTACAAAAATATCATTTGCGTGTACAATGGACTAGTGCCTCACGAACTGATGTTGTTCATTTTTCCATTACCACCTTTCATGGTTATGAATACTGATGGTCACAATATTTATATATAATTATTATTATTTTTATGATATTATTATAATTTTTTAATTATTATATCACAAATAACTCTATGCTTTCCATTTTGTGGGAATATGATAACATCGTTCGTGTGTACGATAAATGACCACCCCATGAAACGATGCAATTCGTTCACACTTTACATGGAAAATATTACAAATAATTTTAATAAAAATATATTCTATATATGACATAAATATTCTTATATAATTATTATATATCACATACTTTACTTTTTTCAATTTGATAATAAAATGGAAATATCGTTCTTGTGTACGTATAGCCTACCGTTTCTATGAATGATGTATTTAATTTTTGATTTATATATTTTACAAATTATTATTATATATATATATAATGAATATATATGATATTTATATCAAGCTTATAATTTTTTATATGATTAAATCATTATTAATTTATGAGAACAAAAAAATATAATGATTCAAAACATTTATGAAAAACAAATCGGTTATTACTCGAAACACAACTTTGAAATGGAATGGTTAAAATACCAGTAATATAAATTCATAGGTAAATTATATATGGTATTATATATATATATATTAGTATGGTTTTATTATATATTTATAACAAAATTATATTTATTATACAACTTTTTTGAACATATATGAAGGAATTTAAGACTTAAGGTAAGGGATTTTCATCTCAATTTTTACTTTTGTGAAACACATACTATATTCACATCCTCTTTATCCTATGTGTTGCATAAAATGAACATGAATTAATTTTTTTATTATTATACTAAAATTTATGTTTATTAAAATATTCATTTTAATATATCTCTTTCACGGGGTATACAGTTGAAAACTTACCAAATCAGTAAGAAACCTTTGCCTCAATTTTCCTTCTTTGAGAACAGGTTATGAAATGAACCAATATTTTTTTATGAGGTGTATATAAATCCTATTTGAAATTTTATATGATAAATATACTTATTTTGATTATATTTTAAGCTTAATTTAATGTTATTATTTCTTGGGGATTATGGTTCAATGTTACCAAAGTTTTAAGATTTTATTGCTATAATCTCATCTTTTATCAATATTGTTTATGATTATGCTTCCATTGATGACATATTATGATATGTATCTAAATAATTATGATGAAATTTATTCTTCTATTGTTATTAATGATATCTACTTGTAAAGGTACCATTTACACTCCTTTTTACTTAAGATAATTAAGAAAAGTTCTTCATGATAACTCAGCTTTATTTCTATCTTCGGTCAAAAATCTGACTTCTTTCAAAACCATGTTTTCTAAAAAGAATATAAAAAATGTTTTGAAAATTTTTATTTCCATATTATTATTTTTAAAATAAAATTTTAACTATGTTTTCTTTTTTATGGAATCTTTGTGTTATTTTCCAAAACAATTCCCATTTGGATTTTACCAAAAATGTGAAAGGAACCCTTGTGTTTACGTGTACAATATGAATAAAATATTCCAAAATCATAACCAATCATTCATTTGAAGCTTACTTTGTATGTTTTAAAATTTATTTTGAAATAAAAAGCTTTTTAAAATCTTTTATATTTTAAAAATTGTTTTCAAAGAAGAGATGTTAATTTTCCTCAAGAAATGCTTCAAACGATCCTTTAAATATCATTTTTCATCTAAGATAGCATGCATTGGTGTTACTCATGCCTTAATGAAGACATTATCGAAGGGTACCATAAATATTATAATTCTAAATGGTTTATTATTTTATGATTGGATTTTTATCAAACCCCTTTATCTTCCAATTGTTACATGCTTATGGAACCCTCCTATTTTCATGGGTTATGATATGATGAAATGATTATGAAACCTATATCCTTTTAACATGTTATGATTTAATGAAATGTTTATGATACCAATTTCATTTCATAGGGTTATAATATGATGAATGTTTATAATCTTGGGCCACTTATAAATATTATTTTAATTATAAGATAATTGAGACCTATATATACCTCTAATTCATTGGGTAAATATTTATATCTCATTATATAGGTAAGGATGAAATTGGGAGTGAACTAGGTTCAATAATATATGGCTGAAATAGGAAGTGAACTCAGTTCAGTAATATAGGTATAAAATGGTAAGTGAGCCTTGTTCAGTAATACAGGGGTGGACTAGAGAGTTAATTTGATTTAGTAAATGACTTTGTCTACTATGATGGTCCTTGTATTGAGCCTTAAAAAATATGAAATGATTTTCTTTGATTACATGTATTCCATAAATTCCATAACTTATGCCAATGTTATGCTCTCATGGATCATGTTCATTGATTTACTTACAATCTATTTTTATGAACTACCAATCTTTATTCCACGATTCAATATTATGATATTTGATATGCATGGTATTATTTTCAATTATTATGATCATGTTCTCATACCCTCATGCTCATGTTAGGAATATGTATCTCCCTTGTTTACCCTTACTAAAAATATAAGCTCTCCCATTCTTATGTTTACTTTCCTCAGGTTATGAAAATATATATTATATATGATATGTCTATGAAGGGTTATTATAACAAAGAATATAGTGGGAGATGATGTATCTCACCTAGGAACCAGTGTTTATATTTCAATGTTTACAAAGAAAATAAGCTTTTATGGGTTTCAGGTATGTGTTTGTATAATGTAATAAATATTCTAAAAAATGATGAAATTTCTATGTAAGAAAAGACTGGTTTGTTACAGTTATACAGGTAGTGTATTTTATAGTAATAAATTTTGGTACACAACTCTTAAGGCATTCCATGTGGTCATACATACCATGAAGACTATATGACTTTACCCATGGAAGAACACAACCCGTAATATCTTGGCATGCTGTGTAGGCATACACTCTATGTAAATAAAAAATAAATGATAAATATAGTGAAACCGTTTTATAATACAAAGATATTACATCTTTTTTTATGAATATTCATTAAATAACATAAACACATGCTCATGGTCCGTAATAGTTTACCGCCTTTTGAAACATAGAAACACAAACACTAGGCCATAAGTGAGATGCATCATCTCTAAATTTATTCTTGATTACCAAAACCCTATTTAGTAATATCATATATAATAATTTTATTCAAAACCTACAGAACATAAAATTAAGAAAAGGGTGAAATCAGATGCTTAGTAAGGGTAAATAAGGTAGATACATCAACATAACCTGAACATAAGGGTATGAGAACATGAGATTAAATTTTTAAAACCATGACATGAATATAAAAAATAATAATCTTGAGTCAAGAAATAATGATTAAAAGTTAATAAGACATAGATTATAAGGAAATAAAATATCACAAGCCAAGTGAGCATAACATTATAATAATACATATATTTGATGCATACACATAATTATTGAAAATAATTTCCATATTAGTTAAGTCTCACTACCAATTCTATCATAGTGGAATGAATTTAATCCAAAAACCATCATTTTAGAGAAGGTTCAATCAAAATACCATTATAGAAGATAAATAGATTTACTTAACCAGGTTCACTCCCCATTTAGTACTTATCTATCTCATGAGATATAAATCTTTACCCATTTCATTAGTGGGAGATATAGATCTAACCTGTCTCATAATGAAAACCATACATATGTGTTCCATAATATCATAAAGTTTTTTCATATCAAAACCCATGAAATGAAATGGGTTTCAGAAAAGTTTCATCAGGTCACCACCTAGGGAAAAGATATAGGTTTTATAATCATGTCATAATTTCATCATATCCTAAACCATGAAAAAATATGTTTTATAACAATTTTATCTTGTTATAACCCGTGAAAGAGAAATAATTTTCATAAAAATCATGAAATCATATAAAAACCATAAATTGAAAAAAAATTGAATAATTGGATCATAAACCCAAAAAAGCTTAAGTTACATCAACTGATTTCATCTTGGATGGAATTTTTTTTAAATATCATTTTAAAACATTTTTTAAAGAACATAACCATTATGATTGGAAAATAATCTCATTTTAAAATTTTAAAAAGATTAAAAATATTTTCCATGAAAATAAACAAAAAAAATTATAAAGGAATATTTAAAACAATGATTGGTCATGATGTTAAAAAATTACGTTCATGTCGTACATTTAAAATGAAGGTTCCTTTAAATTTTTTGATAAAATCCAAATAATAATTGTTTGTAAAATGAAAAGAAAATTCCATTAATTTTTTTTTGTAAAACATTAAAAATGCGTTAAAATATATTTAATAAATAATATTATTATTAACAAAAAATTATTGAAAACATTTTTAGAAAACATGGTTTTGGAAGAAAATAGATTTCCAACTAAAGAGTGAAATAATGTCAAATTTTAATAAAGACATTTTATAAATTATTTTAATTAAAAAAGAGTAAAAATGGTTTTATTACTTGAAGATATCATGAATAAACATATAATAAAATTCATGAGTTTCTTGAGAGATGTATCTTATTATTTTATCATTATAAACATAATCATAAACAATCCTAATAAATGATGATATTGTAACATAAAATCATTACGAATTTGGTAACTTTGAATCATAATATCAATAAAGGAATAAAAAAATAGAACTTAAAATATAAAAAGGATAAATAAATTAATGATATTACATGTCAAAAGGTCTATATATAAACCTTGTGAATGAATATAAGTGCATAACCTAACATATATCTCAAAGAAGGAAAATTGAGAAACAATTATCTTACTATAAGTATTGACTTCCTTCATACTTGTTCAAACCTCCTGTATTCTAAATATAATTTTGTTATAAATAAATTAAAAATAAATATTTATATATATCATACCATTTATTATTTTATTGTTATCTTTTATTACCCATTTATTAAAAACTCTATGTTAAATCCATGTTTTCTTCTTCTAATAATTGATTTGTTTTTCGTGTATGTCTTGAATTTTTTTTGTTATTCTTACCCTGATCATGGTTTAATCATATAAAAAATGTTAAATTTTTTATAAAAATAATATATATTCATTATATATGTATTTAGAGTAATTTATAAAATTTAGTGATTGAAACTGAAATACACCATTCTTGGAGACGGCGGGCCACATATACGCATGAACATTGTTTCCAATTTATTTGTCATATTGAAAGTAAGAAAAGTATAAGATATATTATAACTAAAAAATCATTTTATGTCATTTATAACACATATTTTTATTAAACCCATCCTTAGTACATCCCATGTAAATCATTAATGAATAACATTGCTTCACAAGGCGATAGTCTGCCGTACACACGAACGACACTATCATATTCCCACAAAAACAAGAGTATGAAGGTATATGTGATATATTTAGTAAATAAGAATAAAAACATCATAAATATTATATATAAATAATAAATCCATCATTATAACTAGGTTTTTTGGTGTTAATGAACAAAATAATGATGTTGGTTTATAAGGCGGTAGTCTGCCAAACACACGAACAATGATTTTATAACCCAATTGAAAAAAGTGGAGATAGTTTAAGGTCATGAAATTAAAAAAAACATATCATTATATGATAGATAATGAGGTTATTATATAATCTTGGTATAAAAAGAAGTTAATGAGGTGGAGGAATAAATAAAAAAACACTTATTGATGATCATTACCTCTTTTTTTGGGTACCCTCTTTAGGTTTTCACAAAAAGCCATCATAGGATGACTTTATATCCAAAATAATTTTTCTAGTATGAGGGGAGTAAAGTTGGGAAGTTATTTGTGTTGGATATTTTATAGAAAAAGGTCTTAAAATGTGTTATTAAGTGTAGATTGGGGGGGGGGGGGTGATTGTCCTTTTATAATTGAGGAGGGGGATCATTTTTGTAAATACCAATAAGTATTCACTATTGTGAGGTCAAACTTACCTCATAGGACTCTAAAATAGATTATTAAATTGTTTGATGGATTTTTTATTCCATAAAATCCTTCACCAGACAAAAAAACATTTTTATCACATTATTCCTTTTTATTTAAGTTTACTCAATTTTACCCTTTTAGTTTCTTTACCATGGAAACACGTATATTTTTATTTTCCTATGTAACTTATACTCTAAGAATAAAATTAAAATGAAACTTTGAAATAATTTGTAACTATAGATTCTAAATATAAAATAAAGTTAAATAAAATTCATTTGTGTGTGTAAAATTAATTGTAATACAAACACGTGTAATGCGCAAAACCCCACTTTACCCTTAATCATTGTACTTAATTTTAATTATTTTCATTAATAATTATGTTAAAAAATTAAGTTTACCTTATTACTTATTATAAATTATGATGATTAAAAATTTGAGATCAATTTTTCCAAATACCATTCACATTATTTGAAGAATTTAATTTAAAATTAATCACGTAGATGCGATGAGAAAGGGGGTTTTCAAATAGAAACTTTTCAAAAGTTTACAAAGTTTTTATATCAAAATTTATTATTAAATAGATTAAAAAAATATAAATTGGATATATTCGAGTTTAATTGAATTGATTTTAATTTAAAACTAATTTAATATATAATTTAACATTATGAATAAATTAAATGAAAAGTTAGTTTTCAATTAAAATTAATTATTTTTCACTATTCATCAAAAAGTGAAACTTTTTAAAAAAACCCAAAAATTAACTATAAGAAAATTTTGAAATTTGTATTTTATAAAATAATTTTTATTTTATAAAATTATTTTTGTACAGGTGCAAAAATTTATCTTTTGTTATTGTTCACAAAAATAAATAATTTTTTTGAGAAAATAATATTTTTTAAGACATATAATGACTTTAAAAAAATAATGTTATATTATTAATATATTATATTTATATAAACAAAAATAATTATATTTTAAAATTATTTTGAATTATTCATATTACTAATTTTAGTGACTCGTTTATAATAGTGGAATTTGAATAACTATATTAATAATATATCATGGTTTTGTTAAAAATCTGTGGCATGTGTAATGCAAGATAACATGAAGCATCATGTAATACAATCTTAACTTGGTGTTGAATGTAATTAAATCTATCAAATAAATTGGATTTATTCAAAAATAATAATAATTCTTAAAAACCCATGGTGTTACATTCTACCACCCTTGAAATGAATTTCTGCCTCAAAATTCATTACTATAATACAAAAAAATGTGTATAATTCTCCCTCATCACATCCTCAAGTTTCTATGAAGATTCCTCAAACTAGTGGTTTCAGCACAAAACTTTTACCATGTGAGTGGTCTTATTTCATATAAATTTCTCTATATGATCCAAAATATCGACAAGTTTTTCCTTATAAGAAATATCCTACTCTAGTGGTATGACTATGAGTTTTGTACATGGTAAGGGACATGTATGCACTTCCTCAGGAGAGATATATCAAACATATCTTTTAATTGAGAGTGGTTTGGTGGAAGTGATTACCAATAGAATATCCTCTTTATGTGATCAAGAATTTCAAAGGGACTAATATAATTAGGGATTAGTTTCCCTTTCTTCTTAAATCTCATAACCATATTCTATGGAGAAATTATTAGAAACATCTTATCACCAAATTAAAATTATTTATCACATTAGTGATTATAAACATTCTATTTATACCAAATATGAGATTCCTTATTGTCCTTATGAATGAATCTAAGTGTCACTACCATTTCTTAAGCTATATTATGTCCCAATAGCTTTCTTTCTCTAACTTCATTCCAGTATGCTGGAGATCATCATTTATTTCCATTGAGGGATTCATAAAGAGCCATATGATTTCTTGAGTGAAATCTATTTTTTATGAAAATTAAACTAGAGTAATCTGTTTATCCCAACCACCTCTGAAATCCAAAGAGCAAGATATCAAAAAATCCTATCAAGTTTTAATTGTTGATTCAAACATAGTATCTATTTGAGAATGATACATAGTGATGGAACTGAACTCCGTATCAAGAGATTGTTGAAAACTTCACTAGAAATTTGATTCAAATATCAAATACAAATTTGAAAAAAATTAAACTTGGTATTCCATTAATCCATACCACTTATTTAATGTATATCCTGTAAATCTGATATTTTACTACACATTTATTAACAATTCCAATCCTAAATTCATGTTTCACTCAATGATAACTTTGTTTTTAATGTTTTCTTTGACTTGTTATTTTGTATCCTCTTACCTTGATAATGGTTTCATAATATACATAATTTTAACCATGATATAAATTTCATATATATATATATATGTATTTAGATTAATTCATATAATTTAATGATAGAAAATGAATACACTGTTCATAGAGACGATGGGTCTGGCATACAAAAGTACATTTTTTCCATATTATTATAAAATTGAATTAAAGAAAAGTAAATGATATATATTATCATTATAAAATCATTTCTATTTAATATATATCAAACATGTTTGTTAAACCCATACTTAATACATTCTATGTAAATCATGAATGAATCACATCGCTTCACAAGGTAGTAGTCCGTTATATACATGAGCGACATTATCGTATTCCAAAAAAATGGAAAGTATGAAAGTATGTTTGATATATTAAAATAAATAAAAATAATAAAATTATATATATCATATATAAATAATAAATCCATCATTACAACCTACCTTGTGAGGTGGTAGTGGAAAAAGAAATGACACCGGTTGGCGAAGTGGCAGTCCGTCGTACACATGAATAAAGGTTTCGTAACCTAGTTTATTAAAGTGGATATGGATGTAGGTAATGTAATTAACATAAAAAAATATCTTTATATATATTATAAAAATTTTATTTTATAAACTTCGTATAATAATAACTATGGGAGGCAATGGAAGAAATAAAACCAAGATGCTTGTTGATGAATGTTACCTCGTCATTGGGTATCCTCCTATGGTTTGCACCAAAAGCCTTCATGGATGTATTTCTCTCCAAATTAAGGATTATATTATGAGTAATGTGAAGTTTTTAAGTTATTTGGAAGGGTTCAGTCGATCTAAATGGCTTTAAAGGTGTACATAAGTGTGTGTGTGTGTGTGTACGGGGGGGGGGGGGGGGGTTAGTGTCCTTTTATAATTGAGGAGGGGTGACATTTTTGTAAAGGCCCAAAATTATTCACTATTGGGAAGTTAATATTACATAATATTCCTCTAAAATAGATCAAAAAAAGAGTGTAGGGATGATTTATTAAATATAAACATCCAACACACAAAATAAACACATTTTTATCAGGTTATTTCTTAGTATTTAAGTTTAATTAATTTTACACTTTTGTTTTTTTTACCACGATAGCTTGTAACTTTTTATTTACTTAGTTAATTTATCCTTTATAGATAAAATTAAAATCAAATTTATTATATAATTTAGACCTTTTTATTCGATATATTAAACAAATTTAAAAAAGAATCTTATATGTGTTTAAAATTAATTTTAATACAAACACATGCAATACACAAGACTCTGTTTTAACCTCAATCACAGTAATTAATTTTAACAATTTTACTAATCATCATCATAAAATATTATGTTAAACATATTATATAATATGAATTATGATTATTAAAAATACTAAATATATTTATAAAAATCCCATTAAGATAATTGGTAGAATATAAATTAAAATTAATCCCGTAGATGCCATGAGAAAGCAAGCTTTGAAAGAGAAAATGTTCAAAAGTTTACAATGTTTTTATATATAAATTAAATACGAAATTGATTAGAATTACCTAAATTGGATTAATATATGTATAATTTAAATAATATTACTTTTAAAAAATTAAAATATAATTTATCTTTATAAATAAATTAATCAAAAATGCAGCTTTCAATTAAAATTCCGTATTTTTCACTATTCATAAAAAAATAAATCTTTTGAGAAGAAACAAAAACTTAACCCTTAGATAATTTTTACCTTATTATTTAAATAATGAAGTTTATTTTATCAAATTAATTTCATAAAAGTATAAAAAAGTAATTTTCTATTTTTCCCAGAATGACATAAAAACAATTTTTTTAAAAATTATACTTTTTGTGAAAAATTAAGTATTTTCTTATCAATATATTTTATTTATATAAGACCATTATAATTAATAATATAAAAGTTTTTATTAATTATTATATTAGTAAATTTAACAACTAGGTTATAACGATCGCAATTAAATACTTATATTAATTAAATATAATGATTTTTTAAAACTCTATGACTAGTGTAATGCAAGCTAACCTAGTATTGTGTCTAGAACAACATTAACTTGGTGTTTCATATAATTCAATATATCAAATAATTTTAATTTATTTGAAAAAAATAATTCATAAAAAATCAGGGTGTTACAATAAATACCATAAAAAAATGAAATTTACTTATCTTATGAGTGAAAATACATTACATGTGAGACGGAAGGGAACAAACCATGTTACCACTAGTATGTACCATGTATATAACATGCCGGAAATTTTTTTATCTGACTAGGTGGTACATTCCATGTTCTCAGTCCTTTTAAATAATTAATTTTAAATAAAAATTAATTTATTTAAAATTAAAAAGGAAGGGAATATCAAATAAGAGTTGGAATTATTTATTAATATAATGAGTGAATGTATTAAAAAGATAATTAATTTATTAATTTGAATAATTAATCTTAATAATTATGTATTGAAATTAATTCTAGTGATAGTTATTACATGTTGGGATTTATCATGATCTTGAAAAACCAATGTTTGTGATAGGTGTTTATATAATTTAATTATTCATTTAATTATTTTTTTGGTAAATTAAATTATTAAGTTAAATATGATGATATATGAATCATACCTTTCTTATTAATATGTATGTGATTTCATTTAAATGATTTATTATGTAACCATAATCCTCTAGTTCCCCTCACATGTGAGTGAGTAATAATATGTAAAGAAATGAGCTCCATGTGATTAGAGGTGGTTCAATATAAAGCTAAGGTGAAACCAATGAAGGAGACAAACAAGTTAAATGCATAATTCTATAAATCGTTCTAGATTCTAGCTCAAGGATGTATTCCCTCAATGATAGGGTTTATTTTATCTTCCACTAAATATACCAACAAGTAATGAAAATAACATAATCCTATAACATGTGTATTTTATTTTTAAAGTGAATGGTTATTTATTTATTTATCTATAAAATATAATATTTAATTTTTGATTTAAAGTTGACACCATAAAGTAAATGAATTAAAAAAAGAAAGATAAAATAAAATAAATATATTATGAGTAAATTATTTTATTAAGACATGGTTATTTAATTTTTTTAAATATGCATAATATTAACTATTCTGTAATGGATAAAGAAAAAAATATTTATATATAAAGATAAAAAAATCCCATAGGAAAATATTAAGTCACATATCACCTTCCATCACTTATGTTATAATTGAAGAGGGGTGATATTTTTGTAAAGACCCAGATGAATTCACTATTGGGAGGTCACTCTTATATCATATTCTGCCTAAATAGATAAATAATGGAGGGTTGGGATGATTTATTCGAGGAACACCTCCAATACACAAAATAAACACATTTCTATCATGTTATTTATTTGTATTTATGGTTACTCAAGTGTACCCTTTTAATTTTTTTACCATGATAACTTGTATATTTTTATTTACCAATTAAATTTATACTATATGGGTTAAATTTAAATTATATTTATTATATTATTTATACATAATAATTATAAATACCAAATCCAATTAAATAAAAATAATATGTGTCAATAAGTTATTTTAATACAAACACATGTAATGCACAAAACCATGTTTTAACTTAAATCACAATAATTATTTTTAACTATTTTCAATAATCATTATTGTAAAAAATTAAGTTCGCCTTATTAGATAATATAAATTATGCTGATTAAAAATATGAATTCCATTTTTCTTGATTCTATTTATATACTTTTTAGTATTTTAATTAAAATTAATCACGTATATGCAATGAGAAAAATATTTTTCAAAGAGAAAATGTTCAAAATGTTAAAGTTATCATATCAAAATTCAATATAAAAATAATTAAAATTACCTAAATTAGATTAATGGATGAATAATCAAAATAATGTTACATTAAGAATAATTTAAAATATAATTTAACTTTATAAATATATTAACCAAAAGTCAGTTTTCAATTTTTATTTAGTATTGTTAATTATTCATTAAAAATAGTTTTCTTTAGAAAAAAAATCCAAAAAATGACCCTAAAGTAATTTAAACATTATGATTTCAAAAATTAATTTTATTTTATCAAAGTGGGAAAAATTAATTTTATTATTATTCAAAAAAATGACATAAAAACATTTTTGGAGGAAATAGTATTTTTTGAAACTTTAAAGACTTTACCAAAAAATATGTATTTTATTGTCAGTATTTTTTATTTATATAAAAAAATTATAATTAATTTTATGAAAATTAGTTATTACTTGTATTATTACTAATTTTAATGTCCAGTTTATAATTACCACATTTAAATAAATATGTTAATAATATATCATGGTTTTGTCAACACTCTGTGTCGTGCGCAATGCAAACTAAACTCATGCTACATGTAAAAAAACATAAATTGATATTATATTGAATAAAATATATCAAATAATTTTAAATTTATTTAAAAAAATCAATTTATAAAAACATAGGGAGTTACAATAAATACCATATAAAATGAATTTTATATTCATTTTGAGTAAAAATATAATCCATGTGACATAGAAGAGATCCCACTATGTTACTTATAGTGTATACCCTGTATATTAAATTCCAGACCAAATTTTATTTGACCAGGGTGTAGATTCTATTTTCTCGGTCAATAAATACCATGTAAATTTTAATTTTAATTTTAAAAAGTAATTTATATAATTTTTTTAAAAATTAAAAAGGATGGGAATTTTAAAAAATAGTTTAGATTATTAATTCATACAATGAATGAACAAATTAATAAGATAATTAATTTATTAATTTGAGAAATTTATCTTAATACAAATGTATTAAAATCAATTATAGTGATAATCAATATGTGTTGTGATTGATCATGAGCTTAACTGGCCTATGTTTGTGATATGTTTTCATTTAATTTAATTATTTATTTCATTAGTTTTTTTATTAAATTAAATTATTAATTTAAATTTGATGATCAGTGAATCATCTCTTCCTTCTTATTAAGTATGGGATAACATATCCATGGTATTTATGTAACTATAATCCTTCGGTTCCCTTCACATGTGAGTAAGTAATCATCTATAATGGAATGATATCTAGGTGGGAGGAGGTGGTTCAAGATAAAATTAAGGTGAAACCAATAAAAGAGATACAAAATTTAGATGTGGAATGCTATAACACGATGAAGATATCAGCTCAAAACGTTATTTCCTCATTGACAGGGGTGAGTTTATAATTTTCTCAATAAATCAACCAGTAATTAGAATATCTATAATATCCTAACCTTTTATAGTGATGTCTCATGCTCATTTTTCATCTACTACATTGCCTTGTTTTGAGTATATTTATTTTGGTTTTAATTTGGGGATTTTTTCAGCGAAATTGGAGAATTTTGGGAGGATAGGGGCAGAGCATAGTTGGCACACAGTTTTCCCAAATTGTGCACCCATGCTAACAAACTATTCCAACATAAACATTGTAGATTCTAATTGGCTTCACATGGATTTTTAAATCGTGCACCTTCCTAGTATTAATTATGCAACCCATAAGAGGGGCCTCATATTTATTAAAGAGGTTAGGGTAAACCATGTGTCTTGTACAACAAACCATGAATAATGAAAAGAATCTCTAAAAATTTATTAGAAAATTCTAAAACCCCCATATTATATCCCCAAACACCCAAACTCAATTTAAAATAATTTCTATCCTTTTTGGAGGCTCCTGGATATATTCTAAGGGCTTCTGAACTCCATTCTTTCTGAATCAAAGATATGTTTGAGGTATCTTCACCTCTCTCAGTTTTGGATCTAGATCTCATTCATCATCATGATCTAGGTAGTTCTACTTAAATTGGGGATTTATATTATAGATAATTCAACATCTATATTTAGGTAGTTTGTCTATTATTATTTTCTAAAATACTTTATTTCAATTATATATATATATACAATTGTAAAATCACTATTTCATGTTTAACAATTTCATCTTGAAATGAATTCCATAAATTCATTAATTAATTAATGGATTGTCGAATTTACTGTAAAATGGGTCAATGAAATTGACCAATTAATGGGATGGTGTAATTAGTCAATTAATGGGATTGTGGAATTTATTGACTATTAGAATGTTGAATTTATTGATTAATTGGAATTAAGGGATGTTTGAATTAACCTGGAAGGGTTAGTGAATTATTTTATTATATGTCGAAAAAAGTTTTAATAAATAATTGTTTATATTATTCCTTATGATTGAAATAAATAATTATGATTGTTGTGATAAATTTAAAAGGTATAATTTAATGATAATGTTTGATAAGAAGGCCAATGATGCACAATCTCGATGTGTATGAGATTGTGATTTGTGTGATACTGTGATATTTTTGATATATGTGAAGTTGAGGTGTGGGACAAGGACTGAGGACCCAAATACCCACATTTGTTAGTGAGTGTGGGTCAATGAATGAGGCTCCAAATATCTATATGTGACGTTGAGGTATACGATTGGGACCGAGGATCAAAATACACATTTATGATTGCAAGTATGGGTTGTGGATTAAGGATCCAAATACCCATGTGATATTGAGGTGTGGGATTGGGAAAAGGTCTAAAAATACCTACAGGGTGTTATAAATGACGTTATACACCCATGATATTAGAATTTACTATGGTTTCAATTGTACATGATATGAATTGAAATGAAATGATAAATAGTAACCATGGTATTGTGATATATGATATACCATGAGGATAATTAAAACTCCGACATGGGACAAAGAAGTTATTGATTGTATGATTGTCATATTAAACCCATGGATTTATGTGGTAAATTAAAGAATAATGAAATAGGATAAAATTTTACTTTTTTCATTGTACTTTATTCTTTATACAAATTCATACACTATTATTGGATGGATATTGTTTTAGATGCTATTGGTGGAGGCCTGTTGAGTTGTACTCACACCCTACTCGGGATGCTTGATCAGTACCAGAATAAACTTCATATTTTTTTGGATATAATAAAGGAAAGAACCCTATGTTAGGTGGTCGAGTTGGGGAGAAGTATGTATAAGGGAACTGAACCTAGTGTCTGGACCAATTTGGGGGAGTTTTTAGTGTATTTATTTTTGAGTTTTCATTTTGACACTAGAAACTTATTCAACATGACATACATTCTATTTAGTTATGGATATTGTTTTAAGTTTTGGATCATCTTGTGATACTGGTTTGTTCTAGTTATTGTATTTTTCTGGTTGTTAGTTATTGTGTTTTTTTATTTATTAGTTATTTTTTCTGTTGTAATGCTTTAACAAAGAGGGTATAGTCTCCCCATGTTATATATATTAGAACATCACTACTTTTTAGAAGCCTATGGATTATAGGGAGGCACACTTGAGGTAATGTAATTTTACACCTTGGGGAATAGGCATGTGGAACCCAAGTTGGAATGTTACAAATAGGTATTAAAGGTTGTTTTCCTTTCCTTTATTTTGTATTACTATCTTATAATGCTAAACAAGAGACTAGGAAGAGCCATGACTTGGATATGATCTCGTGCATGGGAGTAGCTAACCCATATACAAGGAAAATAAAAGTACCCAAGGTGAAATTTTTTGTATTGATGTGTGTTGGTATAGTTGGATGTTATTTCACAACAGGTGATTCACATGTTGTGTGAAATGATTATTATTTCTGATATTTTAAGATATTTAACTCATGGCTTAGTTGGAGTTGGTTCCCTAGAACCAACTTACGTGCACTTTATGATAACCTTTCATTCATGGTTTTGAATATTAATAAAATACTTATCAAGTCATGATTTTTCTTCTTTATAACATGGTGTGTGATATTGTAATAAGAATAGCTATCGCACTAAAAGGTTATAGTAGTTCCCTGCTATGATGAGAACTCAGAAGTTATATGACACTATTCTTGAATATTTGTTCTATAGTTGAATTGCATCATTTGAGGGAAAAAAATGATGCATGCTATCAATGGTGGAGAATTATAGTACTTTAAGGCACCTTTTGATGGTGTACCCCCTTGGTAATATCTAGTAGTATATTACGAGAATGAGACCCTCCATTAGGAAATCCACATTTGTATGTGTCATTGGATATTTCTATATATGAATGTTTGTACTAGTATTTATAAATTAAAATTATTATTAATTAGTATTATGAGTTAAGAACTTATATGTATTGATGAAAACCACGACAACAAATTTTTGTAGAGAAGTAGGATATATTAGGTGTGTCGCGAGTAATATTTCATTAATGAATAATGTGAGAAAGGATTGGTTCCTTTTGTTTATTAATAGAAGTTGATATCTCATGCCCTTTTATGGAAATTATGTAGCCTAAATAATTCCCTAGCCATGGTGTTCTAAAGGAATGTTCATTTTCTACAATTTAAAGAAAGAGACATCGAGCTTATAGGTTTATGGAAGTAGTATACATCTGCTTGATTAGAGATATCAAGATAAAGGGATTATATTACATAGTTTGAATATATATAGGGTAACATGTCATTATGGCATTAAATTATTTCTCTATGGGTGCCTTTGCATATTTATAGATTATAACCTTGGAATTTAGGTTGCTTTTCCTAATTGCACTAAGAAAGAAGCCCAGTGGGTTACACACTAAGTGTGTCCAGAATCTCAGTTAAATAATATATTATTATTTATTATTTAACAGGTTTAATAAATATTAGTACCATACATGGTTTAATAATAATTCATGTCTACATAATGAAATATAGATATTTATTTTCTATTTAGTGAATATAATAATAATTTATTTATTGGTGAATAGTGTGGTGATAATTATTTCATAAATAAATAGACATTATTCAAGGCCTGATAAATATTGTGAAGGAATGGTAGACCATGTTTAATATTCTATTGAGATATAATAAATATTTATTATTATTTAATTAAATAATATTTAATTTTAATTCACAATTTAAGCACATGTCAATAAATAATAATAATGTTATTATTTTACATGAGTTTTTTCCTAGGATTAAATAAATAATTAAGTGAACTTGTACAATTATTTTGTTTTATCCCTAGAATTATAAATACCCAATTATGTCATTTTCTTAAGAGATATAATTAATTTTTCTTGGTTGTGAAAAATAGATTTGGAGAATCCTCTGAATCTTAAATAGTTCCCTTTTCCAAGAATGCTCCCATGAATTGAGAGAAATCCTCCTCCACTAGATCCAGGAAAATGCATTTGAACCCTCTCACTAAGTGATCAAAGGAGGATGATGTAAGAACAATGATCTATCGTGCAAGCACCCATAGATTCCATTAGATACATATAGTGATTTTTAGAACACATATGGATCACCTATAGAGGAAATATATACTTGGTTTTTACAATGAAACGATGTTAGACCAGAGATCTATCACCAAATTCATCAATAAAAAAATAATTCCAAAAAATCAATTCTTTATTTAATTTAATTAATTTTAAATAATATGTGATGATCCTCTATCTGGTTTCAGAATGATTATACTTATATGATCTCTTAGATCCAATTATATAGATTATAATGTTTATCATCATATAGATCTTGGACTGGTCATCAACGATGACAAAAATCAATGTTGGACCCCACCCATAGCACACTTCCATTGCACTAAGAAACATCAAGTGGCATCATAACAGACACATAATTATTTAAAATTATTAAAATATAATTGGTGATTTATACATTTATAATTTAGTTTTTTAATTAAAAGTTAATAGTTATTTTAATCCGAATTGAGATATATGATTCTTAAACTTTTGTTTCTTGTACATATAATCGAAATGATTAATTTTATGATTAAAATAAAACAAAAGAACTCATCTGAAGGTTCCAAGGTTTCTGGAAAAACAACACAGGATTACACGCCATGTAACCAGAGTTACATACCATGTAGTCATGTTTAATGCATCATAATTGATTCATAAATTAATTCAATATTATGCATTAATTACATTAATTAATTGCACTATGTGTTGGCCAGACCATAATGGCACATAGTCAAATGGATTACACACTATTTAGCCCCTGTAAAATCCATTTATTCACTTTGATTCAAATATATACCATGTATTTCAATACACAACCTACCTAACTGGCGACCATGTAATTTGGAGACTACATGACATGTTTCCCATTGGACACACTGTGTTCTAGTTTCCAAGGAAAGATTCACATGCAGAGTCCCTAGGATTTTACCTCATATAGAAGGTGTGAGATGTATACACTATGTAGATTGGATGCACATGCCATTCAATTACAATAAGTTACATAGTTTTAAAATTTATTTATTTTACTATGTAAACCTTGAGACATGTACTTTCTTGTGGTTGTAAACATATGAAAAACAATGTGATATGTTTTAAGATACATAAACATTTAAATGTTTAATTAATATCAATTTAATGTTCAGATATACATATCATGTATGAGTTGTACTACAAGTTGTTACTCTAGATTTTTCTAAGAATAATAGGTGAACAAAAAATCATGTAATTCATGTAATCATCTATGAAGTACATATTGTGAAAGTACATGATGAGTCTTGTATTTTATATGTCACAAGAGTAAAAGAGTATGTGAGTATAATTCATATTTGGAAGAATCAGACGAGTATTCACCATGTTGCCTCCAAGGTACACTTATGTACATAGGTAATTTTGAATAAATTTATTTAATTTGTTTAAAATTATAATGGATTATAATCTTAAGAAAATATGTTTGATAATAAAGATAAAAGAATTTATTAATTAAATATAATAATTAATTGATTCAAGCACGATTTTTATTAAATAAGAACGATTAATAATTGAAGGCTAGTTTTATTAAATGAAAACTTCATTGCATGCATGTGAATGATCATGATCCATACCAGACCTTTGTATGTGATTGGTTTTATTTAATTTATTAGTAAATTAAATTGTTGTCCCATATGCCATCTTTCCTCTTATTATATAGGGTTTTCATTCCCATAGTTTCTTTTATGTAAAACCCCTTTTCCCCTTAACTTCACGTGAGTAAAAGGAATATGTAAAGGATTGAGATTCAAAGATAGTGGTGGAAGTTCAATTTTGGAGATGAGGCTAAAAAAATCCAATGAGATACATTGGTGGAAAAGTTGAAAGATGTAACATGAACCGTAATCAGTTCAAGGTGTTTATTCCCCTAGGTCAATGGTTAGTTTATCAACTGCTAGATAAACTTACCATTAGTAAATATCATGACTATACCCTTTATTATTTTATTTCTATTTTTTGCATGGTTATTTAATTATGGAAGTTTTTTCATGATCATGTAAATTAATGATCATGAAAGATAGAACTAAAATAACTTGGATTATGTGTCAATATTATCTAAGGTATAGTTAATCTTTTAATTAAATCCACTTAATATTAATAACCATTTTATAAAGATAATAATTATAAATTTACACATAAAAGGATAAAATACCTCAACAAAATATATTAAGTCAGAAGAACCTTCCATTACTTCAGTTGAAATCAAACCACAGTTCATAGTTCTTGACCAACCCAAGTTTGGGTAATACGAAAGGGAGTTTGTAATTCCTACCTAAAACCATTCAAGTTTCTTGACCAACCCAAGTTGGGTTAATAAGAAGGGAAATATGGATCCTTTCCACTATGATGTACGTGAAATAGTATATTCTAAATCCAATAGTGAGGGCTAGTGGGTTTCAATAAAATAGGGGGTGAGTAATATATAAATACAATATTTATTCATTTGTCTAAATTTTATCAGATAAATTACTAAAATTCTTCTTATCTTTTTTTTTATAGAAATGACATCAAATATATCATTTCGAACCATACTTGATAAGAAAAACCTTCTCACTAGTACAAATTTACGCTAATGGAAATGGTTCATATGTTTCATCCTTCACCACGAAAGGAAATTTTATGTGATGGAAGAACCTTTTAAAGTCACACATGGTAAGGATGTAAGTGATGAATAATTATCTCTCTATGAGGAAAATATGAATGATGCTTCAAATTTTTAGTATTTCATTCTATCATGAATGTCCAATGATCTTTTAAAGCAACATGAGGGTATGGTTGTTTATAGAATTAGGTTTCACATTCAGTATCTCTATCAAGAGAAGGCAAGACAAGAGAGTTACAAGATCTCAAATTATTTGTTTACAACTAATCTTAGTGTGTTTATGCCAGATGGTCCACATGTAGTCATGATTATTGGATAAATTGAATTCATAAACATATTAGGGATTAAATTCTTAGATGATTTGTGTATAGATATCATAATTTCATCACCTCCCAAGACCTTCGGTATCTTTATTTCTAATTATAATATGATGAACAATGAAAAGAGTATTTTAAAACTTCTGACTTTGATTCTCCAAGTGGATAAGGACTAGGGGTTTGAAAAACCCATAGTTCTTATATTGAATAAGAAAAGGAAGAAGAAGTAAAAGGGGCCAGAGACTTATAAACAGTCTAAATCTCTAGAGAACCACCTTTCTAAGAAGAAGAATATATAGAGGAAAGGTAAGGAAAAGGAGGCAATATGTTTTTCATGTGGAAATTCAGGACACTAAAAAAGGAACACTACTAGAAAACTGGGATATAACCAGTGGCCTATAGCCATGATTTTCCAAAACTACGGCTATATGTTTTTATACCAAGTCTATAGACATTATTTTTGACGAAACTGTGGCTATAGTGTATATTTTCAATGTCTATAGCCACATTTTAGTGAATCCATGACTATAAGAATTTTTTTCGAGAGCTATAGACATAGTTTGGGTGAAATGTGGCTAATGGTTCATTTAATAATGGTTATAGACATGGTTTGGGTAAAACTGTGGATATAGGGTCTTTTTTGAAGGGTTATAACCACATTTTTTGTATAACCATGGCTATAAGTTCTTTTTTCAAGGGATATAGACAATGTTTTGGTACTATCATGGCTATAGAGTATTTTTTCATGGTCTATATCCACAGTTTGTGTACAACTGTTCCTATAGATTATTTTTTCATTTTCTATAGCCGTAGTTCCTCAAAAACATGGATAGAGGTCTCCCTCCCTTGTGCGGAAAAAACTTTACCTGTGAAATAATTGCAGGAAGGGTTATAGCCACTGTATACATGACATAGTCTTAGTTTTTAAAACAATATATATATACACACCCAAAGGTATCTGTAGTGTAGTGGAAAGGTTCTTGGTGCATATAGCGGTGTTATAGAGATATAATCTTTCCAGTAACGCATTATTTTTGGTCTATATCCATAGTTTACATGGGATATATTCATGGTTGTAAACTATAGCTATAACCCAGTTTCCACGGTACACAACAGTAGCTATAGAACAAATTCCACAATGGAATGCTATGGGGGATATAACCATGATTTGGATAAGAGTGGAAAAAGGGTTATATCCATGGTTTTAAACTTTGGATATAGCCTAATAAAACCATGGCTATACCTTTTACCTATAGCCACACCAATACATGCCACGACCATATGGAACCATGGATATAGCTTATAGACACAATTTTTGACCATGGATATAGCCTGATTTTCTAGTATTGGAACAACACATCAAAGAAAGGGGAATATAAAAGTGCATTTGTTATTCAGTGTAATCTCTCCATATATTTACTTTGGGAATTAGATATAAATTTTGGGTCTCATATCTATATCCAAATAAAGGAACCAAGTAGATTCCAAAATATTTCATGAGGAGAGGTGAATTTGAGAGCTACTAATGGTGGAGGGATAGATGCTCTAGACATTGGTGACTACCACCTATAATTTCCAATGATAATGATTTTGGTTTTTAAATACTTCTATTCTCTACCTAGAGTTACCAAGAACATAATTTCTATATCATGCCCAGTTATAGATGGGATTGTTTTCAAGTTTAGAAATAAAAGTTATTTCTTTTATAAGGACAACATATGTTTTGGTATGACACATTTAAATAATGGTCTTTATGTATTAAATTATCAAAACCAAGTTTGGGTAACTGAAAACAAATCATGTTAACATGAATCATATAACACCCAACTTTTTCATCACTATATTGGTCATGGAAATGAGAGGTGTTTGACAAAGATATGCCAAGATGGTAATTTAGACTCTTCTGAGATAAAACCACTTGATAGAAATTGTGATTTTTTAAAAGGAAAAAATGACCAAAACATAATTTAGTGGATATGGTGAAAGGGACATAGAGCTTCTAGGATTGGTACCCACTGACGTGTGTGGACCATTTTCAATAGAAGATGATGGTGGATATTCTTATTTCATAACTTTTACTAGTGACATGAGTAGATATGGATATTTATACTTAATGAGGTATAACTCATAGTCCTTTTAGAAATTCAATGAATTAAAAAATGATATAGATAATCAAATTGGAAAGAAGATAAATCATCTTTTATCAGATCGAGGTGGTGAATATCTTAACCAATATTTTATCGAATTTTTATGGGAGTTTGGGATTATTTATCAACTAACTCCATTATGTACACCATAGTAGAATGGTGTTAGTGAAATGAGTAACTACACCATATTATACATGATAAGTTCATTGATGATCCATGTAGATATTCCATTATACTTTTGGGGGTATGCATTACCAACTACATCATACACATTAAACTGAGTTTCAAATAAATTGGAAAATGGAATTAAATTTGATCTATGAAGTGGAAAGAAATACGTATTATCAAATACATGTGTATGGAATTGTGAGGAATATGTTAAGTCTTTCTCAGGAAACAAACTCGAACCCCAGGGTACGGGGTGTATCTTTATAGGGTATCACAAGGAAACAGGGGGATACAAACTATATAACCCCTCAGACATGAAAGTAACTATATTAAAACAAGACATTTTTCTTGATATGGGGAACATCTAAAAAAAGGATAGTGGGATAATGATTGAGTTCAAAGAAGTTGATGCTCAATATATACAAGAGTTGGAATAGGAATAGATTCAATTGGCCCCCATGGAATAAGTAGTTCTTGAAATACAATTACTGCATAGGAGAGTAAGAGATGTAAGAGAAATAGGGAGATATGGTTTTCAATTCACCAAGGATGGGTAATCGTTGTTGTTAAACAATGATGAATCTCTATACTACAAGGAGGTAGTAGAAAGATCAGAAGCAGAAAGATGGAATGAATCCATGAAGTATGAAATGTATTCCATGTATCTGAACCATGTTTGGATTTTAGAAAATATTTTAGTTGATGTAAATCTTGTTGGATTCAAATGGGTATTCAAGAAGAAACTAGACATGAAAGGTAAAGTAAATCACTATATTGTAGGGATAGTGTCTAAATGGTTTAAATAGTGTCAAGGAATTGAATAGGATGTAACCTTTTCACCAGTTTCCATGTTTAAATCCATTATAATTCTACTTGCTATAATATCTTACCATGACTAGGAGATTTGGAAGATAGATGTAAAAACTGCACTTCTTAATGGGAACCTTCAAGAAGATGTCTATATGACATAACCATAAGGGTTTGTGACTGTAGGTGATGCCAAAAGAATTTCCAAGTTACAGAGATTCATTTATGGGCTGACACAAGAATTCAGGTCTTAGAACATTTGATTCAATGAATCCATCAAAGAATTTGGTTTCATAAAGAATGAATGTTATTTGGGTGTTTAATAGTAGTTTAGTGGGAATGGACTACTTATCCTAGTAGTATATGTTCATGACATATTACTTATTGGAAATGACATACCATTATTAATGTCTGTTAGGTACTAGTTAAACAAGCGTTTCTCCTTGAATGACTTAGGTGAAGCATCCTATATTCTAGGGATAAATAACATTTGTGATAAACCTAAGAGGATGATTTGATTAATTCAAAGTAAATATATTGACCAAATACTAAATATATTTTCTATGGAATAATAAAAAAGAGCATTGGTTCTAGTATTACATGGTTTACATATTTTAATGAAAATGTGACCTCAGACAGAACATGATAAAGAGATAATGAGTAAGATCTTATATGCTTCGGTGATAGGATCAATAATTTATTCCATGTTATGAACTAGACTTAATGTTTCTTTTGTATTGATCATGGTATTAATATATCAAAAATATATTGAAGACCAACATTGGACTACTGCTAAGGATATCCTTAAGTATCTATGAAGAACTAAGGATATGTTATTGGTGTATGGAGGAGATGGGAAGCTGGTCATCAGAGGTTATATTGATGATATTTTTTAGACATATTATAATGATATGAATTAACAATTAGTATATGTTTTTTGTATCAATAGAGGAGTTGGGAGCTGGAAGAGTTCAAAAAATCCATTTTTCATTGATTATAAAAAAAAGTTCGAGTATATAACAACTTCTGATGTAGCCAAGGAATCCATTAATATTAAGAACTCTGTCCAAGAACATGATGTGGTACATATTAGAAAAGATCCCATCACATTGTATTGATATAGTAATACAGCGGTGGCTCTTTCAAAAGAGCCCAGGTCACACCAAATGAAAAATAAAATACTCTAAAAGTATCACGTATTGAGGGATTTGTATCAGAGTGGTAAATTTTTAGTAATCAGAGTACCCATAGAAGGGAACATGGAGTACCCCTTTACTAATGTTATATTTCATTAGAAGCATGAGTATCATGTGAGAGCTAACAAACTAATGGATTTTAGTTGTTGGATCTAGTACAAGTTGGAGTTTGTTGGAGTTGGTGACCTAGAACCAACTTCTGCTTACTTTATGATATCATTTTATTCATGGTTTTAAATATTAATAAACTACTTATCACGTCATGATTGTTCTTCTGCAATAGACGACATGTGATAATGTTTTAAGAGCAGCTGCCACACTAAAAAGTCATACCAGTTCCCCGATATGATGAGAACCTGGAAGTTCTATGACACTATTCTTGAATATATGTTTATATCATGATGATATCTTTTAAGGGACACAAATTATATAGGATATTAGGGGTGGGGAATCATAGGACTTTGCAGAACCTTCTCATGGTGTACTCCCATGGTTATATTTAGTTGGATATCTTGAGAACGAGACACACCAGTAAGAAATCCTCATTTATATGTGTCATTATATTTTCCTATCTACAAATGTATTTATTGGTACCGAGACATTATGATAATTATTAATGAGTATTATGAGTCACTCACATAGATTTATTGAAAAAACCCGTGATGATAGATTTTTGTGGAGAAGTAAGATATTTTGGGTTCGTCAAAAGTAATATTTCGTTAATGAATATTTTGATAAAGGATTTGTCCCTTCAGTTTATTAACAAGAGTTTCTATCTCGGGCCCTTTTATAAAAATGATATAGCCTATATAAATCCCGTACCATAGTGTTATAAAGTCAAGTTAATTTTTTGGGAAGTTAAAGAATGAGACATCGAGCACATAGGTTGATGACACCAGCATACAACCTTCTTGATTAGAGATATCAAGATAAAAGTAATATATTGACCAATAAGCGTATACATAAGGTAACATGTCATGGAGAAATTAACTTATTTTACTATGGGATCATTAGAATGCTTCTAGATGCCAACCTTGTACTTTTTTTTCTTATCCTAACGCCACTGAGAAAGAGGCCTCGATGGTTACACACTAAGTGTGTCCAAAATATCAGTTAAATAATATATTATTATTTAAATTTTTGAATAAATATTATTCCCATATGCGTTTTATTAACTATTCATATAGGATTGATCACCTATAAATATTTATTTTATATTTAGTTAATATAATATTTATTTATTTATTGATGAACAATGGAGTGATATTTAATTAATAAATAAATAGACAATATTCAATGCCAAATAAATATTACGGGGGGGGGGGGGGGGGGGTAGCAGACTGAGTTTAATGGTCTGGTGAGAAATATTAAATATTAAATATTATTTGATTAAATAATATTTAAATTTACTTCTCAAGATATGCACATGTCTAGAAATCATAATATTGTTATTATTTGACATGGTTTTTTTCCACAATTAAGTAAATAATTTAGGTAACTTGAGAAATTATTTTATTTTAACCCTAGAAATATAAATACCCAATTATGTTATTTTCTTAAGAGATATAATAAATTTGTCTTTGTTGTGCACAAAATATTTATAGAATCCTTTCAAGCCTAGAAATCTCCATTATCAAAGAAATATTCTGAGAATGAGGAGCAATAATCCAGCTCCAGATCAAGGAGAGTGCATTGGAAGTGGTTCTAAAAGTGATCAAAGGCAGAAAACGAAAACACAAGGAGTTTTCATACTAGAATCTAAATATTCTTATGACAATGTCCGTAGATTCATTTAACATATTCAGATCACATCTAGAGGAAATATATACTTGGTTTTTACAACACAATGATGATGGACCACAAATCTGTCACCAGAATCATCAACGCATAAAAAATTCCAACAAAGGTAATTCTTTATTTAATTAAATTTATTATAAAAAATATGTGATGGTACTATATCTAGTTCTAGAATGACTAAACTTGTTTGATATCATTTATCCAATTATGTATATCACATCATTTATATATTTGTAGATATCGGATTTGTCATCAATCGTGATAAAAAACAATGCTGTGCAGTGCCCATCAAACTTTTCATCTATGCCCGAAACCTACAGGATCGGTTTGTCATGATAGTTGAGTATGCATGCATTATTCTAGGCACTACTGAATTATTTTTACATGCATAATTTTATAGTAACACATGAAAAAATAGGTTTTTGGTAATTTATTGGAATTTAAATGTTTCTCCATCCGTGTGTAACTGAACTAAAAATGGTTCCTGATATGGATTTAATTTTTTTAAAATGATTTCAAATATGGAAATTGGGTGTCCAATGGGGAACTAGAATATGATGATGTGTTTTACCCGATGAAATCCATGACCTAGATGAGCTATGGTTGATGTTAGTGTTAATGCCTTAGTTTTGACCATGTGGTGGGATAAGGTGGTGACTTGTTATAGATTATTATAAATCATTCTTGTTTAATGTGTTAATGTTGAGAAATGTGTCTTAAGGTATGTGTTTGGAATTATAGAGATATGGATCCACAAAAATGTTTTGTGATATGATGATAACATGATATGGCTCGAAATGATCCTCTAGAAGTGAAACTTGAGGCACCAATAGTATCGGGTGAAGGATCTAGAGAGAAGTTCAATGAGAACATTGCTCACTTCATACAGCTTATGGAGAGAGACCCAGAGTAGGTTGCGAAGAGTATTTCTAACCCGAAATGAGAGTTTCAATTATAGCACACCCCGAATTTCATCATAGAGGGTCGAACTGAGGGGGATGAGTCTTGAATTGAGCCCATTAAGACAATAATATACCATTTAGAGACTCATGTAAAGAAGAGGGTCATGTTGGATTCTTATATGTAATGAGGATCAGTAAAGAACTAGTGGGATGTTCTCACTCAGACTTGGAAGCAGGATTACATGGTATGGTTGGATGTTTTTGAGAAGTTCCTCAAGCACTTTTATCCAAAGACCCTGAGATAGGTGAGGGAAGATGAGTTCATGTGGTTGTTCTAGTGGAGTATGTCTGTGATGAACTATGCTGTTCACTTTTCTGACATGAAGTGATTTAATCATGTGCCGACATGGGATGAGACAACTACGATAAGGAATTTCTATGAAAGATTTAAATATGATATTAAGTCCTAGAATGACATATTTCCATTAAATAATTTTGTTAAGGTAGTTTATCAAGCTCTCATATCTGAGGGGAACATGAATGAGGACTCTAGTGGAGGATAATTAGTTTCTACTAGATGATGAGGTGGTACGTATTTTGAGAGTAGGAATCATTTCTATGAGAGTGTTGGACAAAGTAGTGGAAATTAGAGTTGATAGGGGGAGTGATTAGTTACTTGATCTTACCTGAGTGCTTTACCACCAATGTGGTAGGCTAAATCACTTCATAGAAATTGTATCCGACTATCAATAGAGTGTTTATCTTGTGGTAGGATGGTACATTATATATGTTCTATATGAACCCAAAACAAATGGGTAATGATGGAGGATCTATATAGAATCAGAGTGCTGGAAGGGGTATTAAACCTCATATTAGTCTTGTAGTTATAGTTCTACTATCCATGGTGGTTGAGGAAGTGGATTAGGTGCTTCTAGGAGCTAGTTCCCTTATTAGTTGAGTGGTTCAGTCCAGGGAACTCAGGGTGAAACACAAGGAAGAGTGGATAGATAGTTTCATGTAGTTCAGCATACACTTGTGTATAACAAGGATATACTATCGAAAGTAAGAGGTGATATTCTTATAGATTATACACTTTCTAGTTTCTTATTTGACAATAGTGCCTATGATTATTTTAAATATGTAAAACTTGTGAATGGTTTCAAAATAACTGTGGAATTTTTGACATGGGGTGATGAAGATCTATACACTATTGGGAGTATGGTTGAGGGACATCTATTTATGCAGGGGATGTTATCTAAACTGAAATAGTTGATGATATGAGGTTTATCTATCTGAGTATGAATCCTTGAGGTTCTCTAGTTTTTTTAAAGAAGGATGATGGAACGTTGTGATTATTTGTTGACTACCAGAGGTTGAACTTGATGAATGTGAAGAAACGATATCATATTTTTCATATTAATGATATTTTTGACCAGTTGAGAGGACCTTATATATTCTTTAAGATAGAATTGAGATCAGGCTACAATTAATTGAGAGTTTAGCATTATGATATAAATCATATTACATTCTTAATTATGTATAACCTTTTTAGTTCTTTTTGATTCCATATGGGTTGAAAAATTCTCCTATAGTGGTTATAGACTTGATGAACAGAATATTTCACGCATACCTAGATCAGTTTATGGTTGTATTTGTGGATGCAATCTGGGTGTACTCCAATTCTCATGATGTTAATAAAAAACATCATAGAATCATCATGAGTAAAAAAACTATATAAGTTTGAATTATATATTGACCAGGTAAATTTCTTAGGTCACATCATCTCAGAATAAGGTGTGTCAGTGGACCCAGAGAAGTTTAAAGCGGTTTTTTCTTGATACTAGCCGAAGGAATTATTTTATATTTATGTTTTCTGGGTTTAGTGGGTTATAATTGGACAATCATATAATAATTTTCCCAATTGGAAGAACCTCTTTTAGGCTTGACCAAGAAGGGAGTTAAGTTTTAATGGTCAGAAGCATGTGATAACGCCTTCCATGAATTGAAGAAGAGATCAACTAACACACCGATCTTAATTCTACTCAAGCTAGGGATGGAGTATACAGTGTTCTGTAATGCATCTGGGATTAGTCATGGATCAATGTTAATGCATGGGGATCTAGTTATGGCATATGGGTTATGGTAGTTAAGACCACATGAACATAATTACCCTATGAATTCCATTGAGTTAGCTGTAGTTGTTTATTCCTTGAAATGTTTGTGGAATTATCTACTGGGAGAAAGTTTTACTATGTATACAAATAAAAATGTCTTAAAGTATATCTTTTCATCGAGTCATTTTAATCTTTAGTAATGGAGGTGGGTTGAGTATTTTTAGTAATTTGATTTTGAGCTAGAATATATGTCCATGAAGGGAAACAATGTTGTTCATGATTTAAGTTGGAATACTTTGAATTAGGAAGTTCATAAGTCTAGATATGAGTTGAAGATGATTTATTTTTTTATGAGATTCATGTTGGGGTTTATGAGGGCCAAGAGAATATGACACTCATATCAGTAGCAATTAATTATAAACTTTTTTATTGATTAGGGAGAGGCAGTGTGAGGATCCAGAGTGTTTGGTCTTGAGGGAAATCCTTGAAGGTGGGGAGAAATATTCATATTGCACTATAGATGAGGATGAGATCATCTGTGTTAGGTGTCATGTTGTTGTTCCTATAAATATATGGGAGAATATTATGTGTTAATTTCATATAGCTATGGTGAAAGTACATCTGGATTTGACCAAAATATACCATGAAATTTGACAAAAGTATAGGTGTCCTTTCATGAAAAAGGAAATAGTAGGGTTCGTGACATGATGATACACCTATCAACAGGTGAAGGATGAGAATCAATGACCTAGTGGTTTACTATAACTATTTCCCATTTCATAATCGAATTGGGAAAATGTTACCATTGATTTTTTGGTGGGAATCCTGAGGACACCTCAGAAGAATGAATCTATTTTGATGATAGTATATTGAATAACAAAAGTAGCGCATTTCTTGAATATATGAGAGACTTTCTCAATGGATTTGTTGGGAGGCTTATACATTTTGGTGATAGTTCATTGGCATGGTGTTCCACATAGTATTTTTTTTGAATGTGACTCTTACTTTACTTTGTTGTTTTGGAAGGTCTTACTGATAGAGCATGGAACATAGTTATTACTGAGTTTGATTTTCTATCAACAGACATATGGGAAGTCAGAACATATTATACATGTAACTAAGGATTTGATACAAGAATGCTTTCTCAATTTTTGTGGTTTGTGGGAGAACAACATAGCACTGGTGGAGTTCTCCTATGATAATAATTGTTATGAAAATATAGAAATGGATGCATATGAGAATTTTTACCATAGTCCATGTAGATCACCTCTATGTTGGATGGATGTAGGTGAGTCATAGTTGTTGGGACTGAGTCTCATGAATGATACACAACCAGAAAAAAGGTCTATCTCTATACTATTATTTCCATGGTTCTTTTAAAACTATGGAAACAGACTGCGTAATACCATAGTTTACAAAAAACCATGGAAATATCTTTCCTTATTTCCTCTTCGACACTAAGCCTCTCTCCTCATTCAACATCCATCTTCCTATATCCCTCTTCCCCCAACGATCCCCTATGTAGTATTCCCTCTTCATCATCGGTCAATACTGATCCCCTCTACTCATTCCACAACCCTCTTCTAGTAGTGATCACTTCCGTAGTCTCCCCTCTTCAACAATAGTTGAAACCAAACCCATCTCCTCATTCTGCATCCCTCTTCAAGTAGCGATCCCTTCCACAATCTTTCCTCTTCAGCATTGGTCAATATCCCTTTAGAAGTAGACAGTGTGCCCCTCATATCCCTCTTTTCTCTTCTCCACCGATCGAACTCCCTTATGAATCCCTTCCCTCTTCCTTGATCTCTATTGGTAAACTATAGGGATGTAAGTTCTATTTTTCCCTATATGAGGTAATATATTTTAATAATATCATTATAGTTACCCTCACATGTGTTGAGAAAACTTCCATGCATTTACATCATCCATGTTCAAGTAAGAACCCTCATGTATGTAGGGTATAACCACATTATAAGTTCATCCTTAGTAACTTTATCAAGTGAGAATTATTTTATAGTACTAATAAAATCCTTAATGGAATCTATATAATATTCTGATGGAATCACATTGAATACTAGAAAATACTATTGGTGGTGAAGCTGCATCCCATAATTCCTTGCATTCAATGTAAATTTAAGAAAAATTCATTCAATGACCAAAAAATGGTATGTTATTTATATATCATTTAATTATAATTCAAGGATTTTTTATTTATCTTTCCCATAGAGAGGTCCCTATAAAATTATAGTGGAATTAGATTTATTTTTTCTACTAAATATACTATATAAATAATTTTCACTTTACTTTGAATTCTTTGGGATCCTAGAAGCTCCATTGATCTTTAAAAATTTATGGAATATTCTTCTGAATAACATAACTTAACTATTTAGTAATTGGAAATGTTGCAATTCCTTGAACATCTTCTTTTTGAGAATGATTTTTTTGAAACATGGTGTAAGATCAAATTTTATCAATTGTTTTAAAAATGAAATACCCACTCTTTTCTTCTATAATATATAAATTATCTCTTGATTTAATTGTATCTATGCATTTGAATCTCCCAATATCATTCAAGAAAAGGGGTAGGTGGATCATATACCTTAACACCACTGTCAGATTATTTCAGCATGATTATACCATAGTATCCTTCCCTTAACTTATTATTTTTTAGGAAAATCTACTTCATGTTATGATTTATCCTTTTCATGATCATTTTTTCTTCTTTATTGTAAAATTCATATTTCTCGTCAAATTATACTTCAGGTTTTATAATATATTCTTCATCATTCCATTTTATTGTCTTGGGTACTTTGTTTTAAAGTTTCATTTTTCCTTATCCTGAATTATTTTCTATGGTAATTAGAAACATCTTTTTCTCTCTCAGTATATTTCATTAAACAATATACCTAAGAAAAATTTCTAAATTATATATTATTTCCTACATTATTATAGCGCATTTAAATAAAAAACCTATGTTGATATCTACATGGAATTGATTACCATTGAATGAAATCCTATCTTTTAAGAGGAAAGACAATCCATGTATGTAATTAAGTGTCAACCTAACCCTCAGGTAAAAACCCACTTAAGAGGTGTAATAATAAATAGCCTTTTAAAAACAAATATTATCAAAGTAGGAATATAATCAATTGTAAATCATAGCACCAGGATGAAATTAATTTTTTATATTTAATAAAGAGTTAACTCCTCCACATGGAATAAGTAATCTAAAAATGAAATTAATTTAAATGATAAGAACTTGTTTAAACACTCATTTAGAAATGTAATCAGTAGGTATTCTTTCCCACATGTTAGGATCCATGACATCAGAGAGTGTCTCTACATAATTTTTCATGTTATATTTTCAACAGAATAAATTAACTCATACTCTATCTTGAACTTCTTGAATGATTTATAATTATTTTTTACATTATTGAATTATAATTTTAGGGAAGAATCACTTATTTTTTAAAAATTAATAAGACTAATGAAATTTCACCAAATTATTTATCATTAATACATTTATCTTCAAGTGATGAGATATTTGTATCAACCTTTTCTAGATGAATTTTCAAGAGTATTTTTACAAGTTAATAATACTAATATTCCTTCTATATTTTTACTTCATTATTTAGTTACGTTAATTTAATTTTTATATCAAGAAGGGATTTCTATGTGTTCATGAAATGAATTTAATGTGTTTTTGGTATTTTTTACATTTAAAGTGATAGTGTATAATAAAATACAATAAGACAGTAGCAACAATAGCAATTGCAGTTGGATGAAATAAATTTTGAGTGGGGGATTTATGGTCATGCTGAAACTTCTAATGCATGAAAAATGAATTACCAAAAACCTATTAGAAAGATAACCAATTCCCTAAAAATCTCTGCACACAAATTTTATAAAAATTATTTTTTTTCATTTATTTGAGAAAGAATATTTCCAAAAATAACATGTTTTAAACAAGTCATGCAAACATAATTAAAAATTACTACACACATTATTACACATGATTGGAAAATTACAATCTATACTACTAGGATTATTTAAAAAATTAAAGAAATAAATAAGACATGCTTATGATTTGTGAAAATAAAAATTAAATACTCATGCAGAATAAGTAATGGAAAAATGAAAAAAAAATTGAACTATATTGTACTTAATTGGAACATCTCAAATATTCCATGATATAGTTCATAATCAAAATTACATAGTCATAAAAAAATTGGTAATTATAAAAACCCAAACAAATTAAAATATATTGAACATAATTTAAATGTCTCAAATATACCAATATATAGTTCAGTTTTTCAATTTTATTTTTAAAATAGATTTCTTATACATGCTAAATTAATGTTTAATGATGGTATAAAGATATATTTTCCTTGTTATTTTTTTAATTGGATAGTAATGACTTTTTTGATTGATTATAATTTAAGATGTTAATTTCATAGTAGATTATAATTAATTTTTTGGTCTTGTAATTGAATTTAAATTTTGTTCTTTTGAGTGTGTTTGGTTTTATGAAATTTGAAAAACCGGGAAATTTGAGTTATGACTTGAACTCATTGAATTATTAAGTTGAAATGGTGTATTTTTATCCCTTGTAACTTGTTAAAATTCTAGTTTATTTTTTTTACTAATAGGATTCATCTAAAAAGAACATAAGAAATAGGTGCACCCAGTTATTGGTTCATGCTCTGTGGTGCACTACAAATCCAGATCATGAACTATTATATGTAATATATCATTTAACATTGAATATAAATTTATTTTTTCCTTGATTTATGTTTAATTTTAATTAAAAAATGGACATTAAATATTAATGGACATGTTCCCTGATAATAATTGTTTTTTTCCAGTATAAAAATGAAATATGGAAGTGCTATGAATCAAGAAACATAGGAAAAAATTGTAAGACTATTTTTAAATTTTCCATTTATATTTCTTAAGATATAGATATTGATTTGGTTTCATTTAATTAGATACATTTAATTTTAAAAAAAGAATATTTTAAAAACACTTTATCCATTATATAAGCTGAAGAAAATAAGTCTCAATAAAATTTTACATTTAGAATTTCAAAGAAATATTCACATTTGCAAACCTTCTTAAATACATTATAATGGATTAATATTCTCATTTTGTGCTATATTTACAGAGGAGTATATATATAATTTCATCCATTTTGGAAACCTTTATTTAAAAAATTATTATAATTACCTCTAAAAATTATAATTCTATATAATCATTGATCTTTAAGGCCTCGATTGAAAAAATTATAACTTTTGATTACAATTTCTTTTGTATCAAAATGATTGAAACACTTATCCACATTAATAATGATGATTCTTTTCTCTTATGTACTCCCATTTTAGACAAATATCCTTACATAGGTATTTTTCATTTTAATTAGATTCAAATTCCTTTTATGTATCATGAAATAGTAAACTAATTTTCTGAAAATAATGATATTCCTCAAGAAATATCTACCAACTATACAGAACTATCTACCAGATTTACCTAAAATTGTTTGAATCAATAATTCACTTGTAAAATTCATTTCATTTTTAACAATAGTCTTTTATGTTGTTGATATTCATATAAATAAATTTAAATTTAAATTTATGCTATTATATTATACCATCTATAGGATCCCATGAAAATAACTGGTAGAGTATTTGAAAAAGATAGTGATGTGCACTCGTTCTCTACTATTCTACATGTTACTTATCACAAAAAATGAATTTTATTTACACTCTAGGGTTGATGTGTTTTTTTTTTCAAAATAGTGAATTTAAAATTTTTATTTAAATTAGAATATATATATTTTTTGGTTGAGGTATCCCATATGACCCAAAAAAATATTCTATGGTTTCTATATATCATTGACAATTCATTTATTAAAATATATTAATCCTAGATATTAAAAATTTATGTGTACTATTTTTTGTTATTTTTTATCACCACCTCTCAATATTATATCATATAACTTCATAAACATCATTAGTGTATATTTTTTTATATAACTTCACACAAATCATTATTGTACATTTTCCATTGATATAAATAAAAGAGAAGTATGCCCCATTCCAAACAATTAATAATTTTAATATACTATGAGGATATAAAATATTATAGATTACTATCAATATAGATTACAAGAAACAAAACTAATAAAGAAAATACATTCAAAACAATCTTAAAATATATGGGCAATTCATTACAAAAAATGTTCAACAAATCAAAGATTTTTACAATTCCCAAACCAAATCCTCCCTAAAAATCTATATCATTACATAGTAGAAATAGTAAATTTCTCTTGATTTATATTGTCAAGATGATCACATATATATAAGAAGTTGTTATATCTCACTTATTTTGTCATTATTTCCTTACAAGTGGTTTATTATGATGCATGTTCATGGATAATTGACTTATTAAATTGACCAACAATGTCGGTTTACTTAGCGGTGCATATTTCATTACCCACTATTTTATAAACTTTTAAACTAGATACACATTTAATTTTCGTTCTATAAATTAATTGAATTATTATTAACCAACATATCAGTTGTTTCCTATTATCAACTAAATAGATTATATACTACAATTAAAAAATGAAAACAATATTAGTTAAATGTACGGTCTTTATAAAAAATAGCAAAAATATTATGTAACTAAACAATATTATATTATAATTTCATATCATTTAGTATAACCAAAATAGTGTCTAACTTGCACAATAATCATCCTCTCACTAGTTCTTACTTCTATCTCACACAACATGGTCGTTTCAACTAGATTATGACCAACTCTCACTATCCCTAAAATGGATTCTTCATCAAAATGTTGAGTTGATATTCACAGCCCCTTTTTCTTGGTGTAGAATACATCGACCATGACCACAAGTGAAACACCGATCATTTTTTCCGGCTTCCATGATACACATGATGAACTTAATAGAGAGTCACATTCTCTCAAATATATATATATTCTTCTGAACTCATAATATAGTATTTTTTCATAACATAAAAACTCTTATTATATTCACATAATAATAATTTTGAATATTTTCTTCATTAATTTATGGACATTATTTCAAATTAAATATTCTATTAATTATGGTAGGTTCTCAATATTATTCATCAATCATTTAATCTCCATGATATTTATAAATGAGATCACCTTTAAAGATTGATAATAACTCCTCATTTAAACTCATATGAAAACCTGATTTTAATATCGGTTTAAATCCAAGAGACCAATTATTAATTGTTTCAGCACAATATCTCAATTACCTAAACTACATCTTCAAATTTTATCATATTATATTTTAATTATTATCCTCATGTGCATGAATCGTGATAAAATAGTCTATATCATGCAGTGTGGCATCTTTTAAACTCACATGGCCTAGTAATTCTTTTGTGACAAACATTTCATCAATCAATTCACATGAATACAAGTTATACTATCTCTATGTAATTAGATAAAATTTTCATTACATCTTATTAATCCATATATTGAAGAACTAATATATAAAATTCATCATTTTATTGGATTATCTCATTTTTTATCTATAAAAACACTCACATGGTTTGGGTTTCATTGTGGCATGGTATGGGTTTCTCATGCAGCTGGAATTTTCATGGTCAAGGAAATAATCCTAGTAGGTTATTTGGTGTTGAAGTAGATCAACACTCATGGTATCTATTTTCCTTTATGTGACTGATCAACACATTTAATGGTTGATTGCATTAGTCATGGAGGATCACGTTATTCATAGTTTTTTCACATGAAAAAATTACTTGGTAGATACAATTGTTGGTTCACCCATCTCACAGTTTGTAATGACCTACGTTTTGAACCTTGTTAAAAATGGGGGAAATTGAACTTTTTCAATTATTGAACTGGTCCTATTTTTAGAATCGGGATTTGGAACGAGGTTCCAAAGGTTTAAACCCTTATTTTTAATGTTTTTGGACATGGAATAATTCATGTTAAGTTTCTCGGGTGGCCCGAGGGGTTTCGGAAGCGCCATACCCTTGTTTTTAAGGTGCTGTAGAGGGCCCACGGTTGGCACATGGTGTGGAAAACCGTGCAGCCCAAACCGTGTAGCCTTATTAAAGGAGGCAGTGGTGTGTGCACGGGCTGTGCACTGTTTCCCCAAACCGTGCGCTTAGCCTATGCGAGAGATCTCTTGGAGGCAGAAGACTCCGTACGGTTTGCACACAGTTTGGAAAACCGTGCGGGTCAAACCGTGCGCTCGGGTATGTTTTAGGTTTTTAAATAAAATTGAAATAAAAATAAAATAAAATAAATAAAAAATCTAATCTATCTCTCCCTCACCCTCACTCAACCCGCACACAGCCCCCCTCCTCTCCCGTGAGTCGCATGCGAGCCCCCTCCATGGCCTCCTCCGGATCAAGGTCCTCCAGCCAGTTTTCTTGGTGATTCTTCCTCCGAACCTCCATGGTAAGCCTTATCTTCCCCTCTCCTATCGTCCTTGGCCGATTTTTGGTCTTATCTATGACCTATTTTTGTTCGGCCGAACCCCTAGGTTTAGGGTTTGTTTGATTTCGGTTTCTCCCTTGTTTCGCTTGTTCCAGGGTTATGCAGAAGGTCCCTCGGGACCTCATGGGTGCACGTGTGGTGTCCGCTGCCGAAGGCGAGGTGGTTTGCTGTCATTTCGGCCCGCCAGATGGTTTCCGAGGTAAGGGTTTTACCCTTTCTTGGTATTCACAACTTTTATTTTATTACCTTTGTTGTTCTAAAGGGTACTGGTATGTGTTGATTAGTGCGTTGGACCTTTGGTGTTGATTTCGGGTTGTCGGAGCTTAAGAGGCTCGCCTGTGTAGGCATAGGTACGTGTTTATATGCACGTGGGTTCCCCCGATATGTGTATATTCATCCATGGAAGTGAATATACACGTACGAGGAAAGTTTTCCGCATTGCATATATAAAACGTGCCTGCACAGGTGAGCAGAGACATGTATATGTGTATAAGAATATGTGTAAGGATCCCCTTGTGCATACTCATGGACATGAAGGGTGTGTGCATGGAGGCTAGGTGTCTTTATACATATGTGAAATCACATATGCCTCGTGGGGGAGCATCAGCAGCAGCTTTAGTTAGAAAGTGCCAAGAGCCGGTGTGGACGGATAGATCCACCTTGAGGTAGGGTCCCTCTCCTCGCCCTTTAATTTAAAGTGAATCTTTTAAAGAGTATAATACTGCATTGTTTTAGTATTTTAATTATGCAAGTTAGTATTGGATAAGTTCTTCTGTTAAAACAGTGTGAATTTCCGGAATAAGATAAAATAGTTGCTTGGTCATTAAACTAACGATTTAATAATAAATCCCCTCGATCAGAGGTGTGCTGTCTTCAAGATAGAAGTAGGAAGTAGATTCTTATGCTTGCCTGCTGGATTCTTGTTATGCTTTGGTGATAATAGATGCTATCATATTTACTTTGAATTGTACTAATTGGTTAAAGCATAACAGTTTTAATCTTTTGATGAATTGGTTAAACTTGAATGAAATGGATTAGAATGGTAAGACCATGCCTTAGGATAATGGAATAAGCATGAATTATGTTAATGGAATGGGTTTAGTGAGTAGGACATACCTAGGAGTAGTACTCAACACCTATTATTGTATTGTAAATCCTTATTTGTCTCTGAAATGAAATAAAAGGAATAAAGAATGAATTGGGGGTTACCCAATACTGTACATGAGCGGTTTGTTTCATGTACCTTTTATCAATGTGATGAATATGATAAATGATGTGATTATGTGATATTGTGAGATGGAAATGCCATGTTTTATTGATATGAATGTTATAAGAAGTGTATGCCTTATAACCTATAATATTGAATGATAAATCTTCTGGCCAGGGGTAGACCATGAGAGCTCCCCTATGTTACGGCTTCGCGCTAAGGGTAGACTGTGAGAGCTCCCTTGAATCATTCTTAAGCCTTCAGGCTGAGGATAGACTATGAGAGCTTCCCCAAGGTTGGGCCAGGAGTAGGATAGAGAGAGCTGATCCTTGGTTAAGGACGTCTGTGAGTTCCGTCCTGGTCCTACCCAACGTATTATATATATATATATATGTATTCCTTGAATTGTTATGAAGCCTTCGGGCCGGGGATAGACCGTGAGAGCTTCCCCAAGGTTGGGCCAGGAGTAGGATTGAGGGCGCTGCTCCTGGGTTAAGGATGTCTGTGAGTTCTGTCCTGGTCCTACCCAACGTATTATACATATTTGTTTTTCCTTGAATAATTATTAAGCCTTCGGGCTGGGGATAGACCGTGAGAGCTTCCCCACGGTTGGGCCATAGGTAGGATCGAGAGTGCTGCCTCTGGGTTAAGGAATTCCGTGAGTTTCATCCCGGTCCTACCCTATGTATTAAATATATATATATATGTATGTATGTATGGTGACATGATCGGGTTACTTTACTGGCAATGAGCCGAAGCTGGTATAGCCGTCAGGTTTCCTCTGGGGAAACCGGGATGGGTGTTGTTGTTCTTTATTGTTCTGTTTATCGAATCCTGCTATACCTAGTTACTAATTTAATTACTATTACACTGTCTGGATTGGGTTACACACTAGTGGTGCTAGCCTACTGAGATTTATATCTCACACCCTACTCAGGCTGCCATTGCACTGGGGTACCCGAGTAGACCTTCTTACTTTCAGGACCTAGGTTGTCTGCTGTGCTGTTTGTACCTAGGGAGTTAGGAGAAAATGACCATGTGAGAGCTTGGGATGCTTAGGAGATCGCCCATCAGGCTTTGCTGTCTTTTCTTTGTTTCTTTTGTAATGTATTGAAAGCATGCTGTATTGTTTACTGCTTTCTATATCTGTATCATCATCCCTGTATTGTGACAAGTGGTGTTTTCCCCTTTTATATAAATGATCACTATTTGACATTCGCCATTGTCTGTTCATTGTTTAACTATTACTGCTTTCTCTATAAAATGTTATTTACTCTGATAATACCGTTGTGTTACTCTGATAGGAGGGTATAGTCTCCCCACTATCACCTCTCGAGACCCTAGCTACTAGTCAACAGGCTCTGGCGTACGAGGAGACGCACTTGAGGCTATGTGACCCACCGGTCTGGCCACCGGGTCGATGGTGATCTGGGCTGGGATGTTACAAAGTGGTATCAGAGGAGGTTTCTCTTCTGATTTTTTTACTGTTTGGCGACATTAGACAGGGATAGAAAGAAACTAGAATTTGGTAATAAGCTGTGTCTGGGATTGGCCACCCCGTACACAGGGAAAATCCAAATTGCCTCGAATTCAATTATTATTTTAATGATTTTGATTATTACAATTGATTTTATTTCACCATTGGGTGATGCACATGTTTTCTATTGATATCGTTGATGCAATTTTGGGTTCTATTTTAGTCGTAACCCGATGATATGAGGGTATGCAATCTCATGCATCGTATAGGCACATTGTTAGAAATCACATGCCATGCCATCTAGGTTGCATTAGTAATGCCTGTTGTTGTGATAGGTACTGTGGTAGTTATTCCATGCTTCTATGATATAGCATGTTTATGTGTTACTGCTTACGATAACATGCTGTTTTGATTAAGATGAAATTGGTTGCTTTTGCTAAATTAAGTGATTGCGATTATGATAGGAGCCAATTTTCAGTTATAAGGTGTATGGGCGCCTTATGGCTGGGAAAGGGTATCCTGTGTAATTGAATCACCATAAAAATAGATTCAAAAGTTTAAATTGTAAAATGAATTGAAGTTGGTTCTCAATAAAGGGAGCCAAATGCCAAATTGTAAAGTGTATGGGCACTTTACGGGTTGGCAGGTGGCCACCCGTGTGATTAGATAATTGTTTTGAGCATGTAAAATTTTGAAATGTGTTTTGTTTTGTCTGTTGGGATCCAATTTTCAAGCCATGGAGTGTATGGGCGCTTCATGAGCTGGGGAATGTCAACCCATAATAAATGTGATGACAACATGCTTTGTGAAATGCTTATTTGTGTAAAAGAAGTTTGGATCTGATTTATTGTGAGTTGGCTTGTTGGGACCCTCGTAGGTCACCTGAGTTGTTTAAAAGGAAATTATTGTGATAAAATGTCAGAAAAAGACGGGATGTCTGATTAATGTTTAATGGTTAAAAGGATGTTTGTTGAAACATTCCTTCTTTTCTTTGAGCTGTTTGTTAAAAATGATCAAGTGCCTGGTGATTTTGGTTTCGAAAGGTTACTTGGAGTTTTGATTTGAATCTTTTAAGGTGATTAAAAGAATGAACGTGATTAAATATAAAGGTCTTGGAAAAAGGAACCTGTAGTGGTGTCCTTTGTTGAAACCTTGTGTGAGGGTAAGTTAAGACTTTCTTGTGAGTGCTTTGGAATGGAACCTTACGTGTTTTCCGTAGGTTGTTTTCTTTTAGTAGTGAAATTAAATTTTAGGCTTTGAGCCCGATGACTTTTGGGGGGCGTGACCAAGTGCTTGTGTCGAGGCTTGTTTTTTGTGAGGGGCTATCCCGTGGTAGGTAGCTCCCTTAAAGATTATGTGCTTGGTTTTTTCGGTGAAATTTCTGAATATTGGTACCGTTCGGGTACCGTTGTCCCGTGCAGGACTTCCAGTTCTAATAACACCCTTGTTCGGACGGGTGGTCATGCTTCTTTTTATCTTGTTAAGGGTTTGAGCATCGTGTAATGCTCTGTATCGGTTGGTTGGACATGCCTCGGGCATGGTCAGTTGCCTTGTTGGTCATTTGAACCTTTGTTTTTTGCATAGTAGAGGATGAATTGACATGTCATCGTCCAAGAGAATGGTCGTATGGGGAAATATGACGTTTGGCTGTATTTATTGCACTGTTGTGTATGGTATCGGGTCATCTCCATGGGAGAGTGACCTGAGCGTTTGATAATCAAGTCGTCCCAATGATCGGGATTATTTTCGGAAGACTCGGGTGGTTGACACACCTGTCTTGTTGCTTTGGATTCCATGTACGTTTGACATGGTGATTGTGGCTCGGAGGAGCGACACACGTCCGTTCTATTAATTACGAACAAGTCTTCTTATGAGCAGCTTGTATTTCTCCTTTCGATGACACCGACCCTTCTAAGGTGGGAAGCGTCATGCCGGTTGAGTAAAGCATGTCATTCTGGGTAGAAGGAACACGCCAAGAAGGACCATCTTGGAAAATGGTTGGGTTTTTCTTGAATGCTTTTGGGTTTTGGTGGTAAGGTTGATCGATGAATGCCTCGTGTGGGAAGATGCATCATGATCGGTTGAAATCTTGATGCGTCGCAGGTGAAGCCGAGTTTCTTCTTTAGAGTCGACTAGGGGTGGTTCGACTGATCTCCTTTCCAGTTTTTGGGTATAAATAACTAGAATCTATTTTCAATCCTCTTAGCGTACTCTGCTACGCGATGAGATTGTCCCCTATCTTGCTTACGTCTTGGATGCACTAAGAGAGCGTCAGTGTTATGCCATTCTAAAGTTTTAAAAAGATATTGAGCCTGGTTGGTTGTTTCCTTTCGGCGTTGCACGCTGCATGCATGGTTTTGTTCGTGGTTTGATCTTTGGGACGTCACTGAGATTCATGTATGAGCTTCGGTGAACGTTCTCGTGGTCAGTGTGAGATGCCTTGGGAGAAGGCATCGTTGTTCAGCTTCTAGAATGCCAGTCGTCTAAGTCATCCATCTTCTTGAATAGTCAGCAAGAGTAGATTGACTCTTTTTCACTTGGGTTTAGAGGTTGATGGGAAAATCGACCATTTGATCATTTCAAAATCACGCTAGGTGCGTCGTTGGAATGCTTAGAGCATGCTTTTTAAAGACAGTTCAAAATGTGGTGGAGCTGTGGTTTGAGTCTTGGTCGTTTAACGTGAAAAATCTAAGGTGGGAAGTACCTTTGTTTGGTTTCTTGGCGAGGTGACGATGTGATTGTGTCTCTGGTATGAGGGGCTCGGGTAAGAGTCATCTGGGTGTTTCAATTGGAAAACGAGCGTTGGCTCAGGTGCTGAGGGCTTAAGTGCCATGTGCTTAAGTGGATGTTTGTCGGTGCGTGGGACGTTCAGAAACGTAACACGATCGTTTGAACGAAACTTCACGACCCTTGTAGGTTGAGTGAGGTGTGTGTTGTTCCCGATGGCTTCTCGGGGACGAGAAGTTATAAGGTGGGAAGGTTGTAAGAACCCGCATTTTGAACCGGGTTAAAAAATGGGGGAAATTAAACATTTTCAATTACTGAATCGGTCCTTTTTTTATAATCAGGCTTCGGAATGAGGTTCCGAAGGTTTGAAACCTTCTTTTTAATGTTTTTGGACATGGGAGAATGCCCGTTATGTTTCTGAGGTGGCCTGAGGGGTTTCGGAAGCGCCAGACCCTTGTTTTTAAAGTGCTGCAGAGGGCGCACGGTTTGGAAAACCGTGTGGCCCAAACCGTGCGGCCTTATTAAAGGAATAAGCGGCGTGCGCACGGGCTGCACATGGTTTCTCCAAACTGTGCGCTTAGCCCGTGCGAGAGATCTCTTGGAGGGAGAAGACTCCGAATGGTTTGTACACAGTTTGGAAAACCGTGCAGGTCAAACCGTGCGCTCGGGTATGTTTTAGGTTTTTAATTAAAATAAAAATACAATAAAATAAATAAAAAACCTAATCTATCTCTCCCTCACCTCACTCAACCCGCACACAACCCCCTCCTTTCCCGTGAGCCATGCACGAGCCCTCTCCATGGCCTCCTCCGGATTGAGCTTCTATGGCCAGTTTCTTTGGAGATTCTTCCTCCGAATCTCCATGGTAAGCCTTATCTTCCCCTCTCCTCTCGTCCTTGGCCGATTTTCGGTCTTCTCTTTACCCTATTTTGGTTCGGCCGAACCCCTAGGTTTAGGGTTGGTTTTATTTTGGTTTCTCCCTTGTTCCGCTAGTTCTAGGGTTATGCGGAAGGTCCCTCGGGACCTCGTGGGTGCGCATGTGGTGTCCGCCGCCAAAGGCGAGGTGGTTTGCAGTCATTTCAGCCCACCGGTTGGTTTTCAAGGTAAGGGTTTTACCCTTTCTTGGTATTCGCAGCTTCTATTTTATTACCTTAGTTGTTCTAAAGGGTCCTGGTATGTGTTGCTTAGTGTGTTGGACCTTTGGTGTTGGTTTCGGGTTGTCGGAGCTTAGGAGGCTCACCTGCGTGGGCATAGGTATGTGTTTATATGCACGCGGGTTCCCCCGATATGTGTATATTCATCCATGGCAGTGAATATACATGTACGAGGCAAGTTGTCCCCATTGCATATATAAAACGTTCCTACTCAGGTGAGTGGAGACGGGTATATTTGTATAAGCATATGTGTAAGGATCTTCTTATGTACGCTCATGGCCATGAGAGGCGTGTGCATGGAGGCTTGGTGTCCTTATACATATGTAAAATCACATATGCCTCGTGGGCGAGCAAAAACGGCAACATTAGTTAGAAAGCACCAAGAGCCGGTGTGGATGGATAGATCCACCTTGAGGTAGGGTCCCTCTCCTTCCCCTTTAATTTAAAGTGATTCTTTTAAAGAGTTTAATACTGCATTGTTTTAGTATTTTAATTATGAAAGTTATTCTTGGATAAGTGCTTCTGTGAAAATAGTGTGAATTGCAGGAATATGATGAAATGGTTGCTTGGTAATTAAAGTAACAATTTAATAATAAAACCCCTCGATCAGAGGTGCGCTTTCTTCAAGATAGAAGTAGGAAGTATTTTCTTATGATTTCCTTCTGGATTCTTGTTATGCTTTGGTGATAATTGATGCTGTCATATTTACTTTGAATTTTACTAATTGGTTAAAGCATAATAGTTTTAATCTTTTGATGAATTGGTTAAACTTGAATGAAATGGATTAGGATGGTAAGACTATGCCTTAGGATAATGCAATAAGCACGACTTATGATAATGTAATGGGTCTAGTGAGTGGGACTTACCTAGGAGTAGTCCTAAAAACCTCTTATTGTTTTGTAAGTCCTTATTTGTCTCTGAAATGAAATGAAAGGAATAAAGAATGAATTGGTGGTTTTCCAGTACCGTACATGAGCGGGTTGTTTCATGTACCTTATATTAATGTTATGAATATGATAAATAATGTGATTATGTGATATTGTGAGATGGAAATGCCATGTTTTATTCATATGAATGTTATAAGAAGTGTATGAATTATAACCTATACTATTGAATGATAAAGCTTTGGGATAGGGGTAGACCGTGAGAGCTCCCCTATGTTACGGCTTCATGCTAAGGGTAGACTGTAGGAGCTCTCTTGAATAATTCTTAAGCCTTCAGGCCAGGTATAAACCGTGAGAGCTTCCCCTAGGATGGGCCAGGAGTAGGATCGAGAGTGTTGCTCCTAGGTTAAGGACGTCTGTGAGTTCTGTCCCGGTCCTACCCAATGTATTATATATATATATATATATATATATATGTATTCCTTGAATCATTATTAAGCCTTCGGGCCGGGGATATACCGTGAGAGCTTCCCCAATGTTGGGCCAGGAGTACGATCGAGAGCATTGCTCCTGGGTTAAGGACGTCTGTGAGATCCGTCCTGGTCCTACCCAATGTATTATACATATATGTTTTTCCTTGAATAATTATTAAGCCTTCGGGCTGGGGATAGTTTGTGAGAGCTTCCCCAAGGTTGGGCCAGAGGTAGGATCGAGAGCGCTGCCTCTGGGTTAAGGACGTCCGTGAGTACCGTCCCGGTCCTACCCAACATATTATATATATATATATATATATATATATATATGGTGAAATGATCGGGTTACTTTATCGGCAATGAGCCGAAGCTGGTATAGCCGTCAGGTTTCCTCTGGGGAAATCGGGACGAGTGTTGTTGTTATTTATTGTCTTGTTTATTGAATCCTGCTATACCTGCTTACTGCTTTAATTACTATTACACTGTCTAGATTGGGTTAGACACCAGTGATGTCGGCCTACTGAGATTTATATCTCACACCCTACTCGGGCCGCCATTGCACTGGGGTACCGGAGTAGACCTTCTTGCTTACAGGACCTAGGTTGTCCGCTGTGCTATTTGTACCTGGGGAGTTAGGAGCAAAGGACCAAGCGGGAGCTTGGGATGCTCAGGAGATCGCCGTTCAGGCTTTGCTGTCTTTTCATCATTTCTTTTGTATTTTATTGAAAGCATGTTGTATTGTTTACTACTTTCCATATCTGTATAATCATCCGTGTATTGTGACAAGTGGCATTTTCCACCTTTTATATAAATGATCACTATTTGACTTCCGCTGTTGTTTGTTCATTGTTTAACTATTATTGCTTTCTCTATTGAATTTTATTTACTCTGATAATACTGATGTGTTACTCTGATATGAGGGTATAGTCTCCCCACTATCACCTCCCGAGACCCTCACTGCTAGTCGACAGCCTCTGGCATACTGGGAGACGTGCTTGAGGCCGTGTGACCAACCAGTCCGGCCACCGGGTCGATGGTGAGCCGGGCCAGGACGTTACACAGTTGATCTATGTCCTTATATTTATGTGATCGACATATTATGTTAAATATTTGTGGTCTATTTAAACACTAAAAAAAACAAAACCCACATAGAATGGAAGTTGAAGATGAACTCAGTGATGTTATTGCATTTTAAAATGTCACAACCCTTGTGATATGTCCATATTAATTAACAGATGATTAGTATATGTAAAGGGGCTCCTCTATATATATGTATCCAATAGATGGGATGTTTTTAATTACCTAACACATTCCCCTAGTATATTGGTAAAATTAGAAGGGTGTTGTTGGTCGCTTACTATAATTTGTTCATCCCTTTATAAATAAAACTAACCACCAGTTTCTTCCAATAATTTCAACACTGCACACCATCATTACTTCACCAAACCATTGTTTCTTTGCATTATTTATCAACAGTAATCCACCATAGATACCTAGTTGGGATTGAATGGGATTCTAAATAAACTTTAGATGGTTTCAATAGCTAGATATGGTGATAATAAATTCAAAATGTTTATTTAGGGATCAAATCTCATTAAATTGTAGACCACTTTTTCCAAAAAAAAACAACTTATATCTTTTTGACTTTGGAAAAATAATGTGGTTCACCATTTTGAGAATGGAAGAACATAAAAAGGAACTTATAAATGATTCATTAGTTGGTTAACTCTATGTATACATAGGCTAGTCTGGTGTAGAGAATAAGGGAGACTCTAACAAGACATTAATGTTATCTATATATACTATGAATGTGATACCCACATCAAGAGAATCTTATAGGGGATGTAGAAACACATTTTACATGAGTTAAAAGGAATATTTTATATCCTACACATATCTAAATAATCATATTATAACACTGAAGTACAAGAAAAAATTTCCCCCCTTTTTCATGTATTATCATAATCCAACATTCCTTATTTAAAAATATATTAGTATTAAAAAAACATAGATAGGTAATGTGATTAGAATTGTCATTACTTCAATTTTATATATATTTTTATAGAATAATTATTTTTTCGTAAAATAATTCAACATCGTAAGTATCTATTTATCATAGAAATTGATGTTCACTATGATATACACCATTTATTATTGTAAAACAAAAACAACACCCATTTATCTCACTATTTAGTTTATATCCATTAATTACCTATACATTAAAATAAATGATCAAAAATTAATGGAATAAAGAAGGGTTTACATGATCCTTAGTAGAATCAATAAGGATGAGAGTTTCCTCTCTAAGAAAATTATCCTATATTTCCAGCTTCAGTACTAAAGAAAATCTTTATTCATTATTTTCTAAAATTTCTATCATCTATCATCATGATAAAAATTCTATTTCCAATATTATCCATGTATTGAGATTCTTTCTATATATGGTCTATAAAATTCCCTTCTTCTTGAGATACTTTCACCACCCATTTCATTATTTTTTCTTCTCATATAGATAGAACTACCATGAAATCAATTGAAATATTCATAGTTTTTTTCATTTCTTTTAATGAACCTCATGATCCTTGGTTCAATCTTGTGTATCCTTTTTTCTGAATTAATCATGATAACATTTTTTGATTTCATCATTTTTTCTTTTTTAATATAATTTATCTTACTAGAATGGATAGTTTCATTTTCATTTCCTTATTTATTTTATTTTATTAGTTTTATTTTTATATCATGGATGTATTTTTCATGTAATTTTTAAAATAATGACCTGACTCGACATATCATCTATACATTTATTATACATGATGAAATATTTTCTTAAGTAAATAAACATTTTGAAACCTTATAAATATATTTATTTATTTTAACACTGTTTATTCTTATCCTCACTAATTATTTTTCACTTTTTCTATAATATCTCCCTCCTAATCAATTCAAATTCTAAGGGAGAGTTATTTCATAAAGTAATTATTTTATTTTCCCAAATTTTTCACAACACAATCAATAACCACTAAACATTTTACATTGAAAATTATTATTTGTATTTTCATGAAAACTTGTTTGTATATTGGGAACTCTATCCATTATTTTTCCTTTATTGAGTTGTTTGTCTCTTGAAATCACCTTCACAAATATTTGAAATAAGAGTTTTGTTTTGAGGATATTATTTTCTTTAGGTACATCCAATTTTTCTATTGGAGGATGAACCACAAGATGAAACATATTTTGTAAAAATATTGTATTCAGTAATACCTTGTACTTTATTCATAGGAATGGTTTTCATAATAGATTTATATTTCAACTTATATGGATGTTGATCTTTGTATAAGATACCCCAAGACTAATCAAGCACAAATTTATACAATGAATTGATCCCAAATATAAGATTTAATATCCTGTTAAATGATCTGAAAATGTATCCCTCCCTATATTCTCACCACCCTTTCTGTGTTTGTAAATGTGAAATAAAATATAATAAATTTTTGTGTGGGTTTGGATGATGCATATAGATGTAGTGTCAACACTATGCATGCAGTGTGATCCATAGTTCTAGACTAATATGTGTATAGTGGTGAACACACTCTAGACCATCCTCAAACTCTCTATCCCCTAATATCACAAATTCTTGATGATCATATCCCCTAATATCCCCAATTATTGATGATTAGTTTGCTTATATTTCTTTCATAGTCTATGTTTTCTTTAACAACTATATTTCAGTTCCCATCACAAACAATAAATTTTATATGTTTTTGGGCGGTCATGTTTTTTTGTGGTATTTCATTATGTGTTAGATCATGTTAAGGATCCAGTTTTTATTTAATAAGTTGGATGAATTCATTCTACTTAATCTAAAATGTGTACTTTTTTCTAATTCTTTATTTCAGTGGAATTATTTCAGGTTGATCATGCGAAACAAAATGTTTGAAATTTCATATCACATAAAAAAACTCACATATTGCTATCACACATATTTTTTAAACTTATATTCAGTTTCATTATATTTCTTTTTTTCTTTATCTTTTGTGTATATGACTTTGTTTCATATGTCCATTCAAAAAATAATTTTTTTGATAAGTAATTAGAATGAACCATCTCAATAAACAAGACAACCATTAGATATATATTTTCTTCTACCCCATGTTATGGCACTTTGGTGTCACCAATGTTAGAACATTTTGATGTAAGTTCCTTTTTTATTTGTTTTATTTTCATCAAAAGGTTTTGATAGAAAGTGATGAGTGATGAACTTTTCACATTTGTGAAACATCATATAACTTTGTTTGTTTAAATATTACCATGAATTTAAAATCATGATGTAATTATTCATATATTTTATGACAAAAAATTCAGAATTCATTGAATTATTATAAATTTATATATATTTATTTCAATTTTCATTGTTTTCATCATCTAGGTTTGATTTACACCCTTCTCCAAGATTTAGAAAAAGTAGTTTTGAAAGGTTGGAGAAAAAAGTTATCTTCTATATAGTTGCATCACTATGTTGTTCCTTCTTAAATCCTTAAATATATTTCTTTGTTTGATTTATATTTTAATACTCTAAAATTTTATTTTTTGTATATTTTTTCTTATGAAAATTTAATGTGTTTTGGGAAATATTTATGTTCAGGTCATTTGAAAACAAGATTTGACTACCAAAAATATGATCAGTGAAAGGTTTTTATTTAAACTGTATTATAGGTTATCCTCATGACCATCATGAAAAAGTATTAATAAATAAATGTATGGGTATCTTTTATAATGAAAAATACTTTTATGAGAGGATTATAGGTTGTCTTGAATAGTATTATGAGTTATCATGTTTTTTTTTAAAATTCCTAACAAGTTTTAATTATTGTATTTTCATATGAATATGATAGGTCCTCATGTCTAATTTTATACATGAAAACTATTTTTTGACTATGAAAACCTGATTTTTTTATATCCAATGCCATTTTAATTATGTTTGTTTCATATGAAAACCAGTTTTTTCTTATACATACATGTTATTATGTTATAATTTTGTGCAAACTTATTATTATACATGCCTATATTGTTTTTTCACATAGCTTATCAAGTTATAATAATTATGAAAATTTATATTTTGTATTATACACACATCCATTATATTAACCTTATGTTTTTTATATCTGTTATCATTTTACCTATATTATAATTATATTAAAACCTGTTATTCATTATAAAAACATGTTATAATTATATAACAATTCATTATGTTATCTACATTATGAAAACCTACATGATATATCATTAAAAAATAGAAATGTTTAATAGTGCACTATGTTACCTGTATTATGTATAGCATTGAATTATGTTAATATATGGTGTTTAAAGATTCAAATTTCATTCCCCTTATTTAGTTTCCTAAGAAAAAAGGTTGTTCGGTAGTTAAATGAAACTACCACTAGTAATAGGCTTGCTATTTTCCATAATATGATAATAAAAAATGAGAGAGATATAGCTACTTCAGTGTATGAATTTGGAAAGCATGGATGGATCGGGATGCCAAGAACGATTCATATGAAACCAAACTCAGAATGATGGTTATGCTATATAGTTCATGTTTTTACGAAAATGACCTTCAGAAGGATTAAATAGGATTCATGTGCCACTTCTACTCATCCAATGACATTATCAGGATGAGAAGAAGCTGCGTATGACCAAAAGAAGAGAGTGAAACATACTGGTGGGTTTATTAGGTAAAATACGAATAGTGTGGTTCCATTTATGTTGTGTGTCTGTGTATTTGGTAACATAAAAAAATGGCTACTTTTTTAGGTTTTGGATTAATGCATCTCTATTATGTGCGTGGTTTCAGTCATTTACAGGTAAAACTAATTAACTTTTTATTCCATACAAAGGATATGGATAGGGTTTTTACCGTGTATGTATACTCTAAATTCTATGGTTAAACCATGGTTGTATCAAGAAATAACCATGGTTAAATCCATGGCTATAAAGGACCAACTTTCATAGTTTTAACCATTAAAATAGGTTCCCATTTCCATGGTTAAATGAAGGAAGTAGATTTAAATAAACATGGTTTTAACCATGGATATAAGGAACCTATATCCTTGGTTTAAAACCTTGTAATAAGATCCAATTTCCACTGTTAAACTATTAAAACCCTACCCTTTATTTCATATCTAAAATTTTAGTTAATACAACTCATAAGAAAAATAGGTCTAGTATATTTGGTGTTTTGATATATTATGTAACAACTTAAAACATGAAATCCAACATCTTTATTGAAATCTTCTTTGACATGACCAAACATTTAATTATACTTAACACTACATGGGATAACTTGATGACCTACATAAAAATGGGGTGAGATATACACCCTAGTATGGGAATAAACATGGAATAACAAGATGATATTTATACATTTTAGACAAGGAATATCAATGTGTCATAAAGGAACATGAATAATAAGGCATGATATAGCATGATAAACATAACAAGAGAAATGTGGAAACAAATTTAAACACTGCATCATAAAAATATCTCAAAGATAAACCACTAAGACATCATGCTGGAAAAAATTCTCATAAAGGAATCAGGTTATCTCTTATTTCATCATAACATATCATGATAGTAAACATTACCCAATGCATTGGATCACTAAAAGGGAACACCCTTTATAAACATTTCAACCTCTTTCTTAAGTGTGCCACATTTATAACATGGATTCATTCAACATCATAATAATATTCCATGATCTAGAAATGTAGAATACATAAATTTAATTCCACACAAAATATGATTATGTTCATAAAGTTTAATACCTTTGATAGAGAAATGGGTAAGGTATTCACTACACAATTATTTTGGAATGGTAAATCATAGTGAAATTTCATCAGCATAATGAAATCATATAGAAATTTATAAAAATGGTTAATGAGAGAGAAAGGGGTATCTCATCATTTATATATGAAATGAATAGTAATAGGGACATGAATGTACATTCTGAAACATAAGGAATTGGAAGTCGAAGACATAATGTAATTAATAATATTAAAGAAATAGGAGGAAGAAAAAGAACCCTCACAAAATATCAGCATGGTAATGGGTGTATGTAAAGGTTATGAGGAGGGTTAAAGGGGAGTGAAAGGGTATATCATCATTTATAAAACAAGTGTAATATATGAAGTATATGTAATAATTTATCCCAAAATAAGAAAGTGGAAATTAAAAAGGCATATCATAAATCACGTGCTTGATTAAAAGAGGTAAGAGAGAACACCATATGGAATTTCAGCATAGTAATGGGTGTACATAAAGAATTATAAGGGGGTTTAATGAGAGTGGAATGAAAGATATCATAACTTATACATAACTTTGATAGTAATGGGACCATGGAACATCATATACCAAGATATGAAAACGAAATTTGAGAACCATAATATAAAAGAAATGCACGAATGGAAATGAGAAGTGAGAAATAACTTACTTGGATGTGTGACTCCAAAGGCTTGGGAAAGGATTATTGGGATCTTGGTAGTGCCTTAAGAGGACAATAGGGAGTATAGGGAAGAGGGTGGATGAGATTCAAGGAGTTTTAGTGAAGACAAATGAGAGCTTGGGTGGGTTTATATATGAAATGAGTGAGATTTATTTATTATTTTTTGTTTTAGACACTACATAATAAAATATTCGAAACCACAAACCATCCCATTGATTTTCCAGTGGTTTAGGGAAAATGGGAGTGATATACATTATTTTATGAGGCCAAGGGACAAAGATTATAAAATAATTCCTTTTATTATCTGGAGGTGAGTCATACATTCAATGAAATGATTTCAAAGTCGTAAAAATATTATAAGTCTTGTTGGATTCACAATGCCTTTATAAAATAAATAAAACAAACTTAAAATTATTTTATTTTTAACGAAAAAAATATATTTTTCCAATGATAAAATTTATTTTATTTATTACATCACTATTGGGATATTATGATGTCATAAAACACATCATATATTGTTATAATATTTAATTTTTACCCAAAACAATTGTTTGTCTCAGAAAATTATGAAAAATTTACTGTTGGATAATTTAGACATCCTAATTTCCAAAAAATATTTATTTTATCTAAATATTTTTTTAAATATGTGAATTTTCACTTTTAAAATAAAAAATCATATTTATTGAAAGTGACAGGTTTTTGACAATAACAATTTTCAAAACCTAATAAATATTACATTTGACTTCATAAAAATTATATTATTTTTTTAAATTTTAAAAAATTAATTTAATAATAATATTTTATTAAAATATTATTTATTTCAAAAATCCATTAATTCATCAAAATAGATTTTTTAATTGAAGTTGAATATTAACCATAAATACAAGTTGTGATTTAAAAAACATTTATCAAATAAAAAAAATAGAAAGAAAATATATTCAGTACTCTAAAAAATAATGTATATAATCATATTTCTAGGGTCTGGATACAAACACTTTTATTACAACAACATATTCCCTAAGAATAAGGTGTATGATGGCGGGGATTTCATGATGCCGTTTGATGAACATGGTTTGAGTAGTGATCTCAATGAGATTGAAATTCTCCAGTAAATGGTTTCTATCTTAATTTAGATATTAGATATCAGATTGAGATTAGTCTTGGACAATGCCCGGAAATTCTATATCCCTCAGAAGCTTTGATAAATGGGATTCATAGGGTATAATACTATTGGTTGAGTCTATCACTTCCTTTGTTTATTCTAAATGGATTTGTTGAAGCACTATATTTATACTAGTAATGTGATCATTGTTCAACGATTATAATATCAGTGGTAAAGATACTTAATAGTCATTTTAAATCCAATGGGATATAATAAAATATTTTCATGTGTTTTCTATATCCATAATAAATTTAATTATATCTAAAGAATATGAATTTTATTCATAAATGATCAGGTAATTACAACCTCCACCATTAAGAAATATCATCCTCGAAATTTCCTTTTCCCAGACATAAAAAGATGATGGTAACTCTTCTTCGTCACCTCCTATGGTTCCCATATTTCTTCTTTAAACGTGTAGTTTCTCTACAACACTCTAATGAGGGGCATTGTTTTATTTCATTGATATTTTCATCTAAAATATAAGATCTTCATCGGCTACTACTCATAGGAAAGGTCATTATCCATTGGTACCACCTATGGATTGAGTACATGTGATGGGTATGGAATGTACTTTCTTAATAGGGATATATGGAATACATCATGTACTTGAGATAGGTTTGGTGGGAGTGTTAGTCGATAGGCCACTGCTCCAATGAAATAAAGGATCTCAAAAGGGATGATGTAACTTTGAATAATATTTCCCATATTACTAAATATCATCACTCTCTTCCACTGAGATATTTGGAGGAATACCATATCTCCAACATCAAACTCTAGGTTCCGTCGATGATTGTCAATATAATTCTTTTGTCAAATTTGAGAAGCATTGACGTGATGATGGATGATCTTAACCTTCTCCACAATTTCTTCAACCATTTTAGGGCTTCAAATATTATGTTTCAAACTTCACCCCAACATGTTAGTGTTCTATACCTCAACCCATAAAGGGCCTCATAGCAGGATGTTTTGATTCATGAGTGGAAACGATTATTGTATGAGAACTCTACCAAAGGAAGATGCTGGTGCCATCTTCCTTTGAAGTCTATTGAGAATTCTCTCAAAATGTCCTCAAGTTTTTGGATAGTCCATTTAGACTGACCATTAATTTGAGGGTGACAAGCTGTATTGAAGTACATCTTAGTTCATAGATAATACTAGAGATTTTTCTAAAAGATATCGGTGAATCTTGGATCTTGATCAAAAAAATCAATGGGGAATATTATATCAGAAAATAAGAGTTAATCCCTTTGTGTGATTACATCATAGGATTAATGGATGAATTTCCCTCAGATCCTACATTGTCTTATGTCCCGCAATCACAAAATGCCCAAGCTGATACAATGGCTAATCCAACTACAGCCCTGGCAGATCCAAATAGAGATGAGACAATTATCTGCAAATCCCATCGTTGTGTGGTATCACATTTTTTTCAAAATAAAATGGAGGAAATTAATGAAATTATCTCTATTTATTACCCAAATGGTCATACCATGGAATGGAGAACACACATCATTGATTACCTACAAAATGGTGTAATTACACCAGATATGGATGAAAAAGAATAGATCTAAAGAAGAGCAGATAATTTTACTCTTTATGATAGTCCAGATCACTAGAAGATCCTCTACAAATAAGGCTTTGATCAAAACCTCTTTCTATGTATTGATGGAGAAGAAAATGAAGTAGTCATTAAAGAAGTACATTCTAGATCTTGTGGTGCGCACAAGTCTGGGCATAGGCTTTCTGATCAAATCTGAAGGCTTGGATACTTTTGGCCTTCAATGACATAGGATTGCACAAATTTCACTAAGAAATTTCATCATTGCCAAGTGAATTCCAACATTATTCACCAACCCTAGGAGTTTCTACATACGAATAGATAATCCTGGACATTTCTACTTGGGGAATAGATGTATTAGGGCCTTATCTTCTAGCTATGTCTATGTAGTTCAAGTATATTATTACTACTACTGACTTCTTCTCTAAATGGGATGAGGCAATTACTCTCAATGAAGTCGGATCCAAAATCATTGTTAGTTTTGTAAAAACTAACATCATCACTAGATTTGGTGTCCCTCAAACTATATTGATGGAAAAATGGCACCATTGTTTGTTATGTTGAGGTAAATAAGTTATATCTGAAGTGCAATGTCAAATCCAACCATTTATCACATTATCATGTGGCAGCCAATGGACAGATAGAGTATTTCAATAAGATCCTATCAAATGTAATTTATAAGATGGTTTATAAAGATAATAAATCTTGTCCTGATAAACATTTTCATGCTTTATGGGATTATCAGACTACTAATCGCACTACCGCCCTTGAAACTCCTTATTAATTGGTACACAGAACAAAAGCAGTTTTTTCAATTGAAATGTAATTGCCTTCACTCAAAGTTTCAATCTAGGATCAGTTTTCTATAGACGAGAGGTCTTAGAAATGGCTTGATGAGATATAATGATTAGATGAGAAAACATTGCATACATTGCATCATTTAGAAGTCTATTAGAATAGAATAGTGCGAGCCTTTAAAAAAAATTTCACCTCTACTCATTTCTTCCATGATAATTTGTATTGGTCCTCAAGACTCCAATGATAACAGGAATGAAAACTCTAAAACGTGAGCCAATATGGGAAGGAACTTATTCCATACATAAAGTCTACTCAATTGGAGCTTATGCCATAATCTCAATAGATAGAGAGCTTATCACAACTCTAACCAATGCGAGATTCTGGAAGAAATACTTTGTGTATTTACACACATCGTCCTCACTACAAGACTTAAAATTGAACAGTACAAAGTCTTAGTTGAAATAAGTTGAAATACTTAATGACCATAAATGTCCATGTTTCATGACGTTAAAATGCATAGAATATTTTTCCTTGTCGCATGACATTAAACTTCTTGCCATAATTTTTCCCCGTTACATGACATTAAACTGTATGGCTAACGTCTTCTCTACTTAATGTTACGTGCATCCATAAGAAATCATCACTGACACAATTGCTACTCCTTAGTGGAACATGAGTCCCTCCCTTTTATATGTTTGAGTGAAATATGCATAGGGGCCTTGTTTCAAGAACTACATATGGATTGATTCTCACATATATGAGATACGTAGAGACACATGGATCTCCAATCATAGGCCCAACCACAACCATAAATTTGTTATTTTATTTTTATACTTATGTATATGAATGAGATCTATATAGAGTGTTCCCTTAAGATACATGGTCTGATCTTTATACAATTTTGTGTCTTAAGTTTAACAGTTCTTCCAGAACATGTCAAAAACCCCCATCTCCCATATCAAACTTGATTGGTGTGGAAAATTATGATTTAATGAACTATGTATGACTTGATTCTCATTTATATGAGATATGTAGAGATGCCCTAATCTACAATCTTGGTCCCAACCATGACATAATAAACCTCCTTTATTCCTTATATAAGAAACAAAATTTCATAGGTAATGTCAAAATAACTAAGTATGGATTGATTCTTGCCCCTAGCCAGTCACATAGTGACATTTGGGTTTTATCCCTTAGTCCAGCTATGATATGTCTTTATTTTTTACATCAGTTCATCTTCATCCTTACCAAATGACGTTAAACTGCCTGGAAATCTAATAACTATGTTTATCTTGATTCTTGGTCCAATGAGATATATAGTGAGCTCGGATCCTATGCCTTGGCTCAGCCATCACTTAATTATAGTACTCATTTTCCTCACTTGTGTCTCCTTTTGGGTTACAAAAGAAACCTTTTACTTCTCCTTGTTTCTCTCATCGAGAATAGCTCACCTGGGCTTAGTAATTGGGTAAAAGACTTCTCTGTATAAATAAGGTGTCTCAATTCCTTTTGGGGTATCAATGTCTTCACTATAGGACTTTAAATGTCATTGTATAATGTTTTCACTACATGAATTAAAACTACACAGTATAATTTCCTCACTACATCACATAAAACTACCCAGTATAATGTCCTCGCTACATGAATTTAAACCACACATCACAATATTAATTCAAAGGATACAAAGAAATTATCTATTTCACATATCAATTAGATATATGTAAAGTACTTCAAAATCATGGCCAAAATTGGTTCAAATATTTCTCATGTGCATTGAGAATAACCCCCTTCCATATTTCACACTCTTAATCTTGAATATTTCCTGATATTCATATTATTTCTCACAGTTTTTGGTGATATAATTTCTAATATATAAGAACTCTTTTGCTTGACTATGTAGTACGTGCCCTTTGGTGGCCTTGTATATGTTTCCGACATAATGGGCATGCCAGTTAAAAGATTCCAATATTTGACTATGTAGCATATGCCCTAGTTGGCCCTGCATAATACAATTCTCATAACATGTTTGTCAAATGATAGTAATTTCATTCTTGGTTATAGTGTCTCTATACCCTTCATAATTTGATGACAATATACAACAATATATATTATAAAACCATCATTCATGTATATTTTCCCCATTATCTTTCTATCGATCTAAAAGAATTCAAGACCATGGTTTACACATCCCTCTCTCTATGTACTGAAAGAAATATGATATAGCCTTGGATCACTTGACCAAATATCATATTATTCTTCCATTTCTAGTCTTAGTTGTATGACCTAAAATAAAAAACACCATACTCCCTACATTTGGATCAGACCTTTGTAGAAATTCTATTCCTCCGATTCTTTGGAAATCAAGATTTGAAATACTCCCTCCATATTCATGCACCTTTCTTCATAAACCAAACTCTGTGCTTTGGAAAATCTGAATATCCATAAACATTATTCATCTTTTAGAAATAGAATATCAAACTTCTGAGAGATCTTTTTTACTTTACTATGCAGTACATTCCCTTAGGTGGCCTTGCATAAGCTGCCTACATAACAGGCCTACTAGTAAAAAGATTCCACTATTTTTCTATAAAACATATGCTTCAGTTGGCCCGACATAATAGAGACCCCATAACGGGTTTTTCAAATAATGGTAACTTCGTTCTTAAAAAAACTTCCCCTAATGCCTTTAGCTCTATTCCCATATCATTCTTCAGATCCAGAAATTCCCAAATTGTAGTTTACAAATTTTCATTCTGTACCTGAATACAGTAATATGATTCCAAACAAATTATCAAGAAATTGGGGGAGTCTCATACCTTTGGTTAGATCTAAAGACCTTAAATTAAATCTACACAATGTCCTCTCTGCCTGACTTAAAAATACACAGTATAAATGTCCTCACTTCATGACTTAAAACTGCACAGTACAAATGTCCTCAGTACATGACTTAAAACTACCCAGTACCTTGTCCTCACTACATGACTTAAAACTACACAGTACCATGTCCTCACTGCAAGAATTAAAACTACACAATATAATATCATAAATTCCTCTTTTTGATAGATTTTAACCATTACTCATACACCAAATTTGTATAGAATTGGTTTTCCTATTCATGACATATATCAGCATGAAACACCCTTTCATTCTTAAAATACATTTCCTTGGAAAAACCACCCACTGTGGTTTTGAGTCACCCAAATATTATTCCTCCTTGTCTATCAGCAGTAAAATGTTAAAATCCAAAGAGCTCTTTTTCTTGAATATGTAGTACGTGCCCTTAGGTGGCCTCTCATAAGCTGCCTACATAAAAATCTTGTCAATCAAAAGATGACACTATTTGGCTATGTAGAATATGCCCTAGTTAGACCTTCATAACAAATCTCCTGTAACGAATTTTTCAAATAACAGTAACTTCATTTTTGGAGGATACTCTCCTTATATTGAAACAAGTTTAAAATTTGGTGATCATAAAACAAATCATGGCTCAAGATTCCCCTTGGAAACATTTAAAGAATATTAAAGAAATTCTTATCCACTGAGTCTTGTTTGGGACCTAATCTCAAATTTATGGTCTAAGTTATTCAACTTTAAGCACTAAACCTTTATAGTCCAGCATGCATGACTCTAAACTTCCATGAAGAAGAGACATCATACTCAGAAGATTGAGAACTCGCAAAGGGAACTCTAAATAAAAGTCGAGTCCTAGCTCACTAAACATACATTTTGTATGTTTGAGGTAATATTGAGCAATAACAAGTCAAAAGATACCAAGTTTGTGGGGCTGTCCATATAACCCTAGAAAAAAATAAAATCATGCTTACTAGGCCCAATAGCTTAGGTAAAATAAAAGCAGCCAACGATAATGAAAAAATAGATGATTGAAGGAAAAATTATTTACATTTATAAAAAAAATTTCACAGAGGAGAATCAAAAAATTGGAGTCTCTATCTTATCAGAAATCATAAAAGGGTTTTTACATAACTCTTTATTTGGTTAACAGCCTCTTGGGCCCCATCAGCTTTCTGTTGAAGCTTGTTTAGTTGACCAGCTCCACTCTCTTCAACATGATGAAGTGCTTATCTTGCATCTACAATGGCTTCTGCACCATCCTTATAGACTTCTCTTAAAGAGCTATGAATGTGGTCATGATCCCGTATAATGAATTCTAACTCCTATTGATGTCACAACTACTGAACAATCTTTTGTTTGATCTTCTACTTCAGTTCCTTCTACTTTGCAGTATGATTAGCCTCAGCTCAGGATAGCGCCACTTGGAATTCATCGGTGTTGATCAACAGTTTATCTTTCATCAAGTCTTGCCGAAGCTTTTGTTTTTTATCCCTCCTTTGAATAATTTCTTTCACAGTGGTATGATTTTCACAGTATTAAAAAACGCCAAATTATAGGGTGATAAACAGAAATGAGAGTCATTGAATTCTTCAAAGAATTTATTTATGGGGTATCTCAAATATTATCTTCTATATATTCTTCCATGCTTTGCATCATGCAAGAAGAAGAGCCTTTTGTAGTTTTGGGTATGATTTAGAATCCCTATCATAAGGAGTGATGTAATATAGGATTAATGCACTTTAAAAATTTTTATATTCGGCTACTTCCTGAACAATGGATGCTTCACCTTATAGTACTGTTTGGGTTGATGCAGAGGCTTCACCTATGGACCTAGCCACTAAAGTTGATAGGCCTATATATTAAATCAAAAATTATAGTTTTGGTTAGATTTAAGGGATAAAAAAAGTGAGTACACTCACAATATCAATATCTCATACCAAATAGTAGGTTAGCAGCCTGAGAGGACTGCTCTCCAATATTCTCAGTTTCAACATTTACGTTTGATGTCTTTGGGTGGGGAGTGCTATCTTTAATTGGATTAGGATCTTCAGAATGAATATTAGGAAGATTGTTTTTCACAAGATTGACCTGAGACAATGTCTATGCAAGGATGAGATTGACCTTAATATCATCACTTCATTGCGGTATCAGTTTCTTTAGATAGAATTGCCTATTTCAACTAACTATGGTTAAAAATTTAATCATAAGAATATTAACATGACAAATAATTAAAACTCACATCCAATTGATTATATACAAGTAACTCCAAAATATTTTAAAGCATTTGTTATATTAACATGTTCTAATACTTCTTCAAAAGACATGCCAAGGTTCAGCATATCATCCAATGATATCCCATATCCCAGGTTAGTCTCTCCCGTGGGAGCACTCCGCGTGTTTTCTTCACAACCTTCCTCCGAAAACATTTCACCCTAAATAGCTTCCTCGTTAACAGTTGTGGGGTCAGTGTCAGTGGTTTTCGTATGTTCTGGTGCTTTTGATGAACCTAAAGTACCCTAGGATTGAAGTCAATTATTATTACATTTGATATCCTATAAAGCATTGTTGATTTACAAGAAGCCTCCTCTCCTTTGATAGCAGGAATGAGAGTTGTTCTGGGAATAGATGTTGGTTCCTTTGGCCTCAATCCCTCTTTAGGAATGACTAGATTAAGAGAAATTTGTTCTTATTAAGCAACACCCTCCAGGGTTCCTTGAAGCTAATAAATATTTTATTTCAAAGAAGAAACATAAGAATCACCTATAATCCGATGAATTTTAAACACTTTTTCATGAATAAGGCTAAAATTCATGATTATCAGGAAGGCTTACCACTATTTAGAAAGCGTTTAACTATGGATTTTTTTCTTCATTATTTTTGTTTCTTAACCTTCTTAGAAGGACTTTAATCATCATCCCCAAAGATAGGTATTCGAGACAACAATAGTATTTTCATGTCATCCTCCTTGTCCTGTTGTCATAGAGATATTTCCCTCAATTCATGGGGTGATCTGGTAGCTCCAAGAGTAGTGCTTCTAGGGATATATTGTGGCGAGGGAAATTCAGTTGATTTTTCTTTAACCAACTAAATGTTAAAAATTATATTTTCATTGAGTAACAACACATTGAATAAATTTAAATTGAAAAATAAAAGGTGAATGTGAGAAAAAGGAAACTTACATCTTCAGGATCCCCAAAATTATGACATTCTTTATCTGATGAAGGAACAATCCCTTTAGTGGTACCACAATCTATCATTTCTTTCACTCGCTGCATGGTGGGAATTGATTCATCAGTTGAATAGATGTGAATTTCTAGCTCTCAAATGTATATTCTCACTTCATTTAGATTTTCCTTAAATATGATGTCAGAAGAGGCCCATAGATCCCCTACTCCTAGAATATGGTGCCCTTCATGTAGATCCATCCACTTAGTTTCAGCATCATAGTATAAATGTTTCCATGTTTGAGCAACTTCTGGTCGTAAATATTCAGAGTACATTCATGAGGGTTGTGAAGAGGATCCTACAACCTTGGATTTATGTTTCTTTCCAACTCACATAGTCATGAATGGTTTATGAGATACTGGGACTCGTCAAACTTCAAAATGATGGTGAATGGATCACCTCGGTACAACCTCTGTAGGGATCGATTGAGTGGCTATCTTAACTCTAGCAGGTGGATTATATCTCGAACAAGGTCTCTTTAATGAATTTGGACCCTCATCACCTCCACCCTCTAACTCTAATGAGTAAACCCCTGATGATGAAGTGTTACATCCCAAATTATGCGTTTCCCTCCTACTACTTATCTTTATGACCACTTGATGGGCATCATGGTTTAATACCCCTTCAGGGTAAGATGCGACCCAATTTTTGGCATACTAGATAGTCAATCAACTTCCTGCATTAGCGATTGGTAAATTAAAAACTGCTCAAGTCTTCTCCACAGATGTCTGTAACCATAGTTGTTAGGCAACCATTGTATGTTTCTCTAATCAGACATGCACAGTGGGAGATACAATATTTTTTTTGCGGAAATTTGAATTGACGTGAAAATCTATAATAAGTATAGGCCTCAGATATGATTTCTACTTTAATCTTGGTGGACAATATGCCATGTTTTCAAGCTATCATGTATGACCTGAACTCTAAACTGGTCATCCCATCATCAAAAAATCACCCCGTATGCAGAATCCCATAAAGGAAGAAATGGGATTCCTTAAAAATACTCTACCTACCCTTGATATTGTGAGTGTTTAGAGACAAGGGTGATATTCCAGAGGAATCCTAAATAGATGGTCGAAAAGAAATTCCAAAGACCTATACCCCACTTTGTACAACATAAGTTCTGAAGTGAGTAGCGATCCATCCCCATAACACCTGGATTTTTTCCGCTATTATAAAAAGTTACTTCCCTTTGTATATATGTAGTAAGATCTTATGAATATTTGTCAAAATAGGAGTGGATAACCCAAAAATACTTCTCTCAGCTAGCTTTTCCATGATGAAAAAAAATCATGGCCTTACACCTCCTTTGGAATCTTGGACTAGTAACAAGTACACACTGAGCCACATGTCCAAGAAACCTTCCATACACGTTTTCACAGGAATTTTGGGATTGAATTAATATACCCACTTTTCAAACTCCCCTTTCTCTAATGTCGGCCAAAAAGTGTCAGGTGTACCTCTTTTCTATGCCTTTGGATAGCTAGTTGGATGAGTGTAGGTGGGGCCCTTTTCCTTTTTCTCTACTAGGAATATTTACATCTATTCCTATGAATGAATATCCCTTCTTGTATGGGACTTCATGGTGGTCACATTCTTGAGTTTGTTAAATATCTTCATCAACCCATGAACCAATATTTGTGTCTTCTCTAAGTCATTACATGTTACATTTGGAGGAATAAATTCATTGTACATATCAACAAGTATTGGAGATAGAAAAATAATGTAGACATCCCACAAGAATATACATACTTTTCAATGTTTTAAATGAAAGGAGTTAGTTTCTGGTCTCCATCGGCTTAATAACTCTTTTAAAAAATCATCATTACAGTACACATAGGTTTGACCAACACAGACAGCCTCGTAAATCCCAACACCTTTTAAGTCATCTGAAAATTCTACACCCGTCTTGTGCACCTAGTATTCTCACATCCATTTAGGTTTTACACCTCCTCCTGGGTGGAAATCCCAACTTTTCATCTTGCCTTTGGATTGATTCGTCTGAGAATTTATAAAGTTGGATGAATAACTGTGTTGCTTCAACTCGGGTGTGTGTGCTTTCAAATATGGAGAACACAGGATGTGATGCATGATATGAGATGTATCTGCTATCACAACATTAGAAAATGAGCCCCCAATTGAAACATTATAGGATGAGAAGTTGGTATAATTCTGAAACCAAGAGAGTGGGACAAAGTTCTTCGGGTTCGGGATATTGACTTCTGGTAGATGGCCCTAGCTATACAAAGGAAAATAAGTGATTCAAGGAAAATTTAAGTGATATTTCTTTAGTTATTTTTCTTTTTCTGTAAGTGTGGTGTCACATACATCATAATAGTCATGACCGACAATGTTCACCATGTTATAAATACTCTTATTGGCCAGTTCATCAGTGGTTCCAATTCTTTTGGGTGCCACTGAACCGACATAATGATCAAAAATTCATATTTTAAGTAAATCCATTCTGGATGTTTGACAATAGAATTGAAAAAATTGGCAAAGGCATTAAGGCACACAAGTATAACACTTGTCATGGAAATTTAAGATGGTTCACAAGTGTGGTTCCCTAGTTATAGAACGCAACTAAAAACATACAGAAGAAGCACATTAAAAATAAAACCATCCAAGCGAAGAAGGATTTTCGCGCCGAGGGATAAAATTCTAGATGTTAGAGAATTTTCGAGGAATTCGAGTAGATATATATAAGCGATGCAAGTTACCCTGAACACTAGAATATTATGTGCTACCAGCTTGAATGACCAGTTTCCTTGCGCACTTGATACTTATGCTCCCTAGTGCTCTCTTCTTTCTCCTTCATTACTTTACCTCAGTGTAAGATCTTCTTTTCCTTCCATATCTAATTCTGAGGGGGGATTTTATTGATACTCCATTCCATTGAAAAGTCTAAAAAATATAAAAGGGAAATACTTTAGAAAGAAGAGGATAAAATGCATGAAGAAAATCAGTATTTTCAAAGGCATGAACTTTGGATCTCCCTAGTTAGGCTAAGCGGCTGTCGATGCACAACATACTTGCACACCACCATATGTCACGTATCCTAGTTGCACATTTGTAATGTAGAATACATGTTCACCCAATTTAATTTTTCCCAAGGTCACTTATTTGCCTACAAATAGACTCTTGGGGCCATCATTTGTACGAATGAATTTCCTTGAAACCCAATTGCTGCTTTGGTCACCCTAGTGCTTTTCCTAAGTCCTATAAAACTTTTAAGGTAGTTCTTTAAAACCTAGAGCAAAGGAATTGAATGAGGATCATCAGAATTAAGCCCATTTAGTGTATGAAATCAATAACACTTGCGAGCCTAAATCTCCCAACCTCCCTAGAATCATAAAAACTTGCGCCCCACCTATTCCATTCTTAGGAACATGAGCACCCCACTTCTAGGATCACCTGTGAATACCCCTGAAAGCTTGATCTGGGTCTCACCCAAGTATTACCATACAAGTTTTTCATCACTTAAGTGAATATTAGGTTTCCCAAGCATACTTGCATGCCCATACTTGCGTGACCTTATCTACTTGGGTACCCATCATTAATTCAGTTAATCTCTTCCGTCTATAATCCATAAATCCCTCTTCAAAGTCATTCATAGAAAATATTCTTATTCATTTTCTCCCTTTTTTGAAAAGGATTCTGTTGAGACCTCCACCAAAATCTCATGACTTATGTAACCTTTAGGAAAGACACATCAGTGTGTCTCCTATTTGGGTTTGCATGTCCATAGTCATAGGTTTCCCACATTTGTTTCACAATGGGTTTAGGATTCATGGAGTGTCTATGGGTTTATATATCCATAGTCACATAGAAAATTCTCCTAGGAAAAATGCTGGGAAGTTCCCAGCTCTGAGAATAAGGGTTTTGGTCATGACCTCTCTCTTCTCAAAGAGTCGGAACATCTAATTTATGGTAGGTAAGGTAAGTTTCACACTTTATTTTCCATGAAAGTAGATGAAAAATCTCCCTCCCCTACCAGGATCAATTTTAGGGTAGCCATACTGGCATAAGACCCTAACCTTCGTCCTTTTTCAATCCATTGGACCCTTTTCTAATTTAATGTGAATAGAGGGAAGGTTTTCTGCCTCACCCTTGTCCACCCTCGCTGCCATAGGCTCATCCTCTTCTACCAGCAGAGGAGGAAACGTGTCTGTGTCATTGTTGAATATTTCACATCCTCTTGGTTCTCACACCAATCATGACTCAAGTGGGCTTAGAGATTTTTTTATGATTACAATATTTTCACAAACACCCAAAATTTAACAAACTATGAGAACTTTGATTCATACCATAATCGAGATATGTAATAATCCTTCTCTGAACCCGAGCTCATTGGATATCTTCTTTAGGAATATAACCCTAATTACCTTAATCCAGGAATACTCCTTAGGAATAATCCCCAAATTAAACCCCCAAATCATATAGGAATACTTTTCAGGAAGTAATCCCTAACTCATTTCTCTCAAAGTACTATACTCTCATATGAGACTTATCGAACTACGTGGGATTTGATTCTCATTAAAATTGGATACGTAGGAAGCCTCCTTGAGGTTAAAACCCAACACTTCAAATCAACCCTGTTATCCATGGGCCATATTCCCCAAGGGACTAATATTATTTGGAAACCCATATTCTTTCCATGTACCTTGGGCTTCTTAGGCATAAGTCTCCCACCAACCATTGTCTAAGAACCTTTCACATAGATGTGAATACCACAAGAAGTTAAACTATATGGCTTGGTCCTTATTACATGACCTTAAATTGTATGATGTGTCCTATTAAGTGGCACCAAACTATGAGGGTTCTAATTCCTTTCACTAGGATACATAGGTATCCCATTTCATGGGTATGATCCCAATATCGAAACCCACATTTCTCTCCCTGGATGAATGTAGATTTCAGAGTGCCTCACTAAGGGGATTAAAAACCAGTATCAACATAACAATGATTAAAAGAATCTTTAAATGGTATATGAGGGGATACTATTAATGGAGAACCCCAAATATATACAAATATCTCCCTTAATGAATAACCTTGAATACATATTGATGATTCTAAATTTTACAAATGTTAATAATTGATTGAAAATTCCAAGGGAAACTTATATTATAATAGGTGAATTAATAAGAATTCATGAAAATATCTTAAATTTTTAAAGAGTGTCCTAGAGTAGAAAATAATTCCCCCCAAAATGGTCCGATGAGTCTGACCTCCCATCGTCTCGAACAATCCACATTCCTAAGTATCTTAAAGTCAAAACTTGACGAACACCTAACTTTGGAAATAAGGCCCCATTTGGATAAAGAACTGTTGAATGTTTCCAGTTCCATGAATAAATCCAATGGAAACCTCTTGGAAGCAGTGATTCTTCAAATTTGAACACATGTTTCAAGGAACTACGAAACCAATAAAAAGTAGATGTAATGAGTATGCTTGGTATAGGATATCGAATCCACTGGGTAAAATTATTTGAGAACATGTTAGCCAAGTATTTATAGATCATTTAAATATAGTGTAATGATATTCATAAACAAAAATTTCCATATGCACATCAATGATGTGGTGGGAGTATAATAAGGATTTATGAGGAGTCTTATATATATTAAATGTATTTTATAATTACTTTCATGACATATTTCATAAATAACAGTGCAATAGATAATCATACACAAACTATATATGTAATGGCTATTATTATGTTACAATAAGAGGGGAATTCATAATGTCTCATAGCAATGTGTTAGATGGGAACTTTTTTTAGAGTTGAATTTAGCTATAAACATACATCAAGGAAAACATTAAGTGCATCTCATATAATTATTCTAAAGATAATAGAGATATTACTGTAACTAAGATATAAAGGTATTCATCAAGAATTATTATATTTCTATAATAGTTAAGAAATTGAATTTTGAGAAATGTGGTGTAGAGTTGTCTATAATAAAATTATGTCTCCGAGTAAACATGAGTTAGAATGGGAATCCTACACTCAATAAGATCCAGTGAGAGGAATTATTCTATATACAATACTGCATAGAATTATTAATAGTTATGTGGTGGTTTTCTATTCACTAAAATAGGTGATATATTATTCTATAAGAATAATGAATACTACATGGAAGAAGTAAATGGAAACATGAAAAGATTCAAAAGTTAATATGAATTAAGAAATGGATTCAACAAACCAATTTTTTTTTAGTTTCTCCAGTTGACATAATGTTGTTTGTAGGAATTTAAGAATAACCTAGAAAAGGATGTTACTAGATGGTATAAATAAGGCCAAATTGGTTGTTACAATTTTCAATCCATGCTTAGACATAATCTATGATAGAACCTTTTACCATTCGACATACTAAAATAAAATATAATTTCTCTTTCCATAGAACCCTTATATGATTATTAAGTTAGGAAATTGGACATATAGACCATATTCCTTTAAGGAAACCGTAGAGAAGATATATTTATGATTTAATTGCAATGGTTGATTATATTAATGAATTAAAATAAGGTATGGAGGTTACACAAATAATTTTATGGATTAAATACAAAATATTGATCAAATAATGGTAATTTTATTAATCCACCATAAGGTTTGATTTTTATCAAAGAATAAAAGTATTCCATGTGTCTAAAAGAGTTTAGTGGGAGTTCTATAATCTTACATTTCAATTAGGTAGATAGCACATGGAAAATTTATATTAAGTCTTATAGTTTGTTTATCCTGAAGAAATGATATTTTATTGATAATGAATTAATGTTGCAACCTAAGTTATAGGGAACAAGATATACAGACATAGATATATTGGTTTACATAGATATATTCATAATAAAAACATTGACAAGGTATTGAAAAATATAATATAGAAAAATTTAGGATCAATTTGTTTCTTATCACACATGGAATGAAATATATCCAACTTATAGTGTGAAATCATAGAAGAATATTCTTATGGTGAATATAATTCCATACACATGGAATTATTTTGGAATATATCTCATATTACATGATATTTATCGAGGCTTGATATTTTTTATGCATAAATCATAGAGGGAAAATATAAAATATAACCAAGGGGACCACATAGACTTGTAGTTGGATTTTTCTATGATTAGTCGAAAATATAATAGATGATTACCTCATAGTTGGATAAGTGGGAACACTAGTTTTCATGTAGATATAAAACTAGTATACCTTCCAATCAATATGATCAAGTGTTTTAGTGAGGCTAAGGTAATAAAAAAGACAAAATTTTTATAGCTAGTGGTTTCTATGACTATATAAACCAAGTACATTGCTACTTTTGATGTAGTATAAGAAGCCATTTAAAAAATATTTGTTATAGATTTTTAATTTGTACCAAGATATTATAATATTATTATATGATAATAACATAACTATGAAATTAGAAAAAATATCAAGTATATGGAAGATGAAAAAGGTAAAAAACCCAATGTTATCACCTCTTTTGGGATTTTCTCAAAGGGGTGAAGTCATAGTAAGAATAATATAAATGAGAGAAAATGGAAATCCTAATAGATTTATCTATACATATATATAATTTTATTTATTATGTGAGAGATAACTTTCTATTTATTTGTTAGCTCTATTCCATGTGGGAGTCTATTGGATTTGGTTCCATAGAACCAAATGAATTTACACTTTTGATTACTAAAATATTAAAATACAAAAATTTAGATATATTTTTTATGACATGATGCATTTTATTCTATATAACATTATTGTGATAATTTTCATAAAACATTTGTCTCATCAAAATGTTATAGTAGTTCCCCAATATAATGAGAGACTTAAAATTTTATGGGAATATTAAACACATATCCTCTGGCCTTGATGAAATATATCCAAAAGGATACAAATGATGTTTGACTATCAAATGTTGGGGGTTCATATGTAATTGAGACTTCTTCTCACTAGGTTCATGCATGGTAATATCAAATAGAAGAGGATGTGAGGACATACCTACCAATATTAATTTAACATGTTATATATGTCACTAGATATTATATTTCATGTATATGTGTGTTGGTCCTTCTACTGAAGATTTTTATAAATTTATATCATGAATCACATACTTTCATGTATTTACATAAAACATGATAACATATACTTGATTTGAGGTATGATAAATTAGGTGAATAATAGAAAGTAGTGAATCTATTTATTAATATGATTTTAACATGGAAAGTAGTAGGTTTCCCATCTTAGGGCCAAAAATTGTAAAAATAACATGTTTTGATCTATTATTAATATTATTTTTTGCATGTGGTTGATTAATATTGTGTAAAATATTAAATTATCCATTCATATCCTAATAGATATTTTATGATCAAATAAAAAATTCCAAAAAGTTTAAATATATATTATGGTTTTGGTAAAAAGTTATAAAAACATGATTCAACCTCATCTAATGAGCCTATAATGACCCTCTATAACAAAAAATTGGTTTTAGATCCTAGGGTACCACTAATTGGATATATTTTAGGGGCCCTATTTTTTTATAACTATACATAAAGTGAAAATATGAAGTGTTGAAAGCATAACCTCAGATGGAAGAAATAATTTCCTTCCCTTTTAAAATAGATTTGGATTTTTTTTCCAAGACTTTACAAAATAATAAAAACAGAGAGAAAAATATGTTGATAAAAATTTCAATGATAAATTGTGAATCAACATTAAGTAAAATTAATCAAAATGGGGAGTGTTGTTTTATATCTATTGACAATTATTTCTATAAATAATCATGTTTATTATGTTGTGGAAAAATGGTTTCAATGAATCACTAAGAAATTTTTGTTCTAAAGTCATTGAATACTTTAATAATGTCCCTATAGATGTTTTAATATAAATATTATTACATATCTCAGGCATTAATGATAAAAACACATAGTAATAGACAGAGGTTGGTGCTGTGGATGATATATTGGAAAAGAAGTTAAATAGTTTACACACTCTTACAAGAATAACGAAAGATAAGGAAGAATCTATTACACATTGTAATGAATGACTATTTATGGATGATGAATAATTGTGAATTTATTTTTTGTGTAATAAGTGTTTAATTTTTTTTTAAATAAGTGATATATTCTATGGTGGAATTCTATAAGTTCTCTGTAAATGAAAAATATTTACAATTTGAGGTATAACTGAAGAGGATAAGTGAGTTTGATATTTCTTCACAAGTGGAAAGTTAGATGGATGAAGATCATTTGAAGTAGTTTAAAAGATATATTAATGAATGATTAAAGACACTTGAAGACCAAAAATACATTTTTGATATGGAATATCATGAGTTAGATATAAAGATAACAAATCTAGAAAGTATCCATGTATATTATTTACAATATGTTGAAAGAAAAATGTTACAAATTTTTTTTCCAAAGAGATTATAACTTCTAAGAAGAATAAAAATAGTGGGAAAAATATATTGAGACCCTATAGAGATATATCCACATAAATATCATGGAATAAGGTATTCAATAACTTTAAACAATATGTTCACCCTGAATTTATTTTGATTGGTAGTACAATAAAAAAAGTAAAAACATATATAAATATTGGACGGTAAAAATAGAAATAAATCCCCAACTCATAAAGGGTGAATATAGTCATGTATATGATATTGTTTCAATTTAAAAAACAAGGTACTACATTTTGAAAGATTGCATCAATAAGTAAAAGGATGTGGTTTATAAGACTTAGTTGGTGCTATCAAAGTGTTGGATATAAGGCCTTTTAGTTTTTCAATAATATATCAGTATACGAAATTTATAGAGGGAATGATGTCAGGGGGTCAGGTAGAGATGGAAATAAAATAAAACTATCTATGAAAAAATACCTCACAAAACAACTAAAATCTATCATTAAAGAAAAAAAAATACCCTAAAAACTTTTTTTAATTTTTATAATTTTTTTAAACTACTATAAAGAGTGTTGGAATGTACCATACTAACAGTACTCTCATGATGTTTTGAAAATATGTCCATAAACAGAACAAAAAAATAAATAAATGAAAATATTAAATTTTTATTAGGAAATAGACAGAAGAATAAAGTTGAGAAGATTAAAACCATGATATTATTTAAATATGGTAATGATAAGGATGTTATCATAAGGTGAAGATGGTTCTAATGTGGAAAGAGATTAAACATTATGAACCCTGACAATATGAACAAGAAAATAAAAAAATAAGGTTGAAATTTGAAAAAAATAATGATTCAATTCAATAGAGGGAATGTATAATCGGATTAGTGATTGAAATCCCTAAGGAAGTGGTTTAGAGGTTTCCCAAATGGGGTGACATAATGACTAATAAATGTGCAAGTAGAAGGTTTAAGAAGGTAATACACATAGGAACTAAATGCATGATGTGTTGTCAAAAATAATATAAGTTTTTAAAAGCTAAAGGAAAAGTACCTAAGACTTTTTATAAATAATGATCTTTTGAAAATGGAGTATGCAACTAAAAGAAGGTTGTACATGTAAAAAATAAATGTTTAACTATATGGAAGTCCTTATTATAAGAGTCTGAAAGGTTGGATCCAACTGAAAATAAAGTATTTTATAAAATTTATATATTATGAAATACTATTCCAACTATGAATACTGTTTATATGGAAAATAATCCCATGATTCTTATTGATTAATAGATTTTGAATATTATGGGTCAAAATAGCTTGAATAGTTATCAAGTTTGTCTAGCTAAAAAAAGATACTATTTTGGTGTAGAAAAAATATTATAACTATTTCCACAACTAGAGATCTCATGGAGATCAACCTTATTTCCATATTATTTTGGATATGTATCTTGTAAGAGGGAATTAAAGGTAAATAATGAAATAACAGAATGAAATAAATCATGTAATTTTCAAATAGTATTCATCTCATACTTGGTATTAGGATATAAATAATATAATACATGATAATAATTATCCATTATGAAGTTTGAAAATCATTCCATTAGCGGGATTTATAAAAAAAGGCTGATATTCCCATGATTGATCTTTTTATGATTAATCTGGAATTCTAGATAAGCCAAAAAATGGACTTCGTGGTATGATTTTCAATTTATATTTTTTTGATATGCATTGAAGATAGTTATCAAGTCGAGATATTATCTAAAAAAATTAGGGAAGAAACATACTTGCACATTTAATTTCTTGATGTGTTTTTTGACGTCGAGTTCATGCTTGTTAAATGTCTTAAAAACTAGTTTCATTAACACCTAGAGAAATAATTTCAGAGTTGTGGAAACATGGTGGTTATTTTATGAAATTGTTTTTCACCAAATTAACCTTTCTTGTTTTCTACACTAGTTTAACCCAAATAGAATTAGTGTTGGTTAGTTAATGGTATATTTCTAAAAATAAGGGGTTCCACCCTTCTCTCAAATAGAATATGATTGAATCTATTTTGAAAGTGGAGAGAATGGAAAAGAGATCAACAAAAGGGAGAATACATCTTTCATAAATTTAAAAGAGTTATTTGGTGATGAGAAATTTCACCCTTACACCCATGGAGTCCATAAGGGTAATAAAATATTCCTCTTTTAATTTTTTTATCAATTGGGGGGAGAATAATTACATTGAATGTTACAGTATATTTAGAATTGATGACAAATCCAAAGGGGGAGACTAATGTTCCCTATGGGTTGATGTTGTATTTATTGTTAATTATTATTTCCATCAATAATACTTTAAATAAAATTATACAATGGTAAATTTGGGTGGTTTAATTATTATCCACCCACACCGACTAAACATGAAGGTGATTCCCATGAATTCATAGGTAATGGTTGAGATGGACGCAATATGTAAACCCCCTAAAAATTTGATTATTGGAGACCAAGTCCCAAAGTCAAAGACAAGTTATCGAAGAAGTCAAGTTTATAATAATTTTAATGGATGAGTTGATTAAGGATCTCGTTTATTTGGACTGTTAATATCCAAATCATATCACAACACTTAAAAGCATAAAATATTTTCAAAGTGTTCGAGGAATCTAGTAGAGTTATGGAGAATCCATCCTTGAGAAATCATGTATGCGAACTACTATATATAGTTGTTAACATCTTTTGTATTAAGGTTTTAGTTGGAAAAATTGAATTTTGAATGTTTAGAGGCAATGAAGATTATTAAAATACTCTAATTATGTATTAAAATTATATAAAAGTGTTTTGAAATTTGCTAAAAAGTGTTTTGGAATTACACTAATAACTGCAAAAATTATTTGGATCTATTTCAATATGATTTGAAGAGATATAAATGAAATAGATTTGAATGAAATTGATTCTGAATATAAATTAAGAATCCTAGACTTTATGGTATATGGGTGAAAAAATTAATAATTCTTAGAAGTTGCATATGAGTCATCTAGAGGTCCTGATACTATGAAATTAGAAAATTCACAAAACTATATGAGTCAATACCCTATGTTCATAAGCATCCATTCACTTTGGATAACTAAAAATATTATGAATTCCTAGTTGTATATGAAACATCCATTACTACAGAGGCATGGAACACTATCTATGTAAAGATAATATAACACTATGTAATCATTAATTTCTTATCTATGTAAGAACCATTAACTACATAAGGATGATTTGAACATATTAAAACATCATTTACCTCAATGTAATAATGAATCCATGTTACATGTAAGAATGGATATCTTAATATGGATTGTTTTTTTTTCAACTTAATAGTGAATGGAGCTTTGTAAGGATGACTTTAGTGCTACGTATGGATCAACATGTAGAGAAATTTCATTATTCCTATATACTGAAATACATAGTTTCCATAAATAAAAATTATAAAGATGAAAATTATTGTTATGATTCTAAAGATATTATATAATGTAAAAAAAATTATAATGTTATGGTTATCCATGATGAAACCCTGATTTTGATGAACATCGGGTGAATAATATTTTTGAGAATGAAAAAGAAAATTTAGGATTTTCTAAAAATAATGAAGATATTGTTGAGTTAATGATTAGGATGATCTTTTGTGTTATAATCATTATTATATGAGTTCAATGAGTGAGTTATAATCTAACAATCTTGACTATTCTATGGATATAAAATATTACTGATATTGACGGCTAGTAATTTACTCTAGCCTCAAAAGCAATATTGTTGATTTTATAAAATCTAGAAAATAAATATATCTTTGCATGTGTTATAGTCCAACGATTTAAAAATCATATATTACATCATGATTCAAATTGAAGATTAGTAAGAAGAGGTTGAGTTTCTAGAAGTTAGTGATAGAATCAATATTGATGTATGTACTGTTCTTTATAGAACCTGTCATGGTGTAATAGTGTAACAACCCAAATCTAGAGCCACTCAACTGGTGCCTCGTACCCAGTTCGCCACATGACCTCAAGTGCGTTTCCCCAATCGCCAGAGTCTACTGACTAGCAGCTAGGGACTTGGTTAGTCCATGGGGAAACTATTCCCTTATTTGGTCGGTATACAACGGAAGGATAAACATAAACAATAGCTAAATCAGTAAACAATATACAATAATTGAAACTAAATAGCCGAAACAATGTATAATATAATAATGATGATAATGATGCAGCAGGTATAAGTATCTAAGGAAAGAAGAAAACACAAAAACGTGCTGAAATACAACTGAGAACAAATTACTAAAATTAAACAACAACTCCAGCTGCATCGCAAGCCTAGGCTCTGTCCTATACTCTCCAGCTCCAAACAGCAATCATGTACCTGAAGTAGAAGGGCCAAAATCCCTATCCACACCTGCAAAAATATAACCTATTTGGGATGAAAATCTGGACCCAAACAGGGTGTGACCCTAATCCCATTATGCAACCACCACAAGACCTTTTCCCTACTTTCAGTGAGAAATATAGAAAAAGTAAATAAAATAAATGCAGCAAAGAAACAAGAGTACACTAAGGTAAAAAATACTATGAATCTCCATTCACAATTATTTAGTAATTTAATTCAGTCAGTTAATTATCACACAAGGAATATAGTAACAGCTCTATATTCCCAAAGTATAGCAAGTAACACAATATGTATCTTAGAAGACAACCTAAACTACAAGCAGTACAAAACATAAGCTTGTTCTTTGGCTTGATGGACTCATCACAACCAACCAAAAAATATTCACACTGACTCTCTGGGTGGATCATAATGACAGACCCCTATGGTTAAGTAATCATATAAAGGCACAGACACTCTGGGAAGCACTCACCGTCAATTCCCCTGTGGTCTTGCAACGATAGATATAGAATCTCCATGGAAGCACTTACATCTAATTCCCCCTATAGTCTTGATACGTAACTAATGAAACTATGAGAAATCACAAAGTCTGATTCCTATAGTTCCTTAGAATGATACTAATTTATAACAGACTCTCTAGGGAAGCCCTTAATCGTCAATTCCCTCTTTAGTCTACCGCACCAGGTTCATACAGCCCTGAGCAGTCTAGTCGCGTGTAATTGACTGTCATCAACCTTAAGTAAGTTCAAAAACTACATGGATAATAGATACCATGCATCAAAAGCATATAAACATTAGGCAATGCATGCAATCAATTATATTAAGGCAGCCAATGAATGCAATAAGGTATGCCTCATAGGCAACCTAAGCCAAATGGTGGTAAACAACCAAAATAATGGAAAAACACCCATGGGGTGATCCTCAAACTTGCTAACAAGAAATCATTATTCATCTAATAGCCTCTAGAACATAAAAAATCTAAGTCAAATAATAAAACAGGATCAAAATCCTAACCTGAGATACCCGAAACATGGGAATCCGGTACTTTTGCATAAAAACTCAAATACGTTCAACGTAGGGCAACAAACCACCTACCTTGATCATAGGAGATTGATATACATGAACCACGAGGCTTGATTCTCCTTAGAATGTTGTAGATCTATAAAAACACACAAAACGCTCAACCCAAGATATCTTGAGAAAGAGGGGAAATCATGGAACGAAACTCAAGAAGAAGGAAGAGCTCACTATTGTGGTTCCAATGCAATCGACGACGGTCGATTCGGCAAATAGACGGAGGATCGGGGGCTCAGAGAATGTTTACAGCCGTACGAGATGCTCTCGGTCAAAGAAACTAGAGAAGAAGACAATTTTGTCGATTAGGCGCGACCCCAATCCATTTAATGAAAAAAAAGAAAGTACACGGTGTGTACTTTTAGAGTACACGACGTTTAATAGGATTTTCCGTACACCGCATTAAGCGGCCTCCACATCGCCCCTACACACCATGTGTGTAGCCCGGAAATGGCCAGCACACGGCCTTGCGTGACATCAAAGTACACAGCATGTACTTATAAAATACACGGTGTGTACTTTGAAAATTTCATGATTTTCCTCTTTTCATCAAAAATGACCAAAAAGAGAAAAACATACCTGAAAATAAGGTCCAGATTTTTACAAACTTCCCCCTTAAATAAATTTATCCCCGAATTTCCCTAGCATGGTGTAGAAGAAGAAACCCCGAAAAAGTCTGCCCACTATGACCACATATCGGCCTCCCTCTCCCAAGTCTCATCCTATACACGACCATGCTTCCATAACACCCGTACAAGAGTAACAAACCAGCCATGGAGAACCTTCATACTAAGATCAAAAATCCGGATAGGATGCTCCTCAAATGACCCATCCGCTTCAATCTCAAGCTCCTCGGGTTGAAAAACATGAGAAGGGTCTAAGAAATAGCGTCGAAGCTGAGAAAAATGGAAGATGTCGTGCATAGACTGGTACTTTTGATGTAACTGCAACCTATAAGCAACCAGTACGACTCTCTCTAGAACATGGAACGACCTGACGTATCTCGGTGAAAGCTTACCCTGCCTCCTAATACTCTTGTCTCCCAACCTCAGGGTACCACATTGGAAAAACTGATCTCCGACCTTGAACTCCAAAGGTCTTCTCCGCTTATCAGCATAAGACTTATGCCAAGACTGTACAGTAGCCATCCTTTTCCAAATCATCTCTACCTATTCTGTGGTCTCCTGAACAAGACGAGGTCCCAGCATAGCTACCTCTCCTACCTCCAACCAACACAAGGGTGATCGGCATGGGCTATCGTACAAATCCTCATAAGGTGCCATCTAAATAGTTGCTTGAAAACTATTATTCTAAGAAAACTCCATTAGAGGTATATGTTTCTCCCAAGAACCTCCAAAATTGAGGACGCATGCTCGCAGCATGTCCTCTAGCACCTGAATCGTGCGCTCTGACTGGCCATCTGTCTGGGGATGGTAAACTGTACTGAGAAGTACCTGTGTACCTAAATCCCTCTATAACCCTTGCCAGAAATGAGACGTAAAGCGGGAGTCCCTATCTGAAATTATAGTACCCATAACCCCATGAAAGCATACAATATCACGAATTTACAACCGTCCAAGCTCATCAACACCGAAGGTCTCCTTAATCGGAAATAAGAGAGAAATCTTCATGATCCTGTCAATTACAACCCATAATGCATCATTCCCTCAAGGTGATATCGGTAACCCTGTCACGAAGTCCATCGTGAAATCATTCCACTTCCACTTGGGAAGGGGTAGCTGCTATAAAAGCCCCGCTGGTTGCTGGTGCTCCGCCTTCACCTGCAGACAGGTGGAACATCTCATGAAAAATCCAGCAACATATCTCTTCATACCTAGCCACCAATACTGGCGGTGTAGATTACGATACATCTTGGTGACACTAGGATGGACTTCCCAAACTGAGGAATGAAAGTCTCGCATCAGCTCCTCGCGTATATTTGCTGACCCCCATACACGTCCCTAGAAACACAAGATCTTATCCTTGCCTATGGTCCATCTGGGAAGAGGGTCCTCTCATGACACACTTTCCTGTAGGATTAGGCCTTTAGAATCATATAGCTTCCTCATTAGAACTCGGTCATGAAGGGTAGTGGTAATAGCTAAAGAAGAAAGAAAAGTCTGACCATATATGTCGTGCACCTCCAAATGCATTTTAGAGAACAGAGCCATAAGCCGTCACTCGCTACTGGCCTCCTGAACTACCTGTATCTGTGTCCTCCTTCTCAGTGCGTCTTCCACAACATTTCATTTCCCAGGCGTATAAGCAAGCTCGAAATCAAAAGACTGTAGGTACTCAACCCACCTCCACTATCTCAGATTCAAGTCACGCTACTTGAAGATATTCTTGAGGCTCTTGTGGTAAATGTATACCACAAAATGCTCTCCCAGAAGATAATATCTCCAACAAAGAAAATCATGAACGACTGCAGCCAACTCTAGGTCGTGCATAGGATAGTTCCTCTCATGTGGCCTCAACTGTCGAGTTCCATACGCTACAACATGATCCTCCTGCATAATCACTGCTCCAAGCGTGATGCCAGATGCATCACATAAAACTTTATAACTCTTGACCGGCTCCGACATGACTAGAATCGGTGCTGAAGTCAATCTCCCCTTCATCTCCTGAAAGGCTGAATCATAGGATTCTAGACAAACATACTTCACCACCTTCTTAGTCAAGCTGGTCAATGGTGATGCTAAGCGTGAGAAGTCCTGTATAAACCACATATAGTAACCTGCCTGCCCTAAGAAACTTCGTACCTCGAAGACATTCTTCGGCTGCTCCTAGGTAACTACTGCTTTAACCTTCCCTGGGTCTACTGACACTTCTGTCTCTGATATGACGTGACCTAGGAAGTGAATCTCGTCCATCAAAAAGTGTAACTTTGAGAGATTAACATATAACTGATGCTCCCTCAGTATACTCAAAACGACCTCAAGATGGTTAGCATGGTCGTGTTGAGTGTGAGATTACACTCGGGCTCCTAGAAGCTGACCAAATAGATCATCTATCTATTGAAATGGATATCGGTTCTTGATAGTCAACTGGTTTAGCTTCCGATAATCCACACAAAGCCAAAGGGTGCCATCTGCCTTCTTCGCAAACAGGATAGGCGAACCCCAAGGTGAAGTACTGGGTCAGATGAAACCCCTTTCCTGAAACACCTCCAACTACTTCTTAAGCTCCTGCAACTCAGGTGTATCCATCCTATAAGGAGGAATAGACACCGGTGCCACTCCTGGCATAGGCTCAATTGAAAAGTCTACCTCACGCTCAGGTGGAAAACCATAAAAGTCTTTTGGAAAGAAATCGTGAAAGCGATTAATCACTGGAGGAAAATCCTTCTGAGAAGTCCCCTATTCATCCAAATATAAGCTGGAAATCTGGTTCGTAACACTTCCCAACCCATGATGCTCTGGTCCAGCTCTGCTCTCTGAGACATTCCATTCTCCCTTGTGAAGAAAAGATCCTCCCTCCGGTGATGTGAAACTCACCCTATGACGATAGAAATCGACAAAGGCTTTGAAGGGAACTAACCAGTCCATTCTGAGAATGACATCATAACCTTTCTTCTCCAAAACATAGAGACTCCTTGAAAAATGACACCCACTAACCTCAAGGGGGCATCCTAAGCACTGACGCACACTAGTAGTTCTAGTTCCCAAGGGAGTGTCTAGCGTCATCCTATCCTCAGAAGTATACACAGTATGTATAAGGCTTTCTACAGCATGCATAGAAATAAAGCTATGAGAAGCTCCTGTATCGAAAAGTGTAGAGGATAAAACTGAGGCTACTAAAATTTTACCTCTAACCGTAGAAGGTCCAGGATCCTTCCCTTGATTGATTTTCTCTACCACAAAAGTCTGGCCTACACTGCATCCCTATTTAGCATCCTGAGATCCTTGTGCTGACCATCCCTGAGCCTGACCACTATGTCCATGGCCTCTACCCTGTCCAGAACGATCTGAAGAACTCCATCCCCCAGTCTGCTGCAGAACTGGTAATCCTGCTCTTTCGTGCGGAGTCAAAACTGATCCTCTTTCGCTGGCCACTTGAAGAATAACCTTGCAGAAATGCTGCAGATGACCCATCTTTCCACTTGATCAGCACTCCACTGGGTCTCTTGGGCACTGAGGCTTCTTATGCTCAATTTTTCCCACACTGATAGCATGCCACTTGGTTGCTATAAGGAAGATCTCTTCTACCAGAAAGAATAACTCACTTCCTCAAGTCACCTCATGTAGAATCTCGGTGGATCTTCCTGTTGTATACCTGAAACGAATCATCCCTGAATGATAAACCACCCTGGTCCAGAACTCTAGTATCCCTTAGGTTTCTCTCTATGATAAGCGCTTGGTTGACTATCAGAGTAATAGAAGTCAACTAGAAGACGTTCACCTGCGATCTGATGTCCGGTCTGAGACATTCCTCAAACTTCCTTAATAAAAAAAACTCATCATTTCCTAGAATGGGAGTGAAATTCTGTAACTATGTGAAGCGAGAGGAATAATACATAACTTTGAGAGTACCCTACTGCAGGTTCATGAACTCTATGGCTTTGTCAGGCCTCAGCATCGCCGGGTAGAAGTATTCATTGAACGTATGCTGAAACTCGTCCCAAGACATAACCTGTTGGCGCCCTGCCTGCGAAACCACATCCCACCATCTCTTGGAAGAGTCTCATAGCATATAATTCTCTATATTCAATATCCTCTCCAGAGTCATCTCTGGGTGCTCAAAGATGAATAGCAAGACTTATAGCCATGAATCCGCAGCCTGTGGTCCTCTATCCCCTGTGAATGTGGGAGGATACTATTGCTGAAAAACCAATGTCAGCTCTGCCATAGATGGGGAAGGATGCTGAGCTCCCTTGAAGGTCTGCATGAATCTCATGAAACCCTCTCTAAACTGAGCATCAACACCAGTGTCCAGAATTAATGTAGTTCCCATATATGGAATGATAGGCGGAACTACTGGTAGTCCCTGATCTTCCGTATCAGGCGTAGGGTCACTACATGGTTCCTAACGTGCAATTGAAGGACATCTTGGTGCCATGAGTCTGCAAGGTCACAAGAACACTTTTATTAAAGATGAAAACAGTTTCAACTTAAGAGAGTAAAATGGAATAGTTGAGTAAAACTCTAAAAGTTTGAAAAAATTGATTACATGACATGTTTCTTGAATTTTTTACCCTGGCGTGTACCTTGGTCATACATGGCTGTGTAAACCACCCAGATACATGGCGTGCTCTCAAACTACACGGCGTGTATTGACCCTTTTTCTTCCTACCCAGTTACTCCCACATGGATAGGAACACGGACTGTCCCAGAAGGAAACTACACGGTGTGTTTGTCCACTACATAGTGCGTCCTTAAGATTTTTCCCCTATCCATGTCGTTAGTCACACAGACTAGTACACGAACCCCTACTACACAGAGTGACAACATGGTACATAACGTGTTTCCCTATGGCTTTCCCAACCCATGTATTCAGCTACATGGCTAGGTCACACGGATCCTCTAAGACAAAGCTACAGGGCGTGTTCAAGGACGACAAGACGTGTACTAGACATGCCTTAACTAGCCCGTGTTATTAGAAACATGACCTGACACATGGCCGACCCTACACGGCATGTTCCTGACAGAAACGGCGTGTATGAGAACGGTAACATCGAACCATGTTGTTAGATACATGGCCATATACCCAAGTCATACTACATGACATGTAAACTAGTACACGATGTGTTCTTATAAGAACTTTCATAACCCCATTTCCCTGCCCACACAGTCAGCGACATGGCTAAAATATACACGACGTGTATTCATGAAGTACACACCATGTATTCTGGATTTTTCCGAACAGTAGCCTCAGAACTACATCGGAGCCCAAAAAACACAGAAAGAAAAGCGTTAAGGTGCCAAATTCTGATATGTGGGGGCCCATACTCCCCACGAATCAAAGCTTGGCATCATAACAATGCATATAACAACTAAAAAGTATAAACAAATCACGATCCACCAAATTCCGATCCTTGAGGGCCCATAACACCTCTAAGACCAAAATTTGGAATCAATGATAAAGAATCTCTAAACAAATGATACCCTATCAACATAGCAGGTATTCTATCACAACAGCTATCACAACCGCATGCATCAACTATCACAAATTCTATCAAAATAGCATGAAATTTCTAATGCAATCTAGATGGCATGAAAAAATGCATGACATGTGATTTCTTGACAAGAACCTATATGATGCATGAGATGGCATACCCTTATCTCATCGGGTTGCAACAAAATTAAACCACAATCATATAAACAGTAACAAAACAAAACAAGTGCACCACCCAATGGTTAAATCAACTAAACTTTAACACTTGAAAAACGTGAAAATTGAAATATTCGAGGTAACCTGGATTTTCCCCTATACAGAGGTTCCAGAACTCCTGGGCATAACTATTTACCATTTTCCTATTCTGTCCTACCCCTATCTAATGTCTCCAAACAATAAGTCAATAGAAAAGAAAAGAAACTCCTCTGATACCACTTTGTAATGACCCAAATCCAAAGACACTCAACTGGTGCCCCATACCCGGTTAGCCACATGACCTCAAGTGCATTTCCCCAAATGCTAGAGGTTGATGACTAGTAGCAAGGGCCTTCGTGAGTCTGTGGGGAAACTATGCCCTCATTTGGTAAGGTATTCAATGTAAGGATAAACATAAACAATAGTGGAAGTAGTAAACAACATACAACAACTGAAACTAAACATCGGAAACAATGTACAACATAATAATGATGATACTGATGCAGCAGGTACAAGTATCTAAGGAAAGAATCAAACACAACAACGTGCTGAAATACAACTGAGAACAAAGTACTAAAAGTAAACAACTACTCTAGCAGCATCGCAAGCCTAGGCTCGGTTCTATGCTCTCCCGCTCCAACCAGCAATCATGTACCTGAAGTAGAAGAGCCACAATCCCTATCCACACCTGCAACCATATAACCTATTTGGGATGAAAAGCAGGACCCAAACAGGGTCTGAGACTAATCCCTGTAGGCAAACACCACAAGATCTATGCCCTACTGCCAGTGAGCAATATAGAAAAAGTAAATAAAATAAATGCAGCAGAGAAACATGAGTACACTAAAGTAAACAATCCTACGAATATCCATTCACAATTATTTAGTAATTTAATTTAGTAAGTTAATTATCACCCAAGTAATATAGAAACGTCTTTATATTACCGAAGCATATCAAGTAACACAACAGGTATCTCAGCAGACTACCTAAACTATAAGCAGTATAAAATAAAAGATTGTTCTTTGGCTTAGTTGAATCGTCACAACCAACCAAACAATATTCACACTGAATCTCTGGGTGGCTCATACTGGCAAACCCCTATAGTCAAGTAATCATACAAAGGCAAAGACACACTGAGAAGAACTCACCGTCAATTCCCTTGTGGTCTTGCAACGATCGGTATAGACTCTTTGAGGAAGAACTTACGTCTAATTCCCCCTATAGTCTCGATACGTAACTAAGGACACTCTGAGGAAGCATAAATTCCAATTCCTATAGGTCCTACGAACGATACTAATTTATAACAGACTCTCTAGGGAAGCCCTTAATCATCAATTCCTTCTTTAGTCTACCACACCAGGTTCACACAGTCCTGAACAGTCAAGTCCTGCATAATCGACTTTCAGCAACCCTAAGTATGTTCAAAAACTACTTGGCTAATATCTACAATGCATCAAAAGAAAATAAACAATAGGAAATGAATGCAATCAGTTATATTAAGGCATGAAAACAATGCAACAAGGTATGCCTCACAGGAAACCTACGCTAAACGACGGTAAACATCCAAAACAAGGGAAAACACCCATGGGGTGATCCTCAAACTTGCTAACAAGCAATCATTATTCATCTAATAGCCTCTAGAACACAAGAAATCCAAGGTAGATAATAAAATAGGATCAAAACCCTAACCCAAGATAACCGAAACATGGGAATCCGGTACTTTTGTACAAAAACTCAAAGACGTTCAACATAGGGCAAAAAACCACCTACCTCGATCCTAGGAGGTCGATATACTTGAACCATGAGGATTGATTCTCCTTAGAAAGTCTTAGATCTACAAAAACGCACAAAACTCTCAACCCACGATATCTTGAGAAATAGGGGAAATCATCAAATGAAACTCAAGAAGAAGGAAGAGCTCACTGCTGCGGTTCCAATGCAATCGACGTTGATCGATTCGGCAAACAGACAAGGGATCAGGGGCTCGGAGGACGTTCGCAGCCTTGTGGGATTCTCTTGGTCGAAGCACCTAGAGAAGAAGACGATTATGTCAATTAGGCGCGACCCCAGTCCGTTTAATGAAAAAGTAAGTACACGATGTGTACTTTTAGAGTAGACAAAATGTACTAGGATTTTCCGCACACTGCATTAAGCGGACTCCACATCACCCCTACACACCGTGTGTGTAGCCCGGACATGGCCAGCACATAGCCTTGCGCGGCATCAAAGTACACGGCGTGTACTTTGAAAATTTCCATATTTTCCTCTTTTCCTCAAAATATATTAAAAAGAGAAAAAAATACCTGGAAAAAGGTCCGGGTTCTTACAAATAGGAAACTCCACATTAAAAATTATACTAATGTATATTTTTATACTACTTTGAAATAATAAATTTTAATGGACTTATGTGAATTTATTTTGGGAATAAGACACATAGATCATGTTAGAAGAAATATATGGACATATATTTTCCCATGAGAAATAATAATAAAGAGAAAAATTGAAGTTGGAATTGTTTTAATACTATTTAAGATAATAAATTGCGGAGAATGTGGGGGTTGTCTCCTATAAGAAGTCACCAATGTGAAGAAAAATAGAGTAAATGAAATCTAATAGATTATAGGATATCATTAAAATATATATAGCATTTTTACATATAAAATAACCTAAAAATTAAATAGACATCTATATAACAATGACCAAGAATAGATAAAAATAAAAAAAAGAGAAGGGAGAGGGGGTTGTACTTCATGTCTGGTGGATGTGAGAAAGAAAGAGATAACCTATAAAACAAGAACATGAGGAACCTAATACTATTGGACAAAATAAAATCTTTATATATCTAGGAATATGAGAAGATTAATATTAGTTTATACTAAACTAAGGAGAAACACTTTCTGTGTATTGAAGATGAGTATGGTGGCCTATTTTGTAAGATAAACATAGTTGAGAAGGAAGAAAAGGATGAAGTCAGAAAGTATAAGTGGGTTAACATAGAATAGAATGAATAAAAAGATGTATACCCATGAGATTATTTTATAAGTGAGAAAACTAATACCTTTTGTTTAGTGTTTTCATTACCTGAATTTTTTTTTGAGAATTTATTCTACTCACTGTCGATTTCCATTCAATATTCTCTTGGCACTATTCTTGAATCTGAGTTGAGAAATTCAGAAAATAGATTCTGTGAAAGAAATAGAGGTAAAACTTTTTATAGTTGGCAAATTTTCATGTGTTTTTATATATTATTTGAATATAAACATAGATTATCTTAATTTAGGTAATATGTTATCTATATAAACTCACTTTTTTAATATGATTCCATGGTTTATGTATGATCCCCAGTCATCCACTTGTAATTTTTTTTATAATTTTATTGGAGAATCTATTTCTCAATAGTAGTAAAAAATGGAGTATGTTTCTCATCATAGGGAAAAATTTTCAAAAATATTGAATGTTAATATATTATTTATTGCTTGCATTAAATAAGGTTATAGAATTTTAGTTAGAAAATAAAACATTCAATTCAAATACAAATCAATGAAATGGATTTAAATACTAATGGATGAAAAATTTTAATTTTGTTACCATATGTTAAAATATAATTTTTTTAATAAGGAATTCAAAAATATGTTAACTATTGTTTACTGATTAAAAGTTGTGATTCTTGGAAGATTGTAGGGGATACATCCGCAAGACTTGACTGTGATGATTTCTATAATGATATTCAAGAAAAAGGAAATTATTGGTGGATTGTCGAACATTATCTAGAATTATTGATAATAGATTATTTTTTTGGAATTGATATGAAGATAGTGAAATAACATGTAAGAATAAAGTTATTCTGAGTGCAAACATCATAGAGGCGTTGTGTAAACATGAATTTCTATTTTATAAATTCGAGTTGAGATATGTAAAGGTAATACATGTGGTAAATTCATAGACTTTTTTTTGTTTTTTCTGGTAGTTAATCCATTTCTATGGTCAATTGATTTCTTTTCACAATCGATTTAAAAATTCAATGATTTTTACATGTTGTTGATTTAGATAGTACTATCCATTTTCATAGTCAATCCATTAAGTGTTTTATTTTCAATGTTGATCTATAAGGTCAATGATTTTTATATACAGTTGATATAGAGAGTACCGTTGATCATTATAGTTATTCTATTGAGTTTTCCCTACGACCGCTTTTCTTTTGGGTGAAAATATGAGTTCAAAAAATATGTATAATCTATACAAGTTGAATTATACATTGATATTTGACTGATCATTATATTATTAAGAATTGTGACCACTTAAGAGGATCATATCGCAACTACTGATAATGAACACATCACACTGGAAGTGGTTCTATTAGATTGAGGAAGTTTTAGATGAAATGGAAGATGATATGTTTGAGATGCACCACACTATAGTTATTTTTATTTGAGAACAATAATGGAGTAAACATAATTCTTTCCCATTGAAATCATTTACTACTTAACATTAGACTTTGTGTCCCATCATAATACATTTTCACAATAAGAATTGTTGTAATAAGACAACTATTTTAGTTGCATCATATGTCCTTTAACGTTGATCATAAGTAATTGAAGTTGATTGAAAATATTCAGCATAAGAATTCAATAATTATAGAATGTTGATATGTCTTTAATGATGAAGAAAATGATGTGATGTAAACTATTCCACATTAATATTGTCCATATAGATGAGAATCATAATTCCATGCACATATATATTTCAAATGAGTTTATAAATTATTTTTTTTGTGGGTAATTAAAATAAGTAAAATGATTAAGTTTTAGGTGATTTAAAATAATATTAGAATTGTAATTCCATAGAGTTTAAATAAGGAAATAGGAGAATAATTTTTTGGATTAAACGAGGAGATCCCATGGGAATACAAAGACTATGGAGTTTCAAAATATCTAATATGGTTAAAAATACTCTCATTATTTTTTTTAAATATAAATATATGTAATAAGGTGAATACGATATATAGAATAATTTAGATACTCTCAACACTTGTGAAATATTGAAAAATTATTTCCTAAAAATTAATTTTGTATCCCTTGATACTATATAGTATATAAGGTAGTGATGGAATTTGAATCCATAATTCATTCATGAAATAAGAATCATATTATGCCTGTATATTAGAAGAGTTGAGGAAGAACCATACCAATCACGATATAGTGTGAGTTTTAAGAACACAAAAATTGATCTATTTTGTTATTTAAGACCATGAAGAGTTTTACTCAAGTGTATCTAATCCTGTGCACTCATAGAGGAATGTTATCCAGGAGTAGTGTAAAAGAAACCCGAAGCTGCTGAAGTTTTTTCTACCTTTTTATCAAATTTATGTGAATAATGATTGGTTTATATAACCAATAAAAGAAGAAAATTTTGTTGAGTGTAACCAATCACGATATAAATTTTTATGTCTATGGAGGATAACTTGAACCAAATAGAGGATCAACTACTAGGGAGTACAACTAGTTACTACCAAAGATAAGTGATTGTGGGGTATAACTAATAACATTGCAATAGAAGCATGAGATACTATAATTGATTTTAATACTGTAGTGGGGAATACATGATGGTGTGTCAAACTAACTTGGTAAGGGGTATGACTTTTAGATGATCTTTGTAAACTCAGTGTGTTACTCTCTTTCATATTATTACAACACATAAGGGTGATTTTATAACATAATATTTAATGGATTAAGAAACTTAAAATGGTTTAAAGGATAAATTTAAAATTGTAATTTATAAAAAGGGTATTATACTAATTCACCCCTCTCTCAATAATACCTAACTGGCCCATGGGATCTAATTTTAAAACTATATTTTGGATTTGGTATTTTTTTGTAACACATGATTCACCCCCTCTCAAATGTCTGCACCGATCCACTAGAACCAACAGAGAAGTTAAATATGGGTAGGGAAGTGTTAGACAAGTATTGGTATGCCTTTCTTATACACAATCACATGGAATCAAGTTCATTAAATTACCCTTTAGGATTATCCTTAGGTGATTTTTCATTTACTCATGCATTATAATGAATTTGTATTTATTGGGATATCCTTCAAGATTTATAACCAATAAAAAATGGTAATTTTCCACTATGGCCTCTATTCCCTTTGGGATCAACTCAAAATTCATTGATCTAATACCCAAGATGGATAATGAAATTGATATTAAAGATTTCAGGTCAGTTTCCCTTGGGAACACTATTCTTCCATTCATTAGTAAGATCATGATGGTCAAAATGGAAGGCATTATTAAAGAACATATCACCCCACAATAGTTTGGGTCTATACCTAGTATAATAATCCAAAATTGTTTATTCACTTCATCATAAAATTTCAAATTGATGAGAGGGACATTATGGAAAGGGAGCTTCTCCGTAAAAATTGACATTCCTAAGGCTTTTGACTCCATCAAATTGAGTTACTAGATTACTGTCTTCAGAAGGTATGGATTATATATTTCTTTTATCATATTTAATTTAACATAATTAGCTCTTCAAGGCTATCCATCCTCATAAATAGATCCCCAAGAGGTTACATTCAGTGCACTAGGGGTGTTAAACAAGGGGATATACTCTCAGGGATCCTGTTTACTATTAATGAATACTATATGAGTAGGTTCTTTAATATACTCACTCAAAATTTTTATTTACAAGAAAATCAAATATGGAAGAGATAATATCATCCCACATCACTTAATAAATTCTGATGAAATCCTTTTCTTGGGGAAAACCTCAAAGAAAAACCATCTCTACTAACAAATTAATTTTTTCTCATTACGGGGTGGTGGATGGGATGTCCACAATTAAGAGTAAGTCATTCATTGTTTTTATAAGTGGAATATATATTGGCGTGAAAAATTGAATTACCAGAACCATTAGTGTGAGGAGGATCTCCCTCCCCTTTACTTAATTTGGTGTACCATTGTTTTGGGGTAAGGTTGGAAGACAATATCTTTGAGGTATTTGATCTGGAATCATTAATCATCTGCTAAGTGGAAGGGGAAATTAATGTGACATACTGGTAGGGTCTTCCTTATTAACTCAATCATCACATACAAATTTTTCTACTCATTTTCACTCTTCATATGTCAAAGAAACATCTTTAATGATCTTCAACGCATGATAAGAAATTTCTTATGAATATGGCTATTTTATGAAAGGATGCTAATAATTTTTTCTTAGAAGGATTGAATCAAACCCATTGAAATGAGGTGAATTTGGATAACGGATCCCAATACCTTTAATGACGGTATTATCAACAAATTCACATGGAACCTTTTAACTGTGAATGAATCATTATCCTAGGTCCCAAAGGCCTTTATTTTTTATTGATTTTTGATAATCCACCTTTCAAGGGGTGAGGTGGAACCCTTACATGTTGTGTAGGAATAAGTATTACATGGCCCATAGGCCTTAGAGGAAATCATTGCCCTTAGGAATCAAACATTACATACAAACCAGACTAACTACTTGGAACTGCTCCTCCCCATCATCTTCATTTTGAAATTAGCTCTCTGACTTTGCATGGCAGTTTAGATAGGCTTTCCCATGCATGCACAGTCTTGTACTGATGGTAGGTGCCATACCCTATCATTCTAACAATCCGTTTATCTTATTCTATGTTGAAATCTCCTTGATCATCCTACTTCAAGAGCTTGTTCCTTGTAGGATATCTGGTTTTCCTCTGCACTTAAGGTGGCCCAAAGGCCTTAAGGTGGCCCAAAGGTCTTGAGGTGGCCCGAAGGCCTTACTGAGCTGAAGGTCTGGGTGGCCTGATATCCTTAAATGACCCGAGGAACAAATAGGTGGCCCGAAGGCCAAAACATGGGAATTTTTTAGAACGCTATATTTCCAAATAGTAGGGAGTCCTTCCAAAACCGATGGCACACTACATGGATATAAAGTCTCATCAACATCAACATTATGCCCTCCATCATCAATAATATGATTGTTTCTGATCTATTGTCTCACAATAATGATATTTCTAAAACTGATTACCCTTAGGATGGTCTAGAAATACATAACTATACCTTCATGGATGATGATACCCTGATTTGGACACCTAATAAGAATCGACACCTTAATTTCAAGGATTACTATATGATTCAATGTGACGGGTCCATTAAACCTCCATCTTGGATAATTTAATTCAAGGTACCTTTTATTAACTGAAGACTCTTAACTCATTTTAAGGATATGGAAGAAACGATTTTCCACTTATGATCAACTATGGAAATATGGGAATCACATTGTTTCATAATGTCATATATGATTTAAATATAATGATATTGTGTAACACCTATTCTTTGACTATACATTTTCACAAGAACTCTAGAAATATGTTGGAAGCCTATTTTTTATTGTTATTTGTTCACGAAGGTAGCTGAAAGGGATACTAATTTGTGTCAAAAATAGTGTTAAAAAATGACCAAAAACATCATATCTTTCTAGCTTTATCTACATTGATCTTCAACTCAACTTCGGAAGTAAGGAACAAATTCTTATTTTTTAATCATATTCAATCTATGCATGTAGATACTCCTACAATACATATTGAACTTCATGCTAATTCTACTATATAACTTGGAAGTATAAAAAATATCTTGGATGATTTGAACACACATATACTATTTAGAATCTATGTAATTATAAGGAAACCGTTAGCTCTGATGTTTATTCGATGGATCCCCATTATTTCATAATATATAAATGTAAATACTGATGTATCTGCCTCTGGAATGATGGTGCCTTTGGGTTGTGGGGATATATTCTGAAACCACTAGGGGTTTTTGATGGATTATTCATTAAATTTATTATGTAGGTAATTATATTTGAATATAGTATTTGGACCATCATTTATGATATTAATCATAATGTCTACCACAAGTAAAAATCACTAAGGATAGAATTGGAATCTAAACTTGATATTTATTACATCAAGAAAAGAACAAGGTATATATAATGGAGAATTAATCCTTAGTAGATCACATGCCTCAGTCATTCTAAATGTCTCAACTTTACTATTTCATATGTCTATAGAAAAGAAAACCAAGTGGTATATGCATTATCAAAGAGAGAAATTGAAGATATTAGTACCATGTAGTCATTTTCGGTACCTGACTACTGTGCATCATTGGTGGATGAGGATATCTAGGGAGTGGTACACTCCCATATTTTAAAACCCCATTGTAATTATTGATGTTGTACTTTAATTTTTATTTAATTATTTTAGGGTAGTCTTGTTCATACCCTTGATCTTTTTGATACAATGCATTAGTAAATGCCTTGGCTAGTTTATGAAAACATGGTATGAATGCATCCCCCAAGCATTTAATTTTATGTAATTACTCACTTAATGATAACCAATACTAAATATCACTCAAATATTAACTCGTAACATTCTACCATAATAATCAATCAAAGATAGTGAAACTGTATTAAATTCCATGCACTATGATATAGAAAGACATACACTATGATTACATGAAAATGGATAATTACTATATGTCATAATCATATAATTCAATATTAATGGTAAGTAATATAATTACATGATTCTGGATACCCCTCTATCATAATATATGATATATACATTTTCATAAAATGAACAAATGGATTTGTGGATTGTATTCTTCAATTTACCCATACTAAGGTTGGAACAATTCCTAATATGAGAACATTCAAAATTTGATAATTTTCTTATAAAATTCATAAATCTCAGCTAACAAAATGGTTTTGGGTAAATTTTTGTTCATATTATTTGTTGAGGATTTTGAAATATTGTATTTTACCTCTCATATGACGATTATGACATTTGTGACCTCGATTGAGATATATTGAAAGAGTGTATGAACCTACCAAGATAAGACACATGATGTTCATATCGATTAGATAAGGTGTATATGATGTGATCTTCCATAAGGATAAATGATTTGTTATTTATTCATAAACCTGATTAGTTTATACTTAGATATTATATAATATATGAGTATGCTATACGAGATTAACATACTTTATGTCCCATGATTACTCAATGTATTGGATAAAGGGATCATAAGAAGATGAATTCTTTTTTATGATACAACTGGTGTAAATTGTAATAGAGAAACACATTTTTGGTGGAGATAACACCAAATACATTTCTATCTTGAATAACATTGTTTCTTTTTGTTTTTCCCACTCCTTTCTTACATTTATAAATTTAGGACTTTATATTATTTTTTAAAAAGTAAAAAAGGTCAGTAATTTTATTCATTTCCGTTGAATGAATGATGATTTAGTATTAAAAAAATCCAAATATGTCCTTTAAGAGTGTTTATAGTTTATATAATATGAAAATTTCATTAAAATTTCATAAAATAACTATCATAATGTAATATAATGTTAATTTGAAAATTGTCTTCCAAATCGATTTTGGAAATAACAAAAAGGATTTTTGGATATGGTTTCACATGTTATTGAATTAAATATAATATAAAGTGAAATAGAAAAAAGTATATAAGGATTTAGTGTAAGTGAGAGTGCGAAGGAGACATTCCCTAAATCAATTATGCATATGATGTAAATTTTGGATATACCATAATGTACAGAATATGTGTTTCATGGGGTATGAATTTTATTTTTTAAATGTATTATGATATGTCATTGGGTAAATAATTACTTACGATATATAGATTTCATAATGTTGATTCCAGGATCAATAAAATTGTATGGATTGGATGAATAATATTTCTATTATATGTGTTAATCATAATAAACATTTCAAATTGCATTTAAGATTGATTTTGGTTGATTTAAAATATGTGTTATCATTCAAATATCTATCCCATGACGGATATCATTACTATAATGATTTTATTTTATGAAACATATGGTGGAATAAAAAGTAGAAAAATGGTTTGAGAATTTTTAACCATATTTACTTATATATTTCAAACATATTAGTAAACTCTTTATAGGATCAGGGACTACCAGATAGGCCTATATAAAGGGAATTAAAAATGGAGATGGCGGTGTTCATTGTGAGGAATTCATCCCTACCATAAATTATCCCATATATATCTCTCTCCTATTTTCTCTACACCATGAGATATCATCATATTTTGGAAGAACGAAGGGTCCTTCCTATGATTTTGGGAAATTCAGATAAACCTAATGGTACATCATCGAGGGAGTGATGTTACCAACATCAGTGAAAGGTACATACACATGGTATTCATTTATATACACATGATTTTTTTCATAGCAAGGAAATATTTGTAATTTGAAGTTTCTAATTTATTTCATCATTTTAAAAAAGTGTTGCATGATCCTTATAAATCCACCACTCTCTTTGTTTCTATTACACCATAAAGTTCCTATTAGATATATAACACACATTTTGAGTTTGTCTCATACTTCCATAATAATAATTATTAATATTTGGTCTATTTTTTTTGTATTCACTGATGCTATAGTAAAGGTTTTGGAATTTTGGGTGTCACCCAAGTCAATATTTCTTTATGTAGTGGGTTTATGTGGATTTTCAATAACCATGACCACCCTTTCCTTGTGATCAAGTCTAATAATTACTTTTCTTTCATTGTCAAATCAATTTTTTATAGGATATCTATCAATAATTTGATTATATCATTGTGTTTATGAATAATGTTTTCTATGAAATTAATAATAAAACAATGTAATCACCTTATGAGATTTAAGAGTCTCTATTGATCATAAAAAATTCACCATTTATAAAAATATTCTCCTTTGATATCCTAAATAAAATTTAATTAATCTTCACTTTTGAAAGTCAAAATATCAATATTTATAGCTTCTTAATCAATTTTAAGCTTGCATTCAATAAAATTACCTGAGTTATATAGATTACTAAATTTGATATTATTGATCTTATCCATAAAATAAACTTTTACTTATTATTACTACTATATATAGTGACTAGAATCATGAAAAAATCCATTATTCTTATTCATTTTCCACAAACATATTTACTTTTATTTTCATCTCAAATAAACTTTGAGTTTATGTCTTAGTTAAACATTAGAATTTATACCTTTGATCTTATCCATTTAAGTTTTTTTTATGGAAACCACAAGGGATTATTCGTTATAGTATTTTAAATCCTAAAAAATCTTCCACCTCTTTCTCCTGTATACTAATATCTTTTATTGAATTCATTTCCTTACTAGTAATGAATTTATATTATAAACTCTTCTTGTCATTAACTTATTTTGATTCTATCTATTTGGGTGAATCATCCTATTTTTCTTCTCAAATATTCTTGGGTCACTTTGCAGTGCTGTGCCTAATTTTTTCATATCTAAAACATGTGTGTGGATGTTTCATTTTGAACATTCATTTTCACCTTTTAATATTTGAGGAAAGGAATGATATAACTTAATCAACATACCTTTATCTAAAATTGACTTCCACTTATAACTTCTTTATTTTTCAAAAAACACATTACAAATTTTATCACTTTATAATGGATTAATATTGTTGTACCTAATCTCTTATATATTAATGGTTCTATATAATTATTTAAATGCAACACCCTTTGGATCCTTATCAATGAATAAAAAACCATAGGATTGAATAGATGTAAAAATATTCTAAGATAATGATTTAAATTCCTTCCTATATCTATGGTTTCTATGAGACAATGCATGTATTAAAAAATTACATTCTCCCAGGAAAATGAGGTTCCAACATATTCATTCAAGGGGAATTTTCATGTCCTTATACTTTTTCCATAGAACATAAAATTTAGCTCCATGTACCTTTGATTCACCTTGAATATATTTAACTATTTTTTTCTCATGGTGTTTAAGGATTTACTTAGAATAATATTCTTATAGATTTCACAGTATAAAGCTCTAACTATCAGATTCATCCCCTGAATTAATATCCAATTATTTTTCATATCTTTCAGATAAGTATCCTTACTTTATATTGATAATAATTATATATATGAGTGCAATAAAGACATCAATTCATAAGGATCAGATGTATTGTTGCATCCAGTTGTTCCATAGTTAAATTTTGTTTCCATCCCATAATCTAATACCTTTGTGATGAACAACCACTTACATGATAACCAATATAAATTAACCCACCAATTTAATCATTGATCTTGGAAACCACTTATTAGTCCCACGTAGGGTATATACTCTAAATGAAGTGGGATATAGAATTAACATATGTCAATATCAAAATGACCCTTGAAAATAATATTGTCCCACCATTAGTAGAAACACACTTATTTCTCTAATATTATATATAAAACATTTAAAAAATAAATATAGAAACAAGTAATTTAACATGGTTCAACCACATTGGAATATGTCCAATGAGCATACATAGATGATCTGTTGATATAAAAAAATCACTAATCATATTACTCACCTTTATAATTTGAATTGTTTATATTGATCCACATAGTGTATAACTTTTCATAAAAATAGATAACTCACTTATATCCTCACTATAATGAACCCATTTATCTCATTACAAACCTTCTATATCATCCATAAATAACAAATTGATATTACACTAGTGATATTATAGAAATCATACATATCTTTCCATGATTTGAAGTAAAATATTTACTCTTAATAATTCTATAGTTTATTATTACATATCATATATAAGTGTAGATGAATATTACATATCTCTATACTTTTCAAAAAAAAATTAAAACACTAATTTTAACGCTAATTTTCTCCATGATTAATCATATGTGTCCACTTCTACCACGAATTTTGTACTATTAATCACCCAAATTAATTTTACCTATCCATTATTCAATAATTATACCCATATGTACATAGCTCAAATCCCGAGTTAATATTATATATAAAGAAGTTATCCTTAGTCAATGTTGGGTTATTCTATATATTCCATACTTTTATATAATTCCTTTAGCCTTATGTGAAATAATATTCTACATGATAAAAAATGTTCCACCATTCTCCAAAATTCTACATCCTTCCTGAAATCAATTAATAATGATTCCATGAGTCTGATTAGAGGATTTCAGTCTTGATTTGTAAAAAATAACAACCCATAATGATTAAAAGGATATTTACTGACATTCATAGATAGGTCAGGACCCATGTTAAGAATATTTAGCTATCTTTCTATTTAAATTACCTCTTAATAGTTTATATTCTATAAGAATAATTTTATTTATAAAATTTTTATCCTATAATATTCCTTTTATTCATATAAATCTGTGTAATTTCATGTTTTTTTCTATTTTATTTTTCATTGATTCTTACTTTATTTCATAGAAAATTTGTAAATGGAAACCTATTTAATTCTCTTTATATATTATATTCTTTGTAAAAAATCCTTGATATGTTTTTATAAACAATCCATTTAAATTAAATATTATATTATTTTATTCTTTTTTATAAATATAAATATATTTTTATCATATATTTTATTTATTATTAATTTATATCTTAAGAAATCGATAATGATATTCCACAATCTTTTTAAATAATAATTAAATCATATTATTACTACTATTTATAGGAGTTGAATTCTTTTAAAACCTCATTTAGGGATGAGATATTTTCTAATTTTATAAGTAGGGAATGAGCCCATAAAAAATAGGCCTTATCTCAAAATATCAGATATTAAATTTTTTTAAGGTAAGTAGACATAATTAAACTGAAAGAAAATGTAACAAATCCAAGACTGAAAATATTTATGAAAACCTTTAACACTAGATAAAATGTTTATGTATAAAGTTTTCCAAATGAAATTCAAACCCTTTGTAAGAAATTATTACCAAATATTCTAGAAAGTGTCACATTTTCCATGTGTGTATCATATTAAAAATTCTTCCCAATTAATAAACTACACACTCCGATTTATATTGAATTTTTTTAATGAAGAAAATGTTAAACATAAATTTTTTTAATTAAAATATGTTCTTGAGTATTAATTTAATCCCTCTTCTCTTGGGTGATTTTAATAATTAATTTTCAAGCATTATCCAATATTTATCCTCTTCAACATTAAACCAATTAGTAATATTGTTCTAAAATCCTCTCTAGATTAGATCAAAATAATTTAATTTATTATATGAAATTCTTACTTATATGTGAAGGATATATTTTGAAAAATTATCATGTTGAATATATAATATTAAATACATAAATCTATTCATATTTTAAGAATCTGGATTTCATCCATTTAAAACCCTCTGCTTTAAAATTCCTCGAATCCATTTTAGTTAAATTAGTACTATTTTTATAGATCAATATTCTTTAATAATAAATATGTTAAATATTTAATGGATCATTCCTAAATCTATAAGTTATAAAAGTAACTGGTCTGACTACTTGGAAGACAGAAAGAGAAATCACAAGTGATATAACAGAGTATCAAGAGTCACATTAGAGTTAATTTTCTCCATCTATTAATCTTCAAAATTAGCAGTTCTATTTGAGATATTTAAAATCAAAAAATATTTCATAATTTCACAAAACTTACAAAATGATGAATAATTAACTAAAAAAATATCATAATTTTTTTTTTCAGATAGTGAACCTCACCTTTTTGAATATATATTGATTAAGGGATTTTATTTTAAACATAAAATTAAATATAGATTTCATATTTTGTTTTTATTTTTTTGAATCAAGTGTTTCTAAATTGTGATGAATTATATAATCAATAAATTTTACTATATGAATTAAATTATCTAACTTTAATAAAATAATAGGTTGAATAACAATTCTAATGAAAATTTAGATAACTGGGGAATAGATTCCTAGAAAATAATTAGGATATCATTTCAATAGAAAAATTGTTTGACAAAGATGTAGCAAAATATTATATTCCAATTACAATTATATATAATTTTAAAATAAAATTTAACTATAGCATTTAGATCAATAATAAAAACTTTTTCAAAGCAAAGAAACCTAGTGAAGTCAAAATATCAATGCATTATAATCATAAAAGGCTAATTAAATAAATTTGCATTGAACCCAAACTAGAAGTAAAATAAAGTAAATTTAACATTATTTTTTGAGATGGTAATCACTAAAATTACCTTAAGTTTTTAGGATATAGGATAACATGAAAACCTTTTCTTCACTTTAGAATTGGGTCAATAATTTTCTTTATGTATTACTTGATTGAAGTGTATTGTAATTAAATATATATTTCATAGGATACCCTATTAAAACTTGATTCATTTTATCTTATGAGTCTCTTATCCCCACACACATCATTATAAAATTTCATAGAGTCCCAAAATTTTCAAAATAGTATGTTTTGGATGGGCACACATAAATAACCTCATCTTGAATTTTCATTAAAGAAAATTGCGTTAGAGTAAGTAAATCAATAAATCAAATAAATATTAATATTTCCAAAGTGAATTAACTCCATGTGGAAAATAAATTAAGTTAAGGATAAACTCTAAATTATATAATTCTATTATATGAGGTAAAATAATCTCTAATTTTATATTCTTAGATAACTCCTTCTCTTGACCTTTAAGTTCCCAGTTTTTTCCATTGTTCCATTGTAATTTGTACATTTCTTATAAATTGAATTAAGCATAAATATTTTCACATTAATTTTCCCTTAATTTGAATTCCTTTATATGATCCACTTTTTATTTAATCAACAATTATAAATTTTTTATTATGTCACATGAATTTATTCCGAAGTTAACCAGATTATTATATCAACTTTTTTTTATCTTATTTAGAATTTTTAAAAGTCATTCTTAGATTACATAATAGTATTTTTTTCTTATTTTTTCATAGGTAGTTAATACCATTTTTATTATATTCTCTTAAATGGATTATTATGTTATGATTCAAAATATTGTTACATTATTCCTAACCCTTTATTAATAGGTTAACCATGTCATGCTCTATTGTTTTTCTATATTCCCTATATTTTTTTGTATGTTTCATAATTTTAATGTTTCATATTATATTTATTTTTGTTTTATTGATTATTTTTATAAATTTAAATATATAATATTTTTTACACAATTCATTCCATTATAAAATTTTATGTAATATATATATATATATATATATTTATGGGTCAATAATGTTATTAATTAAAATTGTTTTATGAAATTGTTTTTACCCCATTTATTTCATTGCACAAATTTTATAATTGATTATATTATAATGGGTGGATGAAGAATTAAAAATATCATCAATGAATTGTGTAAAACTTATATATCATGAAATGATATATATGGGGAAGTACAGAAGATCCATATCCACTATCTTATAATGTCATTATAACACAAATGGATTATTTTTATTATAAATATATATTATTTTTATACCAATTGAGTTTAAATGAGATGTAAAATATTTATAGAGGTAAATAGAGGAAATTAGAAACCTCAATACAAAAATATCATATGTGTGTTTGATATAATAATGAATAAACCATAAATAATGAATATACCTGTTTTGATGAAGTTGGGCCTATTAATTTGTTAAATTAATATATATAGGGGGAAAATGTTCCTATTTTTATTGGATATACATGAGTTAACATAAATCACCTTGAACAATTAAAGGTATTGTCTTCTTAACAACCACATCTTGATATGACCTTCGATTAAAGGTAAAGAAGAAGGAAAACTTTGACTTTTTTTTGGTATATCCCAAAAATTTCCATCACCATGGTTTAATATATATATATAATATACAATGATACTCCCCCAATTACCCAAATGTTCCATAAATTTTCAAGTAATGAATTTAAGTAACCAAAATAATGTAACATCAAGACTATTAAAATATTTTACATTTAAATGATTTATAAACTATAAAACTATATATAAAAACACTAATATATGATAGATCAATCCATGAATAACATAATTCTATAAGATATAACAATATCATAACATACGATATGTTCAATCCAAGTATATTATATAATTTATATTATAACAATTTATATGAATGAATTAGACTTAATGATTCATGGATTTACAGAATATCTCTTAAAAATCCCACTTTAATTAAATCCTTAATGAATTATGTAAAATTTCACCTCACATCATATAATATATGAAATAAATGATTGAAATATATTAAAAAGTTATTTTTGATATCCTTTAAAATATCATTAGAATAATCTATCATATATATTAACCTCATGAGATATAATATGTATGGACATGTGAAAATTAATCCAAAACTTATTTGGGATTTCATGAACAAACACAATCAATCCATACATATGATTCATAACCCATCCTTTAAAAACCCCAAGGTACATCCCTAATCTCCCAAGGTGGATAAATGCACCATGGTTTTAGAGTTAGTTAGGGGGAACAATTTTACCAAAAAATATGAGTAAAAAAAGTACAAAAAAATAACAAAAAACCAACATGACCCAACCATATAGTATACATCTATGATAAATAAAATAAATTGAAATTTAAATTAAAAGTAGTAAAGAAAGGAAATAAATACATATCTAAATAATACCTATTCTCACCCCGACTTCCTTCCCCTATAAGAAGACATAAATTAATTGACATAATTCATTTTTTATACACTAAAATATATATATGTAGCCACTAATCTTAGAATATATGAAAAGGTTTACATGATCAACGTGATAAAGGAATCTATAAATTAATAAAACAAATAATTTATTTCTACATGACATTGTAAGTCATCATATACTACTAAATCCTTATCACCCCATTGGTGTTAATGGATAATTCAGAATCTATAACTGAAATGGTATTGATAGGTGGGATAAAAATAGATTATTAGGCTTATCAAACGAAACCAACCCGCAAGTATGATTATTTAAATAAATAATCTATTAAGTTCTAGTTTAATATATAGTATTTAATAAAATTTTTTCCATAATTTCAATATAAATAGACAATATCATCTTATACACTTCCATTTTTTTATTTTCTTTAAATGAAAAAATTTACTTAAGGTAACATTTTATTATCCTAAGCCTCTTTTATTGAAAATATCATCTTGTAAATAATATTCAAAACTCAATTAGAAATTTTTTTTTTCAAAATAATTTTTAATTTTTGTTATAGAATTAAGGAAAATATATATCATTTATAAAATATTTATTGAAAGGAATAAAATAGTATTATTTAGATAGTTATCAAGAAAATTAGTTCTATACATTAACAAATTTATTAAAGAAAGTCATGTTTTATAAAATAACCATTCCATAATCAATTTCCATGGAGAAAATACCTTGGTCATATTAGGTTAGATCGGCCCTATAGTTCGAAATATGAAACTCATGGTCTAATACAATCAATATCCAATGCAGACACTAATAGCTAATGTGAACATGCCTTTGTATTAGTGTTGTTTTGACACCCATCCATGATACCATAAAAAAATACACTAAGGAGAAAATTAATTTCTAAATAGTTTGGAGTCACCCCTCCTTGGAAATATGACCTTTATCATATTTTTTTTGTTAGTAAAGTGGTATAATAAAAAAAGAGATACTTAAATGAACCTTATCACTTAGATAAAAAAATTACCTTGTAAGTACACATATTGAAAAAATTACATTCCATTTAAAAATAAATGGCCTTTCAACAACACATCATAAGATATTTCAATCATCAATAACTACATTCCATTAAAACTAGTTTATTTAATTTAAATAAATTCAATAAAAAACAATTTAAAATACTGAAAGAGCCATACATATATACAAAAAATACTCAAATCCATCATATAATGGTTTCAATTAATTTAAAAATCCTTTTAAAAATATATAAAGAAAAGGACATCATGACAATCTGGACATTTATAAATCCATTTTAAATAACTCTTTTTAAATATGAATACAATTCAAACCATTTATAAAATGGAAAACATGCCTAATCAATACATTTAAGAAAATTATATTTTATATACATTATAAAAAATAATGACAATTTATGACCGCAAAGAACTAAAGTTTTAAAGTTCTTACATTCTATGCCCATATATAATTTCACACACATATATTTATCTCATTGAACAAATTCAAAAATTCCTATATGAATTGGTTCAAAAAAATATATATATGAAAATCTATTTCTATGTGCATAATTATTCACTACATAAAAGGGAATTTACAAAGATCAAGATAATATTAAAAAACTAACATTGAAATACTTAACAAATAATTAACATTTAATGTATGAATTGAGGTATTAAGTTAATATTAATTGACAAATAGAAATAAAATTTAAAAATAAAAAACATGTTTTATAAAATTAAAAACATTTAACAAAGGACATTTGGGAATTTATTGAGCAATTAGTGTGCAGGGTTGTGGATAAAAAAATTATAATTCAAAAATTTAGAAAAATCTCTTCACACTTTAGCGAAACTAACTACACCATTATTTTTATATTTAATGAAACCTATAATTAACCATGATAAATTAATTGGTCATGCAAAAATGGATTAAAAAAATAATGGTTCCTAAATTTAAAGCATAATACAATTGGTAGCCTACCTTCAATCAATTGTGGATAGTACAGAGCATCAATTATGTGTTTAACAAGACATAAAAGGACATCAAATAGTGTAGTAATGAAAATCAAAAAGATATTAGAATAAAAATCCCATCTAGGGTTTAAATAATATTTGTGCATAATGACGTTTGGGAAGAAAATAATTATAAATATGAAAAAGTAGAGAATAGAGGGAGGGAAAATCTAACCTATGAAGATCGAACTCGGAATCACTACAAAAGATGACCATAATCCAGGATTTGAGAGGAGGAGAAGGTGTGGATTAAGGAAACCCCTTGGTCAACTGTGAAATAAAATTAAGAAAGGGATATGATTCCCATTTATGGTTTTTATTTCACTAATTTAAAATTAGTGATTTCAAAAATTTTAAGTCCCTAGGAATGATGCATGGTTGTACAAATCATGTGTCAACTGTTTACCTCATAGTAGAGGTTTTGTATGCCTTTCATGATAAGGATTTATGGTAATAAAAACCATATAATAATCATGAAATTTGACACTATCAAATTATTGAATCATTCTAATGATTTTCAAATGGTTTCCAATAACCATGTGTTAACCATAAGCCTATGAAAAACACTAAAATTTTCAAAAAGTTACACCATCCCATCTTGGAATTCAAGTACAAGATAAAAATAATTAAATAAAAAAAATTGGGTTTAGGGTTTGACATGTCTCATCAAATAGATGACCTAGAAATGAAATGAGTGACTTGAGTTACCACCAATTCTTGAAAACGTTATCTTCAAGGAGGAAATGGGACATTCCACAATTATCCAATATCATATCACAAATAACCATTAAAGACCATAAACCAACAAAAGGTAATCTAAGTGAAAGAGAAAATGGTTGAATCCCTAAATCACTGCCCAACACCCCAATGAATACCCAAACATGAAATGAACAAAATATGATAAACTAATAATGAATAAGTGTTATCACTATTCCATTGAGTTAGAGTTCTTAGGAAAGAAATAAAAAATGAGTATCCAACACAAAATAAAGAAATACCAAAAAGGTAAAATACATATGTTATAAAAAAACCAATAATTGTGGTCAACCCACTATATTATAATCCTCCTAATTCACCAATGAACACTACAATACATTCAATCACTCCTAGGAGATCCAATATCAAGACCCTCACAAGTGTAGAGTGGTTCCTTATGTATACCACTCAAATATAGAAGTAAATGAAACTAGAAAGAATTTCATTGGGTCGAAAAAAACCATCACTTTAAATTAAGAAAATCATGAGAGTTTAGGCTAGACAAGATAAGACACAACTAGAAGGAATTAAAAAAACTATATTCCTCAAGAAGACAATAAGGGTCAAATAATTGAATTGGGAGAGAGATATATAGAGTAACCTAGGATTGCGTATTGGGAACATTTACTCTTGGTGAACCATAATGATCAAATAAAACACTGAACTCACCAAAACTCAAATTCCCACTAAATTCTTCTCTTATACATCCTCTTAAAGGAAAAATCTCATCACTGGGATTAAATAAAATCAAATCCATGTGTGTATTGACCAAACACTGAGGAAAATTTGTTTCCCCAACAAACGACATTCCATAGGGGTTAAACAAGGAAATATTTTATGAGTTGAAATGATTAAAAAACACTTTATAAAACACTAAGTCGAACCTAAAGAATCATACCGACCCAGAGTCACCAAATAGACTCCACCTACTTTAGGATTTACAAGAATAAGTCCCAAATAGAAAAAAAACACAATAATTATAGAATGTGACAATATCCATACAAAAAAAGGAAGGAAATATACATAGAATAACACCACCCATTTCATCCTGATAATCTTGTGAGGTATAATCAAAACAATTTAAACACATATAAAAATAATTTATACTTCCTAATTTTAATAAAAAATATTTAAAACAAAACATGGTGAATTCCCATAAATACAATTATCATTTTTCAAAGAAACCGCTTTTTAAAAACCACCCCTTCAACTTAAAATAATGTTGTATAAAAGAAACGACGCTAAATGGATGTCTCATTTTTTAAAAACATTAAACCCTATTTTTTATATAGAAAACCTAAAAATATACATTCCAAACCATTTTACAAAACAATTTCCACCAAATATTTTTCCAAACCATCCCAAAAAAATCATTTAAAAAATAAAAATAAAAAATTAATTTCCAAAAATCTATGTTCTCCAAAATTTTGAATGAACTATATTTAAAAAATTAAAATTTTAAAATCAAATCATCATTTATTTTTAATTTTCAATTATAATAATAAATTTTACATTTCTAAAATCCAACCAAAATAAATTACCAAAAAACCCCCTTTTAATTTTAATTCTATTTATTTAAAACACAAAACCAATGTTCTATTTTAATTATTTCAGGAAAACCCATTTATCATTTTATAAATGAGATTTCACCATTTTTATCCAATATTTTAAAAATATAAAATAGAATTTCACAAAAACAACATAGACACTGCCTAATAAAAATGAATAAAAATATAATCCTAATACCCAATTTAAAAATGGGATAAGTGTCAATGTTTATCTTATACACATCAATTAGAAAAAAAATTTTGACTTAGAAAACTAGCCCCTATAGTCATATAGAGCTATGTATATAGGATCTACTTGGGTTTCTTGGCCATATGAGATCACCGAGTACCAATATTTCAATCACATTATTATTCTTCAAATATAAAATCTAATAATGAAAGAATATAAATATAGGAAACTCAAAATCAAGTACTCAAAACCCAACATCATGTGATATCTTGGGGGTTATGTAGAGATATTTATATATAGGCATTTCTGTCTCTTACCTATCAAGTTCCATATATACTGTCCCCATATACCTAACACACCCAAATAATAATGGGTTGCTTTGCAGCCTTGTCCCACTTATGAAACTATCCTTTAATACCATTTATTCATGAAATAACTCAAGTCATCCATCCATCAGATTCCGGATCTTCCCCATGGAAACCCCAAGGTATGTTCCTGATGGCCATGAGATGGTGAAAAGTGTTGTGGGAATTAATGTTAGTTAGGGGGAATGATTTCTCAAAATAATAAGAGTTAAGAAACATCAAAATAGCATTAATTGTCAATATATCAAGCATCCAAGATAAATCAAATAAGAATAAATATAAAGTAAAATTGGAAAAAAGTATCATATAAATATATAAATAATCCCAATACTCACCCTAGTATACCTCTACAGAATGAATATATTAATAAAAATATAGAATGACTTTGAATTGGACAACAACAGACTTAGATACCATAAAAATATATAATATAAGGAAACGGACTATGAGGGAAATGAGATAAAGGAAACAATAAATGAATAAAACAACCGATGAAACATGTATTTTCAGAGACATCTGATCAAATTGGAACGATACAGAGAAGGTTTCCATGGCCCCTGCATAAGGATGAAACACAAAAACAACCAAAGAAACTTTGTGGGAAATTATATTTCCCCATTCAATAAAAAAGGATACTCAACTTGAGGGTTATAATGGGTAAAAAATCGAAAAACTAGAATGATATAGATAGGTTTGAGAAAAAGTGGTCAGTAGGAAGGCCAAAGGAATCCACACAATAAGTACAATTCATTAAATAAAGGATTCATAAAGCTCAAGTTTGATATGTAATATTTTAATTTTTTTTTCATATATTGAGAATGTAAATATATAATATCTTCTTAAATAACTCATATTTATTTAATTAAATGAAAACATTTACCTGAGGAAAAAGTTCATCAGCCTACACCAATTTTATTTGAAAAACATTCTGTAAACTGTATTAAAAATTTGTTTATAAATATCCTTTTTCGAAATACCTTTTAAAAATTTTAAAGAATAAAATACAACATATATCCCATTTAAAGAACATATTGGAATAAATATGATAACATGATTTGAATTATTATCATAAAAAAGTCTCCATACATTATCAAATTTATTAAAGAATGAAATGTGCCATAAAATAACCATTCCATAATCAATCACCATAAGGAATTTCCCTTTTCCATCTAAGTATAGATGGACCCCCCCAAGTTCCTCATATCAAACTCATGATCTAATATATTCAATATCCATTTCTCATGATAAATTATATGTAAAAACACATATTTTTTCTTGAGGGGTAGTGTTTCTCATCTTGGAAACCACATCAAACTTATTCTAAAAAGCACATGCCTTAGCCTAGATGAGTGGAGTCTCCCTTCCAAAACACCAAAAACTTTTTCCTAGTGGCTTATTTAATAAATTTTCATAGTAAATAATAGATTATTAAATTATCATTACCTCTTTGATATTTTTCTTCCCATGTTCTTAACCATTTTAAAAACATCATATTCCATTTAAAAATACAAGCCCTTTTAACAACCCTTCACAATCCATTTAATTTATAAAATACCAATTTCCTTTAATTTATTTTCTATCAAATAAAGGATAAAGAATTTAAAATATCATAAGATTCATACATATATTTAATAAATCATTAAATCCATCGTAACATGGTTTTAATTAATTTGGAAACCATTTTAAAACATAGAATGAAATTGAGGTGTTGGTAAACATGCCTGTATGATTTATTTATATAGAACCCTATAAAAATTGGAATACATTAATCCATTTTGAATTACCTTGAAAAATCCAAAAAAGTAAAATAAATACATTTAGAAAGATTTCATTACAAATCCACCTTAAAAAAAATTCAAATTGAGAGCCTGAATTCTAATGTTTTAAAGGTTCCACCCATTATTTCCAAATAAAATATCACACACACACACACACACACTTATATTTATCATTTCACATATTCACATATTCCTATATGAATTTTTCAGAATTCACCTATATATATATTTTTGTAAAACTATGTATATGTGTATAACCATTGAGTATATGAAATGGAATTTATAAAGATCACACTTTTATTAAAAACCATCTTTGAAATACTTAACTAATACTTAAGATTTCAATTATGAATTGAAATTCAATGTAAATCAGGAGGAAGAAATTGGAATTCACATTAGAATTTGAAAAAATGATATAACATTGAAAAAAGTTAACAAAGGATATCCATGAATTTGTTAAGAAGTTATTGTGTGTGGTGGTGGACAAGAAATTTATATTTAGGCGCATATAAAAGAAAATTTCTTCATTATGTAGGAAAAAAAAGTAAACCTTGGCTTCCATCTTTAAATAATCCCATAATTATACCTACTATATTATTTGTGAAAGAAAAAACATATTAAAAAACAATAAAATAAGTGTTCATGTTTTTGAATCCAAATACAAGGGGAATAATACTTGTATCAAGGGTGTATACTCTAATGCATTAGTTATGGGTTGAATGGGTCCTGAAAAGGATATCGAATTCCATAGGAAACTAATTTTTCAAGAATTTAGAATAAAAAACTCTTCTGGGGTGCTTCTAAGAGTGGTGCATAGTGATAGGAGATAAAAAATCTATAAGATAAAATAAAATAAGGAAAAAAGAGGGAGAGAAACCATATCATATGAAGACTGCACATGGAATCACAATGAATTATGTATAAAATCCAAGGAGAGTGGTTATGTGAAGTCGTGGCTGAGGCATCCCCCGTTCCCTAGTATGCAATGTGGGTAAGAGCAAGTGTAGTGAACCCTTTAAGGATTTTAATTTATTAATGGAAAAATATGGATTTTGAAAATATATAAGTCCATGGGAATAAAACATTGTTAAAGAAACAACGAGAAAAAGGTGAAGTTATTACTATAATTTATAGAAACCTTATATTGGTAGGGTTCCCAGTCAGAAATACTATGGAAAAACCATGAAATTCGGCTCTTCCATATGATATATGCATTCACATAGTGTGTCCATGGTTTCTAGTGACCTTTTTCCATCCGTGTACCTATGTAAAAATTTTAAAATATAAAAAAGATAAATTTATATTTTTTAGAATTTGAGAAAAAGATGATAAACAATTTTTTTAAATAAAAAAATATTAAAATTGGGGTCAGGGTGTTTTAGATCTTTCCACCATAATGATTTCTTCCCCTAGAAATAATTGGATAAAATAGTTATCTCATTAAGAAACTGAGTAAAACCTCATAACTAAAGACATTACCTGATAAATTTAACGATTGACTTGAATTCCCACCAATTCATTGAAACATCGTCCTTAAGATATAAATGGTACATACCATGATTGTCCAATTTTCTTTTTACAAATAACTATAAATGAATATAAACCAACAAATAGTATCTTAGAGTAAGAGATAATGGTTGAAAACCTAAATCACCACCTCAAAACCCAAATGGAAACAGAAAAAAATGTCCATAATAAGAATAACTAATGAAGACAAAGTTTTAAAAAGTTTCGTTCTGGTGGGAGTGGTTGGGAATGAAATCCAAAATGGATCTTCCGGGAAGAAAAATATAACAAAAAAAGAATCCAAATATTGAAATACCAAATGAATAAAAAATTATGGTTTCTTAACTATATTTGATCTTTTAAATATACAAGTGAAATATCAAATACATTCAATTACTCTCAAGAGACACATGATTAAAACTCCTTCTAAAGAAGAAGTGTTAACTAGGGACACAACTCAAATCTAGAAGTAAAAAAGAAAATAAGAAACCATCTCCATGGGTTGAAAACAAAATAGGACCTCAAAAGAGAATGACAGAAAAATGTTTGGATGGAAAATATAAGACATAACAAAAATGAATTCCAGATATATGTACATCAATACATAGAAAAGGTTCATAGATTCAATCCAAGAGGGAGTGAGTAACCTAGGAAATTTAATTCATAAAACTTAATCTTAGTGTACCATATCTATAAATTAAAATATTGAACTCATCTAAATTACTACAATGGTCATCCTAGTCCCCCCTTGAACATCCCATTAAAGGAAGAACCTCTTCACTTGGATAAATTTACAAAAAAGACATGAGTTTCTTGACCAAAAAACTAAGGTAGAAGAATTTTCCAAATGAACCACATTCTAGGGTCAACCAAGAGAACATATTAGGAGATAAAATGATCAAAATTTAATTTATAAAACTCAAATTATAACCCAAATCATTTTACTGACCAATAGTATCTGAAGACACTCATCCTAATATAGTATCAATAAGAATAAGTTCGAAAGAGAAAAAAACCACCCTTATAGAATGAAAATACATACAGAAAATTGAAGGAAAACACCCTACAAGAATGTTACAAACCCATTTAATACAAATCGTATTTGGAGGTAGAAGACAAAATCAAATAAACAAATCAAAATGGGTCATAATTTATAATTTCAATCAAATAGATTGAAAAGAAAACAATGGGCATGTAAATAAATACACTTATAATTTTTCAAAGACACCACTTTTTAAAAACCACCCATTCCACATTAAATATTATTTTATAAATGATATAACATCGTAAGGATAAATAATTTTTTTTTCAAAACATTATTCCCAATTTTCTCAATTAGAAAAACTAACAAAAGTTATTTAATTTTTTTTTCCAAAATATTTTGCAATAAATCATATTTAAAACAAACCCTTGAAATCCTCTTTCAAAAATCGAAGGAAAAAATAAAATTTTCAAACTCCACCTTATCCCATATTTTAAAAGTACCCTTTTTAAAATATTTTACTTTTTAAAGAAACTAATTATTTATTTATAAATAACCTTTACAATAATAAATCACTTTTTTAAAAATCCAACAGAAATCAATTACCAAGAAGACACCTTTCCCATTTTAAAATCATTTATTAAAAACATAAAACCAACTTTATATTCCAATTAAATTTGGGAAAACTATTTATCGTTTTCAAAAAATGATACATCATAATTTTATATGAATCATTTAATTTTAAGTTCAAATTTTACCCACAAAACACAGACATAATATAATAAAAACGAATTGAAACCAAAATAGTGTTATACATAATTAGAAAATGGGACTAGTGTCACTGTGATATTTAGTCACAAGGCTCAGCGGACCATGTTACACCCACAAAACTAGTTCCAGGAGTCATATCACACCTTGTACTTGGGCTTCCCAAGACTACCATGACCCCATGAGCTCATCAGGTACCACTATTTCACTCATGTTTTCATCCACCAAACCTGAAATCCTTAAAAAATAAGAAAAATAAATAAAGGAAAATCAAAATAAAATACCCAAAACCTAACATCCCATGGTCACTAAAGGTGATGGTAATCAATAACTAGCTATAAAATTCCAAATATTATCTTATAAGTCTTGAGAATATTATCCCCATCTACGGGACACACAGAAATAAAAAATGGACATGTTGAAACTGAGGAATAATTTAAAACTTGCCTATAATACCATTTCATAACGAGAAAACCCTAGCTAACTCATGGGAAGCCCATGGAGTGTTCCTAATCACACTAGGGTGTAGAAAAGTTTAGTGGGCACCATATTTAGTCAGGGGGAATGGTTTTACCCAATAATCAATGTTTCTAAAAAGGGAAAAGTATGTATAACTCGTACATATATTAGATATATATTCTAAATCCAATAGGTAAGAATATAAAGTAAAATTAGAAAAAAAGTATAAAAAATATCTAACTAATACCTATTAATGTTGTAGTCTTCCTACCAAATAAGAATATATTTTGATCCCTCCAAAATTAATTTTCATTGAAAACTAATAGATATAGCTACCCTCTAGTTGTGGAAAGTAGTAAATGTACACTATGGTCGATGTGATAAATGAAACTAAAAATGAATAAAACCACAAAAGTTCCACTATATAACATTATAAATATCCATCCACTACTAAATTCTCATAACCAAGAGGGATGTAATAGATAATCATGAACATGAATTTGAAAAGACACTGTTATGAATGAGAAAAAGAGATCAATAAAGATACGAAGGAAACCACACCCCATTGATGAGTATTTAAAGAAAGGATATGTTAAATTATTGTTTGAAATACAATATTTGAAAATTGGTTTTCCATAATTAGAATTTAAAGATCCAATATCATCTTAGACACTTCCAATTTTTTCCTTTAAATAAAAACATTTACTTAAGGAAGAATTTCAACATCCTAAACCTCTTTTATTGAAAAACCCATTTTGAATTTTTTTTTTTCAAAAACCATTTAGAAAAATTCATGTTATAAATCCTTTTAAGAACATCTAAAAAATCAAAGAAAACATAAATTGATCTTAGATTTATTAATAAATGAAATCCAATTTCATTCTTTTAAAATTTCATTTTTTTATAAAATTATCAACTTTACTAAATAAAGAAAAGTGCTATAATATAAATATTCTTCAATAAAGTACCACGTGGAAAATTCTAAGGTCATATAAGGTTTTTTTGGGACTATATTTCATTATATAAAAATCATGATCTAATCGAATAAATATCCAATGTGTGCACTATCTATTAAGGTGAACATTCCTTGGCCCTAGATGGGTAGTTTCACCTATCCACAACACCACACAAAACATCTCTTAAAGATCACATGCCTTGACCTAGTGGTCTGAAGTCACGCTTCCAGGACATGAATACCTTTATCATAGTGGTTCAATTGGTAATGTGGAATTGTAACAGCCCAGTCCAGCCCACGATCATGAAATTGTCCGCTTTGGGCCTAACCCACACAGTTTTTCTTTCCTTGGGCTCTGTCCATCGAGAAACCCCCAGGAAAAGGCCTCATGATGGGAGAGGTATCCAAAACACCTTATAATGGGGTGTTTTTTGCTCCTCCTCCTTCGATGGGGGATTTTCCTAACCCACCCCCTAGAAGGGCCCAATGTCCTAACTGATATATCAAATAAAACCTGGCTCTGATACCATTTCTAACGGCCCAGTCTAGCCCACGATCATGATATTGTCTGCTTTGGGCCTAGCCCACACAGTTTTTCTTTCCCTCGTGTAATGGCCCGGACCTCTCCTGTCCATTTCTTTGTAAAAAATTTGATGTGGTCAAACACGACACGTGTTGTAATAATAATTTTTTTTATAATAATAATTGATAATGGTGGTGTGAAAATATTTGGTGTTAATTAGATAAAATGGTTTTAATTTAATCATTGTAAAATATAAGAAATAAAATCGAATATATTTAATAAAATGATGGGAGGCGCATGGAATAAGTAATAAAGGAATAAATTACAATAAATGAGGCTCATGTAATAAATTATAAAGGAATGAAATGCATGGGGTGCATGGGTGTGACCTTGTACAGGAGGCGTTGTGCGGTTCTCCACAATTAAAGTTAGAATTGTGTTAATAACATTAAAAGGGTATTATTATATAATAATTTGTTATAATAATAATAACATGAAGAGGCACGTGAATGGGGTTCCCAACCATGCGTGAATATAATGTTATGGGATATATGGAGTAATTATGTGAAAATAATGGGCGTCAATAATAATAATAATTATTAATGTTAATGATGGGGACCCGTTGATGAAATTGAAAGAGGATTTATTACTATTGAATTAAATAATAATGATAAAGGTGACAGAAATATGTTTGTGATTGGTAAATTAAATTAAATGGGTTTAATTTTTGGTTAGTAAATTAAATTATTTGAATTTAATTAAATGGAATGGTTTTAACTTAATAACCATGGTAAACTAATTTAATGGGAATAAATTAGTACATTAATTATGGGTGTTATTATTATTAATTTTATTAAATAATAAAGTTGAAGTGAGAATGGAGTTTGGGGCGTTCCACATGGAGTAAAAGAAATGGGAGGCGCCACTTTTGGTGGTGGGAGAGAATCATGAAAGAAAAAAAAATAGATTGGAGAGAGAAACAAAAAATAATAATAAGAGAAATAAAAGTAAAAGACAAATAAATGAAAAAGGAGGAATTGGTGCTTAATTATAGCGCCCATGAAGACTCCAAAACGTGATTGCTTTTGGAGTTATGAAAAATAAATAAATAATTGATTAATAATAATAATAAAATATTGTTATTATTAATTTTGTTGATAAAACACTTTTTTGTCCGTAACTTCTTCGTGCGATCTCTGTTTCATGAACTGTCAGTGGCAGTGCAACCCTGACTACGAGACGAAAATTATGAGTCCAATATTGGATGTCTTTTTCGGGTTTTCGGATTGGGTACCTGAAACGCTCATGAATTAATAGATTTAATATTGTTATTATTACGGGATCTTGTATCCAACGTATCTCCCTCATACGGTATCGGATTGACGATCCGTCAGCGACAGCGTAACCCTAAAGTTATGACGGTCATTTTAAGACCATTAATGAGCTACTTTTATGACTCATGCCTCAGGTCAACGAAACACCACATATTGATAGAATTATCATTATTATTAAAATGCGTGGAAACCGCGTGACGTGTTAACCAATCAAAACATGTAACGTATGTACGGTCACATCGTGTATTCATTAATGCACGCTGAATACGGATTTACCTATTCGTTGCCTATATAAGAACGAGGTCATGTTTTATCTTCCATATCGATCGCTTCTTTGTCGCACGACGACGCTCTTGGACAATCGAGAAGTATTCCTCCTCTAACTTCTTTGTCCGAGCTCCGAATTACAATCCGTCAGTGGCCACAGGATCGTAGCGATGAGATGAAACTTCTAAGCCCGGACTTGTCACCTTTCCTTCCGGCCTTCCTTCTCCAGCTTCCATCCTAGGAGGCATTTGTCGGGTTTGGCGAAGGCGGAGGACACCGAAGGACGTTGTCGGAAGCGACGTGATCGGGACCTTTTGAGGTAGGGGTTTACCTTCGTCTCTCTATTTGGTGAAACATGCAGGGTGGGATATTTCTCTTTTGTTCCATGGGATGCAGTTGAACTTTAAATAAAGATAATAACCGGATAAAGAAGGGTTTTGGGTTTTGTGCTGTTTCTATTGCCTTCCAGTTTCTTTATCTTCTGATTGTGATTTTGGATTGAAAGGCCTTTGCTTACTGAAAATCAAGGCCGTTGGTGGCCTTTGCATGCGCAATTTATATCTAAATTGTTTGTGGTTGGTTTTGTTAAAACATGGAAAATGGATAAGCACGTAAGACTGGCTGATTAAATGAGAATGAAAACCTTATGTGATCACCCCAGTTGAACAAAATTGGAATAATGAACATGTTGGTGGTTTGGTTGTTTTGTGGGAAATGTTTGTGTAAATGATGGGGTTGAAATGGGAAGTGGTTGGTTGTGGAAAATGCCTTTATTTATGAAAAGTGTTTTGATTATGAAAAGTGTTTTGGAAGTAAAAGGTGTTTTCAAATGCGGAAATGTTTTGTGTGTGGAAAGGGTTTTATGTGTGGAACTTTGAAATAAATGAATGATGGAATGTTTTATGGTTGTGATAATCTTTTGTAAATGAAATGGCATGTGGTTTCTTGCGTTTTACCTAACCTTGGTTGTGGATGGCAGGTATATGTTTGTGAAAGGTTTTGTCTGGATGATAGTTGCCCAGTAGTAATAATTTTGTTAAACCATTGCATGAAACATGAAAACCTAAATGGGGTTGGGGGATGATTGTTTGGTTGTTGATGCATGCTTCGTGGTAGCAGTGCCGAGGCACATGCTCAGTTTCTCTTTTTAAGAAGCCATAGGTTGGGCTGTGTGTTTGGTATATGTATATATATAATTGTATCTTTGTGTTTTGTCGCACCACACTCATGTCAAGAACCTAGTGCCGAACACTCCCATTTTATGGGAGAGGGTGTTCCCCATTAGTTACTAGCTCCTTCCTACTCCTTTTTCCATAGGCTATGATGGCTTGAGGTGACCTTACACCCAAGACTCTTCGGGTAGGTCTCGGAGGCTGTGATGGCTTGAGGCGACCTTTAGCCCAAGACTCTTCGGGCAGGCTTACCATTCCCAAGAACCTTCGGTATGAGGCCCAGGTGTCTGCGGGCGGGTTAGTGGTTGTGGCCCAGGTGTTTGCGGGCGAGATGCGTGGTTGTGAGGCCCAGGTGTGTGCAGGAGGGATGCGTGGTTTGGCCCAGGTGTGTGCGGGCGGGAAGAGTGTGGTAGCGTCAGGACGTTTGCCGTTAGGAAGAGTAGCATCTAATTAAGTGGGAAATGGTGCGAGGTACCCAATACTTTTGTTCTATATATATATATACTAAACTTGTTTGTGTTACTTGGTGAGTGTGACCAGTGAGGCTGGGTGGATAGTTTTTCCTTGTTAGTTTCTGGTTCTTCTGTTTTCTCACGGGACCTTAGGGTGTCTCCCCACTTGTGCACAAGAGCTTTAGGTTTCCCTACTGAGTATACTTGTATGCTCACCCTACGTTTACTTTCAGGTTTCCAGGAGGACTACCAGGGCCGTGCGGGACCCTACTAGTCGGGCAGTTGGAGTTGTTGCAGTTGTTGTTCTCTTGTTTTCTTTGGCATTGTACTTTTGAGCTTCCTTGTACTTGTACCTTGTTATAAAAATTGTTTAAACATGCATGTGGGCTTGGTTTGGGTTTATTTATATACACTTGTTCTTTTCCCTTTTTGGTGGTTGACTTGTCCTATTTCCCAATCCAAAATAATAAAAAGGGTAATGCCTCCCATATTTGTGTAAACTCATACCCTTGGTGATAGTCGCCACCCCGGGGCCTACTGGAGGCGGGACTCGAGGGTCATTATCTCCCTTTCACCATTTCCAGCTCAGGAGGGGCATCTTTGATGGAAGGGGGTCGTGACAGAATGGTATCAGAGGTGATGGTTGAGAGATAGGATGGAGTCTGGAGTTAGGCACAGTGAGGATTGCCTGGGATGGTAGGGCAACAATGTTTGTTAATCTTGGTGCGTGACATAGGCCAGGGAAGACCAGCTAGGACACGGGATTTTAGGTCCCCCCGTGATCCGATGCAAGGACTCTGAGCCTACCGAACGACCAAGTGAGACTATATTGATTGCAGGTTAGAGACCCTAGGGATGGTACATGCATCATAATGTTTGTGTTTTACTTGATTTGGGTGTTCTGGGAAAGAAATTGAAATAAAATGATAAATTAAAACTTTGAGTTTTTCATTACTACTTGGGCTTAGGCGTTCCCTGTTTACCGAACAACTATGGCACCTGGACGTCAACAGAACAACAGAGGAGTGGGACACAGACAGTTTCATGCAATAGAAGTGGCAACCCTAGAAAGGCCAGAGATCAAGAGAGATGTTTCCGGTTTTACTTAAATGCTCTCATTTATGTTTTGTTTAAATTCAAGATCATCACACTCCTTTGTTGAAACTCATTCTCGCCCATGCTTTGGGCCTGGAACTTTTTTTTTCCTGAATTTATAATTCTAAGTTGTTTCCATCTTTCCTTTAAATGTGTGTGAAGAGTCATAACATGTGGGGAGAGGAGGACATAATCCCTAATCAAGACGCATTAATGTGGATGCAATTAAACCCGTGCATGAGAGTCAGTGCCGCCTAAAGCGGATAATATCTCGACATGGGAGAAGGAATTCCTCAAGCCATGTGTTTGGGAAATTTATTGATGTTTTGTATGGTGTTGGGGGGCAGTGTAAGTTGGAAAATCCTAATATATGGAAGTGGGAAGGCTCAGTCCTTAATCGAGAGGCATTAATGCGGATGCGATTAAACCCGTGCAGGCGAGTCAGTGCCGCCTAAAGCGGATAATATCTCGACATAGGAGAGGGAATTCCTAACTCACATAATTAGGGTTGTTGGTTGTTTCTTGTTATGACAAGAGGCCTGAGAGGTATCTTGAGGGGTGGTTGTCTGGACCTTTCCCCCTTTTATGGGTTGGTTTTAATTCTTGAGGACGAGAATGTTTTGAGAGGTATCTGGTGTAATGGCCCGGACCTCTCCGGTCCATTTCTTTGTAAAAAATTTGATGTGGTCAAACATGACACGTGTTGTAATAATAAGTTTTTTATAATAATAATTGATAATGGTGGCGTGAAAATATTTGGGGTTAATTAGATAAAATGGTTTTAATTTAATCATTGTAAAATATAAGAAATAAAATCGAATATATTTAATAAAATGATGGGAGGCGCATGGAATAAGTAATAAAGGAATAAATTACAATAAATGAGTCTCATGTAATAAATTATAAAGGAATGAAATGCATGGGGTGCATGGGTGTGACCTTGTACAGGAGGCGTTGTGCGGTTCTCCACAATTAATGTTGGAATTGTGTTAATAACATTAAAAGGGTAATATTATATAATAATTTGTTATAATAATAATAACGTGAAGAGGCACGTGAATGGGGTTCCCAACCATGCGTGAATATAATGTTATGGGATATATGGAGTAATTATGTGAAAATAATGGGCGTCAATAATAATAATAATTATTAATGTTAATGATGGGGACCCGTTGATGAAATTGAAAGAGGATTTTTTACTATTGAATTAAATAATAATGATAAAGGTGACAGAAATATGTGTGTGATTGGTAAATTAAATTAAATGGGTTTAATTTTTGGTTAGTAAATTAAATTATTTGAATTTAATTAAATGGAATGGTTTTAACTTAATAAACATGGTAAACTAATTTAATGGGATTAAATTAGTACATTAATTATGGGTGTTATTATTATTAATTTTATTAAATAATAAAGTTGAAGTGAGAATGATGTTTGGGGTGTTCCACACGGAGTAAAAGAAATGGGAGGCGCCACTTTTGGTGGTGGGAGAGAATCATGAAAGAAAAAAAAATAGATTGGAGAGAGAAACAAAAAATAATAAAAAGAGAAATAAAATTAAAAGACAAATAAATGAAAAAGGAGGAATTGGTGCTTAATTATAGCGCCCATGAAGACTCCAAAACGTGATTTCTTTTGGAGTTATGAAAAATAAATAAATAATTGATTAATAATAATAATAAAATATTGTTATTATTAATTTTGTTGATAAAACACTTTTTTGTCCGTAACTTCTTCGTGCGACCTCGGTTTCACGAACTGTCAGTGGCAGTGCGACCCTGACTACGAGACGAAAATTATGAGTCCAATATTGGATGTCTTTTTCGGGTTTTCGGATTGGGTACCCGAAACACTCATGAATTAATAGATTTAATATTGTTATTATTACGGGATCTTGTATCCAACGTATCTCCCTCATACGGTATCGGATTGACGATCCGTCAGCGACAACGTAACCCTGAAGTTATGACGGTCATTTTAAGACCATTAATGAGCTACTTTTATGACTCATGCCTCGGGTCAATGAAACACCACATATTGATAGAATTATCATTATTATTAAAACGCGTGGAAACCGCGTGACGTGTTAACCAATCAAAACATGTAACGTATGTACGGTCACATCATGTATTCATTAATGCACGCTGAATACGGATTTACCTATTCATATCCTATATAAGAACGAGGTCATGTTTTATCTTCCATATCGATCACTTCTTTGTCGCACGACGACGCTCTTGGACAATCGAGAAGTATTCCTCCTATAACTTCTTTGTCCGAGCTCCGAATTACAATCCGTCAGCGGCCACAGGATCGTAGCGACGATAAAAAGCTTCTAAGCCTGGACTTGTCACCTTTCCTTCCGTCCTTCCTCCTCCAGCTTCCATCCTAGGAGGAGTTTGTCGGGTTTGGCGAAGGCGGAGGACACCGAAGGACGTCGTCGGAAGCGACGTGATCGGGACCTTTTGAGGTAGGGGTTTACCTTCGTCTCTCTATTTGGTGCAACATGTAGGGTGGGATATTTCTCTTTTGTTCCATGGGATGCAGTTGAACTTTAAATAAAGATAATAACCAGATAAATAAGGGTTTGGGGTTTTGTTCTGTTTCTATTGCCTTCCAGTTTCTTTATCTTCTGATTGTGATTTTGGATTGAAAGGCCTTTGCCTACTGAAAATCAAGGCCGTTGGTGGCCTTTGCGTGCGCAATTGATATCTGAATTGTTTGTGGTTTTTTTGTTAAAACATGGAAAATGGATAAGCACGTAAGACTGGCTGATTAAATGAGAATGAAAACCTTGTGTCATCACCCCGGTTGAACAAAATTGGAATAATGAACATGTTGGTGGTTTGGTTGTTTTGTGGGAAATGTTTTTGTAAACGATGGGGTTGAAATGGAAAGTGGTTGGTTGTGGAAAATGCCTTTATTTATGAAAAGTGTTTTGATTATGAAAAGTGTTTTGGAAGTAAAAGGTGTTTTCAAATGCGGAAATGTTTTGTGTGTGGAAAGGGTTTTATGTGTGGAACTTTGAAATAAATGAACGATGGAATGTTGTATGGTTGTGATAATCTTTTGTAAATGAAATGGAATGTGGTTGCTTAAGTTTTACCTAAACTTGGTTGTGGATGGCAAGGATATGTTTGTGAAAGATTTTGTCTGGATGATAGTTTCCCAGTAGTAATAATTTTGTTAAACCATTGCATGAAACATGAAAACCTAAATGGGGTTGGGGGATGATTGTTTGGTTGTTGATGCATGCTTCGTGGTAGCAGTACCGAGGCACATGCTCAGTTTCTCTTTTTAAGAAGCCATAGGTTGGGCTGTGTGTTTGGTATATGTATATATATAATTGTATCTTTGTGTTTTGTCTCACCACACCCATGTCAAGCACCTAGTGCCGAACACTCCCATTTTATGGGAGAGGGTGTTCCCCCTTAGTTACTAGCTCCTTCCTGCTCCTTCTTCCATAGGCTATGATGGATTGAGGTGACCTTACACCCAAGACTCTTCGGGTAGGTCTCGGATGCTGTGATGGCTTGAGGCGACCTTTATCCCAAGACTCTTCGGGCAGGCTTACCATTCCCAAGAACCTTCGGGATGAGGCCCAGGTGTCTACGGGCGGGTTAGTGGTTGTGGCCCAGGTGTGTGCGGGAGAGATGCGTGGTTGTGAGGCCCAGGTGTGTGCGGGCGGGATGTGTGGTTTGGACCAGGTGTGTGTGGGTGGGAAGAGTGTGGTAGCGTCATGACGTTTTCCGTTAGGAAGAGCAACATCTAATTAAGTGGGAAATTGTGTGGGGTACCCAATACTTTTGTTCTATATATATATATACTAAACTTGTTTGTGTTACTTGGTGAGTGTGACCAGTGAGGCTGGGTGGATAGTTTTTCCTTGTTAGTTTCTGGTTCTTCTGTTTTCTCACGGGACCTTAGGGTGTCTCTCCACTTGTGCACGAGAGCTTTAGGTTTCCCTACTGAGTATACTTGTATGCTCACCCTACGTTTACTTTCAGGTTTCCAGGAGGACTACCAGGGCCGTGCGGGACCCTACTAGTCGGGCAGTTGGAGTTGTTGCAGTTGTTGTTCTCTTGTTTTCTTTGGCATTGTACTTTTGAGCTTCCTTGTACTTGTACCTTGTTATAAAAATTGTTTAAACATGCATGTGGGCTTGGTTTGGGTTTATTTATATACACTTGTTCTTTTCCCTTTTTGGTGGTTGACTTGTCCTATTTCCCGATCCAAAATAATAAAAAGGGTAATGCCTCCCATATTTGTGTAAACTCATACCCTTGGTTCTAGTCGCCACCCCGAGGCCTACTGGAGGTGGGACTCGGGGGTCATTATCTCCCTTTCACCATTGCCAGCTCAGGAGGGGCATCTTTGATGGAAGGGGGTCGTGACAGAATGGTATCAGAGGTGATGGTTGAGAGATAGGATAGAGTCTGGAGTTAGGCACAATGAGGATTGCATGGGATGGTAGGGCAACAATGTTCGTTAATCTTGGTGCGTGACATAGGCCAGGGAAGACCGGCGAGGACACGGGATTTTAGGGCCCCCCGTGATCCGATGCAAGGACTCTGAGCCTACCAAAAGACCAAGTGAGACTATATTGATTGCAGGTTAGAGACCCTAGGGAAGGTACATGCATCATAATGTTTGTGTTTTACTTGATTTGGGTGTTATGGGAAAGAAATTGAAATAAAATGATAAATTAAGACTTTGAGTTTTTCATTACTACTTGGGCTTAGGCGTTCCCTGTTTACCGAACAACTATGGCACCTGGACGTCAACAGAACGGCAGAGGAGTGGGACACAGACAGTTTCATGCAATAGAAGTGGAAACCCTAGCAAGGCCAGAGATCAAGAGAGATGTTTCCAGTTTTACTTAAATGCTCTCATTTATGTTTTGTTTAAATTCAAGATCATCACACTCCTTTGTTGAAACTCATTCTCGCCCATGCTTTTGGCCTGGAACTTTTTTTTTTCATGAATTTATAATGCTAAGTTGTTTCCCTCTTTCCTTTAAATGTGTGTGAAGAGTCATAACATGTGGGGAGAGGAGGACCTAATCCCTAATCAAGACGCATTAATGTGGATGCGATTAAACCCGCGCAGGAGAGTCAGTGCCGCCTAAAGCGGATAATATCTCGACATGGGAGAAGTAATTCCTCAAGCCATGTGTTCGGGAAATTTATTGATGTTTTGTATGGTGTTGGGGGGCAGTGTAAGTTGGAAAATCCTAATATATGGAAGTGGGAAGGCTCAGTCCTTAATCGAGAGGCATTAATGCGGATGCGATTAAACCCGTGCAGGCGAGTCAGTGCCGCCTAAAGCGGATAATATCTCGACATAGGAGAGGGAATTCCTAACTCACATAATTAGGGTTGTCGGTTGTTTCTTGTTATGACAAGAGGCCTGAGAGGTATCTTGAGGGGTGGTTGTCCGGACTTTTCCCCCTTTTATGGGTTGGTTTTAATTCTCGAGGAAGAGAATGTTTTGAGAGGTATCTGGTGTAATGGCCCGGACCTCTCCGGTCCATTTCTTTGTAAAAAATTTGATGTGGTCAAACACGACACGTGTTGTAATAATAATTTTTTTTATAATAATAATTGATAATGGTGGCGTGAAAATATTTGGTGTTAATTTGATAAAATGGTTTTAATTTAATCATTGTAAAATATAAGAAATAAAATCGAATATATTTAATAAAATGATGGGAGGCGCATGGAATAAGTTATAATGGAAGAAATTACAATAAATTAGGCTCATGTAATAAATTATAAAGGAATGAAATGCATGGGGTGCATGGGTGTGACCTTGTACAGGAGGCGTTGTGCGGTTCTCCACAATTAAAGTTGGAATTGTGTTAATAACATTAAAAGGGTATTATTATATAATAATTTGTTATAATAATAATAACGTGAAGAGGCATGTGAATGGGGTTCCCAACCATGCGTGAATATAATGTTATGGTATATATGGAGTAATTATGGGAAAATAATGGGCGTCAATAATAATAATAATTATTAATGTTAATGATGGGGACCCATTGACGAAATTGAAAGAGGATTTATTACTATTGAATTAAATAATAATGATAAAGGTGACAGAAATATGTGTGTGATTGGTAAATTAAATTAAATGGGTTTAATTTTTGGTTAGTAAATTAAATTATTTGAATTTAATTAAATGGAATGGTTTTAACATAATAACCATGGTAAACTAATTTAATGGGATTAAATTAGTACATTAATTATGGGTGTTATTATTATTAATTTTATTAAATAATAAAGTTGAAGTGAGAATGGAGTTTGGGGCGTTCCACATGGAGTAAAAGAAATGGGGGCGCCACTTTTGGTGGTGGGAGAGAATCATGAAAGAAAAAAAAAAGATTGGAGAGAGAAACCAAAAATAATAATAAGAGAAATAAAATTAAAAGACAAATAAATGAAAAAGGAGGAATTGGTGCTTAATTATAGCGCCCATGAAGACTCCAAAACGTGATTGCTTTTGGAGTTATGAAAAATAAATAAATAATTGATTAATAATAATAATAAAATATTGTTATTATTAATTTTGTTGATAAAACACTTTTTTGTCCGTAACTTCTTCGTGCGACCTCGGTTTCACGAACTGTCAGTGGCAGTGCGACCCTGACTACGAGACAAAAATTATGAGTCCAATATTGGATGTCTTTTTCAGGTTTTCGGATTGGGTACCCGAAACGCTCATGAATTAATAGATTTAATATTGTTATTATTACGGGATCTTGTATCCAACGTATCTCCCTCATACGGTATCGGATTGACGATCCGTCAGCGACAGCGTAACCCTGAAGTTATGACGACCATTTTAAGACCATTAATGATATAATTTTATGACTCATGCCTCGGGTCAACGAAACACCACATATTGATAGAATTATCATTGTTATTAAAACACGTGGAAACCGCGTGACGTGTTAACCAATCAAAAAATGTAACGTAAGTACGGTCGCATCGTGTATTCATTAATGCACGCTGAATACGGATTTACCTATTCGTTGCCTATATAAGAACGAGGTCATGTTTTATCTTCCATATCTATCGCTTCTTTGTCGCACGACGACGCTCTTGGATAATCGATAAGTATTCCTCCTCTAACTTCTTTGTCCGAGCTCCGAATTACAATCCGTCAGCGGCCACAGGATCGTAGCGACGAGACGAAGCTTCTAAGACCGGACTTTTCACCTTTACTTCTGGCCTTCCTTCTCCAGCTTCCATCCAAGGAGGCATTTGTCGGGTTTGGCGAAGGCGGAGGACACCGAAGGACGTCGTCGGAAGCGACGTGATCGGGACCTTTTGAGGTAGGGGTTTACCTTCGTCTCTCTATTTGGTGCAACATGCAGGGTGAGATATTTCTATTTTGTTCCATGGGATGCAGTTGAACTTTAAATAAAGATAATAACCGGATAAAGAAGGGTTTGGGGTTTTGTGCTGTTTCTATTGCCTTCCAGTTTCTTTATCTTCTGATTGTGATTTTGGATTGAAAGGCCTTTGCCTACTGAAAATCAAGGCCGTTGGTGTCCTTTGCATGCACAATTGATATCTGAATTGTTTGTGGTTGGTTTTGTTAAAACATAGAAAATGGATAAGCACGTAAGACTGGCTGATTAAATGAGAATGAAAACCTTGTGTGATCACCCCGGTTGAACAAAATTGGAATAATGAACATGTTGGTGGTTGGGTTGTTTTGTGGGAAATGTTTTTGTAAATGATGGGGTTGAAATGGGAAGTGGTTGGTTGTGGAAAATGCCTTTATTTATGAAAAGTGTTTTGATTATGAAAAGTGTTTTGGAAGTAAAAGGTGTTTTCAAATGCGGAAATGTTTTGTGTGTGGAAAGGGTTTTATGTGTGGAACTTTGAAATAAATGAATGATGGAATGTTGTATGGTTGTGATAATATTTTGTAAATGAAATGGCATGTGGTTGCTTGCGTTTTACCTAACCTTGGTTGAGATGGCAGGGATATGTTTGTGAAAGGTTTTGTCTGGATGATAGTTGCCCAGTAGTAATAATTTTGTTAAACCATTGCATGAAACATGAAAACCTAAATGGGGTTGGAGGATGATTGTTTGGTTGTTGATGCATGCTTCGTGGTAGCAGTGCTGAGGCACATGCTCAGTTTCTCTTTTTAAGAAGCCATAGGTTGGGCTGTGTGTTTGGTATATGTATATATATAATTGTATCTTTGTGTTTTGTCGCACAACACCCATGTCAAGCACCTAGTGTCGAACACTCCCATTTTATGGGAGAGGGTGTTCCCCCTTAGTTACTATCTCCTTCCTACTCCTTCTTCCATAGGCTATGATGGCTTGAGGTGACCTTACACCCAAGACTCTTCGGGTAGGTCTCGGAGGCTGTGATGGCTTGAGGCGACCTTTAGCCCAAGACTCTTCGGGCAGGCTTACCGTTCCCAAGAACCTTCGGGATGAGGCCCAGGTGTCTGCGGGCGGGTTAGTGGTTGTGGCCCAGGTGTGTGCGGGCGAGATGCGTGGTTGTGAGGCCCAGGTGTGTGCGGGCGGGATGCGTGGTTTGGCACAGGTGTGTGCGGGCGGGAAGAGTGTGGTAGCGTCAGGACGTTTGCTGTTAGGAAGAGAAGCATCTAATTAAGTGGGAAATGGTGCGGGGTACCCAATACTTTTGTTCTATATATATATATTAAACTTGTTTGTGTTACTTGGTGAGTGTGACCAGTGAGGCTGGGTGGATAGTTTTTCCTTGTTAGTTTCTGGTTCTTCTATTTTCTCACGGGACCTTAGTGTGTCTCCCCACTTGTGCACGAGAGCTTTAGGTTTCCCTACTGAGTATACTTGTATGCTCACCCTACGTTTACTTTCAGGTTTCCAGGAGGACTACCAGGGCCGTGCGGGACCCTACTAGTCTGGCAGTTGGAGTTGTTGCAGTTGTTGTTCTCTTGTTTTCTTTGGCATTGTACTTTTGAGCTTCCTTGTACTTGTACCTTGTTATAAAAATCGTTTAAACATGCATGTGGGCTTGGTTTGGGTTTATTTATATACACTTGTTCTTTTCCCTTTTTGGTGGTTGACTTGTCCTATTTCCCGATCCAAAATAATAAAAAGGGTAATGCCTCCCATATTTGTGTAAACTCATACCCTTGGTGCTAGTCTCCACCCCGGGGCCTACTGGAGGCGGGACTCGGGGGTCATTATCTCCCTTTCACCATTGCCATCTCAGGAGGGGCATCTTTGATGGAAGGGGGTCATGATAGAATGGTATCAGAGGTGATGGTTGAGAGATAGGATGGAGTCTGGAGTTAGGCACAATGAGGATTGCATGGGATGGTAGGGCAACCGTGTTCGTTAATCTTGGTGCGTGACATAGGCCAGGGAAGACCGGCTAGGACACGGGATATTAGGGCCCCCCGTGATCCGATGCAAGGACTCTGAGCCTACCGAACGAACAAGTGAGACTATATTGATTGCAGGTTAGAGACCCTAGGGAAGTTACATGTATCATAATGTTTGTGTTTTACTTTATTTGGGTGTTCTGGGAAAGAAATTGACATAAAATGATAAATTAAAACTTTGAGTTTTTCATGACTACTTGGGCTTAGGCGTTCCTTGTTTACCGAACAACTATGGAACCTGGACGTCAACAGAATGGCAGAGGAGTGGGACATAGACAGTTTCATGCAATAGAAGTGGCAACCCTAGCAAGGCCAGAGATCAATAGAGATGTTTCTGGTTTTACTTAAATGCTTTCATTTATGTTTTGTTTAAATTCAAGATCATCAAACTCCTTTGTTGAAACTCATTCTCGCCCATGCTTTGGGCCTGGAACTTTTTTTTTCATGAATTTATAATGCTAAGTTGTTTCGCTCTTTCCTTTAAATGTGTGTGAAGAGTCATAACATGTGGGGAGAGGAGGACCTAATCCCTAATCAAGATGCATTAATGTGGATGCGATTAAACCCGTGCAGGAGAGTCAGTGCCGCCTAAAGCGGATAATATCTCGACATGGGAGAAGGAATTCCTCAAGCCATGCGTTCGGGAAATTTATTGATGTTTTGTGTGGTGTTGGGGGGCAGTGTAAGTTGGAAAATCCTAATATATGGAAGTGGGAAGGCCCAGTCCTTAATCGAGAGGAATTAATGCAGATGCGATTAAACCCGTGCAGGAGATTCAGTGCCGTCTAAAGTGGATAATATCTCGACATAGGAGAGGGAATTCCTAACTCACATAATTAGGGTTGTCGGTTGTTTCTTGTTATGACAAGAGGCCTGAGAGGTATCTTGAGGGGTGGTTGTCCGGACCTTTCCCCCTTTTATGGGTTGGTTTTAATTCTCGAGGACGAGAATGTTTTGAGAGGTATCTGGTGTAATGGCCCGGACCTCTCCGGTCCATTTCTTTGTAAAAAATCTGATGTGGTCAAACACGACACGTGTTGTAATAATAATGTTTTTTATAATAATAATTGATAATGGTGGCGTGAAAATATTTGGTGTTAATTAGATAAAATGGTTTTAATTTAATCATTGTAAAATATAAGAAATAAAATCGAATATATTTAATAAAATGATGGGAGGCGCATGGAATAAGTTATAAAGGAATAAATTACAATAAATGAGGCTCATGTAATAAATTATAAAGGAATGAAATGCATGGGGTGCATGGGTGTGACCTTGTATAGGAGGCGTTGTGCGGTTCTCCACAATTAAAGTTGGAATTGTGTTAATAACATTAAAAGGGTATTATTATATAATAATTTGTTATAATAATAATAACGTGAAGAGGCACTTGAATGGGGTTCCCAACCATGCGTGAATATAATGTTATGGGATATATGGAGTAATTCTGTGAAAATAATGGGCGTTAATAATAATAATAATTATTAATGTTAATGATGGGGACCCGTTGATGAAATTGAAAGAGGATTTATTACTATTGAATTAAATAATAATGATAAAGGTGACAGAAATATGTGTGTGATTGGTAAATTAAATTAAATGGGTTTAATTTTTGGTTAGTAAATTAAATTATTTGAATTTAATTAAATGGAATGGTGTTAACTTAATAACCATGGTAAACTAATTTAATGGTATTAAATTAGTACATTAATTATGGGTGTTATTATTATTAATTTTATTAAATAATAAAGTTGAAGTGAGAATGGAGTTTGGGGCGTTCCACATGGAGTAAAAGAAATGAGAGGCGCCACTTTTGGTGGTGGGAGAGAATCATGAAAGAAAAAAAAAATAGATTGGAGAGAGAAACCAAAAATAATAATAAGAGAAATAAAATTAAAAGACAAATAAATGAAAAAGGAGGAATTGGTGCTTAATTATAGCGCCCATGAAGACTCCAAAACGTGATTGCTTTTGGAGTTATGAAAAATAAATAAATAATTGATTAATAATAACAATAAAATATTGTTATTATTAATTTTGTTGATAAAACACTTTTTTGTCCGTAACTTCTTCGTGCGACCTCAGTTTCACGAACTGTCAGTGGCAGTGCGACCCTGACTACGAGACGAAAATTATGAGTCCAATATTGGATGTCTTTTTCGGGTTTTCGGATTGGGTACCCGAAACGCTCATGAATTAATAGATTTAATATTGTTATTATTACAGGATCTTGTATCCAACATATCTCCCTCATACGGTATCAGATTGAAGATCCGTCAGCGACAGCGTAACCCTGAAGTTATGACGGTCATTTTAAGACCATTAATGAGATACTTTTATGACTCATGCCTCGGGTCAACGAAACACCACATATTGATAGAATTATCATTATTATTAAAACGCGTGGAAACCGCGTGACGTGTTAACCAATCAAAACATGTAACGTATGTACGGTCGCATCGTGTATTAATTAATGCACGCTGAATACGGATTTACCTATTCGTTGCCTATATAAGAACGAGGTCATGTTTTATCTTCCATATCGATCGCTTCTTTGTCGCACGACGATGCTCTTGGAAAATCAAGAAGTATTCCTCCTCTAACTTCTTTGTCCGAGCTCCGAATTACAATCCATCAGCGGCCACATGATCGTAGCGACGAGACAGAGCTTCTAAGCCCAGACTTGTCACCTTTCCTTCCAGCCTTCCTTCTCCAGCTTCCATCCTAGGAGGCATTTGTCGGGTTTGGCGAAGGCGGAGGACACCGAAGGACGTCGTCGGAAGCGACGTGATCGGGACCTTTTGAGGTAGGGGTTTACCTTCGTCTCTCTATTTGGTGCAACATGAAGGGTGGGATATTTCTCTTTTGTTCCATGGGATGCAGTTGAAATTTAAATAAAGATAATAACCGGATAAAGAAGGGTTTGGGGTTTTGTGCTGTTTCTATTGCCTTCCAGTTTCTTTATCTTCTGATTGTGATTTTTGATTGAAAGGCCTTTGCCTACTGAAAATCAAGTCCGTTGGTGGCCTTTGAGTGCGCAATTGATATCTGAATTGTTTGTGGTTGGTTTTGTTAAAACATCGAAAATGGATAAGCACGTAAGACTGGATGATTAAATGAGAATGAAAACCTTGTGTGATCACCCCGGTTGAACAAAATTGGAATAATGAACATGTTGGTGGTTTGGTTGTTTTGTGGGAAATGTTTTTGTAAACGATGGGGTTGAAATGGGAAGTGGTTGGTTGTGGAAAATGCCTTTATTTATGAAAAGTGTTTTGATTATGAAAAGTGTTTTGGAAGTAAAAGGTGTTTTCAAATGCGGAAAAGTTTTTTGTGTGGAAAGGGTTTTATGTGTGGAACTTTGAAATAAATGAATGATGGAATGTTGTATGGTTGTGATAATCTTTTGTAAATGAAATGGCATGTGGTTGCTTGCGTTTTACCTAACCTTGGTTGTGGATGGCAGGGATATGTTTGTGAAAGGTTTTGTCTAGATGATAGTTGCCCAGTAGTAATAATTTTGTTAAACCATTGCATGAAACATGAAAAACTAAATGGGGTTGGGGGATGATTGTTTGGTTGTTGATGCATGCTTCGTGGTAGCAGTGCCGAGGCACATGCTCAGTTTCTCTTTTTAAGAATCCATAGGATGGGCTGTGTGTTTGGTATATGTATATATATAATTGTATCTTTGTGTTTTTTCGCACCACACCCATGTCAAGCACCTAGTGCCGAACACTCCCATTTTATGGGAGAGGGTGTCCCCCCTTAGTTACTAGCTCCTTCCTGCTCCTTCTTCCATAGGCTATGATGGCTTGAGGTGACCTTACACCCAAGACTCTTCGGGTAGGTCTCGGAGGCTGTGATGGCTTGAGGCGACCTTTATCCCAAGACTCTTCGGGTAGGCTTACTGTTCCCAAGAACCTTCGGGATGAGGCCCAGGTGTCTGCGGGCAGGTTAGTGGTTGTGGCCCAGGAGTGTGCGGGCGAGATGCGTGGTTGTGAGGCCCAGGTGTGTGCAGGCGGGATGCATGGTTTGTCCCAGGTGTGTGCGGGCGGGAAGAGTGTGGTAGCGTCAGGACGTTTTCCATTAGGAAGAGCAGCATCTAATTAAGTGGGAAATGGTGCGGGGTACCCAATACTTTTGTTCTATATATATATATACTAAACTTGTTTGTGTTACTTGGTGAGTGTGACCAGTGAGGCTGGGTGGATAGTTTTTCCTTGTTAGTTTCTGGTTCTTCTGTTTTCTCACGGGACCTTAGGGTGTCTCCCCACTTGTGCACGAGAGCTTTAGGTTTCCCTACTGAGTATACTTGTATGCTCACCCTACGTTTACTTTCAGGTTTCCAGGAGGACTACAAGGGCCGTGCGGGACCCTACTAGTCGGGCAGTTGGAGTTGTTGCAGTTTTTGTTCTCTTGTTTTCTTTGGCATTGTACTTTTGAGCTTCCTTGTACTTGTACCTTATTATAAAAATTGTTTAAACATGCATGTGGGCTTGGTTTGGGTTTATTTATATACACTTGTTCTTTTCCCTTTTTGGTGGTTGACTTGTCCTATTTCCCGATCCAAAATAATAAAAAGGGTAATGCCTCCCATATTTGTGTAAACTCATACCCTTGGTGCTAGTCGCCACCCCGGGGCCTACTGGAGGCGGGACTCGGGGGTCATTATCTCCCTTTCACCATTGCCAGCTCAGGAGGGGCATCTTTGATGGAAGGGGGTCGTGACACCTCGGCTCTTCCCATCAGACAACCCTCATGAAAAGGCCTCATGATGGGAGAGGTATCCACACAACCTTATAAAGGATTGTTTTATGATTTTACTCCTTTGATGTGGGATTTACATAACAAATATTTGAAATATCCCGGTTTCGGAAGCCACCCAGAGGTGCCCCATTCCTGGTTGTTCACATGGCCTCAAGCACATTCCCCTGAACACCAGAGGCTTCCGACTAGTAGCGAGGACCTTGGGTGTGATAGTAGAGAAGCTATGTCATCATTGACAGAGTACACAGTAGAAGTTAACAAATACATACAAGAGAGGAAGTAGTAATAATGACATACAGTAGAAAACTAAAAGTATAAACTGGAAAACATATATAAAATGATTCATAATACATATGTCATGGAAAATAGCCAATAAAGTCACTATGAGGGAATACAACAGTGCTAAACCAAAGTGCAAAAGAAATTAGATAAACTCCTCAGCATCGCAAGCCATAGCTTGGTCCTATGCTCTCCAGCTCCACAGCAAATCATGTACCTGAATTAGAAGGGGGCTTTTTCTTATCTATACCTGCAACAATATAATCTATTTGAGCCCAAAATCAAGGGCCAAATAGGGTGTGAGGCTAAATCCCAGTAGGCAACAACCAAGAGATATGTGCATAACAGTCAATGAATATATGGTAGGTATAGTGCATAAGTCAGTAAACAAGGAAGTACTCATCAGTAAACAATCCACAGTTTCAAAGCATTCAAATCACCACATAACATGACACATCTAATCAAAACATATAAACACAACATGTAACACTCTGGGAATTACCCACTACCTATCCCTTCTGGTCCTACCTAGCAACACAAGGAAGTGTCTAAACACAAGGTAACCCTCTGGGAAGTACTCAAAACCTATCCCCTATAGTCCCACCTAACAAGTACAAGAAACCCTCTGGATAATACAATCAGTCTAACCCCTATGATTCAACTTACGAATAGACTCTCTGAGGAAGCCCTCACCATCAATTCCTCCTATAATCTCGTATCGGTATCTAATGGTGCTCTTGGGAAGAAATTACATCACATTCCCTCAATGACCCATGTCGAGGAACTACAAACACTCTGAGGAAGCACTCAACTTCAATTCCCCCCATGGTATCGCATCGTAAGTAATACAGACACTCTAGAGAAACCCTCAATGTCCATTCTCCCTATGGTCTATACACCAGGTTCTCATGGACCTATGTAGGTCAAGCAAGTGTAGCAGCGTGTAACGGCCAAGGTAAACCTCAATAACTACTTGTCTAGCATTCTACAACACAAAATCATAACAGATTAACAGTCACACCATCCTACAACTAGGCATGGGAAGGTAAACAGCAGCCTAATAGACAAACTAGTCACAAAGGACAAAACAAGAAAAACATGCATGGTTAACATATCCAATACACAAAAATTTACCCTATTCACAATCAATTATCATCTACTAAAGCATACAAACATATCAGGCAAACAATAGGAATAAAACGGTAAACGCGCAATACCCCGTTCATGGGTATTGGGAAAATTTGAAGATAAAACTCAAATACATTCAACAAAAAGGAACCGACCACCCACCTCAATATTAGAAGATCTATATAAGTGAACCTCGAGGATTGAATCACCTTTGAACACCAAAGATCTACAAAAACATATAAAACCTTCAACAAGGGATAACTTGAAAAATAAAAAGAATAATGAAACACAACTCGGGCAGAAGAGAGAAATCACTTATGTGATTTCAACGCAACCGATGGTGTCCGATTTGGAGGATAGATGCTTGATCGAGGGTTCGTCGAAGATCTGTGGCCATACAGAGCTCTCAGTTGAATGAGACCTAGAAGGATAGATTTCTGGCAATTAAACGCATCCACGGTGCGTTTAATGAGACAAAAGTACATGGTGTGTACTCTGTAAGTACACAACATGTACTCACCATTTCTGTACTCCACTTTAGGCGGCCTCCAGGTCACCCCCACATGGCTGTGTGCATGGTCGTTACACGGCCAGCATACGACTACCCACGGTAACTGAGTACATGGTGCGTACTCATAAAGTACACACCTGTACTCATAAATTACAGACCTATACTCATAAAGTACAGGGCGTGTACTCATAAAGTACATGAAGTGTACTTTTAAAATTACAAGAATTTCTTATTTTTCTCAAAAATGACCAGAAAAGGAAAAATATACCTGAAAATAAGGCCCAAGTTCTCAAAAACTCCCCCCCCTTTAAGGAAATTCGCCTCCAAATATCCCTAGCAAGGCGGTGTATAAGAAGAAACCCCGAACAGCTCTAGCCACTGCGATCGTAGGTCTGCCTCCCTCTCCCAAGTGTCATTTTGTACTCACCCGTGTTGCCAAATTACCCATACCATAGGAACAAACTGGCCACAAAGAACCTTCATACTTTGATCCACAATCCGGATAGGATGCTCCTCAAAGGATGCATCCACTTCCAACTCAACCTTCTCTGGTTGGAAGACATGATACATGTCTAAGAAGTAACATCAAAGTAGAGAAACATGGAATACATCGTGCATAGCCCGGTATCTCAGAGGAAACTACAACTGATAGGCAACCAACCCAACTCTCTCTAACACCTCAAACGGCCCGACATACCTCGGCGAAATCTTACCCTATCTCTTGATTTTCTTCTGTCCCAACCTCGGTGTGAAACGCAAGAAAACCTTATCCCCAACCTCGAACTCCATAGGTTGTCTCAGATGATCATTATAAGACTTCTGTCGAGACTACGCAGTATCGATCCTCTTTAGAAATAAACTATATCTTCTCTGTGGTCTCCTGAGTAAGATGAGGTTCCAGCAAAGCTGCCTCTCCTGCCTCTAGCTAACCTAAGGGTGACCTAAATGTCCTACAGTATAAATACTCATAAGGTGCCATCTGAATAGTTTCTTGAAAACTATTGTTTTAGAAAGAATCTACAAGAGGTATGTGCTTCTCCTAAGAACCTCCAAAATCCATAATTCATTCTCAGAGCATGTACTCAAGCTCTTGAATCAGACACTCAGATAGGCTATCTATCTGGGGGTGGAAAGCTATACTCAAAAGTACCTATGTACCCAAATCCTTCTGAAGCCCCTGCTAGACTCGAGAAGTAAAACGTGCATCCCTATCTAAAAGGATGGAGCGTGGAACTCCATGCAGGCGTACAATCTCGCAGATGTACAACCATCCCAGCTCATCAACACCGAAGGTCTCCTTGATTGCTAAAACGTGAGAAACCTTCATGAGTCTGTCAATGAAAATCCAAATAGCATCATTCCCCTGAGGCGACCTCGGTAAACCTGTCAAAAAATCCATAGCGAAAACATTCCCCTTCCACTCGGGAATGGGTAACTGTTGAAAAAGCCCTACTGGTCGCTTATTCTCCTCCATAACCTATTGAAAGGTGGAACACTTAATGACAAAACCATCAACATCTCTCTTCATACGTGACCACCAATACTGATGGTGTAGATCACTGTACATATTGGTGACACCCGGATGAACTGCCCAAACTGAGGAATGAAAGTCCTGCATCAGCTCCTCGCATATGTCTGCTGGCACCCATAAACACCCTTAGAAACGCATGATCTCATCCTAAACTCTGGTCTATCCAGGAATAGGGTCCTCTCCTGACATTCTTTCCTGTAGGACTAGGCCTTCAGAATTTGATAGCTGCCTCATTCACACCCGATCAAGATGAGTAGAGGTAATAACCATAGAAGAAAGAAAAGTCTACCCATGCCTGTTGTGCACCTCCAAATGAATCTCATAGAATAGAACCATGAGGTTCCATTGACTGCTGGACTCATGAACTTCCTGTATCTGTTTCCTCCTACTCAATGCATCCGCCACTGCGTTGCCCTTCCCAGGCATGCAGGCAGGTTCAATGTCAAAGGATTGTAGGTACTCAACCCACCTGCGCTGTCTCAAATGAAAATTACACTGAGTGAAGATATACATCAGACTATTGTGGTTGGTGAAAGCCAAAAAATTCTCTCCCAGTAGATAATGTATCCAAAAACGTAAGGCATGAACAATAGAAGCCAACTTGAGATCGTGCGTCAGGTAATTCCTCTCATGTGGTTGCAACTATCAAGACCCGTACACGACTATTTTTTTCCCGACATAAGCACAACTCACATCCCAATACCTGAAGCATCACAAAACACATTATAGATCTTTCCCGACTCTCTCAAGACTAGTATCGGTGCTGAAGTCAACCACCCCTTTAGCTCTTGAAATGCTGACTCGCAAGAATCTGACCACATGAACTTCACACCCTTGTTAGTCAGACTAATCAGTGGTGCTTCTAAGAATGAAATGTTCTGTATGAAATGTCTGTAGTATCCAGCCATCCCTAGAAAAATCTATACCTTATAGATGTTCTTTGGATTCTCCCAAGAAACTATTGCTCTCACTTTCTATGGGTCTACTGATATTCCAGTCTCTGAGATAACAAGACCCAATAAGTGAATCTGATCCATCCAAAAGTGGCATTTTGAGAGCTTAGCATGCATATAACTGATGCTCTCTCAGTGTACTCAGAACGATCTCAAGATGGGTACCATGGTCATGTCGAGTGTGAGAGTACACCAAGATATCCTCCTTGAAGACTACCACGAAAGAATCCTAGTATGGATGGAACACTCTGTTCATTAATTCCATGAAAACTGCAGGCACGTTCGTGAGACCGAATGACATAAACCTATACTCATATAGACCATACCTGTTCTGGAAGGCTATGAGAGGTATATCAGATGGTCTAACACACAATTGATGATAACCTAACCTCAAGTCAATATTCAAGAACACCCAAGCTCCTCGAAGCTAATCAAAGAGATCATCAATCCTAGGCATGAGATATCAGTTCTTGACCATCAACTGGTTTAACTTATGATATTCCACAAAGAACCTAAGGGTACTATCCACTTTATTCACAAAAAGGACTGACGAACCCCAAGGAGAAGTACTGGGTCAGATGAAACCCTTTTCCCGCAACTCCTTCAACTGCTTAATGAGCTCCTGCAACTCTGGTGTATCCATCCTATAAGGATGAATGGACACTGGTGACGCTCTAGGCATGATCTAAATAGAAAATTCAACCTCACACTCCAGAGGAAAACTTGAAAATCTTTTTGGAAAGAAATCTCTGAAATGAGCCAACGCTGTAGGAAAGTCTAACTGTGAAGTCCCCTGGTCATCCAGATATAGTCTAGCAATATGTGATGTAACTCCTCTCAACCCATGATGCTCAGGTCTCGTTCTGCTCACCTGGACATCCCAATCACCCTTATGAAGAATGGACCCACTCTCTAGTGATCTGAAACTCACCATATGATGATAGAAATTGATGAATGCTAGAAAATGAACTAGATAGTCCATTCTATGAATGATGTCATAGCCTGTTATCTTTAGGACATAGAGGCCCCCTAAAAAAAGACACCCACCAACCTCTAAGGGGAACTCCTTACACTGACGTACACTCACCATTCTAGTCCCCAACAGAGTGTCTAGTGTCAAAATATCGACAGATGAAAAGATGAAGAGCCAAATGATCTCCACCATAAGAATAGATATAAAGCTATGGGTAGCCCTGGTATCGAAAAGAGAAGAAGCTAAAACTGAGGCAACTAAGATCATACCTCGAACTGTAGAAGGTCCTGGATCCTGCTCCTACTGGGTCTACTCCACTACAAAATCTTAGCATGATCCACATCCATATGACCCTACCTGACCACTCTAAGCTGATCTACCTTGATGTTACTAGAAACTAGGGGACTGGCTACCATGGCCACGACCTCCACCTTGGCCTAAATATCTGTAAGAACTATAGTTCCCAGACATTTGGGAAACAGGTGGTGCTACCCCTAAATAAGGAGTCATTGAAGAACCCCTGTCACTAATTGCTGGTGAGAAGATCTGACAGAAGTGCTGAAGATTATCCATCTTTCCGCAAGATCGACACTCCACTGGGTCTCTCGTGCAGTGTGGCCTCATGTGCCCACTCTTCCCACACTGATAGCACACCACCTGGATACCATAATTAGTTTCTTTCCTCCTTGGATCAACACGAAAAGACTCCATGTGAAACTTCCTACTTTTAGTAGGAGGACTAATAACCCTTTATGCCAAGACGCCCTAGCTCACAACTCCAGAATCCCTCATATTGCACTCTGTGATCAGCGCCTGGTTGACTATAGAAGTGATAGAAGTCAACCAGAAGATGTTCACCAGTGAACGAATGTTGTACCTCAGACCATCTTTGATCTTACTTTCCATGAACAACTGATCAACTCCTGGAATAGGCGTGAAGTGCTGCAACTCGTTAAAGAGGGAGGAATACTCTATAACAGAAAGAGTACCCTACTATAGACTCATAAAATTCCAGGCTCGATCGGCTCTCAGGGTCTCCGGAGAGAAGTAATTGTAGAAGATGTACTGAAACGCATCCCATGCCATAACCTGTTGGCGTTCTATATATGAGATCACATCCCACCATCTCTTGGAAGAATCCCAAAGCATATAGGTAGCGATCTTGAACCTCCTCTCTAGAGGCGTCTCTAGATGCTCAAAGATCATCATCATGGATTCTAGCCATGAATCTGTTGCCTGAGGTCCACCTTTCCCTGTGAAAGTGGGAGGATGCTGCTACTGAACGAGCCTCTTCAAATCAGCCATTGACGGGGAAGGAGGCGGTGCTCCCTAAAAAGTTTGCATCATCCTCATGAAGCCTTCCCTCAACTATGAATTAGCACCAGTATAAGGTATAACTACTGGTTCCATGACTACAAAAACAGTAGAATATACTGGAAGTCCCTGATCAGCCATATCCTGCGTTTGATCACTACCCTGTAACTGGCGGACAACCGGAGGATGTCTCGGTGGCACAACTCTCTATGGTCAAACACACACATTAGATCAGGATTAACCAGGACTGAAACAAATAAGTGTGAGAATGGAACATGAGAAAGAAATCACCTATGTTTTAAAAAACATGACTACACGATATGTATAAACCCTACATGGTGCGTTCCCTTATTTCATTCAGATGGGTGTGTACCTCAGTCTAAACTGGTCGTGTAACACCCAAACTACACAGTGTGTTTTCCTAACACATGAAGTGTACATGAATCCTCTTCCCCTGCCAGAGTCCTTCTACATGCTTAAGCCACACAGATCTCCCAATACATGACTACACAGCGTGTTCATTATAGAAACAACATGTACTAGACAAGATTCACCTGGCCCGTGTTATTAGTGACACAACCTAACACACGACTCACACTACGCGGCATGTTCCAGACGAACGCAGCATGTACGAGAAAGGATAATACTGACCCGTGTTGTTCATTACATGACCGGGTACCTGAGTTAGACTACAAGGCATGTTTAGACGGCACACAAAATGTATTAGATAAGAATTGGCCAACCTGTGTTGTTAGTGACATGGGTGGGAGCAGGGTTGACAGAACACGACGTGTATGGATGGTACACGGTGCATTCACTCCAGGTTTTCCCTATCCCATGTCCCTTCCCACATGGCCTAAGACATGGATAGAGACTACACGGAATGTACGCACGGTACATGGCATGTACTTGAGAAAAATAGTTTCTTCCCGAACAGAAGAACACATGGCATGTAGTCAAAACTACACGACATGTATTCTGAGTTTTTCCTGATATTAAGCATCAGAAACTACTCTAGAGCCTAGAAAAACTCTGAAACAAACATTGAAAGTTCCAAATTCCGATCTGTGAGGGCCGATACTTCTCAAGAATCAATTTTTGGCATCTTATACATGTTATAAACAAGATAAAACAGGCAATGCTCCACAAAATTCCGGTCCATGAGGGCCCATAACACCTCAAGAACCAAAGATTGGCATCCATTCAAACAAAACCTTACACAAAAAATACCCTATAAAACAATAGGTATTTTATCAAGGCAACTACCACAACAACTTTCATATTTTATAAAACATCTATCACAACAACATGTAACTGCTAATGCATCCTAGATGGCATGGCTGGAATGCATGACACGTGATTTCTAGAAAGTGCCTATATGATGCTTGAGATGGAATACCGTCATCTCATCGGGTTGCAATGGAAATAGATCCTCAACAATATCTATGGTAGCAACACAAAACACGTGGACCACCAAACGGTGAAATGAAATCAACTGTAAAATTGAAAAACTAGAAAATTGCAATAAACATGGTAGATTGGATTTTCCCTATACACAAGTTAGGTACTCGTAGGCACAACTTATTACCAAGTACCTATTCCATCCTATCCCTGAATATAGGCTCCAAACAGTAAGTCCAGAAGGAAAAACCTCCATCTGATACCACTTTGTAACGTCCCGGTTATGGAAGCCACCTAGAGGCACCCCATACCCGGTTGGTCACATGGCCTCAAGGGAATTTCCTTGAATGCCAGAGGCTACCGACTAGTAGCGAGGTCCTTAGGTGTGATAGTGGGGAAATTATTCCTTCATTGGAAGAGTACACAACGGATGTAAACAAATACACACAAGAGCGAAAGTAGTAATAATGACATACATCAGAAAACTGAAAGTATAAAATGGAGAACATATAAAAAATGATGAATGATACAAATGTCTAGGAAAATAGCCAAAAAAAGTCACAATGCTAGAATAAAACAGTGCTAAACCAATGTTCAAAAGAAAACATATAAACTCCTCATCATCGCATGCCATAGCTTGGTCCCATGCTCTCCAGCTCCACAACAAATCAAGTATCTAAAGTAGAAGGACTCTTTCCCCTATCTATACATGCAATAATATAATCTATTTGTACCCAAAAGCATGGACCAAATAGGGTGTGAGACTAAATCCTTGTAGGTAACCACCACGAGATCTGTGTCTAATAGTTAGTGAATATTTGGCAGGTAAAGTGCGGAAGGAAGTAAACAAGGAAGTACTCAGTAGTAAACAATCCACATTTCCAAAGCATTCAAATCACTACATAACGTGAAACATATAATCAAAATAAATAAACTTATCATGTAACCCTCTTAGAATTACCAACAACCTATACCCTCTAGTCCTACCTAGCAACACAAGAACGAATCTAAACACAAGGTAACCCTCTGGGAAGTACTCGCAGACTATCCCCTATGGTCCTACCAAACAAGTTCAAGCGACCCCCTAGGTAGTACACTCAGTCTAACCCCTCTGGTTCATCTTAAGCATAGACTATCTGAGGAAGAACTCACCATTAATTACCCTTATAGTCTCATATCGGTATATAAAGGCTCTATAGGGAAGCACTTATGTCACATTCCCTCTGTAGCCTGTGTCGAGGAACTACATACACTCTAAGGAAGCACTCAATGTTAATCCCCCCTGTGGTGTCACATCGTAAGTAAAAGAGACACTCTGGAGATGCCCTCAATGTCCATTCTCCCTATAGTATATACACTAGTTTCTCACGGCACTGTGTAGGTCAAGAAAATGTAGCATCACGTAATGGCCACGGTAAACCTCAAGAAATACTTGGATAGCATTTTATAACACAAAAACATAACAGAACAAAAATCACACCATCCTACAACTAGGGATGCTAAGGTAAACAATAGCCTAATAAGCAAACTAGACCCAAATGACAAAATAGGAAAAACATAAATGGGGAACACATAAAAAGCACAAAAAAATCACCCTATTTACAATCAATTATCATCTACTCAAGCATACAAGCATAGCATCAAAACAATAGAGCTAAAATGGTAAACGTGCAATACCCCATTCATGGGTATTAGGAAAATTTTCACATAAAACTCAAAGACTTTCAACAGAAAGGAAAAAAACACCTACCTCGACGTTAGGAGATTTTTATAAGTGAAAATTGAGGCTTGAATCACCTTATAATACCGATGATCTACAAAAACATCTAAAACGTTCAACATAGGATAACTTGAGAAAGAAGAGGAATCATGAAACAAGGCTCGAGCAGAAGAGAGAACTCACCGATGCGATTCCAACGCAATTGATGGTGTTTGATTCAGAGGACAGATGCTTGCTCAGGGGTTCGTAGATGATCCGTGGCCATAAGGAGCTCTCGGTCAAATGAGACCTATAAGTACACAAATTTTACTTATAAATTTCATGACGTGTACTTCGAAAATTTCCAGAATTTCATTTTTTTTAAATAACGACCTGAAAATGAAAAATATACCTGAAAAAAAGGCCCAGGTTCTTACAAGAATAATAAAATGGTGATGTAGAATATATTATTTCATATTAGTTACTCAACTTATCATGCTATTATGTATTTTTTAAACATCACATTCTACTTCAAAATAATTAGACATTAAACAACCCATTGCAAGCCATTTTATTTATCAAATACTAAATATTGTTAAAAACCATTTCCCCCAAATTATAGAGAATGATTAAAATAACCAAAGAATTGACCATATTTTTAAAAAATAATAAATCCCATCATAGTAGGTTTTCAATTAATTTAAACACCGTGTTTAAAAAATATAAGGTAGGTCACGCCAACTAGACTTTTATATATCCTTTTTAAAGGACTTTTTTGATATCGAAATAAAAATTAATCCTTTTCAAATAACCTTGAAAATAAAAAACATGCCTAACTAGTCCATTCATAAAAAATTCATTTGAAATACACCATAAAAAATAACAACAATTTAAGACCCCAAATTTTAATGTTTTAATTTTCAATTAAATTATTCAGAAATATAATTTCACACATATATATTTCTCTTATTATACCAAATAAAATATTATAATGTAAATGGGTATATATATATGTAAAAATATAATCATTGTGTATATAAAAGGTTATTTACAACTCTCTCACTTTTATTAAAAACCAACATTCAAATAGTAAACTAATTCTTGGAATTTAGAGTATGACTTGAAATTCCAAGTAAATCCTAATTATAAAATTGGAATTAACTGTAAAAATCAAAAACATATTTTAGAATATTGAAACTGTTTAAAAATCCATTTGATTATTTATTGAGCACTTGTTGTTTTTTTTACAGAATAAAAATTTTAAATTAGTCACTTTTGAAAGAAAAGTCTTTCACAATTTAGGGAAACCAATAAAACCTTGGTTTATCCCTTTAATAAAACTAATAAATATTCATAATAAATTCCTTGGTCATGAAATAATGGATAAAACAACAAGTAATTGAGGTTTCATAAATCTAAAATCCAAATATATGGGGAAACCTACCTTGGATCAGGCATGGATGGTCCAAATATTCAATGACCAGTTAAAAATACCCAATAAGGACATCACATACACATGGAAAGTAAATATTCACGAAATAAAGATCCAAAATTACTATAGGTTTTGGGTAGGTGTGGGTAAAAATTATATGAGATATGAAATCAAGAAGAAGAGAAAATAATAATACAATAAAGGTAAAGAAACCATAACTTGTGATGATCACACTCAAAACCACATCTAATGATTGAATGAATGTAAGGAGAGGGAGGAGGAGAAGGTGAGACTAAAGGATTCCCCTTGGTATAGTGCATGATGCGGGTAATTATGGGGATAAGATATCCATTTTTTGGTTTTCTTTCAATAATGAAAAATTGGGGATTTTAAAAATTTTAAGTCCATGTGAATGATTCAAGATATTTCTATTTCGTTGGACAAGTTGTGTGCCTTATACTAGAGGTTCTGGACACCTCTCATGGGTTAGGCACATGGTCATAAAAATCATGTGCTAACTATTTAATTTGTCTCTATCAAATTATTGACTCATTTTCATAGTTTTCACATGATTTTCACTAACCATGTACCAACCGTGATCTGTTGTAGAAGTTAAAAAAGTCCAAAAATTTCAATTGGTATGACTCAGAATTCAAGAAAAAAAAATAAATAATAATAAAATAAAATATAATATAATAAAAAAATCAAGGTCTATGTGAGATATGGGATATCATCCAAAACATACCATTTGAGTAGCACCCAACATTTTACAAGCATAATTTTAAAAACATAATCATTATTCTCATAATTATTATGTGTGAATAAAAAAGCCTTAGTAACATTATGAGTAACTATAAATTCTTTAATCAATAATTATAATCTAAGAGTGTCCAATAAAAAAACATCAATTCTACCCATTAAAAAATATATATTTATAATGATATAAATCAAACAATATTATCTCCACACATATTAATTTTAGTTCTATCCTACACAACATGCATAATCATATAATTCAGTTTTCCAAAATATTGTGTGATCACATGACATAGAGTATGTATATAACACTACAGTTTTGGGATGTATTTTTATTCATTTATTTAGATATATATAGGATATTGGTATATAAAATATTTTGATATGAATATTTTTATTATGTTTTATCAGGTTTTTTATTAAATTGTTGGATCCATAATGAGTTATTTACTTTGGGAATCAATTTTCATGAGAATTACAATTTTGAAGAGGTGTTAGAAGATATTTTTCTAGTTCTTAATGATAACATTAACAACCCATAATACCATGACTAAAAACCATGAAATTAGGTTATTTTGGACTTTTAGGGTTTGTACATTAGGGTGAATAGTTATGAGGACGATTCATAGTAACCATGAATTCATGAAATCTTACGTCAGTGAAGAATGCATTGTCAAGTACAAGGTACCAAGAACAATTCATGAGTAAATTCTAGTTGTGGTATGTGATTTTGTTTCAACCATTGTTACCAATAAACTCTATAAATATTTCTATTCTGCCTCCGATTCTATCTTGGAGGATTTCATAGGTAATCTAGGTTGTTTTTTGTGGACTTTTCTCATCTGAGGAACATATCATGTGTGAAAATCATAGTTTGTATGTTAGATATTATAAAAAACTAATATCTTGAATATCTTAATTATTTTGACTTTTAATCTCCTGATTTCACTTTTGAATATATATTTGGTGATGTCAGATTCAAAAAACCTTGAATGTGAATTTAAGAATTTATTATTCATAAAAATATATAGTTAATATTTTTATGATGAATAATGATTTACAAAAAAGTCTGAGTAAATAAAATTTTGATTATAAACATACAAGACTATAATTTATATTGTGTTAAAACATGAAGGATTTAATTAGGTAGGAGTTCATGCATTATTTAATGGATAAAAAAATTTATATCATAAGACGTGTTTTTTAAAGAAAAATGTTTTTCTGTAATGGATGGATGTTTATTAAGGCTAATATATTTGAATTTTCAAAATTCATGTTTGAAATATATGATTTTTGAGAAACTTTATTGATGTTTTAGGAAAAAGTGTTTATAAAGAAAATATCAATGGTAATAGTAATACACATAGTCATAGATTGAGATATTTATTTTTCTTAAATTACTAAAAAATGTAGATATAATTTAGTTTTATTGATATTATTTATATTTTATATAATATTTAATTTAAGATAGTCCATGTTGGATATAGATTCTAGTGAAGAGTAGTATAATACACCTTTATGTTTCCTTATCTAATTGATTCAATTAGGCATACAAGCTATGTGATTGATATGTATGCTAGTTAGGATAGAACAAAGTAAGTGGAAATAGTAACATAGTTTGAAAAGAAAACCCCTTATCATTTATAGGGGACACTTGGATGGATATTTTAGAAGAAAAGTCATGAAATTCCCACTATATCATTATGTTTTTATAAATACCAAAGACCCCAAAGGTTGATTTTGGATATTATTTAATAGAGGTTCTGTTGGTATGAGTAGGATGAAAATAGGGGGGGGCATGCATTTCCTTTCAAAAAATTTAAACTAATAATAAGTTTAAAATTACTTGATAACTTGAATTTAAAAGAAAAATAACCACGAAATAAAATAAATGACATGGCATGATGATGAAGAAATTTGGTTGAAACTCAATTTCAGTGATTATATATCCTCCCCTCAAAGGCTTGAGGGATCTCTTATCTCATAGATTTAGCATTTGAATAATATCTAAAAAAATTATTTTTAATTGGTTGTAGCATGAAATCCAGTATAAATATAGACAATTATTTGGCTATAAAATGAAACCAGAAATCACTCAGAGTAGTGGTAGTGATCACCAAAGAAGAATAAAAATAAGAAGTAGAGAATTGTTTAGAACAAACTATAGGATCCTAACTTTTCTATGTACATTATTATTTATGTTTTTGGTTGAAAATATTAATTCTTGGTTAAATAATTTAAATCATGGTAATATATCCATTTAATCCTACTGGGTTAGTGTTTAGAGGTGTTTATAGAAAAATATATTGGGGAAGATGATGTCTGGCTACATGAACTAAGTCATAATTTGAATTGTTGTTCTATGATGTGAATTGTTTTGGAAAGATCCCATTAAATTCATTCAAAGTGTGACTGGTATTATGGGTGGAATAAATTCATAATAATATATTTCATTCCTGACATGAATGGGTTTTCTTGGGGTCTACATATAAGACGATGGTTTTTTTATCAAATATGTAAATATAATGATTTAGGATTTGAATACCAAATTCATGTTCTGAATGGGGAGTTTCAAACATCTTTTTCAACTCCCATGACCTATGTTTATCCCATTTTTTATTCTATTTTATCTTCAATTCCAACCCACGCTTTAGTGATTTTGGGATTCCTTTTTTATTTAAAGGTTGATTCTTTTGGATATATGTGTTCCGGACCTAGAGATTAAAGGATATAAAGGAGGAATCACGTTCTTCCTTGGTCTTTGATGAATTTAATATTCTTATCCACCTTTAAGGTGGATGTTCTAGAAGAAAACCCCAATTCCTATTTTGGTTGTATTATATGAAATAAGTATGATTATATAGATATAATGTACATATGGAATATCCTAATTGGTTACCCACTTCCCTGATGGAACCATATTCATAGACCTACCTCAGGCCATGTTGGGTATGTTGGCACAAAGACTGAGAGTTTTGACCACTTAAGCTGCATGCCAACCCATGAATCTAGGTTGGAAATTTAATAGAATAAACCCAAGGCCCCATGATTATTTTTAAATTGGTTATTTTTTGGCTTTAAAATGTGATTTTTTGGTCATGTGAATTGAGAACTTGGCATGAATTGTAAATGGATTAACGTAGAAATCATGGTGATTTGTTGAGAATAAATTACATGGATTAAAAGAGGTATTTTTACATTTAATTTGTTTCAGTATAATATAATAATGAAATGGGAATATAATGAGATGTTAAATAGTAATTTACCTTAAATTATAGTTGAATTGGAAATAGTTTCAATTATTGTATTAATTGGTATCATGGTTTAAAATTAAAGTTTCCCTATATTTGGTAAATGGAATGAATTTGGTAAATGAGGAAAATGTCATAATAATTGGATAATTTGTTAATTGACCAATAAATATTCTTACAACATGTTTTCAATGATTTTGTTTTATATTAAAATTAACTTTCTTGTATTTTTTTCTTGTTATGGTTCGTTTTTCACATAATGTTTATAGAATAAATTATGGGATGGACATGGAATTCCATTGCAGATTAAATTATAGGTTGGAAATAGAGTTCTTTCATGGTTAAAATTATATTATATACATAGAATTACTTCTTCGATGAAATTCTATGTTGGACATAGAGTTTCTTCTTGGATACAATTTTTGTTTAAACATGCATTTCCTTCCAGGATAGAAAATATAGGTTGGAAATGGAGTTCCTTCTAGGATGATATATTGGGTTATACATGTCGTTCTTTACTATATGAGATATTTGGTTGGACATGGTGTTCATTCCCAGATGATATATTTGGTTGGACGTGGAATTACATCCTAGATGAGATTATGGGTTAAGGATTGCATTATTTATTGTTATTTCACTATTTTGAAAGGATAAAGACATCCAAAATCATGATGAATAAGGTTTAGCTGACCCCAGGTTTCAACCAAAAGTTCAAGGTTCAAAAATTGTTTTGATGATCTAAATTAATTTATAAATTAATTACCCTATTTATCATATTATTGAATGTACTCTTTATTCTGACTGGATTGATTCGACACCATGGTTTTGACCTATTGATTTTTACTCAATATCTATTTGGGTCCCATTTAGTTCACATACTATTTTCATGGAATTAGTTTTTGACAATGGAAAATGGCCATTTGAATGATTTTACTATATTTCTATATGGGATTGGAGCATAGAGATATGGCTGAGCATGGGGTTCAAAACATGGGTTTTTGGAATCTTTATTTTGAATATTATTTTATATTACTTGTTTAACTTTCACCATGTCATTTAGATTTTAATACATCATGTAACATCATGATTTCATTTTATTATTTAGTATTTAGTTTTATCCTTTATTCTGTATGAGTGGAATGGTTTATTATTTATCTGATTTCCACTATTATTGAAACTTTGTACCATAGGGTATAGTCTTTCCATTATATTTGTTATACCCTCACTTGTAGATGGTAGAATCAGGAGTATAGGGAGGATTTCTTGATGTACTATAACTAATTTAATTTTTCATGTGATTAAATACTAAGATGGGGAGGTTAAAAAATGGTATCAAGTGAAGAATTTTATATTTGTTTACTATGAGGAAAAGGTATAGAGGAGGCTAGGATGTAAGAGGTTGGTAATGATATCATGCACGAGAGTAGCTAGCCCATGTGAAAGGTAAAACCTGTGCTCCTAGGGAAGTGATTATTGATCATGAAGTTCACTTGTTATAGTTTTTAATATTATTTCACCTTGTGTGATCAGCATGTTGTGTGATGTCATTATTTATTTATATTTTACTCATGGGTTGGTATGACATGAGGTGAGTATGAAGGAATCATGGTAGGCATGTATGATTACATATTGACATTCATTTTAAATGCTAGTGTCAGATTTATTACATTTCAAATATATTCCTACCAAATCTATGAAAGTTATCAATTTATTTAACTAAGAAAAATAAATGAAAGAAACCATTATTATATTGAAATTAACTTGTTAAGAAAAGTATAAAGTAACTTTGATATAGTTTTTTTGTTGAGATTTTGGAGTAGAATTATTGTATATCATGTACTATAAAGAGTGTATTTACACTTTTATATAAAATTCCTACATGTCATCTTCATGTTGATCATCAGGAGAGTGGTAATCAGCACACTCCCAAAAAAAAGATAAATATCATGTGGATCAAGGGAATAAAATAGATGCTCATGTTTATGAAATTTTCATATGCGTCATACAATCTATATAGGGGGAGACTGCTTATACCACACCTTTGATATATGACCTAAAAAAGTGTTTTAGTTTTAACAAAAACATACATTCATTGGGGAGGGAGTCACCCTAAATTTGATTTTAGGATCTTATTTATCTAGATGATATTTAAGCACCTGAAGACACCCACATAAAATTGGTCGAATATTACTTCTTATATTCTTTTAGGAGCATACAAGTGGTGTTGATATATCCTAGAGAAATATATGTTGAACAAGATCGTAACTTTATGATGATGTTCTGTAGTCACTTCTATCTAGAGATGATAAGGGATGACATGTATTGAGAGTTTATGCACCTAACGTAGAGGATAATAACAAAGATGGAATATGGTGTATGCTTCACTAACCTAAAGTGTTTTATTTATTTCCATGGTAGTTGATGAGACCATTACGGTGAATCATTTAATGAAAGGGATTTGACACAATGTAAAGTTAAAAATGAACATTTTTCACCAGAGTATCATTGATGCCTAGAAGGATCAGAATCTCATCACAGAATTAAACATGAAGGAGGCCCAAAGTGGTGGAAATGAAGTCTTAATATGGAATTATGGGAGTTCTTATTTAGTTTGTAAGAATAATTTATTTTCCAGTTGATACTATGGATGTGGTTGGAAGTGTAGCCATGGGAGTTGGCAGTCGTATCAGGACTTTGACTAGGATCAATTCAATATGTGTGGAAGGGATGTAAAAAGTTCCCTTGGTGTCCTTAGAATTTGGTAAAGTGTTTATCTTGAGGTATAGTGGGACATATGTAGATGTTTTGTTGGATCACTCATATGGAGAGTGGTGACAAGAGACTGGGGTAGGGAACAATTTTTGGGAAGTGATAAACTACTCCTCAGTAGACATGTATCTTGAGTTCCACCAAACACTTAGGCTAGGGAAGGGGACACAATAAACTAAATTAGGGGAAATAATACCATATGAAGGGATAATCGTTGGAGAGTCATAAAAAAACTCATTATAGAGGGGAGAGTCATTTGGATCACATAAAGTCTATTCTATGCACTTTGGATGTTGAACCTTACACTATTAGAGGTATCATTTTTATATAATCTTCCCCTGTCCATGTTTTTCTTAATATTAGATTATTACAATTACATTTTTCTTCTTAATTTAGAAATGGTTTGGTATTGGATATGGAAATCTTGGATGGTGTTATGACCATCGACACACCACTAAGGGTGTGATTAGAGGGTATTAGACACTACAAAGACTTTTATCTTAAATTTGGTGGATTTTATTTCTATTAATAGATTTTCATACAAGAAACGATGAGATTTTATTTTATTTAGTGTGTGGATTTTCTAGTTATGTACTAGGCCCATATGAACTATTATCACAAGAGATTGAATTTCTTATCTATTGAATCGGGTATCTATGTTCACCACGGTGAATGAAATATTTAGGCTGGTTATCCAAGAAAAATTCAGTAGAGATTGTATTATCTCACAGTTTAGATAACAAGCCTTATTTTGGATGATAATTTTCTATAGTAGAGAACTTTTCCTTCAGTACTAGACCATTTTTTGAACATATTTTCTTAATATTTCATTAGATTACAACCTCAGCTCGAGGTCAAGATCACTACAGAGTTAGTTCTCAGAGTCGATCAATTTTCCATTGGGCCTTATGAGATATAAAAAAAAGCATCAATATTTTAATGTACAGTTGGAAAAGTTGGAATTAGTGGGATTCATATGGACTAATACCACACTGTGGGATTTTCTTATGTCTGTTTCTAAGATGGTTGATGGAACTTCGAACTTGTGTGTGAATTATTAGAGACTGAACTAAATTATGGTCAAGAACATGTATCCCCTTCAACACATCAATTACCACTTTCGTTAGTTGAGTGGTACTAAGATTGTTTTATAAGATCAAATTTAGGCATGTGTACCTTTTGATGAGGGTGAGAACTTCATGCGTACCCCAAACATATTTTAGGAGAAGACATGGGTTGTATGTGTTTTTGGTGATGCATTTTGGTCTAACCAACACACCAATGGTGTTCATGGACATGATGAATTAGACCTTCCTTGTATACATAGATCAATTTTTGGTGATTTTCATAGATGGAATATTTATGTACTCCCATTATAGATTATCATTACCAATATCGTGATACCATCCTATGTAAATTGAGAGGACATTAGATTTATGAAAATATTTCTAAAATCCTATTCTAGATTAATAAAGTTAACTTCTGGTGTCATGTTTTCTTAGAGGCTGGAGTGTTAGTGGACCCAGATAAGGTTGCAACTATAGTCTCTAGTGAGTGAATGGATAATGACTTCGAGATATAGATATTTTTGGTTCTATCATTCTATTAGTGGCATTTCATTCAATAATACTCAATCCCCTTTATGGAAACCAAAAAGTGTGACCCAAAAGATCATTTTAACATTGGGAATCAATATGAGATTCTATATCAATAAATTTAAGACAAGAATAAACTCTATAAAATCATCAATGGTACTCAAGAGAAATAAGGATCTTTCATTATCACCATTAAATATGGGTATCTTTATAATTTCTTACACCAGTTTCATCACATTCTAGATTATAATATCATTTTCACCTTTTACACAACATCAAGTGACCAAGGTATATGGAGTATATATCAATACCAAATAGCTAACTTATAGGCTATCAAATCTCTAGGTTTAAACTAACTAAGTCAATGAATACATCACTTTTTTCACTTTTATAGATGACCATATCACATTTCTTTGACTAACATAAAATGAAACATCATATGTACTATCTAGCTGAGGCAACACAAGGCTATATCTATCTCAATCGAGGGACTATATTATATACTCATCAAATAAGAGATTAAATCTAATCTTATTTTCACTCCAACTAATGATGTAATTCTCCACCACCCTATACTAGTCAACATATTTTGAATCAATAGTTTTTACATGAACTTAGGAGTGCCAAATTTTACTCTAGAGGATACCAACTAGTAGTGAGGGTATATTGCATTACCCTGGAGATATTGTACCCTTTTATAATATTAATAAACAATATAAAAGTAACTAAGAAACATCTATAAAAAATAATTATATTAATCATAAGAATAAAAAACAATTCTATAAAAAGTAAAATATAGAATCATACAGTCACATAAAGAGATGGTCATACCAGCATACAACAACTTATCAATAAGTGGACCAATTTAAAATAAATGAAAAAATAAGGAATAAAACTACCCAAAGTCTCTACTTCCATCCTTGATACTAAAACATTCAAATCTATAATACCATCCTAGCTATCACACTCAATCATGCAACATTGGAATTTTTGGCCTTCCAGAACTTGGGAACAATAAGGTGTGCTTAGGTACCTAGGTTCCATGAACACCTAAGTAGGGTGTGAGTAACACTCAATAACACACCATCAAGGGGTCCAAAACATAACCAATATAGCATTGTATGCACATTTGATATTGTCATATGAATAAATAAATATAGTGTATTAGAGTATATAAAATTACCATCATCGATCATTGGGTTATAAGGTAACTACCTAGATCAACTATAAAAACTTCATCCATTTATTGAGTGTCTCTGAGCGTGTGGCATATTCATGCCAATTAGTATCAGGATAAAAAACCATATAGTAGAAGGTGAAAGCACCAAAACTTAAGAAGTATCCCAATCATACCTCATTCGACTAGGAATAAATGTAGAATACATAGAAATGTACTTGGTATTACCTGTAGGAATAAATACAAATCATATGTAGTGACATATACATTAAATATAAACACAATGAAAAAAATACTATGTGAAAAGAACTAGGAACTCCGAATTAGAATGGAAGCTAAATCACAAGGAATCCAAAATGTGAATAAAGATAATCCCAGGTTATAAGGCTTAGGTATTACATATATGTATAACTATATAATACTAAGAAATAACCTAGTAATTCCATATGGAAATACAACATAATACTAGGCAACAACGTAGGAATTCAATATAGTTATAAATCCAAATCCTAGGCAACTAACTTGGAATTTAAAATAGGAATTACAATTTAATCAAAGATAATATCCTTGAAATTTACAATTTCATATTTTTGGAAAAAAATCCACTCGATAACATATTAATAGTAATAACATAGACTGGACACCTTCCCAATACATCAAATATAATCAAGTTGATCCTCTCAATTTCAAGACCTTTCCCTATTACTGCAACCATACCAACCACACATGATTGATTAAAGTTCTAAATTGTCCCTCGAGAACACCACCATCTACTTCCCAACACTACCCCTATATAGGGTCAATGAAATACAAGGGAACCCATTGAGGTCCCCTAGGTCTCATCATATTTTAAACACCTGTATGAGTTTATCTATCATACTAACAACTCTTGGTCCATGGTAATTCAAAGTGAATTATTTACCTCAACATCATAATGATCAAATTAAAGAATCACTATCCTAATAAAAGAATCCCCACTTTCCTTACAATTTTGAGTTTAAATAATGTGCATCCCAAATCTAAAGGTCATCCTAGGTTAGTCCTCATGCACCTAACCTATCCATAATCTATCCCGGGTATACCCATCCCAGGTACTCATACTAGTGGGGGGGGGGGACCTTCCGCACTTCCTAATCCAATATCCCAAGTCTATAAAGCTTCACAAGGTCTCACTATGCACCATTGGATCCCCTAAACTACGTTCTATACACACCTCTATAAGGGGAGATCTAAGGGAACGTTTTCTAGGACACTACATTCATTAATTTTCATTCCACTTATTCCAAAATGGGTCCACATATCTTAGGAATACATTTCGTAAATAATACCTCAACCATCGGTGGATGTGGAATCATGCTACTACTCAAGGATCCAACATGATCCTTGATAGTTTCATCCATCCATAGTATTTATTCTTTAGTAAAAAAATTATCTAATTAAAATGATTGATTTTACATCGTATAAGGTCCACATATCACAAGCTACATATCAAAATCATATACCAAATAGGTATGACTATGGTATAACCTAAATCATACCTAGAGTCATCTTTCAAGAAAATATTTACCATAATTACCTAACATTATCCGTGTCTTATCCGTTGTTGTACTATCTCCCAAGAACATATATCAAGACAAAACACCAAATTCAATTAATTGGTAAAATTTAAAATTAATTTCAAAATTTAATCCAAATATGAATAAATATAGAAAATATCATCAACCAACTTTTATGGATAAAATCATTAATAAAATTGGTGTGCACCTCCCTTAGTACCATTCTTGAAATTTAACACATCGAGGAACCAATTTATGCTCCCATTGAATCCATCTTTTTTACAAAAACACAAGAACCCTAAATAAAATTATATCATGACATACCTCTTTGTATCCTCACAAAACCTAGAATAATCATCCATCTAGGGACTCTTTTAGATATAATTAGAGAAAGATAATTTTATTTGAGATGATTACACCATGATTTAGTGGAATAAGTACCTAATACATAGTGTAGGTCACAAAAATTAACTATGAAAAAGAGGGAATGAAACAAAGTAAAAGAAGTTAGGAAGTGTTAGATTTACCTCAAGATTTCATATGAATCAAATGACCCTCAATTTGGACAAGAATTGAGGGGGATAATTCATTAAAATAAAGATAGGGGTGAGACCCCCCTGGAATGACCTCCTCACTGTAAAAGGCACGAAACACCCAAAATCCTATATAAAATGAATTTATATTCCTTTATTTAAAATTATTTTTATAATTATAGAAACTTTATTCACGAAAAATCATATAAGGATCCATTTAATGGTCTATATAAAGGGATCTACGTAGGGGTATATGACATAGGGGTCATCCAATGGACTAGAATCTACTAATTCATTGTTACACTATAAAAGGTGGTTTCCCCCACATAAGTGTATTTACCATTATATTGGTTTGGCTACATAAGTGTCACCCACAAGGGTGAATCTTGTAAGGGCCACTACACTGGGATATTCCTCATATATGTAACCCATATAAGGTTGACCACACAGGGGTCTTAAATACCCACCACATCTCTAGGGCTTAAATATACAAAATATTTGGAAAATTCACAACCATGTAATGATATTCCAAGGTAGGGATTTTTATTTATGCATTATCGGCCCATTGATTGAAAAAAAATATCACACTTGCAAACCTGATTCATTAGTCATGCCTTAAACTATATCAAAATAATTATCTTGAGACATCCAAACTAACATATTCTTGATCTGAATTCCAGTTCCCTAAATGACCCCCACTCTAGAGCCAAAAATTAAAATTCATTCTTAATTTCACCACCCATAAGGGAATAGGATGTTACAAACTCCACACCATAGCACTTCTAGTCTCCAAGAATCATTTGTGTGCTTAAACCATTAATCCCAACAAATCATTGTAATTAATTCACACATGGATAATAGTTTTCTACCTCAGAAAACATAATGGGGTTTTGCTACTGAACTCTAAACACAAGACATTCTATTCATAAAAAATGAAGATATCAATTATCACCATAAATGAAAGACCAAAACAATGATTACCCATTGAATTATATCCCATGATTCTCAAATTTCTTCAACCTATTAATATTTAAGAGTATAGTGCCCTCCACCATAAAAATCAACTCAAAAGGTATGATTCTGAGCTGTTTTTCTCCCAAACACTGAAATCAACTACTAAAACAAACTCTTAGTTGTCCTTCATCAATCACAAAGTGGTATCTATCTCACCACCCCAAATATTATGAAAACTAGTCATCCCACCTTTGACCAACATTCTTGGTTAAAGTTTGACCACCCCCACAAATATAGATCATGTAATCCTATATATTTCATGATATCTCTAGAATATTTCATTTTTAGGAAATTATAAAAGACCCAAAAATATAATTTTTAATTATAAAATTGTGATTCCGGATATATAAAAATAAAATAAAGAAAGAAAATGATAGATTTATATATACTATGTCTTTTTAATGGGTGAAAATGGGAGATAAAATTTAAAATAAGAACTTATAGTGCCAGATACTTATAAAAATATAAAATAATTTTGTACATGGTAAAAGAGAAGAATTAGTGTAGGTGATACTAATTAAATAAATTAACCCCTTATGTTTTGAATTTGAGTTTTATAACTAATTTAATGAACATATATAGTTGGGGAAGAAGAATAGGAGGAAGCTTACCTGGCAATGCTGGTCAAAGAAAAAAGAGAAGAATAACAGTAAATAGTATACCAATGAGTGTATTCTAGTAGTGAAATATAATAGACCCATATTTAATCATTTTCATTTCTAAAAAAATTATACGATATGTGGTTAATTTTTATTCTCCATCATTTTTTAGGTGGTGTTAATGAGTTTTAGTTGAGAAATCTAGAAATTAGATTCTATAATTGAGTTCGAAGAAAGGATGTTTAACCGGGAATGAGTTTCATGTGTTTTTCATTAATAGATGAAGTCAATATAAGATTATATTAGGTAAATAAGTTGATCATATTAGTGGGAGTAGTGACATCCCTTGATAATATTTTTTTATTACCTCAGATGGTTTATATACTGAACATAATTTGTGTGATCCCATTTTAAAGAACCGATGGGATGCTATATGTGTTCAATTGTGTACTATAGTGAAAACCCACACAATCCATTTTAAAATTGTGTGCATGGTTATTAGATAACCCCCATCCACCCAATTTTAGTTTTTTATAACTATTAGTAGGGAATATATGTCTCAATAGTATGTAAACATGGAAAATAGTATTTTTTCCCATCTTAGGGATGAAATGTTTTTAAATACCATGATTTGATATATTATTTATATATTATATTTCATGTGGTAAAGAAATATCAGATAAAATATTAAATGATCTATGCATATCCTAATAGATATCCAGGGTTCAAATACCAAAGGTAAAAAGGTTAAAATTATATTATGGTTTTGGTAGAAAGTTAAAAAAACTAGATTCACCCTTATCGCATGAGTCTACAATGACCCACTAGAGCCAAAAATAAGTTTTAGGGACAAGGGTCCAACTAATTGGATATATTTTAAAGTCCCAATTATATTTTTTAGTATACATGAAGTGAAAATATAATGTGTTTAAAGAATATCCTTATATGGGAGAAATAACATCCATCCCTTTTAAAATAGATTTGGATTTTTCTTACAAGACATTACAAAATAGGAAAAAGGGAGAGGAAAATATGTTAAAAAATGCCAATGATAATGTATGAATCACCATTAATAAAAATTAATCAAAATGGGGAGTTTTTTAGATATATTAATGATTATCCCTTTAAAGAATCAATTTTCTCATGTTGTGGAAAATATAGTTTTAATGAATTACTAAGTGATACTTATTGTAATGTCAAGGAATAATTGAATAATGTCCCTATAGAAGTTTATATATATATATATATTCTCACGTATCAAGGAACTTTATTAAAATAATCCATATCTGTAGATGGAAGTTGATGCTTTGGATGATATATTAGAAATGATGGTAAACAATTTCAACACTCTCACAAGAATTTTGAATGATATGGAAGAATATATTACAATGTTTAATGAAATATTTTTTAGGGATGATGAATAATAATAAATTTTTTTTATGGAATAAGTGTTTTAAAAAGTTATTAATGAAGTGATCTATTCATTGGTGGAATTCCATAAGGTCTCTATAAATTTAAAATTTTTACAAATGGAGGTTCAAGTGAAAGGGATGAGTGAGTTGGATATTTATTTATAAGGGTAATTTTATATGGTTTAATATCATTTTAAGAAGTCTAATATATATTTTAATGAAATTCTAAAGACACTTGAATAACAAAAACACATTGTTCATATGAAATATCTTGAGTTTGATACAAAGCTAATAAATATAGAAAGTACACATGAAAATTCTTCACAATCTATTATAAGAAAAAGTGTTTCCAATTTTTTTCCAATGATATTATTAATTATAATAAGACTTAAAATTAGTGTAAAAAATATCTTGAGACCCTATGTATATCTATCCCCTTCATGATAATGGAATAAAGAATTCTAAAACACTAAAAAATTAGTTCACCTTGAATCTATTTTTGCAAACAGTTCATAAAAAAGTAAAAACAATATATAAATATGGAAGGATAAAAATATAAATAAATTCACCAACTCATAAAGTATGAATATGGGAACTTTCAAGAAAATAATATCCCTGATATAATTAAAAAATAATTTGTATTAAATTAAAAAGAAACGTAATCAATTTGGATAGATTGTATCAACAAGTTATAGGATGTGGCTTATAGGTCATAGTTGGTTCTATAAAATCTGTAGAGATAAGAAATTTGAGTTTTATCTCAATATATTAGAATATTAAAATTATATGAGGATTGAAGTTTGAGGGAGGAGAGATAAAAATAAAATGAAACAATTTATGAAAACGAAGACCACACAATTGATGTATAATCTAACATTTAATAGAAAAAATGAATACAATAATAATATTTGAAACGGTTTCCACATATTTGGAAATAACTATAACAAGTGTTGGGTTATAGCAACATAATACTACACTCATGATATTTTTAAAATAATAAGAAAAATGAAACAAAAACAAATGATGGAAAATGAAAAGTCTTTAATGAGAAATAAACAAAAGATGAAAGTTGAGAATATTACACCCAGGTTGTTATTTTTATATAGCCCTAATTAGGTTGTTTCCACAAGATAAGAATTATTATGTTGTGGGAAGAGATTACACATCACAAACCATTACAATGTGGACATGAAAATCATGAAATATAGGAGAAACACGAACACAAAAAGGATCCAATTCAATAGAAGTAAAAAATCATATATTCAATTGGGATTCAAATTAAGGATGAGTTAATATAGGTTGAATTTGTAAATATTGGTTATATAATCAATATTTAACTATTTATAGGTCTTTATACAACCTATCATGGTGTAAGAGGAACATATACATTAAAAATTATAATAATGTATGTTTTTATAATCTTATAAAAGAATTATTTTTTTTGGATTTAAGTGAAGTCCTTTTGAGAAGAATACTCATTAATCATATTGGGAGAAATATATTGTGGTATATTTATCGATGATAAATGATAATAAAGAGAAAAATAGAAGGTGGAATTATTTTAATACTCTTTATGATAATAAATTTAGGAGAATTCAGGTGAAGTCCCCTATGAGAAGTCACTGAGAAGAAGAAAAATAGGGTAAATGAAATCTAATCGATTATTAGATATCATTGAAATATCTCTAGTTTTTGAACTTGTAAGAGACACCACAAATTAAATGTCCATCTATATAAAAATGTTCAAGAATGGAGAAAAAAAATGAGAGTGTGTTGAACTCTGTGTCCGGTGAATGTGAGAAACCAAGAGAGAACCAATAAAATACGAACATGAGGAACCCAATACTAGTAATAAACAATAAATTATTTATATATCTAGGAATATGGGAAGAAAAATAGTAGTTGATACTAAACTAAGGAGAAATCATTTCTATGTATTGAAGATGAGTATGCTGATATATTTTATTGGATATATATAGTTTAGAAAGATGTGGTGGAGGAACCTGAAAAGTCTATGTTGGTCAAATCAGATTGAAAAGAATATTAAGAATTATAACTATGAGTTTCTTCAGTAATTTATAAATAAAAGACCTATGTTTTATAGTTTTTATCATCAGAAAAAACTATGAGAAGTTATTCTATTAATTTTTAATTTTAATCTAATATTTTCTTGGATATTTTCTTGACATTGAGTTAATAAATAAAGAAAACAATTCTATGAATGAAATGGAAGAAATAATTTTTTTGTTTTGCAAGTTACATGTGTTGTTATAGAGTATTTTAATGCATTTAATGATTATCTGAGTTTAGGTTGTACATTATCTATTGAAACTCAATTGTTTAATATGGTTCATGGATTTCCTAACATTACCTAGTTATCTAAAAATATGTTTGTGTGATAAGTTTTAGAGTATAATCCATTCCTCAATAGTAGTCAAAAAATAAAAGGTGTATGTTTCTCATATTAGGTATAAACCATGAAAAAATATTTCATGTTAATATCATGTTTATTTTATGCATTTCATATATTTTTGAAATTTCAGTTGGAAAATAAAATATTTTTTTCAAATACTTACCGATAAAAGGGATTAAAATACAAAGGGGGAAAATGTTGATGTTGTTACCATATATTGCAGTATAATTTTTTTAATAAGGAAGCTATAAAAATGTCCATTTGTGTTTGGTGATGAAAAGTGGCGATTCTTGGAGGATTACTGGGCATACATTCTCCATAATTTATTGTGATAATTGTTGTGATGATCTTCAAGAAAAAGGAAATTATTAGTTTATAAAAAAAATATTATCTATAATACTTGATGGAGGAAGGAATATAAGGAATTTATATGGTTGTAATGAAATAATATGTAATAATGGAGTTATTCTCAGTGAAAATATCATAGATTTGTTGTGTCAACATGAAGTGATATTTTATAAACATGAGTTGAGATATGTAACGGTTGTACATGTGGAATATTGACATAGTTTATTGTTTTATCTTGTAGTTAATACATTTCTACAATCAATTGTTTTCTTCACACAATCGATTTTAAAATTAAATGATTTTTAAATGTGAATACCTTAAATAACACATTTGATGTTCATATTCAATCCATTAAGTGTCATCTTTGCATGATTGATCTATAAGGTTAGTTATTTTTATATTAAATTGATACAAAGGGCACCATTGATATTTATATTCAATCCATTGTGTTTTCCCTACGGTATTTTTTCTTCTGGGTGAAAATATGAGATCATATAATTTGTTTAATTTGTACAAGTTGAATTATACATTGATATTGAAATGGGAATTATTGGATTAAGAATCACGATCACTCGAGATGATCAAGTCCTGACTGCTAATAATGAACACATAAAATTGGAGGTGGTTAATTTAGATTGAATAAGTTCTAGTCTAAATAAAATCTAGTATGTTTGAGAATCACCAAACCATAGATAATTTTATATAGTTGTTTTGAATTGAGAACAACAAGGTAAGAAACTTACGTCTCTCCCATTACAATCATTTTTTTTGAACTTAATAATTTGACTTACATCATAATATATTTTCATCATAATAATTCTTGAAAAAACACAACTCTTCGAGTTGCATCATAAATGTTTAGATGTTGATCATAAGTCATTGATATTTATTATTAAAATTTGGCATAAGAATTCAAGAATTACAGAATTTTGGTATTTCATTAGTGATGAAGAATATGTTGAGATGTAAGATATTCCACAAGAAAGAGGTCAATATTGAAGAGGTACATGAGGCCATTGAAATGGATATTCCCAATTAGTTTATATATGTGGTTTTTATGGGTAATTAAAATACATAAAATGACCAAGTATTTAGGTGATTTAAAATAATATTTTAATGTGAATTACATAGAGTTTGAATAAATATATAGAATTATCATTGATTGGATTAAATGAGGTGATCACATGTGTATATGAAGATTATGAAGTTTCTAAATATCAAGGAGGGTTAATTATATTCACATGATATTATTTTTAAAAATAAATATATGTAATAAAGTGAATAATTTACACATAATAATTCAAATACTTTTAACACCAGTGATATATATAATAATTATTTGTTAAAAAATAATTTTTCTTTCCCTTATACTATATAGTATCAATGAAAGTGATGAAATTTGTATCCATGAGTCATTCATAGAATGAGAATCATTCTATGCCTACATATTAAAAGAGTTAAGGAAGAGCATTATCAGTCAAGATATTGTGTGAGTTGTAATAACAAAAAATTTATATAATTGTGTATTGAAGATATTTAAAAGTTTTACTGAAGTGTATCTGATCTTGTGACCCCATAGATAAAGATTATCTAAATGTGGTGAAAATAAACCCAGATCTGATGACGTTTTTCTACATTTTATCAAATTTAAGAGAAGAATGATTGTTTTTTACAACCAATCATCAAGAATAAAATATGGATAATTCACATAACCAATCGTGGTTTATGATTTGGTGTTTAGGGAGTATAAATGGAAAAAATCGGAGGATCCACCACTAGGAGGTACAACCAGTTAGTTCCAAAGATAAGTGATTATGGGGTATAAATAAAAAAATTCCTATAGATCCACGAGATTCTATAATTTATTGTAAAACTATAGTGGAGAATCTTTGTTGGGGTTTCTAACCAACATAGTATGGGGTGGGACTTTTGACTGAACTCTTTAAATACAATGTGTTACTCTATTTCTCATTATTATTACAGATAATGGTGATGCTATGTGATAATATTGGTTGTGTAAAGAACCTTAACAAGTTATAAAGGTTGAATTAAAAAGGATAATTCATAAAAAATTTATTATACCGATTCACCCACTCTATCAATAGTACCTAACTCGTCAATGGGATATACATTTAAAACTATATTTAGGATATGGTAAAAAGTTTGAAACGCCTGATTCACAATCCTCTTAGATGTCTACACTGATCCACTATAACCAATAAAGAATTTATATATGGGTAGAGAAGTATTATCTAAGTATTGGGATCCCATTCTTATACACCATCTATGGAATAATTTTCTTTAAATTACCCTTTAGGATGCTCTTTAGGTGAATTTTCATTTACTATTTCATTATAATGCATTATTATTTATTAGAATACCCTTCAAGATGATATAACCAATGAAATATGGGAATTCTTCAGTAAGGCCTCAACTCCATTTGGGATCAACTCAAACTTCTTTTCTCTAATTGAAAAGAATAATAATTAAATTGGAAATAAAAATTTTAGGCTAGTTTCCACTGGTAACACTATTCCTAAATTCATTAGTAATATCATGACCATCAGAATGGGAGTCATCATTAAAGAACATATCACCCCACAATAGTTTGGGTTTGTACCAAGTTGATGAATCCAAAATTGTTGATTAACTACATTATAAAGTGTCAACATGATGAAAATAAAATATATATACAAGGGATATTTTCATTAAAATTTACATTTCTATGTCTTTTGACAACATCAAAAAGAGTTTTGTGATATCTCTCCATAGAAGTTTTGGATTCTCACATGATTTTATCAGATTTATTTCTACCATCCTAATCTCTATAAGTCTTCACATCCTCATAAATGGATCCCCTATAGGCTAATTTTAGTGCAGTAGGGGTGTCAAACAAGAGGATCCACCCTATGGGCCCATATTTTCTTTTGTTAAAGACCATATGAGTAGGTTATTTAAGGAACTCTCTCAAATTTGGAATTACAAGATAATCAAAGATGGAATAGTTAATATCATATAATATCACTTATTATATTCTAATGAAATCCCAAAATTTGGGAACCCTCAATGAAAAACCATCTCTGTTATCAAATATGTTTTTTCTCATTATGAGGAGGTGGTTGGGAAAGCCATAAGCTACAATAGGTCCTTCATTATTTCTGTATGTGGAATGTATATTGGATAGAAAAACGAAATTACCATAACTATTGGAGTGAGGAGGGGCTCCCTCCTCATTACATACCTTGACGTTCCATTGTTTTGGGGTATGGTTGGAAGAATATATTTTGGAGGTATTTTCTGTAGAATCAGTAATGAGCTGGCTACGTGGAAGGGGAATATAATTTCACATGTTGACCGGGTCTGTATTATTAACTCAGTCATCACATATAATTTTTTCTATTCAATTTCACTCCACAGATGGATAAGAAACCTCTTGAATAATCATTAATGCATGATAAGGAGTTTATTTCAGATAAGGTTAATTCATGATTGTAATATGATAACGATTTATTGGAAGGATTGAATCAAACCAATTGAAATTGGGGGAATTGGGATCAAGGATCATAAGACATACAATAACGGTATTATTAATAAATTCACATGGAATGTCATAACTGAAAGTGAATCTTCTATTGATTTTTGTAATGTAGGTTAAAAATTATGTTGTTGAATAGATATTTGTATTATCCCACAACATCTGTTTTGCCCTCTATTAAGCAATCCTTCATTGGTATAATGCTGCACTCAAAGTGGCTGGTTAGTGGGGAGTCGAACCTAAACTATTGGAATATTCCATAGATGGAAATTACCATCAACATCACCATTGTTCCCTATAGCATGACTAGTATGAATATTGATGATCTATTGTCTCATATTAATGCATTTACTAACATTTTCCCCCTCAGTATGGTCTAGAAATATTGAAATACACCTTCATTGATAATGATACCCCAATCTAGACACCTAATAGGAATGGAAACATTAATTCCAAGGAGAACTACATTATGTAGTGTGATAGGTCCCTTAAATCTCCAACCTGGATGATAAAATTAAATGTACCTTTTTTTCAACCCTAAAGACTCTTATCTCATTTTGAGGATATAGAAGAAGTGACTAGCCAAACATGATCAACTAAGGAAATATGGGAAGAATATTGTTTTATCATGTAATTTATTCTTGAAAGATGATGAAATTGTGCAAAAACTATTCATGGAATATACCTTTTCACAAGAAACCTAGAAATATGTTATAAGTCTTTTTTGTATTGATATTTATTCATTAAGGTTTCTAGAGGATCCACTAACTTGTATCTGATAGAGAAGAATCAGTGACCAAATACATAATCTCTTACTGGATACATATGTATCAATATTCAACTCAATATAGGCAGCAAGAAACAAATTCTTATTTGACAATCATATTCCATATATATATATGTAGGTACTAATATTGTAAATATTGACATCCAAACATCTTAACTATACAAATAGGAAATATGAACAACGTTTTGCAGTATTTTAACACCCTTAGACTATCCGGAATCTTTGGGTGGCCAAGGAAAACAATGTCTCTAAATTTTATTCGATGGATCCTCCAATTTCATCATGTATAAAGGTTAATGTTGATGGAGCCTCCTCAAGCATGATAGGGCCTTCGGGGTGTGGATGTGTATTCTGTAACCACCATGGTTTTATTAGAAGTTTCTTCCATCACTTTATTATGTTCGTAATTTCATATGAAGATGATATTTTCACCATCAATTATGCTATTAAGCATGTTATCTACCACAACAAAATGTCACTATGGATAGAATTAGAATATGAACATGATATTATTTCCCTCATAGAAGGCATAAGGGATATACCATGGATAATTCTTCCTCAGTAGATTTACTGCCTCATTCATGAAAAACGCCTCAAATTTACTATTCCACATGTCTACCTGAAATTAAACCAAGTGGATGATGCATTGAAAAAGAGAGAAATTGTGGATATTAGTACCATGGAGCCATTTCAGGTACTTTAATACTGTGAATCACTGGTGGATGAGGCAATGTAAGGAATGGTACAGTCCAATATTTTTAGACCCCCTTGCAATTCAAGAATTTTTACTTGTAATTTTTATTTATTAAATTTACGGAAAACTATTTTGTTACTTGGATCTTTTTCGGTATAACTCATTAGTAAATTCCATGGATATTTTATGAAACCATGGTATGAATGAATCTCCCATAAATTTCATCTTATAAAATAACTCACTTAATGACAACTAAATTGAAATATAAATAAAATAGCAGCACTTAACATTATACCATAACAATAAATAGAAGACAGTGACACTGTATTGAATTCCATGCCTTATGATATGAACATTAATACACTATGATTTCATGGAAATTATACATTTATATATAACCTAATATTAAAATAAAATATTCATTGGAATTTTTATAATGACATACTTTAGGATATCCCTCTATCAGAATATTTTATATATCCATATGAAAACATGAATAAATGGATTTTTGGAATGTATTTTTTAATTTCCCTATACTAATGTTGGAATGATGCATAATATGAGAACCTTCACACATTGATGATTTTCTTATGAAATTCGTAAATAAAATCCAACCAGAGGGAGTTTGGGTATATTTTTTATCCCATGATTGATTGAGGATTTTGAAATATTGAATTTTTCCTCTCATATGATGATTATGACATCTGAGGCCTTGATTGAGATAGATTGATGGAGTGTATGAACCTACCAAGATAAGACATGTGATGTTCATATATTCCAGATGATGTGTTTATGATGTGATCATCCATAAGGGTGAATGATATGATATGCATTGATAATCTTGATTATTCTATACATTGGGAATATATAATATATGAGTAGGTTATATGGGATTAGCATACTCCATGTCTTATTTTTAATCAATGTATCAGACAAAGGGATCAAATGAAGATAAATTCTTTTTTTAGGATACAAATGGTAGAAATTTTAATAGATATACACATGTTTGATGAAGATCACAGTAGATCCCTATATAGCTTGGGTAGCATTGTTTCTTTTCTTATTTCCACTATTTTATTACATTAATGAATTTTGGACTTCATATTTTATAAAAAAACAAAAAAGTTCCATGGGTTTATTCATTATGGTTTAATAAATAGTGATTGAGTTTAATAAAACCCAAATATTTCCTTTAATAGTGTTTAGAGTTAATCCAAAATAAAATTTAGTTATATTTTCAAAACAAATATTTATTATGATGTAATATAAGGTTTATTTGATAATTTCTTTCCACAAGCAGTTTGGATATTTCAAAAATGATATTTGGATATGGTTTCACAAGTTACTGAATTAAATATAATATAAATTGATATATGAAAATTCTATTAGGACATTTTGTAAACTATAGTGTGAAGTATAAACTCACTAAATCCATTATGCATATGATTTATATTGTGGATATATCATAATGTACAATATCTGTGTGTCATGGGGTAAGAATTATTTGTTTTAAATGGATTATGATAACCCATTGGGTATATCATTACCTTATATATATAGATATCATAATTTTGTTTCCATGACCAATCAAATTTTATGTCTTGGATGAATTATAATTCTATTATATGTGAAAATCATAATATACAATTCACATTAAATTTAAAATTGATTTTGGTAGATTAAAATTATGTGTTATCCTTCAAATCTCTCTCCTATGATGGTTATTTTTACTCTAAAGATTTTATATGATGAAACATATGGTAGAACAAAGATTATAAAAATAGTTATAACTATTTTAACCATATTTACTTATATATATATATATATCAAATATATGAGTAAATTCTTAGAAGAATCAGGGGATATTCCTAAGGCCGTTATAAAGTAACTGAAGAATGGAAATGGTGGTGTTAGTTGAGAGGAATTCCTACCTCCATATAACTCTCCCATATATCTATCTCTCCCCATTTCTCAAAAACAAGAGATATTAGAATACTTTGAAATAAAAAAGGGTCCTAACCATGATTTTGGGTGATTCAGATAATCCTAGGGATACATCACAGACAGAGGAACCTAATTTTTTCTCCTTAAGTATCTACATAAATCATTATGATTGATGATAAATGATGTATCCAACATCAGTTAAAGTAACACACACATTCTCTTAGTTTATATACACATGATTTTATTTTTCATTGCAAGGAAATATTTTGAATTTGATGTTTTAGATTTTTTTTAAAACTAGTGTCGTTCGATCCTTAAAATCCCCCACTATCATTGTTTATATTATTCTTTAAAGTTACTATTATATATTAAACACACTTGTTGAGTATTACCCATCCTTCCATAATAATAATACTTGACATTTGGGGTATTTTTAAGTAGTCAATAATGTTCCAATAACATTTTAGGTATTTTGAGTGTCACCCAAATCAATATTCTTTATGTTGTGAGTTATTATGGATTCCAAATTACTATGACAACACTTTCCTTGTGATCATGACCCATAATGAATTTTATTTCATTTTCAAAGCATTTAATTTATATAAAATCCATCAAAACATTAACTTTAACTCAATGTTTATCTTTAATGTTTTCAATAACATTAATTATCAAAATTACTGTTTGCATTATGAGATTCAAGAGCATCTATTGATCTTAAAAATTTAACCATTGATCATCAATTTCTCCTTTGATATCCTAAATGAATTTTCATTAATATTTAATTGTGGTATTCAAACTATTAATAAACCAAGTTGGTTCATCAATTTTGGGCTTTTATTCAAAAAAACTACTTGATTTACCTAGATTACTAAATTTGATATTATTTGTCTTAGCCTTCAAATCAAATCTATAATCTTCTCAATACTATATATAGTGTTTATAATCATGACCCACAATGTTATGAATATTTATTTTCCCCAAACATTTTTACTTATATTATAGCCTAAACTCAACGTTGAGTTAAACTCTTCCTAAAACAATATCAAAATCAACTTTGATCTCATATATTTATGTTTTTTTAATAAAAACTATAAGGAATTATACATTATGGGATTTTGAATCCTCAATATCCTCCACATATACCTCCTCTACGAAAATATATTTTAGTGAAATAATTTTCTTTATTTTAAATATATTCGTATATAAACTCTTTTTATCATGAACTTCTTTTGATGAGATCTATATGAGATCATCATTATCTTTTTCTTCTAAAATATTATTGTGTTACTTTTTAGTGTGGTGCCTAATTTTTCCATATCTAAACCATGTGTGTGGAAGTTTAAATTTTAAAATTCGTTTTCACCTTTTCATATTTGAGGGAAATAATGATATAAATTAATCGACATACCTTTATCTAGAATTTTATTCCACTGATAATTTAGTAATTTTATTAAACACCACTTTACATGAATTTACTTTTCCAATGGATGAATATCAGATTCACTCATCTATTATTTAAAAAAGGTGTAATTTAATCATTATAGAGTAATATATTTTGGATCCTTACCCTTGAGTAAAAATCCATAGGATTGAGTAGATGTGTAAATATTCTCAGAATATACTTTACAATCCTTCTTTCATTGATGGTTTGTTTGAGACCATGCATGTATTCATAATCCATGTCCACCTTGGAAAATAAAACACCAATAGATTCATTCAGCGATCATTCTAAAGTCCCAATACATGTTCCATATAACCTACAATTTATCTTCATATACCTTTAATTTACATTGAATATATTTAACTATTTTTTTCCATGATGTGTGAGGATTTACATAGAATTACGTTCTTATAGATTGTTCTGGATGAAACTATAACTAAAAGTCATTCCTTTGGAATTAATATACAATTATTTATTATATATTTATGATAAATATTCTATCTGTATATTGATTGTAATTATATATATGAGTACAATAAAAACATAAATTCACAACGATCAGAATTATTGTTTCATCTAGTTATTCCATAGTTGAATATGGTTTCCTTAAAATAATATAATAACTTTTTTAATAACAAAAACTTCCATGAAATACAACATATATTACCCCAAAATTTACGCATTTATATTTGAAAACACTTATTAGTCCCACATAAGGTGTATACTCTAAATGGAGGTGGGATTGAATTCACATATGTTGTTTTCAAAACAACCCTTGAAAATAATGTTGTCCCACGATTAATAGAAACATGATTCTTTATCTTAAATTTTATATGAAATATTTTAAAAAATATTGATAGAAATTAGATATTTCACCTCGTAACCACATTGGAATATGTTTGACGAGTATACAAAGACGAGCTGTTTCTATGAAAAATTTACTAATCACATTACCTAACTTAATAATTTTATGTTTCTAAAATGATCCTCCTAGTTTAAATCTTTTAATAAAAATATATGTCTTACATATCTCCTTATAAGAATTAACTCATCAATATCTTTGAAAAACATCTATATCATCTATAAATAACAAATAGAAATCACACTAGTGATATTGTAGAAATCAGATCTCTATTTCCATTATTTAGATAAATATATTTACTACTATGCATTTTATATTTCATTGTTACATATCATATGTATGTTTATTATATATCTCCATACTTCTAAAAGAAGAAGTAAACTTGAATTTTATTGTTAATTTTCTCCATGATTAGTCATATGTGTCCACTTGTTCCACTAATTGGTTATTATAAATCACCCAAATTAATTTTACATATCCATTATTATGTAATTTTACTCTTATTTTCATAGCATAAAAACTAATTTAATCTTACATATAAATGAGTTATCCTTATTCAATGTTGGTTTATTCTATATATTCCTTACCTTTCAATAATTCCTTTATCCTTCTCAGGAATAATATTATTTGTGATAAAAAAATTTCCACCCACCTCAAAACTTCTGTAACCGTTATGAACTCAATTCATAAGGATTACATGTGTTTGATCGGTGGATTTCATCCTTAATTTCTAAACAAGAACAACCAACAATACTTCAAATTATTTTTACCAGCAAGCATTAATTGGCAAGGACCCAAGTTAAGGAGATTTACTTATCTTTCTATTTAAATTACCCCTTTTATAGTTTATAAAACTTGAGAATAAATTTATATATAGTGTAATCAACCAATAATATTTATTTTATCCATATTAATTAGGGTAATTTCATGTTTTTTTACTATTTTATTTTTGATTGATTATTTCTTTATTTATAAGAAAATTGATGAGTTGAAACCTATTTAATTCTCATTAAATATTATTGTCATTGTCTAACATCCATGATATGTTTTTTATATCTTATCGTTTGATATTAAATTGTAAATTATTTTTTTTATAAATTTAAATGTATTTTAATATTCTAACTTTTACTTTTTATTACTTATTGTATTAAGAAATTGATAATAATATTCCTATCTCTTTTAAAAGAAAAGATAAAACATCTCAGAAATACTATCTAAACGGGTAGAATTATTTAAAATACCTCATTTCGGGATAAGGGAATAATAATTTATATTAGAAGGAAAGGAATCTATAAAAAACATGCCTTATCTCAAAACATCAGAGAAAGAAAACCATTTAAGGTTAGTAGACATAATTAAAATAAAAGGAAATTAAACCAATCCAAAAGTGAAAATATTTATGAAAACCTTAAATAGTAAATTATATGATTACATATAAGGTCTTCCAAATCAAATTCAATGCAATTATATCCAATTATTGTAAAATATTTTAGAAATTTTCACAATCTCCATGTATGTATCATATTAAAAATTCTTCTGAAATTGATAAACTACACACTCCCATTCATAGTGAAATTTTTCAACAAATATAATGTTAAACCTAAATAATTTTAATTAAAATATGTTCTTAAGTATCAATTTAATCTTTCTTATTTGTTGTGATTAAAATTTTTAATTTTTAAGAAATATCCAATTTTTTATCCTCTTCAAAATTAAAACAATCAGTAATATTATACTAAACATCCTCTTGAGTGTAGATAAAAAGAATTTAATTTCTTATATGGCCTTGTTACATAGATGAAATGTATTTATTATCCAAATTTATAATGTTTATTATACACTATTGAATAAAATAATCTTGTTATATTTTAAGAATTTCTATTTCATTCATTTGAAACCCTATTCTTTAAAATTCATTTAATCTATTTTAGTTATATGATTATTTTTCTTATTGATCAATATTCTTCAATAACAATTATGTTAGATCATGAATGGATTGTTCCTTAACTCACTAAGTAATAAATGTAACTAGGTTGGATACCTATAAAATTGAAGGAGAAATCATAAGAGATTGAATAGAGTATCAAGTGTAATATGAGAGTAAAGTTTTTCCATCTATTTAACTTCAAAAACATGAGTTCTATTTTTGATAGTCAAAATCAAACAATAATCTATAATTTTACAAAACATACAACATGATGAAAAATTATCTATTTTTTTTTTCATAATATAGGTTTTTAAAATAGTGGAACGCACCATTTTGAATCTATATTGACTGAGAGATTTTATTTTAATCATAAAATTTAACATAGATTTTATATTTTGTATATTTTTTTTTGAAATTGAGTGTTTTTAAATCATGATGAATTTGATAATAAATCTATTTTAATTTTTTTGTTAAATCATCTGACTTTAATAAATTAATAGGTTAAAATAATATTATAATCCAAGGTAGGATGAATAGGTAATGAATTACTATGAAACAATTTGGATATCATTTCAATGAAATCATTAAATAACAAATATGTACCAAAATATTCTATAACAATAACAATTATATATATTTTTACAAGAAAATTGAACTATAACATTTAGATCAATAATAAAAATTAATTCCTAAAAAAACCCAATGAAGTAAAACTATATCTAACTTCTATTCTGAAAAGGTTAATTAAAAATATTGTCAATGAAACCAAAATAAAAGTCAAATAAAATAATTTTAACATTAAATTTTGAAAAGGTAATCACTAAAATTACATTATTTTTTATGAATCTTAGAGAACAGGAAAATATTTTCTTCACTTTAGAAGAGGGTCAATAATTTCTTTTATGGATTACTTGATTGATGTATATTGGAATTAAATATATATTTCATAGGGTACCCTTATGAAAAATTTATTCTTTATACCTTATGAGTCTCATGTCCCCATACACATCACTATAAAATCTTACAGAGTCCTGAAAATTTCCAAAGAGTATTTTTTAGATGGGAAAGTATAAAGAACTTCAACTTGATTTTTCATTAAATAATGCTGAATCACAATAAGTGAATAAATGAATCACATAAATATTAATAAGTCCACGGTGAATTCATTCCATTTGAAAAATAAATTTAGCTAAGGATAAACTTTTAATTATTGAATTATTTTATAGGATGTAAAAGAATCAATAATTTCATATTCTTGGAAGATTCATTCTGTTGACATTTAACCTCCCAATTGTTTCCTCTATTCGATTGTAATTTTTCCATTTCTTATACATTGAAAAAATCATATAAATTTTCTTATTAATTTTACATGAATTTAAAGTCCATTATACCCTTCAATTTTTATTTAATCAATCTTGATTAATTTTTTATTATGTGATATCTATTTCATTCTATGTTTACCTTCTTATTCTATATTCTTTTTTTATCTTATTTATGATTTTTTATAAATAATTAATAGATAAACTAATATTATTTTTTCGTATTTTTTTCTTATGTATTTAAAAAACTTATTGTTATCATATCTTTAATGTATTTTTATGTTATGATTCAAAATATTGTTATATTACACATATCTCTTTATTTAAGGGTTAACCATTTCATGCTCTCTTGTTTTTCTATATTCCCTATAACTTTTTATATATGTCATGTTTTAATGTTTCATATGATTTTTTTTCTGTTTTATTGATTATTTGTATAATATTAACTATATAATATTTATTTTTTTCTTAACATGATTCCTTTATATTTTTTTATGTGATATAGATCTGTTTTTTATTGGCCAATAATGTTATGAATTTCAATTGTTTTATGAATTGTTTACCTATTTTAATGTATTGCACATATTTTTTTGATATATTATATTAAAATGGATCTCAAAGAATTATAAATATCATCACTTAATTGTGTAACACATTTATATCATGAAATTTTATATATAGGGAAGTAGAGAAGAGCCACACACATTATGTTATAATGTCATGGTAGCATAACATGGATTATTATTATTTTTCATGTATATTATTTTTATACCAACTGGGTTACCAAGGAGATGGATAATATTTATACATGGAAGTAGAGGCAATTATAATCCTCAAAACACCAATATCAAATTTGTGTTTTAAATGATAAAGAAAAACCATAAATAATGAATATACCTATTTTGATGAAGTTGAGCATATTACTTTTTTGAATAAATATATCTAAGTGGAAAAAATATTACTTTTTCTAGTTTATCCATGATTTTACATGTATCAACGTTAAAAAATTAAGGTATTAGCTTTTTCACAAACACATATGAATAGAAACTTTGATTAAATGTGGGAATGAAGGAAAACATCGACGTAGAGTTTTTTTGGTATATCACCAAAATTTACATCACCATGGTTTAATATATAAATATATAATATACAAATAAACTCCCCTAATTGATCAAATGTTTTATAAATGGTCAAGTAATGACTTTAAGTCACCAAAATTTGGTAACATTAAGACCATTCAAACATTTAACATTTAAATTCTTTATAAACTATAGACTATATATAATAACATTAATAGATTATAGATAAATCCTTGAATAACATACTACCATACAATGTAACGATATCATAAAATACGATATATTCAATCCATGTTGATTATATGATTATAACAAATATAATGAAAGAATCATACTTTAAGATTCATGTATTTATAAAATTTCTCTTAAAATCTCTGACTTTCATTAAAACCACAATGATTTATGTGAAATTTCACCTTATGTAATATAATATATGAAATTAATCATTAAAATATTACCAAAAATTATTTTTTATAACCTATTTTTTTTAAAATATTATATTATATTTATTAAACCTATGAGATATCATATGTAATAAATTGTGAAATTTATCCAAAACTTCTTTGGGATGTCAGGAACAAACACAATTCATCCATCCATATTGTAACGACCCGATCATTTATAAATAAGATTATTTTTTTTAATATCTTATGGATATAGAAAACACATGTACTCTTTCTTATTGGGTTTAAAAGTACATTAAGTATCATTACCCTTAATAATATAGTAGTTGCATAGTTATCATATGAATATTATAAATAAAGGGTTTTAACAAATCCTTTTGACTCAGACAAAGGATGTGATGGAATCAACCAGTACGATAATTCCCTTTGAATCCCATTTATCTGATATATCCAGGGAGGCATCATTTTTGGGATTTTCCCTAGACCATTCCCAAGCTATGATCCAACAACTTAAGCCTGAGAGAAACCATTTAGCGGGGTAGTTAAAGCTCATCGGGATCACGACCCAATCCATGTTCTCCGAACGATCCCAAGAAAGACACAACATCACACACTATACTCTTAGGGAATATTCTAGTGCAATAAAGGTATATGTAACAAGACCCTATAATTATGATTATGTGAATTATTGCTTTATATAATAATGAATACACATTCAATTTATTATAGTTACTTTGTAAATGATTTTTAAATCCCAAACTGAATTTTTAGTTAATATTCAAATTCAATTAAGGAACATATTTTTATGAATTAATGGATTTATGAATTAAATAAAATTTTAATAAAATATTATTAATAAATTACTTTTTAAAATAATTTTTATGATGTCAATTGTCAGTTTTATTAAGGTTTGAAAACTGTTTCAGTCAAAACCTGTCAATTTTCAATAAATAAGAGTTTTTATTTTAAAAGAAAAAACTCACATATTTATAAATTTATTTAGATAATATGACTATTATTTTTCAAATGTGAACTTATAAATTATCCAATGGTTATTTTTCATAATTTTCTGAGACAACCAATTTTTGGGGTGAAAAAATAAATACCGTATAAAGTATATAATATGTTTTATGATATCACAATGACCCAATAGTGATGTAATAAAATAATATAAAATGGATATTCATCCAAAATATGTTTTAACTTTAAAATAATGTTATTTTATATTTGTTTCATTAATTTTATAATGCCTTAATGGACCATCGATGTCTTATAAAATATTTTAACATATTAAAATAATTTCCATGAGAGTGTGACTCAATTCCACATAAGAAATCCTAATATTTTAATATGTTCATCCCTTGGATTTATAAAAAATAGTATACTAATCCCCTTTGATATGAACCATGGGAAAGCACATTTTACAGAATGTGTTTTTGAATATTTTATTATGTACTATCCAAAACCTAAATAATAAATAATTCTCTCTTATTTCCTATATAATCCCACCCAATCTCTTTCTTATATTCACTAAAAATCCTTTTATCACGTCTATAATCTGACCTCACCTCTCTAGAATCATCATAATTCACCCTAACCTCACAATAAGTCACTCTTCAAGCTTTTTATGTTGCACATCCATGTAAGAGATCTTCCACCCTACTCTTTTATCAAGCATTCTTTTCAAGTCATGTATTTTAATTTATTTTATTACTATGTTGGGATATTTTATTAAATATCCTCATTAATTACCATTTTATTTATAAATTATTATTTCTCCTTTCACTATCATTTATCCCTCTTATGAACCCTTTTGTACACTCGTTACCATCCCGAATTTCTGTATGGGATCCTCACATTCCTTCATTTCTCATTTTCATCAATCTTTCGTTTGGGTTTTATACCCTTTTATTTTCAATTAAAAAAGTTGGGTGGTGTTATTTATAACCTCCCTCAAAATTCCATCCTTATTTTTTAATGATGAGATACCCCTTTATCGTCATTAATACATTCCGTGTACTCCTATTACCATGTAGAAATTCCGTAAAGGATTTCTCTCTTCTTATTTCCATTCAAGCATTTCTTCTATATTATTTATCTAAATTACATTTCATATATTGGGATATAATGTTCCATACTATCTATTTCATGTATAAATTATTATATACCCCTTTCTATCTCATTAACCCAATTTATGAATTTTCATATGACGTTGTTTTGCTTCCAAAATAGAACCATGATTTTCCAAGCCAAGTTCATTATGTAGTGAATACCATACCCATTTATCTATCAAGGGTATTAAACTTTAGGAACATATAATTATATAATAGTACTTAAATTTATATATTCCAAATTCTTTTATCATTGAATAAATGATGATGTTGAATTCATATATGTTATATAATCTATGTGGCACACTAATTCATGAGATTGAAATGTTTATGATGGGTTTTCTCTGATAGCACTTTAATGTATTGGGTAATGTTTAGTATCATGATACTCCATGTGAAATGAGTGTTTACTCATGAAAATTCATGTATAATGAGGTTTTACTCATTCTAATCCGTGTTTAATGAGGCTCTACTCATGTTAATATTATGTTGAATGTTGTAGACACATTTCCATGTTTTGATAATCATGGTATATAATTACTTTATGTTCACGTCTCTATTATGCCCCATTTATATGTCTATTTCAAAACATGTATTGTATTATTCAATTTTATTCCTTTTTAACTCCCTTATTGGGCTTTATAGCTCACCCTTTTCTTATATATGTCCTTAGGTTATCCCATGCAATGATAAGTATGACGGAATGTTGTGGTCATGTAAAATAATTTTTCAATAAAGATGATGTATTTTAAGTCTTAATTTTTCATGTAATGTTCTTAAGACCCAAATACACTAGTCTTCTCGATCTTATGGGTTTTCTCAAGTGCGCGTTTATGTAAAAAAATCATTTTTTGGTGTATAATAAAGATGATGGTAGTTATAGTTGCTATCAAAGGATAGGTTTAGTTAATTTTGGGATTAGGGTTATAAAACAATAGGGAAAGACATAGGCGTAAGACTAAGTATAATAAAAAAATCCTCAATTTTTGGTGAGTATAGAGTAAGTGGTTTATCAAGAAAAGAAATCCCTTCCTTGATACAAACAAGTAGAGGTGGCTCTGGTACAGATGCATCTAGGTGTAAAAACTGAAAATGCCGCTTTAAGCTAGACTTGAACAGGAACTAGTGCACGACAACTGGCCTTGCTAAACTATTGGTTTGACACTTCCAGCAGATTTGGTTTGGAAAATTCTTAATCTTAGTACAATCCATTAATAAGGGAACAAAAAAACACCCCAAAGAATATATGTTGGGAAGTAGATCATGGATAAAGTATATTGAAGCCTAAATATTCATAAGTTGAGGAAATAAATTTAATTTAGTAGCTATCCCTTTTTGTCATTATATTCACCTTATGTGTTTAATAGTTTAAAATACTTAACCCTAAATTAAATTTTATTCTAGGAAATGGATGGTTATATAAATAAGTAGGTTGAAAACCGATGTGAAGGGAAATGTGATGACTGCCTCAATGAGATTCTCTTTTAGATGGGAGATCGAGTATTACATATCATGATTTCACTAAACCAACTATTAAAAAACACAATTTAAAATTGGAACTTGGTTGAATGACCAAGGAAATACTGGAATATGAAGACAAAATCTCACAAAATTTCAGCTAATAAAGGTGATAAGGGAAAGAAGTCCCAATTCACTTCATACAGGAAGTGTGGAAAGAGGAACCAAGGAAAATGTCACAAAGGGACTAGGAGATGTTTTATATGTGTAAAGGAAGGGGAAAAAGTATCCAATTTCCCCGTTAAAATGGATTATGTGATGAATAGAGACATGGTTCCATCTTATCCATCAAATAGAGTTTTATTCAATAAATGTAGAGAAGTCGGGAAATACACAAGACAACGTTCTATTACAAGGGATGAGAAGCATGATGAGCATCAATAATCTCCATGATCAAGGGATCATTTAATGTCCTATACTAATATGGATAATGATTAATGAATTATATGTAACCACTAATTCCAATTTGTGTATGTCGTAATGTATTTAAATTATTGTTGTATTAGTATATCATTTAGGGTTTTTAAGAACATTGAATCTCTATCAGAAATGATATTAAATCATAAGAAAAAAACTTATATAATTGTTGTATCATATGTTGATGATTTTGGGAATGTTGTTATTGAGAATTTTATAAGTCTATATTTGATGTAATTTAAGGAAAAAGGAAAACTCTTCTCCTTTTCCACAAGGCAGTTGAAATTTCATGTGAAAAACTATTCTACACATGATCTAGAGTTGGTGGTAGTAATCTTTGTGTTAAAAATTATGAGACATTATATCTTTGAGTAGAAGTGTAAAATATATATGGATCAAAAAATCATAAAGTATAAATTCACACATAAATAGTTAAATATATGTCAATTAATATGGTTAGATCTCATCAAAGATTTCGACTGGTCAATCAATTAGCACCATGGGAAAGCGAATAAAGTGGAAGATGCTCCATGTAGAAAGTATTTAGCAACTCTTTCATTGATGAGAATTGAAAGGGACCAAATATTATTATATTTGATGGAAATGGACATCAGAATCCAAAATAAGTGAATATTATCAATCATTTCACAAATAATTGTTCAATCACCATTTTTAGAAATGTTAAAGGATTCTCAAATAGATGATGTAGGAATTCAAAAGAAAGTGGAAACAATCATTAAAGTAAAATATCTAGATTTAAATGATAATAAAGAAGTAATTGTGAGATTTGGGTCAAGATTATCTGTTCCATCAAATCCAGAGCTAAAGAACGAACATTTGGATGTTGAAAATAGTTCAAATTTATCCACTAACATGGGAAACACAAAGATGTATCGAGATATTAAAGATAATTATTGGTGGGATAACATGATGAATATGATCACTGAGTATACATAAATGTGTTTAGTATGTCAGAAAGTGAAGGATGAGAGGAATAATTCAAAGGGGGTGACACAACAATTACCCATGCCAATATGGAAATGGGAATATATCACCATGGACCTTGTCATTAGACTTACAAAGACATCGAAAGGAAAAAATTCTATATTTTTTTATTATGGATCATTTTACAAATATTGAACATTTATTGCAATTTGGAAATATTTCTCATTGGATCATCTGACATGAATATACATCAGAGAAGTGGTAAGGGTTTATAGTGGGACACTATTGATTGTATCGAATCGAGATCCAAGACTCATCTCTATGTTTTGGAAGAGTATCAAAAACACTCTGAATACTGAGTTGACTTCATTATGACTTATCATTCTCAAACTGCTGGCCAATCTGAGCGAACTATCCCAATACACGAGGACATGTTGAGAGCATACTCAATGGAATTCAAAGGAAGAAAAGATGAACATCTTTCTCTAATTGAGTTCTCTTACAACAATATTTTCTCCTCAAGATTACAAATGGATCCTTATGAATCTATTAATGGGAAGTGGTATATAACACTAGCTTATAGGGATGATGTTAGGGAGAAAAACGTTATAGGTCAAAAAATGGTTGATGAAGTGGTGGAGAAGGTTTAGACCACCCAACAGCACATTAAAGCTTCTCAGAGTCGACAAAATAACTATTCTAACAATTGTTTATGAGACCTAGAGTTTGTTGTTGGAGACATGGTATCTTACACATATCACCATGGAAGAGAGTTATGATATTTGGGAAGATGGGAAATCTTTTTCCAAGTTACATCGGATCTTTTGAGATCCTTGATCACATTAGAGAAGTGCCCTATATACTAGCACACCCACCACACCTCTCTCAAGTACATGATATACTCTATGTATCACCCTTGTGGAGGTAAATACCTGACTCATCACATGTACTCAATATAGAGGTGGTACCATTAGATAATGGCCTCTTCTATGAAGATATGCGAGTGAAGATATTAGATCATAGGGTAAAAGTTATAATAAATAATATGGTTCCCCTCTTCAAGGTGTTATGGAGAAACCACAAGATCGAAGAGGTAATGTGGGAACCCGAGAAAGTGATGAGGTATAGTTACCCTCATCCTTTTTAGTATGGTAAAAGGAAATTTTGAGGGAGAAATTTGTTAAGGGGGGAATATTGTAATGACCTAATAATTTATAAATAAGATTCAATTTCTTTTAATGTATTATGAATATATAAAATTCATGCACTATTTTTCTATTAGGTTTAAATGATCTTTAAGTATCATTTACATTGATAATATAGTCATTTAATAATGATCACCTGAATAGTATAAATATAAGGTTTTTACAAATCATTTTGACTTAGACAAAGGTTGTGATGACCTCGACCAGTAGGATCCTTCCCTTGGAATCCCATTTGTTACATCTTTTGTGGGATATATCTTTTTCTGGAATTTTCCATAGACGAATCCCATGTTGATATCCAACAACTTAATCATGAGTGTAACCATTTACATGAGAATTTAATGTTCATCGAGATCACGATCCAAACCATATACACCGAATGAACCAAGAAATCCCCGCCATCACACACCATACTTTTTGAGAATAAGCTGGTGTAATAAAGGGATATGTAACAATACCATAACAATATTATTTTGTTTATTATTGTTTTATAGAATAATGAATATACATTCATTTTATTATTTTTACTTTGTAAATGATTTTATTACACAAATAGTATTTTTAGTTAATATTAAAATTAAATTAAGAAAACTCTTTTGAATAATTTATGAATTTTTAAAATAGGTAATATTTTAATAAAACATTATTAATAAATAACTTTTACAAAAATAATTTTTATGAAGCCAATTGTAATTTGTATTAAGGTTTGAAATTTTTTTACATCAAAACCCATCAATTTTAAATAAATGACGGTTTTTATTATAAAAGTTAAAATTCACATATTTAGACAATTATTTTGATAAAACGAATATTATTTTTGGAATCAGGATGTTTAAATTATCAAATCGATATTATTTCATAATTTTCTAAGACAATCAAATTTTTGGGTTAAAAATTAAATACCTTATAAAGTATACAATGTGTTTTATGCCATCATAATGACCCAATAGGAATGTAATAAAATAATATAAAATGTTTATTAATCCAATATATGTTTTAACATTAATATATTGTGATTTTCTATTTTTTGATTAATTTTATAATGCATTAGTGGACCCTCCAAGACTTATAAAATATTTTAACAATTTAAAATGATTTCCTTGATAGTGTGACTCATGTCCACATAAGAAAGCTTAAAATTTTAATATTTTCCACCCATATACATATAAAATATTGTATACCACTACCATTTGGTAGAAACCATGGGCAAAAATCAATGGATGGTTTGTAGTTTTGAATATTTTATTTTGTAGTGTCGAGAACCTAAATAATAAATAATTCCTTCTCATTTACTATATAAAACCACACAAAATCCCACTTCTCTTCACTAAAAATCCTTGGAGCACATACCTACTCTTACTTCCACTCTTTAAAATCGTCTCAAGGATCCCCAATCTCTATATAATCTCCTCTTCATGCTTTTGAAGTTTCACACTCAAGCAAGGGATATTCCACACTCTTCTTTTATCAATCATTCATTTCATGTCATGTTTTTAATTTCATTTATTACTATGTTGGGATATGTTATTAAATATCATCCTTCCCATTTTATTTATAAATTATGAGATCCCATTTTAATCACCTTTACCCCTCTTATGAACCCCTATGTACACCCGTTACCATGTCAAATTTTTGAAAGGGATCCTCACTTTCCTACCTTTCTCATTTTTATCATAGTTTCTTTATGTTTTTGTACCATTTTATTTTCAACTAAAAATTTTGGGGAATTATTACAAATCTCCCCCATAATTACCTCATTATGTTTTAATGATAATATACTCATTTATCTCTCATTAATTCCTTCCATGTACACCTATTACCATGTCGAAATTCCATAAGGGATTTTTCTCTTCTTATTTGCATTCAAAAATTTCATCTATATTATTTATATAAATTACATTTCATATATTGGGATATTATGTTAAATAATTTATATTTAATTTATAAATTATTAGATACCCATTTCACTCTCATCAACCGAATTTATGAATTTTCATATGACACCGTTATGCTGCCAAAATTACACCATGATTTTCTAAGATAAAATGAAAGTGTAGTGAATACCATACCCATTTATCTATCAAGTGTATTCACATTTATGAACATATAATTATTTAAGGGTACATACATGTATTTATTCCTAATTCATTTATCGTGGAATAAATTATTTTGTTGAATAAATCCATGTAATATGATATTTGTGGCACACATAAGCATGAGATTGAAATGTTTATGAAGGGTGCGTCCTGATAGAACTCCAATGCATTAGGTAATGTTTTGTATCACGATACTCCATGTTCAATTAGGGTTTACTCATTCTAATTCATCTGAAATTAGGTTTTAATCATTCTCATCAATGTTTAATGATCCTCATCTCATGCTTATATCATGTTGTATTTTGTTGCCAGCTTTCCATATTATGATAATCATGCTATATCATTCCTTTATGTTCATATTTCTATTATACTCCATAGATATGTATGTTGACATAACATTATTGTATTATTCATATTATTCCTCATTTACTCATTTAATGGGATTTATATCTCACCCTTTTTTTATTTATGTCCTTAGGTTATCCCATGCGATGCAAAGTATGAATGAATTTTGTGGTCATGTAAAAGAATATTTCAATAAAGATGTTGTATTTTATATATGAATTTGTCATGTAATGTTCCTAATCCCTAAATACACTAGACCTTTCGATATTCTAGGTTTTCATTAGTGCATTTTTATGTAATAAATCATGTTTTTGTGTGTAATAAAAATTATTGATGTTATACATATGATTTCTGACCAAACCTGTAAAAACCCCATGATACATAAATAATAACCCAAGGGTAAAGATAAGAACCATGGGAATTATGGTTAGTTAGGGGGAACAATTTTACCCAATAATATGAGTTATAAATATCAAATAAAAAATATTAAAATGAATTCCCCATCCATATATCAGGCATGCTTGATAAATAAAATAAGTTGACAAATATGTTAAAAGTAGTAAAAAATGTAGTAGGTAAATATAAAACTATGAAAATATTCTCAAATCAATGTCATTCCCCTATAAGAAGATATAAATTCACCTATATTAATTTATTTTCTTTGTGAAGAAACATATATATCTATCCAATAATCTTAGAAATTATGAAAAGGTCTACATGTTCGATGCAATAAATGAAGATAGAAATGAATATAAGAACTAATGTACCTTCGTGTGACTTTTTAAGTCACCATATACTACTAAATCCTCATAACCCCATGGGTGTTAATGTATAATTCAGAACCTAAATCTAAAATTTTATAGATAGATGTGATAAGAAGAGATAGGTAGGAAATTCAGAGGAAACCAAACCCCAATTATGATTCTTTAAATAAAGGGTCCATTAAGTTCAAGTGTGAAATATAGTATTTAGTAATAGGTTTTACATAATTTTCATGTAAATATATAATATAATATTATACACCTCCAATTTTTATTTAATTTAAATAGAAACATTTACTCAAGGTAACATTTCAATATCTTAAGCCTATTTTATTGAAAACCCATTTTGTAAACTGTATGAATAGAACATTTAGAATAATCTATTTTCCATATCCTTTTAATTTTTGTTATAATTAAGGAAAATATAAATCAGTCATAAAATACTTGTTGAAAGGAGTCCAATGGAATTATTTAGATTTTTATCAAGAAATGTTTTTCCATACATAAACAAATTTATTAAATAGTCATGTTGCATAAAATTTCTATTTGATAATAAATCCCAATCAAGAAAATACCTAGGTAATCTAAGGTTATTTAGTCCCTCTAGTTAAAATTATCAAATCATGATCTATTCTAATCAACATAGAATGAAAACTCTAATGGATAAGGAGAAAATGCCTTTGGAAAATCATTGTAGTGACACCCATATGTGATACCATACTAAACATCCACTAAGGAGAAAATTACTTTCTTAATAGTGTGGAATCAGACTTCCAAGGAACGATGACCATTATACAAGTTTTTATTTAGTCAAGTGTCATAATATAATTGATATAAATAAACTAACTTTCCCTATTAAATTTAGTAATTACCTTGTACTTACCAATTTTGAAAACATAACATTCCATTTCAAAATAAAGGGCCTTTCAATAACATATAAAAAGAGATTTTGATCATAAAAAACCACATTACAATAAAAAAATTATTTTACGAAAAACTATTCAAGGATAAATCATTTCAAATACTAAAAAATGAATACATGTATACAATAAATAATCATATCTATCATAGTATTGTTTCAATTAATCTAAAAACCATTTTGAAGATATATAATTCAATGGAGGTCATGCCAATAGGGTCTTTATAATTACTTTTTAAAGAACCCTTTTGAATTATGAATACAATTCAAACCATTTAAAATTACATTAAAAATGAAAAATGACACAAATAAATCCATTTAGAAAAATTCTATTTGAAATACACTATAAATAATAATGATAATTTAAGAGCCCAAATTTTAATATTTTAATGTTAACACTTTCTATGCCCATATAAAATTTTACAAATATATATTACTCTAATTTAAAAATTATTAAATTATCAAATGATCTGGTTCAAATACAAAGGTATATGAAAACATATGTATACATTCATTACTATTCAATATATATAAGGTAATATACTAATATCACAATTTTAATAAAAAACCGATATGGAAATAATTAAATAATACATGAACTTTAAAGTATGAATTGAAATGTTAAGTAAATGTTAATAGGAAAATGATATTTCACATTAAAAATTTAAACGTGGATTAAAACATTTAAAACATTTAATAAAGGAAATTAAAGAATTTATTGAGTAGTTGTTGTGCAAGGTAGTGGATACAAAATTTCTAATTAAGATATTATAAAAGATAAGTCATTCACACTTCAAGGAAACTAACCAAACCATTATTTATATCATTAAAGAAACCTATTATTAATCATGATAAATTTCTTGGTCATGAAAAAATTGATTAAATAAAAATAAATTAATGTTTCTTAAATTTAAATCTAAATACAATGGATAACATCCCTTGGATCAAGAATGGATAGACCAATGATTTAATTACGCGTTGAAAAAGACATAAAATGGAAATCACATATCATAGGAAACCAAATACAAAATATATTCTTAATAAAAATATAATATAGGGTTTAATTGATATTTTTGCACAATTATGGGAGAGAGGAAATGAAGAAAATGTATGAAAAAGAAGTAAAAAAGGGAGAGAAACCCTAAAATATAAAGACATATCTCGTAATCATATTGAAATATGACCATATTCCATAGTAAGAGAGGAGGAGACGTTGGGGTTTAGAGAACCCCCTTGGGCTAGTGTGAAATATGTTTAAAATAGGGGAGGAGATACATTTAGTGTTTTTATTCTACTAAGGTAAAATTGAGGATTTTAAAATTTTTTAGTACCTAGGCATGATGCATGGTTGGAAAAACCAAGAACTAATAGTTTAAATCCTAATGGAGATTTTGTACACCATGCATGAAAAGGGTTCATGTAAATAAAAACCTTGAAATAATCATAAAATTTGACTTTTGAAAATGATAAAATCATTCTCATGGTTTTCATATAGTTTCACTAACTGATTGCTGACCACATGCCTTTGAAAAGGACTAAAAATTTTAAAATGGTAAATCGGTCCATCTTGGAATTCAATAACACTATAGAAAACCAAATAAATAAAATCAAATATAGAAATTGGGGTTAAGGTGTGGTAGACCCCCTCGAATACATGATCAAGAAATACAATGAGTGACTTCACCTTCCACCAATTCCTGAAAACATCATTCTCATGGTAGAAAAGGGACATACTACAATTATAAAATATCAAAGTAAAATTAACATTAAAGGACCATAAACCTAAAAAATGGAATCTTAGATTAAGATAAAAGGACTCCCTAAATAACCACCCCAAAAACCTAATGAACACCCAAACTTGAAATGGTAATAATAGGATAAAATAATGAATAATAAGGATTGTAACTTTTCTATTGGAGGGGAATTCTTGTGAAAGAAATAAAAAATGAGTCTCCAATACAAAACAAGAAAATACACACACAATTAAATAAATATGTTCTAAATGAACCAATGATGGCAGTCTCCCAACAATATTATAATCCTCTTAATGCACTGATGAACTCTATAAGACATTCACTCAATCTTAGGAGACCCAAGATCAAGACTTTTAGTAGTAGAGAAGGGTTCTCTAGGTATACCACTAAAATAAAGAACTGAAAAAAAGAAACCATATCCATGGGTTGAAGACAAACCATAACGTTAAATGAGGAAAATAATGAGAGGTTTTTTCAGAAAAGATAAGACCCCACTAGAATGAATTTAGAAAAAGTCTTACTCAATAAGACAACAAGGGTCCTAGACTAGAATCGAGAGATAGAGAGAGAGATTAATTTGGGACATTGCATTTTGAACATAGACTCTTGGTGAACTATACCGATCAAATTAAAAATAGAACTCATATTAGTTACTCAAATTCCTACTAAAGTCTACCCTTATACATCCTCTCAATGGAAAAACCCCATAATTGGGAAACAATCAAATTGAAACTAGGAGTAGTTTGACCATCATATAGGAAAAGGTGTTTCCCCAAAAACCACATTCTAAAGGGGTTAACCAATGGAATATTTTAGGTGTTTCACTGATCAAAGACCTCTTTAGAAAACCCCAAGTAGAACCCAGAGAAGCATATCGAATGAGAGTCACCAAAGAGACTCCACCTACTCTAGGATCGAAAAGAATACGTCCCAAAGAGAAATAACCAACATAATTATAGAATGTGACTATATCCATACAACTAAAGGAAGATAATCTATACGAAATACAAACACCCATTTCATCCTGATCATCCTGTGAGGTATAATCAAAACAACATATAAATAGATCACCATAATAAATACTTCATAATTTTAAAGAAAAATATTTTAAAAAATCATGGTGCATGCCAATAAATACACCTTTCATTTTTCAAAGACACCCTTTTTTGGAAAGCACTACTTCCAATGAAAATTATATTTTATAAAAGAAAACACAACCAAAATACATGTCCCATTATTTTCAAAAAATTAAACTACTTTTTAAAATTTAGAAACCCTAAAAACACATATTCAAAATCATTTTAAAAAACAATTAACACCAAAGAATGTTGAAAACCAACCCTTAAAAACCTCATTATAAAAACTAATAAAAAATAAATTTCGAAAACAATACTATCTCCCACATTATGAATGTACTCTATTTTATGAATTCACATTTTAAAATATAGTCATAATTTATATTGAATTAACCATTATAAAAATAACATCACCATTTATCAAATCCAACTGAAATCAATTACCAAAAAAAAACATTTTTATTTTAATAACGTTTATGAAAACAAAAAAACCAATTTTATTTTTTAATTATTTAAAAAAATTACATTTATTATTTTAAAAATGATATGTCACCATTATAAGTTAATATTTTAAAAATATAACATAAAATTTCTCCCAAATAGAAAAAAATTTCCTAACCAAAATGAATCGAAAAAATAAGCCCACAACCCAATTTAAAAATGTGCAATGTGTCACGGTGTGCCTTAGATACATGGATTGGGAGACTATTTTTCATATAGAAAAATAGCCCATAATGTCATATTGAAAAATTTAATCAGGATCCCCATGGATTTATTGGCCCCATTAGCTCACAAAGTATCACTAGTTCAATCAAATTTTCATCATACTAATATAAAATATATAAATGGAAATAGATATGAGTAATGGAAACTAAAAATCTAGTACTCAAAACCCAGCATCACATGATGATTTGGGGTTTAGAGAGAGAAGTATCTATCTAGGAATTTCCCTCTCTTAACTATCGAGTTACAACAATTTTATCCCCATATACATGACACACCCAAATAATAAAGGGATTATTTATAACCTAGTCTCACATATGAATATGTCATCTAATTCCATCTTTTCCTGAACAAATTGATGTTATCAATCCATTGGATGCCTTGTTCTTCCCCATGAAAACACATGAAGAGAATTCCTAATTTCCTTGGGGTGGAGACAAGTGATTTGAGTATCAAGGTTAGTTGGTGGAATGGTTTCACAAAATAGTCCAGGTTAAGAAACACAAAAAATCATGACATGTCTGTATGTCGAGAATCCATGTGAAATGAAATAAGAAGAAATATAAATTTAATATAGAAAAACAAAGCATCATATAAATATATAAATAATCCCAACACACACCATAGTCTCCCTTCACTACAAGAAGATATAAATTCACCAAATAATTCCTTCGAATCAGACACTAGCTGGTATAGACACTATATAACTATAGAACATATAGAAAATACCTATATGGACGCTTTGATAATGGAAACTACAAATGAATAAAACAAGCGACACAAATTTGTGTGAACATATATTTCACCATCAACTAAAAATGTATCATCACCTTGAGGGTTCTAGTGGGTAAACCAAATCATAAAACTAAAAAGATACAGAAAAGTGTGAGAAAATGAGGTTAGTAGGTAGGTCAAAGTAACCAACACACCATGTATAAGTCTTTAAGTAAAGGATCCATTAAGTTCAAGTTTAAAATATATTATTTTTCATATATTTCTTCTATATTGAGAATGTAAAGATACAATACCATCTTATACACCTATTTATTACTCCCTTTAAATGAGAAAATTTACTTAATGAAACATTTCATCAACCTACACCAATTTTATTGAAAAAACCATTCTGTAAACTATATTAAAAATTTATTTTGAAATATCCATTTTCCAAATACTTTTTAAAAGTTCTAAAGAATAAAGTAAAACATATATTGGACTTAAATAACTTATTGAAGGAAAGAAAAAAAATAAACTTATAAAAGTAATCATCAAAATAAGATTAATATATTATCAACTTTATTAAAGAAAGTCATGTTCCATAAAATAACCATTCCATAATCAAGAACCATAAGGAATATCCCTTATTCATCTAAGGTAGTTGGGACTTATAGTTCCTCATATAAAAATCATGATCTAATATGGACAATATCTAATTTTCATTCCAACCTATATGGATAAAACACCGTTTCCCTAGTGGGGTAGTGTTACTCATCCTAGAAACCAAATCAATCATCTTCTAAGGAGAACGTGCCTTATCATAGAGGTTTGGAGTCTCCTCTGTACAACACAAAAACCATTATCCCAATTGTTTAGTTAGTAAATTGACATAATATATAATTAATTTTTTTCCCTTTATATAGTTTTCTTCCCAAGTTCTTAATCATTTATAAAACCTGACATTCCCTTTAAAAATAAAGGGCCTTTTATCAACCCATCACAAGCCATTTATTTTTTAAAATACCACATGCCTTTAAAAAACATTTATTTTTTTAAAATGATGGAAAACGAATTTGGAATGGCTTAAGAGTCATAAATATATATAATTAATCATCAAATATGTCGTAACATGGTTGTATTTAATTTAAACAAAATTTTAAAACATATAAAGATAATTAATCCATGATAAAGAATATTTTTTGATTACTTTTTTTAAAGAACCCTTTTCATATTTTAATAAATTTATATACATTTTGAATTCCCTTGAAAGTTACAAATAATTCTAATAAATACACTTAGAAAAATTTCATTACAAATCCTCCGTGAAAAATAAAGGAAAATTGAGGGCATGCATTCTAATGTTTTAAAGATCCCTCCCATTGTTCCTAAATACAATTTCACACACACACACACACACATAGGTGTGTCTCCTTTTACCAATTCATGTACTCCCATATTAATTTTCACTCTCTCTATCTATATATAAACATATATATATATATATGTGTGTATAACTTTTGAGTATATAACATTGAATTTACAAATCTCACACATTTATTAAAACCATATTTGAAATAATTATCTAATGCGTGATATATAAATTATGAAGTGAAATTAAAAGTAACTATTGAGAGTCAAATTGGATTTCACATTAAAAATTTTAATGAAATTTTATAATATTCAAAAAAATCTAACAAAGGATATTTGTGAATTTATCAACAACATTGTGTGTGAGGTGGTGGATAGAAAATTCAAATTTAGGCACATATAAAAAAATTACCTTGTACTATAGGGAAACCAAGTAAACCTTGGTTTCTATATTTATAAAAACACATAATTATACATAATAAATTCTTCAGGAAATAAGACATTGATTAAACAATAAGAAACTAAGGGTTTCTAATTTTAAATCCAAATACAGGGAAAGAAATACCTTATATCAATTGTGTATGGTCTAAAGCACCGATTAGGGGTTGAATGATACCTAAAAAGGACATTACATACCCTAGGAAACCAATGTCACAAGATGTTAGAATAAAAAACACCTCTTGCATTCTTCCTAGAGTGATGCTAAGTGATATGAGATAACAAATCTAGTAGATGAAAAAAATAAAAATAGAGGGAGAGAAAACATAAACTATGAAAATAATTCTGAAAATCATAATGAATAATGGATAGAATACATGGAGAGGGTGGAGGTGATGGAATATCTGAGAGATCTACCCTAGTCTAGGTGTGCGATGTGGGTAAGAGAGTGTGTAGTGACCCCTTGAAGGATTTTAATTCCTTAAGGGAAAATTGGGGATTTTAAAAAAAATAATATCCCAAGGAATGAATCATGATCAAAGAAACTATGAGAAAAGGTGAAATTCATACTAGAAGTTCTAGAAACCTTATACAGGTAGGTAATATTGTGAGACACAATTTTCACTCACCATGAAATTCAACTCTTTCATATGATAGATTCATTCACATAGTGTGTGTATGGTTTCTAGTAATCATGTGTTAAATGTATACCTATGTACAAATTATAAAATATCAAAAGGTTAGACATCTATATATCATAATTTGTGAAAAATATGAAAAGTAATTTAATAAATAAATTGAAATATTAAAATTGGTGTCTGGGAGTGGTAGATCTCCCTAACATAATGATTTACTCCCCTATAAAGGCTTGGATAAAACAATTTAATCATTAAGGAACTGAGTATAACCTCCTTAACAAAGACATGAACTAAGAAATAAAATGATTGACTTGAGTTACCAACAATTCTTGTTAGGATAATCCACAAGATAGAAATTGGACATACTATTATTTTCTATTTTCCTTGTAACAATTAACCATAATGGACACTAAACCAATGAAGGGTATGTTTGATCTGGAGAAAATGGTTGAATCCCTAAAGCACCACCTTAAACACCAAATAGACTCACACACAAAAAAAGGTTCTTAATGGGAAGAACTAATTATGAATATGTGTTAAAATTTTTCATTTTGGTGGGAGTGGATAAGAAAGAAATTATAAAAGGGCCATTGTCCAAAAAAGCACTAAAATCTAGAAGAACCAAATGAATAAAAAATATTGATCTGTTGACTATATTAAATCATCCTAATTTACCATTGACCTATTGAAGACATTCACCTACTATCGAGAGAAACAAATAAAAAAACCCCCCTAAAGGAAATGGGTTCACTAGAAACACCACTCAAATCTAGAAGTATAAAAAAATTGGAAATCTTCTTTATGGGTGGAAAGAAAACTATCACCTCAAAAGAGAACAACCCTAAGAGGTTTGGCTATAAAAGATAAGGTGTGACCAAAATTACTTCAGGAGACATATACCATAATAAGATGAGATGGTTCTTAGACTCAAGTCAAGAGAGAGAGAGGGGGAGAGTATCCTGGGAACTCTAATTCAGAATAGTGGCTCTCAGTGTACCATACCAATCAAATAAAATATTGAAATCATCCCAATTACTCAAATGAAAACCCATTTCCCCCATTTTACACCCCATTAAATTAAGAACGTCATCACTTGGCTAACTTTTCATCGAAGGAATGAGTTTCATGGCAATAAAATGAGGTAGAGGAATTTCCCAAATGAACCACATTTTGGGACTAACAAATTGAAAGGTTTAAGAGATGCAATGATCAAAACAAACTTTAAAAAACTCATATTAGATCCCAAATCATTTTACTGACCAATAGTATCTGAATAATGTCCTAATACACTATAATCATTAAGGATAACCCCAAAATAGAAAGAACCACCACCATTTTAAGAATGATACTGTAACACCCCAAGCTTCCACGGTACATTTCTCCTTGAATATTAGAGTAGCCTGTGTTGTACGAAACTTCGAGTTATAACACACCACAACCAATCTAGCCATTATGAATAGTAATACCCACTTTTTGAATTTTTATAAAATGGACTTCATTTTTGGATTCGGAATATCAAAATTAGATTAGAGTGAATTTTTTGTATTTTTTTTGAAAACATTCAATTTTTGATGAATAGTGAAAACAAAGTGTTATAGTTTAAAACCAAATTTGTATTTAAATAAATATTTATTTTTTTAAAACATATTTAACGTCCAAATAGACACATAATACCTATATAACTTCAATCTAATCCATTGGAGTTAGTTTATAATAATTTTAGATATATAAAAATTTTATTGAACTTTTTACCGTCTCTTACCGACCTCCTAGGAGCATTTGAAAATTTACAAAAAAACTTAATTTTTCCACTTCTGTGAGTTGAATTTCAAAAACACGAGAGACACAATTGATATCAGTAAGCAAAATGTGGTTTAATAAGATGAAAATAATTTTTTTATGAATAGTAACTTTTTTACTTTTATTTACCACGGTTAAAAGTAAATAGGGTAATTAAGGGTAAAAATGATATTATTATTATCCTAACACATGTCCTAATTCAATTGGATAACTGTAATTCGACCAGAAACAACCTTATGAAGAAAATATGAACCTCTTTGGTCCACTTGGATTAGATTAGAACATTTATTATTATTTAATTCAAAGAAGAGTTAAAAGAGTTAAAATCAATGTTTAATAACTAATTTTTTGTAATATGGGGTTATACGTAAGATAGATTTGACTATAACTATTAATTAGAATGATAAAAATATTTCCTACGTAATTTTATTTTATTTATATTTTTTGGAAATTAAATAATGTAATTTATTTGTTACACAATGAGGATGCAGTAATTACCTAATTACTGAAATATTAAAATAATTGATAATATAAATATCCAAATAAATGTAATTTGAGAGTTTTTATGAATTAAAATAATTTTATTGGTTAATATGACTTGTTAGGGTTTCTTAGATTAATTGTTTTCTATGTAATAATGCTGTTATAAATTTAGAAAAAAATACCATATAGTATCAAAATTGACATAAAAGATTTTTTAAAACAAATATTATATTTTTAATTGATATTCTATTTCTAAAAATCTTTGGTTCGGCCAAAAGACTTATATAATGATAGGTGTATCATTAATTAACCACTTGGGATTCTCTTGGAAGTATAAAGTTCGTGTATTAACCATATAATATAAAAATACAAAGAGACATGGTAAATGTGAAACTATTTTACTAAGAGTTAAATCTAATAAATAAAGTTAATATAGTGACCCAAACCTATCTAAAACCTATTGGTTGAGTGGTTTTTGACACATAACCACCTTAGAATTTAAATAATATACTTTGGAGCCATTAGAATCCGAAAAGGATTTTATTAAAAAATAATATTTCTAGCTTTTCCTAAGGTGCCCTCTCCCATCTGATAAAAGCGCACTCCCCCTTCCCTCAAATTCACTCCATCAAAGTCATTTGGCTCGGCCAAAATTTTCCCAAATACTCTTTAAACCATCCCCCATTCATCCTATAGGCCTTCATTTAGTTAATAATCCCAACCTAAGGATCCCTTTTAATCAAATCAAAAGGAAGAACCCGAAGAAGAGGTAAATATTTCATCGCCTCTTTCATGTTCCTTTCTTCTTGCAATTCCTCTTTCATTGTTTTTTCCATTATAAAATAATAACTCCAGTATATTCTATATAATATGTTGTTATTATAAATATGGTACAACCATATACATAATTCTATCTATCGTTTTAATGACACGTCACCATACGTGCGTACGTACAGCTTACCATCTCCACGTCGTGGTGTAATTGTTATTCAATACATTATTATTTGGATGGGTATAATAATGATGTGTAATTGATTTATATAATAAATATAACATTATAATTATTTAAAATATGATATACTATCCAATTATATATTATTTTAATATCAAAAGAATGATATTGTCACTCGTGCATACATACAGATTACTGCCTCCATGAACACGATGAGATTCATTCGCCATCATATCCATTCAAGACTAATTTCGTTTGATGATTAAAAATAATGTTTAAAGACTTAATATAATTTTTTACATGAATAAAATACATCCCATCCATAAAAAATATGACTCACATAACAAATAATATAAAGGAAAACGAATCCCTTAACACCTGAAATGATGATAATACAACGATATTATTAACAAAGAAATGTTAAAAGATCATATATGATATCATATTAATATATATGATTATTGTATAAATTAATAAAAATTATTCCACTATTATACAGGAAGTTAAGCTACCCTCTACCAAGGAAAATTAAAAGGTAAGGGTTAATTCTACAATCTCATCATTACCTGAGGTTGTTTATACGTAATTATCTACTAGGACCTCTTTATTATCAACATCCATGTTTCATAAAAATGTAATTCAAAAAACTTTTACTATTTTATAGACTATAGTTTAAAGTCATTTATACCCTTGTTTTAATTTTAAAATATTTTTATAAATGAATCATTCCATCCTTTTCCAAAAAATGTCCTTTATAACCTTTTCGACAAAATTAAGGTAAGAATGACTTTTTTTAACTTATACAGTGGCTACGGCTATTTTCCGCCATTATAACAGTGTCAATACATACATTAAAAGCTTATAATTATATTTCCAAAATAAATTTTTTCATTTGTAATTATATGAATTTTAAATGATTTCAAAATAAAAAGAGATACTTCTCTAAAAAAGGTTTTGATTTCATCTATGTCAACATCCTTTGATGAATTTTAAGATTATTTGAAGTTGATTTATTATGATACAAAACATCCATATTGTATTGAAGTTTTTTTGATATTTTTGGATTTGGATGTGTTATTTTTATACCATTCATGGTTTATGGATAAAGTATTGAAATTTCTTATTCTAGTTTTAATACAAATGTTTATGTTATGTTAAAACCTTTTCATATGAGGAATGAATTGGACTTAGTATGGGAGGGGTGGAGCCCGCTATAGCTCCTCAATGCATCGGTAGGTCTCATGAGACAAACTAGTGTCTTGGCACAAGGCCTTGACAAAATCTTATTTGTAGTCTTGGTACAAGGCCTTGACTATGTGGTTATGAAAGTCTGGAACTATTCATTCCATCATTATGAGAGTGGCTATTGATATTGCATGTGATTATTCGACTAGTAGAATATCCATGTGAGTTAGTAAATGGAATTATTTTATTTTATCTTTTCCATATTATGATGATGTTCAAGTTTAAAAGGCTTTTGTTTTAGTCTTATACATTGCCTTAAATTTTTATGCTTATTTATAAAAGTTTCCGCTATATTGTTATCCTTACTGAGAATTTGAGCTCACCCCTTTCTATGTTTTATTTTTCCCAGGATGCGAAGAAGTATTTTATGACTAACCTATAGGGATAGTCTAGGGGGATATGATTTTGTTCTATGGAAACAATGTTGTTGTTGTTTTTCATTTTATGATGTAATGTAATCCTTAAGAATGTATCTAGTACTTCCAAGGATACTAAACTAATCGGTCTTTCGAGACGTGATCTTTTGTGATCATTCCAATGTTATGTAATAATGCACCGACTTTGGGCTTATTGGGTTAGGGTGTTACAGTTGGCATCAGAGGAAGTTTTGTACAAACCTTAGAAACTAGATTTAGATAAACTCTAATTAGAGCACATTACCCTAAGATAGAATTTGAGGATTAGTATAGAAGAACTTCCTAGAATGTTGGTATTGTAGAGATTTTATGAGTTTTCCAAGAAATACATACCTGTTTGGATATGAGCAGGTAGAGGCAGCTCTGGGAAAAATGTACCTAGGGGTAAAACTCGAAAACACCACTTTGACCTAGACTCGAACGAGAACTAGTGCTCGACAACAGGCCTTGATGCACTCTTGGTTACGACACTCCTTGGGGATATGCTTAGGATAATTCAAATTTTATTTACAAAACATTATGAAGGGATTATGAGTATATACTTCCTCAAAGAAAACATTTTTATGATTATGGATTATATCTATAAATTGTTCAGTTTATTTTAAGTGTTTTACAAGTTTTTAATTATGTATTTCGATTCATAAACTAATCGAGGTTATGCAATTTTTTAGGAATGGAGCCTAGTGGAAGGAATGGAAACCGTATCAATTCACGTATCCCATGTATGTATTTTCATCCTGGTAAAGATAATTATAGTGGAGCTGGTGATACAACTGGTGTTGATCAGCTAATCACTATACTGAGACAACTCACTTAGGTTATGAATAATAACCTTACCCATATGGATCAACCTAATCCACAACGTGGAGGATCAATTTTAGATCGCTTCATGAGGAAAAAACCACCAACATTCAATGGGATTACAAATCCAATAGTAGCTGAGTAATGGATAAATTCCTTAGAGAAAATATTCCATGCCTTGGGGTGGAGTGAAAGGGAAAAAGTTGTCATGACAGTTTGCAGCCTCACTGGAGATGTTGATCAATGGTGTTCATTTATTCAAAACACAAAGGAAGATAATGAAGTATCAAATATGGAATGGAGGGAGTTTAAAGAAATTTTCTTAGAAAAATACTTTCCTCATGACCATCGAGCTGATATGGAATGACAATTTCTGAGTCTGAGGAAAAAGGAGGACGAGAATGTGAAAAAGTATAAGGATAACATTACAAGGTTAGTGAGGCATGATGAAAATTATATACGTCACCCATGAAGTAAGATTGATCGTTTATTTGATGGGTTCAAACTATTTATCTGTCGAGCATAAGTCTCACAATCCTTCTCGTCGTATGTAGATATTGTGTCTTGTGCAATGAAGATAGAAATAGAATTATCTAAGTCTTACGACATTAAAGAAATGAAAAATAATAAGAGATCTGTTTAACACTCATGAAATGGAAATAAGGGGAAGAAGGAAAACGTTGAATATCCATCCTGCAGTAAATGTGGGAAGAAACACCCCGATACTTGCCTTAAGGGAATGTGAGTCTGTTACAAGTGTGGTGATAAAGGCCACCAAACTCGTGACTTTAAGGGGAAGAAAGAGGTTGTCGATGTTGAATGCTACAATTGTAGAGAAAGAGGTCATTATGCAGATGAATATACTATGCATCAGGGGAACTTACCTCAGAAAAGGCCAAGGGATCGAGGTTGAGCATATGATATCACTACTACTGAGGTTGAACCTCCAAAAGACATGGTGGCTGGTAATTTAATGGTTTCCCTAAGTTTAGCCAATTATTTATTTGATTATGGATCATCACATTGTTTCATATCTTCCCAGTTTTCTAAGAAAATTATATATTTCTAATTTGATTTAACAAGGGATTTTTCAGTAAAAACTTGTAAGGGAAGTATCATCGCATCAATGTTTTGTGAATCAGTTCCCATTAGAGAATATAAATGTTCTTCATCAGCTGATCTCATTTTCATACCCATGATTGAATTTTATATAATCCTCGGTATGAATTTGATTTCGGACAATTATGTGAAGATTTATTATAAGAAGAAGGAGGTTACAATTTTTGATGATGATGATAAAGAACACCTTATCTTTAGAGCAGAATCGTCACCACCTAATTCTTATCTAGATCCAATCTCAGTAGCTCAACAAAATTCAATTATTGGGGAGGAAGAGAATGAAATAACTATGGGTGAGGAAAAGACTGTTCAAATAGAGGATGTACCTATTGTGAAAGAATAGGTTGATGTGTTTCCAGAAGATTTACCTAGACATCATCCATAATGAAAAATTGAGTTTTGCGTTGATTTAGTTCCTAGATCAAGGACCATATCGAATACCCCTTATAGAATGACCCCTATAGAATTAGTGGAACTAAAGAAACAACTAGAGGAATTGAGTAATAAGGGATTTATTCTCCCTAGTGTTTTTTCATGGGGAACCCTTATCCTTTTTGTTAAGAAGAAAGATGGATCTATGAGGTTGTGCATTGACTACATAGAGATCAATGATATAAAAATAAAGAACATGTATCCCCTAACTTTCATTAATGATTTATTTGACCAACTTCATGGAGCTCAATACTTTTCAAAGATTTAACATCGATCCAGATACCATCAGTTTTTCTTAAAGAAGGAAGACATTCTGAAGACATCATTTTGAACCAGGTATGGGTATTACGAGTTTACAGTAATGCCTTTTGGGACGACTAACACACTGTTTGTATTCATGTATCTAATGAATAGAGTTTTCAAGGAATATCTTGATGACTTTTTAGAAGTATTTATCAATGATATCTTGGTATACTCCAAAATCTACGAAGATCATGAAAATCACTTGTGCATTATCCTGAAGACTCTTAGAAGACACGAATTATATGGGATGTTTAGAAAGTGTGAATTCGAGCTTCAAGAGATTTCTTTTCTTTTCCATATTATCTCTAAGGATGGAATCTCTTTTGATCCTTCTAAGACCAAGGCAATCAAAGAATGGCCATCACCGACGAGTATAAGTGATGTATGAATTTTTATTGGTTTATCAGTTTATTATCAGCATTTCTTCTAGAATTTTTCCCAGTTTTCTAACCCATTAATAAAGCTCACATGTAATGGGGTTAATTTTGTTCGGACAAAAGAGTGTGAAGAATCTTTTGAAGAATTGAAGAGAAGATTATTCAATTCTCCTCTATTGACTCTACCATTGGGTAATGATGGGTTTTTTATTTATAGTGATGATTCAATGAAAGGACTTGGTTGTTTCCTTATGCAGAATGATAAGGTTATTGCCTATGCATCACAACAGCTAAAAATTCATGAAACAAACTATCCTACTCATGATCTTGAGTTAGAAGCTCTAATATTTTCTTTGAAGATTTGGAGACACTATCTATATGGTGAAAGATTTGAGATATATACCGATCACAAGATATTGAGGTATATTTTCTCACAGAAATAACTCAACATGAGGAAAAAGAGATGGCTTTAACTACTCAAGGATTATAATTTCACAATACACTACCACCCGAGGAAGGCAATTAAGGTGGCAGATGCTTTGAGTAGAAAGGATCATGGAGTTTTGAACAAGATGAGAGTTGAAAAGGATCCTATATACATGGATCTAGTAAATAAGGATATGGGGATAAACATGGAAGGTGAAACATCAAAATTTTTTCAAATGGTTGCCAAACCATATTTACTAGAAAGGATAAAGAGTTCTCAGACTGATGATAAAGAGTTTCAAAGAAGATTAAAGCTGTGAAGGATTGGAGATTGATTGAATTTGTGTATGAAGATGGAATTTTGAAATTTGGGAAGAGACATTGTGTTCCCGATATACCAGATCTAAAAAGGGAATTTTTGGATGATGCTTATAGTTCCAATTTCTCTATATACCCTAGTAGCACCAAAATGTATAGAGATTTGAAGGAACATTTTTGGTGGGACAACATGAAGAGGGAGATTGCTGATTTTGTATCAAGATTTATGGTTTTTCAACAAGTGAAAGCTAGCAGGGAAGAACCTGGAAGAGTCATGCAACCTCTTCCCATACCTGAGTGGAAATGGGATAATATTATGAAAGAATTTGTCATGGGACTACCAAAGACTCCTAGAAAGAACGATGCAATATGGGTCATTATTGATCGTCTTACCAAGACAACACATTTTCTTTCTATAAGGGAAGATTTAAGAATTGAACATTTAGCATGAATATATATTAATGAAGTTGTATGACTTAATGGATTAAAACTATCGATTGTTTCGGATTGTGATCCATGTTTTGCATCAAGATTCTGGAAAAGTCTTCAGAAATCCCTGGATACTGAATTTTGTTTGAGCACTGCCTACCACCCTCAGACTGATGGACAATCAGAACAAAATATTCAAACCTTAGAATACATGTTGAGATCTTTCTCACCTGACTTTCAAGGTATGTTGGATCAATATTTACCTCTGGTGGAATTTTCCTATAACAATAGCTTCCATTAAAGTATTCAGATGGCACAATATGAAGCGTTATACAAAAAGAGTAGTTTCACACCAACCTGTTGGGATGATGTTGGTAAAAGAAAACTCATAGGCCCAAAATTGTTGGACGAAATGATGGAAAAGGTGAAGGTAATCCAAAACCACATCAAAGCAGCTCATAGTAGGCAGAAGAGTTATGCCAATAACCAAAGGAAGGATTTTGAGTTTCAGGTAGGAGATCATGTATTCTTGAAGGTATCTCCATGGATGGTTGTTATAGGTTTCAGTAATAAGGGTAAATTGAGTACCAGGTACATCTGACCCTTTGAAATTGTATAACGAATTGGGGTTGTAGCTTACTGGTAGGAAATGCCGCCAAGTCTCTCCAAAGTCCACGATGTGTTCCACGTATCACTATTGTGAAAATACATGTCTGGCCCAATGCATGTACTCACCTATGACAAATTAGAAGTGGAACCTGATCTGTCTTATTGCGAAGAGACTATCAAGGTTCTTGATACAAGAGAAAAAGGGAAGAGAAACTAGACGACCCGTCTCGTAAAAGTTCTATGGAGAAACTATAAGATGGAAGTGGCAATGTGGGAATCTGATTAAATTATGATGAAGAACGAACCGAGTATTTTTATGTTGTAGTAGTCTATAAATTTCTAGGATGAAATTATTTGAAGGAGGTGAGAATGTAACACCCCAATCTTCCATGGTACGCTTCTCTTTGAATAATAGAGTAGCTTGTGTTATACACAACTTCGAGTTCTAACAAACCACTGCCAATCTAGATGTTTTGAATAATAATACCCATTTTTTAAATTTTTATAAAATTTATCTTTCAAAATGGACTTCATTTGTGGATTCAGAATATTTAAATTTTCTTAGGGTGATTTTTTTTTATTTTTCTAAAAACTATTAATTTTGATGAATAGTGAAAAACACTGAGTTATAGATTAAAACTAAATTTTTATTTAAATAATTATTTATTTTATTTAAATTTATTTTAGGACAAAAAATACATATACTACCTATATAATTTCAATGTAATTTGTTGGAGTCAGTTTATAATAATTTAAGATATATAAAACTTTTATTGGAGTTTTTACCGTCTTTTACCCACCTCCTAGGAGCTTTTGAAAATTTATATAAAACATAATTTTATCGCTTCTGTGGGTTGAATTTCAAAAATCTGAGAGACAAGATTGATATCAGTAAATAAAATTTGGTTCAATAAGATTAAATATTTTTTGGTGAATAGTATCTTTTTACTTTTTTTACCACGTTTAAAAGTAAATAGGGTAATTAAGGGTAAAAATTATATTATTATTATGCTAACACATGTCCTACTTCTATTGGATAAATGTAATTCGACCAAAAAAACCTTAGGAATAAAATATAAACCTTTTTGGTCCACTTGGATTAGATTAGGACATTTATTATTTTTTAATTCAAAGAAGAGTTAAAAGAGTTAAAATCAAAGTTTAATAACTAAAACATTTTTAATATAGGGTTATACATACGATAAATTAATCTATAAATATTCATTAGAAATATAAAAATATTTCCTATATAATTTTATTTTAGATATATTTTTAGACCTTAAATAATGTAATTTATTAGTGACACAATGAGGATGCAGTAATTACGTAATTAATGAAATATTAAAATAGGTAATATTATAAATATCAAAATAAATGTAATTTGATAATTTTTATGAATTACACTAATTCTATAGGTTAATATGACTTGTTAGGTTTGGTTAGATGAATTTTTTTCTAAGTAACAATTCTATTATAAATTTAGCAAAAACAAAATACCAAATAGTGTCGAAATTGACATAAAAGTGTTTTTAAAACAAATACTGTATTATTAATTGATATTCTATTCCTAAAAATCTAAGGTTAGGAAAAAGGACTTATATAATGATAGGTGTATCATAAATGAACTACTTGGGGTCCTCTTGTAATTATATACTAAGTTTATAAACCATATAATATAAAAATACAAATAGATAAGGTAAATGTCAAACTATTTAACTAAGAGTTAAGTCTAAAAGATAAAGTTAATATAGTGACCCAAACATATCTAAAACCTATTAGTTGAGTGTTTTTCAACCCATCCCCACCTTAAAATATAAATAATCCACTTTATATCTAGTAGAAACCGAAAATGATTTTATTATAAAATAATATTTCTAGCATTTCCTAAGGTGCCCCTCAACCCTCTTATAAAAGGGCACTCCCCCTTACGTAAAATTCACACCTTCGAAACCTTTTGGCTTGGCCAAACTCTGCCCAAATTCCCCTCTCAAATATCCTCCCTTCATCATATAGGCCTTAATTTAGTTAGAAAGATAACCTAAGGATCCATTTTGATCAAATCAAAAGGAATAACCCGAAGAAGCGGTAAATATTTCATCACCTCTTTCAAGTTCCATTCTTCTTCCACTTCCACTTTCTTTGTTGTTTCCATTATAAAAAAATAACTCCAGTATATTATGTATACTATGATGATATTATAAATATGGTAAAACCATATTCATTATTCTATCCATCCTTTGAATGACATTTCACCATACGTGCGTATGCACGGCTTACCGTCTCTACATCATGGTGTAATTGCTATTAAATACATTATTATTTGGATGGGTATGATAATGATGTGTAATTGAGAGAACTATGGTTACAAGATTGTTAGAGGCATTTAGGAATGAAAAACCTGTTATTCCTTTATAGCCAGAGAGTATGTCACCTGTTACTAAAAATAGTTTGGATGATTCTAACAATGATGAGGAAGATGAACCTACTATGAGGGATACCTATCAATATTATGATGATGTGAGTGAGGAATTAAAAGTTCAGATGGAAGAGAAAGACGGCATTGTATTTAAAATATAAAAGAATAAAGATATTTCTGTAGAGAACTACCTTCAAATAAGAAAGCGTATGTTCACTTTGATGGTGGATACATTTAAGCAAAATCATGACTTTTATTTCAAGACCATTTCTTTGCAATGATTCCGGTTTTTCCTGAACCTATATTACTTTTGACATCAGCAGTTGCCTTCTCTTCGATGGAGATGATTCCAGATTTTGTAGTGCCCGAAACTGGACATGTAAGCAAGTAGTTTCATCACTGTTCATTTTTTCTGGATCCGCAACACCTCTCTTCTGCAATTATGTTTACATCATTCTTTGGTTCAACATAAGTTTTTCTTGTGTGGAAGGCAATGATTCTATCCTGATATTCTCCCGAAGCTTGAAGATTTCCAAGAACTTGTTCTGGCTCCATCTTGAAAGATTACATGGCTGATTGAGAAGGTCATTACAGCTGAATATTCTGGAGATTTGGATGTATTGAAAAACAAACCTCTTGACGCCTCTGTCATTTCCACTCCTAATGTGATTCTTTTGGATTTGAAAAGAAATAATTTCAAGGAACTGTTAAGGAATGTTTTTTCTAACATAGATTCACGTAAATTGCTACATTCGATGTATCTACTCTCAAAGTGTACTGCCTTACAGCTGAGTCATATGGTAGTTTATATACTGTTGGAAATGGAGAGCTTGTGTCCTAGGCTGCCTAGTGAGACGTGAGATGCCTGGGGTTTTTCAATGTGGAAGCGCGTGACCGTGTAATTTTTTAATGAGAAGACTTTCACTTCGTCCTGATTTTTTATGTTATGGTTTCTCAGTGGTAGATTGGATCATGGGAGGAAGCCGGTACAATTTACCACTTTTTCCTCCTCAATATTCTATGTCTGATGGCTTTTTTCTATGTAACCTTTCACTACTTCTTGTTGGTTCACACTTTCCACCTCATGTTTCCACTATAAACTTTCTTTTTTTAATAAATTTATGAGGGATATGAGTTGGGTGACCAATTCATGTCTCCATTTTTCAAAAAATGTGTATTTGATATAAAAAATAAATATAACTTAATAATGTTTCTTTATATATAATATACCATCCAATTATATATTATTTTAATATCAATTGAATGATATTGTTGCTCGTGCGTACGTTCAAATTACCATCTCTACGAACGTGATGAGATTCAATCCCCATCGTACCCATTCAAGACTAATTTCATTTGATGGTTAAAAATAATGTTTAAAGACTTAATATCATTCTGTACATGAATAAGATACATCTTACCCCTAACCAATATGACTCACATAACATAGAATATAAAGGAAAATGAATTTGTTAACACCAGAAATGACAATAATACTAAGATATTATTAACAAAGAAATTTTAAAAGATCATATATGATATCATATTAATGTATATTATTCTTGTATAATTTAATAACAATTATTTCACCATTATACAGGAGATTAACCTACCCTCGAACAAGGAAAAGACAAGGTAAGGGTTAATTCTACAATCTCTTCATTACCTGAGGTCGTTTATACGTAATTATATACTGGGACCTCTTTATTATCCACATCCATGTTTCTTAAAAATCTATTTCAAAACATTCTTACTATTTTATAGACTATGGTTTAAAGTCATTTATAACCTTTTTTTACTTTCATAAGGTGTTTATAAAGGAATCTTTCCATCGTTTTCCAAAAAAGGTCCTTTATAACCTTTTCGACAAAATTAAGGCTAAAATGTCTTTTTTAACTTATACGGCAGCTATGGCTATTTTCTTCCCTTATGAAATCGTCAAAGATTCCCTTAAAAGCTTATAAAAATATATATAAAACAAATTTTTTCTTTTATAATTATATAAATTTTAAATGATTTCAAAGTAGAAAGTGGTATTTCTCTAAAAAAGGTTTTGATTTCATCTATGTCAACATCCTTTGATGGATTTTAAGATTATTTGAAGTTGCTTTATTATGATACAAAACTTCCATATTGTATTGAATGGTTTGGGATATGTTTGAATGTGGATGTGTTATTTTTATACCATTCATGGTTTATGGATAGAGTATTTACATTTCGTATGCTAGTTTTAATATGAATGTTTATGTTATGTTAAAACATTTTCATATGAGGAATGCATTGGACTTAGTATATGACTGGTGGATCTCGCTATAGCTCCTTGATACATCGGTAGGTCTCATGAGACAAACGAGTGTCTTGGCACAAGGCCTTGATAAAATATTATTTGTAGTCTTGGAACAAGGCCATGACTATGTGGTTATAAAAGTCTGGAATTATGCATTCCATTATTAGAAAAGTGGCTATTGATATTGCATGTGATTATTCGACTAGTAGAATATCCATGTGAGTACGTAAATGGAATTATTTGATTTTATCTTTTCTATATTATGATGATGTTCAAGTTTAAAAGGCTTTTGTTTTAGTCTTATACACTGCCTTAAATTTTTTTGCTTATTTATGAAAGTTTCAGCTATATTGTTTTCCTTACTGAGCATCATATCTCACCCCTTTCTATGTTTAATTTTTCCCAGGATGTGAAGAATTATTTTATGACTGACCATCAGGGATAGTGTGAGGGGATATGAGTGTGGTCTTTGGAAACAATTTTGTTGCAGTTTTTCATTTTATTATGTAATGTAAACCTTATGAATGTATCCAGTACTTCCAAGGCTACTAAACTAATCGGTCTTTCGAGACTTGATATTTTGTGATCATGCCAATGTTATGTAATAATGCACCAATTCTTGGCTTCTAGGGTCGGGGCGTTACATATACTACATTATGGAAATAGAAGGAACATACCCTACAAGGATGTTACCCACCAATTTCACCCGATTCTTATTAGGAGGTACAAGAAAAGAAAAATAAAAAAATAATATATACTTTATAATTCCAATAGAATAGATTTTAAACCAAAAAAGGTGCATGATAAGAAATACACTTTTCATTTTTCAAAGACACCACTTTTTAAAAACTACGCCTTCCACTTTAAATATTATTTTGTCAGTGAAATCACACCCTATATATATGTCCAATGTTTTTCAAAACATTCAACCTAATTCTGTAAATTAGAAAACCAGCCAAATCTTATTTCGATTTTTTTTCCAAAACAGTTATCTATAATGAATTTTCAAAACCAACTCCCAAAGCCTCATTTATAAATCAAAGGAAAAATAAATTTTTTTAACAACACCTTATCACATATATTAGATGTACCATATTTAAAATATATCCATATTTATAGAAAATAATTATTTATTTATAAATAACCATGACAATAATAATATCATATTTTCTAAAATCCAACTAAAATAAATTACTAAGAAAACCACATTCCAATTTTAAAATAATTTATTAAAAACTAAAAACTAGGTTTATATTAAAATTAATTTAGTAAAAACTATTTTTCATTTTCAGAAAATGATACATCATTATTTTATTGGATGATTTTAAATTTGAAGACAAATTTTATCCCGACAACACAAACACACTATAATCAAAACAAATTGAAACCAAAGAAGTTTGATAATCAAATAAAAAAGGGGACTAGTGTTAGTGTGATACATGGTCACAAGGCCCATTGGACTATGTTACACCCACAAAACTTATGCTGGGAGTCATATTACACCTTGTACTTGGGCTCCACATGACTAACTAGACCCCATGAGCTCATTTGGTACCACTAGATCACTAATGTTTTCATCCACCAAATAATAAATCCTTAAAAAATAACAGAAAATAATAAAGGAAACTAAAAATGAATGACTCAAAACCTAATATCCCATGGAAACTAAGGCGTTAGGGGGACCAATTTCTATTTAAATCCTTCCCACTATTGCCACCTATATTCCAATAATTTTAGTCCAATATACTAGACACACTCAAATAATAAAGGGGCTCTTTGAAACCAAGTTCTGCATTAGAACCTTTCATTTAATACCATTTTTAATGAATAAACCTAAGCCAACTCATGACAACCCCATGAGTATTCTTAATCACCCTAGTGTGTATAAAAGTGTTTCGGAAACCATATTTAGTCAGAGAGAATGGTTTCACCCAATAATTAGAGTTCATCAAAATTGAAAAAGCAGGAATGACCCCTGTATATTATAACTCCATTCTAAATAAAATAAACAACAATAAAAAGTAAAATTAGTAAAAAAGTAGTAAATAAATATCTATCTAATCCATTTCCACACCCAAATCTACCTCCCCAATAAGAATATATATGGATCCCTCTGAAATTACTTTTATTTGAACACTAGTAGATATAGCTACCCTCCAAACATTGAAAGTAGTAAAAAAGCCTACATGGCTAATGTTGTAAAGGAAAATAAAAATGACTAAAAAAACCATAGTGCCTCTATGTCACTTTATAAATCACTATTCACGATTAAAGTCTCATCACTATGAGGGAGGTAATGGATAATAAAAATCATGAATTTAAAATGATATAGTTACGGATGGGAAAAAGTAATAAATAAGCATGAAAATGGAAACCACACCCCAAGTACAAGTCTTTATATAAAGGTTATGTTAAATATTTTTTGAAATATAATATTTGATAACTGGTTTTCTATAATGAGAATGAAAAGAGACAATATAATTTTAGACATTTCCATTTTTTATATCCTTTAAATTTAAACATTTACTTAAAGAAACAGTTCATCACCCTATACCACTTTTATTGAAAAACACATTTTTTAATTTGTTTTTCCAAAATCCATTTATAAAAATTTATTTTCAATGATCGTTTTATGAAATTTTGATAATAAAAGAAAACATAAATCTTCCTTAAATATATTATTAAATGAAATCCAATTTCAATCTTCATACAATTATCAATAAAACATTTTTTTTTAAATTAATTACTTTATTAAAGAAAGAAATGTTCTATAATATAAATATTCTATAATCAAGAACCGTAGGGAAAATTCTAAGATCATACAAGGTTATTTAGCCCCTCTAGCTCTTCCAATCATATTCATGATCTAATATTGTCAATATCTAGTGTGTGTACTAACTGCCAAGGTGAAAATTCCTTTGTCCTAGAGGGGCAGTGTACCAATCCACAACACTAGATCAAACATATGCTAATGATCACATGCCCTAGACTAGGGTTGTGAAGTATCCCTTCCATGACATGATTTCCTCTATCATAGTGGTTCAATTAGTACATATATGTAATAAATAGAAGATAAGTAATATATCCTCCCCTCTTATAAAACCAACTTCCCATGTTCTTACCCATTTTAAAAACATCAGATTCTATTTTAAAATATCTAGCCCTTCCAAAACACATCACAAGCTATTTTAATCCTAAAATACTACATGGCTTTAAAAAACTTGTTTTTTTAAAATCATGTAGAAGGATTAAAATAAAAAAAATCAGACATTTTTTAATAAATAATAAAATACATCACAACATTATTTCGATGAAATTAAAAACCCCTTTTAAAAAATATAAAGGAGGTCATGCCAAAAGGGACTTTATGATTTTTTTTTTTAAAATAACCCTTTTGAAATCTGAATAAAGTTTATACAATTCCTAATTCCATTTAAAATGATAAACATGACTAACTATTCCATTTATAAAAAATTTATTTCAAATACACCTTAAATAATAACAACAATTTAAGAGCCAAAATTCTATTTTTTTTAAATTTCTCTCATGTTATTATTACATAGAATTTCACATATATATGTTTCTCTCATTATAAAAATTAATATATTTAAATATGACTGGGTATATATATATATATATTTGTGTGTGTGTGTGTGTAAAACTATAAAAATTGAGTATATAAAAGGGTACTTACAAAGATCACAGTTTTATTAAAACCCAGCATTTAAATACATTTCATGTATGAAATAAAATTCCAAGTAAATGTTTATTTACCAATGAATATTAACAATAAAAATCATGAATATCATTTAGAATATTGAAACCATAAAACAAAGGCCATTAATGCATTTATCAAGAACTATGTGTTTGAGGGTGTGGATAAAAATATTTAAATTAGTGCATTTTAAAAGAAAAGTCCTTCACACATTAGGTAAACTAAGTAATACTTGGTTTCTATATTCAAAACAATCACACAATTATTCATAATAATTTCTTTGGGAATGAAAAATGGATTAAATAATAAGTAATTAAGGGTTACTAAATTTAATGAAAAATAAAAGCATAAACCTACCATGGATTAGAAATAGATGGTCCAATGCATAAATTATAGGTTGAAAAAGACACAAGAAGGACATAAAATACCCTAAGAAACTAAATATTCAACAAATAATGATAAAAAATATGATAGGTTTTTAATAAGTGTTGGAAAATGAAGGGAGAGAATAAATTAAGAAAAAGGGAGAATAATAAAAGAATAAGGGGTGAGAAACCCTAACCATTGAAAATCACACTCGAAATCACAAATAAAGATGGATAGAATCTATAGAGAGGGAGGAGGAGAATATGAGACTAAGGAAGACCACTTGGGATGGTTCCCAATGTGGGTAAGAGAGGGGGGAGGAGATCCATTTAAAGGTTTTATTTCAATAAAGAAAAATTAGATATTTTGAAACCTGTATGTTCTTGTGAATGGTTTACAACTTGGAAACAATATTAGACAACATGTGCACCTTATACTAGAGGTTTTTTAAACCTTTAGTGGGTTTTGAACATGGAGAGAAAACCCATGTTCCAACTGTTCAATCTGGATCTGTCAAATGGATGACGCATTTTCATGGTTTGCAAATGATTTTCACTAACCATGTGCCAACCACACACTGGTGTAGAAGTTCCAAAATTTCAAAAAGTTCAATTAGTATGACTTGGAATTCTAGAAAATAATTTTTTTAAATTATTACAAGAATAATTTTAAAAACATATTCCTTATTCAGTAAATTATTACGTGTGAATCAAAAATATTTTTTTAACATTATTAGTAACTTTGAATTGTTTAATCCATAATTTTATGTTAAGGGTGGACTCTAGAAAAAAATAAATTCTACCCATGAAACAAATATATTAAAAGTTATATCAATTAAACACATGTATCTCCATACTTATTTCATTTAGTTATTTCTTATACAACATGCATAATCTTATAATTCATTTATACTAAACATTTAGTGACCACATGGTACATAGTATGTCTATAACTCGATGGTTTTGGTATGTATTTATATTCCATTATTTTTAGGTATATTAAAATTTGTAGATATAAATATATTTTTTACATTTTATGAGGGTGTTTATTACACTATTGGTTCAATAATGGGTTATTTACTTTGGGAATCAATTTTCATGAGAATTATGATTTTGAAGATGTATTATGAGAAATTTCTATATTTATTCATGATAACTATAAAAACCAATAATACCATTACAAAAAACCATTCATTTAGGTTATTTGGGACTCAAAGGGTTTAAATATTAGGGTTTACAATTATGAGGACCATGTATAATGACCATGAATTTTGGAAATCTTGCAGCAGTGAAGAACTCATTGTAAAACCCATGCTCCTAAGTTCCATTAATGAATAGATTTTAGTTTTGTTAAGTTATTTGGTTTAATCATTTAATACCACTATACCCTATGAGTTTTCATATTCTTCCTCCCATACTAGCTTGGATTATTTCACAGGAAATCTAGTTGATTTTGGTGGACATTTCTTATCTCATGAACATATCATGTGTGTAATTCATTTTTTGGATGTTAGATATTTTAAAAAAAAGATCTAGATTATCTATATTATTTTATCTTTTATTACCATTATTTTACTCTTGAATATATATTTGGTGTTGTCAAATTCATATAACATTGAATGTGAATTGAATAATTTATTAATAAAAAAATATAGTTATTCTTTTTGTGATGGACAATGTGTTGAATAGAAGTCTAAGTAAATAATTTTTTAGTGATAAACTTATAAGACCATTATTCTTGTTGTGTTAAACCATGATGGGTACAAGTAGGTAGGAGTTCATGCATTATTTTATGGATAATAAATTTTTTTTCACAAGATAACTTTTTAATGAAAAATGTTTTTAATGCATGGATGTATTTTTATTAACTCTATAGTTTCTTAATTTTCGAAATTAATTTTTTAAATATGTGATTTTTGGGAAAGTTTATTGAAGTTCTAGGACAAACTGGTTACAATGAAAATATCCAAGGGAATAATAATCCACTTAGTCAAAATTTGAGATGTTTATTTTTCTTAAATTAATATAAAATAAAGATATAATTTAGTTGTAATGTTATTAGTTATATGTTATATAATATTTAATTTATTAGAGATCAGGTTGGAAGTATATGAGGGTAATGAGAATTATAATACACTTATATGGGTCCTTATCTTGTCGGTTCAATTATATAGAGAATCTATATGGTTGATAGGCATGCTAGGAAGGATAGAAAAAGGTAGGTGGAAGAAGTTAAAAAGTTTCAAAAGAAAAAACATTATCATTTAGAGGGGACACTTTGATTGAGGTTTTAGAGTATTGTTCATGAAATATAAAACATATCATTATGGTTTTATAAATACCAAATACACCAAAGTTTGAGTTTGGATCTCATTTGATGAAGGGTCTGTTGGTATGTTTAGGATGTAAATAGGGGGTGAATTTCCTTTAGAAAAATTTAAAATACATTAAATGATAAAATTAAGCGATAAATAGAATTTAAAAGATAAATAACCATGGAATAAAATAATTTAAAAGGAATAGTGATAAAGGAGTTCATATAAAACTCAATTTGAGTACCTATATATTCTACCCTTAAATGCTTAAGGGTTCTCTTATATATTATCTTTAACATTAGACAAATATCTAAAAATATTATTTTTAATTAGTCGTAGCATGAAATCCAGTTTAAATAGAGAAAATTTCATGGTTATATAATGAAACCCAATAGCACTGATAGTAGTGGTATTGGTCATTGAATAAGAATAAGGAGTGATTTTCTTTTGAAAAATCTATAAGATCCCATCATTTCCATGCACATTTGTCTTTATGTTTTTGGTTAAAACTAATAAAATTTAGTTAAATAGTTTAAACACTAGTAATTTATACCTTTTAATCTAATTGGTTATTGTTTCATAGGTATTTATATTAAAAAATATAGGGGAATATGAAGTATGGATACATGAACTAATTAATAACTTGAACTATTATTTTATGATGTGAATAGTTTAGGGAAGAACCCATGAAATTTGTTCGGAGTGTGAATGGTATTATAGGAAGAATAAATTTATAATTTGAGATTTAATTCATGGTATGAATGGATTTTCAGTGGTTATAAGGCTAATATGATGGGTTTTTTTATGTTATGTGGAAATATGATGATTCATGATTCGAATCCCAAATTTATATTGTGAATGGGTTGTGTCTAACATTTTTTTAAAACTCTCATTCTGTATGTTTCTCTGATTTATCATTATCCATATCCTTAATTCCATCCCTCCCTTATGTGATTATAGGAGTTATTTTTGATCTAAATGTTTATTCTTTTGTATATTGGTGTTTCATACCTAGAGATTAAAGGAAATTAAGGAGAATCTGAGTTCTACCTTGGCCTTTTAAGAATTTATTCCTCTTATTTAATTTTAAGTTGGATGGTCCATAAAAACACCCTAGTGCCTATTTATTTGTTTTTTATTATATGAAATAAGTATGATCATATAATCCATTTTTCATATGGAATAACTCAATTGGTAACCCACTTTATTTATTGAGCCATATGCATAGAACTCCATCAGAACACATTGGGTTTATTGGCATAGAGACTATAACTTTGGGCCACCTATGGCGTGTTCCAACCCTTGAATCATGTTTGGTAATTTAATGTAGTAAACCTAGACCACCTTGATTAATTTGAAATTGGTTATTTTTTGGATTCAGAATGTGTAACGCCCCGACCCCAGTTACCCAGAGTCGGTGCATTATTACATAACATTGGCATGATCACAAGAAAGATCAAATCTCGAAAGACCGATTGGTTTAGTAGCCTTGGAAACACTAGATATATTCATAAGTTTTACATTACATCATAAAATGAAAAACTACTACAACAACATAATGTCTCCATAATCCACACTATTATCCCCTCATAATATCCCTGCAGGTCATTCATAATTTACTTCTTCACATCCTGGGAAAAAATAAAACATAGAAAAGGGGTGAGCTCAAATGCCCAGTAAGGATAACAATATAGCGGAAACTTTCATAAATAAGAATAAACATTTAAGGCAATGCATTACTAAAACAAAAGCCTTTTAAATTTGAACTTCAACATGGTATGGCAAAAGTAAAATGAAATAATGCCATTTACTTATTCACATGGATATTCTACTAATCGAATAATCACATGCAAAAATCAATAACCACTTTCATAATGTTGGAATGCATAATGCCAGACTATCATAACCACATAGCCAAAGCCTCGTGCCAAGACTACAAATAAGATTTTGTCAAGGCCTTGTGCCAAGACACTAGTTTGTCTCATGATACCTACCGATGCATCGAGGAGCTATAGCGGGCTCCACCCGTCACTTATTAAGTCCAATGCATTCCCATATGAAAAGGTTTAAACATAACATAAACATTCGTATTAAAACTAGCATACGAAATGTCAATACTTTCACAATAAACTATGAATGGTATAAAAATAGCACATCCACAGTCAAACATATCACAAAACCTTCAATACAATATAGAAGTTTTGTATCATAATAAATCAACTTCAAATAATCTTAAAATCCATCAAAGGATGTTGACATAGATGAAATCAAAATTCTTTTTAAAGAAATATCTCCTTTTATTTTGAAATCATTTAAGATCCATATAAAATAAAACATTTTCTTTGAAAATATTCTTATAAGCTTGTAAGGAAAGCTTTGAAGATTTTATAACGGCGTAAAATAACCGCACCCGCCGTATAAGTTAAAAAAACATTCTTACCTCAATTATGTCGAAAAGGTTAAAAAGGACCTTGTTTTGAAAACGACGGAATGATTCCTTTATAAACCTCTTATAAAAAGTCAAACAAGGGTATAAATGACTTTAACCCATATTCTTGTAAATAGTAAAAATGTTTTGAAATACATTTCGAAGAAACATGGATGTGGATGATAAAGAGATCCCAGTAGATTATTACGTATAATACAACCTCGGATAATGAAGAGATTGTGAAATAACCCTTACCTTGTACTTTTCCTTGGTTGGGGTAGGTTAACCTCCTGTATAATGGTGAAATAGTTGTTATTAAATTATACAAGAATCATATATATTAATATGATATCATATATGATCTTTTAACATTGATTTGTTAATAATATCTTAGAATTATCGTCGTTTCGGGAGTTAACTTACTCATTTTCTTTTATATGTTTTGTTACATAAGCCATGGTTTTTGTATATTATTCATATCCAGAATGATATACAGTCCTTAAACATCATTTTTAAATCATCAAATGATAATTATACTTGAATGGATACGATGGAGAATGAATCTCATCGCGTTCGTGGAGACGGTAGTCCGTACGTACGCACGAGCGACAATATCATTCTTTTGATATTAAAATAATATATAAATGGATGGTATATCATATATACAGAATCATTAACATGTTATATTTATTATTTACATGAGTTACACATCATTATTATACCCATCCAAATAATATTATATTGAATAACAATTACACCACGACGTGGAGACGGTAAGCCGTACGTACGCACGTATGGTGACATGTTATTCAAAGGGTGGATAGAATACTGAATATGATTGTACCATATTTATAATAACATCACAGTATATGTGAGATACTGGAGTTATTATTTCAGAATGGTAAGAACAAAGGAAGAAGAAGTGGAAGAAGAAATGAACTTAGAAAAGGGTGGTGAAATCATTACCTCTTCTTCGGGTTCTTCCTTTTGATTTGATCAAAAGGGCTCCTTAGGTTGGCTTTCTGATCAAACTAAGGCCTCTAGGTTGTATTGAGGGATGTTGGGAGAGTATTTGGGCAGAGTTTGGCCGAACCAAAAGGCTTTGAAGGTGTGAAGAAATGAGAAGGAGGAGTGCCCTTTTATAAGAGGGGTGAGGGGCACCTTTGGAAAAGCTAGAAATATTAATTTATAATAAATTCATATTCGGTTTCTAAAGGCTCCAAAGTTGACTATTCAAAGGTTAAGGTGGGGATAGGTCTAAAACCACTCAACCAATAGAATTTAGACAGGTTTGGGTACTTATATTAACCTTATCTTTAAGTATTAACTCTAAGTTAATTAGTTTCACTTTTACAATGTCTCTTTTTATTTTTATATAATATGGTTAATAAACTTACTATATACATCCAAGAGACCCCCAAGTGGTTCATTAATAATTAACCTATCATAATATAAGTCTCTTGGCCGAACCTTAGATTTTTAGGAATTTAATATCAATTAATAATATAATATTTGTTTTAAGAACTCTTTTATGTCAATTTTGACACTATTCAATAGTTGATTTTTGTGAAACTCATAACAGATTGATTACTTCGAACAAAGTCAATTAAATAAATCCTAATATATCATATTATCCTAGAAAATTAGTTTAATTCATTAAAAGTTTCATATTATATTTATTTGGGTATTTATAATATCACTTATTTTAATTTTTCACTATTATAGTAATTACTGCATCATCATTGTGTCATAAATAAAATAAATTATTTAATGTCTAAAAATTATAAGTAAAATATCATTATGTAGGAAATCTTTTTAGCTTTCTAATGAATATTTATAATTGAAAATCCAACATGTATAACCCTATGTAAAAATTGTTCTTCTAAAAGATGTAAGCTTATGCCATTTTTATTTTTATTTTAACTTTATTAATATAAAGTGTCCCTACCACATACAAGTGGCTCCAAGGGGTCCCCAAATTGACCCAAGGATGCCCATGGTCGGGTATGTGTCCACCAATAAGGTTAGGACACGTTTTAGGGTAATTTTGTATTATTATAATATTATTTTTTAACCCTTATTTACCGGATTTACCCTTTAACCATGGTAAATAAAATATTTACCACAGTAACTATTCAAAATGTCTAAAAATAAAAGTTACCTATTTACACAATTTGAACATCCTGATTCCAAATATGGAATCCATTTTCCTAAATTCAAAACACAGAAGTGGCAGAAATTAATTTAAAATTAATTCCCGCTGTTAAAACAAAAAGCGTGTTTTTAAGAGATAATAACTATCAAAAGATTGACACTTGTTTATGTTCGGTTTAATTGTAAAATTATGTCCAATGACCAAAATTATATTAAATGGTAAAAATATATTCTAAATATACTTTAAAACCACTCAAATTCATAATTTATCACTAGTAATTAATTTGATTAAAAAAGTTGTTTTTAATTAAAATTTAGTAATTTTCACTATTCATCAAAATATGAAAGTTATCCGAAATGTACCAAAATTTCACCCTAGGCTAAATTCGATATTCCGAGTCCAAAAATGAAGTCCATTTTCAAATATAAAATATTTATAATTTCAAAAATTAGGTATTACTATTCACAACGGCTAGTTTAATTAGTTGTGGTGTGTGTTAGAACTCGAGGTTGCGTACAACACACGCTATCGCATTATTCAAAGGGAAACGTACCGTAGAAGCTTGGGGTGTTACATTCTCCCCTCCTTCAAATAATTGCGTCCTCGCAATTTCTAGGGTATTACTGCATAAAAAGACTCGGGTGGTTCTTCATCATAAGTTCCTCGGGTTCCCACGTTGCCTCTTCCATCTTATGATTTCTCCACAAAACTTTTACCAGACGCGTCGTCCGGTTTCTCAGTACTTGTTCTCTTGTATCAAGAATCCTGACGGGCTCTTCACAATAAGACAGATCCGGTTCCAGTTCTAATTCCTCATAGGTGTGTACATGCGTTGGGTCAGGCATGTATTTTCTCAACAGAGATACGTGGAACACATCGTGAACTTTGGAGAGACTTGGCGGCATTGCCAATCGGTAAGCTACAACCCCAATTCGTTCTAGAATTTCGAAAGGTCCGATGTACCTGGGACTCAATTTTCCTTTCTTACCAAAACGTATGACTCCCTTCCACGGAGATACCTTCAGGAAAACATGATCACCGACTTGAAATTCCAAATCCTTCCTTCGATTATCGGCATAGCTCTTCTGCCTACTTTGAGCTGCTTTGATGTGATTTTGGATTACCTTCACCTTTTCCACCGTTTCCTCCACCAGTTCTGGGCCTACAAGTTTTCTTTCACCAACGTCATCCCAACAGGTTGGTGTACGACATCTCTTTCCATATAATGCTTCATATGGTGCCATCTGAATACTTGAATGGAAGCTATTGTTATAGGAAAATTCTACCAGTGGTAAATATTGATCCCACATACCCTGAAAGTCAAGGGAGCAAGATCTCAACATGTCTTCTAAGGTCTGAATAGTCCGTTCTGATTGTCCATCTGTCTGAGGGTGGTAAGCAGTGCTCAAATGAAGTTCAGTATCCAGGGATTTCTGAAGACTTTTCCAAAATCTTGAAGTAAAACGGGGATCACTATCAGAAACAATCGATAGGGGTACTCCATGAAGTCTCACAACTTCATTAATGTATAGTCTTGCTAGAAGTTCCAGGGGTAGATCTTCTCTTATAGCAAGAAAATGTGCTGACTTGGTAAGACGATCAACAATAACCCATATTGCATCGTTCCTTCTAGGAGTCTTTGGTAGCCCCATGACAAAGTCCACTGTAATATTGTCCCATTTCCACTCCGGTATGGGAAGAGGTTGCATGACTCCTCCAGGCTGTTGCCTTCCAGCTTTGACTTGTTGACAAATCATACATCTTGACACAAAATCAGCAATCTCCCTCTTCATGTTGTCCCACCAAAAATGTTCCTTCAAATCTCTATACATTTTGGTGCTCCCAGGGTGTATAGAGAAATTGGAACTATGAGCGTCATCCAACAATTACCTTTTTAGATCAGGTATATTGGGAACACAAAGTCTCTTTCCAAATTTCAAAGTTCCATCTTCATACACAAAGTCTCTCAATCTCCCATCATTCACAGCTTTAATCTTCTTCTGAAATTCTTCATCATCGGTCTGGGAACTCTTAATCCTTTCTAGTAAAGATGGTTTGGCAACCATTTGAAAAAGCATTGATGTTTCACCTTCCCTGGTTATTCCCATGTCCATCTTCACTAGATCCATGAAAATTGGATCCCTTTCAATTCTCATCATGTTCAAAACTCCATGGTCTTTTCTGCTCAAAGCATCTGCCACCTTGTTTGCCTTCCCCGGGTGGTAGTGTATCGTACAATCATAATCCTTGAGTAATTCAAGCCATCTCCTTTGCCTCATGTTGAGTTCTTTTTGTGAGAAAATATACTTCAAACTCTTGTGATCAGTATAAATCTCACATTTTTCACCATAGAGGTAGTGCCTCCATATCTTCAAAGCAAAGATCACAGCTGCTAACTAAAGATCATGAGTAGGATAGTTTTGTTCATGAATTTTCAACTGTCGTGATGCATAGGCAATAACTCTATCATTCTGCATAAGGACACAGCCAAGTCCTTTCTTTGATGCATCACTATAAATAACGAACCCATCATTCCCCGATGGTAGAGTCAATATAGGAGCATTGACTAATCTTCTCTTCAGTTCTTCGAAACATTCTTCACACTCTTTTGTCCAAACAAATTTAACCCCTTTACGTGTGAGCTTCGTTAATGGGTTTGCCAATCGGGCAAAATTCTGGACGAAACGTCGATAATAACCTGCCAAACCAATAAAACTACGTACCTCAGTTATACTCGTAGGTGCTGGCCATTCTTGGATTGCCTTGGTCTTAGAAGGATCAACAGAGATTCCATCTTTAGAGACAATATGTCCAAGAAAAGAAATCTCCTGAAGCCAGAATTCACACTTGCTAAACTTTCCATATAATTCATGCCTCCTCAGAGTCTTCAAGATAATGCGCAAGTGATTTTCATGATCTTCATAGGTTTTGGAGTATACCAATATATCATCAATAAATACTACCACAAATTCATCGAGATACTCCTTGAAAACTCTATTCATCAGATCCATGAATACAGAGGGTGCATTGGTCAATCCAAACGGCATTACAGTAAACTCGTAATGCCCGTACCTGGTTCGAAATGCTGTTTTCGGAATGTCTTCCTTCTTCACACACAACTGATGGTATCCAGATCGAAGGTCAATCTTTGAAAAGTATTGAGCTCCATGCAGTTGGTCAAATAAATCATCAATACGAGGTAGGGGATACTTGTTCTTTATCGTTATAGCATTGATCTCCCTGTAGTCAATACATAACCTCATAGATCCATCTTTCTTTTTAACAAAAAGAACAGGGGCTCCCCATGGAGAAACACTAGGGCGAATAAATCCCTTATTACTCAATTCCTCTAGTTGTTTCTTTAGTTCGACTAAATCTACAGTGGCCATTCTATAAGGGGTCTTCGATATAGGCCTTGATCCAGGAATCAAATCAATAGAAAACTCAACTTCTCGTTCTGGAGGATGTCCAGGTAAATCTTCCGGAAATACATCTACAAATTCTTTCACAACAGGTACATCCTCTATTTGAACATTCCTTTCCTCACCGACAGTTATTTCATTCTCTTCCTCCCCAATAATTGAATTAAGTTGAGCTACTGGGGGTGGATCTAAATAAGAATTAGGTGGTGACGATTCTGCTCTAAAAATAAGGTGCTCCTTATCATTATCATCAAGAATCGTAACCTCTTTCTTCTTACAATAAATCTTCGCATCATAGTCCGAAAGCCAGTCCATACCGAGGATTATATCAAACTCAATCATAGGTATGACGATGAAATCAGCAGATAAAGAAAATTTATGTGCTCTAATGGGGACTGATTCACAAAACTTTGTTGCAACGATACTTCCCTTAGGAGTTTTAACTGACAACTCCCTTATTAAATCAAATTGGAAATATCTAATTTTCTTAGCAAACTGGGAAGATATGAAACAATGCGATGATCCAGAATCAAATAATGCATTTGCTAAACTTGAGGAAACCATTAAATTACCTGCCACCACGTCTTTCGGAGCTTCTACCTCAGCAGTAGTGATAGCATAAGCCTGGCCTTGATCCCTTGGCCTTTTCTGAGGTAAGTTCTCCTGACGCTTAGGACATGAATTTGCATAATGCCCCATCTCCCTGCAATTGTAGCACTGAACGTTGGTAGCTTCCTTCTTCCCCTTGCAATCATGAGCTTGGTGGCCTTTTTCACCACACTTGTAACAGACTCCCATTCCCTTCAAGCAAGTACCAGGATGTTTCTTCCCGCATTTACCACAAGATGGATATTCAACCTTTCCCTTCTTCCCCTTATTTCCATTCCCCGATTGATCAGCAGGTCTCTTCTTCTCTTGCTTTGCTTTAAAGTCATAAGACTTAGAGAATTCCTTTTCGGTCTTTATAGCACATGAGACAATGTCTTCGTACGATGAAAAGGATTGTGAGACTAATGCTCGACGGAGAAATGGTTTTAACCCATCAAAGAAACGATCAATCTTACTTCTTGGGTTGCGAATATAATCTCCAGCATACCTTGCTAACCTTGTAAAGTTAGCCTCATACTTTGTGACATTCTCATCCTCCTTTTGTCTCAGACTCAGAAATTGTCTTTCCATATCCGCTCGATGGTCGCGAGGGAAGTATTTTTCTAAAAACAGATCTTTGAATTCCCTCCATTCCATATTTGATACTTCATCATCTTCCTTCGTATTTTGAATCAATGACCACCATTGATCAGCATCTCCAGTGAGGCGGTAAACTGCCATGATAACTTTTTCCCTTTCACTGCTCCCCAAAGCCTGAAATATTTTCTCTAAGGAAAATATCCATTGCTCAGCTACTAAGGGATTTGTATTCCCATTGAACGTTGGTGGTTGTTGCCTCATGAATCGATCTAACATTGATCCTCCACGCTGCGGATCAGGGTGCTCCATACGGGTAAGGTTATTATTCATAACCTGAGTAAGTTGTCCCAGTATGGTGATTAGCTGATCGGCACTAGTTGCATCACCAGCCCCACTATAATTATCTTGAGCAGGAGGGCAATCCCTACATGGAGTGCGCGCATTGATACGGTTTCCATTTCTTCCACTAGGCACCATTTCTAAACAATGGCATAAACTAGATCAGTTTATGAATCGAAATACATAATCCCATACTTATAAAACACTTAACATAAATTGATCTATTTATGGATATAATCCATAATCATAATAATGTTTTCTTTGAGGAAGTATATACTCATAAACCCTTCATAATGATTTGTAAAGATAGTGAGAGTTATCCTAAGCATATCCCCCGGGAGTGTCGTAACCAAGAGTGCAGCAAGGCCCGTTGTCGTGCACCAGTTCCCGTTCGAGTCTAGCTCAAAGCAGTGTTTTCGGGTTTTACCCCTAGGTACATCTGTGCCAGAGCCGCCTCTACCTGCTCGTATCCAGACAGGGATGTATTGCTTGGAAAACTCACAAAATCTCTACAATACCAAAATTCTAGGAAGTTCTTCTATACTAATCCTCAAAGTTCATCTTAGGTCTACGTGCTCTAATCAGAGTTTATCTAAATCTAGTTTCCAAGGTTTGTACTAAACCTCCTCTGATACCAACTGTAACGCCCCGACCCCAGTTACCCAGAGTCGGTGCATTATTACATAACATTGGCATGATCACAAGAAAGATCAAATCTCGAAAGACCGATTGGTTTAGTAACCTTGGAAACACTAGATATATTCATAAGTTTTACATTACATCATAAAATGAAAAACTACTACAACAACATAATGTCTCCATAATCCACACTATTATCCCCTCATAATATCCCTGCAGGTCATTCATAATTTACTTCTTCACATCCTGGGAAAAAATAAAACATAGAAAAGGGGTGAGCTCAAATGCCCAGTAAGGATAACAATATAGCGGAAACTTTCATAAATAAGAATAAACATTTAAGGCAATGCATTACTAAAACAAAAGCCTTTTAAATTTGAACTTCAACATGGTATGGCAAAAGTAAAATGAAATAATGCCATTTACTTATTCACATGGATATTCTACTAATCGAATAATCACATGCAAAAATCAATAACCACTTTCATAATGTTGGAATGCATAATGCCAGACTATCATAACCACATAGCCAAGGCCTCGTGCCAAGACTACAAATAAGATTTTGTCAAGGCCTTGTGCCAAGACACTAGTTTGTCTCATGAGACCTACCGATGCATCGAGGAGCTATAGCGGGCTCCACCCGTCACTTATTAAGTCCAATGCATTCCCATATGAAAAGGTTTAAACATAACATAAACATTCGTATTAAAACTAGCATACGAAATGTCAATACTTTCACAATAAACTATGAATGGTATAAAAATAGCACATCCATAGTCAAACATATCACAAAACCTTCAATACAATATAGAAGTTTTGTATCATAATAAATCAACTTCAAATAATCTTAAAATCCATCAAAGGATGTTGACATAGATGAAATCAAAATTCTTTTTAAAGAAATATCTCCTTTTATTTTGAAATCATTTAAGATCCATATAAAATAAAACATTTTCTTTGAAAATATTCTTATAAGATTGTAAGGAAAGCTTTGAAGATTTTATAACGGCGTAAAATAACCGCACCCGCCGTATAAGTTAAAAAAACATTCTTACCTCAATTATGTCGAAAAGGTTAAAAAGGACCTTGTTTTGAAAACGACGGAATGATTCCTTTATAAACCTCTTATAAAAAGTCAAACAAGGGTATAAATGACTTTAACCCATATTCTTGTAAATAGTAAAAATGTTTTGAAATACATTTCGAAGAAACATGGATGTGGATGATAAAGAGATCCCAGTAGATTATTACGTATAATACAACCTCGGATAATGAAGAGATTGTGAAATAACCCTTACCTTGTACTTTTCCTTGGTTGGGGTAGGTTAACCTCCTGTATAATGGTGAAATAGTTGTTATTAAATTATACAAGAATCATATATATTAATATGATATCATATATGATCTTTTAACATTGATTTGTTAATAATATCTTAGAATTATCGTCGTTTCGGGAGTTAACTTACTCATTTTCTTTTATATGTTTTGTTACATAAGCCATGGTTGTTGTATCTTATTCATATCCAGAATGATATACAGTCCTTAAACATCATTTTTAAATCATCAAATGATAATTATACTTGAATGGATACGATGGAGAATGAATCTCATCGCGTTCGTGGAGACGGTAGTCCGTACGTACGCACGAGCGACAATATCATTCTTTTGATATTAAAATAATATATAAATGGATGGTATATCATATATACAGAATCATTAACATGTTATATTTATTATTTACATGAGTTACACATCATTATTATACCCATCCAAATAATATTATATTGAATAACAATTACACCACGACGTGGAGACGGTAAGTCGTACGTACGCACGTATGGTGACATGTTATTCAAAGGGTGGATAGAATACTGAATATGATTGTACCATATTTATAATAACATCACAGTATATGTGAGATACTGGAGTTATTATTTCAGAATGGTAAGAACAAAGGAAGAAGAAGTGGAAGAAGAAATGAACTTAGAAAAGGGTGGTGAAATCATTACCTCTTCTTCGGGTTCTTCCTTTTGATTTGATCAAAAGGGCTCCTTAGGTTGGCTTTCTGATCAAACTAAGGCCTCTAGGTTGTATTGAGGGATGTTGGGAGAGTATTTGGGCAGAGTTTGGCCGAACCAAAAGGCTTTGAAGGTGTGAAGAAATGAGAAGGAGGAGTGCCCTTTTATAAGAGGGGTGAGGGGCACCTTTGGAAAAGCTAGAAATATTAATTTATAATAAATTCATATTCGGTTTCTAAAGGCTCCAAAGTTGACTATTCAAAGGTTAAGGTGGGGATAGTTCTAAAACCACTCAACCAATAGAATTTAGACAGGTTTGGGTACTTATATTAACCTTATCTTTAAGTATTAACTCTAAGTTAATTAGTTTCACTTTTACAATGTCTCTTTTTATTTTTATATAATATGGTTAATAAACTTACTATATACATCCAAGAGACCCCCAAGTGGTTCATTAATAATTAACCTATCATAATTTAAGTATCTCGGCCGAACCTTAGATTTTTAGGAATTTAATATCAATTAATAATATAATATTTGTTTTAAGAACTCTTTTATGTCAATTTTGACACTATTCAATAGTTGATTTTTGTGAAACTCATAACAGATTGATTACTTCGAACAAAGTCAATTATATAAATCCTAATATATCATATTATCCTAGAAAATTAGTTTAATTCATTAAAAGTTTCATATTATATTTATTTGGGTATTTATAATATCACTTATTTTAATTTTTCACTATTATAGTAATTACTGCATCATCATTGTGTCATAAATAAAATAAATTATTTAATGTCTAAAAATTATAAGTAAAATATAATTATGTAGGAAATCTTTTTAGCTTTCTAATGAATATTTATAATCGAAAATCCAACATGTATAACCCTATGTAAAAATTGTTCTTCTAAAAGATGTAAGCTTATGCCATTTTTATTTTTATTTTAACTTTATTAATATAAAGTGTCCCTACCACATACAAGTGGCTCCAAGGGGTCCCCAAATTGACCCAAGGATGCCCATGGTCGGGTATGTGTCCACCAATAAGGTTAGGACACGTTTTAGGGTAATTTGGTATTATTATAATATTATTTTTTAACCCTTATTTACCGGATTTACCCTTTAACCATGGTAAATAAAATATTTACCACAGTAACTATTCAAAATGTCTAAAAATAAAAGTTACCTATTTACACAATTTGAACATCCTGATTCCAAATATGGAATCCATTTTCCTAAATTCAAAACACAGAAGTGGCAGAAATTAATTTAAAATTAATTCCCGCTGTTAAAACAAAAAGCGTGTTTTTAAGAGATAATAACTATCAAAAGATTGACACTTGTTTATGTTCGGTTTAATTGTAAAATTATGTCCAATGACCAAAATTATATTAAATGGTAAAAATATATTCTAAATATACTTTAAAACCACTCAAATTCATAATTTATCACTAGTAATTAATTTGATTAAAAAAGTTGTTTTTAATTAAAATTTAGTAATTTTCACTATTCATCAAAATATGAAAGTTATCCGAAATGTACCAAAATTTCACCCTAGGCTAAATTCGATATTCCGAGTCCAAAAATGAAGTCCATTTTCAAATATAAAATATTTATAATTTCAAAAATTAGGTATTACTATTCACAACGGCTAGTTTAATTAGTTGTGGTGTGTGTTAGAACTCGAGGTTGCGTACAACACACGCTATCGCATTATTCAAAGGGAAACGTACCGTAGAAGCTTGGGGTGTTACAGAATGTGAATTTTTTGTTATGTGAGTTGAGAACATGGAATGAATTATAAATGGACTTACTTGGTAATTATGGTGATTTCTTGAGTATAAAATACATGGATTAAAAGAGTTATTTTGACTTTTATTTTGTATTTTTATAATGTTATAATGAAATGGGGATATAAGAGATGTGAAATGGAAATTGGTCATAAATTATAGGTGAATTGTAAATAGTTAAATAATTATAATAATTGGTAACTTGGTTTAAATTGATAATTTACTTGTATTTTGTTACTGGAATGAATTTAGTAAATGGGGGGAATTTCATTATAATCGTCAAATTTATGTATTGATCAATAAGGACTTTGAAAACATGTTTGGAATGTTGGTTTTTGATATTAAAACTATATTTCTTATATTTTTATCCTGTTATGACTTATTGGTCACATAATATCTGTAGATGAAACTATGGGTTGGACATGGAATTCTATCCCAAATGAAATGATAGGTTGTTCATAGAGTTCTTTAATGGTTGAAATTATAGGATATACATGGATTTCCTTCCTGGTTGAAATTATAGGTTGGGCATGGAGTATCTTCAAGGATGAAAATATAGGTTAGATATATCATTCCTTCTTGGATAGAATGTATAAGTTGGACCTGAGGTACCTTCATGGATGATATATTGTGTTATAAAAGATGTTCCTTCATAGAAGATATATTGGGTTGGACATGGTGTTCACTCCTAGATGAGATATTGGGTTGGATATGAAATTCCACCTAGGATGATATTATGAGCTATAGATAGTAGTCCTTCTTGTTAATTCACTATGCTAAATAGACGAAGAAATCCAACATCATGATAAAGTATGTTTATCTAACCCTTGGTGTCAACCTAAAGCTTAAGGGTTTCCAAGTATATTATTTTTCTAAATTAATTTATAAATTAGTTACCCTATTTAGAATACTATTTAATGTGCTATTTATTTAGACTGAATTGGTTAGAAACCGTGGTGTCGGTGTTTCCTCTGGAAATGGGGATGGCTTCATGGATTTAAGGTTCAAACATTCCAACTGGTTTCTAACGGGTTTGATCATAGAACCGGAAACATCCAATAATTCTATATCCATTTGGACCTACTTTACAAAGGTAGGTGCTCACTCGTTATTAACTGATGAGGCTTAAGAATTTTCATTGGTAGAGAGGATGGGAGGTAGGACTCATCACACCCTTTTGGGATGAATTATTGTCTACTACGAGACTCTCTTTATAGATATAAGTTATGTTCGTGAATCCTTATTACATTACCAAGTATGAAAATGATATTTCATTTAGATATTACAATCAGTGATTAATATGTAGGATATTTAGAGAATCTTTTATATGTATTCGAGGTTCTTCATCGATAGAGAATCATCTGTATTTGTTAGAGATTCATGGTCAATGGTATCCTTAGACACATTATATAGAGATATTTTGGTTATTATGATAACCCTACTGGTTTTAAAGCCTCTCAGCGGAGAAATTGAAGTTTATTTTCATTCATAAGGACATGAATTATTTCATAGTTGGGATCATACCCACAGATGGACTACCTACGTATCCTTTTTTCGAAAAGGAATCAGAACCCATGTAGTTCGAGTAAAGAAGTATAAGGTTTTATGCATGATTGATGGATCAAAGAAAGATTTCATAATTACTTTTACACTCTAAGCTCATGTGAGTCATACTTGGTGTGAGAAACAAGAGGTATTGGTAAAACCAGACAATTGTGCCATGAGAGATGCAATTATAAGAAATGAGTGGGGATTATGTATGTATGACTACCCAGATAGATGAAGATTAGGATTTACTTTAGGGAAGAAAACCGAGGGCAAGGTCCATAAAGGTATATGTGATTTATGGATATTTGTATACTCTAACTTGGGGATTATTCCTAAGGAGGATACCCAAATTAGGAGGGGACTTATGATTGGGTTTTACTCCTGAGAAGGAAGCCCAAGTCAAAAGTAAATTCAGACTGGTTAAGAGAAATTATGACTGGGACTTATTATTAAAGAAGAGGCCCATGATAAAGGGGATTATGACTGGGGCTTACTCCTAAAAAGGAAGTCTAGGTTAAGGGAATTTGAATTTTGGCAATTTGGGGTTTACTTCTAAGGAGGATTCCCATATTAAAAGAATTATGGTTGGGGATTACTCTTGAAAAGGAGGCCCAGGTTAAGGGAATTTGAAGACTGGGGCTTACTCCTGAAAAGGAGGCCCAGGTTAGGGGACTTGAGACTTAGGACTTATCCCTGAGAAGGATGCCGATGTTAAATGGAACTTATGAGTTAGGACTTATCCCTGAGAAGGAGGCCTAGAGTTAATGGGACTTGGGTCTTACTCCTGAAAAGGAGGCCCATATTTGGATTCTCTCATCTTAAAGGATGAGGTTGAATGAATGGAATCTATAACCTTAGTGACATAAAGATATTCAAATCACTAGGTTTTAAGATATGTTCCATAGACTTCCTTTCAGACAAGGATGCCAACAAGGAAATCATGCCATGAATGGCTTTGGAGAGTGTTCTGAAGGCTTAATCTTGAAGAGGACAGGTTGATAGACATAAGAGAGGTGAAATATGTAAAAGGGGCACCCAAAAAGAAGGTGGTGCACAAGTCCTGCGTGGGCGCGCAAGTCTTGGTCGTGCAGGTGTACCTGTGTGACACATGAGTACTTGTGTGACGTTCAACCCTTAGGGTAATACTTGGGTGTGAATTGTCTCAATCCCTTAGTACTATCCCTAGAAACGTTCAGAAGAGAGGCAAACAAGTTTTTTTGAAGGGGTAAGGCGGCACACAAGTGTGGCCATTTCCCTTAAGGGCTGGCCACTTAGACACGCAAGTGCTGATGAGTTTCCACAATTAAGCCTCCCCCTCATTAGATCTTCCGTTCTAGGTATGAAAATACCTTAGAAGTGTTCGGAAGCTTTGAGAAGAGACTAGGGCGGCGGGAGCTCAAATCTGAGTTTCTGAAATTTTTCGTCTTGAAATGGGGGGCCCATAGGGGGTATTTATAGGCTAGTAAAGACCCTGGGCTAAATTCAGATTAGGCGCGCAAGTCACCTGCACGACCACTATGCAGCGCGCAAGTATACTTGCGCGACAATGATGAAACTTGCGCGACCCAAGTAGGAAGAAATCATTCTTTATCCCTTAGTCAATTTTTGATGTTTCTTCAATGGATGAATCAATTTAGACTAAGGTATTTCTCTTTTTCAATCGTTAGACTTTGTGACGGAAAGTAGAATCTAAAAAAGTCACCCCTCAGAGTTTGATCCAAAAGAAATGAGCATGTGAATCTGAGGAAAAGAAGAAAAACTAGGGGTCTTTGTGGTTATTGGAAGTTTAAAGTCAGGCATGTCGGACATAAAAAGGCTATTGTTTAAGGTCAAAATAGCTTGGACCAAATGGATTAATATTGACTCAATTACTTGATAATTTATCTGAACACATATTTCCATATTCAAGTATGAGGGAAAATATGTAAATGATGACTTAAGAAATTTTAAATCTGAGGAATGATATGGAAAATGGATAAAAGGAATTAGAAGAAGTAGTTCCCAAGAATGAAGTTACCACTATTTAACAAACCCGTTAGGGGGTTGAATTATGCAGGGCCACCTAAGGGCATTGGCTGCATAGTCAAATAATAGCATCTTTTGGCTGATAGGTCCATTATATAGACTACTTATGCAAGAACACCTAAGAGAACGTGCTGCATAGTCAGGAAAGAGAACTCTCAGAAATTTACTTTTCTACTGCTAAAAGCACAGTGGAATTTTATGGGGATTTGAATTTTCCAAAGCATAGAGTTTTCTATATGGAGAGAGGTACTTGAATATAGAGAAGATATTTCCAAACAAGATTTTTCTAAGAACTGGATGAATGTAACTCCTATTAAGGTCTAACTCAAACGTGGGGAAGGAAAATATAAACCATAGACATGAATACTTTCAGATCATGAAAAATATTATGGGACAAAAATGTTAAGGATGACCATTTTTTGCGGATCCATACATATTATCATTAAGACAACTAAGGATGAAAGAGATTTTCTTCCCAAGAATGAAGTTACCAATATTTGAAAAACCCGTTAGGGGGTTAAATTATGCAGGGCCGCCTAAGGGAATTGGCTGCAAAGTCAAATAATAGCATCTTTTGGCTAACATGTCTGTTATGTAGAATATTTATGCAAGGCCGCCTAAGGGCACGTGCTGCATGGTCAGGAAAAAGAACTCTACGAAATTGGACATTTTTGTGAACATAAGTCAAGAAAAGTGTTATGGAGATTTGGAAGTATTTAAGGTTAGGAGTATGACACATAAAAATGGGAATTTGTTCAATGCATGTAGAGATACATAGACCAATGCTAACCATAATCATGTTGTGGCTGGGTGCTGAATTGAAATGATGGACTTCAATACATATCCCATAAAGATGGGAATAAAGCCGTACATAGTTTTTGAAATATAGTTTAACGTCATGTGGGACGAAAGTATGGGAAATCTTAGTTTAGGGTCATAGAACTCGGACCACAATAATGAATACACAATGTGTGTTTTCAAAGGGACTTTTCAGCTAGGGGAATGAAAGTGTAATTTGGGGTTAGGACCAAAGACTTGGGGTGGGATTCGAGGGACACTCGAATGTTCCTATGTATCCCATAAGGATTGGAATCAAGCCGCACATAGTTCTTGAAATACCCTCTGTACAGATTGGTTTGTACAAGTGAAGAGTGAAAGGGGACTTTAGTGCAATGATGGTTTGACCCAAGATAAAAGGTTCAGGCATTACCATGTATGAACATTGTCTTTGGAATATACCATGATTTGAAATCAATGTAAATAATGATTCCCTCCCAGGTGAGGGTATCAAAGAATTTTGTTGTTTATTGTCATACAGGACAAAAGTGTTGTACAGTTTAATATCATGTAGCAAGGATAAAGGTGAACCAATGTGAAGAGATTGGTTTTGGGCTTGAACCTCAGAAGGTTGCCTATGTACCCATCCTAGAAGGCAAGGATCAAAGATCACGTAGTTCAATTAAAGAATGAATTAGTGATCAAGTTGTTCTTGGGGACAATGACATAAAAAATGGTGTTGGGAGTTACGCATGGTTAGCGGCCCAGAGAGGGTGTTATGGTTGAAGTTTACTCTAAGCTCACATGAGTCATACTTGGTGTGAGAAACAAGTGGTATCAACAACCTTAACAATGAATAATTTAATGTCATGTAGGACATATGATGAGACTACGTAGTTTAAAGTCTTACAGTGAGGACTATTGGTGGTACATAGTTTAGTGTCATGTAGTAGGGACAAAATACAGTTTAACGTCATGTAGTGCGTATTAAGGGAATTTATCCAGTTTAACATCATGTAGGACAAAGATAGGGACACAGTTTAACATCATGTTGGACGTGAACACAGTTTTCCGTCATGTTAGACAATAAGGATGTTGTACAGTTTTAGCATCCTGTAGCTAAGAAGATGGTGAAAATACAGTTGTTACGTCATGTTGGATGAAAAGGAGACTGTGCAGTTTAATATCATGGAGTGAGGAAAAAAGAGGACATAGTTTAACGTCATGTTGGACATATTAGGGAACTTTTTCACAGTTTAATGTCATGTTGGACAATGGTGCGTACAGTTTAAGGTCATATGTGTGGACCAGAGATTATGCAATTTAACGTCTTGCTGGACGTAAGGGACTTCTGTACAATTTAATATCATGTAGTTAGGATGACAAATTTTAATGCCATATTGGATGATATGGATGAAAATAGTTTAAAGTCATAGGCATGGACCGTGGATGGTGCAGTTTAACATCCTGCTGGATGAGAAAAATGCCAATAGTTGAAGGTCGTATGCGTGGACCCGAGATGGTGCAGTTTAACATCTTGATGGATGAGAAAAATGCCAATAGTTTAAGGTCGTATGCATGGACCCTTGATGTATTTTGTGTTTATAAAAAATATTTCTTCAAAAATCTATCATTGGTTGGAGTAGTAATGAGTTCTCCATCCATTGAGATTAAAGAATAAGCTCGATTAGAGTAGACTTTATGTATTGAATAAGGTCCTTCCCATTTTATCTCAAGATTGGGAGGTTTCATTCCTGGTATCATTGGAGTTCTGAGAACTAATACCAATTCTCCCTGAACGAATGAATGAAGACGAACTTTTTTGTTGAAATCTTGTGCTATTCAATTCTGATAGACTTCTAAGTGGTGCAAGGTGCACAAACTTTTCTCATCTAACCATTCCAATTCATCCAATCGCTTTTGAGATTGTTCATATGTAGATGAGTGATTACAAGTGGAAACTCTGAGCGAGGGTAGTTGAACCTCAACTGGCAAGACTACTTCCATTCCATATACCAATGAATATGGAGTTGAACGCGTTGCAGTGCGGGTGGTGGTCCGATAATCCCATAAAGCATGAAAAAGTTTATCAGACCATGAATTCTTATCTTTATCCACCATCTTTTGCAGTATGTTTGAAAGATTCTTGTTTAAGGCTTCTATTTGGCCATTGGCTGTTGCATGATATCGAGAGGAATGGTTGGATTTGATGTTGTACTCTTGATACAACTTCCCTACCTCGGATGAACAGAAGTTGGTGCCATTTTCCGTCCATATGGTATGAGGGACACCAAATATGGTAATGATGTTAGAATTAATGAAGCTAACAATGATTTTAGAACTGACTTATTTGAGAGGTATTGCCTATGCCCATTTGGAAAAGAAGTCAATAGCAGTAAGAATATTCTTAATCTTCTTGGATGCAGCTGAAGGATAAGGTCCTACTACATCCATTACCCATGTGGAAAATGGACACAAGTATTTAGCTGTATGAATCAAATCTGGGGGTTGATGAATGAAGTTGGCATGTACATGGCATGAATGACACTTCTTTGTGAAATCAACACAATCTTGTATCATTGAAGGCCAAAAGTATCCAAGCCTTCGAACATGATCAGATATTCTATGTCTGTACTGATGGGCCCCACAGACTCCTACATGCACTTCTTTCATGAAAGCCATTGTCTCTTCACCATCAATGCATCTGATGAGAATTCCATCAAAACCACACTTGTAGAGAATTTTTTCTGGGTGATATGGGCTATCATAAAGAGTAAAAGTGACCACACGTCTCCAGATTTGTTCTTTCCTGGCTCTATCAGGTGGAAGTGTTCCATTTTGAAGGTATTCCCTGATAGGTGTCATCCATCCTATAGTATGACCATATGGTTCAGGAATTGGATTAATTTCATTTATTTCCTCTGTTCTGGTTTGAACAAAAGGTGAAATTGTACGACGGTGGGCAATATTGATGGTTGTCTCATCCCGATTTGGATCTGTTAGAGCTGTGGCTATATTATCCAGTGCATCATCTTGGGAATTTTGTGATCTTGGGACATAAGAAAATTTTAGTTCTGTATGATATTCCACCATTAACTCTCTGACATAATCATACAAAGGGAATAGTTCTTCTTTTCTGATCGCATAATCCCCATTGACTTGTTTGATTACCAAGTCTGAATCACCTTTAACCTTTAAGTGATTCACTTGTTCTTGAAGAACCAACTCCAATCCTACGACGAGAGCTTGGTATTCTACTTCATTATTTGTACCGCCTCCCAAAAATGAAAAGAAATAGGGTAACACTGCCTTTTCTAGAGAAATGAGAAAAATCCCTAAGCCAACTTTGTTGAATTTAGGATTTTCCATTTTCCTTCTTGTTGGACTTCTAGAAGCACCATCAAAGTACATTTCCGATGTTTGAAGACTATCTTGAATAAAGAAGACTTCATCATCATGAAGTTCAATATCTAGAGATGTATCTTCTACTGAAGGGTTTTTAGCAAGGAAATCAGCCAGATCTTGGCTGTTTATTTCCTTTTGAGACACATATTGAATATCAAATTGCTGCAAAATAACTACCCACCTTGCTAGACATCCTGTAAGAATTGGAAAACTAAGGATTAATTTGAGCGGGTTATTGAGAGATACCAATTGGACCTCGTGATATTGTAGGTAGTGTCTCAACTTCTGAACTGCAATGATTAATGCTAGGAAGCACTTCTCAATACTTGAATATCGGGTTTCTACTTCATGTATAGTCCGACTGAGATAGTAGAGGCTGTTTTCATTCCCAGTATCATTCTTCTGAGCAAGAGAGGCACCCAATGATCGCTCTAGAGATGTCACATAGAGGATAAGTGGCCTTCCTTCAACAGATGGCATTAACACTGGTGGACTCAAGAGATACTTCTTGAGAATATCGAATGCTTCTTGACATTCTTCAGTCCACTTATAAGTGACTCCCTTCTTCATCAATTTGGCGAAGGGTAAACTTTTGCTGGCCAAATTGGTGATAACACACCGAATATAGGCCAAGTTTCCTTGAATTCCTCTCAATTCATTTAAATTTTGAGGAGGTGACATACCAAGGATTGACTTTGTCTTCTCAGGATCGACTTTAATACCACGATGGCGTATAAAAAAGCTGAGAAAGTTTCCTGAGGTTACCCCAAAATCACATTTTAAGGGGTTCATCTTCAAATTATGTTGCCGAAGTTTGTGGAATATGATTTCCAAATCAGCCAAGTGATTAGAATGTTTTTTGGATTTAAACACCAAACCATCCACATAACATTAAACAAACTTCCCTAGAAAGGGTTTGAAGATACGATCCATGGAACACTGATATGTTGCGCCTGTATTCTTCAGGACAAAGGGTATTACCCAATAGAAAAACACACCCTGAGGGGCTCTGAAGGATGTAGATTCCTCATCTTCTGCCAGCATTCAGATTTTATTATATCCAGAGTATCCATCCATGAAGGAAAGTGCTTAATAGCCAGCAGTTGCATCAATCAAGACATATGTAATTGGAACTAGAAAATCATCCTTAGGACAATGCCGATTAAGATCTCTGAAATAAATACAAACTCTAATTTTCCCATTCTTCTTTTCCACTGGGACAATATTAGCCAACCATTTGGGATATTGAACTTCTTTGACAAAGTTAGCTTTGATAATCTTATCCACTTCAGCTTCAATTTTGGAAGCATAGGTTGGGTGTGTTCATCTATTGGATTATTTGAATCCTTGATGTTCTTCTGGAAGACCCAAACACCGAGTGGAAACATCACGATCAAGCCCTGGAATCTATGTATAGTTCCATGAAAATATATCTCAATTTTTCTTTAAAAATGAAAATATACATCTCTTTCTCTTCAAGAGTCATGGCCGCACTAATTAAAGTGGGGCATGGATCTTATTTTGTACCGAGATTTATTTTTCTGAGTTCATCCACGATGGTAGAGATACCCTCTTCAAATGATGGAGGAGAATCCCTGAGATCTTACTCTTCTTCTTCAACATGTGTTATTTCTTCTGTTTCAACTTCCATAGTAGATGGTTAAGTAGAATTTCCATGATCAGAAGAGATGTTAAAATTTGAACATCTTGAAGAAGAAGCTTCCATTTCTGATTCAATTGATGATGAAGGGTCTTAATTAGGTAATATAGAGGAGATAATGGATTGAGAATCGACATCATCATTCACCTCTGACATTTCTATAACTTCTTCTGGCCTGATTGGTGAAGTATAGACTTGTTGGATTTCAGTAGACGAAATAAAGACATCTCTATTTGAGCCTTCATCATTGCTTGGTGAATCACGAATTTCTACCATGCTGTCTGGCTTGATTGCCATAATTGACATTATGGAGGTTTCCATAAGAGTATTTTGATTTGGGTCTATCCTGTCAATTTGACTGATAGGCAATACATAATCTGTACTCACATGCGTAAATGGGTTTACTGGAATCTTTTCCAAACCATATGGAGCATTAACTTTAGTAATCTCCCTTTTTGTGGATTTCTACTTTCCCTTCATGTGATAGAATTCCGCCTCAATTTATTGAGATTCACATGTCTTGAACGGGGACTTATCACTATATAATGTCCCAATTTGACGATCGAAACAATATTTGAAACATTGATGGTATGATGAAGGGATAACTGCATGCCGATGTAGCCAGGGTCTACCAAGAAAGATTTTGAAGGCCAAGTCTTGATCAACAACCATGAAATCTGAATTGGATACAAGTTCTGAAAACTGAGTTCTGAGTGTAATCTCTCCCGGTGGTTCTTTTTCATTTTTATCATATCCTTGTAACATCAAAGTGGAAAGAGATAAATCATATTCTGTGAGGCCCAATCGACAAAGTGTACGAATGGGGATGAGGTTGACTCCTGAACCATTATCAACGAATACTATTTGGACTTCTACACCATTGACCTTGCCAGATATGTACAAAGGTCTAATATTTCCATTCATGACATCATCTTCATCTTCATCTATGAATTATATCAATGAATGGCATTCTGTAGGATTATTCTCAACATGGTAGTCTTCTGCAACAACAATTTCAGTTTCAAACTCTTGAGGGCTTGAAAAATCCTCGATGAGTTCCTCCCAAAGATCCTTTGATAAATTCAAGGCATCCAGAATTGATAACATGGCTGGTACATGGGACAAGTGTTTCAATACATCATACTTCGATCCAAAGGTCTACGTTTCCCAACAGGAATATGTGGTTTTGCAGGTGACTTAGAAGTTGATGTTTTGGAAGTTGATGCATCTTTTATCAGGGTAGGAGTTGGTAACAGTTATGGATTTATAAGATTAGACATATTAGGTCTATTTACTTGTTTAGAGGAAGAAGGTGGAACTTCCAACTGATCTTCCAGAATAACTGTGCCAGGACTGAATCTTCCTTGTGTAGAATAACTTGCTTGTTCTTGTTGAGCTCGTTGAAGGGCTCTTCCATGAGTTTCTGCTGCATACACAGTTCTAGAAGGGATAAAATTAGAAAACTTGCCTCTGAAAGATCCATGTATTCCCCTGTACCTTGAGTATCTAGAACTCCCTCTGATTCCTCTGTTTGATACAGGGAATTGAGGCTCATCAAAATTGAAACTGCGACTGGAATATGGATCTATTAAGTGAATCATGTTAACAGAACCAAAAATAAACTCTTCATCCGAGGAAGACTATACCTGATTAGCCAATTTAGGTTGTGTCGTTTGGTGGGACGGTTCCCGTAGCTTTGAAGTAGATGGCATAAAATCTGCCAATGTCAAAGACAACATAGGCTTTGACACAATTTCATCTTCTTCTGATTGTTCCTTTTTCTTGGAATTATGCCGCCCTTTTGAGGATTTTACCTCTGATTAAGAGGTTTTTTCCATGGAATTCATATCATAAGACACAAGTGGTTGCTTCAAGTGTGTTTTCAAAATGGCATGAGTTTGGTTGATCATTTTTCTGACCATCCAATCATCATATTTTTGTGCATTTTTGTTCTTGACATCATGCCACTCGCCTTCCTCCTCTGTATCTGTAGCAGTAACACATGCTACCTGAGCTGAAGAACCTTTCAGTTTGACTTGTCCCAAGTAGACCATTTCTGTAGGAGGTCCTTGAAGACAAAACACTCATGAATGGGATGACCCAACATCTGTTGAAATGGGAAATAATTGGGATGGTCTTCATCTCCTTCCTTATTCGGCCTCTTGGGCCTTGGAAATTGAACCAAATTATTTTCCAGAGCTGAAATGAAGTAACCAGGATCTTGTTACTGGTCTTCATCGCCTTCCTTCGAGAAGATGAAGTCCTTGAAGTAGAAGAAGGTACATGTGCTTGTTTAAGCATAACTGTAGCAGTTTCTGCTTTACCCATTCTCTTTCCTGGAGCTGATGGAATTACACGAGCTTTATCCCTAGTCTTCAGAATAGAGTCTTCAATTTGTTGAGTGATTGAATTATGGTCTCGAAACCCTCCTGTGTATTTCATAGGGATCAACGGTGTGTATACCTAATCACGCAAATTTTCCACACAGATTGGAAACAATTCCTCTTGAGGGAGTTCTAAGATCAGGAAATATGTTAATCCCTTCCAGTGAGCAATGAAATCCGAAACCCTTTCATTATCCCTTTTCTTACAGTTTGTAAGATAAAAAACTGTTGTCTTTGGCAAAGTTGAGCTGAATTGAAGAAGGAATTGTTGTCGAAGATCCTCCCATATGATAATTGACTGGGATTTCAAGCTTGTGTTCCAGATAAAGGCAGGCCCTTGTAATGATGGTACAAAACACCTGAGCTTAACTGCTTCTTGTTGCTGAGGGGTTCCCATCATAGGATCGCAATGAGAAACAAAATGTGTTAAGTGTTGCTCTGGGTCTCCCGAACCATTAAATATTGGGAATGTGGTACTTGAAAAATTAGATGGGGGAGGAATTGCATCAACCCATTCAAGATAAGCACTCTTTTCTGGTTGAATTTGAGCTCGTTTTCACTCCATATCATCCAACCGAGATATTAATGACTTAATAGTAGTTATTAACTTTTGAGAAACATCTGATTGATCTTGGACCGATGTGGTGGATGGTGCTGCAACTGATGGTATCACCACCAATTGTTTTTGCACTTGACCCATAGGTGAAGACCTATGAGGGTGTACTGGTAAAGGAGGATACTCTTGATCCATCTCAGTAGCCATGACAAATTCCCTTGGCTGACTGACTCCAGCACACTTAGGAGGAAGACTACTCTGAAGTAGTTCTACATTCAACCTCCTTAACTCCTTTATCTCTTCCTCTTGTTGTGCGAATCTTTGCTCTAATTAGAGAAATTGGCCTTCTACAGTGTAAGGGTATGTAACCTGATTCTTTCCTTTCCCTTTATTAGATCCCCTTTGGAGAGGGGGAAGTGGGTTACTTGAAGGATTACCTAAATTCTGGGTAAGCCTTTGATTTCGTGTACGTACACCTTCTTCATTTGTGTCTGTGCGTACAACATATTGAGTAGCAACCTCTTCATCTAATCCCTATGAGTGAACCTCGTCTGGTGGATCGGCAACAACGACATTAATGACATTAATTTATGCATACTACATTGAATCTCTTCTATCGGAAATTCTACGATAATGCCTTTTTCCATGTCTCTGATGAGACATTGCCTTTTTCCTATTTGATCCCGCAGGAACTTATTGATGAACCGTAATTTGGAGGGAATCTCTTGATAGTTTGGCTCTTCGTTCCTCTTGAGGATTCTTCCCTAATTGATAGAAGACTGACTATCTCCGAGGAAGAGACTGAGGATTTGAAAAAGTCCCCAGTCTTGTGGACTGGGGATATTCCTGCTATTTCTGCTCAACTCCTCGAATCCTATTTGTTTATTCCGAGGGTTGGGTTAAAAGAGTCCCCATTCTGGAAAGCTAGGGTGGCTCTTGAGATGATATATCTGAGACCTTATTAAAATCTCTCATGAATTTATGGACTTTTGTCCGGAAATTGGCTGGATGCATCATCGTACATCCACTCTTATCACCCGGATAAAATGACTGTTGTATGATTTCTGACACTTCTGTCACTTGATGATGTGCTTTCTCCAAACAAGAGGCCTATTCAATATTCTTGTTTTCATGATACAGGAGTAATTCAACAACTTGTTCTTTGTATTCTTGATTTTTAGAAGAACTAGTTGAGGCATGTACTTGACTGAGCCTTTGATTACAAACAAAGCCAATTGACTGTGGCCAGCCATGGGCAATAACATTTTATGAGACCATTTTCGGTGGGCTTTGCTGGCTGGAGATTACAGTGAAATGTAGTGCTCCATGAATGCCCCATCCCCTAATTTGAATACCAGATGGGGCATTGGAAATTAACTGGCAGAATCTTCTTAGTGTGCCAAGGCATTAACACTGAAGGACTCTCTGATGCTTTTCAGCCTTTGGATATCGAGAAACTGAGAGAGAGGCCAAATAAATTTGGCGTTGTAACCCTTCTATTATCTTAACATGATTTTCATACTCATCATAAGATAATGTTTTCTTTTTCAATGGAAAAAGTGTTTTCCACATGTTGAGACAAATATCATGAATTCCATCTTCTGCCAACATCTCTGGAATGTCATACTGAGAGTCAGCCAAAGGCCAAAACATAACTGGCACTTCACCTTTTTTTTCAATTGTTTTCTCATATTCAGTACTTCCCCTTTATCATTTGATGATGATTCTTCTACCTGTTTAGACCAAAGCTGGTGCTTCTTTGTTGCTTCATCAGATTCAAAAATATTGGTAGAGAATTCACGTATCAAAATAGAAGATGCATGACTCAGGGGTGGTTCGGAGAATGACCTACACCCCAGGATATCTTCTGATTGAGAAGGTATTTCACCTACCAGTGGTAAAGCATCAGAAATGACTGGCTTCACATTTGCTGGTGCCTCAAGATAAGAGGGATTTCTCTTCAATACATTGTTCGTTGAAGACTTTTCCAAGCAATGGGCATTATTACTGCGGAGAGGACTTTCACAACTAAATTCATCATCATGGGGAGGACCACCATGGTGGGTTACAACAAAAGATGAAACATTTTTGTCCTTGGTCTTCTGGCCACATAGAGGGTTCTTGTGGCTCTCATCTGAAGATGAAACTTCGAGATCTACCGAATAATCATGAAGCACGCCTTCATGATGAAGTCCCTGATGAAGACCTTCAGAATTAATGTCTTGACTATTAGGAACTGAGAGAGTAGAATATTGAGTTTCAATAGATAATTGACTGAGTGCATCAAGAACTCCAACATCGAGTAAGGCATTGTCACAGATTGTCCCTTGATTCCTTGACTATGCTTGGAAAGTCTTCTTCTTATACTCATTCTTACTCATTTTAAGAAACAATTATTGACGAAAGTGGTCATTATGGGTATGTGTATGTGCCTGCTCAGGAGAAATGATCCGGTTAGGCTGATTATCTCCGCTCAAATCAGGTGTATGTGCCTGATTTGGTTGTCCGTATGATATGGGGGAGTATGCCCTAAAACCCTCTTGGACTGGAACAGAGGTGTGTGTCTGTTCTGGAGTGAATTAGTGATGTGTCACTCCACTAGTAGGGATATATTTTTCATTTCTTCCCCTGGGATGCTGCTGAAGCTGTTATAATATCCTGGCAGGCATCCAGAATATGAGCAGGGATTTGCTTCTGCTCTTTCACTATTGAAATAAATTTATTGGTGACTTCAGATACTGGAATGGGGATATATTTTCATTCCGTTCTTGGAGTAGTTTTATGTTCCTTCTCCTGTCCTCCTTTTCCGTTTAGTAAATTTTGACAGTACTCAAGTGTGGAGGCAGAGAGTTGAGTCTGCCTCTTGTTTGTCACCAGAGCTTTCTGACTGACTTCTCCGGGTGCTACCAAACGAGACTGTTGGTAGGATTGATCAATACTAGCAGGTGTATGTTCCTTCTGATTGCACCCCACCAAATTCGGTTGACGAACTTCCTTCAATACTGACAGACGAGGCTGATGGCATGACTGATGAGTGTAAGCAGGTGTATGTGCCTGTTTACCAGTTGTCAACACATTGGGTTGGTGGGCTCTATCATATGTACTCAAACGAGCCTACTGACTAGATAATGACTTATAAATAGGTGTATGTTCCTGTCTATAGTACTCCACCATAATTTCCTGGAAGGATTGATGTGTTTCTTTTAGACAAGTCAGTTAGACAACAAAATTAAAACGGACAGGTGTGTGTGCCCGCACGTTGCTTGCCACCAAGTTAGGTTGGTGGAATTCTCTGGAAACTATAGAGATGAGAACCTACTCACTGTTAAATGGTTGTTGCCTCTGGTGGTTTGTCTTTCCTGCTTGGGTTCGAGGAACCTGAGCCGAACTCCTGGAGACAACACCCTCATCATGTTGAGAGCGCACTGCCGCATGAGTCTGGTGGAGATTGTTGATGGGAAACCTTGGGAAGTACTCTTGTCTCTTTGAGTTAAGGCCCTCAGGGACCTTATCATTCACCTTCCCAGAATACGAGATTTAATAGTGATTGCGTTCCGGGGATAATGACCCGAAATGGTTGGAGACGGTAGTTAGCACTGCCTGCTTCTTGATCACGGGTCGTCACTATCCGGACAACCTAGGTGAGTTATTCACTTGGAGGGCTTGTCGAGAATCCTCCAGAGTTGGAATGGTACCGTGTTGATGGTACTCCTTAACTAGCGCATTTGATAACCAGTGTTGAAGATTCTGAGTAGGTGATGTTGTACTCAGAGCGGATGATGATCCAGCAGGAGTAGCAGCAGATGCATTTACAGCAGAGGATTTCACAGGAGAGGAATTCACAGACTTGAACTTAAGAAAATCCATTATTGTAATTCATAAGTTCTTGGAAAAGAGTGCTTGTTTGATATAACAAACATAATCAAGATAAGTTCGGCTGCTAAATCTTTTGGATGAGCATGTATGTTTTTTTATTTCTTTGCTGGTCCTCTCATTGAGTTTTAAATAGGGGCCTAACAAATAAGAAAAACAACCTTTTAACTTGGTTAAGGATTCACGTCGGGTTCACCATTTTTTTTCCTCTGGAAATGGGGATGACCTCATTGATTTAAGGTTCAAACAGTCCAAGAAATTTCTAACGGGTTTGTTCGAAGAACTGGAAACATCCAATGATTATATATCCATTTGGACCTACTTTCCAAAGGTAGTTTCTCACTGGTTATGAACTGATGAGGCTTAAGAATTTGCATTGGTTGAGAGGATGGGAGGTCTGACTCATCACACCCTTTTGGGGGAAATTATTGTATACTCCAGGACTCTCTTTATAGATTTAATTTATGTTCATGAATCCTTATTACATTACCAAGTATGAAAATGAGCTTTCCTTTAGATCTGAAAATCAATGATTAATATGTATGAGATTTAGATAATCGTTTATATATATTCGAGGTTCTTCATCGATAGAGAATAATCTGTATTTTTTAGATATTCTTGGACAATGGTATCCTTCACCACATTATATAGATATCTCTTGGTTATTATGATAACCATACTGGTTTTAAATCCACTCAGCGGGGCACTTGATGTTTATTGTCATTCAAAAGGACATGAATTATTTCATAGTTTGGATCATACCCATAGATGGGATACCCATGTATCCTTTGTTTTAGAAAAGGAATCAGAACCCACATAGTTTGAGTAAAGAAGTATAAGGTTTTATGCATGATTGATGGCTCAATGAAAGTTGTCATAATTACTTTTACACTCTAAGCTCACGTGAGTCATACTTTGTGTGAGAAACAAGAGGTATTGGTAAAACCAGACAATTGTGCCATGAAAGATGCAATTATAAGAAATGAGTGGGGATTATGTATGTATGAATTCCCAGATAGATGAAGATTATGATTTAGTTCAGGGAAGAAACCCGAGAACAAATTCCATAAAGGTATATGTGATTTATGGAGATTTTGATACTCTAACTTGGAGATTATTCCTGAGGAGGATTCCCAAATTAGGAGGGGATATATTATTGGGTTTTACTCCTGAGAATGAAGCCCAAGTCAAAAGTAAATTAAGACTGGTTAAGAGAAATTATGATTGGGACTTATTCTTAAAGAAGAGGCCCAGGTTAAAGGAGATTATGACTGGGGTTACTCCTAAAAAAGAAGGCCAGGTTAAGGGAATTTGGATTTTGTGAATTTGGGGTTTACTCCTAAAGAGGATGCCCATATTAAAAGAATTATGGTTGGGTCTTACTCCTAAAAAGGAGGCCCAAGTTAAGGGAGTTTGAAGACTGGGGCTTACTCCTAAAAAGGAGGCCTAGGTTAGGGGACTTGAGACTTAGGACTTATCCATGAGAAGGAGGCCTAAGTTAAATGGAATTTATGAGTTTGGACTTATCCCTGAGAATGAGGACAAGAATTAAGGGGACTTGGGGCTTACTCATGAAAAGGAGGCCTAGATTTGGATTCTCTCATCTTAAAGGATGAGGTTGAATGAATGAAATTTCTAACCATAGTGACATAAAGATGTGCAAATCAATAGGTTCTAAGAGATGTTCCACATAATTCCTTCTAGATAAGGAAGCCAACAAAGAAATCATGCCATGAATGGATTTGGAGAGAGTTCTGAAGGCTTAATCTTGAAGAGGATAGGTGGATAGCCATAAGAGAGGTGAAATAGGCAGAACGCGCACCCAAAAAAAAAGGTGGCACGCAAGTCCTAGTCGCGTAGGTGTACCTGCGCGACACATGGGTACTTGCAGGACGGTCAACCCCTAGGGTAATACTTGGGTGAAACATGCCTCAAGCCCTTAGTACTATCCCTAGAAACTTTCATAAGAGAGGCGTGCAAGTTCTGTTGAAGGGGTAAGGCGGCGCGCAAGTGGGGCCATTTCCCTTAAGGGCTGGCCACTTAGGCGTCCAAGTGTTGATGAGCTTCACCACTTAAGCCTTCCACCCTATTTAGATCTTCTGTTCTAGATAATAAAATACCTTAGAATTGTTTGGAAGCTTTGAGAAGAGACTAGGGCGCTGGGAGCTCAAATCTGAGTTTCTAGAATTTTTCTTCCTGAAATGGGGGGCCCACAGAGGGTATTTATAGTCTAGTGAAGACCCTGGGCGAAATTCAGATTGGGCACGCAAGTCACCTGCATGACCACTATGCGACGCGCAAGTATACTTGTGCGAGAATGATGAAACTTGCATGACCCAAGTTGGAAGAAATCATTCTTCATGCCTTATTCTATTTTTGATGTTTCTGCAAAGGATGAATCAATTTAGACAAAGGTATTTCCCTTTTTCAGTCATTAGACTTTGTGACGGAAAGAAGCATCTACAGTCGGCCTATTGATTTTTACTGACACCCTATTTGGGTGGCATTTAGTTCCCATAAAATTTTCTTGGATGTTTGTTTGAAAAAGGGAAAGAGGTCATGTGCATGATTTTATTGTATTTGTATATGGTATTGGGGAAAAGATACATGACTGAGCACGAGGTTCAAAACTTGTGTTTTTGGAATCCTTAATTGGAGTTATTTTTATATTAATTGTTTAACTTTCACCATGTCATTTAGATTTTCATAAATCAGAGAACTTCATGATTTATTATTATTATTATTTTAGTTTTAACCTTTATTTTTTACGAGTGAAAGGATTTATTATTTATCTAACTTCCACTATTATTGAAACTTCATACCTGAGGTTTTAGTATTCCCATTACATTCCATATGCCATTACTTTTAGTTGGTAGCCTCTTGAGTATAAGGAGGCATGACTAAGGTACAATAGAGACTTAACATGGTCAAATGATTGAGTAATGAGCTGGGGATGTTACAAAGTTGTATCAAGTGGGGGTTTTCTATAGATCCACTATTAGGTTAAGGTATATATGATGCTAAGATGTTAGAGGTTGGTAATGACATAATGCATTGGAGTTACTAACCCATGTACATGAAAAAACCTAGGATTCTAGGGATGCGATTTTTGTTATTAAATTTTACTTGTTATAGTTTTTGATGTGATTTTACCCTGTGCGATTGACATGTTGTTTGTTGTTATTGTTTATTAAGATTGTACTCATGGTCTGGTATAGAATCAGGTGAGTATACAAGCATCATGGTAGGCACGTAGGGTAATATGATAACATGAATTTTAAATAATAGGGTGATATTTATTACATGTTACATATCTTCTTACTGAATCCATGAAATTAGTCACTTCATTTATCTATGAAAAATAAATCAATGAAACTTTTAGGATATTAAAAACCACTTGTTTAGACTAGTATAAAAAAAATTTGATCTATTTTTTCACCTTTTTGGGTTGATGATATTATGTATCCTTAAATCTATGGAGTGTATTTACCATTTTATATAAAATCCCTTCATGTCGTCCTCATGTTTAGCATCAAGAAAGTTGTAATCAGAACACTCCTAACATAGCTAAGATAAGAATCGTATAGATCGAGGGAACCAAATAGATGATAATATTTATGAAATTTTCTTATGGGTTGTGCAATTAATAGAGAGGGAGATTTATTGCATTGTACCCCTGATGTATTACTTGAAAAATAGTTCTAGTTACATCACTCATCGACATTCACTGGGGATGGATACCCAATGAAACTATATTCTGGATCGCATTTATCTAGATGATCATTAAGAACCTAAAGACACCCGAAAACAAGAGGGAAAATATTGCTACTTATATTCTATGAGGACCATCCATGTACTGGTGGGAAATCCTAGAGAAATATGGGTAGAAAGAGAACCTAACCCAGAGGTACTTCAAAATTAATTTTCAGAGTCACTTATATACAAAGATGATAGAGATTGATAGGGCTCGAGAGTTCATGCACCTATATTAATAGAGAATATCAATGACAGACTATAGAAAATTCTTCACTAACCTGAAAAATGTTTATCTATCCTTGGTAGTTGATGATATCATGAGGGTGAATCATTTCAAGGATGGGCTTTGTTATGAGATAAAGTCACAAGTTATCATTTTTACATGAGAAACTTTGATGACATAATGAATCGGGCTGTCATTAAAGAATGAAACATGAAGGAGGCCCAAGTGGTGGGAATGCAGTCTTAGTAGGAAAATCATTGAGTTCTTATTTTGGTAGTAAAAAGTTCTAATTTTATAATCACTACTATGGATGTAGTGGTAAGTGTAACCATGGTAGTAGGAAACTGTATTAGAAATTAAACCATATGCAGTTTTCTCTGTGTGGTTGGGATGGACATAAGCGCCCTTATTATCCTTACCTTGTACTAATGTGTTACTCATTATGTATGGTGGGAAATCTGTAGTGGTTTTTAGGGTTCCCTCAGCTATAGATTCGTTACATAAGATTAGGTTAGGGAACAACATCACGGAAGGAAAGACTAATCCTCAGTAGACAGATAGCTGGAGTTCCACCAAACATTTAGTCTAGAGAAGGGGGAATGATAGACTGAAATAGAAAGAAACAATACCAGATGGATGGAGAATCACAAGGGAGTTATACTAGAGCCCATTTTATAGAGGTGAGTTAGCTAGATTCTATACAGTATACTTTAAGAACTTTTGATGCTAAACCTTCCACTGTTAGAGGTATCATTCTTATATCATCTTCCCTTGTCTATTCTTTTCTTGATATAAAAGTATTGCATTTCCATTTACCTTCTTAAATTGAAAATTTTTTGGTATTGGATTTAGAAATATAGTAATTTTTAATGACCATCAAAACACAATTAAGGGTGTTATTAGAGGGTATTAGAAACATCAAAGAGTGTTATCGTAAATATGGGTGAATTTTTTTATTTTAATAGATTTTAATATAGGTAATGATAAGATTTTATTTTATTTTGGGTATGTATTTTCTAGTTCATTATTAGGTCTATATGAAAAATTATCTGAGGATATTGAACTTCTTTTCTCCATAAGGGGCTATCTATGTTTACTAAGGTTAATAAGATCCATAAGCTAGTCATGCAAGGCCAATTCAATGCAGATTTTATGGTCTTGTAGTTTAGATAACATTTGTTATTTTGGATGATAATTAGTTATATTTGACAACTTATCATCCATTATTAGACCATTTTTACAACATATTTTATAAATAATTATTTGGATTACCAACCGAGTGGGAGATCAATTCCACTATCAAGTTAGTTATAGGAACTGATCTAGTTTCTGTTGGGACTTATTGGATAACACCAAAAGAGCATCAAGAGTTTAAAGAAATATAGGTTGATTGGGAATAAAAGGGATTCATACATACTAATAATTCATCATGGGGTTATAATATTCCTTTTTACATGATGGTTGGCAGTTTTGATCATCTATATGTGAATTGTCAGTGACAGAACCAAATGATGGTCAAGAACATGTATCAACTTCTGCACACCAATGATCCCTTTAGTTAGTTCTGTGGTGCTGAGATTATTTTGTTAGATAAAAATTAGATATGGGTAACGTTAGTTAATGGTGGGACCATCATAGATACACCAACCATATTTTTTGAAGCATACATGGCTTGTATGGGTTTGTGGTGATACATTTTGGTCTGACCAGCACACCATTGGTGTTCATGGACTTGATGAATTAGTTCTTCCATATATTCCTAGATCAGGTTTTGGTTATTTTAATTGATGAAATCATGTTAAAGTCCGAATATAAATTTTATCATTATCAACATAGTGATATCAAACTATGTAAATGTAGATTGCATTATATTTATTCCAGGGAATCTAAATTCATCTTCTAGATAAAAAAAATTGAACTTCATATGTCATTTTATCTTAGAGGATAGAGTGGTAGTGTACCCTGAGAATGTTATATCTATGGTATCTTGGGAGTAGATGAATAAAGACTTCAATATTTATAGTTTTATGGGTTTATCATTCTATTACCAGTGTTTTATTTAGTACTACTCACTTCTGGAACCATCAATGTATGGGATGACCTATGAAGGGGTGAATATTGGTTTGTCAGATTCTTGTGAGAGGGATTTATAGGGGATAAAGAGAAGGTTGACCTTAACATGATCCCCAAATTACTCGATCTAGTTGAGGAATATATCATGTATTGTGATTCATCGAGATTTAGACTAAGAGAAGTTTTGATGTAGGAGGATCAAGTGGGTTCTTATGGTACCATGAAGTTGAGGCCATATGAGAGAAATTAGACTACTCATGATATATAGTTAGTTACAATGGTACACACCCAATGATTCTAGAGACATTATTCTATTAGAGAGAGGTTTTTAGCATACATAGATCAAAGGACCCTCAAGTACATATTTTCTCAGTAGGACCAAATCCTTCTTCAGAGGGGGTGGATCAAGTATATATAGCCATTTAATTTAAAGATACACTTTACTATTGGTAAGTGAAACATCATTAATGATGTTTTGAAAAGAAATGACATAGATAGAGGCATTATGGGGGTCATGTGAAACATGGAGGCTGATGAAACACATTAGAGATATGAATTTATATTTTTAGGATTCTCATGTGAGAGTGAATCAGAAATCAAAATTTGTAATTCCTATTATTCTTGACTAGATCAAGAGGGAGTTGTCATATATTATGGGGGTATTAACTATAAGAGATAGATTTTATTTTGGATATACACTATAACAATGGTCTGTTTCTAGTGATGATGTTCTCCTTATCCATGGATGAGTATGGGTTATCTGAGATTGTGTAAGGAGTTGATGAGGGATTCCCATGACATGAAATTTTCTGTACATCCTAGTTTGTAAAAGACGTATCATGATCTCCATAGATAGTAATTTTGGAAAAATATTAAGAAGGTTTTAGTGGGATTTATAGAGGATGTTTCACCAGTCAGTAGGTGAAGGATGAGCATCATAGGCCTGATGGGTTGGTGTATTTTTTTTATTCTTGAATAGAAGTGGGATGATGTCATCATAGACTTTGTGATTGGATTACCTAGGAATCCTTAGAAAAATGATGTAGTTTTATGAAATAGGGATTGTAAGATATGTAAAATTGTAATTTATATAAAATTATAAGTTAATTTGTAATAGTTTTAATTATTATAATTATTGGGAACATTGTTTAAAATGAAAATTTCGTTATATTTTTTATTTACATGAATTTGGTTAATGAGTTAAACAACATGATAATTAGCTAAGTTATGGACTGAACAATAACGAATTTGATAAATTTTATCAATTTTTGGTTTTTAGTATTATAATTGGATTTCATGGTTTTTTATGACTCATTGGTCACTTAATTCCTATAGATGAAATTATGGGATCGGCATGGAATTCCTTCCCTGTTGAAATTATAACTTGGTCATGGCTTACCTTCCGGTCTAAAATTATATGTTTGAAATAGAGTTCCTTATTGAATGTAATTATTGGTTGGAAATGACATTCCTTCCTCGCCTGTATTGTAAGATGGAAATAGTGTTATATATGAGTTAAAATTTTAGGATATACATATAATTTTTTTTGGATGAAACTATAGGTTGGAAATTGCATTCCTTCATAGATGGTATATTAGGTTGGACATGGATTTACTAACTAGATGAGATATTGGGAAGAGGTATGGTTTTCTTCCAAGAATATATATTTTATTAACATGGAATTCATTATTAGATGATATAATGAGTTAGAAATGATGTTCCTTTATGTTATTACACTATGATGCAAGGATATAAACATTAAACATAATGCCGTAGCAGGTTTAGATAAACATGGGAGTCAACTTAGATATCGATGGTCGATAGGTTTATTTGATGTTTTGAATTGATTATTAAATTTATTACCTTCCTTATCATACTATTACATGTGTTATTTATTCAATTTATATTATTTATACATCACGCTGTAGGACTAATGAGTTGTACTCACACCATGTCTTGGCTCCATTTAGTACCCAGTAAAATTTCATGGATGCATGTTTGGACAAGGGAAATTTTCCATGTGAATGATTGTTGTTTCATTTTATATGGGTTTGGAGCATTATATAAGACCAGGAATGGGGTTTAAAACTAGCATTTTTAGATTTTTTAATTGGAGTTTGTTTTTAGTTTAGTTTTATAACTGTCAGCACATTATTTACATTGGCATACATTATGGTATGAAATGATTTATTATTATTATTTGGATTGTTTTGGTTTTATCTTCTACTCTATGTGGGTGTAATTATTTATTATTTATCTTATTTACTATATTATTTCATCTCTACACAAGAGGGTATATTATCCCTACTATATAACATACACCCTTGCTGCTAGGTGACAGCCTCTAGCATATAAAGAGGCATGTCTGAGGTATTGTAGCAACTTTAATTGGTTACGTTAGGGAGTACCTAGTGGGGGATTTTAATAAAAACCTTTAAAATAGACTCTTAATTCTCACAACATTAATTATTTTAAAAAATTAGATAAAGTGAGACAAATAAATGGGAGAAAAATTGATTACTACAAGAAGAAAAAATAGTAATCAAGTGAAAGAACAATAGTAATCAGCGGTGTCTAGGAATTATCAGGGGTGTATTTATATCCAATATAGGTCCCATTATGGGTTTATAGGTGTTAGGAGTCCAAAATATCAATTGGGATGTGAAATTTCCTAGAGAGTACATGAGATAACAACTTGGTTGACTTTCTATAAAATGTCCACCAGACAACTACTAGGCTCCATAGGCTGGCCAGTGGGGAGTTTTTCTCTAACCAGCTAGCTGATGATGCAAAAAAATGAAAGCAATGGTCTTTTTTGTTTCTATATATCTCTATTAAGATCTCTTACTAGTCATTAATGACCTCTGATTAGCTGAAAATGATTCCCAGTGATATCCTTCAAATTGAGCCTGCAATCTCTTCTTGAACCATTCTATTGATCGATCAAATTCATAACCTCATATCCCATAATAATCAATAAAATATTTTAAAATAAAACAGTTCTAATAATAAATGGTATTTGTGATCATTAAATCAACAAGGAGAGTGAGAAGTTCAATAATTTCGTTTTTTATGATCATAAACACTTAAAATAAAAGGTAATCTAATAAGGAGATAAAGAAAAATAAATAGAAAAAGAAATATTGAAATTATTTTAAATATTTCATTATTAAATTCATACGATATTTATGAATAGATTGAAAAATTATACTCAAAAGGATATCAACAAACAAAACATGATAACATTATCTCTTACTGTAATTACCAAAAACTCATAAAAAAGGTCATATTGATAAAGGATAATCCATATATAAAAGAAGATAATATCCATGAATAAGTCCAAAATATACCAAAATATATAATAATAAATTCATTAGGATTACCACATTGATAATTGAAAAATATTCAAGGATATCTAAGTGAGATTTATAAAAATCACAAAAAAATATAGTTTAATCTAATTCAATGAATAATGTAACTGGTAATCGATTTAAATTTAGATATCCTTAAACAAATGAATGGACAAACATAAAATTATACCAAGTCAAAATCATGTGGCACAAGAAATACACACCTTACTACCCCTTAGTAAAATCAAATGTTCTAAAGAAATGGGTTTTGTGAAAATGTTATCCCATTAAAGATCTATGTTAATAAATTATAATAGGATATCTAACTTTTAAACATGATATATAAAACATTTATTCCTAATATAAATGCTCTCAGTATGTGACTAATGAATTTAATTTTGAGAAATACTAATTTCACTAGTGTTTTAACATTTAATAGGAATACATTTGTATGTTAGACCATAATCTAAGAGAGTGTTTTATATCCAAATAATTTGGGAGCAACAACTACCAATGGATATTTATTTTTTTCTAATATGAATAGAGAAATGTAGTTTTTATTTTACTTACTTTAAAAGACTATGTATTTTCTTATTATGGGAAATGTATCACCTATACTTTTCCTATCTTATCTGAATCCTCTAAAATCAGCATCTAAAATACATTTATGTTCAAATGAAGAATATTTTATCCAAAATAAAACTTGGTTTTTACATCCTTATAAATATTTGAAAAATATTATAAGATATTTTATGTGAGATTCTTTAGGATTTATTTTTTAAATTATAACAATGAAAAAATGAACATAAGGCTTGACCAGGTCATTGTAAGGTAAACAATACTCCCAATCATACCTCTATAAATCTTGTTATCAATACATATACCAGTTTCATCGACCATTAGTTTGTAAGAAGTACTCATATGTGTACTTATTTCCTTGAATTAATCCATTCTAAAATACTTTAATAGTTTATTTTCATATTTTACTTGGATTAGAAATATACAATATTTTTTGAGAAAATAAAAAACTATGTAAAATTATTAATTCTCCCATAAAAATCAACTCAATTTTCTTTTCTTATTAAAAAAAATAATTATTTCAAATAGATTCATTTGTATTACCTAAAATAAAATATTTGAAATATATTTTAAAAATTAATAAATTCTTTTAAATATATTTTCAAAATAATTTATAATATAATTTCCCCATTTTAAAACAATTTTTAAGTGGTATTTATTTAAAATCCCATACCAACCTTAGGGGGATTATTATAAACCATATGGGGCCTGGTTAACATAATAAAATAATTAGAATATTTTAAATCTTCAAAACCAGGAGGTTGTTCAAAAAGAATATTTTCTATAGTATATCACTAAAATACATCTAACATCCATTTGAAAAGATTAAAATTTAAATGGGTTTATAATTCTAATAAAATTATAATTTAATCAAACTATGTGATGGGTGAAATGGTCTCAGCATAATCAAATCCCCCTTCTTGATTATAGATTTTCACTATAAGTCTAGATTTATTATGAGTGTTGTTTCATTTCTCATCTAAATTGTTCCTAAAAATACATTTGGTACTAATAATGGGATGATCACCAAGACATTCAACAATATTATAGACATTTTTTCTTGTAAATTTGTTCAAATCTTATTTCAGTTTAAGTATCCAATTTTCACCATTAATGGCATCCTAATTTTTTTGGGTTTTTATCTATGAAAAAAGAATGATTTTTAAAATAAAAAATACAACATAAATATTATTTATCATGATTAATATAATAAAATATATAGATTATAATTCTTAAATATGAATACCATTATTAAAAAAGGCTATGAAAATATAAGAACATTTTAAATAAACATTAGTTTAAAGTATTTTATAAAAATCATATTTTTTATATTTAAAATTAAAATTATATATTTTAGATATCTATTTTTATAAAATTAATATCATTTTTAAATCATCACATTTAAATTGTCCAAGGGTTATTTTTTGGTAATTTTCTGAAATATTTTAATTTTTTGGTGAATTGTGAAAAATACAGTTTTTCGTAGACTTGTTGTATCTTAGATTATAGTATTCAAGATGGGATAATGAAATAATCTTTTATTTAACTTCTTTTGGGGAAATTATAAAGTTTATTACATAAAAGAGTCATTAAAATACAATAATGTTAATTTAAAACCCTAAAAATTACATTCCAAAACATAAAAGTCAAAAGGGGGTTTTTAATTAAAAATTACTGATTCTTCCACTTTTCATTTTAATAAACTAATTAATTAGAATTAAAAAGGATATTTAAAATTTTAAAGTAATTATATTATATTTATATAATATTTATATTGTCAAGAATTCACTATTACATGTTTTACCTTTGATATAATATTTTATTCAATTTTTATTCTAAAAATACCCCTCTCCTTAGGTATAAATAAACCCCACAAAAAACCACTGATTCCTCACCTTCCAAAGATCAAACACTAAAATATCCCTCTTCATAATAACCTTATTATAACTAGTGTATTTCTATATTAACCAAATCTAAACACAAATGGAGTTATAGTGGTGTACAAGAGAAGCTTCGCTGAGCACTAAGTATGTTTCAATCAACTCTTCTTTTTTTTATATATTTCAATTATTCTTTTTCTTTTTTCTCAACACCCCTTTTATAGAAAAATCATATAATATTTATTATGAAATATTTTTACATTATATTAATGATTTTAACCTGCGATAAGTATCATATTTATGATATATATAAATTGAAAACTTCCATTTCCCTCATTCGTGACAGTGTCCTGTCAAAGGTTGGTAAACCATATATAGAGACATTTACATGTCAACAAATGTAACCATAATCATGGATGAATATTAAAAACTATATATAATATATTAAAATGTAAAAATATTTCTTATAATATTATGAAATTAATTATACTAATGTTTAAATTACATTTAAAAAATTAAAAAAATCCAGGAAAATGCTGATTTTTTAAGTAAAACAATATATAAAAATGAATACCCTATTACCAATTAAATTTTGAAATATAATAAAATTACCATCACAGATAACTAATCATATATATTATAATATTTATCTTCTTTGTAAATGTTTTAATAAATCTATGTTTATTATTTAAGAAGCATAGAAGTGACAAAGAGGGAATACAAGAAATGGGATTATTGAATCCAACTCCCTTTATTTGGTGTTCCCCTACATCACATAAATTTTATTAGGGATATTAATTTAACGTTTCTTAAATATTATTTCATTATTATTCCCTTATTTCAGGTATATACATGTTTTCACCTTGATTTTTAACCCAAATATAATGATATTTCTAAAATAAATTTGTTTCCAAAACAAATCATTGACTCCTCATGTGTTTTTTCTTATCCAAAGAAAATTGATCTCCCTTTTTTATTTGGGAATCTCAATTTTTAATTATGAATTTATTTGTATAAAATATTTATGAATCCTATTCATTTACATGGGATTTTTAATTACTATAATTATTATATGTTCTATGTGTCATGCAAGATTATGTAAATATTATGATGTGATGGGTGTTCCTAGAATTATATAGCTCGTTAGTGTGCTAGGAAATGTGATATATCTCTTGAAATAATTTTTACAATGCATTAACATGAGGCTAGATTATTTCACAATGATGATATCATGATAACGGACATATGTTATGCCTAAAAAAGATGATATCTTTGTCCACAACTATGTATGGTATTTGAACAATATGACATAATGTTTCATTTTTATGCATTTCTGCATTCTATTATTTATCATATGTTTCCCACACAATGTCAATGATGATACTATACATATGATATGACGATAATGACAATGATCAACCCAATTTTATTGATTCATGTTCGTTTTCATCCTCTTACTAGGCTTTTATCTCACCCAGTTCTTTGATGTATGTCCTCAGGTGATTACATGTACAAAGGAGAATATGAGATTTTAAGAATAAAGATGAAGGAATAAAAAAATATTTATGTTTTATTATATAGAAGTTGTTTATGAGCCTAATTTTTTCAATACACTAACCCTTTTTATCCAATATTTTCATCTTTATTATATTGTTTAACTAAGAATGATGTAATAGTTTTGTAATGAACATTACGGCCACAATAACTTCCATTAGAGGATGGTTTAGTCAATTATAGAATTAAGATTTAAAAAAATTGAAAAACAAATGTATAAGACTATATACAATTAAAACATCATAGAATAATATTTTTTATAAAAGGAAAGACATAGGGATACCATAAGATATTCATTTTTTTGTTAACTGTAGAAATTAATAAATTATTCATTATTTCTTTACTTGTTTTTTTCAAACCATTTCTATTTGGAGAATGGTGGAAACTAGTAGAATACTAGCCAGAAATCCATGTTTGGGACATTGAAAAAATGTTACAAATGATATCCTCAATGCCATGGGTGGTGGAGTTCAAAACATTACGGCGATAGTTACCTAGCTATCTCGGGATATGAATAATAACCTAAACCGAAAGGAACATCCATCTTCACCCAAGATAGAGAAACTGCAAATTTATTCTTTTTTATGGAAATTACCACAGATTTTTAGTGGAACATTTATCCACTTGTAAAAAAATAATGGGTTAACTCAATGAAGATGATCTTTTCTATGATCCATTATTCTATGAAGGATAAGGTGACTCTGACCATATACCATTTATAGGGATATGTCAATCAATGGTTCTAGTTGATTAAGAACCCCAAGTCGAAGGATGAAATAGATGAAATGGAGCAGGATGAATTTTAGAAAATATTTATTATCAAGTATTTCCATTATACACTTTGAAAAATTATAGATATAGAATTCAGAGAGCTAAAGTAAAAGGAAGGAGAATCTATAATGGATTATGTGGAAAACATCACAAGGATTTCAATATATGACTTAAGGTTTATTATCAATAATGATTGAAAAATACATATATTCTTTAGTGGTTTAAAACCACTCCTTCAAAATTATTTGTATATCCGATACTTAAAGCATTTTAAGAATTTGTTAAATCTTCTCTTAAAGTTGAGATGAAGTTTAGAGAATAGTCCCTTGGTTATGAAGATAATAATAAAATATAGAGTTTCAACATGGTGGTTCCAATAAAAAAGAAAGAAAGTGGATTTGACTACCCACATGTCATAAATGTAAGAATAAACAATATGGTAATAGACTAAAAGGGAAGGGAAAATGCTTCAAATGTAGGAGGGTAGGCCATGAAGCTCATGAATGTCAAAGAGAAATTATGAATTGAGCTGACAAGATTTAGTAAAGAAAGAAACCTCATAGTGAACCACTCATGGATTAATGTTTCAAATTTAGGGAGAAAGGGAATTATGGAAGCCATTGTACTGAACAATAGGTCCTTAATAGTAATTAGCATCAGAAACTGCAAAAGTAAAAGGAGAAAAGGGAAAACTTATGAGATTACTACTGCTAAAGTTGAGTGTGAAAATGATGTTTTACTAGGTACACTTTTTATTCACCAAATAATGGAAAATAATTTAATTGATTATGGTTATACACATTCATTTATATTGTGTATGTTTTCTAGAATTGATGAATTAAATCCCTAATACCATGAAGTAGATATATATTGAAAAACAAATAGTAGTGAAATCATTTCAACCCAAGTTTGGTAAACTTATCTTGTAATATTCTGGGGGAAATTTATTCTAGGAAATATTATAATAATTTTCATGGTGGAATTCGATGCTATACATTTCATGGATTGGATGTCATTATATAGATCACACATCAAATATTTGGAAAAGGAAATAAATTTTCATAACTTGAACCATCCAATTATCCTCTAAAAATGAAAGCAATATCACGAATCACTTTTGGAAAATCCATCAACGGTGTGGGTGTTGATACCATATGAAGTGTAACAGATTTCCCAAATGTTTGAGTCAAGGGAAGGTATCAACCTGGATGGAATTCTCATTGTTGGGAAATACACTTGTGTATTTCCTAAAGAGTTACCCAAACATCCCCCAGATCTCAAGTTAAAGGTATCAATAGACCTTATACTTGATGCCGCTCTTATGTCCAAATTCCCCTATTGGATGGTCCTGATTTAACTATAAGAGTTAATGAATAAGCTATAATAGAATTTGGAAAAAGGGTTCGTGCACCCTAGTACATCAACTTGGGGTGCACCAATTATTTTTTTCAAGATGAATGATGGATCAATGATTCTTTTTATCAACCATCAGGTGCTCAATAAGATCACTATAATGAAAAAGTATCAACTTCTAAGGATTTTTGACTTATTCGATCAACTATCAAGAGATTAGTACTTCTCAATGGTGTATATTCATTCATGATATTTTCAACTAAAGGTGAAGAAGGAAGATATTCATAAGGATATGTTCTATACAAGTTATGGAAACTATGAGTTCATATTGATTCCATTTAGACATAATAAGGCCACTACAATCTTCATTGAATTGATGAATAGTGTATTTAGAGACTTCCTTGACAAATTAACGGTAGTTTTTATCAATGAAATTATCATTTACATAAAGAGAAAGGAGGTACACTAATAGAATTTATGGATTTTTCTAACACCATCATTGAAAGAGAAAGTTTACCCTAAGTTTAACATGTTTGACTTTTAGATGCATCTAATCAAATTCTTGGGGAAGGTGGTCAAAAGTGGGGGAATATTTATAGACCCTTAAAATACAATGGTAATTGAGAAACGGACTAGGCCCACTAGTTTAATGTATATCCATATTATTCTGGGATTATATTGGTACTACTGATGTTTTTTGGGGACTTGTTCATCATTTTATTGCATGCTTACTATGTTAAAAAAATGGGTAAATTATGTATGAATATAAGAATGTGAGGAAAGCATTAGGGAGCACCGAAAGAGTACATGCACTACACTTATACTAAAATTATTAATAAGTGGAGGATGTTCTGTGATATACATTGATGATTCAAAGAAAGGTTTTTTGTGTAAACCTGAAAAATGATAATGTGATAGAGTAAGCCTCATGAAAGTTAAATATCCACTAGAATATCTACCCGACACATGATCTATAGTTATTAGTTATGATCATTGATATGATGATTCACTATAACAACCTCTATGTTGAAAAGTATGATATATATCCTGACCACTAGAGTCTAAATTATATATTAACATAGTGGGATCTCGACATGAATGAAATAATATGGTTTGAGCTAATTAAGGACTTTGATTTCCCTATTCACTTCCATCTTGGAAAAGGATAATTAGTTAGAATATAATATTAGATGAAATGAACTTACTACTCTATCCATGATGTGAATTGATAAATACCCTATCTTCATGCATATGAAGAAGATAAATCTTAAAACCAGAATGGAAGGGTATACATCTTATATTTCCCAAATGATTTCATAACCACTCATCCAAGAGAATATCAAGGAGGCACATAAAGTTTATCTGGACGTACAAAAAACTTTAAATAAGTAATGGAAGGCAATTTACAAGAGTTCCACAATGATGATGATTGTGTGATTAAGTTTGGAGTGAGGACTTTCGCTCCTTCATCACCTTGGATAAAGAAGGATCTTTTGGATAATTCATATAACTAATCTTTCTCTATCCATATCAGAATTACCAAGATATACCTTATCCTTCAAGAACACATCTCGTGGGTTTACATGAAGAAAGATATTGTAGAGTATATCCCAAGGTGTTTCGTAAGTCATAAAGTTAAAGCAGAGTGACATATGTCCAAAGGGATGATGCAACCATAGCTTATACCAATATGAAAATGAGATAATGTCAATATGGAAATTTTCATTTGACTCTAAAAGACATCCAAATGAAATAATTATATATGGGTGGTGATGGATCGAATCATGATGATTTCCCACTTTTTTTCAATTTAGGAATTTGTCTCTCTTGTAAAAATTTCCATGATATACGTAAAGGATGTTGTGAGGGTGCATGAGGTTCCAGTTTTGATCATCTTTGATCCAGATCCAAGGTTGAAATATATATTATAGAGAATTATTTAACATTATTTGAGAAATTAATTGAATTTATGTATGAACTATCTCCCCTAAATTAGCTTTCAATCTTAAAATTCAATTCCAATTCTTGAGGAGAAGGTAAAAGCCTACTCTATGGAATTCAAAGGTGTATGGGATCAACATATCCAATTGTTTTAGTTATCATATATCAAAAAATTCCACTCTGGTATTCAAATTGATACATATGCTGGTTTGTATGGGAATCAACATAGATATTTAACTAGTTTAGATGATGTTAGAGAACAAATCTATTTGGACGTGACCTTGGGAAACAAATGATAGAGAAGTTTCAATCCATCCAATCACATATAAAAGTTTCTTAGAGGCAAAAAATGATCAATGATGACAACTGTAGAAGGGACATAGATTCTAATGTTGGATACAAATTTTCCTTGTCAATATCCCCATGCAAGAGAGTAATATGGTTTAGAAAGAAAGGGAAGCTTATCCCAGGTTACATTGGACCCTTTGAGATCCTTGATCGCATAGGAGTTTTGGCATATCATCTAGCGCTTCCACCATGTATGACTCAAGTTCATGAAGTGTTACACATATCAATTCTGAGGAAGTAAATACCTAATCCCTCACATGTACTGAATCTAGAGGTGGTGGAACTAAAGAGTTACCTCTTATGTGAATGGAAACCTGTGAAGATCTTATACTGTTGAGAAATTTTTTGACTCAACAAGGAAACCCACCATGTCAAAGTGTGTGGAGAAACAATATGTATGAAGAGGTAAAATGGGAACCCAAGGAAGCAGTGAAACAAATGTACCCTCACCTATTCTCAAATGAGAATATGAGTTGAAACTCATGTATAAAATTTATTAATGGGGGAATAATGTAACCACCCAGAGTTTATAAATGATATTGGTCTCTTGAAATAAATGTGTGTTATAATATACTAAATATTATTATACACATAATGATACTAGATTTTTTTCATTATTAAATAATATTACATTAATTACTAATGAAAGCAATTAAAATAAAAAACATTATAATGGGCCAAAAAATAAAATAAAAAAGCTAAAATGGTAAAATATAGATAATCCCAATCTACTGGAATCATCATCCCCACCCCCAATACTATAAAAAAGAAAAAAATATTAGTAAACCAATCAACATAATAATAAATGTAAATATATAACCTTGATAGTAATTGAGTTGAATATTGTGTGAATGAATGAAGTGGTATTTATTGGAGGTAATGTGACCCTTGGAATACTAACCTAATAGCTGGGAAGAGTAACATAACCATTGGGAATAATAACATGATCATTGAGATAGTAATTTGACCTTAAAATAATAAAATAAAATATAAATCATATTTATCATAAAAAATATATTTTTATGTAAAAATTATAATTCTGAAAAATAAATACCATGAATAAAAAAATAAAATAAAATATAATCACATTTTTAATAAACTATATATTAAGGTATTTCATAAAAATAATTTTTTTTATATTAAATAATAAAATTACATATGATAAAAATTTAATTTTCTAAAATGAAAATCAATTTTTAAATTAGCACATCAAAATTTTCTAAGGGTTAGTTTTTGGTAGTTTCTTAAAATACTTCAATTTTCAGGTGAATAAAAAAAATGGAGTTTTCACATAACCAGTGTATCTTAAATTACACCATTCAAGATGTAATAAAGAAAAAATACATTATATAACCAGAGGCTCAACCATGGTATATTTTATTTAATAAATTATTTATTAAAATTAAAAAAATTAATTTCAAAACCGAAAAATAACTCACCAAAACCTAAATTCATAAGTGATTCTAAAAAATAACAATTTATCTTTTTTAACATATCTTTTTCAATAAACTAATGAATTATAATTATAAATGGTATATAAAGTCATAAAACCATTATATTATATTTGTATAATATTTATAGATTAAAAATTACTATTTCATGATATACCATTGACAAAATATTTTATTCAATATTTTATTCTTAAAATACCCCTCTCCTCTAGTATAAATAACCACTTTCCATCACATTGGAATACCAATAATTACCACATTAAAAATACTAAACCCTAAGAAATTTATCCCTCTCAATACCCATAGTATACCTACAAAAATTCTAGAGAAAAACAATCCCAAAAATAAAGGGTGGAGTGGTGGCGTACAAGAGAAGCTACACCGATGACTAAGTATGTTTGGATCAACTCTTCTTATTTTTACTTATTCTTCTTATTCTATCTCATTACTTCACCATAAATTTTAGAATAAAACCATAAAATATTATGATAAATTAATTTAAACTTATATTAATTATATTAACTTACTGTAAGTATCAAATTTACAATATATATAAATTTCTAACTTCCCTTCCCCGCTCTCTCAATAGTGTGCCATCAAAGATCGGTTGACCACCTACTGAGAAATTTACATGTCAACAAATATAACCATAATAATTGATGTATATTATAAGCTATACATAAATTATAAACATGTAATTATATGTTTTATAATATCATATAATTAATTGTATTAATATATATATTACATTGAACAAAGTGGCAAAGCCGAGGCAAATTGGGAATTGTTTTAGTAAAACCTTATATAAAAATGACTACCCTATAACCAATGAAACTAATAAATATAATAAAATTACTATAATTGATAAATATTGTTTAAAATTAAAATAATTCACCTGTGGATCAATGTTTTAATAAAAATAATTTTATTTTTTTGGAGGTGAAAAAGTGATTAAATAAAGCACAAATAAAGATAAGGGGATTCGAAAACCGAACTCCTTTTATTTGGGTTTCCCCTCTTTTATGTAAATATCTATATAGATATTAATTTAATTTTGCATAAATATCATTTCATTATTATTCCCTTTTTTGTGAATATATATGTTTCCACCTTTATTTTTACACCAAATACAATGATTTCTCCAAAACACCTTTCTTTCTAAATCAAATATTCGACTCCTATTATGTTGTTTTTTTTCAAAAGAAAAATGTTCCTTTATTCCAAATTATTAACTACCTTATTTATTTTGGAAACACTAAATTTGATTCATGAATTAATTTTTATGAAATACTTTTGAAACTCATTCCTTTACATGGGCTATTAATTTACTATGATTGTTATACATTCTATTTGGCATTCATGATTATGTAAATATTATGATGTGATATGTGGGATAAAAATTATATATACCTAAAATTAATGAATTAATGTGATTTATATCATGTGATAATGTGTAATATTAATAAACATGATGCTATCATTGTTTAGAATAATGATATTATGATTATTCACGAGTGTTATGCATGAACTTGATTCTTTCTTTGTTCATATATATGTGTGGTATTTGAACACTATGGCATGATGTTTCATTTTAATACATTTAAATATTCCATGCATTTAAAACGTGATTATTTAGTGATTTTAGTGATGATCTTATTCTTATGATTTTTTGATGAAGACTATACTCTCCCCTTTTATATTGATTCATTTTCCTTATTCATCATCTTATTGGGATTTTAGATCACCCATTTCATTAATGTAGATCCTCTAAAGATTACATTTACTAAGAAGAACAAGATATTTTGAGAATAAATATAAAGAATTTAAATAACTTTTATGTTTTATTATTTATAAATTTTTGTATGATCATAATTACCCCAATACACTAAACATGTTGATCATGTATTTGTATATTTATTATGTATTTTATATTAATAAAGATATAATAGTTATGTAATTAGAAGTCCCATTTCTATATAAATCACCATATAAAAATAACTTTATTGGATTTGGGTTCAAATTATTCTAAGTTTTCATTGATGTTAAGAATCTACAATTTACACACAAACAAATTAATATATAATTCTTTAGGTGTTTTTTCCATTCCAAATCTCATATGGGGTCTTCTTAAGAAATGGATTTATGAGAACACAATTTAAGGTATAACAAGGATATTTATAGCCTTGAACCCAAAATATAAATGGATTTTAATATTATTGAATTGAGTTCTCTTAATCCCTTTTAGATTTTGAATATGTCTTTCAAAATTCCCATTTTATTTTAGGATTACTAGGATTATGAAAATAATTATTATAAGGTTGTGAATTAAAAAATCATAAAAATAATTATTTTGAAACTATTTTTATTACTACTTCATGTGGATATGATCTTATTTAATTTTTTATTTTAAACCTTCTTAGTATATCTTATAAATAATTTAAAAGAATAATTTTTATGATCCAAAAAAATAATCCCAAGAATACCCTGTATAATCATCCATAGTTACACAAATGTAAGATTTACCTTTAGTCATTTTAAATTGGATGGGTTAAAATAAATAAAGATTTATAGGATCTAGGGTATTGGTTATGGAAAATTACTATTTTTATTTAAATTAATATTTCTGTTTCTTACTATGTCAGTAGGGCTCAGAAACAAAGTCATTTTTGAAATTAAATTTAGGAAAATATTTTGCTAGTTGATTTTGGATGAGTTTGACAAGTATGTTCCTTCTACAATGAACAAGGTAATTATGATATAACAATGAATTAATATCTTTTTCACATACAAATTTATCCAATTTTTTTGAAAGAAATTTCAAATATATAACAGAAACATGTTGAAATCATAAATATGAAAATAAAAAATTTCATATTGAGTAAAAAACATTACAAACCTCGTTTTTTAAAGAATCATTAAAATCAATACCATAGAGTTAGGTAATATAGAGAAATTTAACTTTTATACAATAAATATATAAAATATAATTATTAATGGAAGGATTAAAATAACTAATAGTACCTATACAGATGATCTTACTCCTTAAGTTATCACCAAAGGTTACATTGCCACCATCATGTATTTCAAGATGGGTGAAATCAGAGTACTCACTACACGCATGTCTCGGTCACCCGATGTCCATATAGCATGTTCTTAGGGATTTTATATTGTATAAATTATATTATAAAATAATCAATATAATAATGTGTTTGGTACCTAATTGAATTTGGGTCTACTAATGTTAGCTAAAAGGGACATTGAAACCCATATTAGTTTTGGGTAAGATTTTCAAAATGATATATTTAAAGATAGATATACTCTATTGGGCCCACCCTATTCATAATATTTAAAATCAAATTAATAAATAAGATTATATGTTTACAAAAATAATTGAAATACTTATTTTGAGATGACTCACAAACAAAATTTATATTTTTAGAGGTGTTATCTTGATTTGAAAATCCAAACCAAAAGCTATTTTTACAATTAACTAAAGAACCCATGATTTTATTTATATTTATCTTACCTTGGAAAAAATTAGCACGAGAATTTTTTAGGTCCATAATAGTGGATTCTAATTAATCTAAATTTGATTTACTTTTTAATTTTAAGAATAATTCATCATTTCCTTTGGATATTTAATCTTTATATTTAATTACATGATTATAATAATTTTTAATCCTTTTAAAATTTATAGTATGTTTAAATTATTAATCCTCACAATGATAGCTAGAAAATTTCAAAACAACATAATTTAAATGGCTTATAGAACAAGAATATGAAATAATAGTTATCTTATTATTTACCTCATTTTGGGTTACAAGTCATTTTTCACTATCATCTCTTGATTCAGTTAAGGATAGATCGCCATCCGTAGATATCCCATAAAGAAATTTTGAACGCATTCTTGATAGTTTTTCATTTATTTCTTCTTATTTTTGAATACTGGGCACTATAGTTTGATACTCCCCATTAACATTCTATCATGTCATGTTACCTTTACTCCTCAATGTTGATTGTTATTTTTAGAATGATAAAAAGTTTTCTTTTTTCTCCTCATGAATTTGTTCATCATGTTGGATAATTAACCAATTTTGTAATCACAACAAAATGAGTCATCATTGATTAATTTAAAGAAAATTGTATTATTTTACTTATTTATTTTACTTATTTGGATTCCTTTTCATCATTATTATTTAGGTTACTCTCATATGTCATGAGTGACGCAATGAGATCTTATACTAGTATGTTCTTGATATCCTTTTATTACTGAATTTCCATTACCTTGGGTGACCAAGAAAATGTTATTAACCAAAGTATCTTTCTTAGAAGTTTTTTTATTGTAATAAGAACACAAATGTAATTTTTACCATTTTAAATATAACTAATGTGTTTGATCATTTTTAAAATGGATTCATTAGTTTTCATGATAATTCTTTTAAATCATTGACGATGCATGTCATGTATAGTGTCCTTGAACATGTTACTACCCTCATGCATGACATTAAATTTTTTTAAAACTTCATTTTTAGTTTTTCATGTGTAAATATAATTAAATTAATTGTGGTCATACACATAATAGATGACATTCACGGATTTTACATAATGTTTAAAGTACACAATACCATCAAGAGTCTATTTTCCTCCCAATTCATTAGTTAGTTTGTAGCTATGAATGAATGTTTTTTAAGTGGGTTAACTGATTTATTTATGAAATATAGTAATGAATGTTTTCCAATAAACATAATCATACACATAAAATAATTGATCGCAATCCATTAAATTTTCTTTGGGTTATCCTTGGATGTTTGAGGAAGCTACTATCCATAAACATAATTTCATGAAACCATTTAATATTTAAAAACCAAGGATTTATATGAAACTTGGATGGAAAGAGGGGGAGGGGTGGTGAATTTCCTTTTAATGAATTAGACTAAATATAATGATATAAATAATTGATAACTAAAATTTAAATTAGAATGCTTCATGGAATACAATAAATGATAATGCAATGTGATTAAGGAGTTCGACCAAAAATCAATTTTAGTGCCTAGGTCTATCCCCTAAATGGATTTAAGGGTTTTTATCCATTATATTGAATGGTTTCCAGGATACATGAAAAATGTTTCTTTTTAATTAGGTAAATTAACAAACCGAAAACAAAGAAAGACTCTTTACTTTTAATGGATATAGTAAGAAACCCAAAAAAAATACTCTCTTTAGTTGTAGTCTGAAACCACGTGAAGAATAAGATATAGAGTTTTGTTTATTAAAAAACCCTTATAAGACACTATCAATTCTATCTGAAATAAATAAATGAATAAAATGAGAGAGATAAGAAATAATTAGGGTAAAATTTATTATAATAAGAAACACTATCTCAAGAGAAAGAATAATAGTAACTTGTTTTGCCCAAACCATCATGGGAGTGTATTTATGGACTTTGGAGGAACTTTTATGATTTTTTAGTGTTAGAAGTCCAAAAAGATGCTAGGAGATGATTAAAGAAAGATGGGATACTAGATTTTGACTTGTTTTACTTTATAGAAAGAGTCCACTGGCCAACCACTAGTCTCCACTTGCAGGTTGTCGATGTGTTCTACTTATACCAGCTGATCAGTGTGCTTGGAAGTGATCACGTGCTACTACATTTATCACAAGATGGTTAGTGGCACTACACTTTATAGATTATTGTCTTGGTAGTTATTGCATCCATTAAATTAACTCCAATATCTTCTTTAAAATCATATACATTACATGTTGTCTTCAATACTAAATATAGGCATTCAAACATAACTATCCCATAATTCATAAGATAAAGAAAGTATATCATAATGTACATTTCAAAGACCTCTTAGGTTTAGAGTTTTTTAGAATTATCACAAATAAAAACTAATAAATCCCATTTATTTATTCACTTAATGAAACATTTATCACTATATAAGAAACTACATAATACATAATATGTCTTCAATATCTTAAAAAAATCACTACACAATATATCTTACTAGATATATCACTTGCAATAATTTTCTTCATAATATATAGAAATGGAAACATAAGAATGACTGAGCACAAGTTATCCATAAAGGAATATATAATCCTTAAAAATCAAATATAATAAGTGATAAAAAGATATTTATAAATAATATAATTGGAATAGATAAAAAAATAACATGATTATAGAATGAAACTAAAAGAATAATATTTACCTGGATATCAATAGAAATTAAAAAAATAACATAGAAAAGAGTAATATGTTCTTTAGTGATGAAATTCAAAATAATGTATTGATAATTCCTTTCTTTAAGCCAATACATCACGATCTTAGACATTATGATCATACTATCAAGGCCCTTTTTCGATGAAATATTTTATTTTGGGCATGCATACATGAAACTACCCAAGTTAGTTTGTCTACAGAGACCCAAAAATATATATAGGGATATCTATAACTAGGACACACCTATCACTAATTAATTCAAATTAATTGACCATATGTTTAAATGAATAAATAGTATATAATAAAAATTTCCAATAATCATTTATATAAGAATAAAAATATAAGGTATGTCAATACACAATCCACATGACTTAGTAGTCAATAATCATCCATATGGAGTGAAAAATATAAGAAATGATGATGCATAACCCATTTGAAAAATGAACCACATGATTCTAATCAATAAATAGAATAATTTATATGGTTTAAAATATCATATCATAATTATAATAAAAAAAACAAAGAAATATGTTGAGATAGATGTAAAACAATCTTGGAGTAAGAATGATTTTAAGGATACCGCACAAGATTTTATCAATGATTGGATTTTTTTATTCTATGAGTTCAATCAAAAAAATTGTTAATAGAATAATATAAAATTGAGGGTATATCATGAAATACAAGTCCCATTTGGGTGAATTATTTTGAATAGGAAAAGTAAAGTGGATTTGAAAATGTAATAGGGATTTTAGAAAATATTTTTAACCTTATCGTAAATATGACATTACATGTCACTTTCAAATGTAATTTTTGAAAAGGTAAAGTATAACTTTTTAAAACATCTAATTTTAAAATTAATATCCAATAATATATCCTTGACAAATTTATAAAGGTATTTAATGAAATATGGTATATGAGATAAAACATTTGATCATAAAAAGAAAAACCTTTTTATATTTTTAAAGTACATTAGTTGAAAACCCATATCATAAAAAAATTGTAATATACCAGATGAGAAACATACTCCATCAAGAATTAAATACATTAAGAGAAGATTATGTGGTAAAAATGTAAAAATTGTGAGAATACTAGATAATACAATCAAATTTTATAATTTACCCAACATATATAAAATAAGTGAAATAGAATGATAAAAACTGACCCCAAGACCAAAGGCCTTAATTTTTTTATTTATTTCCCCCTTTTTAATAGGCTTAGGGGGTAACCTTATATGTTACTTAATCATAGAGGAACATAATCCAAAAACAGGACCTTTAAGGAACAGAGAAACATAGCGTGACCCTACCCTAGCTGATTCTGATGAAAAATTACCCAACGTACAAGGATGATTAGCAAGAAATTCCCCATATACAACTATATGGTTCCTAGTATCAATGGAGAAATACATACCTTCTCATTCATTCAATCTGATAGTTTTTATAATGGATTCTACTACCCTTACTCTCATTTTGTCTACATATGTGTTTTTATTAATTTTTTCCACCACTTAAATCACTATCAATACCCATCATCATTGACATCCATAACCACTATAGTGATCTAACACCATTATTTTTCATCATTGTAATATAACACAACCTTCCACTACCAATACATATGAACATAATAAATGACCAATACACTAGTTTTATTATATTAAACTCTTGTGGATGCTTCACAACCATGTCCACTATATCCCATCATCTTTTTCCTCGATATCCCCATCATCACTAAGAATAATGCCCTTACTGCGTAGTTGGTGTGGACCACTCTACATGAAGCCACTAACCCATCCACTTAGAACACATAACTTCCACTACATGCCTAAATTTTTAGCTACCCCATATATTATATTTTTCAAAGACTTGATTCTAGTATTAATGTGGGAATACATGGATCATTTTCCACTAGGATGGACCCCAAATGAATCATAACTCATGGAAAGAAAATTGAGTTACAAAAAACTCATAGGATTTGGGTAACACTTAAGTAAAAATAAATTTGAAGAAAAAAACTTAATTTGTCTTAGTATTTCTCATGAATTACAATGAAATAGTATATAAATCATTTATGTAGAGTTTAAAATTTTAGAATACTACACAAACGAATCATTTCAAGAAATCAAACATTTCATAAGGATTTGAAATTGAGACATAGAAGCCCTTATAGATTGAGTATCATCTAAATCAAACCCATAAAATAAGAAAGGGGTTAGAAATGAACATAAAATACCCTGAAAAATAATTCATGAAATAAAATTAAATATGGGTTTTTTATATTCCATATAAAAGTAAATTTATAGAAATAAATAAGTATGTCTCAGGAAATAAGAATCGAGACCATGAAAGTCCTTTCGAGTAACATAATCATTGAGGTAAGAATCCCTTGAAAAAGATGTTTTAAGGAAGAAATGAAGAACCCAAAAAAGAAATACGTAATGAAATAAAATGTATTAATTATTTATTAAAAATAAATCATGTAATAATAGTGGTTTATAATAATGTTTTCAAATTAATGATAGAAAAATGATCTAGAAAAAATCCTTACTACCTTAGAAACACTCGATTAAAAACACCTTAACAGATATGATTTCAAATGAAAAATGAAATACAATGAATAATGAGAGTATCATGATAAAATTTATTAAAGGGGTAGTCGATACACCATTCTAAGAAAAAAATTGCGTATAATAATAATTATGTCTCAAGAGGTGAATTTTGAGAAAAGAAACCCTTATGTTAATTCCTGACTCCCTCTTAAGTGCTCTAATATGTTATATAAAATTAGATTTATAATAATAAAATATTTAATATCCTTATTCATATACATATATAATCTTTAACAAACTTCATTTCAAATTAATCTCCCCATGAAGATTAATTTTTTATTACCCATTTTCAATAACGGTTGTGATTAATCTTGATTATTTTGAATGAGTTTTGTAATAGTATCATCTTTTTATTTTTTCCCACAAAGTTAATAACCACTAGATATGAAATTGTTTTGGAATTAATGTTTTTTATTATTTATAATGATATAATTGACTGCTATACAGTTTTGTTTACAATGTTAATTATTAGATAGATGATGAGAATCATTGGATGATTTTTAATGGAGTGATGATGCTATCTTAATTATGAGTTTTATATTTATGTTAACATAAAAAAAAAATACATATTTACTTATTTATATAATATAGTATCATTAATTAAGTAATCATAGTTATCCAGGGTAGTATTTTATCTCATTATTCAAGAATATGGTTAAACCATCTCAAACATTAACATACAAAAATTAATGGACGATTATGATTATAAAAGTGGTTGTATTTTGGAATAATTTCATTGTAATAGAAGAATAATGATATTATTTATATACTTTTATGTCAGTGAATTAAAATTGAATAATTTATAATAAATAATAAATAAATTAGATAAAATATGATATTTGTTACTTCATGAAGTTGATAGTCCTCACAAAACACATGGAATGTTTTCATTTTTCAAAGAATGAGATGGAGATTTAGAATATTAATATTTTTACCTTTATAATTGTAATTATATTATTTGTTTCACAATTATTATTTAAGTTTTTCATTGCAACTACATAATATAGGTTGTGGTAAAAGATAGAACTCATTGCTTTGTGGTGGTGATAGTCTGCACAACGCAAGAATGCTAGTTTTATTTTTCTAAATAGAAAAGGTGAAATATGGTTAATAGTTATTCAAAAAAAAATAATTAAATTTAATATATAAAAAGTAATTATCTAATTATATAGGAATTATAAAATTATATTTGGGAATGTAACAATGAAAGAAAATAAATTTAGAAAAACGTACTCATGTAGAGAAATTTTACTTTCCCTTGGAAGAATCCATGGAAATGAATATATTAGGACAATATAATGTGACCAGAGGCTCACTAAAAAGTAATATTAGTAATGGGTAAGTTAATTTTCATGTTTTTGAAAGAAAACTAAATTTTTGAGTGGACTCTATGGGGTGGTGAAAGACTATTTTTAGAAGTGGTGATAATGTTATTGTTGTAAATATTTCAACTTAATATAAAGAGATCAAATGTTTCCATGTAAAAAAGACTCCAAAAATCAAATCAATGAATTATAGGATGATATATGGTCGAAAATAACCCAAAATATCATTTTAATGCATTTTTTAAACATGTTTTATGCCCTCTTCTCTTAAAATTATTAATTTAAACATTTTGGTTTTTTATGTGAAAATTATTTTTTAACTAAGTAATTTATTTTGAATAAAAAAAATGAATCATATTAAATAATTAGTATTAATAAGTTCCAAATTTGAAATAAATATTTTCAATAAAATTTATATGCTCAAGAAAACTAAATTTTAACATTTGTTCAAGCAACATGTAGAAACCCATTTTTTCAGAAGGCATATTTTTAAGATTAAAATTATATGTATATTAATATAATCCATGCAATTTTATTTAAATTATATAAATTAGTTTATTATAAAACAAATATAATTTCTATGTAATCAAAATCAGTCCAAAATAAAATTTTACAAATATAACAATTAATTAAAAGGAAGGACCAAAAATAGTTTAGTTTATTTGAAAATATTATTTATGTTCATAAATTGTTAAATATTTATTTTCATAATTCAGAATGGTATTTAAAAATTTATAATATTAATCCTAAAATAAATATTTTATCATTTAAATGGTCTATTAACTTCTAGGTCTTTCTTAAATAAAGATAAATTCGTAAAATGTACAGTTTTGGTAAAAACTATATTTTTCACTATTCCCCAAAAAATCAACTATTTCACCAAAATCCAAGAAATTCATCTTAATATAATATTGAGATACTGAATCTGAAAATAATTTTTCTTTTCTATAGTAAGATTTTAACATTTTAGATTTTAAATTTTAAATATAAAGCATAAAAGTTTAATGGAATCTTTTTCCAAAGAAATATAAATTTTCAAAATTGTTAACTACTCTTATTAATATTTCTGATCAATTACTAATAAAAACTATGATTATATATTATTTTTATAACTAATATATTTTAGCCAAAATATATTTATTATATCAAAAAAATATATAAAATCTACTTTTTTTGAAAGGTTACATTTTAAAACATAAATTAGTATTATTTGTTATTTAGCTACACTAATTGAATTTTGATCAATATATTTGTATTCATGACGATAAATTTTTTTATTTATATATATATTTTTTATTATTTGGTTTCATTTTATTTTTACCATATATTTCAATGTTTATATTTTAACAATTACATAATTTTTCGGGGCTTGTTTTGATTTGGTGTTTCTTATAAATAATGCTATTGAATTATTTTTGATTTTAAAGCAAAATATAATTTCATATAAAAAGTTTTTATATTACACCTTAAATAAAATTATTCCTTATTATTTTAATTATACCTTAGTAATAAATTTAGTTAATGGTATCTAAAATACAGGCATAATTATGGATATGTTCAAATGAGGTATGTAACATGTTAGGTTAGGTAAAACTAAGAGTAAAATATTTTCCATTAATCATTAAAACTAATTAATTTGCCTTTAATAAGTATTTTTTTCCTCTATTCCATATTCTTCCACACATGTAGCACATTTTATATCTGACAATACATCCAATGGGAGTTTTTATTACAATACTGACATAATGAAAATTTAATCTTATTTCCTTCAGCATATTCATCACCTGAACTTCCAAGAGGCTTCATCATTCTCTTCTTTAGTGTTTTTGGATACTCAAAAAACTTACATGTTGTTAATCATAATTATTGATGGCTATTTGGTATAATCACATGAATTATCACTCCATATCCGATCCTATTAGGTTTCTCTTTAGGAAAATATCTACATTATCCATGGAATTTAATATTAACATTGTTCCTTTATGCACCAACCATTACTAAAATAAGGAGATTCTAATCACTAGTGATGAAAAATTAAAAACATAGGAGAATTATTACAAGATAATTACATGATAAATTCAACCTTAAAATTTATGACTCTTTAAAATTATTACATTATATTTTAGCAGAAAAAATATTTCATTTTGTTCAATCTAGGGTTTTTCATATTGGTTTATCTCATACTATTTAACCTAATTACTTAACATAAAAAATCCATTCAAACATCTTATAAAGATAATGTGATTAACTAATGCATATTACCCATGAGTGTTTGGATATGTGTGAAGTCTTAGGATCACTCATCAGGCACTAGAGTAAAGTTTGAGTTGATATCTAACTATCCATTTTTTGGGTTATTTACCCAGAGTGCATATATTATGTAGTTATATCCAATTTCTAGTATCCAAACAAGGATGTAATTTCATTGAAATGACACAATATCTATATTACCAAAATTTCATGACATTATCATATACTACAATATATTCATTATACTTATCCCTAGTATTTTTATTGTTATTCATGAATCATAATCCCTAAAAAACAAAATCTATTCAATATTAACTAAAATTAACCTAAAATGTTATATATAACATTGAAATTATTATCAACCATATCATATCACTCTTAAATGAATTTTATATCCTCAACTGATAAATTTCAAATCTATAAAGTTTTCTAAACTCTTCTATGATATTAAATGTTGTAACCCAAACCTGTGTTCCCAATTTATATTATGAAAATATATACTTTACATATTTTATTTGATACCAACTATAGATTACCAGACATAATTATCCTATTTTTAGATGAATTAAATAAAATATAGCATTATCTACATTCCCTTGGAATTTTAGGTTTGGAGTTTTAGAGAATTGGGGGAATAAAAAATAAATACAATGTATTTATCAACTAAAGGTAACTTTTATCGCTATATAGAAAACTTATTAATACTTAATAAGTTCCCAAAATCTCCCATAAATTCTCAACACAAGATATCCTATTAGACATATAATGTGTAATACTTATCTCAATAACCTAAGAAATGGAAACCTAAGAAGGTGGGAGAAAAAAACACTATAAGGGTTAAAATAAACAATATCAATCAGAAATCATAAGTTATTACAATAGTAGCATAAATAATATTATAATAATAGATAACAAAAATTAATTTCATTAAAAATGAAACTAAAAATACAATATATACATGGATAACAATGAAAATTAAAAAAATCACAAGGATAATAATAAATTGTTCCATATCAAGGAAATATATAATACTAATCAAATAATTTCATTCCTTAAGACAAGAAATTGTGATATTAGGCATCAAAATCCTTCCTTCGAGGCCCCGTGACTATGAAATATTTTTTTTGGGTGGGAATACACTAAAACACCCCCACTAATTTGGCTAATGATACCTCTCTATCCATCAAGAGGAAATCTATAAGAAGGCCCCACATGTCACTAATAATTTCCAATGAATTCATCATATGAGAAAATAAATAAACAATACATCATAAACTTTTCCAATAATAATCTATTTTATAATAATAAATATTTTATATGCCAATACACAATCATCCTGCCTTAGAAATCAGTAATCATAATTATAAAGCAAAAAAATATAAATAATTTCAAATCACTCCCCATTAGAAAAATGGAATCACATTTTCTTATGAAATATAGAAAAATAGTGTGGATGGTTACAATTTTTCACACACCCAACTCAATAATATAAAACTAGATGGATATAAACATTGATAAAAAATACACTTAAAAGGATAATTTTAGAGACCCGAAGCTTGACGTACATGGATAATACATTACTTTTGCGGAATACTTAACACATAACAAAAATATACACACAAGGACCATAATATTTTAGTGTCTTTGGAAACTTGTAACGTAAACTTCTAATCGTGGGGAAAGATCTTCAACATTTCGCCTAAAGATCTTCCACTTTTTGTTTCTTTACCTAAAACTTTTCTTTATTCCTGGGGGAAAATAAAACATAAAAAGGGCGAGATCAAATTCTCAGTAAGGGTAAGCATGGATAAAATAAATCATACCATATACATTTGAACTTAAAAACATGAACATAATGTTTAAACATCAAAATCTTGAGCAACGACATAAAACATGGAAGTACATAGGGCATAGATCATAATGGAACATAAACCTTGATAAAATAGAATGGGAATAAAACATGTAACTGTGGAATCCATTAAGCACATGTAATGATTTCAATAGTAGCGAATGCATTGCTGCCAAGACCATTTTTGTGGACAAAGTCCCTTTCTGAATCGAGTTCACTCCTCGTTCCAGTCCTGTAATACTGAACCAGATTAACTTACCATTCCAGCCATGTCTATCTCATGAGATATAAATCTTTACCCAATGCATTTTAGGGAGATATAGGTCCCACCCATCTCATAATGAAATCATTCTTATTTGTGCCACAAAATAAACATACATCATTCATAATAACCCAATAAATAAAATGGGTTTCATAAACATCATCCCACCATCACATAATCCATATAAAAGAAATGGGTATCATTTCATAATAAGAAAAGTGAAACCATGTAAATAATAGAGAAATTATACTTGAAACATATGAAATAATGTCATCTTAGATGAAAAATGGTTTTGATAAAACACATGAAATGAATTCCTGAGGAAAATATCCTTTCTTCTTCAAAATCAATTTCTTTTCATAAAACGTCATGCAATTTTAAAATAATGATATTTTTTTTTGAAAATAGTAATGAAATCATTTGGAGGAAGCTTCATGAAAATAAGGCTTTATAAAACCGTGAAAATCATTTCATGCCGTATAAGTTAAGAAAAACATTCTTCTTGTACTTTTGCCGGATAAGTCAAAAAAGTACCTCGTAACGTAAACAAAAGGAATATTCCTTACATACCATGTAGTAAAATTAAAAAAAGAAAAAAATGGGTAAAAAGGACTTTAAAAATACATAAAAACACTTTTATAAAACTTGGACATGGACGATTTCAATAACCCTAGTAAATACTTATGAATAAGCAATCTCGGATAAAATGAGATTTGAAAAATTATCCCTTACCTTATGTCTGATATGATTCGTACGTATCCAAAAATCCTGTATAATGATTTAAATAATGTCATTGAAATATTACGGAATCATATTCATTGTTATGATATCATATATGTTTCACTTATGATGTTATATTACCCGTTCTTTTGTAAATTCCATGTTAAAGCAGCGTTTTGGGTAAAATCATTCCATTTGTCGTATGTGTTTCGACTTGTCGGTTCTTGATATTATTACTTATATCCTGATTTAAAAAATTTCATAATGTAAAAAATTATTTATATACGATATATATTACACATATACAGATATATTATAGATCGATAAAAGGAATGAAATACACCGTTCATGGAGACGGTAGGCCGTACCTACGCATGAACGCTATTTTTGTTTCCTTATTGAATTGAATGAAACTAAATAGATGACATAAATATATATATACATATATCTAGTAGCATTATTATTTCATATATTTCATTATTATTCATTATATAAACTTAATGATCATTCATGTATGGTTAATCATGGAGAATGAATCTCATCGCGTCGTGGAGACGGTAGTCCGTACGTACGCACGAGCGATGATATCATTCCCACAATTATAGAATTGGAGTGGATGTTATAATATATCAGAATCAGTATGATGTTATAATAACCATATATAGTTATTCTTTACACCATTATACTCATCCATGTAAGGTGTTGGTCGAAAAACAGATTACACCACAGCGTGGAGACGGTATTCCATACGTACGCACGCGCGGTGATTTTGTTTTTCGTAGGATGGATAGATTGTGAAATATGGTTGTTTCATACTTATAATAACATACCAGTATATTAGTGATACAGATGTTATTATTTTATAATGAAACAACTAATGAAGAATAAGTGGAAGAAGAAATAAAGTTGAAATAATCGGTAATGGACATTACCTCTACTTTGAAGCGCCTCTTTGAGACCTCCTCTTAGGGAACTAAAATTGGTCTTTGAAGAAGAACAGAACCTCTAGGATGTTTATATGGAAGTGTAGAAGAGAATTGGGCAGGGCTTGTCCGAGCTTGAAGGCTCAAAGTGGTGTGAGGAAGAGAGGGAGGAGGTTCCCTTTTTATAAGGGAGGAGAGGGGCACCTTTGGAAATACAAGAAATATTAGTTTATATTAAATCCCAACCCCACATAAAAAATTCCAAAAAGACTAATATTAGAACATTAGATGATATAGGGTTGTAATCTCATCATCCAATGAAATTCATACATGTTAGGAATTTATTTTAAACATTATCAACTTGATTTATCCTTATTTAATCAATTTTATTTTATTTGTGGTAATAACATTCTAAATTTTAAATTATAACACATAATTACTTATTTGTTGTGAATTGTCATATTTGGATAATTTATAACATTTTCTACCATATAAATTTAAATTTTTAATTTTTAAATATTTTTGTGATTTTTAAACAATTTTATAATATGTTATTTTTATAAAATAACAATAGGTCAATTTTGACACTATTCATTTATTTGAATATAAATAAACTATATACAGAAGATATGTTTTAAATAAAAGCTTTAATAGATTCATAAAAGGTCATATGTATCTAGAAAATTAGTGGAGCACATTAAACAGTTCATATAATATTTATTTTATTATTTTTAAAACCATTTATTTCCTTTATCTCTTAATAAAATAATTACAACATCATTTTTGTATAATTATTTAATATATATATTTGTTTTATAAAAATTAAAAATGAAATCCTATGATGAACATAAATCTATTACCTTTCACAATTATACTTTTAATCGAATTTATCATCTTAAAATCACAATATTTAAATTGTTATATTTATTAAATTATGAAGGTGACAACTTTGGCATCATCTAAAATAAAATAATATAAGTGTCATAATCATCTTAATAAGGATCCAAATGGTCAAACATTCTGCCAGTGGATGAATAGGGTTTATATATACACTAATAATAAGTTTTTTGTAGATTTTATGGCCTTTTGATATGTATTAATATTTCAATAAAAACAATATTATTGATTTTTAACTAAATAAATAATTTCTGCATCCCTATTGTGTCAAAATTAATGACAATTATTTAATACCTAAATATTATAAATAATTTAATATGATGTATATAATTTCATTAGTTTTCAGTAGAATATTCATGTTCTAAGGTTCATGAATTTTATAACTAAATTAAAATTAATATACTTATAATATTTAAGAGAGTGACATGTTGTCACTTTCTATGGTTTTAATAATAATTAAGTTATTTTCATGGAAAAAACACTATTAAATGATTCTAATCCGACCCTTAGGTGATATGGGTCGACTTTTAGTCATCCGATAGGATTTTGGCAGGTGTTAGGGTGATTTTATAGTCTTATATTTACCCTTAATTACCCGATTTACCTTCAACTAGGGTAAATAAAATTTACCGTAGTTACTATTCCTAATGCCCAAAAATAAAAAGTAGTCTATTAATATAATTTGGAACCACTGATTCCAAATATGTAATCCATTTTTCCAAATTCAATACACAGAAGTTGATGATATTAAATTAAAATTAATCCCGTTGTCGAAAGAAAACAAGTTTTTATTTAAAACATTACAAAAGATTGAATTGATTTAACCTACAAATTCAAGGTAAAATCAATGATAATTATATACATTATATTAAATTGTAAAAATATATTCTATTTATACTTTAAGACCATTCAATATTATAATTTAACCACATAAATTATTACGTTGAAAAAAGTTGTTTTTAATTAAAATATAGCGTGTTTTTATTATTCATTAAAATATGAAAGTTATCAGAATAACATGAAAATTTTATCCAAGGTTAAATTTTATATCCTTATTCCACAAAATAATTTTATTTTGTAAAAATGAACTTATAAACATGTCGAAAACTAGATTTAAAGTGGGTGCGCCATCAAAAGGTGGCAAAACTACATTTTTTGAAAAATACTTATTTTACCTGAAAATTTTATTTTGTTCTTATACCATGTTCTAGAAAATGTGTAAGATGAATAATAATGTTATAAAATTAAAAATTTAGTTTATACTATTTATAACGGCTAGTTCATAATAATATTATAATAATATATCGTTGTTTAGTAAAACCTGGTATTGCGTACAACACACGTTATCGAGGAGGGTCGGGATTACATGTAATGCAAGCCAAGTCAGGGTTGCGTGTAGTGCACAACTCCTTTGTTGTTGCATATAACAAAATACATTGAATATATATATATATAATCAATGTTTCGTAGAATAACTACTATCAAACAAACATGAAATTGTGTGTAACACAATCAAGATTAGTGTTGCGTATACTACAAGCTAATACGATGTTGCGTATAGCGCAAGATAATCTTGGTGTAGCATAAAACACATGACATCAAATAAATTAAAAATAATACTTATCATAAAATCTCGGGGTGTTACATTCTACCCCCCTTAAAATGAATTTCTCCCTCGAAATTCGTCGGAGTTATAAATTGTTTGTTACTTGAGAATTTATTTCATAGAAACCCACATCGTAAAAAGGAATGGTAAAACTTAATTTTTAAAAGTGAAGTATGAAACCTAACGGTTACCGAAATTAACTCATCACTAGTTTTCCACATAAAAGATCATAGGTGAAAATATGGATATGGAGGAGAAATCTAACCATCATGTTCTGATGGAGAGTGGTAGAGGACATGGAAATGAAAGAGCCAAAAATCACAAATCCATAAATTTGTGATGATCTAGGGTACCATCTGATTCATCGGATATAAGGACACTAGGACATCATTTTTGGTTTTCAAGATCATTTACCTAAAGTTGAATAATTTGAATTAGAATACATACTTAATTTATTTTGGTACAATCTCACTATTGTTCGTGCCTTGAACAATTTCCACTTTATCTCTTAAAGAAATGATGTTGAAATTGTTATTCGTGAAGTGTTAGCATATCATGTGATAGAATGACGTGTCATTCCATCTGTCCCAAACAAAAGGTTATCAAAAGTTATTAAATATACATAAGTCGATCTATAGTGAGATTAATCATATATGGTTTCTAAAATGGACTTATACTTCATATATAGTATTGCTTAATATAATAAAACTAGTTTCTACTAAACAGGGACTTCCTATAGGCTAGTGGTAGGCGATAAAGTCCAGTCGCACTTCGGTTGTGGGTTTGATTCCCACAGCCTTGTACGATGCGATGGGCTGTCGCCCGTCCTGAAGGTTGTCCTTTTTCTAAAACTACATTAATATAACATCCCATTAATAATATCGAAAAAATTTCTATCCTTAAACAATAATATCTTATGTCCAAAATAATCCATTCCAATATTTATCTAAAATACATCGGTCCAAGCTCATAGTATAAAGAAACCGATTACTTGAAATGTCATCAACTAACCATCATTTATCCCCCATTATCTTGTTGGTCAATTTCCAATGATGTGAATACCTTAATCATGTATTCTATTGAAAAATAAATACCCATTAAACTATAGTGAAAACATGAATGCTGTCAAAAGTTAACTCTTTCCTCATACCAAAATCCAAAAATTATATATACTCAAACCATGATATAAACTTCTACTTATATCAGTCATGAGCTCATGAATATTATCAAACATTTAATTTTCTCTTTATCCATTCATTATGCGCAAATCATCTACTTTCCAAAAATACTGGTACCATTCATCACACACTTTCAAAACTTAAGGAAATACAACAGTGTAACAATCCTTAGATGTCTCTTTATTCCATAGTACCATGAGATTACTTATACAACATTACACTTGATAAACATGTAATCATTCCACTACCTTCTTAAACCATTGACCGAGCTTCAATAATTCTTTAATATCACATGTCATTTGTAGTCTCTTCATCATCATCAACATAAATATTACCCATATGACCATACTGATTCTCTTCATGAGACTTTCCCTTAGGGTATTGGCATGCATAATTTCCATACATTCCACATTTAAAACATTTAACCATTGTTAATGTCGTAGCAATACCATTATCCTCATCCCTGGTGTTAACTGAACCTTTTCCTTTTCACTTACTGGCTTTGTGTCCTTCTTTTCCACACCCAAAGAATCTTACAGTTCCTTTGAAACATTCTCCTTGATGCCTCGTCCCACATGATTTACATAGGGGAAATTGAACTTTCATTCCTATAAGATCATCATGAAACTCCATCTTTCTCTTATTAGCCGAGTCAGGAAAATTACCAAATTTGAGTTTATTGATCATATTACGAGATTTCTGATTCGGCATAATAATGATGTTTGGACTTAAAAATCCCATTTCATTTGGTTTCTCATGAAGAATATCATTCCATTGTCCATCATATCCTCCATTATCGTGAATCATCTTGTTTCTAGCCATTTTCTAAAACCCAAAAAGAATAGTGTGAGAGGAAAAAATCATAATAAAGGGGGAGTAACTTTAATATCTAACATTTTAGGTTTAATCTAATATCGTTACCATAATTATAGGATTATAACCTATACTTATACTTAACCTTAGGGACATCCCTAGACATACCTTAGAAATATCTCTAGGGATCTCACTAAAGTTCTCGCACCCTAGTTTCCAAAGGTTGACTAAAACTTTCCTCTGATACCAAATGTTGAGACCCGAAGCTTGACGTACATGGATAATACATTACTTTTGCGGAATAGTTAATAAATAACAAAAACATACACACAAGGAACGTAATAGTTTAGTGTCTTTGGAAACTTGGAACGTAATCTTCTAATCATTGTGAAAGATCTTCAACATCTCCCATAAAGATCTTCCACTTTTTGTTTCCTTACCTAAAACTTTTCTTTTTATTCCTGGGGGAAAATAAAACATAAAAAGGGTGAGCTCAAATTCTTAGTAAGGGTAAGCATGGATAAAATAAAACTTTCCACATACATTTGAACTAAAAAACATGAGCATAATGTTTAAACATCAAAATCTTGAGCAACGTCATAAAACGTGGAAGTACATAAGGCATAGATCATAATGGAACATAAAGCATGATAAAATAGAATGGGAATACAACATGTAATTTTGGAATCCATTAAGCACATGTAATGATTTCCATAGTAGCCATGGCATGCTGCCAAGACCATCTTAGAGGCCAGAGTCCCTTTCTGAATCGAGTTCACTCCTCGTTCCATTCCTTAATACTGAACCGGATTTACTTACCATTCCAGCCATGTCTATCTCATGAGATATAAATATTTACCCAATGCATTGGAGGGAGATATAGGTCCCACCCATCTCATAATGAAATCATTCTTACTTGTTCCACAAAATAAACATACATCATTCATAATAACCCTATAAATAAAATGGGTTTCATAAACATCATCCCATCATAACATAATCCATATAAAAGAAATGGGTATCATTTCATAATAATAAAAGTGAAACCATGTAAATAATAGGGACATTATAATTGAAACATATGAAATAATGTCATCTTAGATGAAAAATAGTTTTGATAAAACACTTGAAATGAATTCTTGAAGAAAATATCCTATCTTCTTCAAAATCAATTTCTTTTCACAAAACATCACGCAATTTTAAAATATGAATATTTTTTTGAAAATATTCATGAAATACTTTGGAGGAATATTCATGAAAATAAGGCTTTATAAAACCATAAAAATCATTTCATGCCGTATAAGTTAAAAAAACATTCTTCTCGTACTTTTACCGGAAAAGTCAAAAAGTACTTCGTAACGTAAACAAAAGAAATATTTCTTACATACCATTTAGTAAAATTAAAAAAATTAAAAATGGGTAAAAAAGACTTTAAACATACATGAAAAAACTTTTATAAAACATGGACATGGACGACTTCAATAACCCCAGTAAATACTTACGAATAAGCAATCTCGAATAAAAATGAGATTTGTAAAATTATCCCTTATCTTAGGTCCGATATGCTTCATACGTTTCCAAAACTCCTGTATAATGATTTAAATAATTTCATTGAATTATTACAGAATCATATTCATTGTTATGATATCATATATGCTTCACTTATGACTTTATATTACCCATTCTTTTGTAAATTCCATTTTAAAGCAGCGTTTTGTGTAAAATCATTCGATTTATCGTATGTGTTTCGACTTGTCGTTTCGTGATATTATTACATATATCCAGATTTACATAAATATAGAATGTAAAAAATGATTTATATATAATATATATTACACATATACATATATATTATAGATCGATAAAAGGAATGAAATACACCGTTCATGGAGACGGTAGACCGTACGTACGCATGAACGCTGTTTTCGTTTCCTTATTGAATTGAATGAAACTAAATAGATGACATAAATATATATATATATATATAAATAAATCCAGTAGCATTATTATTTTATATATTTCATTATTATTCATTATATAAACTTTATGATCATTCATGTAAGGTTAATCATGGAGAATGAATCTCATCGCGTCGTGGAGACGGTAGTCCGTACGTACGCACGAGAGATGATATTGTTCCCATAATTATAGAATTGGAGTGGATGGTATAATATATCATAATCTGTATGATGTTATAATAACCATATATAGTTATTCTTTACACCATTATACCCATCCATGTAAGGTGTTGGTGGAAAAAAAGATTACACCACGGCGTGGAGACGGTATTCCGTACATACGCACGCAAGGTGATTTTGTTTTTCGTAGGATGGATAGATGGTGAAATATGGTTTTTTCTTACTTATAATAACATACCAGTATATGAGTGATACATATGTTATTAATTCATAATGAAACAACTAAATAAGAAGAAGTGGAAGAAGAATCAAAGTTGAAAGAATCGGTAACGAACAATAGCTCTTCTTTAAAGCGCCTCTTTGATACCTCCTCTTAGGGCACTAAAATTGGTCTTTGAAGAAGACCAGAACATCTAGGATGTTTATATGGTAGTGGAGAAGAGAATATAGTAGGGGTTGGCCGAGATTGAAGGCTCAAAGTGGTGTTAGGAAGAGAGGGAGGATGTGCCCTTTTTATAAGGGAGGAGAGGGGCACCTTTGGAAATACAAGAAATATTAGTTTATATTAAATAACAACCCCACATAAAAACTTCCAAAATGACTCATATTCGAATATTAGATGCGATGGGATTGTAATATCATCAACCAATAAAATTTAGACATGTTAGGAATTTATTTTAAACATTATCAACTTTATTTATCCTTATTTAATCAATTTAATTTTATTTGTGGTAATAACATTCTAAATTTTAAATTATAACAAATAGTGACTTATTTGTTGTGAATTATCATAATTGGATACTTTATAACATTTTATACCATTTAAATTTAAATTTATAATTTGTAAATATATTTGTGATTTTTAAACAATTTTATAATATGTTATTTTTATAAAATAACAATAGTGTCAATTTTGACACTATTCATTTATTTGAATTTAAATAAAATATATACAGAAGATGTGTTCGAACTAAAAGGTTTACTAGAATAATAAAAGGTCCTATGTATCTAGAATATTAGTTGAGAACATTAAATTGTTCATATAATATTTATTTTATTATTTTTAAAACCATTTATTTGGTTTATCTCTTAATAAAATAATTACCACATCATTTTTGTATAATTATTTAATATACTTATGTGTAGAATATAAATTGAAAATGAAATCCTATGATGACGATAAATATATTACCTTTTACAATAATACTTTTAATCTAATTTATCATCTTAAAATCACAATAGTTAAATTGTTATATTTATTAAATTATGAAGGTGACAACTTTGGCATCATTTAAAATAAAATAATATAAGTGTCATAATCATATTAATAAGGATCCAAATGGTCTAAAATTCAGCCTGTGGATGATTAGGGTTTATATATACACTAATAATAAGTTTTTTTTGTAGATTTTAGGGTCTTTTGATTTGTATTAATATTTCAATAAAAATAATATTATTGATTTTTCACTAAATAAATAATTTCTGCATCCCTATTGTGTCAAAATTAATGATACTTATTTAATACCTAAAAATTATAAATAAATTCATATCATGTAGATAATTTAATTAGATTTCTGGAGAGTGTTCATGTTCTAAGTTTCATGAAGTTTATCACTAGATTAAAATTAATATACTTATAAGATTTAAGAGAGTGACATGTTGTCACTTTCATTGGTTTTAATAATAATTAAGTTATTTTCATGGAAAAGAGTCCATTAAATGATTCTAATCCGACCCTTAGGTGATATGGGTCGACGTTTAGTCATCCAATCGGATTTTTACAGGTGTTAGGGTAATTTTATAGTCTTATATTTACCCTTAATTACCCGATTTACCTTTAACTATGGTAAATAAAATTTACCGTAGTTACTACTCATAATGCCCAAAAATAAAAATTAGTCTATTAATATAATTTGGACCCACTGATTCCAAATATGGAATCCATTTTTCCAAATTCAATACACAGAAGTTTCTGAAATTAAATTAAAATTAATCTCGTTGTCGAAAGAAAACAGGTTTTTGTTTAAAACATTACAAAAGATTGAATTGATTTAACCTACGAATTCAAGTTAAAATCAATGATAATTACATACATTATATTAAATGGTAAAAATATATTCTATTTATACATTAATACCATTCAATATTATAATTTAACCACATAAATTATTACGATGAAAAAAGTTGTTTTTAATTAAAATATAGCGTGTTTTTATTATTCATTAAAATATGAAAGTTATCAGAATAACATGAAAATTTTATACAAGGTTAACTTTTATGTCCTTATTCCAAAGAATAATTTTATTTTGTAAAATTAAACTTATAAACATGTCAAAAACTAGATTTAAAGTCGGTGCGCCATCAAAAGGTGGCAAAACAGCATTTTTTAAAAAATACTTATTTTACCTAAAAAATTTATTTTGTTCTTATAACATGTTCTAGAAAATGTTTAAGATGAATAATAATGTTATAAAATTCAAAATTTAGTTAATACTATTCATAACGGCTAGTTCATAATAATATTATAATAATATATCGTTGTTTAGTAAAACCTGGTACTGCGTACAACACACGCTATCGAGGAGGGTCGTGATTGCGTGTAATGCAAGGCAAGTCAGGGTTTCATGTAGTGCAAGACTCCTTTGTTGTTGCGTATAAAAAAATACATTGAATATATATATATATACTCAATATTTCATAGAATAACTACTATCAAACAAACATGAAATTGTGTGTAACACGATCCAAGATTTGTGTTGCGTATACTGCAAGCTAATACGGTGTTGCGTATAGCGAAAGATAATCTTGGTGTAGCATAAAACACATGAAATAAAATAAATAAAAAATAATACTTATCATCAAATCTCAGGGTGTTGCAATAATTCATAGAATGGTACTGCATAATAAGGGATCAAGGATTGGTTTGTTTGATATTGTGAATTAAATTCCCCAAAATTTATATAATAATTTAAAATAAAGGGTATATCATGAAACATAAGTGTAATTATGGTGAATCCTTTTGAATATGAAAATTAAAATAGAAGTAAAAATATAATATATTTGTAAGAAAACATTTGTAATGTTATCATAATGTTTTAGTTAAAGGTATCTTGAAAAAATAATTTTCAAAAAGGTGAAGTGAAATTTTAAAGACAATTAATTTTAAAAATAATCTCTAATAACAGAGCCTTGAAAAAAAATATTGTTATCCAAGGAAATGTGGTCTGGAAGATAAGACATTTCATCGTGAAAAGAAAATACCTTTTTATATTTTTAGCATAAATTGTCTAAAAATACAAATCATAAAAAATAGAAGTAAATTTTTTTTATATTAAAAATTTATTTTACTAGAGAATAATATAAAATATCTTATACTAAAATATATTTGTGTGAGGAACCGGGAATTGAAAATAAAATTTTCAGATGAAACATTATAACTCAATGAAAGGATATTTGAGTTATCAATTTGAATTAAATGTAACATACTCCAAAAAATATCAAATATTTGAAAAGGATTTTATGTGGTAAAAATTTAAAAAATGAGAGATTAAAATATAATTAAATTAAATAGAATAATTTACTCAACTTATATGAAATAAGTTCAAGATAATCATTATAACTCACTAAATGAAAATTAAGTTACCAAAACATATTTCTGTTGGGGTTGTAATTAAATCAAAATAAATTTGAAGTAAAGAACCTGATTTGGATTAATATATTTCACTAGTTACTAATTGATAAAGTATAAAAAATTAATGGGATATTAAATTAATATAAGACCAAACAAATGAAACTCGGTGCCCAAAATTAATGATTCATGGATTTTAAAATGAGATAAATAAACCCTTATGACTTGAGTATCATACAAATATAAACAATTAAAAGATATATATATATATATATATATATATTATAATTAAAACACCATGAAGGATAATTAATGACATATTATAAACAATAGGTAGTTTATACACTATATAAAATTAAATTGGTTCATAATAATAATCATGTAACAAAAAATATGAATTAAGGTTGGGAAACCCATTATAAGTAATATAATCTTACAGGTAAGAATCATTTGAAAATGAGGAAAAAATTAAGAAATATAGAACCATAGAATATAGGGTGAAAATAAAAAAAAATTATTTATTTGGTATAATAAATAAAAATTTGAATATTATAGTTACATAATAATGGTTTCAACTCAATGGAAGAAAATTGTGTTAGCACAAACCCTTACCAATAGAAAAATATTCGAGTAAAAGCACCTAAAAGTATATGATTTCAAATGAAAAATTAAATATGATGAATTATTATAGGATAATTATGTAGAATATTAATGTGTAAGTAGATAAAATATTCTAAGGAAAACGTAGTTTATAATAATAAGTATCTCTCAAGGGGTAAATATTTAAGAAGAGAAACCCTTACCATAGTTTATAACATCCACTAAATTACTTGAATATGCTGTATTCCAAAATATAACTATCTTAATCACCTATTTAATAAATTTATTTGTATATATAAACTTTTATAAACATCATATATAATTATTCTCTACACTTATATTATTTATTTATAACTTCTTTTCAATACTAGGTTTGAGTAATATTGATCATTTTGAATTAGTTTCATAATAACAGTGTTTTTCTTCATCCTTCTCCAAAATTTCAACATTCCATGAAAATAGAAGGTACTGTAATTAATTTTTTTTAAATTTCCATAATTTTATAATTTTATTCTATGATATATTTGGTTATGCTACTTAAAGATGACATCAGTGATGAGCAAGTTTCAGTGATTTTTATGGAAAAAATTTTGGTATCTTAAATAATATGATTAATTTTAATGTTTCCATTCCGTAAATAAAAATTATTTTATTAATTATATAATATATTATAAATAATTATTTTCACATTTTCATCCTTTATATTATTTTATAGCATTGTTTATGTATATTTTTAGACTGACTCAAACATGAAATTACTATAAATGTTGAATGATTATGATTATGAAAGTTGTGTCTTATAGAATAAATTAATTATTTATCGAGAAAAATTATTTTTTATATTATTTTAATTTTTTAGTCATATCTTAAAAAATTTTAAATAATAATGGAAATATTTCAAAAACTAGACAAGTTACTTCATAGAGGTAGAAGTCTACAAAACACATGGTTAAAATTTTCATTACATAAATAATGAGTCATAAATAAGGTGGATTACAACTTTTCTTTACGTAATTATAATTATATTTTATATTTTACATTTATTATTTAATTTTACTCTTTTAACTAGCTAATATAGGTTGTGGTGATAAATATAATTTGTCATTTTTTTTCAGCAGTAGTCCACACAATGCATGAATATCGATTTCATTTTTCTTAATATAGAATAAGAAAAGGGATTAATTGAAATTACTTAAGAAATATAAAATTAATTATAAATATAATAAATATTTCATTATATATGAATTAGAAAATTAAATTTGTGAAATTAAGAATGATGGAAAATAAATTTGAAAAAACTACATTTATTGAGGACTTCATCTTTCGCTTATAAGAATCCATCAAAATAGATGTATAAGATGAACCTCTTATTACAAGAGTCTAAAGGAAAAAACAAGATTATAGGTTAAAAAGGGGTCTTCATTTAATGAGGGAACTGAAATTTTGGAGGAGTCATGAAGGGGTGGTGAGAGACCCATTTTATGACTGGTGAAAATGATATTTTCCTAAGTATTTGAACTTAATATAAATAGATCACATGTTTAACATGTTAAAACGTCAAAAAATGAAAAATAATTGATTAGAGGATAAGATAAGGACGATCATTACTAAAAATATTATATATAAGACATTTATAAACAGGTTTTTAATACCTTTTGTCTTATAATTTTCCCATTAACCATTTTTGGATTTCCCCTACTAACTAAATTTTTCTTATGTAATTTAATTTCAAATCCTAGAAAAATGAATGTTAATATATAACATGGTAAAAAAAATAAAACATTTAAATTAATCTATTCAGATAAATCTTTTATTTACAATAAAACCCAATTTTTTACATTACTTCAAGTAACATGTAAAAATATATTATTATAAAAAGTGTAATTTTAAGATTAAAAAGTATATATAATTTAGAATTAAAACCATTTTTATTTAAGAGATATTCATTTTTTTATTCTAAAATAAACAAAATTAATGTGGGTTTCAAATCATTGGAAAAATGTAATTTAACCAAAATCTTATTCAATTAATAGGAAAGACAAAAAATAATTAATTTTTTTTGAAAATGTCACTTAAGCTAATAAAATTTTAAACATATATTTTAAAAAATCAAAATGGTGTTAAAAATGAGCAGTTTTACTCCTTAAACACATAATTGATCAATTAAAATGTTTTATAAAATTAAAGTTCTTTCTTATATAATGATAAATTCTTAAAGTTCATAGTTTTGAAAAAAAAATATTTTACAATATTCACATATAAATAAAATATTATAGAAAAATCACAAAATAATATTTTATTATAGTATTTAAATTATGAATCCAAAAATAAAGTATATTTTTGTAAAATTAAAATTATAAAATTTGAGGGTATAATAGTCAAATAGAAAATAAATGTATATAATGGATTTTTTTATATTAAAATATGTTTTTAAAATATGTTAACTATTATTATTATTTTTTTGAATCAATTATGTTTTGTATCAATTATTAATAAAATTGTTGTTTATATATTATTCATACAAATTATATCATTTATTGATAATATATTTTGTTTGTTAAAAAACCCTTAAAAACTAATTTTAAGAAAGTGTAAATTTTATTGCATAAATTAGTCATATAAGTTATTTAGCTACACTAAGTAAAATTTAAGTAATGGATTATAATTAATTATAATATATAAATATATGTATGTATGTATATCATAATTTTATTATATCTATTTTGACTCTCCTTTTTGGGGATATATTTGAACATTTATATCATTTTTCATGATTTGTTTTGGTTTGGTGTTACATAAGAATAATGTTATTGAAAGCATTTGGTTATTGAAAAAAAATTTAATTTTAGATCTCTGGTTTTTATAAAAGTGTCTGAATACCTCTTTTTAGCTCTTCTAATGGTTTATGTTGAGATCTGATTAGCTGGATGTTATTCCGAGTGAGGGATATCAAAATGGACCTCTAAGCTCCTCTTGAATCAATCGATTGTTCAGTCTCATACAAACATGATATCAAATCATAATAATTGAAATATTGTCAAAAATTATATTGAACAAGAAATGGTGTTAATAATCATTAAAATATATAAGAGAGATAGAGGTACAATATTCTCTTTCTAGGATGTGGTGAGAAGCTATCAAGGATGCACGAATGTATAAAGATATTGACTAGAAAGTATTTCAGAATATATTTAATGGTTAATACATCTTAGAAGAGTTAAATATAGGTAGAGATTTTGAGTTATTTTATTTAATAATGGGAACATTTGTTTTATAGGGTTCTCATAAAATTTCATAACCCGGTAAAGTATTAACCATAATTGATTATAAACAGAAGGAATAGGGTATAAAATCTTGATATATGGTGATGATTCGATATTTAGTGGATGATTATTCTATTAAATCTACCTAACTATGAAGTGGAAGTATGTTTTATGGCTATTGAAGAGAAAAATATTACAAAAGACAAGAATTTTATTTCTTATCTTTCTCGATTAGATAGGGGGAATAAATCATTCAATAGTCAAAATTATACATGAAATGATATCCATGATAAATTGATGTTGGTTCATAAAAGTATCTTAGATGGCTATACTTACATGATGGTGGGGGTATTATAGTTTAAAAATATTAGAAAAAAAACCTTTAAAAAAATAATCAAACTCAGAATTTGTCTGATGATCATTTTCAATGAATCAGAATCAGAATCAATCTAATTATATCAAAGTATGTTTTTATTTTAGTCATAGGTACACATATAAAACAAATAGCATAAAATTATAAATATGAAGACTAGCTTTCTACTTTATACACAACACAATAGACTTGTAAAAACAAGCAAAAAAATAGCTCATAAAATTAAGAATGACTTACAAGCTATATAAAAATAATACGATCTTTTATCATTAAGAGTAAAGGTAGTCAATAACCCTAATTAAATGTATCCATAGTTTTATACTTTATGTAAAGTGTTCCTTTTCTCACCAAGAAATCCATCGATATGATGATCATAATAAGAATTGTTGTTCTATATTTGGAATCCCTTGATTGGATGATTAGTGCCTTATTTCAAAGCCCCAGGAGCCCTTGATCTGATGGATTAAATTCACCATCTTCCTATATCTGGAATACCTCAATCGTAACAAGTATTAGACATGATTACAAAAGACAATTTATTCGAAAGGAAACAACCCTAATAAGGATTCCTTAGAACTATACCTCTCTAAAGTATTCAAAAATAAATTGGAATGATATGTTTGGGTATAGAAATCATTAGATATATCGATTTGATTATGTGATCAACTCACAACTCTTCAAATGAAAAGCTATTGATAAGGGAATCTCCATCGGTCATATTTCTGAGTTAGTTGTAACAACCTTAGACAACTGGTTCTTTAAAAGCCTACAATTCTCTTCCATAACTAAATCTCCAACATCATTTTGTTATAGTATGATTACAATGCTAAAATTATTCATTATGATATAATCAATTATTACTTGCTCATGACTATAAACATCATTCAGTTTGATATAAATCATTATTGATTTTCAATACGATTCCCTGAATAAGGATTACTTTTATATATTGGTACCAAGGTTAATCAAATGGTCATTACAATTTTTAGTTAGGTAGAAAAAACATATTTCAAACTACTAACATGAATAAAAATAATTCTGATAATCAGAAGCACCTTTAGTATGATGTATCATACCGATTAATGTAAATATTATATTCATAATACATTTGAACATTTCTATATATTTTAGAAATTAATGTTTTTTAAAAAAAGATACTAAAATACTTGGGACATATAAATTTAGCAAACAATGTTTTAAAAGAGTGTTTTCAATTTACAAAACTAAAGGAATGGAAAAGTAAGAAGTAAATTTTTTTATTCAAGAATATCCTCCTTTTTAGAAACAAAAAACCATGAGAACTTAAATAAAACAATATAACTTGAATGAAATACAACCCTTAGTTATTTTAAAAACATTGAAGATATTATTTATAACTCTCCCTAAGTTTATAATTCCTTGATAATGCAATGGAAAGTATTTAACATTTCCCCTATTGTATACTTAACCCCTCTAAATACTACTTCTACCCTAATTATAACATATCCCCCTTTATAATTCCTTCTTCAATTTTAAAAAACAATCTCCCCTTTGTTAAATCTTCTCCCCATTTTTGATTTTAAAAAATAAATGGGAATGAATTTGAGTTTTATGTAATGTTAGAAAATAACATACAAAAAAATATTTCACTAATTAACCAACCATGAATAGTATGAATCAACATATTTCTTATAATAATTGGAAAACATTCAATCATACAAGATTTCGATAAAATGGTAATTAAATTCAACAACAGTTCAAATTTTTGATAAAAATACATTGATATTTCAAAAGAAAATTTTAATATATCTTTATAAGGGTATTAATGAAGGCCTTCATCTTTTTAAACTCATATTGATCTTTATAAAACTTGGAATTTTTTCTTATTGAACAGCCTGCTTCCAAGCATCATTCTTCATGATTTTAACCTCCTTAGATAACTCTTTTTTCTCTTCCCTCATAATGGCGAGTTTATTTTCAAAAGAAATGATTATGATAATCTATAACTCCCTATGGTGAACCTTTTATTTAATTATAATAACATCCATCATACAATCATCCATATTATATATGAATTATTATACAAACATTACACTCTCATATATATTTTTGGATAACATGTTGAAGTATTCCACTATTTATAACAAGAGTTACTTTACTTCTAAAAAATGATGATCATTCTCATCAATAACAAAATCCACTTGGTTGTACAAATTTACCATCATATTTTATGATGAATTTTGATATTTAATTTTTTCTAGAAAAAATTACATATCCATCTTGATTCTAAAAACAAATTCATTCAAAAATTTGAGTGTTCAGATTTCTTATTTAAATATTTCTGGAGAAACATACACCTTGATTAAATGTTGGGTAAATATGGAATTTCATTAGTCAACATATTTAGGGAAAGGAAAACATAATCAAAACCTCTTAGATAAAAAAATTATTCTAATTCAGATTTATTGGGCTCAACATGGGTGGTTAAGGTTTGTTGGTTTCAATATCACCTTTTTTGCCTTGTCAAAATCCATTGAAATTGTTGCTTTATTTTTTTTTTGTGGAACATTTTTTTCCTATAAAACATTCCAAAAATCAAGATCTTTATCTGATTCATCTTTATTATCCATTTTAGTTTATGAATGTGTTTCAAGCTCCTCTTCCTTAGAACATGACTTTTATTTCTTTTCTGATGATGATCTTTCTTGAGAACATTATAAATTTTTGTATTTATGAGAGTGTGAGAGTAAATATGAAGAAGATGAACAATATTCTAATGATTCATTTTCATTTTATTCGTTATATATTTGGGATTCGTCCTTATCATCTTCTTACTTTTTTCTATTTTTATTATTTTCCTATTTTACTTATACTTTTATTTATTCTTCAATTCATTCTTCTTCTTCAAATTCTTGTTCGTCTTACGCTTGTACTTCCTTATCATGCTATTCCTCTAACTATCTTGCTGTTCTCAAAGATACTTTTTAACTAATTCAGGTTATAATTCTTTCTGAAGTACATTATGAACTAATAATTCAACAAATAACATTCCATTTCCCTTATCAGGTATTGAAAGGATACCAGTAGGAACAATCAAAGTATCTTAAAAATTATTCTAGCTTCCAAAATAACTCGATTGATGTGAGAAATTGGGAGGACTGGCTTCTCAGAATCTTTCTCAACTCATTTCAACAAAATATCTATAATTATGGATTCTTTCAACCCTTTCTTTGGTTTCATTATTTTATCTTATTCTTACAAAAATTTTCCTATCCAAAATTTTAAGGCCTTAGCCTCAGTAGGATCATGACTAAACTCTAGATCCCATGGTTTCTTTTGATCTTTATGTAACATTGTCGACGCACCTTTCCATAACAGAGTATAACAAATGGAAAATGGGAATACCTTAAGCCCAAATAGAGTCATCCTTTGAAGAAAATCAAAAATTGAAAAAGGCATGAATAAGGAAACCTTTAAAAATGGGCCGTGCAAGTTTCCATCTGGCCGCGAAAGTCACTTGCCCGCCACATTTGGGTCACGCAAGTCACTTGCATTCCCTATTCCTTTTTGCACCCAAGGTGTTCAGTGGACTATAAATAGCCCATGTGGGCCCCCCATTTCAAAAACGAATTTTCCAAAACTCAGATTCAAGATCTGGTCGCCAACGTCTTTGTCTGACGTCTTCCAAACACTTCTAAGGTAATTTTTTTACCAAGAATGAAAGATATAAAGAAGATGGAGAAGTACTAAGTATTATAACTCTTCAATACATGCGTGCCTAAGTGTCCATCCCTTAAGGTAAGTGAAGACACTTGCGTACCGCCTTTTCCTCTCAAGGTAACTTACTCTCCACCCTTCTGGAAGCCTCTAGGGATTATACTAAGGGATTGAGTTCAAAGTTTCCCAAGTAATACCCTATGGATTCTTTGTCGCCCAAGGTGACTCATGTCACGCAAGTATACTAGTGCAACCAGGACTTTCACACCAGAATAATACTTGTGCACCTCCATAGTAGTCACCTCCTTTCTTCAAATCCACCTATCCTCTTTAAATATAGCCTTAAAAACCATCTTCAAGGCCATTTGTGGCATGGTTCCTTTGTTGGCATCTTTATCTGAGAGGAATTAATTGGGCCTCCTTCTCACGAGTAAGCCCCAAATTACAAGTCCATTTAATATGGGCCTCCTCCTCAGGAGTATGTTCCAATAATAATTTCCCTTAATTGGGTAACATTCTTAGGAGTAACCCCTAGTCTTACTTTCTTTTGACTTGGGCATCCTTCTTAAGAGTAAAACCCAATCATAAGTCATTCTTAATTTAGGATTCTTTTTTAGGAGTAAGTCCTGGGTAAAAATCCCAAATCTCCATAAAGTAAAAATACCTTTATGGACCCTGCTCTTGGGAAGTCATACATACGTAAGCCCCACATAATTTCTTATGATTACATCTTTCGTGGCACAATCGTCAGATTTACTGATACCTCTTGTTTCTCACACTGAGCATGACTCACGTGATCATAGAGTGTAACAGTAATTAAGACATCTCTCTTCGGGCCATTAATCAAGCATAAACCTCATACTTCTTCACCCGAACCATGTTGACTTTGATATTTTCCTTAAAAGTAGAGTACGTAGGAATCCTTTTAAGGTTTAAGCCCATATTTTATTTAATTATTTTCTATCCCATATTACGATAAACTATATCCTTCATATCGAACTACGTGGGTTCTGATTCCATTCTTTTTAACAAGGATAGGTAGGTATCCCATCATCAAGTGCGATCTAAACTCTGAAATAATACCTATCTTTCTGAACGACAATAAACTTCAAGTGCCCCACTGAGTGGATTTAATACCAGTATGGTTATCATAATGACCATGAAAATTCTATATAATGTGTTGAAGGATACCATTGACTATGAATCTCTAATAAATATGGATGATTCTCTATTGATGAATAACCTCAAATACATATAAAATATTCTTTAAATCCCATAATTATCAATCATTGATTTTTATCTGAAGGAAAAAATCATTTTCATGCATGGTAAATTAATAAGGATTCGTGAACATAACATAAATCAATAAGATTGTCCCAGAGTAGACAATAATTCCCCCAAAAATGGTGTGTTGTGTCTGACCTCTCGTCCTCTCGACCAATGAAAATTATTAAGCCTCATTAGTCCACAATTAATGAGCACCTACCATTGGAAAGTTGGTCCAAATGGATATAGAATCATTGGATGTTTTTGGTTCTGCAAATAAACCTGTTAGAAACTGATTGGGATGTTTGAACCATAAACAAAAAAGGTCATCCTAATTTACAGAAGGAATAGAAATGGTGAACCCAACATGAATCATTTACCAAGTTAAAATGATGTTTTACTTTTTTGTTAGGCCCTTATTAAATTCAATATGAGGGCCAACAAATCAATCAAACACATAAGTGTTTGTCCAAAATATGTACTATATCCAAGATTATGTTGATTATTTATGTTATATAAAACATAAAATCTTTTCCAAGATCTCTCTATAATATAGAAATGGCTTCTTTACGGTTCACACCTGTGAATGTCTCGGCTGCTACTCCTGCTCGATCCTCGTCTTCTCTGAGGATGACAACACCTACTTAGCATCTTCAACGTTTGGTCTCAAATGCATTGGTGAGGCAATACCATCAACATGGTACCATCGTGACTCTAGAGGCTGCTCGACAATCCCTCTAAATAAATAATTCACCCTGGTTGTGTAGACAGCGACAACTAGTGGTCATGAAACAGGTGGTGCCAGCCACCATTTCCAACTGTTTCTGGTCGTTATCCTCAGAACACAACAACCAGTCTCTCCTATATTATGGGGAGGTGAACAAAAAGGACACTCAAGGCCTTAATTCAAGAAGACATGAGCCCTTTCCGAGGGCTCCCATCAACAATCACCACCAGACTCGTGCGGTAGTGCACCCTCAACAAGATGAGGGTATCAACTCTAGGGGTTCGGCATAGGTCCCTCAGACCCGAACATGCAAGACGAACCATCAGAGGTGAAATTCAGACAACAGGGATAAGGTTCTTACCTATTCCCCCTCTGAAGAAGTCCATCATCCTAACTTGATGCAAAGCAATGAGCGGTCATATACACCTGTCCGTCCTGATTTTACTGCCTACCAGACTCATCTAACAGTAACACGCCTATCCCGCCAGGCTATTTTGACGGAGTATTATAGGCAGGCACATACACCTGTTTATAATTCATCAGCTAGTCAGTAGGCTCGTTTGACTATAACCAAATAAACTCACCAATTAAATGTGGCGAAGAACAATCAGCAGACACATACACCTGCAATTCATCAGGCTAACCAACAATCCAGTTTGGTAGCACTCGGAGATATCAATTGGAAAGATCCAATGATAAGAAGGAGGCAAACACAATTTTTTCCCCCCACATATGAGTACTATCATAATTCATTGATAGGAAAAGGAGGACAAAAGCAGGCACACACCCCTACTCTAGACACGGAATGGACATATATTCCTGTTCCGGCAGCTGAAGTCACCAAGCACATTATGACAATGTTGAAAGAGAAGAAGGAAATCCCTTCCCATATTCTGAAAACCTGGAAGAATATTATAACGACTTCAGCAGCATCATAGAGAAAGAATCATAAATATTTCCCTATTAGTGGAGTGACTCATCAACATATCACTCCGGAGTAGATACACACCTCTGTCCCAGTCCAAGTGGGTTGTGGGCATACTCCCCCATGTCATACAGACAATCATGTCGGGCACATACACCCATTTTGAATGGAGATAATTAGCATAACCTAACCATTCCTCTTGAGTAGACATATACAACGACACATAATAACCATTTTCGTCAACAAGTGTTTTCCAAAGTCAGTAAGAAGGCGTCTATGAAAAGGACCCATCCAAAAAAGTTGAGAAATCAAGAGACAATCGACAATAAGACATTGCTCGATGATGGAGTTCTTGATGCGCTCATACTATTGTCTGTTGCAACTCAAGATTCTACTATCACATTTCCAAATTCCAGAAGTAACAGAAATTCCGAAGGTCTTCATCAAACATTTCCTCATGAAGGCTTGCTTCATGACAGTTCAGTCGATCTTGAAGTATCATCTTCAGATGAGAGCCACAATAACCCTCTGCATGGCCAGAAGACTGAGGAGATAGAAGTTTCATCTTTTCATGTAACCTACCTTGGTGGTCCTCCCCGTGATGATGAATTTAGCTGCAAAAGTCTTCTCTGTAGTAGTAATTCACATTGCCTGGAAAATTCTTCAATGTACAATGCAGTAATGACAAATCCCTCTTATCTATAGGCACTTGCAAATGTGAATCCAGTCATGTCTAATGCCTTACCACTAGTGGGTGAAATACTTTCTCAATCAGAAGATAGCCCGGGGGTGTAGGTAATTATCTGAACCACCCCTAATTCATTCATCTTCTAATTTGACAAATGAATTCTCTACACATCCTGTTGAATCTGATGAAGAAACAAAGAAGCACTAGAATTGGTTCAATCAGGTAGAATTATCTTCATCGAATGACAAATAAGAAGTGCTAAATATGAGAAAACAACTGAAAAAAGGTGAAATACTAGTCATGTTTAGGCCTTTGGCTGACTCTCAGTATGATATACTAGAAATGTAGACATAAGATTGTATTCATGATGTTCATCTCAATATGTGGAAAACTCCTTGTCAATTAAAAGAGAAAATATTATCTTATGATGAATACCAATATCATATCAAGATAATAGAAGGGTTACAATGCAAAATTGACTTGGCATCTGTCTCAGTTCTTCGATATCCAAAGGTTGAAAAGAAAGAGAGATCTCTTCTGTGTGCATGCTTTGGTGCACTAAAAAGGTTGCGCTAGTTAATTAAAAATGCCCCATCTAGTATTCATATCAGGGAATAGGGTGTTCATGGATCATTTCATTTCACTGTGCTCTCTAGTCAATAAATCCCGCCAAAGGTGGTCTCATGCAATCCTATTTTCCATGGCTGGCCACATCTAGCTGGTTTTGTGCTTAATCAAAGGCCTGCCTAAGAACATGCCTCAACCAGTTCTTCCTAAAGTCAGGCATATAAAGAACATGTTGAAGAATTACTCTTGCATCAAGAAAATGAGAATATCGAATAGGCTTCTTATTTAGATCATGGACATCATCAGGTGACAGAAGTGTCCAAAATACTCCAAGGGTCATTTGATCCAAGTGATTTGAGTAGATTTTGGATGATGTATCAGGCTAATTTCCAGACAAAAGTATGCAAAATCAGGAGAGATTTTAAGAAAGTTTCAGATGTAGCAACTCAAGAGACACCTCAACTTTCCAAACTAGGTACTCTTTTAATAAAACCCTCAGAATCAACAGATAGGATTCGAGGAGTTGAGAAGGAATAGTAGGAACAACCCTAGTCCACTGGACTGAGGACTTTTTCAAATTATCAATCTCTTCCTCAGTGAAATTCAGTCTTCTCTCGATTAGGGAGGAAGCCTCAAGAGGAACACAGAGCCGAATTATCAAGAGATTCCCTCCAAATTATAGTTTATCAAGAAGTTCCTAAGGGATCAACCAGACAAATGGAAATGTCTCATAAAGTACATGAAAGAAGACATTATCACATAAATGTCGAAAGAAAGGATGAAATTATTTATGCATCGATAAATGAAATCAATTCCTTTGTCACTAATCCCCCAGAACATGAGGTTCACTTAGAAGAATCAGATGAAAAAGTTCCTATTCAAGAGGTTGTACTCACAGAAATAAATGAAAGAGGTGTGCGTACTAGAAGACAAAGGGCTGCCCAGAGGAAAGATATTCTTTTGGGTAATGCCCTTCGATGCCCAAGAAAGGCACATTCCAAGGAAAAGGGTAAATGTCAGGTTACATTCCACCCTTCCTTTAGAGAAGTCCAATCACTCCCATTAGAGGAAAGGTTCACACTATAAGAAGAAGAAATGAAGGAGTTAAGGAGTTTAAATTCAAAACTACTTCAAGGTAGTCTTCCTTCTAAGCATACTGGAGTTAATCAATCAAGGGGATTTTTTGTATCTACTGGGATGGATCAATAATATCCTCCTTTTACAAGTACACCCTCACAAGTCCAATCCTATGGGTCATACGCAACAACCAGCAATACTACCATTAGTGGCAGTCCCAGTCGCCACACTCGTACAAACTCCAGTTATTGGACCTGCTCAGGTCCAAGCTCAACAAAATGTTTTTAAAAAATTAATGACTACCATTGAGTTATTAACATATTGGTGGAATCTATGGAAGGAAAGCTTGCACAGGTTCAACTAGAAAATAATATTTACCCTGAATGGGTGGATGAAATTCCTCCCCCATAAAATTTGCGAATACCACATTTCTAATTTTTAATGGTTCAGGAGATCCAGAAAAACACTTGACACATTTTATTTCTCATTGTGATCCTATGATGGGAACTCCACAACAATAAGAATCTGTTAAGCTCAGGTGTTTTGTATAATCATTATAAGGACCTACTTTTATCTTGTATACAAGTTTTCAATCACGGTCAATTACTGGGTGGGAAGATTTCTGTCAAAGGTTCCTTCTTCAATTCATCTCAACATTTTTAAAGATTCCAGTTTTCTATCTTACCAATTGTATGAAAACAGAGAATGAAAGAGTTTCATATTTCATTTCTCGCTGGAAGGGATTAACATATTCCTTAAGCTTAACACTCCCTCAAGAAGAATTGTAGCCAATCTGTTGGGAAAATCTATGGGTTAAATTATGCACACCGTTGATTCTTGTGAAATACACAGGATGGTTTCAAGACCTTAATTCAATCACTCAACAGATTGAAGATTCTCTTACAAATACTAAGGATAAAAATCATGTAATTACATCAATTCTAGGAAGGAGAATGGGGAAATAAGAGACTGATACAGTTACACTTAAACAAGCACATGTACCTGCTTCCACTTCAAGACCTTCATCATATCGAAGGGATCCACCTTCATAGCGTCAAAAAAAATAGCCACCTCATCAAGATGATCAAAGATATCAAAGGCAGAAGTAGTTTAATGATTTGAAGAACAAAGTTTATTCTTTCTGGAATGAACAAGTTCTTGGATACTTCATCTCGGCTCTGGAAAACAATTTGGTCCAGTTGACAAGGCCCAAAAGGAAAAACAAGGAAGGAGATGAAGACCTCCCCAACTATTTCCCATTTCATCAGATGTTGGGGAATCCCATTCAGGAGTGTTTTGTCTTCAGAGAACTTCTACAAAAGATGGTGGAATCTGGAAAAGAAAAACTGAAAAGTTTTTCTACCTAGGTAGCATTTATTACTGCTACTGATCTAGAGGAAGAAGGTGAATGGCACAAAGTCAAAAGTGAAAATGCGCAAAAATATGATGATTGGATGGTCAAGAAAATGATCAACCGAACACATTTCATTTTATTAACACAATTGAATCAACCAATTGTGTCTTCTACTATGAATTCCATAGCAAAACCCCCTTCATTAGAAGGAAAATCCTCGAAGAAGTGGCGAAATTTGATGAATGAATAGTGGTTAGAAGAAGATGAGATCATGTCAAAACCTAGGTTTTTTTGACTCTGGAAGATTTTATCCCATCTACTTCAAAAGAACGGGCACCACACCACCAATCGACACAACCTGAATTGGCTAATCAATCATAATCATCATCAGATGAAGGGTTGATCTTTGGTTCTATTAACATGATTCACTTAACAGATACATATGAAAGCCACAGTTTCGATCTGGATGAGCCTGAATTCCCTGTATCAAACAGATATATTAGAGGAAGAGACATAGGTCTAGGATACAGGGGAAGACATGGATATTCCAGAAGCCACTATTTTAATCCTACCCCAGGTAGAACTTTATATGTGGCAGAAACACGTGGAAAAGAACTTCAGTAGGATCAACAGGAAGAAGAAAGTTCTTCCAAACATGGTAGATTCATTACTGGAGCAGTTATTTTGGAGGATCAGTTATAGGTTACACATTCTTCCTCTCAGCAAATAAATAGACCTATTCGGTCTAATCTGCCGAAGCCAGGAGTTTTTCCAACTCCTACCCCGATATGAGAGGCATCTACTTCCAAAGAATCAACTTCTAAGGAACCTAAAATACCATAGTTTCCTATTGGGAAACGTAGACATTTAGACCAAAATTATGATGTCTGGAAACATTTTTCCCAATTACTGGCCAATTTATCCATTATGGATTCCTTGAATCTATCAAAAGATATTCGGGAGGCTCTTATTGAGGATTTTTCCAGACCTCAGGAATTCAAAACTGAAATTACTGTGGCTGATGTTTATCATATAGAGAATGATCCTGTTGAATGTCATGCAGTGTTATCTTTTACCGATGAAGATGTAGATGATTTTGTACATGGACATATTAGACCTTTGTATTTATCTGGAAAGGTCAATTATGTATATATCCGAAAAGCATTCATTGATAATGGTTTTGGAGTCAACCTCATCCCTATTCGTACACTTCGTCGATTGGGCCTCACCAAATCTGATTTATCTCATTCTACTTTGATTTTGCAAGGATATGATAAAAATGAACAAGAAAATCTGGGCGAGATTACACTCAAAACTCAGTTTGGAGAGCTTGTGTCTAATTCAGATTTCATGGTAGTTCATCATGAAACATCCTTCAACATTTTTCTTGGAAGACCTTGTCTACATCAACATGAGGATATACATTCATCATACCATAAATGACTCAATTATTGTTTCAATGGTCAAATTGGGACATTGTATGGTCAAATTGGGACATTGTATGGTGATAAAGCCCCACTCTTATAAAAACATCCATAATGTCAATTAAGGTGACCAAGCTAGACAACATGGTAGAAATTGTTGATTGGCCTAGCAATGATGAAATCTTAAATGGAAATGTCTTCATTTCATCCACTGAAATCCATCAAATCTATACTTCATTAACCAATCCAGAAGAAGTTATAACAATGTCATAGGTGAACGATGATGACCCTTCGTCATCAACTGGGTCAGAAATGGTAGTCTCTTATTCAAGATGATCAAATTTTAACTTCTCCCCTGATCATGAAAATCCTGTTTCATCATCTACTATGAAAGTAGAAAATAAGAAGTAACACATGTTGAAGAAGAAGAGGAAAATCTTAGGGATGCTCCTCCATCATTTGAATAGGGTATCTCTACCACTATGGATGAACTCAGGGAATAAAAGAAAATCCACGCCCCAATTTAATTAGTGTTTCCATGACTCTTGAAGAGAAAGAAATTTATACTTCATATTTAAAGAAAAACCAAGATGTTTTTTCTTGTAATTATATAGAAATTCTAGGTCTTGATCCCAATGTTTCCACTCATCATTGGGGTTTTGCAATTGAACATCGAGGATTGAAGCAAGCCGCAAGAAGAACACACCCAAATTATGCCTCCAAAATTGAAGATGAAGTGGATAAGCATATCAAGGATAACTTAATCAGATAAGTTCAATATCCCAAATGGATGGCTAATATTATTCCTGTGAAAATGAATAATGGAAAAATTAGTGTTTTTATTGACTTCAGAGATCTTAATCGACATTGTCCCATGGATGATTTTCTATTTCCGATCACAGAACTCTTAATTTATGAAACAACTAGATACGAAGCTCTTTTATTCATTAATTGTTATTCTGGGTACAATCAAATACTAATGGACCCATAGGTTGAGGAGTCTACAACTTTTAGATCCCCTCAAGGTGTGTTTTTCTATCAGGAAATTCCCTTTGGCCTGAAGAATGCAGGTGCGATGTATCAACGTCCCATGCACCATATCATCAAACCGTTTTTAGGGAAATTTGTTGAATGTTATGTGGATGATTTGGTGGTTAAATCCAGACAACGTTATAATCACTAGGCTGATTTAGAAATCATATTTCACAAACTTCGACAACACAATTTGAAGATAAACCCCTTGAAATGTGATTTTGGGGTAACCTCAGGAAAATTTCTCGGCTTTGTTGTACGCCATAGTGGTATCGAAGTTGCTCCAGAGAAGAAAAAATCAGTCCTTGGTATGTCACCTCCTAGAAATTTAAATGAATTAATATAAATTCAAGGACACTTGGCCTATATTCGGTGTTTCATTTCCAATTTAGCAGGAAAGTGTTTACCCTTCCCCAAATTAATGAAGAAGGTAGTCACCTACCAGTGGACTGAAGAAGGTCAAGAAGCATTAGTTATTCTCAAGAGATATCTCTTGAGTCCACCGGTATTAATTCCACCCATTGAAGGAAGACCACTTATTCTCTATGTGGTATCTTTAGAGCGATCATTGGGGGTCTTCCTTTCCCAAAAGAATGATGTTGGGAATGAAAAAAACTTTTAATATCTTAGTCGGACTATGCTTGAGGCTGAAACTCGATATTCAAGTATTTAAAAGTGATTCATGGCATTAATATTTGCAGTTCAGAAATTGAGACACTACCTGCAACATCATGTGGTCCAATTCGTATCTTGCAATAACCCACTCAAATATATCTTTAGTCATCTAATGCTTACAGGACGTCTGGCAATGCGGGCAGTTATTTTGCAGCAGTTTGATATCTAGTATGTGTCTCAAAAGGCAATAAAGGGCCATGCTCCGGCCGATTTCCTTATTGAACAACCATATGTAGAAGATACATCTTTAAATATTGAACTTCCTGATGAGAAAGTCTTCTCTATTCAAGATAATTCTGAAACATGGGAAATGTACTTTGATGGTGCTTTCAGAAGTCCAACAGGGAAGAAAATGGAAGATCCTAAATTGAACAAAGTTGGGTTAGCAATTGTGCTTATTTCCCTAGAAAAGGCAGTGCTACCCTATTACTTCTTATTGATGGAAGGTGGTACAAACAATGAAGCATAATATCAAGCTCTCATCGCAGGATTGGACTTGATGCTTCAGGCACATGTGAATCACTTGAAGGTAAAAGGTGATTCTGATTTAGTAATAAAAAAATCAATGGGGATTATGCCATCAGAAAAGAAAAGTTAATCCCTTTGTGTGATTACATCAGAGTGTTAATGGAGGAATTTCCCTTGGAACAGACATTTTCTTATGTCCTGTGATCACAAAATGCCCAGGCTGACGCACTGGATAATGTAGCCACATCCCTAGCAGATACAAACCGGGACAAAACAATCATTAGTATTTCCCATCGTTATGTAGTTTCACCATTTGTTCAAATCAGAACAAAGTAAATCAGTGTAATCAGTCCCATTCCTGAACCATATGGACATATAATAGGATGGATGACACTTATTAGGGAATACTTTCAAAATAGAACACTTCTACCTTATAGAGCCGGGGAAGATCAAGTTCGGCGACATGTGGTCAATTTTACTCTTTATGAAATCCTAGATCACCAAAAAATTCTGTACAAGAGGGGGTTTGATGGAATTATCATCATATGTGTTGATGGTAAAGAGACAATGGCTGTCATGAATGAATTACATGCAGGAGTTTGTGGTTCCCACCAGTCTGGACATAGACTTTCTAGTCAAATCTAAAGGATTGGATACTTCTGGCCTTCAATGACGAAAGATTGTGTTGATTTCACTAAAAAGTGTCATTCGTTCCAAGTATGTTCCAACTTCATTCATCAACCCCCATAGTTTCTTCATATAGCTAAATACTCATGGCCATTTTCCACATGGGGAATGGATGTAGTAGGGCCTTATCCTTCAGCTACATCCAAGAAGTTTAAGTATAATCTTACTGCTACTGACATATTTTCCAAATGGGCAGAGGCAATACCTTTTAATGAAGTTAGTTTTAAAATAATTGTTAGCTTCATCAAGTCTAACATCATTACCAGATTTGGTGTCCCTCATACCATATTGATGGACAATGGCACCAACTTCTGTTCATCCAAGGTAAAGAAGTTGTATCAAGAATACAACATCAAATCCAACCATTAATCTCGGTATCATGCAGTAGCCAATGGCCAAATAGAGGCCTTCAATAAGACTCTTGCAAACATAATGCAAAAGATGGTGGATAAAGACAAGAAATCATGACCTGATAAACTTTTTCATGCTTTATGGGTTTATCGGACCACCACCCACACTGCTACGCAGTCAACTCCATATTCATTGGTATATAGAACCAAAGCTATCTTTCCCATTGAGGTTCAATTACCTTCGCTCAGAGTAGCCATTTGTGATCAGTCATCTACAGATGAACAATCTCAAAAGCAATTGGATGAATTGGAAAGATTATATGAAAAAAGATTTTGCACCCTACACCACTTTAAAGTCTATCAGAATCGAATAGCATGGGATTTCAACAAAAAAGTTCATCTTCATTCATTCATTCAAGGAGAATTGGTATTGGTCCTCAGAATTCCAATGATACTAGGAAAGAAACATCCAAATCTTGAGTGAAAGTGGGAAGGACCTTACTTAATACATAAGGTCTACTCCAATGGAGCTTATTCTTTAATCTCAATGGATGGAGAACTCATCATGACTCCAACCAAGGCCAGATTTCTGAAGAAGTATTTTTTCTAACACAAATAAACCATTTAGTCCTCATTAAAAGACTTTAAACTGCACGGTCCCTCTATCATCCAACATGACATTAAACAGTGTCGCCTTTTTCATCGAACATGATGTTAAACTGTTCGTCTGAGCTGCATGTCGTTAAATTTCATAGAAACCTTTTTCCCACATGGTATTAAACTGTGCATTGTTATCGTTGTTTCTACCTCATTTTTCTCACATCGAGCATGAATCACATGTTCTTAGAGTAAGCTTCAACCATAACACCCCCTTTGGGCTGCAAACCATGCGTAATTCCCAACACCATATTTAGGTTGTCTTCAAGTACAACTCGATCTTCAATTCATTATCAATTTGAACTATGAAGAATTTTATCCTTGCCTTGTAGGCTGGGTACGTAGGAAACCTCCTAAGGTGCAAGACCTAATCCAATATCTTTACATCGGTTCACCTCCCTCTCATACGATGTTTATCCGTGAAGCCCCCCTAAAAATATATTCACATTGGTTCATCATCGTCCTTTCTATATGATGTTAAACTATACAGTCCCCCATTGTCATCATTACAAGACATTAAACTGCATAGCCATACGTCATAGCTACATGATGCTAAACTGTGCAGCACTGGTCCATGCATATGACCTTAATCTATTCACACTTTTGTCCTATACGACAATAAACTACAACAGTCTCTGACACCCTCACCTGAGTGGGAATCATTATTGACATTGATCTCCATTCATGTTATATTCCAAGGACTACGTGCATACATGGCAATGCCCGAACCTTTAATCTTGGATTTTACCACCATTTCACTAAAGTCCCCTTTCACCCTTTACATGTACGAACCAAATCCGTATAGAAGGTTTTTCAAGAACTACGTATGGCTTGATTCTCATCTTTATGGGATATATAGGAATGTTCGAGCGTCCCTCAAACCCAGCCCCATGTCTTTGGGCCTAACCTCAAACTCCACCGTCAGTCCCTTGATTGAAAATTCCCCTTTTGAGCACATGAATGTGGTATGAAAACCCTGGTCTTTATTCACATTAGGTTTATAACAAACACACAATGTGACTTTCTCATTATGGTCTGAACTCTATGACCCTAAACTAAGATCTCCTACACACTCGTCCCTCATGACATTAAACAGAATTTGAAGAAGTACATATGGCTTGATTATCATCCTAATGAGATATGTATTGAAGTCCAACATCTCAATTCAGGAACCAGCCACAACATGATTATGGTCAACATTGGTCTATGTATCTCCTTCATGCATTGGACAATACACATTTTTATGTGTCATAATCCTATCCTTAAATACTTCCAGATCTCCATAACATTTTTCTGGACTTCTGGTCACAAGATGTATGATACCCGAGAATTCTTTTTCCTAACCATGAAGCACATGCCCTTAGGTGGCCTTGCATAAGTAGTCTACATAATGGAACTATTATCCAAAATATAGTATTATTTAACTATGCATCCAATGCCCTTAAGTAGAACTGCATAATTTAATCCCCTTACCATATTTTTCAAATAGTGGAAACTTCATTCTTGGGGGGGAAACCTTCTGTTTTCTTTATTTGTCTTAATGATGATATAAAGGCATCCGAAAAAACAAACATCCTTACCATATTTGTCCCATAATATGTTTCATGATCTAACAATATTTAAGTCTATGGTTTATATTTCCCTTCCATACTTTTGGGTCAAACCTTCACAAGAGTTCTTTTGCCTGACTATGCCACACGTGCCCCTAGGTGGCCTTGTTTAAGTAGTCTACATAACAGACCCCTCAGACAAAAGATGTTATTATTTGACTATGCTTCCAATGCCATTATGTGGCCCTACATAATTCAACCCCCTAACGGGTTTGTCAAATAGTGGTATATTCACTCTTAGGAAATACTTCCTCTAATTCCTTTTAGCCCTTTTTTCATATCATCCCTATGATTCAAAAATTCTTAAGTAATATTTTACATGTTTTTCCCCCATAATTGAATGTGTTAATATGTTTTCAAACAAATTATCAAGTAATTGAGTCAATTTTAATCCATTCAGTCAAAGATATTTGTCCTTAAAAATGAGCCTTTTTAATGCCGACATGCATGACTTTAAACTGCCAACAAAATACAGGGTACTCATTAACATGGGAACTTGTAAAAGGAACTCTGAACAAAATTCGAGTCCCAACTCACTAAACGTACATATTTTATGATTTAGTAAATATTGAGAAACAAAATATGAAAAGTTTGCAGGGTTGTTTGTATAATCATAGAAAAAATAAAACTATGCTTACTAGGCCCATTGGCTTAGGTAAATAAATATATATGTAATTATCAAGAGAATGTAGGTACAAATGATTGAGGATGAAATGTCTTTTTCATTGATGCAAAAGATTAGAAGAACATACACAGACTGGAGTATCTTCTCTTTTTCAATAATTAAAAGAGGATTTCAACATAACTCTTCATTTGATTTATGACATCCTGAGCTTCATCAACAGCCACTTGATTTTCATTCACTCAACTAGCTTCACTCTTTTCAGGTTGATGAAGTGCCCTCTTGGCATCTGTGATGGCTTTCATACCATCTGTTTGGAATCCTTCCAATGAATTGTTAAGCTGGTCAAGTTCCCCAGTAACGACATCTAACTGTTGCTCAAGGTGCATCTGCTGGACAACATTCTCTATGATTTTATGCTTCAAATCCTTCAGCTTTGGAGCATGGTCAGCCTTAGCTCAGGACACAGCAGCCTCGAATTCACCGACATTGGTCAGAAGCCTCGCTCTGATCAGATGTTGATGGAACTTTTGCTTCTGCTCCCTCTTTAAGATGAATTGTTTCACCACGGTATGGATATCTTGATATCCAAAACCACCATGTCCCAGCATGATGAATAGGGATGAATGTCGCAGGATCTTTAAAGATAGCTCTTCAAGAGGCACATCAGATATGATCTTCCATATATTTTTCCATGCCTTGCGACGTGATAATTTGAGAACCTTTTTCACCTTTGGGTCTGATTCAGCATCACTATCACATGGGGGAATATAGTCCGAGATTAATGCACTTAAGGAAGTTCCCTATTCTGCTCCTTCCCCCCTGACTCTTGGTACTTCACTTTCCACTCCTGTTGGGGCTGAGGCTGAGGTTTCACCTCCGGATCTAGCCATTGAAATTGACAGCCCTGCATAGTCAATTGAAAGCTTTGGTCAGTTCTAAAGGATAACAAAAGTTGATTATCTATCCGGAAAATTAAGTACAACCATAATTTTTATCATATCTTACCCAATAGTAGATCAAAAACATGAAAAGGATCCTCCCCATCTTTCCTAGCTTCAACAGGATTTTCAGGATGGATTTCAGGAAGCTCATCCAGGTTTAGATCCACTTGAGCTAGCATCTCTGCAATGATAAGGTTGTCTCTACCCCCTTCAAGCATAGGCAAATCAACGACTTGCTCAAACAGAACTGCACATTTCAACCAATCATGGTAATAGATGTAATAAGAAATTTTTAATATGATGAAGGATAATACTCACGTCCAAAATCATCTAAATTACATGGTAATTTAACATTATCTAAAATTTCGTCAAAAGACATGCCAAGTTTCATCATTTAATCCAGTGACATCTCAGATTCCCGGTTAGTATCACCGGTATGAGCATTTGATATATCTTTTGGTGACCTTCCTCCTATAACCTTCGACCCCGAATAGCTTCCTCAGAGAAACTTATGGAGCCAGTTGCAGTGGTCGCCAAATGTTCTGTTACATGCTCTTTTCCCCAAGCAGTAGAAATAGGAGCAGTAATGGGAAAAGATACCGGCTATTCTTCTCTCACTATTTCTTCAAGAGTAGCTAGGTCAGCATGAATTTGCGACTGTTCACCAACACCCTCCGTCATCATTAGAGGATGGTCAGTCCTCTCCCTCAAAGGAGAAATCGAATAACCCCCTTCAATCCCATGAAATATGAGCAATATTTTCATGATTTAGGATTCGGGACTATCCAAAGGACAAACCACTACTGATGAAGTGTTTATCTGTGGAATTTTTCCTTCGATGCCTTTTCCTTATTTGAATTATTGGGTGAGTTGACATCTTCACCTCCAAATACAGGTATTGGAGAGTGAAAATACCTTTCTAACTCCTCGTCCATGGCTTCCCGACCGGGAGATACCTCACCCGGCTCACGAGATGATTTAGCGTGTCCAAGAGCGGTGCCACCAGGGCTGTACTGCGGCGAAAGAAGCTCAGTAGTTCATTTCGTAACAAGCATTAGGATGAAGAAAATAATTTCCTTGAGTAACACATCTTTTACTAAAATCAAGTTGTAAAGAAAATAAGGAAAGATACATACATCTTCAGGAGCCACATAATCGTGCCACTACTCATCTATTGAAGTACCAATCCCCTCAGTGGTGCCACGATGCATCATTTCCTTCACCCGATTAGTCATAGGAATGGAATCATTAGTGGAATATACGAGAATCTTCAGCTCTCTGATGTAGGCCCGCACTCAATCGAGGTTATCCTCGAAGCATATATCAGTATAAGCCTAGAAATTCCCCACTCTAGGGATATGTATCCCTTCGTATAAGTCCAACCAGGTAGTTTCAACATCCCAATATAGACCCTGCCATGTCTAGACAACCTCTGGTCATAAATACTCATCATTTTCACTTGAAGGCCAAGAGGAGGGTCCTACAATCTAGGTCTTCAACTTATTCCCAAATCCTGCAATCACAGATGAAAAATCAGAAAATGAAACAGGTTGCTCTATAAAATAATAATGATTAAATTTCCTCAATGATATAACTCACCAGGAGTCGATGGAGTATGTCTCTTGACTCTAGCAGGAGGATTATATCTGGAACGAGACCACTTTGAAGCATGTTGTGCCTCATTATCCCCATCCTGGGAATCCGGCGAATCAACCCCAGGTGAGGAACTCAGTGAATCAGATCTGGGTGAGGAAGAGTCACCTTCCAGATGAAGGGTTTCTTTCCTGATAGTTCTATTTATTTCCCCACCCGAGGAACCAGATGATTCAGTACCCCTTTAGGGAACGATGCTACCCAGTTCTCGGCATACCATGTAGTCAATTGACTTGCAACTCCAACAACTGGTAGATCAAACATTTCCTGGTTTTCTCCATAGCTATCAGAAACCATAGTTTTCGGGCATCCATTGGATGCTGATATGACCTGACATGCAAAAGAGGGGATACAACAATCTGCTGCAGACACTTGAACTAGCGTGCAAATATCTATGGTGCATAGGCCTCACATATAATCTCTCTGTTAATTTTGGTGGCCAATACACCATCTCTGCAAGCCAACATATAAGACCCCAATTCTAGGTTAGTTATTCCATCATCTAAAAACCGCCCGGTTGGTGGGTTTACGTATGGAAAGAAATTAAATTCCATTAACATGCTCATCCTATCCTTCAAATCATAAGGATTGAGGGACAACAGAGAAATTCAAGAAAAGGCCTGTGCCGATGGCCTAAAAGATCTTCCATGAACCTGTACTCTGCTCTGTAGTGCATAAGTCCTGAAGTGAGTGATGATCTATCACCAAAAAACATGGAATGGTCCCACTATTCTGAAAGGATACATACCCATATAGACATGGAGTAATCTCCTATAAATCTTTTATAAAATTGGTGTGGCCAAACCAACCATTTTCCTCTCCGCCAACTTGGCTGCAACAAAAAAGGTCCCTGTCCTGATGCCTCCCTTCGATTCCCTAACAGGCAGAAGATAAACATTGATCCACAAAGCTAAAAATCCCGCCAGATGGGTATTCTCTAGGATTCTTTGATCCACTTTATACCCCCACTTTTCAAACTCTCCCACTTCCAGAGTTGGCCAGAATGTGCCAAGAGCACAACTCTTATCCATAATGGGACAACTGGTAGGATGAGTACATGTGGGCCCTTTCTCCTTATTCTTGATAAGAATCATATCCATCCACTCCTCTAGATGAATATCCTTTCTCGAATGAGTTTTTGTGGACTCTGAATTCTTGAGCTTGTGGAAAATTTTCAATAACTCTCGAGCCAAAGCTAGAGTCTTCTCCGAATCAATCCAGACCACCTTATGGGGAATGAATTCATCATACATATCATACAAAATTGGATCCCTTGTGATCTTGTAGACATCCCAAAAGAGGATTCCTACTTCTCCATGAGTCAGATATAAAGAATTGGTTTCTGGGATCCAACGACTGATTAGATCCAGCAAAACATTTTCATTCCTGTAGATATATGTTTTCCCAGCCCAGACCTCTTCATATATTGCATCTCCCTTCAGATCCTCAACAAAATCTACACAGGTTTTTCACACCCAATATGACCACATCCAAGTCGGCTTCACAACTCCTCCGAGAAGGAAATCCCAACTCTTTTTCCATCCCTTGGATTGATCCATCAAAAAATTCTGGAAGATAGATGGATAACAATGCAGTTGTAGCTCAGGCTTGTGAGGTTTCAGATCTGGAGTACATGGGCTATGATGCATTCTGTATGCCTTCTCCACTGTTCCTACATTAACAAATGATCCTACAACCGAGACATTTGCTGAAGTGAAATTGGTGTATGTCTAAAACCAGGAATGATGAATATAATTCTTTGCATCTGGAACGTTGACTCCTTGCAGATGACCATGGCCATATAAAGTCACGTAAATGCTCTATGGGAAATTGACATGATACTACTTCAAGTACTTGGCCAAATCTGGGAGTGTACTGTTGCAGATATCATAGTATTCATAGCCAACAATGGTCATCATATCATCAATTCTATTGCTAGACAACTCATCAGCTGATCCAATTCTTTGGGGAGCAATTGAATCTGCACAAAGATATAACCGTTAAATTTTAAATAAGTCTATTTTTTAAGAAATACTTGTGAAGAAAAAAAAAATGGCTAAGTCATTAAGGCACACAAGTGTGGTCATGCAAGTGTGGTCGCACATGAATAGTCGTGCAAGTATTGTCCCGCAAGTCAAAATCTTACTAGAGAATCACGACATTGGAAAAAAGTGAGCGACTGAAGAGATGAAGATACTTGCGTGGAGAGAGCTCAAAAAATCAGAAGACATGATGGTTTGCGCGAAGTGAAACCCATATATATTGGTGATCCCGCAACCCTGTGCGACAGAACCTGCCTGCCAGAACCTGCGCGCCTACCACCTGCACACCTCCAAACTCTTGATTCTCATTTTCCTCAGAGTCAATTCCTCTTTCTTTTTTCAGATCAAACTCTGATGGGGGACTATTTTTGACGCTCCTTTCTATCACAGTGTCTAACAAATGGAAAAGGGGAATACATTAAGCACAAAGAGAGTCATTCTTTGAAGAACATAAAAAATTGACAAAGGCATGACCAAGGAAACATTTAAAAATGGGATGAACAAGTTTCTTTCTTTCCACACAAGTCACCTGCGCGCCACATTTGGGTCGCGCAAGTCACTTGCACACCCTATTCCTTTTTTCAACCAAGGTGTTTAGTGGCCTATAAATAGAACCTGTGGTCCCCCACTTCAAAAACGAATTTTCCAAAACTCAGATTCAAGCTCTGGTCATCGAATTCTTTGTCTGACAAATTCCGAACACTTTTAAGGTAATTTCTTACATAGAATGGAAGCTCAAAAGAGTAAGGATAAGGATTAACTATTAGAACTCATAAATACTTGCGCACCTAAGTGTCCATCCCTTAAGGGAAGTGAAGACACTTTCATTCTGCCTTTCCCTCTCAAGGGAACTTGCGCGCCACCCTTCTAGAAGCCTCTAGGGATGATTCTAATGGCCTGAGTTCAATGTAACCCAAGTATTACCCTATGGATTCTTCGTCACCCAAGGTGACTCAGGCTGCACAAGTATAATTTCATGACCAGGACTTGCGCGCTAGAACAATACTTGCGCACCTCCTTTCATCAAATCCACCTCTCCTCTTCAAAGATAGCCTTCAAAACCCTCTTCAAAGCCTTTTGTTTCCTGGTTACTTTGTTGGCTTTTATATTTGGGAGGAATTCATTGGGCCTCCTTCTTAAGAGTAAGCCCAAAATTATAAGTCCTCTTAATATAGGCCCCCCTTATGAGTAATCCCCAATCATAATTTCCCTCAATTGGGTATCCTTCATTAGAGTAATCCCGAGTCTTAATTTCATTTGATTTGGGCATCCTTATTAGGAGTAAAACCCAATCATAAGTCCTTATTAATTTGGGCTTCCTTTTTAGGAGTAATTCCCTGGTTAAAATCCCAAATCTCCATAATGTACAAATCCATTTGTGGACCCTACTATTGATAAGTCATACATATGTAAGCCCCACATCATTTCTTATGATTTCATCTTTCGTGGCACAATCTTCAAATTTACTGATACCACTTGTTTCTCACACTGAGCATGACTCACGTGAGCATAGAGTGTAAAAGTAATTACAAAATCTCTCTTTGGGACATTAATCGTGAATAAACCTCACAGTTTTTCACCCGAACTATGTGGACTTTGATCTCTTCCTTAAAAGTAGAGTACATAGGATTCCATTCTAAGGTTCAAGCCCATCATTCATTTGATTATTTTCTATTCTACATGGAATTAAACTATATCCTTCCTACCAAACTGCGTGGGTTATGATTCCTTTATTTTAAACAAGGATATGTAGGTAGCCCATCTGTGGGTACGATCCCAACTCTAAAATAATACATGTCTTTCTGAATGACAATAAACATCAAGTGCCCCACTGAGTGGCTTTAAAACAAGTATTGTTATCATAATGACTAAGCTATTTCTATATAATCTGTAGAATGATACCATTTACTAAGAATATCTAATAAATAATGATGATTATCTATCGATGAAGAACCTCAAATACATAAAAAGAATCTCTAAATCCCATACATATCAATCATTGATTTCTATATGAAGGAAAAACTCATTTTAATGCTTGGTAAATTAGTAAGGATTCATGAACAGAACTTAAATCTATAAGAGTGTCCCAGAGTAGACAATAATTCCCCCCAAAAAGGTGTGATGAGTATGACCTCCCATCATCTAGAACAATGCAAATTTTTAAGCCTCATCAGTCCAAAACTAATGAGCACCTACATTTGAAAAGTAGGTCCAAATGGATATAAAATCATTGGATGTTTCCGATTCAACGAATAAGCCCATTAGAAACTTATTGGAAAGTTTGGACCTTAAACAAACACGGTCATCCTCATTTCCATAAGGAACAAACTTAAACTTTTTAAACACATCATCATTAATTCTTTTTGTATTTATTTTCTTTCCTTGGAGGAGATGTTTCAACTTTTCTCTTATTATAAACTTCCTTAAATTTCATTGATGGTTGAGCATCATAAGAAGAAACATCAACTTTTTCAACACACTTTTGGGATTTTGAATGAAAAACCAGCTTCATCATTGACATTGAATCTTTAATAATAAAAGATATATTCTCTATGACTAGGTACAATTTATTCTAAAAAATAAATAGATTCATACATTTCACTATTTTCTTGATGATGATGCTATAAATGTAATAATCTTTGACATTATTTACATGATTTTGATATTCCCCACAATAATGAAAACAAACATCAACAGATCTATTTTTCTCAATTTGACTTAATAGAAAAGAATTAAAACATCAGACACTTTTAACGTATCCACATAACCATTCCCAGAGATAAGATAACCTTTTATCCAAAAGTAAATTACTATATAATTAGATTTCATATGTGAAACTTTTCTTAATTTATTATAGAAAGAGAATAGAGAATCTTGAGCCTTATTTTTATCGAAAGTTACATATCTATATGGTAACCTGTGAGAGGGAAAATATGATTTTCCATTAGAAGGAACACTAACCACATATTCTAAATTTTAAAATGATAAATTTTATCTTTTCCCATTCATGTTAAAGTAAATATTATCCTTAACATCATATTTAATGAACTGAATGAAAACATAAAACTCTATAACAATATCAAGATAGTAAATATTAGATTATTTATATGGCTTCTCTATACAAAATGAATCCCAACATTGAAATTAAATATTCCATTTTAGAGTTGAATCGAACTTATCAGACAATGATCTTTGAATATGTTTTTCCCTAGAAGCATTCCATTTTTTAATAATCTTGGGTTGACATCATAATGGGAACTACGATCATAAATCTGAGGAAAAGTAAAATAATCATGTTAAAGGACTTGAAGGGTTCAAAATCAAAAAAAGGGACATCTTAGAGAATTTATATTAGACATCAATGTGAATAACCCTTACACAATGGTTAAAGGTTATGGTTCAACTACTTTAAATAAACCAATGGTTGAAATAAAAACCCTTTTGATCTAAGAGATGAGATTTAATTTAAGATTTATTTTTAAAAAAGATATGAAATCTCAATGTTTTAAAACTTTTATTGGATTTATAATCATTACAATGAAAAAAATATTTATTATTTTAGAAAAAATTTTATTTTTGAATAGAAAAAGTATTTCAAAAAGAAAATTATAAACTTAAGTATTGAAATAATGAAAAAAACTGAAAGACTAAATAAGTACGTTTCAGAGTAGAAAGATTCATCAGAAAGGTTAACCCATTCTTCTAGGTTTTTGTAAAATAAATATATTATGATAGTTTTATCTTGTAAAACCTATTATGATGGTTTCAAAAAAATATTGAAAGTGATAGTTTTTAAAATAAAAATAATTTTGATAGTTTTAGAAGAAAATATAATTAGTATAGTACCTAAAAAATTGAGAAACATTTGTAAACAATTTTGTGTCCGAAAATTATATAACAATTTCTGAGTCTAGAAAACAATTTTAGAATTTTGATTCCAAAAATTCTATATATATACATAGTACATAATTATCTTTATGACTCAAAATTTTTTAAAAAATATAACCATTTATATAACTAATATTTTTTAAGAAAAAATAAATGCTTTTGAAAATAAAAAATCATATGTACCCCACTTATGAAAAATAGTATACTAATGTAATAATATTTTAATTAAAAATTATATATTAATGATTACTTTACCATTATCATTCCTAGATTCTATTTATTATATTAAAGTCTATTGGAACTAAGGAGTTTAGTAAAAATATCAGCAAGTTGTTCATGCATTCTGATGAACTGTAAAGTAATATCTCTTTCGAGTGTGTGATCTCGATGGATAGTGGGGAAAGACGGAGTCTCATTCTGGAACCAAAATTGGGGCGGAATGATACTCGGGTTCCCAGGATGTCATGTAACTGATATCACCTTTAGGGAAGGGATACAGTTTCCTACGTTTGTTGAAACGGTGTTGGATAAGGAGAAACGAGAGATTTGTAGTCTCATCGAGCAGAATGAAGAGGAGGACCAGTGCGCCTTCACTACTTCCTCATCGGGTCGGTTCTTGTCCAAAGAAATTTTCCACATTGTACATGGCTAGGTGCAGAATGGCGGGTGTGACGAAAGAATTTGGGTGAAAAGTATTCCCACCAAATATAACTTCCTCACATGGAGGATAAGGAACAATGCTCTCCCGACTAATGACAATGACCGTAGGTGCGGTATTCATCTAGCGTTCAGGTTGGTGTGATGCACTGTTCACAGTGAGGAATCCATTGCACATCAGTTTTCTAGTAGTGAATGGGACAATGAGGTATGGGAGGTTCTTGGGGGAATTCATGACTTTTCTTACCTCGAATAGGGATATCCGGTCCTTTGTTGATAGATGTTTCCAAGGTACAGAGGATGGGGGCCATGAGTGGGCGGCGTGTTCGGTGGTGATACATGCGGGGTGCCAGTGTATTTGGCAGGTATGTAATAGGTTGAGGAATGAGGTAGGATAGGTGAAAAGTTGTAATATCATCACATGGTCTTGGAATTTATTAATTTATTTTAATAAGGCCGTTGGAGCTTGGAAGAATGTGCCATCTATGAAAAACATTCAGTCAGGTGGTGTAGTGGTCCATACGTCTAGTAACATGAGGGGTGAATGGGTTTGCTGGTGGATACCTTATTCAAGTTTAAAGATGATCACGAATGGTTCTTGTGTGTTAGGGTATGCACGAGGAGGCGGGGTGGTGCGCAATAGTAGTGGATTGGTCTACTTGGCGTTCTCAGCCAAATTTGGTCTGGGGTCTTCCCTTCAGGCGGAGGAATTGGCAATGCAGATTGGTCTGGAGTTATGTAGGAAAAAAGGGTTATAAATTTCTGTTGTGGACACGCACTATATGATTGTTTACAATTCCTTGAAAGGTTACAGTTACATTCCTTGGTCGATTTGTTATGTTATTAGAAAATGAAGAATGTGGCTTAACAATAATGTTCAGGTGCTTCATACATGGAGGGAGGGGAATAAGGTTGTTGACTACATGGCTTCAGTGGAGGCTTCCATCATGGTGGAGGTGTTTCTTCACAATGTAGTCAGAATCAAGGAACATAGGGTCATATTTATTAAAGGGTATATGATCAGTTTACATTATTTTAGGCCTCCATAGCTATGGATGGGAAAATGGCGGGGGGAGGCAATGGGCCTACTTGCGTATTTTGTGTTTCCTTCTTTCGTTCTGCTTTTCATTAATAAATAAATATATGATGATGATAAAAAAATATATTTTAAGAATTTTATATTTTCAAATGTACTTTTCCAATCCATTGTAGATGCACCAAAGTCATCATTTGAAAAAAAATTAAATCATTTCCATAAGAATAGAACAAACCTAAAGACATAGTTCCATTAAGATTAAAAAAATAATTTTACAACTTTAAGATGATATTATATTGAATTATATTGATATCTTGCATGTAAGTATACTAAAAAACTTAAATATGGATGAATAGATATTGTGTAAATTAAACATTCTATCATACCTCTAAAAATCATTTGAATAATTGGTTTCCCAGCCTTATCAGGTTCAAAAGTATTTGAGATACCAATGATAGTACTAATACTTTTTGTAATTTCATATCGAAATTTTAGAAAAAGATATTTTACATACCTATGTTGAGATTTAGGAGTTCATTCTAATTTTAGGGAAATTTTGAAACCCAAAAAATTTGTTATTGGACACATCATAGGCATTTAAAAATCCGACTACATAAGATTCATAGATGAATCTGTTAACGATTTTTTGAGATGAACCAAATATAATTTCATCAAAAATAAATTTGTAAAATTATAATATTTTATTAACTTACTTTTAAATATGAGTTGGATCCTAATCTCCCGTAAAAAATATATTTGTTACACAAATCCAGTTAAACGATCAAAAGAAGCTCGAGGGGCTTGTTTAAGTATATATATTGATTTGGTAAGTTTATAAACATATTTTTGGAGGTTTTATTTTAAAAAATAGGGGTTTTCTCTACATAAATATCTTTTTGAACATATCTATTATGAAAATAACCCTTCACACCCATTTAAAATATTTTGATATTAATGAATTTGGAAAGGGTTGTAAGTATTTGAATATATTTAAGTATTTCTACCAAAGCATAATTTTATTAGTAATATATTCTCTCTTGTTTTTTATAACCTTTAGTAACTAGTAATTATTTATTTATAACTATTATTCCATATTCATCACATTAATTCTGAAAAACCCATTTTATTATTATTACAGAAGTATTTATTGGTCATTCAACTTAAGTACAAAATTTGTTCCCATCAACCTCATTGATCACATATTACAATGCCTTAATCCAATCTTCATCACGTGGAGCCTATTTAGGATAATTAGGTTTGAATTATGATAAAAAACATAGATGTTAAATTTAATTCTTGAATGAAATTCTTGTCCTAACGGGTGGAACTTCATCACAAATAATACTTTCTTTAGGATGAATCCAAAGAAACAACAGACTTCTTGGATTTTCACAAGACTTTTATTCAACAAAGGATATACAATATTTACAAGGAATAACTTGAAAAACTAATTCTTGAGATATTTCTTTATGATAAGAAATTTCTAACAAAGATTTAAAATAGGTTTTATAAATATCATCTGTGGATATAGGCTATGGTTTTTTGAAATAAAGGGAATAAAATCATTAAACATAACATGTACTAGTTCCTCAAAAGTACTAGAAGTTTAATTAAAAACTATATAAGCCTTATAATTTGTGAAATAACCTAATATTTTGTTTTAAAATTATGTAGATAATAAATAGTATTTAGAATGAATACTTTTCAACCAAATACTTTTAAGTATGAAAATTTTGGTTTCATTCTTCTCCAAAACTCATAAGGGGTTATATTAAGAAAATTTCTAATTAAAACTCAATTTATAGTATATCTCGAAGTACGAACAAATTCATCCCAAAAATGATTAGAAACATAATATTCAATTAGAATGGTTTTTGTAATATCTTGAATAATTATATTTCTTATTTAATGTAAACCGTTTTTCTGGGGTGTTCTAGGTGCTCGGAAGTTATGTTTAATATAGTTCTTAATAAAAAAATTTTCAAAATAAATATATTCAAATTATTCACCATGATCACTATGAATTGTCATAAAGGATATATTTTCTCATTTTGAACTCTTTCTATAAATGTTTTAATATAACTAAAGGCTATATATTTCTTTGTAAGAAAATAGACCCAAGTATATCTGGTGTAGTGATAAACTCAAACATATATATAGTATTTTACACCAATACTTCATGTTTGTTTAGGACTATATACGTTCACGTGATCTAACCATAAATCATCATAAGTTAAGACTTCACTATTTTATTTAGAACTCGAATTATACTTCTTACCATATTAACATGGGTCACATACTTTTGAAGTATCAAACTAATTTTTTGGTAGATCCTTAACAAGTACTTTACTAGTAAACTTAAATATGTTTCTAAGGTTATAATGTCTTAAAAATCTATACAATAACCAATATTGATCATACATTTCACTAATTCAAGGTTTGTCTTGGCTCCTAATGTCTTATTTGTTAATTTATAAACATTCTCATATTGATTGGAATAACGAACAAATTCATCATTGGAACCATGTTCAATACATTTATCCTTCCAAAAAATATCAATGTAACCATCACAACATAATTGACTTATGATTATAATGGTGTGATTATATCCTACAATAAGTAAAACATTTAAAATAAGATATTTTCGAAGAAGAATAATTTACTTATTCAGATAATATATCCTTGAGAATTATCTTTAAAATATACTTTTACACCATATATATTGATAATATTTGTCATGAAATCTTTATTTTTTCATTATCCTAGAACAACCAATATCCACGTACCAAATATTTTTTTTCATAATTTATTTATTTTTCTGAGAAAAGATTAGTTTTTTGGAACCCAAAACATCTTGGGTTTGGTATTATCAAAAAACTAATTTTTAGGAAACAATAATTTTCTGATTTTTTTAGTTTAGGAAGATGTAATTTCCTTATAAGCATGGGTTTGGTATTATCAAAAAACTAATTTTTAGGAAACTATATTTTTATTATTTTTTTAGTTTGGGAAGATGTAATTTTTTTATAAAATTAATCTTATTGAAAACTAAGATACTATACTTTTTTTTAAAGAAAACCTTTTCTACTAGTGCCCACCACTTTTACATTTGGTTCAAAAAAGTATACTTTTAGGAACAAATTAATTATTGCTAAAGACAATTATTAGAAATATAAGGATTAATTTTATTATACATTTTATCAATGTTTTATTTACTAGTGGTAAACTTAGTTCAATGTTTTTTTAAGCTATAAATTTTAGATTATATTTTTTAACTAAATTCTTATACTTGTTAGTAATACTTTTTGAAAAATGTATTCCGAAAATGTTTTATAAAATAGTTTTGTTAGAAATAAATTTCACAAAATATTATGATGTAAAATCCATTTCAAAATTATTTTTATCATGATCATTATAAATATATGATATTTTATTTTTCAAAACAATTACTCTCGAATTTTCCTTAGCAATTTTAGCCTTTTATTTATCAATTTTTTTTTACAAATCCTACTATTTTTATTTTTTAATAGTTTTAAAAATTTATAAACATCATCATAACTTGATAAACTATTATCATTTGATAATGAGTATTCTTTAGCCAATGATGTAGAATATTTCTCATAATGATAATTTTTTATTTTAAAGAAAAATTATCTAGGGATTTAGTAGTGTGTTCTTTTTCCATTAGACATTGATTTACTATAGGTACTATTGTGAAAATACTAATTTTCCATTGTATAGACCAATAATTATCAAAATAAACTCTAACATTTTCACTCCATGTATTTGAAGCTTTCAAAACATTCTAACTTTTTGAATTAGACTAATTCTTATCATTTCTTTTTTAATTCCTTTTCTTTTCAATTATCCTTTTCAATATTGTAAAATTAGGTCCAATATGTCTTAATTTCCAATATTACTAACAATTGAACTCATAATCCTTATTATCTCCTTTATCCTTATGACCTTTCTTATATCGATATTAGAAGTATTTATTTTAAACTATCTTGTTCACTCTCCTTACCAGATTATCCCACTCATTCTCAAAATATTCATATATACTAGAATCTGTCCAAATAATAATGTTCTTATTTCTTCAGGATTCTCCAACATTAATAGGATATTGCACATTAGTAGATACAATAGATGCTATTGAAAAAGAAACATCACCATTTTTTTTATCATTCTCAACATCTCTCTTAATTATTCCATCATACATCATGATAGTACCAATAATATAATCAAGAGTTTTATTAGTAATATTTCTTGTATTATACATCACATTAATTTTTTTAAATTCCACTCATTGGGCATTATGACATTAATCATTCTGAACAAAATTCCATCATCAAGAACTTTTCCCCAAGAAACTGAAAACTATTTATTATAGTCAAAAGTCTTTGGTGTATCTTGGAGACTATCTTGTGAGATAGAAAATCAAAGGCTTAGTAATCAACTATATGCATAACTCTTCTTGTTTAAATTATTTTTGATGTACCAAAATGTGTTATATACAATTTACTCTGAATAATTTTGGACGAATCCGTAGATTATATCTGACTACAAATATTCATATTCATATAACACAATAAAGCATTTCTAACTTTTTAGTACAACCAATATTCTATCATCTCATTATTTTTAAAAGTAGAAACTTCCTTACCAAAAATATTATATTTTCTAGTAAGCATTAATAAGCTATCAAATCCAAGGGTGACCACAAAATTTTTCAATCAATATCTCTAATAGTTATAGTTATTCCTATAAAAGATATGTGATCGATTGGGATTCATGTTTTCAAAAGATAAAATAATCATACCTTCCATATTAAAAAAATTAAGAACTCTTTTATACAAATAAACATTATTGTAATAAATGTTTATAAAAAATTGATTATATTAAAACTTAACCAAAAATAAGTAATTAAATTAAAAACTCTACAAGAATATGAGTAGTAGAAACCAACCCTAAGACCAGTTGTTAGATACTAAGAGTAACTTAAATGGATATACTTACAATAGGAGGTGAATTTTATTTTAAAAATTTCAATGTAATCGAAACTAAAAACATCTTAATTTAAATAATCGAACTTATACATTGTACAATGACCGAAGTCATATAATCTGAATCATAGTTAATCTGATTAAATGAACATATATTTTTATTGTAATCATAGTTACACCTATAAAAAATAATATATAAAGATAATATGAAGAATAACATTATATTACATGCACAATAGAATAAACTTATGAAAACAAGAAATATAATAGACAGTAAAATTAATAAGAAGTTACAGGCTATATTAAATAAATACAATATATTATCATTAAGGGTAAATGTAGTCAATAAACATTACTAATGGTATCCCTAGTTTTATACTTACCATAAAGTCTGTATTTCCTAACTAGAAATTCCGTTTATATGGTGATTATATCAATATTTATCTTCATATCCTCAGAATCCCTCAATCCAATGATCGATATATGTCTTCCTAGACCTAGAAACCCTCGATATGATGGATTGGATTCACTATCTTCTTATATCTAGAAGTCATCGATAATAACAATGACCAGACATGATTAAAAAGAATTTTTTTTATAAAAAAACACCCCTAAAATGGATTCCTTATAGATACAACTATCTATATTATAAAAAGATTCTAGAATTAGATGTTCACACATAGAAAACGTTAGACAAATTAAGATACGAATGTGATAATCTATGAAACCTTCTGGTGACTAGATATTTATAGGAGAAGCTATAATGGTCATATTTTTCAGTTAGATTCAACAGCCTTAAACAACTTTCTCTTTGATAGCTCATAATGCTATGGAATAACTAAATATCTGATGTCATTTTGTTTTATCGCAATTACAGTACTAAAATCATTCCTTATGATAAAAACAAATCTTATGTGCTTATAATTATAAAATTTAGTGAATTTGAAGGAATTAAATATTGATTATGAGTACAATTAATTGAATGAGTATTATTCTTAACTATCATTACCAGGGTCAGTTTGATGGTCATTAATTTCTTCAATCAGGTAGAAAAAACATAATTCAAAATAATTTTGATAATCAGAAACATCTTTAGTCTGGTTTATCATATTTAGAAATGTAATGTTTATATTCATAATACATTATAAAATCTATATGTATATTCAAAAGAAATTTTTTCTATAAAAAATAAGAAAATACCATACACATAAATAGTTCATTAACAATGTTTTCATTGAGTGTTTGTGTTTTAAAAAACTAAAGTCGATAAAATTAAGATATAAAACTTATGAATCATCAACTGATCGATTCATCTTTATAGTTTTCCATATATAAAAGACCACTAAAGTGTTTTTATTGCGTCTATGCTATAGATTCAAAGTCAAATATCATAATCCTCTTCACTTGGGTTTCTAATGTATATATGTAATATATTGAAATATATTTATAAATGGATATCACATATGTGTATTGTTGGTGCATCCAATAGTGTTAGGGGATTAGAATGTAGATTAATGTATCAAAGAAATTAGAGTTAGGGACTCATGGCTAGGTTGGGAGGACATTTTTTGAATTGGAATGATATAATAGTATTGGAAAAACATTCACCCTTGAGTCGACATAAGAGGATGCTAGATAGATAAAATAACTTCTATGCTGTGAGTTACCATAATAATAGATTCTTTGAATATTTATAAATCACTCGATACTAGATAATTGTATTCATTTAAATTTTCATAATGACTTGATCATTTGGGACACTATTTGGAGTGAATTCCAAATTCAATGTGGATTAATAATCCAGTCTGTGAGAAATCCAGATAAGAAATGAAGTTTCCTTATTACTCGATCATGATTAAAAATTGGAAATATTATGGTATTTTTTAGTTCTTGATATGAATATGTTTGATTTGATCATTAGGATAGAATTTTTGAAAATATTTTATGCCAAAATTGTATACTAATCTCAATGGGTACTTTTTAACACTATTTCGGACTATCCACACATTCAAGGGAGCATGACATCCTCAAAAAATAAAGAAGGGATTAATGGAGAGATATTTTAGATCATTATCATGTCAATTATTGTACTTAGTCCTTGGGTATGTGAAAGAGAAGAATCTTAATCTACTCACTAAATTGTTAAAATGATAAATAAATGTTTTATAATAGGATTTAAATAGATTACAACATAGGAGATATGTGGAGATTTTTATTGAATTGTTGTCTAGACTGAGACCTATATAACTTTTTTTATTATCCCATGGAACTAAATGAGTTAAAAGAGATAAAGGTGAAACTAGACGAAGATAAATAGAATACATTCATTCAATCGATTATTTCTCTATAGGTAGTTTCAATTCTATAATCCAAGAATGATGGTGATTTCTTAAGGTTGTGTTCAAAGAATCATAATCTATATTAAGTGATAATGAAGAATAAAAATTGTTTACCTTTAATTAATGATTTTTAACTTGTTAAATGGATCTAATAAATATTTTAAGATCAAAATTTTATTGAGTTATAGTCATTTTCATGTAAATAATGATTATATTTAAAAATATATTTCTATTATTTATATTTAAATTTTTAGATTTTGGTCACATATTTTAATGTTTCCAATTCATTAAAAGTATTTGTGGAATTAATGAAAAATATTTTCAACTGGAACATAGATATCTTTTTGTCGATATTTCGGATTCTTTTACTATATATTCAATTTAATATAAAGATCATGATATGCATTAAAATATTTTTGTAAAGATTTTGTTTTAACATAATTAATTTATTATGTTCTATAAATATCACTTTAGGATTTAGGGGGAAATGGTCCTTTTTTATATTGTTTTAGAAAAACTAATTTCTATTTATCCTGAGATGGTTATGGTGGTTGTATAGTGGGAGAGACAAAATAATTTATTATATATATAATATTTTTTAGTTATTCTGAGAGGTTCATATGAGCTTTTTAGATGTTGTTTTCTCTAATTATATCCTTAACTATGATTGAAGTGAAGCTTTAATCGGATGTGAAATTTAAGGACATGTTTTTGAAGTTAAATAGGAGACACACTTCAAGACAGATTGTTATTCCCCCCAAATAAAAAGTTGGGTATTTGGTGTTTTAAAATACGTCTGGATTTATATTTGGATGTGTATTTATGTAAAGAAGTAATGTCATGGTGTATATGTCTTGGTATCTAAGACCACATGAGTGGAATTTCATAACCCATAAATTGGATCTAAAAACCATTATTCATTCTCTAAAGTATTTCAGGAATATTTTTTTTAGTGAGAAGAAATTAGTATATAAAAAAATATAAGTTTAATATATATTTCTTCATATATTGATCTCAACATGAGACAAAATATATAGGATAAATACCATCAGACAATTTATTATTTGAGATAATATATTCACCAGGAAAATTAAATGTTGTAAAGGATTAATTGAGTTGAAAAATCTTAAGTGAGGTAGTGGAATAAACTAAAGTGTCGTGACAATTGATGGGGTTTTGGATGAATTCCACTTATAGGTAATGTAAATGATATATATTGTGTTCCTATAAATCCTTGAACTGTTTTTCTTGTATAATAACATGGTGTATAGAGGAAAAATCTATGACAGAGAATATTGGAGGACTATGTATACACTAAATGGTGGCGATCCCACTAAAGCCCAATTAGTTTATTTAAATTTAGTCATTTTATTAAGAGGATTGATAGTGGTTCTTACAAAGTAGAGAGGTTGTGTTTTAAAGGGTTTCAACAATTTTAGTTCCCAGTGAATCCTAATACTACCAATATGGTTTAAGATATTACACAGAACAAATGGTAATTATAAATAAATAGGGATATAGTTGATTTGTTTTTCTTATTATCTATAGTGCTGGTGGTGAATATAGGGAATCAATATTTGGTAGGTTTGATGGAGGTTTTACCTTTTCTAGTACACACATAATATGAAATTTATATAGATTTTATGATTGGGTTTATGAAATTATCTTACAAGTACCATGATGTCTGAATTATAGTGGATCACCTTACAAAATAAATTTAGTTATTATATAGTTGAGAGATATTTTCATTTTATGATATTGGAAAGATATATATAAATTATTATGTTATAATTCATAGAGTACTAAATTTTATCTTCCTAGATAGATAATATTTATAGGGAAGCTAGATAAATATATTTGTCTCTTAAACCATTTCTACAATTTATTCATTACATTTCACAAATAATCACACAATCTTATGAATTTGAGATTTAGTTTATTTTAGGATCATCTACAAAAGTGACTTATTTTATGATACTTGGGAACATTTTTTGGATAATTGAAACGCCCTAGATCCCCTTTTAAAATTATCATAATTTATACTTATCTTCTTAATCTAGGAAATGAAAACATAATAAATTAGTGATATCAAATTTCTAGTAAAGAAAAAACTAAAAAACATTTCACCAATTGGTAGATCATAATAATAAGAGAAAACATGATTAGACAAGAAACATATTATTAAAAATAAAAAGGAGAAACAATAGTTTTTCACAAGTCATGATAGATGTACGTACAACCTTAAATGAACAAACATATTCAATGATAAAAAAGTATGAGATAATAATCAAGAAACAAGTTGAATAACTATATATATATAAATAATATGGAATGAAATTGAAACATTTCATGATATGGAATAACAGCCTAAACATAATAATATTTAATCTTATGAATGAAGCTTACCATATCATGTTCAAAAAAATTATGATTATGGATTCCCACATTTTGTTAGCAAACAAACATATGAAAAAAGATTAACACATCACGTTCACATAAAAAAAATTTATCAAAGGTTCCTATATATCGTTCACAATTTTTTTTGAAAAAATATTCCCATATCATGTTCACCCAATATACTTGGGAAAAAATATTTTGGATTCATGTTCACATGAAAAACATGTGAACAAAGTTCACACAACAATTTCACATTAAAATGTGAAAAAATCATTCCACATCCCATTCAAATAAAACAATTGTGAACAAATCTTCCCAAGTTAAATTCATAAAAAACATGCAAATGAAGATCCCATCATCATGTTCACAAAATAAACTTATGAATAATGATTCCCACAGCATGTTCAATAAAAATTTCATCATCTTTTGTGATATGAAATATTGAATATTATATTAGAGGGAAATATAAGACCATAAAATTCATAATAATAATCATACATTTTTGTGACATTAGAACAAAAAAAACTTCATAATTCAAACATCACTTAATTATACCATGTAAAAGAGAGAAGTTTCATGAAAATTATTTCCAGGAACATTCCATAATACATATATAGAAATAAGTTAGATAGAGGATAAAATATACCCCTAGTGTAACATTAGGAGAATTAAATATGATTTAATGGATTAAAAATAAATTTTAGTATATTTATATAAATCTTATTAATAATAAGTTAGAATATACATTTTTTGAATGGAATGAAAAATATTTACGAATGGTTTCATTAAAATGAAATACCTGAGATTGATAAAAAATTTAAAAATTATTGATTGAAACAAAAAAATGAGTTTTCAAAAAACATTTTTTAATAGAATTATGCATTTGAAAAAATTATTCTAGAATATATAAAAATACATTAACAATGTGTTTTTTAAATAAATGCCTTTCAACCCCATTTAACATCAAGAATTCCTTTTGAAATCATAATTTAACATCATAACATATAAAAATATTTCCATTTATTAAAAAGAATATCTAAATATAAACTAATTTGGAAAAACAATTTTAATCATGGAAAGGGAGATAAAGAGATGTATTGGGAAGGATGGTAATTATTCTTAAAAAAGTACATACTTATTTGGGGAATAAATTAATTGAGGAACAATATATGAATCCGAAGTTTTTTTACAAAAAGTGAAACAGAGAGTACTATAAAATAAAATATTAAGGTGTGAGAAACCAATATTGGAGAAATAAGTTTAAGAACAGTAATAATATCTCAATGAGGGGAGTTGAGTTAATAAAAACCATCATTTGTTCGGTATCTTTTTAATTGAAATTAATTTAAATAAAGAACCCAATATGGATCTTAAAACCACCTTAATTTCATGAATCTGTGAAAATACATTCATTATGAATTAATCACAATATATTAAGTATATCATGGTGCACAATAAGAAATATGTCATAAGAAGTTAAATTTGAGACAAAGGACCATATATCTCATATTTATGCTTACTCAAACACACTTTAACCTCATATATATAAGAAGTTAAACTATCTTAATCTATAATTCTGGACACATATTCATATAAGAGAATTTTATAAATTTCTTTTATAATTATTCACTATATGTATATTAGTTATTATATATTTTCAATATCGGGTGTGGGTAATCATGATCATTTATAAATAGTTTCATAATAATAGTTTTATTCATCATTATTTTCCCAAATTTTATAATTTCCCGATTATTAAAGATATAATCATCATTTTTTACAATGATTCATGATGTTCCATTTCATTAGGTGAAACACATGGATATGGTTTGCGAAGAACAAGTTCCGAAAAGTTTAATGATAAAATGGTGATATATCAAAAAAAATATTAGATATTAATAACACCATACTTTAATCATTTAAAAATATTAAATAAATTAATATTTTTTATTTTTCTATTATATAATATTACTTAATCATTCATGGTTCAAAAATTATAACATAATTCACATTGGTGGTAACATTCAACCCAAGTGTGAGCGTGTTATAATGATTTTTTAGTAAGTAAATATATTTATATAATGCTATTATAACTCTTAACGTAGACTAAAATATTCATAAATATCATTTACTTCACTAAATTATCTATTAAAACTATTAATGTAGGGCGATGATGTAAAATGAAATTCTTTGTTTATAAAGGAAGTAGACCATCGTACCCATGATTAATGATTCCATTTCTCAACGGGTGAGAAAGAATAGAAGTATATTATAAATTAAAATTTTAAAACATTTATTTTGAAATATTAAGTATATTCATTTATAAAATATAACATTGTTACCAAAAATGAAATGTGGTGATGAAAAACGGAAGTCATCATTGCATAGAGGTAGTAATCTATATGTACGCATAATCGACATTCTGTTATTTTTATAAGTGTATGGGAATGAATATATAACTCTTTAGATTAAAATAATAACAATCCAGTAAAATAATTATACAAATTTCATTATATTAATTTTTTGACGATAATATTTATGTGAAAAATTTAAAATAAAAAATTATGGATTAAGTAATACTCATGTTGGGACCTTGGTTTTTCTCTTGAAAGCCCCCCTATAAATTAATAGATTAGGATATCTTTATATCACTAGGGGATATAGGATTTTCAAGAGACTTAAATTAGAAAAATATTGGGTAGGTTTTCAAGGAAATTTAAAAAGGGAGAGTGGATCATTGAAAGGGTGGAAGTGATTTCTTTTTTTTATGTGAATAAAATGGATCTTTTCTAAATAACCATTATTTTTCTTTTATGAAATAAAACTAATAACTGGTAAAGGGATAAAAATGTGGTAAATAATGGAGTGTGGGATAATATATGGTCTATAAAATTATTCTCTCTCTTTTTCACACATGTTTTAATCATCTTTCAGTCATTTTACCACTTGATTTTTTATATTTTTTTATTTTTGGTGTCTACCTTGGAAACTAGTTTTTACGAAAGTAATTTATATTTCATGAAAAATATAATGTTATATTTTTTAGTTTAATGAACATAAATTTAATCTCTATATAATATTATTCATTTGATAAATAAGTTAAAATTATGTTTTATATTAAAACATTTAATGTATAAATAAAAATAGAATTCTATTAAAAATTTTGTATTCATCATTCAGATTTCATAATATTAAATAAAGTTAATTTTAAATTTAATGACTGATAATATATTTTTATACATGTGAGAACATCATACTAAATGATTTATATAAAATATATCCTTTTAATCTTTTATATAAAAAATTGAAAAATTTAAAAATACAATTCTCTGACAATGACTATTTCACCATTATCATGGTCACTAACATTAATCTTAGTAATCATAGTTTTATGCCTAAAATTAAAATTAAATTAATATATATTATGAAAATTATTATCTAAAATATAAAATCCTTTTATTTATTTAGTGTCTATAAGTGACAAGAAATAATTTTTAATATAAGTGAATAAAAACAATTTTTTGAGTAAAATGTTACTTATGTTTCCAAAATGATAAAAAAAGTGTTCATAAATTACATAGTGTTTTAAAAGTATATTTTTTATATAAAAGGTTTCAATTACATTAATTCCTTATTTTTTTTTATCATAATTTCTTAAATGTGACAGTATTAGAAAAAACATTATTATTTTTACTATTCATCTAAAAATCAGTAATTTTAGAAAAATCTCAAATATAAACCATAATTAAATTTCGATATTCCTAATAAAGAAATTATTTTACATATATAAAATTAAATTTAAAAAATCTATAAATTTATCTTTTTTCTTAAAATTTAATATATATATATATATATATAAACTACTTTATTGAAAAAAAATCCATTATAAAACATTGATTATTCTTAATCATATTTTGTTATCATTTTCTAATCGATTTTAAAATTTAATATATAATAGAGGTTTTATTATTTTCAAATTTTTATAAAAATAAATATATCGTATCTTTTTGTTAATAATAAATATATAAAATAATTTTTTAGAAGAAACATATTTTCCAAAATATCAAGGATTTACATCCCCACGCAAAATAAATTACTACCTCATAATTTTAATTATCATTTAATAGTGAAACTAACAAATGGTATATAAGATATATATATAACTCATTTTACAATTTCAATATAAATAACTACAAACTTAGAAAATATTTCTTTTTCTCTATGAATATTTCAATCCTAATATAGATTTTTTTCTCTAATCAGTCAAGTTAAACATCCATACTAATTTGGTATCATAACTCTGATAATAGAACTAGTTTTACATGAGATTTTATAGTAAAAATATCTTTGATCTTTGATCATAGATTGGTTTAAAATTTTATTTACCCATATTAGTAATTAATACACTATCCATTTGAAGATAAAAAATTCAGCTAAAGGAAGAATTATTATGACTTGGATGTAGCATAATCTTATATACCTTGAAGGAGATTCGTGCACCTTGGTTGTAATAATAATTCCACAAGTTTTCCTTTATTTATAATTGAATATATAATAATTTTTGAACCATTACACAATATAAGACATCTAAAAATCTTGAGTATATAACACCTAAAATGACATAATTAGCACTATCCACTAAATTATTAGTGTTTTCATAGTAAATTTACAATTTCCATGATCTAGGAGGTTATTGGTATTGATTGAAAGATTAATCCCTTTGATTAGTTCAATGTTTCAATAGTAATCCAATTCATCACAAAAAAATAATCTTACAACTTGTAGATTCTTAAGAAATGGATTATTTTTCTCCAACATATTAACCTATATCTTCTTTTTTCATTGTAAATTTGTTTCTCAATTCCATAATTTACCACCGATATAACATATTCTAGTTACTTTGAGACATTCCAATGGGTGTCTCTTACTATACTTTTGACATATGTAAAATTGAATCTGTATTCCTTCTTCACCTTTGTTACCTGATCTTTCAGGAAATTACATCCCTCTATTATTTTTTGTGTTCATATCTTCAATAATATTAATTTTATTAATCATTAATCATGATAGTTGGTTGATCATAGTAATAATACTTCCAACACCATCTTCTATCCCACTTGGTTTATTATTATGAAAAATTATATTTTTTCCATTATTTCCATTATTAACAAGGTTCATTGACATGGTTTTATTTTTACAATGTTTTCACACACCATTTATTTAATTTGTAACTGTTTAATTATTTAATTTAACAATTTTTAATAAATAATATCATTTTTTTATTTTTATCACTGAAATTATTAATTAATAATTTTTTAATTAAATATGTGTCTTCAGTCTTTTTAATAGTTAATTCAGTCATTATAATGTTTCTAATTATGTTAACTTACTTTCTAGTTTAATGATATTAATCTGGTTAATATTTTAATAATTTTTAATTTTTATTATTTTATAAATTGTTCATTTTTATTTACAATAGTCTAATGGAAATTTTAATTTAAAACTTTACCCTTTAAATTATATTTATTAAAATAAATTAACTTAATTTATTAACTATTATAATTAGTATATTTATTATATAAGTAAAAATTTAGGTTAAAGTTTAATAACATAATTTGTTCTTAATTTTAAGATTTCATTTTTTCATCTAATTAAAAAACATAGTTATTTAATATCTTTAGTTAATTTTAATTATTTTAATTTCATATTGGCTGTTAATTCTTTATATGTTCTTTGCATTTATTTAGATATTTAATTAATTAATCTTTATATTTATATTATTAGTTAATAATTAATTCACTATTATTTTTTAGTTTGTTTAATAATTTAGTTAGTTTTTAATTAATTTAATTATTTAGTCTTTAAGAGTTTAGTTAATTTCTATTTTGTTTTAATTAATTAATATTATAATCATTTTATTATCTATTTAATAATAATAATAATAATATTTTCTTATTATTTTCATTTCAATTTGTTCTATTAGGAAGTCAGGACTCACCAATAACCTCCTAACCATCATTGCCATCGATGGTTTAAGGTTCTGGGACCGATCTGTGGCGACTCACCGAGGTCGTGACTCACTGATCACTTTGAAACAAAAACGGTCTCTCTTGCACATCGAATTTGGTATCTTGTTTTTAACTATCAGTGACTCATTTTTTATTTTAATTATTGGAGAGTCATTAACTCACCATTCATTTTTTTCATCCGTTCCATGCTCACACTAATCTCTCATTTTATTTCAACTATCAGTGTCTCATTATTTTCTTCCATCGGTGTGTCACACATTCACTAATACTCATTACCTTATCATTTTCTCACACCGATGCGTTGAAATTTCACGCACTCACTAATTGTTCACTTTTCGGTCAATTGTTTTTCCTTCTATCGGTGCGTCATGGACCCATCATTGGAACTAACTCATCGTTACTTTATTTTAAGTATCGGTTCCAACCTCTTCTTCAACCCATTAACTAACTCATCGATAGTTAACTTTTTTCCTCTACCCTTGTGACACAATGATCCCAGCATCCATCGAGAGACAACGATTCATTCTTTTTATCAGTCTCACCCTCCATCTCCTACCAATATCGGTCTCTCTAACTTAATCCTCCTCTACCTATTTTCTTCGCGGTGCCCCTGCAACAACATTATTACATGGGTTGTACCGAAATCTACCACCATTGATCTCAATCAAGATTCATATCTACAAACAAAATTTTATTCTTCCTCAGATATAAGGTATGATAGCTGAGAGCCTTAGTTGGCTAAAACATGAACTGAGCTTTTGTTGGGGAGTTCTGATATGATTACGATTTACCGATGCTGGTGAATTATCCATACCCCTGCCGTCACCTGGATTTCTATCCCCTACTACATCGATTGAAATCCAAGATGCCAGGTTGAATAAGAAAGTACACTCTGGGAAAGAGGGTTGTCACTATGCCGAAGGGAGGCTATCATTTGATAAGAGATCCATAGAACTGAACCAAGCTGAGGGTTAATTGGTGATGTGTTTCCTTAACATTACAAACTGAGGAATAATAAGTAAGAATTGTTGCGACCACCTTTCTTGAGTAGTGCTGCGAGGCTGAGATGTCGAGTTGCTGAAGACCCAGTCTCCCTTTTCTAGTCCTCTACCACGCCACTAGATGGAATCGCTGCAAAGGGTTTTCAGGAAAGAGAATAATGAATCCCCTCCCCTTTGTTGTGTGGCAGGTTTGGGGGAGGAAGAATGTGATTAAAATATAAATTAAAATAAAAAAAGATAAAAAACTAAAATAAAAATAAATATATTAAAATGATAAACATTACCTTAAATATTTTAAATAAAATATAATTAATAAAGAATAAATAAACCTATAAATAAAATAAACTAATTAATTTAAAATGGAAATAATTTTAATTAATAAAATAATAATAAAATTTATAATTAAAGTTATCATTAATAACAATAATTAGCTATAAATATAAACTTAACTATTTAATTTAATATTCAGAACTAAAATTTTAACAAGTTATAAATATTAAGAAAGAAATTTAATTTAATTAATTAATGAACTAATAGATATCTTATTTGCAACTACAAATAACATTAATAAGTACATTAAATTAAATAAGCTAATTACTGAATTATTTTATAATTAATAATTTATATTTTAGATTAAATAAAAAATATATCTAACTAAGTGAGTTAAGTGAGTTATCTATTATTAGCAATTGTATTATTATCATTTTTTAATAGTTTTAACCTTGTTTTATTATAATTTATTTTGAAGTTGCACACCAAGGCCTAACAAATGTCTAATTGAATTCAACTAAATCATCCAGAGTTAGTTACAAGGGGTAATATAGCGTGACTAGTGGTTTGTGAAAAAATACATGTGTGCGGTGTAATAGTAAAATAAAAATTTAACTCGACAAAGAGTGGCAGTGAAGAGAAACAAAAAATAGTGGTTATTTAAAAAAGATAAAGAATAATATTTGGGTTGTGGGGACATTGGAGGACACATTAGAGTAGAGAACCATTGGAGATTCGATAGATTCTTTCTCATCGGAGCAATGAGGTCCGGTGAACATCCGAGGAGTTAAAGGAGCGTAGAAGCATAACATCTTTCAGGGAGTTGATCTTACCTTGTGTTAGAATTATTATACTTTGATTTACCATGTTTTCAATTACATTTATCATAATAGACATGTTTTCTAGCAAAATCTTTTAGTTCGGGGAAAAATTGATGTTCCAATAGTTGTCTTCAAATTCTCTTTTCACTTCATCTTTTCGATGTATTCAGTATTGATCAGCAAGATCAATACAGAATTCATTAAATTTCTTTGTACCCCTAGAACATAATTTAAAAAATTCTATAATCAATTGGAGAGATTGATCTGGGAAACATATTTCAGAAGGTAATAAATTCGTAAAACATCAATACTTATGGTGAGTTCATCCTACTGCCTCTCTTAAGTAATGATTTTCACAGTTGATCTATTTGGAGTGGAAACTCTGAACTTGATCAGCATGTATGATATAACTCATAGTGACGGAGGTATTTAATTCTCATAGAATGGTGGTACACTTCCACAACTTATACGTGAGTTGCAATACTCTGAAAATCAATTGAAAGGATAATTTTACCTAGACAATTTAATTTGATAATCTATTAATCAGTGTTCTTAATATTTTTTGTTCAATGTTTTCGATTTGTTTTCTGTTTCATCTTATTCTGGATCCAAAACATAAAAAATATTTTTACTTTACTGCATTATAAAATCCCAAAAGAAAAAAATATAAATTATAAAAAAATAGGAAATTTACTCTACTGCTGAAAACAGTGGGGTATTCTGAATGTTTTAAATGAATAGTGGTCAAAATATCCTTCTTTGTAGGTTTGACCCTACTTGACACATATACAGTAGTTAGTAGGAATATCAATTTTAAACATCGACTAACCTCAACGGTAGTTCAAGTGATGTTTTTGGTTCTGTTTCCAGGGCGGGCACAAGCCATTCATTTTTAAAAAAAATCATATAAAAAATCACATTTTTTAAAAAACTGAAAATTTTGAGAACTGTTTAAAAAAATTCAATTCTGTCAACTACTCTCTAAATACTTTCTGATATTAATTTCATAAGCACAAGACATTACGCTATTAAATTAGAACCCTTGAACATTGAAATAGATAAAAATCTTTCTTCTCTAAGAAAGAAGAACAAAATTCGAACGGAGAAGATAGATAATAGAGTTCCCATTAACAACTACCAAAACAATCAAAAACTATTAGAATAAGTTGAAAGGTCTAGGATGAGGGAGTTCAAACTTCTTCAAGTTTCAATCAATCTATCTGTTATTAGGGTATCTCCTTGAGGTCAAAACTATGAGATAAAAAAAATCACACATCTCATTGTTGATTGCTTTTAATTGAGTCTCCAATGAGTAATCTATTTCCATCATTATAGGCTTCAATAATACAATAAACAAACCCTCCTATAGCACTCACAAAAAATGAACTAAGAATGAGAGTCTTTCCCTTTTAACCTAAAGGGAATGATAGGAACTGGTTTCTAAGTCTAGATGAGAATATTTTTGAAAACTGGGTTCAAGTGTATAACTCATTTATCATGAAGTTTATCGCCAAAGATTGAAAGGTGAAATGAGAAAAACAAATCACTAGTTTTTATCAAGAGGATATAGAAGCATTTCATGAAGCATGGGATTGATTTAGGAGTCTTATTAGGTAGTGTCCCCATCATCAATTCTGATCCCATCTACTCATGGATACCTTCTTTGAAGGGATATCATTCTCTGGACAAAATCTAGTTGATCAGGTTGCTCGGGGTAATATTAATGATAATAAAGATGAATAATTGAGACATTTTTTTAATAATCTTTCCTTGAACTCTCAAAATAAGAATTCAAGAAGGAAACGAGTGAATAGAAATGATAATATTAACAATGGTTCAAGGAATGAAACTCAAACCCGACTCACTGAAATCACCAACCAATTGTAATGTTTAATGAACCAGAACACTAAAAAAAATATTAAACAACTTGGTTTTCAAAACACCAATCAATCATTCTGAGAACAATGCTCACAATGCAGAATTCTTGGGCATAATGAAAACTTTTTTCATAACTTTTATATTCCAGCAAACAATAAGAAAATTCTAATTTAGTCAACTATGGTCCTCGAATTCCTCCTAAAGGAGATCCATTTTCAAAAAATTATAACCAAGGCTATTGAATCCATCCAAATCCTTTATGGAAAGATCAAGGAATAATTAAACAATCCATTACCCCTAATTACTCTTACCAACCAAGAACAATCTTTCAAAATAAAAATTGGGGTTAGTCTTCAAATGCACAAGGAAACAATGGTAATCCAAAGTCTTCTAAACTAGATTTAATCTTGAACAGAATTAAATCTCAAGAGAAAAGATACACGACTCAGCTATCCAAACAACAAAATCAATATGAGTTAGATGAAAAGAAAACTGATGTGAGAATGAAAAACATAGAAACAGAGATTGGTCAACTTGAAAAGAGATTTTTCTTCTAGGTGAAAAGGAAGACATCAACGTACCACTTATCTTAACTCCAGAGATAATTCCATGCCTGTTATAACTAGAAGTGGGATTGGTACTCAATTGTTTTCAAAAAAGTCCTTGAAAATACCCAAAATTAAAATCTTCATGAATCTATTAATAAAAATATACTTCGCTAACATGCTGGAAATCAATAGCATAGTTCTTGGAAATATTGGAAATCATAATTCATCACCTGAATCACATGATTGAAATTCATATAAAAACAATGGAATAAAGGAAAAGAAAAAATTGTTGAAGAGGTGAGGGATATACCTACTGCCCATAAGAAATTTTCCCCACAAAACCCTTTCCCCGGGAAGCTAAAACCCCAATGTAACACCAGGTCTGAACTTCTTCAGTTTCTTGGTCTCTTGTTAAAACATCATGTAAAGATTCCATTCATTCATTCCTCAAGTCAAATCCCTTATTATATGAAATCCATTAAAAAATGTTTCAAACAAAAAGAACCTTGAAGAGTTTGCTACATACAGCATCACTGAAGAGTGTAGTACTGTACTCCAAAAGAATATCCCCACCAAAATTAAATAACCATTGTAGTTTTTTTATTCCAAGTACCATAGGAAATTCTGATCAGCTCACCTGTTTGTGTGATTTAGGTTCTATTAATAACCTACTCCCAAACCCAGTATTTTGACAGTTGAGGTTGAGAGACCATTAATCCACCATTGTTATACTGTAGTTAGCTGATAGATCTTTTTGTCATCTTGTGGGTAGGGTAGATGGTTTTCTAGTTGGGGTAGAGAAGCTGTTTTTTCCTACATACATTCTAGTCTTAGACTTGGAATGTGATCATGAGGTTTCCATCATCTTGGGTAGGCCCTTCTTGGCCACTTGTGGTGCTTTTATTGATGTTTCTAAGGTTCAGCTTATTTTTAAAATTGGGGAACAACAAGAAGAATTCAATGTGTTTAAAAATGTTAAAGGACTATTTTTTTTTGAAAACTGTTCAAGGGTTGAGTCCTTAGAGGATGAAACCTCAAATGAAAATTTTCAAGAATCTAAAAATCAATATAATTTGGAAGAAACTCATTTGGAAAATATAAATCATGATTTACATGTTTCACTAGCTGAAAATACTACTCAAACACTGAATCTAGAAAATTTTGCAGAACTGGACAATTGTCCCGTTTCTACTGTAGGAGAGTCCTCTGTTTCAGAACATAGAAACTTTTTGAGTGAATATAAGGTTGTTTCGGTTAAAACCAACCTTTCTAAATACATTGATAGTATTGAGGAATTTTTTGAAATAATTAGATGATTTTCCATTGATTAAATTAGTTAATTCTGATCTGGAAAATCTGGACAGTGTGCTTCCCACATTGGACAACAACACTATTATTTTTGAATCTAACCACGAAATTGAAAATCATTTAACATCCAATACTCTTTAAAAGAGGTATGTTGAAGACCTTGGACCTCCTAGGCCAAAGATTATTCCTTCTTGTATAGAACCACCCATACATTAACTTAAACAAATCACTAATTATTTTAAATAGCCATTTTGGGTGATAATTTCACCTTGCCTGTCATAATTTATACTGAGCATAATAAAAATCAAGAACAAATATTGTTGAGTGAGTTGAAAAAGTTTAAATTTTGCATAGTCTGGACCATAGCTAAAATAAAGGGTATTATTCCTTCATTCTGCATGCATAAAATATATATGGAACCTAACCATAGGCCTGGGGTAGAGTGTTAAATAAGAATAAACCCAAACATGAAATTAGTTATAATAAACGAAGTGATTAAGTTATTGGACACTGGAGTAATTTATCCCATTTCTAATAGTGCTTGGGTCATCCCTACCCAGGTTATCCCCAATAAGGTAGGTTTCACTATAGTCAAAAAATGAATAGAATGAAGAAATCCTTCTAAATAAAGTAACAAAATGGATAGTATGTATTGACTATAGGAAGCTGAATACACCACTAAGAAAGACCATTTTTGAATTCCCTTTTTATCAAATTCTTAAAAGGGTTGCTATAAATGAATTTTTTTTATTTTATTAATGGGTATTCTCATTACAAGCGGATTATTATTGCTCTAGAGGATTAGGAAAATACCACTTTCACATGTCCCTTTGGGATATTTGCCTAGAGGAGGAGGCCTTTTGGGTTGTGTGTAGCTTCAGTCACCATTAAAATGTGCATTATGGCTATTTTTTAGATATGATTGAAATAATCATTGAAGTTATCATAGATGAATTTTCAATTTTGGGTAGTAATTTTGATACTTGTCTTTGAAATCTTGAGTGAGTTTTAGAAAGATGTATTGAAACTAACCTTTTTCTTAATAGGGAGAAGTGTTAATTCATGGTCATAGAGGGTATTGTTTTAGGTTATAAGGTGTCCAAGAGAGGTCTAGAAGTGTGTAAGAACCCGGGTTTTTAGAACGGGTCAAAATCCCGACCCTGTTTAAATTTTTGACAGGTTTATGAGGAAATTGGATTAAATGGGATGTTTCTGGAAATTTCCAGACTAGACGCAAAGTACCTTAATTACACGTCATGTATGTGTAGGCAAGCGGTCGGCCGTGTGATCGTCGAGTACATGCTGTGTGGTGACCGTGTAGAAATTTCTTACTACACGACGTGTATTTTTTAACACTCAGTGTATACCCCTGACCGTGTGAGGCCATAAATGGCATGCAGGCCGTTGGCCGGGTAGAACCAGGTACACACCGTGTTCCTTTTGGACACGCCATGTAGTCTGGCCGTGTTTGAGGAATATACATGGAGTGTGGGCAAGTCAGCGAGTTAGGGAAGAGGAACCACGTACACACTGTGTACCCATAGGTACACGCCATGTACTCATGTCGGCTGGTTCGGAAAGTAAGTCGGTGGAATATTTCTGTCTTATGAACAGTTAAATGAACCATACATGGCATGTAGTCCCAAAGTACACGCCCTGTAATTTCTTTTTTTTCTTAAAACAGGTAGTATCCTCGTATTGAGGCAGAACCTCATATCCTCGGCCCGGATACGCGAACAAGGCCAGCCGAACCTCTCTTCCCCTCCTGATCATCTGTCCGAGACCCGATTCGAGCTCTGAATAGTGCGTTGGAACCCCCTTGGTAAGGCCTCGATTCCACTTTGGCCATTTTCTTTGATTTTCGTTCTATAAAGAGTTATAGGAATTTGAGCGGGTTTAAATCTTTTGTAGATTTACAGCGTTTTAGACCGAATTGGCGGGTGTTACCGGAGGAGTAGCATCATGCGAGTCTCAGGTAGGTGGTGCATACTTCATTTTGTGTTTTCGTGGTTGTTTTGGTAACGCGGCCTACGGTGCATTTTCAGGTGTTTTGAGTGGGACCCGTTTTATCTTCTTTTTCATATTGTATTGCTCATTGGACCTCTAGGATGCTTTTGGGTATGCCAAGTAACCAGTTTGTGTGAGCAGGGCCTGGTGAGGGGTCGTTGCTCATCAGGGCATTTTGGCTGGGGGACGCCAAAATGGTTTTAATTGAAATATGATTGTTATAAACTGTTTAGTTTAATTTGTTAAAGCCTGTTATAAATTCTTAGAGGAATTTATGTCCTCAGTGCTGGTATGGGATAACACCTGGTAGAGTGCAATTCAAATGTTTAGTTTGTCTTGCTGTTTCCTGTTTTCTATTTAAATATACTATATATGCAATTTCTGTATTGCATCTACTGGACCCTTTCGGGTTGTGTTAGACTTGGCCCGGTTACGCTTGAGTGATGCCAATCACAGGTTGGGGCTTTTCCCGGGTTACGATTTATGGTTTTGACCACGGGATTGGGCGTCAAGGACATCAGCTTGATGCAGTACGACTGTCTGATTGGGCATGGCCCAGGTTACTAGGGTGGCGATTCCATCGGACTTGAGCGACATGGTCGCAGGGACACGAGGTGTCAGATGTGTTGGTGGCTTAGGACTATTTTGGTTGATTACTGCTCACCGGGACTTTGAGTAGTGTGCAGACGGAGATACTCTGTGGTGAGGTAGTTTTGACCACTCATGTGGGTAGAGGCCCCCATAGTTGCGGTTAAGTTTTTCTGGTTGGGGGTGCTTTCCATAGAAAGCCACGTGGGAGGTCAGGAGCCTTCAGGGAATGGGCGTGCCTTCGAGACGTCGGTACATGAGACACGTGGTGTTAGGAGGCACGTGGTGCCAGGTTACTATTCATGGGCGTGCCTTCGGGACGTCGGTACTTAAGACACGTGGTGTCAAGAGGCACATGGTGCCGGGTTACTATTCTTGGGCATGCCTTCGGGACGTCGGTACTTGAGACAAGATGTGTCAGGTGGCACGGGGTGCCGGGTTACACAACGGAGATTCCGGCGTTGGCCGAAGTAGGTGACACTCCATGGTGGCTGTGGACCACTAGTGGAGTCGGCATTAAATTATGCATTTTACTGTTTACTACTTTCCTTGTAAATGCATGAATACTTAAACACATATATTTGGTATGCACTGTTGGGTGGTATCCTACTGAGATTTGTCTAACACCCTGCACGGGCCCTTCGGGACGCGTGCAGACTTTATGGATATACGTGCAGGAAAGAGGCCAACTTTAGGAGTTGGACTATGTTAGTTGTTGCATGGAGGTGGTGTGGACCTTGAGGTCATTCCTAGCTGGGGTTTACTTTGTTTTGTTTAATTTTCTGTATCGGAAAGATTACTTGTTGTAGCTACTAGTGGTCAGCCATTTGTGCCCTTTTTATATTCAGTTGTGTATGACCTACTTTGGATGCATGTTTTACTTTCCAGTGGTAATTACATGTCCTTAGCATGTTGTTCTGTTTATTTCCGTTGTTGTTGTTATATTTACAGCTTCCACTATTAATCTATATTGATTAAGATTATCCTCTGCGGGTCTGGTTCGAGTCTGCTGAGTCTTTCTTTCCGCTGCATCTTTACTGTTATACTTGGACCAGTACTCTTATTAAGATCTTCCGAGAGGGTATAGCCTCCCCACTATACCTAATAGACCCTTTCTTCTAGTCGTCAGCCTTTGGCGTTCGGGTAGGTGCGCGTAATGTAGTGACACCCAAACCGTTCAGTACTGTTCGAGTGGCTGGCCGGGTCTGGGACATTACAAAGTGGTATCATAGTGGTTCTTGATAGGGATTTAGTAGTAGAATTTTACTATCTACTAATGAGTTTGAGGCTTCTATTTTATTCTGCTGGTTTTAATATTTGGGGATATGGTAGACTGGAGATAGTTTGTTAAAGGGACTGGGTTTTTAGCTTGTGCTTGGGTGCTTGCAGCCCCAGGTATGAGGAATGGACATAGTTTTCGTTGGTGGGAATTATTGTTTGCTTTTTCTAATATTAAAGTTTATATTATTTCCACCTTGGTGGCTCACTTGATGTGTGATGTTTGTGATTGTGACATGTGACCCTTGACCTGGTGTGGTAAGAGAGAATTAGACCTTGGATGGGTATGGCAAGGATGGGTTGCTTGGATTTTGATAGGCACATTTTAGGGTAATTCAATTTCATAATTGCACGTATTCATTGTGAAGTGATAATGACATGTGAATGAAATATCAAATGCCATGATTTATATGCTTTAAAAAAATGTGAATTGGTGAAACTCCTGATAGAATTTCTTGTTTAATTGAAAATGTGTATGTCATGCTTTATATTATGTAGAATTGCATGCTGCAGGATATTTGGGTCTGACTCTTATTAGAGCAGGTAGATACTATGTTTGAGGCAGTGTAACTGTCAGGATTGGGCGACTCGGTCATCGGTTTGAGGCAACGTGAGTTTTTGGGACAGGCATGGACCGAGGTACTTTGATACTTGGCTCTGTTGAGGGCGGGTTAGAATGCCATGAGGCCGAGATTCCGTGAGGCATGGGTTACGGTGAGGGGGAGTAAGGGTTGTTGTTATGCACTACCTTTTTCTTCTTTCCTTATCTGCATAGATTATATTGTTATATATATATATATGGGATGTCTGACCATTTATGGTACTCAGCGGGTTACTCCTTCACGGCTTGATGGAGCGTCAGGTAGGAGATGATACAATGCCGCAGGATCAGGGTCAGAATTCGGTACAGGCAGAGCACGGGCCGCAGGTACAGGCTCGGGGACAGGAACAAGTTCAGGATCCGGTGCAGGTAGGACAACAGCCGGGTTTTGGCATCATTCGGGCCGTGGCTCAACGAGCAACTCCGAGCTAGCCTGGTACGTGTCCTGCAGGGTCTTGATGGAGGCACAGAGGGTACAGATCCTTCTATGGCATATCTGATGGGGGAGTTCAAGTCACAGCACCCGCCGCTTTTTCAGGGTGAGGGTGGTCCACAGGCGGCTGAGAACTGGATAGAGAGCATGAAGATGATCTTCGAGTAGCTCGAGATGCCTCCAAGGTGGAGGGTCAAGATGGAGACGTACATGCTGAGAGGACCGGCGAAGCATTGGTGGGATGTACAGGCATAGGCCCATAGGCATGAGGGACTGGCTGGGAAGGATTTCGAGGACAGGTTCATTGAGCACTTCTACCCGGAGACACTGAGGGTAGAGAGAGCTCAGGGGTTCATGAGCCTTTAGCTGGGAGATATATCTGTCATGGACTACGCAACTACTTTTACGGAGCTATCTCGTTTTTCACCTGGTATGGTAAGCGACGACGCAGCTAGGGTGAGGTGCTTCGAGGATGACTTACGACATGCCATTCGAGTCCAGGTTAAGATATTCCGACTAGGTTCTTTCTCCGAGGCAGTAAATCAGGCGCTCATATCCGAGGGAAACGAGAGAGAGAAATCTCACTTGGGTAGTACAATAGCTTCAGGTGATGGCTCGAACAGAAGGAAAAGAGGACGGGATGAGTTCTAGTAGGGCAGTCAGGCCAGTGATTCAGCTAGACCACCTCGTGGTAGTTCTTCGGTGATTTTCTTCCAGTGTGGGCAGTCGGGATATGTTCGGGCTCAGTGCAGTAGGCCTCCGAAGGAGTGCATGGCATGCGGACATGACGGGCATCTGTAGAGGTTTTGCAGGCATCCTTCTCCAATACCCGGCAGGTAGGGACCAGGACAAACCATAGTGTCTAGAGTTGGTTCAGGTATGATACCTGGAGAGGGTAATCAAGGTTCAGTTGTGCGCCGTGGTCATGACAGAGAAGGTGGGACCCATCTAAGGGTTTAGTGGCCAGAGACTGGAGAATCATTAGGAGGTCAGGTTTCAGGCAGCCTTGTTTCAGGCCAGGTGCATGCCATGGAGCTGCCAGAGGCTGAGTAGGCTGGTGAACTGATGACGATTAGAGGTACACCGCGGTGTGGTCATGATCTCCATGTTTATTTTTTGGCATGACCTGTATAGGTATGTCTGTTTTGAGTGCACGTGGTGCACATGATCTTTTTGGACTGACTAGATGCTAGTTAGTGGGATTGGAACCATATCGGGTGCGTGATATATATATATATATGTATGAGGTGTCGTGGGCATCAGGGCATCGTGGATGCGGGTTACTTGAGGTGTCGTGGGCATCAGGGCATCGTGGATGTGGGTTACATGAGGTACCGTGGGCATCGGGGCATCGTGGATGTGGGTTACTTGAGGTTCCGTGGGCATTGGGGCATCGTGGATACGGGTTAGTTGAGGTTCTAGGCACTCGAACCTCATGGAGGCGGACACCGATGCTATGTGGGTTACGTTGGGTGTCGGTAGCGACACAGGAGCACCAACGAGGTGCATGGGTGACGATGCGTCACAGGAGGACTATGCGTCCGGAAAACAGGTTAGTAAACCTCGGTTGCTTTAAATTGTGTTTGGTTGAGACCGAGTAGGCAATTCCTAAGGTGGGGATCCCCTTGAGGAATTTATCCAGAACCTTGGGATTAGGGTAATTCAGGTTGCTTAACCGGGATGATCATGTTCGGTGCCATCTCCGGGTTTCATTTGGTAGCTCGGGGATGAGCTACGTTAAGTTGGGGAGTTAGAAAGAACCCGAGTTTTTGGAACGGGTCAAAATCCCAAACCTGTTTAAATTTTTGACAGGTTTCTGAGGAAACTGGATTAAATGGGAAGATTTTTGATATTTCAAGACTACACTCCATGTACCTTAAGTATACGCCATTTATGTGTAGGTGAGTGTTCGGCCGTGTGCTCGCATAGTACATGTCGTGTGGTGACCGTGTGGAAATTTCTTAGTACACGGTGTGTAGTTTTTAACACTCCATGTATACCCTCGACCGTGTGAGGCCATAAATGGTGTGCAGGCCGTTGGATGGGGTAGAACCAGGTGCACGCCATGTTTCATTTGGACATGCCATGTAATCTGGCCGTGAATGTGGAATACACATGGCATGTTGGAAAGTCAGCGTGGTAGGGAAGAGGAACCACGTACACGCCGTGTACCCCTAGGTACACGCCGTGTACTCATGTCGGCAGGTTCATAAACTAATTCGGTGGAATCTTTCCATCTTATGAACAGATATATGAACCATACACGGCATGTAGTCCCAAAGTACACACCGTCTACTTTTTTTTTCTTAAAACAGGCAGTAGCCTCGTATTGTGGCAGAACCTCATATCCTCCGCCCAGATACGCGAACCAGGCCTGCTGAACCTCTCTTCCCCTCCCGATCGTCCGTCCGAGACCCGATTCAAGCTCTGATTAGTGGGTTGGAACTCCCTTGGTAAGGCCTCAATTCCTCTCTGGCCGTTTTGTTTGTTTTTCGTTCTAGATTGAGTTATAGGTGCTTGAGCGGGTTTGAATCTTTTCTATATTTACCGCGTTTTAGATGGAATTGGCGGGTGTTACCGGAGGAGTAGGATTGTGCGAGTCTCAGGTAGGTGGTGCATACTTTATTTTGTGTTTTCGCAGTTGTTTTGGTAATGCGTCTTACATTGAATTTTTCGGTATTTTGAGCGGGACACATTTTATCTGTCTTTTCATACTATAATGCTCATTGGACCTCTGGGATGCTTTTGGGTATGCCCGGTTACCAGTTTGCGTGAGCAGGGCCAGGTGAGGGGTTGTTGCTCATCGGGGCATTTTGGCTGAGGGACACCAAAATGGTTTTAATCGGAATATGATTGTTATAAACTGTTTAGATTAATTTATTAAAGCCTGTCATAAGTTTTTAGAGACATTTAAGACCTCAGTGCTGGTATGGGACAACACCTACTAGAGTGCAATTCAACTATTTAGTTTGTTTTGCCAGTTCATGTTTTCTTTTTAAATTTCATATATATGCAATTGCTGTATTACATTTGCTGGACCCTTTTGGGTTGTTTTGGGCTTGGCCTGGTTATGCTTGAGTGATGTCGATCACAGGTTGGGGCTTTTCCCGGGTTATGATGGGTGGTTTTGACCACGGGATTGGGCATCATGGATGTCGGCTTGAGGCAGTACGACTGTCTGGTTGGGCATGGCCCAAGTTACTTGTGTGGTGATGCCATCGGACTTGAGCGACATGGTTGTAGGGACACGAGGTGTCATATGTTTTGGTGGCTTAGGACTATTTTGGGTGATTACCGCTCACCGGGACTTTGAGTAGTGTGCACATAGAGATACTCCGTGATGAGGTGGTTTTGAACACTCGTGTGGGTAGAGGCCCCCGTAGTTGCGGTTAGGTTTTTCTGTTTGGGGGTGATTTCCATAGAAAGCCACGTGGGAGGTGAGGAGCCTTCAGGGAATGTGTGTGCCTTCGGGACGTCGGTACTTGAGACACGTGGTGTCAGGAGGCACGTGGTGCCGGGTTACTATTCTTGGGTGTGCCTTCGGGATGTCGATACTTGAGACACGTGTTGTCAGGAGGCACGTGGTTCCGGGATACTATTCTTGGGTGTGCCTTCGGGACTTCAGTACATGAGACACGAGGTGTTAGGTGGCACGGGGTGCCGGATTACACTCAGAGATTCCAGCGTTGGCCGAAGCAGGTGACACTCCCTGGTGGCTGTGGAGCACTAGGGGAGTTGGTGTTAAAATGTGCATTGTACTATTTAATACTTTACTTGTAAATGCAAGACTGCTTAAACACATATATTTGGTACACACCGTTGGGTGGTGTCCTACTAAGATTTGTCTCAGACCCTGCACGGGCCTTCGGGACGCGTGCAGACTTTATGGATTTACGTGCAGAAAAGAGGCCAGCTTATAGAGTTTGGTTGCGTTAGTTGTTGCATGGTGATGGGATGGACCTTGAGGTCATGCCTAGCTGTGTTTTACTTTGTTTTGTTTACTCTTCTATATCGGCATGCTTACTTGTTGTAGCTACTGTTGGTTAGCCATTGGCGCCCTATTTATATTCAATTGTGTATGACCTTCTTTGGATGCATGTTTTACTGTCCAGTGGTAATTACATGTCCTTAGCATGCTGTTCTGTTTATTTCCACTGCTATTTTTATATTTACTACTTCCTCTGTTTATCAATATTGATTATGATTCTGCTCTGCGGGTCTGGTTCGAGTCTGCTGAGTCTTTCTTTCAGTTGCATCTTTACTATTATACATGGACCAATACCCTTATTAAGATCTTTCGAGAGGGTATAGCCTCCCCACTATACCTATCAGAACCTCGCTGCTAGTCGGTAGCCTTTGGAGTTTTGGGAGGTGCACCTAAGGTAGTGACACCTGACCCGTTCGACACTTTTAGGGTGGTTGGCCGGGTCCGGGACATTACAAAGTGGATACTTCTATGACTGATGTCATTCAAAAATTGACACCTCCTGAAAATGTTAATGATATTGGAAGTTTACTAGGGAATACCAGTTTCTACTGGAGATTCTTAAAAGACTTTTCTAAAACAACTAATCCCATGTGTTCTTTGTTTTTCAAGGATGCACATTTTAAATTTGATTAAAACTATTTAAAATAATTTAATCTTATTAATGAGAAACTCACTACATCACCCATTACAACCTCACTTGAATAAAATTCATCTTTTTAACATATGTGGGATGCTAGTGACATAATTGTAGTTACTATCCATGGAAAGATTAAAGATAAGAAATTTCATGTGGTGTATTATGCTAGTAAACTTCTAGATATATCCAAAAAGAATTACACCACTACATAAAAGGAATTGTTAGCTTTTTTGTCTTCTCTATAAAAGATTATACAATATCCCTTAGGCTCAAAAATCATCATTTTCAATTATCATTCAGCCTTACTGTATTAGATTTATAAGAAAAAAACTAAACCCAGGCTGATTATATAGATTTTGTTGCTACAAGAGTTTGATTTAGAAATTAGGGATAAATAGGGAGATAAAAATTTAGTTACTAACCACCAATATTGGCTTCCTCTTACTAAATATGAAGATACAAGGGAGATAAACTCTTCCTTTCCCGATGAGAAGCTGCTCACTGTTTCTATTAAGAAATATTCATGGTATGCATATTTTTCCAACATCCTTGATGCTGGTATCTTTCCAAAACATTTATCCAATAACCAAAGGAAGAAACTCATTTATGTGATTAAATATTATCTTTGGGATGATCCCATGCTGTTTAGGACATGTGCTAATGGTATTTTTAAGAGGTGTGTTTGTGAGTAAGAGATGATTCTTGTTTTATAGAGTTGTCACTCCCCACCATGGGGAGGTCACCATGGTGGTGAAAATACTATTAAAAAAGTATTACAATATGGTTTCTATTGGCCTACTCTTATAGATTCTATGAGATTTGTGTTTGGCTATGAAAAGTGTTTGAGGTTAGAAAATATTGGTAGGAAGCAAGAGTTACCTAAAGAAATAATACTAGAAGTATTGAATTTTGATGTCTGTGGTTTATATTTCATGGGTCCATTTCCATCATCTCATGGGAATGAGTATATACTTGTTGTTGTTGACTATGTGTCGAAGTTGTTTAAGAGAGTTTCATTTCCCATTAACCAAGACAATTCTGTAATTAAATTTGTTAAAAATAAAATCTTTTCTAGATTTGGAGTTCCAAAACCCTTTATAACTTATAATTTAAAACACTTTAAGAACTATTAATTAAATTAATTGATGAAAAAATATGGGTGTGTTCATAAAACTAGAACTACTTATCATCCACATTATAATGGATAGGTGGAAATTTCAAACAAGGAATTGAAACATATACTTGAGAAAACTGTGTCAAATTAAAGGAAGGGCATGTCTCTTAAGTTGGATGAAGCTTTATAGGCATGTATATCTTTTTTCTAGACAATAATAGGAATGTCTCCTTAGAGTATCTTGTTTGGTAAATCCTATCATTTGCCTCTGGAGTTGCAACATAAGTTTTATTGGGCAGTTATGACGCTGAACATTGAATTTAAGAGTGCTGGTGGGAGGAGATTACTTGAGTTGGGTGATCTGGATGAGATTAGGAAGGAGAGTTATGATAATTAAAGGATTTATAAAGAGAGGACTAAATTAATTCATGATTCTGTCATTCAAGATAATGAATTCAGTCTGGGACTAAAGGTCCTTCTCTTTAATTCTAAACTCAAACTCTACCATAGAAAATTGATGTCCAAGTCGTCTGGACCATTTACTATTGTAAGAGTACTAAAGAATGGAGATTTAGAAATTGTAGGTGAAGAAAAAAACCCATCCTGGTTAATGGGAAAAGTGTGAAGTTGTATTTTTAGGGACATCTGAATGTATTGTCTACCTTCACTGAGCTTCAGAACTGATCTTGAATAAAGCCTGGCTGAAGAATTTAAAACATTGCGTTGCAAGGGAGGCAAACCAAGGTTCTTTTTGTCTTTTTTTTTATATTTTTGACATTGAATAAATTGCTGGATACGTGTTCAATTTTTATGAAATTCCTATTAATTCGTGCTCTTGGATTACTTGGTTTGGTTTTAGGGTTATAAGATACTGGTGTTAAGTCCTTAAGGGAGTGGAATTCCCAAGAAGTGAATTAATGAAAAATCTATTGAGGGATGTGTCTTAACTAATGTTTTCATTTTTCTTCTCCTAGTTTGTTTTAATAAAATTTACTACAATTCACAGTAATTACTATCAGTGATATGGTGACTGTTACCTTGAAAATTCAACATGTATTAGAAAATTCTACTATATGTGTACTAAAAATTCTATTGCATTTCTTGCTACTGGAATAAAAAAATTCTGCATATGTTTACAATTATTCTTATATTGGAATAAAAGTCATGTGTATATCACTATGATGAAAATAAAAATTTTACATGCCTCATTATAAAAAAAACTAAATTTCATTATTATTAATATCATTCGCTGCATGAACATATGTGTGTGGGGATACTTGATTTTTAGTGTTTGTGTTTTATTTAATCTCCTTGTATATTTGGGGTGTTTAGATGATCTTTTTCTTCTGTATTGAACAACCAATTGAATCGTAGTTTCTAAACATTCTTACACCCTATCTACTGTGCACCGAAAAACTATATGCTAATTCTTTTACTGAATTAAAAATATATGTCACTGGACATAAATATTAATACATGCAATTTCTAATTAACCTACAATAAACTTATTCATTGAGGTAAAAAATATTTTTTTGAACATCAAAGATACCCTTTAAACAAGTAATAAATATACTCTATTGAAAATCTGTTTTTAACATTAACTGTTAAATTGGTCTTCTTTATATTTGGAATTCTACATTGGGGAAAAAGTTGGGTTTTAAGTGTGGGGGTGGGGGTAAATTATTTACCGTACTAAACAGTGATTAATTAAAAGCTAATCAATTCCCACTACAACTTTGAACTTTTTTTTAAAAAGGGTAATTTTTTAAAAAAATTCTGTTATAATTTTAGGCTTCATACTATACCCAATTTAGTCTTTCCTTAGGGTGATTCTTGATGGGTAGTTAAGAAATGCTTTGATTATGAAATTAATGATAGCAGATGATTATTGAGTGATCATTACTCAATGATTTAATGGAGATTTTCGTTTTGGGCTACCTATGAAAGTGATTTAGGTTACATGTTTTTTGAGTTATGATCATAACTACATGAACTGGAAGTTTGAATCTATCTTATGGGCTTCATTATTCTTTTTTTATTTTAATAAAAATGATAATCATTTTATTGACCCATTATAAATTATTTTTGATATAAATATTTTAAAAATAGAGTAGTCTGGGAATCTTGGATCCCACAGTGAATCTATGAGACCCTAGATGATGGGTGCATTTCTGTTCACTTTAATCCCTTTGTACACCTTGAATAATTCATTTCACATTTCATAGAACATGATACATGGCTTGGGAATAATTAAATAAATTGTCTATGGTCAAAAATGAGTTCATTAAGGTGAGGGGAATGATGAACGTTGGATGAAGAAGGGGACAATTGGTTTATATGGGTTTCATTTAGGTTGTATCAATAAGGTTATTGAAAAAAAATATTTATAGTTGGAACCTAGGTGATGTGTCAAAGTACTATGTTCCTCTCTTATGTTTTTATTCCAATGATACTTTACTTCTAGTCACTCTTGGACTTTGGACTAAAGCCCAGATTGAAATGACTTGTTATGTAGTTTCACATATGAGGCATGACACCTTCTTTGATGGGTGATCTTTTCTATCTTGATTACTCTTTGAGTATTTGTTCTAGGAAAGACTTGATTTGATGATATCTTTTCAAAAAGTCTAAATTAATTTTATGTCCTCAATTCTTAAGTGATAAACATATTATAGTTAGAACTGAAACATAAACACTTTACTATTTTTCAAAGATTATTAAAACATGAGATTGTTTGAGGAAAAACAATGCTTAAGTTGGGGGGAATTTGATGTTGCTTTATTTTTGAATAGTTTTTCCACATATTTTATTTTATTTTTAACAATTTATTTATTTTTTAAAAAGCATTTTAATAACTAATATCCCTTTCATTTTTTTATTAATAAATTTATTAATTAATCAGTTTTTAATTAAATATGTGTTTTTAGTCTTTTTATAGTTAATTTAGTCATTCTAATTATTCTAATTATATTAACTTAGTTTCTAGTTTAATAATCTTAATATGGTTAATATTTTAAAAATTTTAAATGTTTATTATTAAATCTGTTGTTCATTTTTATTTACATTTTTCTAATCGAGGTTTTAATTTAAAACATTACCATTTAAATTAGATTTATTAAAATAAATTAACATTATTTATTGACTAGTATAATTATTTTTTTAATAGATAAGTAAAAATTTATTTTAAAGTTTAATAAAATAATTTGTTTTTAATTTTAGGTTTTCATTTTGTCATCTAATTAATTAACTTAGTTGTTTAATATATTTAGTTAATTTTAATTATTTCAATTTTATGTTTTTAGTTAATTATTTGTATATGATTTTCATTCATTTATATATTAAATTAATTAATCATAATATTTATATTCTCAGTTAATAATTAACTCACTTTTATTTTTTAGTTTATTTAATAATTTAGTTAGTTTTTAATTTAGGTAATTATTTAGTCTTTAACTATTTAGTTAATTTCTCTTTTGTTTTAATTAATTGATATTTTATTAATTTTATTATCTGTATAATATTTATTTATTGTTTGTAGTTCAATTTGTTCTATCGGTGAGTCGTGACTCACTGATAACCTCCTATCCATCAGTGCGAACGATGGTTTAAGGCTTTGGGACTGATTCGTGGTGACTCACCGATGTCGCGACTCATTTATCACATTGAAACAACATCAGTCTCTCCTGCACATCGGCTTCAGTCTCTCATTTTTAACTATTGGTGACTCATTTTTTATTTTAACTATAGGTGAGTCATTAACTCACTGTTCATATGTTTTCATTAGTTCAAGGCTCACACCGGTCTCTCAATTTATTTCAACTATCGGTGTCTCATTATTTTCTTCCATCGATGTATCCCGCATACACTGATAGTCATTCCCTTAACATTTTCTCACATTGGCATGTTGAAATTTCATGCAATCACCAATTGTTCAATTTTTTCTCCATTTTTTCTTTCTCTTGGTGAGTCAATGACCCACCATTGGAACCAACTCTCCTTTACCTTCTTTTAACTATTAGTGCCACCCTCTGCTTCACCCCATTCACTCACTCAGAGATAGTTTAATTTTACCCCTCCATTACGACATACCGATCCCCGCTTCCATCGCGAGAACCCAATTAATTCTATCTTTCTATCTCACCCTCTATCTCTAACCAATATCAGTCTCTATGCCTTCACCCTCCTCTGCCTCTTTGCATCGTGGTTTCCCTGCAACATCGTTCTAACATGGGTTTATCTGCAATCTACCTCTATCAATTACAATCTAGATTCATATCTACAAAAAAATCATATTATTCCTCAGATCTGAAGTATGGTAGCTAAGATCCACAACTAGATAAAACATGAACTGAACTTGTGTTGGTGAGTTCTGCTACGATTATGATTTACCGATGCTGGTGACTTATCCAAACCCCTACCGTCACCCATATTTTTATCGCCTTCTATGTCAAGCCAGATCCACGATGCTGGGTTGAATAAGAAACTACGCTTCAGGGAAGAGGGTTGTTACTATGTCGAACGAAGGCTATAATTTGAGTAGATATCCGTATAACTAAAAAAAGGTGAGGGTTAATCGGTGCTAAGATTCCTTAACATCGCGAAATGAGGAAGATGAGTGAGGAAAGTCGTGGCCGCCGTGCTTGATATGTGCCGTGAGGCTGAGGTGTCAATTTGCTGAAGACCTTGTCCCCATTCCCCAGTCTACTTCCATGTCGCTAGATGGAATCACTACCAAGGGTTTTTAGGATGGAGAACCAGGAACACCCTCCCCTTTGCTGTGTGGCTGGTTTGGGGAAGGAAGTAGGAGATGAAATGATAAATTAAAATAAAACTAAGATACAAAACTAAAATAAAAATAAATAAATTAAAATATTAAACAATAACTTAACTATATAAAATAAAATATAAATAATAATGTATAAATAAAATTCCAAATAAACTAAACTAATTAACTTAAATTCGAAACAATTATTAATAATAAACTAATAAAAAACATAACAATTTTAATTGACATTAATCATAATAATTAATCATTAATATATTCTTAACTATTTAATTTAATATTTAGAACTTAAATTTTAACTACTTGTAAATTTAAATAAAGTAAATTATTTTAGTTAATTAATTTTTTAACAGATATCTTTATTCTAAAATAAAATTAACTTTTATAAATATATTAAATTCAATAAGTTAATTACTTAATTACTTAATAAAAATATTTAATAATTAAAAATTAATGTTTTGGACTAAATAAATAAAATATCTATGTAATAACTATTAAGCTATCTATCTTTTTTTAATTGTTTTATAATCTTGTTTTCATAATTTTAACTTTTTTTGTTGTTATTTACTTTTCCAGTTCACACCATTGCCTTAAAAATGTCCAGGTGCATTCAACTAACTCATCCGGAGTTAGTTACAAGGAAGAATCTACTATGATGTGTGGTTCGTAAAAAATAACATGTGTGTGGTGCAACAGTAAAAGAAAAATTTATGTTGGTGAAGAGTGGGAGTGATGAGTAAAAAAAGAATGGGTACTTAAAATAGATCAAGCATCAGATTTAGGGAGGGGGTAAATTGAATGAAACATTCGAGCATAGAATCATTAAATATTCAAGAGCTTCTCTCCCATCGGAGCAGGGAGGTTTGGTGAACATCCCATGAGTTAAAAGAGCATTTGAGCATAGTATATGTCGGGTGGTTGTTCATCCCTTGTGTTTGAATTATTATACTCTGATTTATAATCTTATCAATTACTGTTATGATAATAAACATGTTTTCTATATAAATCTCATTGTTCTAGGAGAAATTTATGTTTCTATAGTTTTCTTCAAATTCACTTTTTCACTTCATCCTTTCGATGTATTAAATATTGATCGGCGAGATCAATACCAAATTCAATAAATTGCTTCATACCACAAGAACATAATTTAAAAAATTATACAATAAATTGGAAATATTGATCGTGGAAACCTCATTCAAAAGGTAATAAATTCATAAAACTTCAGGACTTACAGTGTGTTCATCTTGTTGTTTCTCTCAATTAAAGACTTTCATAGTTGATCTATTTGGAGTGAAAAACTCTGAACTTGATCAAACTGTCTGACTTAACTCTTAAGAAGGGAGGTAAGTCATTCACTTTAAATGGTGGTATACTGCCAAAACTTAGAAGTGAATTGGAATACTCTGAAAGTCAGTAGAATGGATAATTTTCCCCTGGTGATTTACTTTGATAGTCAATTTATCTATGTTCTTAATATTTTTTTTCATTGTTTTTGATTTGTTTTCTTGTTTCATCATAGTCTGGATCAAATAAATTAAACAATTGTGTCACTTTACTACATTATAAAATCATAAACAAATAAAATAAAAATAAATAGTAAAAAATAAGAAATCTACTCCACTGTTGATAGTAGTGGGGTATTTTGAATGTTTTTAGAAGAATAGTGGTAAAAATGTCCTTCTCTGTGGGTTCGAACCTACATGCCACGTATACAGTAGTTAGTAGGAATTTGAATTTTAAACATTGACCAACTTCAATAATAGTTCAGGTCATTCATACTAGCTCAAGAAATTTCTAAATCCAAAAGACTTAATCATTAGTGATCAATACAAACATCATAATGGAATTATGAAAAACTCATCCTACAAAATCTGTTACTCTTTAAAATCATTAAATTAAATTTAAGTTCAACACAAATAACTCTTGATTCAATATATTTTACTTTAGTTTAGGATATTTTATATTTTTTAGCATAATTCCTCAACATAATAAAACATTCACAATGGTAGTTATTGAGAATTTGATCAATCAAATAATTGCCTATAACAGTGTCTAGATAGATCTGTAGTCTGAGGCCCACTCATCTTGCACTAAGTGAAGATCGAGTTAATTCTCAACCATAATTTTTAGGTTCCTTACCTCTAGGTTAATCTATTCCACAACCACATACACTTTCTAGTATATGTGTAGGGATTTAACGTCTAATAACCACAAAAATTTAAAATTTAAGAAAATGTTAAGATTTTAACCTATAATTAAACTCATCCTAGTGTTGCCACTATTTTTATCTAATACAAATCCCCCAAATTAACTAAAACAATCCTAGAAAATATCTCCACCATTACCTAATACCAACTTTTGTCTCAAGACAAAGATATCTTTATTTTACACCATTTTAAAAAGTTGATTATTACATTTAAAAAATAATCACCTAATCCCAAGAATGGAGGGTTTTGTGTCTTTGAGGATTAACATGATAACCAAATATTTTATTATTCTTTTGATTGTTTCCCTATAATCAATCCAAAATAAAACCCCTTTTAGTCTTCTAATGAGTTATACTTATCTTCACGTCCTAGGGAATGAAATCAAAAAGGGGTGAAATCAGACTCTTGGAAAGGGAAAAACTAAACATCATTTCATCATGGGTTATATCATAATCCTAAAAGAGAAAATTAGTATTGGATAAAAAAATTATTAAAAATAATAATGAATAATAATATATTTTCAAAATTCATGATAGAATGACACGTAATCTCAAATAAACTAACATATTCTATAGTAAAATTATTTGAGACAATAATCATGAGCAAAGGTTAATAGTCCTAGGAATATATAAAATATATAATGACATTGAAAATGGGAATGATAAGGAATTCTAACACAAACATAAGAATCGAAAATCTTGTGAACCAAGATATATGTGCGATGTTTACAAAAAAACATTTGAACCGTGATCCTAAATCATGTTTAAATAAAAATACAACATAAAAATTTTACTACATCTATTTCATAAAAATAAAATTGGAACAGATATTCCCACTTCACAATTAAAAAAAATTAAAAAACAATTCTCACGTCATAATTAAACAAAATATTTTGAACAATGATTCCCAAATCACGTTCATACAAAAATACTTATAAACAAATTTTCCTTCATAATTTTCACAAAATAAAAACTTATGAACAAGGAATCCAACATCATATTCATGGAAATTTAAATTATCTCACGTGATATTAAATCTTAATCATTTCATTAGAGGGTTATATAAAACAACATAATTCATAATAATTTTCACGACCCACCTATACCAAGATGAGGAAAGGGATAGAAAATTTCCAAACCCATCCTTCCTCAAGTTGAAGGAGTGATAATGACCCCTATGTCCGGCCTTTAACAGGCCCTAGAGTGGGGACTATCACCAAGGGTATAGAATCATACGTAATATGGAAGGAATTACCTTATTATTTGTAGGATCAAGTGATACGATGATAAAAAACCCAAAACAACTCAAATATGAAGGAAATATTAAATCCAAAACCCATTCCCATATGCATGTTCAATGATAAACCCATACAATTGCACGATAACTCCAACGGGAAAGTACAAAAAGAAAGAAAACAACAACGAAAGCTATCCCGATGTCTAAGATAGTATGGTCCCACATGGTCCTTGAATTCCTCCGAGAAACCTGAAAGCAATTTTATAAACCTAGGGTGACTATACAGGTATAGTCAGAGTGGAAAACTAACATCTCTCATGCATAAGTGGAAAGATAATCAAATGCACCATGAGAAAAAATAGAGATAACCAAAATACGTAGTAAGGAAAACTATCCACCCAACATTCCCAAGGCACACTCCTCAAATTACATACATCACATAAAGTAATATTGATATAACATATACATTTAGGTACCCCACACCACTTTCCCCCTATTTATTTAAGACATCCTACACATCATACCTCCCCTGCCATTTTCACTGTAGTTCCACTACATCCCCAACAACAATCTTATGGGCCACCGAAACCACGTATCCTACCCACATACATTTGGGCCACCACAACCCCACGTAACCTTTCCCACAGAAACCTATGCTAGAATAACTACCCCCACACCTGAAGACACTTGAGACTTATCCCAAAGACACTTGGGGAACAACCTGGCTGCACACACCTGGGCAACCACCACAACATACCCTGCCCAAATAATCATGGGCTATAATGGAACTCAAGTTGTCATATCTTGATCAAATAGTCTTGGGAAACTCGGGGGAGGGAGAATAAAGGAGCTAATATCCATCCACCCAATAAGAGTGTTGAAAAAACCCTCCCCCATGAAATGGGGGTGTTTGGAATGATGTTTTCAACTTGGGTGAGGTGTGAATAAGAAACAAAAAACTAAATTTATACGTATAGGTAAAAAAGTACTCATCCCAACCTAGGGGTTCCAAAACAAGCCCGCACACAAACACCCTCATTACTATTCATTCATACAAAAGTACAATAGCCACAACCAGAGAACAACACATTCCTTGAAAACAATTCCCCACTAAACCAATTCTTGTTATCATATTCAAGTGATTCCTTTTAAATAATTATTCATTATCAATCAACTAACAGAAAAATCAACCAACCAAGGAAGAAAAAACAACCAAGTAGTAAATTAAGCATTCACACCCGGTTCTCTTGTAGTGTCACAACAACAAAAGGGATATGCGAGATCCCTCAAAGTACTGGAACCAAACCAAGAAGTAACATACGGACCCACACGGCCTCAAATACATAAACAAAAAACTTCACAATAGGGGATCCCTTCCCCATCCTTGTCACCGTATAAGCATCAATAAGAACAACAACAAATGATACTAAGATAGAGTAAGGGAGTATTCAGATTCAAACAAACCATTCAAAAGTTTTTTATTTCCATTTGGGTAACCAGGATGATCACACAAGGATCTTGTTAACTGGACATCCATTTAATCATCCATGTTTACGTGATTTAACCAATTTCCATGTTACATCCATTCAATCATCGTAGGAGACATTAGTTCATTAGTGCGCAAGAAATACCACTAATGTCCTTGATTTTCAGTGGGCCCAAGCCCATAAAATTCACAACATATAAGAAAAGGTAAATTAGTACAACAATATCATCAAACACACCCCTTAATTATTTAAAAGTCTATTTATTATCATTGTTATGTTTTTGTTTCATCCATCCTAGAAAGAAATATTATCAAACCAACCCGATATGATACACAGTAAATACATGGTTGATCAATGATTGACGTTTCCTTACGCCAAAAACTATGGATGTGCAAGTATCAGGAAAAAATACACAAAGGCTGAGAAAGAAGGGCCCGAGCATGGTCGCATGACTTGTATCTTGAGGAAGGACTTCAAGTGCATCTATAGAAAACCCGAGAGATCGTGGAAGATGATCTTTATGACAAATGGCTGACCCAATAATAACAATATATGCCATTTCAAAACGATTGAAAAATGGGTTGTGGATTGACCACATTGGTGGTCAGTATCACATGTTAGAAATTATTATGATTCAATAATTCTCCTTGAATATGGTGATGATAATGGCCATGAGTAAATAAATTTACATTAAATGAAAAAAACACGTAACAGGGGTGGATCTAAAAAGTATAGGAGAAAGGGTGGAACTGAGGAAAAAGCCACATGACTTGGTAAGTTAAGGGTTTCCCTGCTCTTGGTGGATTTTAGATATCATTTATGGGATTTAGAAATGGCCTTTAATGACTTTTAAAGGATAAAAGGACTTAAAAGTGGCGTTATAGGAAAACTGGGGAAGGAAACCCAGACACCCCTCTGTGGCCGAATGGTGAGACGGATCAGTGAAACCTATCTGTCAAGCTGATCAGGTGAAGCTGATTCGATGAAGCCGATGAGTGAATCTGATTGGGTAAAGCAGGTCAGTGAAACCGATCTGGTGAAGGTGATATATGAAGTGGATTAGTGAAACTTACCGAGTGATGCAGATCTGGTAAAGTTGATCCGTGAAACTGACTGGGTGATGCTGGTCAGTGAAAATAATTGGGTGAAACTGATTAGTGAAACTAATCAGGTGAAAGAGATTTGCTGAAGTAGATCAATGAGATCGATCAGGTGAAACTGATCAGGTGAACCTGATCAGTGAAACTGGTCGGGTGAAACCGATCGGGTGAAACCAATCATTGAGATACCCATGGGTGAATCCAAATGGTGAGAATAATGGTTGAAACTGGCCAGTATGACCAATGGGTGAAACCGATCGGTGAGACCGATGGGTGAAACCAATCAGTGAGACTGATGGGTGAAACCCATCGGTGAGACCAACGGGTGAAACCAATAATTGAGATAGATGGGTGAAACCGATGGAGTTAATCTGTGAAGCTGATCACGGGAAGCTAATTAGTGAAGATGATATGTGAAGCTGATCAATGAAGCTGATCAATGAAGATGATATGTGAAGCGGTCGTGTGAAGCTAATCTGGGAAGCTGATGTGTGAAGCTGATCAATGAAGCTGATTAGTGAAGCTGATATGTGAAGCTGATCAGTGAAAGTGATCCGTGATGTAGATTAGTGAACCTGATCAGTGTAAGAACCCGGATCTTTATTCAGGTATGTTTTCCCTTTTTCTGGAGTTTTTAAGGATATTAAATTTTCTAGAAATTTCAGAAGTACACGCTGTGTACTTTCCGAGTACATGCGGTGTACTCTTCCCCGACTTGAAGTCGTGTGCTGGCTGTGTCCGTGCCATACACACGATGTGTAAGGCTAAGGTGGAAGCCGGTTTTTTCGGAGTATGAAAAAATTTAAGTACACTCCGTGTACTCAAGAAGTACACACCGTGTACTTTTTTTCATGAAACGGACCGGGGACGCGTCTAACCCCCAAAATCATCTTCTTCTTCAGTTTTCGTCCATCTGAAGTGACCCGTACAGCCGAATCATCGACGAACTCTCGCCTCTCCATCTGTTCTCCGATTCGAGCACGGTCAGTTGAGTTGGAATCGCAGCGGCGAGTTCTTCCTTTTTCTGGAGTCTTGTTTCTTGATTTTTCCTCATTTCCAAGATATCGCGGGATGAACGTTTCGTGCATTTTCTCAGATATACGTTTTTCTAAGAGGAATCTGTCATCGAGGTTCACGTATATCGATCTTCTCAAATCGAGGTAGGTGGTTTGTTCCTTTCCATAGAAAGTTGATGAATATTATGTGCAAATTTCACCAATACCCTTGAACGAGGTATTTTGTGTTTCCTGTTTTGCCCTTGTTGCTTTCCTTCTTTGCTTGATTGCTTTAGTAGAGGTTGTTGCTTTTGAGTAGTGTAATTTATTTTGTGCTCAGGTTGCTTTTCCATGCTTGTTTTCCCTGATGGGAATTTTTCCAGTTTCCATACCTTGTTGTAGGATAGTTGAACTATCTCTTTTGAAATGCTGTTGAGCCTTAGTTGTTAGCCAAGTAGTTCTTGAGGTTTACTGATGATGCACGCATGCTGATCATGTTTAGTTATACTCAGGACTGTGAGAACCAAGAGTATTGGACCAAAGGGAGAATTGACGGAAGGACTTCTCCAGAGTGTCTTTATGAACGATGCGAGACCAAAGGGAGAATTGACGGAAGGGATTCTCCAAAGTTTCTTTTAACTACGACGCGAGAAACTGGGGGAATTGACGTTGAGTGCTTCTTTAGAGAGCCTTTAGAAGGATACGAGACTATAGGGGGAATTGACGGTGAGTGCTTTCCCTAGAGAGCCTGCTTAATTACATAGCTAAACCAGAGGGGTGAGACTGTGTGTGCCTCCTAGAGGGTTTCTAGTACCTAGAGGTTGAACCATAGGGGTTAGACTATGAGATCTACCTAGAGGGTTACCTGTTTTCTTCTTGTTTCTTACTTCTTACTTGTGTACCTTACATATTAGAACTGTGGATTGTAGCTGCTCGTGCTTTCCTATTTACTGCTTCTTGTTATTTTACTTCCATGTATTCATTGACAGTTAGGCATAGATCTTTGGGTGATTGCCTACTGGGATTGTATCTCACACCCTGTTTGGGCCATGTATTTGGGCCCAAGCAGACTATGTTGCTGCAGGTATAGATAAGGGCAAGCTCCCTTCTACTTTAGGATCTTAACTGCATCAGGAGCTGGGGAGCATGGGACTGAGCCATGGCTCACGATGCTGAGGAGTTTTCTTTGTTTTTCTTTTGAACTTGGTTTTAGTTTTATTCCAGCATGTTGTTGTGTTTTCTGTTTTCCATAGATACTTATACCTGCTGCATTATTGTCATCATTGTTATATATCTGCATTGCTTTCGCTATTTAGTTTCTGCTGTTACGCATGTTTTTTGCTGCTTCCGCTGTTTATTTTTGTATTGTTTCCTTGTATACATTACCGAATGAGGGCATAGTTTCCCCACCGACTCACCAAGGCCCTATCTTCTAGTCAGAAGCCTATGGTGTTCGGGGAAACACGCTTGATGTCATGTGGCGAACCGTGTACGGGGAACCAGTGGAGGGGCTCCAGACTCAGGACATTACAATGTGGTATCAGAGGGGTTATTTCATCTTGCTTTACTGTCTGGAAACCTTAGACAGGGATAGGAAGGATTTAGTACTTGGCATTAAGCTGTGCTCAGGAGTAGCTAACCCATGTACAGGGAAAATCCATACTACCTCGTTAATTGTAGTTGCTGATTCTGCAATTTTATAGTTGACCTGATTTCACCGAGAGTGATTCACATGGCTTGGGCTATTACTGTTTTCATATTTCGATTCTATTTCTGTCGCAACCCGATGAGATGAGGGTATTCCATCTCATGCATCATATAGAAACTTGTAGAAATCACATTCCATGCATTCTTGCCATGCCATCTAGGGTGCATTAGCGATTGCATTCTATTGTGATAGGCTCTGTGTAGATTATGCATGCTGTTGTGATAGACGCTTGATATAATCTCTACTGTTATGTTAGAAAAATGTTTGTTTTGTTCCTTGCTTAAAAATGAACACTGAATTTTGGTTCTTGAGGTTTTATGGGCCCTCGCGGATCGGAATTTGGAACATTTTTCCTTGTTTTTAGTATTTCTGGAATTCAGTGCAGTTTCTAAGCTACTGCCAGAAAAAACCAGAATACACGGCGTGTACTTTTTAGATACACGCCGTGTAGTTTTCAGGCCATGTCACTGATCGTGTGAGAAGAACATGGTGTCATGGGAGTAACTTCGAGAACACGCTATGTACCATTGGTACACGCTGTGTGAGTTCGGAGCCGTGTACCCAGTCGTGTCACTAACAACATGGGCTGGGGATGCTCGGGTAGAACACGCCGTGTCCATAGGGAACATGCCGTGTAGTTCTGTCCAGGTACCCAGCCGTGTCATGAACAACACAGGCCGACGTGACTTTCTTTTCCGCATGCCGTGTTTGTTCGGAAAACGTCGTGTAGTCTTGTCCAGGTACCCAGCCCTGTCTCGAACAACACGGGATGGTGTCACCTTTGTCCATACACTCCATGTTTGTTTGGAGCATACCGTGTATGGTCCAGCTGTGTAGACGGCCGTGTACTCAACAACACGGACCGCCGAAGCCTTGTCTAGTGCATGCCGTGTTTGTTTCGAACACGCAGTGTAGTCTCGGGTTGAGTTAGACTGTGTGGGTTAGCCGTGTATGGAGGCTCGGGCAGGGGAATAGTTTCAAGTACATGTCGTGTGTGGTGGACAACACGCCGTGTAGTTTGAAGTATACATGACTTGTAGGGTGAGAGTACACACCCATGTCAGTGGTTTTAGAAGACACGCCTTGTAGATTTATACACGCCGTGTAGTTGTGTTTTGCAATCTTGTGTGTTTTTCATTCCCTGTTCCCATTTTGTACTCTTGTGTTTTCTGTCCTCGTTTTCGTGCTCTAAGGTGTGCTTTTGGTATTTCAGAGCTATTCCTCCGAGACATCCTCCGGTTGTGCGTCTTTCGTCAGGCAGTGATCAGACTCCAGACAAGGCTGATCAGGGACTTCCTGTCGATCCCCCAGCTGAGCCAGCCTTGGCAACAGTTGTTGTACCAGTCATGGGTGCTGATGCGCAGTTCAGGGATGGTTTCATGAGGATGATGTAGACCTTCCAGGGAGCACCGCCTCCTTCCTCGTCTATGGCAGAATTGACACGGGTTTCCCAGCAGCAGCATCCTCCCACGTTCTCAGGGGAGGGAGGACCCCAGGCTATAGAGTCGTGGATGGAAGCCATGCTAACTATCTTCGAGCATTTGGAGATGCCTCCAGAGAGGTGGGTCAAGCTCGCCACCTACATGCTCCGAGACTCCGCCAAGAGGTGGTGGGACATGATCTCACAGGCGGGTCAACAACAGGCTATGACCTGGGAGGAGTTCCAGCACATGTTCTACGACTACTTCTACCCAATGACCCTGAGGGCCAATCGAGCCCAAGAGTTCATGATATTAGAGCAGGGTACTCTATCTTTCATGGATTATTTCCCTCGTTTAACTAAGCTGCAGCATTTTACACCCCTTCGGGATGGGTGTGGGGTGTTCATGGCGAGGAAGTTTGAGGATGGACTCAGGCGGGAGATTCCCTCGCAGGTGAACATCTTCCAGCTAAATTCTATTACTTCCATCGTTAACCAGGCACTAATTGCGGAGCGCAATTTGAGAGACTCTGGAGCTGCGAGCCAGGGTGGTTATGCTTCTAGAATTAGCCTTCCTCCAGATGATAGCAAGAAGCACCATAGGGAGCCTACGCGCGGTGATTCGAGGAAGTGAGACGCATCATCAGGCATCAAGGTGACATGCTACCAGTGTGGCCGGACAGGGCACACGAGGCCGCAGTGCCAGAGGGACCCCGTGGAGTACCGATCTTGCGGAAAGATGGGTTACCTTCAGCGTTTCTACCAGGTTTTCTCACCAGCAGCTGTTGACCGGGGTTCTTCCAGGACTCCTTATTCAGGAGCAGCACCACCAGTCTCTCACCAGTTAGCGAACTGGAGTTCTTCCAGCCGTTTGGGCCGAGGTGGAGGTCGAGGCCGTGGAAGTTAGCCACCTGTTCCTCAGCTCCAGCAGGGAGGTTCAGCTCAGAGTGGTTAGCTAGGGGCGCAGGGCCGCGACACAGGACAGTCATTCGCCATGGAGCAGACATATCATGAGTAGGATCCCGACCCTTATACTGTTCGAGGTACGATTTTAGTAGCCTCAGTTTTATCTTCATCCCTTTTCTATATTGGTTCAACTCATAGATTTTTCTCTATTGCCGTTGTGGAGAGCCTTGGACTCTGCATCTTTTCTTCTACCGACTCGTTGACAATAGACACACCTTTGGGAATGAGGACATCGAGTGTACGCTAGTGTAGGGAGTGCCCTCTCGAGGTTGCAGAGTATCGCTTCTTATGGGATCTCTATGTCCTAGAGATGACAGGCTATGATGTCATTCTCACATGGACTGGTTGATTCCCTCCCAGAAAATCGTTGACTATTATCGTCGTAGAGTCATTTTAATTTCACCAGAGAGTTAATCTTTCCTTCATAGAGGCGAATGGGACGTTTGGGCGAGTCTGGCGGGACTCGATAATCTTGGGCTAGGAGGAGTGACGACCGAGATTTCAAGCCTTTACCTGGATGATCAAGGGACTCCACAGTTGGACATTCCTCCAATGGTGATCGTTTGAGGGATGTCTTTCTAGAGGACTTTTCCGGTCTGCCTCCAGAGCATGAGGTAGACTTCTCTATTGAGCTCGTGCCAGGAGCGGCACCAGTGTCCATTCCTCCATATAGGATGGCCACACCTGAGTTGCAGGAGCTCAAGAAGCAGTTAGAGGAGCTACATGCTAAGGGTTTCATCCGACCCAGTACTTCTCCTTGGGGTTCGCCGGTTCTGTTTGCGAAGAAGGCAGACGGTACCCTTCGGCTTTGTGTGGATTATCGAAAACTGAACCAGTTGACGATCAAGAACGGATATCCTTTTCTGAGGATTGATGACCTTTTCGATCAGTTTCGAGGAGCCCGGGTGTTCTTGAAGAACAACTTGAGGTCCGGTTACCATCAGTTGCGCGTTAGACCATCAGATATACCTCTGACAGCCATCAGGAGCAGGTATAGTCTATACGAGTATATAGTCATGCCGTTCGGAGTCACGAACGCACCTATAGTTTTCATGCCACTGATGAACCGAGTGTTCCATCCTTACTTGGATTCCTCCGTCGTGGTCTTCGTGGATGATATCTTGGTGTACTCTCACACTCGACACGACCATGCCACACATCTTGAGATCGTTCTGAGTACACTGAGAGGGCATTGACTTTATGCTAAACTCTCTAAGTTCCACCACTGGATGGATCAGATTCACTTCTTAGGTCAGGTCATCTCAGAGGCTGGAGTATCTGTGGACCCAGAGAAAGTGAGAGCTGTAGTTTCCTGGGAGCAGCCGAAGAACGTTTTTGAGGTACGAAGCTTTCTATGGCTGGCTGGATGCTACATAAGCTTTATTCAGGACTTTTATCTTTTAGCAGCACCCTTGACAGGTCCGACCAGGAAGGGGGAAAAGTTCTTATGGTCAGGTTCTTGTGAGTCAGCCTTTCAGGAGCTGAAAGGGAGGTTGACGTCAGAATCGATACTAGTCTTGCCAGAGCCAGACAAGAGCTACACTATTTACTGTGATGCTTTGGGTATCGGGCTGGGAGCTATTCTTATGCAGGGAGATGGAGTCGTTGCGTATGGGTCTCGGCAGCAGAGGCCAAATGAGAGTAACTACCCTACACACGATCTGGAGTTGGCAGCTGTTGTTCATGCCTTGCACTGTTGGAGACACTATCTTCTGGGAGAGCACTTTGTGGTCTCTACTGACCACAAGAGTCTCAAGTATAGCTTCACCCAGCATGATTTGAATCTGAGGCAGTGTAGGTGGGTCGAGTATCTACAATCTTTTGACTTTGAGATTTCCTATACGCCGGGAAAGGGCAACGCCGTGGCAGATTCGTTGAGTAGGAGAACCCAGATTCAGGAAGTTCAGGAGGCCAGTAGTGAGTGGCAGTTGATGGCTCTGTTTTCCGGGATGCATCTATAGGTGCACGATAGACAGGGACATACCTTTATATCTTCTATAGCTGTTACCTCCACACTTCTTGATCGAGTACGGATGAGGAAGCTATCAGACTCGGAAGGCTTAGTCCTGCGGTATAGTATGTCAGGACGGGACCCTCTTTCTGGATGGACAGTCGGAGAGGATGAGAACATGCATTTCCAAGGACGCGTATGGGTGCCAGCAGACATACACGAGGAGCTGATGCGGGATTTCCATTCCTCAGTTTGGGCAGTTCATCCTGGCATCGCCAAGATGTATCGGGATCTTCATCATCAGTACTGGTGGCCAGGTATGAAGAAGGATGTTGCTAGTTTTGTCATGAGATGTTCTACTTGTCAGCAGGTGAAACCAGAGCATCAGCGACCAGCCGACCTTTTACAGCAGTTACCCATTACGGAGTGGAAGTGGAAAAATGTTGCGATTGACTTCGTGACCGGGTTTCCGAGGTCACCTTGAGGGAACGATGCTGTTTGGGTTTTCTTCGACAGACTTAAGAACGTTTCCAACTTCTTACCGATCAAGGAGACCTTCAGTGTCGATGATCTCGGACGACTTTACATCAGAGAGATCATTCGTCTGCATGGAGTTTCGCGCTCTATTGTTTCAGTCAGAGATGCGTGCTTTACCTCTCAGTTCTGGCAGGGACTTTAGAAGGCCTTGGGTACATAGTTACTTTTGAGTACAACATACCATCCTTAGACGGATGGCCAATCCGAGCGCACAAACCAGGTGCTTAAGGATATGCTCCGAGTTTGCATCCTTGACTTTTGAAGTTCTTGGGAGAAGCATATTCCTCTGGTAGAGTTCTCCAACAACAACAGTTTCCAGGTGACCATTCAGATGGCACCATATGAGGATTTGTACGGTAGGCCATGCCGATCACCCCTCTGCTGGCTGGAGGCTGGAGAGACAGCATTGTTGGGACCTCGTCCTGTTCAGGAGACTTCAGAGCAGATAAACCTGATTCAAAAGAGGATGGCTACAGCGCAGTCTCGACAGAAGTCTTATGCTGATCAGCGGAGGAGACCTCTGGAGTTCGAGGTCGGTGATGTCACGACCCGTCCTCGGGGCCCATGCCGTGACTACCCCAAGCCCACCTTCCATAGGCCAGGGGCTGGCGACTAGCACCAAGGCGTAAATCCCGGTAAAAAGGGAAGGCATTGCCTTTGTAAAGTAAACAAACAACACAGAGTAAGCAAGAGGAAAGTAAACACTAAGCAAAAGAAGAGTACAACTGAAAGTGAGGAAAAGTAAATGGGTCAGTATACAAACCCAAACTGAAAGTAAAGTACAACTCGAAAGGGAAAACAACAACTGAAAAGTAAAAGCCGCTACACCGAGCTGTCCACTGGAAATCCCACCTGAAGGGTGGGTACAGATTGCTCCACTGCTCCACGGGACCTGCCGTCCGCTCCGAGCACGTCCCGCCCAGTGGTCCACCTCCAGGTACCGTCCTGCTCTGCAAGCCTCAGCTAAGATCAACGCTGTCCGTCGTCTGCAACAAACACAACGTAGTGCGGGCAAAGCCCATGCAGGGGTGAGTATAAGCTACTCAGTAGGGACCCCGAGACCTCTAAAGGTCTCTCAAATCCACAAAGGATAAACCACGAAGAAAGGTACAATCACGAAGTAACAACCGACACTGCTTAGGTATATGCCCATACATATACCTAAGTCATCAATTTCAAATACGCTCCAACCTCCGAGCCCAAGTACAACTCAGTCCACACAGGAAAGTAAACGTATTCCACACAGGAAAGCAAAACGTAATCCACACAGGATAACACAACACAATCCACACAGGAAAGCAACAGGATTCAGCTCACACAGGTATACTTCTTCGAAAGACGATAAAAATGATCTCTGATCCATCTAAGTCGTCGGACCCACAAAGGATCAATTTGTAACTAACCCCCGCAAAGGACCCACACAGGATCGGGCCCACATAGGACCTGTAGGCGCTGGTTCACACAGGACCGCTGTGCCCAAAGACCCACACAGGATCGGACCCACACTGGATCGGGCCCACACAGGACCTGTAGCACTGATCCACGTAGGATCGCTGAGTGCTGTAGTCTTCATCGTCGAATCCACACAGGATCTCTGTACTGTCGTCGTCGCAGTGACAGTAGCAGTAGAAGCAGTAGTAGTAGCAGTCACAGTCGCAGCCAGCACTAGGGTTCCCGCACACAGCAAGCTCGTACAGGAGGATCCGCTCCACGAGCCGAGAGGCTGATACATAAACTGTCACAAAGTCAAGAGTTGATGTATCCAAAAGTTCCGTATCGTCAATAGGAACTCAACGCAACAGACGGCGCGTCGATCGGACGCCCGGTCTGAGAGTTATTGGCATTTTCGTTCCCGGGGCCCGGTTGGTTTTTAAGGAAAAACCAACCCGACCGTACTCCACCTACGTCCAAACCTCGGGCGGAGTATTCCAAAATATCTGTCTCACTAAGAGGAACACAACAAAGCTGACGACACGTCAATCGGACGTCCGTAGCTCAAGATATGAGCGTTTCCGCTCCGAAGGCCTGGTTGGTTTCGTGAACGAACCAACCCGGCCGAACTCAAAGTATTCCGAAACTTTGAGTGCGATATACCGAAATGACCGTCTTGATCCAAGGATCGCGTTGCCAAAGACAGTTCATCAATTGGAGGTCCGTGCCTCAAGTTATAGCCAAAAGACCGAATCCGTCTCGAACGGGGGGTCCGGGTCCGGGCCGACCCGGCCCGACCCCCCCTGGGTCGGCCCGAACCGGGTCGACCCGACCCGGGTCCGACCCGGCCCGACCGGCGGCGGTCTGGCGCGGCGGCGTGGACCGGCGCGGCGGCACGGCCTGGCGCCGCTGGGGTCACGCGCGGGGGGCTAAGCCCCCGCTTCCAGCATGGCGGCGCAACTTTTAGCCGCGCCATTTTGTGAACCGGCCCCCCTTCGAGGGGGCCTTCTTGAGGGAAACCGGGGGGCCGCATGCCCCCATCAAAGAAACCGCCCCCCACATAAATGGGGGGGGGGGGGTTTGAGAGTTGACCGGGGGAATTTATTCCCCCGGTCTTTGACCTTCCGGCCCGCCACCTGGCCGGCCGGTTTTTCTCCAACGGGACCGGCAAGCCGGTCCCCTTCCGGTTTCCGACGCCGGCGGCCCGGCATGCCGCCGGTCTTCTCGTCTCGCCGCGGCCCGGAACCGGCCGCGGTGTTCGTCGTCCGGCGCGGTGCGATGGCACCACGCCCCTCCGTCGCGCCTTCGATTCCCTTCGACGCGGCGCGATGGCGTCGTGTTTTTGATGATCCTTCCATGGCGTGGCGCGACGGCGCCGCGCAATATAAGTGTGCGAATATCCGCGTGGTGCGACGGCACCACGCCATCTTGTTTCATCCGCAAGATAAATCAACAAGAACAAAGGAGGGGGTTCGGCCGTGTACATGCGGTCCGGCCCCCTCACGTTAAATGATAACAAATATTTAAATATCCTCACGTTAGTCATGTCAGAACCACGAACAAGAATAAATAAATAAACAATTAACAACAACCCCTACCTTGGGTTCAAGTTCGAAGATTGTCAACGACCCGCGGAAGACAACGTCGCGGAGGTCGGGCGTCGCGGTAATCGTTCGTCTAATCCGTTGACGAAGAGGTATGTCCGAAGAGGTACGTCGTTGACGAATCTCCGTAAGCCGACGAAGGAAGTCCGAGGAGGAAGCGGCGTTCCCTATCGTTGACACAGAAGACGAAGAAGAGAGGAGCGGCGTTCTTCGTCCGAGCTTGAGCGTTCTTCATCAAAGCTTGAGCGTTCTTCGTCAAAGTTTGAAGAAGAAAGAAATGATCTCAAATCCTCTCAAGATGGCTAAACAATTCTAACCAAATAAAATAAGCTAAGAGCTTATTTTATTAACTCAACCAAACCTTTTTTAATTTCAAAGGTTTGAAAAAGTTTAAACAACTCAACCTCATTAATAAGCTAAGTTGTCAAAACATTTAAAGAGGGGTTAAAGGGAGTTTGAGAGAAGATGGAAGGTTAGGTTCGTGTGGGCCCCACCACACTTAATCCTCTCAAGGGAGGTTAAGTGGGTGTGGGTCCCAACCCTAACTTCCTTTGAGAGAAGTTAACCAACAAAAGTAAAATAAAAAGTGTTCCACATTTTTATTCAACTTTTTATAATTCTCCCCAAAACTAACTTTCGTCCCGCAATAAACGCAACTTCGGAAAAGGTCTCCTTAAGCAAATATCGGAGTTGCGAGTTCATCGGTGTCCTTGGATTTCAATTCCGAGCACCAGATCTAAAGGTAGAAATTCCCGCTCGTTCGTTCACTGAACGTACCCGAGACAAACTTCGGAAATTGATTCCGGGCACACCGGGCCTCGGAATCAGGTGCCGTCAGAAACCGCGCTCTTGTAAAATTCCAAAGAAAATTAAGAAAAACTTTCCCTTGAATTTTACGGGTCTTTACATTACTCCCACCTCAGGGCTTTACGTCCCCGTAAAGATACATCAAAAACTAGGGAAACAAATGAGGGTACTGAGCACGCATCTGAGCCTCCCGCTCCCATGTGCTCTCCTGGAGATTCCCGTACTGCCATCTGATGCCCACAAGAGGAATCGATCGCCCACATAGTACCCGCTCCTGTCGATCCTCTATCTCCACCGGGACCTCCGTAAAAGTCACCCCATCGTCAACGTCAAGCTCCCCATGGTCAATGATGTGCGTCGGGTCGTGCACGTATCTCCTCAGCTGGGATATGTGGAAGACGTCGTGCACCCGGTGCAACTGAGGTGGTAGAGCCAGGCGATAAGCCACCTCGCCAACCCTACTGAGGACCTGGAAGGGTCCGATGAAGGGCGGAGATAACTTTCCACCTCGGCCAAATCTCCGAATACCATGCCGAGGTGAGACCCGCAAGAAGACGTGGTTGCCATCCCCGAACTCTAGTGGCCTCCGCCTCCTGTCAGCGTATGACTTCTGCCGGCTCTGAGCTCTCCTCATCCGCTCCGGAATGACCTGGACCTTCTCTGTCATAGCCTGGACCATCTCCGGTCCCACCAGTGCTGACTCCCTAGGGTCTGTCCAGCATAAAGGAGATCTACAAGGTCGGTCGTACAACACCTCATACGGTGCCATCCCAATGGTGGAGTGGTAGCTGTTGTTGTACGCAAACTCCACCAACAGTAGGTGGTCCTCCCAGCTGCGACCAATGTCGAGGACACATGCGCGGAGCATGTCCTCGAGAGTCTGAATGGTCCTCTCAGTCTGACCATCCGTCTGAGGGTGAAAGGCTGTGCTCAGATGTAGTTGCATCCCGAACGCCTCATGTAACCACTTCCAAAGCCGGGAAGTAAAGTGAGCATCTCGATCGGAGACGATAGATGATGGCACACTGTGGAGCCGCACAATCTCCTGAACGTAGAGACGTCCCAAGATCTCCACTGAGCCCTTCTCTCTAATGGGTAAGAAGTGTGCCGACTTGGTGAGTCGGTCAACAATCACCCATATGGAGTCGTGACCTCTGGAAGTGCGTGGAAGTCCAGTCATGAAGTCCATAGATATGCCGTCCCACTTCCACTCCGGAACCTCCAAGGGTTGTACCAAGCCTGCTGGTACCTGATGCTCCACCTTCACCTGCTGGCAGGTGAGGCATCGAGAAACGAACTCTGCCACTGCCTTCTTCATGCCTGGCCACCAGAGCTGTCGTCTGAGGTCCTGGTACATCTTCGCCACTCCAGGATGTACCGCCAAAGGAGAAATGTGAAACTCTCTCAGCACCTCCTCTCGCAAAGCGACTGGTACCTTGGTACGTCCTCTGAAAAGAATGTCGTGCTCTGCTCCAAGGGAGAAACAATCAGGTGCATGTCCTGAGGATATCTGTGCACGCCGTGTCTCACAGTCAGCGTCCTCACGCTGTGCCTCTCTAACCCGCTGCAGTAGTGGAGGGGTGACTGTGAGAGACTGGAGGAAGGCTGCTCCATCTCTATCCACGAAGGATATCTCCAAAGAGACTAGCTGCAAAGATTTCTCCTTTGCCGAAAAGTGAAATCCGGTCTCATCCCCTGTATGAACCACGTTCCTTGCCTAATACAGTCAATCCCGTCATGGTTAGTTAATTCATGGCATGGATGACGTCGTAAGGCCTAGACACTGCTATTAAGAGATCCAACTGTTACTCTCGCCTCTAAGGTTTGAGTTACACTGTCGGCATCAGTGTGTGATCACTGGGTTTCCTCCAGTAAGAATCTCGCAAGTGAGGGTCAAGTCAACAGTTTTTAACCGGAACCTCTTAGTAAAAACAAACAAAAGACAAGAAAACAGAAGTCACCAAGGAAAGTATCTTTATTACATCAACTTTAAGTACAAGGACACAAGGCAACACAATCTACGAAGCTAGAGGCATTATGGGCAAAGGCCTCTATGCCAGGAGCTAGTCCCGAACTAGTCCACCCGCTTCCGGAGCTCCATGATCGTAAGCTTCAGCTGCCTGAAGCTGTGCTCTTCCCTGAGGTCGGGGTGGACCTCCTGGTGGTGGTGGTGGTAGTGCCTCAAGGCGTCGCCCACCACCTGCTGGTCGGCCAGCTCCTCTGCCTCGTCCGCCTCCTCCCTGCGGACCTCCACGGTCGAACCTCTGCCTCTGCCTAGGTGGTTCCTCAACCATCTGCTGCTCCTTTGCATGGCGGGTCGGGAAGTCACGAGCCATGTGGCCTTGCCCGCCGCATGCATAGCACTGTCTTCCACTCGAAAGACTGGCTCCGCGTTGTGTTCCCCGCGCTGCTGAGCCAGTGTCCTGAGGTCGTCTGCCTGAAGGTCTGGTCTGCCTGGACCCCTGAGTCAACCATCGACTGCCTAGTGCAGATGACTCTGCAACGTGCCGCCCTGCGGTGGGTCTCGGTGCTGGTGTAGACTCAGCAAGGAAGCTCTCAATCAAAAGGGCCCGCTCCAGTACTCCTGTCTGAGTCGGTATGCTGAGGGAGATCAGCGATGCTCTGATCTCGTGTCTCAAACCCTTCTTGAAGGTTCGGGCCTGGAAGAATGGGTCTCGTACCATGTCGGTCGAGTAGCGCGAGAGATCAGTAAATCTCGCCGAGTACTGAGCGACCGTCATGCTGCCCTGCCGCAGCTGAAGAAGCTCCTGGATACGCACTGCACGAAGGGTGGCTGGGACGAACTCCGAGCGGAAGAGGCTATCAAAGTCCATCCAAAGTAGAGATGCATCATCGTGCACCTGGAGCATCAAGATCCACCATCGTCCTGCTGCTGCGTGTAGTAGGCTCGCAGCGAGGATCACCATGAGGTTTGCTGGTGTCCTCACTAGCCTAAACACACGTACCACTGCCTCCAGCTAGTCCTCGGCTGCCTGGGGATCCGTCTCCCCGCGAAACCTGGGTGGTCGCTGGCGCTGAAACTCATGCAGTGCGCTGAGGCGACGTGCATCGTCAGCGGCTGGTGCTGGAAGTATCGGTGGCTCGACGGGTAGAGCTACCGCCGGTGCCACTGCTGACAAAGGGCCCTGCACCGAGGCCTCGTCGCTCGGTGGGCTGTCGTCACACTTGACTCTCGGAACCCTAGCTGGCTGCCGTCGTGGGGCCATCCTGAAAAGGAATTAGGTGCGCCATGGTCAAACAGTATACCTGGTGAGCTGATATAAGTAATCACAAAGAAAACTTTGAAACACACACGCAATCAATGTTTTCGTGCATTAAGTCGGAAATCAGAAGTCAGGGTCCTGGTGTACGGATACGTCGGACGCCGCACCAACACTGGACTCCCTGGACTGATAACCACACTCAATACGCTAAACATTATTGCTTCACATAGAAAAGATCAGAGTTCGCGGTAGAACCGAACCCCTCTGATACCAATTTGTCACGACCCATCCTCGGGGCCCGTGCCGTGACTACCCCAAGCCCGCCTTCCATAGGCCAGGGGCTGGCGACTAGCACCAAGGCGTAAATCCCGGTAAAAAGGGAAGGCATTGCCTTTGTAATGTAAACAAACACCATAGAGTAAGAAAGCGGAAAGTAAACACTAAGCAAAAGCAGAGTACAACTGAAAGTGCGGAAAAGTAAATGGGTCAGTATACAAACCCAAACTGAAAGTAAAGTACAACTCGAAAGGGAAAAACAACAACTGAAAAGTAAAAGCCGCTACACCGAGCTGTCCACTGGAAATCCCACCTGAAGGGTGGGTACAGATAGCTCCACTGCTCCACGGGACCCGCCGTCCGCTCCGAGAACGTCCCGCCCAGTGGTCCACCTCCAGGTACCATCCTGCTCTGCAAGCCTCAGCTAAGATCAACGTTGTCCATCGTCTGCAACCAACACAACGTAGTGCGGGCAAAGCCCGTGCAGGGGTGAGTATAAGCTACTCAGTAGGGACCCCGAGACCTCTGAAGGTCTCTCAAATCCACAGAGGATAAACCACGATGAAAGGTACAATCACGAAGTAACAACGGACACTGCTTAGGTATATGCCCATAAATATACCGAAGTCATCAATTTCAAATACGCTCCAACCTCCGAGCCCAAGTACAACTCAGTCCACACAGGAAAGTAAACGTATTCCACACAGGAAAGAAAAACGTAATCCACACAGGATAGCACAACACAATCCACACAGGAAAGCAACAGGATTCAGCTCACACAGGTATACTTCTTCGAAAGACGATAAAAATGATCTCTGATCCATCTAAGTCGTCGGACCCACGAAGGATCAATTTGTAACTAACCCCCGCAAAGGACCCACACAGGATCGGGCCCACATAGGACCTGTAGGCGCTGGTTCACACAGGACCGCTGAGCGCAAAGACCCACACAGGATCAGACCCACACAGGATCGGGCCCACACAGGACCTGTAGCACTGATCCACGTAGGATCGCTGAGTGCTGTAGTCGTCATCGTCGAATCCACACAGGATCTCTGTACTATCGTCGTCGCAGTCACAGTAGCAGTAGAAGCAGTAGTAGTAGCAGTCACAGTCGCAGCCAGCACTAGGGTTCTCGCACACAGCAAGATCGTACAGGAGGATCCGCTCCACGAGCCGAGAGGCTGATACATCAACTGTCACAAAGTCCAGAGTTGATGTATCCAAAAGTTCCGTATCGTCAACAGGAACTCAACGCAACAGACGGCGCGTCGATCGGACGCCCGGTCTGAGAGTTATTGGCATTTTCGTCCCCGGGGCCCGGTTGGTTTTTAAGGAAAAACCAACCCGACCGTACTCGACCTTCGTCCAAACCTCAGGCGGAGTATGCCAAAAGATCCGTCTCACTAAGAGGAACACAAAAAAGCTGACGACACGTCAATCAGACGTCCGTAGCTCAAGATATGAGCGTTTCCGCTCCGAAGGCCCGGTTGGTTTCGTGAACGAACCAACCCGGCCGAACTCAAAGTATTCCGAAACTTTGTGTGCGATATACCGAAACGACCGTCTTGATCCAAGGATCGCGTTGCCGAAGACAGTTCGTCAATCGGAGGTCCGTGGCTCAAGTTATGGCCAAAAGACCGAATCCGTCTTGAAAACGGGGGGTCCGGGTCCGGGCCGACCCGGCCCGACCCCCCCTGGGTTGTCCTGAACCGGGTCGACCCGACCCGGGTCTGACCCGACCCGGCCGGCGGCGGTCCGGCGCGGCGGCACGGACCGGCGCGGTGGCGCGGCCTGGCCGGCGGCGGCACGCCCTGGCGCCGCTGGGGTCACGCGCGGGGGGCTAAGCCCCCGCTTCCAGCATGGCGGCGCAGCTTTTAGCCGCGCCATTTTGTGAACCGGCCCCCCTTCGAGGGGGCCTTCTTGAGGGAAACCGGGGGGCCGCCTGCCCCCCTCAAAGAAACCGCCCCCCTCATAAATGGGGGGGGGGGGGGTTTGAGAGTTGACCGCGGGAATTTATTCCCCCGGTCTTTGACCTTCCGGCCAGCCACCTGGCCGGCCGGTTTTTCTCCAACGGGACCGGCAAGCCGGTCCCCTTCCGGTTTCCGACGCCGGTGGCCCGGCGTGCCGCCGGTCTTCTCGTCTCGCCGCAGCCCGGAACCGGCCGCAGTGTTCGTCGTCCGGCGCGGTGCGATGGCACCACGCCCCTCCGTCGCGCCTTCGATTCCCTTTGACGCGGCGCGACGGCGTCGCGTTTTTGATGATCCTTCCACGGCGCGGCGCGACGGCACCGCGCAATATAAGTGTGCGAATATCCGCGTGGTGCGACGACACCACACCATCTTGTTTCATCCGCAAGATAAATCAACAAGAACAAAGGAGGGGGTTCGGCCGTGTACATGCGGTCCGGCCCCCTCACGTTAAATGATAAAACATATTTAAATATCCTCACGTTAGTCGTGCCAGAACCATGAACAAGAATAAATAAATAAACAATTAACAACAACCCCTACCTTGGGTTCAAGTTCGAAGATTGTCAACGACCCGCGGAAGACAACGTCGCGGAGGTCGGGCGTCGCAATAATCGTTCGTCTAATCCGTTGACGAAGAGGTACGTCCGAAGAGGTACGTCGTTGAAGAATCTTCGTAAGCCGACGAAGGAAGTCCGAGGAGGAAGCGGCGTTCCCTATCGTTGACACGGAAGACGAAGAAGAGAGGAGCGGCGTTCTTCATCGGAGCTTGAGCGTTCTTCGTCAAAGCTTGAGCGTTCTTCGTCAAAGTTTGAAGAAGAAAGAAAAGATCTCAAATCCTCTCAAGATGGCTAAACAATTCTAACCAAATAAAATAAGCTAAGAGCTTATTTTATTAACTCAACCAAACCTTTTTGAATTTCAAAGGTTTGAAAAAGTTTAAACAACTCAACCTGATTAATAAGGTAAGTTGTCAAAACATTTAAAGAGGGGTTAAAGGGAGTTTGAGAGAAGATGGAAGGTTAGGTTCGTGTGGGCCCCACCACACTTAATCCTCTCAAGGGAGGTTAAGTGGGTGTGGGTCCCACCCCTAACTTCCTTTGAGAGAAGTTAACCAACAAAATTAAAATAAAAAGTGTTCCACATTTTTATTCAACTTTTTATAATTCTCCCCAAAACTAACTTTCGTCCCGCAATAAACGCAACTTTGGAAAAGGTATCCTTAAGCGAATATCGGCGTTGCGAGTTCATCGGTGTCCTCGGATTTCAATTCCGAGCACCGGATCAAAAGGTAGAAATTCCCGCTCGTTCGTTCACTGAACGTACCCGAGCCAAACTTCAGAAATTGATTCCGGGCACACCGAGCCTCAGAATCAGGTGCCGTCAGAAACCGCGCTCTTGTAAAATTCCAAAGAAAATTAAGAAAAAATTTCCCTTGAATTTTAAGGGTCTTTACAGGTGATCAGGTTTTCCTACGTGTCACACCATGGTTGGGGCACAAAAGGATTCAGAGACATGGTAATCTTTCACCGCGGTACGTCGGGCCGTTTGAGGTCTTGGAGAGAGTGGGGTTGGTCGCCTATCGGTTGCAGCTACCTCAGAGGTATCAGGCCATGCACGACGTCTTCCACGTCTCCCAACTCCGACATTAATTTTCAGACCCATCTCACGTATTTCAGCCCGAGGAAGTCGAGCTTGAAGAGGATTCGTCGTTCGAGGAGCAACCTATCCGGATTGTCGATCGTAATATGAAGGTTCTCCGTGGGTGGTCTGTTCCTTTGGTACGAGTGCTATGGCAGCACAGGCGAGTACTGGACGAGACCTAGGAGAGGGAGGCCGATGTACAATCGTAGTGGCCAGAGCTATTCAGGGATTCTTCTTCTCCACCTCGTTAGGGAAATTCGGGGATGAATTTTTTTAAGGGGGAATTTTGTAAGAACCCGGATCTTCATTCAGGTATGTTTTCCCTTTTTCTGGAGTTTTTAAGGAAAATAAATTTTCTGGAAATTTCAGAAGTACACGCCGTGTACTTTCTGAGTACACGCCGTGTACTCTTACTCGGCACGAAGCAGTGTGATGGCCATGTTTGGGCTACACACACGGTGTGTAAGGATGAGGTGGAGGACGGTTATTTCAAAGTATGGAAAAATTGATGTACACGCCATGTACTCATGAAGTACACGCCGTGTACTTTATTTTTTTTCATGAAACAGACCGAGGTCGCGTCTAACCCCCAAAATCATATTCTTGTTTAGTTTTCGTCTGTCTGAAGCGACCCGTATGACAGAATCTTCGACGAACTCCCGTCTCGCCGTCCGTTTTCCAATTTGAGCACCGTCATTTGAGTTGGAATCGCAGCGGTGAGTTCTTCCATCGGCTTGGGTCTTGCTTCTTGATTCCTCATCGTTTCCAAGATATCATGGGATGAATGTTTTGTGCATTTTCTCAGATCTACATTGTTCTAAGAGGAATCTGTTGTCGAGGTTTGCATATATCGATCTCCTCGGATCGAGGTAGGTGGTTTGGGTCATTCCATAGAAAGTTGAAGAATATTATGTGCAAATTCCACCAATACCCTTGAACGGGGTATTGCGTGTTTCCTGTTATTCCCTTGTTGCTTTCCTACTTTGCTTGATTTCTTTTGTAGAGGTTATTTCTTGTGAGTAGTGTAATTTATTTTGTGCTCAGGTTTCTTTTCCATTCTTGTTTTTCCTGTTGGGCGTTTTTCCAGTTGCCATATCTTGTTATAGGATAGCGGAACTGTATATTTTGATATACTGTAGAGCCTTAGTTGTTAGCCAAGTAGTTCTTGAGGTTTACCTGGATGATGCACGCGTGCTGAGCATGTTTAGTTATACTGAGGACTGTGAGAACCTAGAGTAGTGGACCAAATGGAGAATTTAAGGAAGGGCTTCTCCAGAGTGTCTTAAATCACAATGCAAGACCAAAGGGAGAATTGACGGAAGGGCTTCTCCAGAGTGTCTTTGAACTACGACACGGGCCACAAGGGGAATTGACGTTGAGTGCTTCCCCAGAGAGCCTTTAGCACAATACAAGACTATAGAAATAATTGACGGTGAGTGATTCCCTAGAGAGTCTGCTTAATTACATAGCTGAACCAGAGGGGTGAGACTATGTGTTCCTCCCAGAGGGTTTCTAGTACCTAGAGGTTGAACCATAGGGGTTAGACTATGAGAGCTACCCAGAGGGTTACCTATTTTCTTCTTGTTGCTGACTGCTTCCTTGTGTACTTTACTTGTTAGAACTATGGATTGTAGCTGCTCGTGCTTTCCTGTTTGCTGCTTATTGTTCTTTTACTGCCATGTATTCATTGACTGTTAGGCACATATCATTGGGTGATTTCCTACTGGGATTGTATCTCACACCCTGTTTGGGCCATGCTTTTGGGCCCAAGAAGACTATGTTGCTGCAGGTATTAATAAGGGAAAGAAACCTTCTACTTTAGGATCTTGATTGCATCAGGAGTTGGGGAGCATGGGACTAAGCCGTGGCTCGTGATGCTGAGGATTTTTCTTTGTTTTTCTTTTTCACTTGGTTTCAGTTGTATTCCAGCACGTTGTTGTGTTTTTTGTTTTCCATAGATACTTGTACCTACTGCGTTATTGTCATCATTGTTATTTATTTGCATTGCTTCTGCTGTTTAGTTTATGTTGTTACGCATGTTGTTTGCTGCTTCTGCTATTTATTTTTTTATTCTTTCCTTGTATACCTTACCGAATGAGGGGATAGTTTCCCCACCGACTCACCAAGGCCCTCGCTGCTAGTCGGCAGCCTCTGGCATTCGAGGAAACGTGCTTGATGTGATGTAGAGAACCGGGTACGGGGCACCATTGGAGGGGCTCCAGACTCGGGACGTTACAATCAATGAAGCTGACATGTGAAACCGATGGGTGGAACAGATTGGTGAGACCGATCAGTGGAACTGACAGGTGACATGTTGCTACTGACACAAATATCCTCCTGACTCACTGATGGTGTCCAGAACACCCCAACACATAGAATTTGGAAAATTAATGGACTAGGATGGTCCGATACCATACATTAGATACCCCTCAAACTATTCTCATCCTCTAGAATACAAGAATATCCCAAACAACTACTCAAGAAGATACCTCTCGGGGAAAACTGCGCCAAACAGCCATACGAATCCCAAGGATCACATTGTCCTGACACATGGATCAGGGAGTTATTTCCTCCATTTCATGATACTATCCGTTTTGGGTAGCACTGACTCACCTATATGGGTTTAATGGCTTCTACACTGGTTCATCTTGATTAGATATCAGGTTCTCCCTTCACCACATATCAGAAAATTTAATAAACATTCAAAAGGCAAGGAAACAACTCATCTCATAAACCAACAAGGTCAGCATTACATCACATCACGTCACAAAACAAGAATATCAAGGAAGTCTTAGAACATAAACTCAAAATAGATTTGGGCACTGGGCGCGCATTTGAGATTCTTGCTCCCAAGTACTCTTCTCGAGGGCACCATTCCACCACATCACATGAACCAAAGGGATGGCTCATCCATGAATCACTTTCTCATTTCAATCCCTTATCCTCACTAGTTGCTCCATAAATGTAGCGTCATCCCCTATATCTAACTCTCCCCAGTCAATGAAATGGGAATCATCGTGTAGATATCGATGAAGTTGGGAGATATTGAAAATGTTGTGGGTCCTTTCCAACTGAGGTGGAAACACCAACTGATATGCCATCTCACTGACTCTCCCCAACACTTTTAAAGGTCCAACAAACGTAAGAGAGTTCTTTATCCCCTTTCCAAACTTTTGATGCCCACATCGAGGGGAAACCATTATGAAAACATGGTCTCCATCCTCGAACTTCAGGGGCCTCCTCCTACTATCGTCATACGACTTATGGCGGTCCTCAGCTACCTACCTCCCCTCACGCACAATCTAAACCATCTCCGTTCTAATATTCACTACCTATGGGAATACAACACCCACCTCCCCAACCTCAGTTCAGTACATGGGCGAACACCATGTCATCCCGTACAAGGATTCAAATGGTGCAATGCCAATATTAGAGTGATAACTATTATTTTAGGCAAAATCTACTAAGATACAATTTCATTCCCATGATCCCCCGAATTCCAAAACACAAGACCGTAACATATCCTTCAATTTCTGGATGGTTCGCTCTATTTTACCATCTGTCTAGGGGTGAAAAGCAGTTCTATGGCCTAGATGGGTGGAAAAATCATGTTGTAATCCCCTATAGACTCATGAGCTAAACCAAGCATCCCTATCCGAGACTATGGACCTCAGATCTCCATGCAACCGCACTACCCCATCCATGTGTCTCTATGCTAAGGCATCCAATACACTTGACTCCTTGATTGCTTGGATATGAGCTGTTTTCTTCAGTCAATCTACCACTACCCAAATAGCATCACAACCTCCTTGAACCCTGGCTAGTCCTATGAAAAAATCCATCGAGATTTCATCCCACTTCTAATCAGTGACATCTAAAGGCTGCAACAAACCACCTTGGATGTGGTGTTCAACCTTCACTGGCTGACACCCCAAGCACCTTTCCATAAACTCTGCCTCTACCCTTTTCACCCTAGGCCACCAAAACTATTCCCTTAGGCCTTGATACATCATAAAAACTCTTGAGTGTAACACTATGACTGAGTTATTGTACTCACGGAGAACTCACTCAGACATCGTCTCAAGTAAAAACAACTTCCCTTGGAAAAGCATCTGATTCTGACCATCCTCCGACCACCCTTCTGGAGCGCTGCCTTGGTTAACCCAATCACACGTCACTTCACTCTCTAAGTCTCATAATGGAGACTCCTCCACCTACTACAATTGATAGGACTTCCCTATCATATGAAATAGGCAACCTATTCCACCATCCACCCTTACATCTACGAGTAGGGAAGCTAACTCCTCCATTGCATTCCAAGCATCCACCGATTTCTGAATAGATTCCATTTGTGACTTCCTTCTCAAGGCATCAACAAAAACATTTCCCTTACCTTCAATATAAGAGATATTGAAGTTCTATACATGATTAGACTCCACCCACATTCTTTGTCACAAGTTTAGGCCCCGTTGGGTAAATATATGCCTCAAACTCTTGTGATCTATGAAGTCCATAAAGTGCTCCCCGATGTGATAATGCTGCCACAACTTTAATGAGAACACTAATACTACAATCTTTAGGCCAATGGTGGAATAGTTACACTCATGAGGAAATAACTGTCTAGACCCATAAGAGATAACTCCCCCTTACTGTATCAGTACACTCCCCATGCCATGTCCAGAAGCATCAAAAAACACCACATACAACACACCTTAAACTGGAAACCTATGAACTGGAGTGTTGACCAGCCTATCCTTCATATAGGTTAACGATTCCCAACACTGCTCACTCCACACGGAGGCCCAATACTTTCTATTGAAAGATTTTAAAGGTGCTGCAACTTGAGCGAAGTCATGTTTGAACCTCTGATAATAGCCTACCTGACCCAAAAAACTACGAACCTCCTTCACATTCTTGGGTTCATCCCAAGAAACAACTACTACATCCTTTGATAGATCAACTACTACCCCTTTCTGAGTTACTATGTGTCCATGAAAATTCACTTCTCATGTCACGAAATTGCACTTGGAAAACATCCAATAGTGCTGGTGATGTCAAAGGATCTCCAAGACCATCCTGAGGTTCTTAATATGTTCGTCCTTTTATCTTGAGTAGATAAGTATGTCAATGATGAACACAATGAATAAATGGTCCAGAATCATGCGGAAAATAGAGTTCGTGATCCCCATGAATAGAACAAGTGAATTTGAAACATTGAACAACATGAATATGAACTCAATGTTCTCATACCAACACCTGAAAGAATTATTTAGGATATCACTATCTTTCACCCTTAACTGGTGATAACCAGACCACAAATTGATCTTAGAGAACCAACCTGCTCCCCTAAGATGGACAAATAGATTGTCTATCAATAGGAGAGGGTAATGGTTCTTAACCATTACCTAATTAAGTCTCCAGTAGTATATTTATAGGTTTAGACCACCATAATATTTCTTCGTGAACAAGAACGGATAACCCCATAGCGACACGCTGGGTTAGACAAAACCCTTCTTCATCAGCTCATCAATCTGAATCTGCAACTCCCTCAACTCAAGAGGTTCCATCTGATAACGAGCCATCGAAATCAGAAGGGCATCGGGCTGTATGTCTATCCTGAACACAGCGTCACGTCGAGGGGGTAGAGTCAAAGAATCATTGAGAAAAATATCCATGAACTCTCTGACAGCTCCCGAAACATCCATCATCTCAGCATCCACTGATTCTGCAGAAACTCGGCCAACATAGTCAAAAGAGGATCTACATGCTATATCCCAACTTGAAAACTGTGTTCATCAAAAATAATCCACACATTGACCATCCTCATCTAAGAACACGACTCTTCTCTGGAAGCAGTCGATAACAGCAAGCAAAAAAAGAAGCTAGTCAATTACAATAATGACATTGTATGGATGAATTTGCAGTAGAAGGAGATCCCCACTAGACTGATGAAGACCCAACATCAGTCTAAATCCTAGAAAATATTAAACAGACTGGTATGACCTCCAACTGGTTTACTCAGCACAATGGGCTTGGAGAGTCTCTCTATTTCTAGCCCCAAGGCATGGGATAGACTAGGTGTAACAAAGGAGTGTGAAGTTCCTGAATCAAACCAGGCGAAGTCAAGAGTTCTAAACAAGCTGATCGTACCTCGAACGAATTTTGGTCATGATGGAACTACTAACTCTGTGGTGTGAAACTGCCGATGCCCAGCCACTCTGCCCCTTGGCTGTTGGCCACCTCCCTGGCCACGCCCGGGTCGAGGTCTATGAGGATATTCCTAAGGTCAGACTCCCCCTACAATGTCTGATCTCAGAGGAGCGAGAGATCATTGTCCCCACTGTTGCTGCTGCTAAAAGGGATTGTCTAGAAATTGCTGCTGCTGAGGAGGGCGCTGAACCTGCCTACCCCACTATACTACACTTAGTCCAGGAAATAATTGCGAAGGTGCCCACTACTTCCACAGATGAAGCATCTCTTTCCTGGACCCGGAAAGAAAGGGGGAGGACTAGGAGATTGAAACTAGAACTGTTGGGGCCTACTCCCGACAGGCTGAAACCTAGATGTCCCTGGTATTAGAGGCCCACTGCTAACGGACTTACTCATTTACAATCCCTATTGGCAACCCTCTTGGGGCACACCTCCTAGTGTGTGAATCCTTTCCACCACTTTAGCCTTATTCTCGACCTCCGACTACGTCGGTATGCTGAAGTGAGTAACAACATACTAACGAGAAGTTCAGAGTGCCTCCTTTAAAAGCCTCACCAGAGACCCCTCATCCAAAAAAATGTCTGGATAAAAAATGAATGAGATCCTTGAACTTGATCCTCAACTCCCTCACAGATATGCTCCCCTACTAAAGGGATAGTAGCTCCTGCCTCTTTTCTACGTTTATCGTGGATTTCAAGAATTCCCCCTAGAATTCCCTCTCGATGTTAGTCCACGAAACATCAACCTCCATATTCTCCCCAAGATAGAGAGTCCACCCAGGATTCGCCGCCCCACACTTCTTGATTATAGATAGAAGAACCCAGCACTCCATTGGATCATAGATTAAGCTGAAAGCATTCACCAGATCATCGAGCCAGCTCTATGACTCAACTTCTGAGATGCTTCCCCCATACTTCCCAGGGTTCTGCTGCTGAAAGGCACGAAGAATCCTCTACCACTGGCCATGATCCTCCTCTTCATCAGTCCTCTGCCGATCAGCTATATTAGCCTCCGGGGCCTCAAATTATAGCATAACTCATGGTCGTTGTCTAGGTTCCATATCTACAAGGTAAACAATGAATGCCTAATATCAAGTAGTGTAGAGGATTTGATTTAAAGTTTTATTTATTTAAATTTCCAAAACACCCATGAAACATAAGAACACAAGTCATTATGATGCATGTACCTTCCCTATGGTCTCTACCCTGCAATCAATGTAGCCTCACTTGGATGTTTGGTTGGTCTCGATTCCTTGCATCAGATCAGAGGGGGCCTAAAATCCGGTGTCGTAGTCGGTCTTCCCCGACCTATTTCATGCACCATGATTTCCTAACACTGTTTCCCTACCATCCTAGGAAATCCAACCTGTGCGTAACCTCGAGCTTCATCCTATCTATGTACCTCAAACCTCTGATACCATTCATTTATGACCCAACTTCACCGAGACGAGGGAAGGAAAAGAATATTTTTAAACTCCTCCTTCCTCAAGTTGAATGAGAGATAATGTCTTACGATTCCCACCTTCAATAGGATTCAGAGTGGAGACTATAACCAAGGGTATAGAATCATATGTAATATGAAAGGCAATACAATTTTTATTTAGTAGGATCAGAAGATGCCTTGATAAAAACCCAAAAAGCTCCATGTTGAAGGTAAAAGTAAAGACAAAACCCATTCTCATATTCATGATCAATGATAAACCCATTCAAGTACAAGATAACTCTAAAGGGAAGTACCAAATGAAAGAAAAAATCAACAAAAACTGTCTTGATGTATGAGCTATTATGGTCCCACATGATCCCCGATGTCCTCCTAGAAACCTAAAATTAGTTTCATATACATAGGGTGAGTATACAAGTATTCTTCGTAGGGAAAACCAAAATCACTCGTGTACAAGTGGGGAGATAATCTAATGGTCCATGGGAAAAAATAGTGATAACCAAAACACCTAGCAAGGAAAACTATCCACCTAGCCTCACTAAGGAGCCCTCCCCAAATAATGCAAGTCCGGTAAAGTAATAGAAATAGAACATCAACATTTGGGTACCCCAAACCACTTTCCCACTAGTTATTTAAGACATCATAAGCATTATACCTCCCCCGCCATTTTCAATTCAGTCCCACTACGTCCCCAAAAACAACCTTATGGGCCACCAAATCCACGTATCCTACCCGCAGACACCTAGAAACCACAACCATTCATAATTACACCCACATACACCTGGGCCAGAACAACTACCACTATGCCCAAAGACAACTAGGCCTCATCCCGAAGACACTTGGGAAACAACCTTCCCACACACACCTGGTCAAACCACCAAAACATACTCTGCCTAAAGAATCTTTGGATAGAATGGACCTCAGGCCATCAAAACATGTCTGATGAGTCTTGGGATACTCTGGATAGGGAGCAGAAAAATGCTAATATCCATCAACCCAATAGGAGTGTTGGAAAAAACTCCCTCCCCCATAAAATGGGGATGTTCGACATGATGTTCCCAACTTGGGTGGTGTGTGAATAAGAAAAAAAAATTTATAAGTATTGGTAAACAAGCACTCATCCTAACCAAAATGTTCAAAAAATAGCCCATACCCAAACACCCTCATTATTATTCATTCATACAAAAGAACAACAACCACAATCATAGCACAACACATTCCTAGAAAACTATTCCCCATTAATACCATTATTTTTTATCATATTAAAGGTATTCCATTTAAATAATTATTCACTACCAGGAAAATAACAGACATAGCCACAAGCTAAGGATGGAAAAACAGTGAAGCAGTAAATTAAGCATTCACACCGAGTTCTCTTGTAAAGTCACAACAACAAAAGGATATGTGAGATCCCTTGAAGTACTAGATCCCAACCAAGCTCCAACATATGGACCCACACGACCTCAGATCCACCAACAAATAATTGAACTATAAGGGATCCCATCCCCATCCTTGTCACTCAATAAGAATAAATCCAAACAACCAAAAATGTTACCAAGAAAAAGTAAGAGAGTTTTCAGATTCAAACACACCATTCAAATGTTACATATTTTTGTTTTGTTAACTGGGGTGATCACACAATGATTCTAGTTCAATTGACATCGATTTAATCAATTGAGTTTACATGATTTAACCAATTTCCATGTTACATCCATTCAATAATTATATGAGATAGGGGTTCATTAGTGTGCATGTAAAACCACCAATGACCATGATTTTCAGTTGTTATAAGCCCATACAATTAATGACATATAAGAAAAGGTAAAACAGTACATCTGCATCACCAAAAACATACCTTCATTCTTTAAAAGTCTGTTTATTATCATTTTTAAGGTTTGGTTTCATCCATACCTTATGGAAACATTATCATACCCACCCTGCATGATACACAGTAAAGAGAGATTAAGGAAGAACCCTACATGGTTGATCAAGGACCGAAATTTTCTCGGCGCACCACAAAATGTTGTTGCACAAACAGCTAGAAAGTGTCCACAAAAGCTGAGCAGGAAGGGCTTGAGCCTGGTCGGATGACTCGTCTCTTGAAGAAGAACTTAAATCACATATAGAGGCAACCAAAGAGAAAGTGGAAGAAGATCTTTGTGATAAAGGCCCTGTCCAAGAGTTACGGGATATTACATTTCAAAATGCTTAAAAAACTGGTTCTGGATTAACCACGATGGTGGGTGGTTTCACTAATTATAGATTATAACGATTTAATAATTCTCCTCGATGATGGTGGAGATGATGGTAGTGAGTTAGTATATTTCATTTAAACAGAAATAAAACCACTTAATTGGGGTGGAACTAAAAGGTATAGGAGAAAGGGTGACACTAAGGAAAAGGTCACATGTTTTGGTAAGTCAAGGGTCACCCCACTCTTAGGGGATTTTAGATATCATTTATGGGATTTAAAAGAGGCATTTAACAACTTTAAAGTGTTAAAAAATCTTAAAAGTGGTGTTATTAGAAAACTGTGGAAGGAAACCCTGACACCCCTCTGTGGCCGATTGGTGAGACTGATCGGTGAAGAAGATCGGTATAGTCGAGCGGGTGAAGATGATCAGGTGAATCTTATTCAGTGAAGCTAATCTATGAAACATATCAGGTGTTACTGATCAGTGAAACTGATTGAGTGAAGTTAATATGTGAAGCTGATAAGTGAAACATATTGGGTGAAGCATATCCAGTGAAGCGGATCCGTGAAACTGATCGGGTGAAGCTGAGCTGTGAAACTGATCGGGTGAAATGGATCAGGTGAAATGGAATAGATGAAACTGATTGGGGAAACTGGTCGGGTGAAACCGATTGGGTGAAATCGATCCGTGAGACAAATGGGTGAAACCAATCAGTGATATATAGGTGGGTGAAATCGATTGGTGAGATCGATGGTTGAAACCAATCTGTGAGACTGATGGGTGAAACCGATGGGTGAGACTGATGGGTAGAACCGATCGGTGAGACTGATGGGTGAAACTGATGGAGCTAAACTATGATGCTGATCATGTGAATATGATCAGTGAACTTGATATGGAAGCTAATCAGTGAGGCCATTCAGTAAAGTTAATATGTGATGTTGATCTATGGCACTGATCTTCGAAATTGATCTGTGAAGTTGATCAGTGAAGCTGATCAGTAAACCTGGTCTATGAAGTTGATCAGGGAAGCTGATATATGAAACCAATAGGTGGAACTGATCGGTGAGACCGATTAGTGGAATATAAAAGGGATACATTTCCATTGACACCAACATCTTCCTGACTCACCGATGGTGTCCAGGACAACCCAACACATAGAATTTTTCCAGGTAAAAGACTAGGAGGGTTTGAGACATTACAATAATATTTCTACATATGTGTTCCACTACAACATGAAAACATTCACACTTCAAACATCAATTAATTAACCCTTGTAAAAGAGACATATTTTATGAAAGTACTTTCCTAGAGCATTCCATAATACATACAGGGAAACAAGCTAGATGGTGGCTGAAAAATATCCCCAGTGTAACCAAAGGTTCATTAAGGATGTTTTAATAAATGAAAAATAATTTTATGATCTTGGGATAAATAACTTGTAAATTAAGATTGAATATCACTTTTTTAAATGGAATTAAAACACTTATAAAGGTATTATTTAAAAATAAATTATTTATCTTGATAAGAATTTTAAAATCATAATTTTAAAAAAGTGTTTTTTACAAAACATATTTTATAAGAGAAATATTATTTCAGAAACTCTATTTGAGAAGATATAAATAATCATGAAAACTTATTTCGTAAAATAACGGCCTTAGACTCTCTTTTTCAAATGAATAATTCATTTCTTTAAAACAAATTTTATATTAGAAAAATATAATAGTATTTCATTTTATTTAAATAATCTTGAGTAAAAATAATTTGGAAAACTATTTTAAATCTTTTAAAGGGAGATCTATCATTGGAAAGATTAAAATTATTCTTAAATATTTTATATTTTTACGAGGAATAAATTATTTGAGGAGATGTATTTGAATATGAAATTTTATTTTAACAATAAAAAAATAATGTTCCATGAAATATTGCTTTTAGTGGAAGAAATGAATCATAGTATAAATAAGTCCAAGAAGAAGCATTATAACTCTGTGAAGGAATTTGAGTGAATGAAAACCCCTAAAACTTTTGTGTCATTTGAAAAAAAATCCATTTAAATAATAAACATGCTATGGATCATAAAATCCCATGAATTTTATGAATATGGATAAAGGAATTAATTAGGAGGTAATCACACCATATTGAGGATACCATGGTTGATAATACGAAATACTTGTCAATAATTTAAATTTGAGACAAAGGACCCCTTACCTTGAATACCCATTTACATGAACGTGATCTAAGGTCATGTATAATAAACATAACTATATTAATCACTTATTATATAAATTTTTTCATATCAATAATCTTTTAAAAATTTATTTTATATTTTTTCTCTATATGTGTATTTGTTAGTTACTATTATTTTTCAATACCGAATGTGAGTAATCTTGATAATTTTGAACTAGTATAATGATAGAGCTTTTATTATTCTATATTGTACTAATGTCATCACTCTTAAATTATTTAATATAGAATAATAATTTTTTCATTGATTCCTCATGTTCCATTTCCTTAGAGAATGTTATGGATACGGTTTGTGAAAAAAGTAGTTGGGATGAACTAGTTATGGAATGTTTAACGATTGAAAGGTGATATCATAATAAATAGGGTAAATATTAATAATTCCTCTCTATAGTCATTAAAACATCTTAAATAAATCATTATTACATGATATCATCCTTATTGTTGAACTTGAGACCCTATTATATAAGGCACACACCACATACCAAAACAATTATATAACTAGTAATCTAAAGAGCCTTTAGGCATGAATTTATTTTAAATTTTAATTTGACCTAATAAACATAATTTTTGGATTTATTATTTCTAATTTATATTAAGATGATATTTTTGGATTTTTCAGAAAGAAAGGATTTTTAGGTGAATTGTGAAAATAGTCTTTTTACCAAATCTATGAATTTTATGACATTATAAAAAATAAATAGAAGTATATAAAACATTTTAATTGGTATAATTTGAATTTAGAATGTAAAATTATATATTTTAAAATGACCATATTGAATTTCTAAGTCTAGTGATTTTCTTTTTAAGAACATAATTAATATTTTCTAATAAGAATTTTATTTGATCTTTTATTTTAGATAAATATTATTTTGGTAAAAAATGGTTTGGATTGATTTTAAATATTTTTTTTATAATAAACCAATTTATATCCAAAAAGTTTAATATATTTATAATTTTAACATAAATATATATTTTAAACATAAAAAATACACTTTTTCTAAAAACATGTTTCTACATGTTACATGTACTAAGTTCATGACCGCTTTTTCTCACACAAAGAATTTTTTATGATAAAATATTTTTCATATTTTTAATATATTAGTCTAATTTTTTTTAATATTTTTCATTTTTTTATTCTAAGAAATTATTTTCTTAGGTAAAATCTAGTTAACATGGTGAAATAAAAAAATGGTAAATGAAAACAAATATATGGATAAAGAGATTGAAACATGTTGAAAATAGTTTATAATTTTTTTATATATACATTATCAGTATTATTGAATAAATTTGATAAATTATTTTCCATTTTTTATCCACATTACAAGTGAAAAATGTGCCATCTTTCTGTTATGTTCAAATATTTAAAAAAATGGCATCCTTGACACTTATAAAAAGTGCCTCCCACCACCCATTTTGTATCTCTAGAAAATTATAATTCCTCTAAGAAAACCTAACCTTATTATATCCAATATAATCCTACTTCACTATATTAGTATTTTTCTCACAATATGTTATCCTAGGCCCTCTAATTCCTAGTAGTCCTCTATTTTAAATCCCAAGTCCTAAATGTGAGGACTAATATTCCCTAATTGAATTTATTATCAATATTAATTTTCTACATATATTTTAATAATTCATAAATAATGAAATAAATTTTTATTTTAAACCAATTTTTTTATGATAATGTAATAACCATTAACCAACTTTCTACTTTGTATTCGTTAAAACAAAGTCATCAATAATGCATATGTGTGGACTATCGACTCCATAGAATGATTGATTTCTATTTTTTATTTTTGTATCCATATTTCATGGATTTTCATGAGAATGTTTTTAATTGATAAATATCAACTTTATAAAATAATTACCATAATGTAAAGTGAAATTTTATAACTAACTAACAACATGATAAAAAAATACCATTGTAAATTCAACCATCTGTATAAGTATTTCCTCATAATAAATTTTGTATAATGATTTTACATCTAAATATATTCACAATCATCCATTAATTATAATATGTTCTTATTTGCGTCCGTTTAACAACCCAGTTGAACAACAATATAAATTTATATAATGGATTACTATGTGAATTTAATTTTTGGTATCATATGATAACAATAATTTTATATTAAATTTTTTACTTATTTTACAGAAATAGTAATATTAAACCCAATAATTAAGATACCAATTATAGTTTGTTAAAAATCCATGAAACATTATCATCACCAATTTCATATTTAAGGATAAAAAAATTCCATAGTGTGAAATTATAAAATTTTAAATTATTATAAATATTAATTTATTATATATTTTATAGTCTCCAAATGATGATCTTTTGGAGAAGAATGAATAGAAACATAATAATTACAAAACTAGTTCAAAACAATTAAGAATACTCAAAAACAACACTGAAAATTTATAATAAATATCTAATATAAATGAAGATAATAATTATAAATTATATGGAAAAAATATAGGTTTTTATATGTTTCTGAAACAGGTGGTTAAGATAGGAATTTTTTTATATGGGAGGTTAAATAACAATTGGTAATGTGGGATCAAAGGTAAGGGGTTTTTGTATCAAATTTCAATTCCTTGAGACATGATTACATTATATAACATTTTATATATTATATGGTGTTCTTAAAAAACATTCAAAATTTTATATTATTATCCTATAACTATTAATTATATTTAATGTTATATTTATTTTCTATTCTTCAATGGTTTTTTAATGAAATGTTATCTGAAGCTCTCATAATGTTGAAAATCATAAATTTTGGAAATTAATGTGTGTGTGGTTTTCCTAGCAATTAAATCTACATCTGGATATAGGAAAGTAGATGTGGTTGGGGAATAGACAAACATATGATAAATCACCCTAAAAATGTTTATCTTAGTATTAACTCAATCTTCACATGAATCTTGATGAGCTTAGACTACACTTATGAATAGAATCTTTTGGGGGATATGCTTTATATAATATACATGTTCTTTGGGAACCATAGTAGAATACTTTTTTAAAAATTTAATTGGTATCCTTCCATTTAAAACTATAAAAATAAATAACTATTTTTTATTGATAATCCAACACTTTTAATGTTCCATATATATTAAATTTTATTTATTTCATTAATAAGGGTACTTATAAGAAATGTATATTATTTTCATTGTAATATATAATAATTGAATAGGCCATAAAATCCAAAAAAAAAATTAAGGGGGCCTGTTGAAGTGAATCCCAATAGAGTCTTTGAAAGAGATATCCACACCAGCTGGGTGAAGTGACCCAAGGGAGTTTAAAATAAAACGATGGTTGTCATGGGACACACTGGTAGCCAAACGGTTACCCTCCCACCACGTGTGAAGGACCTTAGTGTCACTGGAATGATTCACCCTACATTTGTGTACGAGGTAGGTGATCTACCAAGGGGGAGATATGCCACCCTTAAGGTATCCCCAAATTATCTTAGAGTTAGTTTCCACTGATGTCAGGGGAAGAGAATTTGAAAGGCAGGTCTCATGTACGATGTTCATTTATTTGGATTATACCATAAGGGAGTCACCCTCCCCATAGGAAGTATTTAATGAAAGAGTGAGTGATCCGGAAGGGTCATAGACAACCCCTCCTCCCCTCAAACCCCCTAACCATAAGCCTCATCAGTGTTTATTTTAATCACATTTGAATGGGGTTCCATCTCACCTAGGAGCTGAATTGCGGAGGGGATGAAGAGCATGGGGAACACATGTTGTTAGTGTGGTGATGAAAAGAGGGTGAGGATTCATGATCCTTATAAAGGGAGTATAGATCAGTGATGAGAAACATGGTCCATAGAAGTAGGTCGTGAAGGGAGGGTTGAGGCCCAAAATGTCGTTCATGGTTACGTGCCTGACAAAGACACCAGAAAATGGCCAAAAGCAAGATCGACCGGCCATCTTACTTCTACTTAGTGGATGCCCCCCCACTGAACCAGGGACGGAAAAACTTCTCCAAAGAGGAAACCACGTGGACACATCCATAAACTTCCCATGGGTGTTCCACATATGGCCAGTCCATTCCCTTCGGATGAACTAATGGAAGGATGTCTCCTCTTTATGGGAAGAGTAAAAGAAGCATCTCAAGACAAGTGGAATAGCTTTGTCTTTAATAGCCTTCTCTATTGGAATTGTGTTGGAACAAACTCTACAGAAGAGAAAACTGAACATGGCTAGTTTATATTTTCACCAAAGAAATCTGCCCCAGGGGTCGCTAGCCGGTTTCCAATTCATGCTATTCCTGTAATCCCACACCAAGAACCTGCCAGAGGGGGAGCACTTTAAAACACACCTATCGATGGATCCTTCTAGAAAAATGTCATGTAAACACACCTATTGGGATGGGATGAGAATGACCTTGAGAAAGGAGGGGTGAAGGGAAGCTTATATGATTGAGAGATCCGGTGTCTGGAAACCCAAGAATATGAGCCCGCTGCCCTAGTTACACTCCAAGAAGCTACCCTTACCGTACCCAATGATCCATTATGAGTGATGTCTGAGGGAAGGCACATGGATGTGAAGAGATCTACAAATAGGGGAGGGATTCATGTCATTCCGCCTTATACTGAAATAGTAATTACCTCTTACAAACTGTATCCAAAACGTCTGACCCAAAATAACATACCATGCCATCATAACATATAGGGAAAAAATGGCTACACTCAGACTTATCACCTTAATACTACTATTCTCCAGAGGCTGCGCCAGTTTTCTCTAAGAGGCCCACCTGCATCTCCCCTCACCATGGTAATCCCACCACAAGGAATTCCAAACAGACTCCAGATGGCTGATGACAAACTTGTAAACCATTAGGGAAAAAATAATTTTCATAGGCATCTATGAAAACATTCTATTGATGAGGGTGATCCTCCAACCGATAAAGAGGAAGCGATTTTCCAATTATAAATATGGTTAATGATTCCGTGGCATAGGTCCTCAAAATAGTGCACCCAGATTCTCTCAGGGAAACAAGACCCCCAAGGTAGGACATGGGGAAATGATTTTCATGAATATCGAGGATGGTTTCAATGGAAGCCTTATGCCATATTGGACATTTTGAAGGAAAAAAGACACCACACTTATCTCAATTGATCCCCTGGCCACTCTATTTGGCATACTCATCCACAATAAAAAAAACATCTAATGGAGGAGCGCCTCCCATTGAAGAAAAAAAAACTTCATCCGCAATGAGGAGTTGGGAAGCGCGGTTAACCTGAGATCCTCAATGGAAGGGCCGATCATTTCTATGTTGCATGGCCATAGAAAAGTATCTGCTAAGGGAATATTGGTCCAGGATACAAAGAATCGGGGATAGTGGTCCCCCTACTATAAGCCTCCTACAGACTTAATAAAACCACACCTCCACTCTAAGAAAAAGATATTTAATAATGAAGAGGTGTAGAATCGGAAGGAAAATTCCATTGAATCCCTTCATAATCCCATACATCTCATTGTATGAATGATGATGTTCCCCTCAAGGTGATCATAAGCCTTACCCATGTCCAGCTTGACCACCACATTCGAACCCACCAATTTTCTATTACTATCCATATTTTTATTTATTATTATGGAGATAATATTCACCCAGTGTCATTTAATTGTGGAATTATTTTTATCATTTATATCAACCATTATTTTTATTATGTTCATATGATATGATAGATCATGTTTTATTGTACTGATTACTAATCATAAAAGCTCATGATTATTATTTTTCCTTTTCATATAAAGCCTAAATGTGATCTACTTTTAATTTTCAAGGAGCTTCTAGAAGAGTTAATAATGTTATCATAATGTTTTAATAATGTATTTTATATTTTCAAATGTAATTTATAAAATATGAAAGTATATTTTCTTCTAATACTACTATGTTATTGTATCCTTTGATAAATATAGTATTTTATACCAATAATGTAATAAAAAAATATGGATTTTGTTTTCTAGAGATTGGGTTATTAAATTTGGTATTATAGAAAGTTAATTTGAATCATTGATGACTATATTTATAGGAAAAGAGTTAGATATCACATTAATTATGGAGAACATTAATATTTTAAGTACCTTTTTCTTCCATAACTTAATGGGAAATTTATTTTACTAGTTGATATCATGTAGTAATTAAGTGCATGAGAGTATCTATATATGGTGATTAATTAATGGAATGACTACTTTAAAATAGCTGTAGAATTTGAAGGATGTTCCTCATAATAAATTTATTGTGGTTGGAGATAGAGTTGATAATATCATAAAAATATTAGAGAAGTTGACCCATATATAAAAAATAACAACACCTCCACATAAAAATATGTAAATCCATAACATGGTGTAACTATGTTTAACTTATTTATGAGATAAAAATTTCCACCATTAAAATCAATCAATAAATTTGTTAGTAGCTAATAAATGGATCAAGTTCATAGAAATGATATTTCTCACATTGAGAATTAGTAAAAGGTAACAGGTTATTGTTGTGGTATATCATCTAAATAAAGATACAAATCAATGGTGGAAGATATATTAGAACGATATATAGTAAAAAGAGATAAAATCCTTATAAAGGAAAAAATTTTAATTACATATTCTATGAAAAGTAGTCTTCTCATGGGTAAATAGTTGAAATAGATTTAAATTCTATAAATCTAGATAAAAATAGGAATAAAATTTTGTTATGTATGAGTATAACATTATGAGGTTAGCTATACATGTTATGGGGTACATTTGTATGTTCAAAACAAATATTTACCATTTCATTAGTGGTCTAAAGATGATCCTTAAAATTTAATTTTTCTCTCAGACATTTTTATCATATGGGAATATACTATCTAGTGAAATTAAGATAGAAAAGGTGTTCTTCACAACTTATGTATTTAAGTGAAATATTGAGATGAAGATGTATAATGAGAACCACTGAAATAAACTCAAATCAAAGGCATAGAAAGGAAGAGTGGAATATACAACATTCCATTTACTATAGAAATAAACACTTGAGTATGTTATTAATTGTAATGGGAGTCTGTTTATAGTGTGGAAAAAAGGCTACGAAACCTGGAAATGAAAAGGAAGGAAATAAGATATAGATTCTTATTGATTAAACTATAACTATATGGAGGACTGTAAAAATTAATTTCCACAATGTTAAAAGAATTTTCCTTATAAATTGAAAGGGGATCAATTATGAGATTATAAAAACACTACAACTCAGGTTGAAGAACCCGATGGCTTGATAAAAATTATATTAATCCTAGAAATAATTTTAGATATTGTTTTAATTTATTTTTTATCTATGAACTATTTTATATCATGCATGTTTTCAGAGAATAATTAATAATCATTTAATGATCTGAGCAATGAGATGTTAGTTAAATAACCTAATGGGATTCTTATTATAATAATTATTTACTAAGTAGTCTCTATTAAGATTCATAGATATTCCCTCATTGAAAACATGATGGTATACCTATGGTTCACTCTAACTTAATCCTTTTTTTTGATTATTTCTCAATTTACAATGAAATAATTATTTAGTAAGATAAATATATTACTATTTATGAAGGGGGCATCAAATAACTTTTACTTACTGGAAAGACATGACATTTAGAGTCTTTTCTAGAATACCCTCTAGTAGCTCACCTTAATGAAATTATGGGTAATGTTTAATAAAAAACACTTTATATGGATTAGAAGGACATTCTAAGGATGGAGGATATAACCACTATAGAAAAAATGATTTATTTCTAGAATAATTATCTTGTCATCCACCCAAGTGTGAAAGGGAGTTTTTTATTTGATTCAAGGATGATACGAGGCCCATATCTAAAAAACCCTATATAATTATGCCAATAGAGTTGGTAGAGTTGGGGAAACAATTAAAAAAGATGTGTGATACTGTATTTATATACCCTAGTGTTTAACCATAGAGATTCCATATTATATTCATGAAAAGGATGGATATGAATCTTAGTTTTTTCATCGATTATTGGGATATGAATTCCATTATAATAAAGAATAAGTATTATTTACCAAAAATTGATGACTAATTTAATCATTTTCAAGGAGATAAATATTTTTGAAAGATAAATATTCACTTTGGTTATAATTATTTAAGGTTAATTAAGGATGATATAAAAAAGATGAAATTTCTTATGAGATATGAACATTATGAGGTTACTGTAATTCCCTTAAGATTGACTAATCCACCATTTATTTTAATGGAATTGATGAGTTGAGTATTCAAGGATTATATTGATAAATTTATGGTGGAATTGAGGAGACATAAAAAAAATTAATACAAAAAATATTACATCATGTTTTGATTAATATTAAATACATCTAATAACATTACATACCCTAGAACCATAACAGGTTTAGTAAAAATGGATAATAGATTCATAAAAAACTTTTTTCTTAAACTAAATTCATCATCTCTCATATTTTTCTTCCAAAAATATACCCTTCTTTAACATACCATAATTAAAATATTTATTTATAACCTATTAAAATGAAACATAAGAAAGGGTAATCACAAAAGCATTCTATGGGTAAATATGAGAGAAATCAATCGATGGCCATATGAAAGAGTAAGATAAACATAATAGTTTGAGATCATGATAAAAACACACAAAGATTTTACCCAATCTATCATAGACCATGAACATGAGTCATGGAATAAAACATTATCATTTTTAATGACAAGAATTATAATAGTGTGTAATATTCATAAATAATTCATGAATCGTGAGTTCAAATTATAAACCTAAAAACATGTCAAACGGGAGTGTCACCATCACAGGCTTGAAAACCATATGACATGTCATGGTTAAATAAAAATACCATCATATTATCAGTGATTAACAATCAAAACATGTTTCTCATATCATAGATGATCAGTAATCACCACCTTTTTTCCATATCGTTGTTGATCAGGTATAACCACATGTTTCTTGTATCATAGTGGATAAAGAATCACCACTTTTTTACATATTTTATTTAGAGAAAATAATCATTTCCCTTAATTATATCAGGATATATTATGATTTTACCAATGAATTAGAGGGATATAATAAAACCCCCATTCAAAAAATAAAAACCATACACATGTTTCAAAAAATAGAATAAAACATTAATTAATTCATCATATAATAATCCATGGTAAGGAATATGGTTTCATAAACATTACATGATTTCATCATATAATAACCCATGTAGATGAAATGGTTTTCATAAATTAATATGTAAATTATAATCATAGTCACTCATCCAAAAAATAATTTTAATGGTATCATAAGATAGTATTCATGATGAATCATATCAATATTTAAAGGAAGTTAACATAGCTTAAAAATTTTATTAACATATCGTTCAAATATTTCATTAAAAACATGAGAAAATATAATTTTAATTTGAAAAAATGTTAACTAAGGAATCATGAAATACATAGAAAATAAATTTATTTGAAAATAAACATAGAAATTTTAAATTAATTTTTAAATAATGGAATCATAATGATGGTAGAAAAATCCATTCATTCTATATAGTTTAAAAGGAAACATTTATTTCACAACTTTTTAAAAAATAAAAAAATAATGGTTTCGAAAAATGGACCTTAAAAAATATTCATTTTTAAAACATTTTAAATAAAATTAGAGGTAGTGAAAATGGAAATTTTAAAAAAAATCAATTATATATAATTACCTTCATAAAAATGTTTTTTGAGTATTGACCTGGAAAAAAAATTTCATCTACCAAGGATGAAATAAGGATGAATTTTCTATAAATAATGTTTCTTTAAAATTTTAAGTGAAAAAGTGAAGAGACTAATCTTATAAATAAAATTTAAAACAATATCATAAGGATAATAATTTTTTTTGTATAAAAGGGTAATACTTCTAAAATTTCCCTCAACATAAATTAATCATAATCAATCTGGAAATGAAATGTGATTGTAACATATACCCTTACCACTTTGGTAACTTTTTAATCATAACCCCGTTGAAAACAATTAATCCAAATGAAACTTTAATTACCATAAATATAAATATAAATATATTTATGATATAATAGATCAATGGTGTTGTTTATACACCTTATAGACATAAATATGTGTCTAACATCAAACATGTCTCAATGAAACAATATTCAGATAACGAATCCTTAAAATGTTTGTAATATATGAATACAAACATCTTAAAAGAGATAAAAATATTTCTTTTTGTAAATAAAAAAAATTGTTATTAAAATTATCATAAAATAAATTAGTGGGAATTATATACTCCACATAATGGAAATAAGTGGTGACTATGGAATGTGTCTCACAAAAATAAAAGTGAAACAAGAAACCCTGACCTCAAATTATATCATTCATTATATACATTAAAATATTCTATATAATAAATATATATTTGATATAAATCAATTAGGGATATTTATTGAGAAATATAATACAATATATTATTTACTTATAACATATTTTCACCCATTTATTAACAATTATGTATTAAAAACACTGTTCTAAGTGATAACTGTTTCATTTTTCATGAATGTTTTAGTTTAGAAGTTGTTGTACTTATAAATTGATAATATTTACATTATATATATAATTTTATTCATTCTATAATTATAATATTTAATCAATATATACAATTTTATAACCATTTATATCAATCTATGATGAAAAATTAATTTCATGACATAGTGGAGATGGTAGTCCGTACATATACACATGTGATGTTTACAATTTTAAATTGATGGAAATAAAGAAGAATAAATAATAACACACCTTTGAGAAACTATATTAATTTAATAAATATATTAAAAAATTAGTAAAACCCAAATTATAACCATAAATTTGAAGGAGTGATGAAAAACAAAATGCATCGCTTCGTGGAGGTGGTAATCTACATAGACAAAAGGGAAATGTTTTCTTTTTTCTATAAGACTTACAGGAATTAGATAATAATTGTTACATAATAAAAATTAATTATATTTAATATACATAATTAATTATTTTACAATTTATAAAACATGTTTAAGCGATGTATAATAATAAATAAAATCAATATATCTTTATTAACAATTATATCTCATTGTCGAGAAACCTCCTTCAGATTACACCTTAATCCTTTAAATGAAGGTATTTTGGAAATATTATAATCTCTTTGAAGATTGAATTTAATATAGGATTGTATTAGGGTAGTTAGTTCCCCATGTAGAATGATCAAACCATGTGAATAAGGAAGGACAAGAGGTCCCCTTTGATAAGTGAGGGGAGGGGTGCTCTTGTTATTTATAAAAACATTAAAATATTATAAAGTATAATTAATGTAAAAGTGGTTATAAGTTATATTAATTCAAAATATAAGATTATATGTGGTCATAATAAACTCAAACAATTGTATTTTTATAAATTTTTAGGTTATTTTAATCATTATTTCTTTAGTTCAACCCCTTGTTAGCCCTTTTTATCCTTAACCGTGGTAACACCATTTTCAATCATGAATGGTTATAAATTTAATTACAAGGTAAAAATTTGTTCATAATTGTTCCTTATATGAAATATGAAATATTTTTACATTACATTTTTCCTCTTGAAATATTTTTATGATTTTCAAAACATTAATAAAAATATTATATAACATAAAATACCCTTTATATCCTCTTGAAACTATTCAATTAGTTTGACATTAAATTTTTTTAGACAACAATAAATTTCAAATATATAAAATTTAATAAAAAATTATACAAAATAATTACTCATAAATGTTTTTCCACATCACAATTCTTCCAAAACATATTTATTTTTATGTTTTTTAAATTATTTACTAAATTATTACAATAAATTATGAATATCTGTTTCGATGTTGTGTAAGAATTTAATGTAACTATTCCATCACAAAAAATTATAAAAAATATTTTTTAAAAAAATAATTTATTAATAAATAAAATAACTTTTTATAACCTACCATAACCTATTTTTATATCCACAAAAAATATTAGAGTATTTAAAATAACATAGAGTGACATTTTGTATTTTTCTTTTCAAAATATAATTTATAAGTCATTATGATAGAAAAATATCAAAAAAAATTCCATAAATATAAACAATAGATGAGTAATGTAGAAATTAATTCCTTAAATATATTAATTTCATTTTTATGGTTATTTCAAATTCTCTTCCCATAGTTATTACAATGATTACCCATTTAACCCTAACCAAGGTGAAAAATATTAACCATGGCTTCTATTATTAATGAAAAATAAAAGGGAGATATTTACCAAATTTTATCCACACTATTCCAAATATGTAATAAAAATTACATAAATCGATTTCTATAGGAGGAAGAAATTAATTTTAATAAAAAAAATGAAAACATAACTGAAGATATTTTTTGGAAAATATGTTTTAAGCCTAAAAATTAACTTATATCAAAATCATTAATATTTCTTATTAAAATGAAATTAATTTTATAGTTATAAGCTAAATGGAAAATATCTAAATTTAATGTAAAATTAAAAATATAATGGGACTTTTAAATTAATTAATTTAGCAGAATGAAACGACAGTATTTGAAAAATCATCATTTTCACTATTCATAGAAAAAATTAATCATTTAAAAAAATCCCAAATTGTTACCCTAACTTAATTTTTATATATTGATTTAAAAAATAATATTACTTTATTAAAATAAAATTTCTAGAATTTGAAGAAATTAACTATAATTTCCATGCTCCAAATGAAATAAAAAATCATTTTTGATGAAAATACATTTTTAAGCATAAAACAACATTACAAATTGTTAATGCTGATTTTATAATAATTAATCAATAAATTTATATTTTGTAGGAATAATATATATATATCAAAATAAGGAAACTCGTATCGGGATCCACCAATTCAATGAATAGGTTATAACAGTTACATTAAAATAATAATAATTTTCTAGTATAACAAAATTTCATAAATCTTGGTGTTTTGTGTTTATTATGACATCGAGTATAGTATTAATTTAAAATAAAATTTTATTGTGTTAGATTCTATGAAATTAAATAAATTGTGTCCTATAAATTTTATCTCTCTTATCAATGGTTTAATATTTAATAATAATTTTTTGTTTCAAACCCACTTTATTAAAGGGATAGTAAAACATCCTTTGAATAGGGGAAGTTGGAAAAATAAAGGTTACTTTAAATAAAGATAATAAGGCTCTCTTATCGGTATAAAATAATGGGATATTTAAAATATATATATTGAGGACAAAAATATGGTCTAAATACATATAGGCTGTGATAGAGGACATGGTCATTAGAAAGTTATTGTCCACAAAACTATAAACCAGTGAGTTGTTAAAAGACTATAAATTCCTAAAACATAATGGTAAAAGAATAATTTTTTATTTCAAGATACTTCTCCTAATGTTGTGTGATTATTTTAATATCAATAAGGAGAACAAAATAAAATATACTAACATTATATATTTCTATTTCAATGTAAAAATTTCCTCAGTTGGTTGTGCTTCGATCAATTTATACTCCATATCTTACTCAAAAATATGAATATTGAATATAATTTTTTCATGAATACAAAACTAAAATAAAATTTTAATGGATTATTATATCTACAAAATAATTATAATTCACTAATTCTATCTATAAATTTTAACCAAAACAAAAATGGTTATCAAAAGTTATCGAAAATGGATAAATATAATTCATTAATCTCTAAAAAGTCTAAAATAACACAAAACATTTAACATAATCCATTTTATAAATATCTAAACATAAGAATACTCGAAAATATATATGACCATATAAAAAACCTAAATATCCAAAATATTTGAAAACATATTTTTTCCCAGATTAAATTTAACATTTATCTCCAGACAAGATGCAATATATCTAATTTCACATAAATTTATAAGAATTCCTTGATCATATGTTCTCATAAAACATCAAAATAACCCAAATCATAATAAATACTCCATTATAACATATATAATTCAAAAAATTGACTGTATCATTGTTACTCAAATAAAATCATAGACTATAAAATATATTATATACATCAAAAATTATAATTAAATTCATCGTAATCAATTTTTATCAAAGTCACTAATTAATATAAAGGTCCCCAAAAATATCCAATATAAATTATTACTATAAAAAAAACAAAAACTTATCCCTACTAAAAAAATTATATCAACATACAAAATATATTAACGTTTATCAATCCATCTATAACGTGTGTTCCAAAAATATAATGTTACTACTAAATCACCTTTTTATTTCATTAATACCATTCAAAGAATTATTGAAAATGATTAATTAAAAAATACTTTAGAATAATAATTATGTTTTTTATAATTTTTAAAACAATAATATTATTGATAAAAAAATTTAAAATATACTCCTCAAATCATAATAAACACTTCAATCATTTCACTTTATTGAGTGGAATAAGATATGCCCATTCTTTACTCGAGGTGTTATAACTTGTATTAGGGAATTGATTCATAAAATGACCTAGTTCCATATTCATAAGACATTGAAATATAAATGGTAATCTGGAATATAATTTATTTTTCTTCTTCAGGCATGGATGGTAGTGTTGTGGGGGTGGATGGATTGAACCTCAGAGAGGTATCCTACATACCCAATTCAAGATACAAGAATCAAAACCCTCATAGTTTTATGTCATAGATTATGATCATGGAAAAATATTATTTTATAATGTTTAACATCATATAGTAAGGATAACAATGTCATAGAAGAAGAATCAATGAGGGATGGTGTGTGGCTTACACATAGATGCTTCTTGAAGGTGGGGGGTTATCCCATGGCGATGGAGACAGTGAGATTCCATTGTGATCATACATGTGGAATTACAAGTTGATCACATAGGGTAAGGATATAGTTTAACATCTTGCATATAGGATGTTATCATGAAGTTTAATGTCATAAAATTCAGAAAATTGACCTAGATAGGTTTACATCGTGCATGTTGAACAGGGATGGGGATTAAGCACTAAGGGATAAAATGTCAAGGTGAGCATATGATTTGTAAAAGGACTCTTTACTAAGACATAGAATCTATTTCCCTTGTTGATGCCACATTTATGGGTTATGTGACGACTATTCATGCTCCTATCGGTGGGGTATGGTGTAGAAACGTTCCTAGTGGAGCGAAAATTAGGAGGCCTAATGTTTCAGTGACTATGCTTTGGAGAAGAATGAATTAAGTTATGTATTCTTAGGAAAAATATTTAGGGTAATGGCTTAGGATTCATATGAATTTAAGTGGGATGACACATGGGTAGGTGACACAGACCGCATGGGGAATTGGGGTGCAGTTGAACATGTTTTGGGAAAGTATAGGGGTCCTGAGAACTCCATCTTCATGAAATGGGATTGGATGAAAGTAGGAACCATTGGGAGGCCAGGTATATTATTTACAAGAATGTTGGGTTTTTAAGAAGGTTAGTGGCTTCATGAAGGTCAAGGTTATCATGAAGGCAAGGGGTCTCATGAAAGAATATGTTTCAGAAAATTATATGGACCTACCACATATTGAAGTCTTTATTCCCATAGGGTTGGTTTCATAAAGTATAAGTATCATGCGAAACCCCAGGAACCACAAATGTATTTATTCTTACAATAAGACCATGGAACATCATTAATGGAATATCTACCATTATTTAAGGTTTTCAAAAACCCATAGGAGGGAGTTTCTCATAATATGGGTACCTTTTGAAATCCATCTCGTATATATCTCAAGAAGTTTCTTATTTTCATGAATTTAGGGATTTTCTCAAAAGATAAAAGGCCACAACCACTGAACATCAATCAATTCATGGTATTTATAGGAACACGAGAGGAAAATGAATATGTTTTGATAAATATATGGGATTTAATGAGAGAGTATGTGACAAAAAAATAATGGGGTTCTATGAATCAATGTTACACATCACAAAGGTTACAAATCCAAGATTTATGTGGAAGGGGAATTCGATGAACCAGAGTTATGATGAATAAAGGTTACCACATCAAGCTTCACATGAATAGGGACATCCACAAACTGAATCCATTGGAAAAGACTCTAAATATCTTGAGCTAGTCCCATAAATGTATTTTTTCTGGTGTCTTAATTTTTTGGAACTGGTCATTCCTTTCTAAACCTCTCCTGGGACACATGTATTTCATCAACCAAAAATTCAATATTCATAAATCGATCCAAAGAAGGATAGGAGGGTCATATAAAAATTGCAAACCACTAAAAATAAAAAATTGGAAAGACCTATTCATGAAACATGGTCATAACCTATGCTTGTATATAGGGGTGGGGGTATATTAGGTGGTTACAATATTTTCATGAAAAACAGACTAGTGGTCTTCTTTTTTGAAAAAATCAAGAACAACATGAGAGTTTTATTATTTTAATACTCACTACTCTTGAAACTAGCATCTTTTATGAGTCAAATCTCCACAATAATACTTTTTGTGAACCAAAAAATTATTATGTAATCAAAATTCATGAACAAGAATTTATGAAAAATCCCTTGGAATCCGGTTTAAAAATTATATTTATGCCTCTAATTAAATGTCCAATGAAGGTAATTGAGGCTATGGTGGTCGATGATGGGGGATGGATGGAAACCTCACAATCTAGGAGAGCTTGTGGACAAATTTCACTATGAAAAACTCACCGTAATGCTGATAGAGGCTAAATAGGAATACCCATTATGTGATAGTCTCCCACTATATATTTTTTAGCTGAGGGATGATGTGTTCATTTCTAGTGCTGATAGGGATGAGACCATCTTATAGTTTATAATCCTTCCTACACAACACTAGTGGAAAAAGAATTTTAGATTCCACATTATAAAGGGATACAAATCCCTTATTACACATGCCCCATGGAACCACATGAACAATTTCAATGTGTAAGGAGAGATGTATCATCCTTAGTATGAGAATATTTTTAATTCTTATATGATAGAAAATTTCAAAAGGTACAATATGTAATAGAACATGCCCTAGGGTGGAGACGTCATGTATTAATGGACCTAGGAATACTGGGAATTACAGTACTATCATGAATTTGAGGTGGAGATAATGTGGGTACGGATTTATGAGGAGGCATGGTGCTCATAGTTCAATGTCTAAAATCACCTAGACATAATGTGGGAGTTGTTGAGTAGGTTCTTACTAGGGATCAAAATATTTCATCTGCACCATGGGGAGGTCATCTTCAGCTAGTGGGATCTCTACCAGATTACTAGGTTATCAATCCAAGGGTCCATGTAAGATTAATTCCTTGCCATAGAGGATCTTTAAGAGGACCATGGGAAGATGTTATCCATATTAAAGATTTTGTTGTGTTTTCTATAAGTGAATATTGACCAAAAACCAGGGATGAAGGAAATATGTTTCCAATAATGGTTTAGGTACTTCTTTAATGAACCGATGTATAGGCTAACCATGAGGTTGGGTCAATGTATGGAAGAAAATAAATGAGTAATGGAACACTCATAATGGAGGATCTAGGAGGCATGTGAATAGATTTTGTGGGGATACAAAATGAAGCCTAAGGATCCTATGGCCAGGATGGTGGGATTCATTACTAAAATGATATGAAGATAGATTCTACAGGTGTGGGATGCACACATGAGGGTGAGATTTGGAACACTCATCATTGAAAAAATTATGGTGATGGGTAAACACATCAACTAGTGGCACAATATTATATAAGTTGTATAATTTTCTATTCAATATCAAACAAGGTAGGAATCACTTCCTTGTGTACAAGATCTTTCACTTCGTATATGGTTGGGTCACCAGACACATGAGGGGATATGAATATCCAAACCCCTTATCCCATCACAACATAGACATCCAACCATTAATCTTGAACACATATGGGGCTGGCCCTCTCAATATGGGCTCATTGGATGCATTAGAAAGGATATTTCTAGTTGAATAATTTAGTTTTCATTCATTTACTCTCATTATAGGAATAATGACTAATTATGGTGTACATACCACTGAATAGAGGTTGTACCTCCAGGCCTTTTGAGGATGGGTACTGGGGTGAGGTTGGACTATAAAGTAATTTGATAGTTGTATACCCCACTATACTTCTTGGGGTAGTTATGACGAAGGATTCTATGTTCCATGTGTTGAGGCAATGTAATACATGGTGGATCTTTATGACTTCATCTACGTTCACAACATCTCATGTCCCATGAACCCCTAAGTGATGGTGTTTTTATGAATGAATTGTTCTTTGGGTATTTTTGTGGGACACATGGATACTAATTTGGCTAAGGGAAAGGGATCAAAGGCATCCTATGGAATCAATTCCAATCAGTTTTACAATAAGGATAAAAATATTTCCATCAGTCAAGTAATTAATATTAACATGTGTAACTTAGATATTTCAAAAACACTAAGATTCCTAGATAAAACCACTTTTATTTTTGTATAAATTAGTGGGTGCAGAGGATAGATAGGATCACTATGAATATATGTAAGAGTATGAGGGAGCCTCTACCATTGATTGGGTGATAATGGGTACTCTCCTCGATTTAAGAGTCACAAGAAACCAACTGATAGTTGAAGTGGTTCCCACAACCGGGGAGATGACTACTAGGGGAACACCATCTCCAGGGGGACTACCTGTGAATCATTCCAGGATGCTCATTTGGTTGTACAATTATTTTGATTCCTTTTCCCCTTTCAGATTATATTTTATAGTTTTACCTTCATGAGTGACAACTAACTGACCCATACAGAAATGGAAGTTTAAACTATATTTGGATATCATCGAACCGATGAAATGCATGATCCTATGGGTAGTGATGGTAAACGAGGTTGTGACTTCAATTAAGGTGGTTGAGTATGATATGGTAGTTTATCCTACATTAGTGGTGTAACTGGAGGTGGCTACGAGATCAAAATCATGAAAGGGGGAGGTGGAAATCATGAATCCAACAGAGATGATTGCAAAGGATACAATGATTATTCCTATCCCAGAAGTTCCATAAGCAATAGTTCAAGGATATGAGACCTCAGGGAAGGTGTTAGAGATCATACCACTAATAGAGGTGGTCATGGATATTGTGGTGGTCAAACCTACCAAATAATCTCTACAGGAGGTAGCTGGAGATTCCTCTATGGGTGAGGAGTCTGGAAAGGATATTCTTTCCCAAGACATGGGTGTTAGACCACATGAGGTCCTTCGTATAGATGAACCTTACAATGATGTGTTTTTTCTCTTCCATTAGTATGAGGTTGCATTAACAGATTATTTTGGGAGATCCTAATTAGATTTGTCTAAGTATAATCGCTTATTCTGATGCATGTAACTGGGGAGTGTGCATAATTTCATCACTCTCACTCCAGTAGTTGATATTCTAAATAGGGTGGAATCTTTTCGCTATTAGGTTTTAAACTTAGGGAATAGTGGGGGTGGTTCTTAACATCCTTCTTGTATTAACTAGGGACTTCCTTATTCAGAATGGATGGGTTGAGTCTCTTGTGTTTGACATTTCCTGGCCTAAGAAGAAGTTTGTGGGTACTCTGTCTCTTCAGGTGGAAGAAGATGAAATCAATAAACTAGAAGGGTGGGTGCAAGAGTATGTGGCTATCATTATTTCTCCACCAGAGATCATTCAATTGGTGGAAGATGAGGATAAGGCATTGGTAGTGGATTATTTGGTGTACTAGTGCTGATTCATCATGTATTAAGAGAAAATTAAGTCCAAATATATTTTTCCTATCACAAAGGATAAGGTGAAAAATATTGAATAGCAAAAATAGACACTAGAAGTTACTCAAGAATGACTAGGATATCTCAAATACTTGATTTGTATGGATGAACCTTAGGTAATTTTATCTCATCTGGAAATAATAGAGAGTCTCCAGTATTTGGATAACCGAAAAAGAATTGTTTGGATTTATTTTAAATTCCATATGTGTTTTAATAAGTTTTATTTTTAATACATCTATAGTCACATTTACAATGAAACCAATAATGAATCCCTAAGCCCACATGAGTCATGATTAGTGGGGGAAAATATGGGAAAATCCTAAGTTTTCTCAATCATATAAGAGTAATAGACAAGGGTTAAACAATTAGTGTATAAAATCATTTATTGACCATCAGGAGTGTCTGTGTTGATAATTTATTGGAAAGAGTGTGGGACTCTCTACACAACTGACTTGCTTTCTTAACATGCTCTAGTGCACAAATGTGGTAACTATTGGGGAAATCAATTTTTCTTAAAAGAAGGGGTTGTTGAACTGTGTGACTCAAGACACCCAAGATCATTAATATAAAAGGAAGTGTCACAACGAAAAAGGATGAATACTTACCATGGTCGAAACATAGACTCCACTATCATTGTTCTGTGGATGATGAAAAATTAATAAGGATTAACCGCTGACCATGTTCAAAAAATATGGTCTATCTCAAAAGGTTGTCAGAAGTTTTTTGCCTACAATCCTTGGAAAATAAGTGATCTAATGTATCTAGGAAAACTTTCCATTAGTGGGTCCCATTCATATGTGGAAGATGATGGGGGTCCAAATGAAGGGGTACACAAATAAATGGGATGAACTGATGGAATGTCTAAATGGAGTCCAACAATCATGGCATTATTCCACTGTGGATTTGAGCACATTGGGTAGGTGTATCAGTATGAACAAAGGCCAGATTCATCTTCAATAGGGACCATATTCTTGGATTTCAAGTGAAGATTGAGGAACATGAATGATGTTGTTAGTAATTGACACCAAATGGGGAAAAAATTAGGTGAGGGACAAAGACACAACATAGTTTTACATAATGAATTTGGGAAGATTGACACACAATTTAACATCATACAGTGAGTATGATGCACATAAAGTTTAACATCATTCTATGATGATTATAAACAATCATTTTAAGTGCATACATTGAAGATGATGTACACATATTTTAACGTCAAACATCTAGGCCAAATCACATGTATTTTAACAACATATGTTGATAATTATTTATATGTAATTTAACATCATACATTGAGAATTATTCACATGTAGTTTATATCATAATATAAAAAATATGCACACACAGTTTAATGTCTAATGGTGATGATTATTAACATACAGTTTAATATCATATGGTGAGTATGTTGCACATGTAGTTTAAAGATATATGATGAGGAAAATAAACACGTAGTTTAACTTCCTACGGTGAGGGTGATGCACAAGCAGTTTATCGTCATACCATGAGGATTATGCACATATATTTTATCATCATACGGTTTGGATGATGCACATTCAGTTTAACATCACATGGTGTGGATGGTGCATACACATTTTAACATCATACAGTGAGGAAGATGCACACACAGTTTGACCTAATTATGTGAGGAAAATGGGCATGCAGTTTAACATGATATGTTGAGGTCGATGCATATGAATTTTAATATCATATGGTGAGGAATATTCACACATAGTTCAACATCATACAATTAGGATTATGCAAATGCGTTTTAACATCATATAGTGATGATGATGCAAACATAGTTTAACATTATTCGGTGTGGATGATGTAGAACAATGAGAATAACACCTTCTCACCAATGATGGTACGAGCTATAAAATGGTAACATGATGGAGGTACCCTTTAAAAGAAACTCACGATGAAAAGGGTGACTAAGACATGGCTCAATATTTTTCCTGAACTGCTAGATTCAGCGAACATGATCACATTTTTTCTAGGGTCTGTAGTGGGTCCCTTTTAGAATTGCACCTCTTTATTTTTATCCCCTTATTTTTTTCCCAAGTCATGGGATTGACAAGGTGGGGGGGGGGAGTCTGACTCTATCTTAGATTTCACTTCTTGTTTTTCAACTTGATATCTAGTTATCCCCTTTTCATTGGTAGTTTCCAACCATACCAGTCAGACCAAGAAGTTTCAAGTAGTTTAAGGTCATAATGATCATACCTGAATGTGGTTCTCTCCAAAAAAGTTCTTATGATGTTGAAGGGTCTAAAATATATGATAATGGAATGACTAGGATGCATTTCACCCATAAAAATAATCTGGTGGTGGGTCATAGAAAGTTTAAGGTCGTGATTCATGGAACATGGGTTGAATATCACAAATAAATACATTTGACACAGGGGAGATGTAACCTGATGTGAACGAGGGGAATTGAAATACCCACCACTTAGAACATATTTTGGAAAACATGAAAATAGATTAAGTTTATTATTTTTAGACATGTGCTCCCAGTTCAAGGTAATATTGTTTAAACCCAAGGAATAATTCCCCAAAATAACATGAGTATCATGATTGAGTGGAAACCCAATGTGAATTATGGGCTAAGGATATATGAATCATTACTAGGTTGACTAAAACTCAGTTTAAAGTCACCATGCATTTACTAAGGCTCCTAGTTTAATGTCATAGATTTCTGACTGATATAGGGCATCCTTAAATCTCCACCATTCTTGAATAATACTCCTCACAACTCTTAATATTATGTGATCATTTCTCATTGTGAGAAATAATAAGTTGTATGGAGTTCTCATTTTTTAGGGGAGAAAAACTAATAAGGGGATTGGAGACTTACTTAATGAAGTGTCGTTAGAGTATTCATTACTTTTAATTCTTGGATTGTAAAAGGAGAATGGCCAACGGGTAGGGAACAATTATTGACCATGTTCAAAACACTTGTTCATTACCAATTCCAATCATGGATTGGGAAGATAAATTTGGTAATGACCATTGAAAAAGTTCAAAACACAAGAGCCTCTATCTATTACAGAGTATCCTTCAAGGCGCGATCATAGGATGGTCAGTTATCCAATGTCTCCAAGAACCATTTCTCTTAGGGAGCATATTATAATCAAGAGGGTATTAATTTTCCAAATCATATAAAACATGAATCATGAATTTGGAAGTGTGGAATATCTCGGATGGGATGTTTATTTGTATATGATTGGTTTCTATCTGCGATAAAATGCATCGGATTACCATGCAGGTTGAGTTGATCAAGGTTCTCTCGAAAGGGTAGGACCCTAAAATGATTTGATCATATGGATGTACCCATGACATTAAATCTAGGAATCACTATATATCCCATGAAAATTGGTATCAATCCAGACATAGTACTAGAATGTGGAATTGTTGGAGATCGACATAAGTTGGGTGACTAACTCTTTGGTGATGACATCAAATCATATCATATTGGTCATATATAGCATCATATGTATCTTTCATTGGGTAATATTGTAGTTCAGAATCATGCTCTAAGGATGTTGGTTCTAGTCAACACAATCATGTTATATGAGGAATACTATGTCTATTGCATGGGTAATATTATAGTTTAACATCCTAAACTGATGATGTCGGTTCTGGTTATAGTATACTTTCCAAAAGAGGCATCCTAGTTTTATATGTGGTAATGCTACAGTCTAACAGCTTGATCTGAGGATGATTTATTATATGGTCATCCAAGATTTATCATATGATTCGTCTCAATTTTATATGGGGGTAAGAATATAGTCTAACATCATATGATGAAGATGATGGTCATTGTATCTTATCGTCTTAGAACATGGAATATGGATTATACTTTTTTAAGATCATAGATCTCATACCATAGGGGAAACTACTTGTTTAAGGTCATAGAGATTATACAAAAGGGTGTGGGATTCATAATGAGGAATGTGTGGCATCAAAGTGTTTTAACCTCACATGAATGGAGGTGCAACGAGACCCTTTCCCTAAAAAATCTATAAAAACATTATCCTAGAAAATTTCTTGATATTGAGGGGAAAATACCTTGAGATGTATTGATGTTATAGTATAGAACCAAGATAAATGGTCTTTGTTCCACTACCTATCCCATGGGAAAATGAATTAAGAAATTTTAGAACATAACATGAAAGGAGGATAGTGATGATGGGGGAATTTCCTCTCATTGATGATATTGAATCATTACATATCTGTGATATGAAAAATCTTAAATTTATACAGAGTTGGTCTACAATGTATCATATTATTCAAAGGATGTTGTGGGGGGCTTACACATTGAGCTTCCCATTCCTTTTACCTTATGTTGGGTGATGAGGTTATCTTGATTCACTGGAGATTAGAGGAATGTGATTTGGGATTATACCTAAAGAAGAGGGCCATAAAGGAATTTGGGGGTTGATTTTTCCATGGTTAATAGGATGTTTTTAATGAATTAATACCTATTTCCAAAGAGAAGAGGTCTAGATTTTACTACATATCCCATGAGAATGTGAATCAAGCCACATGTAGCTCTGGAAATAGGTTGAGTCATTGAAATTTTACAACCCCAGGGATAAATAAAACCATGTGAATGAGGGGAATAACATAGTTTAAGTTATAAATGCTTGGATCAGTAGTAGGTACTTCATGGATGTTCAGGTGGTCCATAAGAGTGAAACATTGATGTGAAGGAGAGGCTAAAAATCACTTGAATTACATAAATAAATCAGAAAACCAGTTGATCAAAATTTAATGTCATATGTTTTGGACTAAAGGGATTTAGAAAATACCATCATGTCATGATGTGGGACTAGGGAATGATTATTTTATATACATTCAGAAGGAATGAAGGAGGTAAAACCTAATGTGAAATGAGGGATATACAAGCCCATATGCCAAATAAACATCCTAAAAAATTTGAAAATATTTTAATTTCATAATTCATAGACTGTAAGTGGTTTAAATGGGGTGAATGATTGGTGAATGTAATATCTCTTCCAACCCCAGAGGTTTTATTTTTAATGAGTTGGTGGTTAGGACCAATATGACTAGGTCCAAGCATCACTACATATCCCATGGGAATGAGAATCATGTTGCCTATAGTTTTCGAGCATGGTGTGGTCGACGACCAACACCAGTTGTGGGGTTGTGTCCACTCTTTTGAGATGATTGATGCATACCAGGACTTCCATGGTGCATACCATTTTTATTACATGGGTATGGTTACAAATTATCCTCATGTGCTGATGAAGGTATTATTTAAATCATCTCACACTTGATGTGTGGGGAATCCTATGTTTATTACACATTGTAAGGCTACATTTTAACGTTGTTTCTTGAGGATAATGGTATTTTTAGTTCAAAGTAATAAAACTCATATTATGGATACTACTAGTTTAAGGTTATGGATCTTGGAACGAAGGAGATGAAAATAATTTAAGGCCATTATGCATGGAACAAAGAGGCCACTGTTAGTTTAAGGTCATGTTTCATTGACCAAGGTTGTTGTAGCTTCTTGCCTCATAGCTTTGACAATGGTTTCTACAGTTTTATTTCAGGTAGATTTGACCAATTCTCCTAGTTTATGGTCATAGAGTTTGAATCAAAGGTTTAATGAAAATTACTTCTTGAGAATCATAGTATTTCATTTGTGGGAGTGTAATATTCTCACTCTCAGTGGTGATTAAAGAGTATTATCTATTGGATTAGACCTTATGGACAATGAAATGTACTTATAATTTGGGATCCAACTTTGACAGTGTTTTATAGGTATCATCGATGTTATGAGTGAGAGCATCTGGTTACCCTGGAGGAAGGATCAGAGATGGAACTTCTTGTTGAACACTCTCACTTTCATTTTCTAGTTTCACCCTATGTTATGAAATTTCGGAATCTTGTTTTCTGTGAGGGATTAAAACTAATCTAAATGAACTTATTCAATTTTTTTTAATCTTTTAGTCATTTAAAATAGTTATGAGTGATTAAAATTGAACCAAAATGGGCAAGACTACCTATATTCTATACACAATGTAGTACAGAGTCACTTGGGAGAAATTTTAAGTCATTTTCTGATAAACCCAATGGGTGTTAGAGAGCTCGTCAAGCAAAAATATTTTTATTCTATCCCCCCATTTTCTGCAAGATATTGTAGAGGGTCTTATTGAATTCCTCAATCTTCCCATTTTTCTATGCATGAGAGAAATATGTATGGTTAGACTAGATATTGTGCTTTTAATACATTTTATTTTTCTTGAAGACATATATGTTTTTTCCATTGTCTATGAGAATATTGTGAGGAATCCCCAATAGATGGATGATTTAAGAGCTCATGAACTCAATCAGAGAGCGATTTTTGACTCCATGGAGGGGAACCAATTTTACCCATTTGAAAAAGTAGTCAATTATTATAAAATTAATCTTCATTTTCAAGTTGTCACTAGTGGATATGGGCCCCCAATTTCATGTCCACATACTAAAAAGGGCTGTAAATATTTGGAAGTGTTGAGATGCTCTAACATTTCATGTACCCATTTTTCATGAAAATGACACACATGAAACCTCTTGGAAAACTCAATGAATTTATGAAACTTCATAGGCCCGAATTATCCCAAATCTACGAATTTGGAGGGAGTGATTAAATCCTACATGATGGGTGTCACATTATCCAGAATAGACCACTTACATGACCAGAGGTATCAATTTTTCATTGATGAAACAGGGGATATATCCATTGAACCCAAACCTGTAGAAGGTTTTCTCAATGTTAGTGTCACTATGGATGATAAAATATATAGCACGTAAGAGGATTCACTCATTATAATCTAGGTTTGGGGGGGGGGATTCCACACTAGATATTCTCAAAAAATGAATTCATCCAATTAGGAATTTACTCATCTTTGGGGGGATCTGATGATCCTGGCATAGAAGTACTAGCAGCCAGCTGATATACCTATTAGTTTTAATCATTTTAGTTAGAGTGGAAAATAAACCTTCAATGTTTCATATGAATAACTCTGTCATCCAGCTCAGGTTATGTAATATATGGGGATAAACATTCCAAAGAATAGGATTGACCATTCTGTGACCAAGTAACATGGGTTACCTTTGGCTGGGAAGGAATCTCATCAATTAGATGACAGTTATGTTCTTGTAGGTGAATAAGCACTTTATTTTTAACAAAATAGGCACCCTTGACTTGTTTTATGACTATCTCAAAGTGTCCCTTCACATGTAAACCTGGGTCATCCATCATGAGGGATAAATCAAGAACAAATGAGAGGCTAGTACTCTACCTCATTATTGGTGCGTCCTTCCAACAATAGGAAGGAGTTAAAAAAGATGGGGTATGATAGAGGGATGAATATTATCCCTTGGAATACCATATTAATCATGCGTCTGTTAAGCCTTATGTTGGATAGAAATTGGGAGACACCATCGAAATTAATATTACAACACATTAAAACCTGATGCACTTAGAGAATAATATCATCTAGGAATTAAAAAACCATAGAATGTTCTTTATAGGTTGGATGTGTAACCATAGAGTTTTCCATCGACTTTACCTTAATGAACTTATATGGGAAAACCATATGTCGAACTACTAGAGGATTATATCCCAACACACCAGTCATCCAATAATTATGAGGTGATTGAGGATATACATAAGCAGGTCTACTTGAGACCCCAACTATATCTCATAGTGCTACAAATAATTTTGAAGCTTCTGCACTGCAAAGACCAATATGAGGAAACTTCTTAATAGTGGAGTATTTGATCTTCATTTCAAGGATCAGGGGGATGAGATAGTATATTTCATTTTACCTTCTTTGATTGTTTTTCTAGGAAGGAAGGGTGTTGAGGGACCATTCTAGAATGTTCATGTAGAGGGCCAAAGTCCTTACTAACATAAGAGATATGATAACTAGAGGTTAGAGTGGGTAATAAATTATATCCTCAAAGGAATTATGGATCTTTTCATCCAACTAGTAAATGATTCCTATTTTGATGAACCTCAATATGGTCTTTAAATTTCTGTCCAGATTTGTGATAAATCAATGTATGTGTGATAAGTGTCCATGGAGGCCCTAAAACTCTTGGATATTTCATAGGGGAGGAATTTGATTGATATCCTTAATTTTCTCTTGTATAATCTTTATTCCTCTATATCTTATTACAATGTGAAGAAATTTATCAGATGTAACCCCGAATTCACTCTTCTGGGGGTTCACATTTATGTGTCATAAGTGCAGGAGGATGGGCTCTCTCTCGTGATTCTTGATATAGTATTGAAACTGGAAGGATTTGACCACCATATAAATGTAACGCTCCACTAATGTTAGGATAATCATATTAAATATGTGTGCCACAACCATTGGTAATTGTATACAACATTATTCAAGAGAAAATAAATTGCATGAAAGTATAAAATTCATTAGGGATCTATAAAGGTGATGAAATCATCATCCTCGAGGGACATTTGGATTTGATTTTACATGGATTACCCATCCATGAATAAGGGGGACTAGAATCTAGCTATAGAATCAATAAATAGCCCTATCATTAGAATTTAAAAATCATGCTTTATAAAATGGTGTTTGGGGTCCTAAAAGTTGATACTAAATCTTATTTTTAGAATATTCTTCATGAATGGGACAATTTAGGATTTCCACCAAGGGTACTAGACCTACTTAAAAAATTTGGAATTAAAAATATTTTCAACATCTTACTTGACCATAGCGTTGTAAGAGGGGTGAATCTTTATGGGAGGTTATTTGAATCCTCAATGAATCAATGGAAGGACAAGGTCATGAATAACATTCTGAGGGTCTATCCCTAACATCTCATCATAAATCATGGAGAAAATGTCATGTTTCTTTTTTATGAAGGCTACATACTATTACTATTCCTCTTAGGGGAAAGGATATATTAATCAGTGTCGAGCTCAGATATTCCATAATACTAATGTTTGTCTGGGTTAACTCATCAATAGTGGTGGATACACCATCATCAAAAACAAGGGGGAACATTCCAAATAATATCCATCATCAATGATTAGGGGATCATATAGATGAGGATACTCTTATGGGAAAACTGACCTATGGGGAGAATTAGTGTCTACTATAGAGGATACGTCATCCTTTAAAAGGGATTCTCATTTTTTGGAGACTGTGACAACATAAGTTGTCGAGCCAATTCCATTTTTCTTTTATATGTAAGTTCCCCTCACGATATCAAAGCACTGATGATGAGTCCACACTCATTGACTTATCATTTCATTGTGAAACATGATAGTGTAATGTGGATTTTTGTCCATTGGGTGAACTACTTACTTTTAATAGGAGTAGGGTCATCCGATATCAACTAGAACTATCCATTACAGGAGTACAAGGTAATATGTGAGCACTCATTTTTTCTTTGATATAATGAAACAACCGCTATTTTTGGTATTGTGGTCTTTAACTGATGAATTTAGAGGACAAATATTCTTATCAATCTTATACATAGATCAACTATATTGGTCACTGGATCATTAGTGGAATTGACATGGTCAACCCCATCAGTGAGGACCTACTTTCCTTCCCTTTTATGTAACCAGTAACCAAATTGTTATCTTTATAAGAGTCCAAGGGGGGAGCATCACCCATAAGTAACCCCACCTGACCATCAAGTGAGTATTTGAGGCATTTTTTGATAAAAATAGGGGACCACTTCATGGAAATTAAGTTTAGTCCTTCGAAATATAATTTTTTAGGTCATATCATATTTGGCTACCATAAATTCAGGTAATGAAATTAGACCACAGAACTGAGTCTTCAAACAAATTTTTTCCCAATCGATTTATATCACTCTTATTATATGCTCTATTTTTTAGGTTTGAGGGAGTCAAATATTATTCTATAAGTCCCTAATTATGAAGAATCCAGGTTGTAATGAGGTTGATCCTAGATCCAATATCCGCTACACAGTAACTGAATTCCAAGCTATTAAACTAACTTTTGATATACTATGGGGTTTTGTGACCCTGAATGGTGACACTTGTGTCTTCCCTAGAAAAATGATAATGGATTAACATTCCCCTTCCTCGACCTCTTTTTCATTGTTTTCCTCAGTTGAACCCACATTTTATTTAAACTGAATGGGTATTTTCAAGCTTTTGACAAGGTCCTCACCAAATTTATTTGATGGGAATAGTCCATCATGAATAAAAAGATGAATTGGAATTCTAGTGAGGTAATTTAGCACATCATTCATTCATCTCAGGGAATTTTTTTTTCTACATAGCATGGTTCCTTGGAAGGTATCATAGCTGATGAAATTAGCTGAGGAACAAAATTCTGGATAGTACTGGTGATATTCTGCTAGTGGATATCTATTTTTATATGAAAAAATGATGGTCGGTTTCTTGTTTCCTAATTTTGGGCCTTGAAAACACGCTGCTAATGACAACATGGTTATAGATAAGTTGTATAATAAACTAATAAAATTGGTTGTGGAGGAAAACCTGATAACATAGACCAGAAGGTATGTGATTACTGAGATCTATAAAAATAATTATTCATAGTCTCAATATCATTATAAACCTAGTTGTAATCATGGACATAACCATTCTATTCACTGACATTTCCTCTACCTCTCATTTTATTGCATCAACTGGAGTCTCTTGAGGGATCCGTATTGAGTTCCTCATTATTTGAAATTATAAATTAGTCCACTAATTAAATAGAATTTATAGTGTTGTACTATTTATCATCATCAGTGGAATATTCTAGTTTTGGGTGTACCCTGGGAATATCTCACAATTTGAAATGCATGAAATTGCAAAGAGTGAGAGTGGGTTTTGGCACTAGTGGGGGAATCTGATTTCCTTTACACAGTCAGTGGATTTTCATTCGAGTATTGGGAGGATTAAATGCATATGTAGAGGTAGTGGCCATTGGAGCTATGATAACCATAAATGTTTCTAGATTTATTATGTGGGAATATATTATATCATGGCTACAAGTAACTTTCTTATGATCCAAATAGTCATTACACTTCTGCATCCCATAGTTTTGAACAACTTTCCACCCACCATTTTCTTCATAGTCATTTTTTAGGTTAGCATAGACATGTTTCACCTATTATATAAAGTCTCCCAATTTGACAAATATGTGATCTAAATGGTCTTGGATCTAATATTTAGAGAGAAAAATTCATTGATTGTGTGTATAAGGATTCTATGATACAGGAAGTGATTGACACGATCAGTGGGTTGGGCTATCAGTTGTCTCATGCACTCTATCAAAATTAGGATTCCCATTTCTATGGAACAAATGAAATATTATGGGACCTAATAATCCTTCATGGAATAAGTATTGTCCATCCTTTCTATGAAATACATCTTAGGAGCGTGGTCTTGAAGGGCGTCAAGGTCAAATTCTATCAATAAGGCATATTTTCATGGCATAGATGTACCTGGTGGGGTTGCAATTGATGTGGATCATCCAGTAAAAGGGACATCAAGTGTATTGTATCAGGAACCTATACATAAAAAGTGATGAAATATTCTTATTTTACGATCCTTTTCATTGGAGATGGATGGGGTAATGGGAATGACTGTGATTTATTCAACTATAAGTGATCTTCGAAGTGATGGTATTTTTTAAATAACATCTCAAATCTACCTATACAGTTAATGGAAATGAGGGTAGGGTCCATCTCATTTATGATGTTCTCCACGAATATCATCATCAAATGTTCCTAGGAATTTATCATGTCAAAAATATACATGAGATTGTTTAATGAGGCATCAAACCATTGAATTGATCACATGTCCTCCACTTGAATTTTGAGAGGTCGATAATGCTCGTGTTGTGTGAGGTAGAGCTGAACTAGTAGAGGAACTATATAAAAAGGTCCTTCCAATGGGTAATAAACCTTACGCATAGTTGACTATACCTGATGTGTTCTGCTCTTTTTTATTCTATGAAATCAATCATATCTTTGCTTCCTCCTACTATTTTGGAGACCCCAACAATGGATTACACCTTAAGGTATAGTGGGACATAGTTTGTATAAGTCCACCAATCCCATTAAAAGTGATAATGATGGGATAAAAAAACTTGTGGGCACTAGAAAAAAGTTCACCCATGTTGTGTATGACTTCCAATTTGGAAGAAATTCTACCTATCTTTTATCTAAATCCTTGAGATGGGGAATGAGAGAAACTATTATGTCATCTTGGTAGTGATTTGGGGCAACAAATTCATCCACATGCACCTCGACTAAAAGAGAAGTGTGGTATTGATAACAATACATATAATTAAACTACTCATGTGGGTAGGGATACTTATATATCGGTAATTTTCCATATCCCCCTGCTTCATCCCTACGCAAGGGAGTAGGGAAACCATGTTGAAATCAGTACATATTTCCAAGGTGGATAGGGTTCCCCAACTAAGGATAAACAAGGGACCTTATGAAATTTTCTTAATCTAGGCATTGATTGATAATAATATTGGTTATGATCCTTTTATATTCCTCATGATCTTGGATAAATTTTGGTTGTGCCGGTGTTTGAATCAAATTTTGGTTCAACTACGTGTGGGTTGATGATCTAATAGTGCCTTATTTCTTTGTGAATGTATCATTGAGTATATGAAAACAAATCATTATGGGGGGGTCATCATACTCATTTCTTGTCTTTGTATATGAGTGAAGGACACCTTCCATGGGGTCTTCTTAGTACGATGGCACCCCTGGAGGTAGTTTTCCCAATCATCTCTTATATTGGAGGCATATATTATTTAATCCTTCGGATGTTTTGTGCTGGCTAACTTCACCATTAAGGTAGTCAGAGAGGAGATTTCATTTTTTACGGATCGACCATGTTAAAAATACTTTCATTGTTTTAGGATAGGGATGAAATAGAGGGTATAATACTACCCCATCGTCTGATCTATATATGATGGTATGCCACTTTTATGACTTGATAGATTAGATAAAGGATCTTAATTCAGGTTTTCTAGAGAGTTTTTTAGTAGCTATATGATCTAGATTTCGAAGCTACTGAGAGAATTATGATTTCAACATCTTGCATTTTTGGTGAATGATGTTGACGTACTCATGGATACCTGGGTAATCTAGCTACAGGCCCTGAAGGAAGTGAAATGTTTCCCAAATATTTTTTTGGAAACAAACTTCTTGTCCTTGATAAGGGACATTGGGATGGAAAAATATTTAGATGTGGGTGGAGAAAACATGATTGATAGCTGGTCAGTGGCCAAAAGCTTCCACAATAGCTCCTTTTCACTACCAGGGGAGGGTCCTTCTCCTGGTCAACCTAATACATAATTGGTGTGAGCTGATATAAGGCTCACATCACGAATGCATACCTCCTTTATGGCTGATCTTTTGAAAAAGGGGGTGTTTCATGTGTAAAAAATCTACTAAATGATGGGATGAATATTAGTTGTGGAGAAAAATTCATGATCATATCTATTAAGGATGGTGTGTTTACCACTTCTTCTTATATAAGGGAGGAAATTTTTCCTTGAGTCTCATGTGTAGTGTTCAACATCTTCCGAGGGTTCCAAAATAGACCCGAACATATCTCAAACATATAGTGGGTGTGTAGAGAGAAGGTAAATTTATGGTGATAGAGATGGTTTCAATGTGAGTTGTACGAAGTAAGCCAGAATTTCCTATACCTATAGGTATATAGGGAAGGATCTAAGGATACTCTGAAATTCAATTTCTAGAATCTAAATCCTTAATCAATGTGCTTCAACCCCTGATCTTTTATTAGAAAGTAAAGGTTACCCCATCAAGTCATCCATCAACTCAGTGTATAAGGGGATGATAATGACACACAACATCCCAGGGTCCTACCTATAACAGAGAAAGACTTATCCAATTTAGCGTTATAAATTTTTTTGGGTTTCTCCGTTGTGTTTTGTGGCTTATTCCGTTGGAATATTCCCAAAAATGGGTTTTCTTCCTCCTTCCATAAGATGGTTCTCCAAACTAGTGCATGTCTTCCACACCAGGAGAACCTATTCACTAGTTTGATGTGATGTGGTTGGGGGTGGACCTCTGCACTAGTTAGAGGTGGTGTAGGGAGAACCTATTAACTAGTTGTTTCTATTGCACAAAGGACCCCCCGTAGTAGTATTCATCATCAAAAGATGACTCGTAATGATTTATGGTGGCACCAAAGAATAAAAAATTCAACTAAACCTTCCTGATATGTGGATGAGGTATCAATATCATGCGGGAAAAGACAGATCCCCAATGATTAGTTGTGAGGATTTGATGGGATAAACTGGTAGTGGAAATAACTACTAGAGCTACAAATGATTCTCCCATTGGAAAAATTTTCCATGCCTTCCCCCAACATCAGCTCCATGTGCTCTAGACCAAGGTCAACAGAGCATGGATGGAGTCATCCCACCCATCGACTGATAGAACCAATCAGCGTTGACACTAACATGACCTGGTGGGATCCATCCTTGGTATCTTATAAGAGGTCATCTCTATAGGAACAACTCGAACATCATTTAACTCCTTTACATAGGGTATTGAGCTATCATAGTACTATGGGGAGTGGATCCAAAAGTAGTTCACTACTGGAATAGTGGCGGTTTCCCTCGACATGGGCCTTAGGGGTGGTAGTGTTGGTGAAGAATCTTCCTCAAGATGATGCAGGGTCGTATCCTTGGTGGTAATGACATCTTCCTTATCATATAAACAAACAATGGTGTCCATCAACCTCCTCTGAATATGCTTGGAGGATGAATTGGGTGGAGGGGGAAAATTATCTGAAGGTTAGGTTTCTTGAGTCCTATCGGTGTTGTGGATTCAGATGCCATTATAGAAACAGTTATAGTGATGCCTAATTCCACAACATCATCCATTCTTCCTTAAACAGAGTAGGGATCCATACTGAAAATGTCATAGACCGAGAATTCCCAATGTTATCATCCCCAAGTCACTAGATAGATTCATTTTTGGCCCACTGCTTACTTGTTCATACTTGATTGCAAATATCTCGATCTATAAAAATTAAAACCTAATGGTTCCCCTATGCAACTATTCATCATAGTTGTTCGAGATGAGCTTCACGTTAGGTTCACTAATGTTTTCGGTGAAGCCTTACGCCATAATAATCTAGACATGATGATTCCCAAATTTTAAAGTGTAAAACATTATTGATCTACTCACTATTGTAGAATTTGAGAATCCTGTAAGGTTCTCCATTAATTTTTATGAATATTTCAAGTGGGGTTGTTCATTATACAAAATTCATCCACACATTTCCACTTTCACAAGCTGGACATATTACATCAATATAATAACTGATGTCATCTTCTAGATATATATAGGATGATGGGATGTTGGTTCCCCCTTCGAGGGATTCATCCTAGGAGCTTATTTCTTAGCCCTTATCTCCCTCAAATATTTGATTCATGTTCATGAAACATGTTCCTCATGTCATCATGAGAGGGATACCTGTTAATTACTCTAATAATATCTTAATAGGGAAGAAACCTTCAGTTAGAGTAGGTAGTAAAGATGGTCATGTCTTGGTATTTATGAGTGTTAGGGGTTTTCATATGTAAAGTCATCGACTTTTTAAGAATGAGGACTATCACGTGTGAGGAGTCTTAGGGTCGGAATTTAAGTCATCACATGAAGCCATGAGGTAGTTGATTCATGGGGTATATTCTTCAGAGGCTTTTACCTCAGACTTACTAAGTTTATTGATGGGTAGTAGGTTTGACATCTTTTAGTGATAGATGGGTTCGAGGATTAATGCCTTTTAGGGACATATGGGTCACAGGTTTAACATCATACATGTATTGATGGTTTGGTTATGTGTGTCCTTAGGGGGAATATTTGGAGCTTGCGATTTGGTTAAGTGTGTCTCCAAGGGGGAAGATTTCAATCTTGGAATTTTGGTTAGTGTTTCATCATTGGGGAAGATTCTACACTTGGAGGTTAAGTGGTGATGTTAAGGTCAAGGGATTATACATCAGGGAGGCATCCAACATACCCTATTTAAGATAAATGGATACAAACCCACATGGTTCAATATCACATTTTAAGAACATGTGACTGGATTGGTCCATGAAATTTAACATCTTGTGGAAAGGATGATTTTGTCACAAAAGGAATGCCAACGAGGGAAGATGCAGGGTTATGCATAGGGCTACCCAAAGGTGGTGGGGAATCCCATAGTGATGGATAAGGTGGAATACCATGATGATCATACATGGGTAATCTTGGGATGATCACATGGGGAAAGACTACAATTTAACGTCACTCATTGACAATGTTATTGGGCAGTTTAATGTTATATAACTAGGACATAGATCTAGGGAGTTTTATGTCATGTATCTAAGATGTGGATGGATATTACACCCTAAGGGGGTCCATGTTATGGTGATAGAATGATCTATAAAATTGACTCCCTATCGAAATGGGTAATTAGTTTCCTATGGTGATTACACCTTTAGGGATTACATGTCCACTACTCATGAGCCTCTAGGTAGGGAATGGTGTAGACAATGTCAAGAAGGAGTGGTTATTAAGAGGCTTTATTTTTGGGTGTCCATTATTAGGATAAATAGAAATTACAGTACCTAGGATTTGGATAAACTTGTGGGGTAATGGACCAGGCCACACGTGAATCAAAGTGTGTGGAAAAAAGCGTAGGTTGTACCTGTCACTCAAGAAATTGGGGTATAACTAAAATGATTTAAGGGAGGTATAGGGATCATGGGAACAAAAATCTCATGAAATGATTTTGGATGAAAGGATGAACCATTTGTATGCATGGTATCATGGATTCATAGAAGTAGTGGTTTTTAGATGGTTAGGGTTATCACGAAGGTGTCGGGTATCATGTAGTTCATGGCTCTTGCGAAAGAATATGTTTCATGAAATAAGGTGACCCTACCTTAGAGTGATGCATTGGTTCCCATGAGATTGGTTTCATGAAGGATAATTATTTATTTAAACCCTTAGAGTCCCAAAGGGTTTTATTCTTACTCAATGGCCCTGAAACTTCATAAAATGAATCTCCACCAATTGCTGAGGTTTTAAAAAATCCATGGGAGGTAGTTTTGATAAATATGGATACCATTAGAAATCCATCCTCTCTCTTTCTCAGGAATATTATGAGTTTATAAAATTGAGATATTGTATCAATAAATGAAAAGTTACTTCCACTAAAAAAATGTGAATAATGGGTATTAATAAGCCCAATGGAAGAAAAGGAATTGGTTTTTTGAAAGTTGTTGGCTTTTGTGGATGATTATGATATTTGAGAAGTGATAGGGTTTCAGGAACTGAAGTTATGCTATCTAACAGGTACCTCCTAAAGATTTTCAAAGCTGGGGAATTACATGAGTTAGAGTTATGGTGAATTAAGGTTTCTATATTAAGCTTCACATGACTGGGGACTTCTTCGAAATAGATCCATTCTTGAATCTTATGAACTTCAAGAACTAATACCTTAAGTGAATTTTTGGTTTTTTTTGGATTGAATTTCATTTGAATCATTCATGTATTCCTTGAACTCTCCCTAGATATGTGTATTTGGTGTAAAAAATATTCAAGACATATAATTAAATTACATAACCTAGAACCATAAAATGATTATTGTCAATGGACAGTCTATACATAAACAACATATTTAAAGAAAGATATAAAAAATGTCCCATAAAGTTATTCTAACATTATAACCGTCTTTAACATTCCCTACATAAAGCCATTCTTCATAACATAGGGAATGTTAACATAATAAATAGTGAAATTAGATGCACAATAAGGGTTAACATGATAGATATCATTTGATTATCACAAGCAATCATAATTTAAGGATAATGGTATAAAATCATGACCATAACTTACAATTTTCACTGAATATATCCATGAACATAAAAATGAGTGATGGAAAAAAATTATCATTTCAAGAGACATTAATTATAAGAGTGTTGAATCCTCATAAATTAGTCTTGAATAGTGATTTTAAATCATAAGAATGAAAACAATTCAAATGAGTGTGGAGACATCATAGGCATAAAAATCATATCATACATTAAGTTCAACTACTGATAGTATAATATAATAGTGGAGTATACACCAACACCAATTTCACATATCATATTGGATTAAGAATCATCACATGTTTATAGTATCATAATATATTATACATCACTAAATATTTCCGATATAAAATTGGATTGGGCATCCCCAATTGTTTCTCATAGTGTATCGAGAAAGTCAACTCATTTCATATAATTATCTCAAAAGATACAAGTCTTCACTCAGTGCATTGTATGAATATAATTGATCGAACCATCAAATACTAAAAAATGTACATATGTATTATAGAAGATAATAAAATATTCATCAACTCATCTTATCATAACCCATGTAAAGGAACTGAGTTTCAATAAAATCCCATCATTTCATCATAGTGTAACCCCTGAAAGGGAAACAGGTTTCATAAACGAAACCTTAAATAATCATCATTATAAGTCATCCAAAAATAATGCAGATGGTATCATAATAACATATCCCCATGTAAGAATAACAATTATTAAAGGATGCTGACATAGATGAAACATTACCTTAAAAGAACATTTGAAAATTTCCTTGAAAACATGAGAAAATATCCTTTTACTTTTATAAAATTTCAAATATAAATTACTAGAATATATATCAAATATATTTCATTGAAAATAACCATTGAAAAATTTAAAGGATTATTCAAATCAATGAATGTTCAAAATGGCAGGAAAACTACTTCATGATATATATATTAAAAGAAAACATTCATTTAACACCATTGTAAAATGTCAAAAATGACTTGTTAATAAAAATGGTTACCTAAAAATAATCCATTTTAATTTTTTAAACAAAGTAGAAGGTATACAAAATGAAAATTTTAAAACATTAAATGTATATATAATAACTTTAATAAAACAAATTTGAAGAGTATAGACATAGAAGAAAATGTTCAACAAACAAAGAGGAAATAATATTAGATTTTGTTTATAAATAGTTTTTCAATAATTTTAGGTTAAAATGTGAGAAAAAACGTACTAATATATAAAAATTCTTTAAATAACTAGATGAGTATAAAATTGATGGGGTTATCGGGATAAGATCCATAAAAACTCAATATGTGGAAATTAATCATGGAAAATAATTGATATAAATATATTGTAACATAAACCATTTCCTATATCAAAAGTTTTTAAATCATAATCCCCTTGAATTAAATTGCATCACCTCAATATTTTTCTTGAAAATAATTTTTGGCAGTGTATGCAAATTACAACCTAGAGCATAATCAAACCATGAAATATTACTAAAACATAACCTAGGAATTAAATTAGAATGTATAAATATGATTAACTAAATTATTTAATATATATAATTTTATTATAAAATAAAAAATTATTTATTAATACATATGAAATAAGCTCTCAATTTTTAGTAATTTCATTTTATTCGTCAAAAAATATGTTTTATTCAAAAACGATTTCTATTCATCTTTTTGATAAAATATTATAATTTATTTATTAAAATTTTATAAAATATATTTTATGAAATTGAATTCATTATATAAATTATTATATTTGAATTATCTTTGGGTGAATTTTTTGGTTTTTTCAGAAAATATTATATTTTCAATGATTAGTGAAAAATATAATTTTTTTAAGGAATTTTATTTTATTATCAACTATTTATATAGTAAAATTGTTTTTTGGATTAACTTTAAAATGTAATTAGGTCATTTTTATTAAACATGGTGCACTTACAGTGTTTGTAATGAATTTTATACTATAATTCAGTATTAAACAACTTTTCATACTTAAAAGGCCTTTTTGGGAAAAACTATTTTCATTGAATTTTTCAATTTTATCATAAATTATTTTCTTCCACTTATATAAATTAAATAGAATGAAACAATGGATTCCTTATATTCAACTATATGATCTAACTTTTCTAAAAAGGCTCCTTTTATTTTTGATCATTATGAATAGTAATCAGTGTAAATAATTGTCACTATGGTAAGGGTAAATCAAGAAATTAAGGATAATAAGCTTACCATAATACTACCATTTATTCTATTTTTTGAGTATAGTTTGTACATGTAAATCCTAGTTTTCAAAATATTATAAATTGGTTACATGTGCCTTTGATTTTGGCATTTATTATATTTAAGTGAAACATAAAGAAAAAATATGAAATTTTTTAGCATATATAATATTTTATGAAAAGGAAATAGAAAAAATATGTTAGATTATAAATAATTATATTAACAAGTAGTTATTTTTCATCATAGTGAAATATTTACTATTTTTAGGAATTAAATAATTACCTCAATTTCGTATCCAACACTGAAACCTTATATATTCAATTAATAGAAAACTAAAATGATTGAATTTAAAAATGTTAAAAGTAAAATAATTTGAATGAATTATTGTGTTCCATGAAATTTCTAGAAAAAAATAATATAGTAGATAGTTTCAAAATTGTATTATTATAATTCCAAAATTTTCATGTTTTTTTCAGAGTCAAATTAAATGACTATTTACAAAAATGATATTAATGTTACATTATGATAAATAATATTTCATTAAAAGTTTTAAAATTCCTGAAAATAATATATTTGAATATTTATTTATATTTTTTTTTAAATTTAAAAAATGATCCATTAATGGGGAAATTTTCCTTTTATTGTAATTATATTAATCTCATAGATTAAAAAACTTTGTTGTTGTGGTAATTTTTGTAAAAGCTCAATTTGAGTAATAAAAAAGGGATACGGGTAAAAAAAGAATAAAATTATCCCAAATTTATTTCATGATATTATTTATACCCAAAATATTTTAATATTTGAATTATTTTCCCCCTTTTTTAGTGAAAATTAGATTAAATTAGTTTAATGTTTTATGTCATTCCATGAGTGTCACTCCCCATACATATAGAAGTGAACCTTCTATCCTCTTTTTTCTCAATTGAGAATTCTTTTATTTTGGCCAATAATTTCCCAAATAAATTTATAACATCACTACACATATTCTAGAGGTTTTAATTTTGGAATAATACGGACCCTAGAGAATTTATTGTGTAATGAAAAAGAAGATGTTGGAAAAGAGGTGTGTCTTTAGTCGAATGTTGTAGTATTATTTATTCTAACACATCCTTAAAATGTTAATAAAAATAAAAAAATAATAACACCAGTATATTTAATATAATGATATATTATTTTTAAATGGTATCACCTACATACAACTCCTCTTCCATCAAATGGGAAGTGAAACTATTATTCGTGTTTATCGTGTACTGTCGCTACATGAACCGATGTAATTCGTTTTCTATTACCACCACTCCCAGATTATTATAATGATGTGTTTATTAAATATATATGTTATTTATTATATTATCATTATTATATCAAGGTTAATTATAATTTACTTTTCATTCATTACATCTATTGAAAATGGACATAACGTTCATTCATACGTATGACCTTCCTTCTCCATGAATAGTGTAATTCATTTTTTATCCTTACGTTTTATGAATGAATCAATATACATAATGAATATATTTTATATTAATATAGTGTTTAATATTTTTTATATTATGTAACCATGATCAACGTATAAAGACCGAGGGTGATGAATGAAAGCATGCTTGAAAAACAAAGAAATTACCATATGAATTAATGATATTAATTAGGGATTATTATTAAACAGTTGGTACAATGTTATTATAAGAAAATATAAGGAATTATTTATATTATTAAATCTATAATAAATATATTTATATTGTACAGGAGTTTTAATATGAATGAATAAATATGAGACTAATGGTAATGGATCTATCTGTACCACCCTTTTTATTTAGGTTAGAACAGTTCTCTCTATAAATCACTTTATCTCTCCATTTTATGTTATTGGTTGCTTATAAATTATTATATATTTATATAAAATATATACCTAGATAATTATAAATTCTATTTATGGGTTAATATATTCCATACATTCATTTCTGAAATTCAGTCACTAAAATTAAACTCATTAAAGGGGAATTTTTCTATCCTATAACCCTTTTACATAAATGTCATTTATTTTTTTAATTATAAAATGAACACCTTATTTTGATACCAAATATTAGTTACTTAGTTATGAATAACCATAATAAATAATTTCTTCTTAACTTTGAAATCATTAAATATTTACTTCTATTATGATATGAGGCAGGATTAAGAAACCAATTTCTTTCCATGCACAATTATCATAATTATTCCATATAATTGATTTCCTTTTATGAAACACATAATCATGAATTTTTATTATGGGTTTAAACTGATAGTTATATAAAAATTTGCAAATTGTTTTCTAATTATATGTTATATATTGGATTACGGAGTATGCTAATGTCATTAGGTGTGTTTCATTCAAATTTCCTATGTTTCCATGATCTTATTATACCATGTTATTTATGTTATTATCCCTTATTATTGCTCATCATATTTCTCTTTTATGATATCCTGTTATACCTTTGAACCACATGTTATGCTTTTTATAATGTTTATTCACTTACTATGATTTTTAGCTCACCCCTTTTGTCTTTGTAATCCCCAAGTAATCCCATTTAGTTTTAAGATATCAAATATATTTAGGAGATCATTACAGAGATTAAAATAAATAAATTTTATTTCCATTGTGATTTTTTATGTTCTTTTTTCATTCAAAGATACAAGGACTTTCAATATTTGTTTTGTATATCATGGATATTTATGTTAAAAATTAGCAAATTATATGTGTAAAAATAATTGATTCACTATAGAAATACATTTAAATAACACAAATGTAAAATTATTCATGATATAACATATATAATGGTTATTATATACCTTCCATACACATAAATATGTGTATAAAATCCTTACATGCCTCAACAAAACAATATTGAGACGAATAGCCCATAAAACATTTGTTATCACGAAATAAAAACCTCATGAAAGAGGGAAAATTATATTTACTTTTAAATACCAATAATTTTCAATAAAATCATAAAATAATACATTCATTGGAACTATATACACTACAAAAAGGAAATAATTAGTGAATATGGCATGTGTTTCACAAAAATAAATGTGAGGGAAGAAACATTTACCTCAAGTCCCATATTACTTCATACATGTTCAATCCATGAGGTTAATAGATATATATTAATTATAAATAAATTATATAACAAAATTAACACATGTCATGCCATGTATTATTTACTTATAACATAATATTTCACATTTATTAAAAATTTTATATTAAAATCACGGTTCCGTGTGATAACTAGTACATTTTTATGCATGTTTCAGTTTGGTAGTTCTAATACCTTTAATTTTGTCATGGTTTGATAATGTAAATAATTTTTATAATTTCATAAGTACTGTATTTTATCATTATGAAAAATTTTATAATCATTTATCTAAAGAAGTGATGAAAAATGTATTACATCACTACATGGAGAAGGTAGTTTGTACGTACACACGAGTGATATTTACACTTTTTGATGGACTGAATGAAATAATTATAAATTATAATTCACCAATAAAAAATATTCATATATAAAATAACATATAAATTCAGTAAACCCATCACTATATTTTTCAATACGAAGAAGTTATGTAAAACAAAACACATCACTTCATGGAGGGGGTAGTCCACACTTACACAAAACAATTTTTTTCTTTTACGATAACAAAAAATGAAGAGGGTAATAATTATTCCTTCATCACAATATGTATATTGAAAATATTTAAGTAATTGTTTTATAATATATAACATATATTTAGAGAAGGTATAATAAGTTATAAAATTTAAAGTACTCAGTTAAGAGTTATACCTCATCACTGAGAAACATCCTTCAGATTACAATGCAATCCTCAAAGGGATGGTATTTTGGATAGAATAGATGATATATGAAGTGGTTAAGGAATATAGTATGGATATATTTCATATATCTTCTAAGATATAGTTCTAAAAAATTTTCAAAAATGATTGATAGGAGGTTCCCATTTATATGTAAGGGGAGGGGAACAATTGTAATTTTCCAAAACATTAATGTATTATAAATTCGCATTCATTGAATATTGGTTTCAAATTTGATTAATTTTAAATAAAATGTGATACAGGGTTGTAATTAACTAATCCAATATGATTTAAACAAGTTTTTAGGTCATTTTGACCCTTATATCTTTAGTTTAAACCCATATCATACCTTCTTATCCTTAACCATAGTAAGAGTTTTTTCCATCATTAAAACTTATAAATTTTGTTATAAGTTAAAAAATGGTTCTAAAAAGGTCCATCGATAAAATTTTAGATCATTTAGCATTAAATAAATCCTTTTAATTTTTTTTATAATTTTTATATCATTTAATAAAATACTCTATGACATGAGATAACATTAATGTCATTTTTGAGACTATTTATTTTGTTTGATATTAAATTTAGGAAGAAAATAATTTATTTTGAATATATACCCCTTAAAAATCAATTATATTCTATAATTACCAAAAAAATATTTTTTACACGACAATTCATCCAAACTATAATTATTTTAATTTTTTTAAAATTACATAGTACACTTTTATTCTCTTTACAAAAGCACTATATCAGAGTTGTCTATTCATTTAAGGTAACTATACCATTACTAAAAATTATAAATAAATTACTATCATAAAAATATATTATTAATAATCAAAAAAACTATTTATAAACAAGAATAATGTCTATTCCCAAATAAATAGATTTAGAGATTTTATATGAAAATAGGGAGACATTTTGTATTATTATTTACTAAAAATAATTTATAAGTTATTTTCCAATAATAAAAGTTCCAGAACATAGATCATGTAACAGGATATTTTAATTCCACTAATAAAATACATGAATTAAAATTTTATGGTTATTTTATCATCATATCCCATAGTTTTATCGCTATTTTACCCATTTTACCCTTACTAAGGTGAAAAAACTGAACCATAGTTACTACTCATAATTACCATACATAAAGAGGGATAATTTATGAAATTTTATCCACATGATTTAAAATATAGAATCAATTTTTCAGGATTAAATTTATTGATGTGGAATAATTTAACATTAATATAAATTCGTAAAATGCAAATGAATTTTAGAAAAATAATTTAAAGAAGAAAACTAACTCCTATCAAGATAATGAATATTTATAATTATTTTGAAATTATTTAGATCATTATATAGAAAATGGAACATATTTCACTATGATATAATATAAAAAAATTATATTACTTTTAATTTACTTCATTTAATGAAAATAAATGATAATATTTGAAAGGTTGGTATTTTCATCCAGTCAAAAAATATCAAAATTTCACCCTATAAACGTTTTGATATGATGATTTAAAATGAAAATTTAAATTTACGAAAGAAAATATTATTAGAGATGCTCAAGGACTATGATTTCCCAATGCCCTACCATATTGGGAAGGAAATTAAGGTCAAATATGTATTAGGTTGGAGGGATGCTGGAGTTTTAAAAATGATAAAGATTAATAATGATTCAATATTCATGGACCAATAAAATATAGATATGGAAATTTTAATACAAGGGGACCAATCAATCATTTTCCATGAAATTTCCAAAACATCATTATTGGAAATGATTGAGAAGTTTCAATAGGTTGATAATTATTCACAAAGTAGGATTGAAAAAAGGAATGATGGAAAAATGAAAGAATTCATCTATAAAGATAATGTGTTGATATTTGAAAAGTGATTATCTGTTCTATCCATACCTGGACTAAAGATCGATATAATAAATGAGTTATATAGCAAAAATTTCTCGATAAACCATAGTAGAAAAAATGTATAGATATTTAAAAGAACCTTTCTCATAGTGTGATCTAATGTGTAAAATTGTAGATTATGTGTCTAAATTATTAGTATTACACTAGTTAATGGTTTAAAGATACCATTATATGGGAAACATGAAACCTCTACCGCAACCTATATAAAAGTTGCACAATATTATAATGGAATTTTTGATTGGACTTCTTGAAAATCTAAGGAAGAATGACACTATATAACCCATCACCAATAACTTTAGCAAGCTTGTATATCTCTTAAAAGTAAGAGAAGACCTACCCTTATGTTCCTTTCATAGATCAATATCAATGAAATCATGTGTCTTTATAAGACATCTTAGTCAATTGTATCTGATCAATACCCTAAATTCAAATGAAAATTCTAGAATATTTTATAAAAGTATCTAGACACTAAAATACGTTTAAGAAATATATATCATCCCCAAAATGATGGGTAGTCTAAAAAGACTACCTAATCCTTAAAATAACATACTAAGATCATGTTATCATACTTCCATGATGTATGAGATTAGAAATAATGGGTCTGAATGTTTTTTGGAAAAGGTTTAGAAACCATGTTAGTTGGATAAGAATTCATAGAGGAGACAACAGTGAATGCATAGACTATCCGGGATCATATAAAGGAAACACAAAGTATAAAAAATTTCTATGATGATAATATGAAACAATACATGGAAAATTGTGTGATGATGATGTATTGTTAAAGGTTCCAATATGTAAAGGAGTTGTAATCTTTTTTAATGGATATTAACATATAGGTATATTGGAAATTTCAAATTTTTTGAGAGATTTGGAGTTGTGGCATACTATTTAGCTATGGAATCCATCCTTTTTAATATATATGATGAATTCCTTATATCATTTTTGAGGAAATATAGGTTCAATACAATTTATATAATCACATTTTAGGGAATAGAGTTGGAACCATACATGGCTTATAATGAATACCTTGTTCAATTTATTTAGACCAAAGAGAAAGTGTTAAAGAATTAACCAACTAGGCTAGTGAAAGTACTTTTTGAGAAATTTAAAATTAGAGGAGACAACACGGGAGCCTAAAAAAGATACAACGAAAGAATTTCAATAATAGTTTTGTATCTAAAATGTAAAAAATAGGATGAAAATATTTAGGGGGAGAATGTAATGATTGAGACCCTATTATTAGAAGTAAACACTTTATCCCAAAAATATTACATAGTTCACATTCAAAATAGATTTTATTTAGGATTTTATTTAAAGTAATTTTTTTTGAATTTGATAAAATTTAATTTATTTTTTGATTTATAATATCAATATTAACTTAAGAAAATTACATGGGTTTTTACTGAAATAATTAATTTTTATTTGAATAGTGAAATATAGAGTTTTTACCAAAAAATGTGAATTTTTTGAATTTATAAGAATGAAATCGAAATGTATAAAAGCATTTAATTTGATGAAGATTTATTTAACATGTAAAAATTTAAATTTTAAAAATAGTATGCCGAATTTAAAAACCTATAATTAACTTTTTGAGGACATAAGTAATATTCTCCAAAAAAAACACATTTTTTATTTTTTGTAATTAAATATTATTTTGTTAAAAATTGGTTTTTATTGATTTTAACAACATATACTGTTATAATGAAATGATTTATATTCTAAAAATCAAATCCATAGTTATTTTTACCCTATACAATAATTTTATGCTTTAAAATACTTTTTTTATAATAATACGTTTTCACAATTCACTTGTATTAATGTTAAGATTGACTTTTCTTATAGATTAAAATTTTATATGATAAACGATACTTTATATTTGTAATTAGTAGGTACAAAATATTTAATAATAATTTTTTTATTTTTTGGAATAAAAATAATTTACTTAGGTAAAATCTAGGGACCATAGTAAAACACAAAAAATTTTAAAATTAATGAATCTCATGGTACTGAATCTAAAACTCACAGAAAAAATAATTTTAATTGATTAGTTGAGATATTATCAAACTTATTAAATATCCCACTCTATTATTGTACATTTTAGAGACATGTTTCTTGTAAAACACGTGCCCTCTTTATATTAAGATGAAATATTTATAAAAATCTATTCTCAGCACTTATAAAAAGTGCCTCTCCCAACCCCTTCAATGCCACTAAATGTTTTGGTTTCTTCTTGAATATTTACCCTTATTCCATATCCTAAAACCCTCTTTCACACTTTTAATATTATACTCAAAGGACATTATCCTAATCCCTCAATTTGTAAAGAGTCATCTAATTAAAATCCCATGTACTCAATGTGAGTACTAATTTTCCCTAATTAGTTTTATTTTATATATTAATTTTGTAGGCACTATCCATCCAAATAGATATTGACCAGTTTAAAATGTTTTTAACCTCGTGAAAATACCCTTGATCAGTTCTTTTTTAAGTTCTAAAATGTTTGTTTAAGCATTCTAATTATTAGAGGCCTGAAGGTAGGTATGTAACATGATGTTATAGCATCCCCATCAAGATGATGAAAAAACGAACCCATATTCTTTCATGGATCCAACATGTAGGTGGTTGCCTAGTTAAAACACGCTAATGCATCACCAAAGAGTTTTTAAGAGAATACCGGTTATCTAGTATCCCTATTTTTGTTTTCAAAGATGGTTGAAGTCTAGTTATTTCTTTCAGGCCACCCCTTGTCTTTTTTGACTTGTGTTTCTAGACCCTTGGAGGATAGTATCACCCCCTTATTATAATATATCATTCTCCATTTTTTAACCTATATATCTCTCTTAGTGTTTTTTATAATTAAAGGATCCGTTTTATATATAACATTTTCTTTTGAATGAATTTCATTGTCATTAATTTTACTTTAAGTTGTGTCATGAATTTTCTATATAAAGATCTTAAAGTCAATTAAATGGTTACATATTTATATTATGGAAGGATTAAACCTATTATTTTTATTCTCTCAATAATATGGAATAAATTTATAGGATTCATTGAAGGAAATAGAATTAATCTTGGGAGGCCATGCTTGATGTTGAAGGCTTGGAGGCTACACTGGCTATTAGATGTAAGAACTGGCTAGCCAGATCCATGTGAATAAAAAATCACATAGTAAGTAGACACAATTTTTAGATGGAGGAGTTCTATCATACATATAGTTGTAAATAAAGAAGAATACATAACCTCCAGAAGTCTATTGGACAATTGGTGGAGGAGCACCATCCTATAGGTTGGAGTAGGCAATACCCAATAATCTCCAAACAACCAACTGATTAGCCATTGTGGTGTACCAGGTAGTTGATGGTACAATGATAGTTCTTCCAAGAGTGTACATAATGATATTAAAAATTGAATAATTAAATTATTATTCATATTCAATTCCTCTCATGAACTTTACAAGATTCCCATAACATTTGGTTTATTCAAATATATGATTAAGGTGGATTGTAATATATACCTATTATAAATAATGGTTTACAATCCTTGATTCAAATCAAACACTCAAACAGATCCTTAATTTTTTTCTCAAATATCAAACTCCAATTTCCATCTATCTTAGACTGCCTTCTCTAGAATAATGTCTCAATATATCTTATCATTTATACTCAATTTATGAGAGATTATGGAGTGTAATTGTAATGTGTTTTCAAAAGAAAACCTCTCTCTTTCTAGCACCTTCTTAACATGTTCTCACTATAATAAAAGACAATGATTCATTCCTTAGATACAGATGAATCATAATATGGTTATCGCAACCATAATTTTTAGGGATGATTTTCTTGATCACCACAAAGATCTGTGGAGTAATAATATAAACTTATAAACCTGATAGGAGGATATTAATTTTCCCACAAGAAGCTATTTTTGATATCCTTTATCAAACTATATTTTCACTATATTCTATTTTATTTATTGCATCATTTTATCTCAGTTACCATAATTTCATAATTAATATTTTATGTTTTTATACTGTGTATACTCACATTATCATTATTGAAATTATCTTTATAATATGGGTCAAAATTTTAAATTCTTTTATTTATCGTATTTGTCATATAATAGATTTATAATTTCTTAATAATTTAATTTTTTATTTTGATTCTATGTTAGAATTAATTTTTATAATGTAAATCCACCACCTCTTACCATCATATATGACAACCACTATTCCCAGGGATGAATATCCTTTATCCAATATCCTTTTTGAATGTCATCACATTAACTAGGGAGACTCAGGTGATTCTATGAATCATTTTCCCCACATTTTTATTTTCTTTCACATTCAACTAGTGTTCCCTAATGTTATGTAAATATTCCCTATTTTAAGGGTGCTTGTATGGTATCCCATTTTCTATCGATTTAATCCAAAAAAATGATTGATAATTTTTGTTAGTTATTAAATAATAATACAGGAGGTGGTCTATAAGCCTAACCCATAATCTCAATACATTCCATGGATAGTATGATTGATGGGGGAAAGTTGTTTTTGTCATGATATGACCTTTGTTTTGATAAATGTTTTTATCTGAGTTTGGTTTAGTTAAATTTATCATTTAGACTAATTTAAACGATATAAAAAAGTGATAGATCCTCATGGTATGACCATAGTTGATATTTGATCTTGATTAAGATGAGAGTGAAAAATGTTAAACTATGTTTACATAGTAAATGAGAAATTATGGTTTGAATTAAATGTTGTAAAATGTAATTTATGAACCATAGATAATTGTAAATAAATCTAACATTTACATTCAATCTAATGTAATGATAATAGGTGAATTAAAAAAGAGGGTTTAGGTTTTGATAAGGATCTAGTAAAGTGAAAAGTTAAAACCCATATATAAATTAAGATGAACATTTCTGAAAAATAAAAACAATATGTGAAATTAAATCAATACCTAGGTAATGTAAAATATTAGTGAACCCATTATGTAATAGGATTATAATTATAGAATGGATTAGTTTTTATGATAGTTTTTTGCAATGGAATGGGAAGAATACCTTGTAATTTATGTATTACATAATGAATTATGATATTGGATGAAGTGTTTTCTTGGTAACTAGTGAAAGAGTTAAATTAACTCACCATTAAAATTATGATGAGTTTGACATGACATAGAAGGATTCCATCGAGACTATATGGACCTTGTTGGTTTGGAATTCCATGATAGGGACTTTGGTTCAATGAGGGGACTCATGTGAATTTCATGGTGCGATGAATCCCTTGAATTCAATGAGGTTTCATTCTATGAAATGCATTGATCAATCAATAATATTCAACTTAGACACAATACTGTGATGTCCTGGGGTTCAAGCTACTTTAGTTTGTGCAATATCTATATTTATTAAAGTAAATAGGTTACTATTGTGGATTCATGTAAGGTACATTGGCGAATGTTTCAATATGCGATACCTAGATTTGGGTTAATTTATATTGAGTGGAATAGATCACGTATATGTTGGTAATTTCTATCAAGTTGTTATTTGGAATGTTAAGGATGAGTCCTTGAGATTAGACTAGTCGATCCGTATATAACAATGTGATGGATGAACCCTCAGATTCTTAATGAAATTTATTTAAAGGGAATACCTAATTGAGATATGTATAATCTCTTTTGATATCTTGATTATGATTTACATGGGGGTTCACCATGTTTATGTATGATCCAAACCACATATCATGGTATAAAATACATCGGAACTCGAGGAATTTGGAAGTTTTGACATTAGGTGTTACTGTAGAGCCCAAGATTGCTGGTTTTGTTAATTAGTTTTTTAGGAAACTAAATCTGCATCCTTATCAATTATACACAAACTTATTATACAGAATTTTAATTTTAGGGAGGGTATTGGTGGTGTCTTATTGAGTTGTACTCAAACCCTTCTCATGCAGTCATGACACTTTGCTACCTAATAAGAATAAAATCTATATGTCGGTTTAGGCTTGATTAGGCACCAAATATTGATGATTGATTTATTTTATGTTGGAATATTAGGATAGGGGTAAGGTGGATGGGATCCAGCATGACATGGGACCATCATGGGGAAGAGTTTAGTTTTATTTTTATTTTTATATCCTTTGTTATTCATAGTGTTTGACCTGCCATAGGAGATCAGTTATGGCATGAATGGATTATTCCTTATTACAACATTTTGATATTGTGGTTATTATAAACAATTTCACTATTTTGTATCTAATGATTTTTTGGACAAATTTATGTTATTTATTATTATTTTTCAATGATATTATGACTATTACCACAGGTTACATTCTCCACATGATATACATCATACCATCACTTCTAGTCATATACATCTAGAATACAAGGAGGGACATTGGATTTTGTGTAGTTTGACAAGTCTTACAACTGTTAAAAGTGTGATAGGTTAGGGAGTTAAAAAATAATGTGATAGGTGTTTTAATTTTTATTAAAAGTTTCTTATATAATTAATTAGACTAGGAATGTTTTGGAACTAGGTAATGAGCTCATTTTTATAAGTTATCAACCCATAAATAATGAACCCTCATATTTCTAGGGATGTGATTGATTGTTTATAAAAGTTTCATGTTAAAATCAATACCATTTCACCTTGAGTAACTCACCTAATTTATGATGTTATTGTTTATGTGTTTTGTCTAATAGACCAATATAAAAATAGAGAGTGTGTGTTCATGAATCATTCTAGGCACATAGTATTTTCTATCATACATGTGATTCCTATTATTTATTTGTTTATTTCTTTGAAAAATTATTATCCCTGATTTTTATTTGAATAGTTTATGTATTCTTGTGGTTTATAAATACTTAATAGAAACGGTAGTGGTTGTTTATCTAAATTACCATAAACATTATATATGGTGTTTTCTCATATAAGGATATGGTTTCATCTAACTCGAACAATTATCGGTGTTAATCCTTGATACATCTGAATATATAAATGAAATGTTAAATGATGGTATTGATTAAATAAGGTTCCAGTAAACACCCTATAAAATTTTTAGATTATAGACTATGAATAAAAATTTAATTAATCAATCTTTTTAAACTTGAAAAGTTTCTAGGACATAGATAAATACAAAGTGCAACATCTAGAAACATGTAAATAATTTTTTAACAATAAGTGACAAACCATATTTTATTAAACCAAGAAAAAAAATATTTTTTAAAAGGTTATAGGGAAACCCATTACATGGAATGTATTGTGAGTAGGAATTATATAGTAATACATGTATCCCATAGATAGAAACCCATAGGTTTGTGCATATCCCAAAGGACCCACCCATGTTTCTACATTACCGGAGTCTCTAACCCTATGGACCTCCAAAAATCTAGATCTACTTAAATTTTATAGGCCCAATCCCTACAAGTCCACTCCATGGGCTTGGTCAACGTCCACAGTGCCACATGGAATCCACGATACTCCCCAATTTCCTCATTTCTATCACCCCTACCTCCACCTTTCCAACCACTCTCACAGAATTTTACTGATAATGGTCTGAACCCATGGTCCCATAATTCATCACCATGAGACCCTTGTGAGTCATAACTTTGTTCCACCTGAATATTCAACCCAATTCCTAGAATATTGTGGGGTAAATTCATAAATTGTGAAAAATGAGGTAGTTGGGATTTGATTCCCGAACATGGGTGATGAAAATCAGAATCTGAGCCCAAAAAATCTATAAATTGTTTTTAGTGAATTATTAAGTGATTATATTGTTTAAAAAACATTTTATAAAAAAACTTGTATGTTGTTTTCCATAATATATTTTGAATGAAAACCAATTTAATAAATCTAGGGAAATGAGGAAATATTAATAAATCATGGAAGGACAAAATTTAAATATGAGAACTAGAATATTTTGAATCTTTTGGATAAGGTGAACTCTATGGATAAAATAATAATGAAACTCCCATGAGAATTATGCAAATTCATATTGGCCATGGTGACATAAAATCCGCTTATTTATTTTTATTGACCTGTGTATGGGTCTTTACGGCTGTTGTTAGTGCCCTAGATACTGTATTTCAATTATATTTGTTGTGATAGACCCTATGTATATGCTTCTGACTGGACTGAGTGATGCTGGTTGAGATAGATAGAGATCCTAGGATTATGAATCCTTTGGGATGTGTAGTGCATCTAGTAATTGGGTGTATACATTGATGAAAAACCCTTTAGTTTACCATTATATTGGAAATGAACATGCTAGATGTTTTGTGACCATGACTTGGGGATGAGTGTCATCCCATGAGTTGTGACCCTTATAAGGCTTGGTTTAGGGTCTAGGTAGTGGGATATAAAAACCCCTAAGAGAGAGTCATTCTTATTGATTCATTTCTAGATAACATGTGAATGTAACCCCTAATAAGTGTTAGACATTTTTTTTGAGTTCCTTTGAGACAGAATGCATGGGTGGATTCTTATATTGAGTTTTTGATATGAGGAAATGTCTTGGGTCATATATCTTAGTAATGGAGAAATTCATTGGGGATGTTGGTGTGATAAAGTTAGATCTAAATTGTAAATTTGGATCTTGGATTAGATTCAAAGAGCATGAAGACAAATTTATGTTAGGGTTGGACAATTATATTTGGATGATACCATGCATTTTGATTCTCTAAGGGTTGAGAGTTTTGAAGATATTCCTTGATCTTATAGGTTCTGGATGTACATTAGGAGCATGGTGGGAACATGAGAATTCATTGTATTGTTGGGAAAAACCCGATGGGTTTTAAAAACATGTTGAAAAGAGAATGGTTTAATTTAACTAGAGAAACATGTGATATAAGAGAGTATGCTTGTTATGTCCAGATGAGATTGGGTAGCCAGTGTGGGTCATGCATGATAAATGATGAGATTAGATTGATGCATGTGAGGTGTGACTCTATACACTAAATAGGTGTGTTAATCCATTACAAGGTTTTAAATGAGTTATAACTATGGCTTCTAGTGCTTGGTATCACAGTTGAAAGTTAGCAGTTATATCAGTTCATTACCATTCCATACCGAGTTGGGATGTGATTTGAGAAACATAGTGTGAGTTGGGATGGATGGTATTAATTTTGAAACAATTCTAGTTGGATTGTGGTTTGGTGATTGAACATGAAACAAATGAAGTGACCAGTGTTGAAGAATATTTCCTCAAGTTCTCTTAGTTAAGTATGTTGAATTGCGTGTCATCATGGTCAATGGTCTATATGCATGAGCCTAATTGTTATGTGACATGACCCATATAAGAATTAGTTTTGTTACATGATTGGGTGGTGTGAGAGTTTTCCCCCATTTTGATTTTATGGGCGATGGATGTGATCAATAGAAATAATGGTAGCTACTAAATTATAGATTAGTAAGTGAATGTTTATGTACTAGGGGTCAATTACCGGGTGGAGGATTTGGTGGCATTGTTCCCTTGGGTTTGAATCAAAATTGAAAAGGTTCCTCAGTGGAGAGGGGTGAAACCATTTTGGATCATATTGTTATGAAACAATTAGTCTAAGGAAATGAACCTTGTCAGATATTGACATGATGGTGGTCATGGATCATGAATTGTGACACACATGGGTTGATGGTAGGTTCTATTGCATTTGACACTCAAGCAGTAGTATATAAGAAAGTATATTTTGGGGATACGACTATATTTCATTAGAGGGTGTGGTCCTTTTAGGATCCCAAATCACCTTGAGAGTGGAGATATGAATTAAGGTGTCATCCATTTCATTTAAAAAATAGATCTTGTTCCCATATTGGTAGAAATTTGTTTTAACCTATCTATTTTAATAGTGCATTAATAAAAAATTCACCTACAAAGTGACAACACATCAGTTTTAATTGGTTCACCACTAAGGAATAGTCCAAGTAGAATTCTCTGATACTATGTTGATCATATGTAAATAAACTAACATCCAATAGTTGTGTAATATAGAAGATCACAAATAGTAACTCTATTTCAGGAACATTGCCTTTTCAAGATTTTAGGGATAGCATACTACCTCCCTTGGGAAATTTTCATTGGCCCCAAGATCACTACATTGGGTGAATTATTACTCATTTTAATGACTTTAGGGTCAATACAATAGATTAGAATTAAATTCATTATAAATGGAGATAATAAGAATATTCTTTCACTGTAGTTCTGTGTTGATCCACTTTGAAAGAACTATTCACTGAAAAGATGATTTTGAAAAATACCTTTCACCATTCTCCTTCGTGATGCTCATTACCTACAAGAAGAAAACATCCCTCTCGAAAAAAACTACCTTCACGAAGCTCACTCATCTATAATAGAATACCCCTTCATCATGAAGAACCCATTACTTAGAATCATTTGCATCAGTCTAGACATAACTAGTCATTTTTCAATGCTAATCCTTACATAAAAATATAGAATCACAAAGCCCCCAACCACCTCAAAATCAGAGTGATTTCAGATTTCACTCATTATTTTCTTCTCAAATTAAGTGGGTGTAGCCTCCTATATATAGTCTTGTCCATTCATTATTATCCACTAATTATTAGTGTATTTTCTGGATCCTACAAAAAATCTTCACAGATCTCCTCCATTCACAACAATCCATTGATATTTGTTATTTTCAAAAATATCTCCATCAAAGCATCACACAGTCATGATGCTCTATATTTACTAATTACATAGAACACTATAAAATCATAATGGATTCTCCAATCTCTTCATTGTGAAACCTATTCCTCAAAAAACCCATGAATTTCCCATTTTAATTATTTTTTGATTAAAAAAACAACTTCTCACAATTGTATCATATTCCTCCATATTTTGAGCCAAACAATTTGGAAAATATAGGGAAATGGCACCATCTTCAATTCTATTGTCACCTTGTACTCTGAGATCACTTATCCTGTAATTCCCTAATCAAAATAATGTTCATTGAATGAAAACACAAACAATACTCTATTTTCATAAAAAACAACCTTTATTCCAAATGTCCTCACTTTAGATGATTTTTGGTATGTAATGAAGATGAAATTACACGATCTTGGAATAGTTATTTTTTAATGTCTGGAGTGGACGTTGGGTATAATAATGAAGTCCATGTTTAACCATTGTGTTTGGTGATAGATGGAATGTGGTCGATTGAGATTAGGGATTTGACCCAGTGGAGTGAACAAAAGGACACTCTAATGTGGGGATCATTCTATCAATTGTGGGAGTGGGTCCTAATTGACTAGAAGGGATGCTAATTCATTGGGTTGTTTGGGGGACTGGTATCCAAAAAACCACGATGACACCAAATGTAGGGGTGATTATAATTTCAATTTTATCAAGATTTCTTTTTTGAATTAAAAATGTTAAATATTTGTACAATGATATTAGGAGATTTTATAGTCATTTTAGGTTCAGGATGAAATGGTATGATCTAAGCATGGTTTGGTGTGGTGGCACATTGGTGCTTAAGTGAGAGCATAGTGAATAGTGTGAGTGGTAGATCTTTTGGCCATTGAATCACACTAGAGGCTTTGTTTAGTCCTCAGTGTGTATCTGGATGTCTATGTGATGCCTCTACTGGTCAAGGAATCATGCTCTTGTATTTTAGTAGTGAATCATAGTGAAAGTTTGATATTCTTGAAGTGGGTTAGATAAAGGAGGTATAATAGAAGGTTTTGAATGGGATTCAATGTGGTTGGTTTGGAAAACTAAGGAGAATGTATACGGGTATTCCATAAATGTTTTTTAGGGTTTTGGTTGGGTCATTCCATTAGAGTTCAATGTTCCAGACTATGTGTTGGGCGATGGATAATCATCTGGTTAGTTTGGAAGTTGTATTGAGAGTTGGTTATGGTGTTTTAATCTCTATTATCAATAATGAGTATAATTTTACCATGAAATATTTTGGTTGATAGAATATAATAGAGGTGCTGAGCCCAAGATGTTCATTTTAAGCATTTTGGTGGACATTAGAAGGAATATGGTAACAAACCTAGCTTGTGGGTAGTTTTAGTTTTATGAAACTTCCTATATACTTATAGTCAATATATATTGGGATTTGTTAGATATCTAAGTATATGTACCAGTTAGTGGGGTATCATAGTTCTATGTGAAAGATAACATATATTGTCAATTTATTGGGATGAAGGTCAAATTATATGAACAAGGGTGTTCATTGGGAAGTAGGATGGTGGTTTAGTCGAGCCTATTAAGCTATGTAATTCTAGATAGTATTATTTTAATATAAGATGAGGAAAGGCATCATGTTATGAAATATCTTGGGAGTGAGAGTAGGTGTTTTGATAAACATTGTTTAGTTGGGGGCCAAACAGTGTAGAACAAATTTGTTCTTGGAGGGGTGTAACATAAAAAATGATGGGATCTGTGGAATTCCACCATGAATGGAGAATCACGTTTTTTTGGATGAAATAGCGTGGTTCCATTGTTTAAAAGAAGATGAAGGTTTAAGAATTATATTGGGTTTTAGGTGTTGTGTTAGAATTTCCATGACCAACATAATGAGTGTGATTTCTCCTTTAATCAAGGCTCAATGATTTTATGGAGGTATTATTAGGGTTGACCTATTATATAGTGGGGGAGGATTATATGACCCCTCCCTTCTCTAAAGTACATACTAATTAAAATATTTTTAAAAATTGTTTAACAACCATATATTAATTCTTTTTCATGTGTATATGGTGTTATGGGAGTATTATAGGTCATTAGAACATTTATTGGGGGGATAAACAACATACTACAGTACCCTAGGATAGCTAGATACAGAAAATATAATCTATGTATTATCCTAGAGCCACTAGCTATCAGGTTCCCCAGGGTCGGCTGACATATGCACCGAAATCTAGTTTTTGGGAGTCTAATTTCTAGAAAATGTAATCCTGGGTATTTTTAAATGGGGAGAAGCCCCAACATTTCACCTAGGTTTCCCCATTTTCATTTTACACTTGGGTTTTGATCCCCTTGGTGGCCAATGACACTCCCTTATGTGACAATATCTTTCTCCTCTTCCCATGGAAGAACCTATTTCATCCCATATTAATTTATAATTTTTTCACTTTTATTTTAGATCCTATATCATGTATACCACTAATATTATCTATATTTTATTTTTGAATCCACTTCTAAGTGGTTTTTCATCACATTAATCTACTTTTCCTTGTTTTTAGGTCATTTTTAAAATTTTTTGTTTTCATCTGATTCAGAAAAAATTTAAAGAGAACACTGAACAAGTGGTATTATCTATGAATAAGGTTGGTTGTCACTAATCCTAACCCATAGTCTTCCTAATTTTTCCCAATTATATGAATGATGCAGTAAATTTGGTCATGTTGGGATTTAACATTGGTTTAATAGAATGATTAAATTTTTGTCTAAATTTGTTAAATATCACTTTTATCAGGCATTGATCAATAGAAAAAATTATTATATCGATTTGGTATATATTTTTTTGAGAATTTATCTTAATTTGGATCTATTTGAAAAATAGTTAAATAAGTTTATATGTTTTAACTAAGAAATTAGGTTATGAAGTGATGATTGGAAAATTTAATTTCACAGAAATGAATATTTGTAGATGAAATTGATCTTTCAATTAAGTAAAATGAAACCAATAATGGTGAATTGAAAATGATGTTTTAGGTTTTTATATTGGGTTAGTAATGTAAATTTTTATTCCCAAGTATAAATTGAGATGTAATTTTCAAAATAATAAATGAAATTATTTAAAATTAAATTATTTCCTTATAAATGTTATAGTTTGATAAAGCCTTCTTGTAAGTTGATGTGAAATATAAAATGTATGGAATTTTATGATAGTTTGTATCAAGAATAAATGAATAGGAACATGAATTTTGTTTCTTAAGTAATGAATTATGATATTGGATGAAGTGTTTTCTTGGTAACAATTGAATTATTTAAATTAGTTCCCTATTAAAATTGTGATGAGGTTTTAATTCCTTGGAACGGTTCCATGGACTCCATATTGATCTAGTTTGTGTTTAATTTCATTGATAAATACTTGGATTCCATTAGGGGTCGAATGTCAATTACATGGTGTGATTATGTTGTTTATGAAAAAATGGTATGCACTGTCTAGGTCTGGTAAACATGATGAACAACACTTATAGTAACTCAGTTATTCTGTAATCACATACATTCACATGAAGTTCATATTTTTTGATTCAGAACAAATGGAATTGGATATCTCAGTCTAGGAAACAAGACCCACAATGTATAAGGTAAATCATCTATTCTTTTATCATATGTTCTCATACTGGGCTCACCATTTTGTTTCTAAACAATGTGTAAGCAATGATTGGCGGTTGATTGTGTGTGTTGGGTTTGGGTGAGGTGATATTTTTTCGTAATCCATTCATGTTAGGTTCACCATTTTTTACCAAAATAAACTTCTAAAAACTCCCACATCCAATAAGAACATTGGACTTATTTCTAAAGGAAGTCGATCATTTGTGTTTAAAGACCAACAATTCTTAAGAACTCACATTGGTCAAGAGGATGGGTGGTTGGGATCATCACACCCTTTTGAGGGTAAATTTTCATACTTAGAGACTCTCTAATCAATTTACGATATGTTCATGAATATTTCTAAAATCTAGTTATATGATCGGTTACCCTAACAAAAATATTTGGTGTGAAATCCATGTATATGCTAGAAGGTTTTATATTAATGAAACAATCTATATATATCATAGGTTCTCCTTAATTTTCCCATTATAAATTAACAATGAAGTTCTTTTGGTTCTTTTAATCCATATAACTAGGAACTCTGTAGTTTACTCCCATCCAAGAAAGTTGTTGGTGTTTCAGAATTGGAATTGATCCTCTTTGAGGGATCATACATATCATATGCCTACAGGAATCAAAACCCACATAGATTTTTTAATATTCCATACAATATAACATTATCCATAAAGTATTTATAAATGGTTATTTAATAATTATTTAAAATATTTGGGCATTAGGAAGACACCCTTTGTATCCTCTTTATAACAAGAGTCAGAGTCCTCATAGTTAATTTGAATTTGAGAGTGGATTATACACTGAGGTTTCCCATATTGGGGGATTATTATTATGATAGTGGAATGATCTGTTGAAGTCCCTAAGATCACTTTTGATTCATGATTAGTGGGAGAAAAAAAGATATTTGAATAGACATGATCCACTCTATATAGATGCGAGACAGGTGAATTGAAGAAGGCCAAATAAGAAATGATTAGAATCCTTACAAATCATATGACCCACAAGGGATGAAAAAATTTTCATGATTGATATTGAGCTAGAGACATAAGAATACATTCAACATGTCATATTTTAAATAGTAATCATTGTCCTCACAGATCACCTAGGTTGATAATCCCCTGATATATAAGGAAAGAATGTAGACCCATAAGAGTTGTGTCCTAGGGGATGTCGAGGGACTTACACCCAGGTGTATTACCACATTATATATCCAGAACATATCCTTTGATGGATAATGTATGGGGACGATGAGAGGTTGGATGAGGATTCTAAGATTAGATGAGTGCATAACACTTGGTCCATTATGGGAACTCTCCACACAAAGGGGACACTCAACCGAAGGCTCATGGTTGGGGGTTCACATGGTTCAAGGGTATATGCCTAGGAATTACTTCGTGCTAAGGATGAAATATCTAGAGTATATCACATGAATGAGGATAAAATTTTCAGGTGCCTACACATGATATGCCCGACTTGTTAGAGGGTTTTCGTGTAAACTCTCTGATATATCTAGGGGGAATCACATGAAACCGGATGATATGTTGAGAGGGATTCACAAGATATGGTATGATCTGTTTATATGTTTTCACAATATCTTCCCTATAACATCCCATTATTTACATATAGATTTTACTTCAACATTGAAGAATATTTTTTACATAACAAAACAAAAACCACACCAGAATCGTATAGGTTTAGTGTCATTAGAAATTGGGAAACATAAACAACTAGTTCATAAAACATCTACATTTCTTGCCACTTATTTCTTCATAACTAGACTCATTTTGGACATATCTTACTTAATACACTTCTTCATGACCTAGGGAAAATAAACATATGAAATGGTGATCTCAAATGTTCAATAAGGGTATAAAGGAAAATGTCAATCATATCATAATCATAAAAACATTACATTTTAAAATATTATAATTCATATAAAACACATAATATTATGTCATGGGAAAAATCATAAATGTGAAATATAATCCCAATATTCATAACATAAGACATCAAATTTCAAGGCATACACACTTAAGAATAGAAAATCATTTCATATTAGTCAAGGATAATTTCCAAGACCATAATAGTAGACAAAGTCCATTATTAAACAAAGTTAACTGCTCATTCCATCCCTATATTACTAAAGAATATTTACTTTCCAATCCAGTAATGTATTTCCTATGATATATAAATATTTACCAAATTCATTGGAAGGATATATATGTCCCACCCATCTTATAAAAAACCGTTCTAACATGTGCCACAAAAATATAAAAACATTCACCATAGCGTAACCCATTAAATAAAATGTGTTTTTAAAACATCACTCTATGATAACTGATATAAAAAATGGAATTCCAAAATAAAATTCCATCTGAAAAACAACAAAATCATAGCAATAATAAAGATAAAAACATAATCCTTTTTAAAGAGTTTCATCTTAGATGGAAAATAATTTTTAGAAAACACTTTAAATTAATTCTTGATGAAAATATCCTTTATTCATCAAAAACAATTTCCGTCATCAAAATGAAACATAATATTAGATGAAAAAACTTTATGTAAGAATAAAAGAATAATCTTGAAGTGTAAGATTCATGTAAATAAGGTATTATAAATGCGTCAAAATCTGGTCAGGCCATACAATATTAAAAAAAACATTCTTCTGATACTGTGACCAGAATAGTTAAAAAGTACCTTGTACGGAAAACGTCAAAAGATTCCATTCATAAAATTTAGTAAAAATTCACTAATAGGAAAAATTAGATAATATATATTATATTTTTAAATACATATTTAGGTAACATGGACATGCATGATAAATATACCATAACAAATACTTACAAATAAAAAATAGTGGACAAAAATGTGATTTGGAAAGTTATCCCTTACCTTAGGTCTGATATACTTCGTTTCTATTCTAACCTCTAGTATAATGATTCAAATAATGTTTCTTATTTATTTCATAATAATTATCATTTTATTTATAACATTTATGATCAAAATTTCATCCGTTTATCAGTAACATTTCATTATTACTCGTTATTCGGGTATTAACTGCTTTATGTTCTTATGCTTGTTTTTCAGATAAGTTCTTATCAATATATTTAGGTTATAATTATATAATATAAATAATGGTATTATTATAATATATATCATAATTATTCATTCAGTTCATTTATATAATCATGATTTAATGAAGATTATATAGAATGAATCATGTCGCACTGTGGTGACGGTGAGCCGCACGTACACATGAGTGGTGATATCGTTCCTATAATTATTGAAACATATTTGAGTGGAATGTGTATATAATATAATAATAAATATAATTTTATATTAATCACATATATATTTATTAATTTAATTATTATATCGATCCATGTAAGGTGGTGGTGAAATATGGATTACATCACGGCGTAGAGACGGTAAGCCGTATGCACTCACGTGTGGTGATTTCATTTTTCATAGGATGGGTAGAAGGTGGAATATTGTTGTTTCATGATAATAATAACCTTTTAGTATATAATTAATCTTTGAGTTATTAATTTATTAATAATCAACTCATTATCTGGAAGTAGAAGAAGAAAGAAGTTTGAAAGAGTTGGCAAATGATATTACCTCTTCTTCGACGTGCCTCATCTAGATCTCCTCTTACAACAATAGAGTTAGACTTTGTAGAATACAAAGACCTATATTATTTTTATTTTTATTTTTAGAAGTGAAATTGGTATGGTATGGTAAAAATTGGATGCTCAAAATTAATTGAATATTTGAGGGAGGAAGTGACCTTTTATAATTGAGGTGAGGGTCACTTTTGGAAACCTCAAAAAATTTAATTTATAATAAAATAAAAACACACGTAAAATCCTCCAAAATATCCCAATTTAGATTATTCTATGATATTGGTTTGTAATATCATCATCCAATAAATTTTAGAAAAGTTTTTAAATCAATTTAAATATTATAATTTTAATTAACACTATGCTATTCAATTTAATTTTTATCTAGGGTAATAAATATTTCAATATTAAAAGGGTAAAATATTTACATATTTGAAGTCAATTATACCATAAATGAATAATTTATAAACATTTAGACCATATAATAGTTAATCTATATTTCTAAAAAATATTTTATTATTTTTATGTAATTTATGAAATCCTTGTTTTGAGAAAATATCAATACTGTCAATTTTGACACTATTTATTTCATGGATTTTTTAATATATAAAAATAAAAAGTAAACATTGATAAAAATATTTTATTATATCTAAAAGGGGTCATGTTATTCATTAATATTAATTTAACATAATAATTATCCCAAATTATATTTATTAAAATACTTTTAATAATACTTATTTAATATCTTCTTAAATAAAATAATTACTACCTCAATTTTGTGTAATTATTTAATATACTTATTTGTTGAATAAAAATTAAAAATAAAACAATATTATAAATATAAATCAATTATATTTTATAATAATACTTTTAGTATAATTTATCTTATGGAAAACCCAAAAATAAAAATGCTATACGCTTTTAAAACATGAATGTAAAGATTTTATCTTCACTTTAAATAAAATTATATACGTTTCATAATATCTTATATTAGACTTTAAATGGCCAATTTGTAGACCCTATTATGATTATGTTAAAGATATACTCCACCAATGAGGTTTGGTAAAGTGTCTGAGCCTTTGTATGGTTATTAATATTTTCATAAAAAATGTTTTATTGATTTCTCATTAATTAATTAATTTTTTCATCATCCATGTATAACTCTTTAATGTATTTATTTATTTACTAAAAAATAATAAAAATTTTCCTTATAAATAAAAACATTTTAGATTTAAAATTAGTATTTATAAGCTAATTTATCTTTTTTATATCTTATATTAAAATAAATTTAATTATAAATGTTTGGGTGAGAAATAGTTCACCTTTCTTTAAATAAAATAAATTAAATGTCTTAATATCATCGAAGTGGATTAAAATGGATACAATTTATACAAAATTTTTTTTAGTGAAGATTATAATCATCCAATTATGTTAATAAAAGTGTTACGATAATTTTATAATATTATTTTTAACCATAATTGCCTGATTTACCCTTTTACCGTGTTAATAAAATATGTCGATGTTACTATTCATATTGCCCGAAAATAAAATAAATCTATATACATATTTTGGACCTATTAATTATAAATATGGAATCCATTTTTTGAAATTCAAAACGTATAATTTAAAGTAAATAATTCAAAATTAATCTGGTTATTGAAATGAGAAAACGAGTTTTAAATGTTAAAATATTGCAAAAGATTGAAATGTTTTTACATCTTAATTTATTTTAAAAGTAATTATAATGACCTAAATTATATTAAATGGTAAAAATATATTCTATTTTTACATTGAAATAATTCAATAATGTAATTTTACCATATAAATCATTTCAATGAAAAAATTTATTTTCAATTAACATTTAGAGTATTTTTACTATTCATTAAAACATGAAAGTTAACAAACAAATATCAAAAATTCATCCAATGTAAATTTTTATAATTCACATCAAAATAAAATGTTTATGTTTTCATATAAAAATTAATAATTTTTCAAAATCATAATTTAGATGGGGTTCGCCATTCAAAGGTGAAAAATTAACCATTAAAAAAATAGGGTTTTATACATCAAATAGGGTTTTATTCATAACCAACAATTGAAATATCTATTGGATGAATATAAAAATATATTTTATTAATTATATGACACACATATATCTCATTAATTTCATTTCCATAAGTAATTCAATCAAAAATACAAATAACTAACTGATTTATATATTTTACAAATAATTAATTATTAATGAATTCACAATGCATTTTCGTAAGTTAGTTATAATTAATCCCTCTAGAATAACTACTATTATTTAATAGTATTTTTATAATAAGGGAATATTGATGTTTTTGAAACTCACTATTACCTTAAAAGCATGCTACTGAAGAATAAAAATTATTTATAGAAAAAATATTTCATAAAAAAATCTTGGTGTTACATTCTACCCCCCTTTAAACCGAATTTCACCCTCGAAATTCATCACATGGAAACAAATAGATGAGGATACATATCCCTAATAATATCCTCAAGTTCTCATGTAGATTATTCAATTTTTTTGTTCCTATATAAATCTTTAACCATGTGAGGGGTCTTGTTTCGTAGAACTGATTCGCTACCATCCAAAATCTCAATCAGTTATTATTCATAAGTAATATCTTTCTCTTACGGTATGACTTATGAGATTATTTCATGTGAAGGATTGGGTATGTAATTTCTTAGGAGAGATACATGGAAGAAATAATCAAATTTAGTGAGATTCCGTGGAAGGTTCAATTAGTATTCTACGTGCCCAATATGATCTAAAATTTCAAAATGACCTATATACCTAGGGATAAACTTTACCTTCTTCTCAAATCTCACTACTATCTTCTAGGGAGATATTTTTAAGCACACCTTATCACCAAATTGAAAAATTTAGGTCTTTTATTTGGTTGTCAACATAACTGTATTTTGACTCTGAGCTTCCCTTATGCGTTGTTGAATAGATCTGACCTTTTTTACCATTTCATAAACAAGATAAAAACTAATAGCTTTATTTCCCCATCTTCATCACAAAAATATGGATTTTGGAACTTCTTATTCATAGAGGGCTACTTAAGGAGCCATATGAATATTTTATTGATAAATATTATTGTATGAAAATACCACAAAAGGTAGGTTTTGATCCCAACAACCTTTGAAATAAAAAGAGCAAGCTATCAATATGTCTTCTAGAGTGTGAATTGTCCTCACAGACTGACCGTCTATCTAAGGATGATAAGAAGTGTTGAAACATAACTCTATACCTAGATCATACTGAATAATTCTTCAGAACATTGAGATAAACCTTGGATCCTGATCAGATATAATAGAAAGTGTCATTACATGAAATCTTACCACTTCCTTCACAAATATCCCATCAATCTGATCAAGAGGGAAATCTTATCTAATAGAAATAAAGTGTGCTGACTTCATGAGGATATCAACTATAACCCATATTGAATTATGTCTTTTAGATGTTTTCAAAATTATTAAAATAATGTAGATAGTTATGTTTTCCTATTTCCATTCTGGTATGGGTATTGTTGTAAAATCCCTTTATACTTCTGTCTCCCATCCTTAACATGATGGAAAACCAAGCATCGAGAGATATATTTGGAGACATCTATTTTCATGACATCCCACCAGAAATACTCATTCAAGTCCCTATAAATCTTTGTGATTCCAAGGTGAATTGAGAATGGATAACTATGAGCCTCATCAAATATATCCTTCTTTAATTATGGTATGGGAGTAATATCAACCCTGTTCCTGAACCTTATTATTTCATCACAATAACGGTTGAATTTTGTAACATTTCTCAACATATTTTGTATCTATACATCTTTCTTATGCGCCTCCTTAATCTTCACCAATATATATGGTTGATCATTCATTTGTGAAAGAAAATATTTCTCCCATTACATTAAAATTTCAAGATCCATCCCTATCAAATCCATAAATATTGGATCTTTTAGGATCCTCATCATGGATAGGCTAGCATGGTATTGTTGACTCAACGCATCTGCCACCTTGTTCTCATTCCATGGGTGGTAATGTATTGAGCATTTATAATATTTAATAAACTCAAAACATTTTATTTGGAACATATTCAAACCCTTTGGTGGGAAAATATACTTTAACCTTTTATTATCAGTATAAATATCACACCTTTCATGATAAAGATAATGCCTCCATATCATTAAATAAATGATTACCGAAACAAACTTTAAATCATGAATAAGGTACTTTTTCTCATTGATTTTCAACTACCATGGGGAATACGATATCACCATATCATTTTTCATGGGAACACATCCCAGCCCATTCTTGGATGCATCAATGTAGACCACCAACCTTTCTCCACAACAAGGCAATGTGGGAATAGGTGCACTAGGTAACCTTCTTGTTAGATCTTTGAAATTCACTTCACATTCTTCCATCCATATGATCATAACTCTTTTCCGAGTCAACTTGGTGAGTGGAATAGATAATCATGAAAAATATTTCACAAAATGTCGATAAAATCCAGAAAAACCAAGAAAACATCAGATCTCACACACCATTTTTGGTCTCTGCCATATTTTAACAACTTTTGTTTTTTATGGATCTATAGATATCCATTATCTAGAGATTATATGAACCAAAAATTAATCTTTACTAATACAAAATTCCCACATGGTCAATTTCTCATAAATATTATCCTTTCTTAGGGTCATCAGTAAAATTATCAAGTGGTATTCTTGTTCTTCTGTGCTCTTCGAATAGAAATTAATATAAATTATAAAGACTACAAAAAATTGATCAAGATAGTCTCAAAATACTACACTCATTAGATCCATGAATATTGTGGGGGAATTAGTAAGATCAAAAGGCATTACATTAAAATTCATAGTGTCCGTACCTTGAATGGAATTTTGTCGTTGGTATATCCTCCTTTTTGTCCCTTAATTGATTATATCATGAATGGAGATCAATATTGGGTAAATATTGTACTCCACATAGTTTTTCAAATAATTCATCAACGAGGGGATGATGATATTTTTTTATAGTGATCGTGTTAAGTTCTCAATAATCAATGAAGATTTTTATTGATCCATATTTCTCCTTAAGAGATAGAACAGGTGCTCCCCATGGTGATGCACTAGGGCATAATAATCCCTTATCAATATTCTCTTGGAGTTGCTTCTTTAATTTATATCACTCAATTGAGGTCATTCAATAGGGTGTCTTTGAAATAGGTATGGCACCTAGTTTGAGTTCTATTGAAAACCCAACTTCACCATTTGGTGGAAGACCTAGAAAATCATCTAGATAGACATCATCAAAAATGGGTGTATTTTTAATCACATGTTTCTCTTCAACCATTTGAGACAAATATCATTCCTTTATAGTAATCAAGACCACTAAGATGGAAGAAATTTATACAGGAAGGTTATATTAAACCTTGAATCCATATATTATCATAGATTGATTTGGAATATAAAATATGACTTCCCTTCTTGGGAAATTGATATGACCTCTATATTGAGAAATCCAATACATTCTAAGAATCACATTAAATTCCAATATAGGGAGGATCACATAATTTTCAGGAATCACATTCCCAAAACATCAACCAGAGAAGAATTATTAACTTTTGATGAAACCATTATTCCATTAGGATTTTTCACAACTAGCCCAATATATAACTGATGAGGTAACATGACAATACCCATAGAAAATTCTTTAGAAATAAAATAGTGGTTGGATCCAAAAACAAATAAAACATTTGATACTTTAGATTTAATGGTATGTGTACCTTTCACCAATTCATTACCATAATCCACATCACCAATAGTGATTGCATGTGAATTTACTTTGTATTTGACCTTAAGAGTTTTTTTACATCGATAATCATCAATAAACCTTGGATTAGGTCCATTATTGGCATAATGTCCCATGTTCTTACACTTGGAGCATTGAAGTGTAGGAGGTTCATTCTTGTTAGCCTTTTCTTTGTTCACATCATTAGTCATCTTTTTTCCATCTCATCGACATTCAACTACCCGATGAACTTCTTTTCAACAAATATAAAACATACAAGTAGATTTAAGACAATTCCCTCTTTGTTTATTTCCACAATTTGAGTATAAGGGATAAATCATATTCTTCTCAGTGTAGTCTTTTGATTATCCTTTTAATTCAATTTTTCCCTTCTTATCAAACCCATATGATTTATGGGATACTCCAATATCTATATCCACCTTGAGAACACATCAAAAAATTTCCTCATAGATATTGAAGCCCCTTATGGATAATGCCCTTCGAAAACATGGTTTTAAGCAACTAAAGAATCGATCAATTTTACTGTCAGGTTGGATAATAATTAAAGAAGCGTACCCTGAATGTATTTCAAAATATTCTTCTTAGGTACCAATATATTAAACATCATTTTTCTTATGTTCATGGAACTCCTTCTCCATCTTTGTTTGATGAATATGAGGAATGTACTTATTGAATAATAAGTTATTTAACTCATCCCATTCCATGGACTCAATTTCATCTCTTTGCCTCATATTATGGATAATATTCCACCTTTGATCAGCTTCAGCCTCCAAATTAAAGACTACTAATATGAATTTATCATGTTCAGAACATTATAGAACAAAAATATATTTTTAGTGGCTCTAATTCATTGTTCAGCAACTAATGGATCTGAAGACCCACTGAATGATTGTGGATGCTTCCTCATGAAGGATTCAAAAGAATGTTTCTCCCTCCTTTACACTTTTTTATGTAAGGAATTATTAATATCTTGAGAAATTTATGTGATCATGGATACATGATTCTGCATTCCATCTCTCATGATATTTGGTTTCTCTAGGGGACAATAATTAAATTGCATGTCGCATCCAGCATTAACACGATTCTTTTGGGCTCCAACCATTGACTAAAACTAAGAAGAATAGTGTTAGAAACACTAATAATTATGGAAAAACCACATAATAAAATAATAAAATATCAATTTAGGACACTTTAGGTTTTATCTTAGGTTATTCACGAACATCTCTAAAACACTATTTTAGGATTGTAACCTATACTCTGACATATCCATATGGTTCTTACTAAGGTTCTCTCATCATATTTTCCAAAGGATAACTATACCATTTCTCTGACACCAAATATAATAGCCCATACATTAAATATATATTTTTCTTCAGTATTGAATAATATTTATTACATAACATGACAAAAACCACACCAGGTTTATATAAGTTTAGTGTCATTAGAAACTATGAAACATAAACAATTGGTTCATAATACATCTCTATTGCCTCCCACTTATTTCTTCATAACTAGATTATTTTTTTACATATCTTACACAAAACCGTTCTTCATGAACTGTGTAACAGAAAAATGTGAAAGGGTGAGATAAAATTATCTATACGGGTAAAAAAGAGAAATATCATTCATATCATAATCATCCGAACATAAAATTTGAAAATCTTATCCTACATATAATAGATCATACTATCATGTCATGAGATAAATCATAAAATATAAATGTAATCCCAATAGTCATAACATCAGACATTAAATTTCGTGGAATACACATATAATCATAGAAAATAATTTCATATTAGTCAAGCCTCATTTCTATGAAAACCATAGTGGACAAAGTCTATTACTGAACCAAGTTCACTCCTCATTCCAGCCATGTATTTGTGAATGGGATTCACTTTTCGTTCCATTCATGTCTATCTCATGAAATTTAAATCCTTACCCAATTAATTAGAGGGAGATATACATCCCACTCATCTCATAATGAATCCATTCTTATGTGTTCCACAAAAATGTAAAACCATTCACCATAGCATAAACCATGAAATAAAATGGGTTTCTTTAACATCACTCCATAATAATTGATATAAAAAAATGAATTTACTAAAAAACATTCCATCATACACATAATAAAATCACAGTAATAACAGGGATAGAAATATTACCCTATTTAAAGAGTTTCATCTTATATGGAAAATGTTTATGAGAAAACACTTGAAATTAATTCTTGAGAAAAATATCGTTTCTTCTTCAAAACAATTTTCCATCATCAAAATGACACACAATCATAGAAGAAATAATTTTATTAGAAAATAACCCTATAAGATCATATGGTGATCTAAAAGGAAATAAGGAATTATGAAATCATAAAAATATTCTCAATTCGTACAATTTAAAAATACATTCTTCTCGTACATTGTCCGGAAAAGCCAAAAAGTACTACGTACCAAAAACGACAAAAGATTCCATTCACACCATTTAGTAAAAATTCACCAATTGGTAAAATTGAATTTAAACAATTATAGAAGGATATAAAGAATATTTCTCAAAACATATTTAGGAAACATGGACATGGATGAGAAATATAACCCAGTTAATACTTACGAATAAACAATCACGGATAAAAATGAGATTTGGAAAGTCATCCCCCACCGTAGGTCTGATATGCTTCGTATGTATTCAAAACTCTTGTATAAAGAATTAAATAATGTTAATAATTTTTTTCATAATCATAATAATTTTTATGATAACATTTATGATCATACTTTCATCCATTTGTTATTAACATTTCATTGTTACTTGTTATTCAGATATTAACTTCTTTATGTTTTTATGCATGTTTTTTCGAATAAGTTCTTATTCATATTTTTCAGTTATATTTATGTCATTTACATCATGGTATTTTTATAATATATATCATATTTTTTCATTCAATTCATTTATATAATCATACTTTAATAAATATTATGTAGAAATAATCACATCACATAGTGGAGACGGTAAGTCGTACGTATGCACGAGCAATGATATTATTCCCATAATTGTTGAATGGTATTGAAGTGGATTGTGTATAGTCTCTTAGAATAAATATAATTCTATTTTTATCATATATATATATATATATATATATATTAATTCCATCATTATTCCCATCCATATAAGGTGGTAGTGAAAAACAAATTACATCACCATATGGAGACGATAAGTCGTAAATACGCACAAGTGGTGATTTCACTTTTCATGGGATGGGTAGAAGGTAGAATATGGTTGTTTCATAATCCAAATAACATCTCAGTATATAATTAGTAATAGATTTATTACTTTATAATGAAACAACTCATGAGGTGGTAGTAGAAGAAGAAATAAATTTGAAAGAATTGGTAAATAAAATTACCACTTATTCGACATTCCTCCTTTAAATCTCTTCTTAGAGCACTAGAGTTGGACATTGAAGAATACCAAGACCTATAAAATGTTTATATTGAATTATATAAGTGAAATGTGAAGGTTATGGTCGATCTTGAAGGATCAAAATATAGTTATGAGTTGAGGGAGGAAGTTCCCTTTTATAATTAAGGTGAGGGGTACTTTTGGGTAACTCAAAAATATTAATTTATAATAAAATTAAACCCCACTTAAAAACTTCTAAAATGTCCCACTATTGAAGATGATATGACAAATTATTTTAATCTCATCAACCAATTAATTTTATAAATTTTGTTTTGTCAATTAATGAATTGTCATTTTAATTAACACTTAGTTGTTCTATTTAATTTTTGTCTAGGTTAACAAATATTTAAATATTAAAAGGGTAAGATATTTACTTATTTTAAGTCAATTTGATCATAAAATAAATAATTAAGAGAATTTTATACCATATCATTAGTATTATATATTTTAAAAGAAAGTTATGATTTTTAAATAATTTAACAAAACCTTATTTTGACAAAATATCCATAGTGTCAATTTTGAAAATATTTATTTCATGTATTTTTAAAAATATAAAAATAACAATTGAACCTATATAAAAATACTTTATTAAATCCATAATAGGTAAATTTAAGATATATAATTTATTTTATACAATTTTTACCCTAATTATATCTATTAAAATATTCTTAATAACACTTATTTGATCTATTCATTAATAAAATAATTACTACCTCAATTTTGTGTATTTATATAATATACATATCTATTGAATAAAAAATAAAAATAAAAATATATGATGAGGATAAATCAATTATCTTTAAAAAGAATACTTTTAGTTGAGTTTAACTTCTGAAAAACTCATCATTAAAAATGCTATACTCTTTCGAAACACGAATGTGGCAATTTTATCAACACATTAAATGAAAAAATATATGAGTTATAATATCTTATATAACCCTCCAAATGGTAAATGAGAAGACCCTTGTATTATTAGTGTCTAGATATATATGACCAATTAGGTTTGTTCATGTTTCTGGATCTTTTAATGGTTATTAATGTTTTACTAAAAATTATTTTATTGATTTCTCATTAATTAATTAAATTTTTTATAATCCAAATATATGTCCTTCAAGTAATTATTTATTTCATAGAAATTAAAAATAAATTTTCATGATAAATAAAAACATTCTAGCTTCAAAATGAGTATTTATAATAAAATTTATCTTCTATATGACCTTATATTAAAAATCATTTAATTATTAATGTTTTAGTGAGCCATATTTCACGTTTAATTAAATAAAATAAATTAAATGTCCTAATCTCATCCAAGTGGGGTCCAATAGATACCATTTCTACCAAATTATATTTTAGGGAAAATTTGAATCATACAATTATATTAAAATGAGTGTTAATATTTTTTTAAAATATTATATTTACCCTTATTTGTCTGATTTACCCTTTTACCATGTTAAGAAACTTTAAAAAAGTTACTATACATATTACCCAAAAATAAAATAAATATATTTACATAATTTGGCCCTAGTTATTCCAATTATGGAAAAAAATTAAAAATTTTAAATATAAATTTTTGAGTAATTAATTTAAAATTAATCCCATTATTTAAATGAGAAAATAGGTTTTAGAAGTTAAAATATTGCAAAAGATTGAAATATTTTTACATCTGAATTTAATGTAATATTAATTCAAATGACCTACATTATACTAAAAAGTAAATATATTTCCTATTTAAAATTTTAAACCATTCAATAATATAATTTAACAATACAAATTATTTCAGTGAAAAAATATTATTTTCAATTAATATTTATCGTACTTTTACTTTTTATCAAATCATGAAAGTTATCAGAAAAATATCAAAAATTCATCCAAGAATAATTTTTGTGTCCAAATTCAAAATAAAATGTTTATTGTTTCATAGAAAAATAATTTAGGTATCAAAATATTAATTTAAAAGGTATTTTCCATTCAAAGTTGTAAAATTAACCTTTTGAAAAGTGTTTTTTATACACCAAATAGAGTTTTATTCATACCCTATGACTAAAATATCCTTTAGATGAATAAAAAATATATTATTATTTATATAACACATATATATCTCATTAACTTCATTACCAAAATTAATTCACTAAAAATAGAAATATCTAATTGATTTATATTTTTCATAAATAATTGATAGCCAATGAATTCATAATGCATTTTCCTAAGTTAGTTATAATTATTCCCTCTAACCTACTAGCTAATATATCACAGTAATTTTATAATAAGGCCATATCATAGTTCATATATACTCATGATTCCATGCAAATCATGGTACTAAAGATTAAAAATTATTTAAAGATAACATTTCATAAACAAATATGGGTGTTACATTAACCACATGTTTGAGTGTTGTCACATGAAATAACTGAAATGTCTATAATGCTTCACATGAAGCATGTCGTCATGTCTAGAGGGCTTCACATGATCTAGGATGAGTTGTACATGTGTCTTCACATGATCTAACAAACATTAATGGGGGATGTTATGTGAACTCCCTAACATGTATAGAGGGATTCACATGAACTAGGATAACATGAAAAGAGGGATTATCTTAAACCAGGATGACTTGTATAGAGTTCTTCGCATGAACCATTCTGACATGTCGAGAGTGCTTCACATGATATGGGATGAAATGTCGATATGTTATATTATGATCTTCCAAAAATGTATGTGGTTTTTCTCCTTAACTGATTGACATATCCGAAAGGTTTTTCATGAACTAAGATGACATGTCCAGAGGGATTTGTATGATCTATGTTGACATGTCCAGGTGTCTTCACATGATATGCTCCACATATATTATGGTTTTCACCAAAACACCCTGACATGTCTATAGGGATTCAAATAAACCAAGATGACATTTCTAGAGGTCTTCACATGAAATTGGATAACAGGTCTAGAGGGCTTCTCCCAAATAATGCTGACATTTCGGGAGGGCTTCACATGATCTTAAGAACAAAATTGAGGGTTTTTTCATGATCAATTATTTGATCAAATGATTTTCCTAAACCCTTTTCATGAAAATCAATTTATCTTCCTTCCCATGAATCTTTTGTAATTTTTATCTTTTGTTAGAAAAAGACCACTATGTTTGTCAAGTGTTTGCCTACTAAGGACTCATTTGATCAAGAAGACACAAGAAAGGTCCTTCATAGGATCAAGCCTAAATTCCAAAGGTCCTTCAGATAATTAATGAACTAATCATGTAAATAACATTAATACACTATGTAATCTCTAAAGATAATCACATGAATTTTCTGGTGGAAGACTCCTGAGATCACTAAATCCTCACCTCTACAAAGTCTTTTGTTGCCTCCATGTGTCTATCTTTTCTATATTCTGTTGGAGGGTGATTTTCAAGGAATATTCTCCCAGTATTTATGCCACTTTTTATGGAAAATAAGTATCATGTCTTGGATTGAGTATATGGATATATTTTTTGGACTTGATAATATATCATGCACTTCACATGATAAAGGAATATGTCAATAATGATGTTTTCCTTTTTTCACATGATAAACAATGACCACATGATGAATCCATCATTAATGGATTATTTGAACCCATGTATTTTTAAGGGATTTGATGTAATAAAAAAAAGTTCTGAGATACTTCTCAGGATCAGGTTGTATATCATGAGGCATTTGTGAGATTCATTAAGTATGTTATAAGAACTTTTTGTGATCAACATTCTGATCGCATGAAGAAATTATGCACCTCACATGAAAAATAGAAACCCTTATATTTCATAATGATGTTGTCATTTTTATATTTTATCTCATGATTTATTTGGCGATGGTCTAATTGGTTTCCACCGATCGCCATCTTGAGTATCACATGATTACGTCAAAATATACAGGTTCATTTTCATGATGAGATCAATATGTATGGTGGCTTCTTCATTAATAATGAACAGATCCTATGTAGAATGATACCCTTTTACATGAAGATAAATGTAACTAACATTGTATAAAGAACCGACCATTTTCATCATTTATTTCATGAATACCTAGATGGTTAACCAGTTTTTGTGAATTGAAAAGTTATATGACTATAAAGACTAATCTTTGCGGGTTTATATGATCTAGACTGACAAATCTGAGGGATTTTTCATGAATTGGTGGAAATTTTTGTGGGGATTTCCATGGAAAAAATGACATGTCTAATATGTTTTAGGTCTTCATTTTATATTTAGTGTGAAGTGCATAACATCTTCAAATGAAAAAATTGTGAGTACATTTGAAGGTAACATGATTCGTATGACTCAAAAACAAGATCCCCATATGGAACCCATATTCTTTCTTATCCTTTATGGTAATGTAAGAGTTATTCCTTGGGTGTTTCTCCTTCCTAAATTTTCTATGATTATTTTGATAGTTTTAATAAATTACCCTCTTAGAATTGAAGTCTAAAGGCCGGATGGAATGATCAATTGATTCTGACTAAGTAGATTCCCACTTATATCCCATGGTTTTCCACTTGTAAAGATTTTTGTAATATTTTTGTTTTCTAAGATACCAATGATATTTCATAGAGTTCTATATAAATTAGATAGAAGGGGTTTGATCATTTACTTTGAGACTTGATCCTCCAGAGTTCCAAAATTTTTACACAATCATGATTAATTTGAAAGAATCCATCACATAACCATATTGTGAGAACTGTTCTCCTTATAAAATAATTAAACTAGATGATGGGATCACTTCATGTAAAAAACACATTATGATTACTCGTGTAAAAAAGATACTTCTAATAAAAATTAATATTACTTGTACCAGACCACAAATTCTTGTCTTTAATGCTACTTCATGTGATGTACAAGGATGTCACATGTTCGTATAATTCCATATATGAGTCATTTGAACATCCTATAATCAAGTGATCATAAATTATAGAGTATATCTTCTGATCACAAGAATTAATATTTGTAACATTATCCTAGGTCCTTGAATGGATCATGTTCCCTACATGGTTCTGTTTAATTCACATATTTTGGATTTTCCATTCCTCAATGTTTAGGATTATATATTTTCTCTAATTTATTCTCTTTAAATATTTCCCCAGAAGACATCAAGCTCAGATAATTTATCCATTATGGACAACTGAAGGGCTATTGGGAATTATAATTCCAATCATGGTATAAGTTCTTGTCTGACAGTACGTTTTAGAAGAGTCTTATTTCAATTAGTCTTCAGAGCTATCCTCTATCACATAGGACGTTCTTATATAAATATTTACTCCTGGATGATGTATTCACCCCTAACCCTACTCAAAATATTCATAATAGCTAGTTTTCATCTTCCTTATACTGTACGTAGGTGATTGTATCTGATCATAGCTAATAGATCATGGATCCAATTTGGGGGTTTTCTTACACATTGAATCATGACACACTAATTATTTGGTAGCCTCTATATCACTCAACAAAACATATCCCAGAGTTATTAGAACACACTAGTCTATTATTTGAGAAATACAAAAGTGTATGGAGTTTTAATAGGTATATATTCCCTTTCAACATTTTATTTTGATTAATGGGAAATTCCATTGTAGATTAGAAGGATTTTTATTGAGTTTTTGGATTATTTATGCACCATAAACCTATACAAGGAAATGTGGGTATATCAATTCACTATGTACCATTAACCAAAATACATAAATATATGATCATTCATTCATGTATCATCATCAAATACTTTCATATAAACCATAAAGTGGTAGGAATCACCTTATGGTACATCTTAAGATTAGGGGACTACTATCTCTTGGGAAGATGTGTGATGAATTCTTTCATGTTTTAGATGACCCTAAATTGACATCAACCATGGAATGAGGCATGATTATCATTGATAAAGATAGGATAATGAAAGAGATGAAACAATGATCAATAATTTCTTTCAAAGATTGAATCATAATCTTCATTTTATGGTGTTTATCATGGCCAGTTATGATTTTTCCACATCGCTTCTCTTCTTACAATGTATGGGATGATGCAGGTTCATATTGGGCTTTTCTCGAGGTTGTGGAGTACATATGATGGGGATTAAATGTGGAAATTGGTGTTTCATTAATACTTCAGTTTGTAGGTATTTTTCCATGTTTCAAAATATATGGATTTTCCATATCGAGGACCCACATCAGGACATTCATGTTAGAAGATTTGTGAAGGAAACTAGACTGATAGATGTGTGGCCTCTCATGACATTATTTCAACCCTTTCTTATATTTATTCTCATCTTAGACTTATAAAGTAAGGGAATACCCCTAATTAGATCATTAGGACCTTCCAATTTCCATTTTTCAAGATATGTGAGAATTCAAGTGTTGTGTGTACCAATATACTAATGAAATAACGTGTTCCTTATTCTTAACTTGACTAATAAATGCATTGGGGGTCAATTCAACACTATTTGTTGTCTATAGGGTAGTTAATATGCTAAGAAGACATAATTGTTTTGATTTAATGTCATAACCCACACGCTTCAAGCTGATAATTGATGATAGTGTGAGTTCACTATATTATTGGTTGTGAAACATTTTCATTTAGGATGGGGTTCATTCAACATGTTTAGAAAACTTAATCCTTTACAATCCATATGATCCTTATATATTTTGTCACTACTTCCACTGCATTCTACAAGTGTATTCTATAACTTTTTCTAGCAGGTGAGGGGAACAACATTATATGATTATCCATCAATTCTGGATGCTGTTGGACCATGAACATACTAATGGAACAATTTCTTTTCAACTCTCAAATGCTCCCACCGACCTATATCAGACTATGCTCAAGACATGATGTAATCACACATAGACTGTGTGTTCAGATGACCAGTTTGATGGGTAGATATAGATTATGCTTATCTAAACCCCCTATTCATGGCCAAGATAGAACTATTCTGAGTTTCAATAATCTTATTGACCAAATGAAATCATATTTATAAAGAGTCCTCAAATGGTGAAGGAGATTTTATTAGGGAAATCAGTCCTTAATAATGATAAAAGATGATGTGTAGATTAGATTGGGGTCTGAGAATATTACTAGTGAAGGATGATCTATCCTGGAACACATTTCTCTTTTTAATCAGTTGAGTTAGGAATTCCTTTGGCATATTTGATACCTAGTTATGTACTGACCATTTTTTCTTCATGATGATTCACCATCAAAATTAGTGTTTGAGAGATGGATGATGTGTAGATTTATTGGGAACCAGGTTCAAAGCACAATTGTAGAGACTCCCTTGGAGGAAGTTCATTTCCCAGTAAAGAATCTATGCCATCGTTTTCAGTGTCTTTTGGCATGTGTATTCAACTGTCAAAGATTATACAAAATTTCACTATGAATCATTATAAAATGGAAATAATTATTTGATTATGATAAAGGGAAACATGTCTTGGAAAATAAAAAACTCCTTCTCAAATTCATAAGGGATGAATCAAAGGTACTAGATAAAAACCACCATTCAACTTCCCAATCCCATGATCATATGAAAAACTTGGCCACACAAATGGTAAAATATAAAGCACTCATAGCTCTTGCAAAGGATGATTTGTCAAAAGAATCCACTTTTCTAAATTTCACTCTAAAAGATGATCATGGGTTATCTTCCTTGATAGAATCCCTTTTCCCACTATAATCGGTGGAGGAAATGGGTAAGGTGACACTTTATCATTCAACGGATGCCTCTTACTTGAGTATAGTCAATTCAAAGAACACAAGAGTCCAATTTTGCAACATCCCAACCCGGGATCCACTGAAATGATTCACTGATCCGGCCAGTCACATGTCCTCAAGGGTACATCACCATTCTTTATAGGATTCCAACTAATAGTGAGGTTTGAGTGATGGAATAGCAGGAAGACCATACCCTCATGTTCATAGTTCAACATCAATACAACATAACAAATCAATCAATAGTGCAAGTTTTATAATTGAAAGGAAATAAAAAATAGAGAACCCAGATATTTCAAATAATACATTCTTTCATGCCCATGTGATGATATAATATAAAATTACAAGTCAAAATTAGGCAATAAATAAACAATACAAAATTAGAAGACAATATCCTTAATATTAATCTCAATGAGTTTCCTAAGCTCCCAGGTACATGAGTTACAACCCAAGTAACATCCATGAGCCTAAAAATGCAACCATGATGTCTATTTGGGTTCATTAGTGTAATGGAAACCCAAAAATGTTGGGAAATGTACTATGTATGCCACCACCAATGGATTCTATTGATATCCATCTATGAATATAAAATATAGTAGTTAATAAATTAGTTCATAAATTAATGTAAATGAGTTAGACCTGGGATCCTTATAAGATACATGGATTACCATACATGCTTTAGCCTTATAGGAACTGGATATGAACATATTACCATATATATATATGTGTGTGTAATAAATATGTATCTATATATATACACTAGATACATAGTGAAATATAGTCCCATATATATAGATATAAAGACTATCCAATACCCAATGTGTAACTCAAGCATCCATAGATAGTCATTAAGGTTCCATAGAGGGAAAGGGATAATATGATTGAATATCATAAACCATGAGGGATTCCATAAATGAGTATCATAATCCAAGGGGGACACCATCCCCAAGTATCATAATCATTAGGGAATGCCATTCTATAGTATTTAAAATCATGTGGGATGCCAAACTGAGTATCATAATCATTAGTAGACACCAAGCCTAAGTATCATCAATCATTTGGGGACACCATGAATGAGTACAAAAGAACATGAGGGACACCAACCACGAGTTTCATAATCAATAGGTCATTCCATGCATGAGTATCATAAATTGTTAGGGGACACCATTCCCAAGTATCACAAGTGAAGAGAGATTATATGTATGAGTATCATAATCAATAGGAGATTCTATACATGAATATCACAATCAATATGGGATTTCATACTCAGGTATCACAATTTATAAGGGATGTACTAACTCAATATCAATATCAATAAGGGACACCATTCCTGAGTATCAAAATTTATAATGGATTCCATTCTCGAGTGTCACCATTAAATATATTTAATATACTTCCCTGATATAAATAATTCCATATTACTATTCAAGTATACAATTGGAGACATTCCATTTACAAGTAATTAATAAGGCCATAGAAAGGCCCGAGATACATTCAATTTATCATGTGAGATGATTCAATCATTATGTTTTTAGTTTATATAGAAACAATTTAGACCATTTTTTAGCCTTTCATTCTAATTCAATTGGTGTCTTCATATTTAATGGGTGGTTCCAAAATAATATAACTAATTATCGTATTCTAAGGGGGACATATACATCATTATAATTCATTTAATTTCACTTAAACTCTCATTCTAGGAGATTAAAATCCAACAAACCTCAAAAGATGGATTTAATTCCAAGCCTAAGCACAAAGGTCACAAAATATGGAGGACACAAAAACAGTTGCAGTTTGAGTCAAGATAGGCATACTCTAACCAAGGAATTTAAAACCACAATGGAAGTAAGAATTTTGGCACAAGTATTTCAATGTAAAATTTCAACATTACATGACGATGCATAGAAATTCAGTCATGCAGCACAATGAAGTAAATTATAAACATGTGAGAAACTAAGGGAAATCTATAGAGCACATACCATAATTATAGGATAGTCTAATATTCTAAAATTGATATTTGATTCAATCCGGATTGTGATCAATAATAAGATTATAAAAACACCCTAAAAAAGGGAAAAATAGTCCGCATATATTTAGCATTCCATACAACGATGGAAAATGAAATAAGAAGAAAGATGAATCAAGAACTTACATACACCTATCCAACACAACCAATGAGGCTTGATACTAAGTCTGAAAATGGGATATATCTTCATACATAGGAGGAGAACCCAGTGGGAGCATGACCATAGGGATGTTATGTGCAAGAGAAGATAAAAATTGTATGAGGAAAGAAATTAGGAGGTAGAGGAAAAACAATAACATCAAAATCCTTAATGAGTTGTATGGTTTGGCTTTATGGTTTTCCAATCAACACACCAACCATTTAGCCTCCTATTACTAGGAACCATACCCATATTTTTTGTCCACACGGTTAAGAACATCATTCCCCAACCATGCTTTTGGAATTATCCAACTTCACACCCCACATGGGCTATGTGAATTGTTACAAAAACCAGGAAAACATCATTCAATTAACCACTATAAAAAAATAAAGATGTCTTTCATAGTTTTGGGCATCCATCTCATGGTTACACAAAACTTTGTGACACCCTCAACTCCCCTAGACTAGGAAACATAGTTTTCCCTTGATGGCTTGATCATTTACAAAACTGTGAGTCCCTACCGGCTTCCCCCTAAAATCATTCACTTAGAGCCTGATGATTCAAAAACACATCCAAAAAACCAATACCAATATAGAAACATGAATATTTTATAAAGTAAAAGTTTTACATGCTCCAATTCTTGGAACTCCACTCTGATGTTTAGTTTAACATTTATCCCATACACCAAACAATAATTGAAAAATACCATGGAGAATTCAACTGGCCCAAAACATGGTTCCTTAAAATCTACCCAACATAGAAATTATCATCCGTAATATGTATTTTGGAATGAATAAATTTCACCCAACCTACTTGATTTTACTAATTCCTAATAAAATGCTTGTTTTTATGTTTAAACTCCCAATTCTTCTTCATAAACCTCTTCTAGTATACGATTCATAAGCCGTTAAAAGTCATTTAAAAACTCATATTGAAAATAGAACATCAATATTGTTCTTACCCACCCCCATCTGTCATGATACATGATCATGTCATTTTCCCTTTCACTAACCAACTTATGGCACACCCTACCAGAAGTTTTAGCTCGAACAACCAATTCTAAGTCATAGTACCACCACTATTGGAATTTCATATTTTAGGATGCCCTTAGTATTCTACTGAAACTCCTATCACGATTCTCAACATGACTGACTAGTTGAATTACAATAATCACCATTTAGCATAGTCATGATAACTATTCCTTGAAAAGTCTCTGTTTAACCCTGCAATGCATGTGTATCATCCCGATAATGATCCGGATGCGGTTCCTCACCGACCATATTAAATGAAAAAGGAAAGAATGTCATGACACTAAAATTCAACTATCTGTAAAAAATGGTCTAATTTATTATCAAATGAATCTGAAACCTAAGTATGATTCTTTTATACTAAGGAATGGTGAGGTTTATCCAGATCATGCTCATCATATCCCATAATCCGATTTCTGATGACCACACTAGTCCATTCATTCATTTATGTCATCATTACGTAAGATTAATGTAGTTATGTACCCAATCCATCACCCTTGGATAATCACACTAAAAAATATCATTTTAGCCCTCCTAAATGTTGGGGTTAATCTTATATTCTACTAACAGGGTCTTAGGAGCTCATACAAGGTAGTCCATAATCTAGTGTTTATAAGTGAATCATCGGAACATAACTAAAATATCCACATATCATTAACACAAACAGAGCCCAACAAAAGTATCTTTCTTGGAGGTCATGTCATAGAATCAGTTGGTGTCCATGAGTCCATCAGATTCTATCCTATATGGGAAGACACATATCAATTAGAACCATACACACCTTTTAGATATATCCATGTTTCCAAAGAGAAATTAAAAAAGAGACTATTAATTGATTTAACCTAGAATTTAACTCCTCTCTTCATTTTGGATTATAACTGATTCCCTCTTACTGTACCCTAGATGTTTTCCAAATAAGGAACATGATCATATCTGAAATAGTGAAACTCTAAGAGGATAAAATTTGTTACTAACATAAATTTAAACACTCCCCTTATATCCAAGATGATGTTCCCAACACGGTATCTAAGAAACCATATCCAACCACATATAAGATGAACATTCAAACCACCACTAGACGACATCTTTGGAAATTTTTTAACTCCACCTACTGATGTGTCTTCCCTACCTGGTCATGTTATTGTTACCCCTTAGGGTATCCCATGATCATTCAAGCACACCATAATAGCCTAACCTCGACTAATTGTGTGTTCGATGGTTTCATACACATCCAACCATTTTATTTCCATGATAACTTGCAACGGATGAAAAGTTTTAGAACTCACTACCCATAACTGCATTCAAAAGAAGTACTAACCAATTACCAATGGGTTTATACTATTTTTCTCCCTTTAATTTAGTGGTCAAAATTTTCAATGATCGATCCAACACTCCCCACCTTTGAAGTGCCACAATGTTTTTTAATGAGAATGGGAAGTCATCATATGGTATATGATCCATCTATGATTGAATTTAGGTCCCTTTAATGGAAAATAAGATTAAACCAAACTCAACTATGATAAGAAATAACAACTAGCCACTTAAAATCTCACTATGTCAAGATCACTCTTAGAAATATGTGTGAAACTACTTACATGTTATGTTCACATGTGTCATTCACATCTGAAATAGAATCCAAACCAAGATAATTGGAAGTGTCAAAACACCTCATACTTTTACCATATCATCCCATTAGTTAGGGTGTCTCAAATTGTTTTTAACACCCTTTTCACTCTACCTCATAAAAGACCTATGATCATAGTATAACACATCATGTCTTATTGATTTCCATTGAAATCACCCAACTTAGTTTAACATTTTATCAACTCGATAGGTAATATGAGTATGAAAATGTACTACACAGCTCAGCACTTGATACTATCCATATTCCTATCAACACAGTGTATCCATGTATTTGATGTTCCATACATAAGATTTATCCTAGATTTTTATTATCTGATATGACAATTAACCTGGAGGAGGACGTACCAAGTCATACATCAAGGAAGAGGAATAAGGGTCACATAATCAACTAAGCAGTCGACCATTCCCTAGGGATGTCTAACCAACTGAATTGGACAATTACCTGATGCTTCCTCCCTTAAAAATAGTCAAATGACCACACAACCACTAATCCAACTTGAGTGTTGTTTTAGAAACTAATATTCATACATGGGATGAATGCCACTTAGACCAAACAACATTTTGAAACCATTCATATGCATTTAGCATTGATTTTTTATGAGGGTTCAACCTCTACCAGGACAACCCTTCCTAAAACAAAAGTGTTGACCCTATGAATAGTTCAATTTTAAGAGGTCACTGGGCTTACTGGGCTATCCTATATCCTCACCGTATGAGAAAATTCAATAGTCACCTATGTGAAATTTACTCACTGTTATCCATGGAAGAACTCATATAAATATTTAAATTTCACTTTCATGAGGGTTAATGATAAAAACACCATTTTACGGTTTCATTTAAGCCATTACACTAATTTGAATTTGTTTTTTAGCATTTGAAAGGATATGTTTTAAGAACATCTAGTTCCAATTATAAAATGCAATGATACTAGGTACATTAATATCTAACACCAAAAGGAAACAAAGGAATGTTATAATAATGATTCATAAAATCATTAAATATTTAGCTAACATCCAATCACAATTTTAGGAAATTTATCTCATAAATTTCTTTTATTCATTTCTAACATTTAGTTATAAGTTTTAAAATTTGGACATAGTAAAAAAGGCAATTCAAATCTATATAGGTAAACAACCATTATCATGAAATTGAAATTTTAGTTAACTAATAACTCATATAGATACAAATCAAAAGTAAGAAACACATTTTTATTTATTATAGGGGATCATTTTAGAAATAGGCCACCATACATATATAAATTACCCATGAATGTGGATGCTGACACATTACATAACCATCCCATTCTGCATAAATATATCCCCATGGGGATTTGTATAAATGAATTTCAAAAAAAAGTTGACCCACATGTGTACAATAAAGATAATATGGGTTTAGTTAAGTACAACTCCCAATAGTCATGTTATTAAAATTTCAAAACACACCCAATGTGATTATATCATATGAAATATGCACCAACATGCCTAATTGGTTCCAGTTTTTCATTTAGGAACATAATAATATGGGTCGTCACACCCAAGTAAAATAGGTAAGAGACTTTATATAAAAATAGTTTTCAATTAGAATTATAATTTATCATACCTATATAAGCACCATAGTTCAGTTAGTTGAATTACCATTTCAATGTTATAAAGGTAATTTACTTTATAAATTACAATTGGAATGCATGTAGCTGTAACCAATATATACGTTTTATTTTAAAATATAAAAAGTACATATTTAGTGTTTTTATTGTATTTGAAACTCTTCCCAATTTATAAGGGCCCATACACATTATAAAATATTTTTTGGCACCCATTTAATCATAGATTAAAATGTTTGTTTACACTCTGTTCCGTAAAAGAGTCTAATAAATCACAAGGGGAAATAACATAGAAAGATAAAGAGATAATACATGATGAAATCATGATTTTTAAAGGTAAGAGTTTTGGGTTTCCTTAGTCAGACAAAAAGTGAATCGACACACATCCTACTTGTGCGACCCACTTTTTCGCATAGCCTCCTTGGAACCCAAACTCCTTTCGCCCAAGGTCCTAGTTTTTCCTATAAATAGACCCTTGGGGTCTTCATTTGTATGGATAAATTTCCCTCAAGCCCAATTGCTGCTTTGGTCATCTAGTACATTTCCAGAGTCTTCCAATATTGTAAAGGTAGTTCTTCAACACCTTGAGCGTAGGATTTAAGGGAGGATCAAAGGAATTAAGTCCATTTGGTGTTTGAAATTCATAACCCTTGCATGCCTAAAGTGCCCAACGTCCCTAAATTAGAAATACTTGCACGCTACTTATTCCTTCTACAGGAAGTTGAGCACCCAACTTCTGGGATCACCTGTGAATACTTCTAAAAGATTGATCTAGATCTCTCCCAAGTATTTCCATACAGGTTTTTCGTCACTTAAGTTAACATTTGGTCACTAAAGCTTACTTGTGCACCCACACATGTGTGCCCTTACCTACTTGGGTGCCCCTCTTTGATCCACTTACTCTCTTCAGTCTAAAATCCATCAATCCCTCTTCAAATCCATTCATGACAAGGCTCCTTCTTCATTGGATCCCCTGTATGAAAGGTATTTTGTTGAGACCTACACCAAAACCCTCGGACATGTCAAAAAATTTGGAATGAAACATTTACATGTCTAATATTTGGGTTTGTATATCCAAACTCAGAGGTTCCCCACATTTGTTTCAGAATGGGGTTAGGATTCATGGAGTGTTTGTGGGTTCGTATATCCATAGTCACATGGACCTTTCTCCTAGGAACAATGTTAGGAAGTTTCTGATTTTTATGAGAATGAGGGTTTAGCTCTTAACCTCTCCCTTCTCAAAGAGACAGAACCTCATATCTCTAGTTGGGAAGGTACAGTCTACACATTATTTTTCATACAAGAAAAGGAGAAGTCTCCCTCCACTACCAGGATCAATTTGAGGGTATTCATCCTGGTGTAATCCCCTAACATTCATCACTTATTTGTTTCAAAGTACCCTTATCCAATGTAATGAGAATAGAGGGAGGGCTCGTCACCTCTCCCTCCTCCAGGGTTGCCTTGCCCTCATTTATAGTCGCCACCATAGGATCACCCTCCTCCACTAGAAGAGGAGGAAAAGTTAGTGTCATTGTTTAAGATTTCACAACTATTGTTTCTCAAAACAAGAATGACTCATGTGTGATTAGAGATTTGGGATGATTACATCATTTACACAAACACCCATGGTTAAGGAAATATGAGAACTTTTATTCCTATTCAAACCAAGATATGTAGGAAGCCCTTTTTGGGCCTGACCTCATTGGATATCATCTTCAGGAATCCATACCTAATTCACATAACCTGGGCATCCTCCTTAGGAATAATCTTCAAATTAAACACCCAAATCATCAAGGAATTCTTTTTAAAAGTAACCCTAAACTCAATTTTCTCAATGAACTATAATCTCCAGTGAGACTCATCAAACTATGTGGTATTTGATTCCCATCAACATGGGATATATAGGAAGCCTCATTGAGTTTCAAACCCAATATTTAAAATCAACCCCATTATGATTGGACCATATTCCCAATAGAGTTTAATCTAAGTTGTAATCCCATATCCTTTCCATGTTCGTTGGTTCTTTCAGCATAAGTCCCACACCAAACGTTGATTAAGAAAAATTCTCTTAGATGTCTTTTCCACATGACATTAAACTATATGGTTAGATCTTTATCACATGAACATAAAAAGTATTATGTGTTCTATTATGTATCACCAAACTTTGATTGTTCTAATTCCTTTCACAAGGATACGCAGGTAACCCATTTCAGGGATACAATCCCAATATCAAAACAAATCCGTGTCTCCCTAGATGACAATAAATTCAAGAATTCCCTACTTGGTGGATTAAAAACTAGTATCATCATAAAGATGATTAAAATAATCTTTATATAGTATATGAATGGATACCATTGATGGAGAAACTCGAATAAATATGGATATTTCCATTAATGAAGAACCTTGAATACATACTGATGATTTTAAATTTTACACATGTTAATAAGTGAATGAAAATTACAAGGGAAAATTATGCTATACATGGTCATGAATATATAAGGATTCATGAAAATATCTTAAATTTATAAACATAATACTAGAGTATAAAATAATTTCCCCCAAAAGGGTGTGATGAGTCCGACCTCCCATCCTCTCGACTAATGTATATTCTTAAGTATCGCAATGTTCCAACATAAACAATGACTCCCTTGGGAAAGAATGTCCCCTTTGAATAAATGTAGGTTGGATGTTTTCATTTCCATGAATAAATCCAACAAATACTGCCTAGATGTAGTGATTATTAAAACTAGAACACACGTTTCAAGGAACTACGAAACGACAATTGTGAACCTGGTGTGAATCCTTAACCAATTTAATAATGATACAGAACTGTCATGCCTATATCAATTAATAGAAGAAGGCCAGAAAATGGAATCAATCACGCATGTATTCTTTTAACAGATGTCACTTTATTATATTTTATTGTTGTTTTATGTTTTTTCTCAGAACACTCTTCAGTCTAATATGGAATTCTTCAAGATGACATTTGTGATCATCTAGACCACTAATCAAGATGGATCTTCATCCATGAGGAGGACTTCATCTTCCACCCAATATCATCAATGCATGTTCTCCAACATGTTGGTAAAGTAGTATCATCAGCATGGTACAATCCTGACTTTGGATGCTACACAACTGTCCCTCTAAGTAAATAATAATCCACAATCATCTGGCCAACGACTACCGATGATTAAGAAGAAGACAGTGCCAACCACTATTTTCAACCATTTAGGGACTTTATCCATGGAACTCAATAACCAATCCCTCCCATACTACAGAGAGGTGTATCAATGGGCCACTCATGGACTCAATTCAAAAATGGAGGGATCCTTCCGGAGAATTACCATCAACAATATCTACCAGCAGAATTGCACGGTAGTGAACCCCCAACATGATGGGGGTGTTACCTCTGGATATTTTGTCTAGGTCACTCAGACCTGGGCACACAAGACGAACCATTGGGGACAATGTTCGATCAACAAGGAACATGTTCTTACCTCTTCCCCCTCCAGAAAATGCCATCCTACTAATGTGCTGGCAAACAACAAGTGGGCATATACACCCATCCGTCCTAATTTTTCCATACCATAGACTCGTCTAGAAGAAACCCATTAATCCTTCCAGATAATTCCGGTGAAGTATTTTGAATAGGCACATAAACCTTCTTACAAGTTATCAGTCAGTCATTAGGCTCTTCTAACAACATTTAAAGAATCCCACTAATCTAAAGTGGTGGAAACTAGTAAACATGAACATACACCTGCTTATAGTACCCAATTCTTCCAGAAATCTCATATGTCAGTATTGAAGAATGTCCTTCTACCATACTTGAAGGTAAATAGCATGCATTCACATACACTATCCAATATTCATCAAGACTACCAATAATATCATTTGGCAGCACCAAGAGAAGTCAGTTGGAAAGCTCCGACGATAGATCTGGCGCAGACCCAACTCTCTTCCCCCTTGCATGAGTATTGTCAATACCAATTGAAAGGAAAAGGAGGATAGGAGAAGGGACATGAACCTAATATAGATACATAATGGACATATATTCCCATTACATCCGAGAAAGTAACCAAACACATCTTATCATTGGTGAAATGGAAGACAAAAATTCATGCCCATTTTCTAGAAGAATGCCAGGATATTATAACAACCACTTCAGTAGTTACAGGGAAACAGGCACATAAATATGTCCCCACATATGGGATGACACATCGAAATGCAATCCCGAAGCAGATACACACCCCTTTTTTAGCCCAATAGGGTCCTGGGTCATACACCCCCATATCATACGAACAACAAGATCAGGAACAAACACTCTTTCCAATTGGAGGTAATTAGTCTATTTTGATGGTCACTACAAGGCTGGCACATACACCTACCCATGATAACCACTTATCTAAGAAAGTGACCCCAAATAAGTATAAGATAAAATCCAAGAAGAAGTATTACCAATAATTATTGGAAAAGAAAGAGTCAATATGAAAATTAGCTCATCTTAATGCTGGAGTTCTTGAAGCCCTTAGACATTTAAGTGTTCGTGCTAATGTTCCTATCATCTCATTATCAAATTATGGGAGTGGTAGTATTAATTCTGAATTTACCCATCAGACACTTCATCATGATGGCTTGATTCATGAAAATTCATTCAATATAGTTAGCCTATCTTTGAATTAGAGCCACGATAACCCTCCATGTGGCCAGAAGACCAAGGAGCATGAGGATTCATCTCATGCTATAATCCACCATGGTTGTCCTCCCCATGATGAAATTTGTTTGTGAAAGTCATCTTCATTGTATTATTTCACATTGTCAATATATTTATATAATTGATAGTGTAGTGATGAGAAAAACCTCCTATATCAGGGAACATGCAAGCACAAGCACAGTCATGTCTGATTCCTTGTCATTAATGGGTGAAACAATTTCTCAATATCAAGAAATCTTAATGGAACAGTAGTTTTCCAAAACACCCTTTTGTCATTTTCCTTGTAATACAGAGCATCCACTTTGGTTAGACTAAGTGGAGAAACCTCTATTGAAAAGAAAATGAACATGTGTTAAACACGAGAAGACAATTAGCTAATGGAGAAATACTCGTCATGTTCTGGCTTTTGGAAAATTATCATTACAACATTCGAGAATTGATGGTAGAAAATTGTATTAATGATATCCACCTCAATTTATGAAAAATAATTCATAATTTGGAAGCCAAAGTATAAGCATATGATGAATATGAAAATAATGTAAAGGTAACATAAGGGTTTCAATGTCAAATTTATTTTCCATCTCTATTAGTTTCCCAACATACAAAGGATGAAAAATACTAGAGAACCCTTCATTGTGCATGCATTAGTGCTCTAAAGAGGCTGTACCAGTTAATTTCGTACACCCATTCTGGTGTTCGTATCCGAGGATGGGGTGCACATGGAGAATTGCAATTCACTGCCCTCCAAAATCAGACAAGACCACCAAAAGTGGTCTCATGAAATGTTATAGCCCACAGTTAGCTAAAATCAATAGATTTTGTTTTTAATCAAATGTATGCTCAAGAATAGACCTCAACTAGTTCACATTATGTTCAGGACCAAAGAATAGAATTTGCTGAGTTACTTTTACATCAAGCATATGAGAATATTGACCAGGAATCCCGCTTAGAGGATGTCAGTAGTCAAAAAATGCAAATGTCTAAAATAGAACAATGATATTATGAAATAAGTGATTTGAGTGGTTGTCGGATGATACACCCAGCTAGTGTCCAAGAAAAAATTTCAAAAAATCAGAAGAAAAGTTGCAAGAATCTAAGCCATAATAGTTCAATAATCACCCCATCTAGAAAGGGAAAGGGATCATTTAATTCAACCTTTAAATTAATTGAAAAATGTTCAAATATTTGAAGAATAAGAATAGGAACATCCCATCTTGTAGGGCTTGGGGATTTTTCACTTCTATAATCCCCTCCTCAATGAATGTTAGTTTTCAACCAATTAGGGAAGAATCCACAAAGAGGGTGTACAACTGAACTATCCATGGATTCCCTTTGGGTTACTATCCACTAAGACATTCTCATGAATTCATTATATAAGGGAGAAAATTCTCATTGAAGATATAGAGGGAGATGATATTACAAAGATACAGACAAAATGCCATTAATGCATTATGTGTCAGTAAATGTCATTAACACTATTACAGAAGATCCTCCAGAAAATGAGTCTATTTCAATGGAATCAAAATATGATGTTCTTATCCATAATATGGTACCCACTTATGAAAATGAATAAGATGTACGTACCCAAAATCAGAGGCATACCCAAAATATAGGTATTCGTTCAAATAACAAACTTCCACCCCTATAAAAGGCATCTTACAAGGGGAAAGATAATAGTAAGATTGCATCTCACTTTTCCATTATAGAAGATCAATCTCTTTCTCTTGAAGAGATATATTCACAACATGAAGAGGATATGAATGATTTGAAAATACTCAATACATAGTTACTTCGAAGTAGAATTTCTACTAGACGTACTCCCCAAGAAGATCCTCTACATTCACATCCTATAAGAAATCCTCACCAAGAGGATTTTTACTAACTACAAGTAAGGATAATCTATTCCCTACATTATGTACACAACCAAGGAAGGATAAAACACATCCTAATAAGACTGTTCCCATGGATTATCCAAGGAAAATACCAGAACCATCACCAGTGGTTTTCTAGTCATTTCATCAGCTCAAGCACTAGTTTCTGTACCAGCACAAGTTCTAGCTCATCTGGATAATATCCAAATTCTTATGAACATAGTTGAGGAATTAACAAATCTATTGTAATCTATAGAGGAATGACGTGCACCAGTTTAGCAAAAAAATAAATCTTACCCAGAATGGGTGGACCTGATTCCTCCCCCACCAAATTTTGTGAATACCACATTTCTAATCTTTAATGTTTTGGGTGATCTGAAAAAAATGTAACACCATTTTATTCTCATTGTGATCCAAATATAGGTACTCCTAAACAACAAGAATCTATAATGTTATATTCTTCATGCAGTCATTATAGGGACTAGCTTTTGTCTCATATTCAAGCTTACAACCTCGATCAATTAATAGATGGGAAGATCTCCACCAGAAATTCCTTAATCAATTTATCTCAATGCTACAGAAGATGATAGTTTTTTATCTTACTAATTGTAAACAAAGGGAGAGTGAAGGAGTTTTATATTTCACTATACATTGTAAAGGATTAAAATATTCATTAATTCTTCCACTCCCTCAAGAACATTTGCTTCCAATTTGTGTGGAAAATCAATGTGATGAGTTACGCACACCACTTATCCCCGTACAATACACAGGAGGGTTTCAAGACATTACTTCAATTTCTTTACATATAGAATATTCTATTATAGAGGACAAGGATAAAAGGCATGTAATTCTAACTAATTTAGGAAAGATAACAAAGAAATCAAAGGCTGCTACCATTACACTCAAGAAAGAACATGTACCTGCTTCCACTACAAAACCTTATTCGTATCGAAGGTCTCTACCCCCAGAGCATCAGCAAAAACGATGGTTAGTCAAGATAGTAAAATAGATCAAAGGAAGAAATGTTTTGGGGAATTAAAAAATAAATGTTTATTCCATATAGTAGGAAAAAGTTCCCTGTTACTTCATATCAGCTCTGGAAATTTTTTTGTTCAGTTTCAATAGCCAAAGAAACCAAATAAAGAAGGAGATGAAGATCTTCTGAATTATTTTCCTTTCACCAGATGTTAGGGCATCCCATTCAGGAGTGTTTTGTTTTCAAGGACCTCTTGAAAAAATTGTAGACTCTGGACAAGTGAAACTAAAAAGTTCATCAGCTCAAGCAGCATGTGTTACTCTTACTGATCCAGAGGATGAAGGTGATTAACAGGAAGCTAAAAGTAAAAATGTGTACAAATTTGATGATTGTAGGATTAATAAAATGATCAACCTTGTCTTCTTGGATTGACATGAAGAGTTTGTTTTTTTACTTTTAGTCATGCCTTTTTACGGACACAGTTAAAACAAGTGACTGTGTCTTTTGGCACTCCTTACTCATTAAAACCACCTTTATCAAATGGTATATCCTTAAGGAAATGAGATGCTTATCATAACAAAGAGCTGTTAGAAGATGGTGAGCTCATGTTAAGGCCAATGTTTTCTATAACACTAGAATATTTCATGCCATCCGCTTCAAAATCACGGGCACCAACCCACAAAATTTTATAACAAGAACTAACTGGTTAGCTAGAATCTTCCTCAGATAAAAAATTCATATTTGGTTCTATTAATTTTATCCTCTTAACGGATCCTTAAGCCAATGGTGCTTCTGATTATAATGATTCCGAGTTCGTTGTACCTTACTAGGGAGCTAATGGAAGGGTCCATTGTCAAGGATACATAAGAATATGTGGGAATTCTATAAACCACTATTTTAACTCTACCCCTACTGGAACCATATATGCGGCAAAAACATGTGGAAGAGCTCTTTATTGGGCTCAACAAGAACAAGGAGTTTCTTCCATGAAAGACAGGTTTAATTCTAATGTGATTATTTTGAAGGACTGATTAGAAGTCACATCATCTTCCTCTCAGCATATAGACAGACCTAATCAGTCTAATCTACCAAAGCTAGGAGTATTTCAAGATTCTGCTCCAACACAGGGTACATCTATATCAATAGAATCAACATCCAAGACACCTACAAAACCGCATTTTTATGGTGGAAAATGTATACCTCTAGGTAAACAATATGAGGTTTTGAAACAACTATCCCAAGTACCATTCAGGTTAACGATTTTGGATTCCTTGAATCTGTTAAAAGATCTTCGAGAAGTACTTATTAAGGCTTTTTCAAGTCCTCAATAGTTTGAAACTGAATCTGAATTATCTCCTTCTAATTTAATGTTGCAAGAATATGAAAATAATGAGAAAGAACCTCTAGGTGAGATTACACTCAGAACTCAATTCGGAGATCTTATGTCTAATTTAGTTTTCATAGTTGTTTTCTAGGACACAACCTTAAACATTCTTCTTGGATGGCCTTATATGCATCAATATAAAGCCATACTTTCATCATACCACCAATGTCTTAAGTACTGTTTCAATGGTCAAATCAGGACATTGTATGGTGACAAGGCTTCATTGAGAAGGTGTGAATCTCAATACATTGAGACATATTTTTGTCACACAAAATGAACACAATCCATGATAAAAAGATAACTAGTGTTAATGCTCCAAATGGACTGGAAAATATCCCAGCAAACACATCCATACATTTGAGTACAGATTACAAGATAACCATCAATAAAATTGATAGGGTAAAAACAAATCCACGCACATATCCAATAAATTCAATAATGTCAATTGCAGAAATAGATCTGGAAGAATGAGATAAATTGTTTATTCACCAAGTAGTGATGGAAGCTTAAACCTAGATGCCTTCAAATCATCTGCCAAACTACAACAAGCCTCTACTTTATCAATCATAGTAAAGTAAGTTGTATCAATTATAGTGGAAGAAAAAGATGTTTATTCCCATTCCATCATTTACTCTTTATTACCATCAGAAGACCCTTCATCATCAGTATGGTTAGAAATGGTGGTATCTTATTCAGGATGTTCAAATGCTGAACCCTCCCCTAAATATAGATGTTTTTCCTCATCATCTACTATGAAAGTAGAAATAAAATAAGTAACACATAATGAGTGTGAAGAGGAAGATCTTAGGGATGCTCCTCCACCATTTGAGGAAGGTGTCTATACCACTATGGATGATCTCAGAGAAATTAATATGGGTACATAAGAAGATCCACACCCCACTCAAATTAGTGTGGCCATGACCTATGAATAGTAAGAGGTGTATAATTCATTCTTGAAGAGGAATCGAGATATATTTTATTGTAATTATACAAAAAATCCAGGTATTAATCCCAATGTAGCCACTCATAATTTTGGTTTTCCAGTAGATCATCGAGGATTAACATAGGAAATAAGAAGAACACACCCAACTCATGCCTCTAAAATTAAAGATGATGTTGATAAAAATATAATGGGTAACTTTTCCAGGAGTGCTCAATTTCCCAAATGGCTACCCAACATTTTCCCATTGAAATAGAAGAATGGGAAAACCATCATTTGCATTGATTTCATAGATCTTAATCGGCATTGACATAAAGATGAATTTACAGCTATGATTATAGATCTTTTAATAGATGAAAGTTCTTGCTATGAAACTATTTCCTTCATGGATGGCTAATCTAGGTATAATCAAATACATAAGGCCTTAGAGGATGAAGAATTTACGACCATTAGAGCCCCTCAAGGTGAGTTTTTCTATTGAGTAATGCTCTGTGTCTTAAAGAATGAAGGTGGAACATACCAACGTGACATGAACCATATCATCAAACCCTTTTAAGGGAAATTGGTTGAATGTGATGTGGATGATTTTTTGGTTAAATCCTGACAACGTTCCAATCACTTGGCCGATCTTGAAACCATATTCATTATACTTTAGCAAGACAATTTGAAGATGAAACCATTGAAATGTTATTTTAGGGTAACCTCAGTAATGTCCCTTGGCTTTTTTATATGCCATCGTGGTATCAAAGTTGATCCCAAGAAAAAAAATCAATCACTGGTATGTCACATGCTTGATATTTGAAAGAATTAAGAAGAATCCAAGGACACATGGCCCATATTCAGTGTTTTATCGCCAATTTGGCAGGAAAGTGTTTTCCATTCACCCGATTAATGAAAAAAGAAGTAACCTATCAATGGATGGAATACTGACAAGAATCATTTGATACACTCAAGAGATATATATTGATTCCACCAATATTAATGCCACATGTTGAAGGAATACCACTTATTCTGTCTGTGATAGTTTTAGAGTGATCACTGGGTGCGTTCCTTTCCCAAAAGAATGATGTTGGTAACGAGAAAAATATTTACCATCTCAGTAAAAATATGCTTGATGCTGAAACTTAGTATTCAAGTATTAGAAAGTGCTGTCTGTCATTAATATTTGTAGTTAAAAAATTGATGCATTACCTCCAACATCATGAGGTCCAATTGGTATCTCACAGTAACCCTCTCAAATTTATCCCCATTCATCCTATACTTGAAGGGTGTCTGGCATAGTGTGTAGACATTTTTCAATAGTTTGATATCTATTTTTTTCCATAGAATGAAATAAAAGGACATGATCTGACTGACTTCCTTGATAAAAAAACCATATACAGAAGATACATCATTTAATACTGAACTTTCTGATGAATAGGTCTTATATATTCATGATAATCCCTAGACATGGGAAATGTACATTGATGGTGCCTCCAGAAGTCCAACATGGAAGAGAATGGAAACCCTAAATTCAATAAAGCTGGGTTTGGAATTGTTCTTATTTCCATAGAAAAGAAGTATTGCATTATTCCTTCCTGTTATCAAAAGGCGGTACCAACAATGAAACAGAATATCAAGCTCTCATTGCATGCTTGGAATTGGCACTTCAGGTGGAAGTGAGTCACTTGAAATTTGAAGGTGACTCAGAATTAGTAATCAAACAGATCAATGAGGAATATTCTATCAGAAAAGAAGATTCAATCCCTCAATGTGATTACATATCAGGGTTAATGGCTGAATTTCCCTCAGATCCAACATTTCCTTATATCCCACTATCACAAAATGCCCAAGCTGATTTATTGGATAATGTAGCTACACCCTTAGTAGATCCAAATCAGGATGATACAATCATCAACATAGCTCATCATCATGTGGTCTCACCTTTTGATCCAACCAAAAATGAGGTAATTAATGAAATTATCCCTATTTCCGAGATGTATGGTCATACCACGGTATGCATAACACCCATCATAGATTATATTCAAAATATATTACTTCCACTAGATATGGCTGAATAAGAATAGATATGACGGAGACTGACTAATTTTACACTTTATGACACTCCAGATCACTAGAAGATCCTCTACAAATGAGGATTTGATGGATTCCTCTTCATATGTATTGATGGAGAAGAAACTGCATCTATCATGAAATAAGTACATTCAGGAGCTTTTGGTACTCAATAGTTTGGGAAAAGCCTTTATGATCAAATCTGAAGGATTGGATACATTTGGCCTTCAATGACGCAGGATTGTACAGATTTCACTCAGAAATTTAGTCACTTCCATGTGCATGCCAACTTCATTAATCAACCCAAAGAGTTTCTACATAAAAATAAATAATCTTAGAAATTTTCGACATGGGGAATGGATGTAGTAGGACCTTATCATCCAACTACGACTAAGAAGTTCCGGTATATTCTTACCACTACTGATTTATTTCATAAATGGGCTGTGGAAATTCTTCTCAAAGAAGTTGGATCTAAAAGCATTGTTATTTTTTTCAAAAAAAACATCATCACTAGATTTTGTGTCCCTCATACTATATTAAGGGACAATGACACTAATTTTTATTCAGTTGCGGTAAGGAAGTTATATCAGGAGCACAATATCAAGTCTATCCATTCATATCACTATCATGAAAAAGCTAATGGATAGACAGAGGATTCCAATAAGGCCTTATCAAATATATCTAGAAGATGGTGGATAAAGATAAGAAATATTGGACTGATAATATTTTTCATGCTTTATGGGCTTATCAAAATACTACCCGTACTACCACCTAGGCAACCCCTCATTCATTGGTATAAGAAACAGAATCAGTCCTGCCAGTTGGAATGCCATTTCCTTCACTCAGAGCTGCAATCTGTGATTCATTATCTATAAATGAGAGGTCTCAAAAAATAGTTTAATGATATGGAATGATTAGATGATAAAATATTGCATACTTTGCAACATTTATAAGTCTATAAGAACAGAATAGCGCATGATTGTAACAAAACAGGTTCTCATCCTTTCATTTTTTCAAGAAGAATTACTGTAGGTCATTAGGACTCCAATGATACCACGAACTAAACATCCAAATCTTGAGCCAAATTGGGAGTGACCGTATTCCATACATAGGGTCTACTAAAATTGATATTATGCCTCAATCTCAATGTATGTAGAGGTTATTTAAACTACAAAGAATGCAAAATTTTATGAATAAACACTCTGTGTAATTGCATACCCACTTCCTCGCTGCAAGACTGAAAACTGCACAACCCCCACATCCTCGCTACAAGACTGAATACTGCACAACCCCCACGTCCTCGCTGCAACACTGAATGCTACACAACCCCCACGTCCTCCCTCCCAGACAAAAAACTGCACAACCCCACGTCCTCACTACAAGAATGAAAATTGCACAACACCCACATCCTTGCTGCAAAACTGAAAACTACCCAGCCCCCACATCCTCACTGCAAGACTGAAAACCAATCATCCCTAACGTCCTCATTCCAAGACTGAAAACTGTACATCCCCCATGTCCTCACTATAAAACTGAAAAATGCACACCCCAACATCCTCGTTGCAAGACTAAAACCTGCACAACCCCATGTCCTTACTCCAAGACAAAAAACCTCACAAACCCAACATCCTTACCTCAATAATTAAAACTACACAATAAAAATTCCTAGTTTCAAGGCATCAAACTACACAACAACCATAAGCGTCCATACTAATTGATGTTAAAATGTGTATCACTATTTTTCATCGTTATAGGTCATTAAACTGTATGGATAGAATCTTCTCTACTTGACATTAGTATCTTCTATTAGCAAGCATCATGAACATCACTACTACTCCATAATGGCACATGAGTCCCTCCCTTTCCCATGTGTAAGTCAGATCTTCATAGGGACCTTGCTTCATGAACTACGTGTGGATTGATTATCATCTATTTGAGATACATAGAGATTCCTGGATCTCCATTCATGGCCCCATCTGCAACCCAAAATTTTTATTTCCATTTTCATCTTTTGTATGTGCACTAGATCTTTATAGAGTTCTCTTTTAAGATGCAGGATTTTATTTTTATACCATGTTGTGTCATAAATTTAATCATTGTTCAAGAATTTGTTAAAGCCCCCATCCCCCTGTCAAACTTGATTAATGTGGGAAATTATTTTTTAAAGAACTATGCATGACTTGATTCTCATCTATATCAGACACGTAGAGATGCCAAGATCTCCAATCATGGGCCCAACCATAGTAAAAAAACAGAACCCCGTTATTAGTTATATAAGAATCAAACATTCATAGGGAATGTTTAAAGAATTACATATGGATTGATTTCCCCCCCATCAAGACACATTGTGACACTTTGGTTTTTTCCATTAGTCCAGTTACAATATGTCTTTCTTTTCACATAATTTCATCTTCATCCTTACCACATGACGTTAAACTATATGGAAATCTTACACCCATATTCTTCAGTTGTGTAACCTTTGTTTATTGAAGAAACCCTTACTTCTCATTGTTTCTCACACCGATCATAGCTAAAGTGCTCTTTGGAATTGAGTAAAAGTATTCTTTATATAAATAAGGTTTCTCAATTTCTTACAGCACTATCTATGTCCTCACTGCATGACATAAAACTTCATAGTATAATGTCCTCACTGGATAACATTAAACTGCACAATAGAATACTAATTAAAAAGGAACCAAATAAAGTATCCATTTTAGATATGAGTCATATGTATGTAATGAACATCAGATTCATGGAAAATATTGATTCAAATATTTTTTATGCGTATTGAGCATAACCCCATTCAATATTTCGTACTCTTAATCTTGAATATTTTCCAGATCTTTATTATATTTCTTACAGTTTCTGGTGACATAGTTTCTAATATCTGAGGACTCTTTTTCGTGAATATTTAGTACATGACCTTAGGTGGTCTTGCATTAAAGTTTCCTACATACTGGGCCTATCAATCAAGAGATTCCACTATTTGGATATTTAGTATATTCCCCATTTGTCCATGAATAATGAATCCCCAATAACGGGTTTTTTAGATAATGATAATTTTTTTCTTTGTTATAGTTTCTTTTTCCCCTACAAAATTTCATTACAACATAAAATAAATTGTATTTTAAAATAGTCATTCAGGTATATTTGTCACAGTGACTTTCTCTTTTTCTAAAACACTTCAAGACCATTGTTTACTCAATTTCATCTCCATGTGTTCAAAAAAAATATAAAATAACCTTGGAATCACATGTCCACATAGTATATTCTATTTCGATTTCTGGTCCTAGTTGAATGACCATAAACTACAGACACCACAACTCATACATTTGGGTTAGAACATTGTATAAAGTCATATTCCTCCGATTCATTGGAAATCTTGGTTGAAAATACCCCCTCCATATTCAGGTACCTTTCTCCATAAATCAAACTATGTGCTTCGGAAAATCTGATGCTCTTAAACTTTCCTCAGCTTTTAGCAATACAATGTCAAAATTCACATGATCTATTTTTCTTGACTATACAGCACACACCCTTTGGTGGCCTTGAATAAGTTTCCTACATAATGGGCCTTCTAGTCAAAAGATGACACTATTTGTCTATGCACCATATTCCCTAGTTGGACCGACATAACTCAGCCTCCATAACTGGTTTTTCAAATAATGGTAACTTCATTTTGAGAGAAATGTCATCCTAATGCCTTTACCCTTTTTATGTATCAATATTTAGATCTCTAAATTTCCAAATCACAGATTACAATTTTCCCTTCCATACCTAAATATGGTAGTATGTTTCCAAAGAAATTATCAATAAATTAGGAGAGTTTCATACATTTGGTCAAAGATAAAGACCTTAAATTAAAGCCACACAATGTCCTCACTGCATGACTTAAAAATGCCCAGTACAATGTCCTCACTGCATGACATAAAAATACACAATACAATGTCCCTGGTGTATAACTTAAAACCACACAATAGAATGTCCTCACTGCATTACATAAAACTACACATTTTTTATATATAAAAAATTACCCTTTATATTAAATTTATACCATTATTTATACACCAAATTTATATAGCAGTGGTTTTCTTATTACTGACATATATCGACATAAAATATCCCCTTTATTCATAAACCCCCTTTCCATGAAAAAACCACCAACTATGGTCTTGAGTCACACAAATCTTATTTTCCCTTGTCTATCAACAAAAAAATGTTAAATTCTTAAGAGCTCATTCTCTTGACTATGTAGTACATGCCCTTATATGGCCTTGCATATGTTTCCTACATAATAGGATTGTATTCCAAAAGATGCCTCTATTTGGATATGTAGAATATGCCTTAGTTGGACCTGCATAACAAGACTCTCATAATGAGTTTTCCACATAATTTAAACTTCACTCATAGAGGATAATCTCATTATGTTAATATTGGTTTAAAATTTTGTGACCATAAAAATCATTTCCCAAGATTTCCGTTGGAAATATTTAAAGAATATTAAATAAATTCTTAGCCACTGAGTCTTGTTTGGGATCTCATTTCATAATTTATGGTAAAATCTGTTCGACCTTAAATACTATACCTATTTAGTCCAAAATGCATGACTATAAATTTCCTGTAATTAGAGACATGGTACTCCCAGGATTGATAAACCACAATGGGAACTCTGAACAAAATTCGAGTCCCAACTCACTAAACGTACATTCATTATGATTTAAGAAATATTAAGTAATAAAAAAGTAAAAAGATACAACGTTTGTGGGGTTGTCTATATGTACCTAGAAAAAATAAAACTATGCTTACTATGACCAATGTCTTAGGAAAAACCAAAGCAGCTAGTGGGAATTAAAACACAGATGATTAAAGAAAAAGTGATTTTAATTTATGAAAAAAACATTTCATAAAGAAGCATCACAAAATTGGAGACTCTCTATTATCAAAAATCACAAAAGGTTTTATACAAAGCTCTTTATTTGGTTAAACACCTCTTGAGCCCCATCAGCTGCCCATTGAAGCTTGTTTATTTGACCACCTCTTCTCTCTTCATCCTGATACAGTTCTTCTCCAGCATCTCAAATAGAATTTGCACCATTCTTTTAGACTTATCCTAATGAGGTATGTAGTTGGTCAAGTTACCTATAATGACATCTAATTCCTGTTGATGATGTAGCTACTGAACAGTCTTTTCATTAATCTTTTTCTTTGGTTCCATTAAATTTCCAGTATGATTTCCCTCATCATGGGACAACGCCACTTGGAATTATTCGGCGTTGAATAAAAATTTGGCTTTTATCAAGTCTTGCTAATGCTTTTTCTCATTCTCCCTCCTCTAAATAATATCTTTCACCACAATATGAATTTTTCGGTATTCAAAACCACTGAATCATAGTGTGATAAACAGAGATGAGATACATGGAATTATAGAAGGTAGTTCCTTAAAGGGAATCTCAGATATTATCATCCATATATTCTTCCATGATTTGTGACATTCAAGACGAATATCCTTTTGTAGTTATAGGTCTCATTCAGAATCACTATCATAAAGAGAAATATATAATGTGATTAATGCATTTAAAGAAGTTCCCTATTCTGTTCCTTCCTAAACAATTGCTGCTTCACCTTCTAGTACTATTTGAGAAGATGCTGAGTCTTCACTTCCCAACATGGCCTTTGATGTTGATAGCCCTATATGGTAAATCAAGATAATTATGGTTGTGATTAGCTTTAAGGGATAACAAAATTATGTACAATCAGAATATCAATATCACTCACCTAATAGTTGGTCAACAACATGGGAAGACTCCACCCCAATATTCTCAGTTTCAATATTTCTATTTGATGTTTCTCATAGGGAAATATTATCCTTAATTGGCTTAGGTTCTTTCGATTGTATGCCTAGAAGAATTTCTGTCTCAATATTCACTTGATCCAATGTCTTCGCAATGATTGGATTGACTTTAATATCAATAATTCATTCATGTATTGTTGCCAAAATTGTTTCATTAGATGGAACTGCATATTTCAACCAACCATGGTTAGAAAGTTAATCATAAGAAGAATAACAGGATGAATTAGGAAAACTCACTTCCAGCTGATTCTATACTATGAAATCCAAAATCTTCTAAATTAGTTGGTATATTAACATGTCTTAATACTTCTTCAAAATAAATTCCAAGGTTTGTCATTTCATCAAATGATATCCTAGATCCCTGGTTAGTCTCACCCATTAGAGCACTTGACGTATTTTCTTCGCAACCTTTTTTTGGAAACTTTTGACCCTTAATAGCTTCCTCAGCAATAGTTGTGGGGTCAATATCAGTTATTGCCATATTTTTTTATGCATGTGATGAACCTAAAGTATCGTAGGATGGAAGTCAATTATTCTTACATTTGACATCTTATAAAGAATTGTTGATTTACCAGAATCCTTCACTCCTATGGTTGCATGAATGGGAGTAATGGTTGGAATAGATGTCGGTTCCTTTGGATTTAATTCCTCTTAAGGAGCCAGAAGATTTGCATGAATATGTGTCTCTTAAGAAGCACCCTCTATGGTACCTAGAATCTTATCACTAGTTGATTTCAAAAATGAAACAGAATATGCCCTATAATCCTAAGAAGTTTAAACAATTTTTCATGAATAAAGACTAAAATTCATGATTATCATGGAGGCTTACCGCTACTAATAATGTGCTTAACCATGGATCTCTTTCTTTCGTGCTTTTTCTTCTTATACTTCTTAATAGGGATTGAATCATCATCTCTAAATAAATTAATTGGACCTTTTAATACCCATTGTATCTCATCCTTTCTTGACTTTTGGTGTGGAGATATTTCTCCGGATTCATAGGGCGATCTGGTAGTTCCAAGAGCAGTGCCTCTAGGGCTATACTATGGTAAGGGAAACTCAGTTTTTCTTCCATTAACTAGCTGCAAGTTAATAAGATACTTCTCTAGAGTAACAATTCTTTAACTAAAAATTAAATATCAAAGAAGAAGAAAATGTGAGAAAAAGAAATTTTACATCCTCGGGATCCACAAAGTCACACCATTATTCATCTAATTAAGGACTAATCCATTCTTCGGTACCACGATCTATCATTTACTTCACCTTATTCATGGTGGGGATTGATTCATTGTTTGAATATATGAGCGTTTACAACACTCAAATGTTGGTACTTTTCTCATTGGTATTTTACTTAAAAAGAATGTTAGAAGAATATCGTAAATCCCCTACTCCCAGAATATGCAGTCCATCACACCGATCTATCCACACGGTTTCAACGTCACAATATAAACTTTTCCATATTTAAGTAGCCTCTGGTCATATATATTCAGAGTGTATGTCATAAGTTTGTGAGGAGGATCTGACAATACTGAATATAAGTTTCTTCCCAACTCCCGTAGTCATGGATGGGGGATTATAACATAGAACTTGTCACTCTTTAGAATGATGAAAACCAGATCGCCTCGATACAACATCATTATGGATTGATTTGGTGGATCTCTTAACTCTAGCAGGGGGTTATATCTGGAACAAGGTCTCTTAGAAAAATATAGATCATCTTCACATTCACCCTATGACTCTTGTGAGTCAACCCTTGATGATGAAGAGTTAACTTCCCAATTAAGGGGATCCATCATACTACTTCTCTTCACCCCTACTTTAGGGAAAATATGATTAAATACCTCTTTAAAGTAAGATGAAACCCAATTTTTGGCATACTAGATACTTAATCTTCTTACTGCACCAACAGTAGGTAATGTAAAAACCACCCCAGTCTTCTCCACAGATTTCAACAACCATTGTTTTCTGGAAATCATCGGGTGTTTACCTAATATGACATGCACATGAGGGAATATAGTATTTTGTTATAGACATTTGAATTGATTTTCAAATCTATAAGAAGAATTGGCCACACATATGATTTCTATGTCATTTCTGGTAGCCAACACACCATCCCTGCAAGTTAGCATGTATGCCCTTAACTCTAAACTGGTTGTCCCATAATAAATGAATCACCCCATAGGCATATTACCATATAGGAAGAAATTTAAATCCTTATGCATGCTCAATCTATCCTTTATTTCATAAGCTTTCAAATACAAGGGTGAGATACTAGAGAAATATTGAACATATGGTCGGAAAGAACATCCATAAACCTATACACCACTTTATACATCATAAGTTAAAATGTGAGTATTGATCCACCCACATAACACCTGAGATGGTCCCAATATTATAAAAGGAGACCTTACTATGTATATATGCAGTAATCTCCTATGAATGTTGGCCAAAATAAGAGTTTCCTACCCTAACATCCTTTTCTCTTCCATCCTGGATGCAATAAAAAATGTTCATGGCCTAACACCTCCTTTGGAGTCTCGGACTGATAGTAAATACACGGCAATCCACATGGCCAAGAAACATTCCATACATATATTTATAGGGATTTTTGAGTTTAATTCATATCCCCATTTTTTGAATTCTCCTTTCTCCAATGTTGGCCAATAGGTTTCGGTGGTACCTCTCTTTTCTACCCTTGGACAGCTAGTCGGACGGTTGTTAGTGGGACCCTTTTCCTTATTCTTTCTCAGAAATATTTCCAGCCATTACACTGGATGAATATCTCTCATGGCTTGAGACTTCATGGTGGTCATGTTATTGTGTTTTTTAAATAGTTTCTTCACCTCATGAACCAGATATGGTGTCTTCTTAAAGTCATTCCATGTTGCCTTGGGAAAAATAAACTCATCATACATGTCTCTATGGATTAGATATTTGGAAATCTTGTAAACCTTCCAAATAATTATGAATACCTGTCCACTTGTTAAATGGAAGGAGTTAGTCCATGGGATCCATCGACATAATAATTCTAGTATGAAATCATCATTCTTGGACACAAATGATAACCCAACCCAGAAAGACTCATAAATCCCAACGCCATTCATGTCATCTGTAAATTCTTCACAGGTCTTGAGAACACAGTATTCCCACATCCAAGTGGGGTTTACACGTCCTCCTAGGCGGATATATCAACTTTTCATACAACCCTTGGACTGATCCATATGGGAATCCCAAAAATGGATGAATGACAATGTGGCAGTAGCTCTGGTGTGTGTGCTTTGAAATCCGGGGCACACGAGCTGTGATGCACGATAGAGCTTTCTCTGTTGTCCCAGAATTAGAAAATGAGCCCCCAATAGAAACATTGAATGATGATAAGTTTGTATAATCTTGAAACAAAGAATGTGGGACATAGTTCTTTGGGTCTGGAATATTATAATCCATCAAATAGCCATAGATATATAAGGGCATATAGGTTCTTCGGGGAATGATGAAATGATAATTCTTCAAATATTTTTCTATGTCTGGAAGGGTGGTATCAAAAACTTAGAAGTAGTCATGACCAACGACATTCATCATGTCATCAATCCTCTTACTGGCTAGTTCATCACCAGTTCCAATTCTGTTGAGATCCATTGAACCTGTAAAAGGATAGAAAATCAACTTTTAAGTAAGTTCATTTTTGATATTGGACAAAAAAATTGGGAAAAATCAGAAAAGGCATTAAGGTGTGATAGTATAAAAATTTGAAACATGTATGAAACAGTGCACAAGTGTAGAACCCTAGTTATAGCATATAACTAAAAAACATACAGAATAAGTGCGGCGAAACAGAATCGTCTGAGTGAAAGAAGACTTGCATGCCGAGATCTAAAATTTCACACGTAGTGAATTTTTTCATGGATGTGAAGCCATTATATATAAGTGAGGAACATCAACCTTTGCGCTAGAATCCAGTGTGCTTCTAGATTGTGAGACATATTGATCTACATGAATAAAACATACACACCCCAGAAATCTCTTCTTTCAGCTTCATTTACTTTACCTCAGTATATGATCCTCTTTTCATTCCTGATCCAATTCTAAGGGGGGAATTTTATTGACACATCATTATGTAAAAGTGTGTAAAAATTTAAAAAGGGAAATACCATAGAAATGAAATGGAAAAAATACATGAATAAATTCTTGATTTTCAAAGGTATGAGTTTTGGGTCTCCTTAGTCAGACAAAAATGGAGTTGGGGTGAAACCTAATTGCACGCCCTACTCTGTTGCACAACCTAATTTCCTGCTCAAACTAATTTCTCCCAAGGTATTATTTTTGCCTATAGATATACCCTTGGGGTCTTTATTTGTATGGGAAAATTTCCCTGAATCCCAATTGCAACTATGGTCACCCTAGTACTTCCCCTCAGTCTTTTGAAATTTCCATTCTAGTTCTATAACTCCTTGAGTAGATGATTTAAGGGAGTATCATAGGACTCAAGTCGTTTTAGTGTTTTAAATCGATAACACTTGTGGTCCTAAAGCACCCAACCTCCCTAAATCCGAAATACTTGCACGCCAAAAATTCTTTATATAGGAACATGATCACCCAACTTCTAGGATCAACTGTGAATACTCTTGAAGGCATGAGCCAGATCTCTCCCAAGTATTACCATACAAGTTCTTCATCTCTTAAGTGAACACAAGGTCTCCCAATCCTACGTTCATGCCCATAATTTCATGCCATTACATACTTGAGCACCCCTCTTTGATTTACTTACTATCTTCAGTCTAAAACCCATCGAGCCCTCTTCAAAGCCATTCATGGAAAGGATTCTTCTTTATTGGTTCCCCTATTTGAAGGGGATTATATTATGACCTTGAGTAAAACCTCATGACTTATCAATCCTTTGTGAATGGAACATTAGGGTGTCTTCTATTTGGGTTGGTATTTCCATATTCAAAGGTTTTCCACATTTGTTTCATAATGGTCTTAGGATTCATGGAGTGTATTTGGGTTTGTATATCCATAGTCACATGGACCATTCTCCCCGGAATAGTGTTGTGAAGTTCCCGATTTTTTTAGAATTAGGGTTTAGGTCTTGACCACACCCTTTTCCATGAGATGGAACCTCATATCTATGCTAGGGAAATTAAATTTCACACTTTCTTTTTCATACAAGAAAAGGAGAAGTCTCCCTCCCCTACCTGGATCAATTTGAGGGAAACCGTCCTGGTGTAAGCCCCTAACTTTCAACCCTTCTTCTATTCATTGGACCCTTGTCTAATGTAACAAGAATAGAGGGAGGGATCATGTCCTCGCCCTCTTCCTGGGTTTCCTTGCCCTTATCCATTGTCGCCATCATAAGCATTTCATCCACCACCAGCAGAGGAGGAAATGTGAGTGTCATTGATAAATATTTCACATCCTCTTGTTTCTCAGACAGATCATGAATCACATGGGCTTAGAGATTTGTGATGATTACAATATTTACACAAACACCCATGACGATGAAACTAAAATAAATCTGATTGTTGTTCATACCAGGAAACGTTGGAAGCCCTTTCAAGGGCCGAGCTCACTAGATATCCTCTTCATTAATCCAACCATAATTCCCTTAACATATACATCCTATTTATAAATACAATCCATGTAAAACCCCCCAAATAAACCAAGAATCTTTTTCAATAGGTAAAACCAAACTTATTTTTCTCAAAGTACAATACTCTTATATGAGACTCATCAATCTATGTGGGATTTGATTCAAATCCACATGGGATATGTAGGAAGACTTCTTGAGGTTCAAACCCAACATTTCAAGTCAAACATGATCAACTTGGGAAATATTCCCAACAGGGTTTAATCTAAGATAGAAAATGATATCCTTTCCATGATTGTTGGGCTGTTTTGGCATAAGTTCCACTCCAACCAACGACTAAGAACCTTTTAGTTATATGTTTTTAACACATGAAATTAAACTGTATGGTTAGGTCCTTAACACATGAAATTAAATGGTATGATGTCTCCCACTATGTGGCACCGAACTACAAGGGTTACAATTTCATTCACAAGGATACGTTGGTAACCCATTTCATGGGTATGATAACTACATCAAAACAAACCTTCATCTCCCCAGATGACAATAAATTCTTGAGTGCCCTGCTGAGTGGCATAAAAACTAGTGTCGTCATAAAGTTGATTAAAAGAATATTTAAATAGTATATGAAAGGATACCATTGATGGAGAACCTCAAATACATATAGATATTTCCATTAATTAAAAAACATGAATACATAATGATCATTCTTATTTTTAAACATGTTAATAAGTGATTGAAAATTCAAAGAGAAACATATGTTACACATGGTGAATTAATAAGGATTCATGAAAATATCTTAAATTTATAAATAATGTCCCAAAGTAGACAATAAGTTTCCCCCAAAATGATGTGATGAGACCAAACTCCCATCCACTCGAGCAATGTACATCCCTATGTATTGTAAAGTTGAAACTTAATGAATACCTACCTTTGTAAAGCAGGTCCCCTTTGGATAAATAACTGTTAGAAGTTCCTGGATCCATGAATAAACCCAATTGAAACTACCTAGAAGCAGTAACTCTTAAACATAGAACAAAAATTTTAAGGTAGTATGAAACAATGTTACAATCCATGAAACCAATGGTTTAGGGAGAAAATATAATGATTGGATAGTTAGGTTTTGACACCAAGATATATGGTAAAGAAAAATTTCGTTTAATGAAAACACCTTAATAACCATTCATATATAAAAATTATAACTATATATGATATCACATAGTATTAAATAAATTCATGTAAAAAAATAATACAAAAAATAATACTATATTGGAAACCATGATGAATTATAAGTTATGTATAAACTGTAGAAAATCACACTAACTAACAAGAAATTGATAATACAACATGTTTTCGGAAATCACAAATGGCAACATACATGGAATGTAATATTAGTGGAATGTGAATATATTTGTTTCTATAATTATTCTTGTAACAATACATAATTTACATACTGGTACAAGGGTAAAATACCATAAATATCATAAATCAATAAACAAAACAATCTACATCATTCCCTCGAGGTGAAACAGTAATCAAATACAATAATTAACAGCACGAACAATAGTCACATAATAAGAACTTTGTATTTTCCCCATGCATGGGTTGATCACTCTAAGTCATGGATATTTATAAACCAATAAAACACTACAAGTATCCTATCTACTAGTTATAAATAATATGACAAAAAAAGAGGCCTCCATTAAAACATCATAATGTCTTGACCTATGAACCACTGAAATATTGACTCGAACTGGTCAGTCCCATGGCCTCAAGCACGCCTAACTGTATTCAAGAGGTTTCCAACTAGTAGTTATGGCCCAATGATTGTATAGTGGGGATAATATACCCTCTTTTTTAGAGAGTAACAATAGTATTACATAATAAATAAATCAACAACATATTATCAATGATAGAAAGTGGATAAGATATCTAGAAATCAGGCAATGCCAAATAATATAATCATGCATGTCCATGTGATGATATGATAAAAATGAAGTAGTCATACATCAAGTAATAAATAAAAATTACAAAAAAATTGAGATACTTAAAGGATATCTGCATGGGAATCCTAATCTCACATGTACACAAGTAATAGCATAAGCAAAATCCAAGATCTTGAACCTGCAACCACGAGGTCTGTTCAGGCACCCCAGTGCAATGGATGCTTGAATGGGGTGTAAGATAATATAATTAGGACACCACCAATGGTGTATAATTCTTTCCAGTATATGAATATAAAATACAAAAGTTTTCATATACAATAATAAAGTAGTGAAAAAATAAATATAAATGAGTCAGAGCTAGGCTCATTATAATACACACGACTAACCATTCATACTTCGACCTAAGACGAAACGCCTATGAAAATATTCCCATATATATATATATGTGGTGGGGTATGGGTGTTTGTGTTTGTAATAATTATTTATTTATATATATAGACTAGATTTATAGTGACATATGTTGATATATATATATATATATGAAGACTATCTAGGACCCAAGGTGTAACTTAGGTGAACATACATAATCCCAAATGTCTAATAGAGTGACAAGGGATTCCATGATTGAATATCATAAATCATGAAAGACTCCATTCTCGAGTATCATATGTCAAGAGGGATTCCATGATCATGTATCAAAATAATTGGAGGAAACTGTGCCCAAGTATCATAAATCATGAGGGATGCCAAGCCTATGTATCATTGTCATTATGAGATTTTATTCCTGGGTATCATAAATCATAATGGGATTCTCTGACCGAGTATCACAAGTCAAGAGAGACTCTATAACTGATAATCATAATCCATATGGACTCCATTTCAATGTATCATAATCAATTGCAGATGAAATTCCCAAAGCATCATAATTTAAAGAGACATCATTCCCAAATAACACAATTTATAAGGGACACCATGCTCGAGTATTACAATAAATTGCGGATACGATGCCTGAGAATAACAATTTATATAGGATTTGATGATCAAGTGTCACTATATAATTTATGTAGTAAAGAATCTGATTCTAGTTAGCATTTTATATAACATTTTATTTATAAAATTCAGGAAATTGAATTTAGAATTAATTAAGAAGTCCATGTGAAGGTCCCTGCCTCTCTCAATTTATCATGTGGCATGAGTTGGGAATTATGTCCTTAGTTTATATATTCCATATGTATATATTTTCCAGTATCATATCATTCTAATTCAAATGGTCACTTCATCTATAGGGGATGATTCAAGAGTAATATAAGTAATGATATTATAAAAAGGGAGAGACACTGACATATATATCATTAATTTAATTTCTATAAATTTATCATTCTAGGATAGGGATAGTAAGTGAATCTAAAAAGGTGGATTTATTTACAAACAAAAGAACAAAGATCAAGGAATTTTAGAAACACAACAAAAGAGGTTATTTTTCCAACATAGATGTCCTCTAATGTTGAAATTTATAATCACAATGGAAATATGAATTTAGGAATAAGATTTTACTTGTTAAACTTCACATTTATGGGATGACACACAAAAATTATAGTGCGCCACACAATTGAGTAATTTATAAACATTCTAGTCATTACGGTAAAATCCCTAAAGCTAATACCTCAAACATTGGATATTCAAATATTCCAATATCGATATTTTATTAAAGTTAGTTTTTTAGAAGTCATATTATTAGAAAAATGCCCCAAAAATAGGAAAAAAGAGTTAATTTGGAATTAGCATTCTATACAGTGAGGGAAAATGAAATGATAATAAAGATTACTTTATTTATTGTAGAGGGATATCCAACATAACTGATGAGACATTATCCTATATTTAAATGAGGGATATCTCTCTATTCATAAGAGGAGATACAAGGGGATCTCCAGTGAAGGGTTGATGCATTTGAGAGGATAAGAAAGGTGGGATGAATGAAAAAAGTTGGTAGGGGAATGGTAGTTCTATCCATTTAATTAGACACACAGTTTAGAAACATTTTTTTCCAAACAATGTTCCAACTGTGTGACCTCATCTACCTAATAGACATACCCTGCATGGTTTGTGCACAAGATTAAGAAAACCATGCCATTGGAACTATCAAATTCCACACCCCATATAGGATGGACACAGAGTTAGACAAACTATATGCCATCCATGAGGTACACCATTTCAATAACCTCCAAGGGTTTCATTCTTGGTCATTATACACCTATAAATGGTCTGGAAAAAAACATTATGACACCCTAAACTCTTTGTACTAGTCTTCATAGTTTAGAAAAACCAATCAACCTTAATTACTTCTCCCTAAATGTTAGTCCTTAGAGACCGATGCTCCCAAATATTATCTGAACAGCCAAGACACATCTCAGGACATAAACCACATCTAAAACCAAAAATTTAAGTGTTCATATGCTCTAAAATCCTTTTTTATGCATAGTTTATCACTTGGACCATCCACGAAATGATGTTGTTTAAAATTGAATGGAAAATTTAACCTCTCTAAAACATGATCCATTAAAAATTCATACAATTATCTTATTTTACATAGAGTGGGAAACATCATGAGAGACTTTAATATGTGGAGATTATATCTTCCTTTGAATACTCTAAAAGAATGATTCATTTTAATTCCATATATCATTTTCAAGTTTTCTTTAATTCATCATGTTTATGACATTTCATTGTATTGGTATCATAAGAATCATCAAATACATAAATAATTTTTTATAATACCAAGTGAACCTAATTATGAAATAAAATATCTGAATCATAAAATTCATCTTATGATAATTATCAATAAATGATTAACAAAATAAGCATTCTTATTAATTATTGTTCACTGATCCATCATATATTTTATTGTTTAAAATGGATAATTTTGGGAAATATCACCCATAGGAGGAGTAATCTATTTTTTTAAAGGTCAATGAACCTATAATGCATAACTTGATTTTTTTTTCTAGGTCTAAATAATAGTCCCTACAATGTTTTTATCTCTTGTTTTCAAAACATTAGTTTTCCTAATCCATTGAAGGAATGGATTAGTAGTCTTGGACATGGATTTTTATAAGGATTCTATTTATGGGGTTTCAAGCCAACATGTTTTCTTCCTTATCCATTTTATATGTTCTCAATGTTTAATGGACCGAAATTCCGGTTTTTGACCAGTAAAGAATTGAATTTTTCATATAGTTTCTTTTTTATTTGCTCAAACTTTTATCATTGGGTCTCTTTGAAATGATAGTTTAAGTTCATACGTATCGAACAAATGGGGTGTTGTAGTTTAGGGATGTATAGATTAGACCTCATGTTGTTATCATTTATGATATTTTAGATCATAAATCCTGCTGCTGTAGTTTTAGTGTCATTTAGATGAGAACATATATTGAATTAAATATTTTTTATAAAGGTGATCACTGAGGCCCTGGAATTAATAATGAAGAATCAATGTTACACAAGTCTGAAAGAGGGGATTTTACACTTATCATGCATTAGAAGTGGCATCATGTCAGTAGGAATCATAGTTGAGTAAACGCTTTCTTCAGCATGAATTCCTTTTTTTCTAACCCATTTGCAATGTAATTGGATTCCCTGTATGTATGAGTGATGAAATAGTTCATATGTGATAGAATTTCCAAGTCGTTTATCCAACTAGCTATCATCTTAGATGATAAATGAATCTTCGTTCATCTTAGTGCTTGCACAATCGTGGAGGAATCACTTTCTAGCCAAAGATGATTCCATCCTCTTTTTCCAACAATGTCATTGGTCCTAATAATTCCCATAATTTCCGCCTCCAGAGCAGTAGTTATTCCAAATGGACCATATATACATTCAATCACGTCGTTGTTGCAATCTCATAAGATGGTGCTGTATCCTGGCAGGCCTGTGTTGCCTCTTAAGCCACCATCCATATTTCATTTAATCCAATCTCCAAATGTGGATTTCCAGAAAACCTCAAGGGTCCCGTGCAGGGTGGGGGAATTACCAAGAATTTCAAGGTGTCAGAGCACCATAAAATCAGTTATTGAATTGCTACACTGTTCAGCATGCAGTGAGTTAACATGTTGTATTGCCAAAAAAAACCGTCCACATGGTCATCTTCTCATTGAAGTGTGCAGATTTGTGTAGAATATCATTGCGACATGTCTAGATTGAATGTAAATGTTTAACACAAGCAGAACTGATATGGGATGGGTATTCATGAAGGGTTCAGACACCCTGAATCCTTGTTGATAAATGGTTTAGAGTATGGTAATGTAATGATGTGGATCTTAGATCCACTAGTATTATTTGAATATGGGAATAATAAATCATATACTTAAGGGAATAAATATAATGTTATGAAATTTAGTCAACACGCAGTGGATGGTCGGAAAACACTATGAGGTACTGAGTTCCACTACGATGTTTCTAGTGCTCACAAGGATTGGATTTCATTTCCTACATGTAAAATATTTTTCTAATTAATGGTTTATGATAGTGTATTCATGATCTTGTAGGGTTTTCATTCTTTTCAAGAAGTGGGTCCCTTATTATTTTCATAGACCATGAAGTTTTTGTAACTATTCAATCATTGTGAAAATGAAGTAGAGTATAGGGAAAAATTCCTTCCAAGGAGAGTTCTAGAACCCATGGGTAGTTATATTAATATTCATGAAGCTAGATCCATACATAAAATGCATTCATGTTAGGTTATGATTCCCATCATGATGTTCTAGAATGAGGTGCCACATTCGTTCTTTGAGAACTCATATAATACATGGTGATACATCATTGATGATGTCAAATACTCTTGAATATTTTGGTCATGGTAATTGTAAATAATAATCTATAAATATATGAGTCAACTAGAAATGGAGTCCAGTGGATATAGGTTGATCATTAATATTTGGGGAAACTAGTATTACATATAGTCAGGGAAATAGTTCATGGAATTAAGGGGGGCATTTCCCTGTGTAACAAAACATCCTATTGTAATAGGCCATGAGGTCATATGTTAATGACCTATAAATTATAGTGTGGTACCTTCAAAGAAATTATTCCACAATTATAATCTACTATAGGGAATAACCAAGTGGAATGAATCAATTCTATATAGTTACAAGGGAACTATAAGATCACAAGGAATTGGGGCGTATCAACTCATATTTGAAAGACATGAAGGTGGTTTGTGGAAAATAGAATATTCATTAATGGTTATAGTACCCTAAATGTTACGTCTCTCCCTACTAACATGTTGTCAAAGAGAGGGGATGTGATAAATCATCAATTTATGCTTTCCCAGACAATAGGAACAATGAGAATGACCTGAATTTTATTAGAGCCACAAGGTGGGCCCCAAGAAGATTACAATTTTTGTATTCTATTTCTTTTCCCTAAAATCTAGTGATGAATATTTTAGAGAGTCGAGACTAGGATTTTTATCAGATCACATTTTGTGGGGTTTTATCCTAACATTGTTTTCCTATCATTCAATAGATATTATGTTCTTGTGATTGGGAACTGGTATACAAGTATTTTTACAAAACAACCTAATTAGGATGTCCAAGGTCAAGAGTACTTCAACACCCTTTCGACTAGGAGAAGAGAATGTTGTAAATTATTACTGATGGTTCTCATCTCATTAGTAAAAGTATGATATTATCATGCTAAAGATATTCACCAATCACACTATGGTGATGATATATTGACCCATGATTTTTATACATAGATATTATATATTTTTAGATGATTATTCATTAAATTATAGAAATAGATTCTTGAGGAACATTTTAGTTTTGTGAATTTTGAGACTAGGTACATAATATTCTAATTTTATCAATGATTTTCAACATATATCATAAAGAATATACCACGTAGTACAATTCTTCTATATACCAAAATTAAAAACATTATTCAAAAATTGGGGAAATGAAACATAATATTGCATGATCTTAGATACTCAGTATGTATAAATAAGGGATATGTCACACCCCGACCGCGGACATCCATAATTTTTCTCTTTTCTTGGACCCGGTTTAAATTTTTCAAAGATTAATAGTGATTGATGGTTTCGCGCCGGTGCGCGGTCATCGCATCGCTAGCGATGGTCGTGCGTTCGGCCCGGGGGACGATGTGTCCACCCGGCGTTTTAAATATTAAAGTTTTTACATTAACCTTTTATTATTATTTTTATTTGAGTTGCGTTATTATTATAATTAACTACCTTTTATTTACTTTAATTATTTTATTGTTATGATTATTATTATAAAGTTTTATTATTATTATTATAAGGTTTTACTAATATTTTGTTATAAAATTTTATTTTCATTTCGATTAGTTTTCATTATTTTCATTTATCCTTTTATTATTATTATCAATTATATATATATATATATGTATAAACCTAGACCTAACCCTATTTCCGTTTCCCCCTCCCGTAGCCGCCTCCTCTCTCCCTCTCCCCCCTTTCTTCTTCCCCGAGCCGGCCCTCCTGCATCTCCCCTACCGGGAGCTGCGGTTTCTTCCAGCACCTCCCCTGCTCCCTCTCCCCCACGCGGTTCCCCGTTCCCCCCTGCGCTACGGCCTCGCCCTCGCCCCCTTCTCCGCCGCGCCCGCACCCAGCAGCCTCCCTGCCGTCCTGCTCTTCCCCGGCCTCCCGACACACCGCACTCCGGCGCACCCCTGCTTGAACCCTCGCACACCCTCGCCGCACCCCTGCTTGCACCCTCGCGCACCCCCGCCGCGCCCCTCTCGCCTTTCGCCGAGCCCGCACCCTGCTGCACCACCGGCGTCCCGGCCGCCTGCTCCTCCACCGGCCGCCGTCCCGTTTCACCCGCGCCCCCGCCACGCTCGACCTCCCGGCCTGCCGACGTCCTGTCTCCCTTCGCCCCACCGCCGACCTTTCCCCTCGTCGCTGCACCCGTCGGTGCCCCGGCCTCGTCTCGGCTCCCCCGCGCAACCTCCTTCCAGTATCCGCGCCCCCCACTCCGCTGTGAGTGTTTTTATTTTTTTTTATAATGTTTTGATATTTTCTTTTATCATGTTTAATAATATTATTATTAAATTATTATTATTATATTATTATAAGTATAATTATTGACATTATTAGTATTGTCATTATTATTAATATTATTATTCTTATTATAATTATCTCTATTGTTATAATTATTATTTTTAATATTTTAATTATCATATTAATATTGTTATTATCTTTTTATATTATTATTATTATTTCATTAATATTATTAGATTATTGTTATTATAATTATTATGTTAATATTATTACATTGTTATAATTACCTTTAATATACTATTATAATTTTGATTATGTTATTATTATATTATCAATATTATTATGGTTATCGCTAATTTATTGGGTATGCTATTATTATTATTATATTAATATTGTTATTACTATTATATTATTATTGTGGTAAATTATTATTGTTATTTATTTATTCTCTTGATTATTGTTGTATGTGCTATTTATCTATATATATTTGTTTAATTGCTTATTTGTTTATTAATTAATTGATTAATTAATTTATTCATTTATTTGATTATTTATTTTTCCTTCGTGGCAACTTGGTGTTTATATTTAATTTATATTAATCCTTTTTCTGTCGCGGGTTGAGTGACGTGCACTTTTTCCGCTGTGCAGCGTGCGCAGTTTGTCCGCGAGGATCCGTTCTACTTTCCGTTGAGGTTCCGCCGTCTCCGCGCCTCAGTTTCGAGAGTGTTGGACTTTATCACGTAGCCTCAGACACTCGTCGTGTCATCGCGCCTTGTTTCCAAGGTCTTTTTACCGTCGTGCTTGGATTTTGAGGTAGGTCTCCCTTTGCACTCGCCTTTAAATTAAGAATTTATTTATTCCTTGTCTTTTTATTGAATTTCAGCAAATTTAAAAGTATTATTAAGTAGTTATTTATAGTGTGGTGATCTGCTGATAAAGGCTATTTAAATCCTAGCGTTTCGTTGAAAGTGTTTTCTTAGTTTCAATTGTGGGCTTCCATGGTAATATTGCTGAATGGTTCTTTATGAAATGTGAAACTGTGTTTTGAAATGTTTTTGATGTGTAAAATTAGTAGGTGTATTGTTTAGGGAAAATTGTGTTTTTCATGGAACCTTGATTAGAGTTAATGTCTTATGACCTTTAAACTCGATTTTTGGAAACATTAAATGTGGTTCTTGGTTGTTGAAAAAAAAATGTTTTCCTTTGATGCGTGATTAAAATTCTGGATTTCATTTGAGAAATATCATTCTTTCAAAAAGTGTTTAAAGGCCCGTTTGGCTCTTGATAAAAGTGGGGTGCGTTTGGAACCTGGAAAATGATTTCTTACTTGTGACACCAGTGTCTTTCAGGTTTAAGATGCTGATCTGAGTTTCTTAAATAAATTTCTAAGTGCGTTTCTGGTTTTTAATGAAATGGCGTGTGTCATCCCTTTTTAAAAACGCTTTAGTCTCGAATGATCAAAATGTAAGTGACATGACGGCCCGGTTGTAACTTTATCAAATGTGAAGTGATTATATATATATATACGTACTTGTGAGGGCATTTCTACAGGGGGACTTCCCATCGAGGGTTGTCGTGTAGTGATGTCCGTGTAAGGGGTTGGCAAGTGCGGTGAGATGAGTCACGCGTGCGAGGGTCTCCCACTTACACAGTGTTACTAAACTACCACGGGTTCCTGGGCGTCTTGTAGATTATCGAGTGACGGTTGCTTGATAACCCTGATTAGACGGGTTAGTACCCCCTGGAGTTACAGACAGGCCAGGAGGGATGTGCCACTGGTTGGCTGTTAGGGCGGCCAGTTGGTTATTGACTATGGAGTACCATGCCGGCAGGTAGTCTGAACCCGAGTACGTCCAGGGGTTTTCTAGGGATGTTCAGGATCACCCATGGTTATTGCTGATAACTTCTGGTTTACTTTTGCTTGCACTTGGTTTTCCTTGCCTGTTTACCTTTACTTGCACTTGTTTTCACTGCTTGTTTACTTTCAGTCATCCTTCACAGCCTGTACTGTTAGATTTTTGGAAAAAATGGTTTTCAAATGAAAATGTTTTATTCTATTTGGGTAAGATTTGGAAATGTAACATTTTGCTTATCAGAATGAGTTTAAAACTAATGGAATGGAACCAATTTTTTAAAAAAAAGAATAAGGGAAATGTCTCGTGTTTGATTTTCAAGTAAAGCATTGTGAAAACTTACTTTTATACATTATAGTTCAAACCTGGATTATGTAGATTCTATATTTACTGGCAGTGCTTTGGGATTTTGTTGTTGGGCTCACCTACTGAGTACTTTTGTGCTCACGCCTATCTTTTACCATCTCAGTCGCAGGTCTTCTGTTTTGAGTCGTTCAGTGTTGGAGCGAGGTTGCTCTCTAGTTGGGTGGTGACCTGAGAGGTCACATGGAGGTACGTGGTTGTGTGGTTTTTATTTCTTTTCCGCTGTTAGTGTCTGTTTATTCTGTTCTATTTACTTTTGTTTTTGGGCTGAAATCGTTCCCAACGATCAAGTCTTAATGCCCGGCACTGGTTGCCATCCCGGGGGGATCGGGAACGCCCCTCGGGACTTGCCGCGGACCGGCTCGGGTGACCGGTTCAGGGTCGACCCGGGTTGGTTCGTGACAAAATGGTATCAGAGGTGGTTCTTGTTATTTGGGTTGTCCGGTAGAAGGAGATTAGGACTGTCGGAACTCGAGGGGTAGGTACGGGAAGAGCGTCGCGAACTCTTGCTCGCACTGATCCTCGAGTTACCAGGGGTAGTTCGGGAATTGTGTCCTTGTCTTTTCTGGTTTTTCTTGGATTGAGAGATGACAATGGAGGCAAGCCGACGTTCCATCGTAATTTCACATGGAGTAGTGACCCATGTGGAGTTCGAGTACGTGGTTTGAATTCCTCCTAGTGGTCGACGCTGACTTGGGACATGGCCCACTACCATGTCGCTAGGTTGAGCGTGACTACTAGTCCCTCATTTCAGTGAGTGATGCAAACTTGGTTGCTGCTTTCGTTTTGGTTTGTGTGAGTACGTTGTTTGAAATGAAAAAGGGTTTTTGAAAATTTGACTAGTTTCTTTTAAAGGACTTTAAATATATGAAATGGGTTTTAAAACTGAAATCCCTTGTTTTGGAAATCTGTTGTTTGCTTGGAATTGGATAAGAATGATTTGGGTTGAAACCTCGGTTCCTCTTTATGAACGTTTGCACATGTGTGAGAATGCATGGAAAGTGTGTGTTGATGCACGAATGAATAGAATGTGGATAAAGACATGTGCAACGGTTCATGAGATTACCTGGGTGTGTATTTGAAATTAAGGGCTTGACTTTGTTTTCTAAATTGGTTTTAAATGGGAAACGGTTTTGGAAAGTTTTGGTTTGAAAGTGGATTGGTTTTTTGGAAAGTGATCTTGAAAAAGGGTGGTTTTGAAATCAAAAATGAAAAGGGAATTTTAAAGAAGAGATTTTATTTTGGGTTGTGTTGTATTTGTTTGGTCCTAGTGCTGACTATTTTTGAGAAAGGCGCTTTTATTGATGTTGCTTCGTTTTGATGTGGGTTTTGGCCTTGTGTTTTATATATCGCTCAGGAAATGCCGCCCAGAAAGGTCTCTAAGGATTCGGATATGTCATGCCCAGTTTTTAGTCCTCCTCAGACTTTTCCTGTTCTCCATGGTGATCAGGGTCCGTTAGAGGCAGTAGAATGGCTTGAGGAAGTGGAGCGTGTCTTTAGAATGTTGGGAACTCCCGATAATGTTAAGGTTCGTGCAATTATGGAGTTGTTTGAGGGTCCAGCTCTGGACCAGTGGAAGATGGTTACCCCACCATCGACGCAAGGTAAAATGACGTGGGATATCTTTAGAACCGTTTTCATCCAATGGTTTGTACCTGAGGAAGTGATGCTGGAGAAAAAGAGAGAGAGCTTGTGCATATTCAGCAAGGCCAACGGACGGTGAAGGCATATGTTGACCGTTTCAAGGAACTGATTTCCTTTTCTCCAGATGTAGCGTCGCATGAGCTCATGAAGGCCTCTCTTTTCACTGGAGGTCTTCGTCCAGAGATCAAGGAGCGAGTCCACCCTTATAAAGACCTTTGTTTCAAGAAGCTGGTAGAGAAAGCTTTCTTGGCTGAGTTAGTTCCTGGTGTGCGGGTGGTTAATACTTCAGCGTCCTCTGTTGTTGTTCGTAAGAGTTCCCCCTCTGGTGAGAAAAAGGCGCCAGACATGCCTGTTCCTATGGAGTTATCCCCTTTGGTCCCAGCTTCCAGTTCATCAGATCGTTCGATGGTATGCTTTCAGTGTGGTCGTTTCGGGCATTTAAAGCCGTCTTGTCGCAACCCTCCGAAGACGTGTCATCGCTGTGGTTGTCTGGGTCATCTGCAGAAGTTTTGCAAGAAGCGTCACTTGAAGAGGAAGCTGTGATGGGAGAATGTCAGTACCTGACTGTGAGGCAGAAGATGCTTCAGCCATCAGAGCCCCAGCCACAAGTCTCGGGGTGAAGCTCGCGCACAGTCAGGAGTCCCCAGGGGTGTGAAGCCTTGGTCCAAGTTCTGTATTCTGTGTGGACGGTGAAGCAATTAGGAACCTCTTCCATACTTGTTTTCCTGCTACTGATGTTTCAACAGCGTTGTAAATGCGTAGTTCTTCTATAAAGTGATGATGGACTGGTTCTATGATGATCTAAGCAGACTTGTCGTGTGGAGGTGATTGTCTAAATCGTGTGTCTTTCGAAAAGTGTGTTTGACTCTCGTGTGGGTTGACCTCGTTTTAGTTATGTTGTCGATGTGGTTATGTTTTGGGGACTTCGGTGGATCATGTCTCCAATTTGATGTCGGTTAAATGTTTTTCTATAGGTCTTCCCTGGTGTTGAAGGTTGTTGACTCTGGTCGAGGATTTAATGTCTGGACGGAAGTGTTGTTTTAATCGTGCTATAGGAGTTGGTTTGAATTGGTTGGGAGTTCCCGCGTCGACCCCTTTTTTTTAGGGTCTTCCTTTTAGATGGTCAACTTTCCTGCACTAGTTAAGTTCTTGTGGTGGGGAGAACCCCTTCGTGTTCTCCCCTCAATCTCGGACCCCAGTTCTCTCTTGAATCGGTCGGGTGTGACCTGTGCGGAGTAAGGTCATCCCCGAGATTCTCAATCCTCTCTGGTTTCTTTAGTTATGTTTGGGCATAGACTTGGTTTTTGGTTGACTTGTGACCTGGTGACTTTCTGGGGGCAGAAAGTGTCTGTGGTGGGGAGAATTGTCACACCCCGACCGCGGACGTCCATAATTTTTCTCTTTTCTTGGACCCGGTTTAAATTTTTCAAAGATTAATAGTGATTGATGGTTTCGCGCCGGTGCGCGGTCATCGCATCGCTAGCGATGGTCGTGCGTTCGGCCCGGGGGACGATGTGTCCACCCGGCGTTTTAAATATTAAAGTTTTTACATTAACCTTTTATTATTATTTTTATTTGAGTTGCGTTATTATTATAATTAACTACCTTTTATTTACTTTAATTATTTTATTGTTATGATTATTATTATAAAGTTTTATTATTATTATTATAAGGTTTTACTAATATTTTGTTATAAAATTTTATTTTCATTTCGATTAGTTTTCATTATTTTCATTTATCCTTTTATTATTATTATCAATTATATATATATATATATATGTATAAACCTAGACCTAACCCTATTTCCGTTTCCCCCTCCCGTAGCCGCCTCCTCTCTCCCTCTCCCCCCTTTCTTCTTCCCCGAGCCGGCCCTCCTGCATCTCCCCTACCGGGAGCTGCGGTTTCTTCCAGCACCTCCCCTGCTCCCTCTCCCCCACGCGGTTCCCCGTTCCCCCCTGCGCTACGGCCTCGCCCTCGCCCCCTTCTCCGCCGCGCCCGCACCCAGCAGCCTCCCTGCCGTCCTGCTCTTCCCCGGCCTCCCGACACACCGCACTCCGGCGCACCCCTGCTTGAACCCTCGCACACCCTCGCCGCACCCCTGCTTGCACCCTCGCGCACCCCCGCCGCGCCCCTCCCGCCTTTCGCCGAGCCCGCACCCTGCTGCACCACCGGCGTCCCGGCCGCCTGCTCCTCCACCGGCCGCCGTCCCGTTTCACCCGCGCCCCCGCCACGCTCGACCTCCCGGCCTGCCGACGTCCTGTCTCCCTTCGCCCCACCGCCGACCTTTCCCCTCGTCGCTGCACCCGTCGGTGCCCCGGCCTCGTCTCGGCTCCCCCGCGCAACCTCCTTCCAGTATCCGCGCCCCCCACTCCGCTGTGAGTGTTTTTATTTTTTTTTATAATGTTTTGATATTTTCTTTTATCATGTTTAATAATATTATTATTACATTATTATTATTATATTATTATAAGTATAATTATTGACATTATTAGTATTGTCATTATTATTAATATTATTATTATTATTATAATTATCTCTATTGTTATAATTATTATTATTAATATTTTAATTATCATATTAATATTGTTATTATCTTTTTATATTATTATTATTATTTCATTAATATTATTAGATTATTGTTATTATTATTATTATGTTAATATTATTACATTGTTATAATTACCTTTAATATACTATTATAATTTTGATTATGTTATTATTATATTATCAATATTATTATGGTTATCGCTAATTTATTGGGTATGCTATTATTATTATTATATTAATATTGTTATTACTATTATATTATTATTGTGCTAAATTATTATTGTTATTTATTTATTCTCTTGATTATTGTTGTATGTGCTATTTATCTATATATATTTGTTTAATTGCTTATTTGTTTATTAATTAATTGATTAATTAATTTATTCATTTATTTGATTATTTATTTTTCCTTCGTGGCAACTTGGTGTTTATATTTAATTTATATTAATCCTTTTTCTGTCGCGGGTTGAGTGACGTGCACTTTTTCCGCTGTGCAGCGTGCGCAGTTTGTCCGCGAGGATCCGTTCTACTTTCCGTTGAGGTTCCGCCGTCTCCGCGCCTCAGTTTCGAGAGTGTTGGACTTTATCACGTAGCCTCAGACACTCGTCGTGTCATCGCGCCTTGTTTCCAAGGTCTTTTTACCGTCGTGCTTGGATTTTGAGGTAGGTCTCCCTTTGCACTCGCCTTTAAATTAAGAATTTATTTATTCCTTGTCTTTTTATTGAATTTCAGCAAATTTAAAAGTATTATTAAGTAGTTATTTATAGTGTGGTGATCTGCTGATAAAGGATATTTAAATCCTAGCGTTTCGTTGAAAGTGTTTTCTTAGTTTCAATTGTGGGCTTCCATGGTAATATTGCTGAATGGTTCTTTATGAAATGTGAAACTGTGTTTTGAAATGTTTTTGATGTGTAAAATTAGTAGGTGTATTGTTTAGGGAAAATTGTGTTTTTCATGGAACCTTGATTAGAGTTAATGTCTTATGACCTTTAAACTCGATTTTTGGAAACATTAAATGTGGTTCTTGGTTGTTGAAAAAAAAATGTTTTCCTTTGATGCGTGATTAAAATTCTGGATTTCATTTGAGAAATATCATTCTTTCAAAAAGTGTTTAAAGGCCCGTTTGGCTCTTGATAAAAGTGGGGTGCGTTTGGAACCTGGAAAATGATTTCTTACTTGTGACACCAGTGTCTTTCAGGTTTAAGATGATGATCTGAGTTTCTTAAATAAATTTCTAAGTGCGTTTCTGGTTTTTAATGAAATGGCGTGTGTCATCCCTTTTTAAAAACGCTTTAGTCTCAAATGATCAAAATGTAAGTGACATGACGGCCCGGTTGGCACTTTATCAAATGTGAAGTGATTATATATATATATACGTACTTGTGAGGGAATTTCTACAGGGGGACTTCCCTTCGAGGGTTTTCGTGTAGTGATGTCCGTGTAAGGGGTTGGCAAGTGCGGTGAGATGAGTCACGCGTGTGAGGGTCTCCCACTTACACAGTGTTACTAAACTTCCACGGGTTCCTGGGCGTCTTGTAGATTATCGAGTGACAGTTTCTTGCTAACCCTGATTAGACGGGTTAGTACCCCCTGGAGTTACAGACAGGCCAGGAGGGATGTGCCACTGGTTGGCTGTTAGGGCGGCCAGTTGGTTATTGACTATGGAGTACCATGCCGGCAGGTAGTCTGAACCCGAGTACGTCCAGGGGTTTTCTAGGGATGTTCAGGATCACCCATGGTTATTGCTGATATCTTCTGGTTTACTTTTGCTTGCACTTGGTTTTCCTTGCCTGTTTACCTTTACTTGCACTTGTTTTCACTGCTTGTTTACTTTCAGTCATCCTTCACAGCCTGTACTGTTAGATTTTTGGAAAAAATGGTTTTCAAATGAAAATGTTTTATTCTCTTTGGGTAAGATTTGGAAATGTAACATTTTGCTTATCAGAATGAGTTTAAAACTAATGGAATGGAACCAATTTTTTAAAAAAAAGAATAAGGGAAATGTCTCGTGTTTGATTTTCAAGTAAAGCATTGTGAAAACTTACTTTTATACATTATAGTTCAAACCTGGATTATGTAGATTCTATATTTACTGGCAGTGCTTTGGGATTTTGTTGTTGGGCTCACCTACTGAGTACTTTTGTGCTCACGCCTATCTTTTACCATCTCAGTCGCAGGTCTTCTGTTTTGAGTCGCTCAGTGTTGGAGCGAGGTTGCTCTCTAGTTGGGTGGTGACCTGAGAGGTCACATGGAGGTACGTGGTTGTGTGGTTTTTATTTCTTTTCCGCTGTTAGTGTCTGTTTATTCTGTTCTATTTACTTTTGTTTTTGGGCTGAAATCGTTCCCAACGATCAAGTCTTAATGCCCGGCACTGGTTGCCATCCCGGGGGGATCGGGAACGCCCCTCGGGACTTGCCGCGGACCGGCTCGGGTGACCGGTTCAGGGTCGACCCGGGTTGGTTCGTGACAGGAGATATGTATGCATAACATGAGCATAAGGGCATGATAATATGAGTATAACATTTGAATACCATACCTCGAATATAGAATATCAAGATCATGAGTAATGAAATAAATTTGGTAATTTCCTAAGACAAGAATCATAATGATATCAATGAACATTAGCACAACATTATCACATGACATAGATTTGTGGCATATACACTTTGATAGAAAATATTATATCAGGTATACCCACCAAGAGATTCATATCATGTTAGACGTGGGATAAAAACCCAAGAACCTTTTTTGTTCTTAAGGTAATCACTCATGTACCCTCTTTTATTCATGGGATAACCTCCCATTTACCCTATTTTAGGCTACTGATAACCTCTCGTATACCCTCTTTTGATCTTGGGATAACCTTCCATGTACCCTTTGAGATCATATAACATTAGTCATTACCCAATACATTGGAGGGGATATAGGTACCACCCATCACTCAATTAAAATAATATATACATGTGACATAAGATCATATGTATGTTCATCATATTTTAACCCATAATAATAAATTTCTTTTGTAATAATTTCAGCATTTCTTCCAAGTATAACCCGAGGAAAAAGTGGGTTTCCTAATCATTTTTTCATTGCATAACTCATGGAAGAGAAACAGGTTTTATAAATTGATTGTAATGTTAAAAATAATCAATACATATAAACATGAATAATGGTATATATTTTTTATATCCCCAATAAATCATAAGTAACATCCAATAATGTCATCTTATATGGATAATTATTTTGAACGAAATAACATGGAACGTTTATTGACGTAAATATAATTTCGTTGAAATCATCCTTTTTAAAACTAAAAATTCATAAAATATATTAATAATAAATTTATTTTAAAATAAAATTTTAAAATTATAAATTATATTCATATAAAATAATGGTCATGATATCAGGAAATTACATTCATGCTATGTATGTTAAAATAAAGATTACTTTCACATTTTTTGTAAAATCCAAACGATAATTTCTTAGAAAAAATTGAATATTCATTTAAATTTTTTAAAAAATAGAACATGGGTAAAACGTTCATTATTAAATCATTTATTGAATTTTAAAAAAATTGGAAGAAGCTTTTGAAGACAATATTTTGTAAGAAAATGTGTTTTTCACCGAAAATAGAAATAAGGATGAATTTCAATAAAAACATAATTTTATAATCTTGAGTACATAAATGAAGGAAAATTAGGGGAAAGCATGTATTCTAAAGAAATAATCAATGGAGATGAAAATTAATGAGTTTCGTGGGAGATATATGAAAATATTTCATCATTGGGAGAATAATCGTAAACAATCTCTATAAATGATGAGATGGTAACATACAAATCTTACCACTTTGGTAACATTGTATCATAATACCTATTAAATAATAAAATAAAATTAGAAATAAAATAGCTTGAAAATAAATTTATTCATGATATAAAATTTCAATGGGGATGAATATACACGTTATAGAAAAAGATAAATGTATAACATATCTTAGGTCTATAAGAAGGAAATTTGTGACAAAAATCAATTAAAAATTTTGTAAAATTTGAACCATAAATACCATGAAATAGATATCCTAAAATGGATATGAATGTACACATAATTATAAGTATAATAATAATTAAATAAATTCATGGTCAGTTTATACACCGCATAAACAAAATAGGTGGTGAATATGAAAATAGTCTCAAAGTTGAAAATCTGATACTGTAAGTCTCTACTTGATTAGTAAAAATTATAACCTAATATATAGTAAATATAACTTATACCATATATTATTTTATTATTAGATTTTTACCCATTTTATAAAAATTCCTTTCTAGAGTCACATTTTGAGAAATAACTACTTGGTTTTTCGTGCATGTTTTTATTTTTAATTTTTATTACTCTTACATTAATGATGGTTACATACTATATAATTTTTGTAAAATGATATAAATATTATATATAATCAATATAAATGGATTTATTGTGATCCATGGAAGGTGGATACAGAAATTAAAATACACCTTTCATGGAGATGGTATGTCGTACATAATCATGATCATTCATTCCATTTTCCAAAAAAATAGAAAGAAATTTAAATAATATATAATTATTACCAAATAATATTCATGTAATATATATCACATATGCTAATTAAAACCATCCTTATTATTTTACATGTATGGCATGAACAAATCACATCACTTTATAAGCTGGTAGTTCTTCGTACACAAGAAAATATTGTTTTATTTCCAAGGAATTGAATATATGAAGGAATATGTGATGATTAGAAGATTTGGGGTGACCTTTTATAATTTAGGTTTGTGAGGCAATTGAATTTTTTTAAAAGAATATGGTGTACTAATAAATTTTACATTCCACATGGCTTAAAAGAGGAAAATTCTCAAAAATAAAAGATATAAGTTCAAAATATGTTGATATAATGGGTTTTAGACAAGGTTTTGGTCATTTTTAACCCTTATGTTTTTAGTTAAATCCATTGATAAATCCATTTTTACACAAACCGTAAAAAATAATTTTTTACATTTTTACTATTCATCATGGTATGAAATTAAATTTTAATTATTATATAATTTATATTATACTGATTCAAATAAAGGAATACATATTTTCCATATTCAATAAATATAATTGTAAGAATATAATTTAAAATTATTCCCTCAGATGTTATGAGAAACCAGGTTCTCGAAGAGAAAATGTTCAAGAATTGAAAAAACAATTATTCAAAATTCAATATTAAAATGATTATAATGAACTAAATTGGATTAATTGAAAAATATTTAAATTAAATATACTTTTAAACCATATTTAAATTAAATAATAACTTAATATACTATTTAAATTAAAATAAAATTTTCAATAGAAATTAGTGTTTTTCACCTTTCATTGAAAAACCGATCTTTCTTTGAAAAATCATAAAAATTTTCCCTAAGATAATTTTGACATGCTGATTTTAAATATAAGTTTTTTGATATAAAAATAGTTTTATAAAAGTGTAAAAAATATATTCTATTGTTCTATTCAAAGTAATAATTTTTTGAGAAAATGTTATTTTCAAAACATGTAAAGACTTAAAAAAATTAGTTATTTTTTGTAAATATGTTTTCATTAAATAAATACAATGTAATTAATATTTTAAAATTATTTATTTCTATTCATACCTATATTTTTAATGACTATCTTATAATTATCATATTTAAAAAATAATATTAATAATTTATGACTATATAATATAACTCGGTGTTGTTTATAATGAATGATAAACTCTCTGTTCCATGTATCACTTGCTATAAATATTTTTTCGTGAAACCAAAGATAAAATAAATGATACATGTAATGAAAAATATTAAATTTATTAAATTTATTTGAAAATAATAATTCATAGAATCTCGGGGGGTTACATTTTACCCCCCTTGAAGTGATTTTCCCTAAAAATTCATCACTTTTGTATTTAAATTTGAGGATAATTATACCACATTACATCTATAGGTTCATATATATATTACTCATGTTGGCGGTTTCAACATAGTGAAATGGACATGTCAGCAATATTTTCTCATAGCACTTTATCTATAAGATCCATAATCTCAACTGATTTCTACATAGAATAAATAATGTGTTTCATTGTTAAAACCTTTAAGTTCAATACATGTGAAAGATCAGTTATATTCTTCCCCAAGAGAGATACATGGAACACATTATGAACCTCATTATGGTTGGGTGGAAGCTCCAAATGATAATATAATTTCCCAATATGATCAAATATTACAATGAACCTATATAACTTGGGATTTGTTTTCCCTAATTTTTTGTCACAGAGAAATTCATAGAAAGACGTTATCACTAGCTTAAATTTCTAGATCTCATTGAATATTGTAATCATAAACTTTCAGACAATTGTTTTCTTCCCATACATGTCACTTAACATATCTATCCTTCTCTTCCATATTATCTATTTTCTTAGGTCCCAATAGATTTTTTCTACAACTTAGAGTTAAACACTTATTTCCATAACGATATTCATAAATATGCATCTAATTTCAAGAGATAAATATTTTTATAAAGAAAACTAAAATTGAGGAAGGAATTGATGCGAATATCCTTTTAAATCCATATAACAAGACATTAGCATATAATCCAGGCTTTGAATTATTTTCTCAGAAAAACCTTCAGTCTATGGTTGGTACGTAGTGAAAAACTTAACTGTGTATCAGGTGATTATTGAAGACATTGCCAAAACATTGAGGTAAACTTTGAATCCTAATCATATATTATTGAAATTGGTATGCCGTGAAAGCTTACTACTTCAATAATGTGAATTCTAGCAATAGGATCCTAATAGAAATATTCTCCAATTGAAATAATGTGTGTTGAATTTGTAAGGTTATCAAATACAAACCATTATTCACTCAGAATCAATGATAAGATAAACCCAAATGGTAATGAGTACCTTTAATCACATTTCCAAAAATTTTAAGTTCATTTCTCCTCAAATAACCTTTTCACTGAACCATATACAAAACCAAAGGGTTGTATCACAATGAATGTCTAAAAAAATATCTTTAATATTTATAAACATCCATCACATAAAACATAAAAATGAGTGTCAATGAATTTATAATTATGATCACCCATAAACACATAAACCCATAATGGTATTTATAACTCTTAATCTAGTCATACCTTTATATATAAATGATTCTAAAAGACAATCCACCCTTTATTCCTAAAATAATCTCTTATCTTACATAAAAAATTCCATTAGAAGCCTGGGTTCAACCTTAAACCAAAATAATATCAAATTTGATTTTATTATTCCATAATTAATGTAGAGAAATATAATAAATTCTCAAAATCACATGTAATTTCCATAATTGAGGAATAATATGATTTTCATATAGATCAGTCATAAAAAATAAAACACGAAATTACCTAATATGAAGTATATGATATGTGTTCCCTAATTATCATGATTCACTTCAAATATCATGATTTCATATTCTTTCCCCCTTTTTCCTTCATCATCAAAGGTTTCTGTTGCTTATAGTACTCATTAGCCCTTTTATTGGATAATTTATTCTCATAATTTCTATACTCATTTCATTTGAAACACTAGAGTGTGGGTGGTTCATTCTCTATAAATTTCTCTTTATTTGTTCTATTAGCTATATTTTTCCCAACACCTCTACATTAAATTTCCCAATGACTCTCCCTTCTACACTTTAACATTTACATGTTCAATTAAAAAAAATTTCCCCAATTTCCCCACACTTTTACCATAAAGGGAATCTCATTTTATTCCCTTCGTGGTTTGTATATTATTATTTTAATTGAATTTTTATTTTTTATCAAAATTATGAGATTGATACAAAACCCCAACCTCTATTTCTACCTTGAAACCACATCAAAAATATCACCATAGCTAGTGAATTATCTTATTGATAACACTCTTTAGAGACTTTTATTTAAACCTCTAAAGAATTGATCAACCAGAATTTTAGGTTGGATGATAATACCTAAAGAATACCTCAAAAGTCTTGTAAAATTTAACTCATAGTTACCAATAGATTCTCCATCATTTTTCATTAGAACAAGAAAGTAGTTATCCATATTCATATGTAGAATACAAGGAAATTAATTATTGAAAAATATTTTTCTTAACTCTTCCCAATCCATGGATTCAATATTATTATGCTACATCGTATTATTTATAAGAGTTAACCATTTATTTGAATAACCTTCAAAATAATACATAAATAAAATTAAATTCTCTTTCTCTAAACACTAGAGGATAGAAAATATGTCTTCATTAGTGATAATGAATTTCTTAGAGTCAAGTGGATTGGAAGTCCTACTAAAATAATGTGAATGTTTCCTTATTAAGAAATCAACATATTGTTGTTCCCTCTTTTTTTTCATATGTTAGTCATGCATGATTCATAACTTTAAAAAGTTATGTGATCATAAAAACATGTTTTTTCATTACAGATTCCATAACATTTAATTTCGTAGGAGTAAAATCATTTCATTTGTTTTTCCATCAACAATTAACATGATTTATTTGGGTATCAACAACCGACTAAAACCAAAAGTATATTATATGAAACACTAATCATAGTAGAGAACCACTTAATCATGAAAAATAACACATAATATGTCTAAATAACGACTCCTTGTTTTTAATATATTTCACCAATTATTTATCCTAGATTATTCATAATCATAATTTATTTAAATACATCTTGATTGTTTGTAAAGGGTTTTTTAATTTCCAAAACAAATCCCCCAACAGTGTAAAACTTGGTCTGTAGAAATTCATATTGTCACGCGCCAAGTGATGATCAAGTCTAGATAAATGCCCTAGTTTCAGATTTATTACATCTAGATTCCTATGTGTATGTGGCACATCTACTTGTATTATTTGTACATGGATGTAATTTTTGAGAAACCTCATTTTCTATCATTTAAGAAATTCAAGATACTTTCCTATACTTAGAATCATTCTTAGACTGATCCTTAGACATATCCCTAGACATATCTTTAGAAATATACCTAGATATATCACTAATGATTTATCATCCTAGTTTTAAGTGGTAAATAAGGCTATCATATGATACCAACTATAAAAATATGTAATTTCACCTAGTGGACTAAAATTGATACCAATTAGGGAAATCTACATGCACTAAAACTCATGGGTGGGAAACACCACTATCCATAGTGGAAGCCCTTTCATCATTAAGTCCTATGGTGGAGGGCCATAATGTATGAAACACTCACACATGAGAGTTCCCAAGGATCAAATTACTTTTATTTCATTTGAAACTAACTAAATGGATCTAGTATTTTAAATGATTTATATTACATATTTTTACATGAATATTCATTATATTATATAGGAACCCGCTTGAGGATTGTAACAATTTATTGTCTTTGCAGACTAGATACACAATCTTCAATTTGGGGGAAAGATATACAACATCTACCATGAAGATATTCCTATATAGTAATCTTATTATACATATAATAATTAAAATATTTATTTATAAACTCGATAAAGGAAACAAAATAAAGTTTTATATTAGATTCACAGTAATAGTAATCAAGGGATATAAGTATTCATTACAAGAGCGTAAGGGTATGATAATATGAGGATAATATTTGAAAACCATAATCTCCATATCAATGATCATAATCATGAGTTATGTCATAAATATTGGATGTTAAAATGAAATGAATCATATATAACTAAAATAACATTGCTATTAAATTATCAAAAGTCATTGATTTGTAGCATATACATATTCATTGATTTTGTATCATGTATAACCACCAAGACATTCATAACATGTTAGGATTGATCTAACCACCCCTATACCTACTCTGGTCTTGGGATAACCTCATTCTTACCCTTTATTGGGACTGAGATTACCACCAATGTACCCTCTTTCGAGATTCTTATATACTCCTATGTAACCTCTTCTAGGCTTGGGATAACCTCCTAGGTACCCATTTAGCTCATATAACATTAATCATTACACAATGCCTTGGAGGAAGATATAGGTCCCATCCTACTCATGTTAAAAGAATATAAATTTGTACCAAAAGGCCACAAAAAAGTCATCAAATCAAAACCCTTGAATAGAAATGGGTACCCTAATCATTTAATCATTTCCTCAAATCATAACCCATGTAAAAATAAATAGGATTCATAATAATTTAATAATGGTATAACTCACAGAAGATAAATGAGTTTTATAAAGACATTTTCATTATAAACAAAAAAAATAGTGAATGAGTAAGTATGGTATCCATGGATAATATCTCAAATAAAGAATAACATCAAAGTATTTTATCTTATATGGAAAATAATTTTGAATGAAAAATCACTTGTAATGTTTCTTAAGGAAAAAACACTTTAATTGAAAATAAACTTTTTAAAACTAGAAATTAATAATTTTTATTTTAAATCCTTATCTTTTAAAAATAAAATGAAAATTTATTAAGGAATATTGATGGAAAAGAATTTTCCTAACAGAAAAAAATTCCAATCATGTTGTACATTTTAAAAAAGATTCTTCCATATTTATAGCAAAATCGAAATATGCATTTCTTGGAAAATGACATGAAGATTATTATTTTTTAAATAAAATTAAAACAATGGGTCGAAATTTATTTAAAAAATAATTTTAATATTTTTTAAAAGATAAAATCATTTTTATAAAACATGGTTTTGGAATGATGAATGTTTTTGACCAAAGAGATAAATAAATGCGATTTTCTTGAAAATATCATTTTGAGCACTACAGTACAAAAAGCGAGGAAAATGAAGGGAAAAAATGTTATAAAAAATATCAATTGGAGAATAAAATCAATATGTTTATTTAGAGATATATTATAATATTTCATCATTGAAAACATAATCATAATCAATTCTGATAAACAATGAGGCTTTAACATAAAACTCTTACCACTCTGGTAACATTGAATTGTAATCCCCATTAATGAATGAAATTAATGGAAAATTATTATATCATTAAAAGAAGTATATTGATGGTATAAAATTTTAAATGTTTGTTATATACACTTCATAGAAGAAGATAGGTGAAAAATATAACATAGGTCTCTAAAAAAGAAATTTGAGAGAAACATATCATACTATTTGGTATCTTTTGAATTATAAACCCCATGAAAGAAAGATAATAATATTTATATTAAAATAAACATAATTTCAAGGATAATAATAATAAAATAAATTATTGGGAATTATATAAAACACATAAAATAAATAGCTGGTTAACATGACATGTGTCTCAAAAAAGTAAAAAGTGATACCGAAATCCCTTACCATAAGTCCTAAAATCATTTTTGCATGTTCGAAACTGATTTATAAAAAATATAAGTTTACTAAAAATATTTTAAATTACTATAAATATTTATATCATACCATAAATGACTTAATTATGTCCTTTTATAACCCATTCATTAAAAATTCCATGTTAACGTCACGTTTATGATAATAACTACTTTATTTATCACATTTATTTTGATTTTTTCCCCATTAATCTTACATTGATAATGCTTCCACATATAGATAATGTTAAAAAATATATAAATATCATATATATTCAGTATAAATGTATCTATTGTGATCCAAAAAAGGTGAGATACAAAATAAAATTCTTCTTTCTTATAGATGGTATATCGTACGTACGCATGAAAATTATTTCAATTTTACATATTGAAATAAATAAACAATTATAAATAGTAGGATACCATTTAAAAATAATTTTAATGTAATATATATCAAATATTATCATTAATCCCATCCACATTACCTTCCGTGTTTCTAGTCAGAGTAGGACACTCAAGAGGGTGTCAATTAAGTTCTTATAAAAATTTGTCTCTTATAAACATTTATTTGAAAATTTTCCAATTTAAAATAAAATCAGACTATTTAACCAAAGAAACGTTTTTATAAAAGATTCAATTTTTTGAATTATTTCTCAAATATTGATTAGATCTCAGTAAAAACAATTTGATTAATTATTTTATCCTTTTAAATAAATCTACGAAATCATATTCTAATACCAACACTATCTAAGAATAAATAATAGTTTAATGTATAGTTTTCAAATTTGAGTAAGTAGAAAGATATAAGAAAACTAAACATTAAATAACATAGTGAATTAGAAAAAAAGAGGTTCAGTCTGAAACATAGACATAACCCTATATGCATGGTGATCCACTACCACCAAGAAGTTATATAAACAACATTGATCCACACCATAGATCGGGGTTTACACGATCACACAAGTTTCCCAGGTCAACTAATCCTCTTCCACAGTTATTACTAGGAAAGAAAACATCTTGAAAACACATGGACTTATTACATAGTAAAACATTTAAGTAAAATGGTATAGAAAGATGTATGAGTGATGATATCTTGTATCCTCTAGATTTACTCAAGAGATAGTGTGTGTGTGTGTTTGTGATATAGATACCCACACAGCTCGAAAAGTGATAAAAAATCACATGAAAGAGGAAATGATATGATAAGGTCTAGAATACTATATGTGTTGAGATATGTAGTTATGGACTCCTGGGATATAGAAAAAGTGAATCTTGATTCCACTTCTGTAAATAGACACAAAAACAGAGTTTTATGGATGCTCTATATTCGGGTTTCAAGTATGTTGAAATGTTTCACATAGATCCTATTTACTGGACTTTTTTTGTTTAAGGATGTTGGTACTTTGATTAGCAGGAAATTATTATTATTATTTGTTTTTTCATGTTTTATTCATGGTCTTCTATATCTTTCAATAGTCTCACTCTTCCATTTTATCATGTGTTTTCCTTTTTAGATTGTAGGGGTGGATGAGGTGCATGATCTGTATCACGTGAAGGAACCTCGTACCTTTTACTATAGGCAAAAAGGCCTTTAAGAATGACTTAAAAATATCCTTACTAAAATTAGTATCATTAAATAACTCAAATATGATAGTTATTAATAATTTTGAATTTAAATGGTAAAGGAAAACATGACTAAGTTAGGAACATTTCCACATTAGTGGTGACACAGGAGTGACGACGTAGGTGTAATGACCTATCCATTATCTATGAATGGTGTTTTATGAATGATGACATAAGAGGGGTGAAATGTTCTTTGTCTCCAAACTGTGTCTTAAGAATGGTGTCTTATAATTTGAAAAAAATTATTGACTGATTGCAATGGTGTCATAGACTTTTCAATAATTCTGGACTTGTTGGTCAATAAAACGATATCTGGTCCATATCAATAGTGTTTGGTACTTTGTGAAAATTCTGAACTGGTAGGTCACTGCAATGGTGATAGGTCCATATCAATATTTTTGAGTCCTTTGTGAAAATTCTTAACTGGTAGGTCACTATAATGGTGACTCATACATTACCGATTTACAGACTGAACGATGGTTGTGTGTTCCCTAACTAGTGAGTATGAGTTCACCTCAATGATGACTCCTACATTTTCAAATATTTTCAACCTGTGATAAAATGTAATACTAAAAATAATATATTAATAATATACATAAACATAATGAAACATAATGAAATATAATGAAACCCGATTAAGCATGATTTGTGAGCATTAAAATTAGAGGATTCCAACAATATCCCCTTTTTGATAATCCAAAATCAAGATATTTTCAAGTCATACATAATGATAATAATAATGGATAAATATTTTTCTTAACATATTATATATTTTATGTAAAATTAGGACATAAACTCATATTAATTAAATATAGAATGGAAATAATAATATTAGAGAAATCCATTAAAGTATTAGAGAATATAAAAAAAAATAAAAGAGCTCATACTCATATGTCATTATCAGCTCTAAGAAATTAGAATTAGTGCTTAAAATAGTGAAGTATCTAAATACCATGAATATTGATTAAATCCCATATCAGAGTTATCCCACTTTTGGGATTATCAAAAAGATAGAAAATTAGGGAAAAAATTATATAGAACAAAATTTGAAAGAATAGAGACATTGAATTAATAATCAAAAGGAATGTATAGGGGATAAAAGACAACAAAATACATCCCTATCAAGAAGGAATACATCTAGTACTTGTATACATCTGAGTACATCACTTAAATTCCCTTTTCAGGAGATAAGGAAGGAGGAGCATGATGTGTAGAAGTGGTAGTGGTGGAAGGGACAAAGCCAATAGAGAGTGAAGGTAGATATACACCTTCTAGAATAGAAGAAGCAAGAACTAGTCTAGAGGAGGAATGAGGCAGTGTCTTATCACTTATGATTTCTTTAATCTAGATTAGAGCTTGGGAAAGGGTCAAGGTTATATGTTAAAAAATGGTAGAAGGAGCGGTAGAAGGTGTCAGGACATGTTTCATAGGATCGGGTGCTGGAGCAACAATTGATGTGCAGTGATGATGCATGTAAGGATTCAACAGATTGATGAAGTCCTTGGTGACCTCACCACCATGCTCCATATAATTTTGAAAATAATCTTGTTATTATATTAACATCAAAAGGGTGTGATTAAATCCAATAAATCTTTCTATTTTCTCCTTGAATACTTGAGTCAATTGAGGTAGCCTCAAATTATGCACCAAATATTTTAATTATTTGGTCAGCTGGTTCTTGGTATACATCCTCTTAAAATAGTATCCACATTCTTTGAAAGATTGTATTGAGAATTAGTGGCATATTTTGAGAAAAATAAAAAAATTCTATGCACATGATCAATATACTTTTGAATATTACTAAGGATTTATTGATAGTAGCCACAAATAGAATATTGGAACCCATCTATGATCACAGATATGATTATTTCATTGTCTGGAGGATGAGAGGTCTGAGTAGAAGCTGATTGAGCTGGAGTAGCTAAGGTGAAGGCATTATGGTTATTGAGAACTATATCTAAAGTACATTTATATTCATTAGTTAGTCTATTGATATTAGACACAATTACAAACATTTCATTGGCTAATTTTTTGTTGGTCTCGACCACTTATTCAACCAATAAAATAGAATTATGTTAAATATGAGATACATCAATGCCTGAGATCCTGATAGAATCTCCCTCACATATACTAGAAACATGTTATGGAGTAGGGGAAGCTAGCATGTCCCTCGTCATTTCCTCAACCAGTAATTTTATGGACTTCAATTCATTACAATGATATCTATTTCAATCTTTTCCTCTTGTATTTCATGAATAATTTTAGGATGAGTTTTCCATATTAACTTCTCCAATAGAATTACAGCATCCATTTCACTAAGGTTAGTCATGGGAGCATGCTTTGACGTCACAATATTTCTAATAATAGATAAATTATTTTTACCAAAATCCTTTAAAAAATCATGAGTCACATTGTTAGTGGTTTTCATGTGAAGGTGCAAAGAAAGGTATAAAGACAAGTACTCACTCTTGAATAGATACCACATCTTTAGCAGTGATGGGTTTTTGGTGAAACAACATTGAAAGGACTATTTCCTTAACTAAGGATCTCCAAGAGCCATCAACATTGAAATATGTTGGAAAATTTTATGAGGCATCTACTGAACCTGGATCAAGAGGATTTGTTACTTCAATCCTATAAATATTTGGGTTTTCTCCCCCTCAATAGATGCTTCCCTTTTAGAATAAAATTTCTCCATTACTTGAACTCTTTACAATTATTACAAAATCTCTTGATGAAATTTAGTCTTAGACACACTGCCTTCTAATTTCTCAGTTTATTCAATACTCTTTTTAGTGGGTAAAGATACATTACCTTCTATATTTTCCCCTTCTTCCTATTTCTCATTATCATCATTTAATTACATAGTATATTATTCCTCATCAGTAGCTTCACCATTAGATACTCTTTTTTCACTCTCATACACATCATCTTTTTTATTTTGTTTTCTAAAAACCGGGAAAATATTTTCTTTAGTTTCATCATCATTTCATTTACTGAGAATAGATTCTCTAGAGGATAGAGTTAGAGGGGTTTTAAGAGATTCGTGAGGAGGTTCTTCATTCCTTTTTTGAATATCTATATCATTACCTTCCCCATCATAAACATATTCTATTTTATCTCTAGAAACATCATCTTCCATATCCTCATCCGAATATTCTACTATCTATTCTGGTTTCAAACTAGGGTCAGCGATATTCTTTGGTCTCAAGGTATGAACAACCTGAAAAAAATTCTTATAAATCTTTTCACTGTCTACAATACATATCTTTTTCTAGTAATTCCAACTAATATTCATCTATTAGAATATATACTTATACAAACAAAAATCATAATCCACAATAGCTTCATCATTCTCCCTAACATATCATTTTTCTTGCAGCGTTGTAGATATGAACGTTGAATAAAACAGGGAAGTGGATTTTGAGGATCTTTTTATCATATCACACATATGAATGAAAAGATATTTGCACAAATATATCTTATAAACATTTATCAAAAGTTATATGAAATACCCATCCTGATACTTCTAGGTAGAAAAATATCTTTTCCCCTGACAGATAAGTTGTTGAATGAATTTAAATAACAGTCTGGTTTCTCCATCCAACTAAGCAGCAATAAGTCTTTCCTTAATTAAATTTCATATTAATTCATCCAAATCCTCTTCTAGGCAGAATATATCACTTGGAGGTGGAGTAACACCTTGATGGTCCTCTGAGATACCTTAATGAGGTACTTTTAAACAAACAGCTCATGGCTTTGTGGAAATGGAAAATCATTGTCCATTTACCCTACTTATGAAAAAAAATCATCATCGGAATTGAAATAAAACTAAAAGTAATGATTAAACTCAAAAATAATTTTAGTTATAATGGTATCTTATCATTGGTAAACCAATATATCCAACGATTCTATCCCAATAACCTAAGAACAATATACTTACTTGAAAGAATCCAGTTTTCAAAAACCTACTTTAATGGCATGATTACTCGATCTATGAGACCAGGGTACAAAGGATCCTTATGAATTTTGATCGGAGTATTATTAAATCTCTTCATAAATTGGTGTTTCTATGGGGTTAAAGAAGATGTATGCTTAATTCTATACATTCCAAACATGTTGTGAGAGTTGGAAGGATAAAGGGGTTTGAGAGTAAAAGGTTTGGTTTTAGGATTCGAGATCAAGAGTGAACTGAGAAGTGATTTGGATTAACATTTTTAATAATTTTGGGATTTGAATGTATTAAATCGAAAAAGTGGAATAAAATAAACTGAAATAATTCAAAAAGGGATGCAAAAAAATTACAATGTATTGAATGATGGATGACGATGGTGGGTCCTAATGGTGTGTCGTCAGTAGTGTCATCACAATGGTGTGACATTGAATGGTGAGACATCAAAAGGTGAGACATCAAATAGAGAGACATGATATGGTGAGACTTCAAATGGTGATTCATCAATCTAGTTAATCCAAATTGATCATTCCTAATTCATGTATGATGTAACTCATTCTATCTGAATATAATGGGTTAGTAAAAATGTTAGCAAGTTGATGTTCCCTGAAAATGAATTCTATTGTAATATAACTTTTTTTATAATTATCAATCAAAAAGTGACGTCTTACATCAATAAGTTTTGTTCTGGATTTAGAAACAGGATTCATATATATGTTAATAGCACTTCTGTTATCACATTTTATAGTGACATGTCTAAATTGATATCCATATTCTAGATAATTTTGATTCATCCTCAAAATATGAGAACAAAAACTAACATCATCTATGTATTTAGATTCAATAGTGGAAAATTTGGTTGAATTTTTCTTTTTTACTACACCACCATACTAGTGACTTTCCCATAAAGTGGCATGTTCTAGAGGTTCAATTTATATCAAACATCCAACCACCAAAATTGGAATTAGAATAATTAAAGAATTCAAATGATTTTCCTCTAGGATTGAACAATCCAATGTTGGCAGTAAGATAGAGGTCTTTAAAAATTCTTTTAATAGTAAGAAGATGAGACTCTTTATGATTTTCTGGAAAACAAGCACACATACACACACTAAACATTATATTAGTCTAGCTAGTGGTCAAATATAGAAGTCTTCCAATCACAACTATGTAATTGGTTTGATCAACAGAATTTTAATTTTTATCATGATCCAATTTATAGGTAGTACTCATAGGAGTATCACCACCTTTAGTGCTATCCAAATTAAAGCATTTCAGATGATCTTTATTATATTTACATTGACTTAAAATATTACCTTCCTTATTTTGAAAAAATTGGAATCAAAGAATGATTTTGATTTTACCCATTAAAATACTTTCCAACTCATTTTTCATCATTTTTGAAAAATCAAAACATAATTAACTTTTTGAATATCCAAAAATAATATCATCAACATAGATTTTAACAACCAAAAAATATTCTAAATTTTTTATTGAAAATAGGGTAGGATAAAGTATATGTTTTTAAAACATTTTGAAATAAGAAAATTTCTGAGCCTATCATACCATGCTCTTGGAGCTTGTTTTAAACCATAAAAATCAGTTGATAATTTAAAAACATTTTTCGGAAAATGAGGGTTTTTAAAACAAGGAGGTTGTTCCCAAAAAAATACTCAAGTATGTACCCATTTAGTAATTCACTCATGACATCCATTTTATATAGCTTTAAATTAAAATGTTCTACATAGGCTATAAGGATTCAAATGGATTCGCCTCTGGATATATCTGAAAAGGGGTTTTCATATTAAATGTTTTACTCTTGACTATATCTATGCATAACCAATATTTCATTATTTCTTTCTTTAGTTCCAACAATATCCACTTTATTTATAAACAAAAATTTAGTTCATATGGCTAGGATGTATTCATGTCTATCCACTAGTTTACAACCATTATTTCTCCCAAACTAATTTAATTCTTCTTACATATCCACTAACCAAAATTCGTCATTTATTTCATCATTGATGTTCTTTGGTTCAAGTTGTGACATGAAGGCTTGATGTTCAATAGACATTATTATATAATTTCTTGTATGCATCCCTTTATATAGGTATCCAAATAAATCATCTAAAAAGATAGTTCATAAGAGTTCTAACAAGTCTAAAAAAACAAGGGCTAGTCACTTTTGGTTATTCTGTAGGTTTGGGTTCTCTATGGTCAGAATCAAGAGTTCTTCCAGAACTATCTTTTTGTTTCACAACAAAATCCAAAGGCTTGGGATTTATGTCTAAACATGAAAGATTATATTTGAGGATTTCTAAGGAGGTTATGGGATCTTGTGGATATATATCATCAAATTTGATTGGTAAAGGCTCTTCTACACATTTGGTTCTTTATTAAAAACTCAATAGACATTGTTAGAGATTGATATCCTAGAAAAACTCCTTCATAACTTTTGGAGGAAACATGTGTCAAGATTATCTTTTGTATTAACGATATATACATGTGACACAAGAAATTTAAGTAATTAACCTTTCCCTTCCTAATATTCCATAGGATATATGGTTTTTCGTAAGGATTGATCTAATTAATACTATATTAATAATATAAAAATATGTATTCATATCTTCTTCCCAAAAGTAAATAGGAAACTCAGATTCATTAAGAATAGTCTGGGCTATTTCATGTAAGGTTATATTTATCCATTCCACAACACCATGTTATTGGTTTGTCCTATGAGCAGAGAATTTATGACTGTAGCCATTTTATGAGTAGAAAGATTCAAACTCTTGATTTTCAAATTCATGGCCATGGTATCTTATTATAAATTTAATTATAAGAACACTTAGGTTTCCTACTGTTCTACCATACTTGATAATGTGAGAAAACACATCAATTTTTTGAGCTAAGAAAAATGATCAAGTATACCATGAAAAGTAATCTACATGAACATAAACATGGTTCTTCCCACTTAAAAACAAAACTTAGGTGGGTCCAAAAAAATCCATGTGAACCAACTTGAGAGGTTGAGAAGTTGAAAATTCTTTCTTTAGTATGAATGATATTTTTTTTATGTTTTCATTTTTGACAAGGATTCCCAAATGTATAATTTGAAAACTCAAGCTTAGGTAGATCCTTGACAAAAGATTTTCTAGTAAGCTTTTTGAGGGAGTGTAGGTAAAAATGGCCAAGTCACCTATTTCAAATCCAAGACTCATTGTGAAAGGAACTTATATAAGAAACATTTTGGGATAATAAGGAATATAAATTGAAATCAAAAACATTTTAATTTATAAAAGAAGTAAAAACAAAGTCATTTTTAGAATTGAATACATTACAAGAATCATTTTCAAATTTAACATGAAATCCATAATCATATAATTGTGAAATGCAACAGAAATTCGATTTTAAACCATAAACAAAAATAATTTTTGAAATTAAAACAGAATTTGATTTAACAATTTGGCCAAGGAAAATTATATTTCATTTTCCATTATCTGCAAAGGTGACATCCCCACCATCAACATTGAAAAGATTTTTGAAGCTCAAATAGTCTTGTGTCATAATTCTTGAAAATCCACTGTCCAAGTACTACAAGCTCTTACACAAGCTCTTCAAGTAGTTTATGACACCCCAATATTCTATGGTAATCATAATTTGAATTCATTAGATAACTAATTTTTCATACAACACTGGGTCTTTGTGAAACAAAACTCTGTTATAGGAGATAGTTATAACCTAACCACTAAACATAATGAATCAAATTCTGTGATTTGAATTTTAAAAATCGGACACACATAGTTGCATTCAATAAGATATTTAGAGTCGGATAGGATAAAATTAGTTTTTGGTGAATATTAAAGTACCGTTTGGAGTAGTAACATGACCCTTATGAATAGTAATGTACACTTATGAATAGTTACTTATCCCTTATGAATAGTAATATACCCTTATGAATAGTAATTCACCCTTACGAATAGTAACTTGACACTTATGAATAGCAATGTACCATTATGAATAATAACCTCACCCATGTAAGTATAAAAAGAATTTAGGCACAAAAAATGGGAGTTAATATTTATAAAATTAAAAATAAAGTGTTAGTTTTTTATGAGAAATAAATAATCAATTACAATTTTATAATTAATATATTAATTTTATAGATAAATAATATTCAGAAATTTTTTTAATGAATCAATATTTCGTTTTCCTATTACTATAAGATAATTTTTTTGGGACCCTAATTAATTTTTCAATGTGTCATAAAATCAGTTATAATATATAAATCTGTATTATTTGAGTAAATGATTAATTTAATTAAAAATTACATTTATCATATTTAGAAAATTATTTTATTAAAATTTAGTTTCTTTTTGGATTTCCTAAATCAAAAAATGGATTGGATAAATTTTTGGGATTTTTATGAAATATATTAATTTTTGTGGAATAGTAAAAAATATAGTTTTTAATAAAATAGAGCATTTTTCGTGACATCATTATGAAATTATTATTAAATAGAAATTTACTGAAACTATGTAATAACTAAATAATAATATTCAAAGTGGAATATTGTACAATTTTAATTTAGACATTAAATGTATATTTTTTATTATAAGTATAAAAATCATTTTCAATGCTGACATAGTGCCAGTGCAGTGCTAATAAAGTCAAAATTGGTAATTTATATATAATAATTTCTTGCTAAATTTTTCTAATGAATTATTTATTAATTATTTATTATTATTTATCTAGTTTATTTTAAATTTATAATTTTGGTGTTATATAACATGAGTGTTATCCAAATGTCTCTGCAATGCTTGTGTAGAGGAAGAAAAGACAAAACAACAAATTTATGAAGATGTCTTGTTATGTATAAGAGTTAATATACATAATTAATGCATTCATAATTTTATTTTGAACATAATTTATTTATTTTTAAGATAGTATTTTATTTTAAATTTTTATATATGAAATAATTGACATTAATGCTTATGCAATGCCGATTCAATGATTGTGTAAGAATAAGGAAAATAAACAAAATGGTTTTCATTAAAAATATAAGGATTTTTAAATTACCCTTATTTTGGAAACAAAATTTTATATAATCAGTTTTATACTACTATAATTTATTTAATTGAATTTGTAACATTTTTTGACCCACATGAATCACTTTAAAGCCTTTATAATATTTTATATGAAAAGAAAATCGAGTTGTCACATTATAGTTTTTAATTTTAATAATATTGTTATATTGGATTTCCCATAGGTTTAGTTCTAAAAATAATAGTCATTGGAAATATAATAAAATTATATTTCTCATGGAATTTTTTTTTTTAATTTTAGACAAAAAATATATACCATACTGGCTTCCACAGGGATGATGAAATATTAATTTAACAAATGAATAAATAAAATAAATGATATTAAAAAAATAAAATAAACATAATTTTAAAATTTTAAGCTAATTCATAGATTTCCTAGATGAATATGACATTTATATGATATAATATAATGTTTTATTTGATTTCTAATTTTTTTGATATGTCTAAATTCATAGTTATGAATAGTTTTTATTTTAAAATTAATGTTTTTCATGAATAAAATATTTTATTACATTATTTAAAAATAGAAAAATCATTGGAAAAGTCCAAAAATGATAATATTACTTCGACAATAAAATTCAAATACAGTGTTATGGCTTTTGGATTCTCAAAACCAATAATATATTTATTATATTTTAATATTTTTTTAATTCTTCAGTTCCCCTCACCTCACTAATAAAAGGAGGTTCCTTCGTTCACTAATTTCATAATAATAAGCCTTCTTGTTCAGCCAAACTCTGCCAAATTACATCCTCCTCATCCCTTGAAACATTATTTTTCCTCTAGCCTCATAAAAATAACACTTCCAATTTTTTTACGGTGGGGTCAAAAAAGAAATATTCAAGTGGTATGATATATTCTTCTTCTCTTTTCAATTCATTCCCACGTATACCTTATCACTTTCTATTATCCAATTTTTCATGAAAAATATAATATCATATAAATACTTTATTGTTGTTGTGTTTAGGTTAAATTCTTCATATAAAATCTTATTTCCTCATTCTATTCATAAATAATGAAATCATCATCTGTGTTGTGTCAATTAACCGCATTTATGGACAATGAGTTTTCATATCACTTTTCCATAATTATTGTATGTTATAATTCTTGTGTAATTTTTTTAAAATGACCTAAATATTTATATATAAGTCATAAATTTAGGTTTAATATTTCATTTTGATGATGAATAACATAATAAATTGACCATGGAAACCATGAAAAGAACACACTCGAAACTATGGAAATATCAAAAATATTGTTAATAAATGTGTGGAAAATATTATAAGAAAATTCTATAATGTATCATAAATTTTATTTTTGTTATATAATAAATTAATAACACCATTCAAACAATTATATACGTGGTTTGATCAAATTTGAATGGAGTCAAACCCAAGGTAAGGGGTATCTTAACTCAATTTCCAGTCATTGAGTTAAACATCTTTTTTCATTGGTAATGTGAATCCAAGGATATGTATTAATTGGTTGTGATTATTTTATACTATATATACACTTTTATTTAGTGGGTTTATATTTTTCAAACATAATTATGTCTTGGATTCATCCTCACTCTAATGATACCATCATTGTAAGGGGTCTCTCATCTCATATTTCTTTCCATGAGATTTCCATTTCTCACCCCTTATTTCTTGTATGTGGTTTAGGTTTACTACCATTTGGGATATAATTTAATGATTATATTTATATTAATGGAAATGAAAGATTAACTTGATGATTATTACCTCGATTGATTACAATGTTGTAAGGTACTTTGTCTCAATTTCCATTTCATTGTGATTTACTTGATACAGTGCACCTAATCATTCTTATGTGGTGCATCTAATGCCCCTTTGAGACAATTTTTCATTAAAAATTGTAATTATATAATATATCCATATTCTTGTTACATGGATATGAAAAACATCTTCACTGTATACCATTTTACATACTGTGTTTATTTCGAATGTAACGTTAACTTTGGATATATCGATGAATCTCTATACAATACTCGATACCAATATTGCAATGGAATATTATTCTTGTAATAAACCAATGTATAAAGAATTATTTGCACTAACACTGACATTTGGGGATAGCTATTGGCCCTCGATGCACCAAAAGTTCTCATGATACAAATTAGTTAGCGATAAATCCTTTGAGATTGTTTCCAAAAATCAGACAGGGTTCTACCCACAGCTTAAACCATCTCAAGGGTATGATGGTTCGTTTGGTAGATACGTAATGTAAAATTAATAATAATTATCTTTATAAATTATTCACTATTTACTATCCATAAGGTATTCACTTTGAAAAATCTATGGATGCGTTTTCATTCTCAGTGTATTATTGTCATTTTACTCATTTATTCACCATGTCATATTTATAATGTAAATTGATTATGATTCACTTATTATTGATTCATGATTCTGCTATATATATCCATTACTATGAATTTGATCTCACCCCATTCATTTGCCTTTCTTCCATATGATATGAGGAAGAGATAATTTATTGAGTCTTCAAGGATAGAGTTTATTAGTTTTTGTTATATATCATTTTTTTTCATTTTCCTATGTAAAATGGGTTTCATGTATGTATCTAGTTTTTCTATGACTACTAAACTGATCGGTAATTTGGGATTTTATTTCTTATATTCATACCAATTTAATAAATTAATGCACCAGCTCTGGTCTATGGGGTTTTGGGTGTTACACAGCTTACCTACAAAAATAATTTAACAAAGAAAAGAATTTGGTGCCCATATTTTCTTGGGTCTAGTAACATTAGTGATAAAATCATTGGGAAACCACATTTGTTTTAGGGGTTACCTTTAAACAGTTTGTAAGGATTTTAAAAAAGGAACATTATTTTTTCTATAAATAATGAAGGGTGTGAAAAATTGTCCATTGCTAGAACTAGCATAAAATTTATCTGTTTTAGGAAGGAAAATTGATTTTCTTGATATTGAAGAAAAATTCCTCTATCCATGTTGATATACAACCCCAGTAGTATATTTTAATGCAACCTGTTTACCAAGAACTTGTGTGAGAGTATTCATTCCATTGGTAAAATTCTCTAAGTATATTTTCAATTTCTCATTAGAAAGTTCAAGTTCATTTTTTTCATTAAGAAATTGATGATTTTTTATTTCTCCACAGTAAGCCTAGACTTCATAGTAGTCGTTTGATCATGTTGTTTCGTTACAACATTATATTTATATTTAATCTCATTACATGAATCCTCAATAAATCTATAACATTCAATCATTTCATATTAGTCATATTCTCATAATTAGATTCACCTCTAGAATAGTAATAATTATGTACTGGAGGTTCTAGTGTTACATCAGACATATTTTCCAAAAAAAACACATATTGGAACTATTATTCTTTTCATCATGTGAAGATTATGACTCTCGGATCTATCTTCGAAAGAAATCCATGTTTCCTTCATTTTAGTTTTTATCTTCTACCCTTATCATCATATTTTTTTTCTATACCTTAATTTTGGAAATCCATTCTTTACATGTCATTTCCTCATGGACTCATAACAATCTCTTAAATTATTATTTTCACACATTTTCAAGTATTTGTTTCCAATATACCTTGTTTTTATATTTTCCATTGTAGCTGGGATTTTTGAGAAATTATTCTTTATATAGAATTTTTTAGATCATCCAAATATCTGATATATTTATTTATCATTGTCATATGGTGATTCTTCACTGCCTGAACTATCAGAATGAGTTTGTGCCCTATCATTTTTATTGTGTTTAGAAGTAGTGATTTTGAAATCCACTAAAGTTATCTTTGGTTCATAATCTTCTTCCTTGTTAACATTCAGTTCCTCCACATACATCATTATCTTACCTATCAACTCCTTTAATGGAAAATTATTTATGTCATATGATTCAATTACTAACACTAAAGTTCCTCTCCATATTTCTGTTAAACATAGGAGTATTTTCATGCCTTATTCCTTGGCTGTAACATTTTTTCCCAGAGAGATCATAGTATTTAAAATCTCATTTAACATGATATAATTTTCAGAGATAGGTTCATCATGCTTCATTTTTGAGTTATCATATTTAATAGTACATGTGTTAAGTCTCATTTTCGTAGCATAAAGGGTTCCTTCATGTGAACCGGCTAAATAATCATAAATTTTAAATAATGTTTTAAATTGCATAAATCCTATTGAATTCTACATCTCTTAATGAATAATATATCAAATTCAGATATTTACAACTATTGTTATAGTTTTCCTTGGTTGTGATATCGCATGTATTCCTAGTAGTATAAGGAATCATATATTTATCTATAATTGAAGACAAAATCTGAAAACCCACACTTTCTAAATGCATTTACATATTAATTTTTCAATAGTCTTAATTATTTCCATTAAAGGAAAGAGGTATGTTAGTAGAAAAACAATAATTTATATTATCCATATTAAATAATAAAATTGAATATTAAAGAACTGAAAATTTAAAACATGAATTTATAGATCATTAAATATTCAACTAAAATCATAGTTGAAAAAAAGGTTATTGAAAATGATTTTACAACAACCATAGATAAAAAATGATAGTCAGAGTTGGATACTCAAGAAGGGGGTGAATTGAGTCCCTTGAAAAATTTCAATCCTAAATACATTAATCTGAAAATCCCCCAACTAAAAATACAATCAGGTATGTTAACCAAAGTAGCAGTTTTATAAAAGATTCCATTGTTAGAAATATTTATCAATGATTTATTAGTTCTTAGGTTAAACAGTTTGAATAATTATTATAAACTTTAAAATAAATACACTAAAAAATTATAATAAAAACACTATCTATGAATAACTATTAGAGTAAAGTAATTTTTTTGATTTTAATAAGAAAAAAAGATAGAAAAACTAAACCTCAAATAACACTATGGATTTAATAAACAACTGGTTCAGTCTCAAGTAGTGAATTAATCCTATAAACATGTTAATAACCTACATCCAAGAAGTTAGATAAACAACACTGATCTACACATTCGATTGGGGTTTACACTAGCTCACATGTTTTCTATGTCAACTAGACCACTTCCACAGTTATTTATGGGAATGAAAATAACCAAACCACACAGGGACCTATTCCAATGTTATATGTAGAATTAAAATGGTGTAGAAATATTTACGAGTAAACATATCTTGTATCCTCTTGATTAGATTAGGAGATTGTGTGTGTTTGTGATACAAATACACACACTACATGAAAAATGATAGAAATACACAAAAAAACAGAGATGATAAGATAAGGTTTATAAAGATCTTAGTGCAGCACTATATAGTTCTAGTCTCGTTGAATATAGTATAAGTGAATCTTGATTCCACTTATGGAAATAGGGATAAACATAGATTGTTGTGGATTCTCTATGTTTAGGTTTCCAGTAAGGTGAGATGAGCGTCATAGATCATCTTCAATAGAGTATGTGAGTGAAAGGATATTGGAAAATTTATTATCATCTATATATTCTTTGTTTTTTTGTGTGTTTATTTTCTTCTTGATCTTGTATATCTTTCAATCTTCTCGCTCTTTCATGTTTTTTGGATTTTTCTTTTTTATGTTTCCGGGGATGACATGGATCTTGATATCTATCACACGTAAGTTCCTCATACCTTGAAATGTCTATATATAAGGTTATTAATATTTTCTAAAAAAATATCATTAAGAAAACGAGTATCATTAACAAACTCAAATTTGGCCATTATTAATAATTTTGAATTGAAATTGTAAAGGATGTAATGACTAAGTCAGGAAAGGTGCCACGAGAGTAGTAACTTATCCTTTGTCTCTGAATGATGCCTTAATAATGGTGATAAATGAGAGGTGATGTGTACTTTGTCTCTAAATGGTGTCTTAGGAATGGTGTATTAGACATTTTAAAAAAAATTAGACCGGTTGGAATTGTTTCTTAGATATTGTGATTTTTTTTGACTAGATGGTCGATGCAATGATGTCTGGTCCAAATCAACAGTGTCTGGTCCATTGTAAAAATACTGAATCTCTAGGTCACTATAATGGTGACAAGTCCATATCAGTGGTGTCTGGTCATTTTTGAAAATTCTGAACTTGTATTTCATTGGGATGGTGACTCATACCTAACCGATTTATAGACTAAACAGGGACTGTGAGTTCTCTAACCTGTGACTGTGAGTTCACCTCATCAGTGAATCATACATAGTCAAATATTTTCAATCTTTCTTATAAAATAATACAAAATATAATATATTAATACTATAAATAAAAAACATTAATCCCAATGAAACAATATTAAACATGAATTTGATCATTAAAACTAGAGGATTCCAATACATGTTAATCCTGAATAAATGACATCACATTAGAAGGTTGTAGTCCACCGTACACACGAGCGACATTATAATAATCCCATAGAATTAAAGGTATGAATTAATATGTAATATATTGATTATAAAAGGATAAAAAAACCATATATATAATATATGAAAAAAATACATCATTAAATTCATCCATGAGAGGTGGTATAATTGAAAACTGAATTACATTAGTTTGTGAGGTTGTAGTCCGCCGTACATATGAACGATGATTTCGTAACAAATTTCATGGAAGAGGAGATGGTTGAAGGTTGTGAACATAAAATAACAACATATCAGTTTATATAATATATTTAGGTTATTATATCAACTTTGTTTTATAAAAAGTTAGTTCGGTGGAAGAAGAAAACTAATAAAAAGATCGTTGAAGAATGTTACTGGCCCTTCAAGTAACCTCCTTAGGTTTTCACCAAAATTAATCGTCGGTTGAATTTATATCCTTTATAAAGATTATAGAATTATATTGAGGAATTAAATAAGTTATTTTGGTATTTAATTTCTAAAACAATTGTTTTTTGGAGTGTGAATAGGAAATGAGAGGGGGTGGCCTTTTATAAGTTAGGTGAGTGGCACATGTAAAATATTTAAAATAAAAAAGGAGTAACAATGTTTCTCACATGAAAAAAGGATCCAAAATAGTCTATTATGGAACATATATTATAAAATTTCAATATAATTTCATTAAATGGGGTTCTCCAAAAATTTTATACCATTTTAACCCTTATCATTTTAGTTTAACACTCGGTAAACAAGTTTTAGTTTAAATGAAAAAATAATTTCTTCTCCTTTAACTATTCATTATGGTAAAATATTAGGATGAAAATATTATATAATATAAAATATTATTATTCCAAATATGGATCCATTTTTACATATTCAATGCATATAATTTTTAAAATTTAATTTAGAATTAATATTATAGACACGACAAGAAAGAAGGATTTCAAAAAGAAAATGATCAATTGTTTGAAATGTTTTTATATAAAAATTAAATACATAAATGATTCAAATAAACTAAATTGTATAAAATTATATATAATTTATGCAATTTTAATTTAAATCAATTTTTTTATAAAAGGAAGATTAAAAATTTTCTAAACAAAAAGGTAGTTTTCAATAAAAACTATAGTTTTTCACTATTCACTAAAAAATTAACATTTTCATAAAAATACCTAAAATAATTACTAAGATAATTTTTAAATTATTATTTAAAAATGATTTTTAATATATACAATTAATTTTCTAAATGTTTCTGTAATAAGATTAATATTATTGAAAATGAAACGAATTTGTTTTTAGAAAATAATATTATGGAAACATATAAAGACTTTACGAAAAAAATATGTATTTTTTATCAATATGTTATATTTATATAATAAAGTGATAGAAAATATGTTTAAATTATTAATTAATATTTTTCCTCTATGTTTAATGACTACTTAATAATGGTCACATTTAAAAATATTATATTCGTAATTTACCATGATTTATTAAGACTCGGTGTTGCATGTAACGCATGCTAAACTCAGTGTTCCATTTAACCAAAGATAAAATTATTATTTTTTGTAACCAAATAATATTTAAATTATTAAATTTAATTATAAATTATAAATCCAAAAATATTAGGGGTGTTATGGATGAGTTCAAATACAATGATTTTAGGGCTCACAAAGATGAAATGGCCCTTCCTACAAGGCCAAGATACATCAGATTAACAACTATGAGGCCTTTATGTAGATCCAACACATACATGGTAAAACTGAGGGATATATTATTATTTATAAGGGTTATGTTTTGTTGTTAGTATCCATAGATACTGATGATGTGAAATGTGTTTTATAGATTGAGATTCTTAGAATGATTATGATGGTTTCGAAAACATTGGTTTAACAAGGTTGAGCTGTCACAGTCCTTTGATACTGAGGGATAATGGATAATGGTTTTCAGTCTTAAACATAACATAGTGGGGATGGTCCATTCATGAAATTTTAATATTTTTTAATGAGGATGTACTTGTCATTCAAATTAATTTCATGTCACCAAGATGTAATCCATATAGGTTAATGGAATGTGGTATGGATGTAGTTGTCATATAGTTAAATGTCATGTGACTAGGATTTCTTCCTTACAGTTTCACATCATATGGTAATGATGTAGTTGTTTTATAGATTAATGGAATGAAACTAAGATGACTTCATTTCATTTTAATTTCTCACAGTATTGACATGGGAAATGATGTGAAATTATGCGATACATACATAGGATACACCCTACATTAGTCAAAGGAATTTTAATGTAGGAGGTATTCATATCCTTTAATATTCGTTCTGGTGGGTAGCCATACTCTAGATCCCATGGTAAGCATGTTTGTCTTATTTAGATTAAATTTGTATGTTGATTTGATTCATAAATTTGGTGAAGCGAGTATACATGACTCGACCATCCATATGTAATTCAAGGTCTTCAAATGTAGACCATAGCTTAGTGGCATATTTAAGGTTTTTAGTTGGGATTCCTTAGGTTTCCTTGTTCATTTTTTAGGGTCATGAATCACAGAAGATGTATTCCTCATCGGGATCCCCATATAGATCTAACTCATAAATGGGTAGGGGATAATTTCCAAGCTATATTTAATATTTTTGAGGTTTCCTTTGAAAAAATTCTCCCACCATGTTGGAAACAAGAATTAATTCTTACCATAAGATAGATCAATCGGGGATGTGAGGTTCCACTCCAATCGAACAAACACGTAGCGAATATGGGAACATTTTTTGACTTCTTGGATGGGATCAATGATAGGTTTTCCATGAGATATTATTTATCCTATTGTGATATGAATCTTTCCATATGTTTTTATGAACTTGATAATTATCCCCTTCAATTGATATGAGTCATATAAAAAGAATTAGGGCATGTTACTTCATGAAAGGGAAGTTAGGCACTATCATTTGTGTTGTGATCTCCAACTATATATGACACCATTAAGGTGAGGGTCTCCCATATTGGGATTGGATTTTACTGGTGGGGGAATCATTATAGTTTCTTGACTAATTGAGGTTTAAGGATTTCAATATGGATCATGAACATGAGAAAGTCATGTTAGTGGTGAACCTGTAGCTGGGCATAGAACAATACACCTGGGTGTCACTTTGTATCCTAATAGGTAATGAATCAATACACAAACAATTATTATCTGATAATAATCCTTATAAATATAAGTCTCATGTGTAGGTATGAGGACTTTTGAATAATTATTCTTTCCTTTCCATGAAAACTAGGTCTAGGAGATCTATGGACATCACTAGTCATAGATAGTGTCCTAGGAAAATTTATAATTTTAGTGTAAAGGGGGAGCCACAACATTCTGTATTATTTTCAAAGAACATGTCTGGGCCTTGAGAAGAAGTCTTAAGAATCACTATGTATTTCAGTTAAATGATAATCTTGACATAAGAAGTTCTTATGTAAAAATAATCCTCAGGTTTATCTATTTCATATGCAGGGAAGGGGAATTTTTATCTTATTTGGGTGAGCCTTGACAACATAGTTAGCTAAGGGTTACTCTATATAGATCATGAATATATATTGGGAATAGAAATTATAATTTATTATCATGGTATAGAGATTGAAGATTGATATACAGTATTAATTGTTTAATATAACTGCCCGCTCTAAGTAGTTTTCAGTCTTTATAGGATGATCCATATGTCTTGTAGTCTATCATCGTGGGACTAAGACATGTCTCCAGGAATAAATAACTTAGGTTATTTTTGTCGTTAAAATTTATACATACCCTAGAATTAAATGGTAAAAGTATTTGATTTTATAATCATTCATTGACACTGGGTATGATGCACATTTGAGTAACATAGAGGGAATTTGAATCCACGTGAATAGATAGGTTGCAAGACCTATCTATCCTAACAAAAGAATATATTATACAAATGAATGTGAAGATCAGTGGGTATAGTTCCACCATTAATAATGTTAGAGCCCCATATACCATGTAGTTAGGACAATATAACCCAAATTTAGTGGGGGGGGGTGTTTCTCCTTCTGGAAAAAACATCCAATAAGAAAAAGCCCAGACAAGCTTCATTATTCACAACAAAATACTATAGAGGTCCCTTTAGATTAGCCAGTCCTCAATGCTAGTTTGATATAGGGGTAACCAAGATAATGAGATCTTAAGGACCATGGGGTTTTAGAAGAAGTGTACCAACTTAAGGATTTTGATGGTATTAACTTAGATATTTTAGGTGTGAAGTTGTTTCATAGAAAATGTATGATTCAAGAAGGGTTTTAACACCCTAAATTATATGAAAAATTGTATTGAACACATTTTTGGGGTGAATTTAAAAACAAGATATTCTCAAGTACACAGTCATGAGTGGGGATGACATGTTTAGTGTGAAGGACTCACGTCGTGAAGTTTAACAGCATACAAAAGGTGCAAGGTCCCCTTCAATTTTTTAAGATGCATCTCAATCATGCTAGTATGATAATATATAGACATTCCCAAATATTATATTAGTCATGTTTAGTGTGATAAATAAGAGATGTATTTGAATTTAATTATACTGCATGATAGTGCATGACAAGTAATATACAGTGGTATTCATAGTATGAAATGTGGGGGAATCCACAAACCATTTTGGTTCTCATTAGGAAATCTGGGTGAGAGTAATGAGAATTAATGTGTGGGATTGAAATGAAATATCTATAAATCAATACATATCATGTGATAATAGGAATCGAGCCATCCATAGTTTGTCAAAATAAAGGTACCTATATAGATTAGGCTCGTGCTAAGGGAACGAGAATTGTTACTCTCATACATAGGTAACCCATGTTCCAAAGTCTTATTAATGTATATAATTCTCATGTAGGGGATGTTTCATCGATTACAGTTAATGTGAATTCCCATCATTACTACATATCAAAACAGAGTGAGAATCATGCCACATATAGTTATGACATATTGTTTCTATGTAGATCTGATTCTCACATTGGGATGGGGGATTTTTTTTATCCATAGCATTGTGGATGGGATAAATATTATATAATATGTGTGTCACTACATATTGAATGGTAAATAGAATAAATCCACCCATATTTTTTGTAAGAAAATCCCCCAAGTGGGCCTGACCCATACATAGAAGAAGGGTATTTTTATTATAATTTTTTTTATTTCAGTTGGGCGTAGAATTTGTGATCTGGGTGTCAGTATATATATTTTGGTAATTTAAATCAATACATAATTAGTTATTATAAAAGTGTTTTTTTATTTTAGTGTATTACTACTATAACATATGTATAAAGGCATAAATAATTGTTCTACTATTAATCCCTCTTGGACATGGGAAAATAGGTCAGATAAATCGTGACTTTAAATGAATGTAACCAAGACAATTTTTTGATAATTGTTGGGATTAATTCCACATCATAATAGAAATTATCAAGGTATTAATGAAGATATTTCCACTTAGACCAAAATTTCTACTAGGCATAGGGTCCAAGGAATTGTGTTATTCACCAGCGAATCCTTGAGTGGTCCCTTTAAGAGCCACAACATTATATATAAACATGATATTAGTAATTGTGTTAATCACTTGAAAATTCTAGTGGGTTCCTTCAGGATTGTGGAATACATATTAGTGAGAACTGGGAGTAAATTCCTTCATAGTTCATGAGATTCCAATAGAATATAAAATAAAGGTATCTAGAAATTTAGACATGGAAAGGGGCATGAAATTTTTCTTGTAGAAAATGGGTTGTTTGAAGGGAATTAGAGACTTACGAAAACTAGGTCTTTATAGGAGATACATACCGCAAAAATAAATTGTATAAGAATGAGATAATATAACCTTACTTTGTTTATTAGTAGGATACACATATGTGTAACATCAAGGGTATTTGAATCTGCTTGAATAGTTGGGTTATTTGAGATGTAAAACCATTCAAAAGAATATCTATGTCAATTGCAGATAAATATCAGTGGGTAAATGTCCACTATTAATAATGGATGGATCCCATATCCCACATTATCTGGAAAATACCTCCAAGATTTAAGGGGAGACTCTTTTCTAGGACCAAAAATTCCACTAGGTGCATGCTCTGAGGCCTTACGTCATTTACCAGTGAATCCTAATAAGGTAAAATTGGATACAAAATTCCTTGTTACCAATTTGTAATAGGGGGAACCAAGAGAACATGAGATCAAGTTATATGGGTTTCTAAGCGAATTATATCAACTAAAGAAATTCGTTGGTATTAACGAAGATATTATATGCATAAAGTATGTTTGTAGATAAAGTAATATTCAAGAATGGTTCAAGAACCTGAATGTATACACCAATGTGTATTAGACAAATTTTTTGTGTAAAGATATAAAAAATGAAATTATTAAGTACATAGACCTAAGAGTGGATGTACTGTACAATGTGAAGGCCTCAGGTCATGCAGTTTTACATCATGAAACAAGGATTTGGTCATCAATTTTAATTTCATGCGACTTGGAGATGGTTCCTTGTATTTGAATAATATACACCACAATCACCTTGGTAAGAGTGGATTTATAGGATCCCTAAGGTCACCTAATTATTTCTCGGCATGAGAAACAAGAAACAACTAGGTAGCCAGTTAAACCATACGAGAGTGCTAGGTATGGATTTTTTGGGAATTCAAATTTTAATGTGGACTAGAATATCTACACATTTCTAATTCTCTTTGAGGGGAATGGTTACAAATGATGAATACTCATTCCTAGGTCTAGAATGGAGTATCTAGAAATAATTATGTATCACATATTATGTGAACTAAGACACACATAGTTCTTATATTATAATCCGATATGTAGGACTTATCCACACATAAGGAATGGTTTATTTTTATGTTTTAATTATGGTTAGACAAAGGATTTGAAATCCAAGAAACCCTACACATCATATGGTAGCAATAATAAATCCATACATATTTATAGATAAAGTTCCCTGCACATCACTGGACCATATTTATATATATGGACTTTTTATTTTCATCCATATTGCAAATGGGATTATTATTTTAGATATTGTTATCACTAAGAATCATGTGTTAATAAAAATCAAGCCACATATAGTTCTTAAAACTAAATCTATTATGTGGATCTGACAATCATATAAGGATACCATAAATGATCTCATTGATTGAGAATAGAAGTAAACAGATCATGAAGGTTTCTATTTCAGTATCAAGTGAGACTAAATTTTTCTCATGTGGTGTTATGGGATTCAACATAGTGTGATCTTGTAAAATCCTTACACTAGGAATATTTAATATAGATATAATTCTTGTAAAAGAGTGTAGGCATTCCCCAAAAGGTGAGCATGTGTTGTTCAGTTTAAGATCTTCTTCCAAGGACCTATGACATGGTGTATTTTACCGTTAAATTCTAGAGCATTAGGTGTTGCATAGTTTGAAGTCATGTGAATTGGACATCCAATGTGTAGTTCAGTTCCATTTTATGAGGACATTGTCATGTAGTCTAACATAATTCTACTAAGAAATATCTCCATATCTCTGAGTAGAATTCAACTTGATCATGTTGGTTAGTGCAACATTCCAATTTCTTAAAGATTAGATCATTCATTCTCAGTACGATAATAATGATACAACTGAACTATCAACTAAGTCATGGAAGAGTTCATGACATTGAATATGTGGGGTATCAATATTTTGGTTAAAGTGAGAATCCCCTCATATTTCGGGGGAACATGTTTGGGGGTGATGAAAAATCATGTATGGGCCTAAAATAACGTATTCAAATGTAACTATATATCATGTGATGATTGGAGTTAGGCCGCACATAGTTCTTATAAATAAAACTCCCTATAATGGTCTTTCCCCAATATAAGGAGGGGGATTTTAAACTTTTCTCTCCCTTTTTATAAATAGAGACTAGGCCAAGAATTTGAGAACTGAATGACACTACATATCATATGGTAATTACAATCATGCCATAAATAGTTCTAATTAGATAATAGCCTACCCTGGTTTGACCCATATGTACGAAGAGGGTATTTTTTCCTCTGTATATATTGTGGATGGACCCATGATATAAGATCTAGGAAGCATTATGTATCTTGTGGTAATTGGAATCAAGCCACATGTATTTCATTTATATGATCAGTTATCTAGATCTAACTCTTATATAGGGATGGTAAAATTCATTTTTTACTTCAACACAAAACCAACTCAAGTATATTAACTCATTAATGAAGTAATTTCACAAATTAAGAAAGAAAGAAACCATTCGTGAATGAGGATTCAGTGCCTCAATCTTGTAGTAAAACTGGGTTCTTGTGTAGGGGTACATGATTATTATTAGAATTTAATGGTAAACACCTATACAAGAAACCTTTTACACATATTGAGCTTATGTATAAAAAATAGGTAGGTCATGCAAGGAGATGTTATATCGTGAATTTTAACAACGTGTGACTTGAATTCCCTCCATGCAGTTTTACATGATGTTGTAAGGATGTTTTCCATATAGTTTAATGTCACGTGGTAAATATATTTTTTCTATTATATTTAACATAATTTGATAAGGATGTTTTCCATGAAGTTTAATGTCATGCGATAATGATGTTTTTCCAAGCTGTTTAACATCATGCGCTAAGGATGTAGAATGTGGATCAGTTTAAAGTATGAAATCTAATACATGGAGATTATTTATATTTATAATTCATGCTTCCATGAATTATTTTTACATGGATTAATCTATTCAGTGTATTTATTATGTAACCTCATGATGGTTGGGGGAGTAATGCATTCCCAATCTGTTTTGATTGATAAGTTTACCTTCTTGTTGTAAACATTGTGTATAATGTAAGGCCCTTCCCACCTTGGGTCTATTATTGAGGGTTTATTCAATGGTATCATCAGGGATTTGAGAACCAGTACCAATTATCCTTGGAGGATTAAGCATTTGTCATTGTTAAAGTCTCACTCAATCTGATTTTGATTGAATTGGAGTTTGGGAAGTGTATGAAACACATTCTCATTGACTCATTTTATTACATCTACTGAGTAAATGCGATTTTTCATCATTTAATAGTTGTCCAAAAATGTCTATTAAGAGTTAGTAAAACTAAATTTCTATGTGTTACAATACATATATTCCATACAACTATGAATATGGGGTCACTTTCATGGTAGTGTGAGTTGATTGTAAATCCCATAAAGCATTCATGAGTTTATCCAGACAAGAATTCTAGTACTTTTTTCACTATTTTATAGAGTATATTAGATATAGTCTTATTAAATGCCTATATTTTTCCATTTTCCACTATGTGATAGTGTGATGAATGGTTAAAATCAATGTTATACTCTTCTTACAACTTCATCAACTTGAAATAATAGAATTCAGTAGTATTTTCAATCAATATCGTTTAAGGGACACACAATTTAGCTATAATATTTTAAATCATGAATTTGATGATATTATATGTCCCAAACTCCTTAATGGGTTTGGCCTCAAACCATTTGTAAAAGACAAGTTTGTACCAGTTTGGAGGTACTTAAATATTTAGCTGTAGTGGGGGAAATGGCCCCAAAACATCCATTTCCCAAGTGTAAAATAGCTTGGAATATTTAGCGGTGTATAGGAATTATGGGGGATGATGGATGAAGTTTTCATGAATCTTAAATGCATTCCATTCCTCGGTGACATTTGAGATGTTCCATATCATCATCTGCCATGTGTAACCGGGCCACTTTATATGGTGTGATAGCCTGGTTCTAGACTACTAAGCACCACAGGATCATACATAAACATCCTCCAGAATAGAGGGAGTCCACCCTTTCACAATGCATATGAGAATGAATTTTTTTAATCCTCATTTATAGAGGTGTTCTTGTCATTTGGATTTTCTAGAAGGGCGAAGTTCACTAAAAGATGTAAAAATCTATTCCCTTTTAGATTGATCCGACATGGGGTTTCCATTTTGGTTTTATTCTATTATGGGATTCATCCATTGAGGGGTGGATATAGGCTCATCATGCTTTAGGGATGCATTGATCTAATTAATTTATTCGATGTCATAGATAATGATGGTTAGGAATTATATTTTGCGTGTGACATAAAATATGACCTCATCCTAATCGAGATTGTCCATGACTATGGATGCATTAGCCAAGGCATCAAAAAAAGCATTCTGTGACCTAGTGGATAGAAGTAGTATTGTATCAATAGGTAATTTGACCATTAATCCCCCCACATTAAATATTAAGAGGGTATAATTCCTCCTTACTAATGGAATAGTATTTGTTAATTTATTTTATTACTACATCTAAATCCACTTTGATATTAAAATAAGCTATTTACAACTACAATGCTATCTCCAGGACTACAATAAGGGATTGGTATTCCAACTCATTATTAGTGTAGCCCTTTGAAAGTGATAATTAATAAGGAAACACTTCCTTGTCTGCAGAATCAAATGCAATCCTTAAACTAACTTGGCTGAGCTTTGGGTTTTCCTACCTCCTTATAATAAAACATCAAGAGGCCCCATAAAAATAAATCTCACATCTTCATGGAGTATATGGGAATAAGAAACATGTTCATTAGGGAGTTATTTGACTTTTGTAATGCTTTTTGGGTTAGTATTTTCGATGGGGGAATCATCCATAACCCACCCTGTGATTTTATTCTGTGACATGAATTGAATGTTATACTATTACAGAATGGTTACCCATCAAGAAAAAAAATAATATTAATATATAGTGTCAAAGAATATACTTGAGTGGGTTATTTCGAGAGACAAGGCAACCTTCATGATGTTTCAAGTATTGCCTAATGTTTTTTCACCATAAATATGAGTTCCATATTATTCTTCTCAGTATTAGAATATCGACTCTAAGAATCTATAATTAGTTTGTTGAGATAGTAGAGAATATTTTCTTTCCCCACATAATATTTATGTTTAAGGATATCACTGATCAATTGTTACATTGAGGCCATGTATAAGATATGTTTCCTCCCTTATACAGGAGGTAGCATGACCAGTGGATGCTGTAGGTACCACTTAAGGTTCTTGAAATCTTATTGGAATACCTTATCTCACTGGTATGTGACTCTATTTTTCATTGACTTATTGAATGGGAATTATTTCCCACCAGGTTGTCTACGAAACACCAAATATAGGTGAGGTTCCATCCGATCCCTCTATTTTATTTAGAATTTGGTGGAGGTGGAATTAATAATATTGCACAAATATTTTCTGGATCAACCTCAATGCTTGGGTGGAATACTAAACATATGAGGAATATCCATGATGTTACTCCAAAATTTTAATTTAGGAGGTTTATGTTTAGACTGTGCTATTGAATTTTTTGTAATATTATTTGATGAATAGTGCGGTGATCACAATGATACGAGGATTTATCCTCCAGTTAACTAACATATAAATGCATGATTTATCTCCAGAAGGGATTAATTACATGTTATATAAGGCATTGGTAAGTGGTTCCAATATTCTTTAAGATAAGGGGAATGACTTAGGAAAAAAATATTCATTGAGGAACTATGAAGGTAGATCCTCATCTTTTGGATCCATCTTTATCTTATTATAACATGAATACATATCCATAAAGGAAAGTTATTGAAATCCAATAATTACATTGTTCAAAATTTCAGTGAACAGTTTTGGTAAATTATCCTTTGGAAAGTGTTAATTATGGTCCCTAAAATAAATAATGAACTTCATCAAACCATTCTACATTGTGATGGGGATCATGTTGGAAAGAAATTTTTTCGAAATTAACCTCTCAAAGAGAGGTTAATTCGATAATTTTGTCGTCTTAAAAGTATACCTTGGTAGAATGAGAGGGGTCGATCCTCCTTGTTTCTTATTTGAGTCCTTAATTTTCATCAGGAAAGGATAGATGGTGATTATCTATATTGAGGTACATTCCATGCATCTCTATATAATTCCATGTAAACAAAAATTTATTATTCCTTAGAAAGAAAATATATATTCTTCTCTTCCTGAAGAATGGAGGAACTAATTAAAGCATGTTGCAGGTCTTCTTTAATTTCCAAATTCTAGTTTTGGAGATTGTTGATGGTGGTGGATATGCCTTCCTCAAATATGGGAGGGGCATTCTTAAGTCATTCTATTCCCCTTCGATCTCTCTGTATATGAGGGAATATTCATGTATGGGGGATGATTCAGGTTCACCTCTACTCCAATTAGGGTACAAGAGACCAGAATGAGAGACATTGGTAACTTTAAAAGATTGAGATATTGTGGGGGGACTCGAGGGATGCTTGTTTTAATTTATTTTATTGTTAGTGTCTAGAGAGGCATGGAAATCTTGAGTTGTCAGGAATTTTTTTGGGGTGTTTTAAATTTTAATTAATAGTGTAAGGGGTTTTTATATACCTATAGAGAACTAGCCTAACTATCCAATGAAAAAAATATTTCAACTGTTTTGATTAATATCACATAGAAATATAATGGTGATGTTTTTGGTTTATAATATCTTTTGTGATTGTGATTACTTCCCTAGTCTAGTTTATGGGTTGCAAATAAGCACCATCCAACAAAATATAGGTATTTTTAAGGGATGTCTGAAGCCATTGGGTGAGGAAACCCACATGTTACCCTCAATTATTGGTTGTTTTTCTTACCTTTTATTAACACATTCTCTAACATATATAGATTAAAAATATTCATTGGGTTCACTGACACCATATAGTATGTTGACCCTTCCATTAATAAGGTATTTAAAATAATGATTGAATGTTGATGACACCTCCACATGGATATCAATCCAAGGTCTTTAGAGAATGAAAATATATGGTGCATATTTCAGGATAACCATGAATTCAATGTTATACATGAGGTACTTGAACTAAGGCATGAGATTGATCTTTTTGAGAGGTATTTTTTTCTTTTGTCACACCCTTGGATGGTTAGCTTCATTAGAGAAAAATCATACTCCCTATATCCTAAACATCAGAGGGTTCAGTGAAATATGAGGTTAAACCTGGAAGCATCATCAATTTTAACCCTTCATATATCGACACTATCAAGCATTAATGAAATGTACAGGGGTCTGATATGTCATTGGATAGACTCGCCCTAATATTTCTCAGAAAATGAGATGGTACTATAAAATTTATCAAGAGTAGTTTTTATTAGTAAAACTAAGATACAAAAAATTCTCACACACAATCATGGGGATTCTAGATGGCCTCGATAAAAGACTATTTGAGATCCTTTAAAAGGTGGATAGCATCCATGATTTAGAGTATGGATGGAATAGTTTTGAACTATTTCTGAATGTCATAATTCTATGATAGAGGCCTACGCTTCCTAATATGTGGTTTCTCCTTATCATGTGTTATAGCGGATGAAGTGTTTGTAACAAAATGATATTTCATGAATTATTATTTTTTGAATTAATTTATCTTTTATGATATTTTTAATCTCATGTAGAACTAAAAATATTTTATTTTATATTAAATAATTATTTTTGGATTGAGTTATATGAAACACCATGTTAATCATGCAACACACATGAAATAAATTCTAGATTCCTCTACATGAAACATTATGGATAACTTGTTACTTGGTGTACGTTACACACAACATCTACTTTCCATATGTATCATGCATGAATGACTTAGTGTACTTCATACGAAACATGGAAGTTTCTACAAAACATCATTTTATTATTCTAATTATTTAAACAAGATAATTATAACCTAGCCATTAATCATAATTATACGAATAGTAAAAAATAATTTTAAAATAATTTTTACGTTTGATTTATATAAATAAATCTTATTGGCATTGCAAGATATGATTTTTGGTAAATTCCTTCTATGTTTAAAAATACCATTTTCACAAATGAACTATTTTTAATTTCCATTAAAAATTGTTAAAACTAATTTTAGACCAATTTAGAGATTTAACTTCAAATTATAAATTTTATTTGTGATTTTATAATATTAAATATATCTTACGTGTAATTTATGGGATTTTTTTTGACAAACTTCATTTTTAGATGAATAGTGAAAATTATGGATTTTAATTCAAAACCATTTTTAAAATATTTTATTTATAATGTAAAACTATATTTTAATTTATATGAAAATTATAATTAGATTTTATATTTTTAATTAATCCAATTTAGTTTATTATAACCAATTTCACATTGAAATTTTATATAAAAACTTCGCAAACTTTTGATCATTTTTACTTTAAAAGCCAGCATTGAAGACCTGACAGTGATATTAATTTAAAATTAAGTAATGCCAATTATGTGAATAGAATTTTGAAAAATGGATACTATATTTTTAATAAAAATAATTTATAATATATAATAATGTCAACTTATTTTTTTCCAAATGGATTAGTAAATGTAATTAAAATCAATAACATTGATTAAGGTAAAATTATGCTTAATTGAGGACTCAACCTTACATTTTTGAGCCAAAACGACTTTGATATCTGTCAAATACCAATTTAATGTCACTTATTCGTCCTTTAACCATATATTATTTAGTGTTATTGTTTTTATGACTTTTTTGGTAAAAATGTGGGTACACCTAACTTGTTTTCATAAATTCCAAGTGTGTCCTTTCCTTTCCATATAAAATTCCACCACCTCCCCCACTTCATAAAACCAATCAAACCAATTATTTTCATCAAATATATGGCTAATATTATTACAAAAATCAATCTCTTTATCCATGAATTATCATATATGTAATAAAGTATTCCATATAATTAGTTTGGCACAAACCACAAGGAGTTACCCTATTAAGAGGTAATGCCTTATCCAATGATACTTTATTTTATCTTCCTACTCCACCATATAAACTATATTAATTCAAATATTTTATAAAAACAACAGTATACTCAATATAATAGAGTTTTATATATTAATGGTTTTACCTACACATACACACACCTCTATCTAATGGGATACAAACACACTGTTTACTTGTACGGTGGACCACTACCTCACTAAACGATGACTGTTCATTTTCCTTTACTACATTTCATGTTGGATATTATGATGCAAACACTATTTATATATGTTATATATTTTATTTATTATTTATTTTATCTTCTTTATTCCTTTTAAAAGACATATCTCTTTTACTTTCATAATGGTGTAAATATGATAATTTCGTATGATGAAGTATGCACTACCACCCCTTCAATGTGATGTGATCCGTTTACACAGTTCATTGAATGTATTAAGGATGGGTTCAATGAACATACATGAAATATATAACATTATAATTCTACTATAATTATATTATATACATATATACATATATTTCTTTTTTTACTTCATTCTTTCAATACGAATATAAAAACAGAAACACCATTCATTAGTACATATGACTTACTGTATCCATGAACGTTGTATGGAATTTTATACATATATATATTATATATAATTGTAATAAAATATAATGAATATATATTATATTTAAATAATTATTAATATTATTTAATCATTATATTATTATAAGGACCAAATATATAACAAATTAAGACTCATGTGAAGAACGAAACAAATATTACCAAAAGTGAAACCTTAACAAAGAATTGTTAAAAAGAGGGTAATATAAAGTCATAATAAAACCATATATTATATTATAAGTAATAATAATATTACTTTATATATTTATAATATATTTTTATTTATTATTCTAGAGGTTTTTTGAGTACGAAGAGAGTTATGACACAAGGTAAGGGCATTTCATCTCACTTTTTATTTACTTGAGATACATGCCATGTTCACCACTCTTTCCTTTTGTGTGGTGTATATACTCCTGAAATTTTTTTTATATGATTATTATTACCAAATGTATTTTTAATTAAATATCTATTCTATTCCCTTTATTTCATCGGTTTTATGTTTCAAAAGTTATCATATCGGAAAAATTGTTTTGTCATAATTTTCCTTCTCTAAGACTCCTATTTTGTTATGCACCTAATTTTTTGAGGTGTATATACCTCCATTTTACAAGATATATCATGAATATAAATATTTTCATTATGTTACATGAATAATTTTATTTATTTTTCTTACATGTAAGCTGTTATCCGAACATACCATGTGATAAGAGTTTATTGAAATAATCTCATTGCATTTCAATATTGTTTAGGTTTTTGCTTCCTTTGATGAAATATTATGATCCATATCTCATGAAACTTCAGGAATTTTCTTCACCTATAGTTATTAATGGTTTATTAAAATATTGGTTCCATTTCATCCACTCTTTTGTATATAAGATATTTAAGAATGTTTTTTAAGAAATCCATACTTTACATTCTCTTTGGTCGGAAATCTATGTTCCTTTAAAATAATGTTTCCTAAAAAGGGGTTCCAAGAATATTATAATATTATCATATTATCATTAAAATACCATTTTACTCTTTTTTATTTTTATAATTTATTCCAATAAATCTTTTATTCATTTTCGAAATGAGGGAGTTTTCTATCATTTTTACCACGCAAATGGAATTTTCTTTTTACCTCGTACGATATATACAAATTTATCTACAATAAATCCTTTGAAGAATTCATTTCCGGTTGAAAGGATAAATTTTAAGAAACTAGTTTTAAAATATATTTCAAAATAAATTGTTTTAATTTTTTTTATGCTTCTTTTATATGTTTGCAAGGAATTTGGTTTTCAAAATATTTTCAATCTTCTTTTATAAGTTTTCATGGAAAATGGTTTTTATAATGATTTCAAGCCTCATTTATATGATTAAAAAGTACTATAAGAGAAATGGATTAAAAAAAGTTTTCAATCCACTATGTTTTCAATGATAATAGTTTTGAATTTTTTTCATTCTTAATTTAAATGTTTTCATCGAAAAAGTTTTTCAAAATGTTTTCAAGCATTCTTTATAATATTTCAAAACAATATCAAATAAAAAAGTTTCCAAAAAGGTTTTATTTTTTAAAAATAACTTTTCAATGTTGAAAGTATATTTTAATCGAGAATGTTTTTTATAATATCTTTCAAAACTATTTCCCATTTTATAAAACATGAATCGGTGTTACTCATTAAATTATATGGAAATTATTTAACAATACCATTCATATCATTTTTCTAAATATATTATTTTTTTATGGCGTAATGCCTATGAAACGCATTTCTATTTAATGGGTTAGATAATTTTGATACCCACTTTATTTCACATGTTATTTTTATGAGGAAATGATTGTGGAACCTGTATATTTCCATAGTTTATAACACGATTACATGTTTATAATACCCATTAAATTTCATGGGTTATTATATGTATATTTATAATCTTGTGGAAGATGTATGTATGATTTAACAATGATAAGTGTGAGACATATATCTCCCTTTAATTCATTGGGTAAATATTTATATCTCGTCATATATACATGGATAGAACACGAAATGAACTCAATTCAGTATTATAGGGTTGGAATGAGAAATGAACTCTGTTCAGTATTACAGGTATGGAATGAGGGGTGAACTCAGTTCAGTAATATAGTGCTAGAACAAGGTGTTGACATGGTTTATTAATGGAATTTTTCCACTATGACGGTCTCAAATGTAATTCCTTGACTGCTATGGAAATCATAATATATACTTATGTGTCTTCCAGAATTCCATTCTTTTTCCTATGTTATTCCCTCAAAGATTATGTTCTTTATTTTCTTATGATTCATATCATATGAATTTCCTATCTTTATCAAATGATTCCTATTTATGATCTTTGATATGCAGGGTATGGTCTTCTATTTTCATGATCATGTTTTTATACCCCTATGCTAATATTTATACTTACACGCCTCTATTGTTTATAATTATTTACCTCGAGAGATCACCCTTTTTATGTTTCCTTTTTATGGTTATATAGATATGTATTATTTTTGATGTGTCTAGGAAGGAGCTAGTTAATAATAACCTAGTGGGAGAGAGTGTATCCCACTTATGCAAAAGTTTTCATGTTTCCATGTTTCAATGTCACTTAACCAGTAAAGATCTTTGGGCATCTATTTGTATGATGTTTTAAGTATTCTAGAAATGTTTTTTATTTATATGTATGAAATGAGAGGGTATATATAGTTGGTACTAGAGTAAATGTTTAGTTAACCTTTGGTAGCTAGTATGATAAAACTTTAGTGAGGTAACTAGGTATATTTCTAAGGATATATCTAGGGATGTCTATAAGGATAAGTATATGGATGAGTTAACACTTAGGAAACTGTATTGAAATTTTATTAAAGGATAGAGAGAGTGGTTTCAAAGAAATACATTCCTATTTGGATACTACAAGTATATGTGGCTCTTAAACGTATATAGCTATGGGTAACAACTCTTACAAGGTGTTCCATGCTTGATTCGAGGTAATATAGAACATGAAAACAGCCTTGCTACACCCATGTTTTAACACTTTCAATGGATATTGTTTAGGAATTAAAAAACTATTCACATACCATCATATACGAATAACCAAGGATGAACCTAGGGTTAAAGAAATTAATGAATGTTTCATAATTTAGACACACTAAAAGTAATTATTTTAGTGACAATGTGGTTTTCTTCTATGATAAGTAATGACCACCCATGCATCTGGTTTTAGAAAATGGAGGGATACTGAAGGAATAGGGTTAAAATTTAATTTCATGGATGACATGTTGATGAGAAGTCAATTGGGATAATCAATAAGTGAAATATTATCATTCCTAATCATTTTTCACAGAACATGATTTACAACGTATAGCTTAACCAACTCTCAGACTCCCAAAGGAAGAGAAAGAAGGAGTTTTCTATGAGTTCGGTTCTTAAAGACCATAGAGGAAAAAAGATTTTGTTTCCTTTGTGTCAATAATGTGGATAGAAGAACATAAGTTCATGTATTATAGGAACAAGACAAATATTTTTAATCTAGAAAAGAAGGACACAAAGGAAGTGACTGTAAGGGAAAAATGAATAGTTCAATTAACAAAATGTATAAGAATATTGGCCTCCCTAAAGAATTATCAAAGTTTAAGTGTTTTAAGTGTTTAATAAAAAGTCATTATGAAACTCAATGTCCCAATATTAAGTCTCTTGAAGATAACAAACAATGTGGTGTGCGTTATGTTTACATGGGGATGATGAGGAGATTAAAGATGAATTGTGAAATGAAAAAGCTAATTTTATAGGATGTCATATCCATGCTAAATTTATAATAATGAAGTAGAATAATAAGTTTTTTAGGTATTTGGATTCCATAATTATGTTATATTAAAGGATAAATATATAAGGATTGTTTATTTTATGTTTTTCACTACTGATTTACCAGAACACGTTGAATGGTTCTGGTGGAATAGAAAAGGGACATAATAGAAATGTTATATTCACGAAAAAACATGACTAAGGGAAATAATATATTTAATATGTTCCTTATGTTTTGATAATGTTGTCTAGATAATGATATATGGGATATGAATAGGTAAATTGGATGGTTCTGACTACATATGAACTAATTAATGATATATAGGCAAGTAGTTCATGATATCATGGAAAAGTTTTCAACATATTGGATTTATAGAATATATTGAATAATATATGGAATAAGGGAGAATAAATGTTTCCAAAATTGAAATTGGTAATTTATGTGGTTACCATGTTCTAAGAGAATTTACCATGAGATTATTCACAATATAGGAATGTGACAACCAAGAGCTACTTAGTGATAAAAAGGGGAATCAATTTTAAGACAATTTAATGAAACTCTTCCTAATGTTTGGGATTTTCATGTTTTAGAACGGTTATTAGGATAACCATTCATGAACATTTTATGTTATATATTGGTGAAATTATTTATGCATTATGTTTTTTTTTGAAATTCTTGGTTAAAAGGATATTTAGTGATTATCATTATTTCAAGTATGTACATCTTATTTATTTTGGAAATTATATTAGTATTGTTTAGAAAAACAGCATGTATATTGGGTGAAAACTAATCAATTTAGGAAAGGGAAATGGTCACCAACCCATGGACGAAGGACGATAATTCTTACATGACTACCACTGGCTTACATGATGTCCTGATTAATGTATAATTATTTTTGCTAATTAATTATTTTGATGAAACAATAATGTAACTTTTTATGTTAATAGATTAATGTATTAACAATATTAATTTTGTAAGAATACTTATAGATAAAATACTTATACTTTTCATTCTTTTATGGGCCTTAACATATACTAAAAATGTATTTTTTCACTTTCAGCATCATAGTTAATTTCTATAATTCCATTACATGACGCAATGGATGAATTTGAAATGGATAAAAACCCAAAAAAAGAATAAAATTTTGATTATAGAAATATATCAAGTAAGTATATTTCCTTATATTCATGGTAATGAATATAATTAATCAATGTTAGGATAGTAATAAATAGAAAATCTGTTTCCCTAAAACCTTAATTTTTTGGATCCAATGGCCATAAATTATCATATATTTTGTGACCTTTAGGCTCTCCACTTTTCTTTGATCATTCAATAGTTTTTAATTGATGTCCTTAATCACTCCTTATAAATATTTATTCTTTTCATCCACATCCAATATTCACTCCCAGCCTATGTTCTTGTATGTTAAAACCCAATTATATTTTAATTTGGGTAACCATTATCGTTCTAAATTTCCCTTTTTAAGGGAAATTTTAATATCCAATTTTATGATGTGGGTTTCTATGAACGAAACATTCAAATATTAAAACTTCGAAAACCCAAACAAATTTCAAGGGAAATTTTTTTAAGGGAGGGGGGAATATAACACCTTGAGATCATGTGAACTATTTTTTCAATATTTTTCACCTCACATAACAAAAAAAATGTTATTTTATATTACATCACTATATTTGGAATGAATTATATGAAACACAAATTTAATCATGTACTAAACATGATATAAATTTTATCATTCTTTACATTGAACACAGATTTTAGCATGCTACATCGCATACATTAGATGCAACACTGACATAGAAAATGAAAGATGCAGTAGTGACATCACGTACGTTACACACAACATGGATGTTTCTAAAAAACATAATTTAATTGATATAATTAATTCAGCATGATAATTATAACATCTAAATTAAACATATGTATATGAATCATAATAAATTGTTTTCAAATTTTTTTAAAACATATTTATAATGAGAGATATGATATTTTTAAACACTTTATAGGTTTAAAAATATAGTTTTCCCGAATGAACTCCTTTTAGTGTCCTTCTGTAAAAAACATTTGAACCTTTGTTATATTGAATATGATAAAATAAACCTTATTTTATAATTTATAAGGTATAAATTAGCTTAGGTATATTTATGGGATTGTTTCTGAGAAACATTATTTTTGGAAGAATAATGTAAAATACCGAATTTTAATTCAAAATTTTTTATCGTATAATTTATTTGTAGTTATAAATTATATTTTAATTTTGTTTAAAAGTATAATTAGATTGTATTTTTATCTATTAATACAATTTAGGTAATTGTAAAAAAGTCTAATTGAAATTGGATATAAAAACATATCAAACTTTTGAATATTTTTTCATTAAAAACCCGTATTGTCGACGCGACTGCAAGTTTAATCTGAAATTCATTTATTCCAAATATGATCGTATATCTAGGAAATATAGATTCAATATTTTTAATCAGAATAATTCTTAATGCTTAATAACATCAAATTAATGTTTGACCAAAAATATTAGAGAAATTAATCAAAATTAATAACAAGAATTAAAGTTAAATTAAGCTTAACTATGCACTAAAACTTAAATTTAAGACCCAAAATGACTTATACAGTTGTCCAAAACCCATTTTATGTCACTGATTCATTCATTAATCTTCCATTATTGAGTTTTTTTTATGATGTTTTTAGGATAAATTTTGTGTAGTCCTAACTTGTTTTATAAAATGAAAAGTGGGTCCTTCCTTTTCCTATAAAAGGCCACCACATCCCCCTCTTTTTAACACCTCTCAAAATAGTTAAGATTGTCCATGATCTACACAATAAAAATCAAAAAATACCTACCTTCCTCCTTTAATCCTCCCTTTTTGTATAAATCCTTCTATGGAAGCCTTTTGGTATAAACCAAGAGGATTTACCCTATTAATAGCTAACACCTTCTCTAAAGCCACATTAATTTATTTTCTTTATCTACCTCTCCACACCCTTTATTACATGATTTTATAATTAGAAAAAGTATCATAAATATCCTATAATTTTTTTTACTAATTGTATGATCTAAAATTACACCCAACTGCATCTAATTGGTAATGAATATACTAATTACTAGTATGGTGAACTACCGCCTCACAAAGAACTGATTGTTCATTTTTCCGTTACCTCCTCTCATAGTGGAAAATATGATAGAAAAAATATTTATATATGTTATATATTATATTTCTATTTATTAACACTTATTTTTACTTTTAGAAAAAAAATAACATTTTTTACTTTCCATTTGGTGTAAATACGACAATTTCGTCTAATAATATGTGGACTACCACCCCTGAAAATAGTGTGATTCTTTCACACACTACATGGAATGCCTTAAGGATGGGTTTAGTAAAATTTTATGATATATATAAAATTATAATTATAATTTAATTATATTGTAAACATATATACATATATTTCATTTTCGTTCTTTCTTTTAGTTCAATAATAAAAACAAAAAACAACATTCATGCGTACGTACAACTTACCGTCTCAATGAATGGTGTATTCCATTTCAAACATCTATATTAAATAAATTATAATAATTCACATATACTGAATATGAATTATATTAATATCATTATTTATTTTCTAGAATCATGAGAGATATATATAATTACTGCTGATATAACAAATTAAGGATCTTGTGCAGAACAAAGCGAATATTACCCGAATTGAAACCTTAACATACATATTTTAATAAGTGGGTAATATAATGTCATAATAAAACAATATATGATATTATATGTAATAATATGTTTCTATAATATATTTATAATAAAATTATATTATTTATATAGGAGTTTGTTATGATTATAAAGAGATTCAATACATAAGGTAAAGGGATTTCATCTCACTTTTTATTTCTGTGGGATACATGCCATGTTCACCACTCTTTACTTTTTGGTGGTGTATATACTGCCCATGAATATATTATATTATTATTATTATTATTAAATTTATGGTAAATTAAATTTCCATTTTATGAACAATATTTTAGGGGATTTTAGTTTTAAAAGGTATAAAATAAATAATGTTCTCTGCAATTTTCCTTCTTTGAAACTCATAATTTTTTTGTACCTAAATATGTTTTGTGAAATATATAATTAAAATTTACATGATATATTATGAATATATATCTTTAATGATATTATAATATTCATTTAATTTCATTTTCTTATATGTATAGTATTATCATAATTTACCAAGTGATAAGATTTTATTTAAACAATCTCATCACTTTTCAAGATTATTTAATTTTATGCTACCATTGATTAAATATTATGATCCAAATCTCAGTAAGATTCATCAATTATCTTCACATATGTTTTTAATTTATTTATATATATATTGGAATTATTTCTTCCAATCTTTGTTATGTTATACAATTAATAATGTGTTTTTAAATAAGCCAGATTTTCCATCTCTCCGGTTAGAAAATTTGTGTTCCTTTAAAATTATGTTATATAAAATGGGTTTCCAAAAAAATATACTATTCCTATATGATCATTAAAATTCATTTTTATCCTTTTTATATTTTCGACTATTTTTTAAGGAATCCATTTTTCGCTTTCAAAATGATGAATTTGTCTATACTTTTTACATTGATAACGTAATGTTTTTTGTACCTCGTACAACTTGTTATAATATATCCACCTTCAATACTTTGATGAATTAGTTTCAGGATTAATGTTTAATTTTTAAGAATTTGTTTTAAAACAGACTTTCAAATAAATGGTTTTCAAATGTTTTTCAACTTTATTTTATAAAATTTCAATGAAATTTTTTTTCAAAATGTTTTAAATATTATTGTATATTATTTAAAAGAAAATTATTTTCAAATTGATTTCATACTTTATTTATAAGTTTTCAATGTATTTTCAATGAAGTTTTTTAATAACTTTTTCAAGATCCTATTAAAATTTTTTAAAGAAAACAATATGATAATTTTTTCAATATTATTTTATAAATTTACAAGGAAAAGTTTTTTCAGAAATAATTTATTTTTTTAAAAGAAAATTTCAATGTAGAAAAGATATTTTAATCTCGAATATTTTTTAAAGGATCATTCAAAATTATTTCCCATTTAATGTAAAATCCATTGGTGTTAATCATACCTTTATGGGTAAATTATTCAATGTTTCCATTCATATTCTGTATTTGAATGGATTATGTTTTTACGGCATGATGTTTATGAAAACCAATTCTATTTCATGGGATCTGTTTATAATGAAATGGTTATGAAAACTATCTATTTCCATAGGTTATGATATGATTACATGTTTATAATACCCATTTCATATCATGGGTTATGATATGGTTATTTATGATCAGGTGGAAATTGTATGTATGATCTCACTATGATTTGGGTGGGACCTATGTCTCCCTCTAATGTATTGGGTAAAGATTTATATATCCTGAGATAATCATGGATATAATGATAAATAAACTTGGTTCAGTATTACAAGTATGGAACAAGAAATAAAATTAGTGTAGTATTAAAGGGTTGGAATGAGGGGTGAACTCAGATCAGAAATAAAGGCCTGGAATGGGGTCTGAACCCAGTTCAGAAAATGAAATTTTCCATGAATTTTGTCTCAGTAGAAATTCCTTAACTACTATGTGAAATATTTTATTTACTAATGTTTCTATGAAAATTACATATATTTTTCCTATATTACATCTTCATGGATTTAGTTCATTATTTTCTTACAATTAATTTCTTATAAATTTTCTATCTTCATATCGTGATTACAATTTATGTTCTTCGATATACAGGATATGCTATTCTATTTTTAGGATCGTGTTTTCCTAACTCAATTCTATTATTCTTACATGTCTCCATTATTAACCCTTTCTGAGCATCTAAGCTCACCGATTTTATGTTTCCTTAACTAGGTTATGAAGATATGTATTATGTTTTATGTGTCTAATAAGGATGATAGTATATAAGAACCTAGTTAGAGATAATATAGCTCACTTATGTACCAGTGTTCATGTATCCATGATTACAATGGAACTAGACCAATTAATGTCTTTGGGAATTTTTTCATGATCTTTTATGTATCCTAAAAATGTTATGTTATGTCTGTTTATGAAAAGGGAGGTTAGCTATATTCTTAGAGGTAGATTGTCCTGATTCTTGAACAAAGATAGGTGATTATCTATTGAAATTGATGTAAGTCACACTAGACCACCCCTTCGCATGGGATAATCTAATAGTTACACCACTAGTTATAAATTTAAAAATATTGGGTTTGAACAACCATTGAGGGGATATGAGGAAACATTATTCTGATGTTAATCATTATTAAGTACTCACCCATGGGTATTGAGAACATTTATGGATTTTTAAGGGATGTGACTAGAGTATTGGGTTCATCAATTTCCACACCACCCCCTTTACACTTTACTTTAACTGCCTCAACCTCTGGATCCACAGTCAGGTATGGGGAACTAATGTTAATGATCTTATTAATCATCATAGAATTGTTTTTTTTTCTGATTTTTTTTATAAAAGGTGAATAAGAGATCCTACTTTTGGGAGAATTCATTTATTGGTGGTGGTTCCAATTCTCCAGATGACGAAAGAGAGAAATTTTCTTGAGTAAGATCAAGAGTAGGAATTAGACATGAATATTTTTATTATAACTATTCCAGTATCTTAATATTATGTTTTATTCTAAGAGATAGATTCAATGGTGTCTCCCAGGGTTCCTGAATCATTACTGGATTACAAAGCTATGATCTAAGTGTGTCATGAGCATGGTCATCTATCATTTCAGTCATCCAATTATGGAACTTCCATTCACTACAAACCAGATATTCTTTGGAGTTACCATATTCCTTCAGTTGAGTGGTGAACACCTAGGTTACTTTATTTGAGGATTTTATTAGTATCAATTGTCAAAATCAACCATACCCAAGATGATGTATTTGAAGGAAATGTACATTTGGATGTTGTGACCCAGCCTCATAAAGAAGGGGAAATAGTCTTGTAATTCATTAAGTTTAAACTCATTGGGTTTCCCAGGATCTCGTAGATTTAGGAGGTTATTTTCTATGGATGTAAGAAAATAAAAAATAACTTATACATTTTGAAAGGAATATACATTGATCTAATGTTCTTTAAATTACGGGCTACCTTGATCTCTTTTTACCTTCAGTCATGATTGGTTTTGCTGCGGCTCCCACATATGGAAAAGCATTGGGAAATTAGGTGTTGACCAAGGTGATCTAGCATTAACTATTATAAGTTTGATAGTGATAATATAAATCAATTATATCCCATGAGTTTTCTATTATTAGATGGTTATGGGTTGAGATTTCGCCCAATTTCAACAAATAGAACCCTCTAGTCATTATACAATATCTTCAAACTCATAGAATCTACATAAGTATTTATATGGGATTATAAGTATTTTATGTTCATCATTAAGGTTATAAAAATAGTTTTACAAAACATTCTTTTCAATATAGATATAGTAAGTGATTATTTATGACCTTTCCATCTGGCTTAGAAGTTAGAGACCCCCTCATTCTCTCACTTCTTCTAATTTATGTGGAAAAAAATTTGTTGTCTCCCTAAAATGAAGTATATTTGAAAATAGAATTGATATAAAAGGTATTAAAAACCCATAATAGATCCTACTAGAAGGTTGATGTGCCGAATGAGGGTCAGTACTACCAGAGTCTATACAAAGATATATAGTTTTTTTCCTCTTTCTAGTCTCATGTGCCCCTCATAAGGCTAAATTAGGACATGAAGTTTGTGATATACAATTTTGGATCTGCCATACTATCAATGGGTTAGAAAAATATAATAAAAAACTCATGTGAGGGAAAATATTCATCTACCCATTCATGGTATGGATTATTTTTGGGAAACACATGGTTGTGCCTCCTCTCAATGGCTTCTATTCGAGCAGCTAGGTACTTTTGATGTTGTTGAGGAGTTCTTGATGTACTAATTTCTAGTCCACCTCATATGCATGGAATGTTGGTGAGATTCAACACAAATCTCTTTCTTTCATATCCTGCTGATTTTTGATTCATTCCATGATTGTATTGTTACACCAATAAAGAGGAGGTTGTATCTGTAATGGAAGAATTTCACGATCATTCTCATCTTCCATATTTTTAAAAACTAGTTTCCTATATTCAAAGCCACCATGATTCTCAAATTAATCCCTTATAGGTGGATTAGTTATCTCTGTATGGGTGGTAGGAGGGACACTCATTTCCTCCTAAAGCTGATATTCGGTGGCAATGTTTCCCCTGAGTAATTCCTCACTGAGTTCCCTAAGGTTATGTAACTAATTCTCATATCGGGCTAGTCATTCTTATATAGAGGGTATATATTCCCTTATAGTTTCTAGGTAGGATGTGTCCACTCCCTTCCCTTTATATTTGGTGGAATTGTTTTGAGGATGCATAATGTCTTCATTCAGAGGTTCTAGGATCTGATGCATTCTTTTCTTTTATATACATGTAGCAATTTTTCCTCAATATTAACTTCTATCAATGTACTATTTTCAGGTTAATCCCCTCTACCATAATTTTATACTCTAAATTATTTACTGGGTTGATGGTGATGATTTTAATTAATATATACTTGGAATCATTATTCACCACCTCATTTACCAAATAGTAGGAAAGATTTGTACCACCTTTTCCCCTTCAAGAGTTTCATAGTCGTCCTACTTCTGGTCCTTGGTCTGGTTGGGCCATCATGAATGATGACCTTGGTATGGATTTATTTTCCATTACAATTGTTATCCCTATCTATGGCTATGAATTGTAACCTTGAGGGAGTTTCCGATCATTCTTGGTTAATGGGACCTAAATAAAAGAGAGTACGTCATGAAGTGGGAGTAATGGATGGGATTATAGCCATTGGTATTTATCTCACAGCCTGTAAATAATTGATTTCCATTGAGATAATGAATAAAATTTCCATTGACATGTGTAATGATGATTATTTGAGGTTATATTTGAAACTCTCTGATCTATTTGTTGAGGATATAAAATCTCATTGGGTGGTGATTGAGATAAAAATACCTGCCTCCATATAGGATGGGATTGATCTTGAGACACCACCAATTTCATTATGATCTTCTTCATGGTAAATAATACTAGGGGTGGAGGTGGTGGTAATAATCCCCCATCTTTCTAGGCTGGGTTCACTACTAGACTATTTCCATGATTAAGTCCTTCGAAACCACCAAATTTGGCATAACTGTTTTCAGGCATGCACTTGGCGCATCAGATGCTTTTGGTTGGATCGACTTACTACATGAGGTTATTGGGTAGTCCATAACATTAGCTTAAGTATTTTACATTTGATTACATTTTCTAATGAGGCCCAGACTAAGAGCATGTGGGTGGACCCCTCTCTCCATTCAAAGTGTATTTACATTCTCAAAGTGGAAGAACTTTGTTAGATTGACAAAACAGACTGCACATTTTTTGGCCCCATGATATATCCAATGGATAAGAAATTTAAGGACACCTCATCTGTGTAGATTTACTATTTTGGGAATCGAGTAAAGTAAAAACCCCAAAATCACCCCATCCTCGACTGAAAATATATGATGGGTCCACCAAGGATATGTTTCAATGAGCTTGATTACTTTGGAGTCATGTATATTGTACTTTTTTATTCCTTTTTGGTCCTCCGTCTCAGTGTATAGATATAGCAGGTCTATCTGAAAATAGAGCATATTTATGGCCCAAATCTGACCTAATTACCTCGATCAGAGAAGTTTCTTGCCATCAACTTCCTAAGGGTTTCCCAAATTATCTGGAAATAATAATCCATACAAAATTCTTTCAGATGATATGGTACATCATATTTATTAGTAGTGATTAGAAAATACCTTGTCAGAATGTTGTTTCCTATAAACTACATCCATATATCCATGTCATCCCCATTTTCATCAAAGACATACTCCTCCACCTAGTCAGACTATAGAGGTTGCTTCTCTAGGTCGACTGCTGAATGAGAAAAGTTGTTTGTGATAGTTTCTGGGAATCTATATTCAATTAAACCTAGTATATTTAGAACCTATCTATTTGATGGTGTCTATATAAGGGGAGGACCTCTATGTCCAAAATAGATATTACCATGGGGAGGTTTTCCAATCTGGATTTTGGGGATATATTTCCCATAATCCATCTCTATACTATAGTGAGGATGACCATCATTTAAGTAACTATATTCTACTTCAGAGGAAGGGTGGGAAAACCCTCAAGGTGATTCAAATTTAAATAATAAAAAATTGATAACACTAAATTTGAGAGGTGTTTGGAATGTGTCCTCAATATAAAACATGGATAAAATATTATAAATTACCTTTTAGAGTTGAGTTGATGTATCATCCTACTAGATGGCAGTCACTGAAATATGTTGATAACCGTCTATTATCATAAGTATATGAGCATGATAATGAGAAGACTGAAGATTATTACAGAGAGATTCTATATTTTCACTTGGGATATGATCCTACCTTAGGATGGTTGGGGAAATATGTGGGGTAACCCTAGATTAAGCGAGGATATGATACCAATTCAAATATAAATTCTTCATTGAAATATGTAAATAGACATTTAGAATGGGAGATGGTATATGGGATTTCTCATATATGTCCTCTGAAGGTTGATAGTGTATTCAATCATTTGTAGGAGAAGGGATATTTAATTTCCCTATGTTGATCTCTACAATATATGAACATACCACAATTGGAGTGAAGATATGGGTTTAATCTTGGTTAGCCTTTTGAATATGTCATTATCTTTTTATGACTGGAATTTTCACATATTTTGAGATGATTTCTAAAACACATTGAAAAACTAAAATTGGATTGGGGATATGGGTGGAATCGGGATTGGCCATTCGAATATGATACTATATTTCATCAAGATGGATTTTCACCCATCTTGGGGTGGTTTCCAAACTACATTGATAGACTCCAATTATAGTGGGGATATGGGCCCAGTAATGGTATGCCGTTACAATATGACATAGTCATTAATCAAAATAAATTTTTGAATGTCATGATGTTATTTACAAACTATGTTGATTGAACCTAATTATAATGGGGATACATTCACAATCATGTAACTCACCCTTGACCAAAATATCCTAATAATCATCCTGGATGGGATAAAGAATATGCACTTGATCTGGAGTTTCCATATTTTAATGTCAACCATGGTTATATGATTCTCTAGTTAACGATAGGGGGATATATACATGTCCTTATAACTTTATCGGTTCTATTATATACCAGAACATATCTTATTTCATTTCTAGACAATAGTGAAACTTTAGTACAATTTGTGTAGTAGTATAGGGCAACTCATTCTTAGTGTCCAAAAAATATTAAAATATTTATTTGATTTTATCAAGGATATATGAATTTTTGTATTCTAAATTATTCCATTGGATCATACCGATGGGATACATAAATGGGGGTTGAGATATATGCATTCACCATTATCACTAACATGGTATATTGTCATACATGGTGGTGATTACACAAATGAGACTGCTTGCTAATTTTTATTAGGATACATATGAAAGATTTTTCATCAGATATGGGGATATGATCTCACTCCCCTAGATCTGAATATTTTTGTTCCTGACATGATTTCCATAGTTGTTGGGTATGAGATTCTAGGGTTGGAACCTATCAGGTTGTTCCCTTAGTAGGAGAATGAGGGGAATTATTTGGATGACTTTGGTGATGGAATTTGACATGATCTATCCATGTGAGATCCTAAACTAGGATTGAGATATATATGTCCTCTTGATATGGATTTATAAGGTAATAAATGTGTTTATTTTCATGTTCCATGGATAATTCCTTAATGTTGTTTGATGCAGTGATAGAAATTACCAGTTTTGTCACAAAATTCAATGAATGAGGTATGGTATAGGCTTCAATGTTTGGGGACACCTTTATACTTCTTCAAGGGTCAATAAAATACCTTGTTAGTGGCATTCAATGAATATCTCATTCACCATCCAATAATGAAGGTGTTTGTTGGGTGATATTGTTTTGAGACCCTTGGATGTTACAATCACCGATTAGGTGCTAGCATGTTATATTGATGATTCAATGTTCTTGGGACAAGGTGATATTTTTGAGAAAAATATTTATAGTCTAAAGGAAAACAAAGAATAAGTTAATAGATTAATTCATCATCAAAATAATAAAACATGCTCAATTATCTTTTTATGGGTAAATTTTTTTTATGATTATTGGTTTCGATATTTTTATTAGGTTGGATTTTTTGAAATGGAATGTTTCACAAGAAACCCAGTAACATTTTATTATTGAACAACTCACATTGGGTTCACCAATTTTTCGACAGAATGGTTTGGGCTATCTCTGTATAAAAAATAGGATTCCTAATGAACATTATAACTTAGTTATTATATTTTCACATTCTTTTATGTTGGGTTCATAATTATTTTTTCCAATGAAATGGTATAGTTTATCCGAGATTTTGAAACATTATCACTGGTACCTATAAAAACTTATTTATTCTTTTATCAGATTATTTCAGGTCAGGTTCACCATTTTTTCGATGAACATATATTCAATTTGATTGTGTGTGTCTATGTGTGTGTGTTTGGGGAGGGAGTTAATTTAATTTCACAATCTATTCACGTTGAGTGAAACATTTTTTTCTATGAAAAACTTCCAATCACTCCCACATCCCTAATGAAAACGGTCCCACTTTCAAAAGGTAGATGGGAATTTGGTTTTCTTGACTAACAACTCCTAAGAACTCACATTGGCTGAGAGGATGGGTGTTTGGGCTCATCAGAGCATTTGTTAGGGAATTATTTTAGACTTTGGGACTCTCTTATATATATAAGACATGTTTTTAAATATTTTCCCATATCCAAGAAGGGGATAGTTACCCTAACGAAACTATCAGGTTTCGAATCCTTTCTTAATTAAGATGGTGTTCAATTAATGAAACAATAAATATAAATCATAGGTTATACATATTTTTTTCATTATTTATTAACAATAAGGGGTTTTTTTATCTTTTAAGCCATATGAAAAGAAAATATAGAGTTTACTTCAGTCTAGGATGGAGGTTCGATCTTCCAAATTTCGATTTAACCACTTGAAGGAATCCTCTGTATCCTATAGAAATAGAAATGAAAACCCACGTAGTTAATTTAGGACCAAGCCATGCATTTTATCTTTATGTGGAAAGGATGCATAAATTTCCATCTAAGCATTGGGTATATATCTTGTCCCGATTAAGGTTTTATGCATATATTATTTATAATTGTAATCATAGTCCTTATAGTTCAATAGAATTTCAAGAGGAATGCAAAACGAGGTTCCATGAATTGAGGGATTCTTATTATTAATGTATAATGATACTTTAAAGTCCTAATGCTCACCTAAATCATGATATATGGAGGAAATGAGATATAATAAGATATTAGATGCACTTCCTATAGATGTGGGACTTTCACAATAAATAACACAGATAAGACCTGATTTTAAACCTTAAGAATGATATTACCCCACAAGTGTGGGCATGGTGTTAATGATTTATACCGATCTTGCACCTTAAAAAGGTTCCTTATTTACCCTATTAATAATAGGAATCATAGTACTCATAGTTCAGTTAGGTTATTAATCTTCTGATATATGAGGAAATATTGTAGACCCATATGAGGTGGGCACTATAGGATGTAGAGGGACATGCAACATGGTGGATTCCTACATTATGTATCCATCCCTTATCCTTTGATGGATAAAGTGTGGGTTCCATGTTAGGTTAGTTGAAAATTCGTGGATAATATGAGTCCAGAGAAAATAGTCTAATATGAACACTCTCTACACAAATGGGATACTCCACCTAAGGCTCATGGATGAGGTTTCATATGGTTCAAGGTTATATACCAAGGTATTCTTTCTTCACAAGTTTTATATATCAATAGGTCATCCATTGAACTAGGCTGACATGTTTGGGTGCCTTAACAAGATATTCTTGACTTGTATGAGGGTTGTCGATTATACTTGGTTATATATTAAGATGGATTCACATGAACTAGGATGACATATCTAGAGGTCTTCTCATGATCTGGGAAGACATTTCAATATTCTTTTCAAGACCATCCTTACATATCTAAGGGTTATTGAGTGAACTTGAGGACATGTTCATAGGGATTTTCATGAAACAAATAGACATGTCTAGAGGGATTAAGATGAACTGGGATAAACTATCTAGATTTCCTTACAGGATCTTCCAAAAATTAATGAAGGTTGTTTCATGAACTCATTAAAATTCCCAGATTCCTTTTCATGAATGAGTTTTAAATGTATAGTGGGATTCACATGAACTAGGTGGATTGTTCATAGAGATTCACATGAACTAGAAAGACATGTTGAGATGGATTCAAATGATCATGGTGAGTATATGAGGGATACCATATAAAGAATGAATGGATCATATGAAATAGAAGACCCCTTTGCATAAATATCTGTATAAATTTCAATGCATGAATCTTCCTTCATTTTTTCCTTTCATCACATGAACGACTCAATGTTTTTAATGCATTTTTCTACTCAGGACTTGCGTGATTAGGAATACATATAGAAGGTCCTTCAGGCGATCAAACTAGCTTACTGATGGGCCTTAGCTTGATCAATTAACTGGTCATGTGAAGCATAAAAAACCTTTTCTTAGTCTCTTACGTTACTCCCCAACATTTTTCGGTGGAATACTATTAATATCGTGTAGTCATCCACTATGGAAAGTCTATTCTTTCCTTCAAGTGTGTTTCTTATCTATGTGATTGGGGGAATTTTTTGTTCATACCCTCCCCTAATCTATATTTGATTCAATGGAAATTAAGTGGCATATCTTTTGATGACTAAGTGGGGAGACTCAAATGAATCTATAATATATCATACGCTTCACATGATCATGTTTCATGTAAATAATGATCTCATCCTTTTGAAATTTAATAAATATCAACCTCATGATCAATCCATTATTAACAGCTTACATGGACCCATGTATTTTCAATGGGCTTCCAAGTGATCAAACTAACAGGTCTGAGAGCCTTCACAAGATCTCCTCATTTTTATAAAGGTGGGTTCCCTAGACCCAACTATATCAATACATTTAATTATAATTTCATATATACATTTAGATATGAATGATATATAGTTACCATTATAGTGTAGATATTTTTGTGTCCACTATTTTATTTTAAGGTCCTTAGATTATTTTTGTATAAAAGCATTATAACAGATCCCATGTATAATGTGATCCTTGAGATACTATGTCATTAATCTTGAAAAAAATGTCATATGGTCTAGAAACATTATACTAGCCAGACACAATTGATGTATGAATATTAGGATTTGGGGGATTATAAGCATTGATACTTCTTCTCATGAAGTTCTCACTTGGTGATCTATGGTAGGTGAGATCATGAGGATAGACATACCAATAGAAACACCACATGTTTTCATTATTCGTTGGGTGTTCCTATCTTCAGACATGTGTATTGGTCTCCTAACATGAGATCATTTTCAATATGTGTCATTTGATCACGTACTTTGATGCAGTAAAGTACCTTCATAATGTAATCATGGCGAGGTAGCTTGTTTTGGGTGTGTCACTTGTGGTATAGCATTGGTTGAATATTCAATATAGGATTTATCGCTTCCAAGATGAGGAAGTAATATATCGGTCTGAGTTGATCAGGATGGTGGTACCTTCATAAGTCTGTGGTCACGAATGTAAAGTGTAAATCCATCTAGTTAGATCAAAAAACAATGAATCAATGGATGATGAATCATGTGTTCATTATTTTTTATGAAATATCTAAAGAAAAATATATTTTATTACACAGTCCACATTTGTAGGTTTTTTTTCATTGTTATAAAAATTCCTTATCTTTATAGTGGCCTTGATGGGTTCCTAGACACTTCTCTTGGTCTGTGAATACTAATCATTTCTATTGATAAAGAACCTAGATGGGCACACACAATAGTGTATTCAAGAATTTTCCCTATAATGGTGAATATGAATATTGGACATGGTGGGACCCACCATGGGGTCCGAGAGTTATCCAAGTTATCGATAATCTATAAATTAATAAGATAATTATTATTCATGTAATGAATAATTAGGTTGAATTTATTTATTGAATGTATTCATGAGGTATTTAGTGATTACAAGAAACAATGCTATTCGAATGAATATTCATTAAATATTCTATGTTTCGTTAATATTAGCAAGCATTTAAAGTCAATTAAATAAATCATTTTTACCATGTAATATATCTAATATATTTTACAGGTACTTGATAAAATATAAATGATATTTATGGCATAGCTAAGTCATTAATTATTAATAAATAATTATTTATTTAGTGTACATTTAATAAATTGGGTATGGGGAACCCTTTATAGGTATTTGAGCATCCACTATAAATAAGTGGAGAGAGGCACCTACATAATGACTATTCACAAAGAGTTCTTGAGATCCTCTCTCTCCTCTCCCACTTTCTAGTGATAGAATCTCTTGATCCTAGAAATCAGATCGACCACATATCCTTTTATGGAAGAAACATTGATGCGATGATCATTTGGACAACTAAAGCATCATCAGATCGTCACGCTAGCCCCTAAAATTCAATGACCAACACTCCAATGATATTTTTTATCTTTTTTGAAAGATCTATAGGAATTATGATTTTTATTCCTTGATCAATGAATGTCGGTGAAGAGAGACACACAATATAACTTTGATTTCAATGAGGTTCACATTGAGTTTAAATTTATTTGCTCTATTAAATTTGCATGACAGCCTTAGAACGTATTGGGACATGGGTCAATAAACGATAAATGTTTGGTCATGTTAGGATTATAAAATTTTAAACCCTTGAACCACCAGCTTCAGCTATTCCCTTAAGCACATTTAATTGGTATCAATTAAATTTCATGAATATTCTAAGCCAAGAAAATTAAACTAGATTAAAATTTATGTAGAGGAACTTTTTTCAGTCCGAAAAGAACAAAACACACCTCAATCCTTCTTTGAACGACCAAGTTATAGTCATCAAATTTTTTTAATAAATATCATTTGTGGTTATATAGGTATTAAAATTTGAAGAACATATATTTTAAATATATGTTATTTTTATCTGTTATGCGTTAGATGAATTAAATTCTCGGGAAGTATACAATTCTAGATGAACACTATGGCCAAAATTGTTTTTTATTATATAAATTGGATTATAACTTTTGTGCAATTATTCTATGGTATATACAACATGATTATGAAAATTGGTTATTTTGGGTGGGCGGATCGAATAGAAAAAAACATTGTTTTATATTTTATAAAGGTGCCTATAAATGTAGGCTTTTGATGTAATTTCCAATAAAAGAAAAAGGGAATTAAGGGAATTGGACCATCGAACATAAACAATAAGCCCAATAATATAGGTGGACTGAATTTAACAATGTATAAAAAATATTATAAAACAAAAGAAGGTCGGTCCACGCCTTTTCATCCATTCATCCTCCTCTTGCGAGGTATCACTACATAACTGAACCTCCTCAGCCACTTAGCGGGTACCCTCCTCTACTGCCTCGAACTAGTGGATATCGAAGCCCCCTAACATAGGTGATAAACTATTTTGGTCACCTTTATCTTCCTCTCATGAAATCACCAATGGATCCTACCTCTCCCATGAGGGACCATTATCCGACTACACCCCATGGTGGTACCCCCTCTCTTTTCACCGGTGCTTGTTCGGTGCCACCCTTGGTCGACCTCAAGACCTCCAGCCACCATCGTCGTTGTTCGGACAAACCCAAAGACATGAATCCTCTCCAGTTGTAGTAATCATCACTGTATCCTTCATCCAATTTGGGACCACTCCAAATATGGGGATATTTTTTATCAAAAAACAGGAGTCTTCAGGCTGCATCAGCTTTCCTTGGTTTGCAGCCAACCGAGCTAGCACAACAACCTCCATGGATGCTCATCAACTTTCGTGGACTACAACCGGTGGTTACAAGATTTACTAGTTGTAGATGAACCACCCCAACCACCAAATAAATTTATGGTTTTCATTCTTCTATATAGACGGGATTGAATCCATTTGGTTGTTAGACGCGTATATTTGAGATCCTTCGATGAGAACTAAAGAGAATAAATTGGTCCTCTTTCTCCTATAGATGTAGGAAAATCACCGAACCCTGTTAATTTTTTTTATATGTTTCTTCTTCTCCTTTTGAGTGATTTTGGTTCCACACATCTCCATTTCTCCCCAAAATGTGTTATCAAAGGATAGTCAGAGCGATCAGAGGCAAATCGGATAACTGACAGTGAGTTTTCCTGTGACCAAAAAATTAATGTATGTTAGAAAATATTTTCTAGGATAGATTTGTGATGAGGATGACAAGATAATTCCAACGGCACAAGATTAATTGATAATGGAGCTAAAACGAAGGAGATAAGCTCAGTCAAATTTTTGGCAAACCCGCATGTGAACAGTAACCCCATGCTGGAGAAGATTGTACTGTTCACATTGCCGAATTTTTTTTTGGAAAGAGTCTAACAACTACAGTGGTGTGCCACATCAACGACACATCAATATCACATCATCGACACTTCATCAAGAAATTTGGACAGTCAAACTTGTATTGGCGATAAATTGGCCAATTGGTGTTTGATTTCGATGATCCAAGATTCGATTCTAACTATTTCAACCGTTACGAATGCATCCATATGGTTATTTTTTAACAAATTCTCAATTTATCCAGTGGTGAAAAAGATGTAATACATCGATGGTGGTGACTGTGTTTTGTGAAAACAACGATGGATGGTGGTGGAGAACTACCAAAATTTGAGATCGAGATGTTTGATGGTTGGAACAATTTCGGCTTGTGGCGAAGCACAATGAAAGATATTCTTGTGAAGCAAGGAATGATGAAACCATTAATCATAGAAAAGACCAAGGAAACAAGTAGAGATGATTTGGAAGAGCTAGATATGGGGGACATTGGAACAATTTTACTTTTTATAGTGAATGAGGTAAAGTACTCGGTGTTGGACGAGATCACTAAAGGAGATCTGGAATAAGTTAGAGCAGCAGTATGTGGCGAAGTTTCTCACCAAAAATTTGTTCTTAATGAACAAATTGTACTTGCTGCAGATAGATGAGGGGTAAAATTGGTTGGATCATAACAATGAGTTCAACAAGATCTTGATATAGTTATTGGGGCTCGGTGGGAATGTTGGAGAGGAAGACAAAGTAATTTTTTTATCTCTACCAAGGTCATTATATGGGATTGTGACTACATTGCTCACGGGGAATAAAACATTGAAGTTGTATGTTGTGATGGTGTCGCTTCATGATTCAGAAGAATTCTGAAGATCTGCGACACATATAAGTGATAAAATCATGGTTATGTGAGATGATAAACATGGGAGGAGCCACAATCGAAAGCTATGAGGTAAATAATGGTGGCCAAAATTGAGGGGATGCGATACTAGTGAAATCACTTGTTTCTGGTGTTATAAAAAGGGTCACAATAAAAGTAATTGTGGAGAGAACAAATGGTATATTTCTATTAAAGAGAAATTTGAAGAGAAGGATATACACATTTACTAATTATCATTATATGATGAAGTCTACATGACAATGGAATGCTTGCACTCAGTTGGGAGAGTTGAATGGGGAGAAGTGTAGTGTCATTACTGCAGAAGATATAAGCACATAAAGCGGGAATGTCACATTCGAATAAGGAAGAACGAGCGGGCTCAAAATAAAAAGGTTGATGGATGGGTACTGGATTTGGGGAGCTCAGTACACATATGTATGATGAAAGGTGTGTTTCATAATTTTTTGTTGGAATGATATGCGGTGAGACTTGGTGATGGGTCAAAATGGGTGGTTCGCGGAGTCAGGATGGCGAAATTGAGGACACCTGATGGAGGAGTACATAAACTAACTGATATGAAATTCATTATGAGGATGAGATGGAACCTGATATCATTAAGTAGGCTTGATGTGAAAGGATTCAAGATTTCCATAGCAAGTTGAGTACTAGATGTATCATGTGGGGAAGAATTGATGCATACTGAGAAGGAGTGCCAAGAGTTGTTTCATTTGAAGGGGACTATAGTAAGCTCATGATCTATTGAATAATGTAGAAGTGCCACGTTATCTTGCATGAAGAAGCATGTTCAATTTGTTGATGAATTTTTCCACACCTGCAAAGAGTCTACAGGTGAAGCTTCTACCCAGAATTGGTCGTGAGGGTGAGATTTTTGTGGGACACTCCCAATATGGGGACATTGTTTTAGTAGAAACATGAGTCTTCAGGCTATAGCAACTTACCTTGCTTGGCAGCAAACCTAGCTAGCACCACAACCTCCATGGACGCGCAACAACTTTCGTGAACTACAGCAGGCTGTGAGAGGATTTTTCAAGGGTAGATGAACCACCCCAAACACCATATAAATTTATAGTTTTCCTTAATATATTTAATTGAGAATCAATCCATTTTTTATTAGATGTGTGTATTTGTGATCCTCTGATGAATACCAGAGAGAATAAATGGGTCCTCTTTCTCTTGTGGATGTAGGCAAATTTTTGAACCACATTAAATTTTGTGTTGATCCATTTTTCATCTGTTATTGAGTGATTTTGGTTCCACAAGCCTCTATTGCATCCCATCATCCAGAGACCTTGAATTTGATACCCCTCAAAGACCGCTCCCTCCATTAAGATCCTTCAGGCCGCCACCCAAATCTACCAGCACTGCCCCGCTAGGGTGACTGCCTCAACACTTCCACTTGCTTCATGTAGGCAGTTTCTCCTCTACCACCCTCAACCTTCGTGAAAACACATGTCACAAACTCCTTGATTACACCACCGCCTAAGTTCCCAAATACCATGTGACTAATCCCTTACAAGACTGATCACAACCACCATGGGTGCGTGGTAACCCCTGCTATGATCCAGTTGAATCGGATCCACTCCAAGAACGAGTCTCGGAGGACTTGCCTCACCCAGAATGGTCTGGAATTGGATTTTCAAGGCCTGAAAAAGGGTTTTCGTGGGTTTGAAATAACCTATATTGGTCATACATGGGGTTTTGGGGGTCATGTTAATTAAATAAATTAATTTTATTTTAGAATAAAATTTAATGAATTAAAAAAATTGTTCTTTTAAAAATTAATAATTTTAAAATTCAGAAGAAATTAATTTCATTCTTGAATTAAATTAATTAATTAATTTAATTATATTTTGGAATTAAATTTTAATTAATTATGGGAGGAATATAATTAATTTTTTTTTTCATTAATTCAATTAATTAAATTAAATTCCTTCACACATTAATTGATTGAAATTTAAATTATTTGTGGTCTTATTTTACCTACTGACTAGTCTAGAGCATTGATCAACTGTGTATGTCTGTTTTAAATATTTAAATATTTATGATTTATTTTGATGACTATAAATAACTAAGACGGTTTACAGATTATCATTTTTTCAGTAGATATGTGAAAGGGTCTGCACATCCAAATTCACCAATTGTATATTGTGCTCCTATTCCCCCTTTCCAACGAGCGAGTACATTTGTACATCAATAGATAAGATGTATAAGATGGACCCCACCTAGACGAGGTAAAATCCACAATAGAATGAGACACACTAGATGGGTATGTGCTAAATCAAGAGTCAATTGATGACTTAGGTATGATTCCCTTATGTCTCAGTTGATCCATTGAGTTTAAATGGATCCATCAGTTTTAGATTCTCAAGACCTGTAGGGTGTTTTATTTTCATTATGCATTTGTTAATATTTTATGAATTTTACTAACACTCGAGAATAACATAAAATAAAACAAATAAAATTCATAAGGATGAGATGTGTGTTTTTCTATTCGGGTCAACTCTAAGCATTATAAAATAGATTGAAAAAATAATAGAAATGGATTATATTAATCAAGAATAATAATAAATAACACTCAAAAATATTAAGTCTGTATCCACCTTCATCATTTGAATTTGAACAAAATAAGGTGTTTGGGGTGATCATCAACCAAATTGGAGGTTTTATCTTTCTTTGGGGGAGTTCTTATGAGAGTGATGAGTTGATTTAAATAAATTTCGCATCAAAGAAGTATCCAAACCTTTATTTCTAAAACTTTATAGGATATCGTTGGGTAAATCATGTTTTGGAATTTAGAAGATGGGATTCCACTAATGTGATCGAGGATCTGTGAGTTAATGATGTTGGCCAGTCAAACTCTTACATTAATATATCGTATTAGTGGCATAGACGATGCTTTTAGATTAATGTAGAGAGGTTCAAGGACCCTATACACTAGAACACTAAAGTGAGACAGTATTCTAATTCTAGTATCGAGGGTTCTTAGAAGTCAATAAAATAGTGGGATACATGTACTGATTTAATTAATTAATCGACTATGTTGAAATTAGTATTAATGATAAAAGTAAAATCTGATATATTTTATGCTTTTAGAAAAACCGAAAGTAATACCATAGATACACTGTGATAAACGTGGGAAAATTAAATATCCAACCTAGCATGATTTTACTAGACTTATACATGAAACCTCATATAATACTATGGTATAAGAAATTTAAGGTGATTTTGTTAGCAATATCTATTAATCCACCTTAAGAAGCATTCATGTAAAATTGATTACATGAGACTCATGTTTGATGCATATTATGGTTATGTCATAATGCATTCATAGATGTCAGATGTAAATTGTGGATACTATATTAGGACATGGAGGATTTGACTTGTTGGATCATCATTGAGAAGAATTGTTGGAAATGTATTAGTTGGATTTTAATGGATTATATTACATTAGTTGTAAGTAAATATGAATTGAAGATCTATATTTTTTCAAGAAATCCCAATCTTGCACATTTTCACCCAATTAATGTAGCTCCTTTTTAATATTACAAAACATGAATGATTGAGTATTTGCTACCATTCCATTTATGTATGGTTCACTAGGTAAAAAAACATTAAAGAAAGTTTAATTTTTGTTCTTATGGGGAACAAGTTAAAGGGAAAGGCGATAAGGACAATGTCAAGAGCGATGCCAAAGCAACCTTAACAATTTCCATTAAAGAGATTGGTGATAAACAAGGGGTAATTTTCTTTTCATATCATGAAATAAATCTATGGAAGTTTAATCACAATGAACTTAATTAAAGAAGAAATTAACTGCTTATTCTTCATGTATATTCACAAATTATATGTAATTTCTCTATAATACTTTTTGTGTAATAAGTAAAATATACCAATCACATATGTGTATTGAAATATAGAATCATTATAAGTAATGGAAATATTTAAATAAGTATGGTGTATTATCCATGAAATTGAGAAAGTGTGGTTCTTAAGGCACTAGTGAGAAGTACAAAACATCTATATTTCTATGTTTAGTGATTCAAGTATAGATTTATTGAGTATGACCCGAACATTTATCTCATGTTTAAATTAGACACGAGGATACATTATTCAATGTTTAAAAATGAATTATGTTTGGGGTGTTTGATACGGAACAAATAGTTATTAATAGAAGAACTGTTATAAATACTTCATGAATAAAAAATATAAGACATATATACCCAGTATTGGACTAATAATTCTTTTTCAAGAAACACTAAAAGTTGACATCAATGATATACCCATTATGGTATTTATACTCATGGATAAAAACACTTAAGGTATTATCGATGTATATATATATATATATTCTATTTTAAAAAATAAACCATTATAAACAAAGGTAGGATATAAAGATTTCATAACTAGGTCTACTAGATAGTGTGAACTATTCCATGTGTAATCTAATGGTAAATATACTTCATATTATTTTTTTATGTTCTTAAGGAATGTGAATGTGACATGTGATATATGAATGGTCAGATGATATAAGTTGCTTTAGGCTGGAATGACAAAGAATATATTGACAATTCATTCATCATTCAATATAATGTATCAAATATTAACAGCTAAACATACAATATCTTATCCACATCAGTTCTATAATGTCAATAAGGAGGATTTTCTATGAATCTTAAAAGTTAATATTTATCAAAAAAATGTATCATGGGGAAATTCCTATATGTAAATTTTCTTATACATCATCTTTATTATGTATGTAAAAGGATAATAGATATTGATATATATATATATATATATATGAATACATTGCAGAAACATTCATTTCATTTTAAGATGTTATTCATAAATAACATCGATATAAAACAACAATATTCCAATTATAATAAAATATTGATATCATATGAGTTAACGTTTGATGAAAATCCATTATTTCATAAAACATTTTTTATATGCAAAGAGCTTATTAGGATATAAACAATATTTCATCATGTAAAACACAATGTTATTATATAGTATTAATCCTAACGGTCTATTGATATATTTCATAAAAATCCCTATGATTGATAATATATAATTACGTTGTAAAAAATATATAAAAAAAGTGGTTCAAAAATCTATTTGATATAGTGGGAGAAAGATTAAGTAGGGTTTAGTAAATTCTCTAGATGAACATGTAGTTCTCATAGGAACAAGTTCCACAAGAGATGTGAAAGAGGAATGTTCCAGAGACACATACTATATAAGAATCTTAAAACCACAGTGATGTTTTTAAAATCACTATGGATTGTGGTACTATTTTATTCATAATAATAAATCATACAAATATGATGTAAATGGAAATTATCTAAAATTTAATATATGAATTAAAATTCAATAATAGATTACATTTAACAATGTATAATAAGATTACTACTTTGAATACTATGGTGGGTATTCAAGTGATACTATACATGGATGGTATAAGTGTAATACCAATACAGATCAATTTGGTATAAAAATTGGGTATACCAAAATCCAGAGAATTTTAATTATCATAGCTAATTTATATGATCAATTTATTGAGCATCGGATGTCAAGACCACCAATCGTGGAAGGTGTTTATACGATGCAGCTAGAAAAGGATGTTGAAATCAAAGAAAGATAAAAAGGGGTTTAAGTTAGTGAAATCCATTTTAGTATAAAAAAAATCAATAATATCATATAATATTCATTTGGACTGATTTTTTTCTATGTGTCTTCTAGAGGATTTATGGTTCTCCATTGTTTTCCAAGATAAAAATGTTTGGTATTTTATGGAACACAGTTATTGAACTTATAGTAATTCTTGGCTAGGATTAAAGTAAAACTCTAGTGATTGGATAAAATTAAAACACTAGGTTTTAAGAAACAAGATCGATTAATGTAGATCTAAAAGTTTCTTAGTCCTAGTCAATTGTATGTATACATTCATGGTATTAAAAAATACAAGTTACAAAAATTCAAGAGTGAATAGTTATAATTGATAAATGTTATATATATTTCCAAGCATAATTTCATGGGTATAGGAGGGGATTAATGTGGGGAGTTGAATTCCATATACTTATTTTATGGATCAATCTAGCATTTTGAGAAATTTAAATGAAATGATATTGCTACCATAAACTTTATTGTAAGAGAATTCCAATTATATCTAAGAGAACATCGAAGGATGTAGTAAAAACTATCCAATTTTTGTTGAGTAAGTACAAAGTATATGTACCTAGTATATGGAGGAAGGGATACTACTTTTCAGGGGATACAAACTAGTATTCATTATATTTGTATGGTCTAATATCCTAGTTAGGCTAAAGGATACGAGAAATACAAAATCACTAAATTTAGTGGAAGATATATTTACAAATACTGAATGTGTTGCATCTTTTGAGACATATAAGAAGTAGTGTAAAAATACAATAACGTGTTTCAGTTCTTGGAATCACATATAGTACGTAATATTTTTTCATCATGATAATTATTTCACTGGTACTAGCCAAGATTTTTGGTTTTGACAATAGAAAAAAGTGTTATACTAAGGGATTACATCTCTTGAGATGTTTTCCATAAGGAGGTGAGTTCTAATTTATAGGAATTTCCACTCATTAGAGACATGGAATACCTATCAACTAAAGCTATGAATTTGTAGAGACATGATCTTATTCTTGTGAGAGCTAACAAGGATGGTTATAAATTTAGATATTCTGAATGTGGGAGTGTTATAAAAATTGGTTCAATAGACCCATCTTTATTAATACCTTTTGAGTAAAATTTCATTTATATAGTTATATATGCATGATGTATACGTACCATAATATCGTAGAAATTTCTGCATCAACAATTTAATGGTAATGGTCATAGATTAATTGTCATATCAAAAGGTTATAGAAAATAACAAACTATAACGAGATCATAGAGATACAATGATATTATTCTTAAAAAATGTATAATGGTCCAGATACATCATACTAACTAGACATAGTTGATATATATCTATCAGGTAATGGGGGCTCATAAGTATTGATAATTATTCTCATGAAGCTCGAACTTGGTTATCTTTAGTAGGTGAGATCATGCGAACAAACCCAAAAATTATAACACCATCTTTTCTAGGTTCCATTGGTTTAAACTATCTATAGAAAAGTGTATTGGTCTACTGACATGAGATAATCATCAATGTTTTCCATTCGATTATGTACACTGATGCAAAGAAACACCCAATTTCAATGAAATCACGGTAAGGTATCTTGTATTGGGTTCATCCTTGGTGGTATGGCATAAGTTGAATGGACAAGATAGGATTTTCACTTTCGATTTGAAGAAGTAATATATTGGGATTGGTTAATCAGGAGAGTAGTACCTTTAGAAATCCTTGTCTAATGATGTTGAGGGTAAATCCATCCAGTTATATCAATAGAATATAATGTAACAAAGGATAATGACACAACTGTGCATCATACTTTATGAGATATCTAAAGGAAAAGAGATTATATTAAATAATTAATGTTTATAGGTTGGTTATCATTAATATAATTGTTCCGTATCTCTTAAGGGGCCTTGATGGGTCGCAAGACTCCTCTTTTCCTCTATGTAGACTTTTCACTGATTTTGAGATAAGATCCTAGACGGTCACAAAAAAATCATATTCCCTAATGTTCCCTATTATAGTAAATAAGAATATTGGAAATGACGGGCCCCTCCATAGGGTCTAAGAGTTGTCCATGTAATCGATCACTGATAAAAAAATAAATACATTATTATTCAAGTAATGAAAAATTGGTCTGAATTTATTTATTAAAGTTGTTTACAATGTATTTAGTGAATACAATAAATAATATTATTTGAAATAATATTATTTTAATATTCTAGGTTTCTTTAATATATGTAGGAATTATGAGTCAAGTTAAATGACTTTGTTTTATCACCTAATTTTGAAAATATATATTACAGGTATATGATAAAATATATCTAATAATTATGAAAGATTTCCTTTAATACAAATGGATTAAGGAACCCTCATCGGGTATTTAAGAATCCAATATAAATAGAAGGAGATATGCTATCACAAATTGACTATTCTCTAAAATATTGGAAGATACTCTCTCCCCTCTCCCACTTTATATGGAGAGATGCTTTCTATCCAAGTGATCAGACCAAGATAATCTCCTTGTAGAGAAGGAATGTTGATACAGTGGTTTTCGGGACATTGATGACATCACCAGATAATATTTCTAGCACCTGAAATTTTATGTTAAATACTCATTTGGACCTTTAAATAATGTTTGTAAGATCTAGAAGGATTCTTATTTGGATACTACAGGTAATTATCACTAGTGAGGAGTAATGCACATGAACTATTTGATTGGAAATATGTACACATTCTGATTTAATCTATGATCTCTACAAAATTCACATGAGATCCTTAGGCCATACCAAGGTTCAAATCATTGGATACGACATGTTTCTTCAGTTTTGTATATACAAAATTTAAATCCCTAGACAACTAACATCCACTATGTTACCTTGTACCTTCACTCATATCAGGGGGCCATCACAAGATCTTATGACACATCATAAGGCCTTCAAATGATCAAATTACTGATCATGGGATGTTATTAATCCCCTTATATATGAATAGAAAAACTCTTATTACATAAGGACACCTCCATTTTCAGATTTTGTCATATGATCCCATTTGAAATTTTGAAATGGTTTTCTGTTGGTTTTCTACCAGAGTGTCACATGATCAATTATATATATTTGAGGTCTACAACATGTAATTCCCCGACCCTAGTTACCTAGAGTCTATGAAATATTACCTAACATTTGCATGATCACAAGGGAGAAAATCCCAAAAGACTGATCAGGTTAGTAAAATTGGAAGTACAAGATACATATAGATGTTTTACATTACATTATAAAATGAAAAGAAACAACAACATTGTCTCCTTTGAACACATTCACATTGCTTAGAATATCTCCACTGGTCAGTCATAATATAATTCTTCACTTCCTGGGATATATAAAACATTTAATGGGGTGATCTCAGATGCTCATTAAGGATAACAATATAGATGAAGCTTTTATAAATAAGCATAATCATTGAAGGCAATGTATAAGACTAAAAAAAATCCTTTTAAACATCATCTTCAGCATAATGTGGAAAATATAAATCAATACTTCCATTTACCTATTCACATGGATATTCTAATAGTCTAATAATTACATTCAATATCAAAATACAATTTTATATTGTTGAAATTCATAATGCCAGAATTCATAACTACATATTCAAAGCCTCATTCCAAGACTACAAATAACATTTTGTCATCGCCTTGTTCCAAGATAGTAATTTGCCTCATGAGAACTACTGATGGATCAAGGAGCTACAATGGGCTCCACTCGTCACTTACTAAGTCCAATGCATTCCTTATATGAAAAGCATGAAACGTAACATAAACATTCGTATTAAAACTAGCATAACAAATGTTAATACATTAACCATAAAACATGAACTATATAAAAATAACACATCCATAGTCAAATGTATCACAAAAAATTCAATACAACATTTTAGATTTTTATCATAATAAATTAACATCAAACATGTGTAAAATCCAGCAATGGATTTTGACATAGATGTAATCAAATCTATTTGAGAGAAACATCTCTTTCTATTTGGAAATCATTTATGAGTCACACAATTATAGAAGAAAACATTTATTTTAAAAATATTTTTATAAGATTGTAATGGAATCCTCGAAGGTGTTATAACAGAGTAAAATAGTTGTGCCCTCCGTATAAGGTAAGAAAACATCCTTACCATAATTCGTCTAAAAGGACATAAAGTATCGTGTTTGGAAAATGACAGAAAGATTCCATTCAAAACATTTTATAAAAATTCAACCAAGGGTGTAAATGAATTTGACCCATTGTCTAGTAAATATGAAAATTGTATTCAAATAAATATTTAAGAAACATAGATGTGGATGATAATGAGGTCCCAGTAGATACTCACATATAAATAACCTCAAATAATAACGAAATTGTAAAATTTAACCGTTACATTGTATTTTGTCTTGGTAGAGAGTATGTTAACCTTTAGTATAATATTTAAATCACTTTTATTAAAATATACAAGAACCACATACATAAATATGATATCATATATTATCTTCTCATATTACTTTTTTAATGATATATCAGTAGTAGCATCATTTTGGGTATTCACTAGTTTGTTTTCCTTTATACATTTTGTTAAGTAAGTCATGTTTGTTATGGAGAGGATGTATTTGATGTTTATACAAAATAATATTAAGTTCTTAAACATTATTTTTAACCATAAAAGGAAAATTATTCTTGAATGGTTATGAAGAGGAATGAATCTCATTCCGTTCGTGGAGACGGTAATCCTTACGTACGCACGAGCAAAAATTCCATTCAATTAAAGGTGATATAGTATTTAATTGGATGGTATATCATATATACATGAACATTAACATATTAATTTTTTTATTTGCATTAATTATAGTCATTATTAAACCCATCCAAATAATGAAGTGTAAATTAACAAACTACACCATGACGTGGATACGGTAAGCTGTCTGTATGCATGTTTGATGACTTTCTCATTCATAGGATGGATAGAATAATGAATATAGTTTTACCATACTTATAATAATATCACATTATGTGGAAGGTACTATAGTTACTATTTTGGAATGAAAAAAACAAAGAAAGAGGATGTTGACGAAGAAAATAACTTAGAAGTAGGCGGTGAAATTATTACATCTTATTCGGTTGATTCCTTTTGATTTGATCAAAAGGCTCCATAGGTTGCCTTTCTAACCAAAGTAAGTCCTATAGGTTAATGTGAGGGTTTTTGGGAGGATATATGAGCAGGGTTTGGTCAATGGAAATGGATTTAGAGGTGTACAATTAATAGAAGAGGAAGTAATCTTTTATAAGAGAGGTGATGGTCACTTTAGGAAAACCTTGAAATATTAATTTATTATACAATAATATTTAGTTTATAATGTCTTAAATAGAATCTATTTATAGACTAAGGTGGGGATGTTTCTAAATACTATAAAATAATAGGTTTTAGATAGGTTTTGGTGACCATATTAACCTTATCTTTTAGATTTAACTCTTGGTTAAATAGTTTAACCTTTATCATGTATTCTTGTATTATAATAATAAATAGTTAATAAACATACTATAAAAGTCAAATCGAACCCTAATTGGATCTTTACTGATATATCTAACATTATTTAGTTCTTTTGGACGAAACTTATATTTTTATGGATATTATATCAATAAATAATATTTTATTTATTTTTAAAAATCATTTATGTCAATTTTGACACTATTTGGTATTTTGTTTTTGTGAAATTCATAATAACTTTATCATATGGAAAACAATTTCTTTAAACAAACATAAAATGGAATATTAACCTATAAAATTGGTGTAATTCATCCAAAGTCTCAATTTAGATTTATTTGGATATTCATATTATCTATTATTTTAATCTTTCGTTTACAAAGTAATTACTGCATCATCATTATGTCATAAATAAATTTATTTATGTAATGTTATAAAAATAATAAATAAAATTAAATTATGTAGGAAATATTATTATTATTCTAATGAATATTTAGAGTCAAATTTATCTCATGTGTAACCCTATATTAAAATTGGTTTAGTTATTAAACATCGAATTTAACACTTTTAACTCTTCTTTAAATAAATTAATAACAAATGTCCTAGTCAAATCCAAGTAGACCAAAAGAATCATATTTTACTCCTAAGTTTTATTTTGTTCAATATAAACTTATCAAATTGAATTAGGACATGTTTTAGGTTAATTGTAATATCACTTTTTACCTTAGTTGCCATATTTACATTTAACTGTGGTAAATAAATGTCAAAAGTTACTATTCACCAAAAATTATTTTCAACTTATTGAACAAAATTTTATTTACTGATTTCAACCGTGTCTCTTAGAATTTTGAAATTCAATTTAGAAAAGTGGTAAAATTATTGTTTATACAAATTTGATAAAGCTTCTAGAAGGTTGGTAAAAGGCTGTAAAAAGTTCAATAATATTTTATATATCTAATATTATTATAAAATGACTCCAATGAATTAAATTGAACACATACAGGTGTTAGGTATCTATTTTACCTAATATAAATTTAAATAAAATAACTAATTGTTTAAATAAAAAATCGGTTTTAAGCAATAATGCTGTGTTTTTCCATTATTCATCAAAAATTGAATGTTTTCAGAAAAATACAAAAAAATAACCCTAAGATAATTTCGATATTCCGAATCCAAAAATGAAGCCCATTTTTAAAAATAAAATTTATCAAATTTTAAAAAGAGGGTATTACTATTCATAACTACTTTTAAAATGGGTAGTTTGATTTTTCGTGGTGTGTTAGAACTCGAAGTTGCGTACAACGCAAGCTATTGTATTATTCTAAGGGAAACGTATTGTGGAATAGTGGGGTGTTACATTCCCCCCTACATAAAATAATTTCTTCCTCAAAATTTCTATAATACTAATGCACAATAATATTCTGGTGGTTCTGCATCATAAGTTCCTCAGGTTCCCACGTTGCCTCATGCATTTTATGGTTTCCCCATTGATTTTTTACCAGACGAGTCATCTGGTTTCTCAAAACCTATTCTCTGGTATCGAGAATATTAATAGAATTTTCACAATAAGATAGATCAGGTTATATTTCAATTTCATTATAGATGAGTACATGTGTTGTTTAATGCATGTATTTTCTCAACAGTGATACATGGAACACATCATGAACAATTTAGAGACTTGGAGGAATTTCCAAAGGGTAAGCTACAAATCCAATTAGTTCTAAAATTTTGAAAGGTCTGATGTAACTGTGACTTAAATTACCCTCCTTTCTGAATCGAATAACACCCTTCCATTGAGATAGCTTCATGAAAACATGATCACATACTTAAAATTCTAAATCATTCCTACGGTTATCGATAGAGATCTTTTTTTTACTTTGAGACACATTGATGTGGGTTTGGATATTCTTCAAATTTTCTATTATTTCCTCAACATGTAATGGCCCTACGATTTTCTTTCACCAACATCATCCCAACTAGTTTGTGTGTGAAATATCATTCCATATAATGCTTCATATGGTGCCATATGAATACTTGAATGGAAGCTATTGCTAAAGGAAAATTTTACTAGAGGTAAATATTGATCCCACATACCTTGAATGTCAAGTGAACAAGATCTCAACATGTCTTATAAGGGTTGAATAGTCCATCTTAATTGTCCATCAGTTTGAGGGTGTAGGAAGTGCTCAAATGTTGTTCAGTATCTAGGAACTTCTAAAGTCTTTTCTAGAATCTTGATGTAAAATGGGTATCACGATCAGAAACAACCGATAAGGGTACTCCGTGAAGTCTTAAAAATTCATTAATATATAGTTTTGTTAAATGTTCAAGGGGTAAATCTTCTCTTATAGAAATAAAATGCATTGTCTTGGTAAGACGATCAACTATGACACATATTGAATCATTTCTTTTATGAGTCTTAGGTAGTCCCGTGAAAAATTCAATTGTAATATCATCCCATTTCTACTCAGGTATGGGAAGAATTTTCATGACCCCTCTAGGATGTTGTCTTCCAGCCATCACCTGTTGTCAAACCATACATCTTGACCCATAATAAACAATCCCTCTCTTAATGTTGTCCGACCAAAAAGGTTCCTTCAAATATCTATACATCTTAGTGCTACCAGGTTGTATAGAGAAATTAGAGATATAAGAATCATCCAACAATTCCCCTTTTAGATCGAGTATATCAGGAACACAAAGTCCTTTCCCATTTTTCAAAATTTCATCTTCATATACGATGTCATTCTATCTCCAATCATTCACAACATTAATTTTCTTTTGAAACACATCTTCATCAGTCTGAGAACTTTTTATCCTTTCTAGTAAAGATGGTTTAACAACCATTTGAAAAATTATTGATGTTTCACATTCCAGGATTATTCCCATTTCCATCATTACTAGATCCATGAATATATGATTCCTTTCAACGTTAATATTGTTCCAAACTCCACAATACTTTCAACTCAAAGCATCTTCCACCTTATTTTCCTTCCCCGGATGGTAGTGTATGGTGCAATCATAATCTTTGTGTTGTTCAAGACACCATATATGCCTCATGTTAAAATCATTCTGTGAGAAAATATAATTGATCCTTTGGTGATCAGTACATATCTCACATTTTTTACCATAGATATAATGTCTCCATATATTTCGAGCTAAGATTACAAATTCTAACTCAAGATAATGAGTAGTATAGTTTAGTTCATGAATTTTTAGCTCCCATGATGCTTAAGAAATAACTCTATCATTCTGCATAAAGACACAACCAATCCTATTCTTTGAATCATAACTATAAATAACAAACCCATCATTCCCTGGTGGTTGAGTCAATATATGATAATTGATTAATCTTTTATTCAATTCTACACAACATTCATCAATCACTTTTGTCCAAACTAATTTAACCTCTTTACGCACGAGCTTGGTTAATAGGTTATCCAATCGGGAAAAATTCCAGATGAAGCATCGATAATAACATGCTAAAAGAATATAAATGTGTACCTCAATTCTACTTGTCAGTGCTGGACAGTCTTGGATTACCAAGGAAATTCAAGGATCAACAAAGATTCCATACTTAGAGACAATATGTTCATGAAAAGAAATCTCATGAATCCAGAATTCAGACCTGCTAAACTTTCCATATAATTCATTTCTTCTAAGATTATTTGGAATAATGAAAAAGTGATTTTCATGATCTTCATTTCTTTTGGATTATACAAAGATATCATCAACAAATACCACTAATAATTCTCCATTATATTACTTGTAAAACCCGTTCATTAGATACATGAAAATAGAGGGTGCATTAGCCATCCCAAAAGGCATTACCGTAAACTTTTAATGCCCGTATGTAGTCTGAAATTTTGTCTTTGTAATGTATTCTGTTTTCACGTACAACTGATGGTATCTAGGTCAAAGATCAATCTTTGAAAAATATTGAGCTCCACAAAGTTGATCAAATATATCATCAATATGAGGTAAGGGATAATTTCTCATTATTGTTATAGTTCTGATCTCCCTATAGTCAATGCACAACCTCATAGATCCATCATACTTTTTTAAAAAAGAGCAGGGGCTCCCCTAGTAAAAACTCTATGGAGAATAAATCATTTAGTGATAAATTTGTCTAGTTTTTTCTTTAGTTCCACTAATTCCACAGTGGATATTCTACAAGGGGTCTTTAATATGAGCCTTGAACAATAAATTAAATCAATGGAAAACTTAATTTCTCATTCTAGAGGATGTCTAGGTAAATCTTATGGAAACACATCAACATATTCTTGCACAATAGACACATATTCTATTTGAACATTCCTTTCCTCACCCATAGTTCTTTAAATCTCTTCCTCCCTAATAATTGAATTTAGTAGATCTATTGGTGGTGGATTTAGTTGAGACTCAGTGGGTGATGTTTCTTCTCTAATGATAAGGCACTCCTTATCATCATCAAAAATTGTAACCTATTTATTCTTACAATAAATTTTCACATCGTGGTTTGAAAGCCAATCCATACTAAGGATTATATCAAATTCAATCATGGGTATGATGATGAGTTCAGTAGATAATGCACATTTATATGCCCTAATTGGAACTGATTTACAAAACATTGTTGCAATAATACTTCCCTTATGAGTTTTGACTGACAACTCCCTTGTTAAGTCAAATTGGGAATATTTAATTTTCATAGCAAACTGGGATTCAATGAAACAATGCGATGATATTGAATCAAATAAATCATTGGAAAACATTTAGGAAACCATTAAATTACCTGCCACCATGTCATTCAGAGCCTCAACCTCCACATTTCTGATCACATATGCTTGGCCTTGATCCCTTAGTAATTTCTATGGTATGTTTTACTGATGTATAGGACATTAATTTTCATAATACCCCATTTATTTACAACTATTGAATTCAACATTGATAGCCTCTTTCTTCCCCTTACAGTCATGAGCTTGGTGGACTTTTTCACCACACTTGTAACAAACTTCTGTTACCTTCCGGCAAGTACCAGGGTGTTTCTTCCCACATTTACTGCAGGATAGAAATTCAACTTTTTCTTTCCTCCCCTTATTTACATTTCCCGAGTGTTCAATATATCTCTTCTACTCTAGCATGGATTTTAAGTTGTAAGACTTAGATAATTTCTTTTTTTTCTTGATATCACATGAGTCAATATCTCCGTACGATGAGAAAGATTGTGAGAGTAATTCTAAATGGAGAAATGGTTTTAACCAATAGAATAATTGTTCAATATTACTCCTTGGGTTACATATATCATTTGTTTCCTGCCTTGCTAACCTTATAATGTTAGCCTCATAATTTGCAACATTCTCAGCCTCCTTTTTCCTCAGACTCAGAAATTGACTTTCAATATATGCTCGATGGTCATGAGAAAAGTATTTTCTAAAGTAAATATCTTTAAAATCCCTCCATTCCATATTTGATACTTATTCAACCTCTTTTTTGTTTTTAATTAATGACCACCATTGATCATCATCTCCCTTGAGGCGTCAAACTGCCATGATTTCTTTTTCCCTTTCGCCACTCCCCATAGCATGAAATATTTTCTCTAAAAAAATTATCCATTGCTCAGTTACAAATTTATTTTTAGTCTTGTTGTATATTAGTGGTTGTATCCTAATAAAGTGGTCTAAAATTGATCATCCCCCATGTGGATCAAGGTGCTCTAAACAGGTAAGGTTATTATTCTTAACCAGAGTGAGTTGTCCCAGTATGGTGATATGTTGATCAAAACCAGTTGTATCAGTAACTCCACTATAATTATCTATAATAGATGGAAAATCCATACATGGAGTACGTGAATTGATATGGTTTCCATTCCACCCACTAGGTGGCATTTCTAAACAATTGAATACAATAGATTTGTTTATAAATCACAATACATAATTCCAAACTAGTAAAATACCTAACATAAATTGAAAAGTTTATTCATATAATCCCTAATCATAAAAATATGTGTTACTTGAGGAATTATATACTCATAAATCCTTCATAATGGTTTGTAATGAAAAATTGAATTATCCTAAGCATATCCCCTGGGAGTTTTGTAACCATGAGTGCAACAAGGCCCATTGTAATTTACCTAGATACCCCAAATCAATCCTGAAACTCCTTGTTAGAGTTTTCACTCCTAGGTAAATATGTGCCAGAGCCACCTCCACCTACTAATATCTATATAAGTATGTATTTCTTGGAAAATTCAGAAAATATCTACATTACCAAAATTCAAGAATTTCTTCTATAATAATCCTCAAAGTTTATCATAGGGTAATGTTATCTAATCAATGTTTTTCTAAATCTCGTTTCCAAGGTATGTATTAAACTTTTCTGATACCAAATGTTACTCCCCAACCATAGTTACCCAGAGTTAGTGCATTGCTACATAACATCTGCATGTTCACAGGGGATGAAATACGAAAAGACCAACCAGTTTAGTAGCATTGTATGTACTATATACATACATATGTTTTACATTACATTAGAAAATGAAAAACAACAACAACATTATCTAGTTTGAACACATTTATATTCCTTAGACTATCCCTATAGGTCAGTCAAAATATACTTATTCACACCCCGGAAAAAATAAAACATAAAATGGGGTGAGCTCAAATGCTCAGTAAGGAAAACTATACCGCAGAAACTATCATAAATAAACATAAAAATTTAAGGCAATGTATAGGACTAAAAACACTTTTATACATAAAAATCAGCATAATATGGAAAATATAAATCAAATAATTCCATTTACTTATTCACATGGATATTCTACTATTCAAATAGTCACATTCAATATCAATTCCCAATTTCATATTGATACAATGAATAATGCCAGACTTCATAACTACATAGTCAAGGACTCGTGCCAAGACTACCAATAAGATATTTTCAAGGCCTTGTGGAAAGAAACTCATTTTTATCATGAGACATATTGATGTATAAAGGAGCTATAGTGGGCTCCTCCCGTCACTTACTAAGTCCAATGCCTGCCCTATATAAAAAGATTGAAACATAACATAAACATTCGTATTAAAACTAGAAAAAAAATGTAAATTCTTTAACCACATATCATGAATGGTATAAAAATAACACATTCATAGTCAAACATATCGAAAAACCTTAAATACAATATAGATTATTTTTATCATAATAAAGTAAATTCAAACCCCTGTAAAATTCCTCAATGGATTCTGACATAGATTAAATCAGAACTATTTTAGAGAAATATATTTTTCTATTTTGAAATCATTTAAAAGTCACATAATTATAGAAGAAAACATTTATTTTGGAAATATTTTTATACATTTTTAATGGATGCTTATAAGGTGTTGTAATGGTGTAAAATAGACACACCCACCATATAAGTAAAAAAACATTATTACTATAATATGTCGAAAACGGTCATAAAGTACCATGATTGGAAAATGACGGAAAAATACCTTTCAAGTAATTTTATAAAAAGTAAACCAACGGTATAAATGACTATAAAATTTTTTTTAGTAAATTTTAAAAAAGTTTTGAAATAAATCATTAGTAAATATTGATGTGGATGATAATGAGGTCTCGGTAGACACTCACGTATATACAACTTCGAATAATAAAGAGATTGTGAAACTTAACCCTAACCTTGAAATTTTCCTAGGTTGAGGGTATGTTAACCCTGATATAATAATTAAATCCTTGTTATTTAATTATACTATAACCACATACCTAAATATGATATCATATATGATCTTCTAATATTGCTTTGTTAATGATATTTCAGTAGTATCATTATTCTGGGTGTTAACAGATTCGTTTTCCTTTATATGTTTTGTTACATAAGTCATGTATGTTTTGTAGAGGATGTATCTAATGCATATCTAGAATGATATTATGTTCTTAAACATTATTTTTAACCAGAAATTGAAAATTAATCTGGAATGGATATGAATGGGAATGAATCTCATCACGTTTGTTGACATGGTAACCCGTATGTACGCACGAGCAAAAATACCATTCTATTAATGGTTAAATAATATTTAATTGGATGATATATCATATAGAAGCAATAATTATCATATTATATTTTTTATTTATATCAATTATAATAATTTTTATACCAATCCAAAAAATAAAGTGTTGAATAACAAACAACACCATGACATGGAGACGGTAAGCCGCAGGTATGCATGTATGGTGACATTGTCATTCATTGGATGGATAGAATAATGATTATGTATGCACCATAAATATAATAACATCATAGTATTTAGAATGAACGAGATGTATTATTTTGGTATGGAAACAACAATGTAAGAGGAGGTGGAAGAAGAAAAGAACATAGAAAGGGGTGATGAAATTATAACCTCTTCTTTGGGTGATTCCTTTTTATATGATCAAAAGGCTGTTTAGGTTGGCTTTATCTTCAATGTAAGGACTATATGTTGAGGTGAATATATTATGGATGATATTTGAGTAGGGTTTGGCGGAGCCATATGAATTTGGAGGCGTGAAATTAAGAGAAGGGGGCGTACCCTTTTATAAGAGACGTGAGAGTCACTTTAGAAGAACATTGAAATATTATTTTATTATACCATCAAATTAGGTTTATAATGTATCCAAAATAATTTATTTCAAGGATAAGGATTGGATGGGTCGAAAACCGCTCAACCCGTAGGTTTTAGATAGGTTTAGGTTACCATATTAACCTTATCTATTAGATTTAACTATTGGTTAAATAATTTAACATTTAGCATGTATTCTTGAATTATTATAATTAATGGTTAACAAACATACTATAAAAAGCCGAGGGAACCCCCAAGGATGGGTTATTGATATATATAACCTTATTTACATCCTTTTCCAGAACCATACAATTTTAGGAAAAAATAAATCATTAAAAAATATAATATTTTGTTTTAAAAACTCATTTATGTCCATTTTGACAATATTTTGTATTTTGTTTTTGGGAAATTCATAACAACTTTATCACTTCGAAAAAGATTTATTTGACCTACCCTAAAATGTCATATTAACTTATAAAATTAGTGTAATTCATGAAATGTCTCAATTTACATTTAATTATAAATTTATAATATCAATTATTTTAATCTTTCATTAATTAGGTAATTACTACATCATCACTATGTCATACATAAATTAAATTATTTAATGCCTAAAAATTATAAATAAAATTCTATTATATTGGAAATATTTTTATAATTCTATTGAATAGTTATAGTCAAATTTATTTTATGTGTAAACCTATATTAAAAATGGTTTAGTTATTAATTTTTTAATTTAACAATTTTAACTCTTCTTTAAATAAAATAATAATAAATGCCCTAATCTATTATATGTGGAAAAAAGGGATCAAAATTTATTTATAAGGTTTATTTTGGTCAATATAAACTTATCTAATAGAATTATTATATGTTTTATGGTAATTATGATATCATTTTTACCTTTAATTACCCTATTTACTTTTAACGAAGGTAAATAAAAGTAAAAATTACTATTCCCAAAAAATTATTTTCATCTTATTGAACCACATTGTACTTATTGATATCAACTTCAACTATCGGATTTTTAAAATTCAATTCATAGAACCGGTAAAATCAAATTTTATGGAAATTTCCAAAAGTTCCTAGAAGGTGGGTAAAATATGGTAAAATGTTCAAGAAACTTTGATATATCTAATATTATTATAAAATGAGTCAAAGAATTAAATTTAACATACATAGGTTTTATTTATCTATTTTTACCAAATAAAAATTTAAATAAAATAACTAATTATTTAAATTAAATGTCGGTTTTAAGCAATAATGCAATGTTTTTTCATTATTCATCTAAAATTGAATGTTTTCAGAAAAATACCAAAAAATCACCCTAAGATAATTTTGATATTCCGAATCTAAAAATGAAGTCCAATTTTAAATATAAAATTCATAAAATTTCAAAAAGTGGGTGTTACTATTCATAACTGCTTTTTAAAATGGCTAGTTTAATTTGTCCTGGTGTGTTGGAACACGATGTTGCGTACATTGCAAGATATTATTTATCCAAAGGGAAACATACCGTGGAAGCTTAAGGATTTACAATGCATGATGAGATCGACATGTCTGGGAGATTCTACTTATCAATGCACTAGTAACAGAGAGTAAATGAATAATTTACATGAATATCAATCTGACTCACTTCATATAATTATCCCTTGATTTTCATCTTTGATTATATGAATGCCTCAATAGTTTTCTAGAATTTGTTAATTTAAATATTATAAGATTTTAACAACTCATCTGATGAGATTCAGGTGATCTAGGCTTCCAAGTCAAATGGATTTCTCAAGAACCAAATGACTTGCCTAAAGGGATTCATGTGGAGTAGAGGACTTCTCTAAGGGGATTTTCATGCCCATTGTATTGATCATGCGAAGCATAAAACACCTCCACATGATGATATCATGAGTCTTTTTGATGATCACAATATTCATGTGACACAGGCACGTGATCCTCATGTGGCATTCTTTTTATTATTCTATTAAATGGGAAAATATAAATTCTACCATGGGTGTTTCTTCGACCCAAATTTTCCAATGCTCACTTTGGAAGTCATCAGTAGATTACCTTACATTCTATGAGGTTAAATAGAATGGAATTACTTGAGAAATACATTGTATTTTTCATAGATTTATTATTGTGAGTTCCTTGGTGGTGGATCCACCTAGATTCACCCAATTTCTATATTTATTAAATTACATGGATTAATTCCCTAGAATTTTACAAAGTAACGAGATGGATGATATATGTTAAGATCCCTAGATTTGACTTGATATAAATTTGGTTTAATGCCTTACGTAGAATCCATAGTTTCCCATCAAGATGAATTTCTAAATTTCAATGACTGTATCTTGATTTTAGACTGGTCAACTGATATAGTGGAATTCCAAGGGTCACTCCATAGATTCTTGCTGGGATTTATTGGGAGGGTATGCGTGGTTGAGCAACAAGGATTTAATATGGTATTATTTTTATATTTTCTTTAGTGGAACAACATGAATGTAGATGATCCATAATATATATTATAGATATAGATACACCGACACTAGATATAGTGGTTAAGATAGATCTCATATGTCACCATGGAGTTTGAGATTACAGTTTTTGTTTTATATAATTTTGTATTAAGCTAATTTTTTATCATTATAACTTACTTAGGAACGTTTTATTTCACTGGTTACTTCAGGGAAACAATTGGTGGTGACTTGATGAGTTATACTCACACCATACTCGAATTTCAATTTAATTTGGGTACTCAAGATAAAGATTGTATCATTTTAGGTTCCGGTTTTGGAAAGTGATTGATGTTGAGGATTTCTTCAGCTTGGCATAGAATGATACGATTGGGGTATAGATGATTGGAATAGGTAGGATTCAGGACCTTCTTGGCCTTTAATTTAGATTTAGTTTTATTTTTCCTTTTACAATTCATTATGTGTGATTAACCATGTGGGATAAGTTATGGAATGTATATTATATTTGTTGTCACAAAATGTTGAAATTGATACCAATATCTATACTTTCCTAGTTTTTTCATTGATGGTTATTTGGTTTTAATTTCTTTGATTGATTATTATTTTTTTCTATTACTTTGAATCAAATTGTTGGGTATAGTCTCCACTAATATCCTTATAGATAATCAAATTTGTTTTTATCTTCCTGCATACTGGGAGGAGTGCTAGAGGCCATGTATCACAAATTGTCTAACAATTATTAATAGTGAGATGGGGTGGGGTGGTATATCTTTTAAAAATTCATTTTTATCAAGACTATATAATAAAATAGAATTTTTTTTACCTAATTTTATTATTATTTGTTAATAACTAATAATCACCCTTCCCTTTTTCTATTAATGAAAATAGAAATGATATCCATACGCGTGGGCAGACTACTACCTCCAAAAAACATCATGTTTTGTTTTCCTTAAAAAAGGTTACACGGTAGGTATTAATGTTTAATTTAATATATATTTATGATATTTATAATATATTTTAGATTATAAAATTATAATAAAAATTCTACATTACTTGCATTATCTGAAAAAAATCATTATCCATGAGAATGTGTGGACAATGACCTCCATGTAGTGATTTATTTCATTATTTATATCCAAGACTGCCTTTCAGGATTGATCATTAAAATGATCTGAATGGATAGATTTTATGATTATGAAATTATTAATGTTTTTTAAATAAAAATTAAAAAATATATGTAAAAAATTAATAATAAACTACTATGGCAATTCAACCATACTAAAGAGTGTTCTAAGAAAAAACAATGACTATTCATACTATGTAATAGTTTTTTTTAGGTTTAAATAATAGTACACATAATTATAATTATTATATATCAAACAAATACATACTAAATAATTTCATTATAATTTTTTTATAATTCTTTTACAACTAAATCGCTTCATAATCATTCATTAGTTATGGTGTGTTCTTGTTTGGTTTAGTTTAACCACATACTTGAAAAATGATATAAATTTATATCATGGATGAATTTGGGAATATAATTTATACTAAAATATAAATTTTTTTGGTAAATAATCATTATAATTTAGTATTGGAATGCTAAATGAAATATTAAACTCATTAGTTTAGATAATAATGCATGTTTGTTAAAAAAAATCATTAAAACCCGCTCATCATCTATCTCATCATTTAGGATCATAAAACAAACATACATATACTGAAATTGAAAAATTTTAAATAATTATAAATAAAAAATTAGTTTACCTTTTATAATATAGTAACTATGAATCTTGGTATAATAACGAATAATGACACTACTATTATGAAGCTAATTCACAATGATCATGATTACTCGCACTTGATATTGATAATAAATTATAAAACAATAATATACATTCAAAAATTAATAATAAATGATGTTGCAAAAAGTTTATCGGTTCGAATAAGGTTCTTTAATTGATTATTAAGATATTTAATTTTTTATAAAGGTTTTTATATCACATTTGGAAAAAATTTATTAATGGCAAGGGTTCTTTGTCTCAAATGTCAATTCCTTGGGAATTTATTATATAATACCCCAAGTTTTTTTGTTGCAAGGTGTACTTAAAAACCCTTAAATATTTAATATCAATATTCTCACAGGATGAAGGTATTTAATATTCTATTACAAATTCTATCCTTTAAGGGGTTTTATATAAATTTTACCTAAATTTTTCATAATGCCAAAAATCCTTATTTTTTTTATAAAATGTTTGTGTGTGGTTTTACTATGAATTTAATCTCTATCTATATACATGTATGTAGATATGGAAATAAAATAGTTGAATCTTTTGTAAATCAACCTGAGAATGTATGGTTGAGTATAAACTCAATCTTCACTCAATGCCTGATGAGTGGGCCTAAGGCTGGATGCTCGACTAGACACTCCCAGTGAATATACATTGGATAATTCACATAATTTTTAAAAATCCTAATGAAGGATTTTACTCCCATTTATTTGGTCTCCTATAATTTGAAACAACTAAAAGAAATTGCTAAATTTTATTGATAACCCAATACTTTTTATACATCCTCCCCACTGGCTTATCATTATTTCAATGATAAGGGTGCTTCCTACTGTTTCGATAATACCTCATAGTATTTGTGTTGATTAAAAAAATTAAATTGGACAACCACATTATTTTATTTATTGATTGGGGAAATTTTTTAATTAACAATATTCCATTACACAATTCATTCTATTTATCAGGATGCTTACATAGAATGATATTCCATTTATTTATTGGGTAACTATTGAAAATTTTTATTCTTGTTATTTCAATGCGTATGTTTTTTTGATTACGGAAGCATGTTTGTTTTTTATTATATAGCATATTTATTACTTTATAAGATTAATAAATTGGAATTGATTGATAGTTAGGTCATAACAAAGATATCTCTTCATTGCACCTGTAGGTATCATGAAGCAAACTAGATCGAGGGTTGACATATACTTTACCCATTTACATATGATGTCTTGGCATAAAACCTTATTGACATTTTATTGAATTTATAAATTTTTAATTCCTTCAGTATGAGATAACAAAATTTTTATTGATATTTTTAGTTATTATAAGGGATATAGTCTTCCCCCAATATCATTTTATTTTGTCATTATTATGACCATTTATTTATGTAATAATATTTATTCCATACTTCTGTTATAATAGATTCCATTGTACGCTAAACGTTACTATGAATATAATATCACCCTTATTTCTTCCTTCCCTAGGAAACCTATAAAATAACATCGTTTAATTTTTACGGTTCATCAACAATTTATAATAATGTTATCATATATTTTTTATGTTTTATTTTATGTTCTCATGTGTAAAATAAAAAATATGTCAATATATTGTACAAGACTACTAAGCTATTGGATACTTTAGGTAATCTTATATTCTATACTAATAATGTAATACAACTATATAATTTTAGTTATTATATACTCTTGTTTTTTACAATTATACAGTATTCCAGAATCATTCATGATTTAAAATTTATCACATTATTCACATTGGTGGTAAATACCCACCTAAATGAGTTAATGTTATAATGATTTTTTGAGGATTGAAATGTTTTTATATAATGTGCATATAATGTTTCTATAAGAATTTTTTTTTCATAAGTATAATTTAACTTCAGTAACAATATTCTAAATGAATGTGAATGAATAAAGTTGTATGATATGTTATAATTTAAAAATTATAATTATGAAACAGTTACCATATTCGTTATTCAAATTCCTCTTTTAAAAAACCATGAAGGGTGGCGATGAATAACAGAAGACGTCATTTCATTTATGGGGTAGTCCACACATACATAAAATTGCAGTTATTTTATTTTTCTAACTAGAATGGAATGAATTAATACTTATTGTTCCATCAACCCAATAGCACTTAATTTTTTAAATAGTACAAATTTCAATATATCACTATTGTTAAAACAATTTAGGATGTGAAAATTTAAAAATTAAAATTTATTTATTAATAAATACCCACATTAAAAGCATGATGTTTTCATTGAAATTAGCTTTGTAAATGAATTGATTAGGGTAACTTCAAGTGATAAGGAGGTTTAAAACATTAAATATAATTTTAAAAGTTGAAAAATGTATATAGTATAATGGAAATTGTGAATATAATGTTAATCATTGAAAGGGTGGATGTGATCCCCTTTCACAGTTGAAGAATGGGGAAATTTTGTGAATAACCATAATTTTTCAATAATGGAATGACGCTATTGATGGGTGAATGGCTAAAAAGTGATAAATAATGGAGTGTAGGGTGTGATATGGTTGATAAATCATATACCACTCTTTTTTCAAAAAACATTTAAACATGTTTCATTTCATTAAATTGATTGTTTTACATTTTACAATTTTGGTTTTACCATTTTGACTAGTATTTACCCATGTAATTTATATTTATGTAAATATATAAGGTAACACCTCATAATAAATATTTTATTTTGATCCAAAATTTAACCCCCATATAATATAATTCAATTTAAAAATTATTTGAAATTAATTTTTATGTGTTCTTAATATTATAAAACATTTATTACCCTTTAAATGAGTGATAAAATATTAGTATAAATATGAAAACATCATATAAAAAACATTATATAAAATAGATAATTTTAATTTATTAGGGAAAAAAATTAGTAATGTTTCATTGAAAAAATATTCGAAAACAACCTTTTCCACATTATCATGGTCATTAACAACAATATTAGAAATCAAGAGATTATGTCTCAAATGAAATTGGCCTTATAAAAAAATATCTACATCTTTATCTAAATTATGAAATCCGTTTCATTATATATTGTTTTCATAATTAATTAAAATTAAGTTTTAATAGAAGAGAATAAAAATGTTATTTGGAGTTAAATATTACTTCTGTTTCCAAAACATTAACCATAGGATTCATAATTTAATCATAGTGTATTTAAATATTTTTTTTAAATAGAAATGGTTTCAATGACTTTTAAGTAATTATTGTATTATAATAATTTCAAAAAGTGATAGTATTAGCAAAATTTTTATTTTTGAATGATTCATGTCAAATTAAATTATTGAAGGAAAATATCAAAAACTAACATTATAATAAATTTGATTTTTGGAATAATCAAAATAAAATGATTTTATAAAAATAAAATTATAACATTCATAAATTTTTGTTTAAAAAAAATTCAATATATATATTACAAAATATTTATTTTTTAGAAATATTAATTTTTATAACATCAATTCATGTTAATAATATTTTTTATACATGTTATAGTTGATTAAAATATTTTTATTTTATAGAGTTATTTAATTTTAATATTTTATTAATAATAAATATTTCATTGAATGTTTTTGTTTGGTGTTGAGTTTAGTGAATGATTTCATAATATATTATTAATTTATATTACAAAATCTATATTCTCAGGGCTTTAGATAGTTAGTTCACGATGAGATACTAAATATGGATTTACAATGTTTTCAGAAAGATAATGGAGATGAGTATTATGTAGCATCATATGATGTATGGATATATAGAATGTATGGTATATATTTTTAAATATATTCTCCCAAATAGTGTGGATGATTTTGAAATATAAATGGAGAACCATCTTTGTCATGACCCCCTCTACCAACGATGTTGAAAAAAATTGAGAGAGATAATAAACCCTTAGTCCCGCCTTTAGTAGGCACCATGTTGTTGACTAGCAGAGAGGGTATAAGAAACTCTCAATATGGAAGGTATTACCATTTATGAATTAAAAAGGATCGATATATAGACAAACAATCAGAAAACAAGTCCAGTAGGTAATATAATGGTAAATAAAAACCATCCCACAATACATAAATAAAAGAAACTGATACATTTTAAAGTATCCAATGTAAATACCAAAAAGTGAATTCTATTATAGCATCTCAAAAGAAACTCGACACCAGCTAGTAATATTATCCTTGGTCCACAAAGTCCTCCTTGAATCCAAAAAATAGTTTTTATAAATTCGGTGAGCATTAATGAAATACTCAGTAGGCACGTAACCAATGCCTCAAGAGAATATGTGAAAAGAGCATGCTAATGCACCAGTAAGAAAAACAAAAAAGAACCTATACATTTCATCTATCAAAAATCCACATCACCATGAATCACTAACCAAGTCACCAATCTAATATAATTATATATCATTGAGATCATAGTAAAGTAAGGAACCTTGCAACCTCTTCCCCAATGATTTTATATTCTCATTCCCAATGTCGAACATATTATTCTCCAATACATTCCACACATATAATATTTCATCACATCATATATCACCCATATACACCGGGGACCAACATGACATCACATCACATCACATCATATCCATCCCACAGACACATAATCCACACATCACAACAGAACCAATACTAGATCATTTGGGTATAATGAACGTGAAGGACAACAATATCATGTCCTACTACAACCACATGTGAACCCCACAACATATCACATCATAAAACATCATTTCTCACCCATAGACCCAAGGTCCCACACATCACATCTCACTTGAACACACATGGGTCAACACAACACATCTCACCGAAAGAAACATGGGACAATACATCACATATCACCCATAAAAACATGGTACAACACATCACTTATGATTGAATAATAGGGGAGAGGGGGTAACTAGCCTTCCATATCACTACCATTGTGGATATTGGGGAAACATTTGAAACTCAGCCCCTTTAGTCATTAATAAGGTTATAAAACCTGGGTGGGGTGTGTATTAAATAACATAAACATACATGATATAGAGATAATACAAAATACCCCACCTAAGGGTCCACATAAATAAAAGTAGAACACACCAAAAAACCCCACATAGTACACATCAACCAACACAACTGATGACCATACAATATGGAACACACAAGAAAACTGCCACACAAGGGACACATCATTCTCTACATTCAATATATAATTCCAACCAAATTTAATCATTTTCATTTTTATTTAACATTAAACCACTAATTCATTCATTAAATTAAATTTAATCTATTTATCACATATCAATTTACACCCTATTATATTCAATTTCTAACCCATTCATTTATTTAATTCATATGGATTGTAATTTATTCCATTACTACAAGGGAAAATAAATTCACCACATCACAAAAACTATTACCATAGAAAAACACATACACAATATTCTTCACATCATATCTTCCATGATATATCACTACAAAACAAACACAAATCTCATCCATCACACAACAACAATTTCCACATACCATAAACACTACATCGCAATTTTTGTACCACAACCACTATGACACATCCTCTGTGCATAATGCATAACCTCCCACATCACAACTGTTCCAAATAACCACCACATCAATAAAACATGTACTAAATAACCCATTAAGTCAATAAAATCACCTAAAAAAACTAAAATCCTCACAACTCATCAAAATAATCTCATCCACGCATAATAAAAACACATATTGACTTCAAATTTATTCAGGGGCATTATCACAATACTTTTTGTATTAGCATGGGTGTTATCATAGAAACCATGTGTCTAAGAGAAAACAATTATTATCCTAATATTAATTATTAAACATTTTATTAAATTATTATCATAGAAAAACACTATAAGGTCTATCACAACATAACAACTATGGTGAAAAAGCCTCCCAATATCCATTATTTTCTTAATTGGAAACAAGAATGAAAAATAACTTAAAAAAACATATAACAATGTTGTAAATAAAGAGATAACTGCACATACCTATTGATTTTAGACATTCCAATTAATTATATGACTATTATTACCCGTACTATCAACCCATAGGTAAGAAAAATCATGATGATATCACACATAGCATATAAAAGGGTGAAAAAGTGGACCCACCTCCACAATGAAGCTTTTTGATCTTGATGCAGACCATAGGTCAAAGAAGAATTTATCAAAAAACACCTAAACACAAGAAAATCATAGTTCAACCTACAAAACACCAATGGGTTGTGACAAACACTAACCATATTCTCACCAAATGAATAATGAACCACCACAACGAATATATGAAGAGGAAAAAAATAAAACACTTGAGAATGAGAGGATAAATCACTATGGATCGAAGAAGGGAAGCTGGGAATCAAATCTCATCGACAAGAATCTCAAACACATGAAGATGGGTCCTCTGAGTCACCTAGAAAGAGAGAAGTGATCACTTGGCATATGAATTTAGAAAACCCCCCAAGACCTCAAACTCTATAACCATACTAAACATGAAATTTACATGTTGTGTAATACCTTTTCACAAAATAGAATTTCTGAATTTTAATTTGAACAGAAAAATAAATTTACAAGAAAGACTAATCACCCAGATCATTACAAATCATGAAGAATCCATGCACAAGTTATGAACCCCACTTTAAAAACATGTAAATGTTACATGTTTTTTATTTCCTCTACTTCCATCTTCTAGCATCCAAACTTCTCCATGCTTGCTCTAGGCCACCTCCAAGCCCCTCCAACACTCAATAATGGAAAAGTAAGTGACCATGAAGAAACAAACCATTACATTAGATAACTGTAAAATTATTATCACCTTTGATAATCCAAAACCATTACCAATAGAAAAGGGGTCTGAACAACCACCCCACGAGTTACCTCACAAGAATCTTATCATACCTTAACACTAAAACCAACCAAATAAGGCATCCAAAAAAGCCACAAAACATCTCTCACACCCTCACTACTACAAAAATACACAACCACCTACACACCCATCTCCACCTTCCTGAATCCCTAAAAACAACCACTAAAACTAACAAACCACACAACCATGATATCCTGAATCATGTATTTCTATTCTATATTTCAAGATACTATCCACTCTGGGTTGAAGCAAATCTCCCACATAGATTTAATCACATCACATTTAATGTGACTTTATTAGGAATCAAGTTTAACCTTTCCATATGTCAGATAATTTGTATTTATCTCCCCTCAACGGAAACAACACATCTCAAAACATAGAAAGAACCAAACATCACATCATCCTTGAAAAACTAAAAAATCACAATAATCAAAAAACAAAATCAGGGTACTAGGAAATCATATGTGTCTATCACTCCAAAGTACTCTCCTCTATGACACTATGACTCCATAACATGAAAATCAAGTGAATGGATCATCCTCCCAAATCCTTATCTCGATGATCCTAGATCTCTTCTAGGTGCTCCATGAATGTCGCATTATCCTTAATATCCAAATCTCCCATGTTAACAACATGGAAGTCATCATGAAGATATTGAAGAATATAGGACATGTGGAAGATGTATTTGATCCTCTCTCACTAAAGTGAAAAATGCAACTGATATTCCACCTCACCTACAAGAACCCACACCATAAAGATCCAAATAAACATAGGATAAATCTTACTCCCCTCCTAATCCTCCACTTCACAAACCAAGGGGAGACTTCCAATTAAAAATTGTATCCAACCATGAACTATATTATAATACAACTAAAATCATAACAGTCCATATGATGGTCTTATGTATCCCTCGTCCTCCCACAAACCAAGTTGGTCCTCTCAGTCATTCCCTGCACCACATCAGGACCATGAACTACTAACTCTCCAACCTTTGTCCAGCATAATGTAGAATGAAATAGATTCCTATAAAAATCCTTATAAAGGGCCCTAAAAATGGTTGAGTGATAGATATTTTTGGACAAAAACTCTACCAAAGGTTGGTGTCACAACCATGATCCACCAAAGTGAAAGACACTTGCCCACAACATATCCTTCAGCTTCTACATTGTCTGATTCATCTTCCCTTCAGAATGAGGGTGGAACGAAGTTATAAGGAACAACTAGAATCCAAAATCAAGATACAATATTGTATATACTCAAGAGATAAACCAATGATCATGATTAGATATCATGGTCTTCGGTACCCCATTATGCCTAACCACATCATCAATATATTGCCTTGCCAAAATATCCAAAGAACTCAACATCAAGAGTAATAACCCATGCTTCTATTAATGAATGTTCCATTATTATAATTATTTAATATATTATAAATCACATAAAAATCACATATATTACATAATAAATACTTTACAAATGATGAAGGAATTAAATAAGTGTTATTTCTAGAATTTAAGGAACATATACTAAAGAAATAATGGATTGACCTTTGGAATAGTAACATCACCATTCAGAATACTAATATGACCAATAGAATAGTAACCTCAGATAAAAAAGTAAAAATAAAATATAGTTATCTTATAAATTATAATATGATATATTTATATTAGAGTTTATAAAAAATAAATGTTTGCATATGTTAAATTAATTAATGGTATTTTTGTAAAAGATAAATGTTTATTCACATTTTTATAATTAATATAATGATTTAAAATAAAATTTATTTTCATAAAATATATTCATAAATTAATATATTAATTTTATTATAATTATAAGATAATTTTATGAGACACTAATTTATTTTTCAATGTGTCATAAAATCAGTTTTAATAATAAAATTGGAATTTTTCAATTAAATTATGATTTTCATTAAAAATTCAATTTCTCATATTATAAAAATTATTTTCATAAAATGGATTCCATTTTTAAAATCTACATGTTGAAAATTGGATAATATGATTTTTTTTGGATTTTTTTGAAATAGTTAAATTTTGGTGAATAGTGAAATACAGTAATTTACAGTATTTGACAAATACATGATCTATTGAGTCATATATGATGTATGTCATTTTTAATACCCTAATATCAGACTCTACTTAAATATTTTAATATGTTTAAGTATCACATTTATACTATTAATATTCTTGATCCAAAATAATAAACTAATGAATAAAATAATGAAAAAAACCCTCTCTCATCCTCTATAAATACCATCCATCGCCTCCTATTCACATCAAATCTCAAAAGACTTGAATCCGGTAAAATTTAGGCCAAATAATCTTCCCAATACCCGATTCCACATCCAATATCCCTTGGTATTATCAAAATACCAAAACATTTTCCTTGAATAAGTTCTCAAGAAGAAGAAGTTTAATGAGGTAAAAGTCTCTTCCATTTTATATTAATTTATTTTTAATTTATTATATTTTCAAATTATATCCTCACCTCTCTATAAGAAATTGGCATTATAAAACCAGTATATTTTAAATAATGGAATTTTATTGTTTTAGTGGTATAATCAATCATCATTTATTTTACCTATCCCATTATTTCTATAAATGAAAACATCATCCATGATGTGTTGATTTATTACATAAAGGATTACAAGTTTTCAATTTCCATCACCACCTTCAAGGCTGGTCATAAATCCATTTTATGGTTAAATTGAATTATATTATATTTATTGTAGACTATTTAATGTTTTGGAACCAATATATACAAATAATATTAATTTTTAGAACAAAACTAGTTTTTTATGATAGAAAAGAAACCAAATTAATCTAAATGATTATCATTAACATTTTATCTAATGGTTTATCCTCCCATCTATGAAAAATATATATATAAGAACATTTAATATTTTATATGTTCCTTAATTTCATATAATATAAATTATGTATAACTATACTCACATAACATTATATTCAATACACCTAAACAAGTAAACCAATCACGAAAACCAAGGAAGAGAACAAACCCGAGAGATGAAATTGAATCTTATAACTCATAAAAAATTCCATAAATGAATATAAGAAAATAATAATAAATAAAATAAATGTATAAGGGTTTTTGAATTTATTTATTTATTTATTTAATTTGATTATCCATGACATTAAGATCATGTGGAGAACACTTTAAGACCTAATGTAAGGGATTCATTCCAAACCTCCATCATTCCATCAGGTTAAAATTTCTCTATATTTAACCCAATGTAATTATAAATTTTTATATAATTAATATAATATATTTATATATTTCAAAAACATTTATCCAGATTAGTACATCCTTCTTTGATGGGGAAATACATGTTTTAACATTTTTCCACTCTCTATTATTCCTAAGAAAAAAGACCAAATAAAGGGAACATCTGGTTTCTTACCCATTTTCAATTTCTCTACATATTCTATTTTAATCCACAATTATTTTTCCAAAAATCACACTTTTTATCATGAAAAATATCTTGGTTAATTTTTTTTGTTATTAAAATCAATATGTCTTTTCTTTTTTCAAACACTCTTCTATATTTTCCTTAAACCACACAAACATATTTCATTTATAATGACTCTTAAACACTATTTTTACATGTTTTCACTTCATTTTATAATCAATTATCATGATATATTACTATTTCCCTTATGAATTACCATGTATGATTTAAATCCATTCTTTCACGGACACCATTTTGATTTTCCCTATTATCATATCTTTTGGCATGATTATGATAGCCAATTATTTCAATTGGCAAACCTTATGTTTATGTTTGATTCCTTGTGTATGATTATTTATGTGGAACACATATTTATGAAACATTTATGATGGGTTAACCTAGATATCACTCCAATGTATTGGGTAATGTTTAGTCTCAAGAGACATCTTGTTAGGACAAGGAGGGAACTTGATTCCTTTACAAGACTTTGTCTTTCATGTGCAATGGTTTGGATGTTAGCCTTGACTAAAGATTAATAAATGTTGTGTGTTGTTTCCATATTTCTATGATTAAATGACGACATGATCCAATGTTCTATATGTTATGATTTCTTTTATTTATTCACATTACATACCTATTTATTTCTATCATGTTATTTATTTTTAACCCATGTGATATTATTTATTCTGTTGTTTATTCACTTACTGGGATTTTTTGATCATTCATTTTTTCATGTATTCCACAAGTTACCCTATGAAGATGTAAGAGAAAAAATAGAAGTTGAGGGCTAGTTATGGATATTACGAAAAATTATTAAGTTTTATTCTTCCTAATTTTTTTCCTAGTCTCCCAAAGACACTAGTCTCTATGATCGCTGGGTTGTATTTTATGTTTAATTATTCTTAAATTACGAAATAATATGTGTAAATGCATAGGTGCATTGTAGTTGATATAAAACTATGGTCTATTTATGTTTGGATTTTTGGACTAAATCACTATAATAGGAACCATTGGGAAAATTCTATTACCATGGATAAACCATATTGAAACTTTGGATATCCAATGTTTGGATATACTTTTCAATTTCATGTTTATCATTATATGTTAATTTTTTTTATTTATTATATTATTATAAGATAAGTATTCAATAATCTTAATTGTAACATCTTTTTCTTAGTTAATTTATGAATATTGGATACCCCATGACAGTAATCAATATGATATGTGATGTGAATAATTTTCCAATAATATGAAAATATAATGGGAACATGTGATCAAAATATCATGATAGTACTTTTTCAAATGTCAAAAGTTATAAATAATAATTGAATCTTGTGGATAACCCTCATTCTAATAATAAATAATATTTTACTATATAATCCTTCATGATAAAAAGACCACACATGTTTAGTGGATATTATGATCCCCTCCTCATAAATTAATTGATTATCTACATTGAGAAGATTTTATATGTCATCCAGTGCTCAGAAGAAAAGAATGATGTGATGGAAGTATATTTTTTTTTATGGGGAAGGTGATCAGTGGAGGAAACTAATCAGGAACAAAAAGTCAAAAGGGGAAATTAATTCCATGGATTGGGTTTAATTCAAGAAAATATTGAACAACAAATATTTTCTCTAAAACTACTGTCTGAAGATGGAAAGGAAATTACTCAGACTAATACATAAGGAATATGAGTACATCCGGGTGAATTCAGAAAAAAATTACAAGGATTGTAAGTTATTCCTCCAGCTTCTTCATGAACACCGAAAGCATATCATATATTTTATTTAGTGTAATTAAGATTATTTTATGAAAATAAATGGTGATTTGAGACTTTGATAGCTATGTGGAGATTGAATTTTTTCCCCTTAATATTGAAATGAAGATTAAAGAATCTCAATGGTATCAGGGGTTGAGGATAAAATGTGTAAAATGTAGTTAAATATTATTGTACCAATAGATAAATCTCATGATGGAAAGATTACCCAACCTTCCACGTATCAAAATTGTGGGAAGAACCATCCTAGAAACTACATAAAGGTAACCAAGAGATGCTTCAATGTGAAATAGATGGAAAAAATTCTAAACACTACTAATGGTAGATGAATAATCCCACTAATGCAGATGAAGAAAGGAAGGTTAAAATCAACACTCAACATATAGTGCAGCGTTTCAACTTCAAGGAACATGGGAATTGTGAAATCCATTTCCCTAATCCAAGGGATGTTGTAGGAAATCAAAATCAATAACTTCCAATTCAACAAGGAATGAAATATTCTATCACTACTGTTGAGGTGGAACCCAATAATGATGTGGTGATAGGTACACTGTTTATTTATTTAGGAATATAAAAATGTACTATTTTTTCTTATTTATATGGATTCTTTCATATCTTTCATGTTTAGTAAAACTATTAAAACACCACCTAAAAATATGGAGGTTGAGGTTTCAGTGAGAATAAAATATCGGGAAATTATTGCATCCAAATTTTATAACTATTCCTGAAAAAATGATTGTGGATTGAATCTCCCATAAAATCATGTATTACTTCTTTTGTTGGAGTTTTATGTTATATTAGGAACTAGTTGGATATTTTATATGAAGCCAACATCAACTATTGGAAAATGGATATCACTCATCATATCTCAAGGCATCCTAAAATTTTATAAAACTACAAGGAGGATGAATTTCTTTCTTAACCATCATCTCTATTGTAGATACTATTTCATTTTAAGAAATAATACCCATCCCAAATTATTGAGATAATGGATAGGATCATAGTTGAAGACATTCCCATTTTGGGAGACTACACTGATATATTCCTTGAAGAATTGCTTGGACTCCCACCTAATTGAGAGGTTGAGTTCCCAATCGATCTTGTTCTTGGATATTTTCTTATATCAATGATTCCTTATAGAATGGCCACCATTGAGCTAGAATAATTGAACAAGATGATAGAAGATAATCTGAAAAATGGTTTTACGCACCCGAGTGCTTCACCCTGGGGTGTGCTGGTTCTATTTTAAAAAATGGATGGATCAATGAGCCTTTTCACTAGTTATATTGAGCTAAATTATTTCTTGATTAAGAAAAAGTATACCCTACCCCATAAATATTACTTGTTTTATCATCTATATGGGGATATGTATTTTTCTAAGGAGGAACTTTGGTCAAGATATCCACAATTAAAGGAGATGAAGGGGGATATTCCCAAAAATTCCATTAGAACAAGTTATGGATAGTATTATTTCATATTGATTACCCCTGAACACAATAATTCTAAAATAATGTTCATGGAATTAATAAATAGGTTCTATATAGATTACCTTGACTAATTTTTGGTAGTCATTATTGATGATATATTGATATAATCCATGAACAAGGAGGAACGTGAGTAGAAATTAAATACCATTCTTAAGACTTTTTATAGAGAGAAAATATATTAAAGGTACATTAAATTTGAGTTTTGGATATAAAAAGTGTAATTTTTGGGGAATGTTATCAGCAGGAAATGGATATCGATGGACCCTTCCAAGAAAAATGCAATTGAAGAGTGGCCCAAGCCAACATCTGTAATGGAGACCATAGTTTCCATGGTAAATCTGGGTATTATATAAGATTGGTGGAGAATGTATCATCATTTTCAAACCCATTAACCATGAATACTAGGAATTAAGTAATGTTTTTCTAGACCAGTGAATGTGAAGACTATTTCAAAGAGTTGAAAAAGAAGTTTATCACTGCACCAGTACTCACAATCCCAAATGGTTTAGAACTCTTGGTGGTGTAAACCGATGCTTAAAATAATTTATTAGGAGATATACTAATGAAAAATGATAAATTTATTTCCTATTATACAAGGAAGATGAAAATTAAAGAGAGAATCTATCCAAACCATGATCTAGAGTAGGAAGCTGTGGTATTTGCATTGAAAATTTGGAGGTATTATCTGTACCTGGAGAAGTGTGAGATATATAATGAACATAATAGCCTCAAATATATATTCACAAAGAGGGATAGTAATATGTGATGGTGAATATGGTAATATATCCTAAAATATTATATCTCCTCATTCCACTACCATCATAGTAATTTAAATAAGGTGGAAGATGCTCTTAGAAGAAAGGATCAAGCATCTTTATCAATGATAAAATTGAGAAGGAAACAATAATCATAAAATTCAAAAGGATGGAAATTAGAATAATTAAAGATGAGAATTTATCAATCCATTCTTAACTGTTTTATCGAATATCCCTTATGGGGAAAATAAAGGATGCTCAAGAAAATGATGATGAAATTCAGGAAAAAATTGAAGGTGCCAGAAAATGTAAATCCTCCAAGTTCAGAATCCATGAGGATGTAGTCTTAAGAATTGGGTCATTATTATGTGTATGATTTTAACCTTAGACAAAAAAGATCTTATGAATGAATTATATATACAAACTTATCTATTCATCCATGAATCACCATGATGTATCAAGATCACTAATAAAGCTATTGGTGGGAAAATATGAAGAAGGATATCTATAAATATATATCAATATTCATGGTGACCCAATAAGTGGATGATGAAAGGAAAAATTCCAATGGGATGGTGAAAAAATTACTTATACCAGCATAGAAATGGAAAAACATGATCATTCCATTTTTCACTAAAATTCTAAGATATCTATAGGAAAAAACTATATATGTGTTGTTATGGATTTGTTTACCAAGGAAACCCACATTAATTCAATTAGACAGGACTTTTCATTGGATCAACCTGCAATAAAATACATCTAATAAGTGGTAAGGTTTCAAGGAGTAAAACTATTAATTATATCTAATGGCAATATGATATTTACTTATAGGTTCTGGAAAATTTTACAACATGCTCTAAAAACTGAACTAAACTTTTGTACATAATATTATCCTCAAGCTAATGGCCAATCTGAGCATACTATTTAGACACTGACAGACATGTTGAGAGAATTTTCTATTGACACAAAAAGAGTATGGGACCAATATCTTTTACTAGTAGAGTTCTTCTACAACAATAGTTTCCACTTGATCATCCAAATGACTCTATATGAAGTCCATTATGGGAAGATATGAAAAAAAAATATCACATTGGGATGGGGTTGATGAACATAAGCTTCTATGACCTGAAATGGTCTATGAAATTGTGGAAAAGGTGAAAACCCTTTGGCATCACATTAACGAACCCCATAGTCGATAGAAGATATATGCCAAAAATAGTTGATGGGACCTAGAGTTTAAGGTTGAATATATGATATTTCACCACATATCACCATTGAAGAGGATCTTGAGATTTGGTATCAAAGTAAAGCTATGTCCCAGGTACATCAGCCCCTTCGAGATTATTGATCGTATCAATGATTTTTCCAATAACTATCACTTCAACCATGAATATATCAAGTATACAATATATTCTTTGTATCCATCTTGAGTAAGTACATAACAGATCCATCACATGTACTAAATTGAAAGGGTGTATAGTTGGAAAATGATCTATCTTATGAGGAGGAGTTGGTGCTGAACATGGACCGTAGAGATAATGTTCTACACAATAGGATTACCCACCTTGTAAAATTACTATAGAAGAAACATATGTATGAATATTCTACATGGGAACCATAGGAATTGATGATGGATATGTACCCTCATTTGGTTTTACCCAATTATTTCAAACAAAATTTGGATGGTGAAATTTCATAAGAAGGAAGAACAAAAAGACCCAAAATTCTATCAATAAATGTACACATATTATAATTATTTTATATAGTATAAATCACATAAAAATAAGATATAGAATAAAATAAAATCTTTATAAATGAAGAATTAATGAAATTAGAGGTATTTCTAGATGTTAAGGAACATATACCGAAGGAATAGTTACTAGACCATTGGTATAGTAACATGACCATAAGAAATAAAAATACGAGCAAAATAATAGTAAAATTTCTTATATAAGTATAAATAAAATTTTGGAAACTTATAAATGAAAGTATGATATATTTATATCCCAATTTAGGTAAATACATGATTTAAAAATGAAAAAATAATTGATGGTATTTTTGTAATTAAATTGTAAATTATAATTTTCAATTTTATAATTAATATAATGACAAAAAAAATTATTTTCATAAAATAGATTCATAAATTATTTTTTTATAGGATTACAAGATATTTCAATGAGACCATAATTAATTTCTGAAAGTGTCATAAAATCGATTATAATATCGAAATAACTATTTTTTATTAAATGATGACTTTATTTAAAAATAAAATTTTTCATATTTAGAAAATTATTTTCATAAAATTGTATTGATTTTATTAATTTTTCATATTTAAACATGGTTATAGTGAATTTTTTATATATTTCTGTATTAATTGGATTTGTAGCGAATAGAAAAATATAATAATTTATGTTATTTAACAAATACATGATTTATTGTGTCATAGATGATGTATGAATTATGTAAGAAAACGATCACAAAATATCCTTAATTATTTTAATATATTTAGTCATTATATTCAAAATATTCATATTCTTGAGATATAATAATAAAATAATGTATAAAATAATTAGAAAACACCCCACTCCTCCCCTATAAATACCACCCTCACCACCTCTTCCCCTAAAACCTCAAAAACCTTATTCATTTTACAAGTTCTGAAAAATAATTTTCCAAACCCCTCCCTTATATCTTAGAGCCCTTGATCACATCCAAATACCAAAAAATTTTCCTAAGGAGGCTCTCAAGGAGAATAAGTTCAAGAGGTAAAACCCTTTTCTTTTTTACTTTTAATTTATTTTCAATTTATTTTATTTTATTATTATATTCTCACCTCACCATACCAAATTATCATGATAAATCTAGTATCTTTAAAATACTAGAATTTTGTTGTGTTATTGGTACAATCTGTCATCATATCCTTTATATACCCTTTATGTTCTAAAAATAAAAATATCACCCTTAATGTGTTTCTTTACTACATTAAAGGATGATGAGTTTTTAATTTACATCGTGACATTAATCAACGGTAAAAAACCCATTATTATTGTTAAAAAATGTTATAATATAATTATTACATCGTATTTAATGTTCTAGAAATAATTTTTATACATAAAATTAATTAATAAAAAAATATTAGTATGGGATGATCAAAAAATCGAAAAATTAATGTAAACTATTATCATATTCATTTTATCTATTGGGACATATTCACATATGAAAAGAATTGTTGGAATCCTCATGTATTAATCATGTTTTAATGATCAGAAATCTCATTACTGTTTAAAAATCCAAATAATAAGTATAAATCTTTTTAATGATCACAAATCTCACAAATCTTACTAATCATGGGTATTTATGTTTCAGGTTAATCTATACTTTATAATGGTTAAGATAAATTAATTTTATGCATATTACTGTTTAAGTCTGAATACAGTTATTTATCTAAGTACAAGACACTGTGAAGCTTGACACAGTAAGTCAGACACTGTGAGCAAGACACATGCACTGTGACCAGTGAGACACTGTGACCACGACACACCATGACCCAGAAAGACTGACACCATGATGCAAGATACTCATAACATACACTGTAAGCCAGACATTATATTTTCCTAAGTTCCAAACACAGTTAGCAAGACACAGTCTTCAAGGCACCGTGAATTCATAAACTGTGAGCAAGGCACAAGAAGCCAGAAACCGTAAAGACAGACATCGTGACTCAATCACCATGAGCGAGACACCGTGGAGAACATACCGTGGAGAACATACCATGAAGGACATACCATGAAGGAGACACCATTTTCATAACTACCGTGACACCGTTTCTTATAATCTTTTTTTGTTTTACTATTTAACTTTTTACCGGTCATATTTTTTGATTTTAATGAAATAACATAATTAATGTTTATTTGTAGACATAGTACGAGGAATGTGGCACAAAATACATGGAATATGTCAGCTCAAACTCATGCATTAAAAGAATATGAGAAGCATGCCCAAGAGCAACATATACAAGAGACAATACAAAAAAGAATGAAACCCGAGTGCTCTGAACTGAACGGAAAGACAATCCTGAGCAAAACAGTGAAGAACATATTGCAAGATCTTCAACAAAAGATTTGTCCCATACATGCAATCCAACACTACTGAAGAACACACAATGTACATTGGAATCAAGATAATATCTTCACTCGGGAAGAACACAAGATAACCCTTGACACTCTGTTTTTCAATAGAAAAATCAGAGAAGGACTCGGGAGTATTTCTGCTGAATCCAACGAGTCCAGAGCTGCACTGCTAATCACTAGAGCTTTCTAAACTCCTTTCTACTTAATCTTAGTGATTCCTTTGTTTACATTCAAGAAGTTTTTTTACTATGTATGTCTTACACACAGACATTATCTCCTGCACAAAATTGAAGGATTCTAAAATCTTCACACCCTATTCTTTACCCCTGCATAACCATGTAAACTGTGGAAGAGGTCCCTTTGTGGCCTGGTCATTATTTGTTTTCCCACGACAATAGTGGTAGAGTTCCCTGTGTGGCCTGGAAAATGTAAAATATAGTTAAACCCAATCCAGGGTGTGGATCCATGTTTATTTATATAAACTACTAGGTGGCAGGTGATCACCATGTGGAGGGGATTAGGTCTCGGCGTGATACTGAACCACTTGTTTTACATATGTTGTTCAATCATTGATTAAATTTAAAATATTATATATATATATTTTGTATTCCTCTACTAATTACTTTGAAAAACAAATCTATTTTAAAGTTATGTTTATAGTTAGACTAGAAAGTGTGTGTATGTACTGTAAAGCTTTAGGTTAGCTCCAAAAGTTAACTGATCTTCTGATTAAATTAATTGAGAACTAATCAATATCTTGAGAACCTAAATTGACCTTTACTATAATAAAAATTCACTACATTTTAACTTGTTTTATAAATTGGGGATTTTAAGAAAAATATTTTTAACAGAAATTTTAATTGGAACTCAATTCACCCCGCTCTTGAGTGTCCACTCCGACCAACATTTAGTATCAAAAGAAGGTTTTAATCAATAAAAGATTTTAAAACATTCAGTTTTTTCAACTGTGGTTTTAGTTCCATCTTTAATGATCTTAAATTTATGTTAGTTCTAAATTTTATCTCTATAAATATATTTTCTAAAATATAGTAATGGATAATAGACTAGAAGGTGTTGCTACCAACAAACCACCTTTCTTCAATGGTACAAACTATGCCCAGTGGAAACTTAAGATGAAAATTCACATAGAGAGTATGGGATTTGATCTCTGGACTGCTATAGAGACTCAATAAAAGATTCCAGAAACTGAAAGAATTACTTGGGATGAACCTACTAAAGAAGTTTAAAATAATATTTGTAAAGCTATGAATTCCATGTATTAAGATCTTGGAGATGAAGTTTTTAATAGAATATATTCTTGCAAAACTGCTTATGATATAGGTGATACTTTGGGTGTTTCTTATGAAGGAACAACAATGTTAAAGAAATGACATTGAACACTTATACTATTAAATATGATAATTTTGAAATGAAGATTGATGAACCTATTTCTGATATGTATCTAAAGTACAATGAGATTTTCAACACAATGAGCTCCCTTGGAAAAGCTGTTCCAGCAAAGGAACAAATTATGAGAATATTGAGATGTCTTCCAGACCGATGGAGAGGCGCATCTGTTTCAATAAGAGAGTCATGTGACATTGGTGCTCTGCCTGTCGAAGAGATAATTGGTAAGCTTATGATGTATGAGGAAGAACTCAAGGTGAATAAAGAAGAATAATATGAACCAAAAAGAAAGTCAGTGGATTTTATGTCTACTTCCTCAAAGATCAGGGACAAGGAAAAAGTTCACATACCTTCGGAAAGTTCAAAAAGTGAAAGGTCTGATTCTAATAGTGATGTTGAGATGGCTCAAATAGGAAGAAGATTTAATAAATTCTATATGAAGAAAAAATTCTTCAAAAAATCAAACTAGAAAGGTAAATATGAAAACAAAGGTCATTGGAAGAATGATTGGAATAAAGTTGACAAGAGTGATGAAGTTATCTGCTATGAATGCAAGAGGAAATGACATGTAAAAGAAGACTGTCAAAAATTGAAGTTCCAGAAGAAATATGACTACAAGGACATCAAGTATAAGAAAGAAATGAAAGCTACATGGAGGGCATCAGAAGATTGAAAAATTGAATTTGATGTTTCTAACTCTGAAAAGAATCATGCTAACATGTGTTTTATGACAAGGACATCTGAGGTAACACTGGACCATCCTGTTCTAAATTCATACTATTCTGGAGTTGATTCTGATTCTGATTTTGAATATGAAAACATGTGTAGTGAATAATTATTTGTATATTGTAATATGCTATAAGATACCTGTAATGAACTTAAGGACAAGTATAAAGACTTAAAGAAACAACATGCTTTATCTAGCACTGTTAAATATTCCCTTGATATTGAAAAGTAAAAGAATGCTCAAATATTAAAAGAAAATACTAAACTGAAAATGTATAATGATAAACTGAGAAACAAATTTGAAAAGTTCACAAATGGAAAGAAAAATCTAACTCAAATGACAGGTAAAAAATTTTCACAAAATTATACAACTGGTTTTGGATGCCAACCTGGATAGAGATCATTTACTGAAAATAGATTTATTCCTAAATCTGGAAAACATTCTGCTAGTTCTAGTTCTGGAAATTCATATTCCTCAACGAGTTATTCACATTTTTATAGATCAAACAAATTTTATATTTAAAACTATATTTATTTTGTAAATTATATGAGACCCATAAGACAAATTTGGTTACCTAAAGCTTTGATTTCTAACCTGTTTGAACCCAAGAGGATTTGGGTACAAAAATCATTTTCCATCTAAATCTGTTATGTAGGAAACCTGCTTAAAGAGTTCCTATAGGAAAACATGGTACTTGGATAGTGGATGCTCAAGGAACATGTCCAGAGATTACTCCTGCTTTAAAATATTAATAAATGTTGATGGATGTTATGTCACCTTTGGTGATAATTCTAAAGAAAAGAACATCGGCCTAGGCCAAATTGGTAACACTAACTCAGTTTTAATTTATAAAGTTTTATTTTTTTGATGGATTTCAATACAACTTGTTATGTATTTCTCAGTTATGTGTTGATGGTTTAATGTTAGGTTTGAAAATTATTCTTGTAATGTTTTTAGTTCCAAACATGTTTTAGAATTTTCCGCATTGAGAAATGGAAATGTTTAAGCTGTTGATTGGAATTCTTTAGCTAAACTAAATGTTGCTTGTTTAAATGATTTTCATCAAGAATCATGGCTATGGCACAGAAGGTTAGGATGCTGCAACATTCATTCACTTAGAAAAATGACTAGGAAGAACTTAGTTAGACATTTACCCAAACTTGAATTCCCATCAGACAATGTTTTTAATCCATGTCAAAAGGAAAAGAAACATAAAGTTTCTTTTAAATCAAGGAAAGAAGTTTCAACTTCTCAACCTTTGTGTTGGTTCACATGGACTTGTTTGGGACTTCTAGATTTTCTAGTTTAAATTGGAATCATTATGTCTATGTCTTAGTAGATGACTTTTCTAGATACACTTGGGTATACTTCTTAGCTCACAAAATTGAAGTATATTCTTACTTTATTAAATACTCCATGTCTGTAGAGAACCTAAGTGGAATTAAGATTAAGACCCTATGAGGTGATCATGGTCGTGAGTTTGAAAATCATGAGTTTGAGTCTTATTGCTCACAGAATGGCTATAATCATACAATTTCTGCCCCTAGAACACCTCAACAGAATGGTGTAGTAGAAAGAAGAAATAAAAACCCTACAAGAAATTACAAGAACAATGCTTAATGAGTATGACCTGCCTATTTACTTTTGGGCTGAAGCTATGAATACAGCTTGTTATATAGTAAATAGAGTCTTGATTAGACCTGTTCTTAAGAAGACCCCTTATTAATTGTGGAATAATAGGAAACCTAAGGTTAGTTACATTAGAGTCTTTGGTTGCAAAGTCTATATTCTTAATACCAAGGATAATATTGACATGTTTTCCTCTAAAAGTGATGAAGAAATATTAAGAGGATATCCTATAACTAGAAAATCCTATAGAGTGTTTAATAAGAAAACCAAGTGTGTGGAAGAATCTGTTCACATCAAATTTGATGAAACTGATCCACATGAACCAAAGTCATTTTTTAGAAATCTTGAAGAAGATTTATCTATTCTGAACCATAATGATAAAATCAATGAACCTATTGTAAAGACAAACTGTTTTGGAAATATTTCATAATCTGCTCTTAATGAACCCGAACCTAGAGAAGAACCTGAAATTTCTAGTCCTACCTTGACTAGATCAATAATCATACTTTATATGTTGTTGTTGGTAATCTTGATAGAGGGACACAGAGTAGATCTTCTCTAAGAAATTAGGTTGAACATCAAGCCTTTTTGTCACAGCTTGATACTAAAAACATTGATGATGCAATCAATGATGAATTTTGGGTAATGGATATGCAAGAAGAACATAATCAATTTGAAAGAAACAAAGTCTGGGAATTAGTGGAAAGAATTAAGGACACCTTCACCATAGGAACTAAATGAGTGTTTAGAAATAAGGTAGATTAAGCTGGAAACATAGTTAGAAATAATGCTATATTAGTTGCACAACGCTACAATCAAGAAGAAGGAATTGACTATGAGGTGACTTTTTCTCTAGTAGAAATACTTTAAGTCATTAGATTTCTACTGGCTTATCCTGCACATCTGAATTTCAAACAATATCAAATGGATGTCAAGAGTGCATTCTTAAATGGGTATATAGATGAGGATGTTTTTGTTGAACAACCCCTTGGATTTAAAAACCCTCATTTTCAATATCATATCTTCAAACTATCCAAAGCATTATATGGTTAAAAGCAAGCTCCAAGAGCTTGGTATGATAGATTAAGTACTTTTCTTATTTTCAATGGTTTCACAAAAGGAATAGATGGTGCTACCCTTTTATAAAACGAATTTATAATGATGTTTTAGTTGTTCAAATTTATGTAGATGATATTTTTTTTGGATCTTCAAAAAATTCATTATATATTGATTTTTCTAAAATGATGCAAGAAAAATTTGAAATGAGTTTAATGGATGAACTATAATTCTTTCGTGGATTTCAAATATTTAAAAATAATGATGGGATTGTTTTAACTCAAAGTAAATATACTAGAGATCAATTAAAACGTTCTTGGATTGGATAGTACTAAAAGTAGTGACACTCCCATGAGTACCACTTGTATGTTGGATCATGATGAAGATGGAAAATTTGTTGATCTTACCACTTATAGAGGAATGATTGGAAGTATAATCTACTAAAATTCTAGCCATCCTGATATTATGTTTATTGTGTTTATGAGTGCTCATTTTCAAGAAAACCCTAAATAATCACATTAAAATGTTGTAAAGAAAATTTTCAAATACCTCAAGCATACACCAAATCTAGGACTGTTCTATCCAAAAGGAAAATCATTTGAACAAGTTAGTTATTCTGATGCAGACTTTACTGGATGTAAATTAGATAGAATAAGAACCTCTAGAACATGTCACTTTTTAGGTAAGTCACTAGTGTCATGGTGTAGTAAGAAAAAAAATTCGGTTGCATTATCTACTACAGAAGCTGAATACATAGCTGCTGGAAGTTGTTGTGCACAAATTTTGTGGATGAAACACACATTACTAGACTATGCATATCAATTAAGACATGTACCAATAAATTGTGACAACACAAGTGATATTAACATTTCAAAAAACCCTATTTCACATTCTAGGACAAAGAATATTGATGTAAGACATCACTTTTTGAGGGATAATTATCAAAAAGGTGATATCACATTGGAATTCATTGGCACTGAATATCAACTTGATGATATTTTCATTAAACCATTAAATTCCGAAAGATTAGATTACATCATACATGATCCAGGCATGATCAATCACAAAAAGATATGTTACTGATCTTACTGTTTAACATTTTACTATATTTGACTTTACTATTTCATGTTCAAGGTTTCTCATTTACTGTCTCATGCTTACGGTCTAAAAGTTAACACTTTGTGTTCACGGTCTGTTGCTCACTGTCTCACCATGACTGAACAATTTACTCACTGTCCCGTCGTGATGACAACTGACTGTCTCACCATGACGACCATCCCCCATCGCACCATAACGAATATTCACAGTCTCATCGTGAACAATAATTATGATTTTATTTTAACCCATATCACTGTATTTTTTAATTTACTGCTATTTCCTTTCCCACTTTTTTATTTTAGTAATGTTTGACATTACCAAATGATAAAACCAAAGGGTTTTCAATCGATTTCTCACCCGGACTCTCTCCTGCTCACCTTTCCCAAACCCTGTTAACCTTGCATCCATTCTCTCCTTCTCTCTCACTCGAACCTTCAGTGGATGCCAAGGATGAATCATCCATCTTCATCCTCATCTGAGAAGCGCCACTCGATTAAATAGAAGAGAGAACCGAAGCATTCACCCAAAGGACCCCTAAATCAAAATATGGTAAACTGTACTGTTGATCTTGAGAAAGCAATCTTCCCTGAGTGACTTTATTATAGAAAATATTTGGTTTTAAAACTGTTAAGAGAAAAAGGCTGGCTCAAATGGTTCTCTAGGAATGATAGACCTATTTATCCGAGGTTGGTATCTCAGTTTTATTAGTATGCTCAGTTTTCCTTTGATGATGGAGAAAGTTTTGTTGTAAGAAGCTGGGTTAATGGAAAAAAGTTACTCCTTCTCGTCAAGGTTATGTGCTGCATGCCTAAGGATTCCTCATGAAGGGATTTGTGATGATTATCAAATAGATCCCCCTCCTACAACCGATATCATTGACCTAGAAAATTCATTGGAAACTCTAACTGGAAATGGAACCAAGAGAAGGGTCAAAACTGCTGAACTGGATGGGGAGACAAGGCTGCTGTTCAAATTTGTTCAAATTTGATTATACCAAGGAATGGTGACTTTGCTGTATTGAAGTATCAGGATGTTTCTATGATTCACCTGATGAATAATGGAAATAATATAAATCTATGAAAATACATCATTCACCATATGTGTTAATTGATTAATGTCACATCCAAATTTACTTCCCTGTTTTACTCAAGAAGGATCTAAACCATGCTAGTTTCCCAATGAGTAGTTGGAACAAATGAATATTTTCTTATGGATTTAGAATTATTCCTATATAAACCCACCATCAGGAGGATGAAAATCAATCGGAACCCTTAGAAGAAGGAGTGGGTTGAAGATAATGAAAAGATTTATGAAAAGCTCAATCTTGTTGATCACCCAAGAAAACCAAGGGACATTACTGATCCTGGTTTGGAACCAGATGATGTTGCCGAGTATCCATAAGATGAATAAGAAGTTGAAGAGGCAGCTGAAGTACCTCATAAAGAAGTAGCTCCAGTTGAGAGAGAAAGGACTGATGTCCCTGCTGTTATTCCTGCTGAAGTACTTAAAAGGTAAGAAGCTGTTGTTAAATAAGGAAGGCCTATTACTCCTCATGTTTCTCTTGAAGAAGTACCTCATGTCCGTAGAGAGGATGAAAATCTTGAAACCCAACCGGAGGCCACAAGAGATTTGATTGTCCCTGAATCAGAGCAGCATGTGATGGATGAAACAAATCATAAAGACCTCCTTATTCTGATAGAAGCTAATTTAGAAGAAATCCATATTAGGGAAGATGAAAATAAAAAAGAACTTCCTGAAGAAAAATCTGTTCTTGAGCTTATACCCTCTACTGTAGAGAGGATGGAAATTGCCTTGCAGTTGGAAAGGTAGGAAATGGATGAGGAATTTAGAGCTAATCTTGTGGATCTAGACAAAGTTGCTAAGCCTCTAATTCCTGAAAAGGATGAAAATGTTGAGGGGGAGTAACCTAAAAATCATGTGATTAATGAAGCTGAGACTGGTGAAGATGGGTCGGTTAAAGCATCTCAACCAACTAAGTCTTTTCATTTGCACACTCAGTATGAATTTCCCAGCTTCTATGATGTAACTGAATTTTAGTAGGTGACTACAACTGGGATTGATCTTTCTTCACTATTTCAATTGAAGTCAGTCACTCACCCTGAACCTCAACCTCAATCTGAATCTGAATCTGAACCTGGACCTTCCATTATACCACCTCCTTCTCCTGCACCTTTACCTAAACAACAATCTTCTGTCACCAAGGATGATCTGAATGTGTTTGGAGATTCTATCTTAGATGGAGATGATAGAATTATGTCCTCTAAACATCTTCTTGTGACACAACTAAGTCAAAAAGATTCCTCGTTGCTTTTGGAAATCTTTATTCTACACATTCAACCCAGGATAATCCACGAAATTCAAGAAGTGAGAGTTGAAAACATGTTGCTCAGTGCTGATGTTGCATCCCTGAAAGGTACGGTTGAAAAACTCCAAAAATATCTGTATTCCATATCAGAGCATGCACCTATAACTGCTTCTCCTAAACCAATTGTTTCCAACATTCCTCGAGATATGGTGTCCCAAATTCATCCCTACCTGTTATCTTTTAATGAAAATATTGGAGAAAGCCACCCAAAGATGTTTCAACACATGAGAGAGTTTGTGGAGAACCTGAATAAACTCACAGATGAGTATACTGGCCATCTTCAAAAGGTTCTAAATCAGCTTAGCTCTTTGACCACTACTGTTAAAGCTTCTAATGCCTCTGGTCTGACCTCCACTCCTTCTTTGGATAATTCCCTGTTCATATCTATAATCAAGGAAGAGATTCAGAATTCCTTTAGTGGTTTTGATTTGACTCTTTTATCTGAAATTGTTACGAATAGTGATAGAGTACTTGACTTGGTTCAAATTCATTGCAAGATTGCCGATGATCTATACAAGAGATCACTAAGAAGATAGATTTCTATCTCACCTGTATTTTATCTAAAACTGATATGACCAATCACTTTATGTATCTTGTAGAGAATCTAAAGATACCACCTGTGACTCAGGCCTTCAAAGAAAAAGTATAGAAACTCACTGAGTTTACAGGACTGTTGGATAAGTTCACGAAGAATAAAGAAGAATTTGAAAAGATAATGTAGTATGGTGAAGAAATTATTACAGACTTCATAAAACTTCCGAAGCCTTACCTTCATGTCCAGAGTATGTCTATAGTTGCTCCAGCTGCTGCCCCTCTCAGACCTGGACTACCTGCTTTACACTCAACTGCCATGTCAGTTAGCCAAGCTGTTACTCAGATCTGGCCAGTGATTCTTGATACGCCATAGACTAGATCTTCTACAGCTCCCACTTTGGCTCCCTCTGTATTTGAAGGCATATCTTTACCTTATTTGTCTACCACCTCTATGCCTTCTTCCACATCAGAAACTATCCCTATGGATTACTTTTCTGCTGCTGCAAAAGGAAAAGAGAATTCCAATCCCTAAAGAAGTCAAGTGACTACTTTTTCTAATGGGGGTGTCATTGATTTTGTTTTGTATTTCTACTTTCTATTGTATTCTGGTCATTTTTAATGAAATGTAAACTGTTTTCCCTCTACTCTTTCTACTTTTTGATAATCCCAAAAGGGGGAGAAAGGGTTATGTGTTATTTTATAATATTCTATAGTTTCATCTCATTTATACTTTACATATGCATGATTTGTGATCATCAAAAGGGGGTGATTTATAGACACCTCATGTATTAATCATGTTTTAATGATCACAAATCTCATTACTGATTACAAATCCCAATAATAATTACAAATCTTATTAAAGATCTCAAATCTCAAAAATCTTATTAATAATGTGTATTTATGTTTCAAGTTATCTTATACTTTATAATGGTTAAGATCAATTCATTTTATACATATTACTGTTTATTTCTGAATACAGTTATTTAGCTAAGTACAAGACATCATGAATCGTGACATAGTAATTCAGAAACTGTGAGCAGGTAACAAGCACCGTGACCAGTGAGACACTGTGACCACGACACACCATGACATTGTAAACCTGACACCATGAATCAAGATAATCATAACAGACACCGTAAGCCAGACATTCTATTTTCCTAAGTACTGAACACAGTTAGCAAGACGCAGTCGTTAAGGCACCTTGAATTCATAAACTATGAGCAAGGCACCGGAATCCAGAAACCATAAATACAGACACCGTGACTCAGACACCGTGAGCGAGACACAAGGACGCAGAGACACCGTGAAGAACATACTGTGAAGGACATACCGTGAAGGATACATCGTTTTCATAACTATTGTGACACCATTTCTTAAACTCTTTTTTCGTTTTACTACATAACTTTTTAATGGTCATATTTGACAATTTTAATGAACTGAAATAATTAATGTTTATTTGTGTACATAGTATGAGATATGAGGCCCAAAATACATGGAACTTTTCAGCTCAAACTCATGCATTCAAAGATAAAGAGAAATATTCCCAAGAGCAACATATACAAGAGACAATATAGAAAGGAACGAAACTAGAGTTCTCTGAACTGAACAGAAAGACAATCGTGAGCACAATAGTGAAAAACATATTTCAAGATCTTCAAGAAAAGAATTGTCCCGTACATGAAATCCAACACTACTGATGAACACATGAATTAAATTGGAATCAAGATAATATCTTCAATCAGGATGAACACAATCTGACCCACGACACTCTGTTTTTCAATAAAAAAACTAGAGAAGGAATCAGAAGCATTTCTACTGAATCCAACTAGTCCAGAGTTGCACTGCTAATCACTAGATCTTTCTAAACTTCTTTATACAAACTCTCAGTGATTCTTTTGTTTACATTCGAGTAGTGTGTGTACTCTATATATCAAACACACACTGTCTCCCTCACAGAACTGCTGGATTCTAAAATCTTCACTCCATATTCTATACCTTTGCTTACCCATGACAATTATGTAAGAGGTCCCTGTGTTGCCTAGTCATTATTGTTTTCCCACGACAAATGTGGTAGAGGTCCCTGCATGGCCTGGATAGTGTAAACTATTGTTAAACCCGATCCAAGGTGTGGATCAGAGTTTATTTATATAAACTGCGTGGTGGCAGGTGATTACCAAGTGGAGTGGATTAGGTCTCGGCTTGAGACTGAACCACTTGTTTTACATCTGATGTGTATTCCATGATTATGTTTAAAATATACTATATATATATATATATTTTGTATTAAATTTCCAATTACTTTGAAATGCAAATCTATTTTAAAGGTACATTGATAGTTAGACTAGAAAGTGTTTGTATGTATTGTAATGCTTTAGGTTAGCTTTAAAATTTAATTGATCTTCAGATTAAATTAACTGAGAACTAATCAATCTCTTTTGAACCTAACTTACCCTTTACTTTAATAAAATTCACTACAGTTTACCTCATTTTATAAATTGGGGATTTTAAGAGATAAATTTTTAACAGAAATTTTAATTGGAACTCAATTCACCCACCCTCTTGAGTGTCCACTCTGACCAACAAGAATGAAATATAAGAACATTTAATATTATATATGTTAATTAAAAAAAATAATTTCAATTTGAAAAAACTACTCATATTTCACATGATATTCATACATGTATAAAAGTAAACCTGTCATGAAAAACAAGAAACAAACACTCCCGAACAACAAAATTGAATCTTATAACTCATCCAAAAGGCTACAATTGAAAGTAAAAAAATTATGATAAGTAAAATACATCTATAGATGGTTCTGAATTAATTAATTAATTAATTAATTTTATTATCAAAGACATTAAGATCAGGTTAAGAACAATTAGTGACATACGGTAAGTGATAATTTTCGATCCTTCGTATTTCCATCAAGTTACATTTTCTCCCTCTTTATCCAAATTTATTTAATTTTTATGTAATTATTAAAAATTATATTTATGATTCCCAAAATCATGAATCTTGAAAAGTGAAACCTTCTTTGTTGGGGAAATATATGTTTCAAAATGGTTTGCTTCACAATTGTTGTAACGCCCCAACCCTAGTTACCCACAGTCGGTGCATTATTGCGTAACATTAGCATGATCACAAAATATCATGTCTCAAAAGACCAATTATTTTAGTATCCTTGGAAACACTATATACATTCATAAATGTTAAATTACATCATAAAGTGAAAAATAAAATAAAATAGTCTCCATAGTCCACACTCTTATCCCCATCAGACTATCCCTTTAGGTCAGTAATAAAATATTTCTTCACGTCGTAGGATAATAAAACGTAGAAAGGGGTGAGCTCAGATTCTCAGTAAAGATAACAATAAAGCGGAAACTTTCATAAATATACATAAACATCTAAAGTAATGTATAAATAAAACAAAAGCCTTTTAAACATGAACTTCAGCATAATATGGAAAAACTAAAATGAAATAATGCCATTTACTTATTCACATGGATATTCTACTTGTCGAATAATCACATGCAATATCAATAACCACTTTAATAAGGATGGAATGCATAATGACAGACTATCAAAACCACGTATCCAAGGCCTCATGCCAAGACTACAAATAATATTTTGTCAAGGCCTCGTGCCAAGACACTATTTTGTCTCATGAGACCTGCCGATGCATCAATGAGCTATAGCGGGCTCCACCCGTCACTTATTTAGTCCAATTAATTCCTTAGATTAAAAGGTTTAATCATATCATAAACCATAACATAATCGTATCACATAAAACATGCATAAAGGAAACATAAATTTACACATTTCAATAACAAGATATGAATACAACACATTGATATAATAAAACCATTTTCAATACCAAAATAAAAGAAATGTAAAACTTGGAATTTATTTTTCATTTAAAAAAATGTTATGGCTTGTAGAGGAAGCTGGAACTCAAATAATGGTCACGGCGGCAGAGAATTCATTGTCGCCACATACGTACGACAAAAAAACATTCCATTCTGACATTTAGTAAATTGATTCATATAAAAAGATTACTTTTGAATAAAATTAAAAGTCAAAGGGGTTTATACACCATATATAAGAATGTCTTGTATTAAAACAAAATATGCATCAATGAAAGAAGATTGAGACGAAGTCCTTTACCTCGTGTCCGACTTGACTCGATCATTCTTTAACCTCCTGAATAATAAACTAGAGTTAATTTGTACTTTATTAATAACCTTTTTCAAGTTAATTATTCCATTTATATCACTTATTACCATGTTATGAACATTATGTAATTATTTAAGTTAATAACGGTCGTTTTGTCGATCTTTGGTACTTGAGTCAAAAATAAACATCTTCTGATTACAAGTTGTTCATGTGGTAAAATATCTATTACATAAAGAATTATATTCATGATGTAGATATCTTATATATCATATATATCCAGTATATATACATTAATTTATAATATTACATAACATTTAGAGGTAAGAAATGAAATGCACCGTTCATGGAGACGGTAAGCAGTACATACGCATGAACGCTACATTCATTTCTATTTCGTATATAATGGAATGAAAACATAATTATATAAAGGTATATTATAATTCTAGTATAATATCATATATAATATCATTCACTCCATCCTTTATATGTCCCACATGTGGCATTAATGATTCAAATCACTTTGAGGGGGCGGTAGTCCGCACTTCCTAAAATGAGATTATCGTGTTTACCCAAAATGGAAGTCATAATGGTATGCCATAAATGAAAAAATACTGAAGCATAAGGAATACATAAACCTAATAAATATCATAAATAAAAAAAGTGTTATCATAATGTCCACCATGAGAGGTGTAAAAAGAATATTTGAATAATCTTCGTTTCGTGAGGCAGCAATTCGCCACCCACAGAAACAATATGTTCTTTAACCATTAGACGAAGGTGTGTGTAAGTGTAAATAAATTCCTTCTCATAAAAACATCATAGTATATTGAAGAAACTTTTTTTTATAAAATAAAGGAATAAAAATATTTTAAGGGGTTGGAGAAGAAAAATAATACAAAAGCACATAAGAGAATACATTACCTTAATATCGGGTAACTCTTTTTGATTTGAGCCAAAGACTTCCTTGGGAAGACTTATGCCCAAAGTGAGGCTTCTAGGAGTAAGAGAGGAAAGTTGAGAGAGTATTTGGGTAGAGTTTGGCAGAGAAAAATGTCTTGAAGGTGTGAATAAGGTGGTATAGATGGGGGCCTTTTATAAGAGGAGAGGAGGGGCACTCTTGGAAACTCATGAAATGTTACATTATTATGAAGTGATTTTCGGATTTAAAAGGTACCAAAATTATATATTTCGAGGATAAGGTGATAAGGGGTCAAAATATACTCATCCAATAGGTTTTTGACTTGTTTAAGTCTTAGATTTTACATTATTGTTTCATTTTATTTAAATCGTTAATTAATGAGGTAATCACTACATCATCATGATGTCATGAAAAATTTAATTTATTTAATGTATAAAAATTATAAAAAATTACCATGATGTAAGAAATATTTTTATATTTCCAATGAATATTTATAGTCTAAAAGATAACTTATATAACCCCATGTAATAATTGTTTTAGTAAAACAACAAATGTTTGTGACAATTTTATTTTTACTTTGAATAAAAAGTTATTAATGTCATTTTCTTACACAAGTGGCTCCATGGGGTCCCCAAGTTGACCCATGGATTTTCATGGTCGTACATGACCCATACAATAAGGTTAGTATAAGTGTAAAAGTAATTTCATAGTATTATAACATTATATTTACCTTAAATTACACTAATTACCTTTAATCGCGATTAATAAAACTTAAAAGTTACTATTCACCAAAAATTATTTTCATCCCATAGAACCAAATTTTACTTCCTAATTACAACCATGTCTGTCAGATTTTTTAAATTAAATTTGTAGAAATGGTAAAGTTTCATTTAAACAAGAAATCAGTTTTTTAACTGCCACTTAGTGGTTTCACTATTAATCAAAAATCGATGTTTTTCAGAAAATTACCAAAAATTAACTCTAAGCTATATTTGATATTCCAAATTAAAAAATGATTTCTATTTTAAAAAATTCCAAAAATATAAGTTGCATTAATTAATTTTATTATTAATTCCCGTTGTCAAAACAAATAGCATGTTTTTAAGAAACAATATCAATCAAAAGATTGACAATTGTTTATGTCCAATTTCAAAGTGAAATTAATTCTAATGACCACCATTGGATACAATGGTAAAATTATATTCTAATTATACTTTAAAACCACTCAATAGTATAATTTATCACTATAAATTATTTTGACTAAAAATGTTGTTTTTATGTATTTTTCACTATTCATCAAAAATTGGATGTTCTCAGAAAAATACAAAAAATTCAACATCCGCTAATTTAAATATTCCGAATCCAAAAATGAAGTCCATTATGAAAGATAAAATTTTTAAAATTTCAAAAAGTAGGTATTAATATTCATAACTACTAGTTTGATTGGTTGTGGTGTATTAGAATCTCGAACATGCGTACAATGTAAGCTATTGCATTATTAAAAGAGAAGCATATCATGGAAGCTTGGGGTGTTTCATTCTCCCCTACTTCAGTAAATTGCGTCCTCGCAATTGGAAATTGTTCTTCTAAAATAAAATGTTCAAAGTAGAAAATACCTTTGTGGAAAACCCATATTGGAAATAGGGATAATAAAAATATAACTTTAAAAGAATCAAAGAGAAGTACAAAGGTCACCCAAGATAGCCCATACTAGGATTCTTTGAAAAAATGGATATGGAGGAAAAACAATCCATCATGGTCTGATGGAGAGTTGTAGAAAACAGGATTAGGAGAAAGATAACTACAAGAAAATCATAAACTTGTGATTGATTAAATGGGCATTGATTCCTCAGTAGGAAAAGTTAACCGACAACGTTTTTAGTTTACATTACCTTTCATAATTTGAGGAATTTATTTAGGAGATTTACTAAGAATGTAAGGAAATATACTGACTTGTCATGTAGACTTTGATTCGTTAATAAATTTTTACCACAAATCCATCTTTCACTCCAAACGGTAATAGAACTCAAAAATATTCTATTTATCCTAATTGTATAAGGTTCAAAATATTAACACAGACCATTTAGATTAGGAAAACTATTTTGTAATAACCAGGGACTTCCTGTAGGCCAGTGGTTGGTAATAAAGACATATCGCACTATAGTTGTGGGTTCGATTCCTATAGCTTTTTCCGACGTGATGGGCTATCCCCCGACGTTCAGGTTGTACTTTTCCTAAAACTATAAAATTATAATATTCCAAAAATAATCTTCAGAAATGTTTTAACCTTATTCAACACTATCCAAAGTTCAACTTAATCTATTCCAACCTTTATAGTTATCCAAAATACATGTGTCGAGACTCCCTCTAAAAGGTCTCTAAATTCCCTAATCAATTGTAACATCAGATTCCCCAAACAAATTAAAGTCTCTCTTATTGTCACATCCTAAAAGTATCATTACCTTCATCATATTTAAATCATAATGAAAACAACTAGTACTGCAGTACAATCTATATATATATCACATTATTCTTATAAACATAATATAGTTCTTGAGTCCAAAAACACAAATTCAATAAATATTCCACTTCATCTGTAGTAACAGCATAAGCATGCCTTAATCCCTTGGTCTTTTCTGAAGTAAGTTTTCCAGACGCTTAGGACATTCATTTGCATAATTCCCCATTTCCCTACAATTGTTGCATTAAACATTGATAGACTCTTTCTTTCCCTTGCAATAACGATCCTGGTGACCTTTTTCTCCACATTTATAACAAACTCCCAATCCCTTTATGCAAGTACCGGGATGATTCTTCCCACAATTATCACATAATGGAAAACCCTTCATTCCCTTTTTCCCTTTATCTGTCTCTTGTTCCACCGTTTTCTTCTTCTCTTTCTTTACTTTGTTGTCATAAGACTTAGAGAATTATTTTTCTGTCTTGATAGCACACGAGCCAATATCTTCGTACGATGAGAAGGATTGTGATACTAAAGCTCGATGGAGAAATGGTTTTATCCCATCAAAGAAACAATCAATATTAATTCTTGGGTTACATATATAATCTGCAACATGTCTCACTAACCTTGAAAAGTTGGCCTCATACTTAGAGACATTCTCATCCTCCTTTTCTCTCAGACTCAGAAATTGCCTTTCTATATCTGCTCGATGGTCACGAGGATAGTATTTTTCTATTAAAAGCTCTTTTAACTCCCTCCATTCCATATTTGATACTTCATCATCTTTCTTTGTGTTTTGAATCAATGACCACCATTGATCAACATCTCCAGTGAGGCGGTAAACTGCCGTGATAACCTTTTCCCTTCCACTACTCCCAAGGCATGGAATATGTTCTCTAAGGAGTTTATCCATTTCTCAACTACTAAGGGAATTTTACTCCCATTGAATGTTGGTGGTTGTTGTATCATGAAGCAGTCTAACATTGATCCCCCACATTGCGGATCAGGGTGCTCCATACGAGTATGGTTATTATTCATAATCCGAGTGAGTTGTCCCAGTATGGTGATAAGCTGATCAGCACCAGTTGTATCACCAACACCATTAAAATTATCTTGAGAAGGAGGGAAATCCCAACATTGAGTTCATGAATTTCTACGGTTTCCATTCCCTTCACTAGGCGCCATTTCTAAAAAATGTCATAAAATATATTAGTTTATGAATCGAAATACATAATTCCATACTTGTAAAACACTTAACCTAAATTGAACTATTTATGGATATAATCCATAAAAAAATGTTTTCTTCGAGGAAATATATACTCATAAACCCTTCGTAATTGTTTTTAAATAAATCGTGAATTATCCTAAGCATATCCCCCGACAGTGTCGTAACCAAATGTGCAGCAAGGCCCATTGTCGTGCACCAGTTCCCGTTCGATTCTAGATCAAAGCGGTGTTTTAGGGTTTTTCCACTAGGTACATCTGTGCCAGAGCCCCCTCTACCTGATCGTATCCATACATGGATGTATTGCTCAGAAAACTCACAAAATCTCTATAATACCAAAATTCTAGGATGTTCTTCTATACAAATCCTCAAAGTCTATCTTGGGGCTATGTACTCTAATTAGAGTTTATCTAAATCTATCTTCCAAGGTTACTACTAAACTGCCTCTGATTTCAACTGTAATGCCCCGACCCCAGTTACCCAGAGTCGGTACATTATTTCATAACATTGGAATCATCACAATAGATCAAGTCTCGAAAGACAGATTAGTTTAGCAGCCTTGGAAACACTAGATACATTCATAAATGTTAAATTACGTCATAAAGTGAAAAATAAAATAACATAATTTCCATAGTCCACAATCTTATCCCCATAAGTATATCCCTTTATATCAGTCATAAAATATTTCTTCACATCCTGGGATAATAAAACATAGAAAGGGGTGAGCTCAGATGCTCAGTAAGGATAACAATACAGCGGAAACTTTCATAAATAAACATAAAAATTTAATGAAATGTATAACTAAAACAAAATCCTATTAAACATGAACTTCAGCATAATATGGAAAAAATAAAATGAAATAATGCCATTTACTTATTCACATGGATATTCTATTAGTCGAATAATCAAATGCAATATTAATAACCACTTTCATAATGATGGAATGCATAATGCCAGACAATCATAACCACGTAGCCAAGGCCTCGTGCCAAGACTACAAATAATATTTTGTCAGGACCTCATTCCAAGACACTAGTTTGTCTCATGAGACCTACCGATGCATCTAGGAGCTATAGCGGGCTCCACCCGTCACTTATTAAGTCCAATGCATTCCTTATATGAAAAGGTCTAAACATATCATAAACTATAACATAACCGTATCACATAAAACATGCATAAAGGAAACATAACATTTCCACATTTCAATCACAAGATATGAATACAACACATTGATATAATAAACCCATTTTAAATACCAAAATAAAAGAAAATTAAAACTTGGAATTTATTTTTCATTTAAAAAAACGTTATGGCTTGTTGAGGAAGCCGAAACTCAAATAATGGTCACGACGGCGGAGAAGTCATTGTCGCCGCATACGTACGACAAAAAAGCATTCCATTTTTTCATTTAGTAAAACATTTCGTATTAGAATATTACTTTTGAATAAAAGTAAAATTCAAAGGGGTTAATACACCGTATAAAATAAAGTCTTGTATTAAAACAAAATATGCCTCAATGAAAGAAGATTGAGACGAAGTCCCTTACCTCATGTCTGACTTGACTCGATCATTCATTAACCTCCTGAATAATAAACTAGCGTTAATTTATACTTGTTTAATAACCTTTTTCAAGTTCATTATTCCTTTTATATAACTTATTACCATTTTATGAACATTATGTAATTATTTAAGTTAATAACGGTTGTTTTGTCAATCTTTGGTACTTGAGTAAAAAATAAACATCTTCTGATTACAAGTTGTTCATGTGGTAAAATATCCATTATATCCAAATTTATATTCATAATGTTGATATATTATATATCATATATATCCAGTATATATATATATATGCATTTATAATATTACATAACATTTAGAGGTAAGAAAAGAAATGCATCGTTCATGGAGACGGTAAGCAGTACGTACGCATGAACACTACTTTCATTTCTATTTCATATTTAATGGAATGAACAAATAATGATATAAAGGTATATTATAATTACAGTATAATATCATATATAATATCATTCACTCAATCCATTATACATCCCACATATGGCATTAATGATTCAAATCACTTTGAGGGGGCGGTAGTCCGCACTTCCTAAAATGAAATTATCGTGTTTACCCAAAATGGAAGTCATAATGGAATGCCATAAATGAAAAAATACCGAAGCATAAGGAATACATAGACATAATAAATATCATAAATGAAAAATTTTCATCATAATGGCCACCATTAGAGGTGTAAAAGCAAGATTTGAATAATCATCATTTCGTGAGGTAGTAATTCGCCACCCATAGAAACAGTATGTTCTTTAACCATTAGATGAAGGTGTGTGTAAGTGTAAATAAAATACTTGTCATAAAAACATCATAGTATATTTAATAAACTTTTTTTGATATAAAATAAATGAATAAAAAGATTTTAATGTGTTGGAGAAGAAAAATAATACAATAGAACATAAGAGAATACATTACCTTAAAATCGGGTAACTCTTTTTGATTTGAGCCAAAGGCTTCCTTGGGAAGAGTTCTGTCCAAGGTGAGGCTTCTAGGAGTAATAGAGGGAATTTGAGAGATTATTTGGGTATAGGTTGTAAGAGAAAAATGGATTCAAGGTCTGAATAAGGTGGTAGAGGTGGGGGCCTTTTATAAGAGGAGAGGAGGGGCACTCTTGGAAACTCATGAAATGTTACATTATTATGAAGTGATTTTCAGATTTAAAAGGTACCAAAATTATATATTTCGAGGATAAGGTGATAAGGGTTCTAAATATACTCATCCAATAGGTTTTTGACAAGTTTATGTCTTAGATTTTACATTATTGTTTCATTTTATTTAAATCGTGAATTAATGAGGTAATCGCTGCATCATTATGATGTCATGAAAAATTTAATTTATTTAATGTCTAAGAATTATAAAAAATTACCATGATGTTGGAAATATTTTTATATTTCCAATGAATATTTATAGTCTAAATTATAACTTATATAAACCCATGTAATAATTGTTTTAGTAAAACAACAAATGTTTGTGACAATTTTATTTTTACATTAAATAAAAAGTTATTAATGTCATTTTCAAACCCAAGTGGCTCCATGGGGTCCCCATGATGACCCATTGATTGTCTTGGTCGGACATGACTCATCCAATAAGGGTAGTATAAGTGTAAAAGTAATTTCATAGTTCTATAACCTTATATTTACCTTAAATTACACTAATTACCTTTAATTGCGATTAATAAAACATAAAAGTTACTATTCACCAAAATTTATTTTCATCCCATAGAACAACATTTTACTTTCTAATTACAACCATGTCTGTCAGATTTTTTAAATTCAATTTGTAGAAGTTATAATGTTTCATTTAAACAAGAAATCAGTTTTTTAACTGCCACTTAGTGGTTTCACTATTCATCAAAAATCGATGTTTTTCAGAAAAATACCAAAAATTAACTCTAAGATATATTTGATATTCCAAATTAAAAAATGATTTCTATTTTAAAAAAATTCCAAACATATAAGTTTCATTAATTAATTTTATAATTAATTCCTGTTGTCAAAACAAATAGCGTGTTTTTAAGAAAAAATATCAATCAAAAGATTGACAATTGTTTATGTCCAATTTCAAAGTGAAATTAATTCTAATGACCACCATTGGATAAAATGGTAAAATTATATTATAATTATAATTTAAAACCACTCAATAGTATAATTTATCACTATAAATTATTTTTATTAAAAATTTTGTTTTTATGTATGTTTCACTATTCATCGAAAATTGGAAGTTCTCAGAAAAATACCAAAAATTCAACATAGGATAATTTAGATATTCCGAATCCAAAAATGAAGTCCATTTTGAAAGATAAAATTTATAAAATTTCAAAAAGTTGGTATTACTATTCATAACTGCTAGTTTTATTGGTTGTGGTGTATTAGAATCTCGAACTTACATACAATGACAGCTATTGTATTATTAAAAGAGAAGCATATCATGGAAGCTTGGGGTGTTTAATTATCCCCTCCTTCAATAAATTTCATCCCCACAATTTGAAATTGTTCTTCTAAAATAAAATTTTCAAAGTAGAAAATACCTTTGTGGAAAACCCATATCGGAGATAGGGATAATAAAAATATAACTTTATAAGAATGAAATAGAAGTACAAAGGTCAACCAAGATATCCCATACTAGGATTCATTGAAAACATGGATATGGGGGAAAACCCCATCAAGGTTTGATGGAGAGTTGTAGAAAACTGGGTTAAGAGAAAGTTAACTACAAGAAAATCAAAAATATGGGATTGATTAAACGGTCATTGATTCCCCAGTAGGAAAAGTTAATCGAAAACTTTTTTGTTTAACATTATATTTCATAAAGTTGAGGAATTTATTTAAAATATTTACTAAGAATGTAAGAAGATATGCTGACTTGTCATGTAGACTTTCATTCATTAATAAATTTTTTTCCACAAACTCATCTTTCACTCCAAAAGGTAATAGAACTCAAAAATATTCTATTTTTCCTAATTGTATAAGGTTAAAAATATTAACACATACCATTTAGATTAGGAAAAATATTTTGTAATAACCAGGGACTTCTTGTAGGGTAGTGTCTGGTAATAAAGGCCTATCACACTATGGTTGTGGGTTCGATTCCAGCAGCTTTTTCCAAAGCGATGGGCTATCCCCCAACCTTCAGGTTTTACTTTTCCTAAAACTATAGAATTATAATATTCAAAAAATAATCATCAAAAATGTTTTAATCTTAAATAACACTATCCAAATTTAAACTTAATCTATTCCAACCTTTATAGTTATCCAAAATACCTGTGTCCAGACTCCCTCTAAAAGGTCACTAAATTCCACAATCAATTGTAACATCAGATTCCCCAAACAAATTAAAGTCTCTCTTATTGTCACATCCTTAAAGTATCATTACCTTAACCATATTTAAACCTTAATGAAAACAACCAGTACTGCAGTACAATCCATATATATATATCACATTATTCTTATAACCATAATATAGTTCTTGAGTCCAAAAACACAAGTACAATAATTATTCCACTTCATCTGTAGTAATAGCATACACATGCCTTAATCCCTTGGCCTTTTCTGAATTAAGTTTCCCTGATGCTTAGGACATTCATTTGCGTAATGCCCCATTTCCCTACAATTGTTGCATTCAACATTGATAGAATCTTTATTTCCCTTGCAATAACGATCCTGGTGACCATTTTCTCCACATTTATAACAAAATCCCAGTACCTTTATGCAAGTACCGGGGTTATTCATCCCACAATTATCACATAATGGAAAACCATTCATTCCCGTTTTCCCTTTATCTGTCTCTTATTCCACCGTTGTCTTCTTCTCTTTCTTTACTTTGTTGTCATAAGATATAGAGAATTCGTTTTCTGTCTTGATAGCACACGAGACAATATCTTCGTACGATGAGAAGGATTGAGATACTAAATCTCAATGGAGAAATGGTTTTAACCCATCAAATAAACGATCAATCTTAATTCTTGGGTTACATATATAATCTGCAACATGTCTCGCTAACCTTGAAAAGTTGGCCTCATACTTAGAGACATTCTCATCCTCCTTTTGTCTCAGACTCAGAAATTGCCTTTCCAAATCTGCTCGATGGTCACGAGGATAGTATTTTTCTACGAAAATCTCTTTGAACTCCCTCCATTACATATTTGATTCTTCATCATCTTCCTTTGTGTTGTGAATCTATGACCACCATTGATCAACATCTCCAGTGAGGCGGTAAACTACCATGATAACCTTTTCCCTTTCACTACTCCCCAAGGTATGGAATATTTTCTCTAAGGAGTTTATCCATTTTTCAACTACTAAGGAATTCGTACTCCCATTGAATGTTGGTGGTTGTTGTCTCATGAAGCGGTCTAACATTGATCCTCCACGTTGCGGATCAGGGTGCTCCATACGAGTATGGTTATTATTCATAACCTGAGTGAGTTGTCCCAGTATGGTGATAAGCTGATCAGCACCAGTTGTATCACCAACTCCATTATAATTATCTTGAGTAGGAGGGAAATCCCTACATGTAGTGCATGAATTGCTACGGTTTCCATTCCTACCACTAGGCTCCAATTCTAAACAATGTCATAAACTAGATTAGTTTATGAATCAAAATATATAATTCCATACTTGTAAAATGCTTAACATAAATTGAACTATTTATGGATATAATCTATAAAAAACAATTTCTTCGAGAAAGTATATACTCATAAACCCTTTGTAATTGTTTGTAATTAAATCTTGAATTATTCTATGAATATCCCCTGAGAGTGTCGTAACCAATAGTGCAGCAAGGCCCGTTGTCGTGCACCAGTTCCTGTTCGAGTCTAGCTCAAAGCAGTGTTTTAGCGTTTTTCCCCTAGGTACATCTGTGCAAGAGCCGCCTCTACCTGATCGTATCCATACAAGGATGTATTGCTCGGAAAACTCACAAAATCTCTATAATACCAAAATTCTAGGAAGTTCTTCTATACTAATCCTCAAAGTCTATCTTAGGGCTATGTACTCTAATCAGATTTTATCTAAATCTATCTTCCAAGGTTAGTACTAAACTTCCTCTGATACCAACCGTAATGCCCCGACCCCAGTTACCCAGAGTCGGTGCATTATTTCATAACATTGGCATGATCACAATAGATCAAGTCTCGAAAGGCCGATTAGTTTAGCAGCCTTGGAAACACAAGATACATTCATAAATGTTAAATTACATCATAAAGTGAAAAATCAAATAACATTCTTTCCATAGTCCACACTCTTATCCCCTTCATACTATCCCTTTAGATCAGTCATAAAATATTTCTTCACATCCTGGGATAATAAAACATAGAAAGGGGTGAGCTTAGATGCTCAGTAAGGATAACAATACAGCGGAAACTTTCATAAATAAACATAAACATTTAAAGAAATGTATAACTAAAACAAAATCCTTTTAAACATGAACATCATCATAATATGGAAAAAATAAAATGAAATAATTCCATTTACTTATTCACATGGATATTCTAATAGTCGAATAATCACATGAAATATCAATAACCACTTTCATAATGATGGAATGCATAATGCCAGATAATCATAACCACGTAGCCAATGCCTTGTGCCAAGACTACAAATAAGATTTTGTCAAGGCCTCATTCCAAGACACTAGTTTGTCTCATGAGACCTACCGATTCATCGAGGAGCTATAGGCGGCTCCACCCGTCACTTATTAAGTCCAATGCATTCCTTATATTAAAAGGTCTAAACATATCATAAACCATAACATAACTGTATCACATAAAACATGCATAAAGGAAACATAACATTTCCACATTTCAATCACAAGATATGAATACAACACATTGATATAATAAAACCATTTTAAATTCCAAAATATAAGAAAATTAAAACTTGGAATTTATTTTTCATTTAAAAAAATGTTATGGCTTGTTGAGGAAGCCGAAACTAAAATAATGGTCACGACGGCGGAGAAGTCATTGTCACCACTTACATACGACAAAAAAACATTCCATTTTTTCATTTAGTAAAACGTTTCTTATAAAAAGATTACTTTTGAATAAAAGTAAAATTCAAAGGGGTTAAAACACCGTATAAAAGAAATCCTTGTATTAAAACAAAATATGCCTCAATGAATGAATATTGAGATGAAGTCCCTTACCTCATGTCCGACTTGACTCGATCGTTCATTAACCTCCTGAATAATAAACTAGCGTTAATTTATACTTTTTAATAACCTTTTTCAAGTTCATTATTCCTTTCATATCACTTGTTACCATGTTATTAACATTATGTAATTATTTAAGTTAATAACGGTTTTTTTGTCGATCTTTGGTACTTGAGTCAAAAATAAACATCTTCTGATTACAAGTTGTTCATGTGGTAGAATATCCATTATATCCAGAATTATATTCATAATGTAGATATATTATATATCATATATATCCAGTATATATATATATATATGAATTTATAATATTACATAAAATTTAGAGGTAATAAATGAAATGCACCGTTCATGGAGACGGTAAGCAGTAAGTATGCATGAACGATACTTTCATTTCTATTTCATATTTAATGGAATGATAACATAATGATATAAAGGTATATTATAATTATAGTATAATATCATATATACTATCATTCACTCAATCCATTATACATCCCACATATGGCATTAATGATTCAAATCACTTTGAGGGGGCGGTAGTCCGCACTTCCTAAAATGAAATTATCGTGTTTACCCAAAATGGAAGTCATAATGGTATGCCATAAATGAAAAAATACCGAAGAATAAAGAATACATAGACATAATAAATATCATAAATGAAAAAGTTTCATCATAATGTCCACCATGAGAGGTGTAAAAAGAAGATTTGAATAATCATCGTTTCGTGAGGCAGTAATTCGCCACCCACAGAAACAGTATGTTCTTTAACCATTAGATGATGGTGTGTGTAAGTGTAAATAAAATCCTTCCCATAAAAACATCATAGTATATTGAAGAAACTTTTTTTGGTATAAAATAAAGTAATAAAAAGATTTTAATGGGTTGGAGAAGAAAAATAATACAAAATAACATAAGAGAATACATTACCTTAAAATCGGGTAACTCTTTTTTATTTCAGCCACAAGCTTCCTTGGGAAGACTTCTGCCCAAGGTGAGGCTTCTAGGAGTAATAGAGGGAAGTTGAGAGAGTAATTGGGTAGAGGTTGGAAGAGAAAAATGTCTTCAATGTGTGAATAAGGTGGTAGAGGTGGGGGCCTTTTATAAGAGGAGAGGAGGGGCACTCTTGGAAACTCATGAAAAGATACATTATTATGAAGTGATTTTTGGATTTAAAAGGTACCAAAATTATATATTTCGAGGATAAGGTGATAAGGGTTCTAAATATACTAATCCAATAGATTTTTGACAAGTTTAAGTCTTAGATTTTACATTATTGTTTCATTTTATTTAAATTTCTAATTAATGAGGTAATCGCTGCATCATTATGATGTCATGAAAAATTTAATTTATTTAATGTCTAAAAATTATAAAAAATTACCATGATGTTGGAAATATTTTTATATTTCCAATGAATATTTATAGTCTAAATGATAACTTATATAACCCCATGTAATAATTGTTTTAGTAAAACAACAAATGTTTGTGACAATTTTTTTTTACTTTGAATAAAAAGTTATTAATGTCATTTTCAAACCCAAGTGGCTCCATGGGGTCCCCAAGTTGACCCGTGGATTGTCTTGGTCGGACATGACTCATCCCATAAGGGTAGTATAAGTGTAAAAGTAATTTCATAGTATTATAACATTATATTTACCTTAAATTACACTAATTACCTTTAATCGCGATTAATAAAACATAAAAGTTACTATTCACCAAAAATTATTTTCATCCCATAGAACAACATTTTACTTCATAATTACAACCATGTCTGTCAGATTTTTTAAATTCAATTTGTAGAAGTGGTAATGTTTCATTTAAACAAGAAATCATTTTTTTAACTGCCACTTAGTGGTTTCACTATTCATCAAAAATTGATGTTTTTCAGAAAAATACAAAAAATTAACTCTAAGATATATTTTATATTCCAAATTAAAAAATTATTTCTATTTAAAAAAATTCGAAACATATAATTTTCATTAAATAATTTTATAATAAATTCCCGCTGTCAAAAAAAATAGCTTGTTTTTAAGAAACAATATCAATCAAAAGATTGACAATTGTTTATGTCCAATTTCAAAGTGAAATTAATTCTAATGACCACCATTGGATAAAATGGTAAAATTGTATTATAATTATACTTTAAAACTCAATAGTATAATTTATCACTATAAATTATTTTGATTAAAAATGTTGTTTTTATGTATTTTTCACTATTCATCGAAAATTGGAAGTTCTCAGAAAAATACCAAAAATTCAACATAGGATAATTTAGATGTTACGAATCCAAAAATGAAGTCCATTTTGAAAGATAAAATTTATAAAATTTCAAAATGTTGGTATTACTATTCATAACTGCTAGTTTGATTGGATGTGGTGTATTAGAATCTCGAACTTGCGTACAATGAAAGCTATTGAATTATTAAAAGAGAAGAATGTCATGGAAGCGTAGGTTGTTTAATTCTCCCCTCCTTTAATAAATTTCATCCCCACAATTTGAAATTGTTCTTCTAAAATAAAATGTTCAAAGTAGAAAATACCTTTGTGGAAAACCCATATCGGAAATAGGGATAATAAAAATATAACATTATAAGAAAGAACGAGAAGTAAAAAGGTCACCCAAGATAGACCATACTAGGATTCATTGAAAACATGGATATAGAGGAAAAAAAAACCATCAAGGTCTGACGGAGAGTTGAAGAAAACTAGGTTAGGAGGAAGTTAACTACAAGAAAATCAAAAACTTGTGATTGATTAAACGGTCATTGATTCCCCAGTAGGAAAAGTTACCCGACAAAGTTTTTCTTTAACATTACCTTTCATAAAGTTGAGGAATTTATTTAGGAGATTTACTGAGAATGTAAGGAAATATACTGACTTTTCATGTAGACTTTCATTCATTAATAAATTTTTACCACAAACTCATCTTTCACTCCAAAAGGTAATAGAACTCAAAAATATTCTATTTATCCTAATTGTATAAGGTTAAAAATATTAACACATACCATTTAGATTAGGAAAACTATTTTTTAATAACCAGGGACTTCTTGTAGGGTACTGTTTAGTAATAAAGGCCTATCACACTATGGTTGTGGGTTCGATTCCAGCAGCTTTTTCCGAAGCGATGGGCTATCCCCCAACCTTCATGTTGTACTTTTACTAAAACTATAGAATTATAATATTCCAAAAATAATCTTCAGAAATGCTTTAACCTTAAATAACACTATCCAAAGTTCAACTTAATATATTCCAACCTTTATAGTTATCCTAAATACCTATGTCCAGACTCCCTCTAAAAGGTCTCTAAATTCCACAATCAATTGTAACATTAGATTCCCCAAACAAATTAAAGTCTCTCTTATTTTCACATCCTTAATGTATCATTACCTTCATCATATTTAAACCTTAATGAAAACAACCAGTACTGCAATACAATCCATATATATATCACATTATTCTTATAACCATAATATAGTTCTTGAGTCCAAAAACAAAAATACAATAATTATTCCACTTCATCTGTAGTAACAGCATAAGCATGCCTTAATCCCTTGGCCTTTTCTGAAATAAGTTTCCCTAATTCTTAGGACATTCATTTTCATAATGCCCCATTTCCCTACAATTATTGCATTCAACATTGATAAACTCTTTATTTCCCTTGAAATAACGATCCTGGTGACCTTTTTCTCCACATTTATAACAAAATCCCATTAACTTTATCCAAGTACCGGGGTTATTCTTCCCACAATTATCACATATAATGGAAAACCCTTCATTCCCTTTTTTCCTTTATCTGTCTCTTGTTCCACTATTATCTTCTTCTCTTTCTTTACTTTGTTTTCATAAGACATAGAGAATTCCTTTTCTATCTTGATAGCACACGAGACAATATCTTCGTACGATGAGAAGGATTGAGATACTAAATCTCGATGGAGAAATGGTTTTAACCCATCAAATAAACGATCAATATTAATTCTTGGGTTACATATATAATCTCCAACATGTCTCCCTAACCTTGAAAAGTTGGGCTCATACTTAGAGACATTCTCATCCTCCTTTTGTCTAAGACTCATAAATTGCCTTTCCAAATCTGCTCGATGGTCACGAGGATAGTATTTTTCTAAGAAAAGCTCTTTGAACTCACTCCATTACATATTTGATACTTCATCATCTTCCTTTGTGTTTTGAATCTATGAACACCATTGATCAGCATCTCCAGTGAGGCGGTAAACTGCCATGATAACCTTTTCCCTTTCACTACTCCCCAAGGTATGGAATTTTTTCTCTAAGGAGTTTATCCATTTCTCAACTACTATGGAATTTTTACTCCCATTTAATGTTGGTGGTTGTTGTCTCATGAAGTAGTCTAACATTGATCCTCCACATTGCGGATCAGGGTGCTCCATACGAGTATGGTTATTATTCATAACCTGAGTGAGTTGTCCCAGTATGGTGATAAGCTGATCAGCACCAGTTGTATCCCCAACTCCATTACAATTATCTTGATCAGGAGGTAAATCCCTACATACAGTGCATGAATTTCTACGGTTTCCATTCCTACCACTAGGCGCCATTTCTAAACAATGTCATAAACTAGACTAGTTTATGAATCGAAATACATAATTCCATACTTGTAAAACACTTAACATAAATTGAACTACTAATGGATATAATCAATAAAAAAAAATTTCTTCGAGGAAGTATATATTCATAAACCCTTCTTAATTGTTTGTAAATAAATCGTGAATTATTCTATGAATATCCCCTGAGAGTGTCATAACCAAAAGTGCAGCAAAGCCCATTGTCGTGCACCAGTTCCCGTTCGAGTCTAGCTCAAAGCGGTGTTTTAGCATTTTTCCCCTAGGTACATCTGTGCCAGATCCGCCTCTACCTGATCGTATCCATACAGGGATGTATTGCTCGGAAAACTAAAAAAACCTCTATAATACCAAAACTCTAAGAAGTTCTTCTATACTAATCCTCAAAGTCTATCTTAGGGATATGTACTCTAATCAGAGTTTATCTAAATCTATCTTCCAAGGTTAGTACTAAACTTCTCCTGATACCAACCATAATGCCCCGACCCTAGTTACCCAGAGTCGGTGCATTATTTCATAACATTGGAATGATCACAATAGATCAAGTCTCGAAAGGCCGATTAGTTTAGTAGCCTTGGAAACACTAGATACATTCATATATGTTAAATTACATCATAAAGTGGAAAATCAAATAACATTTTTTCCATAGTCCACACTCTTATCCCCTTCAGACTATCCCTTTAGATCAACCATAAAATATTTCTTCACATCCTGGGATAATAAAACATAGAAAGGGGTGAGCTCAGATTCTCAGTAAGGATAACAACACAGCGGAAACTTTCATAAATAAACATAAACATTTAACGAAATGTATAACTAAAACAAAATCCTTTTAAACATGAACTTCAGAATAATATGGAAAAAATAAAAGGAAATAATTCCATTTACTTATTCACATGGATATTCTAATAGTAGAATAATCACATGAAATATCAATAACCACTTTCATAATGATGGAATGCATAATGCCAAACAATCATAACCACGTAGGCAATGCCTCGTGCCAAGACTACAAATAAGATTTTTTCAAGGCCCCGTTCCAAGACACTAGTTTGTCTCATGAGACCTACCGATTCATCGAGTAGCTATAGCAGGCTCCACCCGTCACTTATTAAGTCCAATGCATTCCTTATATGAAAAGGTTTAAACATATCATAAACCATAACATAATCATATCACATAAAACATGCATAAAGGAAACATAACATTTCCACATTTCAATCACAAGATATGAATACAAAACATTGATATAATAAAACCATTTTAAATACCAAAATAATAGAAAAGTTAAACATGGAATTTATATTTCATTTATAAAAAAGTAATGGCATGTAGAGGAAGCCGAAACTCAAATAATGGTCACGATGGCGGAGAAGTCATTGTCGCCGCATACGTACGACAAAAAAACATTCCATTTTGTAATTTAGTAAAAAGTATCATTTAAAAAGATTACTTTTGAATAAAAGTAAAATTCAAAGGGGTTAATACACCGTATAAAAGAAAGTCTTGTATTAAAACAAAATATTCCTCAATGAAAGAAGATTGAGACGAAGTCCCTTACCTCGTGTCCGACTTGACTCGATCGTTCATTAACCTCCTGAATAAAAAATAGAGTTAATTTATACTTATTTAATAACCTTTTTCAAGTTCATTATTACATTTATATCACTTATTACCATGTTATGAACATTATGAAATTATTTAAGTTAATAACGGTTGTTTTGTCGATCTTTGGTACTTGAGTCAAAAATAAACATCTTCTGATTACAAGTTGTTCATGTGGTAAAATATCCATTATATCCAGAATTATATTCATAATGTAGATATCTTATATATCATATATATCCAGTATATATATATATTCATTTATAATATTACATAACATTTTGAGATAAGAAATGAAATGCATCGTTCATGGAGACGGTAAGCAGTACGTACGCATGAACGCTACTTTCATTTCTATTTCATATTTAATGGAATGAAAAAATAATGTTATAAAGGTATATTATAATTCCAGTATAATATCATATATAATATCATTCACTCAATCCTTTATACGTCCCACATATGGCATTAATGATTCAAATCACTTTGAGGGGGCGGTAGTCCGCACTTCCTAAAATGAAATTATCATGTTTACCCAAAATGAAAGTCATAATGGTATGCCATAAATGAAAAAATACCGCAGAATAAAGAATAAATATACATAATAAATATCATAAATAAAAAAGTTTCATCATAATGGCCACCATGAGAGGTGTAAAAAGAAGATTTGAATAATCATCGTTTTGTGAGGCAGTAATTCACCACCCACAGAAACAGTATGTTCTTTAACTATTAGATGATGGTGTGTATAAGTGTAAATAAAATACTTCTCAAAAAGGCATCATAGTATATTTAAGAAACATTTTTTTATAAAAGAAAGTAATAAAAAGATTTTAAGGGGTTGGAGAAGAAAAATAAAACAAAAGATTATAAGAGAAGGAATTACCTTAAAATTGGGTAACTCTTTTTGATTTGAGCCAAAGGCATCCTTGGGAAGACTTATGCCCATGGTGAGGATTCTAGGAGTAAGAGAGGGAAGTTGAGAGAGTATTTGGGAAGAGGTTGGTAGAGAAAAATGGCTTGAATGTGTGAATAAGCTGGTAGAGGTGGTGTCTTTTTATAAGAGGAGAGAAGTGGCACTCATGGAAGCTCATGAAATGTTACATTATAATGAAGTGATTTTTGGATTTAAAAGGTACCACAATTATATATTTCGAGGATAAGGTGATAAGGGATCTAAATATACTCATACAATAGGTTTTTGACAAGATTACTTATTATATTTTACATTAACTTTTCATTTTATTTAAATCATTAATTAATGAGGTAATTGCTGCATCATCATAATGTCATAAAAAATTTAATTTATTTAATGTATAAAAATTATAAAAAAATTACCATGATGTAGGAAATTTTTTTTTCCAGTGAATATTTATATTCTAAATTTTAACTTATATAACCCCATGAAATAATTTTTTTAGTAAAACAACACATGTTTGTGACAATTTTTTTTACTTTAAATAAAAAGTTATTAATGTCGTTTTCTTACCCAAGTGGCTACATGGGGTCCCCAAGTTGACCCATGGATTTTCATGGTCAGCCATGACTCATCCAATAAGGGTACGATAAATGTAAAAGTAATTTCATAGTATTATAACATTATATTTACCTTAAATTACACTAATTACCTTTAATCGCGACTAATAAAACTAAAAAGTTACTATCCACCAAAAATTATTTTCATCCCATAGAACCAAATTTTACATCCTAATTACAACCATGTCTATCAGATTTTTTAAATTCAATTTCTAAAAGTAGTAAAGTTTCATTTAATCAAGAAATCAGTATTTTAACTGCCACTTAGTGGTTTCACTATTCATAAAAAATCGATGTTTTTCAGAAAAATACGAAAAATTAACTCTAAGATATATTTGAGATTCCAAATTCAAAAATGATTTCTATTTTAAAAAATTCCAAACATATAAGTTGCATTAATTAATTTTATAATTAATTCACATTGTCAAAATAAATAGCGTGTTTTTAAGAAACAATATCAATCAAAAGATTGACAATTTTTTATGTCCAATTTCAAGGGGAAATTAATTCTAATGACCACCATTGGATAAAATTGTAAAATTATATTCTAATTATATTTTAAAACCACTAAATAGTTTAACTTATCACTAAAAATTATTTTGATTAAAAATATTGTTTTTATGTATTTTTCACTATTCATTGTAAATTGGAAGTTCTCAGAAAAATACCAAAAATTCAACATAGGATAATTTAGATATTCCGAATCCAAAAATGAAGTACATTTTGAAAGATAAAATTTATAAAATTTCAAAAAGTAGGTATTACTATTCATAAAAAGTAGTTTGATTGGTTGTGGTGTATTAGAATCTCAAACTTGCGTACAATGCAAGCTATTGCATTATTAAAAGAGAATCATATCATGGAAGCTTGGGGTGTTTCATTCTCCCCTCCTTCAATAAATTGCGTCCTCGCAATTTGAAATAGTTCTTCTAAAATAAAATGTTCAAAGTAGAAAATACCTTTGTGGAAAACCCATATCCGAAATAGGGATAATAAAAATATAACATTAAAAGAAAGAAAGAGAAGTACAAAGGTCACCCGAGATAGCCCATACTAGGATTATTTGAAAACATGGATATGGAGGAAAAACAAACCATTAAGGTCTGATGGAGAGCTGTAGAAAACAGAATTAAAAGAAAGTTAACTACATGAAAATCAGAAACTTTTGATTGGTTAAACGGTCATTGATTCCCCAGTAGGAAAAGTTAACCGACAACGTTTTTGTTTTACATTACCTTTCATAAAGTGGAGGAATTTATTTAGGAGATTTACTAAGAACATAAGGAAATATACTGACTTTTCATGTAGAAATTCATTCTTTAATAACGTTTTACCCCAATCCCATCTTTCACTCCAAAAGGTAATAAAACTCAAAAATATTCTTTTTATCCTAATTGTATATGGTTCCAAATATTAACACATACCATTTAGATTAGGAAAACTATTTTGTAATAACCAGGGACTTCCAGTAGGCTAGTGGTAGGTAATAAAGGCTTGTTTCACTATGGTTGTGGGTTCGATTCCTGCAGCTTTTTCCGACGTGATGGGCTATCGCCCGACCTGCAGGTTGTCCTTTTCCTAAAACTATAGAATTATAATATTCCAAAAATAATTTTCAGAAATGTGTTAACCTTACACAATACTATCCAAAGTTCAACTCAATCTATTCCAACCTTTATAGTTACCCAAAATACCTGTGTCTAAACTCTCTTTAAAAGGTCTCTAAACTCAAAAATCAATTGTAACATCAGATTCCCCAAAAAATTAAAGTTTCTCTCATTATCACATCCTAAAAGTATCATTACCTTCATCATATTTAAACCTTAATGAAAACAACAAGTTCCGCAGTACAATACATATATATATCACATTATTCTTATAACCATAATATAGTTCTTGAGTCCAAAAACACAAATACAATAATTATTCCACTTCATCTATAGTAACAGCATAAGCATGCCTTAATCCCTTGGCCTTTTCTGAAGTAAGTTTCCCTGATGCTTAGGACATTCATTTTCGTAATGCCCCATTTCCCTACAATTGTTGCATTCAACATTGAGAGACTCTTTCTTTCCGTTGCAATCACGAGCCTGGTGTCCTTTTTCTCCACATTTATAACAAACTCCCAGTCCCTTTAGGAAAGTATCGGGGTGATTCTTCCCACAATTATCACATAATGGAAAACCACCTTTTCCCTTTTCCCTTTATCTGTCTCTTGTTCCCCTATTGTCTTCTTCTCTTTCTTTACTTTGTTGTCATAAGACTTAGAGCATTCCTTTTCTGTCTTGATAGCACACGAGACAATATCTTCGTACGATGATAAAGATTGTGATACTAATGCTCGATGGAGAAATGTTTTTAACCCATCAAAGAAATGATCAATCTTACTTCTTGGGTTACATATATAATCTGCAACATGTCTCGCTAACCTTGTAAAGTTGGCCTCATACTTAGTTACATTCTCATCCTCCTTTTGTTTCAGACTCAGAAATTGTCTTTCCATATCTGCTCGATGGTCACGAGGATAGTATTTTTCTAATAAAAGCACATTGAACTCCCTCCATTCCAAATTTGATATTCATCATCTTCCTTTGTGTTTTGAATCAATGACCACCATTGATCAACATCTCCAGTGAGGCGGTAAACTGCAATGATAACCTTTTCCCTTTCACTACACTCCAAGGCATGGAATATTTTCTCTAAGGAGTTTATCCATTTCTAAACTACTAAGGGATTTGTACTCTCATTGAATGTTGGTGGTTGTTTCCTCATGAAGCGGTCTAACATTGATCCTCCACATTGCGGATCAGGGTGCTCCATACGAGTATGGTTATTATTCATAACCTGAGTGAGTTGTCCCAGTATGGTGATAATCTGATCAGCAACAGTTGTATCACAAAATCCATTATAATTATCATGAGCAGGAGGGAAATCCCTACATGGAGTGCGTGAATTACTACGGTTTCCATTCCTTCCACTAGGCGCCATTTTTAAACAATGTCATAATCTAGATTAGTTTATGAATCGAAATACATAATTCCATACTTGCAAAACACTTAACATAAATTGAACTATTTATGGATTTAATCCATATAAAAAAATGTTTTCATTGAGGATGTATATACTCATAAACCCTTCATAATTGTTTTTAAATAAATCGTGAATTATCCTAAGCATATCCCCCGAGAGTGTCATAACCAAGAGTGCAGTAAGGCCCGTTGTCGTGCACCAGTTCCCGTTAGAGTGTAGCTCAAAGCAGTGTTTTAGGGTTTTCCCATAGGTACATCTATGCCAGAGCTGCCTCTACCTGATCGTATCCATACAGGGATGTATTGCTCGGAAAAATCACAAAATCTCTATAATACCAAAATTCTTGGAAGTTCTTCTATACAAATCCTCAAAGTCTATCTTAGGGATATGTACTCTAATCGGAGTTTATCTAAATCTATCTTCCAAGGTTAGTACTAAACTACCTCTGATACCAACCATAATTCCCCGACCCCAGTTACCCAGAGTCGGTGCATTATTGTATAACATTGGCATGATCACAATAGATCAAGTCTCGAAAGACCGATTAGTTTAGCAGCCTTGGAAACACTAGATACATTCATAAATGTTAAATTACATCACAAAGTGAAAAATAAAATAACATAGTCTCCATAGTCCACACTTTTATCCCCTTCAGACTATCCCTTTAGATCAGTCATAAAAAATTTCTTCACATCTTCGGATAATAAAACATAGAAAGGGGTGAGGTCAGATGCTCAGTAAGGATAACAATACAGCAAAAACATTCATAAATAAACTTAAACATTTAAAGAAATGTATAACTAAAACAAAATCCTTTTAAACATGATCTTCATCATAATATGGAAAAAAATAAAATGAAATAATGCCATTTACTTATTCACATGGATATTCTAATAGTCGAATAATCACATGCAATATCAACAACCACTTTCACAACGATGGAATGCATAATGCCAGACAATCATAACCACGTAGCCAAGGCCTCGTGCCAAGACTACAAATAAGATTTTGTCAAGGCCTCGTGCCAAGACACTAGTTTTTCTCATGAGACCTACCGTTGCATCGAGGATCTAAAGTGGACTCCACCCATCACATATTAAGTCCAATGAATTCCTTATACGAAAAGGTTTAAAAATATCACAAACATTAACATAATCGTATCACATAAAACATGCATAAAGGAAACATAACATTTCCACATTTCAATCACAATATATCAATATAACACATTGATATAATAAAAGTATTTTCAATACCAAAATAAAAGAAAAGTAAAACTTGTAATTTATTTTTCATTTAAAAAAATTCATGGCTTGTAGAGGAATCTGAAACTCAAATAATGGTCACTGCGGCAGAGAAGTCATTGTCGCTGCATACGTACAGAAAAAAACATTCCATTTTTTCATTTAGTAAAATGTTTCGTATAAAAAGATTACTTTTGAATAAAATTAAAAGTCAAAGGGGTTTATACACCATATAAAAGAAATTATTGTATTAAAACAAAATATTCCCCAATGAAAGATGATTGAGACGAAGTCCCTTACCTCGTGTCCGACTTGACTCGATCGTTCTTTAACCTCCTGAATAATAAACTAGAGTTAATTTCTATTTTCTTAATAACCTTTATCAAGTTCATTATTCCTTTTATATTTCTTATTACCATGTTATGAACATTATGTAATTATTTAAGTTAATAATGGTCGTTTTGTTGATCTTTGGTACTTGAGTCAAAAATAAACATTTTCTTATTAAAAGTTGTTCATGTGGTAAAATATCCATTATATCCAGAATTATATTCATGATGCAGATATATTATATATCATATACATCCATTACATATATATACATTTATAATATTACATAACATTTAGAGGTAAGAAATGAAATGCACCGTTCATGGAGACGGTAAGCCGTACGTACGCATGAACACTACATTCATTTCTATTTCATATTTAATGGAATGAAAAAATAATTATATAAAGGTATATTATAATTTCAGTATAATATCATAGATAATATCATTCACTACATCCTTTATACATCCCAAATATGGCATTAATTATTTAAATCACTTTGAGGGGGCGGTAGTCCGCACTTCCTAAAATGAAATTATTGCGTTTACCCATAATTGAAGTCATAAAGGTATGCCATAAATAAAAAAATACCGAAGAATAAGGAATAAATAAACATAATAAATATCATATATAAAAATAGTGTCATCATATGGGTCACCATTATAGGTGTTAAAAGAAGATTTGAACAATCATCGTTTCGTGAGAAAGTAATTCGCCACCCACAGAAACAGTATGTTCTTTAACAATTAGACGAAGGTGTGTGTAAGTGTAAATAAAATCCGTCTCATAAAAACATCGTAGTATATTGATGAAACTGGTTTTGTTTCAAAAGAAAGGAATAAAAAGATTTTAATGGGTTGGAGATGCAAAATAATACAAAAGAACATAAGATAAGATATTTCATTAAAATTGGGTAACTCTTTTTGATTTGAGACAAAGGATTCCGTGGGAAGGATTTGGCCCAATGTGAGGCTCCTAGGAGTAAGAGAGATAATTCGAGGGATTATTTGGCCAGAGTTTGGCCTAGAAAAATGGCTTGAAGGTGTGAATAAGGTGGTAGAGGTGGGGGCCTTTTATAAGAGGAGAGGAGGGGCACTCTTGGAAACTCATGAAATGTTACATTATTATGAATTGATTTTCGGATTTAAAAGGTCCCAAAATTATATATTTATAGTATAAGGTGATAAGGGTTCGAAATAGACTCATCCAATAGGTTTTTGACAAGTGTTAGTCTTAGATTGTACAATATCTTTTCATTTTATTTAAATCATTAATTAAGGAGGTAATCACTGCATCATCATGATGTCATGAAACATTTAACTTATCTAAAGTCTAAAAATTATAAAAAAATTACCATGATGTAGGAAATAGTTTTAGATTTCCAATTAATATTTATAGTCGAAATGTTAACTAATATAACCCCATGTAATAATTGTTTTAGTAAAAAAAAACATGTTTGTGAGAATTTTATTTTTATAGTATATAAAAAGTTATTAATGTCATTTTCTTACCCATGTGGCTCCATGGGGTCCTCATGTTGACCCATGGATTTTATTGGTCGGCCATGACTCATCCAATAATGGTAGGACAAGTGTAAAGGTAATTTCAGGTAATTATAACATTATATTTACCGTAAATTACAATAATTACCTTTAATCGCGATTAATAAAACATAAAAGTTACTATTCACAAAAAATTATTTTCATCCCATTGAACCAAATTTTACTTCCTAATTACAAACATTTATGTCAGATTTTTTAATTTCAATTTGTAGAAGTGGTAAAGTTTCATTTAAACAAGAAATCGGTTTTTTAAATGCCACTTAGTGGTTTCACTATTCATCCAAAATCGATGTTTTTCGGAAAAATACCAAAAAATAACTCTAAGATATATTTGATATTCCAAATTCACAAATGATGTCTATTTTACAAAATTACAAACATATAATTTGCATTAATTAATTTTATAATTAATTCCCGTTGTCAAAACAAATAGCGTGTTTTTAAGAAACAATATCAATCAAAAGATTAACAATTTTTTATGTCCAATTTCAAAGTGAAATTAATTCTAATGACCACCATTGGATAAAATGGTAAAATTATATTCTAATTATATTTTAGAACCACTAAATAGTATAATTTATCACTATAAATTATTTTGATTAAAAATGTTGTTTTTAAGTTTTTTTTATTATTCATCAAAAATTGGAAGTTCTTTAAAAAATACCAAAAATTCAACATAGGATAATTTCAATATTCAGAATCCAAAAATTTAGACCATTTAGAACGATAAAATTTATAAAATTTCAAAAAGTATGTATTACTATTCATAACGGCTAGTTTGATTGGTTGTAGTGTGTTAGAATCTCGAACTTGCGTACAATGCAAGCTATTGCATTATTAAAAGAGAAGCATATCGTGGAAGCTTGGGGTGTTACAGTTCTTCCCGATAAGAAAGCACAGTTAAATGGAACTTCCCAATTTCTTAACAATTTTCATGTTCAAAATATAATATATTTTACTCCATGATTATTTTCCTAAAACCAATCTATTCTACATGAAAATATATCTAGGTTCATTTATGGTTTTATGAAAAAAATATTCATTTTCTACTATAAATGCTATTTAATATTTACCATAAACCACACTATAATTATTCATTTCTAGTGAATCGTAAAAACTATTTTTATATATTTTCACTTCAGTTTTACATCACTTATAATGATCTATGCCTATTTCCCCTAATGAATTTCCATTTATGACTTAAATCCATTAGTTAATGGACACCATTTTGATGTTCCATTTTTATGCATTTTGACATGATTATGATAACCAGTTCTTTCTGTGGGAGGACATTATGTTTATGTTTGATTCCTTATGAATGTCTCTTCATGTGGTACAAATATTCCTTATCATGTTATGATGGGTGCTCCTAAATAGAGATCCAAGGAATTGGGTAATGTTTTTTAAGAGATGTCATTTTGGGATAGGAAGTGACCCAGATTCATTTATAGGACTTTTTTCCATTTTTAATGGTATTAGATGTTAGCCTTGACCCATGCTTATGTCACATTGTGTGTTGTCTCCAAATTTCTCTGATTCCGTGATTAAATGATCCCATGTTCTAAATTTTATTATTCCATATGTTTATTCACATTCCATGGATTTTTATGACATCGTGTTATGCCGTCTAACCCGTGTACTATACTTTATTCTTTTGATCATTCACTTACGAGACTTTTTTCACATTCTTTTGTCAATGTATTCACCATGTTTTCCTATGAATATTTATGAGAGAAAAAAGATGTTTGGAGCTCAATATAGAGATTAAATAAAATATGTTTGGGTCTTCTGATTTTTAATTATGACCATTATCTTCCAAAGACACTAGACTTTAGGATACATGGGATGAATTTGGTTTTTAATCATACATAAAATCATGTAATAATATTTGTAGAAATCTTGGGTCATTATAATTGTATTTCAAGGAAGTGATCTAATTTCATCATCCATTCTACTATCACCAAAAAAACATCACAACTTTCTTTATCTCAAGGTAACCCTATAATGTAATCCATCAATATTTCCTCCAAATTTCACTTTAGAAAATACAAGGAAGACAATAATCATCTCTGAACATGGAGTTCATCTTTCATAGGCTGGAAAAGTAGACATCATTCCACAACATCGCTACTAACCATTTCATCCCAGATCACCAAAGTTGTATCCACAATCCATGACACATATATGTCACACTAGGATGTAACACTAAGGTGAGTTGTAAAACTAATGGAGAAAAACCTTACACAACACTAATGGGACAAACATCCTCTAATAGAATAAAAACCATCTCTGATCATCCTATGACCTTCCCTCAGAAGAATAATCATGGCCAACATGATCACACAACATCTCTTCCTTTGAGTCTAACCATTTATATTCCTCCACCAATTCTCTAAAATATGAATCCAAAATCATCTAATTAATAATAAGTCATCCACTTTTCTACCCTACAACATAAAGAATCACTGAAAGCTCCTCTATTCCCATAAAAACATCTATAGACTCTCAAGACACATCCTCTTGAAACTTCCAACTCAGTGCATAAAAAACTACATTACTTTTCCATTGTGTGTGAGAGATCTCAAAATTGTAATCCTAAAGATATTCCATCCACATTAAATGTAAAATATTATAAAAAAATTTGGAAAACCTTTCTCAGGAATTTATGGTCCCTGAAAACCACAAAATGCTCGCTGATATGGTAATATCCCCACAACATTAGCATAAAAACCACTGCATCCAACTCCAGATCACGAGTGGCATAATTATGGTCGTGGGGAATTAATTGCCTATATCTCTAATAAATCACCACTCTCTACTACATAAAAATAAATCCAAATACCAAATGGGATGAATAAAAGAAAGCATAAAAGTACACACCCACCTCTTGCCAATGAAGCACTCGAGCACTAACCAATTTATCCTTCAGGTAATCCAACACTTCCTGAAACTGATCTTTTAATGAAAAATACTGTTATTTCTTTATCAACACTCTCAAAATGGTTTCAACTTGACAAAAATAGGATAAAAAATTCAATAATGGCCTATGATACTAAGGATACCATCTCTACCACATTCTTGGGTTATTCCCAAGAAAAAAATGCCTCGAACTTTGATGGGTCCACTGCTGCAACCTTCAATGACACTACATGTTCAAGAAAATGAACCTCACATGTCCATAACACACACATAGAAAACTAACCATAATTGTGGTTGTGTCAAAGGACCTATAAAAAAACATTGGGATACCCATCATGATCTTAATTTAACATCATGTAGACAAAGATATCATTAATGAATACAACATTGAACTGGTCTAGGAACTCATGGGAAAATATTTCAAAAGACCCATGAACACTAATGGAGTGTTCATAAAACTGAACGACGTGACCAAAAACCAGATGTTCCTATACCTAAATCTGAATCCATTCTTTGGGATATACTCATACTTCACCAACAACTGGTGATACCCATACCAAAAATCAAATTTTATAAAACTAGTTATCTCATCTCAAATGATCAAATAGTAAATTTATCATTGGAAGAGGGTAGCAATTGTTGACTGTTACATGATTCAACCTTCAGTAGTCTATGAACATCCACAAACTACAAGCTACCATTTTGGACAACAACATTATAACACCCCATAGATAAAAAATGGGTCTATTGAAACCCATAGAAATAATATTATCCACATATAGAGTCAACTCATGCAAATCCATGGATACCATCTGATAGGGACCCATCAAAATCAGAGTCTCATCCAATTGTAACTCTATCTCAAACTCGAAATCGTGTCAAGGAGGTAATTCCATTACCTATTCGAGGAGAACATATTGTAAACCCCCCCAACCTGCGATTATGATGACTAATTCTCCCACTACAAACCAAATAGGACCAAATTTCCAACCACCGAACTGATAAAATTTCTCACCAATGAATGCCACTCACAGGACCTCCACATAAAAACACCAAACTCTTCTCTAAAATTAATCAATGAATAAATACACAAAATAAAGACATTCCATTCCATGAAAATGATTTTATGGATATATATGAAATAATAATATGTACCCCACTATATCATGATCCCTTAACAACAATCTAAATTCCTGGAATATATAAAATAAGGAAGTCTGGCCTCTAACTAAAATAGATAACACCAAGGGAATTGGAAGCTTTCCCATGTCTAGTCCTAAATTATAGACTGTGTTAGGAAAAACAATGGAGTGTGAGGATAATAAATAAAATAAATAAATCATAGGACTAGATGATAAACTATTCACAACTAGAATATCTTCTAGTTCTATTGGAATTACTGCCTATAATATATGCATCTAACACCAAAAATATCCCCTACATCTCTACTGATTGCCTCCACAACCATGCTATTGATTAGGTCCCTATTTATTAGGACTATAAAAAGTCTTCCCTCTCCCAAATCCCCATACTCTTGGCTACTAAACCAAAACCTATGGGCCTTGGGGCTAGAATTACCTCATAGTGAACTAGTGCTATAGAAAAGTGGCATGACAACCCTTTTGAAGTTGGCCTCCCAATGTGGTTGAACACTAAGCCTAGTGGTTCCCATATCTCACACATATATGGAACACAATTGGAAAACCCATGAAATTCCCTTAGAAAAAACCCATCATAGACAGTTATGAAAGAAACTGCCATAGTCAGTTCCTTGCTAAACGAAACTCTGACTGCCCAAACACCTATGACACACTAAATAACGATATGGTCCTAGAAACACCCCGTTGGCCACTATAATGATGTTCAAAACCCATACCAGTAATATTATCGATAACTTCATCCATTTTCTACACATCTTGATAAATTGGGTGCACAAAAAGGTGGACTGAAAACCTAATCATTGAGTACACAACCCCCACCACATGTTACACTTTAGAATCCTAATCTGGGAAGACATATTGATAAAAGTATAATAGGGAATTTACCTTGATCCCAAGCTCCCATTCTCATACTCCACTACTGATGGTATAGAACCTCTTTCATATTGGATTCCCTCATTACCGATGATCTACATGTTGCCCAAAACTCCCTATGAATGATGAGGCCCAACACATCTTCCTCCTTGAAATCACTAAGAAATAAAGTCTACCAATAATTTTTGGATCCCCATATCTGAACAACTACCAATGCTACCCAAAAATCAGATCATGCTTAGATTAAACTGAACTTGAACAAGATATCATCTATCCAATTCTCCATCTCCAGACATGAGACACTCCTATCACAATTACCCAAATTCTACTGATGAAAAGAAAAGAAACTACAACTACAAAGCCTCCACCTCCTCGATTAGTCCAACCCTACGATGATCAATCATAATAACTTAATAAACATAAAATACATGATCAACTAACAAACAATGAACATGATACTTTATTGAAAACAAAGAGAACATCATAATCATAGTGTCATGCAATTTTATCAAATATTATTGAATTTATTACATTTATTTTCTAAAAAATATCCATTAAAACATGAACACAGGTCATAATGATGCATTTACCTCTACTTGGTCTCTTCCCTATAAACATGTCCACCTCACATGGTCATTAAATAAACTCTGGTCCCTGAAGTGGATCATGGGGTACTCTAAAAGATCATTTCCCAGCTATTCTGTCAAGCATATGCCACAAACCATGGTTAAATGACAGTACTAACATACCCAACCATGAAATGTTCATTACACATAAATCCAAACTCCATACTATCTCTCAACCATCACCTCTGATACCACTCTATCATGACCCATCCCACCAAAGATTACACAATGAAGGTAGTGAGATAATGAACCCCGGAGTCAACCTACCGTAGGCCTCGAGTTATAGACTAGCACCAAGGAATTAAAAAAAACTCACAACATGGGAGGAACTAGACTTTATGAATAAAAAAGGACCAGGTAATATAATAAAAAATCACTAAAAACTCCAAAAAATAATATAACTGTAATCCAAAAATCCACCCACAATGCATGCTAAAAAAATATTGACATATATAAATGTTTCCAAAGTTAAAAATACAAGAAAAGGCATTGAAAACTTCTCAAAAACACATCTAACCCAACTAGTAATTTCCAAATCAATCCAAATATTCCTCTTGTTATTATTAAAAAACATTATATACGTAGGATGAGAATAACCATTATACATAGTATAGACATAACCAAGGAATCAGGAACATATTTGAAAAGAGCATGCTAATGAGTTAGTGAATATACAAAAAAATGAAAAATCACCAATTCAAGTCATATAACCAAACCCAATGTCACCATAGATAAGTCACTAAACCACACATCTAGTATAATATTATACTATTAATATCATAACAATGAATGATACCCCACTATATATTCTAAAATGATTTTCCACTCTCATGCCCCAATGTCAGACATCCTTTTCTCCCATACCATCCACACATATCTCACAACATCACATCGTGCCCCTAACATAGACACATAGGCCAAATATCACATCACATCACATCACTTCACTTCAAATAAAATCACATCATATCACATCACATCACATCACATCACATCACATCACATCACATCTCATTACATCACATCACATCATGTCACATTCCACCGATAGACTTCTCTGCCGCACATCACAACATGACCAGAATAAAATAATTAGTCTTTCATGAACATGAAGAGAATAAAAATCTTTCCCTCCTCATAACATGAATGAACCTCACAATATATAACATCATAACACATCAAATATTTCCTATAGACACATGTGCCAACACGTTACATCTTTCTTGAAGACACCTGGCCCAACACATAACATCTCTCACAAATACACTAGGTCCAACACATCCTTCTTTTCTTATAAACATTGTAGACAACACATCACAACTGAAGGAATAATAGGGGAGAGGGGGTTTCTAGTCATCCATATCACCACCATATAAGATTTTGGTGAATGTATTTGGAACTCAGAATCTCTGATCATTTGTATGTTTATCTCACTATGGTGGGGAATGTATAAAATAAAATAAACATATTTGATATAGTGATAACACAAAATACCTATCTTAAGGGTTCCCATAAACAACACTATAAGAAACAACATGGCAACCATGTACCATATGTAAATCATTATAACTTCTTCCACCACTAGGTGTAACACACCACATAAGTTCCACACATGCCACACGACATTTACAAATTTTACTTTACAAGATCAAACACTTTTATTAGCTATTATTTTCATTTTATATTACACCACTCATTATTTCATTCAATTAAATTTAATCCATTTATCACCTATCAATTTCCACACCATTATATTTAATTTCCAAAAAATTCATTTATTTATTTCATTCAGCATTGTAATTTATTCCCTGCTACCTAGGAAACTAACACAACGACACCACACAAATATTGACACAAAACCACACATCTACAATTTTTTTCATATAAAATCACCCATTAAATGTCACAACATAAACAATGATTATCTCATACAATAAATGACCACAACCTCCATGTTTCAAAACCAATAGACCATAACCTCTGCGCCATAACCATTGCGGCACAACCACTACATGACAACCATTATTCCCCATACTCTTCTACAAAATTCAAACCATCAAACATAAAATCTATTCCATATAACCAACACATAAATTACCCACATACTAACAACCCATCTTGTCACTAAGATCACTTCAAAAAACATCAAAAAAACAACATCCACACACACAAAAAAACACATCCTGACTTCACATTTATTCAAAGAAATTATCACATTACATCTCTATATTTTCATGGTAATTATAACAGATTCAAGATGTCAAGAAGAAACCAATTATTTTCCAAATATATGTTATTTAATCTTTTATTAGGGTGTGGTAACACAATAACAGAGAAAGTGTCATCATAACATAACAACTAGGAAGCAAAAAAGGATCCCAACATCCATTATTTTTATAATTGTGAATAAAAATTCATAATAAAATCAATAAAATATTAAAAAGTAGAAAATCAGGGTATAAATCCCCATACAGATCAATTTTATACATTCCAATAAATTAAATGATTATAATGACCCATAATATCAACCCAGTGGTGCGAAAAAACATGAAGATCCCCCATATAGGATGTAAAAGAGTGAGAATGAGGATCCCCTACATAAAAGATGATTTATTATATTATTGGGCACTGTAGGGGTTAGAAGAAATATCCAAACACAATCAAAGAATAAGAAACTCATAGATCAACCTACACCACGTGAAAGGGTTGTGAAAAAAGGAACCAATACACGCCACAAAGAAATGAAACATTGAAGTGGATATATAAAAAAGAACAAAAAAATAAATACATGATAATGAGAAGAAAAAAAAACCAAGGACCAAATAATGAAAACTGAGAATAAAAACCCATTGAATAGAATTCCAAACACCTGAAGAAGGAGTATTTGGATAGCCTGGAATGAGATAAGAGAGCAGGTGCTGTAGAGTTTGAGGAAACCCTCATGCTCTTTTCAATTTATAATTGTACTGCACAGTGGATTCACACAATGTGTAATAACTTTTTACATAATAAAATTTTGGGGATTTATGTTCCACTGAAATAGTGCTCGCGAATGATTAATCACCCAAATTATTACACATCATGAACCACAACTACACAAGCCGTGATACCCAATTTCACATCATGTAAACATTACACAACGTGTATTTCATCAGATTCTATATTTTAGTACCCAAAGTCCTCTAGGACCACTCTTGTCCACCTCAAGGAACCTTTAAAACCAACAACTAGAAAATTAATGTATTGAGAAGGTACAAACTATTACATTCTTCCACTTAGTATTTTTTTTTATAATTATAGTAACTAGTCATTGATATTTATGAATTTTTTTGAGGTGATTTAGGATCTTCATTCTTTTTTACCATTACATTAGGTAAATACGTGTTATTAGAGTCTCATGTGACCTATCATAATACATGAAGCGCAATAATAGATTGAATTATTTGAAAATAAATTTTTTCATAAAATCATTAAAAGCCTTATGTTGATCATCCTAAAAGACCCTTGAGATTTGATGCTTGAGATAACATCTTATTGAAAGTGACTTAAATTTTGGGATATAACCAACCTAGAAATTATTTTTAATTATTAACTTGATATATAAGGCCCCTGGAATTCATTATGATAATTGCTGAAGGGTAATATTGATTGTAATTTTAGTAACATTATATTATTTTTTATTAGATTTCATATTTTTTTAATTAATGAAATATAATCCAACAATCACCCAAGTAACGAGATGTAAGATCTTTGATTTGGAACCCATTAGGTCATAAATCAATAACTCTATTGGAGTGGTGGATTATGGAGAGAAGATCATCCCAAAAAACGTGGAAAACTTTAGTTCAAATTTCATGTAATCATTGGATGATCAAATAAAAGACATGGGTGAGAGATACCAAGATGCAATAACAATGGATAGATTTTTTCTGATAGTTTAGGAACATGAATATTTTTTCAGGGGTAAAAATATGGTAGAGAGAATTGTAACACTGTTGTTCTGGGTGTATATTCAATTATCATTCTTTTGATTTATAAAATATATTGGTATGTCAAATATTGATATATGGATATTTTAAATACCACTAAATCAACATTTTACTTCATAGATAAATAGAAAAATATACAGTTTTCATTAGGAATCAAGTTTTTTAACAATAAAATTTTTAAACATGTGTTTAGAGATATTTTTTTAATGTTTGAAAGGTCACCAACACTGTCATAATGACCATGCATAATGACCACATATTTTTATAATACATGAATAGTAGGTTTTGAACAATTGAGTGTATGTTCCTAGGGAATGTTAATAGTGGATATGTATTCTATAAATATAAATCCATTGACATCTGCAAAATCTTCGAGACTACATGTAAATACTAAATGATCTAGTAAAAGTGATTATGTTTTATCATTAAACACCCTGAATAAATTAAAATTCCATCATTCCCCCAACCACACACTCATAGATGATTTTATGGGTAGTCTCTGACAATTTTGGGGTAATTTTATCATCCATTGGGTAGATCATTCATGTAGATCATAGTTCAGATGTCTGACCATATATAAAATATAGATCAAGTTTCTCTCTATTTTTTCTCATTTCCCTTCATGATTTATGTCTTAGTAAAGGTTTTACAAACCCTTCCCACCAAAGTTACCCCTACCGGGTTGGTAATTGTCGAATTGAAATTAGGATTTCGGATTACCACCTTCAATAGACTATGGGATAGAAACAATCACCAAGGTTATAACATGTATACATATATGAGGCATTAACATCTAAATAAATAAGTGGAATGAGATATAAGACAAGCACACCGATGAAATATTTCACCGATAAAGTAAAATAAATATTAAGTACATTCATGCATCTTTATACAAAAATATAACAAATGAAATGGAAATACATGTACCAAAATATAAACATGAAAGTTACCATGAAGCCCAAATAACTCACAATCAACCAATAGGTTATAATATCTATTCCAATATCAAACCTGATCTTCATAACCTGGAAATTATTATATATATATACACATTGGGTGAGAACAACAAGTATACTCAATAAGATCCTATCTAGAGCCTCTTGTGAAAAATAATAATGAAATCAAGAAGATTCCATGTGAAAAAAATAAAACTAACTCCACAAAAAAAAGGTATACTATGTTCTAAACCTAACCATGTCAGTCTCTCTATTAGAAATACACACAGGAGGTCATATATTATAGTGAAAATATAAGGGTACCTCACTACAGCTTCTGTACTAGTTTTCTTCCATGCCCCAATTCTATATGTCTTCATCCATCTCCTCTCAATTAATCATTCCTGAAGGAACCTGGTCTAAATTATCATAAAATTCATCTCATGAATCACTTCATCTTATAATCTAATGAAACCTCTCTATATAGTGACCACATTTTTTCCAATAGACACCACAACCCTTATGTCATATATCATACACAATGTGCAGTTCCTAAAACTATCACAAACCATACATTGAAAATTGGACCTCAATCCATCACAAATCATTCACATCATATCTATAAAAATCCATATGACACTGTATCTGAAGATACAAGTTTTTCAAATAACCACAATCCATTATATCCCACTACAAAAATATATGGAAATGATAATCAACTCGCATACTATCATATAATACTACCAAGATAAGAGAGAAGGGACAAATGGAATATTTAGTAATTCATCCCTTACAATCCTAGATTTTGGGGAAAATACCTACCATATTCCACTAGGTGTCAGTCTCCTTTACAGCATGCTTAGCGTAGAATATGAAATCAAAAAACATACAATATATAATATTGTTCAAAATGACACTATGTGTATTAACCTATTCTAATGTTAAAATAAACCTATCATCTAATGGAAAACAATATTACACTATAAAGAGATACATATCCTATAAGAACACAAACATTCAATGATCTTCATTATTATTTTTTATATTAAGATTTCACTAAAAATTAATTGATTAATAATCCACTATTTGATAGTATTATAAAAAATCATTATTAACCTCATATGAATTCTATTCCCTCTAGGAATAAAGAAACAAATTTTATGGTTTCTCAAGGTTAACATCATTTTATCATTCTATTAAAAACAAAACCCAAGGGTAATAAAAATAATTTACTTTAATTATAATTATTACATAGGATTAGGTATTCTATGAAACATCTTAATATTTCATAAAATAAATTCATAACCTATAACAAAAAACATGAATAATAAGTGGGGAAAATAATATAGATAAACAAGTAACCAAATAATCCAACCCTTAAGATGAAAATTAAAATGAAAGCATCCATGATTTTATAATAATAATAGAAAATCCTAGAATCATCATATTCCATCAATATCAGGGGCATCCCCAACAATATCATGTATATCACTATGCATATCTCCATCACTGGATTCAACTACTACCACAACACTTGATTCCCCATGACTATATATCACCATCAAACAACCATCCTTGGCTCACGTCATATTTAATATAAAAGAAAACATATATAGAGAAGTGGAAGTAAGAAAAAAACAATAAAGGTAATAGTGTAATGTATTCGTAAAAAATAAGGCATCTGACCTTCACATGAAAAAGGATCTCCCAGCTCAAATAATTATTGTTACCAAATGAAGGATGTTATTTAAACTTAATTTCCTCCTCATCTATTTTCATTATTTTCAATAGCCACATTTTGGATAAGTGGGAACCTCACCATCAGTGGGTTTCAAACTAACCACCACCCAAATTAAAAAATTCTAAATCCCGATACAACCAATGTACCAACCCAAATTTTAAATTCAAAATGTAAAAGAACTAGAAATTCAATCACATCTGTTCAAATACATTAAGTTGTGAGAAACATTAATCCACACCCCATAATGTCACCAAATCACCTGTGATAACCCCACCACAGAACATCCCACCATAGCATCCATTACAGAAGACACTTGTACCATCTTCAGTTCACCCTCATTATCACTGGAAATTCCAATGACCATCACCACAAAAGAAATGAAAATCACAAAACATAGATACATAAATTGTCATCTCCATTAATATAGAATTAAACGGTTCAATATATCACATAAAACCAAACCAAAACATCACAAATAGCTTACCAAAAGAATCACCAATAAGATATTTCATACTAGAAACCATGTTCCAAAGTTAATACCAACTCATGTAATTCCATGAGAACTGAATCCCTCCAAACCACACATCCCAAAACATAAAATCCACAACCACCCCAGATCTGATTCAGATATGATTATAGGAATACGAGGTTGGATAATGGATTTGAGTAGATGAGGGATCTGAACACTTGAATCATTGATAGAGAAGAAAAATATAGATAAATAAATAAAATAAAATGAAACTCCAGTTTCACATGGAAATCCATTATCCACTGAACCACATAACCCAAAACCTCATTTTTATATCTTTTCCAGGTCCAAAAAGAAGATTTTTCGAGGAAAATGAGGTTACAGTAGGGTTTGAGTTGCTGAGGGATTCAACAGCGAACAACCTTCAACTTTTCTTATTAGGTTTTTATAATCCATCTCCCTAATGGAGTAATAATTATTACATTATGATTGCACATAAAATAAAAAGTAAAATCAATGAATCCACCATATTAATGTTTTAATATTTCTTTAATGGGATTGAAATGAAAACATAGATCCAATTTCATTTTAAAACATGGAAACTGCACCCCTCTAAGAACTTTTTACATATCAATCTAGAAAAACATCAAAAGAACTCCTTAATGATAAGGTATTTAGACCACCACTACATGAAAAATAAAAATAGGAGGGGAAAATATTGATCCATGAAGAAACTATAAGAACTTGTGGATGAAAACCCCATAGATCACCACATATTAAACATGGTAAATTGAGGATTAATCCCTTTTGAAATTGTTACAAAATTATAAGATAAATAACATTAGGATTTCTATATTTTTTGGAGAAAAATTAAAGTGTTTAGAAAACCATGGGAATTACACGTTTTATAGGCACACTACATAGAAACTATTCTCCATGTGAATGATTCATTCAAATTATGAATTCTCAATTATTTATTAACCAAAAAAAATTCCCCACATTGAAACATATGAATGACAATTAAATCAAAATGTGAATCTCATACACATCAATAATTCATCCTAAAAAACCCTAAAATATTCTACAATTATATAAATAGCCTGAATTGAATTGCAACACGATCCATGAATAGAATAGTCAAAATGTGAAATCCCTTTCAGACCTTGAGATCCCCTAATTCTAGACACTAACACCCAAATACTATCATGCCACCTTTAAGCCTCATCCAGGCACCACATGCTTCAAAACAATGAAAAGGAACATGCTAAAAGGATCAAATACCTTACATTAGATAACTATACAAAAAATATCATCCTCATGAATTTAAAACAAAACCATAAGAGAATGAATGAAAATAATGGGTTATCAAATAGCCACCCAATGAGACACCTTTGAAGATTCTTTCCATTATAGTATCTTAACCACATAACTTAGAGGAATCAAGTGAAAACAATAAATGACTAACAAATAGCTCGTAAACATTCTTATGGGAAGGATACCTCTCAAACAATAACAAGGCCCAAAAAAACTTGAATGAATATGAAACTATATCCAAAACCATATAATGTTAAATAAAAAAATGAGTAACACTATATGGTAGGAGATAAAAAACAAATAGATTAGTATATTGAGTGAATATATACGAATCATCTTCCAATGTACTCCCCTCCATGACACTGTGTCTTTATAGGACACGAAACAAAGGAATAGAATGCCCGATATACACTCTCTATTAATGGTTATGGATATTCATTGGTCAATCCTTAAATCTCACATCATCATCAAAATTAATCTCATCCCAAACCATGATGGAGGAGTCTTAATAATAATATTAATAGTGGAGCTATGACATATGGAAAACTTCTTATATCTGGATCATCTATGGGGGAAGTTTTGTCTTACATTCAATGTCTCTAATATGATTGAAAACCCAGAATTTCCTAGAAAACATTGGATAAAGATTACTATAATTATCAAATTTTCACATCTCATAATAAGGATTCTCATTCAAGAGAATATGTTCTCTAAAGTTAACCTCCACAGTTATCCTCATATGATGAAGATAAGACTTATAATGATGAGGCACTACTCTCATTATCTAATTAATCACCTGAACTATATATATATTGTTATTCACTAGTTCTATCATGAAAACTACAGAATCCCCGATCGTATTCAAGTACAATAGGTAATTTCATGTTCATCTAGAAAATTAGTCAAATAGTTCTATACCAATAGTGATGTGAAAATTGTGATTCAATGAAAACTCATCCAAGGGAGTGTTCCTCATCAATGGAAAACTAAAATCTAGAGAAAAAGAAGGAAACATGTCCTCAAGTGTATGGATTGTCTACTCTATATGTCCATCCCAATGTGAATGAAAAATAGTTCTAAGGAATAATAGACAACCAAAAGAATGTTGAAGATATCTGTACACTCATGTGGTAAAACAAAGATCCTGATTAGAGACGATCTTCCATAGAACTCCATAGAATCTCACGGTTTACTCCAAGTCCTACCTTGATTAAACATCCACTATGATTACCTACCTAATCAATATAATATTGGAATATTTTTTAGAGTGGTATATTATTAAATATATAGAATCAATGCTTCCTCGTGGTCATGGAATACTGGTATTAATGTCTATAAATATTTCATCCCTTTTCCAGTGAGGAATATCCAATGGCTTGAGGAACCAAATGGGGATTGGATTCCCATCATTAAACTTCTAGAAAACAAAACATTGGGACACAAAAAGTAAACCTACATGCTTCAACCTAGGCCACCAAAACTCCCCTCTCAGAGTTTTCTATAAAATATTTCACTCTAGGATTTACCATTGAGGGTGGTCTATTGATCTCAGGGAGAAAAAACTCATACATATCTAATGTGTTGAAAATAATCCCTTGGAGTAACATATAATGTTGTTAATCCACAGACCAACCATCAGGACACCACTAAATAAAATTAGATCTCTCAATACTTCCACCTTAGAACCACTCAATTGGGAATCCTCCACCTTTTTTACCAATTAAAAAAACTATAATTTCAAAAAACATCATATACCACCCATATCTCATATATCAGGGAACATATATGAGATATCCTATATTAATCTTCTCAAATATTCAGATTAATGCACAACATCACTATGTGATCTCCTTCCTAGTTCATCACCAACACCAATTCCCTTTCCTACTTTATTTGAAATCTTGAAGTTGTAATATAGTAATAATTCCATCAACCACAACTATTGAAAATTTAGTTCATGCTATGAGAGGAAATACCTCGAGATCTTTTGATTTTTAAAAAACCACAAAACCTCACAAATGACGTAATGTTTCCACAATATCAATAAATATAAAACTACTACAAACTATAGATCATGGGTGAAATAGTAACATTAATGGGGTTTTGAATTCTAAGACCCAAATGAAACAATTGATCCATGATATATCAGATCAAAACCCAAATAAAAACGTGATGCTTCACTATACACATTGAACTGAACTTCCTCTAATAAAATAAGAAGAATTGGATCACAAGATAAATTATCATATTGAAACATGAAATCTTCGTAACACTAATAATTCCAAAAGAAAACCTAATCTGTTTTCCTAAGGATGTTTGAGGATCCACCAATCAAGTGAAATCAGTTATGATCCATCTGTAATAGCCTACACGGACAAGTAATCTCTGAAAATATTAACTTTTCTTGGGGGATTCCCAAGAAAAAAATTCCTTGACCATAGAAGTATCTGCATCTTCTCCTAAATGGGTCATGACATGCCTCAAGAAAAATTTATCATGATCCTATAACTCAAACTCTGACAACTTTGTTAATAGATACTGATAATAAAGAACCCAAGAAATTCATGCAGATTATCTTCATTATTCATGGAGTGGACACATATTTTTCACAATGAAAACCTCCATGAACCAACCCATGAACTCTCTATACCCTACATTAATAAAACCCATGAACATGAATGGATAATTTATCACAGAAGATGAAATAAAAAGGAAATAATAATGCCCATATTGAAATAAGATTGTGGTTTTTTTGAAGATCTTCCTCTTTCACATACATATAATGATCTTTTAACCTTATATTGACCTTCGAGATCCAACTAGATCATTTTCGCAAATTTAATAAATCATAAATCTAGTGGAGAGGATATAAGTTCTTCACCATCTCTTGATAATAGAAATTGTAATCCATAATAAATATGTATAATATCATTAAACATCTTCACGAACAAAATTAGTGCACCCCAAGGAGACAAACAAGGATGAACAAATACTTTATAAAATAGATCATCAAGACATACCCATAGATCTCCCAACCCAGAAAAATATATACTATAAGAAGACATCAAGATCAAATATACACTCATTTAACTCTATCTCAAAATCAATCTCTCACTGAGGGAGTAATTCCTTAACCTCTTCAAAAAAACAGCTGGGTTATCTTCCATAACCCTAGGAATCACCATCCGTTAAACATCCATTGAACATAGCATCATCCTAGTCATCCAGGAAGATAATGATGGAACACACTTCTGACCCATATGAGTGTCTTGATAGCTAAAAAATATTGTAGGATCTTCATCAGTATCATAAAAATATGCCTCTTACTGCAACCCCAAATATCCTACACAAAATTGGACCAATCCATACCAAAGATGATATCATATGAATGTCTCTGTAAATATTGGAAGTATTTCCACGAGCAATTCCTATCTAGTACTAGATCACAGTCTATTAATACTATATATAGATAATATTGACCTTTAACTGATGTACTCAACACTAATGTAACTAGAAGTCTCTCAACCTTATGTCCATAAACGTGGACCTGGGAAAGTGATATGAAAGAGAATGTCTCTTCTGAATAAAACAAGGAATGAAATCGAATATAAAATTAAAAAGGATATCATGAATGATGTCTGGATTACCCAAAACTAGAAATTAAAGAATATGAAGCTATCCATGACCAGATACATGACCTCTCTAACCTTGAGGAGGACCACATCCATTTTGGCACACTACTCTATGGGGGCAGGGAGTATATTGGTATTCTCCTCTACCGACACCATATCACCTCTATAGACCCCACACTACCGAATCCTAATACCATTTCCTCAACTAAAACTACCTCAATAGAGGAATCTTAAGTGGATAACCTAGTGTACATATACTATACAAATAGTTCAGACACACTTTTTAATGATTACCACATCTTTCATACAAAAAACATGCATTTTATACCCTTGAAAATGGCTGAGATATTCAAAGATAGTATAAATATTATGATGATTGATGAGACCTATCCCTTTCTTTTTGAATGCACTTATATTTTTTAAATTGAGAACCATGGAACAGTGCTATCATATTTTAAGAATCCTGATAACTCCCCTATTATGAAGAAATTTTTCTAGAAAACATACTCTCACAATAGTCTTATATTAATATAAACTCAACATACATTGATAAAATAAATGGGGGGGACATAGAACTAGATATATGGATGTAAATCCCCCTAATAATTCCCTACCATGGCCTCCCCATTTATAAATAAGTTTGATTCATAATAGAGAAGTGTTATAAAATAGATCAAGAACTCCAGCATAATGAAACACTTCTTTTGAAGGGCAAGTGGAACCTAGTAACTGTAAACCTTTATGTTGAAAGAAATAAAATTTTCTTAGAACTCATCGTTGAACTTAACCCATGAGTCCTCAGATACCTCATGGTCCTTAAATAATAGGATCCACCACTACATCATTACTTCATGAGGTATCTTCATCGCTAATGTGACCCAGTGATCCTTCCGAGCATGGATTGTACTGAAGTATATTTACACATCTACCAACTAGCCCTCTAAAAATAATTCCAAAATGTATCCATAATTCTTCTAGAAACTCTTAAACTGAAACATTTAGAGTATCCACTTTTAGGTTTCATCATAATAGAACTCTACTATGTGGTGATATTCTAGAATTCCCAGAAGAACATCTACATCATGGACATGATGTCGATGTTGACCTAGATCCATACTTATAATAAGAACAAATAGTTAGGGTATCTTAAAACTAGAATATGAAATATGTAATATTTAGCAATTAATTATTTATTCATGGTTTAACCTAACCCAATATTCGACTAATTTCAAAAATATATTCAGTGAGTAATGTTGTTTGATCAATTTCTAGGTCTCGACCCCATAACTAATATGAATCTACTCAGTGGTCTTAGTGAACATAAAGTTCAAAGAATCATATCATAAGGGCCCTTGAATACTTGTGTCCTATCCAATCTTCCTTATTTTCATCGCTTACTAAACATATATGACACTATTTCCATACCAACCCATGTAGTTCTCACATATTCTAAAATGTAAAATATATCCAACCCCTAATCCTAAAACTTTTATACCATTTTTTGATAACCCCATACCCAAAAAGGTAACCCTTCAAATTTTAAAATTATCGAAGAGATACAATGATTCCAAAATGCCACCCCTAATAGGCCATGGGTTGGAGACAAGAACTGAGGGTATAACATACACAGGAATGGGAGGAAGTAACCTTTAAAAGGATAGGATGAATAAGAGATAAGACAATTACATCAATCAAATTTTACTGTAATATAATAAAATAAATCATAAGTATATTATTTCAAATTCATACAAAACTATTAAAATAGAAATAGATCTATATGTACCAAAATATAAATTGAGCAGTGATAAAAAAATTTCAAAATAGCAGTAAAATAACCATAATATAGTAATATCTACCATGACTTACAACCATATTCTTGAAGAAAAAACTTTGTGTATTGACTGTATTTGTTTTCAACTGATTTTCATTAGTTGTCAATGGTGATGAATAAAATAGAAAGTCCTCATTGAGATCAATATAATCATGTAGTTCTAAAGTTAATAAATCTTTGATAATTTCATCATGTCATTTCAGTCAATACGATTAAGTGGTTTTAAAGTTAATGGATGTATGATAATGTCATAATGTCTTGATAATTCAAGAAACATATATTTAAGAATTTTATTTTCATGTTAATTCATGGAAAATTATTATGGATTTATTTTTTAACATTGGATGTCATGGTTGAAAAATTATCCTAGTGAATTTTGAAGATACTCTACTTGTTTTTATTTCAAAAATGTCATATGTCTTTTTGGAAAAATTTGGAATAATTCCTTATGAAGGAAATGGGGTGAAAATGTGTTAGGAAGAATATTTGGGATTGATTAGAAATAAAAATGTTTCTGTAAGATAGAAAATATACAATACTATCCTTAGTAAATCTAATGATGCTAAAGAAGATAGATCAAAGGTTAAAAATGTTGGAACCAGGTTCTTCAAAGCATGATTTGGTGTATGGTTTGTGTTTGTTGTCAATCCTCAGTGTAAGTTCAGGGTGTGAACCAACAAAGCGATCATACCGTTCAGGAAGAAAACAGTAGTGAAGGTGGCGCTGTTTCCCAGTGTTTGCCAAATTTTTGGGCCTGAAAATCCGTAAATAAAGTAAAGTGTTTTTGGAAAATATACTTGCGCGCCGAGCTCTTGGAGGATGAAAGACTTGCGCGCCATATGTTTTTGAGGATCAGAACATCACAATTTGGCTAAGGAAAGAAGGTCGCGCAAGTGTTGGTTGGGTCGCGCAAGTAACTTGCGCGACAGAGGATCTGGAGACAGGACTTGCGCGCCGTCGAGGGACTTGCGCGCCGCCGTGCAGGGGTTCCGGTTTGCCTATAAATAACGGACCACCCCTCCTCATTTCTAACGGAGTTCAAGGCCGAGAGATTGTTCGAGCTCTCGTCGCGCAGGTGGTTGAGTCGCGCAGGTGGTTGTTTTGTCGCGCGAGTAGAGCTTGCGCGCCGGTGTTTGGCTGTTCTCCCAAGGCAGTTTGGAAGAGAAAGGAAGTGGATCGCGCAAGTATTTAGTTCAAGAAGGCAGTGTCGCGCATGTGCTTCAGTGACACTTGCGCACCAGTTTAGTCTTGTGCGCCTGAGACTTGCGCGCCGCCGGGAGACTTGCGCGCCGGGCTTGAAAAGGAGACCTAGACACTATTGAAGCACGCCTGCCTTGCTGGAGCTGCACGAAAGCCGATAAACTACTCGGTTCATTCGAGGAAAAGTGATATTCTTCTTCTGGTGAGAATCGGACTTCAATAGAGCATCTACATTCAACAAAGGATGCACTCTTATGCAAATGAAGAAGAGACCTACACGTCTATAAACTGAGTGGGACTTCACCAACGGCAGTGAGCCAGGGGGAGTCAACGGGAGTGACCCGAGGGATGCAGTGAGTTATCCCTGAACTATTGTAAAGGCAGTGAGCCTGGGACAGAGTGTCTGTACCTAAACTTTTGTATCCGCAGCTAGTGAAGCATAGTGGATTTAGGTACGACCGGCAACCTGTCGGCGTATGCTCCTTGGACGTAGCCCTTAGTGGTGAACCAAGTAAAAATGACTGTTTCTTCTCTGTGCATGTGAATGTTTTCATTTTGATCGAAATCATCATACAGGTTCAACAAGTTCCTACCAACATGGGAACAAGATCCAACAAATTAAAAGAAAAAGTGGTCACCCTGATTCACCCCTCCCCTCTCAGGGTGTCCCGGGGTCCTTCAAGTGGTATCAGAGGGTAAAGGTTGCTGGCGTTGAATCTGACCTTCTTCGTCATGGAAAACGCGATCAATGTCAGGGGAGTCCCTCACTTCGATGGAAGCAATTTCCAGATCTGGAAGAACAGAATGAGATCTCATCTAAGATCTCTTGGAATGGAAGTTCTTTTTTCTACTGTGCAAGGAATACATGTCACTGATCCAACAGGTCTGGCTATGACTGAAACAGACAGGAAACTTCTTGATGCAGATGCCAAAGCACAGAATGCTCTCACTGCTTCCCTTTCTGATCAGATTTACCTGAAGGTGATGAATTGCACCTCAGAAAAATCTATGTGGGATAAACTTGAGAATATTTATGAAGGTGATAGCAAAGTGAAGGAGGCAAAACTAAAAGTGCTACACAATCGGTTTGATGATCTGAAGATGCATCCAGACGAGAATGCAGACTCTTTCTTCAATCGAATTACTGAAGTGGTTGGAGAAATTCGGGGTCTAGGCGAAGAAATCAAAGACATTGATATTGTAAAGAAAATATTAAGAATACTTCCACCTCTGTATAATGCGAAGGTGTCAGCTCTTGAGGAAAGAGATCTTTCCAAACTTTCTCTAGATGACTTACTGAGCAGTTTGGTAGCATATGAAATGAGAGTCAAACCAGAAGATGCTACGACTCGGGTGAGCAAGGAAATGGCATTCAAGGCCATGGATAAATTGAAAATCTCAAAGGATAGTAGCGGTGATGATGACGAAGAGAAAGAAATTCTTTCTCTCATTGCAAAGAAGTTCCAGAAGGGGAAAGGGAAATTCAAAGGGAAGTTACCTCTCGCATGCTTCCGTTGTGGAAAAGTTGGGCATATTGCCTCTCAGTGCTTGAAGAATATCAATGATGATGACAGTGAAGATGAAAACTTCAAGAAGCCTCAAAGAAGGTTCTTCAAAAAGGGAGACTTCAAATCTGGTAAGAAAATGCAATGGAAGAGTTTTGTCTGTGAAGAGGAAGAAGATGACAATGAATTCTGTGATGAAGAAGAACCAGAATTCAAAACTGGGAACCATGCTTCTATGATGGCCACTGTTTAAAAGTCAGAAGATACTGATGGTGAAAAACAACTGAGAACTTGTGTAGATCCTGAGGTGCAACTTAAGGATGCAGTTAGTAAGCTTAAGATTAAATGTAAGAGCTGCAATAAGTGGAAATCAATTGTAGAAGAATCAACTGAATATGTTGATCAACTTGAAGCTGAAATTGAATGACTGGAAGAATTTGTGAAGGTACAGTCTAAAATAATTTAAAGCAATGATGATGCAGTTGATCTGAAGCTGAGAATTGAAGAGCAAGCAAAGGTCATCAATGACCTCACATCCAGACTGGATGAAAAATCCAAGACTGTTGAGGGTCTTGAGGAGGAAGTAGTTACTCTGAGGAGTAAAATGGAGACAAAATCAGTTCCAAAAGAATCGAGGAAGAAAATACAGTTCGGAAGATTCTCAGATGCAGAATTACATGCAAGAGCCAAGTGTGGTTCAGATGGGGTTGGAAAAGTCTTGAGTGATCAAAGACCTGCTTGCATGGGAAAGAGTGGAATTGGCTGTGAGGCTGAGTCATCAACTGCTGGAAGTGCAAAGATCCAAAATAAAGATAAGATGAAAGTTGACCATGTTGAAATGTTACCTAGAGTGCTGAAAAAGGAACCCTCAATCCAAACTAAAAGGAGACCTGAAAATTATCCTCAAACTTTCAAAAATGGCAGACAGTCTTACTATTCTCCCAAGGAAGAAGCTATAAGGAAACATTCAAGTGAGAAGACATTTATTCTCATGAAGTGTCAGTTCTGTGGCTATCTGGGCCATACCATGTCCTATTGTGAAGAGGCAAGAAGCTATCTGAATGGAGAAGATATAGATGCTCAACAAAGGAGAACAATTTCATATCCTAAATCTTATAGAAGAAATAATTTCTATGGATATTGTTTTCATTGTTCTAACTTTGGTCATAAGGCCATTAATTGCAGGCAGAGAAGGGACATTGACACCTCATACAGAAGTTCCAGACATGTCAAGTCTCGTCAGCAAGACGATGTTTCTCTTTCAAACAGGTTCTCACCTCTTAAAGAAGACTTTGACTATGAAGAACCTGGGTTTGCGGAAGAGATAGTTGAAAGGCCATCAGTTCTATATACTCAATCTAATGTCTCATGGAAGGAAAGGAGGAAGATTGAGAAATCAAACCTTGCAGAGGTAGCTCTCAAAGCTACAAAGAACAACAGTACCTGGATTCTAGATAGCGGTTGCTCATCTCATATGACAGGTAATGCCGGTCTACTAACAAATATCATAAAGAATGTTGATGGTACAGTAAGATTTGGTAATGATGGGGCTCTGAAAATCAAAGGGAGTGGAAGTACCAAATTAGCTAATGGAGAACTAAAGAAGACTGAAGTCCTTTACGTAGATGGCCTACGTCATAATCTCCTCAGCGTGAGTCAACTCTGTGACTCAGGACTTGTTGTTACTTTTAATCAGAAAGGCTGCACTATCAAGGGAAAAACTGGCAATTCTCTCATAAAGGGATGCAGAACAGAAGGAAACTTGTATCAGGTTGATAGTGACGAGAATGTATGTTACATGACTGTTGAAGAAGAAAACAATCTGTGGCATCGGAGATTGGGACACATCAATCAACAAGACATGGAGAAAATATCAAAATAGAGAATTGTCATGGACATTCCCAACCTGAAGCGTGAGCGTGAAAAATCCTGTGATGCTTGTATTCGTGGGAAGTTGGTCTGCAGTTCATATCGGCCAAAGAAGAAAAAGGCATCTCACCTTCTTGAACTGATTCATACAGATGTTTGTGGTCCAATAAATGTTGCCGGAACTCATGGAGAAAGGTACTTTGTCCTTTTCATAGATGATTACAGTCGAATGGCATGTGTGATGGTCATTCACCGGAAACGACAGGTCCTTGACTGCATGAAAACATATCGGCGAATCGCCGAGAATGATACTGGACGAACAATCAAAGTGTTGCGATCTGACAATGGAGGAGAATACACGTCCATTGAATTTGAAAATTATCTGGAGAAGCATGGGATACAACATGAGGTAGCTGCTGTGAGAACTCCACAACAAAATGGAGTTGTTGAACGAAGGAATCGACAGGTGAACAACATGGCACGAACTATGCTGATTGAGAGTCGTATTCCACGACATTACTGGAAAGAGGCTATTCAAGCTGCAGTGTACATTCAAAATCGAACAGGACTTTATATGGGTGAGACGAAGACACCATATGAATTGTGGCATGGACGGAAGCCTTCTCTAAAATACATTCGTGTTTTTGGAAGTAAGTGCTTCATCAGGAACAAAGAAGGAAATCAGGGGAAATATGGTGACAACGCAGACGAAGGAATCTTCCTCGGTTACTCAATGAACAGCAAAGCCTACAAATGTTTCAACAATCGTTTGGGAAGGATTGTGGAAAGCAATGATGTTAAGATAATTGAAGAGAAAACCACAAATGCTTCACGGACGTCATATGCTGATGTGATAGAAAGTCATGAAGAATGTGGACATGAAGAAACTACAAATGCAGAAATAGAGGAAGCTGTTCAAAACACTCATCAATCACATAATGATGTTGACTCAGAAGAAGAATATGAAGAAGAAACTATGGCTGAAGAGAATACTACTGAACCTCGCAGGAGAAATCGAAGAGCTGAGATTGATCCATCCAACATAATTGGGGATAGGAGTGCACCCACACAAACCAGAAGGATGAGGAATACCACACAATCTGCATTTCTATCAGTTGTAGAGCCATCCTCATTCGAAGAAGCTGCAAAAGATGAATCTTGGGTGAAAGCCATGAATGATGAATTAGATCAGATTGATAAGAATCAGACATGGGATCTTGTCCAGAGACCTGAAGGTCACAATGTGATTGGTACCAAATGGATTTTCAAAAATAAGTTTGATGATCATGGAAGTGTTATCAGAAACAAGGCATGACTGGTATGTAAAGGATACTCCCAGATTGAAGGTATTGATGTTGAAGAATCCTTTACTCCAGTTGCTAGACTGGAATCAATCAGGCTTTTCCTTGCCATGGCACTCCAAAGAGGATATAAAGTATATCAAATGGATGTTAAGACAACATTCTTGAATGGTGTACTCGAAGAAGAAGTCTACATTGAACAACCGGTGGGGTTTAACTTGGGTACCGATGAAACAAAGGTCTGAAAACTAAAGAAAGCTCTATATGGTTTGAAGCAGGCACCACGGGCATGGTACTCACGGCTAGATTCATATCTCAAGAAGTTGGAATTCAAAAGAGGAGGAGTTGATCACAATCTCTATGTGAAAAATTCTCCAAAAGATCAGTTCATGGTTCTTGTCTACGTTGATGATATCATTTTTGGTGGCAGCAGGCAGAAATCAGCGGATGAATTTGCCAACCACATGAAATCAGAATTTGAAATGTCTATGATTGGGGAGCTCACATATTTCTTGGGGTTTCAAGTAATTCAAAAGAAGGAATACACTTTCATTTCTCAGGAAAAATATGCAAGAGAGTTGCTGAAGAAGTTCAATATGCAAGACTCCAAACCAATGTCAACTCCGATTCCTGTTGGAACTAAACTTGGAAAGCATGAGGATGGGAACTCTGTTGATCCCACCATGTACAGGAGGATCATTGGAAGCCTACTGTATCTGACAGCGACAAGGCCAGATATTGTCTTTGCAACATGCCTTGCGGCCCGCTTTCAGAGTAATCCAAAGGAGGAACATATGTCAGCAGTAAAAAGAATCATGAGGTATATTCAAGGCACACATAACTTCGGGTTATTTTTTTCTGTAGGCAGGGACAGTGAATTATCAGCGTTTTCTGATGCTGACTGGGCTGGGGATGTAGTAGACAGAAAGTCCACTAGTGGTGGAGCTTTCTATATTGGGCATAAATGTGTTGGCTGGTTGAGCAAGAAGCAATAAAGTACTTCTCTTAGTACTGCTGAAGCTGAATATATCTCCGCCACAAAAGCATGCACTCAACTTCTTTGGATGAAGCAGCAGCTAACAGATATTGGTGATAAGGTGCAGCAACCAATGGTGATTTATTGTGATAACAAAAGTGCAATTGATCTTACGAAGAATCCGGTTCAGCATTCTCGTACAAAACATATTGAAATACGGTATCATTTTATCAAAGAAAAGGTTGAACAAGGCGTGATTAAAATGGATCATGTTGGAACTAATGAGCAAGTGGCTGATATCCTAACCAAGCCATTGTCCGCGGATGTGTTCGAGAAGCATCGGTTGAACCTCGGTGTTCGACCACCTCCTACTGCATAAGGAGGCTCCGGAAGTCCCCTCTCCCCGTTTGTTTTAACTGTTTTTATCTGTTTATGGCTATGATGCAGGTTTATGGGGGAGATACTATCCAGGGGGAGTATGGCTTGAGCTGAACGTTGAACAAACTTTTCGGTCCTTGGTTTTATTGTCAATGGGGGAGAAAGGAATAAATTCAAGGCAAGAAATTCTTCTGTGATGAGAAGTGTAAGCTTGTGATGAGAAGTTTAATAAGGATAACATCGGTATGGAGAATGTCGTGTACGATTTCAACACACTAAGACCCAATTCAAGCTTTCTCTCTTGTTTTCTACACCGAGCATTGCTCACGTAGACTTAGAGTGTTAGCTGAGTTGATTCTTGCGTTTTGGATTTGCTCATGGTTGGAGATCTATTGAATTTATTCTGATTGCCAACAAACCCAAAGGGGGAGATTGTTGGAACCAGGTTCTTCAAAGCATGATTTGGTGTATGGTTTGTGTTTGTTGTCAATCCTCAGTGGAAGTTCAGGGTGTGAACCAACAAAGCGATCATACCGTTCAGGAAGAAAACAGTAGTGAAGGTGGCGCTGTTTCCCAGTGTTTGCCAAATTTTTGGGCCTGAAAATCCGTAAATAAAGTAAAGTGTTTTTGGCAAAGATACTTGCGCGCCGAGCTCTTGGAGGATGAAAGACTTGCGCGCCATATGTTTTTGAGGATCAGAACATCACAATTTGGCTAAGGAAAGAAGGTCGCGCAAGTGTTGGTTGGGTCGCGCAAGTAACTTGCGCGACAGAGGATCTGGAGACAAGACTTGCGCGCCGTCGAGGGACTTGCGCGCCTCCGCGCAGGGGGTCCAGTTTGCCTATAAATACCGGACCACCCCTCCTCATTTCTAACGGAGTTCAAGGCCGAGAGATTGTTCGAGCTCTCATCGCGCAGGTGGTTGAGTCGCGCAGGTGGTTGTTTTGTCGCGCGAGTAGAGCTTGCGCGCCGGTGTTTGGCTGTTCTCCCAAGGCAGTTTGGAAGAGAAAGGATGTGGATCGCGCAAGTATTTAGTTCAAGAAGGCAGTGTCGCGCAGGTGCTTCAGTGACACTTGCGCGCCAGTTTAGTCTTGCGCGCCTGAGACTTGCGCGCCGCCGGGAGACTTGCGCGTCGGGCTTGAAAAAGAAGACCTAGACACTATTGAAGCACGCCTGCCTTGCTGGAGCTGCACGAAAGCCGATAAACTACTCGGTTCATTCGAGGAAAAGTGATATTCTTCTTCTGGTGAGAATCGGACTTCAATAGAGCATCTACATTCAACAAAGGATGCACTCTTATGCAAATGAAGAAGAGACCTACACGTCTATAAACTGAGTGGGACTTCACCAACGGCAGTGAGCCAGGGGGAGTCAACGGGAGTGACCCAAGGGATGCAGTGAGTTATCCCTGAACTATTGTAAAGGCAGTGAGCCTGGGACAGAGTGTCTGTACCCGAACTTTTGTATCCGCAGCTAGTGAAGCATAGTGGAGTTAGGTACGACCGGCAACCTGTCGGCGTATGCTCCTTGGACGTAGCCCTTAGTGGTGAACCAAGTAAAAATGACTGTGTCTTCTCTGTGCATGTGAATGTTTTCATTTTGATCGTAATCATCATACAGGTTCAACAAGTTCCTACCAACGTGGGAACAAGATCCAACAAATTAAAAGAAAAAGTGGTCACCCTGATTCACCCCTCCCCTCTCAGGGTGTCCCGGGGTCCTTCAAAAAATTATGATAGATAAGGTTAATGATAAAATTATGTATCCAAAAAAATAGTTTTGTTGGTGTTGCTGAAAATTATTATTGAGGTGCATGTATCTCCTAGTATTTTCCAATTTTTTTGGCCTCTAAATTAATAGTTTCATTATTTTTTAAAAAGAAATATTTTCTGAAAAGGATTCCAAAAAACATTGTTTTCTAACCATGATGAATCAATTGTTTGAGGACGGATAAACCATCTAAGAAGTAGAAGGTACACTTTGAATAAGCTTGAATGGTTGAACAGCTTCTAATGCAAAAGGGACTATATAGGGAAGGTAGTCTATGAAGAAGCCATAGTTTGAAGGGCATCAGTAATCTGTTGGGACGAGTTGGTCCCTGAAATAAAAAGGTTTCTTTGAATCACTACATTACAAGGATGATATATTAATTTCATGGATCTTACAAAACAGTTCACAAATTTAATATATTGTGTAAAAACGACATGTCTTTACACACCCATCATTCTTTATAAGGAATATTAAGTTAGGACAATTGAAACATGTTAAAATAACACACCTGGAGTGATTCACAAAGATCATTTCTATGATCTAGTGCAAGGGTGTAATACCCCCACTGTGCTTTTCAAAGTAAAACTGTGAGTGTAGCCAGTTGATACCCAAAGGATTTAGAAAATCAAACAAACATTTAATTTTTTCTTGAAGAAGAATAAGATGTTCACCTATGTTCATACATACAATATGTGAAGAATGTGATTCAGTGCAATCAATTTTTTCTGAATAAGAAAGAGAGGTCAAGATACATATGATGTATTCCATGTTATTGTCTCTCAAAAAAGAAGAAGAGAGTGGGTAGTCAATATTCAGTTATTAATGCCATACTAACTGTGATGATTCAATGTTGAGTAGATCTTTATTGATTTAATAAACAAAAAATACATTTTTCATTTCATCTTGAAGAAGAAGATATTGTAGTTCATTTTGGCCTTGAAATGAAGAAAAAAATGAAAATAGACCATCAGATTTGGTGAAAAATTGATATAATCTGAATATAATTTGGGTCTGAGAGAATATATTATTCATCAGTCCACAACACATTAATACTATTGTGACTGACATGAGAAGAAGATAGTGAAAATATAATTCTTACTACTTAGAATAAGTGAGAAGTGTTTATTTCATGTGTATGGTCAAGTAAAAAGGATAAGTAGAAGGATGTGGAAGAACAAATAAGAACATTGACATCAAACACAAGTCAACCGGTGGAGAACATTCTTGGCGTTACAAACCATTATCAATAAAGAAAAGAATGTATGGGGAGTTTGTATAATGGTCCATCCATGTTCTGTAAAACACACACTATTGTATTATTCTCAAAGTGATACCGGAACACACTATTGGACTGCTAAAATAGTTCTACACAAATGTGAGGACATATCCTACATGTTTTATTCCACAGAAAAATATCATTTTTTAGTGGATTGTTTGATATTGGATTTTTTCCAAACCATTGTAAGGATGTAGCTAATCCGGTAGAGTATTAAACCTTATAAAAATATTATGATCTATAATTAATAATTTAATATACTTTCATGAGATAGGGAAAAGTGATTAAAAGAATCAATAATCTAACAGGTCTAAGAGGTAAAGGGATGAAATGTTACAATTGGTTTAAAATTCACCCAACACTGATTTACCCCTCTAAGTTCTAGAAAAATCCCTAACTGCACCTTTGAATCTTACTAATATGAAAAATAATTTTTACATATATAGGGTGTGAAAAAAAGGTATTCTTAGTTGAATCCACCCAAGATTCGCGCATAAAAAATATAAATAAAGCATGCTAACTCATAGTGGACAATAAATAGAACTATCTCATCACATAAATAGTTTTACTAATTTTATTTCCTTATCATGGATATCTATCTCGAAAAACCACTTACAAGAGATCATATGTTATAGTAAAAAAATAGGGATACCCCACCACTGCTTCCCCTTAAGTTTTTACTCTATCCAAACATCGTACATTCGATCCATCACTATAAAAAAGAATACATCCGAAAGAAACAAGGGATAAAGCACCATAACATAAATCTTGTGCATCACATAATCAAATAATCTCAACCTAATATCTATATTGTTACTAGGTGGATTTCAGGAGCCACCCCAACCTATATTTCGAGTATCAAAAATCTTATATTGTACCTCAAGAAATCACAACCTATAGATCATGTATTATGCCTTAATATATTAGAACCCATTCATGTCATATCTATAATAATCTTTTGGATACTATATATAGAGATACATGTGTGTGAAAGAAACACAAAACAATATAGACAGCTACACATATAAATGGGGAAGACATACACCTTGAATACCAATAGATAACACTACTATGAGAAGAAAGAAATGCCAAAGCGGGTAGTTAGTCATCCATACCACACAAACAAATATTCTTGGGAAAACACAACATCAGAGTACATTGGGTGCCAATAACCATATCAAAATGGGATAGGTATCGTACAAAATTACAAAACATATAAGATATAATATTTTTAAAAACTAAATAATTGTTATTATCATATTATCTTGTTCAACAATAGCTATTATCACTCAGACAGCTTACTAAAACCACTAAGAACTGATATTTCATAAGCCAAAATAAATTCGAGGATCTTTATTAAATATATTCTTTTCTTGTAAATTTTTTCTTCACGTTAATTAATAATTATATATTAATGAATATTATTCCAAAAAAACTTTATTGAAGTCATTAAAATTCCATGCCCTCCAGACATAATCAAATTGATTCTAATACTTCTCAAGGATTACATTATTTCATTAGCCCTAATAAAATAATCCTTGGTTTTGAAAAATTTATTATTATTTATTATAATTATTACATAATTAAAGGTTCTCCAGGAAGAATTCTTATATTCTATAAAAATGCATAACCAAGAACAACCAACAACCATACGAAGTTGAAGAAAAGAATGTATATAAAAAATTAAAACCATCCATATATATGTTAAATTGAATACTATCAAGAATGAATACCATATTTAAACACAAAAAATGTTGAATCACAGGTTTTACACATTCCATAAATCCAAGTGTCATCCTCAACACCATCATGTATATCAGAATGCATGTCACCATTATAGGTATAAACTTCTTCCACAAACCTTGGGCCTCCCCAACCATATCTCTTCATTTAATAGCCATTAAAAGATATGATCACTTTTAATAGTATAGAAAAAATCCAAGGAAACAAATAAAGAAACAAACATAAGAAAATTCAATAGTGTAATCTAGTTCTTGAAGCAAGGCATGAATCCTTCACATGTAAACAAAATTGCTTTGATTGAAATATTTATTTTCATCAAACATTGAGTATTATTATATATTTATTTAATCAAATAATTTATCACATGTTCCAAATATAAAAACATAATTCATCAACTAACACGTGATATAAGTAATTTAAACATGATCTCTATAATATATTCTACTTTCAATGAAACTATATAGAAGATTAAATCTCATTTATCACACCAATTTATTATTATAAATAACATGTCATTCTAAATAAATTCTCTCTATCTATTTTCATTTACATATGAATGAAAAATATTTTCTTAAGTTGAATTAATCATCATTTTTTTTATCAAATTATAAAACTCATTAGATTAAATAAAAAGGACTATTTAAAATTATTTAGCCAAAAAATTTTATTATATTTATGTTCTTTATCCATTTTGTTAAAATTAACATACTAAAAAAAATAATTGAAAATATTCTAAACAATAATAATCATAGATTGCATACTGTTTAAAAATACAATAGACAGTGCATCATCATGGTGAAAAATGTGATCACTACTTCCAGAAACCATTTATCTTTCTTTAGTTCAGTTTATTATTTATTTGGGTTAATTAAACATTCACAAAATGGGATAAAGAATAATTAATTTATGATTGAATATTAAATAAATATGAGAATAAAATAATCCCCCAATTTAAGGTTTTAATGTTTTTTGATTTTAAAATAGAACAAAGATACATTTTGAAATCTCTTCTCCCATAATGAAACAAAGCCCCTATAATAATGGCACACTAAAAACATGATTAAAACACCCAAAGAACTCCGGAAGGGAAATGGCGATCAAATAACATTTAATGGAATGGAGAAATGGGAGGAAATCGACAAATATCTAATGAAATCAAAAAAAGAAAAGGAATATATGACCTCATATCACCATGTATTGAACATGGTAGGAAACGGGTTAACACATTTCAAACGGGTTCTATAATTTTGAGATAAATTATCTTTCTCCACTTGATGTTTCTGGATAGAATGCAAAGGGTTTGGAAAACTTAGGGCTTTGACTATTTTATAGGTGCACTTCCCAGTGGTATTCATCATGTGAATGGTGAACTCAAGTTGTGAATACCCTATTCTTTATGTCCTTCTAATAAACGCATCATTTAGAAAATAATCCTGCAAAAAATTCACATCATGAATCGCACCCATATTTTCAATTGAAAATGCAAACCAACCTCACAAAAGATGAAAATTCCAATCGATCTGTGAAATAAAATCCCACAAAATCCATGAATGGAACATTTATGATATGAACTCCATTTCATTTCATGTGATCGTTCTACTAACATATTCAATTACCCTAAAACCGTTGATCCTCCATTAGACCTCATATATATACTATAGGCTTAGAAACATCATATGAATAACATAAAATTATCTCGACCCTTACAAAATCAGATGATGATGATAAATTTACATTAATATTATTTATGTTTTGTAAATCCATGTTGTGTCTATTTAAGAATGTGTACATGAAATATTATAGGTATGATAAAAATTTCATCACGTCACATAGTCTATAAAGAATAATATTTTTCTCATTCATGGATTGTTTCCTGTAAACACTATAGTTTTCAAATTTTTTAAAATGAATTTTTCAAATATATGGGTTTTTAATAAATTTGATTGATGTTCTAGGAAAATGTGGTTAGAATGAAATTTTCATATGGAATAATATTAATCTCATAAAAATGCATTGATTCTAAAATAGGTTTCTAGTGGGCATGATAGTGTCATAATACCTATGTTTAGTACCCCGTCCTGCAGGTAGCGAGCTCAGGCTAGCTGGTGGTTCCGCCAAGTGAGGGATTTGAAAATGGACCTATAAACTCTTCTTGAACCCTTTGTTAGATCAGTAAACCTAAAAACATGATATCCAATCATAATAAAAAATATAGTCTAATTAAATTGTATGAATAGTAAAAGGTTTTTATCATTAAAACATCTTTTATAGTGAGAGGTATAATAATCTACCCCTTTATCATTATTAAATTCACATAAAAAATTTATGATAAGTAAAAGATAAAGATAAATAAATATCTAAATAAAATTTTAAATTAATTTCAACATTTCATAATTAAAATATAAAAGTGATTCATTAATAGATTAAAAAAATATACTCAATAGAAGATTTATAAATAAACCTTAAAGGAATTACCCCCCATTATGATTATCAAAAACTCATAAAGACATTAATATAGTCAAATAAAAAAAATATATATAATAGAAATGTTGATCCATGCATAAGGTAATAAAATATAAAAATATATCATAACAAAGACTGTCTTCCTCCAAAAACAATAATAAAGATAATAGATTTAGGGATATCTATGTGAGATTTAAAAATGTCATTATTAATTAAAATTAAAAATATATTCAATAAATTGTTTAATATATAATTATTATAAATTTATGTAGCATTTTCAAAAAATAAATGAATGGATAAAATTTACGAAATACTAATTTGAAATTAAATGTACCAGTGAGACATACCTAACCACACCTTAACAAAGTCAAAATTTTCTAAATAAAGGGGTATTAAAAACATGTTGTATAATTAAATATAGGTTATAATACATTTTAACAAGATATCCCCCTTTTGAAATCAATATCTAAAAAAGTGGTACTAAAAATCTTGGTTTTTAATAAGCTAGTTATAATGGGGTTAAAATAAATAAAATTCTCACTTGATTTATCACATTTAATAGTATCATGGTTTCATATTACCCCATAATATAATAGAGTGTTTTTATTCTAAATAATTCAGGTTCAATCACTCCATATGTCTTAATATTCTTCTTAAACTGTAGAATGAGAAATGGATTTTTTTTCTATCACAAATCCAATAGAAAAAATATTATATAAGTAGGTTAAAGGCCCCACATGGTCCTTTTCTATATAATTTGATTCTACTAAATTCATAATATCAATAATATTTAAGTTCATTAAAGTAACTTTAGGAAAAAAATAAACAAATTTGTTGTGATCCTTAAAAACATTTGAATATTATTTTATAATATTTTAAATGAGATTCGTTAGAACTATATTGGGGAAAATCATAATGATAAATAATAGTCATAATTTTCAGATAGGTAATAGTAATGTTAAGATGGAACCCAATTTAAACAATATAAATCTCTTTTTCAACGGATTTACTCAATTCATCCAATGTTATTCTACAGAAAGTACTTATATGTGTACCTATATCCTTGACTGGATCCATTCCTAAATGATTTAATTATTTATTTGTGTTTATTTTACTTTTACTAGAAAAATCGAATCATTAATATGGGATAATTTAGAACCATACAAATTTTTTAATTCTCTCTTAAAACTCACATGAAATTATTTTCACATTAATTAAAAATTTTCATTACAAAGAGATTATTTTATAGATTTGAAAATAACACCATAATTATATATTTTAATAGTTAGTAAATCCTTTGAAATATTTTTAAAAGAAAATTATAATTTTATTTTTACATTTTAAAATCTATTACCAAGAGGAATGTAGGTGATCACTGATACCATGTCTGAGAGGGGTTTTTTAACTATATATGGCCTTAGTAAATCTAAACAGATGATTTAGATACTTGTAATCTTCAAAAAAGATATATTTTTTTTAACAAAAACGTTTTTTAGAAATAAAATAATTAAAAATGAACTTTTAACACCCATTATTGAAATCCTAAAATTTAAGTGGATAAACAATTCCAATATGATTCTAATGTAATCAAGTCATTCAGTGGACAAAAAAGTGCACCCACACTATACTACTCTTTCTGGATTATGTATGTTCACTTGGTGTATAGATTTGATTATAGTTAAGTTTCCTTACTAATATAAATTTTTCCAAAAAACACATTTGGTAGAAATAATTCTATGATCATTTGGTCTTTAAATGAGTCTAATCATTATTCCTAGTAAATATTTTCAACTATTCCTACATTTCAAGTACCAAATTTTGATCATTAATAGCATCATGTATACACAGGGGATCTATTTTTGAAACAAAACCAAAATATTAATCCCCATTTAACCCCAAAATTCTAGTAGGAGTTGTAACTTCAAAATCACTAATAAAATTTTCTAAAGGATAGTGTTTAGAATTCACCAATGCTGTAGGTAATGGGATTGATAATGGTTCCAACTCAACATTAATTTCCTTGATGGATGAGGTTTTGTAAATGTCAAATTTTCTAGGTCAACCTCAACATCAATATTTTGGTGATGATATTTGGAAAAACTATCATAAAATTTGATGTTAATTGATTCATCTATGGTCTTTTTCCAAATATTAAAGCTCCATTATTAATTACTTTAGTTAGAGTACCTAATAAATATAACTTCATTGAATTTGGATGAAATTTTACTATGTTTTCTTCCATGTTATAAATTTATAATTTTCATGAAAACACCTTAAAATAAAATAAAATTGGTGATTTTAAATTCCAAAGTTCATATGGGGTCTTCTTATAGAAGGGTATTACTTGAAAATGGTTCATGGTATAACAAACGGTATTTCCCACCGTAAATTAAACATATCGAGGGAGTTTAAATTCATCAAAGAGTGTTATTAAAATATATTATGGAGTTTGAATATATCTTTCAATAAACTCATTTTTTTAGAGTCCTAGGAGTTATAAAATAATTATTATAACCATGTTAATTATGAAGAACATTTATGTAATTATATTCAAGAACACCACCACAATCACATTGAATTGATACAATATTATATACTTTTTGATTTTCAGCCTTCTTGGTATATTAAATGATGAATTTAAATGTATAATTATTATTTTCCATGAAACAAACCTATTTATATTTTAAATAATCATTGATAATTAAAAAATCTTATATTTACCTCCAATAATCATAAATAAAGTGGCACTATAAAAATAAGAATCTATATGATCGAGGGAATTAGAGGTGTATAAATCTTTTTTAGATTTGAAAGAATATTTCTATTTTTTTTTCAATTTAGAAAGGCACATACAAAATATCAATTTAGAAATATAATTTAGGAAAAGAACATATTAGTTGATTTCAGTTGAGCATGAAATTTTTATATTTGAAAAAATTACCATGGAGCTTATTTAATTTCTATATCTCATTATCGTACCGCTTTGTAATTTAACATTTTGGAGAATAATATATTTTAAATCAATAATTTTAAATTTTTAAAATCAATAAACTGAAAATAAAATATTTCATTTGGAGTAAAAGAAATCACATAAATCAATTTGAAATGATTCTCTAAAACTAATATAACTTATTCTTCTACTTCTAAACAAAAAATGTTTAAAACCACAAACATATAAAATCTCTCTAATAATGCTTAAATTTAAATAACCAATAATACCTATGTTGATGAGCATACTCCTTGAGATATCACTAACGGTTCATTGACCTCCATAAGTATTTTTAATGATGGTTGAAAGTACAGTAGTCATAACACAAGTTTCTTGATCCCCCATTTCCACATACCATGTATATCCTTGGGATTTTCACTTGATACATTTATCTTAATAAATAATCATGATACCAATACATTTGGTACCCAAATAAAGATGGGTCCACTACTTCCATATAAAATAGACTTCATAAACAATGTTTTATTAGTAAAACATTTTCAAATTAATATATTATAATAAATATTTACCCATTTAAGTCAACCATGTCAAGCAATATAAAAATCAGATTCATAAACAATGCTCCCAATTTTATAAAAATTATAGAAAAGGTTAATATTAATAAATCCTCTAAAAAATTCATATTTTTGGAGCTGAAATGGTAATTTTAATAGAAACAAACCAAAATTATTATTTTTATTATTGGGAAATTGAAATTTTAATTTAATTCTTATCTTTTTTGGTGTACTTAGAAAAATAAAATTCAGTGGGGAACTTAGAGAAAAATATTAAACTCTTTTATAGTAGACCACAATTTATCTATAGTTTTTTTATCATTGAATTTATTAAAAATTTATCCATTTATCTTAATATTTTTTTAAAATATAGCCATAGAATGAATATATTTCTTTTAGTTTTATTTTTATTCTGGAATTAAATATTTAAATTCACTATAATTATGTTAATTAATTCATAAAATAAAAATGAAACAGTTTTATTAAACTCATTTCTTATAAGGTTATATTTAAAAGATTAATTTTCAAATCATATAATTTTATTATGAAATAATTAATTTGATTTTAAAATAATTATTTCAAAATAATGTTTAATTAATATTTCATAATTTTATGAAAATATTTATTTTTCATTGAATAATGTAAAATATTGGTTTTTCTAAAAACTGTATTTTGTTTACAATGGAATATTTTATTTTCTTTTATTTTTAAATTATAATAGTTTTATTTATATTTATATTACTCTAATTTTGGGTTTTTTAATAGATATTAAATTTAAATTTATTATAAAATCATTTTAAATTTTAAAATAGATTTTTTAGAAAAAAATGTTTTTCGTCTCGTTTTATCGGTATGATATTAAATTAATTTTAAAAAAATTAATTTTTTTATTTATTTTTTAATATTGGATATCATATTTGGAAACATTGGGTCCTAATTTAGTGAATATGTCACTTCCATTTTTTTCAATATGAATTGAATCTTTAGTAATTTTGGTTGCCTTGAAAAAGTGTAAATCAGATAATTTAGGTAGCAAATAAGGTGATAAAAACCATTATATGACCCAAAAAAATTCATAAATCTTAATGTTATGAGTATATCTTGACAATAATCATCCAAGGGTCGAATTTAAGTCCTTTTAGGTCTATTTGGTCAAGATTATGACTTTTAGAATATTTTATTTAAATAAATGTCAAACATGTCACACTATTGTTTTTAATAAGTGTAATATTTTTTAAATGGTGTTAACCAAAGGATTTTTTGAAATATAAATAGTATTTTGAACTATAAAATGTTTATAATCATCATAGTAATTTATTTTCTAAATTTTACTAAAAAATAGTTACATTAAATTCTTACAAAAATTCTAGTGGAGTAATTGTTTAGTTAATGGAAAAATAAAATAAATGATATTATAAATATAAAAAATAAATATATTTTGAGAAAATTTATGTAATTAAAAAATTATAGATTAACATGACATGTTTGGGATATTATAAAATAGATGGTTCAATTTATACGTGTTATTTTGACATTATTAATGTCAATGTAATTAGATGATCTATGAATTGGCAATATTGATAATTTATAATAAATATTTTGTATTTAAGTAAATAAAATTCTTAAAAATATAAAATTATGATTAATGATTATGGTAATGTTTAAAATATAAACCAGGTTATATATATTGATCTTTATTATTTTATAATAACTATATTAGCCCTCAAATTGTAAATATCCATGTTGTCATGATAAGAGTTAAAAGGGTTACTAAAAAAAATTGACATTTACCAACATAAAATTAGTGACATAATTCAAATATTTTGGTAAAAATGAATAATTATAAAAAAATATTTTTTTGATATTAAATTTAAATATAAACATTCATTTTCACCAACACATATATATGTTGGTATTAAATATTTAATATCAACTAACACATTATCAAAAATTAAATTTGTTACATTATCAAATTAATACCAATTGTCTTTTTCACCAATTAGTCAATCTGTAATTATTAAACACTATTACCAATTATATTCTTCAGCAAGAAAATTTTTAGCCATTATTTATTCAATAAGAAAAATAATCTAAAAAAATGATAACAACTATTAAGTAACCATTTACTAAAAAATGTATATGATTATTAACAAAAATAATTGTACTTATAAGATAAATTTATACCTCAACAAAAAAATATGTTGTTATTAATAAGGTAATATTGTCAATATTTGAAATAAATTCTAAATTTGGTCCACTATATATAATATTTGAAATATAATTATAAATATATTTTAAATAAATTTCATAACTAATTAATAGAATGTAATGAATAAATATATATATAATTTATTAATTGATCCAAACAAAAATTAAAAACACACATTGTCCCTGCACTCATGTCAGGCCTCCCCTCCCCCCATGTCATCATCTCCTTCCTGCGCTGCATCCCAGACTAATGATTTCTACTTTCACTAACTGAAAGGGTTCATTGTCATTGCCCACACCCTAAACCACACCCCCATGATTCATCATCACCACCTGCACCCCATGTCTACAAATGCTCGATTGATTTTTCCACATTCAACAAAAAGAATTAATTATCACCCATTTTTCTTTAAAAAGGTTAATGATTGAGCCTCTTATCAAGAGTGAAATATTTCACATAGAATTTTATTCTGTTGAAATCAAGGAATTTTGGTGTTTTAAATGAATAGAAATTAGTGTTTTAGTGAAATTATGATGAAATTGGTATTTTTGGTTTTATTTATTTATTTTCCTGGTGATTTTAGATTTCTAATTGACTGACTCTATAGATCCACTCTAATTATTTGAGTCAGACCTCCATACTTGTTCACATCAATTCACTTTGCATAATTCTCCATTTTATTCCTGGAATTGATTTTCAATTAATTAAACCATGGTGTATAACAATACTAGGATGGGGAGGAGAGGCTCAAGTATTCCATAATGGATTTTGGCCAAGATTTTTTTACACAATAGTGAAAATGAAATTTGTTAAATATTTTTTGAGATGGGTTCTTTAATCATTGTAATGAGGATAAGGGAGTAAACATTTAATACTTTTTGAAACAATACACCACTAATTTAGAATTTTAAAACAGTGAGTTTATTATTTTTAAGGATATCTCATACCATAATAATGATTGAGATATGAAAGATATCCAAGCCCTGTGAATTGTCAATGATTACAATTTTTATAGCATCCAGAACGAATAATTCATCTGGGACAACCTTGAGACTGGAATTGTTTTCAATAGTGATTAATGAGGGAATGAGAATGAATAATTTTCTCTCAAAATTGAATCAAGTTCATCGTCTCATATGATCAAACAATTGTATAGGGTCAATAAGAAAAGAGTAAGAGTGAGGTGATGTCATAGGCCCTATGACATTAAAGTAATCAAATAATAATCCATATATTTTAATGTTGAGTTTCCTTAAGAAACACTCTTCTTGGATACTTGAATGAATATATGCCATATTTTTATCCAATTCCATATCCTAGGGAACATGATTTATCATCTTCCATATATTATATCAAAGATAGAAGGTTATTCAACTAATTACTCTTGAAATACATTCTTTAGAAGTGATCAACATCCCACCATTCATGAAAACCAATTCCCACTCCCTATATCTTTTTTCATTGAACATTCTATGTGATAGGTTGTTCAATATTATCAATATCTTATTCTGTAAATGGGGATCTAATGTAACACCCCAGGTAAATAAAGAATATGAAATTTTCATATTTATCCATATTTTTGAATGAAATATTAATATGACTTTAAAGTGGACGCTATGCTCGATGGCATACCCAACACGCAACAACGAGTTTCTTGGGAATCTTACGTTGCACTCTAATAATATAATAATATTATTTCAAATGGTAGTTAACATTTAGCCGTTGTATTGGCAGGAATGGATCGAAATAACTAAAATATGATTATATATGTTTTTTAATGTTTTTACATTTATCCAATAAAAGCTAAAGGCTTAAAATATGGAAAGAATTCAATTTTAGGCGTATATGCCCTAGTTTTCACTAAAGGTTCACTTATCGCCTTTTAATGGAGAACTGTCATTAAATATAGTTTTGATTACTCTTATAAATTCTTTTGGACCAAATAAAACACTTATTAAGAATCGGGACATCAAATTTTACTTTGTGTAATTTTTTGGTATTTTTCCGATAAAGTTCATTTTTTTAATGAATAGTGTAAAATGTTGTGTTTTAATTCAAAACCCCTTTTTAATCTAATTTATTTATATGATTAGATAATATTTTGAATTGTTTTTAAAGTTAAATTAGAAAATATTATTACCATTAAATCCAATAGTGGTCGTTGGAATTAATTTCACTTTGAAATCATACTTAAACAAGTGTCAATCTTTTGATACTTATTGTTTTATAAAAACACGCTATTTGCTCTGACAGCGGGAATTAATTATTAAATTAATTAATGTGACTAATATGTTTTGAATTTTGTAAAATGGACTTCATTTTTGAATTCGGAATATCAAATATAGCTTAGGGTGAAGTTTTGGTATTTTTCTGAAAAACTCTAATTTTTGATGAATAGTGAAACCACTAAGTGGTAATCAAGCAAACTGATTTTTCAGTTAAATGAAAATTTCCCACTAATGTGTATTGAATTTTTAAAATCCTACATACATGGTTGTCATTAATAAGTAAAATGTGGTTCAATGGGATAAAAATAATTTTTTGGTGAATAGTAACTTATTAAGTTTTTAATCGCGATTAGTGGTAATTAGTGTAGTTTAAGGTAAAAATGATATTATAAGAAAGTGAAAACACCATGACACTTGTCCTACACCTATTGGGTGAGTCATGGACGACCAATAAAATCCATGGGCCAACTTGGGGACCCCATGGTGCCACTTTAGATGGAAAATGACAATAATATATTTTTATTTAATGGAAAAGTAAAATTGACACAAACATGATATGTTTTACTAAAACAATTTTTAAGTAGGGCTATACAAGTCATATTTTTGATTATAAATAGTAATTGGAAAGCTAAAAAGATTTCCTACATCATAGTAATTGTTTTATAATTTTTAGACATTAAATAAATTAAATTATTTATGACATCATAATGATGCAGTGATGACATCATTATTTAACGATTAAACTAAAATGGAAATATGATGTAATATCTATGAACTACACATGTCCAAAACTTATTGGATGGGTGTATTTCGAACCCTTATAACCTTATCCACTAATTATATCAATGTGGGACCTTTTAAAACCGAAAAACATTTTCAAATAAAGTAATATTTCCTTACTTTCCAAAAGTGTCCCTCCTCTCCTCTTATAAAAGGCCCCCACCTCTACCTCTTTTCACACACTCATCAAGCCTTTGGCTCGGCCAACCCCTGCCCATTTACTCTCTCCAAATCCCTCTCCTTGTCCTAGAGGATTCCCTTTGTGAAGAATCCTTTCAAAGGAAGCCTTTAGGCTCAAATCAATAGGAGTTACACTTTTAAAGGTAATTCATTCTCTCATGTTCATTTGTTTTATTTTGCTTCTCCAACCCCCTAAACTCTTTTTAATTATTTGTTTTGTAACAACACCAGTATCTTAAATATACTAGGATGTTGTTATAAGATTTATTCGAGCTACACTCTCACACAACTACATAAAATGGTTAAAGAACATATGGTTTCCGTGGATGGTGAAATTCTGCCTCCCGAAACGATGATTGTTCAATACACATTTAACACCTTCAAAGGTGGCCATTATGATGTCACTATTTTTATATATGATATATAATATGTTTATGTTTTCCTTATGCTTCTGTATTTTTCATTTTTGTCTTACCCTTATGGCTACCATTATGGGTATACGCGATATCTTCATTTAAGGAAGTGCGGACTACCGCCCCCTCAAAGTGATTTGATTCGTTAAATACCATATGTGGGATGTATAAAGGATGGAAATATGATATTATATATGATATTATAATGGAATTATAATATACCTTTATCTCATTATTATTCCATTCTATAAAATACGAAATAGAAATGAAAGTAGCGTTCATGCGTACGTACGGCTTACCGTCTCCATGAACGGTGCATTTCATTTCTTACCTCTAAATGATTATGTAATGTTATAAATGAATGAATGTACTGGATATATATGACATATATTATATCTAAATCATGAATACAATTCTGGATATAATAAACATTTGGCCACACGAACAACATGTAATTGTAAGAAGTCCAGTTTCGACTTAAGAACCAAATATCGGCAAAACAAATATTATTAACTTAAATGATTACATAATGTTTATGACATGGTAATAAGTGGTATAAAAGGAATAATGAACTTGAAAAAGGTTCTTAAGGAAGTAAAAATTAACTCAAGTTTATTATTCAGGAGATTAAAGAATGATCGAGTCAAGTCAGACCCGAGGTAAGGGATCCTACACCTCTCTTTCTTTTTAAGTACACTCTTTATGTCATTCCTTTTATGATCATATTTCTTATGATTGGGATGTAATTTTATATTACTCCTACTGTACTTATTATTTTCATATGATGAGAGACCCTATCTCCTCTCATAAATCATTTTTGGATGTTTTGAGTGGCGCCGTTAGGCTGCCGAATTTTCGTAAGGGATTTTTTATCTCACTTTTATTCTCGTGAGATTTATGCTACATTTGCCACAAATTCCATTGAGTGGTGTATGTACTGCCCTTTATTCTACTCTTTGTGTAATATACTTTCGTTTATGAGTATTTACATCAATGATCTATTGTCCTTCTTTCATGGGGTGTATGTTTTGAAAGATACCCAAGTCGGTAAGGGAACCTTTCACCCTCCTCTTTTTTAAAAGACTTCTTTTGTTGGGTCTTTTAATTTACATATTGTTATTTTGGGATATGTTCTCATATATCCTTGTTGATGTAAATTTTATGTCCAAGTGATGAGATACTCTTTTTATCTCTCATCAACTCTTTTTGATGTGATGTCGTTAGGCTGTCAAGGGAACTTTTTAACCCAATTTCGATTTCTTTGGGTTCAACATGTAGTCATTGAATATGTCATCCATTTAATATGTGTGAATGACCTTTTATTGTTTTACACTTAATATCCACTTATATTGGGTGTATTTATATTTGTCACAAATATTTTTTAGAGATTGATTTGTCCTTAATTTAAGGATACATTCTTTATAAGGGATTTCATCACATTTGACATTTCTATTGAGAGTTCATTGTTGTTATGAACCAATTCACTCTTATATGGTATATATACTGTCCTTTGGAGTATTATATCATGAATCCATTTATTCTCATGATATTATAAAGTCTTGACTAAATGTTATTCCTCAATTATTGTATTCAAGTGTCTATGATTTTGGTAAAACCCCTTTAACCAAAATATCGTTTTAAATGTTTTAATTATTTGTTATTATTAATATCCATGTTTTCAAAATGGTTTTAAGGATTTATTTATATGGATATTAAATGTTTAAAATTTTAAGCTTCAAGGTGGTATGGGACACTTTGATTCAAAAATCTCTTTATTAATTATTTTAAATGGTTTTGGAAATGGTTTCTTTTTGAATGGATTCAATATTTCAATATACTAAAATTTTATATTGTGATTGAAATATGGAAATGTTATGTTTCCTTTATGCATGTTTTATGTGACACATTTATGTTATTGTTCTTGGGCATTGTTATGAAAACGGGTGGTTCCGTGATAAACTAAGGGCGGGTGAGCCCGTAATAGCTCTCCAATGCATTGGGTAACGCGAAGGAGTGAAACGTTAAGGTTTCTCCGAAGAGATTTAGGGAATATACTGTGATGGGTATTCCAAACGTAACTAAGAGGGTTACTCCCTACGTAAGAATGTTATGAATGCCTCAAGTTACCTTTATGTATTATGTTTTCTATGATTTATTCATGATTTGATATGCCTATGTTTTATGGGTAAAGTATGATTTCATTCTTATGTATATATGAACTCATGTTTCCATTCCATATTTTTTATAACCCTTACTGATCCTTTTATGCTCATCCCAAGTTTTTGAAATGTTTTTCACAGGTCAAGGGAAAGGTACATGATGTGATGATAGTGTCGAGGATGTGTCAAGAAAGAATCCATGTTTCATTTTAAATATGTTTCCGTTGATGGGAAGAATAAATACTGTCTTTTATGTAACCACTTTGTTTAAATGTGGAATGTAATGCAAGTTTCATGATCTAATTCTCTAAAACTCTAATCCTGAAAAGATCCTCAATGTGTAATCTTGTAATAACTCAAGATTAGGTAAGGTTTAAGGCTGGGGCCATATAGTTGGTATCAAAGGTCGGTTTATATAACTTTAGAGGTTAGGGTATTCTTTAAGCATAACTGACATTACCATAATGGTTAGGATTTCATAAAAGAGTCTTAGTTTTAGATAAATTGAATGAGTAAGTATATCTTATTGTTTATCTTACTCATTAGTACATGATGGTTTTGTTGATATACTCACACTGAACTTTTTGGTTTTAGTAAATGGCTGGATCTAGCAGGCACCAAAGTACCAGTGGATGTGAAGGAAACTGTGACAGTGTTTTGAGCAAGCAACTGAATGATATGGGAGCTGCAATGAGAACTCTTGTGATTATCCTGAACCAACTATCTGGAGTCATGATTGACCACCTAAACCTTGGAGATTTCTCTAAGACATCATATATGAAAGAAACAAATCCCTACGGAAGTACAGGTAATAATCATAAAGGTAAGTGTGTTCAAAAACCTATGTGTCAAAGATGTGGAAAGAAACACCTAGGAAAATGTTTCGAAGGGACAGAAATATGCTATAGATGTGGAAATGAAGGTCATAAAGCAAGAACCTGCCATGGAAAAAGGAAGCATCCAGTTGACTCGAGGAAAGGGAAAGAAGTTCTTTCTGAGGGATCAATTGAATGTTTTAAATGTGGTGTGCATGGTCATTATGCAAACACATGTCCTATGAAGAAGTTTCGTGAATTGGGTCACCAAGAGCGTACCAATATTCGTTTACCAATACCTAATGCCATTCCGATTGAGGATGAAGAAACTGACAATGACCAATCAAAGGTATGTACTATTTCATGACTATTGTTTTCCTATTTTGGAATCTTAGGATATGATTCATGATTTTGTTTGTAGGAAAGAGGTATTTCGGAATAAGTTGCAAAGGAATGGATAATGGATCATGAAGAATGTTGAATGAGTAAGATGTCAACATATAAGGGCTTCAAGAGTTATGGTGAAACTCTTAAGAGTATTAAGTCTCTTTTGATGATGGGGTTACATTAGAAGACTTTTTATATTATGTGTAACCCTGATGTTTAATATAGGCAAATTTTATTCAAGTAATAGTTATCTTTTCTTTTGTGGACATAGTTATAAAGAACCATTTGGGTTTATATGATCCTTACTTTTGAGGTAATTATGGGTTACTATATGTTATGATTGAAGTGAAAGGCATGAGATAAAATTAAGGTTAAATTATGTTATGGTTATTTTTGATGAATTTATCCCTTTTTGGGTAATGATTTGAGAATTATATAGTTTTGGAAAAAGGACAACACGCAGACCGTGTGACAACCCGTCGCGTCGGACAATGCTGCGGGAATCGAACCCATAACCAAAGTGCGACTGGTATTTATCGCCTACCACTGGACTACGTGAAGTCCCTGGTTAGTTTGACTGATTCTTTTTAGTTATATGATTTTATTAATTAAGAGTAAGTTCATTTTGGGTTATTTATGAAAATGATTAACCTATCATAGAGGATATGTGATTAGGTTAATTACTTTTCAATACAAGACTTTAGGAGAAACTGATGTTGTTTGGAGATAAATGTTACGATTTAACTTGGAAGACTATGTGACTAAATCCTTCAAATATTTGGGTTTCAATCTTAGTTTGGTTTACTTTGAAGAATTTTATGGAAAAATTGATTATAGAATGGTCTTCGTTGAACTTTGGGTTTTGTTGGACAAATTTTGGAGGTTAAGAAGAGATTTTCTTTTTATAAAGGGTTATCCTTTTCTGGATTATCTGATCTTGTACTAACCTTTTGGTTTTGGTTTTGGTTAAAGCCTAAAGAAATGGGAATTATATAGTTCTCTTTTGTGGATTAGGTGATTCTCTAGAAGTTGATTATAGTACTCTTAATGCGAACAAGTCTCCCTAAATACTCGTCTTTTGTAAAAAATATGAGTTTGATTAAGGAATCTAGTAAAAGTTGAAAGTCAACATGATAAGTGATTATGTTTCCTTATTAATAAATTCTTCAATAAAAAGTAACTTAAAACAAAAATTTTGTCTATTAACTTTTCCTACTGGGGAACCCAACTCCGTTTAACCAATCACAAGTTTGTGATTTTCTCATTGTTAACTTTCTCCTAAACATGTTTTCTATCACTCTCCATCAGAACATGATCCTATGTTTTCTCCTCCATGTCCATGTTTTCCTATATGGAGTCCTAGTATGGGTTAACTCGGGTGACCTTTGTACTTATCTTTCTTTATTTCAAAGTGTTTTTTTACCGACTTTTGTTCCGATGTGGGACTTTCAAGGATGTTTCCAAGCTCAATTTTAAAAATTGCGAGGATGCAATTCCCAAAAGGGGGGAAGGATGTAACACCCCAGGTAAATAAAGAATATGAAATTTTCATATTTATCCATATTTGTGAATGGAATATTAATATGACTTTAAAGGGGACGCTATGCTCGATGGCATACCCAACACGCAACAACGAGTTTCTTGGGAATCTTACGTTGCACTCTAATAATAAAATAATATTATTTCAAATGGTAGTTAACATGTAGCCGTTGTATTGGCGGGAATGGATAGAAATTACTAAAATATGATTATATATGTTTTTTAATGTTTTTACATTTATCCAATAAAATCTAAAGGCTTAAAATATGGATAGAATTCAATTTTAGGCGTATATGCCCTAGTTTTCACTAAAGGTTCACTTATCACCTTTTAATGGAGAACTATCATTAAATATAGTTTTGATCACTCTTATAAATTCTTTTGGACCAAATAAAACTCTTATTAAGAATCGGGACATCAAATTTTACTTTGTGTAATGTTTTGGTATTTTTCCGATAAAGTTCATTTTTTTAATGAATAGTGTAAAATGTTGTGTTTTAATTCAAAACCTCTTTTTAATCTAATTTATTTATATGATTAGATAATATTTTGAATTGGTTTTAAAGTGAAATTTGAAAATATTTTTACCATTAAATCCAATAGTGGTCGTTGGAATTAATTTCACTTTGAAATCATACTTAAACAAGTGTCAATCTTTTGATACAAATTGTTTTATAAAAACACGCTATTTGCTCTGACAGCGGGAATTAATTATTAAATTAATTAATGTGACTAATATGTTTTGAATTTTGTTAAACGGACTTCATTTTTGAATTCAGAATATCAAATATAGCTTAGGGTGAAGTTTTGGTATTTTTCTGAAAAACTCCAATTTTTGATGAATAGTGAAACCACTAAGTGGTAATCAAGCAAACTGATTTTTCAGTTAAATGAAAATTTCCCACTAATGTGTATTGAATTTTGAAAATCAGACATACATGGTTGTCATTAAGAAGTAAAATGTGGTTCAATGGGATAAAAATAATTTTTTGGTGAATAGTAACTTATTAAGTTTTTAATCGCGATTAGTGGTAATTAGTGTAGTTTAAGGTAAAAATGATATTATAAGAATGTGAAAACACCATGACACTTATCCTACACCTATTGGGTGAGTAATTGCCGACCAAGAAAATCCATGGTCCAACTTGGGGACCCCATGGTGCCACTTTAGTTGGAAAATGACAACAATATATTTTTATTTAATGGAAAAGTAAAATTGACACAAACATGATATGTTTTACTAAAACAATTTTTACGTAGGGTTATACAAGTCATATTTTTGATTATAAATAGTCATTAGAAAGATAAAAAGATTTCCTACATCATAGTAATTTTTTTATAATTTTTAGACATTATATAAATTAAATTATTTATGACATCATAATGATGGAGTGATGACATCATTATTTAACGATTAAAATAAAATGGAAATATAATGTAATATCTATGAACTACACATGTCCAAAACTTATTGGATGTGTGGATTTAGTACCCTTATAACCATATACACTAATTATATCAATTTGGGACCTTTTAAAACCGAAACACATTTTCAAATAAAGTAATATTTCCTTACATTCCAAAAGTGTCCCTCCTCTCCTCTTATAAAAGGCCCCCACCTCTACCTCTTTTCACACACTCATCAAGCCTTTGGCTCGGACAACCCCTGCCCATTTACTCTCTCCACATCCCTCTCCTAATCCTAGAGGATTCCCTTTGGGCATAATCCTTTCAATGGAAGCCTTTAGGCTCAAATCAAAAGGAGTTACACTTTTAAAGGTAATTCATTCTCTCATGTTCATTTGTTTTATTTTGCTTCTCCAACCCCCTAAACTCTTTTTACTTATTTCTTTTGTAACAACACCAGTATCTTCAATATACTAGGATGTTGTTATAAGATTTATTCGAGCTACACTCTCACACAACTACATCAAATGGTTAAAGAACATACGGTTTCCGTGGATGGTGAAATTCTGCCTCCCGAAACGATGATTGTTCAATACTCATTTAACACCTTCAAAGGTGGCCATTATGATGTCACTATTTTTATATATGATATATAATATTTTTATGTTTTCCTTATGCTTCTGTATTTTTCATTTTTGTCTTACCTTTACGGCTTCCATTATGGGTATACGCGATATCTTCATTTAAGGAAGTGCGGACTACCGCCCCCTCAAAGTGATTTGATTCGTTAAATACCATATGTGTGATGTATAAAATATGGAAATATGATATTTTATATGATATTATACTGGAATTATAATATACCTTTATATTATTATTATTCCATTCTATAAAATACGAAATAGAAATGAAAGTAGCGTTCATGCGTACGTACGGCTTACCGTCTCCATGAACGGTGCATTTCATTTCTTACCTCTAAATGATTATGTAATGTTATAAATGCATGCATGTACTGGATATATATGACATATATGATATCTAAATCATGAATACAATTATGGATATAATAAACATTTGGCCACACGAACAACATGTAATTGTAAGAAGTCTAGTTTCGACTTAAGAACCAAATATCGGCAAAACAAATATTATTAACTTAAATGATTACATAATGTTTATGACATGGTAATAAGTGGTATAAAAGGAATAATGAACTTTAAAAAGGTTCTTAAGGAAGTAAAAATTAACTCAAGTTTATTATTCAGGAGATTAAAGAACGATCGAGTCAAGTCGGACCCGAGGTAAGGGATCCTACACCTCTCTTTCTTTTTAAGTACACTCTTTATGTCATTCCTTTTATGCTCATATTTCTTATGATTGGGATGTAATTTTATATTACTCCTACTGTACTTATTATGTTCATATGATGAGAGACCCTATCTCCTCTCATAAATCATTTTTGGATGTTTTGAGTGGCGTCGTTAGGCTGCCGAATTTTCGTAAGGGATTTTTCATCTCACTCTTATTCTCGTGAGATTTATGCTACATTTGCCACAAATTCCATTGAGTGGTGTATGTACTGCCCTTTATTCTACTGTTTGTGTAATATACATTCGTTTATGAGTATTTACATCAATGATCTATTGTCCTTCTATCATGGGGTGTATGTTTTGAAAGATACCCAAGTCGGTAAGGGAACCTTTCACCCTCCTCTTTTTTAAAAGACTTATTTTGTTGAGTATTTTAATTTACATATTCTTATTTTGGGATATGTTCTCATATATCCTTGTTTATGTAAATTTTATGTCCAAGTGATGAGATACTCTTTTTATCTCTCATCAACTCTTTTTGATGTGATGTCGTTAGGCTGTCAAGGGAACTTTTTAACCCAATTTCGATTTCTTTGGGTTCAACATGTATTCATTGAATATGTCATCCATTGAATATGTGTGAATGACCTTTTATTGTTTTACACTTAATATCCACTTATATTGGGTGTATTTATATTTGTCACACATATTTTTTTGAGATTGATTTGTCCTTAATTTATGGATACATTCTTTATAAGGGATTTCATCACATTTGACATTTCTATTGAGAGTTCATTGTTGTTATGCATCAATTCACTCTTATATGGTGTATATACTGTCCTTTGGAGTATTATATCATGAATCTATTTATTCTCATGATATTATAAAGTTTTGACTAAATGTTATTCCTCAATTATTGTATTCAAGTGTCTCTGATTTTGGTAAAACCCCTTTAACCAAAATATCGTTTTAAATGTTTTAATTATTTGTTCTTATTAATATCCATGTTTTCAAAATGGTTTTAAGGATTTATTTATATGGATATTAATGGTTTAAAATTTTAAGCTTCAAGGTGGTATGGGACACTTTGATTCAAAAATCTCTTTATTAATTATTTTAAATGGTTTTGGAAATGGTTTCTTTTTGAATGGATTCAATATTTCAATATACTAAAATGTTATATTGTGATTGAAATATGGAAATGTTATGTTTCCTTTATGCATGTTTTATGTGACACATTTATGTTATTGTTCTTGGGCATTGTTATGAAAACGGGTCGTTCCGTGATAAACTAAGGGCGGGTGAGACCGTAATAGCTCTCCAATGCATTGGGTAACGCGAAGGAGTGAAACGTTAAGGTTTCTCCGAAGAGATTTAGGGAATATACTGTGATGGGTATTTCAAACGTAACCAAGAGGGTTACTCCCTACATAAGAATGTTATTAATGCCTCAAGTTACCTTTATGTCTTATGTTTTCTATGATTTATTCATGATTTGATATGCCTATGTTTTATGGGTAAAGTATGATTTCATTCTTATGTATATATGAACTCATGTTTCCTTTCCATATTTTTTATAACCCTTACTGATCCTTTTATGCTCATCCCAAGTTTTTGAAATTTTTTTCACAGGTCAAGGGAAAGGTACATGATGTGATGATAGTGTCGAGGATGTGTCAAGAAAGAATCCATGTTTCATTTTAAATATGTTTCCGTTGATGGGAAGAATAAATACTGTCTTTTATGTAACCACTTTGTTTAAATGTGGAATGTAATGCAAGTTTCATGATCTAATTCTCTAAAACTCTAAACCTGAAAGATCCTCAATGTGTAATCTTGTAATAACTCAAGATTAGATAAGGTTTAAGGCCGTGGCCTTATATTTAATATGCCAAAATTTATTCAACATGACCAAAAAATGTTGGACTTGTAATGGATCACACCATAAATATGTAATAACAAATTGAAATATTCATTCTATATCCAAATACTTATTAAATATATGTTATTATAACTGTATATTGGCATTATAATTAGATTAGAAATAGATTGTGATAAAATTTGGTGTGAGTAAAATTTACACCATAAGAAAAATATTTTTAGTGGAGGTTATTAAGGGATGGTTTTCAAAATAATCCTGGAAAGGTTTAATATCTAATTTCTAGTTGTGTTTTCATAAATGATTTAATAAATAATGTATTTAGTAGTGGTTTGTTTTGAAATATTACATACATATGATTTGATTTCATCCCATATTTATCTGTGTTTCATTTCCTAGTAAGAAAACAACTTAGACATGTTGTGGAAGACTTATATGGATGAAAAAATTGAAATATACTTTTTCCTTTTGGCCGCATCCATCATCACTCCTGGATATATTGATTTTGTAAAGATTAATTCCCTCCTATATCTAATTCCATGTTAAATTACACTATTTTTACATAAATGCTTACTCTTGCACCATTTGTCTATTAATTAGTGATAAAGGGTGTTGTTGTGGGTGTTATATGTGAGAAATAGGTAATAAATTCCCACCCACTTTGTTAATCACAATCATTTGTTTAATATTACACATGAATACATTGTATGTTATCTCTTTTTACATTTATAAATTATATATCGACAAACATTGTTTTTTTAATTTTGTATTATGAATTTATTGAGTACTTGTTATGCAGTTTATTTCATTGTGATCTTTATGTACAATTATAGGCTTGAGTGGTGTTTTCATTATGTATTAGTCTAATTATGCATGTTTTTTCTTATGTTAATTTTCCAACAGTAGAAAATCACCAATAATCCTTCATCAAAGAATGAAAATAAAACACTAGTAAGATACATTCATTGTGTTTGGATGTTAAATTCGTATATGAATTAGAATACTGTCTGGAAAATGGGTTATGACTTCCATGTTTTTTAATATGAAGTTGTATGTGTTGCATCGTTGGTGATGGAATCTAAGTACCACAAAGGACTCCCCGGTGCTATATCCCTCATCCAGTATCTCTCTCATGATTGGTCAGTTTTTCTATATAAATTTTCCTTGTGATTTATTGCTTTCTTTGTTTCTTATCACAAATGAAAACATTTTTTCTTATTTGATTTATTCATTCTGTACTTTCTCTCTACTCATGGTGATCAAAAGACTTAGGAATAGTGAGGCTATAGAAGAAAATGGGGATCAGGTGAAGATGTCATCCTTTGTGGGGTCTATTTTGATTGATGACTTGGTCATAACTACTTTGGGACAAAATGTAACAGATAAAATTCTATATTTAAAAGGTAGAGGGAACAATGTCACTTTTATAAATATTGGTGATAAAATATTGAATTCCATACATATTGAAAATCTAGATTCCAAGGTTCTTATTGATATTTTTAATGTTCAAGATGATGATGTTGGAGATGGAACTAAATCATATGTTGTCCTTATTGGGGATCTTTTAAGGGAGGTAGAAAAGTTAATAGCATAAAAGAACCATCTGATGACCATAATTTTAAGCTAATGTATGGTAGCCAAATTTTCCCTGGATGCATTCTAAAAGAAGGTTTTGGATAATAAAGAAGATAAAAAATTTACGTCATATTTTATGAATATCATAAAAACATTTTTGAGTTCCAAAATACTATCTCAAGACAAGAAACACATTGAAAATATTTCTTTGCATGATGTTATGAGGCTAAAGGGAAGAAAAAAATCTAAATGATATAAAAATAATCAAGAATCTAGGAGGATCATTTAAGGATTTATTTCTTGACATAAGATTCATTCTTGATATAAATATTGGTGTTTTCCAGCCCAACTGCATTGAGAATGATAATATTTTAGTGGAAAACACCACTATGGACACAATTAAAGTGAATATTTATGGAGCATGTGTCTCTGTAGATTCAATGTCTTTGGTTTATAACATTTAAATAATGACTATGGTTGCTGAAATTTAATGAACTAGAAAGTTGAAGATGTATGAAAAGGTTCAGAATAACATATCCCCTTGAATTAACTACTTCGTAAATAGATAGTTGATCTTCAATTTCCCATAAGAACTATTTGAAAATTTAGACATATTTGCGATCAAGAATTAAAATTTTTGTGGAATTGAGAATTTGGATTTAGTGGGCGGTGTTGAAATTTCATCAACCATTAACAATCTAGAGTCTATGATTCTGGTGGATTTCAGGATTGTTGAGGAAATCATGATTGGTGAAGATAAACAGATTCACTTTTAAGGTGTTGAAATGGGTAAATCATGTACTATAATCATGAGAGGTGCATGTTTTCATATTATTGAGGAGGAATAAATGTCTCTATATGATTCCATGTCCTTTTATTCCCAAATAGTGTAATATATTTTGGTATTTCATAGTGTTGGGTTGATTGAGATGGTTAAGGAGAGGAAAGTGGATTAGCTTGCATGGAGGACCCTATGGAAAAATCCCATGCCATCAATGCTTTTTCAAGATCCCTTTTGTCCATTCCATTAATTATTTCTAATAACACGGGTCTGGGTAGAGAGGAATTAATTACATAGATTCATGTAAATCATCAAAAGGATGGAATAAATGATAGGGTTGATGTCATCTCGGGCCACATATGTAATATGAAAATTCTGGCGATTTCAGATTCTTTTAAGGAGAAATAGGTTGTTCTTGTTGTCTTCCATTGAAGTTGTGAAGATGATATCCAGGGAAGATGAGATCATCACTTGTGATCTCCAAAAAAGATAAGGTCAAATGTGTAGTTTCTACCCACAATTAAATGTGAATTTTTATTGTTTGATGTTGTTCTGTTTAAGGAGGTTTGTATGAATCATTTTAGAGTTTAATCAATTATTTAGTATCCATGAAGGTTTTTCTTTTCTTCTTAAAAAACGTTATGGGTATTATATGAGGAAAAGGGGTAACAAATTCCTTTTTTTTCTTTATGTTAATTATCTTACACTAGAAAATCACTGAATATCATTTATCAAAAAAATAAAAGAAAGCGCAACTAATTATCTTTCCTTGTGTTTGGATGTTAATATGAATATTCAGAGTATGTGTAAATATTCCATATAATGTTCTCAGTCATGTTTTCTTATTGGTTAGTATACTTTAAGATGATGGTGCTTTGGGGATATTATATCTAGTGTCTTCATTGATGAAGGCATGCATTATCAGAAAATTTGAGGATGGTTTGATAGTTATGTACCTATGGGCTACTGATCATAGAGGATGTTGTTATTTTTGGGGAAACATATGATGAATGTTTCATTTTTTGGGACCAGTTCAGATTTTTTCCCACTAGAGGTTAAGTTTATATTATATTGTGGACAACATTACATCTTATTGTGTTTTCGATCTAAGATTCTATAAATGATGACCTGGAGCTGTTGATCATTTTGGAGGTGAATTGTATTAATTTTTGTGTGGGAATTATTTTTAATTCTGTGTAATCATCTTCAAGTTCTTGCTTGTTTAAGATCATTACACCTTATGTATTCCTTAAAACTATGGATTTGTTTAATAAATTATGCAGGAATTATTTAACAAAAAAAATGGAAATGACATTTTTAGATATGATAGTATTTTGGAAAATTTTGGCATCTATATGGAAAAATGATGCCTCAGTACTAGTCATTTAGACTACCGATCATTGATACGTCAACTGGGGTGAAAACAATGCTCACTATTGAAATAATTTTTTATACATCCATTTATTTCTATTTTTTGTTTAAATTAATGTTGATATATTTCACTTATTTGTTCATATTTTATTTGGCTGTCTGCGATATAGATATTGGAGCTGAAGTGTGTGGCTTAGACTAGATATGGCAAATTGTTTTATTTTTTGTACTAGAGATAACCCGTTTTGGGGTTTGCTCTTTGGTTGTGTGGAAGAGATATGAAAAATGAGGTATCATTAAATAGGGATTACTAGTCTTGGATCATGGATGGGTCATTGGAGGTGGCATGTGGGCATAGATGGACTAGGGATAGAGTTGACAAACTGGAAAGGATGGGTCGATTGAGCTCATTGGTCGCTGGAGCTAGCTCGCTGGCACAAATGGGCTGGAGGTGCCTCGCTGGTGATGATGGGCTCGAGCTGCTGGTGAGATGACTCATTGGATCTTCTTGTGTTGTGGTTGGGTGTGGGGTTAGGATTCCATAATTCTTGCATTAATTAGTTATTAATGAATTACATTATTAATACAAGTAATTTCTTTTAATATTGAACATGTGTTAAAATCATCTTTCAGTTTTATAATTTCTTCTTCTACTACATTTTATCATGTTGTTCCTATAATAAAGTAAATTATCAAGTATCATATATATAATTATATGTTATCATAATTTTTGTGAAACCATATACCTCCTTTTATCGATCCAATGAATTACAATTTCACCAGGCGTATGTACACACAACTTACCAACTCCAAGTCGTGCTGTAATTTGTTATTCAGCAATACAAAATTTGAATGGGAGTAATGAAAAGTATAATAGTTTTAAGTAATTAATATACCATGATAATTATTATTTATATTTAATATACTATCCAATTTAGTACTATTTTACCATTAAGTGAATGATATCGTCGCTCGTGTGTATGTATGACCTATCATCTAAACAACGCAATGGCATTCATTCTCCACAGTAACAATTATAGAAAGATTTTAAAGAATATATAATAAAAAATGAAATATATGACACAATAATTATACTGGATTTATGTGTGTGTGTGTGTGTATACATATACATATACATATATTTCATTTATTTTCTTCCATTCAATTAAATAACGAAACAGAAATTGCGTTCATGCGTATGTACGACCTACCGTCTCCATGAACGGTGTATTCCATTTCATTTATCTGTCTATTATATATATTTATATACTGAATATTTATGATATATAAATCATGTTTTACATTATAGATGTAATTAAATCATGTTATTAGATATAAGATCAAGAATAACAAGTCAAAACACATACGATAAATAAAACTATTATTACCCAAAATGTTCCTTTAACATGGAATTGATAAATAAAAGGGTAATATAAAGTAATAAGTGAATCATATATGATATCATAAAGAATATTGTTGTTCTATTACAAGTTAATAATATATTTAAATCCACAATACATGAGTTTCAGACACATATAAATGAAACTGCACCTAAGGTAAGGGATAATTTTTCAGTCTCATTATTATCCATTATTGCTTATTCTTAAGTATTTCCCGGGGTATAGCTGCCATCCACTCCCCTGTTTCCTAAATATATAATAATATATTTATTCTTATAATATTTTTTAAATTCCTTATTACCCATTGTTGAATTTTTATTAAATGGAATAGAAGGAAAATTTCTTTTATTTTTCATACACGATGCTTTTTTTACATTTCTTGCAAGAGTACGAGATGATCGTTTTTTAATTTATATGACATGAACAAATTTTTATGTCTTTATATTTCATTATTTCCATTAATATTATTATTCACTATTTGAGGTTTATTTCCATTTAAATAATTTTCTTCTAAAATTGGACATCATTTTGAGAAAATTAAATGCTTTTGAAGAAGAAAGGATATTTTCCTCAAGAATTATGTTCAAGTGTTTTATAAAAATTATTTTCCAAATAAAATGACAGAGGGTTGTACATATGATCACATTTATTTGATTGTTTTTAGGATGAAATTATGTTTATTAAATCCATTTATTTTAAATATATTATTATGGAATGATGTTTAAGAAACCCATTTTATTTAATGGGTTATGCTATGATGAATGATTTATGTTTTTGTGGCACATGTAAGAATTATTTTAATATGGGATGGGTGGGAACTATATAAATTTACAATGCATTGGGTGAAGATTTATATCTCGTGAGATATTAAATACTATAATAAAAAGTAAATTTGGTATAGTAGTACAATGGTGGAACGACAAGTAAATCTAGTTTCAGAATACATAGATGGGATGACAGGTAAACACAATTCAGTAATGGACATTTTCCACTATGATGGTCTTGGAAGAAGTGCCTTTTCTATTATGGAAATCAAATTATGTTTGTTATTTTTTCCACAATTCCATGTATTATGACAATACTATTTTATCATGTTTAATGTTCTTTTATGATATGTGTCTTACGTACTACCAAGATTTATTTCATGACTCAAAAATTTGATATTTAAACCTTTTGTTATTGTTTTTACATTATTATGCTTATAGTTTGTATTATGTTCTCAATGTTTACCCGTATTGATCAGTTGAGCTCACATGTTTCTTGTTTTATTTTCCCTAGGATATAATGAAAGGTTTTAGGTTTGAAAACAAAAGGGGAAGATCATTATGGGTGGTGTTGAAGATCATTCATGAAGAGAGAAGATTATGTTCCATGTTTCAAATGATACTAAACTAATACAGTATTTGGGAATATTTTTGTTCATTGTTTTAAGTATTCCAAAAAATAAATGTAATGTTCATGTACATCAATTTGGATCATTAAAGTTGGTATTAGAGGGAAGGTTTAGTTAACCCTTGAAAACATGGATACAAACACTTTAATTTGATCCCTAGAGATGTTTCTATGGTTTGTATAAATATTTTACTAATGGTATGTCTTACTATAAGTTATAGTCTTATAATTATAGAAATGATCATGAATAAAATGTGATTAATCCTACAAATGTAGATATTGAAAGTACCCCATGAGAATGTTGTTTTCTAGGTATGATTTTTTCCTCTCACTATTATTTTCTGGTTTTAGACAATATATTGAACCCAAAGGAACTATTTTAACTCTAGATGTGATGGGAAATGCAATTATTGTCCATCTATGAAAGAAAATTTTATGGAATCCCAAATAAATAATATTGTTTCTATGAGCGTAAATCCTATATGGATTCCAAATGAAAAAAGGTGGGAACAACATTCTATTTAATCTTTCTTAATGAAACATTGACCATATTTTAGTTGAATGATTGATCCCCTATTTGGTGAGGAATTGATTTGTTTCATTGAATATTTATTTTAAATTCTCCATCATTAAGAATTTGAAAAGGTTATGGTGGGCCCTTGTTTCTTAGAAGATAAAGTGAATTTATTTGTGAAATTTATCAAGAATATGAGGCAACAAGATTAAATTAACTCCATTGATCGGGATGAGTTCAAGAACTTATTTTTCAGTATGTACCTTCCTCTATTCTTCTTAAAAAATTGAGATGGATATTTCTCGTCTATATCATGGTTATGATTTGAATAGAAGTAAATAATTAAAAGGAAACTATAGAAATTATAGAGAAAAGTATATTAGATTAGCTTTATGCTCAAAGTGTGGAAGGACACAAGGAATAAATTTTCTAAGGGGTACAGATAAATGTTTTATGTGTTGGGAAAAAGGTCATCGAGCATTTTACTTCCAAATAAATGGGAATTAACAGAATGCACCAATGAGTTCACCTCCCACAAATCAGGGTTACAAGTTCAAGGAAATGTGGCATTATACTAACCAATTCCCTAATCCGAGGGTAATGTATGATTATCAATGACAACAAACACTTAGGGAAAAAGAAAAAGGGAAATCACATGTGGTCAATATTGGTGATTTTGAGTATGAAAACAATGCAGTGGAATGATTAAGTGTTTATGTAATGGGATTCCAAAATAATGTTTTAGAATTTATTTTATATTATTATAAAATATTGGAATATCTATTTATTGGTCCATTTTGGTTTTCCATAAGTATATAGTTCTGTTAACTAGGAAAACTGATTGAAATATTTTTGGGAAGCACACGATATGCGTATAATGAAGGTATTAGGAGATAATGAGATGTTTGATAGTATTAATAACCTCATGAATGATATAAGGAAAATTTTATATCATGGTTTGAGTATATATAATTTTTGTTTTTTTGGTGAGTAGAAAGTTTTAATTATTACAGAATGTATGTTTTCACTATTGTTCTAAGGTAATTTATGTTATTATCATGTTTCAACAGAATACCTGATCAAGGTATTCACATGTTTGGAATATGAAAACCAAAAAAATACATATGTGATAAGGGAGATAAATATTAGGTATATTTATTTCACCTCATTATAATGTTTTATATTTTATATTTTTGGAAGGATTGTAATGTTATCCATTTATGGATAGTATAAGTTATACTCTGATTGAATTTTGTTAGATTAATGTTTCATCTCACTAGTGGTGTACTTATGCATATTAGATTACCTATGATAACCTTTTTGTTGAGACAAATTTAATGAACTATAATTATATTTCATGATAATCTAATACTTCAAGAATAAAAAATTCAACTTTTATTATTAAAATAATAGAAGAAGTTGAAATTTTTCAAGGCATGAACATCGGTGAGATTATACAGAAAAATTAATTATTTAATCTCATGAAAAAATAATAAAACATAAGGAAAGGATCATTAAAACACAAAATTTTATCATTGAACATTTTTATATGATGAATCAGATGGTCTTTAAAGTCACCTCAGATTTATGGCTTTTTGGTTGTTAACTTTCTCCAAACCATGTTCTCTTTCAGAATCCATCAGAACTTTATGGTTATATTTTTCTTCCATATCCTTGTTTTCACTTACCACCTATGTTATATTATGCGGAAACCCAGTGATGAGTTACATTGGGTAACCATTATATTTCTATCTTTCCTTTTTAAAATGATGTTTTGGTATTACTTTTTATGATGTCGGATTCCATGAAAGAAACATTCAAGTATTAAACCATTTATAACCCTGAAAAATTTTGAGGGAGAAATTAATTTTATGGATGGTATAATGTAATACCCCAAGTTTTTATGGACCATTTTTTTCATGTAAATTAAAATTTTCATTTATATCATGCAACTCACAAAGTCAAATATTCATTTCACACTAAACCAACTTGTTGTATGTTACACGCAACACTGAGTTCAAATACGATACACGTAACACTGAGTATTGATTTTGTTAAATGTAATAAAAACTATGTTTGTATTATTTTATAAGTAAATAAATTTTAATATTTCACTCTATGAAACACTGACTTGGCTTGTGTTACACATAAGAGAAACCTTCATCGATAGCTTGTATTGTACGCAATACTGAGTTTCAGTAAATAAAAATATATTAGTAACATATTAATATTTAATGGGATATAAACTATCCATTATTTTTATTATTTACCACATTATGAGTTTTTCATAACATTATCATTAATCTTAAGGATTTTTTATACATGATATATGAACAAATTCAGTTTTTCAAAGAAAAGAATTATTTTTCAAAAAATACAATTTTTCCTCCAATTGATAGAGAACCCATTTTAAATCTTGTTTTTTACACTTTTATATATTATATTTGAATAAAAAATTATTATTTTAATGATGGACATTAAAATTTACGTTGGTGAAATATTTGGTATTTTTCTGATAAAATTCACATTTTAATGATTAGTGAAAAATACTGCATTTTAATCTAAAACACCCTTTTCGTCTAAGTTCTTTATATATTTAGATTATATTTTTAATTTTCTTAAATTTTAATTGAATTATGTTTAAATTATTTAATCCAAATTATATCTATTTATGTAATTTCACATTTAAATTACATATATAAATATATCTATCTTTTTATAGTTTTTTCTTCTTAAAAAACTTCTTTCTGGTTTTGACCACAAGAATAAATTTTAAATTAATTTCTGCCAATTATGTGTTATGAAATTAGAAAAATAGATTCCATATTTTGAATCATAAGTTCCAAATTGTGTAAATATGCATCTTTTTTGGATATTACAAATAGTAACTTTATTTATTTGTTTTATTTTACCTTGGTTAAAGGGTAAATCTTTAAATAACGGTAAAAAATAATACTATAATAATATAAAACTAGCCTATCACATTTATTAATATTATTGGATGATATATGTCTGATAAATAAAATATTTGGGACTATTTTAGGACCCCATGAGGCCACATGGCTGGGACAATGACCTTTTATAATAATTAATCTAATGTAAATAGAAATATTACATAAACATGTATCTTTCACTAAAACAGTTTTATTTTGTTTTATATAAATGATATATTTAACTATAAATAATCATTATAAGTATAAAAATATTTCATAAATTATAGTATTTTATTTATAATTTTTATATAATACATAAATACATTTATTTATGACATAATGATGATTCAACGATTACCTGATTAATGAAATATTCAAATAAATCATATTATAAATATTAAAATTAATGTAATTTGAAAATTTTAATGCCATAAAATAATTTTGTGGCTATTTAAATTTTAGGGATGGTTTAATTCCATTAATTATAAGGACAATTGTTTTTATGACTTTGGAAAAAATATTTACAAAATAGTATCAAAATTGACATAAATGAGTTTTGAAAACAAATACTATTTAATTAAATGATATAATAATCACAAAAATCTAATATTTGGTCAATTGACTTATATAATGATAAATATTTAATTAATGATACAATTTTGGTTCTCATGGCATTTTATAGAATCTATAGAAAACCAGTATTATGAATCTACATGAAGACTTGGTAGGAGTTAGCGTATTTAACTAAGGGTAAAAGCTAATGGATATGGTTAATTTTGTTACCTAAACATGTCTAAAACCAATTGGTTTATAGGATTTAGACCCATAATTATATTATAATATAATTATATAACATTATAATTATTATAATTTTAAAATGAATTTATAATGAAATAATATTTCAGTACTTTTCTAATGTGACTGTCCACCCTCTTTTAAATGACACCACCTCTACCCACGCACTCACACAATTAAATCCCCTTGGATCATCCAAATTCTTTTCAAATAATCTGAAAACATCCCTACCATCCTCATATAATCAATTTTTTTTAATAAATCCTTCTTAGTGAGATCATATGTGCATATGAAAAATAGATACTTGAAAAAGATGTAATTGTTTAATCACATCTTTCAGAATTATTTTCTTATTCTGCCTTTGATTTTTATGTTGTTTCTATATTAAATTAAACAATTTAGTATCTTATACAAGATGAGATAATATTATAATAATGGTAAAGCCTTATACCTCTATTTTTCCATCCTATGAATAATAATATCACATGTGTGTGTATGTATGACTTACCGTCTCCAGGTAGTGGTGTAATTTGTTATTCAATAATTTTAAATTTGGATGGGTATAATTATGTGTATAATAGATATAAATAATTAATATAACATGATAATTATTATTTATAGTTAATATACCCTGTAATTCTATACCATTAAACTATTAAGTGAATGATATCGTTGCTCATGTGCATGTATGACCTACCATCTCCACGACACGATGAGATTTGTTCACCACGGTAACCATTCAATAATGATTATAAAGTATATATAATATATAAGAATTAAATATATGATATAATAAATCTACTTTATATATATATATATATGTCAATTAATTTCCTCCATTCAATTTGATCAGGAAAAAGAAACAACGTTCATGCATAGATACAACCTAGAGTCTCAATGATCTGTGTATTCCATTTCATAATTTATCTATTATATATATTTATATAATTAATATTTATGATATATAAATCATATTTTACATTATGGATGTAATTAAATTATGATATAAGTTACAATATCATGAATAACTTGTCAAAACACGTACAAATAATTAAACGATTATTCCTCAAAACATTACTTTAACATGGAATTGATAAATAAATGGGTAATATAAAGTCATAAGTGAATCATATATGATATCATAAAAACTATTATGATTATATTAATTTTTAATAATATATTTTAACCCACTATACAATATTTTTAGTCAAATATATAAGAAATCAGACCAAATGTAATGGAAAAATTTTCACTCTCATTATAATCTGATATTGTTTATTCATATGGATTTACTAGCGTATGGTTATAATCCACTTCCATGTTTCTTAAATATATAATATTATTTTTATTCTTCTAGATTTTTTTAAATTTAATTTTACCCATTGGTTAATTTTTTATAAATGGTATGGAATGAATCATTGTTTTGTTTTCTATACGAGGTACTTTTTTACATTTCCTGGAACAGTATGAGAATAATGTTTTTTAACATATACAACAAGAATTGATTTTTTCGTATTAATAATTACTTATTTCCCAGAATATTTCTATAAAAATTTTGATTTTTATTTTCAACAAAATAATTTTCATTTAAAATTGTGCATCATTATCATAATAGAATACACTTTTGTAGAAGAAATGATATTTTCCTCAAGAATTAAGTTCAAGTGTTTTATCAAAATTATTTTCTATATAAGATGATATAGGTTTATCCTTATTATTACATTGATTTTATTGTGTTTATGATGGAATTATTTTTATTAAATCAATTTATTTTATATGGATTATTATGGAATGATGTTTAAGGAACCAATTTTATTTCACGGGTTATACTATGATGAATGAATTATAATTTTATGGAACATGTAACAATGATTTCACTATGAGATGGGTGGGACCTATATCTACCTCCAATTCAATGAGTGAAGATTTTTATCTCGTGAGATTGCCATGATTGGAATGATAAGTAAATCTAGTTTAGTTATATATGGTTGGAACGATAAGTAAATCTAGTTTAGTAATACATGGCTAGAATGAAAAGTTTTCCCGGTTCAAAAATGGAATTTTTCCACTGTGATGGTCTTGGAAGTAATGCATTGTCTACTATATAAATCATATTATGTTCTTATTTTTTTCTTCAAAATTCTATGTTTTATGCCAATCCTCTTTTATCATGGTTAATGTTCCTTTATTATATGTGTGTTATGTACTACCAAGATTTATTTCATGACTCATGTTTGTGATATTTAAACTTTATGTTAATGTTTTTACAAACTTATGATTATGGTTTTATTTATGTTCTTCATGTTTACCTTTAATAAGCATTTGAGCTCACCGTTTTTATGTTTTCATTTTTCCAAGGATATAAATAAATGTTTTAGGAAAAAGAAGAGGAATATATTTATGGGAGATGTTGAAGATATTTCACCAAGTTAGAATATTATGTTCCAATTTTCCAATGACACCATCTATTATGGTCTTTAGGCGTATATTTATGTAATGTATTATCTATTCCACAAAATAAATGGAATATTTATGTATGTGAAGTCGGCTTCATTATAATAACTATAGATGATGAATATTCTGGTTTATTTATAAAAACAATTAATTAATAGAAAAGATAACATAACTCCTGAAGCGCGATAATATTCCAATGTCTTGATAACAATTTTATGAGTTTTAGGTAGTATGGATATTGTTGAGGTCCAATGAATAAGAAAAATGAAAACAATTAAAAAGTTTTATGAGATGCTTGGGTTTTTGTAATTATTAACTAATCATTGAATTCTATTAAGAAACTATCCATGATATATTTGGAATAAATAAATTTTCATGATATCAATGACTTAGTTAAATTATTATATTTGAAGAGATTTGATGGTGTTTATTTTAGTAATGTGATTCATTAATTTATAAAAATCATGATAATTTTATTCTAAATGAAATTAATGTGATTTAGGAATATTTTATTTTTATTTAAGTAATTGATTATTTTTCCATTATATTTTTTCAAGTGTATTAAATACAAAAAAATGAATTTTATGTATTACATATTATTTTGAAACCATTTTTATGTGACTTAATATTATTTAAATATGTCATCAAATATTTTGAGATCATTTGAATTTTTTCGATATGTTTTGAGAAAGATTGGTCATATTTGGTGATAGATGGTGCACCATGTGAGTTATGAAATGGCATATTCCATGGTGGTTATAGCCACACTAAGTATGTAGGATACTATGGGTGTTTTAGAGTTTATGGATTAATGTTCAAGTGCCTTACTAAAATGAATTGGCCATTTTTTTACTTTTCATGCAATGTTATTTAACGAAATAGTGAGGTATCCATTTTATGAGTGATCTATATTATGAAAAATTTGACTGATGTAAAATATGGAGTTTGATTGAAACACCAATATTGAAATCCATTTTTATAGATGAGTTAGATAAGTGGAAAACATTTATCAAATGTGATATAAGATATTTTGGAAATCATTGAAATTGGCATTTGAACTAAAATAGGGAGTCCAAGTTGGACAGTTCAAAACTCATGATATGATGCATTGATTACATACCAATAAGAAAAAAGGATCCAAAAATTGGCATTTCAAGGAACCAAATTCTTGTATGTAAGATAAATTAAAATAGAGATATGATAGTAGAATACACCATAATAAATTTTTTTTTGTTATCAAATTTTTTGGAATGAATGTGATTTGGTGATCCAAGAATAAAGAAGTAGTATTGATTGGAATTTCACATAGAGAGCCACTATTACATGAAATTTAGTACACTATACCACGTTATCTCAATATTAGTTTTGATTTATAGTTTTAAAATGGAAATAACTATGAAACACATATGAAAACATGTTATAGATCTTGAAATAATTTTTTAGCTAGTTATTTTAACAAGTGTTTCAAAGAGACAGCATTTCATGCTACAAAAAATAATTTTATAAATATAGAATTAAGTTTAAATTTCAACATTAATATGGTTTCCTAGGTCGTGGATGCATTAATGATAGAACTAGATATTTAATTAACAGATTAGTGTATTGGAATCTTATAAAAATAATCTTTTATTTTAGTTCTAAAAGATGACATAAGGGAGTTAAAATTCATGATTCATATTAGAAATATCAAATATTATGGATGAATAAAATGTGATGTTTTATATAATAATGTAAGTTATAATTGTAATTTTTTAAAAATAAGAATTCATAAAAGTAATGATAATACCATATATTTTCAAGGCTATTCTTAAAAACAGAAAACCTATGTACATCCACAAAAGAAAACCACTTGAATGAAAAAGGAGAAAAAAACAATTAATGTTCGATAGATTTTTTTCCATGGTGAAAATATTGATTCATTGTATAATATTTGTGTTGTGAACTGTTTAGAAAGAATGATATTTTTTGATGGAATAAAATTTCAGTTTATGGAAGAGGAATACCTTTTTACATCACGCAAGAGCAGTGTTAAATTGAGAAAAAGAAAACATAAGAATTATAAAATGAATCTTCCAATCTCAAATAGTTGTATAAGATTAGGATAATTCTATTGAAATTATAATTAGAGTGGTCATTGTGATAAAAAATGTGGGTTTATTTCATCTTAGTATGTTCAAAAATATGTTAATGAAATATGACCACACAAGATGAGAATGAAATAAAAAATTAGTGAATTTTATTTTCCATTTGGATGTTCATTAAAAAATGGTTATTAATGAAAACCTAAGATGATATAATATGATTCTATGACAAGGAGGATAATGGGATTTTACTATAGAAGAAATGGGAACATCATGGAATAATACAAACAAGACCTGAATTTAGTTGTTGATAGAAGTAAAACATAATTAAAAATGTAGAAAATAAATCAATTAAATAATCAATAGAATTAGTTTGGTTGGATTTTTTTGAGTAATTAATAATTTAAATTTATTATGATGTTTCTAAAAGAGGGTTACCCAAATAATATTTAAAAGATATGAAAAAGTTTCATGCTTAATGGAAACACATAGAATGTCGTTATCCAACCAATGATACCCCACACATATTACCAAATATAGTTTGTAGTAAAGACTAAATGAAATTCTTGATCCCCAAATGATGGAAAATAGTTCATAGGAATTAATTAAACACCTTTATCTATTTTTTTTTTCAAACAGATCAATATACCAAGGGTCTGTTTTAGGGACCCGATATAACCATGTCATAGATTAAAATGTTAAAAATAAATATAATTACATAGAGAAACATTAAAAAACACGATATATTTCAATAGATAACTCAAAATAAAACATAAAAAATATATCAAGTTAATGGTGATCCTCATGGGGGATTAACTAATGAAGTGGATGAGTTACATGAGGGGTTTCTAAAGGATTTCTCTTATTTCCACCAGAGTATGAAGTAGATTTCAAAATTGATTTTTTTTTCAGGAATGCATCCAATATATATTTCATCATACCATGTGGACCCCAAAAAGCTTGGGGAATAAAATATACAATTATAAAATTTTCACTATATAGGATTCATTCACCCTAGTATCTCACCTTTGGCCACCCGAATATTTTTTTTCAAAAACGCCGATCGATCATTTCAATTATGCATTGACTGATAAACGCTTAATAAGGTAACAATTGAGAAAAAGCATCATTTTCCCAATACTGATGAACATTTTTAACATATTAAGGGTGAAATGTGGTGTTTCAAGATTAAATTTCATTTTGGATATCACCAAGTCATATTTAAAGAGACTGATATTCAGAAAACATCATTCTGAATCAAGAATGACCAGTTTGAGTACTTAGTCATGCCTTTCGAATTAAATATTTCTCCATAGGTATTTATGTCACTTATGAAGTTGGTGTTCCACTAGTATCTTAATTACATTAATATGGTATTCATGGGTTTCATCTTAGACTATTTTGGGACTGAGGAGGAGCATGAACAACACTTGAGGATTATGTTGGGAACTCTTCAAGATCAACTTAATTATACCAATAATTATAGGTGAACATTGTGGATCAGGGAGGTGAATTTGTTTGGTCATGTGATCTCGAAATAAGGGGTTTTGGTGTACCCAGGTAAGATCATTGAAGCAATGTCAGGGGAACAACTGAAGAATGTTTTGGAGATTAAGAGGTTTTTGGGCCAAGTAGGGTTTTGCAGGTGGTTCATTTGAGATTTCACACATAATTATTCTTCTATGACTGTGATTACCTAGAAAGAGGGGTATTTTAATGGAGCCAACAGTGTCAAGAATACATTGAGGGTCTTAAGAGGTGGTTGATAGCAACTCTTTTTTTCTTCCTGTCGGAATATGTAAATTGATATGTGTTATATTATGATACTACAGGTGTGGGTATTGGGTTTATGTTGATGAAAAATGACCATGTGATTGTTTATAGTTCCCTCCAACTCCTAATAAATTAAAAATAATTACCCAACTGATGAATTTCTATTAGATTTGGTGATGCATTCCTTAATGACATGGATCCATTATCTTTTTTGGTAGAATTATGTGGTTTATTCTGATAATAAGATCATAGAATAAATTTTATCACTGAAAGATCAAAATTTGTGGAAGAATAATTGGGTTTAGTACGTTCTAGGGTAATATAGTAGAATATTATTTTAGATGGAATGGGAAAGTTCATGCATTAAAAAAGTCTAGCGATGAGTGGACTTTGTAGGGTATTTTTCTTTAAATGCACTAAAAGATCGAGGAGTTTAGCGAAGCTACCTTGTTGGTCAGTATTCAACTGACTCCTTCTCTTCTAGAGTTTATTAGACAGGAGAATCTAGTTGATGATTTATTCTAGTATTCTATGTAGTTTATTTATGGTGGGGAGGTTTTTTCTGAATGGTTGATGTATTCTAAGGAATCATTATGTTTTAGAGGCTACTTCTTGGGTATGTTTTCATTTTGGAAGGCAATGATGCAGAATATCCACAAGACACAGTGGGTATTTCATCTGGGTGCCACCAAGATGTTCTATGATGTGCGTTGACAGTTCTAGTTTCCAGGAATGAGGTGAGATAAATGTGAATTTATATTGTGGTGTTATACATAATAATTGGTTAATGAAGATCAACACTGGCCCTCTGATTTTCTACTCCTACTTTATATTCTTGCTAGGAAGTTGGATGATATCACCATGAACTATATCATTGGATTCCCTTATATACCCCATAGGAGGAATACTATTTTTGAAATTATTTATTGTATGACCAGATAATCTTATTTATTCCAATCAAGGATTCATCCAAGTTGGATTAGTGGGGTCGATTTTATGTTCAAGCGGTTTTGTGGCTTCATGGTTTGTCCTCTGTAATTATTTCTGATAGTGAACTATATTTTAACTATTTTTTGAAGGAAGGAATTCATATGTTGATAATATCCAAGCCATGTTGACCACGGTATACCATCATCAAATGGATGTTTTGATGGAGTTGGTGATTCAGATCTTGGAAGACTTTTTTCAGGCATCTGTGTTTGATTTCAGGGGCTTGTGGGATATCCATTTTGGATGGTTGAGTTTGTGTATAAAAATATTTACCAATCATCAACTCAAATAATTCATTTTGAGGAGCTTTAGGATCAACCATGTCATTATGATTTTTTTTGGCATGATATGGGTGTGACTACATTTTTTGGACCAATAATTGTTCAAGAAATATATGATTGAGTTATGTTTATCTGGAAGTGTTTGTTTATGGCACAGAGTCACTAAAATTTTTATTCTTATGAGAGGGACTAGGATTTGTAATTTTTTCTGGGTGACCACATGTTCTTGAATGTGTCACCCGTCATGCGTCATCATTGTTTGCGTATGTAAGGAAAGTTAATAGTGATATATGACTGAAATTTTGAGTTTATTAAGCAGATTGGTAAAATGGAATATTAGTTATCTTTTGATTCTTTGTTAACAACAATTCATGGATCTTTCAGTTGAAGGTGTCATTACCCTGAAAAAATGTTCTTATGGTGAGTGTGTTGTATATTCTTTTTATATCGCAAAGGAGGTTCCAATGTTAAGTCACTCAAATTTTGTTCACCATTTTTATTTAGCAGGAATATGTTTTATGAATGATGGAGTTGATTTCAAGGGTGATTTGGTGTACAAAAATTTATATTGAGTATAATACATTCGAATGGTCTCCAACTAGATTATTTCTAGATCCATAAACACCCAACAACTCTGATATCGATGGTTCATGGGCCTACTTCCCAAAGGGAGACATTTAATGAATGATTTGGATAATGACACATGGGAACAAAAATTGTTCAAGGGGATGGGAACTCAATATCATCAAACCATTTTGGGGGAACAATTTTTTATTATGGGACAATCATATAGATTTAAGTCATGTCTATATGTTCTTGAATCCTTAGTTAATTCTTAATTATGTGTTTATTGTGTATCCTTGGGAAATAACTTATCAAAACCACTCATTAGTTCAAGATCATCTACACGTATCTGAGGTTCTCCATTAATGGGTAAATCTTTATGTATCTTATGTTCTCCATTGATGCTACCCTTTTATGGATAGATCAAGGATTATTTAAACATTTACTATGAAAACAATGGTTTAAAGCCATATGAGATGTTTCTTTAGAGTCTATCCTTATCCAGGGGGGATGAGAACTGTTGTGATGTCAGGATCAAACCCATAAAATCGAATTCCTACATATCATCATGAGAGTATTTATACCTTATTATTTCTGTTATACATGGACTTACACCTTATAAGAGGCCCATTTGGATCGATGTTGGGGTATATGCCTTGTAGGAGGCCTATTTTTAATGAAGTTTGGATCACATGGTTATTAACACCAACACCCACCTATAAGCCCATGTGAGTCACGATCTCTGTGAGAAATAAGTGTAGGTAATAGATCTAATGATTCCACACCCCCTTCCTTCCACAAATAGATTATTTCATAGCCTACAGGGAGAGAGAGAAAGCGATTTGAGTTTGTCCATTTACTCTCTTGTTTTCATATCAAGGATAGTCATTATTGGTGATCTATCTGGATATGTTTCCTGGCTCATGTGAAGAGTAGAGAAAATAGAAAATCCCAGAAGAAAGGACATGGGATTACCTCAAGAGGAGTGCCTTGGAATTGGTTCTAGGAATGAATGTAATTTTCAACACTAGCCATCATCGAAGGGAAAGGACATTGGCTCCTTTAAATCCCATAAACAATGTGGTTCACATGAGAATCCCAAGGTGTGAATCCTCACAACCAAGGGAAGGAAATCTCAAAAGGATACATTAATGTGCCAAATGATTTTATCATAAATATATAGTAGCTTTGGAAGAGGTCTTGGCCTAATGTTGTAACACTAATTCATAAAGGGGCCATAATAGAAACTAATGATATGATGGTAGAGAGTGATTAATGTATGAGAGTGAAAGGCCCTAGGATAACCCATTCCACATATGAAGTTCTTACACAAGATGGGATTACCTACATGTAGCATTGTTCTTTGTGGGTTAGGGGGCCACCTGCATACCATTATGGTATATGTACATGAGTTTGGTCTGTGTAGTTATTTCCTACGTGTGGCCAAATTCCATCTTTGCAACATGATGGAACATGGGATTTTGTTTCATTCTTGTTTCATGATTTTATGAGGGATCGAGTTCTATACATGTAGAGAGTGTCCATGCGAGGTAGGTTTAAAACCTCATTGATTTTTTCTATGTGGACCATCTGGTTGTGAAGGGTCCATTGGTCTTAAAATTTTCCAGAAATAAGCACTCAATGGATTTTGAGTTCACGTGTTAAAAATTGATTTTTCTTCCACCATAATGCTATGTTGAGGTGTTTAACTATGGGAAATCACTAAATAAGTCGTTCTTTTCACAAATTTTGATCTCTTGGACGGTCTCCACATTTTTTGATCTTTCGAATCCTTGATCCTTCCTTCAGTTCCCTTTTGATACAATGTTAGAGGAGTGGAGGAACTAGATACTGGTGATGTTGGTCATCTGCTATGAGTCCAGAATCCCTCTTTGGTGGAAGACCACAATAGATACTTAGCTTTCGGATGACTTAATCAAAGGGGGAAGGGGGGCAACGTTTTCAGAGAAAAAATCACAACCTTCATCTTTCTAATGAATTTATTTTGTTCATAGGGATATTTCTATACCACTTTCTCTGTGAACCATTTAGGGGTATGGGGGATCATAGTTTCTGGGTGGGGGGGGGTCTCCACCTTCTTCCCACTAATGATTCTAGTTTCATTTTGGGAATTAGGTGTCTTCATCTCTTTCCCACAAACTATTTAGTTTTTGGGTGCCTTGTGGAGTTGATCTCCTTGTGGAGCAGTGATGAATAGAAGATTTATAATTCATAGTATCCTTTCTTCCTTCATCATTTTATGTACTTAAAATATTTTCCCCTTCAACTATCATTCAATTATATTTCCTTCCTTTTCAAAATTTTAATGTAGTGTTTCAATTTTCATTGAAAAGTTTTTAGGACCCAACAAATTCCTCGCATGAAAATTGGTTTTTATTGGGATTAAGAGGAGGCTATTGCAATATAGAAGAAATCCTTAATTGAATCATAGAGCAGAAGATGGTATAATTTTTTCCTTAATTAAGGGACTCAATGAGTATAAATTGACTATTTCTAGGGATATATGAAAAATTCTATAAACATTGTCTCTTTTATGTTATCACCCTAATATTTTCCTAGGTCCATTATGTTGCAGGATTATTGGGTATAACATATCTTTTTCTTAGGTTTCATGTTGTAGGTTTTCAACCTAAATTGATTTTCATCTATTCAATTTTTCATAGCTTAATATTTGGGATAAAATATACAATGATTAGGTATAGAGAGATGCTGATTGATTTTTTTCCAGGATTCCCATTGTAGGATTTTAACCTGGTGAATTCCACATCTCTTTTCATGGGTAGTTTAATGTATTAAAAACTCCACTAATATTACAGATTTTTTAGGTTAAACAACATTGACCAAGAATTATGGGGTAAGGGACCTAATATTGTTTGTTATAAAATAATATCCTAACAGTTTTGAGACATGAATTGAATGAGGAATTTTTCTGGACCCTAGTCTAATGAGTTATGGATTCGAAACTTGATATCGGGCATGAGAGCCATTGAGGTGTATAGAGGTATGGAGAGCCTCTACGGTGGATAAATTTGTCTCTGGATGATAGGCCCCTTTTTTGGAATCAAATGTGGATCCATCAAGGCATTTTGTTCACAGTAAAACAAAGGTGTCCTCATGACACAATCCCTTCATTTTTGATGGCCGGGTGATTTTATGGGTTGATCAAATATCAGTTATTATTTTAAATACCATGAAAGGTGGATCAACAGCGATGAATGAAAAAAATAAGGTAAAATATATAAGATTTGGATGGGAAACCATTCCCACATAGATTTGACTTGTTTAAAGGATGGTTAAAAAATAGTGCCATTTATCGTCATGAAACTATGACCATGGTGTTGATGATTAATGTCGTACTTCATGAACTTTTGGCATTTACCTCTCTTCTATGATGAATCTGGTAAAATATTCATCCTTTCCATGGATATATGAACATAAATGTTTAATCACATTCTAGAATGAAGGGAAAATGGTGTAAATTATAATATGGGGGTTTCTGAATCCAAGGGGTGATATGAGACATAATAGTCATAGGGAATACATAGGTAGGAAAATTCTCACCTAAAGATAAATTTTCCCCTGGTTGATTGACCTTTTTGAGGGAAAATAATGCAGATCTATTAGGGAACATTATCCATAGTCAAATAGAGGTGTCCCCAAGACATTGTCCCTCTATATCCGATGGATGGGGATGGTTATGGGGACTTAAGACTTTCTAGAAACAGAGTTTGGTCTATGAAAATAGGGTTCCTAAGCAAGAATGAGGCATTTCAAGTCCTAATTTCCATGAAAATGGATAGAGATGTTTACCTTCTGTAGTTGTGAGGAGATTTCCTTTGTATTTCCCACCCATGCACATAGTACGGACATTATCCATGTATTTTAATGTTTTTCAGTGAGGACATACACATAAGAGTGGGGTATTTTGGTCTTTTATAGAAGCTCACTAATGGGGTGGGGATCATATTTTACTTACCTATGTAGATTTATTTCATGCATGTAAAAATAGGGGGAATTTTTTTTTGTTTGGATATTTTTCAGGTGAGTATGACCCATTCACTGGGATGGGTTTTTATGTGGTGGATAGACCAGTATTTAGAATCGGGGTGTCATTATGTATCCTATATTAAAAAAAATCATGTTGTACGTAGTTTTTGATGAATTGTGCATTTTAATGTCATGCAGTAGGGAATTTTATCATGCAGTTTAATGTTATGTGATTTGGAAAATTGAAATATTGTTTATCGTCACAAGGAAAGTAAAAATTCTATTGGAACGATGAATAATAATGGATAACAAACAAGCCAATATGTTTTGACATGAAATGGAATTTAATAGGTAGGAATTTTTAATCCATAATCCCATGGATTATTATATTAGGAAGAACCGTATGGGGAATGAATTCTATTTGGAAGTATTAAGGTAGGAAAATACTCTTATTAGGATGAGTTTTCCTTTGGTTTACTAGCATTTTGTTGTAATAAACTTATGCATTGCCACTAGAGAATATTATGAATAGTCAAACAATGGTGTCCCTAAGAAATTACCCTTCTATTTTATATGGATATAGGTGGATTGTGGACATCATAAATTACTCTAGACACATAGTATAATATATGGAATGTATGTGTCAAGATATATGAGAAACATCGAGTCAATAATTGACCATGAAGTATGAATTAACCTTTATAAATTTGACTTATACATATGGGTATTCTTATTCCATTCACGATCCCTATTGTGGAATCTATGTTTTAATAATTTTTTATAGATTTGTGTTCTACGAAGAATATATTGTATTTTTATTGTTTTTTACTATGACTATGAATAGGATTCAATGCCTAGGAATCATGATGTATCTCATCGAAATGAAAATCAAGCCACAAATAGTTCATGATATACCATATAGTTTAATTTCAGGTGGTAATGAATTTTTTTTCCTTTTTAGGTCTTGGAACTGACCCCGTGGAAACCTTACTATAGATTGAGAAGCATTGATCATGTGGGGAATCCCCTACCAAAACTCTTAAGCCCATTTTGGTTGTGTTTAGTGTGAGACACAAGGGGTTATAGAGGATTACTCCACCAAACACAGGTGAAAAAACAAAGGATAAGTGTATTTATATTTTTCTACAGATGGGACCCAGATGTAGGATCTGGGTGTCACTGCGTACCTCATTGGGATGAGGATCAAGCCATACAATGTTCTTATAAATTTCCCTATGAGGAACTAACTCATTAATAGGAGAGGAATTTGATGATCTTTTATTGCAGATAGACCAAGATGTGGAATCTAGAAATTACTATGTATCCTGAGAGGGTAGAAAAAAACGACTCATAATTCTGAATAGGAAGGGTCCCCGCAATGGAAAATTTCAAACATGAGGAGTGGGGCAGTTTATTCATGAGGTGGTCCTACAAATTTGGAATATTTGGGAGTCCCTTTCATGTAATTGGATTGTACGCATCATAGAGGGGATTTTATGTATTTTTTTACTAGACTCAGAGCATAGTATTCAGACATCACTATGAATCCATTAGATAGATAATCATGCAACACAAGGTTCAGTATAGGAACGTTCCCCGCATAGGTCCCACCCATACGTAGGAAGGGGGAATTTTTTTATTTACTTTTTAGGTTTCTGGACCCTATTGCAATATCTATGTGTCACTGCATATCCTATATTGATATGAATCAAGTCATATGTATTTATTTAAGTTCCTTGCACCGTTCTGACCCATGTATAGGGAGATGGATGCATTTTAATCATACTTTTGGGGTTTCTGAACAAGTATATAATATATAGGTGTCACTGTGTATCCTAAATTAATAGTAAACACACTATATGTAGTTCAATAAAAAAGGATTCCTACATGGATATGGAACTCACATAGGGGAGGAGTCATTATATTCCTCCCCCAAAAGATCTGGATCATGTGTGGGAAATTATCAATTAAAGAAATGATTAAAATGTATTTTAATGTTTTACGGTGAGAAAATTGATCATTTTTCATGAATATAATGGGAATATTGTATCCTGAAGTTTAATTTCATGTGTTTAGGATGACTTACATGTAGTTTATCATCATTCGATTAAGATGGTATGCAAGTTTTTTATAGTCATGTGGTTAAGATTATTTCCATGAGGTTTATCATCATGCAATTATGATGATTTCTATGTTGTTTATTTCCTTCTGGTTAGGATGATTCCCATATAGTTTACCATCGTGTAGTTTGGACGATTTCCATTTATTTTTCCATCATGTATTTTGGATGATTTCCAAAAAATTTATCATTATGTTGTTAGGATGATTTCCTTGAATTTTATTATCATACACATAGGATGATTTCCATATAGTTGCATGAAATATTTCTTCAGGTATATTGTGTTGGGGGGACACAAAGGGAGTTTACCATCCATTGAAATTGTTGAATAAGATCCATTCGAGTGGACCTTATAAATGGAATAAGTTCCATCCCTTATTGGCACCATCATTGGAGGTTTCTTTTTTATAATCATCTTTGTCTTGTGAACTAACATTACTTCTCCTTTGGGGAAGGACAGTTGGTGAAACATTTTTTAAAGGATCATGCAATCATGTTTTGATAAATCGACAAATTACGCAAGGTATGCAACCTCTTCTTGTTGAGTCACTCTAGTTCATCCAGCCAATTCTAGGACTACTCATCCCAAGATAGTTGATCACAGATATAAATTTAGAGCAATGTAAATTGAAATTTGATGCCTAGGAATGCATCTGTACCATGTACTAATGACTATGGGATTTCCTGGGTGGTAGTGCTGGTTGTGGTTCAGTATTCCCAAAAATCAAGGAGGATTTTTCCAAGATAAACTTTATTATCCATATTTACCATCATTTAGATTAAATTAGAGAGGGTTTTCTTGATGGATCTATCTACCCGTTAGTTGTTGTTTTACCGAAATATCAATGGTTGGTCTTGAAACCATACTCCTTGTATTGTTTCTATAGCTCTGTCAAAAACATGATTCATGTCATTTCCCATCATTATGGTGTGAGGGAAAATAAATTTTGGGATTATGATGGTTTTTTGGATGTTGATAATGTTTCTTTCTATTAATTCATTAAGGGGTATAAATTCATTCCATTTAGAAAAGAAGTCCATCCATATGAGGATATAATTTAATTTCTTATCCATATCGGGAGGATATGATCCCACAACATCCATTATCCATATAGAAAATGGCCAGGAGAACATGGTTGTGTGAAGAAACCCTCGGGGCTGGTGGGTGAAAATTTAATAAACATGGAAGGAATGACACGTCTTGGTGAATTCAGTGCAGTCTTGCATCATAGTGGGCCAGTAGTATCCAAGACTTCAAATTTGATGGGAAAGCAAAGATCCAGATTATTGTGAACTGCATGCTCTATTGTTTACTTCTTTCATGATGGATGCAATCACTTCTTAATCAGTGCACCTAAGAATGACCCCATCAAGGATCCACTTATAGTGTACCTTTTGTTGAATCATTCCATCATACATAATTAAATTAATCACTAGTCTCTAGATTTCCCCCCTCACTAGTCTATTTGGTGGGTGCTAATGCGTTTGGAGGTACTCCACAATGGGATTCATATAGCTGGTGGTAGGACCAAACAACCTAAGGATGGGTCTGATTTCATTTGATTTACTCTTTTTTAGCCAGAAAAATTGCGAGACTATATGGCAGCGTGTAATGATGATGACTGTTACATCCAGGTCTGGATCAGTTGGAGTATATGCTACATTTTCTAATGCATCAGCTTAGAAATTCTACTATTAGGGGACATGAGTTGATGTTGTATCTGATGGGAATTCTTCCAATAGTCCTTGTACATTATCAATCAAAGGGATTAGATATTTCTTTTTGATGTCCTAATAACTACTAACTTACATGGTGACCAGTTCAAAATCACCTTTTATCTTTAAGTGATTTACATGTACATGAAGTTTTAGCACTAACACTACAAATATATAATGGTATTATGCTTCATTGTTTGTGCACCCCTTCGATAGTATGAAAGTTTATGATAGGAAATCCTTTAGTAGAGATATGATTATGATCCCCATGAACAATTTGTTAAGCTTGGGGTCTTCCATCCCCTTTCATGTCCGTCTTGTGGATGCACCATCAAAATGAATCTCCCATGTTTTGGGATCTTCCTTTATAGATAAAACATCTTCATTAGGTATTTCAGTATATTGTGAATTCATTTCTACTAAGGGGTTCTCTGATAGGAAATCTACTAATTCATTTCCTTTGATTTCTTTCTGAGGCATGAATTGTTTTTAAAACTATTTCATGATGACCTCCCAGTGTGATACATGTCTAGTTTGCATTAGATGGTTGAGAATATAATCTAGTGGGTTCTTATGGGATACCAAGTGAACCTCATGATGTTGTAGGTAGTGCCTCAAGTTTTTGATTGCAAGGATTAGCGCAAATTAGTTATCTCAATATTTGAGTAACAAGTATCAACATTGTTCATGGTTTGACTGAGATAATAAAGGCTATTTTAATTGTTAGTGTCACTCTTTTTGTGATGAAGATGACTATGTATTTCTCCAATTCCATCACATACATGATGATTGGTCTTCCTTTAACAAGTGTCATTATCACTGGTGGACATAAGAGTTATTACTTGATATAGTTGAATGCTTCCTCACAACCATCTGTACATTTATATTGAAATCCTTTTTTCATCGACTTAGTAAAGGGAAAAAAATTCCAGTAGGGTTTTTATGAACCATAAAATATAAGAAAAGTGTCTCTTGTTTCCTCTCAACTCAGTGAGGTTGTGAGGGAGTGAAAATTCAAGGATAGGTTTGTCTTCTCAGGGAGAACTTCGATGCCATTTTGGCATATGAAGATGTCAATAAAAATCCCTAAGATAACACCTAATGAAAATTTTAATGGCTTTATTTTCAAACTATGTTGTCTTATTTTTTCAAAGATGATTTCTAGATATAATAGTTGGTAGGACCATTGTCATGATTTTTCCATTAGGTCATCAACATATAATTTGAGAAACATTCCCGTGAAGGTAATGAAGTTTCGATGTATGGAACATTGATATGTGGCTCTGAAAATCTTCATGCTAACTTGAATCAACCTATAGAAAAACATTCCCCAAGGGGGCCTAATGGAAGAGGCTTCTACATCTTCTCTAGCCATTTTGATTTCATTGTATCCTAAATAACAATCCATGAAAGAGGGTACTTTATATTTCGATGTTGCATCGATCATTAGTTCTATAGTCAGGATCAGGAAATAATATTTGGTTTAGTGATAGTTGATATATGTGAAATATATAAAAACATTGAATTTTCCATTCTCATTTTTTTAGGGGAAAATATTAGACATCCATATGGGGTTTTGGGACTCCCTAATGAAGTTGTATTAGATGAATTTATCATCCTCAAACTCTATCTTTGAAACTGGTCTTGGATGAATCCTTCTCGCAGCTTGATTATAACCTTGATGATCTTTTGGAAATCCTAGGTATTGAGTGGCCACTTCAGGTTCAATGAGTGGCATTTCTGTGTAGTTTCAGAAAAATACATCATGATGTTGTCTTGAGAAACTGGTATATAAATATTTCTCTTCATAATATTTGGATTCACTAGTAAGATTGGGTCATGGATCTTCTTATGTTCCCATATTTCATTCCTTAATCTCGTCAATGGTGGTATAGAAACCTTCCTCAAATGATGGAGGAGAATTCATATGGTCATCTTTATCTTCCACATCCTCCTCCACTTCATCTTACTCATGTTCATATGGAGAAACAATTCATAATTTGATCTCTCCAGAGTTATGATAAGAGTTTAGATCTTATAATTTTGAGCTTGAAGTGACACCTTCAAATCCATCTGGTAGTGGGGGACTTTCTAGAGTCAACAGAGAAAGCGAAAGAGGAGTATTTTCTTCCACTTTTACCTCAAAGAGTAAGATAGGGATTTAATGGATTTGTAAAGATGGTTTGAGGGTGTTTCCATCCAATAACTCACTACCATCATGGGGTTTAGTAGATTATTCAATGCTTCTAGACTCAGTGTTTGTGGCTCAGACCATGAAGACTAGTGAGTATGTGTCTGTTTTTGGACAAAAAACACCCAACATGGTTGATGGGTAGTATGTATCCTTCACAAAGCTATTTGATTGGGTCATTTGGGACTATGTCCAACCCATTTGGTGTTGTAACCCAGTCAATATAATCTACCAAGGGACACATCAATTTCTGCTAATATAATCCTTAATTGATATAGTGTGACTCACATGATTCAAATGGGTCCCTATCAGAAAATAATTTTCCATTTTTCCCATTAATGAAATATCTAACACACTGGTGGTAGGATTAAGAAATATCCACATGATGATTAAAGCAAGGCATTCCTAGTATATCATCGATGGTCATATTTTGTCGAACCACAAAAATTTTCGAGTCTACTACAATGTCCCCAAACTATGTTTCGAGATTGATTTGGATTAATAGTTTATGCTCACTTTTTCCATAACCCAACAGGGTAATGGATGATCAGGCCCGGTTATCCTCATTATTTGCTAGCTTGTGAAGTATTTACACTGGTATGAGATTAACTCCCGAGCCATTATTAAGGAATAATGATCAAACATCAATACCATTTATCTTCCCAGACACATATAGATGATTGATGTGCCCCTTCATAATGGTTTCTTCATATTGATATATCAATGAAATAATCGTATGAAATTCAAGAGGTTATGTATTTTCCTAGTACACATCAACAAATACTACTTCCACTTTAAACTCTTGAGGTATTATCAAAGCATTTATGAGTACTTCCTTGAGGTTTGTTGACAGATTTATGGCATATAGGCTTGATAGTTTGGTCAGTACTGAGCCCAATTATGTTAGAAAATCACACTTATTGTCTAAAGGAAGACACTTCCCCACATGAATATTCCATTTCATATGATCTTCAGGAGATTGAACATTACATTAAAATGGATCGACCCTTATGAAGAGAGATTGATGACATTCGGTTCTTTTTTGGTTGGTATTGGTAGGTTTTCCTGTATGCACATTGAGATTAGATACATGTTTTTATTTTAATGGATACATGATAATGACCATGATAGTGTTGATTCATGATGATGGAGGGGAATTTTCTTATACCTGTTGGGTTTTCTGAAGGGCTCGTCCATGATTTTATGAAACATTGATGGTTTGATAATGAATACAACCATAAGCTTGGTTACTACCATGTTTACATATTCCTTGGTAACTGACATTTGTGACATATTCATCTAGTTCCCTAATCTGGTATGGGAAACTTAGGTTTATATCCATATTCATTATCACAAAATGGGGTCCATTAAGTGAATAAAATTAATGGAGTAGAAAATAAACTCTTTATCTGAAGACGAATGTTCCTGTCTGTCTACATTCAATTGTTCCATTAGGGGGGTAGTGCCCATGATTTTACATCTTATGGAAAAAATATAAGAGGGTGAAGGTAGACTATGAACATGAAATTAGTTTATCTTCTTGCACTTTCTCTTTGTGTTTCTGGTCAAACTACTTCTTATATGGTCAACTCATGGAGGATTCTGGGACCGAGTATATATGTTTCATTGTTTTAGGAGCTAATGTGGGCATAATTGGTCACATTTACTTCTCTTGGAGTATTCCATGAGCTTAGTTGACTATTTTCAGAGTCATCCAACTATCAAATATCTGTTGACTTCTTCTAAAAATATCTTACCACTAATCTCTTTCATCAGGGTCAGCATGGTCATTTTGTGCCTAAGACGAGATTTTTCTGTCTCCTAGGGTCATTTTGTGTTAAAAATCTACCAATCCTTGGAGGCTGGGGTTGATCACATAATGTAGTGGTTTTAGATTTTATTTTCTCTTTCTTCATCCTGTACATTCCCATTCATGATTGCATCAGGTTTGATGTCGGGCCTACACATGAACTTGTAGTTTCTGAGTTCATTAGAAATACATGGTGGTTGGATTCACTTATACATGAAGACTGGTGATTGTTAATGATTTATTGGTTTCGTATTCATTTAATAACCAACTCCCATTGTTCTTAATTCTTTGTAAATGTACTCATGACTTATCCTTATTTGGAGAGCTTCCTTTCCAGAACGTATATTTCTTTTGGTTTCTCCCTTGGGACAATGAATTTATAGTATTTCAGTTACAATGGGTCCTAATGGATGGGGTGTGGGGTGAAATGAAAATCTCTATGCTTTCTGAACCCCAGGATATGAACACCAGATGAGACGTCACTAATATAACGGCACAATTTATACATCACCTAATGGAATGTGTGTTGGAGATCATTCCTCTTCATATCTGATCGTGGTCAATGTACATAAATAATGGATTCTTGGATGGTCTTATTGAAAATCTATTCCAATATTTTGACAGGGTCTATTTACCAATCATAAGGAATGATTTTTTCATTCAACTAGCAAAGTGGTTTCCAGAGATTTAGATGAAGGTTATTTATGCATTCTTATAGAAATTCTCTTGATATATCTATCTAAGAATTTTATGTGGGCCAAAAAATGTTTTGTATGTCATTAGATGTTATTTTCCTTTCCATGAGTAATTTCATTCTTGTTTCAGGGACACCTTTACCTGATCTTCCCACTTGTATGTTTATTGATTATTTGGTCACAAGATACGGGGCTATTAGGGGGTTTTTTGACATGTGAACGCTTTAAAGTTGGATTAGAAGATGAATATATCCCCAAGTAATCTCCTACTTGATAAAGGATGTTTCCTTTTATTGATAGGTTATTCGAATTTCTTGACCCCATCCTTCCACGCACCTCATCATATGAGGTCTTTATTGAATTTTATTTGGAAAGTAGAATAACATCATGCTAATAGATAACATGGCTGGGGAAGGACCTATTCAGTTGATTCTACAATGGTGAGAGATACCATTATTTATTTTTGTGTAACTACATGGAGAATTTGTGTAGCGTATACCATGGGGAGGACAATCCGGGTAGGTTTTTTCAAGTGGAGTACATTCTTGCTAAACTTAGATGTCATTGTTGTGAGGACCTTCATAGTTGATGATATCATGGTGAGGACTACCATGACAACAATCTTTTTTACGGCAAGGAGAATATATAAAGTATAAACCCTAGGAAGGACCTTTTAGTGGGTGAAAACATGGGGATGCCCTTCTTACTGTTCTATATTCTATTCATGAGGAGGGCTACCATGATTCTCATCAGGAGATTGGATGTAATGATCTATCATTTATTTCCCATGAAGAAATCCTGCATGGTGTGTACCCTAAGGAGGACCTTTAGAGTTACTAGAAACACTATTTAGGGGAGTTACTTGTCCACTTATACTGTCACTTCCAGAATTTGGTAATAGGTTGATGGGATCCTGATCCATGAAAGATATGTATTTGATGGAATCATGAACATCATCTTCTGGCAGAGTACGATCATGAATATGCTCTTCATTTTCTAGCTTCTGTTGTCATGTTTTATTTTTAGGAACACTATTGGGGACAATTTTGTCTTGTTTTTATAGATACTGGCCTTTATATAAGGGTTCCAATTCGAGTGACTCCCACAATTCTATCAGGATATGCTGATGAGAATCATGAGTTCGGAAAGGGATATTTGCCTTCCCTAAAGTGGAAACCATGGAAGATCAGTGTCCCCAAGTTGAAATGGGTATTTTATTCCAATCTTGTTTTACATATAGAATTAAATATGGATGAACAACCTCCTAGATGGAAGTAAACATGTATGTCCTTTTTGGAGTGACCATCCTATAAGGTGGATAAGTCACCCCATTTAGGGAGGTGGGCCTATGGGCCCGACTCCTTTCTATTGTCATAGATGTGATTACATCTTGACAAGACTTCGAGATATGGTTATAGATTAATGTATAATCCTACATTATTACATATATGTGTTTAGAGATTTATTTGGAAGGAATGAGAAAAAATGACCATTCGGATTTGGGAGAAGGAGTCTTTGTTAGATTAGGTCCACTTTATTCTTCAAGTGGGTACTGACAGTTCCCTCATGGGGGGCAGAGGAATGAGTCTTCCCCAGGTTTTAGTTGGGATACATAAACTATTTTATCTAGTTTCCATTGTATTTTATTGGTGGGATTCATATTCATGGGATAGTATTTGCATCTTCTATTTTTATGTTGTATTTTTTAATGGGAATGATATGTATCTGTAGGAATTTCACTATAGTTGTATTTTTTATCCATCTTATTTGACTGATGAGCGTCAAATTAAATAGATGTAATTTGACTCATCCTCTATTTTCATTCCACCATATTTGACTGATGAGATTCATTTTCATGATACGGGATTTGAAACTTCTCATTTTCCACCCAATTTGGATGATAGAAATCATAAGTATTAGAAATGGTTTTAATTTTCATATAATTTTAATCCTTATTTGTATTGCGGGCTCTGAATGCATTAGAAGGGATTTTTTTTACTCATATAATGACACCATATTTACCTGGTGATCTTCATAAGATGGATAAATAAGATACTTATCATTATAATTTGTCATCATATTGGTATGGTTGATTGCTTCCTCAAGAATGTGGGTGATAAATTTCTCATGGTCATCTGATCATTGCCCTCGGGGGCTGCTCGAGGGACCCGGTTCTGTTGGACATTAGTAGGGACCCCAAATCAAATTGGCGGTGATGATACTCAGCACTATAGAGTATGCGACAATGATTTCTAGTAGGAAAATTTGGGGAAAGAACTCTATGATATAGTGATTAAATCATATATGGAACCTTTATTATCCAACCTTAGGAAATGGAGGAATTCATTGTCACATTTTAGGGATAGGATCCCAAAATGGTCGGAAATGGCCAATAAAGCCACCTTGTTCTAGGCCGCTGACCATCACTGGTTGGATAGCTTTTGGGGAATCATGTAATGGAGGTCCATCTTTGTTCCCTCTATGGAGGGGAGAGTACAGTTTTGATGGTACCCCTTGAACAGTTCATTTGAAACCCATTTTTTATGATGCTGGGTGGGAGATGGAGTCATTTACTTTGTTGAAGACTAGACTGGGATGTTTTTCACACATGTGTCTAAGAAAATTATCATGATTCCATTTGATTGAATGAATCCCCTCAAATTGGATGAAGTATATATGACAAGTACATAAAAAACCCTTTTCAAATAATCATCACATGATCACATGCCTAATTGATGGTCTTATCAATCCATATTCCACTGTGGATGTAGAAGGGGTCTAGCGCATGGTAACCCCACAACCTTTGTTAAGGATTCCCATTGGGTTCACCATTTTTGTTTAACTTGATTGTGTTATTACCCTTAAAAAATGGTTTTATAGGGACTGGGTGGTATATTCATTTAATCTTTCAATGGAGGTTACATAGATAATTATTACACATTAGGATAACCATTTTTATTTCATACGAAAATGTATTATTCCTGATAGGTTTGATTGTGGGTGTTAGTTTGTGTGAAATCACTGATATCGAGCATAATACCTTGGAGTGCTGTCTAATGAGTTTATTCATAGATCCAGAAACACCCAAGGGATCTAATATACAAGGCTCATGGACCCGATTTACAAAGGAAGAAATTTATTGGATGATTTGGCTAATAACACTTGAGAACTCACATTGGTTTAGAGGATAAAACTTGTACTCATCACAACAATTTTGTAGGAAATATTTCATATTTTGGGACTCTATTATAGATTTAGGTCATATTCATATGATTGGGAATCCTTGGTTCACACCCAAACATGTGTCTACAGTTTATCTTATTCAATGGATGATCATAAAAAACATTTTTTCAGGATCATCCATATGTATCATAGGTTCCCCATGAATGAGTAAATCTATATATATCCAATTTTCTCCATCGATTTTAACCTTTTATGAATAGATCATGGATTATTTGACCATTTAATAAGACAGCACTAGTTTTAATCCACATGGGATGTAACTCTAGTGTTTGTTATCTTCTATGGGGGACATGAGATGGCATGATGTCAGGATCAAACCTATATAATAGGATTCCTATGTATCCACATTAGTGGAATAAAAACCCACTTTGTATTGTTTCACTTGAATGTACACGTAATAGGGGGCCCATTTGGATTGATTTAGAGGATTATACACTCTAGTAAGACCATATGGGTTGAATTTGGGATCATGAATATATCATGATCACTGCACACCTCTGGGCCCATGTGAGTCATTCTCGGTGTGAGAAAAAAAGTACAAAATTGATTCAAAGATTGGATGTCCTGCTCCATCCTCTGATGGGTTATTATGATTCCCAAAGGGATTCTGAGATTGAGAGAGGGATTTGAGTGTTTCCATTTCCTATCTTGTTTTTTTATCATGGATGGTAATTTTTGGTGATATATATGGATATGATTCAGGATTTGGTGTAGAGGATCAAAATCGCTTCCTCCCGCAAAAAATGATACAGTCTTACCATAAGAGGAGTGCCTCAGAATTGGTGCTGGGAAAGATGGTATTATTCAACATTGTCCATCATCAAGGGGATTGTCCATTGGATCCTTTCAATTACTATATTGGTTAGTTTCATGTGATCATACTAAGTTTATAATCTTCACTACCATGGTAATGAAAACTCAAAATGGGACACTCTTGTGCCTAATGATTTTATCAGAAATGTAATGTGTCTTGAGAAAATGTTTTTTCCTTATGTCATAAGACTATTTCATGGAGGGACCATCATAGGAGATAATGTTACAATTTAAGGGAGTGACTAATTCTTTAGAGGGGAACTCCCTAGAATACCCCATGCCACGTAACATGTTCTTACATGGGATGTGCTTCTCTCTACGTATCATGGTGCTTTGCAGAAAAGAGGGACATCCACATATCATTATTGTATAAAGAACATAGTTAGGTCAGTGTAGCACTTTTCTTCATATGGGGATATTCCATCCACATAGCATGATGTTTGGAATGATAGATTTCCATCTATGTAGCATGATGCTACACATGATCGGTTTCTAGGAATGTTGTTATTTTCTATACGAGGCTGGTTTCCGCTCATATAGATTTTCGATATTCAGAATGTCTTGTTGTGAAGGGGACATTGGTCATATTCTTTGTGGGATGTATTCCCACAATGGATGATGAGTTCATGGACTGAAAAATGATTTATTTTGTTATAATTAATGCTATATGGTGAGATTTACATGTGGGAAATCAATGAAGGAGTATTTCTTTTGGGGAGTTGTCTATCTCTTGATTGATCTCCCCATTTTTTGATACATGGATACTTTGACCCTTCCTTCAGCTCCCATTGGGTTCTATTTATAGGGAAGTAAATATATTGGATACTAGTTTGGAATTTTATATGTGATGAGACTATTATCCCACTTCTGCAGAAGTCCATGGGAGATACTTAGCCAACAGACGACGTAGTCTGTGGGGGATCGATGTCATCATTTTCAGGTCATAAAGCACCAATGTATCTCGAAAATGATTGTGTTTAATTCATGGGGATCCATCTGTACTAGCTTTTCAACGAATCATTTTATTTTATGATAGATAATCATTTTGGGGGAAGAAACCTGCATTATCATTCAACGGGAAATTACAGTTTTCTTTTGTGGAAGATATCATTACCACCTTCATCCTTTAAAATATTTAGTTCATGGGTGCCTCAAAAAGAAGATATCCACATGTATTGGTGATTTTAAGAGGATTTATGATTCATAAATCCATTCATACTTCACTATTTTTTCACTTTTAATCATTTTTTCTTTCAATATTATTTCATTTTATATTCCTTTATTTTCAAAATTTTAAGGGATTATTTCAATTTCATTTTAGATGTTATAAAGACCCAAAAATGATATATTATATGTCTACTAACTGAAAAGATATATTCCAGATCCATCCAATGAGTTTAAATGGTAGGAGTTGTAGTTTGATCATGATTTTCCTATGTTTCAAAGGCCAGTGTGGAATATGGATTATCATGTGAAAGTGCTTCATGATAATTCAATTCCACTAGATAAATTTATTTAGAATAATGGTAGTGATGATCATGAGACATTGGATCAGATGTCTTGGGTTGATGAGTATTATCCATTTTTGTTATCTGATCATGTTTTCAGTTGAAAGTCCAAGGGCCAAAAGTTATCATGGTCTGTAGAAATGTCACATTCATGATTTTTATCAAGGTATTATTTTGTCTGTATTTGTTATTGATTTTCAACCATGAGTTATCTATATGTTTTTCATTAAAAATGGATATTTTAATCTTGACCATTGTTGGTTTCTCGATTAGGGGAAACCATGCCCCCTTTCCCAAGAAATTGTTTGACAAATTTTATTTTTGGATAGTGGTGACCGCATCGTTGGTGCATTTTTGAGAAATCTGTGGGGGCTAACTATTCACATTTTTCCTCTTTGATAGTGAGGGATGCACAATTTCTGAATGGTTTGGAAGATTGTGTGCAAACCCTTATTTCCTAGTCAGTAAAAAGTAGAAATTACTCTTTTACCCTCTTCGACTATAACCCTAAATCAGATCCCATCATCCCCATCCAGTATTTTCTACTATGGGATCCTCCTCCAAGATTTCTTATACCTCATGAGTATCATCAGTTGGTTCATTTTATCTTTATTAACTAATAGAATCATCAAGTATGCCCATTTTATTTTTTATTTCTCCCACTCTTTAGGGCTTTTCTTCCCTCCATCTTGAGTTCTTATGTTCCCAATGGTTTATTTGACCTAATGAGCATCTGATATTCAGATGTTGGGAGAAATCATGATGATTTTTGTTCCACCTTTCCGTTATATTGTCTTTTAGTAGTGTGGTTGTGGTTTTCCACATATTTCATGGAGTTTTCATGTGTGAGGAAGGTGGTTCAATTACTTTACAATTTTATATGATTTTGATATGATTTTAAGGTTTCTTAAATGACTTTTTAGGACTATTTGTTTAATGTGAAATATTTTTTGGAAAGGTTTCAAGATTCATATTTTATGAAAGTTATTTTCTGAAAAGAAATTAGTTCAATTCATCTATGCTTCATTTTATTGTTTCTTAGATTTTTTGTGTGCCTTATGTGAAAGGTGAAAATGTGTTTTAATGAGATTTATATGTATGAATGTGTTGATAGTGTATTTATCAATAGAAATTGATTTTTCTTTATGTTGGATTCTTTTTTGCACCTTAAATGTACCTTTTAATAGTCAAAGTGATGTAAATTAGATTTTAAATGGTTTTCGTGTCTGTATGAATTTCAATGGGGATTTTCCAATTGAAAGGGTTGATCATCAGATGTGATATTATTATTATGTTTTCAAATTTGTTTCATTAATTTTGTAAGTGGTGTGTAATGTATTTTCAAATTATATTAGTGTGTGTGTGATATGGAATGTGTATTTGTTATGGAACAAGTTTTTTTCCATGTGAGTATTGATTCTTAGATCAATGTGAAACTATGAAAGAAGTAGTTTCCTCATATTATTTTGATTATATTCATGTTCATGTGAATTTATTGATTAATATGCTCTGTGAAATGTAATTTTATAATAATGTTAATCTAGAGTATCTAATTGGGTGAACTGGAACTCCTGGGCTAGTTGATTCTGAAGATACTGAGGCCTGGATTCATTCAACAAGATTCAAGCAAAAATACTATGTATACACGTGATATTATTAGATTCCACTAGAATTTTGCGATGGGATCCTATATAGTGTCTTGTTCATGGAAATATTATGGTATTGGATTATGATTTAGATACCACTATAATTTTGGGATGTGATCCCTTCTAGTGGATCGTGCATTAGAACATTGTTGGTAGTTGAGTTAGTGGATTTTTTTATCAGTGACGTATATGGTTTATTGGTTCAAACTTATGATAGTTACCTATATGGGTTTACCCATTGATGTCTCTTGTGAAATGATGCTCATGTGTTGTTTTTATACCCATCATCATATGGTGGACTTTGTATAAATATATATATCAAGAAATTTTATTTGTGAAAAAGTTTTTCTTTTAAATTTGTTTCCTAAGAATGTTTTTAGTAAATTTGTTTCTTAGAAATGTTTAAAATATTTTTATGGGAATGTGAATGTTAATATTTATTTTATTGTTATACAATGGAATCATTCTTTTTGGTGGCATCTTAATGGGATTTGACTCATACACTATATATACCTTTAGGAGTATGAATACTTTGTCATGTATGACATAAGTAAACGAAGATGTATGAGGGTATTGATGGTGGATCTGGTTTCTAGTGTTCATATTTTTATATCTGTTGGTGGTGGAGGCTTGGTGGTAATGACACTCTAGTCACGTGGTGGTTTTTTTGGTTAGTTATGTGGTTCAGATTCTGGTTTGGTACTTTTTGTTTTTTGTAAATTTGTAAAACATTGAATCTAAAATTGTTGTATATTCGTTTGTTATGGTTATATATTATTGTTACCATTGTTCTTTTTGGTTATTTATAATTATATAATTAGATTAAATAATTCCCAAAGTGTATTGTTGATACCAATGCATTAGTTTCCATCTCATAGGGATCGGGAAATCCCTTCAGGGCATGCCAAGAGTCAAGCTAGGTGTTGGGTTGGATGAAACCCCGACATGGTTCACGAAATAGCACCATACATTTTATTGGTGCTTTTAAGACATTAAAAGACCATGTCTCGGTCACAACTAGAATATTTTTTCATTTTTTAATCACTATTAAATGACGATGCATCAATTGGATAGGGATTATCAACACCATTAAGGAAGAAAGATCTAAAGACCATGGCAATCATTCTACTAGTGTTTTTAAATTAATTATAAATTAATGTAATAATATGCCTTCTATAGGTCCTAAAAATAATAAATTTTCAATATTAATTGGAATTTTTTGGTTTTCCTAGATATTAACATCATATACAATGTGAATGGTCCCTTGCATCAAATAATAGTTGAGTCGACTATATGCCCAATAGGCTCTTCCACTACTTCTAAAAGACAAAAGTAGCATCAGAGTGAGAATGTTGAATTTATAACAATTTATATGTTTTTGACCCATTTTATTCTTTTAATGTTATTTTTAATTTTATTTAATTTATTAAATAATCAGATCATCAAAATAACTTCTTCTACCCTTTATTTCATAATCATATAATATAGATCCACATAAATTTTAATGATGAACATATGAAGAACCCATAAAAGGTTGCAGAGAAGTTTTTTTGGACAATATGAAATTACCCAACATATAGAAAGTTTAAACACATTGTATCCTAGTTCATTACATCAGTAAATGACATGAAGAAATTCTCATGTCAAGAAATGAAGAACATACAGTCATTAAATTATCCAATTATTGACCAACCATTTTAAAACCGAACATATTGGACTACACATCATGTGAATAGTTTGAACATCGTGTAGTCAAATTGTTTTGATGGATGAAAATATATATTGAAATTCACGTCAAGTAATAATTTTATGACACATAGGGATGGATGACCATGTACCGAAGAAGATACATGGTGTATACTAGCTTTACATGCCATGTACCTCCGGACATGTCTGTTCAATACTACATGTTGATCCCCTAGGCATGTATCACATACACATGACTCATGGGTTAGGGTTAGTAATGGCCCTGACGTTGGTGCCTGAGCACGGAGGTCATTCTCAAGCAGATGAAGGCGGCCTCACACCAGGAGTGTCTCCTATGAAGCCTCCTCTCATAATTGAGGGGGAAAATTCAAATGATAATGGGAATCTATCAAAGATTCAAGATGAAATTAATAAATTAATGGAAACTCAGGGTATTCATCGAAAGTGGGATGATGTTGAGGATGACTCTCCAAAAAAACTATCATATATTCAGGCTTTGGTTAAAGGAAAAAATGTAGTTATGGATCATGATAGTTTTTAATTCGTTCCTTCTTTGAATGCAATATGTAGGGAGGACTATTCCTATCTGAAGCCAACTATGGACACCAGATCTCATTGTCCCTTACCTAATTATTACTGGTATGGTGATTTTGATGAATCTTATGATTTTGATATTTGATCTTCTATGATTTCTTTTAGCATGAGGGAATTAATGCTTGTATGACTTAATCCATCTCCTTTCTGTTGTTTTCCTTTACCTTTTTAATAAAGATACACAATGTGTAGCTAGTTGTACACATTGCATACCCAACCAATTTATATAGAAAATTAAACTTCAATTTATTGCTCATTTAAACCTCATCATCATGTGTTTATTTTTCATTTATTGTCTTATACACATAGTGTGATATGTTATATATACATATATGTTAAATGATTTCTTTATTTTTATTTAAATGTCAAAAATAGAAACCATGTATATTCATAATACATTGAATACTCTACACACATTAAAATCAGTATACAAAATGATATTTAACGTGATCTTTTTGCTTAATTTATTGACCCATTAATTCCATTTAATAATGTAACAAAATGAATATGATATATTTATTATGAGTATAATATATAAAATTTTAATACTTGGGGATTTATTGAAACATAAACATGATTTATTTCTTTATAGTGTGAGGTGTGTAATTGTTTTATCACATTTTAGAAAAAAATATTTAATAAAATTTATTTAAAATCAAAACTGATGGTATCATTAGGATATATTGAATAGAAATTGAGATAAAATAAATAAATTGGTTAATAAAGTAATTAGTCAAATTAATTCACAGACATTTATCTTAGTTAGAGAAATAATCAAAATGAATGATAACCAATTATTTCAATGTATATTTGTTGAACTAGTGGATGATCATGAATATATAACTACCAATGTATGTGAATATTTTCTTTTAATTTAATTCATTCATGGGGTTTTAAATTATTTTATTAAATTAAATTGATTGCCTATGTTCAAACCCTTTATCCTAATTTTGTAAGTGCTTGTGTGTCATTAGTTTCATTATGAAACCCCCCTTTCTTGTTCCATTACCCTATGATTAGAGTAAAAGAAATATAAGTTTAGAGATCCATGAAACATGGAGTTGGTTCAAAATGGATCCATGGTGAAATTAAACCAATGCAATACACAAGAAAAATGTTGAATGATGAAAAATAAATCACATGTCGGCTCAATGAATTTTTTTAAAAGGGTGAATGGTTTATTTTTTATCTTCTCAATAAAAAGAAAACCACTTAGGCCTCATTATCATGATCATGTTTTATTTATTTTCGTTATTTCAATTATATGGTTTATTTTATTGATTCAATACCATGAACACTAAAATAAATTGAATGATATGAAAAGATAAAATTTTAATAAAATAATTATGTGTACTTATTTTATCATGACATAGTTAATCAATTATGTAAAATCAACAAAAAATTAACAAGCCAGGTAAAATAAAAAATAAAAAATACACATAATAAAAAACTCTCAAGTTAATATTTATTCATTATACCTTTTCATTTTTTTTGAATTTTGACAAACCATAGTTAAAGTGTCAATTCAGGCCATATTTTAAGGATCTATTAAATATATTTGAGTCTAAACTAATATTAAGGGTAAACATAAACAAAAATTTATTGATTTTAACTTTAATATAATATTCAATAAATACATTTATGTAAGTGCTGAGGAAATTCATGTCGGGATTTTACGATTTTGGAGTCCACTCAATAGAACAAGAAACTACAAGATCACTGTTTTCTAGACCGCCTACCTAGATACATTCTTTTTATATTAAAGTCCCTAGTATAGTTAATAATGAGGGAAATATGATTCATTTTTACAAGAATGTATAATGTGATGGTGTACTACATGTTCAATGGTGAGGTATACTAAGACTTGATAAAATAGATGGAGTCATGTAATAATTAAAAATATTATGTCTTAAAAAATTTGTAATAAGAGAAGAAAAAATAATATTCTTATATATTAGTATAGAATTATGAAAATTTCTTGAAACAAATTATCACTATAATCAATTATATTGAAATAATATATCATAATTAAGAGTAACTTCCACAAATAATTCTGATGCCAATTGGGTAATGTTTCACTATGAACAGAAGCCTTATATAATAGAATCCTCAATCCCTCATCTGGATTCTGTGGAGGTAGGTGATGAGGAGTTAATTATATATAAAATACAATTTAATGATTCCTTATATGTTTAGTGTTTGGTTCTTTCATCCATGTATATTGAACTCACAATGTAACATGAAAATATAGCTTCCAATACCATGATGCAACATATCTATAATCTTTATTTGGGGAGAGAAATATAGGATCTATTTGAGATGCCCATGGTGTAATTCATGAGAAAAAATGGATAATTTTTACCAACTGGGATTCATATATTCAAACACATTTGATACATTGAGTGTCTGGAGCTTCTCAGGATTAAGCTTTCTAGGGAATTATGCACTGATCTCAATATTTTATCCCTCCCTTAGAGCTTCCCCAGTATTATTATGAGTTTCAATATGAAAAGCCAAGGGAATAATCCGCTATATCTTTTCTCACTAATTTTCCATGTTTAATAGTATATGAATCATGAAATAAAATATATAATTAAAGTGAGTAAAAGGAATGGCTATAAAAAGACCTCTAAGGCTAATTCTATGTTTAACGATTCTTCACGATATCCTTGGAAAAAGATATGGATGAAGGGGAAATAAATGTAATAAGGTGTGATCAGTTTTGTAGATGCGTTAAAGGGATAATAGAAGAAAAATTATTCCCAAAAAAATAAATAAAGAGAATTTTAAGGTTCATTTTTTATTGAGTAAAATTTATTTGATACTATAAATTGGGTAATTGATAAAATATGTGGCTATCACTTATGTATACAAAAATAAGAACCAAAAAAATTATTAAATGGTTCTGAAGGTGTGATATATATTAGAGTAACCAATAGATCCAAAATTTCTACTATGTCTACTAGAGACTACCACCTCACTTTTTTTGACATAAATGAAATTTTTTTTGAAATATTTTTGGAATGTGACTTAAGATACCAAAAAATATTATTACTATATCCATTCAAGATAAAAATCGATTTATTTTCAGTTTCATAAAAAATAGTTTATTATTTTAAAAATTAAAAATTTGTTTTTTTATTGAATATTATAATAAAAAAATATTCTAGTTGTATAACCGAACAAAGTCATTGAAGTCAATAATTAAGTTATTTCACATCACTAAAACAACATCCAAATATGGAATCACTGTATAGGAAATTAAAATTAAAAACATTTGACCTGATTACACGAAGATGGATATTTGGTTTAAGTTAAACTAATCCACTTGGGGTACATCACATATGTTTTAAAGGAAAAATATCAAAAATCCCTTTTAGTAGAAAAGGTTAAAGGGCCACTGAACTTATATTGTTGGTTCATACTGATGTGTGTGGAACATTTCCAGTTGATGCCGGGGTGGGTAATCACACAACATAATTATTATTGATGAATTTATTAGATAAATATTTATCTACTAAATGAGGTATAAGATAGATTACATTGACATATTCAAGAAATTTTATAGTGAAATTGAGAACACGATGGTTATGAAGACAATGAAATTCCCATAAAACCCAAGAGGATAATACATTAATAAAGAATTCATTGATATTTTATTAGAGTATGGGATTTCATCTCCTCCTGATTCTCCTTGCACAAAACAATGGAATGGTTTATTATAATGGAGGAACCACACCCTATTTGACATGTGAAGATGAAAAAGGATTCATGCGAGTAATCTATTATCTAATGAGGGATACATATTATTGATAAAAAATATATTTATAAAATTGAGTTTAAGTAAATATACAACGGGTATTCTATATGAACTTAGTTATAGAAATAAAACCATGTTTTCTTGATGTATGTGTGCTGGGTTACCAAGAAATTATTATGTATAGTTTTAGAAATAACATGAAATGTAAGGATATAAGTGCATATTTATAGGATATTCTAAGGTAGCTAACGAAAATTAAATATACGATCCTTTAGGAAAGAATGTATTGATTAATAGATATCACACCTATCAAGAAAGGGATCATATATTTAAATGTATTAATTAGAGGGAAATAGACATTGATGATGTCCAATATGAAGAAACACAAAGGTTTTTACATGAAAAAATTCCTAAAAATCCATATGTAAGAGGACAGTACCATGAGACAACTCCTATGTAGAAGTACGATAATGGTTGAAGATCAATAATTGTATATGTTTCTAGTAACTATGTATGGTGGCTCCTAATTACTTGATAAAAATTGTCATGTAACCTAAAAGGAAGACGTATGTGGCATAAACTCTAACAAAATAGAAAGTGTCTTTGAATTAAGAAATGCATTCCTTTTACTAGAACTAGGTATGGTTTTTATTAGATCCTCTAGTGGATTTAAATAAAATTAGTTTTAAATGGTAATTATAGAAGAAAATTGACGTGTATAGAAAATTCAGTACCTATAAAGAAATACATGTTGAAAAATCATTCAAAAACCATAAAGGTATAGACTATGATAAAAACAAATTCACCAGTTTCTTTGATATAATCGAACAAAATTAAACTTTACATAGCTTCTTACCATGAATATGATATTTATAAGATGGATATCAAATTGGGTTCCCTTAATATAAATGTTCATAATGATGTTTTTATAACACTACCTGAAGTGTTTATGACTCCAAATGATTCCAATATGGTATACAACTCTCAGAGATCTACATATGGATTAAATAAAGAATTCAAGTCATGGAACATTGAGTTTGAATAATCCATAATGAAATATGGTTTCATAAAGAGTGAATAGGAGCATTGTGTATATAAAAAGTTTAGTGGGAGTACATTTATTCACCAAATAGTATATATTGATGAAATACTAATTATCAGATGTTAAATACTAGTATTACAATTGATTATGTATTGGTTACACACTTTATTCTCTATAAATCACATAGGTGATGCAATATATTTTTCAAGATCAAGATCCATCGTGATATGTCCAGGGAGATTCATGGACTGATTTGATGAATGTACATTGATAAGATGATGAAGATATTATATATGGAAAAATAATATTGGTTACTTTTTCTAGTGTGACATGGAATTCAACTATCTAATAAAATATGTCCTAAAACACATGAGTAAGGATTGAGGATGTTAAGGATTCTATATGCCTCTATGATATGTTCCTTCATGTATGTTATTAAATTTACGAGGCTAGATGTCACTAATTTCATACTTGTGGTAGGATGAAATCAAGACGAACTAGGTGACCACCATTTGATGACAATCAAGACCATCCTTAAGAATATGAGGTATAAAATGGATATGTTTATGTTATATAGATGATATTAGGAACTAATCATCAGGGTATATTCATATACTGATTTATAAATTTGTAAATATAATCTAGAATCCTAGTTGAGGTACATCTTCACTCTCAATGAAGGTAAGTGATTTAAGAGAGCTCAAATAAAGCTATTCATGTTGATCATATAGTGAATTCTGAGTATATTTTTGGATATTGATTTAGATAAAAAAGTAGTTTGTATTTCCATATTTATCCAATATATTGATGTTGTACCTCGCAGAAATGATCCAATCACAACCTATTATGCTAATATTACATTTGTATCCATTGTAAAACATATATTGTTACATTATTATATTTACCATATACATAGGAAATAACAAATCCAAATGTATTTTTATCAGAGAAGAAATTTCAAAATGAACAAAGTTTCCAAAGAAGACAATGTTAATGATCCCTTATCTTAAGCCTTAACTTAATAGAAAAATGATCTCCATGTGAGAGAAAGCAGACAAAAAGTCATTATAAGTTGACTCTAGTCTAAAAAAGAGTCTGTTGGAGTTTTTTTACCTAGAAATAACTGTTTATACTTTTCATTTCATGTATATATAAAGTACGGAATATTAATTAATGATATTATTAAATATTTTCTATTACTCAACATTATTAAAATGTTGCAATGCCCTAGAGTATCTGTCACACTAAAAAGGGAATACATGTTCTTTTTATGATGATAACGTTGAAATCCATTGATAATATTATTGAAACATGTTCTATATTTAGAAAACATTACATGATGGTATATATATTATGTTGGATGTTAGGTATGGTCTTTCAAAAAAACGAGACTTCATCTCCTGAAGTTCAAACATAGTAATCTCCATGTTATAAGATGAAGTGAATAATCCCACATATAAGAAATCCAAATTTTCTTCATTATATATTCTAAAATTACATCATTTTTAATGATGTATATAAATTAATATGATTATTATTGAATTTCATGACTAAAAAATTTTTTTAAACTGTCACAAAAGATTATGACATATGGTCATGATGAAGTTGGGTATGTTGGGTTCTTCAATAATGATAAGTTATCAATGAAATAATAGAGGTTGTATTTCTCCCATCTATATTTATGAAGTATGATATCACTTCTATTTAATTGAAATGGAACCATCACATTAAATTCCATTAACATAGTGTTTATAAGAGTTAATTTTAGATAGTCAATGAAATAGTTATCAATCATATATGTTGATGACTTATGTGTGAATCAAGCTTGATAATATATTATGAAAATAGGAAAATATTACACAGTATGAATTTATATGGGCCTTTTCAATTATGACCTATATTCTCCCATTATGGGTTCCTTGACATGCTTATTGATAGTAATCATGGACTTTAAGTATAAACTTCGAATGTCCCTGAGGAATAGGCCTAGAGGGTTACAGCAAAACAAATTTGGTTGATATCAATTAAATATTATTTATATTTATCTATTATAGTTAATATTAACATCAAAAATTATAATTAACATTTAATCAAAATTTCTTAAATGATCACAAATATTATGTAAATATTTATTAATATGGTAATTGTTTTGTATTGAGAATATATAAAAAATTTTGTCTCTTTTTATTTACACCATAATCAATAAATATTTTTTCATTAAGTAAATATTTTATTTAGTTACATGAATATTAAATAAATATGTATTCACAAGAATTTGAATATATTATTTATTTATTTTTTGAAGGAATAATATTTATTTAAATAATTATACCATAATTTAATAAATAACGAGGGAGACAAGAATAACATAATTTTTCTAGTGATGATTAATTACATTCCATATTATAAAATAACAATTTATCATTTGGATTGTTATTTCACTCCATAAAATACAATAAGAGTATTTTTTTCATGGATAGTGTTTCCTTTTTTGGTTTAATATATTATTAGAGGGATTATTTCTATTAATTAAATGTTAGACCATGGACCTAAGTCTATAAATATACTTATATGCCAATTAGAGAAAGGATAATCATTATGGAAAACAATTTCATATCACTATATCACTCATTTACTCTTATTATCATAGTTAACAAGAACAAGACACATTCCTTCAAGTTGAATGGAATTTGAAGTGATCAAAGAGAACAACACAAGTGGATCAATTGTTCGTGCCTATACCCAAAAAGTCATTAGCGATGGTTAAATATCAGAGGAGCATATGAAAATCACTGGTACAGTGTCCCTACTTTGGGTCCTTATTATGAATTAATGATACGAAGATTGAGTTAGAATGATTAACAATGTCGATGAATAAATATATCTAGTCCCCGGTATTCATTCATCATATTTTTTAATATTAGTTAAAAATTATTGAGAAATGATCCTATCTATTGGTTATAGAAATATTATTTTTTAGCATTATTTGAAAAAAAAATCACTGGTCATGGAATTATTTTCAAGTACATTACAAATGATCCATTGAATCTGACAAATGTTTAGTTGGATATAATCTCAATTGGAGATTCCATTTCATTTATAATGAATATTTATGTTGGCCTTCCAAATTCAGTGTGTTTATTTTTAAAAAATAAATTAAATTACTGATAGAAATGGTTTTTATTATTACATAATTAGAATGAATTTATTTAAAGGGTCTATTTAGTACCTCCCATAAGTGGTTGATCATTGTTTTGGAATGACAGGTTGGTGTAGTGAGTCTTATTTTGGAAAATATGACTACATTAATTTTAATTTAATAATTACATACAAATATTTCTAAAAATTGTTTTAGATCATTTAGAATAATTTAGGTAATGGGTTATTGATATTGGATTGGGGTGGATCTTGGGCGCAGCCTAGTAGGCCTAGGCAGCGTTTTCGACCATTGAGGGATAATTGGGGTTGCTTCGTCCAAGAGGTAACTACAACTTGGTACTATCCATATGGTTTTATGCATGTTAAATTATTGGTTCATGTGCATGTTTGGTTTCCTCACAATGGTTACGAACACCTTTAATAAATTGAATGATTTCATTTATATAAACAATACAATTCAAATTAAATTGTTAAATATAAATGATCCCTTAATAATAAAACTGAGCATGGTTCCTATGTGATAATAGAGCTAGTGCATTATCTTGATTCTTTAGCCACCGATAGTCAGGGATTAGAATACTTTTACACATTAACTTTTGAACCTCCAATGTGGTGATATTATAATGGGCTAATTATATTGATATGAATGATGTTCAGTTTCCCTTGTATAGAAGAACATAGTTACCATCAGTTTGATAAGAGTGTTGAATGAGATGGTCGTGGCCATGCAATACTTGGTGGAATTTACATAGAAACCCTAATATCTCCCTTATGAGGGATGAATTAATATGGTTGTGCATATATCCTTTAAGAATCTATGGAACCATGAGATATATTGTATCCTTTGGAAAAAATGTGATGACCTCAAAGTTCCTCTATAGATCCTGACCTTGTGAGGTGTTGAGAAAGAAACCACACGGGGTGTATGCATTAACTATAAATTTGGGGGCTGTATTTGGTTCCCTAGTGATTTCATGACCATAGTGGGGTCTTGGGATGGGTAATTGGTAATGATGGTGTAAGGTGTCACTCTAAAACTAGAATTGGACATGTAAATTATTGAGGTCTTGTGGAATTTGTGATCAAAATAATTCTATTTGATATAGTAAATGTTAATGAAATTGTAGTCCCAGGGATGGGATATCATTCAAATTATGGTGCATGTATATTATTTTACCATTCCATATTTTTTAATGAAATGAAAATGAATACATGGATTTGTTTATATTTATTTATAGAATATTCTCATTGATTATTTTTTTTCTTTATATCAATATGTTTTGGATCTAATTGTTTTCATAGATAGAAATAGATTGTATTTAGTATGTTTTTCAACGCACACAAGCATTGATCACGGAATTTTCAAGCCAAGTAATATTAGACTATAAGTGGATTCAATGTAAAAGGTGGCACAGTTCTCTATTTTTTTTAAAAATTTTGGTTCTTAAGAATCTTGATAAATGGTAATCTTTCGTAAAATTCAAGTTTTCATAATAAAAAATAGAAAGTCTTAAATGCATAGCTTCAAAAATGTTTTAAATTTTTTATATTTTGTGAGTGTTTGGAGTTTCTCAAAATATCATGTCTCAGGAGATCATGAAATTAAGGTTGATGTTGGTGAATTCAGTAAGTAATTTATGTGATTATGGGATGTTTTTCAAATAGAAAATTTAACTGATGTTTTAGGAAGAAAGGTTTTCTCATGAACATTAATGAAGATTTTTGTAAAAAGGTCATGGAGGGTGTAAATATATTATGAAGGAATGTAAATGTTTATAAATGTGATACAAATTATCATATGAGGATCATAATCGTTTTTGAATGACTGGTTGTTATGATTTCTCAAAGGCTTTATGTGAATGTAATTATTTCATGAATCATAAACATTACACAAAAAATGTTGTTTGAAAATAATGTTTGAGAAATAATTGAGGATATTGAATTTTTAGCAAAGATGTTTCATGGATTAAGGTAGTTTCAGGAATGTTTTTTGTTTCATGAATTCTAAGGTTTTTTTGAATATTGGTATTTTATTAATGTTGGGAGTTTCAATAAAGTGAGTAGTTTAAAAAAAGTGGTTGTTCATTAAGACTAAAGGATACTTCACAAAAGGGTGTTTCATGAAAGACACTTATATGATGACGCATTACAACGAGATTCTCTTGGAATCTATTGAAGCATCATAATAACACCTACATGATGAAAAACAAATTCTTCATGTGCTATGATATGAAAGTGAACTTTATTTCAATAAATTACGAATTTCTTCACCCAATGTAATGAACAAGGTGGAGTTAATAGAAGTGGTCTAAGGGAGGCAGTGTTTCATTATAAAAATTATTGTAATGGAATGCTTCATTGAATAGAGTGTCCATGTCTAATTAATTTTAATCAAAAAATATAATGATATTTAGTGGATTTATTTATGGTCGATAAACAATTGGCATGTAATCCTTGGACACTCCCTTAGTGGAGAACCATGTAAAATAGTTGTGTTGTATTTCTATATTTCCATATGATTGTTTGGTAGTTTCACATCTCTATTAGACATGTTTATGAATTTCTTACCAATGTGGGGAAAAGATCCATCTTATTCAAATAAAAACATGACCCCCCCAGATTCACCCTCATATATCAAGTTGTTCTGAGGTGTAAAAATTAGTATCAGGGTAAATAGATTATTGGCGTTAAACATATATTGTATTTTTGTGGATAACTCAGTGAATGTTAGGTGAGTTAAACATTTTTATGGAAGAAACTTCATGATTTTGAATAATATAATGATATATCATCCTCTATATCTTGGATTTGAATTTTTCTATGCTATAGCTCAAGGGATTCAAGTTAGTGACATGACATGTCCTTTTATGATATAAATAGAGAGGAAAATTCATAATGTAGTTTCCAAAAATCAATATTTTATTAATTCAGCATTATCTGGTCAAATATATATTAAGGTGATGACTTTAAATACATCCATGTCAATGTGGGAGAAATTGGAAAATTTATAAAAAGGTGATAAAAATGATGGTGGTTAAACATCAAGTTATAAAAAATCATTACGATGATATAAAAATGAAACCCAATAAAGATGAATTTAGTTTATTTTATCATATTAATAGTATTGTGGGAGTAATTATAAATTTTTTTAAATAATTTTAGCTTATTAGAATTGTGAATAAAATCATGAGATTGATTCCACCGATGTATAGTCCAAAAGTGTCATCCCATGAGGAATGAGATTTGTATAAGCATTCTATTTATGATATACTAAAGAGTATAGTATATTATGGAATGATATTAAAATTATAAGATAAAAAAATTAATTTATGAAAAGAAATTGAATATAATTCCATTTAATAACATGACATTTCAAAACATAGTGATGATGGTGATGATGTAGATGATGACAATCATTCACATGTTTACAGAAAATTCAAGATAGAAAAAGGGAGATTTGAAGGCATTATTACTTTGGCTTGTTTTAGGTGTGTTAATGTTGGCCACATTACTTTTAAATACTCAATTATATTATATTATATATATAAAGTGAAAATGAAATCCTATCGAGGCCTCAATAGAGGTTCATGAAATCACAGATTAAAACAAGGAAAGAAATTATACTAAAATATCTTCAATTCAAAATAAGAGTAAAATGATAACGTATTTTTGGAGGATGTATATCCTGAGTTTAAATATTATGTTGTATATTCCACGACGGATACATTTATAATGTTATACCCCATAGAAGAGGAATAAAATCAATCAGATGGTGTTGTAGATCTTAAAGTGAAATTTAAGGGTGCACTTGAAAATATTTACATTCAATGAAAGAAAAATAAAATTATTGTATCCATTTTAATAGATTCAAAAGAATGTGGATAAGCATGAAGAAGATATTGATCAACTGGAAGAAGAGTAAGAGAAATATTCTAGTAATCATTATAGATTATAAAAGGTTGTATATTTTAATCTAAGGATTAAATAGAGGATAAAATTTATCAATGACCTTAGATTGATATTAGAGACAAATGATATGATAGTTTAGGGTATTGAATAAGAATCCATTACCAAACTGAGTAAACTGAAAAATGAATGAAAATCAGGGGAAATGTAGAGAATATTACAGTTTGGAAGGTTTTCATATGTTGAAGTTTTTTGAACAATTAAATGTTATTATGAATGAAGACAGAATTAATTAAATAATCAAATATCTAAATTTTGGGTAGAAGTGGGATTGGTTATTATACAAAATAATCATAGGTTGAGAATGTATTAGACCAAAAAGGGATGTAGAATGTTGGACATATCATAAAGGCACCTGATATCCAAACAAGATAGAAGTTATAACAAAACAAAGAAGAGGTAAAAATATTCATCAATTTTCCAAAGATAATAATTATCTAATAACTAATAAAAAATAATTCTACATGTGGAGAAAAATAATTAAGCATATATTTCTTCTTATGAAATGTAAATTATATTACATTCTGATCCATACCATGTCATAATTGAAGAGGCAAGGGGATATCTAAATGGGGAAGCAACTAATATTCATAAAAGGAAAGCGATACTATGTACTACATAATATACAAGAAATGATTTCTATAGATATTTTATTGACTATTCTAACTCAGGCCTTAAATATATTCATTCCAGGTAGATGGGAGGTGAAACCCATAACTATATAACTTTGAGAGATTTCAATACTAGTCAACCAAGCAGAATTGCATTTGAAAATAATCATTCTCCTTTCGAAGAAGAAAATGTGTATAATTGTAACATTATTGTAAAAAATATATTGTAGAGGAAATGGTAGGCCTCTACTAGAACTATTATTTCATTGAAGAAAAAGAAGAAGACTGATAAATCCCACCTGGAATAGATCAATGTCAAAGCTATAGAGAATAGTCGCATCTAGATTATTAATTGTAGACACTCATACCAAAAGGAATGATATGAGAATTTTATGAATAATTATAAGAAAAGGGTTAATATTAGACTGATATTCATCAATGATCATTCATCAAATATCAAAGGTAATAGAAATAATGAATAGTAAAATGATGAGAAAATTAATGAAAGTGCTCTATTTGGATTAATTTTATCCCAATCACAGTAGTGTATGTCAATTATATGACTCATGATTGGTAGTCACATTTAATCATAAAGGGTGAAACATTAAAGGAATGGCTTGTAATTCCATCATGTAAGGATAGATCAAGAATGAAAATTTATACAGGGTAAACAATAGTAAAAGACTATGTTTCTTAGAAGTTGAAGATGAAATTAAATTTCGGTACTAGAGGTTGGATCAAATTAATCAACATAGAATGTAAAAATTAATAAAGATAAAGGATATTTTAGACATCCAAAATATGAACTATAATTGGGAAAAGAAATGTAAATCTTGTTTGCGTGGAAATATGGTCAAAAAATCATATCAAATGAGAAAAATATTTTATTGACCCTTCTTGATATAGTCCAAAAAATGTGTGTGATCCATTGAATATAGTAGGAAAATATAAAGGGATGTACTTAATTATTTTTATTATTTATTATAGTAGAACGTGATGTGTGATGTATTTAGAGTATAAACATTAATTGATTGACTCCATGAAGATATATCTCTAAATATCAGAGAATGAAACTATCTACCAAATCATGATATTAGTATATGAAAATAGAATTGAATAAAAAAATTAAATTTAAAATTACTTAAAAAATGGGAAAAATCATGAGGTGTATTACGTGAGAACACCAATAAATGGGGTTCATTGAACATATAAATCAACAGGTGAATAGTTTGGAGAGAAATGATGCTGCGATCATTGAGGATAAAATTATGAATAAAAAATGATGCTCATATGTTGATATGATTGAAGAGGAAGAAGAATGTGGAAAATGGAAAAATTCAAATATAAAAATTGTAGATGTATTTTCTTACATTCAGGGTTCTCAAAATGATGATGTTTCAAAAAACATAATTATAAGAGGAAACTATTGCTGATGATACTCTACTCGGACCTCATAAGAGAAATAGAAGTGTAGAAGTTGATAAATACAACATCATTGGGGATTGGAATGTACCTTCATAGCCAAGGTGAATGATTAATGGAGAACATTATTCTCTCATTAAATTATTTAACCAACCTCATTTGAATAAGCATCGAAGGATGAATCATGAGTTAAGTACATGATATAAGAATTATTTCCAATTAAAAATCTATACTTAGGTTCATGTTGAGAGGATATAAAGTCAAAAAGTGATTGGAAAAGTGTTGATCGTTATTAGAAAATTCAATGAGAAATGAAATGTGATTAGGGAAAAAACTCTTGGTGTGAAAAGGTTATACATATATTGATGTCATTGATGTTGAAGAAATATTATCTCTAGTTTCTCGCCTAGTGTCCATTAGGTTCTTACTAGCCCTAGTGATTCAAAGATGGTAAATGTTTATCAGATGGATGTCAAAATAGAACTCATAAATATTATTCTTGAAGAAGAAGACTAAATTGAATTACCAATGTTATTTATGATTGGAAATTATTAAAAATCATTTCTTAGATTGAGTAATTTGCTTTATGGTTTAAAGAAGGTGTAACAAGTTTGTTATCATTGACTAGATGAATGTCTTATGAAACAAACATTTATAAGAGGAGCTGTAGAACATAATCTATATGTGAATAATTGACACGTAGATCAATTTATGGTTGTCTTGTATGTATATTCTATTATATATGGTGGAGGAAGGAATATATTAGTGGAATACTTTTCTAAACACATGATATCCGAATTTAAAATATCTATGATTGTTGAATTCATATATTTTTTGGGGATACATGTGATTCAAAATAACCAATACACATTCATTTACCCGGAAATGTATATAAGAGAGATTATGATTAATTAAAAAAATAAGACTGTAAAAAATTCCAAATCCAATTGCGGTCCTTAAAAACCTAGAAGGCATAAGGATGGGAAATCTGTGGTTCCCACCTGTTTTGGAGGATCACTAAATGCTTATTGTATTTGAATTCAATACACCCAAATATCATCTTCTTTGTATGATCAATGGATCACATCTACATAAATACTATGGAATATCAGTTTCAGAAAATAAATAATTTTGATGTATATTTAAGAAACTCTCAAATTTGTTTTATAAATATCGCATCATTCGTTTTAATTACATATCTTTTCCTTGCATTTTACAAACATAGGATCTTTAAAGTATTGTGTTTTGTAAATAAATAACATAAAACCTGAAAAAACATAAAACATTCTTCAAAAAAACTCATATGGCTTGATCATAGGTTTATCTTATGTACAATTACTTCATATCGTATCCTGGAAACATACATCAAAGAAGAGGGTGAGACGAAATCTCAGTAAGAAAAACAAGTGAAACTTTTGACATGTGATCTTGAGAAATATTAATAACATGATAAAAATCATAAAGACATAAGAAATAGAAGAATAGGAATATCATGATAAAAAGAACATGAATCATAACTGTAATATGTGGATACAACATTTCATTTAAACATTCATGACCATATCACTGAGGTTTATCTTCAAGGTGTCATAAATACTACCAAGGTTATTCACCAATGTATCGTGAAACTTTTCATCTCTAGGGATTAATTCGTTATGAAATGCATTGGAGTTCTATCAGGGAACACCCTTAATATGTATTTATTTTCATGTGATCCACATTGATGATAATCAAACATTTCATAAGTAAACCAAATAGAGTAAAAGAAATGGGTTTCACTTCAAATTTGAGACGTTTTAAAAGTGCAAAAAAATAATATCGTTACGTCATTTATAACCCATGTAAAAGGAGTGACGGTTACATGTATGTCAATTACAGAATCAAATATATCATTTTTGTGTACCAATAAACACTCGTTAAAACGAAATAGGTCTAGGTATTCACATAAATAAAACAAGATAATTTTTTGAGAAAAAGAGGGAGAACTTTTGTGGTGAAATTTTTGTAGCATAACAGCTATATAACATGGTTTTAGAAAATAACATAATGACAGGGGACAAGGATATATTGTTTTGAAAAACAACTTTCCCAATACTCACCAAAATACAATGAATTTTTCTTATATTTAGTATTTTATATAGAATTATTCCTAAATTTTTCATATCCTAATTTCCATAAACAAATAAACTATCATTTGATACCAACTATTGCATCTTGAATTTTTATTACATAACTTTTCATTACATTTTACAAACAGAGCATATTTAATGTCTAGTGTCTTGAAAATCAGGAACATAACACATGAAAACAAAATAACACATTCTTCTAAACCAATCATAAGGATTCATCTTAGGCTCATAATTTCTAAAATTTATACATCTCATATCCTGGAGACATACATCAAAGAAAAGGGTTAGCAGAAGTTTCAATAAGGAAAACAAGTGAAACAATTTACTTGTGATCTTGGGAAATATTAATAAGAACATGATAAAAATCATAAAGACATGATAAATGGATGAATAGGAACATAATGATAAAAATAACATGTATCATAACTTGAATATGTGGCTACAAATTTTCATTTAGACATTCATGAACATATCATCATGTTTTATCCCCGAGGTGTAATTAAAATTACTAAGGTTATTCACCAAGGTTTCGTGAAACTTTTCATCTCAAGAGATTATGTCTTTACCAATGTATTAGAGTGATATCAGGGTGCGCCATTAATATGTATCCATTTTCATGTGAGCAACATATATCATAATCAAACATTTCATAAATAACCCAAAGAGAGTAAAAGAAAAGGGTTTCACTTCAAAAGCGTGATGTTTTAAAAGTGCTTAAAAATAAGATCGTTATGTCCTTTATAAACCATGGAAAAAAAGAGAGGGTTACATGTATATCAATTACAGAATCAAATATATCATATTTTGGTAACTATAGACACCGATATAAACGAAATAGGTCTGGGTATTCACATAAATAAAACAAGATAATTTCTTGAGAAAAAGCGAGGCAAATTTTGAGGCAAATTTCTGCAGCATAATTGCTATATAACATGGTTTTAGAAAATAACATAAACAGAGGGGAAAAGGGTCTCCCGTACAGAAATGAACCATTATGAAGTATAATAACATAATAAAAAGAAATAATATTATGTTGTGGATAATTTAATGACATGCCACATGAAAAAGAATCATGCAAGGAAAGAGAAATCGTGATTTCTTTTATGAAAATTCGGCAGCCTAACAACAACACATAAAAATTCATAAAATCAATTAATGAGAGGGGGAAGGGTCTCTAATAATTTGGAAATAAAATGGACTATAGTAAATATATATAATAACAATCCCGCTCTTAATAAAATGGAAAGATAAGATATAACATAATGGAAGTCATGACTTAAAAGAGGAGGGTGAAAGGTTCCCATACCTTGAATAGTAACATTGATATTTGGATGGTCGGGACCTTGGGAGTCATGAGGGAACCTTGGGTGGACTCCTTGGGAGGTATGAAAACCATAACTTCATTGATTAGGATTTGGGAATTAAATGAATGTGGGAAATGGCATGGTATTTATTGGAAAAGTGAGTGAATAAATTATTAATTTCCATGGGACACCTCATCGGTGGTATTTGCAAAACCATGGGCTTGCCGATGGTATTGTACCATTTTATTGGACTATTGGGACACCTAATATAATATCTTACTTTTCATAAGTTGAAACAAAAATCTAACATAATTATTACATCATTAATGATGTCATTAAACACTCGAACCTCAAAAAGATATTTTTACTATTCACTGAAAATTCAACTATTTGATAAAAATCCCTAAAATGCACCCTATCTTAATATCAATGCTCTGAATTCAAAAATGAACTCCATTTTATGAAAATAATTTTCTAAAAAATTTTAATTTATTTTTTATATAAAATCATTATTTATTCCAAAAATACAAATTTAAAACTATAACTAATTTTGCAACACCATAAAAAAGTTATCAAGGTCCCATTAAATTATCGTATAACCATAATAAAATATATTAAAAATTTATGATTAATATTTTATTAAAATATATATCCATTTTAAATTATTAAATTAATTATAAAATTTTAAATACAATTTTTAATGCATCCTAAAATACCAAAACTTATATTATGATCATTTTTTCTCTTCTAAGATATTTAAATTGTATTTATACATTCAGGGGTGAAGTTTCTATTTGTTTTCTCCAAATTACTTATCATCACTATTCAGTACTATTCATACAGGTATGTTATTATTCATACTTTACGATTCACTAAAAAACTAGTTGATCTTATTAGACTCTAAAATTATCACTGATCACAACTATAGAAAACCATTTTTTGAAAATCACTTAACATTATTAGTTATTTAAAGAATAAAACATATTTCTAAATACCACTTTTTCTAAATTCATCTATAATACAAATCCTATATTTATCCAAATATTTAAAATTCACAAACTTTTCCATCATAAAAAATTACAATTTTATTTATATAAAATGATTACAGAAAGTAGTTGAGGTCTCGTTAAATATCCCCTTATAACACAATCATATGAACTATGTGTAAGTTGTGTTGTGGGGATAGAATCATGGGGTGTCTCAAAAAAAATTTCCAGAGTAGTGATTTCTACCAACTTGAACATATCCCTTAGGCGATTTCGTTTAAGCTTAATATGTTGAAGTTCAGCTTAGGCTTGGTCCAAAGAAAAGCCTATTGATTCTACCACCTTCCCATGCTCCGACAGATGAGCTTCATATGTCCCGAGTCTAATAGATGATGCCATTCAATCTTCTTTCTAGATTAATTATCCAATATAACTGTATTTATAAAAACTCAAAGTAAAGATTATAGTTTCCAACGGTCATATAACAGTCAAAAACCAGTGGTCTCATTTTAATTATACCAACCTCATAAATTAAAGGATATAGTTTTTTTGAGTATAAAATAAAATAACACCCAAATTTAGGAAAGAAATATAATTAAAATGTTTGGGTCATTACAATACACTAAAACATAAAAGGATAACAAATTTTTAGAATTTTCTTTTACTAAATGTTCTAGAGATGTGGTGGATCGAAGCTCAACATGCGGGGGTGTATTCTTCATTGGAAAAATTATGTGGGATGGTTTATCAAGAAATATGTTATCTAGGTATGGATGAATCAGAGTATATCTTTTTGAAAAATTCTTGAAATTAGTTGTTGTAGATGAAGAAACAACTTACAGTTCCGGTTGATGAGGTGAAATAGCTTATGGTGATATCCCATGACAATAAGAACATGATTAAGCTCCCAAAAAATCAGGTTCAACATTCCTGGTAAAAATATATTGAGATCAAATATCACTTTTTAAAAGAAAAAGTTGAACAATGTGTGATTAAAATAGAGCTTGAAGAAACAAATGATCAAGTTACCAACATCGTGACTAAGTATTTGGAAGAAACATTGTTGGAGAAACATTAGCTAAACTTCAATGTCCACCCACATACCATTACATGAGGAGGACATGATTTAACCCATAATCTATTTATGGATGTGATGCAGGTCTAAGGGGGATATATGATACATGGGGTCCTGATATCAATAGTTATAACAACAACACCCTGGTAGTGGTGGCAGTCGCCTCTATGATTAATTAGAAATACCTGAATGGGATCTTAAACAACCCATTAAGGTTTTATATACATTGAGTGAATGTAAAAATATATATTATTTATTAGTGACCAGGGACCACCAAAAAAATTGGGTTACTTGTTTCTCTACTTTAAGATCCATTCATGCTGATGGTTTTTTCATTGTTCAAGGGTATTCCCTTGGAATACATGATTTTTAGTCCCCATATTTTATGACTCCATGTTTTTACCTCATCCACTCACTTGTTTTGTAAATATAAGGATATTATAATGATGAGAATGGTTGAATTTAATGTAATTGACTATAGGTTTTCATGATAGGTTTGAATAATTTTGATATTCAATGGAATATAGGTTTATAGTTTTAGTTTATTGTCTCTCAAAGAAAGAAATTATCTCTTTACAAAATGTTTGGTCCCTAAAAATCTAGAGCAAATTTAATGTTTTATGAAAGTCATGGTTTCATAATCCCTAAAAAATATTATATCTTAAAAGAATAGTTTAAAAAAAATTGGGTTTTCATCTATTTCATGAGAGTTTCGTGTTTCCTGAAGGAATAATTTTTTCAATCTCGTGATATACAAGATAGAAATGGATAATTGTGTTAGTATGATTTGTGAATAGGAGATGTTTTTTGAATGGAAAATTTACCAAACTTTCATGAAGGAATGGAGTTCTAGAAACATCAATCAACAGTTTAAAAAAAAGGTATGGTTGAGATTAAATGTTTTTTTGTGGGGAATAATTGTATATAAATAGGATTATAATCATCATATAAGGATTGTAAATGATTTTTGAGGTCTGATTACTCTAATTTCAAAGAGGTTTTATGAAAACATGATTCTTAAGTGAATGAAGAAACCTAAAATGAACATATGTTTTTGGAAAATAATAGTTGAAAAGTAATTGATTCTGAAGAATTTTATACTGACGAGTTTCATGAAAGATGGTTGTTTCACAAGAATATAAGACTTTTATGAATGTTGGGATTTTTTTAAAAAAATTGTAGTCTTGAGAAAATGTGTAGTTTTCAAATATCTAATTGTGATTTGAGACTAAAGGGGGTTTCCAAAAATAGGTATTTTGTGAAAGAATCTTTTGTGAGCATACATGAACATGAAAAACATTTCTAGAATGTGTTTAATAATCATAAAATTAAAATTTATGATTGAAAAAATTATCTTCTTTTCATTGATATGGAATTGACATTTATATTAATAAACTAAGAATATCTTCACTCAATGTAGTGGGAATAGAGGATTCGATAGATCAGATCCAAGGGTTGCAAAATTTCATTACTAAATTTATTTTAAAAGAAGTTCTCCTTTCATAGGGTGGATGTTTCTAATCAATTATAATCCACATAATCTAATGATGTTTCATGGATTCAGGTATGACTGTGACATTATCGGCATATTTTCCTTGGGTTTTCCCTTTGTGGTGAACAAATTAGAACTAGTATGTTACGTATGAATTTATGGATATGGTTCTTTGGTAATTGTACATTTTTTGTCAAAAAATTTTAACAAGTTCCTACCATTGTGGGGATAAGATCCATCTTATATAATGAAAAATTTGATACCTTGATTCACCCCTCCCCACCCATGGTTGTTTGGGGTATAAAAAATTCCTTAATATATGTTCTTTGATGAAATATAATAAAAAAACCTTTCATGTTTTGTATATGATACTAAAGAAAAAACTGTATTGGTTGGTCTGTGATGAAAAAAGAAACAAACCCTTGTCGAGTGGTTTATAATAGTGAGGAAAACATGATTTAAGCATGTCTATGATACTTGATCTATTATATAAATTTTATTCCATCTAAATAATAGTTGTAAAAGATACTAAGTTGTGATTAGAGACACACTAACATTATCCAAATAAGGTATGGATGATCATGGTAACTGACATGAGGATCAATGGTTATATTTTCCTTATTTTAAGAGTTATTTATTACTTCATATAATTTAACATGCATTTTTTACAATATTTATGATACATGTGGCACCATGTTTGGTGTGACATACTGAATTTTATACTCACACCTTACTTAGTCCACCATTTCACTTGGGTACCCAAAAAGGAACTCCCATTCATGATGGTATAGGTTAGTCAGTTGATCAAGTTTTTCATGGTCATGCTGGACAGCTTGGATTCTAGGAACAGGGAGTGTGAGACATGGAGATTAGAGTAGCCACTCCCTTTCATTTTATTATTTTTTATTATCTATATATATAATCATAATAGTTGGAGATCACTCCTGAATGAATTTATAACCAAATTTTAGTCTTTTATTAAATGTTATGTTTTATAATTATCACTTCTGACATTATAGTGATTATTTTGTTTTATATTTTTTTTTTAATTTTTATTTATTATTGATACACCAATATAGTGGTTATTATTTCCCCATAGTATTATCTTAGACCCCCACTACTAATCGGAAGCCTCTGGAATACATGGAGGTCTTCTTGTAGTGATGTAGTTCCATTGGTTTATTAACTATTCATAGTAAACAAGGACATACTGTAATAATGCAGTATCATAGCATTTGATAGATATCAGACTACTTTATCTGGATCACTCTATCCTACCAAGAGTCGGGGTCACTTGGGTCTCTATATTTTTATTCTTGGCATTTTATATTATAGTTATATCACTTCCTACAGTTCACATAGTCATTGATATGTGATTTCAATGGGAATTAGACCTTTCCTCTAGTAAAGCTAAGAGACATCATTTACATAATTTTTAGGAATGTAGGATTTTCATGATTTATAGTCATGTTCGTGTGTGATTGTATCACTAACAACTATGTTTTAGCTATTTAAAGTGACAACAAAATCTCGTATGATGTTTTTCTATAGAAGCTCCATAGGGAATTCTACTATGTAAGACCCACATGAATAAATTTACTTTTGAAGGTATGTCAAGAAGTTCTATGGTGATATGTTTATTGATAATGATGACATAGTCACATTGTGTGTTGGACAAGAGTTGACGGTCTTGGGTTGGTACACGTACATGATTCCATATAATTAAACCCCATTTGGGATTTTATTTTATAGTACCTAATATTTAATTTTCTAGCTACCCAAAATATGATGTTTTATCACATAGCTTGGAACTGAATTATTTCTAAATGAACCTCATGATCATGGTTCCATGAAATAGATCATAAAAATTGATGATAATATATATATAATTAATGATTGATGATTTTTTACACTCAAGGGGGTTGTCACACATATAGATTCAGGGTTAGAATCAAGGCACTAGTAAGAAGATGACTTGAAAATGGGGGACAGATAGATGTGTTCTTATGAGACCAATGAGTTGTAGGTTTGACCCACTAGATTAATTTTTTTAGATATGGGATCATTGATGAAATAATGTGGGTTGTGAATTTATATGAGACATTACTTTAGTTATATCTAACAAATCTATTTATATTCTGTTGTGACTCATTATATAGGGGAGATGATGATTTCTGATGACTGAGAGTGATAGGTCAGAGTGGTTAACCCAAGATATTAATACCATCAAGTTCATAAATAATTAGGTGAATATGCTGGGGATCAATGATTGAGGGTTTCTAAAAATTTCATATTTTTAGAAATTTTATTCCTTACCTCTCCGTGATTTTGAGAATGTTGAGTGCTAGCACTTTTGGCATGAAGGACAATTTTGAAGGAAAGGGATTTTTAATTTCTTAATCACATTTTTCAAGAATTAATATTAATATCTTGTGATAGTTTGGATGGATGATATTATAAATGAAAATAATCCAATTGGTGAGCATTTCCTGAATAATTATGAAATTACTAAAGTGAATGATTTTTAAGAGTTTTAAGGGATCTCATGTCAGTTAAGACTGAAACGATTGAGGTACTTGGATATTTTTGTAGGTTGTTTGGTTTACTTTATATTTTTTGGGTCTCATGAGAGAATGAGTAGACTTTCAATGATTTTTGAACCCATAGATGTTATTCACATTTTTTTATATGAGATCAATGTGGTGGGCATTGGGAACACATGACATTATCACGTTTTAGATCAGCTAGAGTCCATGTACAAAGAAAGTATCAATGTGAATTCAAAATATTGGTGAAAATAATTTCCCAAACCTTTGATGAAGATGAAAAATATACCTCACTAATAAAATAAATGTCAAAAATGGATTGGTATCTATGGAAAATTTACCCTGAGTATTTTCAAAGACATGTATCTCTTGGGAGGTGATGTATTAGTGGTTGAAGTGGATAAGTGTGGATATTGAGGTTTGATACGTGATTAATGGTTGAATTTATTGGGGATATTATTTAAAAGTAGTACAATTAATTATAGATATATTTCATATAGTGGGAATTGAATCAAAAACCAATATAATATGTGATCCTTTTTGTATGTGATGTTTTGGAAGATGATGAGAGCGATGTTCCTGTGATCCTGGAATGAGATACGAATCTATTTATTTGGTTTTACAACTTGGGTTTGAGTGAGTTTGACAACATATAAACATTGAGATTAGTGGTAGAAGGAATATGATCCATAGAGATCAAGGATTTGATCTAGTAATGAGATGATAAGGATAGTACAATGGTGGGGTGGGTCACATCAGTTATAGTTCAGTCACCCTCTTATTAGAAGTTTTTTCAGTGTGAGAAATCATTTTTTGGATGGTTTTTAGGGAATTTGATGTTATTGATAAAATGGGTCTGGGTTTCTATGTATTCCTAAATGGATTATGGATGTAACCTCATGTGTGATTTCGGATTAGGTCTGAGTATCATTGTTGGACTTTGGGTTATTTTAGATAATCTGAATAAGGTTAGATATCAGGTCTGTCAATGACCATGGTTTAATAGTGAATGATAGTGATTTTTGAATGGATTTAGGATCCAACCATGTGGACACAATATAATTTAGGTATGAACTTTAGTCTTCATGTTCTAATGATAATGGGATGTCAATAATGTTTAAAACATCCTGACCATTTTGTCATGGTAATGCATCAGTGGTGGAAGCCGGTCATTTTCAATGTAAGTCAGATAGAGGATGTTCAATTTTTTATTCTCTTATAGAAGTTAATGTGGTGAGATAAAAAACATGTTAGGAATTTCATGTTTGATATAGTAGTAGTGTCATTAGAATAAGAATTGGATCTTCAAGGAAGGGCTGACAAATGCTATCACTAGGCCCTGGTGGCTGAGACTCATCAAATTTGAACTAGAATTGTGGATGAGGAGATGTATCATCCCGTTAATGGTGTCTTTGTATATTCTGCTGTGTGATATTTTATAAACCATATGTAGTTAATATTTTTTGGATTTTAATTGTGTTTTCATAGGTAATTTTGATAGTCGAATGTGTCATGGTTCAAGATCAGTCTATGTAAACTATGTCTTGTGGTGGAGAAAAATATAAGTTGGAGGAAAAAAATAATGATGATAAAAAGTGTACATTGGGATGGAAAGTACCATGAGTACCATATTTGTGTTTTATTTTTGATAATTAGTGTCATATTTTTTTTCTAATTGGTTCCCTATGATTAGACTTGTGATTTTGTAAAATATTTTGTTTTCAAGAATGGAATATAGTCTGTAAATGCTATATAGAGGACTGACATAGGTTGAGATACACATTTATATAACCACTAAGGCCTCTTAATTATGATAAGTGTTATAGTGGGGTGTTTTTAAAGACTCTCATCCATATGAGATGTTAAATTTTGGAATAATTTCAATATTTTAATTAGTGGGAAAGTCACATTGAGAAGAAGAAAATAGATCCATATTTAAAGTTATTGTGAAGTATAAAAATTGAGTATTGGTCATGAAATTATGTCCTTTGGGGTTTTTTGGAGGTTCAAAACAATGATATATTTTTCATGGTGTGGCTGAGCTATCAGTATCTAGTTGTTTAGAATCATAATATAGTCGTTGGACAACAACAAGCTAACTGATATCTAACTAGAGAAACCTGGATGAAGAAAAGGACCACTGACTAGATTATGGTCTAGTATTGGATAGATAGTATTATAAATAATTTACCTGATACATTTCCTAGAGTCACTGACTATCTGGTGGTATTTTTATGGGTCATAATTACAATTCTTCCTCTTGGTTTTCTATAGAGGAAGCCATTTGTTTATTCTTTCTATTTCTTAAACATAATAGGAGTGGATTAACCTCCCCAACCTCAGTAATCCTTCAATTTGAAGCTTTTTATTAGAATTCATGGTATGGTTATCTCATTCGAATCCATCTTTCTTCTCCTTATTCCTTCTCATATCATGGTGGAATCATCCCAATACATTGGGGTTTTTCATGAAACCAAGATTGCAGACGATCCACGATGATTTCTATATATAATATCTCATAGTTTTGATAAAGTTATGTTGTCCCAAAAATTTCATTTTGGATTTTATTAAAAATAAAAATATATTTTGGATGGAAATGATTCCAATTGTTATGGATTTGGATCAAATTATTTCTAGGGGTGCATTGGGGACATATCGTGAGAAGTTGGTAATTGTTTAGAAATAAAGGGATGGTATGATGTGTTTTAAATATATTTACCTTTTTTAATTTGAATTAATTAATTAATAATAAAACACTTAATTAATATTTCTATATTATTGAGCTTGAGTTATGGCCTTAGGTGATTAGTCTGGCCTGAGGTGGTCCTTGGACGAGGCTTGGTGGGTTTAGTCTGAGATTTAAACCATTTAAGGATAATTTGGTTTCATTTTTCTAATATGTAGGCGGGTTTTAGTAATAACACAATTTCATATTCATGTTTGATTCATGGTGCATGTGTATGTACTACCTCACAAATAAGGAAATAAACCTCCTTTATTAATTAAATTTTTAATATTTCGTTAAATAATTTAATTTAAATTGATATTTGAATCTCACATGGGAATGAATGAATAAAAAATAAATAAGATTCATTATCAACCAGAGACCTAATTTTCATGTGTGGGGCTTTTTCCACTGATAGTTTAGGATTATAAAAATGGAATGCAAAGAAATTTTAACACCTTTTTGGGTAAACATAAGAAGTAATCATTAAATTGACATAATCATAAATATTGAATTTAATGTAGGATGACATAGTTTCCCCTTGATTGAGATGAGTGTTTTATTAGATGTTCATGGACATGATGGCCTTGGGGAAATGTTTTGGGGAACCTTTAGATCTTCCTAATGAGGAATACAGAATATGGGTGTGGCCTGACCCTATAGGTCATCATCGAACTATGAGATATATTATATAATCTGGGAAATGTGTGATGAACTTGAGGTGCCTCCAGGGGTTATAACCTTGTGAGGTATTGAAACAGAACCCACAAGGGATGTTAGTGTTTGATAAAACTTAGGGGTCCATAATAGGTACCTGATATATGTAATGAGATCAGTGGAAACTTATTATGGGTATTGCGTAGTGGTGGTGTTAGGTGTCACCGAATAACCTGAACTAAACAAGTAAGGTGTGAGGACATGTGGTCCATGAAATCAAGTGTATTATATTTGAAATAGTAATGATTATTGGAATGGGAGACCCAAGGATTGTTTAAAAATTGGGTGATTGTTCTTTTTAATTCATTTGTCATGATATGTTGTTTTAATGAAATGAATATCCCATCGAGGTAGTGATTATATTGATGTATGTTATATTTTCATTGAGTGTTTTTGTTAATATTTTATTAGAAAACTACGTAGGAGGACATTTATGATAACTTTTATGAAAAGAACCATTAATAGATGGTCCATTATTTGAAGGAAACCACCCCTAATGGTTGGTCAATGATATTGAAGAAAAAACCCATAATGGATGGTTCATGACCCTAAAAACCCGTTACTATTCAGTCTATTATATTGGAGAGAAAATTGTTAATTGGTTACATGTGATGTCTAAAGAAAAGACACCTTTTGGGGTTTTCCATGATACCGAGGGAAACAACCTTCTAGATGGTATTAGATAATTGAACAACTATATTTTTTTAGGTATTCCTGATATTGAATTTCATGATATCCAAGACATTTTCTGAGATACTCTGATATTTTATGAAGAAGTTACCATCAACCTTGGATGTATACTTGAGGATCAACAAAATTTTATTTAATTATATTGAGTATTTATTTATTTTTAAAATTTTTACACACATATAACATTATTTTTCATATCTATCAGCCCATATTAAATTTTACATACTAGGATATTTACTCACACCCTACTCTATCTACCATTTTACATAGATAAATATTCAAACTCTTACTTAGATACAAGGATATGGTAGGCATATGACCAATTTATTCATGGTCAGTTAGATTAACTAAATGTCTGGAAAGTGGGAGGAAGTGAGTATTGAATTTGGAAACAGTGCCTTTATTATATTTTATTTTTTTGATCTTTTTCCATACATGATTGGCCTCGTGGGTTATCAGTCTTGTATTCTTGTGTGACTTCTTTTCATTTTGTTATAACATGTTCAATGTATCTATTATTCACACATACTCTAATTTGATGGATGTGTGTGATATTTTGTTTATTTCCACTATCAACTATAATCTGATATTGTGGTATAGTCTCACCATGGGACCATCTTATTCCTTCGATGCTCATAGAAAATCCCTAGATTGTGGGGAGACATGCATGAGGTCATGTAGTACCCCCAATCTTGCTATAATCTGATATAGTGGTATAGTCTCACCATGGGACCATCTAATTCCTTCGATGCTCGTAGAAAATCCGTAGATTGTGGGGAGACATTCATGAGGTCATGTATTACCCCCAATCTTTCTATCGTTCATAGTTAAAAAGGATGGAATATTATAAGAAATATAACATTAAAAACCTACACCATATTATAAAAAAATTATTCATTTAAAATATTACTTTTAGAGAATAAATATAGAAAATTAAATTGAATGTAGTATAATTGGATAACAAATAAAAAAATAGAGTAACTGTAATTGAAAATTTGGGACTATTTTTGTCTCTTAGATTTTTGAACCCTATAAACATTAGTATAAAAAGGAAATAAAAGATTATTAATTTAATTGTAATCCTTGAAAATAAAGAATTTAACCTTGATTGTAATTGATGTAAAAAATTAACTATGAAAATTTGAGGTCTTTAAAGGAAGTATAAAACTTATACAGTCATTGGGAATATGACTATTATAATAGTAACCTAACCATTAAGAATAGTAACCTGATAATTAGAATAGTAACATTGCCTTTGTATTAGAAAACAATTATTTGGGTAACTTATAGAATAAAAATATAATGAATTTATATCATAAGAAATTTATGTAAATGGTACTTGACACAAATAAACTATAATTTAATATTTGGAAAAAGAATATGTGTTATTTTTTTAATAAAATTATATCATAAATAAGAAAATTTGAAATAAAAGTTTATTTTCATAATTTGTTTTTAAAACATGTAATGTTAAATAAATAATATCCTTATTGAATGGAATAATAATAACTTTTTCTATGGGTCACACTTTTGATAGTTCCTCAAAAAATTTTATTCCTAAAAAAATAATGATATTGTTTTAAAATTAAGGTTATTATATTCAAAAATAAAATAAAATAAAATGAATTATAGTTCTTACTCACTGTAAAAAAATTAGGTTATGGGGATGTATTGGTATTTTTTCTAGAAATAATAAAATAAATAAGCGAATAGTAAAATACCGTATAAGCAGTATATTTTATAATAGAATATATAAATGAATTTTTGATGTTTCTAGAATTTAGATGAAAATTTTAATATCACCTTCAATATTATATCACCTGACTTATATAATTGAATCTCATTTTATTACCAACTGAATATATAATATTTAATTCTTAAACACAACTATACTCCCCTTATATAAGCCACCCTCCACAAATTTCTATATACTTTCAAAAAACTATAATTTACATTATTCTACCTAAATACATGACCAAATGAATTATCCATTTCATATAATTTATTTTCTCACCAAAAGACCGCTCTAAGAGGTGATATGTTGTATTGTAAAGAATCAATGTCAATGTAATAATATATGTTTTCTATTTCTCACACCTTTCAATTACATTTCATTATTCTTTCCACATACTTTATATGAATATAATTAACATGAGTTTCTTCTTATAATTATGAACATAATTACATTTTATTATTAATTTTATCTTAATATAATACATATAATACATTTTTATCTTTTTGGTAATAGTAATCCAATCATGGCATATTTTAGCCTCTTAAATGGATGATGTTATAAAATAACTAGTATTTATTTCATATATGGTTATAATAAATCATTTTATTGTAAAATGGGAACATAATAATTATATCATAAAACTATTCATTTTAGCGATTTTTTTAAAAACCATATCATTAAATAAAACAAAATTACGTTCATAATGTGTGGTAAAACCGCCTAAATGAACAGACCCTTAAATGAGAACATTTATACTCAATAAAGATGGCTATTTTTGAAGAATTATGTATATTATCAACAATTTAATCTAATTTATTTCATTAACATCATTTCATAAAACTTATAGTGTCATGAATTCATTTCAAAAGAACTTCAATAATTAAAAATAAAATAATGTGACTTTAGAACCATGAAAAAAACAATCCTGAGCTGGTGTACCAAAACATGATGTCTTAATAAAATTATTATAATGGAAATAAAAGAGAAATAAAAAATTAAATATACATATCTTTTTGTAAATCATGTATTTAATAAATATAATATTATAAATTTGGATTTCAGACACATATACCTTAAAATTTGAGACATGGTGTAAGAGAACTCCAAAAACAACATCTTTAATTTTAATCAGTGATTTTTATAAATTTTCCCCTATTTCTGTCTCTATTGTTCACATTTAATTTTTTTAAAATTAATTATATATTTTATTTCAAAATATACCTAGTTCTTTTTTCATTAATTTTATGTGGATGTATAACTTTTTAAAATTTCCCTCTCAATATTTTTACTAAATAAACCCTGATTAATGAGATGAATTCTTTTAATTATTCTATTTCTTGTTTTGATATATTCAATCCTATTCTATTCCATGGTTTCTTAAAAAAATAATAATTTTATACAAAACAATCTTGGTTCATTTGTTATCTTAAAAAACAAAATTTTCATAACTTCTTTAGAGGTTCTCTACTGTTTTCTAAAAATTGTGTTTTAGATGTTCATTTATATACATACTTCTCCACTCCTTTGTTATAGAGTTTTCTTCACATAAATTCCATATTTATGAACTATGATTATTTACTCAATACTAAAAATTAAATAATATTTAATCCCTTGTTTTATTAGTATTCTTTTTTATTATGTATATTTTGAATGCTATGAAATAAGATCATGTCTATCATTTATTTCATTGTTTTTCCTTAAGATTATGCTTTGTATTTTGTTTCCTTATATGGAAGATATATTATACTAAATTATATATTTCTATTAGTGGGACAAAAAATATACACCCCCAATGCATTGAGTAATATTTTCATCTCATAAAATTCCATGTATGGTGAACAATCAATATCCCCAACACATTATGTTATGTTGTCGTGGTACTGAGCCTTGTCTTGTTCTTACGATGTCATATTTTGTATTGTTTATTGATTACAATTTTTAATTTATATTATGATATAATATTTCTTATAATATTATAATATTCCATTGTATATGATCCTCTAATTCAATTAAATAATATATCTCCTATTGAATCACAGGTTGTAATATATTATCATATTTATTACATCACTAAGAGTTATAGGTCACAGTTTTCCATTATTTATATCCTCAAGTTATTCTATGTTGTGATAGATGTTTAATTGGATTTAAATCCAAATTAAATAGATATAAATTAATATGACACAGTTTATTATTAATTCAATTTATTGTGTATCTAATATCTCAAAAATATTAGATCTTTTAATTAATGGGTTTTGTTTTAAATTTATATGTCCTCAAATTTATCTAAAAATATGCGTATTAGGATCATATATTTAGGTTATTTTCTATGTTATTCACTTTCACCTACATTTTATTCCCATACATTGTCTTTATTAATCTATTCCTTTTTTTATTTTTTTGGTGTTTTATAAATTATTCATGTTATGATTTTTACATTTCTTTGATATAATTTTACTCCTCTTATTCCATGCTGGTAAAGGTTTTTTTTGTTTATCAATATGCGACACATTGTTCATAGTGTTTTTAGTAACTTTTTATTCTAAAGGAAACTTTTTGTGGATTTACATTCCTCTTCTTTTCTAACAACAGTAATTAGTTTTAGGATAATAAAACATTTTTTATTCTAAATAGTTTACTTAAAATTCATATTTTATTTTTTCCTCCTATTATTCAAAAAATATACTTCCTTCTCATTATCATAATCACAAACTTTCATCAATATAAAACCATTTTCAAAATTCCAAATTCCAGCACACATAAAACATTATAATGGGAGTTTAATTTTTTTATTTTTCAATCCCCCACATGATGTTATTTTATATAATATCTATTATTCTTTAATTATCTTGCTCTTATTTTTCATAATATTAAGATTCAATAGAGAATTCATCTTATTTTTCCTTGATTTTATGATTTCCATTGTATTTAATACCAGGTAATAAATTATATTCTTATTAAATACAAGAAATTTTATCATTTCATATGGTATAATGAAATTATATTTATCACTACGAGACAATTAATACCTCTCTTTTATCGGAGAACCATTTTTATCAAATATTTCAAAGATATTTTTCATAATTTTCCTAAAAAGGGTTGAATTAACTAGAGGGTATCCCAAACCACTAAGTATTCTAAAAATAACATTCAAACTTGTAAAATATTCATATAAAATTAATTCTCATCAATTTTAATATCTTAAAAATTGTATCCTCACATTGATAACTTTTCTAACTTAACTTTGATGTTATCTTCCATAATAGTTTCAAGATTTTCCCACATTTCTCTAGTTTTTTGGGTACAATCAACTTAATATAAAAAATTTTATGATAAGGACATCATTATATATTTTCTTATTTTTCTATAAAATTATTTATTAAATTTATTAGAAAATATCATGGGACCATATTTCTCAATTGAATTAAACCAAAAGTAGCATCATTTTCAACTTTTAATAGGAGCGAATGAAGACAAGGAATTCCCTAATTTCTGTTCACATGATATTTTTTTCTAGATACAATAGGAACACATAAACTAATTATAAAAATAAAAGTATACAACTTCAATAAATATTAGGAGATTTCAGAGGAAACCATGGTTCTATGACACCAATCAAGGTGATTTGGAGAATGATGTAATAGTAAAAGTGGTATTGAATTAGTGTTACTATTATAATTTTTTTCTTGATAGTAACCAATAATAATTTTTAGAGTCTTGATATCTAAAAAATTTAATATCACCATAACACACATTAAATAATAGTATAAATAAAAACAACAAAAATATATGTTTTTTACATTTTTAATGCCAATGTGGGTATCTACCACTTATTTTTTTGGGTCATGCCTAATAAAAAAATATTCTCTATATTTTAAAATTGATTATAATAGATTTCATAGTATAATTCATTAACCAAAACATAAATTTTTTGATTTATTGTAAAAAATATATTTTAGGGGATGTTTCAAATACAATTCCCTCAGAAAATCACTATATCTTATTAAATATATATATTTTTCCTCCAATGTACAATAATTTATCAAAATAGAAATTATTTATTCATTATAAAACTCTAGTATTATTAACATAAAATATTTATATCTTCTAATACTATAGAATAATCTCTATGAAATTTGACCTTCATCTTCTTCAACTTCTGTCTGTCTTGAATATTCTGTAGGAATAAAGCATATTAGACTTGAATTATCAAAACCATTCTATTTGAATAAGTCTCCACCATAATATAAAATATTCTACATTTATAAAAATATATTATCTTTTAAATTTTATATTTTTAATTACTCGAATGAAGTAATCAATAAATATGTATTATGTAATTTAAAGAAATATTAGTTCCTTAAATAATTATAAAATATTCTCTCAACTATTTGTTTTTGAAAATTAGGCTTCACGATATTCTCTATATAAATTGACATGTTTTTTTATTTATTTCACCCCTTACCCAATTTCCATAAATTATTTCATTTTATCATTTAAAACGAGTCAAATATTCCAACTTTTAATTTCCCAATATGTGACATCAAATAATTATTTTTATATATTATTTCCTAAAAAACCCAAAATAATTTGGTAGTGATCATATAAATTAATTCTCATTAAATACAGATTATACACGGTGTAATCCATAGATTGATTCCTCAGTATCATGAACCTTAATATTTGATGATCATAAAATCATCCTCTAACATTAGTCTCTATAATTCTCACATTTTTCTAAACTGGGAAACCTTATGTTACAAATTGAATATAGTATGTACCACAATAGTGAGCTATAAAATCTTGTGTATCCTAAACAATATCTTCCATATTATTAGGAGGAGATTACTTATTCTTAAAAAATATTATATATGGATTATTATATATTTTTAATTATCCAAAATGTATTATGTATATCAAAAGGTAATATTAATTTCCAAATTTTACACTACAATACCATCAGTATCAAATGAAATATAATAAGAACAACCTATTATTTATTATGCATGTTAAAAAAAATATTACATATCAATGTATGGTTTTTTCCATTTCCATATTTTATCACATACTCTAGAAAATATCTTCCATATTCATTGACATATATTACATATTATTAAAAACATTATGTATGCTAATAATATCTTATGTATCAATATGTTTCTTTTATATTACCATATTTCAGCATAGACCCCATAATATATCTTCTATATAGTACATATTTTTTTATGATATATCATAAAAATCACTATAAGATCTTTCCTTTTCCACAATTAAAAATGAAATTCAACAAATATTATTCATATTCAAATGTATAAATTATATATATGTATTAAAGCCTTACATACCCAATACATTAAAAATTATACAAATTATTCAATAAAAGAAATCATCTTCGGTATTTTGAACTCAACTCCAATAAATATTACCTACATAATGTCCTTTAAATTTACATCAAATTCATTTTTAACATCTCAAAAAATATTCTCAATAACCTTTATTGATCATCTCTTATAATATAAATCACTCAGAACCAACCTAGAATAATTATACTGGGTTTATCAAAATAATATATGGAAATTATTAGATTAATGATACATGGAATTATAATCACTATGAGATCATGAATATATATATTTATAAATTCTAGTAATCAAAATCACAAAATCAATTTGTTATATGGTGTCATCTCTAATAGACTGAAACTTTCACTAGAGAAAACTATTAACATTCTCAAAACATTGTTTCAAACATGATATCAATTCTTATAATGAGAATTTTCTTTATTCATGGGCCTTCCATTTTTTCTGTATGGATACACTACCCATTTAAACATAACATATTTGAGTAAAATTATTAGTAGGTGATTGTTGACACTACGAAATATTTTCCTTGCACTTTTTATAAAATTGATGATCAAAACCTCACATAGACCGAAAATGATGACTTATATTTGAAATAAATCATTATGCGGAAATAATGAGCATAATGGATTCCCATAAGTCACAACTAAAAACATCATCAAGCATGCCCAATAATTTCATGGTGTGACTATATTTGTCATGGGGTCCATTGAATATTGTAAACAAACCATCTGAAAGGGTCCATAAAATAGACTAGAAATGATCATGGAAAGGGTTGTTGGGGTGTATCTGCTATGTTATGGAGAATATGTTTTATCCAAGTGAGCTATGTAGGTACCTTTAAGTAGCATCAACACACATGGTACCATTATATCAGAATATTCGGTGATCCTGGACATTGTTCTGTGTGACCAGCTTGCACGATTGTCCCTTTTAGATCAGGTGTGATATACCCGATCAAGACACCTAAGAGAGATATTCCTTACACCCGAGGTCCTATATTTTCATATAATACAATGGTGTATTCATTTTTCTGGATGGACCTTATTGAAGTATAACCAACACTCTACACACCCTAGCCATTCACACAAGGGATCCAAAACCATCTAGGTATCTTTCTAAAACCATAAGAAGAGGAAATTAATGTTGAATAGTGAAATCAAATTCATCCCAGGGTTTATAATAAATAAAACCTACATGAGTTACTTTCTCAACCCATGCATAAAAAAGTATACCATGATGTACCCTTCATCGGATAGGGAGTTACCTTAGAGTCCTCCGAGAACACCAGTGGGGACCCTTGAATCCTTGAATAAGTTCTCAGCCATGTGTAGTCACCCAGCTGGTCCAATATCCATGCTGTTAACAGTTTGTCCAGTCCTACCTACATGAATCAACCCCTACATGACCCTCCTTGGTTCATGCTAACCTCCATCCCACACGATCCACCCATCGGGCCTTTATTAAAGATATCTATGTTAGGACATATCATCCTTTGGGTCCAATGTCTGAGAGGGATGAAGTGGAAACTTCCAAAGATTCCTCCAAACATTCATAGAAATAGAAAAAAGTCACACTAATGGGTCTCCCATTTCAATTTGTATTTATACATTAATAGGTTTCCCCAGCATGTCTTATCAGATGGTTGGGATCCTCGGGGATTGTGTGGATTTTTTTTCCACAATCATGAAGAATATTACCCTAAGAATAGGGTATGGTGTTCTCTCTATCAGATGAAATGTCTAGGAGAATGTCCTAACCTTGAAGTCTTTATGAACTAGATCCTCCAATTCTTGACAATGAGGGTGATTATTATGATTTATTTTAAATTATACATGGAATGTTATCCAAATACCTCACCAAAAAACATGTTTTAGGGAATCCTCCCAATTTGAATCCCCTATAATGTTTTCTAGATGTTTCACTCTTGCTCCTATCTATATCCTTGCCACCACCAAGGAGCCTACTTCCTTATCCATACCCTAGACTCATTCAATGGTAAGGTGTTGATAGAGAAGTGTCGTGGCACCAACATCTTCCATCAATAAAAGAGGTGGAAAAGAAGATTGGCAGAGTCAATGACCCATCCCTAATTATCTGGGCATTGTCTCCATATCCACCTATAGAAAAAATCATATTGTGTGGTATCTAATATATAACACTACATCTTATTTCTGACAGTTATCATGAACCACATGGTATTAGAGGTCAATGGTTATCATGAAATCCATAATACACATTTCATTTAATTCAAAAACTTGAACTCTGATTCCTCTTATAACCATGATACATTGGAAACCTACCCATGGCTCGAGATCAATTGGAATCCTTCATAGGAATAATCTCTAATTAAAACTCCCAAATTACCATAGGGAAACTTAAGAGTGTAATTCATGATCAATTTAACTATGAGAAATCTGATTCCTACTATAAGTATGATACATAGGATTCCCACCTAGGGCTTAATCTCAATGATCACACTTCTTAGCAGTAAGCCGCAATCCTGATCCCATTTAACTGGGCATCCTCCTCAAGAGTTAGCCCTGAATTAAACCCGCAAATCATCAAGACTCAATAAATCCCTCATGATCCATACAATGAGAATCCTCTTTAAGAGTAATCCCTAACTTAATCTGATCAAAGGGTCATAATCTCCTTTGAGATAAACCTTTGAGGGATTTCATAGGCATAGGTCCTCACAATATAACTATGTGGAATTTGATTCCTAAAAAAAGGGATATTCTAGAAGCCTCTGAGAGGTTTAAAACCAACATACAAAATCAACCCTATTCACTTTGGGTCATATTCCAAGAAGAGTCTATTTCAGCATTGAAATTGATTTCCCTTCCTGGTTATCGAGGTTTCCTTGGCACAGTCAAACACCAAAACATTAAAAGAAACTATCCACCTAGATGTCCCTGCCACATGATGTAAAACTATACAATTAAGTCCTTTTCACATGACCATAAAAGGTATGACACACCCCATTAAGTAAAAATATACTTTGTGGGTTCAGATTCCATTATCTGTGATACATTTTAGGCCCATTTTCTGGTTCAATCCCAACACTGAAACTACATCATTCTCCCTAAATGAGGATATAATATATAGTAATCTTCATCTCCCTAGATGATGATACACTCTAGAGCACCCCACCGTGGGGCTAAAAATCCGCAACAATGTAATAACAACTAATGAATCTTTATGTAGTGTGTAAGAGGATACTATTGATTAAGATCCTCATATATATATATATATATATCCATTAATAATGAACCTCAGATACATAGAAATTATTCATTATTCCATATATGCTAAAAATTTATTATTATCTTGACGGATAAGCATATCATAATTGGAAATTAATAAAGGATTCATGAATATATCTTATATTTATAGGAGGGTCATGGAGTAAGAAATAATTCCCCCCAAAAGGGTGTAATGAGGCCAACCATGCATCATCTCGACCAATGTGATTTCTCTAGCATCATTGGTGAAACCTCCCAATGAGCTCTTTCCATTGGAAAGTAGGTCCATCATGGAAAATGAACTATTGTGTGTTTCTAATTCCATGTATATACCCATTGGGAAATGTTTGGAAATAGTGATTCCTTACTAGAAAACACTTTTTATTGGGAAATATAAAATGGTGAACCCGATATGATAACTCAATCAAGATGATAACATCAACTATATGTCATGGAAATTCAATATATAATAGAGTTCCAATCAAGAAAACCAATCACTCATTGTGTCCATTCAAATGAGATGTTATTTAAACATGGTTTTTAGTTTTTTTTTCAACCTCAAGGAACTTAGTCTCCGAGATATCATCAATCAAATGATGTCATTATTGATTTCACAAATGAATTCCCCAACAACTACTCAGGTTAGATCCTCATAAAAATAGAGGATTCCATCACCAACCTAGTGTATTCAACGTTTCTCCTCAAGCTCAATGTTCTAGGAATTCCATTAAAATACCACAATACCATCCTTGGAGGGTTCCCGGTAAGCCTCCATATCACTAACAAACACATAATAATCAATTTAATGATTACTAGTGCTCCAAAAGAAAACAATTACAACCACTATCTTCAAACATTTAGTTAACCTTTCCTTGAAAAGCACCAATCACCTCTCCCTTATTTTGAGGAGGTGTATCAAGAGGCCACATAAGACCTCATATAAAATACACATGGTAATTTCGCAAGTACTCTTTCCAAAAATCATTTATGGTAATGTTTTGGGGTAGTGAACCCAAAACATGATGAGGGTGTCATCATCAGCCAACCAGACTAGGTCCTTAAGGCCCAAACATGCAAGATGGCCCACTGGAGTTCAAAAATTATCACTGGGGATCTAGGAAACACACCTATCTCATAAAAATATCCCAATAGTCCAATTTTGTGTCCAACCATGACAGAGAATTTTCAACACCCCACATTTATTGATCCATCCATCTGACTCACATGGATTCATTCAAAGAATCCTACAAACCAAACATGGAAAACCCCCACAAGTATGAATATACACCTACCTACACTCTCCATGCCTATCGGTAGAATCTTATGAAATCACTCAAATAATCCCACTGAAAAACATGCCACCACCCTACTAGATAAACCATACACCTTCCTTCACAAACCGAGACTACATACAAACACATCTAGTATCACTCATGGAAGCCTTATAACCAAATATAGAGGCATACATCAATATGGAACATACATATACTTGATCACACCATGTCTTCTAGTAGATTCTTTTGGCAGTTCCCAGATAAAAGAGTCAGAAATTCCCAACATCAAGAAAGGGGTAGACTCAACTATATGTCTCCACACACATGTACTGTATGTATCCACAGGATGGAAAGGGAGGAAAGGAGCAGGAACATACAGATACTCTAGACATAAAGTGTACATATAACCCTATTTTAGTCGCTGATGTCAACAAGAATATCCTGGAAATGGTTAAAGGGAAAATTTACTTCCCTACCCAAATCCTAAAAAGGTGCTAAGACATCGTAATGGTAACGAAGGAAGTGCTAGATGGTTGAACACATTACTCTATCCCCACAAGTAAGGTGACTCAGCATCATGTCTCTCTATAGTAGATATACACCTCTTCTGCTATACAGTAGGGTCATGGGGAATGTTACCCATAGTATATGGAAAACATGATCTAGAACATAAACACACATTAACTGGATATATCCAACCAATTCCAATGGACACTCCAAGGCAGACACAAATTCCTACCCATGATAACCACTTCTCTAAGCAAGTGGCCCATATTTCTCGTAAGAAGGCATCAAAGAAGGATCCTCAAGACACGTGATTGGAAAATCAAGGGAGATCTATTTCCCAACTGTACTTAATGATACCGTTAATGAAGACCTAAAATGTTTATATATAGAAAATCATAATCCAACTCTCTCGTTACTAAATTAAAGGATAAATAATAGTAATTCCAAAGGTCCTCCTCACACACTTAACATTAATGGAATTATTCATGTCTACAATTCATCTGATATTGAGAACCTATTTATTGCTGAGAGCCATTAGAACCATCCTTGGGGCTTGAAGACCTAGGAGAAATAGTTCTTTACACTTTCTATAATCAACCATTGTGGTCCTCACCATGATGAAATCCGCATTGAATATTCTCTCTATAGTAGTGTTTTGTGTTGTAAAGAGATTTATCAAATAAAAAATGTAGTGATGAGAATAACCTCCTATAAAAATGTTCATGAAAACAGAAGGACATCCATGTTTGATGCCTAATCATTGGTAGGTGAAATCCTTCCTCAATCGGAATATTGCCCAAGGTGATGGTCAATCTCCAAACCTCCATTGGTTCACCTACCTACTATCATTGTATAAGAAATTCCAAAAAATATCACAACATGGGAAAAAGCAGTTAGGAATAGTCTACTCTCATCAGACCTTCTAGAAAAACCTTTAGTGAAAGACAAAGAAGACATTCTAAATAATAGGAAACAATTTACCAAATAAGACATTACTATCTTGTTTTGTCATTTACCCACCACTCGATACATCTTTCTATAAGTATTTTAAGAAGATTGTATGAACGAAATCCAAATAAATATATGGAAGAATCTTTTTCACATGAATGAAAAGGTATTACTCTATAATGAGTATCAAAGAAACATTAAGGTAATAGAAGAAATGAAATTCCAAATTTACAAGGTAGCTCTCCTGCCATCCCAACATTCAAGGATCAAGAAATTGCAAGAATCTCTTCAACATGAAATCCTCGACGCATTAATTATGTTGTGATGGTTAATTACTGATACCCAGTCCAATGATTGTATTAGAGGATGGGGTGAACATGGAGGGTTACATTTCAATACATCCCTAATCAAAAAATACCACCAATGTTTGGATCATGCAATGTCATAGCCCAATTACATCTCCCATTAACATAATAGGTTCATAACTAAGGACATGCTTAAAAAATTTCACCTCGAACTAATCTCATAGATGTAGGGATAAAAGTGAGAAGGATAGTGAAATATTATTTTATTAGGCATATGTGAATATCATGAAACCTTAATATTTGGGGGAAATATTTCATCATATAACACCAATGTCCTAAATAGAACAATGGTCTTCAGAAATGAGATATTCAAGTGAATGATAAATGATGCACCCAATGCAGGTTTGAACAAGACTCCCTAAAACCACAAGATAATATGACATAGAATCATCCAAATAAGTTCAAGAGTAACCCCAACTCTCTGGGATTGGGTATTTTTTAAGCCAAACCTTGATTTCAACAAGCCAGACATTAATTATTGTGAACGTACAACATAAATAGACCCATCCCCCATGGATGGTGGATTTTTCATTTCAATAATCTTCTCCTCAGTGGCAACTAATATTTTCTAGATTAGGGAAAATGATGCAAAATTTTTCCACTTAGTTCATTCCATCCTATGAATAGGTATCCTCATTAGGGACATGCCTGGATGAATGATCTATAGATTCCATTTGGAGTTCCATTCACCAAACTATTCCCAAATAATCAATGAAGGGGATAATAACTCCTCACATACACTAGTGCAGAAAACGTTTTTTACGTCGGTTATTTTTTATTATTTACGTCGGTTTTTAGGCGACGTTAATACGGACGACGTTATAAATAACGTTTTTTATGTCGGTTATTTAAAACCGACGTAATATCCCTAACTTCACGGTGGTTATCACGTCGGTTCATATAATAACCGACGTGATAAATATGCGCGGGGGGCTTTATCACGTCGGTTATTCCCTGAACCGACGTGATAAAAGTCCTGGGATATCGTTTATCACGTCGGTTATGTCATAACCGACGTGATAAACCCTTCCCCTGGCCTATTACCATGTCGGTTATTTAGGAAACCGACGTGATAAAAAGGCCTGGGAAACATTTTAGCACGTCGGTTATTCAATAACCGACGTGGTAAATCGATTCCCAGGCCTTTTATCACGTCGGTTATACTAAGCACCGACGTGATAAAATCCCCGGGAAAGGTTTATCACGTCGGTTCTAGAAAAAACCGACGTGATAAACCCCTACCGATTTATTTACCACGTCGGTTATTTTATAACCGACGTGAAAGAATTTTTTTTTTTTTTAAATAATTGCACTGCTCTCACCAAAAAGCAACCAGAAACCAAACAAAAATAACCATGCCAGCCCTCCCCCAAGCCCCAACTGAACCCCACCCTCATCTATACCCACCTAACAACCTGGCCAGCCCTCCCCCACCACATTGGAGCCCCACCACAACCCTTGGACACCCCTCCCATATCCCTTGGACACCCTCCACCCCTTGGACACCCCCAAGACCCCTAGTACAGCCTCAAACACCCATTGGACACCCCCCCCCCCACACCTTGACAGCCCTCCCAGACCCCTTGGACACCCCCCCCCCTCATTTACACCCAACCTGCCCCTTGGACACCCCCCCACCCCTTCGACAGCCCCCCCACCCTCATTTACACCCCCCGAACACTAGGACAGCCCCAAACACCCCTTGGACACCCCTCCCATATCCCTTGGACACCCCCCCACCCCTTGGACACCCCCCCACCCACTGGACAGCCCCCCACCCCCTGGACACCCCCCCGACCCCTTGGAAACCCCCCCTACCCCTTGGAAACCCCCCCTACCCCTTGGAAACCCCCCCTACCCCTTGGAAACCCCCCCATCCCCTTGGACAGCCCCAAACACCCCTTGGACACCCCTCCTATATCCCTTGGACACCCCCCACCACTTGGACACCCAACCGACTCCTTGGACAGCCCCAAACACACCTTGGACACCCCTCCCATATCCCTTGGACACCCCCCACCCCTTGGACACCCCCACCCTCATTTACACCCCCCCCCCCCCCCCGACCCCTAGGACAGCCCCAAACACACCTTGGACACCCCTCCCATATCCCTTGGACACCCCCCAAACACCCACCCACCCCCTTGGAACCTCTCCCCCCATACCAAAATCCAGACCAGAAAAACCATCAACAGTAGACCAAAACAAGAAGTAGAGAAAAATTAAACATTCACTTATATAACATTAAAAACTTACAATGTCAACTTCAAAAAAAACTAAATCCAACCTAAACGACTACGAAATACACAATTACATTGACAATATTCAAAATTACATTTTACATTACAAACAACTAAAAGTCAATCGAACCTGTAAAATAATTTGACCACTCCACTTGTAAGTGTTTGATATCTTCAGCAGTAAAGGGTTGAGGGTCATCAAAAAGCTACAAAGGAAAAGGATAGTAGTCAACGTGTATAATGAATAAATCAAATTGAAATATTATTAGAAAGAGGAAATCTTACCAGGTCAAAACTCAGAACTGTCCCAGTTGTTATTATTTCATACATAAATCTTAACATGTAATATCCGCATTCGATGATGCCTTGTTGCTCATGACATTTCTGTTTGAATGAGTGTAAATTCAATATATTATTTTTATGTAATAAATCAAAATGTACAAATTATAAATGGATATTTACCTTCGCATGTACATATTTGATCTTGTAATTCCTTTTCTTTGCGCTTTTTCGAAAGTGGACCCATGCCCTGTTAGAAAATAATACGAATGGGGTAAATTTAAAATTCATTATAATATATAAAACTATTGTGAAATTGAAACTTACATTTCCAATATATTCTTAAAACTTTCTCGCACATCATCATGGAGAGAGCATATCCAATAAAGTGTTTTCTCCCTAGGGCAAAAAACCCCTAACATCCAATGATCCCTGAGAAAAGGAAATTTAACGTTAGTGGTTTTTTATGTTAAAATATAATTAACTCTTTGAGAGGGATGTGTTTCATACCTCTCACAAAAAGGCATCATCCAACACTGTGTGATTACATTCTTTTCAAATCTATCAGCAATATAAAGCATTCTTTGTTCCTCATCCAATGCACATGCTTCAGGGGAAATCAATTGTGGGTCCATGAATCCATATACATCTGTCAGCTCATTCCTCTCACAAATTTTATACATATACCTAATACAAAGCAGACATAAGTATACATTTTTAATAAATATAACGCAAGGAAAAGGAGTTAAGACTTACATGATAAAAATTTGCACCACGTTGATGCCCATCTTATCTCCAGTGACAAACTCCATGATATCACTTTTCATAATCCCCACACATAGTTCACGTCCACAGACATGAGCTTCCATTGTAAAGTCATAATGATCCGCCAACAAATTTGAATATCTTGACAATTTGTCAAGACTGCTAGTATCTGCATCTGATGTCATAGCTATCTGTCTTTGTTGTTGTCTATACAGTATTTCTTTACCTTTGAAGTATTCCTGTAAAAATAAATTGAAAAATATATTAGTTTTCAAATGATAAAACATTAATAAAAATATAAAATAAAAGATATAACATCCATACCTCTATGGTAATGAGTCGAAGAAGTCTGGATGGCCAAAGTAAAAAATGGCCGATACTATGTCCAACTGTCGTCACCTCATCTGTAGGTAATGGTATCCGAGCTGATCTATCTATAATATCCTGTACAGTGACCCTCTGATTCTCTACCTCTAACTGTTGATGATGAACTGTATCTCCTATACAATATACCATCCCATATGCAACTATATGATGTTGAGGATCATCAACATACAACTCACAATAAGTAGGTAGCTGCGGCGGAGGAGGAGGATCAAAAATGGGGTCCGCAGGCTGAGGTGGGGGAGTGGGAGCTACTGGGAGAGGTGGAGTGGGAGCTGCACCCTGAAATTGTCTTTGCAAGTCTGCAAACATTAACTGCACCGATGCTATAATCTTGTCCTCCATTGTCGCATTAATATTATGGACTTCAGCCTCCAACGATTCTATTTTTTTTTATAAACTCCCTCAACGTTAGAAGTTGAGGAACGTGGCAACACTTTTCTTACCGATACACCTGCCGAATATCCTCTTACACGGCCAGGATGTTCGGGCTTTCCCAATGCCACAGATAAAATATCTTCCCTCCCAGATGGTGTAAATGTCCCCTGTGAACTCTTCTCCTCAAGAGAGTCCTGTAATAATTAATTGAACTTTTCTATAATGATTGGAAATATATGACGAAAATAGTAAACTTAAATAAATAAAATAGATATCTTACAATCCTCTCAACTACGAGTCTCGATTCTTCCGAAAGATATTGTCCTTTTTTGCCCTTCCGAGCTCTTTTCCATTTCTCATGTCTAGATGGAGGGGATGGAGGGGCCACCTCTCCAGAGCTTGAAGACTCAGCTCTTAGTTGTTGAAATTTTTCTGCCATCATTTGTTCTTCCAATAATGCATACCCTCCCCGAGATAAACTATGAGGGTATACATTTTTAGATTGGATCTCTTGATGAGCTTTCCTTGTTTGCTGTAAATTAAGAATAAGTAATCATTAACAAAACAATAATAAGATCATTTATATAAGAAAGCTTATAAAAGTTTACATTGCCCTTACCAAAAATGATTCTTTTCTTCTACTTTCAAAAAATTGTCTCCATGTGTCTTCATCTATAAAAGGATATATACGACATGGATTCTCACGACTCCTATGACCATAAATGAAATCAGATGAGAGGGTTGATTTGAAATCCCTCCATCTCCTAGCATCCAACGATAAGCATTTCTTCCTGACTCCTCCAGTGTCAGGAATATCAAATGTCATCTGATAAAAAAGAGGTTAAAAATATTATATATACTAGAAACATTTAAAGAACAGTCAAACAATAGCAAAAGATCTTACCAAAATGGTCTCCCACAGCTGAGAAATTATCGCCTTATCCACACTTCTCCAATCATCATAAAGAATGCTTACTTTGCTCTTAGCCTGAGTTGCTACAAAACCCTTAAAATCTTTAGCATTTGGACCTCTAGGAAGATCATCCTCATCAAACTCCACGACTATCCTCTCCTCCTTCGTACGGGCAAGTGATAATTTTGGTAAACGTGTGCACCCACGCTTACCAACCTTTGAACTCTTTTTCGTAATAGGAGCATGTGAATGTTCCTCCCCAGATGTATGACCAATATGCTCATCTCCAGAATCATGTGGCTGATCAACTGATTGATCTGTCATTTTCCTTCAAATCAAAAAAACAAACATTAGTTCACAAATAGAAAAGTGTACTAAATTACATAATAGTAAACATCGGTAATATGATAAGCATGTTAAACAATGATAAACATGGTAAACACAGGCAAAATGTTGCCAAGGAGTTGGCATAAGAAAGCTGAAAAGTGGACTCACTGATGCCACCGGCCGGCCGCTGGCTCACCACCGGCCGGCCGGTGGAGCAGACAGCCTTCCTCTGTCTGGACCACCGGCCGGCCGCTGGATCACCACCGGCTGGCCGGTGGACCAGACAGAGAGCCTTCCTCTCTGTCTAAACCACCGGCCGGCCGCTGGCTCCTCACCGGCCGGCCGCTGGTGATCCAGACAGAGAGGAAGGCTCTCTGTCTGGTCCACCGGGCGGCCGGTGGTGATCCAGCGACCGGCCGGTGGACCAGACAGAGAGCCTTCCTCTCTGTTTGAACCACCGGCCGGCCGCTGGCTCAACACCGGCCGGCCGCTGGTGATCCAGACAGAGAGGCTCTGTCTCTGTCTGTACCACCGGCCGGCCGCTGGCTCACCACCGGCCGGCCGGTGGTTCAGACAGAGAGCCTTCCTCTCTGTCTGAACCACCGGCCGGCCGCTGGCTCAACACCGGCCGGCCGCTGGTGATCCAGACAGAGAGGAAGGCTCTCTGTCTGAACCACCGGCCGGCCGGTGGTGAGCCAGCGGCCGGCCGGTGGTACAGACAGAGAGGACCGGTTGCCGGTGCGCGCAGGACTTCTCCTCTTTACGGTTTTTATTGTTTTATCGTTTTGGTTTGATACATATTTTAATAAGTAAAAAATTTACAGTATCTAACATTATATGAAAAAACTAAATGTAAACAAGATATATACTTGTGTTACCTGTAATTTTAGGAATGTACAGTTGGATTGTTTTCCCAAATTCCTTCGTCGTGATCGTTCCTAATGGCTAAAACCATGTCTTCAACATACTCATCATTATGTTCTGTTAATCTTTCCATGGAAGTAGGGATCTCACATAAATCAGCATCTTCATCAAATTCATCCTCACCAACATATTGGTTTTTCCCTTGTAAAACAACAGCCCACTGCATATCTGATTGATCTACTACATAGAAAATTTGTTTGGCATGTGTTGCCATTATAAAAGAATCAGCTGTGTCTTCCAATCTATTCAGATTAACAAGTGTCATTCCAAATTCATCGTATCTGACACTGTTGTTACCGATAAACCATTTACAGTTAAAAACGGGAACTTTAATTTTAAAGTAATCAGCCTCCCATATGTCTTCAATCACTCCATAATATGCACTTGATGCCGAAATTGGGTTTCTGTCCTTAGCACTCGAAAAATGCATTGCTTCTGCAAACACCAATACACCACTATTCTGAACTGCACTTCTGTTGTCCTGAGCTTTCGTATGAAATGTATAGCCATTAATGTCATAAGCGGACCATGTTATCACATTTAAAGATGGACCACCCACTATCCATTTTAATGTCTCTGATACATCTGATCTACCAAGCAAGGTCTTTTTAAACCATGGCAAAAAGGTTTTGTTGTGCTCATTCAAAATCCACATTTCTTTCTTCTTTGGATGACATTGTTTCAACTCATTAATATGCAATGTGATATACGGTTGAACATCAGCTATGTTATTCAAGATGTATGATTCTAACTTCTTCATATGTTCAGCTGACAGTGATTTGACTTTCAAGCCACGAATCCCCTTTCCCTCATTATTAACCCGTTCATGGCGAGATGGAGGCAAACCTATGTGTTGCGCCGTAGCCAAGTAACTCGTACAAAACTCTGCTACCTCCTCAGAAATATACTTTTCAATAATGGAGGCTTCAGGTCGATATGGATTTTTAACATATCCCTTTAATATTTTCATATACCTTTCAAAAGGATACATCCAACGAAGATATACAGGTCCACAAAGCCTTATTTCTCGAACCAGATGAATCAGTAAATGCACCATCATATCAAAAAAAGTTGGAGGAAAATACATTTCCAAATGACAAAGTATAATAATTGCATCCTTTTCCAAAATGTTCAAAGCATTCACATCAATCGCCTTGTTGCAAATTGAATTGAAAAAATAACACAACCTCATTATAGTCTTTCTGACACGGATGGGCAATATTCCACGCAGTGCAACTGGTAGAATTTGTTGCATCATGACATGACAATCATGTGATTTCATACCTATCAACTTCAAGTCTTTCAATGAGACAAAATTTTTTACATTTGAAGAATAACCTTGAGGCACTTTGATATCATGAAGACACTGACAGAAGCTACTTTTCTCCCTCTTCGATAATGTATGACAAGCCGGGGGAAGAAATGTTCGTCTTCCTTTAGGAGTGGGAGCTAACTCTAAACGTATTCCCATTGACAGTAGGTCTAACCTTGCATTCAACCCATCTTTTGTCTTTCCTTTAATATCTAGCAATGTTCCGATCAAAGAATCACAGATATTCTTCTCCACGTGCATGACATCAATATTATGTTTGACTTCATGATACCTCCAATATGGTAGCTCAAAAAATATTGACCTTTTCTTCCAAATATGTCTATCATTACCAGATTTCTGTGTCTTTCCCAATGTCACATCAAGGTTTTTCACCCTCTCAAAATACAATTCTGGGGATAAAGGTTGAGGTGCAGTATCAAATTCTTGTGAGCCATTGAATGCCTTTTTTAGTCTTCTATAAGGGTGATCCATAGGCAAAAACTTTCGATGACCCATGTACACTGTTTTCCTCCCATGATGCAATTGACAATATGACGTCTGTTGTTCGCAAATTGGACATGCTTTATGCCCTTTAACACTGTATCCAGACAAATTTCCATATGCTGGGAAGTCATTTATAGTGAATAGAAGCACTGCATGCAGTTGAAAATATTCCATTTTATAAGAATCATACACCCTAATACCATCAGCCCATAAAAGTTTCAAATCATCAATCAGCGGTGACAAGTATACATCAATATCATTGCCGGGTTGCTTTGGACCAGAGATCATGATACTCAACATGACATATTTGCGCTTCATACAAACTTCAGGAGAGAGGTTGTAAATTACCAATAAAACAGGCCATGAACTATGTGTGCTACTGAGGGTTCGGTATGGATTCATTCCATCTGTGCACAAGCCTAGTCTCAGATTTCTAATTTCATTTCCAAATGTAGGGTACTGGGCATCAATTTTCTTCCATTGTGGACAATCAGCTGGATGACGTATTTTTCCATCACATACCCGCTCATCAGCATGCCATCTTAACCTTTTTGCATCATGTGAATTAGCAAATAAACGTTTGAAACGAGGAATTATAGAAAGATACCAAAATACCTTTGAAGGGAGCTTTGTAATCTCTACATCAGCTTGTGATTTTTCTTTCACCTTATACCGTGATGTCCCACATTTGGGACACTCTTTCAGAAATTCATATTCCTTCCTATATATAATGCAGTCATTCGGACATGCATGTATTTTCCTGTATCCCAATCCCATTGGGCATAATATTTTTTTGGCCTTATAATGTGAATCTGGAAGATCGTTATCTTTTGGAAGAATGTCTTTCATCAATTGTAGCAGCTCTGTAAAACTTCTGTCACTCCATCCATGTTTCGCCTTCAGGTTAATCAATCTTAACACCGCCGACAAAACCGTAAACTCTGTACAACCAGGATATAATGGTTTTTCGGCATCACCATATAGACGTGCAACTCTCGGTTCTATCTCAATTTGTTCTGCTACAATATCGCGAATCATTTCATCAATTCCATCGGAGTTACCATCTTGCGATTCATTATCATCAGTGACATTCTGTCCAGTTTCGCCATGCCAAATCCAAGGGTTGTAACTCGGATTGAAACCATGACAAATCAGATGATCTTTTATCTCTCTACTTTTCAACTTCTTCATATTCAGACATTTCAGGCATGGACAGAAAAAAATGTCACTACTTGGAACATTTCGTTTAGCAAATTCCAAAAAGGCATCAACACCTTCCTCATATTCATTGCTCATTCGATGTGCCGTAATCCAACTTCGACTCATTATTACCTATAAAAAATAGCAAAAATATATATATTTTTTAGATAAGACAAATATATGTTTATATTAAAAAATTCATAATTTGAATATAACAATTTTGAAATATAAAACAAATCGATGTGTAAACCCCCCTGGACACCCCCCGACCCCTCTGGACAGCCCCCCACCCCTCCTGGACACAACCCCCCACCCCCGACCTGCTTGGACACCCCCCTGGACACCCCCCAACCCTCTGGACAGCCCCCCCACCCCTCCTAAACACCACCCCCACCCCCTACCCCCTTGGACACCCCCCTGGACACCCCCAACGCCCACCCACACCCTTGGACAGCCCCCCACACCCGCCCACCCCCTTGTAAACCCCCCTGGACACCCCCTGACCCCTCTGGACAGCCCCCCACCCCTCCTGGACACCACCCCCACCCCCTACCCCCTTGGACACCCCCCTAGACATCCCCCAACCCTCTGGGCAGCCCCCCCACCCACCCGGACAACCCCAAATACCCTCTGGAGAGGCCGCCACCCACTTGGACAGCCCCCCACACCCATCCACCCCCTTGGACAGCCCCCCACACCCATCCACCCCCTTGGACACCCCCCTGGACACCCCACCGACCCCTCTGGACAGGCCGCCACCCCCTTGGACAGCCCCCCACACCCACCCATCCCCTTGGACACCACCCTGGACACCCCCCGACCCCTCTAGAAAGCACCCCCACCCCTCCTGGACACAACCCCCCACCCCCGACCTGCTTGGACACCCCCCTGGACACCCCCCAACCCTCTGGACAGCCCCCCCACCCCTCCTAAACACCACCACCCACCCCCTACCCCTTGGACACCCCCCTAGACACCCCCCAACACCCACCCACGCCCTTGGACAGCCCCCCACACCCATCCACCCCCTTGGACAGCCCCCCACACCCATCCACCCCCTTGGACACCCCCCTGGACACCCCACCGACCCCTCTGGACAGACCGCCACCCACTTGGACAGCCCCCCCACACCCACCCATCCCCTTGGACACCACCCTGGACACCCCCCGACCCCTCTAGAAAACACCCCCACCCCTCCTGGACACAACCCCCCACCCCCGACCTGCTTGGACACCCCCCTGGACACACCCCAACCCTCTGGACAGCCCCCCCACCCCTCCTAAACACCACCACCCACCCCCTACCCCCTTGGACACCCCCCTGGACACCCCCCAACACCCACCCACGCCCTTGGACAGCCCCCCACACCCACCCACCCCCTTGTAAACCCCCCTGGACACCCCCGACCCCTCTGGACAGCCCCCCGCCCCTCCTGGACACCACCCCCCACCCCCTACCCCCTTGGACACCCCCCTGGACATCCCCCAACCCTCTGGACAGCCCCCCCACCCACCCGGACAACCCCAAATACCCTCTGGAGAGGCCGCCACCCACGTGGACAGCCCCCCACACCCATCCACCCCCTTGGACACCCCCCTAGACACCCCACCGACCCCTCTAGACAGGCCGCCACCCCCTTGGACAGCCCCCCACACCCACCCATCCCCTTGGACACCACCCTGGACACCCCCGACCCCTCTGGACAGCCCCCGACCCCTCTAGATAGCACCCCCACCCCTCCTGGACACAACCCCCCACCCCCGACCTGCTTGGACACCCCCCTGGACACCCCCCAACCCTCTGGACAGCCCCCCCACCCCTCCTGGACACCACCACCCACCCCCTACCCCCTTGGACACCCCCCTGGACACCCCCCAACACCCACCCACGCCCTTGGACAGCCCCCCACACCCACCCACCCCCTTGTAAACCCCCCTGGACACCCCCGACCCCTCTGGACAGCCCCCCGCCCCTCCTGGACACCACCCCCCACCCCCTACCCCCTTGGACACCCCCCTGGACATCCCCCAACCCTCTGGACAGCCCCCCCACCCACCCGGACAACCCCAAATACCCTCTGGAGAGGCCGCCACCCACGTGGACAGCCCCCCACACCCATCCACCCCCTTGGACACCCCCCTGGACACCCCACCGACCCCTCTGGACAGGCCGCCACCCCCTTGGACAGCCCCCCACACCCACCCATCCCCTTGGACACCACCCTGGACACCCCCCGACCCCTCTGGACAGCCCCCGACCCCTCTAGATAGCACCCCCACCCCTCCTGGACACAACCCCCCACCCCCGACCTGCTTGGACACCCCCCTGGACACCCCCCAACCCTCTGGACAGCCCCCCCACCCCTCCTGGACACCACCCCCCACCCCCTACCCCCTTGGACACCCCCCTGGACACCCCCCAACACCCACCCACACCCTTGGACATCCCCCCACACCCACCCACCCCCTTGTAAACCCCCCTGGACACCCCCCGACCCCAAATCCATGCACCTATGCCATGGTTGTGTGTGAATAAAGTAGTAACAACTGTAAAAGGGCAACCCATCCAAATGGACACGCCCCAACCCTCTCGGGGATTTATAGAAAACGATGAAAAATTAGTGAAATCATAAAATTACTCAATATTGCAAGTCGAACAAATAGATCTAGGGATGATAAATAAGATTATGGTTCCAAAACGAGTTAAAAGGGTTCGCAATCGAAGAATCTTAGCTAGTTTCAACAAAAAAATCACAACACATATATATTTACTATCCGCGAAAAAAAACGAACGAGTGGGAGGATTACCTGAGTGCTGCGAGTTTAGATGATTGATCCGAGGAGATTAAATATGAGAAACGATGATCGCAAAACGAATCTAAACCAACGAAATGGACGAGCCGATTCGGGTTTACGCGCGAGAGAGACGAGTCGCGACTGTCGAAGGTAAACTCGCGAATGACAATCCACGGGTCTGGGTAAATTTTTAATTGAGTTATCACGTCGGTTATTCAATAACCGACGTGATAATTGTTTTAAAAACATTTATAACGTCGGTTATTTCAATAACCGACGTAAAAAACTTCCTCCGATTCATTGTTTACGTCGGTTATATAATAACCGACGTAAAAAATGGCTCAAAATCCGCGTTTTTTTACGTCGGTTATGGAATAACCGACGTCAAAAACATCTGCGGATTCTTTTTTTACGTCGGTTATTTTATAACCGACGTCAAAAATCCTTCAAAAACCGCGTTTGTTACGTCGGTTATTCAATAACCGACGTGAAAGGGCCTTCGAAAACCGCGTTTTTTACGTCGGTTATAAAAATAACCGACGTAAAAAACGAAGCCGCGAGATTAATAACGTCGGTTATTTGTATAACCGACGTTAAATGTGTACCGAACACAGGTTTTTACGTCGGTTATTTCTTAACCGACGTAAAAAACCTCGTTTTACATATTATGACGTCGGTTTTATATAACCGACGTAAAAAATGGTGACGTAAAAACGTTTTCTGCACTAGTGATAGGATGAAAAATAATACAGTCTTGTAGAGGCACTAATAAAATGACTACAATGTATTTCCCTTCACCTAATTTAATCAATTCCTCCCACATAGATTCTACAGAACATTAGGTAAATATAGAGTAGTCAGAAGAGGATGTTCCAACTCATAATGTGGTCTACACTGAAACAAATGAAGGTGTAGTGCATAGCCAAAACCAGAGGCTTTCAAAAAAAAATTAGAACACCTTCAGAAAATCCATATTTACCTCCTCAAAGGAAACCCAACCATGAAAACAAAAAGGGTCAAATTTTTCCTCATTTTCATTCTATATAGGTCATCTCCCTTTATTTGGAGGGAATATTTTCGTAGTAAGATGAATAAATAAAATAATTGAGAAAAATCAACGAAAAATTACACCATGATAGTCTTATTTTTATATATTTTCAATAAGAAGATCCTCAACTCCCACTTTTAGCTGGTACAACTCATAAAAAAGATACTTCCACAATGGTTGAAGGAAGTATTGAATGTACTCTCATTATGATCTAATAAACAATAGTATGTTTGGATCCCATATAAATATATCAATAATTCTATCCTTTGGTAACAATCCAAAATAGGGCCGGGCATATCCTCATGGGTATGATTCAATGGGATAACAATTGATAGTACTAGCAGTTCTGCCACCAATGGTCATACAAGATACAACACCTATTCTGTCTCCATCAACCACACCTGCTCATGCTCTAGCTCAATCAGAATTTCCACAAATTCTTATTAGCATCAGTAAGTCACTAATGTCTGAATTAGAATCCATGGAGGAATGGTGTGTGCCGATACAACTAAAAAATAATGATTACACTAAATAAGTAGATCGGAATCATCCCCCCAAAATTTTGGGTATCCTTAATTTCCATTTTTTTGTATTGTGTGGCCTAGAGTAGTACATGATAAATTTACTCTATTACTACAATCTCACGATAAGACCCATGAATAATAGGAGTTCGTGAAGCTCAGGTGATTCATGCAATCATAGTACGGGAAATCCTTTGTATGGTATAAAGGATTATAGTATCAGTAAATCATTAAGTGAGATGATCTCCATCAAAAGTTTATATTCCAGTTCATCTCAACGACTCAAAATACAAAAATCTAAAATATCATGAACTAAAAATAATAGTATAAAAAAATTCCTCATATTTCATTTCTCGGTGGAAAGGATTGACATACTCCTTTAATATACCATTATCTCAAAAATATTAGTTTCCCATCTATGAAGAGAATCTTTGTGACAATTTATAAACACTTATAATCCCTATGTAATATACTAGAGGGTTTCATTACCTTACTGTGATTTTTCAGTATGTTAAATACTCCATTGTAGAGACTAAGGAAAAGTCCGAAATAATTCCATCTACTCAGGGAAGAAGAACAAAAAACATAGAGACTTCTTTATTTACATTTATGAAGGCCCTTAAACCCATACCTATTTCAAAAACTACACCATACCGTATGGATCCCCCTCCCAAGAATCAGCAAAAACACCCACCTCTTCAAGATGATAATAGAGAAAATAAGTGAAAATAGTTTGATAACATTAAAAGCAAGGTATATTAATTAAAAAATGGCCTATTCTCCTGCCACATTATATTATCATTGGAAAAAAACTTGGCCATGTTTCCAATGCTCAAGAAGCCTTTTAATGAATCTGATGAATATATCTTGAACTAGTCCCCCTCCCATCAGATGTTGGGGCACCACATATAGGATTGTTTGGTTTTTATAGACCTCATTCAAAAGATGGTTGACTTCAGGCATGTGAAGATGAAAAACTCACCTTCTCAAGCTACATATTTATCTGCAACTAATCTAGAAGAGTAAAATGAATGGAAATTAATAAAGAGAAAGAGTGAGAAGAAATTCAGTGAAAATATGGGTAGGAAAACAATCAACCAGACTCGTGTTATTCTTCAAACATAGTTGAAATACTAAACGGTGCCTCTTGCCACTCCCATTAAAGCACAACCATCATCACTAGAAGCTTAATCCTCAGAAGTCCAATCCTAAAAAAGGTACATGAATGTAAGGGTTACTAGTAGATGTAGGAATATGGACCTAAACTAAATCCATTGTTTTTCCCTGACATTATTGTACATCAAACCGATAGTCCGAAAATCATTGGCTCCACCCCACCCAATTATACAACATGGATCCACCCATATATTAGATCCTTCATTAGAAGATGAGTTTATCTTTATTTACATTAATTATATTTAGTTAATGGATAACTTCACAGATGGTGATTCTGATTATTAACCATAATTTCCAACACATGATTGAGGAACTGAGGGAAGAAGACATTGGAATCATGGATACAGAGGAAGAAATTGTCATGCCAAGAGTCCCTACATTAACCATGCCCCTACTAAAACCATATATGTGGATTAAACTCATGGGACACCCCTCTACTGATCTCAGTAGATGTAAGGGAATCCTACCATGTATGAAAGGATCTATCAAGACATGATTATCCTATATGATCAATTAGACTATATGTCATCACCTAATCAGCTTAAGAAATTTATAAAGACCCAACCGACCTAATCCACAAAGACCAAAAGCACCTTCAACTAATATTCCAATTGAAAATCCATCCATATTAGGAAAATCATCTCCCAATGTACTCACGAATGATCATTACAATTCTGGGAAGCAAAGAACTCTGGTTCCGAAGTATGATGTTTTAAAGCAAGTATCCAATGTATCGTTTAGGCAGTCAGTCTTTGATTCTTTGAGTCTATCATATGATCTTCATGAAGGAATCATAGAGGCCTCGTAAATCCCTATGATATTTGAAGTCAATGTTTCCATTTCTGATGTATATATTGAAGAGAATGATTTTGATGAATGTCATGAGGTCTTCTATTTCACTAACAAGAATGATGAATTTTTTATACAAGGGCATGTTTGGCCCATGTATATATCTGGAAGGATAAAAAATCCATATCCAAAAACCCTTTATTAGAAATGTCTCAACATTAATCCAAAATCTTGTCTGAATAATTATCCATATATGTAACACCCCAAGCTTTCACGATACACTTCTCTTTCAATAATGCAATAACTTGCATTGTACGCAAATTCGAGATTCTAACACACTGCGACCAATCAAAGTCACCGTTATGAATAGTAATACCCACTTTTTGAAATTAAATACATTTTATATTTCAAAATGGACTTCATTTTTGTAACACCCCAAGCTTCCACGGTATGTTTCCCTTCGAATAATGCGATAGCGTGTGATGTACGCAACCTCGAGTTCTAACACACACCACAACTAATTAAACTAGCCGTTGTGAATAGTAATACCTACTTTTTGAAATCATATATATTTTATATTTCAAAATGGAATTCATTTTTGGATTCGGATTATTGAAATTAGCCTAGGGTGAAATTTTGGTACTTTTCGGATAACTTTTATATTTTGATGAATAGTGAAAATTACTAAATTTTAATTAAAATCAACTTTTTTAATCAAAATAATTAATATTGATAAATTATGAATTTGAGTGGTTTTAAAGTATATTTAGAATATATTTTTACCATTTAATTTAATGTTTTTCATTGGACATAATTTCACAATTAAACCAGACATAAACAAGTGTCAATCTTTTGATAGTTATTATCTCTTAAAAACACACTTTTTATTTTAACAACGGGAATTAATTTTAAATTAATTTCTGCCACTTATGTGTTTTGAATTTGGAAAAATGGATTACATATTTGGAATCAGGATGTCCAAATTATGTAAATAGGTAACTTTTATTTTTACACATTTTGAATAATTACTGCGGTAAATATTTTATTTACCATGGTTAAAGGGTAAATCCGGTAAATAAGGGTTAACAATAATATTATAATAATACAAAATTACCCTAAAACGTGTCCTAACCTTATTGGTGGACACATACCCGACCATGGGCATCCTTGGGTCGATTTGGGGACCCCTTAGAGCCACTTTTATGTGGTAGGGACACATTATATTAATAAAGTTAAAATAAAAATAAAAATTGCATAAGCTTACATCTTTTAGAAGATCAATTTTTACATAGGGTTATACATGTTGGATTTTCTATTATAAATATGTATTAGAAAGATAAAACTATTTCCTACATAATTATATTTTATTTATAATTTTTAGACATCAAATAATTTAAATTATTAATGACACAATAATGATGAAATGTTTAACTCATTAATAAATAATTTAAATAAATAAGATTAGAATGATTAAAATATTATCTAAAACCTGTCCAATTATTATTTGTTGATGTTATTTAGAATATTAGTCATCTTATCTTTGACCTAAATTATTTTTGGACCATTATAAACCGAATATAATTATATTATAAAGCAATACTTTCACTCTTTCCTAAAGAGCCCCTCCTCTCCCTTATAAAAGGAGACCACTTCTACTCATTCCTCACACCTCTCAAGCCACTTGGCTCGTCCAAACCCTGCCCAAATACTCTCCCACCTTCCCTCAATACAACCTAGAGGCCTTAGTTTGATCAGAAATCCAACCTAAGGAGCCCTTTTGATCAAATCAAAAGGAAGAACCCGAAGAAGAGGTAATGTTTTCACCACCCCTTTTCAAGTTCCTTTCTTCTTCCACTTCTTCTTTCTTTGTTCTTACCATTCTAAAATAATAACTCCAGTATCTCACATATACTGTTATGTTATTATAAATATGGTAAAACCATATTCAGTATTCTATCCACCCTTTGAATCACATGTCACCTTACGTGCGTACGTACGGCTTACCGTCTCCACGTCGTGGTGTAATTGTTATTCAATATATTATTATTTGGATGGGTATAGTAATGATGTGTAATTCATGTAAATAATAAATATAACATGTTAATTATTCTGTATATATGATATAACATCCATTTATATATTATTTTAATATCAAAAGAATGATATTGTCGCTCGTGCGTACGTACGGACTACCGTCTCCACAAATGTGATAAGATTCATTCTCCATCGTATCCATTGAAGTATAATTATCATTTGATGATTTAAAAATGATGTTTAAGGACTTGATATCATTCTGGATATGAATAATATACAACCTATCCATTACAAACATGGCTTACGTAACAAAACACACTACTAGATATTTTAGTTTCGGCGCTTGTCATAGCGGGCGACCGCCATTGGCGGTCGCTACTGATAGTTTTAGCGACCGCCAAAAGCGGTCGCTAAAACTGAAATGAAAATCGCGGGATTTTTCCCGCCCCCCGCATTGTCTTCTTCGATGAAACTTGCTGCAACATCGTCCGTGCCTCCTGCCGCCGCACCGCCACCACAGGTCACCCCCGTCGCCGCCACCCTGTCGCCTCCCGTCACCCCCGTCGCCGCCACCCCCGCCACCCCGTCGCCTCCCGTCGTCTCTCGTCGCCACCCCCGTCGCCTCCCGTCGCCGCCACCCCGTCGCCTCCCTTCCTCCGGCCACCGTGGATCTTCCATGGCCGTCGACCGAAGCTCGGGGTCCATCCGAACATCCCACGTGCGCCCTAGTATACAATGGGCACAAAATTTTCGTCGGTTTTCGAAGAGAGTATTAGCGACCGCCATTGGCGGTCGCTATTGATTAATAGCGACGGAGCAGCTGCGACCGCCAAAAGCAGTCGCAGGGCGGTCGCTAATACCCACATTACTAGTAGTGACATATAAAATAAAACAAGTAAGTTAACACCCGAAACAACGATAATACTAAGATATTATTATCAAATCAATATTAAAAGATCATATATGATATCATATTAATGTATATGATTCTTTTATAATTTAATAACAATTATTTCACCATTATACAGGAGGTTAACCTACCCCAACCAAGGAAAAGTACAAGGTAAGGGGTTTTCATCTCACTCGTTATTCCCGTCAGATTCATGCCATATTGCCACCATCACCTTTTGTGTGGTGTATGTACTGCCCATAATTATATTCTTTGTGTAATACACTCTAATTTATGTGTATTTACATCTTAATTATATGATACCTCTTTCATGGGTTGTATGTTTCATAAGTTACCAAACTGGTAAGGGTTATTTCACAATCTCTTCATTATCCGAGGTTGTTTATACGTAATAATCTACTGGGATCTCGTTATCATCCACATCCATGTTTCTTCAAAATGTATTTCAAAACATTATAAATATTTAAAAGAATATGGGTTAAAGTCATTTATACCCTTGTTTAACTTTTTATAAGAGGTTTATAAGGGAATCTTTCCGTCGTTTTCCAAACAAGGTGCTTTTTAGCCTTTTCGACAGAATTAAGATAAGAATGTTTTTCTTAACTTATACGGCGGGTGCGGTTATTTTCCGCCATTATAAAATTCTCAAAGCTTCCCTTACAAGCTTATAAGAATATTTTCAAAGAAAATGTTTTATTTTATAAATATATGTCTTTTAAATGATTTCAAAATAGAAAGAGGTATTTCTTTAAAAATAGTTTTGATTTCATCTATGTCAACATCCTTTAATGGATTTTACGCTTATTTGAGGATGATATATTATGATACAAAACTTTTATATTGTATTGAAGGTTTTGTGATATGTTTGAATGTGGATGTGCCATTTTTTTATATACCATTAATGGTTTATGGTGAATGTATTGACATTTCGTATGCTAGTTTTAATACGAATGTTTATGTTATGTTTAAACCTTTTCATATGGGAATGCATTGGACTTAATATGTGACGGGTGGAGCCCGCTATAGCTCCTCGATGCATCGGTAGGTCTCATGAGACAAACTAGTGTCTTGGAACAAGGCCTTGGCTAAATCTTATTTGTAGTCTTGGCACGAGGCCTTGGCTATGTTGTTATGATAGTCTGGCATTATGCATTCCATCATTATGAAAGTGGTTATTGATATTTCATGTGATTATTCGATTAGTAGAATATCCATGTGAATAATTAAATGGAATTATTTCATTTTATTTATGCCATAATATGTTGAAGTTAAAGTTTAAAAGGCTTTTGTTTTAGTTATACATTGCCTTAAATGTTTATTCTTATTTATGAAAGTTTCCTCTATATTGTTATCCTTACTGGGCATTTGAGCTCACCCCTTTTCTATGTTTTATTTTTCCCAGGAAGTGAAGAAGTAAGTTATGAATGACCTGCAGGGATATTATGTGGGGATATGAGTGTGGATTATGGAGACAATATGTTGTTGTAGTCGTTTTTCGTTTTATGATGTAATGTAAAACTTATGAATATATCTAGTGTTTCCAAGGCTACTAAACCAATCGGTCTTTCGAGATTTGATCTTTCTTGTGATCATGCCAATGTTATGTAATAATGCACTGACTCTGGGTAACTAGGGTCGGGGCATTACAGTTGGTATCAGAGGAAGTTTAGTACAAACCTTGGAAACTTGATTTAGATAAACTCTGATTAGAGCACGTAGACCTAAGATGAACTTTGAGGATTAGTATAGAAGAACTTCCTAGAATTTTTGTATTGTAGAGATTTTGTGAGTTTTCTGAGAAATACATCCCTGTCTGGATATGAGAAGGTAGAGGCGGCTCTGGCATAGATGTACCTAGGGGTAAAACCCGAAGACACCGCTTTGAGCTAGACTCAAACGGGAACTGGTGCACGACAACGGGCCTTGCTGCACTCTTGGTTATGACACTCCCGGGGGGTATGCTTAGGATAACTCTCATTTTCTTTACAAATAATTTTGAATGGATTATGAGTATATACTTCCTCAAAGAAAACATTCTTATGATTATGGATTATATCCATAAATAGTTCAATTTATGTTAAGTGTTTTATAAGTATGGGATTATGTATTTTGATTCATAAACTGATCTAGTTTATGCCATTGTTTAGAAATGGAGCCTAGTGGAAGAAATGGAAACCGTATCAATGCACGCACTCTATGTAGGGATTTCCCTCCTGCTCAAGATAATTATAGTGGAGCTGGTGATGCAACTGGAGCCGATCAGCTAATCACCATACTGGGACAACTTACTCTGGTTATGAATAATAACCTTACCCGTATGGAGCACCCTTATCCACAGCGTGGAGGATCAATGTTAGATCGATTCATGAGGCAACAACCACCAACGTTCAATGGGAGTACAAATCCCTTAGTAGCTGAGAAATGGATATTTTCCCTAGAGAAAATATTTCAGGCTTTGGGGAGCAGTGAAAGAGAAAAAGTTATCATGGCAGTTTACCGCCTCACTGGAGATGCTGATCAATGGTGGTCATTGATTCAAAACATAAAGGAAGATGATGAAGTATCAAATATGGAATGGAGGGAGTTCAAAGATCTGTTTTTAGAAAAATACTTCCCTCATGACCATCGAGCAGATATGGAAAGGCAATTTCTAAGTCTGGGACAGAAGGAGGATGTGAATGTCGCAAAGTATGAGGCTAACTTTACAAGGTTAGCAGGGTACGCTGGTGATTATATACGTAACCAAATAAGTAATATTGATCGTTTCTTTGATGGGTTAAAACCATTTCTCCATCGAGCATTAGTCTCACAATCCTTTTCATCGTATGAAGACATTGTCTCATGTGCTATCAAGACCAAAAAGGAATTCTCTAAGTCTTATGACTTTAAAGCAAAGAAAGAGAAGAAGAGACCTGCTGATCAATCTGGGAATGGAAATAAGGGGAATAAGGGAAAGGTTGAATATCCATCCTGTGGTAAATGTGGGAAGAAACACCCTGGTACTTACTTGAAGGGAATGGGAGTCTGTTACAGGTGTGGTGAAAAAGACCACCAAGCTCGTGATTGCAAGGGGAAGAAGGAAGCTACCAACGTTCAGTGCTACAATTGCAGGGAGATGGGGCATTATGCAAATGAATGTCCTAAGCGTCAGGAGAACATACCTCAGAAAATGCCAAGGGATCAAGGCCAGGCTTATGCTATCACTACTGCTGAGGTAGAAGCTCCGAAAGACGTGGTGGCAGGTAATTTAATGGTTTCCTCAAGTTTAGAAAATGCATTATTTGATTCTGGATCATCGCATTGTTTCATATCTTCCCAGTTTACTAAGAAAATTAGATATTTCCAATTTTATTTAATAAGGGAGTTGTCAGTTAAAACTCCTAAGGGAAGTATCATTGCAACAATGTTTTGTGAATGAGTCCACATTAGAGCACATAAATTTTCTTTATCTGCTGATCTCATCGTCATACCTATGATTGAGTTTGATATAATCCTCCGTATGGACTGGCTTTCGGACTATGATGAGAAGATTTATTGTAAGAAGAAAGAGGTTACGATTCTTGATGATAATGATAAGGAACACCTTATTTTTAGAGCAGAATCGTCACCACCTAATTCTTATTTAGATCCACCCCCAGTAGCTCAACTTAATTCAATTATTGGGAAGGAAGAGAATGAAATAACTTTCGGTGAGGAAAGGAATGTTCAAATAGAGGATGTACCTGTTGTGAAAGAATTTGTAGATGTATTTCCGGAATATTTACCTGGACATCCTCCAGAACGAGAAGTTGAGTTTTCCATTGATTTTATTCCAGGATCAAGGCCTATATCGAAGACCCCTTATAGAATGGCCACTATATAATTAGTCGAACTAAAGAAACAACTAGAGGAATTGAGTAATAAGGGATTTATTCTCCCTAGTGTTTCTCCATGGGGAGCCCCTGTTCTTTTTGTTAAAAGAAAGATGGATCTATGAGGTTATGTATCGACTACAGGGAGATCAATGCTATAACGATAAAGAACAAGTATCCCCTGCCTCGTATTGATGATTTATTTGACCAACTACCTGGAGCTCAATACTTTTCAAAGATTGACCTTCGATCTGGATACCATCAGTTGTGTGTGAAGAAGGAAGACATTCCGAAGACAGCATTTCGAACCAGGTACGGGCATTACGAGTTTACTGTAATGCCGTTTGGATTGACTAATGCACCCTCTGTATTCATGGATATGATGAATAGAGTTTTCAAGGAGTATCTCGATGAATTTGTGTTGGTATTTATTGATGATATCTTGGTATACTCCAAAACCTATGAAGATCATGAAAATCACTTGCGCATTATCTTGAAGACTCTGAGGAGGCATGAATTATATGGGAAGTTTAGCAAGTGTGAATTCTGGCTTCAAGAGATTTCTTTTCTTGGCCATATTGTCTCTAAAGATGGAATCTCTGTTGATCCTTCTAAGACCAAGGAAATCCAAGAATGGCCAGCACCTACGGGTATAACTGAGGTACGCAGTTTTATTGGTTTGGCAGGTTATTATCGACGTTTCGTCCAGAATTTTGCCCGATTGGCTAACCCATTAACGAAGCTCACACGTAAAGGGGTTAAATTTGTTTGGACAAAAGAGTGTGAATAATGTTTCGAAGAACTGAAGAGAAGATTAGTCAATGCTCCTATATTGACTCTACCATTGGGGAATGATGGGTTCGTTATTTATAGTGATGCATCAAAGAAAGGACTTGGTTGTGTCCTTATGCAGAATGATAGAGTTATTGCCTATGCATCACGACAGTTGAAAATTCATGAACAAAACTATCCTACTCATGATCTTCAGTTAGCAGCTGTGATCTTTGCTTTGAAGATATGGAGACACTACCTCTATGGTGAGAAATGTGAGATTTATACTGATCACAAGAGTTTGAAGTATATTTTCTCACAAAAAGAACTCAACATGAGGCAAAGGAGATGGCTTGAATTACTCAAGGATTATGATTTCACGATAAACTACCACCCGGGGAAAGCAAACAAGGTGGCAGATGCTTTGAGCAGAAAAGACCATGGAGTTTTGAACATGATGAGAATTGAAAGGGATCCAATTTTCATGGATCTAGTGAAGATGGACATGGGAATAACCAGGGAAGGGGAAACATCAATGCTTTTTCAAATGGTTGCCAAACCATCTTTACTGGAAAGGATTAAGAGTTCTCAGACCGATGATAAAGAATTTTAGAAGAAGATTAAAGCTATGAATGATGGGAGATTGAGAGACTTTTTGTATGAAGATGGAATTTTGAAATTCGGGAAGAGACTTTGTGTTCCTGATTTACCTGATCTGAAAAGGGAATTGCTGGATGATGCTCATAGTTCCAATTTCTCTATACACCCTGGGAGCACCAAAATGTATAGAGATTTGAAGGAACATTTTTGGTGGGACAACATGAAGAGGGAGATTGCTGATTTTGTGTCAAGATGTATGGTTTGTCAACAAGTGAAAGCTGGAAGGCAACAACCTGGAGGAGTCATGCAACCTCTTCCCATACCGGAGTGGAAATGGGACAATATTACGATGGACTTTGTCGTGGGGCTACCAAAGACTCCTAGAAGGAACGATGCAATATGGGTTATTGTTGATCGTCTTACCAAGTCAGCACATTTTCTTGCTATAAGAGAAGATCTACCCCTGGAACGTCTAGCAAGACTATACATTAATGAAGTTGTGAGACTTCATGGAGTACCCCTATCGATTGTTTCTGATCGTGATCCTCGTTTTACTTCAAGATTTTGGAAAAGTCTTCAGAAATCTCTGGATACTGAACTTCATTTGAGCAGTGCTTACCACCCTCAGACAGATGGACAATCAGAACGGACTATTCAAACCCTAGAAGACATGTTGAGATCTTGCTCACTTGACTTTCAAGGTATGTGGGATCAATATTTACCACTGGTAGAATTTTCCTATAATAATAGCTTCCATTCGAGTATTCAGATGGCACCATATGAAGCGTTATATGGAAAGAGATGTCGTACACCAACCTGTTAGGATGAGGTTGGTGAAAGAAAACTTTTAGGCCCAGAACTGGTGGAGGAAACGGTGGAAAAGGTGAAGGTAATCCAAAATCACATCAAAGCAGCTCAAAGTAGGCAGAAGAGCTATGCTGATAATCGAAGGAAGGATTTGGAATTTCAAGTCGGTGATCATGTTTTCCTGAAGGTATCTCCATGGAAGGGAGTCATAAGTTTTGGTAAGAAAGGTAAATTGAGTCCCAGGTACATCGGACCTTTCAAAATTCTAGAACGAATTGGGGTTGTAGCTTACCGATTGGCAATGCCGCCAAGTCTCTCCAAAGTTCACGATGTGTTCCACGTATCTCTGTTGAGAAAATACATGCCTGACCCAACGCATGTACTCACCTATGAGGAATTAGAACTGGAACCCGATCTGTCTTATTGTGAAGAGCCTGTCAGGATTCTTGATACAAGAGAACAAGTACTGAGAAATCGGACGACGTGTCTGGTAAAAGTTTTGTGGAGAAATCATAAGATGGAAGAGGCAACGTGGGAACCCGAGGAACTTATGATGAAGAACCACCCAAGTCTTTTTATGCAGTAATACCCTAGAAATTGCGAGGATGCAATTATTTGAAGGAGGGGAGAATGTAACACCCCAAGCTTCCACGGTACGTTTCCCTTCGAATAATGCGATAGCGTGTGTTGTACGCAACCTCGAGTTCTAACACACACCACAACTAATTAAACTAGTCGTTGTGAATAGTAATACCTACTTTTTGAAATCATATATATTTTATATTTCAAAATGGACTTCATTTTTGGATTCGGAATATTGAAATTAGCCTAGGGTGAAATTTTGGTACTTTTCGGATAACTTTTATATTTTTATGAATAGTGAAAATTACTAAATTTTAATTAAAATCAACTTTTTTAATCAAAATAATTAATATTGATAAATTATGAATTTTAGTGGTTTTAAAGTATATTTAGAATATATTTTTACCATTTAATTTAATGTTTGTCATTGGACATAATTTCACAATTAAACCAGACATAAACAAGTGTCAATCTTTTGATAGTTATTATCTCTTAAAAACACGCTTTTTATTTTAACGAAGGGAATTAATTTTAAATTAATTTCTGCAACTTCTGTGTTTTGAATTTGGAAAAATGGATTACATATTTGGAATCAGGATGTCCAAATTATGTAAATAGGTAACTTTTATTTTTACACATTTTGAATAATTACTGCGGTAAATATTTTATTTACCATGGTTAAAGGGTAAATCCGGTAAATTAGGGTTAAAAAATAATATTATAATAATACACAATTACCCTAAAACATGTCCTAACCTTATTGGTGGACACATACCCGACCATGGTCATCCTTGGGTCGATTTGGGGACCCCTTAGAGCCACTTGTATGTGGTAGGGACACATTATATTAATAAAGTTAAAATAAAAATAAAAATGGCATAAGCTTACATCTTTTAGAAGATCAATTTTTACATAGGGTTATACATGTTGGATTTTCGATTATAAATATTCATTAGAAATCTAAAAAGATTTCCTTCATAATGATATTTTATTTATAATTTTTAGACATCAAATAATTTAAATTATTAATGACACAATAATGATGAAATGTTTACCTCATTAATAAATCATTTAAATAAATAAGATTATAAGGATTAAAATATTATCTAAAACCTGTCCAATTCTTATTGGTTGATGTTATTTAGAATATGAGTCATCTTATATTCGACCTCAATGATTTTTGGACCATTATAAACCGAATATAATTATATTATAAAGTAATACATTCACTCTTCCCTAAAGAGCCCCTCCTCTCCCTTATAAAAGGAGACCACTTTTACTCATTCCTCACACCTCTCAAGCCACTTGGCTCATCCAAACCCTGCCCAAATACTCTCCCAACTTCCCTCACTACAACCTAGAGGCCTTAGTTGGATCAGAAATCCAACCTAAGGAGCCCTTTTGATCAAATCAAAAGGAAGAACCCGAAGAAGAGGTAATGTTTTCACCACCCCTTTTCAAGTTCCTTTCTTCTTCCACTTCTTCTTTCTTTGTTCTTACCATTCTAAAATAATAACTCCAGTATCTCACATATACTATTATGTTATTATAAATATGGTACAACCATATTCAGTATTCTATCCACCCTTTGAATAACATGTCACCATACGTGCGTACGTACGGCATACCGTCTCCACGTCGTGGTGTAATTGTTATTCAATATATTATTATTTGGATGGGTATAATAATGATGTGTAACTCGTGTAAATAATAAATATAACATGTTAATTATTCTTTATATATTATATAACATCCATTTATATATTATTTTAATATCAAAAGAATGATATTGTCGCTCGTGCGTACGTACGGACTACCGTCTCCACAAACGCGATAAGATTCATTCTCCATCATATCCATTCAAGTATAATTATCATTTGATGATTTAAAAATGATATTTAAGGACTTGATATAATTCTGGATATGAATAATATACAACCTATCCATTACAAACATGGCTTACGTAACAAAACATATAAAATAAAACAAGTAAGTTAACACCTGAAACAACGATAATACTAAGATATTTTTATCAAATCAATATTAAAAGATCATATATGATATCATATTAATGTATATGATTCTTTTATAATTTAATAACAATTATTTCACCATTATACAGGAGGTTAACCTACCCCAACCGAGGAAAAGTAAAAGGTAAGGTGTTTTCATCTCACTCCTTATTCCCGTGAGATTCATGCCATATTGCCACCATCACCTTTTGTGTGGTGTATGTACTGCCCATAATTATATTCTTTGTGTAATACACTCTAATTTATGTGTATTTACATATTCATTATATGATACCTCTTTCATGGGTTGTATGTTTCATAAGTTACCAAATTGGTAAGGGTTATTTCACAATCTCTTCATTATCCGAGGTTGTTTATACGTAATAATCTACTGGGATCTCGTTATCATCTACATCCATGTTTCTTCAAAATGTATTTCAAAACATTTTTAATATTTAAAATAATATGGGTTAAAGTCATTTATACCCTTGTTTGACTTTTTATAAGAGGTTTATAAGGGAATCTTTCCGTCGTTTTCCAAACAAGGTGCTTTTTAACCTTTTCGACAGAATTAAGATAAGAATGTTTTTTTAACTTATACGGCGGGTGCGGTTATTTTTCGCCGTTATAAAATCGTCAAAGCTTCCCTTACAAGCTTATAAGAATATTTTCAAAGAAAATAATTTATTTTATAAATATATGTCTCTTAAATGATTTCAAACTAGAAAGAGGTATTTCTTTAAAAAGAGTTTTGATTTCATCTATGTCAACATCCTTTAATGGATTTTACGCTTATTTGAGAATGATATATTATGATACAAAACTTTTATATTGTATTGAAGGTTTTGTGATATGTTTGACTGTGGATGTGCCATTTTTTTATATACCATTCATGGTTTATGGTGAAAGTATTGACATTTCGTATGCTAGTTTTAATACGAATGTTTATGTTATGTTTAAACCTTTTCATATGGGAATGCATTGGACATAATATGTGACGGGTGGAGCCCGCTATAGCTTCTCGATGCATCGGTAGGTCTCATGAGACAAACTAGTGTCTTGGCACAAGGCCTTGGCAAAATCTTATTTGTAGTCTTGGCACGAGGCCTTGGCTATGTGGTTATGATAGTCTGGCATTATGCATTCCATCATTATGAAAGTGGTTATTGATATTGCATGTGATTATTCGATTAGTAGAATATCCATGTGAATATTTAAATGGCATTATTTCATTTTATTTATGCCATACTATGTTGAAGTTAAAGTTTAAAAGGCTTTTTTTTTAGTTATACATTGCCTTAAATGTTTATTCTTATTTATGAAAGTTTCCGCTATATTGTTATCCTTACTGGGAATTTGAGCTCACCCCTTTTCTATATTTTATTTTTCCCAGGAAGTGAAGAAGTAAGTTATGAATGACCTGCAGGGATATTATGTGGGGATATGAGTGTGGATTATGGAGACAATATGTTGTTGTAGTAGTTTTTCTTTTTATGATGTAATATAAAACTTATGAATATATCTAGTGTTTCCAAGGCTACTAAACCAATCGGTCTTTCGAGATTTGATCTTTCTTGTGATCATGCCAATGTTATGTAATAATGCACCGACTCTGGGTAACTGGGGTCGGGGTGTTACTATTTTTGTATTCAGAATATTGAAATTATCCAATGTTGAATTTTTTGTAATTTTCTGAGAACATCCAAATTTTGATTAATAGTAGAAAAAACTTAAAAACAAATATTTTAATAAAAATAATTTATAGTGATAAATTATACCATTTAGAGGTTTTAATGTATAATACGAATATATTGTTACCATTTTATCCAATTGTGGTCATTAGAATTAATTTCACTTTGAAATTGGACATAAACAATTGTCAATCTTTTGATATATATTGTTTATTAAACACACACTATTTGTTATGACATGGGAAATTAATTATTAAATTAATTAATTAAACTTATGTGTTTTGAATTTTGTAAAATAGACATAATTTTTGAATAAGGAGTATCAAATATAGCTTAGGGTGAATTTTTGGTATTTTTCGGAAAAACTTTAAAATTTTATGAATAGTGAAACCACTAAGTGGTATTTAAAAAAATAATTTTTCATTTAAATGAAACATTACCACTTCTGTGAATTGAATTTTAAAAATCCGACATACATGGTTGTCATTATTAAGTAAAATGTGGTTCAATGGGATGAAAATAATTTTTTTGTGAATAGTAACTTTTAAGTTTTATTAATCACGATTAAAGGTAATTAGTGTAATTTAAGGTAAATATAATGTTATAATAAAATGAAATTACCTTTACACTTGTCCTCCCCATATTGGATGATCCATGGCCTACCAAGAAAATCCATGGGTCAACTTGGGGACCCCATGGAGCCACTTGGGTAAGAAGATGACATTAATAACTTTTTATTTAAAGTAAAAATAAAATTATCACAAACATGTGTTGTTTTACTAAAATGATTATTACAGGGGGTTATATAAGTTAAATTTTCGACTATACATATTCATTGGAAATATAAAAAGATTTACTACATCATGATATTTTCTTTTAATTTTTATACATTAAATAAATTAAAATTTTTATGACACCATGATGATGCAATGATTACCTCATTAATTAATGATTTAAATAAAATGAAAAGATAATGTAAAATCTAATACATACACTTGTCAAAAACCTATTGGATGGGTATATTTATAACTCTTATCACCTTTACCAAAAAATATATAATTGTGGGACCTTTGAAATCCAAAAATCACTTCATAATAATGTTACATTTCATGACTTTCCAAGAGTTCCCCTCCTCTCCTCTTATAAAAGGCACCCACCTCTACCACCTTATTCACACATTAAAAGCCATTTTTCTCAACCAAACTCTGCCCAAATACTCTCTAAACTTCCCTCTATTACTCCTAGAAGCCTCACTTTTGGAATAAGTCTTCCCAAGGAAGCCTTTGGCTCAAATCAAAAAGAGTTACCCGATTTTAAGGTAATGTCTTCTCTTATGTTATTTTGTTTTATTTTGCATCTGCAACCCCTTAAACTATTTTTATTACATTATTTTGAAACAGCACCAGTATCTTCAATATATTAGGATGTTTTTATGAGAAGGATTTGATTTACACTTACACACACCTTCGCCTAATGGTTAAAGAACATACTGTTTCTGTGGGTGGTGAATTACTGCCTCACGAAACGATGATTGTTCAATCTTCATATAACACCTCTCATGGTGCCCATTAAGATGTAACAATATTTATATATGTTATATATTATGATTCTGTATATTTCATTTATGTAATACCTTTATGATTTCCATTATCTGTAAATGCGATAATTTCATTTCAGGAAGTGCGAACTACCGCCCCCTCAAAGTGATTTGAATCGTTAATGCCATATGTGGGATGTGTAAAGGATGGATTTAATAATATTATATATGATATTATACAGGAATTATAATACACCTTTATATAAATATGATTTCATTACATTAAATACTAAATATAAATGAAAGTAGCGTTCATGCGTACGTACGGCTTATCGTATCCATGAACGGTGCATTTCATTTCTTACCTCTAAATGTTATGTAATATTATAAATGAATATATATATATATATATACTAGATATATATGATATATATGATATCAAAATCATCAATATAATTCTAGATATAATGGATATTTTACCACATGAAGAACTTGTAATTATAAAAAGTTTATTTTTTTGACTCAAGTACCAATGATCGACAAAACGACCGTTATGAACATAAATAATTACATAATGTTCATAACATGGTAATAATTGATATAAAAAAGAGTAATGAACTTGTAAAAGGTTCTTAAGAAAGTCAAAATTAACTCTAGTTTATTATTCAGGAGGATAAAGAACAGTCGAGTCAATTCGAACATGAGGTAAGGGAACTTCTTAACCCAATTTCCGTTCATTGGGTTAATCTCCTACTTTCAAATTATGTCATGATATTTTTATGTCATATCTTGTATTTTTACTTTTTTATGTGTACTTATAGTGAATACACATAATAGATCTATTTTATTTTAAAAAAAATAATCTTTTTAAAGGACTCCATCTCAATCTCCTTTCATTGATGCATATTTTGTTTTATACACAACTTTCCGTTAAGGTGTATAAACCCCTTTGACTTTTACTTTTATTCAAAAGTAATCTTTTTATATGAAGTGTTTTAATAAAAAAAAAAAGGGAATGTTTTTTTGTCATACGTATGCAGCGACAACGACTTCTCCACCGCCGTGACCATTATTTGAGTTTCGACTTCCTCTACAAGAATTTATTGTTTTAAAAAAATGAAAAATAAATAACATGTTTTAATTTTATTTTATATTGGTATTGAAAATGCTTTTGATAATGTTTGGATTATATCAATCTGTTGTATTGATATCTTGTGATTGAAATGTAGAAATGATATGTTTCCTTTATGCATGTTTTATGTGATACGATTATGATATGGTTTACGATATGTTTAAACCTATTCATATGAGGAATGCATTGGACTTAATAAGTAACGGGTGCATCCCGCTATAGCTCCTCAAAGCATCGGTAGGTCTCATGAGACAACCTAGTGTCTTGGCATGAGGCCTTGACAAAATCTTATTTGTAGTCTTGGCACGAGGCCTTGGCTACGTGGTTATGATAGTCTAGAATTATGCATTCCATCATTATGAATGTGGTTATTGATATTGCATGTGATTATTCGACTATTAGAATATCCATGCGGATATGTAAATGGAATTATTTCATTTTTTTTGCCATATTATGCTGAAGTTCATGTTTAAAAGGATTTTTTTTTAGTTATACATTCCCTTAAATTGTTATGTTTATTTATGAATGTTTCCGTTGTATTGTTATCCTTACTGAGCATCTGAGCTCACCCTTTTCTATGTTTTATTTTTCCAAGATGTGAAGAAATATTTTATGACTGACCTACAAGGATCGTCTGAAGGGGATAAGAGTGTGGACTATGGAGACTATGTTATTGTGATTTTTCACTTTATGATGTAATGTAACATTTATTAATGTATCTAGTTTTTCCAAGGCTACTAAACTAATCGGTATTTCGAGACATGATATTTTGTGATCATGAAAATGTTACATAATAATTCACCAACTCTGGGTAACTGGGGTCGGGGCGTTACAGTTGGTATCAGAGGTAGATTATTACTGACCTTGGAAGCTAGATTTAGATAAACTCTGATTAGAGAACATACCCCTAAGATAAACTTCGATGATTAGAATGGAATAACTTATTTGAATTTAGGTATTATAGAGATTTTGTGAGTTTTCCGAGCAACACATCCCTGTCTGGATACGAGCAGATAGAGGCGGCTCTGGCATAGATGTACCTAGGGGTAAAACCCGAAAACACCGCTTTGAGCTAGACTCGAATGGGAACTGGTTCACGACAATGGGCCTTTTTGCACTCTTGGTTACGACACTCCTGGGAGATATTCTTAGGATAATTCTAATTTTCTTTACAAACCATTATGAGGGGTTTATGAGTATATACTTCCTCAAAGAAAATATTTTTATGATTATAGTTCAATTTATGTTAAGTGGTTTACAAGTATGGAATTATGTATTTTTATTCATAAACTAATCTAGTCTATGCCATTCTTTAGAAATGGTGCCTAGTGGGAGGAATGGAAACTGTATCAATGCACACACTCCAAGTAGGGATTTCCCTCCTGCTAATGATAATTATAATGGAGCTGGTGATACAACTGGTGCTGATCAGGTTATCACCATACTGAGACAACTCACTCAGGTTATGAATAATAACTTTACTCGTATAGAGCACCCTGATTCGCAAAATGGAGGATCAATGTTGGATCGCTTCATGAGACAACAACCACCAACATTTAATTGGGGTACAAATCCATTAGTAGCTGATTAATGGATAAATTTCCTAGAGGAAATATTTCAGGCTTTTGGGAGTAGTGAAAAGGAAAAAGTTGTCATGGTAGTTTACCTCCTCACGGGAGATGCTGATCAATGGTGGCCATTGATTCAAAACACAAAGGAAGATGATGAAGTATCAAATATGGAATGGAGGGAGTTCAAATAGATTTTATTAGAAAAATACATTCCTCATGACCATCGAGAAGATATGGAAAGGCAATTTCTGAGTCTGAGACAAAAGGAGGATGAGAATGTCGCAAAGTATGAGGCCAACGTTACAAGGTTAGGGAGACATGTAGCAGATTATATATGTAACCCAAGAAGTAAGATTTATAATTTTTTTGATGGCTTAAAACCATTTCCCCGTCGAGCTTTAGTATCACAGTCATTCTCATCATACGAAGATATTGTCTCGTGTGCTATCAAGATAGAAAAGGAATTCTCTAAGTCTTATGAAAACAAAGTAAAGCAAGAGAAGAACAGAACGGTGGAACAATAGACAGATAAAGGGAAAAAGGGAAAGAAGGATATTCCAATATGTGATAATTGTGAGAAGAATCACCCTGGTACATGCCTAAAGGGAATGAGAGTTTGTTATAAATGTGGAGAAAAAGGTCACCAGGCTCGTGATTGAAAGGGAATGAAAGTGGCTATCAATGTTGAATGCTACGATTTTAGAGAAATGGGACATTATTAAAATGAATGTCCTAAGCGTTAGGAAAAAATATCTTATAAAAGTCCAAGGGATAAAGGACAATCATATGTTGTTAGTACAGTTGAAGTGGAGTAATTATTGTATTTGTGTTTTTGGACTCAAGAACTATATTATGGTTATAAGAATAATGTGATATATATAAGGATTGTACTGCAGTACTTGTTGTTTTCATTAAATATTATTATGATGAAGGTAATGATACTTTTAGGATATGACAATAAGAGAAACTTTACTTTTTTGGGGGAATCTGATGAATTGATTTCGGAATTTAGAGACCTTCTAGAGAAAGTTTGGACAGAGGTATTTTGGATAACAATAAAGGATGGAATGGATTAAGTTTAACTTTGTAATGTATTTTTTATGGTTAATACATTTCTGAAGAATATTTTTGGAATATTATAATACTATAGTTTTAGGAAAATGACAACCTACAGGTTAGGGGAAAACCCGTCGCGTCAGACAAAGATTCAGAAATCGAACCCACATCCATAGTGCGACAGACCTTTATTACCTACCACTAGCCTATAGGAAGTCCCTGGTTAATACAAAATAGTTTTCCTAAAATAATTGGTATGTGTTAATATTTTGAACCTTATAGAATTAGGTTGAATAGAATATTTTTGAGTTCTATTAACTTTTGGAGTGAAAGATGGGTTTGTTGTAAAAATTTATTAAAGAATGAAAGTCTACATGAAAAGTAAGTATATTTCCTTACGTTCGTAGTAAATATCCTAAATAAATTCTTTTACATTAGTAAAGGGAACTTAAAACAAAAACATTGTCAGTTAACGTTTCCTACTAGGGATTCAATGACCATTTAACCAATCTTAAGATTGTTATTTTCTTCTACTTAACCATCTACTAATCCTATTTTCTACAACTCTCCATCAGACCTTGATGGGTTTTTTCTCCTCCATATCTATATTTTCATAGAATCCTAGTATGGGAAATCTCGGGTGACCTTTTTACTACTCTTTCGTTATTTTAAAGTTATAATTTTATAAACCTTATTTCCGATGTGGGTTTTCCACAAAAGTATTTTCTATTTTCAACCTTTTATTTTCTAAGAACAATTTCAAATTGTGAGGATGGAATTTATTGAAGGAGGGGAGAATGTTACACCCCAAGCTTTTACAATACACTTCTCTTTCAATAATTCAATAGCTTGAATTGTACGCAAGTTTGAGATTCTAATACACTACAACCAATCAAAGTCACCGTTATAAATAGTAATACTGACCTTTTGAAATTAAATACATTTTATATTTCAAAATGGACTTCATTTTTGTATTCGGAATTTTGAAATTATCCTATGTTGAATTTTTTGTAATATTCTGAGAACTTCCAATTTTTGATAAATAGAAGAAAAAACATAAAAATAACCATTTAAAAAAAAATAATTTATAGTGATAAATTATACCATTGAGAGTTTTTAATGTATAATTGGAATATATTATTACCACTTTATCCAATGGTGGTCATTAGAATTAATTTCACTTCGAAATTGGACATAAACAATTGTCAATGTTTTGATATATATTGTTTCTTCAAAACACGCTAATTGTTGTGACAGCGGGAATTAATTATTAAATTAATTAATTCAACTTATATGTTTTTAATTTTTTTAAATAGACATAATTTTTTAAATAGGAGTATCAAATATAGATTAGGGTGAATTTTTGGTATTTTTCTGAAAAACATAAATTTTTTATGAATAGTGAATCCACTAAGTGGTTGTTAAAAAACTAATTTTTCATTTAAATGAAAATTTACCACTTCTGTGAATTGAATTTCAAAAATAAAAAATACATGGTTGTCATTAGTAAGTAAAATTTGGTTCTATAGGATGAAAATATATTTTTTTGTGAATAGTAACTTTTAAGTTTTATTAATCGCGATTAAAGGTAATTAGTGTAATTTAAGGTAAATATAATGTTATAATAATATGAAATTACCTTTACACTTTTTATACCCTTATTTTATGAGTCATGGCTGACCAAGACAATCCATCGGTCAACTTGGGGACCCCATGGAGCCATTTGGGTAAGAAGATGACATTAATAACTTTTTATTTAAAGTAAAAATAAAATTGTCACAAACATGTGTAGTTTTACTAAAACGATTATTACATGGGGTTATATAAGTTAACATTTCGACTATAAATATTCATTGGAAAGATAAAAATATTTAATATATCATTATAATTTTTATATAATATTTAGACTTTACATAAATTAAATTTTTAATGACACCATGATGATACAGCGATTACCTCATTAATTAACGATTAAAATAAAATGAAAAGATAATGTATAATATAAGAATTACACTTCTCAAAAATCCTATTTTATGAGTGGATTTCGAACGCTTATCACATTAGACTCAAAATATATATTTTTGGGACCTTTGAAATCCGAAAATCACTTCATAATAATGTAACATTTCATGACTTTCCAAGAGTGCCCCTCCTCTCCTCTTATAAAAGGCACCCACCTCTACCACCTTATTCACACATTAAAAACCATTTTTCTCATCCAACCTCGGCCCAAGTACTCTCTCAACTTCCCTATCTTACTCCTAGAATCCTCACTTTGGGCATAAGTCTTTCCAAGGAAGCCTTTGGCTCAAATCAAAAAGAGTTACCCGATTTTAAGGTAATGTCTTCTCTTATGTTCATTTGTATTATTTTGCATCTACAATACCATAAACTCTTTTTATTACTTTATTTTGTAACAACGCATGTATATTTAATATACTAGGATTTTTTTATGTGAAGGATTTTATTTACACTTACACACACCTTTGTCTAATGGTTAAAGAACATACTGTTTCTGTGGGTGGTGAATTTCTGCCTCACGAAACGATGATTGTTCAATCTTCTTTTAACACCTCTCATGGTGGCCATTAAGATGTAACTATATTTATATATGTTATATATTATTATTCTGTATTTTTCATTTATGACATACCTTTATGATTTCCATTATGGGTAAACGCGATAACTTCATTTTAGGAAGTGAAGACTATCGACCCCTCAAAGTGATTTGAATCGTTAATGCAATATGTGGGACATGTAAAGGATGGAGTAAATGATATTATATATGATATTATACTGGAATTATAATACATCTTTATATCATTATGATTTAATTCCATTAAATATGAAATAGAAATGAAAGTAGCGTTCATTCGTACGTACGACTTATCGTCTCCATGAATGGTGAATTTCATTTCATACCACTAAATGTTATGTGATATTATAAATGAATATATATACTAGATATATATGATATATATGATATAAACACCATGAATATAATTTTGGATATAATGGATATTTTACCACAGGAACAACTTGTAATTATAAGAAGTTTATTTTTTGACTCAAGTACCAATGATCGACAAAATGACCGTTATTAACTTAAATAATTACATAACGTTCATAACATGGTAATAAGTGATATAAAAAGGAATAATGAACTTGAAAAAGGTTCTTAAGAAAGTAGAAATTAACTCTAGTTTATTATTCACGAGTTTAAAGAATGGTCGAGTCAAATCGGACACGAGGTATGGGAACTTATTAACCCAATTTTCGTTCTTTGGGTTAATCTCCTACTTTTAAATTATGTCATGATATTATTATTTCCTATCCTGTATTTGTAATTTATTTATGTGTACTTATAGTGAATACACAAAATAGATCTATTTTATTTTAAAAAAATGATCTTTGTAAAGGACTTCGTCTCAATCTCCTTTCATTGAGGCATATTTTGTTTTATACACAACATTTCTTTATACGGTGTATAAATCACTTTGACTTTTACTATTATTCAAAAGGAATATTTTTATACATGCATTTTACTAAACAACAAAAGGGAATTTTTTCTTGTCATACGTATGCGGCAAAAACGACTTCTCTACCACCATGACCATTATTTGAGTTTCGTCTTCCTCTACAAGCCATAATTGTTTTAAAAAAATGAAAAATAAATACAATGTTTTACTTGTCTTTTATTTTGGTATTGAAAATGGTTTTGATAATTTTTTTATTATACCAATGTGTTGTATTTATATCTTGTGATTGAAATGTGGAAATGATATGTTTCCTTTATTTATGTTTTATGTGATATGATTATGTTAGGGTTTATGATATTTTTAAACCTGTTCATATGAGGAATTCATTGGACTTAATAAGTGACTGGTGGAGACTGCTATAGCTCCTCGATGCATCAGTTGGTCTCATGAGACAAACTAGTGTCTTGGCACGAGGCCTTGAAAAAATATTATTTGTAGTCTTGGCACAAGGCCTTGGCTGCGTGGTTATGATAGTCTGGCATTATGAATTCCATCATTATGAAAGTGGTTATTGATATTGCATGTGATTATTCGACTAGTAGAATGTCCATGTGGATAAGTAAATGTCATTATTTCATTTTATTTTTTCCATATTATACTGAAGTTAAAGTTAAAAAGGATTTTGATTTAGTTATACATGGCCTTAAATGTCTATGTTTATTTATGAAAGTTGTCACTGTATTGTTATCCTTACTAAGCATCTGAGCTCACCCATTTCTATGTTTTATTTTCCCAGAATGTGAAGAACTATTTTATAAATGACCTACAGGGATAGTCTGAAGGGGATAGGAGTATGGAATATGGAGACTATGTTATTTTGATTTTTCACTTTATAATGTAATGTAACATTTATGAATGTATCTATTGTTTCAAAGGATACTAAACTAATCGGTCTTTCGAGACTTGATATTTTGTGATCATGCCAATGTTACATAATAATGCACCGACTCTAGGTAACTGGGGTCGGGGCGTTACAGTCTAGGCCTCAATGAATATCATTTTCCCCCTCACATTTAATTTTACAGGGTTATGAAAAAATTTAAAAGATCCACTTTGAGGGACCAAACATAGTACTCAGTTCATGGATCTAGTGATCGACTCGAAATGCATGGTTTTAAAGCTGGGTAAAACTTTCAATGTCTTTTTTGGAAGGCCTTGGAAGCATCAACATGTTTACATTCCTTCATTATATCAACAATGGCTCAAATATTGGTTAAATAGTCTAATTGGTACATTTTTGTGTGACAAGGCACCATTAAATTCTGCGAGTCATAGTAAATTGGTGCAAGGTTATACCACAAGTGATGAAAATTGTCTATGACTGATATTGTCACTCAGATCAATGCTGCAAATGGTCTACATATGATCTCATCCAACCCTTTCAAGAAGATCTGTTCTGAGTACGTATTCCCCATAAATAAAATGGAAGGGGTATGCCCAAACTCAAGAACTCATTTATTGGCTTCTGCAATGTTAGTCGTTACCACTAAACCTGAAAACACAAAATATTTTATCAACTCTCCAAATACTTCTAATTGTATGGATGAAAATTTCTCAGTTCCATCTCTTAAGCTTGAATAGATTCTTGTTTCATCATATTTACTGGAAGAAGTTTTCACATCAAGGTTAGAAGATAAAGATACTCATTCTTAGTCTTTAATCCCCCTTCAAAGCACTAAGAATGATTTTCATAACTGATTGTTCTAGAAATTGTTGCTTCCTCTTCCGAAAGACCAAATAATGACTCTCAACCAAGATCCTAGAATCTTTGTTCATCACATACATCTAAGGAAAATATATAAGAGTTAGGTAATAGAGAAAAGGAAAAAATAGTAAGTCCTCAGGGGTGCCCCTCTAGTATGAAAAGAACGAACCTACACCCCTACATATAGAGATAAATCTGGTCAGAGATCCACAAACCACTCTAATTAGTGAGGCCATGGATCTCAAAGAATTGGAGATATAAAATATATTTTTAATGAAACACGTAGACATATTTTCTTGCAATTACACTGATATGTCAGTCCATAATCCCAAGGTGGACAACCATCATTGGGATTTTCTGGAAGATTATCGGAGATACAAACATGAAACTGAAAGGACATACCCAACTCATGCCTACATAATTGATGTTGAAGTGGATAAACATATCAAGAAATAATTCATATTAGTGGTGAAATATCCATAATTTCATGAAAAAATCGTCCCTATTAAATATAAAATGGGAAAATATAGAGTATAATGAATTTAGCGATCTGAACCGACATTATCCCAAAGATGAAATAATGGTTCTCATATTAGAGCTCCTGATTGTTTAAACTACTAGTTATCAGGCCCACTACTTGATGGATGGATACTATAGGAGTAGCCAAATCTAGATGGCCCTAGAAGTTAGATAATACATATCCTTTAGATCCCCAAGGGAGTATTCTATTATTAGTTAATTCTCTTTGTCACAATTAAATGTTGAAACCACATACCAAAGTTCCATGCATGACATCCCTGAACACATTCTGGGAATGTTTTTTGAATGTTACACTGATGTTATAGTGGTCATGTCCAAGCGGTGTTCTGACTATTTGGATGACCTACAGAGTATCTCCAACAATATGTAAAAACATAGACTGAATATGAACCGTTTGAATTTTGTTTTCAAGGTAACCTCTTTGAAATTTCTCAGCTTATTGGTATGTCATTGCAACATCAAATTTTGTCTTGATAAAATAAAATTTATCCTGAAAATGTTTCCTTATTGAAACCTTAATTAGTTGAGAGGGCTTCAAGGGAAACTGACCTACATTCAGCGCTTCATATCCAATCTTGTAGGAAATTGTTTTACCTTCACCAAATATATGAAGTTGGGGGGTCACATATTAGTGGACTAGTGTATACGATGAAAAATATTATAGCATCTATACTTACCTCTTAGGATCAATGGAGTTACTTCTACCAGTTGAGGTAAATCCACTCATTCTAAATGTGATTGCCTTGGAGCGATCCATGGGTTCCTTCCCCACACAAAAGATGGATTTTGGGGAGGAAAAAAACATATATTACCCTATTAGAACCATTATCAATGTAGAGAAATTATATTTAGATACTAAGAAGAGATGACTAGCATTAGTCATTGTGTTTCAGAAGCTGAGGCACTATCTGTATCACCATGTCGTCCAATTGGTCTATAACAATAACTCTCTCAAATACATCCTTATCCATCTTATTTTCATAGTTTACCTGGCTTGGTGGGAAGTTATTTTACAAAAATTTGATATATAATATATACCTAATAAAGGAGTTAAAGTCCAGGACATGGAATATTTTATAGTAGAACACCCATCCACAGAAACATCATTGTTAAATATTTAGTTTTTAATGAATAGATAATCTCTATTCATGACATCCCCAAAACAAGTGAAATCTATTTTGATACATCATCTAGGAGACCGTGAGGGAAGATAATAGAATGGTCTAAGCTCAATGATTTTTGGTTGGATATTTTTCTCATTTCCCAGAAAAGGAAGTCTTATTGTACTCTATTCTACTATCAGAGGGTTGTCCCTATAACAAGGTAGAATACTAGGCCCTCATTGCAGGTTTGGAACTAAAACTTGAAATACTGGTGAAACACCTAGAGGTGATGGGTGAGTCAATATTGATAATAAAACAGATCAACAATGATTATTCAACCAGAAAAGATGAGCTAATCCCACTACATGACTATGTATGTGTGTCAATGGAAGAGTTCCCTACAGAACCATAGATGTTTCACATCCCACGATCATAGAACATTTTTAAAGATGAATTGGAAAACAAAAATATACATTTATCAGATACATACTAGGATGAAATGGTCATCAGCATCATCCATCACTAAATGGTTTCAACATTCATTCAAATCAGAAAAAAAGATATTAATGAAATTAGACCCATAATTGAGCCATATGACCCTACCACTATGTTAATGATGCTATTCATGGACTACATTTAGGACGGAGTGCATCGACAGGATAGATCTTGAAGAGGGTAAAGCTGGATGTGATCATCCAATTCCACCCTTTATGGTGTCCCAAATAACTATAAAGTCCTCTATAAATGATAATTTTATAAGATACTTCTCAAATGTGTTTATTTAGAGGAAATGAAGGCAGTTATGGATGATGTATAGACGAGATCCTACAGTAACCACAAGATTGGACATAGAATTTACTATAAAATCTGAAGTCTTGGATATTTATACCATTCAATGAAATAGGATTTCATAATATTATTCATGTAATATCATTCCTTCTAAGTGTATATCTAATTTATCCATTAACCCCCTTAGATGCTACAAATATTCAAATACTCGTGGAATTTTTCCATATGTGGAATGGATATTGTGGGGACATAGACTATAACAAGAGCCATGAATATCAACTATATCCTTACTGCAACTTACATCTTCTCCAAATGGGAATAAGAAATTCCTCTCAATAAATTTGATGAAAAAATCATTGTTGGATTCATAAAATATAAAATCATTACCAGATTTGGTGTCCCTCAAACAATATTGATAAATGACAAAAAAAATTTATGTTCAACAAGGGTGGAATATAAATATTAGGAATACAATATAAAAACAAACCATTTATCCCACTAACATTCATCAGATGATGGATAAATAGAGGCCTTTAATAAGACCCTATCAAACAAAATCTAGAATATGGTGGAGAAAGATATAATTTCTTGGATTGACAGATTATTGAATTCCATATGGGATTTTGAGACTATAATGCATACTGCCACATGAAAAACCTCGTTCTCATTGGTATATGGTACTGATGTAGTCCTTCCCATTGAGGTTCAATTTCCATCACGATGTGTTTCCATCTATGATCAACTATCATCAAATGAGTAGTCCCAATAATTTCATGATGAATTAGAGTGGTTATATGTAAATATATTATATACCATACATCAATTGGATGTATATCAAAATTGTATAGCACAAGCCTTCAATAAGATGGTTTGACTTCGTTCATTCCTCCAAGGAGAATTGGTACTAGTCATTAGAACACAAATGATAGTAGGAAAGAAGCCTCTAGTGGTTGAAATAAAGTGGAAGGGACCTTTCTCCATACACAAGTTCTATTCTAACAATGTATACTCATTGTTTTCAATGGTTAGTGAGCACATGAAGACTCCACCCAATTCATGGTTCTTAATGAATTACTCTGTGTAATCACACAAAGAACGTTTAGCTATAGAATGGTAATCATCATAGAACCATATGAATCGAAAATGCAAGATGATAAACTATGTAGTTGGTCTTTTTTTCTTTACCTTAAAATTCACAACATAAGGACCATGTTACTTTATGTTAAATTTCATAGCTTTATCATACATGTTACACACTGATAATTCTCATGATAATATGTCCTATACATATGACCTAAAACTATAGAACACCATTCATCATCAAAAACAAGACATTAATATATACCATAAGCATATCCCCCATTTTATGTAGATCCCCCAAAAAATGATGAGATAAGTCACTCTTTACGATCCCTCATGAATTGGAAACTCCCACACATAAGCCTCATTCATGTCATTGCGACCCCACAGTGGCACCTATGACCCTTCAACCGACATAAGCCCTAAAATTATCATGTCCTTACCCCATGATACTAAACTGCATGACCGATGTCATCATCAGATGATATTAAACTAAACAATATTTTCAAGAAAAATGTGTGGCATTATTCTCATCGTAATGGGATACATAGTGACACCCGAATCTCCAATATCATATGTATCCGAAATGAAAAATATATATATCACATTTTCTCTATGTTTGACTCAGACTGACATAAGAGAACATTTCAAGAACTATAGGTGGGTTGATTCTTATTTCATTGAGATATGCAGTGACACCTAGATCTCTAATCTAGGGTTCATATGGGATGGAAAATAGAGAATCAATTCCCCATTTCTCTGTGTAAGAACAAAATATATATAAAGAACTATTCCAAAACATATGGCTCGATTCTCATTGAAATGAGATATATAGTGAAACTTAGATCATGAATGCTGAGTCCATTAATCATTATGGATTATATTAAATCCCATATCCCTATGTCCAAGCCCTATTGGTATAGTGTAAAAATATCAATAACTATGCCCGAATGGCCTGAATGCCTTCATTTTTATTGATTTTTTGATAACCCCACTTTCAAGGGAGAGTTCAGTCGACAATTTCAAGAACTATGTGTGGTCTGATTCTTTCCCCAAAAGGATACATAGTGAATCATGGGATATATACTATAGTCCATCCACAATTATGAAAAAGGACCCTTCACTCCCTATGTGTACAAATCATACATGAACATTGAATAATTTCAATAACTATGCATGTCATGATTTTACCCCTATGAGATATGTAGTGACACATAAATTTCTAACCTTAGGCCTAGCCACAATATTTCTATTCTATCACATTCGGTCATCCTCATCCTCACCACAAGATGTTAAACTACCTGGGATGTCCAAAACTATGTATTTATTGATTCCCATTCCAATGACATACATAGGGTTTCCTAGATCATATTTCATAACCCAAAACCCTATAATCTAAATGAGCATATCCTTCGCATGTATTTCATTTGTGACATGAAAGAAGCATTTACTGTTACATGTTCCTCACAGTGAGAATAGCTCACATGGGATTTGGATATTTGGTAAGAACATTCCCAATATAACTATGGTATATCAATTCACATTGGGGTTACCTTGGTCTTAGTTGTAACACTTCGAAAGACACACAAGATGTCCTTGTCACATGAAAATAAATTGACTGAAATCATTAAGAAATATTCATGGATTGATTATTTCTCCTGTAATATACATAGTAACTCATGGATCTTAAACCTAGTTCTAGCTACAATATTCTTTTTCACATCTGAATCACCCACATCCTCGCTGCAAGACAATAAAATGTACAGTTACTGTAGAACATTGTGTGGATTCATTCTTAGCCCCATGGGATATGTAGTAATATCTAAATCTTCAATCCTAGGCTGAACAACAATACAATAGAATAAATGATTATATTCATTGATGTATGAGTAAGATCTACATGAATAGATCTAATACGAGTTCTCATCCTTTGCATGAACCTGGATAAAAAACCCGCATGTCCTCCACATTTGAATTTAATCAGTGTGTGGGGAACATTATTCCTTAAAAATATGTGTGGCTTTATTATCATCTAATTCAGATATGTAGGTACTCCTTGGACTTAGGTCATACTCCCAGTCATTGGGTAAATAATAATTTCACCTCTTTTTCATAAAAACAATGGCCCATGATGGATCCTTTTAATTCAGGTCCCCTCCACAGGGAGCCCAAAAAGAAAATTGAGATGTCCTATTTCTATATATAATTAGGATCTATACAAAATACTTAAAACTAAAGGAAAATGTTAGTCTAACACTTCCTTTATGCTCGTACATATCCTTTATGAATGTCATACTCCTAATCTTTAACACTTTCAGATCTTCATACCCATTCCCTGACTTCTAGTGGAAGAATATATGATACTTAAGAGTTATTTTTCCTTACCATATTGTAATACCACCTAGTTTGTATTGCATAAAATATCCCTCATGGTGGGTTCATTGGCCTAAGTATTCCATTGTTTTACTATGATGTATGTAACCTAGTTTGACTTGTTAAATATAGACTAGGAAAAATGTATGTCAAATAGTAGTAAAATTGACCTTAGGAGAAGCCTCGTATGTCCCTTTATCATTTGAAAATAATATAGTGGATCCCATGATTTAAAGTTGGTTTTTATCCCTTGCATATTAATCATGTGTCCTCTCTCCCAATGTGAAGGCCATGGTTTAGGATTTCCTCCATATGAAAAGTGTAAAGGAATGACCTTAGACTGATAAGGCCACATATGATTTTTTGTTTCCCTGATTCTACTGTCCTAGTCTTAAGACATTAAATTATAGACACCATGCATTCTATTCTTGGTTCCAACAAATGTAGAGAACTTATTACTAGATTCTTTGGATGTTTTTACTCGAAACACGCATTTTCTGTTCATGTACAATCCTCACACAAATAAACTTTATACCCGAGGAAATATAAATCTCTCCAAGATGTCAATAAATTTTGGTTATAGAATGTATGAATTCCTGAGGAATTATTTTCCTGAATATACAATAACATTCTCTAGTTGGCTTTGCATTAGTTTCTCATAAATTTTTGGGCATGTTATCCAAATTATTCTACTATCAACTATATGGTAAACACCATAATTGGCCTTGCGTAAAACAACCCTTAATGTGGGTTTGTCAATCAGTTGTAACTTATTACATGGGAGAGTTGTCCTATAATGTCATAATACATTCTCCTATACCACACTTTGGATCTGGTAATCCCCAAATAACAACATACAACTTTCTCCTCTAACACCTAAATGTGGTTATATATTTCAATATATATTAACAAGATTGGTAGAATCATCATTATTTTTCGTCAAATTTTAGAGCCATAAATTATAACCCCCTTAATTTTTTTAATAAATGAATTTAAACTACATAGAATAATTTCCTCTCTGTATGAATTGAAAACAACATAACATAATTTTATCACCTAAGACGTTAAACTACTTGGTAATTCTCGGATCTCATGATATTAAACTGCATGATAATTTTGCCTTTGTAAAAAGGGTAATTCCACCTAACATCAACCATATACAAAATTTTACCCTCATTAATTGAGTTAAATTTTTTTAGAATATGTTTCCCATTCATGGAAAATTCTAATACCGATATTGCCTTCATTCTCAGACCCCTCCGTTATAGAAAACCGCCAATCGTGGTCTTGAGAAATCTGAATCCTAATCATCAACCATAAAAAATAGAATATTATAATTACCCGGAACTTCTTTCCTTGAATATTCTTTAATACACCCCAATTAGATTTTCATATGTTTCTTACAAATTTCAGAGCCTCTCATCTAAAGGATCCCATAATTGTTTATGTAGTATTTTCCCTAATCATCCTTGAATAAAACCTCCCAAAAAATGTTTTTTTTAATTACTGGTAACATTATCCTCAAGAGTCAACTCCTCTGTTTAGTAATATTATTTTATAGATCTAGGAACAAAAAAAGTATTGTTCAAGATTCCACAATGGATATATAAATAATTATAAGACATTATCAATCTAGAATCCTTATTTGGGTGATTATCTGAAAGCCTTAAAGTCAATGTTTTTTTACCTAAAACAGTAGAATTATTTGGTCAAACATTCATGAATTAAAACTTCTTGAAAAAAGTGATGAAACACTCACAAGATTATAAACCCACAAAGGGTACATTGGAAAAAATTCATGTCTCAGATCACAGAACATGTTCTTTATATAATTTACCCAAAATATTGAGTGATAAAAATAGAAATATGCACAAAACTAGTTAGGTTGAAAACTTGAGAAGGGTAGTCTAAGAAAAAACCTTGTCTCACCCATTAAGCCTCTTGTATATCAAAATTACGAAAACATTAGGGTGATGACACAAAAGATACAATGGTTATAGGGTTATCTATACAACCCTATAAATAGTTGAATTATTATCATTGGGCCTGTGAATTAGGAAAAAAACTCTAGCATCCTTCCCCAATACACATAGATCCAAAGTAATTAATATTTTGTTTGAATTCACCAATGTTCCCTAAAGTTACCTTAGTACTAGATTCTTTTCTTTTCCAGTGAATCTAAGTTTAAGGGGGGATTTCTTTAACATCGGGAAATCTGTTCCATGAACTTGATTGTAAAATTGATGATGAAAAACTCACTTAGACAAAAAAAATTAAGTTAGAGTAGAAACATGTCTTCATAACGGAAGAATGAAAAGAACTAATTTCTATGTGTAATGACTAAAAAAATAATTTCATAGTCTTGAATTGTTTTTTAGTGTGACTATCCATTTTTATGGGGTGAGTAATGGTAGAAAAGGGATTATACTAAAAGGTCGGGACCATAGTCTAACCATGTTCCCCAGAAGTGTTGCATGGAAGAAACCCCTATAGTATGGAGTAGCGGGTTTTACCATGAGAGCCACATAGGATCCCCAAGTAGTGTCGGTGTGTAGGGAACCTACAAATCAGCCTCCACAGTGACTAAGTGCATTGGCCTACATGATTTTCATGCATTAGATCCTGCATGAGATACCTAAACAAAACACCTCAGAGATATATCCCTTTCTCCTAGGTTTCTAGATTTTATTACAAATATGACATTGTTATATTTTTTTTGAATGGACAGAAATTCCCAAAGTCAAAATGATGCACTGCTCACCACATCCCTTCATTCATGTCCTTCAAAACCTTCTAGGTAGCTTTCAAAAACCTTAATAATATGAAATTAAAGGGTAATAGTGATATAAAAGTCCTACCATGGTTTAAGATAAACAACACCTGAGTTACTCTCTCACCCCTACATAAAGGAGGCTAGTGAAAGGTAACCATCCTCAAATAGGGAATGACATGAGCCTCTTCTGGGAACTCCTATGAAGACCATTAATGAATTGAGAATGACCTCACCCAATTGTAGTCACATGGTGACCCATTTCCCAAGGTTTTACCGGTTCACCCAGGCCTACCTACGTAAATATCCACTTGCATGAGACTCTTTGGTCTACCCTATCCTTCAGCTTACGCAAGCCACCCATCATTCCTTTTCAAAGCCATCCATAATAGTAACTCTCCCCATTTATATCCCTTGTGTGATATGGATCTAGTTGAAACCTCCACTAAGTACTTAAGACATGAAAAACAATGGGAAAAGGAACAGAAGAGTGTCATTCATTTGGATTTGAATTTCTATGGTCATAGTTTCCCCTCACGTTTCCTATCATATTTTCTGTCTCATAGGGGAATGTGCTGATTTGTATTTCTATGCTCATGGAGAATCTAACCCTAGGGATAGTGTTAGGGAGTTCTTGGTCTTGAATATAATGGAAATAACCATCTCCTTCCCTTATCATCTCTATGACCTAGAGCCTCTAGTTCCTGGAAGGGTGGGTGAGGATTACACTTTCTTTTCAGTTCAACATGAATGAGATCCTCCTGCCTCAGTGAAGAAATTTTTTTTGGGAACCCGTCATTGAGTAAAACCATATCCTTTCTTGCAGGAGGTTTCAATCTAGTTCCTTTATACCTACTGGCCACCACTAGGGGTCATCATTATTTCTCCATCCCTTGGACTCATTCCTGGGTAATCTGATGAGAGGTAAGTTATGTGTCCCTAGCCACTTCCATCATCGAAAGAAGGGGAATATGAGATGGACACACTCAATGCCACATTCACCTCGCTCTAGGCATTTTCACCATGTACACCTGTTGAAAAAATTAGATCGTGTGCTATCTCATATTTTCCACTACATCTTATTTCTCACACAGAGAATTAATCACATGAATTAGTGTTTAATGGTGAAGTTGAAATTTTCACAACCCCTTCCATTAAATTGAACTATAAGAACTCAAATTTATTCTATAATAAGGTTATGCAGGATGACTACCAAATACTCAAGCTCAATAGGAAATCTTATGAAGAATAATACCCAATAAAAACGACCAAATTACCTCAGGGAAACCTCATCATGTAATCTGAGATAAATTAAACTTTGAGAAGTCGGATTCCATCTATAACCAAGATATGTATGATGCTCACCAAGGTCATGAGCTCAATGAGGATCCCCTTTAGAAGTAATCCCCAAACAGAATCACATTAAACTATACATACTCTGTTGGAATAATCCCTAAAATAAAACCCCAAATAATGTGACTAGATACATCCCTCGTTATATCGTTAATTGGAATCCTCTTCATAATAAAGCACCAAATGAATCTTCTCAAGGGATCATACTCACCTGTGAGAGAAACATTTGAGGGCCTCCAGAGGCATAGGTCCTCGCAGCCGAACTAAGATGAATTTTATTCTAACCCAAATGGGATATATAAGAATCATTCATGAGGTCTAATCCAAAAACCTCAAAATCAACCATGTTCTCTCTGGGCCTAATTATCGACATGGTCTGATTCATCTTGGATATTCATTTTCCTTCTAGGTTTCTTATGTTTCGTAGATATAAGTCCCAAACCAAGCATTAAATATATATATTCCACCAATATTTCCTTGGAACATGAAATTATACAATATAATTAGGTACTTATCATATGTCCTTAAAAGATACGATGTTCCCCTATAGATTCACTAAACTATGGGGGTTCTGATTACTTTCACAGGAATACATAGGAACATGAAATTATACAATATAATTAGGTAATTACCACATGTCCTTAAAATATACGGTGTTCCCCTATAGATTCACTAAACTATGGGGGTTCTGATTACTTTCACCGGAATACATAGGAAGACCATTTATGGGTTCGATACGAACACCAAAACAACTGCCATATCCCAAGATTAATATATAATCCATAGTAATATTCGTACCTCTAGATTAAGATACACTCCATATCACCGCATGGTGTGGATAGGAAACTAGAATATTTATAATAACAAACAATGATTCTCTATGGAATGTATAAGAGTACAAATTTGATGTAGAGCCTCAGATAGATATAGATATCTCCACTAATTATGAACCATAGATACATAAAGATTGAATCTATATTACATACATGCTAATAATTGATTATTAACACTTGTGTGACCAAAATCATACTTCATAATTTATAAAGGATTCTTAAATATGTCTTAAATTTATAAGAGAGTCTCGGATTAGGAATTAATTCCCACCAAAAGGGCATGAGGAGCTTGACTTCCCATTCTCTCGACAAATGCTAGTTTTCAATAATCGATCGCTAAACCTCCCAATGAGGTCCTACAATTGGAAGTTGGTACCTCAAGGATGCATAACCATTTTTTGTTTCTAGTTCCATGAACAAAACCATTAGAAACCAATTTGAAATAGAGATTCCTAACCTGAACACAAATTTTAGAGGGAAATTGTGCAATCCCTATGTATTTTTCTTTTCCAATTTATTTTATATATAACATATTGGCTAGTATAATCATTAAAATATTATCATAATATATATTGTGAAATTAATTTATTCTATTAGACTAATTTCATATTCTAGAACAAACTTTTTCATATTTTATACTACTAGTTTTGATACATACAAATCCAAAAAATACTATATATTTTTAGTCATGGAAACAAATAACATCAATAGGATTATATTGATAATATATCTATGATAACTATGATAATAAATAAAAATTATCTAGAGGAAGAATAGTTTTATGTCCCCCTTCTGGAAAGAATGATCACTTCTGGGTATTCTAGAAAATTATTCTTCTTTCTTCACCATATACCATTGGACAGTTCTAACTATTATAATATACAGTACTAATTGTTCCAATTGGTATTTTCCACATGTTATTTGAGAATATAAAAAATAAAATATAATTACATATCATGTCATTCAAGATGGGCCATATTTCATATTCAAATGTTGTTATAATCAAGATCGTAATCTCCTCACACATCTTAACATAACATCTTAGAGTGTTTTTTGTAATGATCCATAGGTAACGTTTTTCTATTCAATGGTTTCATATTATATTATCAATAATATATATATATATTCTATTAGTTTTTATTATAATAATTGTAGATCAATATTTTTTTATATAATTCCCAAAAACATGGGTTTCTATTTTAAAAAAATAATAAGGAAATTAATTTTCACCATAGTATTAACATACATTAATACTATTATATATTTCCCTACTGTTTTAAAAATAATTTACTTGGAAAACTAGAGTTATTTTACAAAATTATTATAGACATATGGATAACACTAATTATTAATAATTCCATACAATATTATAGGTTTGTCCAAATATATATTTCATGGCCTTAATTCTTTCGTCAACACATAAATAAATTTTTACAACTTGCATATATAATTGATATGCATGGAATCACAAGCCCTTAAAGATGTTAAATTATGAAATATTTGATAAGGTTTAAATTATGGAAGTGATTTTGATTTATATATTCGAAATCATTACAATAATGGGAAGCTTACATGGAATGTAAAATTATAATGGATTTTAGATTAATGACGTGTGAAATGGTTTTGTCATAGTATATTCCTTTTTGTCAATTTAAGACTTAAGTAACTAATAATGAATCATAGGAACAAAATTTACCATCCATGTATATTTTTTTTCATATATACCCATAATGGGATTTTTATCAACAAGAGAATCCACAAAAATACAAAATTATTTTTGTATGTGGAATCCATTTTCCACTTCATATAACTGTTAAAATTTACATTTTAAACATTTAATTATTTTTTATTTTATACATAGGTAATATAATTAATGACTAAAATTTTACAAAAATCAATTATAAGACCTTCAATATTTGGTTTTATATTTCCTATATATTATTTGTCCCTTCAAACTCTTCTAATAAATTCTTGTAGTATCTATATATTTAGGCCCACTCATGTGTATCACAGGCCTTAAAATTATTATAGTATACCTTTATACCACTACCTCATTAAAAAAAGTATACCCAACTATATCAAAATATTCTTTCTCTTAATAAATAATTTTATATCTTATATCCTTAAATAATATTATGTGTAACCTTTAAGAAAATTAAACAAGGGTGAATTTATATACTTAATTACAATTCCTTGATAAAATAATCCTTACAAATATTTGGAATCTAAACAAAAGAATCAATGATATAATAGATATATATAATATAATAACTTATAAGATATCAATTCATTATTTTAATTGGAATATGGGTAGGTATCAATGTGATTATTAGTAAAGCATGTCGCGATATGAGTAATGGAAAACATACAATGCCTACAAGAATAATAAACAATATTCTATTAAATATAATAATCTATTATATATGTATAAGAAAATATGTTTTTAGTAATAAATCCAAGAATCATTTTAATTATATATTAATAATAAGTTAAGTTACTCTCAAAATAACGCAACTAAATCCACTTTTATCATTTACCAATAATATTTTCTACTTCACATTCAACGTACTGAAATCTATTTACTGGAAACTTATTATGAAATTAAACTGATACCTTGATTTCTTATGATAGTTCAAAAATATCATTTTTAATTAATTCAATAATATTTGTGGAATTATCACCTTTTATTGTAAAAGTTTTAATTTTTCCTAAAACTATTCATGTAATCATCTCAAATACCTGATACATTTTCTATAAATATTTTTATCACCATTTACGTATATTATTTATTTTTATTTCTAGTTTTAAATAACAAATTAATAACATGACACAGCTTTGGATTATAATTTTCTTATATTTTATATTCATTCGTAATTATAGGTATTGGATAGTGGTGATTCACGTATAACTATTCTTTGAATTAATTACGGTATACCATAAAGATATTTATTTAGAATATGAAATATTGTCTACTTTTGTATAAAAAATAACATTCTGATAATGTTTTGATGAAACATAGTACAAAAAAAAATTAGTTTGAAGAGAATAAATCCCCTCTGAATATTTTAGTGTTATGATCTTTATTAATTGTTGAATAAGAAATTTTATATCAATAAACTAACAATAAACATCACTTACAAAACTTTTTTGGGATTTAATTGTTAATATACTTGGAATCAAATATATGATTCACATATTTCATTGAAAATTCAAGAATTGAAATAGAAATATTACAGGAAATTATGAGTATACCTTATATATAAGATTCTTATTACTTCACTAATTCATTAAAATTTCTCTTTTATTGATCTCTCCTTAAAAATTTTAAGCAAATAGATTCTTATTCATTTATTTATCGTTATCTATTCCTTCCATGAAGGAAGATAAAAATTTAAAATTCAAAATAATTTTTTCCTAATTTTTTGATCTTGTGCATCAAATTTATAACCATAATGGATGAAGAAAAAAATTCTCACATATACCTATCATGTTGATAAACCATAGTCAAAATATTTCTGAGCACATTGCCCATATTTTTCATTTTAATTTTTTATATTAAAATAGAGTATATGGGTTGTAATAATGAAGGGGTGGGATTTTGAGATAATTTAATAAACATATAGAACCCCAAATATGTTAATTTATTGATTTAACTCATCATTATGAGTATTTTTTCACGTGCACTGTATCCATCTTCCAATTTTTCATTGTATTATAAAATTACAATTTTAGTTACTATTCACCTCTATTTCACCTTATGGAGTTATTTTTGATTGGAAACATGGTGTTTCCATTAATATACTAATACTTAAACATCACCTCACTGAACATAACTATTAATGTAATGCATCAAACTTTTGATTCAACATCAATTTTTCTCATGTTGGGAACTTCTCACCCTCTCACGCTCTAAGGTAATTGATCAGGAATATAGTATTCCAATACATAAAAAATATTTTCTTATAATATTAAAATGTGAAGGTAATATTACCAATTTTTTGATATTTATAATGGAGTGGATGTTGTCATCATAAAAAATCATACGGATTTTACTGTTTTACTAACTGTTTTTCAATAATAAATAAATGAAAATATTCAGTTATTTTTATTGAATACCATTTATGAAATGAAAAATAACATAATTAAGTCACCATTTATTATATTAATTCCCAAAACCCCTCACTCTTAGTTTAAAAATATCAAATCCCAAAGATATTTTAGTGGAATTGATCTATATTTCTTTTCTCATAACCCAATCTACCGCTATGGAAATTACTCGTAGGTAATTATGTAGTATTTTCTTTTCTGAATGTGTTAACTCTTAGTTACATGATTTATTAGGTTTAATACATAATCCTAAAATCCTATACCTAAATTCCTTCCACACTTCCCTCTATAGTTTATTGTGTATACTATTTCTATTACAATTAAAAGAAATCTTGAGAACTTTAACTACTATCATTATTAAGAGATCTCAATAATTGAAGTTATCATAAACTATCAGTAGATAGAAACATTACACTATAGTTGTATTATAACATACATAAAGTATTGAATATAATGACATGATATTTTAGGATGGAGGAATTTTTTCAAAATATTCAGAAATACCCTTTATTTTATTATTTATATACTTTTTATTTTATGTGTGGATAATTTTATATTAAAACTTTTCTAATAAAAAAGTGACACATATGAAATTTACCCATATAATTTATCTTATTTTAATGGATTTTTATTAATTTATATGGAAAATACAAATATAATCATCTATACTTGATAAAATAATGTAATACACTTTATTTTTATTTTTATTTAGCTCACTAATTAAATTATTTATATTTCATGATATGTTTAATATTTAAAATCAACCAAGCGTCCCAGAAATTATTATATGAAAATGCATAGATAAATAAATAAGGTAGTGAAATTATCAAGGGTGTTTTATTTACTTCATGGTTTTTTTAGTTGAGATAGAATGACCTTAACCCTTGAGGAAATAAATCCATTAGAAATTAATTGGTTTGAGTTGTAAAATTTCTTGATTATCCTATCTATGAATTTATTTTTATCAATATTGAATGTTTTTCTAAACAATATCCTTTAGATCAAAATTTATACAATTATAAAAAAACACACAAACATGATGGGTACATGGTTTTTACAGTTTCATAAAATTATCTATGTTCAATTTAGTATTTATATAATAATGGAGGATGATATGATTCAATGATCTAAATATTTAACATAGTAATAGTCATCACATGATATACCATATAATAAATATATAAATTAAATAAATAAATCCAACACATACCTAGGTTAGTTTATGATCACGGTCATTAACTATATGAAATGAAAACCACATTTTTAATTGGTTTCATGAATTTTAAAAATTATTAGTATTATAAATTAATATTACATGAAAAATAATAATCCAATAATTATATTAATTATTTATCAAAACATCTACCTACTTTTTTGTCCATTAAATGTTTTTAAGAATACCAAAAATTGTTTTTAAATAAATTTAATAAATTTAATTTTTAAATTGAAAATAATTACTTACTAGAAATTGTTTTAGTCCATGTAATGTGTACTATGAGAGTTATATTGAAAAAAATCTATTGAAGTTAATATACCACAAAAGTTCATATTTTTTCATCTATCACATGGCCTGTAAATCCGCATGACATTTCCAAAAATAATTGATGTGTTATTCTATATATTCATACTGTATAGCCTTTTCTCTATGTATCATCATGTGACAAACTATTAATGCATGAATCCTATGATATATGATTTAACTTGAATTACATGGTGTATAGATATCAAATACACCTTACCAGCTAATAGAAAATGAACAAAAAGTATGTAGACCATTTTTTGATCAACATGAAACATCACAAATCACATAGCATGTACAAGGTGTGGAGTGACACATTTAATTTTATGATTACCCTATTAGAATATTGAGTACCCATGTGATTTCCATGATTTTGGATGGAAGTCAATATGCGGTTCAAAATAAAGCTGGTTATTGACGCAAAAAATGTTCCATGAATTATGTGACATATACCTAGTGCGATGTTACATGATGTGTACATAAACTCTAGCTGTTGGGTAACTTCTTTCAAGCCAAATGTTCTTTTGGAAGTTAATATGTAGCATTCATTGAAACTTCACACCAACCCACACGATGCACCTTGATTTATATGGTGTGTAACCTATGTTGTTTTACCATAGTTACATTGTATGCAATTTTATGATCCACACCGTATTATAATTTCATGTTTTCAATACATATGGAATCAAAATATGGATTATTTGATTATTATTTTTTAATTTTCATCTTTTTATTGGTTATAAAATGTCATATTAAAGTTTTGTATGTGATGTTGGATATAGAAAAAATAATAAGAATAAGAATTCTATAAAAACATCTTGAGATATTGATCAAATAAATTATAAATAATTAAAAATTATGGTATGAATTATTTGATACATCATGAATGTTCTAGGGTATATGATAAGCATTTAATTGATAACCAATCTTGGAGTTTCATTACTATCAATAGAAAAATTAGAAATACAAGATGAACAGAGATTATAATTTCATATAATTATTAGTAATTTTTTTTTAAATTATAAATTATCTCATCTATGATAATATTCCTTAATAAAAAATTTATTATAGTCTTATTGTATTGTATGTTGTGATGGATAATTGAAGAGTGGATTCCATTAAATGCATTCAAACATGTTCCATGAATTTCTAAAAAAATTATTTGAAAGAGTTTATTCTATAATCTAATAACCATGTTATTTATATCATTCATCGTAGTTAATAATGATGACATGATATTCCCTATCTAAATTCTTGAGATGAAGGGGATAATTTTCCACTGTTTGAGATAAATTTAAAATTCATATCTTCGTTGAGTCAACACATACTCATTGAAAAATGATATTATTTTTAATATATACTTAAGGATAAATAATTTTAAATACACAAAGTCCCTAGACAATTATTTAATATAATTTTTTCCCTACTTAAAAATATAATAGTAATGATATTTTTATATGCTGTGAAATATTTTTACTAATATATCTTTTCCAAAAAAATAATATTCATTTAAAATTGTTAAATTAAACATATCATTTCAATTAAGTCAATAAACTTGATACATATCTTCCTCTAGACTATTATATGTTCACAAAAAAGTGTTATAAATATTTATTTTAATATACACATAACAATAATTTATATTTATTATATATTTTTCAATAGAAATGTGAATAATTAAATATTTTTTTGACCTCATGAATAATTTAACAAGAGATAGTATTGAACTAGGTGTCTATAAACTTCAATATCCCATGATTGAAGTTAAGTGGTCAAAATTTACATGAATAAATACCACTCCTCAAAACCGTTAATACATTTTTTCTTTAAATTAAATTCAATAGAATTTAATGATATTATGGATATACCTATTTTGTTGTCCTTTAGGGTCATTTTTCTAAAACAACTGAAGTTATCTAAATCCCATTAAAATTATCTTGAAACAACTTAAGTCCAATATAAAAAGTAGTTAGTGTAGTATCTACAAAACAGTACATCAATCATTACTATGAAATATATTCCCTTTGTATACTAATATTTGATTATCTAGGACACATACAATTTCATCACACTATATTATTGATTTATATTTCTTATAATTTTTTAAATAAGCTCCTCAATAAACAACAATAATCTTATATTTTTTCATATAGACCCACTTCAATCAATGGGCCATAAATATCTTCTTTCATAAATATTGAATCAAAAAATCCTTTATTTTCAATTTATTTTTTGTCAAATAACATAAGAAAAAAAATAAAAATAATATTTATCTATGAGTATATGTGGTAATAATTTTAATAAATGTATCTAATTCAGTGATACATTATATATATTAATAATTATATCAATTCCTCTAACTAAAACACATGTTTTTAGATACTAATATCCATTTGTAGTTAAAACATATGGAATTCCTTTTTTGGGTCTATCCTTATGACCACCATTAGTTTATATCACTAAGTGAAAATATCATAAGAATAAGTTTCAATGGGTTATGAGTGTTAATAACATGAAATTACAAAATCATTTACATATCACCATATTGATTTATATATTTTAAAGGACATTGATTTAAGAATAGGTTCATTGTATATATAGGATCTTAGTATATAATGTTACTTCCTAGAACCGTTTAATGTAATATTTTTTGGGGGAAATTATCAAATTTATTTTTTTATGAAGAGAAATAATTATGTGATGATAAATATGTAAATATAATTGGTAATTGAAATTCCAGATTTTTTTTGTATAATGGAACCCATTTCAATAATTCCTAAATTTTCTATGCCTGTTTTTTTTTGTTTTGAAAACTAAATGTGATGTATTCAAAGTGAAAATTAAAGTGATGATCATGATGTGTATGTATTATTGCATGATGAAAGAAAAATGTTGGAATTGAAATGAATTATTTCCATCAATTTTTAATGATAGATAATGGCAGTGATATTTGGATTTCATTTAAAAAGGTGATAATCCTTGATGAATTATTAATAGTGTTTAGCCATGAGGGGATTAAGTGTTGTGTAGTTACTAGAATATTTATGCTATGATTGAGACTCTATAAATGATTAAAAATATATAATGGGATGAAATTTTATTGTTTAGTTATTTTGATCATATTTTACCACACATTATTTCATTAAATATATTAGAATTCTAGAGGAATAAATAAGCAATTGTGAGAGATATCCATATTTTCATAAAATTATAAACTATTTTTTGAGGTGAGTGTTGGAAAATACAAGAGAAATATATTTTCAATTTAATGATTTTTTTCTATTTGTATCACATACATAATATATTTTTGAACATTGTTGATATTTAATTTAATCTATTTTATTTTCTTCAATGATCTAGATTCTGTAGAATGAGAGATGATTGGTTCATAGTTGACTGCTTTTAGATGTGTGGTACTACCCACATATAAATAATCATTGTATTTATTTTCATTTAAGGGGTCCAAAAAGAAATTATTTAAGAACTTATTGAAATATATTTCTATATGGGTATTCAACAAAAACTCAATGGAATATACTTTTAATCCCATGGAAGATCATATTATATTTTTTATCAATAAAGAATGATTCCTATATGTGATAATTATAGAATATTGGATGAAGATATAATACCAATGAATAGGGAGAGTGAAGCAACCAATAAATTGATGGACTGGGAATACAGTGTAGGGTATATGTTTATTTATATACTCTACAACGGTATAATGTGATTCTATCTCTATTTATATAGAAATTTTATTATTCATTTATTAAATATTGAAATATATTATTTCGTTTTTTTATTGAATTGTGATGTGTTGAATTATATGTGATATTTTATGACTTTATGAGTTTATGAATGATAATGAAAGGATGAGGCGCTATTCATATCAAGGAATGCATGTTCGTCAATATGAGATTACATTGTGAAATAATGATTCCAGGTTATCTATAAATAAAAGGTCGAAGATATAATAAATCCCTTTCTCATGGTGGTTAAATATATTCATCTTTATTAATAACATGTTGATTAATTTCACATAGTATTTATTTTGTTGATATTTTTTAAAAAAATAATTAAACTGCTTATAAAACATTTCAATGAGATAATTTTCTTTTAAGGAAGAATAATCATTGTAATAAATTTTATTAATAATTCATCAATTTGTGATTTTGATTGATGAAATTTCATTTTAGTGAAATAATAAAAATATATTATGATGTTTTAGATGTATAGATCTTATTGAGTTAATTATTGTTATGTATTAATAAAAGATTGTCTAGGAAACTTTAAATTTTTATAAAATGATGAGTTTGTAGAAGATTTGGGTTTTTTATAGTTAATTTAATATTAATTTAAGTAATTATATTTCATTTGTGTAAAATATTGAAAAATGATGTTTTAGTTACGACATATTATTTGGGGGTCACTTATATTTTATTGACGATGACTTTGAGAATTTCATGACTTGTTTTGAGATCAATTGAAATGGTTGGAGATGTTTTGAGAATGATAAGTAATGTTTTCACTATATAAACATTAGGTGAAAAATTATAAAACTATTATAATCATAGTTTAATAGGAAATAATAATGAAGATAAATAATAATGAGAATAAAATTATTTAAATTGTTCTTAAAGAATCCCTATCTTGATGGAGTGTAAATTAATTCATAAACTCTCATGGGCATATTATACGGCACACAAAGACTATATATAAACTATTTATTAATGATAATATTACAAAGCACAATGGTAAAATAGAATCCTAAATTAAAATATTATTAGATACATATCGTTTGTACTTAGTTTTTGTGAATGTCTTGGAAAATTACACACTACATAATTTTTCAAGTGAGTAAATTTTTTATTATTATACTACCTATTATCAGTGAATTTGGTTATTCCTTCTACATTGTAATGATTTTATATCATTTGTACCATGTTTTGGTGTGGGACCTTCGGCCCTTGGACCCCTCAAAAGGGTAGTTATTCCCCTAGAATCTTTTGTGACATCATTAAAGAGGTTGGACCACAAACTATACTGGACTTTGTTTTCTGTATTGTCTAGTTGTAAATGTACCAATATAATCCAAAGGATTGTGATCTAACATTCCAAAAATCAAAAATGTAATACCTTAAGAAAAAACTAACCTCTGTCGATTCGTACATCTAAAACTCTTACTTAATCTATGGTCCTATTCTACTTCTCACACTAAAGGGTTCATTCACATTAGTGGTTTATGTTTATTCCAATGATTAATTAATGATGTGATGAAATAAATTTAATTCTATACAACATGATCCCATAATTTAACATTAAACCTCAATTTATAAATGAAGACTAATCATGGAAAAATAATCAATTAACTTATCCATCATGATTATCGTCATTAAAATTTCTTCTAGATTATTAGTTCTTAAAAAATTTATAATGTTAATCGAACAACCAGTGTTAAACATCTAATTATGTTATATTTTAACAGAATATAAAACACTAAAATGAAACACCAGGATCATTTCAAGATATAAAACACACTATATATCACTATATTATAAAATTTTCTCTCAATTCTGATCAAGATCATATTTTATGTTATTTAGATAAAACATCAAATTCATGTATTTTATTATAGTAATTTTCCATACTTTTATGGTTGATAACACACCTATCATCTAAAAAATAGATGTATGCATTATTATAGTTCTTCCCTAAGTGAAATGATAACATATTTTATACCCCATGTTATTTAAATGAATTCTAAATTAAACACCGATGTAGTATTACAATGAATTTCCATTTCCATTACATAAAGATACTTCTTTTATTATATTTAAATACCTCTGTATACACATCATGACTTCCCAATGATGTTTTTCGGGATTAACCTTGTATTTACTCAAAAATACAACTCTTTATGAGCTATCAAGTTTTGAATAAATCATGATATATATCAATCTTATAATAACTGATTCATATGGAAATGTCTCCCTGTACTCTACCACTTCTGTTATATTTAGTGATTTCACCTTATTAAAATAAAATGACTTTATAGTAAAATTTAAATTGTATTTTCTTCCAGTGTACTAATCATATTAAAAAACATTACAATGTAGTCATCCAATGGTAATTAAATGGTTCCATCTACAGGAAAATAATTTATCATCATCCATAAAATATTTCTTGGTTCCCCAAGGTCTTTCATCTCGAAATCCTTAGATATGTTCCATTTTATCTCATAAATACATTGTATACTTGATCCAATAACGACAATTTCATACACTTAAAAAAATATGTAATTTTTTTCCTTCAAAAAATGTATTTATATAGTATCATTGTTTCATCATAGTCATTATATATAAAACCTTCATTAAAAATCATCTTATGGATTCTGAGGATCTACTTATTCTCTTCCTCAAAGATGTAATATTCAAACTCCTCAATTACATATTTATAAACAATCATGTTTCTTATTCTTCATCCAATGTGTCCCTCTCATAAGAATTTATATTTACATATTTAAAACAACAAAATCCTTATAAATGAGAGATTATTATACCTATTCTAACGAAATATCCAATGGAATTTTTTCTCACATTGGTAGTGAAGGACTCTTGTTGATAAAAGAGTATTCCATAGTCACTGCCACAACTCAGATTGTCTTGATTTACCCTAAGTGTAATCTCATAATCCTAGAACATCCACTCAATGTATTATTTATAATAATATCCCCAATATTATGTTTTAGTGTATAAAGAAGAATCATATCCTATTTAATTCCATTATTAGTATGGAATTCCTTAAACAATTTACTATTATACTATACCCTATTATCAAAACTCCAATATTTAAATATTGATCCTCATTTATTCTATTTAAAATTATAAAACATATAAAAAATTAAAAATAAAATATATTTTATTTTAATAATATAATCATATTCATTCATTGTTAAGTCATCAATAAATTCCACACAATATAGTGACCCTATAAGGGAATGTGTTGATTTAGGTATATAAACATCATAATAAAAAATTTCTAACATTGGTGAATTTGGTGGTTGGATTTTTAAAAAAATACAATTTTCATTACTTTATAATGATATAGTATTCATAGAGGAGACCATCTATAGACATCATATTTCAAAAAAATTCATTATTTTCTAGTACCATTATACCCTTCTGACTCAAGAGGTATTTAAAAAAATGAAATAATAATGAATCCTTTGTATATTGTTTTACAAGAAATTATTTATAAAAATATTTCATACTGTATAAGGATTTATTATTTACTCCATATGATATAACTATTTCTTCCACGGTAACATTCCATTCAGCATTAGTGAAAATGGTTCAAAATCCTACATCATCATGACACCTAATATAAATAACATTCCTTCTAATATAATAATATATATAAAAATATCTAAATGGACAAGAATATCACTATTAAATTATCATTCATGCATCACTCTTTCCCATAATCTATAATAGATCATCATTAGCATGATATACCATATAAAAATTACATGAATCAAAATTTATCAAAAAATTATTATCCATAACAGAATGAAAGGATGATCATGAGACAAAAATAAAAGACTTCATCCAAATTTCTACACATGCCTACAAAATATTATCTATTTATTTAGCCTATATTTTTTCTGAATTATTTTAAGGTTCCTTTCACTTTTGTACACACTCCTATTTTATCTATCATATCTTATCATAAATCATACTACTATAAATGGATTAATTTTCAATATATAAGCTCCTTTATCATAAATTTTATCAACCTATATCATTATCCTAATACATGTCTCTTTCTATTACCTCTATATACTAAGAATAAAAATGGAATTAGCCTAATTATTTTATTTTAATACCCCTACTAAGGATTATATCTGAAACATTGTTCACCAAAAAAATTTATACCCTTAAGAATATCTCATGGTTATTAAAATAGCTTCCTAACTATTAAGTAACAAAGAAAACAATGATGGTGTGTATACCACATCATCTAGAATTTTACTAGTCATTTTATAAGACTGGTGATGGTGTTTAATTCATTGATATTATCAATATCATTATTTCCTTCAATCGTTATCATATTAATTAAAGACCATATCAGGTACACAATGTTTGATGGAGATGGATTCTCATACAGATTCACTATTAAATCTATTAATATTATTATTTACATCTCTAATATATTATTGAATTCCATTATCTATTTAAATTTAAAATGAAAACACCCTAGAACATGTCTAAACAATAACTACCACTCAGTAATATCTATCTCAGTTGTAGTTTCACGTAGAATCATAAATATTATTATTCTAATAAAGAAAATCATTGAATTTTATTCTCTTGAATCAAAAGTCCCATAAGTCAATATGATAAATCATTAACATTCGTTATACAATATCCATTCTTCAACTCAAAAAATACAAAATTAACCTTCCAAATATAAGCCTTGATACTAATTATTACTGAAACTATAGGGAGACAAAGGAAAAAAGACATTATCGTAAGATTAAAAGTAATAAAAAATAATTAACAAAAACTAGAAAATAAGGATTTGCATATATTGGGGAGAATTTATATGTCTATTGAGGAGGAAAATAATTTCAGTAAATGTTAGTAGGAAATTATAATGCCGACATACACTATTAAAAACACCATCCTAGGTGATGAACTCAAAAATAAAGGCTACAACAACCCTGCTATTTATGTCACATTATTTCATGATTTGTTACATAAAAGTACAGATTATACAATTTGGAAGACTGAGAATTATAGTTTATTTGAGAACTAGGTAAATATAATAACATACTGAACATGGAATGCAACAACATTATTGAAAAATTCTTTAACATAATTCTAAAATTACATGTCTTTTTAAAGCTGTATGGGATAATCTGGAGACATACATAAGAAAAGAATGAGCTATAAATCCAAGTATGTCAATAAAAATGGAATAACATGATGAGAACAATAAATCTTAGAAAAAGAATATAAATGGTGAATAAAAGGAGTAGGATTCATAAACATGAACAAAGGGACATGATATGATATGATAATCATAAATGAAACATGGAAAATATGAAAATAATATAAAACTGGGCATTATAAACAAAAAGAAAAGGATAAATGCCAATAAATCACGATGGAAAAAAGTCCCATAATGTAATTAGGTTCACTCCCTATACCAGCATGGCATTTTATGATATTAAACATTACCCAATTCATTGGAGAGCTACAAAATTCTAGGAGTATCCATCAATTTTAATTCATTATCATGCTTAAGTGTTCCCCATAGATTATACAACATAGATTTATTGATCATAATATTTTATTCCATGATCAAGTATTGTGGACTAAATACATCTATGTCCCACTTAAAAGTATTATATGTTTATAATTGTTAATATATTTGATAGGAAATTGTTATGGTATTCTCTATACAAATATTTTGGCATCAATATTCACAGATAATGTTTGGTAGCATGACAACATCAGTTAAAAATGATGAAATTTGGTTCCTGATTGATAATGGTCATGCATAAAGGATCACGAGAGGCTTAATGGGAGTGAAAAGTTGGATATGAAAACAAATAAATAAAAATTAATGTAATAGGAATATGGACGAAAATATCCTAGAATGAACAAATGGAATCTAAAAAGTATAACAAAAAATAAGTTCTTAATTGGAACCGAGTATAGAGAAATACCTTACTTGAGTGTGTGACTCTAAATGCTTTATAGGATATTCTTGAGAGATGGGGAACCTTGGTAGTACTCTAGTTAGGGTTAGTAATTTTAAGGACATTCTACATAGATTTTTAGGGAAAATAAATTATGGAATGGGTTAGATTATATAATAAATGAGAGAGGGTTGGGGTTACTTTATTATTTAGGGTTTTGGATCTACATAATAAAATAACCAAAACCACAATCCTTCCCTTGGATTTTCCCCATTTTTTCTACTAAATGGGTGTGTTTTATATTATTTTATATGTCCAAGGGATGAAATTAATAAAAAAATACGCATTCTTATGTGTAGGTGAGTTATACACATAAAAAACATTGGTTTAAAACCTTAAAATATATTAATGGTATTAGAGGATTCGTAATAGATTTATAAAACTGATAAAATAAAAATAAAGTAACATTATTTTATATATAAAAAAATATATTCTTTTATTTTCCTTTATATTATTTATCATATCACTTTTGGGTCATTATGATGTAATAATATAAAAAGTATATTTATACAGTATTTAGTTTATACCTGAAAATTTGACTATCTCTGAAAATTTTAAAAAATTCACCTTTGGATAATTTTTACGCACTTATTACATAAATAATATTGAATTTATCTAATTAATTTTATAAATATGGGAATTTTAACTATTAAAATAAAAATAAGAAATGCTAGGATTTTTTTGACAATAACAGTTTCAAACACAAATCAAAATTACATTTGACATCATAAAATTTATATGATAATTTATTTTTGATTAAAAATATTTATAATATTTCCTAAAAATTATTTTTTTTAAAATACATTAATTAATCATAATAAATTCTTAATTTAATTTGATCATTACCCAGAAATATAATTTGAAATCTATAGTATTGAAAAAATATTTTATGAAATAGCAAGAATATGATGATATATTCATTATTCTCAAAAAACACTTTTACAAAATCTTATTGTTATGGTATTGATATATATCCCATTAATACACCAACAAAAACCATGAGAGTAAGATGTGTGAAAGTGATACTTTCATTGGGCGGTTCGACATACATGGGTTGGGTCATGATATTGATGGGCTTAAACTTCTTCCATAAATTGTTTCAATCATAATTATGTTGTTTGATCTCAGTTTTGGATTGGTAAGTGGGAAATAATGAAGATTATATATCCATCAAAAGATCTAATAAATTGTATTCATAGGGTACGATCCAACCCATTGTGGCTATGACATTCTTTTTTCTATGTCAATTAGATTTGTTAAAAACCAATATTTATACTGTTCATGTGATCATTTTTCGAAACTATATTATGAAATGGTAGTGACACTTAATGGTATTTTAAATCTAATTAAATATAACAAAAAACATAAGTGCATGATTTTTCTATAACTATATTAATTAATAATATAATTAATTAGAACAAAAAAGTGGAATTTTATTTTTAATAGTTTGGATCATTAAAGTCTCTTCCCTTAAGAAATTTTTCCATCTAATGTTTTCTTTCCCACATTAAAATATATGTGAGTAACTCTATTTCATTACCTCCTATGGTTCCTCTTTTACTTCCTCATTCTTCTATTTCCCATCAATACTTTAAAAAGGTGCATTGTCTTATTTACTAGAATTTTGTCTCTAGGATCTTAGATTTTCACCGATTTCTCTTCATATGAATGATCATTCTATAATGGTACCACATTTGGATTGAGTAAAAGTAAGGGGTTTTATATTTAATTTCTCAATAGGGACACATGGAATACATCGTGTACTTGAGATATGTTCGGTGGGTGTGCTAGTCGGTAATCCACTACTCTGATGTGATCAAGGATCTATAAGGGGATGATGTATCCTAGACTAAGTTTTTCGTTTTCCCATAATATCATAAAGTTATTACATGGACGTTTTTGTAGTAACACCATGTATCCAACATCAAACTGATAGTCCCATCGACGATTGTCAACATATCTCTTCTATCGACTCTAGGCATCTTTGATGTGCTGTTGAATGGTATTAACCATATCAACCTTTTCCCCAACCATTTTAAGACCTGGTAGTTTTCATTCACCAACTTCATCCCAACATGCATGTTCTCTATTCCACTTCCCATAAAGGAATTCATATGGGGACATTTGGATTCCTAAGTGGAAAATTTTGTTGTAAGAGAACTCGACCAGAGGTAGATATTGATCTCATACACATTTCAAGTCCATTGAACATACTTGTAACATGTCTTCTATTGTCTGTATAGTCTTCTCAAATTGTCTATCAGTTTAAGGATGATAGGTGATAATAAATTTTAGATTAGTGTTTATATATTGTTAGATAACATTCTAGAATATGGAGTTGAATCTAAAATATCAATTAGATAAAATCAATAGTGGTAATCCATGAAACCTCACCACTTTACTGATGTATATTCAGAAAAAATGATCTAGTGAGAAATCCTCTCGAATTACAACGATGTATGAAGTCATTATAAGACGATCCATGCAAATCTCTATAATATTTTTCCCTTTTGATGCATTCAGAAGACTACTAACAATTATCATTGTGATTTTTCCATTTCTCTATAGGAATGGTTAAAGGTTTTATCATCCCCTAAGGGGTTTCTTTTTCACTTTCAATTATTGAAATACAAGTCATTTTGTTGAATAATCTATAATTTTCTTCTTCATATTGTCCCACAAATAGTGTTCTTAGAGATCTCACTACATCTTTTTGATTTCGAGGTGGATGGAGATGGTTGAGTTTTTTTCATCATCTAACACCTCCATATTTAACTTATGTTTTGATGATACACATATTCTCGACAAAAATTTCACAACCCCTTCATCATTAAAAATGTACATTGAAGATTTCCCTCTACATATAGCTTCAGAATTATTCTTAATTACCATTGCATCTCCTTGACCATCCATTATCCTATCAGGAAGATTTGGTTAAGAATTCATTTATGAAATGATTGACATTTTTCTTTCATTTATGATTCCCATGTATGTACTTTCCCAATCTATGAAGGTCAAATCCATAACAATTAGCATCTATGATAGAATTTCAGTGTATTTCATATTATAATTTCTTTAACATTATTTTTTTCCCAAGATGTTTGTGAATTGAGAAGTTATAGTACATGATCTTCTCTAACCATCTTTTTTGGTTCATAATCTTGTATTTTTATGTGAATATATATTTGAGGCTTTTGTGATCCAAATATATGTCACACTTATCCCCAACGATATAATGCCTCTATATTTTAAATGTGAAGATTACTCTATCCATTTCCATATCATGTGTTGGATATTTTTTTCATGAAATTTCAAATTCTATGAAGTATAGGATATTAATTTGTCATTGTGCATTGGAACTCACCCAAACCTCTTCATTGAAGCATCAATGAACACTACAAAAATTTCTCCACTTGTGGGTACTGTGAGAACATGGGAAGTGAAAGACCACCTTATCAACTCCCTGATGATCTCTTCACCTTCATCATTCCAAGTAATCATGGTTCCTTTTATAGTTATCTTGGTTATAGTGTTTTATAATGGTGAGAAATTTCCCAAATATCAACTATAGTACCTAGTTAATCTATGGAAACTATGCATATTTGTCATGAATATCTTTCTCTTCCATCCTTTAATAACCTCTACTTATTAATTTTAAATAGATATCTCATTTCTTGTGATGAAATTCAATAATAAATATAATTAATTCTACAAATAAGTCACATTTGTTGTACCTTGAATAGATATCATCCTTTCTTTAGGTTTTTAGCACAGTACTCATATTCTGTTTATGATCCTCCATTATTTAAAGTATATTTGAATTTAATTAATAATTACTACTAAAAATTTGTTGAGGTAATCTCAAAAGTCTCTATTCATCAATTAATTGGTGTTTTTTATCATTAGTGAGTTTTTATGGTATTACTATGAACTCATAGTGCCCATGCCTTGTATGAAAAGTAGTTCTAGGGATATTCTCCTTCTTCAACCTAACATTTAATATCTCGACCGTAGATCTACCTTGCAGAAGAATTGTGATACACTTAGATAAAAATACAATTAATCAATTAAGGGAAGATGATACTTATTCTTTATCGTGATCTAATAGATACCACGATAATCAATGCAAAGGTGCATTGAACCATATTTCTTCTTGCCGAAGTGGACTGGCGCACCCCCCGGTGAAGCACTTGGGCATATGAACAAATTACAAGATTTTCCTATAGTTCCTTCTTCTACTTCTCAGGATCCCCCAAATCCATTATATATTGATTATTGGATAATGGTAACATCCCTTTTAGAAACTCGATTAAAAATTAAACCCCTCATCTAGGAGGAAGACCAGAACATTTCTCAGGAAGTTCATCTAGGTATTCCCTCACAATATGCCTATCATAAAAGAAGGTTATTTAAATATACTCAATCATTTGTGATAGATATTGTTTCTCATAAGGAAATAATATCCATTATTTAGATGCTATTTCTAAATAATATTAACCCTTCTCCATACACTGATATAGAAGAATGGGTCAATTGACAATAATGAGAGTTATTTCCTTCCCACAACAATTTAGGTTGGCTCTATATATGGAAACCCAATCCATACCTATACATGAATCAAATTTCACCTAAGGTAATATAACAAGGTTCAATAGGAATTTCATCCCACAAAATCTAATTGGGAATCATTTATATACCTCGGATGAAATAATGTCATCATTTTTTCATTTTCATCGACAACTCTACTTTTATTCATTGCGGTGTTGTTTGAATAGTTCTACTAAATGTTTTTTCTATGAAGAAAATAATAGAATAATAATAAATAGGTACATTATTGATTATTTAATGAATAACTAGTGTACATGTCGTCAGGATCCCCCTTAGTAGTTGTGTTGGAAAAAGACCCCCTTGCTACGGTGAAGGTTATTGGTTGTCTCAAAAAACCATGGATTGTTGCATTGATCGGAAAAGTTCCATGGTTCAATGTCATTGAAGAAATGAAAAATGAATTTAGGATTCCATAAACAATTCATTTCCTCTATATATTCATTGGTTTTCTTCTATCATATATCATTATCTAGGCACCCTTATTCCTCACTCCTAAATCATTTCATCATTCCTCCCAGGTAGTTTCCAAGGTGCTTCCTACCACACCTATGACAACTGGAATGTTGAAATTTTATAGTACTTTTATATTTCTCCATCGGAATGCTTGAATTACACTCCACATTAAACATATTATCCTTGAGATACGCTTGAGATTCTATGATATTTACTTCTAATTTGAGGGAACATATCAAAATATTCTCGTTTCTATCAATGTCTCAGAACTTTAGGAATTTTCATTGACTATGTTTTAACCCACAAAAAAAGAGGTAAACATTTTATTCAGGGGTAACTAATAAGACAAAGTCATTTCACGAATGTATTGTGATATTTTTTTCTTAATCCCAGATAAATTATTAATCTTTTTTTCATGATGGAAAAAACATCCATTTCGACTTTAAGTAGGAGAGCGCAAAGAAAATATTTTTTGAAGAACATTTTACAGAGATCCTTCCTCTCCATTGCTTAGATATCATTCTCAGGATTTGTATTTTTGTTCAATTCCCACCAATAAATAGCTTCTACATTAATATGATAAATTTATAATAGAATAGTCTCTAGTTTAGAACACCGAAGGAAGAAGTAGATCTTATAGATGGAGTTGATCCATTATTCCACAATTAATGGATCAGATGATCCATTGAATTTCATAGGACTTTTATGCATAAAGGGATAAATTGAAACATGTTATTTATTCGGGGGATTTGGGTACTTCTCCTGATAGATTTTTTTTTTCAAAATTGGAGTCATATTAGAATATATCATCATAATGTTTTTTATTCCAACCCCCATTAGGTTATCGATCTCATTAGTGTATTATTCATATTTCCTATCACATTTACTGTTTACTGATTCATCCAATTTCTAGTTATTGGAAATAATAATATAAAAATTATGGATGAGTATTATTATACTATAAAAAACATAATGGAGATTCTTATGACATTAAAGGGATAACATAAAAATTAAATTTATTTATTAACTTATGAATTTATATTCTTTAATCTATGTTATACATGATCTATTTTGTAACATATATTCATATGATCAATTTTTTATTCTATTAATATTGGTTCATAATGAGATTATGAATTTACCAAATAATATCCCCCTATATTTTCAAACTAGGTGGGTAGTAAGGGATTTTCTCATGTACCATGTTACACCGAGTCAGGATCACCAGACTATGTCGAAGTTGTTACCTCTGGGTACATCTGTGAAAGACCGCATCCCACTTATAATTTCCTGATAGGGATTTTTTCTCTTGATAGACCAATTAATCTATACAAAACAAAATTTATGGTTGTTTTTTATACATAGTTTAATACCTATGTCTTTCACTAGATTGTTCTAATCAAAATCACAAAAATAACATACTTTTGAATTTATACAAACTATAACAACCTGAAGTGCACTGTGTTGCATTTGTTGTCAATGAGGTATGTTGTTGTCAAGGAATTAATGGATGGATGTCAAGGAGTTTCAATATGTGAATGACAAAGGTTGTGATGGTGATGGTGATGAATGGAGAATGGCCATGGTACTAAGAGGCATGTCACTTAGGAGATTCACTAAGTGACATAGGATGTTGTGGTTGAAACATTCTCTATGTATATCAGACGATTGTAGAACTGATCTTAATGTTTCAATACTTGTATCAAGGTGATACTAAGTGACAACACTTGAAGAATGATGATGAAGCATCATTAAATCAGATGATTGTTGAGCTGTTCTTAAAGTTCCAAGAACTTGTATCAACTGGATACAATGTCACAACAATATTTGAAGACCATGCATTGTACTGACAATGCATGAGGAGATGAAGAGAGCCATCCACAACTTCTAAGTGGATGAAGTGAGCTGAAGAAGACCATGTACTAATTCTTAGTGCATGACAATGTGAATGTGATCCAACTGATCTCTGATTGGATCAATGAAGAAACATTGAAGATTATAAATAATTCAGGAGCTCGGTTGATGAAGAACCTTCAAGAATTTCCCTACTAAGTAATGAATATATGTTGAGGAGATTGGAAGAGTTCTTATGAAGAAGAAATGAAGAAATGGGAGGAAGAAAGAAGGGAACTTGGTTTGGCATTTGGCATGTTTCATATGGAGAACTTTGTATTTGACAAAGTCTTATTCATGGCCTTTGCCAAAAAAATATGGCCAGCCATGGGCACCTTGAGGGTTCAACCCCAAGGCATGGGCGCTAGGCACCCACACACATGGGGGAACCCGTGGGGTGAGCTCAGGGCGGCAGGGCGCACACCCAAGACACCGCATGGGCGCCTGGGGCATGCCCGAAGGAGCGCGGCAGGGGCGTAGGAGCGCGCCCCCAAGAGTGTCAAGAGTGCATGGTGGGTGCTAGGAGCGCGCCCGCAGAGGCGCGAGTGGGTGCAAGAGCGCGCCCGCAGAGAACACGGTGCGGGTGGCACCGTGGAGGTTGGAAGTTCAATCGAGGGGTTGAGGCAGCGCCAGGGTGATAAAGCGCGGAAAATCCGCTCTCCGTTTCGATGTGGGATGCGGAATTTTTCCGAGGAGCGAATCCCAGCCACACGATTGATCGTGCCGACGATCTAAGCCGCACATCTGATCCGCAGTGAGATGATCTGATCTAGGCCGTCCGAGATCAATTGAATCGCCGATCCAACGGCTGCGAGACCATCCTCTTCCTTGAGCTCGCCTGAAGCTCCCCGACGTGCCTCCGTCGAACCAGGAGCAACCCGAGCACTGAAGTCGAGCTCCCGGCTGTCTTTCTCGAAGCCGAAGGCACCATTGTGCTCGTCTCTCCGTAAGGAACATATACATGCAATAAAATATGCATGCACACGTTGGATGGAGAATTTCGAGTATTTGCCGAAGGCAAACGAAGTGTCGAGGCCATGAGGATTATTGATGTGCATGGTTTGTGCCTAAACGAAGGCCGTGCATGCATTTGTAGTCGCATGCATGTGAGGAGGAAAATAAAAAGGGAGAACCCGCGGTGAAACACGAAAGGAAAATAAAGATTTGGAGAAAATCTTGAAAACCAGAAATCTTCGGGGAATCAAGTTTAATCTCACGTGGAATATTTGGCACGCCTCTGCCTATATAAAGAGAGGCCGAGGCGCTGTTTTCGCTTGCTGAAGTTTTGTTGAAGATCCGGAGTCCCGTGAGAGCGCTTAGCCTCGCAAAGTAGAAGCCCTGCGCGTACCACTTGCGCGACAGAAGCCTGAAGCCTCCTGTTGGCTTGGTGAGTTCCTTTCACGCACACTTGCGCGAAAGAAGAAGAAGGGGGACCATGCGCGCCTTCCCTTTGCGCGGCAGGAAGACCCGAGGCAGCCGCAAGCACCTTGCGCGCCTCAGGAGTTACCACACCCTGCGCGCCCTTGAATCTTGAGGCTTGCACGGCAGTTGTGAAGAGGAGAAAGGCCACAACCCCTTGAGAGCCTTCATTGGATATTCGGGCAGTGGGTATGCAAAGGTGGAAGACCCGAGACTTGTGCTTGTGTGCCAAGTGAAGGAAGAAGGCCCTACGGCTGGTGTGTGCAAAACAAGAAGGCCACCACAACTTGTGTGTGTAAGACAAGTGGAAGTGTCTTTGGCTAAGTGTGTGCACAAAGAAGGAATTGGCCGAGGCTTGCACAAAGAACTACACCAAGATTTGTGTGTGTACAAAGGAGGAAGGCCATTACATACCTACGGCTTGTGTGTGCAAAATAACAAAGAGGCCGTAGCCTTGGGTGTGTGCAAGAAATGAAGTGTAGGCCACAACAAAGAAGAACTCATTCAAGTGTGTGTGCAAAGTGAAGAATTTGTGTGTTCTTAACAAGTGAAGGCCGAACCTAGGTGTGTGCACTAAGAAGTGTGTATACACTTAGAAGAAGAAAAGGGAAGACTCTCACACTAAAGTATAACACACATTCAAGTGTGTAAGCAAATTGAATAAAGTGTGTGAAGAAGTGAGAAGCTGGTGTGTGCTTAAAGATACTACACCCTTTGTGGGTTTATTGCACCAAGAGAAGGAAAGGGGAAGTTCATGCATGCATGAATGCACATGCGCACGTAATCAAAGTTCAAATCAGTGAGTGTGCATTTGAGTTGACCAAGACTAGAGGATCTTGAAGAATTTGAGAGACCATGAGATCAGTGCATGAGGATGCAGAGATGCCATGCACTCAGTGCATGAAGTTGATTTGAAGTGAGACTGGACCAGACTGAAGTTAATGATATCAGTTGTCTGAGTATTCAGTAGTTGAAGAGAGAAGCCAGGTCATCCTGAGAAGAAGGAGATAAATCTTGAGCAAGACGAGAAGACCTGATCAACTCAAGTGATCAGAGGTACAGAGCAAGGCCAACAGCCTTTATCCCAGGCTGCTGAGGATACTTGAAGAGCTGAACAAGAAGAAGAGCTACTCGTGTGACTCGAGGAGCCAGGAGAAGCCCCCTGTGAGACTCAGGGTGGAAGAAGTCTTCAGTGGGATTCTGGAGCAGGCCAGTGGGACTCTGGTAACACTGTGGGACGCAGTATAGAGACCCTCCTGTGGGACTCAGGAGAGATACAGTGGGACTCTGTATCGACCATTGTAATACTAACAGATTATAATGGGAGAAACCATGTTGGGGGTATAACCAACATGGCAAGGACATAAACCTTTGGTGCCGAACCTTGTAAATCCTTGTGTCCAGTGCCTTTACATTTACTGCATCATTCGTGGAAAGGTGAGAGATACAAGAAGAGTGGATCGAGGCTTTAACCAGCCATAGAGGTTTAATTGATTAAGAATCAATTAGTAAAAAGTTTTAAAGGATCACTGATTCACCCCCTCCCCCTCTTAGTGATTCACACTAATCTGGGCACTTCAATTGGTATCAGAGGGAGGTCCCCTCTAAAAGATCCAAGGGAGTCTTTATGGAGTGCGGATTTGAGGAAATGAGTGACCAGCCTCAAATGGAGATATCTGCCAAGACTCAGAAAAATAGAAAGAAAAAACAGGCAAAGAAAATGAATAAGAAGGTTGTTTCAATCAGAGAAACTCCTTCTATGGAAAGAAATGTGAAAGTCACATCAGATGACAATTCCTTTTATCATTCTTCTGATGAATCCTTCTCTAGCTGTGATGAAGATGGAAGGAACAATGATCTTCTAAATGCAATCAAATATCTTCAGAAGACAGTCCCCAAGGAAGTGGAAATGTGTATAGCTACAGGTCTCCTTGATCTTCAAGAAGAAAAATTACAGCTAGAAGATGAAGCCAATTCTCTAGAAGTCCAATTGGCTAAAAGGGTTGGCATAACCAACACTCTCAGAAAGCTGGTGAAGGCTAAAGATGAAACTGTTTCTCTTTGCAATGAAAGATATGAAGACACTGCTGAAGAATTGCAAAGAAGCCTTTCTGAGAAAGAAATATTTATGATAATTATCAAAGAAGTTTTCCATGCACTGGAAAAGAGGCACAAAGTTTCAATGAATGTCAGAGATGCTCAACTTGAAGACAAAGTCAAAATGGTGAAGGAGCTTGACAATTCATTGCTAGAATTAAAGAAGGTGCATGAAGACCAGTTAGAACAGCTGAAAGAAAATTGGGAAGGAAGGCTAAAAACTATTGAGGATGAGAAGAACTCCCTCAATATGAAATACTTAGAACTGGAGGTGATATTGAAAAATCTGCAATCACCCAAAGCTAAAGCCTCCCAGTCAGCTGAAAGGAGAAATGTTGCTACTCAAGTATGCTTTGAGAAGGATGATTCTAAAATAAAGACATCCTCAAATGAAAGGGAAACATCTTCTAGAAAGAAGGTACCATCCATACCATCTTGTACTCATGTTTCTAAATGTGTTTCCACAAAAAGTGCAGGATGGAAAAATAATTCCAAACAAGTATGGATAAAGAAAATGAAGAAGAAGATCTCTCCTGAAACAACACAGCAGCTCCAGAAAAGTACCCTAAAATCAGAAGGACTGAAGAAGTCAATATTTGTGGGTCAATGTTGGTGTTGTAATAAGTATGGGCACTGTGCAAAGGATTGTTGGTACAATCCACTAAATGTCAAAGCACAAAGGAATCCCATGCCTAGGGGGAGCAAGCCAGAAGGAAAGAAGCAGCATCCACAGGTCCAGAGACATCTGTTTACTGCAAATAGATTTGGATTACTTGACAACATCTGGGATGATTGCAAAAGTGGTCAAAAAGATACATGTCAGTCTCCAACTGTATCCAGAGCTCAAAAGAAGAAAAGATCACAGAACCTGGCTCAGAAAGATTCCTTGGGAAGCAAGAAGAAAGTAGAAAATGCTCCCAAGAAGTGTTTGAGAAATGAAGATAAGTCCTTGGAGTCTGAGTCTAAGAAGGGTGATGCATCCAGAAGGACCACCAAGAAGTGATTCTACTGTGGAAAGAATGGCCATACCATGGATCTTTGTAAACAAGCCATGAAATTTAATTGAAGCCAACTGCACTCAAACAGACAATCAATCCAGAAGAAGCAGAAGGGATTGGTTGAAAATAAGTTGCCTAAGAAAGGTGGCTTAACAGTATCAAAAGAGCCATGTGGGATTTCCAAAACTGAGGCCTCACTTCCAAATGACTTGTTAGTCATATGGCCAAATCAGTTGCAACTTTCCAGAGAACTGCAAAGAGCTGAAGATGAAGCACTGGCAATTGCTAAGGCAAAAAGGAAACAAAAGATTTCACATGAAGATGTATTGAGATCCACACCAGCACCAACATCATTGAAGATCAAATGTGCAAGTGTGAAGAATGGTGAAAATGGGACATCTCGGTTGAGAGAATATTCTCAACCTTGTTGTTCACATTGATGAACCAAGGAGGTTCCATCGTATTCCCTAATCACTTGTATTTACATGTTCTAACATTGCAGGGAATTGAAGATGATGATCATTCTCATCTGGAGAGTGGTTTGGACAGAATGGAGTGCACCCCTTGAGGGGGAGCCAATCAGAAGAAGATGGGATTCTAAGATTTAATACCATCTTGAGAAAAGTGAAGGTATTCCAATCATACTTTTATCCCTTGTTTCTTAATTGTATTCATCATGACAATTAAGGGGGAGTATTGATTGAAGACAAATGGTTGAAAGGGGGAGCTTCAACTTTGCACCTGAACTTTCTAATATGTTTTGTGAAGTTGTGCAGGATTTAGCAAATTCATTGTTATATCTGAAAAATTTCAAACCCCTAAGCACGATCTCACATGTATAGTGAATGTTGGACAACATTGAGTACCTTGGTCATATCACTCTTGTTTTCTACACCGGGTTAGCCCAAGTAGACTTAGAGTTGATTTACTAAAGGTTCTTTGCTAAAGAGAACATGTGACATCATCCCTCTCTCAGTGTTTTTCAAGAAAATACTTTTCAAAGGGGGGAAGAGATTTTTGAAAGAGAACCACACCACACCTTTGCATTTGGTTGCCAATAAGGGGGAGAAATATTGGCACACATATTGACCCATTCATATGTGCTCTAGTGTATTTCCAACAAATACAAAGGGGGAGATTGAAGTGCACTGTGTTGTATTTGTTGTCAATGAGGTATGTTGTTGTCAAGGAATGAATGGATGGATGTCAAGGAGTTTCAATATGTGAATGACAAAGGTTGTGATGGTGATGGTGATGAATGGAGAATGGCCATGGTACTAAGAGGCATGTCACTTAGGAGATTCACTAAGTGACATAGGATGTTGTGGTTGAAACATTCTCTATGTATATCAGACGATTGTAGAACTGATCTTAATGTTTCAATACTTGTATCAAGGTGATACTAAGTGACAACACTTGAAGAATGATGATGAAGCATCATTAAATCAGACGATTGTTGAGCTGTTCTTAAAGTTCCAAGAACTTGTATCAATTGGATACAATGTCACAACAATATTTGAAGACCATGCATTGTACTGACAATGCATGAGGAGATGAAGAGAGCCATCCACAACTTCTAAGTGGATGAAGTGAGCTGAAGAAGACCATGTACTAATTCTTAGTGCATGACAATGTGAATGTGATCCAACTGATCTCTGATTGGATCAATGAAGAAACATTGAAGATTATAAATAATTCAGGAGCTCGGTTGATGAAGAACCATCAAGAATTTCCCTCCTAAGTAATGAATATATGTTGAGGTGATTGGAAGAGTTCTTATGAAGAAGAAATGAAGAAATGGGAGGAAGAAAGAAGGGAACTTGGTTTGGCATTTGGCATGTTTCATATGGAGAACTTTGTATTTGACAAAGTCTTATTCATGGCCATGGCCAAAAAAATATGGCCAGCCATGGGCACCTTGAGGGTTCAACCCCAAGGCATGGGCGCTAGGCACCCACACACATGGGGGAACCCGTGGGGCGAGCTCAGGGAGGGAGGGCGCACACCCAAGACACCGCATGGGCGCCTGGGGCACGCCCGAAGGAGCGCGGCAGGGGCGTAGGAGCGCGCCCCCAAGAGTGTCAAGAGTGCATGGGGGGCGCTAGGAGTGCGCCCGCAGAGGCGCGAGTGGGCGCAAGAGCGCGCCCGCAGAGAACACGGTGCGGGGCGGCACCGTGGAGGTTGGAAGTTCAATCGAGGGGTTGAGGCAGCGCCAGGGTGATAAAGCGCGGAAAATACGCTTGCCGTTTCGATGTGGGATGCGGAATTTTTCCGCGGAGCGAATCCCAGCCGCACGATTGATCGCGCGGACGATCTAAGCCGCACATCTGATCCGTGGCGAGATGATCTGATCCAGGCCATCCGAGATCAATTGAATCGCCGATCCAACAGCTGCGAGACCGTCCTCTTCCTTGAGCTCGCCCGAAGCTCCCCGACGTGCCTCCGTCGAACCAGGAGCAACCCGAGCACTGAAGTCGAGCTCCCGGCTGTCTTTCTCGAAGCCGAAAGCACCATTGTGATCGTCTCTCCATAAGGAACATATACATGCAATAAAATATGCATGCACACGTTGGATGGAGAATTTCGAGTATTGGCCGAAGGAAAACGAAGTGCCGAGGCCATGAGGATTATTGTTGTGCATGGTTTGTGCCTAAACGAAGGCCGTGCATGCGTTTGTAGTCGCATGCATGTGAGGAGGAAAATAAAAAGGGAGAACCCACGGTGAAACAGGAAATGAAAATAAAGATTTGGAGAAAATCTTGAAAACCTGAAATCTTCGGGGAATCAAGTTTAATCTCACGTGGAAGATTTGGCACGCCTCTGCCTATATAAAGAGAGGCCGAGGCGCTGTTTTCGCTTGCTGAAGTTTTGTTGAAGATCCGGAGTCCCGTGAGAGCGCTTAGCCTCACGAAGTAGAAGCCCTGCGCGTACCACTTGTGCGACAGAAGCCCGAATCCTCCTGTTGGCTTCGTGAGTTCCTTTCGCGCACACTTGCGCGAAAGAAGAAGAAGGGGGACCCTGCGCGCCTTCCCTTTGCGCGGCAGGAAGACCCGAGGCAGCCGCAAGCACCTTGCGCACCTCAGGAGTTACCACACCCTGCGCGCCCTTGAATCTTGAGGCTTGCGCGGCAGTTGTGAAGAGGAGAAAGGCCACAACCCCTTGAGCTCCTTCATTGGATATTCGAGCAGTGGGTATGCAAAGGTGGAAGACCCGAGACTTGTGCTTGTGTGCCAAGTGAAGGAGGAAGGCCCTACGGCTGGTGTGTGCAAAACAAGAAGGCCACCACAACTTGTGTGTGCAAGACAAGTGGAAGTGTCTTTGGCTAAGTGTGTGCACAAAGAAGGAATTGGACGAGGCTTGCACAAAGAAATACACCAGGATTTGTGTGTGTACAAAGGAGGAAGGCCATTACATACCTACGGCTTGTGTGTGCAAAATAACAAATAGGTCGTAGCCTTGGGTGTGTTCAAGAAATGAAGTGTAGGCCACAACAAAGAAGAACTCATTCAAGTGTGTGTGCAAAGTGAAGAATTTGTGTGTGCTTAACAAGTGAAGGCCGAACCTAGGTGTGTGCACTAAGAAGTGTGTATACACTTAGAAGAAGAAAAGGGAAGACTCTCACACTAAAGTATAACACACATTCAAGTGTGTAAGCAAATTGAATAAAGTGTGTGAAGAAGTGAGAAGCTGGTGTGTGCTTAAAGATACTACACCCTTTGTGGGTTTATTGCACCAAGAGAAGGAAAGGGGAAGTACATGCATGCATGCATGCACATGCGCACGTAATCAAAGTTCAAATCAGTGAGTGTGCATTTGAGTTGACCAAGACCAGAGGATCTTGAAGAATTTGAGAGACCATGCAATCAGTGCATGAGGATGCAAAGATGCCATGCACTCAGTGCATGAAGTTGATTTGAAGTGAGACTGGACCAGACTGAAGTTAAAGATATCAGTTGTCTGAGTATTTAGTAGTTGAAGAGAGAAGCCAGGTCATCCTGTGAAGAAGGAGATAAATCCTGAGCAAGACGAGAAGACCTGATCAACTCAAGTGATCAGAGGTACAGAGCAAGGCCAGCAGCCTTTATCCCAGGATGCTGAGGATACTTGAAGAGCGGAACAAGAAGAAGAGCTACTCGTGTGACTCGAGGAGCCAGGAGAAGCCCCCTGTGAGACTCAGGGTGGAAGAAGTCTTCAGTGGGATTCTGGAGCAGGCCAGTGGGACTCTGGTAACACTGTGGGACACAGTATAAAGACCCTCCCGTGGGACTCAGGAGAGATACAGTGGGACTCTGTATCGACCATTGTAATACTAACAGATTATAATGGGAGAAACCATGTTGGGGGGTATAACCAACATGGCAAGGACGTAGGCCTTTGGTGCCGAACCTTGTAAATCCTTGTGTCCAGTTCCTTTACATTTACTGCATCATTCGTGGAAAGGTGAGAGATACAAGAAGAGTGGATCGAGGCTTTAACCAGCCATAGAGGTTTAATTGATTAATAATCAATTAGTAAAAAGTTTTAAAGGATCACTGATTCACCCCCTCCCTCTCTCAGTGATTCACACTGATCTGGGCACTTCACAACCCTACTCTTCATTTTGCAGTATTTCATGATTTATTTCATAAAAGTACACATAATAAAACCTAGAAGTTGAAGACATATATTGTCTTCCTGAACGAGGTACATATCATAAAATATTGAACATGGGATACAAGAACATTATTTTTAAATTCCTTAACAAGCTTAAAAAATTCTAGGGATTTTAAAACTGTATGAGATATCTTGGGGACATATAGAAGAATGGTGTAAGATATAATGCCTAAATAGAAATAAACATTGAATAATATAAAGATAATAATACATGTTATTAAAATAATATATATGGTTTATAAAGGGAGTATGAATCATAAACATGAAAATTGAGACATGATTTAAACTGATAATCGTAAAGGCAACCTGGGAAATGAAGAAAAAACTAAAACACTACATCATAAACATAAGACTAGGCTAACTACCAAGAAATCATGATGGAAAAAAGTCCAATAAAAGAATAAGGATAAATCCTTATTCCCAAAATGAAAAATCATGATAGTAAACATTTCCCAATTCATTGGACCACTATATATTTTGGGAGCACTCGTCGTTTTCATTTCATTCTCATGCTTATGTGTGATAGAAAGATCATAAAAATGGATTCATTCATCAAAATATTTTATTACATGATAACCAAGTGAGGAATACATATATTTTAGTACCTATAAAATTAAATATATGTATATAAATATGAATACAATTGATAGGAAATTGGTATGGTATTCAATACACAATTGTTTTTCCAAGGAAAATTGTAGTGAAATTTCAGCATCATAACATAAAAATTCAAAAAAGGGGTTTATGAAAGTGAAATGGTTCTCTAATCATTTGAACATAAATTTTAAATTAATTCATATATTTAATAACATATCCCATAATAAGTAAATTAATATAAATTACATAAGGCAATAAAGATACTTGAATAAAGAGGAGGAAAGAAAAGATCCCTTACTAAATTACAGCATGGTAACGAGTTTTCATAAAGGATCGTGGGAGGAATAATGAGAGTAAAAGTGGGATATACTCACTTATAAATTAAATAGAAATTAATGGTAATTTGTAATAATATATCCCATTATTAACAACTTGAAACTAATAAGAATAATATAAAAGGAATTATTGAATGGAAATGAGAAGAGAGAAATCCCTTACATGAGTGTGTCACTCCAAATGTTTGGTAGGAGATTCATGAGAGATTGGGGGAACCTTGTGAGTAATATAGAGAGGGTATGGTAGAGTAATGATGATTTTGAATATGTTTATTTGATTATAAATGAGATATTGAGTGAGATTATATTGGAAATGATGGGGATTTCATCATTATTTATGTTTTGGACTATACATAATAAAATTAAATAACCACAACCATCCCATATTTTTTACCCATGGTTTCAACCAAATGAGTGTGGTTTAAACTATTTTTTATGTACAATATCCAAATATAATGAAATAATACCATTTATTATATGGAGGTGTTTCATACTCTTAATGAAATGGTTTCAATACCTTAATATATATTAATGGCTTGGGGTATTCACAAAGGATATATACAATTAATAAGAAGAAACATAAAATGAAATTATTATAATGGTAAATTATATATTTGGTCTTGGATAACCTTTATATTATTTATTACATCACTTTTAGGTCATTTTTTTTGTCATAATACAAAAATCATATTTATATGGTATTCAATTTTTACCCGAACATTTGACGATATCTGAAAATTTTGAGAAATTGACCATAATATAATTTTTTTGCATTGATTCCAAATATAATAATTATTTTATATAAATAATTTTATAAATATTTGAATTTTCCCTTTTAAAATAGCAATAATAAATTATTAGTTTTTTAAAAAAATAATGATTTTGAACACTTATAAAAATATCTTATGAATTCCTATAAGTTATATGGTCATTTATATTTTATAAAAAATATTTAATAATAGATTAATAAAATATTATATATTTAAAAATTCCATTAATTACATAAAATAAGTTCCCTAATTTAATTTTATCACTACCGAAAAATACAATTTATGTCTTATAGTATTAAAATAAAAATTATTTATAAAGTAATAATAATAGGATGAAAATATATTCATTCTTCTATAAAATATAATTTAAATATTCATAATTACAGGGTCGTGATACATATCACATTAATACACCTACAAACAACCTAAGAGTTAGGTGAGCGATTGTGAGACTTTCATTGGGTGGTTCTGCGTACTTGGTTTGGATCGCAATCTTGATGATCTTGAACTTCTCATGTAAATACTTTATCTCATGCTTATGTTGTTGGATATCATATTTTTCTTATCCTAGGGAAAATACCATAGATTCTTTATCCATAATAATCTCCAAACATTGGGATTTATATTGTATGATCCTACTGGTTGAGGACATCACTTTTTTTGTGTCAATTGGATTTTTAAAATCATACATTTATATGATTCATGTAATCACTATTCAAAGACCATATTAGCAAAAAAAACTAATTTTAATCGTCTTTTAAATCAAATTAGTTTTAATGAAATAGAATAAGTGCATGTGTTTTCTATAACCATATTACTTAATAAGGCATTCAATCAAAAAAGGGGAATTTTATTTATAAGAGTTCGGATCATTACATATATGGTTTCATTATAAAATTAAATGATATAATTAAAAAAATATGTAATTTCACATTTCTATATTTCCAGAGATAGTAATCTTCATTACACTATAGTGCTTGAGTTGGTAAAGCTTGTATGCTTTTAATAACCATTTTCATTATCACTGGATAGATAAAATATATTTTTTCAACATTTCTATATTATATCCATATGTTAGTTTGGGGACCATGATCACATACACCCATATTAAGGGGTAATTTTCATTATAATCACTAGAAACCTCACAAAGGAGGTCAAATTGTTTGAGTTGTTAGACTACTGTTTAGTACATGACACATGCACTTATACCAAAATATTCCAATGGATTCAGTTCCACCATTATTATAGGTCAGTAAAGGAAATAATTCCACGGTTTCATTTATATATCTTATAATTTTGTGGTTCTATAAATGAAAATAATAAAGGCATTTTTATTTATTTTGGAGTTAATGGTGTATATTTGAATTTCCTTCATAAAACTGATTTAAAATTTATACAATTTTCAATTATGTTTTTTATAATAAAATCATAATGTATCCATTTTATCTATCTGATATTTCACACTCAGTTGAGATTAACTAAAACAAAGGTTATGAATAAAATATCCACAATGGAATCCAATTTAATACATGAGTTAAATAATATTAAATCATTTTTTAATTTTATCCATGTACTTTTTGGAGATCAATGTAATTGACATTTGTACTAGAACTAGGATTCAATGTTAACAACTCTAAAATCCATATCGAGGGGAATTAATGATATCACTATATTAAATGGAGCTTCCAAAATGATATATTGGAAAAACATGTTACTCCTATACAATATTAAAATAAATGAATATCTAGATATAGATCATGATGTAGTGAAATTTTTTTAGTTATCATGTTTTTGGAGATAAATAAGAAATGAACAATTGAGCTTTGAGAAAGATATTTTTAAAGGTGTTTTAGATATAGAGGAATTATTCCATTATCTAATGTGTTATTTGATTTTATATATCAAGATAGGGTTTAGTTTTAATTTTTGAAATGACAGATAATTAATAAATGACAAATGTGAAGATTCCATCAATGAGAGATCAGTTTATAGATATAATGTATGATAATGGTTTTTAATGGAAATGGGACACTATAGTGGAATTCTATTTTTAAAAATAATGAAATAATTATATTTAATTTTAATTTTTTATGGTCTTTTGATTTTTATGAAGGTGGTTTAACATTAATTGGATTTTTTGACTAAAAGATGTTCATACATGTAAACTGATCCTAGTGCTTATAATGATTACTGATAGACCTAACTATTTAATTTAGTTTTTATTTCTTGATAACCATATAAATATTAATACTAATAATGTTCTTAATTATGATGAGAGAGATAGATTATATTCATACCTCATATATGAGGCTCATATATTTAAGAGGAATATAATGTAGGGTTTTAAAATCTATCATTATGTTTATCGTTATTATGAGTATGAGAAAAATAAATATGAAAAAAGTGATTTCAATGAGATAGGGGAAGAATATATGTTCAAACTAATTAAGTTCATATTTATATTTTTTAGGGTTGTTATTTTAAATGAATTTTTATTTCCTAATTAAATGTGACAAGTTAGAACTTGTTAATATTGTATAATTTTGTAGTTTACTAGATTCAAGTTTATTCCCTTGACAAGATTATCATCATTATTATAAAATAGAAACCATGTGGTGTTTGATAAAAACAACAATACACTAAGTGATAGTTCACATATCTAGAATAAACTTTTTAAAAATAATTCAGGATACTTATTTACTTATTCCACTGAGTGAGATAGAGAAATTATTTCCTAAAAAAGTGAGATAGATTTTTTGAAGAGGATATAAACGTCAGAACAAATCACACTAAGTGTATAATTTGTTTAATTTAATAAAATTAAAGACATTTAGTGGAAATACGTCTACATTGAATCCCCCTTCTCCTTCTGTGGTAATAAAAATTATCTTGGAATAATAACTTCATATATGTGGATCATGAACTCCATATATATATGTATTATATTAATTATTTAATTTAATAATTTCATGCCATTACCAAAAATAAAAAATTTCAATCATGTAAATATTTAACTCATATATAACTAATTTTTTTATAAGTCCATAATATAATATATTAATTATAATATTAAATCTAAGTATAGAAGATTCGCATTCATTATTTATATGAAACTCTTTCAGGTAATATATGAATTTCATATGAAATGAAAATCTTACTTAAAATCATGTGTCATGAAATATGTTACCAACCCCACCTTCTAATAATAAAGTTGTATACCAAAGGCAAGTGAGAATTCAAACCTAGAGAAAAACAATTTATTTTTCATTATGTTAGAGTGATCTTATTTTTAATATAATTTAGAATCCAAATATGTATAAATAGTTATAAATAATATAAATTTTGGGATTATGTTAAATAGATCCCCAATTTTAGTTGAACATAGATTAAATATTTTAATATACCCAACAAGAAACTCCATAAGTCAATGATATAATATCTATAATAATAAAAAAACATTTAAAATTAACCCATACTGATACTCCTTACATAAATAATTTATATACTATGATTTTTCTAAATTGATATTAAATAAATAAATGTAAATTTTATATTTTTATAATAAAATATTGATCAATTGAAAATTTCATATTTATACTGTGAAAAGTTTATATTTTTTAAATATTAGTTATTTATATTGATTTATATATTTTTCCCATTAACCAAAACTAATTTTAACATAGTAAAATTATTTTTATAAATATTTATTAATATGGATATTTTATAATATCCCCGAAGCTAAATTGCTAGATCCAATGCGAAAAAGTTAATAATTACATTTTAGTCTATGAAAATGATAAAAATGACCGAATTATATACTTATTAAAAAAATAGTATTAAAATTTTTGGATAACTTAATTACTCATTGAATATTTATGTTTGATGTTTTATAAAATTGGTTCAAATTCCTATATTAAAAAATGATCATTTCCACAGAGTATCGATTTTTCCCTTAGTATAATTTCTTTATAATGTCACGCACACTTATTTCATAGAAACATTAATAGATGAAACTCTTAAATTTTTAATGTTGTTAATCATATATAAGACTTGTATAAATTTATTTAAAATTATGTGATGAGAAAAAACTTTTCAGTAAGATACATATACAAAAAAGAGAAGAAACTTGTTTTTCCATTTCAAAACTATGATATCATATAAGAGAGTTTCCCTTCGATGTAATAAAATATGAGAAAAAATAATCATTTTCATAAAAATGAAATAATATTAACTTCCCAATGGTTTTAATGAAACAATTTTGAAAAAGATAAAAAAATCATAATCATGATAGTTTCATTGAAAATAAGAAAATCTATGAAAAATATTTTTAAAAAACATACATTTTACCCTTAATGGGTATAATCATTACTTAAATGTATCATTATCTTACCTTAAAATATAAAAATATCTCCATGAAATTTCATTTAATAGGAATATAAAATTCATGTAGGTTATATAGGACATCATCTTTATGGATCCATTACAATAACCCTTATGAATGGTATAACGTACTTGATTATTTCCAATATAATCCTACAAAGAACATTATCATTACTGAATGAATTAGAGAGTTATATTATTCTCACACATTATCATAATTAATTTAAAAGGAAAATACCATACATTAAATATATAAAATCTTTCATTTCCATCATCAATACCATAAAAATATACATTTGAACCCATAAGTAAATCATTTTGGCATGTAGATATATACCTTTTAGTTAAAACCCCATGCTCAAAACTAATGTACCCAAAATAAAGACATGAAGGGTTATACTTTGAATAAAACTAGTAATATTATAAAGGAACACAATAATCAAAAAATTTTAGGGAGGTGGGAAAATAAAATAACATTGTATACAATATAAATAAATTCTTTTACAATACTATAAAAAAAATTATGCCATATGAAATATAAAAAAAATCTTTTTGAAGTATTTTTAAAAAAATTTAAGTAGAGGTAAAATATACTTTTCAATTAATTAATTTAAATATTTTCACATCGATTAAAAATATTATATTATATTTAAATTATTGTAAATGAGAATTTTAAACTTTCTAAAACTAGGCTTTAATATGAAATATCCATTACCTCATCTACCAATGTGCCATAAACATTCATTAACTAATGTATAATGAACATAAATAATTATATTTTTATATAAAAATAAAATTCATATCATCCTTTCAAATTAGTTATGAAAAATCAAATACACCGTCTCATGAGGTTGTAGTCCGTATGTACATACGAGGGGTGTTTTTAAATTTTTTAAATGTAGAATAATGAATTAAAAAATATTATCGTATCAAAATAATTGTGAAGTAAAAAAATAAAATAAAATCAATAAATCCATTCACATGACAATCCATAAGAGTTAGTTTTTTGAAAAAAAAAGTACATCGCTACTTAAAGACTATAGTCTGTATGTACGCACGTGCAATAATTCCATTTTTAGTGATTGAAATGTAATGAAGATATATTATAAATTATATCTTCAAAATCATAATTCATTCATGAATATAATATGTTTACATTAAATGCATCATAATAACCAGCCATAAAATATGGATATGAGAATCAAAATACATCGGTTAGTGAAGTAGAAGTTTGTTAGTACATGGGAACAATGATTTTGTTTCCCATTTGATAGAAAGGTGATGAATAAGGTTATTAAAATTTTCTTATAAGATCACATCATATCATAGAATTTTATATTAGTATATTTTAATGGTTATAATATAACATATTAGTTTATAAGAACAATTAAAAATAATGTTTTCGGTTTAGATGATTGAAATTTTTTTAAAGAACCTTCTTTGCATTTCTCCTTAAGGGACATCGGTGTGGTATTTTAAAATCAAGAATATATAGATTGTAACTAATGAATTTTTGTTTTATTTATAGTGTATTTAGCAGAGATATGTTCTTTAATATGTTTGAGGAAGAGAGGAGTGGAGGTTTCCTCATATAAGAGAGGAGATGGGAGCCCTTGTAATTACATAAAGAATTAAATTAATATAATTTATTGTTCTTTTTAACGATTCAAAAAATGAAAATATTTTAAATATTGGCCAAATATTATTATACATAATGACATCCAATAAATTTTAGACCTGTTTAGGTGATGTTTTAACTCTTATCTCTTAGTTTTAACATCATATTAACCATTTTAACAATTACCGTGATAACAATGTTTTTTACTATTTATATGCTAAGAAAATTTCAATAAGAGGAAAAGTAAGATATATTTAGACCATTAATGATATTATATGTCATATAAATTTCACATTTCCAATGATAAATTTTTCAGTAAATTTAAATCATTTAATAAAATGTTATTTAATATATAATACCATAAATGTTATTTTAAGGAAATTTAACATAATTTGACATTAAAAAATTTCAAGTCTATAATATAATTAGAATATAAAAAAATAACTATAAAATAAGACAATATAAATATATGAACAATTCTTGGAATATTAAAACACACCGAAAAAATATTACTTTATAAATTTTTAAAATAATTTACATGTTTTTCTACTACATACACAAACACTATCGACGATACGTAGGTGTTTAAGTTAATTATTTCATCACAAAATAAATAATAATTTACCTTCATAAAAACATTTTCATTTATTGTGCAATTTATACCTATCTGTGAATTTCTTTTATCCTTTTTAACAAATTAGAGATATCTAAAATCAAGAAAGTGATATTTTAGAATTATTTTTGACATAAAATTATATAAAGGTGATTATAAATAAAATAGCACCAAAATTACATATATTCAAATATTTGATGTTTCTGTATAAATAAACGTATATACTAAAATCTAATAAAATTTATATTTTATTTGAATCCCTTATTAATATTTTAACTGTTTTCTCCCTATTTTACCCTTACTAAGGTGACAACATTTTTTCCAAGGGCACTATTTATTATAACCAAATATAAAGTTTAACTATTTGATAAATTTGTACTTTCAGATTGAAAATATTGAATTATTTTAATTTAATTCAATCCATATATGTGGAGTAAATATTTTTTAATATAATCATGCAAGGCATGAAAAATGTTTCTCAAAAAAAGTACAATTTTCAGTATAATTTTTTTATAACATAATAATTATTATTAATTTCAACAAAAATTAAATTAATTTTACTATTTCGTATAAAAATGAAATATGTAATTTTAAAATAAATTGAAATCAAATTGTGTCTTTGAAAATAATTTAATATAAAATACAATTTTCTATAAATTCAGTATTATTTTACGATTCAATAAAAAATTAAAAATATTAAAAACATCTTAAAATTTAACCATATTAAAATTTGGATTTGTATATTTCAAAAAAAATATCCTTTTTGTAAAATAAAATTTATAATTGTTTTGGAAGAAAATTATTACATTTAATCACATAATAAATAAAAACATTTATGAATAATAGTTTTTATAAAGCATTAAATGAATTGTCTAAAAATTGAATGATAATTTACTTATAATTAATCAACAAAATATTATTTATTGTGACCATTATAAAAATATTTCATAATGTGTTTACTCATATGCATACGCACCAATTCAATGGATATGTTATAACTTTTTGTGGCTGTGATGGTGAAAAAAAATAGAAGAGGGGTGGATTGTATTTTTAAAACAAAAATACATTTCATGTCATCCATGTATTAAAATAATGTAATTTTCATATTATTAATGGAATTAGATATTGATCAATTTTTTAGATAATTGATAAGATCAATTAACAGAGGAACCATATTATGTACAGTAATGAAATAAAATTTTCATGATAGAAATTAATGTGATCAATATTTTAGACTATTGATTGAAGAATTAAAGAAATGGAACTTGAAAACTAATAAAAATATGTAAATTGAGTTTTTGAAAAAAATGTAAATGAAATTTTTGATTGATAAACATTGTGAATTGGATAGAAATAGAAATTTTCCAAGAAAGGATATTTATTCAGTCTCATTTTTATACCAATGTGGAAGATGAAACTATAATATTGGTCCAAGGTATCTATGATATTCAACCTATCACAGGATATCTCTAATTTTATACCTTTAAAAATGTTTTCCTTCCTATCCATGGAGTTCATTGAGTATACCTATCGATAGTAGCTCATAACTAAATTCCAAGAATCATAACTTCATATGATATATCTTTCTAGCCATATAATCCCTCAATCATGTTTGATTATAATTATAAATAGTAAAATGGGAAAACAAAGAGATTTATAAGGATTTACCTATCAGAGTGGTAAAAATTAGTAAAAAACAGTCAAAATGGTAATTACATTGATTTGAATTGCTCATTGAAACCATAAATTACAATTATTGAAAATGGAAATCATCTTTTGTAATTAAGGATTATTATATTTTTAATATTATAATGATCTATATTTGACTTTATATATAGATGGTGTTCTAAAATAATCTCATATTTAGATATCCCAGAACTCATGATCAGTTGTAAATGAATTTATAAGAACTTTAATAGTACATTTATTCATCTACTAATGGCTAGGATCAAAACCACTATAGTGATTTATAACTATGATGAATGTAATAGATCATTGGGGCATCAGATAATTTTTTATTTTTAAATTAGATTGTGTTAAAGTATTACATTTTCCCGTACATAATTGTGTAAAAAGAGAATAAATTAAATAGAAACATATTTTAAATAATTTAAAAATGATGTATATGGTGATTTACAAAAGAAATAAATATGGGAATAAAAATACCCATCATTAAAGGGTTATATTGTATAATTATATTTTGAAATTTTTAAATATTGGTTTCACGTGTTCTATATGATATTGAATGTTTCCCTATTTTAAAATCTTGAGGTATTACATTAAATCCCATTAAGCACCTTTTGTCCCCAAACTTTTACCTAATTTAATATTAAAATTGTTTTTAAAATATTTTAATATCAAATATAAGGATTGGAAGATTAAAAATATGATCATGAAAGGATGTTTTTTAGATAACTCTTTTATATAATATATTTGTGGAAAACCTACATTATAATAAGTGAAAATAAAAAACTATTTTTTAAAATATGATAAGGGGTATATTAAGGTCACCTATAATAATATATAACAAGGTTCCCAAATAATAAAAATTGGTGTGAATTGAAAAAAAAATACTTGGAAAAAAGATATATTAAATCGATAAAATTATAATTTTTAGATATTAAAAGCGACCATAAATCGTCAAAAATTATCATAAAAGGATAAAATTTTTATTATAAGAACATTTATGTAGAGTTGATTAAGCCTTTTATAATCATGAATGAAAAAATGAGATATTATATATATTTGATCTCATTCCATTTCATAAGAAAAATTTGATCCATCAGTGGTGCTTTTCCACTACAGTCACATCTCTTATTCTTTGTAGTTAATAGAATAGATGGTTTTTTCATTCGTAAAGCACTATAAATTAACTTTTAATTGATCAACGATTAATAAATAATTAACACTTTTTTCCATTTTTCTATATATTTTATCAAAAATCAAAATGATTTACACAAGGTATTATAATAACTAATAACAATAAATATTACTTAAACCATAAATGACCCAATAATAATACCCAAATTTAAACCTCAAACAATAAATAAATAATTAACCTTAAAACTCTTTAAAATATTCATGACCAAGTTAAAACCCCAAAAATAAAAATGAGTTTATTACATAATCTTCCAAAATCAATTTATTATTTATCTTCAAATAACATTAGTAACTTATAAATTTATAAAAAATGTATATTCACTAGTCATATAATCTCAAAAAATGAAAATATTTTCCATAAATAACATAATCCATTATTTTTATAAAATAAAATAATATAAAAATCTAAGATGTAATTCAAAAATTATTTCTAAAATAAAATCTCATATTATCCAAATATTTTAACATTTTCATTAATTATATAATGTTCTTAAAATAGTAAACTTATACAACAATAACATGTATCACATATTCACAATAATTTATCAAAACCATGGATATCTATACAATAAAACCTATTTTTCCCAAAATTTAAAAAATCTTTTATCCTAATTTACTATAAATATCTCAACATAAAATATCATTTTAACCATAGTGGTTATCATAGCCTATTAAAATTTTCTTTACAATATAAAATAATTATTCTGAAAATAACATATTAACTATTATAAAAGTTATTCTAATGGGATATATTTGACCAAAAAGAGTTATCAAAACTAAATAAATTTATCTCATTGTACATTATTCGACTACAAATTCCATCACATAAAACCTAAAATGTTTTGCATAATAATTTGAAATTATAATCAATAATAAAATTATAAAACCACTAGGGTATCCATAAACCTTATGTTAATATCTCATAGAAACTTCTTAATCAACTAAATTAGTTATCACTTTCTCTCATATGAACTATATCAACCCCACACATGCATTCACGAATAATGTGCTAAAACAATAATATTCACAATTATGGCTTTTATTTCGATAAACATGACCCAAATTTATCCATTAAAAACAAACCACATTAAACATAAATATTGGATTAGTTACATAACCATGTACCATTTATGTTTAGAGTATTGGATAATTATGAAAAACACTTACATAACATATTATACATTTCACTAATGTTTATATTTTTTCCAATAAATATGTTCATCATAAATACACACTATATTTTTTAATGTAACCACTATATCTATAAATGTAGCATTATAAATGTTTGCACTCATCCTTAATCCAAATAAAAATTGAAAATTTTAGATGAGAAAAAATATCATTAAGGGATATATACAAAATATAAAAGAAACATATAAGTCCATTTCAAAACTATAAGATAATATATTTGAGTTTTCTATTATAATAACAAAATTTTCACGGGAATAATTCTTTACACACACATTAAATCACCTTTATTTCCATGAAATTACCATAAAACACATTTTAAGAAAAAATTTATGAACATTTTATCATGATTGTTTCTTAGAAAAAATGAGAATACTTTAGTTTATTTCATAAAAATATACTATTTAATTCTAAAGAGAAAAATCATTCCTTTGTTAAAATTAAATTTTATTACATTATAAGATAATAATATTTATTTGAAAAATAATTTTTTGGAATAGTAAATTCATATTGGTTTCTTTGTGAAATAATATTTATAAAACCTTTACATGAACCCATATAAATGGAATAATCGACTTGGTTAATTATAATTCAATTATAATGACAAAATAATTATTAAACAATTAATTATATAGAACTATATAGATAAAATATCATCATCATAGATATTAATGTACCATAATATAAATAAAATGCATAAAATATTTCATTTACATCCTAAGACTCATAAAAATAGACTTTTAAACCAACAATTAAAACATTTTTGAATATTGACATATCCATTTACTTTAATATTACATTTTCAAAATAAAAATACATAGAATAAATAGAATAAATGTTTTTATTGGGATAGAAAATTGATTTTTTATAGGAATGAAAATATCAAATAAATATTTCATATGAGGGAAAATCCATTGATGTCGTATATGTCAAAAAAACAATCCTTTTGTAACATGTAATGAATGTAAAACATTCTATATGAAATATAAAAAAATATTACTTTGGTGTAACTTTATAATAAAATCAAAGCAGTAGTGTAATATTATATATAATTCATTTATTTGAATATTTACTCTTCCATCCCAAAATATGGGCGTGGTTGAAAAATATTTGAAATAATTCTTCAGAACATTTTAGAACTACTATTTGAGATAAAATATCCATTACCTCGTATCCCAAATTATCACATACATTCATTAAATACTTTATAATAGCCGTGTAATAAATATTTACTATATTAAGACCCTTTTAGGTTTTTTAATTTATCATAATACCTTGTAATTCATTTATTTCCATTCCTTATATAGTTAAGAAATCGATTAAGTTCAAGTTAGATGTTTTAAGTTCATAATACCAAAAAAAAACTTATGTTGGTTAGCCTTAGTAAAAATATTAATTATTCCATAATCTTTAAAACAGTTATAATTAAATAGTTATCAATTTTATTAACAAAATTAAATTTTAGATCTGAACTTGAATATAAGACATGAAAATAAGACTTCGTCTTGCGAGGCCGAAGTCCGTTGACACACACGATAAATGTTTTTACATTTAATAGCAGAAAATATATATAAAGAAATAAAATATTTATATAATAATTATCATGTTATAAATATGAAATAAATTTATTAAATTAGATACCGTAGATATCCTTGAGTAGCTGTTTCTGAAAAACAAAGTACATTGTTATGTGGATATGGTAGTCCATATGTACAAACTTGTAATGTTTTTGTTTTTCAATTATTGGAATGATATAAATGTAGTTTACACATTATATATCGATAAAAATTATTTTTTATTTTTTATTATATATTTATATTAAATACATCATTATAATCATATATTAAATATTCTAATGAGAAGAAATATATATCAATTCAAGTTGTGGTGGTCCCCACATATCTATATATAGTGGTTTGATTTCCCATTTGATGGAAAGACTGAAAAATAAGGCTATTAAATTAAGATACTAAAATATCAGTATATGGTAAACAATAATTTTTTTATATAGTAATGGTAAATGGAAAATTAAAGGATTTTAAGAAGAAGTAAAATGAAAATTCATAGTTGAGAAAATTACTTCTTCTTTAATGAACCTTATATGAAACTCTCATTTATGTCCATAGGAATGATAATTTAACAATAAAAGAACATGTAAAACGTATATATTGATTTTATGAAGAGTTTTTTATGTTATTATTCTATATAAGTGGATTAATACTTGTGAGGAAGAGTGAAGAGGAGATTTCCTTATAATAGAGGTGAGATAGGTACACTTGGAATTATATAAATCATTAAATTAATATAAATTATTTTTCATGTTAATGTGATACATAAATTATATATTAGAAAAATTGGGTTAATACATGTAAATATTATCTTATAAAATAAAATTTAGAAAATATTAGATGTTGTTTTTACCCACATCTCTTAGTTTTAACTTTCAGTTATCCTTTTTCATTATTACATCGATATTAAAGTTTAGGGGCCTAGAAAATTAAAATATAAGGAAAAATAACCCATTAGTAGAAAATAGAATATATAATAGACCATATCTTCTTAAATCTTCTAAGTATATTTTCTTATGAATTCTAATTCATTTAAAAAAATATTTATTAACATGTAATAAAATTAATTTCATTTGTTGAGAAATTTACATAATTTCAATTAAAAAAATTTCAAGATAGTAATATTTTTCCAATATAAAATTTTAACTCATCTAAAATAAATTATATTTCTTTAAAAAATTCATGTAATTGTATGAACACACAAACTAATTTACATTGTATGTTTTTAAAATCATTTACATGATTCTTTCACTCCTTTCATATGAACTATGACAGCATTGCAAAAACCATTTAAGGTTATTATTTTATAAAATAAATTAAAAATAAATTAGCATAATAAAAATATCATCTTAAAAACAAAAAATTATAACCATTATATAACTATTTTTATCCTTGTAAAAATTTATTAGATACATTAAAATCAAGAAAGTTATATTTTGGAAATATTCTTTACATAAAATAATATAAATTTATATATAAATGTAAAATATAACAAAAAATATATTTCTTAGAATACACGAATAGTGTGGTCAAATTAAACTCATCCAATAAAATATAACCACGATTATGGTTGGTTTTGAATCCCTTTTTTAAAGTTTTATCCTTATTCTACCTATTTTTTCTTTCCTCGGTGACAATATGTTTCCATTGGTTATTAATCATTATGATCAAAACTAATGTTTAGCATAAAAAATGTTTAAATTATGATTAAAAATATATAATCAATTTTATCACATTTAATATATATAATTATCATAAATTTCTTATAAAATAAGCCCAAAAAACACAAAGAAAACCAGTTTTCTAGAAAAATTCATTTCCGTGTAAAAAAATATTTTACAAACAAAGATTTAATTTAAATTTTAATTACATTAATTTAATTATTTTAAATAAAAATAAATCCATTTTTTTTTCAAAAACATACCTTATAATATGGTTCTTTTAAAATAGATTAATGGAGAAGATAATTTTCTATAAAATCAGTATTTCAAGTCTTCACAAAAAAAATTAATCATTACATATTATACTAAAATGATAACATAAGCTAGTTTTGATGTGATTATTACAAAAATTATTTCCTTTCTATAAAATAAAATTTCTAAATTTAGTATAAATTAATTATAATATTTTCCCACAGAATTTAATTAAATATAGTTTTGGGGAAAATGTATTTCCAAGTATAAAATGAATTCACTATAAATTGATTAATTATTTTGCAATAATTGGTGAATAAATTTGAATTGAGTTGGAAAATTTTACATATAATTCATAATGTGATTAATATTATTCATACCATCCAATTCAACAAGTATGTTATAATAATACTATTAAATAATAATATTCCTTGATCGTAAGATCTCAGTGTTTCATGTCTTGTATACTAACATATATTATCTTCCTTTAAAATTTTGAGTAATTACATATTTAATAATATAAAAAGTTTTAAATGGTTTTAAGTAAAAATATTCAAATTTTATATTCACATGATTATATAATTAAAAAATTCACAATAAAGTATTCATTATATTTTAAAAATATTTTTTTATAATTATATTACGGATAACATATCTCCATATCACACTCTATAATTTGGGTGATATAATATAATAACACAAGTTTATAATGATATCACATATTACTACCTATTTTATCATGGATAACCAGATATTTATATCATATTCCCTGATATTTTTGTTACTTTTATCACAAATTTTTACACAATTATTTTTTTTGTATTTGGTTTTTCAGATGAGGATATGTTTATATCTCTACAAAAGTTAAACAAACAAAATAATATTTTGAATCATGTTGTGGCTAGTGATATTTTTATGTCATCCCAAACATACATTACTATATTTTGGAGCATGTGACTGAGACATGTCATGGGATATGATATCTCATACCACTATCCTTACACCAAAATTAACATTGTTTATTTTTTTTACAACATCATGTGGACAATGATATTGGTATATTATTTCTCTTAATGTATTGCATTATTTATAAAACTACATGTTTTCATTGATTTTAAAAAATATGTATTCATCATTGTATATGACTCTGATACCACTACTGACTTTTGTCTACATAAAACATGATCAATTAAATTGAAAACATAATATTATTAATCAAAATAATTATATGAATGTAAAAAAAATAGAGAATATAAATTACATCACGAATTATCTCTAAGTATCTTCATGTCCCATATTTTATGATTATTACCTTGAAATAAATAATACCTTCTTTCCTTGCATAATGATCCACTAAAAATGGAATCTATAAAATAATTGAAAGAAATATTTTTAAATTTTAATGTTAAACTAGTACCGATATCTTTTAAGGGATAAACAATGAAAAAATGATTTGAAAATTCTCTCTCATATTATTTATTAAGTTATAATTTCAAATGAATAAATAGACTCTATTTCATATACATACTTCACTAATAAATAATAATTGTTTATTTCAAGAATTTGATATATTCATGTATAACCTTTAATTATAAACATTATGCATTATAACATTTATGATTTGTATAACCTATATGATTTTTTAATCTCTACTGATAAATTAGAAGTCAGACAAATATTAATATTTCATATAATTCTGCCACACTAAAATATATGATACTCCATGTGAATTATATATATATTCAATTTATATTATATCCATATATTTAATGTATTTAACTCCATGTAATACATATCTTGGAAAACATATAACCCTAACCAAAGGTCGAGATATGAGTATTTGTGGACAATATAGTTTTAGTAAATTTGGTTAGTAACTTATTTTATTTAATTAATAGTAAAAATCCAAACAATATACATTTACTAATACATTTTCACCAACATAAGGTAATATAGATTATGAAAAAGAACCATAAAACATCATATTTTATTTTTAACTCATTAAATCATGGATTTTTTCAAGTAAATTCACTAAAATCCCTTATATTATTATAAAAAGCCTAAAGATTTCTATATTATTTATCACCTGATAAATGCATTATATTACACCATATGATATTCATTTAAATGTACTAGTGTTTTGGCCATACCATGAGGTAGAAGATATTATAAATAATTAATCTACATACCAATCATCATTATTGCAAATAATTTTAAGGTAATCATATAAAAATTCAATTATTTTGTTACTATGAATCCTTCATATATATATAAATATGTAGAATAAATTAAATTCTAAGGAAATTTAAAAATTATTTATCTTGTATACAATAATGAAAATGATACAAAATAGAAATTATCTTACTGAACATGTTAAACTTGGTTGAGTAAATAATTTTGAATAGTCTATATCCTACCTTTCAATGTATTCAAAGAATATAAAAAAATTATATACCATTATTAAAAATGCTAATGATATAATCAACATACCCTATACTTATTGAAAAAAGTCCCGAAGGCCTTCATTTTTTATTATTTTTGATAATCCACCTTTTAATGGGTGAGGGGAAACACTAAAAAGGAATGAAGGCTTAGAGATAATTACATGATTCGTAGGTCTTAAAGGGAATCACCCAGATAAAACAACTTCTAAATGCTCCTCCCCAGCACATGTCATCATATCAACACTCCTCCTTCATAGTGCTAGTCGGCTATCTGTCCTATATACAATTTCATTGTCCATGTACTGATGGAAAAGCCATACCCTCTCATTCTTCCAATACAATTAGTTATGTTTTGGTGAATACCCCCACTCTAAATCCTTATCTAGAGATTTTTACATGGTAGTTGTCCTTTCTTGTTTGTATAATAATGTGGCCCAAAGGCCTTGGGGTGTCCTGAAGGCCTTACGGTTGATCTAAGGTAATGAAAGAAAACTATCATGAAGGCCTTGGGTGCCTCGAAATCCTTATAGGACCCAAGGATAAAACTGGTAGTTCAGAGGCCCATATGGATGAATTGTCTCTGATGATACAGTACAGAATATTATCTACTACAATATAGTGAATGCTACAGTACCTGCAACATTACTAAAACAACAACACAAGAGTATGTCTCCACCAGGATTTGATCTCAGGTCTCTTTGATGCACTTGACGAGTCCTCACAAACCTGGTTGAGGCTCATGAGAAAAAATGTGTATAAGGTTAATGCTCGACTCCCACTAGGGGACCTACCATACCTAGACCACATTGCACATTCCCCAACTAGGGAAATATATTTTAACCACCCTATACATAATATGCATAGTGTTCGAGTCTAGTGTGACTCGAGCCTGGGTCAGTACCGAGAGAGAGCGAGGAGTATATCTAGTGGGTACCAATTTACAAAATCCCGATGGGCTAAATACTTGGGTATGGTAAATTCTCAACTCCCACTGGGGCCCTTTACATTCCCATAGTAGACTGCATGTTCCCCAACAAAGTAAATGGATTTGAGTAGCCCTATGCATAATATGCACAATATCAGAGTCTAGAGGGACTCGAGCCTCGGTCAGTTCCCACAGAGAGATAAAAAAAAATTGTAAGGTTAGCTCTTGACACTGAGTGGGGGGAACCACCATGACGAAAGAACGATTCATGTTCCCTAAATAGGAAAATGTATTTGAATCTCCCTTTGCATTATATGCATAGTGTCTGAGTCTGGCGGGACTCGAACATGCGTTATTTCCCATAGAGAGTGAGGGTTACAACCAATAGGTACCACTCGATTAACACCCCATACATATTCAGAAGTAATATTTTAATCCTAATCATGTATAAGGAGAGATAATAATAAACAATTAATTCCACATTCATAAAGAACCTTCTAACCATATTTAGGGATGTTCCAATAATATTAACCAAATCATCCAATCATCATTCATCACTCGTAATGATAAATGTGTATAATACAGTCTTATAACCATTATATTTCAACAATTAATTATAATGATTATTTAATTAAATTCAGAAACTAGTTATATTATTCATAAAAACAAAATTAAAATAGTTATAAAAAATTTCACCTTTCAAAATTAATGTCTACATATTTTTTATAATGATGAAATAATTCTATTCCAAACAATTGTAGAATATAATACTATGGTTAAAATAAAAATGGTATATCCTTGAACAAATTTATATATATTTCTCTCACAATGACAATAGTGAAGTCCTACACAAATTAAATATATTTTTGAAAAGTTAAACAAAATAAATTATTTAACCAATAAAAATATATTATGTTATTGTAAGTAGAATACAATTTTTAATTGTCTTCTTTGATGAATAAAATTATACAATTCATTGAATTAAAAATTAAATTTGATCATAAAAAATCTCTTATCAACATCTATGAATATTTCATAATATATATATGTGTCTTTCATAATTAACTAGTAATAATAAATTTAGTAAAACATGATATAAATAAATGAATCCATCACCCTCTTCAATGTGATCCGTAAATATTCACATTTTAAATATTAAAACATCAAAAAATTTGATGACGAATAAATAAAGAAGATATTAACTTAACTTAGGGTATTCATAGTAAATTAAAATTAATTTTTTATTATATTATGTTATCAAATTCATTTTCATCCACTATCGTATAATATAAGTCACACTCATAGATTAAAATTTTAAATTTAATCAGTAAAATTATATTACATCATCCCCCACTTCAATTTGTGACATTAGATCAATTTATAACATCATCATAATATATATGTTGTTATGGGATGTTGGAGTTTGATTTAGAGTATTTGTGTGTGAATCCCATAAATCTAAAACATCAAGAACTATGATGCAGAGTTTTTCAACCAGAACCCACTAGAAGGATTTTGAACATCACTAAATGTTCATTGGAATAAAACGACGCTTTACCACCAAATCTCTGGTGTAGGTCCACCTGGTCTTAGATATTAGTCATTCAAGAAATTTTATTTCTGTTTAGGATAATATAACACCAACACTAATATAAAAAACTCTATGTGTTAAGAAAACATATATTTTTTTTCTAATTTATGATCTTATTTCATCTTGAAACACCACTCACAGGTTCTCCAATCAATTAAAATATTACATGATGATATTTTGATAAATCAAAATTAAATGAGTAATATATAACACTCTATGAAGTATTATAACACACATGTTTAGAATTAATACAACACAATGAAGAATATGTACTCAGATTACAATGAATTCCAATATATATACATATAATACACATTCAATCACATCCAGCATAGATCCTTCAAAGAAAATCACAACGACCGCATATTTGTTTTCCAGAATATCCCTTTTTTCATTTTCTTTAAACAAGTCATCTTAAATTTAATTTATGTCAGTCATCCTAAAACATAATTATAAACCATTAATCAATCATTCGGAGCCTATAAGAGTACACTTATAGTGGGAAATGAGGATAATTAATAATAATCACAATATAATATTTAATTTTACATCACATAATTATTTAATCTTCTATTATCATCAAATAATCCCTTTTAATATATGAGAAACTCATCCCATAACCATATACTCAAAAAATAACATTAAAAAATCAGACACACAAAAACATACTGAAATACCAGTTTTCCCCTTTAAAAAATTCTCCAAAATATATATCTCAAACAAATAAGAGATATATATCCTATAAGATTAAATATATATCTATTGATTTTAGTTTCTATCTCTCCCATGTACAACAAATATAAAAATAATAAGCTATAAAGTGGATGTAAATACCCTACTTCTTGAAAATGTTTTATTTGAACCCTCATAATCAACCATAGTGTTTGAAATATATCTTTTGGGAATGGTTTGGGACCCCCACATGATCTTTTTTTAAGATCAATCTGATTCATTAAGAATAAATATTCATCATTTCCAAGATAAAATAGTACTTGATATTATTTTTCATTTTTTTATTGCTAAAATGGACTTCATGAAATATTAATGTCGCTTAGATGATCACATGGAACTAAAAAAAGGTAAGTAAAACTCTTCCATAATATCCCAAAGTAGTTTCTTCATATAAATAATTTTTGATTATTTTCATTTTATCGAATCATATTCATCATCATACGTAATCATGGTGACATTATTTTACTTATTATTATTGTAATTCATACACCTAAAACACAGGAAAATTTCTCTTATTAATTGTAATTTTTTTCATGAATACTTCCATCACAATTTTCATTAGAATATCCATAATGACCATGTTTTAATATTCTATTATAAAAAAAATACTATAATTATAGTTCCCTTAATGTAAATTATTATTATTTTCAAATATAATATAATATATATTGGACACAATTTGATTTCTAGAACTCAGTTCAATAGTATAATCGGTATTAATTCTTGAAATCATAAAGTAGGGAAATATAATAAAAGGTTTTCTAAACATGTTTTAGTCAAATTACATGCCATATTTATCCTCTAATATTTTTTTTCAAATGAAAATTGTTTAGAAAATGAATTCACAAAACCCATTTCAAAAATCATTAAATATTATTTTCCATATTTATATTGAAAAAGAATGAGACACACTTTTTCATGGAGACTTTGTAGTCCCAAGAGGTATTCAATATATTGAATCCTTGAAATATAAAATAAACTGATTTTATTAAATACATTTATAATTTACATCAAATAAAATTTCATCAACATTGTTTATACTAATGATATATTTATTTGTGGTTTATTTAATGTGATGGCTTATATCCACTATCGATTTTCTAAATTCAATTGACTCCAATATTGATCCATAATTTAAATATCCTAATCTTGGATATTTATCTAACCCATATATATCTCTTTTATAATTTTAAAATAATGTTTCCTCATCACCATGTAAAAAAGTCATTTTTGATGCTTAATATCCACATCATCGTAGTGATAACTATAAGGAAATTTGAATTGACATATATGGAGAATATATTATAACTTCTTTATTCATTAATAAAAAGAAATTTCATAATGATTGAAAACAATAAGATATATAAAATTTCCTATTGAATTTAATTAAATCAATATAAGAATATAATTTTTATGCAAGCCCCACTTTTTTTCTCATAACTTCTATCCTTTCATTAAACATGTTATTGAACACAAATGTTTCCCAAATAATTTATTTATTTATATGATTAGGAATTGAGATGACCTGATTATATCATACATATATAATAAATCATTTCTTAATATTATTCATTACATATTATAAAAAAAATTCACCCTTATAACCTTATTATTGATGTATTTCATGACTATATATACAAAAAACATATTTTACAATCATTCTTTAATAATTCCCAAAAATATTATTTACACATGTTACAATAAGACATAACATACATTATATTATTATTAATAAACTATGGAATATAAAGAAAACAAATGGTGGGATCAAATTTTACATAAGAATTGAGTATAAGATATTATGATTGAATATTATTGGTGTGAATAAGGTCAACATATGGGTATATGAACATAATAAATTATAATTAACATAATATAACATAATCAAACCTAATAAAATATATTATAAAACATGAATCTTAGTGTTTGGATTTTTTCATTAATGAACACTTGATTCATAGTTGTTGGGAAACATGGTTCCATAAGCATGAGCTATGAGAACATAAAATAGAAACATTTCATAAAATAAGATTGTGCAATAAAAAAATCATATAACTCATAACATTTTCCAAGGATAATCATTAATAAATTTATTTCATAATGAACTTCCCTTAACATATAGGACTTAGGATAACCAAACATGCTCTAAAACATATTCGACATAGGCTAACCAACCTTGTCCCATCCAAATATCATGAGATAAATATAAATACTGAATTCATTAGAGGGATATATTAGACATACTTATCAACTAATGATAGACCATAAACATTTATAAAACCCGGACATGGAATAATATCAATTCCATTATATCATAATTAAATCATGTGAATGAAATTGTTTTCAAGAATATTTCCAAAAAACACGGTTACTATCAATATAGGGAGATAAATTGAATTGAATTACTTGATATTATCCATAGTGAATCCAAGGTAACATTAAATTATATTTACATAGATGAGAATGTGTTTTTAAAGGCACTAAAAATTAATATTAGTAAAAATAAAAAACACGTTAAAATTTTTATATCAATTATTTAAAGAGGAAATAATTTATAATATAACAAGAAATATAATTTTCATTTGAGGAATATGAAATCATTCAATGTAATATCCATAACAATCTAATTAAAATGTAGAAAAAAATACATTTTTATGAATGTTGTTAAAAATCAACAACTTTTTCAAACATTTCTAAACAAAGTGAACATAATTTAAAATGGAAAATTTTAAAAACATTTTAAAATATTACATTAAAAATTTATAAATAGAGTTAACATGAATATAAAAATTCCTTATGAAATAATATATTTTTATATAAGGATATCCATAAATAAATAAAGAATATGGATATAGAGGAGAAATATTCTAGACCAAGAAAAGTGATAAGGTCATAACAATGTGCACAATTCATTTAGGTTGAATTGGGAACTAATGAATGATAAAATGATAATAATACATGTAAAACTTGTGAATATATAGAGGATAAAAAAATATATGATGATATGAAAATAAAAAACATATAGCTTAGCCAGATGAAAATTCAAACATAAATAATCTTGATTTCAAAATATGATTGGTAATGAAAAGATTTCCTCAACACAAAATTCCATGAATTTACATTATCCTCTCCCAAAAACACCAGGGTCTGAGCGAGACAGGTCTAGAAAAACTTTTTAATAATATGTAAAATTACATAATAATGGATTACAATGGTGTTTTAAAATCTTGGAATGAACCACCCCTCATATTTCATCAACCACCAGTGGGGTGCAATAATTATGTTCTCTAAAATACCACATATTTTATTCTTCAACAACTGCTTTCTTGGATTGAAAATCCACTACCTAGTTGGATTCCTAAAAAATGGATACAATTAAATTAACTAGAGTCACATGCCTTATACAATAAATCCATTGAGACAAAATAACATTATGCTCATTTATTCGAAACCCAATCACCTAAATCACTTATTTATGAAAATTATTTATATTTTATACCATTTATAAGCACTATTTATATTAATTTTTAAATATTTATTAGTTTGTTATAGTTTATTTTTATCATTAGATACATGTAATATTTATTATTTAATACGAGTTTTGTAATGGTGATAAGGATTCTTCTAATTTGATACCAAGTTTATTATTTTTATATTATTCATGGAATTTTAATCACTATGATTAAATTATTTGTATAATATCATATTCATTTGATGGATGTTAAGGTTATGGTTCATCATAATGGAATACATGATGAGCATTTTGATGTAGTTTTTATATGATAACAAGTTAAATTATTATGAAAAAAAATTGGGTAAAAATATGAGTTCCAAATTTATGACATAAATTTCACAATATCATATATTAACAAGTTTAATTTAATAATTATTATTCATGATAAGAATTATGATATTTTTTTATAATAAATCATGTGTGTGGTGGGAAAATTAAACACGAAAATTAATAACTACTGAATGAGTTAGTGTCTAGAATTATATAATAGTAATATATTTTTAATAGATGAATACTTATGTTAATATTAAATAATTAAAGTTTAAAATTAAATTGCTGAATATTTTAAATTATAATGAAATAGAAAATTATGCTGAAGAAATCGATAGTTATTTTGATTTATTCACACTGTCCTGACGTGGGATCCTCCATTATGAAGGATATAGGCCTCATTCATAGAAATAGAATCAACTGAGCATCTAATAAGTATTTATGAGAGGAAATTTTAAAATTTATTCAGGAGGGAACCAAATTGATTGAGTTGTTTTGGAGGGGTATAGGAGGTGTCCTTTTAAAGGTGAGTAATGAGAGTCACTTCCACAATTACATATTTCTTAAGGTGTAGGGTTATCATTTTAAAAATAATTTGGATACAAGATACAGATATAATGGACTATAGTCATAAATTCCATCAAATAAACAACTAATAGATATGGTTTAATGAAATTTTAATCATTTACCACTTAGTTTAACCATTATTACCTCATTTAAACATTATCATGTTAACTAAATTTTCACCAAAATGACATTTTTTGTGACTAAAAATTAAATTGAAATGATTATATAATTTCAATTTCCACAAATATATTTTTTACAACATTTAATATAATCCAATTTATAAATATGATATGTATAAAATTCAATTGAAGACAATATATATATTTATATACACATATATATAAATTTTATTATAGAAAAATTACTTCTGAATCATTAAGTGTTACTAATCATATTTTATATCAGTTAATTATAATAGTAGAGTTAAAATATTTATTTATACATTGATTTTTTTATATTGATCATTTAATAATCATAAATTCAATTTATGAAGATAAAAATACCCAACACTAAATATATATTATTTGAAAACACCAGATTTTATCATTACATTAAATTAATAGCGTATAAATAAAATCAATTTTTTAACGTATTACCATTAATTTCTAAAAATACATCAGTATTAAAATGTTTCTTTTAATTTTATAACTATATAGAATAATTTTATTTTTTCAAATATTATTAATAATTTTTACTGAATATTAATAAAATGTTACAAAATAATTTAATTAAATATTAGATTTTTATTTCATTCCAATTTTTTTATTATTATATAATTTTAAATTACACAATATACCCATTGGATATAACTAACGAACATAAATTCAATTACCATTTTTGAAATGGTCGGATATCCAACATCAATATTATAATATCCATATATATATATAGGTTAAATTTTATTTCAATATATAGCCTTATAGACATCACAAAAATTATTCATTCAACTAATTTTAATTCTCTCACAACATGTTTATTATATTAATAATTATTTTGATTATTTATGTAGTTTCTCCGGAGTTTATGACCATCGTACCAAATTATGAGGATAATTACTTTATGTTCATGTAATTTTTATTTACTTGTGGTTTGGTTCTTCTTGTTATTTTATTAATAATATTTTATATATTATTCTCATAATTTATTAATTTTTTCTCGAATTATAATATTTTTTATCAACAAAACACAACATGGTTCATTTCAGTTTGATGTTTCATATATAAATCATTTCATTAAAGAAAATAACTATTTAATGGATAAAAACATAATAAGATATTTCGGTTTTACATTCGACCATCTTTAAATAATTTCAACTATAAATTTATTTTATTACGATGGAAAAAAACAGGGCCCTTTCTACCTCATTATATATTCGATTTTCCACTTTACTTTATCGAACTTATGGTTCATCTATAGAACGTTTACTATAAAATTTGGATTATTTCTTATAACTTTACCCACATGATATATGATTTCTATCGATAAAACTATATAAGATATATCATATTCCAGTTTTACTAACTATGAGTTTAGTACATGTGAAGGGTCAGTTATGTTCTTCCATAAAAGTCACACATAAAACAAATTATACACTTAGGAATAGTTCTATAGAAGTGCATACCAATAAAATATAGTCCTTATATGATCTATGATTATGAAGGGGCCAATGTGTCTATGGATCAATATTCTCTTCTGGATAAATCTCAAAACCCTTTTTGATAGTGATATTCAAAAGAGTACTTTTTCTATGACATCAATATATAAATCCATTTAATTATTATAAATATATCTATTCTATTGATATTGTATGGTTTTAATATTCCATAAATGGTTTGAACCTTCAAAAAAATCGTAAGAAAGATACCATCCATCAGGTTATTCTCTCCAACTTCATCCCAACATCAAGGGAGTTCTACCCCTATTCCCAAACTGGGTCACATATAACTCCAATTGATTTATATTGTGGAACCTATTGTTATATGAGATCTCTACTAGATAACGGTGTTTATCACAATATTTTTTTTAAATCTATTTATTAAGATCTCAGTTTATCTCCCAAATTTGGAATGGTTAGTTCAGAGTGACCATTCATCTGAGGATGATTAGATATACTTAAAAATTAATATATATATATATATATATATATATAAATATATATATATTATTGATGCACTATCCATAAAATCAAGTTAAACCCAATATATTTATCAGATAAGACTGAGAGATGTACTCCATGAAATAGTACCACTATTTTTTTATATATCGCCCAATATTGATAGAGTGAGAAATCTTCTCAAATATAAATGATTGTTTTTTAATTATTAAGGTGATCATATAAAACCCAAATAGAGTTATGGCCTTTGGAAGTCTTAATAATAAATACAACTAAATACATGGGGATATTCTATTATTTTCATAAATGTATGAGTAATAGTTACATAATCCCATTATACTTCTATAATTCCTCATTAATTTTTTTATTACTATGAATTGAGATACATTCCATAAAATCTAACACTTTCTTTTATCAAAATGAAATTCTTGTGATTGAAATAAATATTTGTGATTCTAGGATGGATAGTGACTAGTGATCTATGTGGATTATCCAAAAACAATTTCTTCAATTTTGGTATTGATAGTACACATATTCATTCCCATATCCTATAAATATATCACTGTTAAATGTTAACTCTGAAATACTCCATACCATCCTCTATAGCTCCATATCATATTTCCATGCCTCCTAAATCATTATGTGGATGGATGTTTGGGTAGTCATTTAGAAAAGATGGTATTTATCTCTAGAAAACATGATTTAAATGTCTATTATTTTCAAACCCATGAATATTGTGTCTCTATCAGTCCCAATCATGGATATAGTATCATGGTATTTCATTCTCAAATTATTGGACACCATGTTTTCATTTTTAGTGTGGTATTTTATTGATTATTAATAGTACATGATCTTCTCAAACCATCTCCTTTATGTCATATTCAACTCATTCATTATGAAAATATACATTCATATATATTTTTATTTCTTTATATTATAAAATTTTTACTATATAGATGATTTATCAATATATGTAATTATAATATTACCTCTTTTGTCTCCAAATCAGACATTATGTTTTTTGATTTGTAATATTTAATTTAGATGAGCCATAATCTACCGACATGTTATTCTTAGCGAGGATAAATCTTATTCACTTCTTTGATTCTTCACCATATATCACGAAATCTTCTCCAATGTAGGGTTTTATGTTAATAGGGGTAGTAACAAACCTTATATTTATACACATTATATTTAGATTTCATTCATCTATCTTCAGAAAAACAACTCCCATCCTTGATAACATGGTTAGATGATTGGATATTCTGGATAAATTTCCCTCAAAGAGTAGATATTATCCATATAATCTAATAGATCAATGGATTTCTATTAAATCAATGGTTCCATGATATTATCAAATTACCTCTATCTTATAAGGATAATTATATATAAATTATTTATCAATTACATGACTAATGAATGATAATTTCTATATCCATAATTCATACCTGAATAATTTCTCACACAATTTAATGTTTCTCAAAGTATTCAGTACAATCCAAAAATTATCTTCATGCTTGTCCTTTTTTCTATGGATATATCAGAATATAATTTTTTAATACAACAAAAAATTTATAGTGTTAATCACTAAAGACTCTATTATTCATATCCATGAAGATAACATGTGTATTTCTGAATTTGAAATTCATAGGGCCTAAGAATTTTATGATATGTTGTCTTGGGTATATCCTCAATTTTTACCCTTAATTTATGATATCCATATCGATGGTTACTCATTGTGAATTATTTATCCCCTCATAAAAAATATAATAAATAATTAATATGGTGTTAAAGATACATTATATTGAGTACGAATTTTATATATTTACAATAAATAATGTATAAGTGAATTGATATATATTTATTATTAACAAAAAATAATGTTTCAAACCAAGGTAAATTCCAATGGTGTAAATAAATCCATTTCAAGATTATGCTAGTGTTTATTCATAAATTCCATTTATTCTCTCGGGTATATTTTATAAGGAGTCTTTGATATTTTGAAAACAATAGTTATAAGTTATATGGAAATATGAATTTCGTTATTTGGGGGAGACCAAGAATCTATTTAGAAAAAACATCAATATATTCTACAAAAATTGAATTTTCCTCAATATAGAGTTTATATCTAACCATTTTAGGTAAATACCCTTCATGAGTGGGTATTAGGACCCATATAATGGATGTAATTTCTTAACAGATTTCATTGAAAACCATACTTTGATATATGATTAATGGTTGATTTTAATTCTTAATTATAACTTATCAATACTGAAAATTAACATAGAGTCCATTCAATGATATCTAATCCATTATCAGATAACATAAATGTCCACTAAATAGAGAATAATAATATTTATAGAAAAAAATCATAAACCTGGTATGAAATCATCATACCCTTAGGGGGTTTCACGAATAATTCATTCTCTAGTAATTGGGGTGGTTATTTAAGGCCTATAAATAAATATAAGATTTTAATTGGTGGCTATATATTGAATAAAATTAGTATTATTTTTCTTTTAGAGTGGCTGACATGTGAACCTTTCACAATTTCATTTTTTGACCCATTATGGTTATGATTTCAAACGAATTCTATTTGTCAAATTTCTTTAGAGTTTGATGATGTTTAATGTCATCATTAACCGTTGGATTGGTGAAACAATTTTAGTAACATACACATGTCTTATAATTTAATCATTAGAGTGTGGGAGATAAATTAGTTTGATCATTATTTTCATTCTTTATATATCTTTGATATTCATGTACATAACGAACTTCTCTTCTACAGTTGAATCATTTCCTTATTCCTTTAATATAATTATAACTGTTCTTTTTCATATATCCATTGAAATTTGGATGAGGAATATTATTTCCCCATAATCTTTTATCATATTATTTAATTGAAAAGTTGATTTACCCTTCATACCCCTAAAACCATGAGAATAATATAAGTTTCAAATTTCCATTTATGCCCAAGGAGAACATAAAAAAATTCATAGATACTAGACTTACATATATTTAATTCATTTTAGAGACTCTATTTAAATTTATTAAATATGTATTAAATTTTTCTTTCAACATAAATTATAAAACTTGAATCATGTATCAAAAGTCTCATGAACTTTTCTCCACATGTTCTACTCGATTCATTGCCCATTTTTTAGCACCCATAATTATTTATTTATTTTAGTGAATAGAGTTTGGGGGTAGAATTAATTAATGTATATATTTTTAAACTTATTCCATTCCATGGATTCAATTTTATCTTCTTACATTTCATTATATGTGATAGTACACAATTGTTCAAATTCACTTTCCAAATGATAGAAATCTAAAAACAACTACATGATGCATTTATTGGAGAACCTGAACACATCTTCTTCCATGTAGATGCAATTATCGATAATATGTGGGATGGAAGACCAATTATATTATGATGTACAACTCCACATAATGGACTCAATGAATTTCATTTTAATCATTAGCATTTTAGGGAGTTAAAATGATTTATTTTATTATTCATAGCATTAGAGAGTTAGGTGAGAATGGCCACATGATTTTTAATAGAATCTATAATCCCATGTGGTTTCTCATGGGGAAGATCATTTTATTTTCCATTATAGTCAATGATACATGAATTCCTATTGTTTAAAACTATTTTTTAAATATGAAATTATTGTTCTGAGTATCAACCAAACAAATCGAGAGGAAGAAATCATATGATAAAGAAAATAAATCCAATTATTTCCTAAATAATGACATATTTATTTCGACATATAACATTTTAGGTTTAACAATATTGGTTAATCATAGGTTTTTTTAGTTTTTATCCTCTTTTTAATCATACCATTAGTCCAAACAATAACTAAACCCCACTCTTATTCTTATTGATACTGCCCATGCACATTATTTTATAGGATTATTGATTATATCCCACAATAAAATACACCTTCAAAATAGATAGGATTGGTTACATTGGAGGGTACATAAATTATCAATATATTTTACAATCATTATATTATATCATCAACAAATATTATTTAGACAAATTACCTTATTTACATGTCAATATTAATAGTATTATTTATAACCTGGGAATATAATCATAAGAATGTGTGATCTCAGATTCTTATTAATGGGTGAAAATAATAAATGTTAATAAAATATAAACAATTAGAATAAAAACATTATATAGGAATATTAACCTAATAAATGATCATGGGAAAAAATAATACCCAACCAAAAATATTATAAATAAAAATTATTGGTATAAGGATTTTTGTATTACATAAGCCATGAGTCATAAGAGTGTGGAAACATGATAATATAGTCATGATCCTTGAAAAAATAATATAAGTATGTTGAATACCACAGGTATGTGGAACCTAACATAAGAATAAAAAACATAAGATATATCATGTTTATTCACCAAGACATTAATATCATTACGGATTAAGCCAACCACCTACCCATAACATAGTGGACTTGAGACGAGAAACCATGACCTTAAACAATTTGGAATTCCATAAACTACTCGTGTCCCATCTTAATCATATAAGATATAAAATATTTCACTATGCATTGGATGGATAAATCAAAACCATGCATCATATAATGATACATCATATATATAGGTTCCACATGGACATAAAAAATCCTATTTCTATTATAACATAATTAAAACATGTGAAATAAATGATTTTCAGGAATAGTTCTACAAAACATGGTCATAATCCACCCAGAAAAGATGTTCGATGGTGTTATTACAGAATACCCAAAGTGATTCATAATGAAAATTAAATAATATCTAAAAAGATAAAAAATAATTTCTAAAATCATTAAAAATTAGACGAGTAATAATAAGAAATTCCACATACATTTTTTATATCAATTATTTGAGATATAAGTATTTTATATAATAATTAAAAAAATTACATTATAAAACAATGATAATTTTTAGAGGAATATTTTTAAATTAATCAAATCAACACTTATCAAAAACTAATTTCTGTGGAGGTCAAAAAAGTATTATTCTTTATAGATAATTTAATGAAATTCAATAAAATACAAAATAATCCATAAAGAAAATTTTTAAAAATGTTCCTATTAAAATTTTGAAAATAAAATCCTTGTCCAATAATTTATTTCCTTAATAAATTATATACTTTTATATAATAACATCCACAGAACAAAATATGTAATTTGGACATAGAGGAGAAAGTCTCAAGACCGAAATGAATAGAAATTATAGACTAAACATATGAGCATATTTTTGGTTGCATTGTAATCTAGGGAGAGATAAAATAGTAACAATACATTTAAGAACCATAAATAACAAAAATAGTATAAAATATAAGGTTTTTTTAGAGAAATAACAAAATATTTCATCAAATTGAAATTAAAAAATAAATAATCTTGAATTCAAAATGAAACTGGTAAATAGACCATTACATTAACTCTTGAATTCCATGAATGTTATTTAACCTCTTTTACAATAAAAAATGGTATGGAAAACTTATTTCAAACCCTTTTTCATGTCTATTACATTTTATACAGTTTAAATATAGTGATTAATTATGTATATATTTTCATTATATAGTTTATTACCATCATAATATGTTAGTAATATTGATTATTTTATACATGTTTCTAATTTTGATAATCATACTTGTTCTTTAAAAATAATATCATCATTCCAATATGAGAAAAAAATAAATGGAATCATTTTAACAATAATTTATATTTTTCATTTGACATTTATTAGGAAATATGGGTATGGTTCATGATAATGGAATCCATAATGATCAAACATCAAGTAAATTTTCAATAAAAATAGGTTATTTTATAATGACCAATAAATTTTTGTGTCGCACATTAAACAAATATTAAGAAATTAATTAATCTGTAATATAATTTATTACTGGTGTTAATGTATTCATACAAATTCATGATGAAAATTGTGGTGTAATAAAATCATTCATGTCGGTGGTTGAACTAGCCAAAACATGAACATGTCATACTTGTAAAAAAGTAAGAGTTTAGAGTTATATAAATCTAGTATAATTTTTATCGAATCATAATGATGTTAATATAAAATTATTATTCAATATAATTTTATTTGTAAATATTTTATATGATAAGGTAATGGAAAAATATGGTGAGGAATATTGTACTGAGTTTTATGAATTTTCTCCTTCAAGCCATATGATTTTTTAGAATTAAAGATTTGTTATCATTATTATAGATATAATCTACCAAATTTTTAATAAGGATTTAATATATGAAACATAGGTCAGAATTCATGATATTAAAGAATTCTTTTTGTTTGGGAGGGGTAGATGTGGGTTCTTTTATATGTGTGTTTTGAGTGGAATTTTTCATAAGTCTTATTCGCTAAGATGAAAGCTAGTCATTTAAAAAAAATAGATAAAAAGTGGACCCAAAATGGATGTGATCATGAATCCCCTAACAAAAATACTTTATAGATATAGTTTTTTTATATTTTAATCCATTACCACTTAGTTTAATGGCTCATGCAATCTTTATCATGGTATGTCAATTTTTACGTTGATAACTTATTTTTATGCTCAAAAATTAAATGGGCCTTCATACCTAATTTCAATATGTTGATTAAAAATTGAAAAATAATTTAATATAATTCAATTTTAAAATATTATAAATTTTTATTTCAATAGAATACATAATATATATGACTAAATTTCTAGAAAACCTTCTTGATAAACATTAAGTGTTTTTATAATTTTTTGTAAAGTAGTTATTAAATAACTGTAAAATATATTTTTTATAAATCAAAATATTTTATTTTGATTATTCATTAAAAGTGATAAAATTATATTATTAGTGTAAAAATTACATATTACTAAAAAATAGTTCATTGAAATATATCCCATTTTATCATTAGATGATTGTAATCACATCCCTAAAAATTAATAATTTATATTATGACACTTAAATTTTATGAAACCATTGGTTTTAAAATTAGTTTTTTGAGTTCAAAATTATAGAAAGTCATTATAATTTTTAAATAATTATAATAAAATGTCATGAATAATAATAATATATTTTAAAATATTTTAATTAAATATTACCTCTTTATATCATTCCAACATTATTAATTATTATATAATTTTCAATTACGCAAAATACCATTTGAATATGAATTAGAACCATATATCTAATGACTATTTTCTAATTTCCATATTTTAATACCCTATGTCTATGCAAGAATTTTAAATTAGAGAAGAAACATAAATTTTGAATTAGTTTATCAGTTATATTTTGAACTGAACATTGAAAATAAACTCCTTAAGTTTGAACATCTAAAAATAATTTTTTTGGACAGAATATAGGGGGTTTAGGATGTATATAAAGGGTTTTTTTGAGTTTTAGAACATTTGGGAGTGGCTTTCGCATGCATCATAGTTTTTATCGTTGAAATAGATTGCTAGTATAGATCCAAAAGATATCTTATTTCTAAATAATAATCTCATCAGTGATGTTGGTTCACCAACTATCTATTGGCCTTATGAGAATATTTTATGTGAATATACCCCATAATTTAACTTAATTACTCCACTTTTCTTCAAAAATATAATTTTAAACCCATTTGGCTTAATGAAAACCCGCATAAGCACCTCCTTAACTCTAACATTAAGATGACTGACTCCCATTAATCCCTTATCTAATTTCAATTTTGATGAATGTGTTTCAGATCATGAGGTATGCATGAAACTCATCTTCTATATAATAATTGATTGATTCTTTATCAAGAGTTATCTTACATGTCTTATTTAATCCACCATATTTTAAGGTATTTTTTTTTGTTTCAAAATTTTATCTGATTCAGGAAAAACTGATGGCCAACAATCTATTTGTTGTCTTGTTTGAGCATAAGGTAGGTGTTACCTCAATTTAATAGGTAGCTATGATTATGTTTTAGGGGACCTATTTTGTAAAGTATCACTTGTTTTCCTTTCGATGATCTTGTACTTCATTAAATTTTTTAAATTGTGTTTTGACATAGTTATAGTCCACCTATTTTGATAATCAACCTTGAATTAAATAGATGTTATAAAGTGGTTGATCCATGATTTAATTGTTTCTTAGTGGGATTTTTATTTAAATTTCATATTTTTATATATAATTTAACAACCACTATTATATATTAAATGTATTTTTCTTTTATATAATAGAATGTAATGGTAAACATGATTTGGGAAAATATTGATGATTTTTTGTTTTGGTTTGGAATTAATGAAATGGAATGGTATTATTCCCAATAAATGTTTTGGAGATTAAAATAAACTAATTTTGTTAGTTTTATAAAATAAAACGGTTTCCTTGGAAATTTTTAGGGCTTTATTATTTTTGTGAAATGGAATGTGTGATATTTTAATTCCATGGCAATGAGGTCAAAAGGGTTAAAGTGACTTTTTTGGAAATGATGGTTTCATTATCATTTTTTAAAGTCAATGAAAATACATATTGGTGGTAGTATTCTATTAATGGAAATGAAAACTCCCCTCAGGTTCTAACATGTTTTAAATGAAATGATGATACCCCATTGGGTGGTTTTTTTAAATGAAAGGAAAACACACATTGAGGTGGTTTTTAATAGAATGGAAAATACACATTGGGATGGTTTTGTTTTGAGAGAAAGGAAAATTACAATAATATTATTTTTATTTTAATGGAAAATAAAATTACTTCAAGGTCAGTGTTATTTTTAATGGTAATAAAAATGATCATAAGGGTGGTATTTTTTAGATAAAATGAAAAAACCCATATCAATGGTTAATATCTTTGGATGGGAAAATAACTATTTGGGAGGTTAATGTTAGTAATTTTATTTTTCCATAGGTTGAGAAAACTACTAAAATAGAGGTCTGTTTTACTATCTCTATTTTTTCAAAAGATACAAAAAATTCTCATGAGTGTTTAAGAGTTACTTTATAAATTATACGAGGGAAACTCGGGTATTTTATTATAAGGAATTATCATCATGACATTCTTCCAGATACATGAACACTAGATGAAGAAGTTATGGTCAATCTTGGTCATCAACCTATAGACAAATAATAATACGACTATCCTCAGGTGTCATCATGAACTCAGAGAATCATCTATTGTTTAATGTTTTATTTTTTAACTCCTTTAACCATTTAGCTATATAATTTCTTAATTTATTCCTACTCATTTTTTTGATTTTTTGTTTTAGGTATTTCTTTTATGGTGGCCTATTAATTTCCACTAAAACACATCTTGGTCCACCTTGAAACTTGGGTTCCCAAACACTAAACACATGTTGGTCATTGATTACTAGTTTAGGGAATGACAACTTTATATGGTGTTTTTATTTTCTTTTAAGAGTAGAGCTTGAGTGATGATTCTAGGATATACTCGGGACAAGTTATAGATGGGTTATAGTTTTAATTTATTTTTTATTGTTTATTATTTTATATGTATTATCCATCCTTAGAGGATTTATTGTATCTTTTAGAGATTACTTAATTTGTTAGGATATTATATTGATTAGTTAATTTTTCCCTTTTCTTATCCTTTTTGTGATGGTTATTTCGATTTGTATTGTGATTGGTATTACTTATGATACTATTGTTACTATTAATAGAGGATAATGTATCCAAATGTACAGTATATACCCTCTGATGGAGTAGGTGGCCTAGAACCAACTACATTGTACTTTATTCATTAACAAATGCCTTATCACATCTTGATTGTTCTTCTGCGTGAAAATGAATGTGATAATGTCTTAAGGACAGCTGTTGCATTAATGGGTGATAGTGTATCCTTGCTATGATGAGAACCCGGAAGTTCCATAACACTGTTATTGAATATATGTTCTATGGTCAGATGATTTTATTTGAGGGACACAAATAATATAGGACATTAGGGGTGAGGACTCATAAAACATTGAGGCACCTTCTCAGGGTGTGCGCCATTTATAATATTCAGGAGGATATTATTAGAACGAGACCTACCAGTAAGAAATCCACATTTCATAATTTCATTGGATGTTCCTATCTACAGACGTGTGTATTGGTCCTTAGACATTAGGAATATTATTAATGGCTATTATAAATAACAAACTTAGATGAATTGAAGAAAACTATGACAATACACTTATCGCAGTAAGGTATGATACGTTTTGTGCGTTACGAGTACTCCTACATTAATAGATAACGTGAGAAAGGATTTTTCCCTTATGTTCTATAACAGAAGTAGATATCTCAGGCCCTTTGATTGAATTGATATATCCTAAATAAATCCATGGCCATGTTAAGGTATGGACGAGTTCAATTCCGGAAATTCAAAGAATGATTAATCGAGCACATGGGTTGATGGAACTAGTATTCAACCCGCTTGATTCGAGATATCGTGACAAAGGGATTATATTACATGTTAAGCATTCGTATGAGGTGACACGTCCATGCGGTGTCAACTTCTTTTTCTTGGGTGCCATGACCCGTTGCTAGACATCAATCCTGGACTTTAGGCAAGCCTACCTAATGCCAATGAGAAAGAGGCCTAGAGGGCCACACACTAAGTGTGTCCATGTATCTTAGTTAAATATTAATTTAACAAGTTGAATAAATATTATTCGTGGCTGTGGTTTAATAATTATTCAAGGATGCCTGATCGCTTTTATTTAGACACTAGATATTTGAGAGAATATATTGTGGGCCAAATAATATATTTATTTTTGGGTAATTCAGTTACATTTATTTCAGAAATAAATATCCATTACTCAAGGACTAATAAATGTGGTGGAGGAAATAAAGGAAAATGGAAAATAAAAGTACACACAATGTATATTGAAAATACACACCATGTAGTTTTATAAAAAATTTGTACACGCCATGTATTAATGATTACATGACATATAGTTTTTACAGTCAGGATTATTTGGAAGTAATATAGTTTTATTAAATGATTTTTATTATCATTAGCATGGGCACATGTCATGGAAGTAATCATTCGATATGGGGGTTTTCAATGAGAGTTAATGAAATAAATTAAATGTGTAACATGTTTATTTATTGTCATAACTCTATAAACTCAAACCTGACTATAAATATCCTCACAAACTCAACACTTTTCCCAATGGTTGTGCAAAACAATTATGGAGAGTTCGCTCAAGGTCAAAAGAACTCCTTCCTCCAAGAACGCTCTCAATATTGAGAAAGATCCACCACCACCAGTTCAAGGAGATCGGAGGCGGGCATCGCAAGTGAAGGTTCTTCAACACTAGAACCCAGAGATCCCTTAGGTGAAATCTAAAGATGCGTGGAGCACATGTGGATCACCGCTAGAGGAATCCTACACTTGGATTCGATGATGCAATGACGGATCACATGTGATCAAGACCAGAGACTTCAACAAAGAAGGAATTACATCAAGGTAATTCTTTTCAATTAATTAAATTAATTATTACCAATATATTATGATAATATCTCTATGGTTCCAGGATTCCCTCTTTTGATTTTTGTTCTTCGTTCTATTCCAAATATCTATCATTTTACATTGTGACGGATCTCGGATTGATCGTCTTTAACGATAAAATTCAAGTTGGGCTCTCCCACCAACGCACTTCTGCTATGCCCAAAACCTTATAGTGTTATTAGAGCCATCATATCATTGATTATAATTATTTATTTTTTCATTGGTGATTTATGCATTTAATAATTTAGTTGTTTCAATTATAGTTAATCATTCTTTAAAATCTAAATCTCGATATCTGATCCTCCTCTCTCATTTCTCGTTCACCTTACAGAAACAAATTTTTCATTTAATTTTGATTAAAATAAAATAGAGGAACTCATCCAGAGGTACCAAACGTTCCTAGCCGTACAACACCTGAATACACGACATGTATTCCGAAGTGCATGTCGTGAAGTCTAGGTTCAATGTATTGGATTTTTCTACCAAATCGGGCCATGTATTGGATCCTATCTAAGTCATTTATGACAATCTGTGTTGAACAAGAACATGTGGCACATGGTTTTTAGATTACACGGAATGTGGACCACTGAACACGGCGTGTAGTCCCATTTGCGCTGGGATTGGACCGTGTACCCCATACACAGCTTGCCTGGCTGGAAACCGTGTAATGCGGATATAACACAACTTTTTTCCAACTGAACACGTTGTGTACTCCAAAAATTTCTGAAGTACATCAAAATGCCATGTCCCATGGCATGTACTTCTGATTGACGGTGAAGAAAATTACACGTCGTGTAGTCAGAAATACACCACGCGTACTCACCCAAATTACACAGATTTAGTAAAATTTGTTATTACATTATAAAAATCCTTGAAACGTGTACCATAGTGCAGGCGTGAAGCTGAGCCACAACACATGATAGGTATTATATATACGTGTTTAATTTAACATCTGCGTAATGAATGAGAATTCACTGGGTTGACTCTAAGGTACAAGTTACATATAATGATAATTTTAAATGATATTATTTGTTTAAAATTATGATGGATGATAATCTCAAAAAAATTTAGAAAAGGGTTTAAGATAAAAGGATTTATTAATTAAATATAATTAATTGATTTGAGCGTGATTTATCTTAAACAAGAACGGTTAAATAATTTAATTCAAGTTTTATTTATGCATAAATATCATTTCATGTATGGATGACGATGATTTGGACCAAGACATTTCTATGTGATTGGTTTCTTTAATTTATTAATTTAAATTAAATTTTTTGGCATGCAAGCATTCTCCTCTTTAAAAAATGGGGCATATATGCCCAAGGATTCATTTATGTAAAAACCCCCTTTACTCCTCACCTATGTGTGAGATAAATGTATATGTAATGGATGGAGCTCCCAAGCTAGTGGAGGCGGCTCATGTCAGGAGCCAAGGTGAAACAAATCCAAGGAGATACACAGGTAGAATGGTGGAAAGATGTAAAAACGAACCCAAAAGTTTCATGGTTTTACTCCCTAGGTCTTGGGTTAGTTTATCAACTTCTAGATAAACTAACCAATAGAAAATAATCCGGATCATTCCATTTATTTTATTTATATCAGTTGCTTGGTTTATTGTGGGTGGGATGTCACGCTCTTACAATTAATGAATTAAACAAGCATGCAATATAAAACTAAAATATAGACCAACTTATGCGTAAATATTTTCTTAGACATGGTTAATCACTTATGTATATCCCAATTAATATTAACAATCATTTAATCAAAGATATTAAAATGGAAATTTACGTATAAGGATAAAATTCCTCAAATAAATATTAAGTCATTATAGCATTCCATAATCTTGGTTAGAATCGAACCATTGTTCAAAGTGCTTGGCCAACCCTAGTTGGGGTACTTTCAATTATCGGGGAATTCTAATTCATGGTTTTGGGTTTACATGACTTGGTTCGCATCAAGGGTTGACTGCCACAGCAAGACTTGGTGTGACCAAGAGGCAAAGGTTGAGGAAATCCAAAATAAAAGGATTTTAGGATTGGGGAGTCTAGTCAGGAGATCAAGGAGCTACGAGTTAATGCTATTGGAATTTAAAATGCCTACCTAAAACCCTTCATGTTTCTTGACCAACCATAGTTGGGGTAATGCGAAGGGCAATATGGATCCATTCCACTAGAATATTCCGGCAACAGAATATTACGATGTCAATGGTGCGGGCTATTGGATTTCGATAAAATAGTGGGAGACTAATAAGATTTAATTAATTATTTGTCTCATTTTTGATAATAATGTACTAAACCATTGTGCATATTAATATGAAGAAATGAAAAGAAAATTACTTCAAACATATCAATGTGAACCATACTCAAGAAGGAAATCTTTCTCACCGGAACCAATTTCCAAGAGTGGCAGAGGCGTTTATGCGTCATCCATAGCCATGAAAAGAAATTGTATCTACTGAAAGAGCCTATTCTATTTGTACCCAGAAAAGAGGTCATTAATGAGGAAATATCTCTCTACATGAAACACATAGATGATGCCACATATGTCCAGTGTTTCATGATATCGTCTATGTCTAATGAGCTCTTGAAGTAACATGAAAACATGGATGCGTATAGCATGATGTCTCACCTTAAGGATATCTACCAAGAGATTGTGAGATAGAAGAGATATGGGATCTACAACGATTTGTTTAGAACTAAGATTGGAGAGTCTGTGCTAGCTGGGCCTCATGTAGACAAGCTTATTGGCTACATTGAATGCCTGGACATCTTACGGATTAAGTTCCCGGATGATTTTTGTATAGATCTCATCCTATCATCACTTCCCAAGACCTTCTCTAGCTTCATTGTCAATTATAACATGAGAAAAAATGAGAAGAGTCTATTGGAACTTCAAACCATAATTTTCAAGGTAGATAAGGACATGAGGTGTGACAAACCCACAGTCTTTATGGTGAATAAAAAAAGGAAGGACAAGGCAAAGGGGAAAAAGAAAAATAAATGGTCTGAAGCCCCCGAGCATTGTCCTTCCAAGAAGGGGAAGATCCAGAGGCAGGGCAATGAATGGGAGGCAGTATGTTTTACTTGTGGCAAGCAAGGCCACTTGAAGAGGAACTGCACCCAGAAGCATTGGGATGCAAAAGGTGCATTCGTTATCTAGTGTAATCTTTATATATATACCAATTGGTTATTAGAAACATCTTGTGGGGATCACATTTGTATTCAAATGCATAAATCAAGTATATTTAGAAATATTTACAGAGGATAGGTGGATCTTTGAGCTGCCAGTGGCGTAAGGCTGGCTATATGGGCTATTGGCGATTACCACCTCTCATTGCCGACTGGGATGATTTTGTTTTTTCTTAAGTGTTATTATGTTCCTAGTGTTACAAAGAACATAATTTCTGTATCTTGTTTGGATATGGATGGATTTATTTTAAAGTTTAGAGATAATGGTTGTCTCTTTTATAATAACAACATATGTTATGTAATGGAACATTTAAATAATTGTTTGTATGTATTAAATTACGAAAAAAAGTGTTGGAAATTGATAACGTAACAAACTCACATGACTCATACATCACTTAGTTGTGGAATCACAGTCTCGGTCATGTAAACGAGAAGCACTTGGCAAAGCTCTACCAAGATGGTTATTTAGACTCTAATGATATAAAACCACATGGTAGATGTCATGCTTGTTTACAAGGTAAATGACCAAGAAGCCTTTCACTAGACATGGTGAAAGGGCCACAGAGCCTCTTGGATTGGTGAACACGGTTGTATGTGGACCATTTCCAGTAGAATCTAGAGGTTGATATTCTTACTTCATTACTTTTACTGATGATTTGAGTAATCTGCTTGGTAAGAAGATAATGAAACATCAATCAGATCGAGGTGGAGAATATCTGAACCCAGAATTTATCGATCTTCTACGAGAGTCTGGGATTCTATCTCAGCATACTCTTACTTATACACCACAGTATAATGGTGTCACTTAATGGAGGAACCGCACATTGTTGGACATGGAGAGGTTGATGATGATTCATTCAGATCTTCCATTATCCTTTTGGGGATATGCATTACAAACTGCAGTATACACATTAAACCGAGTACCAAACAAGGCGGAAAATAGAATTCCATCCGAGTTATGGAATGGAAAGAAATCCATTTTGTCACAAAAAAATGTATGGGGATGCGATGCATTTGTTAAGGCATTCTTAGAAAACAAACTAGAACCCTAGGGAAAAAACTGTATCTTTATAGGATATCCCAAGGAAATGAAGGATATTACCTCTATACCATTTAGACAAGAATGTGATTGTCGCCAGACAAGATTTCTTTCCTGATAGGGATAACATCGTCAAAAAGGATAGTGGGAGAATGATTGAATTCAAAAAAGATGATACTCAAGATACACATGAGTTGGTATAGGAACAAGTTCAAAAGGTCCCTGTGGAAGAGGTTCCAAAAACACAAGTACTGTGTAGGAGCTCAAGATAGGTAAGGGAACCAGAGAGATTTGGTTTCCTAGTCACCGAGGATGTCGAATCATTGTTGTTGGACAATGATGAACCTCTCTCATGAAAGGAAGGAGTACAAAGCTCAAAATCTACAAGATGGCTAGAAGCTATGAATTCTGAGATGGATTCCCTGTATCAGAACCATGTCTAGGTTCTGGTAGATGAACCAGCTGATGTAAAGCATGTTGGATGCAAATGTGTATTCAATAGAAAATAGGACATGGAAGGTTAAGTTAGCACCTATAAAGAAAGGGTAGTGACTAAAGGATTCACAGCATCAAGGAATGGACTATGATGAATCCTTCTTGCTAGTTTCCATGTTTAAATCCATAAAAGTAATACTTTCCATTGTATCTTTCTATGACTATGAGAATTGGAAAATAGATGTCAAAACAACATTCCATAATGGTAACCTTTAGTAAGATGTCTAAATGACCCAATCAAAAGGATTTATGACAGCATGTGAAGCCAAAAGGGTTTGAAAGTTGTAGAAATCCATTTATGGATTAAAGAAAGAATCTGGGTCATGGAACATTCGATTTGATGATGCCATAAAAGAATTGGGTTTCATTTAGAACGAATGTGATCCATGTGTTTATAAGTGGTTTATGGGAATGTGATTGTTATCCTAGTAGAATATATTGATGACATATTTCTTATTGGAAATGATGTACCAGTATTACAATCAGTTAATGACTGATTGAATAAGTGTTTCTCCATGATGTAATTGGGTGAAGCAGCCTACATTATAGGGATAATGATCATTCTTGATAGATCCAAGAGGCTTCTTGGACTAATTCAGGGTACATACATTGACTAGATACTAAAGAGATTTAGTATGGAACAATCCAAGAGGGGATTGGTTCTAGTGTCACATGGACTTCAACTTTCTAAGAAATTGTGTCCCCAGACACAACAAGAGAAAGATAGAACGAGTAAGATCCCATACGCTTCAGCTATAGGATCCATCATATTCCATATTATGTACCAGGATTGATGTTTCCTATGCACTAAGCATGGTTGGCAGATATCCAACAGATCCAAGAGAACAAAATTGGACTACTGTTAAGACTATCCTTAAGTATCTGAGAAGAACTAAGGATATGTTCCTGGTGTATGGAAGAGACGAGGAGCTTGTCATCAGAGGGTATGCTGATGCTAGTTTTCAGATAGATCAGAAAGATCTGAAGTCAAAATCTGGATATTTTTTCTGTCTCATTGGAGGAGCTCTGAGCCAGAGGAGTTCAAAGCAGACAGTTGTTGCTGATTCCACAGTGGAGTCTGAATATATAGCGGCTTTTGATGCAGCCAAGGAGGCCGTCTGGATTCAGAACTTTATCTAGGAGCATGATGTGGTGCCTACTAGTAAAGGCCATGTCACATTGTATTGTGATATTACTGCAGCGGTGGATCTTGAAAAAGAACCAAGGTCACATCAATGAACAAAGCAAATACTCCAGAAGTAACACCTCTTGAGGGATTTCAATCATAGGGGGAAAGTTTCAGTGAGCATAGTTTCCTCGGAAGAGAACGTGGAAGACCCCATGACTAAAGGCCTATCTTAACATAAGCATGAATATCATATGAGAGCTAGTGGGTTAAAGGTTGTTAGTAGTTTTCCCTAGTCCAAGTGGGAGTCTGTTGGAGTTAGTGGCCTAGAACCATCTACTTTGTACTTTATTAATTAATAAATACCTTATCACATCTTGATTGTTCTTCTGTGTGACAATGCATGTGATAATGTCCTAAGGACAGTTGTTGCATTAATGGTTCATAGAGGACCCCTGCTATGATGAGAACCCGGAAGTGTCACAAAACTATTCTTGAATATATTTTTTATGGCCGGATGATTTTATTTGAGGGACACAAATAATACAGACCATTAGGTGTGAGGACTCATAAAACATTGAGGCACCTTCTCATGGTGTTCTCCCTTGGTAATATTCAGGAGGATATTATGAGAACGAGACATGCCAGTAGAAAATCCACATTTCATAGTGTCATTGGATGTTCCTATCTATGGAGGTGTGTATTGGTCCATAGACTTTAAGATTATTATTAATGGGTATTATAACGCATGCACTTAGATGTATTGATGAAGACTATGATGACACAGTATTCACAGTGAGGTAGGATACGATGGGTGCGTCATGAGTAATACTGCATTAATAGATTATGCGAGAAAGGATTTGTCCCTTCTGTTCCATAATGGAAGTAGATATCTTAGTCCCTTTGATTGAATTGATATATCCTAAATAAATACATGGCCATGGTAAGGTATGGGCGAGTTCAATTCTTGAAAGTCAAAGAAATAATAATCGAGCACATGGGTTGATGGCACTAGCATGCAACCCGCTTGATTCGAGATGTCGTGACAAAGAGATTATATTACACAGTAAGTGTTCGTAATAGGTGACATGTCAATGCAGTGTCAACTTATTTCTCTTGGGTTCCTTGACCCGTTGCTAGACAACAAACTCAGACGTTAAGCAATCCTGTCTAATGCCAATGAGAAAGAGGCTTAGAGGGTCATAGACTAAGTGTGTCCATGTATCTCAGTTAAATGTTAATTTAAAATTTTGAATAAATATTATTCCTAATTGTGGTTTGATAATTATTCAAGGATTCCTGACCTCATTTTTTTCGACAGTAGTTATTTGAGAGAATATATTGTGGAAAAAATAATATATTTATTAGCGAGTAATGCAATTACATTTATTTCAGAAATAAATAGACATTACACAATGAATAAAAATGTGGTGGAGGAAATAAAGGAAAATGGAAAATAAAAGTACAATCCATGTATATTGAATACACATGCCAATGTATTTTTTATGTAAAATGATTAAACACCATGTATTAATGATTACACGACGTGTAGATTCTACAGTAGGGATTTTGAGGAAATAATATAGTTGTATTAAATGATATTTATTATAATAAGCATTGTCACATGTCAAGGAATTAACCATTCGACATGGGGGTTGTCACTGAGAGTTAATTAAATAAATAAAATGCATAAAATCATTATTTATTTTCATAACTCTATAACCACTTATCTGATTATAAATTTACTCACAACCCAAATACTTTTCCCAATTGTTGTGCTCAACAATTCTGGAGAGTTCTATGAAGGCCAAAAGAACTCCTTCATCCAAAAACACTCTCAAGATAGAGATATATCCACCACCACTGGATTAATGTGATTGAAGTTTGACATTGAAAGCAAAATTTCTTCCGTGTTAGCACCCAGAGATCCCTTTGACGACATCTAGAGATACGTTGAGCACATGTGGATCACCGCTAGAGGAATCCTACACTTGGATTCTATGACACAATGATGGATCACACCGGATTGTGACCGGAGATATCAATAAAGAAAGAGTTCCATCAAGGTAATTCTTGTCAATTAATTAAATTAATTATTAACAACATATTAGGACCTTATCTCTATGGTTCTGGGACACCTTCTTTTGTATTTCGTTCTTCATTCTATTCGGAAGATCCAGTGTTTTACATCGTGATGGACCTCATATTGATCATCTTTAACAATATAATTAAATTTGGAATCTCCCACCAATGTGCTTCCACTAGGCCCAGAACCTAAAAATTCATCTCTAGTTTGTATCCTCTAGTGTATAGTGAGGTGGTCTTGATGAGATTTGGTGATCAAATATCTGACATTGTGTATTGGTCCATGGTGGAGATACGTTAAAAAGTGTGGTGAAAGACATGATTTATTTTTACTTACTATATTAGATTGGTAGATAAGCAGATAGAATTTGTTTCATCCCAGTAGTGTTATCATGACTATGAGTTATTAACCCATGAATGAAGGAAAATCTGTGTTTCAAGGGATGCACCATATTTTTCATATATTTCACTTTGTTAGAATTGTATTGGGTTTTCAGAATGAGCGAGACACATGGTTTAATATGTTTATAATTAATGGGATTTATACAATTTGAATAGTATGGACAAATGATGTGCCTACTTTTATACATTATTTCGGGAATATAGGGATTAATATGAAATACATCATTTTCAAGACATGGGATTTAGATGTCCACACTAAAATTACTATAGTTTATATTAGTCATAGTTATATCAATCATATTTATTTATTCCTTTTATTATGACTTTCTATTGATAAAAGGTGATTGGTTAATTAATATGGAAGTATAAACATATATAAAGATTTACCATATATGTATTTGGTTGAAACATGCATGGTAAATTCCCATAATGATATCTGATGTAACAAAAATATAAATATAATATCAAATAGGGGTTTTATCTTGATATAGTCGTAATAAAAAAATATGTCTTCTACTATATCTTGTGAATGATACATTTTTTGGATATATCGTTAGAGACCTAAATGCATTTGAAATTGGAATGTTATAAAATTATAGTTTTTTAGAAGTAAATAAATTTAAATCTGGTTAATAATTGGTATTATGGTTTTTTTACAATGGGATATCCCATAGAAAAAAATAAAGGTGAATTTTAACCCTATGATTATTGTGTAGAATATATGTATGTGGGGATTAAAAAGGTATATGTGTTGTCAGGGTTTTTGGGAACATATGAGTTACGAGTTTTTGAGATGTGTGTTTATATGAAAACATTGGGTGGCAGTAGACCTTGGGCATATAGATTGTTGAACCTAGTAATGGTAGATGGGGTCTATAAAGAGAGATATTGGCTTTTAAATACTTTTTTATGTGTGGATTATTTCATATTAAATTCTATTCCTAACGTGTTTCTAATTTAAACAATGGTCTAATAGAACTATGATAATTTGTGAAGAGTAATGGATACCTATCATTTCTTGTGGTTTATTTTTGAGACCAGAGTTAATATGTTTTAATAGACATATTATTTTAAATGATGACTATGGATTCATGTCATTCCATGTTCAATTATACGTGGAATTGATATGCGGGTGAGTGTTAGCAGTTGAGCTATGGTTCTAGTGAAACCTTGGACGATATATTGTGTGGATGGACCTAATGACCATTCAGATTTGGTTCAAAAAATTTACTGAGTCCTTTACTATAGTTATATGAGGGTACCCCATTGATGGGTTTACATGGTCATATGAATTTCATTATTTATGTTAGGATTGGTGAATATGTTAGATTATAAGATCACCACATATTTGGTGTATCTTAGTTTTTATGTTGTTATAGTTAAGAACCCTGAGTGCTTGTGACATGTGTTTAGGCTTGTTCTAGTGTATGATTTTTTTATTCTCAACCATATCAGATGTGGATGTGTTTTATTTATATGGTGGTGGTATAGGTAAATTATTTGGGGTTTCATGAAATGGTACATAAGATGATGGGTAGATGTGTGAAAAACATTGTTAAATTTAAGGGGTATAGCATTTTTTGAGATGGTATATAGGTTCCCACTAGTTATTTAATGAAATATTCTAGAGGCATGGAATATTTTTTATTCATACATGTGAGCCTATGATCGATGATTCTCTAATAACGAGATGATTTGTTATAATCCAAGAATTGTTTATAATGGATCATGTGACCCCTTGTATTCAATGGTATCATGTGCTATAAGAGTGAGAACCCATTGTTTTACAACAGAAGTAATATTGTACTCATTGGGATTTTTATACTTATACCAGTAGAACATTCTATGTGTGGTTATATTGTAGAATAATTTGGATTTTTTAAATGATTTATTCAAACAATGGTGTTAGTTTTATGGTGATATTTCATTCCTGAATGCTTGGAAAAGATTCATGGGAACATGGAATGTGCTTCTTCTAGCCCATCTTCAGGTGTTGAGACAAACTAGACATTTCATTCATATTTCTGACATTAATTTATATGTGTATTAAATACATATTATAATAATACATACACAAATATTATAATGCTTTACGGACTTTTTAGACTAGATAAATAATCATCTTATTTTATAAAATGACTTTAGCATCTCCCACAAATATCTTCTCATATAGTAAACATTACATATATACCATACATATTTTTTTCATAACTTAGTGAATAGTGACCTCACAAGCTCAGTAAGATTAAATATAATAGATATCAATCACAAATCATATATGAGAATAAAATTATCTTAATCGTATGAGAATATGATAATAACTTACAATAATCACACACAACCAGTCAATGATCCTTATTCTTATGTCATAACATTACATTTTTTTCAATCAAGATATAAAATTGCTAAGATTTTGGAATCATTAATAACCTATCATGATCTATGATAACATATCATAATCATATGAAATAATCTTATTCCATAAATAAAATCATAGAAAATCACATAATTAGTCAATGTCCATTCTAATTACTATTATTGTGGATAAATTTCAATATTGGATATTTCAACATTGTCATTTCCCATATTCTCTTAAGAGTAATTTCAATCAAGTTAACTTCATCATATAATTTAATTTTATTAACTCCATAATCCCTTTGGAGATACTTTACTCTCTCATTATTACACAGTTCATGGGAGGGCTATATAATTTAGATCCCACCCTCCACATAACGAAAACAGTATATATGTGTTCCCAAAGATCCAAAAAAACAAATAATTTCATTATATAATTATATCATAACTATTTTAAAGGAAAGAGAGTTCATAATAATGTAATTATTTATTTATATAACTATATCAATTAAAGAAATTAGTTTAATAAAGGTTTCATCGTATCCTAATAAACCAATGAGAAAGAAACGACATTAATAGAATCATCCTTAAATAATAATCATTATAAATCATACATTGGAATTAATGGGACGATATCATAAGATCATATCCAATTTTAATCATAATAATCTTTAAATTATGATAACATAAATGAAAAATACCTTTCAGTGATCATTCAATAAATTCTTTTAAAATCGTAAAAAATGTCCTTTTTCGATATATTTTTATTGAACTTTTTTTAGAATAGTGGAAAAAGGTTTTTATTAGAAAATAATATATAAAACATCGAATAGAATACATAAATAAAATTATTTTCCTGATACCAATAGATTACTTTCATGTTGTGTACGTTAAAAGAAAACATTCCTCTCACACTTTTATAAAATTTAAAAATAGATTTGTTTAGAAAACAATTAGAAAGAATGTTTTTTATTCCATCTGTAAATATATAAAAAAAAAATTTAAAATTTTCCTTTAAAATAATTTGATCTATAGTTAATAATATTCATAAAACCACCATTAAAGATCATCGACATGAAAATGAATTCAAGACAATCAAAGATGAAATAAGGTGAGATTATTTTGACAAATATTTTACTAATAATTTACTGAACACAATAGAGGAATATTGTACTGTTAAATTAAATATATTGGAATAAATAATGGGAAATAAAATATATAAGTATTAAATTATAATATCTATAAAATTTTTTTAATAGAATATTTGATTACATATTCTTGAAATGAAGTGACATTATAACATAAAGCCATTAACTAATGTCCCACCTTGATTGGTATGCATTCATTAATCCAATATTTTACATAAATCATTATAGAAAATATATATTTTAAAAACATATTAATTAATAACTTTCTTGTTATCATTTTCTTATGATTTATAATTTCTCCTTTGTTAACAGTTTCTTTATTAAAATGACCTTTCAGGTGAAAATTGGTCAATTTTCCTTGCATTTTTCAGTTTGATAGTTCCGGTACTTAAATACTGGACAATGTTTCATCATAAACCAAATAATTATCATGAATTATTTATAATTTTATTAAATATATACTCTTTTATAATCTTTCATTCAAATCATTGATGAAAAATAAATTATAATACTTAATTGAGATAGTTGTATATACATACGCACTTGTGATGATTTCACTTTTTTATATATGGTACAAATGAAATTGAAATTATCATTTACCTTTCCAAAATCATTATTATATAATTAAAATAATATATATAAATTAAATCTATCATTATTTTTATCCATTCCATGAATAAATGGAAAATCCAAGACATCGCTTCATGGAGGTGGTAGTCCACATATACACACGAGTGACATTATGATTTTCTAATAGAAGGAAATGTAAAATTTATATAAGATATTATAAATATAATAGATTAATTATGTCAAAAATATTATATATAAAAATTCATTCAATCATAATAAAAATCAATTAATTGTTAAGATAAAAAAATGAATCATATCATTATGTGGAGATGGTAGTCCACACAAACACACATGTGATACATTTATATACCTTTTGATGGAAAGGAGTTTGAAATAGATCCATCACTATAATAATTTTTTTGATATTTTGGATACTAAAAACTTGTTTTATACTGGATACCATATATTAATAGAATTTGGAGGAGAAAATAAGAATAAAAGTTCTCGGTTTAGAGTTATACCTCTTCATCAAGAAACCTCATTTGGATTACTCATTAAGCCTTAAAAGGATGTTATTTTGATTCAATGAAGTCCTCAATTATAAGGGGAAGGGTGTTATGAATTGATTAGGGTGGATCTTGGACAATAAATAAAGGCTGTTAAATGTGAGTAAGTGTAGATAAGTGGTACTCTTTTATAAGGGAGTTCGAGGACACACTAGAAATTTTTCAAATGATTAAAATGTATTATTGAAATTCTAAATCCAAGTGGATAAGAAAAAGATAATAAAATATAATATTTATAATCTGTAAATAGATTCAAAAAAATGAAACATTTCTCATTATATTTTCAGCCTTATTGCTTAGGTTAACCCCCAGTGAACTTGTTTTAACCTTATCTGTGGTATTAACTTTTAACTATTTTTTATATTCATTATGACAAAAAATTAAGATAAATATATTAAAAACATTAATATAATGATTCTGACTATGGAATCTATTTTAAAATATTAAATTTTTATAATTTGTATAAATTCATTTTCAAATAATTGCAAAATGAAAAACAGAATTGTTTTAGCCCAATGAATTTTTAAGCATAAAATTGATTTTACCTTCATTAAAATACAAAAAAAATACTATTAGATGAATGCTAAAATATTTTATTGAATATATTATATATAATTATATTCATAATCATTCACCAATGGGGATTAGTTTGATTTATTAAGATAAAATCACATTTTTCACATAAATACAAATTTTTATAAACAAAATATCCTTTCTACCTTAAAATGCAATTATTTTAATTTTTAACAAATTAAAAAGAATGTAATTAATTTTATAAATATAGAAAAAATAATATAATATAATTTACTTATTCATATTTATACCCTCGAATCCATTGGTGATGTGATAATTTTCACATTAAATAATTATATTTTAATAGTGTATTGTGGTTTGTTTTAACTCGGTCTTTCATGTAATGAAAACTATTAAGAAAATTAAATCTATATGAAGAGAATTATATCTTAAAATACCTTAGTGTTACATTCTACCTTTTATAATAAAATTTTCATTGAAATTCCATTACTCTAATAAAAACAATATAGGGTACTTTTACATCATCACATATTCATATTCTCATGCTTCTTCCTCAAATTTATTATTATTTAATAATATTTTGACCTTTTCAGTTGTTCGATTTCACATCACATCATATAATTAATCAATAATATACAATATTTATTCCTCATAAGTGAGATCATGCTCTATTGGTATGACCTTAGAGTTTAGTACATGTGAGTGACTTGGTATGTACTTCCTCAGGTGATATAAGTGGCAAACATCATGTTCTTTAAAGAGAGTTAGTGGGGACACATTGTGACAAGAAACTATCATTATATGATCATGGATTTTTATGGGACTGATATATCTAGGGTTTATCTTTTCCTTTGTTCCAAATCCTATAACCTTATTTCAAAGATATTTTCATAGGAATTCTTTGCCACCTACATTATTCTACATATCTTACAGGTGATTATCTACATAAACTTATTATGGACTATGAACTTCCCTAATGTGATGTTGAATATATCTAACCTTCTCTCTGAACACCTCATGTGGATCAGATCCCAATATCTTGCATTCTCTAACTTCTTCCCAACAAATTATGTTTATACACTTCATACCATATAAAGCTTCATAAGCAGACATGTTTACTCTTGAGTGAAAGATATTTTTGTACGAAAATATATTAAAGAAGGTATTGATCCCAACCACCTTTGAAATCCATAGAGTGAGATGGAATATGACTTTTAGAGTTTTAATGGTCCAATTATACAGACCAACATTCCCAATATGAAATGAAATAAGGAATACAATCTCTATATCTAAATAATGTCGAAGAAATCTCTAGGAACTCATTGAAAAACTCATGTCCTAATAAGAGACTATAGAAATTGGTACCCTATGTAACATTAAAAATTCCTTAATATATATTTTGGAAAGATGATCAAGAGGGAAATATAGTCCTAGGGAAACTTAATTTGATGGTTTTATAAGGTGATCAAGTACAATCCAAATACCATTGTTCCATTTTTATATTTTGTGGAGTTGGATGATGGAATAAGTGGAAAAGTTTTCCCATTTTCATTATAGAAGAGGAAATGGTTAAAACAAACTATTATACATTTTATCAAAGCCATAATATTCATATATAAAAATCATCATGATAAATAGTCTGAAATATCTTGTTTTGTTATTCAACTATAAATACTCTTCTTGATCACTAATCATATTTATATAATTATGATGTATAAATAATTATAATCTATAAAAATCATCCAATAACTCTTTAATCAAGTATGATATTTAAATAAATCATACTCAGTTTGTGATCCTTATCATTCTATTATAGTTGAACTTATAAACATTTATCAACTTCTTTTTCCATTTAACATCATCCTTCTGTTAATATTTAATCCTTACATGGATTTATGATTTAATATTCATTTATAAAAGATATTTTCTATCATATTTAGTTATGATGTCAACATCAATCATATAAAAATCATGAAATATTATATCCCTTTCAATCCTTATAAAAAAACAATAACCCATCTCTCTTAATGCATTATCCATCATGTTCTCATTCCAATGATGGTAGTGTATTGAGATTTGAAAATATATAATCAACTCCAACAATCTCATTTGGAGATTATTAAATTTTTTAATTTGTATATATACTCAGTTATTTTATCGTCATTATATACATCACACAATTATTCCTAAAGATAATTCCACTATATTTTCATTTTACAAATTTATATTACCAACTCCATATCTTAATCATGTTGATTTTATTATTAATTTTTTCATGGAATGAGGAATAAGTTATCCCCATTTCATTATTCATGAGGATGAATCATAATAAATTTTTCATTACATCACTGAAGATCGCAAACCCTTCTCTACTATAGTGCAGTGTAAGAACAAATGCATTGACCAACCACATTTTCAAATCCATTATATTTTACTCTAAATAATTCATGCAAAGAAACCTAGATCCCATTCATGTTAATTAGGTTATTAGATTATATTTTCACCAGAAATATCTTAGAAAGTGTAAGTATTTTTCTACCTACACAAGATAACCATGAACCTCAGTCATTATGGTTGGTCTCGGATAATGTTCGAACACAATAACTAATGAAGGATCCATTGATATACCCTCACTTTATATTATATGACACAAGAATGTGATTTTATTTATAAAAAATAAGACATGATAATTGTAGAATACATAGTCTCCTTTCTCAAGGTCTTTAAAACAATCATGAATTATTGTTAATAATAATCCTTTACTTTTTAATATATGATAATATTTTCTATATAGACTACCACAAACTGATCAAGGTAATATGTCAATCATATTTAGTTATATAATTGATGTTTCAATTATAATTTATAAGTTTAAATGACATCACTATATACTCATAATTAACATCCCTAACAAATAAGGTGGAATTGGTTATACAGATCTACATAACCATCAATAGATGATATCTAGATCATAGATCAATTTTTAAAAAATATTGATCACCTAATAATTGATAATATGAATAATATATATATAGTTCATTATACTTGTTCATAAATGTAATCATGTAATGTTTTCGATAGTAAATGAAAATAATCATTGAATGACATTTTGTTCTTAAAATGATATGGTGTACCACATGGCGTTCTACTTGGGGATAGGAATCCTTTATAAAGATTCTTCTTTATTTTCTTCATTAATTGCATAAACTTAATTAAGAATATTCTAAATAGAGTCTTTTCATTTGGTTTAGCTCCAATTATTAGTTCTATTGAAAATTAAACATCATAGTTAATGGGAATAAAATGAATTTTTTTATTGAATACATCTTCATAATAATTAAAAATGGTAATATATTTGATGTTTAGTTTATCCCCAATGATTTGAGATAAATATCCCTCATGAATATATAGCAGAACCAATACAATTAATGTAACTTCCATTGTATTTTCATATTCCTCCTCAAATCCCAATATGATCATAACTTGGTTTGAATTATTGGATATAACGTTTCTTACATGGAAATTGGAATGTTCTCTATATAGAGAGAGATAATCCATTACTAATATCATAGAAAATCCAACAATACTGATAGTAACAAGATTTATAATAAGTAAATTCCCACAAAATTATATCTGAGAGGATATATAATTTTGAGATGTTATCATTGTATAATTATAAATTTTTAATAATAAATGAATATCTAGTAAATGAGGTGCTAATGAGTTACACATAGAATGTTATTCAAGTATAAAAGAGTGGGTAGATATATAATGATAGAAAAACTTTTCTTTTTCTGATGTTGATGGTAAGTGTACCCTTAAACAAATCATTCTTGTTATCCACATAGGCAATTTTAATAAAATGTTATTTCACTTTGTATCTTGTATTTAGAGTTTATTTATTCCAATTTTCATCATTAAGTATCAAAATCATTAAATTATTTCATTTATTTTCATACTCCTTACAAGTATATAATTAGAGTGTGGGTGGCACATGAAATTGATCATTTTCACCATTATATTCATTAACTTGGATATTTAAATCACATTGACATTCATCTTCTTCATGGAATTCTTTTACACACTTAAAACATTTACCAAACCCCGTTATTAAATTTCATACATTCTTACTTCTAATATTATTACTTGAGCCGAGATTAATTATCATTCCTCCTTGGGTTTTATAATTAAGATTTCCTTAAAATTACATATTTCTCTCTTTCCCCAAAACCACAAAAACAATGAGATTATAAAATATCCATTTAAAAATTAAAATAACATCAAATTATTTCTCTATATATATCAAATAATCATAAAATAAAATAATTTTTTGGATACTTAGACTCAATCCACTAATGAGTTGGTTAAAATTTCTTTTTTGATAAATGATAAATCTGGAAGAATACCTTAAAAGTGTTTTGAAATTCTCCTCACACATACTACTGTATCCATCCTTATTGTAATTTTGTTTAAAAAATAACTTTAAATTTTTATATGAATAGTTCATGTAATATACTTATGAATAATACATTATTAAACCCTACCCATTTTATAGAGTTGGATTTATATTCTTATATATTATTCTTGAAAGAAATACACCATTTATAGTATTCACCTTACATATGGTATCTTAGAAGGAAAATTTTTCATGTTTTGAACACCAAATAATTGAAAATATATTCTTAGTGTTACTGATATATTCCTTAAAAATTACTGGATCAAAGGAACTATTAATAAAAGATAGATGATTCAACATAAAAGAATCAATAGCGATTTAATCCTACATTTTAATTTTTAAATGATCAGAATTATTCCTAATACAGTTCACAACATATTTTAATTTGGGGATAATAACTACAAGATTTCACATACTAGCTCCCATTTCATTTGGTTTCTAATGAGGATAGTCATTGTGTTTACCATGACATCTAACATTAACATGATTCCTCTATATTCCACCAATTAAGAAAGACTAAAAACTACAGTGTGATAAAAATAATAATAATGAGTAACCATTTAATCATGAAAAATAATTAATATGATATATAAATATAGAATCAATTTTAAATATAAAAAACCTTTATCTTATCCTATTCCATTCATGGTAATCATCTGCTGAAATCATTCATAATGGTTCATAGAAAAAATATGAATTACATTAAACATATCCTTCAAGAGTGTATTGACAGGGGTGTTGTCTTAGACCCACTCAACATGCATAGATGGTGATAATGTTAATAACAAATATCCCCCTTTCCTAGTTTTTACCAGTAGGTGAATATATTCCACATTCTCTTCCACATTAAAGTATCAAAACATGGATTTATTTTTTTAATTAAACCAAACAATTTATTCTGTACAAAAATTTTAATATGTCATCTTGTATTTAGATTTATCCCAATAGTTACCAGAAAAGTTCCCATATCCTATTCAATAAAAATCACTAATACTAGATCTGACACCAACTAAAGAGACTTGGGAATTTCATACAAATATATTACATCCTTTAAGATGAATTTTCCAGACATCTTATAACAACACAGACTTGAGGACCATAAAGGATTAGTGTATTTATATACTAGATACATAATCATCACATTTCATAAAATATATCCTACATGTTCTAGAATATATTCTTGCATAGTACATGTATTAGAAAAAACATACATGAATCATTTCCTCATAACCTGGGAAATGGAACAATAATAAAAGGTGAGCAATGATACTCTATAAGGGTAAGCATATAATATATCAATCAATGATAATAAGTGAGTAAAATATAAGCTTAACAATATAATAACATGAATATAACTTATATCAATTAAAACAAATTCATCATTGATATTTAATCATGAATCATAGAATACAATTTTTTTTAATCAAAATACAGAATTTAAAAGTTATAAGACTCATCAATAATCAATCGTCATCTATGAGAAAATATCATAATCATAAGACTTATGTTTTTAGAATACATGTAACCATAAAATATCTCATCCATATTCATGGTTCAATCCCAAGACTATCATTAAATACAAAGTCCTATCATGGTAATGTTTTCCCGTCATTTCCAGAATTCTCATAAAATTAACTTCAATACAGTTTACGTTATCATATTTGAATAGTTTTTTAACTCCATCATCTCTTGAGAGATTCCCAACTCTATCATCATTATCCAATTCATTGGAGGGATATATAATTTTGGTCCCACCAATAAAATAAAAAAACCATAAATATTTGATTCACAAGATCATGAAAAAAATAATATCATTATATCATCATGTCATAATCTTTAAAAGAGAAACCAATTTTATAAACTTGAAATTATTTCATTATAGAATTACTTTTATAAATGAAATGGGTTTTATAAATATTTTATCATAAACAAATTAACTAATATGAATGATGTGGGTTTTTGAGAGTCATCCTTAAATAATCATCGTAATAATATATCCTGATAAATATGGTTGATATAATCACAATATTATCTCCCTAAGAAAGAATAAAAATCATTAAATTAAATTTACATAGAAGAAAAAATTATATACAAGATCATTTGAACCATTCTTAAAATGAATTATTGAATTTAATTTTATTTTGATAAAATATTCACAAACATAAAAAAAATGAAAAAAAATCATTCTATTTTCAAATAACCAAGGAAACATATATATTACGATTCCAATAATTGAACATTGATAGTGGTGGGAAAATCAATTCAAAATGTATATGTTAAAATAATATATTCCTTTTATCATTTTGTAAAAAGTAAAAACCGTAATTTTAAAGGAAACATTTGGAAACAATCATTTCTATAATTATTTAAATAAATTAAAAGGTATTTAAAATCAAATTTTTTTAAAAATAATGTATAGGTAATAAAATTTATAAAATAAATATTATGAAAATGAATATAGAAGAAAATTTTCATCAACCATTGTGGAAACAATGTCATCATTACTTTAAGGAAAAATATCAATCATTTTTAGTAATAATGGTTTTAAAATCGGTCTAACAAATAAAATTTATTGGAATAAATATTGTATATTAAAATATATGGTGTTTTAATGGAAATATCTATATAATTTATCTCAATGGAAATGTTTCATAGAAAATCATGAAAAGAAATGATATTTTAACCTAAATCCCTTACCGCATGTCCAATATTACCTTATATGTGATCAAATATTATTGGCAGTAAATATATATTTATTATAGAAATATTATAAATCTATATTAATATATTGATTACTAGGTATCACTCCATTATAATTTCTGATTATCATTTTATTAATAATTTATTCAATAAATTGACCATTCAGGTGGAAACATGTCTATTTTATTTGCATGTTTCAGTTTTATAGTAACACTCCAATATTTAAAATTATGTTCTATATTTAATTTATGTGAATAGCTTATACTTCACACAAATCCTACTTGGCTTGCGTTATATGCAAGATTGAGTTTCTATGAAACACTAAATTAGTATTATAATTATTTAAATGATATATTTATTTATCAGTTACATATTGTGATATGAATAGTGACAAATAAATTTTTATTGTTTTTTATAATTTTCTCACATAAAGAAAACAGAATTTATAATCAAATTTATATGTTTTTTTTAAATTGATATAAATTTTGGAAAACCTATTTTCTTAAAATAACTACTTTTTATTTCCTTTTGTGAATAATAAAAAAATTAATATTATACACTCATAAAAAATGAATTTGTGAATAGGGACTTTGTTTTTTTATTTGGAATATCAAAAATAGGTTAGGGTGAATTTTTTGGTATTTTTCTGAAAGCATTCAATTTTTGATGAATTTTGAAAAAATACAACATAGTACATAAAAACCGACAATTAATTTAAATAATTATTATTTTAATTTAATTTAATTTATATTAAAAATAGAAACATAATACCTTTATTATTACAGTGTAATTCTTTTTATTCATTTTATAATATAATTAGATTTATAAAATTTTATTTTATTTTTTAATGTCTTTTACCCAACTTCTAGGCACATTTTCAAATTTGCAAAAAAAGTGTAATTTTACCACTTTTATGAATGTAGTTTAAAAAATACAAGAGATACGGTTGACATCAGTATGTAAAATGTGGTTCAATAGGATGAAAATAGATTTTGGTGAATAGTAACTTTGGGACTTTATTTACCACGGTTAAAAGTAAATAAGGTAATTATCGGTTAAAATGATATTATAATAACCCTAAAACATTTAGTAATTCTATTTTATAAGTTTATTTCAACCAATATAAAAATTTTTAATAAAATTTGATCCTTTTGGAACCACTTTTATTTGATTAGGATATTCATTATATTTTATTTAAAGAAGAATTAAAAGTGGTAAATTAAAATTTTAATAACTAAAATATTTTTAATATAGGGTTATACATAAGATAAATTTGATAATAAATATTAATTAGAATGCTACAAATATTTACTACATAATAGTAATTTATTTAATTTTTTTAAACATTAAATAATTAAATTTATTTATCACACAATGAAGATATAGTAATTACCATATTAATGAGTGATTAAAATAATTGAAAGTTTTAAAATTAAATTAAATTTAAATTGAGAATTTTGTTGCATTCCGTGAATTTTATAGGTTAATATTCCATTTAGGGTCCATTAAATAATTTTTTTGAAGTGATGAGGTTGTTTTTACTTTTCAAAAAACAAAATACCAAATACTGTCAAAATTGACATAAATGAGTTTTTAAAACAAATACCATTTTATTAAAGTATATAATAGACCAAAAAATCTAAGGACTGGCCAAAGTACCTATATAATGATTGAAATTTTATTGATTAGCCACTTTTTGTTCTCTTGGGCTTTTATAGTATGTTTACTAACCATGTAATCTAAAATACAAGAAGACATTGTAAAAGATAAACTATTTAACTAAGAGTTAAATTTAAAGTATAAGGATAATATAGTGACCTAAACTTGTCTAAAACCTATTGGTTGAGATCTTTTCAACACAAAAATACCTTATCCTAATAATAAATCTTTTTGGATCCAATATAAACCGAAAATGATTTTATAATAAAATAATATTTCAATCTTTTCTTAAGGTGCCCCTCACCTCTCTTATAAAAAGGTCCTTTCCCTTCTACCCATATATTGCACCTCCAAATCCCTTATAATAATCCAACCACATCTCAAATAACTTACTATCTACACTCACTTAAACCTAGAGGCCTTACATTTATCATAAACCCAACCAATAGAGCCCTTTTGATCAAATCAAAAAGGAAGAACTCGATGAAGAGTTAATAATTTCATCACCTATTTCAAAGTTCTTTTTTTCCACTTCCTCTTTCTTCGTTGTTTCCATACCAAAATAATAACTCCAGTATCTTCTATATACTGTGATTTTATTATAAATATGTTACAACCATATTCTTTATTCTATCCTTCATATGAATGAAAAAGTCACCAATCGTGTGTATGTATGGCTTACCGTCTCTAGTTCGTGGTGTAGTTTGTTATTCCACACATCATTATCTGGATGGGTATAATAAGGCATATAATTGATGTAAATAATAAATATACCATTTTAATAATTCATTATATGTGATATACCATTCAATTACATACTATTTCACCATAAATAGAATGATATAGTCGCTCGTGCGTACGTACGGATTATCGTCTCCACAAACGCGATGAGATTCATTCCACATCGTAACCATTCAAGAATTTTTTTTATTATTATTAAAAATATTGCTTATGAACATAATATAATTATATAAATGAATCAAATACATCCTCTCCATATAAATTATGGCTTACGTAACAAAAAATATAAAGGAAACCGAAATAGTTAACACCCAAAACAATGATAATACCGAAATACCATTAACAAGGATATATTAGAAGATCATATATGATATCATATTTATGATTTTGGTTCTTGTACAATTTAATATTCTTGAATTCACCATTATACTATAGGTTAAACTACCCTAGAATAAGAAAAGTACAAGGTAAGGATTAATTTTATGATCTCTTTATTTTCTGAGGTTGTTTATTCGTAAGAATCTACTGGGAATTATTTATCACCCTCATCCGTGTTTCTTAAAATTTTATTTCAAAAAATTTTAAACATTTTATAGACTATGGGTAAATGTCATTTATATACCTTTTTGTCTTTTTATAAATTTTTTTGAGTGGAATATTTCTGTCTTTTCCAATCAAGGTACTTTTTTACCATTTCGAAAAATTATGGAAAGACTGATTTTTAACTTATATGGGGGGAATCTATTTTCCATTGTTATAATACCTTCAAAAAATCCCATAAAATATTATAAAAATATTTTCAAAATACATATGTTCTTTTATAATTATGGGAATTTCAAATGGATTCAATGTTAAAAGAGGTATTTCTCTCAAATAGTTTTGATTTCATCAATTTCAACATCCATTGATGGATTTGACACTTGTTTGATGTTCATTTAGTACAATACAATCATCCATATTGTATTTATGGTTTTTTGATATGTTTGACTGTGGATGTGTTATTTTTATACCATTCAAGGTTTGTGGTTAAAATATTAACATTTTGTATGCTAGTTTAATACCAATTTTTTTGTTATATTTCGAATTTTTCAGATGAGGAATGCATTGGAATTTTTATGTGATGGGTGTAGACCGATATAGATCCTTGATGAATCAGTGGGTCTAACAAGACAAACTACAGTCTTCGTATATGGACTTTAAAAAATCTTTTATATAGTCTTTGCACGAAGCCTTGACTAGGTGGTTATGATGGATGACATTATGCATTCCATCATTATGAAATAGTCCATTGATATTACATATGATTATTTGACTAGTATAATGTCTATGTCAATAATTAAATCAGATTATTTGATTTATATTTTATATATTATACTGAATTTTATGTTTACAAGGCTTGTGTTTTAGTTTTATACATTGTCTTAAATTTTTATGCTTATTTATGAAAGTTTCCACTATATTGTTATCCTTACATAGAATCTGAGATAACCCCTTTCTATGTTTTATTTTTTTGATGATGTGAAGAATTATATTATAAATGAATTCTTGTGATCAGATAAGGGATATGTTTGTGTTCAATGGAGACATATTGTTGTTATTTTTTATTTCATAATTTAATGTAAAATGTATGTATGTATCTAGTACTTGCAATGAAACTAAACTAGTCGGCCTTTTGGGATTTGATCCTTTGAGATCTTTTCAATGTTATTTAATAATGCAGAAACTCTACGTAACTAGTTTCGGGGCGTTACAATTGGTATTAGAGGATATTTAGAACAATACTTGGAATCTAGATTTACAAAATCTCTGATTAGAGAACATTACCCTAATATAGAATTTGAGGATTATTATTGATGAACATCCTAGAATTTTTGTAATGTATTAATTTGGTGAATTTACCATGAAATACATCTCTTTCTAGATACAATAAAGTATAGTTGGCTCCAACATATATGTAACTAGGGGTAAAACCCGAAAACACCTCATTGAGCTAGACTCGAATTCGAACTGGTGCATGACAACAGGCCTTACGGCACTCTTGGTTATGACACTACCAAGGGATATTCTTAGAATAATATACATTTTCTTTACTAAAAATTATGAAGGATACATTAGTAAATTATTCCAAAAAAAACATTTTCATGATTATTTATTATATGCATAATTTTTCAATTTATGTTAGGTATTTTACAATTTTTTAATTATGCATTACGATTCATAATCTAACCTAGTGTATGTCATTATTTACAAATGGTTCCCAATAGAAGGAATGGTAACTCCAATAATATGCATGATCCAGAGTGTAAGAAGGATCATATCATTCATGGTATTATGCCAACATTTCGATGGAAAAAAGTCTCCCACATATTATCATCATATGAAGAAATAATATCATGTCTTAATAAGATAAGTAAACAATTTTCTGAGTCCTATGGCTTTGAAGGGATGCTAGAGAAGAAAAGGATGGTAGATAGAAATAGGGATAATGGGATGAAGTGAATGAAGGATATTCCCATATGTAATAACTGTGGAAATAATCACCTTGGTAAATTCATGAAGGGAATGGTAGTTTATTACCAATTTAGAGAGAGAAAAAACACCAAGCACATGATTTCAAGGTTATGGAAAAAGTCTCAAATGTATAATTCATTGTCTTTAAGGAGAAGGTACACTACATGAATCAATGTCCCAATAATTAGAGTATACTACAAATTATTCTATTCAATAATAATCATGCTTTGATACTGCTGTAGATGAAGAGGAATGATTATTTTTCTTATGATGTTATTAATGAATTGGGTCATTTTAGTACTGTATTAAGGGTGTACAATTCATAAGAATTATAATGTATATAAGGATTTTACTGCATTATGTTTTCAGTATAGATTTGAGATTATATAGCACTACAAAAATTAACACAATTGCAAGTTAATCTTCATGTAAAATACATGATTGAAGGATAGATAAACCATAATATGGTTTTGATGCTGAGGTTGTGATTTTGGAAAAAGAGATGGTTGATTTGGATAAATTATATTGGATATTCAAAACTACTATAGAACTGATTAATGATTTTTTATTCCATCATTGTTTTCGTATTCAATAGTTTTTGGATATAAGGAATATATCTAGTATTTTAGAAGGAATTAGGGAGACTGAATGTAATAAATACTGTCTAATGGTAATTCAGGGTGTTACCATTTTTTAAGAGAATTCATGATGAAGGTATTAATATGTGATTTTGTTGAAAAAGGAGATCTTCATTATGTTATTTTGACCATAATTTTAAATTTTTGGACTATGAGTTTGGACACAAGTATTTTGGATAAGTCTATAGATTAGAATGGATTAGGATTGGCATTGGGTACTATGGTTTAAGGTTAATACATTTCATAAGATTTTTTTTGGATTTTTTATAAAAAGAACATCCTGAAAGTCCGGCGACAACCAGTCACGTCTGACAAGGCCATGAGACATGAACCTACAACCGAAGGGAGATAAGGGTCCATCACATACCACTGGACTACATGTTCTCTGAGTTTTTATAATGTAGATTTTTAAAGGATTTGATAGATAAATTATAGAATAATTTTTTTAAACCCTATATAATTATGATAAATAAAATATTTTTGAGTTCTATTATCATTTAAAGTGAAATATGAGTTTGTGATAAATTTTATTATCCTAATACATTACGTTTTGATGAACCAAATATATTTTAAGTCATCATTGATTTTAGGCTTTGTGGCCCTCAATTTTCTATTTATTTTTCACTTTTTTGGGGTTGATGACCTCAATCGCTCCCTATAAATATTTTCATTTTCCTCAAATTATGTTTCACAAATTACCACTAATGTTCTTCTATTAGAAATCATAATTTGGTGTTGACTTTTTCTTTTCCCTTTCCCTCTTATTAAGACTAAATTTTTTAACCCTATTTATGACGTGGGTTTTCCATAAAAGTATTTTCAATTTTTAAGCTTTTATTTTTGAAGAACAATTTCCAATTGCAAGGATGAAATTTATTGAAGGTGGGGAGAATGTAACTCCCCAATATTTCTTAGTATGTTATATCTTTAAAATAAGTAAGTATCTTATTCTGCACTCAACACTGACATGGCTATCGTCAAACGCTAGATTGAGTCTTTACAAAACAATACATTAATATTATAATCTTCAAAACAATATATTTATTTATCAATTAAATATTATGATATGAATAGTTAACAATAATTTTTTAATTTTATTAATAGTATTTTCACATAGATAAAACATATTTTTAATTAAATGTATATATTTTTTTAAAATATTAATATATTTAGAAAAACTATTTTCTTAAAAGAACTATTTTTATATCATTTTATAAACAGTAATAATTATTATTATACACTAATAATAATTTTATTTGGTAAAATAGACTCAATTTTTGGATTCATAATATCACAATTACCTTAGGTTGATTTTTTGGCATTTTTCTGAAAACATTCAATTTTTGATGAATAGTGAAAAACTGCATAGTACATAAAAACGTACTATTTATTTAAATAATATTTATTTATATTTAAATTTATTTTAATGTAAAAATATATACATAATACCTATATTATTCCAATTTAATTCATGGGAGTCATTTTATAATAATATTAGATATATAAAATTTTATTGATTTTTAATTCATTTTACCCACCATCTAGGAACATTTGAAAATTTGCATGAAAGTTAATTTTACCACTTCTATGAATTGAATTTCAAAAATACGAGAGAAACATATGACATCAGTGAGAAAAAAGTTGTTCAATATCATGAAAATATTTTTTTGGTGAATTCTAACTGTTGAATTTTATTTACCACGGTTAAAAGTTAATAGGGAAATGAAAGGGAAATTGATATTATAATTCCCATAAAACATGTCCTAATTATACTAGATAAGTTTATTTCTACAAAAATAATCCTTAGGAATAAGATATGATCTTTTTTTATCGATTTGTATTAGATTATGACATTTATTGTATTTTATATAAATTAGAGTTAAAAGTGTTAAATTAAAATTTTAATAACTGGTTTTTTTTAATATTGAGTTATACATAAAATAAATTCGATAATAAATATTCATTATAAATATAAAAGGGTTTTATACATAATGGTATTTTATTTATAAATTTTAGACTATATTTAATTAAATGTATTTATGACACAATGATGATACAGTAATTACATTATTAATGAACAATTAAAATAATTGACATTTTAAGTATTAAAATAATTGTATATTGAGACTTTTGATGAATTACAAGAATTTTATAGGTTAATATGAAATGGTAGTCTTTTTCAATTAAATTTATTTTTTCAATTAAATTTATTTCTAATAGATAACTTTTTTCTGACTTTCACAAAAATAAAATACCAAATAGTGTCAAAATTATCATAAATTAGTTTTTAAATCAAATAATATTTTTTTGAATTATATAATAGTACTAAAAATATTCATTTCCGAAAAAGGACATATATAATGATATATATGTCACTAATTAACCACTTGAGGTTTGTAAAAAAATTTATAGTAACTTTATTAACCATGTAATATAAAAATACATGATAACATTGTAAAAGATAAAAAAATTAGCTAAGAGTTAAATCTAATAGATAAAGTTAATATAGTGACCTTAACATGTATAAAACCTATTGGTTGAGTTTATTTTGACCCATCCCCACCTTATAATCTAAATAAATCCTTTTGGAGACATTTTAAACCGAACAAGATTTTATAATAAAATAATATTTCAATGTTTTCTTAAGGTTCCCTTCACCTCTCTTATAAATGGTTTCATACCCTTCTCTCAAAATAACACCTCCAGAGCATTTCGGCTCAGCCAATCCTGGATCAAATATCATTCCAACAACCATACCATCAACCAAGAGGCCTTAAATTGATCAAAAATCTGACCTAAAGAGCCTTTTTTATCAAATAAAAAAGGATGCACCCGAAGAGGAGGTAATAATTTCATCACCTCTTTCAAAGTCCTTTTCTTCTTCCAAATCCTCTTTCTCTATTGTTTCCATACCAAAAAAATAACCCCAATATAATCTATATACTATGATGTTATTATAAATATGGTAAAACCATATTCATTATTCTATCCACCCTATGAATGACAAAGTCACCATACGTGCGTATGTACTACTTACCTTCTCCACGTGGTGGTGTAGTTTGTTATTCAATACATCATTATTTGGATGGGACTAAAAACGAGTATAATTGATGTAAATAATAAATATAACATAATAATGTTTTATAATATGTAATATAAAATCCAATTATATAAAATTTCACCATCAATAGAAAGATATTGCCGCTCCTGCGTACATACGGATTACCTTCTCCACGAACGCGATGAGATTCATTCCCCATAGTAACCATTCAAGAATAATTTTAATTTTATGGTTAAAAATATTTTTTAATAACTTAATATAATTATGGATATGAATCAAATACATCCTATCCATAATAAACATGTCTTATGTAACAAAATATATAATGGAAATCGAATTAGTTAACACCCAAAACAATGATACTATTAAAATATCATTAAAAAATATATTTAAAGATCATATATAGTATCATATTTATATATTTGGTTATTATGTAATTTATTAACAATTATTTCACCATTATACAGGAGGTTAACAAACCCTCAAATATGAAAAGGTACAAGGTAAGGGTTAATTTTTCAATCTCTTTATTATCCGTGGTTTTTTACACATAAGCACATTCTGGGAATTCTTTATCATCTTCATTCATGTTTCTAAAAAATATATTTCAAAAAAATTTACTTTTTTCTATACTATGGTTTAATGTCATTTATACCTGTTTTTTACTTTTTATAAAATGGTTTTAAGGGAATCTATTTGTCTCTTTCCAGACATGGTACTTTATAAACTTTTCAACAAATTAATAAAATAATATTTTTTACTTATACAGTGGGAGGGGCTATTTTACACCATTATAACACCTTTGAAAAACCCCTTACAACATTATAAGAATATTTTCAAAATAAATGTTTCTTTTATAATTATTTGAGTTTTAACTTTTTTCAAAATAGAAAGAGATATTTCACTGAAATAGTTTTGATTTCAACTATGTCAACATTCTCTGATGGATTTCACACTTGTTTGAAGTTGATTTTTTATGACACAATCTTCTATATTGTATTGAAGGTGTTGTTATATGTTTGACTATGGATGTTCTATTTTTATGCCATTCATGGTTTATGGTTATAGTATTAACACTTCGTATAGTATTTTTAATACGACTGATTATGTTATATTTCAACCTTTTCATATGAGGATTGCATTGGAATTAGTAAGTGATAGGTGGAGAATGCTATAGTTCCATGATGCATCGGTAAGTTCCATGAGAAAAACATCTGTCTTGGCACAAGGCATGAAAAAATAATTTTTGTAGTATGGGAACGATGCCTTGACTATGTGTTTATGATGTCCGGAATTATGTATTCCATCATTATGTAATTTGTTATTGAAATTACATGTGATTATTCTACTAGTAGAATATCTATTTGAATAAGTAAATGTAATTATTTTATTTATATTTTAAATATTATGCATATTTTTAAGCATAAAATTATTTTTTATTCATATAAATTTCCTTAAATGTTTATGCTTATTTGTGATTGATTTTTTGTATTTTTATCCTTACTGAGCATCTGAGCTCATCCCTTCCAATGTTTTATTTTTTCTAGGATGCAAAGAATTATATTAACCCTGACTTGTAGGGATAAGCTAAGATATATGAGTTTGTGAAAAGGATACAAAATGTTTTGGTTGTTAGTTTCATAATTTTTTGTGAAAATTATGTATGTATCTAGTGTTTTCAAGTCTACTAATATGGTAAGTCTTTCTAGGTCTGATCCCTTGTGATCATTCCAATGTTATGTAATAATGCACCGACTCAGGGTAACTAGGGTCGGTGTGTTATATCGATTGTTCAAGTAATTGAATCAATGACATGGTCTAATAATATCTATATTCTAAATAATGATATATTTAATGTATTTATTCATTTTATACAATTTTATAATCATTTATATATAGAGGTCATGGAAAATGAATAAAGTCACATTGTGGAAATGATAGTCTCTACGTATGCATCGGTGATGTTACCATTTTATGATGGATAGAATGAAAGAACCATAAATTATTATTCTACAATATATAATAATTATTATATTATTATAACTATATATATTAAATAAATTTATCCCTATTACCATCCATGTAAATCATAAATGAAAAATGAATCGCATCACTTAATGGAGTTGGTAGTTTAATGTACACACGATTGACGTTATAATATTCTAGTAGATGGAAAAGTAAGATGGTATTTTATATATTTATATTAAATATATAAAAATTATTTCATTAATATTATATATAAATATTATATAATTAAAATAACCAACCATGAATTATAGCGATTTAAAATTATTCAAATCACTACTTGGAGGCGATGCTTCACATGTATGCAAGAACGATACATTCATTTCCCATTAGGATGAAAGGATGTAGAGAATGGTTCATAACTCATAATAATAAATATTATTTCTATTAAAGATACTTAATTAGTTATTTTATAATGGTTTCTATATATTTATATGAGGTGTTAGAAGAATTAAAATTAAAAGTACTCTATTAAGAGTTGAACGTCTTCATTGAGAAACCTCTGGTGGCCTACACCTTAATGCTTGATATGATTGAATTGTGATGAAAAAATGACCTATATGATGTGGTGTGGAATGTTAGGAAGGTATTATAGTATTTATGAGATGATATATAGTGCTCGTTACGCATTATTAAGAGAGTATAGGTGGTATCCTTTTATAAGGGTGGGAGATGACATAAATTTGTTTTTTCAAATGATCATAATATATTAATGTCTTACTAAGGTAATATTTCCCCAAAATCGAAATGATTTAAATATAATAATAATTAAGTTTATATAAAATTATTAATTCAAATTTAATCATGGTTTGGTGATATTTTTAATCTTATTTCTTAAGTTAGCCCCACGGTAAACCTGTTTTAACATTAAAAGTGTTAAAACATTGTTACAGTTTTTACTATTAATTATGACCAAAGCTTTATAATAAAGTACATAAATAATATTAATTATTATAATTAAAAAACTTATTCATTTTAATAAGACTATTTTTATATAATTGGTATAAACTCGTCTTAAAATTAGTGGGTAAATTGGGAAAATTTGTTTTTAGAAAAATCACTTTTTAAGAGTAAAATTGAGTTTTCATTCATTAAATTCCATGTATAAACTATTATATGTCTGTTAAAATATTGGAATGAATATTTCATCTTCTAATTTAGTTGGAATCATTCATTAATGGATATTAATTTAATTTATTAATATAAACCCCCATTGTGTCTACAAAATCACATTTTTAGAAAAAATATTTCTATTACATTTAAATTATTTCATTTTAATTTATATATTTATTAAAATAATTAATTAAAATTTTAAATATTTACTAAAGAATGATAACATATGAATCTATATTCATACCCACCAATAAAATGACTAGGTGGTCACAATTAGATTAACTAATAATATTTTAATTGTAAATTGTGGTTCATTTAAAAATGGTGTTCCTAGTAATGATAACTATCAATGAAAATAAATTTATTTAAATATAAATAAAATATATATTCTTTGGTTATCATAGGTATCATGAACAAAAATAGGTGGATGCCTCTATGATGATTACTTAGATTTGTCGGTAAAATTTATGAGGTATCGATGGCAATAGGTGATGTTCAAGGATATATTAAGATATCATGGAATGATTGGTCCAGCCATGAACACAATGCATATTTCATTGATTAAATGTATTTGTGATGATCGAGGGGTAGTAAAATAGTTTATTTGGTGGTGATCCTATCCATGTTTCATTCTAAGAGTGGTATTTGTTAATCCATATAATAGGGAGAGCACCATTGGCCGAGTAAGGACTTGTCCTTCATTTTGAGTTGAATTTTTTAAAATATTAATGACTAAATTAATTTTTTCTAGGAATGTTTTTTGTATGGAATTTAATATTATAAATAAAATGTGAGATGTATGGAAATTTTTAAAAACTATGTTCAGTGATGGGTGATGTATGGTCCATGCTAATAGAGTTTTGGTTTGTTTAGAAAATTGACAAGGATACTCCAATGGATGGGAGAATCTTGCAAGTTGTTAGCATGAGACAATGATTTTAGAATGGTTTTTGGTGTTTTGAACAATATTAGATAGTCTTTATGAAACTAGATACTAGTTAACCTGTGGTTTCAATGTAAATATGATTCCCCATGGATGTCTTGTGGTTGTTTTTTATGCGGTGCCTATTGGAGTCTGAGTTGTTCTATTAGGATTGAGAGGAATGATGTGATCCAAAAAAAAATTAGATGTTTTCATGGTAGTCATTGGGTGTGGGGATGTTCAGTATAATGATTGTTTAGTGTTTTTATTGTATAATCACATTAAAGTTCTAGGTTAAAACACAATTCAATTGAGGATGATCTTGGTTCTCCTATAGTGGTCAAAGCATCAGGAACATGTGGTTTAATGATGAATTTGTTGAATAACTGATGCATTATCAAAATGGGATAGCTGGAGGAGGCCCCACTGACCATCTTGTGTGGAATTCAAAATATTGGTATTGTAACCACATTTTACACATTATTTCAAATATGGTGGTTTTGATTCACGTTTTTTTCTGGAATTTGTAAAATCCATTATGTCCTGAATTATTCCAGGATGTCTGGAGTCATTAGTTTTGACATAGAACTAGGTATAGTGTTTCCTACTTTAATTTTTCAAATTTCCTAGTTTTGATCGGGTCAGGCCTGTTTCAAATTTCATTGGGTACTTAATTTGGTTGAGGAAATGTTGTTTGGATTGTAAATTCCTATAAGGGATGATGACATGGTTCAGAATTTACATTATGATATGGGACCTATAGAGGGGATCATGATAAGCTAGATAATCAACTAGACAATGAAACAAGGATGTATAAATATGGAAGGATGTTATGTATTATATTCATGGTGTTTAAAATAAAATATAATTGATATACAATAATAAAGTGACCTTTTGTCTTTTTTCTTGTACTTTATCATGAGGATATTGTTGTGATTTAATGAAAGGAACATAGATAATATTTGATGAACTAATAAACCAAATTGGTTGATGTGTATCATTGTTCATCCCTAAATACTTATTAGGGATGAGATGTTTTATGGTGGAGAGTGTTTAATGCTCTGTGTCTATATGGTAATTTGAAAATTGCACAGGAACATTTATTTTGAAATAGTGCAGGTGTAGATCTTGAACTGAAATTTTGAATGAAAATTTAAGAGTTTGAACATTTTTAAAGACATTTTTATGACATGAAATGGGTCTTGGTTGGTTTCCCAAAAGGTTTATCTATGTTTCATAGGGTCCCATAATGGATTTTCCATGCAATATAGCTACTGCAGTTATATCAGCTATCTAGTATAGAGCCAAAAGTTGTCCTTTAGAAAAGGTTGTATCTCAGTGGGGCTTCTAGCCTCGCCAAATAGTTGGTGGCATGATGGGGAGATTTTAAGTGGGGTCGCATAGTAATTTCACAAATGTCACAACTAAACTTTTATCTCACGATTTTATACCACTTTGTGTATAGTAACACCCTCATATGCACCTCCATATCATTCTCATATTCCCATGGATGATTCTCCTTTATCCCATATTCAATTAATGTTCCACTAGTTGTATTAGAGAGCTTGGGGTTTTTCAATAATTCATATTTCACAAAATATTATTTTGTTTCACTATCTTGTGTAGTATTTCTAGTTTTATCGCATATGCCTTACTTTTAGGGAGTTTTATGGTTTCTAAATTTCACCTGATTTAGAATGAACTGACAGTTCATACATTATAGGTGATCTTGTCTAAGCACGCGGTAGGTGGTCCATCCAATTATTAATAATTAATTACTATTTTTTGGGTTACTTTTTTTTGTTATCTAGAATGTATATAATACAATTATCTTGGACATAAATGAATGTATTAAATTGGGTTTTTCTTGATTTGAATTCAACTATTTAGATTATTTTCCATGTTATATATATATATTATAAAATTATTAATACATGTTATATCATTTCTGAAGAGGGTTTGTTTTTGAAATTTGTGATTATGAAATGGAAATTCAAAATGACCATTAGATATGAAATTTATTTTCTGTGAGATAGGCATAAATAATGTTAATATTAGTTTTTGAAATTAGTGATGATTTGGTTTTTTAGAATGGAAATAATGAAATGGAATTATTTTCTTGAAAATAATTGTTTTTTAAATAGAAATATATTGATGGAATTTGTTTTATTAAATAATATGTATAAAGTGGGGAAAATGGTTGTCGATTGTAAGTGTTTTTTGATGTCAAATGAATAATTTTAAAATTAAGTGAAATATGCTAATGTTTTTTGTATTTATTTACATGGTAAATGAATTTTTTATGCAGTGTTTCTTTTTGGATGTTTAATGGTATTTTTTTATATTATATGGATATATTTAATGTTTTTAAATGTTTTAGTATAAATATAAACACACCTTGGTTTCCTTGTTTTAATAGAAGCTAAAACACACCTTAGTGTGGTCTTGTTTTAAAGGAATTAAAAACACACCATTGGGTTGGTTTTTAATTAATGGAAATGAAAACACCCACTAGGGTGGTTTTTTATAATATAATAAAACACCCATCGTAGTGATATTTTTAAAGGAATGTAAAATTCCCATAAAGGTGGTATTTTATTAAATTAAATATAAATTTAATTTGGGGATGTATGATTTATAATGGTAAATAATATGAAAATTGATAAAATATTATTTTTAAAAGAATTGATTCCATTCTAACAGGTGGTTTAGTTCATTATATGAGAAAAATATCATAGGCGAGTTCCTTGTTATTATAGTTCCTATGTTATAGGCTTAGAAAACACCTATATGTGTGGTCCAAGTTTCTATCTAGATTATATTATAAGATACAAAAATATCCACATGAGATATCTATATTATTTTATCATGTGTACCAGGGAAAACCCAGTCTGTTAATGGAATTCACATTCGTTGTAGCCTGATCATATACAACCAACAATAGAAGAATATGGTATAGTCGATAAGGATCATAATCATGAGGATAAACAATGGTATAATTCAACATATGTTTCATCGCATATTTGGGTCATCTACTATTGTTTAATACTTCATTTTAAACCCATTTGAAACTTTTGTTATTTACTTGTAGTACTCTGGTAAGAACTTTTATTTTGGACTGGTTATTTTTGACACATTGGTAGTGGTGGCCTACTAAGTTGTAGTGACAAACTAATAGGGATTCAATTGAAATTGGGAACCCAAAAAGACATCAATTTTGGGTTCACAAAATATCTTTATAGTAATTTACCATTAAATTATTTTTTTATTTACAATTATGAGTGGATCTTTAGAAACAGTACTAGGACTTACTTAGGGATAGTTTAGGATGGGTTGTAGTTTGAGATTCTTTTAGGTTCATTGTCATATAGTGTATTTGATCCTCACAAGGGGATCCATTGTATTATGTAGATAATTCTCCATTTATTATGGATTTGTTTTGATTATTTTTTCACTTTACAATTTTTCTTTTATGATGGATATATAGGTTTTTTATGTGACTGGTATTACATCTAACACTATTGTTACTCTGAACGAAGGGTATAGTCCCCCGATGAAAACTTATAGATCCACACCTTTATTTTGATGTCACTGGAATATGGGAAGGAATTCTTAAGCTTATGTTCAAACTAGTTGTTGGAAACCAGTTTGGTTATCAGCATGGCATGACGTTACACAAATATGCAATGACCCAATGTCCAATATATATATATATATGTCAGAATTCATTCTTATATATATCCTAATAAACATCATTAAATTCATTAATTATATTCATTTAATTCACTCCAACTGTTCTGATTCTATTCCTAATTATATTATTATTTCTATAGTTGAAATCAATGTTTTAATATTTATATAAGACCATTAGGATACATTTTTTTTTGTTTTCATTTACATCTGTGTTTATTAGTGTTTAAAATTTATTAATGACCAATCATATTGTATTCTCAAAATATATTATATTTTATCTTCCATTTTGATATTTTTCTCTTTTTAAAATTTATCGTGGCTTGTTTTAGTTTGATGATTCCTATAAAACAAGTTATTCCTAATTTAATTTTTGTAAAGGAAAATTACAGATTAAAATAATGGGGTTTTGAAGGTATGTAATCATTAGTCTTATTATTAAAAATATTGTTCAAATCCTCATTCAAGGAATTAATCAACTTCTGATCCTTTAAATCTTCATTCACAATCCTTGATTAAGCTTTAGAAATTAATGACATGTGAGATGATGTCTAGAACAACCATCCATGCTTGAACTATTATTAAATGATCAATTAAGATTTTGTGCAGCACTACAATCTTTTTTAACCATTAATGATCTATGTTTTTTCATTATTCATTACTAAATAAGGTATAATAATACTCTTCTTCATTACCATCACTATAATCATTTAAATTTAATAATATTTTCTCATACTGGCGAACCATTTTTTACTCATTTTATCAATTTGATAAAGAGTTCATTTTTATTCACAAAAATTCGACTAGTGTTTGAAAACCGTCCATTAGATGTATTAACACACATGCCAAATTACATATTAAATTAGTGATATTACCTTTCGTTTAGTATATATCCATTGAAAATTATTTAAAATACTTTTTCACAAACTTATTTATACTAATACCATTTACTTGGATTGGTAAAGTGTTATCAAACACCCATGAATACTTTAATATTGTGGGTAATCATTCAATAAAATTGATAAGGAAATATATTATACTAAATATAAAAAAATATTACTCATATGAATGATTCACCTAATTACTTTCTAAAAAAGAATTTATAATAACCATGTAGAAATAATATGTTTTGATCTATCTTTCCCAAACATAAATTATTACAACTATATAAATTTTATATGGGTATATATGGTATAGTATACTTCATTTAAATGTTTTTATTTTCAAATAAAACATCATTATCTCCACTATTACATTTACCACATTTTATAAATATAATAATTTTCAGTAGTGACCAACATTCATTTCATTACATTTGTATGAGACATTTCCACATTTTAGAGCCTCATATCCTTGTCTAAAATAATCATTATCTTGATCTATGTAAAATAATTATTCACTGAGATAAATTAATTAACTACACTCATTGATTTATTCATTAATTGTTTACATGTATCTAGAAAAAAGATTAAAATGATGAGTTGTTCAAATCTTCATATGTTTATGTGAATATTTTATAAATTTGTTTTAACATGAATAAAAATACTACTTTAAATCCCTTTTTTGTAGCATTATATAATGAACATTTTCTCCTTAAGTATAACTTTTCAAGTTCTTTTGGGTAATGTGGATTTTCATTTTATGTCACAAATTCTCCTTCACCAAGCTCAAGTGACAATAATTTTTAGTTTCAATCACTTAAAATTAATGTTAACTACTTTATATCCTTTAATAATAATATATTCATATTTATATAGTTTCACTAACTATTCATATTTTAAAAATATTATACCATTTCCTCTAAAAAATAATTATTAATATTTATATAGGTTGCATTAGAAGCCATTAATAAATAGAGTTAACCATTATTTCATCTTCTTATCTCTAAACATAGTTGAGGCACCCCTTTGATATGAATTGATATATTATTACAAAATGTTAAAAATTATTTCTTAAAATTTTCATAAATATTAATAAATTTCATAACACCCGTTATGGGGGATAAATGGATGTTGACATATTCTTATGTTTGGTTTTTTTTTTTGAAGCTACTTACACCATAAGTGATTTCTTATTTCTTCATTATTTATTTATATAAAAGTTAGATAAAGTATTTATAAAAGATTATACTTGAAGAAATATATGTAAATTACCAATTAATTTTCTATAATGATAATGTCATATATAAATTTCAATCAATACATGAGTTTCATTATTTATCTAAACATATATATCTAATACTATTTTTAATTACAAAATAAATAACTATTTTTTTTGGGTAAAGTGGGAAGCTATAATAAATTAAATATATGACACACCATATTAGATCTAATAATATATAAAAAATACATACATTTAAAAAAATATTCTTGGAGAACATGGTTGGATTGTGACACTAAGGATGAAATAGACAGATAGGATATGTTGAGGGGATTGGGAGGAATCAACCAGCATTACATTGGGAAGGTAATTCCTTGAATCCCTCATTCCAAGGACCCTAAATGATGACATCACATGAATCTAAACATCCATAGGAATCATCAGTCCATTAAGGTCCCACCATCACCAATCAAAGAGAGTTCCATCATGAAAATTTGAAATAGTAGATGCCAACATTAAAATCCCTCAAACTCTAAAATATGCACCGATCTCGATCATAATGTTACTGAAACATCGAGATATATCTACACTAAGAGATATTCTACCATCTTTGAAGAAATATTGAAGGGGAGATATCCATGAAAAAAACATCATGAGATCACCAAAAAAATACAACCACTTCAAAAATAAAAAACGCATCCATCCGATGATTGATTAATGGTTAATATTTGTTGAGTCAGAAGTAAAAATTATAACTTTTCCATTCCATTATATTTAAAACCCATGAAGTATTTTTTAAATTATGTTTACTAACTTTTTATGTCCCAAGTATTTTAGTATTTGTTTTGTAGAGAAAAAAAATATCTTTTATCATACATTGAAAATGTTATAAGTATTATGAATATAAGCATAGTATTCATTATTAGGATAATTATATTGAGTATAAATTAGATTATCATATTATACTTTAATAAGACAAAGAGTCATAATTTTTTCATATATTTCATAATGACGAAATAATTAACCATAAGACTAGTTCTAATTTTGAAATAATTAGTCTGCCACTCATCGAGATTATCATATTATAAATAAACATGGATTCTCATAGTACTAACATGTGTTTATAATTATAATTCATAAGACTTATTATTATGATATGGAAAATATTTAACATTATAATAGTTTTAATCGATACAAACACAAGTATTTAGTTATATACGATATTTCAAGAACCAACTGTCTAATTTCATTGCAAAAAACCTGGAATATGACCATTGGAGAACTGCCTATAAACATCGAGCAATTTGATGAGTTTGGAGCTAGATGATTACATTCTCTTCTAAAGATTTTTCTGCATGAACCGATTATTCGTATTTTGTGTAATTACTTGGATAATTTTTCTAGGGAATCCATTATAGTTTGTTTCCTTGAGAAATATATTGATTTCAATCGATGATTGTTCATTGTTATGATCAATGTATTTTTGGGATAGAATGACTGTGAATCCCATTCATCATATTGAGGTATTTTGGGGCTATGAATATAGATCCAATTATTATATCATGGGTTTCTAGGGATATGAATACAGAGTAATTATGATCATCAAATCTATGTATTTTCTATTAAGGAAACACATGATTTACAGTAATTATAAAATAGTGGATACCTTTAGTCGTGGTTATTTACTACCTTAATCTTTAGGATAAAAGGGGTAATTTTTTCAATATATCTTGTAAGTCATTCTTACTTTAACAAATCTATTCTATTTATTATTTTTACAAGTTATTATTTCATTGTTCATATTATAAAAAAGTGATTCATCAAATTCTAAATTCAAAAAAATGGTTTAATCGGAGTTAATATTATTACAAAAAAAGAATATTTTTATTTAATTTGATCTTTGGTTATTACGATACTTTACTATAATTTAATTAGGTTGTTTCTTATTATGATTAAGAGAATATCCAAATCCAACTTAGTTTGATATTGATAAAGATACATTAAGAGGATTTTTGTATTTTTAGTTTAAATATTGTAAACTGTGTTTTAAACTATTATTCAACCATCTTGTTAGTATATCCATCTATGCTAATTCATATGATCCTATGAACATAGAGTTTCAAATATACCCAAATTCAACTCAACCATTACACAACATTAACTCCATATGAAGCTTCAACCTCACCACCATAACGCCACACATACTTATAAAAAAATTATTGTTATAGAATATTTTATTGATACACTACAATTAGATCATAAATATAACACCATGGGACCATAACAGAGAACAACATATCCAAAATTAGTTATAATCTTCAATATAAGTCCATTGGGTCAGTGTGTGGGGATTATAGAGAACCATAAGAAAAAAATACACTAAGGGAAAAACACAATTTTTGATTCATCCTTAATCTAATGAAATAAAATCATAAAAATTCATCCAAGATATAAATAAAAAATGAAATTAGTCTCGTATGTGGAATATAGAAGTCCACACTAGCTTGTTACACCTCCACATTACTTCATATAGCTCACCTCTAACTCCAATGATACCAATTACACTAATAAATTACATATATCAATTTCAAAGATGGAATTATAATACTACTATTTGATTAATGTACTGTGAAACGAATCAATAAATATCATCATATATGGCTTCATGGTGTGTTTGAACTAGAAAATCCACATTGGTATAAAATCAACACTACTCAATATCTGTAGATGAACTATTGATGGGGTGAGAGCAATGAATATCAGAAAAACTAATAAGGAAATGATATAAATAGGAGTAGGTGTACATGAGTAAATACTTCATAGGGTTAGAAAAAATAATAAAAACTAAAAAATCACACTAAATTATATGATTGAATTTATGGAATGAATTATCAGTTAAGAAAAATAGAAGAAGAGAACCATAATAAACAAAAGAGTGAAATTAATGACCGAATACTCGGGTTTATTAGAAGAGGATATGACTATGAACTATAACCTTCATTAGAGGAGAAGAAACCACACTTTTTTATCTTTGGTGATATCAACAAAATGGTTTTTAAGCCCATTAAAATACATTGATTTCATCAATTAAACTCTTGATTTGTTAGTTTCACATTAATCATCTTTCTTGAATAGGTTGTATCTGCTAAAACAATTCTATTTAAAGAATTTTATTATTTTTGATGTATCTCATATTAAACTAATAACTCATTTTCCACACAACCATAACCACCAAATAGCTAATAAAATCACAAAAATAGCTTAGAAAAGTATCATATAAATTGTGACTATTGTTTTTAATATTATTTCTGACCAATGGTATTATATCTATTTAATAAATATATGTTATATACTTTTTTTGATATGTTTTTGTATATTTTATACTTTATTTTCTATTTTTTGAAATTATTTTTTATATCATATTTTATCATTAGAAACTAAATTTTCATATTTTAAATGATTTTACAATTATATTTTTTTGGAAAATAATTTTAACTCTTTCATTTTTTGACGTTACATCTACCTTATCTTACACAAAACCAACATATCGAGTAAAAATAAAGTGAACTGTGTTATTTCTTATATAATCATCAATGTTAGTAAATACTTTATCATAATATTTTGTCACACTCACACTATTTAAATGTTATGTGATTAACGTTGCAAACATAATCTAGAATTTATTCATGTAGTTATCACCTTGAAACTGTTTTTTATGTATTATAAAGTTATTTTTGATTCTCTAAAATATTAACTTCAAAAACATATTTCATTACCTTCTCCTTATCATTAATCAGATTTAAATTCTATATATCCTTTAAAAATTTTAATTCTATTGTACTTATTTAAAAATTATGCAATTAAATCTTATTCCAATTTGAAATAAATTTCATAATTTCTATATTATTCATGATTACATTCATCACATGAAAACACATCATCATTAAACTCGTATATCAAAATTTTTTCTTATGTAATGTCTGTGTAATTCTATCTATCACTAGATTATCAATCATATATCTTTGAAAAATAACATTACTTTTTAAATTTTGGGAATTTATATTCCATTAAAGAATAATTATACATTTCTTACTAAATTTTCTAGTGTTTTTCTAAGATAATTTCATTGATAACTCATATTCACATTCACAATACCCTTCCTTGAGAAATATATATTTTTTTAAAATTCACAAATCTATAAAAAAAACTATGACTAATGAAAGGAAATTTAGCAAGTTAATTTCATTTTCCCCTTGCAAATAATTGTTTTATGTGTTATAAGAACATATTAGATTATACCTCAACGTCATTATATGAAACAATAACTTCATGTTATTATTTTATTTCCCTTTAATTTTTTTCATTCATGTAGGATTTAAAATATGTATATTTTCTATAATTTTAGTTTTTTTATAACACCACATTTTTGCATGTTAATGTAAATAAAAATATAATATTTATTCTTCAACAGAATTCTGTTGAGATCTCAATATTTATGGGTAAATATCCTAGCATAAAATTTGTATGGAATGATTGGATGCAATTTTTTGAACAACATATAATTATTAAATTTATCCTAATAGAGTCTAATAGCTTTACACCATTGAATCGTTTAGGTAATTTATCTATATATTTGTTAAATACCTTATGAAAATCTATCAACATTGAGCATAATTATTTAAATTTAGTTACATATAACACATATTTCTATTATTTATATGATTCATTTCATACCATATTACATTATGGGTCTTATTCCCCATCCCAATCGGGAATTACTTACTTAAAAATTAAGAAGGTATCAAATTTTAGGACTGACCATCATTTTCAAGATTCCTAATATCAATTGTAGTAATCATAAAACCTTATTGAATCTATATATTTTCTTTTATAAAAATATCAATAATATTAAAACATATATATATAATAAAAAAAGACCACCTCACCTTTTAATTATGACATCCATTTCAACCAAATACTATATTACCATGATTATTAATTCACTTAATATGATCCAATATGGAATTAAAAAATTCAAAAATAAATTTCTTCATGAATAGAAGAATACTATTTAAACATTAAACTTCAAATAGATTTAATATATTTGAAGGATAACCTGAGCACCACTCTTATACTAGTTGTAGTTACTTATAAAAATTATTTTCAACTGTGATTGTGGAGATTAATATGTAACTTTATATATTTTATAATTTTCTCCCTAAAAAACCATTCATCACATGTTAGGAGGAATGAACACATAGTCATTACATAACCTTTCATCTTCAACATTAAATTTAAAGATTATCTTCAATTAATTTATGTTAATTTTATATTATCCTAACAACCACAATGAATACTATAATATATGATGTTCAACAATAAAAAGGCTAATTTTCGGGAATTAAATAGAATAATATATTACTATGCATTCCATTAGTATCGTTAAATGATTACAATGATTAGGGTATACCCTTGACCTCATGTATATTAAATTGCATCAAAATAATTATATTGAACTCCTTATTAGTAGAACATAGTTATGTAATGAAATAACAAATAATTTCTTTAAATTATAAGAAGAATTATTATACTTTTAAAAGTTTAATAGACATTCTACTATTCTTCTTAAATAATAGAAATTCCAAAATTTAGTGATAGAGACATTACTTTGATTAGTATATATTTTTATTATACTAATAATGAGATATATTAATGTATAAATAATACTTTAATCTTCATTAAATAGGAATAATTTCAATAGGATACATCACAATAAAATTCTTTTATTTCTATCTTAAAATTTAGCCTCCAGTCCTCACTTTTCAGGTTTTCTCACGTTATGAAATTTATTAATAAAGTGATTAAATCTTTTTTCATTTATTTTAATGTAATTTTATTTATTTACCCTATATCTCTCTCTCTTGAACACTAGAATTCATTTTTTTCACCAGGAATATATATAAATCCCTCATCTACTTTGAATTTTTATGTTGAAGATGAGAAAGTTACTTACATCAATAACTACTATAAACAAGAACATAATTTTTCCCCATTTTATAAATTTAAAAAATTATAAAATCATTTAATATGGTAAAATTTTTTTGAGGGTAAGTTATAGTTAAACTATTTTGAACTCATTATTCAATATCACTAATCATCATGATATAAGGGCCTGGTATTGAAGGCCCCATGAAGGATTGTATAGATAATCTGAAAGCTTATTGAACAAAACTAATCTTAACTAATTTATTATTCCTACCAGAAAAACCCTAGTGTAGGGCCACCAAAACAAAAATTGTAGGTATTCATGAACTTTTTTTCAATTTAACATAAAACTAGTTAAAACCACTAGAACTTATTTGGTAATATGGTGACAATATATTCAAAATTTCACTTCAAAATATTTTATTTTAGATTAAAAAGTTACTCATAATTTCATTCAATGTATTCAAATACCACATATTGATTGTTAATATAATTTAAATATTCTAAAGAAATTGAAATCATAAAAAAATAATTTTGATAAATGTGTTAATAATAAAATACAATATATCGAAGAATATATACTCATGATTTAATTACTTTTACTCAATTATATAAACTGAGCTTCCAATTAGATCCACTATAAATACTGAAAACGTAGACACATAAGAAACTTCCTTTGATTTGACAACATAATTGATCAAAATAATTGAATTATTATAATATTTTTAGCCTAATTGATTAATTAATATAACAGTACTTGAATAAAAGTATTCAAATAAAATATATTTAACCCATAAGTTTGGACCATCATCTCTGTGAGGGGAAACTTACTTGAATGTGGAAGGGATCGATGACTGTCTATAATTGAAATTGTATATAGATTTCACTGACCCCACATTTCATCTCATGTCATCTTATAAGACCCCTAATTAATAAATTATCCCTCCATAGAAAGGGTAAATAAAATATCCAGATATATTAAAAACATTTAAAAATAAATTCTTTAAAAAATATTTAAAAAATATATCAATATATTCTAAAGAAAAAAACATAAACCTCACATTGGTTCAAGGAAAACAATATTACGTAATTCCATAATGATTAAACTAAACTAGTCCTATAATTGAATAAATTAACCATCCAAACAAGATCCATGATCTACCTATATCCTACAACACATAATCAATTATTGTAGAAAGTCTATTAAATTTTATTAAGATATATTTATCTCCATAATCTAGTTTTACCTAGAATTAAATGCATATCCAATTTCAAATCACAATAGAACATCTCTAAAACTTCACAACATCAGTAATAATTTAAACAATTAATAAATATAATTCTAGAAAAAAAAATACTTTCTAAATTCCTTCAAAACATGAATTAAATTCTAGAGATCAAAACATTAATGTATCCAAATGATTGGTACAGTACCACAATTTGGAATAAAACAAGAATAGATTGAAAAATTATATTTTAGAATAATTATTCACTTATTGAGACCATCAAACCATTTTAATGTATTACAATGTCCAGTAATCCTAGATGTAAATAGTAACAACTAAGCATCAGTGATTGCATAGACACCCCCACCATAACATGGACATCAGGTCCTGGCCCTCCAAGTACCACAAGTTTTTCTATAGACATGTTGTCCCCACCTGGGGCCAAGCCACATGCATGAATGAGTCATCTAGTTAATAACTATAGCTAAAGACTCACACTTGTTCTTTCCAATGTGTGTTTTTCTCACTCACAGATACCCGGGTAAGCCTCAAAAAAGGGTACCCATCCTGATCACTTCTCCAGGCCAAGCAAGCTTAACTATGGAGTTTTAATCAGGTAGGCTCCTAAAATAAAAGGCTTGCCTTTTTATATGATTCATATCATTTAGTCATTAACCACATTAGCATTATCAAGTGTCACATCCCCCCCCCCTCAATTTAGAGCAGAACACCCTCTTGTGTACCCTATATCCCAACCCAAGGTGGGCCACCACACATAAGGCTGGGTTACGGATCTAATAACAAATGTATCAACTAGGCCCTGCTGACAACACAAACACCCCAACATAACATGTCCTTCGTGCCCTAACACATTAGGTACCACTAGTTTTCCAACAGACACATGCACTACATGAAATAAAATCATTTGATGAGGGGTCCTATTCCAAATGACCCATTACAAAAAATAGTGTTGTAAACACTTTATTCATGTTGAAAACACATTTATAATGGGTATTCCACAAAAACATTAAAAAATATATAAATTATTAATAAAATATAAAAAAATAAAAAAATTAATAATATACTCATAATATAAAAAATAATATAAAATTAAAATTAAAAATAAGATAAAAAAAGTAATAAAATTATTAAAATTATTAAATAAATATTCACAACAACAAAAATTTTAATAAAATAAATATAAAAATAATAAAGTATATTTATTATAAATAATTAATAAATAAATAATAAAAATAGTAAATAAAAAAAATATAATGGAGTAATAAAAATAATAAAAAATTATGAAATTATAAAAATTAAAAAAATACATAATAAAATATGAAATATTCCCGACAATATAAAAATGTAATATATATAAATTTATACATATGGATTAATAAAAAAATTACAAAAAAAATACATTCAATTGTTTATCATAAAAATTATATAAATCAGTGAGGGGCCCATATAGGGGACCTAGAGGAGATGGTGGAGGGAAAATCATCACAAAACCATGATTCAGACGTCGCACATACTCTATAGACTTCTAATGTTGTTCATTTGGTAATTGATGCATCTCCTCCTAATTCTACTACTCTTATCGATGAAGCTCTTCCTGATCCCTACAAATGGTCTCTATATATGCACACTGAGCTCACAACTACTCCTAATACTATTCACCAGATTATTATGACTCTCTATGAGATTCTCTCGAGCAGCACGATGACATCACAATGGTGAATAATAACTCTCAGGAATCATTTGATAGCCGATACAAACAACTAGGCCTTTTTTTACGGCATAGTGAGTCTCTTACCTCTATGCTACATCATTAAATCATGCTACACTGAAGATATCATACTCAATCTATTCCTGACTCTCAACATGTGTCTATGATTTTGTGGCCTCAAATGACACTTTTAGTTTCAATTTAAAAATATGAATAGTTAAATTATTATTTTCAGTTAATTTCAAAAAAATCAAAAAGAAATTATAATGATCACAATATGATGGTGGTCATCACCTCTAATCTCTCTAGTGATAGGATCATTTTACATCCTCTAATAAACGTTGAATTCTATAATATTGGGTTGTTCTACATACTATATGAGTATAAAATAAACCGTTCATATTTAAAGTTATATACATTATTAAAAAATATAAAATACCAAATGTTTCTGATGCATACAAAATGTAGATCTACCAACTCATTTCATCACCTCCTATCTCACCTAGTTCTGTCGAATTTATGATGGTCTCTTCTAGAAAGTATCTCCCACCCAATATAGTCATAATCCATCCCAACCCTAAGATGATATTCAATCTATTCAGTGGGTGAAAAATAATGATCAAATCATATGATTCTCAATTTATGTATTGATATCCTTATAAAATTGTGCAATAATTTACGATAATGCTCATGTACAAAACCTTCACATGCTTCCCAGATAAATTCTTATATGTTATTATCAATAGGATATCATAAAACTATAAAATAATTTATAATATAAAGTTATTAATTAATTAAATTTCAAAATAGATATTAATTATCTATGTATCATCCAATGATCCAACACGCAATGTTCAATATCAATGGGAATCTAATACCAAATAACACATGCTTTAGAAAAATAATTTTCAATATAGAACTTCCACATCCAACTGCAATCTGTGAAAATATTTCAGGAAATAACAAATAATCAAACAAATAGAATATAAATAAATTAATGAAAATTAATGAAAACTAACTAAATTACACAACTAAACATACTTCTTCATGTATAGATTCAAAGGAAGACATGGACGCCACTCAAGTACAGTGTCCAAAATTATCTACCTCGAAAGACCACGACCCCTCTAAGGTGTCACTGAACCACCAGAAGTTTGTTGGTTAGATGATCCAATGTCATGATCATCACTAGGTAAGTCAGCCTATTCTAACTCATGAAATAGATTCAAGTATATCAAAACCAAAAATGACTATTAGAAAATATTTGAAAATAAATATTATATATATGTATATAAATTATATATGATTATAACCAACATTTAAATATGTAAATTTTCATCTTCATCCCCATAATCATATATAATAGTGTTAATATCTACATATTCCTCTTCAGTATCATCAATTTCTATAGGATTTTCATTTTCATCATAGATTTCTATTTCAAACTCATTTGTTACATCAATAACATCATTTTCACCATAGGCCCTTAACTGAGGGGTTTCATCATCAATATTTGTGTCTCTTTATGGAAAATATAGATTTTTAGTGGTCTCTTGAAAAATTTTAATTCCTCTCACTTCACCAGTACCACATTCTTTTGGAATAACGAAATCCTACCATTATTTCATTTTAATTATGCTCCAAAAATCAAACAACACTCTTAATGTAGCAAAATACATTTCATAATATTTTTTTTCTTGATGAGCCAATATAAATAGTTCATTTACTATAAAAAGTATTTTATATTTCATATTATTGATTCCATGATACATATGAACATTCAAACCTCTATCATTATCCCATGATGGATATTTAAAAATTATTAACTAATTTTGTCCTAGATAACATAGATTAATCATTTCTTGCCACATACCATAAATGTCAAATTCAGTTTCTCTATGATGAGATCATCTCAATCAAACACTAATATTCATTTTTTTTATTCCTTATATGATATTTTATAAAATGAAAAATCATTTACCACATATAAATTATTATTTATAACCAATTTAGATGGTGGGTTCCTCTAAACAGTAGAGAAATTATCAATTTTTTCTGCATATTGAGATATTGGAATTTTTTAAAAAAATTATTAATATAATTTGTAATAAATTGATTTTATATATTAAACTATAAAAAATCTATTTTTTCTTGTTTCTGAAACTAGCCTAAAACATAATAGTCTAATATTCTTCAAAATCACATTCTGCAATTTGTGGAAACAATTTCTTGTTATAATTTTCATATAATCTACAAATAAAATGGTATTAATTTACTAGGAAAAATATTATATAATAATTGATAGGAGCACTCAAAATAAAAATATTTTCATTTATTCATAGTTGAGAGTAACATATGATAGATACCTATGATGTTAATCATCTGAAATCCACCATTCATGAAATCCACTAAATCCATGTTCGGATTGATTAAAAACAAATAATTGATTTCTCATTTCATCATCAATAATTCCTTCATTACAATCCATGAAGTAATGTTTTTAGGGACATTCTGATTGAAGATAATGAGAGTAGAAAAAATAAATTTCATCCTTCATATAAGCTTGTGCAATTTATCCTTGAAATGATGCTATTTCACGTACCATTTTCTTCAATTTCTCCATATATCACTCGAATGGGTGCATAGTCTGGATCTATACCTGACCACCTCATTTTTCATCATTTGGAAAATGTAATATCAATTATTCCATTGAATCAAAAAAAATATGCATGATGATTTTTTCCAATTTATATAAAATTAAAGTAGAATATTATTATAGTATACTTAGTGTGTCATAGTTTGTTATTTACATACAAATGTCTAAGAAAAAATTTAATATATTTGTTATTTCATCCCAAATTATAGAATTCAAAAAACCACTAAATCCTATAGATTTAAATATTAGCAATATAACTTGATAGTCATGACTTTTTAATCCTCTAATTTGAGAATTTCTGAAAAATATATTAAAATTGGAAACATAACCATCTAGAAGACTCCAATAATAAATCAATTGAAAAAATAATAAACTATTTTCTTTGGGAACTATGTATGATGCTTATGTCTTCATTAAATTCTATGATCTATCATTTTCATATAGTTCAAGTAATGATCACCTGTAAATTTTGGCAAGACCTAATCATTCCATTTCATTATCTTTCGTCTTACCTGGATTTTTAAAATTGTATAAAATATATTTTCAAAATATTTCTTCTCAATATACATGAAATCCAACATGAAATGAACCAAAAAATCAAACCAGTATGGAAAATCCCAAAAAGTACTCCATTTTATCAAATTATGTTCATTCCCAAATACAAAAAATTTCTATTTGTTTATAGTCCATCCAAATATAATGGGCGTTAGTGATGATACAATGTATTTTAACTCAACACCCGAGATCATTATAATAGGTTCATCTCGTTCAATTGTTCCTTTTCTAAAATGGTATCTATTAATATAAAAAGGATGAATATTAGGAATAAATCATTGATGACCATCAAAGAAACAAGTTTTTCTTCCATTAATGTGTCTAAATGATTGGTTAGCTCTTATATGGTAAGGAAATGACTTTGGACAATCTATACTCTAACCAAATAACATTCCATATATTAGGAAGTCACTAATTGTCCACAATAATGATGCTTTCATTAGAAAATTCAATTTCACAACAACATCATATGTACTAAAACCATTACTCAATAATAAATTTAACTCATCAATCAATGGATCCAAATTAACATCAATATTATTTTTCAGATCTCATAAAATTAATATGGATTAAAATATAAAGAGATCATAATTCAATGTCCAAGGAGATAAACTGTATTGATTTATAAAGACGGTCCAACAAGAATATTGACTACTAAAGAATCAAATAGACAAAAACCAACAGTAGAAATACCAAATCAGACATTTCGAGATTTTATAGAAAAAAGGTGGTTGTACATTGTCAAAAGTTTTCAATGAATCATAATCAGAAGGATGGTTTATGCCTTTATTAGATGAAATATTGGTTTTGTGACATAAAATCAATGATGGTGGATTTTGAGACATAAATAAACCTTAAAATGTATGTGTAATTGGGAAATATCTCTATTTTTTTTATAGGAATGAATCTAGACATTCCGTGTTGAGCCTCATTTTACCAATATTTTTCCTTTTTAAGAAAACTAATGAATGACCCATTTTCAACATAAAATAAAATCAGCCATTTGAACATGCATGAATATTTTAATAACTAAGTACCAAATTATGAAAAAGCCCCTTTCTCTCTTAGAAATTTGTAAGCAACACATTTCTTTCAAGTAAAAATGCTTTAACCAAAGAGAATATATGATAAAAAAATATATTTGACATTTTTTTATCTTGATTAATAGCAATATATTCTAAAACTGATCAAATTTTCTTATCTTGTAATTTGGATATAATTATTCCTTAGCAGACGTCATTAACTCGTTAAATTTGGTTGGTTTCAACTATAATGTTTTTTCAATATCATCCCATGTTTCAGTTTGATGGAAAGAAGAACCGGCCACATCATGTAATAAATTTTGAAAATGTAACCTATCTAGAACAAAATTATTAGTATCTTATCTGGAACTATGTTCAACATGTTTTTACCAAAAAACATGATCATTTTGAAAACCAAATCATAATAGATGTGCCAATTGTTGTCAAAATTGTAAAACCTCCTAAGATCACATTTAATTCAAGGAAACTTAATTTTTTCTTTCGAAAATACTTTTTTATGATTCAAATGATAAAAAAATCTTCAATACCCTCAATATATACATTATTTATACCAGAACTATTAGAATTCTTTCGATAATTTACCCAATTTCGATTATTTAATAAAGAAAATTGTCAAATTCCTTGCTCAATGTTTCTAAAAAAATATGAAATAAATCATTTTATGACTAATTTTATATAATAAAAATATGATCCAAATATGGAAATTATATTATTTATTGAACAAGTATAAATAATTTATTTTATAATCATAATGTTGAAGAAACCAATTTATGCCAACCATGTCTATATTTTTCATTATTTATACCTACCAAATCCAAATTTTTCATTACTCATCACTTTTAAATTAAATACTTATATCATTTTATGTTAACTAGTAATATATAATAAAAAATACTAATTATTACTATGTACGACCAATTAATAATAATTTTTAATAACTACGGTGATTTAAGGTGAATTTTTATTAATTATCATAACTCTATAATTATTATAGTTATTTAACATTAGTTTTTAGTAATTACTACAAATTATTAATAATTACTGCTACATAACACATATTATTACTATTTGTTTCTATTTTAAAACAATTATTTACTAATTCCAACTAATATTTACTAAATACTGCTAATTATGACTAATTTTTAAATATTATAGAAAAAGTTTACTAATTATTCCAAATTACCACTAATTACTACTAATTACTACTTATTATTACAATTATTATTAGTTTATATAAATATTTTTACTAATTACAACTAATTACCGCTAATTTTTACCAATTACTATTAATTTGCACTACATTTTTTATTTAACCCTAGTTAGTCTTATTTATTCATATTTAGTGTTATTTATTCCAATTTTGTTCTAATTATTTCTATTAATTCCTAATATGTCCTATTTATTCCCATTTAGGGATAATTATTGTTAATTATTAGTAATTATTAAAAATTACTCCTAAATACTGCTAATTTTTCCTAATTTTTCTAATTATTACTATTTTTTACTATTTGTAACTAATTGTCACTATTAATTAATAATAATTACTAATTATAACTATTTATTACTAATTATTACTATTTATTAATATTCATTACTATTTATTATTAATTACTTCTAATTAATGCTAATTTTAACTAATTGCCACTAATTAATGCGGATTATTTCTAATTACGATTATTTATTTCTATTTATTACTAGTTATTTATATTTATTACTATTTATTACTATTTATTTTTTATTATTCTTATTTATTACTAATTATCCAATTTTATTACTAATTTTTCCTAATTATTCCTAATTATTAATATTTAGTACTAATTATCAATACTTATTACTAATTATTACTAAGTATTTCTAATTATTTCGAATTATTTCTAATTAATACAAATTATTTATAATTATTACTAATTACTTCTAATTACCACATATTATAGCTAATTACTTCTAATTACCCCTAATTACCAGTAATTATTATAATTTATAAAAAAAATTGCAATTTTTTACTATTTATTACTAGTCATTTCTATTTAACGCTAATTATAGATAATTATTACTAATTAATGATAATTACCACTATTTTTATCTAAATACTACTAATTATTCCAAATTATCACAATTTATTTCTAATTACTGCTAATTATCGCTATTTATTCTTATTTCTTCCTATTTATTTCCAATTATTACTAATTATTTATTTTTATTAATAAATAATACTAATAATTTCTAATTGTTACTAATTATTATTAATTATTATTAATTATTACTATTTATTATTAATTATTACTAATTTTTTTATATTTTACTAATTACCACATATAAATGATAATTGCGGCCAATTATCGATAATTTCCGAAAATTACTGCAAATTACCACCAATTACCACTAATAACCGCTAATTACCACTAATTATTATAAAATATTCCAAATTATTACTTATTTTTTTAATTATTGCTAATTATAACTAATTATTATAAATTATTACTGATTATTAATAATTGTTACTAGTTATTACTAATTAATACTAATTTATAATAATTAATATTAATTACTTCTAATTATGAATAATTATTACTAATTACCACTAATAACTACAAATTAATACGAATTACACATAATTATTATTAAATAATGATAATTAAACCGAATTAATACAAATTAATACTATTTACTTTTAAATAAAAACAATAAATCATAATAAACCAACATATTTTTTAAAATAAATAAAGCAAAATTAAACAATCCAATTCTAATTTAATTTAATTTTTTCTAATTAGTAATTATTATTACATCTATAAAATAAAATGAATTAACTAAAAAAATAAAAGCAACAAATAAATTTGTTAAAACTACATTTTTCACAAGATTCAAGCCTTGAAAATTGCTCTACTGTAAAACATTTAACCTAAAAACATCCGAATAAAAAACATGAGAACACAGAAGGATGGAGGTGATAATAGAATTGTGAAATGAGTAGAAAATTAGGTGGAGTTATATATAGGTTTCAACATTTGTGATCGGTCCCATCATAAATCTTATCCCCCTATTAATTAGGGTCAGTGGTTGAAAAGTTATTTTTGATGGGTCCCATCACAAATACTTTTCTACCGACATACTATATGCAATAGGAGTAAAATCCCATCGCAAATAAAATGTAACTGGGATACTATTTATGATAAGGGTAACCACCCATTACATATACGCTTCCCAATGTTTTGAACACACCACACGCCAAAGCCTCTGGTGATGGGAAATGTATTCCAATCACAAACAATATCATAAGAATGTCTTATTTGTGACGGGAATAGGGTACCATCAAAAATAGTATCTCGCAATAGACTATTTGTGACGGGACCCTTCCCTGTCATAAATAACATACCCAAATACCAATTTTTTATTGGTGGTATTCCACACCATGTGGCACACCAACATTCCCGAATGGGATATCTCACTAATGATTATCCCCAAAAGAAAAGAATTATTATTTCTAGTGTGTTTTTCCTCATTCAAACAGACCTTATAAAACATCCAAGAAGGTCACCCATCCCCATCACTACTCCAGGTGAAGCCTGCATAACTATGGAGTTTTAATCAGGTAGGTTCCCAAAAAGAATGGTGCACCTTATTGACACGAGTCATATCATTTATCCATTTAACCCAATATCATTCTAGGGTGTTATATGAATTCAATCACAAAACATAAAATAAAAAATGAATCATCTCATATTAAAGACCAATCACTATTCAGAATTTTTCTATTTAATTTTATTTACCATGTATTTTTATTGATGTGGATTTTGTGAAACAAGTAATTTAGATAAGGATATATCTTTTGAATCCAAACGTCTAATTATTGTGCAATATTCTTTTTAATATGAAAATATAGTGTTTGATATGAAGCATTTTTATTAAGAATACTTTGATTTGAGTTCCATTTCATTTAAAAAACCAAACCAAATTACTTGAATTGTGTTAAATATAAAATTTTCTGATGTTATCTCAGTCAAATCCCAAATATTTTTATCCAATAAAAATAATTATGATTTCAACTATCCCTTCTATGAAAAATAGGATACTATGATCCAATAGGGTTTGGGGGTATATCTCATATACATTATCATCAACTAACAACCGCGAAACAAACACCTTTTCATTGACCCCCATTCATTCTATTGAAATGATTTCATGCAACCCTGATCAATTCCTCATCCTAGTCACAGTGAATAAAACCCACTAATAATTTATCATACATACTAGTAGATATAATTTGGAATAAATATTAATATATATAATTATGGGTATCAATGAAAAATCCTTTCATTTTTTTTACTTTTTCCCATTCACTGTTATAAAACATTCCCCTTCAACACATGATTTTTTATCTATCTTTTATTGGACCACATTTTAAAGATCCCCCAATAAACAAGTATATTACTACATTAATGTCATTACTAATAGTGTTTTTCCAGAAATGGGATTTGTCTATAGGGAGATGTTTTTTGGATTAATTGTAAGGAAAATAATTAAAACCAATTCTAGTATATAGGCCTCATAACATAAAGTGACCTAAGGAGTATCAACCTTGATAGGTGAAGAAACAACACACTTTTCTAATTCAGAAACAAAGTCCACTCCCATTGAAGATCCTATATATTTTTTATTCTTTCACTATTTATTACTATAACATATCATATCATGGAATTTATATTCAAGGATGGGAAATAACCCACCCCTCGACCCTAACATTTGTAGATTAATTAGAAGTAGTACAGACTTTCAAAAATAATATATTTTATAAAACATAGTTAAATTAAAATCATGTTTATCAGAAAATATCATTCCACCCCCATTTTAATTATATCTCAATGTATTTCAATTAGAAAAATTATTCCCCATCTTTTTTCGAAATATAACTCCCCCAAAAAAAATTAATAGAATCATTTATCTTCTCACAAACCCATTTTTGTATGTTAAATGGACAAATAGAAAAATTAAATAATGAACTAGATATTACATTACTAGGCATGTATCTATTGAGGTTTGAAATATTCTTTCATTTATATCCTTAAAACAATATTTACCTAATATGTATTAATATCCTAAACATTATTAAGGGTTTTAGATTTTATATAATATTTTATTACTTTAGAATTGTATTTTTTTCAACATTAGTTGTCGAATTTTATTGTGATGTGTTATTGATGAATTATAAAATTTTTTTATTTTAAAATATTATAACATTATTTAGACTATATAGTTGATAGAAATAAATTATATTATAAATTTATTATTATATCATTTTTTAGTTTAAAGAAATAAATATATATTCATCAAATTAAAATATAATAAATAATCAATCATGTGTAACTTGATGATCATCTATTGAATGTAAAATGAATTGAAAAATCATTTTTTTTTAATTATAAAATGAATCTGGAATGAATTTTTATAAATAATGAAAATAAAATCCTTTAAGAGTAAATAAAACACACTATTTCCCTTTGATACAAAAGAATGGGTAAATACCATATAATCCATAAATCATTTTAATAATGTTAAGAATGATAGAATAGCATTAAAATGGGTCATAAATAGAGATTCAAATTTTCAATTAAATGGGAAATGAAGCATCAATGTTCGTTTTATATTTTTGTTTAAGGGGATTCTTTATCAATTGACATATTTGAATTCTATAGGACACATCCACTAAACAATATTTTGTTTGAAATTAAAATAAACGATATAGGATAATAAAGAAAAATATTAATGAATATTTCTCTTGTGTTTGAGGTTGATAATATCAAAGGATACATTTTCATGTTATTTTTAAAATAATTTAAATCCTTTTAATATTTTTTTATATTATATATGATTCATTATTAAAAAATAATTATGGGTGATAATAAATAATGATATACAGTAAGGATTTTAAAACTACATAATTATTAACCTGGATGACATAAAATGGGACTTGAACATATTGAAGGTGTAAAAAAGTCACACATATTGGTAAAAATGATATAGTTGGTTTTTTATCTTTTATTGATGATTAAATTTTCTTTTCTTATAGACGGGAGATTGATGTAACATTGTTTATCCTTTTAGAATGTGTGTATTATTGACTTTGTATTTTAATATTTTTTATAAAACTATTTTAATTAACTTATAAAAAATATTAGGAAATTAAAATTAACTGGAATTTATGCCCTAAAATATTTTAAATAATATTGTATTCTATTTTTTTCATGGATTATCAAACTCCACATACACATTAGACTAACCGTCATATTGATGGTAAATCAAGAAAACCATCGGGTTCTTTTATACAATTTTCTACCTTTTAAAATTATTTTAAAGATATCTAAATGTTATGTAACTAATAAATATGGTAAAATATATATAATAAGAATGATTAAAGTAAAGAGGTGAAAATATTTTTATTTAATTATTTTCAGGATTCATATAATCATAGTAAATCATTTATTATGTAGCATAGGGGTTACAACCTATAATAATATTTTCTTATGATTGAAGTGAGACCAAGATACCTATTATAATACCTAAAATATTAAACTCCTAAAAAACATAGATGTATTATTTTTTATGTTATTTTTTTGGATTTATAATTTACTTATATTTTAATAGACTATATTCCTTCAAAATAATGGCCTATATAAACCTATAATTTCAATATAAACTGAAAATCAAACACTAAATCCCTAGATAAAATTATGTATTCTTCTAAAAAATTAATCTCTTTTATCAAACCCACACTATTAAAAAACATAAAGTTTTGGGGTATTATAAAGGAATTTTTTTATAAGCTCTTACTTTTGTAACATAGCATCTGTTAAGGGTCTCTCTGATGCTATTAGTGGTTTCATTGATGTGAATTAAAGGAAGAAGCTTCTAGAGTTTCTATTTCTATAGGATGATTCATGTCATTACATGTTGATATGTGTCACACAATGTGTTCTTATTTTTGAAGGTGCATTTTTGTGTAGGAATTAGTCAAGGCCTTGGATTATAGCCTCTGAGATTCACCCTCCATTCTATTTTGGGTAGGAATACTATTCACATAATGATTGGAGTTTTTCAGATCATAGCGAGACTTGGAAATGATTTGGTGTAGGAGAAACCCTTACATATAAAATGAAGAAGCCTTACGTATGGATTTAATCATGTTTAAATAATATTTGTTTTTAAGATATTGAAATTAATGGTGTTTCCATTTCATGATAGACTAGAGATAGGGTTTCATGGTTCTACCATTTTAGAGATTTCTGTGTTGGTGTACTTAGGTGATGTCATTGTAGTTTTTTGAAAATTAAATGGGTTGGGTATAAGGCCAAAGAACAAGACATAATTATTATGTATTTGAAAATGGTTTCCTGACACCCTTGAATGTGTTTGGAACATAATTGTATCCACAAAATTAATATATGTTTATAGAGATAAAAGAGGGAGTCTTGAAATTAGATCGTTCCATGATCTTTGGATATAGGCCTATTGTGGTTTGGTGTATCTCGGTCCTGATATGAGGTTTTATTTTCCAAGAAATATTATAATTTTGAGGAGCCTTGTGAATTATTTTTATTTTATCCTCTTTCTCTCAAGACTGAATTGGTTCTAGGATCTATTTAGATGATCCAAGGGTCCTTAATTTAATTCATAACCATTTTATTGTGAGATAATGATTCCAAAACCATGGAATCACTATTTTCCACATATTTATCTTCTGGTTCCTCTCTAATTCCTTCCCTCCATGAGGTCAAAGTTCTTCCAAATTGTTGTTTTTTAGTTACTTTTGGGATTTGATGTGGAATTATTTATGGAAATAATTCTTCCAAAATAATTGGTCATATTTGAATGTCTATGTTAGGTTTTCTCATCCCTTATTCCATTCTCATTCATTGAATTTTATCTTAATATCGAGGTATGGGATTCAAATATTCTCGTTTATTTTATATGTCAATTTGGGATTACAATATATATGTTCTTTTTAGTTAAACTATGGGATTTATCTAAAGGATAAAACAATCTATAATATAATAATTGGGAGATATTTTATGGGTGTTGTGATTCACATGCAATTTTTTTTAATCAATGATCATATATTCTTGTAACTTTTATGGTATTATGAATGTTAATGTTTTAATTTATTTATTCCTTGTAATATTTATCATTCTAAAATATTGTAATGTAATGTAAATAATTTGAGATAAATATAATAACAAATCAGAAAAATGGATTGAGTTGGTCATTATTTCTTAAATCTTCCTCCAATGATAATATTGTTTCTTAAAACATTTTTATTTGTTTAATAAATGAACTACTAGATGATTATTATTTTGTTAGATATTTAAATGTGAACACATTTTAATAATTCAATAAATTTGGATAAAAATAAATTTATTTATTTTCAGAATGAATAAGTAGTAACATGATAAGTTTAGATGTTATTTTCCATAATAATTCATCTTTTAAATTATCGAACACTGATTCCAGTATGATATTTATTATAGCTAGAAATTTAATTTTCTTCCATACTTATATTGTAATGATAGATCCTTTATTGATAATTAATAATAAAAATTTTATGGTTAGTTTTAATGTTGTAGGTTCACACGTTTTGATGAGAGTGTGTTAGTGTCTTGTTGTGGTTAATGATGGGATAGTGTAGATTGATTTGGATGGTTTTATAGATAATGTTGTGATGGTCGGATCTAGTTAGGAGCCATTTTTTATTAATAAATCTATTATTTTTATTTTTTTAATTATTTCATGCTTAATATATGTTTCATATCTCATTATGGGTATATGTTTTCCTGGATATTAGTCAGATTGTGTCATAGAGAACCCAAAATTATAAATACTGAATGAAATATTAATAAAAAACTAGAATGGGTGTTGATAATGATAGTGATATAATAATTGAAAATCCATGGAATGAAAAATGATCTAACGTTATTATATTTTAAATATTATTTTTTAATATCAAATAGAAATATACATTTAATTTAGATAGTAAATATATTAAACCATAATTGGGGATGAGTTGTTGTAAAATTATTAGTACATAAACTATATATATTACATGTGATAAAGATGATTTTTATACTTATTTCTCTAGAAGATCGATTTTAGTCCTTATTAATGGAAAATGGGATTTTATATGGGACATTAGCAATAAATAAACTCCAGGGTTATGAAATTTATTCTAGAATGGTTGTGTAATATATATATTCTATTATTTCATATGCTCCACCACCTGGGACAATTGGGGTGGATAACACAGAAATTTATCTGTGTTTTCAATGTGCCTTACTAATATCATTTTTTTAATGAGGATATAAATGGTTAACTACTCCCTAGGCCCATAATCTCATTCAAAAATATATTTGTCATGTTACTATGTTCGAGCTATGGTTCCGTATAATTATAGAATGTGTAACCACATGGGATGTAATAGCTCACAGTTTTGACGTACATGTATATGTAGTCTATAGAGACTGATGGTGATAATATATACTAATATTTAGGTTGCAATGGATCATGCCATTATGATTTGATTATTAGAATGTTATATTGATATAATCATAATTAGTTATCACATATGTTCATTATGATATATGGAGAGGATAAGAGAATTAGGACATATGATATAAGGGTTTGAGGTAACTAGTATATTGGGAAAGCGATATTGGGGTACCCGTAATATATATATATATATATATATAATTTTTGATTTGTGTTACCTATTTCCTTGAAAAACATGATTAGAGATCCATAGTGAGTTTGAGAATATATTTACCAGACATTCAAGATGATTATATTTCTCTTTTTATTTATTAGGGAACATGTATTCTTCTTCCACATTTGAATAAAAGACTCAAGAAATATCCAAATGAGTATACCTATAAAATCATCCATACAATATTATATATGTATATATATTTACATATATATTTCAGTATGTGTTTGTATTATTTCATTCCCTTCAAGGTGTGTGTAAGATCAAGATTGATGTTTTTAGCTAGTAGAGGTTGTTCAAGAGTAGCTGGTGTTTATGGTTTCTTCCTAGAAAATTTTTTTCTGGTATATTTTTATATCATTTTTATTTTTTTGGAATTTCATGTAAATGTATTTTTTATATTATGATATATATTTTATTAGAATATTAATTATTCATTTTATAAGAAATTATTATTTCAATGAATCCCCTATTTTTTAGTTATATACCCTCAGTGTTAGTAACTAACATATCCCATATTGGTGGGAGGTTTCATATGTTACATTTTGGTTTACTGTGAACATATGGAAAACACCCGTGGGAGTCAATCATCAAAAGTTATATCAGAGATTTTGGATGAGAGTTATGATAGATCATGTGGATATGAATTGGTTAGGATTCCATGGGTTGTATAGGAAACAATATTATCTATACATTGAGTATATGCTTTAAGAAATGGAGACTAGATAGGACAGTAGTTTATAGGGGCCATTAATACATAATTCCAGGACCTTATATTTACATAATGCACTAAAAGATTTTTCACAACCTATTGGGTATAAACCAATGTAGGGATCATACATCAAATTTTTTGGGCATTTTCTTGAATAGGGAAAATAAGATGAATTAAGATGAATATTAGATATTCCATGTGTCAATTTTTGGAGTCCCAAAAATTTCTCTTCTATTGGAATGTGTATAATTTAATGTTTATATCAGGATCATGTAACTAATATTTAGTTTTATTCACCTGTATATTTCATTCATTTTTTAGTAGAAAAAGATTAAACAAATATAATGATGCTTCGAGAGTATCCACACATAACCAAGAATATTCTGAGGGATAACTGTATTATGCATTATAACAGTATGTTCCATTGATGGGAACTAATGGATGGTTATATGAGTTTAATATTACTTTTATTTTGATCCCTTAATGGTGGGAGAACTAGATTATACTTTATAATAGTATAATACATAGAGTTAATCATTAGTGTTGATTTTCTATCCTTTGTGATTGTGGGGAGCCACCAGTTTCATCGAATAAGTTACTTGATTAGTTTTAAGCCACATTCATTTTTTTGTGAAAGAGGTGTGTTGGAAGGAGACTCTTACTCTCTTCCACAGATATTTCATCATGAGAGAGTTTGTTATTTGATTCAAGATACTTATACATTTTTCATGAGATTATTGACCCAAAAAAGATGTTAGGGTTATGAAATTGGAATGGGCATTGAATTCATATATGTATGGTCATATAAACCTATTCACATTGTTTATATATCTGGAGACACTAAAAATAGATGATGATATGAATAGGATACTAGTTAGGAATGGATAATCATTTTAGGTGATTCGTCAGGATTCTTCAAGAAGTATAGTTATGGGTAGTGGTTCTTAGTTTTTTATACATTGAATATTTTAGACTGTAGAGATTCAAACACTACTCCATTATTCTCATTTAAGTATATTTTTAAATTACCATACCATTATCAAGATATAAAAATTATTGGTTTTACATGTGATATTTTATTAATTGTTGTAATATAAGACAAGTTTGTAACAGTAATAGGTGTATTTACGAATTGATTAACTTATATGAGATGGAGTTATTAGTGGATATCCCCACAATGTCCCTCAATGAATGGGATAATTAGAAATGATTATCCATGGAAGTGGTAAATATTTGAGCTACAAATGTTATAGATTGGTACATGGTAAAATGACTGAATTAGAGTTATAAAATCTAATAAATTCTAACATCATGTTAGGTAATATCTATTTATATTATATTTAGGTTTTTTGATTGATTGTGGTTCTCAAGAATCTATCATTTCTCTCACCCTAGATTGTGGTCTAATACAAAAGGTGGAGATGTTTTTAGTGACCTTGGTGAGGAATACTCTCTTTAGAGGCGTTGTTTTTTTGTACAATGGTTGTTGTGGTTGTCAGATGATGTTAGAGAATCATATATCTTAAAGATATTTCCTTTGGTTTTAGATATATCTATATGAGACCATCCTTCACAAGAACATGATGTATTGTATGAAGCATATCATTGATTTTTTCCAGAGTCATTTCATATTTTTTTATGCAGACATTAATCATTCTGTGTTCATTAGTGAGTGAGATCATTTTATAGGATGCATAGAGGTCATGTCATTTTCATCAATGATAACCTAGTGAGGTTGAGTTTGGAGTAGGTTAAACCATAGATTTATATCAGGGATATTGAAGGTGTACCCTGAAGCCTTTTCTAAGGTTGTTGAGTTCCTCCAACCATTATGAGACAATGTTTGGGATAGGGTTACAAAAAACTATACTTCTGAAATTAATTTCCCATATAAGAAGAAACATTTAGATCTACTAGTGATATAGTTCAAATTTTTGATATTTTGTAAAGATAATTTATTCAACATAGTGTTTAACCCTATGGGTTAATAGTCTTGTTGATGAAAATTAATGATTTTAGTCTATGATAATGTATTTTTAATAATTAATTTTACCTAATGATTGTAATGAAATATTATCATATCTCACAGATTAATGATCTACATGATTAGTCATAAGGATATTGTTAGTTCTTCAAGATCTATTTTTTGTTAGGATATCATCAGTTGTGGTTGAAGGAATAATATATTATTAAGACATGATCCATATGTTGGTAGTAAAACTATATGTTCATGGTAATTAAATTTATAGTTAAGAATACACTATATATGTTAAATTACTAGTGACATTATTTCTTGACTTTCGTGATTAGTTCATGGGGTAGTTAATTTGAAACATCCTTTTTATAATTTCATTCATAGGAAGATCGTGGAAAGAATATTTATGTCAATATTTATATTATATTACATCATCTTCTACTAAAGAAACTGCCTATTTATATGTTTTTAGGTTATGAGGTGAATTTATTATGTCATGGTGTGTCTCATAAAGGAGTATTTTGGAATCCATTAAATATAAATGAGGTTGTTTCTTGGGTTTCCCCTAAAAATTTTGTAGATTTTCAATGTTTTTATCATCTTGATATATTTTACAGAAAATTTTACTCATTTAATATCAAGTTGTAACTCATATGACTACCTTGAATATTAAGTATCCATATTTTATATGGAGTTATAAATTATAAGATAGTTTTGGTCATTTAAATGAGAAGTTGATTAGTGAAATTTTTATCCATCTTCCAAAAGGACTGTTTTAAATTTTATGTTTATTGTGATTATTTACACTTCTAACTAGGATTTAATTAGATGATATATAGAGAATTTATGTCCTATAGGTTCTAGATGTTATGAACTCATAAATTTAACTATGTTTTACATGATCTCATTCTTACCACAGTCATATTTTCATTAAAGTTTTGGGAATAATATCTCATTAATGAATATTTTAAGGTCTTCGTGAATGGTAAGAATTTTAGATAAATCAGATCCTAGAGTAATATGAACATAAAATAGTGATAGTAGATAAAATAATAATAGGATAGTGGCTTTGATATTTCCAATACCCTAGGAAAGTGGAATTTTGTTTCTCTTATTGTAAGTAAAAAACCTGCAATATGATGTTTTTTGTGAGTCTGAGGATCCATGTTTATTGATGGATCCATCTATAGTGATGCACCTAGATATGTGAGTAATTTGGGGTTTGGGGTTCCTCTACAAGATTTTAGTTTCATTTTATTTGGTGTAGTATATAGAGGAATTTTAGTTAGGGTATTCTGAGGTTGAAGTCTGTTAGTATTTGTTTGTTTATATGTCTCCATGAATGGACTATGAATGTCGTGTTAAATATGTTATTTAAGTGGGGGGTCTTCAATTATTCTATGATGTGTGAGGTGGTTCACTGTGAGTTTCACATCCCATCTTTTGATATTCATTTGGATGTGTCTATGATATATCATGATATCAGAGGTCATTTTGTGTGTTATGGTATAAAATGATATATGGAAGTGTTCATGAATTTTTATTTCATCTAACAGAAGGTGAATATTTAATATCTTATGACTAGTGGGTTTCTTAATCTATTTTATGTTCTCTATTGAAAGTCGGAAGACATCCAGATGGATTTTTTGATATATTTTCTAGGATCCGAGGGTGAATATGATGTTATCTAGGTGATTATGGAGCATTTGATGATGTCATAATGCTTCTCAATGATTATTAATTCCATCATTATGAATGTAATATGAAGCCTCTATTTTTTGGATATTGTGCAGATACACACTGTTTCATGGATCCTCATCTCATATCATGATCTTAATTTTACCTATATAGTATGGAATACCTTATAGAATGATTTCATCTCCCAAATATGATCTATAATAAGACACTGGGGATTCATAAATGAATCAGATACCCTAATTTGAATTTGGATATAATAATTGTAATCAGTACCCATTGGATTGGAATTATATTAAACACAAAATTTCTAAACATGTAGGTCTATTTGGAATTTTATCAAGGTTTTAGAGTCAATAATTTTAAATAAAAAATTGGTGTGGAACATAAAAGAGAAGTTTAATGTGATTTCTGAGAAGGTGAAGGTGTTACAAGATTGTTATAATTCCTATGCTGGTTGTTGAAGGATGCCTATGGAATATGAAATTTTAGATTTTTTAGGAAGTAATATCCTTATTATAGATAGTGGAGTTTTTTCATGAGAGTGAGATTTATCCATATGTTTTTAGGCCATTGGATTTATTAGAGCACATTAGTGAAGTTATATATCAATTAGTTATACCCACACATATGGACCTAATTCATTAAATTTTTACATATTTCAACATCATTGATATATTCACGAGGATTATAATATAATTTATTGGGGAGATTTATATGGTGATAACGATGCTATGATTCATAAATCACCACTTTAAATATAATACCATCTACAGAAGGTTTTGTGTGGGTATATTTTATGTTGGTTTGTATTGTGTTGAGAAATATTGGGTTATAATAAAGTACATGGGAAGGTGAGTCATATTTTTTCACTCAATATCCTAATTATTTTAGTGATTAATTTTCTAAAAATGATATGCATGAATCATTTTGATTTATTTGATGTTTTATGTTATCTTGTTATTATTTTTTCTTCCCATATGCTGAGTTTTATATGTTTTTTTTATAGTGATATCTCCTAGAGGTATCCCATGGGTTTTTTGTTCGTGACCCCTTATGATTACATTGATTCTTCTTTTGATTAACAAATATCAGAATAATTTAAGATGAATAAAATATAATATCCTAAATTTTTTTTAAACTCTTAACTTCTAATTTATTGGGTGATGTGTGAGTCCTGAGAGTACTAGGTGGTAGATGGTTGTTTAATGAATGGAAGGATCTATAATAGTTATGATTCTGCCAGAAGGGTCCTGAATTGATGGGAATATTTGTTTCACATAGTGAGTTATCATTGAGAATTTTAAATGTGATGTGAGTAGGTGCCTCGGCCTATGTGATTATATCGTGAGAGTTATTTAGCGAATTTTGTCATGTTAGAAACTTATTCATGGAATAACCAGATATGGGGACAATATGAATGGTCTTTAGGAGTATTTTACTTATGTGAAAAGGAATACGTTTTGAAAAACTAATTATTATAAATGTATATACACCAGCATAGTTTCATTTGTATTTTTAAAGTCACAGTATGAGGGATACTTCCCTGAGGTGATGGGCATGAGTTTGGGTTCCTTGGTTGTACCATATTGGAGATTATCATTTCAAGGTACTTTGGGAACATCATGATTTATGTTGGGGGTCAAGATGGATGAGGGGGAAGGACTGGGAATATACCTTTATTAATAGTTCATTGAATATTGTTGTGGGAAACCCTTCACCACATTTCAAACCCCATTGTATTGATATAATAAATAATTAATAACTGTAATAAAAGGTGGTGGTATATGATGAGATCACCATGTTTACTTCAAATCAAGACCCATTTTATTTAAATGAATTCCTTTTATTCAATGATACTACATTTTATATCCCATATTATAAATTTGAGTCGATTATCAAATTATTCATATTTTCCACTTCTTATCTAATAAAATAGTTTATTGTTAGTGTTTTTATATGATCACAATACATTATGATCAATTTCTAGTACATTTCATGGGTAACAAATTTCATCAAACAAGGTATCTCTCTTTACCTCCTTTTTTTATCATGTTTATATCATGGTCCTTATTTTCATGGTATGTAAATTATTCCCTATTATTTTTTAGGGTTCTTGTTGAAATTGCTTTGGAATTATTGATTGAATTATAACCTTTGGAATAATATTTCTATATGAGGGTTTTTGTAGGGGTACCTCATCATTCTTTACATTCTCATTTGGTGAACATTAAAAGCTTCATATCAAGGTAGGGGATTTGAAGAATATGTATTATTTTGTATGATAATATGGGATTATAATACTTATGTTTTAATTTTATAAATATTATAATTGTGCTAAAGAAGAATATAATTCAAAATATATGAATTTAATGTAATTGGAAGGGTGTTTTGATTTTGGTATGATTAATATTTTTTCCAAGATGTTTTCGATAGATTATTCTCATGATTTTTTCAAAGTTACTTTTATGATTATTTTTGTTCCATTGACTATCTAACATTATTAAATATTATTAAACACTATAAATATAGTTATAATTAATGAGGCATATGAATTTTATTATCATTTTTTATAAAACTACCTATAATGATGATGTTTTTTAACATATTTATTTATTTAAACTAGCTCATACTAGATAATTCATATTAGGTTTATTATTTTTATAAAAACATATTTTAACTAATTGATTAATCAAAATGGTAAAAAATATGTTTGTTACTAGAATTAATAAATTGTTTCTGAATACAATAATTCCTCATTTGAAAAAATATTACTTTCTTTAATGGATTTTGCATTAATCAATGGATAATATTTATTTAATTTGTAATTTTTATTTAATTATCTAAAAATTTAGTAATGATAGTGTCCATGATTTGAATTTATATGAAAACCAATATGGATTGTTTTAGAGGACAAGTTTTAGTAGTTCTAAAAAGGGTGGGAAAGTGGATTAATGTTGTTGATGATAGGATAGTGTGGAATGGTTTTTAATGCTGTTAGGGATAATAATTATATGGTTAGAGTGGGGTTGGATATAAGAATAGTGTTTTTTCATGTGTTTTAGTTGTTTTTATTATTTATTCCTTATTTTGTAATGATTATATCATTGTTTGTTTATCTTTTCCATGAGATGGGTCAGCTAAATCATAGAATACCTAGAATCATGAAGTGATAATTTAATTATAATTGAAATTATAGGAATGGTTATTGATGATGTAATTAATGAATAAGATGGGATGTGAATGAATAAATAATGATTAGAAGTTATTAGACATGAAATATTAAATTCTAATAATTAATACAATGTTACATTGGATTAATACGGTTAATATATTAAAACACAGTTAAGGATGGGTTATAATGAATAGTCTGGTAATAAAATTATAATAGATGATTATAGATAAGGATAATACATGAAGATAGTGTTACTAGAAGTTATCTTCTCAGTATAAATAAATACAAGTTTTTTCATCATGGAAAATGATTCCTATAACTCTAGTTTAGGGTTTGGTAATTACCACAAAAATGGTTGTGTGTTATATAAATAGTTATTTTATGTTATTTATTATGCTCCACCACCTGATCCAATTGGGGTCCTCAATACACATATTTTTATTTGGATTCTGGGTTTCTCCCCTATAAAAGCCTAGGTATTTGAAGAATAAAAAATTTCCATATATTTTTAGTGTTTATTATTTAGATTCTTTATAATAATATTATGAAAATTTTGTATTCAAAATGAAAAAGGATTATTTCTGACCAAATTAGATTTCATTCATTAATGGTTTTATTAAATATCATGGTTTAATAATTTTCGAAATTTATTTTTAATAAATTGACTTCATTTATGAATTTAGGATATAAAAAAAACTAAGATTATTTTTTATGAATTATTTGGGATTTTGTTTCAAGGATTAGTGAAAAATAATAAATTTACTATTGAAAAATGTATTTTATTTTGGATTATTAAAATTTAAGATTATATTTTTGATTAATTTTAAAACTTCAATAGTTTGTTTTTTATTTGAAATAATCCAATTACAATTTTTGAAATTAATTTTCTAATTGTATTTCATATAAAATTATTTGTACTTAAAATTGAAGTTTTCAAAAATAAATATTTTTCAACACACATTTATGATTTAATTTCTTATTATATAATTCAAATTATATAATTTAAATTTCAGAAAAATTAATTCAATATTTGGAATTAGTGGGTCCAACATTTGAAAATTTTCTCTATTATTTTTATACATTACAAATAGTTAACTGAGTAAATTTTTTACCATGGTAAAGGGTAAATTGGTTAATTAAATATAAAAATAAAATCATAAGGAACATGGAATGACCCAAATATAAGATTTAATTTTATTAAAGGAGTATATCACATCCATAATACCTAAAAAGGTTAATAAATGTCATTTTGTGGCTACTTGGAAATGAATTGAACCATTATATTATTTAAGTGAATATAAAGCTAATAATGTCACACTCTTTGTTTAAATAACTATAATATTTTAAAGATAGGGATAAAAAAGGGATAAAATTATTTATAATTATTCATTAAAAATAGATATTATTTTTTCTATCCTGGTAATTCATTTTTTATTCTTAGTAATAAAATAATTACTTTAAAATATTACACAATACCGATGAAATAACTATTCAATTAATTGGAAAATATTATAAATCATGGAAAAATTCATAAAAATAATATGATTTGAAAAAATCTTCATTTAAAATTATTTTAGATATTTAATTGGAATAATATTTAGGTTTTAATTCACTGTATTATAATATTTTTCTTTTCTTTTAGGTTTAAAAGTCCAATTATATGAATAGTTCCAAAATTGAGAATAATGTTATTTTATAATAGATAATATTTTATTAAATAATTTCAAATTCATTAAAATATTATCTTTAAGAAAGTAACCGGTATATGGTTGATGATTTCAAAATGGTGTATTTTGTTTGTTATTTTTTCTTTTATAGTAACTATATTATCCCATTATGAATAAAGAGGAATTTATATTATCGTCATAGTAAAAATGGTTCACAAGGGATAAAAAAACATAATATTACAAATATGATCCAAAATTCTCTAAATTTTAATTTATAAGAGTATTTAAAATAATATTAATATTACCTTCTTATTTCATAAATTTATTGTCAATTGGACATCCCATGTTGAACCTCACATCAATTATAAAAGGGAACATATTCTCCTCGTTTATTCACACTTTAAAAGAATGTTTCCCCCAAGATCATACCAAATAACTTCTATAAATACCTAATCACATCATAGTTGCTTATTTATGTTATAATATAGAGCTTATAATCCTTAATTTTTAGTAAAAATGATGTTTACTAGAGAAGAGGTTTTGTTATTAATCGAGTGTTTCTGTTTTATTTACTCTTCCATCCCTTGAAGTATTCCATAACCACGATTATATTAAAATAAATAACTTTCATATAATAATATTTAATTATGTTTATGTAATAAATTATATCAATCTCTATCCTTTAACAAATGGTAGTGGAATCAATCATTATATTGTATGACGTACAACATCCACGTGAATGAATGTAACTCATTTTCCATCACCACCACTCACATCTAGTTTGGCGATGAATTATAGATATATATAAATAAATGATATTAATTAAAAATTTATCATTATTAAAATAAAATATATCATTTACATTCCTAACATTCCATTCACTAAAAAATGATTTCATCATTCCAACATACATGTGGACCACCACCTGTATGAAGCAATATGGTTATTTTTCAATCTCTACATCAAATTGATTATATATATAGGCATGTTAAAAGAGTTATATGATATTTATGATTTCGTGATCATTCTGGAAAGTTAAAATACAACCTTCCATATTTCAATTATAATCATTGAATATATTAACATTACTCATGTGTATATACGGCCTACCGTCTACATTTTTGGAACAGAGTTCATGTTTCAATTCCATATTTCATGATTGGTTTTAAAAGTGTAAATTATTTATAAAAATGATAATTATTTCATTATTATTATTATTATTATTATTTTATAAATTTTGGAATTATATCATCGTTTACTGTAGTCAACATAATGATTACATTTTAGATATATGATCTGAATTTCATTAAAATTTATAACATAAACATAATTGAATGATTAATTTATTATAATATGGTAATAGATAAAATCAAATTATGAATAAAATAGATAAATATTGTAATATATATATATATATATATATATATTATCTAGGAATATAATGATCGTATGTGATGAGTCGGACTCAAAGTAAGTGGCTGTCTTTTAAAAATCAACTTTTAATTTTTCCATTAAAACACTCATTTTAATCAATGTACTTATTTTTTAAAAAAAATTATGAATTTATTTTGAAATAAATAATTTATAGTGGAAATTGTTTTGTCTCAATCATTACTCTTAAAATAAATATTATTAATTAATTTTTTAAATTTAGGTGAAAGAGAAATAAGAAATGTTTTATTTTAATAGATACAGAATCAATGAATTTTTCACCACCAAAACCATTATTTGAAATCATTTATAATAATTGATGTTCCAATTAAATAAAATTCCTCCTTCCTTATGCTCAGGTTATTTTTTTTAAAAAAATTCAATGTCAAATTGATAGTTTGATATCCAAATTTTTTTTGGATGGTTGGAAGTAAAAGATTCAAAATTTGAAGCTTTTATATGTAATTATTATCTTATGGTTATTTAGAATTTTTTGTATAGCTGGTTGGTTCTGTTATAAAAAAATGATGGTATGATATTTTAAATCAAATCAATTATTTGGGTAATTTTTATATTTCTAATTTGACTATGAGGGTTATTCCATGTATAATTTAGATTGTTATTTCAGTGTAAATGTGAAGGTTATTCCATGTCTAACAGTGATGGTTACACAATGTATACTTGTGATGGTTATTAGACAAGTTAGAGTGATATGAAAATGATTAATAAATATTACTAAATTTTTTATTAATTCCATCATTGGGTTTTTATAAGAATATTGTGATTTATCATGGTATGATAATAATCTTTTATGTGAAGTAAAGAATGTGATACTTTTTACAGGGGAAATTATCTCATTTTTAAAAAAATATTTGGAGTGTTTCATAATTTTAAACCATTATGTATTTTATTTTTTCCTTTAATAGTTAAAAGGAAATTTTTTATGAAAATATTTTTTCATTAATGTACATTTATTGGGAAAGGAATTGTTTCTTTACATCCGCTTTTTTAATTTTAAAAATAAAATTTTTTTATGTATTTCATTGACTAACCATCTCTTTATTTAATTATTTAATTTTATTTCCCCATTAAGAATTTTTTTCTCAACTACTGTTTTAAAGAAAATATATATTTAATGATTAATAAGTACAATAATTAGTACAAGATGAAAAATATGAGGACATGTCATGAAAATAAAACATGTATCTATTAAAATTTTATGTTTTGTTATTTTTTTATAATAAATATAAGATTAAAAATTTTAATTTATTAGTTTATTACTTATGAGTTATGAACTAACTCTATCAAACTATTGACTGAAATGATCTTTGGGAATGTAAGAAACTGAATTCTTGTTTAATGTCACTAGATTATGTATTATTTAAGGTGTGGTTTTATATTTGGTATCAGAGCATGGGTTGAACAAATTTAGTGGTCAGAATAATTTTAATATAATACCCATGAATGATTATAATTTACGATAAAGTTAGATTATATAGAATTAAAATTTTACCTTAATGTTTCATGTAAACTATATTTTCACAAAATGGTTATTTATAGAGGAAACATTGAAGTTGTAGTAGTAAGGTTCAAGGAATAAAATATAATTCAAAATAAAAATTAAAACATGTATATAATTGGAACCTCATAGATTGTTATAGTGAGGGATCATTTGACATAGGCTATAAATGGTAATGAATATATTCTAGGGAACAAACTAAATCTACCATAATGGAACAAGGCAATGGAGGATAATTATATCTTACGATGCACTCTATTATAAAATGGATCTTATGAAGACATTTTTGTTTAGGGGTGGCCTAAATCCCAATAAAATATATTTTATCACATTTGGTTTTTATAGCATCAAAATTTAACTCTTTACATTTATCATTTTGAAGGTGAAACCAATAGATAGTAGAAAATGGTTGAAAATACTAGATAATGTTAACTGATTTATATTTAGGAATGGGATGGATTTAAATTCATTTTATTGAGAAATATTTCCATAATATATTAGGATAGAAATTTTTTTATTTTAATTGAGTAATAAATATGATGATTATATGGCCACATTTGAAGCAATCATCACGTGACTGGAAAGGTACTCACCAAATTTTATCTAGGATATTGATAATAAAATTAATTAGTTTTTCTCTGGATTGAATATAAGATAAAGATTTAATTTGGATTCCATTAAATTTAAGAGTATGATAAACATGTTTGATGTGAGGAGAAGGTGTAAATGGAGTCTTCTAATGATCAAGTGTTCTACATCAATAGACATAAAATGAGTTCAGGAGGTTGCTAATGGGAAAGAACCCATGAAAGAAATATCTATATAAAAAAATAGTGTTCCTAGTTTGTTATAGGTTTGCAAAGAATAACCCAAGGGAATTCATTGAAAAATATAGAATGTGTTTTTAAAATGCTATGTTAGGGAATATAGATCATGACTACGATAAAAAATAAATTCTGAGTGGTACAAAAATGTTCATCCATCAGAGAGTAAAGTGTTTTAAACATCATGAGATGGGTAATTATTCATTTTTTTTATAAATAAGGACAAAAATAATGGGAATAATATAGACTCTAAGAAAAATGGTGTGGTGATATCCATTAAAACTACCTCATCAGATGTTGTGCTATCAAATTCAATAGGAACTTGTACATTACTTCTTCATTCATATTATCAAAATGTATTTTTTTTATTTTGGGTCTATAGATTAATTCATTAATATAAAATTTTCTGGTCAATTAGAAATTAATCCTTGAGGAATGATGTTAGTAGTTATGGTTAACACACATGCGGGAAGTATTAAGGTAATAAAATTATAATAATTACTATTTTTTCTATAGAAATAATTTACTTTAAAATCGTAATATATTTCCCAAAGTATAGTTCCATTAAATTATTGATATGGATTGGATATCAGTTATCCTTGTTAAGACATATTTTAGAGCTAATGATTTTTTAGGGTATGATTAGTATTGTACTCAATAATGAAATGATACATTTTATTACATGTCAAAAGACTGATAAACTATTAAAAGATATAAATAAAGCACATATTATTGAAAATAAATGAATTATTCAGATTAAGGATATCCTTATAGTGAAATAATAACTATATATTTTCTATAACGAGTTTCCCAATGGTATAAATTATTGATATGTTCAACATAATATTTAATTATCTCCCTATCATATGACAATTTAAAAACTCCCTTATCAAATGGATCATATAGAACATTTTGAATTGAAAAGGCAATAATATGAATTTCCTGATAAAGGTTTAATTCATCCATGAACATCACTATGGGGTTCTCCTAGTTTTATTATTCAAATGTAATATGGTTCCATGTGGCTTTGGATTGATTATGAATCTATGAAAAACATCAATCTTAACACTAAGTATCATTTGCCTCAAATTGATGCTTTTGAATGGTTGACTCTATAGAGATTGTCATTTTTCAAAGGATGACCTATGATCTGGAAATTACATACTGAAGGTAAAGTAGGATAAAATTATGAAAAGAGAGTTTCAGACTGGGTATAATAATTATTTTTTTTGTTATACCCTCTGGTATTAAAAATAACCTAGTTATATTCATGGATCTTATGAATAGAGACCATCATTAATATTTTGATGAGTTTATGATTGTTTTTATTGATCATATAATTACTTATTCAAAAAATCATGTGGTAAATAAAAGACATCAAATGATTTTTTTTTCAAACCATAAAACAAAGTAATCTTTTTGAAAAAAATTTTTAATCTAATATTTTGATTATAGAATTTTTCGTTCCTTGGATTCATCATAAATAAGGATTGTGTAATAGTTGATCCTAGTAAAGCTAAATTGGTTTTTAAATAGAATAGACCTATAAATGTTAATAATATTCATAATTTTCTTGCATCAGAAGGATAATATCACTTTTTAAAAAAATTATAAAGTTATCTAGACCCAAACTAAGATTACATGAAATGGAGTTATGTTCATTTGGAAAATTAAATGGATGTGTTTTTTGAGGAATTAAAAATAATACTAGTGAATGATTTATTTTTCACCCAAACATCTATATATTGTAAATTATTTATTTACATGTTGATTATTTGAGAGGTTTGGTTTTTCTTAATTCATAATAATCAGGTAATTTCTTATGCTTCATGTCATTTAAAACAATATGAAACAAATTATCATACACATGAAATTCAACTAGAAGCTACTATATTTTCTTTAAATAATTAAAAACATAATTTATGTAGATCTACGTGTGGAAAGTATATTATTTATAAAAGTATGTTTTATATATTCTTTCCGAAAATTTAAACATGAGAAATAGGGTATTACTAGAAATGGTAAAATATCATAATTTTATAATTAATTATCATCTTAGAAAAGAAAAAAAGAGATATATTATATGATTTGGAAAAGTAATGTTATATTAATTGATCAATTTTTAGAACATGACCCTTTCAGTAATGATTTATCAATCCTTTTCTAGATTCATTACATGTAGGAAACTTATTTTTTTAGGTCTGAGTACAATTATCTCAGTCATAATGAATTATGTAAGGTCAAAAGTATAACAGTGAGTTACAAGAATATGTAGAATACATTAATAAGTTAATATTGGGTAACACCATGAGATTTTTTGAATGTTTTCAGACTAAATTAAATTACATTGATAGTTTTTTTTCAGATAAAATCAATTTGATCTTGTGTTGCATGCGTCGCTAATTTATTATTTTTATACGTACAGTAATGTGTTTGCTTTCATTACACACAAAACTGAGTTTAAACTGAACCATGATATATTATTGATATAGTTATTAAGTGTGACCTTAATATCTTATAAATTAAAAGTACTGATATTGAAAGTAATAAATAATTTTAAACTATTATGTATAACTGTTATTTATAATGATAACATATCAATGAAAATTACTTAATATTTCAATAACTCTATATGTTTTGAAATTATAGTTTTCTAAAAAAATGATTATATTTATTTATTTTGAATAAATATAAGAAAATTGAAATTTCACACTTTTAGAAAATTAATTTCATAAAATAATATTAATTTTTCGAAATCATAATATAATAATTATCTTTGGGTAAATTTTTTGGATTTTTCTGAGAAGATTCGTATTTCGATGAGTGGTGAAAAATATTGAATTTTAATTTTAAATTGAATTTTTATTTTATTATATTTAAAGGGTAAATTATTGTTTAAATTTTTTTTATTGTTAAATTAGTTCAATTATTCATCCAATAATCAAACATAGGTGATTTTAGTCAATTTAATATTTATTTTTATATAAAAACATTATAAACGTTTATCCATCTTTTTTAAAACCCGCATTTTTGTCGCAATTGTGGGAATAATTTTAAATTATAATTATCCTATAATATGAATAAAATTCATAAAAATGTATTATAAATTTTAAATTATCATATTTTAAATAATCTAATATGGTGAACTTATTTTTTTACCCAAGATAGTAGTTAAACATTAAAAGAAATTATTTACCCTAGTGAAGGTAAAAATTGGTTTAATGGGGGGTTAAAATGAAAATAAAAACACACATTCCATACACCAATTTTATGGAAATATTTAGAACATATCTCTTCTTTTCTCAAGAATGGTACATTATTGGATCCTTGTGACATTAATAAATAATTATTTGAATCCTTTCTTTCAAAAAAGAACCAATTTGGCACTCATATCACTTATAATAGGATACCCCTTCTCATATCATATCCACACCATCAAATGAAATTATATTGGAAATGAATATAAAAAATAACATATAAAATTACCTCCTCTCACCTATGAGACATTATTTTGAATATAAATCATAGCGATAATGGATTCTGGAAAACAAAATTAAAGGATACCCAATGTTGAGGTAATGTTCGTCAACAAGCGTTTTTGTTTTATTGCATCCTCCAAATAATTAAATATTATTATACCATGATGATATAATAATATCAATATCTTCTATATAATAATATTTTTTTATGTTATGTCAATGACCTACCAGAATCTTCACATCCATCAAATAGGTTATGAAACCATTGTTCATGTGTACAATGGACTACAGCCTCACGATCTGATGTCGTTAGCTTTTGGAATACCACCTCTCAAGGATAGTAATTATGATGGATTATATTTTTATATATGATATTTATGATATTATTATACATTTATTTTTATTATATCATACATAACATCTCAATTTCAATTTTTGGGAAAATTATGTTGCTGCTCATGTATACGACAGACCACCATCTTGCGAAGCAATGAGATTCATTGACACAATTCATGGAATGTATTAAGGATGGGTTTAAAAAAATAATTTTTTATATAGTACATAGAAATTATTATATAATTATAATATATATCATTTATTTTTGTTTCTTTAAATCCTACAAGAAAATTGGAAACAACTGTCATGCATACTACAGATTATCATCTCCATGAATTGTGTATTTTATTTTCTATCAATCAATTTTATGAATTACTATAAATACATATATAATTTATATATATTATATTTATATCATGGTTACCATCAAGAATTTTATAGAACTGGGATCAAATTAAGAGTGATAAAAATAAAGACATATACAAAGAACAAAGTGTTTATTACACGAAGCATGACGTTAACATGGAATTGTTAACAAATGGGTAATAGAACAACATAAGTATATAATATATTGTATTATGTATATAATTATGGTGATATAATATATGAATAATAAACATATATTTATAATAAAGGTTGTTCTAATGAGTTATAAGGTAGTTGAAACTTACAGAATGAGATTTTTAGACTCTCTTTTATTTCTGGGAGGCATATGAAAATTCAACACTAATTTCTTTTCAGTGGTGTATATACTGACCCATTTACAGGTTATATTATTTATAAAAAAATTTATACTATTTAATTTTTTTATTGATACTATTCTTTTTTTATTATTATCTAGAAGATTACTAATGTGGTTAGGGATTTCAGTCTTAGTTTTTACTTCTGTGAGACACTTGACATATACACCATGTATTTATTTTATGAGGCCTATATAATGACCAAGAATATATTTTATGAGGATTATACTGAAAATTATTTTGTTTTACTTATTCATTTTTGGATCTCTCATTCATGGGGCTTACGGTTCAAAAGTTACCAACGGGGTAATAATGTTTTTGTCTCATATTTCCTTTTTCATGGTATATGCCATATTATGAACCTATAATATTGGTCTATGTGTATATATATCTAATCAAACAAGTAATATAAATAATATATTTATTCTCATGATAATTTAATTTTAATTTTACATTCAACCTTCAATGGGATTACGATTCAATGATACCAAAGTATAAAACATTATATGTTACAATCAAACAAGAAATATAAATATCACTTTATTTTTCTCTTTGATAAGAAATTTATTTTCTTGCAAAACTATTTTTCATGAAAAAATTTATAAATATATTTTCTTATTCTTTTATGATTTTATAAATTCATTTCAACCGTTTTAAAAAAATTCTATAAATTGAATCTTCAAATCATTTTCAAAAAATTCCCATTTTGATTTTAATAAAAATGGGGGGGATATTTATTTTTAATATTAATAACATAAACATTATTTCCCACTATCTTGAACAATAAGTGATTTAAATATTTCATTAAAAATTTATAAGTTATTTCTAAAGAAAATTATTTCATTAATATTTGGAAATTTTAAAAAAATTAAAAATATATTTCAAAATTTAATTTATTTTGAAAATGTGGTATGTTTTGCGATGTTTTTTTCAATGTAGAAAAGTTATTTTCATCCAACATTATTTTAAATAATTTTTAATGCATCCTTTATAATTTTATAACATTTAATTTCCATGAAAATTATTTCCAAATTATTTTATAATGTGTATTTTTAATAATTATATTCATGGAAAGGTTTTTGCATCAAGAAATGTTCCAAGTGATTATTAGTTCACCATAATTCATTATGAAATATGACATACTTTGAAGTTACTTATGTTTTATTGGGGATATGATCCAATGATACCATTCATATTGTTTCTATTAAAATTTTATTTCTATAATAACAACATTTTTATGAAACCTATTTATTTTCCATAGGATATACCATCATAGAATTCTTATGAAACATTATTCTTTTCCATGGATTATTCTTAGAAAAAATTATAAAACGATTATAAAAAATGACTCCTTTCTACATGATATTATATGGTGAAATTTTTATGAAACTAATTTTATTTCATGGTGTATGATATGAAGAATTTATTATGATATTGTGGAACACATACATATTATTTTCATTATATGAAATGTGGGGCATATATCTCCATAAAAAGAATTGGGTAAATATTTATTTCCAATGGAATATACAAGACTGTAACAGGGAGTGAACCTAGCCAAGTATGCGAAATTTTCCACTATGATAGTCATCTGAGTTAACCATGACTTCTATCATGGTTTGGGGAAGGATCACATTCCACTATAATGGCCTTGAAAATGATTCTTGACTAATATGGAGATGATTTTATATGATTATGAATATTCCAAAAATCTATTTCTTATTCCTATATTATACTCATTTGGATCATATTTTAATTGCCTTTTTATTCATGTATTATGAACTACAAATATTTATTTCATGACTCAATATAATGATCTTTGATATTTAAGGTATGGTTTTCAAATGTGATAATCTTGTTCTCATTCTAATGCCTTCATATTATTCTTATGTATATCCCTTGTTTACAATAACTATGCATCTGAGATAACCCTTTCTTATGTTTCTATTACCCATGTTATGAAGAAATGAAATACGTATCATATTTATAATATGGTTGTTAGTTTTGAAGATCATAGTGGTATATGATGTATCAGATAAGTCCAATGAGGGGAAAAGCCACAGACCATTTGTTAAGAGATGAAAAATAGTACACAAGAGGAGCATATGGGGAAGGAAACATTCCCACATTCAGTAAAAGCAGGAATACAAATAATAATTTGATATGTTATTCTTATAATTGTATTTATCATAAGTTTCCCAGGCATATTGAGTGTTTCTATGATTGATGAATTTTAATGCCTCAGTATAAATCCTTCATGATACCATAGAAAAGGACCTAGTTGAAACAGTCCAAATGTAATCAGACATAATGATGAGATAATATATTTTAACTCAATATTTGAGATCATTTCTAGATTTTAATCTCTTTCAATTGTTCCTTTTCTAAAAGAATATATATTCCTCTTAAAAGGAAGACCATTAGTATGAAATCATTGATGATCATTGAAGAAACAATGTTTTATTCCATTAATGAGAATAAATGCTTTTCTATCTCTCATAAAGTCAGGAAAAGATTTTGGACCAAGTGTACACCAGCCTAATAACATGACATATACTAGGAATTCACTGATTATCCACGTTAATATATTTTTTATTTGGAAATTATATTTCATAACAACATAATAAATACTAAAACCATTACACCACAATAAATTTAACTCATCAGTAAATATATTCAAAGAAACATTGACATTCATTTTTAGATGTCCTGGAATTAATAAGCTTCAAAGATAAATGGATAATACATCAACATCTAAGGAAGAAAATAGTATGGTGTTTTCATTATTGGTCAATAATACTACTAAAAAATTTAAGAAACAAATGGATAGAAACCATATGTATAAACACCAAATAACACATTTTGAGCATGTAAAGAAAAACGATGATGTAATTGGTTAAATTTTTTCCATTAAACATAATCAACAGGATGGTTTAAGCCTTTATCAGTTGAAATATTTGTTTTCGGTCATGAAATCAATGACGTTGGGTTCTATAAAATAAATAAACTTTAAAATCTGGGTGTAATTGGTAAATAACGAAATTTTTTTATATGAATAAATCCACACTTCCCTAGTTGAGCCTTTTTTACCTCGATTTTTCACATGTATTACAACTAAAGAATGACCAATTCTCAACATAAAATATAATTTAGTCACATGAACAAGCAAAAACCTTATGATCACCAAGATCTAAATTATGAATAAGACACTTTCTCTCATAAAAATTTTTAGGCAATAGATTTTATTCATGTAATAGTGTTTTACCCAGAGAGATTATATGACTAAAAATTCTATATGAAATTTCATTATCTAATTTAATAGCCATAAATTCTAAAACCACTTCAAATTATCATATATTGTAACTAGGATATATGTATTCCACCATAGACTTCATTAACTCCAAAAATTGTGATGGATTCAACTATAATGTTGAATTAATATCATATTGAGTTTTAGACTGTCGAAAAGACAGACCAACCACATCATGTAATAAATTTTGAATCTATGATGGACCAAGACAAAAATTATTAGTAATATATTTGGAACTATTTGAATAAAATTTATATCAAAAAATATAATTGTTTTGAAAACTAAATCCCAATAGAGGTCTCCAATGTTTTCAATAGTGTCAAACCTTCTCTGGTCACAATTCTAATAAGGACACATAATTGTTACTTTTTTAAGAAATTTTGTTTTTGATAATGCAAATGATGAAAAAGCTTCAACACCCTCAATATATACATGATTTATACCCGAATGCTTTAGATTATTCCAATGATTTATCTTATCAAGATTATATAATAAAAACGTTTTCACCTTCTATGTTCCATATTTCTCAGAAATAAATAAAATAAATCAATTTATTGTGATTAATTTGTTATAATAAAAAGATGGTCCAAATTTGTAAATCCTATGATTTACTAAATTGATATAAATCATATATTTTATAATCGTGAATATGATGAAACCAACTTATGTCAACCATGCCTACATTTTTCATTATTTATACCATCCTAATCCAAAATTTTAGTTACTCATCACTACTAAATAGACAACATATTTCATTTCTAGTTGACTAGTAATTTATTCTAAAAAATACTAATTATTACAAAGTTCCACTTAATAATAGTAATTTTTAATAACTATAGTAATTTAATATCAATTTTTATTAAATATGACAATTATATAATTATTACAATGATTTACCATTAGTTTTTACTAATTAAAACTAATTATTAAATATTAGTGCTACCTACCACTTATTATTACTATTGTTTTGTTATTTTATAACATTTATTTCCAAATTACTACTAATTTTCACTAATTTCCATTAATTGTCATTATTTTTTACTAATTTTGTCTATTTTTTTTACTAATTATCACCAATTACTACTAATTACTACTAATTGACAATTATTAATACCATTTTTTTAGTTTATATAATTTTTTACTAATTAGTGCTAATTTTTTCTAATCACCTCTAGTTACCTCTAATTTTAAATAATTACTACCAATTATTACTAATTACTGCTAATTACATCTAATTTTTCAAAATTATTCATAATTAGTCTTTTTTTTATTTTGATCTATTTATTCCCATTTAGAGCTAATTATTACTAATTATTCGTAATTAGTCATATTTATTCCAATTTATTTATAATTATTGCTAATTGGTAGTAATTATTAATAATTACTATTAAATATTTTTAATTATTCACAATTACAGATAATTATTGCTAACTATTACTGCTTATTAATATTTACTACAAATTATTACTATTTATTACTAATTATTACTATTAATAAGTATTTATCACTATTTATTACAAATTACTTCTAATTAATGCTAATTTTTACTAATTACTATAAATTACAGCTAATTACCACTATTTATAACTATTTATTACTAATTATTCCTATTTATTATAATTTATTATAATTAATTTCAAATTATACTCATTTATTACTACTTATTAAAATCTATTACTAATTATTTTTAATTATTCCTAATTATTCCTATTTATTACTAATAATTACTAATTGATACTAATTGATAATATTTATTACTAAATATTAATATTTTTTACTAAATATTAATATTTATTACTAATTATTACTATGTACAATGAAATGTTACTATATATTACTAAGTATTACTAATTATTACTAATTCCTACTAAATAATGCTAATTACCATTAATTGTGTGTATTTACCACTTATTACTACTAATTACCAATAATATCATGTAATTAGTACAAATTATTATAATTTATTACTATTTGTTTCTATTTATCACTAATTACATCAAATTAAATCTAATTAATGCTTATTACAGCTAATTACATCTATTTACCACGAATTGCGGCTAATTATTCCTAATTATCACTAATTACTGCTAATTATTCCTTATTACTGCTAATTACATCTATTTATTCCAATTTAGTCCTAATTATTCTAAATTATAACTAATTATCCCTTTTCATTTCCAATTATTATTATTAATTTATAATTGTTACAAATTATTACTAATTATTATTAATTATTACTAATTATTACTTTTTATTACTAATTACCACTAATTACTGATAATTACTGCTAATTATTCCAAATTATTATTATTTATTACTATTTATTAATATTGATTACTAATTATTAGTAGTTATTACTACTTATTACTCATTATTACTAACTGTTAATAATTTTTTCTAATTACTACTAATTAATACTAATTACGTGTAATTAATAATAATTGCATGAAATTATTATTAATTAAGGATAGTTGAAATAAATTATTACAAATTAATAAGATTTACATTTATGTAAAAATAATAAATCATAAACAAACAAAATATTTTTAAATTTAAATAATACAAAATTAGACTATATAATTCTAATTTAATTTAATTACCGCTAATTATTAATAAATATTATTAATATAAAATAAAATGAATTATCTAAAAAAAGAAACATATAAATAAGTTAAATCTAAATCTTTTATTGGATAGATGCCCTAAAAATTACTCTGCTGTAAAATTTATAACATAAAAAATCTAAAGATAAAAATATGAGAGCATTGAACAATAGAGTTGTTGAGAGAATAGTGAATGGAAAAATAATTAGATAGATGTATATATAGGTTACATATTTTGTGATGGGTCCTATCGTAAATGATAACCACATATTAATTAGGGTCTTCAGTTAAAAAGATATTTGTGATGGGTCCCGTCACAAATACTTTTCCTCCAACATATTATTTACGACTGGAGTAAAATCCCATCAAAAAACCAAAAAACGATGATATTATTTACGACTTGTGTAACCACCCATCACATATACTCTTCCCACGGTTTGGTGTGCACCGTGATCCCAAGGCTTTTGCGACGAGATACATAATCCCTTTGCAAAAAAATTCACACAACATCTTATTCTTGACGATAATAGGGTATCATCACTAATGGTTTCTCTGAACAGACTATTTGTGATGGGACCCTTACCCATTTCAAATAACCCTCCACAAATACTGTTTTTTCTCAAAGTGGTAGTCTACATCCTGGGGCCCACCCACAATCCAAAATGGGTCATCTCACTAATGACTATCCCCAAAATCTAACACTTTTAATTTCTAGTGTTTTACATCCTCACTAAAATACACCCTGGGAAACATCCTAAAAGGTCACCCATCACGATCACTACTCCATGCCAGGAATGCATAACTATAGAGTTCTAATCATGTAGGCTATCAAAAATAATGGTTCATCAGGTTGACATGAGTCATATCATTTAGTAATTTAACCTTTCATCATTCTAGGGTGTTATATGAATTCCAGTCCTGAAAATGGAAATGAAAAATGCATCATCCCAGATGAGAGACCAATCATTACTCAACATATATCCCTTAAAATTTTATTTACAAATCAATTTTTATGGATTTTTGAAACAAGCGATTTAGATAAGTATATATTTTTTTAATCAAAATTTATACTTATTGTGCATTATTCTATGTAATATGAAAATATATTGTTTGATATAAATACTTTCTATTAAAAATCCTTTGATTTGAATTCCATTTTCTTTCTTAAACCAAACAAAATTTATTAAAGAGTGTTTAATATAGAATTTTACGATGCTATCTTACTCGGATTCCTCTTATTTATATCCCATGAAAATGTTTAAGATTTCAACTATCCCCTCTATACAAAATAGGATAGTATGATCTAATAGGGTTAGGGTGTCTATATCGTATACATTATCATCAATCGAGAAAATTGAAACCAACGCCTTTTTATTGAACCCCGTTATTTCCATTGAAATGATTTCCTACACCCCTGATCATTTCTTGATCCTTGTCATAGTGAAAAAAAACAACTAATAATTAAGAATACATACTAATAGATATAACTATAACATCTTTGGGTAGCAATTAATTATAGATTCATTTTATTTATTTACTCCCATTAACTATTATAAAACATTCATCATCAATAGAATATTTTCTTTATTTCTTTTCTTCAACCACATTTTAAAGATCCCCTAATAAAAAGTACTGTGATACCTTAATATCATTACTAATAGTCTTTTTCCATGAATGGGATTGTCTAGAGAGAGTTTTTTGGACTAATAATACTGAAAAAAATGAAAACCAATTCTAATACATATGCCTCATAAAAGATAGTGACCCAAGTATTATCAACCATGTTAAGAGTGGAAACAACACTCATTTCTAATTCAGAAACAAATACTACTACCAAGGAAGAACCATTATATTTTTTATCCTTTCACTCTTTGTTACTATAATATATCCAATCATGTAAATTATTTTCATTGTTTTGAAATCCCCAACACAAGGACACAACACTTTTTAGATTAATCAGATGTAGAAGACGCTTTATAAAATGAAATATTATATGATTCCTTGGTAAATTAAAATAATTTTGATCAGAAAATATCATTCCACCCTCAGTTAAATTATCACCGAAAGTATTCAAATTTCCCTAATTATTCTATAACTTTTTTCGAGTTACAAGTCCACCAATATGAATTAATAGGAACATTTATATTCACACAAACCCATTTATGGATTGTAAAAGGACTCATTGAAAAATAAAATAACGAAATAGCTATAACAAAACTATGTATGTATCTATGAAGGTTTGAATGATTTCTTCCCTTTATTCAGGAAAAATATTAAGTACCTTCAATATATTAATTGTTAAAACATTGTTAAGGTTATTGCATCATATATTATATTTTATTAATATAGATTTATTTTCAATAGTAGTTGATGAATGTCTTGTGAAGTGTTATTGATGAATTAGAATAAAATTATTGTATTTTAGAATGTTATAACATGATTTATACTATATAGTAAAAAGAAATAAATATTATTATAAATTTATTTCTAATATCATTTTTGATATTATATAATTAAATATCTATTCATGGAATGAATATATACTACATAATCAATCACAGCTAACAATATGGTCATCCATTGAACATGTGGAATGTCTTGATTAAAACATAAAACTAAACAATGAAATAAAATTGATAAAGAAATAATGTCGGTAAAATAATATAGTAAAAAAATTTATTTATAAAAATGATGTTTTGTACATTACGGATATTAATAATCTCAAATTTAAAGGTTCCAAACAAGGAATTATAGAGAATGATCTTATAATGAAACATTATACTAAGGAATACAAGTTTTTTAAAAAATATTAAGAATTTTTGAGTTTGAAATTACATTAATGAATATGAGTAGAATATTCAACAAGGAATCAAAGGTAAAATCTGTAACATCACAATCTATTGAGAAAACACCTCCAACAATAAGGTGAAATCTTTAGCCACTAAACATAAAACTTCATTTGATATTTCTAACTATGTAGGGGTTAGAAACAATTTTTTAAAATCATTTATTAATAAAGGATATGGAAACAAAATCACATAAAAACATTTAAAATTTAATCATTAAGAATGATTCTCCACTCTATAGAAGAATTTATCCATAATGTTTTTTTGAATATCTGTAATCATTCTACACTGTAAAATGATTTTTCTACAAAAGGTCAAGATTCGTTGGGTTTTGTTGGTCTTATGGAATTTGTGGGAACAAATCATATAACTCTTAGCACAATATGTCTCTCCCTAGAAAGAGTTGTGAACTAGGAAGGGATTATGGTAATGTACATTTCCAATGTTGTAAGAAGAAATATAAAAACCATTATATGCTTGAATGGTTTTAATGAAAACCCCATTTTTTTTTGTTAGGAAGTTGTTGGGATATATGACCAAATAGGTCACTTTATTGAAGAATAATGGAAAACTATTCTAGGACATGTTTCCTATGCTAGGAAGTAAAGGGAATCTAGAAATACGAATGTTAAGGAAAGGTAATTTATTTTGGACACTGACCTAAATGTTATAAAAATGAATAAACCATGGGTTTTCCTCTCACATGATTGGTGATTTGAAAATTTTTAAAATGTTTTAAAAAATAAAGGAGGTTTTTGTAATTATACAAATGATAATTTAATAAAAATAAGAGAAATATTAACTAATGAGATTAAATCTAAGAAAATGAAATAAAAATAATTTTTATGTGTTGATTGGACCAAACACAACATAATAATTATTTTCCATCTTTGTGATGATCGTAATAAAGTTGTCATCCGGATATATTATTTTATCATTAGAAGACTAAATGATAGAATGATATACTAAGAGAGAATGGACCGATAGAAATGTTTTTCATAATAGTGATAATTTTACTCATGTTAGAAAAGTGTTGGGGATAAAATGAATTTTTTCATTGAAGTCATTGACATGTAGCTAAAAATTTATTTTAATAGAATTTTAGAAAAGGAAATCATTTATTGAAAAACATATGAAAGTTGAAATAAAATCTACCTGACCTCTTGAGCACATTCAATTCAATCTTTATTGGATGACAATACACCAATAAACTAATTGTGGACTTTAATTTAATACATTAATTGATTAATTACCTCAGATGAATAACATAATGTTTACAAAATATAAATTAAAGGATGTAGAAATTATTATTATATCAGAAGGTAATTTGAAAGGAAGATGGATGTTTATATATTGAATCTAAGAACTACACATGGGAATTAGTACATAATAAATTTTTTTTGAACTATATCTGATGGATCATTGAATCAAAAACCATTATAGTGTTCTATAAAATCCTCATAAAAATAGAGCAGTAGAAAGGAAAAATGAATGTTTGATGGAATTAGGAAGAATCATGTTAGATGAATATAAACATTATATGTTTTTCTAGAAATAAGTTTTTAATATTTATTTTTATTTAAAAAAATTGTTTCTCTAATATAATATATATTTAGTCCTTGTGAGATGTGGTATAATAAAAAACATTACGTGAAACACATCAATATTTTTGGGATTCATTTCCCTCATAAAATAAAAAACCAAGATCATATTAAATGTTATATAAAATATGTGGAAGGGATTTCCTTTGTATATTTGGTAGATGCAATAAGTTAAAAGTTTGAGAATAAATTTTTACAAATTTTTAAAGATTATAATGATGTGAATGTTATCGAAAATCCAACCCCCCTAAAAACGTTTTTAAATGTGATACATAATAATGATTCGGGACTTCTAACTAAATTATGAAAAACATAAAGATGAATGTGATCCAAAATGTGTATAAAGTGACTTGGATTATTCTTGTGATGAGGAATGTGAGATATGAAGAAAGAAAATAAAATCATATATTTTTTAGAAACATGTTTAATCTAATAACATCAAAGGAAACCTTTTCATACCCAAATAATGTAGATATTATAAAATCAATAATCAATAATCCCTTTTGTTGAACAAAAATCAATTTCATTGGAAGTTGATCAAAAATAGTGTATAAGATAGATAAATGAAGAGTTATACCATATTGAAAAATATGACACATGGAAACTTGATACATTAAAAGAAGATAAGGATGTTATGGGAAGAAATTGGGTGTTTCAAAACAAGCTAAATGAACAGGGAGATATTTTAAAAAATAACGTACTTCATTTTTTAATGATTGATATTATGTGAAAGGTATTTATTTTAGTAATTTTTTTCCACTTTTGGGAAATTAGAAACTACAATAATTTTCGTTGAAGTCACTAAACATCATTGTCATAATGTTTATCATATGGATGTTATATGATAGATATCCTAAATAAAAAAAAATTATATAAGTGGTTTACATTGAGATACAAAGTGGATTTATACATGATAAATATGGAGTCATGGTGTATATATTAAATAAATATATATATTGGTCGTAATAGGCTCCTCATTATGGGTACCACAAAGTTGATTGTTTTATGAAATAGACGACTTTTGTTTATAAAATAGTTGATAGTGACATGTATGTTATGTATGTGATCATGTTTAAACTTATTATAACTTTATACATTAAATATATAGTATTTATATGTGATAATAGAAAAAAATGTGAATAGTTTTCTAAAAAACGAATAAAATTATTGAAATGTAAATTCTCATAGAATAAACATTAATTCATGGATTAAAAGTTCAACAGAAGAAAACATATATTTTTTTATCACAAAATATGTATTCCTAGATATAAATTAAGAAATATTTCATGAATGATATCTATTAAATTTCTACACACATTTTATTGACATGAAGATGAGTAAAAATGAATCTAGAAAATTGGGAATCTAAAATACATCAAGAAATTAATATGTATCTAGATCTATCTTATGGATCCATAGACATAAATTGTTTGTGTTGTTACATTATGTGAATTATATTGATGTGATCCTAATTAATATCACATATTGGTAGCCAAAATAATTCCTTGTTATGTTAGTCGAACATAATTTGATGACTAATTTTATAAAAGAATTTATGTGATGATATTTAGTATAGAAATTTATGTTGTTTAGGAAGTAAATTTTAATGATATAAAATAAAAATCATGTGGATGTTTATTCTTGGAATTATGTAATATACAATAGAATAGTATGGAAAAAATACATTAGCTACATTGGTAAAATAAGAAAATAATTTTTATTTTCACCCATGATTTCACACAAAATATACAGATGAATGTTCAACGAGAAGCTTTGAGAGTTGATGTCAGAAAACAATTGATGATTCTTTTTTATAGAAAAAGTATCATAGAAATTTACAATGATCATGTACAAAAATCAAAATCAATGAACATTAATATTAAGTATCATTTCATAAAAGAGTTAGTTTTTTGTGGAGTTGTTTTTTAATATACGTCCACAATGTACCAAATTTAAGATTTTATCAACTAATATATGAAAAGAGGTACATGTGAATAACTGTGGAAGAAAATATATGTCTATACACAACAAAATAATTCCTAATGTTATTATGGATGGGACCATCTCTATTCTTTAGATTATGTTTTCAATGGGGGAGAGTATGTACAAACTTTGTAAGATGTTGTAAAACTCTTTCTTACATGAATATAAATATGTGATTAATATAAAATAAGTTATAAGATTAAATTTATCGGAATTTTATGTTAAAATTTACCATAAATTTCGTATCATAATTTGATGGGTTTCTTTTGAAAAATTCCTTTACTCAGTTGTGATTTGTTAGGATATTCTCCACGGTAAAGGTATTGGTTTGATAAAATTTATAAACAATAATGAAATAAATTGTTAAAAAACTAGTGAGAAATTTTATTTTAAATGTTTACAATAAATCCAAAGGAAGATATTGATGATCCTTTAGGAATTTTTTGAGAAATATTTACTATTTTTTCTAAATAAAACATGATATGAATTTTCATGTTATTTAAATGATAAATATTTTTTGGAAAAGTTAAATAATTATATTTAATAATGTGCTCGAAGAGGAGAAGGATTATTTTCCTTATCTATGTCAGTAACTCCTTCCTAATGTAATATGATAATAATCTAGTCTCATGTTACAAAAATCATGTATAAATTCATGATCCATAATGAAGTTTATACTCATTTATGTAAGGTGAGATAAGTATTAGTATATACCAAATAAAAAAGGCCTAAATTTTTTCGAATGACCATTTTAAATGAGATTAAACAATATCTCTGTATGTAGGCCACTAGATTCAAATCACTAGAAATTCCACCAATTGAAAATATTTATATTGACCACTAGACAAAGGTCACTATATTAAAATTTCACAATTCCAAAAAATAAATCATAGAGTATGTTATCAAATAATTGTTTTTAGAAATTTTATTTCTATGTGGTGGTATAAGAATAACGTAATCGAATTATATAAGTTTTCTAAGGATAAATGAAGATTTATGGAGGCTATATTAATATATGTCACATTTTTTATTAACTATGAAATATTAATGTAGTTTGAGTTTGAAAAAGCATTGATTATACTACTGAGGGAGGGTCATCTGATCAAGTCTATTGAATAATCATCCATTTTATTAATGAACATCGGATAGGAATTCATGATATCATCAGAGGAATTATTTGTAGATATTTTTATGAGTATACTTTTAGATAAAGTAAGATTATTGAAAAAAAAATACTCAGTAAAGAAAGATGATTTTTGTTTACAAAGTCATTAGGAAAACATATATTGGATAATTTGTCTGAAAAGATTCATATATCTTTTTAAATACCCTTAAATTTTACAATGATATGTTAATTTTCAAATGTTTAATTAACTACATGGAATAAAAAAGATTGAAAGTGTTCTTTAACATTGATTTAAATGATTTTCAAGGAAGGTTAGAGACATCTATTTTTAATAATTCTTTAAAAATATTAATGAAGTATCTATAATTCATGGGAATTATCCAAAAAATTTAGAAGAGTGGGATTTTTTATATTATAGTATTCAGTTAGAGGGAATTCAAACTTGTTTTATACCTTTTCTCTTTTGACCACACATATAAAAATTGAGTGTAACTGCAATCATACCAACACCATTAAAGTGTCTAAAAAACTAACATGATGATGTTTTTTGAAGAGTATGAGTTTCTTACTAGGATGAAATTTGGTAGATGTATAAGAATAATAGATATAGGATATGTGAATATAGTATTAGTATAAATAGAGTCTAATTAGTATTATTGGATAGATATTTTGATAAGTGATATTAGATAGAGTCATCATTCAGAGCTATGAGACAAAAAAGTTACAATAATAGTTTATAATTTGGTTCTGAGCTATTCCAATTTCATTCATCATTTAGAACACATCATAGAAATAAATCAGATCATTAGTTGATAGGTCCACTAGGCTAGATACCCTAAGGGGGGTGAATCAGGGTATGAAAGATTAAACAAATTACCCTTGTGATATAGTTTTTCTATTAGAAAAAATCATCTTCTCTCTCCTTCCCATTTCAGAGTATGAATAAACCTTAAACCATTCATAGGACAAAAGAATTTTTTCTTGGTTCACCCACACTGGGCTATGTCCAAGGATTATACACTGGTAGTGTGTCGATTTACCAATTCCACATTAAGTGAACTGCTATATACATGTTCAGAATGGACTCACTATCCCTCTTGGATTATAACCACTCCAATTTGAGAACACACTACACTCTCAACTAAAGTGAGCCCAGTGCTTATATAGAAGATCCACTGAATGTTTATAGACCTGTAGGTCTCTTCATTATATCTAATGGATTATGCATCCTTATATGTTTATTGATGCTCTGTTGATGCCCATCATTCACCCGCAGATGAATCGCTCTTTGCACTGGGTGTACCAGGAAACTCCAATTTCTACGCGCAACCTCTACACTAACTTGTGTGTAATTCCCAGCTTTTGAATGAAATCCACAATTCCCACAGCACCACTTTTATGTGAAACTATATGTTTACATAAACCACCTCCTTTTACGCGTATCTTTTACTTTATGCGAAAACACTTATTTTATGCGCAACAACCCTCTTTTATATGCAATAGACCTCTTTTACATGAAATATTTTCTTGTACACACAAAACAATCATTTTGCGTGCAACCACCTAACATTATGAGCAAACATGATGTTTACGTGCAACTCCCATGCATATTCCAATTTTGTGCATAACAGATTGGATAATCTCTAAGTCTTGAGCTGGCTCGAATGAGGGGGTCACTTCATATTTATAGGCAAAATCGACCCATGCGTGAAAAAACCATTCTTGAGTGAGGAATGCACTTCTAGCGTGAAGAACACATCTTCCGTACAACACCATTTTCCATGCACTACTCCATTATTTCGCGTACCTCATGCCTTCGCCAATTTTCAAGCTGGTGTTCTCAAAACTACTCTTGTGCGAAAAACAAAAATCCTCTATTTCGCGCACCATGATAATATTTTGTGCACCATTTTCCTTTTTCATCTACCAGTTTCCATTTTCGCGCACCACAGAAATATTTTACACACCACATTCCTTTTTCAAGCACCACCTTGTATCTTCTCTTTTTGTACCACCTCTATATAATCCATTACTTTGTCGAGGTTCTTCAATCAAACATGGATATCCAATAAAATATCTTGAACCTGACAAATACCCATGTAAACTCCCTTTATCAACAAATTATACATCATGATCTGCTTTGTGAATAATTACAACACAGAGGCCCACTTTTTCAACAAACACAATCACCTCAAAAATGATTCAATAATACACTGAGTTATTTTTTCACAACAATCTACCCATTTATGTTTGTTGAAAAATCTTCTCAATAAAATTCTCTACACTTTGATACCTCATTAACGCTTCTTCCAATTTGTACCACCATTCCCCTATTTCGATTCTGATAGAGAACAAAGATTCACTCAACACATACTCTAAGCACACATGAGCAATGATCAGTGTGAGAAACAAGAGTAAATGAAAAGTTCATCAATGAATAACTTCATTCTTGAAACAAACTATTGACACCAAATAGATACCAAGTTCAAAACTGATACCAACTGTTGATACCACTCTCAAAACCAATTGGTGATAGCTGGAATCCTTCAGACACCATTCCAACACCACTCTTCTGCTTTTATCACAATCCTCAGCTGTTGTGATATTAATTCATTGATCGATCACTTAAATCATCATCAATACTCTCCCTATATCTCATTTCTCTCCCCTTATCTTATTTCTCAACCTGTCATCTTCTCCCCGTGTCTTTGACTAAGACATTTTCTCCCTACCTTAGGCATAGTTTCTCCCCCTTGAGGAGTCACTATTTCTCCGCATTTGCCAACGAACCCAAAGGTCAATCCTTTTTGGTCTGAGATATTGGATGGAACACATATAAGAAAATTATATTAAAACATACCATACCTCAGGGAGGGGGTTCCACAACAACACTTTTTCAAGTTCGGGGAGTCGGTTGAACTCCCATATCTAGTCGATACCTATCAAAAACATTCTTGGGTAATGCCTTCATTACGAGTTCTGCAACTTGTAGCTCTGTAGGTACAAACTCCAACTTCATGATTCCATGCTCAACCTTCTCCTTCATAAAATGATACTTCACATCAATGTACTTTTTTCTTGAGTGATGGAAGGGATTTTTTTTTTGAGACTTATAGAAATCGAGTTATTACATAGGATTCTGATCGGAGACCTCACTTTTACCCCCATATCATCAAGCTACTGCATCATCCACAATAATTGTGTGCATGATTGAGTAGCCTCAATATACTCATCTTCTACAGTGTTTAATGAAATTCAATGTTTCTTCTTGCTTATCCAAGCAATACATAGTCCACCAAGATAGAATTCACCTCATGACGTTATTTTCCTCCTTAACGCTTTCATCTCAAAATTGTTAGTTGTGTTGTTGAATACTCTCTTGATTCTATACTATAGTGACATCATTTCTCTAAACTAGTTTTCCAATACTTTTTAAAATCATTTGTATGCTTTGATTTTACCTATGTTCTAAGGAATATCCCCTCATCTCCACGTGACTCAACTTTCTTCTGTTTCTCATTGTTGAGGATAAAGCACTAACATCTACATATTCAAAAGTATTTCACTATTAGATTCTTTCCATACCACATCTCATATGAAGTCTTTCCTTCCATAAAAAACAACAGATCCCTGTTAGAAATATAGACCGATGTCAATATTGCATCCTTCCAACATTTCTCTATTATGTACTTTTATATGAGGATTGTTCTGGCCATGTTGTAGATGATTTGATTTCTCCTTTCAGCCACTCCATTCTATTGGGGAGTTCTCACTGAGGAAACATGATTCATTATCCCATGATTCTCAAGATAGTCTTCTACCTGACTATTTTTGAATTATGTACCCTTATCAGTACGAATCTTCAGAATTTTCTGTCCAAGCATACTTTCACACTCTATCTGGTTCTATTTTAAGCAGCTGAACACATTAAACTTATGGGAAATAACAAATACCAATCACATTCTGCTATATTCATTAATAAATATAATGTAGTACCTCTTTCCTTCAATTGACCATGGTGTGATAGGCCCACAATCATCAGCATGCACCAATTCGAGCACTCTTGTTGACTTCTATTCCTTTGCCTTAGAATCCTATCTGATGATCTTCCCTTGTTGGCATGCATTTCACTGTGAGTACAATCACATGATAGGTTAGGGAGGTCTCTTGCTGCATCACACATTACTAGATCATCTAGGGATGGTTGACATAGATGACCAAATCACTTTTTCAACATCATGTTTTCTTCTTCTCTGGATAGAAAGAAAAAATCTTCTTCACCACTAACATGGTAGAGATTTTCCTTTGTTTTTTCCCCTGTAGAACCACTACCCCATCTCTTCCTTTAATGATACACATATTCTTAGTAAACCTTATAGAATGTCCTGATTCACATAGTTGACTCACATTGAGAAAATTGTGACTCGGGCCTTCAAAAACTAATACATCAACATGTCTCATCTCTTTACCCCAAAATTGGCCTTTCTTGAGCCAATAATCTTCAGGCCTTCATCTTTTACAAACTTGGAAACTCTTTTATTGTCAAATTTTACACCAGAAACAAGATTGTGATTACCTGTCATGTGAGATGTGAAACTGCTGTCAAGGGTCCACACGCCAGAGCGATCTGATGCTTTAAGGGAAATTTATTTCCACCACTGCCTTCTCATTTTTTTCTTCCTGGTCAATATTTTTACCTTCACACTCAGCATTGATTGAGACTTCTGATCTTTCATAGAGTATGATGGACCAACATCATCATGCAAATCTTCAAATCTATTTTTCATTCTCAACTCACATGTTGGTTCATTGATCTGCTGCTTGCAAACATTTTGATTCTGATTTGGCACATTACCCTATATGGTCGAAGTACAATACCTATCCATGAGCCAAATTTGTCTGAACCAAAAACAGTTTCCCTTGAATTATGTTCTAGGGCACCAATCTCTATTGTAATTCCACCTATGTTATTGTGAACTTCGATATCTTCGGGCTATGGAACACACATACTGTGAGTGTCCCATAATTTCACAACAATAACACCTGATATAAGGCGCATTCGTTCATGTCACTTCAGGACTGCTAGTTTCCCCTTGGGATCTCTAAATATTATTAATATTCTGTATGCACAAATAAACCTTCAATCTTTAAAAGGGTGCTTTCTGTATAATAACAATTCTCACAGCTTTTTATTTTCAATCAATCCCCGCATTGACCTTATCATTTAAACATAGTTGATGCTTATGTTCTATGGAACCAGTATTCTCCACTGTCAGCTTCTCAATTTTTTGAGTGATCTACTTTCTTGAAGTCCCATTAGGAGTAAAGAGTTTATCTTGATCCTTTACATGTTTTTGCAAACTGAAAACTTACCCTTCATGATATTCAGTATGGTAGATTTGATCTTTCCTTGGGTTATTCATGCTATCGATCTCACTTTATTGTTCATCTATCTTTATTTTATTTACACTAACTGATTCTTGAGTCCTATATTGTTATTTACTTGAGTTTATCAATTTCTTCCATCAACATAGGCTTCTCTTCTTCCTACTGAAGCATATAGAGTTTGGCGTCACAAACAACTTTGTTGTATTTCTTCATATTGTCTCTCCAAACATCTATCTCTTTAAGATAAGCCTCTAACTTGGCTTGCATATCAACTCTTCCCTCAACATCTTCTTCTCCTTCATCAACATCAGTTTCATTCTAGTTTTAAAAACTATCAATAACTTCCACCATATCATTTTATCCATGATCTCTACTATTTGTTATCTCTTCAACCTCCTTATCCTCAGACTCGTCTGAACTATGGCATTTTTTTGAAAGAAGGTACTTTTTCTTAAAAAAATTCATGTTGAACTGTTTCTTTCCATTCCCATATGCTGGAGACTTATTCTTGGGAATTTTGATTTCATCTACATCATCATCATCTTGAAAAATTTGTGGGCACCTTGCCGCAAGATGTACAACCTTTCCACATCGAATTCAAGAAAGTCGAAGCTTCCCATTAAACATTCCTTTTCCTCTTTGAATGTTTGAGGGTAGGAATGACATCACATCATTTGTCTCTTCTTCTTCTAGAGAATCTACAATGGTGGCATTCCTCATGGACTAGAATTCCACCTATTTCGATTTCCCTCTTCCCACAACATCGTTATCATCATTTCTCATTTCATATGCAACAAGGGTGTTGTGCAGGTTATCCAATGTCACCACTTTCGTGTCTTTATCATCAAAAACTGAAACTTTCGTATTGAAATGAGGAGGATGTTTCCTCAAGATGCGCTTTACAATCATTATGTCTTCAATAACTTCTCCAAGACCTTGCATGTCTTCCACTACAACATTTACCCTCTCAAAGAATGCATCGACAGAATCATTAGGGTCCATTCTTAGTTCTTCATACCTATTCCACAACACTTGCATTTTTTCCCCTCTGACTATTGTATCTCCTTCATATATATTCAATAGATTTTCCCATATGAAATGCGATATTTTTAATGACATCACCTTTTTATAAATAGAATTGGATAGGGATCCCCCTAAAGCATTAATTCATATGGCATCAGCATCAAATTCACTACGTTCATCTTCCGATAATGCCCCACTATTAATATCTGCTGCTATGCCAAGCATTTCTACTGTAAAAACATCTATTCCCAAGGATCGAAAGTACAGTTGCATCCAATTCTTCCATAAGTGAAAATTGTTCCTGTCGAAGATCAGAATCCCTTTTTGATTGGTGACCTCCATTTGATAGAGAAACACATATATCAACCTTTCCCCCTAATACCAATTGTTAGGTCCACTAGGCTAGATACCCAGAGAGGTGGGGTGAATCAGGGTATGAAAGATTAGACAATTTCCCCTTCTGATCTTGTTTTTCTGTTAGAAAAAACCCTCTTCTTTCACCTTCCCATTACAGAGTATGAATAAACCGTAATGCTTGCACATGACACATCAATTTTTACATGGTTCTCCCTCACTAGGGAGTCAACTGAACACCCAGATCCAGTCAATACCTCTCAAAAGCTTACATGGGTAAGGCCTTTGTTAGGATGTCTGCAACTTGTAGCTCTGTAGGTTCAAACTCCAACTTCTTGATTCCCTGCTCCACCTTCTCCATGATAAAATGATAATTTATCACAATATGATTTTTCCTTGACTGAAAGATGAGATTTTTCAGAGATTTATAGCACTTGAGTTATCACACTGGATTACGATCGGAGGCTTCACTTCTACCACCATATCATCAAGCTACATCTTTATCTACAATAACTCTATGCATGCATGAGTACCCGAAATATACTCATCTTCAGCGGTGCTTACAGAAATGCAATATTTCTTCTTTCATATCCATGAAATACATAGTCCACCAAGATATAATGCACCTCTAGACATTACTTTCCTCCTTATCGCTTTCATCTAGAAATTGTTATTTGTTCTATTGATTACTCTCTTCATTCTCTACAACATTGGAATCATAACTCTCAACTACTTTTCCCAGCATTTTGTTAAAGAATTGAAAAGCATTTCTTTTTCCTGATTATCGAAGGAATATCCCCTCATCTCCACATGACTCAAATTTATTATGTTTATCCTTGCTGAGGATAAATAACTTACTACAAAATATTTGAAAGTATTTCACTTTTGGCTTCTTTCTATACCACATCTCATATAGAGTATTTCCTTCCTTCGGACACAACAGATCCCTGTTATAAATGTAGACCGATGTCAATATAGCCTCCTTCTAAAAGTTCTCTTATAGGTATTTTCCTATGAGCACTATTCTGGCCATGTTATTGATGATTCAATTCCTCCTTTCAACCACTCCATTCTGTTGGGGAGTTCTCACTGAGGAAACATGATGCCTTATCTCGTGATTATCAAGATAGTATTCTACCTGACTGTTTGAGAGTTTTGTACCATTATCAATACAAAACATCTGAATTTTATGCCCAATCATCCTTTCACACTCTCTCTGGTACTATTTTAAGTAGATGAGCACATTGAAATTATGGGAAATAACAAATAACCATGACATTCTACTATAGTAATCAATAAAAATAATTTAGTACCTCTTTCCGTCAATTTCTAATGGTGTGATTGGCCCACAAACATCAACATGAACTAATTTGAGAACTCTTGTTGACTTATTTTCCATTTCCTTATACGTAATTCTAATGATATTCCCTTGTTGTCATGCATCACATGTGTGAGTATGATCACGTGATAGCTTAGGGAGGTCTCCTGCTGCATCACACATTATGATATCTTCTAGGAATGGTTGACATAGATGACCAAATCATTTATTCCACAACATGTTTTCTTCTTCTCTGAATAGAAATCACATATCTTCTTCCCAACTTACCAGGTAGAGATTTTCCTTTGTTCTTTTTCCCTTTAGAACCACTACCACGTCTCTTCCTTTAACGATACACATCATCTTATTAAACCTTGTAGAATTTCTTATGTCACATAGTTGACTCACACTGAGAATATTGTGATTCAAGCCTTCTAAAACTATGATATCATCATGTCTCATCTCTTTTCCCCCAAACATGGCCTTTCCTAAGAAAATAATTTTCCAGCCTTAATCATTTCAAAACTTGACAACTCCTTTTTTGTCATATTTTATGACTGTAATAAGATCCTTATCACGCGTCATGTGAGATGTGCAACTGCTGTCAAGGATCCACACACCATAGTGATCTAATGCATTATGGGAAATTTTTCCACCACTGCTTTCTCATCCATTTTCTTCCGAGTCCATGTTTTTCCTTCACACTTGGCATGGATTGAGACTTCTGCTCATTCTCAAGGTATGATGGACCAGCTTCATAATGAAAAGCTTTAAATCTATTTTTCATTCTCAACTCACCTTTTGGATCATTGATCAGCTACTTTTGAACATTTAGATTCTGCTTTGGCACATTTCGCGGTATGGTCGAAGTATATTACCTAGCCATGTGCCCAAATCCTCCTCACCAAAAATAGTGTGCTTCAAAATATGTTCTAGGTAACTATTCTTTGTTTGGATTCCACCTCTGTTCTTGTTCCCTTCGATATCTCTTGGCTACGAAACACACATACTATGAGTGTCCCATTTTTACACAACAATAACACATGATATAAGGTTCATTCTATAATGTCACTTCAGGACTCCTAGTTTCTCCTTGGGATATCTGAATATTCTGAGTCTTCTTTATTCCCAAATTAACCATCAATCATGGAATGGGAGCTTGCGGTCTGACAGCAATTTTCACCACTTTTTCGATCAAGTCCCCTATCGGCCTTAGCATATGAACATAATTGATGCTTTCTTTCTGTGGAACCACTATTCTCCACTTTTAGCTTCTCGATTTTTCTAAGTGATCTTCTTTGCTGATGTCCCAACAAGAGTGAAGTGTTTTTCTGGATCCTTAACATGTTTTCAAAAACTAAAAAACTCTATTTCATGTTCTTTAATACACTTTATTTGATACTTACATGGGATATTCAAGCTATCGATCTCCCTTTTATGTTCTTAAATAATTATTTTATACTCACAAAATGATTCTGAGTCCTCTAGTGTTAATGACTCAAGTTTCTCAATATCTTCCATCAACTCAGACTTCTCTTCTTCTTACAGTGGAATATATAGTTTGGTATCACGAACAACATTGTTGTATTTCATTATTTGGGATCTCCAAACATCTATCTCTTCAAGAGAATCCTCTATCTTTGATTGCATATCACCTTTTCCCTCAACTTCTTCTTCTTCATCATCAACATCAGTTTCATACTTCTTCTGAGAACTGCTGAAAACTTCCACCATAGCATTTTCTCCACGATCTATTAAGTTCTCTATCTCTTCAACCTCCTCAACCTCAAACTCATCTGAACTGTCACAGTCTTTTGGAAGAATGTTCTTCTTCTTAAAGAAATTTCTCTTGAACTGTTTCTTGCCTTTCCCATAGGCTGGAGACCTCTTCTTGGGAATTTTGATTTCATTGACAACATCAGTCTCTTGAATATTTTTTGGGCACCTTTCTACAAGATGTCAAAACTTCCCACATTGAAAACAAGCAAGTGGAAGCTTCCTTTTAAACATTCATTTTCCTCTATGAAGGTTTGAGGAGAGGAAAAACATCACCTCATCTATATTTTCTTCTTCCTGATAATCTTCATTGGTGAGGTTCTTCATGGCCTTGAATTCCACCTCTTTGGATTTCCCTTTTTCCACGACATCGTTGTCATCATTTCTCATTTCCTATGCAACAAGGGTGCAATGCAGGTTATCCAATGTCATCTCTTTCAGGTCTTTATCTTCCAAAACTAAAACATTCATATTGATCATAGGATGAAGTTTCCTTAAGATGCACTTTACAATCTTTATGTCATCAATAACTTCTCCCAGACCTCACATTTCTTCCACAATAAAATTTAACCTCTCAAAGAATGCATCTACAGACTCATTTGGGATCATTCTCAGATCTTCATACATGTTCCACTACACTTGCAGCTTTGCCTCTCTGACCTTTGTGTCTCCTTCATATATTTTCAATAGATTTTCCCACACGGAATGTGATGTTTTTCATGAAATAACCTTCAAATAAATAGCATTGTATAGGGCTCCCACTAAAGAATTAATTCCCTTGGAATCAACATCCAATTCTCTACACTCAGCTTCAGATAATGCACCACTATTAATATCGGCAGTTAGGCCATGCATTGCTGTTGTGAACACATCCATTCCCAAGGATTGAAAGTAGTGTTGCATTTGATTCTTCCATAGAAAACAAATTGTTCCCATCGAAGATCGGAATCCCATTGTGATAGGTGACTTCCATTTGAGAGAGAAACACAGATATCAACATTACCCTATGATAAAAATTATTAGTTCTACTAGGCTAGATACCCTGCGAGGGGGTAAATTAGGGTATGACTAATTAAAAAACTACCTCTTGTGATCTGGTTTTACTGTTAGACAAAACCCTCTTCCCTCTCTTTCCTGTTTCATACTATGAATTAACCTTAAATCATGCACATGATACATCAATTTTTACATGGTTCACCCTCACTAGGGAGTCAACTGAACTCCCAGAGCCTGTCATTACCTATCAAAATCATCCTTGGGTAAGGAATTTCTTAGGATGTATACAACTTTTATCTTTGTTGGTACATACTCCAAATTCATGATTCCCTGATCAACCTTCTCCATGATAAAATGATACTTTATCTCAATGTGCTTTTTCCTTGAGTGAAGGTTGGGAGTTTTGGTGAGATTTATAGCACTTGAGTTATCGCACTAGATTCTGATCAGAGACTTCAATTCTACCCCCATATCATCGAGCTACTGCTTCATCCACAACAAGTGTCTTCATTCTTGAGTAGCGGAAATAAACTCAGCTTCTTTGGTTCTTAATGAAATGAAATCTTGCTTCTTGCTTATCCAAGAAATACATAGTCCAACAAGATAAAATGCATCTCCTGACATTACTTTCCTCCTCATCACTTCCATCTGGAAATCATTTATTGTGCTATTAAATACTCTCTTCATTATCTACTACAGTGACATCATTACTCTCAACTACTTTTTCCAAACCTTTTAAATCATTTGTATGAATTTCATTTTCCTATGTATCCAAGGAATATCACCTCATCTCCATGCAACTCAAATTTCCTATGATTCTCCTTGTTTAGGATAAAGCACTTACTTCTAAATATTCAAATGTATTCCACTATCAGCTTCTTTACATACCACATATCATATAAAGTCGTTCATTCCTTTAGACACAATAGAGCCAGGTTAGAAATGCAGACCGATGTCAATTCTTCCTCCTTCCAAAATTTATCTGGTAGGTCTTTTTCTATGAGAATTGTTCTGGCCATGTTGTTGATGATCTAATTTCTTCTTTCAACCACTCCATTTTGTTAGAGAGTTCTCATTGAGGATATTTGATACCCTATAAAGTGTTTCTCGATATAGTCATCCACCTGACTGTCTGTGAATATCGTACCATTATCAGTACGAAACATCAGAATTTTCTATCCAAGAATCCTTTCGCACTCTCTCTGGTGCTGTTTTAAGCAATTGAACACATCATACTTATGGGCAATAAAAAATAAACACGCCATTATTCTATAGTCACAAATAAAAACAATGTAGTACCTCATTCTGTCAATTTCCAATGGTGTGATAGGCCTACAAACATCTGCATGCACCAATTCGAGCACTCTTGTTGACTTCTTTTCCTTTTCCTTATATGTCTTTCTGATGATCGTCCAATGTTGGCATACATCACACATGTGAGTACGATCACGTGATGGCTTAGGGAGGTTTCTTGCTGCATAACACTTTACCATATCTTATAGGGATGGTTGACATAGATAACCAAGTCGTTTATGCCACAACTTGTATTCGTCTTCTATAGAAAGAAAGCACATATCTTCTTATCCACGTACCATGTAGATATTTCCCTTTGTTTTTTTCCCTATAGAATCAATGCCCCATCTCTTCCTTTAATGATACACATCTTCTTAATAAACTTTATAGAATATCCTTTGTCACATAGTTGACTCACACTGAGCAAATTGTGACTAAGGCCCACTACAACTAAGACATCAGCATATCTCATCTCTTTTCCCCAAACCTGGACTTTCCTATGCCAATAATCTTCAAGACTTCATCATTTCCAAACTTAAAAACTCCTTCTTTGTCATATTTTACACCTGTAATGAGATCCTTATTACCTTTCAGGTAATATGTGCAACCACTATAAAGAATCCACCCACCAGAGAAATATGTTGCTTTAAGGAAAATTTCTACTACCACTTCCATATCATCCTTTTTCTTCATGGTCCATATTTTTTCCTTCACACTCAGCATATATTGCGACTTTTGATATTTCTCAAAGAATGAAGGACCGGCTTCATCATGCAAAGCTGAAAATCTATTTAGAATTCTCAACTAACCTATTCGTTCATTGATATGCTCCTTGTGAACATTTTGATTTTGTTTTGGCACATTATTTTGTATGATCGATGTATAGCACCTAGCCAGGTTCCAAAATCCTCTGCACCAAAAATAGTGTCCTTTTAAATATGTTAAATATAACCATTCTCTATTTGGATGCCACCACTATTCTTGTTCCCTTTGATATCTCGTGGCTATGGAACACACATACTGTGAGTGTCCCATCATTCAACAACAATATATATAACACCTGATATAAGGCGCATTCCTTTGTGTCACATCAGTACTGCAAGTTTCCTCCGAGGATCTCTAAATATTCTGAATCTACTTTATTCTAAAATAATCCTTCAATCATGGAATGGTTGCTTGTGGTCTGACTTCAATTTTCACAACCTTTTGTTTTCAATCAATCCACCCATCAGCCTTAGCAACTTAACATAATTGATGCTTACTTTCTACGAAACCACTATTCTCCACTTTCATATTATCAATTTTTGTGTGATCTGGTTTCCTGATGTCTTAGAAGGATTCATGAGTTTTTCTTGATCCTTTACATGTTTTCGCAATATGAAAACTTCTCATTCATGTTCATCAATACACATGATTTTATCATTCCCTGTGTTATTCAATCTATCAATCTCCCTTTTACATTCTTCAATCATTATTTAATACTCACTAACTAATTCTGAGTCCTTTGGTGTTAATGGATTGAGTTTCTCAATTTATTCCATCAACTCAGACTTCTCTTCTTCATGCTGCTACATAGAGAGTTTTGCGTCATGGACAACTTTTTTGGCTTTCTTTGTTTTGTCTCTCCAAACATCTATCAACTCAAGAGAAGCCTCTAACTCCGCATGAATATCAACTCTTCCCCCAACATGTTCTTCTTTATAATCTATTTCTGTTTCATTCTTCTTCTGAGAACTACAGACAACTACCACCATAGAATTTTCTCCATGATCTCTGTAGTTATCTATCTCTTCAACCTCCTCAACCTCAGACTCATATGAACTGTCACATTCTTTTGAATGAAGGTTCTTATTCTTAATGAAATTTCTCTTGAATTGTTTCTTTCCATTCCTATAGGCTAGATACTTCTTCATGGTAATTTTTATTTCATTGACATCATCATTCTGTTGAATATTTTTGGGCCACCTTGCTACAAAATTTTCAACCTTTACACATCGAAAACAAGAAAGTGGGAGCTTCCCTTTAAACTTTCCATTTCCTCTTTGAAGGTTTTAGGAGAGGAATGAAATCACCTCATCGGTCTCTTCTTCTTCCTAAGAATCTTTAATGGTGAAGTTCTTCATGGACTTGAATGCCACCTCTTGGGATTTCCTTTTTTCCACAACATCGTTATCATAATTTTCAATTCATATGCAACAAGGGTGTTGTGTCTGTTATCTAATGTCAGATCTTTCAGGTCTTTATATTCCAAAACTGAATCATTTGGATTGAACGGAGGAGGAAGTTTCCTCAAGATGTGCTTAACAATATTTATGTCTTCAATAACTTCACCAAGAACCCACATGTCTTCCACTACAACATTTATCCATTCAAAGAATGCATCGACAGACTCATTTGGGTTCATTCTCAGATCTTCATACTTATTCCACAACACTTGCATGTTTGCCTCTCTGACCTTTGTATCTCTTTCATATATATTTAATAGATTTTCCCACGTGTCATGTGATGTTTCTCATGACATCACATTTGTATAAATAGCATTGAATATCCCCCCCCCCTAAATCATTAATTCCCTTGGAATTAGCATCCAATTATCTATGCTCCGCTTCAGATAATGAACCACTATTAATATCATTTTTATGACATTTATTTCTATTGTGAACACATTCATTACCATGGATCAAAAGTCGTGTTGCATCTGATTCTTCCATAGCTGAAAAATTTTCCTATCGAAGATCAGGATCCCTTTGTGATAGGTGACCTCTATTTCAGAGAGAAACACAGATATCAACCTTTCCCTCTGATACCAATTGTTAGGATTACTAGGATAAATACCATAAGATGGGGGGTGAATCAGGGTATGACAGATTAAACAACTACCCCTTGTGATCTAGTTTTTCTGTTAAACAAAACCCACTTGTCTCATCTTCCCATTGCAAAGTTTGAATACTCTTTAAAGCGTGAACATACACATCAGTTTATACTTGTTTCACCTTCACTGTTCTACATCCCAGGAACCTACACCGGTTGTGGGACAATGTACAAATTCTTCTATAAGGTCACTGCTGTTTACAAGTTCAGAGAGGACTCACTGTCCCTCCTAGTTTACAACCACTCGTAATTTGATAACTCACTACTCTCTCAACTAAAGTGAGCTCACTGCTTATTCCAAAGATCCACTCACAGTTTATAGACATGTATGTCTCTTCATTATCATTAATGAATTCTACATCATTAACAATGGATAGATGCTCTGTTGACACCAAACTTTCAACTGCGGATGATTCTATCTTTTCACCTAGTGTACCTGGGAACTCCAATTTTTACATGCAACCTCTACACTGCCCTGCGCATAATTTCCTGATTTTGTGTGAAATCCACTTTTCGTGCAAAACCACATTTATGTGAAACTACCAATATTACGCGCAAAAACCTCCTTTTACGCATAGCCTTTACTTTACGCGCAAACACTTCTTTTATGTGAAACAACCCTCTCTTACACACAACAGACCTCTTTTACACGCAATATTTTCTTTTATGTTCAAAAAATTATTTTACGTGTGACCACCTAACTTTATGTGCAATCTTGATGTTTACATGAAACTCTATTGCATATTCCAATTTTGCGTATGAGTGCTCGAATAATCTTTATGTTTTGAGATGGATCGAATGAGGGGTCACTTCACATTTATAGGCAAAATCGACCCTTGTGCGAAAAACCCTTCTTGAATGTGAAATGCACTTCGAGCATGAAGAACACATCTTCCGTTAAAAACCATTTTTTGTGCACTACTTCAATATTTCGCGCACCCCATGCCTTTTCCAATTTTTGAGCTACTGATCTCGAAACACCCCTTGTGCGATAAACACCAATCCTCTTTTTCACACCCAACGTTAATATTTCACACACCATTTTCCTTTTTCATGCATCAATTTCCTTTTATGCACACCACTAAAATATTTCATGCACCACTTTTCTTTTTCGTTCACCATATAAATATTTCATCCACCAACCTTTTCCAAAAACACATCTCTCCATTATGATCAAACACAACACAGAGGCCCTCTTTGTCAACAAACACAATCACCTCAAAAACGTTTCAATGATACTATGAGGGATTTTTTCCAACATCAGTGAGGTTCAGTAGATGGATTACACTTGAAAAAGGTAGGGGATCATCCAGACACTTACTAGATGAAGGAAACTAGATAGACGATTTTCAGATAATATTTTTAGGAGATCCTTATAGTGTTTGTTATAATTTTTTTGGCTCGTATTTTAGATGCAAAATATTCAAACTGATGGGAGTTAGTAAAATAATTCCTATCATGATATAGGAGTCTAATATGATTTATCTCATCAGTTTCACAAATATATTATAGTGAATGCGATTAAGCAATGGGAGTCCCATGGAAAGGATATAGAAATCGAAAATGTCGGTAGAAATTCTAAATGTTTCGTTCATTGAATTAATTTTCTATATTTTTTTATTTTATATTCTTATATAAATTTTTTTAAGTCTAATAACACTAAAAATTTACATGGGATAATTTTTAAATAATTCAAATAATAAATATCACCATAGATTCAAGCTCCCTTCTCAGTGGTTCCCATGATACTAAGGAACTTTATAATTGAAATTTTTAATTCCCCTAGAGAGAGGGATCATTATAGTGTCATCATAGAATATAATAAATCTATCTTGTAAACCCATTGTAATAAATTATTCATTATGAATCAAGAAAAAAACGCGACTCAGGAAAACATTGTAGGTATTGATTCATTAGGTGTGTGTACCAAAACACCTAGATCATCAAGTTTATTTTATTAAAAACATTATTAATAATTTTTTTGATATACATTTCATTTGATAAAGTTTATTTATTATCATTTTTTATTTTTTAATAATATAGTTTTAGCATATATCAGTCACACAAGTTGGTTTATTGAATTTTATGTAACTCTATTGATATTTTGACCACTATATAAGTTGTTGTAAAATAAATTCTAAATCTAAAAAATTATATTTGTGTATTTACTTTATCATTCCATTTTAAAAAAATTAATATATTTTCATCTGTTTCCAATATAGATACAAATTAATAAAGGTTATATAATACGTTCATTTAATGTGGTTAAATTTACCATAACTAATTATTATTAATATAAATTATAAAATGTAAAATTTCATCATTGTACAAACTAAATAGTTTCATAAATATGATTTTTATATATTAGATAAATTCTTAAAATCATTAATATTTATCCATAAGTGGATAAAATTACTGGTTCTAAATAGGCTATTTTTCTAACATACAGAAACATTTCCCTCAATTTATATTGAATGGGGGAGGGTATAAAAGATAAAATAATTATAATTTAATGATTTTATTTTTCTTATAATAATTATATTTTTTCATGAAATAACACTTATAGATAATCAATATAAAGAGTTTATGAAAAATTGAACCAGCCATCCATGGAAGTGGTAGACTAAACAAACACATGCAATCATTTTCATTTTTTGAATGGTTTTTGAGGAAGGTATAAATTTAATATTTCATTATAATAATAGCATTAAATATATTAATAATATTTTTTTTATCATACTTATATGTATATAAATGGTTTTATAGAGTTCCCAAATAATTAATATCAGAGAGCTTAATTGAGATAAATACATTCTCAAATTAGATGTTCTCCCTTGTGTAACACCTTATGTCACCTTAGATTGGACTTTTGGAAATAAAAAGAATTATATTATATAGATATATTGTTGAGGAGAAACTATGGATGATTTTATAAGATATAAAACTGTGATATGGATGGAGGAATGTAATCTCTTGACCTTTTCTGGAGACGACTCAGGCTTGATTTAAATTATTCGTTTACGTTGTATTGAGTACTATTCATTTGGGTTATTAAAGTGGGGTGTGTTTGGGTGAATATTAAAGAACATTAATGAAATAGGGTTTTTGTTGTTGTGAAACTGTTAAATAAAACTGTGCACCCCAGTCTAGAAAATCATGAAATAGTAGACAATGGGGATTTGCACAGTTGCTGCATGAGTTGTCAAACAGTGCATCCTCTTAGAAGTAACTTTGAAACCCCTTCAAATTTGGCACATGGTTAAACTAAAACATACAACACTAACTAGAAAAACCATGTTTTGGAATTTAATAATACCAAAAATTAGATTTATAATGACCTGAACACCAATTTTAATCCCTAATTGACATAATCTTGGACTATTGCAATTTATCTTGATGTTAGAGCTTCTCAGATAGATTCCAAGCCTTCCAAAGCCACATTATTCATGAATCAAATCTTGAATCTAATATATGCTCCTCTCTTGATTATATCATTTCACCCCTTTGGTTTATCGTTCCTTCCTCACACTTATCCAATTCTAATAAAAGGTTTTCCTTAATATTTTGTTGCTTCTATACCCAATTTTATGTGTGTAAATATATTCTTATATATATATATAGTTTTTTAAAATATTTTCATTTATTAAATCTTGATTTACGTTATAAGTCTAGATTTCATTCTATGTTATTACTCTTCTAAATTTTTGTGAGTTATGTTAGGATATTGTTCATCAGTGAATCAAGGTATGTGGTCTCATATTCAAATCCCATAGTCTTTGTTTATATTTTGTGTGTGGAAGTTTTTTATTTTCTAGTTTTTTTAGGTATTTATTTTCCTAGTTTAATTAATTAATTTTGTAAAATACTTAATAATTTAATAGTAAAATTTGGGATTTCGAGATAATTAATTATGAGATATTGAGTTGTTGATTAAGAGATAATTAAATGTAGTATTAATTATATGATATTTAGTTATTTATTTGGAGATAATCAATTTATTAATTAATTAAGGAATTATGATATTGGAATAAGATTATTGATTACGGAATTAATAATAGGATTTCATGTTTGTGGATATTGAGTAATTAATTAATGAATTAATTAATTGTATTGACATTCATAATTAATTGTGGTAATTAATTATGAGAATTTAAATGATAAACTAATTGAAGAATATATAATGCATTTGATGGGGTTTATTAATTATGTGGTTAATGGTAACATGGTCATTTATTTTTGAATTATACAATGGAAACATGGTCATTCTAATGTGTATAGTATGAATGGTAACATGGTCAATTAGTTGTGAATTATATAATGAGAACATAGTCATACTAATATATGTTGTATGAATGCTAACATGGTCATCTAGTAGTTAATTAAAGGATAGAAATATTATATTATATTGTTTAATTTTTAAATGGTAATATGGGTATTGATGTATGAATTAAATAATGGTAGCATTGATATTTTTCAATATATTATCACTTGGGAATACTATGGGATCCATCATGATCAGAAGTTGGGATTGAGGGATAGGTGTCTACGAGATCTTATTGGTTAGGTGGTTAAATTAATATTACTTTTATATGTGATAAATCGTTAATTATCCATTGGGATCATTTTATTTATACAACCTCATAAAAATTCATTAGATTGAATATTGTTTTAGACACCGTTGGTGGTAGCCTATAGTGTCGTACTCACACCATATTGGGGATATATGATCGGTACCAAAATAGGCTCTGTGATTTCTAGGAAAGATAAGGGAAAAGGCCCTTAGTAATATTCTTTAGTTGGAATGGATCATGAATTAGGGAACTAGACAAGGTTCAGAACCCAATTGGGAGTTTTTATTGTATTTACTTTTGATTTTTCATTTTATACATTGGGCACATACTTTATCATGGAATTGTTTACTTATTTAATATTTTATGGATTTTCTTGTTTGGTTATCTTGTGATATTGGTATTGTTCCTGGATATATGTGATTCTTCTGTTATTATTTATTTATTCTAGTGTTTTACTAAAATAAAAGTGGGTATAGTATACTATTCTTGATATTAGACCCTCACTAGAAGTTGGTATCCTTTAGCGCATGGGGAGGCTCTCCTGAGGTCAAATAGTGAACCGGCATGGGGAACTACTGTGTTGAACCAGATATGGGATGTTACTGAGTGGAATTAGAATAATTTTCACATTTTTTTTGATTTTTTAACAATTTGGAAAGTTTAGACATGGGAATAGGAAGGGTCAGGCCTTGGTTTAGAGCTCATGCATGGGATTAGCTACCCACAATGGTGGAGAAACCTAGAAACTATTGTGGGATTGTTTCTATTGTTTTTTATTTTATACTTTTATTTTATTTGACTTTGGTTAACACACATTTTGTGTTTTGTGATTATTTGTGTTGAGATATTCTGGGATTTTATTCATTTCCTGGTATGCCATGAGAGTTGAATTTTCATGCATCATTCATGGAACTCTGGGATATTTAGAGATGCATCGTTATTGGGATGCATGAAAAAAATGGGTAATGGATAATTTTGAATATGAATAGTTTTTCCTTTCCTGTGAAATTGAAATGAAAAGAGTGCATAACAAGAATTTGAGAAAGAATGGAAAATGACACATGATGAGAATAAATGGGTGTCTAAATGAGAAAAACTAATAATGGAAATGTTTTTACCCTTTATTAACCAGTACCAATGTGTAGGATAGTTAAGGGTAATGATAGAGCCTCATTTTTTACAACATGGAGAGGGTTTAGGATATTCTTGTTATAGATTATTATGTTTCCATCTTAAATAATATTGTTGTTTTTGTGAATTATTTTATATACCTCACTTTTAGATGTGTAGATATTATGCCAACATGATGAAACTTGTTGATATGAGGAATAGATAAAATTTCAAGGAATAATCCTCCAGTGATGGAAATTGAGGCACCAATCTTTACATGTGAGGAGGCATGGGATAAGTTCATAGAGAATATTCCTCACTTCATGAAATTCATGAGATAATACCCATAGTGGGTTATAATGTGTACATCTGATCTAGAAATGGATTTCTTGATTCAGAACCATAAAAATTTTACTAGAGAGGGATGACATGAGGTATCTTATTTTTGGATTTATTCCATCGAGGCTATACTTTACCACATGTAGACTCCTATATATAGTAGGGTCATGATGGATGCTTACATGCTTTGTTCATGTGTTCTTGACTTATGTAGGTCAATATAGAACCACTTGGATTTAGTGGATTATTCCTATAAGAATAGTTTTTATTAACTAATACACATAGAACCATATTAGGAAATTTATGATAGGCCATCCCGATCACCTTTATTTTGGATGGAGGTTGGTGAGTTAAAGGTGTTGGGACTGAGTCTCATGTAAGTGACATCAGGGTAGGATATGCTGATTCAGAAGCATATGGATACAACTTAGAATTGACATAAGTCATCCATTGATAAAATTCGATGGACTGTAGAGTTTACAGTCGGTGAAAATTAATTACTTTAGGTTTCACATAGGACAGGTGACTAAAGGATATATAATTAGAGAAAACTGGTTCTCATGGTTGTTGGACCATATATGGTTGTTGATAAAATTTGGCTGGTGGTGTATCGTTTGTATATTCCAAAGAAATACAATGTTATTCATGACGTTTTCAAGGTTTCAAAATATCATAGGTATCTCTCTCACCCTTATCAGGTGATATATATGGTGATGTTGATCTTGAGATTGATGTTTCCATTAAAGAGAATCTGATACTTGTGTTGGATCGTAGTGAGAAAGTGTTGAGGTGAATGACCATGCTGACAGTTCATGTATTGTGGCAACATGGATGAGTGCAGGAGGAATCATGTGCAAGGTAAGAAGATATCAAGGCTCAATGGAATAATATTTTGACATTAAATCTTATATATTCGTGGGAGTGAATATTTAGGAAGATTTTTTATATGGTGGGGATATTGTGATATCCCAAAAATTTATAGAGATGAATAATTTTTTATTATTAGTATTATTTTTTACTTTTATTACTTAAATTTAATTTGGGTTTTTACCATTTGGTTTGTTTTGTGGAAACATGTGAAAAATTGATGGATAGATAGTTTTCATGGGTGGCACATGGTTAGAGATAACTGTTCACTCAAGCCTAGAAAACCATGGAACCCTCTATTATAGGGATTTGCGTAGTTAGAAAAAATATTCAAACCATTTTTCTTATTAAAAGTAACCATGAAACCCCTAAAATGATGGAACATGGTTTAGTGGCACAGTTATTGGAAACCTTATGCCCCTTCCCAGTAATCAATGCTCGTTAATTTAATTAAACGAAAAATTGAATTTTTAATGACCCGAACCCCCATTTAAATCCCTAATTTACCCATACTCAGACCTTTATGATTTATCTTGATTTTTTGATTTTTCTAGATGGATTACAAGATTTCCCAAACTTATTTTCTCACAATTGGATGTATGGATCGAAGATTCACCCAACTCCAAGTAAGAATATTTCCTCCCACATAGTTTCTCAATCCTTCTTACATCCTTTCATATTCTAAAAAGGGTGTATTGTTCCTTTGTTTTGATCTGTACCAAGTTTAATGGATATAGATATATGATTATATATCTAAATCCAAATTTTATAGATCATCATTTATTGAATCATTATTTTTTTTATAGATTCGTGTCTTGTTATATGCTACATCTCCAATAAATTTTTGGGAATTGTACTGGTTGATCATTCATCAATGAATCAATATAGGTTGTCTAATATTAAAATACCATAGTAATTATTATAAATTATTTGTATAAAAATTATATAATTTTTTGATTTCATTATAAATGGAGTTTCATAGTCAAATTATTTAATTTGGTAAATTAATTAACAATGGAATTCCTAAATTTGCGATTTTGGTATAATTAATTTGAGAATTAATTATGAGATATTGATTTGTTGATTTATAGATAATTAACTCTAGAATTAATTATGAGATATTGACTTGTTTATTTGGAGATATTTAATTTAGGAATTAATAATGGTTCTATGAGCCGGGAATGAGATAAATTATTTCAAAATTAATTATAGGATTTTAGGATTGTGGATATTGAGTAATTAATTGATGAATTAAATAATATAATTTATGTACTTAATTAATTCTGGGTAATTAAGTATGGGGATTTATGTGATAAACTAGTTATTTAATTAGTAATGGAATTGATATGGATAATTAATTATGTGATGAATGGAAATAATATGATTTATTTATGAGTTGTATAAAGGAAACCTGGTCATTATCATGTGTTTTGTATGAATGGTAACATGTTCATTTAGTTTTGAATTATAAAATGGGAATATAGTCATTATATTTTATGTGGTATGAATTTTAACATGGTCATTTAGTTTGGAATTATATAATAGAAACATGGTCATTCTATTAGGTAATGGGTGACTGGTAACATTGGAATTCAATTATGAATTGAATAATGGTGACAATGAAACTTTGAAAAATAATATCAAATGGGAATAATTTGGGATTCTGCATGAGCCATAGTAGGGATTGATGCATGGGTGTCAGTGAGAACCTAAAGGTTATGTGCTTAAATAAATATTAATTTATAATTCGATAACTATTTACTTATGCATTAGGATTATTTTCATTAATAAACTATTTGAACATTATTTTTATTGGATATTGGTTTAGACACTATTGGTGATGGCCTGCTGAGTTTTATTGACACCCTGCTTAGGATACATGATCAGTACCAGAATATATATTGTGTTTTTTGGATAGGTTAAGGGAAGAGGCCCTGAGTTAGATAGCTAGGTTGGCATGGAGTAGGGATGAGGGATCCAAACATGGTTTGAGACCCGATTTGGAGTCATTCAGGTATTAACTTTTGATTTTTCATTTTAGACATTGGAAATGTACTTTAGCATAGAGTGGTTTACTGTTTTATTTTTTTATGGTATTTTAAGTTTGGTAATCATGAGATATTGTTATTTTTCATGGATATATGTAATTATACTGTTTTTATTTATTTTCATTGTTTTGTTACTCTTTTAGAATATGGTATAGTCTCCCCATGATCGATTTTAGACCCTCAATGCTAGTCGATTTCCTCTTGCATACATGGAGGTTCACTTGAGGTCACATAGTGAACCGGATTGGGGATCCAGTTTGTGGATCCTAGGCAGAGATTTTATAAGGAAAGTGATGGAAGTGATCTCCTATTATATGTGGATAAAAATTGAATTTAGGTATAACAAAACCCATTACTTCTCAATGATTCAATAAACTATTAAAGGTTAAATTAATCCAAAATAAGAAAATAATGAATTTTGGGGTTTGGTATCTTTATTAATGTTACTACTAATCACTTAAAAAATATACTTTTTTAATGTAATTCTTCATGATATTTTATATTTCAAAATCTTTATTTCTCACCAAGTTAAATAGTTTCTGACCAATTAATATATGTATTAATAAAAATATTAAATAAAAATCACACAAAATTGGTTGAGTTATACCTAAAATGAACCTATATATATTCAAACTCAATTATATAATATTCTACAATTAACATTTAAATTAAAACATTTAATATATAGAAAATCAATTTTGTTGAAAAAAATTTCATTTAACATTATGTATTATTATTTATATTTATAATTGATTACCAATTCAATGAGTGTAAATATAGTTATTTATAGATTTAAACATTATAATAGATTTATTTTTGAGAATATAATAATTTGTTGTATTAGATAAAAATTTAACTATGTTAATAGAAAAATACATTTATTATTATCTTAATAATTAAATTCAATCCTAATAATTTTATTTTTTGTTGCAAAAATTAAAGTGTACTTATTAAAAATATTGTATCAGTTGATTAAAAATAAGAAAACTATTTTAGAAATTAATATTTCTAATATTGATAAAAAATGAACTTTCATATTTGCGAACATAATGCATAAAAACAATTTTTTTGAAATTGTATGTTTTCAAGAGTAAAATTGATTTCATTTTATTATATATTTTCATCATTTTCAAAAGGTAGTTAATTCTTTTTTACTCCCAACATGTTTCTTTATTTAATATAATATCCATATATAATAATTTTATTCTATTAATGTTTCATGTGTATCATTTTAGTTCTCTATTGTGTAGAATATATGCTACTCGACAAGATTTGGGGAATAATATTTATTAAAATCAAGGGTCATTATATTCTACCCCCATAAAAAGTAATTTCACCCTTGAAAATTTAATATTTGGATGAAAAAAATTTGTCGAACATTTTCCTCATTATATCCTCATGTTCTCATGTAGATTCATTAAACCTAGGATTCAACAATGGAAGATTGAACAAATGGGTGTTGTCATTCTACAATAATTTATCACTTCAATAATGATTTACCCCTAGTTTATCCTCGAATGATATATCATATTAATGCTTCCTAGATTCTATGTTTATTATTTTTCAAGGATATTTTATATAATTATTCAAAATTCAAAAATGAAAAAGATCTAGTATTTCAGAGATATGTAAAGGGTGTGTAGTGTGATAAGCTACAACCCCATCATGATTATGGATCATGAAGAGATTGGTATATCTAGGGCTCAACCTCACTTTATTCCCATATCTAATAACCCTCTTCCAATATGATATCTATAGGAACACAATGTCACCAACATCAAACTCAATATCTCTTCAAATATTATTTAAATAACACTTTGTTTAACTTTTTTCTTCAATTATATGACATTAACCAATTTAAAATATCATCGTAATTTTATAAAAAATGTTAGGTTCTATCAGTATCCTCTCTAAAACTTCATCCTAGTATATTGGAGTTCTTCTCCAAATCCCACACCGAGCCTCTTATGTTTTCAAATAAATAATATAATGGAAACTATTGTTATATGAGAACTCTTCTAGTGGAAGGAGTTGATACCAATATCATTAGAATCCATTTATCAGGATATCAGTGGATCCTCAATAATTTGAATTGTTCAATCAAAGTAAATATATTTTTGACAGTGATAAGATGTGTAGAGACAAAACATTTCCTATAAATATCACTAAACTCTACTCCAAAATCTCACGGAAAATATTGGATATCAATCAAATATAATAAAGAGTGGTCATCAATTTAACCTTACCACCTCTCTTTTGTTTATCATTGGGAGTTGGTCATGTATGAAATTTTCTTTTATGTCTATGAAATTCCCTATCATTATAATGTGATCAACTACAACACACATAACACTATTTCCATTAAAGATCAAGGGGAGTCCTATATCAAAATCAATGGTTTTGTTTTCCAGATAACATACTGTTATTGGTTATGTTTTCATCATCCCATTAGAATATATGGCCCCCATTAATTTTCGAAAAACATGAATCAATATATTTGTTATGTGATCTTCTTCTTGTTATCCCATGAGATGTTTTTCCTAATATATCTATATTTATTTATTCTTCCTAGATGAATATATAAGGGTGATCTATGATAATTACACAAAAGATAAATTTTATTTTCTATCTTTTTTTCGATTAGATATCCAAGTTATAAAGGTTTCGACTCAATCATTATCTATTTTTAACTCTAGATTACTCACTGTATCTTTTATTATCTCAACATCATACTGTTGAGATTATTTAATCTTCATATGAATGTATGGTTGAGTAGTTATTTTGGAAAGATTGTATCCCTCACCCCATTATGATTTCAATATACACCCTATATAAATCCATGAGTATTGGGTCCTTTTTAATATTCACTACAGATAGGGTAACGTGATCCTTTCTTCTAGGGTAATCAACCATCTTTTTTTCTATCCTTGTGTAGTAATGTTTTGAGAATTCATATTTTTTTCAATTACATCTATCTCATTTTAAAATATCAATCTATTTCATTATTAATATGTATTCAATGATCTTATAGTTAGAATATATATTAGTCTTTTCATTATAGAGATAATTATTACAAATCCTTAATGCAATGATCACTATTTCCAACCAGAAATCAAGTGTAGGGTGATTTTTCTCATGATTCTTTAAATTTATTAAGGAATAATAAATTAACTTATAATTTCTAGGAGGATTAATCCCAAACCCTTTCATGAAGAATTATTATATTTTATAAAACCTTCTCCAATGAAGGGTATTGTATGTATAAGTTCAGTAAACAACCTATTATTTAGCTATATGAAAATTTATTTACATTACTCAATCCAAATAAACTTCACTTTATTCTATATTAACATCGATATTGGATTTTATATCCAAAATAAATTTCTATTAATGAATATATTATACCAAGATACGCTATGGAAAATAGAAATCTCGTTTACATTGGTCGGCATAGGCCATTGCTAAAAAACATCCTACATTGAAGAAGCTAAATATATTTCTTTTTTTATGATTAAATGACCTAAGAATGATACTTTTTATAGTTAGACATCACAGTTTCAAAAAATAGAATATAGTTTCTCATTTCTTAGGGTATTTAAACAATTCACAAATAATCATTATCTTTTTTCCTTTCACTTTGTATATATAATAATATTTTCTATAAAGAAAAATAATATTGATCAAGGAATTATCTGAATGATCTATTCCTTAGATCCATGATGACGTTAGTATAATTTGTATGTTGAAAGGGAATCAAGATAATTTCACAGTTTTCATACCTCAAAATAAAAGTTGTCACTCCAATATACTCTATTTTATTCCTTAACATGTGATATCTAGATTCATGGTTAATATTCCAAAAGTAATAATATTCCCCGACATGATTTAATAATTCATCTATATAGGGTAAATATAAATTTATCTTGATTTTTATTTTATTATCCAGATGATATTCAATTGAAATTTATATTGAACCATCCTTCTTTTTAAAAAAGCTTGATAGGTTCTCCCCATAATGAAGGACTAGGTCATATAAAAACCCTGTAAAAATTCTATTGGAGTTACTTGTTTAATTAATAAAACTCAATAGAGTGAATTATATATACTGTCTTTGAAATTTTCATGGATCCACAAATGAGTTAATAAAAATATTAACCTTATGATTTGGGGGAAGACTACGATGCTCATCCAGAAACACATCAGTATATTCCCATACAATAGGCTTGTCACAAATATTGAATTAATCACTGATCATATGAGATAGAAGTCCCTAATTTTATAGTTTCATGACCTATAATATTTAATGTTATTCTAAATAGAGTTCATTAGAATTTTAATGTTTATATTATATAATCGGATGATTATGGGTATCAAATAAAATTTCTTTATATCTATAATTTATTGTTATTTTTGTAGGGAATGAAAATCCTTACAAATATATTTTATCAAAATCAACCATTATATTAATAACTATATAAGTATGAAGTATATTCCAATAAATATCTATGAGAGTGGATTTATATATCATAGACACGATGAATATTCTTCTGTATTTTTTCAAAGATATTGAAATATCCAATCCCTGAAGTAGTAAAAAAAATTCCTATAAAACAATCATTATATAAATAAATGAGATGACATATAATTTAATAATGAATTAATAGATGTAGATTGGATAATGAGTGCAACTTTTTTCACTTTATTATTTTGATTCACCTCAATGATAGTGTCTGTTTACACTCTTTCTATCACCCTTGGATTAGGAGGTAATTTAGGCTTATTTTCATTACTATCATTGGGGTCAGGGAATTCATTATAAATATTCCTAAACACTTTACATTTTACAAATTGAATTTTGGTCGTCATATTAGTTGTAAAATTCATTACATATATCTCATTGACATTCCTGTTCACCAACTTGTGTAAGTAATTTTTATTATGGGAAATCTTTCTATACATAAATGGATTCCTTATTACTTTGAGTAATGTACTTTTTGACCCCTCTCATATATTTTAAATATATATTTTTTGAAAATTATTACCACTACATTTCATATCATAAAATCATCAATGATACATTACATTTTCTTTTTAACTCTCTAGAAAATGACAGCCTCTTACTTCTCTCTATACATTAATTGCACATCGATCAATCATTTCATAGCTTCCAATGAATCTTATTTCCAATTCTTTTTGAAGTATTTGATTTATACTATTTATGAAATGATAAATTTTACTATCTATTATAGAGATAAGCCAAAGGAAGGGCATGTGACCATAATGATGTGTTCATTTTATGTGCCAATGGATTTATCCTCATTTTGTTTGGTCTCTAAATATTCTTCTTCTATTATCATATGAAGAGTGTGTGGAAAATAATATATGATCAACAATTTATTGAACTCATACCATTATAAAAATTATATATCCCCATTTTCTATTGTTTTTGTAATGAAACTATGCCTTTATTAAGATTCGATGTCTAAACCAAAAAAGGATAAGAAAAACATTTTCATGGTCAGAACCCTATAGAATAAAAATTATTATTTCCATAATATATATCTATTTCTCATAAATAAGTGGATTAGAAGATACAATATTGTACGGTGGTTTTTCATCCGGAAGGACATAATTAAAATATTCACATTGGTTAATTTAGGAGATCAACAAGGATTATATTATTATCTGTATCTTAGGACAGTTGAGTGGGAATTTCTATAAGATTCTATACACCTTCTCCCATTAGATTTTTTCGCACTTGTAAAATCATCACATTTCCCATTGCACCAATTTTTACACTCACAATTTATTAAATTAGAAATCATAAATATAAGAATAGTTAATCTAAAATGAAAACTATTAAAAAAAAGTAATAAAAAATAAATGATATAATTTTATAGGTTTTATTCTTGAGTGGAAGAATTCACAATGTATATCCCTCGGTATTTTCTAGAAAAATGTTATGTATTTAGTCCACTATTCTATACAAGATTGAATATTGATTCAATACTAAAATATCCTTATTTTAAATAAAGATACCTTGGTGAATTTATAATACAACAGAACCCAATTTCAAACATCCAAAGGTCAAATTAATTTCTCAGAAACTATACATTCTATAATTTACAAAACCATTAGGATTTCATTTGATACATATGATTATCCCTTATATTTATCCCTTTTATCCCAACTAAAATGTTTTCATACTAATCCCAAAAATAACTAAACTAATCCTAACAAATAAATAATTCATTATGTAATTAAAATTATCAAGAATGAATCTATATATATATATATGTTTATTTTAAATCATTTATATAAGGTAAACATTAAAACACCCAAATCATATCACAAACACAAAAAAATGGTTAGTTTCTTTATGTACTATCTATATAAGAAACTCGTTCTAAAACACTTATGAAAATTACACTAAAATTGTCCACACTAAGATCCCTTTTAGACATCACAAATCTTAGGGAGTTGAAACATATGAAAGAGGATATCTCAAACACTCAGAAAAAGTAAACATACCAAAAGTTATTTAAGGTTTAGATTATAAGTACACGATAATACATGAGAAACCAACAAATATGTTATTAAAAGAACATAGAACCAGAATAGTTTTCCCTGATTTGTGATAAAATAACATGTTATAAGTATCATATACCATTAGAAATGAGTGTGTAATAATTTGATATCCAACATGACCCACGGAGAATAACCATAGATATATGGAAGGTAAATGTAACATTATTTTTGAAAAAATAATAACAATGATCATTAATAGAAAAATAACTATGGGTTATCAGCATACTTTTAGCATATCTAGATGGCCCCATATTTAGTTTTTTATCATATCCATGAGGTCTCACCCTTACGATTGTCACCATATCTATGAAGATTCACACAACATTATCAGATGATATATTAAAAATTAAATAGTTAATTGGAGGGTGATATAAGAACCCACACGTCATCATTTATAAAAATTATTTTCATAAGATATTAATAATTTAAAATATCATAAAAGCACATGGGATGAAAATGTGCCACATTACACAGATGATAAAGAACCCATGGAATGAAAAATGAGACTCAGAACATTTCAAAATGGAATCACAAAAATTAACCTCAATAATATAAATTCTTGATTCCCAAAATTAAAACACCAAAAATTTTATTTCATAAGAAAATTTATTGGGTTATTCATGTATTGTAACTTCAATTGAAATAATGCATTCAAGGTAAATTTTAAAATCTAATCAAAATTAAAAATGATTCTTTATCAAATTAATTTAATATTTTCATAATAGTTGTTGTTACAAATCACAATGAAAATTAATTTTTGAAAAAGTGATGGGACCATATTATTACCAAAAAAAAATTAAAAATAAATATATAAAATAGATCCCTGAAATGATATAAGTATTAACAAAATGTATTGTGAGGTGGAAGTTAGAAAATCTATTATTAAAGGATTCAAACCTTTTTAATTTTTTGAAATAATATTTATTAAAAGACCAAATAATTAAAATACTACGAAAAAGTATTTTTAAAAGTGTGAAAGGAAAATAAAAGCTCACCTAAGATAACATTTAATTTTTTTCAATATAAAAATGGGAACAATAGGTGGAATGGGAAATATAAACATGGGAGGAATATTGCTAAAATGGATGGGAATTATTCACAACCATAATAAAATTCTGAGAAAGAAATTAATTAAGGTAAATATTTGAATTAAAAATGTCACCATGTGTAACACTCCAAGATTCCACGATACATTTCCCTTTGAATAATGCAGTAGCTTGCATTGTACGCAACTTGGTGTTTTAACACCCCACAACCAATCAAACTAGCTGTTATGAATTCTAATACCCACCTTTTGAAATTCTAGAAATTTTATTTTTCAAAATGGACTACATTTCTGAATTCGGAGTTTCGAAATTAGCATAGGGTAATTTTTTGTATTTTTCTAAAAACATTCAATTTTTTTATGAATAGTGAAAAACACTACGTTATTGTTTAAATATGTCTTTTTATTTAAATAATTATTTATTTTATGTAAATATATTTTTGGTCCAAATGGATAATAATACATATATAAGTTCAATGTAATTCATTGGTGTAATTTTATGATAAAGTTTAGATATATATAAATTTTAATGAAATTCTAACTGTCTTTTAGCCACCTCCTAGAAGCATTTGCAAATTTGCATAAAACATAATTTTATTGCTTATGTGAGTTGAATTTAAAAAATCTGAGAGACAAAATTAATATCAGTAAGTAAAATGTGGTTCAATAAGATGAAAATAATTTTTTTGGTGAATAGTAACTTTTGACTTTTATTTACCACGGTTAAAAGTAAATAGGGTAATTAAGGGTAAGAATGATATCATAATTACCCTAACACATGTCCTAATTCTATTGGATAAGAATAATTCAACCAAAAAAACCTTATAAATAAATTATGATCCTCTTTTTCCCACTTTGATTAGATTAGAAAATTTATTATTATTTTATTTAAAGAAGAGTTAAAAGAGTTAAATTCAATATTTAATAACTAATCCATTTTTAATATAGGGTTACACACAATATAAATTAGACAATAGATAATCATTAGAAAGTTACAATTATTTCCTACAGAAATTATTTTATTTAAAAATTTTATACATTAAATAATTTAATTAATTTATGACACAATGATGATGCAGTAATTGCCTTATTAATGGATGATTAAAATAATTGATATTGTAAATATCAAAATAAATGTAATTTGACACTTTGGTTGAATTAAACTTATTTTCAAGGTTAATATGACATGTTAGGGTTGGTTAAATAAATTATATTCGAAGTGATAGTGTTTTTATGGATTTCAAAAAAATCAAATACTAAATAGTGTCAAAATTAACATAATAGTGTTTTTAAAACAAATACTATATTATTAATTTATATAATATTCATAAAAATCTAAATATCAGCCAAAGTACATTAATAATTTTATATATATTAATAATAAACCACTTGGGGTTCGCTTGGCAGTTTATAGTAATTTTATTAACAACATAATACAAAACATCAAACAGACATAGTAAATGTCCAACTATTTAACTAATAGTTATATCTAAAAGATAAGGTTAATATGATGACCTAAATCTGTCTAAATCCTATTGGTTTAGAGGTTTTTGACCCATTCCTTTCTTAGTGTAAAAATAATTCATTTTGGATCCATTAGAAACCGAAAATGATTTTATTATAATATAATATTTCCAGCTTTTCCTAAAGTGACCCTCTCCTCTCTTATAAAAGGGAACTTCCCCTTCTATTAATTTCACACCTCCAAAGCCATTTGGATTGGCAAACCCCTGCCCAACTATCCTCCCAACATTCCAAACTTCATCCTAGAGGCATTAATGTTTTCATAAATCCAACCTATGGAGCCCTTTTGTTCAAATCAAAATTAAGAACCCGAAGAAGAGGTAAATATTTCATCAAATATTTCAAGTTCTTTTCTTCTTCCACTTTCTATTTATTTGTTGTTTCCATTATGAAATAATAGCTCAAGTATCATCAATATACATTGATGTTATTATAAATTTGTTTCAACCATATTCTTTATTCTATCCATTATATAAATGACAAAGTCACCATACGTGTGTATTACAGCTTACTGTATGCACGTCGTGGTGTAGTTTGTTATTCAAACACTTCATTATACTGGATGGGTATAATAATTAATATAACTTATTTAATTAATAAATATAACCTTTTAAATATTCGTTATATATGATATACCATCCAATTACATACGATTTCACCATTAATATATTTATATTTTTAATCGTGCGTACGTACGGATTACCATCTCCATGAACGCAATAAGATTCATTCCCCATCATAATCATTCAAGAATAATTATCATTTTATGATAAAAAATAATGTTTATAAATATAATATCATTCTGTATATGAATCAAATACATCCAATCCATAAAAAACATGTCTTTCATAACCAAGCATATAAAGGAAAACGAATCAGTTAACACCCAAAATGATTATACTATTAAAATATTTTTAACAATGAAATATAAGAGGGTTATATATGATATCATATTTTGGTATATAGTTCTTTTATAATTTAATAAAAATGATTTAACTATAATATCGAAGTTTAACGTACCGTCGACCAAGGAAAAGTACAAGGTAAGGGTTAATTTCACAATCTCTTTATTATTCAAGGTTGTTTTTACGTAAGTATCTACTAGGACCCTTTTATCATTAATATAAAAGTTTTATTAAAAATATAATTCAAAAAATTACTATTTAATACAATATGGGTTAGAGTAATTTATACCCTTATTTTACCATATATGTTTTGAAAATAATCTTTCTATCGTTTTTCAAACAAGGTACTTTATGACCTTTTCAACAAAATTAAGGTAAGAATTCCTTTTATTATCTTATACGGCGGGTGTAGATATTTTCTACCATTATAACATCATTTAATATTCCCATGCAAGCTTATAAAAATATTTTAAAAATAAATGTTTTCATCTGTAAATATATGACTTTTAAATGATTTCAAAATAGAAAGATATATTTCTCTAAAAACAGTTTTGATTTTATCTATTTAAACATCCTTTGATGGATTTAAAGATTTTATGAAGTTGATTTATTATGATACAAATAATCCATATTGTATTGAAGTTTTTTTGATATGTTTGACAATGGATATGTTATTTTTACACCATTCATGGTTTATTAATAAACTATTGAAATTTCTTAAGCTAGTTTTAATAAGAATGTTTATGTTATGTTTAAACCTTTTCATATGAGGACTTCATTGGACTTAGTTAGTGAAGGTTGGAGCCCGCTATAGCTCCTCAATGAATTGGTAGGTCTCATGAGCCAAAATAGTGTCTCGGCACAAGGCCTTGACAAAATGTTATTTGAAGTCTTGGAACAAGGCCTTGACAATGTGGTTAGGAAGTCTGGAATTAAGCATTCTGTCACTATAAAAGCGGTTATTGATATAGCATATGATTATTTGAAAAGTAAAATATCTATGTGAATAAGTAAATGGAATTATATGATTTCATATTTTCTATATTATGATAATGTTTATGTTTAAATGGCTATTGTTTTAGTCTTATACATTTCCTGAAATGTTTATGCTTATTTAAGAAAGATTCTGCTATATTGTTATCCTTACTGAGCATCTGATCTCACCCCTTTCTATTTTTTATTTTTCTAAGGATGTGAAAATTTATTTTATGCTTGACATGAAGGGATATGATAAGGATATAAGTGTGTTCCAAATGTGACAAAATGTGTATGTTGTTTTTTTCATGATGTAATGTAAATCATATGAATATATCTTCTACTTCCAAGGCTAGTAAACTGATCAATCTTTCGGGAAATGATTATTTATATCATGCCAATGTTATGTAATAATACACTAACTCTAGGTAACTGGGGTCGGGGCATTATAGTTTGTATCAGAAGAGGTCTAGTTAAACCTTGGACGCTAGAATTAGAAAAACCCTGATTTGATAACATTACACTAATATAGACTTTGAGGATTAGTATAGAAGAACATCTTAGAATTCTGGTATACTAGAGATTTTGTGATTTTTCGAAGAAATAAATCCCTGTCTGGATACGAAAAGGTATCAACAGATCTGGCATAGATGTACCTAGGGGTAAACCCAGAAAACACCACTTTGTTCTAGACGAGAACTGGTGCCCAACAATGGGCCTGGTTTCACTCTTGGTTTCAACACTCCTAGGGGATATACTAAGGATAATTCTCATTTTCATTAAAAACCATTATGAAGGGTTTATGAGTATATATATCCTAAAAGAAAACTTTTTTATGACTATGGATTATATCCATAAACTCTTCAATTTATGTTCAGTGTTTTACAAGTTTGGAATTATGTATTACGATTCATAAACGAATATAGCGTGTGTCATTGTTTAGAAATGGAGCCTAGTGGAAGGAATGAAATATATATCAACGAACGTAATCCATCTATGGATTTCCCTCCTACTCAAGATAATTATAGTGGAGATGTTAAAGGAACTGGTGCTTATCAGATTATCACCATACTGGGACAACTCACTTAGTTTATAAATAATAACCTTACTTGTATAGAGCACCCTGATCCACAACATGGATTATCAATGTTAGACTGATTCTAGAGGCAACAACCACCAACTTTCAATTGGACTACATATCCATTTGTAGCCGACCAATGGATAACAATACTATAAAAATGACCTATATCAGCACTCAAAAAGGGATTTAACAAGGATAAGAAAGCGTTGTAAATATTATCTCATCCTCACACGCATCCTCACATGCACACATCCTCACACGCGCGTACCCCTTTGGATCAGAAGGTATACCTATTTGAATGTTAACAAATCGGGGTATCCCGACCAAAAACTCAGTTTTGGAGGCCTTCTGGGTCTTTTTTGGCCACAAAAAATGTAACAGAGGCTTCGCCTGGGTCACCAGCGTGTAAAGCTCTTTGTATGATTTAATTTGATATATTTTAGAACTCAAACGGACACTCGGATCAATAGTTGTGGTCGTTTGAAGTTGGAGTAACATTTCCAACTTATTTTAGTTCTTTTATTAATTGGTTTGATTTTTTGTGTCAAAAAATTGTTATTAAATGATTTTTAATCGATAATAATTAGAAAATTATAAATTAATAATAATATTTTAAATATTTTAATTCCATTTTCATTACATTTCTTATATATTAAATTTAATAGTCTATTTATAAGTATATAATCCAAACTTAAAAAATATATATTATATTTATATCAATATAAATATACTTATATAAAAATAATTTATTTTTCCTGATTTTTATTAAATATAAAATTTATCACTAGTAGGGAAAATGCTTATAAATCCTCCCTTTATCAGCACTACTAAAAAAAAGTGCTGATAAATGGGTACCCTTTTTCAGTGCTATTTTTTTAGCAATGATAAAGGGGTAGCACTTCCCTTTCCCATTTTTGTAGTATTGTATGTTCCATAGAGAAAATATTTAAGGACTTGGGGAGTTACGAAAGGTAAAATTGTGTCATGGCAGTTTATCACCTCATTAGAGATACAGATCAATAGTGGTTAATGATTCAAAACTGAAAGGAAGATGATGAAGTATGACATATGGAATGGAGGTAGTTTCAAGAATTTTTCTTAGAAAAATGAATTCTTCTTGATCGTAGAGCAGATATGGAAAAATAGTTTCTGAGTTTGAGGATAAAGGTGGATGATAATGTCACAAAGTATGTGGCTAACTTTACAAGGTTATCAAGGCATGCTACAAATTATATATATAACCCAAGGAGTAAGATTGATTGATTTTGTGATGGGTTAAAACCATTTATCCAGTGAGAATTAGTCTAACAATTCATCTTATCGTGTGAAGATATTATCTCATGTGCTATAAAAACCTAAAATTTATTCTCTAAGTCTTACGACTTTGAAGAAAAACAAGATAAAAATAGATCTGTTGAACACTGTGGATTTTGGAATAAGGGGAATAAGGGAAATGTTGAATATCCATCATGTGGTAAATGTGGAAGAAACATCCCGGTACATGCCAAGAGGGAATGTGAGTCTGTTATAAGTGTGGTGTAAAAGGCCACCAAGATCGTGATTACAAGGGGAAGAAAGATGTTGTCAATGTTGAGTGCTACAATTGTATAGAAAAGGGCAATTGTGAAAACAAATGTCATAAGCACTAAGAAAAAATACCCTAGAAAAAGGCCAAGGGATCAAGTCCAAGCTTATGCAACCACTACTATTGAGGTTGAAGCTCCGAAAGACTTGGTGGTGGGTAATTTAATGGTTTCCTCAAGTTTAGAAAATGGTTTATTTGATTTTGGATCATCACATTGTTTCATATCATCCCAGTTTGCTATGAAAATTAGATATTTTCAATGTAAATTTACAAGGGAGTTGTCAGTCAAAACACTTAAGGTAAGTATCATCACAACAAATATTTGTGAATCAATTCCTATTAGGTAATATTATTGTTCATTATATGTTGATCTCATCATCATACCCAATATTGAATTTGATATAATCCTCAGAATGGAATTTATTTCAGACCATGATGTGAATCTTTATTGTAATAAAACGGAGGTTACAATTTTCGATGATGATAAGGAGTACCTTGTCTTTTGAGATGAAACATCACCACCTGATTTGTATCTAGATCCACCCCCATTAGATCTACTTAATTCAATTATTGGGGAGGAAGATAATGAAATTACTATGGGTGAGGATTAGAATGTTTGAATATAGGATGAACCAATTGTGCAAGAATATGTTTGTGTGTTTTCAGATGATTTACCTGGACATCCTCCGTAATGAGAAATTGGGTTTTCTATTGATTTAATTCCTAGATCAAAACCCATATCAAAGACCCCTTTTAGAATGGGCACTGTCGAATTAGTGGAACTGATGAAACAACTACTAGAATTGAGTAACAAGGGGTTTATTCTCCATTGTGTTTCTCCATGGTGGTCCCCTTTCATTTTTTATATAAAGAATGATGGATCTATGAGGTTGTGCATTGACTACAATGAGATAAATTCTATAATAATAAAGAACAAGTATCCCTTACCTCGCATTGATGATTTATTCGACCAACTTCATGGAGCATAAAATTTTTCAAAGATTGGCCTATGATCTGGATATCATCAGATGTGTGTGATGAAGGAAGACATTCCAAAAACAAAATTTCGAACCAGGTATGAGCATTACGAGTTTACAATAATGCCTTTTGGATTGACTAATGCACCATCTGTCTTCATGGATCTAATGAATAGAGTTTTCTAGGATTATCTTGTTGACATTGTAGTTTTATTTATTGATGATATTTTGGTATACTCAAAAAGCTTATAAGATCATGAAAATCACTTTAGTATTATCCTATCAACTCTTAGAAGAAATAAATTATATGGGAAATTTATCATGTGTGAATTCTGGATTCATGAGATTTCTTTTCTTGGACTTATTGTCTCTAAGGATGCAATCATTGTGGATCCTTCAAAGACCAAGGCAATCCAAGAATGGCCAGCACTGATGATTATAACAAAGGTATGTAGTTTTAGTGGTTTAGCAGGTTATTATCGGGGTTTTGTCCAGAATGTTTCCTACTAGTTAACCCATTAACCAAGCTCACACGTAAAGGGGGTAAATTTGTTTGGACAAAATACTATGATGAATTTGTTGAAGAACTAAAGAGAAGATTATTAAATGCTGACATCTTGACTCTACCATCAGGGAATGATGGGTTTGTTATTTATAGTGATGCTTTAAAAATGACTTGGTTGTATCCTTATGAAGAATGATATAGTTATTGCCTATGCATCAAGATAGCTAAATATTCATTAGGAAACTTATCCCACTCATGATCTTGAGTTAGAATATGTAATCTTTTCCCTAAAAAAATTGGGAATGTATCACTACGGTGAAAATGTGAGATTTATACTGATCATAAGAGTTTGAAATATATTTTCTCACAAAAAGAACTCAACATGAGGCAAAGGAAATGGATTGATCTACTCAAATATTTTGATTTCACTATACACAACCACCCAGAAAAGAAAAATAAGGTGGAAGATGCTTTTACCAGAAAGGATCATGGAGTTTTGAACAAGATGAGAGTTGAAAGAATCCTATATACATGGATCTAGAAAATATTGATATGGGAATAACCATGGAAAATGAAACATAAATTCTTTTTCAAATGGTTGAAAAACAATTAATAGAATGGATAAAGAGTTATTAGACCAATGATGTGGAGTTTCAAAAGATGATTAATGTTTTCAATGATGGGAGATTGAGTGACTTCATATATGAAGATGTTACTTTGAAATTTGGGAAGTGACTTGGTATTCCTAACATACCTTATCTAAAAATGGTATTTTTGGATGATGCTCAAAGATCCAATTTCACTATACACGCTAGGGGCACCAAGATGTATAGATATTTGAAGGAACATTTTAGGTGGGACAACATGAAGAGGGATATTGTGGATTTTTTGTCAAGATATATGGTTTTTCAACAAGTGAAAGCAAAAAGAGGAAACGTGGGAACCTAAGGAACTTTCGATGGAGAACCACCTAAATATTTTTATACAATAATTTTCTATAAATTTCAAGGATGAAATTATTTTATGGAGGGTTGAATTTAACACCCCAAGCTTCCACGGTACGTTTTCCTTCGAATAATGAAGTAGTTGGCGTTGTATGCAACATAGAGTTTTAACACACCATGATCAATAAAACTAGCCATTATGAAGAGTAATACCCACCTTTTGAAATTATATAAATTTTATTTTTCAAAATAGACTTCATTTTTGAGTTCAGAATATCAAAATGAGCTTAATGTAATTCTTTGTAATTTTTCAGAAAACATTCAATATTTTGATGAATGGTGAAAAACACTGCGTTATTGGTTAAAACAAAAATTTTATTAAAATAATTATTTATTTTATTTAAATGTATTTTATGTCATAATAGATATATAATAACTATAAAAGTTCAATGTAATTCATGGGATTAATTTTATAATAAGTTTAGATATATAAAAATTTTATTGAACTTTTTACCGACTTTTACCCTCCTCCTATGGGAATTTTCAAATTTGCATAAAACATAATTTTACCACTTCCGTGAGTTGAATTTAAAAAATTCAAGAGATGCGGTTAATATTAGTAAGTAAAATTTGGTTCAATAAGATGAAAATATTTTTTGGTGACTTGTAACTTTTGACTTTATTTACCATGGTTAAAAGTAAATAGGGTAATTAAGGATAAAAATGATATGATAATTACCTTAACACTTGTTCTAATTCTATTGGATAAGTATAATTCGAACAATAACAACCTTAGGAATAAAATTTGATCCTATTTGGTCCACTTGGATTAGATTAGTACATTTATTATTGTTTTATTTAAAGAAGAGTTAAAAGAGTTAAATTCAATGTTTAATAACTAAGCCATCTATATTGTAGGGCTAAACTCGATATAAATTTGACTATAAATATTTATTAGAATGATAATACGATTTAATATATAGTGGTATTTTATATATAATTTTTAGACATTAAATAATTTAATTTATTTATTACACAATGATGATGCAGTAATTACCTTATTAATGAAAGATTAAAATATTTGATATTTTAAATATCCAAAAAAAATGTAATTTGATACTTTTGATTAATTAGATTATATTTTTAGGTTAATATTTCATGTTAGGTATGTGTAAATAAATTTTATTCGATGTGATAAAGTATTTTTGGCTTTAAAAAATCAAATATTAAATAGTGTCAAAATCAACATAATTGAGTTTTTTTAAAAAAACTACTATATTATTAATTGATATAATATTACAAAAAAAATCAAAGGTTTGGATAAAGTACATAGATAAGGATATATATATTAATAATTTACCACTTGGGGTTCGTTTGGTAGTCTATAGTATGTCTATTTACCGTATAATATAAAAATACAAAGAGATATAGTAAATGTCAAACTGTTTAAATAAGAGTTAAATCTAAAAGATATGGTTAATATGATTAGCTAAACTTGTAAAAAAACCTATTGTTTGAGTGGTTTTCGACCCATACCCACCTTACCTTTTAAATAAATTATTTTGGAGACATTATAAACAAAAAATTATTTTATTTTAAAAAAATATTTCAACCATTTCCTAAAGTGACCCTCACCTCTCTTATAAAAGGTCACTTCCTCTTCTCTTAATTTCACACCACCAAAGCCATTTGTCTCGGCCAACCCCACCCAAATATCCTCCCAAAATTTATAACTTCGTCATATAGGCTTTCTATTATCCATAAAGCCAACCTAGGGATCCATTTTGATTAAATCCAAAGGAAGAACCTGAACAAGAGGTAAATATTTCATCACCTCTTTCTAGTTCTTTTCTTCTTCCACATCCACTTTCTTTTTTGTTTCCATTATAAAATAATGACTCCTGTATATTCTACATAAATTGATTTTATTATAAATATTATAAAACCATATTCATTTTTCTATACATCCTATAAATGACAAATTCAATATATGTGTGTACGTACGACTTACCGTCTGCACATCGTGGTGTAGCTTGTTATTCAAATACTTCATTATTTTGGTTGGGTATAATAATGAATATAAATGATGTAAATAATAACTATAACATGTTAATTATTTTCTATATATGATATACTATCCAATTAAAAACGTTATTACCATCAATATAATAATATTTTCGCTCGTGCCTATGTATGGATTAGAGTCTCCATGAACGCGATAAGATTCATTCCCCCTCATAATCATTCAAGAATAAATTTTTTTATGATAAGAAATAATTTTTATGAACATAATATCATTTTTATATGAATAATATAAATCCTATTCATATCAAACATGGCTTACGTAACCAAGCATATAAAGTAAAACGAATCAGTTAACACCTGAAATGATGATACTTCTAATATACTATTAACAAAGCAATATTAGAGGGTCATATATGATATCATATTTATGTATATAGTTCTTGTATAATTAAATAAAAATTATATTACTATTATATAGGGGGTTAACATACCCTCGACCAAGGAAAAGTACAAAGTAATGGTTAATTTTACAATCTCTTTATTATCTGAGGTTATTTTTACGTATCTATAGGGACCCCTTTATCATCCACATCCGTGTTTTCTTAAAAATGTAATTTGAAACATTTTTAATATTTACTATACTATGGGTTAAAGTTATTTCTACCCTTATTTTTCCATATATGTTTTGAAAGGAATATTTCCATCATTTTTCAAACAAGGTACTTTAAGACGTTTTTGAAAAAATTAACGTAAGTATGTCTTCTTTTTAACTTATACGGTGGGTGCGGCTAGTTTCTGCCATTATAACATCATCTAATCTTCCCATAAAAGATTATAAAAATATTTTCAAAATTAATTTTTTCTTTTATAATTGTATTACATTTAAATGATTTCAAAAAATAATGGTATATTTCTCTAAAAAAGTTTTGATCTCATCTATGTCAACATCCTTTGATGGATTTTAAGCTTGTTTGAAGTTTATTTATTATGATAAACATGTTCTATATTATATTTAAGGTGTTGTGATATATTTCACTTTGGATGTGTTATTTTTTTACCTTTCTTAGTTTATGGATAAATTATTGACATTTTGTATTCTAGTTTTAATACGAATGTTTATGTTATGTTTAAACCTTTTCATATGAGGAATTCATTAGACTTATTAAGTGATGGGTGGAGCCTACTATAGCTCCTCGATGCATCAGTGGGTCTCATTAGACTAAATAGTGTCTTGGAACTAGGGCTTGAAAAAATCTCATTTGTATTCTTTGCACAAGGCCATTACTATGTGGTTATTAATTCTGGCATTATGCATTCCATCATTATAAAAGTGGATATTGATATTGCTTGAGATTATTTGAATAGTAGAATATCCATGGGAATAAGTATATGGAATTATTTGATTTCATGTTTTCCTTATTATTCTGATGTTTATGTTTAAAAATATTTTGTTTTAGTCTTATACACTTCCTTAAATATTTATGCTTTTTTTGAAAGTTTCTGGTATATTGTTATCCTTACTAAGCATCTGACCTCACCCCTTTCTATGTTTTATTTTTTCAAGGATTGATGAAGTATTTTATGGTAGACCTACATGAATAGGATAAGGGTATAAGTGTGTTCAAAATTGGACAAAATGTTGTTGATGTTTTTATTTCATGATATAATGTAAACCTTATGAATGTATCTAGTACTTCCAAGGCTACTAAATGGATCGGTCTTTCGGGAAATGATTCTTTCTATCATGAAAATGCTATGTAATAACGCACCAAATCTAGGTAATTGGGAATGGGGTGTTACACCATTACTATATAGTCATTATATTATCATCATAAAAAAATTATGTCATATTGTAAAAAACGTTTATAAATTGAATCATTATTAATCAATAAAAGAAGTTGATTCAAGAAAACCCATACCATAGGTATTAATTTATTATGAATGTGCGCAAAACATATATTATAAATAAAATATGTTTATTAAAATATTATTAGGAATTTATTCAAGCAATATTTCAATTTATAAGGCATGTTTAATATAATTCATTTTTTATTTATTAAATAATTTTAACTTATGTCCATAAAAGGACGGTTTTTAGTCAATTTCTCAATAACTCTGTTGGTATATTACTCAAAGGTGTGGTATAATAAATTCAAAAATCTCCAAAATTGTATATATTTCCCACTATTATTATATTTGAATAAAATATATATTATTCTATATTTTGACAAAATACACTAAAATCTCAAAATGTAAATTCATAATATAATTTAATGTGGGAAAAATTACTATAATTGTATATTATTAATAGAACTTATAGAAAAAAAAATTATTTATAAATAATATTAATGTTATTATAAATACCATATTCATTCATGAGATACTTACTTAAGTCTTCCATGTTTGTGGGAAATGGAAAAAAGGGAATGCATCATTTCATGGATGTGATTGTCCACACATACACTAATGATGCTCTATTTTTTCAAAGAATTAGAGGGGGTATAATGGAATAAATAATAATTAAATAATATTAATATTTTTAAATTTTTTTATAATTTTATTAAATGAACGTTTTGACTATCTATGTAATGATTTTATAAAAAAATAGTATTTCTCATCCATGGAGGTGGTAGTCTGCACAAACACACGATGATGAATTCATTTTTTATATGGTTTTGGTTAATGAAGAAAAGTGGTATTTAATTTATATAATAATATTTAGAATTTTATTAGTTTTTATGTTATCAAAATTATATATATGTAAAAGGATTGATAGGGTAGAATTATAAAAACACCAAATGAGCACGGTTGAGAGAATTACCATACCCTTAAAATAATCTCCATTGGTTAATGCTTTAAGATTCTTTAGATGATACTTTTGGGAAGGAAAAGGCATAAAATTTGACAGGAGGGAGACTTTGAGTTACTAGGTATGGATTTTAGAACTGATAAAAATATTAATGGGTATAAAAATTTGGTGGAAGTGATCCCCTTTTATAATTAGAGGAAAATGGAATTTTAGTAAATACCCATTACATATCATTGATTCAATGACCAGATTAAAGGGAAAATGGATCCAAAAGGGGGAAATAATTATGTGATTGGTAAGAAAAGGTATATAAATCTTCTAATACTCATGTACACACATGTATTGAACATGTTTCAAGTCATTATTTATTTGGTTATTACATTTAATTATCGTTATTTTTTCCTATGAAACATGTTTTTATATAAGTAATTTTAATTTTAATAAAAATAGAAATTAACAACCCTTATTAATATTTTGTGTGATGATATAAAATTTAACCACTATGTAATATAATTAAATTTATAAATGTGTGATAATTAACTTTTAAACTAAAACATTTAATATATTGGAAAACTATTTTATAGAAAAAACATACAATTAAGTGTTATTTATATTATTTATCATTGATATATAAATTAATAACAGTTAATATATTTATATATATTTTTAGAAAGTATATTAGAGTCCTTTTTTATAATATAATAATTTATTATATTTGATACATATTACACAGTTTTAATCAGACAATGGTTTCACCATTATCTGGATAATTATGTTGAATCAAATTAATTTCAATTTTATTTCAAAAACACTAAATCAGCATTTTTTTATAATTTGTAATTAATTATTTGGAATATAAATTGCATTTAACTAAGAAGACTTTACTCCTTTGAGAAGAAATTAATTTTTATATTAACTCACTTGATGTATAAATACATGTTTTTCAAAAAATTATATTTTCAAGCATAAAATGATCTTTTTTATAATAAATTCTATATCATTTTAGTGAGGTGGTTATTATTGATACCCACTAATTTTTTGGCTATAATATAGTGTTCCTTTATTATATTTTTATTATATTAACAAATCATATTTTCTTTTGTTTAAGTATTTTATACATAACAATATACTAATCATGATTTATGGAAATGTATTTACCAAAATTATTCGTCATTCTAATGTAAGGTGCATACATATAACCCAAATACACTAATTTTTTATTGGATTTCCATTATGGGTTCTCATCCTTTATATTATAACAATACATCAGTTGGGAAATTTTACATCATACAAATCAATAATATGTAACTATTGTTAAATGGTAATCAATTATTGACTATAATATGAGGTTTTATGTATAAAACATGGCTAATAAAATACAAATGTCAAATAACATCCTACTATTTCAATTACAAATAGACTCAGAGATCAATTAATCGATTGTTCGGTCATAGTGTGTGGACTAGTGGCAAGTAATTTTTAATTTCATGTAGATTTTATGAAAATTTGTGAGAAAACATCTATAGTAGGAAGGGTGAAATAAAATTTTCCTGAATTAAGATCCCAATACCCCTAATTTTAAAAAACTCATATAAAAGATTTTTTATTTTATGATCATTACTCACAAAACAAAATTTGATATAGTTTATGAACATAAAGATCTGAAAAAAAGGTAAAGGGTGTGAGTGTATTTATAATGTGGAGGCAAGGTTGACAAGATTTGAATGAGTGAGGGAGCCCATAATCATAAACATCCCTAACAGAAAATGCACATGGTTTATGGTTTTAAAGATAAAGACATTGCATTGTGGATTTTAGGGTCACCCAATGAGGAAGATTGAGGATGAATAGTTTGATGTTACCCTACTTAGATTAAAATGGGAATGGTTTATGAATTCATAACTTCATAGGTATTTAAATCCACATAAACAATTAGGTTGTGGAATTTTTAAATCATTACTCAAAATTTTTGAATTGGGAAATATTTGGATGAAACAAAAATTCAAGGGATTCCAATTAACCACCTTAATATGATGGGATCAATCCAGATGTTTTTTATGTATATAGAGATCAGAGGACCCTCCCCTTGGGACAAAGATTCCTATAGTTTTTAGTTCTAAAAATGAATGTAAAAAATTACCAAGAATTGGTTTCCTATTATCATGATTCAATCATTACCTATAGCCTATGAAAATTTCATGAATATTAAAATGCTTAAGGATTGATATATGATTATGGGAGAAAAAAATTAATATACTATTATAGTAAACCAAATTTTTTTTCCCTATATAATAATCACATCCTTTGAGTGAATGTTCATGACACAAAACTACTTGAGTGTGTGTATAAGAAAAAGTGCTAAAAATTCACCTATGACTTTTTCATAGATGTGTGTGTCCATTGATTATATATTTTATTTTTTATAGTGAAATAATTATTCCCATTCATAAACCTTTACATATTATATTTTTACATTAACATTCTCATATGTTGTTAAAATAAATGTATTGAAATGTGGATACTTGAATCTTTCTCAGTAGACAATTTTTAGGTTTTCAACCAGATAAGTTTTATGTTTAATTAACTTATTGTTTGAGGGTAATGTAATTTATACCATGAATGGATAAATTTAAAGTTCCTAATCCATCCAACCAAATTTTACAAAGGTTTATGTTCATACATGTTTAACTAAATGGTGATATAGTATATATAGAAAAAGGGTGATATAATGTCAATTTGATAGGAAAGCTATATTATATTATAAACCATCATATTATGGGATTCAAAAAGTTTATGTTCATAGTTCTTGAAAAAAAAAGTGAGACAAATTATGTGGTTAGGAAAATAAAATACCAGACATGAATAGAGATCCCATGACTACTATAAATTATCTCATATATGGGTGTAAATGGATAACATTCATAATTATTAGAATTATAATGAAAAATATTTAAGGTCAAATATTATTAAAAAAAGATAAACTATATAATAAATAGTATCATGAAATTTAAACATGAAAAATACCCCTCAATGTTAATGATGACCATGTTTTGATTATTTACAAGAACTTTAAGACCACAATGCCAAGAAAAAGAATTACTAGTGTGATATGACAACCCAAATTTGGATGAAGAGATAAGAGAATTCCAAAACCATTTAATAGGGAATGATGATGATGTAAATCATGACCTCATATAATAGTATCATGATGATTGTGTAGAATAACGTTTTTAAGTATGACCATTGAGCCACATTTTAATGATGGTTTCCACAAAAATATTTATCTAATATATATTTAATTAGAGGACCATACCTATGGAAAGAGGAATCCCTTGGATTGTAGTGATAGAATATGGTGGAATGAAATTTATCATGTAGTGGTGTTCCTTGGGTTTGTATTCACTCATTACCATATCCACAAAAGTATTATAATGAATTATAACACTCAAGGTAAAGAAGGATTGCAAGTGTATTTGAGTATTCAAATGGTCATTAAAAAATTTCTAACATTGAACTAACCATGATTGTTTCATTTATAGATTATGGTGGAAAATGGATGTAGATAATTTGTTTAGATAGGGTCTGAAAAATATTTTTTGGGTGTCACTATATATCACTAAATAAGTGGGATGAAGACTCGCATTGTAATATCAAAAGATATCACCTGAATAGATCTCGATCAGATGTATGTCTAAGAATCATTAACATTACATGTAGTTATAATCGGGATTAATTATATTGGGTATTCATAGGGAAAATCCAAGTGTAAATCTGAGATAGAAAAATATTTATAGTGGAGGCTTCCAACCTCTTAGAGATAGTTCTTTGTAACAATGGGAATTATATTTCAATATTGAGATACATTTAAAAAACTACATCCATAGTTCCCTTACATGGATCTAGATCTCATACAAGCATGTTGGGGTCATGTGAGACAACCCCATCTACGTTGTCCAAATTTATACATGGTGGATAAAATGTTATGTATTTCAATTTCAAGTGAGAATAACACATATTTTATTATATTTAATTATTATGATGGGAACCATTCTATGTAAGATTTCATATAGATTTACCTCATATACAGAAAAAAAATATTTGGAATACAGTTTTAGACCTATGAAGGAATCCCAAATATGGATGGAGAGGGTTTAACCCTGGGAAGAAACTCTCAAAGGTGGGGAACATTTTTTCGCAGCATTTGTTCAAGGATAAAAAAGTTCATACTAAAAGTGATACATAGATATTTCTGTTATATAGTTCTAAAAATGTCATACTATAGTGGCCATTAGATAATTATGGATTCTAATAGATGGATACTAACAACTATGATAAGAATAGAAATGAAGATGATATATATTTATGGCTGCACTTACCACGGAGGATCCATTCATTGCCACATATAATAATGTATTGAAAATTGAGTGATGTTTATCCCTTAATGGTGATAATCCCATTATGGAACAAACTCAAGTTTAGGTTAAATAAATTGATCATATGTCATGTGGACCCTCACACCAGGATATGATATTATAAGTGTTGGAATATAATGTCTCACAAATGAGAGATCTCAATTAGGGTGATATACTGTGAATGGGTGAATTTTTTATAACATAGATCAAGTTATAACATAGGAATTATTTTATGACTATGGTCACAAGTGACATACAGTTATGGATATTTTAGGCTCATATGATATATAACACACCTAATATAAAAATGTCATATGGGGAAAACCATGACCTAGAAATTTTAGTGTTATGTGCAAGGACTCGATACTATTTAGTTTAGGGTCATATAACATAGACCTTAATGTGGTATCCTATTAAATAGATCAATATTAAGTATACAATGGGATAACATTTTCTTAGTTTCGAGACAACGAGTGAAGATTTATTCTCTAATAAAAAAAAGTGTTGTTTTTTGGAATTATTGGTTGTTATAAAGGTGGGGATGTAAAAATTACTATATATCATGATCTAGTGAGAATGAATAAACAAATAGTTATTATATATGTTTTATCACTATATTGATTTGATTAATTTAATGGAGGGGAGGATATTGATGCATGAACACTCTGCTAGTAGAGAAGAATGAGAATCCATCTGGAATTAGACAATAGGGTATCCATAGAGTAGAAGAAAGTATAAAAATTAAAGAAGTAGACATGCCTAGACTAAGAGATAAAAGATAATCTTTGTATCATATGTTAATATGATTAATTTCATGTGTTGTTATACTATATGGGTATATGTTTTTGGGATCTTAGGACATGAGAACAATGAAATTATGGTTGGATATTATAGTCATTACCATTAAATCACTATAGAAATGAAATGGTTCCCTATGTGAATCAATCTCTTTTATATAGGATATAAATATTTGATCTTGTTAACAAAAAATAGCCCTTTATGAAAAATGTTTTTTATTTCATGATAAACCATACGTCATGTAATTTACAGTCACTCAACATATACATTTGGCACCATGAAAAAGTGTGTGTCATAATTGGAATTAAATTAGTGGTTGGGTCTAGTAGTATGAATGTCACTACATACTTTTAATTAATCATAATAAATGTACCTGTAGTTCAATTTGAATGGGTTAATTCATGTACTCTATGAGAATTAGTAAATTTAGAATAACATGCATGGGGTATTATATCTAGAATCTCGCTCTTAGGTATGAAAAAAGGCGTCACTAATAAACTATCTTGATTAGTTTAGTTTGTCATATATGGTAGACCAGATGTCATATAGTTTAAAATCCCATTTCTAGGAAATTCCATGAAGTTTAACATCTTATGATGGTAAAAATACAGTTAATTGTGTATATTTTTATAGATTATAAATATGTTGTATGAAATTTATAGGCATAAATTTAGAATTTTTTTTGAAACCATCATGATATAATGCATAAAATTTCTTAAAGAATCACGCGTTGATGGATAGTGTGATATAATATCTATATACTATGATCCTATAGGAGGATAAATTAATTTAGATTGTATGTATTATTTTAGAATCCTTACATTTTTCATTAAACATTCAAGGACTATTCCCGGGTATTAAGGGGGTACTCGAGGCTAGTAAAAAGTCAATTAGATGAATGAGCATAGGAATACCATATTTCTGAATTATTATGTGACAGTATTTTGATTAATTTCATGGTTGTATTGTTTTTTTAATCTCTTATCGTTGGATCTCACCAATTCATGAAATTAATATTGACACCACTTATATTTGGATTAATAATTACAAATAGAAATAAACATTGATGAAAGATGTAATTCAATTGGATAGACTTTCTCCTTGTTGTATACAAGATAATATTGGGTTGCCTATGGGGTTTTACAAGTGGTAGTAAGGTAAACTCTTGGATAATAGTTTTTTCTCTTATTCTTCATATTTTGATGAATATTATATAGATTCTTGTAAAAGGTTTCTATCATTTCTATTTTCGACTGCATAATAGTTTTGACCATGGTTAGAAAATATATTGTATTCCTATTATAGAATTTTCAATTTATAACATTCTATATTGGATTCGTTATACATTAATATTTATTGAGGGCAAAAAATTTAATGATATTTTTCATTATGAAGTTTATGATAACCATTATCTAGACTTCGATGTGGGATATAGCCTAAACACCCTTAGGTAATAAATACCTTGTAATAAGAAGTTACTTGAACTCTTTAATTGAAACTACAGGATATAGATCTAATATATCTATTCAATGTATGATGAAAAAAAATTAGTATCATGATTTATATAATAGTTTCATGGGTTTATGGATTAAATTTACATGTACATACAAGAATACTACTTTCTTGTGGACTCCATATAGTATTACATTATGGATGGATAAAAGTACCAATGTCTATTTTTTTAATGAGAGATGGTGTCGTCTAACTAATGGTTTCCACTTGTGAGATCATTGAATTCTTATATAATATTTATGGACTCTCATCCATCAAATAATCTGATGAGTACTTCCATAAATCATCTATGATAGAAGAATTTTTGGGAATAAGGTACATCGTAGAGAATGAAGTTTAATTCCCACAAATAAACTTATTCCTTCTAGTCTTCATTTATTAGATAAATTATTATTTAGATGTAGTTAAATATAGGGAACATGTATCCTATTGTTGTACCCTTCGGTGAGGATATGGTCTCAGCAAAATTAGGGGTTGTTTTGATCTCATTGATTTTATACATTTCTCTAATAATAAATAGAGGTCCACCCTACAATTTATGATGCACTCGATTATATCATTTGGTTTTGAATCATCCAATTATCTAGTGGCATTAGATGACTCACCATCTTCGGAAATATATGAATATAGTATGTGAGGTATTATTATATCAGAGGAGAAATAACTTATCCACTCTCTTACATTATCAAGAAAGTGAATCAATTACTTATTCTCAATGGAGTATTCACAATTAATCTACATAATCACCAACTATAATTATCTAATGATATGGAATCTAAACACCTATGTCTTCACGGAAATTTCAATTTCTACAATGAAGCCCATATATTCTACCACGTTATTATAGTATCCCCTAATAAAAAATGATTAAGGAAGAACATATTTAGCTGGGGAGAGATGAAGAATCCCTAAGAGGATATAGTTATTTTCATGTTTTCCACCCTCCTTTACATTGGGATCCAAGAAGAATCATAATTATATATCACCTAATATTATGGGGTTTCATAGATGGAAAATAATTATTTTTTAAGATGCTCTATATTTAACAGTGATTTCTCTAGGATATTATGATAATACAAATGCTTAATACATTTTATTTCACAATTTACTACCAAATGATATACTAAATACAATACTAAAAGATTTGATAGGATTAGTGTCTTTGGGAAATTAGATAAATTTCAGAATAACATGAAACAAAGTTACAATGAAAAGATTTAAAACATGATCATATGACATTATTTTCTCTTGATCTTCTAAAACTGCAAGTGATAAAATGGCGACATATGTAAGAAAAGACTGAGATGTAAAATACAACAATGGAATAATCGAATCATAACATAAGGTAAAGAAATAAATGTGTGTCAAGAGGAATAACATGATCTTATATAAGTATATGAATCACAATCATGATCATTGAATAATGATATAAGATGATAACATCAAGGTGTTATTAGAATGTGGAAACAACATAAAATAATACATCACAAAAACATTTCAATGCTAACCATTGATACATCACCACATAGTATGAATTAGATAAAAATCGATTCACTATACAGGGTATCTCAATATATAATAAAATTATGCAACACATTGGAGGGATATATAATATTGGGCGCACATGTCACATTCATTTTATGTATATACATTTTTTTACCATATATATCATACAACATAAACACATATTTCAACACATTTAATGCCTTGACTAAGGATCGCGGGTTACATAAATTGATGTAACCCATAAATGAAGGATATATAAAAGTTGTTCAATATCAGTTGGTAGAAATGGGGATTACTATTAATAACATGAAAGGTGGGTGTGGGAAATCATTGGATAATTTCATTAGTATAACTAGTTTACAAAAAGGTTTATATAAGTGATAAATGAGAGTGATAGGTAGTAAAAAATTACATGGGAATCGTAAGGATAATAAATATACTTGTTTAAAAAATTAAAACATAAAAAATTGGAAATAAAATGACTCAATACAAAGAAAATATAGAATAAAAGGAAGAGGTAGTGAATCTATTACTTAAGAGGTTACTTCTAAAAACATGATAGTAGATTCTTAAGAGCATGGGAACAACATGGGGATATTTAGAGAGAGTGTGTTATAGTAAATTAAAGCTCAACTGAATTTTATTGAAGATGAATGTGAGATTGGTTATTTATATAAAAAGGTAGGGGTTATTTTTTCATCTCTAAACATAGGTTTTGGACAATATGTGGTAAAATAATAAAAACTATAAACATTACCATGGGGTTTTTCTCAATAAGAGAGGTTTCCAATAATTTATTATATTTAAAAAATAAATCATTACAATTTAACCATTGATGATTTGGTTTCAAGTCATGTTCATAATTTTTTTTTCAAAATTATAAAATATAATATTGGTTTTCGACAATTCATTATAGGTTTGTAAAATTAATCAAGTAACATAAAAAATAAATATTTCAAATGAGAAATTATTTTTTGGTAAAGGATTTTCTTCATAATATTTATTAAAAAGTTTATTTTTTCTATTATGATGTTATAATACATATTGTATATTAATACCATATTTAATTTATACCAAAAAATTCAAATATCTCAAAAAATTATGAAAACATCACCATTGTGTAATTAAGATGTCTTTATTTCCAAAATCATTTGTATTTTACAGAAGTAAATTTTTTATTATGATAATTAAATATTTAAAATAAAAACCATCATTTACATGAAACTAGTTTTTTAGGATGTTGACAACCTTCCTACACTTATAAAAAAATTTGGACAGTGATAATTTATATTTTATTTTATATTTTATATATATTACTTAATAATATCAGTAAATAAAAATAATTTTTTTTTTCAAAATTATTGAATATATCAAAAATAGTGTTTTATTTAAGACTTAATATTCACCAAAAATACAATTCTAGTTTCTTTATATCAAAATACAATTTTTATGATACTGATTATATAATCATATATACAAAGTAATAATGAAAAGAGAAAAAAATAATTATTATTTTATTAAAAAATATAAAATTTCATACTACTAGGGTTTAGATACATGACCACTTATAACACCAACATGTTCCCTAAGATAAAGGTTTGTGGTGGTGGATATTTCATAGAGTAGACCGAAAAAACATGGTTGGTATGTTATCTTGATAAGCATGAACTTCTCCCATAAATGGTTTCACTCATATTTTAGTTATTGAATCCTATATTCGGCTTGGTCAAGGGAAAGTAATATTGACAACATAAACATTGAATGATCTCCAAAATGGGCTTCATTGGGTACAATCCTACTATTTTAGGCCATCACTTCTTCTGTAACACCCCGAGATTTTATGAGAAGTATACTTTTTAATTTATTTGATGACTTGTGGTGTATGATACACTAAGCTTATCATGCGCTATACGCAACACCATATTAGCTTGCAGTATATGCAACACTATTCATGGATCATGTTAAACAAAATTTCAATTTCGTTTGATAGAAGTTATTCTACGCAACATTGAGCGTAAATATATATATATATATATATATATATATATATATATATATCTGTGTGTGTGTGTGTATATATTCAATGTATAAATGAAATATGGTTGGATTATATTATACACAACAACAAAGGAATCTTTCACTACACGCAACATTGACTTGGCTTGCATTACACGCAATCACGACCTTTCTCGATTGCGTGAGTTGTACGCAATATCGGGTTTCACTAAACAATGATATGTTATATAAACTAGCCATTATGAATAGTAATACCCAGGTTTTCAAATTTTACAAATTTTATATTTCAAAATGGACTTCATTTTTGGACTACTAATATCGAAATTAGCCTAGGGTGAATTTTTGGTATTTTTCTGAAAACTTTCAATTTTTTATGAATAGGGAAAACACTGGGTTACTATTTAAAAACCGACTTTTTATTTAAATAATAATTTATTTAATTTAATTTAATTTTTGGTCAAAATTGATACATAATACCTATATAAGTTCAATTTAATTCATTGGATTCATTTTATAATAATTTTAGATATATAAAAAGTTTATTGAACTTTTCACAGTCTTTTTACTCACCTCCTAGGAGAATTTGAAAATTTACATAAAACATAATTTTACCATTTTTGTGAGTGGAATTTCGAAAATCCAAGAGACACAGTTAACATAAAGGAGTAAAAATTGGTTCAACAAGATAAAAATAATATTTGGTGAATTGTAACTTTTTACTTTTAATTACCACGGTTAAAAGGAAATTGGGTAATTAAGGGTAAAATGATATTATTATTACCTTAACGCATGTCCTAATTATATTGGATAAGTGTAATTCGATCAAAACAACCTTAGGAATATAATATTATCATTTAGGTCCACTTGGATTAGATTAGGATATTTATTATTATTTTATTTAAAGAAGAGTTAAAATAGTTAAAATCAAAGTTTAATAACTAACACATTTTTAATATAGGGTTATACATAGATTAAATTCGACTAAAAATATTCATTAGAAATATAAAAATATTTCCTACATAATGGAATTTTATTTATAATTTTTATACATTAGATAATTTAATTTATTTATGACACAATGATGATGTAATAATTACCTTATTAATGAAATATTAACATAATTGATGTTATAAATACTCAAATGAATGTAATTTTAGACTTTTTATTAATTCCACTAATTTTCTAGGTTAATATGACATGTTATTATTTATGTAATTAACTTTTTCGAACTAATCATGTTGTTATGATTTTCACAAAAATCAAGTACCAAATAGTGTCAAAATTGACATAAAATAGTTTTAAAAACAGATATTATATTATTAATTTTTATTCTATTCATAAAAAGCTAAGGTTATCCCAAATGACTTAGATACGATTATATATATTAATAATAAACCATTTGGGGTTCTTTTGGCTTGTTATAGTAAGTTTATTAACCATATAGTGTAAAAAACAAGAAGACACTGTAAAAGTTAAATTATTTAACTTAGAGTTAAATCTAAATGATAAGGTTAAAATAGTAACCTAAAATATTCTAAAACCTATTGGTTGGGATTATTTCGACCCATACCCACTTTAACTTTTAAATTGATCAATTTTAAACTATTATAAACTGAATATGACTTTATTATAAAATAATATTTTAAGTTTTTTCTAAGGTTCCCCTCTACTCCCTTATAAAAAGGGAACCCCTTCCCTCTTCTCTTCACACCCTTTTAAGCCTTCAAGCTCGACCATACCCATACCATTTCTATTCTCAAATTCCTTAGAATCATACTAGAGGTCATGTTCTTCTTCAACGACCTATTTTAGTGCCCTAAGAGGAGGTTTCAAAGAGGCGTGTCGAAGAAGAGGTAATATCTGTTACCGATTCTTTCAAATTTATTTCTTCTTCTACTTACTCTTCTTTAGTTGTTTCAATATGATGTAATAACATAAGTATCACTCATATACTAATATTTTATTATAAATACGAAACAACCCCATTGAACCTTTTATCCATCCTATGGAAAACGAAATCACTGCGTGTGTGTACGTACGGAATACAGTCTCCACGTCGTGGTGTAATTAGTTTTTCCACCACCACCTTAAATGGATGGGTATAATGGTGTAAAGAATAACTATATATGGATATTATAACATTGTACTTATTCTGAGATATTATATCATTCACTCCAATTCAATTAAATAATTATGGGAATGATATCATCGCTCATGAGTACGTACGGATTACCGTCTCCACGACACGATGAGATTCATTCTCCATGTTAACCACTCAAGAATGATTATAAAGTATATATAATGTATAATAATGAAATATATGACATGATAACTCTATTATATATATATATATATATATATATATATATTTCATCTACTTACTTTCATTCATGTCAATAAGGAAAAGAAAACAACGTTCATGCGTATGTGCGGCCAACCATCTCCATGCACTGGGTATTTCATTTCATTTATCTATCTATTATATATATATACATAATATATATGATATATAAATAAAGATTTAAATTCTGGAAGTAAATAAATCATGATATAAGTAATAATAATATCAATAACAATAAATCCAAACACATACAATAAATAAAACGATTTTACGCAAAACGCTGGTTTAACATGGAATTTAAAAAGGAACGGGTAATATAAAGTCATAAGTAAACCATATATGATATAATAACAATGAATATGATTCTGTAATAAGTAAATGAAATTATTTAAATCATTATACAGAAGGTTCAGATACATACGAAGCATATCAGACAATAGGTAAGGGATATCTTTTCCAATCTTTTTTTTATCCGAGATTGTTTTACTCGGTTTATATTTATCATCCATGTCCCTATTTTATAAAAATGGGTGCATGTATGTTTAAAGTTCTTTTTACCCATTTTTTACTTTTACTACATGGTGTGTAAGGAATATTTTTTTTATTTACCATACGAGGTACTTTTTTACTTTTATGAAAAAAGTACGAGGAGAATGTTTTTTTTAAACTTATACGGCTTGAAGGGATTTTTACTGTTTCATAATGAATTATTTTCATGAAGTTTACTCAACAAGATTTCATGGTTATTTTCAAAAAAATCCTTTTATTTTAAAAATTCTTGGCATTTTTTGAAAAGAAAATGATTTTTAAGAAGAAATGATATTTTCCTCAAGAATTCTTTTCAAGTGTTTTATCAAAACAATTTTCCATCTAAGAATACATTATTTCATATGTGTATGTTTCAAGTATAATATCTCTATGATTTAAATAGTTTCACTTTTCTTACTATGAAATGATATCCATTTGTTTTATATGGATTATGTTATGATTGGATGATGTTTATGAAATGAATTTTTAATCTTTGTGTTATGATGAATTATTTATGTTTATGTTGTGACACACGTAAGAATGATTTCATTATGAGATGGATGGGACCTATATAGCCCTCCAATTCATTGGGTAAAGATTTATTTCTCATGAGATAGAAATGGCTATAATGGAAAGTTAATCTGGTTCAGTGTTACAGGTCTGGAACGAGGAGTGAACTCGATTCAGAAAAGGACTTTGTCTACTAAGATGGTCTCGGCAGCAATGCCTTGGCTACAATGGAAATCATATCATGTTCTTAATGTTTTTTCATAATTAAATGTTTTATTCCTATTATATTTTATCATGATTCACGTTACTTCATGATATATTCCTTATGTAATTCCAAGATTTATGTCTTTAATGAAGATTTTGATGTTTAGATTTTATGTTCAAGTTTTTTGCATTCAAATGTTTGTGGATTGTTTTATGTTCTCTATGATTACCCTTAATAAGAATTTGAGCTCACCCTTTTTATGTTTTCTTTTCCCCAGAATATAAAGAAATTATTTAGGTAAGAAAACAAAAGGGGAAGATCTTTATGGGAGATGTTGAAGATCTTTCACCCTGATTACAATATTGTGTTCCGAGTTTCCAAAGACACTAAACTATTACGATCCTTTAGTGTTGGTTTTTTTATGTATTTAGTATTCTGAAAAAGTAATGTAATTTCCATGTATGTAAAGTGTAACACCCCTGGTAAATAAATAATATGACATTTTCACCTTTATCCATATTTTTGAATAAAATATTAATATATCTTTAAAGGGGACGCTATGCTCGATGGCGTACCCAATACGCAACAATGAGTTTCTTAGGAATCTTACGTTGCACTCTAATAATAAAATAATATTATTATAAATTGTAGTTATCGCCTAGCCATTGTAATGGCGAGAAGGAATAGAACTAACTACAAAATGATTATATATGTTGGTTAAATATTTCTACTTTTTACAATAAATGATAGAGGATTAATAATGCGAATGAATCCAATTTTAAGCGTAAACATTCTAGTATTCTTTAAAAGGTCGATTAACCGCCTTTTGATGACAACCCTATTTTATATCCACTTTATGAAAATTTTATGTGTTATATTTGACAAAATAAAATTCTTCATTAGAATCGGGTCATCAAAATTTACTTTGTGTAAATTTTTTGGTATTTTTCCGATAATGTTCATTTTTTAATGAATTGTGAAAAATGTTGTATTTTAAATCAAAACCTCTTTTTAATATAATTTATTTATATTATTATATTACCTTTTTAATAGGTTTCAAAGTGAAATTAGAATATATTTTTACCATTTAATCCAATAGTGGTCATTGGAATTAATTTCATCTTGAAATTGGACTTAAACTAGTGTCAATCTTTTGATACTTATTGTTTCATAAAAACACGCTATTTGCTCTGATAGCGGGAATTAATTATTAAATTAATTAATGTAACTTATATGTTTTGAATTTTGTAAAATAGACATCATTTTTGAATTCGGAATATCAAATATATCCTAGGGCGAATTATTGGTAATTTTCTGAAAAACATCAATTTTTGATGAATAGTGAAACCACTAAGTGGCAGTTAAAGAAAGTGATTTTTTGTTTAAATGAAAGTTTACCACTTCTGTGATTTTAATTTCAAAAATCAGACATAAATGGTTGTCATTAAGAAGTAAAATGTGGTTCAATGGGATTAAAATATTTTTTTGGTGAATAGTAACTTTTATGTTTATTAATCGCGATTAGAGGTAATTAGTGTAATTTAAGGTAAAAATAATGTTTTAATAATATTAAATGACCTAGAAACAAGTCCTACCCTCAATGGATGTTTCATGGCCGACCATGACAATCCATGGGTCCACTTGGGGACCCCATGGAGCCACTTAGGTTGGAAAATGAGATTAATACCTTTTTATTTAATGTTAAAATTAAAATGTCACAAACATGTGTTGTTTTACTAAAAAAATTATATGGGGTTATACAAGTCATATTTTTTACTATAAATATTTTTTAAAAATATAAAAAGATTTCCTACATCGTGATATTTTTTTATAATTTTTCGACACTAAATAAATTAAATTATTTATGACACCATGATGATGCAGCGATTACCACATTATTTAACGATTTAAATAAAATGAAAAGATAATGTAACATATAAGACCTAAACTTTTCACAAACCTATTGGATGGGTGTATTTAGAAACCTTATCACCTTATCCTAGAAATATATCCTTTTGGGAACTTTAAAATCATAAAATCATTTTATAATAAAGTAATATTTTATAACTTTCCATGAGTGCCCCTCCTTTTCACTTATAAAAGGCCCCCATCTCTACCACCTTACCCACATCTCTGAATCCTTTTTCTCAGCCAACCCCTGCCCATTTCATCTCTCCACATCCCTCTCTTCATCATTGAGGCCTCACCTTTGGGCATAAGCCTTTCCAAGGAAGCCTTTGATCTCAAATCAAGAAGAGTTACCCGATTTTAAGGTAAAGTCTTCACTTTGGTTTTTTGCTTTATTTTGCTTCTACAACCCTCTAAACTCTTTTTATTCCTTTATTTAGTACCAACACCAGTATCTTCAATATACTAGGATGTGTTTATGTGATGTATTCGAGCTATAATTACACACACCTTCATCTAATGGTTAAAGAACATACTGTTTCTGTGGCTGGCGAATTTCAGCCTCATGAAACGATGATTGTTCAATCTTCTTTTAACATCTTTAATGGGGGACATTATGATGTCACTATAATTTATATATGATATATATGGTATTTATGTTTTCTATATGCTTCTGAATTTTATATTTAAAACATGCCTTTATTCTTTTCATGTTGTGAAAATGGGATAATTTCATACGAGGAAGTGTGGACTACCGCCCCCTCAAGTGATGTGACTCATTCATGCAATACATGTAATGTGTAAAGAATTCAATTAATTAACATATGTGACCTATATAACATATATATTATACAGGAATTATAATATATATATCCCAATTATTTTTAATTCCATTAATATGACAAATAAATGAAAGTAGCGTTCATGGGTACGTACGACCTACCATCACCATGAAGGGTGCATTTCATTTATTTTTATCTACAAATTTTATGGAGTTGTATAAAATGAATATGTACTGGATATATATGATATTTAAATCATTAATACTATTCTTGAGATTATTTACTCATAACTACATGGACAATCATTTTCAAACAAGTTCATTTTTGACTCAAGTACCAAACATCGACAAAAACGGCTGATATGAACTCACATTATTAACCAATTATTATAACCTTATAATATGTGATATAAAATGAATAATAATATTTAAAATTGGTCCTTAATAAATTATAAATTGACCAAAGTTTATTATTCCGGAATATAATGAAACGAACAAGACAAGTCTGACTTGAGGTAAGGGATCCTACCTCTCTCTTTCTTTTTAAGCACTCTCTTTTATGTCATTTACTTTAAGCTCATATTTCTTATGTTTGGGGATGTTATATTATATTTCTCTTGCTGTAAGGTTTCTGTTAATATGATTAGAGACACTATTTTATCTCATCAATCAATTTTAGGAAGTTTTAAGTGGCGTCGTTAGGCTGCCGAGTTTTCGTAAGGGATTGTTCATCTCACTTTTAGTCCCGTTAGATTTATGCTACATTTTCCACCATTTACATTGAGTGGTGTATGTAATTCCCATTATTATACTCTTTGTGTAATATAATTACATTTATGGTTATTTACATATTCATTTTATGACCCTTCTTCAATGGGGTGTACGTTTCGAAAGTTACCCAATTCGGTAAGGGAACCTTTCACCCTCCTCTTTTTAAAAGACTTCTTTTGTTATGTCTTTTAATTCACATACTATTATGTTGGGATACGTTCTTCTATATCCTTATTGATGTAAATTTTATGTCCAAGTTATGAGATACGCTTTTTATCTCCCATCAACTCATTTTCTGAATTTTGATGTGACGCCATTAGGCTGTCGAATTTCTGTAAGGGAACTTCTTAACCCAATTTCCATTCTTTGGGTCAATCTCTGACTTTCAAATTATGTCATCATATTATTATGTCCTATATTTTATTTGAACTTTTTTTATGTGTGCTTATAGTGAATACAAATAATAGATCTATTTTATTTAAAAAAATGATCTTTGTAAGGGACATCGTTTCAATCTCCTTTCACTGAGGCATATTTTGTTTTATACACTACTTTCTTTTATATGGTGTATAGACCCCTTTGACTTTTAATTTTATACAAAAGGAATCTTTTTCTACGAAGCGTTTTACAAAATGACAAAAAAGAATTTTTCTTTTAACATACACGGGGACAATGACCTTTTCTACTGCCGCGAGTATTATTTGGTTTTTGGCTTCCTCAACAAGGTGTAATGTTTTTGAAATGAAATAAATACCATATACTCTTTTATGTATTTTGGTATTGAAAATGGTTTTTATAATGGATTTGTTATGTCAATATATTTAAGTGATATATTGTGATCAAAGTGTTGATATGTTTTCATTCCATTATATTTGTTTTATGTCTTATGATTTTATAATGGTACATGGACATTTGACGGGTGGTTACGTGATAAACCATATGACTGGTGGTGCCGTGAATTCCAGGATGGGTGGTAACGTTATAACCTCCAATTCATTGGGTATGGAAGTCGGCCGTATGGATATTCCATTAAGTATGTGTGGAAGTCGACCGTATGGTTATTTTATTTAAGTATGCTTATGTCCCAAGTTACCTTTATATGTTATGTGTTCTTTATATGGGTTTTATGGTAATATTTTGGTTACAAAAGGGTAAGTAATGATCTTTTATTCAGTGAAGAGTTTTTACTACTTCATAAAGGTGAAAAGTATTACTTTGGTAAAGTACTCATGGTTTACTTTTTGTTTTGGAAAAACTAATAGTTTTCCTTCTTTGTGTATCCTTTACTAGGCTTTTTATGCTCATCCCATGTTTTTAAATGTTTTCCACAGGACTTCAAGATGAATAGGGTCAAGGATGGGATCATGGAATGTCATGCAATCTAAAACATGGAACAAGACATGTTTCTTTTTAAGTGTTTTTTTATTTTATGGAAACATAGTAGAAGTATCTACTATGTAATCTTTTGAGATGTAATAGGTATGACCCAATTCACTAAAACTCTAAACCTGAAAAGATCCTCATTGTGAATTATTAATTTAATTAAATATTAAGTAAGTTTTAAGTCAGGGGCCTTATAGTTAGTATCAAAGGTCACTTTAGAAAACTTTAGAGGTTAGGGTATTCTTTAAGCATAAGTGACATTACCATAATGGTTAGGATATCAGAAAGAGTACTAGTTTTAGATAATGTGAATAAGTTAGTAGATATTAGTGTTTATCTTCCTCATTAGTACATGATGGTTTTCTTGATATACTCACACTGACCTTTTTGGTTTTAGTAAATTGTTGGATCTAGAAGGCACCAAAGTAACAATGGATGTGAAGGAAACTGTGACAGTTTTCTGAGCGAGAAACTGAATGATATGGGAGATGCAATGAGAACTCTTGTGTTTATCCTCAACCAACTATCTGGAGTCATTATTGACCACCTAAACCTTGGTGATTTCTATAAGGCATCATATATGCGATAAACAAATCCCTACGGAACTACAGGTAATAATTATAAAGGTAAGTGTGTTCAAAAAACTATGTGTCAAAGATGTGGAAAGAAACACCTACGAAAATGTTTCAAAGGGACAGAAATATGCCATATATGTGGAAATGAAGGTCATAAAGCAAGAACCTTCCATGGAAAAAGGAAGCATCCAGTTGACTCAAGGAAAGGGAAAGAAGTTCTTTCTGAGGGATCAATTGAATGTTGTAAATGTGGTGTGCATGGTCATTATGCAAACACATGTCCTATGAAGAAGTTTCGTGAATGGGATCACCAAGATTGTAAAAATATTCGTTTACCAATACCTAATGCCATTCCGATTGAGGATGAAGAAACTGTCCATGACCATTCAAAGGTATGGATTATTTCATAACATTTTTTTCCTATTTTGGAATCCTAGGATATGATTCATGATTTTGTTTGTAGGAAAGAAGTATTTAAGAATAATTTGGAAATGAATGGTTAATGGATCATGAAGAATATTGAATGAGTAAGAAGTCAACATATAAGGTCATCAAGAGTTATGGTGAAATTCTTAAGATTATTAAGTCTCTTTTGATGATGGGGTTATATTAGAATACTTTTTATAGTATGTGTAACCCTGATGTTTGATATATGAAAATGTTATTCAAGGAATACTTATCTTTTTTTTTGTGGACATATTTATAAAGAACCATTTGGGTTTATATGATCCTTACTTTTGAGATAATTATGGGTTACTATATGTGATGATGGAAAGTGAAAGGTATGAGATAAAATTGAGGTTAAATTATGTTATGGTTATTTTTTATGATTTTATCTCTTTTTGGGGAATGATTTTAGAATTATATAGTTTGGAAAAAGGAAAACATGCAGACCGTCTGACAACCCATTGTGTCAGACAAAGCTGCTGGAATCGAACCCACAACCAAAGTGTGACTGGTATTTATCACCTACCACTGGACTACGTGAAGTCCCTGGTCAGTTTTACTAATTCTTTTTAGTTAGATGATTTTAGGAATCAAGTGTAAGTTTATTTTGGGTTATCTATGGAAATGATAAATCTATCATCGAGGATATGTGATTAGGTTAATTACATTTCAATATGAGAATTTAAGAGCAACTGATGTTATTTGGAGATAAAAGTTAATTTGTACCTTGGAAGACTATGTGATTAAAACCTTCAAATATTTGGGTTTCAATCTTAGTTTGGTTTACTTTGAATAATTTTATGGACAGTTTTTTATCGAATGGTCTTCATTGAACTTTGAGTTTTTTTTGGGACAAATTTTGGAGATTGAGAATAGATTTTATTTTTATAAAGGATTATACTTTTGTGGATTATCTGATCTCATACTAAAAATTTTGGTATTGGATTTTGTCTAAAGACATGGGAGATATATATTTCTCTTTTGTGGATTAGGTAATTCTCAAGAAGTTAATTATAGTACTCTTAATGCGAACAAGTCCTCCTAAATACTCGTCTTTTGGAGAAAATATGAGTTTGATTAAGGAATCTATTAAAAGTTGAAAGTCTACGTGACATGTAAGTATGTTTCATTATTATTTAGTTAAGCTCAAAAAATAAATTACTCAATGAAGAGTAACTTAAAACCAAAAATGTTTTCTGTTAACTTTTCCTACTGGGGAATCGAATACCGTTTAACCCATCACAAGTTTGTGATTTTCTTATGTTTAACATTCTCCTAGACATGTTTACTATCACTCTCCATCAGAACATGACCCTTTGTTTTTTCCTCCATGTCCATATTTTCATACTTGGAATCCTAGTATGGGTTAACTCGGGTGACCTTTGTACTTCTCTTACTTTATTTTAAAGTTATTGTTTTACTGACTCTTGTTTCGATGTGGGATTTTCAATGAAGTTTCCAAGCACAATTTTAAAATTGCGAGGACGCAGTTTCCAAAAGGGGGGAAGGATGTAACACCGCAGGTAAATAAAGAATATGAAATTTTCACATTTATCCATATATGTAAATATAATATTAATATAACTATAAAGGGGATGCTATGCTCGATGGCGTACCCAATATGCAACAACGAGTTTAATGGGAATCTTATGTTGCACTCTAATAATAAAATAATCTTATTTTAAATTGTAGTTAACGCCTAGTCGTTGTAATGGCGAGAATTAACAGAACTAACTACAAAATTATTATATATTTTTATCAAAAAATTTTACTTTTTACAATAAATGATAGAGGATTAAAAATGTGAATGAATCCAATTTTAAGCGTAAACATTCTAATATTCTTTAAAAGGTCGATTAACCGCCTTTTAATGACGAACCTCTTTTAAATCCAATTTTTGAAAATTTTATGTGTTATATTTGACAAAATAAAATTCTTCATTAGAATCGGAAGATCAAAATTTACTTTTTGTAAATTTTTGGTATTTTTCTGATAATGTTCATTTTTAATGAATAGTGAAAAATGTTGTATTTTAATTCAAAAACTCTTTTTAATCTAATTTATTTATATTATTAGATTATCTTTTGAATTGGTTTCAAAGTGAAATTAGAATATATTTTTACCATTTAATCCAATAGTGGTCGTTGGAATTAATTTCATCTTGAAATTGGACTTAAACTACTGTCAATCTTTTGATACTTATTGTTTCATAAAAACACGCTATTTTCTCTGACAGTGGGAATTAGTTATTAAATTAATTAATGTAACTTATATGTTTTGAATTTTGTAAAATAGACATAATTTTTGAATTCGTAATATCAAATATAGCCTAGGGTGAATTTTTGGTAATTTTCTGAAAAACTTCAATTTTTGATGAATAGTGAAACCACTAAGTGGTAGTTAAAGAAACTGGTTTTTCGTTTAAATGAAACATTACCACTTCTGTGATTTGAATTTAAAAAATTCTACATACATGGTTGTCATTAATAATTAAAATGTGGTTCAATGGGATTAAAATAAATTTTTTGTGAATAGTAACTTTTAAGTTTATTAATCGCGATTGGAGGTAATTAGTGTGATTTATGGTAAAAATAATGTTTTAATAATATGAAATGACATAGACACATGTCCTACCCTCATTGGATGTGTCATGGCAGACCAAGGTAATCCATGGGTCAACTTGGGGACCCCATGGAGCCACTTTGGTTGGAAAATGACATTAATACCTTTTTATTTAATGTTAAAATTAAAATGTCACAAACATGTGTTGTTTTACTAAAAAAAAAATTATATGTGGTTATAAAAGTAATATTTTTTATTATAAATATTAATTAGAAATATAAATAGATTTACTAAATCATGATATTTGTTTTATAATTTTTAGACACTAAATAAATTAAATTATTTTTGACACCATGAGGATGCAGCGATTACCTCATTATTTAACGATTTAAATAAAATGAAAAGATAATGTAAAATATAAGACATAAACTTGTCACAAACCTATTGTATGGGTGAATTTAGAATCCTTATCACCTTATCCTCGAAATATATCCTTTTGGGACCTTTAAAATCCGAAAATCATTTTATAATAAAGTAATATTTTATAACTTTCCAAGAGTGCCCCTCTTTTTCTCTTATAAAAGGCCCCCAACTCTACCACCTTACCCACAACTCTCAAGCCTTTTTCTCAGCCAACCTCTGATCATTTCATCTCTCCACATCCCTATATTCTTCATTCAAGCCTCACCTTTGGGTAGAATCATTTCCAAGGAATCCTTTGAGCTCAAATCAAGAAGAGTTACCCGATTTTAAGGTAAAGTCTTCACTTGTGTTATTTTGTTTTATTTTACATCTCCAACCCTCTAAAATCTTTTTATTACATTATTTTGTAACAACACCGGTATCTTAAATATACTAGGATGTTTTTATGTGAATTATTCAAGCTACACTTACACACAACATCGTCTAATGGTTAAAGAACATACTGTTTATGTGGTTGGCGAATTTCTGCATCACAAAACGATGATTGTTCAATCTTATTTTAACACCTTTATGGTAATACATTATAATGTCACTATACTTTATATATGATATATATGGTATTTATGTTTTCTATATCCTTCGGAATTTTATATTTAAAACATGCCTTTATGCTTTTCACGTTGTGCAAATGTGATAATTTCATACGAGGAAGTGTGGAATACCGCCCCCTCAAGTGATGTGACTCATTCATGCAATACATGGAATGTGTAAAGAATGAAATTAATGAACATATGTGACCTACATAACATATATATTATACTTGAATTATAATATATATATCCCAATTATTTTTAATTCCATTAATATTACAAAGAAATGATAGTAGCGTTCATGCGTACGTACGGCCTACTGTCTCCATGAAGGGTGCATTTCATTTATTTTTATCTCCAAATGTTATGGAGTAGTATAAAATGAATATTTACTGGATATATATGATATTTAAATCATTCATACTATTCTTGAGATGATTTACTCATAACTACATGGACAATCATTTTCAAACAAGTTCATTTTGGACTCATGTACCAAACATCGACAAAAACGTCTGATATGAACTCACATTATTAACCAATTATTATAACATTATAATATGTGATATAAACTGAATAATAATATTTAAAATAGGTCCTTAAGCATTTATAAATTGACCAATGTTTATTATTAAGGAATATAATGAAATGAACAAGATAAGTCAGACTTGAGGTAAGGGATCCCACCTCTCTCTTTCTTTTTAAGCACTCTCTTTTATGTAATTTCCATTAAGCTCATATTTCTTATGTTTGGCGATGTTCTTTTATATTCCTCTTACTGTAACTTTTATGTTCATATTATGAGAGATTCTATTTGATCTCATCAATCCATTTTTGGAAGTTTTAAGTGGCGTCGTTAGACTGCCGAGTTTTCGTAAGGGATTGTTCATCTCACTTTTAGTCCCATGAGATTTATGCTACATTTTCCACCATTTCCTTTGATTGGTTCATTTACGTCCAATTATTATACTCTTTGTGTAATATAATTTCATTTATGGGTATTTACATATTCATTGTATGACCCTTCTTCAATAGGGTGTACGTTTCGAATGTTACCCAAGTCGGTAAAGGAACCTTTCACCCTCCTCTTTTTAAAAGACATCTTTTTTTATGTCTTTTAATTCACATACTATTATGTTGGGATACATTATTCTATATCCTTATTGATGTAAATTTTATTTCCAAGTGATGAGATACCCTTTTTATCTCTCATCAACTCATTTTCGGAATTTTGATGTGACGTCGTTAGGATGTCGAATTTCTGTAAGGGAACTTCTTAACCTAATTTCCATTCTTTGGGTCAATATCCTACTTTCAAATTATTTCATGATATTATTATTTCCTATCTTTTATTTGTACTTTTTATGTGTACTTATAGTAAATACACATAATAGATCTATTTTATTTAAAAAAAATGATCTTTGTAAGGGACTTCGTCTCAATATCCTTTCATTGAGGCATATTTTTATTTTAAACACAAATTTCCTTTATACGGTGTATAAACCCCTTTGAATTTTAATTTTATAGAAAAGGAATCTTTTTCTAAGAAGAGTTTTACAAAATGACAAAAAGGAATGTTTCTTTTAACATACGCGGTCACAATGACCTTTTCCACTACCGCGAGAATTATTTGGTTTTTGGCTTCCTCAACAAGCTGTAATGTTTTTAAAATGAAATAAATACCATATACTCTTTTATGTATTTTGGTAATGAAAATGGTTTTTATAATGTATTTTATTATGTCAATATATTTAAGTGATATATTGTGATCAAAGTGTTGAAATGTTTTCCTTCCATTATATTTGTTTTATGTCTTATGATTTTATAATGGTACTTGAACATTTGATGGGTGGTTATGTGATAAACCATATGACGGGTGGTGTCGTGAATACTAGGACAGGTGATTACGTTATAACCTCTAATGCATTGGGTATGGAAGTCAGTCGTATGGCTATTCCATTAAGTATGTGTGGAATTCGACCGTATTGTTCTTCCATTTAAGTATATTTATCTCCCAAGTTACCTTTATATGTTATGTGTTCTTTATATGGGTTTTATGGTAATATTTTGGTTACAAAAGGGTAGGTAATGATCTTTTATTCAGTGAAGAGTTTTTACTACTTCATAAAGGTGAAAAGTATTACTTTGGTAAAGTACTCATGGTTTACTTTTTGTTTTTTAAAAACTAACAGTTTTCCTTCTTTGTGTATCCTTTACTGGGATTTTTATGCTCATCCCAAGTTTTTAAATGTTTTCCATAGGACATAAAGATGAATAGGGTCAAGGATGGGATCAAGGAAAGACATGCTATCTAAAACATGGAACTAGACATGTTTCTTTTAAGTGTTTGTTTATTTTATGGAAACTTAGTAGAAGTGTCTACTATGTAATCTTTTGAGATGTAATAGTTATGACTAATTCTCTAAAACTCTAAACCTGAAAAGATCATCAATGTGAATTATTCATTTAATTCAATATTAAGTAAGGTTTAAGGATGGGGCCTTATATAAAGTTTGGGGTCTCTACAGTTGGTATCAGAGGAAAGTTATAGTCATCCTTTGGAAACTAGGATGTGAAAACTTTTATAAGATCCCAAGAGGTATTTCTATGGTGTGTCTAGGGATTTCCCTAAGGTTTAGTAAATGTGTAGGTTATAGTCCTAGAATTATAGTAATGATATTATAATTAAACCTAAGATGTTAGATATTGAAGGTACTCCCCCATTATTATGTTTTTTCCCTAGCATGTTTTTTTCCTCTCACACTATTCTTTTTGGGTTTTAGACGATGGCTGGAACCCGAAGGAACCGTGTTGATCAATATAATGGACAATGCAATAATTTTCCTTCTGAACAAACCAATGTTATGGGAGATGGAGTGAAAAATCTTATTTCTATACTTACAGAAGATATGAATCATTCTAGTCTTCCAAATGGGTAGAGAAGGGAACAATATTATATTGTGTCCTTCATGAGGTAACGTGCACCTTCTTTCAGTGGGTCTTCTGATCCACTTTTTGTTGAACAATGTATCAATACCATTGAAACGATATTTTCTATACATCTCTGTTCAAAACATGAAAAAGTCATTTTAGTTGTTTACCAATTAGAAGGTGAATCAGACCAGTGGTGGACTCTAATTAAGAATACAAGGCCCCAAGATGAAATTTAATCCATGGAATGGAATGAGTTTAAAAACTTGTTTTTCAATATGTACTTCCCTCGTATTCTTCGAACAAATATGAATAAGGAGTTCCTAGATCTTAAGAAAAAGGGTGATGAATTTGTCGGTATATACGAAGCGGATTTTACAAGTCTTGCAAGGTATGCATCTGGATTTATCATCCAACCTGAAAGTAAAGTTGATCGATTATTCAGTGGCTTAAAACCAAGTCTTCGAAGGGAATTAGCTATAAGAGACTTCAATAGCTATGAATAAATTGTGCATGGTGCTATCAAGGTAGAACTGGATGTTGGTGTTACATATCCATCTCATGGTTTTGACAAAAAACAAAAGATGGAGTTCAATGAGAAATCTCAGAACAATGGTGAAAAGAGGATGACTATTTTTTTATGCTCAAAGTGTGGAATAAATCATGGTAGAGATTTTCTACAAAGGTACAAGAAAATGTTTTATGTGTGGAAAATAACGTCATCGAGCATTTGAGTGTCGAAGTAATTGTAAAAGGGTAGCTAATGATGTGAATAGAGAAAAGACTATAGAGAACTCTCCACTAACACTTCAATGCTTCAAGTGCAAGGAAATGGAGCATTATGATAATCAATGCCCTAATCCAAGGGTTAATGAGGATTGACGTGAGAATGATTTTAAGGCAAAGAATAAAAAGATGTCACATGTGATCACTATTTGTGATGTTGAATATGAAAATTATGTTGTGTAATGATTAAGTGTTTATGTAATGGTATTTCTAAATAGTATCATGGAATCTCATTTATGGTATCGTGTAATTTTGGAATATCTATGTATTGGTTTTCATTAATTATATGGTACCGGTAACCATGAAAATTCATTGAAATATTTTTAGAAAGAAGATGATATGAGCATAATGAAGGGATAAAGAGAAAATGATGTGAGATCATATAAGGACAAAGTTATATCATGGTTTGTGTATATAGAAAATTTGGGATTTTGGTATGTGGAAAGAGTTAACTATTGACAGCATTCATTTTTTCCCTAAGGTTCAATGGGTATTCATTTTTCAAGAGAATACATGATTAAGGTATTCACATGTTTGGAATGTGACCAACAACAAGATATATCTTATGATATATGGGGGACAAATGAAGGAATTCACATGCTCGGTAGATGAAATTTCTAGTAATCGAACAGAAGTATTTTCGATAAGCCTAAAGGATGGAATAGACATCATATAGTATTGCTTAAGGCTATAACTTTTTGTTTTTATTTCTGAAATGTTATGATAGTATAGTTTTAGATTGAGGAACAACCTGTAGGATGGGTGACAACCCGTCGCGTCGGACAAGGCTTTGGGAATCGAATGCACAACCGAAGTGTGAAAGGCCTTTATCACTGGCCTACAGGAAGTCCCTGGTTAGTAGAAATTAGTTTTATTTTATTAAGAAGTATGATAATGGAAGTATAAGTCCATTTTTGGAATCATATACGATTAACCTCACCATAGATGGACTTATGTATATTTGGTAACTTTTTTTAACCTTTTGTTTGAGACAGATCGAATGACCCATCATTTTATCACATGATCTGCAAACACTTCATGAATGAAAAATTAAACTTCATTTCTTTTTAGTGATGAAGTGGAAATTATTCATGAAACGAACAACAGTGAGATTGTACCAAAATCAAGTAAGTATTTCTTCTAATTAAAATTCTTCAAATTTAGGTAAATGATCTTGAAAACAAAAAAATTTTGTCAAGGTGTCCTTATATTTGATGAATCATATGGTAGATTAAATCATCACAAATTTATGGCTTTTTGATTGTTGTCTTTTTCATAGTCATGTCCTCTACCACTCTCCATCTGAACATGATGGTCAGATTTCTCTTCTATATCCATATTTTCACCTATGTTCTCCTATGTGGAAACCTAGTGATGAGTTATTTTGTGTAACCGTTATGTTTCATACTTCACTTTTTAAAATTAATTTTTAGTCTTCCTTTTTACGATTTGGGTTTCTATAAAAGAAACTTTTAACTGGTAAACCATTTATAACCCCGATGAATTTTGAGGGTGAAATTCATTTTAAGGGGGGTAGAATGTAACACACCGAGATTTTATGAGAAGTATACATTTTAATTTATTTAATGTCTTGTGGTGTATGCTACACTATGATTATTGTGCGCTATACGCAACACTATATTAGCTTTCAGTATACGCAACACTATTCTTGGATCGTGTTACACAAAATTTCAATTTCGTTTGATAGAAGTTATTCTACGCAACATTGAGTGTATATATATATATATATATTCAATGTATAAATGAAATATGGTTGGATTATATTATACAAAACAACAAATGAATCTTTCACTACATGAAACCTTGACTTGGCTTGCATTACACGCAATCGTGACCATTCTCGATAGCGTGTGTTGTACGCAATATCGGGTTTCACTAAATAATGATATGTTATATAAACTAACCGTTATGAATAGTAATACCATCGTTTTGAAATTTTATAAATATTATCTTTCAAAATGGACTTCATTTTTGGATTCGTAATATTGAAATTAGAATAGGGTGAATTTTTTTTATTTTTCTGAAAACTTTCAATTTTTTATGAATAGTGAAAACATTAGGTTACTATTTAAAAACTAAATTTTTATTTAAATAATTATTTATTTTATTTAAATTTATTTTAGGTCAAAATTGATACATAATACCTATATAAGTTCAATGTAATTTACTGGAGTCATTTTATAATAATTATATATATATATAAAGTTTATTGAACTTTTCATCGTCTTTTACCCACCTCCTAAGAGTATTTGAAAATTTACATAAAACATAATTTTACCACTTCTGTGAGTGGAATTTGAAAAATCTGAGAGACACAGTTAACATCAACGAGTAAAATGTGGTTCAATAAGATAAAAATAATTTTTGTTGAATAGTAACGTTTTACTTTAATTTACCACAGTTAAAAGTAAATAGGGTAATTAAGGGTAATAATGAAATTATTATTACCTTAACACATGTCCTAATTCTATTGGATAAATGTAATTCGACCAAAAACAACCTTAGTAATATAATATTATCATTTAGCTCCACTTTGATTAGATTAGGACATTTATTATTATTTTATTTAAAGAAGAGTTAAAATAGTTAAAATCAAAGTTTAATAACTAAAATATTTTTAATATAGGGTTATACATAAGATAAATTCGACTATAAATATTCATTATAAATATAAAAATATTTCCTACATAATTTTATTTTATTTCTAATTTTTAGACATTAAATAATTTAATTTATTTATGACACAATAATGATGCAGTGATTACCTTATTAATCAAATATTAACATAATTGATGTTATAAATTCTAAAAAAAATGTAATTTTAGACTTTTTATGAATTCCACTAATTTTTTAGGTTAATAGGAAATGTTATTATTTATTTAATTAACTTTTTTAGAACTAATAATGTTGTTATTATTTTCACAAAAATCAAGTACCAAATAGTGTCAAAATTGACATAAAATAGTTTTTAAAACAAATATTATATTATTAATTGTTATTATATTAATAAAAATATAAGGTTAGAAAAAATGACTTAGATAAGGTTATATATATTAATAATGAACCACTTGGGGTTCTTTTGGCTTGTTATATTATGTTTATTAACCATATAGTGTAAAAAAACAAGAAGACGTGGTAAAAGTTAAATTATTTAACTTAGAGTTAAATCTAAATGATAAGGCTAAAATAGTAATCTAAACATGTCAAAAACCTATTGGTTGAGAGTATTTCGACCCATACCCACTTTAGCTTCGAAATAAATCAATTTGGAACTACTATAAACCTAATATGACTTTATTATAAAATAATATTTTAAGTTTTTCCTAACGTGCCCCTCTCCTCCCTTATAAAAAGGGCACACCTTCCCTCTTCTCTTCACACCCTTTTGAGCCTTCATGCTAGGCCAAAAACTACCCATTTACATTAAAAACTTTCCTAGAATCATACTAGGGGTCCTGGGCTTCTTCAAAGGCCAATTTTAGTGCCCTAAGAGGAGGTTTCAAAGAGGCGTGTCGAAGAAGAGGTAATATCTGTTACCGATTCTTTCAAATTTATTTCTTCTTCTACTTACTGTTATTTAGTTGTTTCATTATGAATTAATAACATCAGTATCACTCATATACTGATATGTTATTATAAATATGAAACAACCCCATTTCACTTTCTATCCATCCTACAGAAAATGAAATCACCGCGCGTGCGTACGTACGGAATACCGTCTCCACGCCGTGGTGTAATTAGTTTTTCCACCACCAACTTACTTGGATGGGAAAAATGGTGTAAAGAATAACTATATATTGTTATTATAAAATCATACTGATTCTGGGATAATATATAATACACTCCAATTCAATTCAATAATTATGGGAATGATATCATCGCTCGTGTGTACGTACGAATTATCGTCTCCACGACGCGATGAGATTCATTCTCCTTGTTAACCACTCAAGAATGATTATGAAGTATATATAATGAACAATAATGAAAAATATGACATGATAAATCTACTTTATATATATATATATCATCTCCTTACTTCTATTCAAGTCAGTAAGGAAAAGAAAATAGTGTTCATGCGTACGTACGACCTACCGTCTCCATGAACGGTGTATTTAATTTCATTTGTCTATATGTTATATATATATACTGAATATATATGATATATAAATCATTATTTACATTCGGGAAGTAATTAAATCATGATATTAGTAATAATAATACCAAGAAAAACATGTCCAAACACGTACGATAAAAAAAACGATTTTACCCAAAATGCTGCTTTAACAAGGAATTTACAAACGAATGGGTAATATAAAGTCCTAAGTGTACCATATATGATATCGTAACAATGAATATGATTTTTTAATAAGTAAATGACATTATTTAAATCATTATATAGGAGGTTTGGAAACATACTAAGCATATCAGACATAAGGTAAGGGGTAACATTTCCAATCTTGTTTTTATGTGAGATTGTTTTAATGGGGTTATATTTATGATCTATGTCCATGTTTTCTAAAAATGGTTTCATGTATATTTAAAGTCCTTTTTACCAATTATTTACTTTTACTATGTGGTATGTAAGGAATATTTCTTTTATTTACCATACGAGGTACTTTTTTACTTTTTCGACAAAAGTACGAGGAGAATGATTTTTTTAAACTTATACGGCATGAATGGATTTTTACGGTTTCATAACGCCTTATTTTCATGAAGTTTACTCGACAAGATTTCATGGTCATTTTCAATAAATTTATTTTCTTTTAAAATTGAATGGCATTTTTTGAAAATAAAATTATTTTTAAGAAGAAAGGATATTTTCCTCAAGAATTCTTTTCAAGTGTTTTATCAAAACCATGTTCCATCTTAGATGACATTATTTCATATGTGTATGTTTGAAGCATAATGTCTCTATGATTTAAATGGTTTCACTTTTTTTATGATGAAATGAAATAAATTTGTTTTATATGGATTATGTTATGATGGGATGATGTTTATGAAACCCATTTTTATTCTTTGGGTTATGATGAATGATTTATGTTTATGTTGTGGCACAGGTAAGAATGATTTCATTATGATATGGGTGGGACCTATATCTCCCTACAATTAATTGGGTAAAGGATTATATCTCATGAGATAGACATGGATGGAAAGGTGATTTAATCTGGTTCAGTGTTACAGGACTGGAAAGAGGATTGAACTCGATTCGGAAAGGGACTTTGTCCACTAAGGTGGTCTTGGAAGCAATGCTTTAGCTACTATGGAAATCATATCATGTGGTTAATTTTTTGCCACAATTACATGTTTTATTCCCATTCTATTTCATCATGATTTATGTTCCTATATGATATATTCCTTATATACTTCCAAGATTTATGTCTTCACACAATATTTTGATGTTTAGATTTTATGTTCACGTTTTTGCATTCAAATGTGTATGGTTTGTTTTATGTTCTATATGTTTACCCTTGCTGAGCATTTCTGCTCGCCCTTTTTATGTTTTCTTTTTCCCAGGATATAAAGAAAGGTTTTAGGTAAGAAAACAAAAGGGTAAGATCTTTATGGGAGATGTTGACGATCTTTCACCATTATTAGAAGATTGTGTTCCGAGTTTCCAAAGACACAAAACTATTACGATCCTTGAGTGTTGGTTTTTGTTATGTGTTGAGTATTCTGAAAAAGTAATGTAATGTCCATGTATGTCAAGTTTGGGGTCTAAAGCTTCTTTATGCGTCTGTTAGACATTATTAAAACCCTTACATATAATTATCTTACTTGTAAAAATATGATGACTATACTATCAATGGTTATGATTTTAATGATATTTTAATACCAATAGAAAAATTTTGTCTATAGTTTATAATGGTCCAAATTAATAAATGAAATATAGAGAATGGGTTTTCTATAACCAAATTACATAATATAGAATTTATTAATACGTAATGGATTTTTTATTTTAAAAATTTTGGGTTGTTACATTATTACACCATCAAAAATTCTATTAAAAATATCATTCCATACAATATAAAAGATGAAGGTCCTTTTATTTCATCGCCTCCTACAGTTCTCATGATGCAAAATCAAACTTATGGTTCAACCATGGTACTTTGACTATGTGAGTTGTCTTTTTCTTAGAACCATGTATCTACAATCTAATATATTAAATGACTACCCCCATATGAATGATAATTCTATAATGCTAGAACATTATTATTTATTACATGTGAGGGGTCCGACATATAATTCATCCAGATGGGTACATTTAAGACATCATTTACTTGAGATAGGTTGGGTGGGACTGCTGTTTAACAGGACCCATCACATATGTGATCGAGGATATCAATAGGATATATTTTTCTATGACATAGATTCCCATTCTTCCAAAACCTCATGAAATTATTCTTTTATGATGTACAAAAGAACACTTTATATGTGATCTGAAACACCAGGCTGGGTTTATAGTTTTCTGTATAACATTTATATAAACTTTTAGGGGATTTTTTATGATGATGAATGGTTTAAACCATATCTATTGTTAGGTTCACTATGTTAGATACCCTGAGTGGGGGATGAATCATGGTATAACAGAATAAAACAACTATCCCTATTGATCATGTTTTTCTGTTAAGAAACAATCTCTTCTCTATATCTTTCTTGTAGATAATTATAATCAGAAATTAAATCATGTAGATGACTCAACAATTTTTACATGCTTCACCCTCACTGAGATACATCTAAGGATAATACATAATCGATGTGATGATGTACCAAATCCCCTAAAAGAGAACTGTTGTTTACAATGTACTGAGCAGACTCACTGTCCCTTCTGGTTTACAACCATTCACTATATGAAAGCTCACTTCTATCTCAACGGATGTGTGCTCACTGCATAATCAGATGATCCACTCATAGTTTAAAGACTTTTTGGTCCCTTCATTATCACAAATGAATGCATCTTTCTCTGTATATAGATTCTTTGTTGAAGTTCCACTTTCATCCACTAATTAATTCAACTTTACCATGGGTGTATCATTAAATCTTTAAACATTCGGGAAACTATATAATGACTGACACAGTCCCCCATGACTATCACACATCTCTAAGCCTTAGCAAACTTTTCCAAACCTGGTTTGCAAGACTCACCTAATCACTTGTGCGACACTCTCTTCGCCAACTCAGAAATAGCGTGAATCATGCCCTTTTACGCCCAATCCAATATTGGCTGGCAACTATCAACTAGTGTGAAACTACTGAATAACCTTATACATGCGCGCCCACACCACCATTTTCATGACCGAACCTACTTACATGACTGGAGCTCGAATTATCTCTAAGTATTGAGCTCTCTCAAAAAATTAGGAGGTGTGGACCTCTATTTATAGAAATTTTGACCACCCTAAGAATCGCGTGCAAGTCTCCTTCCGTCGTGCAAGTCCAGCCGCCCTAGTCTCTGTCGCCCTAGTCACTTTTCACACCAAAAACAAAACTTGGGTACCCCTATTTTCATTTCTATATTTTGATATTTTGATATTTACAAAAATATGGCACACAAGTTAAAAATCATCCAAGACACTGACATGCAAATATCTTTACCAAAACAAATTTTATATTTTTTTCGATTTTGAGGCCCACAAATTTGGCTGCCACAGTAAAATAGTACCACCTTGTATCTGATCTTTTTGTAACACCTCTAGATCATCCATTCCATTGTTGAGGTTCTTCTGTCAATCATATATTATTGAAAACATCTCTAGAACTTGTAATATCACCATGAAAAAACCACCTATGTCAACTAATTGAACATTGTGGTCTGTTTTGACAACAAAAACAACATTGAGGCCTACTTTGTCAATAAGCACAACCATCTCCAAAAATGATTCAATGATACCTTCAGGGATATTTGTCTAACAATATACCCCTTTGGGTTTGTTGAAAACTAATTAATAAAATGATACCTCATTAACGCTTCATCCACCATTAACCTCTTTCGATTCTAATAGCAATCTAGAATTCACTCAACACATACTCTAAGACCACATGATCAATGCTCGGCATGACAAACAAAATTAAATGAAATGTTTATCAATGAATCACTTCATTCTGACATCACTTGTTGATACCAACATGTTACCAAATACTGATCGCTGGAAACCTACTAACACCATTCCAAAACCACTCATTTTCTTTTATCAAGATCCTTATCTATCGTGTCATCTAATAATTGATCGATCACTTATAGAAGCATCAGATTTAATACCCCTCCTTTATTGTTTTTTGGGTACTTGTGTTTTCCAATCTAAGATCTAGATGATCACTACGAACACCACATACTCTCATCATGGTGCTCCCTCTATCATCTTATTCACCTATCATGATAAAATCCCCCTATCTGGTTGCACCACCTGTCAGCTTCCCCCCATGTCATTGAAAAACACATTATCTTCCTTCTCTTTCCACACTTTCTCCCCTATATGATTCACTCTTTTTCTCTCCCTTTATCTACAAACCGAAAAGTCACTCCTATATGTTCTGAAAAGAGTAGATAATACTGATTTTATAGTAAGTAAAATACACCATATATTGGGGAGAGGGTGTCCCACACCCATGCGTTTTCAAGTACGGGTAGTCAATTGGACTACCAAATCCATTTGATGCCTACCAAATGCTTCCTTGGGTAAGGCCCTTGTCAGAATTTCAGTAACATGTGGTTCTGTTGGAACATAATCCAACTTAATGATTCCCTTCTCAACCTTCTACTAGATATAATAATACATTATCTCAATTTTCTTTGTCCTTGAGTAATGGATGATATTTTTTATGAGATTTATAGAACATGAGTTATCGCACTAGATTCTGATCGAATATTTCACTTCAACTCTCATATCATCAAGCTACTACATCGTCCACAATTAATGCATGAATTTTTGCATTGCTGCAATATACTCAACTTCTACAGTGCTCAATGAAATTCAATCTTGTTTTTTCTTAACCGATAAATACACAATCCACCAAAATAAAAACCGCATTTTGATGATGATTTCATATCATCCATTGAATCAGCTTAATCTGCATTTGTATATCCCAAAAACTCTTACTGAGATATGTCATTATACATCAAACCAAAATCAATTGTTCCCTTGATGTACCGCTGTATTCGTTTCACTACAAGCATGTGGCTTTCATTGTGATTACTTACATATATCATGGCTTGGCATGTGGAGATTACAATATGAGGCCTTTTTGCAGTTAGGTACAGTAAACATCAAATAATTTGCCTGTATTCGGTGATATAAACTATCTTTCATTCATCATCTTTTGATAGTTTTATCTAGGAAGCCACCAGATTCATCATTTCCTTGGAATCATCCATCCCAAATCTCCTCAGAACCTCTGTGGAATATTTTTATTGAGAGATAAATGTGTCATTCCTTCCTTTTGTTTACTATTAATCCAATGAAAAATGATACCTCACCAATCATAGACATTTCAACCTCATGTTTCACGAATTCAAGAAAATTGTCTGCATGTTCTTCATCTGATCTCCCAAATATTATATCATTGACATAAACCAGCATTATCATCCTTTGGTGACTATCAATGTTGAAATAGAGATTGTAATAAAATCATGCATGCTATAATTCAAGCTTCATCAAATACTGATAAAGCCTTGAGTTCCATGTTCTTGGTGTTTGTTTGATCCCATATAACGCCTTCTTCTGCCAAAAAACTTTGTTTTCATACTTATTAATGAGAAACCCATCTAGAATATCGATATACACATCCTCTTCCTAAACCCCATTCAAGAATGAGCAATTTGACATTCCTCTAGAACACTTTTAACTTCTGTTACACTGCAATGGATATGAATAATTTGATTATCTCCAGCCTTGCAACTGGTTCAAATTTCTCATCGACCATTATACACTCTATTTGGGAGTATCCTTTACACACCAGTCATTCTTTGTTTTGAATCATTGTGTCATCTTCATTCATCTTGTTGTGATAGAACCATTTCGTCCCGACGACATTCTTATCTTCTATCCTTGAAATAATTTCCCAAGTCTGATTCTTCTCAATTTATTATATCTCTTCATTCATCGCCTGAACCCAATTGTCCTCTTCAGCTACATCCGAGAAATATTTAGTTTCAATATGAGATAAAAGGGATGTCTACTACAATTACATCATTTTTATTATTTGAACTGGCATTTTCTAATCACCAATGATATTTTTCCTATCAGTTTCAGCTCAACTCCTTGTCTTCTTTGTAGATGTAGACTTAACTTCTTCTTGTTCGTCATTAGAATCTTTTTCAGAGTCAGCATCTACTACTTCTATGTTCCTTGTGTTACATTACTCTTCATCACTTTCATCAATAAATTGTTCATTTTGTTGTTGTGTATTGTCTCCTTTTTCCACAATAGTGACATCATTTCACTCAAATTCTTTTCCCAACCTTTTGTTAAAGCATTTATATTTATTTATTTTTATTGAGTAGCCAAGGAATATCCCCTCATCTCTATGCAACTCAAATTTCCTATCTTCCTCCTTATTGAAAATAACGCACTTACTTCAAAAGAATCGAAAGTATTTCACTGTTGGCTTCGTTCCATACCACATCTCATATAGAGTGATTCCTTTTTTGGTACACACCAAACCCTTGTTAGAAGTGTAGACTGATGTCAATATTTCATCCCAAAATTTATCCTGAAGGTCTTTTTCCATAAACACTATTGTGGTCATGTTATTAATGTTATGATTTCTCCTTTGAACTATTCCATTTTTTTGGGGAGTTCTCACTAGGGAAACTTGATTCCATATCATGTGTTTCTCAATATAGTTTTCTACTAGACTATTTGTGAATTTCATACAATTATAAGTAAGATATGTCCTAATTTTCTGACCAAGAAACCTTTCACACTCTTGTAGGCACTTTTCTAAGAAAATAAACACATCATACTTATGGGAAATAACAAATAACCATGCCATTCTGCTGTAGTCATCAATGAATATAATATTGTACCTCTTTCCATCAATTTCTCTTGGTGTGATAGGCCCAAAAACATAAGAATGCACCAATTCAAGCTCTCTTGTTGACTTTTTTTCCTTCTCCTTATATGTATTTCTAATGAACATCCCATGTTGGAATGCACCATACCTTTGAGAATGGTCTCTTGATATCTTAGGGAGGTTTCTAGCTGCATCAAACATTACCAAATCTTCTTGGGATGGCTGGCATCAATGTTAAATTCATTTATGCCACAACATGTCTTTTTCCTCTCTGGATTAAAAGAACATATCTTCTTCTCCACTTACTTGGTAGATATTACCCTTTGTCCTTTTCCCCTATAGGATCATTGTACCATCTCTTCCCATGACGACACACATCTTCTTGGTAAACCGTATAGAATTACCCATGTCACATAGTTGATAGAAACTGAGAAAATTGTGTATGAGACCTTCTAAAACCAAGAAATCACCGCGTCTTATTTCTTTTCCCCCAAACCTGGCCTTTCCCAATCCAATTATCTTCAATCCTTCATCATTTCCAAACATGAAAACCCTTTATTTATCATATTTTATGCCTAAAACTAGATCCTTATTACCTGTAATGTGAGACGTGAAACCACATTCAAGGATCCAAACACCAGAATGGTATGATATTTTAAGGGAAATTTTAGCACCCACTTCTTTCTCAGTTCTCTTCTTCTTGGTCTAAATTTTTGTCTTCAAACTCGGAATAGATTGGGACTTTTGATCTTTCTCAGAGTATGATGGACCATATTTATCTTGAAAATCTTCAAATCTATTTTTCATTTTCAACTCACCTGTTGGTTCAAGGATCTGCAGCTTGAGAACATTTTGATTATGCTTTGGTACATTCCTCTGCATGCCCTATGTACAGTATCTAGCCATATGCCCAAATCCACCACAACAAAAACAATCCCTCGAAAGATATTCTAGAGTATCAAGCTCTGTTTGACTACCACTATTGAACTTATTCTCTTCTGTACCTTTTAGATATGGAACATATATACTATGAATGTCCCATTTTCCACAAAAATAACACCTGATATATGGTGCATTCATGTGTGTCACTTTTTCACAGCTTGTTTTCCCTTGGTATCTCTGAATATCATGATTCTGTTATGTGGCCAAATAAACCTTCTATTTTGAAATGGGTGCTTGTGGTCTAACATCAACTTTCTCAACTTCCATTTTCTTATCAATCCCATAATCATTCTTACCATCTGAATATATATGTACCATATAATTATACTAAATTTAGTATTTAACCAAAACTTCAAATGTCTATAATTGTTTTTAATTAATTTACCATTTTCTAACATAAATGTGATGATCTAAAAAATATTATTTGTTTTATGATAATAAATTTATATAAAATTTAATTTACACTTTATCATAAAAATATTTATTTATTATAAAATAAATTTATTTACAACGCAAACAAATTTATGCACCTTATAAGAAAATAAATTGGACATTACTAAATTGTATTATCATTTAAATTTCAAAATTATATTTAATAAAAATATTTAATGAAATTAATATTTTCAAAAAAAATATTTCAATTTATTATAAAAGTGTTTTAATTGAGACAAAATATTTCCCCAAAATAAAATTTCATTTTCTTTGTATTAAAATCCAATTTTTATCAATGTCATTATATTATCATATATATAAAGTAATAATGGAAAGGAATAAATATAATCATTATTAAATTTAAAAAAAAATCAAATACATACTACTAGGGTCCAAATACATAACCCCCTATTACACCGGTGTACTCACTAAGGGGAAGCTATTCGATTGTGGTACTTTATTTGGGTTGTTTATCAAACATGGTTTTGACAATGATATCAACAATCATGAAATTATATCATAAATGGTATCAACCATAATTTAGTTGTTGAATATTGACATGGGATTTCCAAATGGAAAATACCAATGATTCCATATCCTTAAGAATCTCTAATAAATGATCTTCATCATGTAGGAGCCTACTGGTCTAGGCCAACACTTCTTCCTCCAATCTACGTTATACTTTATTAAATCCCTTAAAATATACTTATCATATCAGTACATGTAAATGGCCTATATAATCTATGGTTATGAAGAATAATGGTATTTTATCATGATAAACAAATTATGGTTTTGGTTTATAATTGTATAAAATATTAAATGAAATATAGTGGTTGTGTTTTCTATAAAAACTTTATATAATAAGGAATTTACTATTTATTTGGGTATTTAATTTATAAATATTTGTTTCATTACAAACAGGAGGTATTTTGAATAAATTTTCTAACTCATGTCCTTTCACAACATTTTAAGACATAAAATGGATGTTAAAATAATGATAAATAATGTTCCATAATAATAGATTCCTTTTTTATATTGGGTGTCTAATGATATATTTGAGTGGGTTGTAATGAGAGATGTGGTGAACCATATGATGGTGAATGTAATTACACGGCTTTTATATTAAAAAATCAAACACATGGTAGTTATTCTCAATTTCAATGAATATAGTCCAAGAAAACAATATTTTTTTGATAAGATATTCATTTTGGGAAGAGAGTGCACCCGATGAGCAATCAAGGAGTTCTGCATAGAGTTTTAGAGGTTTTCATTTTATAGGAGACATCAGTACTAGAAATACTAGAAAATATTGTTTTAGTTCTTTCAAAGATTCCTCAAAACAATCATTTCAATAATATATAACTCCATTATTTATCAATATTGTTATGGGTATTCATTTATTGTCTAGATTTTCTATGAAACAAAAAATACATGGGTGATTCTGAAGTATTAATTTCAATTCATTAATATTTTTAGGAGGAGTAATATCATTTATCACCCTAGATTTCGCAAGGTAAGCATTGATACTATTATAACACACCATGAATCTGGGAAATTTTTAAGATTATATCCTAAAATAGCATTTCAATAGGACCATTTAAAGATATGTTGTAATAGTTTATTGAAAATTTTCTCAATAAAATCAAATAGATCATGTTGTAATTTCTACTTTAGTACTAAATCTACAATATACAATTATATGATCTTTCCTATGATGGGATTAATGATACTATTTATGACACATTAATATAGAACAATAATATTCTTAATTCTAAGCGGAATTAAATGATAGAAACATACAACTTTTATTTCCATGAAGGTATTGTCCTCCACATCATTAGAGGATATATAGAGCTAGTTTTTACCTAAATACTCATCCATAAAAAGGATTGATTCAAAACCATACATTAGATTTATTAATATCATTGTGATTATGATGGGGAAATCCACATTTATGTAGTTCTTTTTGAAATCCAGGAAGTTGATATTAAATTAGATCTATATATTCTTCATCGTGATAGGGACAATATTGGTGATCCATTTTTGGATTTTAATTTCTTGAATGATATTTTATTTAACAAGTTTTTAAACATTGGATTCTACCATGGAAACATGGGTGAGATGCCTCCACCTAGATGTATTTTTAAATAGGTTGTAATCATTTCAAAAATCCAAATAATGGGTAGCTAGTCGAGGATCCAACCCAAGAATATATATATATTGGTCCACATGAAGACATACCAATGCAATTTGAGGAATGAGATATATGAATTGTGATTCTTTAAATGCATAGTGGTTTTAATCAACATTTTCCCCATAAAGTCTTTTAATCCTAAATTATCATGTATGTTTTCATCAATGGCGGTGGAGAAACCTCCATAAAAAATAAAATGGGAATCTATAAAATCCATTTCCTCTTCCTCTACTATATAATTATTATTGGATGTATAGTATAGATAAGAATTATGAATTTTGATTAATGATGTGGTTAAACCCTGAAGAATATGTAGGGGAATGCTATATATATTTTACCTCATCTTCTCTATCATCTAGGGAGAAAGATTTATTGTTATCTGTATATTTAGTATATGATGAAGAGATTTTATTTTTAGGATTGTATTTATCGTTTCTAAGATCAAACCTATCCTTTTCATGGTTGTATTTACTTGATAAAATGAATATCATGTATATAAGAGGAAATTATCCCAAACCACACACTCCCCTCCTTATTTTGTGGTTCTTATCATGTTTGTGTTAGGGTATTAGTTTAGTCAATTGATATTGAATATCAGTGTAACCCATATGATAGTAATGATGCTCTAGGTATAGGTTGATGTTCATGGATGATCGAAAACCGCTTTATTTCTTTGACAACAATTAATTCCTAATGGAATTCCACTAAAAATGTGACATGAAATTTGTTGGATTCTTTGACATATTTTTATATGAAACCGTTATGAACTAAATATTTCCATGATTGACAATAATTACCTTAATTAAATTAACATGAGATATAAAATCCTTATTGGATTCTCTCTATGAAATTTTAGAGATAGAATCTTTGAATTAAATTGAATTTATATAAATGGACTTATATACCATTGGTAGGTTTCCCTTCCATTTTTAGAATCATATTTCTATATATTAGGAGTCACAATACTCAATAGGGGAATTTAAACTATATATTACCCCCAACAAGATAATGGAAATAGTATTTGACACACTAATGGTATGAATAGTGTATTGACACAAGATAATGTAATCTAAGACTTCATAGTAAAACTTTTAAGGATATCTTCTAGAAAAAAACTATAAATTCAGAGTCTAACATGATATCTCTAAATGGGGTTCAATGATTACTCTTCTCATGTGTCCTTTTTATCACTCATATAATATCATCGGAGAGTCTAGTTGGCCTAAATATATCCCAATCTTTAGTTGGTCTAGTGATTTTTTACTTCAAAGACAAAACCATTCCTAATTAATGAATAAAAAATATATATTTTCACCTACCAATGAGATATTTATATGTTCCCGATCTTCCAAGGTATTGTTACATTGAGGTTTAATCTATAAAGGAATCGACCATATATCACTCAACAGGAATAGTATCCAAATGATTTCCCACAGTTGAATCTAATTGTACCTCAATCAATTGTGTTCTTAAAAGGGCCTCAATGTGTTCTTCCTTCAATTTGGGGGAACATTGAAGGGAATCTAGGATACAGAGTTTGGATGGAGTGGCTACAATATTCTTCAAAATTTCATATTTATGGACCATGTTCCCATGTTTCAATACTTTTTTATATAATTAAAATTGTGTTTTGTACATTGCGGGTAGTATTATAAAATCATTCCCATTAGAGAAGTTTAGGGAAATTATAAATCTTTGAGTTAGGCTAAGTTAAATTTCTTATAATATGACATTGAATATGAAACTATGTATATAAGAACTAGTACCCCAATATGATTGGATCTAAATGAGTATTAAATAGTTTTTTATTAAATTTTTTCTCTAGTTGATATCATTAGAGTTTTTCTATTGGGTTATTATTCCATATTTGGATTCATCGTAAATAATTCATGAATGTAGGATTCATTCATGAAAACAACTTTTATGAACTCCATTTCTGACAGAGTGCTTCACACCTTATGAGAGGGGAACTAGGTATCATACCAACTTGTCTCTATTGATGTACAGGGATAGGATACCATTAGCTTTCATGATGTCCACTAATTAAAGCCCGAGGTGGTTATCCTTGTTAAAGGAGACGCTCTTAGTCTGAATCATTTTAGGACCCTTTAGGCCTCCTATCATGGGAAACTTGGCCGCTTCATCATGTTGTTTTTCACCTTCCTTCTTTTAAATATATATCTGACGATGATTATCATTTTCATCATTTAAGGTGTATGCTAGGTGGAATATATTCACTAATATTCATTTTGACTACTCATATTAGGAGAATTTAAAATAGTGTGGTGCTACCAATTCTCTTAGTGATGTTTATAGGAAATCCAAAAGAATAATTACTAGATTAGGTTCTGATATGGACTCTTCCTCCTATGTATTATTTTTAGAAACTATTTTCATTGACTCTTGGATGACCGGGACAATTAAGATGTCATCTAAATCTTCACATGGGTAGATGAGGTCACAACTACAGGTATATTTGACCAATGATTAATTAATGCCTCTAGTTGACTAATTTCATGGTAATATAGTCATAAAATAATTATATTCATTTTTCTGGGATTTTCAATAATTATACTTCTTTATACAGTGGACTAGAAAAAATATAATTTACCCATGTGGAGAGTTTTTACATCATGACCATCCAAGATTCAATAATATTCTGGAGTAAAAAATTGAAGATAAAATAGTCATTTGATATTTTAAAACAACATTCAATAAAAATGTAAGAGTGGAGGGTGTTCATTTAGATTGAAATAATCATGATTCTTGACCACCTGTAATTTTGGTGTATTTTATCCATGTTTGTGATGAAATATCGTGGAACTTCCCTCTTCTGAAGGAATAGGATTAATTTCATACAACCTTAAACATTAGTTAAGGATTGTCTCTCTTCCCATATAGATGAGGGTGATGCTATTTTGGTTTTCAATCAAGGGGATTCACCACCTTATATTTTTTATATTTGGTTTTTTTAAGAGGAAAAGGTGTTAGTATGGCTATGGTAGTAACTATTAGGTCAGAAAAAGGAAAAGATACAAAATAAGAGGGAGTAAATTGTGAATTTTCTATAATATTGAAAAACTATCACATTTGGATTTCATTACAATTTATACATATATAAAGGGTTCCCTTTTTCAATTAATTAGAGAAGTTGATAAATAGTAAATAATAACACAAAAAATATAATGGTTCAAGGAAAAAATATCCCCAAGTCCACTCCACAAATGCTCTCTCTTTGAGCTTGGTAATTTTCACTAGAAACATCCTCCAATAACAAGTCCAATAAACAAAAACTGATTGATTAATGTTGAGACCCTACAATAAGGATTTATAGATCCATCCGATTATTTTACATAGAAACAAATATTCAAAAAATATTGTAAGATGTTGACACTTAACCAAAACTAGGTACGGGTAGCTGAAATTCCAATAAATCAAAAGATTTTTTTTTTATTGAATTGAAATTTTATTTATCACATTTTCAAAAAAAAATTATAGAATATATATATTATTCTTCAAATATGATTTTATTCCAATAACAATTTTTTAAGAGATCCTAGTTGTAAATTATTATCAATACGAATTGAAACAAACAAATTGTAGAAGTAACACAATTATATAGAAATATGTATATATTTAATGTCTAGCCTCTACAGAAAATAACAGATTCTCTTGATCATTAATGTAGTACTGTAAAAATATATTTAAAAAAAGGAAGTCATATATCATAGTTTTATAAATAATATACAATTCCCATATATAAAGAACACAGAACATTATTATGGATGAGAATATTAAAAAATATTTCTTCGTAGATTATAATAATTCAAATTTTATTCATTTAAGAGATTTGTATCATCTCTAAAAAATTTGAATGATTTAATCTGTTGAATATGAGTCACTAGAACAATCAGAAGGGGCCATTTAATTGGTCATGAAATAGCTTTGAATATATCTTTACTTCCACCAAGACCAGAGCATAAATCTCGAATAATATCAAGGATTTCAAACTAAATCACTGAATATTAAAATGTAGGGTTCAACTATATAATGAAAAACACCAATCATATGATTGAAAAGGTACATTTTAATATTGAAGTAGGTTTGACGTACCATAATTTTGTTTTCTCAAAACATATGGTTTTGTAACCACACATTTTTTTTATTCAAACGCAAGGTCCCATATTAATGTAGGGATGTTGAACAATAATTTCATGACAACATATGGTATATGATCAATATTTATTGTTTCAAATGTAGGGTTTCATCCATACATTATTCTTTCACACATAAGGTATGAACAATGTTTCCAAAATAGAATAAAATGAATTTCAAAAACATTAAAAAACATTCCAAATGGATTAATGTCGTGAATATGATTATAGAATAAATATTTCAATGAATCTTAACATACTGAAATTAATATAATGTAATATCATCAGTAAAAAAACAAGGGTATTTATGATCATCAAAATCAATAATATTTATCGATTATTTTTTAGAAAATAAATTCCCAACAATCTAACCCATTTTAATAATCATAAAACCCATTACTAAATTTAAATAAAATAGAGGATATGTAGACAATAATGAAATAAATGATTAAAGGATAAATTTAGTATTTTTGAATTTAATTTTTAACAATATTATTTAAATGTATTGGTAATAAAATTTATACAAATTTGTTTTCATCCAACTATCTCCTCCTTCTTTATATCGATACAAAATCTCAAGAAAATATTTTAAAAAAGATTCAATGTAGCATGAAATTGTATGTGAATATTATTTTCTAATTTAGAGAAAAATTAAAATTGGCTTGTAGTAATGTAATTGAATTTAAATAATAATAAACATGTTTAAAATTAAAAATAGTTTTTAAAATCTGAATTTTAATAAACTAGATATTTTGGCTAAGAGACGTTTAAAACTAAGGGCTTATTTATTGTGAATGGGCTGGTTCAGAAGATGTTTTAGGTTTTTCTGAAGCTTGAGAATATTATAAAAGTTCCTCTAACTCTTCCAAATTTCCTTGAATTTTTTTTGAAATGTTTTCAACCAGATGTATTATAAAAATTCATGAGTCTCGAACAACATGTAAACATTCAATGAGATTGAATTTCAGAAATTCATGCTGATTTTCCTCTATATATAGAAACATCATAATCTTATGATTTAACCAATTGAGAAGCATCTTAACTCTTGGTTCACACAAGGTTATCTTTTTGAGATGATCTCTCTAATTATCTAATAGATCATTCATAGGTTCAAAATTACACTAAAGTTATTCAAGCCTATGAATCATATCATCCAAAATAAAGTAATTTCTTTAAATATTCTGACCATATCTATAAATGTTAGCGGTGAATAAGTATAATATATATAGTGACTCACACTTTATATTTAGGATAAAAACTGACTACCAAAATACCACTTTAAATCACTAAAGGTAGACATAGAAATAGATTATAAATTCATTTTTCCTAACTAATATAACATTTCTCTACCAAAACAATCCTAGTATCTTCTTGAAAATAAATTTTTATTATATTTTGTTGTTCAGTATGAATGTATAAAAATTCCACTCTGGGAATAGTTAAAATTCATAAAATTTATAATGAATTTCTTGTTTCACTTAACTCACCCTTCTAGAATGAATTTTCATCTTTTAGATTGTTGAATTGAGCAACAAATCCATCAATTAAATTTTTTAATGAATTAGAATATTCTACTTCTTAAACATGAGATGACTATCCTATGTCAACCATGGAAAAAGATTTATCTTTACTGGTTTCATTGTATGTTAAAAATTATAACTTCAATAACCTCAGCCAACTCATCATGTTCAAAGGATTTTTTATCAAGTGAGTTATCTACAATGAAAATTGATTGATTCTAGACTTACCTTGTAGTGTTATCAAATATTTCTTTATCATGATCATCTTCATGAGAATTTTCCCAGAATTATATTGAATTGTATATTTTTTAGCCTGAGTTTTATCTTGATTTAGAGATTCTTTCTCTTTAATTTTTACATGTCGATTTTCCTATAGGGAAACATCACCTTCAAAAAACCTCTAAATAAATTTCTTGAATTTTAGTTTATTGAACTGAAAGTTCATCTCTATTTCAAGGCAAGATCATAAGATCCTCATCAAATTTTTCATCAAAAATTTCATCAAGATATTGAGGAACATCAAATATAGATTTGGGGTCAAGGACATTATATCTTTTTCAACATCTCATTATTTTTGCTTCATCATATATTCTTGATTAATCAACTTATTCATTTTGAATTGGGATCATACCATCTAATCTCAAAATCAATTATGCTCCCTGAGAAGTAGGATTAGTTATCTATTTGTCTTCTGCACTAACATGTAATAGTTTTCCTTCAATTGTACTACATAAGTAAACTATCTTCCTTAGAGTTACATCATTGAGAATGTTGTTGTGATGACATTTGGAGTTTATCATTACATACCTAATCAAGGTTTCTTATGTAAAATCATTAAATTTTTTCTTGTATAAGGTTAAAAAATACAACATTCTTTCATCTTGGAAACTATGGTGCATGTACGTTATTATATTGCTTGGAATACTAAATATGATACCAATCATCATCAAAAACTTGATATACATTTATTGATAAATAATATTCTCATAATTAGAAGTTATTGGGATAATAAATTATTAAATAAACATGACATTTTCATTCTGTTCTATGTCCTGATCCTTAATATACATTTTTCTATTCTTGGTGGAGTCAAACATAATATACCTAATATTCTCTAATTTATGTTCTCAGTTTCACACTGACCAAAGATCAAAATGTAAAACCCCTCCATGGTGATATTTAAAAAATTGGATATTTGCAAAGAAGAGAATAATAAAGATATATAAGAAATATCAGATATGACAAAATCATTTATATCCCTGATACTATATTGAGAATTTTTGAAGAAATGTTTTATTATTATATACAAAATATTCATAATTTTTCAAAAAAATTGTTTATAGACCTTAAAAATATAGGTATTTCTTCAAAATTAGTATTTTCTAATTGATCCATTCAAAGACTATTACCATTCCTCGATTAATCATTTTCTAGGTAACACACTTCTTTGTTCTGATTTTTTTTGTAATCTTCTATCATCGACCTTTATAAGAATATGAAGGTTGATGTCTATAGATTCTGGTGTTTTAATATAATATGAGTCCTTTGGATGGTGAAAGGGTTCAAAATCATAAGGTAAGTAAGATAAAAGTGTGAGAGGAAGCGTTTCTTGCTAGTTTGGGAGAAGTAGTCTATTGTCTAGAGCCAATATGGTAATTTGGTCATTGATTCTTTATTTGTACAAGACACTTTTTCAAAAATAAAATTAAAATATCTATTTTCCATAAATTATAGTTAAATGAATAATAATAATAAATTAACACAATTAAATGAAAAAATTAAGGAAATAAATTAGTAAATATTTATTTAAAATTTAATATTTTTAACACCCATTAATAAAATATAAATGTTTAATGGGAATTGGTTTAGTAAAATATCCACAGGTTCATATTTATTACTCACAAATTCTGAAGATATATCCATTTTAAGAACATGTTCCCTTAGAAAATTATATCTTATATCAATATTTTGGTTTCTAGACAGACATATTATATTTTGTTTTGGAAATATCAATTCTCTCTTCATTCTCATTCCAAATTAATTTTGCATAAGAATTAAAAAATAATTTTAAATATTTATTTTTTATGATATAAAAATATCATCATCAACATAAATGTATACAAAAAAAATATTAGATCAAACAATTTTCTTAAAAATAGTATGATCGTCCAATCCCATAGAAAATCCATTTTCCCATAAAAATGAGATTTATCATTCATACAAGGAAATAGGTTATTGTTTATGGCCATAAAAATCTGTACTAATTTTAAAAACAAAATTTTTTAAATGAAGGTTTTCAAAAGATCTTGGGTTTTAATGTAAAATTCCTCTATTACGTATCCATTTAAAAAACAAGATTCAATATCCATATGATATATTTAATATTCATATGATATTCAAAAGCTATTCCATCCAATGGACCGAAGGCCTTTATTTTTTTATTGATTTTGATAATCCACCTTTCGAGGGGTGAGGTGGATCCCTTACAAGCCCCGTAGATGTAATTATTACATGGACTGTAGGCCTTAGAGGAATTCATTTTCCGTAGGCTTAAAACATTACATGAAACCTATAATAACTACTTGGAACTACTCTTCCCCAGCATCTTCTTAGTGAAATCAACTCTCTACCTTCACATGGTTGTTTGAAAGGAATTCTTGTGCATGCACAGACTTTTCCTGATGGAAGGTGACATACCCTCTCATTCTTGTAATCCATTTAGCTACTGTTGTGGTGAAAGCTCCTTTGGTCATCCTCCTTGTAGAGCTTGTTCTTTTTTGGTTGCCTGGTTTGAATCTACACTTAAGCTGGCCCTAAGGCCTTGAGGTGGCCCGAAGGCCTTATTGACCCGAAGGCCTGGGTGGCCCAAAGGCCTTAACAGACTCAGGGACCAAATCAGTGGCCCGAAGTCCCAAACGGGGGAATATTCCCTACTGCTACAGATCCAAATAGTACCTACTACAGTTCCTGCTATAGTACCTGCTACAGTAGTGCACAGTTCCCACTACAGTACTGCTACAGTACCCCCGAAAATATGCCTCCACCTAGATTTGATCCTGGGTCTCTTGGATGTAATTACAGAGTCCTTATCAACTAGACTAAATATCATGTGCTATTCAAAAGCTATTAGGATTCTAATTATATCTTATCCTGAAATAACTGAAAATGATTCAGCATATTCTATCACATCTTCCTAGTTGTATCATTTTGCAACAAATTTAGATTTTTCTATAGTAATGATTCATTGATCATCCTGTCTGTTTCTAAAGACCCATTTGGTTCATATCACTATATAATTGGTTGGTATGTCTAACAATTCCCAAACATTATTTCAAATTAATTTATTAAGATATTATTTCATAGCTAATATCCATTCATTATTTCAATCATCTTTAATAGAATTTGGTTATAATTTCGATATAAAGGAAAAACATTAACTTAAATTTCTTTAATTTCTTCTACTTAATACTCTTATATGTAGATTTCATATAACTGTTTCTAAAGGATGACCATTCAAGGTTCTAGAATGTCTTCATAATAAACTCTCAAGTTATTATATCTCATGTTCTTCGGGGCAGTACATAATTTCATCTATTTCATTTTCAAAAATCAGTCTTAGACTATTAAATCATCATGTTCTCAAATGTGTAAATAATTTTATCTCATTCAACTTTCCTTTTTTTCAAATGGATCATTTTCATAAAAATTCACATGAAAATATTCTTCAACAAACTTTTCATTTTTATTATACACTTTATAGGCATTAGTAGTTGTAAAATATCCTATAAATATTCCTTCATAAGCATTTGGATAAGATTGATAATCATTTTTCTTTAGTATAAATTATATACACTATGCATCCAAAAAAATTAAATTAATTTACATTTGGATTTATATTATTTAAATATTCATTGGGTTTGTTTTTAATATTTTTTGTTATTAAAAATCTATTCATCATATATATAGTTTTTCATATAGATTATACTAGAATATAGGTAAGAAGGAAGTATTCATTTAACAAAATCCTTTTCATTTTGTGAATTTTTATCTTACTTATTTCAACAATTAAATTCTACTGAGATTATCATGGTATAGATAAGGTGTTTTTAAGACCTTAATTTTAGAAGAAAGAATTAAAATTAGGATTATCAAATTATCCACCATAAAGGATTCTTAATGAAAATATTTTAGAATCATTTTTATTTTTAATATTTTTTGAAAAAAGTTCCAAAATGTTTAATACATCACTTTTTTATTTTTAGAAAATAAACCAACGTCAATATTGTGAAATCATTAACTAATACATAAAAATATAATTTTCCATCCAAACCTTCTACCCTTTATGTTCTAAACAAATCCATCTAGATAATTTCTATTGGATTAGATTTAGTAACTTTTTAAATTTATTTTAGGATTATGTTTGTTTTTTGTTGATTTGGAGGCCTGAAAAAATCTATCAATACCTATTTTATGACTAGGAAAATCATTAAAAAATGTCAGTAAGAAAAATTATGAAATGAAATTATATTAAAGTTCCCATGTATCCTATTATTGATCGATGACTACTATTTCTCAATATTCAAATAATTTTATTTCTTTTAACACTAAGAATTCTGATCCAAAGTATAAACATTTTTATTTCCACATTATCTACTTTTATGTATATTATATTTTAAAATAGAACAATTTTTTTATTGTCATCAACAAAATTGGAATCATCACTATTTAGAGAAATACATATCTGTTTTTTCTTTATCCCTTGTACCCATAATACATTTTTGATTGGGATTGTCTTTAGATCACCAACTTATCTAAATCAAAATATCATTTCTTCTTCATTTTCTCTAAATGTGACTAGACGAACATCTATTTTGACCAGTCTATAGAATTTCAAAGACTCTCCATTAATGTTTTCAGCATTGCGAGTGTCCATAAACCATATATAATTTTTTTTTCTGTTGTCTTTTTCCAGAAAAATCATTTAATTACATGTTTATTTGGTTTCCATATTTTCTTAGTTCTAACTGTATCTACACGCAATGATGTGGGAATCAATATTTTAATTATTTTACTAAAATATATATTATTTCTCTACATATAATTTTAGAAATTAAAGATAATTTATTATTCTTAACTGAGGATTTTTTAAGTAATAGTTATTACAATAGTGAATTTTTAATCCATAGTAGAAACAAATGTCATTTATAGAGTGGGGAAAAATAATATTTATATTTTCTATTTTCTCTCTTACTTATTATTCTATATTTCTCTCAATTAATAACATTATTTCCAAAAGAATCATTTATAGTTTTTCTCCTCTTGTTAAAATACTTGTAGAACCTTTTAAACATTCTATTTCATTTAGTAGTTTTTTATTCTCTTTTAATGGTTTGAAAATTTTGATGTAGTTCTATTTACTTTTCCTTTTTTTCTTGATGTTGTTTTAACATTACATATTTTTCATTTAAAATATAATAATTAATATTTTTATGTGAATAATCATTCTTTATTAATGTATCATATTTTTCTTTAAGCATCGAGCTTTAGGAAGCAAACTTTTTTTTCAAGCCACTATCAGAGTCAAAATCAAAAGAGTAATATTTTTTTACCTAAATTTATTCCTAATCCATAAATATTATTTTTTCTTACAAATTTTATTGCTCTATTTCAGAATCATATTAGGAAGTGCTGATGTATTCTTCGTTACACTCCATTTTTCTTTTATTGTTCTTTTTCCATTAAGCCAATAATTAGTTTTCTTATGATTTTTCTTTTACACCATTCTTAATTATTGTTTTTACTAGGGAAAGTATGGAACCATCTGACCCATCTGATTTTATTCATGGAATCTTACTTCCTTAGATAATTTCTAATATTTCTTATAGGATTTTTAAAAACGATATATTCTTCTTTTATAATTGTCTAATTTTTTTATAACTATGCCAGTTCCATGTCTGGATCTGAGAAGAATGAATAATTAAAGATTGTTATATCTTCTCTAGATTTATTTTCATATTTCTAAGAAATAACATTAGGGTCAATGTTTTTCCTTTTCACTATCTTATGATATTAATCTTCAACATTTATTTCTATTTTGTACATCATCATTTTTTCTATTAATTATATAAAAGTAAATTTTTTGACTAGTGAATATTTTTTAATATATGTGGATATGAAATACCATTTTGATGGTATTACTCAGAGTAATATCAATTCTTGATTAGATTCTGTAATTGATTCACCTAAATTAGTAACATAATTTGTAATTTTAGTCAATCATCCATTCATTTTTATTATTCATTAACAATCATACATATTGAAGTTTTCAGAATTTAGAATAGTAGTATAATACCTTAACTTTATGGAATTATTAGTTTCATTATATGAAAAAATGATGGTTTTCCACATTTCATATGATTTATTGAATTTTGATACCATGTTAAATTCTTCAGGACCAAGCCCACAAATGATATCATTAATTTCTTTTGAGTTGATGTCATAATCAACTACTTTTTAACCATCACATGTTTCTAGTTTCTCAAGAATTACATAAGGATCGATGATCTTTATATAAACATTAAATCAAATATTCTTTATATAGATGATCATATGTGATTTAAAACATCCACATTTATCACCATTGAAATATAGAGCATGAGTCATAAAAATAACTTCAGTAGGACCATCCATGAACATATATAATTTCAAAGAATTTATACTTTTGATATTTCTAGATATTTATAAAAAATTATCTCATTTCACACAAATTTTTAGGTTGGTATAATGTAGATATACACAAGGTGGTTAATTGTAGTCTTTTGATAATCTTGAAAGATTCTATCTTTTCACTTTCTTTTCCATTTTTTACAATACATAAGGTTTCATTTTATAATTAAATTTGGGAATAGATAAACATTAGAGAAGAATACTACAATTTTTATAGTGTTTAGGGGCACAAAAATCCCCTAGTCCACTCCCCCAATGCTCTCTGTGTGAGTTTTTTTATTTTGACTAGAAAGGTCCCCTTATCACAAGACCATTAAAAAAACTGAGTGCATGTAGTTTACACCCTAAAATAAGGCTTCATGGAGAATTATGGTTCTCTTTTAGGGAACTTGATATCCATATCTCAGTACAAGAATATTACCCTTAACCATGACTCAGTACGAGCAAAAAAAACTCTAATAAATCATAATAGTAGTATTTGATTTTATTGATAGGTTCGTTATCATAATTTTAAATGGAAATTATAGTATAAAGATATTATTCTTCAAAGATTAATTACTATATGTGTGTATATATTTGAAGAGATCCTAGTTGCAAATGATGTTCAATACGAATAGAAACAAACAAACAGAATCCATTACACAACAGTACGACGTTGAAATATGTATATCATCATTGTATATTCTCTTCAGAAAATAACAGATTCTCTTGATCCTTGAAAAAGTTATGTAAAAATATATTTACAAATATATATCCATATATATTATTCTTATAGAGAATATACTATATCCAAATATAAATAACACACAACATTATTTTTTTATTAGATCTATGAATTTCGCTTAATAGATCTCAATCATTATAATTTAAATCATTTAAGAGAGTATTAACATCCCTTTGAAATATGGATGACTTAATCTGTTGAATATGTGTCTTTAAAATAATCATATGGAGCTTTTTAATTAGTTATAAAATATATTTGAACAGATCATTACTTATGTCATGACCGGTGTATAAATCTTGGACAATATCACAGATTCCAAACCATGTCATTGAATAGTCAAACATAGGGTTCCTCTAAGGAAAAAACACCAAACATAGGATTTAAAACATATAGTTTAATATATTGTATAAAACAATTCCTCAAGCGTATGGTTTGTTCCGAACATGGGGATGATTAACCACACTATCTTTTTTCTCAAACATCATGTTTCATAATAACATAGGGTTTTTTAACTATACATTCATGATGGAATAGGTTATATTATACATTCTCATTGTTTCAAATGTAGGGTTCCTTCTACATGTTATGCATGCACACATATGGTCTGAATAGTGCATCCAAAATATGTTAAAATTCACTTCAAAAAATTTAACAAAAATTTCCCATAGAATAATGTCTATAACATTAATCTAGAATAAATATATCAATGAATATTAATTTATGTAAATTCACTTAAATTACATTCATCAGTAAGACAAACAATGGTATTTGTGAGCATAAAAAATCAATAATATTTATAAAGTATTTTTGGGACAATTCATTCCCAACAGTAAGATCATCCACTATAATATATTTCTTCCATAGATTTTATAGTATTTCATGTGTCCAATCCTTAGTCCATCAAATGGAATACTCTAGTTTTTTAGTGAACTATTAATACTATTGAAATCCATCATCATATTTTATTAGAATAATAATATTCTATATATATTTATAATGGTTCCCAATATAGATCCCAAAAATATTTTTTTGGGGGAAGCTATATATTCTAGGAGTAGGTTTTATTCACCAATAGATTATTCCTATGACTCAATCATTCTTTTTCTGCTCACAATTTGAGAGGCTGAGTATTCTTTTCATCTTTGTTGAGATGACTAAAATGGAACTATCAAGGAGGAGTACCCTATTTGAGATCGAGCCCTCTAGTAGGATACCATACCAAAAAAATGTCATCATCTACCAAGTCTGGACAAATCATAAAACATTTACTACATCTTTATATTATAGTTTCCTCATCATGGGGCCCCACTGAGACTGCATGAGACCTATATAACTTATCCTATACTAAAAATTATATTCATTATATATTAGATTTTATTAAAACTAAAATGGAAAAATTTAGACCATCAATAACTACAATATTAATAACAAATATTGAGTTATTTACATCCCCAAGACCATTTAGGTTTAGTGTTTCAAAGAATTACGAAGACATGAATATGTAACAAAATCTATGTCATTTTTATAAAATGGTTATTTTTCCCACAATACATAGATTTTCTTATTTCATATGAATAGTTCAATGTCTCCCAGCAAATATTCAATGACATTGGGTTTTTATGTATTGACCTCTTGAAATTTTCTTCATAGTTTCTTACTTTTAATTTCATCCTAGAACATTTACAAAATGAAAAATTATGTGGGTTTGTTGGTGGATGAACCTAGATGGATTTTGAGGTCGATAAAGATTGTGTTGAATTGATATTTCAGTTATATATGGTAAATCATGATTCAAATACTTTTTCACAACATGAATATTTAAGGATAAATATCAAAATTTTACAACTTCAACAGATTTAACACATTATTATTTTATTTAAATTGTGAAAACCATTATACTATTTTATATCTTGAGATAGTTTTTTTGGTATTCATATACAATGTGAGGTTTATGTTGTAAACAAACTATTCCAACCATGAATTATTATATTCTTAACTTTTCAATAAATTTCTTTATCCCACTAATTCTATTTAATGAACAAGTATTAACCTCAAATACCAAGTGACTCTTAGGTGATTTTTTTAGTTCTTATAGGAATAAATCCTTATATATTACTCATGTAATGTATAGAACTTATATTATTAGTATGAGGATATTTGGATTATTTATCAACGGAAATATTCTGAGAAATCACCACCGACATCATTGCAGAATTGATCTTTATCATTGATCAATCCAACCACGAGGTAGGGAACTGTTATTTAATGATTCTTTCAAAATTTATTTGTATTCTATCATGGAACTATTAATTTATTGTTTAATTTTTCAATTATATTCTACCTTATCCATTATTTATTTTCAATACTGGTGATCATTAGTTGAAACCAAATTGGAAAATGAGGATATTCAATTTTGTCCTTGGTTGATTTATCCCCCATTCTTTACATTCTTTATTATTAGTTTATGTGGTTAGGGATTCAAATTGTTGTGGATGGTTTTGAACCCAATTAACTCTTTAAATTTATAGTATTATTATATATATGATGTTAATTACTCTATTTATAAGGGGCTCCCTTACATTTAATGAGTTTATGTCTCACTATAGTGATAAATGGCAATACATGGGAGAGACAAGGGGATTCTTGAATATAAAGTGTATTGAGAATGAAGATTGGGCCTTAATGATAGCCAAATATTATCTTCTCCAATGACGGTTGATAAGAAAAGGATGGTTCTTGAGGAGAAAAACCTGATCAACATATATTGGGATGATTTCGGTGGAGATCATAACCAAACCATCAAATTTTCATAATATCGGTGGGAATATGGGTTCTATAGGACATGTTCATTACAGGAAATAATATTTCATGTTTTGACTGTTAGGGAATGATTTAATAGACATGTGAAAATTTTAATTTATAGTATGAATATGTATTCTATAGTGCATATAATTTAGGGAAGATTCATTGTGTTACTTAAACTTCACATCTTGAACCATGTCTTCAAGGGTGTTGGACGACATTTGTTTATGGAATCTTCCATTAAGCCAACATTACTCATTTTTTATATATATTGTGAAAATTTTCTCTTCTATAACGAAATTTTTAGTGATGTAATGGTTTGAGTATGATCTTCATATTTGATAATGAGATCATTACCCCCTTGATAATGTGAATCGAAGGACGTGAGTCTCCTGTATCCCTTGTAAATTTAGGTTTGGTACTCCCAATACTCAAAACGTTATAGGAACTATATCTATAATGTTGTTACCACCCGTCACTAACACATACCAGGAAGTGGCTCCTCTACTGGATTTGGTATTCCCATGGCTCAAGCATCTACCAATGAGGATTTGGTCCTCTACTATATTATTTTGAGCAATACATTGTAATTATACCATTGATACAACAATCAATTATGGAGTAAAAGTTGTCTCATCTTCTATTTCCATTTTTTAGATATATTTTACACTCTATTCATTTTGGGTTTAATTATGATCATATCTATTTTCAGACTCATTTCCCACTTGTTTTTTATTGAGATGAATATCTTCTTGTATTTTACTACTTTATTTTATTTAGGGAACTCTTATGGAAATTATATACTCACCCTTGAAATATATTTTCCCATATATGTCATGTCTCATTTAGAATACATACATCTTGGGGATGAATTTGGTGGATACATAGTAGGTGGATCTTAGTTGTACCAGGAGTAGATGTCCACATACTATGGTTAGATCCCAATATTGTAGGTAAACCTCTCTCTTGCATCCTCAAAATTTTATTAAGTTTTGGGTACTGTCTATTTTTTATATTTTACTTTTCTTCCAATTCATACATGGTTTATTTTCATGAACTATAAAGTTTACCAAGAGGTTGTTACATGAATTTAATTTCAATTTAGTTTTATTAGAATTTAACATTATCTCATTATTTTTATATGGAGATTTATGTTTTTGTGTCTACGGTTGTGTATAGGTACGTTAAGATATGACCTATTGTTTTTATATATTCATAATGGGTGCTAGTCACTAGCCCCTAGACAATTATATCTGATATTGGGATGTTCATTTCTGCTACTGCCAGCCCAAATGGGGTCCAGTGGGTCATGTCATGAAATAGTGTTATTAAAGGTGGTATATAATAAAAATGGTTTTTAGAGATAAAATTGACGTGAATATTGGTTTGATATCTTAGGTAAATAGTGTTAAGGCATCTTTGTGATTATTTTTTGGACTAGGGAACCCAATGATGGTGCGACAACTGATGTATCCAATCATTGGTAGTCTAACAAACTACTTTTCAAATTGTAATGATAGGGAACTATTTATAAAGAAACAAATGGTATATAAATCGTATAAGAATTGTATTTTTAATTTAGTTTCCTTCATGATTTTGCTTCCCATGTGTTCCCCTAAAACCATTTTACATCATGTTATCATTTATGATTCCTCCATGATGATTACCAATTAGAATAGTGAGATAGGGTTTTGAAATCAAATATTTTATTGATGATTCATTTGTACATAGACATATCCATGAGGATTTCCCTCCAGGAGAGTGGAGATCAGTACTCTAACCCACTGAGTAACACGTGAAACTACATCTAGCAGTTTGGTCCAAAGTCTTTCTTCATGTTTAGAAATTTATTATTCCACTGGGTAAGTACAATGATGCACACATTCTAACTATAATAAATTAGTTTCAATGATATAGACCAATATGGGTTTTTTGGGGCCTATACTATCCAGAATTAGATGATTTTTTTTGTTTTTATGGATTGACTTTCTGACTCATGAAAACCTCGAACGACCAGATTTATTCACTTGTGACTAGTCTTCTTCATAGTTTATCGTGATACCGGTAGAGTTTGTTCACACAAACACAAGATGATTATATATATTCATGAAGTGAATTGTAGTTCTTTTTGTGTTGTTAATAATTCATTTTATGGTTTTAATGTTTTTTAATTAATAAGATTTTAGAGTTATAGTATGGTGAGATATCTTTTTTAGAGTACGCATAATGTTTTTTGAACCTTGGGTGATACTTCCTCAACATATAGATACATAGATACTTTAAAAATGGAAGATTTAGTGAGGTCTTTATAGGTAATTACAAGATATCATAATCACACTTTGAATTACAACTTACGTCATGGTGATATGGTGGGTCTTCATGAAAATTCATATCTAGAGGTGGAGCATCACACAGTCAGAGTTGGAAGTATTTACCATGAATATATACATTAGTTGTTACTAGAAAACATCAAAATTAATCATATAAATATAGAAATCATAATCATTCCAAGTATCATACATGGGGATCTAATGTAAAAGGATCACAAAGACGACTCATTTAGTCTAGAGATAGATAATGATATTTTAAAAACATGCAGGGTTACATGGATCCTGAAAATGTTTTTTAGACCACAGATGGATTACCCTAGAAGATAAAACATCATGATCAGGGATCTCCCTATGGTTGTCATGGTGTTTATAATTTAGTAGTGATGATAGAGGGTTTGTTGGAGCCCTAGGAATAGGGGTTTTAAGTGTAGAAAAATGTTATCAACTACTTCCACCACTAACCCTTGGTGGTCCATGATAGGACTAGTTACATTATTGTTGATTTCATGGTTAGTTATATTCATTGGAGGGTTAGTATTACGCAAGACATTAGATTATTCGATGTAAAATCATTGTATAATATATATTCTCTGTGGTAATTTTAGATACAGGTGTATGTTACTTCATCAAATCCATATCCCATGTAAACGATCTTAATATATTTATCGACACATTAGCCCATAATTTTGGTCTAGATGATCCATCCTTGAGTGATTTTCTATTTGGAACATATACCAATTGAGTGAGATGTTTCCACATTATAATAGTTTCACATGGGAACTATTGGTTATTTCAATGAAAGCATATGACATCATTCTTTTAATAGAATATCTATATATGATATATTCCTAGGAAGACTATCATTTTAAGAAAATTAGATGTATATGGGTGGATTTGATGATGTTATTCTAAAATACAGAGATTTTTCTTCCAATATAATTAGTGGGGATCGAGAGTAGGAAGATACAACCTATCTACCATTTGTTGGTGAGTTTAACCCTCAGTGCAATGTACTCTTCATAAATCTAGATTATATAAATAATGGATGAGTATATGGATTTGTTCCAAAAATAAATTATAGAGCAACCACCATTTCTATAGATCAATATATACATTAACATTCATCTCATGAAAAAAATACAATATATTCTATGGAATATTGAGTGGACCTTGATGATCTCATGGAGAAGAGAGTGTAGTTTTGAAACCATATGGTGAAGGGATTTAACATACCCATTGTGTCCCCAAGGGATGCTCCCTTTTTTCAGAAAAGATTGATGGGAGCTTGAGGTATTTAGTAGACTACCACCAACTAAATCAAGTGATTAACTAGAACAAATACATAATTTTGAGGTTTTATGACCATTTCAACTAGATGAAATGTACAAAGTAGTTCTCAAATACTGATCTTTGTTTTGGATATATCTTATTTCAAGGTTGCATGGAAGACATTCCAATTTTGGAATTAAATTGTTTCTATGGTAACTATGAGATCAAAATTTATCCCATTAGTTAGATTAATGAATATTTTATATTCATGAGTCATATAAATTTTACATTTCAAACATTCTTGGACTTCTTTGTGTTTCTCCTTATTTACATTGTTATCATTTACTCTGTATTAGAGGAGGAGCACACAAATACTTTAGGGATAGTAATGGACTTAAATAAGGATCATATGTTATAAAGAAAACTCTCAATGTGTTAGTTATTAATTTAAAAGCATTGATTTATGGAAATTCCATCTCTGAACATGTTGTAGACATAGACCCATTGAAGATAAAGGTATTCTCATCTTGGTAACCAACCATGATTGAGTTTGAGGTACAAAGTATAAGAACCCAGCCGTATTACATTACATAATATTTAACTTTAGTCAATAACTCACATCCATTAATACTGATGATCTTTTCAAGTTTATTGTTTTAGATAATTGGGATATAATACATACATAAAATTCAACATTCATAGAGAAAGTATACCCCAAAGACAGTATCCATTTCTTCTTAAATATAAAACATTTTAAATAAAACATGCATTCGTTGAAAAAGAATCATAACATTTAACATGGCTTAATTATATTTTTTACAAATCCATATAACCTATGAAAATTATTTAACTTCATGGGATGGACACCGAAATATAATTATGGTATATAAAAAAGGAAAGAAAACATTATTCCATTAATACATGTAACATATGAAATCATTTTCAAAAATACATATTTGATACCCATGTAAAATTACTTTGTAAAACTTGATATTTCCACGAGATATCTAATAAACATATAGAGAATATATATAACCATAATGATATCTTGGTGAATTACTTACATAATCTTGTAACCCTCATGGATACCCTATAATTTGTAACCCTCACAGCTACCTTAAAATTTGTTTATCCATCACAATTACACTTGGAATAACCATATGGATGACCTCTATCTTACCGATATGAAATACATTGGATGGAGATATAGGTCCAACCATTAATCATTAAAAATTCTCAAGAAATAGAACACAATCATACAACATGAATAATTTAATAAAAACATTTCTTTTGAATGTCATAAAACATAATTGTAAAGGCAGTTTTTAAAACAAAAGTCCCTTATAAATATCATATAATGGAAGTGAGACTAAATAGAGAGGATGGAATATGTATATACACTATAAATAAACATAATTAAACATAATATAAAGAAAATTATTCTCCTAATCAATTTTAATACCACATAAATAATGAAGTATAATGTTAACACAATGAATGGAAATCAGGTTATAAATTCCCTTACCTCGGTTTGTCTTACATAAAACTCATTTAAACATAATGTATTATTGTTAAAATAGTGTTTTTAATATCTTACTGAACAATATTCATCTTCATAATACCTTATATGGTCATATCATTACATAATTTCACCATTTAATTATTAGTATTTTGTTCCTTCATTGTTTTGGGTGTGTTCATTACATGATCACTACTGGAAAAATACCATATACCCACGGTTTGGAACTATTGGTAGAGCCTATACCAAAGATTTGGAGAACTTTTTCCAAGTACGCCGCGGGGATAGGTCTATACCCACGGTTTTCCCAAAACCATTGGTATAGACCTATACCAACAGTTTTGAAAACTGTTGGTATAATTAATATTAAAATCTATACCAATGGTTCCATAAAACTGTTGGTTTATGTAATTTAAAAAACAATCATTCGGTTGGTTTTGATCCCAACACATCTCGTTTGTGATTGAACGACCTAACCACTAACCTATCTTACTTTTGTGAAAATAATTTCATAAATATATATATGTATTTTAAATTTTTATTTATTTAATGTCCTCTATAATATGATTCCATTAAAAATACATGTACCTATACCAATGGTTCTCAAAACCGATAGTATAGACCTATACCAATGGTTTTGAGAACTGTTGGTATAGGTTCTATGATTTTGGGTCCTATACCAATAGTTTTGGAAAAAAGTTTTGTATAGGGTGACCAATTCCAAAGGTTTGGCCAAAACCATTGGTATATGGTCACAATAATGGACCTATAGAAATGGTTTTGGCCAAACTGTTGTTATATGTCCAAATTAGTGAACTATACCAACGGTTTTCCCAAAACTGTTGTCATGGCTCTAAATTAGTGACCTATACCAACATTTTTCAGAAAACAATTGTTATAGTTCCATATAAGTGACATATACCAATGGTTTTGGCCAAAACAGTGGTATAGGTCCAAATTAGTGAACTATACCAATAGTTTTCCCAAAACCGTTGGTATAGATCATATTTTCAGTAGTGGATTTCCTTGGACGATTTGTTTTTGAATTTCTTATCGTATGGAATTGAAATTCTAGAAGTGGAATTAAATGGTATTCATATGTTTATAGAATATATATTGATATACTAAATCATTTTTGAGAATATATTGAGATGGATCATTATATTTAACATAAATGGCGTTGGTTTAGATAATTTATGGTGGTTCCTCAATAATCATGAACATGTTTCATTATAATTTAATCTCATGAATATAAGTTCATTAAAGGACATTAAATAGGTTAAAAAATTAAACTCTTCCTTCTGATTAAACCATTAAAAGAGAGTTATGATCATATTTTAATGAAGTAATGGAAATTGGAAACACATCGTCCAGCATTTTGGTAAACCGACACATCAAAGATTATGTTTTTATTTTTAGAATAAGAGGGATATGAGAGGAAGAAAGATGATGAATATTTTACATGAACATGATATCATACAGAATATATAATATTATTTAGATTTCATACCTCTTGGTTAAGTGGAGGGAAATAATGTATAAGAAAATATTGGAATTGGAATGAAAACATATGAAAAAGAAAGAGGATTCTTACCTCTTGATCTCATCCCCTTGAGATCCACCTTAAGGAATTTTGTTTTGTACTTTTGGTGAGACCATAAGCTCTAAGATATGGGGAATATTCTCGGGTAGGGGATTTGGCAGAAGGTATAAAATTCTCAAGGCTTGAGAGTTGTGAGTGGAAGAGGGGAATGAGGGTGGTATTTATAAGGGAGGAGAAGATGAATTTTACATTATTATAGTAATTATTTTAATATTCTGGTAAAAGACTATAATTATTACACATTCATAGGATCAAAATATTAAAGATAGAATGTTATTTTGAACCAATTGGGATTACATCATCATTTCATTACAAATGATGCATTAAAACAAGTATTTATCATTTATCGCAATTTATCATATTTTACAATTCATCAAAAAAATCAAGAATTTAAAAAAAGATACATAAAATTACATTAAACATTTTTCAATGTATAGAATTCAAAATTGAACTCCATTTATTTAAAATAATTTTATAAATAATTTTAATTTATTTTTTAAATTCAATCATAATTTATTCAAAAGTAACAATTCTAAATATATAACTCATTTTTAGACACCATGAAAAATTAATCAACATTGCATTACCTCATAACCATAAGAAAATAAAATAATAATTTAATTTACTATTCATAAGGGTAATATTATTATTCATATTACTATTAATATGGTTCATATTGATATTCATATTACTATTCATAAGGGTCTGTTACAATTCTCCCAAAAAAGTTGGTAGAATCCGAATAACTTACTGATCACAACCATTGATGACCATTTTCTGAAATACAAATCATATAGGCTGTAAAATTATGTTTACAGGTTAGTTATAACTATCAAATTAAAAAATGTTACATGAATTATAATTTATTTTTTAAATACCTTGGGGTGTTACATTTTCCACACCTTCTAGAAATTTCATCCTTATAACTTTATTTACGTATTAAACATGTGTGGGTGCCTTTCCCTCATATAATTTCATAATCTCATGTTGCTTCTTGTGTAATATGGTTTTTCTACAAACCATTACCTTGTGGATTAACTAATTCCACAATACATGTGATCTTAGGTCAAGGATCTGAATAGGTTTCTCATCAAAAGAAAGGTTCACTTCTAGCTAAACTACTTCAAGTCTCAAAATGTGATTTGAATCTAGCACATACTTTCTCAACATCGAAACATGAAAAACATTGTGTACTAGAGATTAACTTTAAGGAAAATCTACTCAGTAGGTGACTAGTCCAATATTCTCAAAGATTTTATAAGGTCCAATGAACCATCTACATATCATTCCTTTCTTACTAAAACACATAACACTTTTCCATTCTGAGATTCTAAGAAAAACATGATCACCTAAATCAAAAGAAAAGTCTTTTCTTTTATTATCTGCATAAATTTTCTGCCTTCTATGAGATATCATCATGTGTTGATGTATCATATTCACTTTCTCATCCACTTCCTCTACTAATTTTTGTCCCATCAACTTCTTCTCCCCGACTTCATCCCAAAAATCAAGTGTTCTACACCTCTTACCATTCAATTCCTCAAAAGGTTCCATCTATATACTAGAATGAATATTATTATTTTAAGAAAACTCAACTAATGAAAGATAAGGATTCCAACTTCCCTGATAGTCCATTGAACATGATCAAAGAATATCCACCAATTTCTTAATCGTTTGTTGTTACTTCCCATCTATTTGAGGATAAAAAGTTGTATATAAATTTAATTACATTCCCAATGACTTCTGAAGGCCCCTCCAAAAGATAGAAGTGAATCTGGGATCCCGGTCAGATACAATGGAAAGAGGAACTCCATGTAACGAGACAATATCTTTGAGGTGTAGACAAGAAAGAAAATCAAATGACATTGTATCTTGAATAGAATGAAAATGTGGTGATTTCTTCAGTCGAACAACAATAACCCAAATCGTATTGTTACCTCGAGATGTCTTAGGTATTCCCACTATGAATTACATGGATATATTCTCTCATTTTCACTCTAGAACTAGTAGTGGATAAAGTATACCCCTCAGTAACTGTCTATCTACTTTAACCTACTGACATGTCAAACATTTCATGGTAAAATCCATAATATCTTTTTTCATTTCATCCCACCAATAGTACTCTCAAAGGTCTTTGTACATCTTAGTAATCCCAATATGAACTATAAAAGGAAAACTATGAGCTTCACATAACAAATTTTTCTTCAATTGGGAATCACAAGGCACACACAACCTTTTATCTAATATTAACACAATATCTTTATCAGGGTTAAATTCTAGAAACACACCCATTTTAACCAATTCTACCTTTCTATGTATATCAGGATCTTCTTTCTATGCTTGATTAGTTATGTCTAATAATGATGATTTCACTTAAGCCTAAAACAAAATAGATGTATTTTCTGCACCAACAACTTCTATGTCAAAATTCTCCAAATCATTTATCAGGGGATCTTGTTCCAAACATAACATGGTTAATGATGCATGATGTTTTTGAATCAAGGCATCTACCACATTGTTTTATTTTACCAGATGGTAATTGATTGAGAAATCATAATCCTTTATGAGTTCAATCCATCTTCTCTATCTCATGTTTAATTCCTTTTGAGTGAATATATACTTCAAGATTTTATTGTCATTATATATTTTACATTTGGCTCTATATAAATGATGCCCCCAAATTTTCAAAGAAAAAAACCACATCATCCAATTCCAAATAATGAATGGGATAATTTAACTCCTGAGGATTTAATTTTCTTGAATCATTATAAATTACTTGATCATTCTACATTAGCACAAAACCATGTCCTATCAATGAATCATCACTATATATGATAAAATCACCATTTCGTGAAAAACAATTCAAAACTGGAGCATTCACCAATCTATTCTTCAGTTCCAAAAAACAAAAATCACATTCTTTTTTCTACATAGATTTTACCCCTTTTGTGTTAAGTTGGTTAGGGGATAGATAATTGTGCATGGTTTTTAACAAACTATTTGTAATAACCTACTAATCCAATAAAACTTCAAATCTCCATAACATTTTTAGCTATTATCTATTCATCAACCAGTTTTTTTATGGATCAACTGTAATTCCATCCTTGTTTACAATTTCCCCATAAAGAGAAATCTGTTACAACAAAAAATCACACTTTCTCAATTTTCCATTAACTTTATTTTCCTTTATGGTATGAAAAACAACTCTAAGATGTTTTCCATGCTCCAATTTACACATAGAAAATACCATAATGTCATCCATAAACCAAGACATGATGTTATCCAAGAGCCCATGAAATATTCAATTCATAAGATCCATAAATAAATCAGTTTAATTAGTCAACACAATGACATATAAAAAATTCTTAATACCCATATCTAGTATAATTTTTTCAAGATGTCATCCTCTTTCACCTTCAGTTGATGATTTCTAGTTTTGAATTCAATCTTGGAAATTTAATGAGATCCCTGAAGATAATAAAAAAATTCATTGATATGAGTCCAAGGATACTTTTTTTTAATAGTGATGTTATTTAATCCCCTATAATCAATGCAAAGTCTCATGGAACCATATTTTTTTAACGAAAAAAATAGGAGCACCCCATGGTGAAGTGTTACGAATAATGAAGACTTTATCAAGCAACTCATGCAACTTATTTTCCAATTAAATGAGTTCCATTTAAGATATTTGATATGGTGTTTTTGAAATTGGTTTAAAATCAAGAACTAAGTCAATTTTGAATTCGAGTTCTTGATCATGTATAACAATCGGTGAATCATCAGAAAAAACATCAAGGTATTCATTTACCACTGGAACATCATTAATCTAAATAGTTCACTTGTTTTTCACTATATCATCATGATACTTTTATTTTCCATCTTTTTTTTCTCATATTTCTGATATGTTATCAATTTTATGGGTTCGTTCTTGTATAAAAACAAAAACTCTTTTTTGAAAAAAAATTCTTATATTCCAAAATCAATCATATTATTATAAATACAAAGACAATACATTTAAAAATTAAATTAATCTCTACTTAGGAAAAACAAAAATGATTGAAGGTAAATTCATTACAGACTCCACAATAAAAATATTCTTATAATTCTACATTTCTATAATATGTTTTCTTGGTGTTTTAACAATAAGTTATAGTCTCATTTATTTCGGTGACAATTCAAATTTTCCAGAAAATTCCTCTTAAATAAAAGAATGTGTAGACCCCGTATTGAACAAAACATTAGAAAAATATGAGTACAAAATAGGGTGCCTAATACAAAGTCATTGGATGGACCGGCATCTACAGATGTAGTCTCAAAGGATCTCACTACACCTTTCTACTTATAGTCATCCTTCTTTTCATAATTCGGACCTATCTTTGGGATGGAATTTGGAAAATGGACCATCTCTCCAAATTTAAAACACATAACAGTTTGCTTATCAGGAATAGTCTTAAAAAAAATTTATTAAAATTTCAGTCCATATATCCAAACATACGACATCTAAAACACTTCACAGGGTTCCTAAGGCATTCCCTATGGTGCTTTTTGCGACACTTTTCACAAATTGGAAACTGGAATTTCTTACCATCTGATTTCTTTGGTTGATTCATACCCATTGCATTCCATCTAAACCTCTTATACTCTTTGTTATCAAAGGGAATTTGATGTTCAAAAGACTCCATCTTACCCTCTCAGCACATCAGACAAGTTTCTCATAACATTTTCATTAATGGGAGGCCAATTCCCTTCGATACCTTGGATTTAATATTTTGAAAAGTAGTTTATTTTTTATTCAAGATAAACAACAATATTTTTATCATACCTCACTAGTTGAGTGAAGTTTAATTCATACATAGCCACTGAATATTCCCCATTTTTCATTAATTCATGTAATTTCTTCTCCATACTAAGTCGACCCACCTTAGGAAAATATTTTTCAAGGAAAAGTATTTTATATTCATCAGACTCAAAGGAATCAGTCTCCTCTCTATTCCTAATATTTCTAACTATTGACCACCACTGTTCAAATTCCCCTTCAAAATGATGAATAGAATGACTTACCTTTTGATTATCTGAAAATCCAACAGCATCAAATATCATCTTAATGACTTTAATCCATCCTTCAGTCACTACTTAGTCAGAAGATCCAATTAAAGGAGAAGGGTGTTTCCTCATAAAAAGATCTATTATCATCATGTTTGGTTGTGGTACCACTGATTTTTCTCTTGCATGGATTCCCCCACCATTTATTTCCTATGTTAGTAGAGCCATTACAGTCACAAAAAACACAGTTCCAATCTATACCATTCTAGGCTAGAGATTTTAATGGATACCATTTTGTTGGAGCCTCTCCTCTTTAACTTCCATGTTTCTTTTGTGGGAAACCATTATAAACAAACTTATCTTAGAAGAAGAAAATTGGAATATTTAATCCTATATCATTCCTAATTAAAAAAAACTTAAAAACATTTTATGGTATTCTATTAACATTATCCTTACTCATAATTTTATCTAAAATATCCTCTGATACCAACTATAAGGGACCGACCTTATTACATTACATAATAGTGAATTTTAGTCAAGAACACACTTCCATTCATATTGAGGATATTTTCAATATTATTTTTCAGATAATTGGGATATAATAAATTCATAACATTCCACATTAATATAGATAAGATTCCACAAAAATAGTATTAATTTCTTCGAAAATATAAAACTATTTAAATAAAACATGTTTCCTTTGAAAAATCTTCAAATCATTTAACATGGAATCATTATTTTCATACACATCCTTATAAACATTGAAAATAATTTAAAATCATGGGATTATCACAAAAATATCTATAATGGATATAAAATGAAGGAATTAAATCATTAGTTCATCTATACTTTTAACGTGTGACATCATTTTCAAAAAAACAATATACTTGTTACCCATATAAACAAACATTGGGAAACTTGAGATTTCCATGAGATTAACATAAAAGAAATAAAACATATAAAGAACCATAAATTTATCTTGGGGTATTAATTATATAATCATATAACCTGATTGGCTACTTTTTAAATTGTAACCCTCACAACTACCTTACAATTTGTGTAACCATCACAGTTACACTTGGAGTAACCATACAGTCGACCTCCAACTTAAAAATTCCCAATGCATTTGAGGGAGATATATGACCTGAAATTCATAATAAAAAATTCAAAATAATTAGAATATAATCTTACAACATGTATAATTTTATAAAAACATATCTTTTAAATTTCATAAAATAGAATTTTAAAAGTTGTTTTTAAAAGAAATGTCCCTTGTAAATATCATATAATTGAAGTGATAATTAATAGAGTGGATGGAATATGTATATACATTATAAGAACCCATGATTAAACATAATATAAACAATATTTATCTCACAAAAAAATTCAATACCTCATAAATAATGATGTGGAATGTTAACCCAACGAATGGAAATCAAGATATGAATTCCCTTACAACTAGTTTGTCTTACTAAAAAATCATTTAAACAATAAGTATAAAGGTTAAAAGAGTGTTATTAATATCATAAATAAATATATTAATATTTATTACACCTTATTGGATCATCTAATTACATAATTTCACCCTTATTTGTTAGTATTTTGTTCCTTCACAGTTTTGGGTGCGTTCTTTACAAGATTTCCATGGAGGGTTTGTATTTGATTTTACTGTCGTATGAAAAGAAAATTTCATAAGTGGAATGAAATGGTATTAATATGTTTCAATAATATATATTTATGTAATAAATAATTTTTTTATCATATATGATGATGGTCGTTAGATTAATCCTTTATGATGTTTGTTTAGACCATTTTTTGCAGTTCCACGATAATCATGAACATGTTTCATTATATAATTTAATATCATGCATAGAAGTTAATTAAAGAACAATGAAATTTGGATACAAAATAAAATTTAAATTTTTATTCAACAATTAAATGGGTTTTATGATCATATTTGAAGTAAGTAATGGAAATTGGAAACACATCATCCACAATTTTGTAAAAACATCACATCGCGGACGGTGTTTTATTTTTTGGAATAAGAGGGAGTGTAGAGGAAGAATGATGATGAATATTTTACATTAACTTGATAAAATAAATAATATATAGGATAATATTGATTTCATACATTCTAGATACGTGGTGGGAAAGAGATTATATGAAATGAAAGGATTTGGAAAGAAAACACATGAAAAAGGAAGAGGATACTTACCTCTTGATCTCTTCTCATTGGGATCCTCTTTAAGGTCTTTGGTTTTAGCCTTTTGGTGAGACTAGAAGCTCTAAGATGTGGGGAAGATAATTGATGAGGATATTTGGAATAACATAGAAAATTCTCAAGGCACGAGTAGTGAGAGGGGAAGAGAGGAATTATGGTGGTATTTACAAGGGAGGAGAGAAGGGGTTTTACATTAATTTTATCATTATTCTAATATTTTTTTCCAAAATATTAGTTTTCTTCATTATTGTGGTCAAAATTCTAAAGAGATATTTTTAGTTGAAACCAAGTGGTCTTACCTCAGACTTGCATCACCTATGATGCAGTAAAACCAGTATTTACCATTTATCATAATTTATCATTTTTTACTTTTCATCAAAAAAAATTAAGAAATTCATAAAAATCCCCCAAATTCAACCTAACCATTTTTTGACGTTTAGAATTAAAAATTGACCTCCATTTTTGGAAAATAATTTAATAAATATTATTAATTTAATTTTGAAAAAACTCATAATTTATTAAAAAATAACAATTCTTAATCAATAACTCATTTTTTAACACCCTGAAAAAATAAGTCGAAATCGAATTACCTTATCAAATTATGAAAATAAAATTATAATATAATTTAATTTTAATATGGTTCTTATTTCTATTCATATTACTATTCAGATTACTATTCTTATTACTATTCATATGGCTAAGTTACTCTTCACCCAAAAAAAAGTTGGTTCTGTCAGACTCTAAATAACATATTGATCACAACCGTTGATAACCATTTTTTGAAATTCAAATCATAAAAGTGATAAAATTATTTTTAAAGGGTAGTTATAAATATATACTTTAAAAAAGATTCATGCATTTCATTTTAATTTTTAAAAACATTGTGGTGTTACACAAAGATTACTCTAGTTGGTAGGCTATTATCATATTCCAGTTGAGGAGTTTTATAATATTGTATCCAAATTGAATTATTTATCATGAAATGGGAATCCATTCCATTGGACCAAGAAATTTTGTAAATACATTGTGGAGCTATGTTCATAGTTTTCCAGTTCTCTTATGATTAGACTACCATAGGAAGTTTTTTAGTACGTATTATTCTATGATGTGTCTTGAATTGGGATCATGTGAATGTTGTTGAAGAGGTATAAAATTATTTCTTATGGGATTAGGGGGATGATAACCCATGAGAAGAACTACATAACCCCTGATTTATAATTTATTGGCGTGGTGTTCAGCTTGATGATGTGGAGGCATTATCTTATTTTTAAGTGTTTTATGGTTCATTCAGACCTTCAGAGTCTTTGGTATATCTTTCCATGGTGATATTTATCCTCAAAAAAATATTGGGATGGAGTTCCTAATAAACTATGACTCTGAGATAATATATACTATAGTTAAGGGAAACAATATAGTAGATTCCAATAGTTTTAATTTACAATCATGTTTGGTGGAGGTAGCATCTGAGAAGTTATCCTCATTATAACTGACCATGGTAGATGAGAATGGTGAATCTAATATGTACTCAATTGTGCTGACTCCACATCATGTAAAATGTTTGAGATATTAGTATTTGGGAAATACTGATTTTAAATTTCTATATGACTTGATATCCACAAGAGATACACCAGAAAGATAATCTATAGATGGGGAGCACAACGTCCTCTTTCGGTGATAGTATTGGTACTAGTTATACAATATGAGGAGGTGTTGACAGATAATTATACCTCCCATTTAGTAGTATACCGTATAGTTTATAAGATTTATAATACCTTTAGTGCTGGTTTTGGTATCCGAACATGATGTAGAGTTTCACTATGTTTTCCTTCCTGTGCCTCACATGTCTGTAGGTGATGGTAGAGAACCATATTCTAATATGATTTCCATAAACCATTGATATTATTGGGTGAAAATTGGATGGAATATCCATTGATTTTGTTATGGGGATTTTGAAAATAATGATATTCCATATAACTGTATTTTTGATTTTATATTCACTCCCCAAGTTAACTAAATTCCATTCAATCTAGAAGCAAATTCCAGTGGACGGTTTTGGACGATTAGATGACCGATAGATTTTCGGGAAATGTGGGATGAAAATTACGATTGTCTCTAACCATTGTGTTCAATTTATTTCCCTAAAACAGAGATTATTTTTTATCATTTTTGAAACTAGTTATAGATAAGCACAATGTTCCTCTTCGGCAAATATAGTTATACTTATCAGACTATTCATGTTTTAAAGGATATGTTGGCAGGCAATGTGAAATATTTCGATCAGGGATTGGATTCTCACCTTCCCCTGGAGTAGTTTTCATATAATTCCAAAACCACTCCACATTTGGAATATAACCATTCCAAGGCACGTACAAGAGACCCTATAGGGAACCCATTAGCTGGATTGAGATTAGGGAGTCATCTCGTAATGGATTGGAGTTACTATAGGTATCTATTGAGAAATATTTGTAGATATAAGAGTGAATAATGACCACTAAAATATGGAAGAAATATTCTATGGACTAACATTATAGTCCTAAAAAGTTTTGTTGAAGAGACCCTATATTCCTGAAAATTTCACAATAATGAAGATCACATAGGTTAGGTATATTATCAAGTTATCCTAGAGGTTCATCTGGTTATTCTAGATTTTGTTAAGTTTTTCTAAACATTAATATTACATGACCTTCCCCACATATTTGAACAATTTGTATGACATCTTTCCCATTTCATAGCTATGAAAATATATTCATAATACATCACACTTTAGTTAAGGGGGTGAGATAGACATTGAGGGTATAGACACCTTATCAGTGTAATTGATAAGGATACAGAATTAATGTAGAGGATCCTTCATTTGTGGACCATTCCATTGGTTCATGTTCATTAGAGGTATAGGAACACCAAAAATAGACCATGAGTGTGTGATATCCAAATGTGAGTATAGTACCCTCACATTATTGAGTATATTTTTCATTATGAGGAGAAAATCCATGATGATTGATATGATGTAATGACTCCAGTTCTTTCTGTTTGGAACCACTGAAATTATATTGAGGATTACGTCCTTTTTTGTGTTAGATAATAAAATTTCTAGTGCATTACTAGATATTTTAGAGTGTTGGAGGTACCCATATTTATTTTTAGAAGGAAATAAATCTAGTTCAGATGAGATTTCTATAGTATAAGGTAAATCAAGGTGTGAATAATTTTTCTTAGCATAAATATACGGGGATGAATTTTAGGTAGTTCTTGATTTTTTGGATTCACAACATGAATATATAATTCATAGTTTGAAATTATTATGGATCATATGGTTATAGTGATTGGTTTTCATCGAATGTAAATAGTGTGATGTTTAAGTCATTACCAAAGGATTTATTTTATGAATTAGTATATTATAAACCTCTCTATAAATTTATAGATCCCTCTAATTTTCTTCACACAACCACCCTTCCTCCCAATCATTAGATACAAATAAGAAAAAATAAAGAGATATTACAGACCTAAATCATTGGATATGATTTCTTCCCTCTTGAGATTAGATATTTATAGTCTGTAGAAATTTGGATTAATTGTCAAAGTTGTAATTTGTATAAATCTCCACCATCATTGTTTTAGATTTTTTAGTTACCCATAATTGATCCAATAATTTGGTATGGGGTTATTACTTGTTGATTATTTCTTCATTTCAGTGGATTATAGAATGAATCTATAAATTTATTATCCAATATTGAATAATAATCTCTCTTATTCATTCTTTAGATTATCTGGTGATGATCCATGGTGGATTCCACATTAGACAATGATTTATTCACATTTCTGTTTTATGTATTTTTCTCCATTCATTATATTTTTCATCATCAGCCAATGTTTTCTATGATTTGACTATAGATGGATGGGTTCAACTAGAATTAATATTTGGATTTACACAATGGTTATTTGGATATTGTGAAGAACCCTATTGAAATCTTGTTCATTGATTGGTGATGTCACGACCCGCCCTCGGGGCCCGTGTCGTGACTACCCTAAGCCCGCCTTCCATAGGTCAGGGGTTGGAAACTAGCACCAAAGGCGTAAATCCTAATAAAAAGGGAATACATTGCCTTTATAAAAGTAAAAAACACAACAGAGTACACAACTAAAGTAAGCACTAAGTAAACTGAGTACAAGGTAAGTGGTGAAAGGTAAATGGGCCAGTATACAAACCCAACTGAAAGTACAGTACAACTAAAAGCTAGCACAACTGCAGTAAAGTAAAACAGCAACCACTGAGTCATCCTCTGGGAATCCCACCTGAAGGGTGGGTACATATGGCCTCCTCATCACCTCAAGTCTGTCCATCGGCTCCGTGTACGTATTTCCAAGAGGTCCACCTCTGGGTACGGTCTAGCTCAACAAGTCTCCACCTTGATCACTGTTGTCTGTCATCTGCAACCAACACAATGTAGTGCGGGCAAGGCCCGTGCAGGGGTGAGTATACGATACTCAGTAGAGACCCCAAGACCCTTGAAGGTCTCCCAGAATACACAATGGATAAACCATAGAAGAGATACAAACATAACATATCAACCAACCCTACTTAGGTATATTCCCATACATATACCTAAGTTATCAACCACAATACGGCTCTAACTCTCGAGCCCCGAATACAACCTAGTCCACACAGGAAAGAAGTCAATCACATAGATGATCATGATTGAAAATAAAGACTCAACTCACACAGGTATACATATTTCATATAGAGTGAGATATGATCAAATTTAGTCACTGATTCATCTAAGCTGTCAGACCCACACAGGATACAAGACCAACTAACCTGTCCGACCCACATAGGATACAAGACCAGCTATTATGCCGGACCCACATAGGATACAAGTACAGAGGCCAAACTACCGGACCCACACATGTTACAAGAACAGTATTCATCACCATTGAACCCATGGAGGATTCCAGTACGGTAGTCATCACTGTCGAACCCACGGAGGATTCCAGTACAGTAGTCGATGCAGTCGCATCTAGCTCTAGGGTTACTTTACACAACACGCTCAATTCCGGGAGGGTACTCTCCTTGATCAATGGGGTTTTCACATCAATTATCATGAATTCTATATTTTATGTACCCTGGAGTTCCGTCTCGTCAAAAGGAACCCAACGCGACCAACGGTGGGTCAATCGGACGCCTGGTCTAAGAGATATTGACTTTTTTGTTCTTGGCACCCAGTTGGAAATACGCTCATTCCAAACCCGGCCATTTTCCAATGTCTTTAAAAACACACTTAGAGTATCTTATAAGGACCGTTTCATCACGAGGGTCCAATTTTCGCAGACGGCGCATCGATCGGACACCTGGTATTTTAGTTATTCATGTTTAAGTGAATACATGCCCGACCCATTAAGCCCAGTGGGCTGGCGGTTCCGGCAACACGGTTTTAGCAAGTTCAATCCAGAAATGGGTCAAACCGGCCCGATGAGTCACATGGCCCGACCCGAGGGGTGCGGCTCGGCCTGAGGGGGCGCGTCCCGGCCCGATCAGGCGTGGCGCAGCACGGCGCGGCCCGACGGGGCGCGACCCGGCCTGGCACGGCGTGGCCCGGCCTGGCGCGGTACGGCCCAGACCGGCGCGGTGCGGCCTAGCCCAGTGCGGTGTGGTCGTTCCCGGCAGGGCGCGGCCTGACCCGACATGGCGCGGCGCGGCCCAGCTTCCGCAGATCGACCGGTTGGCCGAGCGGCTCAGCCCGGGTGGCCGAGCGGTCTCAGGGGGGCGCTTTCCCAAACCGACAGCGCCGAGCGGCACCGCCCTCCCAACTGGAAGGCCGAAGCCAGCCGGCCTTCCTGGCATGAGCAGCCCGCACGGGTGGGCTGCAGTCCCTTCAGCGCAGTGCCCTCCTGGCGTCGCGGCTCCTTTATCCCGGCAGGCTGATGAGCCAGCCGGTTCACCACTGAGCGGCCCACAGAGCACGGGCGGCGGTTCTCCATAGTGTGGCATCCCTTGTGGCACCGTCGTCTCTTCGGTTCGGATTGCATTTGCAGGCTCGTACTTCGTCGGCCAAGCGGCCCGCGGTTGCGGGCCGTGGTTCTTCCGCACGCGGCCGCCCCCTTCGCTCACCACCGCCTCCATTCTCCACCACCTCCTTTTGAGAAATAAATAAACAAGAAAAAAATGATGGTCATTGGGCCATGATTGTTCAGCCCGTGCCCTCCACGTTATGTGGTAACAATCGGCCGTGTACAATTCACAAAATACAGCAAAGAATGGGGTACAAATTATTGATTTAAAATTGTACAAACCCCCACCTCGAATATGATGTTGCACCTTGTCGACCCGCGGAAGACGACCATCGCTGTACTCTGGAGTCATGGAAGAATGGTGTCCTCCCATCAACAATGGAAGAAGAGTCATTGATGTAGGTGACGTAGACTCCTTGAAGTCGAGGTGCGTCCGAGGAAGATGCGTCGTTGGAAGAAGTCCATCGCATTCTTTGTCGGGGATGTTCTTTTTTGAAGAACAATGTTCTTCGTAGAAGAAGGATCACCTCTCTTCTAAAGCTTCAGAGCCATCCCCAAGAAAATATTTTCCAATGAAAAAAGAAATAAAAAGGCTCTCCAATTAATAGAATTGCCATGAAATTTAATTTGACAAAAAGGGGTGCCGAATAATTAATGTAAACATTAATAATATGAGTTGGCACAATTGAAGGGATGAGGGAGGTGGAGAGGCTCCACCATTAATGAGGTGTTGTCAAAAAAATAAACAGTAGGGCATTAATGGAGAGTTTAGGGGAGGTGGAAGGGTTCAGGTTTGTGTGGGCCCCACCACACTAAATTCTCTCAGGGGAGGTTATGTGGGGTGTGGGCCCACCCTTAACTTTCTCTTGTAGTTTATTACTACCAAAAATAAATAAAATTATGTTCCACAAATTTTATTTATTCTATTCTAAATCCCCAAAAATTTACTCTCAACCCGTATAAAACGCAATTGCAGTAAAGGTCTCCATAAGTGAATACCAGCATTGCGAGTTCATCGGTGTCCTCGAATTTCAATTCCGAGCACCGGTTAAAAATATAGAAAAACTCGCACGTATATTTAATGAACGTACCCGAAAAAAACTTCATAAATTGATTACGGGCACACCGGGTCTCGGAATCAAGTGCCGTTAGAAACCGAAGACTCGTAAAATTCCTAAGTATTTAAAAAAAATCCTTGAAATTTCCAGGTCATTACAGTACTCCCACCTTAGGGATTTATGTCTTCGTAAATCTACAACACACAATATGGAAAAAAAATTGTGGTACTGTACACGCATCTGAGCCTCTCGCTCCCAAGTGCTCTCCTAGAGGTTCCCATACTGCCAGCGAATGCGCACCAGAGGAATCGACCATCCATGTAGTACCCACTCCTTTCGATCCTCGATCTCCATCGGGACCTCTGTGAATGTCACCCAATATTCGATGTCCAGCTCCTCGTGACTGATGATGTGGGTCGGGTCGTGCACGTATCTCCTCAGCTGAGATACGTGGAAGACTTCGTGCACCCGGTGCAACTGAGGTGGAAGGGACAGGTGGTAAGCCACCTCGCCTACTCTACTGAGGACCTAGAAAGGTCTGATGAATCGTGGAGATTACTTGCCGCCCCGGCCAAATCTCTATAGACTTTGTCGAGGTGAGACCCGTAGGAAAACGTGGTCTCCATCCTCAAACTCCAGTGGTCTCCATCTACTATCAGCATAGGACTTCTGTCTGCTCTGTGCAGTCTTCATCCGCTCCTAGATGATCTGAACCTTCTCCGTCATAGCCTGGATCATCTCTGGTCCTAAAAGTGTTGACTCCCCTGGAACAGTCCAACATAGAGGTGATTTCAAGGTCGGACATACAGTGCCTCATAAGGGGTCATCCCGATGGTGGAGTGGTATGTGTTGTTTTATGAAAACTCTAGAAAGGGTAGGTGATCCTTCCAGCTGCGGTCAATGTCAAGGACACATGCACGTTGCATGTCCTTGAGAGTCTGAATGTTCCTCTCAGTCTGACCGTCCGTCTGAGGATGGATTGTGGTGCTTAGACAAATGTGTGTCCCAAAAGCCTAATGTAACCCCTTCCAAAGCCGGGAAGTGAATCGAGCATCTCAATTAAAAACGATAGACGATGGCACATCATGAAGCCGTACGATCTCCCGAATGTGGAGGCATCCCAAGCTCTCTACTGAGCCCTTCTCTCTGATCAGTAGAAGTGGGCTTACTTGGTGAGTCAGTCTACGATCACCCAGATAGAGTCATGTCCTCTGGATGTATGTGGAAGCCTCATCACAAAATCCATGGAGATCTTGTCCCACTTCCAATCTATGACCTCTAAGGGTTGTACCAAGCCTGCTGGTACCTGGTGATCAGTCTTCACTTGCTGACAAGTGAGCCATTGTGAAATGAACTCTGCTACATCCTTCTTCATACCCAGCCACCAGTGTTGTCGTCTGAGGTCCTAATACATCTTCGCCACTCCTGGAGGTTCTTCTAGAGGGGATTTGTGGAACTCCCTCAGCACCTCCTCCTGTACTTCAACTGCTACCATGGTACATCCCCTGAAGATGATGACATGCTCCCCTCCTTCATAAAGTCCATCAGGCGCATGCGCTGTGGATATATGAGCATGTCAAGCCTCACAGTCAACGTCCCCACGTTGTGCCTCTCTGAGTCACTGAAGAAGTGGAGGAGTGAATGTGAGAGAATGAAGAAAGGTTTATCCATCTATATCCAAAAAGGATATCTGCAACATTTCTAGCTGCTCTGTCACCTCTCCTTGCAGCTTAATGCTCGATCTTCTGCTGAGAGCATCAGCTACAGCGTTCCCCTTCCCAAGAGTATATACTATCTCAAAGTCATAGTCTTGGAGGAACTCAAGCCATCACCACTATCTCAGGTTTAGTTCCTTCTGCGAGAAGATGTACCTGAGACTCTAGTGGTCAGAGTAGACTGTAAATAGCTCTCCCATAAGATAGTGTCGCCACATCTTCAACGTGAAGACCACTACTGCTAACTCCAGGTCATGTGTAGAATAGTTCTACTCGTAATTTCTAAGATTTCGTGATCCATAAGCGATCACTGCTTTGTCCTACATCAGGAGACACCCGAGTACGGTCCCTGATGCATCGTAGTACATTATGTACCCAACTCCCTCCTCCGGTAACCTCAAGATGGGCGCACTAGTCAATCTCTGCCTCAGCTCCGGAAAACATTGCTAACATCTATTTGACCTCACTAAGGGTTTCCCCTCCTTCATCAAGGATGAAAGTGGTGATGCCACTCTGGAGAAGTCTAGCACAAATATCTGATAGTAACTAGCAAGACCCAGGAAACTCCACACCTCTGTCAGGCTCCTGGGTGGCCCCCAAGCAAGTACTGCCTCGATCTTTGTTAGATCCACTACTACTCCCACCTTCAAGATGACGTGTCCTAGAAAGTGAACCTCTTGAATCCAAAACTAGAACTTTGAGATCTTACTATAAAGCTGGCACTCTCGAAGTGTGTCCAGTACAACCCGCAAGTGGTAGGCGTGCTCCTCCTCAGTAGTCGAGTAAATCAGTTTGTCATCGATAAAGTCTACAAAAAACGATCGAGCTAAGTCTGGAAGATCCTGTTCATGAGACTCATGAAAACTTCTGGAGTGTTGGTTACGCTGAATGGCATAACCAATAACTCGTAGTGGTCATACCAACAGCTGAAGGACATCTTCTTCACATCCTCGTCTCGAACTCTGAGCTGGTGATAGCCAAATCTAAGGTCTATCTTAGAGAACCATTGTTCTCCCTTGAGCTAATCGAAGAGGTTGTCAATCCTCGGAAGTGGGTACTTGTTCCTTACGGTCACCTAATTCAGGCAATGGTAGTAGACACACAGTTGCAAGCCCCCGTCCGCCTTCTTGGTGAACAAAATTGGAGAAGCCTAGGGTGAAACACTAGGTCGGATAAATCCGTTTCTCTGCAACTCTTCTAGCTATACCTGCAGCTCACGAAGCTCGGCGGGATCCATCAGATATGCTGGAGTATATATCGTTGATGTCCCAAGGTATAGGTCAATGTTGAATTCTACCTCTCTGTGAGGAGGTAGTCCTGGAAAATCGTCAGGAAAAATGTCCGCATAGTGATCCACCACAATAGGAAAACTTGGACTCCTCACATCAATTGTTCCAAGGATGAGACTAGCCAACTGATGTGTGATTGGCTGCCCTCTACTCTGTGTAAGTCCATCCTATGCTACAAAGGATCCCTTCTAAATGGTGAAGTTGAACCTGCTCCCTTCCGTGCGGACACACCGCACTTTGCACCAAATACAGTCTATCTGAGCATGAACTGTAGAAAACCAGTCCATACCCAAGATGACGTCGTAAGGCATCGACACCGAGACAAGAAGATCTCAGTCGAATCTATTGCCTCCTAGAGTAAGCTCACACTGCTAGAACCAGTGTGTAATCTTCGAGTCTACTATAGTAGGAGTCTCTAGCGGTAAGGATCGAGCCAACGGCTCCGACGGAATCTCCGAGATCTGAACAAGGGCAGCGGCAATAAAATAATGGCATGATCCTATGTCTATAAGTATAGCAGCAAGGGTGGAGTAGACACAGATAGTACCTTGAATCATCTCAGGTGCGTCGTGGTAATAGGCCTTGACTGCCTGGATCTGTGCCCGCCTCTGTCTGTCAGCTCCCTGTGGTTGGGGTGGACCTCCTGGTGGTGGTGGTGGTAGAGCCTCAAATCATCGTCCACCACCCACTTCTCATCCATCTCCTCTTCCTTGTCTTCCCACTCCTAGTGGACCACCACGGTCAAAACTCTACCTGGGAGGTCCCTCTACTGTCTGATGCTCGTCTGCATGGTGGGTTAGGCAGTCACGAGCCATGTGGCCTTGCCCGCCGCATGCATATCTCTGCCTGCTCCTCGTAGAATGGAACTATTTCATGTGCCCCACACAACCGAACCTGTATCCTGAGGTCGCTCACCTGATGGTGTGGTCTACTTGGTCCTCTGCGACATCTGTCTACTGCCGTCTGGAGAAGACTCTGCTATGTGTCGTCCTGCGGTGGGTCTCACCGCTGGTGACTGCTCAGCGGGAAATCTCTCAACTATAAGGGCATACTCCAGCACCCCTTCTTGCATCGGGATGCTGAGGGGAATCATTGAAGCCCGGATATCATGCCTCAGTCCCTGATTGAAGGTCCGAGCTCTGAAGAACGGGTCTTGTACCATATCCGTAGAGTAGCGTGAGAGGTCAGTAAACTTCGTTAAGTACTGAGCTACTGACATGCTGCCCTGCTGCAGATGTAGTAACTCCTGAATCTGCACCGCATGAAAGGTGGCTGGAACAAACTTCGAGCAGAAGAGACACTCGAAGTCTTTCCTGAGTAAAGATGCCTCGTCATACAGCTAGAGCATCAGGCTCTACCATCTGCATGTTGCTGCATGCAGGAGACTCGCGGCAAGGATCACCATAAGGTCGTCTGGTGTCCCTACCAATCTGAAAACTCTGATGATAGCCTCAAGCCAATCCTTAGCTGCCTATGGGTCTGTCTCTCCATAGAACCTAGGCGGCCTCTATCGGTGGAACTCGTGCAACGCACTTAGGCGGCGTGCACTCTCTGCTGTTGAGGCTAGTAGTATCGGTGGCTCAGCAGGTAGTGGTACCGCATGTGCCTCCGCTGTGATGGGGCCCTGCACCGAGGCCTCATCGCTCGGTGGGATACGATCATGCACGTAACTCATAACCCTAGCTGGCTGCCTTCGTGGGTCCATCCTGAAAAGAAACAGGTGTTCCACGGTCAAACAGTATACCTTGTGAGAAAACACAAAGTAATCACAAAGAAAACTTTTGAAACACACATGAAATCACGGTTTTCTTGCACAGAGTTGGAAATCAGACGTCAGGGTCCTGGTGTATGGATATGTCGGTAGTCGCACCAACACTAGACTCCCTGGACTGAAAACCACACTCAATACTCTTAACATTATTGTACCATAGAAAGAAAGATCTGAGTCCTATGTTCTGCGGTAGAACCGACTCCTCTGATACCAATTTATCACGAACCACCCTCGTAGCCCGTGTCGTGACTACCCCAAGCCCGCCTTCCATAGGCCAGGGGCTGGTTACTAGCACCAAAGGCATAAATCCTAATAAAAAGGTAAGGCATTACCTTTATAAAAGTAAACAACACAACAGAGTACAAAACTGAAGTAAGCACTAAGTAAACTGAGTACAAAGGTAAGTTCTGAAAGGTAAATGGTCCAGTATACAAACCCAATTGAAAGTACAGAACAAATGAAAGCTAGAACAACTTTAGTACAGTAAAATAGAAACCATTGAGTCATCCTCTGGGAATCCCACCTGAAGGGTGGGTACAGATGGCCTCATCATCACCTCATGTCCATCTGTCCGCTTCGTGTACGTCTTCCCAGGTGGTGCACCTCCGGGTACCATCCAGCTCAACAAGTCTCCACCTCGATCAGTGCTATCTGTCGTATGCAACCAACACAATGTAGTGTAGGCAAGGACCATGCAGGGGTGAGTATACGATACTCAGTAGAGACCCCGAGACTCCCGAAGGTCTCTTAGAATCCCCAAAGGGTAAACCACAGACGATATACAAACACAAAGTATCAACCAACCCTACTTAGGTATATGCCCATACATATACCTCTGTTATCAACCATAGTACAGATCCTACTCTCGAGCCCCAAATACAACCCAATCCACATAGGAAAGAAGTCAATCACATCGATGATAATGATTAAAAATCAAGACTCATCCCACACAGGTATATATCTTTCGTATAGTGATAGAGATGATCATATGTAGTAACTGATTCATCTAAGATGTCAGACCCACATAGGATCCAAGACCAGCTAAGCTGTCGGACCCACACAGGATACAAGACCAGCTACTCTTCCAGACCCACACAAGATAAATTTATAGAGGTCAAACTGTCGGACCCACATAGGATACAAGAACAGTAGTCATCGCTGTCAAACCCACGGAGGAGTCCAGTACAGTTGTCGTTGTTATCAAACCAACAGAGGATTCAAGTACTGTAGTCGATGCAGTCGCAGCCAGTGCTAGGGTTCTCGCACACAGAACGCTCGATTCTAGGAGGGTCCACTCCTCGAGCAAAGGGTTCGTCGCATAAAATATCATTAAGTATAGATTTGATGTACCTCTAAGTTCTGTCTCTTCAAAAGGAACCCAACTTCACAGACAGTGCGTCAATCGGATGCCTGGTCTGAGAGATATTGACTTTTCCGTTCCAGGGGCCCAGTTGGAAATATGCTGGTTCCAAACCCGGCCAATTTCCAAAGACGTCCAAAACTCACTTAGAGTATCGCAGAAGGACCACTTCATCATGAGGGTCCCATTGACACAGACGGCGCGTCGATCGGATGCACAGTATTTTAGTTATTCATGTTTAAGTGAAAACAGTATCGGCCCATTAAACCCAATGGGCTGGCGGGTCGGGTCTACCCGATTTTGGCCGGTCTGACCCGGTAGATGGTTGAACCGGCCCGATGAGGAACGCGGCCCGGCAAGGCGCGGCCCGGCCCGGCAGGGCACGAACTGGCCCAGCGCGGCGCAGCCCGGCCCGGCAGGGCACTGCCCGGCCTGGCAGGCACCACTTGGCCCAGAAGGGCGTGGCCCAGCTGGTCGCGGCTCGGTCGGCTGGCCAAGCGATCCAAGGGGAGGGCGGCCCCCCTCTTTCCCGAATTAGCAGCCCCGAGCGGCACCGCCCTCCCAACCGGCCGGCCTTCTAAGCACGAGCGGCCCCCATGGGCGAGTCGTGGTCCCTTCAGTGTCGCACCCTCCTCGCGTCGCAACACCTTCATCCCAGCCAGCTGACGAGACGGCTGGTTCGCCGCCAAGCGTCTCACAGAGCGCAGATTTCAGTTCTCCATAGAGGAGAGTCCCTTGTGGCATTGCAGTCTCTTCGGTTCGGCTGGGTTTAGCTGTTCGGTTCTTCATCAGATGAGCGGCCCGTGGTTGTGGGTCGCGGTTCTTCCGCACGCGGCCGATGCGCGGCTACCCCCTTCACTCTCCACTACCTCCATTTGCCACCTCCTGCTTTTGTGAATTAAATAAACAAGAAACAACAGAGGGTCGTTGTTCCATGTGTGTTCGGCCCACGCCCTTCACGTTGGGCGGTAACAATCGGCCATGGACAATTCAGAAAATCCAACAAAGAACGGGGTACAAATTATTCATTTAAAATTGTACAAACCCCTACCTCGAAAATGACGTCACACATCATCAAGCCATGGAAGACGAGCTTCCCGGTATTCTGGTGTCACCGAAGAACGGTTTTGTCCCGTCAATGATGGAGGAAGATTCGTTTTTTAGGCGACATAGACTCTTTAACGTTGAGGTGCGTACGAGGAAGATTCTTCGTTGGAAGAAGTCCTTCGCGTTCTTCATCGGTGATGTTCTTTGTTGAAGAATGGTGTTCTTCGTCGAAGAAGGATCACCTCTCTTCTAAAACTCCAAATCCTTACCCAAGAAAATATTTTCCAACACAAAAAGAAATAAAAAGGATCTCCAATCAATAGAATTTCCATGAAATTCAATTTGACAAAAAGGGGTCCGAATAATTAATGCAGACATTAATTATATGATTTGGCACAAATAATGGGAAGAGGGAGGTGGAGGGGCTCCACCATTAATGAGGAGTTTTCAAAATTAAATAAATATTAGGGATTTAATGGGGATTTGAGGGGAGGTGGAAGGGTTTGGGTTCGTGTGGGCCCCACCACACTAAATTCTCTCAGGGGAGGTTATGTGGGGTGTGGGCCCACCCATAACTTCCTCTTGTAGGTTATAACTACCAAAGATAAATAATATTTTTTTCCACAAATTTTAATTATTTTATTCTAAATCCCCAAAAATTAACTCTCAACCCGCATAAAATGCAACTGCAGTAAAGGTCCCCTTATGTGAATATCGTCGCTACGAGTTCATCGGTGTCCTTAGATCTCAATTCCGAGCACCGATTCAAAAGATAGAAAAACTCACACATACATTTACTGAACGTACCTGAACAAAACTTTAGAAATTGATTCCGGGCACACCGGGCTTCGGAATCAAGTGCTGTTAGAAACCGCAGACTCGTAAAATTTGAAAGTATTTAAAAAAATCCTTGAAATTTCTAGGTCTTTGCAAGTGATGATTCCTTGGATCGTAGTGATGACTGATATGAATACTTGGGAAGGACGTATGGATTCATGAATTAGATCTACATTATGGTAGACTATTGGGCCACGGATTTGGAATGAGAATGTCATTTCCAGTAATGGGTGATATAAAATAGATGTACTACTAGGGGATAAAATAGAATGCAATGTCATGGGAATATTTCTGTGGAGTTTAATGCTGAATATTCAAATTATTTGAATATTTTTGGGAACCCGAGATCCTAGGGGTGTTGTTCATGGCCTAAAGTATTATTTTATACTGGGAATATAAATTACTAATTTATTAGATTTAATTGGGAGTTATGTATATATGAGTATGGGTTAAGTAATATTTATACTATTAATTTCACAATCAATTAGTGAACCACGCCTCTCAGGAGATTTTTAGAATTACTTGATTATTACACTTATTTTTAGGCCAACCTTGGTCCTCTGCATGATATGTTGTTAATATTTTCAGTTATTAATATCTTTTTAGGATAAAAACAATGTTAATTCTTGATTATGAAAGTTTATTCTAGGATCAGTACTCTCATGATGATGGTACTCCCAGGGCCTGAGTCCCACATATCCTATGCTCAAGCTGAGTTGGTACTCCCTACACTCATTAGGGAGATGGTCCTCTATATGTGAATTTAGTACTCCCCCATCATTAAGCTTAGAATGGGAGTGGTTCCCCCACTGTATTTAATAGTTCTTTAACTAAGGCATCAACCAGGGAGTCACGCTCCCTCCACTATATTTTAGTGAGGTTTATGTTGAACTTTTGAAATTGATGTAGTATTATCTTATGGAGTTGTGGAATCTAATTTTTCCAAATTTATTTGATGATTAAGATTCCTCTTTTTTTTAAGTTTTCCTTTTAAGAATATCCATGTTGAGTTTCCTTATCCTCTCTCCTTGGGAGTTGAAGTTTTTATCATCATGTTATTCCTCAATATATGTTGTCTATGGAGTCATATTTTGTATGTATATACTCAAATTTGTATTATATTTTTCCGGCATGTGTCTTGTATTATGCAGATCACGGGTAGTTTTTTGATGTCTTTTGTTTTCGCAGAGTAGGTAGAGTTTAATATTACCCTGAGTCTATGAAAAGGTATGGTGGTCAATTCTTAAGATCATGAGGATGGATATCTCATTCTCCATCAATAGTTTTTTTGTTTGGGAAGACTCATTGTGCAAGGACTCTTTTTTTATATTATCATTATCACCTAAATGTTTTTTATGTATTTCATTATAATCCAGTGGTTTTATAATTTATTGTTATCCCTATAATATTTTATGGAGATGTATATATCTCTATACAAATAAATTAGTCTAAGGAATGACATATTATGAGATATTCATACTCGAATCTAGTCCCCAACCCATGACATATTGGAGTCGATATTGAGGTGTCCCTCTAGAATTACTGAAGGACCATGTTGGGCCTTGGTCTGTATAGTCATGATAAAATTATCCATACAAGATATCCTTCTAGACATATCCTGTATAATATCATTCGTATTAACATAGAAAAATGGAATCATACCAGAGGATAAGCATAGATACACAGTAAGCATAAATATAGTAGATATCAATCGATGGTAATATATAAGAATAAGATAAGAAAAACATTATGAGATCATAACGAATGATTATGAGAGTAAAAGAAGGGAATTCATACCCATCAAAACCCAGTTCATAAAACATAAGTATGTTCATAAATTATTTACATAAGAGAAGATTAATATTAGTCAAAAATCAAGAACCATGTGAAATAAATCTTATTCATAGGAACCATTATGTCTAACAAAAATCAAAGGGTGTCCATGTTGGTGTCTTTGGACTTCATGGAATAACCTAAACTAGATAATTCCAACATTATACTTGGAGTAACTTCCAACAAGATAAATATGTCATCTCTTAAGGGTAAATTATATTTAGTATACTACATCATAACATTGGAGTAAATTACATCTATCTAATTCCAACATCTCTTAGTAGTTACTTATACATTGTAAAGGCAATTATTACATGGGAGTAACATTTATCTAGTTAACTCTTTCAAATAACCATATGAATTGGAGAGATATATTAGGCTCACTTATCATCATCGAATGATTCCAAGAACTAAAATAGGAATAAAGTACCTCTATATTTCATTTCATCACAAATCTCATAGAAACAACAAGTATTTCTATATGTTATTTGATTAACACATTTAAATGAAATAGGTTTCATATTAATTTCCTTCATAAATTATTTAACGTGTGGGAATGAAATAGATTTAATAGAATCACCTTTAAAAATTCTTCATGATAAGACATCATGAGAAAGATCGTGTATGGTAATATAAGATCATATACCCAATGATTCATAATAATCCGGAAAGGATTTTGACATAGATTAAAAACATTTAAAATTAAATTATAATATTTGTTTGAAAATAGAAAAATTATAATTTTCATTGGGAAAATTTAAAAATAATAAATTCCTAATATATTTGGAACTAAATTTCTTTGAAATAAGTCAGTAAAAATATAAACTATAATTTAAAAAAAGACTAATAATATTAATAAGAATATTTGTTCATACTATTTACAATAAAAGAAAACATTTTTTTGACACTTTTGTAAAAATTCAGATGTCTATTATAAATAAAACATTTGAAAATATTCCTTTATATAATTGGTAAATTTTATAAAAGGTATGAAAAATATACATTCTTAAAAATTTAATTAAAAAAAATAATCCATAAATCCATTTTTAAGTACTTAGACAAAGAGGAGAATAATTCATGAAACAAAAAGAAGAAATAGGGTATGATTTTATGAAGATCATTTTCTCTTTTTTTTAGGTAAAAAATAAATTAAAATGAAATAAAATAATTAAACTATATAGATAACTAGAGTTTAATAATATATATTAATTTTTTAGAATATTTATCATATAATTGCCATAAATATAAATTTATCATAGAAAGTACTGGAAAAATTATATTGTAATATAAACCCTTTTGACATTGGTAACATCTTAATCCCAACCCTCCGAATATAAATAACATAAAATGAAACTATTATATGATTAATAAAAATTTATTAATGATATTAAATATGAAAATGGATCTATATACACCGAATGAACAAAAATAAGTGTATAGCATTAATCAGGTCTCATAGAACAACAACGAGACCAAGAACCCTTTATATTTTTCTAATCATTACATCAAACCCACAGAAAAGATAGAAATTTTGATGGATTTATAAATACCCATAATTTTAATGAAAATACTCAATAGAGATATTATTATTTATTATATACTCTACAATGAATATACATGTTTTAATTATATATTATGTCTCGCATAAATAAAAGTGATATAAGAAACCCATACTTCAAGTTACATCTTTCTTAATATGTGGTTAAACCTCAAATTATATATATATATATATATATATATATATCAATAATTATAAATATATTAAAAAATATGATTCCCATATAATATCTAATTACTTCTTTATTAATAATTCCTTCATGATATCATCAGTATCGGTGCTTACTGTTCTGTTTTAACCTATGTTTCCAATAAAAAGATCTTCAACATCCACCTTGGTCATGGTTTTTAAAATACATATTATTATGAATTATATAAATATTATATTCAGTAATTATATACACTTTTATAACTATTCATATAATTTTTATGAGGTAAATTAATTATATCACATTGTTGTGCTAGTATTTCATACGCTCACATAAAGAATGTTTTCACATTTTGATGGATGGAATGAAAGAAAGTAAAATAGTAATTCAAATTTATAGAATCATAAATATTTCATATATACCAAATATATATTCATTAAATATATCCTTATGACCATCCATATAAATCAAAAAATTGAAAATGGATTTCATCTCTTTGTGGAGGTGGTGGTCCTCACATACGAACTAAAAATATTATCATATTACAATAAATGAGAGTAAGATGGTGGATAAAATTTTATTTTTAATGATTCATAATAAGTTTATTAAAATAATATGTAATCATTAAATTAATTTATATAACCAATAATGGGAGATTGTGGTGAAAAGTAAAATATGTTTGTTATGGAGGTGGTAGTACGTATGTGCACATCATGATATTTTCATTTTCCATTACGATGGATGATAAAAATATAAAGGTTATTATATTAACATTATAACATTTTATAGAAATAATTTTACTGATATAACTATATTAATAAGGCTAATAATTGTTTCTTGAGGTAGAAGAAGAAAAAATATATAAAACGATTCAGTGAAAATAATTAGATATTCATTGAGAGATTTTGGAACCCTAGTCAAATATTTTAACCATGATTTACCGATTTTACCTAATTCCAAGACATTAAACTTTAACCATGGATACTATTCATTTTGACTATAAATTTAATTTGACCTTATATCACCCCCTTTTTAAATTAAGTATCCTTTTGTTTATGTTTTTTTAGTATGTAATGTGTTTGGGAGATGTTTTGGAGGGTTTAAAATAATTATGAAACTTTTTTGTGGATTTTAGGGAGGTTCATTGTTTGATAACGGTTAGTATAACCATAAAAATTGAACATGATACTTTGAAATGTTAGATAGAGGCTACTCAGTATGCACACTATCTTGAAAAACCATACGGCTTCTTTGGGATAACGATTAAATTTAGAATATAGCTAAAAACACAATTAAATAAAAATTGGAATATATATGAAGGAAAAAAAATTTGAATGGTAGTTTCAGGTAGTTTCTAGTTAAAATTTTGTGAATTGTTTTATTAATTGTGTTCCAACACTATGAACAGTTCAAATTTAGATACTTATATTGTTCATATCACTTAGTATTAACTCTAAATAGATCATTTTTCTCGTTGATGACCCTAAGTATGTTTTCTATCCCCCTGAAGGATTTGGATAATGATTCCTTCGATACAAGTGAAATCCATTAGCAAATCTTGGTCCATTGAAGGTCATATTTCTTGGTAAGTCGCCATTCATAGTGGGTTTTTTAGATATATTCTTATTCCCTCTCATAAATTAATAGATATTGTATATTGGGGATATATGTATATATATATATATGAAATATGATTCTAATAATGATGATATATGGTTGTTATGATTTTAGGGAACAAGATATAATATTTTTGATGATTCAACCCAGTTTTTCGGAAACATTTTTGTTGTTATTTATTTTCACAATAATATCCATGGTATGTGGATTCAATCTTGACTCTTATTTTTAGGAAATGAAGTCTTCGATTCAAATTTTTTATGTTTATGAAATTGATATGTATATGATGTGAAAATCATGGTGGAACTCTCTTTATAGATGTTTTTTTCATTTTTTATATTATGGTGTTGTAAAATGTTCTTGGTTTAGGCTTTTTAAAATGATATTTTATAATGCGAATTGTTTTGATTCATGGAAATGAATTTATGGTAATGTTTTTGATAAAATAAATGTTTCACTAAAATATCTGATTTGGAACAGTTTTTTTGGAATAATGGATGGTGTGTTTTCTAGTAAATTGGGGAGGATAAGGGTATGAAGTTTCCTCTATCATTAGTAAGATGGATAAGTGTATTAACTTTCCCCCAAAAAAATGGTTCACTTTGTGACAATAGGGTAGAAGGGTGACTCAGAGTCATGGGTATAGGTAGGTCTATGGTTACATGATTGGTTGGAGGTGTGGATATAAGGAATGGGATGGACTATTCCACAATGGGATTTAAGAAATGGTTTTAATGAATTGTTTTGTTTACTTCCATAGAAACAGTTTTAGTATGGAAAAGATTTTTTTTAACCATATAGGTTTAATCTTAACTGTTAAAGATGTTTTAAAGTATTTTATATAAATTATTATATATAAATGTTCTAACATGTTCTATCATAGTGGTGTGAATAGGGAATTCATATAGGTAAAACGAACTATGTTTCATTACTCACACCATAATTGGGAACTTTGGTGAGTTTGCTGATATTTTTTATCGAGAGACATGTAAAGGTAGTTTATCTCATTTTCTATGATTAATCTGGATACTTTGAGTATGTATTCTGGATTTGGGTCTTATATCATGTTGGGATATTTAGATTCACTGACCCTGGAGTCATTTAGTTATCTTGGTTTTCTCTTCCTCCTTGTTTTCTGGTACTATTTTGGTTTCTACTTGGTACTTTGATATGGTTCATGGTTTTTTTAGTTTGAATATTAGTTACTATAATTATATTTTTATATATTTTTATCATGCATCATTTAGGGGTTATTTGGATATTTTGTGCTTGGTTGTGTTTTTTTAATTATCTGATGGATGTCATCACTAAATTATATTAAATACCTTGGAATTTAATACCAGCCTTTAGAATCATAGGGATATAACCTAAGGCCTTATAGCAATTCTTCCATAAATAACACTAATGAGGAGGGTTAATATGTTACAGACCTCATTAAAAATATTAATTTTTCTAATTTCGTATATGGATCCATTTTAATAAATTTAATTCCAATAGGTGATAGAAATTAATTCTAACATCCACACACAAAGCATGCAAAAATTATTTTTAGAGAAATTTCATTTTTAATTATTAAAATAATTTTATTCTCATTCAATGACTAGTAACAAAAATTAGGTAATTGATAATATATTATATTTAATACATGATCTATACATTACATTAAAATCCTCTGTCAATATTGATTAATTTAATTTACTATGGTAAAAAATAAATTCTCACATAATTTTTTTTGAAAAAAAATAATGTTTTTACTTTCATTTTACAATTTACTCACTTATAACCAATTGTTAATTTTTGTATAAATGGTTATCCATTATTTTACATTAAATAACAACACATTTCGTAAAAAAAATTATTACATAGTGATCAAGATAGATAATATCAAAAATATATAATACATTGAAAAAGAAAACTTTTAATATAAAATAATATTATTTTTAACAAAAAAATATAGTGCTTAATTTAAAGGAATTGATTAATAATTTTTCATTAAGAAAAAACTTTATACATATTTTTCATAATTAAATTATTTTTATTCATTCCCACCAATCCAACCTCTAGGAAATAATAATATCATTTAGATAATAATATTTCCATAGTATAAAGTTTTTCATTAAATATTAGGATTCATGTATACATGCTATTTAATATAGAATTAATTTAAAAGTCCTCATTTTAAAATATCATGGGGTTACAATAAATAATACATGAAGTGTGGTAGGTGATTATCTATGTAATAAATTACATCAATGACAAGGAAAGTGTGATTACCAAATTTTAGTGCTAGAGGAGTAGAATCCACCCAATGAAGATACATATTTATCTCCAGGTGTATTAGCTTGTATCTATCATCCATTAATTCTATTTAATAATCAAGGGAATTTATGGAGTTAATGAATTTTTATGGTAATATAAATCAAGATAATGTTCTAGAAGAATATATTGGAAAATTCGATGTGATCACCACCCCTATGATGAATTTTGATATCTTTCTTCAGCTGTCTTAGTGTGGATTTCTGAAAATAGTTTTACATACAACCCTAATAAAATAAACTCTTAATATTAGTTTTCCAATGGATTAAAATAAACTAATTTTCTAAACTAATATCTAATAGGGTGTTTAGAGACATATTATATCGATATTGGACTCTAAACAGATTAATTGAGTAGTTCATTTATGTTAAGCACATATTGGCGGTGGGGTATTTGGTTCTACCTTTGAAAATCACTATGTAAGAATATTTCATCAACATAATTATACATTGAGTCACCTCATCTCTTTTAGTAAAACTTCATATCGATTTGAAATTTTACCAATTGAAATAGGTTCATTATCCTTGAGTATTGGGTAATTTGTATATATAGATACCACTTCCACTTTCTGTTGGGATCAACCTAACATGGGACTATGTATATATCTATTTGTAGGATATCATAGATTCAAATCCTACCAAAAATTTTGGTAATACACACATTCATAGACCTTGGTGCGGACAATGTATTATGTGTATATCTTCTTTTCATGTCCCTATATATGATTATCATGCCCTATATTATCCATGATGTTAATTGTAATATCATATATGGAAATATATCATCTATCGGGTGTCATTTTCTTATCAAAGATGAATAGGAGCATGTCACCCTCTAAATTTCCATCAAACAGTATATCACAATCCACTTTGATTTTTTCCTACCTCATGGACTGGTTTTTCTTATGTACCTTATGAGTCTTTACACAACCTTATTAGAGGATTGTGAATTGGAGAGTGTCTATGTTGGATTTTACCAAATTCAATCTTATTAAATAATATGGAATGTGAAGTATAAATAATATCAATTGTGTTTCGTATGAATTTGACCCCAATCTAGAGTTGACTAATTTTCTATATATGAGGATTAGGAAAAAATAAAAAAGAATTTTTAATTTTGGGCAAGGTTTTACATGGTCCACTTACATCACATCATAGATATAACATACATTTGATGATCCAAGGGGGTTGTGGTGGTAAAAACCCTCTCATCCCTATGGGATGAGGTTTCTTCTATACAACTACAAAGGCCCATACCTGCATGACCTTTACTTAGACTTGGGTAATATTCTTTACATTTTAAGCTGAGAGATTACTATAATTATGGGTTTCTCTATGGTTAGACGATTATAATACCCCAAATGGTTTTCCTTCTTAAAATTATCAATAGCTTGGTGAAATAGTCAATTAATGTCCTGCTTCAATAGAGAACACCATTTTTGGTATCTAGAAATAATGAAACTCCATTAAATATATTTTATGGTATAGTATTACTTCAATCATTGGACCTATTTTTAGGTGATGAAATTATATGTGGTGTTTCTTAATGGATGAGGTTTGCCAATGTGGAGGGTGATGTGTGGATCCTCTTGATGTCCTCAATTGTTAATGTGTACATTAGTGGAATCATACATGATTTTTATGATGGAGTGAACCTATGTTTTTTAGGAAACATGTGGAGGGATCTAGAACTGAATCATCAAATTATGTATTTTTTCCACTAATAAGGTAGTGAAATCAACCATCTAGAGAATCTCTCTTGTTTCCTTCATGTGGTTTTCACACTCCCTATATAACCAAACAACATGGGCTACCATCAAATTGGGATCAGACCCAGTATTCCACTATCATAGGGTATGTTCCTAATCCCCATGAGTTTGAAACTAGTGATTTAGTATCATGAATTCTCATTGTGAATTATTTAACCCTCAATAATAGTGAAATATAAACTGAGATGATGAAATAGGATGATAAATTATCCAACCTAGCATTATAAATAAACACCCATTCAAAATAATTGACAGAAATACAAACCCATTTAAAAAAGAAAAAAAGAAAAAACCTAGGCTAGATAATTGATAAACCATTTAAAAATAATATGAAATCAAATCCATTGTTTCTCCAACATCCACCACTAGTGATCCATCAGTAAATCACCACATTAGTCCATCCATCCATGGACCAACCTGCAATATGGAATCAAAGAAGAATTGGGAAATTGAAACTAAAACTAAGGGTGACATACACAACTAGGTTATGATTCATATATAGGTTATGAGTAATTAATATTATATTATATGTCACCAAGGAGTCTCTATGAACCCTTTATAATATAGTTCACACATATTCTTGTATACAGATATGCTAAAAAATTATTAATTGATAGGTGAAAATAGAAATATATTACATGTCACACTCACATTTTTTAGGAATTGAAATCCATTATTAATACATATTTATAAACATTTCTTGAAAAATCGTCTTCTTTATTAATAAAATTTAAATCCTTTTCAACAAACATGTTGATAAAAATATCAAAACCATTACCTTTTAACCATGCTTTTTAATTCATTTAAAAAAACGATTGTAAACCAAAAATATAAACAAAAGTTCAAATATGGTCATCTACATGCACCAAGTCATCATGTTCAAAAAATGAAGATAACAAAAAACATGAAGTAGTGTAATGTGACAAAATAAACCCCTAAGAAATACAATCTAGATATGTGAAAACATACTCTAAAATGTTCTCAGACAAACGTAAGAATATAAGGACTCGTCTTTAAACATTACATAATCTTCAATTTTATCAACAATTCACATTAAGGATCTTATCAATTTAGAGTTTTAGAGAATTAGGACATAACTATTACATAACATCTTTAATTTTATTAGTTGACACTACTACTCAGTATCTATTTTTCATAAAATAAAAACTCTTATAAAGAAACATGTCTTGTTCCATGTTTTAGACAGCATGACTTTCCATTGGTCCCATCATTGACCCTATTCATCTTTAAGTCTTGTGGAAAACATTTCCAAAACATGTGATGAGCATAAAAATGTCAGTAAGGGTTATAATATAAGGATAGAAAAAATTATCCCATCAATGAATACAAATCAATGAAACCAATAGTTTTCAATTATAACATACCTTACAAAATAATACGATTTATAAATAACACAAAATATCATAAATCATAAAGGTATCTTATGGAATTCAAAACATACATACATTTTAGCTATCACAGATACATAGGGAGTCACATTTGGAATAATCATCATAGTATATTCCCTAAATCTCTGAATATAGACATTAACTTTTACCACCGTCACGTTACCCAATGCATTGGAGAGCTATCTCAGGCTCACTCGCCCTAGGTTTATCACGGAACAACCCGTATACGTAATCAGTGCCCAATAACCATAACATAATCATAACACATAACACTAGGAAAAAAAGGAAAGATACATTTCCACATTCCAATAACAATATATCAAAATAAAGTTATTGAAATAAACAATACCTTATCAAACAATTTTCAAAACCATTTAAAAATAATAATAAAGAGCTTTTGGAATCAATGTGTCCCATACCACATTGAAACTTTTAAATAAATTATCATTTGAAAACATCAATGTCCATATAAATAAATTCAAAAAACAATTTTTAAAACATGTAAATTAATGAGAAATATTTTGATGAATAAATCATTAAAAATTTTAAAATGATATTTTGTTTAAAGAGTTTTTAACAAAAAGAGAGATGCTTGAATACAAGTAATTGAGGAATAACATTTAATCAAAACATTATAATATCATGAGAATAAATTGATTCATGATATAATAATCTAATGGAAATTATATACACCACATAAGAGTGAATTGGTGCATAACAACAATGAATTCTCCATGGAATGTAAATTGAGACGAAATCCCTAATAAAAATTGTATCCTTAGATTAAAGAAAAATTAATTACATAATAATTTGTGACAAATAAGAATACAATAAATATATGTGGATATTTAGTGTCATAAAATCAGAGGTTACTCACAAATATTCATATCATGACATAATCATGAAGTAGAAGTTTAACCAAAAGAATAGAAATTGGGTGAAGCAGTTCCCTTATAGAAATTTGACAACCTAACGACGTCACATTAAAATTCATAAAATTAATTTATGGGAGAGAAAAGGGTATCTCAGAACATGTACATAAAATTTACATCAATAAGGATATATAATAACATATCCCATCAGAAGAAGATGTATATTAAAATACATATCAAAACGAATTCCTTGAAAAAAGAGGAGGGTGAAAAGTTCCCTTACCGATTTGGTATCTTACAAAATATACACCCCATGAAAGACAGATCATAAAATTAAGATTTAAATACACATTAATTTATGTATATTATATAATTAATACAATCATCGGTAGTATATAAACCACACAAAAGGAAATAGTGAAAATATAGCATGAATCTCACAGGAATAGAAAGTGAGATGAAAATCCCTTACCACGTTGTAATCAGTCGAGTCGTATAACCAACAGTTAATAACCACCAAATCATTCACAAAATAACATGAATATAAAAATAATCATGATAATATATATCAAATTTCAGTACAAAATACACCACATTCAATAAAATAGTGGTGAACAATGGAAATCTCACAGAAATAAAAGTGAGATAAGAATCCCCGTACATCGTGTCTGACTTGACTTGTTTGTTCCTTGTTCATCGTAAATAATAAACATAAGTTAATTTATACTTTATTAAGAACATTTTTAATGTTTTTTATTCCTTTTATATCACTTATTACCATGCTATAAACATTATGTAATCATTTAAGTTAATAATTGTCGTTTAGTTGATATTTGGTACTTGAGTGAAAAATAAACACCTTATAATAACAAGTTGTCCATTTGGACAATATTCCATAATATCCAGAATTATATTCATGATTTAAATATAATATATATCATATATATCTAGTATATATATGTATTTATTAGATTACATAACATTTAGAGGTAATAAATGAAATGAACTGTTCATGGAGACGGTAAGTCGTACGTACACATGAACGCTATTTTCATTTCAATTTCATATTTAATGGAATGATAACATATTGATACATCAGTATATTATAATTCAAGTATAATAAAATATATAATTTCATTAACTCCATCCTTTATACATTCCATGTATGGCATGAACGAGCCATATCACTTTGAGGGGCGGTAGTCTGCACTTCCTTAAATGAAATTATCGCGTTTAACCAAAATGGAAACCATAATGGTATGATATAAATGAAAAAAATGCATAATAATACATAAATAATAAACATAATATATATATATATAATATATAAATACATTTCCATCATAATGTCCACCATGAGAGGCAGTATGTGATATTTGAACAATCATTGTTTCATGAGTCAGTAGTTTGTCGTCCACAGAAACAGTGTTTTCTTTACCCATTAGATAGAGTTGTGTGTAAGTGTAGTTCAAATCCATCTCATAAAAACATCCTAGTATATTTAAGATAATTTTTTTTGTTATAAAAGAAAGTAATAAAAATTGTTTAGGGGTTGGAGATGTAAACTATAACAAAATAATTTAAGAGAAACTGTTAGCTTTAATTCAGGTGTCCCCCATTGGTTTGAACAAAAATGACATCTGGAGGTGCCTTATGCCTAATGTAATGCTTCTAGAAGGAAGATGGGGATATATAAAGCTTATTTTGGTAGTTTTTGGACGATACAAGGGGTTTTAGAGGTGTGAGGAATGGGTTAAAAGTGAGGGATTTTTATAAGGGGGGAGGGGCTCTTAAGGAATGTTTCAAAATATTATTTTATTATTTAATTATTTTCGGTTTCTAAAGGTCCAAAACTAATTAAAATATAATATAAGATGACTCATGGTCTAAATAAATTCATCCAATAATAATTGGGCATGTTTTGGATGTTATTTTAATATTTATAATCTTATTTATTTAAATCATTTATTGATGTGGTAAATACTTCATCATTTTTGTGCCATTATAAATTTTATTTATATGAGGTCTAAAAACTAAGAAAAATCATGATTTAGAAAATATTTTTAAATTTCCAATGAATATTTATAGTCTAAAATATGGCTTATATAACCGCAAGTATAAATTAATTTACAAAAATATATTTTTTATGTCATTTTGGTCTTAACTTTAAGTTAATTAAAATAAAGTGTCATTATCACTCCCAGGTGGCCCCATGGGGTCCCAAAATAGACCCAAGGATGATAATAGTAGGATGTGTATCAACCAATAGGATAAGGACACCTTTTAGGGTAATTTTATAGTATTATTTTAATATTTTTTTACCCTTATTTACTATATTTACCCTTTAACCATGGTATATAAAATATTTACTGAAGTAAATATTCATAATGTCTAAAAATAAAAGTTACCTATTTACACAATTTTTACATCCTAATTCCAAATATTATATCAATTTTTTCAAATTCAAAACACATAATTTTATGAAATTAATTTAAAATTAATTACCACTGTCAAAATAAAATCTATGTTTTTAAGAAATAATATCAATCAAAAGATTGACACTTGTTCATGTCCAATTTCAAAGTGAAATTAATTCAAATGACCCCCATTGGATAAAATGGTAAAAACATAATCTAATTACAATTTAAAATCAATAAAAAAGATAATCTAACAATATAAATAGATTAGATTAAAAATCATATTTGAATTAAAAAACATGATTTTTCACTATTCATTTAAAAATGAATTTTATCATAAAAAATTAACCCAAATTAAATTTTGGTGTCCTGATTCTAAAGAATATTTTTATTTTGTCAAATAAAACATATAAATGTGACCAAAAATAGATTTAAATAGGGTTCGCCATCAAGAGGTGGTAAATCGGCCTTTTAGTGAATATTAGAGTTTTTATGCTTAAAATCGAATTCTTTTCTTATTTTAAGCCTCTAAATTTTATTGGATAAATGTAAAAACATTTAAGAAACGTGTATAATCATATTTTAGTTAGTTATATTCATTTCCATTAATACAACGTCTTGGTGTTAGAAACTATGTAAAATATTAATATTATATTATTATTGTGAAACATAAGATTTCAAAGAAACTCATTGTTGAGTATTGGGTATACCATTGAACACAGTGTCCCCTTTAAAGTATAATTAATATCTAATTCAAAAATATTAATAATTATGAAAATTTTTATGTACTTTATTTACCCAGGATGTAACATCCTTCACCCCTTTTGGGAATTGCGTCCTCGGAATTTTAAAATTGGGCTGAGAATCTTCATTAAAAGCCCCACATCAAAAAAAGACTCAACAAAACTATCGCTTTAATATAAAGGAATAGAAGTACCAAGGTTACTTGAGATAACTCATACTAGGATTGCATGTAGGAAAACATGGATATAGAAGTGAGAACAAATAGTCATTTGTTGATGGAGAGTGATAGAAAACATGATTAGGAGAAAGTTAACCACCCTAAAATCATAAACTTATGATGTGTTAAATGGTCTTTGATTACCCAGTATGAAACGGTAACAAAAATAATTTTTTATGTTTCCTTTCATAATTTTTAGAAAATAATTTACTATATAGAATAATAACATAAGGAAATATACTTACCTTTATGTAGAGTTTCATCCTTTAATAATTTTCTACTAAAAACTAATCTTTTCTCCAAACAATGATCATCAAAAAAGACTTGGTCACATCAAAAGCACAAAAATCATCTTCAAGGGAATCACATAATTCACAAAATAAAAACTATATATTTTCCTTATCAGTAGACATCAACTAAAACCAAAATGGTTAGTACGAGATCAGATAATAACCAAAAAGAAAAACTACTAGTAATCTCCAAAATTAAAAAAAAAGAACCCAAATTTCAAGAAAGACCATTCAATATACAATTGTCTATAAAAATCTTCAATGTAATCTAAACTAAGATTGAAACCCAAAACTTAGAAATATTTAATTACATAGACTTCCATATTAAATCATAACATTTATCTCTAAAAACAATGACTACTCTAAACACATATTCTTTATGATAGATTAATCATTTCCATAAATAACCCAAATCACCTTATGTCCACAATAGAAACATAGATTCTTAAAAGAAGAAATTTCAACCATTACTCTGCAAATGTAGTCAGATAATATTCTATTTTTTTAAGCATACAGTGTTCCCAAAAGAAAAAATGTATTCCAAAATTACATTTATCACATAATCACCGAATCATTTTCTTATACTAAGGATATACATTTGATAAAACATAAGATCCCAAATCAACTTATTCTTGATCAATAAAACCATTTAACTTAAAATAATAAGTTATAATAACCAGGGACTTCACATTGTCTAGTGGTAGGAGATAAGTATCAATCTCACTTTGTTTGTGGGTTCGATTCCCATAGCTTTGTTCGACACGACGGGTTGTCACATGGTCTGCGTGTTGTTCTTTTTGTTAAACTCAAAAATAACCCTTACATGTTTTAACATCAATGGTTTCCTTGTACCTCTCATTTTCATCCCAATTCATTTTGATCTCAACATCTTAATTCTAGAAGTCTTATATATATTGTCATTTTTTTATCTCTCCAGCATATGATAAAATAAAATGATCCCCAAAATAATTAACATCATACCTTGATCATGGTGTCCAATTGGTTTCATTGTCATCTTGTTCACGTAGTTAGAAGGTCCATGCATTGTAATAATGATTTAGAAATCCTTAAAATTAATTTTCTTCCTTCATCCAAATACACCTTGTACAACATGGGTCATATGGGTGTTCACAGTAAAACAGTTTTGGAAAATAATCATGTATGACATATAATTTTAAAATATCTAATAAAACATGATTTCTATAAATCAGTCCGACCATATTTGAGTTGAAACTTTCAATTAATGGTCCTTTTAAAATACCATAGTTATGTATAGAGAGACTATATTGTAAAAGGAAATATAAATAGGTTGTGAAAGGGTCTCCTTCTTCATCACATTTTTCAAAATCATAATATGCTTCAAAATCGTGTGATAAGGTATAATATTTGAAAATGCCTTGATAAAATTTTCCTTTCTTGAGAATATGAGAATATTTTGAAAATAGGATTGGATTAAATAAAACCCATGATCCACGATGATAATGATGTATAGTGGAGTTGTTTGATATCTCAAACAAATTCTTTCAAGGTAGTTTTTTGCAAGAAAAAGTTTCACAATAATCTTAACATGACTTTGGAATAATTATTTCATGCTAATAATCAAGAAGAGATAGGAATATCGTTTGATATCCTCCTCCTTTAATTTGTAAATGGCTTTCCATGATCTGAAAAAGTTATAAAACAAGGATTAAACTGAAATAATAGGCATAGGGAATAACTATGTGCCTAACAAAAACTCATAATCCCTAAAGTTTTCTAAACTGACATCTAATACCAACTATAAGGACCCGACCTTAAACATTACATAATCTAGGATTATGTCCAGAATTCACATTGAGGATATTTTCAGGTTTGGAGATTTAGAGTATTAGGCCATAACTATTACATAACAACTTGAATATTACAAGTAGACACTACTACTCAGTTTCCATTTTTTCATAAAATAAAAACTCTTAAAAAGAAACATGTTAAGTTCCTTGTTTTAAACAGTACGACTTTTCCGTGATCCCATCCATGACCCTATTCATCTTTATGTCATATTGAAAACATTTCCATAACATGGGATGAGAATAAATATCTCAGTAAGGGTTATAAAATAAGGATGGAAAATATTAGCCCATCAATGAATACAAATCAATGAAACCAATAATTTTCAATTATAACATACCTTACGAAATCATAAGATTTATGAATAACACACACAAATCATAAATCGTAAAGGTAATTTATGGACTTCATAACATAGTTACATTGTATCTATCACAACTACATATGGAGTCACATTTTGAATACCCATCACAGTATATTATCTAAATCAATTATAAAGAACATTAACATTTACCTCTGTCACGTTACCCAATGCATTGGAGAGCTATCTCAGGCTCACCCGCCCTAGGGTTATCATTGAACCACCCGTATACGTAAAAAATGCCCAATAACCATAACATAATCATAACTCATAACACAATAATAAAGGAAATATACATTTCCACATTCTAATCACAATATATTAAATAAAGATATTGAACTAAACAATACTTTATCAAACCATTTTTAAAACCATTTAAAGTAATTAATAAAGAGATTTTTGAATCAATGTGTCCCATACCACATTGAAACATTTAAATAAATTATCATTTTAAAACATTAATGTCTATATAAACAAATCCTAAAACCCATTTAGAAAACATGTACATTAATTACAAATATTTATAAGAATAAATCTTTAAAACATTTAAAATGATATTTTAGTGAAGGAGTTTTTAACAAAAAGAGAGACTCTTGAATTCAAATAATTAAGGAATAAAATTTAATCAGAACATTATAATATCATTAGAATAAAGGTATTCATGATATAATATGCCAATGGAAAATATATATACCACATAAGAGTGAATTAGAGTATAAAAACAATGAAGTCTCAATGGAATGTAAATTGAGACGAAATCCCTTATAAAAATTGTATCCTTAGATTAAGGGTAACTCAATTACATAATAATGTGTGAAAAATAATAATAAACTAAATATAAGTTGATATTACATGTGAAACAATCAAAGGTTATTCACACATATTCATAGCATGACAAAATCAAGAAGTAGTAGTTTAACCCAAAGAATTGAAATTGGGTGAATAAGTTCTCTTAAATAAATTTGACAACCTAACGACATCACTTTATAATTAAGAAAATGAATTGATGAGAGTGAAAATGTTATATCCTCACATGGACATAAAATTTATAGCAATAAGGATATAGAAGAACATATCCCAACATAAGAAGATGTTTATTAAAAGAAATAACAAAAATAATTACTTTAAAAAGAGGAGAGTGAAAGGTTCCCTTACCGATTTAGAAACGTACGAAACATAAACCCCATGAAAGGAAGATCATACAATGAAGATTTAAATACACATAAATTTAATTATATTACATCAATGAATACAATCATTTTTAGTTCGAAAACCACACAAAAGGAATTAGTCGTAATATATCATGAATCTCACGGGAATAAAAAGTGAGATGACAATCCCTTACTACGTTTTAATCAATCAACTCATATGAAAAAAGGTTAATAACCACCAAATGATTCACAAAATAACAGGAATATAAAGATAATAATTATAATATATATAAAATGGTAGTACACAATACACCACATGCAATAAATTAGTGGTGAACAATGGAAATCTCACAGAATTAAAAGTGGGATAAGAAACCCCTTACCTCATTTCTGACTTGACTTGTTTGTTAATTGTCCTTATTTAATAATAAAATTTAGTTAATTTACACTTGATTAAGAAATTTTTTCAATTTTATTATTCCTTTTATAGAACTCATTACAATGTTATAAATATTATGTGATCAGTTATGCTAATACTGGTTGTTTTGTCGATATTTGGTACTTGAGTCAAAAATGAACTGATTATAATTACATGTTGTCCATGTGGTAAAAATTCCATTATATACAGAATGATATTCATGATTTATATATCATATATATCATATATACACTATATATATGTATTTATAATATTACATAACATTTAGAGGTAAGAAATGAAATGTACCGTTCATGGAGACGGTAAGTTGTACGTATGCATTAATGCTACATTCATTTCAATTTCTTATTTAATGCAATGAAAACATAGTGCTACATAAGTATATTATAATTATAATATAATATAATATATAATTTCATTAACTTCATCCTTTATATGTTCCAAGTATGGAGTGAACGAGTCATATCACTTTGAGGGGGCGATAGTCCGCACTTCCTCAAATGAAATTATTGCATTTACCCATAATGGAAACCATAAAGGTATGATATAAATGAATAAAATTCCTAATAATAAAGAAAAAATAAACATAATATATATATATATATATCATATATAAATATAGTTCCATTTTAATGTCCACTATGAGAGGTGGTATGAGATATTTGAACAATCATCATTTTGTGAGGCAGTAGTTCGCCGTCCACATAAACAATATGTTCTTTACCCATTAGATGGAGGTGTGTGTAAGTGTAGTTCGAATACATATCATTATAAAATCCTAGTATATTTATGATACTGGTTTTATTATAAAATAATGTAATAAAAAGAGTTCAGGGGTTGGGGAAATAAAATAAAACAAATGAATTTCATAGAAAATGTTACCTTTAATTCGGGTATCCCCCTTTGGTTTGAACCAAAAGGACTTCTTGAAGTGCCTTCTGCCTAATATAATTCATCTAGGAGGAAGATAAGGATCATGAGAGATTATTTGGGTAGGGTTTGGACAAGCCAATGAGATTTATAGGTGTGAGGAATGTTTTATACGTGAGGGATTTTTATAAATGGGGGGAGGGGCTCTTTAAGAATGTTTGAAAAATATTATTTTATTATATAATTATTTTCGGTTTTAAAATATCCAAAACTAGTTAAAGTCACATATAAGATGACTCATGGTCCAAATAAATTCATACAGTAGTAATTAGATAGGTTTTGGATGTTTTTTTAATATTTATAATCTTATTTATTTAAATCATTTATTAATGTGGGAAATACTACATCATTTGTTTATCATGATTAATTTTATTTATATGATGTCTAAAAATTATAAAAAAATACCATGATGTATAAAATATTTTTACCTTTTTAATAAATATTTATAGTCAAAAGAATGACTTATATTACCCAATGTAAAAAATTAATTTACAAAATGATATTTGTTTATGTCATTTTTGAATTTACTTTAAATTAATTAAAATAAAGTGTCATTATCACTCCCATGTGGCCCCATGGGGTCCCAAAATTGTAAGAACCCGGATCTTCTTTTCAGGTATGGTTTCCTTTTCTGGGTTTTTTAAGACAAATGAACTTTCTGGGAATTTTCAAAGTACACGCCATGTACTTTTTGAGTACACGCCGTGTACTCTTCCCCGGCTTGAAGCCGTGTGCTAGTCGGGCCTGGGCTACACCCACGGTGTATAGGGGTGACGTGGAGGCCGATTTTGGCGGAGTATGAAAAGACCCACTACACGTCATGTACTTTAAAAATACACGCCTTGTACTTTTCTTTTCTTTCACTAAACGGACCAGGGTCGCACCTGATGCATACAAATACCTCCTTCTAGGTCTCGTTTGTCCGAGAGTGACCCGTACGGCCAAATCTTCGATGATCTCCTGCCTCTTCGTCCGTCCTCCAATTCGATCACGATCAATTGAGTTGGAATCGCAGCGGTAATACATTCCTTTTGCCTGAGCTTCATTTTCTGATTCCTCTTCATTTCCAAGTTATCGTAGTTTGAGAGTTTTTTGCATTTTCTAATATCTATGATGTTTTAAGGGGAATCAATCGTCGTGGTTCACGTATATAGATCTCCTAGGATTGAGGTAGGTGGTTTGTGCCTTTCTGTTGAAGGTCGGTGAGTATTTTGTGCAAATTCCACAAATTCCCTTGGGCGGGGAATTGTGGGTTTCCCGTTTTTCCCCTGTTGTTGACTACTTTTCTTGATTGATGTAGTAGAGGTTTATGCTTGTAATTAGAGTAATTTATTTTGTGCTCAGGTTGCTTTTCCATGTTTTTTTTGCCTGTTTGGCATTTTTTTAGTTGTTTTGCGTACTTATAGGATCGTGGAACTGCAACTTTATTATGTTATTGAGCCTTAGAATGATTTCCATGTAGTTCTTGAGGTTTACTTGGACGATACACACACGCTATGCATGTTTATTTTCACTCAGGACTGTGAGAACCTAGAGTGGTAGAACAAAGGGAGAATTGACAGAAGGGCTTCTCCAGAGTGTCTTTTAATACTATGCGAGACCACAGGGGAAATTGACGGTTAGTGCTTCCTCATAGAGTTTGTAGTTTCTTGACGTGGGACATAGGGGAAATAGATGTTGAGTGCTTCCCCATAGAGCCTTTACCACGATATGAGACTATAGGGGGAATTGACGGTGAGTGCTTCCCCAGAGAGTCTATTAATTTTATATCGGATCCAGAGGGGTGAGACTGTGTGTTCCTCCTAGAGGGTTACTGTCACTTATAGGTTGAACCATAGGGGTTAGGCTGTGGGAGATACCTAGAGGGTTACCTTTTTCCTTCTTGTTGCTGGTTGTTTACTTGTGTACTCTGTTTGTTAGAACTGTGGATTGTAGCTTCTTGTGCTTTCATGTTTACTGTTTCTTGTTTTATTACTGCCATGTATTCATTGACTATTAAGCACAAATCTTTGGTTGATTTCCTTCTGTGATTTTATCTCACACCCTGTTTGGGCCATGTTTTTGGGCCCAATCTGACTATGTTGCTGCAGGTATAGATAAGGGCAAGTTCCCTTCTACTTTGGGTTCTTGATTCACTGGAGCTGGAGAGCATGGGACCGAGCTGAGGCTTTCGATGCTGAGGAGTTTACTTTGTTTTCTTTTTCACTTTGTTTTCAACTGTACTTCAGAATTTTGGTTTGTTTACATATTTCCATAGACATATGTACCATGTTGCACCATTATTATGTATCCATTGCTTCCACTGTTCACTTCAGTTGTTGTATATTGTTTATTGTTTCTGCTATTATGTCTGGTTGTTTTTCTCATTATATACTTTACCGAATGTGGGAATAGTTTCCCCACCGACCCACCAAGGCCGTCACTGCTAGTCGGCAGACTCTGGCATTTGGGGAAACGCCCTTGAGGTCATGTGGCGAACCGGGTACGGGGCACCAGATTCAGATCTTTACAAAGTGGTATCAGAGGTGTTCTTTTCTCTTGCATTACTGTTTGGAGAATTTATCCAAGGGTAGGAAAAAATAAGTACTTGGTATTAAGCTTTGATCGAGAGTAGCTAACCCATGTATAGGGAAAATCCATACTACCTCGTTAATTGCAGTTTGCTAGTTTTGAGTTTTTATGGTTGATATGTTTTCACCTAGAGTGATTCGCATGACTTATGCTGTTTTTTTTTTATATTTCTATTCTATTTTTGTCACAACCCGATGAGATTAGGGTAATCCATCTCATGAATCATATAGGAACTTCTAGAAATCACATGCCATGCATTCTTTCCATGACATCTAGGGTGCATTAGCGATTTCATGCTGTTGTGATAGGATTTGTGTAGATTATGCATGCTGTTGTGATAGATGCTTGATAGAATCTCTGTTGTTATGTTAGAGAGTTGTTGTTTTCCATTTTATGTGGCCATAGAAGATTACACGATTTGATTCATGGGGAATATGGGCCCCCACAAATCGTAATTTGGAACCTCTTTGCCTTGTTTTTAGTGTTTCTGGGGTTCTGTGCAGATCTTGAGCTACTGCCCAGAAAAACACAGAATACACGACATGTACTTTTTGGATACACGCCGTGTAGTTTTCATGCCGTGTTACTGACCGTTTGATCAGAACATGGTGTCATGAAAGTAACTTTTGGAACACACCGTGTATAATAGGTACACATCGTGTTGTAATGAGTCGTGTACCCGATTGTGTCACTAACAACACGGGTCGGGGAAGCTCGAGTAGCACACACCTTGTTGTAATGGAACACGCCGTGTAGTCCCTTCTAGGAACTCAGCCATGTCATGAACAACACGGGTCGGCGTGACCTTCTCTTAGACACGCCGTGTGTTTTTGGGCACACACCGTGTAGTCTTGCTCAGGTACCCAGTCGTGTTGCGAACAACACAGGACGGTGTCACCTTCACCTATAAACACCGTCTTTGTTCGGAACACGCCATGTAATGTTCATCCGTGTAGACGGTCATGTGTTTCACAAACATAGGCTACTGAAGCCTTGTCTAGTACACACCGTGTGTGTTAGGAACAGGCCGTGTAGTCTCAGGTTGAGTCGGACTGTGTGGGTTAGCTGTGTAAAGAGACTCGGGCAGGGGAATAGTTTACAAGTAGACGTCATGTGTTGGGTCAACACGCCATGTGGTTTGAGGTGTTACACGACTTGTAGGGCAAGAGACCACACCCATTTCAGTGGTTTAAGAAGTCACTCCGTGTAGTTTTTATACATGTCGGGTAGTTGATTTTTGTAATCTTGTGTGTTTTCTTCCCCTGTTTTCTTTTTGTACTCTTTTGTTTCCTGTCTTTTCTTTTCTAATCTAAGGCGTGTGTTTGATCTTTCAGAGCTATACCTCTGAGACGTCCTCTGATTTTGCGTCTGTCATCGAGTAGTGATCAGACGCCAGATATGGCTGATCAAAGACTTCATGCCAATCCTCCAGTCGAGCCAGCCGTGGAACCGGCTGTTATACAAGTTGCAGGTGCTGATGCACAGTTTAGGGAAGGTTTCATGAGGATGATGTAGGCCTTCCAGGGAGAACCACCTCCTACCACGACTATGGAAGACCTGATGTGAGTTTTTCAGTAGCAACATCCTCCCACGTTCTCGTGGGAAAGAGGACCTCAGGATGCAGAGTCATGGCTGGAAGCCATACTGACTATCTTCGAGCATCTGGAGACGCCTCCAAAGAGTCGGGTCAAGCTCGCTACCTACATGCTCTGAGACTCCACCAAGATTTGGTGGGACGTGATCTCACAAGCGGGTCAACAGTAGGCTATGGCTTGGGTGGAGTTCCAGCACGTATTCTATGACTACTTCTACCCAGAGACCCTGAGGGCCGATCGAGCCTAGGAGTTCATGAACTTAGAGCAGGGTACTCTTTCTGTCATGGAGTATTCCTCCCGCTTCACCGAGCTGCAGCGTTTCACACCCCTCGGGGATGGAAGTGGGGTGTTCTTAGAAAGGAAGTTTGAGGATGGCCTTAGGTGGGAGATCCGCTCGCATGTGAATATCATACAACTAACTTTCATCACTTCCATCGTCAACCAGGCACTGATTGTGGAGCACAATTTGAGAGACTCTGGAGCTGCAAACCAGGGCGGTTCTGCTTCCAGAGCTAGTCTACCTCCAGATGACAGTAAGAAGTGTCGTAGAGAGCCTACGCGTGGTGACCCGAGGAAGCATGATGCATCATCAGGCAGCCAGGTGACATACTACCAGTGTGGCACATCATGGAATACGAGGCCGTAGTGCCAGAGGGACCCCGTGGAGTGCCGATCTTGCGACAAGATGGGTCTCCTTCATCATTTCTGCCAGGTTTTCTCACCAGCAGTTAGTGACCGGGCTTCTTCCATGACTCCTCATTCAAGAGTAGCCCCACCAGTTTCTCACCAGTCAGGGAACTGGAGTTCTTCTAGCTTTTCAGGCCGAGGTGGCGGTCGAGGCCGCAGAGGTCAGCCACCAGTCCCTTAGCACCAGCAGGGAGGTTCAGCTCAGAATGGTCAACCAGGGGCGCAGGGCCGCAGTGCAAGCCAGTCATTCACCGTGGAGAAGATCTATCAAGAGAAGGATCAATGTCCTTCTACAGTTCGAGGTATGGTTTTAGTGGACTCATTTTTATCTTCATCTCTTTTCGATACTGGTGCTACACATAGTTTTATCTCTGTTGCTATCATGGAGAGCCTTGGGCTCTGTATCTTTTATTCTACTGACTCTTTGACACTAGAAACACCTTTGGGGATGAGGACATCTAGTGTGCTCCAGTGTAGATAGTTCCCTCTAGATGTTGCAGGGTATCATTTCTTATCAGATCTCTATGTCCTGGAGATGACAAGCTATGATGTCATCCTTGGGATGGACTAGTTGGTTCCCTTCCAGGCAGTCATCGACTGTTATCACCGCAGAGTGAGTGTCGTTTCACCAGAGGGTGAATCCTTTCTTCATAGAGGCTAATGGGATGTTCAGGCGAGTCGTGCAGGACTCGAGCATCATGGGCTAGGAAGGGTGATGGCCCAGATTGCTAGTCTTTATCTGTACGATCAGGGGCCTCCACATTTGGACTTTATTCTAGTAGTGGATCTCTTCATGGATGTCTTTCCAGAGGACTACTTAGGTTTTCCTCCTAAGTGTGAGGTGGAATTTTCTATTGAGCTCATGCCAGGAGTAGCACCGGTGTCCATTCCTCCTTATAGGATGGCTACACCTGAGTTGTAGGATATCAAGAAGCAGTTGGAGGAGTTGTAGGAAAAGGGTTTCATCCAACCCAGTACATCTCCTTGGGGTTCACCTATCATGTTCGTGAAGAAGGAAGACAGCACCCTTCAGCTTTGTGTGGATTATCAGAAGCTGAACCAGTTGACGGTCAAGAACTGATATCCTTTTATAAGAATGGATGACCTTTTCAATCAGCTTCGAGGAGCCTGAGTGTTCTCGAAGATTGACTTGAGGTTTGGTTATCATCAGTTGCGTGTAAGACCATTAGATATACCTCTGACCGCCTTCAGGAGTAGGTATGGTCTATACAAGTATACAGTCATGTCGTTCGGTCTCACGAACGCACCTGCAGTTTTCATGGCACTGATGAACCGAGTGTTCCATATTTACTTGGATTCCTTCTTCGTGGTCTTCGTAGATGATATCTTGGTGTACACTCACACTTGACACGACCGTGCAACACATATTGAGATCATTTTGAGTACACTGAGAGAGCATCGGCTTTATGCTAAACTCTCTAAGTGCCACTTCTGGATGGGTCAGATTCACTTTTTGGGTCATGTCATCTCCAAGGTAGGAGTATCTGTGGACCCAGAGAAAGTGAGAGCTATAGTCTCTTGGGAGCAGCCAAAGAACGTTTTTGAGGTGCAGAGTTTCCTAAGGCTGGTTGGATACTACAGACACTTCATTCAAGACTTTTCTCGTCTAGCAGCACCTTTGATAGGTCTGACTAAGAAGGGGTCGAAGTTCTTATGGTTAGATTTTTTTGAGTTAGCCATTTAAGAGTTGAAAGAGAGGTTGACATTAGCGTCGATACTAATCTTTCCAGAGCCAGGCAAGAGCTACACTTTTTATTGTGAAGCTTCAGGTATCAGGCTAAGAGCTATGCTTATGCAAGGAGATGGAGTCGTTGCATAAGAGTCTCGGTAGTTGAGGCCACATGAGAGGAACTACCCTACGCATGATCTAGAGTTGGCAGCTATTGTTCATGCCTTACGCTGTTGGAGACATTATCTAGTTGGAGAGCACTTTGTGGTCTTCACCGACCACAAGAGTCTCAAGTACATCTTCACTCACCGTGATCTGAATCTGAGGCATCACATGTGGGTCGAGTATCTTCAGTATTTTGATTTCGATCATGCCTATACGCCAGGAAAGGGCAACACAGTGGCATATGCGTTGAGTAGGAGAACTTAGAATCAGGCAGTTCAGGAGGCCAATAGTGAGGGGTAGCTTATGGATCTGTTCTCTTAGATGCATCTGGAGGTGCACGAAAGACCGGGACATACCTTCCTATATTCTGTAACTGTCACCTCGACACTTCTTGATCGAGTACGGATGAGGAATCTATCAGACTCAGAAGGCTTAGTCCTGTGGGAGAATGTGTCAGGAGAGGAACCTCTTCCTAGATGGACAGTGGGCGAGGATGAGATATTGCGTTTCCAGGGACATGTATGGGTGCTAGCAGACATACGCGAGGAGCTGATGCGGGATTTTCATTCTTCTGTTTGGGCAGTTCATCTTGGCATCACCAAGATGTATCGGGATCTTCATCACCAGTACTGTTGGCCAGGTATGAAGAAAGATGTTGCTGGTTTTGTCATGAGATGCTCTACTTGTCAGCAAGTGAAGGTGGTGCATCAGCGACCAATAGGCCCTTTACAGCAGTTACCCATTCCAGAGTGGAAGTGGAACGATGTTGCGATGGACTTCGTGCCTGGTTTTCCGAGGTCACCTCGAGGGAACGATGCTATTTGTGTTGTCATCGATAGGCTCAGGAAGGTTTCTCACTTCTTACCGATCAAGGAGACCTTCAGTGTCGATGATCTGGGACGACTTTAAATCTGAGAGATCGTTCGTCTGCATGGAGTTCCACACTCCATTGTTTCAGACAGGGATGCGCGCTTTACTTCTCGGTTCTGGTAGTGACTTCTGAAGGCTTTGGGTACACATGTACTTTTGAGTAAAGCATACCATCCCCAGACTGATGGCCAGTCTGAGCGCATGATCCAGGTTCTAGAGGATATTCTCAGATCTTGCATTCTGGACTTTGGCGGTTCTTGGGAGATGTATATCCCTCTGTTGGAGTTCGAATACAACAACAGTTTCCAGGAGACCATTCAGATTGCACCATACGAGGCTTTGTACGGTAGGCCATGCTTATCACCCTTATGCTGGCTGGAGGCAGGGGAGGCAGATTTGCTGGTACCTCGTCGCATTCAGGAGACCTCATAGCAGATAGAGCTGATTCAGAAGAGGATGGCTATAGCACAGTCTCGACAGATGTCTTATACTGATCATCGGAGATGACCTCTGGAGTTTGAGGTCGGGGATCAGGTTTTCATCCGTGTCGCACCGTGGTTGGGACACAAGAGGATTCAGAGGCAGGGTAATCTTTCACCATGGTACGTCAGGCCTTTTGAGGTCTTGGAGAGAGTGGGGTCGATCGCCTATCGGTTGCAGCTACCTCAGATGTATCGATCCATGCATGACGTCTTCCACATCTCTCAGCTCCGATGTTACTTTTCAGACCCGTCTCATGTCATCCAGCCTGAGGAGGTTGAGCTCGAAGCAGATGCATCATTTGAGGAGCATCCCATCTGGATTGTCGATCGCAGTACAAAGGTTCTTCGTGGGCGGTCTGTTCCTCTGGTACGGGTGCTATGGCAGCACGGGCGAGTACAGGACGAGACCTGGGAAACGGAGACTGATGTACGCTCGCAGTGGCCGGAGCTGTTTGGGGATTCTACTTCTACGCTATGTTAAGGAAATTCGGGGACGAATTTCTTTAAGGGGGGATGTTTGTAAGAACTCAGATCTTCTTTTCAGGTATGTTTTTCATTTTCTAGAGTTTTTAAGAAAAATGAACTTTCTGGAAATTTTCAAAGTACATGCCGTGTACTTTCTGAGTACACGCCATGTACTCTTCCTCGGCTTGAAGCTGTGTGTCGGCCGTGCCCAGGCTACACACACTGTGTGTAGGGGTGACGTGGAGGCCGATTTTGGCAGAGTACGGAAAAATCCACTACACGTCGTGTACTTTAAAAATACACACTGTGTACTTTTCTTTTTTTTCACTAAATGGACCGGGGTTGCGCTTGATGCATAGAAATATCTCCTTCTAGTTCTTGTTCGTCCGAGAGCAACTCGTACAGCCGAATCTTTGACGAGCTCCGGCCTATTCGTCTATCCTCCAATTCGAGCATAGTCAATTGCGTTGGAATCACAACAGTAAGACCTTCCTTCTTCTTGAGCTTAGTTTTATGATTCCTCTTCATTCCTGAGTTATTTTGGGTTGAGCTTTTTTTGCGTTTTCTCAGATCTACGACGTTTTAAGGGGAATCAATCATTGTGGTTCATGTATATTGATCTCCTAAGATCGAGGTAGGTGTTTTGTGCCTTTCTGTTGAAAGTTGATGAGTATTTTGTGCAAATTCCACAAATTCCCTTGGGTGGGGAATTGTGGGTTTCTTGTTTTGCCCCTACTGTTGCCTGCTTTGCTTGATTATTGTAGTAGAGGTTTATGCTTATAAGTAGAGTAATTTATTTTCTGCTCAGGTTGATTTTCCATGTTTGTTTTGCAAGTTTGGTGTTTTTCCAGTAGCCATGCCTAGTAGTAGGATAGTGGAACTGCTACATTATTATGTTGTTGAGCCTTAGAATGATTTCCAAGTAGTTCTTGAGGTTTACTTGGATGATACACGAACGCTATGCATGTTTATTTTCACTCAGGACTGTGAGAACCTAGATTAGTAGACCAAAGGGAGAATTGACGGAAGGGCTTATCCAGAGTGTCTTTTAATACGATGCGAGACCACATGGGGAATTGAAAATGAGTGCTTCCTCAGAGAGTCTGCAGTTTCTTGACATGGGCCATAGAGGGAATAGATGTTGAGTGCTTCCCCAGAGAGCCTTTAGCACGATACAAGACTATAGGGGGAATTGACGGTGAGTGCTTCCCCAGAGAGTCTATTAATTTCATAGTGGAACCAGAGGGGTGAGACTATGTGTGCCTCGTAGAGGGTTGGTGGTACTTATAGTTTGAACCATAGGGGTTGGGCTGTGGGAGCTAGCCAGAGGGTTACTTTTTTCCTTCTTGTTGCTGGTTGTTTACTTGTGTACTCTGTTTGTTAGAACTGTGGATTGTAGCTGCTTCTGCTTTCCTATTTACTGTTTCTTTTTTTATTACTACCAAGTATTCATTGTCTATTAGGCACAAATCATTGGGTGATTTCCTACTGGGATTGTATCTCACACCCTGTTTGGGCCATGATTTTGGGCCCAAGCAGACTATGTTGCTACAGGTATAAATAAGGGCAAGCGCCCTTCTACTTCGGGTTCTTGATTCACTAGAGATGGAGAGCATGGGACCGAGCCAAGGCTTGTGATGCTGAGGATTTTACTTTTTTTTTCTGCACTTAGTTTTCCGGTGTACTACATCACATTGGTTTGTTTACTGCTTTCCATAGACATATGTACCATGTTGCACCATTATTATGTATCAATTGCTTCCGTTGTTCACTTCAGTTGTTGTATGTTGTTGATTGTTTCTGCTATTGTGTCTGTTTGTTTTTTCCACTGTATACATTACCAAATGAGGTCATAGTTTCCTCACTGACTCACCAAGGCCCTCGCTGTTAGTCGGCAACCTCTGGCATTTGGGGAAACACGCTTCAGGTCATAAGGAGAACCGGGTACAGGGCACCAGTGGAGGGGCTCCAGATTCGGGTCGTTACAAAAATCAACCCAAAGATTATCATGGTCATATGTGTGTCAACCAATAGATTTAAGAAACTTTTTAGGGTAATTTTATATTATTTTAATAATATTTGTTTATCCTTATTTACCATATTTTCCCTTTAACCATGGTAAATAAAATATTTACTAAAATAAATATTCATAATGACTAAAAATAAAAGTTATCTATTTACACAATTTGGACATACTGATTCTAAATATGAAATCCATTTTCCCAAATTCAATACACAGAAGTGGAAGAAATTAATTTAAAATTAATTCACGCTATCAAAATAAAAGGTGTGTTTTTAACAAAAAATATCTATCAAAATATTGACACTTGTTTATGTCCAATTTCAATGTGAAATTAATTCCAATGACCACCATTATATTAAATGGTAAAAATATAATCCAATTAAACTTTAATACCAATTAGAAAGATAATCTATCCATATAAATGAATTATATTTAAAAGAATATTGAAATTAAAATACAGAATTTTTTACTATTCATGATAAAATTGAATTTTATTAGAAAAATACCAAAAAAATACCGAAAGTAAATTTTGGTGTCCCGATTCTAAAGAAAAATTTTATTTGATTAAATAGAACATAGATAAGTGACCAAAACTATATTTAAAGTGGTTTCTCCATCAAAAGGTGGTTAATCGACCTTTTAATGAATATTTGAGTATTTATGCTTAAAATCGAATTATTTTATTATTTTAAGCCTCTAAATTTTATTTGATAAGTGTAAAAACATTTAAAATACATGTATAATCATAATTAATTAATTATGTTCATTCCCACCAATAAAACTTCTAGGTGTTAACTACCATATAAAATAATAATATTATATTATTAATGTACACCATAAGATTTCAAAGAAACCCATTGTTGGGTATTAGGTACACCATAGAAAATAGTGTCCCCTTTAAAGTATAATAATTATTTAATTAAGAAATATTAATAAATATTAAAAATGTCATGTTCTTTGTTTACGTGGGACGTTACAAAGAATCTTGGGAAACATCTTAAGACAAGAGAGATATAATATAAAATCGCAACATGAATCCTTGGCTGACATATAATGAGTTCCCACTTTGGTAGTACCATAGAAATTTCCAACCCACAAACCATACAAACATCACTAATCTACCTTTGGAAATCCCATTTGGGCACACATAGATACCCAGTTCCTCTGTAACTCTTCACAATAAAAATTATTGACTGAACTCATCCAAGTCATTAACTAACACAAATGATTCCCATGATATTTAAAATAAATGTGAGGTTCCAAATAAATAGTCATAAGAATTAAATATTAATCCATTGAAATAAACCTCTTCCCACTTCCTACACCATGAGTTGAAACATCAGATTTTCACATTCGTGCATTTTCATCAAGATAAATACATAAAATTCAAAACATTCCTCATGTAATAATATGATATAATGGGAACATTGATTACAGGGGGAATCAAATAAGGGACACAAATGTTTTGAAACAACTCTTTTTAAATTTCTGACAATTATTTTGAACACAAGATCTAGATTACAATCCATTTTCCCATCATTTTAATATCATTTGAAATATCTCTTGAAATCCATTTATCAATACACTTTTGTAAATTCATTTGGAACCTAATAATTTCCACAGTTATATTTTTTAATCATTTCAAACCACCACTCAGATAGAAACACCATTTTTATTGTGATTTATTTTTATAATTAATTGATTCTATTTAATATCTTTTATTACACGGAACACTAATATAATATTTATCAACCTAAAACACTAGTCCAGCTTACATTACACACTACACTATGTTTTAACAAAACCATTATATATTAATAAAATAGTTATTTAAACATGACTGTTATAACATATCGATTAAACTTAATGATATAAATAGTGATAAATAATTTTTACATAATATGTTTAATGGATTTATATAAACAAAACATAGTGTTAAAAAAGAACTTAATTTTATAATAATGGTTTTATATGTTTCGAATATACTATATTCTATAAAAATAGTTCTATTTATTGAATTTTATAAATAATAATAAAGTTGATTTTTCAAACTTTTATTATATATATTTGACGAAATAAACATCATTTTTGAAATGATAATATTAAATTTATCTTATTATGATGTTTTGGTATTTTCCGTAAAAGATTCATTTTTGATGAATAGACCAAAATAATAAATTTTTAATTTAAACCAACCAATATGATTGATTTATATATAACTTTAAATTGTATTTTAAGTTGTATTTAAATTAAAATTATATCAATAGAAAATAAATTAACCCAATTTTTTTCATTTTAATCAATTTCATATTGAATTTTGATATAAAAGCTCTATAAACTTTTGATCATTTTCACGTACAAACCTTGTTTCTTATCATGTTTGTCTGATTAATTTTAAAATAAATTTCCAAATTACATGAATTAAATTTGTAAAAATGTATTCCATATTTTGAATTATAATAAGTTTTATTATATTATCAGGTCAACTTAATTTTTAACCAAAATTAATCGTAAAAACAATGAATTTTTTACAACGATTAAGGAAAAAATGGATTTGAAGGGGGTTAAACTAAAAATAGAAGGGTTAAAAATTAACCCAAACTATTCCAAAACCCATTTTATGGCCATATTTCTTCCTTATCATTTCAATTATCATTAAATTACCATAATTTTATCATTTTTACATGAACAAATTGTGTGTGGAGTTCTTTTTAAAAAAAAACTTTTATGTGTGCTACTCACCACACCTATAAAAGGAAACCCCATATCATGTCTTATTAACACATTCATACCCCATTATTTTGACACATTCATGAATAAATCACATCCTTATTTCTCTTATGTCATCCTATAAGCCATATTTTTGGGAGAAATCTAACATATAATGGATTTTGGTGAAAACCTAAGGAGGATACCCAGAGAAGAGGTAACGTTCATCAAGAAGCATTTATGTTTTATTTCCTCTTCCACCTCCTTAAATTGTTATTATACCATTATGAAATGAAAACATCAATATATAACATATAATTATATGTTTTTATTCTATTTTTATGACTCACACCCACATCAACATCCATCAAATGGGTTAGGGAATCATTATTCAGGTGTACAGTGGACTACCGCCTTAAAACTTTATATCATTAGTTTTTTTATTATCACATATAATATAGGATTATAATGATGTATTAAATGTTAATATATTATATTTATGATATTATTATAATTCAATAATATTTATTTCATACATACCATCATAATTTCCTTTTTTGGGGATTTTGATAATGTCTCTTCTATGTACAGTGGACTATAGACTCGCGAAGTGATATGATTCATTCATGATTTTTATGGGATATATTAAGGATGAATTTAAGAAAAATATTATGTATATATGAAATAAATATTATTCTATAATTATGATATATATATGTATATATATTAATTTTATTTCTTTCAGTCTAATATAAAAAAGAAAACAACATTTTTGTGTACGTACGACTTACTGTCTCTATGAATATTGTTTAGAATTTTCTATCTCTAAATGTTATAAATTATAATAAAAACATATTTAATGTATATATATATTATTTATTTCATGTTTAAAATTATTTATATGATGAAATTATTATCTATTTAATAAGAACAAAAATATTAAGTCAAAACATACATGAATAACAAAGAAGTTGTTTCCTGAAACATGATTTTAAAAGGTAATTGTTAAAGAAATGGTCATAAAATGGTCATAAGAAAAAAAATATGGTTTTATATATATGAATATGTATCTATAATATATATTTAATAAACATATTTTTTATACTGGGGCATTGAACGAGTATGAAAGAATTGAAGATGTAATGTAAGATATTTTTTAACTCAATATTTATTCTTTATGACATATGTTATGTTATTAACCAATATTATTTCATGAGGTGTATATAAAAACCACATAACAAATAATATAATATATATTTATCCTCTGTATATTTTATATTTTCCTTTATCATATCCCTTCATAGGAATTATGGTTCAACATTACCAAGGTGGTAAATATTTTAGGTTACAATATCATCGTTTATCACGATTATTTGTGATTATGTTTCCGATGATAAAATATTATGATTAATATCTAAATAAACTAATAAATTTTATTCTCATATGTTTATTAATGAAATTTTCAAGTTAAATTAAATTATGTTTCACTCCTTATTTCCTAACATTATTGAAGAAATAATTTTAATAAAATCGAACGTTATTTTTCCCTTCAGTCGGAAATCAATTTTCTTCCAAAAACATGTTTACTAAATATGTTTTGAAAAAAAAATTTATTCCCTTAGTATTTTTAAAATTAATTTTTATTAATTTTAAAGTAATTAAATGTAATAATAATTTCATTTTTCCAATCAATCCTCATTTTGAATTTACCGAAAATCTGAATTGATTCTTTGTGTTAACATGTATTGTATGAATGAATATTTCTATTTTCCTAAAAATTCCATTATTCATAGATTATTATATATATTTTACATGTTATTTTATAGAAAAATATTTTCAAAATTTTTATTGTTTTAAAAAGTTTTTTTAAAGTAGAATGGATATTTTCGACAATAAATTTTTCGAATTGTCGAAGAAAATCATTCAGAAACGAAGAATAAATCCATTGATGCTGATAAAGCCTTTTTTGGTATATAATCCATTGATAACATTATAGTTATTTCTATAAATGTTTTATGATTATTATGGAATTATATGTATGAAACTAGTTTCTTTTTTATATGTTATACAATGATTAAATTCTTATGATACATCCTTCTTTTTTCTCGGGTTATGCTATGATCAAATAATTATGAAAGATATCTCTTTTAAATTGGTTATGATATGATGAAATGTTTAAGAAACCCATTTAATTTCATGTGTTATGATATGATTAATATTTTATGATCTTTTGGAACCTGTAAATATGATTTTCATTATGATATTTGTGGGACCTATATAACCCTCCAATGCTTTAGGTAATGATTTATATATCATGAGATAAAAATTAATGGAGTATGGAGTAAACCTAGTTCAGTAAAGGAGTGTTTACTATATTATGGTCTTTTTTGTGAACCTTGACTACTATGAATTTTTTTTGGATGGAAACCATTCCACTATGATAGCCTTCAGCGTGAGCCTTAAATAATATGGAAATTATTTTCTATACTTATGTTTATTCCATATATTTATTTCTTATACATATTTTATGATCTCATGTATTATATTCTTTAATTACCTTGTGAATCATGTCATCATAACTTACAATATTTATTCCATGACTCATGATTATAATATATGATATGAATAGTATGGTTTTAAATGATATGATAATTTTATCATAGCCTTATGTTTATGATATGCTAATATATCTCCCTTGTTTACCCTTACTGAGAAACTATGCTTGCCTTTTCTTATGTTTTCTTTCCCAAGTTATGAAGAAATGTATTATTTATGATATTTATAAAATGGGTTATAATTATAAAAATCATATTGGGAGATTATGTAGACTATTTATGGACCAGTTGTTTGTGTTTTCAGGTTTCCAAAGACAGTAATCTATTATAGTCCTCTAGTGTGTTTTGATAATGTAATGAATACACATAAAATTGATTTAATATATATTTAAAATAATATTAGGATTCAATAGAGACCCAATAACATAAAAATTGTTTAAAATTTTTTTAACACATTTCATTTCATCAAACATCAATCTGAAATATCACATATCCCTTTTAAAAGTAGAACCAATAGGAAACAACCATTACAAAAATTTAATCTCCTTTATATTATCCACCTAATAATTTTGATGAACACTAAACATCAAATATATACCAATTAAAACTGTATAACCCTTCTAAAATCAATTTAAAACCAAAAAAATTATTCCATCTCTATATAATTAAATAAAAAAAAATAAAAAAAAATCAAGAAATATATAAAATATATTATTATTTAATTTCAAAGAAATATGGACCCCGTTTCAATAAAAACATATAACAATCAATATATTTTGGTATAACATTCATATAACAGCTAATATATATTCTTCTAAACACAAAAAACCCAAATCTCCAAAATTATAACAATCATAAACCCTATTCCCAACCCAAATAGTTGATAGGCTTTATGGAAGACTAAAAATTGAAGTGAAGGGCATGAAGAAGATATGGGATGAGGAATGAATAATATTACCTAGATATACCCACTTTAAATTGATATAGATGAATATTGGGATTTATGTTGTAATTTTGGAATCTCCCTTGGGAGTGAATCCCATTTCTCAAAATGAGAGAGAGGGTGAAAAGGGTACAAAATCCCTAAAAAATCCAAGATGTTAGATTGGTAAATATTCTTTAAAAAAATTGGAATACATGGACTACCATGTGTCCTTGATCATCTTGACCCAGTTATTTACTTGAACAACCCATTGTGGAATGGTTCATGGACCTTGATGCATGTAACAACTGGGTCCTGGTGACAGCACAAACACCCAGACATAACACGGTTGTCAGGTCCTGGCCCACCGGTACCACCAGTTGCCCCGTAGACATGTGGTCCCCACCCTATGGTCCACCCACATGCCAGAATGGGTCATCTGACTAATGATAGTCCCCACAGGCCAACACATGTCCTTTCTAGTGTGCTTTGTCCTCACTCACACACACCCGGGGAAACTTCCTAGAAGGTCACCAATCTTGATCACTACTCCAGGCCAAGCATGCTTAACTGTGGAGTTATAATCAAAAGTAGGCACAAGAAAAGGAAGGTTCACCTTGTTGAAATGTTTCATATATTTATCCATTTAACCCTTTATCATTCAAGGGTGTTACAATCACCCCATTTAGAGCACAACGTCCTCATTGTGGGCCCTAAATCTCAACCCATGCAATGAACTGCACTTAAGGTTGGGTTCCTCCACTGATACCATTTTGTGAAAACTGGGTCCTGGTGACTGCGCAGACACCCCGACATAACACGGTCATCAGGTCCTAGCCTTCCAGGTACCACCAGTTTCCCCCCTGACATGTGTTCCCCAACCTAGGTCCCACCCACGTGTCTGAACGGGTCATCTGACTAATGATAGTCCCCACCGGCCAACAAATGTCCCTTCCAGTGTGCTTTGTCCTCACTCACACACACCCTGGGAAACATCCTAGAAGGTCACCCATTCCGATCACTACTCCAGGCCATGCACGCTTAATTGTGGAGTTCTAATCAGGTAGGCTCCCGAAAAGAAAGGTTCACCTCTTTGACATGTGTTATATCAGTTATCCATTTAACCATTTTTAATTTGAGGGTGTTACAATGCAACCCGCCTAAAAATGGAATAGGTTCTTTAACCTCTCACCCAATCCCTCTATGGCATGTTCTTAAGGCCATAGTTTATTAGTGAAAGGATGGGTGGTGTGAATTGCCCTTTTACAAAAAAAAACCTCTATGGTGTAGCTTCTTTGATAAAACCATGGAGCTACCATAATAAAAATGACCATGATCCCCAATGATATTTGTTATGATGTGATCACATTGGGTTGCCACATGACCTATTGAATCCTAGGTTTTAACATACTCGGAACCTTAGAAACAACCCCAGAAACTTCTAAAACTCCCAAAAAAATACTGAAATAAATTAATTAATAAAATAAAAATGTCATGTCGATGTCACATTTCTCCCCACCATATAGCTTTCTACCACCATAAACACTAACATAAAAAATGAATATAAAGAAATGGAAAAGAGAAAACCCAACACATTTCATCACCAATTCCACTATTCTAAAATTATTAAAATAACAAGTCCAAAATCCTCGAAAACAAAATCTCACAATCCTGATCTCAATAACATAAAGAGTTAACATTGGTCTCCCCACAATTTATAATTCATCTAATTTGATGATGTAACCACATATCTTTCAAAATAAGAGAACAATCTAAAATACATATTTTCACCAACAAAATAAAGGAAACAACTAGATTCCACAAACCATAGGCATCACCATTTATACTCCAAAAAGTATGCATCCTATAAAAACAAAAAACAACCAGAGGCCACAAGATCAAGTTACTACGACCATCACATCAAAATATTAAAAAGTTATAGGATGGGATCACCCAAAATAAATCATAATAGTCTAATCTAAATAAAACCACAGAGGGCGCAAACTGGAAAGATGACTTAGTGAGACTTTTCATGGTCTCTATCATAATCTTATTGAACTGAAAAAAATGGCAGATCATGGACCTCATACCACTAACACCCTATTGTTTAATACTTAAAAATATATTTTTTAAAACAATCCAATGCATAATTTAAAATGGGGTCACATCCATCTTATCCACATGAATGTCACACTCAAGGTTTTTCCACACCCAATCAAAAAATAAAATCATATGCATAGATCTCCCCAAGAAACCAATATTGTAAAAATAAGTTACATGAGGTATGAGGAACCAGTAGTATTGAAATTCACAAAGAACTAATTCTCATCAAGAAAAAAATTTGGTACCCATGAACACCTAAAACAAAATATCCCTCGGGAACATATTAATCTAAACCCATTGAGAACGAATCCTCAAAAAAGACCATAACCCAAAACCCCAAGTACATAGGAGCTCATAAATTAACCTTACTAACTAGCTAAATCTTAGCCAGACTAGAATTCCAAAAAATGGATATCTATCACTCTCAAACACCATCAAAATGAAAAAAACAATTTCCACTCCACTTAGACTCTATGAAAGAGCCGATAACAAGGAATAAACCACCCCAATGGGCATATACCCTACAGTTTTTGAGTCCATTCTATGAGGAATAATTTAAATCACATGGAACTTAAACCAAACTGATTATTCTTTTTAAAAATAAATTCAATCAGACCCAAATCACAAAAGAGGGAAAAACTCAAGGTACCGATCAATAACCTCAAGAGAAATGATAAAAATGATATACATTGCTAATAAAATTAACTACATTTCATAAGGGATAAACACTTATTTTCAAAAACATATGTTCTATTTAAAAAACCCATCCATTTGAAAATATTACACATCAATTAAATCTCAATTCCCTAAGGAAATTCAAAAATATTTTACCCATCTTTAAAACAAAAACATTCACTCCTTTGATACATTTCAAAAATATTATCTTCTCATTTAAAAATTTCAATACCACTCACCAATTTTTTTCATTAAATTAATATAGGAAATTTTTAAAACAGACCCTATTTAGGATAAAAATTCCTTGCAATTAAACAATATTAAAAATTCCTTAATAAAATTTTTATATACTTCATTAAAGATCAACTAATTTAGGACCCAAATTCCCAAAAACATATTTGGATAACCAATTATATTTTATAAACAAGACCCAAGAACTAATTTCCAACTAAAATACATTTCCCCTATAATCCTACATTTTACAAAAAAAAATCCGATTATAATAACATCATTAAGTAGGGACACCAATAGTATTAAATATCAATATATTATAGGGACCAATTGTTTTACATCCCTTTACCGTGTAAAACTTGAAATGAAAAAAAACTATGGTTCTAAATAGAAAATAAAACTGGGATGTGTAACCATGATCTAATAGATCATATGGTTTTATGGGATATGAGATAATCATTTATAAACTACTAATATGTCCCTAAGATCTACAATTTGGTCACTACCCTGCTTGTTAGTCCATGCAAACCAACATCACACCACTTATCCATTTTTCATTTTCCTAAAAAAACATTCCAACCGCCTAGAAAAATGATATTATAAAAATTAGATTTAAAAATAATCAATAATAATCAATTTAAAATTTCTTATTCAAAATTGAATCCCCACTTCTTGAGGTAAATCAAGTTCCATCTGAAGGGTGTTAATCATGAACCTACTGAAAATAATCCTCTTATGTACGAATTATATTCCTAACTCAATATTACTGTAAATCCCCCCAAAAAATAGTGATCTAAAGAACCAATTACATTATTTAGAAACATAGTATCTAATATCATTTGTAATTAATAATCTTGGGTTTCATTGGAACAGAAACCCAATCTGATCTTCCACTAGCTCAAGGGGAATTCCCTATCCCAAATAGCTAAAAACTATATCTTTTGTATTAGGAATTATCCTGGAGAATAGTTTCACTCTTGAAAAAATATGTAATATAAAACATGTGGTGGAAAAAATGATTAATCAATCAATATTAAATAAAAAATAAAAACCATTAAAAATTCACACATTGAATAAATACACAGTAGAAGAAGATACAAATAATCACCCAAGGATTAATGGTCGATAAAACATCATAAATTAAATTTGAATCAAAAGTTGAAAATATCCATATTCCTCCACTATTTCACTATGATCACAGAATACATATATTTTTCCATCCATTTGAAAACATGAACCAAGGAGACAAAGAATAATTCGGAACCATGAGAAATTACCTATGAGTTTCATACACACATAAAGAACATTGAATATGTAGTTTGGGAGATAATAATTCCAAGTGGGATATGACAATGGTATATTATCTAATCCATTCACAATAATGTTCATAAACTTTCAATCATTAATATAGGATAAAAAATTATTTTTATATGCTTTAAAAATACATACAATGTATATGGAACACAAATTTTAAAAAGAAACAAAATTTATCATTTAATCCATGTTTCTAATGACTTATTAAAATATTCCATATTATATAATTTTATTTTAAAAAATTTATATAAAAAATATTTAAGATAACAATAAAATACTTCCCTTTAACCATAAATTTCAAATCATTTTAAAACAACTCAAAAGTAAAACAAAATCACACACACAAGATAACATGTAATCATGAACATGAGCCAATACATCATAGATAAAATATAAATATATAGATAAAAAAATCAATTCTACATGATCATATAAAACCAAGTAAATATAATTGATCCATGATATGGAATCCCTTAAAACCTCTATAGATAGACCTATTCATAAGATGAAACATCCTAAGACATGTATAAGATGAGCTGAACGGAAGACACAAATCCTATTACATCCTATAATAACATTTATATTATAGATGTCCCATCAAAATAATCAACACTTAAACTGTCCTAGTAAAACAACTACCATGGAAAAAAATCTAGGTAAACTCAGCTACCTAGTTCCACTCTAGAATACAGAACATAAACTACATTTATCACTCATCCTGATCTATTACTAACTCTTATGATTCCCAAGACACTTTAAATAATGGAAAGAAACCAAATAATAAATGATAAGAGTTATATATTATATTTTTTGATTAAACATCATATACCCTACTATAAACCATCCAATTTTCAAATTCATTTATAAGAATCAAAATAAAAACATAAAATTAAAAAATTCATAAAGGGATGATAAGACAAAATGATAAAATCTATTATTAGGGGGATCAAATGAGTTTCAAATATGTTTTTGAAACCACCCTTTTAGAGTACCAACTATGAAATTTGAAATGAATATTGGGATTCCGTGACATTTTCAAACCATTATACAATCCTATAAATATATATTGAAATCCATTAAACAAATTACATTTTGAAATTAATTAATAAACTGAATTTCTCAATATTTCACTTTATAAATAATTTCAAACTACCACTGAGAAGAAAGTATCTCAAACTAAATTAAAATTAGGCTTAACCAAATTATCATCATAAAACAAATCATTAAAACCTCTCACTACCATAGTAAAATTTAATCCAATTTCAAATAACCTATCACAACTTTTAAACTCAACTTGAAAAGTCACAGTTGAAATTTAAAAAAAAAACTTCATGTGTGCCACATGCCCTTAAAATATGGTTAAACTATTTCAAATCTCTTTGAATCCTAACATAAATACTCTATATGTTTATAATTACAGAAAAAAATATTTTAGACCACTCTAGAAGATTATATCATATATTTTATGGGAATATTATGAAACAACTAAATCATTTCATGATGAACATATCACAACATTTGGGCTTTAATGGTGAATCATAACCATTACTAGAGAGATCATCCACAACCATTGAAAACCCAATTCCCCATCCTTGAAACCATATTGAACCCTAATACCGAGACAAAAGGTTTTTAGTGTTCATGAAATAGAAAAAAATGAAGTCAAATGTCCTAGAGAAGTAAGGGTAAGAGTACTAAAGGATCACACATAAAAATACCTACATTAAATCGATGAAGAATATGACTATGATAAATGAGAATGGATGGAAGATCCATTAGGTGTGAACCCAATTCACCCAAATCAGAGGGATATGTGGATAAATGTAATGATGATTTAGAAACTACGAGGAAAGAATGGTAAATCCTCCTTAAAACTGGTAGAAATGAGATGTGGCATAACGATGAACATCAGAGTACACCACTAAAATCAGATTCCTACTATGGTGTAGAATATGGACCCCATAATTACCATGCTAAAAAGGTAGAGATTCCTTGACCCCTCACCCTAGTCCTATGTAGTATGAAATTTGGGCCATGCCACATGTGTTCCAAAATTGGTAGAGGACATAACCCCTTTCTAAAACAACTATACAACATAGCATCTGGAATTTCATCATGGATATCCCTAGCATGGAAGAACCAAGAACTCCATTTTAAGCTAACTCAATGTGTTATCCTTGGGAAACAATTTGTCCTATAGTAGCTGTAGTTTTAAATTACTCAAATTATCTCAGAACAGCCCAAAAACAATTGAAACACCTAGATATCCTAGAATAGAACAAAATAACTTATTCAATAAATAAACAACGACTTGGTTGTGTCAAAACCGATTGGATAAGTTTTTTAAATAATAAGGATGAGTGTTTCTTATATGTTATGGAATAGATTTGGTTTATTTTTTCCTCTTATCATTTTCATAATATCATATATGAAGGTGGTCATGGGTCAAAAAATGGTCGGTATATTATACTAATGTAGTTCCTTCCACATAAAAATGGATATATCCTTTTCCTCAATTTAGGATTCATCAACTTGATCTAGTGATAATGTTTTTTTCCCTACCAAATTTTAGAAAGAGGTGAGAACATGTGGAAACACATTAGTTATATCAATGGGTGGTCTAAGTGAGGTATAAATGATGACCTTTACATCAAAATGTATTATAGATTAGGTAATATATATGTTGTCAATGATGAGGTCCTTAGTGTAGATAGCCAAAAAATCTTGAGTACCTCTCAATATGTGGAAAGTCATTTAGTGAATTAAGGGAAGGTACATATTGGTACTATGATATATTTTTATTGGGAGGACCTTTATAATGGCCACTATAGGTAGGGAATATATATTTAATACTATAGGGTAATCCTCCTTAGTTGTTGACAACAGTACCATGGGGAGGACATATACAACCATTTCTACATTCTCCTATTGTAAATTATTTGGTAGAATCTTGGTCTAGAAGTGAAATTCAATAAGGTGCCTCAAGAATATATGTATAGATCAACAAAGGAATATGAGCATGCTCTCGGGTTGTATGATTCCTCAATGAAACATTCTAAATCTTCATGGGAAGGTTAATGGGGTTAGATCCTATCTTATAATATGATTCTTATAATGTGGAAAAATAATCATGTGTGGGAACCCTATTAGGGGATCACCTATCATTATTTAGAATATACAAATGGATCCCATTGAAGGATACTATAATATTCATCCATGTTTTTCTAGGGGTTACAAAAATAGGAATATGATTATGATTGTTGTCATCAATCACTATGAGAGTGTACGAATCGGATTTTTGGATGATGAAATTAATATTTTCATGTTCCACTATGTGTTCCAACTTTATATGGTGATGAGATTCATGGGAATGGGCAAGGATATAATTATAACATATGGATGTTTTCAACACACTTTTTTGATGTCCTTTAGTTGAAGTAGAGATGTGAGTATTGTAAGGAACAAAATATTTTCCAATGGAATTAATTACGTTAAAATAATTATCTTATATGGTATGAAACACATACATTGAATAGAAATACCAAATAAATTATTATTATCATAAATGATTAATTAAATATGTGATATTTATATAAATTATTGAACCTTTATCGATGCAATAGTAACCAGACATTTGGAATAGTAATACGAACCTTTGGAATAATATACTTCTGAATATAATAGTAAACTCACCCATCATGGTATAAATAAAATTTAATGAATCTTATAAATGAAATTATGGTATAATTGTGTCATAATATAAATAAATTAATGTTTTTTAAATGACAAACTAAGTGTTGGTATTTTTTTAAAGAATATTTTTTTTAAAATTTTATAATAAATATAATTATTAAAAACAATATTTATTTTCATTAAATAAACTCATATTTTAATATATATTTTTATTATTATTATAAGATAATTTTATGACACCATATCAAAATTTTCAAAGTGTCATAAAATTGATAATAATTTTAAAATAAGTATTTTTTGAGTTGATAATGATTTTATTTTAAAACTCAATTTCTCATATATAAAAAAATTCATAAAATGGAGTTCATTTTTCAATTATACATTTTGAAAGCTTTTTATGGTGAATTTTTTGGATTTTTCTCGAATACATGAATTTTTTATAAAGAGTGATATACGGTATTTTATAGTAATTAACAAATATTTGAATTATTATGTCAGGGAAGATGTATGGATGATGTATGACCATAATATTTAACTATAATTAATTATCTTAATGTATTTAGTTATAAGGTTCAAAATATTTATAGTCTTTATCCAAAATAATAATCAAACGAATAAAATAATAAGAAAACTGTGCTCTCCTCCCCTATAAACACCACCACTTCTCTTAAAACCTTAAAATCCATGAATATAGTCCACATTATACCTGATATTCTTCCCATTCCCCTATTTTTCATCCAATATCACTTGGTCTCCTCAAAATAACATACACTTTTCCATAAGTAGGATCTCAAGGAGGATAAATTAAAGAGGTAAAACCCTCTTTCTTTTCCTTTTAATATCATTTCAATTTCATTTCTTTCTTATCCACTACTCTCATAAAATTATACAAGTGGAATGATAAATCTATTAAATTTTATATAATGTAATTTTATTTTTTTAATGGAATAATTCAACTTCAAATATCTTATATTTCCCCCTTTATTCTAAAATTGATAATATCGTTCTTGGTGGGTCAATTTACCACCACCGTGGTTGGTGGATTTTGATTTTTCATTACTACCTTCAATATAGGTCACAAAACAATTAATATGGTTAAATAATATTTTTATATACATATTAAAAGTTATATAATGTTGTGTAACTAAAATAAAAACATTATGTTAAATATAATTATATAAACTCATAATTGTCTTAAAAAATAATCTAAATTACTTTTGTTAAAATTTTATCATATAATTCAACCTCATACCATATCAAAAAATGAAATATAAGATCAATTACATTTATTTATGATGATTAATGACATATATTTTCTATTTTGGAGAATTATTCTCATTGTACAAGAAAAAAATCAAGAAAACCAAGAAAATAAACACTCCCAAATGATAAAATTGAAATATATATCTCATAGAAAATTCCATATATGAACTTAATAATAATATAATAAATAAAATACATGTATAATAGGTTCTATATTTGACTATTAATGAATTCAATTTCATTATCTAGGATATTAGTGTGAATAATTCACTTGCAAATATGGTAAAGGGATTCTCGAACCCAACTCTCCTTCTTTGGGGTTTCTGTTTTCACTCCATTTTGATGATGGATATTCCTTTATTTTTGAATAAATAACATTTATTTTTTCCTTAAATATTCATATCTAGGTTATACATGATTCCAATATAGTTTTATGAGAAATTCAAATATTTTTCAAAAAGATCTATTTTGTCTAAAAGTACATCATTTACATCTCTTCAGATTGTTTCTTCTTCACTCAAGATTAATGGTTCTTATACCAAGTATGATATTACACCATAAATCTAATAAAAACATATTTCATTCATGAATGTATGATTTATGAAATAAAACTCATTCATTTCTATGGGATATTTTTTTCCATGATTGATATATGTTCTACATAGTATGCATGATTTTGAAAATGTTTGTATATAACCGGTGAAACTGGAATAATATAGAACTCTAATCCATTGGGTAATGTGATTTATCTCATGATAAAAAGTTCAATATACATGAATATAATGGGATATTTTTTCACAACTTTGTGTGGTAGTTAACAACTAAGAAAGGATGTTTTATTTTTTTGCATTTCCATAATCCATGCCTTTATCTAATGCTTCCACTCATGATTACGATGATGATCCATTAATATCTTATGATGATTATTATTATTCTAACTCATGTTCCATTTTCATATATATCATCTTACTGGGGTGTTACATCAACCTTTTCTTGGATGTATATCCTTTGGTGAATACTTTTAATACAGAGATCACGAGGACCACTAAGAATCTAGATAAGAATGAAATAAAATTTTATGTATTATTATGTAAAAGTTATGTATCGCCCTAATTTTTTCAGGATACTAAACCACTGAATCCTAGTTGAGTAATTATTTTCTGTTGTTTATCTTTAAAATTATTTAATAATCATGTAAGGAAATTATGTTTACTATATTTTGAATCATATCATGGTTTAGTTAATATTGGAATTAGCAATAGTGAACATTAGTAAAAAAATCACCAAATATGAGGCTACGTATATATAAGAAACCAGTAAAGTTTTTCATAGAAAAATAATATTATAGGGATCCAACATGATATGAATTTAGAGTTAATTAGAAAAATTAATAAATTATTTAATCATGACTTATTGAATTTTGATGTTCTTAACCTTTTCAATTTTATATCTTGGTTGGAACTAGGAGAAACTAGTCCAATAACACATGCGAAGGACAATGCAGTAATTTCTTGAAAAACATCCAAAATTATATGGGAGGTGGAGTTCAAAATTTCATTTTGATTCATAACAATATATATTAGGCAATGAAAAATAACCTACAAAATTTGGAACAGATACCTTAACCTAAAAGGGAGAAACTAGTTATCGAGCCTTGTACATGGAAAGGACCACCAACATTTAGTAGATCTTATTATACACTAGTCGGATAATAGTGGGTAAACTCAGTGGAGAATATGTTTTATTTTTTTCAATGTTATGAGATAGGGAAGGTGACTCTATCTATTTATTTTCAAGATAGAGAGGATGATCAGTGGTAGGAATTGATTTTATACACCAAGAAAAATGATAATATTATAGAGATAGTGTGGGAAGAAATTAACATAATGTTTCATAAAAACTATTTCCCTCATAATCATCATTAAACTATGGAGATTTAATTAATAGGGATTTTGTGAAAGGAATTTGAATCTGTTATGGACTATGAAGAAAATTTCAAAATCTTTGGACGGTAAGCTTCTGATTTTGTTATAAAAATAGTATGGAAATTGATAGATTCATTAGTGGTTTAAAACAACACCATCTAAAGGCTTTAGAAATTTGAGACTTTGGGATTTATAAAAACTTTGATTATTGTTCTCTCAAAGTGGAGATTGACATTTTAAAATGGTCCCATGTCTATGGTGATAAGAACAAAAACATGGAGTTTGATTCTAGGGAATCTAATTAGAAAGGTGGAAACAAATATCAACAACCCACATGTCTATAAAGAGAGAAGAATCATCATGGAAACTACCTCAATAGGATGTGAAAAATCTATAAGTGTTAGAGTGAATTCCACAAAGCTCATGATTTATGAAGATATATAATGATTCCAGTCAATATGATGGAGGAAATGAGACTACTATCCATGGTTCAATTATTCAACTATAGGGATCAAGGGAAAAACAGAAGTCAGTGCACAAGACCTTGAGTCTTCTAGGTTAATAAACATCCATACCCACCAAATATAAAAGATAAAGGGAAGAAATATTCCATCACCATTGATAAAGTGGAGTAAAAAAATGATATTGTAAAAGGTACACTTCATATTCACTGATTAATGGGAAAATTATTGTTCGATATTGGTTATATTCATTACATTATATCAGGATTGTTTTCTAGAACTATTGAATCAAAACCCAAATACCATGATATATATATATATCTATAAAAACACCTAGTGGTGAAATAATTACAACTTAAGTGTTCAAATCATCTCTTATTTGTGTATGTGGGAATATCCTTCTAGAAAATTTCATGATATATAAATTGGTGTAATTAAACTATATAATGGGAACGTATTGGATTTCCTTATATTGAGAACACATCAACAATCAGTAAAAGAAAATACCTTTTGAAGTTAATAACCATCCCATGATACTCTACAAATGAAAGGAAGACCATGAATCTCATTTGGATGATCTCTAAATGGTGTGGGTGTTGATTCCCTATAATGAAGAGTACGTCTGTAAAATGGTTAAGTCAAAGGAACGTATCAACCTATGGGAAATTCCCATTGTGTGGGAAAAATGTTGTTTTTTTTTTGAAGTGTTTCCTAGACTTCCCCCAGATCATGAGGTATAGTTATCAATATAACTCATATCGGGAGCTAATATTATCATAAAATGTTCCTATAGGATGACCCCTATCTAACTAGAGGAGTAGAAGAAGAAACTACAACAGAATCTGAACAAAGGGTTTATACACCAGAGTGTAACGAAATGGGGTGAACCAATTCTCTTTGTGAATAAAAGGTGTAGATAAATGAGGATGTGTATCAATTATTGGGTACTCAACAAGGTCACCATAAAGAACATGTATCATCATCAAAGTATTGATGGACTGTTCAATCAACTATGAGTATCTTAGTACTTCTCAAACATGGATCTTCATTCTATATGTCAGAAAATAAAGGTGAATATGGAAGATATTCATAAGGAAACATTCTACACAATGTATTGGTACTATAATTTTCTTTTGATTCCCATCGAACAAAATAATTCCCCACAAATATTTATGGATTTGATTAATACTGTATTTAGAAATTACCCTGAAAATTTTGTGGTTGTGTTTATCAATGATATTCTCTTATACTCTAAGAGAAAGGAGGAACATGAAAAATATATTAGTACTTTGATGTAAACATTTAGGTGGGAGAAATTGTACACTATGTTTAGAATGTGAAATTTCATGATGCAGAAAGTCACATTTTGGGACATGGGATCACAAGTGAGAAAATTTATATGGACCATTCAAAAAAAAGGTAATTGAGGATTGGAATAGACCCTGTTGTGTCATGGAAAGACCCAGTTTTCATGGTTTAGTGGGGTAATACTAATATTTTGTTATAAATTTTTCATGATTTTCTATAATTTAAACTATGTTATCAACGAAAGTGGTAATGTATGTATGGACTGTAGAATGTGGGGAATGATTCAATGAAATAATGTGGTGGCTGATCACTGCACTTGTACTCACATTTCTAGTAAGGGGAATAATATTTCCATTATATAGTGTTTCTTTAAAGAATTGAATGGTTTTTGTACTGATTTAGATTGATAAGGTTATAGCATACACCTCATCATAGTTGTGTATCCATGATTAGGACTCCCTAACGTCTGATTTGGAGCTAGCAGCTATGTTTTTTGCCTTTAAAAACTGGGAGCACTACCTCTATGTTGATAAGTGTGACATATATACCTATCAAAAGAGTCTAAATTTTTTATTCACATATAAGGAACACAGTATGTGTCAAAGTATATGGTTAGATCTAATCAAGGACTATAATTTACTTATTCACTATCATCCTATAAAGGAAAACGAGGCAGCTGATGCTCTTAGAAGAAAAGAACATTATACTTTATCCATGTTGTGAATTAAAAAAGAAAATATCTTCATAGATATGAAAATAATTTATTTTGAAATCATGATGGTAGGAAATACATTATACCTATCCAAAATTATTTCTCATCCACCTATCCAAGAGAATATTAATGAGGTACAAAGGGATGATCTTGAGTTTCAAAAGAAGGTGAAAGAAATAAAGAAAGGAAAGTTGCTAGTGTTCCGTATCGATGATGATAGTATAATTAATTTTGGAATAGGGATTTTTGTGGATAGATCGCATGATATAAAGAAGGAGCTATTGGATTATTTACATAGATCAACATTCTCAATCCATCATAGAAGTACCAAGATGTATCATGATCTTCGATAAAACCTATTGTGGGATAACATGAAGTAGGAGACTGCTGAGTATATATGAAGGTTCATGATATTTTATCAAGTTAAATAAGAATGATAGAAGTCAAAAGGGATGATAAAACTATTTCATATACCCATGTAAAAATAGAGTAATTTCCCCTTGTACTTCATCACAGGTCTCCTAAAGACATCAAAATGAAACAATGTGATATGGGTTTGGGTGGATCGACTCACCAAGACCACCCACATTATTGCTATTTGGGATGATTTCTCCCATAAAAAACATTCAAATATATATGTGAAGGAAGTTTTGATGATACATGGGGTTCCACTTTTGATAATCTCTGATCATGGTCCGAGGATCACATCAAAATTCTAGAGGAGTATTCAACATTTCTTGACGACTAAACTTAAATTCACTATGTCTTATCACCCTAAAAGTAACGAACAATCTGAAAGGACCGTTCAGATTCTCAAATACATTCTAATATCATTATCGATGAAATTCAAAGTTGGATGGGTTCAATATCTCCCATTGGTTGAGTTATCATATAATAATACCCTCCACTTGAGTATTCAGATGGATCATGTGATTCTCTGAATGGAAAGTGATGTAGAACTATGACACGTTGGTTTGGGGTTGGAAAAAAATTATATTTAGACATGATATTATACAAGGGAGGATTGAGAATGTTCAATCAATCTAGCATCACATAAAATATTATTAGCATCAACAAAAGATCTATGTTGAAAAACAATGAAGGGACTTGGATTTTTTACATTGGTGATAAATGCTTCCTTCAAATATCACAATGGATGTGAGCTTCACATTAGTAGTATCATATCTGTATGCACTTCCACCAAGTATGTATAAAATTCATGATGTGTTCTGTGTATCTATTGTGAAGAAGTAAATTCCATATCCATCGGATGTAATGATCTCAGAGGTGGTAAAACTGTAAGATAATCTCTCACATGAGGATAAGATGATAAAGATTCTGGACCAAAGAGTAATGGTTCTACAAAACAAGAAAACACACCTTTTCAATGTTTTTTATGGACCATATGTTTGAATATGGGACTTTGGAACTACAAGAGGCAACAATGAAGACGTACCCTCACCTGTTTATGTAAAATGAAATTTTGAGTGAGAAATTTCAAGGGGCAAAAATGTAATGACCCTAAATTTATCAATGGAATTATTTACTTTAAAATAATTATCATATATGGTATAAACGCATAAATTATATATAAAATATAATTCAGGATTTATTCTCATTAATGAAAAATTAAATAAGCTATATTTATAGAAATTAAGTCACCTTTACCGATAGAATAATAACCTGATCGTTGGAATTTTAACACTTATCTCTTAATTTATCCCCATGGGTAAAACTGTTCTAACCAGAACCTGTCATAACCCATCCCATGAGGACTGGATGTGACTACCCCACACCCGCCTCCCATAGTCCATGGGTTGGTGACTACCACCTGAAGGCTTTTACCGAATAGGGAAGGCATTTCCTTATAGATCGGTACACACTCAAAATGGGAAACTAAAGTAAACAACCCAAAAAAGTAAGGTACAACCATTAGAGTAATGTAAAAAACCAAAGTTCAACTGTAAACTGAAAACAATGGGTCGGAATACAAGACCTAAAAACTAAAAATAATGTAAAAATTCATCGCTTTTACCATGGATCTCTTCCTAGAGGGTAGTAGTTGTATGTCTGAAGTTGAATAAGAGAATCTCGAATGCTCCAGTCACACCATGCTCTACCAAGTCCCGAACCTCTAATGTCTTCCTTTGACCCTTAGTACACAACACCAGACACACACGTGTGGGTAGAGCCCATTCAGGGGTGAGTATAACAACTCAATAGGAGACCCGAAGACCCCCAAAGGTCTCTTAGTAATCCAAAAAGGAAAACATTACAAGAAATACCACAGATTAATATCACAACAAAGATCTAAATCATGAAGAACAAAGAAAAAAAGATAGCTCACTCTTATGGTATAACTTCAAGGTTACTGGGATAGGGATGATTAGTCGTAAAGACAGATCTTCCTATCCATAGTAACTTTACTAATGACCCGTATATATCATTGTATGATGACCCGTATTGGTCGCTAGACGCTGACTTGAATTTTTGCTGGTGTGGACCCATATTGGTCACTAGTGTTGACCTGTATTAGTTTTTGGTGCTGACTATATTGGTCGTAGGTACTCAGGTGGGGATTATTAGTCATATCACAAGATCATCCCAGTCTGTTTTTTCTAGAGTTGACCCGTATTGGTCTCTCTTCTTCATTATGTCACAAACAACCACTAGATTCCCACACGTACCACGCCTAATATCTAGAAGATTCTTCTCCTCATTCCATCAGTCTTATTTCAACTGGTACCAAGTTTGAAAAAACTCATACCCAATGGATTACCCCATCATTGGGGTCCCAATGTGATAGACGACACGTCGATCGGATGCCCGGTCTGTAAGACAAGGGCACTTTTGAAAAAAGGGACAAGTTTGATTCAAGTATGATCCAACCCAGGTCACACATCAAACTCTATAAAAATCACTATAAATAACTTTAAAGGGTCACCTTGTCACAAGGGTAATTATTCCATAGATGTCGCATCGATCAAACGCTCGGTCTATTAGTTACACCCCTTTTCGTGAAACGGTGTTGATCACATCTCGGTATTTCCCGACTCGATTGGGCTCGTCGGAATATTCCAAAAGGACTGCTTCCCAAAAAGGGGGTCCCAAATCCACTAGAAGGCATGTTAAATGGACACTCGGTTCATCAGTTACGGGTGTTTCTTTATTTAAGGGCTCGTTTGGTCTGCGCCTAGTCCAATTCGGTTAGGTCAGCCCGACGCAATGGGTCCCAGGGTATACCTGACCCTACTCAAGCCCGTGCCATTAAGGGTTGGACTGGTTCACTGGGCATGTCCCATCGAAGTTGGCCTGGCTGGTTCGCGGGAATGGGCCGCGGATGGTCCGGCCCGCCGGGTGGGGCTCGGCCCACCCCCGCTAGCCAGTTTGGTCAGTGGGTGCCCGGCCCAGTCCGCCTAAAGGCAGACTGTGTCTCTAGTTGGCCCCATAAATGCAGGGCCATTTAATCCTGCTGGTGGAGTGCTACCCCAACACACGAAATGGCTGACACGGTGGTCGACTGGTCTCCAGCCAAAGTGGTGCAGCGCGGGCTCACGCTGCCCCTCCTACTGCAGCCCACTGGCCGCGGTTACTGCCGCCACCGGCGCCTGTGGGCACCGCCCTTCTCCCACGCGGTCATCTAATGCCGGACACCTCTAGCCAATGTGGTGTGTGATGTTGAACCGCCATCCCACCACTCACGAAGGGTTTCTGGGGTCTCCTCTGGCCACTTTCAGCCGCTGCTAGCATGGCACGCTGACGGTTCTTTCCATGGGCCACCAGATGTGCTTTGGTGGTCTGTTATTGGTGTCGTCTACACCTACGTACCTCTTGGGTCACTACCGCCACTGTTTGATCCCTATATCTACCATCTCATCACATTTCTCAGTCGTGCATGGGAAACACAAGAACAACATGATTGACTGAGGGTTTGGGCCTTGTTCAAATTGGCCCATGCCCTCCGCGTTATCTTTTTAACAAGGTTTTTTAGAAACATTCAGGATGTTTAGAAATAACCCCTAAAACGTAACCCCATATCAAACTTCCATGTTTAAATAACGATATGTGGATTAACCCATTGATCGGTTGATCCGCATTCTTCGTATAAATCTAGAATGGGGAAGGTGGAATATCAAAATATCAAAAACAAAAACCCCTACCTAGATGAGAAAACTATTGATGATGATCAAAGGAACCTCCTTTGTAAATGTCGTCAGTTCGGGATTCGGTGGCGCTCATTAACATTGGCTGAATCTAGTCTCATCCTCTAGGCAGTTCATCACAAGCGTCTGTCATTCTACATTGAGAAAGAAATCCATCGACATTTGGTCGGAGGTTCTCCCCCATTTATTCCATTCGTTCTCTAACGAAGGGTTATAATTAAAGATAACCCTCCCAACACTATGTTCATTAATGTGGTGCATTACTGAACTGAAATTAACGAGGTACCATAACTGCTTGAGTGGTGCGGTTACATAGTCAATGGGGAATGGGCCATTTATTGACCCGTAACCATTCCATCTCTAGACATCAGTTACGAAGCGTTGTCACTAAGTGGTTATAGAAAATAAATTTTTTTATTTTATTTATTATAATAAAAGTTTTGAAAACATCTTTCCTAATCGACCTTGGCTGACCAAAGTTAGGTCCCCCTTTGGCGAATCCTAATATTCGGATTCAGTGGAGCCCTAGAATATTAAATCTGGGCACTGGTTCTGAAGATAAAAAACCGGCTCGCACATCCACTGAACTTATTTAAATAATGTTTGGAAAATTATTCTTGGTGCCCCAAGACTCGGAACCACGTGTCTTCTTAGATCTTGGTCTCACATTCACTTCATCAAACTGTGGAATGTTTTTATTGATAATTCTGTGTTTTTACATTCTCCACCCCTTGGGGATTTACATCGCTGAAATCCAAACATGGCTACACAAACAAAGAGGGGTACTGGTCATGCATATGAGCCCTTTTCTCCCATGTGCTTTTCTGGAGATTCTTGTGCTACCAAAAAACGAAACAGAGGTATCGACCACCCACAAAGGATCATCTCTTGTTGATCCTCTATCTCCACCAGGTACTCTGCACAGGTTTCCCCATCATAAATCTCCAGCTCACCATGGTTGATGACGGGAGATGGGTCATGCACGTATCTCACCAGTTGGGATTCATGGAAGACGACGTGGACCCTCTCTAACTATGCTGGCAGTGCCAAGTGGTACGCTGACTTGCCAATCCTCCAAATTATGAGGAATAGTCCGATAAACCTTGGAGTTTTCCACCTTATCCAAATGTCTATAGTCCATGTTGAGGGGAGAATCACAAGAATATGTGGTCCCCATACTAGAACTCTAGTGGTCTCCATAACCTATCAGCATATGACTTCTATCAACTCTATGCTATATTCATCTTCTCTCGGATGACCTGTACCATTTTAGTAGTAGCCCGTACCATCTATGGGCCCACAAGTTCTATCTATCCTAGATCTTTCTAGTACAAGGGAGATCTACACGGTCATCCATAAGACGACTCAAAAGGGGCCATACCAATGGTGGAGTGATATCTGTTGTTGTACTTGAACTCCAACAAGGTTAGGTGGTCCTCCCAACTATTAACAAAATCTAGGACACATGCACGAAGCAAGTCCTCCATGGTCTCGATGGTTTTCTCAGTCTGACCATCATTCTATGGGTGAAAAGCTGTGATCAAGGGATTATGAGTCTCGAAATCCTCCTGCAATCCTTTTCACAACCAGGATGTGAAGAATGTGTCACGGTCTAAGACTATCGTCGAAGGAACCCTGTGACGTCTCACGATCTACTAAATGTAGAGACGCCCCATGTTCTTTACTGAACCCTTAATTCGAATAACAAGGAAGTAGACTGACTTCGTGAGTTGATCAATGATCACCCAGATAGTATCGTTCCCTTTGGACGTACGTGGTAACCCCATCCTGAAGTCCATCGATATCCCTTCTCACTTCCACTCTGGAATCTCGAGGGGTTGGGCTAAGCATGTTGGTACATGGTGCTCCACCTTCACATGCTTGAACATGATGCATCTAGAAACACATTATGCCACCACTTTCTTTATCCCTGACCACCAGTACTGATGTCGTAGGACATGATACATCTTCATCACACCAAGATATACTGCCATGGGGGTGTATGGGACTCCCTCAACACATCCCCTCAGAGCACCACTAGTACAACTGTACATCCACTGAAATGGATTGTTTTCTCCCCACCTATAGAATATCCATCATGTGCATGGCCTGAGGATGTCTGAGCACATGTAACCTTGTATCGGCTATCTCCAATTTGTGCCTCCCAGACTCACTAATGGATTGTATGGGATACTACAATATAATGGAGGTAGACTATCTCATCACTATCCATGTAGTATATATGAAACAAGGCTAAATACTCTGAAGCATCATTCGGTAGTTACGAACTAGATCTATGGCTAAGTGAATCTGCCACTATGTTCCCCTTCCCAAGAGTATAGACTATCTCAAATTCGTAGTCCTAGAGGAACTATAGCCAATGTCGTTGTCTCATATTCAGATCTTTAGGTGTGAAGATATATCTGCTACTCTTTTGGTCTGAGTAAACACTGAATTGCTCACCCATCAAGTAGTGTCGCCACATCTTCAGTGTGAATACTACTATTGCTTACTCCTAGTCATGAGTTGCATAATAATTCTCATGAGGCCTAAACTATCATGGGCCATAAGTAATAATTGCATCATAATGCATCAGGATGAAACTGATTCCTGTCCCTAATGCATCACAATAAACCACGTTGGGAGTTCCCTCCTCCGATAACCTCAGGATGGGAAGACTAGTTAAGCTCTTCCTCAGCTGTTGAATGCTATTCTAGCATGTCTCTGACCAAAGGAATGGTTTCCCATTCTTCTTCAAGGAATTGATCGGTGCTGCTACTCTCGGGAAATTAGGTATGACCCTCCAATAGTAGCATGCTAATCCAAGGAAGTTATGCACCTTAGTAACACTCCTGGGTGACCCTCAAAAAAGTAATTCCTTGATCATAGAGAGACTCACTACAACTCCGGCCTCTGAGATGATGTGTCCTATGAATTAAGCTATTCGTATCAAGAACTCACACTTAGAGAGCTTCCCATATAACAGGTGCTCCCGGATATTGTCTAGAAGTATCCTCATGTTTACAGTGTGTTCATCCATGGATGTTGAGTACACCATGATGTTATTGATGAAGACCAACATGAAACAATCGAGGTATGGCTGGAAGATCTTGTCCATGAGCCCCATGAACATGGATTGAGTGTGGGTCATGCTGAAAGGCATCACCAAGAACTCATAATGTCCATACCGACATCTAAAGGTCGTCTTTGATACGTCCTAGTCTCATACCCTGAGCTGGTGATTACGTGATCTGAGGCCTATCTTTTAAAACCAATGTGCTCCCTTCTGCTGGTTGAAGAGATCATAGATTCTTGGTCGAGGATATTTTTCTTCATGGTGAATTGGATTAGGCACCAGAAGACCACGCATAGCATCAAACATTTGTCTTCCTTCTTGGAAAACAATAGCCAGTATGCCCATGGAGAAACACAAGGACTTACAAATCCCTTCCATTGTAAGTCCTCCAACTATACCCTCAGCTCTCGGATCTCCGCAGGGGCCATCCAATATGCTGGTATAGATATAGGTGCTTTTCTTGGGTACAAGTCAATACAGATTTCTACCTCTATATGATGTGTTAGTCCTAAGACATGTTCTAGAAAGACGCCCTCATACTCATCCAACATCGCTAGGAACTGTGGACTCATCTCATCCACCGTGTCAAAGGTCTTTCAAGCCAACTTATATGTAATTGTTTGCGCCCTCCTAAACACAAGTCCATATCTATGCTACTTTGTTTTCCTTCTCAACAACAAAAGAAAACTGGCCTCTATCACTATGTGTACATCGCATTGTATGTCTCAAGAAGGAAATTGATGCGTGAAATGTTGATAGCCAGTCCATACCTAGAATGAGGTCGTAGGGATTCAACACCGCTACTCTATGATCCCAACAGAAACTTTCTCCTCTGAGAGTAAGATCACACTGATGGCACCAGTGTGTGACTGCTAGATCTCCTCCCGTAGGAGTATCCAAATGCAAAGGTAAAGCTAAAATCATAGTCATAATCTTAGAGTCCTATACTTAGTATATGGTAAGGAATGAATAGATTGCACTCATGTCAGTAAGCACTACTACTGAAGTAGAGAAGATACAGATTGTACTTGTATTGTCTCAGGGATGTCAGGATTGTGAGCCTCTACTACTTATATTTGGTCCTATCGTCATCCACCTTCTCCCTCAGCTCATGGTGGACTGCCTGGGGGTTGTGGTGGTAGTGCCTGGTGACCCTGACCACCTCCTATTGTACGTCCTGCTCCCCTACCTCATATACTGCCTAGATGACACTCATGTCCCTGCTACTGCCACTACGTCGATGGCCCCTCTAACATCTGACTATCATCTTTGCGGGGAGTCAGACAATCATGAGCTCTGTGACCCTGTCACCCACAGGAAAAATAAATCATGCCTCATTAGTGGCTCCTGCAGCCTCTCAAGCCTCGAACCTCTAACCCTATGTCTCTGGTTCAGCCTCACGAAGGTCTATCCCTCTTGGGATTCTACATCGTCTATCTACTCCCTTTTGTAGATGAATCTACTACCTGTAGTTCAGTTGGGGCTCTCACTGTCGGTTCCTACTCGGTAAGGAAGCTCTCCATCATCAATTCTCTCCCTAGCCATCCAGCCTATGTCAGGATGCGAAGAGAAACTGTCGTAGCTATAATATCTCATCAGTGCCCCACTCAAATGTCTAGGCCCTGATGTAAGGGTATTGTACCATGTTGGTGGAGTTTCAGGAGATTTCCGTAAATCCCTCCAAGTACTAGCCACAATCTGGATACCCTGCTGCAGAAGTAGAAGCACCTCAATATGCATAGATCATAGTCTCGCTAGCACAAACACTACCCTGAAAGGGCTATCAATGTCCGGCCAAGGGAGGGTAATCTCCTCATGCACATTGAGAATCGATCCCCTCTATCATCTTGTTGATCCCTGAAGAAGGCTAGTGGCCCAGATCGCCTTCTTTTCGGCGGGTGTTTCTACTAAGTGAAAGTCCCACAAAACCACCTCAAGCCATTCCTATACTCCCTGGGGGTCCATCTAGCCACAAAACTAAGGTGGCCTCTATCTTCAGAACTCATGCAATGTGCTCAGCTGGCGTGCCTGATCCATTGGTAGAAAATGCTTCTCAACGGGTAGTGGTGCTGCTAGAACAACACTAAAAGCTACCATAACTTTGATTAGTCCCCATACCAGTGACTCATCACTTGGTGGTCCACCGTCATGATCTCTAATCGGAATCCTAGATGGCATTATTTGAGGATGCATCCTATATGAAATAGATGTGCCATAGTCAATAAGTTATACGTGGTGAGATGAATCAAGAAATATCAAGAAAACTTTTCAAAACACCAGCAACCTATTTTTTCATGTACCAAGTCAGAAAACAGAATTCAGGGTCCTGGTGTATGGATACGTCAGCCACCGCACCAACACTAGACTCATTGTACTAAAAACCAAACTCAAAACAGTTTACACCATTTCCTCATTGAATGTATACTCTTAGTTCTTCTAGTATAACTGACCTCCCTCTGATACCACTTCGTCATGACCCGTCCCATGGGCCCCAGACGTGACAACTACAATCCTGCCTTCAATAGGCTCGGGGATGGTGACTAGCACCTGATGGATTTTCCAAAACAGGGAAGACATTTCCTTAGAGATCTGTTCACACTCAAAAATTAAAATTAATGTAAAACCCCAAAAAACGTATGGTATAACCACGAGAGTAATGTAAATTTACAAGTATAACTGTAAACTAAAAACAGTGGGTCAGAATACAATCCCTATAAACTAAAATGAAATTAAACAGTTGTCGCATCTTCCTTGGAGCTCTACCTAGAAGGTAGTATTTGTAAGTCTGAATTCGAAGAAGAGGATCTCGAATGCTCCCATCTCACCAAGCTCCTCCAAATCCAAAATAGTAAAAGTCATCCTCAGAGCTACAATATTATGCACCAGACAGACACGTGCATGTAGAACTCGTGTATGGGAGAGTATAATAAGTCAATAGGGGACCCCGAGACCCCTAAAGGTCTCTTAGTAATCAAAAATATAAAAAATAACAAGAAATACCACAAAGATAATATCCAAAAAATGATCAAAATCATGAATCACAAAGCAAAACAGAGAGCTCACACTATGGGTATAATTTCAAGGTTACTGGGTTTACTAGTCAAAAATCCAAATCATACTATCCATAGTAAATCTACTGTAGACCCATATAGGTCACTATATGTTGACCTATATTTGTCGCTAGATGTTGACCCGTATTTTTCACTGGTGTAGACCCAAATTCGTCGATGGTGTTGACCCTTATAGGTCACTAGTGCTGACCTGTATTGGTCACTGATACAATGGTGGGGATTATTAGTAGTACCACTAGATCATCCCACTTTTCTCTTTCTAATTTTGACCCGTATTGGTCACTCTTCTTCTTCATGTCATAGCCAGCCATTGGATTCCCACAGGTAGCATGCCTGATCTCTAGATTATTCTTCTCCTCATCCCATCAGTCATATTTTAACCAGTATGAAGTCCAAAAAAAGAAAACCCAAGAGACCTCCCATTCATAGGGGTCCCAAGGTGATAGATGGTGCGTCGAACGGACGCCCGGTTTGTGAGAAATGGGCACTTTTGTGAAAAGGGATCAGTTGGATTCTAGTCTGATCCAACCTAAGTTGCACATAAAAATCTATAAAAAATATTAGAGTTCCTCCAAAGGACCACCTTCTCACAAGGGTCCTTATACCATATAGTGTGCATCAATCGGATGCTCGGTATGTTAGTTACACCATTATTCATGAAGCAGGGGTGATCACACCTCAGTTCGGGCCGACTCGATCAGGCCCGCTAGAATATACCAAAAGGACCGCTTCCAAAAAGTGGTCACAATGGTACAGGCATTGTGATAAATGGAAATTTAGTTAATCAGTTACAGTCGTTTCATTATTAGGGGTTCGGTTGGGTGAGGGCCAGGTCTGACTTGGTCAGGCCAACCCAACGCAACCGGTCTAAGGTTCTACCTGACCCCATACATGTCCAGCCCGTTATGGGTTAGCCCAGTTTACTAGGTCCACCCCATCAGGTTCGGGTAGGCTACTTTGTGGGCCTAGGCTGTAGTTGTCCTGACCTCCCGTGTGGTGCTCGACCAACCAGCATTGGCCCACTAGTCTGTGGGTCCGGCCCGGTGGGCGGGTCTGGCCAGTTCAGTCAGCCTGCGTCCGGCCAAGTCCTCCTGAAGGTGGACTGTGTCTCCATCTGTCCCCATAGACCCATGACCCTTTCATCTATCCTGTGGGGTGCTACCCCACCACTTGCAATATTCATCCAGGTAGTCGAACAATATCTAGCCGAAGCAGCGTGGGGTCGTGGCTGCTGCTGCCATCAGGGCCTGCGGGCACTGCCCTTCTCCAATGTGGTTGGCTCGGTCCAGCTGCCTCTGGCCACTATGGCATGCGACAGAGCACCTCTTTCCCATCACCCATGGCTATTTGTCGCGGGCCTCCTCCGGCCACCAACGGCCTCTGCCGGCTTGGTGCACCGACGGTTCTTTCTACAAGCCACTGGATGTTCTCCGGTGGTCCGTTCTTGGTGTCGTCTGCACCTATGAGCCCCTCAGTTCACCGCCACCACTACATGATGCATATCTCTACCATGTCGTCACATTACCTGGTCACGCACAGGAAACATAAGAACAACTAGATTGACATAGGGTTCGGGACTTGTTCGGATTGGTCTGTGCCCTCTGCAATAACGTTTTAACACGGGCTGTTAGGAACAATCATAGAATGTTGAAATAACTCCTAGATTGTAACCCCTCATCAACCTACTGTTTTTAAAGAATGATTTTCGGATCAACCAGTAGATCGGCTGATCTTCATTCTTCATATAAATCATGATTGGGGAAGGAGGAATATCACAATATCGAAAACAAAAACCCCTTCCCGGATGAGACGTCCATTGATGATGATCAAAAGAACGCCCTTAATCCTTGTCATCAGTTCATGATTCGGTGGAACTCAATACCATTCATTGAATCTTGTCTCATCCTCTAGGTGGTTCTTCGCCAGCGTCCATCATTCTTCGTTGAGGAAGTAGTCCACCGGCATTTCGTTGGAGGTTCTCCCATGTTTATTCCATTTGTTCGCAAAAAAATGGTTTTAATTAAAGATAACACTCTCAATGTTGTGTTCATTAATGTGATTCATTAATGAACTACAATTCATAGGGTACCGTAACCACATGAGCGGTGAGGTTGTGCAATCAAATGGTAATGGTTCATTTATTGACCCATAACCGTTTTGTTGTTAGACTTCTGTTACGCATCATTTCCACTCAACAGTTATAGAATATTAAATAAGTTTATTTAATTTTTTATATCAAAAGGTCCAAAAATATCTTTCCCGGTCGACATTCGTCGACCGAATTTAGGCGCCCCTTAGGCGAATCCTAATATTCCAGATTCAACGGTTCCCTTAGATTTTCAATCTACACCCCAGTTCAAAATTTAAGAAAACATTCTTGCACGTCTATTAAACGTACTTAAATAATGTTCATAAATGTGTTTTGGGCACCCTAGGCCTCCAAATCACATGTCTTCATAGATCTTGGCCACACATTCACTTCAACAAACCGCAAAAATATTTTATTAAAACTTTTGTTGTATTACATAACCGTTGTAACAAACTTTTACTTATTTTGCTATTCATTTGAAAAAATAATTAATTTTTTCTCATTAGAATATTGGGAAATTATTATTCTACTTTTGGAATATAATTGAGAAATTTTAATTCCTATAAGTTCCATAAATCCGTTTTACAATAGGCAAGATAAACACAAAGAAAATCATTTTTTAGGAGAACAATTTTTTATCTTAAAATGATATTTATTTCATATATTTTCACATAAAAACTACTAGATGAATGTTAAAATATGTTGATGAATATATAATATTAAATATTAAATACTTTTGTTAATAATAAATTTTTTATTAAATTTATTAATTAAATAACATTCCACATATTAGAATTGTGTTCAAAAAAATAAATCTTTTTACATTCAAATAACTATATCATAATTAAAACCCATTATATAAAAAATTTATGAATGATTCTTTAAGACATACCATTAAAATTAATTAAAATTATTTTTTAATATTTTTCAATATATCATTCAATATAATAATTTTTAACACCTATAATAATTCATTTTCCCATAAAAAAGGTCTTTTCGTCCTGAAATTATTTTAATATGATTTAATGATGATTTAATAGGAGTTTATAAATAGTTTTCAAATAGGTAAATCAAATATATATATCATTAATATTGTGTTAGATCCTATTTAGAGTTGTTAACACAGTGACTTTGGGAAAACCATCACATTAAATAGTTATACATAAATACTATATCATGGTTACCTTAAACATGGTGTTTCACATAACCCAATATAGCAATATAAATTATTTAAAGAGAAATAAATTATTAAATCATGAAATTTTATAAAAAATATATTTTGGATGGTTTTTTTATAGAGGGTAGGAATACAACCATGCTCTTTAATTATAACTAGGATATAATGGCTTCCTTATTAAGTAGGATGATTTATGTTGAATCATTCTTTAATTTTGAAATTTTTCTAGCCTTAAAGATACCTTCTAGGTTATCTAATCATGGTGATATAGGATGATATTTCTTAGGAGGCTTCCTCCATATGTTCCTAGGGGTATATAGTCTTGTTGTCTTGGATGCGGTGAAAGTAGGCATGAACCCTCAAAGGATGATCTTGTGGATCAGTAGGGATGTTGATGACATCCTTGTCCACCTTGCGAAGGTAAGGGTGATATATATTTGTTCCCTTCAATGTAATTATCCTAAATATATTTTACAAGGATGTCGGTGTTATGTGTTTCTCTATGACCAATATTCAATAATACATCCAACATGTATTTTCCCCCGAAAGGATATCATGAGCTATCTCCTATGTCAGGATGTATCCATTGATATAGTACCATTGGATCATCTCTCTCATCAAATATTATTATATGGGATAGTTTAGTGAAAGTGTACTCATGGGTGGAGGGACCACAAATTTTATCACTATGGGGTATGTATTACGTACGTTGGATAGTAAGTTTAGTAGCCTAAGGAGAATCATGTGGAATTCTACATTATACCAGTAGGATGACAAGATGTGAGGTGTGTATTGATACTAAAATTTTGATCTTAGGGAACAATATCATATTTTCTTAATATCCTAAAGATCGTGAAGATTATAATGGTCCAGAATAGAAAGAAAACAAACATGGGATGTATTAATGAAACATCCTTAGTAAAATTAAGGTCAATCTATTACATTCATTGTAAATGGATTCATGTGTAACTTACTATTTTTTTTAATGTCCATCCTAGACTGTAACATTTTGATCCAGTGTTCACCTACCATCTAAATTTTGGTGGTCAATATGACATTTACCAGTGATTCTTTGAAATAAACGTGGTTGGAGGGGATGGGTGGTCAGGCTCATCTCACCCTTTATATATATTTTTTCATACTATATGAATCTCTTAATAATATAATTTATGTTCACTAATCATAAAAAATATTATTGTTAGTCTGGTTACCATTGTGTGAGTGATTTCATTGAAACCATATTTCAATGTGAATATATTAGTTTATCATAGATTATATATAAATGTCAATGCCATTATTTATATAAAAGAGGTTCTATATTGATCACATCATTTTTATACATTATAGGTTCTCCCAATATATTGTATTAGTCACTATTACTTCAATTAGAAGACACATAATTTGGAGCTATAATATTTATCACCATCAATGTAGATGTTGGGTGTTCATGGAACAAGGATTAGAGCCCTGGTATGGGATAGCTATATATCTCTATATAAGGAATCAAAACCCACATATTTTAGGGTATATTAATATGAAACATCATTTCTTTCAAGTTTATATGATAAAGACCATTGGGGTTCCTTTTTAGGTCAGGTTTTTATGACCAATGGGGTGTTTGGATTGATCCTCAATGAGGAATCCTATGTATCCTAGTTAATATGAATCAAATATTATATAGTTTGAGTTTCACTATTTTATATCATGTGGATGGTCTAATCCAATTTGTTTAATTTCATGTGTTAAAGACATGTTCTATGCAGTTTATGGTCTTACATCTTTGAATAATAGGAAAATGAGTTCTTAGAGACAGTTTATGTTGGGTTTATATATTGATATCACTTTTCAGTTTATCATACAGGGAATATGGGCCTTTGATAATGGTTTAAATCAAAGAAAAGAAAACATTTATTATGATTTGTTATATGTAATATGTCCCTTCATGGATTGTTTATCACATGGATTAGGGTCCATTCGGAATGATATATTAGAGAGGACATGGCTCTTTGAGTAGGAATTATCACAAGAAATATGTCCTATATTGTATGATTTTCCCTAGGGAGTTTTTTCAAATAAGAATGATTTCCAATAGGATGTGGGGTCCTTTGATCATGATTTATCACCTAGAATATGACGACTGGGGGATGGTTTCTCAAGGGGAATATGTCCCATTGATAATTATGTATTGTAAGGAAAACAACCATTTATATAGAATCTCATAATGGATAGGTAATTATTGGGAAGTGTTAGGGATTATTCTTGGGATTATAATATTGGTGAATCTCACAAAAAGATCACATATATGAGTTCTTTAATGACTGTATGATTGGGTATTATACTTAAGGATGAGTCCCTACACAAGTGGATACTTCATGTAGATTTATTTCTGGACATGTATAAAATCATTTAGTGTATGTTCCCATGCTGAAGAAGTTTCAATTTAAACCTAGTACAAGTCCCATGTTTTTTACAAAAAAAAATTATATGTGTGGGGTTACACATAGTAGTAGGCCATATGCATTCCCACTTCTCAATGATATATAGTGAGATGAGAAAGTATGATTTGACACATTAGATAAATAGACCTTTGAGAAATTTTTTTTTTCTTTATCGAGACATTTCCTTTTTATCTATACGAATCATATAATATAACAAAGGCATCCACTATGTTCCCAACCGAGTGGAATTATTCTAATAAAACCACCATGATAGTAATTATGATCCATGGTATGTTTCATCAACATCTTATTTAATGAAACTAACACAATAAAGGGTGTATATTTCCCTGACTACCATAAGTGACCTATCATTTAGGGAGGAAAATTCCATAGATTCATTTAATCAAGTGAATAAAAGATTAATTAGGGGATTTCTATTGTACAGAACCTAATCATGTTCTTAATGAGGATTTGGAGATTACTCTATAATTTTTAATATATAAAACTAACATGTGAAATATTGTTCTCAACCGCATATCAAGGGGAATGATTGTTTCTCAAATCTGGGGTTTGGGCGAAGGCTCATGCAAGAATGAGGCCTAAGTGAATATTATCCCTAAATAATAAGGTTACCCATGAATTCATCCTAGTTTTATGGTATATAAAATTGGTTTATCAATAATGGATGATTGGGGTGAAGGTTTTCATTAATATGGAGTCATGGGTGAGGTTTCACCCAAGTAGTATGGGGTAGGGAAGATATAGAACCTTAATGAAGGTAGGCCGATGTGGTCTCCCTAATATGATGATAGCTTGAGTTTTCATCCCATTTGATAGGTAGGGAGAATTAGTAACTCTAGTATAGAACCTTGGGTGTAGGTTTCCTTAGTTTGAAGCTTCTTGTGTATGACCAAATTGAGGGGATCCTAGGTGATAATTTTCATTTGTGTGGCTCTTTTCCCATGTATTCGAGGACTAGTGAAGAAGTGGTAATTTATGAAGGATTTAATTTATTATTCCTTCTTGTGACATTGATACCCTAATTATTATTTATTTTTAATTTTGTTTTATAAAAAAATCATCTAAATAATTATATTCTAGAGATGATGACATTCGAAGTCTCTCTCTCAAGGGAATCCATTCACCTTTAATGTTTGAGTTTGTTATTAAGTAACCAAAAATAGGGACCCATGTGGTCTATTTATAGAAAAATATTAGGAAGAGAGAGCATAAAATATGGGAATGGAATGTGGTTTATTAAAGTGGTTTTTTCATGAGATACATTCACTTAAGTGTACTTATGCCTATTTTTAAAATGATAGTGGTGGAAATGATGGTTTTTTTGTGCATGTAGATTTGATGATCCCATGGAAAAAATCTTAGGGTCTAAGAAAAATTACCCTAAGAATGGACTGGGGTATTGGAAAATGTAACTGGGGATCACGCACATGGCCATGGGAGAAATGATACTTCTAATAAAAATTATTTTTTTCCTTCACAATATCATTGTTTTAATCATTTTTAAAAAGGAGCACCAAAAATGAGTAACAAAAAATAATATCTTGTGAATATCGATGTGAATAATCATATGAATATGAATGATCACTCATATGATATCTTACCATATGAAACCTTTATTTTATACAAAGCCTCATTTGGTTCAACATATGTTTCATTATTTTATGTTCTCAAATACTTCATAACCTAAAAACCAACAATATATAAATAATAATTTGATTCCAACTAAGACACCTTAGGCACTGACTTTTTGATTCAATGCTAAAACAAGAACATTATATATATGATTTTATGAAATTTGAGACAACCCCGACATAACATGAATATTTTTTACATCATTTTGCAACAAAATTCATTAAACTCACTAATAAACACAAAACTCTAGAAACTAAAGGTTTACTGTCTTTGGAGACTAGCTACATAAAATTCAAATTTGATATTTTTTTTATTCATCACCTTTTAGAAATATCTTTATCATGTTTTATCTTTCTAGAAACATTATATATGATACCGTTATTAATTACCCTTGTAATTGAGTCATAATAAATTATTAGATCATATTCATAAAAAGATAGAATTGTATCAACTATTCATAATGGGATATATCATATGAAATTGAAAATGAATATCATTGAAGTAATGTTTGATTAAAAGAATATTGAATCACAATATTTTAGCATGAGTTATGATAGAAGGAAATATACAATCAAAGGATTATACATATATCATGATGTAAAAATATACAGATATCAAACAATAGTAATAATACGCAGTGAAAATCCAATGCATATGGGAAATCATATAAATGTTGTGTAAACATAAGATTAATAATTAATAACATTATGAAAATAGATAACCACATTCATGTACGCACATAAGAATGTGAACCAATTTATCTACAATAATGGACACACACAAACTTATGAAAAAAGCTACAAATAATAATTTCCAAAAATATACACGTGAACTAAGAAACTCTTAATCTTTTCCATAAACAACATTATTATTTTAGTAGATATAAAACATTACCCACTAAATTTTAATTTCATATCAAAACCAAATATCATATAATGATAAACCAAACATATGTATTAAATTTTAATAATAAAACATTTAAAATTTCTTCATTGTTTTATCAAACCATGAAAAAAACAGTATTTCAAGAAAACATCATCATGATATTATCATAAACCATCAAGAAAACAATAGTGGAATATATTGTGATATAATGTACCTACTGAAGTATAATAACCATTAAGAAATTCAAAAATTTATTATAAATTATTTTAGAATAGAATTATAATTTCTTGTAAAATAAGATATATTATCATGTCATTTTTTTAAATTTTATTTTAGAAGAAAATAGTTTAAAAAATAACTACAAAATAACTTAATTTGAAAAACCATGAAAACATGGAAAGGATGTTTCTTAAATAAAACTGATAAATATGGGGGAATGTGTGTTTATTTTGATAATGTTTTAAAATTATATTTTATCAAAACATTTGTAATTAATTCCAATGTTGGAAAAAAAACCATATAAATATCATTAAAAGAAGACTCCTTTTGAAATGAATGAAAAGTCCATTGAAAAATAACTTTATAAATCATAGAAGTTCTTATAAAGGCATCTATAAAATAAATTAAAAAAATGGACATGGAGGAGATGAATTCCCAACCCCAAAAATAGAAAATATGATTAGTTCCATTTATAAACATACATTCTGTTGAATTTTAAAAAAATGGTATGTGAGATTCCAATCATACATTTAAATCTAGAAAATAATTATATGTGAAGAAAATAAATGTGTTTTTATGGATATATAACATACAATTTCTCTAAGTGAAATTTTAATATAAAAAAACTTGATTTCAATTTGAGATTGAAAAATAAAACAGTATAGCTTCGTTAACTTTGGAATTATATTCCCTAGAGATATAGATACTTGTATTGGGTAATAAAAAAATTATTTTTTTGAAATTTATTATAGAACACCCCCATGGTAGATTATATTCTCCAAAAAAAATATATGTAGTGAATATCGAATGTATCTCAATTAATGTAAACTTGAGATATAAAAAACCTATTCATATATCCCATATTGGTTTTATGTGCTATATCAACATGTATAATCAATTTTGTTTTATTGTTAATCTATATAAAAACCATGCTTCTTATTTTACATTATTCCATTTATTTAAAAAAATTAATTAACCAATTTTCAATCATTATTTATTAAAATTAATATTTGGTTTCTAATTGTAAAATATTTTCTACTCTAACTACATTATGGAAGTGTTTAACTCTGTAAAATAATGACAAAAACCAATAGTTCTGAGCTAGATACTATGTGACCTTCTACACATCTGAACATGTGAAAGAGGTTGATGAAAATAATTGAGGGTCTAAATCTGTCAATGGTGAGATTATACCCTTTGTATCACGTCATGAAAACAATAAATAATAACATCAATATATAAATAAAATATATAATAAGATTAATATATACAAAAATAAAATATGGAATAGAAGATATAATAACTATGATAAATATATATATAGGGTATATGGTAAGCAAATAAAATAAAAACAACCACTGAAATCCCAGTTGATCCCCATCTAGAATCGCCAACATCATCCCATTCAATATGTTCAATCATCTGTCATAGGGCCATTTCCCTTCATTTGATCCCAAGGCAGGCTATATATAAGTGTATAAAAAAAATTAGTAGGGTGTGAGTATAAGACTTGGATGCACACCACTAATGTCCCTTAACATTAGTGAATAAAATATAAAAGTGTATTTTGTGAACTTAAACTGGGTAAAAATATTATAATAATATAACACACAAGTACCAAGAATATGACGGGTCCTTGTGGATTATATCTACTTGCTTCAACACCATACCAAGAGAAACATAACATATTCAGTAAAAATCATGTAGAACATTGGTAACTAGAAAAAAACATCACCCTTGATTGTATAGCCCCAAGAATGTAAAACATGCCACTGGTAGGATATCCCATCCCAAATCTGGAACATCCTTCTTTTATGGATATCCCCATGAATCTGACACATCCTAATGTGTGGAATAGTCCAAATACTTTCCAACCTATATCTAGAACATTCATATCTGATGATAGTCTCATGCATGGGTTACATATCACATGTTTCCCCAACGGGAGAAACCTTTACACTCAACTGATGTAAAAAAATATACCATATATGATACATAATGAAAATGATAGATCAAGCATCATGGGAAGTCAAAGAGTATCATAATAAACGTCATCATAATCCATATACAAACAACAAAAGCACATGTCAAAGCATACACTCACAAACCTCATGTGATTAGGCATCAAACATAGGTTTCACGGGATACACACGCATGCCAAAATTCAGGTCAATAACCCATATTGGACATCTAATAATGTCAAATAATTACTACCTCTACACATATATGCCAACAGTCATGTCAAAAACCCATGTAAGAAATGAAAAAAAACATAAGGACTTCCTACCTTAGCTACAATGATGATTCATGCCAATGGATGATGTCTGAGTTTAATTGCACAACTAAATACTCATAGCGACTAGAAACAAATACAGTTTTGAAATTATTCTTTTCGACAGAAACCCAATTGTGCTGATTAATTTTTAATCTGATCAATATCACATGAGATATTGAAGAGATAATTCTGAAAACATAATAATATTATATGAAATAACATAGTAGAGAGAGGGAGATAAGAGAGAGGCATCAGTGACTTGGGAGGGAGGTGTTTTATCCTCCTTGTGGTGCACACTCCCACCTTTTCCCCATTTTATATTTTTTTTCTAATCATTTAATCTATTTTCCCCATATTTCATCATTTCTTAATTCCACTCTCTCCCCATAAACTCATGTGGCACACCCCTTCAGCTCCTGTGTTTTTTATTTAAAATCTATTTTAAAAAATATTAAATCACCCATTTAATATATATTAAAAAGTATTACATATATATATATATATATATTATATACACATTATATATATAGACCTACATATATTTTTTTGTACATAATATAATTTATTAGATAGAAAAATTATTGTTTTACCTAATTTAAAAATAGTAATAACAATTATTATTATTATTATTTTATTAAATCTCTTCACCATTTCCATCATCCATTATTTCTATTAAATTTTTCTCTTTTATTACTAAATTTAAAATTCTCAATTTATTATTAAAAACAAGAATAACCCATAACATCATGGCTTTCATTGTTTATAAATAAAAATTGTAATATATTTAATCATTATTTTAGTATATTTATATATATAAATATATTCAAAAATATATATATATATTTATATATATTTATATATATATTTATTTACACTCAATCATTTGTAAAAATATATATGTACATATATATTTAACATATATATATAGATATTATATATATACATTTATATATACGCCTACACATGAGTAGTTGGGGTTTGACTTAGTGGTAAGCACCCCGTAATAATATATAAAAAATGGGGGTTCGAAACCCATTGGGCGCAGGTGTTGTAGCATTACTGTAGCGTACTGTAGCAGTGGTGACACTGTAGCAACGACATGCACTATAGCGGTTTCAGGTCACTATAGCTGCGGCAGAGCACTGTAGCTGCGGCAAGTACTGTTTGGAACTGTAAGAGGCGGGTACTGTTGTAGTACTATTCACAGAATGGGCCTTAGGGTAACAAATTTTTCCTACGAGCCATGTAATGGGCTAAATTCCCACTGGGCCTTCGGGCTATGTAATGGGTCTCCCTCTACCCAGTTAAAGAGGTCATTGCTTTAATTTAAAAATAAAAAAGGCATTAGCACCATATTTTAAAAAAATATGCCTATACATGTATAGATATACATATATATTTATCTCATATATATACACACACACATGATATATATATATATACTCACACACAAAAATATTTCCTAAAATTAATAATAATGACAAAAGGTATTATCATTATTAAATCTCCAATATTATTACCATAAATAATTTCATTATTTATCACATGTAAAAATATCATCATAAGTACAATGTCCACTCATTATTTCCACCACTACACTCTTATTAATTGTCTAAGTATATTACCTGTTTTTCTTTGATAATAACAATAATAATAAAATTATTATTCATATTTATAGTTATCGAAAAAACTTTTACATACCACTTATTATTAATCTTACATGTGATGCAACTAAACACCCGATCTTCCAAAACATTATCTCACACCTAGAGGAAAACCCATATTTCGGACATAATGAAGTTCCTAGGCATATCATATGTGAAATCGTTTGGATTATACTCTATTGTTTTTAGAAAATATTTATAATGAAAATATAAAATAAATTTTCCTCATGCACAATTTGACCAAACATCTAAAACACAGAAATGTTATGCTCCGCCTGGGGTAAAAACGCATTATAGAATTAATGGTGGTCTCAAATTTCTCATACGAGACACCATTTGCAAGTTACTTTATTTTTCTGTAAAAAAATTTAATTTATAATATAACATATAAATTATTTTTATTTTATCAATATATAGACTCTAAAGTCCCAATAATCTCTTTCTAACAAAATTCATAACTCTATGAATATTTCATAGAATATTCAAAATTATTAATAGATATTTTACTATTCAATAAATCCATAATAAATGAAAGTATTTAAATATTAAATTTTCGTGCCAAAACTTCTTATAACTTATTAATAAAAGTGGTTTCTATTATCTTTTAAATTTAATAACGTTATAATTATCTAGATGATACTTATTATTTTCTTTAAGAAGTTCTTTAGATCAAATATCCACTAATTACCATTGTAATAGGTTCTATATTTAAATTAATATATTACTAATTAAAACATTTTGAATTCCACAATAGGTGTTCACAATTAATGCATTATAATTCAATTCGATCCCATTGAAAGGAATATATAATGAACATATTTTTTATTCAAAGATAAATTCTATACTATCAACATCTTCACCTTATTTACAACCACATATATATAATAAACAATATAATAAAAATTCTCAAATAAAATAATGCTAGAAATAATTCACGAAGGCACATATCATAATTCCAAGAGGCATTGGGTCAATCTAATGTAAGAAATATGCACATATAACATTTAAACCTACAATATTATGATGTTGAATGGACACACAAAGAATAAAATATTTTATCATATCAACATCATTTTTTTCACCCGAGGTGAATCTAATCAAATGTAATATCAAAAAATATAAACATAATTTCCCACTTTAAGGAAACTCGGAGGTACACTATATAATGTTGATTAGAACATGACATAGTTACCATGAATGAGTCCCAACGATCCTAAATCCTATCTATCCAGTCCAAAATCAAGGTAAATGGAATATAAATGGTAGTGAATAACATCTAATTGATACCATTTTCTGACATCTTGTGCAGATCAACCAGGTCCGAACCAAATTCAACGTGACCTCATGTGCATCTCCCGGCATTCAAGAGGATGTTGAATAGCATCGAGAGTCTAAATACTGAAGTGGAGATACTATTATATATGTATCATGTCATTGGATTGGTAAATAATTACATCAATATAGAAATTAAATAAATAATCAGTGTAATACATGTCGAAACTAGAATATGGAATACAAGATACACTGACAAGTCTAAACATGGATATAGGGTATGGGGCAAGATAGTAAAATATAAATAGAAACTAATGTCCCACTTAAACTCAATCTATTATCATTTATATCCTCATGTTCCATATTCTCAATCACCCATCATAGGTCCCTTACGCTTTTACAGATCCCAAGGAATTCTAACTACGACCACATCGAAAATGATTGAGTATGGTGTTAGTAGGGGACTCTATTGGACACTAAAAATGTCCCTTAACATTAGTTCATAAAATATAAAAGTGTATTATATTAATATAAATAGGGTAAAAATATAATAAAAATATATCAAACAAGTTCCAAGTACATGATGATTCCTAAGGGATCGTGTCTACCATATTTGGTGCCATGTCGAGTGAAATATACCTACTTCAGCACAATTCCTTATATAAAATCAGTAACTATCCAGAACCATCCTACTCTCGTGGATATTCCCATGAATGTGACACATTCCAATAATAGGGATAGTCTATGTACATGATTACCAAGTTATGGCCCATCCATCTTGAGTGGATATCTCAAACATGCGTCAAATCTCACTTATTGACACAAGTCTAGAAAATCCCTCCAGAATGGATATCCTCAAGCATGCCACACATCTTGGTGATTTAATTAGTCTAAATACATAATGATTATATAATGGAACATTCACTTCATAGGATAGTCTCATGGATGTGTCACATCTCACATGTAGGTCTAATAGGCCAAACCTACATGCTCACTATAGTAGAAAAAATAAATCTTATAAAATACATAATGAAAATTACAGATCAAAAATCAGGTGAAGTCCAGTAGTATCATGAGAACAGTCATCACAATCCATATAAAAACAACACAAGCATGGATTAAAAGCTACAATCGCACATATCTCTTGTGATCAAGCATCGAACATAGGTCTTAAGGTCTACACATGCACACTAAATAATAATGTCAATAACACATATAGGACATGAACTACTGTCAGGGAATTCCAAATGATATACACTCATTCTAAAAAAACACTTCCATAACCCATATAAGATATGCACAAAATTTATGGACATTCTACCATTGGTACAAAGACTATTGATGGAAATGGTTAATTTCTTAGTTTAATTTCACCACTACATCCTCACTGCCTTAATAAACAGTAATAGGTTAAAAATTATTTTCAATGAGAAACACCCAATGACACCAACGACGTGTCAATATAATCAATATCACATGAGATATTAAAAGTATAATTTTGAAACAATATTAATAAAATAAAATAAAATATTAGAAATGGCATGAGAGACCTATGGGGGGCAAGAGAGGTGTGAGATCCTCCATGTGGTGCATACTCCCACCATTTTCCCCTTCTATATTTTCCCTATAATTTCATTTATTTTTTCCTTAATTGAAAATTTATTAATTTATCTCTCTCCCCATACACCCATGTCACACACCACATTAAATCGTGTATTTTTTATGTAATTTACCCTTTTAAACATATTAAATCACCAATTTAATATCTATTAAAATGTCAAAAATCTATATACACACATTATATATACAAACATACTCGCATATACATATATGAAACATCATATATATATATATATATACATATTTTACCCATATATATGCACACATTGTATACATATACAACTTCAAAAATATATATATACATATTTTATTTTATCAGAGAAAAATATAATTTTCCCCAAATTAAAAATAATAATTACAGCAATTATTTATTTTAATTTTATTAAATTTCATTATCAGCTCCATTATCCGTTATTTACATTAATTGTTTCTATATTTTATTACTAAACTTAATTATTACAATTTATTATTAAACACATGAGTCACCCATTACTTCATGGGTTTCTTTATTTTTAAAAATTTTCTAATGTTTATTTAGTCACTCATTAAATGTATTTTAAAATTCCTCTATATGTATTTATGTACTTATTTATACGCATTATATATATATGCATCCATATATAAAATATATATATATAAGTTATATATATATACATTATTATATATATATAAGACAACATACGTATATATATACATATATATTTATCCCATATATATGCACACAAGTTATATATATATACACACATAAAAAATTATTTTTTAAAATTAATTATAATGAAAATGAATTTAATTATTATTAAATCTCCACCATTATTACAACACAAAATTTCATTATTTATCCCATGTACTAATATCATCATTAGTACATTGGACACACATTATTTCCACTATACCTTAATTTTTTATTGAGGAATTATATTACAATTTTTCTATTCGACAAAAGTAATAAAAATTTTAAAATTATTACTTTTATTTGAATCCTCCTTATAAAATATTTATATACCAATTATTATTACACTTAACCACGATGAAACTACATTTCTGACACACACAAAGCTTATGTCATGCCTATAGTAAAACTTGCATTCAAGACCTAATGGTGTTCTCATATTTCTCATATATACCAATATTTAGAGGATATTCCTATACTTATGTAAAATATATATAATAAAAATATAACACAAACTATCCGCATATGTGATTCGACCAAATTACTAATGCCAGCAAATATTTTATGGCGATTAGTGTAAACACCACATCTTAGAACAAATGGTGGTTTGAGTTTTCCCATAGAAGACATGGTTTTTGGGTTATTTCTCTTTTTTCATAAAAACAATGCATGTATAATATAATATATTCATTATTTTCATTTTATCAATATTGAGGTAATAAGAACCCCAGATTCCCTTGCAAACTTAGTGCCTAACTCTGAAAATATTCTGTAGAATATTCCAAATTATTAATTGAGAGTTTACCATTTTATAAATTCATAATAAATATAGGTATTGAATATTATATTTTCACACCCAAAATACTTGTAATTTATTAATAACGGTGTGTTTTATTATCATATAAAATTGACGATGGTACAAACTCATTTATTGATACAAATATTATCATTCAAATATTATTTAAGCTAATGAAATAAATTTTTCTAGTTATTTTTTCAATCACATGTTCACTTTAAGGAAGGAATATGTGTGTTTCTTGTAAATGGAAACCATGATGAGCATTTTTTAGGTAATTTTTTAATATCAACGGGTTACTTTTTAAGGGTAATTAATTTTTTCTATTGCCCCTGAAATACATTTTTTAAATATAAATTATTCATTAAAATCACATATTTATAATATTGTTTCTTTATATTCCTTTATTTTTTTAACCATTAAGTAAGTATTATATCATTAATGTACATGGTTTAGCCGATTGAAATAAGAACATGTTAGGCAAGTGATTTTCAAAGAATATAAAGTTCTATAATAGTAACATCATTTTATTAGAAGAATAATGTTGTTAATATAACATCATTATAGTGAATAATGTTATTTATAATGAGTGTATGTGAGAAGTTAATTCAATAATAAAATGAATAACAAGGTACTTTAATGAATTTAATCCTTATTCAAAAGGGATCCTTCAAAATATAGGATTTAAGATTCTATCTTGGAAAAAAAGATACTAGACATCTAATAAGCTTTCAAGAAAAGGAAAATTGGGAAACAATAAATTGATAATGAATGTAAAATAAATTTTTGAGAGGGGGAAATTGTGGTTCCTTTTATAAGTTATTTTTTAGTTTCATTTATGAAAATATTAATTCCTTAATATATAAGGTTTTCATTTTAAAATGAATGTGAATTAAAAGTAAAAATAAGAGATATTTTTACTTAATCTCCTTACAATATATATTTATAAAAAATTCGTTATATTTTATTTCATTATTACTATGTTTAACCCTTTTTAACTTAATTTATCTTTTATGTTGTAACACATTTTTAACATGATATCTTATTTTTATGACTAAAAATTAAATAAACACTCTTACCAAACATTAATTTTTTGATGAAATGTTTTTAATCCATTAAATCTAATTCAATTTTTAAATATGTTATCTTTTATTTTTAAATTAAAATAAGGATTATAATGAAGAAAATAATTTTTATAGATAAATGACTTTTTAAACTTCATGTGTTCTTAATTATAACACCTTAATGTTCTAAAGTAAGAACATTATAGTCAATAGTATGTATAACACTTTAAACCAAGCGTGTAATGGAATATAATATAATTAATATTTGAAATAGATTCAATAATTTTGTGTTCATCAAACACCGAGTTAGCGTGTGTTACATGCCAGAGCTATGTTCTTCGATAGCTTGTGTTACTGACAAAATCAAGTTTCACCAAATAACAATGTATTATTAAATTGTTATTATTTAATATAATATAATATAACCTAACTATTATGTTACATGTTATGAATATTATTAACTAGATTATTAAAATATATGGTTTACACATATATGAAATGAAACCATGGGTTACAAATTAATTACAAACAGAAATAAGAACTTATTGGATATAAAATGAATTATTCTTATTTTTATTCTTATAAAAGTTTTTTATCATAATAAACATAATTAATTATAATTAGTGAATTATTTTAATGAAATATATATTTTATATTTTCAATCAATTATTATTGATATTTATCCATAAGTTTGATATGCATAAGAGAAGACCAAACCCTATTTTACCCCTAAAAACCTATATTTTTATAAAGGCCATTTCAAAGACTTTTAATGGATTAGCCATTTTAAATTTAAATTTTGACACTTTTATTGATTTAATATGTCCAAAAAAATTAATCTTTTAAATAGAAACAACATAATATAGTTTAATTAAATTTTTTATATTTATCTTAAACATTTAATTTATTAACGAATAGATAAAAATGTTAAACTTTTGTTCAAACCTACAATATATTTCATTAATATAGATATATTATAATATCAATTGGTTTTTAAGTTTAAAAGGATCATTTTTTTTTAAAATTAATAGATATTATTTCATTTTAATCAATTTCCAAATGGAAATTATTATAAAAACATTTCAAACTTTGAGACATTTTTACTTTAAAACCCCACATTTTCATCCCTCCCATAGTATGAATTTTAAATTAACTTTTTCGACTTCTATAATTATAATATGGAAAAATGGATTCTATATTTGGAATTATAATGATTTTTTTCTAATAATACAAATATTTTATGACTAAAAATATTAGGTAAAATATTTAAAATTAATTACAATTATTAAGGTAAAATTAAACTTAATATAGGACTAAAACTTTATCTTAAGGGAACAAATGACCTGGCCACTTGTTAAAAACAAATTTGATGGAAATATTTCAGCCAAGAACTGTAAATTCTTGATATTTCTTTCTTTTTTAATAATTATTTATGTAGAAACGTGGGTATATCTATCTTCTTTTCAAAAATCCAAATTAAGTCATTTTCCTTCATAATAATAGTCCACCACCACTCCTCATTCCTCACACCACCGAATAAATATAGGTTCATTCAAGATGTTCCATATAGTTTTCTAACATCCCTAAACTCAAAATTTAATCCTTTTTGGTCATAAATATTTCCAAGGAATCCTTTTGGTATAAATGAAAATTGGGTACCCGATTAAGATGTAACGTATTCTGTCAATATTTCTAATTTTATTTCCATTCTTCACCCCATAAAATCTCCTTGTTTAATTATCGTATATAAAATATAGTATAATAAATATACTAGGTTGTTTTACTTCAATTTTTTTGACCTAAACATACACACAGTTCCCATTAATGGGTAATGAACAGACTATTTTTGTGTATGGAGAACTATAGCCTCACAGAATGATGATTCCTCATTTTTTATTTACCACCTTTCATGGGGGCCATTATGGTTGAAACTCTGATTATATCTGTTATATATGATATTTATTATTTATTTATTCTTCTTTAATACTTTTATAACAAATTAATATAATACTTTCTATTTTATGTTAATATGATAATACCATTTGGGGATTTGTGGACCACCACCCCCTTAAAGTGATGTGATTCATTCTCATTAGAAATGAAACATAATAAAGATAATTTAAATAAAAATATAAAAAATATATAATTTAAATAAGTTATTTTAATTATAATATTCATATATATACATATCATTTACTTATCATTACTTTTAACTATGATAATGAATTGATGGTTGTGATAATTAAAATATATTGACTACCATCTCCATAAACAGTACATTTCATTTATTATCTCCGAACGTTTTATATTATTATAGATACATATATATTTGTTATATTTTATATTAAAATCATGTTTTAAATTATTTAGATATTGAAATAGTTATATATTTAATAAGAACAAAAAATAACAATTTAAACCACACTTGACAAACAAGTCAATTAGCACCAAAAGTAGTTAAAATAATTAAAGCTTATTAACAAACAAGTAATAAGATATTATAATAGGATAATATATGATATCATAAATATTAATATTGTTTTTTTATAAGTTATTAACATGTTTCAACCCATTATACAGGAGGTTAAAGGATGTTTACCTGAAAGGAAACACAAGGTAAGGGATTTTCGTCTCAATTTATATTCCATTGAGACTTAATAGTTGTTATTAACCTAGTTTCTTTTATAAGGTGTATATAATTACTTTGACATGTAATATCATGAATAAATTTATTCTTATGATATTATAATTTCCATTTAAATTTATTCCTTCTCATGGTTTATGATTTAAAATGTTTCAAAGTGGTATGAGACAGTTTGAAATGTTTAAAGATTATTTTCCTCAAGGATAATTGTAATGATATTTAAATACAATTTCCATTTTAGGATATTATATTTTTTTAATAAACCCTTTAATTATTATTTGTTTATCCAATACCATTTTCATGTACTAGTACCATTCATCCACTCTTTGGCATTGATGGTGTTTTAGAAAATATTATTCAGAAAACCTAACTTCATTTCCCTCTTTAGTCAGAGAGCATGATTTCTTAAAAAAACTATGTTTTATGAAAATGTTTTCAAATATTGATTTTAAAATTACTTTGTAAAGAGAATTTTACATTTTTTTCTTTTTCTAGTGTTTTCAAATTAATCTTCTTGTCTCTTTACTAATAATTAATTTTTCAACCTTTTAACCATGAAAAAAAATGTTTTTTATATTGTGCGTCTTGTACATTTTTACCCACCATAATTTATTTTAATAATCCATTACATTTTTAAAAGATTAATTTTTAAATTTAATAATATGAAAATTAATTTTCAATAAAATTATTCTTTTAAAAGGTTTTTCATAATAAAATTATATTTTCCCCAAGAATATTTTTAAAATATCGGTTTATAGTATTTGGATGCATCAACAACAACAACCCTTATTTTTACTCAACTTGGGAAATGTTATATTAATGCAATCATATTTATTCATATATATGGTTTTTCATTTATTTATACATTTATTTTATTAAAATTGTTTTTCTAGATTAATTTTTAGTCCCCTTGAAATATTCAATCAGTTATGATCATGAATATTGAATTTCCCCTAAAATTTCCATTTCATTGTTCATGGGTATTATTATTGCCCAAACTGTATACCTCTTTTCATACTATGTCTATATTTATTTTGAGTGATTGATTGGGGAAACTTTGATAAATATGTATTCTTTATTCAATACGGATATTTGATAATGATTACCATTTATTAAATAAATCAATTAATCAATATGAATAACTCTTTAGACATGAAATGATGTGTCGATCCCAGACATTATAGAGCTCCTTGATGTATCAATATGTTCTCATGAGATAATTAGTTAAATAATTTAGATGGGTTTCTACAAAAATTTCTAAACTATATTGTGAAAGGTCTTAACATTAATTATTCCATGAACCTAGGAAACATGAAATCCAATAATTTAGCATTGTATTCATATTAGTTTCAGTTATTATTCATCCATGTGATTTTTCACCGACATATCTATGGAAAAATATCATTTTTAGTACATTGTTTAAATGGAATGTGTTTTAGTTTCATACAATTCCATATTTATATTACATTATCTCGTTATTATAATGGAATGTGTATTTAGTTATTTACCATTCAAAATTGACTATTATCAATGATTTTTTATTGTGTTTTCTATATTTTCCCTTTACTGATCATTTGAGATCACCTTTATTGAGTTTCTTTCACCCAATAATCAAAGAAATGTACAAAGAAATATATGGAAGGATTTACATGATGGATTACATATTTCCTTAATGTTATTTATTTAGAAATATGAAAACAATTATGTTGTAATTAGTGTATTATTTTGAAATACAAGACTTGTTAACATATCTTGTGTACTCAGTCTAATAAACTCTTAGTCCATTGGGAATTTATTCCTTGTAATCATGCCAATTTGTTTAGTATAAGTCACTGAATATGGGAATTCTGGGGCCAAGTCTCTAAATTTGTCATCAGAGGAAGTTTAAATGCAAATTTAGGAACTGTCTTTAGGGGAAAAAAGTTATTGGACATAACCCTAAGGTATAATTTTACTATAAGTATAGAATAACGTCATAGAATTTGGGTAAGTTATTTATTATGTGGGTCTTCCTTGAAATACATCCCTATCTAGATATTACATGTGGATGTGGTTCTAGAATTGATGTACCTGGGATGAATAACTCTAACAAGGTGTTCCGAGATGGACTCGGGGTGACCTGATACATGATAATGGGCCTTACAATGCACCTAGTTTGACACTCCCAGGGTATTTTCATAGGATAATTCACATTTTATTTAAAATCATTATGCAAGATTTGAATTGATAAAAATAATGAATATCATAGGTTAAACCTAAGGTGTTCTATATTTAAGACTAGGTTTCATGATTTTGAAATACTTCCAATGATATTATGGATAAACTCTATGATAAAGAAAGACCATTGTGGAAATAAATGTATGAAGTATTTATATATTTGGATCTTATTGAAAATTATTTTTAATATACAATTTTTTGATTATCCTTATTTCAAATATGTTCATCATATTTATTTAAGAAATTATGTTTAAATGATTTTAGAAAAGGGAAACCTATAAACTGGGTGATAACCAATAAAATCATGGAAGGCAGTGAGTCTTGAACCCATGACTGAAGGATGATAAGGGGTTTACACCAAACACTAACCAACATAATGTCCTAATTAATTTTTAATTTATTTAGATAAAAAATTTGATGAATAAATGTTAATAATGAACTAGTAGTGTCAATTTTGAGGAATGGTGATTAATCTATTAACCATTTTGTTTTTCGGAGATAGTTAAAGATAAATAGTTAGAATTTTCACTCTTTCATATGACTTTGGATCCTTTATGTGTTTGTTTTTGTGAATTAGGAATAAAAAAGCCATTATTTACAATTACTTTTTGGGAGTAATGGAATGATTTATAATTGGATAAAATAATAACCAAATGTTAGAATTGATATTTTTAAATATAAAGAAATCAATTAATTATATTTCCATGTATTATAAGGTAGTAAAATAATTCATCGACATCAGGATAAGTATCTTCAAACAAATATTTTTGCCTAATACCTTAATTTCTATTTAACTAATGGTCATTAAAATCTTACAATATTTATGGATTATAGTCCTCCATCATTCCATTTATCATTCAATTGTTTGTTATTGATGACCTCAATCACTCCATATAAATATATACATTTTTCCTCCATGTACATGTCTCTACATTCCACTAATGTTGTCCTACTTAGATACCTAGTTATATGTTAGTCCACTGGAACATTGCACTTTCTATTCACTTTTTTCTAGAGGATGTTTTATGAAACCTTTTAACAATGTGGGATTTCCATATAGGAAATATAAAATAACATATTACCAATAATTATTTTAAATTATGAGTAAACAATTTAATTAAGGTGAGGAGAATGTAACACCTCAAAATGTTAAAGTAATAACATTGTAATCGATTGTGTGTATGACACACGACACCAAGAGTATAATTGAATAAAATATCTGGATAATTTATAATATATTTACTTTTTAAAAGTGAATCTATATATGTAAATGCTTGGTATAATGAGTTAGTGTGCATTACACCCAAGAGATATCATCCTTGTCGCTTGCATTACACACAAGATCAAGTTTCTCTAAATGAAAATATATTGTTAAAATAATTTTAATTAATAAAAAAGATTTTATGTTATAATTGATGAATTTTATTAACTATCTTATGAAAATATATGTTGTTAAAAAATATAATATGATTTACTGGGTTACCAATTAATGATAAACAAAATTAAGAACCAACTGTACGTAAAAAATTATTATTATTATTATGCTTCCAAAGGAGTATTATCATAACAAAAAAATTAATTACAATTAGTGAATGACTTTAATGAAATAAATTTTTTATATATTAAATAAAATATCATTTATATTCATACATTAGCATTGATATGAAAAAGTTAATAACAAACCCTATTTTACACATAAAAACCTATATTTTTATAAAGTAAATTTTACATTCTTTTAATAAAGAACCCATTTTAAATAGTAATTTTTACACTTTAATTGATTTAATAGGTCAAAATAAATTTTTTTTTGAAAGAGAAGCATCATCAATATGTTATTGTCAATTTTATATATTTATCGGGAATATTTCATTTTTCAACGAATAGTTAAAAATACTAAATTTTAGTTCAAAACTGATTTCTCAACTAATTTATGTATAAGTTTAAATTATAATTTTTGTTAGTTATATGTTTTAATTAGATAATACTTTTATAAATTAATAATATTTATTTCATTGGAATCAATTTCACTCTGAAATTGGTTATAAAAACACAGCAAACATTCATATGTTTTTTTTGAAAAACTCACATTTTTGTCTTGCTTGTGGGATGAATTTTTAATTACATTCTCCCACTTATATGATAATAATTTAAAAAAACTAATTTTATATGTTGGATAAGAGTAATTTATAATGAATATTAAGAAAAACTTTGGTTTTTACCGAAAATATTAGTTACCATAAATAAAATTAATTACAATTATTATGGTAAAATGTAGCTTAATAAGGGACTAAACCTTTAACTAAAGGTCCCAAATGACCTAGAAACGTGTCCAAGACAAATTGGATGACCATAATCAATCCATTAACCCTTGAATATTGAGTTTTATTAAGCCTTTTGTTAGGTAAAACGTTGGTACACCTAACTTCATTTCAAAAATACCAAGTGAGTCATTTCCTTTCTTATAAAAGGCCACCACATCTCCATATTCCTCATACCACTAAATTTACATTGGTTTTTCCGTTATCATCACATATATCTTCCAAACATACATAACCAAGAAAAATAACCCTCTATTTGTTCATAAATTCTTCTAAGTAATCCTTTTAGTATTAACAAAAAGTTTTCACCTGATTAATAGGTAATTTCATCTCTTAAGATTTTTAATTTTATGTCCATTATCCACTCCATCAATAATAATTACATCATGTTTGTTTCATAAAAACATAATAATAAATATATTATGTTTTTTTATGATAAGGGTTCTAGCTACACATAGAAACGATTCCTTATAATGGGTAACAGACATATTTTTTCTGTGTATGGTGAACAACTGGCTTACGAAAGGATGATTGTTCATTTTCCATTTACCACCCCCCATAGTAGCCATTATAATGAAATATATACTTATATATGTCTTATATAATATATATTATGTCCTTATACTTCTTAAATCCTATAATAACTCATACATTTAATACATTCTGTTTTATATTAATACTACAACATCGTTTGAGGAATTGTGGAATAGAACCTCCTCAAATCGATGCGATTTTTCATACTAAACATGGAACTTATTAAGGAAATATTTAAAAAAAATATCTAAAATATATTACTTAAATAAATTACAATAATTATAATATACAAGTATATAAATATCATTTAATTTTTATTATTATTATATACGAACATGAAATGAAGGCATCGTTTATGGGAGAATGAATTCAAATTGTCTTCTCAATGCGCTTCACGTGCCACCCCTCCCCATGGTGTTTTCGACCATTGCGACTGTTACGTAGGATGGGTCGCAAACAGAGGACGCAAACATCCGGTGAACAACAAAATGAGCGGATCGGTGCCGACGATTCAAGAACAAACAAAAGTGAAAATTATAGAAACGAAAATGCAGAAATTAAAAGAGTAACACGAGAATTACGTGCTTCGGTCCCGTTTGGGACCTACTGCACGGCAAGAACACCCCTCACGCACACGTTTGTTAATCCTCAAAGAAAACAATTACAACACAAGGGATCTGCCCCAACAGATCGAGATACAGAGAAGGAAAATATACAAGGTTACAACAAAACCGTAAAGAAGAACTCACAGTGTTGGGCATAAACTCGCCCGACGGTCCTGATCTCTTCAGTCTTGGCTGGATCTGGTTCGAGTGGACTCGCGGACGGGCCTTCGGAGTGCTGAAGCCGAGTAAGGCGCTGAAACGATGCTCCACCAGAGGCGACACACCAGCAGTGTGCCGCGGAGATCGTTTGCCGACGAGAATACCCTCCAAGGGTTCGAGTGCCAGGATCCGAGCAAGACGAACGCGCTGTATTGAACAGGGAAAAAAACGAAACTGCTTCGATCTGAGGAGCCACACCGAAGACGAGTCGTAGCAGGGGTGATTAAACCCCCTGCGAACGATGGTTCGGAAACATAACAGCCAGTTTCACGAGGGCCTGCCACGAAGCCAAAAAGAAAACCGAACAGCCGCTGATGGTTCCTGCCGTTCAATCAGCAGGAACAGGTGGACGGCCAAGGATGAAAGGGCAGCAACAAATATCAACGACCACAAACCAAACGCAGTAATACACAGATTTCCAGCGTGGAAAAATAAACGCAGCAATGCAGAACAGAAAATAAAAACGGTGAAATATATAATGAAAATGAATTTAAATAAAAACAAGAAATACAGAATTAAATTTCATTAATTCACAAAACTCCACCATTTTTAATTAAATTCAGGGATGTTCTTGCACCTAGGATTACGGAACAGGAACCAAGTTTAAATTATCTAGGCAATATTTGAACTTAGATAAAATGACAGCTTTAGTCAAACTATCAGCTGGATTTTTATCAGTGTGTATCTTATTGACACACATGGTTCCTTGTTCTATCACATCTCTAATAAAATGTAATCTAATGTCTATGTGTTTTGATTTACCATGGAAAACTAAATTTTTAGAAAGATGTAATGCAGATTGACTATCAGAGAAAACATTAATAGTTGAATCAAAGAGCTTGAGTTCAGAAGACAAGACTTTAAGCCATAAGGCTTCCTTTACCGCCTCGGTGAGTGCTATGTACTCGGCCTCAGTGGTGGAGAGGGCAACAACGGACTGCATGTTGCACTTCCATGAGATAGCCCCACCGCAGGCAGTAAACACGTATCCAGTCAATGATTTTCTGGTGTCAATGTTACCTGCATAATCAGCATCTACAAAACCTACCAAAATGTTAGAAGTATCAACATTTTTACCAAAACATAAAGACAAATTAGATGAACATGATAAATATCTGAGAAGCCATTTGAGAGCATGCCAATGGGGCTTCCCAGGAGCGGCCATAAATCTGCTGAGGGTGCAGATGGCAAAAGCAATGTCAAGCCTGGTGCAAATCATAGAGTACATTATACTACCAACAATGCTAGCATATGGAATTTTAGACATAAATTGCACATCATCATCAGCAGTGGGTGCTTGTGTCAAAGACAATTTGAAGTGTTGAGCAAGAGGTACATTCACAGGTTTGAGAGATTCAAACATGTACCTCTTCAAGATCTTTAAAATGTAAGCATGCTGAGATAAGTAGAGCAATTTATTAGGTCTATCTCTGATGATTTCAACACCTAAAATCTGCTTAGCTGCACCTAAGTCCTTCATTTCAAATTTGTCTTTCAATTGGGATTTAATTGAAGTGATAAAACTCATATTCTTACATATGATAAGCATGTCATCTACGTAAAGCAGAAGGTAAATCATACAACCTTGAATAGACTTGAAGTAGACACAAGCATCATACTGGCTCCTGGTAAATTGGTTATTTAACATAAAAGAATCAAATTTCTTGTACCATTTCCTTGATGCCTGTTTTAAACCATACAGGGACTTATTCAAAAGGCAAACTTGGTTGGAATTGAATTCCTTTGAATAACCATCAGGAGGTTTCATATAGAGTTTTTCATTCAAATCCCCATGCAAGAAGGCAGTTTTAACATCAAGTTGCTCGATGTGCAGATCGAGATAGGCATCGAAGGCTAATAAGAGCCGAATAGAAGAGTGTTTGACAACGGGGGAAAAATATCAGCATAGTCGATTCCCTCTCTCTGAAGAAATCCTTTGGCGACTAGCCTAGCTTTAAACCTCACTTTATTTCCCTCTGTGTTGTCTTCCTTTCTATTATAAATCCACTTGGACCCAATCACTTTAGCATTCACAGGCTTGTGAACAACAGTCCAGGTGTGATTTTTCTTTAGAGATTGCATCTATTCATTCATGGCTATGATCCAATGCTTTGAATCCTTATCTTTTAGAGCTTGCCTATACGATTGAGGATCATCATCGATGAGATCCTGGGCCACATGAAAAGCATATGATGCCATATCATACTGGCTAAACCGAGCAGGAGGTCTAGAGACTCTCCTTTGTCTATCTCGGGTTAACTGATAATCTTGATGATCGGTGGAAGGTCCAGAGTCTGAGTCTGAACCGGAACTCATCTCAGAGTCAGCCGCATCAGTGGGCTGAGGAGGAGCAAGAATAGACTGAACATCAGTCTCAACATGAGTAGATGACTCATGTTCATCAGACTTATGAAAGTCTGGATCAGAACTGTCAGGTGTGTCAATCCTGGTCTTAGGAGCAGAGGACTCATGAAAGACAACGTCTCTACTAATAATGCATCGTTGGTATCCCGGCTTATCCACCCAGAGTTTATACCCTTTAACTCCATCGGGATAACCAACAAAGATGCACTTGAGGGCTCTTGGTTCAAGTTTGTCAGTCTTGATGTGGGCATAGGCTGTACACCCGAAGACCCTTAAGTAGGAATATGATGGGGGATTGCCGGTCCAGAGTTCTTCCGGAGTAATGAATTGATTCGCAGAGGAGGGACACCTGTTAATCAGGTGCACAGCAGTGCTTGTGGCCTCGGCCCAAAAGGATTTAGGGAGGCCGGAATGAGAAAGCATGCTACGGAATCTTTCAAGGATAGTCCGATTCATCCTTTCTGCTAGGCCATTCTGTTGGGGAGTTTCCCTAACAGTTCTGTGCCTCTTGATACCTTCAGACTCACAGTATTGAATGAACTCGGTGGACAGGTACTCAAGCCCATTATCCGTCCTCAAGGTCTTAACTCTCTTCCCAGTTTGATTCTCGACGGTGGCTCTCCAGGTTTTGAATGTTTGGAAAACATCAGATTTATTTTTGAGGATGTATACCCAAACTTTCCTGGAGTGATCGTCGATAAAAGTGAAAAAATAGAAGCCTCCACCATGAGAGGAGGTCCTGGCCGGCCCCCACAAATCCGAATGGATATAATCAAGTGGGGCGGCCTCCTTGAAGGAGGATCTATTGAAGGTCACTCTTTTAGCCTTTCCCATCACACAATCTTCGCAAAATGGGAGATTCACAGGTGTGATGTCATTCAGCAATCCTTGTTTGCTGAGTTCTTCAAGCCCTTTGGAGCTTACATGCCCCAGCCTTCTATGCCAGAGCATAGTGTTGTCAGTGTTCGTGGTATAAACACTACCCAACTGTCTTGAATGAGTCATTCCATTCAAGACATATAGACCATTCACAAGGGATCCTTTAATAATGGTTCGCGATCCTTTTGATACTTTTATAGTACCAGATTCAGATCTAAAGGTATATCCCTTTTGATCTAGGACTCCTAGGGAGATCAAGTTTCGTTGCAAGATGGGGACCCACCTTACGTCAAGTAAGGTGATGATGGAATGATCATCCAATTCTATCAACACAGATCCTCTTCCCTCAACCTTGCATCTCTTGTTATTCCCTAATAGGACGTCCCCTTCCACTTTCTCGACCAGCTCTAAGGACTCTCTATGGGGACACATATGGAAGGAGCAGCCGGAGTCAAGGACCCACTCGCGGTCGAGTGTATGGCTGGACACATTCAGAACTTCGGCTGTGTCATAACCGGAGTCAACAATAAGAGACTGGTCAGTGGGATGCGCACGTTCTTGCTCTCTCTTAAGCTTTCTACACTCGGGCTTAATATGCCCAGGCTTCCAACAATGGAAGCAAGTAACTTTTCTGTCTTTGTTATCATTGTTCTTTGCCTTTCGATCATGCCTTGGTTCTTTGCTATTACTACTTTTGTCTCTGCTAAAATGTTTCTTTTTGTTTTTAACCTGAGGCCTCCCCCTAGTGAATAAACTCTCAGCCTCACCTTTCGCCTTAGGTTTTGAGTGAAGGTCCTTGGAAAGGAGGGCGGACTTGACTTCTTCTAGAGTCAAGGAGTCACGACCATACATCATGGTCTCGACCAGAGTACTATAACTATGGTCTAGAGATATCAGGAGAATAATAGCCTGATCCTCATCATCTACCATGACATCTATATTGGCTAAGTCTAGCATGATCTTATTGAACTCGTCAAGATGGGCTTTCAAGGAAGAGCTCGGTCTCATCCTAAAGGTAAACATGCGGTGCTTCTTATAGAGCCTACCAACAAGGGAGGCAGTCATATAAAGCTTCTCTAACTTGAGCCAGATGCCGGCAGCAGTGGACTCAAAGGCCACTTCCCTAAGGACTTTATCACCTAAGGACAGTAAAAGGGAACTATGGGCTTTAATTAGAGTGTCATTAGGGATCGGTTGGTGTTCGGTTACCGTTTGACCAGCTTCATTAACAGTTGTTATGGGTTTAGTAGGCCCGGACAGGGCATCAATGAGACCTTGTTGGACTAATAATGCCCTCATTTTAATACGCCATAAATTGAAGTCATTATCTCCATCAAACTTTTCGATTTCATACCTCATTGTAGACATATTTATAAACAGCGAGTTCGATGCCAAGTAATTGGGGACAACGAGAGCGTATGCCCCCAAAAGACCGGCCAATACTCACTAGAAATAAATCTGTACAATGTGTAGTGAAAAACGAAAACAAATATTTGGTGAAGGCAATGATTTCGGTCCTTAAAAGAGATTTAAAGGACAACAATATAAAATGGCAGAATTAAACATAAACAGTGCGGAATACAGAAAACCCAATTTGTTAGCAGAACTAGTGGCAGGCTGGACTATAAACCAGAAAACAGCAATCAACAATTGCAAGAAGGCTGAAACAGAACCTGAATAGACAAATTGGTCAGATTTATGGATTGTACAGGGGGCTACCAGAATATTGGCAGCCAATAACAAATGCAATAACAAGAAACTGAATTCAAAATAGTCTATAAACAGTAGTAAACACACGGACAGATTGTGAACTAACTGCAATAAGCGAATTATAACAGAATGCAAACAGTGGCAGTCATACGGGCTGGTTGTGAACAAAATTTATTATGCAAAATAATCACAAGAAACACCCACACTCTAAATGTGCAGAAAACATGTCACTGTTATTGCAAACTAAGATTGCAGGTATGTCAGAGTAACAAAGATAACAGAAGGCAAAGAAACAGTAGGTAGAATGAATCAAAATAGCAGCCGTTTGTGGCTCTGATACCACTTGTTACGTAGGATGGGTCGCAAACAGAGGACGCAAACATCCGGTGAACAACAAAATGAGCGGATCGGTGCCGACGATTCAAGAACAAACAAAAGTGAAAATTACAGAAACGAAAATGCAGAAATTAAAAGAGTAACACGAGAATTACGTGCTTCGGTCCCGTTTGGGACCTACTGCACGACAAGAACACCCCTCACGCACACGTTTATTAATCCTCAAAGAAAACAATTACAACACAAGGGATCTGCCCCAACAGATCGAGATACAGAGAAGGAAAATATACAAGGTTACAACAAAACCGTAAAGAAGAACTCACAGTGCCGGGCATAAACTCGCCCGACGGTCCTGATCTCTTCAGTCTTGGCTGGATCTGGTTCGAGTGGACTCGCGGACGGGCCTTCGGAGTGCTGAAGCCGAGTAAGGCGCTGAAACGATGCTCCACCAGAGGCGACACACCAGCAGTGTGCCGCGGAGATCGTTTGCCGACGAGAATACCCTCCAAGGGTTCGAGTGCCAGGATCCGAGCAAGACGAACGCGCTGTATTGACCAGGGAAAAAAACGAAACTGCTTCGATCTGAGGAGCCACACCGAAGACGAGTCGCAGCAGGGGTGATTAAACCCCCTGCGAACGACGGTTCGGAAACATAACAGCCAATTTCACGAGGGCCTGCCACGAAGCCAGAAAGAAAACCGAACAGCCGCTGATGGTTCATGCCGTTCAATCAGCAGGAACAGGTGGACGGCCAAGGATGAAAGGGCAGCAACAAAGATCAACGGCCACAAACCAAACGCAGCAATACACAGATTGCCAGCGTGGCAAAATAAACGCAGCAATGCAGAACAGAAAATAAAAACGGTGAAATATATAATGAAAATGAATTTAAATAAAAACAAGAAATACAGAATTAAATTTCATTAATTCACAGCGACGGCGTCAAAGCCTCCGCAGCCGACAGATCGACCCCCCTCCCCGCGGCCGGGCGCGGCTTGTGCACCTGCGATTCCCTCGCAAAAGGTGATCCTGCTCAAATCTCCTCCCCTTCAACCATCGTTCCAGTTCTCGGCGGTCCGGATGGAAGCTATCAGCATGGAAATGAGAAATGCCACCCCGGTCCTGTCCTTTCCGCCTGTTGAGGCCCAGTCCCTGCTTCGTTGGTCACTGGTTGCCCGGTTTGGGATCGACAAACACCCATTAGGCCTCTTCCAGAATTTTGTGCGTGGATGGTGCCAGGATCTGCCGGCTAGTAACTCGGAGCTCAACAAGAAATCATTTCTAATTGTCTTGGAATCTCAGAGGGACTTTGTGCACGCTTGGGCCCGGTGTCCTAGGTATGTCCTTCGGTGGCGTTTTCATCTCTCCTAGTTGTCCATGGATGTGCACAAAAGGACGGGATTCTCCGGCAGAGGCGGTGTGGGTTAATCTCCCCGGGATTCTCCTAGTTCCCCCTCCACGATATCTCACTATCATCCCATTAGTCTATGTAATTTCACATACAATGTGATGACTACCATCATAAATAGTAGGTTCACTAGATTCACCCACCAGTGGATTTTGGATGAGCAGCGCGCTTTTATCCGCAGTCGCTCCATCCAAGGGGTCATTGGGGTGGCCCAGGAGATGGTCTTGGATATCAACAGAAAATTAGTGGGATCGAACCTGGTGGTCAAACAAGACATGGATATGGCTTATGATCTCATTGAGTGGAACTTCATCATTCGTACCATGAGATGCATGGGTTTCTCTGAGGCCTCCTTTGACATTTTCTTTCACTGCTACTACTCTTCGTGGTTCAATATCATGTTGGTGGGAAAGCAGTGCAGTTACATGAAGTCTGTTCGAGGCTTATGGCAAGGGGACCCCCCATCCCTGAATCTTATTATCCAGGCCCAAGACGCCCTTAGTATATACTTTTCTTTGGCCATGCAATGTGGTACAGTTCGGCCCTTCCATTGCGACTCCCAGGTCCCCAATGTCTCCCACCTCCTGTTTGCAGATGACTTATTGTTTTGTGTCAATTTCCAAAGACCCTCCATCAGATGTTTTGTTTTGATAATGGATGAGTATACTAAATGGAGTGGTCAAGTGATTAATAGGTAGAAGAGTGGGGTCTTTTTTCCTTCGATGTGTCCAAGATTCCGCAAAGATTCCATTGAAACTATTCTCGGTATTCATGAGAAGAAGTTTCCTATGACCTATCTTAGGGCTCCTATCTTTCCTGGGAGGATTCAGGTGCAGTATTTTGAGGATCTATCCCACGGGTTCGCGAACCGTATTAATAACTGGAAAACCCGTTTCCTATCTTTTGGAGGGAGGATAACCCTCATTAATAGTGCATTGTCTTCTATTCCTATGCATATTCTCGCTATCCTGAAGGATCCCTAGTTTATCATCAACCGACTAGAAGCTATTTTGAACAGTTTTTTATGGGATGCCCATGGTGAGGGGAGTTGCAGATGGTCCTCTTGGGGAAAACTGGGGAGGTCTTTAGAGATTGGTGGTATTAATGTGTGATGCCTGAGGGAGTCTATGTTTGTGTTACAAGGTAAGTTGTCTTGAGAAGTTATCGAGGGATGGACTTTGTGGATCAATTTTATTAGAGGTAAATACGGGTTCAGTTTAAGGCAGAATGGCTGGAAACCCTGCCCTCTATGGAGCTCTCTTCATAGCCATGTTTCCTCCCATTGACAACACTCTCTTTGGATCATCGGGAAGGTGGAGGCTAGGTTTTGGGAATGCGACTGGGGCAGTGGGATTTTGGGATTACCAGGCTACCCGACACCGGATCGGTTTGTCAGAGAAGATTACCTTATCCCCTCCTTCCGTAAGGCCATCATCAACCCATCTGAGAGGGCTGTTTTCCAAGACATCAGGTTTGATGGATCCATGGATAGGTGTGTGATCAGTGCCTCCCCATCAGGCAGATTCTTGACAAAGGACTACAGGAAAACCAAGCCTAGGCAGCAGCTGGCCAGCGACCCATGGGGCCGAATCCTCTGGTGCAATTACATCCCTACCAAATTTAGTTTCCTTATATGGAGTGCTCTCTCCAGCACCATTCCAATGGAGATGGACATTAAATCCAAAGGTATTCCCCTAGACTCTAAAGTTTTCTGTTGCGCCGCCCCTAAAGAGGATTCCTACTTCCTCCACTTCTTAAAAAGCGACTAGGCGGGCTATCTGTGGAATGGGTTGGGGGAATTTATGGATACATCGGGGATGTTCACTTTACAGGAGGAGTTCTATCAGCGCTGGTTCCATGGGGCCTCCACCAAGCATGAGGATGATGGTAGGGCGATCCTCCTTGCCGCGGGTGTCTGGAGTCTCTAGCAGGCGCGCAACCAGGCACGTCACCTTGGGTCTCGCAGTTCCCTATGTGGTTTTCTTCTCCAGACCAGATTTCTCATTACAGAAATAGCCTCCCTTCATAAGCACCATGAAGCCTTGCCCTCCCTCTGCCGCTACATTTGCAACACGTGTCTTGCAACCTTTTCTGCACTGGACTCAAACTTAACACTGATGGGGCCTTTGGACAGCGGGAATGAAGGGAGGTGGGGCTGTTCGGGACCCCTCAAGATCAGACATTCTGGTGTTCAATGCTTTATACAGAGAGGGAGACTCCCTAGTGGCATAAACCAAGGCGATGCACAGTGGCGGGAGGGTAACCGTTTGGTTGATGCTTTGGCCGCTATGGGGTCGCACCACCACCATCTTTTGGTGTTCAACTCCCTTGGGTCTCTTTCTCCGGCCTGTGTGGACGTCGCTATTAAGGATTCTCATGGGCTTCACTTCTTCAGGCCCCCGTGACCTTTTTGTTTTGTGTGACTCAAATGACTCAGATGGCTCTGTTGGCTTTGTTGCTTATAGGGTCGTTGGGTTTCGTCTTCTCCATGTCATTGTTCCTGTCTTTGAAATAAACAAATAATATCTCAAGTCAGGGCAACATTCATGCATACGTACAAACAACTGTATCCATAAATGGTGAATTACATTTATTATCTCAAAAAATTATTTATTATTATAGATATGTAATATATGTGTGTGTGTGTGTGTGTGTGATATTAAAATCCTGGTTTACATTCAATATATGATGAACCCATGATATATTTAATAAGTACAACAAATAAGAAGTTAAAACATACTTGAAAAACTAAGAAATTAACACCCAAAATAGTTTAAATAACGAAAGGTTTTTAACAAATAGGTACTAAGATATTATAAGACGATCAGATATGATATAGAAAATATTTATTTAGTTCTATAATAAGTTATTAACTTGTTTTAACTCCTTATACAGTAGGTTAATGGACTTTCACCCGAAAGGAAACATAATGTAAGGGATTTTCATCTCTAATATACATTCCATTGAGACATAATTGTTATTATGAACATTGTTTATTTAACATGGTGTATATACTAACATTGAAATGTTATATCATGAATCTATTTATTATAATGATATTATAACATTAATTTAATGTTATTCCTTCATGATTCTTATGATTTATAATGTTTCAATGTGGTACGAGACACATTGGGATGTTTAAAGATAATTTTCCTCAAGAATAGTAATAATTATATTTTAATGGAATTTCCATCTGAGGAAATTATATAACTATTGATTAATAAACCCTTTCTTTCTTATCTGGTTATACATGACCATTTTCAAGTATCAGAAAATATTTTCCACTCGTCTTACTTAAGGGGATTTAAAGAGTGTTTTTCAAAAAACACGACTTTAATTATCTCTTAAGTCGGAGAACCTATTTTCTTCAAAAACAATTTTTTATTAATTTTTTTTTCTATTTTTTATTTTTTAAAGAAAATTTTAACCTTTTTGATTTTATCCAAGTATTTCAATGAATGTTATTATCAAATTCAAAAAAAAATTCAGTCTTTTAACCATGAAAAAATAATGTTTTTATCTCATATGACATGTATGAATTTACCCATCATCATTTCTTTAATGATTAAATTAAATGATTAAATGATTATTTTTTGAAGAAAATATTTTCAAATGTGTTTTTCAATGAAACGGTTTTACAAAAAAATCATAGTAAAAAGATATTTTCCTTAATAATGTTTTGAAAATATCATTTTATTCATTATAGACAACAAAACATATTTTTTGCTTCAGTGGGATATGTTGTATTGATATCATACTATTTCTTTCTACGGATGGTTATTAATTTATTTTCAATATGATAATATTAACATTCACTCCCAATATTCATTTATTAGTCCTCTTGAAATATTAAATCTCATATGATCATTGAACATTGAATTTTTCCAATATTATCCATTTCATTTACCATGGATACTAATATTGCCTAATCCATATACCTCATTACATACAGTGCCTACATCATTCTTATTTTATTTTTTTTTTGGAAATTTTGATAAATTTTTATTGTTTATTTAAAATATATTTTTGATAAGGTATACCTGTTTATTAATTAAATCTATTACTCAATATAAAAATGATTTGGACATGCAATGACGGGTGGAGCCTAGACCTTATATTGCACCTCGATGCATCGATAGGTTCTAATGAGATAAATTAGTTTCACATGTTAGATGGGTTTCTACTCGATATGATAAATTGTCTTATGAAATGTCTTGATTGTAATGGTTCCATGTAACTAGGAAACATGGAATCTAATAATCAAGCCATACCTTCATATTATTATAGGTTATTATTCATCCATGAAATTTTTCGTCGACATATCTATGGATAAATTTCATTTTTAGTTCGCCGATTAAATATATTTTCTTTTAGTTTCTTACAATTACTTATTTATTTTTCTCATATTATTATTTCAATGGCATGTCTGTTCAATAATTTACCTTTACATATTGGCTATTTTCATTGATTTATTATTTATTTGACTATATTTCTTCCCTACTAAGCATTTGAGCTCACCATTAATATATTTCCTTCCCTAGGAATTCATGAAGCGTTCTATAAACAATACATATGGATTTACTAGTTGTATTAGAGTTATACTCAATGTTATCTATTTTTAAACAATAAATTAGTAAATTTTAACTAGCTTACTCTTATTAATTACAAGACACTTTTACGTATATTTTTTACCGTGAATACTAAAATCTCAGTCTTTCAGGATTTGATTTCTTATAATCATTCTAATGTATTTATTATCATATACTAGCTTTGGGATATATGGGGTTGAGTCGCTAAATTTATATTATTTCATATCAATTAATAATTAAATAAGTGTTAATTTGTTTTGTTATACTTTATAAAATTACATTTCATTCATTACTTACAAGTGATCAATTTAATTTATTAATATAAATATACAAAACACATAAAAACGATTCTCTTAAAAATATCAGTTTTTAATAACAAATGATTTTATTATTATTTATGACCAATTAAAACCCATATTAATAATTTTAATTCATATATTAATATGAAAAATACATTTCCTTATATTTATTAATTTAAATAGGATAATTTTATCTTTTAAATAAAAACACAAAATATATGAAAATATAATGTTTCTAAATAATCCATACATTATTGGCTATGAATAATTAAATAACTTTTCCTTAGAGTCCCATTATTATTTCAGGGAATTTATATATTTACTTTACTAACCACTCATTTTTAATAATCCATTTTTTAATCATTCATTTAATTTAATAAGATTTAGAGGTTTTTTTTTTGTTTTACAAAAATAATTTCTGGAATAAAGGTATTTCATAAAATTTATTAGTATAATTTTATTCAACTTTTAAATAAATTATTTTATTTATATTAAATTTATTATTATTTAAATTTACAATTTTACATTTAAAAAATATTTATTTATACTAACTCCAAGATGGTAATTCTAAACTGGTAAGATGTTTACCGATATCACAAAAAACAACTATGTTGGCATATATTACAGTCTTATAGTGACTATATTACTACCATTACGACCTATAAATTTAACCCTATCTAGATTCATAAATGAAATATTTTATTCCAATGATTATTAATTTTTATTTTAAAACATTTATTCCCCTTACATGAGGTTTTTTATAATTATTTTTTTGGTTCTACTAGTAGTGATTCTCAATCATAAAGATGATCTATAGAGATTTCATTGTTATTATAATATTAATAATATATATCATTCATCCCTTTTTTAATTTATTTTCTTTTAATGGAAGTAATTATCCATGGTATGTAATAATCCATGATATATAATTAGTCGTATCATGTTTTCTCTAAAATGTTCCATTATAATGTAATATAGACTTTCAAGTTTTTTTCATATCTTTCATGACGTATTTTCTACTCCACTTCAATTAATTTGAATGAATATAACACATTTTTAAGAGTTGTAGATATATAGTTTAATGGAATCAAATATGTCTTAAGACTTGGTATGTTACACTAGTGGGAAGAAATTAATGAAATTTTTGAAGAAAATGTGATGAAGATATCATTCTTGAATATAAATTCACGATTAATGATTATTTTCTCTCTATGAAATGGATTTAATATATAGAATAAATTAGTTATTTCACTATAATTATAGATAGAATGAGTAGTCTTCGAAAAATTATCCAATCCTTAAAAAAAGATATAACTGGAATGTTTTCTTTGAAATTTGTAATTTTAGTAATTTGATTTATAAGAGGAATTAGTGAATTTATTTTAGTATAATGTTATTATAAAAACTAAAATACATTCTAAAGAGAGTAAAACTATTGAATTTTGTTAGGAAAATTTTTTGGGGTATAAAATTTCTCCAATCTAAATAAGGTGAATAATTTGTATGAAGGTAATTAAATTATTATTACATATAAAACAAAAATTTTATTAATAATAATTTTATAAAGAGAGTTGGGTCAGGTAAATAAATGATGATATATATTGAATAATGAAAATTAAAGTATAAATACTTGTATAAATTCGATGAAATCATATTCTTATAGCTATATTAATTTTTTAAAACTAAAAATGAAGATGGTTTAGTTATTATATCAAATGAATAACTTAATTTCAAATAACACTATAAAATTTATGTTTTATATATTAACTATTATTTTTCACGTAGTACAATATTTGAAATGATTATTCCATTTTTTAACTTTATCAATTGAAGTAGTTTCAAAATTTGAAAAATTGTTATTAAATCATATTTTCTAAATAGGTTTCGTAAAAAGAATTATATATGGGGAAATTATATTATTTTTAAGTCAATAAATATAAAGACAATGATCATCATATAAATAATTATTTTAATGAATTAATGTTAACAATGAAGGTAATGTACTCTTGGTTGAAAACATTTTTAAGAAATTATTTCCATAACATTATGGTGTGAAGTATATATTAGGTGAATCTATGAATAACAAATTGAAATTATGGTTTATATATACTAAATAATCTTTTTGTTATTAATATGAAATAGATATATTCATTTTTATAGAATGATAAATAATATATGAAAAATAAATTAATGGGAATGAAAATATTTTTGCTTATTTTATATGTTGAAAGAAAACATGTTAAACCCTTTTTTACTAATATATTTATTATAATAAATAATCGAATATGTTTAGTTAGGATGATAAAAACATATCCTTTAAACATATTCCAACAAATAATAAGTGTAAAAAAGATACATTCATAGATACTTTGAATGAATCATATCATATTAAAATCATTATAATACTACAGTAATTAAATTTGTTGTGATTTAAAAGATAGGCAATTTTTTGTGTTAAATCGCATTCTTCTATATATCAAAGACATTGATAAAAATGGTTTATATTATATTGTGAATGGTAGATATAATATTTTTTCATTTACAACTACATATTGGTATTTATTAATGAATTATATGAAATATACATGTGGAAATGCATTTTATATTGGTAAAATAAAATTATAACTATTAATCAAGAATCATGAAAAATGTCAATGATTAATAAAAAAACATAGTATATAGTTTCCACATAATCTTGCATAAAATATATGTAGACTAATATATAATATTAAGATATATAAGAAAATATTTTCATAACCATCTATAATTTTCATTATTATAGTAGTTATATAAATATTTTTAAGAATCTATTTTATCACTTTAACATAAAACCATTTAAATTTAAAATATTACTTCATTAAGAAGAATGTGTAAGAAATAATTATAAAATGGTAATTAATACCCACTAAATTTTATTATTCAAGTATAATGTCAATGTAATTCCAAATATATATATAAAAGAAATGAATTTTATGATGCACGTAGGAGATCATAATGAGAACCACTAAGAGGTGGGCAGAAATAGATTGATAAAAACCAATCCCAAAAAATATTTCCATGTAGGCATGTACATAAGATTTCAAATTAACCATGAAAATGATATTTTTTGAGAGATATATAGATAGAATAAACAACACATGACAAAAATATTTGATAAGGTTAAAAAAATATATCTAGTGGATTATCCTTGTTGGTTAGAATATTTGATCTTTCTTTTCACATATCAGATTCATTATCAATAAATATTTGATTATTTATAGAAATAATATCGTAATAAACTCCATAATAAAAATTATTATTAAAAATATAGAATAAAGGTCAATTATTATTTCCAAATACGTTGATTTTTTATTTTCAAACATATTCATGTTCCTCTAATGGGGGTCAAGTATTCACAATTTTACCTTATTCTAACGATGAACAAAATTATCTATAAATAACCTCAAGGAAATATGGACGACTATCTAAGTATTATATCACAAGTCTGTATGAAAACCCAAAAATCTATGTCTCCTCATAAATAAAAGTGTAATGATTTGAATTATGGAGTAATGGTTGGTTTACATTATATATAAAAATCATGGATCAAATATCATATACAATCTATTAATATTATTGACCAGATCTATAAAATTTGCATAGATATCATATATATTTTTTCATAATGAATTATTTTCTAGTGAAATTATTCTATAATGTTTAATTATCATGAAAACATTATATTTATTAGCAACATTGTATATAAAAAATCTAGAATGATTCTAATGGAAACCAAATCTTATATCCATAAAAAAATGTCATACTAAGAATTATAGTGTAATTTTATTGGATAAAACATAATGACTTATGAATTTCAGTGTGAATTAAACCATGTAGAACAATTAAATATACTAATCATACCTCTTATAATCTACTCAATTTGTAACAATTATTTATGATATAATAGAATATACTAAGGTGTAATATCTTAATCTATAGAATTATCATTTCCTATCCATGGCTAAATATTCAACCACCATATGAAACTCAACATTCTTGAACAGTGGAATACGATTAAGGATTGATTGATTTATAATATTGAAATTATAATTTCAAAACATATAAAACTCATAAGCATCATTATTTGATCCCACTAAAATAACTGTTCCTTTATGTGTGAATTTCATATATTAGATTATTTTTTCATACATCAGTTAGAAATAATTTAACAAACACATCATTATAATGTTATTATCCGAAACCTATAAAATCGTTATTCCTTTACAACTACTTTGTACCCAATTAATATTTTACTTATCCATGCGCAAGTAGAAAATAAATACAATATGAAAATGTTTTCATGTTACATGAATCAACTAACTTCAGACTCTAGTTAGAGTGTACTCATGATCTATGATTTATCAAGACACCACATTACCAGTTCGACTAACATTTATGAGAGTATTCCAACTATTGATGTATAAAACAATTTTACGTTGACCTAGTCTCAATTGAGGAATTCATACCCCCCGTTTGACTAATAAATTAATTACAGATCATCATACTACCACTCTTTCTTCATTTCAATCCTTCCTCTGTATCTAAACATAAATTTATCTACCAACCAAACATCATACCTCTCATAATAAAGAAACTCCCCATATATTTTCTCTTCCCTTTATTTATCTCAATAAGTACATGGGAATTCAATTCCTTTTCAATGAGATATCTATATATATTATTCCATTTTTTAACAAATGAAATAGGATAAAAGAGTGGAAATACTTTAATAAACTCATATGAATTTAGGGAGAGAATGAACCCCTAGTAACACACTCATGTATTAGAGGGAATCCTTCATAAAAGGCTTTGTCATTATATTTTTAATAAAATATATTTTTTCAAAATGAAATAATTTTTTTAGTATATAAGTTATTTAAACATTGGGTATAAAATAATTCACATGAACTCCATAAAATAGTGAACACCATTATATTATTCTAACATATCAAAATACAAAAAAGTATTAATATACTCAATTAATGTGAAAATATTAAAATTGGATTATAAAAATTAAATAATAATATAAGAACACGATACTATAATATGTCAGGGTCTGAAAAAATTATCATAGATATGATCAACACAAAAAAGATAGAAAACTAATTATAAAGTCAAATTTTAGATGATGAATAATATAAAACCTATATATGAATTGTAATGAATAAACAATTATTAATATATTACATATTTAGTGGAGGTTTAATAGCTATATAACTATTGAAAATATGATTATTAGAATATTAATCTGATTACTAGAATAAAAACCATGATTTTAGATTAGTAACATTACTATTGTAGGAGTAAAATAATATTTATGTCTTATATAGAAAAATAATAACATAAATTTATAGAATAAAACAAATAAAAAATATTAAATTATTATAAAATAATCATTTGAATTAAAAAAACAATGTTATATTTTTTAAAAAATATAGATGTTTTGTTTTCATTAAAATTTATTATGAAGAATTTCCTAAAATAAAAAAATATAATTTTTTTGATAAAAAGGTTTTATAAAAGAATAATTATTTATAAAAATAATAATTTAGTTTTATGAAATAATATGAAATTTTTCTAAGGGCCATAAAATCGATTTTTTCATAAAAAATATCATTTTTATAGTAAATAAAATTTTTTAGAAAATAAAATTTAAAATATTTTGAGAAATATTTTGATAAAATAGATGAAATTTTTTTGAATGAACACATTGAAATTTGGTAAGGTTGAAATTTTAGAATTATTCATATATAAAAAAATATGCATGTGAATAGTAAAATGCAACATAATTACTATATTAAATAATTTTATGTGAATGAATTTTTTATTTTTATATAAATTTTATGAGTATTTTAAAGTAACATTTTCTATGAAATCATGGGGCCCATATTATTTAATCACAAGTTTGATCATTATTTAGAGATATAATATTTTATTCTAAACACCCCTCTCTTCCAGTGATAATTACCACCCTTTACCACCCTACTTCCTTTCAATCTTTGAACATATTAGCTGATAACGTTTTTTCTATAATCCATACCTAACTCTCTCATATATGTTATAATGATTTTTATCCTTATATTAAAATTCATAGAAGTTATTATTTGATTATCTAAAGATTCATCTCAATGAGGAAAGTAAGCTACCTATTCTAAAATCAATAAAATTATTCCTTCATTATTTATTACTTCCTCCTTAAAAATGTAAATAAATGATATCTTTTTGTGAAATTAATTATATAATACTACTGTAATATTAATTATATTATTATATATTTCATAAAAATTATTTTATATTAATTTATAACATTTGGTCCATCAGGGATGATCTTAACATGATATATATATATATATATATGATGATATAAATCATATATTTCCACCTTGAATCGACGGATTTAAAATAAATTTAATGAATAAAAATAATTTTCAAAATAATATAAAAACTAGTGAAATTTAATTTTTTCCTTATATTAATGGCGTAAATAATATATGGTCATGGTAATTATAATTTCTGAAAATGATCATACAAAGACACCTTTCATAATTTGAATCCATTTTACACCATCTATTTAATTATGGAACTTTTTTTCTGAATGAGAATTATTTAAAAACTATACACTTATATCGACCAGGGAACTATTTGGTTCTACCTTATTCCATTATCAAAATTCTGAAGCAGTTTTTGGGAGGTTAACGAAACAACGAAAATTGGTTAACAAGAGATAAAACACTATAATAGATGAACAAAATATGTTAATAAAATTTAATAAATATATTAAATAAAAATTAATAAGGTAATTAGTTATTAAATTAATATATGTACCTCATTTATTTTTGTGGTTAACGGTTCATTCAAGAAAGTTAAGACCATAAGTAAGTGAATCCCCAAACCACCCAATTTTTCTTTCAGTTTATGATTTCCCTCTCATTTTAATTATCCCTCTCTATCTCTCTAAATTTCATTTACATATTCTATATTCAGTTTATATATTTCTTATAAGTATATTATCATAATATTTATTTTTTTATTTTTGAGGATTTAATTTTTGTCATGCTTCCATATCAATCTGTTGTTTAATGTAAACCCCATTAGTCAGAAAATTTTGATTCATTATTACAATTCAAGTATCATCTTTTAATAGATTTTATATTTGATTTATTTATGAATATTTAACACAATATTTTTGAAAAAAATTATTCATTTGTAGTTTTATGAAAAACATAATATGCATACATTTTAAAAGGGTCTTTATACATTTTTTAAATAATCATTTTAGTGGTTCACTTCTTAACCTTATTATCCTCATATTTATTATGAGTTTCCAATAACTTGATATCTATATTGATTTTACATGGTTATCTATTCAATTAGGAACATCTATAAATCTGTAATACCTTATTTTCATTCAAACATTTTTATGATTTTTTGGATTATGCCATATGATTTTATTATATAACCCATTCACCTATCAAGGTGTTTCTTAGGGTTATTCTCATGTATAAATTATTTTTTTATGTCATGTATAAGGATACACATTTTATATTTTAATGGGTTTTCCTAGAGTTTTATAACCCCCCCCCCAATTGATTGTAAAATTGTTACATATCAAAAGATATTATATATGGTGCAGTAGTAGTTATTATAGGAGATTATGTTATGATTTATTCGTAGTGAGCTCTTATTTATGCATATGATGACATATTTAAAGCCTCTGCCATGGTTTTATGATTTCCTAATCATAAAATATTGTATATTTTTTCACATTCCTCTCTGTTATTATATATGATTTTCCAATTTTATGAAATCATTTTACATCTCATCACACATATTTTAAGCTTTATTGTCACCATTTTCTTTTCATTAGGTCCCTAGGATATCATTTACAGTAATTAAACAATAAATAGATTTTAATGAATATTTGGAACATAAAAATAAAGATGAATTACATTATTATTATTATTATTCATTATTATGTAGATAATCCCCTACAGATTTAAAAAATCTTGATTTCTAGGTCTTGATTGGTGGTTATTTAGGTTAAAACTAATGTAATTTTTTTATCGATGAAATTCACTATAGTTGGTATCGATGAATGGTTTAATTATTTTTTCATGATTTGGATAGAGAACTCAATAAGATATAAACCAAGTGTGACATAGATTAATACATACAAATTTATATATTCGGATATATAACCGACTTATGATCCGTTATTTATAAGTCAATTTTATACCATTTATATTATTAATAATGTATATATATTCATCCATAACCTTATATAGAATCTATTAAAATATTAAAACTAGAATAAAATGGATAAATTTATTATTATTATCCATTCAGGAACATACAATTCCTTTTTATAAGAGATCTACACATTATTTTTTATTATCAATGTGTAGTTTCAACATTAAAACACTATTTCAAGAAATTGAGGTTAAGTTCTTAATGAAAACATGAAATGGTTCCATCAATTCATATCATGTTTATAAATCTTCCCCAATTATCATTTGTGTGAAAAATACCATATGAATCATCATTAAATCCAATTGAATTGAGTTTAATGATATAATGGGAATGGATTACCTATCCTTATATTGATCCAAAAAAATGTCCAGGAGAGGGAATTGACATTCCATAGTCCAAACCATCCATCAATTATATTCAAGTGAGAATATAATGATAAATATTTTCTAGAAACTCCATCCAAATAATAAAAATTATTATCTTATGGGAATGCATATATATCTAAAATTATTATGATAATGGAAAGGATAATCCTTGTAGACAATCCCATTATGAAGGAATATGTTGATATATTCCATGACAAGTTGTTGTTCTTCCTCTTGAAAAAATAGATAGAGTTTGTTACAAATCATACCATGTCAACCCAAAACAAACACTATACAACCCCACCACACATATTCCCAATCAATATTTTAATACTTGACTGCCCATTACCGCATGCAAACAGTATATCCATAACTATCACAATTTTCATAGTCTAATGATCCTTCGATCATGAGTATATAAAAAATAATAATTTATAAATGTTATAATATTATTCTAATAAATTTAAATTCATTTTTTAATTCTTCATAAAGATGTTATCTTAATATGATTTTTTTCTAAAAGATTGATTTTTTGCTGAATAGTGGAAATAACATTTTTAATGAAACAATAAAAATATAAATATCTCATTGAATTTAAGCATAAAATAAAACTAAAAATACCTTAATCAAGAAAAAAAAACGAATCTTCTGTAATTAAAAATATATATCAATATTTTAATTTTAAAATATAATTCACATTTTTTACTAAAACTAGTTTAATGCATTACACATTTACAATTTTAAAAATAAATTATTTCTTATATATAAATTTAAGATTATTAACTTTATATAAATTTTTCAAAGAGTATGATTATGAGTATTTTAAAAGGCCTGTTATATTTTTAGACCAGATAGATTTACATAGGTAAAAGTTATTTACCGTGGTAAATGTAAAAACAGTAAAAATAAAGAATTAATTAGTAAGTGGTTGAAATCATATTTAAAATATATATGTAAAATTTAATGGTAGAGTATGTATTGACCTTATATCTTCCCTAAAACATTATTTCAAAGTTTTGGAGCCACGTTCCATGATATTTACTTTTAATGATTCAACATTTATGAGTATTTTCAAATAAAACATCACCTCTCAATTATAAAAGGGGCCTCTCATTACCCCTTGAAAACCACAAATAAAATTAGATTTTTTTGAAAAACTTACCCTTTTCCTTACCATCTAAACCATTATTTATCCCATTATAATCTTTTCACAATGTTTTAGTATAATATATACATTTCCATGGGATCCTCCATGAAACCTAAAATTTCTCAATGTGGGTAATCTTTTTGTTGAGCCAATCTGTGATTTTTTTTTTCAATATTCAAATATGTTTTTTGTGAGTTTTGGATGATATGGTCACTAAAAACATTAATGTTTTCATTAAAAAACCAAAGTAATACACTTGATCATAAGGATAAGAAATAAAAAGGGTAACATGATCAAGGGGGTATAAAGTGGTTCAAACCTATAGCATCTCCCCTAACAATATTCATACATCCAATACGAAGAGAACTAAAACTAGAAAATAAACTCATACCATTTGTATTAACCCTTAAAGCTAAAAAATATGTAGCTTGATTCCCTTATCTCTAGGTATGATGGAAAGTAGTGTGGTCATTGATAAGGCCCTTATGCCTACGAATATGGTAAATGATGAAACAATGTACAAAAATTTGATTTTGGAGCGATTGAAGGATGACATATGAATATGTTTCAAAGGAAGAAAGATTAATATTGTTCTAACTACAAAATTCAAAACCACTAGTCATAGAACAATCTTCCACTAAAAGAGAATCACCCTGCCCAAAAATTATATATAATATTTTTTTGGGAAAGCATTTTTTTTTCTATGTAGAGGAAATGGATGAAGTAATGTGTTTTAAGTTGGATTGGCACTAGAGTGCTACTTGAGAATTTTGTCCATGAAAATGATTTTTTTTCACGGGGTATGTTTTAATGAAGTTCATTTTATTTATTATAATTTTTCTATATATTTTAATATTTAATTCAATTACAAATATATTCCAACCCTCAAGCCATCTGAAGAGATCCATGTCCAGCTACTGCTAATGTTGGCACCACGCATCAACCTAAGGTTGTATCATAGGTGAAAGTGAAGTGAGAAAATATGTATGGTGTATAGATGATAAGGGAAGAGTGGAAGAGACCCATATGTGGCAGCATGATAATAGGGGAGAGCTGTCATGGGGAGTTTCCAACAAGAGTTAAAGAGAAAACCTTGATAGGAACTTCTGGTGGGATAATTATAGAACATATGTAAGAAAATAGTGCCCCAACTGAAAGACAATTGGATGTGTGACATAGTAAAAGGAAAATATTTTCATTCATATGAAAAATATGGATATAATAATGGCCACACGATCATCTATATTTTGACTATTTGATCAACAAGTGAAATCTTCTTCTTCATACTATGTTCAAAACCATTTTTAGCAGGGTTATTCCTGTAGTAATGAGTTTTCAATGACCAAATGAACTAAAATTATTTCATGATTATGATGGGATGACTCCTTAGATATAAATCTAATATAATGAAGATAATAACTATATATTATGGATTAAGGTAAAAAGAATAAAAATATCAGGATGAATGAAAATAAAGCTTCATTGGGATTTTCAAGCATACAACTTTCAATGATCATGGGATTGACTGTGAAGAAGAATAAGATTATCATCACATTCATGTTAGGACTTCACTACAAGGAGTAAATTAGAATCCATGACTTCTTGTTGTGTTGTGTGAAGAATGATAAATAAGTAGCCATGGGTGTTTTCAATCTGCATGAAGAGAAAGGAAAATCTATCCTTCATGAGTTCAAAATTAGGATTTAATTCCTTTTTTGATACAATATTTAAAAAGGGTGATCTAATGGTATTTCTCATACTGTGTGAAAAATATGGAAGATATTATAGCTTGGGGAAAACTATAAATTTTCGGGTGTTTATGATGACTCATGATTGTTCACATATCCATGTGAAGAAGTTGATACCCTCCCTAGGTAATTAGAGATACAACATTAAACATGGAAGAAATCACGAATATTCATGCATGAGATACATGAAAATGATGATTATCCACATGAGATAATAATACCCTATAAGGTATTCATTAATATTGAAACATATCTAAATAAAAAAATATTCAGGTCTTCAATGTAAATAAATAAATGAGATTCCTATATATGTTTGGTATTTAAATGAGAAGAAAAAATACCCAGAGGTCAATTAGATATTTAAAATTATCATACAAATATAATATAAGCATTATCATATCCAATATTTGAACTAATAAAAGGATAAATGTATTTAAATAATAAACAAATTTAATTGAGGATTTAAATGGTTAATTTAAATCATGAAATTCATTGATATCCCATATACAATATCGTTTCCTGTCTAAATATTTGTATAAAGGTGATGAAAAGGATGTAAAAAACATTGAAATGTCCATTAATAATTTTTGTATTCATTTTACAAGAGGAATTTTGAGTGTGATCTAAAGCCGTGTAATTATTGAACAAGGTGATCACATGAGACTGAGCATTTTAAAAAACATTTCAAGACTAGAATTGATGAAGTTCTAGAATAAGTACAGAAGTAAGTAGAAAAAATATTTCTTGAGGAGAATGATTATATTGAAGAACAATCAGAATTCCAATATAAACAACCTGAGGTTTTTAAGAGATATATCAACTAGTGGGATTCAATTTAAAGAAATCTAGTGAGATTCACATTTAAGGAGATAATTAAGATAAAATCCACAATTTATTATTAGCTAGTATGGGAGTTTTTCTATTAGGCATTTTAGGATATTTCCTATACTTATAATCACATTTCTTTCTAGTAGAGAATTAATGTTGGTAAATCCAACAAACATGGAAAGGATGTATTCTCCCATTCCATCAAGGTAGACCCTTGAATGAAACTCATATTCCATTAAGTTATTTAATATGTTTCCATATAGGATAATTGAGACTTTTAATAATTGGATATCGATAACTTCACTGATCTCTGAGGTTGAATTAAAATTTTTATATTCTAAAAACTACATCACTGACCCACAACCTCCCCCTATCATAGATAAATTTGAACCTGGGTTGTACAGGTGGTATCATAGCATAATGTTCCCTATAAAAATATATAACCTTTACTGAAGAACCCATGTTAGATGATCTTAATTAATTCCAAAATATTGTAGGTCATTTCATTGATTGAAATAAATTTTGTGGATAGAAGAACCAAATTCTTCCATATCTTCATTGTCAATTACTTGAAGAGAGAAAGTCCATAGTAGTTGGTTTTATTTCCGATGAGAATTTACACTACAATGAAATATTGTTATATGAGAAATATGGTAGATGATGGGAAAAAATGAAATTATAATTTTCATCTTTATTTAATATGGTGTTCACTAAATTAATGGGACAATAACATATAAGGATACATGGTGTAAACATGAGACTATATATGAAGGGAATGTTAAGATAAAATAAGAAAAAAATAAAAATATCGAGATCTATGTTTGAAAATATCTGCATTAGTGATGATGAGATTTTTATTGACTACTTTACCTGGGTAACTGGGAAAGTATGTCATATCATGGGTTTTAGAGATACATTGGAAGATTCATTTATTATCATGAAATTGATACATAACATTATTGATAGATTTGATTCAAATATTTTTACCTAAGAATAAGTTAGAGACTCACCTCTTAATGATTTTCATAACAAACATCTCAATTTTGAGATTAAAGAATATCCTATGATAAAAAAGAAATCAACAGTGGAAATGGTTTTCCAATAAATGAAAAATAAAAATTTGAAGGAAATGAAATATGTGCCATCCTAATATTCTAATTAGAATGAAGTATGTGATATAGATTATAAAAAATCAAGGCATTTATTTCCAAAAAATGTTAGACGTGGAAAATAAAAATTTTATGATTTTCTTCCTTTAAAGATCTTTAATAATGGTAAAATTGAAATTTTTTCAAATTCTTTGCCAATAAATGAATTTGAAGGATTTGAAAGTGATGATAAGGCTAAATATGGAACTATAATAATATTTATAAAATGTGATGATATAATGATAATTATATTTTAAATGAAGGATAAGTGAAATCTGATGAGTAAGAGAGTTGATGAAAAAATCAGCATTTTGGACTAAACTAAAGAAATAAGTTCAACTTAAAATTAGAAAATCATCACCGAAAAAGAAAAAAGGCATGGGGGTTCTATAATTAGTCATCATAAATATGATGAATGGACCTATTAGTACATGTTAGGATATGAATTTTAAGAATTTATTAATCAAAACACTTATTCAAGAAATAAAATAATAAACATGAGAATAAAATCATGAAATTAATGACAGAAATTAATAAAGAATAAATAATTCATTTTAATGAAGAAAAAATATAAATTTATCAAATGAAAAGTAAATTTTTTTAGTTATCTCAAGACACATATATTTAAAATTTCTGAGCAATATAACATGATATGTGATATTGAAGATAAGATGATTGTTAGAGAAGAAGAGTTGTTTGAGTCACAAGCCATATGTGGCATAGTTCAACATGAGTTCAATAAGGTCAGATAATGGTACAATAAATCATTTCATATTAGGGTATAAACTTATCAAGATGCATAGAAAATTATTAAAAGTTCACATAATAATTTTTTCTAATACGTTGATTCTGTTAGTGCTGGTGTCCCTCTAAGAAAAGTGAGGCTCATTTTTCAACAAGAAAACAAAAAAATAGATTTAGACTCATCTGTAACCAATCTAGGAGAATAATTGTAATGTTTCAACCAGGCTCACCCCTGAACCGGTGGTTAGACCTGTCTCCCCCTATCCTCAAGCATGTATCCTCATACACAAGAGGTTTCCAACTAGCACTAAGGATCTAAGAATAGTCTGTTGGGGAGACTAGACCCTCTTATAAGATTAACAACTGTGTACAATATCAGAAAATTTCAGAATTATTGTGAAAACAATAAATCATTGGAAGACATCATTTTATAAATATTGTATAAAAAAATGACCAACCCCAATGTTATACAATGAATGCATGTTATGATTGTACAACTATGAAATAGATAAACAATAAAAAATGATTTAAATATATTTAAATAAATAAATAAATATTGACTCAAATCCCTAAGAGTGATCTCCTTGAGAATCCCGAGCTTCCGCTCAGTCCTCTACTCCAATCTCCCATGTGTATGCAAAGAGCACAATCCCACAAACAAATAGAGTCTACTCAGGTGCCCCAATGAAATGGCAGCCCATGTAGGGTGTGATATATAAATCTTAGTAGGCCAGGACCATTTGTGTCTACCCCAAATCCAGACATTCAATAAATAATTTAAACAATGTGAAAGCATGCACAAATATGTAAGCCATACCATGTAACTTTATACCGAAGTATCTGCTTCAGCCCTCAGCTGGTGTTTGAACCAACATTATATGTTTGTAATGATTACAAAACAGTCATCACACATTCATTTAATTTATCAAATATTCAAACCTCGTTAAATTATATAAGTCTTGAGATCCATCCTAAGCTCGACATTCCCCATATGAGTGAGTCACAACAGATGTTTCTAAAGACCATCTAATCAATCGAAGTAAAGACAGAATCCAAGCTTGTTCTTTGGCCTGGATAAAGTGTCATAAGTTATTTAATTTAATCTTTCATATGCTATTTCTGATACTATCTATTGAAATTAGTGATTTTCCGAACCAATACCAAAATCTGAGCCCGTCCACTATACATTGTGATTCGCTCCTTGGTTCCCTTGGACACCTATATCTCAATATCTGCCTCGGTTGTGCCAGGGTCTGAACAATTTCCCATATCAATCAGACATCATTACATCACATTTTCGTTCATTAAACATTTACTTTTGTTCATGTACAACCAATTATACACATAGTCCAAAGTCAATTAAGGGGCGTAGAACATCATGTATAACACCCTCGTGAGTATTGGTAGGATCAACCCTTATCTCACAACCCACGAGTATTTGGAGCATCAGTCTCAATCCCATTAAAGAATATTATCATTAAAGCTGGATATAGAATTCCATGTCTAGAAACCCCTGAGTATTTAGAGAATCATTCCATGTCTCACAACCCGTTTATCAGTCATACATATATTTTTATCATGGGTGTAGAACATTATGTCCAACACCTCAAAACCATCCATTAATTATTTCATAAATTAATTAATCAAATCTGTTAATTAAGTGGACAACTAATTAACAACATACATCTCCAATCAAAAAAATAAATAATCAATTAACCATTAAACATCTCAATAGTCAATAACATATTAACAATTAATTATTCCTAACCACAATTCAGTCAACTTGATAATTACCTCAAGGTTTAATTATCCAAAATCATTGACTAAAAAAATTATACATTATTCACCAATCAACTATCCAAAATCACATACTAATAAAATAAATCCATTAAATATACTAAATCTATTTTTTAATGTAACAATGAACAAATTACAAATTACCATTAATCAATCCTTCAATTAATTAAACTACAAAACAAATCACATCCCAAAATTAATTTTTACAAAAAATAATTACCTCATTCTAAATATCAACTCTACATATATAATTTCCACAATCAATTATTTAAATCAATCACTAAAAAATCACATAATTAAATCACTATTAATGACATCAATTAAGACAAAATGAATTATCAAATTAATTATTTTTTTTTTAGAAAAACAAATTATCATATCATTTAATTATTTAATCGCATCAATTTGACCAATTCAACAAAACATGATAGAAACCCACACATGGCAATGTCCTCATTTATCTCACATGGGCAACATCATTTAATTACATCAAAATTCATGCATGAACATATCTCATATCTCATATAGAAATTTAATAAACCATACTAAATTCACATTTTAATGGTTTTCAATATAAAAACTTCACTGCATAATTAAAATACCAAAAAAAGAGAATCAATCATTTTATTAATGAATTTATTAAAGTTGAGTATTTTAAAAATGATTCTACCTCAGGGTGGAACCAAATTGAGTACACAACCCTTTGATTTACATGGACAAAACTAGTAGATATTTGAATACAGTCGAACATACACACCATTAACCGACACCCATAAATAGTGTGGCGGGAACCAACGTGTAACACCCGAGACTTTTATGAGAAATATTTTGTTTTTATGTTATATAAATCATCAAAGGAATCTTTCACTACACACAACACTAGCTTGGCTTTTTTTACACGGAACTGCGGCCTTCCTCAATAGCTTGTGTCGTACGCAAAACCGAGTTTCACTAAACAACGATATGCTATTAAAATATTATTAAAACTAACCGTTATGAATAGTAATAACCACTTTTTAAAATATTTTAATTATTATTTTTCAAAATGGAATTCATTTTTGGATTCAGAATATCGAAATTAGCTTAGGGTGAAATTTTGGTACTTTTCGGATAACTTTCATATTCTGATGAATAGTGAAAATTACTAAATTTTAATTAAAAGCAACTTTTTAATAGAAATAATTAATAGTGATAAATTATTAATTTGAGTGGTTTTAAAGTATATTTATAATATATTTTTACAAATTAATACAATTTTGTTCATTGGATGTAATTTCACATTTAAACCAAACATAAACAAGTGTCAATCTTTTGATAGTTATTATCTTTTAAAAACACACTATTTGTTTTGACGACGGGAATTAATTTTTAAATTAGTTAATGTAACTGATATGTTTTTAATTTGGTAAAATAAACATCATTTTTTTAATTCATAATATCAAATACATCTTAGGCCTAATTTTTGGTATTTTTCTGGAAACTTTCATTTTTTGATGAATAGTGAAACCACTAAGTCGTAGTTAAAAAACTGAATTTTTCATAAAACATAATTTTACTGCTTCTTTGAGTAGAATTTCAAAAATCCGAGAGACACGGTTAATATCAAGGACTAAAATGTGGTTCAATGAGATGAAAATAATTTTTGGTGAATAGTAACTTTTTACTTTTTTTACCGCGGTTAAAAGTAAATAGGGTAATTAAGGGTAAAAGTGTTATTATTATTACCCCAACACATGTCCTAATTCTATTGGATAAGTGTAATTCGACCAAAAACTTCCTCAAGAATAAAATATGACCATTTAGGCCCACTTGGATTAGATTAGGACATTTATTATTAATTTATTTAAAGAAGGGATAAAATAGTTAAAATCAATGTTTAATAAGTCAATCATTTTTAATATAGGGTTATACATAAGATAAATTCGACTATAAATATTCATTAGAAAGATAAAAATATTTCCAACATAATGGTATTTTATTTGTAATTTGTAGACTTAAAATAATTTAATTTATTTATGATACAATGATGATGCAGTAATTATCTTATTAATGAAATATTGACATAATTGATGTTATAAATACCCAAATGAATGTAATTTGAGACTTTCTATGAATTAAAATAATTTTATATGTTAATATGAAATGTTATTATTGATTTAATTAAATATTTTTGAACCAATCATTCGTCTATGATTTTCACAAAAATCAATTACCAAATAGTGTCAAAATTGACATAAAATTGTTTTAAAAAAAAATACTATATTATTAATTGTTATTTTATTCCTAAAAATATAATTTTCTGCCCAATGACTTAGATAAGGTTATATATATTAATAATAAACAACTTGGGGTTCGTTTGGCTTGATATAGTAAGTTTATTAACCTTATAGTGTAAGAAAACAAGAAGACACGGTAAAACTTAAATTATCTACCTTAAAGTTAAATCTAAATGATATGGTTAAAATTGATACCTAAAGTTGTCTAAATTCTATTTGATGAGAGGATTTCGACCCATCCCCACCTTAGCTTAGAAATATATCAATTTTGAGCTATTAAAAACCGAATTTGACTTTATAATATAATAATAGTTTTAGTTATTCCAAAGGTGCCCCTCTCCTCCCTTATAAAAGGGCACCTCCTACCTCTCTTCCTCACACCACTTTGAGCCTTAAATCTCGGCAAAACCCTGAAAATATCTCCTCTAAACTTCCCTAGAATCATCCTAGAGGTCCTGGTATTCTCCAAAGACCAATTTTAGTGCCCTAAGAGGAGATCTCAAAGAGGCGCTTCAAAGAAGAGGTAATGTCCATTACCGATTCTTTCAACTTTATTTCTTCTTCCACTTCTTATTATTTAGTTGTTTCATTATGAATTAATAACATCAGTATCACTAATATACTGATATGTTTTTATAATTATAAAACAACCCTATTTCACCATCTATCCATCATACGGAAAATGAAATCACCGCGCGTGCGTACGTACGGAATACCGTCTCCACGCCATGGTGTAATCTATTTTCCACCACCACCTTACTTGGATGGGTATAATGGTGTAAATAATGACTATATATGATTATTGTAAAGTGATATTGATTCTGAAATAGTATATATACACTCCAATACAATTCCACGATCTTGGGAATGATATCATCGCTCGTGTGTACGTACGGACTACTGTCTCCACGATGTGATGCAACTCGTTCTACATGATCTTCATTGAATAATGATTATATAGATGAATTTAATGAATTAATATGATATATAATACACTAATACCATTCTGTAAATTAGGTATCTATAAACTAAAAATAAAAAAAAGAATTTATTCGACAAAACACGCATAAGAACAAAAAGTAATAAACACCCGAATAACAAGTAGTAATGAAATATTACTAATAAGAAGATAATCATATGACCATATATGATATCATAAAAATAATTATGATTATAGAATAAGTAAATAACATTATTTAAATCATTATACAGGAGGTTCAGACACTTACGAAGCAAATCGGACCTAAGGTAAGGGAAAATATCACAATCTCATTTTATCTGATATTGTCTATACTTTGATATTTACTAGGGTGTATTTTATCATCCACATCCATGTTTACTCAATATGTAATATTGTTTCCATCCACCTATAATTTTTTAAATCCAATTTTACCCTTCAGTGAGTTTTTAGTAAAAGATATGAAAGGAATCTTTTGTCGTTTTTCGTATGAGGTACTTTTTGACTTTTTCTGACAAAAGTACGAGAAGAATGTTTTTTTAACTTATACGACATGAATGGATTTTTAAAACATTATTTCCAAGAAGCTTCCTTTACAAGTTTTCAAGTTTTTTTTAATCAACTTCTTTTACTTTAAAATTGTATGACATGTTAAGAAAGGAAAATGTTTTTGAAGTAGAAAGGATATTTTCCTCAAGAATGGAGTTCAAGTGTTTTATCAAAATTATTTTCCATCTAAAATAATATAGGGTTCTGTTTCTATCCCTACTATTACATTGATTTGATTATGTTGTGATGGAATTATTTTTATGAATTCCATTATCTTATATGAATTGTTTTATGATGTCATGTTGTTTAAGAATCCCATTTTTATTACATGGGTTATGCAATGATGTATGATTTATGATTTTGTGTCACACATAAGAATGGTATCATTATGAGATGGGTGAGACCTATATCTCCATCCAATGCATTGGGTAAAGATTTTATATCTCATGAGATAGACATGGATGGAATGGTAGGTTAAACTGGTTCAGTAAAACAGGACTGAAATGAGGAGTGAACTCGGTTCAGAAATGGACTTTTTCCACTAATATAGTCTTGGAAATGAGTCTTGACTAATAAGAAATGATTATCTATGATTATGTGTGCATGCCAAAAAGTTTCATGTTTTATGTTATGATTATTGGGATTACATTTCACTACCATGATTTATCCCATGTTATGAAATTATGATCTCTTTTGCAGGGTAAGATTTCCAAAATGTTATGTTTTTATTTTGATGTGATTGATATTTCTTTTGTTTACCCTTACTGAGAATTTGAGCTCACCCTTTTGTATGTTTTCTTTCCCCAGGTCAGGAAGAAGTGTATTAAATAAGATATGACAAAAAGGGACTATAGATATGATGAAATAAATGGGAGACAGTGTAGATGCTTTATGAACCAGTTGTTTATGTTTCCCAGTTTCTAAAGACACTATACCTATACGGTCCTTTCATGGTTTTGTTATATGTAGTAATAAGTATGCTTCAATTTTGAATTATTAACCATGTATGTAAAGTATGGGTTGTTATACAATGTACACCCAAAATATTCACCACAACACAAAAACACTATAAGAATCCAAGTCATGATGTTTGAAACTAAATAATGGGTTAAAAAAATTACCCAAATATGATGGTGATGAACTAAAAATGATCCTAAACGCATAGCACTTGGCAGTAGTAGTTGGAAAATGGACCAATATGTATAGAGGAGCCGATTGTATAACAATAGAACCGTATAAACAAGGAAACCCAATTAATCCCAAGCCATTGGGTTTTGACCAAGAAAACAGTGTGGGGGTGGATCCAAATGATTGATTCGAATCATGTAACATTCGTAGACAGTCTCACCTTAACGGGGTAGAAAAGACTCATGAGGATACTGGAAGGATTCAACACATGGAGAGTATCCCTGTTAGAGGTGTGTAGTGCGCTCATTGGAGGCCTGGTGCAGGTCGTTCTGCTCATGCAGTGCGCTTCCTCCTTTCATTCACCCACCTAAATCATCTAATTAATAACCTATTTAACTAATAGATTTAATATAATAATAAGAATCATCGTATTATCCTTATCACTAATTTTTTTACACCCATATTAGGTAAAACCCAATACTTTATTGACACATAAAAATAATTATGTTCTACTCAAAAAAATTTAATTTAATATGAAATATAACTCTTTTTTTTATTATTTATCTCAACATGAATTAATTAAATAAAACCACCACTTCACAGTGATTAATTAAATTCTTTTTGACCATAAATTTAATTAAAAAACCCTCCATTTTTTCTTTAATTAATTAAATTCCTCATTTCCATGAACTTAATTAAATTAAAATCAACTCCACACTTATTCCTCATTTAATATTACCATTTAATATTACAATTCATTAATAACCACTAACTCCACATTTACAAATCATTTAATATTACCATTTAATATTACCTTTCTGTTTATAACACAAAACTTCTCAATTACATTTCATTTAATAAATTTATCACAACTTTAATTTAATAAAACAAATCCCCCAATGACTCATTTAATTAAATTCATTTTTCCTCAAATTAAATAAATGAAACTTCCATAATAATAACCATCATTAATATTTTCATCTAGTAAAATGATTCTTTGATAAAACCCAAAAATTCCCACTACACATCATTTAATTAAATTCTGTTTAACTCAATTTAAATAAATAAAACCACTATTTTAAAATAATTAATTAAATCCTCCTTTTCCTTGGATTTAATTAAAAATCCTCAAATTCCATTATTATTATTCTTCATAATAATAATAACAACCATACTTAATAATAATTTTTATACTCATTAAACGATAATAATAATATTAATCAAATTATTATTATTATAAAACATTAGCTAAAACCCAATACCTCTATTAAATAAATAAGCTTCATTATTAATTCTAAAACTCCTTATTTAATTAAACGCATCTTCATTAAATCTGAACTCCTCATATAAAAAAATGTTTCATTGAGATACCCAAAGGCCACATTAATTTCACATACCTATTACACCTCATTATTCACCAAAATAAAACATTTTAGCATTTAAATAATTAATGAAACCATAATAATAAAAATAAAATTTTTATTAACAAAACATTCTTCAATTTAAAAAATAATATCCAAAATAATATTATTTATTTAATATAAATAAAATGTTATATTGGGTAAGCTGCACAGGATGGACCGCAACTGTGCACATCTCGTGAAGATTCATTAAAGTGGTCTTCTCTTGATCCGGTGGTCTCGAGACTTATCATGGAACAGGTGAAAATAATCGAGTATTCACCGAAGTCAAAAAAACTACACCTTTAAATGTTCTAACACTCAAAATAATGTCTCAGAGATCATTTTCAAAACCTACCCATCGATAAACGAGAAATTATTTTGAATGATTTCATATTTAAAACCGGTTCAAAAACATGGGACATTACAGTCTTCCCACATTAAAAGATTATCAACCCTGCGAATCCATCCGATACTATACAACAACTTCTAAGCCAAATAGGTAGAGAAGTTGCATTTGAACAAAGACATTATGTTTCGAAGCACCAACTTCTCTACTAACAAAAACATAAGTCCAACTTCTTAATTCTATAAAACCTAAGACAAGGCCCACCAAAATGGATCTAACAAACAAGTCCATTAAAATGAACTCATTAAAGGAAAAAGGTCGAATCTCGATCAACCAACAGAAACTGGTGGTGCATGATATAATGGAAAGACATTACAGCCTCAAAATGCACACTCACCCATAAGCTGGTGACGTGCCTTTTAAAATTTTTACATCACCAACTGTATGTACACTGAAGTCCTTACCCGACCTCTATTGACATTCCCAAGGAACAAAATTGCAAGGATATTTAAAAAACCTAACATTCACCCACATGAACGAAGGCATAGTCCAATGAAACCATGCACCCCGCGTATAACTTAGATAAAAAACCACTCATCAATCCCAACAACAATTAAAACTGTAGAATGGAGTAAAACCAAAGATATCTTAGTGTCTCCATGATGTGTTAAAGATTGAGGGCATGCTCATCTCATTTGATAGACCACACTACGAGAAAACCAAATCTCTAAAATATTATTTCGTACTATCACTGATTGGATCTTTACGAAAAAAGATCAGCTTCTACAGCCGACACATAATCAACCAAACCTAGATGCCAATATCATCAATGACATTCGTGTTCTTTTAAAGTGTACCGATTTTTCCTTACCCACATTATGATGGTCCATTTCGTTGTAATAAAATATCAGATGCTCACCAGTGTGTTATTTTATAACACCTTAACACATGCATGTGATGCTCCTCAAACCATGATCACTACATCAAACATTGATTATAGAAGCCGTAACATAATCCTATCAGCATTTCAAAACACTCAACCACCAAAAAGTCATCCCAAGTAGTGTAAAAAAATTACCTTTATTCCCAAAATATTCTAAGAGTACTACCTATAATGGGTCAGCCCGTTATGAAACATAAACGTCGACCCTCTCTATTGGTTACGCAAAACTGAAATCACGAGGTTTAAAAGACCTTTATTCATTTTCTCCATTCATGTAATTATTTTCACACTTTAAACATTTGAATGTTTGTCAGAAAACCCACAACTACTTTTTCATAACAAGTCACCTGGTTCTCAAAACAACACCCTATAGAAAAATATGCATGTTATCACAAACATCCTCTTTAATAATTTAACATTTAGTGTTTTCCAAATATAAACAGGAAATTTATTATCTAAATTCCATTTACCCAAAAAAAAGAAACCTCTGAGGGTCCCATTTATTCAATCTGGATTGTTAAAAAAAAACCCAATAATAGGGCATTTCAATAAACACTCAACTATTTTACATTTATAACCATATTCAATCATACTCTGCTAATATAAAGTTCAAACACATGGGTGGACATCTACCAATAGATAAAATGAACACACATCATATCACATTCATTTGGTTCCCTTTTATCACAATCAACATTAATTTAACATTTTAACATTAGTATCCCTTTCACACATCAAAACATCTCTAGTATGTTATCATAAGTCGTAACACAACAACATGTTATAACACAAAATCATGGAACTATTATAAAACATTCTAATCACATAGGTATCATGGAATATAAACACCCTAAGTAGGTAAAATATATCACCAAAAAGTGGTAATTAAAAATGCATGAAAAATAAATACAAGGCTTGGCACATATTCATGGAACACAATCCATATGAGCAAGAATCCTATGAATGAAACTACTTGGAATGAAATTTATGCATGGAATGTGAATATCTAAGTTTATACGATAATGTATGTATGCAAATTTATTACCTTATTAGGCCAAGTGATTTGTTTTTCCAAATTCTCAAAATCAATAAGCATCGGAAAATACAACAGTCACTCAAGGTCAAATCATTTCAGCTATAACCTCTAATACTACAAACATCAATTCCCATCCTTGGACACTTGGTCATTTACCATACATGTTGTGATTAGTCCCATGCATGGATATTAACCCAAGCACTTCCAGATTCAAAGTCTCCTATCTACCAATCCCAAAATAGTAAGACAAATGAAAATAAAGAGAACCTGAACATCTGATACCACTTTGTTTCATCCCGACCTATATCACCGCTAAACCGGGGTTCAGAAAAGTCACCACATGTCTTCAAGTGCATCTCCCCATACACCAGAGGCTACCAAAAATGTGCAAGGGTCTAAGGACAATCAGTGGGGATACTATAACCTTCTATTAGAGTAAAAACAGTGGAAAATATCAGCATATGGAGAAAGCAGTGTGAATAGAGATAAAGTAGTGGAATACAAAATTTAATAAATCTTGTATAAAACAAAATGTCCAACACCAATGATATAAAATTCATGCATGTTATGATGGTACAACTATGAATAAAATAAACATCACAACATGCTTTACATGTAGTTAACGAAATAAATAAAAAATGACTCAAATCCCTGAGGGTGTTCTTCTCAAGCATCCCAAGCATCAGCTTAGTCCTCTGCTCATATCTCCCAAGTGTATGAAAATATCACAATACTATAATAAAATAGATTCTACTTGGGTACCCCAATGCAATGGCGGCATGAGTAGGGTGTGGGATATAAACCATAGTAGGTCGGGACCAACAGTGTCTACAAAAAATCCCAACATTCAATAAATAATATACACTTTCTGAAATCATGAAAAAATAATTTTAGCAGTACCATGTAACTATATACCCAAGTACCTAAATCAACCCTAGCTATTTTCGGAACCTGCATTATATGTTTATCAGGCTTACAACTTTGTAATGTCCTGACCCGGCTCACCCCTGAACTGGTGGCTGAACCAGTTGCCACATGTCCTGATGTGCATCTCCCTGTATTCCAGAGGCTGCCGAATAGGAGTGATGGTCTATGGATAGTTAGTGGGGATACTATACCACCTTATTAGAGTTAAAATAGTGGAAAATATCAAGAAAATTATAAAAGAAGTGTTAATAATGATAACGAAGCAGAAGACATAATTTAATAAATCTTTTATAAAAAAATGGTCAAATTCAATGTTATAAAATGCATGCATGTTATGTTTGTACAACTATAAAAGCGATAAAAAATAGCATGATTTACATATATCTAATGGAATACATTAAGGATGACTCAAATCCCCAAGGGTGATCTCTTCGAGCATCCTGATCTTCCGCTCAGTCTTCTACTCCTATCTCCCATGTGTATGCAAATAGCACAATACTGCAACCAAAAAGAGTCTACACGGGTACCCTAGTGAAATGGAATCTCATGTAGGGTTTGATATATTAATCTCAGTAGGCTAAGACCACTGGTGTCTACCCCAAATCCAGGCATTCAATAATTAATTTAAATAGTGTGAAGGCATGCCAAAATAAAGTAAGTAGTACCTTGTAACTATATAACAAAGTACATACTTCAGCCCTCAGATAGTGTCTAAACCTTCCTTATACATTTTTCATTCTAAAACAATAGTCATAACACATTCATTTTCATTTATCAAATATTCAAACCTCATTAAATTATATAAATCTCGAGATTAATCCTAATCTCGACATTCCCTATATAAGTCACTCACAACAGATGTCTCTAAAGACCATCTATTCAATCAAAGTAAAGACTGATTCTATGATTGTTCTTTGTCTTAGATTACTTGTCACAAGATATTTCATTTAATCATTTATCTACTATGTCCTAGCCCATCCACTAAAAATTGTTATTTTGCAAACCAATACCAAAAGATGAGCCTGTCCACTATACATATTGAATCGCTCATGGGTTCCACTAGACACTAGTATCTCAATATCAGCCTCGGATGTGCCAGAGTATGATCCATTTCCCATATCAATCACAAATTATTACATCACACTACTTTTCATTAACCATTTAATTCAGTTCATATACAAATAATTGGACCCACAGTCCAATGTCAATTAATGTGTGTATAAAGTCGTGTCTAACACCTTCAGGTGTATTTGGAGCATCAGTACTTGTCTAAAAACCCATAGGTATTTGGAGCATCAATCCCTATCCCATAAAATAATATCTCCATTCATGATGGATCTATAACGCCACATTTATCACCCCGTGAGAATTTGGAGCATCAACCCCTGTCTCACAACACGTTTACCAATTATACATATATATTTGTTATTGGTATATAATTTCATGTCTAAAACCCCAAAACTATCCATTAATTAATTCATAAATTAATTAATCAAATCCTTTAATTAATTCGACAAATAATTAACTTTATAAATCTCCAATTAAATAATTATATAATCAATTAACCATTCAACATATCAACAGTTAATAATTAATTAACAATTAATTAATCTTTACCACTAGCAAGTCAAATAGATAAATAACTCAACGTTTTATTATCCCAAATCTATCACGACCTATCCTAGTGGGGCTCGCGCCGTGACTCCCCAAGCCTGACTCCAATTGGCCAGGGGCTGGTGACTAGTATTGAGTAGGAATATTAGTAATCATGGGAGGAATTTCCTAAGTACCTATACACAGACACACATCTCCAAGACCACAAATGCAGAAATGTAAAAACACTAAGGAACAAAATGCATGCATACAACTAAACCCAACCAACAGAGTACGACAGAAGGTAAATTGAGCCAGAATACAAGCCCACCAAAACAAAAGTCTGAAAACTGCAAAGTCCAACCTGTAAACACAAAAGGTACTGGGACTGCTGATTGTAGCTGTATGAATACCTCGTCCTGTATGGAACTCAGAATGCTCGGTCCTATCCTAGTCCGCCCTTGATTCTGTCAAAAGGCTGCTCATCTTCACAAGACACGACACATGTGGGAAAAGCCCGTGAAGGGGTGAGTATAACAATACTCAGTAGAGGACCCCAAAAACCACAAAGCAGTACACAAAGTAATGGTATAGTAATCTATGCACAACATATGTCTATTGAACATATAACACAAACCAGATATACTCAGATCCCATAACTGTAGTCTAGAGACAAATCACACAACCGCATACCCCCAATTAGGGGTTGAGTTCGAAGATTCCATAAAGCTCTTGTTCCGGGAGAACACACTCCACGAGTCTTATAGCTTTGATGACTTTCGTCCAAGAAGTATTGTTTTCCGAGATGCATCATGGGAGGTAGTTTCACTCATTACGGGAGACACATTCTTGAGTGAGAAGGTTATGGTAGATAAATGCAGTCATTACGGGAGACATACTCTTGAGTGGGAAAGATCATGATACACAGATGAGGATCACTGCCAGGGGCATGGCGGATACCACAACTCATCTGGAATTCACCTTCTAGTAGAGGATCGATGCCCGATGGAGTTGGTCACATTGATACCAGACTCTACCTAGAGTCAAAAATGGATAGAGGATCTCGATCCGATCCTCTCGGATGAATTCCTAACTCTATCACAGAAAGTACTGCTGAAGGGATCATACTCCTATAAAAGGAAATGATGCCTAAACATCAGGGTAATGAGAAGAAGGGGCACTAACCCAAACGAAAGATGTCCAAGATGCGGTGAACAATAGGACCATGTCGTTTTCCAAAAGTACACGACGTGTAGAAAGGTTACACGCCCTGTTGTCTGACCCCGGGTACTGCTTGTGTACAACAGCCCATGTCGTAAGGCTGGCCATGTAGAAAAACTGAGTACATGACATGTAGTACGGTGTACACTCCATGTCCGAGTGACTGGGGTTGGCTCCGTGTAAGCTAGAAATGTGCCCGTACATGGTCATCAACCAGTGTACTCCAACCCATGTAATCGGTACACAGGGTGGCCCGCGTTACTAGCCTCACCAGGCCGTGTGATAGAGTACATGGTCGTCTACTCCATCCTGTGTCTGTGTACCCCTGGATACACGCCAAGTTCCATATAGCCGCATCTTCCATGTTTTACACGCCGTCTCTCCTGAAGCCGTGTACTCCAACCCGTGTCCATGTACTTCCCAAAATACACACTGACCATTTGGGAAGTTTAACACGCCATGTGACTAGGGTCACATGCCGGGTGATTCCTCTCTAACCCCCCGAAAACCTAGCCGCTGACACCAGTACTACACGGCGTGTTCTTCAAAATTACACGCCGTGTATTCTGAAAATTTCCAGAAACGTGAACCTCCGCCGTCGCACCTTCTGAACTACCCCGTTCATTGATCTGGTCTTCCGATTCCCATGAAACTCCGAGGTTTTGGTCACCCCAACACCACGAAGATGATTCCGTTGTTTTCAGACATCTTATTGGCTCCGAAAAAATGCAAGGATCTATTCGTGCGAAGAATGCTCAAAGAAAGACCCTTCCCGATCCGGTCTGATTCGTCTTCCTCCATCGTCGTCACACCTACACTAGGTCATTGTGTTGTCTATTCGTCAATTTGGAATCATTGCGTCGCAAAATGTATGCGCAATGATCCATAGTTCGTCGCCCCGCGAAAAACACGCAGAACATACAGAGAAAGGAAAAAGGGAAGAAATCCAATAAAACAAATAGAGGAATGAACATTCACCATCATTCGTCACGGCATTTACCCACTCCCGTTAGTAGGATTAAACAGATAAGAAATAAACCACAATAATCACCATTGATCAATTCCTCGAATCATCCCAAATAAAACCCTACTGCAAGAACGTACGAATACATGGATCAAATTTTTTGTGGTTGATCTGCGTTCGTCGTTTAAAATCAAAAAACAAGGAAAATAATTCAAATAACAAACCCCTACCTCAAGAAGGGATCTATCTCTGATGAAGAGGCCGCACTACCTTCGTCATAGAGATCCTACAACCTGGTTGGAGCAACATTTCGCAGCTTCGATCCATCGTCCTTCCTCGCTGAGATTTTACTCCAACGCTCTGTGGATTCTCCAGATATTTTTCTCAATCATCACTGATGAGAAAAAATCGATTAACTAAAATAAAAAGGGAAAGGTATTTGACATCACATCATGATGCGACATTAATGAGCCAGTGTTGTTGTTTCTGATTCATTATGACATAACATTAATGACTGAAATAGCTACCCCATCGCCGAACTACATCGTATGTTTCCATAAAAGGAATAAAACAAACTTGCAAATTTATATTATTTTACATTACTTAAAATTTCCTAAAAATTAACTTTTCTCCTCGACCAATGCTGGTTGAGGTTAGGCTCGTTCTTAGTTAATGTTGTCACCCCTGACGTAACGGTGCCCTCATATTTTTAATCTGGGAATCTGTTTGGAAACTGCCACTATCAAGCACAAGTGCTTACTCACTTAACATAAAATAAAGGTCAAACCACCATTCTAGGCTCACTGGGCCTTGAAATGATGTTCCGTTTTTGTTCCTGGTCTCAAAATAATTCCATTTAATATTGAAAAATAATACATGGAAAATACAAGACATTACATTCTCCCCACCTTGGAGCTTTACATCCCCAAAAATCCAAAACAAAGGCTAATAAAAAAGATGTGGGTACTGGGAACAGATCTGGGCCTCCCACTACCATGTTCTCTTATGAAGATTCCCATGTTGCCATCGGACGCGCACCAAGGGAATCGATCACCCACGAAGTATCCTCTTCTGACGATCCTTGATCTCGACTGAGTACTCAGCAAATGTCACTCTATCCTCGATGTCTAGCTCGCCCCTTTCGATGACATGTGATGGGTCATACACGTACCTCCTCAGCTGCGACACGTGGAAGACATCATGTACCCAATGCAATTGTGGTGTTAGAGATAGGCGGTACACCACCTCGCCAACTCTACACAGTATCTAGAAAGGTCCAATGAACCTTGGAGATATCTTGCCACCTCGGCCTAATATCTGTAACCCTCATCAAGGTGAGACCCGAGGAAAGATGTGGTCTCCCTTTTCGAAATCCATAGGTCTTCGTCGTTTATCAGCATAAGATTTCTTCTAGCTCTGTGCAGTCATTATCCACTCCCAGATGATTTGCACCTTCTCGGTGGTAGCTCGCACCAACTTTGGACCCGTGTGTTCTGACTCTCCGGGGTCGGTCCAGCAAAGCGGTGACATATAAGGTCTCCCATACAAGGCCTCGTACGGTTCCATACTAATGGTGGAGTTGTATCTATTGTTGTATGCAAATTCCACCAGTGGTAGGTGGTTCTGCCAATTGTTACCAAAGTCCAAGACACAACCTAGCAACATATCCTCCAGAACCTGAATGGTCATCTATATCTGACCATCTATCTGGGGATGAAATGTTGTTCTCAAGTGTAGCTAAGTCCGAAAATCCTCCTACAATCCCTTCCATAGCAAGGATGTGAAACATGCATCTCTAACTGAGACTATTGTCGAGGGGACTCCATGAAGCCTAACTATCTTCTGCACGTAGAGGCATCCCGAGCTCTCTATGGAACTCTGGTCCCTGATAGCTAGAAAGTGGGCCAACTTTGTGAGTCGGTCAACGATCACCTAGATGGAATCATGCCCCTTGGACATCTATAGTAATCCTCTCATGTAGTCCAACGATATTCCATCCCACATCCACTCTAGAACTTCAAGGGGGTGATCTAATCCCGCTGGAACATGGTGCTCGACCTTCACCTACTAGCATGTAAGGCATCGAGAAACAAACTCTGAAACTGCCTTCTTTATTCCTGACTACCAGAACCATCGTCGAAGATCATAGTACATCTTTTCCACTACCAAATGTACTGCTAATGGGGATGTATGAAACTCCCTCAAGAATTCCTCCTGTAATGACACCGGTACAATAGTGTGTCCTCTAAAAATAATTATGTGCTCCCCACCATGTGAATATCAATCAGGAGGATGTCCTGTGGATAACTGAGCACATAAAGCCACATAGTCGACATCTCCTAGTTGTGCCTCTCTAACCCGCTGTAAGAGTTGAGGGGCGACAACCATCAACTGTAGGCAGGCTGCATCTTCCCTGTCCATGAAGGAAAACAACAATGTGGCTAACTGTTGTGTCACCATAATCAACATTTGTGAGCTTGACCTTCTGCTAAGAGAATATTCCACCTTGTTCCCCTTACCAAAAGTATAGATGATCTCAAAATCATAATCCTAAAGGAACTCTAGCCAAAGAATCTGCCTCAGATTCAGATTTTACTGCGAAAAGATGTACCTGAGGCTCTTGTGGTCAGAGTAGGCGATAAACCACTTCCCCATAAGGTAGTGTCGCCACATATTAAATACAAAGACTACCACATCCAACTCGAGATCATGGTTCATATATTTCTTCTCATGTGGGATAAGCTAGAGAGAACCATAAGCAATCATTTCCTGCCTCTCCATCAGGACACAGCTGAGCCCGATCCCTGATGCATCGCAAAAACATTGTACTCGACACCTTCCTCTGGAAATCTCAAGACTGGGGTGCTCGTCAAACACTGTCTCAACTTCTTGAAAGCCCACTGCAACTTCTATGTCCATACAAAGGTTTTCCGCTTCTTGGTCATGGATGTCATCAGTTCTGATATCCGGGAGAAGTTAAGAATGAATCTCCAGTAATATCCTTCCAATCCAAGGAAGCTTCGCACCTCTATCATGCTCTGAGGTGGCTTCCATGCTAACACAGACTCTACCTTAGCTGGGTCTAAAACTATTCTATCTTCTGAGATGACATGTCCCAGAAAGTAGACCTCCTGAATCCAGAATTGGAACTTTGAGAGCTTCCCATAAAGCTGGTGCTCCCGAAGTATGTTGAGAACCATCGACAGGTGTCTCACATGCTTCTCTTCTGATGCTGAGTACACAAGGATGTCGTCGATGAAGACCACTATGAACTGGTCCAAGTATAGCTAGAAAATTCGGTTCATCTGTCCCATGAACACTGTAGGGGTGTTCGTCACACTGAAAGGCATCACTATGTACTCATAATGACCGTAGTGGAATTTGAGAGCCGTCTTCGGTATATCCTCATCCCGTACTAATAGCTGGTGGTAGCCTGATCGAAGGTAAACCTTCGAGAACGACTATTCCCCTCTCAGAAGATTGAAGAGGTCATCAATTCTCAGTAGTGGATACTTGTTCTTCACTATCACCTAGTTTAGGCGCCGGTAATCCACGCACAACCTCAGACTCCTGTCTGCCTTCTTGGAAAACAAGACTGGGTCCGCCCAGGGTGAAACGCTGGGTCTCACAAAACCATTTCTCTACAAATCAACCAACTTCACCCTCATCTTTAGAATCTATATGGGAGGCATTTGATATGCTGATGATGAAATCAGTGTCTTCCCGGGGTGTTTGTCGATGCAGAAGTCGAATTCCTGGAGGGGAGGTAATCCTGGTACATCTTCGGGAAAGACGTCCTCATACTCCGTCACTACTGCTGGGAACTGGGAGCTCACAACATCTACTGCTCCGAGGAAATGGCTATCCAACTCATGAGTGATTGGATGCACCCTCCTATACATAAGCTCATTCTGTGCTGCCTAGTTTTCCCTTTCTCTGACAAAGGAAAACCTCATTCCATCACGGCGGACACACCACACTCTTCGCCTAAAATAGTCAATCTGGGCATGGACTGAAGATAACCAATCCATACCAAGAATGACGTCGTAAGGCCTCGATGCTGCCACCAAGAGGATCCAACAGAAACTGCCACCTCCAAGGTTAAGATAACATTGTCTGCAAAGGTGTGTGATCGTCGAGTCTCCTCCTGTAGGTGTCTCCAAGAGTAAGGATCGAGTGAACAGTTCTACCAGAATCTCGAGATTTCATACAAGAAAAGTGGCTATGAAGGATCGACTGGCACCTGTGTCTATAAGTACGGCAGCTAAGGTAGAAAAGAAACAGACCATACCTATAATTATCACTATAGCCCCTGGGTCGTATGCCTCGACTTCATGCAGCTATCCCCGTCCCTGTCCACCAGCTCCCTGAGCCTGGTGCAGGCCTCCTGGGGGTGGTGGTGGAAGTAAGTAGAAATGTCTACCACCAACCATCGGTCTCCCTGATCCTCTGCCACGTCTTCCGCCTGGTGGATCTATCTTCTCCACTCTCTGCCTATGGAACTCATGGAGCGCGCTAAGCTTGCGCTCCTTGTCAGTCGGTACGATAGGTACCACATGCTACTCCACTGGTGGTGGCATAGTAGGTGCATCACCTGGTGGAAACTCCTGGGGGAATGGCCCCTGTATCGAAGCCTCGTCACTAAGGGGGTCATCCTCATGATCCTGATACTGAATCCTAGCTGGTATATATTGCGAAGGCATCCTGAAATGAAACAAGATGTACTATGGTCAATGAGTATATATGTACAGTTGAAACAAAGGTTATGGAACACACAACTCATTCCTATGGGATGAATGTACCATTTTTAATTCCCCGCAACCAGTGTCTTCGTGTACTGAGTCGAAAAGCATGTTATTAGAGTCCTAGTGTATGGATACATCGGCCGCCGCACCAACACTAGAGTCTCTGGCCTGAATGCCGAACTCGAAACACTTAACACTGTTTCCCCAAACGAAATCTCAGAGACACATGGTACTAAGGTAGAACCGACCACCTATGATACCACTCTGTCACGACCCGTCCCAGTGGGGCCCATGCCATGACTCCCCAATCCCGCCTTCAATAGGCCATGGGTTGGTGACTAGCACTGAGTAGGAATATTGCTAATCATGGAAGGCATTGCCTAAGTACCTATAAACACACACACATCTTCAATCCCGCATATGCTGAAATGTAAAAACACTAAGGAAAAAAATGTATACATACAACTAAACCCAACCAACAGAGTACGACGGAAGGTAAACTGAGATAGAATACAAGCCCACCAAAACTAAAGTCTGAAAACTGCAAAGTCCCACCTGTAAACATAAAAGGTAATGAGACTACAGCTCATAGACATAGGAACGCCTCAAACTATAGGGAACTCAGAAAGCTCGGTCCTGTCCCGGCCCACCATGGACTCTTTCAAAAGGCTCCTCATCTGCACAAGACACAACACGTGCGGGAAAATCCCATGCTTGGGTGAGTATAACAATCCTCAGTAGAGGAACCCGAAAAACACAAAGCAGTACACAAAGTAAAGGTACATTCAGCTATGCACAATATATGTCAACTAAACATAGATCACAAACCAGATATACTTAGAACCTAGACCCGTAGTCTAGAGACAAGTCACAAAACCACATACCCCCAGCTAGGGGTTCAGTTCAAAGATTCTACGAAGCACTCATTCCAGGATAACACACTCCACGAGTCTTATAGCTTTGATGACATTCGTTCGAGAAGTACTATTCGTCGGGAAGCATCCCGAGAGGTAGTTGCACTCATTACAGGAGACACATTTCTGAGTGAGAAGATTACGGTAGATATATGCACTCATTACAGGAGAAAAACTCCTAAGTGGGAAAGATCATGATACACAAATGAGGATCACTGCCAGGGCCTTGGAAGACACCGTGAATCATCTGGAATTCACCTGCTAGGTAGAGGATCGATGCCTAGTGGAGTTGTTCATGTCGTTGTCGGACTATACCTAGGGTCAAAAATGGATAGAGGATCTCGATCCGGGCCTCTCGGATGGATTCCTGACACTATCACAGAAAGTCCTGCTGAAGGGATCATACTCTTGTAAAAGGAAACGATGCCCGACCTTCAGTGGAATGATATGAATGGGAACTAACCAAAATGAAATATTTCTAAGATGAAGTGAACAAGAGGACAATTCTGTTTTCCAAAAGTACATGGCGTGTAGAAAAGTTGCACGCCATGTTGTCTAACCCCGGGTACTGCCCGTGTACAACGACCCGTGTTGTAAGGCTGGTCGTGTTGAAAAAACGAGTACACATCGTGTAGTATGTTGTACACGCCATGTCCGAGTGACTGGGGTTGGCTCTGTGTACGCTAGACATGTGCCCGTACATGGTCATCAACCAGTGTACTCCAACCCGTGTAATATGTACACGAGGTGGCCCTCATTACTGGCCTCGCCAAGCCATGAGACAGAGAACACTGTCGTGTACTCCATCCCATGTCCGTGTACCCCTGGATATATGCCGATTTCAGTGTAGCCGCCTTTTCCATGCTATACACGACGTGTCGCATGAAGCCATGTAGTCCAACCAATGTCTGTGTACTTCCCAAAATACACACCGAGCTTTGGGGATGTTTAACATGTAGTGTGACCAGGGTCACACACCATGTGATTCATCTCTGACCCTCAAAAACCTATCCACCGCCACCAGTACTACACGGCGTGTTCTTCAGAAGTAACGCCGTGTATTTTGGAAGTGTCCAGAAATGCGATCCTCTACCATTGTGCCTTCTGAGCTACCCCGTTTGTCGATCCAGCCATCCGATCGCCACAAAATGCCCAGGTTTTTGTCACCCTGACACCACGAAGCCAATTCCATTGTTTTTGGACCTCCGACCGGCTTTGAAAAAATGAAACGATCTATCTAAGAAAAGAACGCTCGAAGAACGGACCTTCCCGATCCGATCTGATTCATTTCCCCCCATCGTCGTCGCACCTCCGCAAGGTCGTTTTGGTATCGATTCTTCAATTTGGGATCATTGTGTTGCAAAACGGATGGGCAATGGTCATTGTTCATCGCCTCGCGAAGAACATGAAGAACGTACGGAAAAAGGAAAATGGGAAGAAATCCAATAAAGCAAATCGACGAATGAACTTCCACCGTCGTTCATCACGGTGTTGAACCGCTCCCATTAGTAGGCTTAAACAGAGTAGAAATCAACAATAATAATCACTATGGATCAATTCCTCGAATCATCCCAAATAAAACCCTCCCGCCAGAACATACGAATCTGCGGATCAACTTGTTCTTGGTTGATCCGTGTAGATCGTTTAAAATAAAAAATGGGGAAAATAATTAAAATAACAAACCCCTACATTAATAATGGATCTATTTCCGACGAAGAAGTCACACTACCGTCATCGTCAAGATCCTCCAACCTTGTTGGCTCAACGATTCGCAGCTTTGATCTACCGTCATTAATTTCTGAGAGATTACTCCAACGCACCATGGATTCTCCAGAAATTTTTCTAAATAGTCACCAATGAGAAAAAATCAATTATCCAAAATAAAAAAAGAAAGGTATTTGACATCCCATCACACTACGACATTAATGAGTTAGCGTTGCTATTACTAAGTCATTATGACATGAAATTAATGACTGAAACTGCTGCCTCATCACCGTGCTACCGTGGATGTTTCCATAAAATAACTAAAATAAACTTTCGAATTTATTTTATTTTACTTTACTTAAAACATCAGAAAAAATGAACCTTTTCCCTTGACCCGCGCTGGTTGAGGTTAGGCCCATTCTTAGGTAAAGTCATCACCTTGGACGCAACGGTGCCCTCATATTTTTAATTTGGAATCCATTTAAAAATGGACACTACCATGCACAAGTGTCGACTCACTAAACTTAAAAAAAAGTTCAAACCACCATTCTGGGCTAACTGGGCCTTGGAATGATGTGCCATTTTCATGCTTGGTCTCAAAATAATTCCATATAATATTTAAAAGTAATACACAGAAAATCCGAGACATTAAAAAATCCTTGACTAGAAACATGTTAATAAATTCATCAATCAAAAATCCTAATTCCCTTACTAATCCAATGGATTAGTTAAATATACTAAATATATTAGTTGACATAACAATTAAATAAATACACCATAACATTAATTAATCCTACAATTAAATAATCTACAAAACAAATAACATCCCATATTTAAATTTATAAAAATTAATTTTCTCATTCAAAATCTCAACTCTCCATATTTAATTTCGACAATTAATTTTTTAAATCAATCACTATAAAATCCATAACTAATTCACCCTTAATTACGTCAATTAGGTCAAAATGAATTATCACATTTATGAAATAATAATTTATCGCATCATTTAATTATTTAATCTTATCAGTTTAACCAATTTAGCAATACATGTTTTAAACCAACATATGGTCATGTCCTCATTTATCTCACAAGTGGAACGCCATTTAATAACATCAAAAGTCATGCACAACATATCACATATCACATATAGAAATTTAATCAAACATACTAAATTCACATTTGAATTGAATTAAACATAAATATTTCACTACATAATTTAAATATATAAAAAAGTGTAGAAATCATTTTATCAATGCATTTATTAATATTGAGGACTTGAAAAATGATCCTACCTCAGGGTGGAATAATATTAAATATGCAGCACTTGGATTTACTTGGTGGAAACCAGTTTTCGTTGGCATGTAGTCGAACATACACACCATTAACTAGCACCCATAAATAGTGCGGTCAGAACAAACGCACACCCAAAATATTCACCGCAACACCAAAACACTATAACCATCCAAATCATGGGTTGCGAATTCAAATGACGAGTTTAAACCCTTACCTGAATATGGAGGTGATAAACTGAAACTAAGCCTAAATTATTCTCCCGTGGGAGTGGTAGTCGGAAAACTGACCAAGGGGATAAGAGGATTCCATTGCCCAACCCTAGAACTGAAGAAACAAGGAAACCCAATTAATCCTAAGCCTCAGGGTTTCGTTTGAGCAAAAAGGTCAAGTGATGATCCAAACGGTTGATGTTTATCATGAAACATACATAGATGGACTCACCCTAATGATGAGGAAAAGCCTAGAGAAGATACCAGAAGGATTCAATGCACGGAGAGGAGCCTGGTTGAAGGTCTGTAGCACACCTCATAGGAGGCCTGGTGCGGGTCGAGTTGCTCATCCATTGCACCTCATCTTTTCAATCACCTCCCTCAATCAACTAATTAATACCCTATTAAACTAATAGATTTAATATAATAATAATAATGATAATAAATATATTATCCTTATCATTAATTATTTTATACCCCTATTAGGTAAACCCAATGCTTCATTAACACATCCAAATAATTAAATTCTCTCCAAAGAAATATATTTAAATAAAAACTCCCTCTCGTTTATTTAATTAATTATTTCAACATGAATTAACTAAATAAAACCCACAATTAATAGTGATTAATTAAATTATTTTTAACCATTAATTTAATTATAAAACCTTCATTTCACCTTCATTTATTAAATTATTCAGTACCATGAATTTAATTAAAATAAACCCAACACCACAATTATTCCCCATTTAATATTAATATATAATATTACTATTCATTAAAAACTGCCTACTCATCATTTCCACTTCATTTAATATTACATATTAATAATAACATTTTTTGGTAACACATAACTCCTCATTTACATGTCATTTAATTAATTTATCACAAATTTAATTAAATTAAACATAACCTCTAACAACTCATTTAATTAAATTCATTTAAACCTAAAATTAAATAAATGAAAACAACATAATAATAACCATCATTATTATTATCATCTGATAAATGTATTCATTTATAACAAAAAAATACACACTACACATTATTTAATTAAAGTCAATTAAACTCAATTTATTTAAATGAAACCACTGCTTCACAACAATTAATTAAATCCCCCTTTTCATTGGATTTAATTAAAAAAACCCCAAATTCAATAATTATTATTCTTCATCATAATAATAACAACCATAATTAATAATAAATATTATACTCATTAAACAATAATAATAATAAACACATTATTATTTAAACATAGATAAAACCCAACTCCTCAATTAATTAAAAATACGTCTTTATTAATTTCAAAACTCCTTTTTTAATTAAACACATCTTCATTAAATCTAAAACTCCCCATTTTATAAAATTTTCTTCGAGATACCCAAAGGCCTCATTATTTTCACATAACTATTACACCTCATAAATCATCCAATTAAAATCATTTAACATCTATATATCTTACGACATTATAATAATAATAGTAACATTATTATTATCAACACATTATTATATTTAAACCAAAATATTCAATTTTATATTATTTAATTATAATAAATAAAATATTAAACTAGGTAAGCTGCATGGGTTGGACTGCAACTGTGCCCAGCCTGTGCAGACCCATTAAAGTGGTTTTTTTCGGGAACTGGTGCTCCCGATACTTATTGAGACACTTGTGAAAATTATCGGGTATTCACCCAAGTCCAAAAAACAACACCTTTAAGTGTTTCAATACTCAGAATAATGTTCTGGATCTCAAATTTAAATCGACAGATCAAGAAATAGGAAACAAATACAAAAATTTTCATATTTAAACCTAGTTCAAAAACAAGGGATTTTACAATAATGCTTGAAATATTTTGTTGGTGTTGTGTTAATCCTGGTTACAAAACAAACCCTTGTTGGTTCAACGTGTCTTTTTGAGGAATGGGGAAATAATCAAGGGGGATATTCATTGAGTATCTAAGGATAAAATCATAGAGAAAACAACCTCTGAATAGATCATCAGCACAACTATATACAAAAAAATAAAATCATTCTATGGAATAATATTTGGGTAGTTTCTGTTTAAATGGACATGCAGATAAAGTGTGCATAGAAATACTAGAATGAGAGGTTAGATGTATTGTGAAAAGGAAGAAGTTTTAAAAGAATACCAATTTAAAATGAAATGAAAAATCTATGAATATTTAGAATGATCGATATGTTTTTATAGTTGTTTGTATAAACCGATTGAAAATGGATAATAAATTGGATGATGCTAAGAAACATGGTAAATATAAATAAAATAAAGGTGAAAATAATGATAAGTTATCCATAATTAGAAACTTGGTTATTCAAAATACTAAGTATGAAAATGTTTTTTAACACAAAGATGAAGAAGTTAAGGAAGATGATATTTTGATCAATGATACTACAAAAAAGAGTCCATAAAAATATTCCCATGTATATATTGAATAAAAATAATGTCCTAGGTTGAGAATAAAATCTTAGTTTTAATGTAATTTATATGAAACCAAGATGAAAATCATTATTCTACATAATATTAGGTGTTTTAATATATCATGAAGGGAATTTAAGGAGATATTTGTGGTTATCATTGCTGGATAGAAGAAATATATACATATTCATTGAGTATAACAGCTACCATGAAATGGAAATGTGCATCCCATGAGGGTGATATATCTTAAAAATGAATCGAAAAATTATGGGATAGATTCAAATCTGAACATGAGGTATTACAATCAGACATTCAGCCTTTGTTATTATATCTATTAGTTATATAAACTAAGGGGGACTTCTTGATTGATATCATGTTTAGACAAAGTGGGAGATTTTTATTTTTCACTTACTTTTTTCTTATCTGTTCGTTGATGTTTGTGCATGATTAAAACTTTTATTCAAAAATATAATTATTTACAACACCAATAATATAATTTAAAATTTCTTAGCATGATTTCACTTGTGTGGTATTTATGGACAACTAAGACAACATTGTTGTATCTCTATTATTTTATACATTATGTTATCCAATTTATGCATATAGTTAATTCACTAAAGGATATATACATTAAGAACCATTTGAGATTATTCCTCTATTAATAGTAAATAAGAAATTTTCCTATAATGTATAAGAACATGTTTTTCGAACAAATAAATTTAGATGAGATGACCCCCCCACTTACCCTTTTAATTTGATTGTCAGAGGGGGATAATTTTTTGATAACACATAGTGAATTTTACATAAGATTAAATATAATGAATATAAAATTAAAAGGGAAAAATTGTATTTCCTGTGTTTTATTTTTTGTAAATATATCAATAAGTGTTTAATGAGTTTGGGATGATCTGGCAATTTATAGAGAATTGATATTGATTGATAGCATTCGATGTCATTCTTAAAAATTTCTACATGATTACATTTGATGATGTTAAAGAGATCTTAAATTTGTGACACATGTGATGAAGAGTTATCAAATTTTAAAAAACCAGATGACTGCTATGAATGTTATTATAATTCTTGAGGATGTGTTGATGATGCCATTAAAAAATGATTAATTCCATGCAATATTATTTGAAGAAAAAAATATGGTGTTCTTTGATGAAGAAGTATATAAAAGTATGGGTTCAATGTTTTATTGTAAATGATTTGGTATTTGAGAAGGTGGTTCGTGTCAAAAGAAATTATTTTTTCATAATGTATTTTTTCTTCAGTTTCATTTATTTCATTAGATTTTTTGCAAGTATTTTTATTTTTAATTCAATTAAAAAAAATACATTCCAACCACGATACAAACCTAAGGGATCCATGTGTATCCAATATTATGGTGGGCCCCTAGAATCAACCTTAGGTAATACTAGATGTGGAAGAGAAATGGGCATGTGTTTAAGGGCAATAAATGTGATGGGATGAGGAGTGGAACCCCCAGCACAATGGGAGGGGACATATGGCATGGGGCAGTGCTAGTAGGGGATCAGGATCCTTGTTCCTTGAGATGCAATTTAATAAATAATAGGTTCTATGCTATATTTTAAATTATTTGGTATTTAAAAATGTTGTTCATGAAAAAACAAATTCTATTTTTTCATGAGGTATATTATCTTGAGGTTCATTTATTTTATTAGATGTTTTCAAACTATTTTTATTTAGAGTTCTAATTGAAAAAATATATTCCAACCACCATGAATACCTAAGGGATCCATGTTCATCCAATACTGAGGTGGGAACCTAGAATCGACCTCAGGATAGCCTAGATGCGTAAGAGAAGTGGGAATGTGTGTAAGGGAAAAAAATGTGTGGAAGATAGGTGGGCATGTCTCTAAGGGAAACAGATGTGAGCATCTGTGTAAGGGGAAAAGATGCGAGGAAGAGAAGTGGGCAAGTGTGTAAGGGAAACATATGTGGGCATGCGTGTAAGGGAAATAGATGTCCGGAAGAGTAGTGGGCATGTGTGTAAGGGCATGAAGTGGGAATGTGTGTATGGGAAACAATTCTGTGCATGTGTGTAAGGGAAACATATGTGTAGAAGCTAAGTGGGCATGTGTGTAAGGGAAATAAATGTCGGCATGTCTGTAAGGGTAACTGATGTGCGGAAGGGAAGTGGGAACATGGGTAAGGTGAGTTAGAAATGGGATACGGTCTAGGCATGTACTGTTCCAAGTGTGTAATTTTTAACTTTCTTGAAAATATCTACATAATATTGGTTATATGATCAACCCGATCTCGACCGTATGATCAAGAAGAAAAATTTTCTTCCTATTACAGGTTTTGATACCAATTTTTGTAGGATTTTTCTTCCATTAATGAGTCATAAATGATTGCATAAAATGCCCATAATTAATAATGATTCCAATGGAAAGATATATTAGATATCTATATGATATAATGTATGAAATCTCCTTATTTCATGTATATGGATAAAGTTATGAATGATATTTGGTCGAATTAAAATGAATTTTCATTCGACTGTTCAAGCAACCAACATCCAATGAGATTGGGATTTATTGTGCATAATCATGTGATCCACATCACATGCACACGAGGATGTCACTGTGAGGAATAAATGATAGTCCATATGTTCTTATTATTCCCCCATAAAAAATAATAAATATGGAGTCATGTTTGTTTTCACACCTCATAAGGTGAAAGGAAATATAATCCTTCATGTGTTTAAGTTGAGGATTTAATGCAGAGTTTTCCATATTTCATTTAACATGGGTGCACCATGGGTTATTTTCATACTCCAAGAATGAATTAAAATCTATTATAGTATGAATAAAACTATAAACTATATGGTATTTATGATAAGTTATGGTTGTTCACATACCTTGGTGAATATGATTTCACCATCCATGGGTAATTTGAGATATATCATTAAATAGAGAATAATGAATTAATATGCATGTCTGAGATGCATTAAAATGAGTATGAGTCATGGATTATTCAAATATGTGTGAGAAGATGGTACACTCTCAGGTATTCATTCATATTGAGATACATCTAAATAAACTGAATGCATTCAGGTATTCAAAGAAAATAAATGAAATGAAATACCCATATTTGTGGGGTAATTCAATGAGAATAAATAAATACCCAAATTTCAATATTGTTTATAAAATGTGTATAAATTTTAATACCTACATTCAGGTATTATATATTTGTAAGAGGAAAATAATAATTGTTTATAATTAATAAACACATTTACTTGTTGATCTAAATGGAGAATTTAAATCCTGAAATTAATAGAGATCCCATGAACCATATATTTTTGTATAAATATGTGATTGATGTTTATTAAAATTATTTAAACAATATTTAAATATTTATTGAGACGCCTTCCATCCATGGTGTATGCAAAATTTTGAGAGTGAGAAAAATCTGTGTAATTATTGAAGATGGTGATCACATGAGCCCTGGAATTTGAAAATAAGTTTCAAGACCAGCATTATAGAAGTTCTAGAACAAGTACACATATTAAGAGAAACAATATTTCTTATGGTAAAATATTTTCTTGATTAACTAAAATCATTCTAGTATAAACAACCAGATAATTTTGGTAGATATCTCAATTGGTGGGAGTCGGGGTAAAGAACATTGATTGGATGTTTATCAAAATATCATATTGAGAGACAGTACAATTTAATCATATTTGAGCAGAGATTATAGGAGTATATTTTCTAGGAATTTTAGGAGATATCCTAAACTTTTAATCACATGTCATTAATAGTGTAGAATATATGTTGGTAAATCGAACCAACATGGAATAGATGTAGACACATATTTAATCAGGGAAGAGCCATGTAAGACCCTCATGTGACTTTTAGTGTTTTCAATTTTTTTATGTAGGATAAGTGATTATTTTAAAAATGATAGATAGAGACAGTGACCAATCAAAGAGGCTGGTTTAAAAAATTTATATTATAAGATGAAAATCACAAATTCACCCATCCCCCTTTGAGTGATATATCTAAACTTGGTTTAAACAACTTTTTTACTTAACATATATAATTTCTATAGTTCATTTAAAATTATAATTTTCACATTAATATACGATAACAATAGTATTGGTTTTATAATGAATGTAAATATTTTTAGGTAATAATCCTTAAATTCCTTTCGCCTCCAGAGAAACAAATCATCAAATCATTTGAATGTGTAGACTACCAACTCTACGAAGAAACATGTTTCATTTTCCTTCACCACCGAACATGAATTTTATAAAAGGGGAACCCATTAAATAATTATTATATATAAAATTTTTATGTTTCTAATATTTTAATACATGTTACATCTTTCTTCCATTATATAGATATTGAAATCATCCTTTATGCGTACGTGTGAACATTCTCCTCAATAGAATGGTGTGATCTATTTTTTATTCATTACCTCCTTTCCTAGACAGAATTAAGAATGGGTGTAATAGATAAATTTATAAACTATTTCACTATTAATTTTATGGTAATAATAATTGAATGACCTATAAATATTTACGAAATAATCAATCATAATTAAATTAACCTCCATAAAAAAGCATAATGAGATGAAAATATTGTAATTCATATTGTGTAATATTTTCATATACATCGATAATGTTCTTAAGTATTTAACACTATAATATATCACAGTAATGAAAAAAAATAAAATCATTATTATTTTTGTGTAATTTAATTTAAATTAAACCACCTCATAATCATTCACTAAATAACGGTATGTTCGTGTTTGGGTCGGTTTAACCACCTTTGTGAAAAATACTATATAACTATTCCATTGATGTAGATTGGAATTTAATTTATAGTAATATATAAATACTTAAATTATGACTTCTTTTATTCTAAAATGTTGATATAAATATTTGAAACATTATTTAATAAAAAACCGTTCGTTCTCTAAGAATCACTGAAACATTCACATCACTAAATTCAACTTTATGAATCATAAAAAACACATATAAAATAAAAATATAACTATATATTTTTTTTAGAAACATTAATTATATTACATGGTAATTTCCGGGAATTAAGAAATTGTTGATAATATTGATAAAAAACATCATTGCCTCAAATCTATTAAAATTGATCAAAACTATAGACACCTGATGAGAAAATTTGGTAGAATTAATATAGAAATTATATGTTTATGAAGATTATAAATGAAAATAAATATGATTAAAGTTATAAATTTGATTATTAAGATAATTATTTTTTTTATAAAATAGATTAATTTATGCTTCTGGAATTCAAGAAAATATATAGGGGATCTTCTCCTCAAATTCCCCTCTTTGAGACTTTTTTGTGTTATGCTCATAATTTCAACTATATAGAATATATAAAACATATTTGAGATTTAATATCAAGAAATAACATTTATTTATGTTACATTAATATAAATTTTATTCCCTCTCTTTCATGAAGTTTTTTTGAATTATTACCCAATGCATAAGTGGGTTTTTCTGTCTCAATTTTCATTCTTTAAGAATCATGCTATATTCAAAGCGTATTTCCATCTGTCATATGAATAAATTGGGATGTAATTATTTTTACCATATAGGTCATGAATTTCAATGGATTTAAAAGTTCATATATTTATTTATCCCTCATATTCTTTTAATTCAAGGGATTTTAAGACCATTGTTAATGTTAATCATTTTCATTATGAAAAAATTAACCTAAGTTTTATTAATGTAATGTGTGTGTTGATTCCCCACTGACACATCCCTATCTAAATAATAGAATTTGGACGTGAATGTGGGAAAAAATATTATTGGGATAATCATCTAAAAATTTTTGGTTGAAAACTGAATCAATCGTCACTATGATGCACACTAAGTGGGCCTTCGACTGCACACATGGCTAGACATTTCTAGGGGATATAAATTGGAATATTTGTAGTCTTTATAGTCCATGGTGAAATATTTTTCTTAATATTTATTTGGTATCCAACCAATTAAAATATTTAAACAAAAATTACTATCTTCGTTGGATAACCTAACATATTTTATGTACCCTTGCCACTATATTTCCCCGATAAGTGTACATATTAATTCTTTAATGATACCCCAGAGCATCAAATTTTGTTAAGGTATATTTTCATATATATCCAAATTATTCCCCCGAATAGGGAAGACTTTGTTTTCCAAATTTATAATTATATGTATATTTATGCCTTTATTCATCCAGTGGTTCCTTAGGGAATAGAAAATGGACCTTCTATAATTATTGGTATGATGAATATAGTATTCAAGCATTATCTTGAAAAAATTGTTGTGTTATTCATTGATGATTTCGTAATATACTATATTATATATAATGATTCTTATAGTAATCATAAATATTTTTTAATACCCTAAAAATATTATATAAAAATATTTAAAATATGAATTTCTCTATAATGATGTTTCCTTTTAGGGCCATATTGTCTTTAATATTGGAATAAATGTTGATGCTTTAAAGTCAAAGGAAGTTGAATATATTCATTCACCAATGAACGTAACTAATATATGATGTTTCTTAGGTATAGTAGGTCATAATTAGTATTTTTCAATATTTATTCTCATTTTCCCACACACTAACAAAGATAACATTCAATGGGGTTTAACTCACATGGTCAAGGGAATATGGGGAGTTTTTTGAACACCTGAAGAGGAGACGAATAAATTAACAATAATTAAATTTAAAATCTGGAATAAAGTTATTTTTAATATATATTAATTTATAGAAGGAAGTACATGGTTATGTACTTGTTAAGAATGATATGATAGTTTCATATAAATCATGGAAAAAAGATAATTGATGAACAAAACTATTCAACTCCTGAACTTGAGTTATCATCCATAAAATTTTATTTGAAAATATTAAGACACTACCTATATGTTGAAAGATATTATATATAAATCACATAAAGGTATAAATAATACCTTTTTTCAGAATGAGATAATCATGAGAACAAAATATATGGTCGAAAAAACATAGTCACTATAATTTCAGGATGAACCACCACCTTGGGATGGAATACAATATAGATAATGCATCGTGTTGGAGGGACCATGAAATGATGACCATGATAACTATTTTTAATGATATTATATGAAATGATCTTGTAATGATAGATATTTTTATTTTTATGAATGGGGGTATTCATTCATTTTTTAAGAAATTTCTAAACTATCATTAGTTTAAAAGACAAAAAAGTGTAATCCGGATGATGAGGAAATACAAAAGAAAATTTATGCAACAAATGATGTGAAATTTATGACATCATCTATAATGATGGAGTGTTGATGTTTATAATTTGGTTATGTGTTCCATCAATACCCTATTTGATTAGGAAACATCTCGATGATGCATATAACTCAAATTTATCTATACAACAATGTGATACAATGATGTATTTGGATTTAATAGAATAATTATTTTTAAATGGAATAAAGTGGGGAAATTTGGAATATGTTTCTAGATGCTTAGTGTACTAGTAGATAAATGATTAATGAAAATAGTTTATGGGATTTATGAAATCTATTCAAATACATATATGTTCTTAAGAAATATAATTTTAGTATTTGTCATTATATTTCTATAGAATAAAAAGAATAACTATACTATATTAGTCATTACTATATCACCATTCTATGCAACATGTTTCTCCTTTACTTCCTAACGTGGATGTTCCAATTTGAAAAAAGAGTAATAACTTATGACATATATATAAATATAAATATATAACATTTTTTTTATTATAATATTGGAAAACATATAACACCTTTCTTCCATTAAAATAAAGAAAAATTCATTATCTCTACATGTGTGCAGATACCACCTCCATGGAATTGTGCATTTCATTTTTTGTTTCATTTCATCCTTTTAAGTATGGAATTAAATTTTTTTTGAATGGATAAATATGATATTATATAACAACTAAGTTTCTTTTAAGTCAAAATTAATATCCTATTAAATATATGAATAATAAGAAATAAATATAAAATAGACAATCTTAAACAAGAATATTAAGAGGAAAATCATTTTAATAATATTATGTAATATTTACATATCCATTAATTCTTCTTATAATTACTTCTAATACTAAAATAAAACAATAGTAAAAAATAAAAAATTTAATTATTATTTATTTGTATTCATTTATAACTAAACTATGTTATCATCTTACTGGATAACTGAGAGGTGGTATGGTGAACTAGAGATTATCTTTCTTCATTTACGAGTTTCATTATTATTTATTTACTAGCTTGATGAATACTCAGGGTGTTAAGACTTATCTTCCTCTAGAATTACTATAAAACTCAACTCACTCACTTGTCTATTTGATACATGATGTACCATCCTTATAGTATTCTTCTTCTCATAGGTACTAAAATATGCTTCCACTGCATGAGTCAATCCTCTCCCAATCAAATAGAGAAATACAATTCAAAATAAATAAGAAAACTATCATAACATATTTTGGGTTAGTAGAAATATCTGATAACTCTTCTATAACTCCCATGATATCCATCATTATATTCAATCAATAAATGCGTCATGGTAGAAAAATGATTGCATTAATGCGTGAACTAATTACATTTAATTCACATAGTTAACTACAGCTCATAACCTTCAGATCTTGCTGTAATCATTTGCTGAAACTGAAATATAAGATTATTGAAGAATTATATAACCCTTTAAGAATCAAAATAATGTGTTCTCTTTAATTTGATGCATCACTTGCTGACATTCCCTTCATCGTGACTTGGTGAAGAGTCCTTATATTTTTTTCATCAATATAGTGATCATTAGGGTCTGGGAAACATATATTTCCCAATTTCCATAGGTGGAACATCAAAATAACATAACCAACCACCACTACATGGGGATGATTTTTTTTTCCATTTTTACTCACCTCGACATGATCTATGGAATTTTTATCTCATTCATTTCATTTTTAACACCTATATCTTCAAAACATTTTATATATCATCTATATCATTTTTTCCTATCTGATGTTACATAAAAAAAATCATCAACCACCATAACCCCTAAAATGACGCGGGATTGGTTTTTTGATGTAAATTAAACTATTACCATAATTACATCCATATTCTTCTAAACCATATTGCATAGATGATGAAGATTCTCACAATAGGGACCACCATGTTATGGTCCCTTTCCAATTACCTATATTGGGAATTTTATTCCCTACACACCCTATGTTAGGGGTATGACCTTCACTAGAGATTCTAATAAATCATATTCAATGTGTTTTTAATCTCATATCCACACATATTAACATTTTTGTACACATCCCTTATGGATAATAAATACAATCAAATCCAATAATCCAAAACATTAACCAATTTGAATTTTTGTCAATGATATCTAACATCTCAATAGGTTGTTAGATGAAATATTTTTTTTCTCATACTATCCCTATTAATTTTCATATCCAACTTAATGATAACCAAATAAAAATGTTCTTGAATGGGTTCATCATATTACATGTTCTCATAAACATCTTTTCCATCATTTTTCGATATAAATTAGAGGGATGACATCCAATGGTCCTAAAAAAGTGTATTTGAATAATCCACTCTATGTATACAAGGGAAAACCCATTATAAAAAATAATATATATTTTACCAAGGTTATGTAAGGTGTATATAAATGATCATCATGTGATAACACAGTCATTAAAGTTTTATATTTCTCAACATTAGGGTTATTTTTAACAGATTCATCATGAGTCTCCGATAAAAATATCATCACTCCATCAAAACTGTTTGTTTTCATAAATTATAACTCCTCCTTTCTACCAAATATTATGAAACAAAAAATTCTCCTTGAAAAATATATTTATTATATTTAATATAATTATTAAAATGGAATAAAAGTTTTATTTTCAATCCGTATTTTAATATCTATCCATGAAGTTTAAAAATTATAGTTTTTTTAACTTCCTTGAAAAAGGAGATCCCACTCAAGTGATTCACCCATTTTCTCTCTATAATGGTGTATTAATACATTTAGAATTCATTATTTTTACTATATGGAATTGACAAGCTCAAACTTATCCTTAAAAACCCTATAAGTTATCCCAAATTATAAAAATTAATATTGGCATACATATATACCACATTTTTTCGTCAAAGGTAACACTTAGGATGAGAATTTCCTCTCATCCTAGACAATTATTATATTCCAATATAAACACCATTTATCCTTCCATATTCCTAGATGAGTTATTTTCAATCTCAAAACCCTTAAAACCCTTCCATATGAGAATAATGTTTACATAAATTAGGTTTCTTTGACTCTTGTTTCTCAATTTCAAATAAAAAATACCATTGTGAAATTTCATCTTCCTAGTTAAAGACATGATAGTCCAAAAAATTGGATTTTTTCCATACCTTACTCAAAATTGATAATAACCTTTGAATTTTGACCCCCTTTATTGATTCCAAACTTATCCAGATTAGTATTGTTAATATCCACCTTAATAATTCTTTTTCTTTGGGGGATGTGTTTCACATGACACATTATTCATACTCTAAAATGGATGATTCTATCCCATCCACCATTATTTAATATTAAATTTGTATTATTTTAAAATGAATATTCTATTATAAATGTTTTTTATGTTATCAAACTCTTAAGGAATAATTTTACATTGTAACATTGATTATTTCTTCTTATCAACATTGGTAGATTCTCCCTTAATCACCACATACTTGCTGATATATTCTTTGGACTTGTTCAATTTAGATGGAATAGTCACACAAATGGAATGTGTTTAAATAAACTCATCCTCTACATTAGAAATTTTTTCTTCAAGATCACATGTCACCTTTTTTGTTTATAAATATTGAATTTTTCTATCATAACCTTATCAACACAAGATGACTCTTCCATGGACACACCTTATTTTAGTCAATCACCAATATATTTTTCTATATTCATTTGACTAGTCATATTTTTCATTTTCTCTAACTTTTTATTATAATTCTCGAGCTTTGATATCTTCTCATGAAAATATTCTATCACAACTTTAAGTTCCAAATCATTTTCTATTAACACTTCTCTATTACCATCAGTTCTTGATAAATCGAGTTCTTTCAATGATTGATTAATAAGAGTAGTTTCATTTCCGAAAAAACTATATGATTAATCCTAATTACTAAAAAGAAATAGTATTATTTTTGTGTTTATTTATTCTTGTTCATATATCATTTCATCATTCCTAGATATTATTCTTGCTCATTTGATTCAGAATCTTCAAAACTACTTCTTTGGGAAACAAATTCAATATGAACAATATTTTTATTATTAAAGCATTTATAAAATTGATAAATATTTCCCATCCCTTTCCCATTCAAGAATCTATTTAACAATTGAAAAAAAATCTTATTGAGATATTCATAAACCTTCAAATTTGAATAATTAAGTTCTACATTCACATTAACTTTTCTCCATTCATGGATTAAGAGTCTACCTAAATTTTTTTTGATTTCAAAAAGTCTATTACTTCATAATTTCCTATATAGATTGAATATTTTGAATTTCATTAGATGAATGTTTTTATTGATCTTACAAAGTTATAACCATGGGTTCTAACTAATCTGGAAGGTTCCTTATATGAATCTTCACAATTATGGAGTTTTCAAGTTTCTCATAAAATACATAAATATTACAAAACAATCCAATTTATTGAGTGAAATAGATCTAATTATCCTAAACCTCATCCAATTTAAGATCCTTAAATCTTCTCCTATAAAATTTTATCATATCTTCAATCACTATGAGGATTACTTCATATATACTTCTCAAGTTATCCTAGATATCTTTGGAGGTTAAAAGACCCATTAAATGTATGTATTCTTTCATTGATAAGGATATAAAAATTGTATTTTTTTATTTTACATCTATATTCATGTTTATTTTATTAGTATGTATAATATGATCATTTTCAAGAATGAGTTTAAATACCAATATAGCAGTATCTCTGGATTCTAAGTCAAGTTACAAGAGGTAAAGAAGTATCATATTCATCGAACTATAGTAGTTTCATTAATCAATTGTTGTAACTCATTAGTTTTTTGTAAAATTTAGATTCTACATGATTATTATATATAAGAAGTAACATTAATTGTGATACCACTTGTTAGGATCCAATTGTTTCCCTAATATGGGGGGGGGGGAGTTTACGTGAATCGGTGATCAAATTTTTTCTTTTATGATTTACTTCTATTTAAACTCATATTATTGTACCATTGGAGGTTATAAATCCACTGAAAATAACATCTCAAACTTACATAATATGAAAATATAAATGAAATAACCTGTAGAAATATATGTAAACATTTTGGATACCCATGCCTGACCATTCTATGTTGGTTAGTCCCTCTAATATGGATTCTAAACTATTTACAGTAGGTTTTAAAACACATATTCAACTACATTTTCAAAAATTACAATCTACTAAATATACAAATCACTCAATTATTATAAAAAAATAATGACCTTATTCTTATCCTTAGCTTCTCATGAACCACATGGAAATTCAATATTCATCCATGAGCTGATGGATGAATCATTATAAATGTATAAATTCTCTTCTTCATCATGAACAACTGATGAAGATTCCCAACCTACTAGTCTTGAATCTTACACTAGATTCTGAATGGTCAGTATCTTTTTCAGTATCCTGAATAATTATTGTTTTAGGACATATATTCCACCAGTCAATCTCTTGAATTCACTTCCCTCACCAATCTCCTTGATAAATGGATGTGTTAAAATCATATAATTCTTTTACTAATAGGTTCTCACATGTGCTTCCTCTACAAGTGTTGATCTTTTTTTCTCAAAATAGAGATATTTAATACTAATTGAATTAGCCACATACTAGTTCACATTATGGGTCATCATAAACCATACAAAAATCATCCCTAACTTAAATTATTTCTATCATTATAACGAATCCATAATTGCATCATGGGTAAAAAAATGTTTTTTTTGATGAATTATTTCCATTTAATTCACATAAATAGCTTATTTTCACCACCTTCAAAACATCCTAGAATCATGGAACAAAATTGAATCCTATGATTATTATAAAATTTAATATATTCTCATAAATCAGCGTAATGTTTTATTTTAAATTTGTTTCACTTACTACCGACTAACCCTTCACTATTACATGTTAATTAATTGTTGGTAATTTTACCTCAACATGTTGAACACTATGGGAAGGTCCTCTCATATTTATTATTCTTCATTGGTGGATCCCAAATACAATATTCCTAAACATAATAGTATAGTGAAAAACATGTTAATTTATTAATCACTTTGGAATGAGCTATGTCATGTTCATATCTTTCTATTTGTTTTAAAATATTGATCTTTTTGGAATTCTTCATCTTCTCCACAACCATTTTGGACATTGATGTGTTACATAAGGAAACTCATAAAACAACATGCCTAAGGAATAGATATTTTCTTTGTCATGTTGGATATACCTTCAACTAATACCACCATTATAGAATTTTGGAATAAATATTGTTGCACATGTGATCTATAATCTCACATTTAGGACTACCTAAATGTGTTCCCTTTCAAATTTACCATGTTGGGGGTTTTCTTATATACACGCCCTACACAATGGGTATAGCCTTCGTGTCTCTTCCTCTAGAATCTTCTTCAATATAGTATTCACATCATTTTAAAAAAATTTGTCATCAACTAACTCTTCTCTTATTGAAAAAATATATAGTCAAATCCAATAATCACATAAAACTACCTCTTAATCATTCAATTAAACTAGGAATGTTCATATTACAATCAATTTAGCGACCTACATGATAAAAAAGATATATTTAAACCATGAATGGCTAAAGGAAATTAATTTTTGGTAATAAAAGATATAAATAAATAACTAATTATTTTTTATTCGGTATGGTAATATAAATATGTAACTCATTATTTAAGAAAACATATTTCATTTTTAATGAATCAATTAAACATTCCCTTCATTAATTTCACCATTAATAATCATAACTAAAACCCCCCCTAAATGAAATTATATGTTTATATATAATTATGAATCATAAATTATAGTATTTTCCAAGATAAATGAATTATGAACATTAGGATGTTGATTAAAAACAATAAGGAAATTATGAAACTATTATAAATTGTATAAACTATAAAAACTTGATGTGTAAAATAAGAATAATTAATATAGATAATGGCTATTCATGTAAAGTTTTAAAAAAATGGATAAGAGTAATTTTATGAATTAAGTTATTATTATAGTTATGATTTAAATAAATGAGTTTAATGTATTCTCCTCGATGTTATGACAATAGGTTGGGGTTTTTCATCTCAAATTATTCTCTTTGAGACATGTTTTTTATTAAGACCCAAATTTCCACTCCATGGTGTATATAATTACTATTTGAGATGATATACTATGAAAATTCTTTTATTCATTGTATTTGACATTAAATTTATATCATTATCATAAAATTTGTTTTGATTGAATTTCTACTCATTACATAAGCGGGTTTCTCAATCTCAATTTTAATTATTTGGGATACATGTTATATTCACCTATAATTTACTTTTTTTGTTGTGCATAAATTTACAGAAAATATTTTTAACTTTATTAATCATGAATTTATTAGGATCCTCATGTATATATTTTTATCACTGACTCATATTCTTATGATTCTATAATTACTAAAAATGTTATAAGACTCAATCTTTTTCATAGGGGAAAAACCATCCTGAGATTTTATAATGTTATTGTGTGTGTCGTTTCTTAAAAAAGAAATCACTATAAGGATACTAGAAATTGGATGTTTTTGTGGTATATATTAACCTAAGGGTAGTCACCTTAAAAATGGTTGTTTTATCATTGTCTCAATCATCACACTAATACATGATGAGTGATCCTAAGGCTACACACCATCCATGACACTCCCATGGGATATTATTTAGAATATCCACATATAATTTACTAACGATGATGATGTATTTTTACAACCATTCATTGGTATCCTCTAAAGTAAAGCTATTGAACCCAATTAGTACCGTCCATGTATAACACAACAAATTGAATGTTCCTATAACACCCCAGGTAAATAAAGAATATGACATTTTTATATTTATCCATATTTGTGAATAAAATGTTAATATTAATTTAAAGGGAACGCTATGCTTGATGGCTTACCCAATATGCAACAATGTGTTCCTTTGAAATCTTACGTTGCACTATAATAATAAAATAATATTATTTTAAATGGTAGTTAACACCTAGCCGTTGTAATGGATGGAATGAACAGAACTAACTACAAAATGATTATATATGTTTGTCAAATATTTTTACTTTTTACAATAAATGTTAGAGAATTCAAAATGTGAATGAATTCAATTTTAAGCGTAAACATTCTAATATTCTTTAGAAGGTCGATTAACCTCCTTTTGATGGAGAACCTCTTTTAAATCCACTTTTTGAAAATTTTATGTGTTATATTTTACAAAATAAAATTCTTCTTTAGAATCAAGGCATCAAAATTTACTTTGTGTAAATTTTTAATATCTTTCCGATAAAGTTCATTTTTATGAATAGTGAAAAATGTTGTATTTTAATTTAAAAACTCTTTTTAATATAATTTATTTATATGATTATATTATATCTTTAATTTTTATTAAAGTAAAATTATAATATATTTTTACCATTTAATCCAATAGTGGTCATTGGAATTAATTTCACTTTCAAATTGGACTTAAACTAGTGTCAATATTTTAATAGATATTGTTTCTTAAAAACATGCTATTTGTTTTGACAGCGGGAATTAATTATTAAATTAATTAATGAAACTTATATGTTTTGAATTTTTTAAAATAGACATCATTTTTGAGTTCGGAATATAAAATATAGCTTAGGGTGAATTTTTGGTATTTTTCTGAAAAACATCATTTTTTGATGAACAGTGAAACCACTAAGTGGTAGTTAAAGAAACTGATTTTTCGTTTAAATGAAACTTTTCCACCTCTATGTTTTGAATTTCAAAAATCTTACAAACATGGTTTTCATTAAGAATTAAAATTTGGTTCAATGGTATTAAAATAATTTTTTTTTGTGAATAGTAACTGTTAAGTTTTTAATCGCGATTAGAGGTAATTAGTGTAGTTTAAGGTAAAAATAATGTTTTAATAATATGAGATGAGCTTGAAACATGTACTAAAATTATTGGATGTGTCATGGACTACCATTAAAATCCATGGGTCAACATGGGGACCCCATGTAGCAACTATTGAAGGAAAATGACATTAATATATTTTTATTTAATGTAAAAATAAAAATGACACAAACATGAGTTGTTTTACTAAAACAATTTTTAAATAGTGTTATACAAGTCATATGTTTTACTATAAATAGTAATTAGAAAGATAAAAATATTTCCTACATCATATTATTTTTTTTATAATTTTTAGACATTAAATAAATTAAATTATTTAAGACATCATAATGATGCATCGATTACCTCATTATTTAGCGATTTAAATAAAATGAAAAGATAATGTAAAATCTAAGACCTACACTTGTCAAAAACCTATTGGATGGGTATATTTAGAACCCGGATCACCTTATCCTCGAATTATATCAATGTGCGGCCTTTTAATTCCGAAACACATTTTAAAATAAAGCAACATTTCTTTACATTCCAATAGTGCCCCTCCTCTCCTCTTATAAAAGGCCCCCACCACTATCAACTTACCCACACCTCTCAAGTCTTTGGTTCGGCCATGATCTGCCCATTTTGTATCTAAAAATACCTATCTCCATCATTTAAGCCTCACTTTGGGAATAATTCATCCCATGGAAGCCTTTAAGATCAAATCAAATAGAGTTACCCGATTTAAAGGTAGTGTCCTCTCTTGTGTTCTTATGTTTTATTTTGTTTCTCCAACCCCATAAAATCTTTTTATTCATTTCTTTTGTAACAACTCAATTATCCTCAATATACTAGGATGTTTTTATAAGAATAATTCGAGCTAAACTTACAAACACCTACATTTAATGGTTAAAGAACATACTATTTCTGTGGATGGGGAATTTCTGCCTCACGAAACGATGACTGTTCAACACTCATATAACACCTTCAATGGTGGCCATTAAGATGTCAATATATTTATATATGATATATAATATGTTTATGGTTTACTTAATCTTATTTATTTTTCTTTTGTGGAATACATTTATGGTTTCCATTGTGGGTAAACACAATAATTTCATTTTAGGAAGTGCGGACTACCGCCCCCTCAAAGTGATTTGATTCGTTAATGACATATGTGGGATGTAAAAAGGTTGGATTTAAAGTTATTATATATGATTTATGTTACATATAAATTATGAATATAATTCTGGAATTAAAATATACATACCTCTCAATTGGTTTTAATTCCATTAATATGACATAGAAATGAAAGTAGCGTTCATGCGTACGTACGGCTTACCGTCTCCATGAACGGTGCATTTCATTTTTTACCTCTAAATGATTATGTAATATTATAAATACATGTATATTCTGGATATATATGATATATATGATATACAAATAATGAATATCATTCTGGATATAATGAACCTTTGACCACACGAACAACTTGTAATTGTAAGAAGTCCACTTTCGACTTAAGAACCAAATATCGACAAAACAAACATTATTAACTTAAATGATTACATAATGTTTATAACATGGAAATAAGTGATATAAAAGGAATAATGAACTTGAAAAATGTTCTTAGGCAAGTGGGAATTAACTCAAGTTTATTATTCAGGACATTAAAGAATGATCGAGTCAAGTCGGACCTGAGGTAAGGGATCCAACCTCTCTCGTTATTTTTAAGTAATCTCTTTTATGTAATTTCTTATAAGCTCATAATTATTATGTTTGGGATGTTATTTTATATTAATGATACTGTAATTTTTTTTTCATATTATGAAAGACCCTATTTGATCTCATCAATCCATTTTTGGATGATTTAAGTGGCACCGTTAGGTTGTCGAGTTTTCGTAAGGGATTTTTCATCCCACTTTTATTCTTGAGACATTTATGCTATGTTTGCCACTATTTCCTTTGAGTGGTGTATGTACTGCCTATTATTATACACTTTGTGTAGTATAATTTCATTTATTGGTATTCACATCTTCATTGTATGACCCTTCTTCCATGGGGTGTACATTTCGAAAGTTACCCAACTCGGTAAGGGGACCTTTCACCCTCCTCTATTTAAAAGACTTCTTTTGTTATGTCTTTTAATTCACATAATATTATGTTGGGATATGTTATTTTATATACTTATTGATGTAAATTTTATTTCCAAGTGATGAGATACCCTTTTTATCTCTCATCAACTCATTTTCTGAATTTTGAAGTGATATCATTAGGCTGTCGAATTTTACCAAGGGAAATTTTTAACCCAATTTCGATTTCTTTGGGTTCAACATGTAGTTATTGAATATGTCATCCTTTGAATATGTGTGAATGACCTTTTATTATTTTACACTTAATACCCACTTATATTGGGTGTATTTATATATTTCACACATAATTTTGAGATTGATTTATCCTTAATTTAAGGATACCTTCTTTCTAAGGGATTTCATCACATTTTACATTTCTATTGAGAGTTCATTGTTGTTATGCACAAATTCACTCTTATATGGTGTATATACTATCCTTTGGAATATTATATCATGAATCCATTTATTCTCATGATATTATAAAGTTCTGACTAAATGTTATTCCTCAATTATTGTATTCAAGTGTCTCTAATTTTGGTAAAAACCCTTTAACCAAAATATTGCTTTAAATATTTTAATGATTTGTTCTTATTAATGTCATTGTTTTGAAAATGGTTTTAAGGATTTTTTTATATGGATATTAATGGTTTAAAATTTTAAAATCATCAAGGTGGTATGAGACACTTTGATTCAAAAATCTCTTTATTAAATGTTTTAAATGGTTTTGGAAATGGTTTCTTTTTGAATGGATTCACTATATAAATATCCTAAAATGCTATATTGTGATTGAAATGTGGAAATGTTATGTTTACTTTATGCATGTTTTATGTGATACGTTTATGTTACGGTTCTTGGGCATTATTATGAAAACGGGTGGTTCCGTGATAAACTAATGGCGAGTGAGCCCAATATAGCTCTCCAATGCATTGGGTAACGTGAAGGGGTTAAACATTAAGGTTTCTCCAAATAGATTTAGGGAATATACTGTGATGGGTATTCCAAACGTAACCAAGAGGGTTACTCTCTACGTAAGAATGTTATGAATGCCTCAAGTTACCTTTATTCCTTATGATTTCTATGTTTTATTCATGATTTGATGAGGTATGTTAAAGTGCTTATGTTTTATGAGTAAGTATGATTTCATTGATTGTTATGTATACATGTACTCATGTTTCCTTTCCATATTTTTATATCCCTTACTGAGCTTTTTATACTCATACCAAGTTTTTGAAATATTTTACACAGGACTTAAAGATGAATAGGGACAAGGATGGGATCAAGGAAAGACATGCTATCTAAAACATGGAACTAGACATGTTTCTTTTAAGAGATTTTTATGGAAACTTAGTAGAAGTGTCTACTTTGTAATCTTTTGAGATGTAATAGTTATGTCCTAATTATCTAAAACTCTAAACCTGAAGAGATCCTCAATGTGAATTATTCATTTAATTCAATATTATGTATGGTTTAAGGATGAGGCCTTATAGTTGGTATCAAAGGTCAGTTTAGATAACTTTAGAGGTTAGGGTATTCTTTAAGAATAAGTGACATTACCATAATGGATTGGATTTCAGAAAGAGTCATAGTTTTTAGATACAATGAATGAGTAAGTATATCTTAGTGTTTATCTTCCTCATTAGTACTTAATGATTTTGTTGATATACACACACTGACATTTCTGTTTTTAGTAAATGGATGGATCAAGCAGGCACCAAAGTGACAATGGGTTTGATGGAAACTGTGGTGGTTCTCTGATTAGGAGACTGGAGGAAATGGGGGATTCAATGAGGAATCTCGTGGTTGTGCTAAACCAACTATCAAGGATTCATGATAAACCACTTGAACCTTGGTGAGTTCTCTAATGCATCATGTACGAGATGACCAACTCGATGTGGAAGTTCAGGTAATAGTTATAAAGGTAACCATTAGGGTTTATATGATCCTCACTTTTCAGGTAATTATGGGTTACTCTATGATATGATGGAAAATGAAAGGCATGAGATAAACTTGAGGTTAAAATATGTTATGATCATTTTTGAAGATTTTATCTCATTTTGGGGAATGTTTTAAGAATTATGTAATTTTGTAAAAATGACAACACGTAGACCGTGTGACAACCCGTTGCATCGGACAAAGCTGTGGGAATCGAACATACAACTAAAGTGCAACTGGTATTTATCACCTACCACTGGACTACGTGAAGTCCCTAGTTAGTATGACTTATTCTTTTTATTTAGATGATTTTATGAATTAAGAGTAAGTTGATTTTGGGTTATCTATGGGAATTACTAACCTATCATAGAGGATATGTGATTAGGTTAATTACTTTTCAATATGATACTTTAAGAGAGACTGATGTTATTTAGAGATAAATTTTAATTTGTACCTTGGAAGACTATGTGATTAAATCCTTCAAATATTTGGGTTTCAATATTAGTTTGGTTTACATGAAATAATTTTATGGACAAATTTTTTATTGAATGGTCTTCGTTGAACTTTGGATTTTCTTAGACAAATTTTGGAGACTAAGAATAGATTTTCTTTTTTATAAAGGATTATCCATTTGTGGATTATCTGATCTTTTACTAACCTTTTTGATTTTGTTTTTGGATAAAGTCTAAATACATGGGAAATATATAGTTCTCTTTTGTGGATTAGGTGATTCTATATAAGTTGATTATAGCTCTCTTAATATTAGAAAGTCATCCTAAAATACTCATCTTTTAGAGAAAATATGAGTTTGTGTAAGAAATATAGTAGGAGATGAGAGTCTACACGACAAGTAAGTATGTTTACTTAAGATAAAAAATAAATTCATCAATGAAAAGTAACTTAAAACAAAAATGTTGTCTATTAAATTTTCCTACTGGGGAATCGAATACCGTTTAACCCACCACAAGTTTGTGATTTTCTTATGGTTAACTTTCTCCTAGACATGTTTACTATCACTCTCCATCAGAACATGACCCTTTGTTTTTTCCTCCATTTCCATATTTTCATACTTGGAATCCTAGTATGGGTTAACTCGGGTGAACTTTGTACTTCTCTTTCTTTATTTTAAAGTGATTGTTTTACCGACTCTTGTTCCGATGTGGGACTTTCACTGATGTTTCCGAGCCTAATTTTAAAATTGCAAGGACGTAATTCCCAAAAGGGGGGAAGGATGTAACACCCCAGGTAAATAAAAAATATGACATTTTTATATTTATCCCTATTTGTGAATAAAATTTTAATATTAATTTAAAGGGAACGCTATGCTTGATGGCTTACCCAATACGCAACAACGAGTTCCTTTGAAATCTTACGTTGCACTATGATAATAAAATAATATTATTTTAAATGGTAGTTAACGCCTAGTCGTTGTAATGGAGGGAATGAACAGAACTAACTACAAAATGATTATATATTTTTGTCAAATATTTTTACTTTTTACAATAAATGTTAGAGGATTAAAAATGTGAATGAATTCAATTTTAAGCGTAAACATTCTAATATTCTTTAGAAGGTCGATTAACCGCCTTTTGATGGAGAACCTCTTTTAAATCCTCTTTTTGAAAATTTTATGTGTTATATTTGACAAAATAAAATTTTTCTTTAGAATCGAGACATCAAAATTTACTTTGTGTAAATTTTTGGTATCCTTCCAATAAAGTTCAATTTTTTATGAATAGTGAAAAATGTTGTATTTTAATTCAAAACCTCTTTATAATCTAATTTATTTATATGATTATATTATCTTTTGAATTGATTTTAAATTAAAATTAGAATATATTTTTACCATTTAATCCAACAGTGGTCATTGGAATTAATTTCACATTGAAATTGGACTTTAACTAGTGTCAATCTTTTAATAGATATTGTTTCTTCAAAACACGCTATTTGTTTTGACAGCGGTAGTTAATTATTAAATTAATTAATTCAACTTATATGTTTTGAATTTTTTAAAATAGAAATCATTTTTTTGTTTGGAATATCAAATATAGCTTAGGGAGATCTTTTGGTATTTTTCTGAAAAACTTAAATTTTTGATGAATAGTGAAACCACTAAGTGGTAGTTAAAAAAACTGATTTTTCATTTAAATGAAACTTTTCCAACTCTGTGTTTTGAATTTCAAAAATATGACATACATGGTTGTCATTAAGAAGTAAAATTAGGTTCAATGGGATTAAAATAAATTTTTTGGTGAATAGTAACTTTTATGTTTTTAATCATGATTAGAGGTAATTAGTGTAGTTTAAGGTAAAAATAATGTTTTAATAATATGAGATGAGCTTGAAACTTGTACTAACCTTATTCTATGTGTCATGGACGACCAAGAAAATCCATTGGCCAACTTGGGGACCCCATTGAGCCACTTTGGAAGGAAATTGACATTAATATCTTTTTATTTAATGTAAAAGTAAAAATGACACAAACATGAGTTGTTTTACTACAATAATTTTTACATAGGGTTATACAAGTCAGATTTTTTACTATAAATATTTATTGGAAAGATAAAACTATTTCTTACATCATAGTATTTTTTTATAATTTTTAGACATTAAATAAATTAAATTATTTATGACATCATGATGATGCAGCGATTACCTCATTATTTAATGATTTAAATAAAATGAAAAGATAATGTAAAATATAAGACCTAAACTTTTCAAAAACCTATTTTATGGGTATATTTCGAACCCTTATCACCTTATCCTAAAATTATATCAATTTGGGGCCGTTTAAATTCGAAACTCATTTTAAAATAAAGTAACATTTCTTTACTTTCCAAGAGTGCCCCTCCTCTCCTCTTATAAAAGGCCCTCACCACTATCACCTTACCCACACCTCTCAATCCATTGGTTCGGACAAGATATGCCCATTTTGTCTCTCCACATCCCTCGATCTATCATTGAAGCCTCACTTTGGACAGAAGCCTTTTCGAGGAGGCCTTTGAGCTCAAATCAAAGAGAGTTACCCGATTTAAAGGTAGTGTCCTCTCTTGTGTTCTTATGTTTTATTTTGCTTCTCCAACCCCTTAAACTCTTTTTATTCATTTATTTTGTAACACATAAAGTATCCTCAATATACTAGTATGTTGTTATAAGAATAATTCTATCTACACTTACACACACCTACATCTAATGGTTAAAGAACATACTGTTTCTGTGGATGGAAAATTTCTGCCTCACGAAATGATGATTGTTCAACACACATATAACACCTTCAAAGGTGGCCATTAAGATGTCAATATATTTATATATGATATATAATATGTTTATGTTTTACTTAAGCTTCTGTATTTTTATTTTCTGGCATACCTTTTTGGTTTCCATTGTGGGTAAACACGATAATTTCATTTTAGGAAGTGCAGACTACCGCCCCCTCAAAGTGAATTGATTCGTTAATGCCATATGTGGGATGTATAAAGGATGGATTAAAAGTTATTATATATGATTTATGTTACATATAAATGATGAATATAATTCTGGGATTAAAATATACATACCTATCATTTGGTTTTAATTCCATTAATATGACATAGAAATGAAAGTAGCGTTCATGCGTACGTACGGCTTACCGTCTCCATGAACGGTGCATTTCATTTCTTACCTCTAAATGATTATATAATATTATAAATACATGTATATTCTGGATATATATGATATATATGATATAAAAATCATGAATATTATTCTGGATATAATGAACCTTTGACCACACGAACAACATGTAATTGTAAGAAGTCCACTTTCGACTTAAGAACCAAATATCGACAAAACAAACATTATTAACTGAAATGATTACATAATGTTTATAACATGTCAATAAGTTATATAAAAGGAATAATGAACTTGAAAAATGTTCTTAGGCAAGTGGGAATTAACTCAAGTTTATTATTCAGGACGTTAAATAATGATCGAGTCAAGTCGGACCCGAGGTAAGGGATCAAACCTCTCCTGTTATTTTTAAGTAATCTCTTTTATGTCATTTCTTATAAGCTCATAATTCTTATGTTTGGGATGTTCTTTTATATTCATAATACTGTAATTTTTTTGTTCATATTATGAAAGACCCTATTTTATCTCATCAATCCATTTTTGGAAGATTTAAGTGGCACCGTTAGGTTGTCGAGTTTTCGTAAGAGATTTTTCATCTCACTTTTATTCTCGTGACATTTATGCTACGTTTGCCACTATTTCCTTTGAGTGGTGTATGTAATGCCCATTATTATACACTTTGTGTAGTATAATTTCATTTATGGGTATTCACATCTTCATTGTATGACCCTTCTACCATGGGGTGTACGTTTCAAAAGTTACCTAACTCGGTAAGGGGACCTTTCACCCTCCTCTTTTTAAAAGACTTCTTTTGTTATGTACTTTAATTCACATACTATTCTGTTGGGATATGTTATTTTATATCCTTATTGATGTAAATTTTATGTCCAAGTGATGAGATACCATTTCTATCTCTCATCAACTCATTTTATGAATTTTGAAGTGATATCGTTAGGCTGTCGAATTTTACTAAGGGAAATTTTTAACCCAATTTCGATTTATTTGGGTTCAACATGTAGTTATTGGATGTGTCATACTTTGAATATGTGTGAATGACCTTTTATTATTTTACACTTAATATCCACTTATATTGGGTGTATTTATATTTGTCAAACATAATTTTGAGATTGACTTATCCTTAATTTAAGGATACCTTCTTTATAAGGGATTTCATCACATTTTACATTTCTATTGAGTGTTCATTGTTGTTATGCACCAATTAACTCTTATATGGTGTATATACTTTCCTTTGTAATATTATATCATGAATCCATTTATTCTCATGATATTATAAAGTTCTGACTAAATTTTATTCCTCAATTATTGTATTCAAGTGTCTCTAATTTTGGTAAAAACCCTTTAACCAAAATATCGCTTTAAATGTTTTAATGATTTGTTCTTATCAATATACATGTTTTCAAAATGGTTTTAAGGATTTATTTATATGGATATAAATGGTTTAAAATTTTAAAATTTTCAAGGTGGTATAGGAAATATTGATTCAAAAATCTCTTTATTAAATGTTTTAAATTGTTTTGGAAATGGTTTCTTTTTGAATGGATTCATTATTTCAATATCCTAAAATGTTATATTGTGATTGAAATGTGGAAATGTTATGTTTCCTTTATGCATGTTTTATGTGATACGTTTATTTTATGGTTCTTGGGCATTGTTATGAAAACAGGTGGTTCCGTGATAAACTAAGGGCGGGTGAGCCCGATATAGCTCTTCAATGCATTGGGTAACGTGAAGGGTTTAAACGTTAAGGTTTCTCCGAAGAGATTTAGGGAATATACTGTGATCGGTAATCTAAACGTAACCAAGAGGGTTACTCCCTACGTAAGAATGTTATGAATGCCTCAAGTTACCTTTATTCCTTATGATTTCTATGTTTTATTCATGATTTGATGAGGTATGTTAAAGTGCTTATGTTTTATGAGTAAAGTATGATTTCATTGATTCTTATGTATACATTTACTTGTGTTTATTTTCCATATTTTTATATCCCTTACTGAGCTTTTTATGATCATCCCAAGTTTTTGAAATGTTTTACATAGGACATAAATATGAATAGGGTCAAGGATGGGATCAAGGAAAGACATGCTATCTAAAACATGGAACTAGACATGTTTCTTTTAAGAGTTTTTTTATGTAAACTTAGTAGAAGTGTCTACTTTGTAATCTTTTGAGATGTAATAGTTATGTCCTAATTCTCTAAAACTCTAAACCTGAAAAGATCCTCAATGTGAATTATTCATTTAATTCAATATTAATTAAGGTTTAAGTCTGGGGCCTTATAATTCTATCTCCACTAATTTTATTTTATAAGGGTGCTTCCTATTAACTTGATGATAGCTTATACCTTTTAACTAGATGAAGGTATGTTCTCATAGATATCAAAATTATTCTACTAAATGGGGAATTGTTTATTTTATATATCTACCATTATATATATATCCATGTCTTTATTGAATGAGAGGTTCCCTTGGGAATGGTGTGTAATTGATTTTTGTATCTTATGGTGAAATAATTGGAAATAAATATGGGGAATTTAGGGCTTGGTATTATATATCCTCTTGATGAATTAAAAGTTATTATGAGACAAAAAAGCATCAATTTTGGTGAATGAATCTCCCCATATAAGTATATCCTCAGGGAATAAGATTATGAAAATATGTTTTAATGTCTTGAATTAAGTATTCCAACCATATGATATTAACGATTATTTCTATCCATGTTGTCATTTATTATCATTGATACATCATGCCCTTAGTTTTAGTTGGTTATGTATTCATTTTATCTATTCATTTAAGCTATATTAGTTGTTACATAATTATGTTATGATATATTCATAATTATGATACTCCCTACTTATAATTTTAGCTCACCCTAATTTGTTTTCCATTCCCTAGGAAACATAAATTATTACTATGTGTAATTTTTTGTGTTATGAAGAAATAATAATTTTATTTCAATATGATGATTTTATATCATGTTGTTTCAACTGTAATGTATGTTTTTTTTCTAGTCTTCCAATAATAAAAAATTGTTGAATTATAAGTGAAATCTTGTATTCAATGCCAATAATGTAATATATCTACCAAATATAGGTATATGGAATCTAGGATGTTATAAACATGATCTATGGATGACCTATAAGGTATTAAATACAACCAGTTAGGAAACATTTCACACTTAGAATCACATAAATAGTAACATAGATTCCACCTAGAAAATATTGCTTGGAATATCCATACATTGGAAAACCAACAACATTAATAAATAGTTTTAATAATTATAAAACTAAAAAACAAAGTATAACACAATAAAAAAATTGAGCAAACAATAATCATCACTTCCTCAAGTAATTTTTTTATGACATGATTAATTCATAATAAAAAAATAATGTCTTGGATGAAATTATTGATAAAAAAAAAACCACCACCAAAGGATCTCCGAATATCTCCACATAGTTCATATCAATATGACCCTTGGTCACTGGTAATCCAATTCCAATACTAATTAAAAAGGTGTTAGGTTGAACCTCGATAATATAAAACTCCATTAACATCACTAATATCAGTAAAATAATTATATAAAATCCTAAAGACAAATGTTGGATATAAAGAAAATACAAATAAGATACCACCATGAATCCAAATACTATTCATATCAAAGGAAACCAATAGTTATAGTTTGATAAATTTAATATTTAATTCTATTTTTATTTGAAATCAAATAGTTGAAACACTTTTCATATATCATTTTGTTTTTACAAATATAATCCTTATTCTAAAGTTAACATGGAGAAGGGAAATGTATAATGTATCCATGAGAAACATAGAATTAATAGAATTATAATATCAAAATATAAAAAGTAAAAATGAAGTCATATCGCAAATGAAGCACAACATACAACACACAAGCTCTAACCTATATATCGAAAGGTAACTAAGTCGTGGTTGAGAAAAATTATATAAAAAATATGAACAAAGAAAAAAATATCATGATGGATATTTTATTATAAAAAAATATTTCCCATGTCTTTTAAAGACAATGAAATAGACACATTGTAACATCAAGAAATTTTTATGAAATGTTACTATTTAAATAATTTTAAATCTATAATAGCTTGCATTGCACACAACCGTGAGTTTAAACAAACTATGAGAAACTATTAGTATAAAATGAACATTATAACCTGTCCATTAATGGGTGGATGTAAATATGGATAACCAATTTATAAAATAAAAATAATATTCTAACTAAATATGATTATAGTGGTATGTTCTTAGAAAATAATCCGTCAATTTTAAGTAAAATCACATTATTGTTCAAAAATATATTTTATTCAAAAATAAGTTTATTTTATTTTTATGAGGGAATATTAAATTTTATAATTTCTAGAAAATGAAATTAGAAAAATAAATTTCATCATGTCAAATTTTTCATAAAATAATAATTTTTTGAAAACATTTATTTTGTAAAGAATAGTGAAAATTCTGATTTCTATTAAAAATTGTAATTTTAATGTAATTACTAGGTAAAATTATATATTTGAATAATTTTAAATTTTAATTAGTTAATTTTAATTTAAAATAATAAAACATTGGTTTTTTAAAACTATTTTATATGACAATTTGTTATAAAATTGACTATTGTTTTGAAAAACTGTTATCTAAGGATTTTTACATGTTTTATTTCTAAGTTAAATTGTGAAAATTATGTGATTTTAATTTAAAAAATTTTAAGACAAATTTGTATTCATATGATTTAAATTTAGTGAATATGTTCCTTTTATTTTATTCAAATATAAATAGTAACCTATGTAAATTTTGTTATAATGGTAAATTGTAAATTGGGTAATTTATGATTTAATAAAATAATAAAGACAATTAAATGACCATAACACTTTCCCGAATATTAAATTATGAATAAAATTAATGCCTTGAAACATAATGATCAAAATAAATTTATTTACTCTACCCTAATCAATTAAAACGAATAATATAGTATTTACATAAAATAAAGTCATAAAATATCACTTTTTTAATCTGAAATATCCCATATGTGTCCACATAGGGAAAAATACATGTTATTAATTAATATAAACATAAATTTCTAACATAATAATCTTATTTTTTTGATAACATTTTTGTTTCTTTTTGGGACACTTAGATGAGATTTTTATATTTACAATATTTTATTTAATAAAAATACAAAGATATCTCATTCATGTTTTAAATAATATATCATTTTTAAAAAAGGGTTACAAAAATATATACTCAACTATAAATATTCTCCAGAAATATATATGATTTGTCTTCATCATTTTATTTTATTTTTAATTTTAGTGAAAAAATAAGTATATTAAATAATTTTACAATATTTATGTAATATCTACATTAATAATGGAAATTTCAAATATATGTTACTAAAAATCATAAAATAAATTTAATTTGAGAGAATTAATATAAATAATTAATTTTCATGAAACTGTTTAACTATTAGGGATATTATAAAATTTTATTTTCTAAGCTACCTTGTTAATGTTATATTTTCAAAAGTTAAATTGTTGAGTTGCAATAATATTCACACTAATGATATTTTTTCAAAATAACATTTTATAAATTTTTTTAAAAATAAAAAATTAACATTGAACATAACAAAAATTATTCTATGGTCTAAAATGTTTTAAATGTTTTATTTATTTTTTAATTTAAATAAAATATGTAAAATTAAATATCTTTTAATATTGAAAAATTTGTTACCTTTGTTAAAATTAAAATAGGTTAACTAATAGTTAATTAAAATGATAATTTTTAAAATAACACAAATAATTGTATAAAATGTTTTGGTTTATTATATTATAAACTCATCGCATCTTATTTTTTAATCCATATGATTATGGAGGTATTTGGATTTATATTGAATTTATTATGAATTAATAGTTTTTGAAATTCTAAAAGTGCATCTCACCTCATCTATAAAAGGGAACCTCCTCCATCACTTCATCCCATCAATTTGGGAATTAAATCTTGACCACAAGAAGAAAATTTGTCTTATAAAATTACCTATACACATTTTAGAGGTTTTGGCCTCCTCAAAATACTAACCATAGTGTACTTAAGAGGATATATAAAGGTAGTTCAACAAAGAAGATCTAATCATATTTACTGATTCTTTCGAAATGATTTCATCTTCCAATTCCTCTTCATGTGTTATTTCCATTATCAAGTAATTAATATTGAATAAAATATATAATGAGTTGTTATTATGATTATATAATAACCATGATCAATCTTTTATCAGACCTACAAAAAACAAAAGCACCATGTGTGCATACATACTGCTTACCATCTCCACATCATGGTGTAATATGTTTATCATCAACACTTTTTTAGATAGGTAAAATGATGAAAATAATATATATATATATATATATATATAAATGATAGTTATAAAATTATATTTATTTTTTAATTTATTATACAATACACTTCCTTACCATTTCACCATTATGGAAATGTCATCATTTCTCAGGCGTACAAACGACCAACATTCTCAATGATGCGATGTGATTCAATTTCCATCTTCATAATTAATGAATGATTATATAAATTTATATAATGAATAAATATGATTTATATTACCTTAATATAATATTGAAAATTATGATACTATATCCTATAAACTTATATGATAAAACATGCATTGGGAAATAAAGCATTTAATACCAGAAATAAGGGTAATAATGAAATATTATTAACAAACCAGTGATAGGACGATCAGATATGATATCATAAATATGAATATGGTTCTATAAAAAGATAATAATTTTATTTAAATAATTAAATAGATGTTTCTGATATATATGAATGAAATACGACCTAAGGTAAGGGTTAGTTTAAAAAACCCATTACTTTTTAGAGATTATTTATATCTAATTATATGTAGAGTAATATTTATCTTCCACATTTACATTTCTTAAAAAAATTATTAAAAATTTAATTGTTATTCTAAAATTTATAAATTAATTTTTACCCATGTGTTAAAGTTTTTAAATTATTTGAATTGTATCTTTTTGTTATTTTCCAAATAAGGCAGTTTTTTACTTTTACGATAATAGTACGAGAGAAATGTTTTATTAACATATATAGAATAAATATATTTTCCTATTTTTAGGGATCCTTAATGCCTTGAAACTTCCTTTACAATCTTACGAGGTTATATTCAATGAAAATATTATCATATAAAATTTTACTTCATTTTAAGAATGGAAATGTTTTCAAAATAGAAATTATATATTTCCAGGAATTATTTAATTTGATATTCAAAATTCATTTTTCATCTAATAATATGTTATTTGATGTTACTTATTTATTACTTAGGATATGATCGAATGATTTATTTCGTATTCTATCGAGGGATGGCTTATTTTTATGATGGATTGATGATTTTTAATTATTTTTCATTCACATTAGTTATATTATATTGATATGTTTATAAAAATCAATTCTTTTTTTGAGTTCATATATGATGAATGATTTATGATCATTTAAAAAAAAATTTAATGGGTTTCATTATGTGATGTGTGTAACCTATTTCTCTCTCCATTTTATTGTGTAATTATTTAAATATCAAGAGATATAAATGACTGGAATTGGTAGTAAACATATATTAGTAATATACTGATAGAATGAGGATTTAAAAGGGTTATTAAGGGAGTTTATTCTCTATGATGGACTTGGAAGTGATCCTTGACTAATATGGAAATGATTTTCTATTTTTATCTGTATTAAAAAATTTCATGTATTAATTTTTTCTCTCATAGAATACGATCATATAGTTTTTTATGAGCTCTTATATTTATTTCCCAAACATGTTATCATTTTCTTTGTTGTGCAAGATATAATTTTGAAAAATTATTTTCCTCTTCCTATGCCCTAATTGTTATATTATCTCATTTTAATACGCTTATTGAGCATCTGATCTCACCCTTTTATTATTTTTCATTTCCCCATTATAATAAGAAAATTAATATGTTTAATGTGTCAAAAATGGCTTTGTTATGAATAAATAAGTGGGAGATGATGTATATGTTTTCTGTTTTATTTTTTTATGTTCCCAATTTTTAAAACAGACCAAACCATTACCATTTTGCGATGGATTTTTTATTTTATGTAATTAAAATTCATTTATTTATATGAAATATATATGTATGAAAATTTTTAGATGTTATAATTGGACTCAAATCATGGGTTAGTTAAACTTTGGAAACTAGGATGAGAAAAAATTTGTATGAACTATATGGATAAAATTCAAAGTAAAAGATATAATCAATGTATATTAGTGATGATCATAAATAACTTATAATGAAACCTAAGATGTTACAAATTGAAATTTGATAATTTATTTCCACTTATTATGAGGTTTTTTAAAAATTATTTCTATTTCTCATACTATTATTGTTTGGTGTTAGTCAATGGTTAGGAGTTGAAGGAACCAAATTAATTATAAATGTGACAGGAAATGAAACAATTTTCCTCTGGAGGGACCAAATTATATGTAATCTAGAAAAAACAATATCATTACTATGATCACAGAACATTGTCAAGATGTGAATAATGAAATCTATTAAAACATAAAAAAGGAGGAAACAAGATTTTGTTTAGTCTATAATGAGTTAGTGTCCTCTTTCTTTCATTGGGTCTTCTGATTCACTGGTGAATAAACAATGGATTAGTACAATGAAAAAGATATTATTTCTTCTAAAATTTTCAAAATATGAGATTGTAATTTTTTTAATTTTATCATTTGGAATGAGAAGAGGATCTATGGAAGAATCATATCAAGAATAAGGGGAAATGATATGATGTTGACCCTATGAAATTGTATGAGTCTAAGAAATTATTTTTCAATAAGTAATTTCCCCATATTCTTTGAATGAATGTAGAGAAGATGTACCTTGATATTAAGAAAATGGATTATTAATCTGTTGGTAGCTACAATGAGAATATTATAAGACATACATGTAACACTTCTGGAATTATCATGTAACATGAATGTATGGTTTTTAGATTATTCAGTGTCTTAAAATTTTGTCTCTGAAATAAATTATCCCTATTGGACTTCATTATCTATGAGGAATTAATCCAATGTGATCTCGAGGTTGAAATGGGGATTGGAGTCACCCATCAATCTGATGAGTTTGATATGGAGATAAAAATGGAATTTAAGAGAAAATCTAAACAACATAATGAAAATAAGATGAGCATTCCATTATGATTAACGTTTTGAATGAAATATGGAGGTAAATATATTAAGTGGACTAGTAAATGATTTATGGATGAGAAATAAGTTCATCGAGCAATTTAATATCAAAGTGATTGGAAAAATATAAATATTGACGCAAAATAGAGAAAAGTATATATATAATTCACCCCTAATACTTTAACACTTAAACTGCAAGGAAAATGAAAATTTTGTTAACAAATTCGCCTAATTTTGTTCATATTGGGGATGCGGAGTATGCTAATGAATTGGTGAAATATACACATATCATCCACTCTATTGTAGCTAATGATTTATTTGATTTTGGATCCACCCACACTTTTATTTCTAATGAATTTCTTAAGGGTATCATCGTGATACCTCAAAAATTTTATGTTTTGTTATCTGTGAAAGCTCTTAATGATACAATGGCCTTTACCTTGTTTTTTAATTCTTCTCTAGTTTAATTTTTTGGGAATGTTTTCCCTCTAAATCATGTGATCAATCCTATAGTTGTATTTGATGAGAATCATAGAATGGATAGAAATTCTCTATAATAATCCCATATCAATTACAAGGAAGGGAGGTCCCATTTCATATTATGAAAAAAAATACATGATTATCTATCGAAGTAAGGATGAATATGAACATACAATGGTAATTACTTCCATATTATGGGTCTCAATTATGATAATATAGCTTATTTGTCTCTGATATTTTGGGAGAAACTCACCATTAAGGATAAAACTATTTAATGGGAGTTTGTAGATGTATTTATAAAATAATTTCTATGTCTTCCATCGAATCGTGAAGTTGAGTTTTCACAATAACTCTAATCATGTGCTATTCTTATTTGAATGAATCCTTATATAATCACCCCAAAAGTGATTCAAGAATTGAACAAGAAACACCTTTAGAATCATGACAATGGATTTATATGCCCGCATGCATCAACTTGGGAAGCACCTTTTCTGTTTTGTTAAGAAGAATGATGGATCAATGATATTTTCCATTGATTATCATGAACTTAACATGATAAATATCAATAAAAATATCTTCTCCCCCATATTGATGACTTATTTGACTGACTACATGGAGCTCAATAATTTCCCATGATTTATCTTCATTCTGGATAGAATCAATTAAGGTTCATGAATTATGATAAACCCAAGAAAACATCCCATACAATGTATGGACACTATGAATTTATAGTGATTCTTTTTAGTCTTAATAATTCTCCTACCATCTTCATGGATTTAATGAATATAGTCTTTAGATACTATCTTGTTCAGTTTTTGATAGTCTTTATAGATGATATTATTGTATATTCAAAAAGCAAGTAAGATCATGAAGATCATTTAAGGATTGTACTAAGGACCCTCAGAAAGGATAATCATAATGGAAGATTTTTTGAGTGTGAATTTCAACATTATAAATTGCATTTTTAGGTCACATAATATCAAGAGAGGGGATATCTCTGGATATAGAAAGGATGGATGTTATTGAACATTAGAAATACCAATAATGGTAAGTGAAATCGTAAATTTTATTGGTTTTTCTAGATATTATCAGCTTTTCGTGAAATGAATCTCATGATTATCTAATACACTATAAAAGTTCACTAGGAAAGGATTTATGTTTATATAGATATATGAATGTGAATAGAATTTCAAGTAGCTAAAAAGAAGTCAAGTTAGTGCACCTATTCTCACACAGCCTTATAGTGGAAAAAGTTATGTGATCAACAATGATGCATCCAAGAAGGTAATGGATGTGTTCTCAGGAAAAATGATATGATAATAGATTATTCCTCCCTACGATTGAAAATCTAAGAAAAAAAATTACCCAACTCATGATTAGGAGTTTTCTATGGTAATCATGGAATTAATGATATTGATGCATTATCTTTATGGAGAAATGTGAGACATATATATTGATCATGATGTATTAAAGTATATATTCACTCAAAAGTAGAAAATTATTTGACAAAAGGGATGGTTTTTATTGGTTTAATATTATTACTTCTCAATACATTACCACCATGGGAAAGAGAAAAAGGTGGCACATGCTTTGAGTCAAAATGAAAATATTGGTCTATCTATGATGAGGATCACAAAATATCTAATATTTATGGATTGGAAAAGGATGGATCTATAAATTTATTGTAAGGGTGGAAATAAAATCTTTTAAAAATTAATTTTTAACCATATATACAAATGATGATTAAAAAGTTGAAGAAGGAAGATGAGGAGCTATAAAATATGGTGAGAAATATTCTGGATTTCAACCTTGATTGGGATGGAATAATAAGGTTCACAAATAATGTTTGTATTACTGACATACTATAATTAAAGAAGGAGATATTAGATGAGGCTCAGAGTTCAGTATTCTCTATTAATCATGGAATCCCAATGATGTATTTGGACCTGAAAGAGTATTTCTGGTAAGATGGCATGAAGAAAGATATTATAGGGTATGTTTCTCAGTGCTTGGGATTTCAGAAATTTATGTCTGGGAGAAAGAATTATACGAGGATGTTACAAACATTAACCAAAAAATAATTTATGTGGTAAAACATCACTATAGACTTTTATGGTGGAATTCCAAAAACATATAATGGCCATAATGATATATGGGATATATTGGATCTCCATATGAAGTCAGTTCACCTTATTACTATCAGAGAAGACTTCTATCATGAACATATTTCTAAAATATATGTTAATAAAATGGTGATATTTCATGCAGTACCACTATCCATTATATCAGATCGGGACCTGCGAGTTTTCTTGATGTTTTGGAGAATTTTTCACCAGTAACTTGATACAGAGTTATCTTTCACCAATTATTATCATCCTCATTAATATGGTAATTCTAAGAGGAAATTTAAAACACTAAAGAATATTCACTACAGGAAAACCGCCTATTAGCGGTGGTTTATAGAAACTGCCGCTAAACATGGCATCGACAATATATTAGTGGCGGTTTAATGCATTTCGCGGCGGTCAAAGAAAAAAGTCATAGTACATCATTTCACGGCGGTTTTTGGTAAATTTAGCGGTGGTTTTAAGGGCTATTTAATTAGCGGCGGCTATAATCGCCTTGAAATTCAGGCGTTCCAGGCGCCTGATTAGCGGCGGTTAAAACCGCCGGTAATTCCGACGTGATTTCGCGGCGGTTTTAACCACCGTTAAGTAGTCTGCCGAATATATTTTGCGGCGGTTTAAACTGCAGCTCAATGTATAATTGGTAAAACATTAGCGGTGGTTAAAACTGCCGTGAGATGCTGACCCAAAAAAAAAATAGAATTTCTGTTTATACTCCACCACCGCCCTGGGAAACAAACCAAACAACACATACAACATATATATAATAAGGAGAAAATTTATACACCACCTACGCAATATTCATAAACACCCTTTCATTTAATGTTGACGAAAAATTTGATCCAATTCAATAAGAATACCTAAAGCATACAAAATACCTAAAATTATGGATTTATAATGAAACACAAGATAACATCAAATGAAACAAGAGATTGGGGGTCACATGGATTTATACTTATAGTTTACAGATGATCAAAATTGAAAATATTTGATTCCATAAAGGATTAAAGTTTATGGATCAAAATGTGTCAAAGAAGAGAGGGGAGGGATCACTACTAGTCGTTTGTCCTATAAGGATGAGGAACCAGGATTAAATGGGTTGATTTTCAGTCAGAATAAGAACCTTTAAAACATTATTGTTATAAAATACTTTATATCGATGATTGACATTATGGTTCCAGGAAATAAGGTCTCTCCTGTCTACCACATAAGAATACATTTGAGAAATAGAGGGCATATTTAAAGAGAATAGAGTTTATATTAGAAGATATGTAACCATTAATAGAGAATCAGTTGTTCTAATCAAACAAAATAAGTGCATAACATGGACTACATTACATGGACCACATGATCCATTATAGGTCACGAAAATCACATAACCCATAAAACATCTTTTGATCATATGATTTTTCTTAATACATATAATCATGTTACCATGTGAAGGTCACATGAATCACATAAAGATTAGTATATCATGAAAAAATCCTCAAGAGACAACTGAATCACATAAGATAGACTAATGGCCAAGGGTGTGCATCAAAGTTCTTATAAATTACCATTGATTAGTTCATGGATTGATTAAGTGAGATATTTAGACAAGGTGATCACAAAAAGAGGTCAAGAGAAATTCTCACATGATTAGATCTCTTGTATGGTTCTTGTGATGAGGTCATGCAATGTTGTCTTGCAAAACAAATGCACGAGAGATAGGGTTTTGAGAGCTATAGAGCTTCATGTCACCAGTCAAATGACCAGCTCTCACCCCTATTTATAGGGAACCTCAAGGAATATGAATGGACTTATAGAAGACAAAAAGATGTTTTGAATTCCAACCAGAGAAAGCATAAGAGACTCATGAAGTCATTTCCTACCTCATAACTGAGTCCTTGTTCCTTCGAACATCACTTTTGTGGGGGGGGGGGATTTTTTGACGCTAGCAAAATGAGCATTGTATATTTGAGGAACAAAGAAATACCCAAAGCCTATGTATTAATATATACCCAAAGGAAAGAAAATTCTAGAATGTATACATATAGATTAATCACCTAGGTCACAAGGACCATGTGAACTTCAATGAGGCTCATGATCACATGACCATAGGAACATCATGCAAAGGGGTTATGCAATTCATGTGATCTGTTCCTGATCATGTGAAGCCCCATCAAATAGCCCAATTAATCATGTAAACCCCCTATGATTATTCTTTTTTATCATATGACATGTCATCTATCAATCTCTCAATATGTTCATAAAATAAATGTTAGAAAAGAGGGAAGCTTCATGGGAAGGGAGTTGCATTGGTTTTCATGTGATGTGGTTACGTGCCTCATAAAAACTATTAATGATCATGAAAATCACCTCAGAAAACCATCTTGATCTAGTGATATCCATTCAACATGGCTGTTTGGACATGAAACACCCTAATGAGTCAAATTCCTAATGCTGAATTTACAACAGAAACATCAAAGAGCCTATTACCATAGATCATCTAACCAATGAAACAAACACATCAGTCTCTTTACCACCTGAGGTTATTGTGATCATTAAAGGTTAGCCACTGAAGCTCCTCCAAGACCAATGGTTTTTTAAAGGTTCCATACACCACACATGTTATATATACAAACCAACCTTTCCCATATTTGTTCAACACATCAACAATACTACTCATGGTTCGATGATGCATCGTCACCCTCTCCACCTCCATCTCCTGCTGCCACCTATAAGAACATTATATTGAAAATTAAATATTGTTGCATATTTATAATTAAACTTAAAACCAATAATAGTTTTCAAACTAAATGATTGTGATTTTTTGTGATTTACCTGCTCACCACCACTAGGTGCACTACCACTGGGGGCATATTTGCTCATCTGTTGATATAAATCAGTCAACACTTTCTGCATAGCGGATATCTGAGCCCCATGGTCTTGAAATGTGGCTCGTAGAGAAGAAATCTCCCTCTGAGCATCTTCAGGTATGGGCTGACCATAACCAAGAGTAGATGTGGCTGGAATCCCTGATGGCCTGCTAAAGACCTCAGATGGTACGGGTCCCAAACCCATCCCGCGCACTCTACAAGGATGCTCCTTCCCAAGGACTTGAGCAACTGGGTCATCCTGGGAGACTAAGTAGGACTGCCCAGGACTGGAATCCCATAGTTCTGTAATTTTTACCTATAAATCAAATATCAATACATATTAACACATTAAAAACTGATAATAAGTTATTATAATAAAAATTTGACTTCATAACCCAACTTCTTTGGTAGGCTCATTAACAAAAGAGTCATCTGATTTTCTATGAACATCCAACCATAGTTCAGTCTGGGAGGATTCGTGCCCTAAATTCTGTGACTGCATTAAGCAAAGATAAATAAAAAATTCAATATATTAAATACATAATATTGTATTATAAATATTTAAACTATTTAAAATATTACCAATGACATTCGGATTCTAGAAAATCTTTTTGATCCCGGCATGTGAGGGATGACTTGCTTCTCCCTGTTTAATGCATTCTGTCGTGAGAGATCCTGAAATAAATAAAATGTAATTTAACAGTAATGTATCCAATGTCATCTCCTCTTCATATACATGTATTAATGTAAAATGAGGATAATATAATAATATATATTTCAATACCATCCGCTTCTCATCACGATGTCTATCAACAAAAACTTTCCACTGCTCTTTCGATACCCCACTGGGTAGCTTGTCATTCATTTTTTCCAAGGTCAACGAAGTATCGTTGACATCACACCACAATCTCCATTTGAAATCATTTCATTTTTTACCTAGATTTTTCAAAGTCCACTTCCGTGCTATCACATCAGCAACTGTGAAGTGGAAGAACATCTGTATACAGAAATTCATTTTGAACATATTAGTAACATGACATTCAATTAAACCATAATGTAATAAAATTAACTTTATTTGAGAATCAAAAACATCATTTTTCCATTTTGGAGGCATATGTCTCCAATCATCATATGAAATGGGAAGGGAAATGGGCTCCGCTGCCAACTGACCTATAATCTGGCCAAGTAACCCCATGACATCATCCATAGGGACCCCATAAGAATCAAATGGCACGATTATATTTTCTCCATTCAAGTTTTAAAAATCTGAGCTTTTTATGTGTTTCTCCACGATTTTATTTTTTTCATCTTCAATGAGCAAACAATTTTTATAATCAATATGCAATAAATTTATTTAATTAAAATTTATACCTATGACTGTGACCATCCAGTGTGTCCGGGATAAACTGAAAGGGGTCTGTCGCCGCCCAACTGATGAGGCACCTGTAGGGGGAGTCTACGACTCAGCCTCTAATGGGAGGCTCTCTGATGGTGTGAGAGATGGTGCAGGGGGAGATGGTGTGGGGGTGTCGGCAGCTAGTGCCTCAGATGTCATGGGGAGTGACCCATATGGATCGACATCCATCGCAGAACTATAAGAAATAGTATACCACTTCCTCCTTGGCATTCCTGTCATTTAATCAAATAAAATTAAGTTCAGAATATATATTTCAAAACAATTATGCAGAAAAAAATTAAAAATGATAATAGATGCCCAGTACTAACAAACAAAATATATATAACAATGATAATGAATGACTGCAGAAATGAAACAAGTGGTTGCTGCATGAATTAATAATTTTACATAAAATCATTTTCCCCTTCAATAATGCCGGTTTCCTGCTCCATTGCTTCATCCACTTCATTCATCCTTGCAAGACTAATATTTTCAATATCATGATGGAAAAATAATTCTGCTTCCTGTTGTTGATGACATTCAACTTCAGAGGTCAAATCTTCCACTTCATCACCCATATCATACAAATCTCTTGGTATTACATGAGTAACAACACTCCACCCTTCATCCACAAGATCATTCACATAATATACCATTTTTTCTTGCAATACTAAGATATATGGATCATGCATTTCACGATCACCAACACCCATCAAGCGAGAGAAGTTCACAGAAGTAAATTGCAATGAATCTCTTTTAACACCTCTGATAATATCGACCCATTTGCATTTGAATAAAACAATAGAAAAATGTCCATGGTAGTTTAATTCAATAATATCATGTAGCTTTCCATATTATCCCACTTCAACAAATGTAAATATACCACTATTTTGTGTTTTCAAACCCACTTCTCGATCAACTGTACGAAATCTAAAGCCATTCACATTATAAGCGTCGAACTTTCTAACTTGATTTATAGGACCTCTAGCAAGAAACTTCAAATCATCTGACAAGTCTGCTCGAGTATCAGTATTCATGATATGAAAAAGGAAATATAATTTAATAGATTTACAAATTGTATGTGTCAAACTAATATTCTTATTTATTGCAATATTTATGAACATACAAGTCGTGCAAACCATTCTACAAGTTCTTTATTCACAGATTTCGTTATATATTTCTCATTTTGTGTTCAGACTCTCATTCGTCTCTTTGTTTGTATCCTCAAATCTTCAATAAATGGATCTGCAATTTCACTATTCAGCAGCACATATCTATGTGCCTGTAATAATTCCAATTCTGTCAGTGTCACATTTGAGGTTCCCCCAACTAATCGGCCAATAGCAGGAAATATTTTTGATTTCCGATGCATTTGAGATTGAGTTGATGTGTTGTCAACACGTCCAACTTGATTAAATCTTGTCTCAATATCATCTAAATACCTGGAACAAAAGGTAAGACATTCCTCGGCCAAATAGCCTTCAGTAATAGAGCCTTCTGGTTGAGCTTTATTTCCCACGTATGATTTCAAATTCCCAAGATATATATGAAATAAAATAATAATATTATGCATTTATTTAAATGTCAAAAATTGTTTACTTAACTGGAAAAAATATAAACAAAATACCTCTCAATTGGATACATCCATCAATAATGAACGGGGCCTCCTAATTTAGATTCTTCAACCAAATGCACAGTTAAATGCATCATGATAGTAAAAAATGATGGAGGAAAGATCATCTCCATTGCACAAAGAGTCAATACAAACCTCTCCTGGATGATGTCAAGCTGAAATGGATGTACAACTTTCTCACATAATTTCCTGAAAAATGTGCAGAATTGGAGTACAACAGCAGTAACTTTTTTAGGTAATAATGTACGCAATGCCAATGGTATTAACTGCTGTAACAAAATATGTGAATCGTGACTTTTCAATCCATGTAACATACGATTCTTCAAGTCAACACACCTCGAGATGTTACTCGAATACCCATCAGATACCTTCACATTCTTTAAAATTCAAAGGACCGTATCTTTATCACTATTTTTCATTGCGAAAATGGCCGGAGCATACTTTTCATTCTCATCTGGCCAGAGATTGCGTTTTATGTTCATTACTTGTAAGTCTTTCCGAGCATTAAGATGATCCTTTGACTTTCCATGATCATGAAGTAATGTGAAAATCAAATTATCACAGACATTATTCTCAATATGCATCACATCAAGATTGTGGCCCAAAAAATTAAATTCCCAATACGAAAGTTTAAAGAATATACTTTTTTTCTTCCATTGTTGCATTCTGATTTCACTTGACGATGCACTTCAGACCCATTTTCCACTATCACGCAAATGATGAACCTTCCCAAATTCTGTTTCAACATTTTCAAGCTGTGTCAATATTTCGGAACCGGTCTACAACTTTGGAGGTGGTCTACGATCAATGAAACCATTAAATTTTGATTTGTTCAGCCGAAATCTATGAGATGCATCGAGAAATCTTCGATGGCATAATAAGCACCATTTTCTACTATGAGGTAGCCATTTGGGCTCAAAATCAAAGTTACAAATGGGACAATCCAAACCCGTATAAGTGTTCCAACTAGATAAATTCCCAAGCCCAGGGAAGTCACTAATGGTCCACAGTAAAGCAGCATGCATTTTGAATATTGTTTTAGAAGAAACATCAAATGTCTCAACACTGTTACTCCATAACTCCTGCAATTATTCAATCAAAGCCTGCAAGTATACATCAATATCATTTACAGGCATATGTTTTCCAGGAATAATCATTGATATGATAAAAGATGACTGTTTCATACATATCCACGGAGGTAGATTATAATGGATCAAAACAACTGGCCAAATGCTATAACTTGTACTCAAAGTCCCAAATGGGTTGAATCCATTGGCATCCAATCCCAATCAAACATTCCTAGGATCATCTGAGAAATCTGGATGTAATGAATCAAATGTCTTCCATGATTGGGAATCTCGTGTATGTCTCATTAACCCATCATTTTTATTATCTACAGAATGCCACTTCATGTGTTCGGCAGTTTTTGATGACATGAATAATCATTACAATCGCGGATTCAAAGGAAAGTAACACAAAACCTTTGCAGGTGTGTTCATTTTCTTCTTCTTCATGAAATTATGTTCAGTGAGGCTTCCAACATCACCCTTTGACTGCCATCTAGAAGAAGAAAATTTCTTGCAATTCTGTCTACTTGAATCCTCTCCCTAATAAATCATACAATTATTGGGACACACATGTATTTTTATATAATTCAGACCAAGCTTCTTAACAACTTTTTTCATATCATAAAATGATTCTGGGATTTTTTCTTCAGGAAATGCATCACGAATCAATTCCAATATCATGGACATTGCCTTATTTGTAATTACACATAGACATTTGATATGGTATAACTTCAGCAGAAATGAAATCTTTGAATATTTCAAACACCCACCATACAACTCTTGATTTCCATCATCAACTAAATAATGCAACACATTTTTCTCAGTGAGGTTTTCTGTTACATTTGGCTCTATAGAATCAAGAGGAGGATCCAATGATATGTTCCAATCTTGATATACTTGTGTTAAAATCTCAAAAACATCACTTGTCACGTTGAAATTTGTAGCAACCTCTTCTGGTTGTTCTGATATGTTTTGATGCTGATATTGGTGTCTTGCAGTGCCGAATGCATCATTTATGAGGTTTTGCATTTCATTTTCCATTGTTGATGAACTTGGGACCTCATTCTGTGGATTAACATCAGTGCTCAATCTTTCTGTATTGTTCGATTCTCCATGCCAATTCCAACACAAATATTGACCAGGGCATTTCTTCAGTATTAAATGTTCATAAACTTCATCTCTCTTCAACCATGTTCTAAATTTACATTTAGGACATGGAAATATTATTCTCCCTTCAACGGATCGATTAGAAATCGAAAAATCTAAAAACTCATTCAAACCCTTAACATACTGAGGTGTGTTCCTCGGTAATGTGATCTAGCTTTTATCCGTGTATATCACAATGTGCCTACACAAAATATACGATAGTGTAAGATTGCAGAATCATAATATAATAAAGATGACCCATTGATCATAAAGTATGCATAATATAATAAAGATGATTCGTTGATCATAATATAATAAAGATGGATCATTGATCATAAAGTATGCATAATATAATAAAGAAGACCCATTGATTATAAAGTATGCATAATATAATAAAGATGATTCATTGATCACATTTAAAATAGGCGACTGGCTATTTGGTTTCAGTTATTTTCTCCAGGCCCTTGGATCCCTATCTATAGATCTTCTCAGGTTTATTTGGGAGGCTATTCTCCATCTAGATTGATCCATTCAACATTGGATCTTTTATTATAGTTGTGGCGCATCTCTCTGGGTAAGAAATATTTCTGATTCTTCGTTTCTCTTGATAATGGTGGCACCCTAGGCCAACATTATCAGATCTTGTGGCCTAAGTTTTTGAATCTTTGTGTATTCTTCTAGATTCTTTGGGAGATCTCATTATGGAGGCCATTCCTTGGTTAGTTGTGGTGCGGTGGATGCCTTTTCTTGTGGTATTTTGTGTTTTCCATTTCCACCAACCCCTTATTTTCTAATTTATATCAATATTAATGTTTTTATTATATTCTAGGGCCTTCGTTTTCATCATTGGTTTTTCATTGTTGGTGGATCCCATTACGGGAATGTTTGACTTGAGCTTTAAGGTAGGTGGTTCCATCTCTAGCCTATGATAATTAGCCTAATTTCTCTTAATTTATAAGTTGATATATCAAATTGGAATGACTATTTTCATTTGTTTAAGAAGGGGTTTTTGAGAGAAAAGTTTTTCCATGATTTTTGATAAATGAAAATGAAATGGGTACGTTAACATAAATATGGGTTAGTGTTCAACCAATGATTGTGATCATAAATGTAAGAATAAAATTATGTATTCTTTTTTTAACCTTACCCAATTTTGGTAAATCTATTTTATTAGTTATGTAAATAGAGAAAAATTTATAAAAAAATCCATATAATATCTATTTTGTTTTAATAATATCATGATATCAAATTCATGACTCAAATATTACCATAAATTCACTACCCTAATTTCCATTGGATCAACTGAAACCCAATGATTCTATGCCAGATACAATATGAATTTGACTAATACTCATAAAATGTGTAGGTCCAATTTCTCTTATATTTTAAGGGATCTATAAGATTCTAACCATGATGAGGGTATGAAGGCTGATATGGGGATAAAGCCTGATTAACTAGACAAGGTAGTAGTTCTTGAGGGGGTGGTGCTGACTCATTCTACATTGGTTGATGTATAGCCTGAGGCTGAGTAAGATGTTGATTCCTTAGTGAGGATATAAAGGCTGATCTACTGGTAAAAATTCTAGTAGACTAGGGGACTCAACCTATGAAACAATATCAATATAGAACATAGAGTCTCTTATCATAGGATACCTGAGTGAAAAAATTAACACCTTCTTAGCATGTTGGATGGATTTCTCTTGGCGATGAGTCCTATTAGAGAATTTTTTGAATCCGCCTATAATGTTTGGAGTGATGGGGGAGGGAACCAGTTTAGCCATACCATTCACCATGCACATCATCAGTAGATATTTGTGAGTTAATGACCTGTCAAGTGAATTCATGAGGCCCTTCCACCTAGCGTCAATGTCTATGACTCACTAATCTGGTCGTTGTTTTCAAATAAAGTAGTCATATGTTCTGGAATTTTCCATGGTGGTGCTAAACTGAAAAATAAATTGATTATGATGGTATTCCCAACAAGCTATCGACCCAATGGATAACTATATGTACCATAAAAACTCTGGCCCTTCTAATGTCAGCACAAAACATAATGCTTTGTGTCTTCCTACTATGATAGAGTTCACAACATAGGGCCACACATTGAAATAAAATGGGCTAGGTGTTGTAGCAGATTACACATCCCATTGAAGGGGGGAATTGTTGGATTCTCAAATTCTATTGGTGCTGACATATCATAAACCGATGAATGTTATTACAATCCATCAAGTGGTATTTCCACCTATCACTTCTCCAGGGCCTCAAAGTATACGATGAGGTTTTCCATTGTGTCCTCTAGGAAAGGATTCCATTCTGGGCAAGGATCAATGACAGCTAATGAATTTCTAATATCATCAATATGGTAGGTAGGCTAAACCACCCATGAAGTGATAGGTATAACAACTGGGCGAATTCCATAAGATAATACTGGGGGAATTACTAGAGCCAGGTCTCGAGGAAGATTCTCATTCAATTTTGGTGGATTCGGCAATAAATAGAGTGATCACTTGTCATAGGCTCCTAAATTTACCGAATTGAGAGGAAATTGATTTTCCAGATTAAAGGGAATTATTTTCTTAATGAATTTTGGATTCCCCTAATTTTCTAGTGGATATAGGACAAGATTATGTCATATATCTCCATATTGTAGAAACTAATTAGTATGGAGCTCATTAATGGGAATCTTATATTTGGAAAGATGCTGAAACATAGAAGTCATACCAGGATCAACTATATTCTACATTGAACTAGATGGGTCATAGGGATTAGCAGTCCTGGTCGTTCCTTTACCCTAGATGGGGTCTTGGTGTAAGGGTAATTACTTAGAGGAATCTGAAAGGCCACGCGTCTTTCTTTGATGGTGGGTTTCAACACTTGGGGTGTCCAATAGATGTTGTGCTACCGCAAAGGGTGGGTCCTCTTACTCAGAATTTAATTTAGTTTATCACTCCCTAACTGTAAAAATCTCATCTATATTCAAGGTGACTATGAACAGAGGCACATTATTGACGTCATTGGGTAGATTTGGCTATCATAGGATGGGATTGAAGTGGAGAGAATCATAATTCCCTACGATGCAAATCTCTACTGGTGGGGACACTTCCTTAATAATTATATGGATTAGAAAAATGTTATGAAGACATCATTGTATATGGTACTGGTGGTATCTTGTTGATGTGGGTGGATACGACACGAGAAGCCCTGGTATATAAACCATGTAACATTAATGTAAAATGTCATCCCAATGCTCTTGGATATTATATAATTCAAAATAAGGTTCAAGAGGCAGAAATGTGTCTCCCAAATGGTTTGAAAAAAAAACCCTATCATGATTGAGTGACCCCAGAATTATGATGTTGGAAGTAGTGATCATCCTTAATATATCATAAAACTGATCAATGGTTATAGTTTCATATCATATTCTCCCCTCAGAAGTGAAGTTTAACTCTTCATTTCCACATTCAAGTTCCTGTGATAGGGATTCTAATTTTTTCATTTTCATTGATATCTATTATGAGAATTAGGTCTGTAGGGATCCTTTGTCTCGGTATCCTACACTAGTACAATAACCAAACTATTGGAATGGTCAAATATTAGGTTTTATTATCAGATTCGGTTACCCAAAACCATTTTCAGACTACCCGTGCTAGATTATATAATTTTCATATGAATCCAAAGGTGAATATTTCATTTAGAAATAAGGTACACCTCAAGTCACAAGATAATGTTCATGCAATAGAAAAATAAAATAGATTGATATTATTAAACAGAGTTACAACAACCAAAACATGGATAGAAATATAGAAACAACACATTATCAACACATCCACCTATAATGACCTCAGTTGAAACAATGAAACTAATCCCTCATGATAATCCTGAGGGGCCATATTGAAATGGTTACCCATTAGAACATTTCAGCAAAGAATGGAAGCAACCTTAGTGATTTTCACTTTTGTACTCATCTTTGGATGTATCCTTTATTTATCTACAAGGTATATACTTACATGTTTGTTTGGTTGTATGTCTACATATATAGGTATCTGTTAAAAATCCCTCAACATATGCATAAAATATCATACAAGTTGAATGTTCAAATATGGTAATGAATTCGGGACATGAAAAGTTCACCTCCATCACATGAAACCTACTCCTTCTTCTTGAAATCAAGTCATGATTTAATTTTAGAGTGTGTGGTTCCTTTTATTCCACATAAATTCAGGTCATGATTCCTTTTTATGGCTTATAAGAGTGGCATAAAACATGGTGGGATTCTTCAATGAACAACGTTGAAATTTGGGAATCTATGGTGTTGCCAAAACACATTCATAGAATGAAGGATGACTTCATGGAATGATAGTTTTTGGGCCTTCACGTTTTTTTATAAGATTTATTCATGTCTTGTATTTCATAATTGTCCTGAACTAGGTTCATGATACGAATCACTAGTTTCCAGCTCTATAACCTCTATTTCAGTTTGTTTATGTAGTTTCGACACTAGGAAGTGTTTGATTGACATCCAATGTCATGGGAATCCATATTTAAGTGGATAGATTGATCATTTTTTCTCCTTTTACTCATTTCTATAAAATATTTGTATCATTAACAAGATGAACATAACATCAAATGTACAAGCAAGAATTAAAAATTCAATTATCAAGAATCAATGTATTTATATATCATAATTGGGTTCATGAAATTTTCTTAACATACTATATAGAATCTAAATAAATATTCATACTTATAGGATGAATAAATAATGTAGACCTAGTAATTAGGTCACCGGAGATGGAGGTTGCGGGGTCACCGGAGATGGAGGTCGCGGGGTCGCCGGAGGTTGCGGGTCGCCAGAGGTTGCGGGTCGCCGGAGGTCGAGGGTCGAGGGTCGAGGGTCGCCGGGGGGTTAGAGGAAGAAGGGAGGGCGCGAGGGTTTGGGGAACGATCAGGGTGGGGGAAGAAGGGTCGCGATTGTGAAAATGGTTTTCGGGTTTCGCGGCGGTTTATTAAAAACCGCTGTGAAACCTTTCGGCAAAAACGTTTAGCGGCGGTTTTGTGAACCGCCGCCACAAAACCGCCGCTAAACACGGTTTTTGTTGTAGTGATTTTTTGATCTTACTCTATATATTTCAATGGTTATTTGGATTAATGGCTACCTTTGTTATAATTTTTGGATAATAATATAATTCACTAAAGTATTAAGATGACTCCTTATGAAGACCTCTATAGTAAGAAGTGAATTACTACAAAATTTTGTAATGAAGACGGGGAAAGAAATTTATTAGAACCTAATATAATATAGGATATAATAGAGATGGTTATCTATATTCAACATCACATAAGATCATCTCATACTTGATAATTTTTTTGACAACAGTCGATGAAAAGACCTAGGGTTTGAAGTCGGTGACAAGGTATTCCTACAAATTTTTCCTTGTAAGAGAGTAATTAGATTTTTAAATAAGATAAAGAAAATTCCTAGGTATATTTTTCAATTTGAAATTCTAGAACATGTTGGGAATGTAGCTTAAATAATGGCGCTTCTACTAGATATATCTCATGTTCATGATTTTTTCCATGTATCTCTCCCGAGAAAGTACATACTTGATTCATCATATTTAATAAACATACAAATAATACCACTAGAGAAAGAAAATTCTTATGAAGAAATACTGATATATATTATTAAACATACAGATAAATTTAGATGAAATAATACCACTCACTTGGTTATAGTTTTATAAAGAAGCCACTAATTTTAGGAAGCTATATGTTAAACTATGAATTTTATGAGGTAGAAGTATACTCATCTGTTTTTATATAAGTGATAAATTTCTAGGGAAAAATTCCTTTTACGGGGGTTAGAATGGAACACCTGGATATTTATATGAACTATTTCTCTTTAAATAATTTTAATTCTTCAATATCTTTTATTGCATACGACCGTGAGGTCAAATGAACAACAAGACTCTATTAGAAGAAAATGAATATTATAACATAGGCATTAAATTTTAGGGAATAAATATGAATAACATAATTATGAAATAAAAATTTCAATCTATATAAGGATGTATTGGTATGTTCATAGAAAATAATCACTCAATTTTTACTAAAATCAATTAAATTTTTAACAAATGTTTTCTTCAAAAATGAAATTATTTTTTTATAATAGAATGTTAATTTTTAAATTTCAATAAACATTATTGGAAAATATTTATCTCATAATGGGGAAATTATATTGAAATAATAATTTTATGAAAGCATTTAAATTTTAAGGAACAGTAAAAATAAATATTTTTATTGAAAAATATGTTTTATTTTAAATTAATTACATGTTAAAATAGTATTTTGGATTAAATTTAAATTAAATATAGTTAATTTTAATTAAAATTATTAAAATTATTGTATTTGGAAATGATTTTATATGTGAATATATTATAACCATTACATTTGTTTTCCAGAAAACAATATTCATGGGTTTTTACGTTTTCTGTTTTATATTAAATTATAAAACATATATGATTTGAGTTTTTAGAAATGGATGGAAATTTCTGATTCATAAGTTCCATAATTATTGAATAATTTAAATTTATTTTGGGTTAATATGAATAGTAACTTAGGTAAATTTCTTTACCATGGTAAAATGTAAATTGTGTAATTTAGGTAAAAAATAAAATAATAAAGACTATAAAATGACCGTAATACATGCCTAAATTTCATTGTATGAATAAATTTCCACCCTTGAGATATTAGAATCAAAATAAAGTTGTTTAATGGACACTTTTAAATGAAAATAACTTATATAATTTTTAAATCAAATAAATTCACAAAATGTAACGTTCTTTGTCTTAGATATTCTTTATGTGTGAACATGGGGAAAAATAAATATTATGAAAAAATATAAATTTATCATTGTAATATAATAAAATTATTTTTATGATAAAAAATATATTTTAATTTTTTGGCCACATAAATGAGATTATAATATTGATAATATTTTATTTAATAAAATTTTTAGGTTGTTACATTCATTTTTTAAATACTATATCATTCTAAAAAAAGTTTTTTCTAAAGGATATATTAGACTATAAAAATTATTCTCAAATTTATAATATTTATCTTCATCATGTAATGTTTTTAATTTATAGTGTACAAATATTTATATTAAATAATTATACAATGTTTATGTAGTGATTATTTTAATAATGAAAATATTAAAAAATTGTCACAAAAAATATTAAAATAAATATAATTTCGCATAATTAATATAATCAAAGAATTTTATAGATCACCTTTTCCAAAGAGGGATATAATAAAATATAATTTTTCGATTTCAACTTGTTATAAGGAAATTATTAAATGTCCATGAAATAGATATTGTGAGCATTGATAATAATGATATTGTATAAAAATAATATATTATTAATTTATTTACAAATCATAATAAAACATTAAAAATAAAAATAAAAATATTATACAATCGGAAATTTTTTAAATAGTTCATTTATTATTTAATTTACCCCACTTAATTAAAATTCGCATCCTTTTATTATTGAAACATTTGGAACCTTAGTTAATATTAAAATCGGTTTACTAAGGGTTATTAAAAATGATGAGGTATAAAATAATACCAAAACTTGTATAAAATATAATTATTGAGGTAATAAAATTATTATAACTTCTTATATTTTAATTCATGTCATTTTTGAAGTTTTTATATTGAGATTTAATTTATTATAAATTAATATTTTTTGAAATTGAAAATGTTCCCCTCACCTCAATTATAAAAGAGAATCTCCTTCGTCAATTATTCACATCAATTTGATCCTTGAATATTGATCATACAATTCCAATTTCTATTATTAACTTCCCTATCCATATTTTATAGTTTCTAGTCTCTTCAAAAGATCGTCCATATTGTCCCCATGAGGATATCAAAAGGATGTTCTCCAAAGAAGAGATAATATCCTTTACTGATTATTTCAAGATCATTTCTTCTTTTATATAGTCTTCATGTATTGTTTCCATTATAATGTAATAAATTGAGTATCGCTTATATTTAGAGGTTTTATTAATATTAGTTAACAACCATATTCTATCTTTAATCCATCCTATGAAAAAAATAGTGTGTTGGCATATATACAACTTATTTCCTCCACATCGTAGTATAATTTGTTTTTCATCCCCATATTATTTGGATGGATATATTAATGGAAAATAATATATATATACATATGTAATAATTATAACATTATTATTTTTTCTTCTGTACTTCAATATACCATCCACGTCTTTACCATTTCCCCATTATGGAAATGATATCTTTGCTTGTGCATATGCACGACCTACAATATCTATAATGTGATGTGATTCATTTTCCATGTTCATAATTAATGTTTGACTATATAATTGCATATAATGAATAAATGTGATTTATATTAACTTAATATAATTCTCTAAATCATGGAAATATTTATTTCCACATTTACTATAACTTATATGAAAAAACATGTATAGGGAAATGAAAAAGTTAACACATGAAAAAGGGGAATAAAGAAATAATATTAAAAAACTAGTGATAATATGATCATATATGATTTCAAAAATATTAATATTGTTATAGAATTAGCTAATAACATTATTTATACTGTTATATAGAAGTTTCATATATGTATGATAGAAATTAGGCCTAATGTTGGGGATAATTTCACAATCTACATATGTATTCAGGATTTTTAAACGTAAGTATCATCTTGGGAATATTTATCTTCCTCGTATATGTTTCTTAATAAAAATTACAAAATATTTTACAATTATTCAAAAAAAATTCCAGTAATTTTGGAATTGTGTGAAATTTTAATTAACATTTTAAAAGGAACCTTTTTTTTATTTTCCAAAAAAGGTACTTTTTGATATTCCAGAATAATTACTAAATGAATGTTCTTATTAACTTATATTAAATTAATGGATTTTTATACAATCATGATGCCTTAATTACATGATGAATCCCTTAAAAACATAAAATTGTATCTTAAAGAAAATAATTTCATTTAAAATTACACAATATTTTAAGGGAAAAAGTGTTTTTAACACAGAAAGTATGTTTTCTTCAGGAATTATTTCAACTGATCTTTCAAAACAATTTTCTATATAGGAAAATGTTATTTTATGTTTCTGATGTTTTACTAGGGATATGATCCAATGATACCATTTTTATTTTTTCTTTTAATGTTTCAATTTTATAATGGATTGATGTTTATGAATTCTATTTATTTTTCATGAGTTATGTTATAATGAAATGTTTATAAAACCCAATTTGTTAATTGGTTCTGATATGATGAATGATTTATGTTTTTGTGCCTGACATATGTTGTAATTTCATTATGTTATGGGTGGGACATATATATCCCACCAATGAATTACATATTTATTAATATATCATCTGATAAATATAACTGTAATGGGAATTTAACTCGGATCAATAATATAGGGATGAAATGAGGATTCAAATCAGTTCAGTAAACGACATTGTACACCATGGGGGTATTTGAAGTGTGCCTTGACTACCATAGAAATCATTTTCTATGATTATGTTTTGCCTCCATTTCATGCATTCCGTTATTCTCTCATTGAATATTTTCTATGATTATTTATGAACTCTTATGTTTTATTCCACAAAATTATATCACGATCTATCATATATAAGATAAAATTTTCAAATGTTATTTTCATGTTTTTATTCCTTTATGACTATGTAATATCCCTTGATTATCCTTACTAAGAATCTACGTTCACCATTTTATTATGTTTCTTTTCCCTCAGATATGAAGAAAGCTAATAAGTATGTTGTGTCAAAAATGGTTTATGTTATTGTGAAATAAGCAGGAGATGATATATATGTTTTATGAATCTGTTTTTTTGTTTCCCAGTTTTCAATGACATAAAATATAAACAGTTATGCATGGGTTTTAATGTTATGTAATTAATATTTTGGAATTTATATGTATAAAAATTATGGGCCATTATAAACAGTTATACATCTTACAAAAACACAACTGCATGGTTTATTATGTGCAAATCATCAATTCCCTCTTCATTTAGTACATAATTAACAAGGAATTACATAAATAAAAGTCTCATTAAGAGATATCATTCCCTATGAAATTATATTTCTAAAATTATTTTAATAATGAATTTGGAATCAACATATTCGTTAATTTTTTTAATGAAAACCCTCATGTTCAATAAAATAGGTTTTAAAAAACCCTTCAATCATAAAAAAACCACAAACTGTAAACAAAATGTCAAAAATATTGGAGGTTAAATATAATTAAATTATTGTTCATAAATTCATAGATATAATATATCAAATAAAATCCATAAGAAAGGGATATGGGTTATCCAAATAAATGATCTATAATAATGATACACCTATAATAAATCCAATAGAAACACTTAACATTAACAAAATAACACTATAATATTAAAATATAGATCCTCAAAAAGATTATAAATTAACTTATTCCACATTATAAATTCTACTATATCCCTCAGTTCATCCACCATGGACATCAAGATAAATAAATCTTGAGGAGATTTGAAGAACATTAGAATAGGGGAAGAGTGGAGAAGAAATACATAAGAAAACATGATCTTACATTGTTGAATGCTCTCAAACTCAATATGATTTCCAAATGATATAAATATTAATAGATAACCACATCTATAAGGAGTTATCCTAGGTGAATAGGTGTAAGAAGGTGATTGGGTTTAAAATCGTTTAATTATATTCATTAATTATTTATACTAATTCATTTAATAATAAGATCCTCCAACTACATTTCCATAATCTTTTCGTATAAAGATAGAATGTCTTGTACACTTGACATAAAAACCTAATCATTATAATATTTCATATACAGAAGTAATTTAGTGAATGAGGCCATCAGATTCCATTACTCATATAATTATTTCGTTGAATTATTTTTTAACATCCTACTAAGGGTGTTTTCCACCACATTCCATTTTACAGAGATGTTTGAAAAATAGAAATCAAAATACCGTAAATACTCAACCGAATGCCTCTACTTTTCATTTAGGTCCCTCTGAGTGATGATATACTTCGGAATCTTATAATTAGAATACATGGTGAAAAGTTCATAAAAAGGATGTCATAATTTCTTATTTACTGAAACAATATGAATTTTATTGAAAAGAGAGTTGTCATGTGATTTTTGTTCAATAAACAAATCTTTATGATTCACAAGACTGTTTTTAGGTGCTTGATCTATAAAACATTAAATATAAAACACTATCATGTAAATAATTTATCATATATTACAGATCAATTTTTATCCAATCATTAATAATAGTACTAAATCACATCAAAATATATCATAATACTTGAGAAAAATAGAAAATGAAGAAACAATTCTCAACCACTAATGGTAATTGAAGTTTTATTTAAATGTAGAGTTGCCTAGGAACTTTGAAACACATAACTGTTGATTTTTTATGTTGATGTCTATATAAAAACATTACTCTGAAAATAAAAAGAGAGAGCTCTGATTAAATTTTGTAAAAAATTGGCCATATTCGACCCAACTCATCACCCAATACATATTGACATAAGTATTGTAGTGCATTCTCGATCACCACAGGCTACTGATAAGAACCACAATATAAAATACAACCATTCAAGATGGATTTCTCAATAAATATTTTGACAACCACAACTCTTATAACCCATATAATAATTCTAATTATTTTTTTTTGGAAAATATACAAGGAACCTTACCACATAAGATCATTAAGTTTAGTCATCATAGAAAATTAGATACATTCTTGATTCCCATATTAAATTATATGTATAAAATTACATAACATAAAAAAATCATGAATCCTTGATATTAATAAAAATATTCTTATTCATATATTTCAGAAAAGAAAACAAATAAAGGGTGATCGTAGATTCTCAGTAAGAGCCTCGTACATTAGAATTTATTAATAATAAATAAGTTATAATTAATATGGAAAACAAATAACTGAAAATATATTCCATTTAATAAATAACTTGAGAAAAAAATGCATCTATTCATAATATCATTAGAGTTGTCTAATAGAAAATGAAAAATTGATTCTCAATGAAGGTAATGATTAATAATAGACATAATTATTTAATATATAATGGTATTTATACCATCAAATAATTTTTCCACAAATGTATAATGGATGGGTAGGTATACACCAAAACATATTTAATGATAGCTAACTGATTTGCCTCATGAGCCCTATCGATACATTTAAGGGGTATTTAATTTCAATCCCCACCCATCAATACTTGTCCAATTCATTCCTCATATACTAAATAATTGATTCAATTCATAAACAATGTCTCTTACAAATATTTATTTGTATTTAGTAAATATAATAATTTTTCAACTTTTTCCCCAATTAATCAAATAACATTAATTGTAAAAATATATTTAGTAGAAATGGTATATGATTTTAGAATTAACCATATATATGCTACAAATAATAATATTATTTTATAGAAATTTAATTTCAAATTAGCATAAAATTTTGAATTATTCATGTGAAATTTAATAATAAAAAAATTAATCTGGAGATGTGAGATGACCACTTGAAAAATAGATTTTTTAGTAAAATAAATCCTTTCAAATAAAATACGAAAATAGAAATGAAAATTATAAAATACTTTTTCATAATTATTTTTCCTCACAAAATAATTTAAATAGGGTAGAATAAGCTAAGAGTGTAACATTTTTATTGCAGAAATAAAATCCATTAATGTCATATATGTTAAGAAATATTTCTTTTGACTTTTTATAATTAAATTTGAAGAAGTACCATTCAAATAAAATTAAAAATATTCCATTTAAACACATAAAAATTCATGTATAACATAAAATTTCATCAATTATTTAATTTATTAATAAAAATTATAATTTTAAAATATTTTTAAATAATATAAACATGAAAGAAAAACATACCAGATCAAAAAGGAGAAAGAAGAATTGATATTTTATAAACATTAATACTTAAAAAGAGTAACATTAATTGAATCATTAATGATCATGAAAATTTATATATTCAACTTAAAAACCTCAAGGGGATGTATATACAACACTTAAATGTAAATATATGCATAATACCAAATATGTCTCATTGAAGTGGAAATTGAGACAGAATCTCTTATAGAGGTATGCATCGTAACATAAATTATTTCAAAAAATGAATAATAAACTTATTTAGATTATTTAATTTATTAATAAACTTTTTCATGTCTATTATTCCTTTTATATTATTTATTACCATGTCATATTTATTTACTTACCCAATTATGATCAGGTTACACAGTTTTATGATATTGGGTTCATATGTCTAAAATGAATTTTGTAGGTTAAATATGGTAAAAGTAGTATATTTTTCACTATAAATATAATAATAATCATAATAAAATTATAAATTTCATACATAAATTATACTTTCAAAACCAACCATAAAATATGGTTATGAAAAATGAACTATATTACATTCATAGTGACGATAGGTTGTATTTATGCATGAGTAACATTTTCCATTTTTCACTGATCATGATGGAAAGATGATAAGTATTATTTTTCCATTTAAAAATTATAATTACATCATAAATAACACATAATATCTTTAAATGATGATATATAAAACTTCTATTTGGTTGGATGGTGAAAAAAAATCATATTGCTACTTGGAGGTTGTAGTCCACACAAACACACGAATAAAGTTATCATTTTCAATGAATGGAATGGTAAATAAATATGTGATATTATAATTTGAAATAGTCATAAATATTTCATTAATATAATATTTATATATTAAATACATCATTATTCCAATCCTTAAGAGGTAGTTATGGAAATCAAAATAAATCAGTTTGTGATGGGGTAATCTGACATACACAAGAGTGACTCTTTAGTTTCTCTTTTGATGGATGATGAGATTTATATAGGGTATTATATAAAAATAAATACAAATCACTACATGGATGATACTGGTGTCACTATTTTATCATGTTTTAATAATATTTTATGGAGGTAAAAGTATAAATGAAATGAAAATGTATGGTGAAGAACTATACCTCTTCTTCAGATATCCTCATTTGGATTACACCTAAATCCTTCGTTGGTTTTATTAATTATCCAAAAGGGACTATATTAAGTGGTTTGGGATTTTATTAAGGGGTTTTTTTAGGTATTGGAAGAACCAAATAGTTTTTTATGTGTGTATAACAGATAACACGAGGCGTCCTTTTATAAATGGGGGGAGGACACGCATGGAAGTTTTAAGAAGAATAACATACATTAATGTATTATCAAGAAATAATGCTCTAAAATGAACCATTATAGAATTTTAAGTGATATAGGTTTGATATATTTCTATAAAATATTAATTATAAAAGTTTATTGGTAATTTTAGTACATATCTTTTCAGTTAAACCCATGGTAAACCTATTTTACCCTTAACCATGGTAAACTATTTTTACTATTTTTAATCTTCATTGGGGAAAAATAAGACGAAATTATTTAATAATATTAATATTTATACACTAAAATATTAATTATATTTTATAAAATTCAATTCTATGAATTTTTAGAATTTAATTTATAATTAATTCTATAAATGTGATGAAATATATTTTTTTCATAAAAATGATTTTTCAAGTATATAAAAGTTTTTATACAAAATTAACTAATAAAATTAATTAAAAATACCTCAAATTGATTATTAATAATATTATTTACATAGTTTCTAATTGGATCTATTTAAAACTAAATTGGACATTTAATTACATGAATCAAAAATTCATTTCTCAATTAAAGCAATATTTTTCAATACTCACTATAATATAAATATTTTCAAAAAAATCTCAAGAAATCACCCTATACTATATTTTTTAATATAATTTACAAAATTAATTTTCTTTTATCAAATACATATTATAAAATTATAAAAATTTATTAATATTAGTTTCTCAAGAAAATAATAATTTTGTAAGAAACCATTTTTCCATGAGTAATAAAACAACATTACAAAAATTTGAGTTTTTATTTACTAATAATTATTCAATAAATTTTTATTGAGTATGAGATTAATATATACATTAAAAAATGGTCATTCATATTAATTCCCACCAATTCAAAAACATAGTTATAATGACCAGGTTAAAATAATAATATTTGTTGGTTTGTTTTTGCTCAGTTTTGTGTGTTGTAATTGCTATAAAACAACATGTTATTTAAAATTAATTTTATATTAAATTATTACATCATATAAAAAATTCATCAGGGAATCATTCATGGATATTAGATTCTAAAAAAGTGGGTGGTTCTCCTTCTTAACATCTATAGGTTCCCACATCGCTTCCTCTATTTTATAATGTAACATCCCAAGTAAGTACAGAATTCTGGATTTTCATATCTATGTCTATTTATAAATTTATTAGTGTTTTAGAGGCTTAAAAAGAGAATAAATCCAATCTTAATCATTGGGTTCTCTAATAATTTTAAAAGATTGTTTTACTGCCTTTTGATGGCAAACCATTTTTAAATATATCTTTTTACAATTTTATAAGCACTATTTGTCAAAATATACTTATGAATTAGGATTGGGACATTTAAATTTACTTTGGATAAATTTTTGGTATTTTTTGACAATGTTCATTTTTTAATGAATAGTGAAAAATACTGCATTTTACTTCAAAACTGCTTTTTCATCTAATTTAATTATATAGATAGATAATATTTTGAATAGGTTTTAAAGTATAAATAGAATATATTTTTACCATTTAATCCAATGGTGGTCATTTTTATTAATTTTACATTGAAATTGGACATAGACAATTGTCAAATTTTTGATAGATATTGTTTCTAAAAAACCCGCTATTCGTTTTGACAACGGGAATTATTTTTAAATTAATTACTAAAACTTCTGTGTTTGGAATTTGGTAAAATGGATTCCATATTTGGAATAAGAACGTCAAATTAGGTAATTAATACTCTTTTGTTTTTTGGACATTATGAATAGTAACGACGGTAATTATCTTTAATTATTGTGATTAATTAGTAATTTGGTAGTTAAAGGTAATAAAATAATATCATAATAATAACAAATGACCCCAACATGTGTTTTAATGCTACTGGTAGTGTCATGGGCGACCATGGGATACCTTGTGCCAAACTTTTGGATCCCATGGAATCACTTTTGGGTGATAGTGACATTTTATTATATTATTTTTTAAAGGGAAAGTATAACCAAAGTATGCATCACCCAAGTAAAAAACATTTAGTTTTGTCTTTGTAAATGATCTCTTAGACTATAAATAGTCATTGGAAAGCTAAATATATTTCCTACATCAGGATATTTTTTTTATAATTTTTAGACATTAAATAAATTAAATTTATATGACACCATGATGATACAACGATTACCTCATTAATTAACGAATTAAATAAAATGAAATAATAATGTAAAATCTAAGACATACACTTTTCAAAGACCTATTGGATGTGTTGATTTCGAACCCTGATCACCTTATCCTAGAAATACATCATTTTGGGACCTTTAAAATCTGAAAATCATTTTATAATAAAGTATCATTTCTTGACTTTCCAAGAGTGCCACTCCTCCCTCTTATTAAAGGCCCCACCTCTACCACCTTACCCACACCTATAAATCCATTGGATCTGCCAAGCTCTACCCATTTGATCTCTCCACATACCTCTATTTATCATAGAATCCTTACCTTAGGCAGAAAGCTCTTCAAGAAACCCTTTTGGTTCAAACCAAGAGGAGTTACTCGATTTAAAGGTAAAGTTTTCTCTAATGTTTTTTGTTTTATTTTTCTTCTACAACCCCCTAAACACTTTTTATTATTTTATTTTGTAACAAAAACTGTTTCTACAATATAATAGAATGTTTTTATGAGAATTATTTGATTTACACTTACACACACCTCTATCTAATGGTTAAAGAACATACTGTTTCTGTGGTTGGCGAAATTCTGCCTCACGAAACGATGATTGTTCAATCTTATTTTACCACCTTTTATGGTGTCCATTAAAATTTAACTCTATTTATATATGATATATATTATGTATATGTTTTACATATGATTCTGTATTTTTCATTTATATCCTACCATATGGTTTCCATTATGGGTAAACGTGATATCATCATTTTAGGAAGTGCGGACTACCGCCCCCTCAAAGTGATTTGATTCGTTAATTCCATATGTGGGATGTATAAAGGATGAAGTTTATGATGTTATATATGATATTATACTGGAATTATAATATAACTTTATATCATTATGATTTCACTCCATTAAATACGAAATAGAAATGAATGTAGCCTTCATGCGTACGTACGGCTTACCATCTCCATGAACGGTGCATTTAATTTATTACCTCTAAATGATATGTAATATTATAAGTGAATGTATATACTGTATATATATTATATATATGATATCTATATCATGAATATAATTCTTTATATAATGGATATTTTACCACATGAACAACTTGTAATTATAAGATGTTTATTTTTGGCTCAAGTACCAAAGATCAACAAAATGACCATTATTAACTTAAATAATTACATAATGTTCATAACATGTTAATAAGTGATATAAAAGGAAAAATTAAGTTGAAAAAAGTTCTTAAGAAAGTAGATATTAACTCAAGTTTATTATTCAGGAGATTAAAGAATGATCAAGTCAAGTCAGACACAAGGTATGAGACTTTGTCTCAATCTCCTTTCATTGAGGCATATCTTGTTTTATACAGAACTTTTATTTATACGGTGTATAAAACCCTTTGGCATTCCCCTTTTATTCAAAATGAATATTTTTTCTAAGAAGCATTTTACTAAATGAAAAAAGGGAATGTTTTTGTCGTACGTATGCGGCGACAACGACTTCTCCTCCTCCATGACCTTTATTTGAGTATCGGATTCCTATATATGCCATAACTGTTTTATTAAATGAAAAATAAATACCATGTTTTAATTTTCATTTATTTTGGTATTGAAAATGGTTTTGATAATGTTTTTATTATATCAATGTGTTTTTGATATCTTGTGATTGAAACGTGGAAATGTTATGTTTCTTTTATGCATGTTTTATGTGATACAATTATGTTATGGTTCTTGGGAATTGTTTATGCAGACGGGTGGTTCCGTGATAAACTAAGGGCAGGTGAGCCCGATATAGCTCTACAATGAATTGGGAAACGTGAAGGATTTAAACACTATGGTTTATCTGAATAGATTTAAGGAATATATTATGATGGGTATTCCAAATGTAGCCATTAGGGTTACTCCCTACGTATGAATGTTATGAATGCCTCAAGTTACCTTTATGTCTTATGATTTCTATGAGTTATTCATAAATATTATGATTTTATGAGGTATGATAAAGTGCTTATTTTTTATGAGTAAAGTATGATTTCGTTAATTCTTATGAATACATGGACTACAGTTTTCATTACGTACTTTTATATCCCTTACTATGCTTTTTATGCTCATCCCAAGTTTTTGAAATGTTTTTCATAGGTCAAGGGAAAGGTACCTGATGTAATGATAGTGTCGAGGAAGTGTCAAGAAAGAATCCATGTTTTGTTTTAAATATATTTCCTTTGATGGGGAAAAATGAATACTGTTTTTTATGTAACCACCGTGTTGAAATGTGGAATGTAATGCACGATTTATGATCCAATTCTCTAAAACTATAAAACTGAAAAGATCGTTAATGTGTATTCTTGAAATAACTCAAGATTGAGTAATGTCTAAGGCTGGGACCTTATAGTTGGTATCCGAGGTCGGTTTAGATAACTTTAGGGGTTATAATTCTATTAAATGATTATCCAAAAATATATTTTTTTATGGTCAAATTGAAATGATATAGAATTTGAATATTACCATGTTTCTTCATCTAAGACATGTTTGTTCAGAATGGTTTTCCACAGAGGAAATAGGGAAGCAGTGCTAGGAAGGCATAAAGAAGGAAATGACCTTCAGAATCAGCATCCAGAGATGGTCGGAATTGGAAATGAATAGTTTGTTGCTTTAATGGTGCAGTTTACTCAAGCGATAAATGGTGGTGGTATCTATGCACGAGATCATCCAGATCAAACACAGAGGATCATGTCAGTGGTGGAACATTTCATGAGGAAACATCCCCCATCATTCAGGAGATCATCTGACCCTGTGCTAGCTGAAGGTTGGATTGATGCACTGGAGAATATTTTTGATGTCATGGGGTGCTCAGACAATCAAAAGGTTAGTCTTGTTGTTTACCGTTTGGAGGGTGAAGCAGATCAGTGGTGGTCGATGGTTAAAAATATCAGTGATGCTGATGAGATTGATGCTCTTGACTGGGATGAATTCAAAGGTATGTTTCTTGAGAAATATTTTCCTAAGGCAGTTCGACTTATGATGGAAAAACAATTCAAGGAATCAAGGGAAAGGGATGACTTAGTGGTTGCTTATGTAGAAAGGTTCACTCGATTGGCAAGGTATGCTCCAAATTGTATCAGAGACCTTGATAGTAAAATCAACCATTTTTACTCAGGATTAAAGCCAAAATATCGAAGGGATTTAGCTTCTCTTGAGTTCAAAAGTTTTGAAAAGCTTGTTCAATGTGCTGAGAAGGTGGAAATTGAGTTTTTAGATGATAAAGTGTTCTATAACAACCAAAAAAAGAAGAGACTGAGGTGGCAGGAGAAAAGGAAGAATCCTTCAAAGAGGTCTTATGGTAAGAAAACTAAGTTTTCAGTTAGTGATAAATGTGGTAAAAGGCATGCTGGGGAATGTCATTTGAATTTCGTAAAGTGCTACTGATGTGGTAAGATGGGACATAAGGCTCGTGATTGCACTAAAAAAGATTAGCGTGATGGTAAGACCAAATTTGATTTACAGTTAGTGAAATGTTTCAAGTGCAATGAGATGGGTCATTATGCAAACGAGTGTTCGACAAAGAGATCAAATGATGGGAAGCAGTCAGACTACCAGCAGAAATGTTTGGTTAAATCCTTTGCAACTACTTCAGAAGATGTTGGGCCATCAAATGAAGTGGTATCAGGTACTTTGTTTGTTTTTAAAGATTATGACAATGTGTTGTTTTATTTGGGGTCTACACATTCTTTCATCTCTGAAAACTTTTCTAGTAAATTGGGAATTCCATATCAAGAAATGACTCCAAAACTTGTGGTAAAAACACCTGGGGGAAATGTTGAGGAAAAATGAATTTATAAGAATCTAATTATCATTATCCATGGAAAGAACCTATTTGAAAACCTTATTGTTTTACCTCTAGTAGAGTTTGATGTTATCCTGGGTATAGATTGCCTCTCTGTTTACCATGCTAAGATTGATTGTAGAGCTAAAGAAGTTTCTTTACAGAAAGACTTTCAGTTTGTGTACAAGAATGAACCGTTACTGGTGATAACATATCAAGAGGATGAGAAACATGTAAAAGATGGAAATAAATGTTACATTTCACATATTGTTGAAAACAAAGGAACCATTCGGATTAATGATGTGCCAATGGTAAATGAGTATCCTGATGTTTTTCCTGATGAGTCACCTGGAATAATACCAGATCGTGAAGTTGAATTTATGTTTACTTGTTTGCTGATGCTAACCCAATTTCAAAACCCCCTTATCAAATGACTCAAATTGAACCATTAGTGTTGAAGGATAAATTTCAATATTTATTAGAAAAAGGTTTCATTCGACCTAGAACATCACCATGGGGTGCTCCTGTATTATTTGTAAAAAAGAAAGATGGTTCTATGAGACTTTGCATTGATTATAGGGCCTTGAATAACACCACTGTTAAGAAAAAATATCCTTTTCCTCATATTAATGATTTTTTTGATCAGCTCCAGGGAGCTCAGTATTTTTCAAAGATTGACCTGAGATCGGGGTACCATCAGTTGAAGGTAAAGGAAGCAGATATTCCAAAGGCTGTGTTTCGTACAAGATATGGACATTATGAATTTGTAGTTATGCCTTTTGGGTTGACCAATTCACCTTATGTATTCATGGAACTTATGAATAGAATTTTTCAAGAGTTCTTGGATAAGTTTGTGGTTGTTTTCATTGATGATATTTTGGTGTTTTCTAAAAGTAAAGAGGAGCATGAAAGTCATTTAAGGGTTATTTTGCAAACCTTAAATGAAAAGAAATTGTATGGGAAATTTAGCAAGTGTGAGTTTTGGTTGCAACAAATTTCATTCCTTGGTCACATTGTTTCTAAAGATGGAATAACTGTTGATCCTAGAAAAACAAAGGTTGTTGAAAAATGGCCAAGAACCACAAATGTTACCGAGATTCGTAGTTTTATTAGTTTTTCAGGCTATTACCGAAGGTTTGTTAAAAAAATGTCACGGTTATCTAGTCCAATGACTAAGCTAACTTTGAAGGGTGTTAAGCTTATCTGGAAAAAATAATGTGATGATTGTTTTCAGAGGATGAAAAGAAGATTTGTGAATGCTCTAGTTTTGGCACTACCTTCCAGGAATGGTGAGTTTTCTATCTACATTGATGCTTCATTGAAAGGACATGGTTTTGTCCTAATGTAGAATGATCATATAATTTCTTATGCTTCACGATAGTTGAAAACTCGTGAGGTAAATTACCCTAGACATGATTTGGAATTAGCTGATATTGTTTTTGCTTTAAAAATTTGGAGGCATCATTTGTATGGTGTAAAGTGTGAAATATATACTGATCAAAAAAGTTTAAAGTATATATTCACTCAGAATGAATCGAACATGAGACAAAGGAGATGACTAGAATTAATCAAGGATTGTGATTGTACAATTCACTACTATCCAGGAAAAGAAAATAAAGTGGCTGATTCTTTGAGTTGAAAAAAGAATTCTTAATTAACCATGTTACGTTTGGAACATGATCCTCTGTTTATGGATTTGATGAACTGTGGCATTGATGATGTTGGTGCAGGATGTTCTTCGGTTTTGTTTCTGGTATTAGTGAAATATTATTTATCGGACAGAATTAAGCAAGCACAGAAGCAAGACAGTGAGTTTCATAAAAAGGAAGAGCTGGTTCAGAAGGGTAAGTTTTCTGAATTCAACATTGATAATGATTATTTTTTGATATTTGGGAAGAGATTGTGTGTGCCGTGTGATTCAAAATTGAAGAGAGAGTTGTTCTATGAAGCTCATAGTTATCCATTTTCCGTTCATCCTGGCAGTAATAAGATGTATAGAGATCTTAGGGAGTATTACTGGTGGGATGGAATGAAAATGGATATTGCTGATTTTAGTGTGAAGTGTCTGACTTGTCAGCAGGTTAAAGAAGAGAAGTAGTTACCAAAAGGGATGCTTCAGCCTTTACTAGTGATAGAGTGGAAATGGGAGAATATATCCATGGACTTCGTTGTGGGGTTTCCGAAGACGCCTCGAGGTAATAATGCAATCTGGGTTATTATTGATCGCTTGACTAAATCTTCTCATTTACTTGCTATACGAGATACTTTCTCCATAGATAAACTTTCTCATTTGTATATTAAAAAGATAGTCATGTTACATTGAGTTCCCCTTTCCATTGTATCTGATCATGATCCCAATTTTACTTCTAACGTTTGGAAAGGCCTTCAGAAGTTGTTGGGTAATGAATTAAATTTTAGTACAGCTTTTCACCCTCAATCAGATGGGCAGATAGAATGAACAATTCAGACTTTGGAGGATATGCTATGTGCTTGTTTGATGGATTATCAGGGATGTTGGGACCAACATCTTTCTTTGGTTGAGTTTTCTTAGAAATAACAGTTTTCATTCCAGTATATAGATGGCACCATTTGAGGCATTATATGGGAAGCGGTGTCGAACTCTAGATTTTTTTGGATGAAGTGGGTGAAGGGAAGTTGATGGGACCGAAATTGGTAGAAGAGTTGGTAGAAAAAGTTCAGATGATACAGAAACACATGAGAACATCTCAGAGCAGGCAGAAAAGTTATGCGGACAACAGGAGGAATGATCTCTTTACTGAGGTAGGTGATCATGTTTTTCTCAAAGTATCTCCATGGAATAGTGTGATGCGATTTGGTAATAAAGGAAAGCTGAGTCCAAGGTTCATTGGACCGTATGAAATTCTGGATAGAGTTGGATTAGTTGCATACCGAGTGTCTTTACCTCTGAGTTTATCTCAGGTAAACAATGTTTTTCATGTTTCAATGTTAAGGAAGTACATGCCAGATCCATCTCATGTTTTGAGTCAGAGGTAGTTCAAATGGAAGATAACCTATCTTATGAGGAACAACCGGTCTAGATTCATGACCACAGGGAGAAAGTATTGCGGAATAAGGAGATTCATTAAGTAAAGGTTTTGTGGAAAACCCATATGATTGAAAAGGCAACATGAAAATCTGAAAATTCAATGAGGGATAAATACCCCCACTTATTCGATAAGTAAATAAATTGAGGGAACATAATTTTCTAAAGGGGGGAAGGATGTAACATCTCAAGTAAGTATAGAATTATGGATTTTTATATTTATGTCTATTTATAAATTAGATAGTGTTTTAGAGGCTTAAAAAGACAATAAATCCAATCTTAAGCATTGGATTCTCTAATATTTTTAAAATTTGTTTTGCCTCCTTTTGATGTAGAACCATTTTTAAATCTATATTTTGACAATTTTATAAGATATATTTTTTGAAATAAACTTATTCTTCAGGATTGGGACATTGAAATTTACTTTGGATAAATTTTTGGTATTTTTCTGACAATGTTCATTTTTAATGAATAGTGAAAAAATACTTAATTTTACTTCAAAACTGATTTTTCAACTAATATAATTATATGGGTAGATTATATTTTTAATTGTTTTAAAGTGTAAATAGAATATATTTTTACCATTTAATCCAATGGTGGTCATTGGGATTAATTTCTCTTTGAAATTGGACATAAAAAATTGTCAATCTTTTGATAGATATTGTTTCTAAAAAACCCGCTATTTGTTTTGACAACAAGAATTATTTTTAAATTAGTTAATACAATTTCTGTGTTTGGAATTTGGTAAAATGGATTCCATATTTAGAATCATAAGGTCCAAATTATGTAATTACGACTATTTTGTTTTTGGACATTAGGAATAGTAACGACGATAATTATCTTTAATTATCAAGACTAATTAGTAATCGGGTAGTTAAGGGTAATAAAATAATATCATAATAACAAAAAATGACCCCCAAAATGTGTCCTAATTCTACTGGTTGTGTCATGGACGACCATGGGATGCCTTGTGCCAAATTTTGGGACCACATGGAATCACTTTTGCGTGATAGTGACATTTTATTATATTATTTTTTAAAAGGGAAAGTATAACCAAAGTATGCATCACCCAAGTAAAACAATTTTAGTTTTGTCTGTGTCAATGATCTCTTAGACTATAAATAATCATTGGAAATATAAAATGATTTCCTACATCATGATATTTTTTTATAATTTTTAGACATTAAATAAATTAAATGTTTTATGACACCATGATGATGCAGCGATTACCTCATTATTAAACGATTTAAATAAAATGAAATGATAATGTAAAATATAAGACATAAACTTTTCAAAGACCTTTTAGATGGGTTAATTTTTAACCCTTATCACCTTATCCTCTAAATATATCATTGTGGGACCTTTAAAATCCGAAACTCTTTATATAAACATTTACGTTTCTTGAATTTCCCAGAGTGCCCCTCCTCCCTCTTATAAAAGGCCCCACCTCTACCACCATACCCACACCTCTCAAGCCATTGTATCAGAGAAGATCTCCCCATTTTATCTCTAATCATCCCACTATTTATCATAGAAGCCTTATCTTAGGCAGAAAGCTCTTCAAGAAACCATTTTGGTTCAAGCCAAGAAGAGTTACCTGATTTAAAGGTAAAGTCTTCTCTAATGTTCTTTTGTTTTATTTTTCTTCTCCAAACCCCTAAAATATTTTTATTATTTTATTTTGTAACATCACCAGTATCTCCAATATACTAGGATATTTTTATGATATTTATTTGATTTACAATTTCACACACCACCGTCTAATGGTTAAAGAACATATTGTTTCTATGGTTGGCGAAATTCTGCCTCACGAAACGATGATTGTTCAATATTCTTTTAACACCTTTCATGGTGGCCATTAAGATGTAACTCTATTTATATGTGATATATATTATGTCTATGTTTTCTTAATGATTCTTTATTTTTCATTTATTGCATACCTTATGGTTTCTATTATGGGTAAACACGATATCTTCATTTTAAGAAGTGCGGACTACCGCCCCCTCAAAGTGATTTGATTCGTTAATGCCACATGTGGGATGTATAAAGGATGGAGTTTATGATGTTCTATATGATATTATATTGGAATTATAATATAACTTTATATCATTATGATTTCACTCCATTAAATATGAAATATAAATGAAAGTAGGGTTCATGCGTACGTTCGACTTACCATCTCCATGAATGGTGCATTTCATTTATTACCTCTAAATGATATGTAATATTATAAGTGAATGTATATACTGGATATATATGATATATATGATATCTACATCATGAATATAATTCTGGATATAATGGATATTTTACCACAAGAACAACTTGTAATTATAAGAAGTTTATGTTTGGCTAAAGTACCAAAGATCGAAAAAACGACCGTTATTAACTTAAATAATTACATAATGTTAATAACATGGTAATAAGTGATATAAAAGGAGTAATGAACTTGAAAAAGGTTCTTAATCAAGTATAAATTAACTTGAGTTTATTATTCATGAGATTAAATAATGATCAAGTCATGTCGGACACGAGGTATGGGACTTCATCTCAATCTCCTTTCATTGAGGCATATCTTGTTTTATACAAAATTTTCTTTTATACGTTGTATAAAACACTTTGACTTTCACTTTTATTCAAAAGGAATATTATTTATATGAATCATTTTACTAAACGACAAAATAGAATGTTTTTGTCGTACGTATGCGGTGACAATGACTTCTCCGCCGCCATGACCATTATTTGAGTTTCGGCTTCCTCTACAAGCCATAACTTTTTTATTAAATGAAAAATAAATACCATGTTTTAATTTTATTTTATTTTTGTATTGAAAATTGTTTTGATAATGTTTTGATTATATCAATGTGTTTTTGATATCTTGTGATTTAAATGTGGAAATATTATGTTTCCTTTATGCATGTTTTATGTGATAAGATTATGTTATGGTTCTTGGGAATTGTTTATGAAGATGGGTGGTTTCGTGATAAACTAAGGTCAGGTGTACCCGATATAGTTATCCAATGCATTGGGTAACATGAAGTAGTTAAACGCTAAGGTTTATTTGAGGAGATTTAGGGAATATACTGTGATGGGTATTCCAAATGTAACCATGAGGGTTACTCCCTACGTAAGAATGTTATGAATTCATCAAGTTACATTTATGTCTTATGATTTCTATGAGTTATTCATAAATCTTATGATTTCATGAGGTATGATAAAGTGCTTATGTTTTATGTGTAAATTATGCTTTCATTAAATCTTATGAATACATGGACAAATGTTTTCATTACACACTTTTATATCCCTTACTGAGATTTTTATGCTCATCCCATGTTTTTGAAATGTTTTTCACAGGTCAAGGGAAAGGCACATGATGTGATGATAGTGTCGAGGAATTGTCAAGAAAGAATCCATGTTTTGTATTAAATGTGTTTCCTTTGATGGGGAAAAATGAATATTGTCTTTTATGTACCCACCATGTTGAAATGTGTAATGTAATGCATGATTTATGATCTAATTCTCTAAAACTCTAAACCTGGAAAGATCCTCAATGTTTATTCTTGAAATAACTCAATATTAAGTAATGTTTAAGGTTGGGGCCTTATATATAATGTCTCCAAAGAACCCTTATTAGTCAAGTTATATGATTCTTCAAAACATTCTCTGTAGTTTTAAGAATATTCATAGAATCATTATAGTATTATAAATTAGGTTCGAGTTATATTTCTTCAATTTTTATCACATTCATTTGTTCTAGAAAATAATTCCTTAATAATGATAAATAGATCATGTCATGTAATTTAGACAATCAAGGTGGAATTAGCCATCGATAAACCTCAACTACAGTTATTTATAGAATTTCAAAAGGTATGATTCAACTGGGACCCATTTTTTTCATTTTTAAAGAACCGTGTTACACCATTAGACGGTAAAAATATTCACAAAAACAAGATCTCATAGTTGAAATTCATAACCAGTCATTCGATTTTCAGTATAATTCTTTTGATTTACTTGATTTTACTTTTTATGTTCTAAATATTCTTTACCATCAATATTTTATCCACAATAATTTTTTTACCCACATTATTTTTTTGATGGAATTCTTCCTGAAAAATTGGTGCAGATAATTTCTTTCTATATAATGTATTATACAGTTTTGTTTGAATACATGAATGGAATCTATTATTAATCGAACATTTTAACCAAGTTAAATACTGATCTCATATACATTCAATATCACATTATAATAACAAAAAAATATCTTCCAATGTTTTAATATTTATTTCAGATGACCCAATATCTTAATGATGATAGGTAGTGTTCATATTACGCTCGGTATCAAGATCCTTCTGAATTATTTTCCAGAATTTCGATGTAAATCTAGGATTGTAATGTAAAAAAAATAATATTGTATAGAATGAAGTATTAAAATGTAATTAATATAAATCATTGAACTTTATGAAAGTGGTAAAGATTCTTATAGTTATTAAATGTATAGTTATGTTATGTTAATCAATAATGAACCATATTAAATCATTCATTCTAGAATTATTTGGAAATCCAAAGAAAAATTCCATAGAAATATAATCCCATTTTGACACAAGAATAGGTAGATTCTGTAGGAATAAACTAAGGCATTTTATATTATCCTTCATATATTTAAAAACCTAACATCGTTACACCAAATCAAAAATTCTCCACTTCGTATTTTCCCACAAAAATTTTACTTCAAATAATTATTCATTTTGAAACTATGAGGGTGTATAGTGAAATTAGAGCTATCAGAATAGTATAATAACACCTTTTTTAGATCAAGTAAAAACTGAACACATAACCTATTTTAAAATTTCAGAACCCCTTACTCATATACAAAGTCTGAAAATTTTATTTCATTCCAGGGTTAATTTTATTTTGATAATTCTCATCATCATCATGGGAACATTTTATCTTTTCTCATAAACCTAATTTTGAAATCATTTGATTAAGGAAGGGTGTTTCCCCTTCCTGAATATTAAACATATCCATCTATACTAAAAAAATATTCATAAGATACAGCTCAATCCCCATTTTGGTTAGGAATCCATGATCTTTCTTTCTCATTGAATCATACATCTTATTTCATTCCTTGGGTTCTAGCTTATTGAATAATTGTAATAATTGATTAGATCAAGCCATCGTTTTTGCCTCATGATGATATTTTCTATGAAAATATGTATTTTACGTTCTTATTGTCTCTATATATCTCAAATCAGTCACCATATAGATAATGTATCTAGATCATTAAGGTAATTATTACATCTTCCAACTCAGGATGAAGAGTTAGATAGTTCTGTTCATGAGTCTTTAACTATCCTGATGCATGATCAATAACATTATAATTATTCTTAAGGACACATCTATGTTCATTATTCATTTCATTATAATATATACCAAATAAGTAATTTCTAAATGGATGATTCAATAGTGGATCATTCACTCATGTCTTTTCCAATAATACAACACGTTCTTTGTAATACTTTTTCCATGGGAACATAACCCTTTATGTATAATCTTTGTTAATTTGTAAGTTAATTGGGAAATGTTTTTAAAAAATAGGTGAAAGTAACATTCCAAACCATTGAATCTATATAGATAGATTTTTTTCATTGGTGTAGCCCATTATTTTAATTCCTTATTCATAGCTAGACTAGCTTAGATTCCATCATTATAGAGAACATATCAAAGTAAAGAAACATTATAAATCTATAATTCACACATTAAATTTTCTAAATATATCTATTTTATTTTAAGAGTATAAACTGTAATATATTATAGATTCTCACGGCCCTCATATATTTTACAATACAGAAATAAGTCATCAAAAATTACCCACAAAATATCATGATAATCAATGGAAGACACTTTTATTAGATCCATAAAAATAGAGGGTGTATTAGTCAATTCAAATGAAAATATTGTAAACTCATAATTTTCATAATATGTATGAAATATTTCATTCATAATATATTCTTTATTTACTCATAGATTATGATACCCATAATGATGGTCAATATTTGAAAAATATTGATCTTAGTGAAGTTGATCGAATAACTCCTAAATGTGTGGAAGAGTATACATGTTCTTTATCACAACATCATTGATTTACATATAATCAATACAATTCCTCCTAAAACCATATTTATTATTAAAAAAATAATAGGGTACCCCTAAGGTGAAATAATGGGGAATATACATCCCTTTTCAAAAAACTTTTATAGTTGGTTCTTTAACCCTACTATGTAACATCCCAGATCCGCGTGCCACACAAAGGTGCCCCGTACCGGGTTGGTCACATGGCCTCATGTGCATTTCACCAAATGCCAAAGGCTTCCAACTAGTAGAGAGGGCCATTGTTGTTACAATGGGGAAAATATACTCTCAATGGAAGAGTAAGACAATGGAAGCAAATAGTAAAAAGTAGTGGAAGTAGTAATACTATAAAATAGAAGTAAACATTAGAATAATGGTAGTAAATAAACAACTAGATCATGTATATAAATGATTCAGGTCACTTATGAATAGAAAATCATCCAAATATGTCACAATGATATAAAATATAGTACTAAACCAAAGTAAAAAATAAAACAAGTAAACTCTTACAAAATTTCAATCCTCATCTTGGTCCCATGCTCTCCAACTCTATCAGCAATCATGTACCTAATGTAGAAGGGACTTTTCCTTATCTATACATGCAACAATATAATATTTTTTGGTTAAAAATCACGACCCAAACAGGGTGTGAGAAAAATACTAGTAGGAAACCACAAAAATATTTGTGCCTAACTATCAGTGAATATATATAGCAGGCACATATTTCAAATGAAGCTATAAATAAGATGTACTCAAAAGTAAAAAAATCCTACATTTTTTCAATTAAATTCATTTTTATTTAAATATTATTCAAACCATTGAATAATATCTTCTCAGGATCTAGAATAATTTATGTATCCCCCTGTATAACAATAACAAATGACATCTCAAAAGACAATCAAACAATCAAGTAAAACTGAGTCCAAGCTCGTGCTTTGGATTGGAAGGCTTGTTACAGTCAATCAAACATTCACAAGAAACCCTCTGGGAAAGTACTCATAGTCTAATCCCATATGGTTTTATATATCATCAATTCAATAAAATAATATTGACCCTCAGGGAAATCTCTAACAGTCTAACCCCTCTGGTCCCACATAGCAACAACCAATTACAAACAACCACCTCGGTTGTAACAGCCCGAGATTTTATGAAAAATATTCTTTTTAATTTTATTAATGTCTTGTGTTGTACGCTACACCAAAAGGAGCTTGCACAACACGCATCTTTTACTTGCCTTGCATTACACACAATCGCAACCTTCCTCGATAACGTGTGTAGTACGCAATACTGAGTTTCACGAAACAACGATATGCTATTAAAATATTATTAAAACTAGCCGTTATGAATAGTAATAACCACTTTTTAAATTTTAGAAATTTTAGCTCTCAAAATGGACTTCATTTTTGGATTCGGAGTATCAAATATAGCCTAAGGTGAAATTTTGGTACTTTTCGGATAACTTTCATATTCTGGTGAATAGTGAAAATTACTAAATTATAATTAAAAACAACTTTTTTAATCGAAATAATTAATAGTGATAAATTATTAATTTGAGTGGTTTTAAAGTATATTTAGAATATATTTTTACAATTTAATACAATATTGGTCATTGAATGTAATTTCACATTTAAACCAGACATAATCAAGTGTCAATCTTTTGATAGATATTATATCTTAAAAACACGCTATTTGTTTTAACAGCGAGATTTAATTATAAAATTAATTAATGCAACTTCTATGTTATGAATTTGGAAAAATAGACTTCATTTTTGAATTCGGAATATGAAATATAGCTTAGGATGAAATTTTGGAATTGTTCTGAAAAACATCAATTTTTGATGAATAGTGAAACTACTAAGTGGTAGTTAAAAAACTGAATTTTTCATAAAACTTAATTTTACCACTTATGTGAATGGAATTTCAAAAATCCGAGAGACACGGTTGATGTCAGTAAGTAAAATGTGGTTCAATGAGATGAAAATAATTTTTGGTGAAAAGTAACTTTTTACTTTTATTTACCACGGTTAAAAGTAAATAGTGTAATTAAGGGTAAGAATGATATTAATATTACCCTAACACATGTCCTAATTCTATTGGACAAGTGTATCTCGACCAAAAACAACCTTAAGTGTAAAAAATTATCATTTAGGCCCACTTGGATTAGATTAGGACATTTATTATTATTTAATTCAAAGAAGAGTTAAAAGAGTTAAAATCAAAGTATATTTACTAAAACATTTTTAATATAGAGTTTTACATAAGATAAATTCGATTGTAAATATTAATTAGAAATCTAAAAATATTTCCAATATGATGGTATTTTATTTGTAATTTTTAGACATCAAATTATTTAATTTATTTATGACACAAAGATGATGCAGTAATTATCTTATTAATGAAATATTGACATAATTGATATTATAAATACAAAAATAAATGTAATTTAAGACTTTTTATGAATTACACTAATTTTATAGGTTACTATGATATATTAGTGTTGCTTTAATCAACTTGGTTAGAACATATAATTCTGTTATGACTTTCACAAAAATCATATATCAAATAGTGTCAAAATTGACACAAAATTGTTTTTAAATCAAATATTATATTATTAATTGTTATTTTATTCCTAAAAATAAAAGGTTCGTCCAAATGACTTAGATAATGATAGATATATTAATAATAAACAACTTGGGGTTCTTTTGGCTTCATATAGTAAGTTTATTAACCATATAGTGTAAGAAAACAAAAAGACACGGTAAAAGTTAAATTATTTATCTTAGAGTTAAATCTAATTGATAAGGTTAAAATAATAACCTAAACTTGTCTAACTCCTATTGTATGAGAGTATTTCGACCCATACCCACTTTATCTTATAAATAAGACCATTTGGATACATTATAAACCGAATTTGACCTTAATATAAAATAATATTTTGAGATTTTCCTAAGATGCCCCTCTCCTCCCTTATAAAAGGGCACCTCCTCCCCCTCCTCACACCAATTTGAGCACTCAAGCTCGGCAAACCCCTGCCATTTTCTCCTCTCCACTTCCCTAGAATAATCCTAGAGGTCCTGATCTTCTTCAAAGACCAATCTTACTTCTCTAATTGGAGGATTCAAAGAGGCGTTCCAAAGAAGAGGTAATATCCATTACCGATCTTTTCAATTTCTTTCTTCTTCAACTTCTTATTAATTAGTTGTTTCATTATAAAGTAATAACATCAGTATTACTTACATACTGATATGTTATTATAAATATGAAACAACCCTAATTCAAGTTCTATCCATCCTACGGAAAAATGAAATCACCGCGCGTGCGTACGTACAGAATACCATCTCCACGCAGTGGTGTAATCTATTTTCCACCATCACCTTAAAAGGATGGGTATAATGGTGTAATGAGTAACTATTTATGATTATTATAATGTAATATTGATACTTAAATAATATATATATACTCAAATACAATTCCACGATCATAGGAACGATATCATCACTCGTGCGTACGTACGGAATACCGTCTCCACGATGTGCTGCGACTCGTTCTACATGATCATCATTACATAGTAATTATATAAATAAATTGAATGAATAAATATGATATATGTTACACTAATACAATTATGGATATAAGTTATCTATAAGCTTAAAATAAGAATAAGAATTTATTCGGCAAAACATGCATAAGAACAAAAGGCAATAAGGACCCGAGTAACAAGTAACAATGAAATATTACTAACAAGAAGCTAAGAATATAACCATATATGATATCATATCAATATGTATGATTCTGGAATAAGTCAATAACATTATTTAAACCATTATACAGGAGATTCGACATGTACAAAGCAAATCAGACCTAAGGTAAGGGAAATATCACAATCTCATTTTCATCCGAGATTGTTTATACTTTGGTATTTACTAGGGTGTATTTTATCATCCACATCCATGTTTCCTAAATATGTAATATTATTTCTATCCACCTACAATTTTTTAAATACTATTTTACCCTTCGGTGAGTTTTTAGTAAAAGATATGAAAGTAATCTTTTGTCATTTTTCTTACGAGGTACTTTTTGACTTTTCCGACAAAAGTACGAAGAATGTTTTTTTAACTTATACGGCATGAATGGATTTTTAAAAAATTATTTCCAAGAAGCTTCCTTTACAAGTTTTCAAGTTTATTTTTAGTCAACTTCTTTTAGTTTATAATTTTACGACATGTTAAGAAAGGAAAAGTGTTTTTGAAGTAGAAAGGATATTTTCCTCAAGAATGAAGTTCAATTGTTATATCAAAATTATTTTCCATCTAAGATAATAAAGGGTTCTGTTTTTATCCCTATTATTACATTGATTTGATTATGTTGTGATGGAATTATTTTTATGAATTCCTTTATCGTATATGAATAGTTTTATGATGTCATGATGTTTAAGATTCCCATTTTTATTACATGGGTTATGCAATGATGTATGGTTTATGATTTTGTGGCACACATAATAATGGTATCATTATGAGATGGGTGGGACCTATATATCCCTCCAATGCATTGGGTAAAGATTTCATATCTCATGAGATAGACATGGCTGGAATGGTAGGTTATACCGGTTCAGTGAAACAGGACTGAAACGAGGGTGACTCGATTCAGAAAGGGACTTTGTACACTAAGATAGTCTTGGCAATGAGTCATGACTAACAAGAAATGATTTTCCATGATTATGTGTGCATGCCACAAAGTTTCAAGTTTCATGTTATGATTATGGGGATCTCATTTTCACTTCTATGATTTGTTCCATGTTAAGATATTATGATCTCTTTTGCAGGTTATGATTTTCAAAAAGATATGATATGATTTTTATTTCCTTTATTTGCCCTTACTGAGAATTTGAGCTCACCCTTTTATGTTTTCTTTCCCCAGGATATAAAGAAAGGTTTTAGGTAAAAAAATGGAAGATCTTTATGGGAGATATTGAAGATCTTTCACCACGATTAGAAGATTACGTTCCGAGATTCCAAAGACACTAAACTATTACGATCCTTGTGTGTGTGTTTTTGTTATGTACCAAGTATTCCGCAAAAGTAATGTAATGTCCATGTACGTCAAGCTTCGGGTCTCTACAGTTGGTATCAAAGGAAAGGTTTAGTCAACCTTTGGAAACTAGGATGCGAAAACATTAATGAGATCCCTAGAGATATTTCTAAGGTATGTCTAGGGATGTCCCTAAGGTTAAGTATACGTATAGGTTATAGTACTAGAATTACGCTAACGATCATAGAATTAAACCTAAGATGTTAGATATTGAAGGTACTCCCCCTTTATTATGTTGTTTTCCCTAGCATGATTTTTGCCTCTCACACTATTCTTTTTGGGTTTTAGACGATGGCTGGAACCCGAAGGAACCGTGTTGATCAATGCAATGGACAATGCAATGATTTCCCTCCTGAACAAACAAATGTTATGGGAGATGGAGTGCAAAATCTTATTGCTATACTTACACAAGCTATGAATCATTCTGGACTTCCAAATGAGCAGAGAAGGGAACAATATTCTATTGAGTCCTTCATGAGGCAACATCCACCTTCTTTCAGTGGGTCTTCTGATCCACTTGTTGCTGAACAATGGATCAGTACCACTGAAAAGATATTTTCAGTTCTTCAATGTTCTGAGCATGATAAAGTCATCTTAGCAGTATATCGTTTGGAAGGTGAAGCTGATCAATGGTGGAATCTTATCAAGAATACGAGGCAAAGAGATGAAATTGAGTCCATGGAATGGGACGAGTTCAAGAACTTGTTTTTCAGTAAGTACTTTCCTCGTATTCTTCGAACAAAGATGGAAAAGGAGTTTCTTGAGCTGAAGCAGAAGGATGATGAATCTGTTGGTATATACGAAGAAAATTTTACAAGACTTGAATGGTATGCATCTGGCATTATCATCCAACCTGAAAGTAAAGTTGATCGATTTTTCAGTGGCTTAAAACCAAGTCTTCGAAGGGCATTAGCTATAAGAGACTTTAGTAGCTATGAAGAAATTGTGCGTTGTGCTATCAAGGTAGAAATGGAAGTTGGTGTTACATATCCATCTCATGGTTTTGACAAGAAACGAAAGATGGAGTTCAAGGAGAAATCTCAGAATAATGGTGAAAAGAAGATGAATGTTTCCTTATGCACAAAGTGTGGAAAGAAGCATGGTGGAGATTGTCTTAAAGGGACTAGAAAATGTTTTAAGTGTGGAAAAGAAGGTCATCGAGCAGCTGAGTGTCAAAGTAATGGAAAACGGGATTCTAATGATGTGAATAAAGAAAACACTGCAGAGAACGCACCACCAACACTTCAATGCTTCAAGTGCAAGGAAATGGGGCATTATGCTAATAAATTCCCTAATCCAAGGGTTAGTGATGATCTACATGAGCAACCTCTTAAGGCAAAGGACAAAGGGAAGTCACATGCGATCACCATTGGCGATGTTGAATATGATAACGATGTGGTGGAATGATTAAGTGTTCATGTAATGGGATTCCAAAATAATATTGTATCATGGAGTATTGGAATATTTATGTATTGGTCTAATGTGGTATTCAAAGTAATTGAGTTATTTTTGGAAATAAGATGATATGAGCATAATGAAGGGAAAATGAGAAAATGAAATATTTGACAGTATTCGTGAGCTCATGATTGATATAAGGACTAAGTGATATCATTGTTTGAGTATATAGAATTTTGAAGATTTTGGTATGTGGAAAGTGTTAAATTTTAACTGCATTCATGTTTTCACTAAGGTATTCAAGAGAATACATGATTAAGGACTTTGAATGTTTGGAATGTGACCAAAAAAACATATCTTATGATATATGGGGATCGACGATGGTGTTAAATCTCTGGTAATCGTTTTCACTATGTTATGAGAGTGGACTGCAGTATTATGGATAAGCCTAAAGTTTGGAATGGATTATGTTGGACATAAGTTAGTATTGTTTAAGGATAGAAGTTTTCTCGATATTATTGATGGGATGTTATAGGAATATAGTTTTAGAAAAAGGACAACCTGCAGGACGGGAGACAACCCATCGCGTCGGACAAGGCTGTGGAAATCGATCCCACAACCGAAGTGCGACTGGCCTTTATCGCCTACCACTGGCCTACAGGAAGTCCCTGTTTAGTAGAAACTAGTTTTATTATATTAAGCTGTATGACATATGATGTATAAGTCCATTTTAGTAACCATATATGATTAATCTCACTATAGATCGACTTATGTATATAATTTTTTTTGCTAACCTTTTGTTTGAGATAGATGGAATGACCCATCATTCTATCACATGATCTGCTAACACTTCACGAATAACAAATTCAAATTCATTTATTTAAGAGATGAAGTGGAAATTGTAAAAGGCACGAACAACAGTGAGATTGTACCAAAATAAAGTAAGTATTTATTCTAATTCAAATTCTTTAACTTTAGGGAAACGATCTGGAAAACCAAAAATGTTGTCCTAGTGATCTTATATCTGATGAATTAGATGGTACCTTAGATCGTCACAAATTTATGGCTTTGTGATTGCTGGATTTTCCATAGCCATGTTCTCTACCACTCTCCATCAGAACATGATGGTTAGATTTCTCTTCCATATCCATATTTTTACCTATGTGGAAACCCAACGATTAGTTTATTTGGGTAACCGTTACGTTTCATACTTTCGTTTTTAAAGATTGGTTTTGGTATTCCTTTTTACGATGCGGGTTTCTATTAAAGAAACTTTCGAATAGTAAACCATTTATAACCTCGACGAATTTCGAGGGCGAAATTCATTTTAAGGGGGGTAGAATGTAACAGCCCGAGATTTTATGAAAAATATTCTTTTTAATTTTATTAATGTCTTGTGTTGTACGCTACACCAAAAGGAGCTTGCACAACACGCATCTTTGACTTGCCTTGCATTACATGCAATCACAACCTTCCTCAATAACATGTGTAGTACGCAATACTGAGTTTCACGAAACAACGATATGCTATTAAAATATTATTAAAACTATCCATTATGAATATTAATAACCCCTTTTTAAATTTTAGAAATTTTAGCTCTCAAAATGGACTTCATTTTTGGATTCGGAGTATCGAATTTAGCCTAAGGTGAAATTTTGGTACTTTTCGGATAACTTTCATATTCTGATGAATAGTGAAAATTACTAAATTATAATTAAAAACAACTTTTTTAATCGAAATAATTAATAGCGATAAATTATTAATTTGAGTGGTCTTAAAGTATATTTAGAATATATTTTTACAATTTAATACAATGTTGGTCATTGAATTTAATTTCACATTTAAACCAGACATAATCAAGTGTCAATCTTTTGATAGATATTGTTTCTTAAAAACACGCTATTTGTTTTAACAGCGGGATTTAATTATAAAACTAATTAATGCAACTTCTATGTTATGAATTTGGTAAAATAGACTTCATTTTTGAATTCGGAATATGAAATATAGCTTAGGATGAAATTTTGGCATTGTTCTAAAAAACATCAATTTTTGATGAATAGTGAAACTACTAAGTGGTAGTTAAAAAACTGAATATTTCATAAAACTTAATTTTACCGCTTCTGTGAATGGAATTTCAAAAATCCGAGAGACACAGTTGATGTCAGTAAGTAAAATGTGGTTCAATGAGATGAAAATAATTTTTGGTGAATAGTAACTTTTTACTTTTATTTACCACGGTTAAAAGTAAATAGGGTAATTAAGGGTAAGAATGATATTAATATTACCCTAACACATGTCCTAATTCTATTGGACAAGTGTATCTCGACCAAAAACAACCTTAAGTGTAAAATATTATCATTTAGGCCCACTTGGATTAGATTAGGACATTTATGATTATTTAATTCAAAGAAGAGTTAAAAGAGTTAAAATCAAAGTATATTTACTAAAACATTTTTAATATAGGGTTGTAAATAATATAAATTAGATTTTAAATATTCATTAGAAATATAAAAAGATTTCCTACATGATGGTATTTTATTTTTAATTTTTAGATTTCAAATAATTTAATTTATGTATGACACAAATATGATGCAGTAATTATCTTATTAATGAAATATTGACATAATTGATATTATAAATACCAAAATAAATGTAATTTAAGACTTTTTATAAATTAAACTAATTTTATAGGTTACTATGATATATTAGTGTTGATTTAATCAACTTGGTTCGAACATATAATTCTGTTATGACTTTCAGAAAAATCATATATCAAATAGTGTCAAAATTGACACAAAATAGTTTTTAAATCAAATATTATATTATTAATTGTTATTTTATTCCTAAAAATATAAGGTTCGGACAAATTACTTATATAATGATAGATATATTAATAATAAACAACTTGGGGTTATTTTGGCTTCATATAGTAAGTTTATTAACCATATTGTGTAAGAAAACAAAAAGACACGGTAAAAGTTAAATTATTTATCATAGAGTTAAATCTAATTGATAAGGTTAAAATAATAACCTAAACTTGTCTAAATCCTATTGGATGAGAGTATTTCGACCCATCCCTAATATATCTTCTAAATAAGACCATTTGGAAACATTATAAACCGAATTTGACCTTAATATAAAATAATATTTTGAGATTTTCCTAAGATGCCCCTCTCCTCCCTTATAAAAGGGCACCTCCTCCCCCTCCTCCTCACACCAATTTGAGCACTCAAGCTCGGCCAAACCCTGAAATTTTCTCCTCTCCACTTCCCTAGAATAATCCTAGAGGTCCTGGTCTTCTTCAAAGACCAATCTTAGTTCTCTAAGTGGAGGGTTCAAAGAGGCATTCCAAAGAAGAGGTAATATCCATTACCGATCTTTTCAATTTATTTCTTCTTCAACTTCTTCTTCTTTAGTTGTTTCATTATAAAGTAATAACATCAGTATTACTTACATACTGATATGTTATTATAAATATGAAACAACCCTAATTCACCTTCTATCCATCCTACGGAAAAATGAAATCACCGCGCGTGCGTACGTACGGAATACCGTCTCCACGCCGTGGTGTAATCTATTTTCCACCATCACCTTACAAGGATGGGTATAATGGTGTAATGAGTAACTATTTATGATTATTATAATGTAATATTGATACTGAAATAATATATATATACTCAAATACAATTCCACGATCATAGGAACGATATCATCACTCGTGCGTACGTACGGAATACCGTCTCCACGATGTGATGCGACTCGTTCTACATGATCATCATTACATAGTAATTATATAAATGAATTGAATGAATAAATATGATATATGTTACAATAATACCATTCTGGATATAAAGTTTCTATAACCTTAAAAGAATAATAAGAATTTATTCGGCAAAACACGCATAAGAACAAAAGGCAATAAGGACCCGAGTAACAAGTAACAATGAAATATTACTAACAAGAAGCTAAGAATATAACCATATATGATATCATATCAATATGTATGATTCTGTAATAAGTAAATAACATTATTTAAACCATTATACAGGAGCTTTGGACACGTACAAAGAAAATCGGACCTAAGGTAAGGGAAATATCACAATCTCATTTTCATCCGAGATTGTTTATACTTTGGTATTTACTGGGGTGTATTTTATCATCCACATCCATGTTTCCTCAATATGTAATATTATTTCTCTCCACCTACAATTTTTTAAATCCTATTTTACCATTAGGTGAGTTTTTAGTAACTGATATGAAAGTAATCTTTTTTCGTTTTTCTTACGAGGTACTTTTTGACTTTTCTGACAAAAGTACGAAGAATGTTTTTTTAACTTATACGGCATGAATGGATTTTTAAAAAATTATTTCCAAGAAGCTTCCTTTACAATTTTTAAAGTTTATTTTTAGTCAACTTCTTTTAGTTTATAATTTTACGACATGTTAAGAAAGGAAAAGTGTTTTTGATTTAGAAAGGATATTTTCCTCAAGAATGAAGTTCAATTGTTATATCAAAATTATTTTCCATCTAAGATAATAAAGGGTTCTGTTTTTATCCCTATTATTAAATTGATTTGATTATGTTGTGATGGAATTATTTTTATGAATTCCTTTATCGTATATGAATTGTTTTATGATGTCATGATGTTTAAGATTCCCATTTTTATTACATGGGTTATGCAATGATGTATGGTTTATGATTTTGTGGCACACATAAGAATGTTATCATTATGAGATGGGTGGGACCTATATCTCCCTCCAATGCATTGGGTAAAGATTTCATATCTCATGAGATATACATGGCTGGAATGGTAGGTTATACCAGTTCAGTGAAACAGGACTGAAACGAGGGTGACTCGATTCAGAAAGGGACTTTGTCTACTAAGATAGTCTTGGCAATGAGTCATGACTAACAAGAAATGATTTTACATGATTATGTGTGCATGACACAAAGTTTCAAGTTTCATGTTATGATTATGGGGATCTCATTTTCACTTCTATGATTAGTTCCATGTTAAGATATTATGATCTCTTTTGCAGGTTATGATTTTCAAAAAGATATGATATGATTTTTATTTCCTTTATTTGCCCTTGGTGAGCATTTGAGCTCACCCTTTTATGTTTTCTTTCCCCAGGATATAAAGAAAGGTTTTAGGTAAAAAAAGGGAAGATCTTTATGGGAGATATTGAAGATATTTCACCACGATTAGAAGATTACGTTCCGAGTTTCCAAAGACACTAAACTATTATGATCCTTGTGTGTGTGTTTTTATTATGTACCAAGTATTCCGCAAAAGTAATGTAATGTCCATGTACGTCAAGCTTCGGGTCTCTACATGGGTAGCTCTAACGGCCAATACACCTTGGTATTCATAGCGATAATAATTATAATTACTCTCTAGAGGATATCATAGACGTTTCCCTATGGTCTAACATATTTTCAATAACAACCCTTTGGGTAGCTCTCACAGTCTAACCCCTCTAGTCAATGACCCTGTGGCAGCTCTCACAATCAATGCCCCTGTTCAACGATAACAACAATTACATAAAAATGTCCCTACGCCGAGAATCTCTCATGGTCAATTCCCTTTTGTCAACATTCATAATGAAAAACCCATGCATCTCATATAAATATAAAAAACATCCTAATAGCACTTGGAAAGGAAAACAATGAATCCTAACAGGAAATTCTAGACCCAGTGGACAATATCAAGAAAAAATGGGAATACACATCCATAAACATGATAGTAAACATTATGCATAACTAAATAGCCCTTTCTAATAAAAAAACAACAATAGGTCTTAAACAGGGTTAACATCCAAAACACACAATACCCTAAAAAATTGTATTCGGTACTTTTAGAATATATAATCCAAATACAATCAATGTAAGATCAAACCACCTTCCTTGACGTGGTACTGTGAACAATCTTGAACACCAGCCATTAAATCATCCTAGAACATCATAGATCTCCAAAAGGTAAAAAATGTTCAACCTTGAATGACTCACAAGAGAGGAGAAATCAAGAAGAGAGGCTATGTGGGAAGAGAGAACTCATAGGTGGGAATCCAACGCACCCAGTAGCATCTACAATGGATCTCAAACAGGGGAAAGGGAGGGGCATGAGGATTTTAGTCCATACATTGCTCTATTGTATGAGACATGGGATGAATAATATTCTTCTGAAGTTTAGACATCACCTCAGTATGATTAATCAAATTAAATGAAAAGTACACGACTAGTTCATTTAACTTACATGCCATAAACATGCCTCAACTGTTCCCCACTGTAGTTGGTCCACACAACCATGTACTCAGTTGTTACACGGCCAGTACATGGCTACATGCGGAAACTGGGTACACAGCGTGTACTCAAGAGTACACGGTGTGTACATAGATCATTTCCAAATACTCCAATTTTCGAAAAAAACATCCCAAAATCAAGATCCATACCTGAAATGAAGATCCAGGTTCTTACAAACATCACCACTTAAATCAATTCATCCTTGAATTTCCATTACAATGGTGGAGAAGAAGAAACATCAAACAAATCAAGACACTGTGATCGTATGTCAGCATCCCTCTCCCTAGTCTCGTCATGTACTCACCCATGCTTCCACAACACTCATACCAGAGGAATAGACCCACCACATAGAAACTAAATGCTAAAATCCACAATCTGTATAGGGTGCTCCTCAAAGAATACATCCAACTCCATGTCACGACCCATCCTTGGGGCCCGTGTCGTGACTACCCCAAGCCAGCCTTCCATAGGCCCAGGGCTGGTGACTAGATCCAAAGGCATAAATCCTGATAAAAGGGAAGGCATTGTCTTTATAAAGTAAACAAACACAACAAAGTACGCAAGTGAAGTAAGCACTATGTAGAACTGAATATAAAGTAAGTGCTGAAAAGTAAATGGGACAGTATACAAACCCAACTGAAAGTATAGTAAAACTAAAAATAAAGTATAGCAGTAGTAAAGTAAAAAAGCAACATCGAGTCGTCCTCTGGAAATCCCACCTGAAGGGTGGGTACAGATAGTCTGCTCAGCTCCTCGGGTCTGGCCGTCCGCTCCGTGTACGTCCCGCCAAGTGGTCCACCTTCGAGTACCGTCCAGCTCCACAAGCATCCACCTCGATCAGTGCTGTCCGTCGTCTGCATCCAACACAACGTAGTGCGGGCATAGCCCGTGCAGGGGTGAGTATACAATACTTAGTAGGGAACCCAAGACCCCTGAATGTCTCTCAGAATCCATGAAGGATAAACCACAAAGTAAATATACAATCACGAAGTATCAACAGAATGTACTTAGGTATATGCCCATACATATACCTAAGTCATCAATTCTATTTTGGCTCCTACACTTGAGCCCAAGCACAACCTAGTCAACATAGGAAAACAGAATCCAGTCCACACAGGAAAGCAAGTCAATCACATTAGTGATAACGATTGAAAATCTACACTCAGCTCACACAGGTATACATCTTTCGTATAGCGATAGAGATGATCATATGTATCCGATGATTCATCTAAGATGTCGGACCCACATATGATATAAGTATAACTAAGCTGTCGGACCCACACAAGATACAAGACCAGCTACTCTGACGGACCCACAAATGATACAAGTACAGAGGTCAATACAGCAGGACCCACACAAGATACAAGAATAGTTGTCATTGCCATTGAACCCACGAAGGATTCTAGTATGGAAGTCGTCGCTGTTGAACCCACGTAGGATTCCAGTACAGTAGTCGATGTAGTCGCAGCCAACTCTAGTGTTCCCGCACACAGCACGCTCAATTCCGGGGGGGTCCGCTCCTCGATCAAGGGGGTTTGATACATCAACAATCACGAAGCCTTGATTTGATTTATCCTTATGTTCTTTCTCATCAAAATAAATCCAACGAGACAAATGGCGCATCAATCGGACGCCCGGTCTGAGAGTTATTGGTTTTTCCGTTAGAGGGGACCAGTTGGTTTTTAAGCTAAAACTAACTCAACCGTACTCTAGATGCATCCAAACCTCAAGTGGAGTATTCCAAAAGAACCTTATCAATAAAATAAATTAAACGTAGTTGACGTCAAGTCAATCGTACGTTTGGTCCTTAAGTTATAAGCGTTTTCACTCCAAGGGCCCGGTTGGTTTTGGGTTCGAACCATCTCGGTTATACCCAAACTTTGCCCAAACCTCGAGTGTAATCTTCTTAAACGACTGTATCGATCCAAGGATTCCTACGAAACTGACAGTGCATCGATTGGAGGTTCGTAGATCAATTTATGGTCAAAAGATCGAAAAATGGTCTGAAGTGGGGATCTGGGCCTGGTCTGACCCGTCCCAACCCTCCTGGGTCGGCCTGAACCGGGTCGACCGGACCCGGTCTGGGTCCAGCCCGGCTGGCGCGACCCAGTTCGTGTGACCTGCCCCGGCCCGGCCGAGGGGGGGGGGGGGGGGTGGGCTGGCTCGGCCAGCTGGCCGAGCGGGCGTTGCGACCCCCTGTTCCACAGACGCGACACCAGGTTGGCACCGATAGACTCCCTGGATCTTGCATGACAGTGGGATCCTTCCCTTGCCGTCATGGCCGATTCTGTGACGGGATTTTTCCGGCGGTGCGCTGGGGCGCTTCTGCCTTCAGGCGGCCGACCGGTGCTGGCCGCCGGCGACCCGCACCGCCGGGGTCTTCTGTGGGCCACCGAAGTCATTCCGGTGGTCCGTTTTTTCTTCGTTCTGCGCCTGCGGTCATCTCGAGACCCGGACTCCACTGCAAAGGCCCCAAACCACCGTTGAGGTCCTGTTTCATTGTCGCCAAACACCATGTGCACCAAGAATTAAATTAACGGTGGGTCCGGAGATGTTCGTTAGTCTATACCCATCGCGTTAGTGGCTCAAATCATCTCCCAACAATTAAACGCCATATTCGGGAGTATAAATCAGATAAATGAAATATACAAACCCACTACCATGAAGTTGTTGTCATACGTCGTTGATCTGCAGAAGACGGGCATCGTGGAAGAATGGTTTCATTCCATCAACGATAGAGTAAGGGTCGCTGTCGTAGGCGACGTAGGATCCTTGACATCGAGGAGCGTCTGAGGATGATGTTCTTCGTGTTCTTTGTCGGGGGTGTTCTTCGTCGATAAAGGTTCGCCTCCATTTTTAATTCACCACAGCCTTTTCCCCAAGTAAATTTCCAACCCCCAAGGAAATAAGATGCTCTCCAATTAATAGAATTGTCATGCAATTCTTATTAATTCCGAAGCAGTGCCAATTAATTTTACGCTGAAAATAATTAATAGATTTGGCACATTTAATGGGAAGAGGTAGGTGGGAAGGCTCCACCATTAAAGAGGAGTTGTCAAAGGAAACAACAGGGAATTAATGTGGAGTTGATGGTTGGGTCTTTTGTGGGCCCCACCTCACAAATATCAACACTTGGGAGGAAATAACCAACACAAAAATAAAACCATGTACCACACAAATTTTATTTAGTTTTAAGATTAAACCCCAAAAATCAACTTTCGACCCGCATAAAACGAATCTGTGGTAAAGGTCCTCTTAAGAAAATACTAGCGCTGCAAGTTCATCAGTGCCCTTAGATTTCAATTCTGAGCACCGGTTCAAAATATAGAAAAACCTGCTCCTTCGTTCACTAAACATACGTGAGCTAAACTTCAGAAAATTATTCCGGGAACATCGGACCTCAGAATCATTTGCCGTTAGAAACTTCGTACTCATAAAATTCCAAAGTATTAAAAAAAATCTTGAAATTTCTGAGTCTTTACATTACTCCCACCTCAGGTCTTTACATCCCCGTAAAGCTACAACATAAACTAGGGAAACAAATGAGGGTACTGAGTACGTATCTAAGCCTCCCTCTCCCATGTGCTCTCTTGGAGGTTCACATGCTACCAACTAATGCACACCAAAGGAATCGACCGTCCACGTAGGACTCACTCCTGTCGATCCTCGATATTCACTGGGACCTCTGTGAATTTCGCCCTGTTGTCGATGTCCAGCTCCCCGTGATCGATGATGTGGGTTGGATTGTGCACATATCTCCTCAGCTGAGATATGTGGAAGACGTCATGCACCCGGTGCAACTGAGGAGAAAGGGACTGGCGGTAAGCCACCTTTCCTATCCTGCTGAGGACCTGGAATGGTCCGATGAAGTGCGAAGATAACTTGCCACCCCGTCCAAATCTTCGTAGACCTCATTGAGGTGAGACCCATAAGAAAACTTGGTCGCCATCCTTAAACTCCAGTGGTCTCCGTCTCCTATCAGCATAGGAATTCTATCTTCTCTGTGCAGTCCTCATCCGCTCCTAGATGATCCGCACCTTCTCTATCGTATCCTGAACCATCTCGGGTCCTACAAGTGCTGACTCCCTAGGGTTAGTCTAGCACAGAGGTGATCTGCATGGTCAGCCATACAGTGCCTCGTAAAGTTTCATCCCGATGGTGGAGTGGTAGTAGTTGTGGTACACAAACTCTGCCAAGGGTAGGTGGTCCTCCCAGCTATAACCAAAGTTAAGGACACATGCACAAGGCATGTCCTCGAGAGTCTGAATGGTCCTCTCCGTCTGTCCATCCATCTGAAGATGGAAGGCGGTGCTCAGACGTAACTTTATCCCAAATGTCTCCTGTAACCCCATCCAATGTTGGGAAGTAAATCGAGCATCTCGATAGGAGACGATAGACTATGGCACACCATGATGTCGTACGATCACCTGAACATAGAGGCATCCCAAGATATCTACTGAGCCTTGCTCTCTGATTGGTAGGAAGTGGTCCGACTTGGTGAGTCGGTCTACGATCACCCAGATAGAGTCGTGAGCCCTTGATGTATGTGGAAGCCCCATTATGAAATCCATTGATATCCCATCCCAATTCCACTTCGGAACCTCTAAGGGCTGTAACAAGCCTGCTGGTACCTTGTGCTCCTCCTTCACTTTCTAGAAAGCAAGGCATCGTGAAACGAACTATGCTATAGACTTCTTCATAACCAACCACAGTGCTGTCGTTTGAGGTCCTGGTACATCTTCACTCCTAGATGTACCGATAGAGGGGAATTTTGAAACTCCCTCAGCACTTCCTCCTATAGTGAAAGTGGTACCATGGTACGTCCCCTGAAGAGGATGACATGCTCTCCTACTTCAGAAAATCCATCAGACGCCTGCCCTATGGAAATCTGAGCACGTCTTGTCTCATAGTCAACATCCCCACGCTGTGCCTCTTGGACCCACTGAAGTAGTGGAGAAGTCACTATGAGAGACTATAGAAAGGTTTTCCAATCTCTATCCACGAAGGATATCTACAATGCGGCTAGCTGCTCCGTCACCTCCTCTAACAACTGTATGCCCGATCTCCTGCTGAGAGCATCAGCCACAATGTTCCCTTTCCCATGGGTATAGACTATCTCAAAGTCATAGTCCTCAAGGAACTCGAGCCATCGCCGCTATCTCAGGTTGAGGTCCTTCTTCGAGAATATGTACTTGAGACTCTGGTGGTCAGAGTATACTGTAAAACACTCTCCCATCAGATAGTGTTGCCACATATTTAGGAAGAAGACCAATACTTCTAACTCTAGGTCATGGGTAGCATAGTTCTTCTCATGCTACCTCAACTATCGTGAACCGTAAGTGATCACTGCTCGCTCCTGCATCAGGACACACCCGAGTTCGATCCCGGATGCATCGCAGTAAACTACGTACCCTATTCCCTCCTCCGGTAGCCTCAAGATGGGTGCATTGATCAATCTCCGTCACAGCTCTTGAAAGATCTGATGGCATCTATCTAACCACAAGAAGGGTTTCCCCTTCTTCGTCAAAGCTGAAAGCAGTGCTGTAACTCTGGAGAAGTCTAGAACAAACCTCCGATAGTACCCATCCAGACCTAGGAAACTCCGCACCTCTGTCACTCTCCTGGGTAGCTCCCAAGCAAGCACTACCTCGATCTTCTCATGATCCACAACAACTCCAACCTCAGAGATGATATGCCCCAATAAGTGAACCTCTCGAATCTATAATTGGAACGTCGAGAGCTTACCATAAAGCTAGTGGTCTCGGACTGTATCCAGTGCAGCCCACAATTGGTAGGCGTGCTCCTCCTAAGTGGTCGAGTAAATTAGTATGTCGTCAATGAAGACTACGAAAAACCGATCGAGGTAAGGCTGGAAGATCATGTTCATGAGACTCATGAACACTGCTGGAGTTTTGGTCATGCAGAAGGGCATAACCAGGGACTCGTAGTGGCCATACCGACACCTAAAGGTCGTCTTCTGCACATCCTCATCTCGAACTCTGAGCTGGTGATAGCCTGACCTGAGGTCTATCTTCGAGAACCATCGTGCTCCCTTGAGCTGATCGAAGAGGTATTCAATCCTTAGAAGTGGATACTTGTTACTTACGGTCACCTGATTCAGGCGATGGTAGTCGACACACAGTTTCAAGCTCCCATCCTCCTTCTTGGCGAACAAAATCGGTGAAGCCGAGGGTGAAACACTGGGTTAGATGAATCCTTTTCCCTACAAGTCCTCCATCTGTACCCGTAGCTCATGAATCTCGATAGGATCCATCCGATATGCTGGAGTAGATATTGGTGATATCCCGGGGTACAAGTATTTGTAGAAGTATACTTCTCTTCGAGTAGGTAGTCCTAGAATGTCGTTAGGAAAAGCATCCACATACTGATCCACTACAATAGGAAAACTCGGAATTCGCACATCAACTGCCCTGAGGATGATACTAGCCAACTGATGTGTGATTGGATGCCCTCTCCTATGCGTAAGTTAATACTGCGCTGCAAAGGCTCCCTTCTCACCAGTGAAGGTGAGCCTGGTACCATTCATGTGGACACACCGCACTTTGCGCCTAATACAGTCGATCTGGTCATGGACTGTAGATAACCAGTCCATACCCAAGATGATGTCGTAAGGCCTTGACGCCACTATAAGAAGATCCCAGCCGAAGCTCTTTCCTATTAGAGTAAGATCACACTGCCGGAAACAGTGCGTAATCGTCGAGTCTGCTCTCGTTGGAGTCTCTAGCCATAAAGATCAATCCAATGGCTCCGTCGGAATCTTCGAGCTCCGAACAAGGGAAGAAGCAATAAAAGAATGACTCGCAACTCAGTCAATATGAACTGTAGCAAGGGTGGAGTAGACACATATAGTACCTCTAATCATCTCAGGTGCGCTGTGGTCGTAAGCCTCCACTACCTGGAGCTGAGCATGCCTCTACCCGCCAGCTCCCTGTGGTCGGGGTGGACCTCCTGAGGGTGGTGGTGGTAGAGCCTCGAAACGTCATCCACCACCCACTGCTCGGCCAGCTCCTCTGCCTCGTCCGCCTGGTCCTTGAGGACCGCCACGGTCAAATCTCTGCCTCTACCTGGGAGGTCCCTCCACTATCTGCTGCTCCTCTACATGGCGGGTCGGGCAGTCACGAGCCACGTGGCCCTGCCTGCCGCATGCGTAGCACCGTCTTCTCCTTATAAGGCTGGCTAAGTTTCATGTGCCCCGCACAACCGAACCTGTATCCTGATGTCGCCCACCTAATGGCCTAGTCCGCTTGGACCCCTGTGAAGTCTGTCTACTATCAGCTGCAGAAGGCTTCACTACGTGTCGCCTTATGGTGGGTCTCGACGCTGGTGGCTACTCAGTGAGAATGATCTCCACTAAAAAAGCTCTCTCCAGCACCCCTGCCTATGTCGGGATGCTGAGGGGAATCGTCAAAGCCCTGATCTCGTGCCTCAGTCCCTTCTTGAAGGTCAGTTCCCTGAGGAACGGGTCCTATACTGTATCCATGGAGTAGCGTGAGAGGTTAGTAAACCTCTCCGAGTACTGAGCTACTGTCATGTTTCCCTGCTGCAGATGCAGTAACTCTTGAATGAGCACCGCACAGAGGGTGGCTAGAACAAACACCGAGCGGAAGAGACTCTCAAAGTCTTCCCAAAGTAGAGATGCCTCATCGTGCACCTGGAGCATCAGGCTCCACCATCTACCTGCTTCTGCATGCAGGAGACTCACGGAAAGGGTCACCATGAGGCCAGCTGGTGTCCATACCAATCTAAAAACTCTGATGATAGCCTCCATCCAATCCTCACCTACCCAAGGGTCCATCTCTCCACGGAATGTGGGAGGCCTCTGTCGCTTAAACTCGTGCAATGCGCTAAGGCGGCGTGCAGTCTCTTCCACAGGGGCTGGTAGCATCAGTGGCTCAGCATGTAGTGGTACGGCTTGTGCCTCCACTGTTATGGGGCCCTGTACCGAGGCCTCATCGCTCGGTAGGCTGCTATCTCGCACGTAACTAGGAACCCTGGCTGGCTATCTTCGTGGGGCCACAATGAAAAGAAACAGGTATTCCATGGTCAAATAGTATACCTGGTGAGATCACACAAAGTAATCACAAAGAAAACTTTTGAAACACACACTCGCAATCAGTGTTTTCGTGCACTGAGTCGGAAATCTGAGGTTAGGGTCCTGGTGTATGGATACGTCGGCCGCTGCACCAACACTGGACTCCCTGGACTGAAGGCCACACTCAATACTCTTAAAACTATTTCTCCATAGAGAGGAAAGATCAGAGTCTTGAGTTCTACAGTAGAACCGACTCCTCTGATACCAATTTGTCATGACTCGTCCTCGGGGCCGGTGTCGTGACTACCCCAAGCCCGCCTTCCATAGGCTAGGGGATGACGACTATCACCAAAGGCGTAAATCCCGATAAAAGGGAAGATATTTCCTTTATAAAGTAAACAAACACAACATATTACGCAAGTGATGTAAACACTATGTAGAACTGGGTACAAAGTAAGTGCTGAAAAGTAAATGGGATAGTATAAAAACCGAAATGAAAGTACAGTTCAACTAAAAAGAAAGTACAACAGCAGTAAAGAAAAACATCAACACCAGGCCGTCCTATGGAAATCACACCTGAAAGGAAGGTACATATAGTTTCCTCAGCTCCTTGGGTCCGGTCGTCCGCTCCGTGTACATCCCGCCAAGTGGTCCACCTTCGGGTACTGTCCAGCTCCACAAGCCTCCACCTCGATCATTGTTGTCCACCGTCTGCATCCAACATAATGTAGTGCGGGCATAGCTAGTGCAGGGGTGAGTATACGATACTCAGAAGGGATCCAAGGACAACCGAAGGTCTCTCAGAATCCATGAAGGATAAACCAAAAAGGAAAGATAAAATCACGAAGTATCAACTGACTCTACTTAGGTATATTCCCATACATATACCTAAGTCATCAATTATATTTCGGCTCCCACTCTCGAGCCCAAGAACAACCTTGTCCACACAGGAAAACAAAATCCAGTCCACACAGGAAAGCAAGTTAATCACATCGATGATAATGATTGAAAATCAAGACTCATCTCACATAGGTATACATATTTCTTATAATGATAGAGATGATCATATGTAGCCACTGATTCATCTATGTTGTCGGACCCACACAGGATACAAGTCCAGCTAAGCTGTCAGACCCACACCGGATACAAGACCAGCTACTCTACCAGAGCCACACAGGATACAAGTACAAAGTTCAATACTTACGGACCCATACATGATACAAGAACAGTAGTCATCGCCGTCGAACCCATGAAGGATTCCAGTATGGTAGTCGTCACTGTCGAACCCACAGAGGATTCCAGTACAGTAGTTGATGCAGTCGCAGCCAGCTCTAGGGTTCCCGCACACAGCATGCTCGATTCTGGGAGGGTCTTCTCCTTGATCAAGGGGGGGGGGGGGGGGGGGGTCAATACATCAACTATCATGAAGTCCCTAGTTGATATATTCTGAAGTTCTGTCTTGTTAAAAGAAACCCAATGCGACAGACGGCGCATCAATCGGATGCCCGTTCTGAGAGTTATTGGCTTTTCTGTTCCAGGGGCCCGGTTGGTTTTTAAGCTAAAACCAACCCAAACATACTCCAACTACGTCCAAACCTCAAGATGAGTATGCCAAAATACCTATCTCAACAAAAGGAATTCAACATTGTTGACGACACGTCAATTAGACGTCCGGTCCTTAAGTTATAAGAGTTTCCGCTCCAAGGGCCCGGTTGGTTTTGGGTTTGAACCAACCTGGCTATACCCAAAATCTCTAGGACCTCTATTTTAATATACTGAAACAACCATCTCGATCCAAGTATTTCTACACAACTGACAGTGCATCGATCGGAGGTCTGTAGCTCAATTTATGGGAAAAAGACCGAAAAATGGCCCGAAGTGGGGGTCTGGGCCCGGTCCGACCCGGCCCAACCCCCCTGGGTCGGTCCGAACCGGGTTGACCCACCCGGGTCCGGACCGGCTAGGCACGGTTTGGCCCGGCTGGCACATCCCAGTCTACGTGACCCGCCCCAGCCCGGCGGGGGGGGGGGGGGGGGTGGGCTGGCTTGGCCAGCTGGCTGAGCGGGGGGCGCGACCCCCTGTTCCACGGACGCGGTGCCAGGCTGGCGCCGCTGGACTCCCTGGAACATGCTTGACTATGGGATCCTTCCCTCGCCACCATGGCCGATGCCGCAGTGGGATTTTTCTGGCGGGGCGCTGGGGCACCGCCGCCTCCGGCCGCCGGCGCCGCTGCGACGATGACCCGCGCCGCCGGGGGTTTCAACGGGCCACTAGAGTCATACTGGTGGTCCGTTTTTGATCTTGTCTGTGCCTACGGTCGTCTCGGGACCCGAACTACACTTTGAAGGCCCCAAATCGCCATTTCTATCCCTTTTCGTCATCGCCAAACACCCCGCGCATCAAGAACAAAATTAACGGTGGGTCCGGAGTTGTTCGTTAGTCCGTACCCACCGCGTTAGTGGCTCAAATCAACTCCCAACAATTAAACGCCATATTCGAGAGTATAAATCACATATGTGAAATATAAAAATCTCAATTCCTCGAAGTTGTTGTCATACGTCATTTATCCACGGAAGATGAGCGTCACAGTAGATGGGCGTCACGGAAGAACGGTGTCGTTCCTTCAATGATGGAGGAAGGGTCGCTGTCATAGTTGACGTAGGCTCCATGACGTCGAGGTGCATCCGAGGAAGATGTTCATCGTGTTCTTCGCTGGGGGTGTTCTTCATCATTGAAGGTTCTCCTCCCATTTTAATTCACCAGAGCCTTTTTCCCAAGTAATTTTCCAATGCCAAAGGAAATAAGAGGCTCTCCAATTAATAGAGTTGTCATGCAATTCATATTAATTACGAAGCGGTTCCAATTAATTTGACGCTAAAAATAATTAAATGATTTGGAACATTTAATGGGAAGAGGTAGGTGGGAAGGCTCCACCATTAAAGAGGATTTGTCAAAGGAAACATCAAGGAATTAATGGGGAAGGCTGGGGCTTGTGTGGGCCCCACCTCAAAAATATCGACACTTGGGAGGAAATAACCAACTCACAAATAAAATCATGTACCACATAAATTTTATTTAGTTTTAAGATTAAACCCCAAAAATTAACTTTCGACCTGCATAAAACGCAACTACGGTAAAGGTCCCCTAGAGCAAATACCGGCGCTGTGAGTTCATCGGTACCCTCAAGTTTCAATTCCGAGCACTGCTTCAAAATATAGAAAAACCTGCTCGTTCGTTCACTAAACGTACCCGAGCTAAAAATCAGAAACCTATTCAGGGCACACCGGGCCTTAGAATCATTGTATGCCAGAAAATGCGTACTCGTAAAATTCCAAAGTATTTAAGAAAAAACAATTCATGAAATTTTCAGGTCTTTAAATAGCTACCACCCGAGGACTTTACATCCCCGTAAAGATACAACATAAACTAGGGAAACAAATGAGGGTACTGAGCAAGCATCTGAGCCTCTCACTCCCATGTACTCTCCTGGAGGTTTTCGTGCTTCCAACGAATGCACCCCTGAGGAATCGACCGTCCACGTAGGACCCGCTCCTGTCGATCCTCGATCTCTACCAGGACCTCCTTGAATGTCACCCCGTTGTCGATGTCCAGCTCCCCGTGATCGATGATGTGGGTCAGTTCATGCACGTATCTCCTCAACTGAGATATGTGGAAGACGTCATGCACCTGGTGCAACTGAGCAGGAAGGGCCAGGCGGTAAGCCACCTCGCATATCCTGTCGAGGACATAGAATGGTCCGATGAAGCATAGAGATAACATGACAACTCGGCCAAATCTCCGTAGACCTCGTCGAGATGAGACCCGTAGGAAAACATGGCTGCCATCCTCAAACTCCAGTGGTCTTCGTCTCCTATCAGCATAGGACTTATGTCTGCTTTGTGCAGTCCTCATCCCCTCCTGGATAATCTGAACCTTCTCTATCGTAGCCGGAACCATCTCTGGTTTTACAAGTGCGGACTCCCCTAGGTCAGTCCAGCACCGAGGTGATCTGCATGGTCGGTTGTGCAAGGCCTCTTAAGGTACCATACCGATGGTGGAGTGGTAGCTATTGTTGTACGCAAACTCCACCAAGGGTAGGTGGTCCTCTTAGCTATGATCAAAGTCAAGGACAGATGCACGGAGCATGTCCTCGAGAGTCTGAATGGCCCTCTTTGTCTGGCCATCCGTCTGAAAATGGAAGGCGGTTCTAAGACATAGCTACGTCCCAAATGCCTCCTATAACCCCTTCCAATGTTGGGAAGTAATTAAAGTGTCTCGATCAGAGATGATAGATGATGGAACACCATGAAGCCATACGATCTCTTGAATGTAGAGGCGTCTGAAGCTATCTATTGAGCCCTGCCCTCTGATCGGTAGGAAGTGGGAAAACTTGGTGAGTCAGTCTACGATCACCCCGATAGAGTCGTGACCCCTGGATGTACGTGGAAGCCCCGTCAGGAAATACATGGATATCCCATCCCACTTCCACACTGGAACCTCTAAGGGTTTTACCAAGCCTGTTGGTACCTGGTGCTCTGCCTTAACTTACTGGCAAGTGAGGCATCGTGAAACGAACTCTGCTATAACCTTCTTCATACCCGGCCACTAGTGCTATCGTCTGACGTCCTGGTACATCTTCGCTACTACTGGATGTACCGTTAGAGGGGATGTGTGAAACTCCCTAAGCAAATCCTCCTGTAGTAAAACTGGTACCATGGTACATCCCCAGAAGAGGATGACGTGTTATCCTCCTTCAGAAAATCCATCAGGCGCCTGCCCTGTGGAAATCTGAGCACGTCGTGTCTCAGAGTCAACACCCCCATGATATGCCTCTCTAACGCACTAAAGTAGTGGCAAAGTGACTGTGAGAGACTGTAGAAAGGCTGCACCATCTCTATCCACGAAGGATATCTGCAATGCGGCTAGATGCTCTGTCACCTACCCTAACAAATGTATGCCCGATCTCCTGCTGAGAGCATCATCCACAATGTTCCATTTACCATGGGTATAGACTATCTCAAAGTCGTAGTACAAGAGGAACTCGATCCATCGATGCTGTCTCAGGTTTAGTTCCTTCTGCGATAATATGTACCTGAGACTCTGGTGGTCAGAGTAGACTGTAAAGCGCTCTCCCATCAGATAGTGTCGCCACATCTTCAGGGCGAAGACCACTGCTGCTAACTCCAGGTCATGGGTAGCATAATTCTGCTCATGCATTCTCAACATCCATGAACCGTAAGTGATCACTACTCACTCCTGCATCAGGACACACCCGAGTCTGGTCCCTGATGCATCGCAGTAAATTACGTACACTACGCCCTCCTCCGGTACCATCAAGATGGGCACACAGATCAATCTCCGTCTCTACTTCTAAAAGCTCTGGTGACATCTATCTGACCACGCGAAGGGTTTCCCATTCTTCATCAAAGCTGAAAGTGGTGCTGCAACTCTATAGAAGTCTAGCACAAACCACCGTTATTACCCAGCCAGACCTAGGAAACTCTGCACCTACGTCACGATCCTGGGTGGCTCCCAAGCAAGCACCGCCTCGATCTTCACATGATCCACAATAACTCCCACCTTAGAGATGAAGTGCCCCAAGAAGTGAACATCTAGAATCCAGAACTGGAACATCGAGAGTTTACCATAAATCTAGAGCTCTCGGAGTATATCCAGTACAACCGATATGTGGTAGGCATGCTCCTCCTCAGTAGTCGAGTAAATAAGTATGTCATCAATGAAGAATACGAAAAATAGATCGAGTTAAGGCTGGAAGATCATGTTTATGAGACTCATGAACACTGCTGGAGCGTTGGTCATGCTGAAGGGCATAACCAGGAACCCGTAGTGGCCATACCTACACTTCAAGGCCATCTTCTGCACATCCTCACCTCGAACTCTGAGCTGGTGATAACCAGACCTAAGGTCAATCTTCGAGAACCATCATGCTCCCTTGAGCTGATCGAAGTGGTCCTAAATCCTTGTAAGTGGGTACTTGTTCCTTATAGTCACCTGATTCAGGTGACTGTAGTTGACACACAGTCGCAAGCTCCAATCCGCCTTCTTGGCGAACCAAATAGGAGAATCCCAGTTTGAAACACTGGGTCAGATGAATCCTTTTCCCTGTAAGTCCTCCAGTTGTACCCGCACCTCACGAAGCTCGGCGGGATCCATACGATATGATGGAGTAGATATCGGTGTTGTCCTACGGTACATGTCTATATAGAAGTCTACCTATCTTCGAGGAGGTAGTCCTAGAACGTCGTCAGGAAAAACGTCTACATACTGATCCACCACAATAGGAAAACTGGGAATTCGCACATCAACTGCACCGAGGATGAGACTAGCAAAATGATGTGTGATTGGATGCCTTCTCCACTGTTTATGTCCATCCTGTGCTGCACAGGCTCCCTTCTCACCGGTGAAGGTGAACCTGGTCCCATTCATCCAGACACACCGCACTTGGTGCCTAATACAATTGATCTGGCCATGGACTATTGATAACCAGTCCATACCCAAGATGACGTCGTAAGGCCTCGATGCCGCTATAAGAATATCCTAGCTGAAGCTCTCACCTACTAGAGTAATCTGACACTATTGGCACCAGTGCGTAATCATCGAGTCTTCTCCCATAGGAGTCTCTAGATGTAAGGATCGAGCCAACGGCTCCGTCGGAATCTCCGTGCTCCGAAAAAGGGTAGCGGAAATAAAAGAATGACTCGCACCTCTATCTATAAGAATTGCAGCAAAGGTAGAGTAGACACAGATAGTACCTCAAATCATCTCAGGTGCGCCGTGTTCGTATGCCTCTCCAGCCTGGAGCTGAGCCTGCCTCTACCCACCAGATCCTTGTGGTCAGGGTGGACCTCCTAGTGGTGGTGGTGGTAGAGCCTAGAAACGTCGTCCACCACCCACTGCTCAGGAAGCTCCTATGCCTCATCCGCCTGCTCCTTGCAGACCACCACGGTCTAACCTCTGCCTCTGCCTGGGAGGTCCCTCCATTGTTTTCTGCTCGTCTGTTTGGTGGGTCGGGCAGTCATGAGCCATGTGGCCCTGCCCGCCGCATGCATATCACTGTCTGCTCCTCGAAGGCTGGCTAAGTTTCATGTTCCCCACACAACCGAACCTGTATCCTGAGGTCTCCCACCTGATGTCCTAGTCTGGTTGGACCCCTGTGACATCTGTCTACTACTGGCTGCAGAAGACTCCACTATGTGTCGCCCTGTGGTGGGTCTCGCCACTGGTGGCTGCTCAGCGAGAAAGTTCTCCACTAAAAGGGCTCGCTCCAGCACCCCTGCCTACGTCAGGATGCTGAGGGGAATCGACGAAGACCTGATCTCATGCATCAGTCCATGCTCGAAGGTCTGGGACCTGTAGAACGGGTCTCGTACCATATCCATGGAGTAGCGTGAGAGGTCAGTAAACCTCTCAGAGTAATGAGCTACTGTCATGTTCCCTGCTGCAAATGTAGTAACTCCTGAATGTGAACCACACGGAGGGTGGATAGAACAACCTCCAAGCGGAAGAGACTCTCTAAGCCTGCACAAAGTAGAGATTCCTCGTCGTGCACATAGAGCATCAGGCTCCACCATCTACCTACTGCTACGTGTAGGAGACTCATGGAAAGGGTCACCATGAGGTCAGATGGTGTCACTACCAATCTGAAGACTCTAACGATAGCCTCCTGCCAATCCTCAGCTACCTAAGGGTCCGTTTCTCTGCGGAACATGGGAGGCCTCTTTCACTAAAACTCGTGCAATGTGCTCAGGCGGCATGCACTCTCCACCAATGGGGATGGTAGCATCAGTGGACCAGTGGGTAGTGGTACTGCTGGTGCCTCCGCTGTGATGGGGCCCTATACTGAGGCCTCATCGATCGGTGGGCTGCCATCTCGTACGTAACTAGAAACCCTGGATGGCTGCCTTCGTGGGGATATCCTGAAAAAAAAGGTGTGCCATGGTCAAACTGTATACCTGGTGAGCTGACACAAAGTAATCACAAAGAAAACATTTGAAACACACACTCACAATCAATGTTTTCCCGCACTGAGTCAGAAATCAGAGGTCAGGGTCCTGGTGTAGGGATACGTCGGCCGACGCAACAACACTGGACTGCCTAGACTGAAGACCACACTCAATACTCTTAAAAGTATTTCTTTATAGAAATGAAAGATCAGAGTGTTGAGTTCTGTTGTAGAATCGACTCCTCTGATACTAATTTGTCACGACCCGTCCTCAGGGCCCGTGCCGTGACTACCCCAAGCCCACCTTCCATAGGCCAGGGGCTGGAGACTAGCACCAAAGGCATAAATCCCGATAAAAGGGAAGGAATTTCCTTTATAAATTAAACAAACACAACAGAGTACGCAAGTTAAGTAAGCACTAAGTAGAATTGGGTAGAAAGTAAATGCTGAAAAGTAAATGGGCCATTATACAAACCCAATACAAATGAAAAGAATGTACAATAGTAGTAAAGTAAAATAGAAACCCGGAGTCATCCTCCAGAAATCCCACCTGAAGGGTGGGTAAAAATAGTCTCCTTAGCTCCTCGGGTCTGGCCGTCCGCTCCGTGTACGTCCCTCCAAGTGGTCCACCTCTGGGTACCGTCCAACTTCACAAGCCTCCACCTCGATTAGTGATGTCCTTCATCTGCATCCAACACAACGTAGTGAGATCATAGCCAGTGCAGGGGTGAGTATATGATACTCAGTAGGGACCCCGAGACCCCGAAAGGTCTCTCAGAATACATGAAAGATAAAAAAAGGAAAGATACAATCATGAAGTATCAACTGACTCTACTTATGTATATGCCTATACATATACCTAAGTCATCAATAAAAGTTCAGCTCCCACTCTCGGGCCCAAGCACAACCTAGTCCACACAGGAAAACACAATCTATTCCACACAGGAAAGCAATTCAATCACATCGATGATAATTATGGAAAATCAAGACTCAACTCACACAAGTATACATCTTTTGTATAGCGATAAAGATGATGAAATGTAGCCACTGATTCATCTATGCTGTCGGACCCACACAGGATAGAAGTCCAGCTATGTTGTCAGACCCACACAGGATACAAGACCAGCTACTCTGTCGGACCCACACAGGATACAAGTATAGAGGTCATCGCCGTCGAACCAACAGAGGATTCCAGTATGGTAGTCATCGCTGTCGAACCCACTGAGGATTCCAGTACAGTAGTCGATGCAGTCGTATCCAGCTTTAGGGTTCCCGCACATAGCACGCTCGATTCTAGGAGGGTCCACTCCTTAATCAAGGGGGGTTGATACATCAACTATCATGAAGTCCTGAGTTGATGTATTCTGAAGTTCAATCTCGTCAAAAGAAACCCAGCACGATAGACGGTGCGTCAGTCAGACGCCCGATCTGAGAGTTATTGGCTTTTCTGTTCCAGGGGCCCGATTGATTTTTAAGATAAAACCAACCCGAACGTACTCCAGCTGCATCCAAAACTGAATTAGAGTATTCCAAAATAACTGTCTCAAAAAATTAATTCAACTTAGTTGACAACACGTCAATCAGACGTCCGGTCCTTAAGTTATAAGCATTTCCGCTCCAGGGGCCCGGTTGGTTTCGGGTTCGAACCAACCTGGACATACCCAAAAATCGCCGAAACCTCGAGTGTAATATACAGAATTGAACGTCTTGATGCAAGGATTACTTAGAAACTGACGGTGCATTGATCGGAGGTTCGTATCTCAATTTATGGTTAAAAGACCGAAAAATGGTCCGAAGTGGGGGTCTGGGCCCGGTCTGACCCGACCCAAACCCCCTTGACCGGCCCAAAACGGGTCGACCCGACCTGGGTCCGGGTCCGGCCAGGGAGGGCGTGGCCTAGCCCGGATGGGCGCTGCCCAACCTAGCCGGGGGTGGTGGGTGTGCCGGCTCAGCCAACTGGCCGAGCAGGGGGCGCGACCCCCTGTTCTGCGGACGCAGCACCAGGCTGGCGCCGCTAGACTCCCCAGATCCCGCACGACCGTGGGATCCTTCCCTCACTACCGCGTCTGATGCTATGGTGGGATTCTATTGGCGACGCACTGGGGCGCTGCCACGCCGACGACCTGCGCCGCCGGGGTCTTCCGAGGGCCACCAGAGTAATTTCGGTGGTCCGTTTTTTCTCCCGTCTGCGCCTGCGGTCGTCTCGGGACCCAAAATCCACTGCGAAGGCCTCAAATCACCGTTGCGGTCCTGTTTCGTCGTCGACAAACACCCCGCACAACAAGAAAAAAATTAAAGGTTGGTCCGGACTTGTTCATGAATCTGTACCCACCGCGTTAGTGGATCAAATCATCGCCCAACAATTAAACGCCTTATTCGGGAGTATAAACCACATAAATGAAATATAGAAATCCCCCTTCCTCGATTTTGTTGTCCTCCATCATCGATCTGCGAAAGATGAGCGTCACGGTAGACGGTCGCTGTGGAATAATGGTGTCATTTTGTTAACGATGTAGGAAGGGTTACTGTCGTAGGCGACGTAGGCTCCTTGACGTCGAGGTGTGTTTGAGGAAGATGTTCTTCGCGTTCTTCTCCGGGGGTGTTCTTCGTCGATGAAGGTTGGCCTCCCATTTTAATTCACGAGAGCCTTTTTCGGAAGTAATTTTCCAATGCCAAAGGAAATAAGAGGCTCTAAAATTAATTGAATTGTCATGAAATTCTTATTAATTCTGAAGCGGTGCCAATTAATTTGACACTAACAATAATTATAAGATTTGTCACATTTAATGGGAAGTGGGAGGCAGTAAGGCTCCACCATTAAAGATGAGTTTTCGAAGGAAAATATAGGGAATTAATGGGGAGTTGAAGGTTGGGGATCGTGTGGGCCCCACCTCACATATATCCACACTTGGGAGGGAATAACCAACTCACAAATAAAATCATGTACCACACAAATTTTATTTAGTTTTAAGATTAAACCCCAAAAACTAACATTCAACCCACAAAAACAAAACTGCGGTAAAGGTCCCCTTAAGAAAATACCAGTGCTGCGTGTTCGTCGGTGCCCTACGATTTCAATTCCGAGCACCGCTTTAAAAGATATAAAAACCTGCTCATTCCTTCACTGAACGTACTTGAGCTAAACTTCATAAAATTATTCCGGGCACACCGGGTTTTAGAATCATTTTCCGTCAGAAACTGTGTACTCATAAAATTCCAAAGTATTTAGGAAAAAACATTTCTTGAAATTTCCAGGTCTTTACACTCCAACTCAACCTCCTTTGGTTAAAAAAATGTGAGATGGGCTGAAAAGTAACGTTGTAGCTAAGAAACATGAAGGATGTCATGCATATCCTGATACATTTGAGATAACTAAAACCTATAGGAAACTGGCCTGAGTCTCTCAAAAACCTCAAATGCCCCAACATATCTCAATGAAATATTCCCCTATCTCCTAATCCTCCTGTGTCCCAACCTTTATGTGACATGTAATAAAACCTAATCTCTGACCTCGAACATCAGAGGTCATCTCCATCGATCAACCTAAGATTTCTGGTGAGATTGTACATTATAAATCATCTTCCGAATCAAATCCACTTACTCCGTGATCCCATGGACAATACAAGGTCAAAACATAGTTATCTCTCCTACCTCCAGCCAACATAAGGGTGATCGGTATGACCTACCTCACAAAGCCTCATAAGGTTCCATCACAATCGTCACTTGAAAATTTTTATTGTTTGAAAAATCTATTAGGGGTATGTGTCTATCCCAAGAACCCCCAAAATAAAAGTTTCATTTTTGATGCATGTCCTATAAAACATGAATCATTTGCTTGGACTGGACATCTTTCTGGGGATGGTAATCTATACTCAGAAGTACCTGTGTACCCAAAGCCCTCTATATTCCATTCTAGACACAATATGTAAACCAGGAATCCCTATCTGAGACGAGAGAGTGCAAAACTCCATGTAAATGTACAATCTCTCATTTGTAAAACCATCCAATATCATAAACATAGAATGTCTACTTGATGATAAATAAATGTGAAACCTTTGGGAGTCTATCAACAACAACCCATACTACATCATTCCTTCGAGGAAACCTCGGTAAACCTGTCATGAAATCCATCACGAAATCATTGCATTTCAACTCAGAAATGGGTGTCTTCTGTGAAAACCCTTCTTGTTGTTGATTCTACACTTTCACCTGAGGAAAGGTGGAAGATCTCATAAAAAACCAACAATATTTTTCTTCATACCTGGCCAACAATATTGCCGGTATAGATCCCCATATATCTTGGTGACACTAGGATGAACTGCCCAGTCTGAGGAAGAAAATCCTGCTTCAACTCCTCACCTATGTCTACTGAAACCCATACTCATCAATGAAAATACATGATATCATACTTTCATATGGTACACCTAGGAGTAGGGTCCTTTCCTGATACACTCTCCAATAGTACTAGGACTTCTGAATCTGATACCTACCTCATTCTAAATCGGTCCAGTAGCGTAGAGGTAACTGCTATAGAAGAAAGAAATATCTTCCTCTGTCTGTTGTTAACCTTCAAATTCATCTGAGAGAACATAGTCATAAGTTTCCAATAACTACTGGCCTTATAAACTACCTTTATCTGAGTCATTTTTCTCAACAAATCAGCCACTATGTTTCCTTTCCTAGGCATGTAGGCAATCTCAAAGTCAAAAGACTGAAGGTACTCAACCCACTATTTCCATCTCAAATTCAGATTGTTGTGAGTAAGGACATACTTGACAATTTTCTGGTCAGTGTACACCAAAAATTCTCACCCAAAAGATAATGGTTCCAACAATGTAAATCATACACAACTACAGCTAACTCGAGTTCATGCATCGTCTAGTTCTTCTCATTTGTACTAAACTACTGATACCTATATGCATTTAATCCTTCCCCTTTCATAAGAACTTCTACCAAATCAATAACTGACCCATCAAAGTAAACGATTTAACTCAATACTTGATTCGGAAAAATCCATATCGGTGATAAATTCAATCTCTCTTTAAGCTCCTAAAATGATGAATTGCATGAATCTGTCCTCAAGTACTTTGCACCCTTATTTTTCTGGACCATCATTAGAACTGCTAAGAATGAAATGTCCCATATAATGTGTTTGTAGTAACCATCCATACCCATAAAACTCTATACCTCTAAGACGTTTTTTGGATACTCCCAAGAAACTAATGATCTCACGTTCTCTATGTCTACTGATACTATTTTCTCTGAGACAACATGACGCAAGAAGAAAATATGATCATCTAAAAGTGGAATTTTGAAAGAAAAGCCTATGACTGATACTCTCTTAGTTTATTAAAAATTATCTCAAGATGGGTGGTATGGTCATGTCGAGTGTGAGAGTGGACCAAGATATCATCCACAAAGACTACCACAAAATAATCTATGTAAGGATGAAATACTCGATTCATCAATGTCATTAAAAGGTTGGAATGTTCATGAGACCGAACGACATAAAAAAATACTCACATAAACCATTACTAATCTAAAAGGATGTAAGATGTATATCTGATAGTCTAACACACAACTAATTATAAATGGATTTCAAGTCAACATTCGAGAACACCCAGTCTCTACGTACCTGATCAAAGAGATCATCAATTTTCAAAAAGGGTTATCAGTTCCTAACTGTCACTTGGTTTAGCTTTTAATAATCCACCCAATGTCTAAGTGTATTGTCTCCTTCTTCGTAAACTGGACATGTGAACCCCAAGAAGACGTACTGGGTTAGATGAAACCCTTTTCGAGAAACTCCTTTTATTGCTTATTGAGCTCCTATAATTTTGGTGTAGACAACCTATAAAGAGGAATGAAAAATAGTTCCTCTCCTAGCACAAGCACAATAGAGAAATATAACTCTCTCTCTAGAGGTTATCCTAAAAAGTCACCTGGAAAGAAATCCCTGAAATAATCTGCCACTGGAGGAAAGTCTATCTGTGAAGTCCCTTGGTCATCCAGATATAAACTAGAAATCTAACAAGAAATTCCTCTCAACCCATGATTCTCGGGTCTAGATCTTCTCACTTTGATATCCCATTCACCCTTGTGTTGAAAATAAAATCCCTACGGGGATGTGAAACTCACACTGTGGTGATAGCAGTCAATAATGTCGTAGAAAGAGACTAACTAGTCCATTTCAAGAATGAAATCGAATAATGTCATCTCTAAGACATAAAGGTACCATAAGAAGTGACACCCACCAACCTCAAGTGGGAACTCCTTACATAGACATACACTATCTTTCCTAATCCCCAAAAAAGTGTCTAGAATCATAACATCCTCATATGTAAAGATATAGAGCCCTAGGATCTTCACAACAAGAACAAATTTGAAACTATGGGAATCCCCTATATCAAAAAGATTAGAAATTAAAAATGAGGCAACTAGAATCGTACCTCTATCTGTAGAGGGTTCATAATACTGCTCCTACTAGGTCTAATCCACCGTCAAAGTATGACCTACACCATGGCCCTATGACCCTACCTGACTACCCTGAGCTAATCCACCCTGATGTCATTGAAAGACTGTCGACTGGCTATAACAGCCACGACCTCCTCCCCGGCCTGAAATGCCATATGCACTCCAGTTCCCTAATTGATGAGAAACTGGTGGTCCTAATCATAAATTTGGATTCATTACAGAACCCCTATCACTAACTGTTAGTGAGAAAAACTGACAAAATGATAAAGATGTCTCATCTTGCCGCAAGCACATCACTAAACTAGGTCCCTCAAGCATTGAGTTATCATATACCCATTCTTACAACACTGGTAGCATACCACATGGATACCTAACGAAACATCACATGAATGATACCTATGAAACTTCCATCTATCTGCTGAAGGAGTACCAACCCTGGATACTAAACCATCCTAGCTCGTAGCTCTTAACTCTCTCATATTACGCTTGGTAATCAGTTCTTAGTTCACGATAAATTTCACTAAATTCAGCTTGAAAAAAATCATATGTGATCGGATGTCATACCTTCTAGCCAATGATAACTTGTCACCTCCTAGAATTTGTGTGAAGTGTTCATATTCTATAAAATAGAAATATTTTTCCATCACTAAAAGATATCCCTTCTCTAGATGCATGACCTCTTGGGCTTGATCGTCACTCAATGTCTCAGGGTAGAATTAGTAATAGAAGATCCTCTAAAACTCTTTTCAAACCATATCTTGATGACGTACCACCTGTGAGAAATCATACCACCATCTCTTAGTGTAATCACATAGCATATACATCATGATCTTCACCCTCTTCTCTAGAGGAGTCTCCAGATACTCAAAGATAGAGAGCATGTCCTATAACCATGACTCTGCAGCTTGTGGTCCTCCATCCCCTAAAAAGTGGGAGGATGCTGCTACTGAAACACCCTCATCAACTCTTCCATAGAAGAGGTAGGATGGTATTTAACCTAAAAGGTCTATGAAGTCCTAAAAAATCCTTCACGAAATTGTGTATCATCACCTACATCTGGAATATAGCTGGTTCCAAGACAGGCAGAATGGGGGGATCTGCTGGTTGTCCCTGATCTATAATTTTTGATGTCTGGTCATCACCCTACACCTGACATACAACCAAAGGACTTCTCGATGGAATTAATCTACAAGTTCCATCACACACCTCAGTTCAATATTATAAATAACATAAACATATAAGTGAAAGATAATAATAGGAGAATAAACACTCATGTTTTATAAAATAGGGCTACCCGGCGTGTATAAACTTTACACAGTGTGTTACCTTATGCTATTAACATGGTGTGTACCTCTACTGAACCTGGTCGTGTAACACCCATACACACAGTGTGTTCAACAGAAGACACGACATGTACACGGTGTTTCTCTCCAACCCAAGTACTTCTCCATGGCTCAAACCACACGGTTCTCTCTTGGATGACACTACATGACAAGGTCACCTTAGACATGGCATATAATACTTATGTTATAACCAACATTGTCATTAGTCACATGGTTAGAGACACGATCAACTCTAAACATCATACATGAATGAGATAAGGTGTTTACACCCTATGTTTTATCCACCCATGTCGTTAGTCACACGGTCGGACACACTGTCCTTATGGAACGATGTGTACTCCCAGAATACGGTGTGTTCTACCAAATTTTTCCGAACCCGTGTCTCTGCTCACATAGTTAGTCACACTGTTAATGACTACATGACATGTACAATCAGTACATGACATGTATTTAAGAAATATTGTTTCATTCAGAACTGAAGAACACATGGTGTGTGTTCAAACACCACACGCCGTGTTGTATAGGTTCCTAAACATTAGTCCTCTGATACTCATTCAGAACCCTTAAAAATATATAATTTTGTCTAACGAATGACAAATTCTTTCCCGTGAGATCCCATACTCCCACGAATCAAAGTTTGGTATGCCTATTCACATCACAACTTGAAAAAATTCAATTAATGTTCAATCATGATCCACCCCATTCTGATTTCATTGGTCCCCTAACACATCAGTGACCAAAGCTTGGTGTCCACCCAAATGAAACATTGTATATTCCAATACCCTATAAAAATAGTAGGTATTATATCATGAAATCTATCACAACCACATGAATTTATAGCATAACATCTATCACAACAGCAAGCAATCAGTGATGCACCCTAAATAGCATGACAATAATGCTTGACATGTGATATCTAGAAAGTGCCAATATAATGCATGAGATTCCCTAACCTTATCTTATCAGGTTTCAACAGAAATTTAACAATAATGATATCAATAAAAATAGAAACAACAAGGGTTTTACCCAATGGTTAAATCAGATCAGTTGTAAAAATTAAAAAACTAGAAAAATAACAATATTCAAGGTAACAAGACTTTTCCGTATACACGGGTTAGCTACTCTTGGGCACAGATTATTACCAACTACCTTTTTCTTTATATCCCTATTTATAGTCTCAAAATAGTAAGACAAACAAAAAATGACCTCCTATAATACCACATTGTAAAATCTTAGATACGGGTGCCGCCCAAAGGTGGATAATACCCAGTTGGTCACACGTCCTGAAGCGCAATTCCCTGAATGCCAGATGATTCCGAATAGAAACGAGGTATTTGAGGGTGATAGTGGGGAAACTATTCCCTTATTGGAAGAGTAACATAGCCAAAGAAAATCGTAAATAGTAGCAGATGAAGTAATACTATACAACAAAAGTAAACAATGGAAGATAGATTGTAAATAAACAACTGAAGCACATATATAAATGATGCATGTCACATATGTCTAGAAAAGTATAAAAAAAGTCACAATATAAGAAAATAACGTACAAAAACAATGTACAAAATAAAAAAATTAAACTCTTATAGCATCAAAAGCCTCATCATGGTCCCATACTCTCCAACTCTATCAGCAATCAAGTACCTGATGTAGATGGGTGCTTGCCCTTATCTAGGCCTACAACCAAATAATCATTTTTGGGTCGAAACGCATGACCCAAAAAGAGAGTGAGATGAATCCTAGTAGGAAAACACCAAATGATCTATGCCAAACTATCAGAAAATATATATAAAAGGAAAATCTGGAAAATGAAGTAAAAAAGTAGGAAGTACTCAAAAGTTAAAAATCCTATAGCTTTTCAATTTAATACATTTTAATTTATAAATTTTCAGAATATTGAATAATATAACATTGGGATCTATCCTAAGATCTGTATCCCCAATATATATCAATACTAAGCAGATGTCTCCATAGAAAATCTATCAATCATGTAAAATCGAGTCCAAGCTTGTGCATTATCTTGGAAGGATCGTCAAAATCAATCAAACATTTACAAGTAACCCTATGAAAAAGTCCTCCAAGTATAATAACTTTGGTTTTAACATATAATCAATTCAATAAAATAATAATGTCCCTCTAGGAACACTTTCATAGTCTAACCCCTCTATTCCCTCATAGAAACAACCAATTACAAACAACCACATGGGTATCTCTCATGGTCAATACCCCTTGCTCCGCATAGGGATAATAACTATAACGACCATATGGAAGCTCTTTCTGTTATTTCCTTATGGTCCAAAATACATTTAATAACAACCCTCTAGATATCTCTCACACTCAAACCCATATGGTCAATGTCCCCATGGAATCTCACATAGTCAATGCTTATGGTCAATGATAACAACAATTATATTTAAATGACCCTACATAAGGAATATCCCACAATCAATTCCATTTGGTCAACATTAAAAATAAAAAACACATGTATCTCATATAAATAGAAACTCCATCCTAATAAAACTATTAATGAATAAAAAGAATCCAAAAAATAAATTCTAGACCTAACAAAAAATATCAAACAAACATGGGAAAACAAATCCATAGTCAAGTTATTAATCATTATGAAAAATAAAACAAAACTTTCTCATCAAACACACCATTATAGGTCTTAAACATGGTTAACATTCAAAATAAACAATACCCTAAACATAGGTATTGGACACCTTTATCATATATAATCCAAATACAATCAATGTAAGGAACAATCCACCCACCTCAATGTGGTACTTTGAACAATCTCGGACACCAGACCATGAATAGGTCGAGAACGTCATATATCCACAAAATCTTCATAAACATTCAACCATTAATAACTCATGGGAGATGATAAATCAGGAATAGAGGCTCTAGGGGAAGAGAGAACACATCATTGGGAATCCAACACACCCAATGGCATCTCATTCGGATCTCAGACAGAGGAACTGTAACACCCCATATTTCTATGAGAAATATTTTGTTTTTATGTTATATATATCATCAAAGGAATCTTTCACTACATACGACACTAGCTTGTCTTTCTTTACATGTAATCACGGCCTTCCTCGGTAGCTTGCGTTGTACGCAATACCGAGTTTCACTAAACAACGATATGCTATTAAAATATTATTATAACTAGCCGTTATGAATAGTAATACCCACTTTTTGAAATTTTATAAATTTTATCGTTTGAAATGGAATTCATTTTTTGATTCGGAATATCGAATTTAGCCTAGGGTGAAATTTTGGTATTTTTCGGAAAACTTTCAATTTTTGATGAATAGTGAAAACAATGGGTTACTATTTAAAAACCGACTTTTTATTTAAATAATTATTTATTTCATTTTATTTATTTTTAGGTAAAAATTGATACCTAATACCTATATATGTTCAAATTAATTCATTGGAGTCATTTTATAATAATTTTAGATATATAATAATTTTATTGAACTTTTCACCGTCTTTTAGCCACCTCCTAGGAGAATTTGCAAATTTACATAAAACTTAATTTTACCGCTTTTGTGAATGGAATTTCAAAAATATGAGAGACATGGTTGATTTTAGTAAGTAAAATTTGGTTCAATGAGATGAAAATAATGTTTAGTGAATTGTATCTTTTTACTTTTTTTACCACAGTTAAAAGTAAATAGGGTAATTAAGGGTAAAAATGATATTATTATTACCCTAAAACATGTCCTAATTCTATATGATAAGTGTAATTAGACCAAAAACCACCTTAGGAAGAAAATATGACCATTTAGGCCCACTTGGACTAGATTAGGACATTTATTATTATTTTCTTTAAGGAATAGTTAAAATAGTTAAAATCAAAGTTTAATAACTAATTTTTTTTTAATATAGGGTTATACATAAGATAATTTCGACTATAAATATTAATTAGAAATATAAAAAGATTTAATACATAATAGTATTTTATTTATAATTTTTAGGCATTAAATAATTTAATTTATTTATGACACAATGATGATGTAGTAATTATCTTATTAATGAAGTATTGAAATAATTGATGTTATAAATACCCAAATAAATGTAATTTGAGACCTTTTATGAATTCCAATAATTTTATAGGTTAATATTACATATTTTTATTGATTTAATTAACTCTTTTTTAACTAATAATTCTGTTATAATTTTCAAAAAAATCAATTACCAAATAGTGTCAAAATTGACATAAAATAGTTTTTAATAAAAATATTATATTATTAATTGTTATTTTATTCTAAAAAAATATAAGGTTCTTAAAAATGACATAGATAAGGTTATATATATTAATAATAGACAACTTGGTGTTCGTTTTTATTTTTATAGTATGTTTCTTAACCTTATAGTGTAAGAAAACAAGAAGACACGGTAACAGTTAAATTATTTAACTTAAAGTTAAATCTAAATGATAAGGTTAAAATATTTACCTAAACTTGTCCAAATTCTATTATATGGGAGGAGTTCGACACATACCAACCTTAGCTTAGAAATAAATCAATTTGGAGCTATTAAAAACCGAGTATTACTTTATAATAAAATATTTGTTTTGTTTTTCCAAAGGTGCCCCTCTCCTCCCTTATAAAATAGAACCTCCTCCCACTCCTCCTCACACCACTTTGAGCTATCAATATCGGCCAACACCTGACAATTTCACTTATCCACTTCCCTAGAAACAACCTAGAAGTCCTGGTCTTCTTCAAAGACCAACCCTAGTGCCCTAAGAGGAGGTTAAGAAGAGGCGCGTCAAAGAAGAGGTAATATCCATTATTGGTCTTTTCTAATTTCTTTCTTCTTCAACTTCTTCGTCTTTAGTTGTTTAATTATGAATTAGTAACATCAGTATCAATCATATACAGATATTGTATTATAAATATTAAACAAACCAAATTCACCCTCTATCCATCCTACGGAAAACAAAATCACTGCGTGTGCGTACATACGGAATACCGTCTCTACACCGTGGTGTAATCTGTTTTCCACCACCAACTTACTTGGATGGGTATAATGGTGTAAATAATAACTATATATGATTATTTTAAAGTGATATTGATTTTGAAATAGTATACATACACTCCAATACAATTCCACGATCATGGGAACGATATCATTGCTCGTGCGTACGTAAGGAATACCGTCTCCACGATGTGGTGCGACTCGTTCTACATGATCTTCATTTCATAATGATTATATAAAAAAATTGAATGAATTAATATGATATATATTACACTAATACCATTACTTAAATGATGTATCTATATCCTATAAATAGGAATAATAATTTATTCGACAAAACACGCATAAGAACATTAAGCAATAAACACCCAAATTACAAGTAGTAATGAAATACTACTAATAAGAAGCTAAGAATATGACCATATATGATATCATAATAATGAATATGATTCTATAATAAGTCAATGAAATTATTTAAATCATAATACAGGATATTCGGACATGTACAAAGCATTTCGGACCTATGGTAAGGGAAAATCTTGCAATCTCATTTTTATCCGAGATTGTTTATACTTCAGAATTTACTGGGGAATATTTATCATCCAAATCCACGTTTCATCAATATGTAATATTATTTCTATCCTCTTAAAATTGTTTAAATCCAATTTTACCCATTGGTGAGTTTTTATTAAAAGATACGAAATGAATATTTTGTAGTTTTTAGTACGAGGTACTTTTTGTCTTTTTCGACCAAAGTATGAGAAGAATGTTTTTTTAACTTATACGGCATGAATGGATTTTATGATTTCATAAAACAATATTTTCGTGAAGATTTATTTACAAGTTTTCAAGTTTATTTTTAATCAACTTCTTTTAGTTTAAAATTGCATGACATGTTAAGAAAGGAAAAAAAAATTTGAAGTAGAAAGGTTATTTTCCTCAAGAATGGCGTTCAAGCATTTTATCAAAATTATTTTCCATCTAAGATAATATAAGGTTCTGTTTCCATCCCTATTTTTACATTGTTTCTATTATGTTATGCTGGAATTATTTTAATGATGTCCTTTTATATTATATGTATTGTGTTATGATGGCATGATGATTAAGAACCCCATTTTTATTACATGGGTTATGCTATGATGTATAATTTATGATTTTGTGGCACACATAAGAATGGTTTCATTATGAGATGGGTGGGACCTATATCTCCCTCCAATGCATTGGGTAAAAATTTTATATCTCATGAGATAGACATGGCTGGAACGACAAGTTAAACTGGTTCAGTGATACCGGACTGAAACGAGGAGTGAACTCAGTTCAGAAATGGACTTTGTCCACAAAGATAGTCTTGGCAATGAGTCTTGACTACTACGAAATGATTCTCTATGATTATGTGTGTATGCCACAAAGTTTAATGTTTTAAGTTATGATTATTAGGATTACATTTCACTACTCTGATTTATCACATGTTATGAAATTATGATTTCTTTTGCAGGTTAAGATTTCCAAAATGATATGTTCTTATGAATATGATGTGATTGATATTTCTTTTGTTTACCCTTACTGAGCATTTGAGCTCACCCTATTGTATGTTTTCTCTCCCCAGGTCTGGAAGTAGGTTATTAAGTAGGATATGCAAAAAGGGACTCTAGATATGATGAAATAAATGGGAGACAATGTAGATGCTTTATGAACCAGTTGTTTATGTTTCCTAGTTTCTAAAGACACTATACCTATACGGTACTACCATGGTTTTTTATATGTTGTAATAAGTGTGCTTAAATTTTGATGTAATAACAATGTATGTAAAGTATGGGTCATTAGAGTTGGTATCAGAGGAAAGGTATAGTCAACCATTGGAAACTTGGATGTGAAATCCTTAGTAAGAACACTAAGGATATGTCTAAGCATAGGACAAAATCTTAGTGTTTTAGAAATTCCATGAAAAACCTATGATAAGACCTTAAGTGTGAAATTTTATTCTTGATAATTTGGTTTTACTTTTATAATTAGAGTTTCTCACACTATTATCCTTGGTTTCAGTCAATGGATGGAACCCGAAGGAACTGTGTTAATGCGGAATGTGACGGGCAATGTAATGATTGTCCCCCTGAGCAACCAGACGTTATGGGAGCTGGATTGAAAAATCTTATAGCCATGCTCACACAACTTTCTCAAGCTATGAATCATGCAGTACTTCCAAACGAGAAAAGTAAGGAGCAAAATTCTGTTGAATCCTTCATGAGGCAGTGTCCACCTTCATTCAGCGGGTCTACTGATCCATTAGTTGCTGAACAATGGATCAGTACTACTGAAAAGATATTTTCAGTTCTTCAATGTTCTGAACATGACAAATTCATCTTAGTAGTGTATCGTTTGGAAGTTGATGCTGATCAATGGTGGAATCTTATCAAGAATACGAGGCAAAGAGAGAAAATTGAGTCCATGGAATGGAACGAGTTCAAGAACATATTTTTCAATAAGTAAATCCCTCGTATTCTTCGAACAAATATGGAGAAGGAGTTTCTTGAACTAAAGAAAAAGGATGATGAATTGGTTGGTACCTACGAAGAAAATTTTACAAGACTTGCAAGGTATGCTTCTGGGATTATTATCCAACCTGAGAGTAAGATTGATCGATTCTTTAGTGGCTTAAAACCAAGTCTTCGAAAGGCATAGGCCATTAGGGACTTCATTAGCTACGAGGAAATCATTTGATGTGCTCTCAAGGTTGATATAGAGATTCGAGTAACCCATCAATCATATTCTATTGACAATAATAGTAAAATGGAATTCAATGGAAAATCTAAAGAGCACACTAAGAAAAAGATGAGTTTTCCCTTATGCTCAAGGTGTGGAAAGAATCATGGAGGGATATGTCTTAAAGGGACACATAAATTTTTCAAATGTGGAAAGTAAGGTCATCGGGCATTTGAATTCCACAATGATGGGAAGAAGATGTCTAGTGATGCGAACAAAGAAAAGGCTACACAGAGTACACCTACTACACTTCAATGTTACAAGTGCAAGGATATGGGGAATTATTCCAATCAATGACCTAATCCAAGGGTTTTTGATGATGATCGACATCAATAAACTCTTAAGGCCAAAGACAAAGGAAAGTCACATGCAATTACTATCGGCGATGTGGAGTACGATAACGAAGTGGTGAAAGGTACACTTACCATCCACTCTAAAGTAGAAAATGTTTTATTTGATTTTAGATCCAACCACTCTTTTATTTTTGAAGAATTTTCAAATGGTATCCCATTATTAATTCAACAATTAGATGTTGAGTTAGCTGTAACAACTCCTAATGGAACAACAGTCGCATCAAAAGTTTATAATTCTTCTCCGATTAAAGTTTGTGGGAAAGTGCTTCCTGCAAATCTTATGATCCTTCTTATAGTATAATTTGATGTGATTCTTGGCATGGATTGGCTTTCTTTATATGGAGCTCATATCAATTTCCAATGAAGGGAAGCCACATTTCATATTCCAGATCTATCTATCATCGTTTATCGATGCAAGGATGAACATAACCTTCCAGTGGAAATTTCTTCCATCTTATGGGTCTTGATTCCAATAAATGAAGGTTATTTATCTCAAATGGTTGGAGAGAAACACACGATTAAGAATATGACCATTGTACGAGAGTTTGATGATGCCTTTCCGGAGGAATTGCCTAGTCTTCCACCAAATCGTGAAGTTGAGTTTTCAATAGAACTCATAACAGGTGATTTACCTATTTCAAAAAACACCTTATAGAATGGCCCTAATTGAGTGGCAGTAATTGATGAAGCAACTCCAAGAGAATCTTGATAAGGGATTCATATTCCATAGTGCATCACCTTGGGGAGCACCTATTCTGTTTTTTAAGAAGAAAGATGGATCAATGAGACTTTGCATTGATTATTGAGAACTTAACAAGATCACTATCAAGAACAAATATCCTCTCCCATGCATTGATGACTTATTTGACCAACTACACGGAGCTCAATACTTTTACAAGATTGATCTTCGTTCAGGGTATCATCAATTAAGGTTCAAAAGGGAGGATATACCAAAGAAGGCTTTCCGTACAAGGTATGGACACTATGAATTTATAGTGATGCCATTTGGTCTTTCTAAAGCCCCTGCTATTTTCATGGATCTAATGAATAGAGTCTTTAGAGACTATCTTGATCAGTTTTTGGTAGTCTTTATAGAAGATATTCTTGTCTATTCAAAGAGAAAGGATGAACATGAAGATTACTTGAGAATTGTATTGAAGACCCTGAGAAAGGAGAATCTTTATTCTAAATTTACCAAGTGTGAATTTTGGCAAAAAAATGTTTCATTTTTGGGTCACATAATCTCAAATGAGGGGATATCTGTGGATCCAGCAAAAAAAGAGGTTATCAAAAGATGGTCGAGACCAACAACAGTAACTGAGATCCGAAGTTTTCTTGGTTTGACTGGATATTATCGATGTTTTGTGAATTATTTTTCATGATTATCTAATCCACTCACATGGTTGACTCGAAAAAAAGTTAAGTTCGTGTGGATGGAGGAATGTGAAGAGAATTTCAAGGAGTTGAAAAGAAGGTTATCCAGTGCACCTGTGCTCACACTGCCTTGTAGTAGAGAAAGGTTTGTGATATACAGTGATGCATCCAAGAAGGTATTGGGGTGTCTTCTCATGCAAAATGATATAGTGATAGCTTATCCCTCACGACAGTTGAAAATCCATGAGCAAAATTACCCAACTCATGATTTGGAGTTAGCTGCGGTAATATTTGCATTAAATTTTTGGAGGCTTTATCTTTATGGTGAAAGGTGTGATATTTATTCTGATCATAAAAGTTTAAAGTATATTTTCACACAAAAGGACCTGAATATGCATCAAAGAATATGGTTGGAGCTGATTAAGGATTATGACTGCTCAATTCATTACCACCCTAGGAATGAAAATAAGGTGGCAGATGCATTAAGTCAACAAGACCATGCTTGCTTATCCATGATGAGGATCACAAAAGATCCAATATTTATGGATTTACAAAGGATGGATCTTGGAATTATAATTGAAGGGGAGAAATCTTATCTTTATCAAATGAATGTTCAACCATCTATACATGTGAAGATTAAAGAGGCACAAAAAAAGATGTGGAGTTACAAAATATGGTGAGAAATGTTCCTGAATTCAACATGGATTGTGATGGGATAATAAGGTTCTGGAATCAGGTTTGTGTTCCTCCCATCCCAGAATTAAAGTAGCTGCTGGATGAGGCTCATAATTCTTAATTATCTATTCATCCTGGAATCATGAAGATGTATAGAGACCTAAAAGAGTACTTCTGGTGGGATGACATGAAAAGAGATGTTGCTGAATATGTCTCTCGATGCTTGGTTTATCAGCAAGTTAAAGCTGAGAGACAGAAGTCTAAGGGGATGTTACAACCATTACCCATACCAGAATGGAAATGGGAAAACATCACTATGGACTTTTTCATTGGACTTCCTAAAACATCCAAAGGCAATAATGCTATCTGGGTTATAGTTGATTGTCTTACAAAGTCTGCACACTTCATTGCTATGAGAGAGGATTTCTCTTTGGATTAGCTTTCTAGGATATATGTAAAGGAGGTGGTAAGATTACATGGAGTACCACTTTCCATTATATCTGATCGGGATCCAAGGTTTACCTCAATGTTTTGGCAAAGTTTTCAGCATACTCTGGATACAGAGTTGAGTTTCAGCACTGCTTATCATCCTCAGACAGACGGTCAGTCTGAGAGAACAATTCAAACTCTAGAAGATATGTTAAGAGCTTGCTCTATGGATTTTTAAGGCGGTTGGGATCAACGTCTACCTTTGGTGGAATTTTCTTATAATAATAGCTTTAACTCTAGTATTCAGATGGATCCTTAGGAAGCTATCTATGGAAAGAAATGAAGGACTCCATCTTACTAGGATGAAGTTGGGGAAAGAAAGCTATTAGGACCTGATCTTGTTGAAGAAATGGCAGAAAAGGTCAGATATATTCAACAACACATAAGAGCAGCTCAGAGTCGAAAAAAATGTTATGCCAACAACCGAAGAAAAGACCTAGATTTTTAAGTGGGTGATAAAGTGTTCTTACGAATATCTCCTTGGAAGAGAGTAATGAGATTTGGAAACAAGGGCATGTTGAGCCCTAGGTATATTGGTCCTTTTGAAATACTGGATAGTGTTGGGAAGGTAGCTTACCGATTAGAGCATCCCCTGAATTGCTCTCAAATTCATGATGTGTTCCATGTATCTTTGTTGAGAAAGTACATACCCTATCCTTCACATGTACTCAGCTCAGAAGTTGTACCGTTGGAGCAAGATCTTTCTTATGAAGAACAACTGATAGAGATTCTGGATCGTAGCGAAAAAGTCCTACAGAACAAGACCAATCGTTTGATCAAAGTTTTATGGAGGAACCACCAATTAGAAGAAGATACTAGGGAGCTTGAGGATTTGATGAGGGAGAGGTACCCTCACCTGTTTGTTACAAAGTGATGAATTTCGAGGGAGAAATTCATTTTAAGGGGGGTAGAATGTGACACCCGGGATTTCTATGAGAAATATTTTGTTTTTATGTTATATACATCATCAAAGGAATATTTCACTACACACAACACTATCTTGGCTTGCTTTACATGCAATCACGGCCTTCCTCGATAGCTTGCGTTGTACGCAATACCGAGTTTCACTAAACAACGATATGCTATTAAAATATTATTATAACTAGCCGGTATGAATAGTAATACCCACTTTTTGAAATTTTATAAATTTTATATTTCAAAATGGACCACATTTTTGGATTTGGAATATCGAAATTAGCATAGGGTGAAATTTTGGTATTTTTCTGAAAACTTTCATTTTTTGATGAATAGTTAAAACACTAGGTTACTATTTAAAAACCGACTTTTTATTTAAATAATTATTTATTTTATTTAATTTAATTTTAGGTCAAAATTGATACATAATACCTATATAATTTCAAAGTAATTCATTGTAGTAATTTTATAATAATTTTAGATATATAAAAATTTTATTGAACTTTTCACCGTCTTTTTGCCACCTCCTAGGAGAATTTGCAAATTTACATAAAATTTAATTTTACCACTTCTATGAATGGAATTTCAAAAATATGAGAGAAATGGTTGATTTTAGTAAGTAAAATTTGGTTCAATGAGATGAAAATAATTTTTAGTGAATAGTAACTTTTTACTTTTTTTTACCACGGTTAAAAGTAAATAGGGTAATTAAGGGTAAAAATGATATTATTATTACCCTAAGACTTGTTATAATTCTATTGGATAAGTTTAATTCTACCAAAAACAACATTAGGAATAAAATATGACCATTGAGGCCCACTTGGATTAGATTAGGACATTTATTATTATTTTATTTAAATAATAGTTAAAATAGTTAAAATCAAAGTTTAATAACTAAAACATATTTAATATAGGGTTATAAATAAGATAATTTCGACTATAAATATTAATTAGAAGGATAAAAATATTTCCTACATAATGGTATTTAATTTATAATTTTTAGATATTAAATAATTTAATTTATTTATGACACAAGGATAATGCAGTAATTATCGTATTAATGAAATATTGAAATAATTGATATTATAAATACCCAAATAAATATAATTTGAGACTTTTTAAGAATTACACTAATTTTCTAGGTTAGTATGACATATTAGAATTTATTTAATGAACGTTTTTCGAACTAATCATTCTGTTATGATTTTCAAAAAAATCAATTACCAAATAGTGTGAAAAGTGACATAAAATAGTTTTTAAAACTAATATTGTATTATTAATTGTTATTTTATTCCTAAAAATCTAAGGTTTGGAGAAATGACTTAGATAAGGTTATATATATTAATAATAAACAACTTGGGGTTCGTTTGGATTGTTATAGTAAGTTTTTTAACCTTATAGTGTAAGAAAACAAGAAGACTCGGTAAAAGTTAAATTATTTAACTTAAAGTTAAATCTAAATGATAAGGTTAAAATAATTATCTAAACATGTCCAAATTCTATTGTATGAGAGGATTTCGACCCATACCCACCTTAGATTCGAAATAAATCAATTTGAAGCTATTAAAAACCGAATATGACTTTATAATAAAATAATATTTTTTGTTTTTCCAAAGGTGCCCCTCTCCTCCCTTATAAAAGGGAACCTCTTCCCTCTCCTCATAACACCACATTGATCCATCCATCTCGTCAAAACCCTAAAAACATCTCTTCTCCACTTACCTAGAAACATCTTAGAGGTCCTGGTCTTCTTCAAAAACCAACCCTAGTTCCCTAAGAGGAGGTTAAGGAGAGGCGCGTCAAAGAAGAGGTAATATCCATTACTGATCCTTTCCAATTTCATTCTTCTTCAACTTCTTCTTCTTTAGTTGTTTCATTATGAAGTAATAACATCAGTATCACTCATATACTGATATGTTATTATAAATATTAAACAACCCTAATTCACCTTCTATCTGTCCTACAGAAAATGAAATCACCACGTGTGTGTACGTACAGAATACCGTGTCCACGTCGTGGTGTAATCTGTTTTCCACCACAACCTTACTTGGATGGGTATAATGGTGTAAATAATAACTATATATGATTATTTTAAAGTTATATTGATTCATAAATAGTATACATACACTCCAATACAATTCCACGATCATGGGAATGATATAATCGCTCGTGCGTACGTACGGAATACCGTCTCCACGATGTGATGCGGCTCATTCTACATGATCTTCATTTCATAATGATTATATAAACAAATTGAATGAATTAATATGATATATATTACACTAATACCATTCTGTATATTATGTATCTATATCCTATAAAGAGGAATAATAATTTATTCGATAAAACACGCATAAGAACATAAAGCAATAAACACCCGAATAACAAGTAACAATCAAATACTACTAATAAGTAGCTAAGAATATGACCATATATGATATCATAACAATGAATATGATTCTGTAATAATTCAATGAAATTATTTAAATAATTATACATGAGGTTCGAACATGTAAAAAGCATTTTAGACCTAAGGTAAGGGAAAATCTCGCAATCTCATTTGTATCTGAGATTGTTTATACTTCAGAATTTACTAGGGAATATTTATCATCCACATACATGTTTCTTCAATATGTAATATTATTTCTATCCTCTTAAAATTGTTTAAACCCAATTTTATCCATTGGTGAGTTTTTAGTAAAAGATACTAAAGGCATCTTTTTTCATTTTTAGTACGAGGTACTTTTCGACTTTTTCGGACAAAGTATGAGAATAATGTTTTTTTAACTTATATGTCATGAATGGATTTTATGATTTCATAAAACATTATTTCCATGAATATTCCTTTACAAGTTTTCAAATTTATTTTTAATAAACTTATTTTAGATTAAAATTGTATGATATGTTATGAAAGGAAAATGTTTTTGGAGTAGAAAGGATATTTTCCTCAAGAATGGAGTTCAAGCATTTTATCAAAATTATTTTCCATCTATGATAATATAGGGTTCTTTTTCTATCCCTATTTTTACATTGTTATGATTATGTTATGATGGAATTATTTTTATGATGTCCTTTTATCTTATATGTATCGTGTTATGATGGCATGATGATTAAGAATCCCATTTTTATAACCTGGGTTATGCTATGATGTATGATTTATGATTTTGTGTCACAAAAAAGAATGGTTTCATTATGAGATGGGTGTGACCTATATCTCCCTACAATGCATTGGGTAAATATTTTATATCTCATGAGATAGACATGGATGGAATGGTAAGTTAAACTGGTTCAGTGATACAGTATTGAAAGGAGGAGTGAACTCAGTTCAGAAACGGACTTTGTCCGCTAAGATAGTCTTGGAAATGAGTCTTGACTACTAAGAAATGATTCTCTATGATTATGTGTGTATGCCACAAAGTTTCATGTTTTATGTTATGATTATTGGGATTACATTACACTACTATGATTTATCACATGTTATGAAATTATGATTTCTTTTGTAGGCTAAGATTTCAAAAATGTTATGTTCTTATGAATATGTTGTGATTGATATTTCTTTTGTTTACCCTTAATGAGAATTTGAGCTCACCCTTTTGTATGTTTTATCTCTCCAGGTCTGGAAGAAGGTTATTAAGTAGGATATTCCAAAAGGGACTCTAGATATGATGAAATAAATGGGAGACAATGTAGATGCTTTATGAACCAGTTGTTTATGTTTCCCAGTTTCTAAAGACATTATACCTATACGGTCCTACCATGGTTTTTATATATGTTGTAATAAGTGTGATTAAATTTTGAAGTAATAAAAATGTATGTAAAGTATAGGTCATTAAAAGAACTATAGGAGATCGAATATTTTCAGTTGTACATCACTATCCTGTATGAGACACAGGAAGAAGAAGATGCTTCATTAGATTAGACGTGAACTGGGTCCAATTAATGAAATAAAAAAGAAATGTACATTGAATGTTCATTTAATGTACATTCCATGTACATGCCTCAACTGGCCCCGGATTTAGGCAGTCCTCATGACCATGTACTCAGTTGTTAAATGACCAGTAAACGACTACATGCGATAACTAGGTACACGACATGTACTGAAGATTTCACAGTGTTTTTATAGAAAATTTTCAAATTCTTCCTTTTTATTCAAAATCACCAAAAATCAAGATCCATACCTGAAATGAAGATACGTGTTCTAACACACTAATTCCATAGTCTCAATTATACAAAGAGTATTTTATTAATCCTATTCATTCAATATTAAATCAATAAAATTTTTAACTTCATGATCTGGTGGATTTCAGGGTATTTACTTAGTAAATACATCAATAAATTCATTTACAAGATGTATATCCCTTATTTGAATATTAAATTTTCCATACATAGATTATATATTCTCTAACTCCCAAATTATTTCATTCAAAAGAGCTACTGAGGGTAGATTTATACATGACTCATCTGATGATGTATTCCCTCTAATGATAAGGAATTCAATACCCTCATCACAAATTGAAATTTCCATCTTTTTGAATTATGTGTTTTTTATTTTACATTGAAATAAAATTCATACTATAGATTATATAAAAATCAACCCTAGGTATAATAAGAATTTATACAAATAAGGGATGTTTATGATTCAAAATGGGAAATGACAGACACATCTGAGTTTCCATGAGATCTCGACTGCATGTTTTTCCTATCAAATTCATTCATAAGGTGTTATGGAAATATATAATTTTTTTTGTAAAAAATGAATAATATAAATGAGTGTAATGATCATGAGTAAAATATTATATTATATAAATTTGAGGCTATGATTAAAATACCTTCCACTACATATTCAAGAACATCAACATCAATTATAGTTATTTTATAATCATTTCCTTATACCCTTGGCCTTTTCTATGTTAGATTCCCTTAACATGTGGGACATCAATAGGAATATATTACCAATTATTTAAATCTTATTCTCTAGATTGTACTGGTATTTTTATTCCTTATATATTCATTAGATAGATGACCCTAATCTACAAACATGTACCATTATCACATTCCCATCAATCCTTTTCCAAGATGATTCCTTCCACAATTTTCACATGATTGAAATTACATCAGTTTATTCTTATTTATTGATGATTTACCTTTCTCCAGGTTCTTAGATGACCAATTCTTATCCTGATTACCCTTGAGGATATAAGATCTATAAAATACCTTTTTATTCATAATGGAATGTTATATTATATCATCATATGGTGAAAATATTTGGGAAAATAGTGCCCTTGGGAGACTCTGGTCAATCCCATCAATGAAAAACTCAATATTAATTCTTGTATAATGTGTGTAGTCTAAATAATTCTTGGATAATCTTGTAAAATTTTCCTTATACTCTACCACAATTTCTTCTTAATTATATTTGAAATTGAGGGACATCCTCTCTATTTTAGCAAGTTATACTCAAGTAAAGTATTTTTCAATTAAAATCACAATAAATGTTATATATTCTATGCATTATATTTCTTAAACCTATTTAGTATTTTGGATTAGTAAACAATTTTTATCAACATAACATTTCAAAAAAATAATCTTTTAGAATATCTTTTTAACATCCATTATATCCCAAATCAAAGAATTCATTTTTGAGATACTTAATCCATTTCCAAACTACCAATGGGTTTTTTTTCCATCAAATGTTAGAGGCTTCTGTCACATCATGTGATTCAATGTAGGAGAATCACACTATAGAGTAATAGGTTACTCCTTTTAAGAATGGTAATTCATTATAACTTCGTCAATCATCTTCAATGTAGACATGATTTTTATTGTTCCAATTATAATTTTATTGTCTTTAAATGTAAGGTATTCTCAAAATTGTCTAAGGGAATTGATTCCATTTCTTCCTTTATGGGATAACACTAAATTATGGAAAAAATTAGTTAACTCGTAATCAAAACTATATTTATACATAAAATAAATTCAATATAATTGAAAAATATCTCAAATACTATAAGTGATTATCATATTTCTCCTGTTATCTATGTTCATTTAAAATAATTATTCCATGGTTTCTACTAAACAATCTCTAATACCGACATTAATGACCAAGTTACAATAGCAAAGTGGTTATTTCTACTTTATTACATTGATATAGTGACAAGGTATCTCACCATAAGGGATATATTAGTTTAATAGTCTTGTAAGACCAGACACATACATGATACACATTTTACATTGGATATATAATAAAATAGAATAAAAACATTTTTACATCATTTATGTTGTTTATAATACCTTTCTTTATATCATGGGTAAAGTAATACAACTAAATGGTGATATCACATTATTAGTAAAAGTTATATTAAGAAAAATCTATCACAAATCAATAAGAAATAATCAATATACAAATGTAAATAACTAAAAACACAATCCATTTAATCAATAATATGAGAAAAATGTGTTAACATATTATATAAATGTTGTAATATCAAAGATAATGATAATTTAATTATAAATGAAGGAAATACCTAATATTATACATCATAATTCTAGAAATATTGATATCTATACAATAAAAATCTTGTTCCAAGAAAGTTCAATTGATGGTTACGTATACACCAAAACCCATTTAATGTTAGTTTATTGATTTTTATCATGAGAAATTTTTCTACATTGAGGGGACATATAATTACAGACCCCTACCATCACTACATATCAAATGTGATCTTCATATATTGAATGATAAATTCAATTCATAAATAATTTTTCTTATCAAAAAGTATCCTTATTGAGTAAAGAATAAGTATTTGTTAAGGTTTTTACCCAGTAAAATAAAAAACATTAAATGTCAAGTCTATATGTATAAATGGTGTATGGTTTATGAAATAATAATATCCTTGATAAAAAGTTATATTTGAGATAAATTTAATTTCCAATTGTCACAAGAAATAGAATATTTGAACATAAATTTAATGACCACTGAACTAATGAATAGATAAGATACAACAATCATAAAATTATTTTTTATTGTAAAATAATTCATTTTAATGAATATATGAAAATCAAATTTAAAACATTAAAATAATGTTTCATAAATATTTTTAATTGAAAAACCATTAAAATCATATATAATAACAGAATATATTAAATATTTTATGGTGGTAGGAAAATCTGTTAATGTCGAATACGTTAAAAAATTTCCAATTGAATTTATTATAAAGAAAGTCTAAAAATACCCTTTTAGAAAAAATATATTGATTCATTTCATAAAATTATACATTTTATGATAACATTAAATTTCCCTTATAAATAATTTGATTAAAAAATTTGTTAAATAATTTTTAAAAATATTGACATAGATGAAAAATATACCCGATCAAAAAGAGAAATAAGATCGGATTTTCAATTATTGATTCCAATTGATATAGTGTAAATTCAATTGAATCATTAATAATAATTAATAAATATATATTCATTTTAAAACCCCCAAAAGTGAAATTTGTACAAACAAAATTTCAATAGGTTCATAATAAAAAAAATCCACAATGAAGTAGAAATTGAGATGAAATCTCCTACGTAATGTCTGGATCATCATATATGGTCTTTATATTATAATATTATAAAAATTTCTTAATTATTTATTTTCATAATATCCATTTTCAAGGATTTTTTTTTACTTTTATTACCATGAAATATTTATTTACAGGATCAATGGAGTTCACATCAAATATTTTGAGGATATTCGATTAATATGTTCAAAATGAGTTTGGTAAGTTGAAAATGGAAAATGAATAAATTGTTCCATCATTTATAGAATAATAATAATGTAATAATTAAAATTCTAATAGAACCATCATTATTTTAAAATGAACTATTAAATATGGTTATGAAAATTGAGTTATGTCACAATCATAGAGATGGTACGTCATACCTACACAAGAGTAACATTTTCCATTTTTCAATAATCATTATGGAAAAAGGTAAGAATCATTTTATATTAAAAAATGGTAATTTTATCATGAATACTCTATTATTTATTTAAATAAACCTATATATACAATCCATGTGATGTGGTGGTGAAAAATGTATCGCATCGCTTCGTGGAGGTGGTAGCAACACGTACGCATGAACGATGTTATATTTTTTCATGAAATGAAAGGCGAAGAAAATATGTGACATATTACATTAATTTTTTAATATATAATTAATATTATATATATATATATATATATATTAAATATATCATTATATACATCCATTTTAAGAAATTATGGAAACAAATTACTTCAGTTCGTGAGGGGGTAGTTTTCCATACACACGAATGATGATTTTTCCCATTTGTTGGATGAGGATATAGATATAGGGAATTAAATTTACATAATAAATCATTATATTTAAGATAAATTTGTTATTATATTATAATTATTTAATATTTTTAGTTTTAGGTAGAATAATAAATGTAACAAAAATTCATGGTTAAAAATAATACATCTTCTTCAGACAACCTCTATAGGTTTACACCTAAAGCCCTCCTTGGATGGTTTTATGATAAAACCAATTCCTCTATAACATTTATATGGATGTATGTAAGGTATTTGGGTTGGTATTGGACAGAATTAATCCTTATGTGTGTAGAGGTGATGATATTGTGTTTTCTTTTATAAGTGGGGGAGAGGACACACCTAAAATTATGAGAAAGAATAAAATATAATAAAATTTTAATCAGCTAAAATATTTAAAAAATGAATCATTATAAAATATTATATAAAATAGGGTTAAAAATATACTTTAAATAGAAATTTCTAGAGTTTTTTGGTGATTTTATACCTTATCTCTTTAGTTTAACCCTTGGTTATCCTTTTGTACCGTTAACTATGGTAACAAATTTTTACAGTTTTTACTATCCATTATGACTTAAAACTAAGATAAAATTATTATCTAAAATTTATTATAATGATTATTAATATTGAATCAATTTTAGAATATTCAATTCCTATATGTGGTAGAATTTAACAAAAAAGAAAACCATAACAAATTGATGAGATATAGTTTTTTATAAAAAATGATTTTTATGTATAAAAACATTACTATACAAAATTCAGTTATAAAATTAATTACAATGAGAATATTTGTATTATAAATAACATGATTCAACTAATTTTTCATTTAAATCATTATAAAAGTAAATGTAACTATGTATATACATGAAAGAGAAATCCATTTTTTAAATAAAAACCATAATTATTCATTATTAATTAGAAAATCATTATTTCAGGAAAATCCTAAAAACAACCTGTGATAATTAAGATATTAATATTTTAAAAATTTATTTCATTTCATAAAATAATTTTTCTGTGGGCTTAATTAATAATAATAATTATTTTCCAAAAAAAAACTAATTTTGAAGAAAGGTTATTATTTTTAGAACAAAATGAATTTACTAACTTTTTAGTGAAAATTTTATTAGTATTAATAAATAAATATTTATGGATAATGAAATTAATTTATATTCAATATTTTATATATTCCTATTCATACCCACTAATTTGACATCTATGTAATAAATATAATATTTAAATAATAATATTTCATTGTTTGTTTTAGATCAGTTTGTTGGGTTGTACACGCTTTCGAACTTACTATTCTCTTAAAATATTAGCATATTATAAAATTCATATAAATGATAAAAAATCCCTAAAAATCTATAATGGTGAATCTATATGTTATAATCACATTTACATCAACAAACAGTTTCAATAAAAATGAAATAACCAAATAGAGTGTTACATAATAGAAATAATAGTTGAACATCTTTCATAACTTTATAAAAACATAAAATTCGATATGACATGAAATATAAATAATAATTATAAAAAAGTAAATTATTACACTGAAAAAATATAAATAATACAAAACAAACCAATACCCAAGGATCCCAAAAATACTTCCTATGAGTTATCTCCATGTGACCCATTTTCACCACAAATCCTATTCCATAAAGATTGATGAATGTACCAAGAATCACCACCTTAAGATGTATCAAATTTTACTATTCTTGTATAAGGAATAATAAAATATACATATTCCCAATGTGATATTTAAGGTGTGAGGAAAATAACAACATATTTCAACCATAAATCTATATAATACTTTCTCAATGAAAACAAATAGTTCTAGTTGAAAAAAAATATTCTTATCGTAATATTTTTTTTTGAAATAAAATGGTGAAAATCAATTTTGATATCCTTTATTTATTGTAATGATAATATATGTTCTAAATTCAATACTAATAATATAATGATAAAATATAACCAAAATCAATATTTAATAAACTTCATCATTATATCCTAATAATTAAACAAAAAATGATGTTGGGGAGGATGTGAGACCTGGTAGTGGTCTAAATTTGGTGGATCCACAAATGGATGAGGAACAAGGACACAAGACACTTAGGGCAGCTTTATATGCTGAGGCTTTGCACTTGGGATCTAGTACTGGTGCCAGTGGTCTCCATCCTAAGGAACTAAGGGGGCTGATTATCTTAGTTGTAAGGTTCTGAAACCAGTTTTAGAGAATATGCCAAGTATAAAGATAGATGAAATTGGGCTGGGAAATAGGATTGAAGAGCTATCGAAGGACAATTCAGATGAAGAGGATAATGCTAATCTGGCTAGGCCCTAACTAGAGAAGGGGGAACCCAGGACTAATTCTAGTGATGAGGAATCTAAGATCTTATCAAGAGATATAGAATAATTCTTCTTGGGTGATCAGTTTGCAAACCTGAGGTGAAGTAAGAGCCAGAGGGTCATTGAGAAAGAGAGAAAAATACTATTCTTATTTTCCACCACCATGGAAGACAATATCTATGAAGAAATACAAATCCAAGATAATGGTTATAGATCCCCTTCCCCCATCCAAGGAAGAAATTGGCCAACCATAGGACTCTCATACAGTGATTGATCCATCTATTGAGCTTCTTATGAATTCAGAAGAGGAAATAGTTGAAACTATTCTAACAATTTATGCTATTGAAAAAGAAGCTAATAGAAGGTTGGGAAGACCTTTAATGGTGGTTACCAATGAGGATAAGTGTAACAAGATTGAAACAAAGTATCTAATATTGATAAGGAGATTTAATTATGGGAAGTTCATCCAATAAGAGTACATTTATTCTTGGAATATACTATCATATCATTTCGAAGACCTTCTAAAGGATGATCAGGATACTCAGATTAACACTATCTCTTGGCATCTAATTTTAGAGATCAAATCATAAATTCATAAGTTGTTCTTTAATGGTTCATTTTTTTCTTTAATTCTTGAACTATTGGTTTCTCACAATATCATAAAAGTGGTTCTTTAATAAAAAGTTAATTTTTAGTCAAAACAAAAAAATTATGTCACATATCAACAAATAACAACATAAACAACCAGATATTTAAGATATGCATCGAAATTTATTTAAGAAATTCTCACAAAATACTTATGGGATTATGTGAACCTAAAAAACAGTCAAATATCAGTGGGTCTATCTGGATCACAAAAAATGGCGCCTAGCCAATGCATAGTAATCTAGAGAAACACTAATGAAGGCTACCAAAACACAAATCCTTGATTTCCCATATGCATCCTAATAAATTCCCACAACAAATATGACATAATAAATAATAATTCTCTAAACCAAGTTGGTAAAATAAATAAAATATCATCTCCTAGGTGATTCTCTACCAAAATATTTTTTTAAAAGCCCATTTGGAATTAAAACCATCTATAAATCATTTCATCAAACACCTCATGAGAAATAAAATTGGGTTTAAATAAAAAACTGCTTGAAATTAAAATGAAATCTATCTTTGAAAAAACAAATTCAAAAGAATAATATGATCAATATTATTCATTACATAATTATCAATTTTTAGGCAGAGTATCAAATATAAAATAATATAAATCCATTCCCTATGGTTAATCCCAAGTAAGGATCCATTATATAGGGAAACCTGTATTAAATATGATGCATAATAATTTCCATCACAAAATAACATTATATTAAGAAGAAATAGATCATCAAAGTCCAATATCGTCATAATATTACAATTTAAATACACAACAATATCCATGATTTTAACAACTATTAACTTCTATTGAATGAAAACTTGAAGAAGTGATAAAAACATTATAATAGTGGAAGAGGGGAGAATAAATTCATAAGACAATATGATTTTCCCATGAATAATCTACACAAACTGAAAAAGATGTCATCCATGAGAAAGGATAAAAGGGATATCCATGGATGAAAGGATCTAGGACATGATAATAGAGTATTGAAGGCGATTTAAGTTAAAATAATGTACAACAGAAAGGAAATTTTACAAATTTTATTTCATGATAGTCCAAGGTGTGACATGATCTCCCTCATCACTACATAATTCACCATCCCCTAGGAATAAACCATGTATCTTAGAGTGGTCACAATAAGGCCTCCCCTCAATATATCATGATACAAATCATTTGAAAAATGACTCATTGTAATGTCATGAATTTTCCCATGAATTGTTTTTAGAAATTATATAGAATGATTTTGAGACCATGCATAGAGACGACGTGTGAATTCAATGATTATTTTTCTAGAAACATTTGTTTGAAAAATATTAACCTTATAATAGCACACATTAACAGTTTTTCTAAAAAATTAGAATAAATCTTAATTGGGTGCTCGAATCAGAAATCCACCAAAACCAATCATCTCGGAGCAGTGGCTTTACTCTAGGTGTGACATAACTTCTGTCAGTGTGGGTCGTCTATAGAAAAAGTCATGGAGGGTGAAACTATAAATAAAAAATTTATATAAAAAATATTTATGAAGCAACGGCATTTAGTATAATATGAATTTTTCAAGAATTAATGGTCATCACCATAACCCTGAAATTCCTCTGAGACATAGAGAAACACTCACTTGACAAACTCTGATGGATCATGGATCGATAATCGATGTGTAGTCGATTTGAAGGAACATCACTGACAACATTTACGATGTAATGATAATCATTTTTCAGTGAATGATCCTAATCTAGGTAGTGCGATTTCTTAAATCTTATATTTTTTTTATTCATGGTTTTCTATGGCGTATATGAATCAATCAACATACAAAAATGATCCATAGTTAAACCATCTTGCAGGACAAGACTATTTTCTGGGGTTATCAAGCTTTATCTAACCCAAATTATCTACCCTTGATCGTTGGCCAATAATGCTTGGCCAACGATGATGAACCTTCATTATTATTTATTTTCTCCCTCCATTCATTGCGTTATTCACCGTCGGGCACCCATTGTCTCATCAAGAATTTTCAGGAGGCTTCGAACACAATCAGACCACCTGATTGGAGGAAATCCAATAGTAGAGGCCGAATCAGAGTAGACTGGGACCCATGGAACCCAAATATACAACCATTTCAATATTTTAGCATCGAATGAAGAATGATGGCTCCTAGAAGTGCAGGACATTGAGTCCAAAATTAGCAACGAATGCACGTGGGATGCTGCGGGGCGGCTACGTGGAGCGGATATGGTCGATGAGGGAGGCTGCGTGGAGTGAAGGATGCAGCCTTGTGTGCTGCGGGTGATGGCCCACCTATCCTGCGCATGTGCATGTTGGGCTTGGGGAGACATATCAAGCCGATGAAGTGAAGGCCAGGCCTAGGAAGAACGGTCTAGGTAGGCCCAGACAGAGCATGCCGGGATGTCATGGTGAACTGGGATGGATCGAAGTCAGCCCTTAGGTCAACCCCGGGCAGTTGCACGGTTGACCATGGTGCAGTCACATGGAACAAACATAGGGTGGCCAGCCATGGAGCAGACCGACCTTGGTAGACAACTGCAATGGTCAATGCACATCCTAGTGAACCCCTTATTCAAAACATCAAACTGTGATAACTTTCAAGAAAGTGTATCTGTTTAACAAGCCATCTATGGAGTTGGCACCCTAACAAGGAGACAATTCTCTTATAATAATGTGATTATTTTTTAGCTTGGACCGAGATATATTGAGAGAATTTCCCTTGTTCCATTCCTGAAGGGTTTATTATGGTATTACATCCACATCACTGGATTTTAATCCACTAATGTGGTTGAGTTCCAAATAGAGTCAAGAATCCATCCCCAAGACAAGAATGAGATCCTCTATCTGTCCTAGTGGAGTTTTTTGGAATTTCCATAACATCTGAGATCATGGAGTTTGTGTATGAACCGTATTTTCACTCAGTTCTAGATCCTTTAAATTATAGACAAATTCTTTATTTTAGAAAAATTTTGGATGCCTAATGAGTTAGTGTAGGTCCCAATGGTATTTAGGGCTTGTTCGGATTTTGAAATCTATCTTTTTGGGAATGATGGTCTGTGACATGGTTTATGGTAAACCGTGATGAAATGTTGCACTATTAGAGAAAACTATGGGGTTGGCATGTTGTTGGACAAAGCCTTACCACTTATTTTGGTTTAGGGTTTACCTAAAAATTTTACCTAACCATGTGAGTGGAAATTTTCCCCATTTACATGTGCTTAGTTTTCTTATGGTGTGTTAAATCATGAGGAAAAACTGTGCACAAGCCTTTTTAGGGAAATTTTACTATTTTACCCTAATGATATAATTAATCCCCCCCTTCCTCATCATATGATTTTACGCAGGATTGACCTATTATTCTTCCCATTTATATATCTTTAAATTTATATGCTTGGGATTAAAAGATCTCCATCATCCAGGATCTAATTGAGCTTCTGTTCATCACGTTGGAAGCACAGTGGTAAGTACTCAACTCCTTTTTAGTTGTTCTTCTCCTCTCGTTATCTAGACCTAACTATCGAGGTGTAAACGGTTTTTCCTTTTTCTCAGATTTAATTTGTTCTATGATGAATTTGAGGTTGATTTCAGAGGATTAGGATTGTACAACCATAAGATGGGTGGTCTATAACTCATCCCTCAAGATCATTGATTTTGGAATTATCATGTGGGACCACCGATTTCATTGAGATCCATTTATTTAATTTATATGTCATGATTATAAAAATTTTAACTATATAAGTATTATATTCCATTAGATGATATTAGTATTTTGTGGTTACACCCACAAATCCATCCTTCCCATGTAGAATGACATTCCATAACTGAGTTTTTAGTGTTTTGACACTTTTTGGCAATTATTTGGATGTGCTCAACATTGAACACACTAATAGTAGGAATTATTATCATAAATGATTATTGAATAATGTAATGGTGAATGGAAAGTACCATGTGACTTCCACTTGACCCATCTAAGAAATGTTCTTCAAATTGATAATTCAATGCGAAAGGGAAATTGGAAAGTATTCTAAGTATATGACCTGACCAGATTAAATATGAACGATTAATTGGTTGCATGTTCATATCACAACATACCACGTTAATAGAATGGAGATGAATGGACCATAACTATAGAATATTGATTCAATGGAATTAATAAATGGTGCATACTACTAGGTCTTGTCACACTAATGAAAGGAAAGTCTTGAACCAACTGAACATATTGATTAATTATGACTTGATTAAAAGTTTGCATGGTTCCTGACCTTATCACACTAATGAAATAGAATTAAAAAAAATGATATATTACATGAAATCATAATTAGGTATGAATGGCCTAACTCAATATTTCCTTGGATTCTTATTGGTGAATGCCTTGAGCACTTTGTATTCCCATTCTGATTCAAGGATACAACAATCTTAGGATGAGACCCACCTAGATCCTAATTCTTTTCTTTAATTAGATGCCTGATATGACACCATAAGGTCTCCCACATAGTATTAAAGGATGACTGGGACACACTTATTGGATCCCGCATTGGGAGGTATGTGCCATTGTTAAATCCCATAGGGCCCAGTCACTACATAGCCCCATTTTATGTTGGATGATCACCTTGGATTTGGTAGGAACCTTATTGTGGAATGACATTGAACGTGATGATTTGATTAAAATATTTCCCTTAGTCATGCTATAGTTATTATAGATTTGTGACCCTTGAGGTCTATATGTCCTTTTTTATTACCTTGGAACTTTATTATTAAATGTCATTATAGGTCACATTGTCATAACTAGGAACCTTCACATTTGTTAACAAGTGACTTATTTATGAACTGGTAATAACAATGAAATGGACTGTTTATATTCAGATGCCAACTGATGGCTGAAGTAGGTACTTGGACATATAGTTACATTGTGCTGCTTTAATTTATATTTACATGCTTTCACACTGTTACATTTCCATTACATGGGATTGATGTATTAGACACTTTTGGTGGTGGCCCACTAAGAATTATCTCACACCCTCTTCGGGCGCCATTTGGTACCCAATGCAAATTACATGTATACGGGTGTAGAAAGAGGGAAGCATACAGCTTCAAACACTATATTTCACACTATTTAGGATGGATCCTGATAGCATATGACTGATCTAGAACATAGGATTCTTCAAATAGTCTATTATTTCCTTTTTACTTTTGTGGAACATGTAATGCCTACAATATTTTTTCCATGAATTCCAATTTTTTAGATAAATGACATATCATCATCGGTTGTTGTATGTTATTCCAGTTATTTTAGTTATTATTACTGATATATCTATTTTCTAGTGTGCCTTACATTTACATGTATTTATTTCTCCTTTTACCTCTGTTTATATTTATTCGTTTCACTACAATTTGTTAATAGGGGCATAGTATCCCAATGGACAAACCATATGCCCTCTCATCTAGTTGGAAACCTATTTTTTGGGGAGATGTGCTTGAGGCCATGTGGTCTTCATGGATCGGGGAACCTATTAAGTGGAATTGGGGTCCATGACGTCACAAAGTTGTATCATAGTGAGGTTTTGATCATGCGACTCATGGGTTATGGGCCCTTATTAATTGAGATGAGTAATTTACTATGTCAGTCCATTATGTTATAAATAAATGGGTGTTGTTTCTTGTGATATGGTGTATGGGAACTGATTCACCAGGAATGGCTATTGATCATAATGTAAAACATGAATTCTAAATAATATGATTTCACATCCTTATCCCAACAAGTCATGTTTATGAAAGGTAAAGGAGTGGACATGATAATTAAATTTAGAACAACATGTATCTTATACTTTATCACTTACAAATACCTGGTTGTCTAAGTGGGTAGTTAATGTATTATTACTTGGGTAGTGAGTTTTCATAGGTTTATCTTCAACTAGTGATTATATCTTTTTACTTAAGTTTGATCTGAGAACTATTCTCGGAATCTTTAGACCAATGCATAGAATATATCCTCATCATATATTCAAGAAAGGAGGAGATGACCATGATCCAGAAGTGTTGGGCCCTGAGTCTCCACTCTTACCTTAAGGAGTTCCACTCAAGGTATCACTTGTTTTACCTGATCTGGGAACTGATTTTCACTTTTTTGATTGTTTTCTCCATCTGATGCAATATATGAATGGTGATCCATGGCTTGAACCAATGACAGCTAATATAATTATCGATTTCTAGCCGTAGAATCCCCCAAACTTGTTAGGGGATGCCAGTCCATAGACCCCTGAGTCTTGGCTAGAAGACACCATTTCTATCTATGAGAATCTAGAGAAAACTCTATAGAGGATGGTCATTATTTATAAATATGTGCTTCAGGATTTTTCCAATCGCTGGTGGGATGCAATTACCTAGGCTATTCGTCTTTAGGGTCTGTTATGGATTTATTTCTAGACTTCCTTCTATAATCAGTTCATTCGTCATATGTTGAGTGATGACAGATCCATAGAGTTCTTGTATCTTGAGTGGGGCTTCAATCGAGTCATGGAGTATTAATCGCATTTCAAGGAGTTTGAGTGATCATCACCAGTTCTATCTGGTGATGAGATTTTGTGGGATAGATGTTTCGAGGATAGGATCCAGTATTCCATTTCTTACATAGGTGAATCTATTTCTACATCCTACCTTTTCTTCATTAGTCAATCAATATATTATCACTAAGCATAACATGAAGGAAAGAAATACTACCAAAAATAGAGGAATAGTTTCATGTCAGAACAGTAGTTCTTCCTATGGCAGGAAGCATTCTCATAAGTTTTCTTATCAGGGAAGTGAAAACTAGAGTGCCTGTTACAATATCATTAATGTGTTTCATCATTGTGTACTATGGGGGAACCTAAAGCCTCAATGTGATAGAGATATAATAGTTTGTTGGTCTTGTGGATGTGGGGGTAATTTTTTGCATTTCTGCAGGACCTTTCCACCAGATTCGAGTGGAATACTATTTGTGCCACTCCACATTCAAGAGTGGGTTCTTGTGAATCAAATCATGCGGGAAGATGGAATATTACCTGTAGGACTGGATGAGGTGGATTTCATGGACCTATAAGCCAATCCCATAATCACATGTAGCGCCGATAGAATGGTTATGATCATGGTAGTACATCTATTGCATTGGATTGTTGATCATGTCAACTGCATGCACTACAAACAATATTGATGTATTAGTCTATAGGACCATTTATAATATGGGGTACTATTCTTGTCGAATCTACCGTAGTGTCTTTATTATTTGATACATGTTATTCGAAATCATTTTTATCTGTATCTATAGTCTCTAATTGGAAATACATTTTTACTACGGTTTAATGACCCTAAATACACCATTATGGTTACGAATATAGGGTATACACTAGTGTAGGGAATGTCCCCTTTAGGTAGGTAGTTACCTTTTACTATGAACATTTTTGTTTTCAGGATGGATTTTTTGGTTTAGTATCATGATTTTATAGAAATCAATCTCCACATGGTATATTGTGTATCACTATAGGGAATCAGTTCTCTCTATAAGGATGAGAGGGATGTTCAAGTGGGTAGGGCTAGACCAGAGCTCCATTGGCTAGGTGGAGTGACGACCCAAATTGAGAATTTCTTCCTAGTGGATTAAGGTTTACATCAAGCTTATTTTCTTCTAGTAGTGGATCATTTCAAGGATTTATTTCCCATTTATTTTTTTTGGATTACCTTTTGAGAGAGAGAGGTAGTGTTTACAATCAATCTTGTTCCAGGAGAAGCTCCAGTTTTCCTTCCTCCATACACCATGACACCTACAGAGCTTTGAGAGATCAAGTGGTAGTTAGAGAAATTAAAGGCAAAAGTTTTAATATGAACTAGTACATACTCTTGGGTTTCTCCAATTAATTTTTCCAAGAAGTAGGATTGAACAATACATCTGTGCATGGATTATAGAATGTTGATCCAGTGTGCGGTCAAGAATTGGTATCCAATACCTCAAATAAATGATCTATTTGAATAGCTCAGAGGATATAAGGTCTTATCTAAGAATATATTGAGATATGTTTATCATCAGGTGCATGTTATACCATCAGAAATACCTCATATAAATTTCCATAGAAGGTATGGTATATATGTGTAACTGTTTATGTCATTTGGTTTTATAAATGAACATGTCGATTTCATGGAACTGTTAAATAGGGTGTTCAACCCCTCTTGTTATCCTTTTGTTTTGGTCTTTTTGGAAAAATTCTTGGTGTATTATTATACCCATTGAGACCATTCCAATAAACTTGAGATAATTCTATGTACACCGATAGAGCATCATATTTATGCCATTTTTCTATGTTTCACTTCTATATTGAAAAAGATCACTTTAAAGTCAGATTATCTTAGAATGAGGTGTATCAGTTGACCCGTAAAAGGTTAGTGATGTAATTTCTTGGTAGAAGCCCAAAAAATGGTTGATATATGTAGATTCTTAGGGTGGTGTGGATATTATAAGTATTTAATGAAATACATTTTAGGTCTTGATTCACCTCTTACTGGACTTATAAATAAGGGTGTCATGTTATTTTGGTCAGAAGTGTGAGGGAATTCCTTTTTGGATATGAAATGGAGGCTTTTATTTTCGCCTATTCTAATTCTTCCTGATCCAGATGTCAATTGTACTATATTTTTTTATCTATAATACATCATCCTAGAAGTGTTAATGTTTGATGACAGGTTCGTAGTGTATGGATCTTGAAATTTGTGGCCTCATGAGAGAAATTACCTAAAAAACAACCTTGAGATAGAAATATTACTCTACTCCTTATGTAGCCAGAGGAAAAATCTATTAGGTGAGAAATATTTTGGAGTACATAGACCATAAGAGCCTAAAATATATATATACTCAGAGTGACATGAACCTCAGACAATGAATATTGGTTGAATATTTACAATCCTTTGAATTTGAGCTTTCTTATAGACATGGTATGGTCAATGTGGTTTTAGATGCACATAGACAGAAAACTCATGCAGAAGAAGTATGGGAAACCACTAATAAATGGTAGTTAATTTCCCTCTTCTATGAGATACACATAGTGTTTCATGATAGTTAGGAGCAGTCTTATCTATCATCTTGGGCATTTACCTCTTCCCTCCTTAATATGGTGAAGGGTAGAAAATTTTTAGATCATTAAGGCTTGGTACACTATGAGAGTATATCATGTTATAACCAACCTCCACGTTTTTCTATTGAATAAGACAACATCATTAATATTCATGGACATTTCTAGGTTCCTACATATATGAGAGAGGAGTTGAAGAAAGAATCCCACACCTCTCAGTGGGAAGTTCATCTAGGCATCTCAAAGATGCATTGAGACACGTGGCACCATTATTGGTGGACTGGGAAGAATCATTAGATAGAATGATTTACCACAAGGTGTTCCACTAGTAAATAGGTGAAGGCGGATCACCAGAGATCTGTAGGCTTGTTACATCCACGTCCTGTCCTGAAATGTAAATGGGGAGATGTTTCTATGGATTGTGTTTTCGGATTTCTTAATCCATTCAGTGGTAGCAGTGATTTATGGTTTGTTATTGACCTACTAATGAAATAATCCCTCTTTATTGCTATTCAGGAGACTTTATAGGTTTATGAGATGGGAAAACTATTTGTCTATAAAATCATACAACTCCATGGGGTACCTCGTACTGTCATTCAGATAGGGATTCCCATTTCACATCTCAATTCTAGAATATATTGAATAAGGATTTGAGAAAATTGGTTCTTCTAATAATATATCTTCACCCTCAAATAGATGGAAAATCTGAACGGACAATACAGGTTTTAGAGGATATGATTTAAGCTTATGGCCCAGATTTCGATGGTTCATGGGTTAAGCATATTCCTCTCAATTATTTCTCATATTATAACATCTTTTAGGTGATAATTCAAATAGATACTTTTGTTGAATTATAAGGTAGGCCTTCAGTTCACCCCTATGTTGGCTAGAGGTAGGTGAGGCAACCCTACTATGTCCCCATCTCATTCAAGAGACATTAGAATAAGTTTATTTGATAAGAAAGAAGATGAAAACTACCTATTATAAACAAAAATCTTATGCTGATCACAATCTATGAAAAATAGAGTTCATGTTGAGGAATCTTGTTTTCATTCTGGTATCACCCAGGCTGTAAATTAGATGGTTATAGAAGCAAGGTAATCTTCTGCCTCATTACGTATGACCTTTTCAGATCCTAGAGAGAGTCGGGCCAAATATCTTTTCTGTTTCTACTACCTCTGAGGTACTATTCCATGAATTATTTATTCCATGTTTCAAAGCTTCGCTAGTATCCTTTAGAACCATATAATACCATTGATTCTGAGTAAGTTGAGTTATATGTTGATTCTACCTTTTAGGGGTTTCAGGTACTCATCATTGATTGGAGAAAAAAGGTTCTCTGAGGTCGGTTTGTTCCTCTTGTACAAGTTCTATGACAGCTTGGCCGTATGTAGGTTGAGACATGGGAGAAGGAGGCCTACATATATTCTCAGTGGCCAGAATTGTTCTTAGATAGTGTTTCTACAACATTGGAAGGTGAACTAAGGGATGAGTTCCTTTAAGGGGGAAGACTGTAAGAACCCAGCTTTTCACTTGGGTAAGGATCCTTTAAATTTCAGACTAATTCGTTATTTTTGATTTTTTTTGGATTCCTAATGAGTTATTGAAGTTCCTGAGTCGGTATCGAGCTTGAATGGAGCCAGAAACCCATATTTTGGGAAAACATGCATATCAAATGGTTTATAGTAAACTATGCAGGAAGTACACGCTGTTAGAGAAAACCATTCAGGTGGTATGTTTTTGGTAAGAGCCTTACCAAACGGTTGGACCACAGATTACCGAACCATGTGACCTAATCATGGTTGATAAAGTGTTGTTTTCAACAATACTTAATTTTATTAGGGAGAGGTTATTGAGAACAATAATCTATCTTTCTATGATGATTTGAATTATCACAAATACCCTTGTCAGTTATTCTAATGATTTTATCTTAAGTGTATTTCAGGAAATTAATATTCTTTATTTCTCTATTTTTTGAATAATATTAAAGTGTTTAATCCACTTGGAATACTTGACAAAGTGTCTAGAAATATTTTTAGCATATTAGCGTGTTCTGGAAACACTGTTCATGAACTACATGTTCCAAAATCAATTTAGCATGTTCTGGAAGCACTGTTCATACTCTATATTGAGGAGCGTTGCATAAGGATGGAATCCCTTATTTACTTTATGGAATATCAGAAAAGTATGGTTAAGAAACCATAATTTATTAAAAAAGTATGGTTAAGAAACCATACATTATCAACAAAAGTATGGAAGAATAACCGTACCTTTGGAAGAAACCTTATGTTCAGGATATCAGAAATGTATGGGAGAATAAACCTATGTTAGTGTGTAACGTTAAGTTTGTTTCCCAAAATTATGGTTCATCAACCTTACTTTTGTAAAAAAACCTTACATTGTATCAAGAAGTATGGACCATGTACCTTACATTTTAGACCTATAAAAGTATTGATAATATATCGTAAGTTTGAGAGATGAAGAGAAAATTATGGACGATCATCCTTACTTTTGAAGAAAGCAAGATCAACCATAAGTTGTGAATCATACATTTAGAGAATGTATGCTATGTAGTTCAACCCTACGTTTGGAATAAAATATATCAATTATGACATTATTGAGAAACAGTCTTTATGTGGAGTATTAGGCTGATTACAATCTATATTCAAAGCCCGAATTTAACATGCATCTTTGACTGATTCAAATCTGTTTATTTTTTATTCAAATGATCAATTTAAGAGGTACTTTTCATGTTGAATATTTAAGGGATTTATGACTTCTATGTTATCCAAACATATTAATATTGTGATTCTAAAGGCGACATTTGTGGATCTAAATATGAATCAAAAATTTTCTTTTCTATTATATATATCTATGATATTTTGTATTACATAAAAAATAGGTGAATCGTCGAAAAGAAGATCCGGATAAAAACCTTTTGATTTTTTCACTGCAACAGTTTACAGAGATATATGAGTCACATAGATCTACTGCAGCCAAGATCTATCAAACTCTATTTATCTAAAGAATAATAAGAAACACGTTGAAGATTCACCGATTCTACATCGATTATATATTGTGAATCTAGTTTTATTGAATCTTTTTAACATCATTTCAAGATCCGATGAAACAGGATCGACTCAGAACTAATTCTATCATAATATCATTCTTTCTAAAGACGGCGATCCATTGACTATTAGTTGCGTGTTGTCACAACTCTGAAGAACAACTAGAAAGTATTTTCAGACAAATACTCTTTGTATTTTGAGTTCTCAAATTCTAGTACTAATCTATGTATTCGGTTCTATATATGATCTAGAAGACTCTGTTTTATCCTTAACTTGTAAAGGTGTCAACTTCTAGAACATAGTTGTGGACGGTTTGTTGATAGGAGGACCAGATAGTGAAAATCACCAAGCTCGGGGAGTAGAGCGTTGGTGGAGTTGACTAGGGACCTTCTGTTCCTTGAACCACTATACATATTTGCATTCTTTAACTATTTATTTTCTGCTACATAAAAAACCTAATAAAGATAATAGGATATACTAGGTCATCTTCACGATTCATGAATAATTTGTTAAAGACACAATTCCACCCCCTCTTGTGCATATTTGGTATAACCCAATCCAACAATTGGTATCAAGGAGGAGATTTTGTCAAATCAATAACAAGCAAAATGTTTTTGGATTATACAGTGAAAAACAGCTGATACATGAGAGGGTATGTCCATGGTTTGAGCTCTCTACTTCAACAGTGAAAATTATGGATGCTGGAAATCAAGCATGATCATTTACATAAAGAACATTGGATACAGAGTCTAATTAAAAATTCTAACTCCCTATGTGATTTCAGAGAACCCTAAAACATGGAGTTCTGATACCAAAGAAGAGTACAAAATAAAATCAAAAGCTTATAATGGTATCATATGTGGTCTTGGACAAGATGAATACAATAGATAATCTCAGTTCCCAATGGATTGTGAAATGTGGCCGATGATTGCAGTTGCCTATGGAGGAACTAAAAATGTCACATGGATTAGGTATTCCTCTACTAAATTGAAATTTGACACATTCAGATTGTTTGAAAGAGAAATAATAACCCAGATGAGTGGAAGTATTACTAAAATTGTTAATAATATCACTACCTTCTGTGAGCATATCAAACAAGTAGATCAAGAATTGAAAGTTCTATGAATTTTATTACCTAAGTGGAATGGAATTTCGGATGCTATTTGGAAGTATTCACCAGTAAAATATCTTAAAATGTGAGAGTTAATTAAAACTCTTATGATGTATGAATCTGATATGGATGAGGAATCAAATGATCATGAAGTCTTTATCAAGAGAGAAAATACTCCATTGAATGTAACATCCCAAAAAAGATCAGAAAGATGAAGAATGAAATCAAAGTGAAAACATAGTGTTATGATTCATTTAATTCAGATGTGTAATTGGCTCATCTAGACAGAAAGATCAATAAATTATACATAAAGATGAAGGGATTCAGAAAATCCTTCAAAAGGATGAAATAGATCCAAAGGAAGTTAGATGCTATGAATGCAAAAAGACGGGTCACGAAATACGTGACTGACCTCAATTAAAATTATAAATGATTTTTTTTTCAAAAATAATGATTATGAGAAAAAAAGACAAAATAGAAATTAATGCTACTTGTATTTTTTATAAAGACTCCAAAATCTCATCAATGTATAACTCAGAAAAGGATAAACCAAATCTAAAAGAAAATATGTGTTGTATGACAGAAGCTGATGAGGTACAATCCTATTACTCATCTGATTCAGATTCTAGTTCTATCTATTCAAATGACAAACATGCCTTGTATTTTAATATGTAGGAAGTTAAATATGATTCCTTATTTAAGAAACATAAATCACTAAAAAATATTCACACTACTATTTTAGGAGAAAGAGACACTCTACTAAAACAACATCAATAGTTAATTGAAAAATATAACTCATCAAACACAAATTGTAAAGATAATGAAACTAAAATAAAAACAATAAAAACATAAGTATAACATAAAAATGTAGTTCTTGTTTTTACAAAAGGAAAAAATATTCTAAATGGAATTCTTGGAATGAATGTGATTAAAAAGGAAAGATATGGAATAGGCAGATAAGGTGAGAAACCCAAACCCTATAAGAACTATTTTGTTCCAAGTACAAAAGGTAAAATTTGCAATGATTTTGGAACAAAAGGTCACTTATCTATACACTATTATTTAAGAAAACCATAAATATGTGGGATTAATAAAGCCTTTGATGCATGCTGCTTATATGATTCTGTTGATTATAGAAAAACAAAGCATGTCTGGATTCCCAGGACATTTCTCGCTAACACTGCTAGAACCAATAGAATATGGGTACCAAAACAAACATTTGTTTAAATGTATTTGAAGGAAGTAGGTCATAGAAGAATAAATGTTGTATGGTATATGGACAGTGGGTTCTCCAGAAATATGAGTGGAAAATCATCAATATTTAAAACTCTAACTCAAAATTATGGTGATCTAGTAAAATTTGGTGACAATAAAAAAAGTAAGACAATTGGCATTGGAATTATTGGAGATCTAGATTCAGTCTCAATCAATAATGTACTCTATGTAAAATGATTGAAACATAATATGATAAGTTTCTCTAAACTCTGTGATTATGGATATTTTGATGATTTTTCATATAACTCAAGTTCTATTTTTAATGAAAAATTACTTAAATTTAGATCACCCAGAACGGATTATGTTTGTTCCCTATACATAAATTCCTTGTGTAAAAAAAATGTAAAATACATAACTAATAAGATAAATGAATCATGGATTTGGCACATAAGGCATGTATATTTCAATATATAGGATTTACATAAGTTATCTAAGAATCAATTAGTTTCTTATTTACATAGTCTCAAATTTAAAAGTGATAGATTCTGTGATGTACGTCAACTTGGAAAATAGCCCAAACCGTCCTTTAAATCTGCTAACAGAATTTCTACATCTAAACCTCTAGAACATATCTATATATATTTTTTAGGACCTTCAAGAATATCAATCTTGCCAGTTAAATTATATGTATATGTTTTAGTGGATGACTATTCTAGATTTAAATGGATTTATTTATTGAAATATAAAATTGAAGCTTTTACTATATTTAATGTTTTTGAGAAGCTCCCCAAAATAAATAAAGTTTTAAAATAATTTCTTTATGGAGTGATAATGGTGCATAATATTAGAATTTGGAATATAATTGATTTTTCTTAAATATGGGTACTAGACACACCTTCTCTACACCATGAACTCCTCAACAAAATTGAATTATTAAAAAAGTAATATGAATATTCATGAAATGGCTAGGACTATGCTAAATGAATACAGTCGTCCTACATATTTCTGGACAGAAGCTGTAAACATGGCCTGCTATATAATGAATAAGGGTTTAATCTGACTAATTTTTTAAAAGACACCCTATGTACTCTGTAATAACAGTATACCTAAAGTAAATTACTTTATAGTTTTTTGACACAAGGTTTACACCATAAACCCTATGGAAAATCTTGGTAAGTTAGTTCCAAAATCTGATGAAGGAATTTTCTTTGGATATTCTACTACTTCCAAAGCTTATAGTGTTTTTAATAAAAATTCAATGATTAATGAAGAATTTGTTCATGAGAAATTTGATGAATTTGATTCCGTTGAGAAATGTATAGACCAAAATGATGAATCTGACTCTAACGATAACATGATAATTGAGAACATAAATGTTTTCTTCAAAAAAGATATAAATGAAATTCCGTACTATTAAGAAGAACATGACATTGAAGAAGCTAATAGTGTACTACCTAGGTAGTCTGGAACACTAATGAAATAACCTTTAGAAACCATTATTGGAGACCTGGACACTTGAATAAAAACAAGAAGAAATATAGTAAATCTTGTTGGATTATCTTCACATCTATCCCAATTAGAACCTAATACATTACAAGAATCCTTAGTTCATGAATGTTGGATGATAGCAATGCAAGAGGAACTAAACCAATTCATGAGAAATGATGTTGGTAATTTAGTTGAAAGACCTCAGAACTATCAAATTATTGGAACTAAATGGTTATTTATAAATAAACAAGATGGTGATAGAATAATAACTAGAATTAAACCAAGACTAGTAGCTAAAGGATATAATCAGGATGTAGGTATAGATTATGATGAGACCTTTTAATATGTAGCTTGATTAGATGCTATTTGAATCCTTTTAGTTTATGCACCTCATATGAACATTAAATTTTTTCAGATGAATGTTAAGTCCTCCTTTTTAAATGGTTATTTATTAGAGGATGATTATGTTGAGAAACCTTCTGGTTTTAAAAACTCACAAAAAATAGATTTTTTTAAACATACTAAATCTCTTTATGGCCTTAAAAAAACACCTAGAGCTTGGTATGAAAGATTAAATTCATTTCTTTTAAAAATGGTTTTACTTTTGGGATATCAGATTCAATATTGTTTAAGAAAACCATAAACTCTAAAATTTTATTGGTTCAAATTTATGTTGATGATGTAATTTTTGGTTCAACAAATAAAAAAAATGGTCATGAGTTTTAAATTTTAATCCAAAAGAGAATCTAAAATGAGTATGATGGGAGAATTGAATTTCTCTTTAGGTCATTAAATTTATCAAAAGTATATTGAAAATATTTTAAATCAAAGAAAATATATTTCTGATTTACTAAAGAAATTTATACTTTAAAACAACAAGACATATATAACTCCTATGTGTACTAATATAAAACTTGATTTGGATGAAACTAGAAAATTAGTTGACAACAAATTATATAGATTTATGATTGGTAATTTATTATATCATACTGCTAGAAGGTGAGATATAATGTATTCAGTATATATTTGTGATAGATTTCAATCTAATCATAAAGAATCTCACTTAAGTGCTGTCAAAATAATTTTTAGATATTGAAAATGAACTATTTTTCAATATCATATCTATCGAAAAACTTTTTAATTTAATTTAATTTCATATTCAGATGCGGGCTTTTGAAATTGTATATTAGATAGAAAAATCACCTCAGGGACTTGTCACTTTTTAGGAAACTCTTTAGTGTCATGGCCTAGTAAGAAACAATAATCAATTTCCCTATCAATAGATGGTGTAGAATATGTATCTATAGGCGGTTACTGTGGACATGTTTTGGGGATGAAAAACACTCTTATAGAATTTGGACAAAATTTTAATAACACACCTATTTTATGTGATAATAAATGTGCTATAAATATTTAAAAAACCCTATTCATCATACTAGAACTAAGCATATTGATATCAGACATATCATTTTCTAAGAGACCATGTTCTTAAAAATGATATAGTTTTAGAATTTTTAAGAATTGAAATTCAATTAGATTATATTTTTTTCTAAACCACTTCCCACTGCAAGGTTTTATTTTATTGAGGTGGAGATAAGTGTATTTATTTTTAAATTATTTTTTATTTTATTTATTTATTTATATTAATTATTAATTTAAAATTTTTTTATTTTAATTACTAGTTTTTAGAATAATTTACAATTGTGTATGTACTACTTTAAAAAAATTTACGTATACATTTTAACTTTTAAATAATTTAATAATTACTATGTACATAATAACATGATAATCAAGGATGTAAGAAACTGTTTCAAAATACAAACCCGTTCATTTTCTCAAAACCTTTTGAAACACCAAAAACCCATACCACATTCATCTACCTTTGACTAAACCATAAAAACCATAACCCTTCGAACCTTTAGGACTTTAAAACAGAAATGGGAAAGACAAAGAGAATTGAGTAAGTAGAAGCTAGTAGTGCCAAGAAATAGTGCACAACATGAAGAAATATTCTACTTGGAAATGAAATTGAACTGGAATGGCTGTATCAAAAGGATCTCATGCTTCAACAGGACCTCACATATTATAATCTTGAGAAAATATTCAGTGAAAAAAATAAAAAGTTTCTATATGAGGTAGACCATCGTCACATTTTCTAATCTATTTAGTTATGTCTTAGCGATATAGAGGACACGATATTTGTGAAAATTTAAGATCGGGAATTTTCAATTTAATCAGTGGAAATAGCTAGAATCATAAAATACCCTAATGAGAGAGTTTATAATTTAGACTTAAAGAATATTAGAGATGATGAACATAAGTCAGAGGACATTATGTTATTTTTATTTGGTTCTACTGATGTAATAAAAATGATAGTGAAGGATCTTGAACCTAATTTTTAGATTTCTGTTAAGTTTTTGTAAATAGGGATTGAACCTAGGATGTTAGAGATGGAGAAGATATTGTTTCCCCGCATGTACATAATGTTTTTACTTATGAGTGAGATGAAGTTGAATTTTCCGAGATATATGGTATGATATATCAAATACTATAGTCAACCAGAGGCTAGAATGATCATCTATCCCTATAGAAGGTTCATTTAAAAAATTAATGTTTATGTCTGATATGGTGAGATTAATAGATAGAATAGTATAATTCCATCAATGCAATGTTTTCAATGCTGGAAATCTAAAGAAGATTGGATTCTTCTGGAGTACAATGAAAGGAAAGCTTATGCCTGTTGGAGTGGAGGAAGACTAGGACTCGGCAAAGGGGGAGCAACCTGCTAAATCAAAGGAAGGCACGACAGAATCTTGAGGAAGTGGAACTTCATGAATATTAAGATTCAAAGTATCCGATCCACCTCCTAATGAGGGAAGTTATTCGGGAATTCATAGGTAAAGACATCGAGTGGCTCAAACTGGTGAGGAACCTATTCTAGAAAATGATGATGTAACTAAACCTCTTCTGAGCTAAATATTTATTAGAGAATCTATAGTTCAAAAAATAAAACAACCAACAGTTTCTCAAATTGATGTGACTACTCATGTGGAAAAATAAATTGTGCCTCAAACTGTTGAATACCTGCAGAATTTGGAGTGGCTAGACCTAAATCTACTCAAAATATACAGTCTACTGAGATTATTCAAGAGGAATTAGCTCAAGAGGAACCTGTATTACAGCATCCAGTCTTGGAGGAAATCAATAAAGAAGATTCTCAAGAGGATAAAGAACCTATTAATATGAATAAAGTAGAGCACCTTTCTGAAAATCACACTGATATTATTAATGAGTATATTTATGTGGATGAGTCCAAGAAGGACTTGAAAAAAAATCATTAAATAATCCAATACAAAGAGTGGATGAAGAGAAATCAGATGATGAATCCCTACCATTTATTCTAATAAATCCAACTGAAGATCAGATTGAGAATAAAGCACAAGGTGCCTCTGATTCTGTGAATGCAGTAGTTGAGGAGCTATATAGATTGTTAAACAAATTTGAATTATAAAATGATACTTTGAGAAGAGAATTGTCAAAGGAAAATCAGAGATTTCTGAAATTGAAAGTCAGATCTATTTCAAAACAAGATGATGAAGTTTTAAAAAAGGATATAATGGATGATGTTGAGAATTTGAAACTTGAGATGGTAATAAAGTCATATTTTCTAGATTATAATATTTTTATGGAGCCACAATTATCAACTATAAGGAATAGTCTAGCAGGTACCTCAGGTACTTTTCCTGATATGATATAGATATTTCAGGCCACTACAACAGTAATGAGCAATATTAATGACATGTTAGAGGACCTTCAGTGAAATAGTGCTCCATTGTCTATCCTGTTAGAGAAACAAAGGCATCTTCTTGAATAATAAACTTCAAATGAACCTAGAAGAATAACTTTTATGAATAAGTTCACAGATAAGTAAACTCATTTTATGGAAAAGTAAGAAAAAATACATGAATTATTTAGATTCAATTGGATTGAGGATATTCATCTAACTCAAGATGGAAGAGATCTCATTATCCATTTGGGAGATGGATTAATGATGAGGATGAGGAATAAATTAGCATAAATCACAAAAGTAATCCAGAGAGGATGAGACTAGTTTCGAACCATTGTTGAACCAATCCTTTATTCCCATTATCATTATTTTACTTATACTTATATTTTCAATAAAATATATTTGCATCCCATATATTTATGTTATTAGTTTTTTACACTACTGTATATATTAGAATGACAGTAATCTAGCTTCACATATTGATAAATATTTTATCATAGCATTTACATAAGTCCAGTAATATGGTAAAATGTGTTATATTACCTATTCTATCACTGATTTTGATATAACAAAAATGGGGAAAAATTTCCATAAACACAACATTTTATTTTCAAATTTTATTTTACATTTTTTAATCTTTTACTCTGGGGGAGAAATGATATTTTATTTTTCTTTCTTTCTTTAAAAGGGTGAAATATAAATAAACATGATATTCCTTTAAAGAAGTTAAACACAGATAAACATGAAAGGAGAAATTTTTGGATTAACAAAAAATTTTAATTTCTTTATTTATTAAAGAGATATTATTTTACTTTATAAGGGGAGAAAATGTAAATATTCAATGTTTGTTTATATAGATATATATATATATGTAACTATGGATAACACATTGTTTATATCTTGTAGAAATAATTTTTGTAAAATTAAAAAGTGTTTTTATCTTTGAAAAATTCTAAACTATATGAAATTAATTTTTTATGATAATTTAATTGGTAATATCATGGTTTTTGGTATCATAAAAATGGGTAGATTTTTAAGAAAGTGTTGTTTTCAACAATACTCTATTTTATTAGGGGGAGACAGTTGAGAACAATACTCTATCTTTTTATGATTATTTTGATGCTCCCAAATACCCTTGTTTGTTATTCTAATGGTTTAAACCTAAGTGTATTTCAGGAAATGAATATTATTCATTTCTCTATTTTGGAATAATATTAAAGCATCGATTCCGCGTGGAATATTTGACCAGGTGTTCGAAAATCGTTTTAGCATATTATCTTGTTATGGAAACAATATTCATCCTCTATGTTTTTGGAAATCACATTACCTTGTTCTGGGAACACTATTCATACCCTACATTGAGGAGCATTGCATAAGGATAGAATCTCTCATTTACTTTGAGATATGCAATGAACTCAAAAATGTTGAAGGTTTTATGTTAGAAGACGCGAGGGCAGGGTTTCCCAGTTGTTGGTTTCACCAGCTCTGTGCTCGGTTTCGCCAGCTCTCTGCTCCGGTGGGATGCTCGATGGTTGAATGCAAGGTTCGTGGTGGTAGTGCGTCACGCGGCACGTGTCGTTCAGTTTATGTCAGAGATTTGGTATGATGATGTTTGGATTTGAAGTTTGAATTTGAAATTTGTATGTGTTTGATATGGGAACCAGATACCCAAAAACTGACTAGTTGAAAATGAAAAAAATGGTTTGTAGTGGTTAAGCTACCATATATCATCAAAAAAAGTATGGTTAACCAACCATATGTTATCAAAAAAAGTATGTATGATGAACCCTATGTTAGTATGGAACATTATGTTTGTTTCTCAAAAGTATGGTTCATGAACCATACTTTTGTAAACAACTTAACGTTATATCAAAAGGTTTGGATCATGTACCATACATTTAGAAGCTAAAAAATAATGGATTATATATCGTACATTTGAGAGTTGAAGATAAATGTATGGATGATCAAACTTACTTTTGAATAATGGATGATCAAACTGACATTGTGAACTTTACGTTCATAGAATGTATGCTATGCAGTTCAACCCTATGTTTGGCATCAGAGATTAAAATTATGAATTTATTGAGAAATAGTCTTTCTGTAGATTACTAGGCTGATTACAAGCCATACTCAAGCCTGAATTTAATGTGTGTCTTTGACTGATTCGAATAGGTTTATTTTTGATTCAAAGGATTGATTTAAAAGGATATTATCATGATGAATATTCACGGTAGTTACGTCTACTCTTTTATTCAAAAATATTAATATCACGATCCTAAAGACGACATTTGTGGATCTAAATTTGAATGGACAACGTTATTTTATATTATATATATATGTGGTATTTTGTATTACATAAAAAAAGAGGCGAACCATCAAAAAGAATATCAGGATAACAAGATCTTTAGTTTTTCACTACATCATTTTACCGAGATATACGAGTCACCCAGATCTTCTGCTACCTAGATCTATCAAATTATATTTTTTTAAGAAGGAAAAACAAGTTGAAGATCCACCAATTCTACATCGATAATATACTGTGAATATACTGTTGTTGAATCTTAGTAAATTCATTTCAATGTCTGATGCAACCGATCGGCTCAGAACTACTTCTAACTGAAGATCATTTTTTCCGAGTACGACAATCCATCCACTGTCAGTTGCATGCTGTTGCAACTATGAAGAACAAATGTTATTTATTTTTATAAAAATACTTTTTTTTTTGTTTTTAGTAATTGGATTTTTATTCTATTTTGTGTATTCGGTTCTGTTTATGAACCATAAGGCTTTGTTTTAGCCTTTACTTGCAAAGGTGTCAACTGCCGACACTCAATTGTGGACGGTTAATTAATAAGAGGACTAGATAGTGAATACCACAATTCTCGTGGAGTAGATCATTTTTAGAGTGGACTAGGGGCCTTCTTTTCCCTGAACCACTATACATCTTTTAGTTCATTAACTATTTATTTTCCTCAGATTAAGAAACCTGATAATGACAAGAGTGCAGACTCAGCCATCTTCACAATTCGTGAAGAATTTATAAAAGACACAATTCACCCCCCTCTTGTGCATATTTCGTATAACCTGATATAATAACTGTGTGATTTCCCTTTTTCACCAGGTACTGGTGCATTGTTTACAGATTTTTTGTCCACCCATGTTAACAAACCATGCATATGCCTTTATTCTGGATAACATTACCATTTTTCCTTAATTATATAATTATGCCTTCTCCTTCTTACTAATCTATGTTTATGAAGTATTGAAAAAAATTTATTCCCTTCTGGATCCATATGAAGGCCTAACATAGGTACTGAAATATCTCATTAATCCGAGACCTGATTGAGCTTCCATTGATCATGTTGGATGCCTAATGGTAAGTACTTGAGTACTTTTTAGCCATTCTTCTCCTATCTTTCTATCGAACATGTATTCCGGGTTTGATCAGATTTTCATTTTTAGATATAATCCATTCTAAGTATAATTATAGGACGATATTAGAGGATAACGACTTTAATTCCCGAATGTCGGTGGTCTATAACTCCTCACTCAAGTTCCTTGATTTTGGAACTGTTGTGTGGGGCCCACCGATTTCATCGGGTTCTATTTATTGAATTTATATTTCATGATTATAATAACTATAACAATATGATTATTATATTTTAATATATGTGATTATTTTCTGTTGGTTAGGCCCACAACTCTATCCATCCCATGTAGGATGATATTCCGTAATTGTGTTTTTAGTGTATCGAAAATTTTGAGCCATTGTTTGGATGTGATCGACCTTGACCACACCAATGGCATGCGTTATTATCATAAATTATTATTGTACCATTTAAGGGTGAATTTAATGTAACATTTCACATCCACTTGACCCGACTAAGGTAAGTGATTCAAATTGATAATTAAATGCGAAAGAGAAATAAGAATGAATACTAAGTATATCACTTGACCATATTAAATGTGAATGATTAATAGGTTTGATTTCCATATAACCCATTTCCATACTGATATAACATAGTGTATTGATCATTAATTATATAATATTATTTAATTGTATTAACAATGGTTTCATTCTACTAGGCCCTATCACACTAATAAAAGTAATGGATTGAACCAAATGGAGATATTGAGTAAATATGACTTGATTAAAAGGTTTCATGCTACCTGACCTTATCAAACTAACTAATTAAAATCCTTGAACCAAATGAAATTGTACATTCCTTCATAATTAAATAAATATTTCTTGTCTTCAGCTCATGTTGGATTCTTATCATAGAATGTGTTGAGCACTCAGGATCCCCATTCCAACTCAAGGATACAACTTTCTTAGGTTGATACCCACCTAGATTTTGATCCTTTTCTATTATTGTATGCATGGTATTACATTGTAGGATCCTTCACATAGTATTAAAGTATGCCTTAGATACGCTCTATGGATCCAATATTGGGAAGTAGGTTCTGTGATTATATCCCATTGGCCTGAGTCAATGCCTTGCCCCATTTTACCTCGGAAGATGTCTTTGGATTTGGTATGCACCTTATTGTACATTTAATTGGAACATGATCCTTGGATTTCACTCTTAAACTTAGCTAGGTTTCAATTACTACTAAGTTGGTGAGAGTTTAGGTCTACGTTGTGTTGGATATTACCTTGGAACTTCATTATCAAATGTCATTTTAGGATAAGTTATCCTAACTTGGAACTATCACTTATGTAAACATGTGACTTATTTATAAACTACTAGTAATAAATTAATGGATTGGTTATGTCCTAATACCCGTTGAGGGCCGATGCTGGTCCTTCTATATTTAGTTACATTTGTATTTTTACTTTATATTTGCATGTTTGTACACTATTACATTTCTATGACTTGTGCCAGATGTTATAGAAACCATTGGTTATGGCCCAATGAAATTTATCTCACACCCTCTTTGGGTGCCATTTGGTACCTAAGGCAGATTACATGTATGAAGTTGTTGACAAAGGGAATCATACGACTTCAAACACTTGATTTCTTGCTATTTTGGATGGAGCATGATATGACAGAGCCTGGTCTTAGGATTCTTGTGATAGTCTTTTATTTCCATTATACATTTTTGGAACATTTTATGCATGTTGTCTTATATACATGTCTTTTAGTTTTCTTGATACACAACATATGATCATCAGTAGTTGTATATTATTCTAGTTGTTTTAGTTATTATTATTGATGTCTCTATTTTCGGATTTGACTTCTGTTTACTTGTATTTCTTCAATTATTAACCTCTATTTATATTTATTGGTTGTGCTAAAATTTTCTAATGAAAGAATTGTCTTCCCACGGACACCCTAGGTCCCCTCCACTAGCTGGAAACCTCGTGTGTTTGGGGTGATGCACATGAGGCCATATGTCCCACCTTTATTGGGGAACCTATTAAGTGACATCTTGATCTGGGACGTCATTGTTGGTCCTCCATCTAGTGGGTTTCATCAGTAGGGTTAGTGGTATTTCCCATAGTGTTAGTCAGGATCCCCTACATTGCGATTTGATCCATATTGGGTTAGTTGTATTCCCATGTGTGTTTGGATATGATATCCAATATATATTATTAGAATCATGATTGACCAATGTTTTTTAATTTGAGCTGGTCTAAAAAGAGCTATCCCTATTCATGAGTGTCTCCGATGTTATCATGGCTCGAGGACTGAGTTCTCCCCGAATGGGCATACATTGAGGAGAATATTTTGGATAGAATATGTTTAAGACCACCTAATGGAGTGGTGTTTGTAATGAGAATATGTAGACATTCATTTTATATTTGATGTTGACATATACATGTGTGTAGATGATAGATATTTTCCTTTGTGGTATTTCCTTCATGGTATTTCCATCATGGTATTCCCTTTGTGGTATTTTCCTTATTGGAATTGGGGTGTCCTACTGAGTACTAATTTACTCAACCATGAAAAAGGTTTACCCACACATCTAGTCTATTTTTTATATTTTTGACCTTTCAATGGGGTTCCAGGAAGACCTAGACTAGGTGGTGCCTTGTGAGACCAGAAAAACTGTGGTGTGTCCTGAGGGTTTTTTAGAGAACAGTCCCAGTACCTTTTAAATTACATTTCATACTTGTAGTTGAAAACTCTTTTCTTTTACTGGGCTTGTTTGGTCCCTATCTACTTTTTTATACTTTCACTGTTGTACTCTATTTTTTGGGATATAGTGGTTTTCATACATTGTTTACTTAGTGTTTAAATTTCAAAAAATTTTGATAGGTGGTGTTTGCATGAATACTCATACTTTTGGTTGATGCCTAAAATTTGTAGGATAATTCTACTTGTGTCTAGTCAGTAGACCCTGGCCTATTGGAGGTGGGATTAGGGTATTTATGGCATGGGCCCCTCGAGGAAGGGTTGTTATAGAGTGTTATCAAATAGAGGTCCAGTTATACCTTAAGAACAAGAGTATGAGACTGAAACAATGTTAAGTGTTTCATGTTCAACATTCAAGATAGGAATTCCAGTGTTAGTGTGGCAGCCAATGTATCCATACATAAAGAATATGAATACATATTTTTGACTCCGTACAAGAAAATGCTTGTTGTAGGGAAAAACAAAAGTACATACATCATATAATAATGGTTGTGTTTTCCATGTCCTTTTTCAGTAAGATCTACATATATACTCAATTGACCATGTTAAATCATATTTTAATTCAGGATTAATCCAAGAAGATAGCCAACCAGGATTCTACTATGAGATATTGATGATGATTCTATTAGTGACGAGGCATCGGTACATGGTCATGTACCATTGATAGGCTCTCCTAATTGTTTACCAGCTATACCACCACACATTCACCAGCAACAACTACCATCACTAGTAGTTAAGGATACACATAGGATGAATTTGTTTCATGTGTTTCTGAGGTAGAAACTTTTTAGGTTTCATAGTGATCCAGTCCCCCAGTTGTATGAGGATTGGATAGATGCAGTTAAATATGTTTTCCACCTTGTGAGGACAGAAGTCAACTTGATGTGTTTACTCATAGTGAGACTTATTTAGATATATGTGGGGAGATGGTGGATCTTGTTGACACCATCCCATGATTAGAAATCTCTATCCTGGATAGACTTCGATCATATCTAAAGATATGAGTTCTATCTAGACATGTTGAGATAGGTACACAAACATGAGCTTTTTTATATATAGTAAGGAAGTATGAGTGAGGCATAGTATTCACTGAGGTTTACTGATCTTTTGTGCTACCCCATGGACATGGTGCCAGACCAGTTCTATAGGGATCAAACCATCAACATGGGATTATTATGGGAAATCATGAAATCAATTGTATCCCTAAGAATTCCTACTTATGTAGGTTTACTTCAGCGAGCCCTTATAGTGTAGAGTTTCCAAGTAGTGTAGACACCATAAGTGGGAGCTATTAGTGGGAGTTGGGTAACTGAGACATCATCAACAGGCAGTTGAGGAATGTCGCATGGACATAAGTAGTTCGAGAACTTCAAGTGACAAACCCAGGACCAAGGTAATTGGTTTAGGGCTCCCATGTTGGCTGAAATTATCCAAGGGACAGATAGTGTTAGACATGCGGTGGTCTGGGAAATCTGGATTTAGATAGCTTGACCCGTCATACAATTTATTGAGGCATTGTCAGGGGACCACTAAGGTAGAGGAAAAGAAAGGATAAAAATGGTCTATAAGGTGGAATACATGGTAGGGGAGCACGTAGGGCCACATGAGGTTGTTGGAGGTTTGACATATTTACACCACAACTTCCTGGTGTCCCCCACCCATCTATGGGAGCTGGTGGAAAGGGATGAGCCCAGTTGTAGGGAATGGTGTCTTATGACCCATGGATCTAGGGATGATATGAGGTACGACCTTTATATTTTCCTCCCTAGATGTAGTTTTGATAGACACTGGTGCTATTAATTCCTCTCTTTCCCCGAACCGTGTTTAGGGATTTGAGATTCTGGTTGAAACGTTAACTTGAACCTTAGACTTAGAGACTTTTATAGGAGGAGATTACAAGATCAAACACAAGAACTAATAGTGTTCTATGGCTCTTGGAGGTGAGTGTTTTGATTGGGATCTCTTGGTAGTGGCATTGTTTCCTTGTGACAAAAATCATGGATTAGACTGGTTATCCATAGTTCATTCTTAACATTACTATTATACACATTGAGTGTGGTGTTTCTTGAGTGATGAAACTAGGTTTTCCTTTTTTGGTGAAATTGAAACACATGCAGTCAGGATAGAATCACACATAAGAGGGTGCTGCTGATTACACCTCAGTTGGATTGTCTCACCCTCGGTGTAGTGGATGATAAAAGTCCTTAGTTTCCTACAGTGGTGGTGAAGTATGAGGATACCTCTCTTAAATATGTTCCTTATATACCTCCGAATTAGGATATGGACTTCTTTCTTTATCAAAACCATGGGAAGAATCTGATTTCTATGCCTACATATCGGATGGCTCTCGTAGAGATTTGGAATCTAAGGGTAAATCAGAGGACTTATAGATGATGTGATTCATTAGAACCTGTGTTTCACCATGGGCAGTCCCAATTGGGTTTTCCAAGAAGGAGAATCGGAGGATGAGATTATGTGTGGATTACCATTTCATGAACCAGGTGACTGTGAAGTGAAAATATCCAATACAGAGGATTGAGGACCTCTTTGATCAGTTTAAAGAGGTGTGATGGTTCTTCAATATTGTCATCAGATGAGGCTTTCACCAATTATGAGTAAAGTATGAGGATATACTTGAGACAAACTTAAGATGTGGTTACGGTCACTGTGAGTACATGGTGATACTATTTGGAAAGAATAACACTACAGAAGGTTTCATGGGAGTCCATACTTGGATATTTCATCATTACATGGACCAGTTGATAGTGGTATTCAAATATGATATCCTAGTGTACTTGGTGTGTGAGGAGGAGCATGTGATAACATTGAGGACGGTCCTAGACACACTCTGAGAGCACCAACTCTATAGGAATCTCTGGTGGTGTCAGTTCAAGATTCGATTTATCCATTTCTTGGGACATGTCATCTGATAGGGTGGAGTTTTAGTGGATCCAGTGATGGTTGAGGCAATGATTTTGTGGTATCCATCCAAGAGTGTTAATGAGTTAGGGAGTTTCCTTGGATTGGTTTTGTCCTCTAAGAGTTTTTACCATATTATCTAGAGTTGTAGAACCCTTGATAGTTTTTATATGAAAGGGTGAGCCTTTTATGTGGATAGAGAAGTTCCTACAGTTATTTTAGGATCCGAGGAATAGGATGAAGAGTACCCCCATCCTGAAGTTACCGGACGACGACATCAAGTAAGTGGTGTTCTAATATGGAAAAGGGCACGATCTTGGTTGTGTCCTGATTCAGGGGAAAGTTTTTGTTGCTTATGGTTCATGCTAGCTGAGACCTCGTGATCAGAACTAAGTGACCCATGATTTTGATCTTGAAGTGGTAGTATTCACATTGATGATGTGGCAATACTACCTAATGGGTGAGAGGTTTATAGTCTACACTGCTCACAAGTGTATCAAGAATATATTATCTCAGAAGCATTAGAACATGATATATAGGCGATGGGTAGAGTTCATCTACGACTACACCTTTTAGATTTTCAATACTCATGTGAAGGGGAACGTAGTGAAAGATTCTCTTAGTAGGAGATATAGTTTGAAGTTGCTGAACAAGGTGTTAGAGCAGTTGGACTCATTGTAAAAATATTTTTTGGATGGAGATGGTGCATCATACCTCTAGTTAATGGATTTCAGCTCTCCACTATTACATATAGTTAGGGAGACACAACTTTGAGATATTAACTGAAGGACCCTATGTGCTCAAATTTCCATAGGACATTCTCATGATGGATATTGTAATAGTGGGGAGGACGTCATTCATTTAATAGGGCACACATTTGTACCTTTGGAATTGCATGAGGTGGTTTTGAGGGAGATCCACACATCCATTTTGGAGGTATATATAGGTGTAGCAAAGTTGTACTAGGACCCCTGGTGTCTGGATTGGGGGCCTAAGAAGAATAAGGGATTTATGGATTTTGTCTCTCGATACCTCACTTTTTAGCAAGTGAAGGATGTGTGGCAGACACCATTAGGACTAGCTTATCCCCTTGAGGTGACAAAATAGAAGTGTAATGGGTTATCTATGGACTTCGTTATAGATTTTCCATGTATATCCAGGGGACACAATCCCATCTTGGTGATCATTGAACCACTCACCTAGTGGTCCCACATCTGGGATATCAGAGAGTAGTGTTCAACATAGATCATGTGATGCCTCTATGTGAAAAATATAATTTGACTCCATGGAGTTCCACCAACAATTATTTTAGTCCATGATTCTATATTTAAATATTTGTTGTGGAAAAGATTATATGAGGTTTTTGGGACTCTATTATGCTTGATAACAACATTCTACCTAGATACGAATGACTAGACTAAGTGGAACATTCAGGTCCTCAGGGAAATTCTATGAGCTTTCATGTTCGACTTCAACCATAGTTGGGTGGATCACATACCATTTTTGGAGTTTTCGTACATTAGTATATATCACTCCACCATTGTTAGGGAACCATTTGAGACTTTGTATAGGAGAAACTAATGGTCGCCCCTTGTCTTCACTAACCCAATAGAGTCATCAATTATGGTCAAATAGATTGTGACAGCTACCATAGAGAAGGTTCAAATCACCCAAAAGTAGATGAATACTACATAAAGCTACCATAATTATTATGATGATAGGTGGTAGAGGACTTTGGAGTTCAAGGAAGGGGACCACATGCTCCATCAGGTCTCACCTAGATGTAGATTACAAATATTTTTTCATGGAAGAAAGCTATCTCTTAGGTTCATAATCCCTTTCAAAATACTTCATATATTTAGAGAGGCATCTTACCTCTTGGATCTACCACCATAGCTATATCAGGTACACAATTTCTTCAATGTATCATAGTTGAGGAGGTACGTGCATGACCCATCACACGTCATCGACTGGGGCGAGCTAGACATTGAGGATGGGGAAAATTTTGCAGATTACCTAGTAGAGATTGAGGATCAGAATGAGAAGATCCTTATTGGGAATTCCATTCCTTTGGAGTGTGTCTAGTGGAAGCATGGTCATCTATAAGAGATCATATGGCATTAAGAGTCTTAGATTCATTCTCAGTACCCTCATTTGTTTGAGTAATTTTTTTTGGATTTCAAGGATGTAAAGACCCAAGGTAGAGACAATGTAAAATCTAAGATGTTTCCATATGTTATTTTTAGAAAATATATGGAATGATTTCAAGAAAAGGTGTTTAGACTATGTGTGATTCCAAGTCTCAATTTTCCTGGAACAATTGATTGAAAAATATTAAACTTTTAATAGAACACATGCATATTTTTTCATAAAAATTGGAAAACTCTTAAATTTTTAACTATATAATAAATAAAAGGGAAAAAGTGAACTCATAATAGTGTATTTTACCAATGCATGACATAACATTTGTTGGTTCAAGTTTTCAGATGAAAAAATCAATGAGGGAGAAACTGTAAATAAAATATTATTATAATTTTTTTTTACATAAGGGCATTTATTTTAATATGTATTTTTTAGGAATTAATGGTTATCACCATAACCCTGTAATTCCTCAAATATGTGGAAAATAACTCTTGAAATTTAGTGATGGATTGTGGACTGATGATCAACATGTAGCCAATTCCAAGGAACATCACAGATGACGATGAAGAACTAACGACCATCATTCATCATCGACTGATCTAAATTGAGGTATAGTGGTTGTTAGTTTGTAATATTTTCCAGTTTCTAGATTTTATATGAATAATGAGAATCAATCAACTAATAAAATGATTTCTGATTCAATCAACATATGGGAGATGACTATTTTTCGGGGTAATTAGGATTTATCTAACCCAAATTCACTACCCTTAATCATTGTTAAAGAATGCTTGGACAATGATGAATAACCTTTGTTCTTGTAAATTTTCTCCCTTTGTTATTAATATAATTCTTCATGAGACCACCATGGTCACATCCCAACTTTTTGGGAGGCTCTGAATGCAGTCAGACACATAGATTGGATGAAAACCAATAGTAGAGGCCGAATTTGTGTAGACCGGGACCCCATGAACCCAAATATATGGGTGTTTTGATATTTAGGAATGAGAGGAAGAATGAATTCCTACAGAAATGGATGTATCATAGGACAACACCGACACTAGAATCATTGGGATATAATGGGGCCATGGGAAGTGACAGAGCGACCACATGACACATCAGGGTGGTCATTTAGAGTGGCAGTGGTTGCTGTAGGTGACTGTGTGGAGCAGAGGATGCGGCCAAGAGGGCCAAATGTGATGGACCAGGAGGCCTATGTGCAATAAGTTAGAGCCTGGGGTGATGGGAGAGGCCCATGATGAGGGGTTAAAGATGAGGCAAAGTAGGCTGGGTTAGCCCAGACGGTGCGGGATGGGTCAGTCTAGACAGAGCGGGTCAGGTCGGTCCAGACAGAGCAGGTCGGGTCAGTCCAGTGGAGGGAACTGGACTTGGGTCGGAACCGTGTCAGACCCATGGTTTAACCAGGGTAATAACATGGTTGAACACAATGTAGTCACATGAAATAAACCATTGGGTGGTCGGCCATGGAGTAGATTGAATGTGGCAGCTGACTACCATAGTCATTGGACAGACTGTGCGGTTAGTCCACAGCCCAGTGATTCCACCTTCTTTGAAACATCAAACTGTGATAACATTCAAAAGTGTGTTTTTCTGAAGAACCGTCTATGGATTTGGGACCCTGATGATGAGACAACCCTATTTGAAAAAATTGGTGTGTTTTTAGCTTGAAAAAATATAGGTTGAGAGTGTTTCCATTAGACATTTCCCAGATAGTTCAGTATAGTATTACAACCACATCACTATATCATAATCCTCTCTAGATGTTTACTCTAAGATAAATTCATAGCACTCTCTATTGGAATGGAGTGAGATCCTCTATCACCCCTAGTGATGTTTTTTTGAATCAACATAACCTTAGAGAGTAAGCTGTTGGACCTCCATCTAGTAGGCCACATCACTAGTGTTAGTGGTATTCCCCAGGGTGTTGGGTAGGTCCCCTACATTGTGAATTGATCTAGATTGGGTTAGTGGTATTCCCTAGTGTGATTATTTAGGATCATATATTTGTGGTATCATAATTTTCCATGACCAATATGTTCTTATATAGGTAGTTCCCAAATGTGCTAGACCTTTTCGTGAGTATCTATGATGTTATCATGTCTTGAGGAAAGAGTTCTCCTGGAATGAGCGTGCTTCAAGTAGAATCCTATATAAGGAAGTTGGTTAAGAATTCATGATAGTTTGGTGGGTCTAATGAGTATATCTAGATATTTTTTTGTATGCACTGTTGAAATATATGTGTGTGGAGCTGATTGTTATTTCCTTTAATGGTATATCCTTCATCGTATTTCCTTTACGGTATTTCCTTCAGGGTATTTACATAATGGTATTTTCCCTTGTGGTTTTGTTGTGTCATACTGAGTATTGATTTACTCACAACATCATCCCTGCAAATTTCATGTCTTGTGAAGATGATTGGCCTTTCGATGGAGCTCCGAAGAGATAAGGAGCAAGAAGTACCTTGTGAGACTAGACAGATCAAGGTCTGTCTGAGCAGATTTTATGATGACAGTCCCATTAACTCATACATTACAGGTTGGACTTGTAGTTGCACACTCTTTACATTTGGTGGTCTTGTTTTAGGCTTGTCTACATTCCAGTACTTACCCTATTGTAATATGTTTTGGGAGGATACAGTGGTGTTCATGAATTTTTTACAATGTTTTTTACATTTCACCATTTGTGGCATGGAGATGTGTGCATGCATATAGGTACTTTAGGCCCATGCCTCCCATTTTTTGGGATATTTCTACGTAGTTCTAATCACCATCCCATGGCCTATTGAATGTGGGTTTGGGGAAGTCATGGTACAAGCCCATTTGGGATGGGTTGTGTCACCTATCTTCTTGGGTCAGGGTTGATGCATGACCTCCCCTCATTATAGAATTTTTCACCTACCTAAAAAATGATTAAAATTCTTAGGCTTATTCATTCAATGAACTATAATGGTTTCAGTAAAATCTATTGGAGTCCATAGTTATTTAATAATTGATATTTCAAAAATTAATAGAAATAGTCAAATTAGAGAAATGATGGAAGAATAAATAATGATAAATTTAATACAAAAAAGTTACACTATGTGTGTCAGAGAGTTTTCAATAAATCTTATACCAAAATATCTTCCCATATAAAAGATCCCTAATGGAATGATCCCCTTTTAATTTAGTAAAAATAAGGTAGAAACTACAATAGGATTTTTACAGGGGTTTCATGCACCCATATGCTTCTCCATGGACTGCAACACCCCACAATAGAAAGAAAAAGGATGGGTCATTACTCATTTGCATTTATTATCATGAGATAAATAAGACCATGATATTTAAAAATTATGCACTCTCGTGTATTGATCTGTTTTCATCAACTAAATGGGTATTAGTACTTATTAAAGGTTCATATTTTATCAGGATATCATGAAATAAAGGTGTACAATGATTATATTACCAATACTTCATTTCACATGAGTGATGCCTACTATGAGTCAATAGTGATTCCTTTAGGACTCAATAATGTTCTATAAATCATATAAGGCATAATAAATAGAGTTTTTAGATATTACCATGGAATATATTTACTATCATTTCTAGAATATATTCTCATAAACACCATAATAATGGAGGGACAAGATTAGAATTTTGTTATTATAAAAAATACCATACAAAAAGATAATTTACCTCAAAAAATATTGAATATGTAACTTATAGAAAGATCTGGGTATATTGATAGGTTATACTGTCACAGGAAAGTGGAAATCTATAGAAACATTAAAAACATTTAAAATTCATTAATGACATAGAAAATCATTTTTAATATAAACCCAAAGTTTCCTTTGATCAGTTTTGTACTATCGATGTTTAGTGAGAAAATTATAAAGGTTTTAAAACAAGATAACCAAGATACCATGTAAAATAGTAAAGATTTTTTTAATAGATGAATCTGAATAGATATTAATGGATATGAGAATGAGACTACTCAGTATACATATAATCGAACTACCAATATTTGGGTATGTTTTTTCATTATAAAGTTGAATGTCCAAGATGGGGATGGATTTTGTACTCATGTGAATTGATAAAGTAATAACTTATTCCATACCATAGTTGAAGGTTTTTGTGAAAAATTTCCAAATACATGATCTATATTTGGCTACCATAATGTTTTTATTTAATATTTAGAGTCATTTTATGAATGAATAATGTGAAAAGATCTTCAAGGAAGATAATAAAATGTTAATCAGTACACTTTTATTCAAACTATCCTTATATGACAAAGGCTTTGTTCTATAATGTTTTCCATCAAATATTGAATTGGATTTTTTTTATTATGAAAATCTATAAATAAATAGCTTATACCTTAATAAAATTGAAGGTGATTGAGAAAAAATACATAAAATAAGATCTCGACATGGATAGAGTAATATATACATTGAATAGTGGAGTAATGATTTTATGAATGGTTGAATGTAAAGAGATATTCAAGGAGTTGAATAAAAGTATAATCACTTCAATTTTAATCAATCAAGCCTCATATTGTAAATTTTGTTTTATAATGGTGCATCAATGAGGGTATTGGGGTTTATACTCATAAAATATAACAAAATAATATCTTATGCATTAAGATAGTAGATGGATAATAAGAAACATTAACCAAGAAATTGTCTATGTTTTCTATAGTAATCATTGCATTAAATATTTGGTGAAATTATATCGAGGTACACAAGTCTAACATTTATTAAAATCACAGTCTCTTAATATATATTTATTCACACAGAATGAGCTAAACATGTTGTAATGAAGATGGGTAGAGTTGATCAAGGACAAAGACTACCAAATCCATTAATATCCAAGAAAAAATAATAAGGTAGGATATTATATATATATAAAATATCATAGAAACATATATATTATGAGTATTGTGTAGGGTCAAATACTTTTATAAATTCCAAGCATGTATTTTCAAATTGTAAAGGAAGGCAATTCATCCTAACATTCCTAAATGATCATTTTCTAATTTATTATAGATAAGATTATGTAATGTAATAGGGAGGATGAGGACATATATAAAGGTGTGAATGTTTTATGTAAATGAAGAATATATTGAGTTTAACATTAATAAATATGTTGTAGTAAGATTTGGGGAATGTATTTGTTTACCATCAAATCCTGAGATAAAGGAGGACTAATTAAATGAAACTCAACGCTCAAAATTCTCTACCCACATATGGATAAAAGTTATATGAAAAAACCTCTTAACAAAATATTGGTTGTATAGTAATAATAATTATAATTTTCAATATATATAAGGCTTCGTTTTAATCTAACATTGAAAGGTAAAATAAAAAATACGAACTTGATGATGACAAAATTATCCATTTCAACATGTGAATGGGAGAACATCACAATTTATTATGTCATAGATGTTCTACATATATTTAATGATAAAAATTTCAAAAGTTTTTCGGTGGATCATCTTATAATGAACACACAATACATCTTAACTAATAAATACCTCTCAGACTTTCAACATGATAATATATATATATATATAATATGAAGTATGGTTTTGGGTAAGACCATTTTAAATTTAATATGATCAAGATATAAAGTTTACCACTAGGTTAGATTTCCATGAAGATTACATGAACACATAGTTTATCTTTAGTATGGAATGTCACAATTAACTAGATAGTCAATATAATAGGTCCATTAAAACAATTTATAAAAAGTTAATAACCTATTTTAAATACTTGATAGAAGTTTGGATCAACATATTACTCTAGTTTAGTTATTTGAAAAAAATATTACACTCATGTACTTAGATTTATCCCTATGGATCCCTCTTTATAAATTTTTGTACAATATGGATGTTTTTTATGAAGTTAGAAAGAAATTTTTTGGGGGATCCAACTGGTCAAATAAATGTTAGATATGATAAATTATATTCAACGATACATTATAGTGTAATAGATTTGATAAAAGAGATATACTGACTATCAATGATCAGACATCTAATTTGAGATTAGAGATATACTTTTCCATTGTATATCTCCTTTTATGAGAGTCATTTGGTCTATTATGAAGGGAATTATAAATATTAAATACATTATCCCCCTTAGTATTATTGATAACAGTAGAGTTGTATCCAATAGACTATATCTCCCACTGATCCTATCTCGAGTAGTATACCTTTTTCATGTATTCCTCTTGAGGAATTACCAAATAGAACAATCAGTTGTATGGAATATAGAAATGGTACAGTGGGATCATTATGTCTCTTATATGGAGTACTTGTTGAAGATCATGGACTATAGAGAGAATGTTTTATGAAACAAGACAAATATCCTTATTAAAGTAATTTGGTGAAACCACAATTATGAAGAGGAAAAAGAGAACATAAATAATAAATTAAACAAAAGTATACTCATAAAGATTTATATTTGAGTTTGAAATGAAATTTTAGAGATGGATTTTATATAGGGGGTAGAATATAATGAAAAATATTTTTTTATGAGGAATTTCATTTTCAATATATATATCTATTTTTCATGCATAATGTATAATATAAGTCACATGAAGTCTATAAAAAATATGAACAATTCTTTTACACTACAATATAAAATGTTGAATTTTATCAGCAACGACTCCTGAAAATTTGAAATAGTATAATGAGATAATAATCAAAATTAAATATTAAGACAAAAAATGATATCCTGGTATGTCGTGGTCTAAAAAAATTTATAATGGATGTCAAAAATATTTTAAAGAAGAAAAAACATTACTAATATAATTATAATTATGTAAATGGAGATGATAGAACCATGATAGAAATTATAGTTATTTAGGAATGATTAATATAAATGGAATTTATAGGATGTTTAAAGTTAATAAGACAAATTTAAATATTTTAATTAAAATAGTAACCTAACCGCTATAATAATAATCTGACCATTTGAATAATAAAATAATTTTTCGATATCTTACAAAAGAAAAAAATAAAAAATTAATATAATTAAAAATAAATAATAAATTAATTAAGTATGATTTATTTTGGATTTTTTATTTATTTTTATTTATATTCTTAAGAAAACAAATATTGTTTTTAGTAAAATTTCTTTTATGAAAAATCAGAAAAATAAAACAAAATTTTATTTAGATAAAATGGTTTTATAAAAATAATAAATGGTTTTATAAATATTAATAAAATTTTATAAAATCACTTGAAAGTTTTTTAATGGTTGGAAAAATGATCATTTCATAACAATTATAATTTGTAGATATATTAATATTTTTTAAAAAAGAATTAAATTTACGATTTTTAGAAATTATTTTGATAAAATAGTTGTTCTTTTTTTTGAATTATGATGTCTAAATTTGGAATGTTTTTTATTTTTTTTATTTTTTATATATTGTACTAATCATTGGTGAATAGTAAAATAAATTATAAGAGCCATATTTTTTATAGTATATATGAATTTTTTTTTGAGGTTTATATAACAGAGATAAAAATTTTAATAAAATATTTAATATTAAATCACAATCCCCATGCTATTGAATATCTTGTTTTTTTTCTATTTGGAGATATAATATTCTAATCTAATAGTTTATTATTAAACAGACCTATTCTCCCCTTATGAGTACCACCCTTAGCTACCTCACTCACTCTCACAACTAAATCATATTAGGTTGTCAAAATTCTACAAAAATTAATATCCAATAAAGTAACATCAATTTCTAGTATTTAATGATTTATATATGATTTTATGTGTATAATGTACAATGGTGAATGTTTTAAGGGTTTAGAGATATTTATTTGAGTTTTTCTGGGAAAAGGGAATGCACCTAGGTAGCGCACAGTTTGTCCAAACTGTGCGATAGCCTAGGAGAAACTTTGAGTTTTGGGAAGCTTAAGGTAGTGGATTTTGAACAATTGGAGAATGATATCAGAGGCCGTGTGAGGTGTCATATTTTAGGAATTGGGTAACACATGGTTAACACACAATTTTCATAACTCTGCAACTAAACCATGTGTAGGTAAAAACCACCACTCTAAAAAGGGGAACTTAGTTGGCCTTATTGTTTAATGCTCCATTCCTCCTCCTATGTGGCCATAAGTCATGATTTGTTTCTTTAATGGTCAATGATGGTTATTTCATCAATCCAGAGGCAATCTGAAGGCTTACCTTAATGATTAGAAGCTGATTTCTCATGTTAAGTGATCGTTCTTGATCATTCTTGATGATTTCCTTAGATCCACTTCACTCCATCTGTCCTTTTCTCATGTCTATGAATGATAAGGGTATATCTATGGTCATGGATTCCAAATAAGACTATATTTTTTTTTGATGATAGGTGAATATATTTAAAGTGATTTCATAGAAGTTTCAACCTGTTTTTGTGACATTCTTTTCCTAGTTAACAATTTATCCAAAACTCTCGATGTTGATGGATTCACTCTCGACTCCTCGTACTAGAATTGATTGCATTAGTTTCAAAATAGTAATATTTCATGAAATTGATTTTTAATTTTTTCGAAAACATGGTATATGTCTTTTTTAGTGATGGTTTATAGTTTTATGTGAAATTTGGAAATTGGGGTGAATTGTTGTGTACATCGATTTAATTTCATGATTTTGAAATGAAATTTTAAAATATCACATGAATGGATTTGGGAAATAGTTAGTTAGAAAATGTGTTTTTAACAAAATTTTGTTTTATTGGAATTATTTTTGGCATGTTGGTTTTTGTAATGGTATTGTAAATACTTGGGTATGTATTCATATTGTGTTTATGAGGTTTTGTTGAAATATGACCTTGTTCATAATGGATAAAGTGCAATGGAACAAGGGACATAATTTTCATGTGTTGAAATGGTATATTGATGAGGTACCACTCATGATTATGGAATGTTTACAATGATGCACGCATGGTTGGATCTGTGAAAGGGAATGTTTAAGACAAATGAAACTTGAGAAATGAATTCAATGTATTGGCCGGTTGTTTTCATAAAAAATAGATTTCGCAGGAAAATTTGATGACATTGGATTTAGTTTATATTTTGTTATAAAGTGTTTTTAAAAATTCTTTATATTTATTTATAAATTGTTTTTAGATCTTGTTTATATTTAGTTGTAAACTGTTTTTGAAGTGTTTTGGAAATTATTTTATATAAATTTTTTTATAATTTTTTTTTTCGAAATATTCTAACTGAGTGGTGTGAGTTGGGAAGGAAATGCTTAAAACCTATTGAGTTTTAGTGCACACCCCTACATTGGAAGATGGGTGGTTAGGTAGATGTCACCAACCAAGACATTGGCAAAGGTAATGTATCACATGTTTAGCACTAATTCATGATACTTGGGATTTTTGGTGATGTTGGAGTGTGGATATTGTGGAGTATAGAGTCTTTTAGTTTTCTTAGAGTTTTATCAGTTCATCTTCCACTGTTTACTATAATGTTGTAGTCTTATGTCGTGGGAATTTATTTGAATATTATTTTGATAAATTAAATGTTGAGTTTGCTCCTATGTTTAGCATGAATCATATAGTGGTGTGTTTGGTTATGTATTTTTTGTTAATGGTTTTATTTTTAATGGGTAAATCATCTCCCAAATGTTTTGATTCCCTTTGGAATATATTTCTAGACTTTAGCATCTTAGGGATGTCACATGAGTCCTTGTAGCATTCCTGCCACCTTCTCAAGCCAAATAGGATAAAGAGGAATGTTACAATTGGTATCAGAGGTGTTCAGTAAAATTTTTATTTGATACAAGTGGTATCAGTTATGTTTAACCCAAAATCTTGTTTGAGATAAATGGTATCAGCTTGACCTTTTCCTTGTGGAACAAGTAATAATCTGTTTTCATGATTTCAATGTATGCTTATTTTTTGTCTATTCCTTGGGTTATAATCATATAAAATAGTGGTATTGTAGGCACATGAATTGTAGAGAATAAAACTATGTATTTAATATTTTTATGTTGAAAATCATTTTACCAGTGATTTGGGTACATCAGTGTTTCAGAGCCACTTATAGGATATTAAAATCACATTGTCATTGGCTTAGTCAATGAGAGATGCATTCAACTCATTAGAAGAATTAATTCCCACTAGGATTACATATTTCAGTTTGAGTAATGATTTTTGATTTGATACACAATGTAGATATTTGAAAAAAAAAATATTTGTCTAGAAATGAATTAATTTGAAAAGAGTGTAGTTGGTTTATTTTGAAAATTGTTTTATTGTTAAAAGAAAGTAAATTATTTTCAAATGTAGTTGAATATGTAAAAGGGATGATTTTTGGAAAAACTATTGTGATAGTTAATGTGGTAGAATTTTAAATTCTAGTCCTTTAGTTGATAGCGAGTGAATCTTCTGGATTTTTCTGTTCGTATTGTAAATGGAACCAGGTAGGAATCATAGAAACCGACCAGAAGAAGATGTGGATAATGTGGTTGCACCAGAGACATTGGTGAACCATGAGTTGGGATAGAGTATTGTTCATACATTTCAAGCTGTGGAAATACAGAACTAGAGGGATGCACCAGGACAAGTGGATCATTTTTTCTAGTTCAAAAACAGAATCCACCCATCTTTTGGGTTGATTCTGTACCAGAAATGTCCAAGGATTGGCTGAATATGATGAATCATATCTTCAATTTCATCTGCACACATGAGGAGTTGAAATTAAAAATTTCAATGTATGTTCTTGTGGATCTTGAATGTCAATGGTAGGATCTAGTGGTGAAGGATCGAGTAGATCAAGGCCATAGTTGTGAGTATGTTGTTGAATTATTTAACAAAAATTTCTATCCTCACACGTTTTAGATTTAAGGGATAATAGAAATATTTACCATAAAGTTGGAAAATATCTATGTCATTGAGTATGTATCTAAATTCATAAATTATGTTTGATTTTCACCTGAGGTTTCTGTTAGTTTGTACTTGAAGGAATGCATCTTTAAATCAGGTTTGTGGTAGGAGATTCAATCGAAGATAGTTGTGCAATGTATTACTGACTATACAGAGATGGTGAATAAAATGACATTGAAAAAATGGGACATCTCAAGAGATATGGGATAAGGAAGAATCATGATACCTATGGGAAATAGTGGAAAATCTACTACTATGTGAAAGTGGAAGAGGGACACCTACTTCCAGGGTGAGAGCAGAAATGGGAATCAGATTGATAGATCAGTGAATCTTCCATTGAGACCCAAGAGAAATGTGGGATGTTTTCAATGCAGTAACATTGACCCCATGAAGAGAGAGTGTATATCAAAACCAACAGAATGCCATCATTTAACTATGATGGGACACATTAAGCACTATTTTCACAGTTCTCCAAGGGAAGGTGCTCGTGACACTTCTCAAGTGTCGCAAGCATCGTATGCCTCAACCATTTGAGGACATCAGAATATATCTCATTAGAAAATCATATCTATCCATGGTGATTATTGGAATACCATGACTCCATAACATGGTAAATATCCGTAATTTGATAAGGAGAAAAGTACAGCGATGAAACAACTATATACTGATGAGTAGATGATTATAGATGATTGGGTTAGACCATCGACCGAGAGAGGTATGAATATTTTGAATTCTATACTTACTAAAATGTTATTTGATACTATTTCATCACATTACTTCATTTATTCTCGTGATGTTTATTATTTATGTTTAGAACTTGAGATGATGACATCTATAATAAAAATTTGAAATCTTCTTGGTAAAATACAATTATGATCCTTTCTGTATGGATCATGTTCTCTAACTATTGATGGATTTGGACTGAAATGGGAATTCTCAAGATTAGAGAAGGATTTCTACAATTTAATCCTAAGTATGGAATGGTTAGCAACGTTCAAGGATCAGATCAATTGTTAAAGAATAAAATTTAGATTCACAACTAATGATAGTGTTGAGAATCTCTTCCGGGGATAAAGGGTTGTATAGACAGGTGCATCAGATTTTTTTTTCACCAGTTTTTGGGACATTTTCTCACTAGTCGGTAATATTTACATTGACAATGATGGATGAAATTGAGGGTAATTGTTTTCCAGTAGTCAAAGATAAATTTCCAAATGTTTTTTCCAATAAATTCTCGTGGTTCTCACCTATAAGGGAAGTTTATAATATGATTGATCTCATTTTGGGGATTGTCACTATTTCCATTCCGACTTATAGAATGGAACCAATACAATTAAACGATATGAAAGTGATATTGGAAGAGCTGAAAAGAAAGGGTTTCATATGCACAAGCACATCTCAAAGGGAATCACCAGTCCCATTTGGGAATAAATTAGATAAAACTATAAGTTTATGTGTTGATTATCATAATCTTAACCAAGTTACAGTAAAGAATATATATCTACTTCGCATTGATGATCTGTTTGATCAATTGAGCGGAGATCAATAGATCTTAAAAATTTCTGAGTTATTAGGATATCACCAATTCCGAGTTTAGGAGGATAATATTCTTAAAATTTCATTTATAGGAAGATAAAGACATTATGAATATGTGGTAATTCCTTTTAATCTTACAAATTCACCTATAGCCTCTATGACATTGATGAATCAGATATTTGAAGGATATCAGGATTCTATTGTTGTGGTGTTTGTATATGACATATTAGTGTATTCAAGGAGAGGGGATGAGCACAAGAAACACCTGGAAATATTAATTAAAATCTTAAGAGACCATTAATTATATTACAAAATAAGAAAGTGTGATTATTCGATACAGAAAGTATTCTCTCTTGGCCATGTAATTTCTGTAGACGATGTTTCTATTATCGATAAATGATATAGGCAGTTATCTCTTGGTAACCACCAAAGAATTTCATTATGATACGAAGCTTTCTTGGTCTTTATATTTTGTATTGATGATTTATTTGTGACTTCAAATGACTAGAATCACCTATTACATGTTTGAAAAAGAATTGATTTTCATTCCAATTGGACCGAGTAATGCTAGATGTCCTTCCAAGAGTTGAAAGTTCAACTTACTTCATAAACTATCTTTATTTTTTTGGGAATCAAGATAAGCAGTTATGTGGTGTATTGCAATGATTTAGGATTAGACTTGAGATAAGTTCTCATGCAAGGAGACCATGTTATTGCCTATATCTTAAGGCATTTGAGAATGGATGAGAAGAATTACCAAACACAATATTTAGAGTTAGTTGTAGTAGTCCTGATGACATCGGTCCATTATCTCTTTGGTGACAAATTTATAGTGTTCACATATCATAAGAGCATGAAACATGTTTTATCAAAACGACATTTTAATTTGAGGTAAAAGAGATTGATATATTATCACCAAATTTGTGAGTTTTACATGATGTATACACCAACAAAAGGAAATACGGTGGAAGATGCATTAACTAGAAATTCATATGCTCAACTAGAAAAAAAAGTTCCAAACAAGTGGCAGTTGATGTTAGTTCTATACTTCAATGTTCTTGATTTGATGAACTTGATAATTTAGTCACATGAATCTGATTCCGAAGGTTTAAAAATATTTTCAAAAATCAATGGTGGGGGGACCATTGAGAGTTGGAAACTAGATTGGATTTGAGTGTTGTGGTTTAGAGATAAGATGGTTATACATAAGGATTTTTATGAATACCTTCTTCATGCGTAATACCATTTGATATGGGCCATTCATCTGGGAATATATAAAATGTATAATGCATTAAAATCATAGTTCTAGTGGAACTATATGAAATGGAAGGTGGGTGAGTTTTCTTCAAAGTGATTAACTTCTTATTAAGATGAGGTAGAGAATCAGAGACCAGTTGGTATGTTTTAGTTGTTACCTATCCATGTTTTGATGTGGGAGCTGGTAGCTATGGATTTTTTATAGGTCTCCAAAGAATAGTTTAGAAAATGATGCCTTATAAGTGTTAGTAGATCATCTCAGCATGATGTCTCATTTCATCCCTATACGTGAAACTTATATGGTGGAGGATCTTTCCAAAATATATATCCAAGAAGAGGTTAAAAGACATGGAATAATAGTTTTTACAGTATCAGATAAATATTTTAGGTTTATATCTCATTTTCAAAAATCCTCATAGAAAGACCATGGAACTCAGTTGTATATAACCATAGTGAATCATCCTTAGACAGATGGGAAATCTGAAAGGATGGTACAAAAATTAAAAGACATGATACCATATTTTTTAATTCATTTTCATGGTTCATGGGAAGAGCATGTTTCATTTGTGGAGTACACGTATAATAACAACTATTATACCTCGATACAGGTGGATAATTTTTAAGCATTTTATGGGAATCTGTTTCGTTCTCCAATATGTTGGGTGGAAATGGTTTAGGGTTCACTATGTGGGCCAATCCTTATCCAATAAAAATTTGAAGATGATCCAGTTAATCTAGAAATGGATGGAGGTAGCTCAGAGTCTTCAGAAATCTTATGTGGATCATTATTGATGACCATTTTTGTTCATGGTGAGTGGCCATTTATTCTCGAGGATATCTCTAAGGCATGGAAATTCATGTCTTGGGAAGAAGGGCTAGTTATCTCCTCGATACATATTCCCTTTAGAGACCTTGGAATGGTTGGGAGTGGTGGTATATCGGTTGGAATTTCTACCATAGTTCAGTGTGGTGCATAATGTGTTCCATGTATCATAGTTGAAAATGTGTCAACCTAATCCTGATCATGTGATCAGATGGGATCATTTTGAACAAGAAACAGATGCTTCACTGGTACATATCCTAGTGCAGAATGTGGATAAGAAAGAGAAATTATTTCAAGGAAAAAGCATCAGTCTATTATGAGTTTTGTGGAATCATGTTTAGATTTTGGAAGAGGCTTGGGAACATGAAAAGGAAATGAAAGAGCTGGGGCTTGACCTTTTTCAGGGAAATGATGGTTTTCTATATTCATTGTATGGAATGGAAATTGGTGGGATGAATGTACCAAAATCGGTTTCAGGCATGTAAACATTTCATTATTCATTTGATGTTTATAGAGTATAAGGGAGAATGTTGGGATAGATTGGATATCTTTATTTGTGTTTTTTTTTAAAAAAAGGAAGGTTCATGGGTGACACACAAGTTTTCCAAACCGTGAGAAAACCTAGGAGAAACCATGTGGTATGGGTAGTTTTAGGTAGCAGTTTCATCATGGTTAGAGAATAGTATCAGAGACCATGGGAGCATACCTTGTGAAGGATCATCTTTAGGTAGTGGCTAATGCATGATTAGAACATGGTTTTCCAAATAGTTCAACTAAACTGTGCACAAGTCAAATCCGCCTCATTAAGTAGTGCATCTGGATATCTTTAGTGTTAAATTCACAGTTCCTCCTTCTATGTGGCCATAACTCAGTATTTTACTTCTCCAAAGGTCATGTAAGGTTCTTCCATCAATATAAAAGCGATCTGAAGGCTTACAATTGTGTTTAGAAGCATATTTCATGTGGTAAGTCATCATTCATAACCATTCTTGATGATTTCGTTAGATGTAATCTAATTTTTCTCTCATTTTATCATTCCTACACCTGTTTTGGGTATGTCTATTGTTTTGGAGTACAAATAGTTCAATATTTTTGTTTTTTGAGGGTAGGGGAAGATACCTAAGGTGAGTTCCTTGAAGTTTCAACATGTTTTTTGGGATGTTCTACATCCATTTATCATTTTTTCAAAACTCTCAAGGAAGTTTTCTTCAATCTGAACTCTTCTAGATATAATTGACTGTATTAGTTTCGAATTAATTTTGTTAGATGAAATTTATTATGAATGTTTTGTGAAAAGAATGGTATAAATATTTTTTATTGAGGATTTATGGTTTTTGGTGAAATTTTGAAATTTGGGTGATTTTTTGTGTAAAGTGATTAAATATATTGATTTAAAATTGAGATTATAAAATATTTCAAGTCTGGATTTGTGAAATGGTTTTTTGGAAAATGGGTTTTCAATAGAAGGTTGTTTTGTTGGAAGGATTTTGTCATGTTAGTTCTGGAAATAGTATTGGAAATACATGGGTGTATACTCATATTTCATTTACTGGGATTTGTTAAAATAGGACATTGTGCTCGGTGCCAAAAGTGTAATGAAACATTAGACATAATTATCCTGTGCTGACATGTTAGATCGATGAGAGACCACTCATGAGAATGGAACAATCATAACGAAGCATGCATGGTAGGATCTATGTTATGTAATTGGTATGCCAAAAGGGAACATGAGAAATGGATTCAGAGTATTGGTTGGTTGTTTTCATGAAAAATAAATTTTTCAGGAAAATTTGGTGACATTAGAATTGGTTTATATTTAGTTATAAACTTTTTTTATAATTTTATTATATTTAGTTATAAACGTTTCTTAGATCTTGTTTATATTTAGTTATAAACTATTTTGGAAGTGTTTTACATAAAATATATTTGAATTTTTTTCATATAAATTGTTTTATATAAATATTTTTAAAACTTTTATCCTAGTGGAGTTAGTAAGGATGTCAATGGGATAAAACCTATTAATTTTTAGTACTCACCCTTGCTTTGTCTCCTGGTTGATTTTGAAGATGTTATCTACAGGGACATGTGAAAAGGTAATGTATCACATGATTATCAATAATCATCAATACTTGGGATTTTGGGTGATGTTGGATCATGGATCTTGTAGAGCATGGAGTCTTGTGGTCTCTTGGAGTTTTATCTGTTTATCTTCCACTATTTACTTTGATGTTGTAGTCTTCTATTATGGAACTTGATTTGGGTATGATTTTGATATATTAAACGTTATATTGTATTTTTTTTGGTTATCATGCATCATATAGTTGTGTGTTTATTTATGTATTATTGGTTAGTTGTTTTATTATTATGGTTTAAATTATCCAATAAATGTTTTGAAACCCTTATGTATTTATTTCCAACCATTGGCGTCTTGGGAATGTCTTTTATGGCCAAGTATCATTCCTCACATAAAATCAAGCCAATGAAGAGAAGGAGGGATGTTACATCCAACTCCCTAAGATATTTTCTAATGGTTTTTTTCTTATTAAAAGACTATCCATTAAGGTCATAGTCCCATTGAAAATGGTTCATGTCTAAGAGGAATGTAGGTTTCTCATTATAAACTCTTTTAAATTATACATCCATAAAAATCATTTTATAGTCATTTATAACAATACTTCTAGAGTTGTTAGTTTTAACTAACTAGATGGATTGGGTAATAAATAATCTCTGACTCCCTTATATGAATCGTTACAATAAATATTTAATGAATAATTATATTAATTATGTAATGATTTACATTTATTATAGATAAAATGGGAATTGTATTAACGAAATAAATTTGAAATGATCATGATAATTTTAAATGACACCAATGATTATATCAAGACAAATTTAAACATTAGAAGTTATTTCAACACTTATAGGGATTATGTAACTTATTTATGACACTATAGACCATTATCAGCATACCGATTAATATTTGAAATCATTGAATAGACAACCCCATGTGGTTTTCACAAGGAACAAAAAAATAATATTAAAATGAAATAATTTAGTAAATCAACTTTAATATATCAAATTTACATTAATAATTTTCTAAATAATTCAATGGACTTACTTAATTCATCTTTTATATATGAAAAATGAGTTCCCAAGCGAGTTGGGGCCTGATATAAGGGAAATCCAAAACCACCCTTTTTATTTTGGGTAATTATTTCTCCCACATTACCGTACTTTCTCTCTCTCTCTCTCTATTCGTAATCTGTAATTTTTATATATAATATATATATATATATATATGTATATTCCTTACATATATACACAATTTATATTCCCTTTAATTTTTCAGTATATTCCTTTTCTCATATTATATACTAAATCTTTTTGTTAAATAAAACCTGATTAATGGTAAATTTTCTATTCCATATTACATTGAATGTATCACACTTTTAAAGTATTTTAGATTCCATGATTTATAAAATTACTCTATATATTATGTAAAAAAACTAGTTTATATTTGGTTTTATGGAAAACACTTTGTGATTTTATTTCTAAAAGGTTCATTTCTATATTTATAAATCATAGTTAAATGGATTCAATTATATACATACTTATCCACTGTTTTCTTATGAATTTTCACATCACTTGAGCTCTATATCCATGTATTATTGTTTCTTATTAAAATATGAACATATGAAAAATACCAAATCCATAATTTTATTAGTAGTATTTATTTATATCCATTTTCTTATTATTTATGATTTTATATTTTAACATTTTCCCTTTACATGGGGTTTTCTCTTGGTTTTTATTTTGTAAGATTTATTTTCTTACGACACACATATGAATGTATATTTTATGATGTGATAGATTAGCCAAAAATTATATAGTTCCCTAATTAATTTGGAAATTATTATATCACACGAGACAACATGTATGGTGTATGGGTAGTTATCATAGTACATTATGTTATTATATATTTCTAGTAATCCATGACTTTTGTATTAGATGACATGTTCTAAAATTATTACCTTTTTTTGATTTCATGATATTATGATATTGTTTAATTTTTCCATGATTTCATGTGATTATATATGATACTCATCTTTTCGAATATCATGTTATGTATCTTGAATCATATTTTATAGTTCATTATCATGTTTTTACTCTTAATAATCCATTAATGTGCTTTATATCTCACCCATCTCTTTTTTGGTCGATAGGATATCCTTTTAAGTAGTAAAACTAGAAATAGATTAGAATCAAAATATAGAGATAAAAATAAATATTATATAATTTATTTTTGAGTAGTTTTATTATGTATCTAATCTTGTTAAGACAATAGTTCTATAATATTTTCGGTTTTGATTCAGTGTTATTTATGTTTAAGATGATTTATTAATTTTCTGGTTAATGTTGTCCACGATAATTTTCATTATTTTATAATTCATTGAAACTAATTCCAAATTTATCCCACCATATTGCACATTATTTTTATTTAATTGGTTTACATATTAATATGTTTTGACAATGAATCTTTCTCTATATTATTTGAAAAATTGACAAGGCTTTGATTGTTTCACCTAATAATCAAAAGATATGTGACTTCCGCACTTGTGTATTCAAGGTATGATTTAATATAAATTTTTTCTTGTTGATTTTGATGTGAAAGAATAATTAGATTACATTTTTCATAGATTAATTGAATTATATTTCTTTATATGAACAATAATAACTATCATCCTAATAAATAAATCTCCAATATACGTTTATTTAGGATCACCTATATAACCTACCCAAATAGAATTGTCAAAAATAATATCTAATTAATTTATCCTTATCGTAAACCAATACATACTTGAATATTGTTTTAGAGAAAAATTATATGATTTACATCTATAATACATGATTTATTTAGGTTGATTTGGAATTGATTATAATTTATAACACTAAACACTACATGTAGTCTTGAAAGTAACCAGTAGAGTAAGATAATAAAGTTTCGTTGAAACAATATTTGATCTAAAACCCTCCCATTATCATCAGTAAAATTTTTATTTCCAATTAATATTTAAATAGATATACGTTCTAAGTCTTACTTCCCAAAATGTCTTATCAAAACAGATGCCTATTTGTTCCTATAAAATAAATCTGTTTCCTCCCATTTCCAAAACCAGAAAGGCTAAAAAAAATTAATTCCATCGATCTTTGAAATTTTATAATTTTTTAATTAATTATAAATTAAAACCATTACAATTTTAAAATGAATTAGTTATAAATATTATTCCATCAACATACCTAATAAGAAATATTATTTTTTTGTTATATTGTTTACCTAAATATTACTATTCAACTTGAATTTCGTGATTTCCATTTTCCAAAAAACTCTTTCAAACATTAAATACAATGATAAAGATTATTATTTATGACCATAAAGTTATATTTTTATTTTTCAAACAAAAAATATATCATGATAAAAAATAAAAACTTATTGTTGTTCTATATAAATACCCACTTCAATATTTCCATTCAAGAATGTGTACTTTTCATACATTTATTGAACCATTCAGTTCAGTTGAGAAATAATATTGAAAATATTATTATATTATAAATACCTTTGATAGGAGAAAGTGTGTCATTAATGTATATACCCTCAATTTGAGAGTATCCCTTGTCCATAAAATGACCATGGTACTATGCATCTTCCCCATCCCAGTCATGCTTATCCAAAATAATCCATTATATTTTTTACATTTTTCTATTTGGAAAAATAAATTAACTACCACAATACATTATTTTCAAAATGATTTAAATAATCCTTTATAATAATATTCTAATCATTGTGTTTTAAATCATCTTTAATCATTGTTAGTTTAAACTGTGAATGTTAGACTGTGTAATTGAAATAAATAATTTTTCATTGAGTTTGAACATTCTTATTATTATATCAAATATTATTTATATGCTTCACATGTTTTATATGTTCTGATAAAATAAAATCATTTTATTATTATCATTTTACATCATTTGAAAATTCTAAATCTGTAATAAAATTTCAAAATTACGCTAATTTGATTGAGTGTGTAGTATATTGATCATTACTTTATTCATGATAGTTTTTATTCTCATCAGTTGACGGTAATGATGTCTATAACATGACATGGTTTTCCATAAAAATAACATCATATCTCTCAAAAATGTTCTTTATGTTTTTAATAAAACAATGATAACTTATTCCACTTGTTGTATATATAGTAAATATCCATTTAAAATATTATTCATCAAATTTACTCATGTTCATTGTATTTTTTTTGATATAATTTTAGTTTTCAACAACTTAATTCTCTTTAAATTTTCATTCTTTTCCTAAAATATCCCATAAGTTGTTTTTGTGCAATTTAGTGAAGGAATACTTGATTGAGGATGTGAATAGTCACTATTGTGTCTTTATTTTAAAAATATTGTTTGGTTTTATTATATAATAACATGGTTATTCCCATGATAACCAATCTTTAGTTCTTAATAAAAAAATCATTTTTTTCATTGTATGGAGTTAAATATTCCCAAATTATTCAATGTTTCTCTATATATTCATGAAAATCCTAATTTTATTATTTAGATCTATTATCAGACTAAATATTTTGATAACGAGCCCTATTAGTTTTTTATAATATTCTCAATGATTTTCAAACTGCTCAATGTCATGTAACATACTCACTATAAAATAAATATTTTCATGTTATTATTATCATAAAAAATCATTTATAATGTATTTATATCCATTGGTTTCTTGGAAACACATTAGGAAATGATGTTAGGTCAAAAAGTGTCATAAATACCCTTATAGGTAGGTGAATTCAGGTATGGGTATTCTTTTTGATGTTCTACCTTCCTTGATAGATATTGACCTTTTTATTAGAATAGTAACTTTGTTTTAACTTAAGTCTTTATTGTAACTCCCCGAAATTCTAAAGTAAGAACATTGTACTCGATATTGTGTATAACAAGCATCACCAAGAGTGTAAGGGAATATAATGTCTAGATATTCTATTATATATTTAGTATTTATAATAGATTCTATATATTTCAATGCTTGCAACATCGAGTGATTGTGTGTAACATGCAAGGTTTCCCTTCCTCGATTGCTTGTATTACACACAAGACTGAGTTTCGCCAAATAACAATGTATTATAAAAATATAATCATTTAATATAATATTTTATAAAATAGATATATGATATATGTTATGAATAGTATAATCTAACATATGAAAATATATGGATTAGAAAACTATAAAATTAACTCATGGGTTGCTAATTAATAAGAAACAAAAATAAGAACTATTTGAATATAAAATGAAATTTTATTATTTTTATGATTCCAATGGAGTTTTATCATAAAAAACATGATTAATTAAAATTAAATAATTATTTTAAAGAAGTATATACGATATGTATTCAATAAAATATATTTTATATTCATTCATTTTATTTTATATGCTTAAGATATGAACAAATCCCATTTCACACATAAAAGCACATATTTTTTTAAATGATATTTTACAACCTTTTCATGGAAATCCCATTTTAAATATAAATTGGGACACTTTTATTGATTTTTTTTATCAAAATAAAATTCATATTAGAAATAAAAAAATATTAATTATCATACAGTGAATTTTCAGTATTTTTTGGGAAGTTTTATTTTTTTAATGAATAACTAAAAATAGAGATTTTAGTTCAGACATGAATTTTTATATAGTTTATTTAAAAGGATAAATTTTACATTTAATTAGTTTTATTGTTTAAATAGATAATATTTTTACCAAATAATACAATTTAGGACTTTGAAATTTAATTTTAATTGAAAATTATAACAAAAACATATCAAACATTCATAAGGTTTTAGTTTAAAAAACCTATATTGTTACCCCACTTGTGGGATGAATATGAAATCAATTTGTACCATTTCTATTTGTGGAACTTTAAAAAATTTATTAAATATTTTTAATCAGAATAATATATATTTTATATTCAGAAAAACATTTTTACCAAAAATATTAACGAAGGTAATTAAAATCCATTACAAAAATTAAGGATAAACATAAATTAATGAGGGAAAAAACATTAACCATAAGACCCAAAAAAACATATATAGTTATCCAAGACCTATTTTCTGGTCATATACCAACTCTATTATCTCTTTGATCGAATTGGGTCCATTATTTGATCCACATGCAATGTGAAAAATGTGGGAATAATTCATTTTTCCAAATATTATGAGAGTGCCACTCCTCCTTCACTATAAAAGGCCACCAATTCTCCCCATTCCTCACACCACTAAAACAAATTAGGGTTGCAAAATATCTACCCAAATTAATTCCCAACATCCCAACCCTTTACCTTGAATCCTCTATATTGGCATAAATCTTTCTAATGAAGCCTTTTGGTATAAACCAAAAAGAGTAACCCGTTTTTAAGGAAATGCTTTCAAATGATCTCTTTTCATTCATTTAATTTTATTCCCCTTTAATTATTTTTCAATAATTCTAATATAATGATAAAAGTATTATAAATAAATTTATGTTGTTTTATTATATTTCCTTGAAATAATTACACACACCTCCATCTAATGGGTGATGAATAAACTTTTTATGTGAATGACGAACTACCGCCTCACAAAACAATGATTTTTTCTCTTCCTTTATGACCTATCAGGGTGGCCATTATGTTGAAAAATAAATCAATATATGTTATATATGATATTTTTTATGTCATAAATATTATTTACTTCTTTCACAACACATATCTTTATACATTATCTTTTTATGAAAGTGATAACAACGTTTTTGGAAGTGTGGACTACCACCCCCTCATGCAATGTGATTCATTCATAGGATAAATTTAATGTAAAAAGAATGGTTTTAATTAAAAATATTCTAATTAAAACACTTTATTATATTAATTTAATAAATAAATTTTTTAAATATCATATATACCATTTTATTTATTACCCTTTCACACACTGGGAAAGTGTTAACATTGTTCCTCGACGTGTGGAATACCGCCTCCTCAACATGATGTGATTCCTTTTTCATAACAATAATTAGATATATAAATATTTATGATTAAATAATATTTTATTTATTATTTAACTGTTATTATGGAATTATATGGTGTTACTTACCTTCTTTCCATAACAAACATTGAAAATTAAGAATGTTCTTCATGTGTACGTACTACCTAACATATCTGTGATTGTGATGTTGATTCATTTTTCATAACCGTATGTAATGATTGATCTTAAAAGTATAATATATGTATAAATATTATAATTATGTCATTATTATTATATATGTGTAATATAATGATCCCATTGACCATAGATGACCTACCAATGTTGTTTTTGACACATAAATCAAATTTGGTCAAAACACCCAACATTATATTAATTGTTTATGTACATTTACAGAAAATGGTAATAAGTGAAATAAAATTATTGATAAACATCTAAATTTTTATGATTCGTGTTGAAAATTAACATAATTTTATTATATATGATGTTTATGGACATTTACCCTAAAGGAAACATGAGTTAAGAGATTTTCTCACACTATTTACTTTTGTCATATAAATGAAATGTTCACCAGTTACCTATTTTAGGTGATGAATATACTAAATTTTTTTATATATTATATAATGAATTAATTTATACTCATAGTATTTTAAAATTCCATTTCATATTATCCCTTCATGAGGTTTATTATTTAAAAGGCCACAAAGTGTTATGGGACACTTTGGAATGTTTAAAGTTTATTTTCCTCAATAATAACTTTAATAATCTTTCAATTGTATTTAAATTAAATGATATTATATAACCATCTTATAATAAAATGTTAAATTTTATCTTACCTAGTTATACATGACCATTTCCAAAAATTAGTACTATTTTCCCACTATTTGGTGCTCAAAATGTTCTAGAAAATGTTTTTATGAAAAACTAGCATTTTCGCATCTGTAGTTAGAGAAAATGTTTTCCTCTAAATATGATGTTTTATTAAAATGTTTTCAAAAATTATTTTAAAATGATTTGGTAAATAAAATTTTAACCTTTTTTCCCTTTTACCAATTTTTTTGAAAGGAATTTATTATTGCTTTCTCGATAAGGATGTTTTGAATCTTTTTTACCCTAAAAAAAGGAACATTCCTTTACCTTATACGTCATGTAAATATTTAATGACTGTTATTTAATTAATGATTCCTTTTCATTTCTGAAAGTTTAATTTTTAAAGATAATATTTTCAAAAGTGATTTTAAAAGAAATTTTTTTTCTAATGTCTTTACAAAAAAACCATATTTCCCTAAATAATTATTTTGAAATATATTTTCATATTATTTCAATTCATCAACAAAACAACCCATCTATTTTTACTCCATATAAAATTGGTTTTGTTTATACCATCCTTATTATTACAATAGATGGTTTATTATTGATTTGGTCAAGGATAAAATTCAAATTCACCTATATGAATCATTTTTTATTTTCCTTGAAATATTCAATATCTTATGATCATCGAACATTTTATTTCACCCTACTGATCCATTTAATTTATCATAAATATTAATTTTACCTAAAACATATACCATTTTACCTATGGTGTCTAGTGTGATATTAATTTGATTATTTAAGGAAATATTGATAATTCGGTATTATTTATTGAATACAGTTATTTGATAACAAATATTATTTATTTTGATTATTCGATATGAGGAATGCATTGGACTGGTAATGAAGAGTTTATCATAGACTTTATATAGATCCTCAATGTATTGGTAGGTTATCATGAGAAAAATATGGTTTACAAATTAAATGGGTTTATGTAAGTATCTTTAAATCATCATGTGAATAGTATTTATGGTATATGTTTTCATGTGCCATAGACATGAAGTTCATTTAGAAAGAATTTCCTTCATATTAGTTTCAGTTATTATCCATCCATGATAATTTTCATTAACATGTCGATGGATAAATTACATTTTTCGTTAAATGATTAAATAGAATTTGTTTTAGTTTCTTACCATTCCATATTTAATTTTCGTTATATAGATATTGCAATGACTTGTGTTTCTAGTTATTATCTTACCATATTGTGTATTAACTTCACTATAAGTTTATGGATTATATGGAATGTGCGTTCAGTTATTTACCATGTCATAATTATTAATCTAACTTATTCATTGTTGATTCTACTATATTTTACTTTTATTGAGCATTTGAGCTCACCCTTATTATGTTTTATTCCACATGAATCTATGTATCATACTACAAAAGATATGTGGGGACTTAATAGATGGATAAGAGTCATCATCATAGATATTTATTTAGATACAAGAAAAAAATTATGTTTTAATTAGTGTATTATTTTATTGTTTATTTAACTAGTATACCAAGTCAACTACAATCTTCTATTCATTGAGGCTTGATTCCCTGTGATCATGCCTATGTAATTGATAGCAGACACCAGCTTTGGGGCTATTAAAGTCTGATCATTTCAATTGGTATTGAAAGGTGTTTTGTAACAACCATGGGAACTAGATTTTGGAAAACACATGTTAGGGAACATAACCATAAGATATAATTTTAAGATAATAATAGAATAAAATCATAGAATTTTGGTAATATAGATATTTTGTCAATCATCATAACCATACATCCCTATCTTGAGAGTAAAAGTGGATATAGTTCAGGCATAGATGTACTTATGTGTAATAACTCTAACAAGGTTTCTGAACCAAAATCGGGATAACCTAGTACACGACAATGGCCCTTATTACACGCCTTATTTTACAATCCCAATGTATATTATCAGGATAATCAAAATTTTATTTACAAACTAGTATGATGAATTTTAATGGATAATGACAATGAATAATAAATGTTAAACCAAAGGTGTTTTATATTTAAAAATAAGGTTTCAGGATTTGGGAATATGGTGAATGATATTATGGATAAAATATAGACAAAGGAATGATATATGTTGAAATATATGGATGAAGTGTATATGTATTAGGGTTTTATTTAAAACCATAGTCAAAAGTCTATTTAGTTATTAACATTATTTCAAGGATGACAATCATATTTATTTTTTGAAATTATGTTAAATATGTATTAGAAAAGGAAAACCTATAAAAATAGTGACAACTAATAAAATATAGAAAGTCCATGGGTCTTGAACCCATGACCTAAGGATGATAATGGTTTCACACCAACTACTAACCAACACAATGTCCTGGTTAATTTTTCACTATTTTAGTTAAATAATTTGATGAATAAATGTTAATGAAAACTGGTAGTATCACATTTAAAGATTACAAATTAATCTATAAACTCTATTGGTTTTGGAATATAGTTTTTGAAAAATTTATAGACTTTTCACTCTGTTATAGGACTTATGATCCTTTAAAATATTGTTTTAATTCTTCATGCATTAAAAATTAATTATTAGTAATTAATTTCTAGAAGAAAAATAAGGAATTAGAATTTGGTTGAAGTAGAAACAAAAGATAGAATTGATAATATGAAGTATAAAACTAACCAATATTTATATTTCTTTATATTATTAGGTAGTAAAATAATTGATCAATACTTTTAAAATAGTCTTAGAAAAATGTTGTCCTAATAACTTAATTTATAATGAATCTATATTATTCTAAATCATCAAACATTCATGGCTTTAAAGCCCACAAAATTCCATTGATAATTCACTTGTTTGTGATTTATGAACTCAATCACTCCCAATAAATATTTACCCTTTTACTACAACAAAATATCTCAACTTTATACTAATGTTCTCATACTCAGATACCTAGTTATATGTTATCCCACATGAACTTTTCACATCCCATTCTCTCTATTCTATACGATTTTTTTATGAACCATTCTCTTGATGTGGGATTTCAATATAAGAAATATCAAACAATATATAACCAAAGTCAATTTTAAATTGGGTTGATGAAATTTAATTAAGGAGTTGATAATGTAACACCCCAAATTTCTAAAGTAAGAACATTGTAGTCGACAGCGTGAATGAATGGCAACACCAAGCGCATAAGAGAATATAGTATCTAGATACTTTATAATATATATAGGATTTAAAATTTATTTTATATCATTCAATTCATGCAACACTATTTCAGCATGTGTTACATGAAAGAGCTTCCTTCCTCAATAGCTTACATTACACGCAAGATAGAGTTTCACCAAATAATAGTGTATTATTAAAAAAATTACAGTTTAATATAAAATGATAGAACATAGCTGTTATATTAGCAGTTATGAATAGTCTTAACTAACATATTAAAATCTATGGCTTACACAAATATAAAATAAATTCATGGGTTTCAAATTGTTGTAAAACTATAATAATAACTAATTGGAAATAAAATATTTTATTATTATGCTTCTAAAGATGTTTTATCATAATAACCATAATTAATTAATTATAGTAAAAGAATATAGTTAAATATATATGTCATATATTCAATATAATATTTTGAATATTCATCCACTGTATTTATTATGTATAAGATAAGAACAACCCCTATTTCTCCCATAAAAAAGAATATTTTTTTAAAGTCAATTTTAAATCCTTTTAATAGAAAATCAATTTAAAATAGAAATATTGACACTTATATTGATTAATTTGTCAAAATAATCAAAATATTTGAAACAGAAAAATAATATTTAGATTATGGTGAATTTTTGGTACTATTGTGGGAAGTTTCATTTTTTAATAAATAGATAGAAATACTAAATTTCAGTCAAAACTTCTTTTTTATCAATTTTTTTATTTAGATTATGGTGAATTTTTTGTACTTTTTTGGGAAGTTTTATTTTTTATTAAATAGATAAAAATACTAAATTTCAGTTCAAAAATTCTTTTTTGTCAATTTTTTCTATAAGGATAAATTATAATTTTAACTATTATTAAATGATCAATTATATAATATTTTTATAAATTAATACAATTTGTGACATTTTATTCAAATTCGGTTTGAAATTGACTCTAAAAAACATAGCAATCTTTCATTTGTTTTTAATTTTTAAAACCTGCATTGTCGTCCTACACATAGGATGAATATTAATTCAATTTATTCCACTTCAATGATTGTATATAATAATAATGAATTCCATATTTGGAGTTAGTAGAATTTATAATTTCTAATAAGGGAAAATATTTTTTTTCAAAAAATACTAGAGAATTTAATTAAAATTAATTATAACAATTAAGGTCAAATTAAGCTTAATAAGGGGCTAAACATTAGCCATAATGACAAAAAAATCCATTACACTTGTCCAACATCTATTTTCGGGCCGTATATCCAACCTTTCCTCACTTGTATTGTGTTAGGACCATTATCACATCCACTTATAGCATGAAAAACATTGGAAAAATTCAATTGTCCAAATATTACCATAGTGACACTCCTCTTTCACTATAAAAGGCCACCACTTCTCCTGATTTTTCACAAATCTCAAACCACTTAGGTTCAGCCTACATATTCCCAAATATCTTTAATAAATCCCTCCCATGTACCTTAAATCCTCCCATTTAGAATAAATTCTTCCAAGAATCCTTTTCGTATAAACTAAAACGAGTTACCTAATTCTTAAAGTAATGCTATCAAACGATCTATTTTATCTCATTTACTCCTCCAACCCATCAAATGTTTCTAAATAATGATTATATAAATAAAATAGTATTATAAATATACTACGATGTTGTTTTATTAATTTTTATATCTTCACTTACACACATCTCCATCTAATGGATGACGGTCATAATGTTTTTGTGAATAGTGAACTACCGCCTCACGAAATGATGATTGTTTGTTCTTCCATTACCACCTCAAATAGTGGTAATTAAGATTTAAACTATGTTTATATATGTTATATATGATATTAATTATGAATTTAAGATTATTTAGTTATTTTACAACACTTATCATTAGAAATTTCATTTTGTGTAAAACTGATAACATCGTTTGTGGATGTGTGGTCTGCCGCACACTCAAGCGATGTGATTTGTTCACATAATACATAGAATGAATAAATTAAGGGTTTAAATAAGAATATTTTACAAATAAAAAATATATATTATAATCATGAAATAATTACAATCATTTTAATATAATATATTCCATTTTCATTAATACCCATTCAAACACTTGAAAAGTAATAATGTTAATCATGGACGTATGGACTACCCCTCTTCGACATAATGTGATTCCATTTTCATCACTATAATTATATATAGGTATATATGATTAAATAATATGGTATTTATGATATAATTAACATTATGAAAAAATATGGTATCACTTACCTTCTTTATAAAATGATCATTGAAAAATAATAATGTTACTCATGTGCATGTACCACCTACCATATCCAGGAGTGTAATGCCGATTCATTTTTCATAACTTTATGTAAATATAATTTTTAAAATTATAATTGATATATTAATATGATTATTATTTCATGATTATTATTCTTTATATTCTATATAATTACCCTTTTCACATCAGTTTACCTACTAATGTCCTTTTGCAACATAAATCAAATTTGGTCAAAACACCCAGTATAAACATAATTGTTTAAGAAGTTGTACACAACATGATAATAAGTGAAATAAAATTAATTATAAACATGTAAAATGTTCTGAATAAACTATAAAATTGACATTAATTTAATATACATTCCGCTAAAATATGTTAACAAAAAAGTAAACTCAATGAAATGGATTTTCATCTCAATTTTTTACTTTTATGAGATAAATATCATGTTCACCACTTAAATATTTTTTTGTGATGCATCTAATATCAATGTTTATATATTATTTCATGAATTTATTTATCATAATGGTTTTTAACACATTAATTTAATATTATTATTTCTTGAGTTTTATGATTTAAAATGTTTCAAAATGGTATGGGACACATTGGAATGTTTAAAGAATATTTTCCTCAATAATCACTTTAATTATATTTAAATGGTATTTAAATTTGAGTAAATCATAGGAAAATGTCTGAATAAAACCTATAATTTTCTATGTTTTGGTTATTCATGAATGTTTTTATGTATTAGCTCTATTTTTTCACTCTTTGAAACTTATAATTGTTATAGAAAATATTATTAATAAAACCCAACACTATTTCTATCTTTATTTTGAGAACCTATTTTCTTATAAATATATTGTTTTATTCACATATTTTTAAAAATCCTTCTAAAATGATTTAGTAATGGAATTTTTACACCTTTTTTTACCAATGATTTCAAATTAATTTCTTGTCATTTTTTGAATATGATTTTTCAAACCTTTTTACCATTAAAATTGTATGTTCTTTTACCTCTTATGGAAAGTACGGATTTAATCACCGAATTTTTTTTAAAGATTAATTTTCATTTAAATAATGTTTTTTTAAATAAAATATTTTCAAAAGTTATTTTAAAATAAATGGTTTAAAAAATATTTTACAAATCAAAATGATATTTTCCCAAGAACTATTTTAAAAGAAATTTTTATAGTATTTCTAGTCATCATCAATAACATCCCTATATTGTTACTCCACTTGGGATTTGTTATATTGTTACCAACCTTATTGTTCATTTGGATGGTTTGTTATTTAATTAGATAATGATATAATTAAAATTCATATACATGACTCATTTTTTTATTTCCCTTGAATTATTCAATATTCTATTATCATTGAACATTTAATTTTCCCTAGTTATATATTTCATTTATTATGGATATCACAACTGACTAAACCATATACAATTTTACATATGTGGTCTAGTTTGACAGTTATTTGGTTATTTGGGGAAATATTGATAATTTTATATTCATTATTCAAAACAAATATTTGATAACACATATTTTCTATTTTGATTATTCGATACAAGGAAAGATTTGGACTGGTAAGGAAGAGTGGATCCAAGACTTTGTATATCTCATCGATTGATTGATAGGTTTTAATGAGAAAAATAAGTTGCACAAATTAAACATGTTTTTATCCATAGTTTTAAATTGTATTGTGAATGGTCATGATGGTATATGATTTCATGGGCCTTATAAATGATGTCCATTAAGAAATCATTTACTTCATTTTAGATTTAGTTATTATTCATTCATGGGATTTTGTGTCTACATATCAATAGATACATTTCATTTTCAATTCATTGATTAAATTTCATGAATTTTAACTTCTTTACATTACAAATTTATTTTTCCTTATCTAGTTATTTGAATGACATGTGCTTAAAATTTTTACCTTTCCATATTGGTTATCAACTTCCCTCTTAGTTTATCGATTATTTGAAATGTGACTTATGTAATTTAACATGCCAAATTATTATTCCTGTTGATTCATTATTTATTCCTTATTATTTTTCTCATACTGAGTATTTTATGTCACCCATATTATGTTTCACTTCATAGAAATAGAAGAAGCATACTATGAACGATATTCAAGGATTTACTAGATGGATTAGAGTCATCCTTGATGTTTTTTATTTAGAAATAATGAATAGTATTTTCTAATTAATATATTATTTTATCATGTATGTATCTAGGTTACCATGATTACTAGGTTATTCAGTTCTTTAGGGATTTATTGATTTTAATCTAGACAATTTAGGTGATATTAGACACCCACTTTGGGCCTTTTGGGGTAAGTTCTCTGTATTTATGCCAATGTAATTCTTTCAATAGTTATCTGGTCTTTATGAATGAAAGTAATATCATAATGGATGCACACGGACCCATATATTGTTTCGTGTTTCACCCACATAGGGCTATTTATAAAGAGCATGGAATGACAATGAATTGATTGTACCAAATCCACTAAGGCTCACGAAAATTTGATTTATGCATATTTTTAATCTATTCCTAGTCTCTCATCCTTTACAAGGACTAGAGTTAGCTTACTTATTTCTTGAGGGTCACTCACTATTTCTCTTTCTCTGGCTCACTGCCAGTGGAAAGGATCACCATATTCCTTTTCCTTCTCTCACTACTTTAGAAGTTGTCCACAAATAGTTTATAGACTTGTAGTTCCACTCAATGTAATGAATGAACACATCCTATGTTGTAGGTATATGGTCTATTGATGTCATATTTTCACTCATATATGATATTCAATTTTCTTTGTATAGATAGTTTGTTAAAATTACTTTTGCGAACTCTTTTGGTCCCTTTGTGAACTTCTTTACTCCCTCGGTGAACTTCTATGCCTTGCATCATTTGAGTTCCTCACGGACCACCTCTTTTTATAATGAAAAACTTATCATCTATAAAACACCAACACATCTATGAATAACCTATGATTTCACAGACCACCTATCCTTCCATAGACGTATATCGACCCTTCTTTTCTTACATTATTATTACATAATTTTAAAGATGAAAAAATAAAATAGTCACACAACCAGAATCCAGTGGTTTAGTGTCTTGGGAAAATTAGGAAAATACATGAGGTTTACAAAAGAGAACCTAAACATTTATTTATTTCAATCTTAGTTATCTTCTTAGAGGTCTTCCTATTCTCCTTAGTATAAGTAATCTGGTAAGGATATAAATCAAAAAGAGGTGAGATAAATTCCCCGTAAGAGGATACATAAGATTATGAAAGAATATAACATAGAGTTAGAAAAATAATAATCACCATAACATATAAATATTGTCATACTCATGAGAGTAAGAATTAATATATGTGTTGAAATGTGGAATGCATAAAAATAAAACATCATGTCTTAGAGGTTAACTACCAAACGTAGTCATGAACAATATTAGTATCATGTTCACACATATTTCACTTTTATCATATGATACATCACATTATCCAATGAATTATAGCTGTATATAATTATAGGAACACATATCAGCTCATTACATTTCCATTGTTCTGTATAATTCTGAGTGCACCCGTCACATCAGAACATTTACATTATCATGCATGCAACATAGAACATATATCAATAATGGATGTAAAATAACCCATGGAATGGAATGAGATTAATTTCATAAATCATCCATTCATAAACTTTGTGTTCCCAAATGAAAGAGGTAATAACATACTTTATATAAAAATCATTAACATTGAGTGAAGAAGAAACAATCTTGAGATGTAAAAGGTTTTTTTTGAGAGATTGGTTCTTTTGGAAAACATTGCATTTTTCATAAAATCATATATAAAAAATGAATATCCCATAAAAAGTAAGATAATGATGATGAAATTATATTTACGGAATTCATATACTGAAAATGTGGATAAAGAGGGAAACCCCAAAGAAAGAGAGATTTGGGTTCGACAATTCCCCTTACCTTGTGACTAAATGATTTCATCACTTTAATATCGTATATAATCAAATTAGACTAATTAATTAAGAAATAAATAACCTTTTAAAAATATATTTTATTCATTATAGTTTAATTATTTTCATTTATGAGATTTTCTATGAGTTATATAGTTTAATTTCATCCTTTAGGAGCATTCGTTTTCATTGTTTTGGTGATTGCTTCATTTGTATACATGAATGGAAGTTAATTTAAAATGAGGATAAATATCCTAAAGGTTTATTACATGTTATTAATGATATTAAATAATTTTAAATTAAATTATAAATTTTTTTTATGGAATGAGAATGAATCATTAGATGAATGTAAATGATAAACATTTTATGTTGATTTGGGAGGTTTTTCGATCACAACAAACTCATTTTGTTTTATCATTTAGTCTCATATATATAAGATAATTATAGAACATAAAAAGGGTTATATCATAAAATTTTTAAAAACATCAACCATTTTATGATTTTATTAATATCCATGTAGGCGTCAATGGAAAATGAATGAACATCACCCACAATGTTGTTTAATTTACACATCATGGGCGATGCTTTCATTTTTAAAATAAAAGAGAGAGGGAGATGATTTTAATGATGGATCATCCATTTACATTATATAAATAAATTATTCAAAACATACAAGAGTTATGATTCATTTTTTATAATATAAGGTTAGTAAAATAGAATAATAGAAATGAAATTGTAATGAAATTAAAATAAAAGAAATATGATTTTACCTCTAAAATCTCTCCTCCTTGAGAACGTCCTTAGGGAAAATGTTTTGGACTTTTGAAGAGACTAGGATATCATGGATGTGGGTAAGGGGATAAGGAAAATGTATGGGGTATATTTTGGGAAAGGATATAATAATGAGAGGTTTTATGAGAAGAAGGGGTGAGGGTGGTATTTATAGTGGAGGAGAGGGGTGTTATCTCATTATTTAATTCATTAGTTTATTATTTTTCTCAAGACAATAATTAGTGTTGATTAATGAGAATAAATATAGTAATTATATAATATGAGTTACAAAAAATGGTGAATAAATCATCCTTATACAAATAAGGACTCAAAATTTTAGGTACTTAGCATGTATAACAAATTATTGTATTTTACTATTCATAAAAAAAATCAAGTATTTTAGAAAAATACAAACAAATCAACCTAATCATTATTTGAAATTTAGAATTAAAACTGGAAATGTGTTTTATAAAAATAATTTTCTATATATGTGTAATTTAATATTTAATTAAAATCATAAATTACATAGAAAATACTGATTTTAAAATTATAACTAACTATATAACACATTGAAAATTACATAATATCTCATAAAATTATATTAAATCCTATGACATAAAAATATTAATTTATGAATATATATTATTAAAATAAATTTCATGAGAACTAATCCAATAGGATTTTCAAATCTCAATCTCCTTTGATTTCTAAAGAGAAATATCATATTGTATCTTCGAGCATTTGAATAGACCTTTTAGATTTTCCATTTTTTTAGAGATTATAGGATATGATGAAATTTAATTTAGTACTCAAATCATGTTAAATAATCCTCCAAATTTTTCATGTGAACAAGGGATCACGGTCAGAGACAATTCAATGTGGAACCGCATGTAGTGTCATAACATCCTTCACATATATATTTTCAATTTTTACAAGGGAGAGATCATCCCTAATATAAATAAAGTGGGTAGTCTTGGTGAGTTGGTCCACCAAAAACCATATTGAATTATTTCCATTGGATGTCTTTGGGAGATCTGTTACATATTCTTTAGTGACATTCTCCTATTTCCACATGGTTATAAGAATTTGTGGCATCATTCCATTGTACTTCTATCACTCAACACTAACATACTGACATAACAAGAACCTTGAGATGTAATCTAAAATAACCTTCTTCATGATGTCCCACCAGAAGTATTCTCAAAGATCACAATAAATCGGGGTACTCTTAGGATGGATAGAGAAAGTTGAGAAATGTGTATTGTCAAATAGATCCTTCATTATCCCCATAAAGGAAGTTACATAGATAATCATTCCAAGCCAAATCACACCATCATTATCAATATGGAACTCTTTCAGTCTCCCTTCCATTACTGCATTAACATTATTTTGTAACTCTGGATCATCCATGTGTGCCTACATAATCGTCTCATGGATAGATGATTCTTAAATAATTTGGGAAAGGTAGTATTTAGTCCTTACCGTTATTATTTATAAATCCATCCTTTTCATGCCCCAGATGATAGGTTATTTCTCAATCCACAACATGGATAGAGGAGTAGGATATTTTCTGATATGATCATCAACTACATTATTTTCCATTCCATGATAATAATGAATAGATAAATCAAAGTATTTGATTAGATATAAAAATCAAAATTGATGTATTTAAAGCTCATTTTATTGTGAATATATACTTTATGATCTCTGGATCTGTATATATATCACACTTCTCATAATAGAGGTAGTAACAAAATATTTTCAAGAAAAAAATCAAAGCTTCTAACTTTAGATCATGTGTCGAGTAGTTCTTCTCGTGGATATTCAACTGACATGAGTTGTAGGCCATAACATAATCATTTTTCATGAGTACACAACCTAATAAATTCTATGAAACATCACTATATTTCACTAAATATTCTCTAATTTTTGGTAAAGTGAGTACATGTGCAATGATTAGACACTTCTTTTTCTCCTTGATGCCTTCCTCACATTCGTTTGTCCAAACATACTTTTCCCCATTCCATGTTAACGTAGTTAAAGGGATTGAAAATCATGATAAATTTCTCAAAATATGTCAGTAGTACCTAGCTAATCTATGAAAACTGTAAATTATTGTTACACTGGAGGGCCTAATCCATTCCCAAATTGACTCTATTTTTAAGGGTCCATATAAATTCTCTGACTTGTGATCATGTGCCCCAAAAATGCATCTTACTGTAGTGAAAAGTCCAACTTATTGAACATGGAATTCAACTTATCCTTCTTTAATGTTACCAAAAAATCCTTAGATGTTCTTAATTCACCTCCCTACTCTTGGAGTTGATGATAATGTCATTGATAAACACTACCAAATTTTTTTAGGTAACATCTAAATACTCCATTCATAAAATTCCAAAATATTTTAGGGGAATTTTTTTGTATAATGGACATTACCCAAAAATCGTACTGCACACACCTTATATTAATGGTCATATTCTGAATATATTTCATCTTCACCTTCAGCTGATGATATCTAGAATGAAGATCCACCATTGTGAAGCACTAAGGTCCTCATAACTGATCGAACAATCATTAATCCTTAAACAAGGATACTTTTTTGTTGTGGTGGTTTTGTTGAGTTCTTTATAATTGATATACATCCACATTGATCCATCATTCTTCATAACAAATGCCACTAGTTCACCCCAACATTATGCACTTGTGTGTATGAACCCTCTGTCTAAATACTCTTGTAGCTTCTTCTTTATGTCCTCTAGTTCGATAGGATCCATCTTATAGGGACACATTGATATAGGTGTAGCTCCAGTTATAATTATTATTGAGAAATCTCTATCATGATTATGTGTGAGTCTATGTAACTCTTTAAGAAATACATCAATGTATTCCCATATGATAATAATTTCCCATATGTTGACACTTTCCATCAAATAAACCATTATAGTTAGGTATGAGTTTTGGCAGGGAAATAACACCCACACATTGGAAGTATTTTCCAAAATAGATTCATGATCTTTATTTCATTTATAGCAGAGCATGGGATGGTTTAGAATATTAAATGATATTTACTTTTACATAATTTTTAATAGTGATATATATAAAGAGAGTCAATATATCAACATTACACCATCGAATTCTATGAATGGAAGTATTACGATATTCACTGGAAGTATCTTTCCAAATAAGCCTTTAGGAGAAGAGTCCAATAATTGGGATACAATGAATCCCCATTTAGTTTTTTATAGATGTATCTACTTCAAGGTTTGGAGTCTTTAGTTTTGGAAAGATTTAATGAAATAAAGGAATGTGTAGAACCAAAATAAAATAATACTTTTTTTATCATTAGTGAAAAAGATGTGTACCTTATATGGCTTCATCTGCATACTCTACTTCAGCAGTACTAATGGCAGAATATTTTCATCGATCCTTTGGATTTGGTGGCTAATGGAATTTATTACCCATGAGGACTCAAGGTTTAATAAATTATCTTTCATAGTACCCTTTCTCTTTAAAGTTGTCGCATTGGACCATGGGTGGTGCTCCCCTTTCCTCCAGTACATTTTCTTAATTCCTCATTTCATTTTTAGATTCATGAACTTGGTATCCTTATCTCACACACATGAATAATTTCTCCATTCCTTTGATATAGTTCCCTTTATTCTTATTCCCACATTTCTACATGTGGGTGGTCGAGTTTTCTTTTCCCCTTTTTCTTGAGATCCTCCTATTTGAAGCTCTAAATTTCATCTTTTATCACCATATCCAAGAGACCATTTTCCGGACACCATCTCCAATTTTGGAGCACATTGAACATATTCATCGTAACTCACAATGTCTTCAATTTCTATATCCTTTCTATGTTTTAGTTTTAAACCACTAAATAATCTATCATTTTTTCTATCATTGTTGATAACAAAAACCTGAATCATACCTTAAAAGACTTGTAAAATTTGTTTCAAAGGTCATGAAAGATTCTACATCATTTTTCTTTGATATCTATGAATTCTATCCCCATATTTGTTTAAATAGTTCAAGGGAAATACTTATTAATAAATATTATATTGATACCTTCCCAATCTATATCATCAATTCCATTCATCATGTTAGTGTTATTAATAAATTTCAACCATTGAATGGCCTCTCCATCAAAATTGTTAATGGATAGAGTCACATTATCCACCACAGAATTGTGAATAACGAAAAAGAACATCCCTATTTAGTTGACCCAATATTACATGACATGATGATCATAAGATCTATTAAACATCAGTGATCATTTCTGAATAAAAAACTCGATAGCGATTTTCTCCCTATTATGTGAGGGTGGAAATTCCACATTATTAAGGTTATTTTTCATAATATGAGATAGGTGGATAAGAATCACCATGAAATTATGAACTCAAACTCCTAAAACATTGGGGAAATTTTTCATTCACTCATGGAATTGTTCCCCACATGGGCTGTTGGCCTGATTTCTCTAGTTCACACCATTTCCTAAAATAGAAAGTGTTTGAAAAAAACATATGTCAACATGTCCAGAATAAATAATTTAAATATTTCTGTAATTAAGTCTAAATTCATATCTTGTGGGATCCCTATGTTTAGATTTTTATAAAACAAAGCGTCTTTGGTGATTACATATATGTAGTCTCATGGTTGGGTTTTTCATTAATGTTCTCTAATCATAATTCCCAAAATAACTAGACCATGCTATGATACCAACTATATAGACCCTACTTTTGTTACATTATTATTACATCATTTTAAAGTTGATAAAAATAAAAAAGATACCAAACTAGGATCCAAAGTTTTAGTGTCGTGTGAAAATTAAGACCATACGCAACTTTTACAAAATAAAACATAAAAAATTTATTTAATTCCTTCTTCTATAGATTCATAGAAGTCTTCATATTATCCTTAGTACAAGTAACAAAATGAGGATATACATTAAAAAAGGGGTGAGTTAAAATTCCTCTAATAGGATAGATAAGATCATGAAACAATATAAAATGAGGTGACAAAATTAATTATCATCATAGCATATACATAGGATCATAATCATGATAGGAAGAATTAATAAATGTATTGAAATGTGGCAATGCAAAAAAATGAAACAACATGACTCTGTTGTTAACTACAACCTATAATTGTGAAACAATATAGTATCTTGTTTACATGTATTTCACTTCTCTCATGAGAAACAACACATTAACCTATTTATTGGATCTATATATAATTCTGGGAACACCCGTCACATCATAACATTTACATTGTGTTATATAATATAGGGCACACCTTTCACATCATATCATATACATTATCATGCATGGACCATAGAACATACATCAATCATAGAGATAGATTAACCCCTGTAAATGAATTTTTTTCATTAAATAAATCACAAAATCTTGTAGTTTGGTTTCGAAACATAAATATGGAATAGCATACTTGATATAATAATCATCAACCATGATTGATAAGAAACAATCTCGAGAAGTTAAAGCTGTTTTTTTAAAGACTAGTTATTTTGGAAAACATTGTGTTTCTCATAAACTCAGGTTGAAAACAATTATATACCATAAATTTTCATATGATGACTTAGAAATGGTATTTATGGAATATCCATACTGAAATTGGGGTAAAATAGTGAAATACTAAAGAAAGTGAGAGTTTAATTCGAGAATTCCCCTTACCTTTAATCTAAATGAATTCTTCACTTTAATTTCCTATATAATCACATTAAATTAATTAATGAACAAATAAATAACCATTTAAATATAAATTTTATTCATTATGGATTTATTAAGTTCATTTATGTGCTTTTCTATGAGTTATATAGTTTAATTTTATCATTCAGAAGCATTTATTTTCACGGTTTCCATGATCAGTTCATTTTTATACATGAATAGAAGTTCATGTAAAACTGTGGACAGATATCTAGAATTATTATTATATCTTATTAATGATATTACATAAATTTAAAATATCTTATAATTAATTTTTCTATATTTCATGAGCTTGAATCATTAGATAAAAGTTAATGATTATCGTTTTAGGTTAATTTTGGTAGTTTTTGATCATAATGAACTCGTTTTATTTTATAAATTAGTATTATGTATTTAAGTTTGTTATATAAAATAAATATGGTTATAAAATAGAAATTAAAATATATTTTCAACAATTTAATAGATTTATAAATATACTTGATGGAATTAATGGAAAATGAAAGAGCAATGACCAATATGTCTTTAATGGGCACACCACTGGTGATGATTTCATTTAAAAAATAAAAGAGAGATAGTGAGGAGTTTAATGATGAATTTTCCATTAACAAATGAAATTATAGTATATCAAACATATTAAAGTTATAATTTCATTTGGATAATATAAGTTTAAGATAAGTGAAGAAATAAAATGAAATTGGAAAGAAATTATAAGAAAATGCAAGAGGATTTTTCCTATTAAATATCTCCACCTTGGGAACCTCCTTAGATAAAAGGTTTTTTTTTTATTTTTATGAGACCAAGATCTATTCGATGTGGGGAAGATTCTAGGTGAGAGTGTTGGGTAGAATCATGGCTTGTCTAAAAAATTGAGTGGTGTGAGGAAAAGAGGGGGTGATGGTGGTATTTATAGTGGATGAGTGGGGTGTTTTCTCATTATTTAATTCTATTGTTTATTATTTTTCTCAATACAAGAAATAATGTCAATTATTGAGACTATATATATTAATTTGAGCATTTGTGTTCGAACTATGGATTCATAAACCTTCCTTACATCAATATTGACTAAAAAATTCAAGTATTTAGCATTTCACTAAAATTACTCGATTTTATGAAAATAATGTTCTAAATATGAGTAATTTAATTTTTATTTAAAATCATCATTTACTTGGAAAATACATATTTTAAAATTATAACTAATTTTACAGTACTTTAAAAAAATACATAATATCTTATAACATTATCTTAAAAGAATAAGATATCAAAATATTAATTTATGAATAAATTTTATGAAAATACTTTTTTTAATTTATTAAATTAATAATAAAATTTTAATTAAATATTTATGACTGAAAAAATTCCAAAACATAACTAATAATTTTAGAAACATTTTTTTACTTAGACTATAATATAATTTTTTAATATATTTATTTATAAGAAGCCAAAATTTCATTTATAATTTCATAGGTGATGAGACTATTCATTTGACCAGTTTAATATTCATAAGGATTATATTTATATTCCTAATGTTAAGATACTATTTGATTAGTATTTACACTTTAACTTCTAGAAATACTTCCATTTTCTTTATTTTTTTATTTATAAAGCATTAATTACGGTCTGTAAGTGATTTTATGATATTTTTACTATATTAAATTACTATAATGAGGAATAAATTTTTTGAATAAAAATTTGGGTCGTTACAGGATGACCTCTCCTTTTGTGGTCCTCTTCCCCATCCATGATCCACCTCTAGGTCCACGAATAACTGATGCTTTATTGACCACTTATGATATGTTGTATTTCTTCCATTTTGTTCAACAAAGTACCAAAAAAACCATTAATGGAATTTTTCCTGCAAACTACATCACCTTTCACGGATTTCACCATCGTGAACTCTTCTCCTTCGTAGAATTCTCCTTCGTTAACTAATTCAGACATCACCAAATTCTTTCTAGAGCGATGACGATTCCAAATGAAATGTTATCTCAAATTAACATATGATTATTGGTATTTATATTTGAAATTAGATTAAAAAACCTTCTAATCTGAGTTGCACAGACATATGATGTGATAAATCCTTTACTATGTACCCCAATGCAGTCCTCATAGCATCTTTCTCCTTTGTGAAGAAAATGTCTTCCGAAAATAGTATCCTTTTTGATAGCCTAAATTACCTCCTCAATCCAAAAATGAAACACCTACCATGAAAAAAATCCTCCCGCAATGTGCAAGAATCTCATGGACTATTTTTTCTACATGGTCCGCATACCACTCTTCATGGTCCAAATAGTGATGTTATATGAAAATATTCTTCGACAATCACCAACCAAACCCATTCACATTCATTTGACATTATCAACAAACACAATAAACCCAAAAAACACTGAGATGGTCCTTGAGGGATTTTTTTCAAACAATATCCCCCTTTGTATTAGTTAACAACTCTTAACATTTTTATACCTTTTTGGGGATTCTTGTATCATCTACCATCATTCAATTCATTCAATTTAGATTGAAATAAGTTATTTACTAAATAGAGAATCTAATACCACATGATCCAGGATCATCATGAGAAAGAATATTATAACAAAAATGTCATTAATGAATCACTTCACTTCATTCCCAAACCACTAATATACTTTCATCATGAACCTCAACTATTGTAATATACAAAATTTTATCAATCACCAATAAAATCATCAGATCTAAAACTCCCCCTAATTTAATACTCCACCTATTAGATTCTCCCTATATTTATTAAGATATTTTCTATATTTTTTATAGCTACAATTTCTCCTCTTTTTTCAACCTATCCGAAGGAAAAATCATTATTTTCAATAATAGGGTAATTAGAACAGATCAACACATTAGGAAAGAACACATAAAACCATGGGGAGGGGCTCCCACTTAAACACATATTTCCTGTGAGGGGAGTTGACTGAACTTCAAGATCCAGTCTATGACATTCATATGATTCTTTGGGTAAGGACTTTTTTAGAATGACTATTACCTATAGTTCTGTTGGCACATAATCTAACCTCATATGCCCTAGCTCAACCGTATCCTTGATAAAATGATAATTGATTTCATTGTACATATTCATTTAGTGATGGAATGGATTTCTTCTAATATTTATAATACATTGATTATTGTAAAGGATTCTGATCAGATACTTCACTTCAATTCCCATATAATCAAGATGATATTTCATCCATAATATTTTTTTGCATGGTTGAGTAGTCGCAATATATTTATATTCTATGATTTTCAATGAAATAAAATAATGATTCTTTCTTAGAAGAGAAATATAGAATTCATTGAGATAGAATGAATCACCTAACATTTAATGTATAAAATATGTTGATCCATCCCAATCTACATCTCTATAGACTAATAACTCTTGTTGATATTTATCATTGTTTAGCAAGCCGAATTCCACCATTATATTGATATATCAAAGTATTATTTTATCTTTAATAATGTTTCTTTCATTAGGATTAATTTGATACCATGTATTGTGTTACGTGTAAAAAATAATATTATGTCTTGTAAATATCAACTACTGTTGTCTACAAATGATTTTCAAATATTCTACGATATATTCATCTTAGTATCCACCAGAGTCTTTACCTATTTGGAATTATCCATTCAAATTTTCTCAAAAAATACTTGGAATACATATATTGATAAATAAATGATCCATTATTTCCTTATAACACTATCATCATAATAATTCATTACTATCACTATTAACAAATAGATTGTAATCATCTCCACCAAGATGAAAACCCAGCTTCTTAAAAAACCGATCTTTCCTTGAAAACCATAATATTAGTGCTTTATTTACCCCATATATCACCTTAATTATCTGAAAAACTCTATTCGCATGAGGATGAATGGGAAAACCATCTATCTTCTCAATATAAACTTTATCCTCCAAAAACCCCATTCAGAAATGCTATCTTGACATCCATATGGAAAACATTAAACTTCCATTAAAAAAATATGAAAAGGAATAATATGATTGTCCTTATCACTGAAATATGTGAAAATGACTGATAAAAAATGATACCCTCTAAATTTATGTACCCTTTTCATACTATTCATTCTTTGTTTCTAATTACTGCATCATCTTCATTCATTTTGTAGTGAAAGACTCATTTAGTCTGACCGGGAATATTATCTGTTGGCCTTAATAAAATCTCAAATTATTGATACATTTAAACTTGGTAAATATCATAAATTATTATCTTTATCCAATGTTTCCTCTCCATCTACATAATAAAAACATTTATGATCTACCCATGAGAATAGTGATGTCTACTGTAATGAATTCATTATTCTTGTTTGAAATGACATTACTCGATCCCCACTGATATTGTGTCTCTCTATTTCATCTTGAATCTTCAAATTTCATTATGTTATATATATTACATTTTAATATTAATGAAACATTTACTCCCCCTAATTCTTTAACCTCCTCATCACACTTATCAAATAACTTGTCACATTGTTGTTAAATATTTTGTTCATCCACTTCTATAGTGACATGATGGATTTCAACTACATTTCTCATCTTCTTGTTGAAACATTGCTAAAATTATCTTACAAATCCTTGGTTTCCATTGAGACTATTCATATTATTATAATATATAATTATTATCCATTAATATGAAAATCTTCTGGTATTTAGTCCCACTATTTTACCAAAAACATTCCTCTTCTCCAACATCATTTCTTCATGTCTGACTACAGGATTTAGAAAATTCTCTAGATATTTAACATTTTCTAGTTGAATCCCTCAACCAGCTATAGAACATTTACTCCTTTCAATTAATTAAACTATATTTTTTTCTTCATCACTCGTAACTAACTGAATCAATTGAAATTCTATAGAACATCACATTACAAATTTTTAATTTTTTATGCAACTTATTCGTGCATTGTATACTCCATACAACATTAAACACATGAAGGTTAGTTAATATAATTAAAATACATAGAGAGAGGGGGTATCTATAGAAACCTCAATAATAATGTTTTGGTTAATACTAATGGATCAAAACTTTGATACATTCTTGAAATCCACTATACTATTTTTAGCTTGTTCTAATTTCTCAGCCAATTCAACTGCTCTGGCCATATAAGTAGACTTTATTTTCCCACATGCTGAGTTTTCTTTTGATATTTAGCCATTTTAGGGTATGTATGATTTACAATTTGGTGTTTGAAAACCAGTAGTACATTTTTTTATTTGATTCTCCACAAAAATTCCATTTTTTATGATGCTCTCTATTATCATGATTCTATACTCTTGTCATCTACTATTACTTCTGCCTCCATTGGAGGGATCTTTGTTTGGAATCCAATTATCGCCTTGTGGAATGAAATTAAAATTTATCAAGGAATTAATTATTCATTTTTCTTTTATCATTTATCATTTATTGATGTTACCACACTATTTCATGCAAGTGGTGGGTCTTCTACTGAATGTAAATTCTTCTTACCCCCAATAGGAGTAGATCCTCCATTTTTCATCAAGGATTGTTCACATTATTTCAAAGAGAAATATTTTTAGAGTAATAGAGGGATTACTCAATACAAGTTTTGATGATTCCCTTGTGATTCCTATGATTCATTAAACTAATTTTTCAACTTATCCATTTTTCTTTTATTATAGGGTTTCCTATTATACACCACTCGAGTAGGGGATCTATTTTCGAGTTCCTTTTCCTTCAATACTTTCTTTCAGCTGAAATATCTTTTCAAATGCCTATGATTATAAAATATAAAGCATCTACCATTATAAACATACTTTGTCTCATCATGTCTTACCTAAGATATTTATGCTCCCATATTTCCTATTCTTCTTCAAACATTAATCCCTTAAGATTGTTGAAACCTAATTATTGTGTGTCCCTATCTCCCAAAATAATAGCAGTTGATGGATGGTTTCTTCTGAGAGGATTTCCTATCAGACTTTTCTGGAAGCGTTTAATTATTATCATATTTAGAAACATTTATTCCTTTATAATTTTAAATATAGTCCTTGGATTTATAATAAAAAATGATTTGTGGGCATTAATCCCCAAGAAATAGCGCATGAGGTCATTACATCCTGTAAAATCCTTTTAAGGTATTCCTATAACTCCTCCATTATTTTTCCTATTTCTTGAACAATTTTCATCGCTCTTTATATCATCCATGGGAGAGGGATAATCATATCCAATACTAGTTTTTTCCAATATAGAGTGCCTTTGTGATGAGAAAATACTTTCATGTTTCTCCTCTAAAGTAGAATACATTATTTTCATATCATCATCACCATCTACAGTATAATTAAAAAATAATGGAAAATAAAAATTTAAATTAGGACTGCCTTTGGAATTATATTTCTCCAATATTATATTCATTAATTTGTAATCTTCTACAAAATTTTTAATCTTTATATCCCTTTATTCATGTTTATCATTATGATCTCTGAGGAGATTATTCCCACTACTCATCTCATCTTCTAGATCTCATGTGAGCATATCCACCATGTCACTTTCCTTTTTTATTTTATATTTTTCTTGAGTAATAGCATAAACCAAGCATTAATTCTATTATTATATACTTTGGTTCTACAACACTAGTTCAGATAACTATTTTATAATTTTTTTTCTAGATTTTAGATTCTAAATATCATCTATGTTTAGATTCTTTCCATTTTCATCATTTTTTCTAACTTTGTAGACACATTTTGCAGTTATTCAACTTGGGAATAATTCTTCTCCCACAGATAAGTATGAAAATAAATGATCCTTCTATTTAATCCTTTGAACATGTTGAATTTAATATCCTGCACATGATGTACATATCTTAATATTTATTTTCTTCAGCCAGTTTCTAATTCAATTACTTTGCTTTTTGGACAAATTCGAAATTTGGTCTTATTTAAATTTCATCATCATCAGTAGTACAAAATTCACATGGAATATCATGTTCATCGCTCATTCCATTAGTATCATAGAATAAGCGAAGAGTTTCACTGTCTAATTCATCCTGGCCTTTCTTTAGTACATTTTTTGTATCTATCAATTAGATCAGCCTCTTTCTGCAGACACTACCACTCTATGAAATTTCACTAGAAATTATTATTAATTGAATTTCTACCCTTTTCCATGATATAAAAATATATAAGAAGTAAAAATTGATAAAATAAACTATACCTCTTATTCAAATTCATAGTTTCAAAAGGGACCTAAATACCTTGAGTGGTGCGGGTGAATTAGGGTATGAAAATTCAATTCAATGTTCATCCTACTCCACTAGTTCATTACTTATTTATTATAAGGGTCACATTATTTTCACTTAAGTGTTTATTAAAATATTAATATTTCCTTACTCATCAGGCATTGATTCTTTAATGTAATGATGGAATTAATAAACATGGGAACCTATATTTTTACATGGTTCACCCTCACTAGGAAACATCCAAGGAGTATATAATATGAATGTGTAGACTGTACAAAATCTAGTAATTCTCACTACCAAAAATGGTGGCTTGAGTTATTTATCATATATGCCGAGGCTAAATTCATTTAGAAGGTTTCATGTTAGCTCTCATATTTTCCAATGGTCACTCCAAAATTCTATTTCTCTAGCTCACTATTGAGGGAAATGATCAACGTATTCCTCTTCTTTTGTTGATTACTCTAGAAGGGTCCACACCTAGTTTACGGGACTATATATATATATCTAAATTTTTATGACTGAAATCTTACACAATTATAGGTATACTCATTATAGAAGTCTCATTTTCACATATATATATAATCCAATTTTTCGCATACTGTTTGTTTGTGGAAATTACTTTTGAGAACTATTTTGGTCCATTTGTGAACTTCCATGATTCCTCCGTGAATTGCCTTGCACTGTGTGGTGTGAGTGCACCACAAACCACATATTATTTCATTGACTAACTCTTCTTCGGTGGAGATCCCCCACTTACACAAACCACATATGATTTCGAATACCACCTCTCCTTCTGCATACGACATATGCTTATACAGACCGCTTTTGCTTCTATGAACTGCCTATGCTTCCATAGACGAGTGATTCTTTGCAGAATGACTCCCCTTCATAGTATCAATTAATTTTTGGGATATTGAACACCACAAAAACCCCTTCATGAAAATTTTTGGACAAATTTCCTCCCCTTTTGTAGAATTCTCCCTCAAAATATCTTATTCTTCGTGTAATTCTCCCCTATAGACTAATTCAGACTTCTCTATTTATTGTCGGAGAGATTTTGTTTTATAATGAAATTTTTGATCACCTTAAAATATTATTATTTTTTATTATATAGTAATATAGATCTTACAAATATGCTAATTTAAGTTACCAAAAAAATTATGTAGTGAAGCCTTCACCATGTACGGCTATGCGGTCTGCATAGTATCTTTCTCCATTTTAGAAACCAATGTATTCCACAAATGATACCCATGGTGAAAAGTTGATTTACCATATTAATCCAAAAATTAAATTATTCATATAAACATAATGCTTCCTGTGAACCTTTGGTCTCCCATGAATAGTTTTCGTAGGTGTTTCATGTACCGCACTTCGTTATCCACATAGTTCTACTATGAAAAAAATATTCCATTACCAAATTTACATATCCATTCCATGTAAATCATTTTGTGGTAAACAAACTATGAAACCATAAAACCCAACCTTTTTAATCACCAACTATTGTAATTCATATTCATCTAGATTTTTCATCAAACACAATCAATGCAAAAACACTAAGTTGTCACTTAGAGTGATTATTTTCAAAAACATGATAATCTGAGTAAATACGTATAAGTGGACTAACTGGATTTATCAATGATTATTTATTTGTTTTTTCAACATAAATCCTTATAAAAAACTCACATGAGTTTCCACTTTTACAATTTGTCTTTTAAAATTTTTATCACAACATTGTGCAAGAAAATTATACTCATGTTCTTTTTGATGAAGGGGTAAACTATTTTATACTTTAACTCATTTTCCTATTTGAGAGTCCAATAATTTTCATCTCCATGATTTCTAATATGAAATATATTTTAATTTTTTCAATATAGTACAATAATAATTGTTACATAATTTAGTTTCCCAACAACACATCAAGATTTATTAAAAAACTCACCTAACTCACATTATAACATTGTTGATATAAAAATAAGAGATTGTGTGTCAACCAATCAAAAAAGTTATCATCGTTTAAGAATATATTTTGTAAAAACAAATTGGTATATTTAATTCCATTTAAATTCAATAAATTTTTTTTTCCAAACTTATAATAACAAAAACCATATTTTTAAATATCATTCAAAATAATTTTTTTTATCTTTCATGTGTGAAGTTCAATTGTTATTCAAGATCCTAGTTTATTCACACATTAATGCAATATATATAGCTATAACCACCATTTAATAATCATGATCACTATTATTAATTTTATATTGATAATTATCCCTTTTTATATCATTTTTAGTAATGTATGATTCTTATTGGTAGTTTGTCCTTGTAGATAAAACCTATGAAAATTCTCCCCATAGAAATGAATGTTTTTTTAATTTCACATTATCTTGAGAAAAAATAATGTTCATAATTTTTTTCTTCATTTGATATCCCCTCAAATCATTGATGTTATATTATTTATAGAAGTAAAATTTTTACAAAAACCAACAACTCATGTCCATACACACTACACCACCAATATCTCCTTTCATATCTAAATCTATTTTTTGATTAGAAATTTTTATTCCTTAAAACCTCACTTTTATTTTTCACTATTCTAGGAAATTGTGGATTTTTAAACCATCCCCTTTATTTAGACATATGTAGATTTTGTCTATTTTCATTTAAAAAATATTTTATCTTTCTCTTACCCTTTATTTCCATTTTCATATATATACCATTTATTCAAAACAAATATTTGAAGTAAAAATGGTTGTATCACCCTTATTTGGAAAATTTTGGACTTTTATTTCGTTAATTTGAATAATAAATTATCATTATTTTACACATTTCGGATCCAAAATGCATGTTGAAGAATTTTTAGTATAATCATTTTGATTATTAGAGGAATTAAAATGTTTAAAAACTGATTTCATTGATTCTAAATGGTCTTTGATAGTATTTTTAATATGAAAGTCAAATGTATTTAATGAACATGAAACATATTATTTTTTTCCTCAATAGTTGTGACTTACATGATTTTTATAATAGTATTTTCTTTTATAATATCAATAAACATTCCACTTTTAACAAGAAAATATTTAATGACATCAATTTTTATTTCTAACTCATATTATTTTTCAATATCTATGTTGACATTTTAGTTTTCAATGTTTCTCTTTAATGATGGAGCCTATATTTATATCGTCCCATTTTGTTTGAGACACACAGTTTTATATATTATTTATTATAGTTTTCTGAATTTGTCCTCTTCTTCATCATTATATTAGTTGATTTCTTAATCACTTGATGATTTTTAGTGTTCTTTAACTAATCTATTAACACATAAATATTTTAATCATGTGATTCAATTTTTTCCTTATTTCATTATTCACAAGATGTCACATTACACATTGAAGGAATTTTTTTCACTAATAGCTATTTAATGAAAGTTATACCATTTTTCACACCTTCCATAATGTTTCTTTCTTTTTTATTATCTATTGGGTTAATAATATTAATCTTCCACTTGAATAATCCTTTGAAAATTATCTAAAAAGTGTCTAATCATTCCTTAAATAAAAAATTGATATATTTTCACCTTTATATTTTTCGTTTCCTTTATTCCAGAATTTTGAAAATAAGAAAATAAATTAATTAAGATGTGTACCATCTTTTCACATTTAAAGTGATCTTCAACAGGAATCATGGAATCATTAATTTTTATTATTTCAAGAAACTAAACTCATTATCCACCAATTTACTTTTATTTTTATAGTAATATACTCTTCTCTAATAATATGATATCAAAATGTTGTTGTATTTATTAATAATAAACCCATAAAATTATGGATTCATTAATATATAAATTTAAGAAAAAAATTATCATGTAAAATATACATTAGATTATTCAAGGTAGTAGAACCCTTAATAATGTATCAAAAACAACATATACAGCTGATAATTACTTTTTAAATGAATAATGAAATTACCAACAGATTTCTATTTATTTACAAAAATATGCTCGAATTTTGACTAACATGTTTTCAGTCAATTTTTATTATTTTTTGTTATTTCCATCATGTATATAATGTATATTTTTATATATGTTTTTTCCCTAGAATGTGGATTCTGGTTAGGAATCACTACTTCTGGATGGTTTCCATCAAATTTATATATGGAACTGGAAACACGAAACAGTTTTGTATCCAAATAGACCGGCATTCAAAAGGGATTTGTTTGTTTGGTTTATTGAGCTGTGATACTTAAGAACCCACATTTATTGAGAGGATGAGAGGTCCATATCATCACACTATTTTCGGGGAAATTTTTTCCTACTTTGGGACTCTCTTATAAATATAATATATGTTCACTAATCTGTATTAATGTACCTAGGGTACGTAGGTTTCCCAAAACATTTGAAATCAATTATTTTCATTTATAGAAATTAGAATCATCTATATGTATTCATGCTTATTTGTAAATGGAAATATCTATATGTATTTGAGGTTCTCAGTCAATATTATCCTCTTATATACTTATTAATGATTCTTTTGTTGTTATTATGGAAATGGTGGTTTTCTAGCCACTAAGCGGGGAAATTTGGAATTTATCATCACCATTGGAGACATAAGTTGTTTTAATGTTGGGATCATACCCATTGATGGGATACCTATTTTTCTTCATGAAAGGAATTAGAACCCTTATAGTTCAGGGTCACTTAATGGGACACATCATAATTTTTAAGGTCATGTGGGAATGACCTAACCATATGGTTAAATTTTATGTGGTAATGACTTCTAACTGGAAGGTTCATAGTCAAAGAATTGTATGGGTCTTTTGCCTTAGCATTCCAAGGAACCTGTAAAAGATATGATCTTACTAGTCATATTATACCCTACCAGTAATGTGGTCCAGAAATAATAGGGTTGATTTTTAGTGTGCGGTTTGGACCTCTGTAATGCTTCCTACATATCCCACTTGGATGGGAATCAAATCCCACATAGTTCACTACATCTCACAGGGGAGTATGTCACTTTGAGATAAATAGTTTGGGTCTTACTCTTAAATATTATTCCCTTGTAAAAAGGTCCTCAAGATATCTCTTAACTCATGGAGATTAAAGTGGTCATAATTTGGTTTTACTCCTAAGGAGGATGCCCGGATTAAAGTAATTAGTGTTGGACTCTTAAGGAGGAAGTCTATTGAGATTGGTCCTCTGGTAAAGGCTTCCAACATATCCCAATTACGGAGGGAATCAGAGTTATTGTATTTCAATATATGAGGTGGATTTTTAGGATTTTTTAATCATCAAAAATATCTAATCCAATGTGAGTCATGCTTAGTGTGAGAAAAAAGAGGAAGTGAATGATTCAGAAAACCACACACTTTCTCCTCCACTAATGGAAGAGGTCGGGCCTATGGTGAAAGAAGAAAGGGTGATGGTGGATGAGGGGGTAGGGAAAAGAACATTTCAATGTGAAAGGAATGTTAAGGTCATTGGGCCCGACATTAAAGGCTTGGGGCTTACTAGTGAAGGGATGCCCTAAAATGGGGGTCCCGTAGTGAAAAGAGGATATCATTGGCTTTGGAAGGGAACAAAAAGTGTGATACTTGCTATTATTACTAGTGGATTAGAGGCTATAGGTCTTAGATATGATGAGGGGAAGATAAAGTTTGATCCTCAAAATCCATTAATGGGAACTCCCCAACACTACCCTTGGGGTAAATTTCTATTTGACCATGGATATCTAGATCCATGAACACTTCAAAGATCCCTACCCTTTAGTAAGACAAGTGTTGGAAATCACAAACCATATATATCCAAATCAAAATGGGATACATGATGATGTGGCTTTCCTATTGGTATGATTAATCTGGAGGTCTTGGTGGAGGATTCAACTTGGTCCCTTTTAGAAAAAATATCCAAGGCAGGAGAATCCCTATTATAAGTGGCTTTAAGAAGGATTTCATGGACGGATCACATGGGTGATTTGTACTAGTTTTTGATGTAAGTACTCTATGTAGGTATTCCACATAGGTGTGTTGCACATTTCCTAGGAAAAACTAAAAAATATTAATGCAGGAAAGAAAATCTTATGAAAGAAGGAAATGCCTTGGGAAATGGACTATTGGGATCACAACACGTGGGTGATGTTTAAACTTAAGAACCTTGGGTGTCCCTATGTAATTACCTGCCAATTATCGTTGTCTTGAGAGCTCAATGAGTCATCACATGGCCTTAAGCGACACCCCCATGGCACTAATGTCTGGCAACAAATGCTGAAGGGTTTCAAACAAGTGGGGGACGATTTACCCTTTTTGAACATCCATTGAACCAACAACCATAACCAAACCAACAACTCAATGATGCATGAAAAAAGCTACGACAACTCAACCATTTATTTTATCATAAACTGTCCAAGAGTACCACAGTGGAAACCAGCACTAAAACATCAGAGTAAATAGCAGAAAGAAAAACTCAAAGACTACAAGACAACAACCCAACTCCATGCTCCACAAGCTCTAAGCTCCAACATCACGAACCAGCCCAAATATCACGAAGCAATTCTCTAAACATGTGACACTTTACCTTTTACAACATCCCAGTATATGACATCTACAAAAGCACCAACGCGACAAAGTAGGGGTGAGTAATTATACTCAGTAGGTTTTTTCCGATGACTTCCCAACCCATGCCTCTAGGATAAAACCTGTCACCACATTTATATAAAACAATTTATATAAAACAATTCAAAAAATAGTTCACATTATAACCAGTTCCCAATCAAAACCATTTTCCAACAAAACCCATCTTTCTCAAGAAAAGAAATTAAGCAAAATTCCTAATTCCATTTGCATTTCCATTTGGAACATTCATTCCATTTCACCAATCCACACAACCAACCATGCATGCCACCTGGACCTCCTTATACTCGTGACTGGCGAGTTATCCTTCCACTAAGCCTTCACTTAGTGTGATACCTTGATGGGGGTACTTCATGACCTTATCCATCCCAACATAATGATTGGGGGAACTTCTCACCCTTAACCATCCAAACCTATTGATGGGGGGACTTCTCACCCTTATCCATCCCAATGCATATTAACACACACCACAACTGTGCAATCCATGCCCAAAATCATGTGTGTTCAAAAACATTCAATAAAGCATCACCATTTTTTTTGAAAACCATTTCATTCAAGTAGTAAAACCATAGCCAATTTAAAATCATCATTTTAAATTTACTTCAAAAACCACTTTCCAAAAACACACAATTTTCATCACCAATTACTAAAAAGGGGTTTCAACTATTCTTTCATAACAGATAAACAAAACAATTCAATCAAGGAAAACAATTTTAAACTAAGCCTTCAAGTTATAAGAAAGAGGAATCGAGAGTGAATCCACCTACATTAACAAATTGGGCGAAACCAAGGCACAGACGAAGAACGCTCAAGAACACTGGGTCAAAACTCCAAAAACTCTCCTTAGATTACTTATCCTAACACATCCAAGACCAAATCTTGTCATATTTGGCATCCAAACCCTTAGATATACCCATAACGGGTGTAGATCTAAGAAAAAGAGAGAATATGAGATTTAGATCTATGTAGATGTAAGAAAACGATCAAGAATTATCACATACCATAAGAATCTAGCTTCAATTCGCCAAGAGAAACCTTCAAATCACCTCTATAATGCTTGGGAGAAGTCTTACAACCTTCAAGGGAGAGTAATACCAAGTTAGGGTCACATAGGAGGTTTAAGAAAGGCAATTAATGGAAAAACGAGTTAGATCCACAATTTTAGGATCTAACATTAAGTGATTGCACGGTTAGTCCGCACGGTTTGACAAACAGTGCGCTAACCGTGCATTAGCTTTTGCCTCGCCCATCCTTCACACATGACCTCATCACACGGTTTCCCTTAACCATGCACCGACCATGAAAAAGCCACTGCCTCCTCATCCAGACATGCACGGTTTGGCCGCACAGTTTGACCAACCGTGCGCCGACCGTGCACCTTCCTCTTTGCTTAAAACTTCATTCTAGGATCTCCCGATTCTCTAATACGTCATCCATAACATTTGAAACCATGAAAAGCATCAAGTAAGGGTTACATACTAGAAACAAGGGGTAATAGATTCTCCCCACCATAGGCCTTTCCATCAAAGGAAAGTAGAAAACTATCAATTTCCTGAAAGAGTTCTGGCCACTGGTCTTTCATTTATTTCTCGCATTCCCATGTCTCTTCCTGAATCTAACCATGCTGCCATAAAACCCGCACTAGATAGATGCTTTTCCATGAAATAATTTCTCTTTCCTATCCACTATTCATACCGGGATATGTATCAACGAAGCATCCGACTCTAGGTCAACGTGATCTCATTTGATCACATGGTCAGGATCGGGTTGATAATTCTTTAACGGAGATACATGGAACACATTATGCAATCCATTGAACCATGGTGGTAATTCCAACCGATGCACCACATCACTAACCTGTACCAATATCTCAAAAGGGCCTATATATCGAGGAGATAATTTTCCCTGCTTCCCAAAATGACGTTGTCCAAGCCTTGGAGAGATTCTCAAAAAGACATGATCACTCACCAAAAATGACAATGGTCTTTAGTGACGATCCGCATAAGATTTTTGATGACTTTGAGCCATCTCCATCCTCTTTCTAATCAACTGGATCTTATCCATTGTTTCTGGGAGAAGGCTTGGCCCAACAGGTGACGACTCACCTGTTTCCACCCAACAAAGTGGAGAACGACAATGACGCCTATACAATGATTCAAACGGAGCCATGCGTATTGAGTCCTAATAACTATTATTGTATGAGAACTCCACTAAGGGTATATGCTCCTCCCATGAGCCACCAAAGTCCATTACACAAGCCCGCAACAAGTCTTCCAACAACTGTATCATCCTCTCAGATTTCCCATCCGTCTGAGGATGATACGCCGTGCTCATAGTCAACTGAGTCCCAAGGGCTTGTTGTAAGGATTTCCCGAAACGAGATGTGAACCTCAGATCTATATCTGAGAAGATAGACACTGGTACCCCATTCCTCTTCACCACTTCTCAGATATATATTTTTGAAAGATCTTCCACCGTATGAGTTTCACGAATCGGGATGAAATTGGACGACTTGGTTAGACAATCCACTATCAACCAAATGGCATCGTGTTTTCAGACCATTCTCGGAAGACCTGTAACAAAATTCATTTATATATGTTCCCATTACCACACTGGGATAGGTAAAGACTGTTACATACCAACTGGTCTCTGATGCTCTGCTTTAACCTGCTGATAAGTTAAAGCATCGCGAGACGAACTCGACCACCTTCATTTTCATGCCGCTCCACCAAAAATATGCCTTAAACTTCTTATACATCTTCTGTTTACCCGGATGTACAACGCATCTTGAATGGCGGTAAGAATTAAGGAGTTGTTCCTGACAACCCATAGGTACAACCTTATGATCTCTGAAACACAAAACTAAACTCCCATTCAGCTTCCATCCCTCAATGGTCTCCCCACCATTGAGTTTTGAACTCATTGCAACATAGTCTACATCTAATGTCTGTGCATCCTTTACTATTTCCACCAAATCAGAAACAAGCGCAACTGGAATGAAAACCGCAACATCGGTTCGGTCTTCACATTCCATACGCATGTCGGCTAGGACCGACATCAACTGCCACTCATATAAAGCTTCCTTTGCCAACTGAGCATACGACTTCCTGCTTAATGCGTCGGCCACCGAATTTCCCTTACCCGATGTATACATTAAGTCAAATTTGAATATTTGAAGATACTCCATCCATCTCCTCTGCCTAAGATTCAAATCTCGTTGTGAGTAAATGTGTTTCAAGCTTTTTTGATCTATAAATAGAGTAAATTTCACACTAAAGAGATAATGTATCCATGTTTTTAAAGCATGGACGATTGCAGCTAACTCCAAATCATGTGTTGGGTAATTTTTCTCATGCACTCTCAACTTCCTTGACCCATAAGCAACCACATGGTCTCCTTGAATGATAACACAACCCAAACCTATTCCCAAATCATCACAATACACCACATACCCCTGTCCTGATTCCGAAAAAATCAAGATGGGTGATGATGTAAGGCGAACATTCAATACTTGAAAAGTTATCTGACATTCTCTAGTCTATTTAAATGCACATTTCTTCTTTTTCAATTCTGTCATAGGCGAAGCTAGTCATGAGAAGTCACAGACAAAGCATCGGTAATAACCACCTAGACCATGAAAACGTTGTATTTCAAAAACATTCTTCAGTGGTTTCCAAGAAAGAACAGCTTGTATCTTTTCTGGATCCACTGAAACAAATTTCTCAGATACAATATGGCCCAGAAAATGTACCTATTGTATCCAAAAATCTCACTTTGATAAATTGGCATACAACTGATGGTCTCTCAAAATTTCCAACACTATCATCAAGTGTTTCTCATGCTCAGTACTTGTTTTTGAATACACCAATATATCATCGACAAAAACCACAAAAAAAGAATCCAGATATCGCTGAAATATCTGATTCATCAATTCCATAATGACTGCTGGTGCATTTGTAAGACCAAAAGTCATGACTACATATTCGTAGTGGCCATATCTGCTTCTGAAGGCTGTCTTTGGAATATCCTCCTTCCGAACTTGCAACAGGTGATATACTGACTGCAAGTCAATCTTGGAGAACCATTGAACTCCCCTTAATTGACCAAAAAGGTCATCAATGTGTGGAAGTGAATATCTATTCTTTATCGTAAATTGGTTAAGTTTAAAATAATCCACACATAGCCTCAATGTTCCATATGCTTTCTTTACAAACAAAATTGGTGCTGTCCACAGAGACATGCTTGGCCGAATGAAACCCTTGCTTTCCATCTCGTCTAACTCCACTTTTAATTCCTTTAAATCTGTTGGTGCCATCCTATAAGATAGAAGTGAGATAGGACTGGTCCCCAGAAGAAGATCAATGGTAAACTCCACTTCTCTTACCGGTGGTAATCCTAAGAAGTTTTCAGAAAAAACATCAGGAAAAAGATCCATCACTACTAGAAAAATATTTTCTATGATCTCTTCCAATGATTCCAAATTCAAAGCTGCCAATTGGTAAGATTTTTTTCCCACCATAGTTTCTAACATGCTCTTTGCGCCTTTCTTTACTATCCTCTCTCCTCTGAAGAGATGCTCCATGTCGTCCTCAGTTGTGAAACTAACTGTTCTCCTATAACAGTTGATGTGAGCCTTAAACCTTGTCAACCAATCCATACCCAGGATTATATCATAGACATCCATCTCTAGCATAGAGAAATCCCATTTCAGCTCATCTCCAACAGCAGTTATAGCACATGATCTACACACGAAGGCTTGACATTCTCTTTCACCAAGAGGAGTTTTCAATTTCAAGACAGAAGGCATCATTTTCAGTTTTAAGTTCAGCAAATCATCAATACGAGAATAAATAAAGGAATGTGATGCACCAGTATCGAACAAAACATGTATGAGGGTAGAATTCAAAAGAATCGTACCTCTCACCATAGATGGTCCAGCCTGATCATCTACAATCATCTTATCCGCTCCATACAATTGATTCATCGCTACACTGTTCTCCTTGTTTCTTTGCTGAGTTTACCCTGGTTGAGGGGTCATGGTATTCCTGGAATCACCATATCTAGCTCTGTTCTGCTGGTGATTCTCATTTTGCTGTCGTCATCCTGTCGAAGCATAAGATTCTTGCGATATTTGAGAAGTGTCGTGAACACCTGACCGTGGAGCACTATGACAATATCGCTGAAGATGCCCCATCTACTTGCAATTGTGGCATGCTCTCGGTGGTGTTGTACATTCTCGTTTGATGTGATCAGTCGAACCACATTAAAAGCAACCATCTTTGCTCTGGAGTCATGGAGGAAGGTTGACTGATCCCACTGTCTGGTTCTGATTCGCACTCCCACCTTGGAAGTAGGTGTCCGTCATCCGCTTGTTTCTCGCATTAAAGTTCCCACCCGTTCCCGTGGGTATCATCATGCCTCCTCCTATCGATCCCGATATATCACATTAAAAAAAATTTCTCTGTTCACCATCTCTGTATAATCCGTAATACAGAGCACCGCAATCTTTGATCGAATCTCTTACCTTAGCCCTGATTCGAAGATGCGTGCTTTCATAGAAGTACTTGCTACAACCTTTGGTGAAAAACAGAATACATTCATGAACTTGGGCGCATACTCTGTTACATAGAGGCTCTCATGTTTCAAGCTAAAGAAGTCAAACATCTTCTGGATCTTGAACGTGTGAGGATAGAATTGTTTTTTAATCAATTCTTCAAAATCGTCCCATTTAAGGCCTTTATCCAATTTAGCCTGCATTACTAAATCCCACCACTGATGTGAAAGATCCTCGAGCATATACGTCGCCAGATTTACTTTTAGCTCTACTAGTGTGCTGATGAAATTGAATATACGATTCATCCAGCTCAGCCACACCTCCGCCTTCTCGGGTTAAACATCACCCCGAAAGATGGGTGGATTCTACTTCTGGAACTGGACAAATGGTCTATATGTCTTGACTCATCCCTCAGATTCCCTGTGTCCATAGCCTGGAATGCTTGTACGATACTCTGAACCAACTCTTGGTTCACACGTGGTTCAGGTGCAACCACATTCTCCGCAGCTTCTTCAGGTTGGTTTCTACGACACCTAATGGGTTCCATTTTCTATATAAACAACGTACACCGTTAGTCTCTCTTTCTAGCAACTGAAGGATTAGTATTTCAATTTCTATCACATCACCTATCACATCATTTTTTTCCATCCATCATGATTTTCCACATGTTCAACCATTTTTTAAAACATCCCACATAAATTTTGAAAATCCACCTATTTTCAAAATATACTAAATATCCACTTTTCAAAATCAATATTTTTAAAATCAATTTCAGCATTTTTGAAAAATTTGCGGCTTGACCAAAATCATAAATCATTCTTCGCAACGAGATATGTCATCCTAGTGGGAAGTCATTTCTCTACAATGCATGTCATGCTCATCTCATTGGCTAAACCCATGACAATAAGATTTCCAAAATTCTAGAAGTGTATCCAAAACACTTATGTACCCAACACCCTGGTAACTTGAAGTTCAGCATAAACAAGTTAGCTACGTCCTTTTATGCTATACATTTCAAGTTCCGACAATCCTACTCTTGTCTAATATTCCAACCCAAGGAATAGACGAAATGGAATTTCAACTCCAAAACCAAGATCATCGATGACCACTTGTTAGGAAAGGACCGAACAAGCTGATACCATTTTTAATGACCCTCTAATTCTAATTGGATTGAGAGCTCAAAAATTCATCGCTTGGACTGAAGTAAAATCCCTATGGCGCCAAAGGCTGGTAATAAATGCCGAAGGGTTTCAAACAAGTGGGGGAAAATTTACCCTTTTTGAACATCCATAGAACCTACAACCATAACCAAACCAACAACTCAATGATGCATGATAAAAGATATGAAAAGTAAAAAATTTATTTTATCATAAACTGACAAAGAGTACCACTGCAGAAACCAACACTAAAACATCAGAGTAAACAGTGGAAACACAAACTCAAAGACAACAATACAACAACCCAACTCCATGCTCAACAAGCTCCAAGCTCCAACATCACGAACCAGCCCAAGTATCATGGAGAAGTGCTCTAAACATGTGACACTTTACCTTTGCCAACGTCCCAGTATATGAAATCTTCAAAAGCACCAACGTTCCAAAGCAGGGGGTGATTAATTAAACTCAGTAGGTTTTACCCGATGACATCCCAACCCATGCCTATAGGATAAAACGTGTTAGCACATTTATATAAAAAACATTATATAAAAAAAATCAAAAAACAATTCACATTATAACCAATTCCCAATCAAAACCATTTTCCAACAAAACCCATCTTTCTCAAGAAAAGAAAATAAGCAAAGTTCCCAATTCTATTCACATTTCCATTTGGCACATTCGTTCCATTTCACCAATCCACACAACCAACCATGCATGCAACCTAGAGAACCCTATACTCGCTAGCGGTGAGTTATCCTTCCACTAAGCCATCACTTAATGGGATACCTTAACGGGGGTAATTCACGACCTTATTCTTCCCTACTAAATGATGGGGGGGGGGAACTTCTCTCCCTTATCCATCCCAACCATTTGATGGGGGACTTCTCGCCCTTATCCATCCCAATGCATATGAAGACACACCACAACCTTGCAATTCAGGCCCAGAACCAATTGTGTTCAAAACCTTTTAATAAAGAATAACCCTTTTTTTAAAACCATTTCATTCAAGTAGTAAAACCATACCCAATTTAAAATAACCATTTTAAACTAACTTCGACAACCACTTTCCATAAACACACAATTTTCATCACCTGTTACTAAAAAGGGGTTTCAACCATTCTTTAGTAACACATAAACTAAACAATTCAATCAAGGAAAACATTTTTAAACTAATCCTTCAAGTTATAAGAAGGAGGAATCGAGAGTGAAGCCACCTAAATAAACAAATTGGGCGAAACCAAGCCACGGAGGAAGAACGCTCAAGAACACCGGGTCAAAACTCCAAAAACGCTCCGTAGATTTCTTATCCTAACACAAACACGACCAAATATTGTCATATTTGGCATCCAAAACCTTAGATCTACCCATAATGGGGGTATATCTAATAAACTAAGAGAAGAGGAGAAGTAGATCTCAGTAGATCTAAGAAAACTATCAACAATGATCACATACCTTAAGAATCCGGCTTTGATTTTCCAAGAGAAGCCTTAGGATCACCTCCGGAATGCTTGGGAGAATTCTTCAAACCTTAAAGGGAGAGTAATCCCAAGTTAGGGATGCATCAGAGGTTTAAACAAAACAATTAATGGCAAACGAGTTAGATCCACAATTTTTGGATCTAACATTACGTTACCACACGGTTAGTCCTCATGGTTTGAAAAACCATGCGCTAACCACGTGTTACCTTCTGCCTCAGCCATCCTTCATGTATGGCCACATCGTATGGTTTCCCTTAACCGTGCGCCGACCGTGCGGAAGCCACTACCTCCTCAGCCAGACACGCACAGTTTGAAAAACCGTGCGCCAACCGTGCGCCTTCCTCTTTGCTTCAAACTTCACTCCATGATCTCCCGATTCTCCCATAAGTCACCCATAACTTTTGAAACTAAGAAAAGCTTCATGTAAGGGTTATATACCAGAAACTGGGGGTACTACATCCTAGATGTCATTGGAATCATCCCATGCATGCACTTTCATAAGGAAAGATCCTTGTGTGGGTGACATATCATTATGAAAGGAGGGTCCTTAATTAGATGTTTTGTACATAAAACTCAGAAAGGAATTTGATTTGGATTATCCCATATTATTATCTTTTCTATCATTGTTTAGAATGTTACCTAAGAAAATTTTTGGGACTTGGGTGAAAAATCATCTCAATGGGAGCTTCATGGGTTCTTCCATCTTTTTCAGTTAGAAAAATTGGGGACAAGGTTCATATTTATAAGTATGGAGGGGGATGTTATAAAGAAGGATGTCTTCATAGGTATTTGGAATACCCTCATATAATATCTCTTCCTCATTGGGGTGAGATAATTACACTTCTTCATAGGTCTTCCACGAAAGGGGGCTGCACATTGGGATGTACAAACATGACATGGGAGGGCCACTAAATGTGTAGATGTGTCATATATACCCTTTGAATTATATTTATTTATATTAATTTTATTTAATGATTTAATATATCTCAATTTCTTCTTCATAATCATTTCTCCATCCTTTATTAAAAGAGTGTCAACAAAATCACCCATCGGGATTGGATCTGACTGATAAATGGTCCAGTCCTGAGGTAATATAATGGGGTAAATATTATGTAGAATTAATTTTGGACCACATTGATCTTCCACATAGTCATTTCACATTTGTTGATGTAATAGGTTGGTGGAATATGTCAGTGGTTCATATAAATACACCCATTCCTGTTCCATTTTCCTCACCTCTATTCTTGGATTTCTGCTCTCGTTGCATAGCTCGTTCAACGAAATCTCCCATGTTGTGATCCTACATTGGTCCCTTGAAAATTTATAAAGGTATAACCATTGGAGTGATGGGGCTACATATAGTTACTTTATCAAAGGATCTATGTAGAAGAACTTTGTCAAAGGACCTACACTGTGTAACCTGTCAAAGGACTTACATGGGTGACCACATTGAAAGTGTTACACATAACTTTCCCTTTGCCATATTTTTTGAATTCATTTAAGAAAAAATTCAACCATCCATAATTCAATATTCTAATTTAATTAGTAAATAATGGTAGTTATCATGTATGAAATGGCACAATTAATGACTTTAACTGAGGAATATAGAGTTCACCAAACCGAAATGAAGAAAATCATTAGATCAGAATATTAAGATGTTGTTGAGAGTACAATTCCAGGTTTGGTGAAAGGATTGATTCCAAACCAATGTCAATGTCCAAGAAGCCCCTATCTTCCCCTGTGAGGAAATGGTCTTTTGAAAGTTTCTCCCATTTCGGATAATAATATATTTTTTCCAAATATTTGGTTTATTCAACACTTCAACTATCATTGTATGAATATTACTGCAAAGGGTATGCCAGTTCATGAAGGGACAACCCCTATTGCATGCATACTACATAATAGTGGTTGTACTCTTGATATGAAGGATCATGTTGTAGAGTAAAGGTTGCATGGATATGATTCAAAAATTCAGTCTTTAAAAAAAATTCAATCTAATGGTTCGAACAAATATTGGGAGCTTCATTGTGGGGGAGGAGTCAAGCCTGAATGAATGGGGGAATTTTGGTTAATCTAGACATATGCATAGTTTAAGAAGCAAATTATGTATGATCATATTTATGAATATTTCTAAATAGAAAAAACATATGTTTACAAAACTGTCTTCATTCTTGAATTATTGTGCTGATGGAGTTTGTAAAAAAATCATTCCATTTGATGTAGGGTGAGGTTGGCATCCATTTATGGGATGTCTTACAAATATACGGGGTTCCTATACTCAAGAAGATCTATGATAAAAACATTAAACCAATAACAACATGAGGTGATGATAAGAGGATTCCACTATTGGCCCATGATCTATTCAAAATATAAAAGAAACTACCAAATGAAAATAATGATCTTCACAATAGGGATGATATTCCTGAAAGCGTGTGGATGGAAGCTTTTTTAGAACCAAGAAAAGAGAAGGGACCTATTTTTTGGATGTCCTAACATTTTCCTGGCTATGAATAATGGGGGTTCTTCAGGCACATACTAGCCCACATTAGAGAAAGGTGACTATAAGAATTGGCATTACAGGGTTAAGAATGAGATTGATGCAAATGTATATTTAGCCGACTTCCTTGCCATGTGGATAATAATTTATTTACTTCTAGTCTGTGAGTCCGGTGGTGGTTCACGTCCAAAGACTTTTTTATTGAAAACATGTTGGTAGAGGTGAAATATAATGGAATTTATACCAGTGGATTATCACAAATCTATCATTTCTTATAGAATTTGTACATAGGGAACGCTCTATTTAGACATACAGTACCATTTCAAATATTGTGGGGCTGAACTACAACATATTTTTTTGGTATTCAGTGTTGAATTTTGTTAGAGTTTCCAATGGTAACTTTTACACAATTTTTTAGATATTTTCTAGGTTTCAGCCTTTGAACCTAAAGCTTGATGAATTGTTGAGGGAACTGAATGCATTGGGAGAATTCATCTTGTTTTCTTCTAGTAACCCACCAAATGGAACATTTGTTGGTGATGGTAAAGAAAATAATTATTAGGTGAGGGATTATATGATGGAATTCAAGGATATTTTATTATCAACCAATATTGATGGTGAAATTATTTGTTAGGATTATGTCCCTTAATAGATTTCTGCCAATTCAAATGCCTTCAAAAATTGATCACTTTTCCTCCCACCTATGATACAAATGGGAATCACCCAATGGTATCCCATTAATTGTGGATTATGATGGCATTATATACATCCAAAATATTGATTATTATACCTATATTAGATGAATCAATTAGATTAGAGGTTGGATATGCTAGATCTTGGGTTTCTTTATACCCTCAGGGAGTTTTAATAAAAGGAACATAACAGGAAGATGCCATGACAACTATTTTCCGTAGAAACCGTGGTAAAATGTCTAAATCCAAAGATCATACAGATGCTTCATAAGCATCACTACCTTCAAAATTCTCTAACTGAAAATCTACCAGGATAACTAAGGCCAAATAAATAATACCTCCAACACCCAGGTGATTTAGTTTTCATCATTAAATAGAGGTTATTATCCCATCATTTGATTCTTCTGAAGAAGAAAGGAGTCTTGAAGATGCCTTCCAATTATAGGGTGTTGAGTTTTCTCCACATGAAACTGAATCGAAGTCGAATTATGTGTGACCTTTAGTAATCTAGTACTAGAATATCATGACTCATGATCTTTGGGATTCATGGGAATTTCCCCAATATATCCTTAAAATACCGAATGTGGGTGATATTAGAGAAAAGTTTGATTTTCATCCAAACAACAATTTGGATGATGTACAGAAAAAAATCATAGAGATGGAGGCATTCATATATGAAATCGATGACCATATACTGACATCAAAATGAGTATATGATAAGATGGATCTAGGGATATGTGAATGGGTAATTGTTCACCCTAATGAGGAAGGGGCTATTTATGTTAATACTGAGAATGTATTTCCCTTATCTTTTATTTCAATTCTACTATATCATCAACCATCATTATTTGTGATGGGATTTTACTATGAAACTTGAAATTAGATAAGGAACATTGGGAATGGTGCCTGAGTCATCAAAATATTGACCTACAAGAACCACCATTAACATATTGGATGAAACCCCATGTTCTCCCGGACATTGTCCAAGATGGAAGATGATCATAGAGGTAATGGAAATAGATAATCCTTACACGTTACCTTAGGTATCTACTTCCAAGAGGAGTAGTACAATATCTCCACTATATAATGAATTGAAATATAGGAAAGCATTGAGATTGATCTAATGTGTACATCAAAAAAGTGAGTATTTGTGATATCATATAGAATTATGACTTTCTTGATACACCTTTGTGAACATGATCATATTTTCAGAAGATCTGCATCTCTTTATACTCATAAGGGCTTAAAAACAAGTCCTTCTAGGACTAAGAATGAAAATCTAGGATAAGTATAAATTCTTAATGAGTAATCGGTTACCTTAACAGATGATGTTTTATGGGATGTGGCTACATCAGCTACAGTTTCTAACGAGAGAGAAAAGGGTCTAGGTAATATCAAATGAATTTATTCCAGGTATCACATGTTGTTTCTATCATTAATTTCTCCATATTATTTTCAATCGGTTTCATGCGCCACAAGACTATGTGAAAATCAATGTATATATTCTTGCATCTCCAAAAAGAAGGATCAAGGATCCTTGACAACCTAAGGTAGGTACTAGTGCCAATCCTAATTCAGAAAATCCTTATAACATTGCACCAGTTGAAAAGATAATGGAAGAATATGTCAGTAGAGATAATTTGGGAATTGATTAACATTTTTTATATACCTTAAATACTAAAGATTCTATAACATTCAAGGTCATTTACACTGAAATGATGTTTTCCCTTAATCTAGAAATTGATATTCTATGTTCCATCAAGGTGTTTGGGTAATTCGGTATGGAAATGAAAGGAAATAAGTTCTCAATCATTCATTTTCCACACAAAATTATTCTTTTAAATGATATTTCATATCAAAGCCCAATTCATAATGATTTTTTCACATATAATGGTGAAAAGGCCCTCTAAGAACGGGATATCCCACAACATATATCTTTTGTTGATGTCATAGAATTAAAAAATGAGAATCTAGCATTACAAGATTCTCTAGAGCCTATGGTTATGATGAATGCAAAATCTTATAAGAATCATCCTCCCCAAAAATTACATTCTGAAACTACTAAAGCTGGGAATACTAGGGTAGAATATACACAATCATAAAACATATTATTGGGTAAATGTCAATGAATTTATTCATCATGATTTGTTCATCATAAACATTTGGAGCTAACAATAATTCAAATTCACCATTAATGCATATCATCTCCTTACTTTAGGTCCAAAGGTGAAGCCACTATGTTGGATAAACTGAAATAGAGAATAAACCACATATTTCTTCAAATGGTGAAGATTCAAGCACCTCCTTGAGTGATCTAATTCCAGAATATATTCTACCTCATAGTAGTGATTTCGATTTATACATTGAGATACATTTTTCTCCCAGCATTATAGGGAATAAATCATGGAGAACTATTTGAGATATAATATTTGAAAATCATTTAGATGATCTGCCTTTATATTTTTGCCAACATCCAACATTTTTTATCGTACTGGGATTTTTTGGATTTGATTATCGACCATTTTATAATACAATGTAAAGATCATTTTCTGGTGGTATCAAGAAAACAAACTGTGTTAAGACCTTGTATAGTCCAAAATGATCACCAACGTTGATGGATTTCAAGATAGAGTATCCAACGAAGATGCCAGTCATAGTAAGAAATTGACAAAATTTAATCAGCAAGTTAAGGATATAGTGAAAGAAATGGACCATCTTAAGCAACAAATGTATTTTTTTTCAAAATAAGATTGAGAAAACTATCCAATCATGGTGAGAAGCCCTAGTATAAGGCTAAATTTACTTTTCAACTTCTAAATATGAACTTTTTCATGCCGAGGAGGCTGAAGCTGGTCATTTAACTATGCTTCAGGCAGTTGATTGGTCCTAAGAGGCTATTCATCAAGTAAAGAGACAATCTGAAATATTTTTGTAATATATATTAGAGAGAATACATTATGTGGATGTTCCTCCAATTTTACCTATAAATGAAATCAATTTTTTCTTGCATTATATTTGTCTTCGTCCATTATATCTTTCTGTAATCACAATATCAACAATAATTTTAATAACACATCATGTTTATATTAGATAAATCATAAATACAATTACAGGGATTGGAGTGATCTAATTTTTTATATTAAGAAAAGATACCTAGTAATCATAGTTTGACTATTTCTACGATCATATGGCTAACCCTACAAACATTATTTCATTTGACTTTTTATTGCTTGATATTTTCTGGACCATAAAAAATGTATGTCTAGAAAGTTGAGACTCAATTTTTTCTCCACAGTTCATTTTTTTGGGTTTTAAACCTTTTGATTGATATATTTTTTTGGTAAGAATTTTAAAGACATGCATGTTGGGAAAATAAATATTGTGTTTTTTGTCAAATAGGTATGACAATGAATTTTAAGATTAGGACTCAAACAAAGCGTGATGACAAGGAATATACAAATATTTTCTTAGATAATTCAAAGGGGAATCATGAGTCCCAATTTTTATTGTCAAAAAATTTTAAATTTGAGGTATGAGAATAAAGTAGGTCTCTTCCAAGATTGAAGTTACATATATTATGGAAACAAGTAATGGGGGAATTAATATACAGGGTGACCAAGGAAAAATGTTGGATAGGAAAATAGTGGTATCCTTAGGATAAAAGGCCCATTATGTAATTGAATTTAATTCAAGTCCAACTACGGAACATACTATATAGTTAGGTAAAGGAGATCCTGGGAATTATGACACTCTATTCATGATTGAAAAAAGGGGGTCGTGATTTGGATGTCACAAGACCATAGTGGGTGGATTTTCCAAGGAATGATATCTAAGAATAAAGGGTCCATTATTTATGACATATGATATGAATGAGAAAAGATTCCTACATGATTTTAATGTGTGAAGGAAGGTACATTTGTAAGAATGTAGATTTATGATATTCTACTGTACAGTTTAAAGTCAAACAAGAAAGACATTATGAGGATTTAATTTTTCATATTTATATTTGATCGAAGGTTTATGAATCTCCCATTTCATGGTAATTTGTTTAGAAGCATACTACCATATTCAGGCATGGAATGGAAGAATTTTAAACTATGATTTGAGAATTTTTAATTCTAGAGAATGACATATGAAAAGGGATAAATGAATTAGAAGAAGTATTTTTTCAACAATGAAGTTACCGCTTATTTGATGAACCCATTATGTGATATGTATTATGCATGGACAATAGGGGAATGTGTTGCATATCCATACAATCAGATCTTTTAGCTGATAGACCGATTATGTGTGCATCTTATGCAAGGAAACATAGGGGCATGTATTGCATAGTTAGGCAAAAGAGGTCTTAGGAATCAAACATTATATTACTAAAATCATAAGAAAGTTTATGGAGATTCATATTTTATAAAGAACAACGTTTAGTTTATGAAGAAATGTACATGAACACAGGAAAAGTATTTCTAGTCACTATTTCCAAATAATCAAAGGAATATGCACTCTATAAAGTTCTGACCCAATCATAGGAAGTATGGTGACCGTAGTTTTATGTTATACAACTAGGAATAAAATATTATGGAATCAATGGATGAAATGTTTGTCAAATGATCCAAGGTAGTTTCAGTATGATTTGAACAAGTGTAGGGAAAAGAGGTAAACCATGATCATGAATAATTATTGGTTAGGATAAAGGATGTGGGAAAAATAATCCACATATGGATGCTTTAAAATACGAGTTCCTGCATACCGTCATTGAGGATTTAAGGGTATCTAGAGGGATTCTACCAAGAACACTATTACCTTTGATTGAAAAATCCTTTTATGGGGATTTATTATACTGGTCCATCTAGGCCATATTCTTCATGTCCAAATAGTTTCATATTTTGGATGATAGTACCATTGTGTGGGAAACTTATTCAAGGCCACCTAGGGGCACATACTTCATTGTAAGGAAAAAATCTCTTAGATATCAAACATTCTTTCATCAGAAACTGATGAAAGATTATAAAAGTCTGAAATTATCCAATATTAAGAGTATGAAATCCAAAAGGGGAAATGTACAATGAAAAAGGGAAGTATTTAGACAGATATTGGTTATCAATTTGGAGTTCCTCACATTGATATGTCTGATATGTATAATGGATGAATATTATATTTCCTTAGTAGGATCTCTAAATAGATAACCCAAAATAAAGGCTCTTACAAAAATTATTTTAATTGTATATTGGAGGAAAGTTTTTTAAAAAACATTACAGCTAGACCGAGGATATGAGATTAGGGAATCACTAAGTATATCATAGGGATGATAATCAAACCACACATAGTCTTTTGGGTACCTTGAAGTTTATAGTCAGGCAACAAGGACATCAAGCTGTGCAGTTTAAAGTCATGAGGTAAGGACATTAGGGACTTTGATATCAATAGAAATTGAATTTTGTGGCTAGAATAGGGTATAAGGCCCAAGCATCAATACTTATCTTATTAAATAATTAATTAAGACTCAAATAGTTATTATCATATACTAGTTCATGTGTATGGAGAGAACTTTTATTTGATCTCCTCATGGCGATCTGACTATTACATTGGTAGAGTAAGGGTTTTTTCATATCACTTTTTTGTTGGACCATGATTGAAAGTCTGAACATCACTATATATCTAATATAGATGATATTCAAGACACCCATAGTTCTTTTAGGTCTATGTAGTTTATCATTATGCGGTGAAGATGTGGAGTGATTTCGTTATGAAAAAGAATATTATAGTTGGACTACGATGTAAAATCTAGGTGTCACTACATATTGAACAATGAAAAGAATCAATCAACACATAGTTCTTTATTAAATTGTATCGGGACTGGGGATATGGTATTTGACCATCACTATGTATCTCATAGGGATAAGAATCAATCCACATGTAGTTCTTGTAAGGGATTCTTGTGTAGGTCTGATTTATACATAATGAGTGGGTAGTTTTTATTAATTGTTTATTGTTATGAGAACTGATATCTGGGCGGCATACTTATCTCAATATAATTATAATCAAGGCAAATGTATTTTTTGATTAAATAGTGGCTATAATTAGGATAGGGTATATAGGCATCACTACATATCTCATATGGATGAGAATCAAGCCACACATAGTTATTGTAAGGGTTTCCCAAGTAGGTCTAATTTATATACAAGGAGTGGGGGATTTTTATTAATTGTATCAATCCCTACAATAAGAGACCTGAGTGTCACTATGTGTCTCAATATAATGAGAATTAATCCACAAATAGTTATTGATACTATTCCCCATATCATCAGTTTTATTTGTTGTGGGGAAGCATGAATTTTTTCATTGGAGGGCCCAAGATTGGAGATCTATTCATCTCTATGTATCTTATTTGAATAATAATGAAGGCATGCGTAGTTCATGGAAAGGGTTACCTCTACATATATGTTACAAAGATAATGATAAATAGGTCTCATGTACTACATGGGAGTAGCAATGATCTCTGTAATGCTTGCGCATAGAAGTTAATAATATTTTAAAGAACCACAAGGAATGCCAATTTGTTGAATCTTCAGGGGTTTATTAACATCAAATTTAGGAGATATTAACTATAAAGTTCAATGTCATGTTGAGAGTAAAAATAATGTCATGTATTTTGACATCATACGAAAAGGAAAAAGTTGTTATGTATTTTAACGTCATGTAGCATGGATGAATATAATTGATATGTAGTTTAATGTATTGAATCTAAGAAATAACCTAGCATTCTTACACAATTTTATTCAAGAATATTTCTTTCGATAGAGTTTTAATATTATCTATATATAATTAGATTAGATAATAATCTCCATTGTAGTGGAATATAATTATGGAATAAGGCCCTTCCCATTTTGGCTCAATATTTGGAAGCTAATTTCTTGGTATCATTAGAGTCATGAGGACTAATACCAATTATACATGAAGAAATGAGTAGATGTGAAATTTCTTGTTAAAATTTCATGCTATTCTATTCTGATAGGATTCTAGGTGATGCATGGTAGGCAATCTATCTTCATCAAATCCGTCTAGCTCTTAAATAACTTCTAAAACTATTCATTTTTATAGAATTTGTCAAAGATGTAAACTCGGAGTGATGGAAATTGAAATTTATTAGGAAAAACATATGTCATATACACTGACGAATATGGGGTCAACCGTGTTCTAGTAAAATTAGTAGTAAGATAATCTAACAATTCATGAAAAAAGTTATTAGGCAAAGACTCTTTATCTTTATCCAAAATATTTTGAAGTATATTTTCTAGGGTCTTGATGAAAGAATATATCTATCCATTGGTCATTGCATAGTAGTGATATGAATGGTTGGATTTGATATTGTGATCTTGATATACCTTCTTTAACTCAGCAGAATAGAAATTTTTGACCCTATCCGTCAATATGGTATAAGGGAAACTAAATCAGATAATGATATTAGTTTTGACAAAGATAATAATGTTTTTTACCTAACATCTTTAGGAAGAATTTCCTTATCTCATTTGGAAATTAAATTGATAGCAGTAAGAATGTAGTTGATCTTCTTGGTCATAGTTGGAGGATAGGGTCCTTATACATCCATTCCCAATATATAAAATGGACATGAGTATTTAGATATATGTAGAAATTCCAAGGGTTGATGTATGAAGATGTCATGCATCCGGAAAGGATGACACTTATGAGTGAAATGTTTGCAATATTGTGTCATAGATGGCCAAAAGTTTCCAGGAATTCAGATTTGATCCAAAAAACTATGTCTAGACTGGTGAGCACTATAGGCTCATTCATATACTTCTTTCATGACATCTGTTGTTTCATCCCCAACAATGAGTCTGAGATGAATTTCATCGATGCCCAATCTATAAAGCTATTATGATTATATAGGCCATCGTAAATAATAAAAGTAACCACTCATCACTGTATCTATACTATTTTAATTCTATATGGTGGAAGTGCCCTAATTTTGGAGGTATTCCAGGAGGGGTTTCATCCATAATATGGTATAACCATAGAGCTCATAAATAAAACTAATTTAATTAATATCCTATATTCTAATTTGGAAAAACGTTTAAACCACTCAATGATGAGAAATTATAATAATTGTCTTGTCCTGATTTGGATCTTCCAAGGCCGTGGCAGCATTTCCCAAATCATTAGGATGGAAATTTTGTGACCACCAGATGTAAGACAATGTTGAATTTGAGGGAAATGTTTTTATTAAACTTCTAGCATGATCACATAGGGGAATTTGTAATTTTTTCATAATGGTGTAATCCCAAATGATTTGTTTGATTACCAATTTTGAATCAAATTTTTTCTCCAGGTAATCCACCAGTAATTAGAGTGCTTATTGTAGGCCTTCAATGATATCTTGTTATTCTGCCTCATTATTAGTACCACCTTTTGAAACTAAAAAGGAGTATGGGGACACAACCTTCTCTATAGAGATAAGAATAATTCTTAACCCAACATTGTTGAATTTATGTTTTTCCCTTTTCATCCCCATTATAATTCTAGATGAACCATAAAAATAAATTTTCCATATTCATGGACATTCGTGAATAGAGAATATTTTTTCATCCTGAAATTTAGTATTCAATGATATCTCTTCCACAGATGAGTGCTAAGTAGAAAATAATAAAAATATTGGCCTTTTACTACATTCAAAGTCACATCTTGTATATCAAACTATTGTAGAATGACTGCCCATCATGCGAGACATCCAATAAGCATAGGACTAATGAGGGTAAATTTGAGTGGGTTATTGAAAGATACCAAGTGGTCCTCAGGATAATGCAAAGTAGTGTCTCAATTTATGAAATAAAATAATTATTTCATGTTAACTTTTATTAATATCTGAATATCGAGTATATTAATCGAATATGGTTTGACTAAGATATTAAAGGTTGTTTTTATTCCAAGCATCATTATTTATTGTAAGGAAGGAACCCACTGTTCCCTCCATGGTTGTAACATCAAGAATAAGAGGCTTCCCTTTAATAGGTGGAATCAATACTGGTGGGTTCAAGATGTATTTCTTGAGGGTATCAAATTATTTATGGAATTCATTGGTCCATTGATATGTGGCCCCCTTCTTTTTCAATTTGGTAAAGGGAAAACACTTTCCTGTTAAATTGGCTATGAAGAACTGGATATACACAAAGTTTCCATGAAGTCCCCTCAAATATTTCATGTTTTGAGGAGTTGACATGCTAAGGATATCCTTATTCTTTTTGGGATCTACTTCGATGACATTATGGTGTATAACAAAACTATTAAATTTTCACGAGGTTATAAAAAATCACCGTTCATGGGGTTCATATTCAAATGATATTGTAGATGATTACTAAATATAGTCTCTAGATCATCCAAATGACCATAACATTTTATAGACATAACCAATAAACTAACCACATATAATTCAATGAATATTCTCAAGAATGGTTTGCAAATTTGATGCATTTCATGTTGATATGCCGCACCAGCATTTTTAAAGCCAAATAGAATTACTCGATAGAAAATATTACTTGAGGGGATCATAAAGTTATATATTCTTCATCTTCTAGGGCCATTTAGATTTGTCTATACATAGCGTAACCATCCATGATGGAAATAACTTTGTATCTAGCTATTTCATCAATCAAAATCTCATTCAGTAGAACTAGAAAGTCTACTTTGGGACAATACCGGTTGAGATAACTTAAATCAATGGAAACAAGGATTTTCCAATTCTTCTTTTTCATTGGGAAAATTTTTTCCAGCCTTTTGGGATATTTTACCTCCATAATAAAGTTATATTTGATAATATTGTTGGCTTCAACCTCAATTATAGAGGTATGAGTTGGGTTCGTTTATCTTAATACCGGCTTAAATCCCTAATGCTCTTTGAAAAATCTCGAATGATGGGCAGAAACATCTAGATCAAGGCCAAACATTTCTATGTAGTTCCAAGGAAACACATATTTGTGTCTCTTTAAAAATTAATTATACATCTATTTCTCTTCTAATGTCATGGACACACTAATTATGGTATGGAGTGGATCTTCCTTTGTACCAAAATGTATTTTGCTCAGCTCATCCATTGTTGCAGAGATTCCTTACTCAAATTATAAACATGTATCCCTAAGGTCTTCCACTTATTTATCTTCCTAATGTGTCACCTCTTTTATTTATACACGAAGGGTAAGTGATGAATAAAGAATTTTAATTATAGGGAAGGAGTCGGTATTTGGTCATCCTAAAGAAGAGGAAAACATTTCTAACCCTTCTAATGATAATGGTTATTCCTAGAGTATTGATGGGAAAAGGATGGGTGGGGAATCAAAATCATTGTCATTATCTATTAATGAAACAACATATTGTAGCTTTATTGATGAAAAAAGACTTCCTGAAGTTTGGTGGATGGAATGAAGACATTTCTATTTTTTATTTCACCTCTGTTTGGTAAATCAATAATTTATTTTATGTTGTTGGGCTTAATTTTCACATGTGATATTATGGAATCCATGGAATGAGTTCTTGGATTTGGGTTTACCCTTTCAATTTGATTAGTAGTAATCACATAATCTTCCCTGATATGCTTGAATGGGTAAGCTGGGATCTTTTCTAGACCATTCAATGCATTGATTCTTATTATATCTTTTTCCAGAGACCATGTTCCCTTTGTATGATAGGAATTTTCACCAATATGCTTTGATTCACTAGCTTTTAACGAGACCTTATCACCATGTAATGTACCAATTTAACCATTGAAATAATAAATGGGGCATTGGTGGTATAAATAATGAAGGGCCACATTTTGATGTAGCCAAGGCCTTCCAAGAAGAATATTGAAAGTTGTGTTCCACAAAAAAAAACCATAAAAACTGAATTATATAAAAGATCGTCAAATTGAGTTCTAAGTGTAATCTCTCCTAGTGGTTCTTATTAATTCTTATGAAAACATTGAAAAATCATAGTGGGGTGGGGGGGGGGGGTTAAGTATGATTTAGTGAGACCCAACTGACGAAGTGTATGGATGGGAAGGAGGTTGAATCCTGAGCCATTATCAATGAAGGCTTGTTGGATGTCTATATCATTAACCCTAATAGATATAAACAAGGTCATGATGTGTCCACATATAACATCATATTTATCTTGGTCCATGAAAGATATAGTTGAATGAATTTCAAGTAGATTATTCCTTATTTGGTAGGACTATATAGTAGAATCTCTTATTTCAAACCCTTGATCACTTGACAAAGCCTCAATTAGTGCTTCTCAAAGATATTTTTATATATTCAAAACATCTAGTATTGATAACATGGATAGTAATTGGGCTATATTATTTATAATTCCATACTTATAGTCCAAAAAATAGGTTTTACATCATCAATATGTTGTTTTGTAGGTGCCATGGAAGTTTATTCTTCTGGTGTAGATGGACCATGTGTCGGGGAGGAAGCTAAAAATACATCTTGTTTGGGTGGATTAGGATGAAAATGTCATCTCACCTAATGGGAAAGTGGTTATATATCCTCTCATAGGTCTTCTAAGATAATCATGTTGGGCTTGACCCTATCATGTGGGAGATTATTCTCTTAATCTTAATGAGCCTACTAAAAGTCTCTCCCATTAGTTTTTTCTACATAAAGGGATCAAGGTGGCATATAATTAAAATTGTGGCTTCTAGAATAACTATGTCTTCTTCTGTATCCTTGACATTGAAAACTTCATCTTTTAGATACCTAATTAAGTATATGAAATTCAGGTTCATTGTCAGAACCATCATTTTTACATGGGTCTATTATGTGGATAATGTTAATGGAATCAAATATAAACTCCTCAACTAATAATGATTTTATCTAATAGGTCATTTTTTGTTGTGTCATTTAGTGGGGAGGTTATAGTCCTAGTGGTACATATGTTATGAAATCTCCCCAAAGTCAAGGTCATATTTTTTATTTAACATGAGCTCATCTTATTCTGGCTTCTCTTTATCCTTTTTACCATGTAAATTTATTAGGGATTGGCCTTTGGAGGACTAATATTTTGTTGATGTTGTCTGGGATAAAATGGAATTGGAAGGAGTCATATTTAGTAGTTTCAACTATGTTTATAGAATTAAATGAGTTGGATTGATCATTTTTCTAACTATCCAATCATCAAACTTCCATGGAATATTTCCCTTGACTTTATACCACATTCTTTCTTTTTCTAGATCAGTAAAAGTAACACCTGATACCTGAGGTAATGAACATTTTAGTTCCACTTTTCTACAGTTCTCCATCATTTGTAAGAGATATGTGAAAATAAAACACTACTGAATGGGGTGTTCAACCATTTGAAGGAAGGGAAAATACTTTTTAGTTCCTCATCTCCTTCTTTTTTTAGTTTCTTGGGCCTTGGTAACTGGACTAGGTTTTTTTTCCATGGATGAAATTATGTAACCGAGAACCTTTCTATTCTGAAAAGCATATAATTTTTTATCCCCTCAAACTATCTTCACATTTGATCTTTGTTTTCATCTTGACAAGGTGTTCATTGTGTATGGAACTCGGGAGGGGGATCCCTATGGTTTAATGAGGGCATTGAAGTAGAATAAGGTATAGGTTATTTCTTGAGTGTAACTATGAAACCCTCTACTTTTCCTGATCCCCTTCATGGATCACATGGGATTACATGAGAATTAGATTTGTACCCCACAATGAAAATATCCACATGTTGGGAGATTTAAGCAAGGGATTGAAGCCCATTGGTGTATTTTATAAGGATTATTGGTGTTCGAAACACATCATGGAGATTTGTCACATATATTGGCAGTAACTCTTCATAAGGGAGTGGAAGGTTTAAATCATATGTCAGTCCTTTCCTTAAGGCAATGAAATATGAAACCCTTTAATTATACCTTTGTTTTTAATTTGTAAGATCAAAATATTTGGTATTCTGTAACATTTAGCTGAATTGGATAATGAATTTCCAACAGAAGTCTTCCCATCTATTAATTGATTGAGAATGAAAACTTGAATACTAAATAAACCGTGTCCCCTACAATGATTGAACAAAGCATTTAAGCTTTACTACTTATTATTGTTGAGGGGTCCCCATAATTGAATCATTGCATGACACGAAATGTGTCATGTGATGATATGGATCTCTTGAACTAACAAATATTGGAAATATGTTATTCATAATTTTTGGTGGGGGAGGAATTAGATCTACCCATTCAGGGACATCTTTTCAGGTTGTACCAGTGTGAATTGTTCTTCCATAGCTTTCAGTCGAGTTTTTAATGACTCAATTGTATTCATAAAAATATGGGAAACATCAGGATGAGTCAAAACTTGAACATGTGTTGAAACTAGAGCATGAACAAGTTTGACGACTGGCAAGACAACTGGTGATGACACTACTTGTATTTTCCTTGGAGAACCCATGTGGACAAGCTTGTAAGGATGTTCTTAACCATGTACTGGTTGTGTTTCTAATAAATTGAATACATTATACAAATCAGTAGTTTTATGGAAAAAATTATTTTTGTTTGAGCCTATTATAATTTCACGATGAGGATCTTTTTGTGGAGTATGTCTAGCAGGAATGCTGTTTCAGAGTGACTCCAAAATGATTTTTCTTAACTACTTCATGTCTTCCTCTTCCTTGGAAAATATTTCATCAATTGAAAGACATTGACCTTCTCAAGTGGAAAAGTGATAAATGATCTAAACATTAACCTTTCCTTTGTTAGGTGCCTTTCGAAGAGATGAGAGTTGATTATTCAATGGAATTCCTAGATTTTGGGTAATCCCTTGATTTTGGGTACACACACCTCCTTGATTTGCTTTGGTGTGTACCATAATATGAATAAGAAATTTATCCTCTAACTTGCCTGAACTGGACTCATTTTTCGAAGGATCTTCCATAATGTATTTAATGACATTTACTAGCACAAAATGCAATGATGGAATTCTATAAAAATCTTTGTAAGATCGCATTCTTCCTAATCCTCCATGAAAATGTGTTCTTCTATTTGTTGTTTTTAAATGAACTATTTCATGGATAGTAATATGAAGGGAATACATAGATAGTTAACTCATGCATTCACTTTTTCACCTCTTCACTATTATAGAGAAAATTAACTTCCACTATGGAGGGGATTATAGATGTGAAATAGCTCGTAGCCTTACAGGGTGGGGCTATTCCTATTCGTCTTCTTCAACCATTCAGGATCTATTTATTGTGTCTAAAGGATGGGTTAAAAAAATACTATATCCTTATGGGATTATGTAGTTCTTGAACTGTTATAGTTGATATCAGTGTAGCATCTCTTTTGATTTTATGAATTCTAGTCCAAACATTTGTTGGTTGCATTATCTGATACCCACATAAATCACCTATTTTGGAAGACCACTATACTATTTCAAACATTTGTGTGATTTTATGGCTGATATCCTCTATACGGGAAGCCATATCAATTTTGAGATTCTTTATGTAGAATCAGCTCAATAACTTGCTCTCTTTAGTCCTGAATTTGGGGAAAACCAATCAAGGTTTTATTTTGTGGAGTATCTCTTCGGTCATGAATAGAATTTGATTGTTTTAGTCAGCCTTAAGAAATAACATTGCACGAGACTAATTTTAATGGGAATTGAGGATTTTGGAGTGTTGTAAAATGAAATTCTCCATGTACACCCCATACTGTGATATGAACACTAGGTGGGGTTTTTGTGAACAATTGTTGCAACCACTTTAATGCATTGAGGCATGAGTGTCAAAGGGCCTCTTATTACTTCTGGATCTATGGATGTTGGGAAATATGGAGACATTTCATGTTTATTTGGAACCTGAACATTTCTTTTACCTTGTCATGACTTTGATATTCATCATATGGTAATACATTAGCTTTCAGATGAAGAAGAGTATTCAATATGTTGAGGTGGATATCATGAATACAAACTTCTACTAACATATCTGAATTTCTGTATTGAAAGGATTCCAATGTCCATAACATTACTAGTATTTTACACACATCCAGTTTTTTTCTCATACTCAACATATACTCTTATTATTTTTCTAGAGGTTTTTCAACTCAGTCCGACTAGAGTGGAGGATTTTTGATTTATTTATCACAAGATATGTAATTTATTGGTCATTACAATACTATATTAGAAGGAAAATGAACTAAGGGAGGTTTAGAGAATAACAATTTCCTAGGGTTGTCTTCTATATTAAAAAGTATTTAAACTACAAATAACAAGGCATCATACATGACTGGGATTATATTTGCAATCAACTCAAGATAACATTGCTTTCTCATCATTACATTGTTAGTTAGAAAATATTCTTAACAATGCGAAACACTACTGTAGATATAACTTTCGCAGTGAATGCCATCATGGGGAGGACCGCCATGGTGGATTATAGTAAGGTAAAAATTCTCTAGACCCTTGGTCTTATGGAAACACTGAGGGTTTTCATGGATCTCACCCAGAGATAGGTTATCGAGATTGACTGAATTGCCATGAAGAATGATTTCATAATGAAGTGTATGATGATTATCATTGGAATTATTGCTACTACTCCTATAATTTGGAAATGAGAGTGTAGGATTTTGATCTACAATAGATAAATGACTGAGGGCTTCAAGAAATCACAAACTAAGGGGAGAAAAATAATTGATTGACTCTTAATTCTATAACAATTCATGGAGAGTCTTTTTCGTAAATGATCTCTGAAATGTAGTTGGGGAATCTTGCATGGAGAAGAAGTTGTCCTGAGAATGTGTATGTTCTTGATTTGAATTGGAAGTAAAAATAGACTGATTATCTCCAATTAAAACAATTTTTTGTGACCTATCCCATTATTCATATGATATGGGGGAGTGTGTCCCATAACCCTCCTACACTGGAATAGATGGGTATATTTTCTCTGAGATGATATGTGGATATTCCATCCTAGGTATGGGGAAATAATTATGTGATCGTTCCTCTGGTAATGGTAAAGTTTGCATTATGATATTCTGGAACGCTTCTAGGATATAGACATGAATTTGTGTTTTTTTCCTTTATTTATTGGAAAGATGTTTTTGGTGACTTCATAAGTTAGAATGAAAATATCAATTCATTCCATATTTGGGGTAGGTTTATATACCTACTCCAATCTTCCCTTTCTTGTTAGTGGATACTAACAGTACTCTTGTGTGGGGGAAGAGAATTGATTCTGCCCCAAGTTTGTCTTCAGATCTTTCTAACTGACTTATATGTGTTCTTCCAAATGAGACTATTGGAAAACATGATGGATGTTGGAAGGTGTATATGCCCACTGGTTGTTCTCCACTAATAATGTTTGGTGGGCCTCCTTGAATACATCTAAATGATTATACTCACTGGTTGATAGATTGAAAGCAGTTGTAAGTGTCTTCTCATAGTACTCCACAATATTTGAATGGTGGGATTGGTTGTGTGGTGCCAATCAAGTATGATGGCTAGAGGAATTAAGATAAATGGGTGTATGTTCCCATTAACTATTTTCCACCAAGATGGGTTGATGGGCTTCTCTATAGTTGTAAAATGTAGGAACCTGCTCCCAATTGGATAGATGTTGTCCTCGGTGGTTCGTCTAGAATTCTTGGGTCTGAGGGCCCCAGCCCAGAAAATCGAAGATAACACCCTCATCATATGGGGGTTTTCTTTCACATGACACTGGTGGTGGTGATTGTTGATAAGATCCCTTGGGAAGGATCCCTAGGCCTTCGAGATGAGGCCATTTGTGGCCTCTTGGTCGACTTCCCTAGAATACGGTAGGGATTGGTGATTGTGTTCCATGGATAAACTCCTAAAACATTTGAAGACGATGGTTGGTATCGTGTTCTTCTAGACCACCAATCATCATTGAATGGATGACTATGGGTTATTCTTGACTTGGAGGTCTTTTTAGGAAGCCTCTAAGGTTTGGATTGTACCATGATGACGATACTATTTTTCTAATGCATTGGCGACCTAGTGTTGAAGATGTTGAGTCAGTGATGACATCCTTCAAGTGGATGAGGATCCATTTTGAGCACCAGCCAAGGAATTCAATGGTAAAAACCTGAAGGAATCCATTTGTAATGAAGAATGTTCTTGGAATGAGATATCTTGTATATATAAAAAAATTAAAAAAATGAACTCTAAAAAAGAATCAACTTTTAATATGAACGCATGTTTGATTGATTCCCTTGTATGTCCCTCTTTTGTTAATTGATGGGGCATAACCGTTGGGTAACACTATCCTCTTGGATAAAAATTCACATCGGGTTCACCATTATTTCCCCTAAAACACAGATTCTCGTTATAAATCTCAACGCCCAGACGTTTTCCATCAGATTTATTTATGGAACCAAAAACAACCAATCTATTTGTATCCAAAGGTAACTAATTTCCAAATTCAGGTGTTCGTTAGGTTTATTGACATATGAAACTTAATAACTCCCATCAGTTTAGTGGATGGGAGGCCAGGTCCATCACACCCTTTTGGGGGGAATTATTTCATACTCTGGGACTCTTATATATTTAAGATATGTTCTTGAATCATTATTAATTTACCAAGCATAATGTAGGCATCCCTAGAAACTTTCAATAAATTTATATCATGTGTGGAAATAAGAATAATTTATATTTATTTGACTTTCTTCATTAATGGTGATATTTATATGTTTTTGTGGTTCTTAGTCAATATTATCCTCTCATATACTACTTAATGATTCTTTGGTTGTTATAACAAAAAATACTAGTTTTCTATCTACTCAAAGGGAAACTCTATAATTTATCATCACCCAGTGAGAGAAAAGTCGTTTTGATATTGGGATCATACCCATAGATGGGATACCATGGTATCCTCATTAAAGGAATAGAAAACCCATATAGTTTGGTGTCTCTTAATGGAAAACATCATACATTTTAAGGTAATATGATAAGGACCCAATCATATAGTTTAATTTCATGTGGTAAGGATATCTAGGTGGAAGGTGCCGAGTCAAAGCTTAGTGTGGTAATTATTCCTAAGAAGACCAAGGAACCCGGAAAGGATATGAGTTTCGAAGTTAGGTTAGACCCACCTAGGAATGTGGCCCAGAGAGAATGGGGTTAATTTGTAGTATTGGGTTTGAACCTCAGAGAGGCTTCCTACATACCCCACTTATATTGGAATCAAATCCCACATAGTTCAGTAAGATTCACAATAGAGAATATCCCTTTGAGATAAATAGATTGGTTCTTACTCCTAAATATTATTCCCTTGTAAGAAGGTCCATGATAGATATCTTTACTCATCGATTTTAAAGGGGGACATAATTCAGGGATTACTTCTAAGGGGGATTATTTGACTAAGGGAATTATGTTTGGACTCTTTAGAATTATTTCCATTGAACTCGAGTCCCAAGTGAAGGATTTCTACATATCCTAGTCATGGTGGGAATTAGAGTTCTTGTAGTTCAAGATATGAAGTGGATTGTGTGGATATTGTAATCATCACAAATCTCTAATCCCTTGTGATTCAAGCTCCTGTTAGAAACAAGAGGATTTGAATGATTCTAAAAACCACATACTTTCTCATCCACTGATGGAAGTTCACATGACTTTGGACAATGAAGCTAAGGAGACGGTGTAAGGGGCACAAAACAATAAACCTTTCATAGTGAAATGAATGTGATGGTCATTGGGTCTAGCCTGAAAGGCTTGGAACTTACCCAAGAAGGGATTAACTAAATTTTTTTCCATAGTGGAAGGAGGATATCATTACCTATGGAAGGGAAGTGAATGTATGATCGTCAGACATTCTACTTAGGTACGAGAGGCTCCAGGTCTCAGAGACGATGAGAGGAAGACTGAGTCCTATAACTAAAATCTGAGACTAGGAACTCCCCAACACAGTCCTTAGGGTAAAGGTATATGTGAAAAGGGATATCTATATCCTAAAACACTTAGAATATCCATACCCATTGGTAAGAAATTCTTGGGAAACTCTTGACCATATATATCGAACTCCAAAAGAGAGACACACTGATGTGCCTTTCCCGATGGTTTCATAAATTAGGAGGTCTTGGTGAAGGTTTCAAATTTGTCCCTTTTTTGAAAAAGGATCTAGGGAAGGATAATCCCATCCATTAGTGGAATTGAGATGTATTTCAAGGTTGGTTATCTTAGGTGATCCGTACAAGTATGCCATGCAGGTATGTCATGTAGGTGTATGAAACATGTCCATGGAGAATCTAAAAAAATTTTAACACCAGAAAAAAATTATTGGGAAATCATGATATTCCATGGGAAATGGACTATAGGGACAATAAAACGTGGCCGAAATTTTAACTTAATCACCCTAGGTGTCCCTAGATGTCTTTTTAAGAATCATGCACAGGTCTTTGCTTAAGAAAAGGAACTTGTATAGATGACTTCTCATCATAGAAGGAGGGTCCTTAATCCAATGTTCTGTATATAAAACTATGAATGAAATTAGATATTTCTTAACCCATTTAATTATCTCTTATATTTTTCCTTATAAGGAAACCTAATAAAATTTGGGGTACATGGGGGAAAGAGCTACACAATGGAACCATTAGGAGTTCTTCCATGTTTTTCAGTAAGAGAAATAGGGAGACTAAGAGTCCTATTTATAGGCATGGAGAGGGTCTGGTTGAAAGAATGTTTTCTGTTTAGGTGTTCAGCATAGCCTCACAATGGATCTGTTCTACGTAGTAGTGTGAGAATTATACTCCCACTTAGCTCCACTGTGTAAGGGGGTTGTTCATTAGGATGCCCATGTAGGACATGGGTGGGCTACATAATGCGTAGATGTGCCACATAGATCCTTTGAAATATACTTCATTAATTTAAATTTATTTGATAATTTAATATCTCCAAATTTCATCTTCATAATATTTTTTCCATACTTTATGAAAATACTGTCAACAAAGTTGTTCAATTTTTTGGAACCCATAACTTGCGTTAACTATATTGTAGAGTGTGATGAGAATGATGTATTATGGACTCTTCCTTTACCTGCTTCACTATTATCATCAGGTATTGTAAAACCCAATCTGTCATCAATATGACAAAAAAAGTCATTGATTCCCTTAATGTCTTATCATATTTAAATCCTTCTCTATCATGCATGGGAAAACCATTTTATTGAAAAAATTAATACATTCCATGAAAATTAATCAATTTAAAATATAAAATATATTAACAATAAACATAGATACGTGGAAATATCCTATAATAGCTATAAGAAAACATGTTATTTTTTGTTTCTTAATTTTATTTCTTTCTGTAGCTCAAATTGAAGATCCCAAACCAAATATTGAGAAGCACTGTGTGAGGGTGTGTGAATATGTGTGACTAAATATTTTATAAAACATATTCCCATGTTTTTTAGTTTATAAGATCTCAATGGAAGAAAAAATACTAATAATGAGAGTGATAAATAGATAAAGGGTAATAAAAACACATGAAAAAAGATATAGAGAGGTTCAATATTTTTTATTATCTAATGAATAATCCTTAGTGATAATTGTTTGTGATCCCAATTTAAAAGTTTTAGAATTACTATCAGTAAAATTATATAATCTATATCAATAATATGGTCATGAAATATTGTGAATGTTTTATAAATAAAAAAGTTAATAAATATAAATGATAATTTCCAATGAAGATGAATGATATATACAAATCATTCGAATGTTCGTCCAATTATAGATCAATTATTTAATTTTTATTTATATTCAATCGAAAATATAATACTCTAGGAATAATATGTATAATTAATGGATATCTATCTCAATGTTTCAATATAATTATTTATGAAAAACTATAAATATTTAAGGATCTTAATGATTCATAGAGTAGAAATATGATATGTTCCATAAATATTAGTCAATATTAGATTTTAAATTTAAGGATAAAATCACATATATAATATATTGAAATATATATAATTTCCAAAATATTTTAACGGTATATTAATATATTAATTGAAAAAATAGTTCCAATGACATAAAAAATAACCCAAGAACTCTAATAATCAACAAAAAATGGAAACAATAATTATAAATTACATACATATATAAAAAGTTCTTTAATTTAACTAAAAATTATAATTAACCATTTAATGACTAATGTAAAAATTAAAGACACAACAAATAAAATAAAAATTATTTGTTAGATGACATGAAAAAATTCCACATGAAATTCTACCACACTAATACATTGATTATCTATAATCAATTACCAAGAATAATTTTGTGGATGTTTATTGATCTAAAAACTAAAAAATATTACTGCCACTAATATTTTTTCAAAAAATGAAATTCTCTAAAGGATTTTCATGAGTATAAAAAAGTTATTTAGCTATTAAAACTAAATGTTAGTTCTGAAATAGTGCGGATTATTTTTTAGAAATGATTAAAAATTAAAATATTGAATGGAATTTAATATAATTCAATTTACTTCCACAAAAAATTCTTAATATATCTTTAGCTCAATGATCATAGACACACATAATTTAGGATCTCATTATAAGTTAAAATAACTACTATATGAGTGGGAAGTTGATAAATATTGTGGAAACATAATTAAATCATTTTAATTTAAAGGAATTAATAATAATTAAAAGAATTTCACCCTAGATTAAAATTTTCATTTCCAAGATCATTAGGATTCATATCTTATTTGTTAAATTAAAATTAAAAAAAATCCAATTTCAGTGATGATTGTATAGTAATCTCTAAAAAATTTACCAAAATAATGTTTTTTCTAGAGCTAAATAAAAATAAATTCTCAATTATTTTCAAGTGGTAATTAATATTAACATCCTCATAATTGAATCAAACCCTTTGTTTTTTAAAACAAATTCTAACCCAATATAAAATTCCCGAGTGATGCTTAAAAACTAATTTTTTTAAAAATTAAGGTATTTTATATGGGTTAAAATTTGAACTCACATTAGCATAGTTAATACCTCTCCCACACAATTAAAACTCAAAATTTTCACTAATTTTTAACTTCTATGGGGATGAACAAATAAAAATAGTTTTTTTCAAATTTATTTTCAGAAAAGCATTGGTAAATTTAAATTAATGTGTAAAAATGAGATCTCAATCAAATTTATCTAGTAAAAACAATCAGAAAAAAATAATTATAAAAATTAATATAAATATACCTACTTTCCACCCCATTTAAAAATTAATCATACAAAAATTTCTTACAGAACATTTCAGGATACAAATGTATGTAAAAACATTTTACCCAAAAAAGACTAAAAACATTCACTATTCTAATAGAAAATAGAAAATAGAGATCAATCTAAGATAGAGACTATCATTGATTTCATGAATCACAACTTTTATTTGAATAAATAATCAAATAAAATATAGAAATAATAAATTCATACAATAGAAGCTTAAGGGAAACACGGGAATTAATGAAAAAATGGAAATATTTAAACATGTACTCTCATTAATGAAAAATGTTAATATTTTTATTAATGAACATTATGTGTAATATCACACTAAATGTTTAAGGAAACTATATAGTTAGAACTTAAAATTCATTAAAAAAAATCATAATAATATTATATAAATAAAATCTCAAAAATAAAATAACCACTATTATAGATCATAGTTGGTTTCTAAAATATTCAAAATTTGTATCTCATTTTATTCTTGAGGTGTATTTGAAAACATTTTTTATTTTTTCTATAGATCATAGAAATCAACCCCATGACCAAAACATATCGCAACTCTATATATAGTACCCGCTTTAACCATTTGATTAACTATACTAACACCTTATTTGAATTGTATAGAATATAGGGAAAAAGTAATTTAAATATCCTTAATCTATAGCTTATATTAATAAATTAATATTTTAATATTTATTCTTTAACAATATTATAAATTATATAAAATACCTCAATTAATTAATCATGGTAAATAAAATAATCAGTATCCTTATAGTGAGAGAATTGTATTCCCTATAAATAAAAACATATAATCAAAATGAAAATGTCAAAAAAATGGTTATATCTTCCTCTATACTTATAAAATAAATAAACCAGAAGAAAGGGATGATAAAACATGTAAAAGTTAGTTATATTCATCTTTTGGAAAATTGAGATCCACCCTTAGAGGATCCCTGACCTCTTCTCTTGATATCATATTTCTATGTCCATTGATAGTTAAAGGATCATATTTCCCTAGATATCAGATCAATATAGCATGAAAAGGGAAAAATTGACTCACAATAAAATAACCATCCCATTAGGAAAAAAATTAATTGGAAGGAGATTAATCTTGGAGTTATAAATATTCACTCTATGTCTAATATGAAATTACTTTTTCCAAAAAAAATTATTACAATCAACCTCTGTTTTTTCATTAATTAGTCGTGAATTTTACATGGAATTATTTATGAATTCTTATAATTTTTATAAACACAACAACCCCTCCTTTCTTGTATCAAATACATACAAAATATATGATTAAAAAACCCAAAAGATCTATTTTCTAACTCCACATAAATATTAACTTATTTCCAATAAAAAATCATGTAGGTTGACTTCATTATTATACAATTATAAGATACCCAACATAAACATAAATCATCTTCAAGCATTAAAATCCAATCTCACTTGTTTAGGTTAAAATTTATTTCCCGAAAATGTTTGATTTATCTATTTTACATTTCAACCATACCATTTGTATGATGATTATTCGGAATTGTTTTTGAATAAACCTATATATTTTAGAAAATTCTTGTTAATACATATTGTAATAATGTGCCCCTTGCTCAGTAATAATAATCCTTATCCTCGAAGATCTGGAAAACGGATTGCTTTTATCAAACTATGACACCATTATATTATTATCAGTTCTTGTTGGTGTTGCTTTAATCCTTATAAAAACTTATTCTACCATAATATTGGTATAAAAATATTCAAATTAAGTATGAAAATGGACCATAAAATATTTCCCCAAAACATAAAATACATCACAAAACAATAAATATTATTTTTTCATCTCATTCCTTTGATAAGTACTTCCTTATAATTGAGTTTCATTATAATTTTGACAAATCTCAAGAGAATATCTGAAAATAGTAGGCCAAAAAACCAAAATCCAAAAATATCCTAACTATTTTTATGGGCCAAAGTGACATCAAAAGATAAACCAATCTAACATTTTATGCATTGATAATTTTCATAATTTGGGGAACATGACCTAATGTTCCGATCACATCCCAAATTACACTTGTAAGGATCATCCCAACACTATTTAATAGGCTCAGAGATCAAATGTTTAACCTAATATTTTAAAAACTAGTATGAAAAAAATACATAGCTATTGAATTAAATATGATTGAAAAACATTGTATCTTATCGACAATATCACAATAAAATATTTCTCCATGGAAAAATCTTTAATGGGTTAAATAGATTAATTACATATAAAAAACATAGTGGGTATCCTACTCAAATGATTATCCATAGTGCTATCTAATACGTTCTTATCATGGGTCACTATATCAAATTCATGATGCAAAACGATCCCCCTAAACATCATTGTTTTTTATTCATGATTATTTTGATGTATCTAATTGTCAAATGGTTAGTGAATAACAGAACTATAGAATCTAAAATATCACCTCTAAACATCTCTAGGGTGATCCCCATTCCTGAAAAATATTTCTATAATGTTTTGAAATTTTATTGGTAAGTATCAAATGTCCTAGAATCCTATGTAATGAAATATTATTTCTATTATACTAACTACCCAAGAACAACCCCTAATTATAATTCTAAATCATTTTCATCAATTAAAAAGGAAATACACAAAAATGTTATTTAAATTTTGTGGGGACACAATCCTCTATTTTATTTCATCTACATATTCCTTACACTTCATATCAAAGAAAAAGTAATATCTTTCTATAAAATTTTGTGAATGGAAAATTATATATGATAAAGTATTTTATAAACCTCCAATAGAATTTAGTATGGATTAGAAATGATTGAATATCTTTCACATACTTTGGATAAGGTAGTTAAGATATAAATTAAACCCTTGGATTTTCCACATGAATTGCTTTTATAGGAACTTCGTGACCAAGAAAATTTTAATTATCAACCACAAAATGGAATTTGCCATTATTAAAAAGAAGTTTTTTCAATGAAAACTCTGAGAAAACCCCATAAAAATCTGACAGATATCTTAAAATAAGGATAATACATTTTAAAATCAACCTTAAATAGCTCCATAAATTTCCCAAGAAATTTAGTAAAAATACTAAACATAAATTTTGGAAGGTGAAAGGGGAATTAAAAAGTAAAAAATGTATTCATCTTTAAGAAAAAGTATCAAAAGTAAATTTAATTGTTATTTTATTATGGTCTTATAAGGAAATATGAATTCGAAAGTATCCTAATATACAATATATAAATCAATAATTGGATTGAACAGTCCAACATTCAATTATTTTACCAAGAAAACGCCATGGAAAATTGGTCACCTTTTATGTTTTGTTCATCTCTCTATAATAAAGTCATACCTTCCACTTATTAGAATACTGAACTCAAAATAATTCCTTAAATTCATTCTTAAAATTAGTAAACCTATCCTTTTAGGAACAAATTGGTTTGTACTTACCTGTTGAAAATATGATGTCGGATAAATTATCACAGAAATCACACCTTTACATGAATTAGAATATATAAATTCAAAAATATGTAAAAAAATAGAAACATTTCAAGAAATATTTATTTATAAAAAAAATAATACAATAAATTTATCTGTGATAATAAAAAAGCTAAAAAAATTAAGAATATTTATAAAATATAGATTTCCAAAAAAATTAAGTAGTTTTATTTATGTATAAAATTTCACTTAAAACATAGAACCTATCCTAAAGAAATCATAAACAAGAAAATCCTAATAGAAAGAATCATATGAGAAAAATTGGGGATCATTTATACTATATTATTTATTTGAAAAAGTTTATATAGGGATTATATAACTGAATAAACATGGATCTTCAATTGGAATAATTTCTAGAGAGGATTCTAATAATTTATAGAAAAGTAAAATTTTTTAAAAAATAAATTGAAATAAAAATATTATTGATAAAAAATTGTCAAACCATTCAGATAAACAAAAGATTTATTTTTTTAAGTAATAATCTTGAAAATTAAAAATTAGAGAGTTTATACAAATTGAGATATAAAACTATCAAAAAAATAATCTAAATTTCAATTTTTAAAAAGTTATAACCACATAAAAAATCAGAATGAATAACATTATCATATACGTAATCTCTAAAACCTTTTAAGAAATTTATGAAGAAAGGAACAACAAATAATTATTATATCCTCATGTAAAAAACAATCAATATTTTATTGTATTCCAAAACATTTTCCCTTTTTTGCCTTAAGTCAGGAATTATTCATTTCTTATCAAAATTTCATGGGTTTCTAGGTGATAAAACCTAAAAGAACATACAAATATTTTATATATTACATATTTACATGAATATTTTAATAGTTGGTGAGGTCCAAAAGAATGAGATAATTCCTATTATCCATACACATGGTAGCTATGGAGTGGTTTTACTACTCCAAATCTGATCCCATAAGAAGATGGAAACAATTCAAAATGATTTTCTTAGAAATGATTTTATTAACATTTATGACAACATTAATTAGTAAAGTCATTGGTAATATTAGGAGGTTGATAGTGGATAGTATAAATGATTATTGGGAGAGATTTAGAAAATATTTTTATAACTTCCATCATCATAATATTTTATAGAATCTCAAAATTCAATATTTATATATTGGATTAGTCTTGATTGATATTAGTATTGTAGATTATGATGTTGGAGGTGATTTAGTGGATAATACTCCAATTGATGTTATAAATCACATATCAAATATCACCAATAATTTATAATATTTTAATACTTGGGGATTAATTCATGTCAATCTGGGCATGGAAGTATCTGATACAAATTCTGACCATGGATGTATTGATTTCTAGTTCATCGATCAGACGAAAATGATGATACATATGTTATCTAATAATTTCCCTTCAAAAACTAAATGTAATCTATTTTTTGAAATATCAATTCACCATAGAAGATTGTTTTATCAATATCACTTTAATGATCTATTTCCTCAATTATAATAGTATCTTAAATCTTGTAATGGGATATCTCCTATAAATACATTAATAATTAACCCATGATGTTTATTTACCATCCAGAATAGTCGTCCTTTCCCCTTTAAACCTAATTATAATTTCATCCATGTCTATAATTATGAATATAAAAATAGGTTTAAGTTACCTAAACAACTATATAGGTATTTCAAACCCAAAAATTTATACCAATAGCCTAGGTACAATTATTATCAATATGGTAATAAATCCAGAAGAAATTTATCATTATTTCAAAATAAATAAAACCAATTTGTTTTTAATCCCCAGCCCACTCAAATCAATCAAAAATATTATTTATACCATGATTTGAAAGTTAAGAATCAAAAATAAATCTATCAATAACAATAAATTTTTTTATAAATATGTTAATTCTTATGGGCCAAATAGAAAATGAAAATAGTGTTATGATAATTCAAGGTAGTAGTAATCTACCATTATAAGATGATGTAACTCCAAAATTAATAGATATTGTTAATTTGATGATAATATGAATTGAAATTGAAATTAAAACCCCCTGAACTGAATTTAATGGACTAGAGACTAATAAGGATAGTCTCACTTATTAAATAAATGAAAAATACCAAAAAAAAGGTACTGAGGAATCTATAAAATATGTTCTTCAACTGGTTATCTAAAAGTGTGTAGAATAAAAAATACTAGATAAGAGGATGAAATCATGATTAAAAGGACATATAAAGATTTGATAAAATTTTATAGGATCATATAATGGGAATAATTATGTTAATTATTATTTTATAACATAAATGAATCTATAACCTTTTATTTAATGCATTCATCATGTAAAGAATAATATAGAAAATTAAATTGAAATTGATATTTTTTAATGTTTTAAAATTGTCGATGTTAATATTACCTTGTTATATTTTGTTAAAAAATCCCTAGATATGATATATTCCGTATGAAAATGTTCACTTATAAGAGAAAGTTCAAGGGATGCGAAAAATTAAACTTGGGGAGGAATTTTTCTTTATGATAAAACAATATTTTCTTATTAAATGCAAGGATCTAGGTATGTTTTATAATCTATGTGTTATTCGCGACAATAAATTTGATGATAAAATATTATGTATATAATTTTTATTAATGGTTATTACTAATTATTTATTTTCATCAATTTATGTCATAGATCTCAAAAATTCTAGATTAGTGGTCCATCTGGATAATTATAGTTTAATTATGCTAGTTATAGTCATAGAGGATGTATTGGAAATGGTAAAAGATCTTATCTTCCCAAATAATGTTTTTTATGTTGGATATAGAAGATAAAATATTTTACATTCATGTACCCTTAATTCTTGGTATTCCATTTTTTAAAACTATGAAGGATACAATTAATGTTCATTAAATAACTTTTTTCTAATATTTTGGAGGTTAAATGCTTAATTTTTGAATCTATGAATAAATGAAAAATCATGTAGTATATCATTATATGAAACTAGTTAACATGATTGAATGATTTTCTAAAAAATAATTTCCTGGTTTTATTTAAATTGACTATCCTATGAATTATTTGGAAGGTTATCCATTCTATAATAATTATGATGATGTAATAGAAAATGATAAAACACATTGTAATTTTTTTAAATAAAACATAATACTAGAAACATAAAATAATTTTTTTGACTTAAAGAAATTTAAAGGGTGAAAGAACTAATGTTACTAATAGAAATGATGTAGTGATAAATCAATAAATTCTTAATGTTCTTCAAAAAAATTCATGTTGATAATTCTAGAATTTTATGTGGAAATTAATTCTAAATAAATATATCTGATTAAAAATATTTAACACAATAAAGATTTATATATAATGTTGATTTAATTGATAATAATTCTTTTGAAAGAAAATTATAAACATTAAAATTTTCCATTATTAGGATAACGGGTATGTTAATATTTTTTTTAGAATCTAATATCACATTTTAGGGTAACACATCTCTATAGTCTGGGAATAGTTACACTTCTTTTTTAGAATTTTGTAATTTATATTTTATTGATAATGATATAGAGGATGAAAAATAAGTCAAAGAACCGAAAATACTTTTTATAAATATAACATCTCATTTTTACTTGAACTGAATTATTTAGTTAAAAATATAATTTATATCTACTTAGGATAAAAATATAAATTTATTCTCTAGTTTTTAGTGAGTTTTTCTATTAACAATAGAACCAACTCTTAGAGGACCTTATGAAGAATAGAAAGGCCATTGAATTTTCTTTAGATGACTTGTATGTGATTATTAATTTATTGTGCATCCACAATTTTCTTCTAAAATAAATTTCCAAAAATCTTAAACAATTTTAGAAGAGATTAAATCTTAACCTTCTGTACAATTTTAATGTATTTGACTACATTATTGGTTGTTGGTACAATTTACCATATTTCATGTAGTCAATGGGTAGCCCAATCCATATTGTTCCTAAAAAGGGTAATCCCATTATTATCATGATTTTATTTGGAGAATTATTTCTATCCCGGTGGACCAATAAGTGTAGGGTGTGAATTGATTAGAAGAATCCAAAAAAGTGACTAGGAAGATATATTATTTATCAAAAAAATTCAGTAATATTTTTTTACATTTTAATACATTTCATTATTTTTATATTTGTTTTTTGTTTTTTCTTAATTGTAATCATGTTTCTCATATGGAGTGAAGTCAAGTGATCTATTAAAAAGTTGTTTATGATTAGTGGCTAACCTTAGGATCACCAATAGATTTAAAATTAGTGATACAAAGTTTATGAACCCAGCCTAATTTTATATGGTATCTAGGTAGTGAGAGGATGAAGATATTATCATGAGCCAGATTTATCTTGTTATATAATCCCTATATCATGATTTCACTAAATACTAGTTTTTTAATACCAAATGTTCTACACTATAAGGATACCAGCTAAAATCCTCTCATTCATGTTTTTTGTAATATTTTCTATTTTTAAGGGAAATTATATACTAAAATAAAACTATGCTATTTTCATCATAATCAAGAATGAAATTTAAAAATGGAATGAAAAAAGTGTTATGATAGAATAATAATATACATAGAGACAATTGAGTCCAAATAGCGGCCCATATATTACATGTTTTATGAAAAATTATTTCTTCATTTGTCAAAATTATTATCACAATAATAACTCTCTATATGTGTGATCCATGATCTGAAAAAAGTTTATCATTTTGCTAAAAAATAGTAATATAAACACTTGAAATAATAGTTATTGACCTCATTTAATCATTAAGTGGTTTATGTACTAAAAAATTATAGATCACATTAACATAGTTAAAAACCCACTATGTTAATAATACTTTATCATGAATTATGAAATTTAAATAGTTAGATTCCACCTCGAACTCTTACTTGGAATGTATTTATAGACCTTAAAAAATAATTATAAATCTCTCATTTGAGATAAGTTAATCATGTAATGGGTGAAATAATTAAATATTATGGCATAATAATTGAATAAAAAGGAAAATCAAATTTTAATGAATCAATTATTTAAATAATGTTATATTATAAGTTTGAAGAAATAAATAAAAATAATAATTCATCAAAAAAAAAATCAAATAGTTTTGTCAACAAATGTTCTAAAAAATAATATTTAAAACTTTAAAATAATATCTCTTCTTGTTTTCTTTAAGGATAAGTAGTTGGTATTTACCCCCCTTGAGTGCTCTAGAAAATCCATTGGACTCATTATCGAGAGTGTTCTACATTCTCTATTATTTCTATGATGCATCCTCTAATTCCATGTGTATAGTCCCCTATATAGTGTGTCTAAAATAATTTTATTTCATTCCTTTAGTATTGGTCACATACCAAATTCACTGAATTAGTTTAATCTTCACCAATTCATCGACAATATTCTAATTTGTGTAGTATTTTTTCACCACCATGAGACATGCATTGAATCCACCTAATACCTATGGTAGACCCATGTGAAGAAGTTTATCCCACAAAAAAATGAATATTGAGGCCTATAAAACATAACTCACTATTTATCATTATCAATATCAACATCTAGAAGCTTCACTATGATGCATCATATGTTCCACTACTTTTAAATAACCTCATAATTATAATTTTTTATCGACACCTTATATTGAACTCACATTGTTCCTAAAGGATAAATACTCATACCAACACATTAAGAATGCATAAAACCCATAAAATAAGAACTCACAACATTAGTTACTCACTATAAAATAAAAAACAACATGTTTTTCATCGTTCAACACTTCCATAGTTACACTATTGAAACAATTCAATAGTCCAACATATTCTACAATCAACTATTTAGAAAAATTAATATCTCAATGAAAATAAATATTATTTATCAAATATCATTAGGCCTCATTGAAAGAGCGCTGTTGTGGGCACCCTCAAATGATTAATGTGATTTTGGGGTTCTTAGGTGCAACAGAGTGGCTGACCATGGTCGTCTCTCAAAGGAGGAAGTGAATTTAAAAACTTATTAAAGGTATTCTAAAACAAATAAAAGAGAATATAATAAAAACACTACTTGAAAGGATGGGGGTTGGTAATAGTTTATGAATCTAGAAGAAGTTTTCTGGAAGAAGATTTTATATTTTATTGTTTTTAGTTTTGAAATGAAGCTCGGTTAAAATGACACAACAAAAAGATGTTTTTTAGAAAATATTTTAAAAGGTGTAATCGATCTAACCCTAACTCTTCAATAATTTATTAATCATTATCATTTAAATTTATATTCACTTAATTATGATCCCTTAATTTGTTAAATCCCAAACCCTACGAGAATTAACATTACCTCAAAGATGAAGTGAATTTAACCTTACGCTAACTTCGGAGCAAGCAATCGCAACACCCTGCTTTGATTGATGTTATAAAATTAGCTTATGGTCAGTGGTAAATTAAGGCACATTACCACTCTAGAAATGAAGATTAATTGAGTTTAGGGATTATATATGAACTCTACAAATTGATCACGTGTGGTTTTGAATTACTGGTTAAGGTTGCGCTCTCACAGTTCACACAATTCCCGACCTCGCGTGCTTTGTGTTAACTATTAAATTGATTTCTTAGATTCATTTAAATTAAAAACTCAATTAATAGATCATGATATGTGAATTACAGTGTCTCATTTATTCAAAATAAATGAATGAATAAGGATAGAGTTCGATCGATTACTAAAAAGAACTACTCTTCCATGGGTGGCGTAATCATCGTAGAAGCGTTTTGCATGTGCAAAGATTTAGAATGGGTATAACCCAATAACTCTTATACTCAAGAATTCCAGACCAAAGAGGAAGATTAAAAGAAGAAATTTAAACAAAATAGAAGAAAATAGAATAAATAAAAGAAGAACAACAAAGTTTATTACATAAACAAAATCATTACAACATGAAGAAGAGAATGAGGCTTCGATGAGGGGATCCTTGCTTCAAGAGCTAACCCTCTTACAATGGTTGTAAATTCCTCCCACTTATCCACAATGCAACATATAATAATTAAAAATTTTAATGTTTATATCTTCATATTTCTTACCCACTTCCACATAATTTAATGTTAGGTTTACATGTTGTCAAAATATTAGGCGGATAAAATCATATTTCCTATAATTACCATCCAATTTGATGAGTTTTATACCATTTTAAAATATAAAATATAATTAACAATAAGTTTTACTATCATGGATTTATATCATGACATCATCAATCATCCACATTCCCCATAGCCTCACATACATTTATGACCCTATAGTACAAAAAATCAAATGTGATAATAAATTAAACTATATAAATAACCTTTAGATATAAATACTTCACACAATATTTATAATATTTTATAATAAATATGTTACAAAACATATTACCATTTAGGTATTCTTATGTATGACTCTAGATACCATTTTAACATTGAGAATAATTATTAATTATAAATTAATATCTATATAAATAATGTAGTTTCTAGTAACATATTAGTGAAACAAGACAAATATATGGTTCTTTTTTAATATTAATTAGGATAATATTCTCCCATAAAATCTTTTTTTCCATGAAATCAAGCATATCCATGGAATATGTAACATTACTATCCTAAATAATATATATATAAAATAGTTTCTTAAGTATTATGGAATGAAATAACATTTCATTAAAACAAGTGTATGATTAGATCATATTTATCTCACCTTACTAAGATCATGAACTCTCTTGATCATATATAATAAATGGAAAATATGTTATAACCATCAAATTTGAAGAAGAATTTTATTCTTTTGATGAAACTAAACAAAAATATTAGTTTATTCATTAATCACAATACAATATTGGTGACATATTATGTTGAATCAAATATATGGAAACTTATTAACCTCAAGAATATTGTTTCTATAAAGTATTCATTCTCACAAAGTTAATATAATATCAAGAGAAACATTTATTTAACATATGTCTAAAGAGTGAATTTTTTATCCAGATACAAGTTTCTTTTTAGGATAAATTTAAGAAATCACAAAAAATCATAAATCATAGTTTTACCTCAAAGTTATCAATTATCATTTTATATCCCATGTTTTCAATTAAAGATATATGGGTAATGAATAATTCAAAAAGATTGTATTATTAATAAAACATTATAAAACGTTTGTTCATAAGATTTACATTTCATAAATAACATTATATGACATATGCTGAACGATATACATTTGAGATCTATTCAACTTTAAACTATTATCCAACAACACTATATGAAACTAATGTTTCTATTATATTAATAAATTTATAGATGATTTATTACAATATAATCAATAGAAACCAACAATATCTTTACATATACCAACTTAATAACCAGTCAAGTTATATGATATTTAATAATGATAGGTTTGAAAATTTTTCATTACCAAGATTCATTATCCTAGGTAATTAATTCATTATCATCACTATAGAAATTTATTAAATTTTATATAATAAAAATAATACAATGTTTATTTTTGAACTTCAATCTATAAGTAGTTTCCTTTGTCACATGTAATATCACATTGTATTTAAAATCTAATTCATAATCACCCACTCTTAAATAATTGGATCATTTTTTTCTCACTGCATAAATATTTAGATATACAAAAATTCATTGGGGTGCTGGATCGTCTATTTACTTATTTGGGAGTTATATACTGTGTATACTTTCATAAATATGTTTCTCTAAAATCATAATAATACTAATACATCCTTAGTTAATTATTAGTAATTAAGAGTATTCTTTATCATTACCTAGTGAATTTCTCTATGGTATGATTATTATTTACATGTTACTATTAATGTGTATTAAAAATTAGGTTGAATGTGTAAAAATATGTACAAGATAGATCATATTTTCAAAGAGTTGTGTATTTTATTAACCAAGTTTTAAATTATATAATTAATCCTAGATATTGAACGATTATTTTATTATTTCTATTTAACACTTGTAAAGATTCATTTCATATAATTTTTCATGTTCAACATATTTAATACTTTATCCATATTTTTTTTTGATTCATAAAAAAATATTTGATCATTCTATGTATAAAATTATGAAATATATATACGATGATTTTATCATATAGTTTTGTTTAGATCAATTTTCATACCCAAACCATTATTGATTATAAAATTTAGATATTGTTATTGATGTGAATTCTATCATTGATATACATCACTAGAATGATGAATATACTCCGTCCTAATCTATTGTAAAATAATTTATCATTAACAATCATGAATCAAAACATTATGAATGAATTCTAAAAATGAGTTTTCAAACATTATGAGGATTCCTTTAATCCATAAATGGATTGTTTTAACATAAAAATCTTACAAATTCAAATGTGATCTTAAAAAATTATTGTTCATATCATATACTTCTCACAAAATTAACCAAACATAATGATTATTATTGTGATATCAATTGGTAGAATTGAAAATTATAGTTTGATAGTATATAATTAAAAAATAAATATATTTTAACATAATTTTTATTTAAAATATTTATTTAGATATTATACACTGAATTTCATTATAATATATTTCTAATTATCGATATTTATATAAACCACTACACTATTCATCTCAAATTTAATTACGAATAATACCTTGACTATTATAGGGTTAATCCATTTGGGGACATTAAAAAAGTTATGGACATGATTAATAAACATGGAATCTATCTATTATATCATTGACTCCAACTATTTCTTAGTTCCAGTAATATATGTATCCTCTTAATTAGAATTAGGTTCAAACAAAATAAATGATACTATGTAACTATTTTTTATTGGAATTACATATCACTTTTACTCATATCAAAACCTAATAAACCATTTGATGTTTTCTTATGATATGTGTTTGTTAATTATCAATAATATCTTATTGAAAAAATTTCATCTTCTATTTCAAAATCATGTCTTATTTTATGATCATAAACATCATTAAGATTATGTCTATTTTAAAAAATTCTTTAGTAAATAAATAAATAATAATGTAATATAAAACTAAAAGATATAAATAATTCTCTTTGATAGGGATAATAAAAATAATTCCACCTTAATTATATTGAATACCCAAAAAATATATTCTCTTAATCACCATATATTTTTCAGATGCATTATGAGTTAATTTTATCTTTATCTCTGTCTTTTTTGAACTACGAATTTTGTTGGATGTTTTTTGGGTGTTTTTATTTTATTTTGGAGTGTTTTAGAGATAATTATGTGAGTTTATTGTTTGGGAATGGTTATAGGGAAACCATGATTTCTTACAAAGAAATGTTTATGATTTTGAGAGGATGATATTGTGCGTTACATAGTTGGTGCACAATTAGAGATAACCATGAAACATTCCCCACAGACCTTGTGACTCCAGATGAAGTTAAAATATTATTTTTTCCAAATTTTAAAGTGTGTGACATTCACCATAGATTGTCCAATTTGTGATAGTAGAGAAATATCATGTTTAGTGTATGGTTTATCAAATCATTTTACCAAACCATGTGTATGTGAAATTAATGATCTAAATTCATCCTCTATAGACAAAATCCTCTTTCTATCACTAATTTTTATTTTTCATTCCATTCCTCATGATCCTTGAGTCTTCATAGGAACGACTTGAAAATTTCCTAGCATTTTAAACTTGATTACGGTGGATCCATGCGTCTTGGTAATCATGGAGTTAATGTATGTGGTCTAAAAACCACTATTCATCAGGTTTATTCTTGATTTTCCATTATTCCCTTAAGATGAATTGTAGATCAAACATTTTTTAGATGAATATAAATATAATATTGCATCTAATGATGAAAACATTGATATTTTATATTTTGAATACTACAATACTACACTCATGTATATCCTTTGATTAATCCAAAATATAGAAAAGTTGAAGTATCCTAAGAGGCATGGTGTTGTAGATCCAATTCCTGTGAATTAAAATAATCATGAATGATATTCTATAACTATATATTTTATTGAATTGGGATTGATGCTACAGGTCCTTATAACACAGTTCTAATCTAGTTGGTGCACAAACATGACTTGGTTAACACCTCTCGATGACTCTCGAATATTTTCATCAATGAGCTAAATGTAGGATATACATACCATCGAGGGAATATATTTTAATTACTTTTCCTTTTTAGTTTTTGGTTATGCCTAGGTAAGGTTAGCTTTCTTTGTTGGTATAATTAAATTATATAGGGTGTCATGTGAGACCCTAGTTGGATGGATTTTGGGTTCCTTGTATTGTTGTGTATTATTTGAGTAGTATTTCCTAGTCCATGGAATGTTTGTGTGTCATATTGATCCTTGTTATGTAATTTTTTACTTGTATAATGTTTGATATATTGTAAATTTTTTAGTTTTTAATATATTTTTCATTAATGTGTGGAGAATTATATGTAAATTTGTTCATTGTTGGTTGAATCAATGTTTCAGTGTTTAGGTTGACAGATGGACATGACAGATTTAGCCAACTCTTTAGAGTGGGATCTTAGATGACATGAAGCATTGGACATGGCCTATATAGGATGGTTAAAGAGTTATTTTGAAAATTTTCCAAAGGAAATTTTATATTCCATTGGAAGATTGACCATATATACCGATATGATCTTCTTATGGGGAACATTCTTTAATATGAGAGAGGTTCCATTATTCGGGCATACCATGCATGTGTATAATAATTAGAAAGAATTTAGCCATGTGAATGCGGATATACTTTCCCTAAAAGCCCAGAATGGAGTAGTTCCTTAATGTTGGAATATTCTTTGTGCTTAAAGGTAGATTAAGTGATTTGGAATGTTCTATGTCATGCCGTTTTCCACAATTGAATTTTTTTCAGAATAGCACTGAAGAAGGTACAACTAGGGTTTATATTGTCTTGGGTAAATAAATATTGATTGGTGCATGGTTTATTAAATGGATGGGTTTGAATTTGAGTTATATTTTTTCATACACTTTCATATACGTGTGTACTTATTTTAAATATTAATTAGTGGATTCCTACTAGGTTTATTCGAAAACCATGCATGCGTATCTTGATGTGAATGACGACTTCACAAATAGAAATTTGGAGGAGGGGAAGATTCACATGATAGGTTGTAAATAATTATAGAGATTGTACTTGGGATTTATACCAATAAATAACCCATATGCTTTCTACAATACATTTTTTATTATTATTTCTTGCTATAATATTATAATTGTAGATCTGGAACATTGTGGGTCCCTTGATTACATTTATGTGAATTAGAGTGAAAATTTTATTTAATTTACTCATGTTACTATTATGTTGTTATTTTTTATGGGCCATTGTTATGTTATATTAACCTAGGATCATTAGGATTAGTAAGGATATTGTCTCTCTACCTTACATTAGACCCTCACTACTATTTGGAAGCCTCGTATATATGGGAAGTCCCATAAGTGGTCATATATAATATCAAATCAGGTGTTATTTCTGAAATTCAGGTTGGTTAATTACAAAATATTATCAAATTGATGTGATTTCCTTTCATTTACTTTGGGGTTATTGTATAAATAAGATAGGTTATGTGGAACTCACTTAGGAGTTTCTCTATGTGTAGGTGTAACTCATCCATAATGGGCCTCTTAGTTATTAGTGATGTGATTATTATCAAAATTTTATAGGTTTTTGGTTAATTCATGAATAATGTATATACATCAGGGATGAAATTGCATATATAAACCTATTGACTGATTCATGTTATTTGTTAAATTTAATTCCATGATTTGAGTTAATTGAAGAGTGATAAATATGTATTCCCTGATGTTGGGATATATTTAGTGGCATTCATTAGATGAAATTGATCGTGATGTCATGTTTTCTATTTAAATGTTTTTAAATAATTTCAAGGTATCGAGAAAAATGAATGAAAATTATGTAGAACTAGGTGTGTTGTAACTTTTGTGTGGGTATCTTCTATAATAGTTATCTAATAGGATTACCATATGTGTTACTTAAAACTGATTAATTATTTCTCATAAGAATGTTATTATAGGTGTTTTAAACATTCATTTGAAATTTTAGAAAATGTTACCTTAGTGATTCCATATTTATCATGATCAGATAAACACACATATTTCAGCATTGTATATGTAATATGAATCATGTGATTATGTCCCTACACATTCTATGGTGGTCAAGGTGGTTAATCGGCTGTAGCCTAGAGTCTTACAGAGTATGACTACTCATGATGGAGGGGTGCTGATGATGATGGTTCAATATACCAAATACATTTGACTCTAGAATCCACCAACATTCATATAGCACTGATGGTATTCAATATTATGGTGAATATAATGATATTATTATGGTCATCGTTGACTTAGTGGAGACTCCTGAGGATGAAATGGTGAATCTTGAAACCTATATGATTTATGGAATCTTCAGGAGGTTGTGGAGCATCAAGGATCAAGTAGGAAAACATGACTGTCTTACAAGGAAGGCCTTCCAGGTTCTTTTTATCATAGAGTTTCCTCCATGAATGTCAATGATAGAGTGATCTTTGGTGTTTATATATCTTTAGTAAAGAATGAAGATTGTTTCAACTTACATATCTCATTTTATAGAGTTGTTATCATTTGCTTATATTCTAGTGTGGAAGGATGTGTATAAGTATAGGAAAATTGACATTGGCCTTCACCCAAAGACTTGATGTCAGGTTATGAGATTTGGCCATAAAAACATATGAAAATGTCCTTTTCAAGGCCCTGACATTTGATAATGGGATATATGAGGATATAATTTCATATTGGCTGCTACATTTTAGTGTTCCAATGACTAGACATCGTAGTACAACATTTTGTACATAATCTGGTAGTAAGAAGAGGAGGTCTAATGTGGTTGAGTAATGTGGAAGATAGGTTGATTATAGTTGGGATTCTTGTACTACCTATATGGGAGGAGGTTTGACTAGGTTCTACAAGTGGAGAGGGAAACAAAATTTTAGTACATATAACATGATGATACAAAATAAATGTCACTAATATGGAAAGTTATTTCATCTTCATTACATTTGTTATAATATTTAATTTACGGATTTAGAGATCATACTTTTGGGTGCATGTGGGGGTCCTCCACAATAGAATGATACACCATATATGTTTATGACTCAAGGATTTCATGATCTAAAGACAGTTATTAATTATTGGATTGATGAGATTGGAGAAACCATTAGAGGTATACCTTCGATATTTCAAGTTAATTTATTTATTACCTGTATTTTATTACCAAATATGTTTGATATGGGAGTTAACATTTATTTTTTATCAGATCATGTTTTTGAGAACATAGATATATTAGTTAAGTTATATTTTGATCTAATATGTCTTGATATTCCATTTTAATGAAAAGAAAAATATATTCACAGATATCCTAAGTGACCCATAGTTACTTCTGTCATTGGAAATATATGGGACTTAATGATAATAAATATGACGGATTTTTATGTGATATTCATAATGGAATAGTTTACTATTTATCAAGATTATATCAAATATTACTAGATAGGTGTATCAGTAACCATGTTGATAGAAGAAATGTTTATAATGGCTATTGAGTAGAATCATAGGAAAAGTAGAATGGGAGTCGACATGAGGATGGTCAGAGTTGTCACAATGAATGTACTAGGATTGAATCTTACTGTAGAGTGATAATTATATCCCTTTACTTTCCGTATAGTGGTTGATTGTTATCATGATATCATCCTAGATTACTTATTAGGACCTCTTATAGATATATTTATATAACTTTATACTAATCATAATCCTATAGTGGAATTAATATCAATTACTTCTTATTATATAGAATGAACTATATTGAATGATTTGAAGGATTAGTTAGATGATTTTGAGGTGATTGTCTTATAAAATAGAGCACATCCCCAGAGTGTTCTCCCTACTTGTATGCACAAACAGTAGATGGTACACTATAACTATATATAGACTATAAGAAAATAAATATGGTGATGTTGAATAATACGATCACTTAAGCCAATATTTATGATCAATTTGATCAGTTACGAGAAGTCTAATGGTTCTTCAAGATTAATCTACATTTAGTCCACTAATAGTTTTTTGTCAGAGAGGATAATATTACAATGATTATGTTATGTATAGATATATATAGTATGAGTATCTTATCATTCCTTCTGGGCCAATTTTTTTCAAATAGTTTTCATGGACCTCGTGAAATTTATTTACAATCCATATCTAGAATGCATCATCATTTAATTTATGGAATATATGAAAATATATTCTATGAAATCATAGATTAATTTTATGAACCTTAGGATTTCTCTTAATACTATTCTACAACAACAAAAAAATTTAATAAATGATTAACTGGCACTTCATGATTTTTTATGTGTCTTTCCTTAGGAATTTTATTTTTGAGGAATGGATTTTAGTGGACTCAAATAAGGTAGAGGTTGTGATTTTTTGAACATGTACTTGGAATGTATTTGAGATATGGAGCTTTATTGGGAATGTGAGGTAACAGAAATATTTTATATGGGTATGTGACATTTAGAAATTGCAATTATATAGATGAAAAATAAGGGGAATAAATTTGAGTAGTCAGATGAGTGTGAAGAGGTCTTCCTTATGTTAAAGATAAAATTGATGACAACCTCGGTTTTGACCCATCTATAGAATTGTATTGGATTAGAAATATAATATGATTCATTAAGAGTTAGGTTGGGAGATTTTTTGATTCAAGGGGAACAAGTAGTCACCAATGGGCTATATCATCAATGACCCCATGAGTGTAACTACCTAGAACATGCCCTCGAGTTGGAATAAATAATCTATTCTCTAATATGTTGGAAATGATGTCTCTTATGTGAGAGGTTTTTCATTTACATGGACCATTAGATATTTTGATATATACATTATTAGTGGGATATCAACATGAGGTGGATTATTTGGGTGGATTATATACATAAATTTTATATTGACAAGACTTATACTCAGCAAAGGATAATTTCTTGCATATGATCCCAATTGGAAAATTCCAGATACATTAGTGTTTAGTGAGTGAACTTCACTATAGGAATGGATTTTTGATAAGTTTGATGGAGATGTGGATAGACAATATATCATAGGATCATGGTGCGATAAATTCTAAATAATTAGTGATCAAATCTTCTTCGGTGTACCATGTGAAATTGCGGTAACAATATGACCCCATGTTCCTGGTGATGTGTAAATTATTTGAATGAGACTATTCTAGGATGGTCCATAGATGATGATGATGTGATCTATATATATAAAATAGTGGGTGTGATATCTTAATTAAGGGTTGATAGGAAACGAGACTACCATGATTCAATGTGTACAATGCATCTAAAATTGAGGAAGATGTACCATGATACCTGATATCAGTTTTGGTGTTCCAGTATGAAGAGTGACATTGCTTGGTTTTTCTCACAATTCCTTACCTTCTGAAGGGTAAATAAAAATCATAATAATATTAATTTTTTTGACACATTTAGTATCCAAGTGTAATTTGGTTGATGTAAATATATGATTTTCTAAAGGGATACTTAGGACCCCATGTACTCTTGAATCTATCTGGGTGGTAGTCGATCAATTAATGAAAGTTTCTCATTTATTATTGATTTGAATAACCTTTTAGTGGATAAGTTATGGAAGCTATTTATAAATGATATTAAATTATTTCACGGATATTCATTGAAAAATTATTAATCATAGATTCAGATTTTACCTTACAATTGGTGTAAGGATAATATAAGGATTTCAGTACTCAACTGAATCTTTGTACAATGTATCATCAAAACACCAATGGATAGCCAGATATGGAATTCCTGATATTTTAACATTCTTTTGTGGGAATGTATTCTAGATATAATTGTATCATGATATGATGACATATAGTTAGTTGAGTTTACATATAGTATCATTTATTGAGATTTAATATAGATGTCACATTTTTAGGATCTTTTTGGTATGTTATGTCGCTCACTAATATATTGAAACACAATGGGTGAAGTAGACTTTATGAGGCCATGCATTCTATAATATACCTATGAGAGTGTGAAATTGATATATTATATGTTAGATTCTTCTTAGATAATGAATCGATCATATTTATATTAGAGGAGGAGACTCTTGGTGTTAGTTGTTGGAGGCCATGTTTTCTTACGAGTGACTTCATAGCCAAGTAATCAATGATTTTGAAAGTAAAGGAAGATGTGATTAATATTTTTTCGACTATTCATGATTACCAATCATGTCAGATATGTGTCTTACCATTTTTATATCCCTGAATGTTACAAAGATATACATGATTTGTTCCATGTGTCCTATTTTAGTGTTATATGTCAAATCATATGCATGTAATCGACTACAAGGACATTGATCATGAATGTGACACATCATTTTTTGAGCACATGATGTAGATAATATTTGGTGTAAGATGGTATTATGTGGAAGGTACTGAAACGTTTTTAGATCCTATGAATGAAATATGAATCAAAGAGGAATATCTAGAGAAAGAGTTGGATATTTGGGCTTTGTTGAATGGGTTATTTGAGATATATTCATATTGATGAATCTTATAGATGATAATTATTTATGGGATAGAATATAATAGATTCATATTTTTTAGGTGAATTATTAGTTTCTTTTATCTTTTATCCATGTTTTTTAACAATAATTTGTATAGTCAATGTTTTGAGGGTCTGTGGTTGATTTTAGAGAGTTTTAGTATCCTTTAATAGAGTGTACGGTTTGAGCCCAGTAAAGGGATACAATGTTATTCTTTCTAATAAAATTATAATAATGTTTTAGAAAGTATTGTGTGTGGTGAATGATTGGTTAATGGTTATATTTAACTATAAACCAATCCCTATAAACCATGTGACTCATTATAGTGGAAAAGCATAGTTGAAACACGGTTTAAAAAACTCTGTGACATTACCTAGAAATTGTGAATATAGGGTTTGGATAGAAAAGAATAATTACTGAATTGTTTATGAAAACCTATGAACAAAACATTTGGATACATATAAGATTCATAAATCCTCTTACAATTAATACACAGTTTAAAAAACTGAGTTTCCAATCCATGTGTGTTGGAAATTAATGATTTTAATTCCTCCTTTTAGGAATGAACATATATTTTTTAAAAACAAAATATTTTAATTATAAACCCCTCAATCCATGAGACTCTTATTACCTCTTAAGTAATTTATATTTCATATGATCTTAATTTAGATGGATGAAAGTATTTTTTAGATCATAGAATTAACAATGTGACCCATGAACCTCTATTCTTTTAGTTTCAACTAAATCCACCCTTCTTCCCTTAAGAAATATCATAGAACCAATATATCATGGATGAATATATGACTTATATTTATTTATAGTAACATATTTTTTTGTCATTGGTAGTTGAGTGACATATTTGTAATTATTTCCCATGTTTGGTCTATGGTTATAACTTGAGTACATACACTTTTGTGGTTGGTATGCTCAATGTACATCGGGTGTCACAAGAGACCCTAGTTGGATTCGTTATGGGTTCCTTGCTATGTGGTATATTATTTTACTAATATTTCATAACCTATGAAATGTTGGTATACCATTTTTCTTTTTAATGTCATTTTGTTGACTAATATTTAATAACCTAAGTAATTTCATGATTTTTTGTATTAATCCTAATTTTGGCGACACTTATATTTTTGAATTATGCATAGCCATTAAAATATTTTATTCTGCATTTATGTTGATAAGGGGTAATGTATTATTTAACGGACTCCTTATAGTGGGATTATGAAACATGAATCATTATCAATGGTATTTATCAGATGGTTAGTGCTATTTGTTTTCAGGATTTTTACAAGAAAATTCCATACAATATTATAGGAATTTTTATATATACGAGTATGATCTATTGATTGTAAATTTCCTTGCGTATGAGATAAGTTCCTTTTTTTGGGAATTCTATATGTGTGTTCCTTCAAGGGTTGGAAAATACAAAAGTTTAATGGGATTACATTCCCTTTAATGAGGATGTGATGTTGTTCCTTAAAGGTCAAATGATAATTTCCCTTAAATTTGGATTGAGTTACATGGAATGATCTAATTCATATAGTTATCTATACTTAATTTTCATCTGGTGTATCATCGAATTAGGAATAGTCAAGGTTCGTGGTGGCTTTGTAATAAAACAATCGCTCGATACATGGTTTTTTTGATTCAGTGGGAAAATTAAATTTAATCATGTCATACACTTATGTATAATTTTAAACTTATGTTATGGATGAATTGTTTCTTTCCTACTGCATTAATACTCACATCATACATAAGCATCTTGATGAGAACTTATACATCTGAATGTGGGATTTATAAATGCTAAATAGCCTTATGATATGTTATATAAGAGCATGGATATGGGAGATGGATTAAGTACTAAGACAGAATTTAGATTTATTCCACTACACATTTTTTTTGGTCATTTCCAATTATACTGTTATACTTATCAACCATCCACATTGGGGGTTCATTGATTTCTTTGTTATTACATAGAATGAAATATGTTATAGAATTTACTCATTTTATTCTTCTACTGTGCTATTATTTTTTCTCATGGTCATGTTTCACAAACTTATGATAAATATGATTATCTACTTTATAGTCCACCCATATTAATTTAAACTATCAATACTAGTTATATACCTCTTTTATATGGGATGGCATGCATGTGGTCTTGTAGCTTCTCTACTAAGGTTATTTTCAAAATATCCTAGTTGGGAAATTAAAATTGTATCAATATTTTTGTCAAACTATTCTAAAATGAAACATTTCACATATATCATATGGTTTCATTTTAATAGTTTTTTAAAAATATTTCTTATTCCAAATTTAATTTCTTACATAATATACCACTTAAAAGAAATATAATATCCATATTGAATTACTACACATTGAACCTTGTTGAAAAAATATTGACTCATCCTTATACTTTCATTATTATATAATGGTGTTTTAGGAAGAGTTATTTTTTATAAAATTACTCATTTAAATAAATAGAAAACCCATAGCTTATGAATTTTTTACTTTAACTGAATCAATGTATATTAATTATTTTGTTAAACTAGTTTTTTGGTTTATTATTATTAATCATTATCATTTTAGAGATTTGAATCATGTCTCTCAATATAAATGATTGAGTATATCTATTTAAATCTCCACTATAAGTTACAAAATACATGTATATACCACTAGAATATTTGTATATTTATATATTTTGATATGAATGTCCATGTCTAATGTATCACAATAAAGTTCTTATTTTATCCCAAGTTTTTATTTAACCATTATAGTTAATATAATATACCAACATGTGTAAAATGATTCATAATCAAACAATTCTTGTAGGCCATTATTATTATTTGGGTAATGTTTTTATTTATTATAGGTCTAGTATATCAATAACAATAGTAATTATTTATTTAATAATTTATCTTTAGCATCTTATTTTGTATATAATATATTTTATTTCCAATATATTAATTTTATAAACCATTAATTCTTTACCAATAATTGCATAAAATCTCAATTATTTAAAATTAATAACATAGACATTTGGTTTCCAATTTTAAATCTATTTATCTAGATAAGTAGATTAACTGATATTAATACCTTGAATAAGATAATGGATTTCTAATTATAAAATCAATACAAATAGTAAATTAAGATCAATTGTCCCCCCCACAATCTCATTAATCCAACCTTCATTTCCACCAAGTATATTTATATTTTCCTAGGACATTTCTATAGTGTTTTTAAATTTTAATACATTTGAAAAAATATGTGGCAAAAAACAATATCTAATACCTATGAAAAAAATTAAATATATTGAACCCATTTATGTAAATACCATATATAAGCCCTAAATATTTCTCTTTTTTTTACATTTTATGGTTTTTAGAAAATCTAATACCAATTTCAAATTTTTTTAGTGATATAATCTCCCCCCCAAAGATTTGTATATTCCCTTTAATTTTAATTATTTTTAACATATTCTTGGAATTAGATTAAAAATAATTAAAATATTTACAAAATAAACACACACATCAAATATATCTAGTAAAACTATTTTAAACTTGTCCTTGATATATGTTTAGGAGGTATTAATTCAATTCACTCACAAAAAGAAACATTAACGTGGTGGGAACATGCAGTGGAATAAGTTAATGTATTTCTATTTGGATGATCTTATAAACATTAATTCAAATTTTATTAATCAAATAGATTAAAAAACTGGTTATATAATTTTATTAGTAATTAGTAATAAGAAAACAAATATGTGGGATATAATAATTTATAAGGTCCATCGATCAAAATAATTAACAACATCATTGCAATTACTGGTGAACACCCATTATAATTATATTTACATTGAATAAATTTTGAATATAATTAAGAATAATATCTTCTTACACTTCTTGAAAATGAATTAATCTATCTTATCATGTTCTCTTGTAGATGAATATATATTATATGAAATCAAAAATATATAGACAATGAACTTCAAATAGTTCTTCTACACATTGAATAGAATATATTCAAATGACCCTTCACTTCCAAACACAACTAATCATTCTTTTATATAAAATATTGGTATATATTGTTATAGAAAAAAAAGAATGAACAAACTTAAACCCTACCACCCAAACTAATATAGAATCCAGTCTATTCAATGTATAAACCAAATCATAAAACCAAATTGAAAAATTTAATAATTGATAGAATAATGTATCTTCTTATATAATATTCATCACACTTGAATTTTATCCCTCATAAATATGGTTTAACCGTCCTTTGTCACAAAAAACCTATAATACAAAGAACCATATCCATTTATATTACCTTCTCCTCAAATTATTCCCTTAATATATCTTTTTTGGTGTATTTCTATGTAAAATTTTTTTGGAGGTGTTTTTAAGAGAATGAGAGGAAGAAAAGGAGACCCCAAGTGTTGTATATGAATCAAGTACCTAGTTTGTCTATTCCAAGTACCTGGTGGGGTTCTAGAGGTGTAAGTGAATCTATTTTACCACCAGGTACATATTGATATTATATTGAGTTCTTGGTATTATCATAGGTAAAATAACAAAGAACAAATGATATTTTTGTAATCTCTCATCCAACATTTTATCAGTTAAAACACTTGAGTCAAAATTGATCCTTCATCATTACTGTGTATATTACCTTAAGAAAATATCATTTGTTCCAATTTAATCCATATCATCTAAGATTTAATATTCAGTTGTTTATTTATAATGAATCTATGAGATTCCATAATTTGTTTTTTCCAAAGTAGGGTTATAATATTTTTATAATTCCAAGATACTTTTAATACATTTTTATCTCTCCTTCCCCCATCAGCTCATTGCAGGGTAAATTTTTTTGTTTCTCTAAATATCATTACTCTCCATGATAATAGCAGGAGGTTATAATTTTAATTTTTTTTGGTACAGATACATATATTATTATTTGTTATGAATTTTATAATCAGGGTTGTGATCTTAACATTATTTTTACCTATCCTATTTTTCTTTAATCTATTTGGGATGGAATACCTATCCCCCCAAGATTAAGGTTTTCCATATAAACGTTATATGGTAGTTTATATTATTCCCTTAGTCTCATACTACCAATGTTTTTTATATTTAGTATAAGTGGGGTAAAGATAAGTACAACTAAAATTCAATTTTTCATCTAAAACATTTCAATAATAATTGGTTTTTACATTAATTTTATGAAGAAATTATTGTACCATATTTTTAAAAAAATTATCATGCGTTGCTTTTTATACTTTTTTTACCCAAATGTATATTAGAAATGATTGATACTAGTTGTGAGTTACATTCAATTTATTTTATAGTCTTAAAATATTATTATGGATTGTTGAATTTTAAATTCTTTATTAGTGTATAATTTATTATCACTTAGTTATGATTAATCACAACATGTCCTATAGACTTTTATGTTATTTTGGTTCAGTATTAAAGAATGTAGTAGCTAGTATACATGTTGATCATGAAAGAACAATTATTAAGGGATATAATATATACTGAACAAATTATATACTTGTTTAATTTCATTATAGTTAAACCTGATACTAAATATTAAAAGTTTTGGGATGTTGTCACTTAATATTAATTTTAGTGTCCCATTAAATTAAATATTATTTATGAAAGGATAATCCTAGAATTTATTCATTGTATTATATTGGTTAAAAAAATTTAATATATAATGATCTGATCATTATGCATGTTCTGATTCTACCATTAATATAATGTGAAGTTATTTCTTGGAAATGTTTTTTATGTATAAAGCTTTTTGCTGTGAATTGTATATTTAGGTGTCAAAAATTGTTTTATAGGACCTGACCAGAGTCATGTGTAATAGCTACATATGGTAATTCCTTATATTCATATTGAAATATCCTCCTATAGTGGATAGGAGATTCAGTTTGATACATGACCATATATATGTGTATGATTATATATACACACATTCTTTTTTATGAGAAGAGTTTCCACCTTTAGTCATCATCATATTGTTTTATTTATTAAGGGAAAGCAGAAACAAAGGAGGAAACACAAAAGACACAAGAGGGCCCATCACCTCCCCCTCCATTGTCCCAGCCTTAGCTAAAGAGGCCAAAAATAATGTAGACCGAGAGCATCCCACTTACTAATGTAGACCCCCTCTGCCTTTATGCTGACTACATTGTGGAGAAACACCTCTGCCATGCTGGAAACTTCCACTGAAGCCAAGTAGTCACCGATCTTATTCCCCTTCCTCCATGTATGAAGCACCTGAACATTGATATTTAACCGCTTTCGGAATTTTCGGATAACATAACAAATCGACCAAGGCACGTCACTGTAACCTTTCAAGGCATTGTGAACAATCATAGATTCCGTCTCAACTTCAAAAATTTCTAACCCTTTTTTCCTACATAACTCTAGACAAATCAGCACTACCAATGCCTCCGCCTGAATGGAAGACCCCAGAACAAATTTGGCTGAGAATGCCAAGTAGACAGATCCATTACTATCTTGCACCACCCCACATCCTCGTTCATAACCCAACACACATGAACCATCTGTTTTCAACTTTAAACCTGTGGTATGAATCCGCCAGCAAACCCATTCACTCCTCCTGTTACTGGACGTAGGGATCACTCCACCAACTGGCTGAAATCTGTTCATAGATGGCACATTGATATAATCTCCAATGGCTTTATTAAAATAAATAAACAAATTCCTAGCCCATGTGATGATAGTTCAGCTTGTCACCTGCCCTCCCTTATGCATCGACCTGTTACGTGCCTGCCAAATACCCCAGCACCCCGCATGCATCACCACCAAACATGCCTCCCGCTCATGGCCCCCATGCCCTGTACCTTGGATCCATCTGTTAATAAAGGGCAGACTATCCTTAGTTGAGGTAGGAAAAGCCGTGAATTCCCCAAGAACCTTCCATTCCTAACTGTCCCATTCACTAGCAAAAAATAAACGTGAAATTGATTCCTCTCTGTGAATAGTGCTGCACACACACCTGGACACCAAATGAATACCACACCTACGAATATTGTCATCATTCGGGATAGTGTCGTTCCTTATCCTCCATGTGTGGAAGTTATATTTGGTGGGAATATTTTTCAGCCAAATGATCTCCCCCTGCCATTCTGCACCTGGCCATGTACAATGTGGAAAAAGTCTTTGGATGAGAACTGGCCCAATGAGGAAGCAGCGAAGGCGCACTGGTCCTCCGCTTCATTCAGATCGATGAGACTGAGAATATCTCATTGTTCCTTATCCAAAACAATGTCAACAAACGCAGGAAACCTTCTCGCTTCCCTGAAGGTGATATCAGTTACCGGACAACCTTGGAACCTGGGTATCGACCCGCTCCAATTTTGGTTCCAGAATGAGATTTTTCATTTCCCCACTATCCATTGGGAAAAATATTGTATAGCAGAAATAATGGGGCTTACCATTGCCCATATCGGGGAGCAATGTCCATGCCTAGGGTCCCGAATTCAAGATGTGTACCTATGCATGGTAGTCCCCCACAACTTACGATGTTCCAGCACACTCCAAGCCACCCTCACGTGCATGTAGTAAATGGTATCATTGAGTTTCCACACATTAATAACTCCCTCACACACTAGCTTCATCATATTACCCCAATCGGCCCAGTTCCTCCTTCCCTCCGCACCTAAATCCCACATAAAATTTTCCGGAAACCTACCAATGGATCTGATCACACCTTTAGAAACCCTTATGGATGAAAGATAGTGATTAGGAGCAGCCCCCAGGACACTGTCGATAAGGGAGATCCTACCACCAAAAGACAAAATTTTATTCTTCCAGTACATCACCCTATCAATGATCATGGAAATGAGGTCTTCAAAGTATATGATCATATGAAGCTTGTCTGATATAGGAGCTCTAAGATAAGACAATGGGGATTCACCCCTCAGCATACCTAGAAGTCTGCTGATAGCCTCCACCCTCGCCGAGGAACACTTGTTAGAAATGAATACTTCACTCTTTCACTTGTTAATAATCTGGCCGCTCCATCGAGAATACTCACCTACACCATTATTCGGATTTTGAATAGATCTACTTCCCGCATTGAGGAACAGAATAGATTCATCTGAAAATATGAGGTGAGAGATGGCCAAAGCCTTTCTCTGATGACGATACTGGAGAATCATCCCTTCATTGATAATCCTCTGGATAAGCTGACTAAAAAAATACTACATAAGAATGAATAGAGAAGGCGATATGGGATACCCTTGTTGTAGGCCTCTAGAGGCCTTGAAGAAGCCATAGGATTTTCCCATGAACGTGAGAGACACCCACGAGGAGTTGAAGCAGAGAAATATGATATCGACAATCCAGGGAGAAAATCCTATCACTGACAATACTCTGTTAAGGAAGCTCCATTCGACCCTATCATATTCCTTGTTGATATCCAACTTAATAACCAAGTTCGATCCATGTGTTTTGAAGCCAATATCACTGACCATCTCCTGAGCTAGGGCAATTGCTTCCTATATTGACCTACCTTTAATAAACCCATGTTGTTCCAAGGAAACCCATCTGGTGATTTGCATCACAATCTGGGAGTTAAGGACACCTTCCAAGACTTTGTATGGGAAGTTACACATACTCACTCGCAGTAATTCGGCATTGGAGTCAGGCTCTTGGTCTTAGGTAGAAGAACCATGGTGGTGGCTAAAGCAACCCTAGGTAAGCTTCCACCCCGAAAGAAGTACTGGATGGATGTAATGAGATCTTCCTTCACTATCTCCTCGGAGTTCCAATAACGGGAGGCAGGGAATTCATCAGGCTCTGCACTACTATCCGGATTCAGATGCATGAGGCTCTACTTAATCTCAATTTCTTCAGGCATAGTTCTCAGGCTTATATTAGTCTGATCTGACACTACTTTAGGGACCACCTCTTAGAAGTCCGGGCATCCCAAAGGATAACCATTGGGAAAACACTCTGAAGGGCCTTCCAAAAGATCCTTAAAAAAGTGTTGGAAAAACCTCCAACAATATCCCTATCTTCTGTGTATGAGCCATCCTCCAACTGAATATTCAACTTAATTGGTCGTGACTTCTCTTTAATAAATGCATGAAAAGATACGATGTCACTTTATCTCTCTCTAAGCCATTGGATCTAAGCCCCTTCTCTGGAAAGACATTGTTTCTTAAGGATAAGTTCCACTATAATACCTTTATTCACTAAAAGCTACTCATACACCCGATCCTCCCATGCCTACTCTAAATTATTCTCCAGGCGCTCAACCTCTTTCATGACTTCATTGAGCACCGAGTCCAGAAGAACAAGGCCTTTAGACCATTCAGTGTGCTTAACTTTCAGCCTCCATAGTTTGCATAGCAGGATGGTCCACTTGTTGCCCTGAACGGGGGCTCCCCATTCAGTGCTAACCAAATCATGATACCCCAGGATATCCAACTAGTATCGGCTATTCCTGTACCGCTCATCAGGACCTTGAGAACCTTCAGTGTGACAAGGATAGGGAAATGATATGAGATTACCCTAACAAGATGCTCTACCTTGGTGCTGGATAAGGCTGATATGGCATGAATATTGGCCAATCAGCGATTCAATCTCCCCCACGATCTATAGCGGCCCTGCTGATTATTACACCATGTAAATTTATCGCCCACAAAACCCATATCCGAGAGCCCTTTAGCAGCCATAAATTGAGAAAAGGCCAGACTTGCCTTCCTAGGAAACCATCCCTTTCCCTTTCTTTCAACTGGATCCACCACCATATTAAAATCCCCCCCAACTATCCATGGGTCAGGGCTTGGGTCGAAGGCATTGATGTCCTTCCACAAGTTCTCGCGAGCATTAAAGTCACATCTCCCATACACAAAAGAAGCATAAAAGGAATAGGGGCCATGGGATAATTTTACAGTTATAAACTGATCCCATTCTTGGATAAAATCCACAACACACCACCTATTCCAGAAAATTCAAAGAGTCTATGAAAGAATGAGGAGAAGCACCCACCGAAGAGGAGTATCCTCTTAATTCCACTCTTGAGTACCAAGAAAACACCACCAAGGCCCACTCCTTGTTCTCTGAACCCACGATAACGTCCTCAACCTGGTGGACTAAAACCAACTTCTCTGGGAACTAAGACAAAACAGTCTCCCCTCTCAGTATACTGGGTTCCTGATAGTACTGAACAGAATTAGCCCGGAGCATGGTCGCCATCAATGCCAGGACAGTAGGGGGACCCCTCGGGATAAAAGCAACAATAGTCATGTTGAACATTGCTCTATACAGTACCTCACTAATAGAACCATCCACTGGAGTGGCCTTCGATGGAATGGTAGTAGTTATAGGGTCCTCCTCTTCTACCCCCACTGATCCCTAAAAAGGAGCCACCGAGGAGGAAATATCTCTACCACCTGTGCCAGCCAATACCCCTACCGCCCTACTGCTCCCTAAGGCGACACCGATGGCATACTTGGATTGAGTGACCCTTCAAGAGGCAATGTGAATAGTATCTGGGATATACTGGGTATACCAGCTCCTGGGACCTGGTAAAAACACCCTAGACCTGCAAATCAAGCTTTTCCGGCAGAGTACAAGCGATGTCAAGTTCCCCGAAAATGCGAGCCTCTAAGGATGACATCTCCCTCCTCGTACCTTAATCTAATCATAGAAAAACAATGATGGAATCCCTTATCAACATGAGGAAGAATTCATTCTGAAAGGAAAAAAACAACCCAGGAAGGCATATCCAAACCGCCAGCTTCGAACTCTTTTTGTCTCTGTGAGCTTCCAAGGACCACCTAGACAAGCTGAAGCTCCAACGACCCCTGGATCTGGGAACCGAGCACCAGGCATGAAGGAAGTCCTCCTCCAAGGCAATGAAAATGTAGAATAAACACATTTGAAGCACTGAAACCTGCGCCGACTAGAGGAGACCCTAGTATGCAACCCATTTTCAGAAGACGTCGAGAGGCGGTTTGGCAGCCCCAATCTAAGCCACCGGGGTTCATTTTATAAAGAATTTGGCCTCATCAAAGGCACCCACAGGCACTAGAATCTTAACCGGATTGACATTGTGAGATGACTGTGACACCTCTACCGAGATCATTGGAAAGCAAGAGGAAGTCCTAGTGACGCCACAAATGGAATCCCGAAATGAAATCTCACCATTGATTGGATTAGGACAGATGAGAGGCGGGAAAAGTATATTTTTGGAACTATGAAACTCTAGTAGGGAGCCCCCCTTTAGAAAGGATAATGACCCAGGGTCAAACAACAAGGGTGGTAGCAACAGATCCGGTGCCGAGCGAGTTGCAAATGGGGAGAAATTTGAAATAGTGGGCGGTTCGTGAAGCGCGTTTTTACCTCAATTCTCCATTTTTGAGACACTGTCATTAAGTTGATGATTTATATACTATATGTCCTAGAGATGGAACATGTGGAATCCAATGTTTTGGAATTTTTATATAGTTCCTATATTAGAGGATTACTATATATATATATATATAGATACCCATAGGTAGACATATTTATATATATCTCTGTGTGTGTGTGTGTGCATGAGTTTACATTTCAACTTATAGAGAATGGATTTTGTCCGATAATTCTAAGACATAGGGTTCTCATTGTTTATAAGAATCCTTAAAAGATTATGTGTGTAGCTTAAACTATGTATTAATGATGTGGTTGAAAAGATATTAACATTTCATTGAGGAATGATATTATTAGTTATTAATTGGTAACATGTATACTTTTTAGCACGATTACTTGTTTACAATGTTTATATATTTATTGTGACTATATGTTTATATAATACCTTTTTGATTTATTTATTATGATTTATTTTTACCTCCACACATTGTATTCTTACATTGTACAATTATCATTATGATAGACCAACTAGGATTTTCTAGTGAATTCCATGTTGTCTATTGTAATCACACATTACGTGGGTTTTATTAGGACTGGGAGAGACATTTTATTATGTGAAATAGGTTACGGTGAAGCACCTACATATAAGGTTTGAGGATTCTAGAACATGGTCTCTCTATGAACTTGTTGTCTACAGTAAGGTTAGAAACTTATTTAGTTTTTATTAGTCATTTGAAGAAGTTGAACTGGTGATCTACACAATATTTTACATGAACATTTCACCTTGGGTATTTCAAATTTTTCCCTTTAATTATTTTTTCGTTTATACACACTATGTGATGTGGATTTTGGAAATATTTTAATTCCATTTATGTATTTAATTAAAATTAATAACTATATTTTGATGTAGGTTCATGTTCACAATTTAGTTTCTTTATGTGTTGACCATGTTATGTCTAAACAGATATCAAATTAATGGATGATTGTGTTAGTATATCTATAGATAAACAAAAAAATATTATATTATACATTCAACTTACCCCTTTACTATTATTTGTGAAATAAATTTATTTTATAAAGAATGTATACAATCTAATACTTGATGGAAATTATCCATCAGTGATTACACTGACCTCTAATGATTGGAAGGTGAGTATGAGGTCTTATAGAGATTCATATCTAGTATATTTGAGATTTTTGGTTGGGTTGTTATAAAATGGATTTAGATAAGTTTATAGTTTCCAGGTTATTAGATGAATAGTTTATCTAATATATGATTGTTTTATCTTACTAATTAACCTGTAAATATAGATGGATTCCATAACTATTGTAAAATATTGAGGTACCTTAGGTCATTAGAGTTTCATTTTGACATTCTATACTATTTAGTAGACTTTTAAAAGTATTATTCATCATTTTTATTATCAATTGGAAGATACATGTAGGATTAATTACTAAGGAATATTTATTGTTGTGTTTAATTTCTTATTTATTTAAGAAACCAATCGAAAATCCATAACAACCTAAAAATTTGTGATAAAACAATTTGTGGTTCCCTATATATTAATTATTAATGACTTAGTTAGTATGAATCATTAATTTACACTAATGAATTATACAGATATATATTGATAAATAAATATTTTATGATTATATTCTATAGAATGTTTTAAGAATTATTTATTCATTTTTATTGATGGAATTTTTAGACCTATGTATAAATCATGTCTCTTGAATGTTTTAAATTATATAGTACACATGTGGAAATATTTTGAAAGAATATATAATATTATTGGTATTTTAAAATGAAATTATTTTTTATTAATGGTATTATGGTGTAAATATTATTTATTTTTCCTAATAGTAAGTTTTAACATGGTAAAAAATCTATAACATACATATAATTAAAATATATATAAATACATGTGTAAATGTTTTCAAATTTTGTTATATTTATTAGTTGAAATAGTACTTATTTATTTGTTTATAATTCTATATTGTGATATAAACCATGTTTAATGTGTAATGGTTTTTTATGAATAAAATTATAGAAGAGAGAATATGGGGTTCACCTACGCATTGAAGTTATGTAATTCAATCAAGGATGTTGGAGCCACATAATACTTGGAAACATTTTTATTTTATGTTCCATTAAAACTTATAAGGTGATCATAGTAATTATGATCTCATGGTTGATTAATGATATTAGTGTTTTTCCTTTTTAATATGCCATTCATATTAAGGGTGATCTTTATATAATAATTTGGTGTAATCTTAAATAATATTTTTATTTTATAATTACTATTTGGGATGTTGGAGTTTTAATTTTATTTACAATATATGAATAGATAGGGTTTTATCTATCACTGATTTACCAATTCATTCCAAGAGTATTATTGGTAAACAAATTTATGATTTAATTTTCACCTTAATAAAATTATTTGAGAAAAATTATAAATGATTGATGTGAGGTTCAAATACAAAATAAATTTAGTTAAATCAACAAAAATAAACACATTTATTAAATAAATTTATTTAAATTATATTGAGGTGGATGGCTGGTTGAAATTATTTTAAAATACTTATTTTAGAAAATTTTGTAAACCTAATTTTTAATGATGTTTTTTTATCAGAATAATGTTTCAAAAATTATAATTAAGAAATTTGTAGGAATTTATTGTAAATGTGGTTGAAAATTATTCTTAGTATTTTATGGATAATTTGGATAATATTTGAAAACTAATTGAATATTATTTATTTAAGAAAAAAATTCAACAAGGTTATTTTATTTTTATACAGTTCGATCATTTTATACTCTGCATGGGTATTATTTTTGAGATTGTGTTGGGTTTAGTTAATGGTGATATGTTTATAAGATAATGGAGGATGTTTCATAAGTTTAAATTGTTTTATATTTTAAATATTGGTATTATGTAAAAATTAGTTACCCAATCAGATTTAATAAGGTGCCCGATGAGCACACCAATGGGGTAGTTTCCATCATGTAGCCAACATAAGGATAAATGATCAATTACAGTATTTTTAAATAGAGGATTTAACTTTTTTTATTCCCCTAGTATTATTAAAAATATATTTCAGGTCTTCATGAGACCTATACATCTTCTCGTATTTTTAAATCCTTGTTAGCATATAAAAATTTTGTTTTTGTATTCCTTAATTTATTGATTAATATGTCAATGTGAATATAATGAATCAAGACCAAGTATGTTAATTTAAATAGTTAATAAATTATAAGATATATAATTTTAAAACAAATTATTGGTTGTAGAATTTGTAAGGGGTAATTATACAATGTACTTCAATGGTAAATGTTTTGAAAAAATATAGTTCTAGGGATGGTTGAAATATTCTAATCTTTTCATGAGTGATATTGTTTGTAAATTTTAAAACACTAAATGAAATAGAATTTAAATGATTTATATTTGGATTTAATGTTAATTTTAAAGTTGGTTTATGTTTAACAATAAAATGTAGGTAATGTTTTAAAATGGTTTTTTTGAAGGATAATTGGAATTTTGAAACAAATGGAAATGGAAGAGTGTTATTTATGATTTCATCCATTCATTTTAGGTAGTTAATTTGTTTTACGGTTGTTGATTTTTTTCAAAAAAAACATTGAATCGTGAAAACCATTTAAGGATGGTATATTTCATTCTTTTTGGAATGTACATTAATTTCAAGTTGTTTAATGTATTATTGTATTTATAGTAGTTTTTAATATAACTTGTTTAATTATAAAAATTTATTTACCTAGTCATACTTGGGTGAACATAAAATGAATGAATATTTTCATTAATAAAGGAATAATAAACTTGTGTTATAGTTAATAATGTCTCCTATTAACATGATTAAATATTTTCTTATTGTTATTTTAATTTTTCTATTATTGTATTCTTACATAAGATAATTCTCAGTTAACTTGTTCTGACAAAAAAATATTTGAATACAGCTAGTATATTATAAAAATTATTTTGAACATGTAACAAGACTATTTTTAATCCTTGAGTAAATTTATTTAATTCGGGTCTACCTCTATGGCTTCAAAAACATGTTTATTTCTCCATATTTGTTTAATAACTCATAAATCTGCAACAAACATATAAAAATTTATTAAAAGTCAAATAAATGAAAATTTTATTGTTCTGTTATATATAATTCTACTTGATAGATATATTCTATATTTTTATATTTATTTTATATGGATGTTGGGGTAGTAATACCATAAGGTGATAAAGTTTAAGTAATATAGTTGTTGATTATTAAAATTCCTTTATTTTTTATTTCCCATACAAAGAAAATTATGTAATTTTCACTCAATGTATTATTTCATGTTTGTTTTTATAGTATGGATTCATCAATTTTTCATATTTAAATGTTTCTGATGTTCATATAGGGATAATTATCATCCTATGATGATTAGTTCATATTAAATTGGGATTATATGGATTCTTCTCAATTATGATAAATATATAAAGGTTGTAAAAAATATGTCAATATAAATTAGTTTTCTCCTAAAATTATACCCTTAAAATATTATTTATAGAGAAAATTTATGTCAGAAAGGAAATTAAATAATTGGGGGGGGGGGGGGTGTTATAGGAATAAAAATAGAGATAAGGTACTCTAAAAGAATCATATAACGGGTTGGTTTATACCAAGTACCTGATAAGGGTCGAGAAGTGAATGTGGTTCAATTTGACCCACTAGATATCTGCTGGTGTTATACCATGTACCATAGAAAATGGAGAAAATAAATTTAAAAAATGATACATTTCTAATTTAACATTGTATACTTTAAACAAATAAAATCCAAAATTTGGGATTCATTCTTTATCCTCACCATATTGCTTATTATAAGAGATCTGGCATATTTCATCTTCAATCACTCTCTTAATTGAATTGTTATTTATATGGTTTTATCAGTAAATGTGTAATGTAGTCTTTTATTTTTGATATTAAATTAGGGAGGTCATATTCTTTTAATCATTTTCTACTTTTATATAAGTTACAAGTCTCCCACAACTTCAATGTTATTACAGGATTCAGATTTGAGTGTCTCATTGGAATGTATTTTCCCATATATAGCATTATGATTTTATAAAAATTATTGTTATTGTGAGGCTGGTTAAAATATTATTGTCTTGGTATTTTCTTATTGTGATAATGACTTAAAACCTGTTTATAAATATCTTTTTTTTTCTAAAAATTGTTGGTTGTGACATACCAATCTTCTCGAGATTCGGAATGTACTTCATTATATTCTGGGGTGTGTGGTTCTCTTCTATTAGTCACATAAAATCAATGTAATACTATTTTAGGGGAATGAGGTAGAGTTGGAAATAATTTAAAAACATTTTTAATTGAAATAATAATAATAATTTTTTTTACTTAAACCATTATCATGATTTGTTTCACCCAATATTTTAAATAATACCCCTTCATTGGTTATGAATATTTGGATTCACTGATGTATATTAGAAATTTGAAAAGAAATTTGTCAGTTATTGATTATTTATTTTAATTTATTATACTATGATTAGGGTTGGTAATATTATAAATCCTTTATTATGGTATATTGGTCTTCACTTTTTCATAATTTCTCGCAATATATCACTATGAATTTTAGGTTTCTTTTCATTAGTATTAAATTGCATGGTAACTAATATCCATATTTGGAATGAGTAAACCATTATTAGTGGATACCATAAAGAAAATTAATAATTTATACTTTTTATGGCTTTTAAGATTAAAAATAAATCCTAATATGACTTATTTTTGGATACCATAATTTAATGTTAATTTTAGTGTTCCATCATATAAGAAAATGTTATATATCACATTAATATGATTGAATTTATTCCTCTGATTATAATGATTAAACTTTTTACATGAAAATGATATGATTATGCACTATATTATGATTCTACCATGATCATAATGTACACATATTTTTTTGTTGATGTTGAATATGTATATATTTGTTTTCTATTAATTGTATATGTAAGTGTGTATTTTCGTTTTATAGGTACTATATTGTGGAATGTGTACTGAATGCACATGGGAATTTTATATAAAAATATGAAATTATCCACTCAAAGAGTATAGTGGTCTCATATAGAGTAATGACCATGTATATGTATATGATTATAGATATACAATTATTTCCATTACATCAATTAAAAAGAGATGGATACTATGAGAAAATGATTTATATATGGTATCTCCCAAAAGAGGGAATAAGTGGCCTTCCATGTTATAGTGATTTATATATTGTTCATCCTGGTATGGATGACTATAAAAATGTGTGTGTGGATGTGTTCTAATATTTCCTCATATAGAAGACATATTTATATGGATATTTCTAGTGGAAATGGTTCACATGAGGTCAGGTTCCCTAATTGTATTCTAGTATTGTCTTAATGAATGTATGTATTATAAAGATAAAATGTTATTGAAGTATCATTAGACATAAAAAATATATGTTTATGTAGTACCCTATTTTATAGACTGATTATGATTAATTGTTACTTACCACAATCTATTCATACATTACAAAATTATACTTATGACATAGTAATTGAGTTTGGGTGGTGACTTAAATGGGGTACTTTGTACTCAAACCCTACACATCTTCCATTAGTATTTTTATAGACCTTGTTTTACAACACTTGGGAGATGGTTAAGCACTGAAACACAAGTATGGTGGGTATAATGTCTTGGGTAATATTTTTCACATTGCATCTGAAGTTAATATGTGAACATTTAGTGTTTTTGGTGGATATGTTGAGTGGGTGTAGTGGGGTAGTCTAAAATTATTCAAATAAAGAAATTCACATTGGGTATTTTAATTTTAACAAAAAAGTTAATATTTTATTGAATCACTATATGTAAATTGGTTTATTTATCTTACTTCACTCACTTTATGTATTTCATGAATTTTTAGAAATGTTTTTCAATCATATTTAAACAGTTACTACATTTTTTATTAACCAGGTTATTTTATAAATAGTTTTCCATTGATTGATGATTATGTTGGTGTATCTCAAGTACCACATCCCTATGGGTTATATAGAACTTTTGAAATAATCCTTAATTATTATTTTTCTTATCATATTTCTTTTCAAAGAGAATAAACCATTTACCAAATATGTGACTGATATAACTTGATATTTATTCCAACCTCTAGTGATTAAGAGGTTTAAATGAAACCTTATGGAAATATAGCTTGGGTATTTTCTAAAGGATAAGTTTCATAATTATATCTAGACACCTAACACATATCTTTGTTATACAAAATTAAAGAAAAATTGAAAAAATGTACGGTGTTTTAAAAAACCATAGTGACTTAAACTTAAACATGAAATGATTCTATAAAGTTTGAATTATTATTTATTATTAGATTTGAAAACAACCATAATATGTTTTTCACTAACCATTACATCATTATAAAAGAATTAATACATGTTACCATTCTACTGAAAATTAATTACAACCTATTTCATTGACATAATAAATACAATGACATGTTACCTTAATTTTTTAGACTATCATAATATTTATTATCCAAAAGAATATCTTGTAAAATTTTATAACTTCTTAGTTTCTATTTAAAACACCACTTATAAAACTATGAGTTATAAACATAATATGTTTTCATCCATGTTTTAACTAGTGAAAAAATATGGCCTCATAAGTACAAAAATATATAATATTTAATAATACATAAAAAAATTTATTAACTAAATAATTATCTTTATCACAGCGCACTAAAAATATGTGTTCTAGAAAATAAACTATGATGAATTTTTTTATGAAAGATATGATCTTTATGTCACTCATATGTTTTTTCTCATAATAATAATCAGTAAATTTTAATACTTCTTAAACATGTAACCCCCCAATATAGAAAATTTTGTTCATGATGTTTTATATTTAAGTTGAAAATAAAAAATTGTATAATTTTACAAACTACTGAAGATAATATAACATACTTAAATATACAAAAATACTTCTAAAAAATATATTGAAATTGAAACACCCTGATATTTTTTGAATTATTCTTTTCATATTAATATTAGATTTTAAATATATTTCATTGGGCATAATAATGAAAATAGTATATTTTATATTAAAGAACTATGATTGTGTTCACTGTATGATACACCAAGTTAATCTTTCACTAAACACAAAAAAAACATTAGGCTGATCTACATAGAAAACTGAGGTTGACATGTGACTTAGTGTATATTAAACAGAACACAAACATGTTGTATGTTACACGCAACACTAAATATCAACAAAACATATTTTTATTCTTACAATTATTCAACTGATATATTTATAATTTAGCCATTAACCATATGAATATAAATAGTAATAAATAAATTCAAGATATTTTTTATAATGGTTTTATATAAATAAAACATACTGATTATGAATGATATAATTTTTGTTTAAGTAATTATATGTTTAGAAATTCTTTTTTTCAAAAGAATTGTTTGTAATGTACTTCTATAAAAAAATATTAAAATTTATTTTTGACACCTTTAGAAATTTAATATGGTAAAATAAAAATAATTGTTTAAAATATAAATTTTAAATTCACTGAGGTTGAATTTTTTAGATTTTTAAATGAATCATCATTTTTGGATGAATAGTTAAAAATATATAATTTTAATTCAAAAATGCCTTTTCATATTATTTATTTATAAGGATAAATTATATTTTAAATTGGATTAAAAGTTTAATTAGATACTATTTTATCAATTAATCTAATTTATTTCATTAATATTAATTACACTTTAAAATTTGGTTTAAAATCTTAACAATAATTTGGATTCTTTTACTTTAAAACCCTATAGTGTCATCTTATCAGTAAAATTAATTTTAAATTAATTTCTTCCACTTTTGTGATTGTAATTTTAAAAAATTGGTTACATATTTGGAATAATCATAATTTATTATTTATAATAAGGTAAATGTGTTTTTCTTTCCAAAACGAATCATCAGAGTGATTAAAAATAATTACATGGGTTAAGAGAAAAATTAGGATATTAAATTATTAACCCATAAATTTAAGACCCAAAAAAACAACCAAATATCTCCAAAACACATTTTATTTCCATGATTCTACCATTACCCTTACATTATTTAATTTGGTTGGATTTTTATGACTTTTTAGTTAAAAACGTGGGTACACCTAACTTGTTTTCAAAAATTCCTTGTGTGTTCTTTCCCATATCTATAAAAGGCCACTAACTCTCACTATTCATCACACATATCATACCAATTAGTGTTGTATATGATCCTCCCAATACACTTCCAAAAATACCTTCCTTCTTCTATGAAGCATCCATTTGGGAAAAAATTAACCCAAGGAAGCCTTTTGGCATAAACCAAAATGAGTTACCCAATTAAGAGATAACGCCTTCTCTCAATCTACTCTATTTATTTTCTTTCTCCACACCATAAAATCTATTTATTTATTTTATATATAAAAACACAAGTATCCTCAAAAGTATATTATGTTTTTATGATAATTGGTTTATCTACACTTACAAAAACCTCCATACAATGGGTAATGAACATTCTTCATATGTGTACGGTGAACTACCGCCTCACTAAATGATGATTGTTAATTTCCCATTTACCACCTATCATAGTGGAAATTAAGAGGGAAAATCTATTTTTATATGTCATATATTATATTTATTATTTATATAATATTTATAATTCTTTTAATGACAAATACCTTTTTAATTTTCATTTTCTGTAAATATGATAATTTTGTTTGAGGAAGTGTGGACTACCGCCCCTTAATGTGATGTCCTTCATTCGACATGACATGGAGTGTATTAAGGATGGGTTTAGGGAACTTATATGATATATATTATATGATTATTTTTCATTTTAATTATAAATATATACTTATCTATCACTTTCTTCCTTTCTTTCATCATGAGAATACAAATGGAAACAACATTCATGCATACGTATAACTTACTATCTCCATGAATGGTGTATTCCATTTCATACATATATATTATATAAGATATTTTATAAAAATAATAATTTATATGCATGATATTTATATCATTGTTCATATTTTGGGAATCGTGATATATGTATAAGTACAAAAGATATTACAAATTAAGATATATGTGATCAACAAAATGATTATGAACCAAAGTGAAAACATAACATAGGATTTTTAAAAAGTATGTAATGTAAGGTTATAGTTAAACCATATAGGGTATTAGATACGACAATATGTTTTTGTAATAGATATATAATAAAATTATACTTATTATATAGGATGCTTGTATGAGTACTAAGAGATTCAAGACACAAGGTAAGGGGATTTCATCTCACTTTTTTTGAGATTTTCATGCATTATTCATCACACATTCCTTAAGTGTAGTATGCATACTATAGATTGAGTTATTCAATGTTTCATATAGATAATGTTATGGGTATTTACATATCCATTTATTAACATTTATTTCCTGGGGTTTACATTTCAAAAAGTTAAAAAAAATTCATATAGAATTATCTCAGTTTTCCTTCTTTGGGACTCTTGTTTGGTTATGTGCCTAAATTCATTTTGGAGGTGTATGTACTTAAATTTCAAATGATATATGATGAATATAATTATTTTCATGATATTATTAGCCTAATTTAATTTCATTTACACACATGGAGTGTATGATCCCAAGTAACCAAGTAATAAGAGTTTATTAAAAGAATCTCATCGCTTTTGAAGATTCATTATGTTTATGGTTCCTTTGATTAAATCATATTACCCATATCTCAAGAACATTAATTTATTTTATTATTTTATTATTATTCATGATATATTAATTTATTGGTACCATATTTATACTCTTTTCAATATATTATAATCAATAATGTTTTTTAGGAAGGAATGACTTTACCCTCTCTTCAGTAGGAAATCTATGTTCCTTCATAACCATGTTCTCTAAAAAGGGATTCCATGAATATTGTACTATTCTCCCTTAATCATGAAAATAAATTTTTATGAATTTTTGTTTTATTAATCTCTTTAATGGAATATTCTTTTCACTTTCCAAGTAATTCATTTTTATAACATTTTTACTGTCAGATAGAAATTTTATTTTTACCTCATACAATAATGTTAAGATTTACCTATCATCAATTTTGTAATGATTATTTTTCATTTTTATATTGATAAATTTTAAGAAAATATATTTAAATGTAATTTTCAAAGATTTTTTTTTCAAAATAATTTTAAAACATATGTATATGTTCTAAAACTATTTTCAATGAAATGGTTTTCAAAAAATTTAATGATTCCTTCATATGATTTCGCATAAAAAACTTATCAATTAATTTTCTAGATTTTTAAATATATTTTTGATGTGTTTTCAATGAAAATTGTTTTTAAAATTATTTGAAGCGTATTTTAGATGTTTTCAAGAGAGAAAGGTGTTTAAAAAAAATTCAAGCTCATTTTCTACATTTTCAAGGTAAAGGTTTTTCAATATACTTTCAATTATTATTTATTAGTATTAAATGTATTTTCTATTAAAATTATTTTAAAATGGTTTTAGGTATTTAAAATAATTTTCAAAACAAGAAATTATATTTTCTTCAATAAAAGGTTTTGAAATTTATTTAAAAATGATTTTCTATGTCGGATGTAATCTGTTGATGTTACTCATGCCTTTTATGGAAATGATGTAAAGGTTCCATTCATATTCTTTTTTTGAATGGTTTATGCTTGATTTCATTTTCAATATGAACCCTATTTCTATTTCCTCAATTACATGTTTATGAATTCAATTTATCATTCATGGGTTATTATTTTGATGAAAATATTATGAAACTTGTATCATTTTTCATAGGTTAAGATATGTTTACATTTTTCTGATAACCATTTAATTTCATGGGTTATTATATTATTGTTTTTTATTTTTTGTAAAAAGGATGATTGATTTCATAATGACATGGGTGGGACCTATATATCCCCCGGATGTATTGTGTAAATATTTATATCTCATCAGATTAACATGGATAAAATGAGAAATGAACTCAGATCAGTATTATAAAGCTGTAAGGGGAAATAAACATGGTTAAATAATATAATGATGGAATGATAAATGAAATTGGTTCAGTATTATAAGGTTGGATCTAGAAATGAACTCAATTCAGTAATACAGAGATAGAATGAGGAGTGAGCTCAATTCAGTAATACAGGGATGGATTGGGGTGTGAACCTGGTACAACAAAGGAAATTTTCCATCAAGATGGCCTTGGAAGTGATACCTTAACTACTATGAAAATAATATTATATGATTTTTTTTTCATAATTCCATGTTTTATTGCTATGTTAAAATTTCAAGGATTACACTATTTATTTCAATATGATTAATGTCTTATAAACTGCCAATATTTATGCCGTGATTCATATATAACCTTTGATATGCAGGATATGATCTTCTATTTTCATGATCATGTTCTCACCCCCTTATTCTCATATTGTTCATAAATACATCCTTTTTTACCCTTATTGAGAGAGAGAGCTAATATTTTCCACATTTTTTGTATGCATTTCAATTTTCTTTAATCCTCCCAAATTATCAATTTTATTTTATATGGATGAATTTTTTATTTATGATGTTTTTTAAGAAAAATTGTAAAAAGTGATTAATTATGGATTTTTTACAGATTTTTATGACAAGGGTATTTTGGTCATTTATTTAAAAATATAATTCAAAATTGATTGATTCATTTTTAGTCCATATTTAATTTTATTAAACATTATCTTTTGGGCCAGGGGATGATTCAAGAATCAAGAGGATCGAAACATTCAATGATGTTGGGAAATTTTCCGGACGTACAACATGGACCCAACCACCGTAACAGAATCTCATATCAGCCAACACCCCTCTAATTGAGGTGATTAAAACATGAATAATATGTGGACACAAAGATACGTCTTTACAAATAATTTGAGGGATTATTTATGTAATTAATGATTTCATCCATAAAAATTAATAGTAAATTAATAATTCATTACTTCTACATCTTATGGAAAAATAATCTAATTTTTTTGTGAGAAGAATAGAAATAAAATTCAGAACAATCTTTATGAAGCGGGACACATGTGAATCATCCATTTAATTGGTGGAAAACAATACAACCTCAGGAGGACATATTGTGCCTATAAAAGTAGAGGAGTTCTACCTATCAAATCATTCCTTCCCACCCCCACACCATCCTGGGCACCAAAGAGAGGAGGCCGTGGGGCATTTAGGAATTTTATTTCTTTATTTTTTATAGTTTTCTTTTACATGTAATATATTAATATTTCTAATTAATGTGGTTCTCATTTCAACTTCCATATTTCTTTGTCATCAAACTCTAATTAACCCATTCTATGTCTTCCCCCTCTCCATTGTGATATCTATTCACTTCATAATGGCAATTGACTAACCCGAGGCTTGTCCCTAGGGGATGTTTCATGATTTTATTCATTATTTCACTTCAGATTCAAAATAAATAAAATCCATTTGTGGTTGAGGAAGAAATATTACATGGGTGTGGCGATCGTGATCGCGACACTATTTCTAAATCCATTTATTTTCCTTGATTAATTTTTTCCCCTACCTTTTCTAAGAAAATATATTCTTAGAGAGGAATTCGGGTTTCCATAAGGGAACAAAGAGGATATGGTGGAGCCAAGTATTTTTGGGATAACATTCTTAGATAAGGTGTTATCCTAGTTGAATATTGGAGGAGGTGTGGTTCTGTGTGCCAGAAATATTCTCAAATACCACAATATCTAAATTAAAGGAATGAAATTCATTAATGAGTATCCATAAAATGAATTATCAAATTCAATTTAAAAAATAGATAAATAATGAATTAACCTTTGTTATCCAACCCTATGACCATGTTATTTCTTCTTTAATTTCATTCTATTAGTATTTTTATATGGATTTAGATTTAGAGTTTTCATTTCATTATATTAATTTCAATATTTTCGAAAATACATAAAACAATCATATACATAAATAATATAAAAAATAATAATTAGAGTAGTTGAATTAGTTTAAGTGATTGAACTGACTGAAATGTTCCTCAAGTGAGAAGACCTTGGTCTTCCACTGTGCTGCATTAGTATAAAAAAATTATTTTGCCACACACTATAATATATGTGCATCAAAATTGGGGTCATTACCAAGGAGGAAAGCATTGGATGACGACATTATTTAGATTTATTTCTTTTCACTCATTTTCTTTTATTATAATCTATCTACTATCCTATATCATCTTGACTTCCCAAATCATGGAGGCGTAGTTTCATTGAGTGTTTGGGAAAAGGGGACGCTATACCAACATGCTTTGCTTAAGTTCTGGTGTCTCAATCTAATAAGATCACTTCTTCTTTATGAATCTGATTTCAATACATAATTCATTTTTATATTTTGAATATGGTTGTATTAGGTTATAAATCTATTTTTTTAATTTATTTGTTCAATAATATTTATCACCCTATACCCAATTATCTTATGTATATGGTGGAATATATAAAGATTGGGTGGTCAGTGATTGATGGTCGTTATGAACATGGGAAGAAGAATAGACCTATTTGAGGTTTCAAATAGGAATATTATTATCATAATAGTATTTGGACAATGGAGAGAGATGACTTGGTTAATGAATCTATCTCTATCTAGACAAAGGAAAACTATGGAAGGCATGGAAACCAAGATATCACTTCACTAGGTCTATCCAAGCCCACTCTGATCACAATCGTTCTCAGTTGTTTTAAACCAATCAAATCAAACTAATTTTTATATCAATTTTTTAAAAATTATTTAAAACCAATTTTTTACATAAATAAAATAATAAGTGAAAACCTAATTTGGTGTGCACTCATCATCAGGAGATGTTCTTGAGATATCTACTATACTATACTTATTAAATTTAAATATTAATTTTCCACACCCCATGACAGTAATGCATCCCAAATGGAACCGCTTCCGGGGAGCTAAGCAGTTATTTCGATCACTTTTCCCAAATTCATATTTTTTTGGTAAATTTATTTCTTTTTTTTAATAAAAATCATCAAAACATCTCTATAACCATTATGTTTTCAAACAACTATATTTTCAATTCAAGGAATTGTTATTCATAGGTCCAAGGACAGGAAATAAATTATACAAATTAAGAATCCCAACTAAAGGGGGATTATCTAATAATAATTATCAAACAAAAGGAACAGTAATAACAATGTGGATCTCACTTGAAGGTTTGATGACCATGGATGGTGAACTCTAAAATGGAATTGAAAGATTCAATCCCAAGAGGAAGTGCAACATGTCTTCATAAATTTAATTGAATACATCCATGAAGTTGAAGACAAACATGAGTTGGAGCTGGACAAATACCTACCTCCATCCATTGATATTCAAATAAAAGAGGAACATTACACTAATGTGAAGATTCAAACCTATCGGACTTAGGGAGATGATACATTCTTGAACTCAAACTCATTTGATTTTATTGAAAATATTTTGAGTATAACTCCCAACTATTTTGAATTTTCATAATCAGCTTACTCTTATTATTCACTGGAGGATGAATATGATGAAAATGAAAATGCACATTTGAGGAACACTAGAAGCACCCAGAAGAAATATCACATAAATTAGTGGGAGTACAATAATATAAAGAGAATGTTTCACAAGTACCAAAGGAGGGGATGGAGGATACAAATTTTATCATACCCTTATCATGAAAGCTATACCATATTGGGAAGGGGGAGGATCTGGTGTACTCTATAAATGGAATCTTCCTCAACAAGAACAATGAACTGTAATCTGGGTAAAGCCACATGTGGTCATTCAAGTAAATGAAACTTTATCCACTCTTAGACTTTGGATAACAACTAGTAATTCCACAAGTTGCAGTAAAAATTCATGGCGCACTTGGGGGATCATACCATGATTTATTTTTATGTTATTTCAAGGAATTTCAATTTCAATTTCAATTTTTAGATTAGTCCATCAAGAATCCCACTACCTCTTTTCATTTTGATTATAAATGAAACTATCCTTGTGAATAATTGAGTAATTTTCTTTTGTAGGATCATGATGGTAGAAGGAATCCCCAAACACTTGTGGGAGAGGAATGAAGTTTTTTTCTTCAAAAGGACGTTCACTTTTAATTTTTATCTTTTAAATTCATTAATTTTTCCCGAAATCATGATATGAGCTTTATAGAAAAAATTTCATTCCCACACATGATTTATTCTATACTTGACATATCTAGGAGACATGAGTTAATTAGAATTCCAATGATTCCATGTTTTAGATTTCAATGTTAATAATATTGAATGAGTAAAATGGAAAATTTAATTGTTAGAGTGAAGAATGTATATTGAAATGATGGCTCATGATTTGAAAGAATTAATTAAATCATGTAAATGAAATTTCTCTACCACTTTTCATGTTTTAAATTTCTAAAATTCATGTGAATTGGTTTTGTTATCATTGATCATAATTTATGTTATTTTTCAAATATCATATGTCTCATTCTAGAGACGATTTCTAGTCTATGTACTTCCTGTTTTATCTTGATCATATTTCTTGAGTGATCTTCGGGCATGTCACCTTTGAAAACATTCATTGTAACTTTTCAAATCTATGACTATACACAAAACATTTAAAATGATTAAGTCATCTTTTGAGAAACCCATATCCTTAAATACCACCTTAAATCTATCCTTATTTTAGCCCTTAGAGACCATGAGTTACCATTATAGTAATGAGCCGTGTTTCAATCCATTTTTATCCATTCCTACCACACTCTTGCTATTTGCATGATATTTTAAAGATGAAGTGTGAGGGTGAAAGGATTTTTGGTGGAAGGGATGATTTACTTTGTAAGGAAAATGTGTGGGGGTGATATTGTGGTAATTTTACAAGGTTGTAGAATCATTTATTTTACATCATTATTTTTCCTTTTTGAATTAAACAAATAGAAAATGTGACAAAAAGAACCAAAAAAAGAAAAAAATGGGTTGTGATTTGAGAGAACCAAAAATCACCATTTTATATAATCGTGATCTTCAGATTGTTTGTGGTTTGGTGCTGAATGTGAGGAATGATCATATCATAACATTCAAAAATGAAGTAAAAAAATTTGTAAGAGTAAAAAATATATTCACGTGGGTGCATAAATTGTTCATTATTATTACTTGATCATAACATTTACTCAGGGTATTTGAGATGTTGGTGTTGCTAAATATCTGGGTAGAATTTCATTACAATTTTTTTATATCATGCATTTTACATAAGATATAACGGTCCAACAGGAGCCTTACTTTTTAATGCATCAAATTTTACCAACCATAACCCTCGGAGTAATTTGAACATTTATTGCAGGTCATCATGATTTTATGTGCCTTTTATCATTACAATGTGGAGAAAGTGGATCTATAAAAATATTATGGATATGGATCATGTTCTCATGATATGAGAATAACTCTACTTGATTTTTATCATGAGAGATGAGAGAAAGGATTCAACGATGATGTAAATCATGATTTGGCATGTTTAATAATAATGAATTAAATATCTTTAATGAATGAAAGTAGATGTTTAATCATTCTTCAAAGGGGAATATAAAAACATATGAATTAATTTTTTCTTTGAAAATAAGATATTAAATTGATACTTCATGTGGATTTCTGAAATTTTGATTTGGTAGTTAATTTTTTATTTTATTACATTGAAATTTTAATATTGGTAACGTTACTGCCCTTTGAAATTTAATGATGATATTTTATCCTTGAGGACAAGCATGGTTTATATGTGGGAGAATTTATATAGATAATATTTTCAAATTTTTTCTGTATTAATTTCAATTGTTTTAATTCTCCCAAATTATCAATTTGTGCTTATAGTGGTTAATTTTGGATTTATGATGTGTTTCAAGAAAAATTGTTAACTGGGATTAATTTTTATTTTTTTATAGAATTTATGTCAAGGGTATTGTGGTCATTTATTTATAAAAGTAATTAAAATTAATTGATTCTTTATTTTATAAATCCTTATTTAATTTCTTTCAATTTTGTATTCTCGACCAGGGGCTGATTCGAGCATCTAGAAGCCTGTAAAATTCAATTGAAGCTGAGTAATTTTCAGGCCACAAAACATAGACCCCACCACCATAATGGAATCCCATATCGGACTAAACAAATCCAGTTGAGGTGATTTTATATATAATAGAACAAGGACACATTTACACATCTTTAGAATTAATTTGAAGGAGTTTTGATGTAATTAGGTTTTCTATTGGATGCTATACTTTTGAAGAATTTTTTTTTGGAACCGTCAACTTGAATACATAATAGTAAATAAATAATTCATAACATCTACATCCTATAGATGAATAATATTAAATTTTTAGAGCATATGAAAAATACAATAGTGAATAACATTCATAAAGGGGATCACATGTGAACCATCCATTTACAGGGAAAAAATGGGACAACTCATTCTGCATATAAAAGGAGATGAGCTCCTACCTCTCAAATCATTCATTCTCATCCCTATATCATCTGGGGAACTAAGTGGAGGAGGCCAATATCTATTTATGAAATTTATTTCTTTATTTTATTTTTTATTTTAGTTTTCATTTACATGTAACACATTCATATTTTGTGTTAAAGTGAATCCCATTTCGTCTTCCATTATTTTGTCTTTAAACTCTATTTATCCCATTATCTTTCTTCCCCCTCACCATCATGAACTCTATTCAATTATAAATGGGAAGTGGCTAACTTTATTCTTGGATCTGGGGGAGGTTTCATGGTGTTCTTCATTATTTCCCTTAATTATAAATATTTAAAATCTATTTGTGGTGGAGGTGGGAATATTACATGGGTCTGGCGGTTTTCCACCATGACACTATTTCAAAATCCATTTCATTCCCTCGATTAATTAATTTTCCATCCATTATATTAGGAAAACCATATTTATAGTGGATTTTGGGTTTCCATAAGGGATGAAAAGGTATATGGTGGACCTGGGTCTTTTTGAGAAAACATTATAGGTTGTGGTGTTTCCCTAGTTTATTATTAGAGGTTTTGTGGTTTGGTGTGTCGGGGACATGATAAAATCACACAATCTATAAATAAAATGAACTTAATTCAATAATGGAGTTTCATAAAATGAAATATCAAATTTAATTTAAATAATAAATAAATAATGACTGATGTCGTGTTATCCAACCATATGATTGAGTTCTTTATTCTCTAATTTCATCCTGTTAGCATCTGCGTCAACATTTTGATTCATTTTTTTCATTATTTCAATTTAACTATTTTCCAAAACCATTAAAACCATAGTTTTCATAAATAATATAGAAACAAAATAAAATATAATATTTTAACGTGAATAAGTGATTGGACCGACTACAAAACTGCTCAAGTGAGACGACCTTGGTCAGCCATTGTGATGCATTATGAAAATAAATTTTCTATTGCCACACCCTACAACATACTTGCATCAAAACTGGCACCATTTCTGAGGAGGGAAGCATTGAAAAACAAAATTCTTCAATTTTTTTTTCTTTTTGTTATTTTTTTATTTTAGTGTATCTCATCTCCCACATCATCACTACATTCACATCCAAGGAGGGGTCGTTTCATTAAGTGATCGAGAAAAGGGGAGGCTATATATATATGTTATTTTATGTAGTTCTTATGTTTTAATATAATAAGATTCATTCTTTTTCCAAATCTTGTTTCAATTCATAATTCTGTTAGAAATTCGGAATGTGGTTGAATTATGTTTTAATTCTTTTATTTTAATTTATTGGTTCATTAATCTTTATCTCCCTCCACCCAATTATATTTCGTATATAGTGGAATATATTAGGATTATGCGGTGAGTTTTTGACAGTTGTTACCCACACAAGGAGGAGAATATACACACTTGAGGTTTCAAATAGGAATATTCTTGTCATAATTATTTGTAAAATGGAGAGAGAGGAATCGATAGAAGAATCTCTCTCTAAAAAACAATGGAAAATGTAAGAAAAACATGGAATCCATGATAGCACAACACTAGCTCTAGCCAAATCCACACTAATCACCATATTTCTCAGTTGTTTTAATCCAATCAAATGAAACTGCAACTTTTTCTCACTTTTTACAAAATTAATTAAAACCAATTGTTTTTATAAATCTAATAAAAAGTGACAACCATGTTTTGTGTGCACTCTTCTTCAAGAGACATCATTGAGTTAACTAGTATACTATAATTTTTAAATTTAAATATTGTTTGGCCATGCCCCATGACAAGAGTACATCCAAACTGGCACCGTTTCCAGGATGCTAAGTAGTTATTTCGATCAGTTTTTCAAATTTCACATATTTATAATTTTTTTGTCTTTTTATTTTAATAAAAATAAAAATAATTCTCTTTTCCCATGATTTTTTCAAATGAACATCTTCTCAATTCAGGAAATGATTACTCATAGTTGGGAGGAAATAAAATAGATTATACAGAGGAGGAACTCCAATGAAGGGAGTATTCTCTTAAAGTAATGATCAGACAGAAGGAAACAATAATAGGAACATGGATATCGCATGAGGATTTGATGGCCATGGCTGATGAACTCCAAAATGGCATTAAAAGACTCATGTCAAAGATTGAAGTGGCACTAGTCTTCCTAGAATTTACTAAATACATTCATGATGTTGAAGCCAACAATAGGCGGAGGTGTCTGACTACCAACCTTCATTAATTGATAATCAACTCCAAGAGAAACTTTACACTGAGGAAAAGATTCAAGACGAACCAACTTAGGAAGATCATACATCTTTGAAGTAAAACTCATTTGATTTTATTTAAAATAATTTGAGTATAACTCCCAACTATTTTGGACTTTTAGAATCAGCTGATTGTTATTATTCCCTTGAGGATAAAAAAGATAAAAATTAAATTCATCTATTTCAGAACACCATAATCTCCCAAAAGTCATTAAACATTCATTAGATGGAGTACAAGAAGAGAAAGAGGACGTGGAACAAGTAGCAAAGGTGGAGGAGGAGGAGGATCCATACTTTATCCTACCCTTATCATGTAAGCATTATGATATTGAAAACGTGGTGGATCTAGTGAATTCTATACCTGGAATCCTCCTCAATAAGAAAAAATAACTGCAATGTGGGAAAATAGACGTGTTTTGGCTTTAGTGAAAGATGATTCATCCACCATCATACTTTGGATAATAGATTTATTGCCCACTAGAGGCAATAAAAACTCAGATCCCACTTGTGGGATCATACCAAGATTTATCTATAAATGATTCTTATAAGTTTAAATTTGATTTTCATTTTTTAGATTAGTCCAACATGAGGCCCGCTCACTCTTTTCATTTTAAGAATAAATGAAATTATCATTTTGATTAATTGAGTAATTATTTTGTATGATCATGATGGTATAAGGAATCCCCAAAAATTGGTGGAAGAGGACCGATGATTTATTTCAAAAGGAATCTCAAATTTAATTTTTATCTTTTAAACACCTTAATTGTTTTTCCCAATCGTGATTTGAGCTTTAAAGATTAAATTTAATTCCATAAGTTGAGTTATTCTCTACTTGATATATCTAAGAGACATGTGTTTCTTATAAATCCCTGGATGTCATGTTTTATATTTTAATGCGTATAGAAGAGGATTATTAAAAATGGAAAATTGAATGTTGAAATTGAAGCATTTATATTGAAATAATGAATCATGACTTGGAAGAATTGAATAACTCATGTAAATGAAATTTCTCGACTATTTTCAATGCATAAAATTTATGAAATTCATGTGAATTGATTTTTTATTATTTATCATGGAATTAGTGATTGTCCAAATATCATATTCCTCATTCCAATGATAATTTCTAGGCTCAGTACTTCTTATTTTATCTTGATCATATTTCTTGAGTGATATTGGGACATGTCACCTACCAGAACTTGCATTGGAAATTGTCAAAGCTATGACTGCACAAAAAAAAATTAAAATGATTAATGTATCTTTTCAAAAACCCTTATCCTTAAATACCACTTTAATATCAATCTCTATTTTCTCCCATAGAGACCATCAATGTCATTTATATGGATGATCTATGTTTCAAGAAATTTTTATGCATTCCTACCCTACTCTTTGTATTTTTTTGATATTTTAAAGATGAAGTGTGGGGGTGAATGGATTCATAGTGGATGGGATGATTTACATTTCAAGGAAAAAGAGTTTAAATGATATTGTGATAATTTATAAATATTATGGAATCATTAATTGTACTTCATTGTTTTCCCCTTATTAATTAAAAAAATTAAAAAAATGACAAAAAAAGAGAAAAAATGGGTGGTGATTTGGGAGAACCAAGAATCTCCATTTTACAAACTGATGACCTTCTGATAATATGTGGTTAGGAGATAGATATGAGGTTTTATCTAATAATTACTTTTGAAAAAAAGAATAAAATGTACAAAAGTAAAAATAATCAAGTGGGTTTACAAATCATTCATTATTCTTACTTGATCATAACCTTTACATTGAGTATTGGGAAAGTGGGTATTGCTACTTTGAAGCGGGAATTTCATTACAATTTTTTATATAATTCTTAAAACGTAATAGATAAGACAACTCTTTAAGATTTATTTTTTATTGCATCAAATTCTACAAACCATTAGCCTTAGAGTCATTAAGACCTTTATTTAATGTCCTCATTATTTTATGTTCCTTTTATCTTAATAGATTAGAGAAAGTAGTTCATTGATAAGACTATCTATAAGGATCATGCACTCATGATATGAACATAAATCTAGTTGAATTGTATCATTATATATGTGAGGAAAGATTCAAAGGTGAGGTAAATCATGATTTTTCATGATTAATAATAATGAATTAATGAGCTTTAATGAATGAAAGGATAAGAATCATCATTCTTAAAAGGGGAAAATTAAAATATATGAATTGAGTTATTCATTGAAAAATTATAAATTAAATTTATACTTCATTTAAAATTTGGAAAATTTTATTTGACCTTGGTAATTGTTTGATTTTATAACATTTTAATTTGAATATTGGTAATATTGGTGCCCTTTGAAAATTAATGTTGGGATTTTATGCTTGAGAAAAATCATGACTTATGTGTTAGTTAATTGATAGAGATAATATTTTCCACAATTTTTTTAGGAATTTTATTTTTCTTAATACTCCCAAATTATCAATTTGATGTCATATTTATAAATTTTGAATGTATGATGTGTTTTGAGAATTTTTTGAAAAGTACTTAATTCTAGACTTCTACAGATTTTTACATCAAGGATACATTGGAAATTAGTTTCGAAATATAATTCCAAATTTTATGATTCTATTTCAGTTGAAATCCTTATTTAGTTTCCTTCAACTTTTTCTGCTATACCAGGGGCTGATTCGCGCATCTAGAGGTCTAGAATATTCAATGATGTTGGGAAATATTTTGGCCACACATCGAGGATCCCACCACAGTAATAGAATCCCATATCAGTCTACACACATCCAATTGAGTTTTTTCCACCTTTAATAGAACTAGGACACATATACACGTCTCCATAACTAATATGAGATATTATTAAACTAATTAAGGTTTCCATTGGATGTTTTAATTTTGAAGGAAGCATCCTGGAAACTTCAACTGGAAAAGATAAGTGTCAATTAATATTTCATAACTTCTAAATCCTTTTGAAAAATGATCTAACATTTTGATAGGTGACTCTAAATAAAATTACGATCAACGTTCATGAAGGGGTTTATGTGTGAATCATCCATTTAATGGTTCAAAAACCTCATAACATCTAGAGCACATATTATGCATATAAAACTAGAGGAGATACTACCTCTCAAATCATTCCATACCATCTCTACACCATTCGGGGAACCAAGTAGAGGAGGCTAGGGGACATTTTTGAATTTTATTTATTCATTTTCTTTTTATTTTCATTTTCTTTTATATTTAACACATTAATATTTTTCTTAAATTGTTTATCATTTCATCTTCCATCATTCTTTGTCTTCTAAATCTAATTATCTTCTCTGTCTCTTTCCCCTCTCCATCATGATATATACTCACTTTACAATGGAAGGTGTCTAAACTGAGGATTTCCCATAGTGGAGGTTTCATGGTGTTCTTCATTATTGCACATAAAATTCAAAATGTTTTAAATCTATTTGTGTTGGTGGTTGGAATACAATACGGGTGCAACAATCATCTAGCACGACACAATTTCCAAATCCATTTCTTTTACATGATTAATTCATTTTCCCTCCTTTCTCACGGGTAAACTCTTCTTATGGTGAAATTGGGGGCTTCATAAGGCATGAAACGACATATAGTGGAGTTGAGTTTTGTTGTTATAGCATTCTTAGTTGAAGTGATATCCGAGTTGACTCTTATAAGAGGTGTGGTGTGGTGTGCCAAAGACAGGGTAAAATCACTCAATGTTTAAATCAATGGAATAAAATTTATTAATGATGTTTCAAAAAAATAATTAACCAATTTATTTTAAATAATATATATATAATTATTGAACTTCTCTCATCCAACCCTAGGACCATGATTTTTATTCTCTAATTTTATTCTCTCATCGTCTGCATCTACATTTAGATTTAAAGATTTCATTTCATTTCATTAATTTAATTATTTTAAAAACCCTTAAAACCATAGTTTTCATAAATAATATAAAAAAATAGAATATTTTAACTAGAATATTTGATTGAACTAAATACAATTCTCATCAAATGAAATGACCCTAGTCAGCCATTTTGCTACATTACGAAAATTAATTTACTTCTTCCACACCCTATGATAGACGTGTGTCATGGAGAATTTTAACTCAACCCTTTTTGTGTTTCCTTGACATGGATATAAATATATTTATTATAGATCAAGTCTCTACGAAGGGTTCTAGTCAATATAAACCCAGTGAGAGATAATTTTAGTAATTTGTGTATAATTTTTTTTTATTTCCATGTTTCCAAAGGCACTTGATTGGTAAAATATTTGGGAATATTTTTTTAGAATGATTGATGTATCCCTAAAATGTTATGTAATATCTATGTATAAAAATAGAGAGTTGTTATAGTTGGTATCATAGAAAATTTTTAGTTATCCCTTGGAAGCTAATATGAAAAAACCATAGTGTGAACCCAAAGGACATGAATAGGGATACGTCTAAGGATAAGTAAAAGTATAGGAAAATGTCCGGGAATTTGTTTAAAGGATAGAGTGAGTCATTTACTAGAAATACATCCCTATCTAGATACTAAAATAGGATGTGGATTGGCACATATGTGCCTAGGGGTATGCAAACCAACAAGATGTTCTAGGACTAACTTATGGTAATATAGTACATGATAATGGGCCTTGCTGAAGACCTAGATTTATGCTCATAGGGGACGTGATTTGGTAATTCAAAAACTATTCATGAACCTTCATGAAGGATTTAAATATATGATGTCTATGAATAACTAGTGATGGACCTTGGGTTTTATAAATTAAGTAATGTGTCGTGATTTAGTCCTCCTATAAGTAATTATTTCCCTGCCTATGTGGTTTTCTGTTTTGAAAAGTAATTATCACACTATGATTATGGTCAATGGAGGGAACCAAAAGGAACTATATTGAAATTTAATGTGATGGATGACTTACTAATGATATATCATGTGGATTAATCATTAGAGATAAATATGTTTTGATGATTCCTAATCAATTTTCATGGAACATGATTAATGTAACATCCCATATTTGGGTAACACCGAAAGGTTTCTTGATCCCGGTTGGTCGTATGAACTCATGCATAGTTCCCCCAATGCTAAAGGCTTCCAACTAGTTGTGAGGACCAATGTGTGATATTTTTTAAACAATGCCCTCATTGGTAGAGTATACATAGAGTAAAATAGTTAGTAAGCAATAACAGAAGTAATAATTCCCACTGAAATTATCTGTGAAAGACTAAAAGGTAAATTAAGAGAATACATATCATATATAGAATTATTAATATCATATGTGTTTAGGAAATTGCTAAAAAAGTTCAAAAGGCTGGAAACAAAACACTATCCAATGGAAATGAAAACAAAAGTAAATTCCAACAGCATCACTGGCCTCAGCTTGTTCCCAAGATATTTAGCTCCCACAACAATCAAGTACCTGCTAAAAAAGTGTTCTTTCCCTTATCTAAACCTAAAATAATACAATCTTCTTGGGAGAGAAACCATGGCCCAAACAGGGTGTGAGATGAATCCCAGTAGGCACCCACCAAATTATCTGTGCCTAAATGTCAGTGAATATATATAGATGGTAATATTAAAAAAATGAAGTAATATACTAGGATGTACTCAAATGTAACCAATCCTACAATTTTTTATTAGATTAATTTAACCATTATTATCCATCCATTGAATTGTTTAATCCTCATATCTTGCCCAATATCTATATCCCCTATGTAAAGTAAAAAAACAGATGTTTCTTAAAACCATAAAAAAATCGTGTAATACCGAATCCAAGCTTGTTTGTTGGCTTGGATGACTCACCACAATCATTCAATTATTCAAAAACGACCCTCTAGGAAAGTTATCACATTCTTACCCCTCTGGTCTAACATAAAATCAAATCATTAGATAACGAACCTCTGGAAAGATCTCATAGTCTCACTCCTTGGTCTAACATAAAGTCAATTCATTAGATAACGACCCACTGTGACACTTTCATAGTTTAACTTCTTTGTAATAACATAGAATTAATCAATTAAATAATGTCCCCCTGGGAAAGTTCTCATTGTCTAACTCATTTGGTCAATCATTTACACCAAGGCTCTCATGGTCCTGTGTACAAAATTTGTATGTCTCGTTAATTTTATTGGTCCAAGGCTCTCACCGTCCATTGGGAAATAATTGAGAAGTCTCTTCAGTATTCCTGGTCCAAGGCTCTCACATTCCATTATAAATAGTTAAAAATTCCCCTAGTGTTCCTATTCCATGAATCTCACTATCCATTGAAAAATAACACTCATAACATATCAAAAAATCTTATGTAACTTATAACTACTACATGGATACACATTCACAAAGCATATTACACGCATTTCATATAACCAAAAACTCCATCGTAACAAAACGAGGCATGGAAAACACGGTACACCTCAAAAGAAACCTTGACCAAAGATCCATAAACAATCATTCCGGAGACACACTGTCACGACCCGTCCTCGGGGCCCGTTCCGTGACTACCCCAAGCCCGCCTTCCATAGGCCAGGGGCTGGCGACTAGCACCAAGGCGTAAATCCCAGAAAAAGGGAAGGCATTTCCTTTGAAAAGTAAACAAGCACCACATAGTAAGAAAGAGGAAAAGTAAACACTAAGTAAAAACTGTAACAAGTTGTGCTGAAAGTGAAAGGGGCCGGAAATCCAAGCCCAACTGTAAAGTACAACTGAAAGGGGAAAACAACAACTGAAAAGAAAAGCCGCAGCGTCAAGCCGTCCTCTGGAAGTCCCACCTGAAGGGTGGGTACAGATAGCCTCCACTGCTCCTCGGGTCCACCTGGCCGCTCCGAGTACGTTCCGCCCAGTGGTCCACCTCCAGGTACCGTCCTTCTCCGCAGGCCTCCACCATGATCAGCGATGTCCGTCGTCTGCAACCAACACAATGAAGTGCGGGCATAGCCCGTGCAGGGGTGAGTATAAGCTACTCAGTAGGGACCCCGAGACCCCCGATGGTCTCCTAGAATCCATAAAGGATAATCTACAAAGGAAAGATACAATCACTAAGTAACAACCGACACTGTTTAGGTATATGCCCATACATATAACTAAGTCATCAATTCCCGATCGGCTCCAACATCCAAGCCCAACCACAACCCAGTCCACACAGGAAAGCAAAATGTAAACCCACACAGGATAGCACAACACAATCCACAAAGGAGAGAAAAAGTAATCCACATAGAATAGATCAACACAATCCACAAAGGAGTGTAAACAGTAAATCCACACAGGATAGCTCAACACAATTCACAAAGGAGAGTAACACAGGATTCAGCTCACACGGGTATACATCTTCATATGACGATAATGATTATCACTGATCCATCTAAGTCATCGGACCCACAAAGGATCGAAAGGTACTAACCCCTGCAATGACCCACACAGGATCGGACCAACACAGGATCAATAGGTAACTAACCCCCGCAAAGACCCACACAGGATCGGGCCCACACAGGACCTGTAGGCACTGGCTCACACAGAACCGCTGAGCGCTGACCCACACAGGATCGGATCCACGCAGGATCTGTAGCACTGATCCATGTAGGATCACTGAGTGCAATAGTCGTCGCAGTCCACTGGGGATCTCTACAAAGTCGTCTCGCAGTCCACCGAGGATCTCTGCACAGTCGTCGTCGTCGAAGTCGCAACCAGCACTAGGGTTCCCGCACACAGCAAGCTCGTTCGGGAGGGTCCTTTCCATGAGCCGAGAGGCTGATACGTCAACTGACACAAAGTCCGAAATTGATGTATCCAAAAGTTCCGTATCGTCAACAGGAACTCAACGTCGCAGACATCGCGTCAATCATACGCCCGGTTTGAGAGTTATTGACTTTTTCGTCCCAGGGGCCCGGTTGGTTTTTAAGGAAAAACCAACCCGACCGTACTACTCCTGCATCCAAACCTCGGACGGAGTGAGCCAAAAGATCCGTCTCACATAGAGGAATTCAAGGAAGTCGATGGCACGTCAATCGGACGTCCGAAGCTCAAGATATGAGCGGTTTCGCTCTGAGGGCCCGGTTGGTTTCGTGTACAAACCATCCCGGCCGAAGTCAAAGTAATCCGAAACCTTGAGTACGATATATAGAAATGACCGTCTCGATCCAAGGATCGCGTTTCCACTGACGGCGCATCGTTCGGAGTCCCGTAGCTCATGTTATGAGCGAAAGACTGAAAACATCCGGAGACAGGGGGTCTGGGCTCGGGTCGACCTGACCCGACCCCCCCTGGGTCGGCCGAACCGGGTCGACCCGACCCGGTCCGACCCATCTGGACCCGGTCCGGTCCTGCCAGGGTGCGGCCCGGCCCAACTCGGCTCGGCCGAGCGGCCGACCGAGGGAGCCGTGGGGCGCTGCCCCCGCGGGATGAAGATGTCGCAGCCCTGGAGGGGCCGCGCTGGAGTCAATAGACGCGGAAAAAGCCGCGTCCCGTGCATGTGAGCCAGACCCGCGTGGCCGCAGGTTTGCTGGCTGCCGCCGCCCCAGCTTCAGCAGCGGCGGCCTTGTCCGGCGGCGTGCCGGGGCCCACGCCACCAGAGGCTTCCGCGGGCCACCAGAGTTGCTCCGGTGGTCCCTTTTCCTTCCCTTCTGCGCCGGTGCTCCTCCCGGGTTCCGTTCTTCATTGCGGAAACATAAAATCGCCCTTGCATCACATTTTTTCATCACCCGTCAGATCCTCACAACAACGAAGAACTGATGAGGGTTGTCGGTCCGTGTTCGTTCGGCCCACACCCTCCGCGTTAGGCGACAAAAACCGGGAAGAATAATCAACATATCAAACCACAATTTTAATAAATTAAAATTGTTCTTATGAAACCGGGTTCTTTATTTTAAAAGAAACGTTCATGGGAAAATAAATAAATTATTTCACAACAACCCCTACCTCGTCATGTCGTCTCACGTGCATTCTTCGTGGAATTGATCGTCGCGGAAGGTGGGGACCGTCGCGTCGTCGCGGTATCTGGCGTTGCGTCGACGAACTCCGAGGACCAAGAAAAAACAGATTTAATTATAAATAATTAAATCTTTGTGTTGTTATTAGCCACAAAGGAGGTTTGAAAGAAACCTGAAATCTCTAACCTCAAGCAGTTGGTGATCAGAGATTTTTTTGCGGTGGAAGGAACGTCGCAGAAGAACGTCACGGGAGAGGAAACGTCGGTGTCGCGGCACACGGCGTCATGTCGTCGATTTCTGAGGGCTCGGCATTATTCATGTTCTTCGCGTTCTTCGCGTTCTTCGCGATGGAGGATGATGAATTCTTGGTTTCTGTCAAATCCTCTCAACGAGTATTTTTCCAGAAGTCGTGTGTTGGTATTATTTTATTATTACGCCAATGGATTTCAAATAGGTTAAGAAATGAATAAATTAATGCGTAGAATTAATTCAAAGAAGAAAACCGACCAATTAATTGGTGCGTTAAGAATTTAAGAAAACGCGTCAGTTGACTTTTATAATGATGGGTTTTCGCGGGTGCGTTACTTAGCGAAAAAGAAACGGTGGGGCTCGTGCGGGCCCCACCTCACAAATATCCTACCAAGGGGGTAGGATATTTTTGGATAGCACCCTATCCACATAATCTCAGCTTAAGCAGCTTTAAGTGGCTTCTAAGTGGCTTAAGTGAAATAAAATAAAGTTTTTCGTACAATTTATTTTATTTCTTAACTTTAAGCCCAAAAATTAAAAACCACACTCGAGAAAACACATCTCTGGAAGAGGCGTTTCTAAGCAATTACCGGCGCTGCGATTGCATCGGTGACCTCAGAATTCGATTCCGAGAACCGGTTCAAAAGTTAGAAAACCCCGCTCGTCCGTTCACTGAACGTACCATAGCCAAACTTTGGAAAATGATTCCGGGCACACCGGGCCTCGGAATCAGGTGCCGTCAGAAACTGCGTTCTTGTAAAAATCCAAAGAAATTTACGAAAAAAAAATTTAATTGAATTTTTTGGGTTTTACATCACTCCCACCTCAGGGCTTTACGTCCACATAATGATACATCATAAACTAGGGAAACAAAAGTGGGTACTGAGCACGCATCTGAGCCTCCTTCTCCCAAGTGCTCTCGTGGAGGTTCCCATTCCGCCATCTGATGCGCACAAGAGGAATCGATCGTCCACATAGGACCCGCTCCTGTCGATCCTCGATCTCCACCGGGACCTCCGCAAAAGTCACCCCATCATCCACCTCTAGCTCCCCATGGTCAATGATGTGTGTTGGGTCGTGCACGTATCTCCTTAGATGAGATATGTGGAAGACGTCGTGCACCCGGTGCAACTGAGGTGGTAGAGCTAGGAGATAAGCCACCTCGCCAATCCTGCTGAGGACATGGAAGGGTTCGATGAAGCGTGGAGACAACTTGCCGCCTTGGCCAAATCTCCGTAATCCACGTCGAGGTGAGACACACAAGAAGTCGTGGTTTCCATCCTCGAACTCTAGTGGCCTCTGCCTCCTGTCAGCATAAGACTTCTGGCGGCTCTGAGCTGTCCTCATCCGCTCCTGGATGACCTGGACCTTCTCTGTCGTGGCCCGGACCATCTCTGGTCCCACAAGTGCTGACTCCCCAGGGTCTGTCCCGCACAAAGGGGATCTGCAAGGTCTGTCGTACAATGCCTCGTATGGTGCCATCCCGATGGTGGCGTGGTAGCTGTTGTTTTACGCGAACTCCGCCAAGGGTAGGTGGTCCTCCCAGCTACGACCAAAGTCAAGGACACATGCGCGGAGCATGTCCTCGAGAGTCTGAATGGTCCTCTCCGTCTGACCATCCGTCTGAGGGTGAAAGGCGGTGTTCAGACGTAGCTACGTCCCGAACGCCTCATGCAACCCCTTCCAAAGCCGAGAAGTAAAGCGAGCGTCCCGATCGGAGACGATAGATGATGGAACACCGTGAAACCGTACAATCTTCTGAACGTAGAGTCTCCCCAAGCTCTCCACTGAGCCATGTTCTCGGATGGGTAAGAAGTGTGCCGACTTGGTGAGTCGGTCAACAATCACCCAATTGGAGTTGTGACCACTGGAAGTGCGTGGAATTCCAGTCACGAAGTCCATAGATATCCCGTCCCACTTCCTGTTTGGGACCTCCAAGAGCTGTACCAATCCTGCTGGTACCTGATGCTCTGCCTTCACCTGCTGGCAGGTGAGGCACCGTGAAACGAACCCTACCACAACCGCCTTCATGCCCGGCCACCAGTGCTGTCATCTGAGAACCTGGTACATCTTTTCCACTTCAGGATGTACCGCCAAAGGAGATGTGTGAAACTCTCTCAGCACCTCCTCTCGTAAAGCAACTGGTACCAAGGTACGTCCTCTGAAAAGGACGTCGTGCTCTGCTCTAAGGGAGAAACCATCAGGTGCCTGTCCTGAGGATATCTATGCATGCCGCGTCTCACAGTCAGTGTCCCCACGCTGTGCCTCTCTGACCCGCTGTAGAAGTGGAGGAGAGACTATGAGAGACTGATGTAAGGCTGCTCCGTCCCTATCCACGAAGGATATATCCAAGGCGGCTAGCTACTCTGTCGCCTCCTCAAGTAGCCGAATGCCCGTCCTCCTGCTGAGATCATCGGCTACTACGTTCCCCTTCCTAGGAGTATAGACTATCTCAAAGTCATAGTCCTGGAGGAACTTGAGTCATTGCCGCTTTCTTTGGTTCAGGTCCTTCTGAGAGAAGATGTACCTGAGACTCTGGTGGTCAGAAAAGACTGTAAAGCGCTCGCCCGTCAGATAGTGCCGCCATGTCTTCAGTGCGAAGACCACTACTGCTAACTCCAGGTCATGCGTGGCGTAGTTCTGCTCATGCGGCCTCAACTGACGTGATCCATAGGCAATCACGACCCACTCCTGTATCAGGACACATCCGAGTCTGGTCCCTGATTCATCACAGTAGACTACGTATCCAACTCCCTCCTCAGGGAACCTCAAGATAGGTGCACTGGTCAATTTCTGTCTCAGCTCTTGGAATCTCTGCTGACATCTTTCTAACCACACAAAGGGTTTCCCCTTCTTCGTCAAAGTTGAGAGTGGTGCCTCAACTCTGGAGAAGTCCTTCACAAATCTTCGATAGTATCTGGCTAGACCCAAGAAACTCCGCACCTCCGTCACGCTCCTGGGTGGCTCCCAAGCTAGCACTGCATCGAACTTCGCAGGATCCAGTGCAACTCCTGCCTCAGAAATGACGTGCCCCACGAAGTGGACCTCATGTAACCAGAACTGAAACTTCGAGAGCTTTCCATAAAGCTGGTGCTCTCAGAGTGTGTCTAGTACAACCCGCATGTGGCAGGCGTGCTCCTCCTCCGTGGTCGAGTACACCAAAATGTCGTCGATGAAGACCATGACAAATCGATCGAGGTATGGCTAGAAGATCCTATTCATTAGTCTCATGAACACTATTGGATCATTGGTTACACCGAATGGCATAACCAAGAACTCATAGTGGCCATACCGACACCTGAAGGCCGTCTTCTGCACGTCCTCGTCTTGAACTCTGAGCTGATAATAGCCTGACCTGAGGTCTATCTTCAAGAACCACCGTGCTCCCTTGAGCTGATCGAAGAGGTCATCAATCCTTGGTAGCGGATACTTGTTCCTCACTGTCACCTGATTCAGGCGATGATAGTCGGCACACAGTCGCAAGCTCCCGTCCGCCTTCTTGGCGAACAATATCGGGGAAGCCCAGGGTGAAACACTAGGTCGGATGAACCCTTTTGCCCTGCAAGTTCTCCAACTGTACCCACAGCTCTCGAAGATCAGCGGGGGCCATCCAATATGCTGGAGTGGATATCGGGGCTGTCCCGGGGTACATGTCAATGTAAAGGTCTACCTTTCTGTGAGGAGGTAGTCCTGGAACGTCATCGGGGAAGACGTCCGCATACTGATCCACCATTGCAGGAAAACTAGGTCTCCGCACGTCCACTGCTCATAGGATGAGGCTAGTCAACTGATGAGTGATGGGTTTTCCTCTCCTCTGTGGGAGTCCATCCTGTGCTGCGAAGGCTCCCTTCTCGCCGGTGAAGGTGAACCTGCTCCCGACGGTGCGCACACATCGCACCTTGCGCCTAAAACAGTCAATCCGAGCATGGACTTTAGATAACCAATTCATTCCCAAGATGACGTCGTAAGGCCTCGACGCCGCTACAAGAAGATCCCAGCCGAAGCTCTCACCTCCTAGAGTAAGCTCACACTACCGGCACTAGTGCGTAATCGTCGAGTCTGCTCCCATATGGGTCTCTAGCCGTAAGGATCGAGCCAACGGCTCCGTCGGAATCTCCGAGCTCCGAACAAGGGAAGCAGCTATGAAAGAGTGACTCGCTATTGTGTCTATAATAATTGAAGCAAGGGTAAAATAGACACAGATCGTACCTCGAATCATCTCTGGCGTGCCGTGGTCATAGGTCTCCACTGCCCGGAGTTGTGCCTGTCTCTGCCCGCCAGCTCCCGGTGGTTGGGGTGGCCCTCCTAGTGGTGGTGGGGGTAGAGCCTCAAAGCGTCGCCCACCACCCGCTGCTCGGACAGCTCCCCTGCCTCGTCCGCCTCCTCCCTACGGACCGCCACGGTCGACCATATGCCTCTAGCTAGGTGGCCCCTCCACAGTATGCTGCTCCTCGGTACGGAGGGTCGGGCAGTCACGAGCCATGTGGCCCTGCCCGCCGCATGCATAGCACTGCCTGCCTCTCGAAAGACTGGATCCACGCTGTGTGCCCCGCACTGCTGAGCCAGTGTCCTGAGGTCATCTACTAGAGGGTCTGGTCTGCCTAGAGCCCTGAGTCATCCGTCGGCTACCTGCTGCCGAAGACTCCGCTACCTACCGCCCTGCGGTAGGTCTCACTGCTGAAGTAGACTCAGTAAGAAAGCTCTCGATCAGAAGGGATCACTCCAGTACTCTTTCCTGGGTCGGGATGATGAGGGAGATCAGTGATGCCCTGATCTCGTGTCTCAAACCCTGCTCAAAGGTCCGAGCCCGGAAGAAGGGGTCCCGTACCATGTCGGTCGAGTAGCGAGAAAGATCGGTAAACCTCACCGCATACTGGGCGACCGTCAAGCTGCCCTGCCGCAGTTGAAGAAGCTTCTGGATGCGCACCGCACGGAGGGTGGCCGGGATGAACTCTGAGCGGAAGAGGCTCTCGAAGTCTGTCCAGAGAAGAGATGCCTCATCGTGCACTTGGAGAATCAAGCTCCACCATCGGCCCGCTGTTGTGTGCAGTAGGCTCGCCGCGAGGATTACCATGAGGTATGCTGGTGTCCTTACTAACCTGAAAACTCGTACGATCGCCTCCAGCCAGTCCTCGGCTGCTTGGGGGTCCATCTCCCCACGAAAACTCGGTGGTCGCTGGCGTTGGAACTCATGCAGAGCTTCAAGGTGACGTGCATCATCCGCGGTCGGTGCTGGAAGAATCGGGGGCTCGGCGGGTAAAGGTACCGCCGGTGCCTCTGCTGTCAACAGGCCCTGTACCGAGGCCTCGTCGCTCAGTGGGCTATCGTCACGCTCTACTCTCGTAACCCTAGCTGGCTTCCATCATGGGGCCATCCTGAAAAGGAAACAAGTGTGCCACGGTTTGAACAGTATACCTGGTGATCTAACACAAGTAATCACAATGAAAACTTGAAACACACATGCAATGAATGTTTTCGTGCATTAAGTCGGAAATCAGAAGTCAGGGTCCTGGTGTACAGATACGTTGGCCGCCGTACCAACACTGGACTCCCTGGACTGATAACCACACTAAATACGCTAAACACTATTGCTTCTCATAGAGGAAAGATCAGAGTCTGCGGTAGAACAGACCACCTTTGATACCAATTTGTCACGACTCGTCCTCGGGGCCCGTGCCGTGACTACCCCATGCCCGCCTTCCATAGGCCATGGGCTGGCAACTAGCACCAAGGCGTAAATCCCAGAAAAAGGGAAGGCATTGCCTTTGAAAAGTAAACAAGCACCATAGAGTAAGAAAGTGGAAAAGTAAACACTAAGTAAAAACTGTAACAAGCAGTGCTGAAAGTGAAAGGGGCCGGAAATACAAGCCCAACTGTAAAGTACAACTGAAAGGGGAAAACAACAACTGAAAAGAAAAGCCGCAGCATCGAGCTGTACTCTGGAATTCCCACTTGAAGGGTGGGTACAGATAGCCTCCACTGCTCCTTGAGTCCACCTGGCCGCTCCGAGTACGTTCTGCCCAGTAGTCCACCTCCAGGTACCGTCCTGCTCCGCAAGCCTCCACCACGATCGGCACTGTCCGTCGTCTGCAACCAACACAATGAAGTGCGGGCATAACCCGTGCAGGGGTGAGTATAAGCTACTCAGTAGGGACCCCGAGACCCCTGAAGGTCTCCCAGAATCCAAAAAGGATAATCCATAAAGGAAATATACAATCACGAAGTAACAACAGGCACTGCTTAGGTATATGCCCATACATATACCTAAGTCATCAATTCCTGATCGGCTCCAACATCCGAGCCCAAGCACAACCCAGTCCACATAGGAAAGAAAAACGTAAACCCACACAGGATAGCACAACACAATCCATGAAGGAGAAAAAAATTAATCCACATAGGATAGCTCAACACAATCCACAAAGGAGAGTAAACAGTAAATCCACACAGGATAGCTCAACCCACACAGGATCAATAGGTAACTAACCCCTGCAAAGACCCACACATGACCTGTAGGCGCTGGCTCACACAGAACCGTTGAGCGCTGACCCACACAGGATCGGATCCACACAAGATCTGTAGCACTGATCCACGCAGGATCGCTGAGTGCAGTAGTCGTCGCAGTCCACTGGGGATCTCTGCATAGTCATCGTCACAGTCCACTGAGGATCTCTGCACAGTCGTCGTCGTCGAAGTCACAGCCAGCATTAGGGTTCCCGCACACAACAAGCTCGTTCGGGAGGGTCCACTCCATGAGCCGAGAGGCTGATACATCAACTTACACAAATTCTGAATTTGATTTATCAAAAAGTTCTGTATCGTCAACAGGAACTCAACGTCGCAGACGGTGCGTCAATCGGACGCCCGGTCTGAGAGTTATTGGCTTTTTCGTCCCAGAGGCCCGGTTGGTTTTTAAGGCAAAACCAACCCGACCGCACTCCACCTGCATCCAAACCTCGGGCGGAGTGATCCAAAAGATCCGTCTCACTTAGAGTAATTCAACTAAGTCGACGGCACGTCAATCAGACGTCCGAAGCTCATGATATGAGCGTTTCCGCTCCGAGGGCCCGGTTGGTTTCGTGTACGAACCATCCCGGCCGAACTCAAAATATTCCGAAACCTTGAGTGTGTTATACCGAAACGACCGTCTCGATCCAAGGATCATGTTGCCGCTGACGGCGCATCGTTCGGAGGTCTGTAGCACATGTTATGAGCAAAAGACCGAAAACATCCGGAGATAGGGGGTCTGGGCCCGAGCCGACCCGGCCCGACCCCCCCTGGGGCGGCCGAACCGGGTCGACCCGACCCGGTCTGACCCTGCTATACCCAGTCCGGTCCGGCCAGGGCGCGGCCAGGCCTGGGTGGCCAGCCCGCCTCGGCTCGTCCGAGCGTCCGACCGAGGGAGCCGTGGGGCGCTGCCCCTGCGGGATGAAGATGTTGCGGCCCTCGAGGGGCCGCGCTGGAGTCAACGGACGGGGAAAAAGCCACGTCCCGTGCATTTGATCTGGACCTGCACGGCCGCGGGTCCGCTGGCTACCGTCGCCATGGATTCAGCCGCAGCGGCCTAGTCCGGCGGCGCGCCGGGGCACCGCCGCCTCCGACCGCCGGCGCCGCCAGAGGCTTCTGCGGGCCACCGGAGTTTCTCCAGTGGTCCGTTTTCCTTCCTGTCTGCGCCGGTGCTCCTCCTGGGTTCCGTTCATCACTGCGGAAACATCAAATCGCCCTTGAATCACGTTTTTTCATCGCCCGTCAGATCCGCACAACAACGAGGAATTGCGGAGGGTTGTCGGGCCGTGTTCGTTTGGACCGCACCCTCCGCGTTAGGCGATAACAACCGGGAAGAATAATGAACATATCAAACCACAATTTTTATAAATTAATATTGTTATTATTAAACTGGGTTCTTTATTTTAAAAGAAACGTTCACGGGAAAATAAATAAATTATTTCACAACAACCCCTACCTCGTCAAGTCGTCGCGCGCGCGTTCTTCGCGGAATTGATCGTCACAGAAGGTGGGGACCGTCGCGTTGTCACGATATCTGGCGTTGCGTCGACGAAATCCGATGACCAAGAAACAACAGATTTAATTATAAATAATTAAATCCATGTGTTGTTATAAGCCACAAAGGAGGTTTAAAAGAAACCCGAAATCTGTTACCTCAAGCAGTTGGTGATCAGAGATTTTGTTGTGGAGGAAGGAACGTCGCGAGAGAGGAAACATCGGCGTCGCGGAACACGGCGTCGCATCGTCGATTTCCGAGGGCTCGGCGTTCTTCGCGTTCTTTGCGTTCTTCGCATTCTTCGTGAAGGAGGATGAAGAATTCTTGGTTTCTTTCAAATCCTCTAAACGAGTATTTTTCCAGAAGTCGTGCGTTGGTATTATTTTATTATTACGCCAACGGATTTCAAACAGGTTAAGAAACGAATAAATTAATTTGTAGAATTAATTAAATGAAGAAAACCACCCAATTAATTGGTGTGTTTAGAATTTAATAAAACGCGTCAGTTGACTTTCATAATGACGGGTTTTCGCGGGTGCGTTACTTAGTGGAAAAGAAACGTTGGGGCTCGTGCGAGCCCCACCTCACAAATATCCTACCAAGGGGGTATGATAATTTTGGATAGAACCCTATCTACATCTACTCAGCTTAAGCAGCTTTAAGTGGCTTCCAAGTGGCTTAAGTGAAATAAAATAAAGTTTGTCATACAATTTATTATATTTCTTAACTTTAAGCCCAAAAATTAAAAACCACACCCGAGCAAACGCAACTCCGGAAGAGGCGTTTCTAAGCAATTACCGGTGCTGCGATTCCATCGGTGCCCTCAGAATTCGATTCCGAGAACCGGTTCAAAAGTTAGAAAACACCGCTCGTCCGTTCACTGAACGTACCCAAGCCAAACTTTGGAAAATGATTCCGGGCACACTGGGCCTCGGAATTAGGTGCCGTCAAAAACAACGTTCTTGTAAAAATCCAAAGAAAATTAAGAAAAAAAAATTTCCTTGAATTTTTCGGATCTTTACACACACACCCATGGGGGTCCCATGAACAAGGTATCTTACCTTATGCATAAGAAAAAAACCTTTTCAATCAATCAAACCATATTATATAATAAACATGGTTTAATTCCTAATGAAGAAATACCTCAAACGTGGATATGTGGAATTATTAGCATATATAATCCAAGAAAAACTACGAAATGGACAAAACATCTACCTTGATTTTATACGATTTATATACATGAAATTGAACTCTTGAATCGTTCTAGATAGGGGTAGATCTACAAAAAGGTGAAAACATTTCTCAACCTTGAATAACACAAAACAGAGGATTAATCATGAAGAGAGTCTTTAGCAGTTTTGAGAACTCAACTGTGGGATTTTGACACACCCAGTGATGTCTCAATCGAATCTTGGATGGATAATTTGGGGATCAGAGTTCATTGGTCATTCTGTCGTGCTTCTGTATGAACCATGAATTGAAGAAGTTATTTCCAGATATAAGACGGGACCCCTTATGATATATCAAGTAAAAATAAAAATACAAGGTGTGTGCTCTAAAACTAAAAACCATGTAGTATCCTTAACCAGACCCCAACATAATCAGGTCTTCTATCTCACCACTCAACTATGTACTCATCTGTTACACAGTTTATACGTGGCCACTTGATACACGACACGTACATGGAAGTACACAGTGTTTACTTAGACAATCATCTTTTCTTCTATTCCCCCCAAAATAATATGAAATTAATATCCATACCTAAAATGAAGATACGAGTTCTTACAAACTTCCCCCAATAAATCAATTCATCCCAATATTTCCCTTCTAAGCATGGTAAAGAAGAATTTTTGAACAACTATGTCCAATGAGATCGTACATCAGCCTCCCCCTCACATGTCTTGTCCTGCAGTTACCCGTACTCTTATAGCACACATACCATATGAGCAGACTGGACATGGAGAATCTTCATGTTGTGATCAAAAATCCAAGTAGGGTTATCCTTGAAGGATGCATCCACATACAACACAACCTCCTCAGGTTAAAAAACAAGATAAGGGTTAGAAAAGTAATTTTGTATATGAGAAACAACAAAGATGTTGTGCATATACCAGTACCTCTAAGGTCACTACAAATGAATGAAAATTGGTCCGACCATCTCCAAGACGACAAATGGTTGGACATATCTCGTTGAAATATTTCCATATCTTATAATTATCATGTGTCCCAACCTCAATGTGACCTAGAGTAAAACCTGATCTCTATCCTCAAACACCATAGGTTGTCTCCGTAGATCAACATACGATTTATATTGAGACTATGCAGTACCCATCCTCGTAGAAATAAACTCCACCAGCACAGTGGTATCTGGGACAAGGTGAAGTCCCAAGATAGCTTCCGCTCCTACCTCCTGCCAACATAAGGGTGATCGGAATGGCCTAACATACAAATCCACATTAGCTTCCATCTAAATAGTGGCCTGAAAATTGTTATTGTATACAATCTCCACAATGGGTATGTGTCTATTTGAGGAGCCCCCGAAATCTAGGACAAATGATCAAAGCATGTCCTCAAAAACCTGAATTGTGCACTCAGACTATCAATTTTTTCGGGGATGAAAAGTAATACTAAAACGTATCTGTCTACCCAAATCACTCTCTAGTCTACTGGATGTGAGAAGTAAACTAGGTGTCCCTGTCTGAAATGATTGAGTGCAGAACCCCGTGAAAACATAAAATATCTCAGATATACAACCTCCCATGTTCATCAACATTGATGGTCTCCTTAATTGGAAATATATGAGAAAACTTCATGAGTTTGTTGATAACCACCCAGAGCACATAATTACCTCATGGAGATCTTGGTAAACCTGTCATGAAGTCTTTTACGACTTCAATCCACTTCCTCTCAAGAATGTGTAACTACTGTAAAATCCCGCCTGGTCACTGATGCTCTACCTTCACCTATTGAATGGTGTAACATCTCATAAAAAACCATCTATATCCCTCTTCATGACTGGAGATCAATACTAACAATGTATAGCTCGATACATTATGGTGGATCCAAGATGAACTGTCCATTTAGAGGCTTGAAAACCCAATCCAATGTCCTCGCGCATGTCTGCGGACACCCATATGCGTCATGAAAAATAAAAAAATATCATCCTCCCCTATGGTCTGCCCATGAGTAGGGTACTCACCTAACATAGTATTCTATAGAACGAGGCCTTCAGAATAAATAGTTTCATAATTCGTAATCGATTTAGTAGAGTAGAGGTAACAACCATAGAAGAAAGATATGTCTGCCCTAGTCTTTCATGCACCTCCAAATGAATCTGAGAGACCAAATACATAAGATACCATTCACTGCTGGACTCCTAAACTTCCTGTATCTGAGTCCTCCTTCTCAACGCATCGGCTACTGCATTTTCATTCCCATTCATATAGGAAAGTTCAATGTCAAAAGGCAGATGTTATTCACCCAACCTTCATAGTCTCAAATTCAGATCTCACTGAGTAAAGATATACTTGATGATTTTGTTGTCTGGGTTCACCATAAAATTATATCTAAAAGATAATGTCTCCAACAACACAAAGAATGAAAAACTTTACCTAACTCATTATCATGTGTTCGGTAATACCTCTCATGTGGCCTCAACTTCTGAGACCCATACATAACGACATCTTCACCCAACATAAGCACTACTCCCACCCCGATAATTGATGTGTCACAGTAAACAGTCTAAGTCTTACTCAACTCCGTAAAAATCAGCATCGGTGCTAATTTCAATCTCCCTTTTACCTCTTGAAAAGATAAATCATAGAAATCTATCTACATGTACTTCACAACCATCTTAGTGATGCCAATTAATGGAGCTTCTAAGTGTGAAAATCCATGAATAAAGTGTCTGGAGTAACCATCCAACCCCAAAAAACTCCATACCTCAAAGAAATTATTCACCTCCTCCCAAGAAACTACAAGTCTCACCATATATGGGTCTAATTATATTCATGATTATGAGATTAAATTATCCATGATGTGAATTAGGTCCATCCAAAAGTTTCACTTTGATATTTTAGCATATAATTGATTCTTTCTTAGTGTCCTCAATACGATCTCAAGATTGATGGTATTGTTGTGTCAAGTGTGATAGTACACCATTATATTGTCCATGAAGATTACCAAAAAATAATCTAAGTACAGATGGAACATTCGGTTCATCATTTTGATGAAAAATTCCAGTGTGTTCATGAGAGTAAATGGCATAACGAAATATTTGTATAGACTATAACTGCACCGAAAGTCTGTAATAGGTATATCTGGTGGTCTAACATGAAACTAATAATAACAGGATCCCAAATCAATCTTCAAAAACACCTAGGCTCCTTGAAGATCATCAAAAATATCACCAATCATTAGAAAGGGATATCGGTCCTTGACCATCAACTGGTTCAGCTTATGATAATCCACAAAAATCATGAGGGTACCATCCTCCTTCTTTTCAAAAGGAAAAGAAACCCCCAATGACATATCCTAGACTAGATGAAACCATTTTTTATTAACTCCTCTAACTACTTCTTGAGATCATGTATATCTGGTGTATCTATCTTATATGGAGGAATAGACACTGATGTTGCTCCTGGTACATGCTCAATAGATAAATCTATCTCTATCGATGGATGTAACCCTGAAAAGTCTACTGAGAGCACATCCCTAAAATGATTCACCACTGGAGGAAAGTCCATATGTGAAGTCTCATGTTCATCCATATACAAACTAGATACCAGGGTTGTAAGTTATCTTAACCCCTGATGCCCGTGTACAACATTTCCCCCCTAGGCATCCCATTCATCCTTGTGTAGAAAAGTCTTTCCCTCTCGTAACCTGAATCTCACCCTTTGGCAATAGAAATCAACAATGTCCTGAAAGGATACCAACCAGTCTATCACCTGATTAACATAAAAACCAATCATCTCTAAGACATATAGGTCCCGTAACAAGTGACACCCATAAACCTTACGGGGGAACTCATTGTACTGACATACACTAGCCACTGAAATCCACAACAGAGTGATTAGAATCATAAAATCATTATAAGAATTGATACAGATTCCAAGGATCCCCAAAAAAACAACAGATATAAAACTATGGGAAGTTGTTGTATCAAAAAGAGCAGAAGCTAAACTAAGTCAACTAGAATCGTACCTCTAACTATAGAGGGTCCATGATAGTGCTCTTTCTAGGTCTACTCCATTGCAAATCTTTTCCCTATACTGTGGCCATGTGACCCTACACGGCTTCCCTGAGCTGATCCATCATGTTGTAGTTGAAAACACCTCGTCTAGGTATCGTAGCCATGACAACCTCCTTTCCCTAAATGAAATAAAGATGTATTGTTCTATAACTGATGAGGAACTTGCAGCCCCACTCCTACATGAAGAGTCATAAAAGATCCCTACTTAGTTACTGCTGGTGAGAACAAAATGAAAAAGAGTTGAAGATGAGCCATCTTTCCCTCAAGATCGACACTCAACTAGGTATCTCAACCACTATGGTTTCATATTCCCACTCATCCTGTAAATGTTTACCCTCACCATGATACCAAAAAATAAATCCCTACAGAAAGGAGAATCACTACATGAAATATCTCTACGGTGCATCCTACAATCATTTGAAGGAGTACCAACCCTAGATACTGAACTGCCCTAGTTTGACACTTCAAACTCCCTCAAATTTCACTTAGTAATCAGTCCCTTGATTAAAATATAAGCTACCAATGTCATCCCAAAGAAAATCACCTATGGTCTGATGTCGTACCATAGATCACCCTGAAATTTACTAGCCAGTGGTAACTCATCACCTCCAAAAATAAGTGTGAAGAAATGAAGCTCATTAATGTGAGATGAATAATTCATCACTAAAAGATCTCCATGATCTAAAATCATGAACTCTTGTGCAAATTATTCTCTCAACATCTCAAGGTAAAATTAATCATAGAAGGTCCTTTGTAACTCTTTCCATGTCATATCTCAATGACATCCTGCCTGTGAGATAACATACCACCATCTCTTTGTGGAATCACGTAGCATGTAAGTTGATAGATTCACCCTCCTCTCAAGAGGAATCTTAAGATGCTCGATGATAGAAAGAATGGACTCACCCCATGAATATTTAGCCAGTGGACCTCCATCCCCTGAGAAAGTGGGAGGATGCTACTGTTGGAACACCTGTGTCAAGTCTTCCATAGTCGATACATGATGTGGTTCCCCTAATAGTTTTACATCATCCTTATAAAGACTTCAAGGAATTTCACATTAGAAACTTTGTCTGGTATAACAGCTACTGCCAATATGGGAATGATGTGATGATCTTTTGACAGTACTTGATATACAATTTAAGGTGTATTATCATCGCCTTGTACCTGGAGTATAACCGGTTGATGTCTTGGTGGCATGACTCTATAAGATTAAGTGGACACCACAGTTCAAGATTATCAATGACTACAACTTAGAAGTTAAATAACAGAACATGAGAAAGGAAAAATACAAATTTTACAAAAGAGGGTTACAAGGTGTATAGAACCATTAAATGGTGTGTTCCCTTAGGCCTTAACATGGGAGTGTACCTCTTCTAATCTGGTCATGTAACACCCATAGAAATAGTTTGTTACTATTGAGACATGGCATGTAACTGAATATTTCCACCTCCCTAAGTACTTTCACCTGGCTAGTACTACACTGTTTCTCCTAGTGTAGCACTACACGACATGAACACTCTAGATACGATGTGTTTTATAGAATTTCCATCCACCCGTGTCATTAGACACAAAGCTGGATACACAGTTGATAATATCACAACGTGTAATTCCTATACACAGTGTGCTCTAACAAAACATTAAAAACCAAATGTCTCTGCTCACACATTTGGTCACATGGTCAACAAATAAATGGTGTGTACATATAGTAGACGACATGTTTTCTAGGATTTCTATACAACAAACATATGATACTTATTCAGAACCACAAAAATATTATAACAGAGACAAATGTATGCCATATTCTGATCCATGAGGGCCCACACTCATTGAGAATCAATGTTTGGCATTCATATTCATATCATATCTTAAAAAAATTAAATTAAATTAAAATCATGTTCCACCAAATTCGTATCTAAGAGGGAAAATAACACCTCATGGACAAAATATTGGAGTCCATACAAATAAAACATTACATATACCAATACCCAAAAAAAGTTTAGGTATTATATCAGAGCCTTTATCACAGGATCATGCTTATCTAGCACAACATCTATCACAACAACATGCAATCGGTTTTTCCTTCTACATGGCTTGGAAAGATTGCAAGACATGTGATCCCAAGAAAGTGAATATATGATGCATGAGATGGAATACCAATATATTGTCAAGTTACAATAGAATATAACCTCAAATAATATTAATGACAATATTATGGAACATGTGTATCACCCAACGGTGAAATCAAATCAACTGTAATAATTGAAAAACTATAAAAATTTCAATATTCAAGGTAACCTATATTTTCCCTCTACACTAGGTACCTACTCCCAAGAACAAATAATTACAAAACATTATTTCCTTCTTATCCCTATCTTATGTCTCCAAACAATAAAAAAACCAGGAAAGAAAACTCCTTTGATATCACATTGTAACGTCTCTAATCTGTGTGCCTCCCAATGGTTCCCTAAATCCAGTTAGTCACATTAACTCAAGAGCATTTACCCAAATTCCAGAGGCTTCCAAATTTTAGTGAGGGTCAATGTTTAATATTGGGGAAATTATTCCATTATTGGAATAGTATACACAGCTGAAAATAGTTAGTAAGCAACAACGAATTCAATAATTCCAAAATAAATAAACGGCAGAAGACTGAATGGAAAATCAACGGAATCCATTTCTTATATATAAAAATTCATATCATGTGGGTCTAGGAAATAGGAAAAACATGTTAAAAGGATTTAAATACAACCCTATCCAATACTATGGAAAATAAGTAAAATCTAACTACATCACAAGCCTCAATATGGTCTCATGCTCACCATCTACCACATCAATCATGTACATAATGAAGAAGGGCGCTTGACCTTATCTATACCCGTAATCATATAATCTTCTTGGGCCTAAAAGCATAACCCAAATAGGGGTCGAGACAAATCCCATTAGGAAACCACCAAAAGATCTATACCAAACTATTAGTGAAATATATATAACAGGTAATATAAAAATAATGAAGTAATAAACAGGGAAATGTTCAAAAGTAAACAATCCTAATGTTTTAAATTTTATTATTTTTAAATTTTATTATTCATCCTTGGAATCGTGTAACCCTGGGATCTAGACTAATCTTGGCATCCCTCGTGTAATGTAACAAAAAAGACATATCATAAGAACAACTAAACAATCATGTAAGACTGAATCCAAGCCTGTGCGTTGGATTGGTAGACTCATCAAAATCATTCAATTATTCAAAAATGATCCTCTGGGAAATTTCTCAATGTTTAACCCCTTTAGTCTAACAAAACATCAATTCATTAGATAAAAACCCTCTGATATTCTATCATGGTTTGACCCCTTTGGTCTAACATAACATCAATTCATTAGATAACAACCATCCGGGAAGCTCTCATGATCTAACCCCTTTGGTCTAACATAGAACATATCAATTAAATAACGAACCTTTGGGAAATATCTCACAGTCTAACCCATTTGGTCAATCATCTACAATAAGGCTCTCACGGGCCTGTGTAAATAATCTACAAGTCCCTTCAATCTCCTGGGTCCAAGGATGTCACGGTACATTGGAAAATAACCAGAAAGTCGCCTCAGTCTTTCTAGTCTAAGGCTGTCATAGTACATTGGAAAATATTCGGGAAGTCCCCTCAATATTCTTGGTACAAGTACCTCATAGTCCATTAAAAAATAGCGGGTATACCATATCGAAAAATATCATGTAATCAATAACAACTACTTTTCTAAACATTCACAAAGAATATTACAATTATTTAATATAATCAACAAATCCATCCTAAAAAATAAAGGCATCAAAACAAGGTACGCCTCAAAGGAAACCTAGAACAAATGGCCATAAACAATCAATCAGGGGTAACATAGCCCTGGGATGTCCCCTAAATGAGGCATCTGGCCATATACATAAGAAAAAACAATTTATCAATCAATCAAACCATAATAGGTAATATATGGTGTTTTATTCAAAATAAATCAATACCCAAAATGATGGTTTGCGGCACTTTTAACATATATAACAAAAGAAAAATAACAAAAGGCAGAAACCACCTACCTCGATGTCGTACGATTGATTTACAATAACATCGACACTTCAATCAGCCTAGATCAGCATATATCTAAAAAAGGTGAAAAACATACAACCTTGAATACATTACAAGAGAGGATGAATCAAGAAGATAGGCCTGGTGGGTTTTTAGAACTCACTGGTGTGATTCCAACTCCCCTAACACTGTCTCAATCGTAGCTTACACAAATAATCAATGGCTTGATGTATTTTAGTCACTCTGTCGCCCTCCTATATGAACCATGTATAGAAGAAGGTATTTATGGATATGATGAGTTACCCCTTAAAATACATCAAATAAAAATAAAATGAAATTCAATGTGTTTCAAAACTACACACCATGTAGTAGCCTTAATGAGCCCCCACCTTAATCGGGTCTGCCATATCACCACGCGACCATGTACTCACCCGTTACACAGTCAGTACGTGCATGTATTTGGCCACATGGTAAATGTTGTGTACTTGGATATACATAGTGTATACATATAAAATCCCTTTTTCTTCCATTTTCTTAAAAAACAAGCTCATATCATGATCCATGCCTAAAAAGAGGATCCGAGTTCTTACAATTAACAATGTATACCATAACCAACTCTTAGAATCAAAACAGAAGATAAAGAAGACGTTATCTGAGATTTTGAGTAATAAAGACCATAAAGGAAAAATGTTTTCATTTCCTTTGTGTCATAAATGTGGAATGAATCACTTAACTAATTGTCTTAGTGGAACAAGAATATTTTATGACTATTTAAATGATGGAGAAAAAGAATGTGACTGCAGGAGAAAAATGATGAGTTCGGTTAATATAAAAAATGATAATTTTGGCTCACAAAGAACTTTTTGAAGGTTATGTGTTTTATGGGTGGAATAAAAGGTCACTATACAACTCAATGTCTTAAGAGGAAATCTCTTGAATAGAATAAGCATGGTGATCTGAGTAATATTTTCATTTCATATGTTGATGAGTCTATAAAGGAAATGTTAATGGAATGAGGTATTGTGTAATGGGGTGAGGTATCCTTGTTAATGAAAAAAGGATGAAGTTAAATAAAAATATATATTATATATTTGGATTCATGATTTATTTTATATTAATGGTAAAATATATAGGGGTTTTATATTTATGTTTTTCACTATATATTGGCAAGAGCATGTTGAATGATTATGGTGGAAAATAAAATTGATATAATGGGAAATTGATTTCTAGGGAAAAGAAATTATTCAGGGAAAGATAAACCATAATATGTTTATTGTTTTATAATAATGTTTTTTGGGTAAATAATTGTGGGAAATGAATAAGTAAATTGGAAGGTACTTATTACCAAGGAACTAATTAAGGAACTGTTGACAACTAGTTCATGCTATCATGGATGGTGTTTAGAACTTCTTGGATTTATAAATTGTATCAAGTTATTTATGTGAATAAAGAAGAATACATTTTTTTCAATAAGAATTTATTATAATTTAATTTATTAGCATTTTTAAAGAGAATATATGATGATGTTATTCACATGTTTGGAATGTGACAACCAAGAGTTACTGTCTGATAAATGAGAGAATCAATGATAAGACGATTTCATGACTTTGTTTATAAAGTTAATGATTTTAATATATCATAAAGCCAATAACATTATCCATTAATGATGATTTTAATTTCAACATCAGAGAAAGTATTTATGTATTGAGATTGTAATAAAAACCTTTGTCAAAAGGATATTTAATGATTAACCTTATTTCAATGATGTCCATCATATTTTTTAAATTATATTTGTATAGTTTTAATAAATGACATCATGTATGTCGGGTGAAAACCAATCATGTCTATAATGGATAGGTGTATTGAACCCTTGACCGAAGGGCAATAAGTGTTTCCTGACTACCACATAACTATGTGATGTCATTGTTAATGTATTATTAATTTCAATGAATAATTATTTATGATGAACCTATAGTTTATCTTTTTATGTTTATAGATTAATATATTAATAATATTGAATTTTAAGCATAGTTATTGATAAATAAATGTAAGTTTTGTTATTTTCTAGTCCATGAAATTTGTTAAATGTGTATTTTATCACTATAGGAATGAAAGTTATTTTTTATAGTTCCATTGCAAAAAGTAATGTATGAATTAGAATTTGATAAAATCAAAACTAAACAATTAATTTTTATTAATAAATATATAAATTAAGTATATTTCATTTTATTCATGGTCAATAATAGAATTACTCATCATTAGAAAAATGATAAAAATATAACTTGTTATCCTAATACCTTATTTTTTTGAACTGATGACTTTTTTAATCAGAATAGATTTATGTCTTTGAGTCCCTCAACATTTCTATGTTCATTAAATTGTTTGTGATTGATGACCTCAATCACTCAATATAAATAAGTAAACTATTCCTTCATGTCCAATCTTCATTCCCAACCTATGTTCTCTTATATGGAAACCTATTTATATAATACATTTTGTAACCATAATGGTTACAACTTTCCCTTTTTAAAGGATGTTTTTTTAATCATTTTAATGATGACAGATTCTATGAATGAAAATTTTAAGTATTAAACATTTGATACCCCAGATGAATTTTGAGTGTGAAATTCATATAAAGAGTGGTAGAATGCAACACCTTGATATTTCATGATTTTTGTTTTCAAATTAATTTTATCATTGGGATATTTATCATTTTACATAACACTAAAGAGAGATTATTTCAGATTAAATAATTATTTTTGGATAACATTATATGCAACACAGAGTAAATTATTCTCTATAGAGAACATAAATTCTACCCTGATTTTCATTAAACACCAAGTTTATATTGGTAATTGGGGTATATTCCACACAAAATTAGCTAGTCATACCCAACACGCAACAACAACTTGGTATACATTACATACAACAATATGTTTCAAAAAAAAGGAATTATTTTAATGGTATAATGATAATCTAGTTATTAAAAATTGTAACATGAGTTTTAATAAATATTTTTTAAAATATTTTTTAAAATGTGTTTATATAAATAAATCATATTGATGATGAAGGATTTTTTTTCTCTTATAAAGTCCTTATATTATTAAAAATACTATTTTATCAAATGAACCTCTATTAGTGTCCTTATAGAAAAAATAATAAAATTAATTATAGACATTATAATATAACTTATTTTATAAAATATAATTATTATTTTTAATTTATAATTACATAAATTTCTTAGGGAAAATTTTTGTGACTTTTTTGAGAAATTTTATTTTTGGATGAAAGCTGAAAAATATTGGATTCTAATTCAAGGCATCATTTTTAAATAATGAATTTATAAGGTTAAATTATATTTTAAATTTGATTAAAAATCTAATTAGATAATATTTTTCTCAATTAATAAAATTTAGATCATTGTAATCAATTTTACTATAAATATTGGTAAAACATACAAAAGTTTGGATGTTTTTATTTCAAAAACCCGTAGTGTCGTCCCATCAACAAGATTAATTCTAAATTAATTTCTGCCACTTCTATTATTAGAATATAGAAAAATGGATACCATATTTGGAATCATAATAATTTCTAATTTCTAATAAGGTCAATTTTTTTGACCAAAATTATTAGTGATATTGATTAAAATGAATTACAATAGACAAGATACAAAACAAGTTAATAAATTACTAGACCTTAAATTTTTGACCCACAATGACCTAGAAACTTTTCCAAAACCCATTGTTATAAAATTATCCGGCATTGAAGATTAAATTATTAATTTTTTTGGGGTTTTTATGACGTTTTATAGGTAGAAAATTGGGTTACCTACATTGTTTTAAAAAAATTCAATTATGTCATTTCGCTTACCTATAAAAGGCCACCACCTCCCCCTCTTCTTCACACCGCTCAAACCACTTCAATTTGGAAAATATATTCCCAATACACTTCCAAAAACCTATACCTTACTCTTTTAATCCAATATTTTTTGTAAATGAATCCACAAAAGCATTTTTTTTAAAAACCAATAGGAGTTACCCAATTAAGATATAATGTCTTCTCTCAATATCATTTATTTTCTTTTCTTTCTCCACCCCCTACACACATTTTATTCCATGATTGTAAAAAAAAACCAATATTATCAATATAATAGGATGTTCTATTCTATGGTTTCTATGTAAACTTACACACACCTCTATGTAATGGGTAACAGACATATTGTTTATGTGTACGGTGAACTATGGCCTCACTAAACGATGATTATTCATTTTTCTTATGATACCGATCATGGTGGACATTATGATAGACAATATATTTGTATACGTAATATATAATATTTATTGAGTATTTAATCTTATTTATTAATTTTACAACACCAAACAATTTTACTTCACATTTTGTGTAAATATGATAATTTTTGTTGAGGAAGAGTGGACCATCTCCCCCTCAAATCGATGCGATTCATTCACACGCTACATGGAATATATTAAAGGACATGCTTCATGAATTTATGTGATATATATTATAGAATAAATATATTATAAAAATGATATATACACACACATATATATGTGTGTATTTATTTCATTTTATTTCATTCTTTTAATACAAAAATAAAAATAGAATAACCATTCATGAGTACGTACGACATAACATCTCCAAAAATGGTGAATTACATTTCATACATATATATTATATAGATTAATATAATAAAAATATAATTTATATAAAAGATATTTATATTAGGGTTTACATTTCAAAAATCATTATAGTGGTATAATGTTCAAATATATATCTAAATTAAGATACATTTGAAGAAAACGTGAATAATACCCAAACTGAATCCTTAACATGGGATTATAAAGAAGAGGGTAATATATGTTCATATTAAAACCATATATGGTATTAAATATATTAACATGATTCTATAAATTATTTATAATAAACATATGTTTATTTTAATGGAACATTTAAAAGTACAAAGAGAGTCAATACAAAAGGTTATGGGATTTAATCTTACTTTTTATTTATGTCATGTACACTTTTTATTCACCACCCATTCCATTGGTGGTGTATGTATATTTACTATATATGTATAAAATTTTTCTTATAGTTAAATTTATAGATATTTACATATCCGTTATATCAAATTTATTTCTTGGGTTTTTTGTTTCAAAAGATAATAAATCTGTAAAATATTTTTGTATATATTTTCTTTCTTTAAGACTCATGTTTTGTTATGCGCCTAAATTTATTTTTAAGAGTACATAGTTCTATTTTACCTGATATATCATGAAATCATTAATTTCATGTTATTATATGATTTATATAATTTCATTTTCTTGTATAGAGTGTATCATCACATGTTACCAAGTGATAAGTGTTTATTGAAACAATCTCATCAGTTTTCCAGATTGTTCATGTTTCTACTTCCTTTGATGAAATCTTATGACCCATATCTCAAGAGAATTCTTGAAATTTCATATCCTATGGTTATTAAGGATATTTTAACGTATTTTTACCATTTTTCTTCTCTTTTCTACAGATGATAGTTAAGAAAGTGTTTTTAAGAAATCCCGACTTTAACCTCTTTTTGGTCGGAAATGTATGTTCCATCAAAACCATTTTTTCAAAAAAAGGATTAAATTTTTTTCTTCTATTCTCTTATATTCTTTAAAATAAATATTTGCAATTTTTTTCTTTTCTCATCTCTTCAAGGGTAGATTCATGAATCTCTCTGAATTGGTAATTTTTCTAAACCCTCATTGTGAAAAATGAATTTTCATTTTACCTCACACGATATGTTGATATTTTCACACCATCATTTATTTTAAGCTTCCTTTTCATTTTTAAACGAACAATTTTGAAAAAATTATTTTTACAATAATTTTCATGGAAATGGTTTTTCCAATTTTTTAAGCCCTATTTATATGATTTCATGTTATTTTAGATGAATGGTATTCAAAACATTTTCAAGCTTCTTTTATATATTTTAATCTAATTGTTTTTCAAAACACATTAATTTTTTCTATAATTTTTAAAAGTGTTTTCATATTTTATGGTTTTAAAAATTCATTGAATCTTATTTTATAATATTTCATGGAAACATGTATTCAAAAAATTTTCATGATTATTTTAAAAGTTTTCATGGAAAATGGTTATCAAAATGATTTAATGTACTCTTTATATGTTTTAAAGGAATATTATACGAAAATAATTTTCAAATGGTTTTACGTATTAAATATCATTTTTCAACGAAGAAAGGATATTTTCCTTAAGAATTTTTTAAAATATATTTCAAAATTATTTTTCATATAAGATGTCATTCATTGATGTTAATTATACATTTAATTACAAATGAGCTAAACGTTGAATTCATATTATTTATCTGAATGGGTTATGCTTGATGTCATGAACTTTATGAAACCCTTTTTTCTTTCACAGGTTATATGTTTATAATATTTCTTTTTCATTCATGGGTTATGCATTAAATTAACTGATTATGAAACCTGTATCTTTTTACTTAGGTTATGATATTTTTACATATTTATAATACCCAATTCGTTTAATGGTTTACGATATGATAGTTTATGATTTTTTGGAACTTGTATTTATGATTTCATTATGAGATTGGTGGGAGCTATATCTTCCACAAATTCATTTTGTAAAGATTTATATCTCATGGGATAAAAATTGCTGGAATGAGAAAGGAAATAAATTCAATATTACACAGATATAATAAAAAATGAACTCAGTTCAGTAATATAGGTTTGGAAAAATAAATAAACTCAGTTTTGTATTACAAGGCTAGAATGAGAAATAAAAATTGATAAGTAATACATGGATAGAATGAGAAATGAACTCGATTTAGTAATATTTTGCTAGATGGTGGTGTGAACCCTATTCAATAAAGGACATTTTCTATCACGATGACCATGGAAATGATTCCTTAACTACTATAGAGATCATATTACATTCTTATCTATTTTCCATAATTCCACATTTTATTCCTTTATTATGGTTTCATTTATTATGTTTTTATTGTCTTATGATTCATGTCTTATGAACTGGAATATTTATTTCATGATTTATGTATATGGTCTTTGATAAATAGGGTATGATCTTATATTTTCATGAACATGTGTTAATACCCTTATGCTAATGTTTATTCTTTGATATCTCCCTTTTTACCCTTACTGATCCTTTGATCTCACCATTTATTATGTTTCCTTCCCTAGGTTATGATGATATGTATTATTTTTAATGTGTCTATGAAGGGTTATAGTCAATAATAACTTGTGGGAGATAACTTATCTCATTTATGTAACAATTTTTATGTTTCTATGTTTCCAATGGAACTAGACTAGTACGATATTTAGGCGTTTTTTGGTATAATGTTTAAAGTATTAAAAAAATTAATTTAATGTCTTTGTATGAAAATAGAGGGAGTTTATAGAAATAAAATCTACATATTATACTAATTCATTGGACATGATGAGGCATAGCCTAAACAATCATTCCCTTTATATTTAATTTAGAACCAAATCAATTAAAATTGAATAATAAATCCATATTTATAAAATTATAATTTCTATAAATAACGATTCCTACAAGAAACAAACTCATAAAATATTATAATAGAAAATCATAACAAGAAATAAAACCTATTCTATATTTTTAAAATAGTGATACTGTTAAGCAATTATATAATTAATTTCAATGTGATTCCATTATACAATTCTAATAATACATTAGTGAACTCAATGTAAAAATAATAATGAATAAAAGAAATGATCTAATATTTTCATTATGGATAAAAAACAATTTTGACATTAGTGCTTAGTATATCATTAATTCTACCATGATAATTCAATCATCTCATAAATATGATCTCAAAATCCCTCCTCAATATGCACTAAATATATATATTCCACAAAAAGTTAATAAAAATGATAAAATATTTCATTTTAATAAATATAAGCATGCAAAATATTTATAACATCACACACACACAATAATCATTTTGAATTCACATGATTCCATTTATACTTATTTTTATAAAATATTTTCTTAACCATTATGAAAAAGAACATATTTATTATGATTTATATCGTTATATTCCAATATTCTAATACCTATCCAAGGAAAAAACATATGGAGATGAAAATAATACACTGACCTAGAAAGTAACAAGGTTATAATCTCATTATCAACAATAATTTAGAAAATGGGTTGTCAGGAAAACATTTAGAGAATAGATATACAACATACTCATTTGCAGGCTCATATAGAAACATAAAAACTCATTATCCTACCATTTCATTGACTATGTTATACATGATATATACATAAAGTGATCAAATGTGTTTAATAAGATTCATTTATTAGTTTATCACACTATTATCTGATCATCCTATTGAAAAGGTAAATTCACTTCCACAATTAAGTGAACTAATTGAGACCAAATCCACATAAATTTCACCCTCCCATGATTTATGACCACATATTTTACATCTATTTTACAAAGATTCATTTAAGTATAGTTATTTTTATTTAATGAAATAATGTTTTCTTCTAAAAAGAACACTCCACTTGATGTTGACTCTGGATCATTAACATTTCCATCTTAATCCAAATCGTTATTATTTGAAATGATTAAGAATTAAATTTATATAATAAAAAATCTAAAAATCAATTGTATGATTAACAATACAATTGATTTTATACATTTTTAGTGGTTTGAGATTTCGTTTGTGTACTTTGATATCTTGAATAAAATTAAAAATCATAAATAATTACATATGTTTAAAGGGTCCAATAGGGAAAAATACAAGAGAGAATTATTAAAATTATTTGGTTGACATAATTACTTCTATTTCTTGGAAAAAAATTTCCATATTGAAATTATATTACAAAAATCATTTTACTTTTCTTTCAAATTTATTTGCAATTTCTAAAGCATACATTCCTTAACAAAGATATATATGATAATTTCTATCAGTAATTTTAAGAACAAACAAATATCACACATCTCCATGAACTGAAATCTAAAAACATAATTCATTTGAGAATATTATTCCTTTTAGTTTTGTTTCTTATTGAAATAAATTTTAACACTGCACTATATATATTTTCAATATATGTGGTAATAAAAATATTTGTGTCAGTAAAGATAATGAAATTTTAAAAAATTTGTTCTCTTTGAATTTTTATCAACATTCCTGTTTAGACATGTGGTCATAGACACTATCAATACTATCCATGGATTATCAATTTTCAGAGGTAATATCTCGTAAACTTTTGGCTCATATTTGACCTAACTGTGAACATTAACCGTGATTCATTGAAATTTTTCATGAAACGCCATTTTTCATATCTAGAAATCCTGATATTCTAAATAACTAAATAATTAATTATTGATTTTATTTGATATTTATTATGATTATAAAATATATGAATTGTGTTTCAAATATTTTAGTTTCCAATTTTTATATAATAAATTTTTAAACAAACTTTCATGTATTTTTATATTATTATTCCATGTTAAGAATTATTTGAAATTAGGGATTGAATAGATTGATTATTTTTATGTAAATATTTATATTGATATAATTATATTCCAATTCATTTTGAATTAGTAATTTATCTATATATATATATTATTAATAATATTATTCATTAGATATAATAGGATGAAGGGGATCCACTTTTCACCATTCTATTAACTATTATGTAGAGGTGAGGAATATCTCTCTATATCTCTTGTCTTCCTCATCCTATCGATTTCAATGGAATAACAATTATGGATATGAGGAATGTCACATTTTCATCTCACTCTCAATTCCTATTCAAATATTCATATTCTTATCACTCTCATCCCTCCCATAAGGATTTTGAGTTATTAATATTTTTAAAAATCAAGGAAAAACCTTCAATTCCGTCGAAAGTTTTATATTTTTTAGTGAGAACTCTATTTTTAACCCTAATATATCTTCAATATATGAAAGTGTTGAGATTATATTTCTTATGGGTATTTTTCTATATGTCTTTCATTTTATTTGATATTACCTTGCTTCTCATGATTTCTAATTTTTTATATTGATATAGTGCCCAAATTAATTTTCTTTGATGAAATAAAAAAATTATTTCATTATCTTTATGAAATTTTAGTTTTAAATATAGTTTATTTCAATGTTTTTGTGTATTGTATTTCTAAAACATTATTTAATGAAAAAAGGTGTTTGCAAAAATATATTTGGGAATTATTTTGGTTAAAATGTATCTAAATTTATTGTTTTAAATTAAATATTATTTATATAAATTGAATATCATGGATTTACATTCTATTTTGATATATAAAGGAATGTTTTCTATTGATATTATTATAACTTACTTGATGAAATCCTTAGTACGCCCCTTGTACAGATTATATATTTATAATTTTTTAATAACTTTCATTACGATATATATTTTCTAAATTGGGAAATTATTGGAGGGTGTTTTGGATGTGATATGAGATATTTTTTTTATAATAACATGATTTGTTTTTTTCAAATTAAATTTGTTAGATTTACATGGGAACCATGGTTACTATGTGATAAATTGGGGAGAAGTTATTCCAAGGTAATTATTATGCTCTAACAATTGTCCCCCTAGTGTATTTGTTTTAAGGTACTCGGTATTGTTACTCAATAAGGCTAAAGAGGGTTAGTGAGGGTCTGTTTCTGTAGGATCTCTAAAATGACTAATAGTTATGTCTAGATAGAAATGTCATGGATTTTTTATAGGTTTATGTTATTTATCCATGTTAATTATTATTTTTATAAAGATTTATTTATTTAGGCTGTCTAATTTTCAATTATCATATTCTAAATCAATTTTTAGGGTTATGTCTTTCTCCAATAAATATGTTTCTCAAATGAAAAGATAAATGTTTAAAATGTTATTTATTTTCTAATTATACACATGAAAAAATGTAATTTCTAGTCACTGTACTCATATAAATATTAATTTTTATTATAATAAAATTAATCTAATAGATTCATCGTTATATCAAACTTGTATTATTCATACACATTAAATACATACCTTTGTGTTTAAAACCATAATATTTTACTTATTTCTATACATTAAATGAATCTAATGTGTGAAATAAATTTTTTCACACACAACATCAAATTAAATGACCAATCTCATATTCAATTATATTATTAAGAAAAGTTAACAACAATAAATCCTCTCTTAAATAAAAAAATTAATGAAATTGAAATTCATACAAAATAGTATTATGAACATATAATGTTTCAGAAGGGTATTTTAAATTAAAAAACATTAATTAATCTATTTTGTTTTTATTTCATAGATAAATCAACAAATTTTATAATTTAAAATTTCTAGAAATAACCTTATTTATTAAATAAAAATTGAGTAAAATATTTTTGGAAGATATTTTTGGTTTTTTTAAAATAATTGATTTTTATTCCAGTAGTGAAAAATATATCTTTTATTAAAACCATAGTGTTTATGACTATATCGAGGAGTAATTATAACTTGAAAAATTATAAAACATTTTTTATGACCATATTTGTATTTATGGATTAAAACTATACATTTCTAAATATTATTTTTAATTTATAAAACCTATGTTAAAAATTTTAATAACTAACTTAATATTATATTATAAATGAAAGTATTTTTTTATTTTATTTTAATCAATATATGTTTTATAGAAATTAATTTTTGGATTTATTTGAAAGAATAATAATATTTAATTTTTTATAATAAACTAATTTAATTCTTTAAAATTAAAAAAGGATAATTTTACAATACACATTTATTTTATTCACAAAAAATAAATTGACTCATAAAATGGGTTTTTATGGGTTACAGGCACTAATGTTAAAATTAATGATTCTTACACATAATTATTTTATTTCATAAAATTAATTTACTACTCATAATTATTACTTAAAAATTGTTTAATAAGTCTCATATTATTTTTTAGCCTTAAAATGAAATTTCCTATGTAAAAATTACATACCGAGATAAAAACCAAAAATGGTAAAAGTGATTAATCTAAGTGTAAAAAACTCTAAAAAATATAAAAATAATTTTTTTCAATTGAGTGATTTATTATTGGTTGACCTTATACTTCCCCCACTATATAATTTCACATTATTGGATCCATTGGAATTTTTAATATTGACTTTACCTTTAATATGATTCAAAAATACCACTCATCTCACATAAAAAAGAACATGTCACCACCCCACTTCTATTCACACCCCAAGCCTCTTGAATTTCTCCCAAAACTACCAAATAACACCAAAAAACTTATACAACCTTCCTATTTGATATTCTACTACCATTAGAGTAACTCGGAAAGATGTTATCATTTTTTCAAAATTAATTTTCCAATGAGTGAGGTAAAAATTCTAAATTACTTGCTTTCAATTTCAATTATTTCCTCCCTTCCTCCAACTCCATAATATATATATATATATATATTATAAATTATATTAAAATATATTTTTTATTATATAATAATACTTTACATTCCTTTCCCTTTTACATATAAAAAATTTAATTGCTTATTATGTTATGTGGAGTCTCCCACCTCAAAAAATGATGTGATCTATTTTTCCATAACCATTATAGGAGGGTTGTTTTTAAGTATGTTTAATGTATTAATTTTATATTTATAACATTATTAAAATTATTAAATTATAAAACATTACATATCTTTTTCCAGTTTGATGGAAAATTAATAAATCACCTATGTGTAAATACAGAATATCACCTTCATAAAAGTGACATATTTTATTTTTCACTATAGTATTTTCCCGTATATAAAAATATATCCAAATAATGTATTAAAACATTAATAAAATCTTAATAATATCGTTATACTATTATAATATTGATATTATGAAAAACTAAGTTGTTTCTTAACCATACTCATACTATGAATACAATTTTTTCTCCTCTTACATCCTGAAAGACCAAAAATAAAAATTTATGTCATGGATGACAAGGGAAACATAAATATTTTTATTCGAAAAAATTAATGTTAAAATCATTTCATTATTATTTTCCATGATATGATATATAAATTTTTTATTCATTATTGTTATATCAAATTTGTTCGTCAAAAATTACTGAAAATAATCTTATCACTAGTTCTACATTCATAAATTACAATTATAACTCTTTTTAAATGAAATTATAAAACTATAAATAATTATAAAATATAAATTATAAAACCATTAATGATATTGAAATTTTTATCATTTAATAAATAAATTATAATTAAAACCATCATTATAAAAGTAGTAGTAAACAAATAATCAAACTCAATAAAATTAAAGGATGAAAATAAAAAATAAATAACTAATTTTTTATGAAATAATTACAAATGAAATTTTAAAAATTTATACGTATATGAATAAGGATATTATATAAGTGATGAAGATATTTATTTTTAATATACTGGATAGTCAATAAATTTTGTGGAATTTACAAATTAAAGTGAGGTTTTTTCATAACTGAATTTTCATTCATTAAGTTATAATGATTATTCATTAAAAAACTATCCTAATTTGATTTATTTCATCCTAACATCATATAAAATAAAAATTATACTTTTTCCCCTAGATTTATAATTATTTATTATGAACTCCTTTTTGAAGGATTATAACATCAATGATTATGATATTCATAATGGTTATTAGTATCTACTTTCAATTGTGTAAGACATGTTTGATAGTGTACAGTATAATTTATTTTCCATAGTGAATTCACTACCCTATATAATTCAATTTTAATGGATATCATTAAGTTAGGTATATTTTAATGTTCATTTCATAGTAACCATCTTATTTTCTCTTTATTATTATACTACCATTAGTGTAATGGTGTTCTATAACTCAATACCGTTTTTTGAGTTGTAACACTTATTGAACATATATCATCAAAAACGTATTTATTACACCTAAATATTATATATAATTATAATTTCTATTAATATCTAGATAAAAAAACTCATAAATACAATTTTTTTACCTTCAGTAATTTTATTCCCAAAAATAATATCCAAAATAAAAATATTTCACATCTTCTTTAAAAATGGATTCTCTTCCATGTACATTTTCCACTTATGAACAATGTTATACTTTATATTTGGAATTATAATTATGTGTTATCTCATGTGACTTTTATATTTCTCTTACTTTTTCAAAATTAAATTCTTTTATGTAATTTTATGATGTGTATTTTGAACACTGGTTTTATAGATTTTTCAAATGGTTTTGATTTCATGATAATATGTTTTATAATCCACTCAATATTTAATATAAAAACAATTATATATATTTCTTGGATATATTATCGATTTTTTTAAAATTAAATGTTTTAAAAATAATTTCACTCCAATTTTTTAAAATAACATAAGAATGTGACTCGTAACGTCTCCATTTACATGTATGGTAAAAACATTTTCTATAAACTCTTTTATGGTTTCTATCACTACATGGGTATATTTGTTTATGAATCCCCCATTACTTTTTTAATTTTTTTTCCAAATTATGTTATCTCTTTATTATTTTTAATATAAATTAAAATATCAATTTTTTTTACAAAATTAAAAGAATGGGTTTTAAAAGGTATTTTTTATTTTTTATTTTTTTAAAGGCTTCTGTTTTTAGGAAATAATTATTTAGTGTCATTGGTCTTATTAAAGAATTTTTTTCAAAGAATATTTCATTAATAATTTGTTCTTTAACAATAAATTTTTATTATAGAATGAGAAAATATAACAATATTTTATCAATCCCTTAGTATTTCATTTTAAAAAATAACATTTAATATAGTTTTCAATAATCTGAAAAGGGGGTCCTTTAATATATATATGTTTTTCTTGAGCCATCTAACTTAGTATTGAAGCCTGAGTTTAGAGAAATTGTTTTCAACACAAAATCTGAGAGTACAGGTCTAGGATGGACTAGTCGATATCAAGGAATGGATTGGATATTTGGGAGGATTATTAGGATTGTATGATATAAAATTATTGAAAACTGAATATATAATACAATGTTTAAGATAAAATACTATAATTCGGGTGGAATTTTGAGTATGCATTTTTTATTTGAAATTTCATCAATATTTGGATACTGACATATGGATGTGGTTGTTTTATTGATTCACCTTGGGGTAATTACCCTAACAATGTTTGGTTGATTATCAACATGATCTTATCTTAGTGCATAATTTTTGGTCCCAGATTACACTCCTGTCTAGACACTCCTTGGAAATATAATTTGGTTAATAAACATTCTCTTTTTGAACAATTATATATGATTTAAATGGAATTTTATGATGTAACGTATAACATGTTATGTTATAAATCCAAATAGTAAAAACAAATTGAAAGACCAAGGTTAAACAAAAAAATTGATCAGTTTATCCATTTACATTATAGTTGAATTGAATGTGTCATAGATTATAATGAAAGATTTATTAGGGAAGACATCTTAGTATTGTGTATTCATATACATTGGAGAACTTAATCTTATTTTATTTGAAAATATAATAACCATTAATGTTTCATTATTTTTTCTATAAAAAAGAACATGAAAATGATGTTGTAAAATAAATTACACTTAAAACACATATAACCTTCTTAGAAATCATTTTTGGTACAAATTTTCAAGATAAAGGAAAAGTCTCAATACATTCCTATTAAGTCAGAAATGATGAGCCTCTTGATATCTAAGACTGTGTGGTAGAAGTATTTGTAGAAAATTAATCTTTATTTTCTTATGGATCCCTTATCTTCAATAATTAGTTATAAAAAATATGGCGACATAATTTATTTAAGGGTGATAATATAACCCCCATATATTTTTCCATATATCTTTCCATTAAATAAATATAAAGTGTTAGATGAATTATTTCACATGAAAAACTACAAAAAATGTGTTTTGTCATATTAGATGAATATTATTAATAAAATTTATAATCAATACAACCTATTGTAAATAAAAAGATTATAATCAATTAGAAATTTATAAAACGTATGATTAAGAACATATTATATTTCAAGAGGAAATTTTTCAATAAAATTAGTTTTATTTATATATTATCTTTTATTATTAAGGATAGATTTATAAATTGTAGAATTTTAATTATTTAATATTAACCACATATATTAATTCATCATATCCATGTTATATTATGATGATTTTTTTGATTTTTCATAAATAAGTTTTCCAGATCAATAATGAAAAATATAGATCATTTTAAAATCATAATTTTTATGTCTATATAAAAAGTAAGTATAATATACAAGATTAAAAAAAATCATTACAAATGTTTTATTTAATGTGTAATCTAAAATAATTTAAATACTATTATGAAATTAAAAATTAATTTTTAACATTTTTTTAACATAAATAATATTTTCCAATAAAAGAAAAATGTTTTATCTTTCCATTTAATTATATATTTATTTATAATAATTATGTTCTATATTTCTTTTAAAGAAAATTAAATTTTATTTGATTCATTAACAAACCAATTCATATATTCAAAAAGAAAAATCACTGAAAATTTTATATTACACATTAATTTTATGTTTTATAAACACTTTTTTGAAAAACAAGATTTTATGCATTACACGCACTAATGTTATAATTAATATTTCTCATAAATATAATTTCTAATTAATAAAATTATTTATATTTTTGGAATAATTATCTCCAAATTATCTATTAATTCCCATTTCATTTTTACGCATTAAAATTAAATTACACAGATAAATAAATATTACTATGATAAAAATCAATAAAAGTAAAAGAAAAAAATCTGAAAGAAATTAAAAAATGTTAAAAACATGTTTCAAATTATGTGGTTGATTATTTATTGACCATAATATTCCCCCACTATAATATATATTAATATTTTAACCATTTTACCTTTTAAAATATAATTTACCTTTTATATATTAGAAAAATCCCCCTCCTCTTCTAATTATAAGACCAATCACTACCCCACCTTCTCTTCACACCCGAAGCCTATATTTTTTTGGATAAAATATATAACAATAACAATAAAAAACTCTTATATACATCATATGGTTTTTAACCACTTAATAGAACATATTTCAATGCGTTAATCCTGTTTACAAAATGGTTTTTCCAAGGGGTAATGTAAAAAATTCACAATTACACCCTTTACATTTCAATTTTTTTCATTTATTTAAGATATATTTTATCCATTATATTATAATATATTAAATATTACTAATATATTGAGATTTTATTATTATTATGTAGTAATAATTTTCTCATTCCCTTTTTCTTAGAAAAAAGTGAAATGTTGTGTGTGTTACGTGCAGACTACCACATCTACATGGGACGTGGCTTATTTTTTATAACAAACATACAAGGAAGGTTATGAAAATTTATTTAATGTATTAATAAAATATTTATATAATTTTAAATATTATTAAATAATCACTCATTACATACATTATTTTTATCCAACCGAAAATTAATATGTCGTTTGTGCATACATGCCCACTACCACCACCTCAAAAGTGGCATATTTTATTTGTTACTCTATCATTTTATTATATACCCAAATATATTTAAATCACAATAAATGATTTCAGAAAATATAAATAATATATTTATACAACTATGATAATTATATAATGTAAATGAATCAATTTCTTAACCATACTCACCCTATTATTAGAGATTGTTCTTGTTTGGGCCATTTTAACCACCTTCAATGACAATGAAATAGAGGTTTATCATGACTAAAAGTAGAAATACAATTCATGGTATTATTATAAATTTATGTTCAATTAATTATTTTTATTTTTTTAATGTTTATATCAATTTTATCTAATTATTAACATATTAACATTGTTTAACTAAAACTACAAAAAACAAGCTGGTAAAAAGTTTTGTTTTTCGGAATTACAAATAAATCTATTTTTAATTAAATTTAGATCATTATAAATCATTATAAATAATATTTTGTAATACCTTGATTTATCTCAAAATTATATTTTTTAAACTATATAAAATAATTTACACTGCAATTTGAAAACAAGTACTAACAAAATTATCAAATATCATAACATCTGATGATGAAAATAAAATATAACTAACTAATATATTTGTATGAAATATTATAAAATATGTTTATCAAAGTATATAGGTATTAATAATTATATGATATATATTATTAAGATAGTTATTGTTATTATATAGGAGATTCATGTTCATTTTTGGTTTTTCGGAATTATGTTTATGGTTTTCATAACAAAATTGTTTTTTATTTTAGTTACAATGATTATTATTGAAACCCATTCATATAATATTATTTATTTTAACTTATGATTACATTATATTTAATTAACCTTTATTCTATATGGATTTATAATTATTTCTCATGAAATCCTTTTCAAATGATTATCACATAAATACATATGATATTCATAAGGAAATTCTATCTATATTTTAAATTCTATGAGTCGTGTATGAAATTAGACACTTTATTTAATTAACAGGGAATATTTACTACCCTATCTCCATATATTATAATGTATATATTCCATTTCATGATATTTTAATGCCCATTTCATGGATTATCTATTATTTTCAATTTATTCTTATAATACCATTGTCATACGGGTGAAACTTAACTTTATACGCTTTCATTGATATATAAAACTTGTTATTGAACTATATTCATCCATGAATTATTTATTCGACCTAATGATTTTATTTATTTGTAGATTCACCTACACTATGGGGGGAAATTACTTTTAAATACAATGACTAAAACTTGATAAAATTTATTCCCAAAAAATATATCTTATTTTAGAATAATGTGCATCCACTTTAAGAAAGGATTCATCCACATATATATATTTATCCTTAACAGAAATTTTTTACTTTATATTTCATAACATAATTATTTTGTATCTCAGGCAAATGTATCTTCAACATATAATATTTTTATAAATAATTTTTTTTACCCTTTTTATGAAGGGGTTTTTTTAAAATGGTATTATAAAATATTCATACAATTTTCCTTCCATGATCATGTGATTTATCTTCCACTCAACATTTATTCTAAAACCCCTTATATAAATTTATAGTCTAGGTTTTAAGTATTATTTTTTAAAAATAATTTTTTTTAAATTTATCACCACACATTTTTTGTAATTTACTTTTGAATGTGATCAATAACATGGACTTTTATGAGTATGGTAAAAAAACATGAAAGGTTATTGTAAGGTATCTATCAATATATGATAATTATTCATTTTAAAATTTATTTCTATGTGTTAACATGTTTTTTCATTTTATTTTTTTTCTTGATGTCTTTTAAAATAGAATGAATTATTTTTATATGTTTCAAAAATAAACTTTTGAATTTTAAAGTGAATTCATTATTTAAAAATTGGTTTTAATTTTTTCTGTTTTTAAAAGAAATTATTTAGTTTTTTTATGTTATCTCAATGAATGTTTTTGTAATTCATATGATATACCCGCATGCATCGTTAATTCCCATTAGGTTACCGAATTTAGAAATTTATAAACACGAAAGAAACAAAGATCTAAACTATAGGGTATTATATGATTTTTCAAGTCTGACGTCAACCACACATAGATGGGTTTGGAGAAAACATCAATTAAATAAGAAAAACCACAACTAATTTAATGTCAAATAATATAAATCTAGACTATATAGAATTGGTTTATGAAGAAAGTGGGAGATGAAAACATAAAATTCGTGTATGGTGGAAATGAATCTAGGTTAATGAAATAACAAGGTATAAACTAATTAATTAATAACTATGTATGTCATGACCTATCTTTGGGGCCCGTGCCATGAATACCCCAATCCCGCCTTCTATTGGCCAGGGGCTAGCGACTAGCACCAAAGGCGTAAATCCAGATAACTAGGAAGGCATTACCTTTGTAAAAGTAAACAAACACCAAAAAATACAAGCGGAAGTAATAAACTAAGTTCAAAAGAAAGTGCTGAAAAATAAATGGGCCAGAATAAAAACCCAACTGAAATGTACAACTACAACTGAACGAAAGTACAACAGAAAAGACAAATAGCTGGATGATAGAAGCCGCTCCTGGGTCGTCCACCTCAAATCCTACCTGAAGTGTTGGTATAGATAACCTCCCCAACCCTGTCGCCCGTCAACCTCTTCCGAGTATCCTCTCGTCGTGAAGTACACCTCTGGGTACCAACTCGTCATGAGGTCCACCTCCAGGTACTGACTCATCGTGAAGTCCACCTCCAGGTGCCGTCCATCCCTCGAACACTTGGCTTCTATAAGCACTGTTTGTCGTCTGTATCCAACACAATGATGTGCGGGCATAGCCCATGCAGGGGTGAGTATAATGATACTCAAAAGGGACCCCGAGACCCTCAAGGTCTCACTAAATCATACACAGATAACCATAAAGAAGGATCTCAATAGATAACCCTTACTTAGGTATAATCCCATACTTATACCTAAATTATCAAGTAGCCCATCACAATCATGGGGTAACACAAAGGTTATGAAATCAACAGATAACCACTACATAGGTATATGACCATACATATAACTACGTTATCAAGTAACCCATCTAAATCATGAGGTAAACACAAAGGTCATTGACTTAGCTCAAACTAGGATTTTCATTAATGATATCGAAACCACAATTGCTGAAGAGCTTCTCCTCTGTCATGTACGGTGATCTTGTCACGACTCTGAGGCGCTTCTCACTAACCTTAGACTGCTGAGGTACTCCTCCTGTCGAGCACCGCGGGTCTGCCACCCAAACACAGTAGTGCTCTCCGCCATGGGTCTGCCACCTCACAAAGTAGTACTCCCCCTCATAGCCTACAGAGGTACTCCTTCTGTCGAGTACCGCAGGTCTGCCACCCAAACAAAGTAGTGCTCCCCGCCGTGGGTATGCCACACAAACATAGTAGTGCTCCCCACTAGGCTATACAAGTCACTCCAACTCGAATCGGACAAGCAATCATCAGGTCTTAGCCAGCTACATGGTCTTTGTACTTCGTACGCACGTCTCCAGGAGGGTTTTCTCCACGATATACAGATCGATAGTCCAAGAATCACAATTTACCATTAAGAAGTATCACAAAGAACCGCCTCATCACAGGGGTCTCAATGCAATAGACGGTGCGTCAATCGGATGCCCGGTCTGTGAGTTACTAGCCTTTTTATCCTGGGGGCCTAGTTGGTATCGTGTAAGAACCAACCCAAACGTATCTCAACTTTAGACTGAACTCACATCGGGTATACATATAGGTACCATTTCTCAATATTATTATCATCGTCGCTGATGGTTCGTCAAACGAATGTCCGGTCTGAATGTTATCGGTTTTTCTGTTCTAGGGGCCCGGTTGGATTTCAGGTAAAATCCTACCCAGACTCACTCTAACGAAGTCCAAGCCTCAGGTAAAATATGCCAAAATTTATGTCTCATAAATAGTAATCCAACGAAGTCGACGGAATGTCAATCGGATGTCCGGAACACAAGTTATAACTGTTTCCGCTCTGAGGGCCCGGTTGGTTTCGGGTTCGAACCAACCCGGTTGTACACAAACATTACATAAAGCTTGAGTATAATATATCGAAACGACCGTATCGATCCAAAGATCCCTACGTAATGGATGGTTCATCGATTGGAGGTATGTAGCCCATGATATGGGCATTTGAATGAACATGGTCTGAAATTAGGGGGTTTGGGCCCGGCCCGACCCGGCCGAATACACCCTGGGTACGGCCGAACCGGGTCGACCCGACCTGGGTCCAGGTCCGGCCCGGTTGGGCACAGTTCAGCCCGGCAGGCACGGCCTGGCCCACCAGTGTGGTGCGGCGCGGCCCGACCGGTGCTGCCCGGCCTGACCGGCGCGGCCCGGCCTGACTGGCTCGGCCAGCGTGGCCGAGTGGGCGCGGAGCGGGGGGGGGGGGGGGTGCGTCGTTCCCCCCGGTTAAATGAATCGGCGCGACACTAAACCCACACCTTACAAATACGGAACAGATTTTCCATTCCGGTTCGGCTCCCGCCGCCATGGCTCAGCGGCGACAGTCTTCTCTGGCGGTGCGTCGTCGTGCCGGTGGGGCGCAACGCCGCTGCATTATGCGGACCACCGAATGTGCTCTGGGGGTCCATTTTGCCTTCCGTATTCACCAGCGGTCCTCCTGAGACCTTCTCTTAACTACGACGGCTTTCAAACACCGTTGCGGTCTCGTTTCATCATTTCCATCAATCCACACACCAACAACAATCGGCGGAGCGATGTCAGGCTATGTTTGTTCGGCCCACGCCCTCCGCGTTAGACATTATCATTTGGAAAATATGAAACACTTGCTTTCTTCAACGAAAATGGTATAATTTATTCAAGAATAAATTTAAAAAACATCATATGAATATAACGTGCATGCTCATGAGATAAAACCACTCAAAAGAGAAATAAACATAATTCCCCTACCTCGCAAAGACATCACACGTCCTCAAGCTGCGGAAAGAGGAAAGCGTCGCGATTATCGGACGTCGCGGAAGATTAGTGACGATTCCATTGACGTCGGAGGAAGAGCCTTCATCGTTGGCTACATTCCCCGTGGTGGTGTCTCCTCCCATGATGCAGAGGAAGAAGAAGAGACGACACGTCATCGATGACTTCACGTTCTTCGTCGGAGGCGTTCTTCATCGAGAGAAGAACATTTCACATTTTCCAGAGCTCCCACCCAAAAATCTTTCCCCCAAATGAAATAATAAGCTACCTTATTATTTTATTTAATACAAGCAACTTAAAATTCTAACAATCAAACCACCTTATTAATTATAATGTGTTGGCATGAATTTAAGAGGGGAGGATGTGAAGAGTCACATTTAATTAAGGGAAAGTTGTCACATTAAAACGAAGGGCGTTTAATGGGAGAAGGTTAAGGGGTTTAGAGGGAGGTGGAAGGTTTGGGATCGTGTGGGCCCCACCTTTCAATAATCCACACATGGGAAGTTGGTTGGTCATGGGCCCCACCAACAACTTTCCAAGGGAGAGAATAACTCCCAATGATATAAAATAAAAATGTTCACACAATTTTATTTATTTTAAACTAAATCCCCAAATAAAATAAAACTCAACCCACTTAAAACGCAACTGCGGTAAAGGTCCCCTTAAGCAATTACCGGCGCTTCGAGTTCATCGGTGCCCTCATATTTCAATTCCGAGCAATGGTTCAAAAGATTGAAAAACCCGCTCGTTCATTCATTGAACGTACCTGAGCTAAACTTCAGAAATTTATTCCGGGCACACCAGGCCTTGGAATCAGATGCCTTCAAAAGCCACAGACTCATAAAATTCCCAAGAATCAAGAAAAATAATTCTGTGAAATTTCTTGGTCATTACAATGTAGTCCTTGGAATCAAGTCTTAGAGAGGTCAATGATCATGATGAACACATTACATCCCAAACTCTCTTTTTCTCATTTATAGGTACTTCAAATTATAATGGAGGGGTAACTTGAAACTATGTTTAAACATATAGAAAAGAACAACCCAATGGTCATAGTGGAAGTATAAACCCTAGATCAAACATTAAACAAAGGTATTCAAACCCCTCAGGAAAATGTATTTCTTAAAGATAGAATGAAATTAAACCATATCTTGAACTCGGATCACAATGGTCGTGCAAGAAGAATTAAAAATGTGGAGATAATTTAAGAAAATATGTGAAATCCCATCATGAATTTAATTATTTATAAGATACGTCGTAAAATAAATCCCCTTCATCATGAATTCACCAAAATAAAGAAATCACCCACTCATTATAGCCACGAGCTGATATAGAAAACATAATATATAAAAATCATATAGAAAATTAGTACTTGCAGGTTCGCCTTCGTCTAGTGGTTGTCTGGCATCGAGCTCCATCCAGAATGCTCTAAATGGTGTGGTTGGGGCTGTATTTATAGGGAAAATCATCAAAACATGTTGTCGTTTCTTTTTATTATTATTATTTTACATGTCGAAAATTATAAAACGTGTAAGTGGGTTACATATAGTTTAATCTATGTCTAAGTCTTCCTCCACATTGTGAAAATCTTGCTGAAATTCTGTACCGTTCTTTGATTCTTTGACTCACATCATGATGTTAAATCCTTACTCAGGACATGTAATTGAATTTTATAGTGTCTATGTACGTCATGACATGTCCAGGTAGATCTACTTTACCTGAAAAAGTCATGATGTGTAATCTCATCACACGTTGTGTAATTATTCTATTCTAGAATTTCCAACTCTTATTCAAATTCAAAAATCCATTTTCATCTTTAATATCATATTTCCACCCCCTTTCATTGGTTAAAAAAATATTGTATACATTCAGAAAACATAAAACAACTCATTTCGGTCTATATTTGGAATGATTATTCATTTGAACACAAAATCAATACATTAAATTAACATAAATATATGCATAAAATACACTTATCAAATACCCCCACAATTGAAATCACCCTTTTCCTATATAATGGAGCCTTATCATACTACACAGTACACTCATCTTACCGTGATTCAAATTTTATTTCAATAAAATAATTTGGTCCCATATAAAATTTAATGTTCAGCAATCACACAAGAAATTTATTCAATGCCTCACTCTTCAAAGAAAAAAATCCAACCAATTATTTTTCTTCTCTTATTTTGAAATATCCACGTTTCTTCAGTTATCCATCTTCATTTTTCAATTCATTATTAATATTCATGACACTTAAAATTTTCCTGGGATGAATATTTCTTCTCATCATCAAGGTAAGAATTTAAACCGAGTGATGTACATGCCTCAAGAACATGTCACTTACCATAGGAATTCCGTGAATCTAACATCTCAACCGTGTCAGATATTTAATAAAAAGCAATCGTTATGGATTCTGCATTAAGGATCAAATGACTCTAAGGCTTAAGGTTATGCAAGAAATTGATGTAAAAATGTAAATCTCAAATGGAGGATTGGATTTGATGCATTTTTCATGATAATAAAAGATAATTTCAATGAATTTATCTCTTTATAATTGTAATCTCTTTATTACCCCCAAAAATCTCAAAGTGTTCCCATGATACATGTAAGCACAATGAATTAATCAACTTCTCTTTCTCCGTTCTTCATTGATTTCAAAATCTATTCTTAGGAAAAGTATCATATCCTTCACCTAACCACATATAATCTAAAAATCGTCAATCTGAAAAAATGCTGACTTTGGATCCTCAAAAAATACTACCCAATTGTTTTTAAATATTTATATTTTTTTATCAAGATAGGTGAAAAATAAAATATAATGAAAAATTGAATGGACTTCCCCCATATCACAATATAAAATCGTCATAAAAAATATCCATAATAATTTACATCCTTGTATTCCCAATAAAGATCCTCCCCCATGCTTATTATTTTAAATATCATTAATGTAATATAGAGGAACTTAGGAATGGATAAAATATACATGTAACACTACTCATTTCTGAACAAGGATATTCATGGATTCTACGGGCTTAAAAAGGATTAATTCATGGTGGGACTCTAGATAAAGTTTAATAAAAAATTATGCCTCAATAATTTTAAAAGTTATTATATTTAGTCATAGTTTTGATAAGATGCAAAGAAATTTCTTTAAGAAAACATGACAATGTTTCTCAATAAATATACTAAATAAATAATGGATTGTATTGGCTCAGTGGATGTCTCAAGAATGAGACTAATGGATTAGAAAATTACTCAATGCAATCCTTATGAATAATTAAATCAATGAATGCATATATCATAAATTCAAAACATGGACAAATATTAGAAAATTATTGTTTGCAATGGTCAACATGCTCCCCTTAATCATTATATGTAAAATTATAATCAAAATTATCATCTATACTAATTCAATCTCAAATGTTCTCATTCATATTTATTGAAAAATAAATATAAATACATGGAATGATAATAGTCAAAAGTAGTTAATGTCTGGAACTTTAGTTTATTGAATAATGAAACAAATGTGGGAATGAAATTGGAAATTAATGCTTTAAAACAACTAAAATGATGGTAAATATAATGAAAAAATAAATAATTGAAATTATTACACCCTTCTCAAATTAAAACATAAAAATTTGGATTCTTACTGGTTGCTTCTTCTTAACACTTTTACCTATGGTATACCTAAAAATTAAATTGAATCATGTAAAAGTATAGGTCCTTTAAATAATTCAAACCAAGATAATGTAAATTGAAGTTAAATCCTAATATAAAATTTAATTATATGAAAGCAGTAAATCTATGTTCCTAGAAAGCAACAAACAACTTGGGATGCCTCATTGAAGCTTCTCTTATTTAATAGTCATTTAGTTCGACCATACATGGGTTAGCTAACAAGAGTGTGGTATGAATCTAACTATCTCGTATTCACCCAATCATGACTTTCAATTCCACCCTTCTAATCAATATTTCTCCCCGTTGGATTTGGTGTGCTAGACATATGTTGTAACCTGAGTCTAAAAAGCATGAGTATGTCCGAGAGGATCCTGACACCGGTCCAGAGATGTTAAATTTCATTTTATTTTAATATTGTTTTCATGCATTGAGTTACCTCAATGATAGATTGTTTTTTCCCATCTAACTCCACATCATAATCTATTGTTGCTACCACTTCTTTATCTTCCACTATGAAGTCACTATAGGGTGTAGTTTTCTCATAATCATCAAGCTCATAATATTCTTCCTTCACAAATGCTTATATTTTTTCAATAATGTTTTATAGCATCTCAGAAATCAAGATTACTTCTTTTTCTTCTTTTGCCAACGGTATTTGTTCTGTGATAAATCATTGTAGAACCTTAGTAGTCTAGGTTCCACTCTGTTTATTTTTTTTCATTTTTTTATTCATCTTGTTGTTTTCTGCGGAAGTTTTCTCACACCATTCATGTTCTATATCAACGTAACCCTCATTGTTGTCTTCTAAACATTCAAAATCAATGTCATCTGGATTATTATTGATATTAGAATCATAAGTGTTACTTACCACTATTTATTTTTCTTCTATTCCGTGTTCGAGATGCTCCTAATATAATTTCCCCTCCAGGTTATAGGGTTCTATGTGTTCAATTCTTGGGTAATGTTGTGGTAACTAATTGGGTTTAATTCTTATTGTTTTAACATTTATGAGTAGTTGTCCCATATCCTCCAGTAGGAAGGAGAAGTTCTCCTTAGTAGTCATCATACTTTATAGTCCTTCCATCCCAACCAAAAGTAACCAGTGCAATGAAAATTAATTAATGTAATAAAACTCCTATTCTAGAATGATTACACATAATAGATGAGAAACATTTTTGATTAAATTATTTAACTAATAAATTCTCTACTCAAATCCCCAGAAATGGAACCAACAATTGATACCTGCTCAGGCATCGTTAATTATCGTTGGGTTACAAATTTGAAAATTTATAGACACACAATGAAATAAGTTCTAGACTACATGGTATTACAGGATTTGAAATTCCAAGGTCAATACCAGAGGGAAAGGGTTGGAGAAAATATCAATTAAAAAAGACAAACCTAAACTAATTTTGAGCGAAATAAAAAATATAAACCAGGGAGCATTGGTGTTTGAAGAATGTGAGAGATAAAAATATAAATTGTGTGTCGGATAGTAATGAATGAAGGTTCATAAAGAAAAAAGTTATAAATTAATTTATTAACAGTTATTCAGTCGTCATAATCGGGTATTAATGAGTTCAATGTTCCTAATAATTTCATTCCATTCTAAACATACTATTCTAATAGTCAGGTTCATCAGATTGAAAAGGATAGGTAACCTGAATCCTAGTTTAAACCTAGGGAAAATACTAACCAAATAGACTTGGTGTCAGTCTAAACCCCATGTCGTACATTAAAAGAAGGCATTCAATCTACTTAGGAAATTTTCCTGATCAAAGATAAAAATACATTAAACCCTATCTCGAACCCTAATCACAATGGTTATTCTAGAATATTTAAAAATGATGATATAATTAATACTTTAGTGTTGTATGTTTTAGAGACCCTACAAAATGAAATGGTTGTAGCTTATACCTCTTTCAATGTTCTTATTATTTTCCTATGAATCATGACTCACCTACCTCATTGATTTGGTTAAGCTTTCTTGAACACCCTTTAATGTTTCAAAAATCCTTCTATTATATGTATTCTTTTAATTTTTCTTTTTCAATTATTTGTTTTCTAATTTTATAACAAACTTATTTTTCATCTCATGAACCCATGTGTCTATGTGGATGTTGATGATTCAAAGACTCTAGTGTTTTTGCTGTGGATTTATGTTTTTTAGTAATTATAGGGTGGAAAAGAAGTGGTCTTTGGGTCCTGAACTGAATTTTTTTTCATTGTGTAGATGTCATAGTCATTTTATCTCTACATGTAACTATGAAAGAATGCATTAGGTGAGTAAAATACTTGTATGACATGAATTGGGGATATATTTTGGCACTATCCCTACTTATTTTCATTTGATTAGTAATGAGGAATATCTTCATAATCTCATTCAGAAAGAAGGATGACCCTCTAATCTTATTCCTAATAGGGAAGACATATTTACCATTAGAGGAATCCTTTTATAAAAACCTTTTAAAAAATTCATTTAATAACTGATTTAGCAGTGTTGAGGGGATTCTCAAATCTGATTCTTTGGATCCAATGAAAATTACTAAAATCCCCCAAATATGTTGAATAAGTGCGGCCTGGTGGAAAACCACCTCTTGAGGTGGTGCTTCATGAGGTAGGTAACATAATTATAATGGGGTGAATTTCTCAGGAAACTTTAAGGGAGGTATCTCTAGTTGAAGAGTGGGTTGGTTGAATGTCATTTATAAAGAATTTATTAGAAAGGATATGCAAATTATTAAATTTTGTACCATTTTTAGTGTCTGGGAATTGAGGGGTCGATTCAAGAATAGTATTTTTCAGCATTAACAATGAACTCCTCTGATAGGGATGGATCATATGAGGAATATTTAGGTGAGGATTTTTCTAGTCATTTAATAGATGAAAGTTCAATGGAAAATTTTAATAGAGGTGTTTTCAACCTGATAAAGAAGAATAGTCAGAAAGGTCATTAGGATTCGACAAGCAACATTATAATCAAAGACAAGAAGACCAAAGACAGTAAATAATGTTCTCATATAACTAAAATAATAGAAACAAGTCTTATCATAACTATTATAACAAAGAAATCAGATTGTGAGATATTTGTAATGGGTCAGGAGAGGGGGGAGAGTGGACCTGATGCCTGGAAAGAAAATTCCTATTTACAGGGGTTCTAGAGGTCTAGGGAAGGTTGGTGGTTTAGAGGAAGATCAGCATCAAATGAAGTAGGTTCTAAAGTAGTGATCGTGTCACTAGTGAGTTAATTTCGGTTATGGTTAACACTGGTAATGATGGTCCATATAAATAGAAATGGGACGCAGGTGTAGAGACCCTAAAAATGACAAAAAATGTGGAGATGATTATGAATTATTAGGAATACATTTTTAAGGATGTGTTCTTAATTAAATCCTCACAAGTGGATGTTGACAGGATGTTCTAAAGAGTTATTTTGGAAGACATTAACAGCGAGCAGTGTGTATCGACAAAAAGAAGTATAATATTATGAAAAGAGGTTTCAATAAAGGGAAGATAAACTAGTAGGACCACATTCATACTTTGTAAAAGTTGTATGAATGTTTTGAAAACACCATCAAGGGGGATCTAGATACTAAGGAACTGATCTAAATTGTAAATTATATCGGGAAAAGGTTTTTCGTAGGATTAAGATTTTTTTTATTGAACTTGTGATATCTTATGGTGTATAATGTTTGTGATTGAACATTTTTGGTTTCTCACTTTCTCTATATATGGTTTTTTGAAATAAAGCATTAACGTTTAGTCAATATTGAGTGTGAACCAAATATAAAATTTTTACATTCACAATATTGAGCCTGAACTAGATGATGATTATCTTGGTTCACATGATTCAGCATGAACCTAATGAAAATCAGATAGTTTTACATAATTGAGCATAAACCTGATGCATGTCAAATAGTGTTACTAGATTGAGTGTCGACCTGATTTATTTATCCAAGTTCATAGTGTTTTAATTTCCATATTCTTATGTATTTTCAAATGTTATTTGTTATGATATGTTTTAAGGGCATGTTTTAACTCCATGTCACATTTATATGATTATACTCTATGGAAGATGTTTATTATCTCAGGATTCCACTCTCTTTTTCTATAGTATATGATTATTTTATTTTATGGTTTCATGCCATTTTATCATGATTTTTGGTCTAATTTTATTCTTCCTTGAACGTTTAATAAGATATTTCTCCCCTACCAATGTTTTCTTATATTCTTTTTATCCAACCCTTGAATAAATATTTATATGTTTTACCTTATTAAGTGTCTATGATCTCCCCATAGATATATTTCGATTCCCTAGGTAATGAATATGTTTATAACTTATGAGAAGACAAGAATGGATTCTAGTTTGGTATGATTATGGATAATTGTTCAAAATTACTGTAAAATAAGTTTCCTATGTAACTGGACATCAAAAACACTAAAATAATTGTTCGTGGTATTGTGTATATGTTTATGAGATAAAAATTTTAAATCATTAAAATATACATATGTTTATCTTGATTCGTCTAATATGGTATAAAAGATGGTTACTTGAGAAAATGTTGTTAGCACCAGATTCGGGAATGCGAGTTTGGGGAACCTCATGATGTTTATGTTTTCTTTGAGTCTCATGATATAACTTTTTGTTATGATCAAGGATCAAATGCATAGAAGTAGAATACATGATTGATTTTAGAACTATGAAAATGAAGAAACACAAAGGTGGTTTTACTCCATATATAGATAGTGAGGTCCCTTCAAATCATTCAACTTTAGAGTTTATATTGACCATGTATACGTTGTTTTATATATTTATTAATATTATTATAAAATAGATGGTTAAAATTTGGGTTTATTTATGATTAATATTTGGTTCAATTTTTTATTTTTTGTGTTTTAAATATTAAGATTTTTTCATTTATTCATGTATCATACCCTCAACACTTATATTGTTCTAGGAGATTGAGAATGCACCTTAGGTATATATAAGTTCAGTTCATGTATTATGCGAAGATATTAATTTTTTTTGTTATAAAATGGAATCTAAATAAGAAAAATAGTTGGTTCAAAGTTAGGTGGTGGAATAATTAGCCAAAAATGAGAAGTATCATCTTAAATAGCATGGTCACCATATTTATAGTGGAATCTCCAACGAACTTAGTGGTCTAATATTGATTAGTGGTGGTGAACCCTTTAATAGGATTCCTTTTTAGTATAGTGAGGTGTATTTTTCTTTATCATTTAATAAAAATGATTTTATTTGGAATTTTACACACCATATATGGTTTTATTTAGTGTAATACCTCTATAAATATGTTTTTCATTCCCAAATTTTTATGATTAGGAACATAATATATTTAAAATAATTTTTATTGTTATTGGATACGTTTTCATTCCTTATTCTATGATATAAGTGTTGATTTATAGAGTAATTGAGGTATGCATATATATAATTTCACTTATAATTATATATTAATGATTTAGAAAATTGGAGAATTCATATTTTATATGAGATTAATTTTCTACTGATTTAAACGGAATGGATTTCCATGATTTCAAATTGGATGAGATATATATAAATGGAGATTCTGAAATTTTGCTGTAAAAAAGAATATGATTTTACCTTTGTTATAAATATTTTATAATATGAATAATGTTTTAAAAACCATGTTTGAAATAGAATTTATTGTTATTCATTTTATAAGACGTTATAATATGAAGTATTTTCATTATTATTGAAAATGATTCTTCGAGGAAAAATGATTTTGAATTATTTTTGGTTATTTATATAATCAAGGATGTTTATGAATGCCAATACTTTATAGGATGGTTTATATTTTTGAAAATTAATTTTTTAATATATTACATTGGGTGAAATCATAATAGAATTATATGTCTTAGGGATATTATTGTAAAATGTTAGGAAATTATAAAATAATAGAAGGCTTTTATCAATATAAAATTCACTAAATAATTCTATAATGAATTATAATGACATATTTTATTAATTTAATAATTTTCAATGGTATTATAGTTCATTTTATGCTTTACTATTTTTATTGATAATTAAAGTTGACAAAATTAGTTAGTATGAATTCATTATTTATAATTAATAGAATATATTTAATTTTTTTGTTTAGTTACTTTTATAGTGTTTTTAAATTCAAGTGAATTTATTTTTGATGGGACAAAAATGTATCTTTTATTTTCAAAAGAATTTTTTTGAAAGGTTATGTTCATCAATTTTAAGATGGGGTTGTTTAATTTTAATTTTATTTAAATAAAACATGAATTTTGAAGACAAATAAATTTAAGAAAAATTAACATGAGGTTTCATAAAATAATTTATTATTTTGAATGATTTATGATATTCAGTTAAACAGTATTCTTAAAATTATTTATAAATAATTTGGTGTCATGTTTTTTTATTCAGGTTGAGAAATTATTAATATGATATTTATTTTTTTGTGATATGTATGTTATACATTTTTAATTTATCAATATATATTTTTAAATTTTCATATTGTTAGTAAATAGTCATGTGTTTTAGATGAATTTTATTAATTATATTTAGATGAAACCCCACTATATTACGAATTTTTGGGTTATTCAAATGATGGTTATTCCAAATATAATGTTTAAATATTATTAGATAACTTTATATTTATAGTTTTAATGAAAAACGACATTTAATTCCACCTGAGATTCCACAAATGAACCCATATAGTAATCCATATCTTTTTGTTCATTATGGTTTTCTTATATTTTGTTATTATAATTAATGATCATTTCTTTTATAATGTACTGAAGAAACTACATGAACTATTTTTGGGAGAGGATATTTCTATAGTTTTGTATTTTTATTGTTTTTTTCCATGTGTTTTTGTTTATTTATTGAGTTGTTTTAATGCTTTTTAAGATTCTATAAGAAATATTATCTGAATATTAAATAGTGATGCCTTAGGGAAGTCCAATATTTTTTTATAAACCATATAAATAAATTCTATTTGGAAAATATGTTTGATGAATCAAATCTTGACATAAAAACACTGAAAACATAAACATAAAAATAGGTAACTTTTCTTCCAATCAGAAGTTGAACCTCAGGAAGCCTCTGAAAATGATATTTAGATACATATTTTTAACTAGAGTAAAACGGTAAAATGGGGACTGATTTTTAAATCTACCTAATATGACCATGAACATGTTTGTTTGTGTGTGTGTGTTTATCCATTAATAAGAGATGGAATGACCTGGGAGCAAGCTGCTCATGTAATGTTTTTCATGAAGTGTATAATTAACATTCTCTAATGGTATGCCTACTATCTAGGGATTGTATATTTTAATATTATATACACTAAAAAAACCATTTTTGTTTCAAAATACACAGCTATTATTAATCCAATAAAAGCTAGTTTTCAACATGGATTAACATATTATGGGAATTATAAACATAGATGATGAAGGGTTGGAGGTGGTAAATGTTGCAACCCAAGAAAATATCTAATAATTTCATTTAATTATGCAATTATGTTGTCAAATTCATTATAAATGTATATTTAAATTAGTGATATTTTTAATAATTAAAGAATTTATACTCTTCGAAAAGTAACTTTCCTTTAGGAATAGTAACTTGGCCATCAGGAATACTAATATGGATAATAGAATTTTAACCTCTCTTAATAAATTATATATAAAATTTATCCATCTTATAAGTGAAAACAAGATATATTTATAACATTAATCAATTGAATAATTTTTTTGAAAATTAATAATTATGTGTTGGAATTTTTTTAAGGAATAATTATTTATTAACAATATTATAATTAATTTAATTATTAAAAAAAATATTCTCCTTACATATATTCATATATTATTATTTTTGTGTGTTATAATTATAAGATAATTTCATGATAATTAAATTTATTTTTTATTGTGTTATAAAATCAGTTGTTATTTTAAATTTGTTTTTTCAATAAATTTTGATTTTACATAAAAATTACATTTCTAAAATTTAAACCAGTATATTGATAAAATGGAGTTCATTTTTTTAATTGTAAACATAAAAAAAATTAGGGTTATTTTTTGGAATTTTGATATACTTGAATTTTTTACTGAGTAATGAAATACGACAATTTATGAAAGAATATAAATACAAGAATTATTGATTCTTGGGTGTTGTTCTTCTATGTTAAGCACCCTTGGTTGTAGCTCACATGAACTAATTACAATATTTAGTCATAAGAACAATCACCCTTTCTTTTCTTGAGAAAAATAATAAAATAATGGACCCCCTCCCCTCCACTATAAATACCACCCTCATCTCCTCTTCTCCTCACACATCTGAGGCCTTGGAAATTGTACAAATTATACCAAATAATTTTCACAAACCTTTTACCCATGTCAAAGACTTTCTATTATCACCAAAAGTCTATAAATAAAAGCTTTAAGGAGGTTCTTAATGAGGCAATTTCCAGAGGTAAAAATCCACATTCATTTTTATTTATTCCCTTTTTTATTAATTATATTTTATTATAATTTCTACACCTCCCCTTATCCATGAAGAATTAAAACTAAATAATCATATAGAAACAAGAATTTTATCATGTCTGTAGAAAAATTCATCTTGATACATCTCCTCTATCTTTCATTTTAAAAAAAAAAACATCATCTGTGATGTGTCGAATTACATACATTGTGGATAATATATTTTCCACTTCCATTACCACCTTTATGAATTATAATAAAACCATTTTATTGGATGAAATATATTGTAAATCATACGATATAACCTATATAATGTTATATAGAAAACTTATATACTTAATATTATATTATGTAACGAAACTAGTTTTTGATTATGAAAGAACCGCCAAAATGATCTAAACAAATATCTTTAATGTTTGTACTAATTATTCATCATCATATCTAAAAATGATTTACGGTATCATTTAATATTCTGGAAACATATTAATAACATTTCATTTTAATTATTTATATTCTCATCCATTTGATAAAAAATATGTTACCAATCGATCGTGGAAATCATGTAAAGAATGCACCCGAAATAATGGAAATATTAAAATATTATTATTAAATGGGTGAAATGATGGTAGAAAATGATCATATAAGGTGTTATAAAAATATATTTGTTTCTGTAAAATTTTAATAACACTATTTAAATCATTATACATGCGGTTTATACATATTTGAAGTAAGAAGACCCCGAGGTTAGGGAAATATTAACCCAATTTCAATTCTTTGGGTTAACATTATACATTAATGATTTCTTAATTATAATAGTATTTTGGATATTAATGTTTAATATATTAATTTTTATTTTGTGGATTTACAGTGAATAAACCTATGCTTTTCATATTATTAATCGTATCTTCAATTATATGGTATATGTAAGGGACTCCCCTCTAAAATCCACTTTTATATTTCTATTTTTACTAAATTAAAAAAGAATGTATTTATAACATTATTCATGTTTTAAGGTATTTTTTTGGAATTGTTTATGATGAAATGTGGGACATATATCTACCTCTAATGTATTGGGCATGTTTATGTTAGCATTCAGTCGTATGGTTAATCAATGTGTAACTCTGATTGTTACACCAAAAGGTATTCGTGAGGCTTACATTATATGGTAGTTGTGAGGGTTAAAAACTACAAGGAATCCATGACAGACCCAATAATAAGGAACTAATACCACATGTATAATATTTGGTTTATTTATTTTTTCTATGATTTATGTAAATATCTTATTTCATAAAGTTTTTATATGATAATTTGTGGGTGAGATATATGTCTTTGTGAAAACGATTTCATACATTTATACGTATTCATGTACTAATGGTTTCTCTTCTTATTTTTATATCCCTTATTTATATTTTTATACTAATCCTAAGTTATAAAAGGTTTTTTATGGGGTGTAAGGATGGGTCAAACAAAAGCATAATCCAATAATAATGTTGTGAATAAATTACATGAAAAGATTTCATGTTTTTATTATAAACTTCTATATTACGAAAAAATTGATATTGGTTTAGTTGTACCCACTTTGTTTGCTTGTGGGTTGATATGTATGAATTATGTCCTAAAAATCTAAAAAAATAAATCAAAAAGATATTTTGTAATGGAAAAGGTGAATTCTAAATTATTTTACATGATTATTCATTTTTACAGTTAGGTCCTTATAGATGGTATTTGATCATGGTTTAGATAACATTAGGAATTATAATAATGTTAATAAAATACAATAAATGATTATTACAGTATGTTAATGTTTAAATGATATATAATTTTTATATTACCATGTTTCTTCTTCTAAGATATGTCTGTTCAATATGGTTTTCGGCAGATGAAACGTAGATGCTAAAGTTAGAAGAAACCAAGAGGTTGATATGATTATAAATATATAACCTAGAATGGTAGATATAAGAAGCGATTAGTTTTTGAATGTAATGGATCACATGACATGGGTAATAAATTGTGTTGGCATACATGTAATAGAACAACCAAAACTACCGTAAAGGAATATGATGATAGTGGAACATTTTATGAGGAAAATAGATCATTATTTTAGTGGATATTCTGACATAGTGTCATATGAATGATGGACTAAGCTTCTTGACAAGATATCGGATGTCATGTAGTGTTTGGATAATCAATATATTAGTCTTTAAATTTATCATTTTGAAGGTGAATTTGACTAGTGGTGGTCATTGGTCAAGAATTCCAGGGATGGGGAGGAGATTGATGCCGCAGAATGAGATGAATTTTAAAATATTTCCCTCAAAAATATTTTCATGAGGTTGTTCAATGTAGTATGGAAAATCAATTACATGAATTGAAGGAAACCGAGGAGGATTTAGAGGTCGTGTATGAAGAAACATAACCATATTTTCAAGGTATTCCGTTGATATTATTGTTAATCTGGATAAAAAACAATCATTTTTACTCAGGATTGACACCTCGATATCAAAGTGAATTTTCTTCTATGAATTTAAAAGTTATGAGAATCATGTTTTATGTATTTAGATTGAATAAATTGAGTTTTTTTATTATCATTTTGACTTATAAAACATGAAAAATAAGAGGTCTTGATGGAAAGTGATGTTTAAAAATTAATCAAATAAATATTAAGGTAAGAAAGTATAGTTACTTGTTTGCGAAAAGTGTTGTAAAAAACACTGGGGAATGCCTTAAGAAACCCAGGAAGTGTTTTAAAAGTGGTATGTTTGGTAAAATGGGGTGATATTGTAAAGAAAAATAATTTAAGATCAATTTTGATTAGAAATCTATAAAGTCTTTTAAATGTGGTGAGATGGGTCATTATACAAATACCTACATAGAGAAAGATCCTAATAATGGAAATATGTAAGGTTATAAGTAGAAGGGTGTAGTGAGATTCTTTACAACTACTTAAATAGATGTTGGGCCATCCAATGAAGTGGTATTAGTTACATTTTTTTTACAAGGACGTTTCTAATGCATTTTTTGATATGTGTTCAACACATTCCATTATTTCAGATAAATTTTATGGTAAATTGGAATTTTCAACTCAAGAAATGAGACTAAAACTTATGGTAAAATTAGTATGGGTAAATATTACAGATAAACAAAAATATAAGAATAATTAATTTGTTGTCATTGGAAATAAATTTCCTGAAATAATTGTTGTTTTACACTTAGTATAATTTTATTTCATTATAGGTATAGTTATTCTTTTAGTTTATCATTATAAAGTTGATTTAATAGCTAATGAAATTGATTTTTAGATAGAGTTTTAGTTTTTATCCAAGAATGAACACATACAGTTGACAACATATCAAGAAGTTGAGAAAGCATTAAAAGATGGACATAAAATTTTTCTTGCTCAATATTTTTTAAAATAAGGAAACTGTTTAGATTGATGACGTTCTAGTATTAAATGAAAACCTATATGTTTTTCCTATTGAGTAGACAAGTGATATAACTGATCAGGAAGAAGAATTTACCATCGGCTTATTTGATTATGCTACGATAATTTCAAAACCCCTTATCAAAATGGATCATGTGGAACATCCTAAATTGAAAAAATAGTTGTAGGTTTTTCTTAATAAAGGATTCATTAATCTTATCACTATACCATGGGGTGATACTATTTTGTTGATTTAAAAGGATGATAATCCCCTAAAAATTTTCATTGATAATAGAGATTTGAATAACATTGTTGGACTCCCCTATTTTGATAATCCCAAATCATGTTTCATTTATTTTATAGTCAGGTTTCATTAGTTTTTATTGTTTTTATCATGTAAAAATTAAGTATTTTTAATCTCACTGCTTTCTTGATTATGTTTTCATAGTAAAAGTATCTATGTAAAATGTCACCAGTATGAAGGTCTCTATTATGAGCCTTCTGTTTAAGTCACTGGTTGAGTCTACTGTTGGAGAGGTCAATGCTAGACAGTTACCGCTAAGGAACCTTAACACTGAGTTACCATTGCGAGTTCACCACTATGAGTCTTCCATTTAAAGGATATTATTATAGATATACAACTAGAGGTTAATGAAACAAGGTCACAGATGGGAAGACTACCCCTAGAATATTACTAAAGTCACTACTAAAAGGTTACTATTAGATGCTTACTGTTTTAAGCTTACTACTAAAAGGTTGATGTTATGATATTACCACTGGATGTCTACTGATGAAATGTTACTACTGGAAGAACCTTTGTAATTCATACATCTACTGATGATAATATTACTGTTTCAAGCCTACCATTGATAAGCTAAATGTTGAGAATGCTACTGCTACAAGTCTACTGATATATATACTCTTTTATTCGATACTTTTTCGAATTTCTTAAGATTATTTTAACTATAATATTTGGTAAATATAATGCTTCTATCATAAATAAATTTTGATTGAATATATATAGGGAGACCGTATGAGTTACGAAGAAGACATCATGTGGTTTGATCATTCCTACTGTCAGAACTCAAGAATAAAATAGAAGATTGAACTAGAGAAGTCTATGTTGGGTGAGATACATTACATGACTGACCTGAAGAACAAGGAGAAAACCCCAATACTTACACTGTAAACCCAAGAGCTTCATGAAGATAATTTGGGAGAACAGATTCAATGGTACCTTGGTGTGCTTCGTCGAATCTCTTTCAAACTAAGAAGTTTATCACATTAGTACCTGGAATCCAGAACCTGAAGTTGTGATACTCTATTTTGGAGACACCTTCTAGAGAAGCACTCGAACTACAATTTCTTAACACCAAGGAGTCCATAGCGGAACTGAAAACACAAAGAGCCTTCTAAACTCAATAATCATAACATTATCTCTATTTTGTTTTTTATCTTACATTATTTAGCAGTTTGTGTTTGTCTGTTACACACACTCTGTCTCATGTTCTTAACCTGAAGGATACTGAAAATCCACACACCAATCACTCTTTACATTTTTCCCCCACATATAACTATATAAGAGGCCATGCATGGCCCGGTTGTTTTTTTGAAGAATTTTGGTAGAGGTTGTGAGAACTGGACAGTTTGTGAAAATTGTTGTAAATATCGATACATGTTGTGTATCATGTTTATTGTTAATATAAACTACTTGGTGGTATGTGGTCAAAAAGGGGACAAGATTAAGTATCTTCTGGAGACTGAACCTGTTATTTAATTATGTTGTGTAATTTATTTTTTAACACTCTCTTTTTCTATTTCAAGCTACTTATAATTTCAAAAACAAAAAACTGTTTTACATTAACTGTGATAGTTAGTTTTAGATGGTGTGTATATGTGTTTAATTCCATTAACTTGTTCCAAAAGTTGGAGAAGTTTTTTACACTGATTGAACTGAGGGATAATCTACCTTTGAAAAACTCATTGAGAAATTAAACATTTATACCTTTACTACCTTGATTTACTAGGTTGTTTCAAATTGGGGGATTTTATTATAAATATTTTAATAGAAATTTTATGTAGGAACTCAATTAACCCCCCTCTAGAGATTTCACCTGGACCATCATTTGGTATTAGAGCTATGTTTATTGATACCTTCAAAATTGTTTTTCTAGAATTTAAAATTCTATTCAACTATTATTTTAGTTGTCTCGTAATTATATTAAAATTTATTTCACGGCCAGATTTTATGGTCATTAAATTCCAATTAATTATGGATAAACAAGTTGAGGGTGCAGCTAGAAAAATGCCGCCTTTATTTAATGGTAATAATTATACTCACTGGAAATTGAAAAAAAAAATTTATCTAGAGAGCATGGGTCCTGAAATCTGGGACACAATTTAAGAACAACAAGAATTACCTACTACTGCAAGGGAAACATGGTCTCAGTTTACTAATGTTATGTACAATAATAACTTTAAAGTCATTAATGAATATTACTATTCATTGGTTGATGAGAAATTCAATAGAATCTATTTCTATGAAACTGCATGTGAAAGTTAGGATGTTTTGGCTGTTTCCCATGAGGGAACAACCAATGTTAAAGAAATGAGATTAAATACTTATACTATTAAATATGATAATTTTAAAATTAATTCAGTCGAACCTATCTCTGAAATGTATATCGGGGTCATTGAAATAGTAAATACCAAGAGTCTTTTTAGGAAACCAGTGGACCACAAGGATCATATTATGATATTGCTATGATGTCTACCTAATAGATGGAGAGGAACTTCTATTTATTTCTGAGAATCATGCGGCATAAGCAATCTAACAATGAAGGAACTAATTTAAAAACTAGTGATGTAAGAAGAAGAGATTATGGTGAATCAAGAAGAAGACGAATAACAAAAAAATAAATCTATAGATTTCAAGATTTCTACCTTAAAGAGAAAATATGAGGAAAAGATTATTGTTCATGTAGTTAGTTCTACCAGTAATGATTCAGATTATGACACTGATGAGGAGATGGCTCATCTTTCTAGAAGATATTAAAAGTTCTACCTAAAGAAGAAATTCGATAGAAATTCATACTACAGGGGAAAGTATGATAATAAAGGACATTAGAAAAGGGGCCGAAAATGGAATGACAACAGCAATGAGATAATTTTATAGGATGGTAATTAAAAAATTCATGTGAATGATGATTTCACCAAAATTAATTTAAAGAAGAAATATAAAGACAAGGTAATGGGATATAAAAGGGATATAAAAGCTACTTGGAGTGCATCAGAAGATTGCTGCAGTGGATCTGACACTTCTGATACTGAAAAGAACAGCCATGCAAACATGTGTTTCATGAAAGAAACATCTGAGGTAACATTTAATTCTCCAATACCTAATGCTTACTATTCTGGGAATGAAAGTGAATCAAATAGCGATTAAACTATGAATAAGGAGGGACTTTTTGAATACTACATAATGATTTAAGATACCATTAATAAGATTATGGATAAATATAAATCATTCAAAAGACAACATTCTTTAAATTACATTTATAAGTCTGATTTGTATACTGAAAAGGAAAATGTTTCACAACTATTAAAAGAAAATACTAAACATAAATTATTAAATAAGGAATTAAAAAGAGATTGTAAAAATTTTACTATAGGTATGGATACCTTGAATTAGTTTCTAGGGAAAATAAATTCACCAAAATAAAAAAAAAGTGTCAATTATATCAACCAGGATTGAGAGGTATTATTAAAAAACAATTTCCAAATTCTGGAAAGTTCAATGCTTTCTCTAGTTCTGGATCATCTCTTGGAAAACAATTTTCTAAAAGACCTAACAACTTGTTTATGTCGCAAAACAATTCTTTTGATTATAGGAAAACTATAAGACAAATATGGGTTCCTAAATCATTATTTACTAACATCTTTGAACACAATAACGTCTGGGAACCAAAGTTACCCTATGTTTAATCTGTTTTTCAAAAACTTTTCTAATGATATCTTGTAAACCCTATGGTACATGGACAATGGATATTCAAGGCATATGATAAGAGACTATTCATACTTAAATATCATAATACAATTTGATGGTGGATATGTTATATTTCATGATAATTCTAAGGTAAAGGTCATCGTCTTAGGCCAAATTGGTAACCATAATACTATATTAATTTCAAAAGTAATTATTGGTGATCGGTTAAAGTACAATATACTTAGTATCTCTCAGTTGTGTGATGATGGTTTTAATTTTAAGTTTGAAAATTATGCACATAATGTTTTTAATTCTGAAAATGATTTAATATTCACAGCTCTCAGAAATTAAAATTAAAATTCTATTGATTTAAACACTTTATCTAAGAAAAATGTTTCTTGTATAAATGATTTTCATAATAAATCTTGGTCATGGAATAGAACATTAGGACATTGCAATGTGCACTCACTTAGGAAACTGACTATGTAATGTTTAGTTAGAGACAAACCTAAATTGGAATTCCCACATTAAAATTTTTTAATCACTTTCAAAAGGGAAAACATAACAAATATTCTATTAAACAAAAGAAAAAAGTTTCAATATCTCAACCTCTTGAGTTAGTTCACATGAAGTTTTGTGGACCATCTAAAATTTCTAATTTAAATGGAAACAACTATGTTTATGTTTGTGTAGATGATTTTTCTAGATACACATCGGTATAATTTCTAGCTCACAAAAGTGAAGCATGTTCTTACTTCATTAAATATTCCAAGTCTGTTGATAAAATTAGTGGACTTAGAATTATGACCTGGAGAAGTGATCATGTCCATGAGTTTGAAAATCAGGAGTTTGAATCTTTTTTCTCACATGATAGATATTATACCAATTTCTCTTCTTCTAGATCTCCTCATCAATATTGAGTTGTATAAAGAAGAAATATGACACTTGAAAAGATTACTCGGACTATTATTAATGAGTATGACCTGCCTGTCTATTTTTGGGTTGAAGCTGTTAATATAGCTTGTCAAATATACAATTGAGTTTTAATTAGATCTATCCTTAAGAAGGCCCCTTAAGAGATATGAAACTATAGGAATGAAAATGTTAATTAGTTAAGAGTTTTTAGTTGCAATGTCTTTATCCATAACACTAGGGATAATATTGACGAATTTCCCTCCAAAAGTGATGAAGGAAATTTCTTAGGTTACTCAATCCTTAATAAATCCTATAGAGTACTCAATAAGAGAACCAAATTTTTAGAAGAATTATTTAATGTGAGATTTGATGAGATTGATCTGCATGAACCTAAAACCTCTCTTAAATTTCATGAGGAATATATGTCAATTCTAGACCTTAATGGTTATAATAGTGAACCGCCAGTGAAAACAACTTGTTCTGGAAATTTTCAAGAATCTAAGCTTGTTGAATCTAAACCTATAAACCGCCCTAAGGAGTATAGTACAACCCTATATAGAGGTATTATAAATCTCAATAATAATCCTTTATATGTTGTAGTAGGTAATCTAAATAGAGGGACACAAACTAGAGCTTCTCTAAGAATCCAGTTTGAAAATCATGCATTTATATACGATCTTGAACCCAAAAATATTATTGATGAAATCACTGTTGAATTTACGGTGATATATTTGCAAGAAGAATTAAATTCATTTAAAGGAAACAATGTTTTGGAATTATTAGAAAGACTTAAAGACACATTGACCATGGGAACTAAATGGGTGTTTAGAAACAATGGTGATGAGTCTGGAAATATAGTTCGAGACATGGATAGTTTAGTTGCACACAGATATAGTCATGAACAAGGAATTGAATTTGAGAAATCCTTTTCATATGTAGAGAGATTAGAATCCATTATGATACTACATTCTTATGCATCACATCTGAATTTGAAAGTTTATGAAATAGATGTTAAAATTGAATTTCTAAATGGACTTATAGTTGAGGATGTGATTGTTGAAAACCCCCCCTGGCTTTACAAGTCCCCATTTATCAAATCCCGTTTTTAAAAATTCTTGTGCGTTATATTGTCAAAAACATGCTTCTAGAGCATTGTATAATAGACTCAGTTCTTTTCAAATTAAAAAAGGTTTTTTCTAAAGGGATAGAAGATCCTACTCATTTTATAAACATTATTTTCAAAGTTTTTTTATAGTAAAAATTTATGTACATGACATTATTTTTGGATCCACTTAAAATTATTTATGTACAAAAATTTCAAAGATAATTCAAAATGAATTTGAAATGAGTCTAATGGGGGAACATAATTTTTCCCTTCTATTTCAAAATTTTCAAAATAAAATGGTAAGGTTTTAAATAAATGTAAATATGCTAAGTTTATTTTGAAATGTTTTGGTTTGGATATTAATAAAGGTAGTGATACACCTATGAGTACCACTTTTATGTTTCAAGCTGATTGAACTAGTAAACCCTTGGATCAAACCAGTTAGAGATGCATCATTGGGAGTTTGGTCTACCTTAATACTAACTGACCTGATATTATGTTTAGTGTACGTATGTGTGCTCATTTTCAAGACAATACCAAGTAATATCATTTCATTGGTGTTAAAATGATTTTTAAATACCTCATGTATACTACGAACTTAAGACTATTTTATTCAAGAGGACAATTGGTTGATTTGATAACTTATTAAAATGATGAAATTGTTGGCTGAATGTTAGATAGAAAGAGAACCTGTGAAACATGTCACATTTTGAGAACGTTACTAGTATCATGGTGTAGTAAGAAATAGAATTTGGTTGCATTTTCCACTGCCAAAGCTGAATATTTAGCTTCTAGTAGTGGTTGTTCTCAAATTCTATGGATGAAACACACATTACTAGACTATGGCTATCATTTCAAGAATGTATATATAAATTGTGATAGTATAAGTGATGTTATCATCTCTAAAAATCCATTATCTCATGCTAGGACAAAACACCTTTATGTGAGACATCGCTTTTTGAGAGATCATTATCATAGAGGTGATATCACTCTTGAATTCATTGGACATGAAAATCAATTAACTGATATATTCACAAATCTTTTGAATTCATAGAGATTAAATTTAACATCCCAAGCAAGTGAAGAATAAGACATATTTCATATTTTTTAATATTTTTGAATTAAATATTAATTTTAAATTAAAGGGGATGTTATGTTTGACAGCGAACCTGATACGCAACAACATGTTTCATAGGAATATTACATTGCACACTAATAATATAATATTATTATTTTAAATGGTAGTTAACACCTAGTGGTTATATTGGCGGGAATTAATGAAACTAACAACAATATTATTATACATGTTTGTTAAATGTATTTAAATTATCCAATAAAATTTTAGAGGCTTAAAATGTGAATGAATCTAATTTTAAGCTTAATTTACTTTTAAAGGTCGATTTACCACCTTATAATGGATAACCCTCTTTAAATCTAGTTTTTTTCACTTTAATAAATTATATTTGACCAAATAAAATCCTTCTTTTGAATGGGGACATCATAATTTACTTTTTTCAATTTTTTGGATTTTTTTTGATAAAGTTCATTTTTAATGAATAGTGAAAAATATTGTATTTTAATTCAAAAGTGCATTTTAACATAATTTATTTATACTATTATATTATCTTTTTAAATAGTTTTAAAGTGAAATTAAACTATATTTTTACCATTTAATCCAATGTTGGTCATTGGAATTAATTTCACTTTGATATTGCACAAAAACAAGTATCAATCTTTTGATAGTTATTGTTTTATAAAAACACAGTATTTTGTTTAACAATGGGAATTAATTTTAAAATTAATTAATGGAACTTATATGTTTTGAATTTGGAAAATAGACATAAATTTTTTTATCCGAATATCAAATAATTCTTAGGCTGAATTCTTGGTATTTTTCTGAAAATTTTCAATTTTTGATGAATAGTGAAACCACTTAGTGGTAGTTATAAAAAATGAATTTTTTATTTAAATGAATTTTTTCCACATCTATGAATTGAATTTAAAAAATCCTACATACATGGTTGTTATAAAGAAGTAAAATTTGGTTCATTAAGATGAATTTTGTTTGGTGATTAATAACTTTTGACTTTTATTTATCATGGTTAAAGGTAAATAAGGTAATTCAAGGTAAAAAGAATATTATAATAATTCCAAATTACCTCAAAACTTGTCAAAACCTTATTGGTTGAGTCATTTACTACTGTGGGCATCTTTGGGTCGATTTTGGGACCCAATTTATCCACTTGGAAGTGATAATGACAATTTAGATTAATTAATTTAATGTAAAGATAAAATTGACATTAACAAAAATCTTTAAGTAATTAATTTCTATATGGTGTTATATAAGTCCTATATTCAACTATAAATATTCATTGTAATGATAAAACGATTTCCTACATAATAGTATATTTTATATAAATTTTAGACATTAAATAAATTAAATTATTTATGACACAATAATGATACAATACTTACCTCAGTAATAAACTATTTAAATAAATAAGATTATAATGATTAAAATATTATCCAAAACATGTCCAATTCCTATTGGATGATTTTATTTAGACCATGAGTCATCTTATTCATCATTAATGATTTTTATTACCTTTTGGAATTAAATATCATTATATAATAAAATAATATTTTCACACTTTCCTAAAGAGCCCCTCATCTCCCTTATAAAAGGTGACCATTTCTATCCAATTCCACACACCTCACAAGAAATTTTGCTTGTCCAAACTCTGAAAAATTATGCTACCTACATCCCTATACTCCTCTTATAAGCCTTACCCTTGGAAGAAGGAACTTCAATAAGTCCTTTGGTTCAAACAAAAATAAGTTACCCAAATTAAAGGTAACAGTTTCTCTTAAATTGTTTTATATTATTTTACTTCTCCAACCCCAATTTTTTTTATTCCTTTAATTTGTAACCACACCAGTATCCTTAATATACTAGTATATTTTTAGTAGAGGTATTATTACTACACTTACACACACCTCCATCTAATGGATGAAGAACATAATGTTTCTGTGGATGGAAAACTAAGTCCTCACGAAACGATGATTGTTCAATTACATCTTACCGCCTGTAATGGTGGCCATTATGATGGAACTGTATTTATATGTGATATATATTATGTTTATGATTTCCTTATGCTTATTTACTTCCCATTTATATCATTCCTTTATGTTTTCCATAGTGGGTAAATACGATAATCTCATTTGAGGAAGTGCGGACTACCACCCCCTCAAAGTGATTTGATTCGTTAATGCCTTATGTGGGATGTATAAAAGATGGAGTAAACGATATTATATATGATATTATACTGGAATTATAATATACATATGTGTCATTATGTTTTATTTCAATTAAAATAAGAAAAAGAAATGAATTTAGCATTCATGCGTATGTACGGCTTACCGTCTCCATGAATGGTGCATTTCATTTCTTACCTCTAAATGTTATGTACTATAATGAAAACATATATATACTGGATATATATGATATATATGATTTCCAAATCATGGATATCATTTTGGATATAATGATCCTTTGACCACATGGACAGCTTGTAAATATAAGTTGATCATTTTTTACTCAAGTACCAAATATCGACAAAATGAACTTTATTAACTTAAATGATTACATAATGTCTATAACATGGTAATCATTGATATAAAAGGAATAATAAACTTAATAAATGTTCTTAATAAAGTATAAATTAACTTCATTTTATTATTCAGAAGATTAAAGAATGAATGAGTCAAGTCGGACACGAGGTAAGGGACTTCGTCTCAATATCCTTTCATTGAGGAATTTTTAGTTTTATACACGACATTATTTTGTACGGTGTATAAAAACCTTTGAATTTTCGTTTTATTCAAAGGGAATATTTTTATATTAAGCGTTTTACTAAACGAAAAAAATGAATGTTTTTTAACGTAAGCGGTGACAACGAACTTTCCGCCGCTGTGAGTATTATTTTATCTTTGGCTTTCTTAACAAGCCAGAATGTTTTTAAAAGGAAACATAAATAACATATAATCTTTTTATGTATTTTGTTATTGAAAATGATTTTGATAATGGATTTTTTATTTCAATATCTTGAATTTATATTTCATAATTGCAATGTGGAAATGTTATATTTCCTTTATGCTTAGGTTATGTGTGCTGATCATGTTATGGTTCTTGGGAAATATTTATATATACGGGTGGTTCCGAGATAAACCTAGGGCAGGTGAGCCCAAGATAGATCTCCAATTCATTGGGTAACGTGAAGGAGGTAAACTTGAATGTTTCTTCTAACAGATTTAAGGAATATACTCTGATGGGTATTCCAAAGTAACTCCCTATGTAGTTGTGATAGCTACAAAGTAAGTAAGATATGGATGCCACAAGTTACCTTTTATGATTAATGATTTCTATGTGTCTTTCCTAAATCTTATGATTTCATGAGGTAAGTAAATGATTTCATGTTTTGTATGTATTTATAAACAAATGTTTTCATTCTTTATTTTATAATCCTTACAGAGCTTTTTATGTTCCTCACAAGTTTTTAAATGTTTTCACAGGACTTAAAGATGAATAGGGCCAAGGATGGGATCAAAGAAAAGTCATGTTTTCTAAAACATGGAACTAGACATGGAAATTTTTTTCAAGAGTTTTTATTTTATGAAAGAAATGGAAACTCTGTAGAAATGTCTACCTTGTGATCTTTTTAGATGTAATAGTTATTTCCTAATTCTCTAAAAATCTAAACCTGAAAAGATCCTCAATGTGAATTATTCATTTAATTCCATATTAAGTAATGTTTAAGGCTGGGTCCTTATAGTTGGTATCATAGGTCGGTTTAGATAAATTTAGGTGTTAGGGTATTGTTAATGTAATATCCATAAAGTAATTTATGTTAATATTGACAACATATAGCATTTCCAGATTACCATGTTGCTTTGACGAAGATGTTTTTGTGTTTAGAATGGCTTTCCACAGAGGAAACATGGAAAATCTGTTGGGACAACATCAGGAGGAATAAAACCTTCCAAATCAGCAACCTGGGATGGTTTGAATCAGAATCATGCAGTTTACTATAGTGATGGATCTAGTGAATAAGGAATTGAAAAGAAGATTACTGAATGCTCTAGTTTTGGCACTACCATACAGAAATGGTGAGTTTGTTATCTACAGTGATTCTTCGTTGAAAGGACATGGTTGTGTCTTAATGGAGAATGATCAGGTAATTGCTTATGCTTCACGTAGGTTGAAACTGCACGTGTTAAATTACCCTACACATGATTTGGAATTCGCTATTGTTGTTTTTTCCATAAAAATTTGGAGGCATCATTTGTATGGAGTGAAGTGTAAAATATATACTAATCACAAAAGTTTTAAGTATATATCAACTCAGATAGAATTGAACATGAGACAGAGGAGATAGTTGGAATTAATCAAGGATTATAATTTCACGATCCATTACCATCCAGGAAAAGAAAATAAAGTGGCTGATGCTTTGAGTTGAAAAAGTAATGCTTCATTAACAATGATACGTTTTGAACGAGATCCTTTGGTTTTTGATTTGATAAACTCTTACATAGAAGTTTTTGGTGCAAGAAATTCTTCTATTTTGTTTCAAGTGTCAGTGAAATCATCTCTATCAGACAGAATTAAACAAGCGTAAAAGGAAGACGGCGAGCTACAGAAAAAAGGTAGAGTTGGTTCAGAAGGGTAAGTTGCCCGAAGTTAACGTTGATAATGATTTTGTTTTGAGATTTGGGAAGAGATTATGTGTGCCTTGTGATTCACAGTTGAAGAATGAGTTGTTATGTGAAGCTCATAGTTCCCCGTTTTCAGTTCATCCTGGCAGTACTAAGATGTACAAAGATCTTCATGAGTATTACTGGTGGGATGGAATGAAAAGAAATATTTCTGATTTTACTGTGAAGTGTTTGATTTTTCAGAAGGATAAATCAGAGCGACAATTACCGAAAGTAATGCTTCAGCCTCTACCGGTTCCAAAATGGAAATGGGAAAATATATCCATGGACTTCATTGTGGGATTACCAAAGACATATCGAGGTAATAATCTAATATGGTTCATAGTTGATCAATTGACTCAATCTTCTCATTTCCTTCTTATTAGTGATACATTGTATTTAGATCAACATACTCAGTTGTATATTAAAGGCATAGTCAGGTTACATGGTCTTACCCTCTCCATTGTATCTGATCGTGATCCCAGTTTTACTTCTAACTTTTGGAAAGGCCTTCAGAAGTCAATGGGTACTCAATTAAATTTTAGTACAACTTTTCATCCGCAATTAGATGGGTAGTTAGAACGAACAATTCAAAACTTGGAATTTATGTTATGTGCTTTTATAATGGATTACTAGGGAGGTTGGGACCAACATCTTTCTTGGGTTGAATTTTCATATAATAACAGTTTTTTTCCAGTATAAATATGGATCCATTTGAAGCATTATATGGAAATCGTTGTTAAACTACAACTTTTGGGTATAAAGTAGGTGAGAGGATGCTGACTGGACAAGAATTGGTAGTAGAGATGGTAGAGAAAGTTCAGTTGATTCAGAAGCACATGAGAATAGCTCAGAGCAAACAGAAAAGTTATGCCGATAACAGGAGGAGGGATCATTCTTTTGAGGTAGGTGATCACGTCTTTCTCAAAGTTTCTACGTGGAAAGGTGTGATGCGTTTTGGTAAAAAAGGAATGTTGAGTCTGAGGTTCATTGGAACTTATGAAATTTTGGATAAAGTTGGATCAGTTGCATACATAGTGTCTTTACCTCCAAGTTTATCCCAGGTACACAATGTTTTTCATGTTTCGATGTTGAGAAAGTATATGCCAGATCCATCTCATGTTTTCAGCCCATAGGTAGTTTAGTTGGATGAGAATCTCTCTTATGAAGAACAAACAGTCCAGATTCTTGACCTTAGGGAGAAATTATTGCGGAATAAGGTAATTCACCAGGTAATGGTTTTGTAGAAGAACCATATGGTTGAAGAGGCAATGTGGGAATCTGAAAATGCTATGAGGGATAAATACCCCCACCTATTTTGATATGTGAATAAAAATTGCGAGGACGCAATTTCCAAAAGGGGGGAAGGATGTAACATCTCCTTTAAATAAAGAATAAGACATATTTCATATTTATCAATATTTGTGAATTAAATATTAATTTTACTTTAAAGGGGTTTCTATGTTCGATATCATACCCAATACACAACAACAGGTTTCTTTGGAATCTTACGTTGCACACTAATAATATAATATTATTATTTCAAATGGTAGTTAAATCTTAGACGTTGTATTACAGGGAATGAATGAAACTAACTACAATATTATTATACATTTTTTTAAATGTATTTGCATTATCCAATAAATATTTAGAGGTTTAAAATGTCAATGAATCTAATTTCAAGCATAATTTACATTAAAAGGTCGATTTACCACATTTTAATGGAGAACCCTCTTTAAATATTGTTTTTTTCAATTTAATAAATTATATTTGACCAAATAAAATTCTTCTTTATAATTTTGAATTCAAAATTTACTTTGTGCAATTTTTTGGAATTTTTCTGATAATGTTCATTTTTTTAATAAATAGTGAAAAATATTGCATTTTAATTCAAAAGTGCCTTCTAATATAATTTATTTATATGGTTATATTATATTTTTAATTGAGTTTAAAGTGAAATTAAAATATATTTTTACCATTTAATTCAATTTTGGTCATTGGAATTAATTTCACATTGAAATTGGATATAAACAAGTATCAATCTTTTGATAGTTATTGTTTCTTAATAACACGCTCTTTGTTTTAACAATGAGAATTAATTTTAAAATTAATTAATTCCACTTAAATATATTGAATTTGAAAAAATATACATCAATTTTGAATTCAAAATATGAAATAATGCTTAGGCTTAATTTTGGTATATTTCTAAAAAACTTCAATTTTTGATGAATAGTAAATCCACTTAGTGGTAGTTAAAAAAACTGAATTTTTCATTTAAATGAAGTTTTACCACATATGTGAATTTAATTTCAAAAATATGACATACATGTAAGTTATAAAGAAGAAAAATGTGGTTCATTAAGATGAAAATAAATTTTGATGAATAATAACTTTGGACTTTTATTTACCACGGTTGAAGGTAAATAAAGAAATTTAAGGTAAAAAGAATATTATAATAATTCTAAATTTCTTTATCACTTGCCCAAACCTTATTGGATGAGACTTTTACGACCATGGGCATCTTTGGGTCTATTTTGGGACCCCATTTAGTCACATGGGAGTGATAATGACAATTTAGATTAATTAATTTAATGTAAAGAAAAAATTGACATTAACACACATATTTTAGTAATTAATTGTTATGTGGTGTTATAGAAGTCCTATTTTCTACTATAAATATTCATTGGAAGGATAAAAATATTTCCTACATGATAGTATTTTTTTTATTTTTTTTGGACATCAAATAAATTAAAATATTTATGAAAATAGAATGATGAAGTATTTACCTCATTAATAAATGATTTAAATAAATAAGATTATAATGATTAAAACATTATCCAAAACCTATCCAATTCCTATTGGTTGATTTTATTTCGACCATGAGTCATCGTTTATTAATCTTTAATGAATTTTTGACCTTTTTAAAAGTAATATCATTATATAATAAAATAATATTTTCACACTTTCCTAAAGAGCCCCTCCTCTCCCTTATAAAGGGAGACCATTTCTATCCAATTCCAGACTCCTATCAAGCCATTTGGCTCATCCCAAATCTGACCAATTAAGCTCCCTACATCACTCTAATCCTCTAAAAAGCCTTACCTTAGGCATAAGGCACTTCAATAAGTTCTTTGGTTCAAACCAAAGGGAGTTACCCAAATTAAATGTAACGGTTTCTCTTCAAATTGTTTTCTTTTATTTTACTTCTCCAACCCATAAACTATTTTTATTCCTTTATTTTGTAACACCACCATTATCCTAAATATAGTATTATGTTTTGAGGAGAAGTATTAGAACTACACTTACACACACCTCCATCTAATGCATGAAGAATATAATGTTTCTTTGGATGGAAAACTAAGGTCTCGTGAAACAAGGATTGTTCAATTACATCTTACCGCCTCAAATGGTGGCCATAATGATGGAACTATATTTATATATGATATATATTATCTTTCTGATTTCCTTATTCTTATGTAATTCCCATTTATAGCATGCCTTTATGGTTTCCATTGTGGGTATATACGATAATATCATTTGAGGAAATGCGGACAACCGCCCACTCAAAGTGATTTGATTCGTTAATGCCTTATGTGGGATGTACAAAAGATGGAGTTAATGATATTATATCTGATATTATACCATAATTATAATATACATATGTATAATTTTGTTTTATTTCTATTAAAATAATAAATAAAAATGAAAGTTCCGTTCATGCGTACGTACGACTTACCTTCTCATGAATGGTGCATTTCATTTCTTACCTATAAATGTTATGTACTATTATAAAAAGATGTATATACTGGATATATATTATATATATGATATCCAAATCATGAATATCATTCTGGATATAATTAACCTTTTACCACATGGACAAATTGTAAATATAAGGTGTTAATTTTTTACTAAAGTACCAAATATCAACGAAATGAATGTTATTAACTTAAATGATTACACAATGTTTATAATAAGGTAATAATTGATATAAAAGGAATAATATACTTGAAAAAGGATCTTAATCAAGTATAATTTAACTTTTGGTTATTATTTAGGAGATTAAAGAACGATTGAGTTAATTCGGACACAAGGTAAGGGACTTCATCTCAATCTCCTTTCATTGAGGCATTTTTAGTTTTATACACAACTTTATTTTATACAGTGTATAAACCCATTTGACTTTTAATTTTATTAAAATGGCATCTTTTTATATGAAGTGTTTTACTAAATGAAAAAAAGGAATTTTTTTTAACGTAAGTGGTTATAATGACCTTTCCGCCGCCGTGAGTATTATTTGATCTTTGGCTTTCTTAACAAGATGAAATGTTTATAAAAGGAAAAATAAATACCATATACACTTTTAACATATTTTGTTATTGAAAAGGATTTTAAGAATGTGTTTTTTATTTCAATATCTTGAAATTAAATTTTATTATTTCAATGTGGAAATTTTATCTTTCCTTTCTGCTTATGTTAAGTGTTTTGATCATGTTATGGTTCTTGGGAATTATTTATGTATACGGGTGGTTCCATGATAAACCTAGGGTGGGTGATCTCGGGATAGCCCTCCAATGAATTGGGTAACATGATGTAGGTAAATGTGACTGTTTCTACTAAGTGATTTAGGGAATATACTATGATGGGTATTCCAAAGTAACTCCCTATGTAGCTATGATATCTACAATGTAAGTATGATATGGATTCCACAAGTTACCTTTATGATTAATGATTTCTATGTGTCTTTAATATGTCTTATCATTTCATGAGGTAAGTACATGATTTCATTTTTTGTATGTATTTATGAAAAAATATTTTCATTATTTATTTTATAACCCTTACTGAGCTTTTTATGCTCATCCCATGTTTTGAAATGTTTTCACATGACTTAAAGATGAATATGGTCAAGGATGGGATCAAGGAAAAGTCATGCTGTCTAAAACATGGAACGAGACATGAATCTTTTTTTAAAGAGTATTTATTTTATGTAAAAAATGGAAACTGTATAGATATTTCTACCTTTTAATATTTTGAGATGTAATAGTTATGTCATAATTCTCTAAAACTCTAAACCGGAAAAGATCCTCAATGTGAATTATTCATTTAATTCAATATTAAATAATGTTTAAGGTCGGGTCCTTATATTAAATTACATCAAACATGAGTTTTATATGATTAATTTTATTTAAGGACACCTCACTATTAGGATTCATCATAATTAGGAGACCTCACTATTGGACCTCACTGTTAGGACACCTCACTATTAGGAAACCAAACCATTGGATCTCGCTATTATGACACCTCACTATAAGGACACATCACCATTAAGACACCTCACCATTGGACCTCATCGTTAGGACACCTCACCATTGTACCTCATCGTTAGGACACCTCATCATTATGACACCACACCATTACTATTAGGACACCTCATTGTTATGACACCTCACCATTGGACCTCACTGTTAGGAAACCTCGCTGTTAGGACACCTTACTATTAGAGCACCTAACCATTTCACCACCCTGTTAGGACACCTCACCATTGGAACTCACTTTTAGGACACGTCACTATTAGGACACCATACTATTAGACCTATATGGTAGACCTTAATTTTCTCACTTTACTACTAGCCGACCTTACTGATAGGACTGCGACATCATGTTATCTGCCAGAATCTAAAACGTTTTTATTTTTTTATTTCATGTACTCAGTTTGTTTTTTGATCCCTAAATGTTAAAAAAAGTACTAACTCACTTTTTGATACACATAAATCATATCCTGAACGTTTTTCTCACAATTCCTTGAACCTTACCTACTTCTAAGACCCTCAAATAGTATCAAATAACAATGGAAAGAGTTAAGAGACCGAGGGTTGGTGATAAAGGAGATGCATCAAACCCTAAGAGACATCGAGCTGAGTCTACGAGTGTAGGAAAAGTTATGGAAAAGCTGATCAATTCTTATTTTTTGAAGAGGTAAATCCTAACCAAGAAAGAATTATGTTCAGAATGGATATTGTCGAGAAAGTATCTTGTGTTGAAGGAAATCAAAGCACAATACTGGGCAAAATGCTTCACAAACAACAATGGAATGTATTACCTCAAGCTAGTAAAGATGTTTTATGAGTTTCTGCAGTTCAAAAAAAATCTGAAGATGAGAACCGAATTTTTTCATAGGTAAATGGAGTAGGTGTAATATTCTCTTATTTTTAATGGGATGACTGTTTAAGATCCCCACATGAAGGAATATTTGACTATTACTCTAGAGTGATGCCTCCCACTAGTTTTCTTCGATTATGAAGAGGTTCTGGCCGAACTAATATGGAGTGGAATACCTAGAAAGGTAGTATATTCTGAGATGGATGGGGGAAAATACTTTTTATGTTTATCCATCATGTCTTGAGTCCCAGGAGAGGGGACATTTCTAATTTGAAATACCAGGACATATTTTTTTAGTATTTACTGAATCAAGGACAAATGATAAACCTTTTTTGGGATGCGTTAGATGATATGACTAAGCCTGGATCCATGTCATATTCTTTGTTTCATTCCATGATGATATCATTGATGTTGAAAGTGAAATGTGTCGCTAGAAATAAGGATGAAACCATAGTTTTAAAGGACAAATTCTATATTACCAAAATGATTTTCCATTTTATTATGATAAACTGTAACCCTTGGAAAAGGTAATGGGTGAATGATGAGGATAAGATATATGAAGTCTCCAACACTATTGTCAATCATACTAGGAGAAAAAAATAGAACTAGTTTAAATCCTGATGAATTGGAACCGGTTTATTCAGATAAATAAAATGATGTTGTTGTGAAAGAAAGAGAGGATTCCACTATAGATGATATGAGTGATCCTGACTTTCCTTCAAGTCCCCATGTTTGTGTTGTAACATTTGTTGAGCCTAGTCCACAAATGAAACTTCCTACAAGAGATACTATCTTAGGGGACACTGATGATGAGGAAACCACTAAAGAAGAGTGTGCGGAGAATGTATTAAAATACATTACTGTTGGAGAGACCTCAAAGTATGAGGATAAAGTTTAATAAGATCATGAGGAGTCTGAAACTGCTGATGATGATGAAAGTAATGAAGAATGCATATATCTTAGTCTTTTATTATGATATATATTAATGGGAGAGAATGAAAAGGAAGCAGAAGTTGAATTTGTTAAAGCTGGAATTTCAATGGAAGTGGTAGAAGATTCTGTTGAAGAAGTAGTGGTAGACTGTAATATTGATTCAGTTGATTAAAAAAGAATAGAAGTTGAGACTGCAGTTGTCTATAATGAAGCTCCATGTGAGATGGAGATACCTTTTTCCCCTGGTTTTCTAGTTCAACCAGTGACACTTCTACCTCAATATTATGTAAAGAAGAATGAAGTTGAGTAATTGAAATTATATTTGAAGAGTCTGTTTGATGATAGATCTATTGGGATAGAAAGAATAGTGGGAATGACTCAAGAGAATGTGGCATTTGTTTTAGAAAGAAGAATGTCTAGCATTCAATCAAATCTGCTACATGAAGTAAAGGAATTCCAAAATTAGATATGAAACTTGGATGAATCTGTGGGGGTTGTGAAATAATCAGTTATGAGTTTAGACACATATATGTTTTCAAGAGATCAAGTGTAAGAATGCATTCAGTATGTTATGAGTGTTGTTCAACATATGGTAATGGTGTCTGAGGACATTATGAAGTCTATGGAGGAACACATGAATATTTTGGATAATGATATGAAAAGGTTGTTTAGTGTATTAACAATGTATTTTAAGGAGATTGTGGCTTTTACCATGGAACCTATGTGTGCATCTGCTTCCTCATATGCCTCTCCTATTGTCGATAATGAAGCCTTCAGATCAGTTTTTAGAGAAGAAACAGAGAAGCACTCTGGTGCATGTACCTCAGATCCTCAATCATTGACACAGTTCATTTCAACTACCCGGGAAATTTGTAAGATTATAGGTGATTACATGATGGCGCATACCCATGATTAGAAGGAAATCAATGAACATATTGAATTCTATTATAAAAGGGTTTATACTAAGCAACAGTTGGATAGTCATTTTAATCTACCATTGGAGAACTTAATGATACATCCATTCAATTTTTCTTTTAATGATCAAGTTAGTAGTCATAGATAGTTGACTCCTGCTTTTGAAAAAATCATGGAGAATAATGGTGATTTCATCTCAGCTATGGAAAGAGTAGGAGTCATCATTATGGATTTCATGAATCTCCTTCTTCTGTTTATAAATATGGATATACTCTTATTATTGTCCCTCTAGCCTTTCCTTCTTTCACAACAGCATCGAGATCTACTAGTGCATCCCATTTTCTGACTCCTGCACATGCCATCAAACTCATGAATTTGATGATTACTCATAGATATACTAATTATCTATATTCTGATACATCTATAGTATCTTCTCCTACCTTGCTTACAGATATACCTAGGCTTGTGTCTCCATCTTCTGAACCTACCTCCTCAGATCCCAATGGAAAATCTCACTTGTTCATCTCTAAAGTCGACTTAATGTAGGATATTTTATTTGATAGGGATCATTGTCCTCTTTTTTGTATAATTTACTCTTGTTTCATTAATACAAATATCACCTTTTGACTTCTTTTATATTAACTTTATTTGATAATCAGAAATGGAATAATTTTCAAGATTGTAACCCTTGCATATATGAAATTTCTATAAGTATATGCTTTCATATATTTTCAAAAATAATATTGGTTCAATTTTATGTTATTTTAGCTTTGATATATCATTATTATAGCCTTGATTCATTGTAATTATTTTAATCATTTCTCTAATAAATATTGGTTATAGATCTAATTAAATATGTTTTCATTAAGATTTTGATATTTTAATTGAAATGGTTTTATACATGACACCATGTATATTGACTGATACCACTAAAGAGATTAGAAAATGTACTTAAATAAGATTCAATAATACTTATTATAAATTTTCACTACCATAATTTGTGATTATCAAAATGGGGGATATTGTTTGACTGAACTATTTTGATAATCCCAAATAATGTTTTTTATATGATAATCAAGTTTTATTCGTTTTTATAGTTTTTATCGTGTTACAATTATTTATTTTTAATCTCACTAATTTATTTATTATGTTTATTGTGTAAAATTGTCTAAGTAAAAGGTCACCGGTATGAAGGTCTCTATTAAGGCCCTTATGTTTATGTCACAAGTTGATTATTCTATTGGAGAGGTTACCGTTGAGGAACCTTAACATTGTGTTACCAATGCAAGTTCACTTCTAGGAGTCCACTATTTAAAGGCAATTATTGTAGAGATATCGCTAGAGGTTACTAGTACAAGGTCACTGATAGGAAGCCTACCGCTAGAATCTTACTAAAGTCACTGCTAAAAGGTTACTGATATAAGGTTATCATTTTAAGCATATAGCTACAAGGTTTCCGTTATAATGTTACCCCTGGGTGCCTACTAATGAAAAGACATTACTGTAATAACCCTTGGAATTCACACAGCTACAACTGATAAGACTACTATTTCAAGCCTACCATTGATAAGCCTACTGTTGAGAAGGCTACCACTACCATTCTACCAATACCTATAATATTCTATTCTATACTTTTTAAATTTTCTTAATATTATTCAAACTATAATATTTCTAAAATTTAATTCTTCTTACATTAATTAATTTTGATTGTAGACATATATAGAGACCGTACGAGGTACAAGGAAGACCACACGTTGTTTAATCATTCCTACTGTCAGACGTCAAGAATAAAATAGAAGATCGAGCTACAGAAGAATATGTTGGGTGAGAGACATTACACGACTGACCTAAAGAACAAGTAGAACACACCAGCACTTACATTGAAAACCCAAGATCTTCAAGAAGATCATTTGGGAGAATAAATTCAAGGCTGCCTTTCTATGCTTCATCGAATCTCTTTCAAACCAAGAAGTTGAACACTTTAGTACCCGGAAGGCAGAACCTGAAGTTCAGAAAATCTATATTGAAGAAAACATTAAAAGAAGGACATGAAATGCAATTTCTTCACACCAAGGTGTCCAGAGCTGAACTACAAACACATATACCCTTCTAAAATAAATACTAATAATATTAGATCTATTTTGTTATTTATCATACCTTTTTGAGCAGTCTGTGTTTTTATGTTACACACACACTATCTCATGTGCTTAAATTGGAGGATATAGAGAATCCTCACCCTAAACACTCCTTAATTTTTCACCACATATAATTGTGGAAGAGGTCGTGTGTGGCCTGGTTTGTTTTTTCCATGAAGAATAGTGGTAGAGGTTGTGAGACCTGGATATTTTGTGAAAACTATTTTAATGACCAATACAGCCTATGTATCATGTTTATTGTTAATATTAATTGCTTGGTGGATGTTGATCACCAAGTGGAGAGAATTAAGTCTTGACTTGAGACTGAACCTCTTTTTTAATTCTATTTTGTACTTTATTTTGTAATACTCTATTTTTCTATTTTCTATGGCTTATTATTTCATAAACTGAATTCCATTTAACATTAATTGTGACAGTTATTTTTGGTTGGTGTATATATGAGTTTAATTCAGTAAACTTTTATCAAATGTTGGATATGTTTTTTACACTGATTCAACTGAGAACTAATCAACCATTGAGAAACTTGTTGAGCAATTGAAGATTTATATCTCTACTACCTTAATTAACTAGGTTTTTTATATTATAGGATTTTATCATAATTATTTTTAACTGAAATTTTATATAGGAACTCAAAATCACCCATCTTGAATTTTCACCAGGACTAACAACTATTATTGTTAATGATAGGTATCCTTATCCTCGGATTGATGTCTTGTTTTATCATCTCTACGGAGCTCATTATTTTTCAAAATTGGCTTTAGATCCATGTTCCAAAATCTAAAGTTGAAGGAGTATGACATTACGAATGTTGATTTTCGTACTAGATATTGGCATTATGAGTTTGTTGTTTATACCTTTAGATTGAAAAATTCCCTGTTCGTATTCATGGATCTTAGGAATAAAATATACTGTGAATATTTGGGTATGTTTATGGATTTCAATATTGATGACATTTTGGTATTTTTAAAAATTTATAAGGATGAGGAAAAAAATTGCTGATTTTCATAAAAACTATCAAAGAAAATATATTATATGGGAAATTTAAAAAAATATTTTTTTTGGTTGAAACAAATTTATTTTCATGGGAACATTGTAAATAATGATGGGATAAAAGTTTGTCCTATCATGAAAGATGTGGTTAATAAAAGTCCAAGACCTATAAATTTTATAAATAATTGTATTTTACATGGATTATAATGTAATTACCGACTATTTGATAGAAACATTGCACAATTATCTAGCATGCTAACATGTTAATACGAAAAGTGGTTAATTGTTTTTGGATAGAAGAATGATATCTGTTTTCAAAAACTAAATAATATTTTGGGGAATGATCTAGTAATTACCATGCCTTCTTGAAATGTTGGTTTTTTAATCAACATTGATGCTTAATTAAAAGAACATGGTTGTGTTATAGCGAATAAGGATCAGTTAATTTCATATTCGTTAAAAAAATGAATAATTCAGAGTTAAATTATCTCACACATGATTTGGACTATCCACCTATAGGTTTTTCTTTGAAAATTTGGAGACATCAATTATACAAAGCCAAAAGTGATATATATACTGACCATAAAAGTATGAAGTATATATTAAATAATAATGAATTAAAAATGAGGCAACGAAGATGACATAAAATGATAAAGGATTGTGATTGCATGAAAAATTAGCATCCAAAAAATGAAATCAAAGAGGAATATTCCTTGAGTTGAAAACATCATTCATCATTTTTCATGTTATATTTGGAAAAGACCCCTTTATTAATTATTTGATGAATTTATTTCTTGGATGTTGTTGATGTAGAAAATTTCTCTATTATGTTTTATTTGTATGTATAGTCATATTTATGAAATAAAATCAAGCAAGCACAAAAGGAAGACCAAGCGTTGTAGAAAAAGGTAGAATTGGATTATATGGTAGGTTTCCATAATTTAACATTGATAAATATTTGGTTTTGAGATTTTGAGGGAGATTATGTGTACCTTGTTATTCCGATATGAAGATATAAGTTTTGTGTGAAGCTCATAGTTCTCCATTTATAGTTCATCCTTATAGTATAAAGATGTATAGAGACATTTTATTGTATTAGTGGTGGGATGGAATGAAAATTGATATATCTTATTATACCATAATTGTTTGAACTACCAATAGGTTAAAGTAGAGAGAAAATTACAAAAGGGGATGATTCAGGAGTTTATAATTATAGTGTAGAAATGGGAAAATATATCAATCTACTTCATGGTAATACTACCATAGAATTATCAAGGTAAAAAATATGATTTGGCTTATTATTGACCATCTGAGTAAATATGAACATTTCATTTCTATTTGAGATACTATGTATTTAGAAAATATTTCTCAAAGGAAACTCATATGGATTTTCATGTTACATTGAGTTCATTTTACCATTGTATATGACTATGATCTCAAGTTCATTATAAATTTTGGAATGGCCTTCAAAAATAAATGGGTATAGAATTAAATTTCAGCATAGCCTTTCATCCACAATATGATTGACAGAATGAGTAAAAAATTTAGATATTGGAATACATTATTTTAAATTGTTGAATAGATTACTAGGGATATTGGGATCAATATATATCTTTAGTTGATTTTTATTTTGATAAAAGTTTTCACTCCAGTATACAGATGGGACCTTTTAATACATTATATGGAATGTTGTACCGAACTCCATCATTTTTTGATGAATCTTCAGAAATGATGTTTATAAAACCATAATTAGTACAATAAGTGGATTAAAATGTTGAGGTTATCCAGTAACACATGATGAAATCTCTGAGTAGGTAGAATAGTTATGTAGATTATTGGAAGAAAGAATTCTCTTTCAAGATAGGTGATCCTGTTTTCCTTAAAATACCTCGTTGGAAAAGTGTTAGGCATTTTGTTAAGAAAGGTAAGATATGTCGAAAGTTCGATGGAATTTATTAAGCTTTTTAAAATTTTGTAGCAATATCTTACCTAGTAGAATTGCCTCTGATTTTATCTTAGCTACACAATGATTTTCATATCTTGATATTGACAAATTATGTGCATGATTTATCTCATACTTTGAGCGCAGAAGTTTTCCCGTTAGAAGATAAAACTTCTTATGTGGAAAATCTTATTTAAATTCTTAATCAAAGAGAGAAACTATTTTGGTATAGGGTAATCTACAAGGTTAAGGTTTTGTGGAGAAATCACTTGGTTGAAGAAGCAACATGAGAATATGAAAATGCTATGAGTAAAAGTTATCCTCACCTATTTAATAAGTGAATGAAAATTGCGAGGACCCAGTTTACATAAGGTGGTGTAAATATAACAACATAGGTAATTAAAAAATAATTTCTATTAATTATCTAAATAATTATTCAAATTTATTATAAATTCACAAATAAATAACTGGCTTTTATAAGATTTAAAGAATTTAAACTAATGGAATAGTAACATGACCATATGAATAGTAACATGACCATTTAGAATAGAAATCTAGGAAATAGAATTGAATCCTCCTTTAATAAATTATAAACAAAATTTAGCCATCTTATAAGTGAAAATATGATATATTTATATCCCTAAACCTATAATTTTTTTTAAAAAATTTTAATTTCAGTGTAGAAATTTTTGAATCAAATAAATATTTAACTACAATTTTATAATTAATATAAGGATTTAGAAAAAAATATATTTTCATAACATAGATTAATATATTATTATTGTTTTTATTATGATTATACGATAATTTTATGGGAATTTAATTAATATTACAATGTGTTATAAAATCAATTATAGTATTAATTTATTATGTTTCGAATGAAGTATGATTTTATTTAAAAATTTAATTTTTAATATTTAGAAAATTATTTTGGATAAAATTAAATGCATTTTTTAATAATAATTTTCCAAAAATTATTGTAGTGAATTTTTGGAATTGTTCTGAAATACTAGATTTTTAGTGAATAGTGAAATATGATAATTTATGAAATTACCTAAATACATGAGTTATTGAGTCATATATTATGGTATTCTCTAGTATGAACCCACTGTTTGAACTCGCATAAACAAATTAATATATTTAGTTATAGGAACAAAAAATATTTCTTTTATTTGTGAAAATAATAAAACAATGATAAAAATAATGGAAAACACCACTCTTATCCACCATAAAAATCACCGCTCACCCCCTCTTCTCCTTAAACCACTCAAGCATTGAGAATTGGAAAAGTACTTGAAATTATTATTCTAAACCCTCTACCCAACATCTGATACCTTCTGGTATTACCACTAGGCCAAAACCAGATACCTTATGAAGGTTCGTAAGGATGATATTTCAAGAGGTAAAAAACCCATTTCATTTTCTTTTATTTTCTTTTCAATTATTTATCTTTTTTATACTCTATTAAACCACCCTTATCCAAGAGGCTTGAAAATTAAATTATATTAAATATAAGATAATTTTATCATGTTTATGGGAAATTAATCCTCATACTTCTTCTCCTATCCCATTTAATCTAAAAAAACATCGACCGTAATGTGTCAAATTATCAACATCGTGGATGATGTGTTTATAATTTACATTACCACCTTCATGTATGTTCATAAAACATTGTTAATGGTTGAAAATAATTTTATAGTTTATTATATAACCTCCTTTATAATATGAAATTAATTTATATACATAATATTAAATTATATAACAAAACTAGTTTGTGAATATTGAAGAACTGCCAAAATGATCTAAACGAATATCATTAATGTTTTATCTAATGATTCATCAATATATCTGAAATATTATTTATGGTATTATTTAATATTCTAGAATAAAATTAATACCATTTCATTCTACCTTTGCAAATTCTCTTCAATTCGATAAGAAAATCTATTACGAACTGACCATGGAATCCATTTAAAGAACACACACAAAATAATGGAAATGACAAAATATTATTAATAAATTGGTGGAATTATGCTTTAAAATGATCATATAACGTTTTATAAAAGTAAATATGTTTTTATAAAATATTAATAACACTCTTTTAATCACTATATTGGAGTTTAAAAAAATTATGTTAGTAGAGGTCGTGGTATTGAAATTATTATCCAAATTTACATTCATTGGGTTGACCTTCTACTTCATTGATTTTTTCATCCTAAGATTATTTATGATATTAATATTTAGTATATTAATTTATATTATGTTTATTAATAGTGACTATACATATTCCTTTAATTTTATTAATTCTTGCTTCAATGATATGGTATTTGTTAGAGACTCCTCTTTAAAAATCCTCTTTTAAATTTCTATTTTTTACAAAATTCAAATTGAATGTATTTATGAATGAATCCATGTTTTATGATTATGTTATGGTTCTTGGGAATTATTTATGTTGAAGGTTGGGATATATATATCTATCCAATGCATTGGGTATGTTTAGGTTTGAGGTCAATCCTATGGTTACTCCATGTGTAACTGTGATGGTTACACCATAAGGTAGTCATGAGCATTAAATTGTAATGTAGTCATAAGGGTTAAAAATCATATGGTATCCACAAGGGTTACAATATTTAATAAGTACTGTTCCAGGTAACCTATACAATTTATTTATATTTTCGTTGTTTTATTGAAATCTCTTCTTTCAAAATGTACGTATATGATACGTTCTAGGTGAGAAGTAAGTCGTTGTGAAAATTATTTCTTATATTTAAAATTATTCGTGGAATCATGGTATATCTCCTTATTTTTATCTCCCATAATGATATTTTATTTCTCATCCAATGTTTTAAAATATATTTTATAGGGTTTAAGGATGGTTTAGAGAAAAAGATAAACCAAGATTAATGTTGTGAAAACTTTTTCTGAAAATATTTAATGTTTTTATTTATAAACATTTGTATTAGGAAAAAATGGAGATTGTTTTAGTTGTATCCACTTTGTTTGATTGTGGGTTGATATGTATGAATCACATCCTAACTTTTTAAACTCTAATATGAAAATATCATTTGGAATGTAAAAGGTGAATTCTAAATGAGTTTACTAGATTATGTAATGTATAAGGTTGGGTCCTTATAGTAAAATAATTTCATAAACTAAATATCATAGAAGAGTGAATTTGGGTCATGGATAAAAATATTGAGTAAGAGATATTTTATATAGTGTTGATTAGACATTACATTTCACTGAACCAATATTAACTATGTATTGGTAATTGTGAAAAGGGGGGATCAATTCTATTTTTTTAAATGTTATTACTTGAGAATAACTAAGATTTCAAGTATAAGGGAAGTGATTCATGAAAATAATTCATCATATTTTAATATGTTATATATTCATTTTTTAACAAAATATTATAAGAAAGATAATTCTATAGCATTTACTATAAAATATTTCATTCCATTGGTTCTTATGAATATTTTTTAAAATGTCACAGATTTTGAATTTAGTTTCTTTTTTTGATTTTTGTAATAAAATTAATAGTTATTTATTTATAATATGTTGAGTTGGTATTTTGAATTTAAGGTTAATGTAATCTAATATTGTGAAGTAATTAGGAAAATTTTTATAATTACAAGATAAATCACATTTTGATAAGTAATGAAATATCTCAATATTTGAAAAATAAATACAATGTTCTATCTCGTATATGATATGCAACACCAAACAAAAACGGACAATGAAATAATATTATTGAAATAAGACTAATATAACCAAGGCTTGATGGAATGAATATTTTTAACAAAATTATTAAATATATATACATCCTAATCTTTTCTAATTTATTAATTATTTCTTTGAAAAAAAAGAACTCCGTTTTTAGTAAATCCATTTTATTTATCAAAGATATGATATCTTCATAAATTTTTTATTCTTGTGAGAAAATTTTATAATAATTTCTGTAAATTTTTTAAATATTATTTGATAAATAATAATGTCTAAAATAATCATATCAAAATTAGCCTACGGCATATTTTAGGTAATTTTCTGAAAAGTTTTATTTTTTCATAGAATACTAAAAATATTGATTTTAATAGAAAAATGAATATTTTTTAATTATTTATAATTTCAATTTCTATTTTGGATTCATTTTAAAATACATTTAGTACCTTATGGTTGTAAATAATCCGGTTATGGATTTTTATAAAAAAAAAGTAATCTTTAATTTACTATAAAAACATTTTTACCTGAAAAGTGTTTTTTAGAAAACATTTTTATCACATTTTTTAGATTTAATTTTAATTTAAATCCATACACTTGTATGTATTGAATTTCAATTAATGGGTTCCATTTTTTTAATAATAAGGTCCAAATTTAACAAGTATTTCTCTTTATTTTTAAGTTAATATGAATAGAATCCTTAAAATATTTTACCATAGTAAATAGTAAATCATGTAAATAAAGTTAAATATAATATTATATGGACTGTAAAATAACACTAAAACATGCATTAATTTTTTTAGATGATAAATTTGAGTCTTTAATAATCCAATATTCTGTTATATGCAATTTTTTATACATTTGGATTACATTTGGATTTTTATGATATTTTATTTAAAGAGGAGTAAAAAAATTACACTCTTGTTTTTAATAAATGTAATAATTTAAACACGGGGATATCCAGGGGATATGTTTAGTTATAAATAATAATTTTCAAAATTAGGAATTTATCTTCATTATGATAATTTAAAAAAATTATGGATGAAATGTTTACCTTAAATGTTAAAATAACATAGATGCAAGAACTATTCAATTAATAGAAAAACAAAATAAATAAAATTAAAAATACTGAATGTAATATAATATGAGCTAATTAAGGTTATCCAAAAAATTTATATACAAACAAGACATGTTGTGGATGTATTAAAATATTTGGTTTAAATTTTTCTTATTGTATTGATGTTAATTAAGTCAATGTATTAAATATTTAATAAATTGAAATTAATGATATAATATCATAAATAATATTTTATTAAATGATTTAAATTTTTTAAAAATATTTTATTTGGATGTGTATTAATATATGGTTCATAATATCATAAAATATCCATTTTAAATATTTTTTTCCATTTATAGAAACTATAATGAACCTAAAAGAGTAACAATCTTGATTATATTAGTAAGTGTAAAAGGGGTTTAAAAATGATATGGGTAAAAATGTGAACAGAACTTGCATAATTTTTATTTTATGAAAATTTTTAAATTCAAAACCCTTCTATATTTAAAACAAATCATTTTTATCTATTTATAATTTATATTGAATTTAATATTTTGGGAATTTTCAAGAGTTTCTATCCACTTACTTATGAAATACCATCTCTTGTTATCATTGAATCACACATAAAACCCCATTTGGTTCATCCAATCACTACCAAACAAATTCCATTAATCCATTTCCTCATTATTTATATCTTTGTTTTGAATAATACCATCATTAGAGAGGGTAATTGGTAAAGAAAACGAGGTTTTCAAAAGAAAATGTATTATTTTTAAGCACATGTTTTAAATTTATTTATTCATAAAATCTACTTAACATATTCTATAACCATGATAATATAATATAAATAGTATCCTATATATAAATATATTTATTATTTAAAATTCATGAATGATATTCATCTCTTATTACATCAAATGGGAAACAATACCAACTTTCATGTTTACGACGGACTACCACCTCGTGAACAGATGTTATTCACATTCCCTCATAGTCTCTCATGTATATATTTTAATGATTCAATTAATGTTTATATATTATATTCCTGAAATATTTTTTTTTTCAAAAAAAATTATATCAATTTCGTTCTTACCTCTTCGTTCACTAAAAAATGATAACGTCTTTCTTGCGTATGTGTGGATTACCACCTCTATGAAGCGATGTGTTTCATTTTTCATAAACATGTCACATGTATGATATATAGAACTATATTTGTAAAATTATTAATATATATATATATATATGATATTATTAGAATTATTTAATTATAAAACAATTCATACCATATTTACATATTGATTGTTGTTAAAAGAAAATATTACTCATTTGTAAGTATGACATACCATCTCCATGATTATAACATAGTTAATTTCTAAAAAATATATTTAATATATTTAATATAAAGGTATAAATTATGAATAATTGTTATAATTATTTCAATATTATTTTTCTTGATACAATTACATAATGACCTCTTTGACCATAGTCAATATATCATGTCATTTTGGATAAAGGAACTGAATATCACCAATACATCTGATGTGAACATAAATGATTAATTAGTTTTATATAAAAAGGTAATTAATAAAATAAAAGTATTAATAATATTTAAAAATTTTAATACTATATTTAATAATTATCGTATGTTTATTATTTCTGAATATAAAGAATTTATATATTGAGTCAAGCTCAAGGTAAGTGAAATTCAATTAATATTTATCTTTTAATGTTTCCATTAAAACTCACCTTTTCATCCATATTTATATTTTCAAAAAATGTTTTAAATATGGATCCTAATATTATCCTATTATATTTTAATTTCATTTTTAACTATGTTTGAATTTATAAAAAATGGCCTGAAAAAGATCTTTTTTTTATTTTATGAACGAATTACTTTGTGGATTTTCCCACAGTAGTATTAAATGAATGTTTATTTTTACTTATATAGAATGAGAAAAATTTACTTCAATTATGAGTAATAATTTATTTTTATATTAATTTAATATTTGAAATTTCAATTTTCAATGAAACTTTTATGCATTATAAAAGAGAATATTTTGAAATAAGTTATTCAAATTGGAAAATTTATTTTCCTCAAGAAATTTATTTATGATGAATGAATTTATGTATCATGTTATAGTTTTTGAATATTTTATATGATAATGGGTTTTTTCATTATAAAAAAAATATGTGTGGGTTTGTGATATCCCTTAAATGGATTAGTTAGGGATTTTGGACATATTGTTATTCCAAAAAATGATACGGAGTTAACCGATTAGGTTTATTCAAATAGATAATGGGAATATACTATGATGGTCACTCCACGATTAGCTATGATGATAAATACATGAGTATATATGATGGTTTATCTAAGGTAATTCTCAAAAGTTAACTATTAAGTTATTACATGATTATTTTTTAGGGTTACTCTAAATTACCTATGATGGTTATTCGATATGTTAGCGGGAAAAGCATAACTTTTTGAAATAACCTATAAGGTGAATTTAAAATTGTTAAATACTCCCTTGTGGTTTAATTTATGAATAATGATTTATAATGAATTTTTTTATAAAAATATTTTATCTAAGGAGATTATTTATTTTGTACGAAAATGGAATATTTTTTCCAAAAAATTATTTTTAAAAAGTAAAAGTATTATATGTATTTATTAACATCAAATTGAATTCTTTGTTTTATAATTTTATTGATCATTTTTTTAATCCCATGTTATTAAAAACAAATCACAGGTTTCAAAGATGTTTAAGTTAAAATAAAAATCCATGTTTAAATTCCAGATTTTTTTCTATAAAAAGTTAACATGTTTTATTTCAAGGGTTTCATATTGTGGAAAAAATAGATACTAAATAGAAGTGTCCACATTATTATTTAATAGTTTTTTATGTAATAACTATAACCTAATTATTGAATTATATAAACATAAAGTATATTTCGGAATTAAAGGAATTAAATTCTAGTGTAGTGAAACTAGATTATATAATTTTTATAGTCTGTTCCTTATAGTTGGTATCATAGTAGGGTTAGGACAACATTGGAGATTATGAAATTTTAATGAGAGATTATTTTATGATTTATGGAAGCTATCATGGGCTTATAATTTAAATATTAATAGTATGTAAAAAATATTATACACCCCAATATTATGTTAAATGTAGGGATATTTTAAAGTGGTTAATGAGATTCTAAGAGGTGTTTTGTTGGGTTGTAGTATATATAACACTTAGTATTATCATTATGGATCATTTCATAATAATTTCATTACTTATGGGGATGTAAATGGAAGACCTTACTTGTTAAAACAATATATAATTTTGATGTTATTATGGGTTTTTTATGTTTAAAGTAGGATACAATTGATATGGGTATTTTATTTACAATGAATATATTAATTTCAAGACGCATTTCATGTTTTGATAATTTTCTCCATATAGATTGAAGATTGTTTATAATGAAATAAGGAAAAGGTTATAAATCAACCTTATCATCCACTGTATATGATTTAATCATCAATATCAATGAAAAATATTTTTAATATGATCTTGAAATAATTTTTAGTACCCAAATCATATGTAAGAAACTATAAGACATATCCAACACTTTCTCATTTCTCAAAAATATCTATAGATCATGGTTTCTCTCTTATTGGATTTTAAAATCATGAATCATCCACCTCATTCCAAAAGATAAATTCTACCGAGGAATGGAATATTATTGTTTTAGAGATATGGAATTCATAATGTTTGAGAAATGGGAAATCATTAATATAAAATAAATACCTAATATCTGGATTTAATGTATGAATTATATTCTTGTGTTCAAATAATGAAACATGAATGATTTTATATTCAAACATCACAAGAAAACATTTAATATGATTGGATTATATTAATATAGTATTATGGAATAAGATAATCAATAATTTTTAATGGTTTAAGTATTTTTATATAGAGATTTAAAAATTATTAAATATTTGAATTTTATCAATATTATAATAATAATGAAACATCTAAGAATTATAATGTCATACGATCTCTTTTCAAAATATTGAAAAGATATGGAATCTATACCAATGAATGATTTCATAGTGAAAAGGTTATAATCATTGTGATTCATTTATCCGGATTTGATAAATATTTTATATTTATGGAATCTTTTGGTTTAACACATGAATTTGTTTTTCTAGAATAATTCCATTACTTTTTTTAAATAAAAATTTGAAGGTATTTGAATACATTATTGTCTATACGATCTTTTATTTTTAGGTAATTATGGATTATTACAATTTGGGAACTAATTTTTGGTGGTATAGATAACCATTATATTAGAAATTTATATGGGGACTAACTGATTAATGTTTTCTTAAAAAATAACACTATAACGTGGGACATTTATATAATTAACGTAAAAAGAATATTATTGTATTTTATTTGAAAAATAATGTTTGAGTTTTGTTTTGGTGTATTATTTTTTTATATTATTACTTTATGGTGATTCATAGAAAATGTTACGAAATCATGTAGATTATATGATTAGGTAATTTACATTTCAAGAATGAGACATCAAGAGTGATTAATGAAATTTGGAGTTGAATAGTTAATTTATCTTGGAATAATATTTGATCAGATCATTTTAATTTATGGATTTCAATATTAGTGTGGATTTATTTTTCGGAATTTTTAGCATTGCTATTTAACAAATAATCTTTATTTATTCTTGGGTATTATTACTGAATTTTGGAGATTGAATATGTTTTTTTCATTTCATGGTTTATTCATTATTGGAATAATTATACCTTATGTTGGCCATTTTAGTTTTCATTAATGTATAAATATAGGAGGAAAATATCTTTCTTCTCTAATGGATTATGTGATTTGATAGGAGAATATTTTAGTACATTAGTCATGACAAGTACATGTGGAATAATCATCATTTTGAGCGAAATCTGAGTTTGTGTTGGAAAATGATCGAAGGAAAAATTTATTCATAAACAAATAAGTATAATTCTCTATGTTCATAGTCTATATTAAAATAAAATTCCTTATCTATAGGAAAATAATCTCGAATCAAAATCAGTCTATGATTAATTTTCATAGTGAGAAATAAATTTTATTTATCCCATCACATATTTTTTTTATTTTTAACTTTCTCATGACCATGTTATTTATCACACTATATTAGACCATTCGATTTAGTATTCTCTTACATATACATGTTTTCACATGGAACCTATTTTTTACTACATACAAACCTATTATATATTATTTTGGATAACAGTCATACTTTATTTTCTCTATTGTCAAGAAAAACATTAATTGATTCTTTTTAGGACGTGATTTTTCAACAAATGTATTTTCAAGAGTCAATCCCTGGTTATTAATCTTATATAAAAAATCTATGGATTAAATTTTATAAATTATTAAAAATGAAATGTCTTGATATTTTAAAAACAAATACAATTTTAGATAGTTTACATGATTTGCAGCACTATGCTTAAACAAACAACAAATTTTTATTATTTAAATGTGACTAATATAAAATATTTGTTAAATTGGATGGAATAAATAGTATTTACAGCATTATGAAAAATATTATAGTTCTAATGTTTTATAATGTAATAACTATTTCATATAAAATAATCACTAATGTTTTACTAAATCCATTTTATTCTCCAATGATATATTTTCTTCAAAAGAATTATTGCATTTTTTGTAATAAATGACATAAATAATTTATATAACTTTTAGAAATTTTATTTTATAAAATAATTATAATTTTTGAAATAACTACATCAAAATATCATGTGTTAAATTTTTCATAATTTTTCGAGATGTTTTCTATTTCACAGAATAGTGAAAATACTTATTTTATAGAAAACTGTATTTTATTTTCAATTATATTCAAAGTAAAATTCTAATTTTGAGTAGTTTAAAAATTAATTAGTTCCACTTTTGTATAATATAATACAATTAGGGGTTTTAAAATGAATTCATTTACTTTCATTGAGTATAAAAACATTTTTATAGTTAAAAGGTCATTTTTTTAAAAATAGTTATTCCTCACATTTTTTAGGTTTAATTTTAAATTTATTTTTTCACTTGTTTGTTTTTAATTTTAAAACACTGATTCCCTCTTTTTAATTATAATTTAAAATTTTATTTAATTATTTTCTTTAATTTTTTATCTATATTAATAGTGACCATAGTAATTTTTATTACCACTCTAAATGGTAAATATGTTAATTACACTTAAAAATAAAATTATAATGACAATAAAATGAACCTAAAAGAAGACATAATTTTGTTTTATGATTCCAATGTTCCAATAATCATAAAATATTCAGTTATATTGTATTAATTTTTTCATTTGGATGAAATTATGACCTTATATTATTTTATTTAAAGCGAATAAAGAAATAGTTTAGTTTTTAATAATTATAATATTTTTAACATAGGAATTACTAGAGGATATGTTTGGTTATAAATAGTAATTTGAAACATAAAATAATCATATTATTCATGGTATTATTTATATTTTTATATAAGAAATAAGTACCATAAATTCGTACACAACACTAACACAATAATTATTAAATTAACAGAAAAAATCAATTAAATGATATTAAATACATAAAATATAATATAATTTTAGAAATATAATGTGATACATGAATTTTATATATTTACATTAAATTTTAGGGTTGTATTGCATTATTATTTTTTAAATTTACAATGTTTTATTTATTTTATTAAAAAAAATTAAAAAATAGCTCTAAAAATTTATATTAATGATATATTATAATAAAAAAAATTTATTCAATGATATTAAATTTCTAAAAATATATGATTCATTCAATTTATTAGTATATGGTTTAATATATCAACCAATGATAATTTATGGGGTTTTTTACATTTTTGGTAACTATAATGACCCTCAAAGAGTATAAATCCTTGTTGTCACGGTAAGTGTGTATGAGGTTAACGATGCGTTCAAATAATATATGGGAAAAATTTGAAAAAACATGTATATTTTTTATTATAGGATATTAATTCATCCCATTAAACTAAAATATTCTAAAAAAATTATTTAGATCAATTTTTAATTAAAAAACTATATTAATTTAATATTTAGTGAATTTCAAAAACTAATTCCCCCCACTAATGAGAGGGATTATATTATTGTTATATATTCAAAATTCATACTAAATTTGGATCATAAAATACCTACCAAAATAAATTACTATAATCCATACCCTCATTCAGGAGGTATTTGATAGGCATAATACCAACATTCGAGGGCTTAAAGTGTTAAGCAAAGGAGGCTTTCCAAATAAGGGTTACAATTTTTAAGAGAAATATATTGTTTTATTTCTTTTTCAACATCATTAAAATATTATTAAACTATGACTAAATAAAAAACCCATTATCATCCTTATAATAAGATGATCTTTGGTTAATTTTAGGACCTATAATAATCTCCTCTTCCATAAAATGGGAAAAAAATTCCCCATTCTTGTGTACGGAGGAATACCGCATCGTGAACCAATACAATTCATTTTCCACCATAGAATCTCATGGATATACTATAATAATGGAATTAATATTTATATATTATACTAATTAAACATCAATCATTCAGAAAATATAATACATCAATTATTATATTACCTTCCCATTCACTAAAAATGATAATGTCGTTCATGTGTACATGTGGATTACCACCTCCACGAAGCAATGATGATTTATTTTTCATAACCACATCACATGTATGAAATATATAAATATGCTTTAGGATTTAATAATATATTTAAAAAATTATTATAATTATTGAAATATAAAATTTTGCTTATCTTCTTTTTGTATTGATCACTGAAAAATGAAATTGCAATTCATGCATACATATGGCATACTGTCTCCATGATTGTAATGTATTTAATTTTTGAAACTATATTTAATGGTTTCATTTAAATTTATAATTGATTTAAAAATGTTTTAATTATGTAATGAATGTTATTCTTGAAATTTTGTAGTGATGTCCACTTTGAACATGGTTAATATACCTATTTCATTTTGGTCTTAGGAACCGAATATTGTCGAATCATATGACATGAACATAAATGATAATATAATTGTATATAACATGGTAATAAGTGATATAAAAGTATTAATAAATTTTAAAAAGGTTCTTAATAATGTAAATAATTATCCTAAGATTATTATTCATGAAGATAAAGAACATATGTGACATTTTGACCTCAGGGCAAGAGGATTTCTTTTAACAATTATCTTTTAAAATTTCCCTTCACACTCACATTTTATTCCATATACATTTTTTCTAAAAATGTTTTATAAAATTTTTTTACAAATATAATATGATATATGAATTTCATTTTCCAAATGTTCTAATTTATACAAATTTTTTTGAAATAAATGTTTTTTTTGTTTTCCAAACAAGGAACTTCTAGGATTTTCTGAAAAATGTTTATAAGGCATGTTTTTTAACTTATATAGAATGATAATATTTTATAGCCATCATGAGTAATATTTTCATTGAGTCTTTATATACATGTTTAAATGTGTTATTTCCAAGAAATCATTATTCTTTATAACATATTTTATTTATAAATAAGTGATTTAAAAATGGTAAACTTATTTTCCATTAGAAATTTTTTTATTATTCATGTTTTTCATTATCATGTTATAGTTTTTGGAAATTGTTTATAATGACGGGAGGTTTATTTATAATGAAAATATGGATGGTTCTATGATATCCCTACAATTCATTGGGTATGTATGTCAACCATAATGTTATTACAAATATGAGATAGTGTTAACCAATTATGTTTCTCCAAAGTGTTAATGGGAATATATTGTGTTGATTATTATGAGAATAATTGTAATAGTGAATCTATAAGTCAATATGATGTTTACTCAATTTTATTTTTTTATTTCACCCATGAATGTCTAACATGATTAATTGGTATGGTTACTACCAATATAACTGTTATGGTTATTCCTTGTGTAAGAGTGAAATGTATAACTTTTGGAAAAACATTTTAAGTGGTTTTAAAATTTGAAAAGAAAAAATTTCAGTTTATTTATAATTAATTATTTATAATGAAATTTTTTATGAATATTTTTTAAAAGAGGTGGTGAATTCTTATGTAATAAAGTATTTTATTTTGAGGCCAAAACATATCTTTAAAAAGGAAAACTTTTATAAGAATTCATTGATTGATGGTTTCATTCATTCACTTATGTTTCTTAATAAGGGTTTTATGATCCCATCATGTTTTATAAATTGTATTTCATTGTGTTTAATAATGGAATAGGTAAATTAAGAATCCATGTTGAAATTCATTATTATGTTTCCAATAAATTTTTTTTTGAATTTATGGGTTCTATATGGTGGAAAAAATTGACAGTGATTAAAAGTGACACCTTGTAATTTATGGGATTATGATATAAGAATCATGACCTAATTATATAAAAATCTAAACCTAAAATTTATTTGGGAAAGAAATGACATGAATTATAGAGTAAAGAAACTATATTAATTAATTTTTAAGGTTACTTCCTAGTACGTAATATTTAATTTGTTGAATGTATGATCTTTAAATATATTCATAATATTTTATAAATAATATATATGTAAATAAGTTTAGTATATATAGAATGTACCTTGATTTTTAAGGGCCTTTATTTTTAACTAGGTGGGAAGGAACTGATCTTCCATGTGATGCATTATATGAAAATATTAATTATAAGCTATTGTGGAAATATTTAAGGTTTCTCCTAAGTTGTAGTGGTGGGAAATAATATTTTTTGGAACACACTTAATTTTCTTTATTTCAGGAAATCATATTTTGAATGAAAATGGGATATATTATATGCTTTTGTACGTTGATTAATGTAGATCTGTTGTATAAAAATAACATCAAAATAAATAAGATTTTTTATTTTTCAAAATAAGAATAATAACTTATCACAAGAGAATATATAATAAAAAATAACTACTGTCAAGAATATCATTTTGATACTACATGGATCACAAGCATACTGAGGGGAGAATGGGAAGATTCCCTTACTATGGTTTTACAAAATCTGGAAAAGAAGTCACAAGTTGGACAAATATCACTAAATACTATATAGTGAGAAATCATTTCTGGTCATGAGAATGAGGGACTTAGACAAGAAGACCATAAATGCTATATGACATAGATTTGATATCATCAACGATATATTGAATGACCTAGGAATGGGAAGATGATTATAAAGTCCCGAGTTCTTCAAAGGGGGATTGTTTAATAATAGAGCTGTCTATATTAGTCTTTAGATTGATCTCTATTTCAATGGTCATTCTCATGGAAGTATAAATCCCCCATATATGATCATCCCAATAAAGGGAGATCAATTTTCATTATTGAGTTCCATATAAATAATTACATGTTTTTAAATTTTATGCTCAATTTAAAACTATGTAAATCTAGGATGAATTCAATCAGAAAATAGTTTTTAATTACTCTGGTTTCTCATCTCATTTCTCACTCAAAATGATCTATCTTGTATCTGATATGAGATAAATTTATTGGTGGTGAAATGTTGGTGATTGATGGAATTTGTGTGGAAGAATAAGATTTATCATCGGTTTATTATAATCGACATCTCTTGATTTTGAAATCCCTTTTTAATTAGAGTTAGATTTTATATTAGTGGATTAGGAAAAAACACAGAAACTCCCATGAATAATAAATGGAGTGGTAAGAAATAGTGGTAATCATAAAATTAGATAACATCTTAAAAATCATCTAGAGTTGGGGTATGCATGATTATGATCATCCATTAATGAGAACTAAGGGATATACTCACCAATAAGAACTAGGATAACACTACAATGGAACTCCTAAAACTTATAAATCATTGGTCCATCAAAGGATTTACACACATTTTATTTTGATTCATTATATCACTCTCTTTAAACAAAAATACAAATAGTTAATATTTTATTTAGTTAAAACTATTCATTAGAATCATGTTCTATGGAGAAATGTTTTGGTCCCCACTAAACATCATTATTAATATGACTCACATGAACATGACCTATTTGAGGCTCATAGAGAAACCTCAAATTAGAATGCCATACTAATGATGTAAAATAAGTGCTTACTAGGTTGAATTATATATATATATCATATAAATAAGTAGTAAAATAAAATAGGTTAAATATATTCATATATAAGTATACATGGTGTGATCTCATGAGAAGTTATTTATTTATATAATATATATATATATATATATATTAAATGTTTTAAATTTAAAAAATTAATATACTATTAATGATGCATAAGCCAATGGCTTGGTATGTCATGGGAAATAGTGTTATCATTAGTTGAAACATGTACTCATCCTTTTGTATAGAATTTACACTTTCTATTTTATTTTTAATTACACATCTTAAAATTTTTATTTTAAGATAAAAAATTGTATGATGTTATTTAAAATGATGATCGTGAGTTATTTATTAGATTTAGATTTCAAAGTTATTATTCATCACCCATATTATAATTCATATAATGATCTTTTATGACTTTTTCAATAAAACATAATGTATTTAATAAATAAAAATATAAAAACTCTATAAAAAGAATATATACGAGATTTCACAGATCAAGAGGTCAATCATGAACAAGTAAACCATCTATGGTTAGAGAATCTACCAAGACACCAGGGAAGAAATCAACATTTTTATTCTATTTAACAAACACATCATGTTCTTAATTTTTTTAATTATTATAAAATCTTAAAAAATTTATAATAAATATGATTACATTAGATAAGTTGTATAGATTCACATCTATGAACCCACCAAACCCTAAATGATTCCATTCACAATTATTTTGATCAATTACATCCATATTTTATTTAATAAAGTTTTAAATTTCTTATGTGTGTATATATATATTTGGAAGGTGATATTTATAATAATAATAATATTTAGTAAATTAAATATTTATAAATAATGATTATAATAAAACAGAAAATATTTACTCGCACGTAAGATGTGGGTTTATGTTGATAAAGAATATGGGATGTGGCTTCTCATCTAAAGTCCTATAATTTTAATCTACTCAAATTACTTATTTCCCCCATGATCGGAAAAATGTTATATCGATTCCAAACAATTAATACCATAGTTAGAATCCATGAAAATAATTATTCATTATTATTGGACTATTTTAATTCATATTAAAATATCATTTAGATTATTTACATGTCTTTTAGGGACTTGGTGGAGATTTTAAAATTTCTATTGAAGATATGCATAGAATTTTTTTTGTTACATTGTTGGTAGTTAGTAATTAAGGAATGATTAAAATTCATGCCTCCAAACCTATGTATATGAGATATCAAACATTTTTTCATGGTGATTTAAAAATAGATAACATTTAAATTCTTATAAAAAAGGGTAAGTCAAATATTTTAGAGTATTACATGTGGATAACTGAAACTATCATCTTTCATGTGTGAAGAATCCACATCCATATTTAACCATCATCTATAAGTGATACCAAATCATTCCTAGGAATCCATACCAACTACATGTAACCTTATAGTCTACTATTCAATAAGGAGATATTTATTTTTAGGGCATCACTATACCACCACCTTAGAAGAATATGGATATCCCAACACCTATTTCTATTAATGTATTTAATTGTGTTTCCATACCAAAGATGGAAAAAAACATTTCCCAATAAGTGACTCATTTTATGATATTTTATAACGTACTATGTTCATGGTGTGTATATTTTTTTATTCATGGTTTTTTTAAATTATATGATTATGATTTATATATATATATTTTTATTACACACCATTCGTTACCCCTACCCTTGGGAGTGTCACATAATATCCCTTATCTTTTACCTTCATTTATTAAATTCAACCAAATTTTATATTTAATTGTTTATATAGAATCATTAATTTTGGTATCCTATGGAGTGATGGATATTCCAATATTTCATTATTTTCATTGATATAAAAATGTTATACTCAAATTAATTTCTTCATATTTCATAGAAAAAAATATTATATTCTTTTGTTTTGAAAGGGGAAGAAAAAATACTCTTGTATTTTTTTCTTATGATGAAACAAAAATTATGGGGTGGGAAGTTATACTATCTTTAATTTTTTTTAATTAAAGTTTATAAAAAATATAGGTAAACCATTAATTGATATAAATATTTTTAACTATTAGTGAAATTCATTTTTAATATTCATTATTGAAATATAAATATATAAAGAAATACTAAAAAATTCAATAAAATAAATGAAAATATATAGACTTATTTTACTTATTGTGAGAAATAATATTTTTCAATAAATTATGTGACTATATTTTTAAATAAACTATTTATTTTTAAGACTTTTTATCTTTTAAAATACTTCCCTAGAATTCATATATCCCTCAAATTAACTGAAAATGTTATATCAATTAATTTTTTTTAAATCAAAAGTATAACCAAAATTTGATGAAACACAATGTTATGGAAATGTGATTTATCAATTAAAAACTAAAAAAATACATCAAATAAACCTTATATTTTCCCATGTGAGAGTAAACCACAACTAAGTAGTGGGGGTGAATTGGTGGTTAAGAAAACATCAGGTCACAGATATTGTTCCAAAAACTAATTAGTATTAACGATAACCATTTGAAAAAATAAGATAAGAGAGAGAATTACATTAAAAACAATAAAAAATGTATTTTTTGAATGTTAAATAACACTTCATATCATGTTAAAAATGTTTGAGATTACAATATGCATAATATCATCTAATAATTAATAAAAACAATAAATACATTTAACCCATTAAGAATGATTTCAATTTTTCAATACTTGTCGACAATGATTTGATTTATTTTTGATTTATCGGATGATGGTAAATTATTTTTTATATTATTTTGATTATATCTATGATGTATGGAGATTATACATATTATTCTAGAGTTAGTGGGTTATTTGGAAAATTAATTCATAAAAGATATTATTAAATTATATTTTTTTGATGAAAATTTGTAAATGATTTTAACAACACCCTATATTTATGTTTTTAACAATACCTTGTATATTGTTTAAATCTATGATTCACCTGTAGATGATTTATTAATTTATAAAAGAGTATTGTTTCCTAAATTAAAAATTTACATCATAAAATTTTATACTATTAAGAATGAAATAATGGAATAAAGGTTTAATATTTTTTTGAAATATGATGTATTGTTGAATGTGAGATTTGTTGATATTAAAATGAGGGAATGTTTAAGGAGAATTAAATATAATTTCTTTGAAATATTTCTATAGTCTTAAATACGGGTTCGAATAATTTTAGATGATGAATAAAATAAGTACGATTTATCTGGGGTTATTGATCGGTAATAATGAATGAGTATTAATTGAATATCATATACTATATAAAATAAAAGTTTCAAATTCAAATTTTGGATTTTTTTCCATGAAATTATTATTTGAATGTTCTAAACATTTAATAAAATGTTTTTTTTTGCTAAAAAATACTGTGTAATGCTACATCAATATTCTATAGAGAAAAACGACATGCAGAAATTATACTATAATTTATCACTCAAATGTGATGAGGTAATACCCAATAGAAATTTCTATAAAGTTTAAAAGAAATAATGTAATTATTTTTATCCATTTAACTTGACTTACAATCAAATTTTGATCATACATTTAGAATTTTTTCTATTAATTTTCTAATAAAAAGTGGGGCCCAATTCAGAATGGTTAAGGATATCTTTTATATAATTTTTATGGATATACCCTTTCCTATTCCTTCATCCTGAAAATAATAGAGAACCTATGTTCATGTATTATAATAACCACCAAACATTGATTTCATAATAATCTATTTTTGAGGTGAACTTCATAAAAAAATTGCGTTCCTATTTTATATTTCTATACATTGGTGATTTTGAGAGAACAACATTTAATAATAAAGGGAGTAACTTTAAAATGAAAAAATATGGACACTGAATCTCCCCATCCTCTCAGTGTTGAGGACACTGATAATTTATTCAAATATTTGATCTCAAATTCAGGGTCTATTCTTGTGATAAATTTTTCATTTTCATTTATTTTCACTACTAAATAAAAATGAAAAGGAGTTCCAACTTTAGATGGAAATGGTTTAAATTTTTAGATACAATTAATATCTCCATATCATAAATCTCTAGGACGTGATATCATTTATTCATTTAATGGTTTTACTATAAGAGATGAGACATCTATATGGACCAAATTAGATAGAAATTATATTTAACATTATTGGAGGGGAAGAAATAAATGTTTCTCTTTTTATCTAATATTGATCTAACAGAATTAATATGGTCCAAAATTTCTATGAAAATTTAGACTAAGCTTCATAGAATTTATGAAGGAGATAAAAATGTCAAGGATGAAATGTTGAAAAATTATAAGAGCATGTTTGATGATATAGGATTACAAGATAAATCTACTAATGACTTATTTACAATGTTAAATGTGATTCTGAGTACCATCACATGATATGGAGTAACTATTGTAGACTTAAAAATACTGAAGAACTCTAGATAATTATTCTAGAACATTTTGAAGCAAAAATATTATCTCTTGAATATAGCGATCGAGATAATTTTACCTTTGATCAATTCTATATCACTTCAAAAAATTATGATATTAGAGGAGGTATTTCTCTCATATGTATGGTCAAGAAGGATAAATAAACAATATTTACATATTTTTAAAATTTGAGTACCAAATTTGATCTCATTACCTCAGATGAAGAATAGAATATGGAAAGATTTGATGAGATATTCTTCCTAAGGTTATGAAACTTGAACAGAGGGAAAGGTAAGTATCACTATGAAATACAATTACAATATTTTAATGGTGGTAAATGTTTAACATTTCATCCAAGAGTCGTTATTATAATTGGTAATAATAAAAATTATGTTGATATAAAAAATATATATATCTAAAAAAAGATATTCCTTCAATCTAAATAAATTCCCATAAAATGTTAATAAAATATTGAAATGAAATTCCTTCGAATAGAAATTTATATCACATTAATAAGGTATTTCAAACATTTAATAGTGTTATGGTAAAGAGGAAATCACAAATATATTTTAAAAAAATTATTTTGAGATAAATAATATGGATATAGTTCATACTTGAATGATAACATGCAATATTTTGGTTATTTTATAATAAAAATGAGAAACAAAAAGTATTCCATCATGACAATTGAAATTAATATTATTTTTAAAAATATTATGAGGATAAGGGATGAAAATAAAAATCTCAATAAAAAATATTCATGAAAGAAAATAGAACGATATTGAAAAACATGGTTTGCATAAAGATTCTGAAAACTCAAAACATAAGAAATTTGAGAAAAGGAATGGAAATAGTTATTTGACATCCCCTATAATAATTAAGGATGAAGAGGGTAAAATATTATTAAAAAAATTACTGATGTTTATAGTTGAAGTAAAACAAATTCAATCATAATTTAAATAAATCTGTCATTAAATATATTAAAAGGTCTATGAAATAAGATTAAAAAATCAAAGATACAATAAAGTTGAGTGAAAATATATAATAATAATAAAATGAGCTCCTAATGAATAATATTTATTATAGTAATAATGTAAACATACTAATGAAATAACACAAAATAAATAATTTTATTTAGAGGAATCTAGTGAAAAATATTAATATAGATTACCTAGTAATTATGAATAAATGTTTGAACATTCTCATATGTGGAAATATAAAAGATTAATCATAACTATTAAAAAAACTAAGAAGAGATACAAAAAAGTTCTTTTAAAAATTAACTAATTCGAAGTACAAAAATGAGGTCGGACATAAACTCATATAATAATATAATTTTTATCAAATAAATATATTTCAAGGATACTATAAGTATTGGTGTGTGTTTACCCATAAATATTGTTGTTTATGACGTAACATGTCCCCATAAAAATAATGGTGAGAGAAATAACTAAGGGTATAAAAAAATTATAGAATAACCCATACCCTATAAAAATATTAGAGGCATATTAATGTTAAAAATATTTTTTAGAGGTTAAAGTTTGTTTATAGATCGGGATAGAAATAATTAAATTCGTAAAATAAATGTATTATAATCATTTAATTTCAATTAAATCTAAATTTTGGATTTGAGGATATTTAAAACAATTAAATAGTTCAAATAATAATCAAATATTGTTAAAGATTCATTGAATTTATTTAAATATAAGAATCCATGGATTATAGAATTTGGTTTGTCTTCCCACATGATAGGTGATTTAAATGACCAAAATAATATTGAATGATATAAAGGAGGAGAGGTCACCCTTGTAAAGTATAAATCATCTTAAATTAAAGGAATTAGGGAGCATAAAATAGAGAAAAATTAGATGAACCCCAATAATTTTTTATATATTGATCGAATAAATCCTAATCTATATATTTCATTAAAACATTTTTAAAATTAAAATTAGTATATTTTTAGAAATAATCTTTTTAATGAAGATATGAAAGGTGTAGTTTTTTGAGAAAAAGTATCAGAATCAAGGGTAGTCTATTTCATTTTTTTATATGTAAAAATATTTTTCTTTCATGAGTATTAAAATCCTAAGAAATTAATGGAATAGAAAAATTGGTCATCCTAGAAAAAATATAAAATTAATTTTATCAGTAGAAGAGGTTATGTAAATATTTATAGTTTTCAAAGAAGACACTATCAAATGTCAGAAATATTTTAAAAATGGAATAAAACAAATAAATGTAACAAGGAAATTTATATCTAAATTAAAATTCAATTGGATTAAATTCAATATAATTTTTTTGGACCCATTACGAAGAAAAAAAAACATGGAGATATATACATAATCATATTCATTGATGAATTTAGTAATATGACCTGAATTATGTTTATAACCCAAGAATTTCGAGAATTTGTTATGTTTAAGATATTTTGGAGACTAGATGATAAGTAAACCTAATTTTCTTTAAATATTATGATACCAAACACTGGAAGTGAGTATTTCAATATAAAACTTTTATACAATCTTGGTAAACATAGAATAAGATATCAGTTTAGTGAAACTTACACTCCAAGAAATGGAGTTCCTTATATAAAAATCTCGAGTCATGTTGATATAGCTAGAACTATGTTAACTAAACCTCTAACCTTAATATAATTTTGGGTTAATGTAATAAATATTGTAGTAATTATTCAAAATATGTTATTTTTATGTGAAATTTTTGAAATATACAAATATATAATTTTTTTCTAAAAGAATCCAAATATAAAATAATTTAGAGTGGTTGTATATTCTTGGTCAATAAAAAAGCATGAATGTAGAAAAATTTAATAATAAAGATGATGATATAATTTTTCTTGGTTATACACAAAATAAAACCCCATATAAATGTTATAATTACAAATATGAGATGTCTATTGATAAGGAAGATGAAAAAACAATGAAAATTAAGTTAAAGTCAATGATAAATTAAAAATGATGAGGTAGATGATGTTTTCACTGTTTGACCCACTACAATATTTGATGAATACTTGTAAATTACATATTATGAGGTAGGTTTAACATATTCAAGTGATGAAATTTTTTATTTAAGATCCATAGTGACTAATTAATGAATTAAAAAATCACGTTGAGGTAGAAAACATTATAGATATCAAAATAAATAGGTATAGAAAATAAGAAAAATCATAAAAGATAATCATATAATTTTTCATTCAAATATTTAACCCCAAAGTATTGATTAATCCTTAGGGTAATATGGATGTATTAAATATATAAATAAATAGTAAAATTAGATTGAAAAGAATAAGACATTAGAGCTTTTACATAGGCCTAATGAATAGAATATCAATTAACGAAAATGTGTTTTTATAAAAACAAATTCATAAAAAATGTGATAGTGTGAGTAATAAAGATAGAATTTTTTGTAAATGGTATTTGAAAATTTAAGAAGTTTATTTTAATGAAATATTTTCCCATATATCGTGACATAAAACTCTTAGAATATTTATTTACATTACCACAAAAAGAAATTTTAATGTGTATCAAATTGATGTAATGTTTTATTTTATAAATGGTTACATTAAATAATTAGTTTATGTAGATAAATTTAAAATGGATTATGTATGATACAAGTGGTAGTAAGGTATCTGAATTAATGAACTTTTTATATGTGTTAAAATAATTCAAAACAGATTTCCATTCCAAGCTGGGAGATTACATTAAAACATTTAATTTAGGAAAGGATAAGTGAATAAAATTCTGTATGTAAGGAATAAAAATTCCACATCTCCCATTATGATTGTATATATGGATGAAATTATATTTTCAAGTATTATAATTATTATTTATGAAGTAATTTATACTAAAATGAATAATGAATTTATGATAACATTTTATAGTGTCACAAAATTATTTTTTGAGTTTGAAAATTTTCCAAGATAATGGTCTCACTATCATATATCATAAAAATATACCACATATTTATTGAAAATACATTCCCATTGATGAATTAAGAAGAGTGACGACAAAAATTGAAGTGGGTAAAATTTTTAGTAAATACAATGATGAATATTTTGACAATGAAAATGAATTTAATAAGTTTATTAATAGCCTTTTATACTTATATTCCACAAGTTTGGTTATTTCATTTGTTTTTTTCAAAACAATCCATTGAAATCATAACTCCTATAAGTGAAAACATATGAGTTATATAAAACATGTTTATAATTATGGCTTATAATACATGAAGAATGGTGAGACAGATTTACAGGGATTTATTGAATCTAATTTATTTGGTCTTGTTGATGATAAAAAAATAAAAAATATAGGGGAGAATTATTTTTTACTGGAGAATGTATATGATGGAATTTTAGGAATCAATAGTCACTTACATTTTGTTCTATTGAAAGTGAGTATCTTATTGTATCATAGGTAGTTAAATAAGTGATTTTGATGAATATTCAAAATTGAATATAATTATTTTCACTACTATGTATCCAATATACAATGGTTTTGAAAATGAAATATCTATAAATATATCTAAAAACCAAATAAATTTTCCAGATCAAAACGAGTTTACATTATCTATCATTTTATGAATATAAAATTTGATGAAAGTATACTGAAATTGAAATTTTTCAATCCAAGTACGAAATTAATAAAATTATAAAAATAAACCATATAACTAATAATTTTAAGAATATATGGTGGTAAATGGGAGTGAATTAAATTTAAAAACACTTAAATATGATAAACATAGTTTCCACCTTTATTTAATCCTATTTTTAATTATCAAAAAATGAATGATATAATCTTTGGGGGAGAAAACCTATTTGTTTTCTGATTATTTTAAGTTGTTCATAATGATGAGTGTAGATGGTGGGTTGGAAATCTGTTTGGATTTTTCAATCAAAAATTTTGAGTTAATATGACACTATGAACTAATTATAGATAGATTTAATGATTAAAATAATCATTATTTTTTTCTATAATGAAACTCAAATAGAATTAGAGTTGTTTTATTAATTACTTTTTATGTTTAAAAGGATGATACAACAAATTTAAGACAAATTTCTGTTTATTTTAAATAATGAGATTTAAATTGGTTTCATGTATTAGTATTGAGTGGTAAAAGTTCATATTTCGAATTTTGGTTTTTAGAAATCACGTGAAACAAAAGTATATGGTGTTCAAAAAAATACAAATGGGAAGATATTAAACCTATATAGGATCATTTTTTATTTTTTTCAATAACAATGGAAGAGTATATGATTTATTTTAGATAGATGAGGTAAATATATATAGGGTTTTAAAGGAGTTGAAGAGATATATTTGATTTCTAGAGACAATACATATTATTCTATAGTAATTATATTGTTTGAAACGTAATACATAATATATTATAAATATTTAATATATTGATATTAACGAGCTTATGATTTTCTCAAAATGAATGGTTTACAAACAATTGAATCTTAAATTTTGGACCACTCGATGGATGGATGGGACAATATGTCATGATATGTCTGTGCCTAATCATATTAAACATATTTCAATTACTAAATGGATATGTAATGGTGAGATGTAAGTGTTCTTGGAACCTCAAATCGAACTCCATATCTAGGGGTACTTTTTAATTGATGCTAAAATGATTATCTTGACTCTAAATTCTGCTTTCAGGATCACCTCAAGGGAGAATTAAATAATCAATTATAATGGAATCCCCTCTATTCCTTCACGGTTATAAGATTTCTTGAAGCCCTTTATCTCTCCTCTTATAGACTTCTTATCTATAAAATTTAGAAATAAATATTATCTATCCATAATAACCTTCAACATGATGGGTTGATGCTTTCCCCATCATGTGATCTATTTTTTAGGGTTAAGGAATCCATCAACCACATGTTTATCTCCTGAACCGTATTATGCAGATTCTAGGACTATATTCACGAATTTTGTGCTATATATTTGATGTTAAATTGTCTTGAACATATGATGATATCAGTCAATGAAGCAGTGCATAGTGAACAAGTTCAGGAAATGCTTCCCATTAGAGTGGATTATATAATTTCTTTAATTTGGAAATGAAGGAATGTATATTCATTTGACAATACAAATAAATATTTCAAAGAAGGTTTTAATGTCATATATAGGCATGTAATGGATTCCTAAATGATTCAGATAGGTTCCATGAAAAATTATAGTTCTGATCTTATCATCTTGGAAACATTTGGTGTTATTGGATGGGTTAATACACCTCTTGTCCTTAATTCTATTAAATGAATAAATCTAATTGATTTTTACATAAATGTAAATTTGGAGGGACTGACTTTAGGTGCAACAGGACCTTCAGCCTTTGGCGGTGTCTTCCACACAAATTTGGGCTTCATTAGAGGCTACTTCTATCATTACATTGGAAAGGGTACTTCTACTGATGATGAATTATAGGACATTATCAAGGAAATAATGTATGTTGTCGATCATGATTAGAGATAACTTTGGGTGGAATATGAATCTACTATTTTTATTTATTTTTAAAGACTTGTTTTAGGGTTGTTACATAATGAATACATCCATTATATATTCAGTGTCTTCATCTTTCTAAGAATCTTCACTTATATGCCTCTCATGAATACATGGAAAAAAATCAGGTTGTTAATGCATTATCCAAAAGTGAAATTGTGGATTGTAATTTGAGATGGACTTTTTTATTCCATATTTCTGTTCAAATCTTGTTGATTCGGATGTGCATAGTGTTATGCATTTAGCCAATTGTAATCCCTTTTATGATTCCACTTTTACGATTTTCAAATATATTTTTTAGGAATGTGATTTCTCATATTTTAAACTTATTTTTTATAATTTATTGATATTTATTTGTAAATTTACTATAAATCTTAACAATAGATATGTAACGTCTCATAAATGATAAAATTTATATAAAGTGATATATAAGATTTTCCAAGTGGGATGCCACATATTATTATGGAATGAATGATATATCGAGTAATGTTTAAGAAGATTTTAAGGATTCATTATATTATATATAATATATGGATGATTCAAATGATGATACATAATTAAAAAATTCCAATTGAAAAGGATATGAAATAACCATTCTAATGGTAAGCATGATTCAATAGATAGTTTCTTAGGTGAAAAGTAATATTAATCCAGATGATTCAAAGTTTCTCTTCAAGGTTCCAATGTCACCCAAATTATTGGTTAGTGTATTGATTATGCTGAGATGATTTCATAATTTGGAAAAGTATATTTTTTCATGAATTAAGTCTTTACACAACAATATTTTGGTTTTGTAATTATGAAATTGTAAATATTTTGTTTTCAATTTTGTAGAAATATCAAAGAAATGTGAACAACTGATTCCTTGAGATTTAATGAATAGTTAAATGCGGATAAATTCATGAATATTAAATGAAAATATTCTATAAATATATTCATAGAGTCCAAACGAATGTCTTACCACTGTTTTATTACGAATAATAAAAAAAGAGAAATTAACAAGGGCTCTTAAACAATATGAAATAATAAGTTTTAAATAAATTAAAAAAGATTATTTAATGTAAATTGATGTGACCTATGATAAAAGTATTTTAATATACATCATTTCTATGTGTGAAATATTAAATCACATACATAATCTCACCATCCAAATACCCATAGGATTAGTGTCTTTGAAAATTAACTATATAAGAAACTTATTTACAAAACATGTCAATATTTCTCTATAGCTAAACCAATATTGACCCCCATCAATACTTATTCTAACATATACTCATTTTTATAACCTGGAGAATTTAAAAATAAGATAGGGTTGATCTCAAATTCTAATTAAGGTAAAAATTATCAATGAATCATATCTATTAAAGATTATTTTAAACATGGGTAGGGGAGAAATATATGAATAAATGATCATGGTGTAATTCCCCAACTTAGATTCCACTGATCTGGTTCCCCAAAATCATTCAACACATTACCTCAAGCATGCATCCCTGTATGATAAAGGTTTTTTCATAATAGTGATGGCATATGATTTTACCATGGTAATATTATTACCTTATTTCTAGAGTGCATAACATAGTGATAAATATGGGAAAATTTAGATAATAAAAAAAAAGATAAAAAATAAAATATTAGATAAAATAAAAAACTCTTTCAATTATATATTGTAATGATTATCCATATATAATAGTTAGGTAATCCTAAACAATTGGTCAGGTATAGCAATACCAATAGTAAATAACGGTAAAATACTGTAAATAAAACTAATAACTGAACGTCTTGAGCTAAAGTCTAGGTCCCAACTCCTAACTCAATCAAGATCATTCAATAAATCATCAATTCGAGACTTATCATCGACCAAAAAATTGTAACCAAGGGGAATCTTCTCGGATACCCAAGTGTCCTAGTGGCCCAATAAGGGTGTGAGTATAAATCTGTAGGCAACCACAAACTCTTTATAACGATAATCCATTATTTGAGAATAATCAAAAAAATTTCAAAACAAATAAATAAGATATTAATAATAATAATATATCAAAAAGAACATACTAATGTCTCAGTTCATGAGAGGACAACCAAGTATTTCAATACATTCTTTATCAATTTTTGTCAGCTCTAAAACATTTGGGGAGAATGTGCCCCTACTTGTTTCAAAGGTGAAAAATTGAGGTAACCAATATAAAGTGGATCAAGAGTAATCTACATGGATTATATGAGAATTACTTCCTAGAAATATCCAAAATAAAACATTTATCTAGTTTGGACTCTGGGAATTTCCCTTATAATCCAGTAGCACAATTTTACTAGAATCCCATTTGACACCCAATCAATTTTATTCCATTGATTTTTGATCCACATATGTGGAGATCATCCTATATCAATTAACATGAAAAAACCTAAATAATTTATTGAATTAATTTGTGTAATTAAATAAATGAGTACCCAACTTGAATCCCATGGGGTCTTTTCCATGGTATTCATGCAAGGAACTATCGTCAGTCAATGTGATAGGACACCCATGTTAGACTTCCATAGGATAGTGAACAACCAACAACTATGAAAAAGTCTCATGACTAACTGAAAAGATATAAAATAAAGATTATTGTGTTGACTAAAGGCAAACAACCATGATCCATACAGTTTCAATCCAAAAAGGTTAAACCAGCAAGGGATGAATGTTATAAATAATTCGGGTCTCCACATGACCATTTTTCACTACCAATCTACCATACTATGATGGTTATTTCATGGTTAGTACTAAATGTTCACGTAAACCCTACACCTACCCTATTTTCTCCAAAAAAATATAATTTTTTAACCTCAAAATCCAATAAACCTCTCAAATAACCCAAAGGATAAATCAACCTCAATCTATGGAATACATATGACTTTGAGGCTGTTATAAATCTTCCCCACCATAAAATAATTCAACACTCATGATTTTCTCATGATTATGATATCTCAAAACATTACGTTCACTAATACCTCATCAACTATTTCCACTCCCATATATAATGAATGTATCATATTCACTTCCTTAGTACATAGACCAAGGTAATAATTTTACCACAAAATACCTTATATTGGTGATCCATATTCTAAATTGACTGTTCAACCATTAGGGTTTCAAACTCAGGAACATAATATTCCATTTTAATCACATGGGAAGGGTCTGTTTGATACCACATAAAATTGAAAAAATGAAACATGTAATGATTAGTCATCAAGGAAGATGAAAATTCAAACTGATATTCTACTATTGTAAGTATTTTTATTATCACCATGAAAATTACAAACTTTTCTTCCAACCTACCATGTATACCCAGTCAATGGTTTACCATGCGAGGTGAAACATTGAAAAACCCATGATAAACATCCTCAAACTCTATTGGTTGATGAAAAAGTTTCTAATAGATTTTATAATGATTTTATGCTACAAATAAAATATCATGGATTAGCATAACATTTATTTATTGACTCGTGAACAATCCTCACATCCAACCATAGACTGCTCTCCCAACACTGCCCAGCACATGGGAGATATACTTGGCCACCCATTCAACGCATTCAAGGGATACCTCATAAATGAAGACTTATAACTACTATGGTTGGATGATTTTACTAGAGGTAGATTCTTTTCCTATAAACTACAAAAATAAAGCATTCATTCCCATATAAGATCCCCATGAATATGAATAGCTCTCTCAATACACCAATATGTTTATGTATGATATGTCTTTATGATTTTAACTAAAAACCCATAGCCTTTTGAAATAAATTTAAAAACCTGTTAGTTAAACATGAGTCCCCATCATAAAAATTTACAAAGGAAATCCCCATGAATCCTTACAATCTATTGAATGTAAAACTGTCTGAGTCATTCCACCTTCATCTTGAACATGATAGGGAGGAACTGATCCGATTTTAATATTTTTTCAATGATCAGTAATTTTAAATAACTCCCACTAGGATCCCAAGTTAAACTAACTAATAAATCCTTAGAAATCTCATCATATTTATATACTGTAATGGGAAAAGGTTTAAACAAACATGTAGGTATTTAGTGCTCCACCTTAATCCTATGGAAGATAAGGAACACAAAATCCACAATTGATCACCTTATCCCTAAACACTGATAACAACATATCATATCATGATACATATTTTTAGTCTATGGGTGTATAGTCAAATGAGACCGATATCCATTATCCATCAAATTCTCCCTACGAGAAAGAAGAAAAAATTAAACAATTTTTAAAACCCAAAGTGTTAATAGGATACTGAGACCACTTTCTGGTGGTATCCCAACCATTACGTAATTTAGTAAATGATGTAAATATATGTTTGTTTCTGCTTCATTCCAAATATGATAATAAAATTATGACTTAGGATTTATATAAGAAAATAACACCTTCCCACCATCCTCCTCAAATCCCAAGATCATAACAGTAAACAAACACATCAAATACCATTCCTTCACTAATTCCTTCTAGGATTGATTCAATTGTTTCCTACTCAAATAATCGTCCACTGAATTCTATTTTCTTGAGTATAAGATATATCCAAATCAAAGTACATAGTATTATAAACCTAAAATCTATGTATCAAGTTTAGATCTCTCTATATAAATATATAATTCATGCTCAAATAGGTATAATACACAACAAAACATTCTTTGAATAGATTTTGGTTCCTTGTTTTGAAATTGTACAGAATAGGTGAAAACATAAGGAAATGGGTATGGTAGTTATTCACAAGGGGGCATATTTATAAATATCTATAATCCACCACCTACGTTCCATACATCATGAAACACCCCAATACTATACAATATGATTCATAGTAAGAAACATAATAGAAACTTAGTGAAAAAAGAATCCAAACTAGAACTGAAGTTAACAAATTTATTATTCTTTAAAACCGTGTCATCTATTTTTCATCCAACTAAAACATAACACCCATATTGATTACAGATTCTAGTTAATATACAAGCGTGAAGAACCCATGAGAACACATAATATAATTACCATCCAAGTCAGAGAATATATAAATTTTAAAAAAATTTATAGGTTTCTATGATTATATTACAAGCTAAAATTTGTCAGTACCCACTACAATTTCCTTATTAGATACAACATGTCCCAAAAACGTCACTTCTTAGTTCCCCATAATAAATATTTTTAAATATTTCCATAAAAGATAGTTTCCTTCTATATTTATAGGTCTATATAAGGTGATCCATGTATTTCAACTTTGACATAGAGTAATCTAAAATATCATCCACATGAACTATGATGAAATCGTCCAAGAACTGATGAAAAAATTGGTTCAATATTGTGATATATACTATAGGTGTGTTAATGAGTCTGAATGGAATGACTAGAAACTCAAAATGCTCAGAATAACATATAATAATTTAATTAGGTATATCCTCTTCTTGAAATGTAAACTTATGATACCCGAACTGCATGTCAATAAAAGAAAACATACAATACCCTATAAATTGATCGAAAATATAATATATTTTTTATAAGAGGTAACTATTCTTAAAAATCACCAGATTTTCATTCAATGATCAATGAATAGTATGAATATGTCATCTAACTTATCAAAAAATATGAAATGTGAAAGCCATGGTGAGACTCTTGAATTAGTAATCAACTTAGCCTCAAAATCAGCAAGCTATAATTTAATCTCCCTTAACTCATAAGGATCGATGTGATGAAATGTAATAGAAATGGGGATAATAGCTAGAAGAAGATCAATAGTGAACTCATCTTCCCTCATCTGTGGTAACTTAGAACAAACGTCATGAAATATCTCAGGGTACATACTCACCACTGTAGATAGTATTATACTTTAAAAATAAACAATTTCATTAAGGAATATCTCTTATAACTTGCATGAGATAACTCCAACATAAGGAACAACAAGCCTAGATATCTTTTATCTAGAATTATATACTCCCATGAAGACATGATATACTCGTTCAATAGATATAAACTAAACATAATGAAATCAATAGTCAATCTATTCATTATCATTGATCATCTAATCTATGCCAATTATATGGTAAAAAATATCAAGATCAATGACTAATAAGCTTGACACATCTTCATTGATAGCTATCTCCCCAATACATGTAAGACATTTAAATCCTTATTTTTACATATTTTTAAAAGTCATAGAAGGATCCAACATGTATTAAATAATATCTATACGTAATCCCAGAATATCAATTAACTTCAAAGGCATTAAATAATGATTTTCAACTATATAAATCATGTTTAGTACAATAGGGGTTGAAAAAAATATAATATTAATAGTAGTCTACCCTACTTAAGATTCCTCCAGAACATACTCCTTTTTATAAGGACATCTCATCTTATCTCCCCCACGAGCTTTCTTTACCACAAGAATATCCATATTGGACTGAGTATGGGACCCACCACCCTTTGAAGCATTATAATATAGCTTAAAATTAATGGAAATGGAAGGTCATTCAATATATATTTAGAAATACTTCAACAAAAATTCATATGATGAAAAAAATTTCCACAATGGTTAAATGACCTAAGAGCCTCCATATAACTTGTCTTGGTTTGACCAAGGCTTCTGCACTGAAATTAATCTACCTATTTATCCTAATAATTCATACGAAACTATCACCAATGAATTCATAACACCCTTAAGTTTTCATTTCTGACTAGAAGACACATCCCTTATATCCCTCATAACAATTAATGCTCCACCTAAACCCATTTTCCCATTAAGGTTTATCCCATCCATAAAATCATTATCGTCTACCTACAAAAATATAATAAGGAATAATAGAATTATAATCCATCAAATATCATCCTTAATTTCCTTCTCAATCCTAATATATTTAAGGTAATAATTTGTAACAACTTTGGGTGTTATGTGAAGTGTGAGGAATAATAAAAAAAAACATTTCCACTACTATAAGGACTGAAATCCCAAGGACTTTTCCACTCGTATTATTTTAGAATAAAAAATATAAAAGAATTTCTTTTTTTAATCTAATCTAGATAATATCCTTATAAACTTTTATTTTATAATAATGTCACACTATTTCATTCATGAACCTACAAGAATATAAGGGGAAAACACTATCATAGCTTCCTTGATAGGTTTCATAAAATATAATATCATTTATATATTCCAAATCCACTATTCTGATTTCAAGGATAATTTTTCAAATTGGAAGGTGGGTGGATTCTATTTAGAAAAATGTAATCCCTGATCCACCATAAATCCATGTTTCCCAAAATAAGCCTGACATAGGGTCTGAATAGTGTGGATAAAATCAACCACTATCGGAGGGTTCACTAGAGGATTCACTTGTGGATCTTTTCTCACATAATTAGATCGTTTATTTGAAAGATCTATTATTGGATTCATTTTATAACAAATATAAAATAAAATAACCAACTAGATTAAGGGTGGTTCTAAAATCAAATACCAACTTCCAAAAAAAATAAAATTCATTTGTACAAAAAAAATTAAATCAATAGACGATTTATATGAATGAAAGACTATATTTTAAATGGAAAAATTTCCTTCCAAAAAATACCATATGAATTTTAATTAAATTTCCCCAAATAGTGGGACTAAAGATTTGAAAAAATATTTAATAACACATGTCAAATTGTGGTTTGACATAAAAGTGAGTTGGACAAGAACCCTAACATAGTTACTAACTACATTATGAATGTTATAACTCCATTATACTAATGATCATAAAATAAATCTAGGAATCCTCACAAAACATTCTTCCAGTTAATGGTTCTAAAACCATTTTTCTAATGAACCAACCAAAGTTAACATGACAGGTCACCCAAGTTTTATCACCACAAGATAGGGAAAAAACTATAATGAATAAGTCTCATGAATAATTTAAAATATATAAACTAAAGAGTACAGTGTGGAAGAAATATATTCATCTAGGAGACCTAAAATGTCAATCAAAAAAGGATAAATAAAATAGGGTTGCAAAATTAGAAACATATTGGGTCTCCATATGACTATCTGTCACCACTAATCCACCAAAATATGAAGGAGATGGAATCCAAGAGAGGCTCATGAACAAAAATATTAACTTCCTTATATAAAAAATCACAAAAAATGTACAATGTGAGAACTAATCCCAATAGGGATTCACTATAGAATCTATATAAACATAGTGTTCAAGAAAAAATTGTCTCTAACTAAAAAACTAATCTATTTTATAGATAAATTGGAATGATGAGACATTTCATAAGACATATTTTTTATAAAAACATTTTATATTCACATAATTAAATTGTAACACACAGATCTGTTATGACTTTTTTGAATTAATACATGTTTTTCAATATTTTTTTCACATAACATTGGGTATAATTTGTTTTATAATGAAGAAATATGATTGTTGATAGAGCTAATACTTTCAAAATTTTTTCTGAATCTCAATTGTTTTAATCATCCAAAAATTTTAATTTTAGCTTATATGAATCAGTTTTGGATTTACGATGTGTTTGGAGAAAAATTGTGAAAAGCGCTTAATTCAGGATTTTGGACTAATTTTTACATCAATGGTATTTTAGTCATTTCATGAAAAATATAAATCCAAATAGAGTAAATCTTCTTTTTTTAATATTTATTTTATTTACTTCATATTTTTCATCTCAACTAGGGGATGAATTGATCATATAGAGGCTGAACCAAATAAATAAATTTGAAGTTGTTTCTGGGTGGACAGTGTAGACCCCACCACAATAACGGACGTCCATCTTGGCATATACACCTTCAATGAAAGTTATTCCACCTAAGATCAAACGAGAAAACATAGGAGAGACTCTAAAAATAATTTGACTGAGTTTTGAAGACATTAACGATTCCATTAGTTGTAGAACATTTAGAGGGAGCTTTTTGGAACCTTTATCATGAAATTGAAACCTCCAATACAAATATCATAACTCTTAAAAAATGGAGGAAGAATGAGTTGAAATTTTTAGGGTGAACAGAATACACAGAACGTGCATGAAGGGGTGCACACGTGAATCAGCCAATTAATTTGCCAAACACGTGACAACTTTTAGAGGGAAAAAATAATCCTATAAGAGGAGAGGATCTCCTACCTCTCAAATGATTCAGATCCTTCACAACACCATTCGGGGCACCAAGAAGAGGATGCCTAGAGGACATTTAGGATTTATTTTTATATTTTATTTTTCATTTCCGTTATAATGTAGGCTTATTTTTAATAAAGTGTTTCCCATTTTCTTCTTCCACCCCTTTTCGCATCTAATCTAAATCTAATTTCTATCTCTCGTCCATCTTTCCATTGTGATCTCTATGTACTTAGCAATGGAAAGTGACTAACTCAAGGCAGAGTACCTAGAAAGGTTTCACGGTGTTCATTATTATTTTGCTTCAATTACAAACATTTTTATTCAATTTTTGGTGGTGGAGGGAATATTGCACGGGTGCGGTGGTCGTCCACCACATAACTATTTCGAAATCCATTTATTTTCATTGATTCATCATTTTTCCTCCCTTATCTTAGGAAAACTCTTCATATGGTGGAGTTGGGGTTTCCATATAGGATGAAATGACATACGGTGGAGTTGGGACTTTTGGGATAACATTATCAGTTGAGGCGTTATCCTAGTTTACTGTTATAGGAGGTGTGTTTTGGTATTCCAAATTCATTATAAAATCACAAACTCATTAAATTAATGGAATGAAATTTATTAATGAGGTTTTATAAAATGAATTATCAAATTTAAATAAAATAATAAATAATGAATGAATGAACCCATGTTATCCAACCCTAGGACCAAGACCTTTCTTCTCTAATTTCATTTTATCTCTATTTGTATATTAATTTATATTTAATGTTTTCATTACATTATTTTAATTTAACTATTTTCCAAAAAACGTAAAATCATTGTTTTCAATATTTATTAAAAACCCCAAAAGAATTCACTACTACAGAACTGGGTTTCTATAGTGCTACCCATTAACAGTTCTAAAAAAATCACTGATAATGGGGGCGTCATTATCAGCACTAAAAAACGTTGATAAATGGAACTTTTAACAGTTCTTTTTAAAAGTGACCCTTTATGAGTTCATTTTTAAGCACTGATAAAGACAACCCCATTATCAGCGCTATTTTTAGTAGCTTTGACAAAGTGGGGGGATTTATCAGTTCTTTTTACGAGGGATGATAAAGTGTATATTTCAAAAAAAATATTTTTCATAAAAAAAATATATTAAAATATATGTATATGTATATTTATATAAATATAATATATATATTTGAAATATGATTTAGATATGGATAAATGGAAATCTAAAATTAATGTATAAGGTATTTAGTGAAAGAGGCTTATAGAATATTTTCAGAAATATTTTTAATTAACAATTTCTTAATTATCATTGACTAATAATCATTTAATATCATTTTGAAGACAAAAAAATAAGAAAAAAAATAATGAAAGATCTAAAATATGTTGAAAATTGAACTCTAAATTCAAGTGGTCATAACTTTTAATCCATGTGTCTGTTTGAGCTCTACATCATATCGAATCAATGAATGCGACGAGATCAGTGCGTTAATTATATAAGAGAACATTTTATTCCATTTTTTCGAGGACAAAAAATTCTTAGAAGGCCTCTAAAATTGAGTTTTAATCCAGATATCCAAATTTTTTAACATTCAAATATAACGTCAGATTCAGATGTCTTCTAGGCCTGTACGACCTATCATATCAAATATTCATTCATTTTCTTCAATTTGAATAGTTGTGGAGTTGAAACTTACTTCTGCATTAGAAGTTATTGTCATTTTAACTTTCTATTGATTTTCATATACTCATATATAGGTATTATTCTTATATATGTGTGTGTGTTGTATTAATGTATGTAGGTATGTATTTATTTATTTATAAACACTGATAAGAAAAAATATTTTATAAATGTTTATAAAACAATTCTTATAAATATATATTAATATACAAATAAATATACGGATAAAAAATTATAACTAAATATATATATTTTTAAATAGATATAAATATATATCAATATACAGATATATATATATATATTAATATAACTATATATATATATTAATATGACTGAATATACATGATAATATATATAAATATATATATATATATTTTAATATAAGGATATATATATATATATATATATTAATATAACTATATATATATATATTAATAAAAATATATATTTGTTTATATATATATATATATGAGTAAAAATAACTAAATATATATATAAATAAATAGATATATTAATAAATTAAGGGAAAAGTAATATGGTGGAGTGGTAAAAGCTTAGGAGCGCAAGCAACATGTCTCGAGTTCGAATCCTGGGGGAGGCAGGTCGCATGTGTAGGTGGGGGGAATAACCTAGCGCTGTTAAAGATGGGTGGGAGCATTGTTAAAGGGGGTAGGGCTAGGTGGATCAGACTGGGGCATGTGTGGGCTACCAAGGGGGTGGGGCGATGTTAAAGGGGGGGGCTTGAAGTGCTGTTGAAGCCCCCCAGAATTGCAATTTTTTTATTTTGATAATATATGTTTTTTATCTTTTATCAGTGCTAAAAAAAGCGTTGATGATGGACCTTATTATCAGCACTTTTTTAGCGCTGAAAAAGACACCTTTTATCAGCGCTTTTTTTAGCGCTGAAAAACGACACCTTTTATCAGCGTTTTTTTAGCGCTGATAAAAGGGTCCTTTTCAGTGTTTTTTTGAGCATTGATAAAAGACCCCCTTTATCTTTGACTTAATTAACAACAATTTTTTGCATTGTTAACACCATTTTCTAGCACTGATAAGGTCCATATTTGTACTAGTGATTAAATTATGTGAATTGGAATTATTGATTGAACAGACTGCAACGCTCCTCAAGGGAGACAACCCTGGTCAGCCACTATGCTGCATTAGGAAAATAAATTTGCTTTTTTCAGGCCCTACATTAGGCATCCGTCATTTGTATTGTGTTATATGCACCAAAAGTTAATATTTCAGTACACACAACCATTATACTATCTTTCGGTACACACAAAAATATGTTTGTCATGTGTTACATGGAATTCAAAAAAAATCGATAGATTGTGTTACATGAATGACAAAGTTTTATCGAACTAAAATATAAAATTAATATTGTTGTTAAAATATTATTATAGTTACCACCATACTATTTTAGCAAAAATTAAAAATAAGATTAACTAGATTATGAAAAAATCATTAAAACATATATATATAATAAATCATTTTTTATCAATCATTACGAACTCTTTGAAAATAAAGAAATTCCTTTTCTAAGAAAAATATTTTTATTTGTAAAAACAAAATTTTATATCAACAAATTAAAATAACCACTATTGCTGAATTTTTATAAAAAACATTACATATTCAATTATCATACTTGGCACTCATCCAATAGATTACATATTAATAAGATAACAATAAATCCATTATATATAAAAAGATATATTTTTCAAAAGCGTGATTTTATAGGCATTTAATGAAAAACCATTATAAACATAATTTTAGAAACATTTAAAAATTATATATAAATAAATAAACTTAATTTTTGAAATAATAATATCAAAATTTATTGTTGGGGTTCTTTTTCTATTCTTCGGAAAAGAATAATCTTTTGATGAATAGTAAAAATATGAAATTTTACATGAAAATCACTTTTTCTTCTAACATATTTGTATTAATAAGTTATTTTGAATTGGTTTTAATGTATAATTAGTACAATTTTACATATATTAATGTTATTTAGGTTATTTTAACCAATTTCAAATTTGATTGGAGAGAAAACAATTCAATCTTTTGGACGTTTTGCACTTTATAAACTCATCGTCTAATCCCATCTATGGGAATAATTTTAAATTAAATTCTTCCACTATGTTATTATATTTTTAAAAAACGAATTAAATATTTGGAATAATATGGTCCATATTTATTAAATATTATCTTTTTTACCTTCTTACAATCTGAATATTAACTTTATTATTTTTTATTAACGTAGTTACGGTTAAATTAGGTAATTAAGGATAAAAATAATATTAGAAAGATTCGAAAACTACAATAAAATTTTCCTAAGATGTTATGTTATGAATTTAATTCAAACCCTACCACTTAATTTTAAAACTATAATTATTTAATGGACACTGTTCCATAAAAAGGACTTAGATTTTATTAAAATAAAAAGAGTGAGAAAATGCCACACAATTACTTTTAATAATTATAATATTTTGTATGGGTATAAATAGATGATATTATTGATATTATATATTTTTATGAAATATAAATGTTTTAGATAAAACATAAATATTTATTTTAAAATTTTATTTAAAAAATAATTTTCATTAATAATTACAAATGATGATGTAGTAATTATTTACTTACTGAAATAGTCAATTAAATGATGTTCTAAATACAAAAAAAGAAATACAATTTATCATAATTTACGTAATAAAAGAATATTATATGTTATTATGATATATTATTGGTGTATTAAATTATTTTTTGTGAATCAATATTATTTCCTTCAGTTTGTAAAGTCAATGTAATTATGAGTGAAAAAATTGACACATATGATATTTTATGAAACTAATATCTTATTATATTATTTAAAAATCATAAAGATCTTAAATTATAATAAAGGGGTTATATATGGTCTAAAGTTTCTTTATTGTTTCATTTATGGTCTAATTAATAAATTATAAGTAAAAATAAAATCCATTTTTTATTGAATTGTTTTTTAACGCAGTTAATTAAAATGGGTTAACAAAGGTTTAATCAAAAGGATAAGGCATAAAATATCCCCACAAAATGGATAAAATATATGGATTGATGAAATTAAAACCTTTTTATATAATAAAATAAAAAAAATGTATTTTTGGAGGTATTTGGATTTATATTGATTTTATTAACAATTAATCTTTTGATAAATTACAAGAGTGCCCCTCCACTCTCTTATAAAAGAGACTTTATTATTATATTTCATCCACATATTAAAAAATATTTGGTTTTGAACAGAAATATTCTAGTATAATACTAAATTACATAACACCATCCTATTATTCATACATTTGGATGAATTCAAACTAAGTAATTCCTTTAGTGAAAACCAAAAAAGGTACCCAAAGAAGATGTAATGTCCATCAACGAACATTGTTTTTTTTTATTCCTTGAACCACTAAATTATTTTTATATCATGTTTTTAAAATATAATCGGTATATTAAATATAATGATATTGCTTTTTTTATCAACTAAAACAACACACACTTCCATCCAATGGGATACACAATATTTGTTCGTGTGTACGACAGACTACCACCTCACGAACTAATGTTGTTCGTTCTTCCAATACCACCACTAATAATTAATAATAATCCTGGATTAATAGTTTATATATGATTTATAGAATTTTTATAATATTATTATGATAATATAATACTTATATCACACATACCTTTATTATTTCCTCTTTCGGGTATATGATAACATCATTTGTCTGTAGAACAGACTAACGCTTCTCAAAGCTATGTGATTCGTTCATGATTTACATTGACTGTGTCAAGGATGGTAATAATAATATATTGTGATATATATGATATAAAAATAATTAATTAATGAAAATATATTATATAATCTTCTTTCTAATAATATGACAGGAAATTGAAAATAGCGTTCATGCGTACGTTAGTCCAACCATCTCTATAAACGGTTTATTTTATTTTTCACCTCTATTTTCCATCGATATCCACGAATAAATTATACATATATAAGATATTTATATAAATTTTAACTATATTTATATTATTCATTCATGATCTCTGTATGAGGATTGTGAATAACAAGTCAAAACATATACCGGAAACAAAGTGGTTATTAACCAGATCATAACCGAAACATATAATTGTTAATAAGATAGAAAAATAAATTAATAATTAAATCAAATATGAAATTATATATATGAATATGGTTAAGTGTAGATGTATAAAAAAGTAATATTTATTATAATATATGCTTTGATGTGTACTAAGGAAGTCAATACATAAGGTAAGGGGATTTCTAGTCACACATTTATTTCTATAATACTTATGTTATATTCACCACCTGTTTATTTTTTGTGGTCTATATACTTCCAATTAATGAAATCTAGAACCCTTATCCTTCAATTTATTGGTATTTACTTATCCATTATATGATTTCTCTTACATGGGGTTCATGGTTCAAAAGTTATCAAATTGGTAGGTTAATATTGTCTCAATTATCCTGCATTGTTACACATATTATTTTATGAACCTATATTCTTTATGAGGTATATATACTAGAATTATAAATTTTTTATCATGAATATCCTTATTTTAAGTATAATGTTTTTTCATGTAATCGTATTCTCTCTTCAGTTGGGAATTCGTTTTATTCAAAAATCCATGTTTTCTAAAAATTATTTCAAAAGTTATTTTTGATGAATTTTTAAGAAAAAAGATTTAAAAGATGTTTACGCGGTTTTAAATGGTTATTTTAAATGTTTTCAATTTTATTTTAAATTAAAAAAATTTCATAAATGTTTTATGATTCAAAAATAATTTTTTATAGTTGAAAAAAAAATTCCTTAATAAATGTTTTCAAACGATCATTCAAAATTAGTTTCGATATATTATTATATTTTTTTGTGTAACTCAGGATTTAATAGGGATATGGTCTAAGTTTACCATTAATATTATTTCACTAAATGGGTTTTTATGTAATTTTGTTTATAAATCCTATTACTTTTCAATGACATATGATATGATCAAATGTTTATGAAAATGATTTATTTTCATGATTTTTGGTGTCATGAAATTTTTATGGTTTTATATAAGTCAAATGTATAATTTTTATTTTGTGAAAGGTGTGAAATATATCTCCCTACAATGAATTTTCTAATGATAATTGTTCAATGAGCTCAAAGGGTACATGGGATGTCATATTAAGAATATATCATGAGGGTGCATGGGAGGTCATCCTAAGCCTGCAACAAGAGGGCACACTGGAGGTCATCCTTAGCCCGCAACAAGAGGGTACACGATTGGTCATACTAATCCAAAAAGAAGAAGTTAAATGGGTGTAAATATGAATATTGAAATTGTTATGTGGTGATTATACCAATCCAAACATACAATTAATTTCATGGTAGGTATAATTGACATATGATATTCAAAGCATATGTGTATAACATAAATTATATTTTTAATCCATTTTTATACTCTCATGGCTCAAATTCTTTAATGATATTTTGATTTATTTCCAATGAACAACCAATATTTAATTCCCTAATTAATGATTTTGACCTTTGGTATGATGATAATTCTTTTGAAATTTTATACTCATGTTTTCATGAAGTTATCCTCATTATATGATTATGTATCGTCCTCATTTACCATTATTAAGAATATAAACCCACACATTATTATTTTTCCTTTCGTAGGGTTATTAATAAATTTTTTATTTAGGAGTATTGAATGGGAAGATATTTATGATAGATTTTTACGATCATTCCCAAAATTAGAAAAATGTTTTCCAAGATTACAATGTAACTAAACGATTAAATCCCTTAGTCATATGTTTTTATAGAACAATAAATATGCATATATAATAATATAATATCCATGTTGAAAAATCATGGGTTGTTACAGTTTGTATGAGAGGAAATTTTTATTAATCCTTGGGAAACCAGGTTGAGAAATCTTTATTGACATATCTAGTAATATTTCTAAGGATATGTCAATGTATTTCTATAAATACATGACCAAGGTTTCGTAGATTTTAAAAAAAATTCATTAATAAGGCATCCTAAATGTAATTTTTTTCATGATTATTCCTTTTTCTATTATGGTATTTTTTGCTCGCACTATTAATTCTAGTCTTAGTCAATAATGGTAAATATAAATAACATTCTACACATTGAATGCTTCAGGTCTTAAAATTATGGGAATTTTGTAAATATATTTCGTAAGTGAAAATATCATGTAGAGAATTATGAAGGTAGTACGAGTATTGGTTATACTGATAAGGTTAAATAGACCTCAAACAAAAAGTGAAATGTATAGGATATCCCAATATTACTGTTATATTAAATGTAATATGAATAATTAGATTCAGGTTGAGGAACCTTAATACATGATTCATATTTCATATTCTATAAAATAATAAGATGATGAAGCCTAAGTAATGGATTAAGAATAATGTTGGATGATTGAAGTGAATTTTTTTTTCAATTCCAAGATTATGTTATTCGAATGAGGAAATTTCTATGTATTTTCATTATATGTTTTTCATCATGGTTTTAAAATGATATGTTTAATGGTGATCAATAATTGGATAAGTGATTTAATTAAATGGTGATATTCATGAGAAACAAGGGATTATGGAAAAGATAATAGTTAACATGTTACGTATATTGAGATAATAATATTAAGATAAAGATATGTTAGATATGTTAGATATGAATAGGTAAATTTAACATTAGTGATTTCTGTGGAATTGATTAAATATTTGTTGAAAAAGTCATTTATGGAAACATAGATGGAGTCTATGACATTTTTAGACATAATAAATATATCCAATAATAATTATAATAATAAATAATTATTGTTTTCAAAATGGAATTATTTTAATTTACATGTTTCAATAGAATACATAACGATGGAATTAACATGTTTGATATGAGAAAAAAAGAGATACTTAATGATATACATGTGATCAACTATATGCTTTTATTATAAATTTACTGAAATTATTTCTAATGTTTTTGACTTCCATCCTTAAGAAGTGGTATAATGTTAAAAATTTGTGGAAATATTTATATAAAAATTAAGATGATGTTTTATAGATTAAATTATTTTCTCACCATGTGTGGATTTATTCATATTGGATAACTTGTGCTAACCTTTTTGTGTGATAACGAATATTGGAATGACTGATCATTATTTTTTTGGATCTCATGATCTGATGAAGCTTCAAAAATGATAAATTCTATTTAATTTCGTAGAATAATATATGATTTGGAAATTGATAAAGGCATAAAAAATTGCGAGGATTTCTTAAAATCATGTAATTATATCTTCTTATGAAAAATATTCACCTTTTAGAAAAATGGTCTTCAAATAAAATGATGTCCTATTATCATATTGTTTATTATATTAATGCATTTTTTCAAGCCTCTTTGTGTAAGGGATTTTTTATCATTAACTTTCTCCAAACTATGTCCTCAATCAGTCTCCCTCAGAACATGATTTCTAAACTTATATTTCATGTCTATGGTTTCACTTTCCACCAATGTTATCCTTTGGGATAATATAGTAATGAGTTACTTTGTGTAACAGTTAGGATTCTAACTTTTTTTAAAGGATGTTTTTGTATTCATTATTATAATGTCTGATTATATGAAAGTAACTTTGAAGTATTAAAAAATTGATAACATGGACTAATTTCATGATAGAAATTAATTTTAAGGGGTAGAATGCAACACCATAATATTTTATGAATTTTTTTAATTTATTTAATATTTTTCCTATTTTCCATTTCACACAACACTATATATACCTTTTGTTATATGCAATCACTTAGTATTTATTGTCTAATATGCACCAACATGTTATTTTTTCACTACATGTAACACTTGTATTAGATTTTGGTACATGAAACACTATGTTTGGTTTGTGTTACAAACAATACCTAGTTCTTTCGATAGCTTTTATTACATTCAAGTCCGAGTTTTATCAAACTAAAATATATTATTAATATTGAAATTAAAATATTATTATAGTTACCACCATTACACTGGAATGAAAACAACAAAATTAAATTAACTATGTAATGAATATATTACTTAATTATTTATATAAAATGATTCCTTTGGATGTCAAATAGCTATAAATGAATGTAAGAACTACTTAAAAAAAGAAATTCATTTTATAACTAAACTATTTTTCAATGTTCAAAAATGATTTTATCTTAATGAATTAAAAAAACACTATTGATGAATGTTTTTATTAAATTTCACATGTTCAATCAAATTTTTTTAATGCCATATAAAATATTTTACTAACATAACATAAGAATAAATCAATTTTTATGAATAAAAAGATGTATTTTTAAAAATGGTAATTTTATCACCTTTTAATTATGAACCCATTTCAAATCTAATTTTTTAAGAATTTAAAAATTTTATGTGAAAAAATAAATATTATTTTTGAAATTATAATATCAAAATTTTCACTGGGTGAAATTTTTGTATTTTTTCTAAGAAGTTTCATGTCATGATGAATAGTGAAAAATACTGAATTTTAATTGAAAACTTCATTCAAATCTATTTTATATATGGAGTTTATTTTTTTTAAAATTGGTTTTAAAGTATAATTAATAAAATATTATATCCATTAATAAAATTTAGGTCATTGGAATAAATTTGAAATTGAAATTGGATATAAATCTTTTGAACCTTTTCATATTAAAAACTCTCCATCTCACCCCTCTACAGGATTAATGAAAAATTAATTTATGCCACATTGGAGATTATAACTTAGAAAAATTGATAAAATATTTGAAATAATAAGGAAAAATTTTATAAAATATGACTATTTTATTTTTTTGATAATATAAATATTAACAGTAGTAATTTTTTTACCACTATTAAGGGTTAATTGGTTAATTGATATAAAAAATAATATTATAATTATTAAAAACCTATGATAAAATAGGACCAAATAATATTTAATCAAGTAAAAAAAACCCTTAAATACTATGATTCAAAATTTAATTATTTAATAGACACTTTTAAATGAAGAGGCTTTAAAATTTATTAAAATCAACGAGAGGCCAAAAATGTCACACACTTACTTTGAATAACTATAATATATTTAATATGGGGTTAAATATAAGATACGATTTACTATATGTATTATTAATAAATATAAATATATTATCTACATTGAGGAAATTAATTTTTAAATTTTATTGAAGAAAATTTCATCATTAATAATTACACAATGAAGATGCATTAATTATTCGATTAATGAAACAATTAATTAAATGATATTGGAAAAATTACAAGAAATATAATTTTACTTACTTAAGTTGATTCACAAATATTATAGACTCTTATGATGTATTAAAAGTGTATTACATTACCTTTTTTGAATATATATTAGTTAATGAGTCTCTTAAAGACAAAGTAATGAATAGTGTCAAAATTGACAATTATTATATATTTATGAAAATAATATTTTATTAAATTATTAAAAATCAAAAAAAATAAATTATGTCAAATAAAAATCTAAATGGTATAAAATATCATAAATTCGCCATTTATGGTCAATTTGAATCATTAAAAGTAAAAATATCTACATTTTTATATTGTAAATATTCTTGTAGTAGTTAAAATTACAATTGAATAACTAACGATTAATAAAACAATTAAGGTATAAAATAGCAAAAAAATAATAAAATATAGTTTTTATTGATATTACAACCATATAATATCTTATATTGGAATAAATGCCTTTTTGGAGGTATTTTTTTTGATATTTAATTTATTATAAATTAATATTTTGGGAAATCCCAAGAGTGGCTCTCCCTTCTCATATAAATGGTCACCTCTTCTTATATTTAATTCACACATTTAAACCAATTTTTAATACCAAAACCACTACAATTTTCCTAAAAAACATTCTAATTTCTTCATATAATCCAATATCTTGGATGAAATCCATCAAAGTAATTCCTTAGGTGAAAACCGAAAAGTGATACCCAAAGAAGAGGCAACGTTCATCAATGAGCGTTTTTATATTATTTCTTACTTAAACACCATAAATTATATTTTTAATGATTATATAATAAAGGAAGTATTATAAATATACTTACATGTTTTTATGTTTTTTTAGGTATAAAAACATCACACACTTTATCAAATAGGTCCAAAAGTCATCATTCATGTGTACGACGGACTACCACCTCGTGAACTGATTTAATTTATTCATACATTACCACCATTAAGGTTTTGGTAATAATGATGTATTTATTGTTAATATATTATTTATATTTTTTAATAAATTTTTTATTATTATAAATTTTTATATCACACTTATTTTCTTGATTTCCATTTTGAGGGAATACAATAACGTCATTGATGTGTACGACATACTACCGCCTCGCGAAGCTATGTTATTTGTTCATGATTTACATGGAAGGTATTACAGATAGTTATAATAAATATATGTGATATATATGACATAAAAATTATTATTTAATGATATTATATCATATATAATTCTTTCTATTAATATGAAAATAAAATGTAAATAGTGTTCATGCGTAAGTATGACATACTGTCACCTTGAATGATGTATTTTATTTTCTACCTATAAATTTTATTGATAACCATAAATATATATAATGAATAAATATCATATTAATATCATGTTTGTAATTATTTATATTTTCAAATCAAGATATAAGTGTGATGAAAAATAATAACAAGGAAAAATATGTATGAGAAACAAAACCTTTGTTACCCAAAACATAACTTAAACATGATATTGATTATAATATTGTAATATAAATTCTTAAGTAGATGATATATGTTATTATATATATGAATATGGTTATATTTAAGATATATTATAATCAAATATTTATTGTATATGAGTCTTTAATTTGTACGAAGGAAGTCAAGACTTATGGTTTGGAGATTTCTAGTCTCACTTTTATTTCTGTGGGACTTATGCTATATTCACCACTCATTTAATTTATGTGGTGTGTATACTACCCATTAATTAATTATATGATAATTACCATTATATTTATGGGTATTTAAATATCAATGTTGTGTTATCCATTTTTGGGGGGTTCAAAGTTCAAAAGTTACCAAATCAATAAGGTATTTTTGTCTCCATTTCCTTCTTTAAGACACATGGTATGTTATGCACCCGTTTTATTTTATGAGGTGTATATACTAACATATGAAATATTTTATCATTAATTTCCTTATTCAGGATATTATATTTTTTATTTAATGTTTTTAACTCTTCATTTTGTAATATTTATTTCAAAAAAACATGTTTTCTAAAAATGTTTTAAAAAATGCTATTTTTATATTTTTGATGGAAAATGGTTCCAAATAGGTTTAAAATGGTTTTAAAATATTCAATTATATCTTAAATGGTTATTTATAGATAAATAGTATTGATAAATTTTATATTATTTAAAAAATTGATTTCAAAGAGGAAAGGATATTTTCCACAATAAATATTTAAAAAGATATTTCAAAATTGCATTCTATCTAATATGACATCTGTTGGGGTGAATTATGAATTAATGGATATATGATACAGGTATACCATTAATATTCATTAACTGAATGGTTTATGTTATTATGGAATGATTTTTATAAATCATTTTACTTTTCAATGAGTTCTTATACAGTGAAATGTTTACAAAAACCCTTTCAATTCACTATTTCTTATGTGATGAGTAATTTATGGTACAATGGAACTCATAAGTATAATTTTTCTTATATTATTATTTGGACCTATATCTTACTCCAATTCATTGGGTAATGATAAATTTTCTTTGATCAAAAAGTGTTAATGAGAATCCTTCCTAAGACAACTACAATAGGGTACATGGGAGATTATCCTAATCCCACAATTTTAGTGTACATGGGAGGTAATCTAATTATCATAACAAGAGGGTACACGGTTGTTCATCCTACGGCCAAAACTGGAAGGTACATTGGAGGTAATCTAAACTGTGATTTAATCTCCAATATGATTATCCTATTCATAAAAAACTATGAATGTCTTGGTATGTATCATTGACATAAGATATCTTAAGATTATGTGTATTCCATAATTTCCATGTTTTATTCCATTTTTATAATCTCATGGTCCATGATAATAGATTATATTATCATTCATATGTTATGAAATAAAAATCATTAATTCATTGACTTAAATTTTGGATCATTGATATGCGTTGTTTTATTTTCAAACGATATACTCATGTTTTCATACACTTATTCTCTTGTTATGCTTATGTATCTTCCATGTTTACCATACTGAGCATATGTTCTCAGAATTTCTTGTCTTTATTATTATCAATTTAAAAATTAGTCTTTTAATAAGTAGTGGTAAGTTGAATGATATTTATGATGGATTTTGGGGATCTTTTACCAATTTAGAACAATGTGTTCCACGTTTCCAAAGGCTCTAAAAAATTACGATCACTTGGAATAAGTTTCTGTAATATAGTGAATATTTATCTAAGAAAATTTTATAAACGTTTTTGATAATAATGGTTTGTTATACCAATAATACAATTTGTAAATATAAATAATAACATGCAATTATAAAAAATACATCCATTGATACACCAAAAGGAGAACAAATGAGAAACATGGCATGTAATATACCATCACATATAGAATAAATAACATATTATAGAGAAAATATTTTAAATATAAGATATGGGTATACATACTAGAACACATAAACCAACATTAATCTACAAAAACCATGAATCCCACCAATATCATGTTCTTTATTATCCTATTGATGTCAACAAAATAGACCCATAGTGGTGTTGCACACTAAGGTGACATGTCCACTTCTAGACGCACCCGAGGTTCTTAATGTTCTATGATTACATAAAGAAATTTAAAAACCATTATCACAATTTATAAAACATTTTAACAGTAATTAATTACCACTTCCATGTTTGAAAATAATTTTTTGAATCAAAAACACCATTATGTCATTCTATGAAACACAGAGGGTGAAAAAGTCAATTTTTAATACAGAATCCATTTAAAATACATATATATCATAAACAAAAACACTATGATATCAAATATACCTATTTCATTTAGTAAAACAAGTTTATTTACAATAAATTAAATAAATTAATGATTTATAACCACTATATAATGATACCCACCATAATACTTGATAAATTCTAATCGTGTTCAATAACATATATTAGAAATAAGTGGATGCAATCCTCATGAACATAGAAAAACAATAAACATCATAAAATCTCTATCAAAAAAATTTTAACTAGAAACGACCACCTAATCACGTTCCAAAATGAAAAGGGGATAAGAGACCAAGAATGGATGTAAGAATATGAAAAAAACAAAAATAAAAATGGGACATACCATTAAAATAACTATTAAGAGCAGAGAATAATAATAAGGAATAAAAGGGGGGAGACCACATTATTGACAGGGAAGGTTTAATTCAAAACTAAGAGGAATTTGGATGGGATTGAATATAAAACATATTAGGGGAAATAGATAAATTCCAAAATCATTAATGTTTAGATTGGGGTGCATAGTTAGGGAACATAGTTTAAAAAATCATGCACCTACCTTGTATGGAATTTATCCCATTCAAATACAAGGTGCAAGGTTACCTAGGGAGAAGATGAAATATTTTGGGAAACCCTTTTAAAGCCTTGTGAGACCTCTAAAAATGACCCATGAACCCACATAGTTTTTATCAGATTAACATGTTTTGATAAACTGTACTCAAACCATAAAAATTTCATTGGGAAACTCATAGTAACATATTTTAAGGTTAGTATTAACCATGTCACAACCAAAACAAGGAAATTCCATTTTTATTATCTTATTGGATTAGGATAATTATTCTTAGGTACATATTGATTCATGATTTAAATTTTTGACTTTTTAATGAAACGTGGAGGTTTTTTGGCAGGAAATTTCGAGGTGCATGGATAATTCTTGTTTAAGGGAAACCATGAACCCTGTCCCAAGTAACATGAGGCTTTAGTTTTTTTCTTGGGGGAGGAACATGGGTTGTGAATAGTTTGGGAAATAATTAGGAACCTATGCGGTTTAGTAATGGATTTTAGCAGTGGTATTTGGAATGGTTGGTGGAAGGTTTGGAAACCGTGTGAGGTACCCCTCTAGTCTAGTTGAGGGTTCATGGTTTGTTAATATTTCAAGAAATAATACACATTTTATAGATTTTTAAAAATTTAATATTCCATGTTTTAACCTCTGATATGTTAAACCTATTTTATGTTTTCCTCCCATCCTCTAAAATAGGCGCATAAGTGGGCTTCAAAAAACCCTCTTAGATCTTTACTGAACCTCCATAGGTGCTCCATGAAGGTTCTTAAAGTGATTTCATCTAATTTTTCATTAATGTACCCATCTCTCCATATTCCCTTCTTGAGTTCTTGGTCCCTCATGGCGGGGTTTCTCTTTTGGGAAAACCCTATGGGGGGGGGGGGGTTGATGTATGAGTTTTCATCCATGTATTTTAGGGTGTGAATATTGTATCTTTGGTTGTATTATTCCTTCTACTAATGTTTGGTTTTTTTATCATGTCATTGAGTTAGGTGTTTCAATCCATTTACCCCATGGAACATTCCATTTATGATTGAGATTTCTTTTAATGCTTAAAAAAAGTGATAATATTTCTTTTGATATGTTAGTATGAATTGATATTGTACTTTCATGATGTAAATTTAGTGTGAAATGGTTTTCAAAGGGTTTTATTAAGCAATCATATATATATATATGAAAAAAATGTATTTTTGATGAAATGCCTCCTTTCCTCAAGAAATTAAAATAATCACTTGTTGTGTCATTATTCATTAGTTGTATTTTGGTAGCATGGTTGAAATGAATAATTGGGCATCAAGTGTGGTATGGATTCCTCTTCATGGTTTAATTATGTGTGGTTAATTTTTTTTGAAAATGATATATCTGTCTATAAATGCATATTGATGACATAGTAATTGTGTGACGTGTTGTGTTGGATTATTTTGGGAATGCATGGTTTCATAATGGTTTCATGAGGACCTTTTGGAACCTTGATAAACATGGTTCTTCCTTTAATCAATTTTTTCCAAACCATCTCATCCCCTCCCCAATAGTTTCTTGAAAATTTTCCCTTGATTTCTTAATGACATATTGGTTCATCAAGTGATATTAAATATTACTTCAAATGTGTTCTTTAAATATTGGACTGTTTGGAATTTTGATATATGTTTTGGTGAATATTTTACATAAAGGTATGTATGGGACTTTTTATATTGATTCATGTTTCACTCAAGTTCAACAATGATTTAGTAAATTTATTTGGATAGAAAATTTTGAAGGACCATTTAGAATATTGTAATGTTTTGGAATGGTTGGTTTTTTTTTGTGAATTGAAGTGAAGTCATGGTTGGTATTTTATAATTATTTGGAATGCTTTTGAACATCAAATGATGTGAAGTCTTAGTCAGAACTTGTTAATTACATGTTGTGATATGAGAACCTCTATAGAGTATTCCAAAAAGAGAGGGGTATCTCATAGGTGGTTTCAGTGTTTGGTGTAGGCAAATGCGATGTTGGAAGGTAAAGTGATTCATGTGTGTGAGGGACTCTTCCCTTCACTATATATTATCATTGCACTATTTTCAGGTACCATATAGAGTATTGAGTGACACATACATATTGACCCTAATTATATGGGTTGGTACCCCCTTGACATGATAGGTCTTGGTGGGATGTTCCACTATATTGGATATATTAGAGCAGCTAGTTGGTAATTAACGATGGTGTTGAATCATAAGATGTTAGGTGAGTCCAATCTTAGTACATCTAATGATATATCCAGGGATGTTGATGAAATACCCTGATTATCTATCTATATATTCATTTTTTTGTATGCTTATGGATATTGTCCCTCTTTGTTTAAATGATATTTTTTATGAATATTATCATTGTTCCATTTAGTCTTTGCATATCTTTTTTTGGTCAATTGGTATGTATTTGTATATGGGAAATTCTTCTAAAATGGATCTGTAAAAATTAGAATTGGTTTATATGGGGAATTTTTTGTCTGTTGTTTTTAATATAGAATTAGTTAAAATATATGGTTTATTGATGAAAAAGATTTGAAATCTTGATTAATAAATGTATTTTCTACCTAGTGGTTAAGGAATCATTAGGTAAAGGAAGTACCTAGACTCTATTGTTAATACCTATCGACCTTTTTACACTCACACTAAACATATTCCCCTCTGAATTTGTATTCCTCTACTATTTTTCATGTTCATGTTTTGGGTTTGGTTTCTCTTGGAGATAGTTAGTCTTTTGGATAGTGGTGGCCAAGTGGTGGTGTAGAGACCTTGTTCGCATTGTCTAGTTTTAGTCTTTTATTCATTTATGTTTGTTAGCAGCTATTTTATCTGGATATTCTTGGATATTTATTATGATTTAGTTATTATCGGTTTTTTTGTGATTAGTTTTTTATTTGGTCCTAAATCTTTCCCATTGTGATTAATTTGATGATTGACACAGGATTGCATCCTATGGAGATCCATAATTCCCTTTATCCCATGACTTAGACCAGGTCAGATGTTAGGTTGGATGATATCCCATCTTAGTTCATGATTAAATTTTATCAGAGTAGTACCTTTTTATTATGGGTGGTAGGTAGATTATATAATAGGACTATCGAGACACTAGAGGTAGGTACACAAAGGATTTCATTAACCCTTACTCATTCTTATCCATGAGTTTGTAGTGGTAGTCAAAGTTTTGAGTACTTGATTTGGTTTTTGGTTTGTTTTTGATTGAGGAATGATAATGGTGGAGAACTAGTGTCATGTTGTCATATCACATAGAGTAGGGACCCATGTGTAGTTCAGGTTCATGGCTAAAGGCCCTCATATTAATTAATTCTTACTTGGGGCATTCTCCGCTTACCCTGAGTCCAAGTTAGGTAAGGAAAATAGTTCCCCATCCCGGTAGTTTGTTGTATGTTTTGTTTTGTTCCAGTTTTAATTGGTCAGAGTGATATTTTAAAATGAAATATATTTTGGAAATGGAATTGATTTATTTATAATTGTTTATGATTGAAATGTGAACAGTGTTTTAAAAAATAAAGTGATTTAGAATTTGTAAAATATTGGGAAAATATTGAGGAAAGGTGAATTCAGGATTGGGTGAATACTTGTGTTTGATGATGGAATGGTATGTGTGACCCTTGATATTTATTATAGACGTTCTCATATGTGTGGGTATGTATGGTATATTCATGTTGGCATGTTTTTTATCGAATAAGTAGTAGAGGATAAACAAATATGTGATGGTTAATAGGACTCCATGGGTAATTATATGAAATTAAAGGTTTGGATTGGTTTCCCTGAGCTAGTTTTCGAAAGGAATCATGGTTTTCAGAAATTTTTTCCTTTAAAATGGGTTCTCGAATTTGATAAAATGGAATTTGATTATATAATTCAATAATTGGAATGAATTGTTGGTTTGGGAAAGAGTATTTATTTATTTGTGATGATTAGATTTTGGATCTGTTGTTTTTACCTTTGATGTAATTTTGGATGAATTTTGATTGTTGTTGGATTCGATTTTGTTTTTATCTTATGTTAATAACATGATTCCAAGATATGTCCTCATGGTTCCAAGTGGGTCTTATACTATTTTTTATTCTCCTCAGGTGGATCATATCTTTTTTGTTGATCAATGTCCTTTAGAGGTAGCAGAATGGAATGGGGTAGTTGAGAGTGTCTTCAGATCACTAAGAACCCCCAAAGCTGTGAGAGTGTGTGCTATTGTGGGTTTCTTTGAGTGTACAACATTGGATTAGTGAAATATGTTTTTGCTGTTATTAATGAAAGTTAAGATGATGTGGTAAGTGTTGAAGTCTTTTTTTGTTCGGATACTTCATACCTAAGGAGGTAATGAGAATGAATTTAGAAGATATAATGAGTATTTATCAAGGCCAATAGGCGGTGAAGGTCTATGTTGACCACTTCAATGAGTTTGTTTCCTATTCTTCAAATATGGAATCGTAGGATCAGTTGAAGGGTAATATTTACATCAGGGGTCTTAGTACAGATATCATGGAGTGAGCCCTCTCCTCCAAGGATCTTGGTTTTGGGATATTGGTGGGTGTGGAATTCCTATATATGTTTGTTTATAGAGTGAAATTTGGAAACATAATGTCTCTTTTTTCTTATAAAGGTTCTCCATCTTGTGAGGAGTGAATATTGGAAGAACTTATCTTTGAGGATTCCCCTTCTTCATTTTTGGCCTATAATTTGTCATACCAATCCCTCTTATTCTTGTGGCGTGGTCAGTTCTGTGATTCAAAGACATCATTTTGAAACCCTCTGAGTATGTTCCATCATTGTTGCCATTTAGGTTATTAGAGATGTTTTTTAGGAAGAGTTTCATGTAGAAGAGGTATTGATTGGAAGACGTTACTGCCTAAAGTTGATTATGTGTATGCTTTAGTCACTATGGTTTCATCCATAGGCCTCATAGTTAATCCCTCGCATAGTCAGGACATCACAAAGGGTTAGAGGAACTCTGGCCTAGTTTGTACCACTAGTGTTGAAATATATATAGTTTAAGTTTACACCTACAATTTTTATCTTGTTGTGAGTTTATTTTATCATTGTAATAGGACCAGTAGTCATGTATTCTTGACGATTTATTTGGTTTCATGAATATGGATATTTAAAAAAATTTATCCCTTTGTGAATCAATATCTTATTTTATGTTTTTCTTGTTTGGTGATATCTATGTGGATTAAAATTATTGATTGTAGGTTCTATTTGGGATCATTGTTTGATCCTAGTTTTGTTTCATGGGGTTTTCGCATGTACCATATATTTTTGGGATATGTGGGTAGTTTATTGATTGGGATTATGTTCATTATTTGGTTTTGATATTTTCTGTGACTCTCCCCTGAGTTTGTGAGGTTCTAGTTCTTGTGGGAAGTTCCCTCATTCCTACTCTAGTCTCTGAAGGTGGTGATGTTACGATTTCTTATGTTGCGTGTGTCTAATTAGTTCCATGTTGTCAGTTAGGTTCTTGTGGTGGAGAGAACGTTCTTGTGTTATCAAAATTTTTATCATGCTACGTTTTTCTATAGATATGGTTAGATGTGAAATGTGATGTGAAATTTCACATTGATGTTCATGATCTGATTCAGTTATTTCTTGATTTGAGAATAAGTTTTTTTAACATTAAGCAGGGTAACATTGTAAGGTAGAAATTTTGGGTGGTGGCATTAATTGTCACACAATAACCTTGGAAATTACACTATATTATTATCTTTTTGGATTTGGATCATTTATTCGAGGTTCAGGTTGAGTCACAGTTTGAAGTTTTGAGTTTTTAATGAAAAATGATGGCTTTGGGATTGGCGATAGGTGGAGCACGATTGGTGAATAGTTAAGGGAAACTATACATCCTCACCCAGGTAATCATGAATCATGTTTTAGAGTCTAGGGGAAAGGTACATTAGTTTGACATGGTTTGGTATACTGTGTGGAAAACATGTGGTTTGGTTATGGATTTGTGTAATGGAATTCACCATGGTTGGCACACTATTTGGAAACCATGTGACTAAACTGTGTGCGGTTTTTCGTTTTTTTAGTAGAATGTGTATGGTTGGTACACAATTTACCAAACAATGTGGACAAATCATTTGAGTTTCCCACATGCTTAAAAATGTGAAATTGCAGGTTTTCCCATTCGATCATTGGACCCTATTTTGGGTTTTACTCCCCTCCTCTAGCCTAGGTTCACTAGGGGGCTCTACAAAACACTCCTCCCTTTCTCCTCAACCTCAATGCATGCTAATTGAAGGTTCCTAAGGTGTGTTCTTGTTATTTATGGTTAATTTTATCTTTTCGCCTCTCCCCACTGTTGATTTCTTAGTCCCTCATGGTAGGTTTCTCTTTTGAACGAACCCTAAGGGTGAGGGTTAATGTATTAGTTGAATTTATTCGATATTTGGTTGTGAAGATTTTCTCTTGAGGTGTATTCTTTTTTCTCCTTAATTTTGGTTTGGTTTTTATATCATTGAGGTTGGGGTTTCTATCTTTTTCCTTTTCGAAGAATTTCATTGATGATTGAGTATTCCTTTAATTATTTCAAAATGTGATAATACTACATGTGATATATTAGTGTGTATTGTTATTGTATTTTCATTATGGAATTTTTGGGAGAAATAGTTGTCAAAGGGGTTTCTTAAACAATATTATACATATACACAAAAGCTGTTCAACAAAATACCTATCGTTTTAAATAAAAATTAAATTTAGTACTTTTGGTTTCAATTTTAATTGGTTGTATTTTGGTATCTTCATTGAAATACATAATTGGGCATGATGTTTGGTTTTTTGATTCCACTGCATGTTATAATGATTTTTGGTAAAAACAATTCAAAAGATTCTCTTGTTATTTAAATTATTACTGGTGATCTTGTAATTTTGTGGCATGTTGTGATAGATTTGTTTGTAAATGTGTGGTTTCATAAGGGTTTCTTGAGGCCCATTTGGAACCTTGATAATCATTGTTCTTTTTTGAACCAGGGTTTTCCAAAAGCATCCACCATTCCCCCTATTTTCTAAAAAACGATCTGTTGAATTATAAATGGTGTATTGGTGATCCAATTGATCTTAAATGTGATTTCAAATGTCATATTTAAATATAGAACCATTTTAATTTTTATTATATGTTTTGATGAATGTTTCAAATAAAGGAATTTTGGGAACTTTTCATATTATTTCATGTTTCAATCTAGTTTAGAAAATGTATTGTAAATTTATTTGGGTTGTAAATTTTAATAGACCATTTTTGTAATTTTTTTTGTTTTTGAATTGTAGTTTTTTATGTGATGGGATGTGAAGGACCGGTAGGTATTTTATAATTTTTTGGAAAATAGTTTGAAACTCAAATGATGTGAAGGCTCGATTGGAATGTTTTAGGAGTTTTTGTGACATGGGAACCCCAATGGTGGATTCCAAAATAGAGGGGTATCAAATAGGTGGTGTTAGTGTTTGAGGTAGGAAAGTGTGGTGGTGGATGTTAAGGCGAGTCATACGTGAAGGGGCCTCCTCTTTTCAGTGTGTATTATAATCATTGGATTACAGAGTGTCATCTGGAGGTTTGAGTGGGAGTTAATTATTGACCCTCATTACACGGGATAGTACACCCTTGACATGATAGGGAATTGTGGGACTTGACATTGGATTGGTTAGTTTAGAGAAGGAAGTTGGTTATTGACTATTGAGATGCACCATTTGTCGGTAGGTGAGTACAATTCAAATATGTTCTAGGACCACTCTAGGAATGTTTACGATATTACAGTGATTATCTATTTATTTGTTTTATTTGTTTTTTTGAAACTTATGGATATTATCTCTAATAGTTTAAATAGTCCTTTTATGCCAGATAGAATCATTTCATTTACTCTGTTCTTGGCCCCTTTTGGTAAATTGGAATGTATTTTTTTGGATATCCTCTCAAACAGAATTGTGGAAAGTAAAACTATTTTTAAAATAGTAATGTTTTGTGTGTTATTTATAGGATAATGAATGTATATCTATGGTTACTTCCTGAAAATTAAATTAAATAAAAGCTCCTAAATATTTTTTGAATGTGGTGATTATGGAATGTTTTGGTAATTGAAATTTATGGACATTATTGGTCTTATCTACTAATCATTGTAAGAAAACACCCAACTTGTGCCACTCATTATCGGTAGTCCCATGCTATTTTGCAGGTTTTGGTTTCGAGTTCAGTTTCTCTTCAATTATGATGGTCTTGAAGATGGTGTGGATCAAGACGCCACTTGGAGATAATTTTTTTCTAGTACAGATTTCATATTTTATTAAGTTTTATATCAATTATTTTGTCTTGATTTGCTTTTATATTTATTGAGATTCAATTATTATTGTTTTTGATTGAGTGTTAAATTTTGTTATTTGTTCCTGGATTATTTTGGTTAAAATCATTCAAATTGCAATTATTTTGATGCCCAACACAAGTTTTTAGCCTATGAGGATGTGTAATTCCCATCAGCCTATGTCGCAGACCAGGTCGGATTTTAGGTTGGATGGAATACTGGCTTGGTTCATGAAAACCCACATACATAAACAATGTTCATGTCATTCATCTATAAAAATACAATTTTTTAATCATGAACTCCTGGAAAAATCTCAAATGACACAAGGGATAAATCAATCTAAAACTAAGTCTTAACAATAACCCTTAGGGTGTGACAGTTTGTATATATGAATTTATATAGAATCCGCTAATAATATAATGTAATTCCATTGAATTTGGCATCATTTCATACAAGTAATTATTCCCTTTCTAATTTCTAATAAATAACCTATTCAATACCAAGGTTTTTCTATTTTTATTAATTTATCTCATAAGTAATATATGGAATCTATATAAGTATTTCCACACCTACAAATTTCTTATTGAATCCATGAGACTTCCAAAAGAATAAAAATCCTCATATGTTGGTGTTAAAATATCAAACAATCAATTTCTTCCATTTCAACCATAAATAATATTACATTTCAAGAAACAACTAAAAAATTATATTAATTCATAAATAATCTTTTTTATTAAATTATGAAAAATCCACCATTTATTTTCAATTCACAATTCCATTTAAAAGCCCCAAATCCAAAGATAACTACCAGTTTATATGAATCAAACTAGGAAACCCATACTCTCCATCTTAACACAATACTTCTCCAAGGGTATCACTAGAATATCTAATTAAATTACCCATTCCAAAGGCACTAGACACCACCACTACATTATATACTTTTTGGAAGATGTATCCTTGGGTGACTTGTTTTTCTAATCCCAATCGATAGTTCAAAGGCATAAAATGGAATTTTATAATTTAATTTAATTATTTTGCCAGTTTTTATGAGACTATAAGGACAGAGCCTTATAATGTTACTTAATCATGAATTTCAAACAAGAACATACATTATTACACATTGAGGATATTTTTGGGTTTATAGTTTTAATAAATTTATATAACTTACATACATAACATACCAAATTCATACAAAGAGGACTCTATTAAAAACAGTTTCCATTTTTTCCAAAATATAAGACATTAAAACATAAAGCATGATTTCTTTTACAACACTCTATATCAAGCATCACAAATCCCTTGTCTATCTTACCCAACCTTATATATTGGGATTTTTTTATCAAAACATGGTATGAGTATAAAACTCAGTAAGGGATATTAAGATATAAAGCGTTGGCCAAGTGATAACAAAAAACCAATAAGACCCACATAATAAAAACTCGAATGCATGGTATACTCATGTTTTTTCATTTGAAAATATTTACCATATCACTATAACATTCAACCTTATATATGTATAACCTTTTTTTTCATCTTCCACCTTCATAGTACCCAATGAATTGGAGAGCTATAATAGGGATCACATGTCATATCTTGAGCTATAATGGGCTCATCCCAGCATATCTTGAGTTATAATGGGCTCAAACCAACATATCTTGAGGTATAATGGGACAAACCCAACATAAATAATGTCCAAGGAACATATCCTGGTAATAAAATTTCTTGAAATTAGGATAAAGAACTCATTCCATATACATGTAAAAATTCAATCGCTTTGAAAATTATTAGAGAGACTTTTAAAAGGATTTTAAAAGAAAAGTCCCTTAAAATATAATTGAAGTATGAATTTATATAATAGAATGTACATATGTATACACTGTAAGTAAACATAATACTAAATTATATAAACAAAAATTCATCACAACAATAATCTTAATACAACATAATGGATAATGTAGAAGGTTAACCCAATGAATGGAAGTCAGGTTAAGAATTCCCATACCATGGGTTCTTCTTACTTAAAATGTGTTTAAAGATTCATTATAATGGTTAAAAGAGTGTTATTAATATCTTATAGAATCATATACATCTTTATAACATCTTAAATGATCATTTTATAAGATCATTTGACCCTTTCTTTGTTAGTGTTTTCTTCCTTGCATTGTTTTGGGGGGTTTTCATTACATGTTTTCCTCGATTGGTTCATGATGAATATTATTGTCGATTGGAAGTAAAAGTCCAAAATTGGAATGAGTAGGTATATAAATATTTAATATATCATAATTTAAACTATTTATAATTTTGATGTTTTATATGAGGATGATTAATAAGTTAAAATATTAATGATGTTCATTTAAATCATTTTAGTTGTTCTTTAATAATAACGATTGTCTTATAAATTAAAACCATGAGTAAAAAAGAATTCCAGAACTAAGGATGAGACCTAAAACATATATTATAACCTGGTTCAACCATAAAAATGGTTTTATGACCAGACTTGAAATAATTAATGCAAATTGAAATCACATTTTCCATGATGTCTGTTATTCGACACATCATGGTCAATTTTTTATTCTTTGAATAAGTGTGAGAGGAGAGAAGAATGATGATGTATTTTCCATGAACATGAAAAAATCTGTAATATACATAATTTTTGTAGCTTTAATTCCTCTTTGGTAAGTGGAGTTGAAGAATGAATATGAAAGGAAATAAACTCAATATAATAGAATAATTGAGAAATCCCTTACAACAATTCACCAACCTAACAACTATTCAACATGGTTTTAGAAAATATTAAAAAGAGAGTGGAAAAGGGTCAACCATAAATAAATGAATCATAATACAGAATATATCAAGAATAATAAGGTAATAATAATATGGTATGAGAACCTAATTGTTATACCATATAGGAGAGAACGTAAATGGAAAAAAGGAAAGAAATTTTGAATTTTTAAACCTTGTAAATTAACTCCTAGAACATGATGGTTGGGACTTTAGGGGCTTAAGGAAACCTTGGGAGTACTAATAGGGAGGTATGGAGGCCAGTGATTTGTTGATGTGGAATTTGGAATGAATTTAATGAGTTAATGGGTTGGTATTTATAGCCAAAGTAAGGGAATATTTTAATAATTTCCAAGGGATGCCTCTTTAGTTGTATTTGAAAAAAAATGGGATTTCCCATAGTATATGCCCAAGGTATTAGGCACTTGGGACACCTCACATACTATTTTACTGTACCCAATTAGACTAGATTCCTTAAATCATTATTACATCATTAATGATGTCATTAATACACCGAAACTCAAAACTGTATTTTTATTATTCACTGAAAAATCAACTGTTTCAGAAAAATCCCAGGAATTTATCCTTACCATTTTTTGAAATGTATAATTTAAAAATTAACTCCATTATTTGAAATAATTTTCCAAATATTATTAATTTAATTTTTAAATAAATACATACTTAATTAAAAAATATTCGATTTTACAACTATAACTGCTTTTATATCACATTGAAAAATTAACCAAGATGTTATTATCTTAAAGGCTTATGAAAATAAAATTTTAATAAATTTTACTATTCATTAGGGTCATATTACTATCCATATTTCTATTCATAAGGGTATGTTACTATTCACCAAAAAAACATGTTAGTTTCATCGTACTCCAAATAACTTATTAAACACAAATGTAGACGATTGTTTTTCGAAATTCAAAACATAGAAGCTTCAAAATTTTGTTTAAAGGATAGTTATAAATATCTACATAAAACAAAGTTTCAGAATTCAATTTATTTTTAAAACTTTGGTGTGTTAAATTATACATAAATTATAGAAATTCCATCCTTGCAATTTTATTTACTCATTAAACAAGTGAGGGTACCTTTCCCTCATTTCATTTTCAAACTCCCATGTTGTTTCTTCAACCAAATGGTTTCTCCAAAAAAACCATTACATGGAGGATTACATTATTCGACAATACATGATCCCATTGATCATGAATCTGAGCTTGTTTCTCTTCCTAAGAATGATTCTCTTCTACCTAAACTACTTCTGGAATCAAGAAATGTGATGAATCTGGAACATACTACCTCAACATCGAAACATGAAAACCATTGTGTACCTGAGAAAAACTCTGAGGAAAATTTACTTGGTATGAAACTGTCACAACATTCTTCTGGATTTAAAAAGGACCTATAAACTGTGGACTTTGCTTCCCTTTCTTACTGAAATGCATCACAATTTACCAAAGTGAGATTTTAAGGAAAACATGGTCACATACCTCGAAAGAGAAGTCTTTCCTTCTATTACCTACATATCTTTTCTACTCACTTTGACATGTTCTCCTGTGATAGATCATCTTCACATTCTCAACCACTTCCTCTTCAAATTCTGGTCCCATCAACTTCCTTTCCCCAACTTCATCCCAAAAAGCTGGAGTTAGACACCATTTCCCTTACAATGCCTTAAAAGGTGGCATCTATATACTGGTATGAAAACTTTTATTATAAGAAAACCAAACTAAATAAAGATAATGATCCCAACATCCCTGATAGTCCATTGAACAATCTTAAAGAATATCCTCCAAAGTTGGAATCATTTGTTCTCACTACCATCTGATTGGGGATGAAAATTTTTCTGAAATTTAACTCCGTGCCCAATAACTTCTGAATCCCCTTCCGAAAGATAGATGTGGACATGGGATCCCGGTCAGATACAATGGAAATAGGAACTTCATATAGTTGGGAAATCTCTTGGAGGTATAATCTAGAATGCTATTCCAAAGACATTGTATCTTGAATAGAAATAAAATGTGTAGATTTTTTCATCCGATTAACAATAACATAAATCGCATTGTTACCAAGAGAAGTAATTGGTAGTCCCGCCACAAATTCCATGGATACAATCACTCACTTCCACTCTAGAAATGGAAAAGTCTGAAGCATCCCCATCGGTAACTTCCACTCTGTTTTAACCTGTTTACATGTCAAGCATATCACAGTAAAATCTGGAATATATATTTTCAGTCCATCCCACCAATAATACTCTCTATGTTCTTTATACATATTAGTACAGCTAGGATGTACTGAAAATAGAGAACTATGAGTTTCACACAATAATTATATCTTCAACTAGGAATCACAAGGCACACACATCCTTTTTCCAAATCATAAAACACAATATTTATCAAGATTAAATTCTAGAAACTTACCAATTTTAACCAATTATACCATTTTCGGCAGCTAACGCTATTCCTTCTATGCTTTCTTAATTATTTATGATTATAATGACTGCACTAAAACATGAAACAAAACAAATGTATTCCCTACACAGACAACTTCTAATCCCAAATTCCTCAAATCATTTACCAATGGATCAAGTTCCAAATGTGACATGGATAATGTTGCATGATGTTTTTTGGCTCAAGTAATCTACCACTTTGTTTGGTTTACCTGGATGGTAATTGATCGTGCAATTGTAATCCTTTATCAGTTCAAGCCATATTCTCTACCTCATATTGAATTTCTTTTAAGTGAATATATACTTCAGACTTTTATGGTCAGTATATATTTGATATTTGTCTCTGTATAAATGGTTCCACAAAATATTCCAAGCAAAAACCACAACTTCCAATTCCAAAGAATGTGTGGGATAATTTAACTCAGGAGGTTTTAGTTTTCGTGATGCATAAGAAATTACCTGATCCTTCTACATTAGAAAACAACCATGTCTCTTCAATGAATCATTACTATAGATGAAAAACTCACCATTTCGGGAAGGCAATGCCAAAACTGGGGCATTCACCAATCTCTTCTTTAGTTATTTAAAATAAACATCACATTCTTATGTCGAAACAATTTTAACCCATTTTCGTGTTAGCTTAGATAGAGTTCTAGATAACAATGGAATGTTTTTAACAAACCATCTATAATAACATGATAAATTAAGAAAACTACGAATATCTGTAACATTTTTAGATCTTGGACAATCATCAACCACTTGGGTTTTGGTATGATCAACTATAATTCCATCCTTATTTACAATGTCCCCAAGAAAATAAATCCATTTCAACCCAAAATCATAGTTTCTAAATTTATCATATAGTTTTTTTTATGGTTTTCAAAACAATCCGTAGATTTTTTTCATGATTTTTTAGTTCTATTGCTGGAAATTATTTTTTTTACTTTTAGAATATACCAGAATGTCATTAACAAACACAACCACTAACTCATCCATGAACTCATGAAAAATTCTATTCATTATATCCATGAATATAGCAGGTGCATTAGTTTAACCAAAAGGCATAACTAAAAATTCGTAATGACCATATCAAGTACAAAATGCAGTCATCGAGATGTCTTTATCCTCTACTTTCAACTGATTGTACCTTGACCTCAGGCCAACCTTTGAAAAATATTTCACTCCCTAGAGCTGATAAAACAAGTAATCGGTATGAGTCAATGGATACATATTTTTAACAATAATGTTATTCAATTCTCTATAATCGATTCAAAGTCTCATTGAACCATCTTTTTTTAACAAATACGATAGGAGCACCCCATGGTCAAGTTGGGGTTCGATGTAGCCTTTATCAAATAATTTCTACAACTGATTTTTTAATTATAGATGTTCCATTTGGGCCATTCGACAATTAGGTTTTGAAATTGGCTTTCAATCAGGAAATAATTCAATAGTAAACTCTTCCTGTCGATTTGGAATTATACCAAGAAAATAATCGCAAAAAACATACAAGTATTCATTTACCACTGGTACATCATTAATCTAGATAGTTCCCCTATCTTTAAAAATATGAGTAAGAAAACATTAATTTATATCCTTTATTAGTTTCCTAGCTTCCTGATATGTTATAAATGGTATGGGTTTATTCTTGTACATAAAATGAAATTATTTTTGAAAATGACTTCTTTTTCTCTACAATATATCTTAGCATGACAAAAAGAAAGTCAGTCCATACCCAGAATAACATCAAACTCTACTAGAGGAAAATCAATAAGGTTTCAGTTAGATTCTTTCCACAGACAAGGATATGACGATTCTTATAATTCCTTTTTTCCAAAATATTTCCTCCAAGGGTTTTTAACATGAGATATTGTTTCATTTTTTGAGGTTGAATTCCCAATTTTTCTGAAAATTTCTAAGAAATGAATATTTTTGTAGAACCTGAATCAAAAAACACTTATGAGAAATCTGAAAAACCAAGAAATATACCCAATAACACCTCATTCGATAGCTCAAAATCCAGTGAAGTTGTTGCAAAAAATTTTACCAAACCCTTCGGCTTTCAATCATGCTGATTCCCTTCTCAAGTAACTAGTTTCAGAATAAAATTAGCAAAATGACCAAATTCCTTATAGGTAAAGAATCTCGTCATTGGCTTCTCATTAGTTTTCAGATCATTTTCTTATTACTCACGATACATGTGTCGAAACTTCCCACATCTGTAGCATTTCCCATAATTTACAAGACATTCACCGAGAATCTTTTTACCACACTTTTCACAATAAGGGAAATTCATTTTCTAACCTCCAGACATAATTTACAAGTTCTTCTCCAATTCCTATTAAACTGATCGCTTATTATTCTTTTCATCATGATGTGCATATGTTTTATCAAACTCCATATCAACTTATTCAGCACAAATAACAAGATTATCATATATTTTAAACACTCTTAAGGACAAATCTCGTCACAAAAAACGGTTTCAAACCAGAGTAAAATATATTAATTTTACATTCAAAATCCTAAGTAAAATTTGTTACTTACATGGCCAGTATTGTAAAATTGGCTTTATATTCTACCATAGAATCATCCCCCTTATGCCTCAGTTTCAAAAATTGTTTCTCCATTTTGAGTTGAATAGTTTTGCTGAATATGTTTCAAAAAATTGTCCCATTCCAGGCTATCAAGATTATTTCTTTCTCACGTATTCATAACCATAGACCACCACTGATCGGCTTCACCTTCCAAATGATAAATTACTAATATTACCTTTTTATGTTCTAAACATCTCCTAACATCAAATATCATTTATAGAGCATTGATATATCCTTCTGCTATTACTAGATCTATGGTTCCACTGAATGTAGGAGGATGTTGCCTCATAAATTGATCCCTAAAAGACATGTTTAATAGTTGTTTATAATGTTCCTCTCTAACATGGATACCATGCCCAATTATTACTTGAGTCAATGAGGCCATTTCTTCCACAAAATGCTCGGTTTGGATTCAAACCATTTCATGTTGTAGATTCAGAGAGAAATCAACCTCTTGGTGCCTTCCTACATTAGCTTACCTATTTATTCTTATGGACTACCATTATTAACAAACATAAAATATATTATGAAACATAGTAATCCTTAAATTCTATAACATTTCAAATTAATCAAGGAGTAAAAATCAGTTATGGTATTCTTCAAATTTCAACCCAACCCCTAAAGTTATCTAAACCATCCTCTGATACCAACAATAAGGACCTGGGCTTATAAAGTCACTTGATGTTGAATTTTAATCAAAAACATATATTATTACACATTGATGATCTTTTAAGGTTTACTATTTTAAATAATTATGATAAATTACATACATAAAATTCCACATTCATACAAAAGGTACCCTATTAAAAACTGTTTCCATTTTTTTCAAAATTTAGGAAATTAAAGCACAAATCATGATTTCATTGACAACACTCCATTTCTAACATCACAAATCCCTTATTTCTCTTACCCATACTTGTATCCTATGCATTGTTTTTAAAATATAGGATGATTATAAAACTTAGTAAGGGATATAAACACAGAAAGCGTTAGTCAAGTGATAATGTAAAACCCAATAGTACCCATATAAAAAAACTCAAATGCATTCTATACTCATGTTGTTTCCTTGGGTCATATTTACCATATCACTCTTACATTCACCCATATATACAGAATAACATTTTGTTCAACTTCATTATCCGTAGTACCCAATGCATTTGAGAGCTAAAATGGGGCTCACCCATCATATCTTGAGCTATAATGGGCTCAACCCAACATAACTTAAGATATAATGTGCTCAATCCACCATATCATGAGCTATAATGGGCTCAACAGAACATAAACAATATCCAAGTAACATATCATGGTAATAATTTTTTCTGAAATCAGGATAAATCACTCATTCCATATACCTATAAAAATACAATCCCTTTGAAAATTATTTGAGAGACTTTTATAACGATTTATAAAGGAAATTCCCTTAAAAATATAATTGAACTGCTAATTAATAGAATTTAATGTGCATTTTTATACACTATAAATACACATTATACTACATTATATAAAGAAAAATTCATAATACCAATAATCATAAACAACATAATAGAAAAAGTAGAATTTTAACCCAACGAATGGAAGTCGGGTTAAGAATTCCCTTACCTCGGGTTCTTTATTCTTCAAATGTGTTTAAAATTCCAGTATAAAGGTTAAAAAAGTGTTATTAATATCATACAGAAACAAATTCATCTTTATAATATCTTATATGATCATTTAATTAGATCATTTCACCCTTTATTTGTTATTATTTTGTTCCTTGCATTGTTTTGGAGTGTTTTCTTTACAAGTTTCCCACAATTGGTTCATGATGGATATTATTATCGATTGGATGTGAAATTACAGAATTGGAATGGGAAGGTATTTACATATTTGAAGTATAATTATTTATAACATTTCTTATTCTTATTTTTTTAAATGAGGATGATTCATAAGTTAAAATATTAATGAGCTTCATTGAAATCATTTTACTGGTTCTTTGATAATAACAACCTCATTTTGTCTTATAAATCAAAATTGTGAGTAAAAAAATAATTCTAGAACAATGGATGATATATAATATATATATTCTAACATGGTTTTACCATAAAAATGGTTTCATGTCCTTACTTGAAAGAATTAATTCAAATGGAAATCACACTGTCCATGATGTCGGTAATTCCACACATCAGAGACTATGTTTTTATTCCAAGAATAAGTGGGATAGGAGAGAAGAATGATGATGGAATTTCCATGAGCATGAGAACATCCAGAATATACATAATATCTGAACATTTCATGCCTCTTGGGTAAGTATAAATGAGGAAATAATAATAAAATAAATAAACTCAAAATAAAAGAATAATTGAGAAATACCTTACAATAATTCGGCAGCCTAACGACTATACATCATGGTTTTAGAAAATATTAAAAAAAGAGAGGAAAAGAGTCACCCATACATAAATGAATCCTAATATAGAATATATCAAATATAATAAGGTAATAAGAACATTTTATGAAAACATGAATGTTATACCACATAGAAGAGAACATAAATGGAAAATGAAAGAAATTGAGATTATTCATACCTTGTAGAGTAACTCCAAGCACATGAATGTCGGGTCCATAGGGGCATGAAAAAACATTAAGAGGACTACTAGAGTGTTATGGAGGCCTTATATTCGTTGATGAGGAATTTGGAATGAATTTAATGAAGGAATGGTTTGGTATTTATAGAAAAAGTGAGGGAATATTTTAATAATTTTCAAGGGACACATCATTAGTGGTAGTTGCAAAACCATGGGCTGACCCATTGTATTATCCCAAGGTATTAGATAAATAGGACACCTAACATATTATTGTAATTTACCCAAGTCTACCAGATTAATTACATCATTATAACACCAATAATGATGTCCTTAATACAACGAAACACAAAACTGAATTTTTACTATTCATAGGAAAATCAACTATATCATAAAAATCCCAAATGTTTTCCCATACCAATTTTCGACGTGTAGAATTAAAAAATGAACTCCATTTTTTGATTATATTTTTATAAATATTATTAATTTTATTTTTAAATAAAATCAAAATAAATTAAAAAATAATCAATTTTAAAACTCTAACTGCTTTTATATCACATTAAAAAATTAACCAAGACGTTATTATCATAAAGCCTTAAGAAAATAAAATATTAATAGTATTTTCTATTAATTAGGGTAATATTAATATTCATATTTATATTCATTAGGGTATGTTACTATTCACTAAAAACATGTTTGTTTCATCAGACTCCAAATAACATACTTAACACAATTGTAGATGATTTTTTTGAAATTAAAAACATAGAAGCTTCAAAATTTTGTATAAAGGATAGTTATAAATATCTACATAAAACAAAGTTTCAAGAATTCGATTTATTTATAAAACCATGGGGTGTTACATATACGATGTGTCTACATGTACAAAAATGAAATATAATGACATGAATTTTTGGAAAATCAGTTAGAAAACCTACATTAACCTCAAAGATACCCATTTGAATAACATCATCATTTGATTCATGTAGAGACATGTTAAAAATAATATGTAGAAAATACCTTCAAAATATGACATAAATCACATAAATAAAGAATAAATTTTGATTTTAATAGAAAACAAGAACGAAGGATAGAGAGGTTTTCTACTTTCCAATAGGTTTCCAAGAATCTCAATGTGATCAAAATGATCATAGATCAGAGGGGATCCAACATGGAAAAAGGATAAGGAAAGTGGATCCTACATACTAGAAAAATGTTCCCCAAACTTTAGTTTTTTATTCTATGAATAAAGGGAGATAGTGGGTTAAATTATAAATTTCATCCTATTAAAAATTTTAGACACAACCCACAATATGGGGTAGAGTATCACCTGATAGTTAGGGATCCTATGAATAACATCTGCATCACTAAAAATCCTCATGCTAGTAGGTGTCCTCTATTCCACTATTTGGTAGAAGTAAAACCCTTTGGCTACATGAAACAACCACCTTCATATATTTATAAACTCCCTTAAGACTTATTGAATGCTGTTATAAACTCAAACCAAGTCCTTAATGGATCTTTAGAGGGTTTTGAACCCTTACGATCAGAATATGATTCCTGATCAAAATACAATCCCCTACCCTAAATGAATTTTAATCTATCATAAAAACAATACGACCATAGAAACACAGGGATTTAAATTATCCCTACAATACAAAATTTTATCCCTATGTTTTAATCCCCAGAAGAAATGATCATAAAAAAATTTAAACACACACATTTCATCAGTAATGTCCATACCAAAACTACACTAACCAACTTCAAAACAGAAAAGAACATTGTGTTGTGGACCATGATTATGATTAATAAATCTAATAAAACACAATTTATCACTACCAATAGTATCCATGAACACATGACTCTGAAAATTCACACCCCCTAGAAGATTTAACTAATTTATACTAGGCGACATTCCCAAAAATATTGTTTACCTTATGAGACCATCTAACTCATGAGGGCTCACCTCAACACTTACATCAACATGAAACCATAAAATTTTGATGTATCACTAACCTAGTCACTTAACAATATCACCTATAGATACTTACATTCATTTTGAACACCTGACTACCATCCAAACGGGAAGTCACCATCCTCGAACCGACTAATTCTAACCAAAACAAGGAAATCAACAACCTCTCTAAGGTGTTCATCGAGAACATGACCCCCAACCACTAGGTTAATCCACGTGACATTTTTAATTTTCACCAAAATCGTATTGAAATAACAACCATGTACTAAACTAGTGAATGGTCTGATCTGCAATATATTATATACTTACTTATGGTTTATTAGAACAAACTTGGACAATACCGACCACTATCCCACACTGGTGTGCCTATGACTCACTCACATTACCAAATTAAACTGTCAGCATGATACATGATTAAATTTTGAAAAATATAGCAGTGTCCCGTATGAATATCTTCTAAGATAAGAAAACCACCCTTGAACACATAGTCTAGATAGGTCTAAAAAGGGATACAAAACACAATACCAATCTCTCAAATTAGGACACTAGTCAAAAAAGGATACCAATCCTCACAACAAAACCCGCACTAAAATGGTAATTTTCATTATCCCCATCCATATAGTTTTTAATTATCTATTTTATAGACCCCCAAACCCACCCCACTAGAATATTGATTCAATACTGAACCTTCCCATCATATTGACCATGTCATTCCCACTCACAAGAAAAACAACACATGAACATTCACCCGTGAACCACACTAAATTGGTAGTTTTACCTAACAATGTATCGCCAATGTTCCTAATAATAATTTCTTATACGGTAGAGGTATCCCATGACCATCTAACACAATATCAATGAATTTCAACATATAAATCTAGGGAAACATTACAATTGTTCCTCCCAAAACTAAACTTGTTGATGTTATCCACCACAAGCACTAATGCCTCATAAATTACAGCCACCTTCCGACCATATCTAAAATATATTTAGACGATATAAATGAATGAAATTCAATATATATCACAATTTAATATAGTACTCGAATTCCTTATGGAATATAAAGAATTCATATCCAACCACCTAGTGGCTAGTCTCACCGCTTTGTTGACATTTTAACACAAGTCCACATCTCCATTTATTTATATGATGCTTCTGACCTAGGAGTGTCTTTATTGTCACAATAGGAACGAAAATATTTATCTATAAGGCCCATATACTATATTTCACTAAATAAAATGGTTGAACTTGGCCTTCTAGCTCACTCACTTACACTAGACATGGTCCAATAGTCACTAATCATCTCAAGATTACAAGAATTACTTCCATAATGACCATAAGTGCCTCATTCAAGAAGAGGGTCACAGCTCGGGTGTTGAACAACCACCAAGAGGATTTACATACACATAACTGAAAAACAACATTAACATGGGTAACCATAACATATACATGTTTCAGATCCTTCAATCCATGTGCAACTTCCACACTAATCCATGATGCCTCAATTATTAATTGCATACAAATTTCCTTGTTGAACTCAGTCCAATAGGGACCTTTTGAAAAAAAAAACTGAAGTTAAATGATTCTCCATAAAGAAATCTAAAATCTATACTTGAAAAAATACTTCCATAATGGAATTTATCGATCAACTCCAAGACCTGAACAATTTACCACTGATCAAAATGGGTCATGTTTCAACCAACAAAGGTAATAGACATTGCACATATCAATCCTTCACCACCTCAACAACAAAAATATAATTGACTCATAATCCCAATCAACCCACTACAGTAATCTTAATAGATTAATTCTCCTTAAAAAATTTCTTTCCATATGGATTTAACTACAACCTTGGGGGTTGTACGATATCTTGATAACCACTAACAACACATGACTCTAAAGAACATGAGTTATACGAAACCCAGACTCGCTCACATGTCAGGTAAAGAACCTGAAAAATCCATAACTTACCACATGACCACCCATCACCTGGAATCATTCCATCAAAAATATCCAACCAATCAGACCTCATACCACACAAATCAAAAACCACATCTTAAGGAATCACATAGATCCAAACTATAATTCTATCTAAAGAATCGTGAGAACTACACTCTAGGAGTCCTAAACTCAATGATAAGGTATGCAACTATCTTTGGGAACAAAGTTCTCATTCTCAAGGTATCTTTATGATTAAATAGTTGGCCTCTATAAACACCATATGACACAATCTTGAAATAGAACATCTCACCACACTATATAAAACCAAGACCTTTCCTATCTATGACCAATTTATCCTCCTCACAAAAACCACACCTAAAGGTAATCGAATATGAATCAAAACGATCTTAATTTCCAAAACCATGCTTGAAACCTAGGGCACTTTAAAATGAAGAACACTTTCTAAAACATATAATTAATACAAACCACAGAAATGACACACTTTATAACACCTATGATGTTATAATTACATAAAAGTAATCTTTTATACAATATTTACATATACAACAAAATTAAAGAACAGGTTAACCCCATTCATGGGTCACCCTCACAGAAACACTGATCTTCATGTCTCTCAGAACCAAAGTCACATCTGTTTTTCACTGATTCCTTCCACCTAACCCCAAATCTTGAAAATAAAAACTCAAATACCTCGGGAAATAAATATTAACATGTATCATATCACACATCTACTAACATTCTAGAAGCTAAAATTGTTTTCAATGATCCCACATAAGCATATTGAAACACACATAGTATAATGGTGTCGTATCCTAATCTTTCCCTCTGTAAAAACCAACCCATATCCTATGTTAACAACCACCACACAAGGATGGAACACCAGTACTCCCTAAGCCCTTCATAATTTCCATGTCAACATAGCAATATTATGAAGATTCACATTTTCAAATAATTTTTCATGGATTACATTTTATGTTCCTGATATTGGTTAATTAAGATGTCATTTATATGATATGATAGAAAATACCAGATATATTTTTAATGAATTTTTATTTAACCAAATACATCTTTTAAATTAGTATAGGTAACATATCTATCAAATACAATTATGTTTTCATTAATCTAAAAATTCTATTAAAATTTAAAAATATTTTCCTAATGTGCCCTTATATGGATGTACAATCACATGATATATAGGAATACACTCTTTTTGTTGTGATTAGTAACCAATTTTACTAAAACCTTATAATCTCAAAATTAGAAACCTAGAAGCTATCATTTATATAGATTGATATGTTATACCATTACATTTTCATCAAATTTTCATGTTTTGACTATTCATTATGCATTCAGATATCCAAAACCTAGTTTAGTAAGATAATATCCCATTCAAACATTTTTTAGGAAAACACATTGTATGTTAACTAATATCATGTTGTTTTACCAAATCAATAAGTTTAAGAATACATTTATATATTCTGATGATGTACAATGGTTTACACCATGAGTTTTCCATGTAGAGTGATAATATACAACTATAAATGAAAGTAACCTTGGTAATGGATGGTGTGACTTTATATAACTATTTTTTATCAATCATATAAATCTATAAGAATATATAAATTTCTTATAGATATAATTTAATGAAAATAAATAAACACAAGTACATGTAACTACAAGGTACATATCAGTAATTGGAAACATATAGATCACATATAAATTCTATATGCCTAACACAATGTATAAACACACAAGCCTCCTCTTTTTATACCATAATAATTGATAAAATATTATTATTCCATAAAATCACAACCAAGTTCACCAATCTAGGTCGAAATAAATCAATCGTAGTAGACCAATGCATGAACAACATTTACCATTCCTAGAAACATGGTTTTTTCTACATATATGGGCTTGATGGACTAATGCATGATATCACTACAAATATCTAATAATATCCTACACTCTTTTATACCATGTTAAAATGTTATACCACTGAAAAGATGCTCTTATACTACATTGTAATTCCCAAACCCAATTTCCATTGATCATGTTCACCATGTGGCCTCTATCACTCCTCCTCATTTGCATGAGCCATCTGACTAGAATTAAGGCCATTTGGGGTTTTTGTAAAGAAATTAATATCTTTTTACCAGAGTACAAATCAAAATGATATATAAAAGAATCATCATATAATAATATAAACTTGAGAAATAAAAATTTTGAATCTAAAATTTTGAAACATATCATATGAAATACTATAATTATACTCCATACATAATAAGAATATAAACCTAATAAACAGTTCATGTATAGAAATCCCAGAAGTAAACAAAAGGAAAATAATGTAAACATCATAACTCGTTAGACTATCAAGATATGAAATCTATCACATCTCCCAAATTCATCCAAAACATATATGTAATAATCAAGTCAAGCCTTACCCTGAACCTATAATATCTAAATAATGTGAATTTCCTCAAGTACCAAAGGTCCATGGTGGCCCAAGAAAGGTGGGATTATAACTCAAAAGGCCACCACTAAAGGTATCTAATGAAAATACACTATATGATTATAAAAAATAATGGTGTGAAATTAATAAATGAGATTGTAATAAAATGAATATTAAACAGAGAAAATAAATAGAGCCTAGTCAGTCTTGGGTCTCGAGAGGACAACATAGGTTAACACAATATGATTTGTCAATAAATATTATCTTTGAATAATAGGGAATAAATTTCTAAAATTATTTTCAAGGAGTTTCATTGAACCAATAATAGTTAAGTCATATAAAAGTCTTCTGTGCGACTCAAAAAATCATTCCATCCTAGTAATCTCAACAATATCACATTTATCCAGTATATACTGAAGGGAACATCCATGATAACCATCATCATAAATCAACTAAAATATCATCTCACACTCAAGGCATTCCATTCCATTAATAATAAACAAAAATTCACGGATCTCATTACACTTCATTGAATAAGATATTCCATCAATGATCTAAAACCTTAGTTTCTAGAATTCCATAAATTCATAAATTTCCTAAAATCGATGGGTATCTTCCCTAAGGAAATAAAGATAATGAATCTTGGAATGATTCACTATTTCTATCAAGGAATTAAATATTATTGTACATAATTTCATGAAATAGTGTGTTAAGTAATAATAATCACATTAATCCCCTAGTAGAATATTAGAATCATCCATGGTGTTCCTTGAAAATTCATGCCATAATTAATCTACGGAATCAATCTGAAGCAGTCAACACCCAACCACTTCATATGTAATCTATTATATTGTAAAAGGTATTCAAATTATCCCAATCAATTATAAACATATTATTCAATACATTTGATCCATTTTAACCATAATAAATTTAAAATTTCATGAAATAAAGACCACTTTAGTTCATTTAAAGAATAATTTTTTCTAAACATTAATGAAATTCACCAATTAAATTTACATTACTATTTAAAATTCCCAGGGCCAAATAATATTATTTGTTTCTAAGGGTCCACCTGGGTAACCCACATTAAAAACATTTACTCACTACTATAACAAAAGAATCCCCAGACCACCAAATTTAATTATTCAAATAAAATAAACAATAAAAACCGAATAATTTCTTTACATTAATGATGTTTTGTCCCTAGATTACATGTTTCTTAAACCAAAATGGGGTTTCCAAGTCATAAAATAGATTCTAATAAAATAATTTAACTATTTTGTAAGTCATCTCATGAGCCGACGTGACTACACATACTGAAATTTAATATGATATCATTATATTTTAAAAAATAAATTAGACCACCTACTATAACCTTGTAGAGACCTAAACATTTGATATCATCCATTTGTTTGAACAGATGATAGAGAAAATGAATACTCAAACAAAAAACATAAAAATTGGCCATAAACCACATAAATAGAGGAACTTATTTATATGGTAATAGAAAATAATAATGGAGGATGAAGGGGTGTTAGGATCCCCAATATCATTCCAATATACATAATAGTTAGAAAAAACCATTTTTAGATGATATCCCCCATTTTTAAGGTAGAGGGGAGGGAGAAAATACATGACTAGAAAATGTCCCCTAACATGGAAATGTATTGCCTATGAAGATAGTGGTGGGGGGTTAAATAATATTTTTATTCCTTTGGAAGAGGGACAAAGAACCCAATGGGTCCCCAATAAACCTAGGAAGAACCTATAATTCACTAAAAGTACACCTAATAGATTGTGGAACTACAACCCTTTTCCTTTATTCCAATACTAGATATAAATCCTTACAAACTCAACAATGACCTTACAAACCACTAGTGATGCTCAATGAAATTCCAAAAAAAAATCTTTTCATGGTTTATAACCCACAAAATATGAAACTAAATAAAAGTATAAATACATACGCCTTTAGTAAATGGGATATAGAACTTCAAAAAAACCAATCACCCACATGGACACATGATTTTACCCATGGGATCATAAGTAAAAATCATAAACATTATCTGATCATTAAGAATCGTGATATTTAAACATAATACATGAAAATTGTCATCATGGAAGCATACCGATTAAAATATATCCTGAATAATTTAATAATAATATTGAATTATGTGAGTAAAACATATGAAAAATTAATATAATAGGAATATGTTATAGTTAAAATAAAAGGAATTAATAAAAATGTGAGAAACCTCATGATAACCAATTTTTTATGAGAAAACCATCGATGCCCACAATAAAAGTTTGGAACAAACCCTTGATGTCTACAATTTATGTATTCATAAATACCATTATAACCATGATTAATATAGTTAAAAATAAAATGATTCTCCCACATTATGTGGTGAGAATACCTATGAAGTCTATAATTTATGTTTTGAGCGAACCCGTGATGCAGAAACATTATGTTGTAAAAAATACCATGATGTCCATAAATTATATTGTGATAAACACCATGATTCCAAGGCTTTATGTTGTGATCAAACCCATATTTCATATTCATAAACTTGTGAACAATATAATGTTTTATAATAATTATTTTGTGATATGAAACTTGATTCTCATGCTTTAAGTTGAAAACAAACCAACTATGTCCACAATTTATTAACTCATGATATATTAAACATACCCAATTCATTACATGGTGATATTGGACCCCCACCATCAATATTAATCATTTATATTTAATTTTTCCATGATAACGTGAAAACATTTATATTATAAACATAACATAATTAACACATGGAAATGAGATAATTTTCATAAAAAACTCTATGAACATTCCATAGTCTATCAAGAAGAAGATGGTAGGTGGTATAAAATTAATATCAAATGTGTAACATAATATTCATTATGTTTATTGAAATATTTGAAAACAAATTAGATCAATGGATAAATATCATGAAAGATAAGATGAAATGGTTCTTCTTAAAAAATAACTAAGTGTTAAATTTCATTGGAATTCATTTTTAAAACAAATTTACAGGAATATTTATTGAGAATAATGTTCATAAGTATGATATAATGTTGTCACATGAAATAATGTTAAAAATTTATTTTATTAAATATTTTTATCATTATTATTAGAAGATGGTTTTACATAGAACATTTAAAGTCATTTTAGAAATATTAATGAAAAATATTGTAAAAACATTCCATTTTTGAAAATATATCAGTAGTGTATCTATGAAAAATAAATAATGTATTAGTGGATGATAATGCATGCAATTATGAATAGACATAAACTTCTTCTTAATGTTTCAAAATAACTATCTTGAAAATTTTTATTAAAAAATGAATAGTAAAATATCATTTTCAAAAAAAAGTAAATTGAAATATGAATTCAAATAGAAATAAAATATATTATATTTTCCAAATAAGAATATAAAATATTTGTGGAAATAACAATGATATATATGGATGAAAAAGAGCTTACTTTTGAAGGATGAGAATTATTCACAAAAAACTTCATAGTTTTTTGTATAGGAAATTCATCATGGAAGAATATTTTAATTAAAAATTATTTCCCCCCAGATAGGAAGATGAAATACCATATCATTAAATCTTATGATAGAAGAGCCCATGAATGGAAGAAAAATTTTCATGTATAGACATATTAACTCAATGAAATATGTTTTGAGTTAGCAACATCATTTACGACTTTGGTATCACCTGAATAAAATTCCTTCAAAAATTTAACATGATATGGATTTTAAAATACATTTAATTTTATTAAAATAATGATAAAGAATCTATAGGTAATTATATGCACAAAATAATAACAAAAAAGTTGTGAAAATCGCATATGTATCAACTAAAGAAAGTAGAGATGACACAATCTGTTACCTTGTATTCTTTCTTATTTGAATGCACTCTAACATCCTATATAGAATAAATAAATTTATTAATAATTTTTATATAAAAATTTTAAGAACCCAGTTATTATCTTTGAGGTACGAGTTTCTTCTTTTTCTCTTTCCTTATGTGTTTTTGAGAAAAAAAGGGAAATGGGGAAAAATCCTAAATTTGGGAAGTACATGTCGTGTACTTTTGGCCGTGTGGGAGGAGTACACGGGGCGTGTGGACATGTCGTTGATGAAGTGTGTAAAAAATGACTACACGCCGTGTAGTGATTCTTTACACGCCGTGTAGTCAGTCGACAGGTGAATAGTAAGGTGGTGGCCAGCTGTGGGGCATCACACACCATGTACTCATGAAGACACGACGTGTAGTCATGTCGGCGGGTGAACAGTGCCATGCTGGTGGGAAGCCACCAGAGGAACAGTTAAAAAATTGTAAGTACACGCTATGTACATGGAAATACATGCCGTGTACTTTGATTTTTTTCACTTAAAATGGGCAGTATCCTACCCTATTCACAGGGAAGACTTAGAACCAGACGAGAGCTCGGGAGGGATGACCAAATCTTGGAGGATCCATCGATCACAAACTGGGAATCTGATTCCGCCTCCGTCGATCTCGTTGGAACCGCACAGGAAAGCACTCCCTTCTCCTATATTATTTTTTACCAATTCTTCCTCTGAGGGAAGTTATTTGCGTTTAAGGAAGTTTTCTTTCATCCCAAATCTACATCGTTTTTGGGCGTTTCTGGAATCGATGTTTGCGTATATTGTTCGTTGGTGTTTAAGGTAGATGGATTGGTGTTTATTTTCCAACTCTTGTGTTTTTTTGTGTTTTTGATCAACGAACCCATATTTGGGGTGTCGTGTGGCTGATGTCTTGGCTATTTTAATACCTAGAATAATATAGGTTATTAAATAATGATGTTAAAACGGTTTCTTGGGATCTGTGCTTGGATCCAGGACCACCCCGAGGGTGCGTTCCTCTGTTTAGCTGTTTGGCCAGGATACCCGAGGGTATGCCATGTTTAAATTATGCATTACTTTTTCCTTGAGAGGAATTGTATGTAAATTTCATGTTTTTATGTTGGGCATGGCCCAGTTACTTATACCTGAGGGCAGTGTTTAACTATAGCCTGAGGGCGTGACTGTATTAGCATAAGGGAAGCAATCTATTTCGCCTGAGGGCAACATTTAGTTCCCGAGGGCTTGAATTATTTGCCTGAGGGAGACACTTCATATGCCTAAGGGAGAGATTCTGATACCCCTGAGGGAAATGCCTGAGGGCAAGATTCAGATACTCCTAAGGGAAATGCCTGAGGGCGAGATTCTGATACACCTGAGGGCAATGCCTGAGGGCGATATTCTAATACGCCTGAGGGTAATGCATGTGGGTGAGATTCTGATATGCCTGAGGGAAATTCATGAGGGAGAGATTATGATACACTTGAGGGAAATGCCTAACAGAGAGGTTCTTTTAGGCCTGAGGGAAATTACCTGTGGGTGAGATTCTGATTACCTGAGGGTAAGGTGTTTCTTGTCTGGGGACGCTGACTGTTTACATAGAAATTCACTGGGGTTTTTTCTTATATTAAATAGTTAAATGAATAATTAAAAGGTAAATATATCTAGTTAAGCTAGTTAATTTTGAGTACTGCTTATTTTATTGCATTTACTACTGCACACTGTTGTTGCATGTTTACACACAGTTGAGCACATGCCTTTGGTGGGTGCCTATTGGAAATTATTTCTCACACCCTGTTTGGGTCATTCTTTTCAGCCCTAAAAGATTAAGTTTATGAAGGTGTAGATAAAGGAAAGGGCCCTTATACAGGTACATAATTGTTGCTGAGGAGTTGAGGAGCATGGCATCGAGCTCAGGCTCACGATGCTGCCAGCTGTTTCATTTTGCCTTGTTGTACCCTGAATTGTATGGACCACTTTGTAACATGTTCTGGCTGTTTTATTAGAATTTGAGGCATGTTTCACCATCAATTATATACTGGTTGGTTATATCTACTGTAGTTGTTTATTTCCGTTGTGTATGGTTTACTTCTTCCATTGTTGTTGTATGATTTATTTCATTCCACTGCGCAACACTTTGACAAATGAGGGCATAGTTTCCCCACTATCAGACATGGGCCCTCACTGCTAGTCGGTAGCCTCTAGAGTTTGGGGAAATGTGCTTGAGGTCATGTGGGGAACCGGTTTCGGGGCACCCATTGAGTGGCACCCGGACATGGGACGTTACAAAGTAGTATCAGAGGGCAGGTTCTTTTCATTGACTTACTATTTGGAGCCTTATTCAGGGATAGGACGAGAACGGTAGTTGGTAATAAGTTGTGCACGGGCGTAGCTAACCCGTGTATGGGGAAAATATAGTCAACCTTGTTTTTTTTGCAATCTTTCTAGTTTTTCAAATTTTACAGTTGATTTGTTTTCACAAATGGGTGACGCACTTATGATTGTGCTATTATATTTTATCAATGGGTTTTATTTAGTTGCAACCCGATGAGATGAGGGTATTCCGTCTCATGCATCATTTAGGCACATGATAGGAATCACATGCCATGCATAGTTCCATGAAATGTAGGTGCATTCGAAATTGAAAGTTGTTGTGATAGTTGTTGTGCTAGAAAAGCATGCTTCTGTGTTATCTGCTTTGATAAAATACCTACTACGTGATAGGGTAATTTTATTTGAGCCTGTTGATAAAATGGACGGTAAACATTGGTTTTTGGGGAGTATGGGCCCCCATTGACCAGAAATTGGTGGATCATTAGTTTTTTATTTTGTTATAACATAGAATATATGTCAAACATTGAATCTTGGGGAGTATGGGCCCTCACGGGTCAGAATTTGACACTTGGGTGTTGTTTTTGGTATTTTCAGGGTTCCAGGGAAGTTTCTGAGGCATACTGTCCCGAAAACCCAGTATATACGCCGTGTAGTTCTTTGAACATGCCATGAATGGCCTTCTGTTCGGGAAGAAAAATAAACTTTTTGAGTTCACGTTGTGTACCCAGAGTACATGTTGTGTAGTCTCTTTCCATGTCACAAACAATGTGGGCAGCGACATGGGTAATGTAAATGTTTTGGGAAAACACGTCGTGTACCGAATGTACACGCCCTGTAGTGTTGTCCCAGAGTCCGTCCATGTAACTAAAAAAATAGACAGAGGATACCTTAAGTCATATACGTCGTGTCCACTTTCGAACACGCCATGTAGTCTGGCCTGGGGACCTGGCCGTGTAACTAACAAACATGGGATAGTGTAACCTCTTCTTGAACACGCACTGTTTCTGTGGGACATGCCATGTAGTCTTTTCCAAGGACAGACCATGTGGACCTGGCCGTGTGGCTAGGAAACGAGGTAGTGTACACTCCGTGTACAGGGTGTAACACGTCGTGTTGTGTCAAGACGAGTAGCCGACTGTGTCACAAATGACACGAGTAGTTAAAAAATAACACCATACACGCTGTGTAGTTGACATAAATGTCGTGTATGTTTTTTGCAATGGGAGCCGTGTGGATTAGCCAGTTTGAAAGACCCGAGCATGGGAAAAGAATTCAAGTACACGTCGTGTAGTCAGTATACACGTCCTATAGTCTTGTTTTGAAAATCTTGATATGCCTTCTTCCTCATATTCCCTTTGTGGTTCCTTCTCTTTTAGTCTTGTTAATCTTGAATCTAAGGCATGTTTTCACCTTGTAGTGTCATGAATCCTAGACAACGAGACATTGTTCACTAGGAGAGAGACAACGATTATACTCCTGTGATGGTGGGCCATGGGCTACCAGTGGATTGTCCAACAGAGCCAGATGCAGCGCCAACTGTTATACCAGACACAAGCACTGAGGCGTAGTTCTGTGAGGGGTTTATACGGATCATTCAGACCTTTCAGGGAGCACCGTTGGCTACCACATATATGGCTGAGCTGACCCGTATCTTCCAGTAGCAGTATCTACCTATGTTCTCAAGGGATGGAAGACCATAGGCTGCAAAGTCTTGGTTGGGGTCGATGCAGACTATTTTGAAGCATCTTGAGACACCTCTAGGGAGGAGGGTCAAGTTCACGACTTATATGCTGCGTGATTCCGCCAAGGGGTGGTGGGATGTTACCACCTAGTCAGAGAATCACAAGGACATTGTGTGGGATGATTTTTAGGCAGTCTTCTATGACTTCTTCTTCCCAGAGACACTGAGGGTAGATAGATCTCAAGAGTTCATGAATCTGTAGCAGGGCGCTATGTCTGTGATGGACTATTCTACTCGTTTCACCGAGCTTCAGTGCTTTGCACCCGTGTTATTGGGTGATAAGACGTTGATAGCCAGATGTTTTGAGGATGGTCTTTATAATGACATCCGAGCGCTGGTGAATGTTTTCAAGTTTCCTTTAGTACATGATATTGTGAACCATGTGCTGATTAATGAGAGGAACCTTCAGGAAGCTAGCGGTGTGAGCCAGGGCAGTTCAACACCAGTTGCTGGTACTATTTCTACTGGCAATATGAAGAGACAGATATACTTCTCTCAGGGTGGCAGTACCAGCTAGGTAATTTCTTCAGGTGGTCCGATCAGGTTCTACCAGTGTGTTAAGGTGGGGAACAGAAGACCACAATGTCCACGAGACCCAGTGGAGTTCTGAGACTGCGGCAAGATGGATCATCTGTAGTGATTTTGTTGGGAATTTCCACCGATGGTAGTTAGAGGGGTTCTATGCAGACTCTACATGCAGGAGTAGGACCAGTGGCTTCTTACTAGTCATGGAACTGGAATACATCAGGGTGTGCAGGCAGAGATGGTGGTCATGGCCGTGGTAGCCAGACACCAGGATCACAGAGGCAGCAGGGCGGGACAACTCAGGGTAGTCAGGCTGTGTCGTAGGGCCGTGGCACTGGGCAGGCACTGTAACGACCCAAAGTTTCATTAATGGAAAATCCCTCTTGATCCAGTTAAATGTTTCTTTATGAAAAATGTTTTTATAAGATGTCAACTTCTTTAGTTTTACGTTAAGATTTGTGACCCTTACTTTTTAGCCATTGAGCAGTGATCATCTGAGTAGTATAAATATAAGGCTTTAACGAACCCATTTTTACTCAGACAAAGGAAGTGATGGCCTCATCAGTAGAATTGCCCCTTACGAAGCCCATTTGTCAGTGCTCGGAAAAGAGGTGGCGTCTTTGGGCTTTGCCCTTGACCAAGCCCAAGCTGAGCTTCATCAAGTCAAGCTCGAACGTGATCGTCTACGTGAAAAGTGGAAGTTGATTGAAATTACCACTCGAGCGATGTTATCCGAGCCGCCCCAAAAGTCTGTCACCATCGCGCACCTTACCCTTAGGACTTATGCGGCTATTTTAAGGGGTTATGTAACAAATAATTAGCACCATGTTCATGTACATTATTTTTGTATATAATAATGAATATAATTTCTAGTCATTTTTGATACATTGTAATTAGTTTTTAAAGTACAAATGGTGTTTTTAGTTATTATTTAATTAAGAATTATATTTTTTTTAAATTAAAGGATTTTTAAATTAAATAATATTTTAATAAAATATTATTATTAATATTACATTAATTTTTATTAAATATAAATGATCTTATAATTTTATGAATGCAATTAAAATTTTTATTAAGGTTTGAAAGCCATTTCTGTCAAAACCCGTGAATTTTTTAATAAATGTCGGTTTTTATTTTAAAAGTGAAAATTCACATATTTATAAAATTATTTAGATAAAATAAATATTATTTTTGGAATCAGGACATCGAAATTATCCAACGGTGAATTTTTCATAATTTTCTGAGACGATCAAATTTTTGGGTAAAAATTAAATACCATTTAAATATATAATGTGTTTTATGACATCATAATGACCCAATGGTGATGTAATAAAATACCATAATCCTTATGTTCGGCCAATATGTGTTTTATCATGAAAATAATAAGTTTTTGTGTTTTTTTGACTTACTTTTCAAAGCATTAATGGAGCCCTCAAGACTTATTCAACACTTTGCCTTTTTAAATTAATTTCCATGGGAGTGTGACTCACCTCCACATAAGCAACCGTAATTTTTTAATAAGTTAGGACCTTGGCCTTGTAAAATATTGTTTTCCTTTTTCCTTTTCCTGAAACCATGGGCAAATACCATGGGATGGTTTGTGGTTTGGATTATTTTAATATAAGGGGTCCAGAACCTAAACAATAAAAAATTCACTCACCTTTCCTATATAAACCCACCCAAGCTCCCACTTCCTCCTCACTAAAATCCCTTGGAGTTCGTCCAAACTCTGCCCTACTCTCTCTATAATCCTCCCAAGGTGCCCCAAGCACCCAAGAAGCCTCTCACAAGCCTCTCTCTAGCCTTTGGAAGCACACTTCCAAGTAAGGGGTTTTCTTCCTTTCTCATTTTTGTCAATTTTCTTTAAGTTGTATTTCCCTTCTTATTTCAATTATGAATGTTGGGGTATGGTTTCACACCTCCCCCATACTTCCCTCTTATTGTTTGAATGATGGGAGAACCCTTTCTCTCTCATTAAATGCCTCCCATGTACACCCATTACTATGCCGAAATTCCGAAAGGAACTTCTCTCTCTTCTTTTACATTCAAGCAATACTTTTGTATCATGAATCTAAATTCCATTTCTATTGTTGGGACATGTATATATATGACCTCCTTACTATCCATTACATGTAAATATGATGAGGAACCCATTTCTCTCTCATCAACCTTTTTTATGAATTCTTATGTCACGCCGTTACGCTGCCGAAGTCGCACCGATTTTCTAATCCAATGTCTTTGTGTAGTGAATACCATGCCCATTTCTCCATCATGGGTATTCACCTTTATGCACATTTACATATTTATTGTAAAGTTTCATGTATTAATTCCACATTTCTTTCTTGTGGAAGAAATGATTATGTTTTATGAATCCATGTTTTATGATCCATGTGGCACACTTATGCATGAAATGAAATGTTTAAGAAGGGTGCGCCCTTTATAGCGCTCCAATGCATTGGGTAAAGTATAGTATCATGATACGTCATGTGCAATGAGTGTTGACTCATGCTAATTCAAGTGCAACGAGGGTTTACTCGTGCTTCAAGTGCAACGAGGGTTTACTCGTGCTTCAAGTGCAATGAGGGTTTACTCATGCTCCATGTGCAATGAGCCTTGGCTCATGCTAATTCTATGTTAAGTGTTGTTGCCACATTTCCATGTTATAGTTATCATGCTTTATCATGCCTTTATGTTCATGTTACTCTAATTCTCTATTGATGTTCCTATTGCCTAACATGTATTTTACTCCTCATGTTATTCATTGTGTACTCCCTTACTGGGCTTTATAGCTCACCCTTTTCTTATGCATGTCCTCAGGTTATCCCATGAAACGCTAAGTACGAAGGAATGTAGTGGTCATGTAAAGGAAGTTTTCAATAAAGATGTTGTATTTCAAGTTTAAAGTTTTTATGTAATGATCCTAAGACCCAAAGACACTAAACCTCTCGATCTTCTTTGTTGTATCAAGTGAAGTTTTATGTAATAAATCATGTTTAAGATGTAATAAAAAGCAGGGTTGTCATAGTTGGTATCAGAGGATAGGTTTAGTTATTTTTGGGATTAGGAAACCCTAGTAAAGCCTTAGATAAAAGACTAAGTATAACAAAAGAATCCCTAAGTTTTTGTAAATACTAAGTAAGTGGTTTATCAAACAAATACATCCCTGTCTGGATACGAGCAAGTAGAGGCGGCTCTGGTATAGATGTATCCTAGGGGTAAAACCCGAAACCACCGCTTTGAGCTAGACTCGAATGGGAACTGGTGCACGACAACGGGCCTTTCTACACTCTTGGTTACGACACTCCCGAGGGATATGTTTTGATAAATTCACAATCTTAGTATGAACCCTTATTAAGTGAAAAATTCCCCTAAGAATATATGTTAGAAGGAAGATCATGAAAAACCTAGATTGAATCCTATAGACTCATGAGTTAAAGAGATTAAAGTTTATTAATAAGTCATCAACTTTTGTCTTTGGATTACCCTTCATGTGTTACCCCTAACTTTCCTTTTATTCCATCCAATGGCCGGTAATCGGAGAACTCGGGCTAACAACCGTTGTGAAGATCAGTGTGATGATTGTACTTATGAGATGCCCAATCCAATGTGAGCGGGAATCACGAACTTTGTCACGCTTCTCTCTCAGCTAACTCAAGTTTTGAATAGAAACACTGGTCAAGAGGAACGTTAAACCCCCCCTAAAAAAGAACAACTCGCTATTGAAAGCTTCATGAGACAAAGGCCTCCTACTTTTAGTGGATCATCCGATCCCATGATCGCTGAACAATGGATCAACTCCATTGAAAAGATATTCTCCATCCTCCAATGCTCTGAAAAAGAGAAGGTTATCCTGGCTGCTTATCGTATGGAGGGTGAAGCTGATAAATGGTGGACGTTGATCAAAAATACGAATCCTGAGGAGGAGATTGAGGCTTTGGAATGGAAGGAATTCTGGAAGATGTTTTTCGATAAATATTTTCCACGCACCCTCTATCTTAATATGGAAAGGGACTTCCTTTCCCTCAAACAGAAAGATGAAGAATCTGTGGGAGCGTACGAGGCAAACTTCACAAGGGTTGCACGATACGCTTCCGGCTTTGTCGTTACCCCCGAATGCAAGGTTGAACGCTTCTTTGGTGGGCTGAAGCCTAGATTTCAGAAAGCATTAGCGATCCGTGACTTCGAAAGCTATGAGGAAATTGTCTGATGTGCCCTCAAGGTTGAAATAGAGATCGGAGAATCACAGGGGTATCATGGGGACACGAAGTGTAAGCTGGACTTCAATGCTGGTGGTCCGATGGATAAATCCAACGGCGCTAAGAAATTCCAGCACCCCACTTTCCAAAAGTGTGGAAAGAAGCACCCTGGAAATTGCCTTAGGGGGACAAGAAAATGCTTCAAGTGGGGAAGAGAAGGGCACCTAGCTGTTAACTGTCAGCAAGAAGGACCTGCGGCTACGATAGAGGAGAGGAACGCTCCGTTCGAACCTCAACGTGTTGTTCAATGCTACAAATGCAATGAACTGGGTCATTTTGCAAATCAGTGCCCTAATCCAAGGGTTATCGGAGGCAACCAGCAACCTCCAAGACAACAAGGAAGATCTTTTGCCATCACTTCTGCCGAAGTGAACCCCGACAACGAAGTGGTGACATGTATTCTAGTTATTCATTCAAGAATAGTGAACGTACTTTTTGATTCAGGTTCTACGCATTCTTTTATATCTCAAAAGTTTAGTATAATAATCCCTGAACCACCACAAATCATGGGAGTAAAGATGTCGGTGAGTACGGCAAATGGGGAAATCATTGCATCCCATGAATATAAGTCCTCCCCTGTTTTAATCTGTGGATTGAATTTCCCGGCGAACCTAGACATACTCCCTTTGGTGGAATTTGATGCAATTCTTGGAATGGATTGGCTTTCCTTATGTAGAGCCAACATAAATTTTTGGGAGAGGGAAATCACACTCCATATGGAGAATCGACCCCTGATTCTTTACAAGTGTCAGGAGGAAGATGAATCTCCTTTAGCTCCATCATCTCAAGCATGGATATTACTGCCTTATGAGCACGCATATCTGGCTCAGATGATTGAGTCCAAGGAAGAAACCACCCTTGAAGAAATGCCTATTGTGAGGGAATTCGCTGACGTATTTCCCGAGGAACTTCCTGGTCTTCCTCCAAGAAGAGATGTTGAGTTCTCAATTGAACTTATACCTGGGGCACTACCAATATCCAAGACTCCATATAGAATGGATGTTGTTGAGCTTGAAGAGCTGAAGAAACAACTATGGGAGAATCTGGATAAAGGGTTTTTACGCCAAAGTGCATCACCATGGGGTGCACCAGTCCTCTTCATCAAGAAGAAGGATGGGTCAATGCGGCTTTGCATCGATTATCATGAACTTAACAAAATCATGATAAAGAACAAGTATCCTCTCCCAAGAATTGATGACTTGTTTGATCAGCTTCGGGGAGCACAATACTTCTCCAAGGTGGACTTTCGGTCGGGATATTATCAAGTAAGGGTGAAGAAGGAAGATACCCCCAAGACTGCTTTTCGTACAAGGTACGGGCACTATGAATTCATAGTAATGCCTTTCGGACTCACCAATGCTCCAGCAATATTCATGGACTTGATGAATAGAATCTTTAGAGATTACCTAGACAAATTTGTGGTAGTCTTTATAGATGATATTCTAATATACTCCAAAACCAAGGGGGACCATGAGGAGAATTTAAAAACTGTACTAGAGACTTTGCACAAGGAGAAGCTCTCTGAAAAGTACCGCAAGTGTGAGTTCTAGTTGAAGGAAGTCTCATTCTTAGGCCATATCATCACAAGCAATGGGATATCAATGGACCCCTCCAAAACAGATGCAATTGAGGGATGGCCGGGGCCAACATCGGTAACTGATATCCGTAGCTTCTTGGGGTTAGCTGGATATTATCGACGATTTGTGAGAAACTTCTCACGATTGTCCAACCCTCTTACCAAGCTAACTCGAAAGGGAGTAAAGTTTTCTTGGAGTGATAAATGTGAAGAAAGATTCAAGGAGTTGAAAATGAGGCTTATCACTACACCCGTTCTCACTTTACCCACAAGTGGGGAGCTTTTTGTGGTATTCAGTGATGCTTCGAAGAAGGGCTTAGGATGTGTAATGATGCAGAATGATAAAGTGATATCCTATGCCTCAAGGTAGTTGAAAATCCATGAGAGAAACTATCCAACGCATGATCTGGAGTTGGCGGCGGTGATCTTTGCCTTGAAAATCTGGCGGAATTATCTCTATGGAGAGAAATGTGAGATATATACTGACCACAAGAGTCTTAAATATATATTCACATAGAAAGAGCTTAATATGCGCCAGAGAAGATGGATAGAGCTCATCAAGGATTATGACTGTTCAATACATTACCACCCTGGGAAGGCGAACAAGGTGGAAGATTCCCTAAGTAGAAATGATCCAGAGATTCTATCAATGATGAGAATTGAGAAGGATCCAATCTTATTAGACTTGATGAAGATGGACATGGGAATCATAAAGAAGGGAACATCAGCAATCCTGCCACAAATGATTGCTCAACCATCTCTTTTGGAAAGGTTAAACGATGCTCAAAAGGATGATGCGGGAATCCAAGAAAAAGTGGAAGCTATCAAAAAGGGAAAATCCTCAGAGTTTAATGTTAATGAAGAAGGAATTGTGCGGTTTGGGAAAAGACTATGTGTTCCATAAAGTTCGGAGCTGAAGAAGGATCTTTTGGATGATTCACATAGTTCAAATTTTTCTATTCACCCAGGGAGCATAAAGATGTATCGAGATCTCCGAGAAAACCTTTGTTGGGATAATATGAAGAAGGAGATCGCTGAATATACATCAAAGTGCCTGGTGTGTCAGCAAGTGAATGAAGAGAGGCAGAAATCTAAGGGGATGATGCAACCATTTCCCATACCAGAATGGAAATGGGAGAACATCACCATGGACTTTGTCACTGGACTTCCAAGGAAATCCAAAGGCAACAATGCAATCTGGGTTGTTGTGGATCGTCTTACAGACACTGCACACTTCATTGCTATTCGAGAGGATTTCTATTTGGATCAACTGGCACAGATATATATCAGGGATGTGGTACAGTTGCATGGAGTACCACTATCTATTGTTTCTGACCGAGATCCAAGATTTACCTCTAAGTTTTGGAAGATTCTTCAAAATGCTCTGAATACTGAACTGAACATCAGTACGACTTATCATCCTCAAACTGATGGCCAATCCGAGCGGACTATCCAAACACTTGAGGATATGTTGAGAGTGTGCTCAATGGACTTTAAAGGAGGATGAGATCAACATCTTCCTCTAGTTGAGTTCTCTTATAATAATAGTTTCCACTCGAGCATCCAAATGGCACCATATGAAGCCCTGTATGGGAAAAGGTGTAGAACACCGGCATGTTGGGATGAGGTCGGTGAACGTAAGTTGCTTTGACCAGAAATGGTCGAAGAAATGGTGGAGAAGGTGAAAACCATTCAGCAGCATATCAAGGTAGCCCAGAGTCGACATAAGAGTTATGCAGATAATCGTCGACGAGACCTTGAGTTTAAAGTCGGATACATGGTGTTTTTACGCATATCTCCATGGAAGAAGGTCATGAGGTTTGGAAAGAAAGGGAAGTCAAGTCAAAGGTACATCGTCCCCTTCAAGATTCTTGTTCATGTTGGGGCTGTGGCCTATAGAATAGCACTTCCACCAACTATGGCCAAGGTGCATGATGTCTTCCATGTATCCCTCTTAAAGAAGTACATACCAGACCCTTCAAATGTACTCTCTTCTGAGGTGGTACAATTAGAAGACAGTCTTTCTTATGAGGAGCAACCAGTGAAGATATTAGATCGTAGAGAAAAAGTTATACGAAATAATCCAATGCCCCTCTTCAAGGTGTTGTGGAGAAACCACAAGTTTGAAGAAGCAACTTGGGAGTCGGAGGATATGATGAAGCTAAGTTACTCACATTTGTTTTAGTGTGGGAAAATAAAAATTTCGAGGGCGAAATTTCTTAAGGGGGGAATGTTGTAACGACCCAAAGTTTCATTAATGGAAAATCCCTCTTGATCCAGTTAAATGTTTCTTTATGAAAAATGTTTTTATAAGATGTCAACTTCTTTAGTTTTACGTTAAGATTTGTGATCGTTACTTTTTAGCCGTTGAGCAGTGATCATCTGCGTAGTATAAATATAAGGCTTTAACGAACCCATTTCTACTCAGACAAAGGAAGCGATGACCTCATCTAGTAGAATTGCCCCTTATGAAGACCATTTGTCAGAGCTCGGAAAAGAGGTGGTGTCTTTGGGCTTTGCCCTTGACCAAGCCCAAGCTGAGCTTCATCAAGTCAAGCTCGAACGTGATCGTCTACGGGAAAAGTGGAAGTTGATTGAAATTACCACTCGAGCGATGTTATCCAAGCCGCCCCAAGAGTCTGTCACCATCGCGCACCTTACCCTTAGGTCTTATGCGGCTATTTTAAGGGGTTATGTAACAAATAAGTAGCACCATGTTCATGTACATTATTTTTGTATATAATAATGAATATAATTTCTAGTCATTTTTGATACATTGTAATTAGTTTTTAAAGTACAAATGGTGTTTTTAGTTATTATTTAATTAAGAATTATATTTTATTAAATTAAAGGATTTTTAAATTAAATAATAATTTAATAAAATATTATTATTAATATTACATTAATTTTTATTAAATATAAATGATCTTATAATTTTATGAATGCAATTAAAATTTTTATTAAGGTTTGAAAGCCATTTCTGTCAAAACCCGTGAATTTTTATATAAATGTCGGTTTTTATTTTAAAAGTGAAAATTCACATATTTAGAAAATTATTTAGATAAAATAAATATTATTTTTGGAATCAGGACGTCGAAATTATCCAACGGTGAATTTTTCATAATTTTCTGAGACAATCAAATTTTTGGGTAAAAATTAAATACCATTTAAATATATAATGTGTTTTATGACATCATAATGACCCAATGGTGGTGTAATAAAATACCATAATCCTTATGTTCGGGCAATATGTGTTTTATCATTAAAATAATGAGGTTTTGGGTTTGTTTGACTTACTTTTCAAAGAATTAATGGAGCCCTCAAAACTTATTCAACACTTTTCCTTTTTAAATTAATTTCCATGGGAGTGTGACTCACCTCCACATAAGCAACCCTAATTTTTTAATAAGTTAGGACCTTGGACTTGTAAAATATTTTTTTCCTCTTTCCTTTTCCAGAAACCATGGGCAAATACCATGGGATGGTTTGTGGTTTGGATTATTTTAATATAAGGGGTCCCAAACCTAAACAATAAAGAATTCTCTCACCTTTCCTATATAACCCCACCCAAGATCCCACTTCCTCCTCACTAAAATCCCTTGGAGTTCGTCCAACCTCTGCCCTACTCTCTCTAGAATCCTCCCAAGGTTCCCCAAGCTCCCAAGAAGCCTCTCACAAGCCTCTCTCTAGCCTTTGGAAGCACACTTCCATGTAAGGGGTTTTCTTCCTTTCTTATTTTTGTCAATTTTCTTTAAGTAGTATTTCCCTTTTTATTTCAATTATGAATGTTGGGGTATGGTTTCTCACCTCCCCCATACTGCCCTCTTATTGTTTGAATGATGGGAGAACCCTTTCTCTCTCATTAAATGCCTCCCATGTACACCCGTTACTATGCCGAAATTCCGAAAGGAACTTCTCTCACTTCTTTTACATTCAAGCAATACTTTTGTATCATGAATCTAAATTCCATTTCTATTGTTGGTACATGTATATATATGACCTACTTACTGTCCATTACATGTAAATATTATTAGGAACCCCTTTCTCTCTCATCGACCTTTTTTATGAATTCTTATGTCACGCTGTTACGCTGCCGAAGTCGCACCGATTTTCTAAGCCAATGTCTTTGTGTAGTGAATACCATGCCCATTTCTCCATCAAGGGTATTCAAATTTATGCACATTTACATATTGATTGTAAAGTTTCATGTATGAATTCCACATTACATTATCGTGGAAGAAATTATTATGTTTTATGAATCCATGTTTTATGATCCATGTGGCACACTTATGCATGAAATAAAATGTTTAAGAAGGGTGCGCCCTTTATAGCACTCCAATGCATTGGGTAAGTATAGTATCATGATACGTCATGTGCAATGAGTGTTGACTCATGCTAATTCAATTGCAACGATGGTTTACTCGTGCTTCAAGTGCAACGAGGTTTTACTCGTGCTTCAAGTGCAATGAGGGTTTACTCATGCTCCATGTGCAATGAGCCTTGGCTCATGCTAATTCAATGTTAAGTGTTGTTGCCACATTTCCATGTTATAGTTATCATGATTTATCATGCCTTTATGTTCATGTTACTCTAATTCTCTATTGATGTTCCTATTGCCTAACATGTATTGTACTCCTCATGTTATTCATTGTGTAATCCCTTACTGGGCTTTATAGCTCACCCTTTTCTTATGAATGTCCTCAGGTTATCCCATGCAATGCTAAGTATGAAGGAATGCAATGGTCATGTAAAGGAAGTTTTCAATAAAGATGTTGTATTTGAAGTTTAAAGTTTTTATGTAATTATCTTAAGCCACAAACACACTAAACCTCTCGATCTTATTTGTTGTATCAAGTGAAGTTTTATGTAATAAAGCAAGTTTGAGATGTAATAAAAAGCAGGGTTGTCATAGGAACATGCAGTTCAACAGACCCAACAAGAGTAGGATCCCAGACCTTCTACAGTCAGAGGTACAATTCTAGTAGCTTTTTTCTTATCTTCAGTACTTTTCGATTCGAATGCTACACATAGTTTCTTATCTGTGCTTTTTGTGGAGTGTATTGGGCTCTGTGTTTCTACATCTTCTGATGTTATGAGGCTAGAAAATCTGTTGGGGACTAGAAATGTTGGTGTGCATCAGTGCAAGGAGTGACCCCTTGAGGTTGGTGGGTGTCACATCCTTTGGGACCTCTATGTCTTTTAGATGATGAGCTATGATTTCATTCTCATCATGGATTGGTTGGTTACCTTTCTAGACTTTGGGGATTGCTACTGTCGCAGGGTGAGTTTCACGTAAACAAAGTGTAGAGAGTATCTATACAAGGGAGAATGGGATGTTCCGGCGGGTTGAGCTGGACCAGATCATCGTGGGTGAGGTTGAGTCACAACCCATATTGCGAGCTTATATCTAGACGACCAGGGGAATTTTCAGAAGGATTTCCCTCCCGTGGTTGATTGTTTCAGGGATGTTTTACTAGAAGACTTTTCAGTTCTACCTCCAGAGCGTGAGGTGGATTTCTCTATTGAGCTTGTGCCAGGATCAGCACCAGTTTCCATTCCTCCTTATAGTATGGCTACAGCTGAGTTGAAGGAGCTCAAGAGGTAGTTAGAGGAGTTATTGGATAAGGGTTTCATCTGACCTAGTACTTCTCCGTGGGGTTTTCCGGTCCTTTTTGAAAAGAAGGTAGACGGTACCCTCAGACTCTGTGTGGAATGTCAGATGCTAAACCAGTTGATGGTTAAGAACCAATATACCTTACCAAGGATTGATGATCTTTTTGATAAACTTCGTGGAGCATGAGTGTTCTCGAAGATTGACTTGAGGTTAGGATATCATCAGTTGTGCGTGAGACCATCAGATATACCGCTTGAAGCTTTTCGGATTAGATATGGTCTATACGAGTACTTGGTTATTCCGTTCAGACTCACGAACGTGCCAACAGTTTTCATGGCTCTGATGAATCATGTGTTCTATCTTTATCTAGATTCTTTTGTGGCAGTATTCGTGGATGACATCTTAGTGTACTCTCACACTCGACACGACCATGCCACCCATATTGAGATCATATTGACTACACTGAGAGATCATTGGCTATAAGTTAAGCTCTAAAAGTGCCACTTTTGGATGGACTAGATTCACTTCCTGGGTCATATCATCTCAGAGGTAGGAGTTTCTGTGGACCCAGAGAGGGTGAGAGCAGTAGTTTCCCAGGAGCAGCCTAAAAACGTTTTTGAGATACACAGTTTCTTAGGGTTGGATGGTTACTACAGATGCTTCATACATGACTTCTCCCGCTTAGTAGCACCGTTTATGGGTTTGACTAAGAAGGGTGTGAAGTTCGTTTGGTCAAAAGCTTGTGAGACAACCTTTCGGGACCTGAAAGGAAGGTTGACATCAGCACCAATCCTGATACCTCCACAGATGGGGAAAATCTATACAGTTTACTATGATACATCAGGTATAGGGATGGGGGAAGTGTTGATGCAGGGCGATCAAGTTGTTGCATACAGGTCTCGGCAGTTGAGGCCATATGAGAGTAATTACCCGATGCATGATCTCGAGTTGGATGCAGTTGTTCATGTGTTGCGTTGTTGGATACATTACCTCTTGGGAGATCATTTTGTGGTTTTTACCGATCAAAAAAGTCTCAAGTATATCTTTACACAACATGACATGAATCTGAGGCAGCAAAGGTTGTTTGAATACTTTCAGTCCTTTTATTTTGAGCTTGCCTATACACCTGGTAAAGGTAATGCAGTAGTTGATGCACTGAGTAGGAAGACTCAGATATAGGCAGTACAGGATTCCAGTGGTGAGTGGAAACTGATGGCTTTGTTCTCTGAGATGCATTTGGCGGTGCACGATAGTCAGGGGCAATGTTATCATTCATCTTTAGTTGTGACTTCTACCCTCCTGGATAGAGTGAGGATGAGAAAACTATATGATCCAGAAGGCCTAGTTTTACGGGATTCAGTGGCAAGTGAGGACCCTCCTCCCGGTTGGGTGATAAGTGATGATGAAATTATACATTTCCATGGACGAGTGTGGGTTCCAAGGGATATACACGAGGAGCTAATGCGGGAGTTTCATACTTCATCTTGGGCAGTTCATCCCAGGGTTACAAGATGTACTGAGATGCGAGACGTTAGTACTGGTGGCCGGGTATGAAGAGTGATGTAGCTGGTTTTGATACGAGATGTTCCACCTGTCAGCAGGTGAAGGCGGAGCACTAGAGACCAGCTGGGCTATTACAGCAGTTACCCATTCTGAAGTGTAAATGGGATGATGTTGCAATGGGTTTCGTGACTGGATTTTCGAGGTCACCTCGAGGCAATGATTCCATGTGGTTTGTAGTGGAAAAACACATGAAGCTAGCTCACTTTTTACTGATCAAAGAGACCTTCGGTGTTGACGTGCTCAGAAAGTTGTATATCCGAGATATTGTACGTATTCATGGGTTTCCTCGTTATATCATTTCATATAGGGACACCAATTTTACATCTCATTTCGGGAAGAGTTTGCAGAGTGCACTGGGTACACAGGTGCTTCTGAGCACAGCTTACCACCCTCAGACTGATGGCCAGTCAAAGCGTATGATACAGGTGCTAGAGGAAATGTTTCGGGAATGCATCCTAGACTTTGGGGGCTCTTGGGATAAGCACAGACCCCTATTCGAGTTTTCCTATAACAATAGTTTTCAGGAAACTATCGAGATGGAACCATACGAGGCTTTATATGGTAGGCCATGCCGATAACCCTTGTGCTAGATGGAAGCAGGTGATGCGGCTTTACTGGGACCACCTCTCGTGCAGGAGACTTATGAGCAGGTCCAGTTGATTCAGAAGCATATGGCTTCCACGCAGTCTTTTCAAAAATCTTATGCTGATCGATGCAGATGACCTTTAGAGTTCATGGTCGAGGAATATATTTTCTTGCATGTTTCGCCGAGGCTGGGACACAGACGGATCAAGATACAGGGTAAACTTTCACTGAGGTATGTGGGGCCGTTTGAGATTCTGGAGAGAGTCAGGCCGGTCGCCTATCTGTTGTAGTTACCATAGAGGTAACGAGCCATGCATGATGTCTTCCTTGTATCTCAGCTGTGCCACTGTCATTCAGACCCATCTCACATATTTCAGCCAGAGGAGGTTGAGCATGATAAAGATGCATCCTTTTAGGATCATCCGATTCGTATCGTTGACAGGAGCATGCAGGTTCTCCGAGGCCGGTCAGTTCCTCTCGTACGGGTGCTATGGCAGCATGGCTGAGTGCAAGATGAAACCTGGGAGAGGGAGACCGACCTACGTGCTCAATGGACAGAGTTGTTATGAGCTTTATCTTCTCCACCCTTGGAAGGTCAATTCGGGGACGAATTGCTATAAGAGAGTGGGGGGGGGGGGAATTTGTAAGAACCCAGTTCTTATCTTTGGGGTACGAGTTTCTTCTTTTTATCATTCCTTAAGTGTTTTTTAGAAAATAAGGGAAATGGGGAAAAATCCTAAATTTTGGAAGTACATGTCGTGTGGTTTTCCACACGCCGTGTACTTTTGGCCATGTGGGATGAGTACATGGGGCGTACGGCCATGTCGTTGAAGAAGGGTGTAAAATCTGACTACACAACATGTAGTGGTCCTTTACACGTCGTGTAGTCAGTCAGTAGGCGAATAGTAAGGCGGTGACCAGCTGTGCGACAACACACGCCGTGTACTCATGAATACACACCGTGTAGTCTTGTCGGTAGGTGAACAGTGCCACGCTGGCGGGAAGCTACCAGAGGAACAGTTAAAAAATGGGAAGTACACACCATGTACATTGTTTTTTTCGCTTAAAATGTGTAGTAGCCTCCCCTGTTCACAGGGAAGGCTTAGAACCGAATGGGAGCTCAGGTGGGACGCCCGAATCTTCGAGGATCCGTCGATCGCAAACCGGGAATCTGATTCCACCTCCGTCGATCTTGTTAAAACCGCACGGGTAAGCTCTCCCTTCTCATGGAGTAATTCTTACCAATTCTTCCTCTAAGAGAAGTTATTTGTGTTTAAGAGAGTTTTCTTTCAACCCAGATCTACGTCGTCTTTGGGCGTTTCTGGAATTGACATTTTTGTTTATCATTAGTTGGTGTTTAAGATAGGTGGATTGGTGTTTATTTTCCAACTATTGTGCGTTTTTGCGTGTTTGTAAGATACGAACCCAAATTTGGGGTGTCGTGTAGATGAGGTCATGGATATTTTAATACCTATAATTATATTGGTGATTAAATAGAGTTGTAAAACTGTTTTTTGGGATCAGTTCTTGGATCCAAGACCACCCCGAGGGTGCATTCCTCTGTTTAGCCATTTGGCTAGGATACCCGAGGGTATTCCATGTTTTAATTATGAATTAGTTTTTCCTTGAGAGGAATTTTATGTAAATGGCATATTTTTAAGTTGTTCATGGCCCGGTTACTTATGCCTGAGGGAAGTGTTCTACTATAGCCTGAGGTCGTGACTGTATTAGCCTGAGGGCAGCATTCTATTTCACCGGAGGGAAACCTTTCGTGCCAGAGGGCTTGAATTCTGTGCCTGAGGGAGACACTTCGTATGCCTAAGGGTGAGATTCTGATATGCCTGAGGGAAATGCTTGAGGGAAAGATTCTGATACGCCTGAGGGCAATGCCTGAGGGCAAGATTCTGATATGCCTGAGGTCAATGCATGAGGGCGAGATTTTGATACACCTGAGGGCAATGCCTCAGGGTGAGATTCTGATACGCCTGAGGGCAATGCCTGAGGGCGAGGTTCTTTTACGCCTATGGGCAATTACCTGCGGGTGGGATTCTGATTACCTGATGGTAAGGTGTTTCTTGTCTGAGGACGCTGACTATTTACATAGAAATTCACTACTGTGTTTTATTATATTAAATGGTTAAATGAATAATTAAAATGGCAATATAACTGGTTAAGTTAGTTACTTTTGAGTACTTCTTAGTTTATTGCATTTACTACAGCACACGGTTGTTGCATGTTTACTCACAGTTGACCACATGCCTTTGGTGGGTGCCTACGGAGAATTATTTCTCCCACCCTGTTTGGGTCATGCTTTTCGGACCAAACTGATTAAGTTTCTGTAGGTGTAGATAAGGGAAAGGGCCCTTATACAGGTACATAATTATTGCTAAGAAGTTGGGGAACATGGGACCGAGCTTAGTCTTGCGATGCTGTCGGCTGTTTCATTTTTCCTTGTTGTACCCTGTATTGTATTGTACTGTTGTGTAACATGTTATAGCCATTTTCATAGAATTTGAGGCGTTTTTCACAATTACTTATATACTGGTTGGTTATATCTACTGCAGTTTTTTATTTCAGTTGTGTATAGTTTACTACTTCCATTATTATTGTATGATTTATTAAATTCTGTTGCGCTACACTTTGACAAATGAGGGCACAATTTCCCCACTATCAGACATGGGCCCTCGCTGAAAGTCGGCAGCCTCTGGCATTTGGGGAAATGCGCTTGAGATCACGTGGAGAACCGAGTTCGGGGCACCCGTTGAGTGGCACCCAGACCCGGGACGTCACAAACATTTATATATATATATTTTTATTTATATAAATAATTTTTCATCATTTATTATAGATATATTATTCAATTATAGATTATTTTACTATCATGTGTTAGTAATTTTATTTTTTTTAACATGATTATAATGTCAAAGTCAGTCAGCATTAAATTACACCAGGTTAGTAATTCCATTATTATTCAATGTTCTATAATAGTTTCCTTATAAATATTTATAATGAATTATTTTAATTTCATGAGACTTTTAGTTATTGTTTTTGAAAATTTAATCTGTGACAAGTTTTTTTCAGTAATTGTTTAAAGAATAATGGGTTGTATTAATAATAGGTCAAATGTTAATATAACCGTTACAGAACTATAAAAAATATTAAGTAATCATTCATTTATAATAATATAATTATTTATGTTTTTATATTCATTTATTATATGGATTTATATAATTTTCCATGTCAATTGTTAGACAATACAAATAAATATAATGTTATAATTGATGGATGAATATGGTTTAGAAAGTGATTATTTTTTAGAATAATATCATTATTATAGAAGAAATATGGTGTTAATTTTTTTTTATTAATTCTTGTATTGATATTTAATGATACTTGGATAAAGAATATAATAAAAAATCCATAAAAATGATATATATATCACTTTGTGGAGGTTGTAGTTCGTATGTCTGAATGAGTAACATTTTAATTTTCCATGGAATTATGGTAAAGTAGAAACATGTTTATATATTCGTAATATCAATCATTATATAAATAAAATATTTATTAATTAAATACCCCATTTGATAAATCCATGTAATTCAATGATATAAAAAAACACGTTTCTTTATAGGAGGTATAATAAGAAAGGAAATGAAATGACAATTGAGTAATTGAGAATTTACCGTATTCCTTGGAATATCTCCATTGAAAATTAAATTATATATTTAATGGGTGGTATTTTGAAAAGATAGAATTTGAAGGACATTTATTTATGGTTTTGGGTGTTAATTTTTCATTTTTTAGTTGAATCTATGATCCTTAGTGTTTTATGAGACGTTGGGTGGTGATATCTTTATTTAAAAGAGTGATGAGTGATATTTTGTAATAATATAAATGGTAATGTCACTATTTAAGGAATTTTGCTCAAAAAGTGTTAAATAATGTTGTTGGTGACAGATTTAGGTTGATAAATAATCAATAATAATTTTTTTCCAGTTTTTTTAAACATGTTTTTAAGATTTTAGATTATTTACTTTTACTATATTTGATTTTCACTATGGTAACTATTTTTTACCAATGTAATTTAATTATAATTCATAAGAATAAAATGTTATTTGAAAAATAATTGGTACCTAATTATTCAAAATATTATGTCCTTTTTTCAAATAAATTAAATTATTCTGATTTAAATTAAAAAAAATATTGGAACACATAACAAGTAAAAAACAATTATTTGTAAAAAATTATTTTTATACTAAAAGAATATTCTTAAGAAAATACTATCTTTGATGTCTAGTTTTGTTAAATTTATTGGTTTTTTATTAACCAAATAATTGTTAATTTTTAAAAAATATTCGAAATCCAAATTCAATAGCATTGATACTTATATAAATAAAATAAACAAAACATAGTTATTATTAATGTAATGTTTTAACTAATTTTCAAGAAAATTAATCATAGGTTTTATAAATTCATATTTATATTTTCAAAATTATTTATTATAATTTAAATACATATATATATATATTATTAAAAAAATTAAACATTTTAATTATTATGGTATTATGATAATTTCTTAAAAGTGATAATATAAACAATTTTGGTATTTTTTACTATTCACCCAAATTTCAATCTTTTTAGAAAAAATGAAAACATTATACTGGGTAATTTTGACATGATTAATTCACAATTTCAGTTTATTTTACTAAATCTCAATTTTAAAATTTATTAATTAATTTTCGAAATAAAAAATATATAAAGAAAACTAATATTATTGAAAAATGTATTTTTAGGTGTTCTTAATATTATTTCATATGAATTTATGATTTCAATAATGTTAATATATTAGTTCATATATAAAAATATTTTAATAGAGTTAAATTTTATTTGTTAGTATAAAATTTAAAACATTCTAAAAAAGTTATTTGAGAGAACCAATAGATTTTAAAATTTAATCATATTAATTATTTATCATCAAAATAAATGAAACTTTGTTTAAGTAATATTATTTTATTTACATTAGGTTTAATTATTATTAAAATTTTAGTAATAATATTCGTCTAATTTTTCATAGCTCATTTTTTCATTATTGTATGTGAAACAATCTATTAAACAGTGTAAGTTTATTTTAAGGGATGATATATGAAAAAATCATGGTGTTTTATAAAAATTTAAATATTAAAATTATAGAATTTTTTCCTTCTCATTAATCTATGAATATTTTTTTCCTTGAAATAATTTGTTTAAGGATGTTGGAAAAAGTGGTGAGTTTTTTGAAACTATATTTTATGGGGGAATACATCGTGTTTTGATGTATCAATAATATATAGAATAATAGCATGAAATGAAAACCATAAGTGGATTATTATAAAGTGGATAATGAGGGAGAAAATTATAATTCAATATTTTAGTTCCTTTTACTTTTAACGTACAATCATTATTCAAGAGAATTATATTATTATTTTTCAGGAAACTAATGGGTTATTGTTCTGACTGGTTGGTGCCATATATTATAGAATGTTCAAGGACATACTACATATTATATATTAATATTTACAATAACTAAGATGGTGTGTTGGGGTAATAACTATAATACAGAAGGGATGTAGTCATAAATCATGGTTAGAAAAATCATCAACAAAATTTTAATTTCCTTATTATAAATTTATTTATTTTGAAGGCATTTAGGGAAATGTACTGAATAAGAAAGAGATAAATATGAAAGGGAAAATGAAATAGTAATTATTCACCCCCATAATTTTAGTATTGATAACATTGACAATGGGTCCAAACGTAATTATGTTGGAATATGTTCCTAAACTATGCATATAAGATAGATCTAAATGGGGTTTTGTACATTGATTAATCTTAACTTCCCAATTATACTGCCATAAAATTTTGGATAAAGTGTTCATTGTTTTATTATTACTCAATCAAAGTTAAAATATCCTTAGAATAATATCTTAAAAATATTTTTTATTTTCACAACATTTCATCAAATTTTTCTCTTAGATAAGCAGATTATATTTAAATAACCCATATACATCATGAAACAGGGATGTGCATCGAATAATTATATTCAAATATAAATGATATGTATTATAGATATATAAAAATATATCTTCTATGGAACTATGGTTGGATGAGTTATGGAACAGTCTTTATATATTCATGCTATTTTTATTAGTATGATTTCTTTGTAATTAGTATCCTTTCAATATGAATGGTTTTTTCTTTTAATAATCCTTGTAGAAATTATTCATAGAATAGCCTCTATGTTTCCTGATATTCTTTACCTCCCTCAATGTATTTACATGGATGCTTACATGATAATTGATAGTCTTTAACTCCCAGGAAAAACCATGTAATAAAAAATTATAGAAACACATTATAGAGTTTTATAAAACCTAAGACACCTTATGAATAATCTTTATGGAGAAATTTAAATGGGTTCATATTGATGTGTTTTGATAATATCGATATTCTCCTATTTTTAAAATAATAATGGAAAAATATGAACCCTTTACACTTTTATTTTCGTAAAACATAAAAAATTTCATTTAGAAACTACACTACACTAATTAGTCACTAACTCATCCATGATCATGTTCTCAACAAATAAAACATGGAAAAAATATTCAAAAGTGATGAATACATTTTTCCAAGAAAAAAATATAGAATTATACCAATTTTAATGTTATCTAAACACCACATTATAGGATATAATTATAATTTTAGAGTTATCCAACCCCAAAAGTAAAGATAGTTCTACATTTACCTTGAATTAATTGAAATCAACTCATAACTCCCCCATTTATTTTTTAAATTCATGTGGGAAGTTCAATCTCCCACTTATCAACCAAATGACTAATGTATCATTAATCCCACAGTTCATATTTTTTTAAAACATGTGAAAAAACACGTGTTATCTTCTCCCAACTTCAAAAAGTAACTCTTCATGTCCTCCAATATAAGGAAAACTAATTCTACCCTAGAAATTAATAATACAATAAAAAAAGTGTCTCGCCCCAATTTTATGAATAAATCTTATATATCATCACCCTTTACCAATATATTCAAAATAATGAAAGAGTGAAAATAAACTAGAAATCCTACATGGATTTTAGAAGATAATGAACTCCCCACCACAAACTCATGTGATATATGGTATCCTTCAATATATAACTCATCCAGATATCCACAATTTTCTCCCTCATTATAATATATTTCAATGAAATATCATCATGTTACAAATTATCTTTGATAAATTGTTACTTGATATCAATAAATTTTGACCGTGAATATTATATTATATACTTTGACAAGTTTATTTATATTTTTATTATCACGCATAATCACTAATGGGTATCAAACATTCTTGGTAAAGTATCTTACCTGTGACATTATCCATATCATTTATGTTTTCATTTAATGTTTTCCAACATATGTAGATCTTTTTGAATATAGAGAGATTAAATTTTTATTATTAGAGTTCCTAGAAACATATATTCCTCTAATTAAGAATACACATATAGAATTTTAATTTCAATCACCAATATCACATTCCCAATATGAATTAAGATAAATATAAATCTAAAAGAATAATTCTTTTATACTCTATTAGTCATTAAAAATAGTCACTTTGATGTGAGATAATATAGTTTTCACATCCATAATATTCAAATTATTTGGATTGATTTGGAATCATTAACAATGAAAACCCATAAAAACAATGACTTTTTTAGTCACCTTCTTGTAGATTAGGATACTGATAATCCTTTATAACATTATTTGATCCATTATCCTTTATTTTTATCTACGTAAAACTTTATACCATGTGATTTAGGAGTAGTGAACTCTCCAAATTATACTATTCTAAACATTTTCAATAGCTCATTTAAAGAATTTTCTTTTGAGAGAAACATAAAAAATATTGTATTTTTTACATTTAAAACAAAAAAAATAAATATTTCTAATCATTAAAATCTCAATGTGTTTTCTCATTTTTGTATAAATACCCTGATAAGTGTATTCTTTGTTTCCAAAAATGTAATTTCATTAACATATATAGTCAGAATTAGTGGTATTATATCTTCTCCCTTGACATATATATGTTTATAAAACTAAAGTTTATTTAATTATATATTCCTTAATTTGTTTTTGAAAATTTTAATACCATTATTTTGGAACATTTATAATCCCATAAAAATAATTATTCAGGACAATAACTCAATAATCATCCATAAAAAGTATAAAACCTTTCCATTTTTAATATAAATATCTTACTCAAGTTCACAATTCATTAATGCTAACATCCTATCCATTGGAAACACATTGATGTTTCTGTGAGAACTTATCTTAAGAAAAGTTAAAATAATTTGAATTATTATGACTGGAGAAAAAGATTCATCAAAATCTATACCCTAAATTTCATATTTTACCTAGAATTAAAGATGAATCTTTTTTTGTGAATATTCTATATTTTCATTGAACATATTTTTAATAAACCACTCATCCATATCATATTATTATAATTATGATTTGAAACCAATTCCCATGTTTCATTATTATTAATATGACTAAGCACATATTCAACCATTAAAATCTAATCCTTATAATGAAATGCCTCTTTAAATCCCTATGATTTATCTTCCTAAATAGGGATAGTGGGATTGGTAATTTTAAGACCCATACGAGTTTGAAATCCCATCAAGATGTATCCATGTATTGTTTCAAGATAAAAATTGTTTTAGTTTTATAGAACATTAACACTCCTTATTTGAGGCTTCCCCACTAGTTTAAATTTTGTAATACAATTTTATTGTTTCCAAAAATCTTTTAAAACATTTAAATATATCAAATATTATTGAATTCATTCTCCTTAAGATTATTTAATCTCAACATAAATTCTTTATGTTGATTATAAGAAATTTTTATTTTATAAAATAGTAACATCTTAGAAATCAAATTATTTTCTCAAATTATTTTGAGACACTAGTAACTCATTACTTTGGGTGTTTATCCATTGAATATCTATTCAAAAATACTATGATTAAATTTATTAAGTATCATATTTTAATCATGATTTAATATATTCTATCCAATGTCTTATACTTTTAATGTTTTTATACTTGAAAACCCATATCTGTCAAATGATGTTTTCTTAAATTTGTATGAGTAAACTTTTATTGATTATATAGAAAATTTTGACCATATAATGTTTGTAAAAGTAAATTTAGGTTACATTATATGATTCTATGGTTATTCCCATATTCATAAAAATTCATTATCTAATCCTGTTATTACAGTTTTTTGAGGTGGTGTAGAGCATTCAATTCATACCTTATTCCATAAATCTCAATATAAGATTATGAATATATATTTGGTATCAATATCCATCATCAAATTGAAATATTTTGATACCACTTCCCTTTTGATATTTATCACACCCCTACAATTTCTTAAATATTTAATGATTTTATGATTTAATCAACATCAAATTGACATAGTTCACAAGATTAAATTCTTTGAAAAAGAAATAAAAGGCTTATATCCATAAGATGATTTCGTAATTTTTAAATTTTACACATATAAATTATCAACTGAATAGGTTTATTTGTTTTTATTTTCACCACATTGACACTCTGATTTTCCATTATTCATTTATTACATGCATCATAAGTGTTGAGTCTTTCATGATTAAATTTAAATATATTTCTCACTTCATAATATTTTATAATAATTTTCATGTTTTATTGATCCAAATGGGAAAGTAATTTATACAATAGTGAATTTACCAAATTTATACTCATTATATAATAATAGTAATCATATGAAATCAAGAATTTATGTTCACTACTTCTTTATCCCTTCATGGAGATTGTGTCATCCTTTTTGCTTAAAATGACTCGTCCATTCTGGATAAAGTTAGCCTCATTTTCATTATAGTTATGAAATGACCCACCAGGGCCCCTTATCTAGATATAATCCAAGAGTGAAACCCAAAGAATACCTATAATAGGCCATGAGATGGAAACTATCATCGATTAGGAATATCACTTACATGGGAGTCCTAATCCTAAAATATTTTTACATACATACACATCTACAAACACTAGTACAATATGTAAAAGATAAAACAATGATACGTTAAATGAATGTATAACATCTATCCTAGATAAAAGAACAATAATGAAAAAAATGTATACAATCACCTAATATAATACCCCCAAAGAAAAAAAATAGTCCAACCTACTATCCATAGTGGAATGCCATTAAGTTATAACTCATGGAAGTGTCCATGTCCGAACACACTTAACAAAGCTCCACCTACTCTTATTCTCCCTATGAATCTATTGAAAAGACTATCATTGACATACAATGTGTAATGTGTAGGAAGATACCATGAATTTGTGAGTATAAACATACTATGTAGGACACCATAAAATCCAAAAGCGTAAATAAAAAAGAGGAACACAACTCAAAATCATAGATCCATGGGAATAAAATATATACAAACTAGATATATTAAATGGTATAAAAAGTTTCTCAAGGTATGGCTATGGACTCAATTCTATCTATTAAATATTCTTAAGGATCCAAGGTAATTTCCTTCCAAGTGAACTCACTCATTCGGTCTTTTCATAATAATTTCACTCGTAGAGAGAAACCACTTGTTGGTTCCTTCCATGATGAATTGTAGAAATATAATATTTTAGTTAAAAGATATCAAATAAATTTAATCATTTCAATAGATTTTGTTACACCCCCAAAATAGTTAATATTTCATTACACACAACACTGATTTTAACTTGTGTTACACGACACATCATATATAGCTTTCCATACACGCAACCCTGAGTATAAATTTAACATGAAATTCTATTAAACTATTGTTATTTAATGTGAAATTTATCACCTAACTGTGAGAATGCCAGGTATGAATTCAGTTAAATAAATTTCAAAACTATGTTTTCAATATATGTATATAAAATAAATTATATTATTACAAATTAATTTTAAAATAATATAAGAACCATTTGAAAAGAAATAGATTCTTCTTAAAAACAATTTTTATGAAACCAAATGTTTTTTAAAATTATAAATTAACCAAATCACCTTTGGTGAATGATTTTAATGAAATTTAAATATTATGTATTCAATCAATTTCCTAATATTCATTTTTTGTGTTTTAGAAGATATATAATTATATATCAAATTTTATGTTTCAAACTGTATCTTTCTAAAAATAAATTTTGTTTCCTTCTGTGAACTTATAATAAATTAATTTTTCAAATGTTTGGAAAATAAATTTTATCAAATAAAATTCCTTTTTGAAATAATCATATCAAAATTACCTTATGGTTAATTTTTTAATATTTTATGAAAAGAAATTATTTTCATGAATAGTGAACATACAAGTATTTATTAAAAACATTCATTGAATTTAAATATTTTAAAAACATAAAAAATTATATTGTTTTAAAAGTAAAATATAGAATAAAAAAATATCAATTAATCCAATTTATGTCATTTTAATCAGTTTTATTTTGAATTTTGATATAAAAAACATTGTAAATTTGAATCATTTTCTCTTTGAAATCCTACATTCTCATCCCGTCTACAGGATAAATTTAAAATTAAAATTTAGCACTTATTTTAATTGAATTTGGAAAAATTAATTCCATATTTTGAATATATAATTAAATTTCCTTAAAAAATAATTAATCTACTATTTTATTTCATGAATTTATTCACATACATTTGAGGTAACTTTAAGGTTTTGGGTTTTAATGAAATTTTCCATAACTCATACTTATGAAAACCATAAAATAAAAAGTGGAAACTTTTGATCAGTATCTATTTTTCATAGAAAATAAATTTATTCTAAAGGAATTATTTCATTTCATGTAAAATCTTCATGAATTTCAACTTGACTTTATCCATTACCTTACCTAACCTTAAACCCAATAAAGAACATTTTAAAACATGAGATGATGGAAAAATCATCATAAGGGACATTAAAAAATAAATAAAACCATTAGTCAAATGAAAATTAGGTGAAATCATATAAAATTTAACTTTAAGTTATATTTTATTTGACTTTATAAAGTAAAACATCTTAAAATGAAAAAAACAAACATGTTTTTCTCAAAAAATCATTTACAAACCCATTATAGAGAAAATAAAATTCCTTTTCTGTTACATAGAGATTAATATTCATGAAACCCTTAAAAAACCTGATAATTATAATAACCATATATCTTTATTTCTATTTAATAATTATCAAATGACTTTTAGTGATATAATGGTTATCACCCATCATATTAGACTTATCAGGCTCATCGGTTTTGTAACGAACCAACTCGGGTCGACCCTAAACTGATCACCCAGGCCGATGCACGACATGGCCTAAGGGGAATTCCCAATCCTCCCAGGCTAGCGACAAGCACCAGGGTATCAAAAGAGTGCAAGCAAGAACAATTTTTCTAACGAAAATAAATAAATCAACAGAAAGAAAATATAACAACACAAAGATAATAAAAAACACGAAAACAAAGAAAACCCAACAACAAAAAACTAACCTCACCATGACCAAAACTCCTCGCGACCCCGAGAGGCGCTCACCAAACCACAAGAAACTCTTTCCCACGAGGAGGAAGCTCTAGTAAACCTAAAACAGAAAATAAAAACGAGAAAACATTATAGGTGTGAGTGTTAAAACTCAGTAGGTAGGCCTAATTAATTCAATCCCCAATGAACATACCATTAAATAAAGAATTTATTAATTCCAGTTTTTAACTAAATTATATAAAATATTGGTATCCAAACACACATTCATTTATAAAAAAAGTAAAAGTCCATTTCCATTTTTTATTTATAAACATTTTTAATGTTTGAAAGAAGTAGGGGCATTGCATTTTAAAACATTTTTTGTGAACAATTTAGAAATTTAAATTTTGGTTGTTAGACAAAAGGAAAACCACACACAACACCCAACACACACTATGGGCATTGGAAAAAGTGTCACATAGGGGCCAGTAAACGAACTAGACCTCTCAATCGACCGTCACATTCAAATAAGAACTAAAAGAAAACATGGGTCGAACCTAGGAGCTCGTGAAAAATCCAGAACGTTCTATACATGTGACTCATCCTGAAGGCATTCCCTACCCAATGATGTCATAACGCCCTAACACTCGGTGTTTCCCTACGTGGTCTAACTGAGGGGCCCAATCCCCTAACAGAGTATAATTCGTACAAAGTTCCAGTATCCAGAGCATAATCTAATCTAGTGTTGCAATTGTTCTCATAAGATTCACTCACTATGCCAATTTCCCATGTCAACTGGTATAATAAAAAAGAAAGGGGTGAGTCAACAAAGTCAATAATGTAGCACTAACATCACACACAAATCATTCCATCAACGTACACCAAATATCACCCATGATTCATCCCAAAAATACTTTTCCAAAATAATTTATTTAATTATGTTGCCAAACATGCCTTCACCAATTTTATAGAAAATCATCATTTCTAAAGAGAACCAAAAAACATTTTCACACATCAAAAGAAATCATTTATCAATAAACCAAAAATCCATTTGAAATTTTTTGAATTATGTTTGACGTCCAAATGAGCATTCTTTTACTACTGGGTGTCCCTTCATCAAGAAATTATTTCAAGTGTTGTGTATAAAATAAACGACTCTTTTTACACATAGTAATCATTTAAAAATTAGTTATCTTCTATTGTTTCCCATTTATTAAAATTAATAAAATATCATGCAATTAATAAATTCTAATTTTAATGGTGAGTTCATAGGGGGACCTACATTAACTCAAAGCTCAAACGCAACAGGCCTCGCACATGCACACAAGAACGCGCAAACCAATAATCGTGGTAATGTGGGGTTACCGCACAAACATGCTGCAATAAACGCACAACAACAAATGTACATAAAAACGGACAAAAAACAATCCAAATGAATATCCAGTGCAAAAGAACCACCTAGGAATATTTTTCAAAATATAGTTCGCACCATCTTCCCTATTTAATGATGTGTTTGGACCATTTATAAAACACCACAAAGTGACACAAAAAGGTTTACCCAAAAAAACATGTCTTATTTTATATAAACACACTACTTTAAAAACAAACTCATATTCCACTCTTCCAAAATACAACTTTCACACCATCTAAATAATTCAATAAATCATTAATCTATTTATTAGATGATTTCATGAAAAACCAAAAATACTTGACACCAAAATACACATAAAATCCCCCTTTTGAAACCAAAAGTACACCAAGAACCATTTCACACCTAAATCTGTGTCACATGAATAACCTGATAAATTATTTAAACAGCTCAAATAACATTATTAAATAGCACACTAATAGTTCTCACATAAAAATGACATTTTGAGATTTAACAAAAGTTTCACCCAACCAAACACCCCTTTTTCACATCGCATTTGATCATATAAATCAAGTTAATCATTTTATGAAATACATCAAATTATCAACAAGCGTCTATACTAAAAACAAAAATTATTTCATATAGAACATCACTCTAAACCAAAATCACAAGATAGCCTTATTGAAACATGATTTACATTACTAAAATAATTTAAAATTAATTTCAAGGATGTGAAATTTGGCGAACAGACCAAAATAATAATTTTCCACTTGAACGCATATCAAAACACTTCAAAAATACATTTCCCACCACTAAAATTTGATCATTAAACACATTTATAAAACCATATAACATATTAAATTACAATATTGATGCATGGTTATGGAACCACATACCTAGGGGTAGAAAAAATCAATATCATGGTGTGAAACCAAAAACGCATGTCAATCGCACCGCAAGAAAACACGAATAAACACTAAAACAATGGATCGAACCAAAATTATCAAGATTGGACCTAAAAAACTAAAAAACCCAAAATCAAAACCCTATGAACATAGACAAAAACTAAATAATGGATGGAGGATGGTCTACCCGAAGTGGATTTGCACGCGAAAGAGAAGAGGGATGCTAGCTGGGGGAGGTCGCCGTCGTCAACGGGACTGGTCGGTTCTCACTCACCAGACAGGTGCGCAGTTGGGAGGGAGGTGGTTGGACCGGAGGGAGTCCAGTCGAGGCCGGCCGAAAGGAGGGATATCGTAGCTACGACGGAACTGGCTAGTGAGGTTGTGGGTGAGGCATGGCTGGTTAGTATGGTGGCTGATGGGGCGACGTATGTTTGAAGCATGGAGAAGACGAACCGACAACCTGTGAGGAGGGGGAGAAGGAAGATTGATGCCTGAGGGGAGGCGTGCCGTTGAGAAGGTCATCTGGAACAACAGGTCGCCAGAATGGGGCGGCACATCTGGGGAAGGGTCGATCGAAGGGGGACAACACCGTCGATGTCACGCCTACCTGGAGTAGTCGATGCTGGAGGTTCTGGTGGCTGGTGGCGGCGGTGGGTCGACTGGCAAGGGGTGGTGGCTGTCGTCTTGTACTTGAATAGGATGGAGGCCATGTGTGATGAAGGGGGATGATGCCGGATGAGCGAAGTGAAGCACTATAGTGCAGGAGTGAAGTGATGGCGAGGGCGATGCCGAGTGCGCTGGGAGGTGGGTGGTGTCGTTGCTTACGAGGGGTGTCGCTGCTAGTGGGGAGCACAACCAAGGCTCTGGAGGGTGAGGCGTCTTGCAGAGTTAAGGGGAAGGGGTGATGTGGGATTAGGGTTACATTTGTTTTTTTAATTCTTATAATAATAAGATTATTAAAATAATCATAATAATTATTATTATTTTAATAATGTAAAAAAAAATAATGATCAAAATAATCTTTTTAATAAAATAAATTTCATTAATAATAATAATATTTTTTTTCTTTTTCGACCGTTACTGTAAAATATTTTTTTAACCACCATTTCCATTAATCATAAAACTTTTAGTTTGTCCTGCATGTTGGGCAGCTCGTGCGGTGACCCAGGTGCCACGACACTGTACCTCAACCTAGTTCTACTCGATCACAGACACTGCGAAACACATATACATGCTTTTCTCAACAAAAAATCAATGTTTTAAACAGGGCTCACCCACTACCCAACCTAAGTCAGGACCAAAGTGAAATTTAAACTCTGGTGTGATAGTTCTCCCCACCATAATACTTTCCACCCCTAGAAAGCCATTACAATGCGAAATCCCAAAATAGAAACCTGTATTTCTTTACAATTCAAAGAGATATCTAAGAAACGACAAAAATTTGATCCCAAAAAACTCTCAAAAAGGGAGATCTAAACAAGAAGAACTAATGCGACAGAATCAAATTTCAGGCTAGGTGCCACCCACCCCCAAAAGTGTGACCACCTCCTGTTAATCAGTTCAAAGGACACATAACATTCACGGGGATAAATCTATTCCCAACATACAAACACCTTAACCACCATCATGTAGAAATCAACTGTATCCCCCAACCCCAATTCAACCTTAAAACATAAAATCCGGAACAAAACCATGAAAAACACAACGAACATCTTGAAACCAACAAACAAGATAAAACCACGCCCAATGAGTATATCTTAAAACCTTACTCCAATCTAACACTTTCACTCTCACACCCCAAATATTTATTAAAAATAGAATATTGAATTATGTGGATCCGCACGAGACCACTCCACACCAAACCAAAACCCAGAACGATACTGAGATATTGACACGGGAGGTCTGAATGTACTCCCAACCATAGGAAACATGCCAAACTAAATTCAGAGAGACCTACGATGGGTTTCCACACCATACAAACTACTACGATTTATCGAACTCAGAGACTTCTGCATGGGCCGAAAACCCCACTATAATTGGATGGGTGGGAAGGGGAGGTCCTAACTGATAGAGTATCAGAACTACCACCATCACTACAACAACAACTTCACACCCTCGAAAGAACATGAACCTTGAAGAACTAAAGATACAGATTAAATCAAAAACATTTTACGCCTCTGGGGTTCTCTTGACTATGATCCAACATCACTCTGGAACCTAAGGCTTGAGCTCTAATGATTAATGAATACCCTACCTCACAGTTAGGCTTCAGAAACCCCAAAACACCACACACGAAATAGAATTTTACAAAACACACATCTATTAAAAATGAAGGATTCTTGTAGGTTAAACAATAACCATTCTTACAACTGAAGGAAAATAAACACCACAAAATGCTACAGAAGATGACCACTACATCCAAGAAACACTACCAAGAGAAAAAATCAAACAGATTCCCAAACATCGCCCTAGTCTTGCTGATAGCCTGAGGTGACTTTATATGAACTAGGTCTAGATTTAGCGCACTTCTTGGAAACACCATGACAGAATCTCTACAAGTGACCTAGATGTCCGCAGGTGTGGCAGGGTCTTAGAGCACTCAGGAACATCGGCCTCTTAATTCCCCTCTTACCAAACATGTGATAGATCAACGAATTGCATTGTTAGGAAGATGACTAAAGGTCTGAAGGCCACTTGATTCCTCTATTAGATCCAGTAGAATTAGTTTACTTCCCATTCGTCCTATTCTCATCCTACGCACTGGCTCCCAAGGTCTAGGGAGGATTCACCACCTCATGTACTCTTGCAAGATCAGCTTCAGCAAGAAAGGCTTCCACCATAATATCCGAGAAGGTGTTAAGGTTGAGCTCTTCCACTTTCGATCGCAGTTCAGGTCGGAGTCCAGACTCAAATTTTCGAGCATTCCATGGATCATTTGAATCAAACCATTGGTCGTACAGAACAAGTTCAATAAAATTTCAATAGAATTCTAGGACCGATTCAATGCCCATCTGAAGACTACAAAACTTCATCCTCTTCCTCATCTTTTTCAACTAAGATATGTTTTTTTAGATGAGTGATGACTCGAAAAACTCCCATGATAGATCTTTCTGAGGTTAATTTTGAGACACAGACATCCACAATTTCAAGGTTGTAAATTCAAGAATAAAGGTAGCCAATATCATCCTTAATGACTCAGGAAACCCAATGAAACTGAACATCCTCTCAATATTCTTTAACCACTCCTCCGCCTCAAGAGGATCTACTTTACCATAAAATAGTGAAGGACTCAACTTTTGAAATTCTAGAACATAGTCAATAGGTTGATCAAATGGAGAGTTCGTCAAAGGTACACCACCCGAAGCTGCACCGTGGGAAGCCATAGGATCTTCATGGGGAAAGAACTAAGCAACAAAGAAACCATGAGATTAATTAAAAAAATATCATTAAATTTCACTCTTTCAAAATTCCAAAACTAATATTAAAAAAACAATTTTCCAAAATTAGAATGATCCAAACAATTCACAAAAGGAAACAAGTTTCGGTGGGTGAATCAGATATATGGTTGGTGGCCATACACCAGTCACGCCACTATCTCAATAAGTACACTAGGGTAATTTCCCTGGCTTTACATGGTTTTCCAGACCATGTGAGCACACGGAGGTCACATGCCTAGCTTCTATTTCATTTTCCAACATAAAATAATTCAATAGAATCCAAAGACACGAACAACCCGAACAACCCATAGTAACCCGAGGTTCAAAATGAGAAAGGGTTCATGACATCCTTCTCGTACGTACGCCTTGAGTCATGAAACTTGTAATCCTTCTACCATGAAAACCCCAAATAAAGATGGGTGCTCGGAAAAACAAGGTCCATATAGGATCCGACCTCCTATGATGCCATATTGTCATGAACCAACCCAGGTCGACCATGAACAAATCACCTAGTCCGGTCCACGACATGGACTACGAGGCTTTCCTAATCCTCTCGGGCTAGCGACATGCATCAGGGCATCAAAAGAGAGCAAGAGGGAATAATTTCTCCCAATAAAAATAAATAAAGCAGTAGAAAGAAAATAGAACAACACAATGTAAATAAACAACACGAAGAGAAAGAATAACCAACAACAACAAACTAACCTGACCAGGAACAAAACTCCTCACAAACCCCAGAGTCTCTCACCAAACCACAACCAACTGTCACCCACGGCGAGAAAGATTGATTCAACCTGTAACAGAAACTAAAAACAAGAATACATTATTGGCATGGGTATTAAAACTTAGTAGGTAGGCATGACTAATTCTATTCCCAATGCACATACCATTACAAAAAGAATTTATCAAATATTGTTTTGAACTAAAGTATATTAAATATTGGTTTCCACACACAATTTAATTTCTAAAAAAAGTAACATTCCATTTCCACTTTTAGTTTATAATCATGTTTAATGTTTGAAAAACAACAGGTGTATTTCATTTTAAAACAATTTTTCCGAACAATTTAGATATTCAATTTTTGGTTATTAGTCAAAAGGAAATCCACACACAACACACATCACACACTATGGGAAATGGAAAAAAGTGGCACACATGCACTAGAAACCGAACTAGACCTCTCAATCATCCACCACATACAAATAAGCACTAAAAGAAAACATGGGTCGAACCTAGGAGCTTGTGAACAATCCAGAATGTAAAATACATGTGAATCATCCTGAAGGCATGCCCTACTCAATGACGTCATAACGCCCTAACTACTAGTGCTTTCCAACATGGCCTAACTGAGGGCCCCAATCCCATAGAAAATTATAATCCGTACTAAGGGCCACTAGCCAGTGTGTAATCAAAACTAGTGCGGAAAACATTTTTAGATGATTTACTCACTATGCCATGTTCCCATATTAACACGTATAATAAAAAAGAATGGGGTGAGTCAACAAAGTCAATCATGTTTCAAAAACATCACACACAAATCATGCAGTCAACGTACACCAAATATCACCAATGAATCACCCCAAAGAGTGTTTTAACAAATAATTTATTTTATTAAAGTTCCAAACGAACCTTCACTAATTTTAAAAAAATCATCATTCTTCAAGAGAACCAAAACAATTTTTTACACTATAAAATAAATCATTTATCAATAAACCAGAACTAAATTTGAAATTCTGTGAATTATGTTTAAAGGACCAATGAGAATTTATTCACTACTAGGTGTTCGTTCATCATGAAAGTATTTCAAGTGTTGTGTATAAATTAAACGAATCTTTTTACACCAAGTAATCATTTAAAAATTAATTATCTTATATTATTTCCCGTTTATTAAAATTAATAAAATATCAATCAATTAATAAATTATGAATTTATAGGAGAGTGCAGTGGTGGACCTACCTCAACATGCATCTCGAACGCGACAACGCGATACACCTCGCACATGCGCACAAGCACGTACAAACTGATGATCATGGTAACATGGGGTTACCCCACCAACCTGCTGTAATAAACATACAAAAATAAAGGTACATAAACACAGACCCAAAAAAATCCAAATGAACAACCAGCGCAAAATAACAACTTAGGCATGTTTTTCAAAACACAGCTCGCACCATCTGCACCATTTAGTGAACTGTTTGCACAATTTATAAAAAACCACCAAGTCACACAAAAAGGGTTTAAAAAAATACATTTCTTATTTTATATAAATAAACTACTTTAAAAATGCATATTCAACACTTTCGAAATACCACTTTCACGTCATCTAAATATTTCAATAAATAATTAAACTATTTATTAGATCATTTCATGGAAAACCAAAAATACTTCACACCAAAATAGACATAAAATCCCCCTTTTGAAACAAAATGTGCACCAAGAACAATTTCACACCCAAATATGCATCACATGAATGAGTTGAAAAATTATTTAAACAGCTCAAAGAACATTATTAAGTAGAACAATAATGGTTCTCACATAAAAATGTCATTTTGATATTTAACACAAGTTTCACCCTACCAAACTCTACTTTCACTCATCGCATTTGAGTGAATCAATCAACTTAAACACTTTATGAAATACATCAAATTAGCACTAAGGGTTTATACCAAAAACATAATTTCTTTCCATACAAAATGTCACTCTAAAAAAAAGTGCAAGATAACCTTATTAAAACTTGTTTTACATTATTAAAATGGTTTAAAATTAATTTCATGGCTGCAAAACAAAGATAAAACACCAAAATAATAATTTTCCACTTGAACGCATGTCAAAACACTCAAAAAATACAATTCTCACCACAAATTTTGATCATAAAACACATTTATAAAACCAAATAACATATTAAATTAATAAATTGATGCAAGGGTATGGAACCAACAACCTCAGGGTAGAAAACATAAATATCTCAGTGAAAAACAAAAAACGCACGTCAATCACACTGTACGAAAATAGGAACAAACCCTAAAACAATGGACCGAAGAAAAACTATCTAGATTTGACTTCAAAAAACTCAGAAACCCCAAATCAAACCCGAAAGAACAGAGACAAGAACCATATCAATGAAAGAGGAGGGTATACCTGATGTGGAGCTGCACACAAAAGAGAAGAGGGATGCAGGTCTAGGGAGGTCACAGACCTCAATAGTACTGGATGGTTCTCACTCACCGAACAGGTGTGCAGCCGGGAGGGAGGTTTTCAGACTGGAGGGTAGCTGGTTGAGGCCGGCAGACAGGAGGGATTCCGCTACTACAACTACAGTGGCTAGTGAGGATTTCAGTGAGGCAGCACCTGTTGGTAAGGTGGCCAATGGGGTGACACATTTTTGAATTAGAGAGAAGGAGAACCGGCAACACATGGGGAGGGGGAGAAGGAAGATCAGCACTGGAGGAGAGGCATTCCGGGAAGGGAGAGGTGTGGAATAGAAGGTCGGTCAGCAAAGAAGGTCACCGGAAGGGGGATGCGCAACTAGGGAAAGTTCGGCTGAAGGGGGCGGTGCCGACGATATCACGCCGACTTGGAGTAGGCGGCGTTGGAGGTTGCGTCAGCTGGCGGTGGCGGCGGGTCGACTGGAAAGGGGAGGTGGCTGTCGGCTTGGATTTGAATGGGGTAGAGGCTGGGTGTGCTAGGGGAACAAGGCCAGATGCATGAAGTGAAGAATTTGAGTGCAGGTGTGAAGTGACGATGAGGGTGAGCCCTGGTGCACATGGATCCGGGGGGTGTCACTGTCGGTGGGGGGTGTCACTAACGGTAAGGAGTGTGAGGAGGGGTCCTGGAGGGCGAGGCAGCTCACACAGTAAAGGGTAAGGGGTGATGCAGGATTATGGCTTTATTTTTTTTATTCTTATGATAATATTATTTTTACAATAATCATAATAATAATTAAAATAAAAACCTAAATAAAAAAATAATGATAAAAATAATCCTTTTTATAAAATAAATTTCCTTAATAATAATAATAATAATTTTTTTTCTTTTTGGACCGTTACTATAAAATATTTTTTTAACCACCATTTCCATTACTCATTAAACTTTACGTTTTCCTCGCATGTCGGGTAGTTAGCGGTGACCTGTGTGCCGCGACACTGTCCCTCGACCGAGTTCTACTCGAGCGCACACACTGCCAAACACATATACACCCTTGTCTCAAAAAAAATCAAAGTTTTAAACACAACTCACCCAAAACCTGACCCGAGTCATAACTAAAGGAAATTTTAAACCCAGGTGTGACAGGTTTGACACGATTTATATTGGGGACTAACCCTTGGGATGAGCTATATCAAGCTCACCGATGAACTATAATGAAGACCAAACATTTTTAAATACTATATCTATCTCACAAATTTCATATAATCCTCAAGTAACATATCATGAAATAAAAAATTTCATCATAAAAAACTTTGAAAAACTCTTTTAAACCCATATGAAATATACATTAAAATAAAAACCACCTTTTCTTTTAAAACCCCATTTTCAAAAATAAAATACCCCAAAATATAGTAATAGGTTTTTTTATTTAGTAATTCATTTAATATTTAATATTAATATTAAAACAATGTAATGGAAATATATATAGATCAATCATTTTCTCTATATATGTTAAGAGTAGAAAATTCATTTTTTTCATTTTCCAAAAGGTTCTGTATCATATACATTAGAAGATTAAGATTGAAAGCCATTAAAATAAATTTTAAATAGAGATAGAATATAATTTATAAAAAATTTATGTCGATAAAAAATTTAAAATATTCGTTTTAAAATAACATGGAAATTAAAAATAAGGAGTTGAAGGGAAAACATTAAACATAATTTTTTCTTAATGAAACGTCAGTTATCGCTTTAGATATTTTGAATCATAAGCCCCATTAGTGAATAAAATTAAAAAATATCCAAATACCATGTGAATATATTAATAAATGATAAAAAATTTTAAATGTAATATATATATACCATTCAAACGACCTTAAAAGTATAATATCAAAATATACCTCAATTAATGGAAATTAATATGAGTCCCTTACCTTGATTCTTACTTGTCACGTGTGTTTTATAATTTCCAAAATTTTAAACAAATCCTCATTAATTACAGGATTTTAAATATTGTAAATGTTTATTATTAATTTTATTTCACTTCTTATCTTGTTTTATATTTCCAATTAATTAGTTGATTCTACATCAGATGTTTTACCCATATTTTGCTTATGTGTCAGAAATGACTTTGGTAAGTTCACTATGGTCAAAGAGAAAATTATTTGAACTTATATAAAATAATAATAATTTAATAATTATCATATTTATAAATAAATTTTAATTTTAATACTCATCATGAATTTTATTTTTGAGAGATAATATATTTTGTGATCATGGAGATAGTATGTCGTACGTATGCAATAGTAATTTGTCTATTTTTTCGACATTGATTATGAAAAGGTGGTAACAAATATTTTATCATTCTATAATTATCATAATATAATTTATATATATATACCATATTTTTTTAATTTAATTATAATTATATATATAATCTAGGTTGTATGGTGATGGAAATAAAGTTATATCGCTTCGTGAAGGAGGTTGCCTACACGTACACGAATGAATTTGTTACATTTTTAGTGAGAGAAATGTTATGAAATAAATTGATATATTGTATTTTAAAAATATTAATATGTAAATAATATAAATATTACTCCATATATATCACATATACTCATTATAATTTCCTTTATTTCCTTCTACGTAAAGAGTTAGTGAAAATGAATCACATCACTTCAAGAGGAGGTAGTTCACAGCACACACAAACAACGTTATCATATCCCATAGTGAATGTAAATTAAAAGGAAATTTATTATATAATTACATCATATGAGTATTTATGAGGTAAATATCATATATATATATATATATACTTCATATCCATCATCATAATCCACTGTGGAAGGTGGTAATCGAAAAATGAATTTCATCGATATGTGAGGCGGTAGTCCATCGTACACATGAATAATGATTTCTTAACCAATTTAATGGAATAAGAGAAGTAATGAGGTTTAAAAATTAACATAATAACATATAAATATATTCATGAAACATAGAAAATTATATAATCAGGGTTTAAGAATAATTGAAGCAGGTAGGGGAAAAATAAAATAAAAATTCTCATTGAAAAATGTTACCACTTCATTGTATAAATTTTTTTGGTTTTCACTAAAGGCCTTGATTAGAATGATTTATTACCAAAATAATGTTTATTAGAAGATAGGATTGATGTTTGGAAGTGATTTATGTGGGTTTTCCAAAAACAAATATCTTTGAAGTTGTAAACAATAGAGACTATGGGTGGCCTTTTATATGTGAGTTGAGTGGTAAACATGTGATTTTTTGAACATATTCAATCATAACCTAATTTTTATCAAGCCCAAAACTTCCATCATAGAAAATTATTGAATTTAGAAGATATTATTTTAATATATGGCCAATAATTGTGTTTTTAAAATATTTTAGGTAATTTTTAACCCTTATCTTCTCACTTTAACCCCTTAGTAAATACATTTTTACCATGTGAGTATTAATTAATTATTTATATTTTCACCATTCATTTTGGTAAAAAATAATTTCTAACTATTATAAAATGTAAATTATTCTGGATAAAATTATTGAATACATTATTTGACATTAAATTCATATATTTGGAAAATTTTAACTTAAAATAAACCCCCACACGCAACGAGAAAGCAGATTTTGAAATAGAAAATTTTCAAAAGATAATGATGTTTCTTTATAAAAATTAAATATTAAAGGATACCAATGACATAAATTGGATTTATATATCTATAATTTGACAACTAATTTAAAATATAATTTATCATCAGAAATAATTTGAACAAAAATGTAGTTTTCAATTAATATTTAGTATATTTTACAATTCAACAAAAAATGAAACAGCTCAGGAAAATCAAAATAATTCATGCTAGGATAATTTTTATATTCTGATATCTAAAATTAATTTTATTTCATAACATATATTTTTTAAAAGTGGTAAAAAATAATTTCAAAATATGTTCGTGAAGAGAGACAAAACTGTCTTTTAGAAAAATATACAGTTTTTCAGAAAACATGTATTTTTCATTCAAACAGCTCAAATATTATCTCAAATCCATATATATAAATTTAATTTATGTCTAAAAAATTTATTTTTCAAAATTTTTTATAACTATTTGTATCTAAAATTTAATTCGTAGTTTATAATTTTAATTTTTAAAATTTAAAATTTTAGTAGAGTATCATGTTTTGTTCAAACTTAGTGTTGTTTTCTTCGTATGATTTTGAATTGATTAATTTTTTTTTAAAAGAAATAAATCATAAACTTTTGGGGTGTCACATTCTCATATGTGCTTGGTATTTCATGTCATTTCATCTATCAAATATAAAAGTCTTTATTAAAATCATGGGGTGTTATAGAAGCATCATAATTTATATTATACAATACGGTAAATATAAATTTTCAGCATATTTAATTGTAAAAATAATAAAACTAATTTAACATATTTTAGGGAAATATTGGTTTATTGATGTGTTAAAATAAAATGATAAGGGTTATGAATGACCCAAAACACGCCCAACACTCATTGGCTATCCATATTTCAACATTATCACATATAGGTTTTAGTATGTAAAATTTTAGAGCCTTATAGATTGTGAAAAAATGGGTACACCAATTCATTTTAATAAAATAATTTTTTTTCCAAATATGTCACTTATAAAATAAAACCCCCATTCTTATCCTTTTCATGTTTCCAAAATCCTTTGGTTGGACCAAACCGAAAGATGTTGTCCAAAGAAGTTATAACATCCCTATTCATGCATTTAATTTTTTCTCCACCTCCTTCTGTTCTTATTAAACTATGATGATATAATTACCTCTTAATCCCTAAAATAATTAGAAGTTGTTATATTAATGAAGTGGACTACAACCATATCATATTCAATCAAATTGGTTATGATATAATCATTCATGAGCATAGCGGTCTACAACCTCATAAACGGATGCCATACATTTTTACATTACCACATATCATAGGTGAATATAATGATGGATTTATTGTTTATATGTGATATATATGATATTGTAATACTTTTTGAATCATTATGTCACATGTTATTTCTTACTTTTTTTATGTGGGGATATGATAACATTGTCCATGTACATAGTCGACTACCACAACACGAAGCGATTCGATTCATCGACACAATTCATGGAAAGTAATAAGGACGAGTTTAATGAAATTATATTATATATATGAGATAAAAATTATTCTATAACTTTAATACATTACCAACCTTTGTTTCTTTCCTTCAGAAAAATGGAAACAACATTTATATGTATATATGACATGTCGCCTCCATCAATGGTGAATTTCAATTTTTATCTCCAACATTTGTGGATCAATATAAATAAAACGTTAATGAATATATATTATATTCATATCATGGAAACAATTAAAGATATTATTGTCCCATGATCAAATTTAAATGCACAAAAATATCAAATCAATACATACTAGAAAAAAAGTAGTTATTTCTTAAAACGCGCCTTGAACATGAATTGTTAATAAACATGTAATAAAAGGTTATAATTAAAACATATATGGTATGATATATATATATGAATGTATGTATGTTTTCATATTATATGTATAATAAAATTATATCTGTTAGACATTAGGATATAATGTGTATGATGGATGTTGATACATAAGGTAAGGTGTTTTCATTTCATTTTTTACTTATGTAAGACACATGTCGTATTCACCCTATATTTATTTTATTTAGGGTATAATCCTTCCATGAATTTATTATATATTTATGATATTAGATAATATTATGATTTATTTATCCATTTGTACCTCTTTTTTATTTCGTTTATGGTTCAAAAGTTACCAAAGTAGTAAGATATTTTTCTCAATTTTCATTCTTTGAGTCAAATGTTATGTTATGAATCTATCATCTTTTATGAAATCAAAATCAAGCCCCTTTTAAATTTTATATCATGAATATAATTATTTTAATGATATTAACTATTTCATTTTATTTTATTCTATAATCATACTTTTGATTCAATTTTACCTAAGTGGTAATATTTTTATGATACAATCTCATTGTTTGTCAGGATTATTTTTATTATGTTTTTGATGATGAAATATTATTATCCATCTCTCAATAAACTCATAAATTTTATTCCCCTCTTATTTTTTATTAAAATAATTGTTATCCATTCATTTTTCTCTATTTATACACTCAATATTTTAAAAGAATATTTTCATGGAAAACCGACATCATTTCTCTCTTTAATTGAAAACCCTTTAACTTCTATCTCTAGGTTTTCTAAAATATTTTTTTAAATTATTTATGTCCCTCAATGATTTTTTAAATCCATTTTACCATTTTTTTGAATTTTTTAAGATGTTTTGAAAAATAATATTTTTATCATTTTCATAGTATGTCCTAATTGGATCTTACCAAAAATGTGAATGTAATATTTGTTTTAACATTTGCGACATGAACACAATTTATCATTGTCTTGACCATTATTTTATTTAAATATTCATTTATACCTTTTAAATGTTATTTTTAATTAAAATTATTGTTAAATTTTTTTATTTTTTAAAAAAGCATTTTTCAATGTCAAAACTATGTTTTATTAAATAATTGTTTTAAAATATTTTTAAAATCTTCCATTATAATATTTTTATTATATTTTAAAAGAAAAAAATTAAAAAAAACAAATCATTTATTTATTTTAAAAATTGATTTTTAAAATTGAATGATAGCTTTCCTCAATAAAGGTTTTAAATTATTTTAAAAATATTTACTAATAAGTTTTCATGTTATTTTTAAATAAAATCTTTTGAAATTGTTTTTTAAATATTATTCAATGTGTAATGGCTATAAAACTTAAGAAATGTTCCCTATGATATTTCAAAAACATTATCCATATAAGAAGATATCCTTTGATGCTACTTATTAATTGCTGAGGAAATATTCAATCATACCATACTTAATATTTATTTTTATTAATAATGTTAATATTGAAGAAATGTTTATGAAACCCATTTATTTTTGAAGGGTTATGATATATTTTTTTTGGGAAATTGAGATCAGAGGCCCTTGAATTGAGAATGATTAAAATTAAACCAGCCCAAAATTAGGAATCAAATATTTTTCCCATATGAATTATTGAAAACAAGTCATTAGAGAGAAAACTAGATTAAGTGTAGGCCAATTCACTCAAATCATTTTTCTAAAGTGCATATGGAATAGATATGGCTTCACAGAAATCATGCATGATAATATAGATCATTGATGCTATTTGATCAAGTCATATGATCTTGTTCGCTGTTATTTTCTATAAAATATGAACATTCCCAGTTCTAAATGCTTAGACAATGGTTGTGTAGTTGCATTCAAACTAGATTTTGTTCTTGTTTCTTTTATTTTTAAGGTTCACTATTAGATGAAGCATAGGAATTTCAGCATTGATAGCTGTAGCAATTCCACATGGTCTAATTTGATACCCAGTATAATCACCATTACAATCCCAAAAAATATAACCATAACTTTCTGGAACAAGGTTTACTTTCGAGGCCTGATCAGAATTTTATTTCATCCAAACCTCATGTAGAGGATACCAGATGACATCAATGGTATAATCTGGTGGAGGATAATTACTAGAACTCCTCAGACATCTCAACACAGACAAATCATTAACTAAATTATAAGAGTAATCCACATATAGAGAATTTTCATGTTAAAAACCCTTGATGATCTCATTAAGAGTTGATTTGGTGTTGAATTAGGTCTTCTCATGAATACACTTATTCCAAACTCTCCATATGTTGTGAACTAGATCAGTATGTGCCACATTAAAGAGGTTGGCGAGCTTCTTGGACAGTGGACTGTCAAGAAGATCCGAAAGGGATTCTTTAACAACATTTTCTTCTATAATTTTAGTATCAAAGAGATTAAAGATAATATTCCAATGTGAGGACGCCATTTGACATTAGAGAAAAAGTTTATCCACATCTTCACATTTTGGTTGACATTGCACAAATCATGAGCACAGTGAAACACAAATTGCTGTAGATTTCCTTACAAAAAAAGTTTGTTGAATGAGATCCTCTAAATGAGAGTGGATATAGATGGGGAAATACAATGCTTTTTTTTATCACCAACCCATTTGGGAGATCCTTAAATGAGATTCTTATAGAAGGCGTTAGAGTCTAGTTGTCTAGTTGAGGCTGGTTCCCAAATCAACATGTCCTATTGGCTTAAGAATTTATAGCTGGAAAAAGTTTCTTGAATGTCCCATGTAAGATTAGGAAGTTGGTTCATTGTATCCATGATGGATATGTCCTGATCAATGATTTTATCCATAAATTCAATTCATTCAATAAAAGGTCTTCCATCTCAATTATCCAACGAGAATTTGAAGGACTAATTGGAATTGACTAACCAGTGGTCACATCTGAGATTTTTTTAGAAAATATTCTTAATACAAGGAAATATTTAGGGTTACAAGTTTCATAGAGATCATGATCTCAATTTGACCACTAACATAGATCAGAGAATGTAAAATGCATATGGATTATTGTTTATAAGTCTCCATATGAATTGTGATTATAGTGATCAATTGAATATGACTATATTTTTTCTTCCTAGATAACCAAGGGCATAGGGCATGCTACATAGCTTCTGTGATAATATCCAAATATTTCTTCTTAGATTACTTCCACTCCAAACAAAATTTTTCATCATAGTGTATATATATTTAATTACTGAGGAAGGCCAAGAAGTAACTATGAAAAAGTAAACCATTTTTAGAGACTATAACAGGCTTAACAAGACAATACATTCTATCAATTGAGTGATGTTTGAATTTCCAAGAATCTAAATCTCTTTGAATCTGACTTAGAATAGTGATGAAGTATAATAAATGGGGTGTTCCCCAAAATATGCGTACACGAAGGTATATGTAGGGGAATGAAACGTCTGTTATTCCAATGTCATTGATCATCGTTATTTTTCTTGAGTTTGATATATTTTTTTACAATGTAAATGAAGGATTTTCTCCAGATAACATACTAACCTAAAACACCTTCATTGTGAATAAGGGATTTATTTATATTGTTGATATTTCTATCTCACTCTAAATAAAACTGATAATGTCATCCTAAAAAAGGTTAGGGTGGATGATGTTCAATTCTTAGTTTTCAACTATATAGAGAAGCAGTCTGCTGGGATAGTCTTCTGAATTGAGAAAATAATGGAAGAAATGGGGTATCCTTATCTCACCCTTATTAAGAATTTGAATTATGCCACATGGGAACAATTGATTAATATATAAATTCAAAGAAAATCAAAGAATATATTTTATCAAGCTAGTAAACTTAGCATTGAAGCAAAAACTCACTAGAACATTATGGATAAATCCCTAGTCCATTGTATCAAATACTTTTTTGTTGTCATGTTTGGTTGATATGTTCCCCCCACTTTTGGATTCTCTAATAAGGTTAAAAAATTCTAAGGTAGTGAACAAACAAACTTGGATATATCTATATTTAATAAACCCAAACATTTTGCATGAAATAATTTTTTCTGAGATCCAAGAAAGTATGTTGGATAATATATATGAAATGATTTTATATGGTATAACACCCCAACCCCAATTACCTAGAGTAAATACATTATTAAATAACATTAGCATTATACAAGGAATCATGTCCCGAAAGACTGATTAGTTTAGTAGCATTGGAAGTACTAGATACATTCATAAGGTTACAGTAAACCATGAAATAAAAACATCCAAAACATTTTGTCGCATTTGAGCACACTTATATCCTTAACTTATCCCTGTAGGTCAGCCATTAAATAATTCTTCACATCCAGGGAAAAATAAAACATAGAAAGGGGTGAGCTCAGATGCTCAGTAAGAATAACAATATAGGGGAAACATTCATAAATATGCATAAACATTTAAGGCAATTTATAAGACCAAAACAAAATCTTTTTAAACGTAAACATCATCATAATATAGAAATGATAAAATCAAATAATTCAATTTATTCACAAGGATATTTTACTAGTCGAATAACTACAGGCAATTTCAATATCCAATTTCATAATGATGGAATGCATAATTCCAGACTTCATATCCACATAGTCAAGGTCTTGGGCCAAGAATACAAATAATAATTTTCCAAGGCCTTTTTCCAAGACAGTAGTATGTCTTATGAGACCTACCAAGGCATCGAGAGGCTATGGCGGGATAATCACATATTATGTCCAATGCATTATTTATATAAAAATTTTTAAACATAACATAAACATTTATATGAAAACTATAATAAGAAATGTCACTAAATTATCCATAATCCACGAATTGTGTAAAAATAACACATCCATAGGTCAATGTTAGACAGGAGGCAGGTTGGTTGGGTTGGACGCGTACTCACTCCATCAGTTGTCAATATGGTCTTGCATCTGAGGATTAGATTCTTGATTGTGAGAGGGAACAATATGTTTTTGAAGGTATGTATGAAGATTATTTTTGGGTGTAACTTGCGGTTCTCACTCAGCCATGTGCTTTTTGGGTTTGTTTTGTCTCATGTCTATATTGGTGGATCCCCTTGGGCATGCTCTTATTTGGTTCTCAGTCAACCATAATGTGATATTTTTGTCAAATCAAAAAAAAAGTTTGGTGGTATAGTAAAACATATCCCAAAACCTTCAATACAATATGGAAGTTTTGTATCATAATAAATAAACTCAAAAAGCTTAAAATCCATCATATGATGTTGAGATAAATGAAATCAAAACTTCTTTTAGGGAAATATGTATTTCTATTTTGAAATCATTTAAAAGACATATAATTATAGAAGAAAACATTTATTTTGAAAATATTCTTATATTCTTGTATAAGAAGCTTCGACGATGATATAATGGATGAAAATAGCCGCACCCACCATATAAGTTATAAAAAAGACAATTTTACCTTAATTTTGTCGAAAAGGTCATAAAGTACCTTATTTGGAAAATGACAGAAAGATTCCTTTCAAAAAATATATGGTAAAATAAGGGTAAAAATGAATTTAGCCCATAGTTTATTAAATAGTAAAAAGGTTTTGAATTAAATTTTTAAGAAAAAACAGATGTGGATGATAAAGAGGTCCCAATAGATTCTTACATATGAACAACCTCAGATGAGTAAAGAGATTGTGGAATTAACCATTACCTAGTACTTTTCTTTGGTCGAGTGTACGTTAACCTCTTGTATTATAGTGAAATCATAGTTATTAAAATATACAATAACCATATACATAAATATAATATCATATATGACCTCGTAATATGTGTTTGTTAATAATATTTTAGTAGTATCATCGTTTTGGGTGTTAACTGATTTTTTACTTTATATGCTTGGTTACGTATGCCATGTTTGTTATGAATACGATGTATTTGATTCATATATAAAATGATATTATGTTCATAAAAATTATTTTGAATCATAAAATTAAAACTATTCTTGAATGATTACGATGGGGAATAAATCTCATCGCGTTCATGGAGACCGAAATCCGTACGTATGCACGAGAAACAATGTTATTATATTGATGGAAAAATCATATGTAATTGCATGGTATGTCATATATACATAATCCTTAACATGTTATATTTATTATTTACATTAGTTATATTCATTATTATACCCATCAAATTAATTAAGTGTTTGAATAACAAACTACACCACGATGTGGGGACGGTAAGTCGTACATACACACATATGGTGACATTGTCATTTCTAGGATTAATAGAATAACAAATATGGTTGTACCATATTTATAATAATATCAAAGAATGTATAAGGTACTGTTTTTTTATTTTTTTATGAAAACAACTAATAATGTTAATATGGCAGAAGAAAAGAACATGAAAGAGGGTGGTGAAATTATTACCTCTACTTCAGGTGTTACATTTTGAGTTAAGAAAAAGGGATCCATAGGTTGGCTTTCTGATCAATGTAAGGCCTCTAGTTTTAAGTGAGGTATGTTGGGAGGATATTTGTGTAGGGGTTGGAGGATCCAAATGGATTCGGAGTTATGTAATTAAGAGAAGGTTAAGAGCCCTTTTATAAGAGAGGTGATGGTCACTTTGGGAAAAGATTGAAATATTATTTTGTAATTAAATTGTTTTCAGGTTTTAATGGTTCAGAAATAAATTATTTAAAGGTTAATGTGTGGAGGTAATGAAAACCTATCAACCAATAGGTTTAAGATATGATTAAGTCTACATATTAACCATATATTTTATATTTAACTCTTAGTTAAATAGTTTGACATTTACCATGTCTCTTGGTATTTTTATATTATGTGGTTAATAAACATACTATAAAAAGTCAACTGATCCTCATGTGGTTCATTATTAATATATATAAACTTATCTATGTCCTTTGGATGAACCATATATTTTTAGAAATATTATACCAATTAATAATATAGTATTTGTTTTAAAAACTCAATTAAGTCAATTTTGACTTTAATTAGTATTTGATTTTTTTAAAAGCCATAAAAACATTATCACGTCAAATAAAATTTATTTAACCAACACTAACATTTTAAATTTAGCTATAAAATTATTATAATTCATCAAAAGTCTCAACTTACATTTATTAAGATATTTATAGTATTAATGTTTTTAATACTTCATTGATAAGGTAATTACTGCATCCTCATTGTATCGAAAATAAATTAAATTATTATATGTTTAAAAATTATAAATAAAATAAAATTATGTAGGAAATATTTTTTTATTTATAATTAATATTTATAGTTTAATTTATATTTTGTGTAAACTGGTATTAAAAATGGTTTAGTTATTAATCTTTAAATTTAACTCGTAAATATTCTTCGAATAAAATTATAATAAATGTTCTAATATAATCCATGTGGACCAAAGAGGAAAATATTTTATTATTATTGTTCTTTTGGTTCAATTATAATTATCCAATAGAATTAGGACATGTGTTAGGTTAATTATGATATCATTTTTATTATTAATTACACTATTTAATTTTAACGGTGGTAAATAAAAGTAAAAAGTTATTATTTCCCAAAAATTATTTTCCACTTATTAAACCACATTTTACTTACTGATATTAACTGTGTCTCTCATATTTTTGAAATTCAACTCACATAAGCGGTAAAATTATGTTTTATGCAAATTTGCAAATGCTCTTAGGAGGTGGGTAAAAGATGGTAAAAATTTCTATAAAATTTTTAAATATCTAAACATATTATATAATGTCTCCAATGAATTATATTGAACATATATAGGTATTATGTATCTATTTCATCCTAAAATAAACTTAAATAAAATAAATAAATATTTAAATAAAAAGTTGGTATTAAGCAATAACTTAGTGTTTTCACAATTCATCAAAAATTGAATGTTTTCAGAAAAATACCAAAAATTCATCCTATGCTAATTTCGATTTTCTGAATCCAAAAATGAAGTCCATTCTGAAAGATAAAATTTATAAAATTTCAAAAAGTGGTTATTAATATTCATAATAGAATGTTTGATTGGTTGTGGTGTGTTTGAACTCGAAGTTGTGTACAAAACAAGTTATTGTATTAATCAAAGGGAAATGTATCATGGAATCGTGGGGTTTTACATTAAACCCTACATAAAATATTTTTTCCTCAAAATTTCTAGGATTTTACTGCATAAAAATATTCGGGCGGTTCTTCATCATAAGTTCGTTGAGTTCCCACATTACCTCTTCCATGTTATGGTTTCTCTATAGAAAATTTACCAGACGAGTCATCCGGTTTCTCAGAACATGTTCTCTTATATAAAAAATCTTGGTAGGCTCTTCACAATAAGACAGATCTAGTTCCAGTTCAATTTTCTCATAAGTGAGTACATGTGTTGGGTGAGGAATGTATTTTTTTCAACCGTGATACATGGAAAACATCGTGAAATTTGGAAAGACTTGGCAACAATTACCAATGGTAAGCTACAACCCCTATTCTTTCTAGAATTTCAAATGTTCAGATGTGGCTGGTGCTTAGTTTACACTTCATTCTGAATCTTATAACTCCCTTCCTTGTTGACACTTTCACAAAAACATAATATCATACCTAAAATTCCAAATACTTCCTTCGTTTATCATCATATCTCTTCTACCTACTTTGTGCTAATTTGATGTCAGTTTGGATAACCTTCACCTTTTCCATTGTTTACACAACATGTTCGGGGCCTCTGAGATTTATTTCACCAACATCATCCCAAAATGTTAGTGTGTGGCATATCTTTACATAAAATGCTTCACATGGTTCCATCTGAGTACTTGAATGGAAGCTATTGTTATAGGAAAATTTTCCAGAGGTAAATATTGATCCCACATACCATGGAAGTAATGTGAGAAAGATCTCAAAATATCTTCTAAGGTTTGAATAGTCCATTCAGATTTCCCATTGGTTTGAGTGTGTTAGTTAGTGCTCAAATGATGTTCAGTATCCGGGGATTTCTGAATATTTTTCCAAAATCTTGATGTAAAATGGGGATCACGATCATAGATAATCGAATGAGGTACACTGTGGAGTATTACAACTTCATAAATATATAGTTTTCCAAATTTTCAAGTGGTAAATCCTTTCTTATAGCAAGAAAATGTGCCGACATGGTTAGATGATCAACAATGACACATATTGAATCTTTACTTATAAGAGTCTTTGGAAGCCCCATGAAAATATCTATCATAATATTATCCCTTTTCCACTTAGGTATGGGAAGATGTTGCATGAATTCTCCAGGATGTTGCCTTCTAGATTTCACTTGTTGAAAACCCAAACATTTTAACACAAAATTAGCAATCTCCCTCTTCATGGTGTCCCAAAAAAAATTTATTTCAAATCAATATACATCTTGGTGCTCCTGGGGTGTATAGAGAAATTAGAAGAATGATAATCGTCCAACAATTCCCTTTTTAGATCAGGTTGGTTAGGAACACAAATTCTCTTCACAAATTTCAAAATTCCATTATCGTATAAGAAGTCACTCAATCTCCTATAATTCATAGCTTTAATCTTCTTTTGAAACTCCTCATCACCAGTCTGGTATCTCTTTGTCCTTCCTAGTAAAGATGATTTGGCAAGAATTTGAAAAATTATTAATGATTCACCTTCCATGGTTATTCTTGTATCCATCAATACTAGATCAATGGAAATATAATCCCTTTAAACTCTTATCTTGTTCAAAACTCCATTATACTTTCTACTCAAATCATCTGACACCTTATTTTCCGTCCCCAGGTGGTAGTGTATAGTGCAATAATGATCCTTGTGTAGTTTAATCCATCGTTTTTGCTTCATGTTATGTTCTTTCGGTGAGTAAATATACAACAAACTCTTTTGATTAGTATAAATATCTCATTTTTCACCGTAGAGATAGTGTCTGCTTATTTTCAGAGCAAATATTACAATTTTTAACTCAAGGTCATGAGTAGGATAGTTTTTCTCATGAATTTTTAGCTATCATGATGCATAGGAATTAACTCTGTCATTCTTCATAAGGACACAACCAAGTCCTTTCATTTAAGAATCACTGTAAATAACAAACGCATTATTCCCTGATGGTAGATTCAATATAGAAGAATTAACTAATCTTATCTTTAGTTCTTAAAAACATTCTTCACACTCTTTTGTCCAAATTTTTTTTACCCCTTTACGTGTGGGCATGGTTAATGGGTTAGCCAACCATGCAGCATTTTGGACAAAATGCTAATAATAACCCACTAAACCAAAAAAACTGCGTTCCTCAGTTATACTCGCCGGTTCTGGCCATTCATGGATTACCTTGGTATTTAGGGGATCAACAGAGATTCCATCCTTAGAGACAATATGGCCATGAAAAGAAATATCATGAAGCTTTAATTCACACTTTCTAAACATCCCATATAATTCATTTCTTCTAAAAGTCTTTAGAATAATTCCAAAGTTATTTTCATTATCATTGTAGTTTTTTGAGTATACCAAACTATCATCAATAAATACCACTACAAATCCATCAAGATATTCCTTTAAAACTTTATTAATTAGATCCATGAAGTCATAGGGTGCATTAGCCAATCCTAATGGAATTACTGTAAACTTGTAATACCCATACCTGGTTCTAAATGTTGTTTTCAGAATGTCTTTCTTCTTCACACACAACTGGTGATATCCATATTGAAGGTAAATCTTTGATAAATATTGAGCTCCATGATTATGATCGAATAAATCATCAATGAGAGGTAGGGGATTTTATTTATTTATTATTATATCATTTATCTCCCTATAGTCAATGCACAACCTCAAAGATTCATCTTTATTTTTAACGAAAGGAATATGGGCTCCCTATGGAGAACACTAGGGAAAATATATCCCTTATTACTCAATTAATCTAGTTGGTTCTTTAATTCCAATAATTCCCCAGTGGCCATTCTATAAGGGGTATTCAATATGGGTCTTGAACTATGAATTAAATAAACAAAAAACTCAATTTCTCATTGTTGAGGATCTCCAGGTAAATCCTCTAGAAACACATCAAAATATTATGGCACAATAGGTACATCCTCTATTTAAACATCCATTTCCTATTATATAGTTATTTCATTTTCTTCCTCCCAAATAATTGAATTTAGTTCAGCTACTGGGGGTGGATCTAGATAAGAATCTGGTGGTGATGTTTCTTCTCTAAATATAAGGCACTCTTTATCACCATCGAGAACTGTAACCTCCTTCTTATTATAATTAATTTTCGCATCTTGTTTTGAAAACCAATACATTCCAAGGATTATATCAAATTCTATCATGGGTATGAAGATGAGATCAACAGATAAAAAACATGTATATTCCCTAATGGGAACTCATTCACACAACAATTTTGCAATGATACTTCCCATGGGAGTTATGACTCACAACTCCATTGTTAAATAAAATTGAAAATATCTAAATTTCATATCATACTAGGAAGTTATTATACCATGTGAAGATCCAGAATCAAATAAATAATTGTCTAAACATGAGGAAACCATTAAATTACCTTCCACCACATCTTTCGGAGCTTCATCCTCAGTATTAGTGATCCCATAATCATGGCCTTGCTTCCTTGGCCTATTATGAGGTATGTTCCCATAGCGCTCAAGACATTCAATTTCATAATGCCCATTTTTTCTAAAATTGTATCATTCAACATTGAAAAAATCTTTCTTCCCCTGAAATCACGAGCTTGGTGGCCTTTTTCACCACACTTGTAACAGTCCCCCATTCCCTTTAAAAAATTACAAGAGTGTTTCTTCACACATTTACCATAGGATGGATATTAAAATTTTCCCTTCTTCCCCTTACTGTTATTTCCAGAGTGTTCCACATATAATTTTTTCTCTTTCTATGCTTTATAGTCATAAGACTTAGAGAATTCCTTTACTATCTTGATAGTGCATGAGACAATATCTTTATACAATGAGAATGATTTTGAGACTAATGATCGATATTCTAATGGTTTTAACTCATCAAATAATTGATCAATCTTAATCCTGGGGTTATGTATATAATTTTCTGCATGCCTTGATAACCTTGTAATGTTAGCCTTATACTTTGGTACATTCTCATCCCTATTTTGCCTTAGACTAAGAAATTGTCTTTCCATATCCTCTTGATGGTCATAAAGAAAGTGTTTTTCTAAGAAAATATCATTAAAATCCATCTATTCCATGTTCATTACTTATTCATCTTCCTTTGTGTTTTAAATAAATTACCAACATTGATCTGCATCTCCCGTGAGGTGATAAACTACCATTAAAACTTTTTACCTTTCAATAGTCCCCAAAACGTGAAATACATTCCCGAAAGAACATATCCATTGCTCGGATACAAATGGATTTTCAGTCCCATTGAATGTTGGTGGTGGTTGCATTATTAATAGTTCTAACATTGACCTACCATGTTCTAGATTTGGGTGCTCCATACGGGTTAGGTAATTATTCATAACCTGTGTTAGTTGTCCTTGTATGGAGATATGTTGATCAGAAAAAGTTGCATCACCACCTCTACTATAATTATCTTCAGTAGGAGGGAAATCCCGACATAGATTACGTACATTGATACGGTTTCCATTCCCTCTACTAGGAGCCATTTCTAAATAGTGTAATATAGTACATTTGTTTATAAACTGCAATACATAATTATGAACTTGTAAAACACTTACCATAAATTGAACATTTTATGGATTTTTCTTTGAGGAAGTATATACTTATAAATCCTTCATAATGGGTTGTAATGAAAATTTGAATTATCATAAGCATATCCCTAGGGATTGTTGTAATTGAGAGTGCAGCAATGCCTATTTTCATGATCCAATTCCTGTTCGAGTCTAGCTCAATGTTGTGTTTTCAGGTTTTACCCCTAGGTACATCTATGACAGAGCAACCTCTACGGGATTGTATCTAGATAGAGATGTATCGAATGAAAAACTCACAAAATCACTATAGTACCAAAATTCAAAAAAGGTCTTCTAGACTAATCCTCAAAGTCTATCTTTGGGTAGTGCTCTCTAATTAGAGTTTTTATAAATCTAGTTTACAAGGATTTTACTAAACTTCATCTGATACCAACTATAATGCCCTAACCACAATTAGTTAGATTTTGTGTGTTATTACATAACATTGGCATGATACAAGGAATATTTTCCTTGATGACTGATTAGTTTAGTAGCCTTGGAAGTATTAGATACATTCATAAGTTTTACATTACATCATGAAATAAAAACATCAACAACATTTTGTACCCTTTGGAAACACTTATATCATTAGGATATCCCTATAGGTCAACCATTAAAAACATCTTCAAATTTTGGGAAAAATAAAACATAGAAAGGGGTGTGCTTAGATGCTCAGTAAGGATGACAATATAGTGGAAACTTTATTAAATAAACATAAACATTTAAGGAAATGTATATGACTAAAAAAATATCCTTTTAAACGTAAACTTCTACATAATATCGCAATGATAAAATAATGTAATTACAGTTAATCATTCACATGGATATTCTAATAGTCGAATAATCACATGCAATTTCAATATCCAATTTCATAATGATGGAATGCATAATGGCAAACTTCTTAACCACATAGTCAATGCCTTGTGCCAAAACTACAAATAAGATTTTCCCAGGGCCTTATGCCAAGACACGAGATTTTCTCATGATACCTACCGATGCATTGAGGAGCTATATCGGGCTCCACCCCTCACATACTAAGTCCAATGCATTCCTCATATGAAAAGGATTAAACATAACATAAACATTCGTATTAAAGCTAGCATATGAAATGTAAATACATTATCCGTAAACCATGAATGGTGTAGAAATAACACATCCATAGTCAAACATATCACAAAACCTTCAATTAAATTTGGAAGTTTTGTATCATAATAAATCAACTTCAAAAAATATTAAAATCTATCCAAGGATGTTTACATATATGAAATCAAAACTTTTTTTTTGAGAAATATCTCGTTCTATTTTGAAATATTTTAAATGTCATATAATTATAAATGAAAAAAATTTATTTTGAAAGTATTATTATTATCTTGTATGGGATTATTAGACGATTACATAATGGTGTAAAATAGACGCACTCGTCGTATAAGTTAAAAAAATACATTTGTGGCTTAATTTTGTTGAATAGGTCATAAAGTTATTTGTTTGGAAAACGGTTGAAATATTTTTTTCAAACATATATGTTAAAAGAAGGTATAAATTAATTTAACCCATAGTCTATTAAATAGAGAAAATACTTTGAATTACATTTTTAAGAAAACATCGATGTGGATGTTAAAGATGTCCCAATAGATACTTACGTATTAACATCCTCAGATAAGTAAAGAGATTGTAGAAGTAACACTTACCTTGTGCTTTTCCTTGGTCTAGGGTAAAATAACCTCCTGTATAATAGTTAAATCATTGTTATTAAATTATAAAAGAACCATATACGTATATATGATATCATATATGACCTTCTAATATTACATTGTTAATAATATTTTAGTAATATCATCATTTTGGGTGTTAACTGAATCATTTTTGTTTATATTATTGGTTACGTAAGCCATGTTTTTTATGAATAGGATGTATTTTATTCATATATAGAATGATATTATGTTGTTAAACAATAATTTGAATCATAAAATTAAAATTATTCTTGAATTATTTTGATGGGGAATGAATCTAATCACGTTCATGGAGATGGTAATCTGTACGTACGCATGAGTGACAATATCATTATATTGATGGATAAACCATATTTAATTGGATGGTATATCTTATATATAGAATCCTTAACATGTTATATTTAGTATTTACCTTAGTTATACTCATTATTTTACCCATCCAATAAATGATGTGTTTAAATAACAAACTACACCACGACGTGGAGACGGTAAGTCGTACGTACACACATATAGTGACTTTATCATTTATCAGATAGATTTAATAATGAATATGGTTGTAACCTATTTATAATAACATCATAGTATGTAGAAGGTACCTGGTTTATTATTTTTGTAAGGAAACAAAAAATAAATAGTAAGTGGAAGAAGTAGAGATCATGGAAGAGGGTGGTGAAAATATTACCACTATTTCAGGTGTTTCCTTTTTAGTTGATCAAAAGCGCTCCATTGGTTGGATTTCTGACCACTTTAAGTCCTCTTGGATGAAGTGAGGGAAGTTGGATGGATATTTTGGCAGGGTTTCACCGAGCCTAATGGCTTCTGAGTTCTAAAATTAATAGAATGGGAAGTGCCCTTTTATAAGAGAATTGGGGGACACTTTAGGGAATTCTGGAAATATTATTTTATAATAAAATTATATTCAGTTTCTAATATCTCCACAATTAATTAGTTCTAGGATAAGGTGAGGATCGGTTCAAAACCTCTCAACTAATAGGTTTTAGACAGGTTTAGGTCTTCATATTAACTTAATTTTTTAGATTTAACTCTTAGAAAAACAGTTTGACATTTACCATGTCTTTTTGTATTTTATTATTATATGGTTGATAGACATACTCTAACAAACCCATAGAACCCCATGAAGTTCATTATTAATATATATAACCTTATCCAAGTCCTTTGGATGATCCATAGATTTTTAGGAATATTATTTCAATTAGTAATACAATATTTTTTTAAAAACACAATTATGTCAATTTTGAAACTATTTAGTATTTTATTTTTTGAAAGACATAAAAACATTATCACTTTGAAAATAATTTATTTAGAAAACCATAACATGTCATATTAACCTATAAAATTAGTTTCATTTATCATAAGTATCAATTTGAAATTATTTGGATATTTATAATATAAATTACATTAATATTTCTTTAGTAAGGTAATTACTGCATCATCGTTGTGTCATAAATAAATTTAATTATCTAATGTCTAAAAATTATAAAAAAATAAAATTATGTATGTAATAGTTTTATCATTATAATTAATATTTATTGTCTAGTTTATATTTTGTTTAACCCTATATGAAAAATGGTTTAGTAATTGAACATTGAATTTAACTTTTTTAACTCTTCTTTAAATAAAATAATAATAAATGTCATAATATAATCCAAGTAGACCAAATAGGATTATATTTTCTTCATATGGTTTTTTGGTTGAATTATACATATACAATAGAATTAGGACTTGTGTTAGGGTAATTATGATAACATTTTTACCCTTAATTACCCTATTTACTTTTAACCATGGTAAATAAAAGTCAAAATTTACGATTCACTAAAAAATATTTTCATTTTATTGACCCACATTTTACTTATTGATATTAAAAATGTATCTTTGATTTTTGATATTGAACTCACAGAAGTGGTAAAATTATGTTTTATGAAAATATGGAAATTCTCATAGGAGGTGGTTAAAAGTCGGTAAAAAGTTTGATAAATTTTTTATATATCTAAAAATATTATAAAAAGACTCCAATGATTTTCATTGAACATATATAGGTATATTGTATATATTTTTATCTAAACTAAATTTAAATAAAATAAATAATTATTTAAATAAAAAGTTGGTTTTAAACAATAACTTAGTTTTTTCACTATTCATAAAAAAATTAATGTTTTTTGAAAAATACCAAAAATTCACACTAAGCTAATATCGATATTCTGAATCCAAAAATGATGTCCATTTATAAGTATAAAACTATAGAATTTTAAAAATTGGGTTTTACTATTCATAACGGCTAATTTTATTGGTTGTCGTGTGTTTGAACTCGACATTGTGTACAACACAAGCAATTGTATTATTAAAAGGGAATCATACTGTGGAAGAATGGGGTGTTACATGGGGTGTCTTCAAAAGGGATACTAGTATGAATTAAATAATATCAAATAAATTATCAATATTAATGCACAAGGTAAATAAATTGGTCATTGAATCCTAGAGTGAAGGACCTTCCCTAATAAAATTTCATAACCAGTTTACAAACATCACTCTAGATAACCTTCCAAATGTGCTAGAAGAAATGGTTGGTGAAGCAAACATGTCCAAGTGATCTTCCCTTGTTAAGGCCACAAATAGATTCTTTAATTTCAAATTCCATATGTTTGGATGTTATGATAATGTTATTAGACTCATTAACAATATTTGTAATGATATCATCTTTAATTTCCACCTCCCTTTGGGGTCCATTGCAGATACTCTTGTAATAAGCTAGAATAAGACTACCAACCAACGCTCTTTCATTCCTAATTTAATCTCCATCTCTCATGAGAGAGAGGGTTTCATTATCCCTTATTGTTAATTGGATATCATTAATGAACTTGGGGTTTCTATCGACATCATTAATCTTCCTGACCATGAATTTTTATTTCTGAATACCTTCTTTGAGTCTAATGAGATTTGGAAGCAGGTTGGACAACTCTTTTTCTTGAGTGACCCTTCGATGAAAATCATACATAGTGATATCTTATTGTAATACATGAAGTGATTTTTCTAGTATGTCTATTTTAGCATCATGCTGGCTAAAATGTTATATTATATAGTCTTTCATAATAACTTAATTCCTTTCCATTTAGAGATTCATAAAATAGGGTTGTTATGAAATTCAGATATAGTATAAGTATCATGAATTTTTTTTACAAGATTTCAGGGAGGACATTCCAAGAATTATTGAATCTGAATTGGATATGAACCTTATTTTCAATGCTATGGAGGTTATCCAAAAGTTGGTTATGATTAGAGTTTTGTTTCTCTAAGATGATACATTAATGTGATCTCTATTTTTCGAGTGAATAATTATTCACAAAAGCTCTATCAATTCTACTAGCTCTCACACCATTAATATTCCTTCTATACCAAGTGAAAATTTATCCAGTGATATTTATTTTAGATAATTTAACCTTCTAAACATAGGAATTGAACTCCTTGATGGAGATCGAGTTGAAAATATGTGCTATTTTCTCATCAGAATGCAGTATAGAATACAAGTCTCCGATGAAATGGTTGGGACATCTATCTCTATACAATGCATTGGGTAATGTTTAATGTTATATGAGCTAAAAGGATACACTAGAGGATATCCCATGCATGAAATGGGGTGCATAGGAGGTCATCCCAATCATGAAAGATAGAATATAAAGGTTATCCCAGACACAAAGAACGTACCCATGAGACTATCCCTACCCTAATATGTTATGAATGTATTAGTGGGTATCCTTGAATAAATGTTTTATCTCATTAGGTATATTCCACAAATCTGTGTATTATGTCAATGTTATGCTCTCATGGCTCATGTAAATTGATTCCCTTGTGACTCATGTCTTATGAACAATCAATATTTATTCAATTACTCAATATTAAGATCTTTGATAGGTGGGGATTGGTTTTCACATTATATGTTCTTCTTCTCATTTACTTATATCCATGTTATTCTTACTCATCTCCCTTAGTTACCCTTACTAAGCATCTTACCTCACCCTTTCCTACGTTTTCATTCTGCATGTTGTGAATAATGGTTTTAAGAAGGGTATGTTTGTGAAGATTACTGATGGGGAAGATATTTATGGGAGATTTTGAAGATCATTAACCAAATTATAATACTATGTACCTAGTCTCCAAAGACACTAAGCTGTTATAGACCTTAAGAAAATCTTTGTGTAATGTATTAAATATTCATTGAAAATATTTAATATATGTGTTTGAAAATCATGGGTTGTTACAAATTTAGTTACATGTCAATGAATGAATCATATCCTTGGGAACTCTCACATGTGAGCATTAGACAAAGAATGTCCCTATTCCCAAGAGCATTATGGGAATGAGTTTCCACTATAGATGGTGGTGTTTCATTCCCAGAATGTTTAGCCACCCATGAAGTGCATGGATATAAATCTATTATATTCTACTAGATATAATTCTAGACCAGTATAGTTTATATTAGATAAATGGTTTAGTTAATCATTAAAAACTAGGATAAGAAAGATTCAGTTAAATCCCTTGGGATCTCTCTAAATTGATATCTAAGGATTAGTCAATGTATAGAATGTTGTCCTAAATTTTTGGTAAAGGATAGAGTTAGTGGTTTCTATGAAATTATATCCATGTCTTGATACTAGATGTGTATGTAACTCTGGAATAAAAGTACATAGGCATAATAACTCAATAAATGGTTCATTATGTTGGACCCAATCAACATCTGCTGCATGATAACGAGCCTGGCTTCACAACTGTTTTGACACAACCAGGGGATATACTTTGGTAATTAGTACTCTTTGTGAACTATCATAATGGTTCTGAAAAGATAATGATTAGGAATGAGATATGATAAACCTAAGGTATAATATATTAAAAATAATATGTTATGATTTATACATATTATAAGTTATTTCTCATGATTATTTGGTTAACCACTATAATTAGTATTTTTTAAACTATGAAATTGGTTGTAGTGTATGTTTGTTACCCAAATAAATATTGTTAATGCTGAATGTGATTTAAATGAAATTATTTCACTCCTAACCAACAAAATGTTATGGGATATGGAATGATAAATCACATTGTTGTGCTCAGATTATATTTTGAAGCTATAAATCATATTTGACATCCATATGAGAAATGATGAAACAATTTTTTTCAGTCTTTCATGAGGTAATGAGAAAATTATTTCAGTGGGTCTTTTCTTTAAATAATAAATCGAGGCTTCTACCCCAACTCTTTATTTCAGTGGGTCTTATGATACACTAGTTTTTGTTAAATGGATTAGAACAAATGAAAATATAATTTTCTTCCTGATGTAGTCAGGGAATGCATAATTCTTTTTGGATTTATAACCTTTGGAATGGGAAACATATCAATGGTTGAACCTTATCAAGAATATGAGGTAATAGGATGTAGTAGGAGTTTATGAAGATAAATAAAGAGGATGACGAGTACATTGGTACCAATGAGGTAAATTTTACAATTATTTTGAGGTGTGTTTATGGTATTATCATCCAAAATAAAATTATGATTGATTGATTCTTCAGTGGATTTAAACCTGGTCTCCTAATGGAGTTATCCATAATATACATAAGTATATATGAATAGATTTTTTATGTTCTATCAAGGTAATAATGGATGTTGAAGTTGCATATCATATTCCCTGTTATGATGAGAGGTTAAAAATGTAATTTAAAAGAAAATATAAATCCATGGAGACAAGAAGAAGATCTTTACTTTATAATCAATGTGTGGGAAGAAACAAGGGAGAAAATACCATAAGTTAACTGGTGAATTTTTTTCTATGGAAGGGAGGCCATCAGAAAATCAAATGTTGAAGTGATGGGATGAAATTAGATAATCATGTAAATAAGGATAATGATACATTGAAATCACCCCCACACTATTTAACATTTCAAATGAAAAGAGTATCAGAATTATGTGAATAAATACCCCATTCCAATGGATAATTAGGATGAAAGCTATAAAAAACTTTAAAGAAAAATTATAAATTTAATGATTATGTAATCACATTGGTTGAAGGGAATCATTATAATTAGATTACAGTTATGCTCAACTTTCAAGTGGGAAATTTCAAGTATGATTATCTATGAATGAGCCCAATAAAAAACATACTTTTCCTTCATTAGTGAGATTTCATTTTATTTCGAGAATTAACTAGCTACCTATACATATATTATAGAATAATGAAATCAAATTTGATTTTATATTTATAGCAGTTTGATCCTAATATTATATTGGAAATGTTTTTGTATAAGATGAGATATTATTTATTAAAAAATGGGTGAATTTTTTAGAATAATATATCTCTCCATGTATGATTAAATTATGAGTTCGGGATACCATCACGGGTTTATGAATTTAAAGTCGATAATATGTTCAAAGTCATTAAAACCCTTTTTAAGGTTTCATGTGTTGGTATTTTATCATGATCAGTGATAACTTAAGAGAGATTCATGAAGATACAACCCTTTAGTTTTGTGGATTATTTAGTGTCAAAGTTATTTGGAGAGGCATTTCTTTAATCATTGTGCACATAATATTAAGGGTACTAGAATAAATTAGTTGTTTATATTAACTTTTATGTTGGGGTAATTTGGGGTTTCAGTTGATCAACATACAATGTTATCACACTTTTTTCTATCACATAATAATTCTCAATGTATCCCCATGCCATAATATAATTTAAAGTATTGGTATAGTTCAATGGGGTACCACATTAAATTTTTTTGAATCAGGATATGTAGTTTACCATGATGGTTTATATAATTATACAATAATATATTGATAGATAGTTTCATTTCAACACTAGATATCATCCATAGATAAAAGGCTTCTCCGAGAGAAAAATTAAAACACCATAGGATATGGTAAGAAAAGTTTCTATGGATTTAAAAGTTTTTATCTAACAACACATTACTCAAGTAAAATTTTCAAGAAAAAATTACTTCCACTCAATAATTAAAATTACTTATAAATAAATTTAAGGAAATATGGGTAGACCACCAACATACTAGAATGAAGTTGCAGAAATCAATCTATTGGGACATAAGAAATGAGAAAGGAGAGAATACCAGATTCATTCATCAACATTTAAGGAGAAAACATTGTTGACATAAATTTTATGCATCTAATTTTTCATATGATATACAGATTGATTTTTTGTGATAAGGACTATTTTGTAAATTTTTTTATGGAATAATGAAGGGAAAACTAAGACTTGGCTATAAGAGACCCTTTAAAATAATTTATTATTTTGGGAGATTATCTTATTGTTTGGATTTTCCACTAAACATATCTCATGTTCACACTGTGTTCCATATAACTCTATTGAGGATTTGTATACCTAATCCATAACATTAACTAAACTCAAAGGTGATATCATTGGATCGTTTTCTTTAATATGAGGAAAAATTGACGGAAATCTTGTATCGTAAAATGAGTATTTTATGAAAAAAGACCACTCACAAGGCCATTGTTTTTTTAGTGAAACAACTATCTTGAGAAATATTATGTGGGGACTTGAGGATATAATGAGTCAGAAGTGTCTGATATTTTTAGTACCAAATTGACAAAATTTGGGGTCACAATTCATTTTATGGGGTCTAGAACATAATACCCCGAGATTTAGGGGAAATATATATTTTTTTAATTAAAATTAATATTTTAGATATTTTGGGTTTCATGAAAAAACAAGTTATTATTTCATTATGTGTAACAATGCTTTTTTTCTTAAACTACATGCAATATCGAGTTTATATTGTGTTACATGCAACATCGAGTTTAAACAAAACGTAGAATACTATTAAAATGTTATTATTTTAAATGATTGTTATCACCTATTAATTGGAATTGAGGGTATGAGTAAGATTAAATAAATAATGAAAATATATGTTTTGTTCAAGTATATAAAATTATTTCTTTGATAACTAATTCAATATAAATAAAAATGAGAACCATATTAAAATAAAGGACATCTTTTTATGAAAACGAACAGAATTTTATGAACACAGATGTGTTTAAAAAAATAAATTAACATAATAACTATTTGTGAATTATTTTAATTAAAATTTATATATTATATATCCATCCAAATATTAAACATTGATATTATGTTATCTTTTATACAAGAGTTAAGAATAAATAAAATGTTACAATTAAAAACTATAATTTTGGAAAAATGAAATTTTCTCTCTTTTTATAAACATAAAATGAAATATTTTTTTATATTTTAAGTAAATAATTTGATAAAATATACTTCATTTTTAAAATAATCCTATTAAAATTACCTCTGGGTTTCATTTTGATAATTTTCTAAAAAAATAAATGTTTCGATGTATAGTGATAATACTGGTTTTTATTATGATTTTTCATTTCTTCGATTGTTTTTAAAAACATTGAAATATTTTTAAGATGGATTTAAATTTAAAATTTTCTCAATTATATATAAATTAGTTCAATTTAGGTCTTTTTAAAAACATCAATGTGGAATTTTGGCATACAAACATTATACACCTTTGAACATTTTCTCTTTGAAACCCTGCCTTCTAACCATGTCTACGATACTAATTTTAAATTAACTTTTCACAATTATGTGAATTAAATTTTTAGAAATGTATTTCATATTTTATATAATAAGAATTTATATTATTCAATAATTTCAAATTAATATTTTACAATAATTAATTTTAAAACAAGTACAACCCATTTACTAAGGTTAAGGAAAAACTAGATTTACTATGGAGTTAAACTAAAAAAAGGGTTTAAAATAACCCATAACAAGTCCAACACTAATTAAAATGACTTATTTATATACTATATCATTTATTATATATAATTATCTATTTTGGATCGTTTGGGTATTTAAAAACATGGGTAGCCCAATTTTTATAAATAATTACAAGTGTGCCACATAGATCACATATAAAAGACCGCTAACTCTCCTCTACTATTCAAAAATCCAAATTCATTTGGAATGAAAAATTCTAACAAAAATAAATTTATTAAATCTATTATAATGTCATATAGTCATTATTTTTTTATAAATATAACTGAATAATCCTTTTTGTGTAAACTAAAAGAAGTTGTCTGAATAAAATGTAACGTCCCTAATCACGAATTTTATTTAATTTTTCCATTCACCCCATAAATTATTATAAAACCATTAAGATATAATAAACAAATTATAATACACATACATATATTTCGTTATGTTTTGTTCATAACTTACAACAATATCCTCTTGTATTAATTGGGTTATAAAATCATCATTCATGTGTACGGTGGATTAACATCTCACGAACCGATGTCATTTGGTTTTACATTACCACCTATCACAAATTAATATACTTCTCGATATATTGTTGTTGTATTTTATTTATGACATTATAATTATTTTTGAATAATTATATTCTATTTTGGGACTAACTTTCTATTCCATGGGAATATGATAATGACGTTTGTGTGTACGATGAACTACTGCCTCACAAAGCGATGCTATTCGTTCACACTTTACCGGAAGGGTAATACGTTTTAGTTTAATAAAAATATTTTTCTATATATATTAAAAAATTATTCTGGAATATCTATATATTATCTACCTATCTTTCTTTATTTATAATGGTAAAATGTAATCAAAACTCAAGACTACATATGACCAACCCTCCCTTGGAACAATGTATTTTATTTTTGATGCCTAACATTTATAGATCACTATAAATACAAAAATAATGAATATATATGATATTTTTATAGTGTTCAGAAATATCGATATGATGTTACCATGATCAATGTAATATACCCAAAAATAAAAAAAACATAAAAACATACATGAAAAACTAAGTAGTTATTCCCCAGAAACGTGACATAAACATGGAATTGTTAATAAACGGGTAATAAAAGTTCATATGTAAATACTAAATGAAATGATATTTATATATGGTTCTATAATAGATTTATAATATACTTATATTTTTTATACATGAGTTTTCAACCTCTTTGATGGAATTCAGGACTTAAGGTAAGGGGTATTCGTCCCACTTTTTACTTTATTGAGACACATGCCATATTCACTAGAAATTTATTTTATGTTTTGTATATATATATAACATGAATGTATTTTAGTATTGGTATCCTGAATATTATTGGTATTTAATTATCCATTCAATTTTCTATCTTTCATGGTGTTTTTGTGTTGAACGTTAGCAATGTGGTATGTTATTTTTGACTCTATTTTACTTCTTTGAGACATAAGTTATTTTATGCACTTATCATCATTTATGAGGGGTATATACATCGCCTATGATATTTTATATTATGAATATAATTATTTCAATGAAATTTAATGTTTTATTTTAATTTATTTGATAATGGTACTTCTGATCAATGTTACCCAAGTGGTAAGTTTGTAAATGATAAAATCACATCCTTTAACAAGAATGCTTATGATTAATTGTTTTATGATTATATCTTATGATCTATATCTCAATAAACTCATGAATGTTATTATCCTATATTTATTTGTTGCAAATACATGTTTTATGTTAATTTTAATCTTTTTATATACTCAAGATTTCACAATAACAATTATAATGAAAACAGACATTGTTTCTCTCTTCAGTCGAAAACACATTCTCTTTTATGTCTATGTTTTGTAAAATAATTTTCATTAATTTTTAATGTTACTATATGATTGTTTAATATCATTTTTACCATTTTTTACAATTTAATGTTTTTTCAAAAATAATCTTTATTTCATTTTTGAAACATTCCCTATTTGAATCTTACCCAAAAGGTTAATGGAATCAATGTTTTAATGTGTATGAGATGAACATAATTTACTGTCATCATAAAAATAATTATATTTGAAACATATATTATATATTTTAATTTATATTTTCGAATAAATAATCTTTGAAAAAAGATTTTTGTCTAAAAAAATTTGTTTCCCAAGTAAAAATGATATTTTCCTCAATAAAATTTTCAAATGTTTCTTAAAATATTGTTTTATATTTTCAAGTTCTTATTTAAAAATCAAATAATTTAAATATTATTTATGAATTATTAGTTTTCAAAATTGATTCTAAGAATGGAAATGATATTTTTTGACGAAATGTTTTATATGGTTTTTAATTATTCTTAAATTTTTTTTAATGTTTTATTTAATGAAAATTATTTTGAAAAAAAAATATGTTTTAAAATGTTTTTTTTCAAAGTAGAAAGGCTATAATCTTGAATAAAAGTTCCTATTGATCCTTACAAATCAATTTCCATCTAAGATGACGTCATTTGTTGTTAACTATTCTTTTTTGGGGATAAAATTGAATGATATCATCCTTATTACTTACCTTGATGATTAATGTTTATATTAATGTGATGTTATGATGAATGTTTTATGTTGTTTTTTAACACATAAGTATAGTTTTCAATATAAAATGGGTGGCACCTATATCTTTATCCACTGTATTAAGAAATGATTAATATTATAAAGGCTCTACAGGTACATGGGAGGTTATCCCAATCCTAAAGAGGGTGAACAAGTGGTGATCCCAAACCCTAAATACGGTACATAGGAGAGTTTCCCAAGCTCGGAACAGGTACATAGCAGGTTAGCCAAATCCTAATATGTTATGAATGTCTAGGTGGGTTGCCTTGAAATATGAGTTTCTATGATTTTGGATATAGAAAAAATCAAGACATTATTCAATTGTTATGATATTATTTCTCATGTTTAGTGATTCGATTATTATTTTTGTTTTATGAAGTTCCAATCATTATCCCTTGAATCAAGACTATGATCTTTGATATGAATGGTATAGGTTTCACATGTTATGATCATGTTCTCATACCCTTGTATTCAAGTTGTGAATATGTTTCTCCCTTATTTAACTTTTCTGAGAATTTGATCTCACACATTCTTATGTTTCCTATCTCTAGTTTATGAACAACGGTTTTAAGTAGGCTAATATTGAAAAAAATAAAAAAGCGATGATATTTATGGGAGTTGATGAAGATCTTTCACCAAATTAGGAGATTGTGTACCAAGTCACCAAAGTCACAAAACTATAATGGTCGTCTGACAAGTGATTTTTCAATTTATTAAATATTAATTGAAAATAATATATTTTCTATATTTGAAAATCATGGGTTGTTATAATAACAACTAAGGAAAAGTGGAGGGGTCATCCAAAATACTCACTCTATTAGACTATAATTTTCAATATTTCAATAGATGATGATTCATATATAGGTGATCATACCCAAGGCTTGTGAGGGATAACTAAATTAAATCAGATTAACTCAATAAGAAAGAGAACAAATTCCATGGATATCAGAAATCGGATATTAGTCCCAACCTAGAGGAGAATGATATATTATTACACATAGGGACACAATAAAGGAAACCTAATTATTTTAAAACTATCCCATATAGGGGATCACTAATTATGTTCTCATGATGATATACCTCACAATGTCATGAACATTCCATTTTCTTTCATCTCACGTGGAATGTATTCTTCAAGAAAAATGGTTTGTTGTTATAGGACACGGTGTTTAGGGGTCGGTTAAGCACTTGACATGTACCATATGGTCCAGCTCAAGCACATTCTAGAGTACATAGGGGGAACTCTACATGACACACAATGTGTAAGTTTCAGGACAACACTCAGTGTGTGTCTTCTTTACATTCCCATGTAGCATGAAAATTACACATGGTGTGCCTTATCCCATATGGAATATGGGTCCACAATTCCTCTATAGTGTCTAAACACTATACATGATGGGATGGTTAGCTCTGTGTCAATCAATTTTTGGGATTCCCATATAGTGTCTGATATTTAACTCAACATGTAACCAAATCTTCTACGCATAGGGGTATACAAAGTATGTGTTCTTCCATAGAACATGTTGTGTATAATGTAATTTCATATAAACTCCATCATATTCACGTGGATTCTCTCATTACATAGTTCTCTTTAGTTCACCACCAATCATAGTTTTAAGTCCAATGATAGAGTTGACCACAATCAACGGTTTTCCTAAAGTCATATTTCATCCATTATTCACCACGAAATTGATCATTATGACTATCATAAACCACCAAATGGTATTAATCTCAAGAAACACATAGAACAAACCAAAACTGGATCTCCATCATCATTTATGACAAGATTTAGACTACCCATAGCTCACAGTCACCCATTGTTACACCTCCAAAGACACCTTCTCAATCTTAATAATGGATTCACCATCACCCATACCATCTTCACATATATTTAATAAACTACACACCTCCATTATGTCACAACAACCAAATATTAATCTTTTGAAAATGATCTATTGTTCTAAAGAATAAATTCACATTGATTGATCCTCCCCAGAATCTTCTAATTGTCAACCAACTGAAATTGGATTGATGATCATCAAAGAGCATATGTGTAAAGTCTCATAACAAAAAGTGGTATTTGATCTGTGTACGTGTTCATTTTTTCATCATCGACGTAATATAAATAATGGGGTGGATTATCAAATATATTAAATAAATGGAGATCAGATAATAAATTACTAGATCTAGAATGGTAAAGATCATTAGATACACCAAATAAGTATGATCTAGGAATAATTAAAAAGTAATTAATTTGTGTTCCTATTAAACCATTAATGGGGACTAACCCATAAAATCAAATTCCCTACCTTGAGACAGATTGATCAAAGACAAATAATGTTTCTGAATCATTTTGTCAGTTGATATACATGATCTACATTTATATTGATGAGCCTCATGGTAGTATGATTCATTATCCATGAACATGTGATCATCTGACAACACTCTCTCCACATTAGTTTCCCTTATCCTCTAAATCTTCTAAATTTATGTAGGTAAGCCTAGGGAATTCAAAAAATAAGACGTTAAATAGGGGAGTCATTAGGGTTTGGAAAATTAATTAAAATTAGATGAATATATTCATTCAATTCAGTTAATTCTCCCATGACCCCACTCTATCAAGGAATCTGAAACAGACATGAATTATTTCATTCATATTATAAAATCTGTGCTCTATATTTAATGAATGTCTTTGTATTCCCATCTGAGACAAAATTCATAAGTCATTCCATTATTTCCAAAAACTTATGTACTCCTAATATATTATATTTTATCTTTTTAATTTAACAACATTGAGTCTCCTTGGGTCCATGAATCCCAAACTAACTTCAAACTATACTTAGAAAATATTATATTAAATATACTACAGTGTCAAATGAGAATTATACAGACTTTAAATTCTCTCCAAATACATGGATTTTTATCCAAAAATGTTAAAAACATCCCAAACAAGGGAGTATACTAAGAATTCATTTGGATCCCACTAACATAGGCTCTCTTAGTGGTTCTCATGATGCCAAATGAAACACAACTGAGATAACACTTTCCCAAAATAATCTTCTCATACTACACACTCTAAGTGGATAGCTCCCTCTCTGATGTACATCTCACCCTGGTTGAAAACATTTAGTAGGTCTACACATATCTCCAAATCTACAACATGTCTAATTGATTGTCCACCCAGTCTAACTATAGTGGTAGGTATATGTGGTATTCCACATCACTGACCCTATGTATTAATCTGAAAAAATCTAATGGACATCAAATACTATATTCCACATTCTCTAAAACACTATAACATTCATCAAGGGGAGACTCTCAGAAACATATGGTATCACTCCTAAAACTTCAAATACCATTTTATTTTATTTTCATATGACTCATGGAATCTCTATGCAGTTCTCATCCACCACACGATGACCTATAAATTCACTACCATTTCTTTTACTAACACTAATCCCATAAGAATTGTTCCCAAGATTCGACCAGTATAGTGGAGTCCAATGGCCTCAAATATTAATATATAATTTGAGGATTGGTAACTATTTTTATTCGTAATAGAACAAATGGTAGATGATCATCCCTAGTGATAACCAATAAAATCATGAAATCATTAAGTACAGTTCAAATAACTTGAATTGTTCACTTTTCCATTCCATCCATTTAGGGGTAGAAAATTTGTTCTCAATAAAAATGGATTCTAAAATTCTCTTATATAACACTCAATAATTATTAGTTGATGTTAGAATCATGGTATGAAGTGATCAGTAAGGTAACTCTAAGAAGCTAAAATACCTCCCTCATGCACATGAAGACCAAACTCTCCATGATTCTATACTCTTGGGTGTCTAGGAAGTGGGATAACTTTGTGATTATTTATTTTATAAACCATACAGTGTCATGAACTCTTACAAATCTTATAATTAATGTCATTAAAACAATAGAGACAGTTTCCCACTTTTACTCTCATCCCACCTCCTTATCCTTCAAAAACTGATAGGTAAAGAATTAATAGAAAAATTCTAAAAAATGTTATTATATCATTTTCCAACCAAAATGATGCTATATAATCATTTAAAACATCACCTTTCTCGAATGTACTTCTATGGGGGTGTGGGAATGAAACATCCCCAAAATCATCTATAATATTGTTATAGGCACCATCATCTGTCATCAAACAAAGATGATGTGCTCCTCACCTTCAAAAAATTTATCAATAGTATATCTACAAGATATATAGTCACTTAGAATTTGTCTTTGGATGGTGCCTCCATGAATCCCGGGAGAAAATGATATTGTCAAATCTATGTTTAGTGTTCTGCATCTCATCTAATGGGATCTTGGTTTCCAAAACCATTATGCAATCACAACCTACAAAAATATAAAAAATACTTCAATACTATATCTATAGTAATGGTAGAACACCATATAATCAACACAATCCTCTAGTAGTCTCGTGATGCTGGATCTCATCCACTACAGTTTCATCTCATGTAAATTTGTCAATACTTCACTTCCCACATGAAAGGTTTCCCCAGCATGTAAATGATATTGATGGACCCTTGATCCTATAGGATCATATTTAAGTTAATCCTTCCAACTTAAAAAAATCTTAACATCTATTTCATGCTCTTGGGTGGATTACAAACTAACACCACCTCCAAATTTATTGGGTCCACCATCACTCCGTAGTCTAAGAAGGAATATCACATGGTGTGGACCTTCTAAAACCTAAAGTACCAATTAGTGAGATTTCCATAATATTCATACTCTCAGAGCATGTTTAGAACCATACTCAAATTACTTATGTTCTCCACAACTGACATCGAGTAAAAAATAATATCATTTTTTTATAATACCCTAAAATAGTCTAATAAGGGATAAATGATCTTGTTCATGAGTCCCATCAACTCTGATGGGGTTTTTTCCTTTCCAATGGGATCCAACAAAAACTAAAGTGAACCATAACAACACTAAAAATCTTTCTTTGATATATACTCCTCTTGAACTCATATATTGCGATAACCAATCCCGGGGTTAAACCCCAAGAACAACTTCACCATTAACAACTAGCTGAAGAAGTCATTGATCCTTCAAAGTGGATACTCTTACGTGATAGTAACTTGATTTATGATTCCTAAATCTCTGCAAAACTTCAATCTCTCATCCTCCTTCGTGGCGAAAAAAACATGGGATTCCTATGCGAACATAATATATATAAATAACCACTTCTTCTTTATATTCTCCAAATGTACCTCTATCTTTCAAAACTCTTTGGGTTCATATGATATGTTGGAGTAGATATTGGGCCATTGCTGGGAAAAAGTCTATAATGAAGTTGATCATTTGATGGGGAGGTATATCTTGAACAACCTCATGGAATATGTACTCATACCCAACCAACATCATTCAAACTAAAATCTCATATAATCCTCTTCTCCAACTGTCCAAAAATTAAAATGATGATAAATTAGATATACTCACTTATATATGATCTTATCTCTTTTTTTACTGGGATACCATCACAAAGAAGAAGGAAAATTTCATCGCACTAGCATGGATACACTACAATAGTCACAATTAATAGTAAAACATTACATGGAAATTAGATAACAGTTCCATATAGTAAGAAACATCATAGGTCCTCATAGCCACTATAGAGTGATCACTGTTGTGTATATATCATCTAAGAGTCAGTTCATAATTTTAGTAGATGTTTGTGGTCACTTCTCCTTCTCTACATAAGCCTCCAAACATAATGGTTGTGTAAAAAGGATCTACTAGCATCACTAGGTCTCTAATAGTGATGTGACTGGGAATGCATGGTTTGATAAAATTTACTAAAACTTTAGTCGGAGCCAATATGGTAAAGGTCGTACCTCAACACACACCAGGAGTATCTGGTTCACATGATCCTACTACTTGAAGTCATCCTTACTATATTCTACCAGTTCATTACAACTGGGGAATGATCAAACACCATAGAACATAAAAAAATATCAAACAGACAAATAAAAGAAACTATTTTGACACACCATGATACTGTCCTCTTTGGGTGGAAATGTCTCACCTTCACGACTTATATTCGCATACCAAGAGTGTTTATCATGGTGGGGGAAGATTACATATTCATTAGAAGCTAAAATCCACATCAAATATCACTAGAAAATGGATCCACCAATACCTTGTTTCCCATTGGATATGTCTTGATACCATTACAACCATCAGGATGTTTTATAAACAGGTGGAACACTCACCCTGGAATATCAGTCTAACCCTCTACAATCTGGGGGTCTAGGTCACCAAGAATCATGTGTTTCCAATATCTCTAAATCTCAGAAACTACAAATAGAACAGAAGATTCATCTTCCAGTACAACCAAGACTAACTATGTCTCAGCCTGAAGGGGAGTATTCCCCTGAGCTGGATGAGGTGCTTAAATATGTTACTCAACTGCTATAGATACCATATTCTATCCACTCAAAGAAAACACATCCGACATAGGTCCCTAATTTAAATCTTCATCACAAATCAGATCATAATAATTATCCTACTATGAAATCATATTGGGATTTCATCTTCGATGCATCTAATAATAGCTATGAAACACTACATTTAGAATAGTATATCCAGGAATCTAACTCAAAAATAAAATTGAATCCAAAACCAATTTATATATGATGTATATGAAAATATTTTCCTTACATATAGTTCCTATAAGTGATGAGTCAATATCCAATTTATCATTGACCTAGTGAGTATATATATCATCTATTGTACCACCACTTTGTTCTCTAGACTCTTCTCTAAAGTCGAGATAGTTTAACACTATTTCCTTTGACCCCTAAACAAAAATAACATCTAGACAAAATCCAAATGCTAATACTAAGATAACTTTATCTGAATCCACTATATCATGACCCAACCCACTAAGACCCACCTGGCTGGTGGAAAGATGTGAATGACACCCCAAGCTCACACCTAATTTTCTAATGGATTTTGACTAGCAACAAGTACGAATATCACACACATGGGATGTATTAGCATAAATTAATTGTACACATGCACAGATATACATACACCAGTATGATGAATAAATGATAAAAAAGTGATACCAAAAATTCACTGTTAACATTTATCCCACATAAGAGTACAACAAAGGGATCAAAAAATGAAAAAGATCTAAACATAATCCCACCAAAATAGAAACAAAATTAAAATTAGCTATCAAAAGGGGACTACTATAAACATGTCCAATAGGAACCCCTAAATCACAAAACATAAACCATTAAATGGGGAGTAATATTTAAATCCAAAAAATATTGGAATACAAAAAACATATATATTCTCATTGGTAGACAGAATGTATCAAGGTGATTTCATGTATTCACTACATATGTAGGATTATAGTCAAGGCCAAAAGGTAACATCTTTCAGAGAGAACTCAATCATCAGGTCTCACTACACTTATGGAAATCATATAAGATAACATTTTCATAGTTTCTTTCTATGAAAAAAAATCTAGTAAACTAGGAGGGATCATATTAGATAGTCACTAAATAAAACAATAACTTACTTAAATACAACATATGATTTACACAAATAAGGGATAATGCCAACAATTTATGGTGGGTTCCTACCCAAAAACTAGATTAACCCCCTGGGAAGGAGATTAAATTCTCTAGAGGTCTGAAATGGGATACCTGACCTAACCTAGGGATGAATGATAGGGGATCAAACCATGGGACACATTGAGGGATACTCATGTCTATCTGGACTATCCCATACAGGTTATCACCCATGTTTTTCTCAAGATGGGATACACCATTATACCCTCTAGGGATGGACTAAGGCAATGTACAAACACTACCACTATTTTAGGTAACTCACCCAAGATCATACTAAAGCCGATCTTCTAGGGAAAATGGTTTATCATTCCTTGGATGAAGTACAAGGTTTTTCCCACTGGGGTATATGACATGTCTCACTGAGTATGGAACTACATATGTCCTTCAATCTCACAAGAAACGTATTCCTTGATATATATGGTATGATGTTAAAACACATATTTGGTAAAGGTCGGTTCTACCCTCATCATGTGTTATCTAGTAAAACATGTGCATGTCCCAAATTATATGGGGTGTACTCGACCTCACACATAGTGTATAGAGGTCGAGATGAAACTCAAAAATTATTATCTTCCAAATATTATGTACCATCTAAAGAACATGTGAGTTCTCCATCACTGAATGTGTGTGGGCAAGAAGAAGTACTTGGAAGGAAATCCCTATACATGTCGAGTTGGATGTCCAAGGGTCACATGACATGTTTGATTCCCACACTGTGTGTGATATATAAATCAATTAATAATCTTAGACACTATACAGAGGGGTATACACATCATGTGTTCTTCCATAGTAATCATTTTTATAGCATAATTTCATATAACCTGAAACATATTTAAGTTGATTCACACACACCACTATTGATTTTGGTTTTTTCATCAATCTCATCCATAAATCACGTAATGGATTTTACCATCACAAATGGATGCCCATAATTTAGATTCCATCCATTATTCATTGGAGAATTATTCTTCATATCCATCATAAAGCACCACATGTTATGACTCATAGGAACCCCATTAATGCACCAATAATAGATCACCATCATCCAGATCTCTGTCATCATTGGTGGTTGGATTTCGGAAAGTTGAAGCTTGGAATCACCAATTGTCTCAGCACTAGAAGTATTTACTCAATCCAACTCATGGATCCACCATACCTATACCATCAACAGATTTATATCATCACTACAACTACATCATCATGTCCCCAATACCCAAAAAACTATCATATGACATGGATCCATTATTCAAAAAAATTAATCAACAATGATGAGTCCTCCAAAGTATTATCAAGTCACGAGCCAACTGAAAGTTCATTAACAAAATTTAAATAACGGAGGGATAAATTTATATAATGAAAATTGATCTTTGAACAATGTTTTTGTTTTTTTTACATCGTTTATGGAATCCAGTGAACAAGTTGGATTTTTAAATAAAAATATGGATGAAAAATATAAAATTCAAATAACATCGATGATAAAATAGTTATTTTTAAAACTAACCAAGAATGATATAAGATTTAATTTTAAATGAATTAAATATTGTTCATCTCAACCCAAAAATAAATATTAAACCAAAAAATAAAATTCTCTACCTCATGTGGTATCGTTTAATGATGAATAATGTTTCTTTGTCATTATCTCTGATGAGATCCAATAAATCTCTCAATAATGATAATCCTCATATTACTCTGAAACTAACACCATTACCTCATGATAATCCTCCAATATGATTTCCGTTAGATTTCTTAGTATCCTATCAATACCCTATGGTTATCCAGATAACCCTTGGTAATTAACCAAAGATGAGGATAAATAATGGATATATTATGGTTTGGTAAATAAATTAAAATTAAAACAATAAATTCATTTAATTTAGTTACTCCTCCCATGATAACTCTTTATTGAAGCGTCTAATGGAGGAATGACTTGTATAATGCCAAGGGTAAAACTTACACATCAAATTTAATGGAGGTATTGTTTTTACCATCTAAGACACCATTAAGGTGTTATTACATTATTTATGGAATGATATGTGTGTGATATATTATATTTAATATTTTTAATATATCAACACGAAGTATCCTCAATCCCTATAATTCCACCCTGACATTGTGCCTCACTCTAAAAATATTATTTGATATAATAAACCAAACCAACTTTTCTAAGTCATTTACATTATTATGAAGTTGAGAAAAACTCAAGATATTGTGCTTAAACCCATCAATATAGTGAATTTAACTAGAATCTACTATTTCATACCATTTTGAGAACATTTAACTCTTTTAACATTGATTGATCTATCATTTATGAAAGTAATAACTCATCCATCACACCATTATATATCCCCCAAAATTTTTTCATTACTAGTCAAATATATTGAGGAATCACTCTCAAGTAGAAAATTCTTTTTATCTTTTTCCAATTTGTAAGAAAATTTTACCACTAATGATTTTACTTGATTATTCCAACTCTTGATATATTTTTTTTGTTTTAAATCCACAATAATCTCTCATATCAAATTATGAGGCACATATTAGTGATGTGTCTCATTTTATCATAACACTCACAAGTTTCCTCAAGAGGTTCAAATGTATTATAAAATTATAAATTATCATTTATATGTTATTTCAATAATACTCTTGGAACTTAATGTTTATTTCCCATTGATTAATAGGCTCACTTTGTAAAAGGGAGTGAAATATTATAAAAGGACATATATTATTTTTCTACAGGTACATTATAGCACCAACACATTAAATCTATGTAAGATATACTAAATTATATGAATTGTTCCTCAAAAGCATCTCATTAATTTTCCATTATATTTTAAATTCCTTAATTTAGACAAATTTTATCATTGTTAAAATAATTCTCCTTTACTTTTCCTTTTCATAGAGGATTTTCACCATCATTTTTTTCCTTCCATACCATACTATTTTTTTTTGTATTTTAAAAAATACAAATTCGATATATGATGGTTTTATGATCGTATTTAATTGAATTAATCACATTCTTTCCATTATTATCACCGCTACTACTTTTTAAATGACAATTTTTAGCCTCAAAAAAAATATTTCCAAGATTCATAGAAATATAAACAAGTTATTTGGTATTTTTAACAACCTTCTCAGTTGATTTAGAATTTTTAAAAACATTTTTGATATAATTTTGAAACTCAAATTTTGGGTTATTTATGTATTTTTTAACATCTTCCAATTTGATATTAGGATACTATATCTCATCATTCATTTCAATAACAATTTTTAATATCAGCCCTCTCATACATTTCTCAATAATCTCATTTATATCACCCATATCCTTGTGAAACCAACTTAATTATCATTAAACTCTGTAAATTTTGAAGTATCAAAGGATTTTAATGATATTAATATATTTTAATGAAACAATTTCTCTATATTTCATGTTTATTTAATTAATTCAATATAATTAAAGTATATATAATCAATTGTAATTATTTTCATCTCTTATATCTATTCTTTCCTCTTTACTATTCCTTCCTATAATAATTCCTTCTTCATTACTAGTGCGTTCGATGGACTATTTTTATTAGACCATTAAATATTTTAGTTCTTTTTTACAGAAGATTATATTTCTCTTTTCCATCATCTTCAAAAAAATAAAAGAAATTAATTTTTTAGAGATAAATATGAATATATGAGTATTTTTTACTATTTAATTTAATGAATTTTACTCTACTATAACCACTTAAAAGATTACTTATCCTTTAATATATTTTTGATTGATTATAACTCTAACTTTAATCTGTTTTATTTAAACAACTTGTCTATAACATTTCATATTTTTCAATAATTATTATACTTAATGGAATGTTCAACCTTGTATTTATAATTTCCACACTACATTAATTTTTATAAGAAACATAATAATTCAGTGAAATTCATTGTAGCATCATGTTCATCAGTTTCTTTTTTATAATTCTTCTTAGTTTAGAGATGTTTTAATCCTTTTAAAGAATTGATATTTGACTCCTTTTAATATTTTCCTGCTATCCTTAATGTTTACACTTTATTCATTATAATTTCTATCATTATATTTTTGTGCATAATAATGCTTCACTCATTAATGTATTGATCCAATTGGGTAGAAGTTTTTTAATTGAATTTATTTGGGAAAACATTCATCAACTCCCTCTCCACCACGGAATACTCAAGAATCTCCCTATATCATTGAATCGAGAAAAAAAATTATTTTCCCAAATAATGAAAACATATTATCTTGAAACATTTAGGGTATTATTTCCTCTCATTACCCAAGCCATCTCATTGATAATCTCGATGGGTGTTCCAGATCCCCAAAGGGTAGTCACAAGAACTATAAAATTAAATCATACTTGATGTGGATGATTTCACATGGTAAACAATAATAAAATAGAACCCTTTCATGATTATCTAACAGGGATCGTCTATACATCATTTATCAATCATCATGGAAAAAATTAGTTTTTAAATTAAAACTAATCAATGAAAGAAAAACCATAAATAAAAATATTAATACTAACTCCAAAATATAAATAAACTGATCTATATACATAAGTATAACTTGTTTCATACAACATCTATACAAAATAAAGTCCATGGTACCTAAAATAATCTCCTTGTGAACTATTATGTCACTATCAATACTCAATACCAAATCTATATATTAGTGATATTGAAATTGAACATGGGAATTCAATACCAACTCACGTCTACTGATATAAAATGTCATCAGTTTGGAGAAAGAAAAAAAATCCCAATGGCCAATCAATAAAACTTATATGAATTTTATTTTCGAAAATTATATTAAAGTTAAAAATATTGGTAGAAATTATATTTTTATCCTTCCTGAAAAAAGAAATGAACATTCATTTATACCAGTTCATAAAACATCAAATATTTTTCTATGAAATATTTAGAAAATTTGATATAAAATCCAACGTAAAAATATGTTTGAAATCTCCATTAAAACCCACACCCTAAAATTAAATTAGTCAGGGGAATCAAAAACAATAAGGTGTAAATATAAACAAGTAAAAAAAATGTAAGAAATGGAATATAAATAGTATAATATGTCACTTAATGAAACAATATTATCCTATGTGAATCAGAAATAAATAACATATTGTTAGAATATATATTATAATATTAGAATAAAATAAGGATTGTTAATCCCACAACATCAATCACCTGAATTTGGTGTACATTATTCTACTAGTGCGAGATATATGTGACCACTTCCTAAAAGATTGAATAATTTAGATGTCTTAGTAAACTAGATAAATACATGAGTATTTCATTTCATTGAAAATCCAGAGATACAACATAGTAAAATTAAAAAATAAATTACATCCTTAAACTCATTATAAAATTCCTTCATCAAATCCTAGTAAATGAAAAGAAAATTAGGGTGATCTTAGATGATCAGTATGGGTTACAGACAATGGAATCTATCATGAGTAGATAATGTGTAAATAGTATCTATAGATAAATAACTAAAAAACATTCCATTTAGTCAATAATTTGGGAACAAATAATTATATGGAATGAATAAATAATAACAAAAATCATATAAATTATCCCATGCTCTTAAAGATAACACCTGAATAAAATCAATGCTATAATCTCATGGATAATAAAAAATTAATTCCCAATGAATGAAGTTCTAAATATTAGATTTCATGATCTCGGACATCATGATATCTATTTCGCGTAGACCATATGCCATGACAATTTAAAGCTATGGTTGAAGACCCATTTAATGTCTAATTACTGATTTGTTTCATGATACAAGTAGATACATTAAAAATATATATTATTATGGCCCCCACCCATCACTATATTTCAAAATAAATTTTCTTATATTGGAGGATCAGTTTAATTCGGGTCCAATTTGCTTTATTAATAAATGTTTGTAATAAATAAACAATAATGAATATAAATATTTCCCCTATCAAATAAATTACTATAAAAGTAAAATACCACATGTAAAAATGATATATTATTTAATAAATAAGAATATATAAGATAAATAATATAGTTATTGAATAGAAATGTGTTTTGTAATGATCACAAGGAAGTAAAGTTTTCATGGGAATGTTGCTGAATAAAAAATTAATAAATTAAATAAATAAAAATAATTTTCTAAATTTAAATTTTAATAAAACATCCAAATATTTTATAAGAATAGTTTTATTAAAAAATATCCCTAATTGAATAAAATTAAAAGTAAAATAGTTTTTGTCATTTATGAATACCAAAATAGAAATAATATCCTTAAAAACCTTATTATCAAAATATAATTTTATCATTAAAAATAACATAAGAAAAATATTTTCATTTAAAAGAATTAGGAAAAAATTTAATTTTAGATTCAATTTACTTATTGGCAATAGTGGTAGTAAATTTTTGTTCATGTTAAGTACATTAAAAAAAGATTCCTTTCAAATTTTTGTCAGAATAGTCAAAAAGTAACTTATTTGGAAAATGAAAAGATTATTGAATTTAAAAAAAACTAAAATGAAAATTGTGGTTAAAATTAATTTAACAATAATATTATTTTCTAAAAAAAATTATTTTAACCATTTCATGAAAACTTTTCTTTCAGAAAAATGATTTTATCCCGAAGGAAGAAATAATGATAAATTTTCTTGGAATAAATATCCCAAACATATTCAATTACAAAGAGAGTAAAATGGTATTATTATATACAAATTTTATGAATATGCACAAGATAATAAAATTATATGGGTTTATTATACAATTATTGAATAATTTCATTTAATATAAATTCATGCATAAATAATTATCATTAAAATTAGATAAGTCATAATGCATCATGTCTTTGGTAATATTTTAATCATATCTCCTTTGAATGAGTTAACATAAATTATTCCATTAAATTCCAATAATAATATGTTAATTATGATATAACATATCAAAGGTTTAGTATATACACCTCGAAAAAATAAATAGGTTGATAAAACAAAATATGCCTTAATGGAGTGGAGATTGAGGCATAATGTGTAACAAAGATCAAGCGAATGATGTGGGGATTAATAATTGTATTAATTATGTGTGTCAAATGTAAATCCACATAAATAAGAAATAAATATAAAATAAATTAATCAAAGTAAATTATACAAATAATAATATAATATAAAATTAAATTATGAAGTAATATAACCAAATGAAAAAATTTGAGTTATGAAACACTGACTACATGGTTACATTCAAGTCAAATACCGTTGGATGGAATAATTAGGATTGAAATATTAAATAGAAAAAATATTATGTATTAGTGATATAAAATTTAAAATGGCTAGTAAATAAAAAATATAAAATAAATTAGTTTCTTACCATTACTATATTCCACAGTGAAAGGAAATGGAGACAAAATCACTGACCTCACATTTCCCTTTAGTTGGAAATTTTTTAGTCTCTTATATGATGGTTTTGTGAATGTTATTAAATTATAAAATAACCATATTAATATTTTTAATGTCATTTATGTTCTTATTATAACTACTTAGCATCTATTCTTTAATAATATTTTGTTATTACCATTGTTTTGGGCGATAGATGCTTCATTTTCTCATGCATGGTTTCTAGTAGATGTTGTGGTTCATTTGAATAAAAAATATATCTATCATATACAGAATAATATAAATGTTATAAATATCAAATTTATTATATATATATATATATTTGACCCATTATTTAATGTTTTACAAGGAAAATGATATGTATCCCATCTTGGAGATAGTAGGCCATACATACCCATGAGCAGTGATATCTTTCCCTTAATGGGTGATAAGGTAATGAATTAGATAATATATAAATTTTATAGAATTATTAAAATTTCATATGTATTATATTGAATTATTATATCTATAATAAATACTATCCATTTTATTTGGTGATGGAAACAATTACATTAGTGAGTCAGTTGTTAGTCTATCGTAGAGATGATCGATGACTTTATTTCCCATTTGATATAGGAGAACATAGATTAAAATTATTCTATTAACATAATAACATCAAAGTATATGATATATAATCATGTTATTACATGTTAAATTTTAATAAATAATTTATGGTGGTTAAATGATAAGTAAAAAAAGAAATAGAATATTGAAGAAAATTACCTTTTCATTGAAGATCCTCTGTCAGATTTCTTATTAAGGACCCTAATATTTTCCATTTGGGAAGACCATCATCTCAATAATTTGGATAAGTATTTTTGGGAGTGATATATTCAGGTTTTGGCCAACATAAATGGATTTATATGATTGAATAAGTGAGGGGAAGAGGTTTCCTTTTATATGTGGGGGAGGGGACATTCTTGGAAACCACTTAGAAAATTCCCATATGAATACAAAATGGTAAAGTATTTCCCAATAAATATTATTCTAAATGACTATATATTAGAACATATTATATTATAAGGTATAAATATTTCATTCCAATATATTTTTGGTAAGTTTACTGCGAAAACATACCATTATATTTTAGTTTGACCCTCGTAATCTCTTTTTAACCTTTACTGTTGTATGTAATATGTTATTTTTTCACTATTCATTATGAATAAAAATTAAGACTAAATTATTAAATAAAATTAAATATTATGATTCTATATATTGAATAAATTATAAAAAATTCATTTTATATAACTGGAAAATTTATATTTACACATGAACTTGTAAATTGTGTCAAAAACTGTTTCTTCAAATAATGCATTTTCAAGCATAAGATATTATTATATTAAATATATGAGTAGTATTAATAATTATATGGATATAAATTGATATAATTATATATTTAATATAAATTTTAATTAAATAATTAATCATTGAGGATTATTTTAATTTATTAAAAAGAACAACATTAGACACTTAAAAACAGTTTAAAAATTGTATTTTTAAGCATACAAATAAACTTATATGAATATTTTGTAGAATGTTAATTAAGATTAAATTAATTAGATTACATATAACTATATAAAAATATTTTCCACTATGAAATACATTTAAAAATAATAATTGTTCAATTAAATTAATTTATTTTTTTAAAATAAATGACAGTTTTACAAAAACTGGTATTTTTTCACCATTCACTAAAATTTAATATCTTAAATTAATTATAGAAAATTTTTTATAACATATTTTTTACATGAAGATTTATTAATTATTTATATTTTTTAAAAAATATTTTTTAATAGAGAAAAAATTAATTTTAGAAATTCTGCACAACATTCAATGAAATAGTTTTTTGAAAAATAACACTTTTAAGGATAAATATAGATTTATTCATATTATATGGTTTGAAAAAAATATTATATAAATGATAAAATATTTTATTGAGAAAATAATATATATAAATATAATAAAAATAATATTCTAATATTGATTAAAATAATTTATTAATATAAAAACACATTGCGCACATAAAAATGTTTTATTTTACAAAAAAACATTTGTTTTATTTTCAAATGATATTTATTGTAAATTATAATATATTGAAATAAAATGAATTTATTCTATACATGTGTAAAATATATACATTTTATAATTTTTTTATTTTTATACATAGCCTCTAATTTAACGACTAGGATATAATTGAAATATTTAAGTAATATATTTTATAGTTCTTTTAGGATGGGTGTTTCATGTCATATATGTTCTCGAAAACAATGTCATACATTTAAAATTTTACGGTGTTACATTCTTACCACCTTTAATAAATTTTGTCCTCATAATTTTATCTTGATCGTGTAATCAATCGTTTTATATTTGAAAATTCATTTGTTGTAATGTAACGTCCCGACATTAACCAATGTATAGACTATTTAATTTTTTTTAGTATAATTCCTTACTAAAACCCAAGGTATACACCTACATGATCCGTTTCATGTCATGATTAGTAAATAATATTTTTCAACGGTGCCATGAGATTTATGAAAAATAATACAGAGTTCCTTAGCCCAATGATCAGGATAATACTAATTAAAATGTATTAAAATAAATAAAATAAATATAATGAAATTCAAATAAATTAAAAATAAATAATAATATAAAAATATGTTCAAAAAAAGAGAAATTAATTAAAAATGGGCTTAACCCATTATTAATATTTTTACTTTTTTCTCATTCATTTCTATTTTATTTTATTTTCATTATTTTTTTATTTTTTTATTTTTTATTTTTTTACTCCACTATTTCGTTCCTTTCATGTAGTATTTCCTCTCTTCGCTACCTCTCTTCTCCTCATGTGTATCATGCCTCCCTTCAATCCAAGTGGTGTGCCACCATCCTCTACTTCAAAATCATATTTCACCACTGATTATTATCTATTTTAAACACCATCATAAGATCTATAAACCTCTCTGTAAGGATTATCAACCAAACCATTTAATTTTTGGTTTCATCCACCCTTCTTCAAGAAATCAATCACATTATAGTTTTACCTAAAATTGAGCCTTTTGTTAAATCCTATGTTTTCTATCCTTTCAAGTCATATCAATGGTTATTGTGGGTTGTCGGGTTTACTATAACTATAAGTTTGGGTTCATATGTTCTTTCCTGTCATTTAATTATTATGTCCAATTCCCTCTGATGTGTTACTCATGGGTACCTACCAAAATATCCAAAATAATGTGTATTAATTTAATAAAATGGGGTTTCATAGTTATTGGAGTCCGTTGATTAAGGATAACCCCTTCCTTGTTTTTTTCATGTCATTGGACACCCCCTTGGAGTGTGCTGACATAATCAACCTATTTGCAAGTGGCCATTAATTAATAAATTATCTTTTACGTGTGCATGTGTGATAATTTGGGATGATGTTTTAAAGTGAATAAATTATATAAGATGAATCATAAACAATTAATTTGGTGTTCCTTTGACTTTGGTTTTTCCTAATTAATTGTTGTTATATGTCTAGTCATTCCTTACTATGATTAAATGATGTTTCCATTTCACACACTGATAAAGTACTAGTTTTGTATAACATTGTGTTATTATTATTACCTATGACTGCTGGGATTTAATAATCATCATGAAAGTGGAATTAAATTCTTTTTTAATGGGATGAAATATTGATTTTTTTTCTCAATGATATGTTGATTCCTCGCTTTTTTTAAAACAAAGATGTGTTGGGGAGAGAAGTTGGGTCCTATATTAAAAAACCATAATTGGACTCTCCATAATCGATTGGTTACCACATTACGTTCAAGGAAAATGATGTTTTAGGATCACCACACAAGGGATTTCTCTATGGTTTTTATTATACTATCATGTGATACCAGTTTTCTAAGAGGAATTAAAGGAAGCACACATTGAAAAAATGGATACACCAGGCCTAAGCTGTTACTTGGTCCCTTACATGCGATAAATGGGATGGACTCATAGTTACCATAACATGAGTGATACTTCGACTTTCGAAAGGATCACCATGGACGATATCGGTGGGATTGGATATTTTAAAGGGATGTACCACAGTGATACCTCAGATATGGGCTCATACCCCACTTATGAATTTTAAAAAATTAAATATAAATTGATGGGATGCTTTTATTGACAATAAATAATGTCTGTTTTATTATTTTTTATACCTCTATTGTTCCTTTAGTACCCCTAGTGTTGAAAAATGGGTTAGACCCCAAGAAAAACCACTACCCTAGGGTTATGCCCTTTTCTTTGGTCTGTCATATTACTTAGGCCCCCAATATATATATATATATATACTAATTTAAGAGGAATATCATTCAGACATTCATATTAGCTTGAAGTAAGTGGTGTGGGATGGGTTCTCGTTTAATAACCTAGGCCATGTTACCATTGTTTTTTTATTTTCATAAAATCGTTTACTTTAATTATGAATTGGAACACTTCCCTTTTCCAACACCACAAAATGGAAGGGTCTAGACATCATGGGTGTCGACCTACTTAGATTAAATATCACACCCTACTCATGCACCATTTGTACCTGATATGAATTTTTGTTCACAGATATGGATACGAGGAATCATTCCACTCCTGATGCTTGATTTATTTGTTATTTTGTATGGATATTGGGGGAATATGATCGTGCTTATGATCGAGATGTCGTGTTGTTGTTATCAGTATTATTGGTAGTATTTATTACCACGAAACCTATGATTGTACCCCATACCCCAACATGTTAATTTATTTAATTTTGGAATAATACATTGACATCATCATGGTATATGTTATTACTATTCACATTCCATAATTATTATTTATTATGTTCTATACTTTATCTTCTTCTGATATAGCCAGTTCATTCTCTATGATTCCTCAATTTGTTTCTTATTTTATTTACCATTGTTTAATAACTTATCCAATGATGTCATAGTATCCCCACAGACATATCCATGCCCATCATTATTATATGAAAGGCTCTGGTGTCTATGAATTTCTGCATGAGGTCTTGTGGCCCACTGTCTCAGGGACCATTTCTATGGCACTCAAGGGGGATACTGCAATGTGGTATCAGAGGGGTTTATGTTTACATTATCTTACTATTTGGGTATGATATGATACTAGGAAAAAGGAATTCATAATTTACCTTGTTCTTGGATGTATCTAACCCATGTATGTGTGAAACCCAAATTTCCTGGGTTGCGTATTTCAGTTATTGATTATATCAATTATTTTTTATATGAATTCACCACTTGGTGACACACTAGATTTATGTTGTTACTGGTATTTGTGTTATTGAAATTATGATTTTAACTATTTTATCCCAATTACCTGAGGGAATTTCATTTTACATAAATCATATTAGGAACCATAGGTATTAAAATGACATACACATTTCCATGCCATCTCTACACTCAACATGCATATACATGTTTACATGGGAGTGTTGTTGTGTTTAGTTGTAATAGTTTGATGTACATGTTTTTTATAAAAATAATATGTGTATCAGTCTTAGTGATCTGTCTAAGCATTATTCTCTTTTGATCTACACCTTTCAATTGGAGTGGGCTATCTATTGTGCAAAAATTTAGAGGTAGGTCATCTACCTACCCTCTATAATTACATTCCATGCATGTTTTTCCATGTTCACGGAGGTCTTGAACCTTTAATTTTCTGACTGTTCATTTTCTAGTTTATTTCATCACCCATTGAATATTTTTGAAGGTGTGAATTTGGATGTTCTTGAGCAATTCTCTTGTGATGTCTCTATGTTGAACTCTATGAGAGTAGTGATGAAAAAAAATCCAAAGTTATTGGGTATAGAACCACTTGTAGAACCTCCTGTAGTTCCAATTGTAGTTCCTTATATCGTGCCTTCTGTAGTGCCTCATATAGTACATCCTCTTCACCAAGAAGGTGTATGATACCCTTATATTGTGCGTCTTTTAACATCGACTGAACCATTTAATGGTAAAAAATCGATATCCATTGCATCGTATAGACAACCTCTTTGGCCAGATCCGAAGAGAAACAATTTCTCTAAGATAAATCTGAGGTTGGGATACTATTAGGTGAATGTGAGAACATCAGATATACCATGTAAAAAATTTTGATCATGTACATCTTGTATGGGTTTTGGGATATGTCATGCGGTCTGATGAATGTTCCCGTAGTTTTCAGGGATCTAATGAACTGGGATTTCCACCAATACCTTGATTCCTTTGGGGATGCCTTCATCAAAGACATCTTGGCATGTTATCACTCTAGAAATGACCATGAAACCCATCTTGATATCATCTTAAGTACACTGAGAGAGAACCAACTATATGCAATGATCAGAAAATTACACTTTTGGATTTATAAGGTTGAATTCTTGGATCACATCATATCTGAGTTAGGAATATCAATTGACCTATAAAAAGTGAGCAAATTACTTTCCTAGGAATGGGCCATTAATGAGTATGATATATGCAGTATCTTGGGGCTTTCTAGCTATTAAATTTGTTTCATATAGGACTTATCCCAGTTAGTAGGGCTTCTTACAGCTCTGACTAAGAAGGGTGTTATGTTTATATGGAATAAAGATTTTGAAACATTTTTTCAAGAGTTAACGGGACTACTAACCTCATATCTTATCCTAATTATAGGTATTCCAGGAATAATTTATACAATTCAGTATGATGCTTGAGGAGATGGACTTTGTATAATTATGATATAGGGTGACTAAGTCGTTGCTTATTGATCCTGCTAGTTGGGGACTCATGAGCAGAACTATCCTACACACGACCTTGAATTAGTATTTTGGGATAATGATCTTTATAGTTGGAGAGAATACTTCTTGGGAGATAGTATCATTGTTTACATAGATCATAAAATATTGAAATATATCTCCAAATAAAAAATACATAAATTTGATGTAGCACAGGTGTGTGAAATACCTCATGTCATTTGACAATGAGATTTCATAAAACCATAGGAAGGATAATTTCATGGTTGATGATTTCAGCTATAAAATATAGACAGAAGACATTCAAGAAGCCAATAATGAGTAGAATATTATGGATTTTTTTTCTGAGATGCCACTGAAGGTTTAGGAATAGCTTGTATAACCAGTTACAGAACATATTGTGGTGATGTCCTCACTTCTTGAGAATGAGTGCATCTGACACTTATCTGATCCAGATGGGAGAGCATCACATTGGAGAACCCTCTCCTTGGTTGGGTTGTTGATAGCAGTTAAACTCTTCTCTACTGTGGTTGTGTAGGGGTCCCTTATGATATTTCATAAGAGATTATTAGGGAATATAATTCTTCTGTTTCAGAATTACATCCTAAAAATTTCAAGATGTAATGAGATATGGATCGTTAGTACAGATTAACTTGTATAAAAAAGAAGATAAAATGTTGCATCACTCGGTACTCCACCTATTAGCTGGTGAAGGAAGAGCACCAACAACCTTCCAGACTCATACAGACTAGGTCCATTCCGGGCTAGTAATGGAATAATGTCACCATGGTTTTGTTCATTTGATTTTCAAGATCTCCTCAAGGATGCGATACAGTATCTGATATCTTCAATAGGTTGACCAATGTCACACACTTCCTTCATATCGGGAAGACATACTCTATTAAAGGGTTAGGGAGGATTTATATTTATGAGATAGTTCGAATTAATGGAGTTCCCTATTCTATCATGTCAGACAGAGACACCGATTACACATCCTGATTCTTTCATGTGACGTAGAAGGTACATAGTTCATAGGTACTTTTATATACTGCATATCATCCCCAGATAGATAGGTAGTATGAGTGAATCATTTTTTGTCCATGATTTTAGAGGTTCTTAGGTGAAACATATTTTCTAGTTTAGTTTTCCTATAATAATAGTTTTTTTGGAAACAATTTAAAATGATCCATATGAGGCCCTCTATGTCATATAATATCATTCACATCTAGGCTAGCTCGAAGTAGGTTTGGCATATCTTCTGGGTTTTCATCTTGTTTAAGAGACTTTTGAGCATGTCTACCTAATTTAAAATCTTATTTCTATAGATCAATCCAAAACAAACTATTAGACTGATAATTTTTTATACCCTCATAGTTTGAGGTGCACATTAAGTGTTTTTTCATGTTTTGTCAATGTTGGGTCATAGACGAATTAGGAGATAGGAAAGTTTAACAACGGAATATGTCGAGTCCTTAAAGATAGTGGATAGAGGTGGGTCAGTATCCAATATGTTTTTATTACCTAAGAAGTATCTTTCCATGCATAATGTCTCCCATGTGTCTTAGCTTTGAAAATTTTATCAAGAAATGTCTCATTCGATAAGTCCAGATGATATTTTTCCTGATGTATATGCATCCTTTGAGGAGTATTGGATTTTTATCATCGATCTTAGCTCAATGGTTCTCTTATAATGGTTTGTTCCACTGGCCTGGGTACGATGGAAACAAAGACAAATTTAGGACGATACATGAGAGCAGGAGACTAATGTGCTTTTATAGTGGCCAGAACCCTTCTTAGACAATGTTCCACTACCATCAGAAGGAAACATTAGGGAGGAGTTGTATTAAAGATTCGAGATTGTAATGTCCCAGCTTTAACTAAGGTAGAGACTGTTTTTTTCTTTTTAGTCGAATTCCTTAAAGCGAACCAAGGTGCATGTCTGCATGGTCTATTACAGGTCCCGAGCAGCAAATAATTTTTTAGATGGTTTCATGGTATTTATGAAAAATAATACAATAGTCCCTAGTTCAATGTTTTAGTTAAAAGTAATTAAAATGTTTAAAAAAATTAAATAAAATTAAATAAATCAAAATAAATGAAAATTAATATAAATAAAGAAATAAAATAAAAAGCAGTAAAAAGAATATTAAATAAAATTAATAATGGGAATAACCAACTATTATTATTATTTATTTTCTACATCCCCTTTATTTTAATTTATATTTCATTATTTATTTATTTTCTTTTTCTTTTTTCCATCAGGTATTTATTTTCATTCTTTCATTTTTTACCCTCTTATCTCCTTATCATATCCTCTTGTGGATTGTTCCCCCTATTAACTAGGTGCACCCCACCCTCCTCCACCACTTAAGAAGCCTACTGCAATTCAAATTATTCTCCATTTTTTACTCCTTGAAATTAAATATTAACCTAATGGTATGGCTTATGATCCAAACAATTTTTTTTAGTTTCATTCTCCCTTCATTGCGAAATCTTACATGAAATGTTTTTACCTGAAATCAGACCTTTTATTAAATCCTCCAATTTATTCTATTTTAGATCAAATCAAAGGTTGTGGTAGGACCTGGGGTATACTACATCTACAAGGTAGAGTGACTGTGTTCCTTCTCATAAATTTGTATCATCATTCAATTCTTACCAATTTTCTGCTCGTTAGTTCCTACTGGTGAATCAAAAAAAAATGTGTATTAATTTAATTAAATAATTTTTCCATGATTATTTTGACATTTGATTAAGGTATACCCCTTCCTTGGTATTTTTCATACCTTTAGACATTCATTTGGTTTTTATGATGTAATTTTCATATTTATCACTCGACTTGAATATTTAATTAATAATTTACATGCTCACATGCGATAATTTGGGTTGATGTTTTAAAAAGAATAAATTATGTAGGATGAATCATAAAAATTGAATTTGGTCCCCCTTTGAATTTTTTGTCTAAATATTTATTGTTGTAAGTCTTTTACTACCTTTATATTGTTAAATTCTATTTCCTATTTTTATACTAAAAATGTGGTAGTTTTTTATAACATTATGATATTATTATTAGTTGTGAATATTGGTCTTGTAAAATTATTTATCAAGTGGAATTAAATGTTTTATAAGGGCTCAAATATTGAATTCTTACTCTATGATATATTTATGCCTCTATTGTTGTTCTAAATTAAATTATGATGAGGTGAGAATGTGGGTCCCATATTAAGAAACCACAATTGGACCCTCCATACTTGATATGTTACCACATAATGCGCAAGGAAAGCAATGTTTTTAGCTTTCACGGAAATGGCATTAATTGGTATTTTTACTATACTATAGGGTGATATTAGTTCCCTAAGGGACAATCGAAGACATACCTTTTTAAAAAATGGCTACACCAAGACATAGAGGATACTCGGTCCCTTATGGGTGATAACTGGGATGGACTCATAGTCACCATTCCACGACCGATTCTTGAAATTTTGTAAATATTGCCTTGGACGAGCTTAGTGGTAATTGATATTTTAAATGGATGTATTGTATCGATTCGTAAGGGATGGGCTCATACTCCAATTTAAAATTTGTAAATTTCAAATATAAATGTGTGTGATTCATTTATTGATACTACATAGAGTTTCGTTATGCATTGTGATACCACTCATATACGTTTTGTGCACCTAGTGTTGATATATTGATTAAAATCCATGCAAAAAAAAGCTTGGTGGGTATTCCAATTTCATTGTGTTTTTCATGTTATAATGGACCTGGTTTATAAATATATATATATTCTACCTTACTACAAATATCATTTAGAATTCTGGCTTAGGCCGAAGTAGGTGGTATGGGATGGGTGTCCATTTAGGAACCCGAACTAAGTCATAGTTGTCTTATTATTTATTTAAATTACTTACTTTTATTACGCATCGGAAAACATCTATTTGTCTAATGTATGAAATGAAGTGTCCTACAAATCATGGGTGTCAAACTACTGTGATTATATCACACACCCATCTCAGGTGTCATTTGGTAACCGAGTAGAATTTATGTTCATATGTATCGATATAGGGAAGTGTTCCACTCCCAATGATTGATTTCTTTGTTGTTTTCGATGAATCATAATGGGTATAAGATTTAGACTAAGCTCAAAATTCCATGCCACTGATTTCATTTTTTTTATATTTTTTAGCATTAAGCCTATTATTTTACCCAGTATGCATGCACATTTATTTATCTACTTTTAGCATCATAAATTCACACCATCATGGTATCTATAATTACTATTCAGCTTCTGTAGTTATTATTTATCATGTTGGGTCCTTTATCGGCTCATTGTACTATCTGTTTTTTCTATATGGATTTTATATTTGTTACATATATTATTTACCTTTATGAAATACCTTATCATATGAGGTAATAGTCTTCCTTGAGGAATTACCCATGGACCTTGCTACTGGTCGGCAACCTATGGCATTTTGGGAGATACAATTGAGGTCTTATGGATGACCATCTCAGGACCTGTTTTAGTGGAACATTTGGTTAGATGCTATAGGTAAAACCCACATCTTAAAAAATTCTCAATAAAAAATTATTATAAAATAGGGACTGGGAAATAAAAAGGTAACATCGATTAAACTAATGGTTTCCAAGTATATGATAATTAGTTTGAAGTAAAAATATGAGGATAAAATAAAATCATTAAAAATTATGGATAGTTATAGAGACCATTGTTCAAAATAAATTTAATGATCAATAAAATGTACACGACCAGACATCCAGAAATATTTTATGGGTTAAAATACCATTGATTCATCAGAAATAAAGGTAAACTTATATCATTTTTTTATTTCAAGAACCTTTTTAATAACGATGGGTAATTATATTACTATAACAATAATGAAAATTTATTCGTATAAATATTTGATATATTTTTATTTCATAATCACAGATACATCTATTGGTTGTTCTTTGATAAATCCCGCTTCATTTCTTATTCTAATAAATGAATATACATGATAAATGTTTTATGTATAAAGAAGTAAAATTATCTTCTAATACACAGCATAGTCCACAAAAGAAATAAAATTTATTCCACCTATGTTTAATAAAACAAAAATAGTTAGAATTATGAAGGGTAATACCAAAAAAAGATATTTCTATTCCTTAATATATAAAATTAAATAATAAAACCATAGGTTTAACAAAGATCATTCCATAAATAAATTTACCTATACACCAATAACATTAAAATTAAGGAAGATTTTAACCTCAAATATTATATCATACACTTATTATTACATCTTCAAAAATATAATAGCATTATTCAAAAATTATCCTTTATGTTAAAAACCAAATGGTTATAATAAAAAAATTTCTAAAATTTAATTAATCACATAAAAATCTCATCAATTAAAACATCACAAGGGGTGTCTTAGGCAATGGGCTTATGATCAACCTTAAACTCACAAACCCATGATGGTATCTACATCTCTTAAGTTAATCATATATTAGGATATATTTGATTCTAAAAAAATTAACATAGTCCATAGAAATTTTATGATTTTTATGACCAAAATACCATAGATGAAAATAGTTATACAATATTATTCAATATTTCCAATGCATTAATAAATCAATCATTTTACATTAATTATTGGAACACCATATTTCCATCCATGGTCTACGATTTAACCTTGGTAATAGGGTATTCATTTATGTAATTCCCAGTTGTGCCCCATTTAAAAAAAACTATAAATAGACCTCTATGATGAAATTTATTTCCCTCCACTGAACTCCATAATTTACCAAAGTAATTAATTTCTATATTATATTATTTTACACACATAAAACATTTACTTGTTAAATTGAGGAATTATTCAAGGTGAATCATTTCACATTTTTGACATTAAGGAATTTGAATTTTCTTCCTCCATAGTCTCTAACACTCCAGCTCTTAGAAAAATCCATACTTTTCTTTTGTGGTGAGTCTGGTAGTAGGTAAAGGTATAGATTTTTAATCATATATTGGGATAACTAATTAGTCATATTGAAACTATTTTTTATATGGGTATCATCCCAATTTTTATCATAATCACCACAATATTTTTGAAAATTTAGGTTACAAATATTCATCTTTGTTCCAACCCTTGTGTAAAATCAAAAATAATTCTGTGGGAAACCATAATAATAATTTTGAAAAATCATTATTATTATTTCTAAATCTTGAAACCCACTTTTAAATTCATGAATCATTAGGATTATCCAAGGTCCTTAATTATATTCATCTATTTAAATAATTAATGATGGGTTATAATGATAATGTGAATTCTCTTAATCATATACCCAATGAGTGTCAAACCAGGTGTGTCGTATGGTCTATTATCAGGCACCGTGTGATTAATTGATTCAAATACTAATTTTAATTTTTAAGATTTATTCTACCTAGGACCAATTTTTTCAGGAATTACGTACATTGGTAGTATCAAAAAATGGATTTAGTGTTTAGGAAAAATCCTATAATCTCTTCTTTACCAAAACTTTTGGGTGTTCTTATATAATTATCCTCAATGTCTACCATAGGGTTATGTTTCAAAATATATTTTATCCTAAATCTTATTCATATGATTCTAATAAACTTTCACTGATAACAACTATAAATCCCAGAACCACAATAGCCTAATGTTTGTAGAAATAATTACATTGGTGTTGTATTTAAGAGACTATATCCCAAAGGCTTGAATAAATTATTAGTATTCATAAACAAGAAATATACTTGTGTCTTTATTTAAATTTTAAACCCTGAAAAAATATTAGTGAAATTAGAAACTATTCATCCTTAAACTCATTCAAAAATCAATTCTTCATATCCAGGGGAAAGGAAATGAAATATTTATGATCTTAGATACCAATTACGGGTAATAAAAAATATAATTTTTTTTAAATTAATAGGGCATATTCAATATGGAATAGTAAAGAATAAAAAAACACATGAAAATTAATAATTATATTGTGAATGATGAATAATATGCTGAGAATAAATGATGTTAAAATAATTACATGTAAATAATTACATGATATTGAAGCTAATGTAGGGATAATATTAATTCAATAATTTTAGGGATTCTAATAATGGAATTTTAAATGAATTAAATGACTAATATTGGAATTAATGATCCTTGACATCATGATATTTATACCGTCAACACCTTATGCCAAGACAATTTAAAAATATTTTTAAAGACCCATTTAATGTTATTTTGTTAATTTTTTCTTCTGAAATATCAATGCATTGAGGGGAAATATAATTATAGTCCCCACACATCACTTCATGTCCAAATAATTCATCATATATCAAAAGATTAATTTAATTTAGGACTTGTATGTGTTAGAAATAAAAGTATATATTGAATAAGTAATATAAAATATCAATACATCCCCTATTAATGAAATAAATATCAATGTAAAACATCATATTTATATATGTTATAATGTTTAATGAATAAAAAATATTAATAATAAATAATATGGATATTTACAATGATGTTAATTTTTTCAAGGGAAAGTTATCAGAAAAAAAATTAATTATGGAAATTAATGTAAACACATTCCCCAGTCAAATAGTTCAAAAACCATTTAGAAAAAGGATTATAAAATTATCATTATAATATATCACTGGTGGAGTATAAGTAAAATAAATGGGTTGTTATCATTTATGAACAAGAATACCATAAAAATATCCATAAAAATACTCATGAGGAAAATATCATTATAATATTGAAAATAAATTAGGGAAAACATTTTATTTGAAATCACTCATAGAATATTATGAATTAATATTCAAACAAATTATTGTTTATGATTGTGGTAATTTTCCATTCATGATGAGTATGTCAAAAAGTGTTCCTTTCAAACTTTTTAAAAAAATGTCAATAGTAATTTTTTTTGTAAATGATAGGAATATTCATTTTAAAATATTATTTAAAATAAAATAATATGTCAAATTGAATTTAAACTTTCATTTTTTAAAATAAAAAATATTTTTTAAAACATTTTTAGAAAAAAAATATGGATGAAAATGGATTTTTTTCGGAAGAGAAAAATAAAGTTGAATTTTCTTGAAAACATTTTCTTAATCCTATTAAGTACCAGATAAGATAATGGTACACATATTTAAAAATATCATTCATAATTATTGGATAATAAAATTAAAGGGATTTATTATAAAATTATTTAATAATTTCCTTCAATATAAATTTAAAAATACCCAATCCTGAATAAAATGTGATTGAAACAAAAATCCATTCCGCATTGGTAACATTTTAATAATGAACCACATGAAAGATATAACAACAAATAAAATATTAAATAAAATTAATATTGAGAATTTAATTATAAAAACTATCATATGAGTAATAGATGCATCTCATAAAAATAAATATGTGCATAATACAAATTCTATATCAATGGAGTGGAAACTGAGATGAAATATCATACAATGATCAAACCACTGACGTGAGGATTAATAAGTGTATTTATTAGGTATAAAAATATAAATTTACACAGAAAATTTTAAATAAAACATAAAATAATAAAAATAATTACATTCAAAATCATATATATCAAAGACAAGGAATAGGTAATATAATCCAATGAAAATAAATTTTGTTATGAAACACTTAGTACTTGGTATGATTCATTTAATATTACCATGGATGAAATTATTTTAATTGAAACATAAATTAACAAAAAAAATTAAGAAATTATCTTAAAGAATTAAAAAGGAGCAGTGCGTGCACCATATTAAATATATTCAGTGGAAAACATTACAATATGCCTCAAAGAAGTGAAATTGAGATGAAATCTCTTCCCCCATGATTCCAATTAGTTGAATTTTATTTAAACTCTTGTATAATAGTTTTAAGCATGTTATTGTTATATAAAATATCCATATAAAATTTATAATATCATATATGATCCTTTTATATCATATTACCACTCATTCATTTATATAATTCATTATTACGATAGTTTTGTTTGCTAACTACTTCATTTTGTAATGCATGTTTTGTCTCAAAATTTCTAGTTACTGTGTATATGAAACAGATAAATCATATAAAAAATTATATTAATGTTATTAATATTACATTTATTCATTATAAACCTTTTTATATCTATTCATTAATGTTTCACAAAGATATTGAACTGCATCACTTTGTGGAGACGGTTGGTCGTATATATGCCCGAGAGACGATATCATTCCCTTATTGGGAAATATATTAGTTAAGTGAATGATATATAAATATTAAATAATAAATATAATTACCATTTTAATATATATATTCATTATTTCGATCATTATTACTATCCATGTGATTCAGTGATGGAAAATAAATTATTTCGGTTTGTGAGGTGGTAGTTCGTCGTACACAAGAGCGATGGATTTGTTTCCCATGAAGGAGGAGATGGATAAATATTATTACATAAACATAATAAAATATAATTTTACCATAGATACTGATGTTACTCTATTTTATCTATCAAATCAAAATGGATGTTTGTAAAAGGATAAGTGAAAACTAAATATCCCAGTGAAGACAATTTACTTCACTTAGAAGAACCTCCTTGGGATCTCCTATTAAGGACCATAAGATTTTTTTTGGAATAAAATCACCTATATAATGAGAAAAATAATTTTTAGTAAATATTTTGGAATTATCTTTTATCTAAATGTAATTATAAGTGTGATTAATTGAGAAGAGTAAATTCCCTTTTGTATGTGGGGCATGGGACCTTCTTGGAAACCACTTGGAAATTTCCAAATTGAATACAACATGATAATGTCGTTACCAAGAAATATTTTATAAAATTACATTGATTGAAATATTTTGTAGAATAATTTATAAATATTTCCATAAAATAGTATCTCAATAAGTTTAATTGGAATATATACCTTTTTATTTTGGTTTAACCCCCTTGTAAACTACATTTATCCTTAACTGTGATGATTTTTCTATTATTATTTTTCATTACTCATTATGACCAAAAATTATGTTAACATTATTAAATAATATAAATTATTAGAATATAAAATATTATATCAATTTGACAATATTATATTATCATAAGAGGTAGACTACAATTTAATGATGAACCTGTAAATCATGTCAAAAAATGGTTTATCAAGAAATGCATTTTTCAATCATATCATGATATTATATTAACTATATTACTAGTAAAAATAATGAGATGTATTTAAATTCAAATATTATTTTATATAAAATAAAAATTTCATTTAATTCATTCATCATTAAATATTTTTTTATTTAATTAAAATAGAGAACCATTATGCACTGAAAAACAGTTTTCAATAAAATATGTTTTTAAACCTAAAAATAAATATCTAAAAAAAATATACTAAAAAATTTATAAGTTTAATTAAATATATTAAATATAAAAAACAATTATGGTATTAATTGATATTACAAACATAATGGGGCTTTTAAGTTACTTAATTTCTTGAAAACAAATGATAGTTTAAAAAATTGTTATTTTTCACTATTCACTAAAAAATTTGTCTTTTTAAAAAATTGTCCATAATTTATTCAAAGATATTTATTAAATGGTAATTTAAAATAATAATTTATTACTTTCAAATATATTTTTTAAAAGTGAATGAATATATTTTTAAAATAAGTTCTCAAAAATAGGTTGAAATCATTTTTTATAAAAAAATAGTTTTTAAACATAAAATTGGAATTTTTTATTATTCTATGCATATAAAAATATTAGATTAATGATTTAAATAAATATGTAATATAATATATATGAAGGACCCCGGGACACCCTGAGAGGGGAGGGGTGAATCAGGGTGACCACTTTTTCTTTTAATGTGATGGATCCTGTTCCCACGTTGGTAGGAACTTGTTGAACCTGTGTGAAGATTATGATCAGAATGAAAACATTCACAAGCACAGAGAAGACACAACCATTTTTACTTGGTTCACCACTAAGGGCTACGTCCAAGGAGCATACGCCGACAGGTTTTCGGTCGTACCAAAATCTACTATACTTCACTAGCTGTAGATTACAAAAGTTCAGGTACAGTCGCTCTGTCCCAGGCTCACTGCCTTTACAAAGGTTCAGGGATAGCTCACTACTTCCCTCGGGTCACTCCCGTTGACTCCCCCTGGCTCACTGCTGTTGGTGAAGTCCCACTCAGTTTATAGACGTGATGGTCTATTCAATAGATTTTCATTGAAGTCTTTGCCTCTGCTCAGTATGAGACTCTGCTTGCATCGAAGTCCGAAATAGATGCACTAGAACGCACAGAACCACTGAACCGGATAACCAGAATGTGCAGACAAACCTTACTAACAATTGCACGCAACACCAACCCTTTGCGCGCAAAACCTTCCTATTGTGCGCAAAATTTACTTTTCGCGCGGAAAAATATTTCGCGCAAAAATCCCCTTTTCGCGCAACTCCGAATATATCGCGCAAGCCCCTTTACGAAATCCTTTTTCGCGCATCAGACCTCATATCTTCTCTAAGTCTTCCACACACCTGAATGAAGGGGGTCACCTCATATTTATAGGCGACTGAGACCCCTGCGCGCAAAATCCCCTTCGGCGCGGAAAATCTCTCATCTGGCGCGTAATATTTCGCATAGGTATCGTTTTCCGCGCACCTCTCCAGATATTTCGCGCAATCCATGTCTTTTCCATTTTTCTACGGTGTGATTCCGAAACACTATTTGCGCTAAAAACCTTGATCCACTATTTCGCGCATCCCGCTACTTTTCACGTCTAACTTAAGTATTTCGCGCAAGCCTCTTATATTTCGCGCACCACTTCCTTTTTGTGCGAACCTCCTTTTGCAGACAATCCATGTCTTCATTTTCCGATTTTGAGGCCCAAAAATTTGGCAAACACTGGGAAACAGCGCCACCTTCAATACTGTTGTCTGCTTGAACTGTATGATCACTTTGCTGGAACACATTCGGAACTTCCACTGAGGATTGACAACAAACACAAACCAAACTACAATTCCTGCATAGAACAACCATGGGTCCAACAATCTCCCCCTTTGGGTTTTTTGGCAATCACCAAATAAAATCAATATATCACCATCCACATGCATACCAAAAAAAAGCAAGGATCAACTCAGCCAGCACTCTAAGTCTACGTGAGAAATGCTCGGTGTAGAAAACAAGAGAGGAAGCTTGAATTGGGTTCCCATGTTTTGGAATGCTCAAATACGCTAAAGAAATTTTCTTACACTGAACTCTCATCATGTCACAGAAGCATTATATGTCCATAGACAATCCTGAATTCCTGAAATTATATTATACCTTTCCTTTCTCCCCCATTGAAAATAAACCCAAAGGCCGGTAAATTAATCAATGTTCCGCTCAAACCATACTCCCCCTTGATAGTATCTCCCCCATAAACCTGCATCACAGCCATAAACAGATAGAAAGAATTACCATAAACGGGGAGAGGGGACTTCCAGAGCCTCCTTATGCAGTAGGAGGTGGTCGAACACCGAGGTTCAACCGATGCTTCTCGAACACAGCCGCGGACAATGGCTTGGTTAGGATATCGGCCACTTGCTCATTAGTTCCAACATGATCCATTTTAATCACGCCATGTTCAACCTTTTCTTTGATAAAATGCTACCGTATTTCAATATGTTTTGTACGAGAATGATGAACCGGATTCTTCATAAGATCAATTTCACTTTTGTTATCACAATAAATCACCATTGGTTGCTGCACCTTATCACCAATATCTGTTAGCTGCTGCTTCATCCAAAGAAGTTGAGTGCATGCTTTTGTGGCGGAGATATATTCAGCTTCAGCAGTACTAAGAGAAGTACTTTCTTGTTTCTTGCTCAACCAGCCAACACATTTCTGCCCAATATAGAAAGCTCCACCACTAGTGGACTTTCTATCTACGACATCACCAGCCCAGTCAGCATCAGAAAATGCTGATAATTCACTGTCCCTGCCTGCAGCAAAAAATAACCCGAAGTTATGTGTACCTTGAATATACCTCATGATTCTTTTTACTGCTGCCATATGTTCCTCCTTTGGATTACTCTGAAAGCGGGCCGCAAGACATGTTGCAAAGACAATATCTGGCCTTCTCGCTGTCAGGTACAGTAGGCTTCCAATGATCCTCCTGTACATGGTGGGATCAACAGAGTTCCCATCCTCATGCTTTCCAAGTTTAGTTCCAACCGCAATCGGAGTTGACATTGGTTTGGAGTCTTGCATATTGAACTTCTTCAGCAGCTCTCTTGCATATTTTTCCTGAGAAATGAATGTGTATTCCTTCTTTTGAATCACTTGTAGCCCCAAGAAATATGTGAGCTCCCCCATCATAGACATTTCAAATTCTGATTTCATGTGGTTGGCAAATTCATCCACTGATTTCTTCCTACTGCCACCAAATATGATATCATCAACGTAGACAAGAACCATGAATTGATCTTTTGGAGAATTATTTACATAGAGATTGTGATCAACTCCTCCTCTTTTGAATTCCAACTTCTTGAGATATGAATCTAGCCATGAGTACCATGCCCGTGGTGCCTGCTTCAAACCATATAGTGCTTTCTTTAGTTTGCAGACCTTTGTTTCATCGGTACCCAAGACAAACCCCACCGGTTGTTCAATGTAGACTTCTTCTTCGAGTACACCATTCAAGAATGTTGTCTTAACATCCATTTGATATACTTTATATCCTCTTTGGAGTGCCATGGAAAGGAAAAGCCTGATTGATTCCAGTCTTGCAACTGGAGCAATGGTTTCTTCAACATCAATACCTTCAATCTGGGAGTATCCTTTACATAACAGTCGTGCCTTGTTTCTGATAACACTTCCATGCTCATCAAACTTATTTTTGAAGATCCATTTGGTACCAATCACATTGTGACCTTCGGGTCTCTGGACAAGATCCCATGTCTGATTCTTATCAATCTGATCTAATTCATCATTCATGGCTTTCACCCAAGATTCATCTTTTGCAGCTTCTTCGAATGAGGATGGCTCTACAACTGATAGAAATGCAGATTGCGTGGTATTCCTCATCCTTCTGGTTTGAGTGGGTGCACTCCTCTCCCCAATTATGTTGGATGGATCAATCTCAGCTCTTCGATTTCTCCTGTGAGGTTCAGTAGTATTCTCTTCAGCCATAGTTTCTTCTTCAGATTCTTCTTCTGAGTCAACATCATTATGTGATTGATGAGTGTTTTGAACAGCTTCCTCTATTTCTGCATTTGTAGTTTCTTCATGTTCACATTCTTCATGACATTCTATCACATCATCATATGACGTCCGTGAAGCATTTGTGGGTTTCTCTTCAATTATCTTAACATCATTGCTTTCCACAATCCTTCCCAAGCGATTGTTGAAACATTTGTAGGCTTTGCTGTTCATTGAGTAACCGAGGAAGATTCCTTCATCTGCGTTGTCACCATATTTCCCCTGATTTCCTTCTTTGTTCCTGATGAAGCACTTACTTCCAAAGACACGAAAGTATTTTAGAGAAGGCTTCCGTCCATGCCACAATTCATATGGTGTCTTCGTCTCACCCATGTAAAGTCCTGTTCGATTCTGAATGTACACTACAGCTTGAACAACCTCTTTCCAGTAATGTCGTGGAATACGACTCTCAATCAGCATAGTTCGTGCCATGTTGTTCACCTGTCGATTCCTTCGTTCAACAACTCCATTTTGTTGTGGTGTTCTCACAGCAGCTACCTCATGTTGTATCCCATGCTTCTCCAGATAATTTTCAAATTCAATGGACGTGTATTCTCCTCCATTGTCAGATCGCAACACTTTGATTGTTCGTCCAGTATCATTCTCGGCGATTCGCCGATATGTTTTCATGCAGTCAAGGACCTGTCGTTTCCGGTGAATGACCGTCACACATGCCATTCAACTGTAATCATCTATGAAAAGGACAAAGTACCTTTCTCCATGAGTTCCGGCAACATTTATTGGACCACAAACATCTGTATGAATCAGATCAAGAAGGTGAGATTCCTTTTTCCGCTTTGGCCGATATGAACTGCAGACCAGCTTCCCACGAATACAAGCATCACAGGATTTTTCACGCTCACGCTTCAGATTGGGGATGTCCATGACAATTCTCAATTTTGATATTTTCTCCATGTCTTGTTGATTGATGTGTCCCAATCTACGATGCCACAAATTGTTTTCTTCTTCAACAGTCATGTAACATACATTTTCTTCACTATCAACCTGATACAAGTTGCCTTCTGTTCTGCATCCTTTCATAAGTGAATTGCCGGTTTTTCCCTTGATGGTGCAGCCTTTCTGATTAAAAGTAACTATAAGTCCTGAGTCACAGAGTTGACTCACGCTAAGGAGATTATGGCGTAGCCCATCTACGTAAAGCACTTCAGTCTTCTTTAGTTCTCCATTAGCTAATTGGGTACTTCCACTCCCTTTGATTTTCAGAGCCCCATCATTACCAAATCTTACTGTACCATCAACATTCTTTATGATATTCGTTAGTAGGCCGGCATTACCCGTCATATGAGATGAACAACCGCTATCCAGAATCCAGGTACTGTTGTTCTTTGTGGCTTTGAGGGCTACCTCTGCAAGGTTTGATTTCTCAATCTTCTTCATTTCCTTCCATGAGACATTAGATTGAGTATATTGGACTGATGGCCTTTCAACTATCTCTTCCGCATACCCAGGTTCTTCATAGTCAAAGTCTTCTGTGAGAGGTGAGAAGCTGTTTAAAAGAGCAACACTATCTTGCTGAGGAGACTTGACTTGTCTTGAACTTCGGTATGAGGTGTCTATGTCTCTTCTCTGCCTGCAATTGACGGCCTTATGACCAAATTTAGAACAACAAAAACAATACCCATAGAAATTTTTTCTTCTATGAGAATTAGGATATGAGATTATTCTCCTTTGTTGAGCATCTATATCTTCTCCATTCATATAGCTTCTTGCCTCTTCACAATAAGACATGGTATGGCCCCGATAGCCACAGAATTGACACTTCATGAGAGGAAATGTCTTCTCACTTGAATTTCTCCTTATAGCTTCTTCCTTGGGAGAATAGTAAGATTGTCTGCCATTTTTGAAAGTTTGAGGATAATTTTCAGGTCTCCTTTTAGTTTGGATTGAGGGTTACTTTTTCAGCACTCTAGGTAACATTTCATCATGTTCAACTTTCATCTTGTCTTTCTTTTGGATCTTTTCACTTCCAGCAGTTGATGACTCAGCCTCACAGCCAATTCCACTCTTTCCCATGCAAGCAGGTCTTTGATCACTCAAGACTTTTCCAACCCCATCTGAACCACACTTGGCTCTTGCAAGTAATTCTGCATCTGAGAATCTTCCGAACTATATTTTCTTCCTCGATTCTTTTGGAACCGATTCTGTCTCCATTTTACTCCTTAGAGTAACTACTTCCTCCTCAAGACCCTCAACAGTCTTGGATTTTTCATCCAGTCTGGATGTGAGGTCATTGATGACCTTTGCCTGCTCTTCAATTCTCAGCTTCAGATCAACTGCATCATCATTGCTTTCAATTATTTTAGACTGTACCTTCACAAATTCTTCCAGTCGTTCAATTTCAGCTTCAAGGTGATCAACATATTCAGTTGATTCTTCTACAATTGATTTCCACTTATTGCAGCTCTTACATTTAATCTTAAGCTTACTAACTGCATCCTTAAGTTGCACCTCAGGATCTACACAAGTTCTCAATTGTTTTTCACCATCAATATCTTCTGACTTTTCAACAGTGGCCATCATAGAAGCATGGTTCCCAGTTTTGAATTCTGGTTCTTCTTCATCACAGAATTCATTGTCATCTTCTTCCTCTTCACAGACAAAACTCTTCCTTTGCATTTTCTTACCAGATTTGAAGTCTCCCTTTTTAAAGAACCTTCTTTGAGGCTTCTTGAAGTTTTCATCTTCACTTTCATCATCATTGATATTCTTCAAGCACTGAGAGGCAATATGCCCAACTTTTCCACAATGGAAACATGCGAGAGGTAACTTCCCTTTGAATTTCCCTTTCCCCTTCTGGAACTTCTTTGCAATGAGAGAAAGAATTTCTTTCTCTTCGTCATCATCACCGCTACTATCCTTTGATATTTTCAATTTATCTATGGCCTTGAATGCCATTTCCTTGCTCACCCGAGTCGTAGCATCCTCTGGTTTGACTCTCATTTCATATGCTACCAAACTGCTCAGTAAGTCATCTAGAGAAAGTTTGGAATTATCTCTTTCCTCAAGAGCTGACACCTTCGCATTATACAGAGGTGGAAGTCTTCTTAATATTTTCTTTACAATATCAATGTCTTTGATTTCTTCGCCTAGACCTCGAATTGCTCCAACCACTTCAGTAATTCGATTGAAGAAAGAGTCTGCATTCTCGTCTGGATGCATCTTCAGATCATCAAACCGATTGTGTAGCACTTGTAGTTTCGCCTCCTTCACTTTGCTATCACCTCCATAAATATTCTCAAGTTTATCCCACATAGATTTTTCTGAGGTGCAATTCATCACCTTCAGGTAAATCTGATCAGAAAGGGCTGTAGTGAGAGCATTCTGTGCTTTAGCATCTGCATCAAGAAGTTTCCTGTCTGTTTCTGTCATAGCCAGACCTGTTGGATCAGTGACATGTATTCCTTACACAGTAGAAAAAAGAACTTCCATTCCAAGAGATCTTAGATGAGATCTAATTCTGTTCTTCCAGATCTGGAAATTACTTCCATCGAAGTGAGGGACTCCCCTGACATTGATCGTGTTTTCCATGATGAAGAAGGTCAGATTCAACGCCAGCAACCTCCCTCTGATACCACTTGAAGGACCCCGGGACACCCTGAGAGGGGAGGGGTGAATCAGGGTGACCACTTTTTCTTTTAATGTGATGGATCTTGTTCCCACGTTGGTAGGAACTTGTTGAACCTGTATGAAGATTATGATCAGAATGAAAACATTCACAAGCACAGAGAAGACACAACCATTTTTACTTGGTTCACCACTAAGGGCTACGTCCAAGGAGCATACGCCGACAGGTTGTCGGTCGTACCAAAATCCACTATACTTCACTAGCTGTAGATTACAAAAGTTCGGGTACAGTCGCTCTGTCCCAGGCTCACTGCCTTTAAAAAGGTTCATGGATAGCTCACTACTTCCCTCGGGTCACTCCCGTTGACTCCCCCTGGCTCACTGCCGTTGGTGAAGTCCCACTCAGTTTATAGACGTGAGGGTCTCTTCAATAGATTTGCATTGAAGTCTTTGCCTCTGCTCAGCATGAGACTCTGCTTGCATCGAAGTCCGAAATAGATGCACTAGAACGCACAGAACCACTGAACCGGATAACCAGAACGTGCAGACAAACCTTACTAACAATTGCGCGCAACACCAACCCTTTGCGCGCAAAACCTTCCTATTGTGCGCAAAATTTACTTTTCGCGCGGAAAAATAGTTCGCGCAAAAATCCCCTTTTCGCGCAACTCCGAATATATCGCGCAAGCCCCTTTACGCTATCCTTTTTTGCGCATCAGACCTCAGATCTTCTCTAAGTCTTCCACACACCTGAATGAAGGGGGTCACCTCATATTTATAGGCGACTGAGACCCCTGCGCGCAAAATCCCCTTCGGCGCGGAAAACCTCTCATCTGGCGCGTAATATTTCACGCAGGTATCGTTTTCCGCGCACCTCTCCAGATATTTCACGCAATCCATGTCTTTTCCATTTTTCGACGGTGTGATTCCGAAACACTATTTGCGCCAAAAACCTTGATCCACTATTTCGCGCATCCCGCTACTTTTCGCGCCTAACTTAAGTATTTCGCGCAAGCCTCTTATATTTCGCGCACCACTTCCTTTTTGTGCGAACCTCCTTTTGCAGACAATCCATGTCTTCATTTTCCAATTTTGAGGCCCAAAAATTTGGCAAACACAGGGAAACAACGCCACCTTCAATAATGTTGTCTGCTTGAACTGTATGATCACTTTGCTGGAACACATTCAGAACTTCCACTGAGGATTGACAACAAACACAAACCAAACTACAATTCCTGCATAGAACAACCATGGGTCCAACAATATATATGTATATATATATATATCATTAAAATCATTCACAAATTTTTCTTAATTTAATTTATTAATATAAATACTCATTTCACACATGAAAATAAGTTTTGAGAAAACTATTTTTTATTAATTCTCATTTCTAATAAATTGATAACATGTGAAAATTTTAACTTGTGTTAATAATATAAATTTCATAAGTTAGTAATTAAAATTCAGATCACCAAATTTAATGCATATTTATTTAAATAATATATTTTATAGTTCATTTAAGGACATTGTTTCTTGTTGAATATGATACTGAACATAATATACATCATTTAAAATCATATCGTGTCTCAAGGAAAACTAAGAATGTCATGATTTCATAATGGTAAATGAAAATAAAGTTTACCTATAGATAAATATAAATTAGAATGATATCAATATGGTGTGTGTAATATTGGGAAACATATAGACATACTATGATAAGATCATATAAATACTCAGGTGGAACCATATATCACCATATTGATGCGTTCCTAGTCAATGGACAACTCACTGCTCAAACATATCCTCACTGATGGAACTCCCCAATTTAATTCAATATCAGAAGGATTATATTTAGAATAGTTATTACAAGAAAATAATCACTTCTCAATCCCTCATTTTTATTTCTAGGATCCCCATGATAATATCTGTAGATTCCATTATTTTTCATATATTATTATTAAATCATTTCTATGAAAAAAACATAAAAAATATCATCTAAAATTAATAGGTTTAGTATATTTAGAAGACAGGGTTCATAAATCATGGGTACACAAAAAAATTTAATCATTATTAAATTAAATCAACATAATAAATTTAAAAGATCTTGTGTTCTTCGTGGTATATGTATTCACCTAAGGATATAAATCAAAAATATGGTGATAACAAATCATATTAAGGGGATGAATAAAATGAAAAAAACATGACACAAGAATTAATATAGAAAATGAATCGGCAGAATCACCATCACCTTATCATAATAAATGGTTCTTCATCATGATCATGAATTAATCATTTTAAAGTACCCTTGAATGCGGCATGTGAATAATAATGAGAAATCATAACATAATTCTCAAATCCCAATCATATGTCGTGGAAAAATGTAATGCCTCGACTCTAGATGCCCAAAGATGATGCCTTAATTTATTAAATAAGAATAATTTCAAAGAGGAAAATCCCTAAGGACTAACCAGTTAAGAAATTTTGGAAAACTATATTACATTCATGATACCCATATTACATTTTGAAGTAGAAAATTCAACATAATACAAAACAGAAACAAATAAATTTCATACATGAAACTCATTCTATTAATACATCTCCATATTTTTGGGAAAGGAAAAAAATAGGGTTAATATAAATTTCTTATTAAGGGTAAGAAAACATCATAATTACTCATGATTCCATAATAATAATAAATATTTAATGGATACTAATTGAACACACATTCCTTTTAATCAACTGCATATTGCATAGTGATCATGGAAAGGTATGTAACGGGAAAATATGTCAAATAATTAATAAAATATGAATGGAATTTATCTATTTAAAATATAAAAAATAAAATATAATGGATAAATAATAAATAAAATATAAATTAATTTTATTCATAATTATTGGACGTCATATTTGAGGTACAAGAAATCGTATACAATCAAGGCTGTTCATACGACAGTGTAAAACTACAGGTAGAATCCCATTTAATTTGCCCAACTGATTTTTCTCATAATAATATTCCAATGAATTGAGGGTATATATAAATTATTAATGAAATTAAATGACAATGTGGATGTATATATGCCACCTTAAAGTGAATTTGTTCATAATAACAAATAAGTATTAGTAGAATGTAAATTGAGACAAAATCCATTACAACGTTGGTAACATCTGAATAGAAAATAAAAAAGTAATAATAATAAAATTATACATTTAAATAAATTTAAAAAAGAATAATTAATGACATAATGTACCAAAATTGGTATTTATACACCACAAGAAATAATTATGTGGTGAATACGACATTTATCTCATAGAATTAATAGGTGAGATGAAAATACATTAGATGACATTTCTTTTGGGGTGATCACCCTCTAACAAATTATATTGTGGTTTTAATAATGTTATTAACATATATAATAAACATATTAATATTTATAATATCATATATAATCTTCTTATAATATCTTATTACCTGTCTTTTAAAAATAATTCATTGTTTCACTATTTCAGGAGTTATTTTCCTAGTGTTTCGAGTATGCTTGCACTTGTTATTTTGGATCTTCTTACATAGATCAAGATTTAATCATATTTAAAAGGAAAAAATATAATTAGAATATATATTCAATATATATGTATTTATAATAGTCAATAATAATTGGATATAAGATATGAAATGCACCATTCATGGAAATGGTAGGCCGTACGTACGCATGAATGCTACTTCCATTTTTTTGTCATATTTAAAACAATTAAAAGTAAATATTATATATATATAGTTTAATTCTAGTATAATATTTATTTCATATATTTTACATATGTTTATTAATACAATACACGAATGACGATTGTGTATCCTATTTAATGGATGCATGTGAAATTGTAACTATAAATCTTATAATAAAAAAATATAATTATATTTAAAATACTAAAGTTATTATATAATCAATATATAAAAATAATTTAATATTTGGACAAGAAAATTAAACAAAATTGATTCATAAATAACATGACCTCTTATTCAGGTAACTCCATCTACTTTATACTAATTGACATGCTATGTTTAATTATTGAAAAAATTGATCCATATAAATGATTTTTTGGATATCTGAGCCTTATTTGGGTAGGTTTTTGATGATGTAAATGTATTCAAAGGTATAAATAAATGGTAGGGGTTAGTGCCTTTTTTAATGGAGTAGTGACGTTCTTGTAACTACTAAAAGGTACACACTATTCGTAGGTCTCCCTTACTTAATTTGCTTAAATTAATGGTTAATATTCAATAAAAGGGAGTATATGATCTGAATATAGCCATAAAATGTATGTTTGAAATTTTTTATGTCATTTTGGACCTCATGTTTATGGTTTAGACCCTCATTAATCTTAATTTTACCTTAATTGCTGTTATTAATTTTAACTGCATTCACTAATAATTTTGGAAAAATAATATGTTTTAAATAATAGAAATTATATGTTATTATTACTATTAAAAATATTTTATTCATTTTTCTAAATTAAAAACACATATGTGGGCTAAATTAATTTAAATTTAATCTCATAGATGTGATGACAAAGCGGGGTTTTTAATGTCAAAATGTTCAAAAAAATGAAATGTTTTTATATCAAACTTCAAGGTAAAATATATTTAAATTACATATATAATATTAATGGATTTATTATTTATATAAGTATAAATTAAATCCAATTTAAAAAGTAATTTATCCTTATAAATCATTTCTATGAAAAGTGATTTTCAATTAAAATTTAGTATTTTTCACTATTCATTAAAAAAATGAATCTTCATAGAAAATTAAAAAAAGTTACCCCAAAGATTGTTTTTAGATTTTACATTCCAAAATTAAATTTTATAGGTGATTTAAAATTTTTTACAGTTCCAAATTTTAGATTTACAAAATGTTTTCCATTAAAAGGTGGAAATTTTGCCTTTAAAAAATGTATCTTTTTGGTGTATTATTGGTTTTGTTCTCATATTATGAGTATAAATTATATTGGATTAATTTCAAAATATCTTATTAAATATATAATATTTTAATTTTATTAAAATTATCCAATCATATTAATTAATTCATGTAATTAAGCTAAAACACCTTTTGGAAATAAAAATAATTTTTAAATAAACACATTTCCTTTATATTAAATTTGTTTCTATGTTTAGTTCTATTTAATTGGTAACAAATGAACTCAACAACATATTTATAAGTTATTTAATTATTTTAATAACTATAAATTTAATATCACAATTATATATTTTTATATTAAATAATATTGTGTTAATAATGTATTGTTGTTCAGTAAAACTCAGTACTACATGTATTGAAAACATCTATATGGAATAGAAATATAGCTATAATTTTATGATGGAGATAGATAGATAACATGTTCATGGGAGAGTTTTTGACCATAAATCCATGAAATAGAGGTGTAGAAAGGGTCATTGATATCTTAAAAATGATGATAACAAATGAATTTTTTTAAGACCATTTTCTTAGAGTTGGGGAATTATATCATTCTATATTAATGTATGAAAATATAATTACTTGAAACATTTCTATTTCATGTGCACAATATTATCCTTTGGTTATGTTTTGAACTATTTCTACTTAATATACTAGAACATATTGCATCATAGGTTTATATAATGTAATAACCACTAAAACCACTTTTTATGTTCAACATTAATCATTCCATAAAAGATAAACCATTCTAATAGATTATAATAATCTACTTTAGAATCACATCCATGGTATTTTGTTGTATCCAATTTGATTTAATCATATAAATTATAACATTATCTAAAAATTATTTTATCAAAATTAGGAAAATGTTAAAGTTTATATTTCCCTCAACAATGTGTTTTCAAAAAATATTAACTTACTACTGAATAACGTTTTGTGGTTATCAGTACTGATCAACACAATCCTTTAAATCCTTGATGAAAAAAACTAATGTACGATGCTTATATATTCCACATTACTTATAACCATGAAATAATCAAAAAAATTAAAACATTATTCAATGATCTAAATATAGGAGAATATTAATCATTCCACACCTTTTATATTAGTTTTATAGTCATGGATATCTCTCACTGTCCACTTTTGTAGTAGTTTCCACTGATTCTTAGGGAATTCATTTGCATAGTTCCCCATATCCTTGAAGTGGTTACACTGAATAGAATAATTTTTTTCATGCCTTTTCAATATTTAACATGATTACCCTTTCCACACACTTATTAAAAATCCTCAAACCATTCAATCATTTCCCAAGGTGATTCTTCCCATTGTTATAACATGTCAGATAATCATTCCTTCCAATCTTCCTTTTACTTATTATTTTCTCTTCTATAATCTTGTTATCCTTATTCCATTTTAATCAATAAGACATGGATAATATTTTCTATATCTCTTTAGTACATGAAACTATGTACTCATATAATTGTAATCTTTGGGAGACTATTTTCCATCAAAATATTGGGTTATGAGCATAAAAGAAATTATCAATCTTACACATTAGACAATGTTCAATGGTTAGGTTCTCATTACTTCTACGATGTTCCAATTCTAAATGATGACATCAAGTATGTTATATTTAACAAGCCAAAGTTTTATCAATGAATATTCAATTATTATAATTACGTCATATGGTATAAACATAAAAGAGAACACAATATAAGCTTTATAAATGATGAAATCAAGAAATAAGAAGCGTTTTGAAAAGATTAAGAACCTATACTAATGAAATAGCGACTTGACCTTTGGAATATTAATATGACCCATATGAATAGTTAACCAAAAAATTGAATAGAAACCTCACCAATTAATGTATAAATAAAATACCTTCATCTTATATGTGAAAATATGACATAAATATATCATTGTATAAGTAAATAATTATTTTAAACATTATTTATTAAGTGTTGGTATTTTTATAGGTCAGAAATTTTTAATTAAATTTTTGATTAATTTAATAATAAAAAATAAAATTTATTATTATAAAATTTATTCATTAATTAATATTTTTATGTATCCATATTATGAGAAAATATTTTGTGACATTAATTAAAATTTCAAAGTGTTAGAAGAGTAATTTTAATTTTAAATTTTTTATTTTTTTATGTAAATGATTATATTAAGTATAAATATATATTTCTCATGTATATAAAATAATTTTCACAACATGAATGTTATTTTTAAAATCTACACATTAGAAATTAGTTGGGGTAATTTTTTGTATTTTTCTAATATACTTGAATTTTTGTGAACTGTAAAATACGATAATTTATAGTATATACACATTATAAGTTAAATAAACTATTAATTCAGTTATGGATGAAGTAATCACAATTTTTTTAAACTCACATGATCTAATTATTTTATTTAGTCTCAATAATAAACACAATTTCTTGTCTGGAGTAAAATAATAACTTATATTGTAAAATAACCAGAAAGTACTCATCTCCTCTACAATAAATACCACCCCTCAACACCTCTTCTCCTCACACATATCATGCTTGGATCATTATCCAAATTACTCAAATTATTCTTCCCAATCCTCTAGACAATTTCTATGAGATGATTTCTTTAACAAAACTCTAAAACTGGTCCCCAATGGAGGTTCTCCAGAAGAAAGAATCATGATGTAAAACCCTATTTCATTTTCTTTCAATTTCTGTTGAAGTTCCAATTTTTTATTTTTATCTCCCCACCTTCCCAAATAAAATTGTTATTAAAAGTCTCGTATCAAACATATAATGGTTTTTTATCATTTTTATAGAATAATTCTTCAACAAATCTCTTCTCCTATCTTATTAACTTTATGAATGAAGACATTGTCTGTGCGGTGCTCATTTACCACCTTCATGGACGACATGCTTTCATCATTAAATTTTGTATTCAAGGATTTTCATGAAACCATTTTTATGGTTTAATGAGATTATAATATATGGATTATTTCTTATTTAATTTCATGTATAAATTTTTTACACATGATATTAATTTATAATCTAAATGTGATCGTTGTAATAAAAAATGAAAAATTAATCTACAAGATTGTCATTAATTATTTATCTAATAAATCATCATTAGTTCTTGAAAAAACAGGATTTTAATATTATATAAGTTCAATAATAACATATCTATTCTATTATATAAATATATCCTCATTAAACATGATTTTCCAAACACATATACAAGTAAACAGATCATGAAAACCAAGGACATAACATTCCCAAACAATGAAATTGATCAAATTAAACAATCTGAAAGTCCAAATATGATCCTAATATAATAATAATAAATAAAATAAATATATAAAAGATTATGTAATTATTAATTAATTAATAAAATTTTATTATTCCAGACATTATGATTATGGGAAAATTTGTTTCGGACATAATGTAAGGGATTCTACCTAAACTTCCATTTTTTTATGTTTATTCGTTGTCTCTCTTTTTCAAAATATAATACTTCATTATTTTTATGTACTTATTATTAATGATGTTTAAATTTTCCAAAATTATTTATCAAGATCCATTAATCCTTTCTTTTTTATGATATTAATGTTTTTAGTAGGATCATTACTCAATTCATCCCGATAAGCAAGCCCGATTTAGGGGAACTTCCGGAATTCTTACACAATATCAAGTCCTATATATAATATATTTTATAAAATCAATATTTTTCTAAAATAAATCATTTTTTATGAATACATTTTTGTTTCTCCTCTACATTAATATAAAATATTATTACATTTTCTCCTTTAAATGCTCTTTAATATTTACCATAAATCACACTAATTTTTTTTAATTTTGTAGTTTCTTAAATACTATTTTTTCATGTTATCACTTAATTTTCACAGAAATAATCATGATATATGCATATTTTCCTTTATTAATGTCTATGTATGTTATAATTCCTTTCTTTCATGTACAATTTTATGATACTCCCATTTATTATGATTTTTACAAGATACCCAATTATTTTCATGGGTAACCCTTAAATTTATGATCGATTGAATTTGTGTGATTCATTAAGTGGACCATATATTTAGGAACAAGTTTTGATGGGTGTTCCAATATATTTCTCTAATGAATTGTGTAATATTTATTCCCATGAGATGTTATGTGCAACAATCTCAATGGTTAGACTTAACTCCCATGCCTCAATGTGTAACGAGACTTGACACATGCTACTCAATGTGAATTGATCCTTGAATCCTAATAATGTTATGTTTTATGTTATTGTGAAATTAATATGAATCCATGATTATATCAACTCATGTTCTATATGTTGAGATTCATTAAATTTAATCATGTTCCATGCTATTTTATTTTATTATGTTATGACTCGTAACCCATGTGTTAAGATTTATTCTTATATTTATTCCATTATATAGATTTTAGCTCATAACATTGATCATGTTATCTCCAAGTTATCCTATGTATATGTAAGGTCTCAAATGATGTTATGATATCTTAATGGATGATTAAAAAAATGTATTTTTAGTACCATTTTTTCAATTTTATGTACCTAGTCATGCAAGGAACTAGACTTCATGATCCTAGGCTTGTAATTTGATGTTTAATTACAATCAAAATCATTTAATAATATGTGTAAATATATACTGTTTCTAAAGTTGGTATCAAATGAAAATTTTAGTTATTTTATGAGATAAGGTATTGATCACTTTAGGAAGAACCATAGGGATAAGACTAAGTATGATAACGCACCACTAAATTTTCAATATTATAGAGTAAGTGGTTTAGCATGAAAATATGCCGGTGTCTTGATAACAGATTTTTTCATGGTTCTTTCATAGATGTACCTATGTGTCACAACTCGGACAATGTGTTACGGGCCTGACTCGGGGTCACGTGGTACATGACAACGAGCCTTACTATGCACCTAGTTTGACACTCCTATAGGATAGGATTTGGCTATTTCATAATATCATTAAGAAGCATTATTAAGGGAAAAAATAAATGACCATAATAAAATATAATAGGAAATAGATCATGGATAACGTAGATGAAACCTAGGGAATTAGAATTTAGGATATACATTTCCTTTACAATTTTATACATTTATGTTCAAATCTTCCTTTCATTATGGTAAAATTTTAAGTACTAAAGTCCCCTAATTGAACATTATTTTTCATAGTTAATAGAGGGAAATTGAAAAACACCTTATAATAAACAATGTTATAGGAAATGTGATGATTTCCCTAATGATATACAAAATATGATTGAAATCGGTGGTCAAAACATCATGAGTGTATATATCCAACTGGATCAAGTAATAAATAATAACTTGAATCATGTGGAACAACCTCCATCTCCAAGGGAATAGAAAATTTCCATCAAATTATTCATGTGGTATGGCCTCCCATGTTTAATGTATATTCTTATCCCCACCTCACATAACAGTGGATTTAATCATTTGAAAAGATATTCTTTGTCCTCTAATACACATAATAAGAGAAAATTGTGTTAGTGGTCTATTGTTTTGATAGGGAAGCCAATTAGTAGTGAAAAATGATAAAAAATACAATGTTTAAAGAGGAAATTGATTCTATGGATTGGGAAAAATTAAAGAAAATGTTTTTCAAAATATATTTTCCCCAAACACTCCATCTGAAAATGGAGTGACAGTTCATCAGACATAAGAATCGGGATGATTCTATTATGGTGTATAAAGAAAACATTAAAAGCTGTGAATTATACACCACCATATTTGTCATGAAAATTGAAATCAAAGTGAATTTATTCTTTAGATGACTAAATCCAGGTCAACCAAAAGTGCTGATGATTTGAGACTTTGAAATTTATAATGAGATTTTCCATTATACCCTCATGGAAGAAATGGAGATCATAGGCTATTAATGGTATCATGGGATCTATGAAAAAAGAAAAAAAATTGAGTCTAATTTTGGTGGATCAGCAAATAAATCTAATCATGGAAAAAACACAGAGTATCCCACATGTTAAAATTGTTGGAAGAAGCATCCTTGGGACTATCTAAAGAGAACCTGGAAATGCTTCAAATGTGGAATAATGAAGAATCTGGATACGAAATACCAAAGATATATGAAAAATCCCACTAATATGGTAGAATAATGGAAGGTTAAAATCAACACTCATCCAATAGTGCATTGTTTCAACTACAAGTAACATGGGAATTTTTCGATCAAAGCCCCAAAGATGAGGCATGTTGGTGGAAATCAACAAAAACCACCAAGGCAATAAAGAATTTATTACATTATCACAGTTATTAATGTGTAGTCGGGAAATGATGTGGTGATAGGTATGCTAGTTATTCTTCCATGAATAAATAAAGTACTATTTGATTCTAGTTATAAACATTCTTTCATATCGGGACAACTTGATAGAACTATTCAAACACCACCTAATATTTTAGAGGTTGAGTTATTTATGAGAACATCTAATGGGGAAATTATTGTATCTAATGTAAATGAATCCTCCCTAGTTAATGTATGTGGACTAAACCTCCTAGAAAATATTTTCATACTCTCTTTGGTAGAGTCTCTAGATATTTTGGTCATGGATTGGTTATCATAAAACAAAGACACCATCAACTGTCTGGAAAGGGATATCACTCTTCACATCCTGAAGTATCCTCTAATTCATTTCACGTAAAAGAAGGAATATGAATATAATTTATTCTATCATCTCATGTGTGGATATTACTTAATTCTGATAAATTATATCTTGCTAAAATTATTGAGAAAAAGGAGATGATCATTCTCGAAGACAAGCCCATCATGAGAGATTTCACTGATGTACTCCCTAAATAATTTATTGGTTTTCCCCTTGACCGAGAATTTGAGTTATAAATTGAACATATTCTTGGATATATTCCTATATCAAATATACCTTATAGAATATTAACATTTTATCTAGAAGAAGTGAAGAAGTAGTTATACAAGAATATTTAAAAGGGTCTTATAATCCTAGGATCTATACTATAGGGTGCACCAATCCTCTCCATCATGAATAATGACGGATCAATGAACATATTCAGCAATTATCATGAGCTAAATAAAATAATGATAACTAACAATAATCCCCTAAAACAGATAGATAACTTGTTCAATCAGCTACATGGGGATAGTTATTTCACAAAGATGTACCTTTGGATAGGATATCTCCAATTAAAGGTAAGGAAGAAAGATATTCACAAGACTATTGTTCAAGAGAGTTATGGACACTCTGATTTCATATTGATTCCCTTTGGACTCACTAATTCTCTAGTAATATTAATGGACATAATAAATAGAGTATTTATAGATTACCTCAAAAAATTATGGTAGTCTTTATTGATGATATGATCATATACTCCAAGTGCATGGAGTAACATGGGAGTATTTGAATACTATGATAATGAATTTTAAATTGATAATTTATATGAATATTATAGTAAATGAGAGTTCTGGATGGGAGATGTATCATTCAGGGGGTGTTTTATCACCTGCAAAGTAATATCCATGGACTCTTCCAAAAAAAGGCCAATGAAGAGTGGCCAAATCCAACATGTGTAATAGAGATCCATAGATTTCTTGGTCTATCTGGGTATTACCGACCATTTGTGAAGAAATTATCAAAAATATCAAACCCAAAAACCAAGATGAAATTATTTGGAGTCATGTTTTTCTAGACTCAATAATGTGAGGGAATATTTAAGGAGCACAAAACAAGGCTTATCACCATGCCAGTATTCTCACTCTTGACAACTGGATAACTCTTGGAGGTATTAAAATATGATTCAAAGAACATATAAGCTTGTGAAATGATGAAAAATGTTAAAGTGATAGCCTAAACCTCATGGATGTTGTAAATTCATGCTAAAAACTATCCTACACATGATCTTTAGTTGGATGTTGGGATCATTAAATCCAAAATTAAGAGGAATTTTGTATAATGGGAGAATTGTGAGATATATAATAATAATTGGAGTCTCAAATATGTATTCACACAGAAGGTGATTAATATGTTCCAATGAATATGGTTAGAGCTCATAAAGGATTATGACTACTCAATCCACTGCCATCCAGCTATGGAAAATAAAGTGGAAGATTCTTTATGTAGGAAGGATCCAACATCTCTATAAATGATCAGAATTGATAATGATCAACTCATCTTAGAGTTAAAAAGGATTTACTGGGTAATCATTATGGGAGGAACATCATTAATCGTTTCTCAAATAATTTATCAACCATCCAATGTTGATAAAATAAATGATGGTCAATGAAATGATGTTGAAATTTAGAAAAGGGTGGAAGTTATATGAAATAGAAAATCATATGAGTTCAAGATCAGTGAGGATTGAGTCATAATATTGGGGCCACATCTATGTGTACCATAAATTCCATAAATAAAGATAGATCTTCTGAATGGATTATATATCTCAACCATCTCTATTCACTGAGGGAGCATAAAGTTGTATCACGATCTATAGGAGAAAATAGTTTGGAACAATATGAAAGGGTAGATCAATGAATACACATCAATGTTCACAGTAGGTTAGAAAGTGAAGGCTGATTGCAAAAAATCCAAAGTTATGATGCAACCATTAGCCATAATAATATAGAAGTGGGAAAAATCATTAAGGACTTTGTCACTGGACATCCAACGAAATATATAGGAAACAATTCTATATGGGTTATCATAGATTTTCTTATAATTATAGATCATTTTATTGAAATTAAATAGATCTTCTCACTGTATCAACTTGCATGAATATACATCAAAGTAGTGGTAAGGATGCATAGAGTACCCCAATCTAATAAATTTGACTGAGATCTAAGATTCACTTCCATGTTTTGGAAAACAATATGACATGCTTTAAGCACTGAGATGAACTTTAGTATGTCCTATCATCCTCAAACTGGTGGAAAATCTGAGCATACAATTCAAATACTAGAAGGAATGTGGAGATAATTTTCTATGGAATTCAAAGGAAGATGGAACTAACATATGCCTTTGGTCACATTCTATAATAATAATACATTCCACGCCATTATCCAAATGGATCCATATGAAGAACTTTATGGGAAATGGTGTAGAACAGTGGCACAATGGGATGAAATCAGTGAGCATAAGCTGCTATGACATGAAATTGTTAGAGAAATTGGGGAAAAGGTGAAAACCATTTAACAAAATATCAAGGAAATCAAAATTAGATAAAATAGTTATTCATACGATCTTTTCCAGGACACATATTTTAATGTTGGAGACATGATATTCCTCTGTATTTCTCCATGGAGAAGGATCGTGAGATTCAGGATGAAAGGGTATCCATGTCCAAGTTATATCCGTTTCTTCGAGATCCATGATCACGTTGGACTTGAAAATTATTGACTAACACCTCTATGCACCATGTATCATATACAAGATGTATTCCACTTATCCTTATCAAGGAACTATATACCAGATCCTTCACATGTACTAAATTCAGAGTTGGTATAGATGGAGAAGGATATTTTTATGAGGAATAGCTAGTGAAGACCATGGATAAAAAAGATAAAGTTCATCACAACAAGACTTCTCACCTAGTAAAATTATATTAGCAGAACCATATGGATGAGGAGTCTACATGGGAACCAAAGGAAGCGATGAATGATTATTACCAACACATATTTCCTCCTTAATATGTAAAATGAAATTGTAAGGGTGAAATTTCATAAGGGTGGAAGAATGTAATGGCCCAAAGTTTTATAAATGAAACTTCCCTTATTATAATTATTTCATATGGAACAAACACATAATAGATCACAAAACATGGTTCTAAAATGATTATAGAAACAAATAATAAGTGTTTCTAGAAGTTTAGTAACCTATATCTATGAAATAGTAACATGACCTTCAAAATAGTAATGTGATCCTTATGATTAGTAAACTCTCCTGTTGAAAAGTAACCTCACCAATGAATTTATAAATAAATTTATCCATCATATAAGTGATAATATAAGGTAATCATATCATAGTATAAGTAAATCAATATTTTAAAATTTAGTAATTAAGTGTTGGTATTTTTAGGTGTGAAATATTTAATTAATGTTGTAGTTAATTTAATAATTAAAAAAAATATTTTCAAAAAATTTATTCATAAAATAATTTTATAATTTCTTAATATTATTACATAATTTTGTGAACGTAATTAATATTTCATGTCATATAAAAGCAGTTTTAATTTCCAAATTTGTATGTTCCAAGTAAATAATGATTTTAGCTAATATTAATATTTCTCATATACAGAAAATTAATTTCATAAAATGGAGTTCATTTTCGTTATTCTACATGTGAAAAAAAATTTATGGTAAATTATTGGGATATTCTGAAATTCGTGAAATTTTAGTGAAAGGTAATATAATTTAATTTATGATATATATACAGTATAAGTTTCATACACTATTCTTCAAGTCATGGATAATATAATCACAATATTTTCAAACTAACATGATCTATTTAATGTATTTAGTCTGAGGAATCTACAATATTTCTTGTATTGAGAAAAATAAATGTTTTCACAAAATTAATGAAAAAAACCTCTCTCCTTCACTATAAATTCCTCCCCTCACCACCTCTTCTTGTCACACCTCTAAATAATTGATCATGGTATAAATTATATCCAATAATCCTTCCAATACTATCCCCCACATCAATTATTTTTTGGTCTTAACAAAATACCAAAACCTATCCCCTATGGAGGTTATCGAGAAGAAGGCATCAGAAGGTAAAAACCTCTTCTAATTTATTTCAATGTCTTTTAATGTTCCTTTATTTTCATTTATATCCTCACCTCCGATCATAAAAATGGAATTAAAACTATTTTATCATATAGATACTGGACTGTTATCATGTTGATGTAATAATTATTCTTCAAATATTTTCTCTTCTCTCTTTTACTTTATGAATGAAAATGTAACGACCCAAAGTTTCATTAATGGAAATCCCTCTTGATCTAAGTAAAATTTCCTTTATGTTTATATAAAATGTCATCTTCTTTGTTTTTATGTTAATAATTTTGACTGTTGCTAATATAGCCGTTGAAAAGTGATCACATGATTAGTATAAATATAAGGCTTTAAAAAATACAAATTTACTCTGACAAAGGAAGTGATGGTGTAACGACCCAAAATTTCATTAATGGAAAATCCCTCTTGATCCAGTTAAATGTTTCTTTATGTTTTTATAAGATGTCAACTTCTTTAGTTTTACGTTAATATTTGTGACCGTTACTTTTATAGCCGTTGAACATTGATCATCTGGGTAGTTTAAATATAAGGCTTTAACGAAACCATTTTTTACTCAGACAAAGGAAGCGATGGCCTCATCCAGTAGAATTGCCCCTTACGAAGCCCATTTGTTGGAGCTCGGAAAGGAGGTGGCGTCTTTGGGCTTTGCCCTTGACCAAGCCCAAGCTGAGCTTCATCAAGTCAAGCTCGAACGTGATCGTCTACGGGAAAAATGGAAGTTGATAGAGATCACCACTCGAGCGATGTTATCCGAGCAACCCCAAGAGTCTGTCACCATCGCACACCTTACCCTTAGGTCTTATGCGGCTATTTTAAGGGGTTATGTAACAAATAAGTAGCACCATGTTCATGTACATTATTTTTGTATATAATAATGAATATAATTTCTAGTCATTTTTGATGCATTGTAATTAGTTTTTAAAGTACAAATGATGTTTTTAGTTATTATTTAATTAAGAATTATATTTTATTAAATTAAAGGATTTTTGAATTAAATAATATTTTAATAAAATATTATTATTAATATTAAATTAATTTTTATTAAATATAAATGATCTTATAATTTTATGAATGCAATTAAAATTTTTATTAAGGTTTGAAAGCCATTTCTGTCAAAACCCGTGAATTTTTTATAAATGTCGGTTTTTATTTTAAAAGTGCAAATTCACATATTTAGAAAATTATTTAGATAAAATAAATATTATTTTTGGAATCAGGACGTCGAAATTATCCAACGGTGAATTTTTCATAATTTTCTGAGACAGTCCAATTTTTGGGTAAAAATTAAATACCTTTTAAATATATAATGTGATTTATGACATCATAATGACCCAATGGTGATGTAATAAAATACCATAATCCTTAGGTTCGGCCAATATATGTTTTATCATTAAAATAATGAGGTTTTGGGTTTGTTTGAATCACTTTTCAAAGCATTAATGGAGCCCTCAAGACTTATTCAACACTTTGCCTTTTTAAATTAATTTCCATGGGAGTGTGACTCACCTCCACATAAGCAACCCTAATTTTTTAATAAGTTCGGACCTTGGCCTTGTAAAATATTGCTTTCCTCTCTCCTTTTCCAGAAACCATGGGCAAATACCATGGGATGGTTTGTGGTTTGGATTATTTTAATATAAGGGGTCCCAAACCTAAATAATAAAGAATTCTCTCACCTTTCCTATATAAACCCACCCAAGCTCCCACTTCCTCCTCACTCAAAGCCCTTGAAGTTCGTCCAACCTCTTCCCTACTCTCTCTAGAATCCTCTCAAGGTGCCCCAAGCTCCCAAGAAGCCTCTCACAAGCCTCTCTCTAGCCTTTGGAAGCACACTTCCAAGTAATGGTTTTTTCTTCCTTTCTCATTTTTGTCAATTTTCTTTAAGTTGTATTGCCCTTTTAATTTCATTTATGAATGTTGGGGTATGGTTTCGCATCTCTCCCATACTGCCCTCTTATTGTTTGAATGATGGGAGACCCCTTTCTCTCTCATTAAATGCCTCCCATGTACACCCGTTACTATGCCGAAATTCCGAAAGGAACCTTTTTCTCCTCTTTTATATTCAAGCAATACTTTTGTATCATGAATCTAAATTCCTTTTCAATTGTTGGGACATGTATCTATATGACCTTCTTACTGTCCATTACATGTAAATATGATGAGGAACCCCTTTCTCTCTCATCAGCCTTTTTTATGAATTCTTATGTCACGCCGTTACGCTGCCGATTTTCTAAGCCAATATCATTGTGTAGTGAATACCATGCCCATTTCTCCATCAAGGGTATTCACCTTTATGCACATTTACGTATTGATTGTAAAGTTTCATGTATGAATTCCACATTCCTTTATCGTGGAATAAATGATTATGTTTTATGAATCCATGTTTTATGATCCATGTGGCACACTTATGCATGAAATGAAATGTTTAAGAAGGGTGCGCCCTGATAGCGCTCCAATGCATTGGGTAAAGTATAGTATCATGATACGTCATGTGCAATGAGTGTTGACTCATGCTAATTCAAGTGCAACGAGGGTTTACTCGTGCTTCAAGTGCAATGAGGGTTTACTCATGCTCCATGTGCAATGAGCCTTGGCTCATGCTAATTCAATGTTAAGTGTTGTTGCCACATTTCCATGTTATGATTATCATGCTTTATCATGCCTTTATGTTCATGTCTCTCTTATGCTCTATTGATATGCCTATTGCCTAACATGTATTGTACTCCTCATGTTATTCATTATGTACTCCCTTACTGGGCTTTATAGCTCACCCTTTTCTTATGCATGTCCTCAGGTTATCCCATGCAATGCTAGGTACGAAGGAATGTAGTGGTCATGTAAAGGAAGTTTTCAATAAGGATGTTGTATTTCAAGTTTAAAGTTTTTATGTAATAATCCTAAGCCCCAAAGACACTAAACCTCTCGATCTTCTTTGTTGTATCAAGTGAAGTTTTATGTAATAAAGCATGTTTAAGTTGTAATAAAAATCAGGGTTGTCATAGTTGGTATCAGAGGATAGGTTTAGTTATTTTTGGGATTAGGAAACCCTAGTAAAGCCTTAGCTACAAGACTAAGCATAATAAAAACATCCCTAAGTTTTGGTATATACTAAGTAAGTGGTTTATCAAACAAATACATCCCTGTCTGGATACGAGCAGGTAGAGGCGGCTCTGGCACAGATGTATCCTAGGGGTAAAACCCGAAAACACCGCTTTGAGCTAGACTCGAACGGGAACTGGTGCACGACAACGGGCCTTGCTGCACTCTTGGTTACGACACTCCCGGGGGATATGTTTTGATAAATTCACAATCTTAGTATGAACCCTTATTAAGGGAAAAATGCCCCTAAGAATATATGTTAGAAGGAAGATCCTGAAAAGCCTGGATTGAATCCTATAGACTCATGAGTTAAAGAGATCAAAGTTTATTTATAAGTCATCAACTTTTGTCTTTGGATTACCCTCTATGTTTTACCCCTAACTTTCCTTTTATTCCAGCCAATGGCTGGTAATAGGAGAACTCGGGCTAACAACCGTTGTGAAGATCAGTGTGATGATTGTACTAATGAGATGCCCAATCCGATGGGAGCGGGAATCGCGAACTTTGTCACGCTTCTCTCTCAGCTAACTCAAGTTTTGAATAGAAACACTGGTCAAGAGGAACATTCAACCCCCCCTAAGAAAGAACAAGTCGCTATTGAAAGCTTCATGAGACAAAGGCCTCCTACTTTTAGTGGATCATCCGATCCCACGATTGCTGAACAATGGTTCAACTCCATTGAAAAGATATTCTCCATCCTCCAATGCTCTGAAAAAGAGAAGGTTCTCCTGGCGGCTTATCGTATGGAGGGTGAAGCTGATCAATGGTGGAAGTTGATCAAAAATACGAAGCCTGAGGAGGAGATCGAGGCTTTGGAATGGAAGGTTTTCCGGAAGATGTTTTTCGATAAATATTTTCCACGCACCCTCCGTCTTAAGATGGAAAGGGACTTCCTTTCCCTCAAGCAGAAAGATGAGGAATCTGTGGGAACGTATGAGGCAAACTTCACAAGGCTTGCACAATACGCTTCTGGCTTTGTCGTTACCCCCGAATGCAAAGTTGACCGCTTCTTTGGTGGGCTGAAGCCTAGCTTGCGGAAAGCATTAGCGATCCGTGACTTTGACAGCTATGAGGAGATTGTCCGATGTGCCCTTAAGGTTGAAATGGAGATCGGAGAATCACAGGGGTATCATGGGGACAAGAAGCGGAAGGTGGACTTCAATGCTGGTGGTCCGATGGATAAATCCAACGGCGCTAAGAAATTCCAACACCCCACTTGCCAAAAGTGTGGAAAGAAGCACCCTGGGAATTGCCTTAGGGGGACAAGAAAATGCTTCAACTGTGGAAGAGAAGGGCACCTAGCTATTAACTATCAGCAAGAAGGACCCGCGGCTGCGACGGAGGGGAGGAACGCTCTGTTCTAACCTCAACGCGTTGTTCAATGCTTCAAATGCAAAGAACCGGGTCATTTTGCGAATCAGTGCCCTAATCCAAGGGTTATCGGAGGCAATCAACAACCTCCACGACAGCAAGGAAGAGCTTTTGCCATCACTTCTGCCGAAGTGAACCCCGACAACGAAGTGGTGACAGGTACGCTAGTTATTCATTCAAGAATAGCGAACGTACTTTTTGATTCAGGTTCTACGCATTCTTTTATATCTCAAAAGTTTAGTAGGATAATCCCTGCACCACCACAAATCATGGAAGTAAAGATGTCGGTGAGTACGGCAAATGGGGCAATCATTGCATCCCATGAGTATAAGTCCTCCCCTGTTATAATCTGTGGATTGAATTTCCCGGCGAACCTCGTCATACTCCCTTTGGTGGAATTTGATGCAATTCTTGGCATGGATTGGCTTTCCTTATATAGAGCCAACATAAATTGTCGGGAGAGGGAAATCACACTCCATATGGAGAATCGACCCCCGATTCTTTACAAGTGTCAGGAGGAAGATGAATCTCCTTTAACTCCATCATCTCAAGCATGGATATTACTACCTTATGAGCACGCATATCTGGCTCAGATGATTGAGTCCAAGGAAGAAACCACCCTTGAAGAAATGCCTATTGTGAGGGAATTCGCTGAAGTATTTCCCGAGGAACTTCCTGGTCTTCCTCCAAGAAGAGATGTTGAGTTCTCAATTGAACTTATACCTGGGGCGCTACCAATATCCAAGACTCCATATAGAATGGCTGTGGTTGAGCTTGAAGAACTGAAGAAACAACTACAGGAGAATCTGGATAAAGGGTTTATACGCCCAAGTGCATCACCATGGGGTGCACCAGTCCTCTTCGTCAAGAAGAAGGATGGGTCAATGCGTCTTTGCATCGATTATCGTGAACTTAACAAAATCACGATAAAGAACAAGTATCCTCTCCCAAGAATCGATGACTTGTTTGATCAGCTGCGTGGAGCACAATACTTCTCCAAGGTCGACTTGCGGTCGGGATATTATCAAGTAAGGGTGAAGAAGGAAGATATCCCCAAGACTGCTTTTCGTACAAGGTACGGGCACTATGAATTCATAGTAATGCCTTTTGGACTCACCAATGCTCCAGCAATATTCATGGACTTGATGAATAGAGTCTTTAGAGATTACCTAGATAAATTTGTGGTAGTCTTTATAGATGATATTCTAATATACTCCAAAACCAAGGAGGACCATGAGGAGCATTTAAGAACTGTACTGGAGACTTTGCGCAAGGAGAAGCTCTATGCCAAATACAGCAAGTGTGAGTTCTGGTTGAAGGAGGTATCATTCTTGGGCCATATCATCACAAGCAATGGGATATCTGTGGACCCCTCCAAAACAGATGCAATTGAGGGATGGCCGAGGCCAACATCGGTAACTGATATCCGTAGCTTCTTGGGGTTAGCTGGATATTATCGACGATTTGTGAGAAACTTCTCACGATTGTCCAACCCTCTTACCAAGCTAACTCGAAAGGGAGTAAAGTTTGCTTGGAGTGATGAATGCGAAGAAAGCTTCAAGGAGTTGAAAAGGAGGCTTATCACTGCACCTGTGCTCACTTTACACACAAGTGGGGAGCTTTTTGTGGTATTCAGTGATGCTTCAAAGAAGGGCTTAGGATGTGTGCTGATGCAGAATGATAAAGTGATATCCTATGCCTCAAGACAGTTGAAAATCCATGAGCGAAACTATCCAACGCATGATCTGGAGTTGGCGGCGGTGATCTTTGCCTTGAAAATCTGGCGGCATTATCTCTATGGAGAGAAATGTGAGATATATACGGACCACAAGAGTCTTAAATATATATTCACACAGAAAGAGCTTAATATGCGCCAGAGAAGATGGATAGAGCTCATAAAGGATTATGACTGTTCAATACATTACCACCCTGGGAAGGCGAACAAGGTGGCGGATGCCCTAAGTAGAAAGGATCCATCAATTCTATCAATGATGAGAATTGAGAAGGATCCAATCTTCTTAGACTTGATGAAGATGGAAGTGGGAATCATAAAGAAGGGAACATCATCAATCCTTTCACAAATGATTGCTCAACCATCTCTTTTGGAAAGGTTAAAGGATGCTCAAAAGGATGATGTGAGAATCCAAGAAAAAGTGGAAGCTATCAAAAAGGGAAAATCCTCAGAGTTTAATGTTAATGAAGAAGGAATTGTGCGGTTTGGGAAAAGACTATGTGTCCCATCAAGTTCGGAGCTGAAGAAGGAACTTTTGGATGATGCACATAGTTCAAATTTCTCTATTCACCCAGGGAGCACAAAGATGTATCGAGATCTCTGAGAAAACTTTTGGTGGGATAATATGAAGAAGGAGATCGCCGAATATACATCAAAGTGCCTTGTGTGTCAGCAAGTGAAGGCAGAAAGGCAGAAGTCTAAGGGGATGATGCAACCATTGCCCATACCAGAATGGAAATGGGAGAACATCACCATGGACTTCGTCACTGGACTTCCAAGGACATCCAAAAGCAACAATGCAATCTGGGTTATTGTGGATCGTCTTACAAAGACTGCACACTTCATTGCTATTCGAGAGGATTTCTCTTTGGATCAACTGGCACGGATATATATCAGGGAAGTGGTACGGTTGCATGGAGTACCACTATCTATTGTGTCTGACCGAGATCCAAGATTTACCTCTAAGTTTTGGAAGAGTCTTCAACATGCTCTGAATACTGAACTGAACTTCAGTACGGCCTATCATCCTCAAACTGATGGCCAATCCGAGCGGACTATCCAAACACTTGAGGATATGTTGAGAGCGTGCTCAATGGACTTTAAAGGAGGATGGGATCAACATCTTCCTCTAGTTGAGTTCTCTTATAATAATAGTTTCCACTCGAGCATCCAAATGGCACCATATGAAGCCCTGTATGGGAAAAGGTGTAGAACACCGGCATGTTGGGATGAGGTCGGTGAACGTAAGCTGCTTGGACCAGAAATGGTCGAAGAAATGGTGGAGAAGGTGAAAACCATTCAGCAGCATATCAAGGCAGCCCAAAGTCGACAGAAGAGTTATGCAGATAATCGTCGACGAGACCTTGAATTTAAAGTCGGAGACATGGTGTTTTTACGCATATCTCCGTGGAAGAAGGTCATGAGGTTTGGAAAGAAAGGGAAGTTAAGTCCAAGGTACATCGGCCCCTTCGAGATTCTTGATCGTGTTGGGGCTGTGGCCTATCGACTAGCACTTCCACCTACTATGGCCAAGGTGCATGATGTCTTCCATGTATCCCTCTTAAGGAAGTACATACCAGACCCTTCACATGTACTCTCTTCTGAGGTGGTACAATTAGAAGACGATCTTTCTTATGAGGAGCAACCAGTGAAGATCTTAGATCGTAGAGAAAAAGTTCTACGAAATAAGACAATTCCCCTCGTCAAGGTGTTGTGGAGAAACCACAAGTTTGAAGAAGCAACTTGGGAGTCGGAGGATATGATGAAGCTAAGTTACCCACATTTGTTTTAGTGTGGGAAAAGGAAAATTTCGAGGGCGAAATTTCTTAAGGGGGGAATGTTGTAACGACCCAAAATTTCATTAATGGAAAATCCCTCTTGATCCAGTTAAATGTTTCTTTATGTTTTTATAAGATGTCAACTTCTTTAGTTTTACGTTAAGATTTGTGACCGTTACTTTTATAGCCGTTGAACATTGATCATCTGGGTAGTTTAAATATAAGGCTTTAACGAAACCATTTTTTACTCAGACAAAGGAAGCGATGGCCTCATCCAGTAGAATTGCCCCTTACGAAGCCCATTTGTCGGAGCTCGGAAAGGAGGTGGCGTCTTTGGGCTTTGCCCTTGACCAAGCCCAAGCTGAGCTTCATCAAGTCAAGCTCGAACGTGATCGTCTACGGGAAAAATGGAAGTTGATAGAGATCACCACTCGAGCGATGTTATCCGAGCAACCCCAAGAGTCTGTCACCATCGCACACCTTACCCTTAGGTCTTATGCGGCTATTTTAAGGGGTTATGTAACAAATAAGTAGCACCATGTTCATGTACATTATTTTTGTATATAATAATGAATATAATTTCTAGTCATTTTTGATGCATTGTAATTAGTTTTTAAAGTACAAATGATGTTTTTAGTTATTATTTAATTAAGAATTATATTTTATTAAATTAAAGGATTTTTGAATTAAATAATATTTTAATAAAATATTATTATTAATATTAAATTAATTTTTATTAAATATAAATGATCTTATAATTTTATGAATGCAATTAAAATTTTTATTAAGGTTTGAAAGCCATTTCTGTCAAAACCGGTGAATTTTTTATAAATGTCGGTTTTTATTTTAAAAGTGCAAATTTACATATTTAGAAAATTATTTAGATAAAATAAATATTATTTTTGGAATCAGGACGTCGAAATTATCCAACGGTGAATTTTTCATAATTTTCTGAGACAGTCCAATTTTTGGGTAAAAATTAAATACCTTTTAAATATATAATGTGATTTATGACATCATAATGACCCAATGGTGATGTAATAAAATACCATAATCCTTAGGTTCGGCCAATATATGTTTTATCATTAAAATAATGAGGTTTTGGGTTTGTTTGAATCACTTTTCAAAGCATTAATGGAGCCCTCAAGACTTATTCAACACTTTGCCTTTTTAAATTAATTTCCATGGGAGTGTGACTCACCTCCACATAAGCAACCCTAATTTTTTAATAAGTTAGGACCTTGGCCTTGTAAAATATTGTTTTCCTTTCTCCTTTTCCAGAAACCATGGGCAAATACCATGGGGTGGTTTGTGGTTTGGATTATTTTAATATAAGGGGTCCCAAACCTAAATAATAAAGAATTCTCTCACCTTTCCTATATAAACCCACCCAAGCTCCCACTTCCTCCTCACTCAAAGCCCTTGAAGTTCGTCCAACCTCTTCCCTACTCTCTCTAGAATCCTCTCAAGGTGCCCCAAGCTCCCAAGAAGCCTCTCACAAGCCTCTCTCTAGCCTTTGGAAGCACACTTCCAAGTAAGGGTTTTTTCTTCCTTTCTCATTTTTGTCAATTTTCTTTAAGTTGTATTTCCCTTTTAATTTCATTTATGAATGTTGGTGTATGGTTTCTCATCTCTCCCATACTGCCCTCTTATTGTTTGAATGATGGGAGACCCCTTTCTCTCTCATTAAATGCCTCCCATGTACACCCGTTACTATGCCGAAATTCCGAAAGGAACCTTTTTCTCCTCTTTTATATTCAAGCAATACTTTTGTATCATGAATCTAAATTCCTTTTCAATTGTTGGGACATGTATCTATATGACCTTCTTACTGTCCATTACATGTAAATATGATGAGGAACCCCTTTCTCTCTCATCAGCCTTTTTTATGAATTCTTATGTCACGCCGTTACGCTGCCGATTTTCTAAGCCAATATCATTGTGTAGTGAATACCATGCCCATTTCTCCATCAAGGGTATTAACCTTTATGCACATTTACGTATTGATTGTAAAGTTTCATGTATGAATTCCACATTCCTTTATCGTGGAATAAATGATTATGTTTTATGAATCCATGTTTTATGATCCATGTGGCACACTTATGCATGAAATGAAATGTTTAAGAAGGGTGCGCCCTGATAGCGCTCCAATGCATTGGGTAAAGTATAGTATCATGATACGTCATGTGCAATGAGTGTTGACTCATGCTAATTCAAGTGCAACGAGGGTTTACTCGTGCTTCAAGTGCAATGAGGGTTTACTCATGCTCCATGTGCAATGAGCCTTGGCTCATGCTAATTCAATGTTAAGTGTTGTTGCCACATTTCCATGTTATGATTATCATGCTTTATCATGCCTTTATGTTCATGTCTCTCTTATGCTCTATTGATATGCCTATTGCCTAACATGTATTGTACTCCTCATGTTATTCATTATGTACTCCCTTACTGGGCTTTATAGCTCACCCTTTTCTTATGCATGTCCTCAGGTTATCCCATGCAATGCTAGGTACGAAGGAATGTAGTGGTCATGTAAAGGAAGTTTTCAATAAGGATGTTGTATTTCAAGTTTAAAGTTTTTATGTAATAATCCTAAGCCCCAAAGACACTAAACCTCTTGATCTTCTTTGTTGTATCAAGTGAAGTTTTATGTAATAAAGCATGTTTAAGTTGTAATAAAAATCAGGGTTGTCATAGATGGCCTCATCCAGTACAATTTCCCCATACAAAGCCCATTTGTTGGAGCTCAAGAAAGAGGTTCCATCCTTGGGCTTCTCTCTTGACAAAGCCCAAGCTGACCTTCATCATGTCGTGCTCCAATGGGACCGTCTACGGGAGAAGTGGAAGTTGATATAAATTATCACTCGATCGATGTTATCCGAGCCACCCCAAGAGTCTGTCACCATCACACACCTTACCCTTAGGTCTTATGCAGCTGTTTTAAGGGGTTATGTAACAATGAAATAGTACTATGATCATGTACATTATTTTTTTTATATAATAATGAATATACTTTCATGTCATTATTGATACATTGTAAATAGTTTTTAAAGTACAAATAATATTTTTAGTTATTATTTAATTAAGAATTAAATTTTTGTAAATGAAGGGATTTTTAAATTAAATAATATTTTAATAAAATATTATTATTATTATTAAATTAATTTTTATTAAATATAAATGATCTTATAATTTTATGAATGCAATTGTAATTTTTATTAAGGTTTGAAAGCCATTTCTGTCAAAACCCGTGAATTTTTTATAAATATTGGTTTTTATTTTAAAATTGAAAGTTAACAAATTTAGAAAATTATTTAGATAAAATAAATGTTATTTCTAGAATCAGTACGTCAAAATTATCCAATGGTGAAATTTTCATAATTTTATGAGACAATCAAATTTTTGGATAAAAATTAAATACCGTTTAAATATATAATGTGTTTTATAACATCATAATGACCCAATAGTGATGTAATAAATTACTATAATCTTTATGTTCGGTCAATATATGTTTTACCATTAAAATAATGTGATTTCGGGTTTGTTTAACTTACTTTTCAAAGCATTAATGGACTCCTCAAGACTTATTAAACACCTGGTCTTTTTAAATTTATTTCCATGGGAGTATGACTCCCCTCCACATAAGAAACCCTATTATTTTAAGAATTTATGAAATTAGCCTTATAAAATATTATTTTTCCTCTTCCCTTTTCCAAAAACTATGGGAAAAATCATATGATGGTTTGTGGTTTGGATTAATTTAATGTAAGGGGACCCAAACCTAAATAATAAACAAATCCCTCACCTTTCCTATATAAAACCACCAAGCTCCCACTTCCTCATCACTCAAAGCCTTTTATGTTCATCCAACCTCTGCAATACACTATCTAAAATCCTCACAAGGTGCCTCATTCTCCCAAGAAGCCCCTTAGAAGCCTCTCTCTAGCCTTTGGAAGCACACTTTCAAGTAAGGGTTTTTTCTTCCTTTCTCATTTTTTGCCCAATTTTCTTTATATTGGTTTGACCTTTTAAATTAAATTATGATTGTAGGGGTATGGTTTCACACCTCCCTCATACTTCACTCTTTATGTTTGAATTATGTGAGACCCCTATATCTCTCATTAAATTCCTCCCATGTACACCCGTTACTATGCCGAAATTCCGGAAGGAACTTGTCTCTCCTCATTTACATTCAAGCAATAATTTTGTATCATGAATATAAATTCAATTAAAATTTTTGGGGAATGTATCCATATGACCTCATTACTTTCCATTATACGTAAATATCATGAGGAACACCTTTCTCTCTCATCAACCATTTCTATGAATTCTTATGTCACGCTGTTACGCTGCCGAAATCAAACCGATTGTTACGCTGCCGAACTCACACTAATTTTCTAAGTCATTGACATTGTGTAGTGAATACCATGCTCATTTCTCCATCAAGGGTATTCACCTTTATGAAAATTTACTTATTGATTATAATGTTTCATTTATGAATTCCACATTCCTTTATCGTGGAATAAACGATTAAGTTTTATGAATCCATGTTTTATTATCCATGTGGCACACTTATGCATGAAATGAAATGTTTATGAGGGGTGCACCATTATAGCCCTCCAATGCATTGGGTAAAGTATAGTATCATGATACATAATGTGCAATGAGTGTTGACTCGTGCTATTTCAAGTGCAATGAGGGTTTACTCGTTCTTTATGTGCAATGAGGATTTACTCATGCTCCATTTGCAATGATCCTTGACTCATGCTAATTCCATGTTAAGTGTTTTTTCCACATTTCCATGTTATGATTATCATGCTCTATCATGCCTTTATGTTCATGTTTCTCTTATTCTCTATTGAAATGCCTATTTCATAACATGTATTGTACTCCTCATGTTATTCCATCTGTACTCCCTTACTGGGCTTTACATGTCACCCTTTTCTTAAGCATGTCCTCAGGTTATCCCATGCAATGCTAAGTACGAGGGAATATAGTGGTCATGTAAAGGAAGATTTCAATAAAGATGTTGTATTTCATGTTTCAAGTTTTTATGTAATGATCCAAAGCCCCAAAGACACTAAATCTCTCAATCTTCATTGTTGTATCAAGTGAAGTTTTATGTAATAAATCATGTTTAAGTCTGTAATAAAAGCAGGGTTGTCATAGTTGGTATCAGAGGATAGGTTTAGTTATTTTTGGGATTAGGATTAGAAAACCCTAGTAAAACCTTAGATACAAGGCTATATATAATAAAATCATCCCAAAGTTTTTGTAAGTATTGAGTAAGTGGTTTATCAAACAAATACATCTTTGTCTGGATACTAGTAGGTAGAGGAGGCTCTGGGACAGATGTATCCTAGTGGTAAAACCCGAAAACACCACTTTGAGCTAGACTTGAACAAGAACTGGTGCACGAAAATGGGCCTTGCTGGACTATTGGTTATGACACTCTCGGGGGATATGTTTTGATAAATTCACAATCTTAGTATGAGCCCTTATTAAGGGAATTAAAAAAAATTCCCCTAAGAATATATGTTAGAAATAATATCATTAAAAGCCTAGATTGAATCCTATAGACTCATGAGTTAAGGGAATAATAGTTTATTTGTAAGTCATCAACTTTTGTCTTTAGATTACCCATTATGTGTTACCCCTAACTTTCATTTTATTCCATCCAATGGCATGTAATAGGAGGACTCGGGAAAACAACCGTTGTGAAGATCAATGTGATGACTTTACTAATGAGATTCCCAATCCAATATGAGTGGGAATCACAAATTTTGTCATGCTTATCTCTCATCTATCTCATGTTTTGAAAATATACACGGGTCAAGAGGAACGTTCAACCCCCCTTAAGAATGAAAAAGTCACCATCGAGAGCTTCATGAGACAAAGGCCACCTACTTTTAGTGGATCATCTGATCCCATGATCTCTGAAAAATGGATCAACTCCATTGAAAAGATCATATCCATCATTCAATGTTCTCAACAAGAGAAGGTTCTCCTAGTGTCTTATCATATGGAGGGTGAAGCTGACCAATGGTGGACATTGATAAAAAATACGAAGCCTGAGGAGGAGATTGAGGTTTTGTAATGGAAAGATTTCTAGAAGACGTTTTTCGACAAATATTTTCTGTGCACCCTCTGACTTAAGATGGAAAGGGACTTCCTTTACCTCAAGAAAAAAGATGAAGAATCTGTTGGAACGTAGGAGGAAAACATCACAAGGCTAGCATGATACTCTTCCGGTTTTATCGTTACCCCATAATTCAAAGTTGACCGCTTCTTTGGTGGGTTGAAGCCTATCCTACGGAAAGCATTAGCAATCCATGACTTTGAAAGTTATGAGGAAATTGTCCGATGTTCCCTCAAAGTCGAAATGGAGATCGGAGAATCACTGGGGTATCATGGGGATAAGAAGTGTAAGGTGGACTTCAATGCTGGTGGTCTGATGGATAAATCCAATGGTGCTAAGAATATACAACACCCCACTTGCCAAAAGTGCGGGAAGAAGCACCCTAGAAATTGCCTTAAGGGGACAAGGAAATGCTTCAGGTGTGGAAGACAAGGGCACCTAACTGTTAACTATTGGCAAGAAAGACCCTCGGCTATGACAAAGGAGAGGAATGCTTTGTTCAAACCTCAACGCGTTGTTAAATGCTATAAATGCAAAGAACCGAGTCATTTTGCAAATCAGTGCCCTTATCCACGAGTTTTCGGAGGCAACCAACAGCCTCTAAGGCAGTAAAGAAGAGCTTTTTCCATCACTTCTGACAAAGTGAACCCAGACAATGAAGTGATGACAAGTATGCTTGTTATTCATTCACGAATAGATAATGTTCTTTTTTATTCTGGTTCTACGCATTCTTTTCTATCTCGAAAGTTTAGTAGTACAATACCAGCACCACCACAAATCATGGAAGTGAAGATGTTGGTGAGTATGGAAAATGGAGCAAACATTGCATCCCATGATTATAATTCCTCCCCGATTATAATCTGTGGATTGAATTTCCTGGAGAACCTATACGTACCCCCTCTAGTGGAATTTGATTCAATTCTTGGCATGGATTGGCTTTCCTTATATAGAGCCAACATAAATTGTCAGGAGAGGGAAATCACACTCCATATGGAGAATCGACCACCGATTCATTATAAGTGTAAGGAGGAATATTAATCTCCTTTAGCTCCATCATCTCAAGCATGGATATTAATACCTTATGAGCACTCGTATTTGCATCATATGATTGATTCCAAGGAAGAAACTATCCTTGAAGAAATGCCAATTGTGAGGGAATTCGTTGATGTGTTTCCCGAGGAATTGCCTGGTCTTCCGCCTAGAAGAGATGTAGAATTCACAATTGAACATATACCCGGGGCGTTACCAATATCCAAGACTCCATATAGAATGGTTGTGTTAGATCTTGAAGAGCTGAAGAAACAACTACAGGAGAATATGGATAAAGGGTTTATACGCCGAAGTGCTTCACCATGGGGTGCACCAGTCCTCTTTATCATGATGAAGGAAGGGTCAATGCGGCATGGCATCAATTATCGTGGACTTAAAAAATCATGATAAAGAACAAGTATCCTCTTCCAAGAATTGATGACTTGTTCGATCAACTGCGTTGAGCACAATACTTCTCCAAGGTGGACTTCTGGTCGAGGTATTATCAAGTAAGGGTGAATAAGGAAGATATCCCCAAAACTACTTTTCGCACAAGATATAGGCACTATGAATTCATAGTAATGTCTTTCGGACTCCCTAATGATCCAAAAATCTTCATGGACTTAATGAATAGAGTCTTTAGAGATTACCTAGAAAAATTTTTGGTAGTCTTTATAGATGAAATTATAATATACTTTAAAACCAAGGAGGATCATGAGGATCATTTAAGAACTGTACTGGAGTCATTGCGCAAGGAGAGTCTCTATGAAAAGTACAACAAGTGTGAGTTCTGGTTGAAGGAAGTCTCATTCTTGGGCCATATCATCACAAGCAAAGTGATTTCTTTGGATCCCTACAAAACAGATGCAATTGAGGGATGGACGAGGCAAACATTGGTAACTGATATCCATAGCTTCTTAGGGTTAGATAGTTATTATAGACAACTTGTGAGAAATTTCTCATGATTTTCCAAACCTCATACTAAGCTAACTTGAAAGGGAGTAAAGTTTCCATGGAGTGATGAATGAGAGGAAAGCTTCAAGGATTTGAAAAGGAGGTTTATCACTGCACATGTGATCACTTTACCCACAAGTGGGGAACTTTTTGTTGTTTTCAATGATGCTTCAAAGAAGGGATTAGGCTATGTGCTAATGTAGAATGATAAATTTATATCCTATGCCTCAAGGCAGTTGAAAATCCATGAGTGAAACTATCCAACACATGATCTGGAGTTGGCGGCGGTGATCATTGCCTTGAAAAACTGGCAGCATTATCTCTATAGAGGGAAATGTGAGATATATGCTGACTACAAGAGTCTTAAATATATATTCACATAGAAATATCTTAATATGCACCAGAGAAGATGGATAGAGCTCATCAAGGATTATGAATGTTCAATCCATTACCACATTGGGAAAGCGAACAAGGTGGCAGATGCCCTAAGTAGAAAGGATCCAACGATTCTATCAATGATGAGAATTTAGAAGGATCCAATCTTCTTAGACTTGATGAAAATGGACATGGGAATCATAGAGATTAGAACATCATAAATCCTTTCACAAATGATTTCTCAATCGTCTCTTTTGAAAAGGTTAAAGGATGATCAAAAGCATGACGTGGGAATTAAAGAAAAAGTGGAAGCTATCAAAAAAGGGAAATCCTCAGAGTTTAATGTTAATGAAGAATTAATTGTGTGGTTTGGGAAAAGGCTATGTGTTCCATCAAGTCTGGAGCGGATGAAGGAACTTTTGGATGATTCACATAGTTCAAATTTATCTATTCACCCAGGGAGCACAAAGATGTATCAAGATCTCAGAGAAAACTTTTGGTGGGATAATATGAAGAAGGATATCGCTCAATATACATCAATGTGTCTGGTGTGCCAGCAAGTGAAGGCAAAGAGGCAGAATTCTAAGGGGATTATGCAACCACTTCCCATACCATAATGGAAATGGGAGAACATCACCATAGACATTTTCACCAGACATCTGAGGACATCCAAAGGCAACAATGCAATCTGGGTTGTTGTGGGTCTTCTTACAATGAATGCACACTTCATTTCTATTCGGGAAGATTTCTCATTGGATCAAATGCCACATATATATATCATGGAAGTGGTAAGGTTTAATGGAGTACCACTACCTATTATGTCTGACCGAGATCCAAGATTAACCTCTATGTTTTGGAAGAGTCTTCAACACGCTCTGAATACTGAACTGAACTTTAGTACGGCCTATCATTCTCAAACTGATGGCCAATCCGAGCGGACTATCCAAATACTTTAGGATATGTTGAGAGAAAACTCAATGTACTTTAAAGGAGGATGAGATCAATATCTTCCTCTAGTTGAGTTCTCTTATAATAACAGTTTCCACATGAGCATCCAAATGGCACCATATAAAGCCCATTATGGGAAAAGGTGCAGATCACCGATGTGTTGGGATGATGTCAGTGAACATTAGCTGCTTAGACTAGAAATGGTCAAGGAAATGGTGGAGAAAATGAAATCCATTCAGTAGCATATCAAGGAAGCCTAGAGTCAATAGAAGAGTTATGCAGATAATCGTCGATGAGACCTTGAGTTTAAAGTTAGAGATATGGGTTTTCTACACATATCTCTGTGGAAGAAGGTCATGAAGTTTGTAAAGAATGGAAAGTTAAGTCCAAGGTACATCGTCCCCTTTGAGATTCTTGATCATGTCGAGGTTGTGGCCTATCGAATAGCATATCCACCTACCATGGCCAATGTACATGATGTCTTTCGTGTATCCCTCTTAAGGAAGTACATACCAGACCCTTCACATGTACTCTCTCCTGAGGTGGTACAGTTGGACGATGATCTTTCTTATAAGGAGCAACTAGTGAATATCATAGATCACAGAGAAAAAGTTCTACGAAATATGACAATTCCCCTCATCAAGGTGTTGTGGAGAAACCACATGTTTGAAGAAGAGTCTTGGGAATTGGAGGAAATGATGAAGCTGGGTTACCCAAATCTGTTTTAGTGTGGGAAAAAGAAAATTTAGAGGGAGATATTTCTTAGGGGGGAACATTGTAACGACCCAAAATTTCATTAATGGAAATCCCTCTTGATCTAATTAAATTTCTCTTTATGTTTATATAAAATGTCAAATTCTTTGGTTTTATGTTATGAATATTGACCCTTGGTAAAATAGCCATTGAATAGTGATCACATGATTAGTATAAATATAGGGCTTTAACAAATCCAAATTCACTCAGACAAAGGAAGCGATGGGCTCATCCAGTCAAATTGCCCCATACGAAGCCCATTTGTCAGAGCTCGGAAAAGAGGTGGCATCATTGGGCTTCACTCTTGCCCAAGCCCAAGATGAGATTCATCATGTCAAGATCGAACGAGACCGTCTATGGGAGAAGTGGAAGTTGATACAAATTACCACTCGATAGATTTTATCCGAGCCACCCCAAGAGTCTGTCACCGTCGCACACCTAACCCTTGTGTCTTATGCAGCTGTTTTAAGGGGTTATGTAACAAATAAATAGTACTATGATCATGTATATTATGTTTTGTATATAATAATGAATATTATTTCATGTCATTATTGATACGTTGTAAACAGTTTTTAAAGTACAACTAATGTTTTTAGTTATTAATTAATTATGAATTATATTTTATTAAATTAATTTATTTATGAATTAAATAATATTTTAATAAAAAATTATTATTATTATAAAATTAATTTTTATTAAATATAAATGATCGTATAATTTTATGAATGCAATTGTAATTATTATTAAGGTTTGAAATCCATTTCTGTCAAAACCAGTGAATTCTTGATAAATGTCGGTTTTTATTTTAAAAGTGAAAATTAAAATATTTAGAAGATTATTTAGAAAAAATAAATGTTATTTCTAGAATTATATTTTCAAAATTATCCAACAGTGAATTGTTCATAATTTTCTGAGATAGTAAAATATTTGGGTATAAATTAAATACTGTTTAAATATATAATGTGTTTTATGACATCATAATTACCCAATAGTGGTGTAATAAAATACTATAATCTTAATGTTCGGACAATATATGTTTTACCATTAAAATAATTTGATTTTGGGATTTTTTTACTTACTTTTCAAAGCATTAATGGACCCCTCAAGACTTATTGAACACCTTGTATTTTTAAATTGATTTCCATGGGAGTATGACTCACCTCCACATAAGCAACCCTATTATTTTAAGATGTTCGGACTATGTCCTTATAAAATATTGTTTTCCTCTTCCCATTTCCAAAAAACATGGGCAAAAACCATGGGATAGTTTGTGGTTTGGATTAATTTAATGTAAGGGGAACCAAACCTAAATAATAAAGAATTCCCTCACCTTTCCTATATAAACCCAACCAAGCTCCCACTTCTTCCTCACTCAATGCCTTTGGAGTTTGTCCAACCTCTTCCATACTCTCTTTATAATCCTCCCAAGGTGCCCGAATCTCCCAATAATCCTATCACAATCCTCTCCTTAGCCTTTGGAAGCACACTTCCATGTAAGGGTTATTTCTTCCTTTCTCATTTTTTGTCCAATTTGTTTTATGTTGTTTTTCCCTTTTATTTTCAATTATTAATGTTGGGGTATGGTTTCTCACCTCCCTCATACTGCCCTATTTTTTTAATGATGGGAGACCCCTTTCACTATCATTAAATTCCTCTCATGTATACCTGTTACTATGCCGAAATTCGGAAAGAAACTTCACTCTCCTCATTTACATTCATGAAAAACTTTTGTATCATGAATCTAAATTCCATTAAAATTGTTGGGACATGTATCCATATGACCACTTTACTATCCATTACATGTAAATATGATGAGTAATCCTTTTCTCTCTCATCAGCCAATTCTATGAATTCTTATGTCACGCCGTTACGCTGCCAGAATCACACCGATTTTCTAAGCCAATGCCATTGTGTAGTAAATACCATGCCAATTTCTCCATCAAGGGTATTCACCTTTATGCACATTTACTTATTGATTATAATGTTTCATGTATTAATTACATATTACTTTATTGTGGAATAAATGAATGAGTTTTTTGAATCCAAGATTTATGATCCATGTGGCACACTTATGCATGAAATGTAATGATTATGAAGGGTGCACCCATATAGCGCTCCAATGCATTAGGTAAAGTATAGTATCATGATACGTCATGTGCAATGAGTTTTGACTCATTCCAATTCAGGTGCAATGAGGGTTTACTCGTACTTTATGTGCAATTATGATTTACTCATGCTCCATGTGCAATGAGCCTTGCCTCATGCAAATTCCATGTTAAGTGTTGTTGCCACATTTCCATGTTATGATTATCGTGCTTTATCATGACTTTATGTTCATATTTATCTTATGCTCTATTTATATTCCTATTTCCTAACATGTATTGTATTCCTCATGTTATTCCATTTGTACTCCCTTACTAGGCTTTATAGCCCACCCTTTTCTTATGCATGTCCTCAGGTTATCCCATGCAATGCTAAGTACGAGGGAATGTAGTGGTCATGTAAAGGAAGTTTTTAATAAAGATGTTGTATTTCATGTTTTAAGTTTTTATGTAATGATCCTAAGCCCCAATGACACTAAACCTATCAATATTCATTGTCGTATAAAGTGATTTTTTATGTAATAAATCATGATTATTTTTGTAATAAAAGCAGGGTTGTCATGGAAAACCTCATCCATGAGGTGCTGATTTACCACCTCCATGGATGATGTGCAATCATCATTAAATTCCATCTTCAAGGCTATTCATGAAATGATTTTTATTATTATGATAGATTAAAATATAGGTATTAATCTTTTCTAATGTTAATAAATCATCTGTGTAAATATATTATTAATTTTTAAAGAAAATGAGTTTGTTGTGATAAAAAAATGATAAATTATTCTAAACGATTATCACGAATGATTTATCTAATTAATCCTCTTTAATTATGGAAAAAATGGTATTTCAATATTATATGTATTCATTAATGATATATATATTTAGTTATAGAAAACTTTTCTCATTCGACATGATTTTACATACACTTATATAGGTAAACAAATCACGAAATCCAAGTAAACTAACTCTCTCAAACAATGAAATTTAACATATTATCCCATCAAAAAGACCATAAATAAAAATCGTAAAATTATAATAAATACAAAAATTTATAAGTGGTTATTTAATTATTAAATAATGAATCTAATTTTATAATTCAGGACATTAAGATCTGGTGCATAATCATTTCAGACATAAAGTAAGTTATTTTTCCTGAACCTCCATTTATTCCATTGAGTTACTCTTTCTCTATCATTATCCAAATATAATGAATCTTTATTTTCATGTACCTATAATAAATTAGTTTAATATGTTAAAAAATCATGTTTTAATATCCATTCATCCTTAGTTTCTGGGGATATACATGTTTTTAAAAGGTTCCCTACTCAATTATTCCCGCTAACCAAGCCCGGTATAAGGGAACTTCCCAAATTCTTACCCAATTTCGAGTGAAATCTATAATATATAATAATCCACCACTATTTTTAAAAATCAATAATTTTATTATGATTTTTTAGTTCACTTGTAATTTTATACAAAATATTATTCCATTTTATTCATTAAATGCTCTTTAATATTTTCCTTAAATAACACTAAAATGTTTTAATTAATGGTTTCATAAATATTATTTTTTAATTTTTTCACTTTAGTTTGTCATCCCTAATCATAATCAAGGCATATTTTCCATTATTAATGTCCACTTATGATTTTATTAATTTCTTTGATTGACCCTTTTATAATATTCTCATTGATTATTCTTTTCACTTTATACCCAATTCTTTCCCTGGATAACCGTATGTTTATGTTGTATTACTTATGAATGATTCTTTATGTGGAACACATATTCATGAACATGTTATGATGGTTGATTCTAGATAGAATAGTAATTCATTAGGTAATGTATAGTCTCATGAGATATTATATTCGATGGTGTTAGTGGGGAGACTTACCTCTTGCTTTGTGTGCAATGGTCTGGGTGGTTTTCCATGACTCATTCACCTCTATATGAAATGAGCCTTGACTCATACTGCTATATATTAAATGAACCTTGAAAAGTGATAAAGTCATGTTTTATGTTTCATTTACATTAAAATTAATCCATGATTATATTATCACATGTTATATCTGTTATGATTCATTTTATTTAATCCAGTTTGGAGTCTTTTTTATATCCTTATATTATGCCTTCTAACAGGTTTGTTAAGATTTATTATTATGTTTTGTCACTTTCTAGTATTTTAGCTCATCTCTTTTCATGTTATCCCCATGTTTTCCAAAGTATATGTAAGGGATAAAACTAAGATAGGATTTCATAATGGATGATAAGTAAAGAAATGTTTTTTCGGTCCCATATGTCCTGTTTTATGCACCTAGTCATCCATGAAACTAGAATTAATAAACCCCGTCTTGTAATTTTATGATTATTTATTCTTAAAATCATGTAATAATATGTATAAAATGATAGTGTATCTATATTATATCATATCATGTATAATCCCAAAAAAGTAAAATGAATAAAAATGCATCGCAAATCTGATAATCATAAACTTGGTTTTTTTGGGTTGTTATTTTATAATAACTATAAACATATATCATATGAATATTTTTTATAATATATGTTTTCATAAATCTAGTTCCCAACGACTCTACTAAATTACCTTTTATAAAAACTTCAATGCCTATACCTCCAAATCCCAGAGCTAGTGCTTTACATTTTAAAATTTTCATGATTACAAGGAATCAAATCCCAAAGGACAACACCGTTTAATAGATTTGGAAAACTATATTAGATACATGACACACATATTAAATTGGGAAATATAAAAAAACATAATACATAAAAATTGTAATAAACTATATCCTTGAAACTCATTCTAAGAATTCATATTCATATCATGGGGAGAGGAAAAAATTAAGGGTGAGCTCAAATGATCAGTAGGGGTAAGCATATAGTGGAAGTAATCATGAATAAATATGAATAAATAATATGTGAATTTAATTAATTGAACACATTATCCATTTAAAAAACATGGTAACACACTATCCATTTACATACCTTTTTATAAGGCATATTCTTTATTCCAACATTCCTCATATTATTCTAGTGGGACCTAGAATATACCTTTTGAATAATTTAAAAGGAATATCATATGACTTATGAAATCCATTTCACAAGTCCCCACTAGTCAGAAGGAATATTCTAGTTTTTCATATGTCCACACCAGAATAATATACCTTTTAACTAGTAGGGCCCCACTAGTCACTACCATTCCAAATAATTCCTCATATCAAGTAATAGACTTATTTAAAAAGTAATATTCCTTATGAAATATTTTTTTGAATAATGTATATGAATTTATCAATATTTCCACAGATAAAAAAATCTTCCAAAGTAAACACTGTATGTAAAAAATGTTATATGATTTTTGAAATAGTAATATCAATCACCCAATAATGTGGATAATTAAATAAATATCCATCTAAATCTATTTAAAATAATTTAAGTTTTTCAATAGAATGTTAACAATCAGAAAAGAAGTTCAGATTTCGAAGATTACTTTTACCAATTAGTAATTTTCAAGATAGAAACTTTTGGTGCGATAATTCAAATTGAAGATTAAAATATGACTAAGTATGATTTAAAAATTATATTATGTTTCAAAGGGGCTTTATATACAAAAAATTATGAGAATTAGTTCATAATAAAAAATAAGTGTCAATGGAATCAAAATTGAGATGAAATCCCTTACAACTATGGTAACATCTGAATTGGAAACACCAAAAGTAATCCTAATCAAATGAAACATTTAAAATCTATGTATATAATATAATTCATGAAATAATATATCAAAAATGGCATTCGGTATTACACACAAATGATGTAATTGTTGAATATGACAATTATCTCATTGATTTGAAAAGTGAGATGAAAATCGGTTACCTTGCATTTTATTTTGGGTGAACATCCATTAAAATATTGTATAATGGCTTTAGAAATGATATTATATTATAAAATAACCATATTCATATTATTATAGGAATCATTTACATAACTTGTTTGAATAAAATTATTTTTATTTTAGGAATTACATTCATTTATGGTCTTGTATATTCTTATTATAGGCCCCATCTACATACCTTTTTTGAAAAGTGTTATTATATGATTAGAATACCAGGTGATATTTTCCAATCACTACCATCATCTAGGATCACCTAAATATGATTCAATATCATTAAATATTTTATCATATCTCAAAAACCCTATAGACTCCAACATTATATTCTAAATAGAAAAAAACATCCAATATGTTACTCACATGCCAAAATCTGAATCCAAATGAAGGAGATATGAGAGGTTGAACATTCCAAAAAATTATTGAATGGGTCCAAAGTGTGTGAGGGGACCCAATTGGTGTGTAGTATTGATCTATCACCCAGTCATGGACTTATATATAAATGTATAATTTCTCATGTGTCCGTACATAATGTGTAGAGGGTCTACATTGAATTTCTGAACCACCAGAGGTCATACTCGTGCTCTCTCGCCATATCAGTTTACTTTTACTATGTATGTGTAATTTTTAACACAACATGTTTTTGGTCATTCCCATTCCCATGTACTCTCAGATTAATCACCGGGATACTAGAAAAAGGTCGCATGGCATGTTGGGTTCCCACATGATGTGTGATACTTATAATTTCATGAAACTCTAGTTGCTGCATCGAAGGACATACACATATGTTCTTTGCACAACACGGTGTCTAGTAATGTTTTTTAAGTAAGTTAAATCTTAAATTGTGAGTTCATGATCTACATTTACAATAGTGGATCTCACATCCAACCACTTGAAAATTATGTATCTCCCCATTATTCAACATTTCTAGCCATCTGGTGGCTATAAAAACAATTCCTTTGGATCACTCAAATGTCGTATGAACCTATGTAATCCTTGACACCTTTCATAACCACCATGGTTGAATTGGATCACAGAACAATAAATAATTCACCTATAATTCGTGAAATGTTCTATTGCATCCTTGATTCGGTAATCCATTTATCAAACTTGATTCCTCTATGATTTCAGGGTCAAATCGAGCTTAGTACTACTTGGAATTTTGATCCATCCATCTCATAGCACAATGGTGAATAACTCAATGAATACGAGGGATAAGGTCACCAAAAAGAGATTAAAACTTTTTGGATATCAGTTCTTGAATGACTAATAAAATTTGGAAATTTGAGGAAGAATAAAATTGAAAAAATTATTTACTTGGGTGAATACAATGATCCACAATTGGCACAACTAATGATAAGAATACGGTATTGCTCAATTGTTTAATCAATATTGGTGAAATTAAGGAATTTTTGAATATTAATTGGACATTAAAGCATTCATCATTGATTAATTCACTCACCAATTATTGGTAGGTGCTTTGGAGTTTGTTTTATCTCGATCTACCTTGATTTTGAGACTTGTTGTCATTGGAAATTTATTTCCCAATATGAGGAAGAACAAACTCTCGATACTCCCAGATGAAAATATTTAACCCTATAGAATTTTGAATGAGGGTTATTTTATATATATATTTCAATTAGTTTAATTAATTATTTCTTTAATTTAAACAATTAATTAATCCATTGAACATATCACCAAAGACCATTTTATTTAGATGCCATATGCCGACCAATTATTGGTTCCCCTTTGGGTAAATATCATATTCCAGATTTCAATATTTCTAATATGAGCTCTAATTTAAGAGTTATCCCATTTTAATTAAGAAACAATTTGTTCCTAAAATAAAATATATTTACTATTAATATAAAATTAATTTTGGGAACATCAGTCCTCAAAATTGTATCTCGTCTTAATGCTTGTATCTGATAATATATGTATAAATATTTAGATGTATTACAATAGAAATACAATGTCTCTACACATACCAAATTATATGAATTTATCATATGAAATGTTTTTAAAATAATCAACAGAAATATTTATTTTTAAAAAATAACATTTGAATGGTTAATACTTAACCCAATCAAATAAACACAATCATAAACCTTCCTGAGTAATTTTAATGGTATCAAATTGGTAAATCCCTAGTAAAAATAATCATAAACTATATAAATAATGAATAAGTATGATATAAATAAAATATATCCCATTTAGAGAAAAATTAAAATAATGGTTTTCTATCATTGATGATTGTAAATGATATTAAAAATTCTTAAAAATAATTTTGAGGAAAATTACCAATTAAAATTAAAAATACATTCAAAATATAATACTCATAAAATATTATAAAAATTATTTCCATTTGAAATATTCTTTTAAAATAATAAATTATTATGTAAAAATTATTGTTCTTGAATGTGGAAATTGTTTTCTATCCATAAACATTAAAATATATATTTTATTCATACATTTAGTAAAAGACAAATAAGCCTTATTTTGAAAACGTCATTAATATTAATTTCATAATATAATTTAAAAATTAAAAAATAGGAAAAAATTTACATAATAAATCATTTTTAAGAGTTTCAAAACATTTTTATATCATTTTAATAAAATGAGAATTTTTGTAATAGGGATTTTCAAACAATGATAGAAATAAATATGATTTTATTAGAATCATTTTATCGATAATATTTTGTTCTAAAGAGAGTAAAAATTGAACTATTACTTGAATAATTTCATGAATAAATAGAGTAAAAGAAATATATTGATTTTAATATATATATATATATATATATCTAATAATTCTCTTAAGGGAGAGTTAAACCTAAATAATCCTAAATAATGATGAGATTGTGAAATAAACCCTTAACAGTTTAGTAAAATTTGAATCTTAATCCCCATTAAAGTAATAACATAAAATAAAACATTAAATACCATGAATTGACTTATTTTTATGATAAAAACTATCCAAAGGGATAGTATATACACTACACTAATGAATCAGTTGTGAATAGAGAATATGTATCATATAAGTAAAAGTGTGATGAGAAACCCTTACCTTGTGTTTGACATACTTCATATGGGAATGAGCCTCATATTTTATAAATATATGATTATTATAAAAATATTACAACACTATATTCATATATATCAAAAAATATATTATTTACTTATTGTCTTTTATAAACTGTTTATTATTAATTCATTGTTAAAATCGCTATTTCAGGTGATAATTGCTTTATTTTTCTTATATGTTACAGTTTGGTAATTTTATTCTTTTTAATTTTATCATGGTGAAAACATATTTAGAAATTTAAAAATGACATAAATATCATATATATTCATTATATATGTGTTTATAGTAATCTATTAATGTTAGAATATGAAAATGAATGACACCGTTCATAGTGATGGTAGGTCATACGTCCGCATGAACATTGTTTCTAATTTTCATGATGGATGGAACAAAAGGAAAATAAATATTAATTAATTTTTAAATAATAATAATTATTATATAAATATTATTTATATTGGTAAAATATATTTTTATTTCCATCCATGTAAATATGAAATGAAAAACATTTCACATCACTATATGGAAGCGGCTGTCCACACGTGCGCATGAGAGAAACTATTGTTTTGTAATAGATTGAAAGGTAAGAAGTTATATAGGTTATTTTGTTTTATTAATGGTTTTTATATATTAAATAACACATATATTCATTAAAAATAACCTTAATACCATTCTTATAAACCGTAAGATAAAAATGAATCACATCTCTTTATGAGGCAATAATATTCTCTACACACAAGAGACATTATCATATCCCTCAAGGAAAGAAAATTGATAAATTAAATGTTATATAATAATTAAATTAGTATAACAATTTAATAACTATCATATAAATATGTTAAAAATAAAACATTATATTCATCCTTTAAAGTTGGTTATGGGAAGCGAATTATATCGATTTTGAGGTGGTAGTCCGCCATAAACAAGATTGAAATTTACATTTCTCATTTGATGGATGTGGAGTTGGATATGGGTTATTAAATTAAAATAATTACATATAGATATATACTATACAATATTTTTTTTATATTATCATAGTTTAAAATTGTTTTATATATTTGGAAGAAGAAATAAAAAAAGTACGCACGTTTAATAATTTCACCTCTTCTTCGGAGAGCCCATTTAGGTTTATACCTAAATCCTTCATAGAATGTATTAATAATAAAACTAAGGCCTCTAAGATGTGGTGAGGTAATTATGGAAGGTATTTTTCTAGTTATTTTCTGATCCAAATTGTTATTTACTTGTAAAAAATGAAGACATGACTGGCCTTTTTGAAGTGGGAGAGAGGGCACATGTATAATTCTTGAAAAGATAATGTGATTCCAACATATTTTTCATGAAAAAAACAAAACATGGGTCATTATAGAACCTATGTGATTATAGGTTCTAAATATGTCCATAAAATTGGTATTCAAAAAAGTGCAGATCGTTTTAACCCTTATCTTCTATGTTTAACCCCGTGTAAACCCATTTTTACCTTAACTATGGTAATTAATTTTTACTATTTTTACAATTAATTATAGTAAAATTTTAATTTGTATTTTTTAAATAATATAAATTACGATTATTAAAAATATTGAATCCATTTTTTTCAAATTCCATTCACATATGTAAGATGATTTTATTTTAAATTATACCAAAAGACTTGATAAAGAAGTTGGTTTCTAAAAATAAAATTTTCATAATTATATAGGGGTTTAGTAAAAAAATTCAATATGAAATTTATTACAATGAACTAAATTAATTTTTGAAAATATAAATGAACTAATTTTACTTTAAAATAAATTTAATATATAATTTACCTTCGTAGATAATTTAAATTAAAATTAATTTTTCAATAAAAGTATCATTATTCATCAAAAAATGAATCTTATCATAAAAATACCATAACATTACCCTAATATATTTTTGATATGAAAATTTTAAAAAAATTTATTTTTATAAATCATTTTTTCAAAATGTTTCAAAAATACATTTTTGCATAAGTGTGATAGAAGATATGAAACAATTTTATTCTAAAAAATATATTTTTCAAAAATAATATTTTACATTCAAATGATTTTTATTTTTATTTCAAATAACTTGATAACAAATTAAAATGTACAAACCATGTTTTTAAATAATTTATTTATTCTTATTCATTCCAATAAATTTAATAACTAGGTTATAATGGTCATGTTTATATAATATTTTAAAAGACTATCATGTCTCGTTTAAACATGGTGTTTCATGCATCTAAAGATTTAGAAGATATAAAATATATTAAAATTTAAATATATATTTATTTATTATGGTGTTTTTATTACATTATATTTTGGTTGTTTCATTTCATACACATTATCGAACATGGTGTTCTACTTTTATAATCTCTTGAAATTATAGAATTTCTCATGGAAAAGTATGTTTCCAAAAATGTTATGAGATATCCAGAATCTAATGTTCTTGAATAGTTTTCCAAATGTCCTGTATCAAATATATGGTGGATTAAAATTTTTTTTTAGTTTTTTATTGGCTTCTCATATATTCCTAATGGAATTTTTTAATTTTTCTAAATATACATAAAATATGCTTGACCCATTTATTATCTAAAGTGATTTATTTACAAATATATATATTGATATATATATATATGTTCTTTCTTTTTATATATTCACACTGGTAATTGGGAATACTTCCATTGAGAAAATTTGTGAATATATATATATGTATATCAAGGTGTATATTTTTCTAACAGTTAAGTGTGGTTTGTAAGGTGATAACTATGTTTTATAAATTGGTTTCCAAATGATCAATGTTGATTCCTAAAAAGATAAGGTCAAGTTTAATATTTATAATGATTCTATAAAATTGGGATGTACTCTAATGGAAGACCAATCTTTTTGTATTTTATATAATTGGATTTATATCATTGGAGTTTTAGTATTATTTAAAGAAAAACTATTCCGATTAGTAGTGTAGGGAAGTGAGGTGTTTTTTAATGTTATCTTTACATTGTTGGGTGATTATAATTTGGTTTTTATACTATAACTACATTATAAAATAACGTTATGGGAATAACAGCTGAGAATCCTTGGTACATAGGTGGGAAAACATTGTTCTGGTATGTTGGGTGAGCTGACATGGCCTTGGCCTGGTCTACCTATCATATTTTGGCTACAACACTGATAATATGGTATGATGATACATTGGGTACCACTTGAACATTGGATTAATTTTATCTAGTGGATCATGAACAAGGAGATTTATTTATATGTTCTTTTCACCCCAAGATTATGGAGGAACCTAGGACCCCAAATAATCTAGATTCTTAGGTATTTTAATGGTGCATTCACACTTTTTACTTCTATTTATATGATATTATATTTATATAATCTTTTATTTTCATGTATAAAATAAAAAAATTTCTATCTTTCTCTGTTTGTAGCACCTCGTAATATTCATTTTACTATTATGTTATCCCTATGACTCTTACTTTATCATCATGTTCCATATTATATGTAGTTTATTGTAAAATCATGTATTCATGTGGAAACTGGTTTTGGAAATCAAATAAATATTTTTTTTGAATCATATTCCTATTACTTATTTTTAAAATAATAGAAAACCTTATTGTTATATATTTATATTTTCAAAATAGCATGAAATGGTTTTCAATTTAAAGTTAAAGTATATGGTATGGCTTTTATTTTTGTATACATACTGGGAAATTTTATGATCACACATAAATCTCTATCATATTTTTGTTATAGGTTTTAGTTTATCACTTATTATCTCCCATGGGCCCTCGCAGTTCTTACTTATTATGGGGTGACGTGTATAGTGAGAATAAGGAAGATATGTTAATTTTTTTATTTTAGTTTCTTTTACCACCACATCCAATTAAAATTTCATTGATTCTTACAGACAAAGGGTAGATATAGTTATTAGAGAAAGAATAAAATTAATTCGAGGGGATTCATCATCTTATAGGGGAGGTATATCTGATGGTGAGGGAGGGTTTTGTTTATTTCTTTTATTTAATACTTTCATATTTTTGATATTAAGTTTTTGTTGACTTTATTTTCCTCTAAAATGTAAATTTGATGTATAAACTATTAATTCCATAATTTTTTATATTTTTCTACAACTTTTTCATATAATTAATTAGGATAAATAATCCCCAAGTGGTTCTTCCTGGTTGCATAAGAAATTTTTTCTACCCATGGGAATCAGTAATTCCCATTTGGATTTGTCGTGGGATGGCTTGAGCATCTGATGGAGGGACATCATAGGTTGGTTCATGAAAGAATTATTTCATTAGACAAGGTTTATAAGTAGATCTAGGTTCCTAAAGTATCCAATATTATTTGGTATGTTTGGTATATAGATATAAGATCATCAGGGATTAGGAGGTTGGTCATGGTTCATTGCAAGATCACTACAACTCATGAGAAATGCATAAGTTAATATAATATTTCGAGGTTTGATTTTGATTTCGATCATTTGGATTGGTAAAAAATGGTAGTTGAGATGGTGGTACATGGTTATCTCACATGTATTGTTAATCAATGTGGAATCCATATACATGGTTCTATGTTACTCTTAGTGATAGTTATGTGGCTGGTACATGGTCTACAAGTCCATGTGGTCAATTCATGCATTATCACTAGTCAATTCATGATTGGTTTTATATTGTTTATTATTCGTTAATTTTGATTTGACTACATATTGTTAAATGAATTTGGATTTTATAATAGTTTTCCAGTATATATTTATTATATTGAAAATGGATGTTTGTGTTTTGAAATTATTTTATGTTGGGAAAATTGGTTTTTAATTTATAATTGGTACTTTTGAGATCGGTAAAATTTATAAAAAACATATATCTATAGTGTCTTTATTGAAAATCGTCTTCGGAAAATAATGGTAATATAGTTTCAAAAATATACAAGGATTTTTTTAAAGATATTATAAAACAAAGAGGTTTCTTAAATATTTAAAATGGATATAGAAATTAATGGTAAATTAAAAATATATCATTTAATGAAACTATTTGTTTTTGGAAAATGGTTTAAACCAAAATTTCCAAAATTTTGTTTAATGTGGTGTTTTTCCCCAAGTGGATTTTATAAATATATGATTTTTCAACTTTTTTTAAATTGAATTTTTTTAAATATGAATTGAAATAAAGCTTGTTTGATTTATTAATGGGGGATAAATTATTTTAGGGTATATTATTTAAAATGGGTCTTCACCTTTGTAATTAAAATTTTGGGTTTTTTAAAGGAAAAATTGGAAATCTTTAAGGATTATTTTTATTAAGTTAATTATGTTTTATGATATATTTTAATATTAATTTTGGGGAAATATTATTTGGATTGGGAAACATGAATTGATGAATTCGTGATTCATTTTATATGAGTATGACATAGAGAAACCTTGATAATGTGTTCATGGTTTATTTTTATGATGCCTTACTATGTTTCTAGGTAAATAACAATTTTCAAAATAATTTAGGGTGAATGTTTAGTGCTTCTATCATGTCATGTTTTTGGTTGTTGGAATCATTTAGTAAATTATGAATATGGTTTTCTATCTCTATTCAACTTGATAACTCTTTAGAGAGTATTGTTTGATTAAATGACAATAAATTTTTATAAGGTTCATTATTGGGTGTTTTTATTTCAAATTATAATAGGAAATCTTTGGGTGGTTATTTGGATGGCTGGGAAGGGTAATTTTTTTTAATCAATTTGGTTCACTAGGGGGTCTCTATTTTGATAGATAATCCCATATTTGACACCGTGGACCCCAAACTAGATCCCAGAATGATCTTTCTTAGGCATGTTTTCTTGGGGAACGCTCCAATGTGTCTTGTCTTGTTAATATAATTGGTTAATTATAGTTTTTACACATATGGGTAATAATACATTACGTTTTTGGTTTTTGGAAAGTGCTTATGGATTTTGGGTGGTTCCTTGTTTATGATGCCTTGAATATTTGGGTGTATTTTTTTGGATGGATGGGTGTTAGTGGCGTATCTTAGATTCCCTATATTTTTTTTCATATTTCTTATATATTGTTAATTTCTAATGTTCTCTATCAAAATACACTCCCTTCATGATATTGATTCATGATCGGTGAACTACCTTTCGTTTTCCTTCATTAAGGCAATTCTGGTTTCAACTAAACAGTATTTTGGGATATTTTGGAATATTTATATTATAAAGTGGTGGTTTTTTCATTCAATGGATCATTTCTCATGAAATGTTTCTCTCATTTAGACAAAATATTTGTTCTATCATGGGAGATCAATGTTTGAATAGAGTCCTAACATAGTCGGGTGTCCACCATAGAAGGAGATCATGGTGAACTTGGACTTCAAGAATCCCTAATGGGGTGATTCCTAAATCTCCCCCACCTTAACCAGGTCATAATGGATTAGTTGGCCAGGACAATGGGTTATGTGATGTAAGCTCTTTCATATCCTGAACATACTATGATTATTTTATATAGTGATTTAAATGTTAGGTTTTAGGGTGTTCTTTGTTTTGAGGATGTGTTTAGATATACGAGAGTTGTTTTATTTCTATTATCTCATTTAATTATTGAGTGACTTGGTATTACTAACCACCACCTTGAATTTTTTCCAAATCATAATAATTTTCTATTACCATATTTTGGGATTTTTTTTATTTTAAGTTTTTATGGAAATGTGAGTGTTGGTACATTGGTCTTCATGTTTTTTGACCTCCTCTTTAGTAGTAGTTTCTTTAATTTTATCTTGAGGAAATGATACCATTAAAAATTATAGGGTTATAAAATTTCGTTATTGGGATAATTGATAGACCCCAACCTTGATTTATTAATTATTTTTATTTATTTATTTAATTATATATTTGTTTTTTAGTTTCATTCTTAACATGATTAATTATTTTTTATTAATTTTGATTTTCAACATGGGATCACAGTTTTCACATAGTTGGCAGAAACCATGTGAAAACTATGGGAGGTTGTCTGTAACATTTGAAAAAAAAACCACAAGGCTATCTTATTGTTTCCATAATAGTGTAGATAGCTAGTGCAAGGTGATCAGGGAGACTATTAGAGAACCCATAGTTGGTTCATAGTTTAGCCAATTGTGCACATTCTACTGACCTTTAAAAAATATGATTTTATGAATTTACCCCTCTATTTCCCCCTAAAAGTATTTTAATCCTCCTCCCCTTTACCATTTTATCAGCATTTCCAAGGGGTCCCTGGTCATGCATTCCTCCTCCACTCCTCCTTTCGTTAGTGTGAATTTCTCGTCCTGATTCTTATTATGATCATCACGGGTATGTATTTTTCCTCCTCCATATTTTTGTTTCCTACCATTTATTCATTTATTATTTACAAGTGAGGTTGTATGAACTATAGGGTGATTTTGTGTCATAAATTTTTGTTCAATTTCATTCAATTAGGTTTTCTTTTCTTCATGTGGCATTACTCGGACTCGATTGAGATGGGATTGGTCCCCACACATCAATGTAAATGATCACTTCATCTATTTGTGGTAATTTACCATGTATCTAAACCTTAAATTTTAGATGAACAATTTATTGATTCTTTTAATATGTGTTTTTATTATTATATAATGTTTATATCTGATAGAAAATATTTTTGATGCTTGGAAATGGTTCATTTATTATTTTCCATATTTTTCTATAATCTTTCAACATGGATTTATCTTGTCAATGAATGTTTCGAGACATGTTATGAAATATTAGGAATATTCAGTTCATAAATGGGTTCCTAAATGTTCTTTATCATGTATTTGGAGGATGAAATAAAAATTTGGTCTATCAACTGGTTTCCTATTATGGCCTATTAGTATGTTTTTTATTTTCTAAATATTCCTCATAATATTTTTTCCCATTAACATATTGAAGGTGTCTTTTATAATATACATATATTGATATGTAAATATACATAGGTTCCTACTTATACATATTATCACACGGTGATGGGAATATTTTAATTGGGAAAAGGGATATATATATATGTTGGTTTATATATTTCTTAGTATGATGTGTTGTTTGGAATGAGAAATATATTTTTAAAAAAAGTGGTTTATAAATGATCAATTTTAATTTCTATGAAGATAAGGCCAAGTTGGAAAATTCAAAAGAATCATGAATAACTCATCTCACTATATTGAAATCTCATACTTTTTTATATTTTTGGGGCTTTTTTTCTAGGATTGGAATGTTGTAATGAATTAAAAAAGGTTATTTACATAGGTATTACATAGAGGTGAGGTGGATTTGTATGCTTGTTTTCATTGATTTTATATTGAAACTAGGATTTTCTACTAAACCTCCCTTATATAATTTGGGTATAGGCCTGGAATATAATAATATTGGGTACCTAGGTTGAATAGCTAATGAATATTGTGTTGGATGAGTAGGTAGGACCACTACCTATTCTCCATTGTAGGTTTATGCATCAACACTAACTAAACAACATACTGATATAGTGGGTAAAAATATAACATTGGTCAAATCCTCTCTCAAGTCTCATGAATGAAGAAATTTATTTATATTGTTTGATAACCCTGAGTATATGAGGATCCTAAGGCCCTAAAAATCCCAGCTACTTAGTTATTTCCCATGGTGATTTCTGTACATTAACTTCTACTTATATGGTACCAAATTTAAATGATCATTCCTTATCACATATAAAATAATAAAAATATAGTTTTATTTTACCTATTTTGTATCACCTTGTTATATTCTTTTTATTATTTTTATTTTCCTGAGATTATTACATTAATAGCTCACCCCCCTTATAAGTGTTTTTTATAAAACCTCGCATTCTTTTGGAAATGGTTTACGAAATCAAATAATAAAATATTTTCTAATAAATAATTTGAACTATTCATGTTTTGAACAGGAATGTAGATATTATTTTTATATATTTATATTCTAAAATTAATAATAAATGGTTATCCATTTAATGGTAAGTCATAAAGAATGGTTTTTATTTTCGAATCCCAACTATGAAATTTTTTTATTCATGCCTATATCTATATCATTTTTTAGTTATTGGTTTTGATTTAACTTTTATTCACACCGATAGGAATGATTGTTCTTGTTTTATTGGAAGTGACTCATATAGTCACAAGGAGGTAGTTATTCCTATAGTTTAGTTTTATTCTATTTTCAATTATTACATAATCTACATAGGTATTTACATATTTCAATAGATGGAGGGTAGATATAGCTACTAGTGAGTGAAAAAAAGAAGGAGGGGGTATTTTCCATAAATGATATGGATATTGGACGATAAGAGTGGTCTTTCTTGCTCCTTGTTTAGTTCTTTCCTATTTTTGATATTATGTGACATTTGGATTACATAATTTTTTTCAAAATACAATTTTAATATAATTTCAATATATATCATTTATTTATGGAAATTCCACATAAGGTATAATATGTAGAAGATAATATTGTAAATAAATATAAATATTTAATGTTTATTTCATATATGGAATTTCAATAAAATATGGTTCAATTATAAATTGTTTAGAATTTCATTTTGGAATTGTTCACAAATGTCTTTCACACATTTCAAAAAATGAATAATTTAATTATTTAGTATTATTCCCAGTTTTTTTTCATTTATATACCTTTTATATAATGAATTATTATGTAATATTTAATATAAATAGTGAAACTAATTTTATAAATTTCTATACTGTCATATAAGGTGTTATATGTAAAATATGATAATGGATTAAAATTTTTTCTACCTTGACATAGGCTAGTAATGTGGTTATGAGAATGAATGAACATGTTATGTGTATTTAATTCATATTAAGTGTCATAAATATAGTGGAATTGAAATCTATTTTCAGTAGAGATATTTGGATATATGTACTTTGGTTCAAACTTCATTGTCCTAGAGGCTTATGCCTTATCTCAAAAATTGGGGTTGGATAAATGTTTCACCATACTTAGTCATGTGGGTATTAATGGTTTAATATGATTATAATCATTTATGTTAAATGTTTTCATGTATATCATTTATTAAATTAATTAGGATATTTATAAATATATTTGAATATTAATTGGGGATGGAAACACAAGACACGAGTTGTTTAATTGGTTACACAACAATATGATATGAACATATTGATTTGGAAGATTGAATATAGATTAAAAACTATATCATTTGAAACATGCATATATATAAATGGACTACATGATATAATATGGTGATATTAAATTCCAATTAAAAATACTACATGCTAGTTTTTTTCCAAAGTGACACTTTTCTGTGCGTTGATTATCCAACTAGTTAAACCATGCCAAAGTTTGGTGCCCCAATTTATTCTGTATTAGAGAAAAATGTAATATGGTGTATTATTTAATTTATAGTTAGTTAGGAAATCATAAACAATATTAGACTATTGGATTAATGTTGATTGAATCTGTTTGAGGTTTTAGGATAAAGAGTTATACACTCAACTATCTAGGAGTCATATATGATATGATTGAAAAGATTATCTACCATATAAAATATTGAACTGTTTACATGACTAATCAGTTTAATCAAGATGAAATATGGATCTTGGAACACTAATGACTATGATTTAATTTAAAATGGGTGTTTATTTCAGTTGGAGTATGTTTAATGAATGTCCTTATTAATAGAAACTAAAATATGATACACATCTAAAAAACATTCTATGGAATAAAAATATAATCATTATCATAAATTATGATTTTGAGATCAATATTTGATTTTGATAATATAAATGGAATTATTTTATTATAAATGTATATAAATTTTATTATAGTTCTCATTCCTCGAGTCAAAATTACAGGTGCTATAATTACTTTTTCCAAATCATCATACACTTTAATATTTTTCTACATGTATATCTACATTCATATGATAAGTATTTAAGGTTTTAATTGGGGTTTCAAAATTTATTAAACTAAAGTTAAATTTATTAACATTACTCTCCACTCATATACCCAGTGTGATTGAGTGTTCCCATGATTTGATGAGCCTCGTGATATTATCTTTTACAATACTGATCTATTTAATTTATTTTTCAAAATTCATTGGAAATATCCAAAAAATAGAGAAAATTTAATAAATGTTTTCATAGTCTCCAAAAAGTGTTAGGGATTTGCGAGAATAACATGTTTTGTTAAGGCTATATAGTTGTATTAACATTGCATTAGGGTAATGTTTTATGCTAATGGAAATTATTGGGTCTTCCAATAATCATCTCAGTCATTGAAACCTAAATGTGTTTTTGAAAAGAGGGATAATGTTTTTATAAGATGGAATTTTATGGTATATCGAAACAGGTCTTAGAAACTATATAAAGATTCCGTATTTGGTACCTGTGTTATATAAGTCAATCTAATTATTTATAATGGTATATGATACAATTTGTATGTTTTATAATTATTTGAATTACTCAATAGATAAAAATTTATGTAAAATTTGATGAATCTTGTAGTCTATGTTCCTGTGATGATGAAATGGGTTGACAAATCATGGAATTCAATATAATAGACTATTTCAAACTCAGATGGACTAAAATAAATGATTTTAATGTACACAAATGATTTTTTAAATATTTTTTATATATTTTATTAGTATAATTTTTTTATAAAGATAATGTGTAAAGATGGATTTGATTCCATATTAAATTGAAAGTTAAGATAAATTTTTTCTTATAATTTTTTTAGAAAAGTTGATTCAATGAAGAATCCACTTAAAATGAGATTATTATAGATCTAGGAATCATGTAAACCAAGGAAACATGATTCTGGACCATTGATATAATATTCAAGTAGTAAAAGGATGTGTTTTTCTAAATGAAAGAAAACTATCTATAATCATTTATATTGATCATTGAAGGAAGATTGTTGAAATATAAAATAATTAATTAGTTTTCAAGTAAATGAGCTTCCTTGAAATATTAGAAAGATTATATAAAGGTTGTTTTATATCATAATTTATATACATTAAAGATAAAAATTATTTGTATGAGCCTTAGAGTTTATATTTTTATTGAGAAGGCCACAATGTAAGGTGAATGAGTTTTGAATTAATTTTTGTGAATTATATAAATTCTTTATTGGTTTTGAGGAAATTATTAGTCATTTTTAAAAAAAATTATCAAGACCCATAAGACATTATCCGAGGAATAAAAATTAAAATTTCCAAGTCATGTTTGAATTATTGAGTCATTATAAGACATCAAGAGTCCATATGACATGGGTAATTAGAGTATGTAAAAACTCATAATTATTTGAAATCTCATAAGACTTATTCTGAGGTATAAAAAAGATAAATTTCATAACATTACATGTATATATAAGACTTTTGGGTGTGCATGTAGGACATCAAACTTGAGTTTTTAGGACTTGAATGTTGTTTATAAGACTTTCATATATATTTCATAAGACTCTATAAATATCCCAATAGGAATTTAGTGATTTCATAAGTTTTTTTAAAGATTTCAAGTCTTTGATAAATTTATATGTCTATTATGATGAATTCATAATATTTCTATAAATTTCATAAGACCTGATGTGAATGTCATAAGCCCCTATATATCAGATTTTTTTTGGAAAATCTGATATCTTAGGATCTAATAAATCTTAGATTGAATTGAACGGATGGAAAATAAATTAAAGAATTAATAATGAAATCTTTATTGATATAAACATGAGAAATTATTTATAAATATTCTGGATTATTTGATATGATTTACACATCATATGTTAATTTTCAATGTTGTGATGCATGATTTCATATACACAAGGATAATGAATTCAAATAATTTAAACACAAATATTTTTTATATGGATTTAAAGAAGAAATTAATTCAAGTCATATAGTGTTATAAATGAAAAATACTAAATAGGATTTTGAGAATAGTTTCACAGAATTTAAAATGTACAATATCGACAAATTTAAATTATTAATATCACCTACAAACTAATTATTATTGATTATTCCTAATGAAATATTGATAAAAGTATTCATGTTTTAGTATAGTCTTAAAAGATAAGGTTTATACAGCTAAAAATATATTAATACCATTAAGAGTACTATTTTTATGATAATAAACATCCTGTCAAATATGATAATGAAGCTAGTACTCTTGAAAATGAAGATCATTTAACTAATGAACGATAAGAACTTGATTGAATTTATGATAAACAATGTATATATGAAGATGTATAATAAGTCATATGATATAATTATATTATATAAAGGAATAAAATTTGAATTGGTGGAGTAGTTTGATAATAAGTGTAACATATAATGTGCATTCGTATCTAGAATAATAAGAAACACAATACCTACATGATGTTTCATGCAAGGATCCTTGAAAGGATTTTGTGGGTATTCGATGACTATTCCTAAGGAAATAGCTCTGTGACAAAAAATTAATCTACAGGAGAATGAAGACTATGTCACTTAGTATAATGATCCTTTGGTAGGATGATGGAGAAAACTATATGAGGACTATATATGGTGTGTGATACACCATAGGTTCTAGGGTAATTCAGTCCCATTATGACAACATTCATTTATACTAGATAATTCAGTTTTGGGGTGTATAAATATTATTGTAATGAGTATGATTTAAAATCGAGTATGAATCGTATGAATCAATATGTCTTATATTTCTATATATTTAATTACCTGAGTAATGCTAAGAAAAATAAAGACGTCTTTATAGAGAACCTAAACGATCACAGAGGATCAATTAAATAGAAATAATAATAGTAATAATATAACATTACCTCATCCACTCCCCTATCAATTATCCATATAGACAGTGGATCTATAATTTTTATTAGATAAAATCATTTTCCCATTAAAATATATATAAGTTTAACAAAATAAATTAAACATGCCTTAGGTAGAGAGAATGTAAATTAGATCTATCAAAAAGGGTATATAATTTTAACCAAAAAGATAAAAGATATATAAAACATAGAGTAATATAAGATAAAGAATAGTTTGAATGATAAATAGGAGACACCACTAATTTAAGGTATCCAATGTGGTAGGAAATGTAATAAGTCTATCAAGAATCGTACTTTTAAAGAAAGAGTTGAGGTATTAAAGATTTTGTTTCTATTATATATGTTAACAACATTATTATGATGTTAAGGATAACATGAAAAACGTTCAGGGTAACATTTTCCATCATGTATTTGAATATATATAGGAATAAGAAAGCTAAAAATAATTTTTTTCAATGTTTCCAAACATATGAAGAAATCATTATCATCACAATTTCAAAGAGTAATCATCACATCATTTAAATAAAATATAAGGATCAATATTCATATATTAGTAGTATAAAAATATTCAATGTATATATAGTCTTTTTAATTCAATATTGATTATAAATTTAAAGAAAATATCAAATCAATGGAAGAAAATGAAAATTTATCACCCAGTGAGGGAAAATGATCATAGTATATATTCCAAAAAATAGCAAAGTTTTTATTTTTTTTGATTACATAAATAATAAATAGAAGGAGTTTTATTGGAGATTGTTTTTTTATTAGAGGTTTGGGAATAATTTCACAGAGTTTTTTCCAAATATTTAATCATATGGAAGACACATGATGCCAATATCAATGGGGAGTAGAGATGATGAAATAAGAACACATGTTGTTACAATCAATAGATCCTAGAAAAGAAAAAAATATATTCACTTATTAAATATTTAAATGTCATGATAAATTATGTGATTATTTATATGGGAGTGTCGATAATTATGATGATTGATGGTATGTACTAAAAAACCACTAATAATATTATAATTTAACAAAAAAATCCACAAAATAGATAAGATAGTTGAAAAAACAAGAAGAATCATCCATGAGATATAAGAATGTAAAAAATGAGTTAAAAAGGATAATTTTAATAATTTTATACCCAATAATGATGTTACAAAGGATTTAAAATCCTAATAGAAGTTATTTTGTTATAGGAGAAGGGGTCACACCATATATCACTTCAAACATACCATAGATATTAATATTAAATGGAAAAATCAGAATCTATGATGCAAATAAATCAAAGAGAGATACAAGAATATTTTATTGATTAATGGAATCCCAAAATAAAAAGTAGAGTGGTATGAAATGGGAAACACTAAAGTTGTGAATAAACCCAATGAAATATCCATGAAATCCTAATATGTCGAGATATATTTTTTGTCTGTTTGAATATACTAATTGATAATGTAAATATTAATATAGAAAGTATAAGGAAATGTTGAATGAAAATGGTATTTCTAACATAAAAAAAGAGCTAAAATATCAAGAGGGATTATAAAAAATGATGACTAAAGAGTTCTTGAAGTGTTGTCTTAATGGATTAACCATTATGGTTACTCTCTATATTATTGAATGGATTAGTTAATAGATAAAATAATATGATGAAAAAATAATCTGAAGTTCCCTTGGATAAATGTTATTTACCAACTAAAATAAAAAGTAATATAACTCTAAAAATAAAAACATAATGGAGAAGGAAGTTTATACACCTTATAAAGACTAATGATAAAAAATTATACAGATAAATAATAAAAAATTCTTTTAATTGGTATATTTAAAGAACTAAAGGATGCTAGTTGAGTGGAAACTCTCTTCCATATTTCAATCACTAAATATAATGAAAACCACCAAATTATTCTATTACCTATTTTTTTATTTTTAGAAACAAACATGGAATTAAAGGATATATTTTTAAATGGGATTCAGTTGGTTTTGTAATCACTATAGAACTAGAAACAATAATCCTTCATATTTTACAAGGGAATGAAATCAACCATGGTGAAGAGATTAGTGCATCCTTATCGGGAGAGTCTCCATTGTGAGGTGGCTATCAAAGTTGAATTTTTCTTCTAAATTCTGAAATTATATAATGAATATATGACAAAATAAATTTTAGTTATGTAAATCATAATTATTTCATTACATTTTTTATATAAAAAATGATTATTTTTGGGTAGTGCTGTCACGACCCATCCCTGGGGCCCGTGCTGTGACTACCCCAAGCCCGCCATCCATAGGAAAGGGGCCGACGACTAGCACCAAAGGCATAAATCCCGATAATAAGGGAAGGAACTGCCTTTATAAATTAAACAAACACCATAGAGTATGCATGATAAAGTAAACACTAAGAAAACCAGGTACAAAAGTAAGTGTTGAAAAGTAAATGGGCCAAAATACAAACCCAAATTAAAGTAAAGTACAAATGAAAAGAAAGTACAGCAGTAGAAAGGTAAAGTAGCAACACCAAGCCGTCCTCTGAAAATCACACTTGAAGGGTGGGTACAGACAGTCTCCTCTACTCCTCATCTCCAACCATCCGCTCCGTGTACGTCATGTCCAGTGATCCACCTCCAGGTACCGTCCGACTCCACAAGCTCCTATATCGATCAGGTTTGTCTGTTGTCTTCATCCAACACAATATTGTGCGGGCATATACCATGCATGGGTGAGTATATGCTACTCAGTAGGGACCCCGAGACCCCCGAAGGTCCCCGAGAATCCACGAAGCATAAACTACAAAGGAAAGATACAATCACTAAGTAACAACCAACTATACTTAGGTATATTACCATACATATACCTAAGTCATCATTTCTAGTTCAGCTCCAACATCTGAGCCCAAGTTCGATCTAGTCCACATAGGATAGCACGATCCAATCCACATAGGATAACACAACCAAATCCACATAGGAAAGAAAGTCAATCATATCAATGATAATGATTGAAAGTCAAGACTCAGATCACATAGGTATACACTTCGTAAGGTGATAGATATGATAAGATGTAGCCACTGATTCATCTCAGCAGTCAGACCCACATAGCATACAAGACCAGCTAAGTTGTCGGACCCACAAAGGATACAAGACCAGCCACTTTGCCGGACCCACGTAGGATACAAGTACAGAGTCAAATACTGTCGGACCCACGTAGGATACAAGAACAGTAGTCACGTACTTCCGGACCCTCATAGGATTTCATTACGGTCGTTATCACTGCCGAACCCACGGAGGATTTCAGTACAGTCATCATCGCTACCGAACCCATGGAGGATCCCAGTACAGTCATCATCATCGTCGCAGTCACAGCCAGCTCTAGGGTTCCTGCACACAGCATGCTCGATTCTAGGAGGGTTCGATCCACTAGCCAAGGGGGTTCGATAAATCAACTGACACGAAGTATGGATTTGATGTATCCCAAAGTTCCATCTCATTAGTAGGAACTCAACGCGACTGGCGGCGCGTCAATCGGACACCCTGTCTGCGAGTTATTGGCTTTTTCGTTCTAAGTTCCCTGTTGGTTTTTAAGTCAAAACCAACCCAACCGTACTCCAACTACATTAAAACCATGAGCGGAGTAAGAAAAAATAACCCTCTCACTAAGAGGAAACCATAAAATTCAACGGCACGTCAATCAGATGTCCGGAGCTCAAGTTATAAGCGTTTCCGCTCCGAAGGCCCGGTTGGTTTCGTGTTCGAACCAAACCGAATGTACCCAATGTTCTCCAAAACCATGAGTGTAATATAATAAAATGACCATCTCAACCCAAGGATCTCTACAAAACTGATGGTGCATCAATCAGAGGTCCGTAGCCCATGTTACGGGTGTTTGAACAAATCTGCCCGAAAACAGGGGGTTTGGGCCCGGACCAATAACCCTTGGGTCAGCCCGGCCCAGCCAGTGGTCCAGCTTGGTGTGGGCGGCCCGACCCGATGCGGGCGCCCATGCGCTGAGTGGACACAGGGGGGGGCATGCCACCATTGCTTCGAAACGGCGGACCTGATGGTCCGCCCTGCTGAATTGGTCGGGGGTTAAATCCTCAGTTTTTCTGGATCCGACCGGCCGTAACGGCTAGCTGGTTGTGCTGCGTGGGACCAGCAGGTCCCACCTCCTGAGCACCGGCGGCCGGTGGTTTTGGCCGCCCTTCTCTGCTCCACTGCGGCCAAAGGTCGCGGCCTTGGTCATACCGGCGCGGCGCTAAGGAGCCGCACCCCTCCGTCGCGGCCCTCCATAGTTCTCCGGCGCGGCGCGACAGGGCTGCGCCCCTCCCCCGCGGCCCGACTCCGGTCGCGGCTTCTTTAGGCATTAACGGAGCGGCGTGACAGCACCGCGCTCCTTCGCAGTGGGATATTCCTCTTTCATGCGCGGTGCCGATGCACCACGCCGCCTTCATTCTAAACCACAAATGGTGAACATCAACAAAGGGGGAGGAGGATCGGCCGTGTTTGTGCGGTCCGATCTCCTCCCATTAATTTTATAATAGGCAGCTAATAAAAATAACAATGAATGCCAAAATAAGACACTAACATAAAACAATCCCCTACCTCGATAACGAGTTGATGATCAGCGAGAATTGCGGAAAATGACGTCGCAGGGTGAGGCTCCTTACACGTTGATGGAGATCGTCTGAGGTGGAGCAGCGTCTCACACCAACTGCAAAGGGGAGAAGAAAGGCACGATGATCGCTCCTTGCGGTGATGGCATTTTTCATCGAGGTCATCACGTTCCTCACGTTCTCCAACGAAGAAGATTAAGATCCCCAAGGCTTGTGTATAATTTCTCCCAATTCTCCTCAGACAAAAACCCCCAAATAAAATGAGGTTCACCCTTATTTTATTAATCCCAAGCCATGGATTCAAAATTCAACTCTTAATTAAATACATTGATTAACTTAATCAAATAATTTAATGAGAGAGTTGACTTGTAATTAAGATGGGGAGAGAATGAGTTACACATTAAAGCTAGAGGGGGTGTTTAATGGGGTGTTAGGAAATTTAAGGATGTGGGGGCTCGTGTGGGCCCCACCCCACTTCTTCACAACTTCCTTTCCCTTAACTCATAAACCACTATTGGTGAAATAAAAATATAATTGTAAAGCAACTATATTTTTATTCTTCACATTTTTAACAAATCCTCACGAGAAAATGCACCTCCGAAAAAGGTGTTCCAAAGCAGTTACCAGCGCTGTGGTTTCATCGTTGTCCTCAGATTTCAATTTCGACCACCGGTTCAAAAGTTAGGAAAACCTGCTCGTTTGTTCACTGAACATACCCGAGCTAAACTTTGGAAATTGATTCCGGGCACAACAGGCCTCAGAATCAGGTTCCGTCAGAAACTCCATATTCATAAAATCCCAAAGAAATTAAGAAAAAAAATTTCCTTGAAATTTACGGGCCTTTACATTACTCCCACCTTAGGGATTTACATCCCCGTAATGATACATCACAAACTAGGGGAACAAATGAGGGTACTGAGTACTCATCTGAGCCTCCCTCTCCCAAGTGCTCTCCTGGAGGTTCCCATGCTTCCACCTGATGCGCACTAGAGGAATGGACTGCCCACGTAGGACCCGCTCTTGTCGATCCTCGATCTCCACCGGGACCTCTGCAAATGTCTCCCCATCATCAATTTCTAGCTCCCCATGGTTGATGATATGCGTCGGGTCCTGCACGTATCTCCTCAACTGAGATACGTGGAAGACGTCGTTCACCTGGTGCAACTGAGGTGCTAGAGCTAGGCGATAAACCACCTCGCCTATCCTACGGAGAACCTGGAATGGTCCAATGAAGCGCAGAGATAAATTGTCGCCCCGAACAATTCTCCGTAATCCACATCGAGGTGAGACCCACAAGAAAACGTGGTCACCATCCTCAAAACTCCATTGGTCTCCGCCTCATGTAAGCATAAGACTTCTGTCATCTCTGAGCTGTCCTCATCTGCTCCTAGATGACCTGGACCTTCTCTATCGTGGCCTGGACCATCTCTAGTCCCACAAGTGCGGACTCCCCAGGGTCTGTCTAGCATATAGGTGATCTACAAGGTTAGTCGTACAATGCCTCGTATGGTGCCATCCCTATGGTGGAGTGGTATATGTTTTTGTATGCAAACTCCACCAAGGGTAGGTGATCCTCCAAGCTATGACCAAAGTTGACTTCACATGCATGGAGAATTTTCACGAGAGTTTGAATGGTTCTCTCCGTCTGACCATCATTCTGTGGGTTAAAGGCTGTGGTAAGACATATATGCGTCCCGAACGCCTCCTGCAACCCCTTCCAAATCTAGGAAGTAAAGAGATCTTCTCGATCAAAGACAATAGATGATGGCACACCATGATGCCATACAGTCTACTGAATGTAGAGGCGTCCCAAGCTCTCCACTGAGACTTACTCTCTGATGGGTTAAAAGTGGGCCGACTTGGAGAGTCGGTCAACAATAATAGAAATGGAGTCGTGACCTCTGGATGTACGTGGAAGTCGAGTCACGAAATCTATAGATATCCCATCCCACTTCCACTCCCGGACCTCCAAGGGTTGTACCAAGCCTGCTGGTACCTGGTGGTCTGCCTTCGCCTACTGACAGGTGAGACATAGAGAAACGAATTATTCCACATCCTTCATCATACATGGCCACCAGTACTGTCGTCTGAGATCTTGGTACCTCTTTGCTACTCCTGGATGTACCACTAAAGGGTATGTGTGAAACTCTATCATCACCTCATCCAGTAAATCAGCTGGTACTATGGTATGTCCTCTGAAAATGACGACGTTCTCTCCTCTTATAAAAAAACCATCAGGTGCCTGTCATGATGAAATCTATACATGTCGCGTCTCACAGTAAACTTCCCCATGTTGTGCCTCTTTGACCCGCTGAAGAAGTGGAGGTGTGACTATGATTTACTGAAGTAATGCTTCCCTATCTCTATCCATGAAGGATATCTGCAAAGCGGCTAGCTGCTCTGTCTCCTCTCCAAGTAGCTGAATGCCCGTCCTCTGGCTGAGAGCATCAACTACTACATTCCCCTTTACAGAAGTATAGACTATATCAACGTCATAGTCCTAGAAGAGCTCGAGCCATCACCACTATCTTTGGTTCATGTCCTTCTACGGGAAGATGTACCAGAGACTCTGGTGGTCAGAATAGACTGTAATGTGCTCGCCCATCAGATAGTGTCACCACATCTTCAGGAGGAAGACCACTGCTGCTAACTCCAAGTCATGGGTAGCGTAGTTCTGCTCGTGCTGCCTCAACTTTTGTGATCCATAGGCGATCACTGCCCACTCCTGTATCAGAGAACACCCAAGTCTGGTCCCTGATGCATCGCAGTAGACTATGTACCCTACTCCCTCCTCTGGTAGCCTCAAGATAGGTGTGTTGTTCAATCTCTGTCTCAGCTCCTAAAATCTCAACTGACATCTATATGACCACACGAAGGGTTTCCCCTTCTTCGTCAAAGCTGAAAGCGGTGCCACAACTCTGGAGAAGTCTGGCACAAACCTCCGATAGTACCCATCTAGACCCAAGAAACTTCACACCTCTGTCACGCTCCTGGGTGGCTCCCAAGATGGCACTTCCTCGATCTTCGAAGGATCCAACGCAACTCCCGTCTCAGAGATGACGTGTCCCAATAAGTGGACCTCACGTATCCAAAACTGACACTTTGAGAGCTTACCTTAAAGCTGGTTCTCTCGGAGTGTGTCCAGTACAACCCGCAAGTGGTAGGCGTGCTCCTCCTCAGTGGTCGAGTATACCAATATTTCGTCGATGAAGACTACGAAAAATCGATCGAGGTAAGGATGAAAGATCCAGTTCATGAGACTCATGAACACTAATGGAGCATTGGTTACACAGAAAGGCATAACCAGGAAATCATAGTAGCCATACTGACATCTGATGGTCGACTTCTGCACATCCTCGTCTCGAACTCTAAGCTGATGATAACCTGACCTGAGGTCTATCTTTGAGAACCACCACGCTCCCTTGAGCTGATCGTAGAGGTCTTCAATATTCGGTAGCAGATACTTGTTCCTCACGGTCACCTGGTTCCGGCAACGGAAATCGACACACAATCGCAAGCTCCCATCCACCTTTTTAGCGATCAAAATCGGGGAAGCCTAGGATGAAAAACTCGGTCGGATGAATCCCTTGCCCTGTAAGCCCTCCAGGTGTACCCGTAGCTCTCGAAGCTCAGCGGGAGCCATCCGATATGCTGGAGTGGATATATGGGATGTCTCGGGGTACATGTCAATATGAAAGTCTACATCTCTATGAGGAGGTAGACCTGGAACGTCGTCAGAGGAAACGTCCACATACTGATCCACCACTATAGGAATAATCGGACTTCGCACATCAACTGCTCCTAGGATAAGGCTAGACAACTGATGAGTGATTGGCTATCCTCTCCTCTGTGTGAGTCCATCCCCCACTGCAAAGGCTCCCTTTTCATTAGTGAAGGTGAACCTGCTCCCATTGGCGCAGACACACCGCACCTTGCGCCTAATACAGTCGATCTGAGCATGAACTGTAGAAAAACAATCCATGCCCAAGATGACGTCGTAAGGCCTCGACACCGCTACAAGAAGATCCCAGCCGAAACTCTCACCTCCTATAGTAAGATCACAATGCCGACACTAGTGTGTAATCATCGAGTCTTCTCTCATAGGAGTCTCTAGCCGTAAGGATCGAGCCAACGTCTCCGTCAGAATCTCCGATCTCCGAAGAAGGGCAGCGACAATGAAAGAATGACTCGCTCCTGTGTCTATAAGAACTGCAGCAAGGGTGGAGTTGACACAGATACTACCTCAAGTCATCCTTGGTACACCGTGGTCATAGGCCTCCACTGCCTGAAGCTGAGCCTGTCTCTGTCTGCCAGCTCCCTGTGGTCGGGGTGGACCTCCTGGTGGTGGTGGTGGTAGAGCCTCAAAGCATTGCCCACCACCTGCTGCTCGACCAGCTCTTTTGCCTCATCCGCATGCTCCTTGCGGACCTCCACGGTCGACTATCTGCCTCTTCCTGGGTGGTCCCTCAACCATCTGTTGCTCCTTTGCACGACAGGTCAGGCAGTCACAAGCCATGTGGCCCTGCCCGCCGCATGGGTAGCACTGTCTTCTCATCGTAAGATTGTGATCTGCGCCGTGTGCCCCGCACCTCTGAGCCAGTGTCCTGAGGTCGTCCTCCTGATGGTCTGGTCTAAATGGAACCCTGTAACATCATCGACTGCCATCTGCAGAAGACTCTGCTACGTGCCACCCTGCGGTAGGTCTCGCTTCTGGTGTAGGCTCAGCAAGAATGCTCTCTACGAGAAGGGCTCTCTCCAGTACTCCTGCCTGCGTCAGAATGCTGAGGGAGATCATCGAAGCCCTGATCTCATGCCTCAGTCCCTGCTCAAAAGTGCAGGCCCGGAAGCATGGGTCCCGTACCATGTCCATGGAATAACATGAGAGATCGGTAAATCTCACCGAGTACTGGGCTACCGTCATGCTGCCCTGCCGCAGCTGTAGTACCTCTTGAATGCGCACCGTACGGAGGGTGGATGGGACGAACTCCGAGAGAAAGAAGCTATTGAAGTCCGACCAAAGGAGAGATTCCTCGTCGTGCACCTGGAGCATCAGGATCCACCATCTGCCTGCTGTTGCGTGCATGAGACTCACTACAAGGATCACCATGAGGTCAACTAGTGTCCCTACTAACCTGAAAACTTGCACAACATCCACCATCCAATCCTTGGCTTCCTGAGGGTCCATCTCCCTGCAGAACCTGGGCGGTCTCTGATACTGAAACTCGTGCATTGCACTAAGGCGACATGCACTCTCAGCGGCTAGGGATGGTGGCATCGGTGGCTCGGTAGGTAGAGGTACCGCCGGTGCCTCCACTATAAAAGGGCCATGCACCGAAGCCTCGTCGCTCAATGGGTTGTCGTCTCGCACAAAGATCTGATTCATAGTTGTCTGCCATCGTGGGGACATCCTGGAAAACAACATGTGCGCCATAGTCAAAACAATATACCTGGTGAGCTGACACAAAGTAATCACAATGAAATATTTTGAAACACACATGCAATCAATGTTTTCATGCACTGAGTCAGAAATCAGAATTCAGGGTCCGGGTGTATGGATACGTCGGCCGCTGCACCAACACTGGACTCCCTGGACTGATAACCACACTCAATACCCATAACACTATTTCTTCACACAGAAGAAAGATCAGTGTCCCGAGTTCTGCAGTAGAACCGAACTCCTCTGATACAAATTTGTCACAACCCGTTCTCGGGGCCCGTGTCGTGACTACCCCATGCCTGCCTTCCATAGGACAGGGGCCGGCGACTAGCACCAAAGGTGTAAATACCGATAAAAAGGGAAGGAATTGCCTTTATAAAGTAAACAAACACCATAGAGTAAGAAAGTTTAAGTAAACACTAAGAAAACTGGGTACAAAAGTAAGTGCTGGAAAGTAAATGGGCCAGAATACAAACCCAACTGAAAGTAATGTACAACTGAAAAGAAAGTACAACAGCAGAATGATAAAGAAGCAACACCAAGACATCCTCTAGAAATCCCACCTGAAAGGTGGGTACAAACAGTCTCCTCTACTCCTCGTCTCTAGTCGTCCGCTCCGTGTACGTCTCGTCCAGTGATCCACCTCCAGGTACCATCCAGATCCACGAGCTCCTATCTCGATCAGCGCTATCTGTCATCTGCATCCAACACAACGTAGTGCGGGCATAGCCGATGTATGGGTGAGTATACGCTACTCAGTATGGACCCCAAGACCCACGAAGGTCTCCTAGAATCCACGAAGGATAAACTACAAAGGAAAGATACAATCACGAAGTAACGACCAACTCTACTTAGGTATATGCCCATACATATACCTAAGTCATCAATTCAAGTTCGGCTCTAACATCCGAGCTCAAGTTCGATCTAGTCCACACAGGATAGCACGATCCAATCCACACAGGATAACACAACCCAATCCATATAGGAAAGCAAGTCAATCATATCGAAGATAATGATTGAAAATCAAGACTCATCTCACACATGTATACTCTTTGTAAGGTGATAGGGATGATCAGATGTACCCACTGATTCATCTAAGCGGTCAGACCCACATAGGATACAAGACCATATAATCTGTCGGACCCACAAAGGATACAAGACCAGCCACTCTGCTAGACCCACGTAGGATACAAGTACAGAGTCAAATACTGCCAGACCCACGTAGGATACAAGAATAGTAGTCACGTACTGCTCGAACCACATATGATACAAGAATAGTAGTCATCGTCGTTGAATCCATGGAGCATTTCAGTATGGTCTTCATCGCTTCTGAACCCACAGAGGATCCCAGTACAGTCATCATCATCGTCGCAGTCATAGCCAGCTCTAGGGTCCCCGCACACAGCATGCTCGATTCTGGGAGGGTCCGCTCCACGAGCCAAGGGGGGTCGATACATCAACTAACACATAGTCTGTAGTTGATCTATCCAAAAGTTCCGTCTCATAAGTAGGAACTCAACGCGACTGACAACACATCAATCAGACGCTCAGTCTGCGAGTTATTGGCTTTTTCAATCCAGGGGGCCAGTTGGTTTTTATGTCAAAACCAACCAGACTTTACTCCAACTACATCCAAACCTCGAGATGAGTAAGCCAAAAAAACTGTCTCACTAAGAGGAGACCATCAAAGTCGATGGCACATCAATCGGACGTCCAGAGCTCATGTTATAAGCGTTTCCGCTCCGAAAGGCCCGATTGGTTTCGTGTTCGAACCAACCCGGACGTACCCAAATTTCTCCAAAACCTTGATTGTAATATACAAAAATGACCTCCTCGATCCATGGATCTCTACGCTACTAATGGTATGTCAATCTGAGGTCTGCAGCCCATGTTAAGGGCATTTGAAAGAATCTGTCCGAAAACAGGGGGTTTGGGCCCGGTCCAACCTGGCCCAATACCCCTGGGTCGGCCCGAACTGGGTCGACCCAACCCGGTTCTAGGTCTGAACCTGTAGGGCACGGCGCAGCCCTGCCCAGTCGGTGGTCCGGCCCAGCGTGGGCAGCACGGCCTGACGCGGGCGGTCCGGCCCGGTGGGGGCGGTCCGGCCCGGCGTGGGCAGTCCGGCATGGGGCGGCCGGTCCGGCCTTAGCGCTCGCTCGCTGAGCGGACATGCGGGGGGGGGGGGGGGGGGGGTTCCCCCTTGCTTCGAAACGGCGGACCCGAGGGTCCACCCTACTGAGGTGGTCGGGGGTTCAACCCCCGATTTTTCTGGATCCAGCCGGCCATAATGGCCGGCCGATTGTGCCATGTGGGACTAGCCGGTCCCGCCTCCTGAGCGCCAGCGGCCGGCGGTTCCGGCCACCCTTCCCTGCTCTGCCGTGGCCTTGGTCCGACTAGCGCGGTGCGACGGCTCCCCGTCCATCCGACGAGGCCCGCCTCCGGCCGCAGCTTCTTTCGGCCTCAACGGCGTGGTGCGGCGGCACCGCACTCCTTCACCGTGGGATATTCCTCATTCCCACGTGGTGCCAATGCACCGCGTCGCCTTCATTATGAACCACAACGGTGAACATCAACAAAGGGGGAGGAGGATCGGCTGTGTTTGTGCGGTCCAACCTCCTCCTGTTAATTTGATAATAGGCAGATAAGAAAAATAACAATGAACGCCAAAATAATCCATGAACATAAAACAATCCCCTACCTCGATAACGAGTTGACGATCGACGAGCATTGTAGAAAACGAAGTCATAGGGTGAGGCTCCGTACCCATTGAGGGAGATCGTTCGAGGTGGAGCGACGTCTCACACTGGCTTCGGAGAGGTGAAGAAAGGCACGACGATCGCTCCTTGCGGTGACGACATTCTTCGTCGATGTCTTGACGATCCTCGTGTTCTCCATCGAAGAATATTAATATCCCCAAGGCTTGTGTATAATTTCTCCCAATTCTCCTCACACAACTACCCCCAAAAAATGAGGTTCACCCTTATTTTTTTCATCCCAAGCCATGGATTCAAAATTACACTCTTAATTAAGTACATTGATTAACTTAATCAAATAATTTAATGAGAGAGTTGCCTTTTAATTATGAGGGGGAGAGGATGAGATACACATTAAAGCTAGAGGGGGTGTTTAATGGGGTGTTATGAAATTTAAGGAGGTGGGGTCTCATGTGGCCCCCTCCCCACTTATTCACAACTTCCTTTCCCTTAACTCATAAACCACTAGTGGTGAAATAAAAATATAATTGTAAAACAACTATATTTTTAGTCTTCGCATTTTTAACAACTACACCCAAGCAAATGCACCTCCGAAAAAGGTGTTCCTAATCAATTACTAGTGTTGTGGTATCATCAGTGCCCTCATATTTCGATTCCAAGCATCGGTTCAAAAGTTAGGAAAACCCGCTCATTCGTTCTCTAAACGTACCCGACCTAAATTTTGGAAAATGATTCCGGGCACACCGGGCCTCGAAATTAGGTGTCGTCAAAAATTGCATACTCGTAAAATCCAAAGGAAATTAAAAAAAATTCCTTGAAATTTACAGGTCTTTACAATTGGTGTTCAATAGTAAATATAATAGAAAGGTAGTGTAACATGTTATTCCCTTGAACTATTCTAATAAATATTTTGAAGATAAATGGGGGTTTCAAATTATTGGAAAAAATATTTCTAAATTCCCTAAAATGAAAGAATTCTAGTGGTATCATATGGTATACATTTCTATAGATAGCATTGTGATATTAGTTAATCTCTATTGTTTTCTACACTGAGTTATCTAATGTAGACATAAATTTGATTAACTAAAACTCATTGGTAAGGAATATATGGTTCCATCCTTCTCTAAATAAATTAAATCAGTCTGTGACAATGAATAAATGATATAGAATATTTTGTTATGCAAACAAGGGAAAAGTTTTGATAATATGTTTGATCCTTCACCTATATTCCTTTTAATTTTTTTCAATAATGGAGGGGAGATATAATTTACATTGGAAGAACACTGCATATTGAAAACAATCACAAAGCGGATGATTAATGTTCCAAAATTGATTTGTATTAAAAATAATTTGTGTGTCAAGTAATTTTATGAGGAAAGATTTACTCTTTTCTAAAATGGAATAGGTGGATTAAGTGTTAATGTTAATATTTTAGTAAAGAGATATTAATTATGCGACCACGTTAAATCTATGGACTTTTGAATTGATATTTAAGTAAAACAAGGATAAGTGTCTACATATTCTATGGCTAATCATAACAAAAATAAAAAAAAGTCTCTATTTTAAATGAAACTTTTATAAATTGTTTGGAATATGTTTTCAGTGATTATAGAATAATATTATATTAAAGAAATAGTTTTTATGGAAATAAGTTATCAATAAATATTGAACTGTCCATCCCAAGTAAATTGGAAGTAAAATAAATTTAAATTTATGTGTAGAATACTATGAGGTGATTTTGAGTTGATTCTAATAGATTAATAATCCCTAATTGTGAGTTGAATATCTTCATGTTTCATTTAATTGATGTATTGAAATTATATAATAGTGCCAAATAAATGGTTAAATATTTTTTAGAAGACGTCATTGGATTCTCGTAATAATGTTTTGGGAGAAAAAAATAAAAAAGTAAAGTCATGTATGAATTTTTTAAGAGCATATAAGACATTGTGAGTTTCTAAGACTTTGTTGGATGGAGTATTGATTTTTCAAGAATTTCTTATCTCATAAGACTCTTTTTCAGTTATAAAAACATCATTGTATGTAACATATATTGTGTGAATAAGAATTTTTGAATTCTCATATAAGACATCATACTAGAGTTCATAAAACATTACAAATGCATGTAATACATTTGTAGGTTTTTCTTGATACTTTTGATAATACCATAAGGATTTCAGTTAGTTTTTATGTCTTTTAGAAAAAATTTAAAACTGATTATATTTGTAATAATTTTTTGATTGCATCATAAGACTTGTAGAAATTTTATAAGACATTATTCCAACTATGTATGACATTAGAAATCACATTGTGTGAACAACATAAAATTTTAGAAATTGATAAATTACAAAATGTTTTTTCTCATGAAAAATAAATTAGAAATTCATATTTCAATCTCATTGGATTTAAATATAAAAATTATTCATAAATATTTTTGATTCTAGATTTATTATTTTAGAGGTGTTATATTCTAGAAAGAATATTTACAAGTTTCAATTCATGTGTTCCTACAAACATAGATAAATATTTCAAAGAATTTAAATATATTATACTATGTGGATATTATAATACAAAATTATCCCAAGTATTTTCATGATTATGTTACAAATATTGACAATGATTTTGATAATGTTTTGATAGAATTTCAATTATAAACTATTCACAAGTTTAAATTATGAAGATAATATAAAAATTGAAATTTATGGAGCTTCCGTAAATCATATTTTGATTAAAATATTCATGATATAACGTGAATTTAAAATAATATGTGGATTAGAATAAAAAATCTATTAAGACTTTTGACGGTTCTATTATTATGAAAAAATAAATCTAGTAAAAGAAAAATAAAAACATGATTCTACTGAAATTGAAGATCATTCATGTAATGAAGGATAAGAATCTGATTGCATCAAAAACACCTTACGTATCGACGAAAATGGAATGCATGGATTGATATATTGTTATTGTTACTATAAGTTTAAAAAAGATAGAATGTCTACCTTTCTTTCCTATTAAATGGAGGAGCTGTCTAAAACCTACATGATGTTACATGAAATGATTCATTTATGTACTATTAGAGGTAGTAAGGACCAGTCATGACTAATATGTTTTGTGAGATTGTAAGACTAATGTAAGGTTGAAGAATAAGTTATCCATTATAAATATCCTTTAGGCGATTTCTCTAGATCATGGTGTGATGTTATATATGCCTCATGTGTGGCTATGAAAAGTTTGTGATTCAATATAAAATCCATGGTCAATCCTTCCTTTTCTAGCCACTTTCATTTATAATGATGAATCCATGATTGGGGAATATAACCAATCATGACAAAGATTACTCTCTTACATTGACTTTAAACCTTGAAATTTTTATTTATAATTCATTTATTTAATACATTATTTGAGCAATGTTGAGAGACACAAATATATATGTATAAATATCGTAATTGGTCATTGAAGTTGAATTAAATATGAATTCATAAAATGGATCACTGATTTACCACATACCCCTCATTGTTTGGCATCCAAACATGTGCACTAAATATTTTTATTCTTATCATATTTATCTTATGTGATTATAGAAATATTTTATTAATAAAGTGTTATTATTAGAAATATGATATGATTATTTTAATACACATGAGTTTTGATTCATCAAAATCTATAACATGTTTCTGAATGGAATATAATGATAAAATTGTATTAATCATGATAAAATATTTTCATCAGATGTTTTTTAAAATTTGAGGGATATCTTCCAGTGACCCATCGGTTGTAGATTTTTTTTAAAAGGTTTTATTTTTTGACTAATACTCATTGAACATAAAATAAAACATATGATATAGATAAATAGAATTTTTATTAAAAATCCCAATAAAGGAAATAATTTTTATTTCCTATCCTAATTGAGTTTTAGTATCATTGTATAATATTATAAAGAAATTATAGAATATAATATTCTTATAAGATTATGATTGGAATTATATATGTTCAATTAAAAGAGAAAAAATATTAGGTTTTTCAAAATACAATTTAAATGTCACATTATATCTTAATGGATTTAGAATGAGGTGGAAATGATTAAATAATTTAAAGAGTTACATTTTTTTTAACAAACTCATCTCGAAAAAATGTTTAATGGAATATTTATATTTATAATGATGATGATTATTGGAATAAAAAAAATGGTGTGCACATTTTTGTGATGAACATAATTTGAGCATCACATAGACGACTTGAGTGGAGTTGAATATAAAGTTGTGTCACACTCATTGTAGAATAAACCAATTGGATATCAATGTGTTATATGTCTTCTAAAATTCTAATGGGTGGAGAACCATCAAAAATATTTCCCAATATTGTTTATTGTTGGTGAGAACCTCCAACTAGGAGTAGCCTATGGATTTCATCTATTGTTTGGGAAATGGTTTCTCTAGTATTTGATATCATTTTCATAAACACTACATACCACATATGTGATTATAAGATATCTAATATGGTTATACTATATATTTGGAGGAATTGTTCATTTCAAAAGATTTTATTTGACATGTTTTGGATAAAAAATGGACTCTTGGATCAAAATTGATTTTGGTTAAAAGATAGTGTTTTATAAATGTGTTTTGTTTATGTCAAATTCAATGCCAAGCTCAGCAAGTACCCAAATATATTTATAATTCTAGAACGATGTTTTAAACTTGAAAAAGAATTACATCATGTCTATTGAATAGATCTATCCTGCCCAAGTATTATGTTATGTCTTGTTCCCATGTCCATGAATTCCCAATTCTCGTGAAATATTTCCCATACCCTACCATTCACACCCAACCAAGTGTTCCCACCTTGCAAACCCAACCATGGGAACTTTGACTCATTCACTATCACATGCATATAGACATAGAACTGGGTGACTAAGGTTGTTATAGGAACTTACCTACCATATTTTGGCACTCAAGAAATGTATTTTCTATAAAAGGACTACCAAAACTCTTGTATTTTAGATTAAAGTTAGATAATTGGCACCAAACAACAAAGAGGATAACCCTATCCACTCATGCCTCCCTGAATTCATATAAGTACTCTATGAATAAAAATCTTAATAGACACTAATAGTGTTTTTCTCATTTATCCAATAGAAATCTGATTCACCTCAGACTTGGAGTCATTCCCAAATACTCATAAGAGGCCCCAATAGAGAGCCTATTCACACAACTGTTAGATTTCTGCCTAGATGAACCCATGTTCCCCCTACATGGTTCCTATTCACCACAGAATATGAGTTATACATAGGACTTCTTTAGTTTATTCAGGCATGAACATCAAGGATTATCATGGTTACCACATTCCCTCGGAACCTACCTAGGCACCAAGTCCTCCAAGTCATCAACATGGTCTCTACATCACTCAGGTCACTTACTCGAGTTCCCATTATCTTAGGATACGTATATAGGTGTTTATATTTCTACGTCAACTACATGCAATCTCATTTTTCCATACCATGTGGTGCCACCCCCACACCGTGAGTAAGGATCAATGATGGGATTATTTCTATTGAGATTTTTCTAATCACATCTATCACTGACCACTATAAAAATTAATTATTTACACTATGAAATTAATAGGTCATGTGAAAATGGGATTTGGGTTCTGATACCTATTACCCTAACCTTTATCTAAAAAAATACATTATGTTTCGATCTTCATTTTAGTTTTCCTAAATAACGAAATACTATATTCTCATAATGGTACAGAAAATACCTTCAATTGAGATAATCCTCTTAGTTTTCTCATAATTCTTGAGTCAATAGTCTCTTTTTAGTTTCCCCAAATACCATTATTTTATATATCTTCTTATTTCAATCAAAATCTTTCACCGATTTAATTTTTCAAGTTAATGAAAAAATGTAGGCATCAAGATATTTCATAAACTAAATTATTTCTTAGTATGTTTCACCTATAATCCAACATTTAATGAGTTTAAACTAGTTATAAGTGGTCATGGATACACACCATTAAAAGGAACCACTATGGTCCTTAGAACATAATCATAAAAGGTATGAAATATATCATTAAATGGTAGTAATCTATGTAAATTTTTCAAACTTGATAGGGATATATTAGAAGCCCCATTTTAGGGAAAATACTAACACTATAACATGTCCTACCTCCTTTTATAGGAGTTCAATACCTCTCTGTATGGTGACAAATTCAAGACATCCATGATATACGACCCAATAGAAAGAGATTAAAAATAAATACATAAAATTATTTGTATAATAATCCTCACATAATATGCCATATTTTATTCATGTTTTCAGTTAGTAAATATCAACTAAACTGTGACCAGTACTGAACAATGTTTTTTATGTTAAAAAACAATTTATTAACTTTACAACATTTTATGTCAAAACATAAAGGGGTTCAATGAAGTTTAATGGGTTTATTTTATTATATTGTCTCAAGATGATGTGATATAAATTATAAATATATATAATAAGTTTAATAGAATAATCAAATATTGAAATGTAAGGTGTTTTAGTGGTCATTCATATGAGATATGTTTCTAGTTTTCCTGTAAATTTGTTGTATTATATTCTTAAATTATTTGTTAAGAATATATGTAGAATATAAGATGTTATAAAAATGAAAACATCAATTTATATTTTTTTCATATTGTTTATATGACATGTAGATTGAAATGATAGTTTACTTCTCAAATTATAACGTTGAGTTATCCCTAACTGGTGACCATTATAAAGAATTAAATTTTATAATGATATAATAAGGATATCATGAGTATTATTTCATATAAAGATACATAATGTTATCATGAGTCATAAATATAATTTTTTTAGGGATTATATATACTTTATACCACTTATAGTTATATACACTATGTCTTTAGTATACCAGGGGTGTATTCTTCATGATTTTATTTTATCATACTTAAGGTTAGACAATATACCAAGAATTATAACCTTTAAACTCTGTTGCCTTTCGAAATACATAGATATGGTAAATCTAATTAAGATGGGGTTTAATATTTTGTGGATCATGTCGTTAGGTGAGTTTAATAATGATGTTATTTATCCTCTCAAATAATGAGTGTGAAATTTTCCCTCTGTTGAGTATGACAAAATAAGTGTGTGTTTGTACCACGATAAGTAATTTGATATAATTATATACCGGATCAGGGGAATGTTTTCTGATCACCAATCTAGGTGAATGACATGTTAAGCACCCATTGAAATAGTTAATATATACATAATGAATAAATATCATATGTGTATCTATACTAGATTGAAATATTTTATGCCTTGTGTTTACTCAATGTCTTAGACAAAGGGATCCTATGAAAATTTGTGTTTGTATATCAACCAGTTGGTGGACTTTGTATAGTTATACATGTTTTTGATGGAGATCATGTTATATCAATTTTATCTTGAGTTTCATTTATAATTTCTCGTGGTCAATATATGATTATATTTATAAATTCGTGAATTAATACTTTTTTAAAACTATATGTGCATTTTTTAGTTAGAACATATGTCCCATTGGATGGATATTGAGTTTTATGAAACACAGAGTAATTTCATAAATATGTTTAGAGTTTGTCCAAAAAACTAGATGTATATTAACAAAATTATGTCATGTAATGTGATACATGTTGATATTGATGAGGGAATTCCCAATGGTTTTTAGTAGATATTATTTTGTTTGGAAATTCATGTGGTGTTGGAAAGGAATTTTGTGGTGGTGGTAGTGGCACAACCCTTCACATCCGACACATGTTTCAGTGTCCTATATAGGAAATTTCCAATTGGTTTTATTCATAGAATGTAAAAAATATAATAGTTCTCTTATTATAGAATTTTCTTGAAGAAACTTTCCCATGGTAGGTGTTCATTGGTAAATGGATCCAATAACACTTGGGGATTGACATTGGATATGAGTATGGGAGGGTGGGATCATAACACCTTTTTAGTGGAATTATTCCATACTCTGGGACTCTCTTATAGATTTAAGACAAGTTAATTTAACTTTTATTAAACCCCAAATATATAATGGATCACCCTTATATTAATAATCAATTATTTTCATGTATTGGATTTAAAATCATCTATATGTATCCTAACTTCTCAATTGATGGGGATATCTATATGTATCTAGGTTTCCCCATCAATGGTTCTATTTTTAAATGGATTTGAGATTCCAATGTAATTTCTTATCATGATGATGATTTTTAGCCATACAGAGGGGTGATCTATAATTTATCAATATCTATGAAGATGTGAATTTTTTTGGTGTCAAGATCAGGCCCATGAGATTGTATTCTTATGTTTCCATTTGAAATTAGTCATAACCCACATAGTTTGGTGCTAGTTCATGGGAGACATCATAACTTCTTACATAATTTGAAAAGGGGAAATGATGTATTTTAATGTTTTGTATGATGGAAATATAGGGAAATGTTCTTTGTTAAGGATGGTGTGGGACTAATGCCAAAGCAACCCAAGGGATCTAGAAGGGATGTGGACTCCTAGGTGGGGCCATGATAATACTAACAATGTAGCCCAAAAATTATGGTTCTAAAAATGTCCTAGAAGTAATATGGAACTATGAGTAGGATCTAACACTACATAGAATATGGACCATATAATATTAGGGTGAGTTTTGGTTTTTGGGGTTAAACCATAAGGTGGATTCTTATATATCTTATTTTGGATCGGAATCAAATCCCATTTTGTTTGGGTGGTTTATGATTACAAATATGGAGAAGGTCTAATGTGTTGTCTCATTGAGAATATGTGATGTTGATATTTTGATAACATGGATAGGGGATTTATCGAATTGGGGGTCTATGGAAAGGTGAGGGGGGATTCAAGAAAAGAATATCTATTGAGTCATGTATTTTGTCAAATGCATGTTATGATTGTCACTAGCCTCTAATCTAACGCAAATAATGCTCGGTGTTAGAAACAAGAAGAATCAGAAAATTTCTAAAACCACACAATCCCCTTCATATTCTTGTGGATGAGGGTGGGTATAAGAAACTAGAGGAATACCCCACATGAACCACTAGGAGATTACTCCAGGATGGATTCACTAGGGTGACATTTTCTCCTCATTCATTGATAGTCAAGGGTGGGGTCCTTATAAAGAATACAGAGAGATATAGGGATTTTCTGTGCCCATATCCTCTCTTATTTTCAACCATATGGTCCTATAATTATCCCTAATGTTGGTATCCAAATTACCACGAGAATTTATAATCAATAAAACATTTAGGATCCATCCATTTATGTTGTATAAATAAGGGACCCCCAATATCATGAGAACACATAATCGATTGGACACATTGATGTGCCTTGTACACTAATCATTACTTTTTGAGGCTTTTGGTGAGGCCTCTATTTTTCCCCATAGGTGGGGATTATAAGGATTGTGGTTCCGAACAATTGATTACATGAAAGGGGGATTGAAGGGTCATTCGTTTGGGTGAGGCTTGTTCAAGGTGAAGGGGGTCTCGTATTGGGTAGAGCTAGGTGAGAAAAAATTGATTTAAATAGGGTGGACCTGAGCTGACTAAGATTTATTCATAGAGGGAAGACCTAGTTGAGTAGGAAATGACTTTTGGGAGATGGGAACACTAGGTAAAAACACCTGGTTGATGCCATTATCTAGGCTCCAAGGGTCTTTAGAAGAGTCTTCATATGGGTCTTTCCCAAGTCATAGTCTTAAGATGGGGACTTCTCATTGTTTTTATTGGACTTGGGGGATGTGTCTCCCCACAGAAGAATTACGTGATTCACACACTATTGGAATACAAATCACAATACACTCTACAATTCCTCCTTCATTAAATACTTAAATATATACCTATAATGTTCCATAGACCATGGTGAATTACTAAGGTGAGAAAATATTCAAGGATTCTATTTGTATTCCCATAGTGTCAAATAAAGAGTACAAGGGCCCTAATTATTGGAAATTTAAAGACATTAGTAATAGTATTTATCTCAAATAGATATTTCATAATAGTTCTTATACATGTGAAACATATGCATGTTTCTTGGGTGTGCATCTCTGGGCCTCTACGATGACGTTGGGTGCATAGGCTTAACTTGGGAAGTGATACTAGTAGGTCCTTTCACAGGATTACATGAAAAAACAGATGAGTTTGATTTTGTTTTTAACATATATATATATATATATTAATTGATGTATTTTCCTATGAAACATTTCAACCATGTGTGAAAAAATATTCTTCAACAAAATCCCCCCCCCCCCCCAGGATTGAATCCAATCGTAAGAAGAGGGACTAATCTTGAGGTAGAGAAATATGGATGATCCTTCATTTTATGGACTCCACCTGTTCATCTACACTCATTATCTATCTTTAAGATAACTAAAACATGATAATAAATAAGGGAGGCATGAAAAACGTGATGTATAGGTATTCAATGAAGGTGGGTCATGTAGATAGATCATAGATATGACCACACATTAATAAATAGCATCAATTTTCCAATGGTTCTTATTCTCATATTCCCACTAGTTGGCTTCACTAATTGTCTCTTTTCAATAGTATTCTATGTAGTCATTTTATCGTGTTTTTATTTCATGTATGATTTATTCTAAATCACTAGTCATACACACATAGTATTCCTTCATTTGTGTGACATAGTTACCTCAGTGAGTGAACTATGAGAGGTAACTTGAGTGAGCTACCTACAATAGATCAATTGGTCGCGCCCTATGTGAGGTCACTTGAGTGATTGACCTATAGAAGGTTACTCCTCCAAATTTTGGTATTATTTTCTAAACCAAGACATTTCCTCTATTGAAAATCTTGATATTTACATGTAGATTTCTAATTTGTAGTGAGAATGTAAGAGTTTCTATTGAAATAACTAGTAACATATAAAAAAATTATAGAAGTTATCAGGCTATATTAATATGTTACATGTGATACCAATCTCCAAAAAATGAAAAATCATATTCAGAAATATCACTACGAATACCCTAAGAGTGACCAGCTTTAACTCCATTGCCAGAGGTCCGTTAATAACATGCTCATCCGAGTGTTAAATACATAACTAATGATATCTTACTTTCAAGAGTACATGAATTTATCCTTAGGAAACATATCATCCAAGTGATTATATATTAATTATGGAATGGTACCCTCCACCTACATCATGCATAATAGTATTTATTCCTTAGATTTAAAGACTCACACTACATAATCAATGACGCAATGCTACCCTTCTATATTTGTTATATCCATGATAGAATAATAAAAAGACAATAAGGAAGAATGGGACATATGATCTAGAGGAGGTTCTAACTCAGAGTGTATGTGGGTATACTAGGTTCACAATACTTATTCATAATTTGATGTCGAGATATATGTAGTCATACTGAGTGAAATCAAATTTCATGGAGGCTTATTTTAACTATTTGTTCGGGATGTTTCTATCATTCAACACATATATTTAATGTATGGTGAATATTTAAATAAAATTAATCAATTAAGATATTAAAAAATCATTATATATTGCTATCCACCCACTAAGGAAATCATTGATTATGGAAAAGCTAATGATGAACTGATATTGCACTTGATTTCCATTAAGGATGGTGTGCTATTGTCCTGGATAGATAATGAGTTTATTTTAAATACAATTCTCATTATATATTTGCATGTCAATTAATGTTCTTGTATAAACTAATTTTATCCCCTCCTATACATGTTCAATTATAGAAGAACCTAATAGTGGCAAAATAACATTGCGTCTTGATGGATTTGAAGGCATATCAAGTGTTAATTAAGCTGCCTCCACTGATTTCATCTATTGGGTTGACGTCTAGATATGTTGAACCATAGATTTAATCATATCTACAAGGGGTGTTGATAGTGATCATTCCCTACATTTTAGCTTTGAAAAATTCAAATTGGGGGAAGCATGGTAGAAAGGAACAAACTAGTCTAGAATGTGATAACAGTGAAGCCTCGACCTCACCCAAGAAACCCCACGTGTGGTTTATTTAGCTAGTTAGGACTAAAAGGGCAGTGTTTGCTGAGGTTGATTCCATGTAGTATGGCCTCTAACATCAAGAAAATATCTGCATTCCAGATGCCTACAAGATGACTGTGAAATAGATATATGAGTAGCCAATGAACATTAGGAGTGTTAGGTGTGCATCGTATCATTATGCAATAACCTTGATTTATGTGAGGTGAGATGTGGTCTGGTTTTTGCTGTACAAGTCCTTTCACCCAAATAACATGTTTTCATTAATCCATGCTAGATTATATATTCCAAAAATTGGAGATGTTAGAGGCCGAACTAACCTTCACATTAATTTTATTATTATGGAGGGGGGATTGTACATCTAGAAAATAGATGTGATCAAGTATTCCATTAACAATTAGATCCTGGAAATGAGGCTAGTGGGGGATATGATTGATTGGGATTCCAAAAAAGGGGTAGCTGAGTAATTAATTGATTAATGGGATGAATTAATTGATATTGGTGATGTATGTATTCTTATCCCTCTATCTCCTACTTTTTATCGTCCCAATTTTTTTATAATATGTAGTTGTTGAATTAATACATACAATTATCTCATATAGGGGTGAGGGAGAGGTCCCTAAGATAAAATAATCATGGTATGTCTTAATAGGAGACCAATTTAGTGTGTGTGTCGGGGGACCTAGTCCCAAGTCATTAGAGATATCCTATGGATATTGAATGATGGAAGATGAGATGGTGGGAGATAATTCATGAATTCCACCTATAGTATGTGTATTTTAGGAGGAAAGTTCTTTCATTCCCTCTTTAAAAGTAAATAAATGATGGGGAGGAAATTCCTTGTCCAAGAGCTTCATTTTTCGTTGTTATGTTTCATGGAATCATTTTTTTGACTTTTCTAGAATAAATGTTCAATTATATTAGTGGGTTGTAGGATCCACTCTAGTCTACTCTCTCAAAGGGATTTGATATTACCCTTCATGAACAGAGGAGGATATTCCAAATGAGGCACAAATTCCTATTGGTGAATCCATCCCTTCAATAGGTGAACTAACAAGGGGTGAGACCACATTTTTTCATCTTACTATTTGGGAGGGATAAGGATATTGGTAATGTCAAATAAATATCATAAGGTGTCATGAACTAAACACTGACTTATATTCCTTATGATATTTTAGATCTATCACATACACTGAATAACCCTATGACCACCATCGTTAGTCTTAATATCACTCCATATGGGGATGAAATGGGCCCCATACCGTTCTATGCAGGTGGTTGTGTGGATCAGGATTTTGTGGGGACCTAAAGGGTCATACCTGTTGAGAAGGCATCAGATTGAGCCAACAGTGGTGAAAATTTGAGATCTGAACCAAATTTCTATGATATCTCTTTTGGTGAGGATTCTATAAGACATTAATAATTTCATATTGAAATATTAATAATTTAATAACTATTTTAGGATTTAGAATTTTTAGAATCCTTAAAGGATTTTGATGAATTTTATAAGAAATATGATTGATGTAATTTTTCTTGAATTTATATTTCCAAACACAACAAATTTCCTTACATTTGAAGTCTTAAATCCAAGATCTTGAATTCTTCAACTTTATCAACAAAAATAATCACTAAGTAAATCCATGACCATGGTGTCAGGGTCCCTCCTACTTCCATTGTGGAAGGATAACTAACTCAATAGAGTTCTGATGTGGGGGATTTTATTGATCCTTCCTTCATGGGTTCTAAGAAAACCCATGATGACTCTACCCATTAGAATATTCTCGATCAAACTATTGAGACAGGAGATACTAGGGAGAAATCCATCCAAAACACTAATCCATCAATGAGAGGGTTTTTTCAATTTCTTTGATCCTCTTTTTTCCATTATCTTTACTATCATCCTATGTTGATGACTAATTTTACTTGTATATCAGTTTCAAAAATCTCAATGGTCGAACCTTAAAGGGAATCATCTACCATGACTCAACTTACAATGTAATGTAATGGTGATGTCATTTCATGAAAGAAAATGAATGTCACTTCCACAAGAAAACTAATCCCTAAGTAGACATCTCCCCTTGAAATGAGCACCATGGAAATCGAGGACGGTCAGAATGAATTCTGATTACATTTTTTGTTCATTTGGTCTACAATTTGGATGTTATTCTTGAGGAAACCTATGATGGATCTAGATTCACATCTCCATCAACTCCAGAGCATGTTTAGAATGTAATGGAAAGGTGTATTTTATAATTGGATGGTTGTAACGTTCGAAACTAGAAGACACTAAACAGTGACATGAGTCAATGGATTGTGTGGCCCCAAACGTTCCTCCATGTACTCCAGAGGCTTCCCACTAATAGAAAGGTTTTGATGTAGTATAGTGTGGAGACTATACCCTCATGATCAGAGTAACTTAGTTGTATAATAATTTAATATACAAAAAGAATCATAATATAAATCATAACAGAATAAAAATATGTAGAAGACTATAATAATAAAAAATATGAAAGTATTATCATTTATAATTTTATGACCATGTCATATATTTTTAAAAATCAGTAGAAAAAACATGGAAACATGAATCCATTACAAATCATGTACCAAAAATATAAAAAATGGACTATATCAATATTGCATCATGAGCATATCTTGGTCCTATGAATCCCAATTCATAAGCAAAGATCAAATCAAGCATCGTAAATTGAGAATTTACCCCAATCCCTATCTTAATCCATGAAGTCTATCTGATAACCTAATATTGGTCTCAATAGGGTGTGAGATTACACTCAGTAGGCCACCACTAATGCTGTCTACAATAAATATCTTCTGTGTGTAAAATCCTTTGTAGTGTTCAATATATGGTAGTTATGATAGTAATGTAAATTGTGTGTCTAGTATATATGATCCTATCTTGCCATCAATATTTTATTGTGAATAAAAATCATGCAATCATAATCAAGGGCTACTGTAAAGAATAAGTGAGTAGGAGTGATACTATCCAATATAATAACTATAATTGAATACCCATACCATGTCTATTTGTAAAGAAAAGTAAAAATATCCACAGTGCCCATGTCGTGTAACCAGTTTTCAGCCTTTATAATCCCCTATGTCATGTAATAAAGTGCCAGGCCATAAAAGGTCAGATCCGAGGTATATAAGGCAAAGCAAACCTTCTTAATTCCATGAATCACTTGAATAGAAATTTGGTAATGACTTAGGTGTATTTCAAGGAGTATGTCTATATATCATTTCCAATGTTAATCCAAGAAAGCCAGATACAAGGCGTAATAGTGCCTTTGATATACTAGAATCTGGATCCTAGGAGTACAAATATCACAATATTCCACTACCATAATAAATACAGATCTATGGATTAGAAAAATCCACGGAATCTAATGGAATTAGGATACAATTATATCATCCATGGGATGCACTACCATTATCAATCCATCAATCCATTCATTAAACATCTCAAAACCAATAACAATCCATGATTTTATCCAGCCCATTTCCATAATTTCTATATTAAAAATTAAATTGTTTAAACATCATGTAGTCTAATTTAAATATGGATTAAACTTATCCTAATCAATCCTTTGATTCAATGAATCTAATTAAGGATACTAAAAAAGTGGTGAGATCACTCTCACCCAGTGAGGTAGTATAAAATAGGGGAGATATAAAGAAACACCCCATGGGTGGCCTTGGTTGGGCCTAACAACCTCCAATGAGAAAAAAGAACTATATGGGAAATTGAATTAGGTTCCCACAATTTATTTACGATTATCAATAAATTTTAAGGGTAATGAAAAAAATATCATAATATAAAATAATGAAAATAAGGAATATAATGCACAAAACCGTGATGGAATGGTATATACTAGCTACTATATATCAAGGGTTTAACACTATTCAAGTATCAACTCATAACTGGAGCCAGATTTGAAGAAAACATAGAAATTTTTGAACACCCTAGAAATAGGTCATCTTATATTTCACCTAAATAACTCATTTTATATGATGAAAAATAATGAAAGACACAAGAGGATTGTGTAACATACCTGAGCAAATCCAACAAGATGAACAAATATCGATTTAGACATCATATAAAGAAATTGTATCATATAAAATAAGATGGATTCAATGGAGCACTCTAAAATACAAGTGGTAGTTTGGTGGAATAAGGGGGAATAAGTTTGGTTTTATGAAAAAAATAAGGGAAAAATTCATTTACCACATTTTAATTGGATCACATGGTTTGGATTCATAGTTGGAAAAACCATTTTCCAAAAGTGTGCCACTCAAATCCCCTATTGGGAAACAATAGAATTTCTTCATGTGGTTTTGAAACTCCTGAGTAAACAATGACATAAGACACTATCCCCTATCACCCCTTTTGAAATCATGGATCACAGTTAGAAAAACCAAGAATCAATTGTGTGTTTATCCTCTACCAAAACATTAAGGAGGCGATGATTGGGCATCCATACCTATACACACTGTTTGGGTGAACCGTTATTCCTCTACTACTCTTTTTCCTACCCCTAATGGTTATTCCTAACTATGTATCACGGGATTCATAGTTTCCACTAACAATTCAGCCAAGCTATCTTTTCTAAAAACAGAGCCTCTGGGTTCGGAACATGGCTCAGACACTACTGAATCTATAATGACCTCATTAGGCACTCATGTTAGGTTCGGAAAAAGGATTTAAAATGAAAATAAAAAGACTCATAACTCATAGAAAAAAATAACATTTTATAATCTTTCCCTCTTAAATAAATTCCCCCATGAATATTCTTTTCCAACGGTGTTCAAGAATCACCTAAGAATAACCTGGCCACTGAGCACTTATATCATCCTCCCACACATAATTCACATCCTGTAAATGATTATTTTTTATAGAACCCTTATTGGTGGAAGACAGTAGACTCATAGATCCTTCATGCACCTATCAATAATAAAAATAGGATTCTCCTCGAAGGATACATCAACCTACAGTTCTTCCTCATAGAGCTGCAGTGTGTGAGATGGGTCTGGGTGATTACAGCACGACTAATATACATAGAAAACATTATGTATGGATCTGTACCTCTGGGGTAACTGCAATTGATATGCTACTATCCCAACTCTCTCTAGAATCTCGAATTTCCCAACATATCATAGTGAAATATTACCTTGTCTCCCAATCCATTTGTGTCTTAGTCTTTGTGATTTTCCAAAAAATACCACATCCTTGGCCTTAAATTCTACAGATTGTTAATGGTTATCATCATTATATTTTTATATATATTTTTTTGTATCTATTTTCTTTTTGTTCAACTATATATTCTATGAAGTTTGCTGCATGAGAGGAGGTATAAGTACAACTGCCTCTCCTACCTCTAACCAGCATAGAGGTGATCATCATGTCCTATCGTAAAAAGCATCATATGGTTCCATATATATATTATCCTGAAAGATATTATTGTAAGAGAATTCAATCATGGGTATATGACTCTTCCATTATCTCCTAAAAATATGGACACTTTCCCTAAGTGTGTCCTCCTGAATCTATATAGTTCACTCTAGCTATCCACGAGTCTTAGGGAAGTATTCCATGCTCAAAATAACCTATATACCCTATATCCTCTGTATGCCATTCCAAAACTGATATGGAAATTGGGAGTCGCTGTAACGCCCCAAGATTTTATGAAAAATATTCTTTTTAATTTCATTAATGTCTTGTGTTGTACGCTACAACAAAAGAAGCTTTCACAATACGCATCCTTGACTTTCCTTCCGTTACACGCAATCGCGACCTTCCTCGATAGCGTGTGTAGTACGCAATACTGAGTTTCACGAAACAACGATATGCTATTAAAATATTATTAAAACTAGCCGTTATGAATAGTAATAACCACTTTTTGGAAATTTTGTAAATTTTATTTTTCAAAATGGAATTCATTTTTGGATTCGGAGTATCGAATTTAGCCTAAGGTGAAATTTTGGTACTTTTCGGATAACTTTCATATTCTAATGAATAGTGAAAATTACTAAATTATAATTAAAAACAACTTTTTTAATCGAAATAATTAATAGTGATAAATTATTAATTTGAGTGGTTTTAAAGTATATTTAGAATATATTTTTACAATTTAATACAATGTTGGTCATTGTTTGTAATTTCACATTTAAACCAGACATAATCAAGTGTCAATCTTTTGATAGATTTTGTTTCTTAAAAAACACGCTATTTGTTTTAACAGCGGAATTTAATTATAAAATTAATTAATGCAACTTCTATGTTATGAATTTGGTAAAATAGACTTCATTTTTGAATTCGGAATATGAAATATAGCTTAGGATGAAATTTTGGCATTTTTCTGAAAACTTTCAATTTTTGATGAATAGTGAAACCACTAAGTGGTAGGTTAAAAACGGAATTTTGCATAAAACTTAATTTTACCGCTTCTGTGAATGGAATTTCGAAAATCCGAGAGACACGGTTAATATCAAGGACTAAAATGTGGTTCAATGAGATGAAAATAATTTTTTGGTGAATAGTAACTTTTTACTTTTTTTACCACGGTTAATAGTAAATAGGGTAACTAAGGGTAAATATGATATAAATATTACCCTAACACATGTCCTAATTCTATTGGACAAGTGTAATTCGACCAAAAACAAACTTAGGAATAAAATATGACCATTTAGGCCCACTTGGATTAGATTAGGACATTTATTATTAATTTATTTAAAGAAGGGTTAAAATAGTTAAAATCAAAGTTTAATAAGTAAATCATTTTTAATATGGGGTTATACATAAGCTAAATTCGACTATAAATATTAATTAGAAAGCTAAAAAGATTTCCTACATGATGGTATTTTATTTGTAATTTTTAGACAGCATATAATATAATTTATTTATGACACAAAGATGATGCAGTAATTATCTTATTAATGAAATATTGACATAATTGATAATATAAATACCAAAATAAATGTAATTTAAGACTTTTTATGAATTCCACTAATTTTCTAGGTTACTATGATATATTAGTGTTGATTTAATCAACTTGGTTCGAATATATAATTCTGTTATGACTTTCAAAAAAATCATATATCAAATAGTGTCAAAATTGACACAAAATAGTTTTTAAATCAAATATTATATTATTAATTGTTATTTTATTCCTAAAAATCTAAGGTTCGGCCAAATGACTTAGATAAGGATATATGTATTAATAATATACAATTTGGGGTTCGTTTGGCATGTTATAGTAAGTGTATTAACCATATAGTGAAAGAAAACAAAAAGACACGGTAAAAGTTAAATTATTTAACTTAGAGTTAAATCTAATTGATAAGGTTTAAAATAAGATCCAAACATGTATAAATTTGATTGGTTGATGAGATTACAACCCTATCTCATCTAAGCTTCGAATATGAGTCATTTTTGGAGGTTTTTAAGTGGGGTTATATTTATTATAAATTAATATTTTTAAGAATTCCTAAGGTGCCCCTCTCCTCCCTTATAAAAGGACACCTCCTCCCCCTCCTCCTCACACCAATTTGAGCACTCAAGCTCGGCCAACCCCTGCCAAAATCCCTTCTCCACTTCCCTAGCAACATCCTAGAGGTTCTGGTCTTCCTCAAAGACCAATTCTAGTGCCCTAAGAGGAGGTCTCAAAGAGGCACTTCAAAGAAGAGGTAATTACCGTTACCAATTCTTTCATCTTTATTTCTTCTTCCACTTCTTCTTCTTAGGTTGTTTCATTGTGAAGTAATAACATCAGTATCACTCATATACTGATATGTTATTATAAGTATGAAACAACCCTATTTCACCATCTATCCATCCTACGGAAAAAGAAATCACCGCGCGTGCGTACGTACGGAATACCGTCTCCACGCCGTGGTGTAATCTATTTTCCACCACCACCTTACATGGATGGGTATAATGGTGTAAAGAATAACTATACATAGTTATTACAACATCATAATGATTCTGATATATTTTATAATCCACTCCAATTCAATTCAATATTTATAGAAATGATATCATCGCTCGTGCGTACGTACGGAATACCGTCTCCACGACGCGATGAGATTCATTCTCCATGTTAACCATTTAAGAATGATTATAATGTATATATAAGAAATAATAATGAAATACATGACATTATAAAGCTACTGGATTTATGTATATATATATACATATGTATGTCATCTACTTACTTCCATTTCAAGACAATAAGGAAAGAAAAACAGCGTTCATGCGTACGTACGGACTACCGCCTCCATGAACGATGTTTTTCATTTTATTTATCTATCTATTATATATATATATATATACTGAATATATATTATATATAAGTCATATTTTATATTCTGGAAGTAAGTAAATCATGATATAAGTAATAATGATGTCAAGAACAACAAGTCAAAACACCTACGATAAATGAAACGATTTTACCCAAAACGCTTCTTTAACATGGAATTTACAAAAGAACGGGTAATATAATGTCATAAGTGAACCATATATAATATCATAACAATGAATATGATTCTGTAATAAGTCAATGACATTATTTAAATCATTATACAGGAGGTTCGGACACATACGAAGCAAATTGGACCTAAGGTAAGGGAAATATCACAATCTCATTTTTATCCGAGATTGTTTATTCGTAAGTATTTACTGGGGTGTATTTTATCATCCACATCCATGTTCCCTCAATATGAAATATTGTTTCCATCCACTTGCAATAGTTTAAATCCAATTTTACCCTTAGGTGAGTTTTTAGTAAGGAATATGAAAGGAATCTTTTGTCGTTTTTCCGTACGAGGTACTTTTTGACTTTTCCGACAAAAGTACGAAGAATGTTTTTTTTAACTTATACGGCACGAACGGATTTCTACTGTTTTATAAAGCCTTATTTTCATGAAGCTTCCTCTAAAAGATTTCATGACTATTTTCAATAAAATCTCTTTCTTTTAAAGTTTCATGATGTTTTGTGAAAAGAAATTGATTTTGAAGAAGAAAGGATATTTTCCTCAAGAATTCAATTCAAGTGTTTTATCAAAATTATTTTCCATCTAAGATAATAAAGAGTTCTGTTTCTATCCATATTTTTACATTGATTTGACTATGTTGTGATGGAATTATGTTTATGAATTCCTTTATCTTATATGAATGGTTTTATGATGTCATGTTGTTTAAGAATCCCATTTTTATTACATGGGTTATGAAATGATGTATGATTTATGATTTTGTGGCACACATAAGAAAGGATTCATTAAGAGATGGGTGGGACCTATATCTCCCTCCAATGCATTGGGTAAAGATTTTATATCTCATGAGATAGACATGGCTGGAATGGTAGGTTATACCGGTTCAGTGAAACAGGACTGAAACGAGGATTACTCGATTCAGAAAGGGACTTTGTCCACTAAGATAGTCTTGGCAATGAGTCTTGACTAACAAGAAATGATTCTCTATGATTATGTGTGTATGCCACAATGAGTAATGTTTTAAGTTATGATTTCATTTCACTACTATGATTTATCCCATGTTATGAAATTATGCTCTCTTTTGCAGGTTAAGATTTCCAAAAAAAAAATGTTATGTTCTTATGAAAATTATGTGATTGATATTTCCATTGTTTACCCTTACTGAGCATTTGAGCTCACCCTTTTATGTTTTCTTTTCCCCAGGATATAAAGAAAGGTTTTAGGTAGAAAAAAGGGATGACCTTTATGGGAGATATTGAAGAACTTTCACCACGATTAGAAGATTACGTTCCGAGTTTCCAAAGACACTAAACTATTACGATCCTTTAGTGTGTGTTTTTGTTATGTACTAAGTATTCCGCAAATGTAATGTAATGTCCATGTACGTCAAGATACGGGTCTCTACAGTTGGTATCAGAGGAAAGGTTTAGTCAACCTTTGGAAACTAGGATGCGAGAACTTTAGTGAGATCCCTAGAGATATTTCTAAGGTATGTCTAGGGATGTCTCTAAGGTTAAGTATACGTATAGGTTATGGTCCTAGAATTACGCTAACGATCTTCGAATTTAACCTAAGATGTTAGATAATGAGGGTACTAACCCTTTATTATGTTGTTTTCCCTAGCATGATTTTTGCCTCTCACACAATTCTTTTGGGGTTTTAGACGATGGCTGGAACCCGAAGGAACCGTGTTAATGCGGAATGTGATGGGCAATGCAATGATTGTACCCCTGAGCAACCAAACGATATAGGAGCTGGAATGCAAAATCTTGTAGCCATGCTCACACAACTTTCTCAAGCTATGAATCATGCAGGACTTCCAAACGAGCAAAGGAAGGAGCAACATTCTGTTGAATCCTTCATGAGGCAGCGTCCACCTTCTTTCAGTGGGTCTACTGATCCATTAGTTGCTGAACAATGGATTAGTACTACTGAAAAGATATTTTCAGTTCTTCAATGTTCTGAACATGATAAAGTCATCCTAGCAGTGTATCGTTTGGAAGGAGATGCTGATCAATGGTGGAATCTTATTAAGAATACAAGGCAAAGGGATGAAATTGAGTCTATGGAATGGGACGAGTTCAAGAACTTATTTTTCAATAAGTACTTCCCTCGTATTCTTCGAACAAAGATGGAGAAAGAGTTTCTTGAACTGAAGCAAAGGGACGATGAATCTGTTGGTACCTATGAAGCAAATTTTACAAGACTTGCAAGGTATGCTTCTAGAATTATCATCCAACCTGAAAGTAAAGTTGATCGATTTTTCAGTGGCTTAAAACCAAGTCTTCGAAGGGCATTAGCTATAAGAGACTTCAGTAGCTATGAAGAAATTGTGCGTTGTGCTATCAAGGTAGAAATGGAAGTTGGTGTTACATATCCATCTCATGGTTTTGACAAGAAATGAAAGATGGAGTTCAAGGAGAAATCTCAGAATAATAGTGAAAAGAAGATGAATGTTTCCTTATGCACAAAGTGTGGAAAGAAGCATGGTGGAGATTGTCTAAAAGGGACTAGAAAATGTTTTAAGTGTGGAAAAGAAGGTCATCGAGCAGCTGAGTGTCGAAGTAATGGAAAAAGGGTTTCTAATGATAAAGCAAACACTGCAGAGAACGCACCGCCAACACTTCAATGCTTCAAGTGCAAGGAAATGGGGCATTATGCTAATAATTGCCCTAATCCAAGGGTTAGTGATGATCAACATGAGCAACCACTGAAGGCAAAGGACAAAGGGAAATCACATGCGATCACTATTGGCAATGTTGAATATGACAACGATGTGGTGGAATGATTAAGTTTTTATGTAATGGGATTCCAAAATAATGTTGTATCATTGAGTATTGCAATATTTATTGATGTGGTATTCAAAGTGATTGAGATATTTTTTTTGGAAATAAGATGATATGCGCATAATGAAGACGAGAAAATGAAATGTTTAATAGTATTCATGAGCTCATGATTGATATAAGGACTAAGTGATATCATGGTTTGAGTATAAATAATTTTGAGGATTTTGGTATGTGTAAAGTGTTAACTTTTAACTGCATTCAAGTTTTCACTAAGGTTCAATGGGTATTCAAGAGTATACATGATTAAGGACTTTGAATGTTTGGAATGTGACCAAAAAAAAACATATCTTATGATATATGGGGATCAACGATGATATTAAATCTCTGGTAGTTGTTTTCACTATGTTATGAGAGTAGACTGCAGTATTATGGATAAGCCTAAAGATTGGAATGGATTGTGTTGGACGATATTATTGATGGGATGTTATAGTAGTTTTAGAAAAAGGACAACCTGTAGGACGGGCGACAGCCCATCGCTTCGGACAAGGCTGTGGGAATCGAACCCACAACCGAAGTGCGACTGGCCTTTATCGCCTACCACTGACCTACAGGAAGTCCCTGTTTAGTAGAAACTAGTTTTATTATATTAAGCAGTATGATATATGAAGTATAAGTCCATTTTAGGAACCATATATGATTAATCTCACTATAGATCGACTTATGTATATAAGTTTTTCTAACCTTTTGTTTGAGACAGATGGAATGACCTGTCATTCTATCACATGATCTGCTAACACATCACGAATAACAAATTCAACTTCATTTATTTAAGAGATGAAGTAGAAATTGTTCAAGGCACGAACAAAAGTGAGATTTTACCAAAATAAAGTAAGTATTTATTCTAAGCAAATTTTCAACTTTAGGGAAATGATCTTGAAAACCAAAAATGTTGTCCTAGTGATCTTATACCTGATGAATCAGATGGTACCTTATATCATCACAAATCTATGGATTTTTGATTACTGGCTTTTCCATAGCCATGTTCTCTACCACTCTCCATCAGAACATGATGGTGAGATTTTTCTTCCATATCCATATTTTCACCTATGTGGAAACCCAGTGATTAGTATATTTGGGTAATCGTTACATTTCATACTTTAGTTTTTAAATCCATGTTTTGGTATTCCTTTTTACGATGTGGGTTTCTATCAAAGAAAATTTTGAATAGTAAACCATTTATAACCCCGACGAATTTCGAGGGCGAAATTCATTTTAAGGGGGGTAGAATGTAACGCCCCAAGATTTTATGAAAAATATTCTTTTTAATTTCATTAATGTCTTGTGTTGTACGCTACAACAAAAGAAGCTTTCACAATACGCATCCTTGACTTTCCTTCCGTTACACGCAATCGCGACCTTCCTCGATAGCGTGTGTAGTACGCAATACTGAGTTTCACGAAACAACGATATGCTATTAAAATATTATTAAAACTAGCCGTTATGAATAGTAATAACCACTTTTTGGAAATTTTGTAAATTTTATTTTTCAAAATGGAATTCATTTTTGGATTCGGAGTATCGAATTTAGCCTAAGGTGAAATTTTGGTACTTTTCGGATAACTTTCATATTCTAATGAATAGTGAAAATTACTAAATTATAATTAAAAACAACTTTTTTAATCGAAATAATTAATAGTGATAAATTATTAATTTGAGTGGTTTTAAAGTATATTTAGAATATATTTTTACAATTTAATATAATGTTGGTCATTGTTTGTAATTTCACATTTAAACCAGACATAATCAAGTGTCAATCTTTTGATAGATTTTGTTTCTTAAAAAACACGCTATTTGTTTTAACAGCGGAATTTAATTATAAAATTAATTAATGCAACTTCTATGTTATGAATTTGGTAAAATAGACTTCATTTTTGAATTCGGAATATGAAATATAGCTTATGATGAAATTTTGGCATTTTTCTGAAAACTTTCAATTTTTGATGAATAGTGAAACCACTAAGTGGTAGGTTAAAAACGGAATTTTGCATAAAACTTAATTTTACCGCTTCTGTGAATGGAATTTCGAAAATCCGAGAGACACGGTTAATATCAAGGACTAAAATGTGGTTCAATGAGATGAAAATAATTTTTTGGTGAATAGTAACTTTTTACTTTTTTTACCACGGTTAATAGTAAATAGGGTAACTAAGGGTAAATATGATATTAATATTACCCTAACACATGTCCTAATTCTATTGGACAAGTGTAATTCGACCAAAAACAAACATAGGAATAAAATATGACCATTTAGGCCCACTTGGATTAGATTAGGACATTTATTATTAATTTATTTAAAGAAGGGTTAAAATAGTTAAAATCAAAGTTTAATAAGTAAATCATTTTTAATATGGGGTTATACATAAGATAAATTCGACTATAAATATTCATTAGAAAGCTAAAAAGATTTCCTACATGATGGTATTTTATTTGTAATTTTTAGACAGCATATAATATAATTTATTTATGACACAAAGATGATGCAGTAATTATCTTATTAATGAAATATTGACATAATTGATAATATAAATACCAAAATAAATGTAATTTAAGACTTTTTATGAATTCCACTAATTTTCTAGGTTACTATGATATATTAGTGTTGATTTAATCAACTTGGTTCGAATATATAATTCTGTTATGACTTTCAAAAAAATCATATATCAAATAGTGTCAAAATTGACACAAAATAGTTTTTAAATCAAATATTATATTATTAATTGTTATTTTATTCCTAAAAATCTAAGGTTCGGCCAAATGACTTAGATAAGGATATATGTATTAATAAAATACAATTTGGGGTTCGTTTGGCATGTTATAGTAAGTGTATTAACCATATAGTGAAAGAAAACAAAAAGACACGGTAAAAGTTAAATTATTTAACTTAGAGTTAAATCTAATTGATAAGGTTTAAAATAAGATCCAAACATGTATAAATTTGATTGGTTGATGAGATTACAACCCTATCTCATCTAAGCTTCGAATATGAGTCATTTTGGGAGGTTTTTAAGTGGGGTTATATTTATTATAAATTAATATTTTTAAGAATTCCTAAGGTGCCCCTCTCCTCCCTTATAAAAGGACACCTCCTCCCCCTCCTCCTCACACCATTTGAGCACTCAAGCTCGGCCAAACCCTGCCAAAATCCCTTCTCCACTTCCCTAGCAACATCCTAGAGGTTCTGGTCTTCCTCAAAGACCAATTCTAGTGCCCTAAGAGGAGGTCTCAAAGAGGCACTTCAAAGAAGAGGTAATTACCGTTACCAATTCTTTCATCTTTATTTCTTCTTCCACTTCTTCTTCTTAGGTTGTTTCATTATGAAGTAATAACATCAGTATCACTCATATACTGATATGTTATTATAAGTATGAAACAACCCTATTTCACCATCTATCCATCCTACGGAAAAAGAAATCACCGCGCGTGCGTACGTACGGAATACCGTCTCCACGCCGTGGTGTAATCTATTTTCCACCACCACCTTACATGGATGGGTATAATGGTGTAAAGAATAACTATACATAGTTATTAAAACATCATAATGAATCTGATATATTTTATAATCCACTCCAATTCAATTCAATATTTATAGAAATGATATCATCGCTCGTGCGTACGTACGGAATACCGTCTCCACGACGCGATGAGATTCATTCTCCATGTTAACCATTTAAGAATGATTATAATGTATATATAAGAAATAATAATGAAATACATGACATTATAAAGCTACTGGATTTATGTATATATATATACATATGTATGTCATCTACTTACTTCCATTTCAAGACAATAAGGAAAGAAAAACAGCGTTCATGCGTACGTACGGACTACCGCCTCCATGAACGGTGTTTTTCATTTTATTTATCTATCTATTATATATATATATATACTGAATATATATGATATATAAGTCATATTTTATATTCTGGAAGTAAGTAAATCATGATATAAGTAATAATGATGTCAAGAACAACAAGTCAAAACACCTACGATAAATGAAACGATTTTACCCAAAACGCTTCTTTAACATGGAATTTACAAAAGAACGGGTAATATAATGTCATAAGTGAACCATATATAATATCATAACAATGAATATGATTCTGTAATAAGTCAATGACATTATTTAAATCATTATATAGGAGGTTCGGACACATACGAAGCAAATTGGACCTAAGGTAAGGGAAATATCACAATCTCATTTTTATCCGAGATTGTTTATTCGTAAGTATTTTCTGGGGTGTATTTTATCATCCACATCCATGTTCCCTCAATATGAAATATTGTTTCCATCCACTTGAAATAGTTTAAATCCAATTTTACCCTTAGGTGAGTTTTTAGTAAAGAATATGAAAGGAATCTTTTGTCGTTTTTCCGTACGAGGTACTTTTTGACTTTTCCGACAAAAGTACGAAGAATGTTTTTTTTAACTTATACGGCACGAACAGATTTCTACTGTTTTATAAAGCCTTATTTTCATGAAGCTTCCTCTAAAATATTTCATGACTATTTTCAATAAAATCTCTTTCTTTTAAAGTTGCATTATGTTTTGTGAAAAGAAATTGATTTTGAAGAAGAAAGGATATTTTCCTCAAGAATTCAATTCAAGTGTTTTATCAAAATTATTTTCCATCTAAGATAATAAAGAGTTCTGTTTCTATCCATATTTTTACATTGATTTGACTATGTTGTGATGGAATTATGTTTATGAATTCCTTTATCTTATATGAATGGTTTTATGATGTCATGTTGTTTAAGAATCCCATTTTTATTACATGGGTTATGAAATGATGTATGATTTATGATTTTGTGGCACACATAAGAAAGGATTCATTAAGAGATGGGTGGGACCTATATCTCCCTCCAATGCATTGGGTAAAGATTTTATATCTCATGAGATAGACATGGCTGGAATGGTAGGTTATACCGGTTCAGTGAAACAGGACTGAAACGAGGATTACTCGATTCAGAAAGGGACTTTGTCCACTAAGATAGTCTTGGCAATGAGTCTTGACTAACAAGAAATGATTCTCTATGATTATGTGTGTATGCCACAATGAGTAATGTTTTAAGTTATGATTTCATTTCACTACTATGATTTATCCCATGTTATGAAATTATTCTCTCTTTTGCAGGTTAAGATTTCCAAAAAAAATGTTATGTTCTTATGAAAATTATGTGATTGATATTTCCATTGTTTACCCTTACTGAGCATTTGAGCTCACCCTTTTATGTTTTCTTTTCCCCAGGATATAAAGAAAGGTTTTAGGTAGAAAAAAGGGATGACCTTTATGGGAGATATTGAAGAACTTTCACCACGATTAGAAGATTACGTTCCGAGTTTCCAAAGACACTAAACTATTACGATCCTTTAGTGTGCGTTTTTGTTATGTACTAAGTATTCCGCAAATGTAATGTAATGTCCATGTACGTCAAGATACGGGTCTCTACAGTCGCTTTATGATACCACAATATAGGTAACCTCATGAAGGAACAATAATTTATTGATATACAATCTCCAAAGATAATATAATAAGAAAGTCTCCCTGATTGTTAGGAAATGAGCGACCTTCATTATCTTGTCCACAAAGCCTCATACTGTATCACTACATCAAGGAGTCCTCAGAAACCCAATCATGATATCCAACACTACATCATCCCATTTCCACTCAAGAAAAGAAAAATAATTTAAAATTGTTGTTGTTCTCTTGTTTTTTCCCTTCACTTGCTGGCAGGTGGAACACCTTATAAAAAACAAAAAAAACTCATGTTTCATACGTGACCACCAATACTGATAGTGCAATTCATGATACATTTTCATGACATATGTATGTACTTACCATAAATATTAATAAAACTATAACATCATATCCTTGTGTGTGTCTTCTGGGAACCAAAAATTACCATTAATGCAGATAATTTCACCCTCACAAAAATACCAACAAGGTGGTGGGTCCTCACCTTCTACAATCAATCATAGGAATAAGACGTTACAATATGATTATTATCTCATACTCACTCTATCTAGTATGGTTTAATTCACATCCATGGATGAGATAAATGTTCTTTATTGGACATTCTTCACCTCCATGTGCATTACTAAGAATAATTCCATAAGCTTCCACTTTCTACCTACCACCTAAACTACCTATATTTGAGTCCTCCTACTCAGTGAATCAACAAATACATTTCCCTTCCTAGGAATACAGGACAGATAAATGTAAAAATATTGTTGGTATTAAATTGACCTTACTTTCCTAAGATTCAAGTAATGATGTGTGAATGTATTCTTGAGGCATTTTTGATTAGTGTACACCACATATTACTCCCCTAGTAAATAGTTCCTATAATAGTGCAAGGCTGGAACAATAATTGAAAACCTAAGATCATGCACCAATTAATTCATCTCATTTTGCCTCAACTACTATGTCCCATATTCCATGACTCTATCCCCATAAATCAATTTTTTTCCTACCATGATACATGATGTATCAAAATACATATTCCAGCTCCTACCCAGAACTGGTAAAATCTGGATCGGTGATGAAGCCAGTCTCATTTTCAAATCTGGAGAGGTTGTCTCACATGTATTAGACCATATAAAGACCACACCCAACGGTTGTCTCAAATTTATTAGACCATATAAACTTCAAAAGCTTTTCAGTCAAGCCAATCATAGGTTCTTATAAGCATGATAAGTCTTGTATGAAATTATTGAACAAAACACTACGCCCAAGAAACTCCATATATCAAAAACATTCATGAGATTCTTTTAAGAAAATAATGCTCTAAACTTCTATGGGATTATTGATACTCATGTCTACAAGATTATATATCTTTTTATGTGAATATTATCAATCCAAAAGTGGAACTCTGTGATCTTATCATGTAAATGATGATCTATTAGTGCAACCAAAACTATCATAATATTTTAGGCATGGTCATGTTTATTGAGATAACACAATAAGATATCCTTGATGAATACAACCACAAAATAATCCTAGTAAGGATGGAGAAGGTGATTAATCAAGGACAAAAAAATTTATTGTGGGTTCTTGAGACAAAAATAGCATAACCAAATAGTCATATAGACCATATATGTTATGAAAAATTTTAGGTGGTGTGCCTTCAGGTCAAACATGTACTTGGAGATAACCTGAACTCAAATTAATCTTCAAGAAAAACAGATCATGTCTGAGCTTGTGGAAGATTCCATCTATACATGGTAAATGATACCATTTCTTAACATTTATCTGGTTCAATTTTCAATAATCCAAACATTGCATAAGATATTTTTCAATCGTTTTTCCACAAACGACTAGATAACCCCATGGGGATATATCAGGACATACAAAACCCCAGGAATCCATATCTTATAGCTATCTCTTGATCTCTTACAACCCAATTTTAGTCATCTGGATATTAATAATTGATACTACAATATCTCTTAAAATGAGTTCAATAAAAAATTCCACCTCTCTCTCTAGTGGTAAACTAGAAGTTTCATCCCTAAAATCATCACTTAAATGATCAAAAAATAGGGAAATTATACTGATGTAATCCATGATCATCTTGATCTAAACTTTGAATCGTGGTTGCCACTCCATACATCCCATGATGCTAAGTCTAATATCCACCTTCATTGACATCACATTCACCCTTATTGATAAAATCTCTTCCCTCTGGTGATGTGAAGGTCATGCATCAGTGATAGTAATAAAATAGGTATGAAAGAAAACTAAACATTACATCTTGAGTGTGAGATCAAACTCATTCATATCAATGGAGAAAAGATCCCATATAATGTTACACCCACCAATCTGAAGGGGGGATTCTCTTCACTAGGGAAAACCCTCTGTTCTTATCCCCAACTAATTATCAAGCATCATAACACCATCCGAAAACTGAACATCAAGCATGTTTCTCCCCACAAAAGGTATATATAAAAAGATATGAGAATAAAAAAGAATTGAAAAGTTCATAAAATATATTAGATGATACTATGACTTTACCTCTAACCATAAATAGCCTAGAGCTATGCTCCTTACATGTAGGTTGTAATGAATATAACTGGCCTAAATGGTGGCATTGTGAAAAAAAACTTACTACCCAGAGCATGCCGAGTAACTTTTCATGGTATAACTAGACCATGACTACCTTATACATGAAGAACACATCATCCTAAACAACCAACACTATTCCATCTCATATCCTATCAATTTACTATGATTCATTTTCCTAAACCTCGAGTTGGAGTCAATCCTCTTCTACTAATTGCTGGAGGGGAATTATTTCATAAGCACCGTACATGGCCCATCATTATGCATGATTAGCACTTAACTAGATATCCATCAAATTGAATCCTCATATGTCCCCATATCCCATTATGATGATAGAAGACAGTAATACCAACACTCGCACTCTATCTAGTATTCCCATCATGAGAAGCCTCAAAATGATGCTTCATACCACTTAAAACTGAACCAATGGGTCGAGAGGCTGCACTACCCACTTCTATACCCCTTATTTTCCTCAAGTTATATTCAGTAATAAGAGATTTATTCACTCTATGTAATGGTATTCAACTAAAACACATTAACTAAGGATTGAATGACATGACTGAGACCTTTATCAAAGCATCTCAGCCTCAATTGTTCATTAGCATCATAAATTTGTGCAACGAGATGAACCTCTATAAAGTGTTATGAATACTCCATAAATTCCCATTGTAACCTATTGTAAATTCATAAACACAATGGTACATTCAACTATATGAGTCTTGGGAATGAAATAATTAGAAAACCAAGATTGGAAATCATTTCAAACCATATCTTGATTCGAAACTTCTCACCAGTTCTTATCTTTTCACTAAAGCGTATATGTCACGAACTTCACTCTTCTATCAGGTGATGTCTCTAGATTCTTTAAGATGAAAAATATAGTATCATTTCATAGATCAGTGTCCAATGGAACACCATACATTAAAATTGATGGAGTATTCTACTTCTAGAACACATGTGTCATCTCTTCCATTGATGAGGAAGATTGCAGTTCTCCCTAAACAGTCTTCATGAAATACTGGAAAACCTCTCAACACCAGTCATTAGTACTCATATATAGTAAAATATGTTTTTTCAACTATTAATACAATATTATCCATTTTTATCCCAGTTCCCACCCCCTATGGAGCATGGTCATCACCACCCTCCTAGAGCATGACTGGAGGCCGTCATAGTGGCATGTCCCTATGATGCTAAAAACATGCCACAAAAAACAATATATTATAGAACATGTAACATATAAAATCACCGAACATATCAATACATTATATAAAAAATTTATACCAATATTCATACTCCTAATGGTTTAAATAATTAATATAATGATCACATAAAATACCAGAGACATTGTCTATTTCCCACTCTAAATCTGAGTCTAGGTCAAGATCCCTATTTATTTTGTGATCAATTTTAAATTCATAATTATATAACAATTATCATTAAATTTTAGAACCAAATGGGCCAATACCACTGATCAATCCAGTCCCACGCACCATATAAACCTACGCATGACATCCATCTAATCTAAACCATAATATTTTCAATTCTATGTGATGAATTTTCCACTACACAACATTCCATAATTGACTACTTTGGGTGTCTGTTGTAGCCTATATAAGAAAAAACTATGTAGGTTATGGTAGAAAATCTATGTTTCTATCATGTTTCCTGAATTTTCTACATGAATCATGAACTGATACAAATTCTATAACACAAGGCACACATAATAAATGTCATGCATTCAAGAAATACATCCCATATCACATTGAATATTCATCGCATTTGAATGTTATAAGGTTCGTAAAATAATTCATGAGATGGAATAACCTCATCTCATTAGGAAATAGTAAAATCCATAATCATAAGGATCATCAAACATCATGTGTGTTACCCAATGGGGGAATCAAATCAACTATAATAGGGAATAATTCAAAAAAAAAGTCTCATTCTAAAAAAATAGGTTTTTCCAATAAGCTAGTTATTTAATCCCAAGAAAATATAATTAATAAATTCCAAAACATCCTAATTCAATTTCTATTATCTCATAATAGTAAATCCATATATTAAAATCATATGTTACTTCTTTATAACATCCTGACGTGGATGTCAATAAATAATGACATGGGCCAGTGGGTCGCATGGCTTCAAGCGCGCCTACCCGTATGATAGAGGCTTATGACTAGTAGTGAGGGCTTGAGGTGCTGTAGTGGGGATAATATACCCTCATGATCATAGTAACATAGTGGTATCAAAATTGAATAAACAAGAGGAAACATAATATAAATCAAAAAAGAAAATAAACATCCAAAATTCTGTAATAACAATAAATATGAAAGTAGTTTTAGGAATAATATGATGATTATTTCATGTCTATTTACGAAATGGAATTTAGTATATTGAAATATAAATCCATTAAAATAGATTTATCAAAAATATAAAATAATAAAATGACAATCTACAAATATCATCATGAGCATATCTCAGTCTAGTGCTCCATTGTCCCAAAGAAACAATCAAATCAAGCATCGTAAAATGGTTTCTTTCATTATTCCCTACCTGCATCCATGATGTCTGTCTGAGTACCCGATGGTGTATATAACAAATCTAGTATTTTTATAAAATCCTATGAAGTTTTAAATATATCATAGGTATGATAGTAATGTAAATAATGTGTAAATCATATATGATCATTTATAGGAAACCATGTATATGAATAAAAATATGGAAAATGTAATCATGGTATACTATAAATAATAAGAGACTAGGTGTGATACTATCTAGTCTATAAACTATAATCAAATACCCAAACAAGGTTAATCTTTAAAGAGTAGTAAAAAATTTCCACAGTGTTTATGTCATGTAATCATGTGTCAACCACCACAACCACCTATACTGTGTACTCAAGTGTCAGATGACAAATGTTTGTATCTATGTTGTATAAGACCATGAAATTATCACCATGTACATAGAGAATCTAAATGTAAATTTGGTAACAAATTGGGTGGAGTCCAAGGATCATGTCCAAAGATTATGCCTAATGAGATTCCATGAAATTCGGTTTTGAGGGGTCGTAATGCCCTTGGAATCATATGGAATTAGGATTCTGAGAGTATAATTGTCCCAAATATAAACTACCATAATCAATATTGTTCCATTGAGTATAAATTTCTTTGTCATCCAATGGATTTTAGATCCAAGGATCTCATCCATTTAATCCACTACCATTATCTATTCATCAATCCATTTCTTAATCATCTGATAACAAATCACAATCCATGAGTTCTTCCAACCCATTTCCCAACATTATATTTAAACAATTAATCAATCTAATCATCATTTAATCACATTCCAAGGAGGAATAACCTTTTTTTAATCCATAATTCAATTCAATTAAATTTATTAGGGGTCCCCAAATAACTAGCGATGTCACAATCACCTAATGGGATGGTATATAAAAGGGATGATACAAAGACACACCTCATAGGTCTCCAAGGTTGGGGATAACAAAATCCAATGATAAAAACACACAAAGATAGAAACTGAATCATATTCCAACACAATTATTCAAAATATTGAATTATTTTTAGGGGCAACACTAAAGGGCCATCGTAAAAAACAATATAACCAAGGAATATAAAACACCAAAACATAACAGAAAGGTATAGAACACCTACCTTGTACATGTGGTATATTTATCGTCAAATATTTACTCATAAATCATTCTACATTGAATGAAAATGGACAAATGTATGAACACCATGGAAATAGGTAATATTAACTTGCACCTAATTAACTTTTTTGATCAAAATAAAAATTATGAACAGAATACGGGGATCGTAGAACCTACCAACGAAAATACAACGATATTAGCAGCTCTTGATTCCGATGGTGTTTGCGTGCTTTAGGTCAAATACTATATATCTACTTAATTGGAGCTCTCAAAAATAAATGGGGCTATCTAATAGAATTATGACTGAAAATAAATTATGTTTAATGAAAAATTAAGGAAAAAATAGTCATTTCTCACATATTAACTACGTTTCATGGATTCTCAACACAGTTGGACAAACCATTTTCCAACCATGTTTCCCCCACCAAATCTATAAGGAACTCACATGGTTAAAGTTCACACTTTGGAAGAATATTAAAAAACATGTCTTAAGACATTTTCCCTTATCACTCATTGCACGGTCATGTAAAACAATTAAAAAACATGTGTGTTGACCATGCATTTAGCCACTACTAAAAATTTATGGTTTCCATGAACGGGTGTTCTGACCTAGGTGAATGGTTAGTGGAAAATGTGAGGCATATAATTCCAATTGTCTATGCCTTCAAGGTTACTCCTATCCTTGTAGGATGGGTCACATGGTTCCTACTATCCATGTATCCCAGTAGCATTTTCCAAATACTGTTCTTTTGGGATTCAATCAATCTACAGACACCAATGAAACTCTTTTGATCTTATTAGAAACTCACATTAGGTCAAAAAAATATTTAAAATGAAAATAAATAAGATTATTACCTCCTAAAAAACTAGGATCTTACAATGGTCTACTTTACTATGATGTAGATATTTCAATGATGGGAGAAAGAGTATGAGTCACAATAGATCGTTATCAAAGCATGAATGCTCACTAAAACTAATGATTATAAGGTATATTTTCCCATGTGGATCTTGCAACAACCCAAAATTTTAATTATATTTGTTTCCTAAATTTGAGTGTTATTTTATTTTATACTCAATAAAACTATACCCTTTAATTAGTAAAGTGGGTATAATTAAAATGAGATCATTGGGTTTCAACTATTATATGACCGTTGGTCAAAATTAACATTGGAAACTATAATCATAACACTTTTCTTTTATAAATACATTAATCTTTGTTAATTAATACAGAAAGAAGATTGAATGGCCTCATCCAGTAGACTCGAGCCATATGAAGCCCATCTATCAGTGCTTGGGAAGGAGGTGGCATCACCGCGCTTTTCATTGGACCAAGCCCAAGCCGAACATTAAAATATGATTCTTGAATGGAATTTCCTAAGTGAGAATTTCAAGTCCATAGAAATCACCACTTGAGCAATATTGTATGAACCACCCCAACATTCTATCACCATAGTGCACCTTACACTTAGGTCCTATGCTGGTGTTATAAGGGGTTATGTGACGAGACCTAGGCAGCTTTGTGTAATCCTTTTATATATATAAAATTGTTATTTCTTATTATGGAAATGTTTTTGAATTTCAAATATCTGGATAAATATAAGATGTATATTATTGAGGAATTTAGGAAAACAAATGAGTATTTTAAAATATTTTTTTTTAAATAATATATAATGTGAAATTATTTTCAAAAAAGGGTCTTATACAGTTGTGATCAGTGATAATTTTAGAGTCTAATAAAATCAAAATTATTTTTAGCAAATAGTAAAGTATGAATATTAAAATACCTGTATAAATAGTAATGAATAATAATTTGGCCAAAAAAAAATAAAAACTTTACCCATGAATGTCTAAATACAATTTCAGCATCTTAAAATTGAAAAAATGATCATAGTATATGTTTTGGTAATTTTGAGTGTCATAAATATTTTATTTACAATTTTATAATTAATTTAATAATTTAAAATGGAAATATATTTTCAGAAAATGTAATCATAAATTGTTACTTTATTGTATTATGGTTATATGATAATTTTATGGGACCATGATTACTTTTTTAAGGTGTTACAAAATGAGTTATAGTTTTAAAGTTAAATTTTTGGAATAAACAATGATTTTATATAAATATTAAATTAAATATCTTTAAAAATATATTTTCATAAAATGGAGTTCTTTTTTGAATTTAGAGCATCGATATTTGGTTAGGTTGAATTTTTGGGAGTTTTCTGAAACTGTTGTACTTTCATTGAAAATTAAAAATACAGTTTTGAGTTTTTGGTGTTTACTGACATCATTAATGACGTAATAATAATGTAAAATTTCGGGTCGACTTATGAATTTTGAGACATGTTATGAGGTGTCCCTAGTGTCCAATACCATGGGAAAGCCCATGGTTTTGAAAATACCACTGATAAGGTGTCCCTAAGAAATTAGTAATTTTTCCCTCACTTTTCCTATAAATACCAAGCCATTTCCCCCGTTCATTTCATTCCAAAATCCTCCTCAATGATGTTATGGTCTTCAAACCTCTCAGAAAGTCCTCCCAAGGTTCCCTTAATCCACCCAGGGTCCCAACCTTCATGCTTTCAAAGTTACTCGTTGAGGTAGGGGAACCTTTCACCCTCCTCTTTGAAGTCATGAAATCCTTTATATTATGTCTTATAGTTTCATTTTACTATGAGGGGGATTGTACTTATATATATTTAATACTGTCAAGTTCATTTCCAAATGATTCGGGACCCTTTCCACTCACATCAATTTATTTTCTGAATTTTTAGGTGGCACCGTTAGCCTGCCGAATTTTCATAAAAGAAATCGTACTTTCGCTTTCCATGAAAGTTTCCTTTTCTTGTGGTGTGTCATTAAATTGTCCAAACCATGATATTATTTATTTGTATTACGTTCCTCTACATCAAAATGGTTCATCTATGGATGGGATACCCTTTATCCATCTCTTTATGTTAGTTTCTATGACTATGTTATATAGCTTTTATACTGTAGAAATTTTGCCTCAAAATGTCCCTCTCTTTTTCTCAAGGAATTATCTTGTTTTATTTATGTGAATACCTAGACCAATTTATCTTATATGGGTGTTAATATATAAAAAAAATGATATATTTGATTCTGGAATTTACATACATGTAACCCTCACACTATTTCCATGGGTTATAAATGACATAACAATCTTATTTTTAAGAACTTTTAAAACGTGACGATTTTGAAGTGAAACCCATTCCTTTTACTCTATCATGGGTTATTTATGAAATGTTTTATTATGATATATGTGTATCACATGAAAATAAATACATATTAAGGGTTCACCTAGATAGCGCTCCAGAATCATTGGGTGAATAATTAATCCTTAGAGATGACATGTTTCACGATACCTTGGTGAATAACCTTGTTAATTTGTATAACACCTCGGGGATAAACCATGGTGATATGTTAATGAATGTCAAAATTAAATGTTTTTTCTAAATATTAATGTAATGATTCATGTTATTTTTTTCAAGATATTCCAATTCTTCCATTTCTCATGCCTTTATGATTTTTATTATGTTCTTATTAATATTTCTCAAGATCGCATGTCAACTGTTTCACTTGTTTTCTTTACAGAGTCTTCTGCTCACCCTTTTCATTGATGTATATCTCCAAGATTTGAGATTTAGTAATTTTACATAGTATGAAATTATGATTAATCCTTATATTTTTTTAGAAGAATGTTTTATTTTGATTTAATGTTTTATGTTCATGATTTCCAAGACACTAGACTTTGATGATCCTTTCTTTGTAAAATGTAATGAAAAGTTATGTAATAAAAAGGTGGGATTCCATAGATCTCAATCATTATATGAAATAAAAGGTGTTTAAGAAATGGGTTGATGATAAATATGTTAAAATATTCCACCTTCAATAAGAGTTTAATATCTCTAAATGGGTTCTCATAAAACGTCATTATGCACTGGAGGAGGCACAAGCTGTGGGAAAGACTGTCATTCTGATCGTGACTGAGTAAATCTGCCTTACTAAGGTCGTCAAAACTACCCAAAAATCCATACATTGATAGAATCTTGATAATACTATGGATTCTCTCTGATAATTTAATATTTATATTTATTTCCTTTTTTAATTCAAAATAGAGTGACTCTAATTTGTGGATTTTCCCCAAACTTTTTCTCAATTAATGAATGAAAATTTTCCCTTTAACAATATATGTTTTTTTCACTTTGTTTACCTATAATTATAATATTACACTAAGTCTTGTTCATTTATCCCAAAATCCTTGTATAAATGTGTTCTAATCATTATTATAGTAATGGAAGGCTATAATAATTCTATCATTAGGTCTCTAGACCTAGAGATCATATTTCAACTATTTCTACAGTCACAATACAGACCCTAAAAAATTTCGGTTTTTGTGAAATCTCTTGAATTTTGGACTAATTATAATATAACGATTACATAACAAGCATGAAATGGATTTTTTAGTCCTCCTATTGTGGTTATATAATCCAAAATGTTCTATGCCTTTTTTATTTTTTTAGTTTACACAAAATAATGTTTCTTATATCACAAGGAGTGAATATCTAGAAATCTAATACTAAACTTTTACATTGGGTGGAATTTTTTAGATTTCATCCTTGGGTTGATTATCTCCCTTTACATTGGTAATTTATATCCTTGTATGTTGTAAAAATAAAATTTTCATTTGAGGATGACAAGATTTGGACCATGAGTTGTGGTATGATGACCATAGTAGGTCTTGTAGGACACGAATTCTCCATCACGTTCAAGATATGAGGAGGGAAATGTTAATTCATTATCCTAGGATTTATAGATATAATTTAATGATATGGGACAAGTATGTTTATGAAGGTGTCTATAAAAAATATGAATTTTTTGTGACATTCATAAATCTAAACTGGGGCGTGTCATTCATATTAAAGAAGATGTGACCTCTGGTATCATAAATTCCATTTCTGATGTCCATGGGAGGCCTGTGCAGATTGCAGGCATTACTATGTGTATTGATGAAAATTGAATCAATTAATACACAATTATTTCGGGGCGTTTTTGTGGATAAAAACACTATAATGAAAGGATCCTTATAGATGATGGATGAAGCATTATGAAGATTAATGTAGTGAGACTAAGATATAGAAAATGCATTTTAACTTCATATGTAAATGAATTTTATGGATTTAATTTAATATCATTTATGTTTTACAAAAATATTAGAGATTATAAGTTATATGGTTATTTTACAAATAACATTCCATTAGTTTTTATGAAATTAGATATAAAGTTGTAAGCCTCCTTTTGACGGATTCATGACTTGAAAAGTGAGATGGGTCAAGAATATAGGAAATGACCATGGATGATGTTTGAAAATTTGTATTTAGAACCAGGTTGTCAATGTTTTTGAAGATATAATAGGTTTCTCCAATGTATTAATGTCCCTTTGTTTGAAAGGCCTTTTGGGGGTGACCTATGAGTATCCATATTGTAGTGTATCATTAATAGTCATGAAATGGTGTCATCTGGTATCATGAATTCAATTACTAATGGTTTGGGGGAAGCATATAAAGATTCATATTTCCCCAGACACATAGTTTCATTTTCTTACAGAATGTTTCTCATTATGGAATGATAAATTTATTCTGAAATTAACCAAGAATGGAGAAAATGATCCCTACACATGTCTAATCCATTTTTTCAAAGGGGGTTTCATTTATAATATAGTTGGACCCAGATTTGAGATATGTGTTTTAATACATATCCGATGATAGTATGAATCAATTCATATAGTTTTAATTAATATATTTGTGGTGGGAGATGTGAACAACAGATAGTGGCCCTCTTAGGGAAGGTCCATCGAATTTCATAGTTTTACATTATGCAAGAGATTTCAACTGTGTAGTGTAACATCATTTCATACTGGCATTTGGTGTTCCTTTTATGGTCATGCAACCAGGATCATTCTAACCTTGATGTGAACTGATACACCTCAATAATATAGGGAATCCTTTACTAAAACTTATAAGAACACATGATCTATGATTAGTTTGAGAAACAAGGAGAGGAAACTATTTCTACCATCATAAATAATAAATTAAATGAAATGATATGGTTATTTTTATCACATGGTAGATGGACTATGATGTAGGATTTTTGAATCCTAATGTATCTCACTGGAGCGAGAATGAATCTGTATATAGTATTAGGATCATCTTAATATCAAATTAGAGGGATGTTAACGATGTATTTTATAATCATGTGGTAAGGATGAATGGAGTCTTGTAGTTTTAGATCATATGAATATGTCCATAAATATGAAAATGTTGAGAAACATAGGGATTACTGAGCTAAGGATGTTCTGACACACTTCAAATGTGAAGAAAGAAATTGTAAAACATGATCTTGGGGGTTCATGGATTAGGAGAAGTGATATGGGAAAAATTTTCAAGGAGTAATCGTGGAGTATGTATTAAAAGAAGTTTGTAACATGATGTTTTTGGGTTTTATGAATAAATAATATGTTTCACCTATGAAAAAAATCTTCCTCTAGTTGAATGGAAATTTGGGAGTTACTTATGCAAATACATTTTTGGGAATATCATTCATAGTGAAAAAACTATCCTACGGGATTTTAAATTATTTTAATGATTGATAGAGAAAGCTTATGGGCTTCTAAAGTTTCCAAGGAAAAGGTGTATGATTTATGGAACGGTTGTGTCTGGGTACAAAGGAAGAATTTGGGTCATCATTGGCCATATATTGGTATTTTCCATGGATATATCTAGCTCATATATTATAAAATGGATATTTTTATTATATGATGGTCTTTGTAAGAGGAAACCCAAATTAATATCTCCTACCTAGATTTGTTTCATATTAAAGAGGAATGAAACACATGATCCTTGATTTTTTTTAACTATATCTAGGCCTAGGTTAAGGGATCTGGGTTTCACTACTTATCATATGTGAATATGAATCAATCCACATGTAGTTATGAGTCCCCTATAGGGACCATCAGGTGAAAGGACCCAAATTGGAGTACCCTACATATATATTTCTTTTGTTTGAAGGAAATGAAGAATTTTATTTACATTATTGTTTGTCCAAAAACACAAGGAATGTGCATCACTACATAACCTATTGAGATTATAATCAAGTCACACATAGTATTTTAATAGAAGTGTGGTGGGATACCAACACAAAATATTGTGATCTACTCAACCACAGAATGAAATGCTTTGTGTTTTAACAACCTGCAACAAGGATGAGAACTATCATGATTTATTATAACATCCCAGGTAAATGAAGAATATGACATATTTCATATTTATTAATATTTTTGAATTAAATATTAATTTTACTTTAAAAGGGTGTATATGTTCGATAGCGTACCAGATACGCAACAACGGGTTTCATTGAAATCTTACGTTGCACACTAATAATATAATATCATTATTTTAAATGGCAGTTAACTCCTACCCTTTGTATTTTTGGGAATGATCAAAACTAACTAAAATATGATTATATATGTCTGTTATATGTATTTACATTTATCCAATAAATGTTATAGGCTTAAAATGTGAATGAATCAAATTTTAAGGATAATTTACATTAAAAGGCCGATTTATCGCCTTTTAAAGGAGAACCCTCCATAAGAATAGTTTTGGTTACTTTAATATATTTCATTTGACCAAATAAAATCCTTCTCTAGAATGGGTACATCAAAATTTAATTTTTGTAAATTTTAGGAATTTTTCTGATAAAGTTCATTTTTTAATGAATAATGAAAATATTATATTTTAATTCAGAAGTGCCTTTTAATCTAATTTATTTATATTGTCAGAATTTTTTTAATTGGGCTTAAAGTGTTATTAAAATATATTTTTATCATTTAATCCAATGTTGGTGATTATAATTAATTTCACTTTGAAATTTGACATAAACAAGTATCAATCTTTTGATAGTAATTGTTTCTTAAAAACACACTATTTATTTTAACAATGTGAATTCATTTTAAAATTAATTAATGATAATTATATGTTTTGAATTTGGAAAATTTGACATCATTTTTGAATTCAGAATATCAAATATAGATTAGGATGATTTTTTGGTATTTTTCTGAAAAACATCAGTTTTTGATTAATAGTGAAACCACTTAGTGGTAGTTAAAAAACTGATGTTTTCATTGAAATGAAATTTTACCACTTCTGTGAATTGAATTTCAAAAATCTGACATACATGGTTGTTATCATGATGTAAAATGTGGTTCATTAAGATGAAAATATTTTTTGGTGAATAGTAACTTTTAACTTTTATTTACTGCGGTTAAAGATAAACAGGGTAATTAAAGGTTAAAAAATATTATAGTAACTCATAAATTCCTTAACACTTATCCTATCCTTATTGGATGAGTATTTTCGGACTATGTGCATCCTTGGTTTGATTTTGGGACCCCATTGAGCCACTTGGTAGTGATAATGACAATTTGGATTAAATAATTTAATGTTAAAACAAAATTGACATTAACTAATATCTTTTAGTTCTTAATTTTTATAAAGGGTTATATAAATTATCTTTTCGACTATAATTATTCATTGAAAATCTAAAAATATTTCTTACATGATTGTATTTTTTTAAAAATTTGAGACATCATATAAATTAAATTATTTATGACATAATAATGTTGAAGTATTTACCTCATTATTAAATGATTTAAATAAATAAGATTATAATGATTAAAATATTCTGAAAACATGTCCAATAATGAATGGATGATTTTATTTCGACCATGAGTCATATTATCTTCATATTTAATGTTTTTTGAACTTTTTGAAACCGAAGATAAGTTTATAATAAAATAATAGGTTTACACTTTCCTAAAGAGCCCCTCCTCCCCCTTATAAAAGGAGACCACTTCTAACCAATTCCTCACACCTCTCAAGCCATTTTTCTGGTCCAACCTCTACCCAAATAATCTTCCTATATCCCTATCCTCATTCTAGAATCCTTACCTTAGGCAGAAGGCACTTCAATAAGTCCTTTGGTTCAAACCAAAGTAAGTTACCCAAATTAAAGGTAACAATTTATCTTAAATTGTTTTCTTTTATTTTACTTCTCCAACCCATAAACTATTTTCATTACATTATTTTGTAACAACAAAAGTATCCTCAGTATACTAGGATATTGTAATGAGAAGGATTTAATCTACACTTACACACACCTCAATCTAATGGGTGAGGAACATAATGTTTCTGTGGATGGGAAACTAAGGCCTCACGAAACGATGATTGTTCAATTACATATTATCGCCTCTCATGGTGGCCATTATGATGGAACTATATTTATATATTATATATATTATGTATATTATTTCTATATTGTTTTGTACTTCCAATTTATAGAATGCCTTTATGGTTTCCATAGTGGGTAAGTACGATAATCTCATTTGAGGAAGTGCGGACTACCGCCCCCTCAAAGTGATTTGATTCGTTAATTCCTTATGTGGGATGTATAAAGGATGGTGTTAATGACATTATATATGATATTATACTAGAATTATAATATACCTATGTATCATTATGTTTTATTTCCATTAAAATAAGAAATAGAAATTAAAGTAGCGTTCATGTGTATGTACGACTTACCGTCTCAATGAACGGTGCATTTCATTTCTTACCACTAAATGTTATGTACTATTATAAAAACATGTATATACTCGATATATATGATATATATGATATCCAAATCATGAATATAATTCTGGATATAATGAACCATTGACCACATGGACAACTTCTAAATATAAGGTGTTCTTTTTTCACTCAAGTACCAAATATCGAGAAAATGAACGTTATTAACTTAAATGATTACATAATGATTATAACATGGTAATAAGTGATATAAAAGGAATAATAAACTTGTAAAAGGTTCTTAATAAAGTATAAATTTACATTAGTTTATTATTTAAGTGATTAAAGAATGATCGAGTCAAGTCGGACACGAGGTAAGGGTCTTCCTTTCAATCTCCATTCATTGACGCATATTTAGTTTTAATACAAGACTTTATTTTATACGTTGTATTAACACCCTAGACTTTTGAAAGGTAATCAATTTATACAAAGATTTGTACTAAATGACAAAAAAATTTCTTTTAACGTACGCGATGACAACGTCCTTTTCTGCCGGTGTGAGTATTATTTGATCATTGGCTTCCTCAACAAGCCGTAATGTTTTTAAAAGAAAATAAATACCATATACTATTTTATGTATTTTGGTATTAAAAATGGTTTTTATAATGGATTTGTTATGTAAATATATTTAAGTTATATATTGTGATTGAAATGTGGAAATATTTTCTTTCCTTTAAATTTTTTTTATGTCTAATGATTTTATAATGGTACTTGGACATTTGACGGGTTGTTATGTGATAAACCAAATGACGGGTGATGCCGTGAATACCAGGATGGGTGGTTACGTTATAACCTCCAATGAACTGGGTATGGTAGTCGGCCGTATGACTATTCCATTTAGTGATATGTGTTGAAGTCGACCATATGGTTATTCCATTTAAGTATGTTTATGTCCCAAGTTACCTTTTATAAGTTATTTGTTCTTTATATGGGTTTTATAGTAATATTTTGGTTACGAAAATGGTATGTAATGATCTTTTATTCATTAAAGAGTATTTACTACTTCATTATAGTGAAAAGTATTACGTATGTTAAAGTATTCATGGGTTACTTGTTGATTTGAAAAACAAACAGTTTTCTTTCTTTGTGTATCCCTTACTAAGATTTTTATGCTCATCCAAAGTTATTGAAATGTTTTTCGTAAGAAATAATGTGGAATATGGTCAAATATGGGATCAAGGAAAAGTCATGTTGTCTTAAACATGGAACTAGACATGACTCTTTTTTTCAAGAGTTCATGTTTTGTAAAAAAATGGAAATTGTGTAGAAGTGTCTACTTTTTAATCATTCGAGATGTAATAGTTGTGTCCTAATTATCTAAAACTCTAAACCTGAAAAGATCGTCAATGTCAATTATTCATTTAATTCAATATTATGTAATGTTTAAGGATGGGTCCTTATATTTGGTATCAATGGTCAGTTTAGATAACTTTAGGATTCGGGTTATTGTTAAATTAATACCCTTAATGTAATTTTTGTTAATATTGAAATCATATAGCCTTTACAGATTACCATGTTTCTTCACCTAAGATATTTATCTGTTCAGAATGGTTTTCCGTAGAGGAAACATGGGATCTATGTTGGGACGACATCAAGAGGAAGACATCCTTCCAAATCAGCAACCTGAGATGGTCGGAATCAGAACTCAACAATTTGTTATAGTGATGGCACAGTTGACTTAGGCTATAAATAGTGGTGGTATCCATGCGCGAGATCGTCCATATCAACCACAGAGGAACATGACAGTAGTGGATCATTTCATGAGGCAACATCCCCCATAATTCAGAGGATCATCTAACCCTGTTCTAGCTGAAGGGTGGATTAAATCACTGGAGATTATTTTTGATGTCATGGGTTGTTCAGAACATCAAAAGTTTAGTCATGTTGTTTATTGTTTTGATGTTGAAACTGAGTAATGGTGGTCGATGGTGAAAAATATCAGGTATAGTGAGGAGATTGAAGCTCTTGATTGGGATTAATTCAAATGTATGTTTCTTGAGAAATATTTTCCTAAGGTGGTTCGTATTAGGATGGAAAAACAATTCTTGGAATTGAGGCAGGAGGATGACTGAGTGGCTTCTTATGACGATTAATTCACTCGACTGGCAAGGTATGCCCCAAATATCATATGAGATCTTGATAGTAAAATCAACCATTTTTACTCAGGACTAAAGCCACAATATCGAAGACAACTACTTCTCGTTAGTTCAAAAGTTATGAAAAACATGTTCGATGTGCAGAGAAGGTGGAAATGGTGTTTGTCGATGATCAAGTGTTTGTTGACAAACCCCAGAATAAGAGGTCCAGTTGGCAGGAAAAGGGAAAGAGTTCATCAAAGAATCCTAGAGGTAAGAAAATTCAATATCCATCTTGTGAGAAGTGCGGTAAAAAGTATCCTGGAGAGTGTTTATTGAAGTTTGGAAAGTGCTTCTGGTGTGGTAAGTCTGGTCATATTGCTCATAACTGTAAGGAAGATGATCATACAAGCAATGAAAAACCATCGGTAAGATGTTTTATGTGTAATGAAACGTGACAATATGCAAATGAGTGTCCAACAAAGAACTCAACTGAGGGAAAGTAGCCATACTACAAGAAGAAAAGGGTGGTGAAATCCTTTGCAACTACTTCCGCAGATGTTGGGCCATTAGACGAAGTAGTATCAGGTAAACTTTTTGTGTCATTATATTATGCCAATGTGTTGTTTAATTCAGGGTATACACACTCTTTCATTTCTAAGAATTTTTCTATTAAATTGGGAATTCCATCTCTTGATATGAATATTGAACATACAGTAAAAACACCTGGAAAAAATGTTTAGACAAAAAGATAATATAAGAACATTCATGTCTTTGTGTGTGGAAAGAACATACCTTCAAACCTTATTCTTTTAACTCTAGTAGAGTTTGATGTTTTTTTGGGCATGGATTGGATGTCTGTTTATCATGAAAATATTGACAGTAGAGATAAAGAGGTTTCATTTGAGAAATATTTACAGTTTGTGTACAAGACTGAACCCTTGCTTTTGATAACATATCAGTAAGTTGAAAAACTTGTAAAAGATAGAAAGGAATGTTACCTTGCACATTTTGTGGAAAATAAAGGAACTGTTCAGATTAATGATGTGACAGTGGTAAATGAGTACCTTGATATTTATCATGATGAGTTTCCTGGTATAATACTTGATCGGGAAGTTGAATTTACTGTTGACATTGTTCTATATGTTAAGCCAATTTCAAAACCCCCTTATCGAATGGCTCAAATTTAACAAATAGAGTTAAAGAAGAAATTACAAGAGTTATTAGATAAAGGTTTCATTCGACCTAGCACATCACCATGGGGTGCTCCTTATTTTTGGATAAAAATAAATATGGGTCAATGACACTTTTCATTGATTATAGAGCATTGAATAACATCACTATTAAGAATAAGTATCATTTTCCTCATATCTATGATTTGTTTGATCAGATTCAGGGAGCTCAGTTTTTTTCAAATATTGACTTGAGGTCGGGGTACCATCAATTGAAAGTAGAGGAAGAAGACGTTCCAATGACCGCATTTCATACTAGATATGGCCATTATGAATTTGTAGTTATTCCTTTTGGGGTAACCAATACAACTATTGTATTCATAGATATTTTGAATATAATTTTCCGTGAGTTCTTGGATAAGTTTGTGGTTGTGTTCATTGATGATATTTTGGTTTATTACAAAAGTAAAGAGTATCATGATTGTCATTTAAGGGTTTTTGTTGAAAATCATAAATTAAAAGAAACATTTTGGGAAATTCAGAAAGTGTGAGTTTTGGTTAAAAAAAATTTCATTCCTTGGTCACATTGTTTCAAAAAATGGCATAACTGTTGATCCTACTAAAACTAAAGTTGTTGAAGAATGGCCATGTCCCACAAATATAACCGAGAATTATATTTTTCTTGGTTTGGCAGGTTATTATGATAGGTTTGTTGAAAATATTGCACGTTTATCTAGTCCAATGAAAAAGTTAACTCGAAAATGTGTTAAGTTCATTTGGAAAAAAGAATGTGATGATTGTTTTCAGGAATTGAAATGAAGATTAATGAATTCTCCTGTTCTAACACTACCTTCCAGAAATAGTGAGTTTGTTAACTACAGTGATGATTCATTGAAAGGACTTGGATGTGTCCTTATGTAGAATGATCAGGTAATTGCTTATGCTTCACGTCAGTTGAAACCTCACGAGTTAAATTTCCCTACACATTATATGGAATTAGCTCCTATTGTTTTTGATTTAAAATTTTGGAGGCATCATTTGTTTGGAGTAAAGTGTGAAATATATACTGATCACAAAAGTTTGAAGTATATATTCACTCAGAAAGAATTGAACATGATACTGAGGATATGGTTGGAATTAATCAAGGATTATTATTGCACCGTCCATTACCATATAGGAAAAGAAAATAAAGTGGCTGATGCTTTGAGTCGAAAAATTAATACTTCATTAACCATGTTAAGTTTGGAAAGAGATCCTTTGGTTTGTGATTTGATGAAATTTGTCATAAAAGAGGTTGTTGTAGGAAATAATTCTGTTTTGTTTCAGGTCTCAGTGAAATCAAATCTATCAGACAAAATTATGCAAGCGTGGAAGGAAGACAATGAGTTGCAGAAAAAGTTTTTGTTGGTTCAGAAGGGTATGTTTCCTGATTTTAACATTTATAATGATTGTGTTTTGTGTTTTGGAAAGAGATTATGTGTTCCTTGTGATTCATGGTTGAAGAATGAGTTGATATGTGATGCTCATAGTTATTCATTTTCAGTTAATCCTTGCAGTACTAACACGTACGAAGGTTTGTGGGAGTATTACTGGTGTGATGGAATGAAAAGTGATATTGCTGATTTTACTATGAAGTGTTTGACTTGTCAGTAGGTTAATGCAGAGCAACAATTACTTAAAGGAATTCTTCAGACATTACTGGTGCCATAGTTGAAATGGGAAAAATCTATCCATGGTCTTTGTTGTGGGATTACCAAAGACATCTCGATGTAATAATGCAATCTGGGTTGTACTTGACCAATTGACTAAATCAGCTCATTTCCTTCCTATTAGAGATACTTTGTCTCGAGATCAACTTTCTTGGTTGAATGTTAAAGAGACAGTCAGGTTTCCTGGAGTTCCCCTCTCCATTGTATTTGATCGTGATCCCAGGTTCACGTCTAACTTTTGGAAAGGCCTTCAAAAGTCATTGGGTACTGAATTAAATTTTAGTATAACTTTTCATCCTCAATCAGATGGGTAGTTAGAACGAATAATTCAGACCTTGGAGGATATGTTATGTTCTTGATCGATGGATTACCACAGAAGTTGGGGCCAACATTTTTCTATGGTTGAATTTTCTTATAATAAAAACATTCATTCTAGTATACAGATGGCTCCATTTGAGGCATTATATGGAAAGCATTGTCGAACTCCAGCATTCTAGGATGAATTAGGTGAACGGAAGCTGATGGGACCCGAATCAGTAGAAGAGATAACATAGAATGATCAATTGATTTAGAAGCACATGAGAATAGCTCAGAGTAGACAGTAAAGATATGCATATAACTGGAGGAAGGATCTTTCTTTTGAGGTAGGTGATCATGTCTTTCTCAAAGTTTCTCCATGGAAAAGTGTGATGCGTTTTGGTAAGAAGGGAAAGTTGAGTACGAGGTTCATTGGACCTTATGAAATTTTGGAGAAAGTCTGATCAGTTGCATACAATGTGTATTTACCTCCAAGTTTATCCCAGGTAGACAATGTTTTTCATGTTTAGATGTTTAAATTGTATATACCAGATCCATCTCATGTTTTGAGCCTAGAGGTATTTCACTTGGAAGAGAATCTCTCTTCTGATGAACAACCAGTCCAAATTCTTGATCGCAGAGATCAAGTGTTGTGGAATAAGGTAATTCACCTGGTAAAGGTTTTGTGGAAAAACCATGTGGTTGAAGAGGGAACATGTGAATCTGAAAATTCAATGAGGGATAAATTCCCCCACTTATTTTGATTAATGAATAAAAATTGCGAGGATACAATTTCCAAAAGGGACGAAGGATGTAACATCCTATGTAAATGAAGAATAATACATATTTCAAATTTATTAATATTTTTTAATTAAATATTAATCATACTTTAAAAGGGTTTCTATGTTTGATAGCGTACCAGATACGCAACAATGGGTATCTTTGAAATCTTACATTGCACTCTAATAATATCATATTATTATTTAAAATTGTAGTTAACTCTTAGCTGTTGTATTTGTGAGAATGAAAAAAACTAACTAAAATATTATTATATATGTTTTTTAAATGTATTTACATTTATCCAATAAATGTTAGAGGCTTAAAATGTGAATGAATCTAATTTTAAGCATAATTTACATTAAAAGGCCTATTTATCGCCATTTAATAGGGAACTCTCATTAAATCTAGTTTTGGTTACTTTAATAAATTCTATATGACCAAATAAAATACTTCTTTAGAATGGGGACATCAAAATTTAATTTGTGTAAATTTATGGAATTTTTCTGATAAAGTTAAATTTTTAATGAATAGTGAAAATATTGTATTTTAATTGAAAAGTGCCTTTTAATCTAATTTATTTATATCGATTGATTATCTTTTAAATTGTTTTTAATATTAAAATAAAATATATTTTAACCATTTAATCCAATGTTGGTCATTGGAATTAATTTCACTTCGAAATTGGACATAAACAAGTATCAATCTTTTGATAGTTATTGTTTCTCAAAAACACGCTATTTGTTCAAACAACGTGAATTAATTTTAAAAATAATTAATCACACTTCAATGTTTTGAATTTGGAAAGGTAGACATAATTTTTTAATACAGAATATCAAGTATAGCATTGGCTGAATTTTTTGTATTTTTCTAAAAAACATCAATTTTTGATGAATAGTGAAACCACTTAGTGGTAGTTAAAAAACTGACTTTTTCATTTAAATGAAATTTTACCACTTCTGTGAATTGGATTTCATAAATCCGACAAACATGGTTATTATAATGAAGTAAAATGTGGTTCATTAAGATAATATTTTTTTCGGTGAATAGTAACTTTTGACTTTTATTTACCGCTGTTAAAGTTAAATAAGGTAATTCATGGTTAAAAGAATATTATTATAACTGAAAATTACGTTAACACGTGTCCTAACCTTATTGGATGAGTATTGGCCGACCATGGAAATCCTTGTGTCGTTTTTGGGACTCCATTGAGCCACTTGGTAGTAATAATTACAATTTGGATTAATTAATTTAATGTAAAGATAAAATTGGCATTAACAAAAATCTTTTAGTAATTAATTTTTATAAGGGGTTATATAAATTATCATTTCAACTATAAATATTCTTTGGAAATATAGAACGATTTTCTACATGATGGTATCTTGTTTATATTTTTTAGACATCATATAATTTAAATTATTTATGACACAATAATGACGGAGCATTTACCTCATTAATAAATGATTTAAATAAATAAGATTATAATGATTAAAATATTATCCAAAATATGTCCAATTCATATTGGATGAATTTATTTCAAACATGAGACATCTTATATTCATTCTTAATGATTTTTAGACCTTTTGAAACCGAAGAAAAGTTTATAATAAAATAACAGTTTCACACTTTCCTAAAGAGCCCCTCCTCCCCCTTATAAAAGGAGACCACTTCAAACCAATTACTTACACCTCTAAAGCCATTTGGCTCATCCAAACTCTGACCAATTAAGCTCCCTATATCACTATACACCCTCTAGAAGCCTTACCTTAGGATAAAGGAAGTTCAAGAAGTCATTTGGTTCAAACCAAAGGGAGTTACCCAAATTAAAGGTAACAGTTTCTCTTAAATTGTTTTCTTTTATTTTACTTCTCCAACCCCAAAACTATTTTTATTCATTTTTTTGTAATAACACCAGTATCCTCAATATACTAGTATGTTCTTATGAGAAGTATTCTAACTAAACTTACACACACCTCCATCTAATGGATGAAGAACATAATGTTTTTTTGGATGGAAAACTAATGCCTCGCGAAATAATGATTGTTCAATTACATCTTACCGCCTCTCATGGTGGCCGTTATGACGGAACTGTATTTATATATGATATATATTATGTTTATTATTTCCTTATTCTTATGTAATTTCCATTTTTATAACACCTTTATTGTTTCCATAATGGATAAATACGATAATCTCATTTGAGGAATTGCAGACGACCACCCCTCAAAGTGATTTGATTAGTTAATGACTTATGTGGGATGTCTAAAGGATGTGGTTAATGATATTATATATTATATTATACTGTAATTTTAATAGACCTGTGTATCATTATGTTTTTTTCCATTAAAATAAGAAATAGAAATGAAAGTAGCGTTCATGCTTACGTACGGCTTACCATCTACATAAACTGTGCATTTCATTTCTTACCTCTAAATGTTATGTACTATTATAAAAACATGTATATACTGGATATATATGATATATATGATATCCAAATCATGAATATAATTCTATATATTATTAACCTTTTACAACATGGACAACTTGTTAATATAAGGTGTTCTTTTTTTTACTCAAGTACCAAATATCGACAAAATGAACGTTATTTACTTAAATGGTTACATAATGTTTATAACAAGGTAATAAGTGATATAAAAGGAATACTAAACTTGAAAACTTTCTTAAGAAAGTATTAATTATCTTTAGTTTATTATTCAGCTGATTAAATAATGATCGAGTCAAGTTGGACATAAAGCAAGGGACTTTGTCTCAATCTCCTTTCATTGAGGCATATTTTGTTTTAATACACAATTTTCTTTTATACACTGTATAAAAACCCTTTACTTTTCAAAGGGAATCTTTTTCTACAAGTCTTTTTAATAAATGACAAAAAGAATATTTCTTTTAACGTAGGGTGTGGAAATGATGTTTTCCGCCGCCGTGAGTATTATGTGACCTTTGGCTTCCTCAACAAGCCGTAATGTTTTTAAAAGAAAATAGATACCATATACACTTATTTATATTTTTGTATTAAAAATGGTTTTTATAATGGATTTGTTATGTCAATATATTTAAGTTATATACTGTGATTAAAATGTGGCAATGTTTTCATTCCTTTATATTTGTTTTATTTCTTATGATTTTATAATGGTACATGGACAATTGACTGGTGGTTACTCGAAAAACCAAATGACGGGTGGTGCTGTGAATAGCAGGATGGGTGGTAACGTTATAACCTCCAATGTGTTGGGTATGGAATTCAGCTGTATGGCTATTCCCTTTAGTGATATGTGTTTAAGTCAACCCTATGGTAATTCTATTTAAGTATGTTTATGTCCCAAGTTACCTTTATATGTTATTTGTTCTTTTTATGGGTTTTATGGCAATCTTTTGGGTAAAAAAATGGTAAGTGATGATATTTTATTCACTGAAGAGTATTTACTACTTAAAAAAGGTGAAAATTATTACCTATGTTAAAGTATTCAATGTCTACTTGTTGATTTTAATAACTAATAGTTTTACTTCTTTGTGTATCCCTTACATAGCTTTTTATGATCATCCCAAGTTTTGGAAATGTTTTTCACCGGACATATTGTGTAATAGGGACAAGGATGAGATCAAAGAAAAATCATACAGTCTTAAACATGGAACTAGACATGACTCTTTTTTTTCTAGAGTTCATGTTTTGTAAAAAAATGGAAACTGTATAGAAGTGTCTACTTTGTAATCTTTTGAGATTTAATAGTTATCCCTTAATTCTCTAAAACTCTAAACCTGAAAATATCCTCAATGTTAATTATTCATTAAATTTAATATTATGTAAGGTTTAAGGCTGGGTCCTTATATTTATTCTATATAAAAAGAATGATTTCATATAATTTAATGTATTGTGACTAGGATGTGAGGCTACATGGTTTAAATTTTTATAGCATATACTATGGTATATTTTAGTTTTTGGTAGTATGACTAGGACCATATTAATTTAATTTTTAGGTCATGCAATGAACATCATGGGATGATTACACAAAATATTTATTGAGAAACCTTACATTAGTAGGGACCTTAATAAGATCTCTATCCATCGAGATCAAGTAATAAGCTTTGTTAGAGTGGAACATGTGTATAGAATAAGGTCTCTCCCACATCAACTCAAGATTTGGATTTTTATTTCCTTCTATGATTGAGTTCAAGGGGACCAGTACTAGTTCTCCTCATAGGAACGAACATAGGTGATCATTCTTATTAAAATCTTGTGTTATCTAGTTTTGGAATACCTACATGTGATTAATGGTCTATGGTATTTTCACATCATGTCACACCAATTAATCTAGTTGTTTTTGGGATTTCCAATATGATGATAGATAATCACATACTGTAATTCTATGTGACTGAAATTGGACCCCAAAAGGCAAGACTATTTTTGTAACAAACCCCAATGAATACATGGTGACCAATATGGCAGTTCAGGTTGTAGTCTTGTGATCCCATAATCCATGAAATATATTTTTAGGACAATTTTTTTTATATTTATCCACTACCTTTTGAAGTATATTAGATATGGTCTGGTTGATGGTCTCTATCTTTCCATTATCCATTCCATGATAGCGATAACAAGGTTTCGATTTGATATATAACTTTTGATATATCTTTTCTATATTGGACTAATAAAAATTAGTTCCATTTTCCATAATTATCATATGATGGGCACAAATTTTTTTAATGATATTGGATTTTATTATGCTGAAAATATTAATTTATTTGATATATTTGAGGGGTATTACTCCAAAACATTTGGAGAAGAAGTCATTGGAAGTGATGATGTATTTTAATTACATGGCTATAGTGGGAGGGTATGGTGCTAAAACTGGAATCCGCCTTATAGAAAATGTAAATGATTATTCGGAAGTGTACAGACACTTCAGGGGTTGATGAATGAATTTGGTGTGAACATGGAAGGAATGCACTTTTTTTGTGAATTTTAGGAAGTCATGTGTCATTGTAGGAAAAAAATATCCATGCCACTAGATTTTATCATACATCATAAACACTAATAGGTGAGCACCATAGGCCCATGTACGTCCTTATTTCAGGATATCAAATGTCTCTTCTATGTCAATGCACCTAGGAAGCACTTAATTGAATCCCCATTTATAGAGGGCTTTCTGGTGATTTGGGATATCATAATGAATATTTTTGGTCTCTCAACATTGGGTTGTCTCATTTCAATCACTTTCTTATGTGAGAACTCTATTTTCAAGTATGTTTCTAATGTGAATCATCCGACCAATTGTAGGACTATCTAGTTCATGAATGTAATTAACCTTATTTATTTATTCCATGTGAACATGAAAACAATTTACACCATTTGTTGGATTATAATTCTAATTACAATTTTATACAAGTATAGGTATGATAAATCCATATCCACATATTTCAATGCATTTTTTTAGAAAATTTATGATCATGGGACCTGAGTCGATGTCATCTCCAAGTGGAATTCGTTCATTAGTAATAAATCATAGTCAGATGGGGGGGGGTCGTATCTTCCTTTCTAATGGAATAATAACAATTGATATTTTTGGTTTCCAATTTCAAATTTCCATCAACCATGAAGTGGTCTACTAGAATTTTATGTTCCAACTCTATCCTTAAGATGAGGGATTGATGATTTACATCATTATTTGTGAAACCTTACAACAATGGGGAAGAGTAAATTAAGACTTCCTTTGCATGGAATATTAACATGATTCCCAATCCAACTTTATTAATCATGGTATTTTACAGTCATTTTCCAATTGGTATTCTGGACACACTATCAAAATACACATCTCATATATAAGGGATATCTTGGATAAGGAATATATCTTTATCCAAATAATCATTATACAATGAAATTGTTTCTATAGAGGGATGTTCTTTAAGGAAGTCTACTAATGCCTAGCCTTTTACTAGATGAAAGTATTGGTGTGGTAGATAGTTTCATAGTCTCTAAACTAAAAACAATAAGTACTAGGTAACACTTATCAATATCTAAATAACGTGTTTCAATATTGACCACTGTTCGACTACGATAATATAGGCTATTTTAATTCTTGGATGCATTATTTTTCACATGGGAAGAACCTAGAGATTTTTATAATGCTTCAAAATACAAAATGAGTGGTTTTAACTAAACAAGAAGTATTATCACTAGGGGAATCAAAAGATATATCTTATTTCTATCAAAATAATCATAACATTCATCAGTCCACTTTTATGTGACCCCCATTTTCATTAATTTGGTTAAGGGAAAACATGTTCCAATTTTTTTTTTATAACGCATCGAACATAGGTTAAAAGTAATTATAATCTCCTCAACTATTTGAGTTTTTTATGAGGGTAAATATTAGGAATATCCATTGACTTATCTAGATAAATCTCAATTCCATGATGGAATAAAATAAATTTGAGAAATATTCCTGAGGTAACTCCAACACCACATTTCATGGATTTCATTTTCAGGATATGATCTTGAAATTTATTGAAAATGGTCTAATGATTAGAATTTTGTCTGAAATCTTATATGATTTAACCACCAGATCATTGAAATGAACTCAACATACCTTAAAAAAGGATTTGAAGATAAAATGCATGGAATAGTGGTATGTATCTCTAGAACTCTTCAAAACTAAAGGGAGTTAACTGATAGACATAAACTCCTTGGGGTGATCTAAAATCTATTTATTCTTTGTCATCATGTGTTATCTAGATTTGGTTGTACACTGAATAACAATCTCTGAAGCAAGGCATATGATATCTGGTCATTAAATCATTCACTAGTTCTATGATTGGAATCGAGAAATCATCTTTTGGATACTATGTATGTTGAATGAAATTGAACCTGATAATATAGTCAACATCAGCCTCAATATGGGCAGTGTTAGTAAGGCGTGTCCTTCTGGATGCTCATTTTTAACCCTGATGGTTTTCTGAAAAAACCAAATGGTAGGTGGAAAAATTATGATTGAGGTAGTTCATTTCTGTGTAATTAAAATAAAAAATATTCTGATGTTTCTTCATAGAGGATTTATATAAATCTCATTCTTCATAAATCATGGTTTTGATTATCAAACCAGGTCATGGGTGATCCCTTAAACCTATGTTTATTTTTCTATGTTTTTCATATGTAGTAGGGGCCCTTTCAAAAAATTCTAGTGAGGTATCCCTGATTTCCTCCACTTATTCCTCTTAATCTTCCTATTACTATTCACTCTTTGGAGTAGTAATCGATGAATGAAATTATTCATAGTTAAAAGAGGAGCCAACATTTTGATAACCAAAAGACAAAGTAGATCTCGCTAACTCGACTGACGATGTAGGGTTTCTTTGAAGCTCTGTAGGGGATAAAAGGGATGTAGAAAAAGTATATTCCTTTAGTTTTTTTTGAATTAATTCATTCTATAGTTCATCTAAAGAGGTAGGGATCTATTGAATATCAATGGATGAAAGGAGGGAATTTTCACCATATCCATTTCCATGGTTTGGAGGGTTGAAAACTAGTTCAGTACTATCAAGATCTGTTATCATGACCTATATCCAGAAATATTTTTAATATATTCCATACTTATAAAATATATCTTTAATATGATGGATGAAGGACATATATTCTTCACTGAACTATTTGAATAAATTGGCTACGGTCATTTTTGGACCATTCAGGGTAGTAACCCAAGAGACACCATCAATCAATGTTTTTTCCATTCCCTCTAGTATAAAACTACATCAATGTATTGTGATTAAAAATATTCAAATTAAAATTTCTCCTTATGAAATTTCCAAATTTTCATATTAATTCAATAATTTTGGAATTTGTGGTATGATGAAGGGATTCTCACAAGTTGATGAGACTAGTGTCTTCCTAGAAGAACATTGAAGGTTGTATCTTTCTTAACATCCAAGAATTATGAGTTTAATATGAGGACCCCAAACTAGGCTATATGCAAGATTCTTCCAAGGGGGTTTTGTTTTCTTTTTTTCCTAATCTTGTAGCATTATAGAAGAAGGGAATGCGATAGATTCCTTGTATCCTAGTTAATTATGTGTTTGGATTGGAATTAGGTTGACCCGTGATCCATTATCAATGAAATCTATTTGAATATCAATATCATTTACCGTACAAGATAGTTAAAGGTTCTGATATGTCCCTATATAAGGTAATCAATGTATTGATCCAGAAAATGAATTATCATGTTGAATTATTTGGGATCAATCTTTGCATGATATTTTTAGTAGTATTAACCTCAGTTTAAAACTCTTGAGGGCTCCACAAAACCTCTATGAGTGATTTTTTGAGGTCTTTCAATAGACTTAGAGCATCTAAGATCAAAAACATAATTTTACCATTGTCCAATTTCATTAAAATTTCACGGTCTGGGGTAAATGTTCCATTCTTCCTAGCATAAGACTTCAATTTTATGGGTGCTTTAGGAGATGAATTACTTGATGTTGGAATATCTTCCCTTGGAACAGATGTCTATGGTGATTCTTTCTCTAGTGGTTTAGGTCTAATAGGTCTACCTACATTACAATGTTGATTAGAAAATTACACCCCCCCTCTAATCGATCATCTACGATGGTTGATTTCAGGTGACCCCCATCATATGTGGGGGAACATTCACACTTCTGTTGGTATCGATAGAGGGCTCTTCCAATTGTTTCAATAGAATGGAAAGTTCGAGAAGGGACTTGGCTATAGTATTGAGTTCTGTTGTTAATACACCTTCCCCTCTACCCTCAACTTCAACGTCGCCTTCCTCCAATTCCCTAATCTGTTGCGGGTGACATAGGATCATGTCTATACATATAATTTTGGAAGGGATCCCTTAATTTAATGGAATTAATGGAACCAATGATTAATTATTATTCTAATAAGTATTTCATCTATAGGGTAAACTCTTATAGTACTATCTGGTTGGATGGTTCCCATGTCCGCAGAGATATATAAATAAAGTATGAGATTTTCATGGATGTTTTTTGAATCTAATAAATCTTGTCTTTACATACATGAATTTTTATTCTTTGATTGTAGCACATCTAGGAGGACCGGTTCTTAATGTATTATGGTGCTGATGAGGATAGTACTTCCATAAATGGAGAAAGTGGCATAATAGGTGGTTGATTCAAAACAACCATTATAATAAAAAGAGTATGATTTATTTAAATCCTATTAATCCTGTCCCTGAACATATGGACACATTTTCATGTAAATTATTTTCACTATACTTTTTTTCATAGGGAAGTAGTGAAAAGACATTCCACTTATTAAAGTGCGGTCTTCTACTTCGTATACCCATAGCCCACAATTTTTTTAGGATTTCCTTGGAAACAAATAATTAATAGACGGTGTTCTCTTCATTCTGATGAAATTGTAATTAGTACTAGAAATTTTCTAGACCAGCATGACTAGTTCTCTTGGGAATTGGAAAGCTGAGTACGTTATTTTCCAAATCTATTTTGAAGTACTTAGGGACATTCTCACCTTGGAATGAATAAAATTTATTCCTCTGTTCATCAAATAAATTTTACAATATCCCTTTAACTCATCTTGATATAGATGAAGTTGTTTCTATAACATTGGAAGGGGTACAATAGGATATGGTGTGGGATTTTAATTTTTTTTGGCATAGGGGCTGGCCTATGTAGGAGACAATAAGCCTCTACAATCAATGTTATCTTCCCATGAGCTGATGGAATTATTCTAGACTTGTCCTTTTTTCCCAATATTGAATCTTCTGATCTCTGAGAAACTAAATAAATGTCCCAAAACCCAACTTTATATTTCACAATGAAGATTGGTTTTTGAAACTCATTGTGAAGATAATTTATGTAGATGGGGACAATAATTTTTTGGATAATATTTTGGATTTTGATGTAATTCAACCCCTTATACATATAAATGAAATCTAAAACCCTCTCATTCTCTAACTATTAGAAATTTGAGAGTTCACATATTTTTTTCATTTTCAAATTGAGTAAAATTGATTGAGATACTATTGATTGAGATATTTCCATCCCATGATCGAACGAGCCTTTAAAATAGTATGTCATATGAAGGTTGTCCCTTGTAATGTTTATATGATGAAACTGAGTTTCACCGCTTCATATTGCATAGGGGTTCTCATCATGGGATCACAACTGGATGTGAAATGAATTAGGTGTTTTTCTAGGTCCCCTGAGCAATTAAATATTACAAATTTGGGGATCTCAAAGTTTGGATGTGGAAGCTTCACATCCACCAATTTATTTTAATGAATTATTTTTAGATTTATTGGAATCTGTCACTCCTCCATAGATTTTAGTAGAGCTTCTAATGATCCCATAGTATTGATAATCCCATAGGGGTGTTTGGATGAACCAGAGATTGAATAGGGGTAGAAACTGATAGGGATTTTTGTACTATCTCATTCAATACCTACAATTTATTCTCATTGTGGCCTAAAATTGGATGGTTTTCCTAGTTTAGTTATTTTTTCCATATTGGATGGAATTATTGATACCCTACTGATATTGGGTATAAATAACAAGTATTTATAGTCTTCAGGTTGAACGGGTTCTCTGGATCCACTATCATTGATATGAATATCCCTTATTATTGAGGGGTATCAATAGGGAGTCTGAGATGAAGATACTCATAAAGGAAATACCCTATTAGAACATTTCATTTGAATAGTTCTACCTTTAACTTCCTCAACTCATTCATTTACAAATTTTATTGTGAACACAACTCTTCTATCATGAGTGATTTGACTCATCATAAAAAATGATGTCATATTGTTATTCCCTTAACACTTTTCCTTGGTGGAATTCATTGATGGGTATTGGTAAATCATTCAAATAAATCCCATTATTTTGGGAAGATTTTTATTACTGGTACACACATTGAATTATTTTATTTTGGTATAGACTATGTTCTAAAAGAAAAAAACCTCTTCTTGCTCCACTGTATTTTCATCAGCTTATAATGAATATAAAATATTAGTACTATTTATGTTCATCACCACATAATGAATTGTAGATGTTTCATTGGAAGTTGAATGATAAGATGGATGATTAACCCCAATATATTTATTATAGGCTTTCTGATCTTTAGGATAATTTTTAACTCTAATAATTTTCTTTTGATTATGATCATTAATGATCCTCTTCCATCCCTTATAAAATTTCGTTAGAACTTCTTGGAAAATGGTGTCCCAAAGGGAACAACTACACAACTTCCTAATTTGTTTCCTGATGAGGGAACCATTTCATAAGATGAGATGAAATGGGAGGATTATTTTTTTGGTTCCCCTTATAAATGGTAACAGACTATTTTCTATTAGAGAAGAGGTAGAGGTAAAAAATACATTACCCACGTGGGATGGGGTTTCTCTCGCTACACTATCATCATTCCTCAAGTTGAATTTATTATAATTGAGGGAACGCATTGTGGTAAAAATTACCATACACCTATGGGATAGGGATTCATTTATATCATAGCATCCCTACTACTATGGTGACATTCTTGATCTTTCATATCCTCATTAGAGTGTGATTTAAGTGAAATATTTGCACTGTATATGTGCTGCTTTCTTCTAAGGTCATTAGTGGTATCAATGGATTGCCCCTCCCTAAGAAAGAATCTTATTCGATGTTCTTGGATTCCTGGTGTAGGATAATTTCATTAACCCACTCTTGTTGGTAATGATTCCTATGAGACTTGTTTATGGTAACATCCTACTAAGCTTAATATCTTTCATGAGTGGGGATTACATCTAAGAAAGAACCCGATATAAGAAGTTTATATGATATAAGTTATATTATATTTTACTGTTTAGTGAGAGATATGAAATGAAAATCTCTATGTTCACCCCATACCCTACAATGGACATTGAAATAGTCACTACAAATGAACTGACATAATTCATGAAAATCATTGAGTCATTTAAGTTAATGATAATTCTTTTATTTTCTAATTTTGGGAATCATGAAGCTAGAAGGGATGACCAGTTTATTTAAGGATGGATTTATTATATTGCCTCAATAATTTTTTATACCCTTCATTGAAAAATAAAATCCTCATCTGGTGAAATTGAGTTTTCTAAAGGATTAGATGAATTTCGTGAATGCATTATTCTAAAAGTTCCTTTAGAATGTAAAATTGAGAAGTTTTTTAGGGTAAACATGAAGAGTATATTATACTTATTCATTTTACTTTCATAATTTTTGTGTTCTCTTGTTTTTATTCTCAAGTTAGCTCCTCTTGATTTTACCCAATGTAATAATTTCATGGATATTTTTTTTATTTTGGGTTCAGTAGGTGATTTATGTTTATCATTGGGTGTGGAAAAGAAATTAGTTTCTTTTCTAGTGTAGCATAGTGAATTACTAGGGTCATCCCACTTGAAGAGCCTTTAAATTTGTTCACTTAGTTTTTCTAAATCACCTAAGATATTTATTTTTTTAATTGTTTAATAAAAGTGATGAAATTATTTTTTCGATTTTGATTAATGAAATTCAATAAAGAAATTATAATTTATACTAGCATGAAAACTAGAGATAATGGGTTATGGAAATAGAGAACATGGTATTGGGTTTATCCTTGGGATAAATAATTATTATTCATTATGTGTTTTAAATTAGTTTTATAATCCAATCATGAAATCTCATTTTTCAATTACTAGTCATTATTTGTAAATTATGTGATATCATTGAATTACTTAGAGAAAACACTGTTTGGTCTAGGAGGTTTCATCTTCTAGTGCCAACCATTATCCATGTTGTTTCATCCATTGAATATCTCAAAAAAAACATGTGATGAACTAACTAATGCAAAGAGGGAAAAGAGATGAAATAAAATAATATGAATATTTTAGGATTCATGTCATTGGTGAGAAATAACCTTATTAGGTACATTCACCTCACCATGCATAAGACTCAAATATTTCAAAATCATAAAATAATCATTAAGAAAAATTCAAGAACATATTGAACTCCTCCAGTCCAACCCGTGGGGTCAGCCACAGATTTATGAGATTAAGAGATCATTTGGTAGAGATGGATATAATAGAAGAAGAAGATAAATAGAATTATTTAATAGAAACAATAAATAAAAATTCATGAAGGTGAGAGAATAAATGAATAAAATATAATATAATTGTCATGAGATAGAGAAGATTAAATGTGGAAATGACTAATGAAAATAAAAATTATGAAATTTTATAATTTATTAAGAATATAATATTAATAATAATATTTATTTATTATTATATTTATAATGAAGGTAATAATTGATTAAAAAAATAAGAAAATAATATAAAAATTTTAAATAGTATTAATAATAATTAGACTAATACTAATTGTAATAATAACATTAACAATAATAATAATAATAATAATTCTGACATAATAAAAAATTTAATATGAACATGAAAAGTGGATGTGGAATGTGTGTAAAAAATTAAAATGATCATGTAAGAATTAATATAATTTAATGTATAATTTATATTATAATAAAAATTGAAAAAGTAAACTAAATAAAAGATAAATAGAATAAAAAATGAAAATTATGAAGGATATGTAGGGAAAATGTTACAGTAGTCGGCCTGCCTCAGTGTAGATTTCCTCCATGGTGCCCCAGGTTTTTTGAAAAGGAGGGGTTCACCTATCTTTTTATGTGAAGGGGAGATTTGTTTCTCTAGAATATGTCCTATAAAAGACTCTGTGTGGTTGACCCATTAAATGGCTTCGTTAGATAATGAGTCGTCATAAATTCATTCAAAAATAACTTTTACATTCTCCCAAAACATTTCCACTCCATCATACATATTCAAAAGATGTTATATAATTTTTACTTTGAGAATTGTATTCAGGCCAAATGCATCCTGAATCAATTGTCAATATGCAAAATTGAATAATCGCCTTATAGAGTGAATATATCCTTAAAATTTAATAATTAAATGAGCCTAAGATTAATCTATAAAATAATTCTAGAATAACCTCAATTAGAGGTGTGTAGTACTATTTATGCCTCATTTCTATACGTCGGGTCCACCCCATTCGCCCAAACAAGTTTTTTAAATTGATTTAATTTTTTAGGCCTATAGTTGTTCAAATTAGATTATGGCCCAAAATAAAACATTTGAAAAACTAAATCACGTAATCCTAAAATAGAATCACTCAAATTGGAAATAATATTTTAAAGTTTATCCCAGAAAAATAATGTGATTAAATGGTATCAAAATTCCAGAAATAAGAAATTTTCATATTTAAACCCATTTTAATTCATTAATTAAAATTAACCAATATTTTAATAAATCATTAAAAACCATGTTTTTTCATTTTAAATAATGGATAAATTGTTATACTTTTAATAAAGAAATCACTCAATTTTGTTCTATCCAATACCCCCACACATAAACCATTCCAATATTCATGTATAAAATCTCAAAATGGAGATAAAGTAGGCATTGTTGTCATCAATATTCTAATCTAAAATAAATATAATAAAATAGTTGTCAATTTCAAATAAAATTTTCAAATTTACATATGAAACACCTATTCAATTTCTGATTTTATAAAGAAACTACCCATCAATGTTTTTTGGTTTTCTCCTTTTAAAAATGCTGGAGCATCTCCTTTTATTCGTTATAACTCCTCAATTCATTATTTTCAAACTTGTCCTGTTATGATTTATCTAGATTTGGATCATTTTATCTCATAAAAAATTATATAATTAAATTAGACTTATTCTCATATCATTAGAACGTTTTCTTTATCCCTAATCTTGTAATGGAACAACTTTATTCAATTTATAAAGAAAAAAGTCACAATAAATCATGAGTGCTCTCATTAAAGGTTCAAATGAATCTAAGTCTTGAGGTTAGTGAGATTTTATTCTTTAAAGATAAAGGCTCATAGAGGAAGTTTATCTATTAATGTATAATTCATGATATCAGTGAATGATCAATGGAATTATCCCTATAAAAGTATAATATCTTACCTCATACAAAACATTCAGAGCAAAAGTTCAGTAATAGTGAACTCAGAATTAGTGATGTGAACATTTTGAAATTATTTCTATACATTTATTTATTTATTTCTTTTTTCAATTTATCTTTTTTTACTTTACTTTTTTTGGTAATTTATTCATGGAATGAACATCACATTCACCACCAAATAACATATGAGAGAATCATCTATCCAATGATGATGATTTTTGATTATTCTATGTCACAACCCATTCATTACTCTTTTTCATTTTTGAAAGAAGGTACAACAAATAAGAAAATAGAATGAATAAAAATTATTTCTTTATTCTACTAATACTAGCCCCACACTCTCTCCATACAATTAAATTCATCCCTTCCACCATGATTCTGTTCACCCCCACACTTAAACATTGAAGTGTCATACAATTAATAAAAGGATTTAAGGAATGGATAAAAATTGCTTGAAACATGGATCATTACTCTAAAGGTCATTCATGGTCTCCTTTGGATAATCAAGGATTGATTTAAATGTGGACCTTTTATCATAAGTATCTATAAAAATATTCATCGGTCATTTAAAATGTGTTGTTTCATAGTCATAGATTTGACAAGTTCAAATTCAGTTCTATTCAATGCCATGTCCCATGATCAATCAAGAAATATGCTCATGATAAAATAGAAAGTACTTGGTCTATAAATTCTCATGGGAAATGGACATTTGATTTAAGAGAATCACAAAAGGCATGAATAATTATAACAAATTGATTCCCAAGAATTTCAAAAACTCAAAACAAGAAAAATGGTTGTAAAAATTCATTTTCATAAATCAATTAATACCATAAAAGCATGAGTTCTCATTTTAATATCAATGATTAATTTTAATAATAAACTTATCTATTATACTCCTTTAATGTAATTATTATTCAAATATAAAACATGAAATCACATGATTCCTAAAAAACTCATATCTTCTAGATACGTCAGGTAAAGAATAATTCTACTATGGTCATACAATTTTTCACATTAAAGCTAAAAACATGATTTGTAAAAAATGTAAAGAGTTTAAAAGAAAAAATGAACTCCATTTCTAAAAATGATTGGTCATTGTCTTTCACTCTTTGAGTCTTTCTTCTTCCATTTATGAACAAAAATAAAAGATAACTACACAATTAAGCACAATGATCATGTCATTAAAGCTAAATTAGATAATAGTGTGTGGGATCCATGATACACTACATCCCATGAAATGAAATTGAAATATAATTTCCTTGAATGTACATTTAAGAGATAATTCTAAGAATGATACCCCAACTGGGCCCTAAATTTTTATTTCCTTTAGAGTGTAGTACCAGTTGTTATCCAAATTATGATAGTGGATGAAAATTATTTTATTTGAACCACCACATATGGATTTTCCCAGCTTGTGCATATTCATTATTTGTGAGTAATGATCCAGAGATAGAGTACACTGGATCGTCCCCCTTCACAATTAGGTATGGATTACATGGTCGGGTAGGATGAACTATGCATTACCTTTATTATTCATTTATACTTTTGAAGCATCCTTCTTATCATATACTATTGGATTCATAATGTCGTTATGTATTTAATGATCAAAGGAAGAATATTCAGGTAATTATTATTGAATAAAATTACAATTTCAATTTTTAATAAGAAATTTATCCCTTTCAAAATTAGTACCCTCTTGTCTGATTTCCTCTAAATCAAATACTTGGATCTCATGATGGGTCTCCTAGAATGTACGATCATTTAAATTAGTGAGATTGATGTGTTCCTCCATAGCGTAAAGTCTATGTTCTTCATCCTCCTCTACAACGTATCAACGATTGTCTGAATCTAAAAATTCAAGACAATAGAGTGTAACGAACAATTCAGTTTCACTAAATTATAAAGACTTATATTTTGATAAAAGATAAACTATCTAGTTTTGTTTATATTCAACCAATTACTTAGTTATAAGTACCTCTTGAAGTATATTCATCGTGGATGGAAGAAGATAGTCGGGATCCTACCTCTTTACTAGAAATTACTCCACATGGTTGGTGTTTTCCTTCAGTGGTGTTTACTCTTTTTCTTTATAATGTGTGGGGAGATCAAACAGTTCCTCACATTAATTACATATGTCATTTAATCCTTGTTGATCTCTCACATATATCTTAATAAGAAAATTCTTACTCATTTACATCCCCATGTATGGTAAGAGGCTCATCTTCTGGTTCAATTTCGAACTAAGTTTCAGGTTATTTTCTTAATGATTGGGGGTAAGTAGTTTTCCAAATCCATTTTCTATATAAATCGTGCACCACTTCATTATTCTATTGAATATTAATCATGATTTTGATTTTTGACATTTTATCCTAGAAATATTTTCATGGAACTTATTCAAAAGCGTTTAAAGGAACTGAGGAGAACTCTTCTTTTGTTTTGGCCACACTAGTGCAGAAAATGTTTCTATGTCAATTAGTTTTTATTTTTTACATTTTTTTAGCTGAAGTTATTAATGGAGATGTTCTAAATATTGTTTTTTATGTCTATTATTTTAAACTGAGGTAAAAAGCAGAAATCCGAAGTGTTTTTACATCAATTCTTAAATATCTGACTTGAAAAACACTTCAGAGTACTAATTTGTTACGTCAGATATTTAATAACCGATGTGGTATATAGTTTATTAAATAGGTTATCTAATAACTAACCCAATAAATCACTCCTCCAAAGCATTTTTAGGTCTGTTTTGTAAGAAATTACGTGAAAAACACATTTTTTTACTTCGCTTATTTTTATAACAGATGTGAAAACTAGTCTGCGAATCATTTTTCATATAATTTATATAATAACCTATTTGAATATGATATAAGACATCCATAATTAAATAACTGATGTAAAAAACATTCCCCAAGAGTATTTTATGCTGGTTATTTAATAACCGAATTAAAAACTCATTCCCTATGCATTTATTACATCAGTTATAAAATAACCGATATAAGAACCAATTTTTTTAATAAAAACATGGAACCATTACTATGGTCTGCCAAAGTATACCTAAAAAAATAGAAACTAGATCAAAACTAGACCTAAATCATTCTAAAAATAGACCATAATCAATAATAGAAAAATATTAGAACTAGACCAAACCAGAAGAACAAGAGAAAAATTGAAAATTCAATTTTATAACATTAAAAACATATAATGTCAAATAAAAAACTAAATCCATAAAAAGCAACTACTAAATACTCAATTTCAATTAGAATATTCAAAATTATATTTTACGCTACTAACAAACTAAAATCCTATCTAACCTCATTAATCCTCAAAGGTGTTCCAATTGTAATTATTTCATAGATAAATCTTAACATATAATATTTGCAATCGATGATGCCCTGTTGTTTATGAAATTTCTATTTAAATGAGTGTTAATCCCAAATATCAAATTTGGGTAATACATCAAAAAATACAAATTATAAATGGATAATTTACGTTACTTTTACAAATTTGATCTTGGAACTCTTTGTCTTTGTGGTTTTTTGAAAGTAGGCCCATCCCATATTAGAAAATAATATAAATATGATAAACATAAAATTCATTATAATATACACAACTATTAAGGAATTGAAACTTACGTTTCCAACATATTCATAAAACCTCCCCGCATATCACAATGGATAGAGCATATTCAATAAAGTGTTTTCTCCATTGGACAAAAATCACATAACAACAAATGATCACTGATATAAAAATTAAGGTTATTGGGTTTTAATGTTAAGTGACAAATAAAAGTTTTCCAAATAATCATTTCATAACTCTCACAAAAAGGCATCATCCAACACTATATGATTTTATTCTATTCAAATAGATTAGCAATATAATGTGTTCTCTGTTTCTCATCCAATGAATGTGCTTTAGGGGAAATCATATGCAGGTCCATGAATCCATATAAATATTTCTTCTCATTATTCTCACACATATTATAAATATACCTAATTCAAAATAGACATATGTATAGATTTTTAATAAATTTAACACAGGGAAATGTTTTATGAATTACAAGGAAAACAATTCGCACCAAATTGATTCCCAATTTATCTCCAATAACAAGATAGATGATATCATTTTTTACAATCCCCACATTTATTGCACATCCACAAACATGAGCTTCTATGGTAAATGAATTATGATCCGCCAACAAATTGTAATAACTTGAAAATATATCAAGACTATGAGAATCTGTATCTGATTTCATAGCCATTCATCATTATTTTTTTCTATACAATATGTATTTACCTTTGAAGTATACATGTAAATAATTTGAATAATATTTTAGTTTTCAAATGTTAAATCAACTTTAATAAAAAATAAAATAAAATAAAATATATAACATAAAAACCTATATGGTAATGAGCTGCAGAAGTCTTGATGGCCAAACTAAAAAGTGAATGATACTATTTCCAACTGTTATCACATAATCTAAAGGTAATGGTAAATGATCTGATCTATCTATAATATCTTCAACAGTGAACCTATTATTCTCTACCTATAAGTATTGATGATGAACTGTATCTCCTATACAATATACCAGCCCATATGAAACTATATGATGGTGAGGATCATCAACATATAACTCACAATAAGTAGAAAGTTGTTGTGGACAAGTAGGATAAAAAATGGGTACCATAGGATGAGGTAGTGGATAAATAATTGGGTCTAGAGGTGGGGGTGTGGGAGCTGCTGGAGTAGGTCGAGGATAAATAATGGGGTCTACATGGGGAGGTGGAGGACTGGGAGCTACAATCTGAAATTGTCTTTTCATGTTTACAAACATAGACTATACTGAAACCCTTATATTTTCATCTATCGCCTTATTAATATTATGAACTTTTTCCTCTAAAAATTATATTTTTTTATAAACACCCTCAATTGAAGAAATTGAAGAAAGTGGAAACACATTTCTTACAAATAATCCCATCGGGTATCCTCATACACGATCGGGGTGTTTGGATTTCCCAATGTTTTAGATAAAATATATTACCTCCTAGAAGCTGTAAATACTCTCTATGTGCTCTTCTTCTTAAGAGAATCATATTTCAATTAATTGAAAATTTCTGTAATGATTCAAAGTATATAAAGAATAGAATTAACTTAAATAAATAAAATAAATATATTATAATCCTCTGAGCTATAGTTCTTGATTCTTCCAAAATATTTTACCCTTTTTCTTCATCTAAGTTCTCTTCAATTTTTCATGTCTAGAGGGAGGAGATAGGGAGAAAACCTCTCCATATCATGAAGACTGAGCTTTATGTTTTTTTAAATTTTTCCACCTTCCTTAGTTCCTCCAAAAAACTATACCCTCCCCACGAAAAACAATGAGTGTATACATTTTAATATTGTATCTTATTATGATATATCCATGATTTCAATAAATTAATAATTAAAAATCATTAAAAACATTAATAAGATAATTCATATAAGAATTCTTATAAAATTTTACATTTCCCTTACCGAAAATGATCCTTTTCTTATACTTTCAACATACTGATTACATGTGTCTTCATCTATGAAAGGATATATATGACATGAATTTTCATGTTTCCCTTTACCAAAAATGAAATCAGATGTGAAGGTTTATTATAAATCCATCCATCTCCTAGCATCCATTGATAAACATTTACTCTTGACTCCTCCAGTGTCAGGAATATCAAATGTCATCTGATAAAGAATGGGTGAAACAAATTATACCGTAAAAATTTCAATCTTTTTAAAAAAATTGAAAAAGATCATACCAAAATTGTCTCCCACAACTAATCTATTATCGCTTTATCCACACTTCTCTAATCACTATACAAAATTATTACTTTCCTTTTTCCCTTAGTTGACACAAAACTCCTAAAATCATTTTCATTTGGACCTCTAGGAGATCATTCTCATCAAACTCAATGAGTATCCACTATTCCAGGTTATGGGCATGTGATAATATTGGTTAAAATGTGATTCAATGTTTACTACCTCTTAGACTCATCATTGTCATTATGAGAGTACATGTGGAAGATTGGGGAACATCAATAGAAGCATGTGAATGTTCGTCCCCTAGAGGAATGATCATGACTCTCATCTCTAATATCATATGGTTGATCAACAATTTTATTTGTCATTGTCCATCAAATAAAAAAAAATTAGTTCAGAAATATACAATTTCAAATATTACAATGATAATATAAACAAAAAAAATGAAAAAATGAACTAAGTTACATAATATTAAAAATGGTAAATATGGTATGCATGCTAAACAATGGTGAAGGTGGTAAACATGGTAAACATGGTGGTGTAAATGTCATTAAACAAAAGAAATAGATATATTTTTTACATAAAGGTAAACTATGGTAAACTATGGTAGACATGGTAATGTAATTGTCATTCAATAATAGAAATATATGTTATGTAATGGTAAACATGATAAACTCAAATAAAAAAACTTAAATAAACAATCATTTCAACTTATTTGTTTTAATGATCATTTTAAAAAAAATTATAGTATCTAAAAGATTATGAAATTAAAAAATGTAAACAAGAAATAAACAAATGTTACCTGTAATATTAGGAATGTAAAAATGGATTGTTTTCGCAAATTCCTTCGGCATGATTGTTACTTATGGAATAAACCATGTCTTCAACATGATCATCATTATTTTCTGCAAATATTTCGATTATATTATGGATCTACCATAAATCAACATCTTCCTCAAGTTGATCCTCACCAAAATATTGTCTCTTTGTATTGTAAAACAATATATTACTGTATATCTGATTGATCAAAAATATAGAATTTTTTTTTCAAGCATTTCAATTATAAAATAATCTACCATGTCTTCCAATCTATTTAGATTAACAACTGTCATTCCAAATTCATCATGTCTGACACTATTAATATCGATAATCCATTTGTAGTTAGAAACATGAATTTAATTTAAATTAATCAACCTCATATATTTCTTTAATGACTCTATAATATGCATGTGAGGCATAAATTGGGTTTTTTCTTTAGAACTCGAAAAATCCATTGCTTCTACAAACACCAATACAACACTATTATAAACTTCAATTCTGTTTTCTTGATCTTTTGTATGAAATGTTTAGCTATAAATATCTTACCCAGACCATGTTATCACATTTAAACATGGACCACACACTGACCATCTTATTTTCTCGGAAACATCTAATATACCAAGGAAAGTCTTTTTTAATCCATGAATAAAAATTGTGCCCATTCAAAATCCACATTTCTTTTTCTTTGGATGAAATTTTTTTAACTCATTAATATGCAATGTTATATAAAGTTGATCATTAGTTATGTTATTCAACATGTATAAATGTACCTTCTTCATCTTTTCATCTAACAAAGATTTGACATTAAAGCCACAAATCCACTTTCTTTCATAATTATCTCATTCATGAAGAGATGGAAGAAAACTAATGTGCATAACTATAGCCATGTATCTTATAAAAAACTCCACATCCTCCTAATAAAAATATACTTTTCAATAATGGAGGATTCGTGTAGATATGTATACTTAACATAACTCTTCAATATTTTCATATATCATTCAAAAGGATACATCCAACGAAGATATAAAAGTCCACAAAGAATTATTTCACAAAACAGATGAACCATTAAATTCACCATTAAATCAAAAAAAGATAGGGGAAAATACATTATAAATTGAAAAATTATAGAAATTACACCCTTTTCCAAAATTATCAAAGCATTCAAATCAATCACATTATTATAAATTGAATTGAAAAAATAAAGCACCTTCCTTATAGTCTTTCTAACATGTACGGAAACTATTCCACATAATGCAACTGGTAGAATTTGTTACATCCTAATGTGAAAATCATGAGATTTCATACTTATCAACTTCAAATCCGTCAAAGATAATTTTTTTTACATTTGATGAATAACCTTGGGGAACATTGATATCCTGAAGACACTGACAAAAGCTAATTTTCCCCCTCTTGGATAATGTATAAAAAGGTGGGGGATAAAATGTTTTTCTTCCATCAAGAGTGGGAGCTAACTCCAAACATATTCCCATTGATAGTAAGTCTAATATTGTATTAAACCATTCTTTAGTATTTCCATTAATATCTAACAATGTTCTTATCAATATTTCATAGATACTATTCTCCACATAAGTGACAGGAATATTATGTTTCACTTCATGATATCTCCAATATGGTATCACAAAAAATATTGACCTTTTCCTCCAAATATTTCTATAATTACTAAATTTATGTGTCTTTCCCAATGTCACATCATGGATTTTCACCCTCTCAAAATACACATAAGGGGATAATGGTTTTGGAGAAATATCAAATTCTTATGAGCCATTGAATACCTTTTTTAGTCTTCTTTAAGAGTGATCCATATGAAAAAACCATCAATGACACATGTATATTGTTTTCCTCCCTTGATGTAATTGGCAATATGAAGTCTATTATTTGAAAATAGGACATACTTTATGCACCTTAACACTATATCTAGACCAATTCTCATACATTGGGAAGTCATTTAGAGTAGACATAAGCATTCCATACTGTTTCAAATATTCCATTTTATAAGTATATTACACCCTAATACCATCCTCCCATAAAAGGTTGAAATCGTCAATCTACGGTGACAAGAAAATAACAATATCATTTCGGGGTTGCTTTAGACCAGAGATCATTATACTCAACATGGAATTTTTTTATTCTTACAATCTTTAGTAGAGAGTTTTTAAATTACTAATAAAACAAGCCATGAACAATGTGTGCTACTGAGGCGTCGATATGGATTCATTTCATTTGTTCACAACCCTTGTCTGATATTTATAATTTCATTTCCGAATGTAAGATACTGCTCATCAATTTTCTTCCATTGTGTACAATCAGCTAGATAACGTATTTTATCATCACATATCATCTCATCAACATGCCATCTTATCCTTTTTGCATTATGTGAATTAAGAAATTAATATTGCCAGCATTCAATTATAGGATGATTCCGAAATACCTTGGCAGTGATCTTTGTAATCTCTACATCGGCCTACGATTTCTCTTTAATCTTATATCGTGGGATCCCATATTTAGGAATCTTTAACAAAAATTCATATTCTTTCCTCTGTATCATACAGTCATTCTGACATACATGTATTTTCATGTATTCCAATCCCATCAGGAATAATATTTTCTTGGCCTTATAATCTGAATCTGGAAGATCATTGTCTTTTAAAAGAATGTCTTTCAAAAATTATAGTAGCTCTGTAAAACTTATATCACTTCATCCATGTTTCGACTTTAGGTTAATCAATATCATCACCATTGCAAAAAAACTGTAAAATCCATATAACCAGGATAGAATGGTTGTTCAGTATCACCATATAGACATGAAACTGTTGGTTCTATCTCAATTTGTTTTGTTGCAATATCATGAATATGTTCTTCAATTCCATCAGAGTTACAATCTTGCAAATCATCATCATCAGTAGATCTGACATTCTGTCCAATTTCACAATACCAAATCCATGGGCTATAACTTGAATTAAAACCATGACAATTCAGATGATCTTTTAAACATCTACTTTTTAACATCTTCATATTCAATCATTTCAGGCATGGATAGAAAAAATGTCATTTCTCAGAACATTTCATTTAAAAAATTCCAAAAATTCATCAACACCTCCCTCATATTCATTACTCATTCGATGTTCCATAATCAAAATTTGACTAATTATTTCCTATAATAAAAATCAAATTTATAGATCTTGTTAAGATAATCCAATTTTATATTTATATGAAAAATATCATAATTAGAATATAAAACCATTTTGAAATATAAAACAAATATATGAGTATTTCAAAAATATATTCCTAGAAATAAAACAAATATAGGTGTATTTGAAAGTAAAACAATTTTTAAAAAACATTTGTGAATAGATGTGTTAGTAGTCATGGATTAGGGAACATTCTGAGGGAAGATTCTACATGATTTCTATCGATATAGAAAAGTTTGTCATCTCATTGAAAAGTGTCCAAAAAAATTATTATATGATGATAAAAAAACCAATGAATTTTTTTAGTGGGTGTGAATGTAAAGTGTAATTTAGAATGTAAATACATTACGAGGAATAAGTTGCTTCACCAAGAAGATGTTATCTCCAAATAAGTTGATGTGTATGAATTTGAAAATTATAAAGTCATCTAGTAATAATTTATTACCTCTATCTTTAACAAAAAAACCTTCAAGAAATTAATTATGAAATCACTGATGTTTTTGGAAGAGAAAACATTATTCTTAAATTTGAATATTCTAATGAATAGATCCATGTTTGGAGGGATGAGAGGAAAATAATTTTAGGATTACAGATCTCTCTCATATTTATCATGATATAACAGTATTAATTCATCTTGGATCCTTTCTTCTTAAGGCACAAAAAGAATGCATCCTGGGAAAATTGGATACCAAATTCACCCTTCCATAAACATGAAATATGATGTATAAATTTTGAAATATGTATACATTCACCATTTTGATCCAAATAAATAGGTACTCAAGGGTTAACATCTCTAGTGATCTCTTGAAGAGAATCATCAATAAGAATCCTTGTATGTACAATAAGAAATACCATGTAAATATTTATATACTCCTTATTATAGATTTTAAAATGACCAAACTCATTCATTCGATGATATTATGATATCTTATTCCCAAAAAATACATTGTTGAAGTCTTTCATTTCTCTAAACATATATTCAACAAGTAAATAGATGTAAAAAATAGGATAGGATGTAATGAGATATAATTATTAGAGAAAAATATACCAATCCTTATAATTTAACGACAACCCACATGAGAAATATTTACAATCATTCACCTTCAATTTATTTTTCTTCAATAACTGAAAGATAAAGAGAGAGTGGATTAAATAGCTCAATATGATGACTATACTCACCTCTATATTTCTTGTGACAAATCGAGTTAATTTTTAAATAGAATAGATGAGTAAGTATGTTTTGATTCAAACATTAAATAATCAGTGTAATTATATAAGAAAAATTAAGATATTTAAAACAAAAGTAATTTTAAGTTGAATATATTACCTAAATTAATAATTAAGAAATGATAAAATTATTTACGGTAAACTAATTTATTGAATGAATTCCTTAGTTGTATGGTTTTAAGGAATAACTTGCACGTTTTGGCATTCATGGTAGTACACACATGGAAGTACATGCACACACACATGATAGAACAGTCATGGTAGCAAGAAAAATCATAGAACTTCATGATATCACTCCCATGGTTTATTTTACCAGAAAAGAACATAGCATGGTATAAAGTAACACTATAACACTTACCATGATAAAAAAATGACAGAAAAATAATATCCCAAAACATATATTTAGGGCATCTTAAAAAATAACGAATGAATCTGAGGTGTGTGTGGCTTAATTGAGTGTTTCAAGTTGACCAGATAGATCTAGTGATAATTAGGATGATAAATAATGATTGAAAAAGTAGGTTTCAGTGCATGCCATCGATGAATCGTTTCTAGGTTTTCCGTGCGAGAGAGAAGAGTCGCAAGTCGCCCGATCGACGAAAACAGAATGACAGAATATAGGGCCCAATAAATCATTTAAAAGAATTATCAGAAAAGTTATTTTATAACCAACATGATAAAATAATTTTTATGTTTATCACATCGGTTATTAAATAACTAACATAGAAAATAGGCTTTATCACATCATTTATTTTATAACTGATGTGATAAATATTAGAGATTTTATTTCTCATGCTAGTTATTTTATAACCGATGTGATAAATCTCTAAGATTATATCTCTGAAATTAGTTATAAAAAACTGATGAGATAAATCAAATCTTGGTTTTTTTACTTCAGTTATAAAATAACCAACTTTATAAATCAATTCTCAACATTTATAACATAGGTTGAAAAATATCTGACATGATAATCCAATTTTTACAGCATTTCATGTTGGTTATATATAAGTTAAAAAAAACACCGTTGTGGTAAATTTTTTCTGCACTAGTTTCACTTCATGATATAATTCTAGGATGTAACCTAAGAATTCAGTGAGTTCTCTGGAGAATCATTTTATCAATGGGTTTTGAGGGTCTTCTTGAGATCCAAGATGAATTCCCTTAATACATACTCTTCTCAAATTTGGCTATAGGGATCACTAATTTTTCTAGCCCATAATGAAACATTATCTTCTATATATCAGGGTTTTTTAGACACTGGATCTTTCACATGATTGTAATTTTTTTCATGAATATAATATATTATCATTAGAAAACATCATGGTTATTTATTTTTATTTTTTTTTAAAATTAATTAAATCTATATAAAATGTGAAAAGAAAAATATAATCATACTTATGATTGGATCCCCCATAACAGTGCTAATTTTAAAGCACTTTTATCATGGGGCATGGAAAAAGAAATTAATTTTTTTCTTAGATAAGCATAGTGGTTGACCATGGTCATCTCACATGAAGAGGATTTCAGTTTGTTCACGCACTTTTTCTAAGTCACATAATCTATCTATTTCTGTTATTTTATGTGCTGAAGGAAAACAATGATAATATTTTTTTGTTTTGTTGATGACATAAAATAATAGGAGTTTTAATTTATGATAGCATTATAACATGATATAATGGGTTGTGGAAAGAAATCACACAGTCTTGGGTTCATCCTAGGATTCAATCATTATTAAAGTTTAGGAGTTTTATTTCAGTTTCATAATCCAAACATCAAATCTCATGTTTTAATTACTATTCTTTATATTGAAATTTTGGAATAGCATTGAATGTCTAATAACCCCTAATTCCACCTCCTCTTTTATTCAATGTTGGTGACACTCCTTGGTCTAAGTGGTTCTATATTCCATGAGCTGGATATATCGATTCTATTTCATTAATTGATTAGATTAACCCAAACATGTGAATAATTAACCAATGGAGAGTGGGAAAAGTGATTCAATAAATGAATATGAATAGGTTGGGTTACATGTCATTAATGTAAAGTAACCATATCAGGGACATTTTCCTCCCTATGCAAGCTACTCAAATTCATCACAAACATTAAATAAACATTAAATTAAAATCATGAACACCTTGACCTCCCCTAGGCTATGCCCCAAGACTAGCCTCTCATTTCCAACAGTATGATATAACTTGCTAGAGATAGAATAATGAGAAGAAGAAGAGAAATTGAATAAATAAAAGGAATGAATAAATTTAAAATAACGAGTGTGAGATAATAAAATAATAAAATAGAATAAAATTGGGATAAGAGAGAGAGACTTAAAATAAGAAATTAAACAAAGAAAATAAATATTATTAAATTATATAACTTATAAATAACAATACTAATAATAATATTATTATTTATTTTTATTATTATTAAAGGAAGAATAGATTTAGAAAGTTTGAAAATAAAATAAAAATGTTAAAATATTATTAATAAAAATTCATATAATAGTAATAGTAATAATATATTTAATAATTATAGTAATAATAATTACAATAATTTCATTAATAAAATTAAGATAAGGAAGATAATAAGATAAAGAATAGGTGGAAAAAATTTAAAACGTGCATGAAAAAATTAATTTAATTTAAATTAAAATAGAAATTAAAATTTGAAATGAAAATGTAAACTAAATAAAAAAATAGAAAATAAAAAATAAATTAAAATAAATATGTAGAAGATGAGATACAATTATAGAATTTATCCTCCCATAGTATAGATATCTTCCATGGTTCCGTGGATGATTTGGAATTGAGGGGATCACCTCCTTTTATAGGTAAGGAGGGAAACATTTGGTTCTAGAATCTGTCCACTAAAATAATATTAATGGTTAAACCATTAAATTACTGAAATGGAAATATTATTATTCATAATTTTTTTTAAAAATATTTTATATTATTCCACAAACATCAGTTACATCCTCCATGTTTATAAGATGTTCTGTACATTTTACATGAATGATTGTGTTATGGCCGAATGCATTATTAAGAATCCCTCAATGTCGAGAACTTAATATCCTCCTTAGTGATTAAATAAATCCTTAAAATATAAATATTATAGTAACCTATGATTCCTATTTTAAATACATATGTAATCTCCACAATTAGGGGTTTATATCGTGATTTATGCCTCATTTCTGGAGGTGGAGTCTACCATGTTCCCCCAAACAGTATTTCTACTTGATTGATTTTTTGTGACTCTAGTTGTTTGAATCAACTCTTAGTTAAAAAAGAAAATATTGGAAGAAATGAATAAAGGAATCCTATAAAAAATAATCATTCAAATTGGAATAATATTTTAAACCTTATTTCTAAAATTTTAATGTTATTAAAAAATCTCAAAATTCAAAAAATAAGAAATTTTCATATTTTATCTCATGTTAATTATTTAATTCAAATTAGCCATTATTCTAATAAAAAATAGGAATTCATGATTTTTACTATTTAAAATCATGAATAAATCATTTGAATTTGAATAAAAAATGTACTCACTTTTTTTGTCAGTAAGGATCTTGTCTTACATGTTGTAAGGCAAGTGATCCAAGGGTAGTTCAGAGAATGACTATTTCCATTTGATATCTTACAGTTGAGAAGGAATATCACTTGAAAATTATGAGACACCAGGCATGAATGGCCTCATTTTATTAGGTTTCCCATGAAAGTATAGATTTATAATATTTGATTTGGTAAGGGTAGTACTTTCTTTACAAAATGAAGGGTTACTGTGGAGAGGATCTTCGTATATAATTTTATCATGGAGATGACTACCATCACAACTTCATGTCTGAATATAAGGGGAATACATGTTGTTAATACTTTGGGGAGGACCTTTAGGAAATATTATAGTAATGGGCCTCATTTCTATTTGATATTCTAAACATGAGGATGGTTTATGAGGCACTAATCTGAAGATGATTTCTCATGATTGATCAGATGATGGACATGAAGTATGACTTCATGTAAGATGATCAGAGAGGACCTCCAGAACTGCTAGAAGAAATTTTTCATGGAGGACCTTCACAACTTAAACGACTACCTTTATAATGTTTAAATGTATTATTAGGATCCTAATCCCTTATAGATAAAAATAGGAGGACTTCAAGAACACCAACATGGAGAAGATAGGATTCACAAAATGAATCTTAAATTTTTAGTCAACTTTGGCGTGGCTTCTTTTTAGATTCTCTCTTAAGAGAAATTGGGACCTCTTGTTATAGATAATGGATTTCATATATGGGTTCCTATTTGGGGAGATATCATGTCATTCCCATTATTTTCTAGTAGATATATGGAATTTTGGAATGGATATAAACCTTTCCTGGAGTGGCAACTAAGATGAACCAATGAACCGTGGTTGGAATGGGGATATGGGCCTAATCTTGTTGTCCATTTATCATGGTATTTTATCAAAAACCCTCTTGGGTGGGATTTGGGATTTTTTTCATCTCTATAGTGACCATTATATTATGTTGATGAGTCACCAAAATTGTGGGGATATATTTATGCATCCTCCCTTCAAACATTTCCACTATTATCCTTATATCTCAGCGGGTTTGTATGAAGTGTGCTAGAATTTTCATATTCCAATTCATCATTATTAACATATCATGAGTTACTTTAGTGAATATAAGTGGAATATATTCCCATTCTATTCGTGGGTCATGGGTTTAGGCATGTTCATATCTTTCATTTGGTATCAGTATATACAAATAGTCTCCATGTCTGGGGGAGGAATCATTAGTCAACCCATAGTTTTATTTAATGATTTCCAATTGGTTTACATGTGTGATGTTATATTGTCAGGGTATGATTTATATAAATTAATGGGGATTTTAATCTTCTCATTTAGTGAAATCATATTTTTTATGGGTTCTTTTGGTTGCTTCCAAATTGTGTTGGCCATTTTGAGGGGAATGGCAGGAATTTTCATATCCTCATATGTTTCTACTATGGTCTGTTAGAGGGCTTCCTTCGTAGGAATTGGGTTGTGGTCCTCACTCTAATCATTTCATTTCCACCCACGACAGGCTTCTGGAGATTCTATGTCGTAAATGACCTATGTTTAACCCTATGGAGTGGTTTCCCCATCATGATGGGGACTTTATGACACCCATCATTGATAGTGGATGAAACTAGATGGAGCCTCATGGATGGACCCATGTTTTCTTCTAGATGAGGTCGTTGGTGTCTTATTGATCATATTCCCTTAGGTAATTGGGGAATCTATTCTGATATTTTGGGGGAAAGGATCTTGAAATTGTTTTAATTGAAAAGTGTTATCATATAATTATGGGCCACAAGCCATCACCGAGTGTATTGTTGGTGGGGATTCATGTGCTAGAGGTATTGTTGAGTGATATTCATAAATAGGGAAGTTCCATTGAATTTTCACTCAAGAATCATCACATTTGAAACCCGAAATCAAAGTCGCAGGGTTGGTGATGGTGTCCTTGGGTTAGGTGAGGACCCAACTTGGGTAGAAGCTGATTCGTATGTTCATTTATTATTAAAGGAAACCATTGGATTGAAGGGGTTTTAGGATTATGGTTCTCGGAATGTACAGACACAAAAAACAAAAAGGAACCCTCAAATAATCACCACAATAAAATAATAGATGTGTATTTGATTTCAATAGATCCATGTTTATCCCACACTAATTTTTTGAGAGTGTTAAATTTTCAGAAATTAGTTTGAAATAGTTATCTCAATTTAGGATTCATGTTGGTTTCACCATTTATTCATTTGGAAAATCACATATAGTTTTAATTGAATTTTATAGTTGTAGTGGAAAAACACTTCACATCAGAAACATTTTTTCACTCCCATTCATGGTGGTTTCAAAAATATTTTATTCATCGAACAAAAAAACCCAACAATTAAATTATTCAAGATGTTTCACATACCTACATTCTAAGAAAAGGTGGTCATTGGTAAATGGAACCAAAAATTCTAAGGGACTCACATTTGCTGAGTGAATTGTAGGTCAGGCTCATCACACCTTTTTGTGGGTAATTTTTTCATATTCCAGGTCTCTCTTATGGATTTAAGAAATTATTTTATATCCATTTTTAAATCCAAAATATATAATAGGTCACCCTTATATTAACAAAAAAACCATTTTCATGTATTAGATTTAGAGACATTTGTATGTATCTCAGGTTCTCTATAGATGAGGATATGAGTATATATTTGAGGTTCCCCATCAATGATACTTTTATTAAACAGATTGGAGATTCTTATGTCATTTATTATCATGATTCTGGTTTTAATTCACATAGTGGGGAAAACTATAATTTATCATCATCTTGGAATACAAGAGTTTTTTAGTTTAGGATTGGGGCCATGCGAAGGACTTCTTATATATCCTTTTGATATGTATGATAACCCATGTAGTTTTGGACCACTTAACGGGACACATCATGACATTTAAGGTTATTTGAAAATTAATAAACCATGAAATTTAACTTTATATGTTATGGATGTCTAGGTAAATGATGAAAAGTCAAGGATGGTGTAGGACTTACACTGAAGCGTCCCAAGGGAGATGGAAGGGATGTGGCCTCCCAGGTAGAGGCATGATCTTATTGGGAATATAGCCCAATAAGGATGGTTTTGAAATGGTATTAGAAGGAATATAGCCCTATGATTTGGATATGAACCTACTTGGGATATGGATAAGAAAATACTGGTTTTAGTTTGGTATATTGGGTTTAAACCTCAGGGAGTATTTTTATTATTCGGATTTAGACAAGAATCAAATCCCACATAGTTAAAATGGTTTGGGATTACCCCTATGGATGAGTTCTAATGGGTTAACTCATTGGGAATATGTCCCTTTGAGGTGGTGATAAAATGGTTGGGAATTATCTTGAATAGAATGGACATGGTAATGTGAGAGGAATATTTGGAAAATGACACTCTACCAAGATTGAAATATGGTCGGGCAGATGTCATTATCATCACTGATGTCTAAGACCACATGATTCATAATTTCTGTGAGAAACAAGAGGTGGAATAATATCCATTAAACTATACAATCTCCTTCAGTATTAGGTGGAAGACAGTGGGGCTAAGTAAGGTGGGGGAATACACTACAATAAGGAAAAGGGGATTACTCCTATGGTGATTCCATAGGGTTACATTAAATCCACTTCTACTTGTAGACGAGGTTGGATTCATTATGGGGAGTCGGGAAGAGAGATAAGGATTTTATGTGGCCATCAACTATTTTGTTTTCAAAACTACGGTTTATCCATTATCCCTAATATTGGGATCATTATTACCATATGAATGTATAATTGTGAAAAATTTAATGAACCCAACTATGTACTAGGATAAATGTTGGAAATCTTTTACCATGAGAATGTATAATCAAGAAGACATTCTGATGTGCCCTCTTCATTTATCATTAATATCTATAGTATTTGGGAGAGGATATTGATTGGTCCCCCTTAGATGGGGGATTCTTGGAAGGAGTTTCCATACCATTTATGAGTTTAAATATGGCTTGAAGTGTAGATAGAGTATGTGAATCTTGGGTAAGAAGAAGCGGGTCTCATGTAGGGTGGACCTTGGTGTGATAAAGGTTATTTCAGCTGGGTAAACTACGACGAACTGATATTTCATTACACAGGGTAGACCTGGGTGTGCAAGATATTAATTTTTGGTGATGTACAACTTCATAAAAAGTGCATAGGTGAGGACATATTTTAGGATCAAAGGGCCTCCATTGGAATCTTCATACAGGTCTCACATATGTCTCATGCTCGAGAATGGGACTTCGCCCTAGTGCTCTTGAAATATGGGGAGGTGGATCATCTCATAGGTATATTGTATTTCTCACACTAGAGTAACTCTAATATCATTCCATTACTTTTTTTGAGTCCTAATGATCTACCGAAAATGTTCTCAGCATCTGGGTGATGGACTAGGGAGATAGTAGCTTCAAGGCTTCTTCTAGTCTTCTTATGGTGTCAAATGAGGAGACAAAGGTTCCAATTTATAGAAAAATTTTGGATCCTTAGTGAATGATTTATCTATCCTATTTATGTCACACTAGGGTTTTCACATGTGTAACATGCATGAGTTTCTTAGGCACACATATCTAGGTCTAGGTGATGATGCAGAGCATGTAGGCCTGACTTGTACGGTGATGCGGGTTGGGACTTGTGTCTGATTAAATGGGAGAACACATGTAGTCCTCGATGTATTTTTATTCTTTATTAGTTGAGTTATTTGATTTCGAAAATTCTCATACTCATGTGAAAAATAGAGTTTCAACAGATATCCCAAAGGATTTTTTATATGATTTCATAAGTTATTGTATATGATATAATATAAGATAAATTGACAAAATGTCAATGTTTATTTTTTGTAAGTGGGAGAATGATGTTTATATTCCCTCAATCCATTATACATATGATGTATTTACACATATATATTATTTGACCTTGTTATATTATAGGGTATGGAAAAATTATTACAAGATGAAGAGTTTTTGCATTCGGGTCTATTGTTACTTATGATTTATTGATATCTCAGCACAGATGCTTATGTCTATCATATAATACAATATGGGTATATCACATGAACAAATCATAAGTGTTATTATATGATAAATCATATTTTATTATTTACAGATGGAATACCATGATTAATTTTATATTCAAATGTTATATTTTATTATTTTATTATTATACCAAATAATCTATCACAATTAATTAATGTTTAATAAGATGAAAATTTTGGGAGAACCAAATAATATTTTATAACCAGATGATTACAAAACATTTCAATGGATGTAATAAAATTACCATCAATATACATTAATGTAAATTTCATACAAGTATTTTGAATTTTCCAATGCTTATTTGAGAAGTTTTTGTAATTAAGATGATGAATCATCCAATTAAATCTCTCTATCAAGTATATATTCCCCATTACTCTTCTTTAAATGATTGTACAATACTCTAGATGTTATTTGGGTCCTTATATTGCATTTATTGATTTAATATTCTCATGGATACACCATAGATAGAATTTTCCATTGGGTATTACTATTGATCTTCATCGAGAACATGATTGATGAAGAATGATTTTTCCTCAATGGAGAAAGGTACATGTTCTTCCTTTAATTATACATTGTTTAATATTATCATTACGTGGGGATCATATAATTTTGGTTTCTACTATATTATATTGAATTTAATAATTGTTATTTGATTCTTAAAATCTCATTATCTTAAACACACTAAAATTATAGACTCGGAATTATAGTAAGAAAAAAATTCTGGAATACTAGAATAAATATCAGCACATTTAATTAAGAAATTGTGGCATAATTTCTAAAAAATTTTGTGTGAATTCTTATAGTTTGAAAAAATATTCTATAAAACATAAAAATTACCCCAAAATGTATCAAACTTTTAAATGACCTTTACCTTATATAAAATACTTGAATAAATTTAATTTTGAATATGAATCATCTATTGAGAATAAAAGGAAACATCAGTGAAACTAATCATATTCATATCACCTTCATATCTAACCAAAAATCTCACCATTATATAAAAGGTATCTTTAGTATACTTCACTTTCAAAAAATATTCAAATCCCTAAAATATCCCACATTGGATTTTATTTTTTACATTGAACATAAATCACTCTCAAACTTAGTAACAAATAATTATTCGTTAAATTTATTCCTATGTGAGAATACTCAATGAGGGAAACAAATATGATGAACAATAATATCAAATGTTCACATAATTGTATATAGGATAAAATTCTAATCATAGATATTTACTTCCATAAAAAATATCAATTATTCGTGTATATTTTCCAAAAAATATATTTTCAAAACATACTAAATAAACACATTAGAATATTTCATATATCAAATAATTTAGAATAAATCACTAAAATCACAATTTCATACACCCATAGACAAACTAGATTAATATTCTAAACTCCAATTTTTCCTTTTTAAAAACTCCCAATACATATATTCTCAACCATAATAAATTTTTTGTCACATTATAATAATTATATATATTTGTAGTCATATTTATACCTCTCTCCCTCTCTAAAAAACAACTATAGAATAAATGAGTGATGTTACAGAACATCGGCCTTGGACATTAGAATGTGAAGTAGGAACATTCATCATTAGAATATGTTTATAATATCCATTCTTAAGAACTGGTTGGATGGTAATATTTCCCAACTTCTCTATCTTAGGAGCATAATCCATATTGATGAATCTATTTTCCACGTTATCCTTCAAAATGGAACATGATAATAAGGTTATTCAATCAAGAATACTAAATTATATTTCTAAAAAGATTTATAAAACATTCATTATCCCATACTAATATAAAGGGAAACATGACTTATACTCCTAAATTTTCTAACCATATATGAATCAACATTAATTGAGTTATTTATTGAATGGAAGAGACATCTTCCAATTTTTATGTGCTAAGGGAAACATATTGTACTTTTTTATATAGTATTCAATACATTATTTTCCTAACAAAAATACTCCACCGTGTGGGGACATTCAATCATCAACACATCCAGCAGAATCAATATCGATATATCCAAAAAATTATCTTTCCATTTATATTATATTTCAACTCAAAGTCATCGATCCATTTGATATGCCATATAATTATTTTCAATGCTATGAATTTTGTTTCTTTTGGTGCACATTGATACCTCACACATAATGTAATAGTTATTGTTATTTCAAGTGTTAAATTATTCAATAGAAATAAACCCTGATGATTTTTTAAACTTATTCTACTAACATATTTACTTTAATCATATTTATAAATATTTTCCCATATTAATTTGAGTATAAAAAATATTTTTATCCATTATACAAAACTTCTTAAAAAATACTGATCATACTTCTCTTGGTAAAAAATATATGATCGATCATAAGATAAATTTGGAGAGCCATGAAATATATCATCTCTCTGAACATTTACATCTCAAATGAAATCTTAATTTTCATGGAAAACTCTTGGAAAATACATTCATTATTTCCATAAAATATAGTATTTTCAGCATAAAAAATAACAATATGTGACCCCTTTACTAAATTTTACGTGTATTTTGTTTCCCACATTATGTTTTCTAATATTTAGATATTTAATCAAGAATTATGATTTTAATACCTTTCACTAAAATATTGTTTTAACCCATGAAATTTCTCCTTAAAACTCTAAGTTTTCTCCTCATCATTTCCTTGAATGAATTATTTAGGTTATTTAATAATAAATATCTATTTATGTTTTTGATTATGTAATTCCAACTTAATATCTGTTTGTAATTTTTTTTAACATTTTGAGAAAGATGACAAGAAAAATCATATATTATCGATCTTTTCAACTAGAGTATAATTCCCTAACCCAAATCAATCTAATATAATAATACTTTTGTTCCACTAGAATTTTGGTGTGACTCCTAAATGGCCAAATCAATCTTACATACCATAAAGGTCTATAGGGTGATATTTGATAGATTGTGTAAGGAATGTGATGTTTTCGTATAGTACAGGTTGAAATGACTATAAAGAGAAAATCAAAGAGGAAAATCATCCTTGGGTTTTAAAAGGGGGTATCATAAATCATTATTTATGGTAATTAGTTTTCAATATATTATCTTAGAATACTTTTTCATCTATTTAATGTTACAGAAGGTGTGAATGGAATTTATGTTTTATTAAATTTGGGGGTTGAAAAGATGGTATTCCAAAGCTATTCCTCATGATTTTATAGAAAAGGGGTGGAACAAATAGGTAATTAGAGTAATAATAATACTAAATTTATTAATCAAATGTTATTATTTGGGTTAATTTTCTACAATTGATCAGTATCCACCACAGTTTAATGGTGAGATTTCTTAAAAGATCAAAATTCTGGGTAATTTAGATTACCATCTATGTCCTATTATAAGTGGTCGGTTCCACTTATACAAGTATGATGATGTGATTCAAGGATTACTAGTAATTTGTGACCTAGTTATATAATAATTAAAAGTTGATTATAATTCTTTATAAGTTCCATTTAAATGAAATATGGTATTAGTGTCCTCCCATGGATATAGGACTCATTTCCTAACCATTGAAACCCAATGTGTTCATTTATGTGTTGTTTAATTTTTGGTTATATAAATATTTGAGAGATATATTTTGAGTGTGTTAGGAATTTGACTTGGTGTATGGATTTAATGTGATATGTTTTGAAATATTCACTTTTTTAACATGAATATTGTGGGGTTTCTTTCAATAGATTATGTTTTGGATGTTCTGTTTTTATACTATGTAGTGGTTCCAATGGATGGCATGCAGAGATTGGGAATTTGGGGGATTCCAAACATACCATACCCTCATAAGATAAATTATAATTTCATCTCAAAATAATAGAATAATAAAAAAATATATAGTAGAAGATATAACCAACCATAATATACCACATGATGAAAAATAAAAAATATCTAAGATCAGATAAGTCATACAAAAAAATCCAGGACATGCCTTAGGCTGGTCACCTATGTACTCCATAAGTATAAAAAATAAATGGTTATCTCAACTTCATGGAACCACCTAGTCTGTATACAAAACCACAATTTCCAATATGTAGACTATCTCTACTCCCACCTCCATTAGACTATTTATGTGAAAGCTTTATCCATGCATGTTCAAAGACTCATAAAATCCTCAGGGATATTGGATGGCCCATGCAGGGTATGAGTGTGAACAAAGTAGTACACCATCAATAATTCCCTAATATAATATCCACACATATACTGGTATATGAAATTCAAAATAAGTGAATACCCAACAAACAACACAACTAGCTCCACTCATTCTTGACTAGCCTTGGTGAATATTTATTAACATTGGCCAAACCGAAGTAGAATGATGTATCTATAGTTTTTCATATTTGAAAGTGACCTCAGACTTCTAATTTTTTCCATGAAACATGGAATAACCTTACTAAGATGTAGGGTCTCAAAAATTTATTAAAGGGAAGGAAAATACTCCCAAATGTTTGGTAAAGATTTTGGATTAATGTTTCATTGAAAAATTGAGGAGAAAAGTGAAGACATAAATTTTTTCAAAGGGATTTTTCCCAACCACGTTCCGATTATTGGGAAAGGTTCACAGAAGGAATAAGACGTGAACCACCAGTATGCAGATGGCCTATAGTGTGTTGGCCTTTGAGGTGTTGGAAATATAATGAAGCTATTTGTGGTGAATTTCCATCTATGAACTAATGTCAACGTGTGCTGTATTCACTAGAAATAATATGACAAGGGTATGCCCTGTGCACCATCCATGAGAATGATGTGGTTCGCGGAAGAGGAGAAGTCGACGACGTACCACACCTCTACAAACCCCGGATGACTGAGTCTTTTGGGGATCAAGATATCTCTTCATGGGCTTCTGAAAATGGTCCCACAAACCCACATATATTATTATCCATAATTATCTATAAAAGGAGAACAAAGGAGGGGGAAGAAAAAAAGAAATGGGGAGAGAGCTCTAGGACAAACGAAAAGTGGAAGAAGAATATTGAGGGTGTAGGAGAAATTTCATTCATACCCGGAGAAGTTCACGGGAATACATACCACATCCAAAACAATTCGAGGAATTCATCCCATAGACTGTATGTATAAAGTAGTTCTCGTATGTCCTCCCCTTGAATGATACTTGGAAAACAATATGTAGCCAACTAGCGAACCAATGAAAATTTATAATAAAAATGGTTTGCGGATGCCTATATATGGGAAATAGTACACGGACCCCCTATGTGGAAGACAAATCATTACATTCTTTTCCACGTAGCCTCATACATTGAAAGCTCCTCCACATACCATCATATGTGCAAAACTCATCTGTGTACCATCATACGCGGCCAACTCCTCTGCATTCCAGCTCTTACGTGGCCAGCTCTTACGCGGATGCCCTATGTAGAAAACCTTTTGTGCCACCAGTCTATACCATAAGGGAACAGCCCTCGTACCCCCACTTAGGATCAGTGGAAGGCTGTAGTCCTATCCCTCCAATCTGTTCCCTTCCCAACCATCATTGACCACCATGAAAAATGGATGGTCACATCACGAACTTTTTGGGCCGTGATGATAACATTTTCCACTGCTCTATTATGCCCCAAATACATCAGTACCTTAAATACCCTGAGAATAGAAATTTCTTAAGGAAATCCTAAAAATCCTTATCACCTGCCTCCTATTCCTGGATGACCTAAAACACTATGGACAATCACAGCCTAAATGTTTCTTAAATGCTTGAACACATCCTTTTCATCCATCAAACTCTGTGTCTCTGGTGATTCTGGATCCTCATCAACATCCATGGCCACCAGAAGTGGAAATCCAGTGTCCTTCGGACACCTTTTCTTGACTATTCTCATCATGCCCTGGTGGCTCATCATATATTGCCCATAAAAATGTTTGTCAACCAAAGGAAAATTAATCCGTAGGAGAGTCCTTTCCTACCTATGTCTACCTCAATGGATTCCATGCCCAATATCATTTCTCCAAATCTGAGAATCCCTGAAGTCACGGTTTACAATTTCCTTCCCTCAAATATTTGAGGCATGTTAGAGAATACCATCCATATTATACTAAGTCTAATCATAGTTCTTTCCCTACATGGTCCAAACCCTATGACCCTAAACTATGAGTAATCGTCCTAACCACATGACATTAAATTTTATGGTATTTTTCTAAGATATATGACGTTAATCTATAGTATACTATGCAATTTTGGATCTTCATAAACATCTATGACCATCATAAACAAAAGGAAAGTGTTTTACTAACACCTTTGTTTGACTATGCACATCATGCTCGGGTGGCTCAGCATATGATGCCTACAAAACAACCCTCAACCAAAGACGAATTCTCCCTCATGAGAGTCCCTTCCGACCTATGTAATCCTCAATGGCTTCCATTCCTCATATAATTTATCTTGATATGAGATCCTCTATAATCATGGCTTGCACATTCCTTCCCTATCATGCTCGAGGAAAGTTGGAACATCCCCACATGATTATACTCTTGGTAATTATCATCCAATGTATAAGTCTTTAAACATTAGTATATTGAGTGATTTCATATCATAATAAAGCTCCTTGGCCATCAGAACTGGAAGGCTAGTGTCCTACGGACACTTCTGCTTGACAATGTACATCATGCCCTGGTGGCTCTGCATATGTTTCCCACAAAAATGGATTGTCAACAAGAGGAAAATTCTTCCTCAGGAGAGTCATTTCCTACCTATGTACACCTCAATATCTTCCATTCCTCATACCATTTCTCCTTATTGGGATCCTCTATAATCATGGTTTATACATTCCATCCCTCTCATGTTCGAGACACATCAGAATATCAAAACATGATATTCCTCCAGATAATCATGGTTTCTATAGTAGATGGTCCTCATTGTATTAACCTAAACTACACAACCCCAAATATTCCTATCCACATGACATTAAACTATGATTCCATCATCCAATATATATGAAATTAAACTATAGTATACCTCATATGATGCTCTGGGGTCCTCCCACTGCAGAAGGTCCCAAAACGTCTGAGGTTGGGCCCCATGAAATTCAATGTTATTTCACATTGATAGGGTCATTGCTTTGCACCCTCACCCATGGTCGGACCAACCTCTTCTTCCACACGCTCTCCCTCCCCCAACTATAGGAGTGGAGGTATGTGAATTTTTGAATCTTTCAGATGCTATTATTTCTCACACCAATCAGGACTCATTTGGGTATAGAGGTTTTTGAGGATTACAACATCCACACAATCATAACTACAAGAACATTGATTCCTGGCTATATTAGGATACATAGGACGCCTACCAGAAGGCCCTAACTCAAAAGGGTTCCCATTATAAAGGGTCAACCTAATTATGTCTCATAAAATGGGTTACTTGGATGCTTAATCCACAAAAAATTAGAACTACTAGAACACTGATTTCTATCTAGATCAGGAAACATAGGAAGCCTGCCCGAAGGTCTGAGATCAAAAGGGTTCCCATCCTTAAAGGGTCCACCTGATCATGTCTCATCAAATGGTCATCTTCGATGCGTAAGCCCCACAAAATATGAACCAAAAGAACTCAGTTTCCTAACTAGATCATGATATGTAGGATTCCTACCAGAAGGCCCCAGCTCAAAAGGGTTCCCATCCATAATGGGTCCACCTGCTCATGTCTCATAAAATGGATAGCTTCGATGTGTATGCCCCACACAATCTAGACTACAAGAACATTGATTCCTGACCAGATTAGGATATGTATGATACCTACTAGAATTCCCAAGATCAAAATGGTTCCCATCCATAAAAGGTCCACCTGATCATATCTCGTGAAATGGGTAGCTTCGATGCATATTCCCTACACAATTCGAACTACGTCGGTTCTGATTCCTCTCTCGATGATACACAGGAAGCCCTTCTTATGGGCCTAATCCCATCATCAAGTCACCTTCTATCCCCCCTAAATGACGATAAAATTCAGAGCGCTTTATTAGATGGCTCAGGTCTACATCACCTCTGTTTCATCGAACAAATGCATACTTACAAAGATCATAAAAACCAAGGGTAGATCGTTGACACACTCTTTGGTAATGATCCCAGGATTAACGAACATATTAAAATGACTTAAATCTATAAGGGAGTCCTACAACATGAAACATTCCTCCCCCAAAAGGGTGCGGGGAGCCTGAACTCCCATCCTATTGACTAATGGATTCTTTAAGTGCTGTTATCCAAATCATCATCCAATGATAGAATGCCTTTGGAAATAAGGTCCATAAATCATAAATACTAGGTCCATTGGGAATTCTTGGCTCTACGAATAATCCTATTTGAGACAACGAGGATGTTATATTTGAGAAGGAACAATTGCAAAAGTTCTAGACCCCCACGAAAAGTGCCTGTTATGACAAATAGTTCCCTTCCGGGTTAATTCAACCATATTTAAAGGATAATGACGTTGAACGGGTCAAAAAAAAGGAATTGTGAACTCGACAAGAACCCATATATATAGAAAAAGGGACAGGTGACAATCCTCGTTGTTCCATTTCTGCACCACCCCGAAACATGCCACATTATAGGGGGAACATAATCCAACCAAAATAACTCAATAGCACATCCGAAACAATTTCATTTGAACTACATTCTTCCACACCCTTTTTGGAAATAACTTTCTCAAAAACCGAATATAACCTAAGGCATAGAAATACTCATCCTTACTAAATCCCTATCATTAACCACAATATATACAAAAATATGTGGAGAATCCCTCTACCATATGGTGGTATCAACTTCCTATAATCATGAAAAACTATAGTGTATCATATTTCATAACAATAAGCCTTATTATAATCCATCTTATACAGCTAGAATATGATGAAAATCACTATGAACATATTTTTAAGAATTAACTCATGGGATATATACTATGTGTACACAAAACCAATAAGATCATAATCTATGGTGAGAATCATCACCACAAACCTATGACCATAGTTTATGAACCATTTTCACCACCCATAGAGTGGTCAACACTATCAACATCATGTTGGTGAACCAAATCACCCAATTCTCAGTGGAGAGCATCACATATAGTCACATATGTTACTCCCATTAAGATCCCACGGTACCACATAATCCCTTGTATCACATAAAAAATCATAAATAACATTGATCATCACACTCATCAATCCCAAAATTCACATAAACATGTAATTCATTCCATTCCATGCCAAACAAATAACTTCCCACATGATATTACCCATAATAATCTCTTATAACCAACTTAAATTAGATATTGTTTTGCTACCCAATGACTCTATTGATTATACCATCCCCTATTTTTTATACATTTCATATACAAATGTACAATATAGGATATACCTAGGCACTACATACAATGATTTCTTAGGAGTCCACTCTCTATGATACATTGGCTGATAAAAGTTCACCTAGAATAAATTTTATAATAAAAAAATTCTTTATTTAAGTAAAAATCAATAGAAAATAAGTTAATAAAAATATAAATAGATAATAAACACTTATGAATAACTATACTCACCCTTGAATTATCCCTATACAAAAGAACATGAAGAACCTACAAGAATCTATGAAAATTATTGAAAAGGGATTGAGAAATGGGATATTTTTGTGTGTGTGTGTGTGAACAAGGGAACACAAACTATAATTTAGATAAAATAACTTAATTTTCACCTTTATAAGTAGTAAATAAATTAATAATTATTTTCAAAAAAACATGAAACAAACTCACTAATATCAATTTCTGTTAAACTATAGGACCCTTACATGTTTTCCCTTAGCGTGGATAACCAATATCTATCACCCAAAATGGCCTCTAAATATCACCCATTAAAAATTAAAAAAAATTGAACCCTTATGTATATAACCATATGTATGGGAACCCTCGTGTACCAATAGGATAATCACTAACATATTATGAAAACGGAAACTTACCATTTTATTGGAACCTACATAATGGACTACCATACATATCATCCACCATAAATATTTAATAATTCAAGGACCAATCATAAGGAACTAATTAAACCCTTATATATCAAAGGTTAACAATACATATTCATATCTTTTAAAAATACAAATACATGGTTTATTTTTGTATATGAGCCTATTTTTTTTACTTTTACTTACACATATGGAGTGAATCAAAATTACTTTTACTTATTTCCCAAGATAACATTATGAATATTGGTCAACTCTTATATATCATGACCCTTACGTACCAAACAGTTCCCATTATGTATGGGATTTTTCAAAATTTTAATAAATATGATAAAACTTTTAGAAACCATAAAAATTCATCTTAAATACTTACAAGCCTCTAATTAATGAAAAAATATTCCCAAAACACACTTAGTATTCACACATCATTTAATATGTGTCATATAATAATTTGATTATTAATTAAACCATGAGCATAATCCAACTCCAAAGACATGATCCCTAGCCTATAACAACACATTCAAAAACTATAAATAGTCTAAAATCATAGGGTTGACCTAAGTTTTAACTTGAATTAACATTCCCAAATAACTAGGATTTAAATCCCTTCCATAATATGTTATATAATCCCCAAGCTATCTCAAAAACACATGAACCAACTCTTACCAAAACCCGAGTTCTCTGATCCTCTCATTCCGAAAACACCATGATTACTTTAAAAACCTAAATTTCTTCTTTGGTTGTCCTACCTACTTAGCATAAACGTACTTATACATTTTGTAGCACTCCCTGCTATATAAATCACCTACCTCAATTCATTTCAACCAAAAACATGGTAAAATGATAGTTTCACACCCATCCATTATCCCACATTCCCACACATATTAGATATCCACACATAGCCACCAATCATAAATTTACCATTATACCATATGACACCCTAGACCCAAAAAATACCCAAACTTTGGTTATTTAATTTATCACATATGTACATAGTGTACTAGTACCCATAAAAAACCACAATAAACCTGCTCATGGTGTACCTATAACTATAAATATCTCCTAAAACTTATCTAAATACACTAGATTAATCACATGATTCTTTCCAAAAGTCTTACTAAATGATTCATGTCCTCCATAAAGAGTATCTCTATCAATCACCCAGTCCCCCTTCTATTGGGTATTCCATTAATTGCATCAACACACATGTGTTTTTCTATCCGGAAAATTATAATGATGATATATCTCTTACTCCAAAATTACATTTCTAAGACTATATCAATACATGACTACCAACTAACTACATGTTTATTTGATGGAACCCCTCCAAATGTCTCATCTGACAACATGCCCAACACTCCTTTGATGGTTGTTCACACTAGTCTAGGACATTACCATTCCTTACAAATTGGAAACATTCTACTAATTACAAATATTATTATTACATCATAGAACCTATGATTTGACTAACCTACTATGTCACGTCATATTCCCACTTCAAGATATGTGTCGATCTAGTACCTATATATCCTAGTACCACTAATTAATTTTGTATACTTCCACTAACTTAGTTCCAGTCCACTATTAGCACCTAGTTTACAACCTCAAAGTATGAGGTTATCTTGATTATTTTTACATGTGCCTTCATAGAATTTCGTAAACCATATTAAAATATAAGAACTTTTATGAACTCATCTACCTCCAATATTGATGAAATTCACAGAAAATCTATAAAATACACAATGGGATAATTTTACAATGCTTATCCATGTATTAGGTACATGAACACCTAAACTCCATATATCTTCAATGTATTGGGGAATAAATATTTTAGGAATATCCTATCAATGTCCTTCCACCTCATCACCCTCTACATACCTTTCAACCCATGCACATATATGTAGTGATTTTATATTCCCTTAAGAATATACATAGCCAGCTCCACCCTCTTCAATGGTGGTTTCATGATCTAATAAAAAATTATTATGGGGACTCATTCTAGAACTCCAATGCCTAGGGTCTACTCACTCCCCATAATTAAGGAGCATGTTTTGATAAGAAATATCATGCCAAGTATGAAAAAAATGATTCAACTACTTGACATCCTTTACCGGTGATCTAATTAACCAACACTAATATTTCCTAAATTTGTTCATCCAGTCATCACCCCATCTCCCCAATTAGTTATGGTTGAACTACCTACCTCAGAGCCACTTTCTAGTGCTCATTTTAACCTCCACTCTCAGAGGCCACATTCGATGCATGCTTAGGTGACACTATGTCGTTTCCCTATTGATCATACAATTGATTTTTTTCAATGTTTCATTTTTCTAAAACAAAAAATATCATTCTCAATGTAAATATAAGATTATAGATATCACTAATAACAAAAATTGTAATAGGTTTCACATCCAACTAGACATTACACCTCCCTGATAGACTCAAATCTTATATTGTTTGGCCTCACATTCGCTCCTAGCCTTTTCAGGGTCAAGTACCACACACCATATACATAAAAGAAATATATACTTGATCCCACAAAGAATAAAATCCTCATTATGGAAATATAGAATTCCACCAAGAAGAAGTATGAGAAAATACTATACAATTTATTGTTAACAATTTAAATATCCAAACCCCTTCCCATTCCACATAAAAAAAAAAGATGAAAACTGCATACATTTATATGGATGTCATGTGGGACTACATGCCTAAAATGATTCTCAATTCTTCCATATCACCTCTTATAGACAATATTCAAAAATTAAAATCAATAAAATACAATAAAAATTTTATAAAATAAAATATTCTAACTAACTCGAACAAATAAAAACAGAAATTGTATTTCTCCCAGTAACGTAGATTTCATTCAAAACATTTGTTACATAAGAGCACATCATGCCATTCTTCCAACATTTTTTTTGGAAGTAAGTTCTCACACTTTACTCAGTCTCTAATCTAGCACAATTCAAATAATAACATGAATCACTTTAATTTAAATTTTTAAATACCAATTTCTTGTACCAATTTTAAACATCCTAACTCGAATCACTTGACAATAATCAGACCAGTGTTCAACTAGTCCTTACACGTGCCTCCTCAAATGTCAAAGGCTATAGATTAGAAGTGAGGGTTTTTGGGTGATAGTGGGGAAACCATACCCTTATAAGATTAATGATAATATAAAATCAAAATAAAATTGGAATAATTATAGAATGTTTAAGATATAACTAGAAATGATATACCGAGTTATGCCAAATAATCATCTACAAGTTAAAAAAAAGTTATTATAAATAGACACAGACACTCATTTCCTGATCACATATGTACAACAAAATTAACCAAAATAAACCTCTAACTGTGTATTGAGAAACCACCTAGTCCATATTAAAAAAATAAAATTTTCATCATGTCCATCTTAATCACTCCCATGTCCATTGAAATGTAAATTTTAAAATAATACCCTTACTACATCCAAGAATCATAATATCTAAACATGTCTTAGAGGAACCATATAGGGTGTCAGTATAAACTCAGTAGGACACCACCAATGGTTTCCCAATATAATTTATATATACTTGTTTCTCTAGATAATGAAAAATAGTAACCAAAAAATACCAAATAACATTCTCCACTCAGACTCGACCAGTCCCAAGTGAACCCTTTACCTACTTGCTCTAGTGTTAGAGTGGAATGATAATTTCATATACTATCATATTGGAAGTTACCCTATCCTTCCCACCATTTATATTTGATCTGAAATCACCTTTAAAAATCAACCATGTCATCCAAAAATCACATCCCAAACATTTCCACAAGGCCCATGATGTTTTACAACACATTTTGAAACTACTGGCTGAACAGCTTCACATAACCCAAGGCATAATGACACCAATCCTTACCAAATTTATATTGTTAACCAAAATATATCCCATATATATGAAAAGTATCCCACTCCAATAGAACGATCTAAACAATCAACATCCTTGTCCAACAAGGTTATATCCTTCTATATATCAATGAACCTCAACATCATCGAGTTTATGCCAAATATAAAGGATACCACCATGAAAACAGTGGTTAAAACAATATCATCATAGATATCCTAAGTGCACACAACCCAAATGACATTAATCCACATAATTATTAGAGTCATAAAAATCCTATGGATATACCTAGTGAACCTATATCATCACAGTAGGTGTGGTCATTGTCATCCAAATTATGAATGTATCCTCATTTCCCAATTCCTAGTGATCATCATCACCCATAGTCACTTTTCATAGACCTATAATGTTCCCATGGAACCACATCATTAATAACATTCCCAATAACGCTTTAAAGAACCTGAAAAATCACACCCCTCAATCCAAAAAATCACATAACCAAACTATCCATGTTATTCCATGAAAATCACATCATTAACCAAATGAGACTATTTGTAGGTATCTCTTATGAATAATGGAAACACAAAGTGGGTTTACAAACCAATTTCTTACATGACACAATCCTCACAAATTTATTACACTTACAATATATATATATATATATAAAGGAAATATTAAACATCCCACTACTCACCCATTGGCTTGGAAAGTTAATTGGTGCTATTAACATTGGGTGACATCACCAATGTACCAAAGTATGACAATAAATATTAAGGTCATAAGAGAACATTGAGGGATAATTTTACATAAAGAAGTAAAAAAACCTGAATAACAAATATAAACATCCAAACTAACTACATGATGTATGATTATAATGTGACACAACTCAAAATAAAACCAACTAATCAATAATATCATAGTGACAAAATTAATGAAAGAAAACATTAAGAATGGACTAAAACACATCCAAAACCAATGACACCCAAATTGAAACATCTAACAAAACACTCATACTAGCTCAAAGATCATACTCTACATGATGAACCATAGTATCACGATTCAAAATTAAAACAATATGATACATTTCTATTCCATATGACTTCATAGATAACATATAAAAATGAACTAAAGTTCCCAAAAGGGGGTTTGTATAAACTGAGTAGATATTCCCCCAGTGACTTACCAATTCATACCACTTCGATGAGAAATAATTATCACATATTATATAAGTTATTTGAAACGTATATAAACAATTAATATAAGTAAATAGATAAAATTTCTGTAATATAATCCATAAAAAAGCATAAATTTATTTTTTTTACATTTCGCATAATCATTACCTTAACCGCACACACACTCAGGAATTCTATTTCACAGTGATGGAGGTACATTACAACCCTGCTTTGTCACACTTTTATGCTAGTACATCGAGACCACAACATTTTCTTATTACACACATAAAACCAATTACACCAAATTACATGAAAAATAATATCATATAAAAAAAATTTATTGGAATTATTTTATCAAACATATTTCTTGCATCAACACGATTAAATTATTTTAAAATCATAATTTTAATGTTCTAATCAAAGAGGTTTTCCTAAACTCCATATAGTTTACTATAACTCTGAAAACATAAAACCAAAATGGTTTCCTTAAAGAAATCAGATAATATTTCCATTAAAATTCCAAGAAAAAACATTATATAAATCCAAAAATTTAAGATATAGGTTATGTATTGATTAAATATATGCTACCTATTTCTCAACAGATTAAGGAAACAAAGAATGGCATTAAAAAATAGAGATATTTTCTCACAACAACTTATATTTAATAAATAAAACAATATTTAATCGTGATACATAATAAATAACATAGATATATACATGTAGGAATAGATCTAATGATCCTAGTAAAATAAAATGAGAAAATACAAGGAGAGTGGGAGAGGAAACAATGACTTACCAAAAAAATCAATATCTCTAACACACATTGATCATAAAAAAGATTTATTCATATTTATAGAAATTACGATGGGGCCTATGAATAAGGATGAGTTTGAGACTCTAGATGAATAGGGGAAAATTAGGGGTTAGGGTCTTAGTACTAGTAAGAAATTTACTTATAAATAATTATGTTCAAGTCTCATGGTAGGATATACAGTCTTCGAAACCGTGTACCAACCATGGAAATGCTACTACCTCCAAAATAGAAAGTTTCATGGTTATTCTATATAATTTCTCAAAACATGCATTGATACTATCTTAAGAAAACACCCTTTCATGATTGTCTCACATGGTTTGAAAAACCATCCACCAACCCAATTCCTCCCATCCTTGTGTGCATATTTTCATAGAGATAGTTCACAGTTTTCACAAACCATTCTCAAAATATGAAACTCAAAAAACACTTGCAAAACACTATAAAACTCTCTAGAAACTTCCAAAACATAAACCAATCATTATATAACCAAAAACTAAATAATAAAATGGTTAATTACCTAAAACCTTGGATGTTATGTTCTCCCCTCTATTGGTATTACCATCCATGGAAATAGGGATTCTAATGTCATTTTAGAAGAGCTCTGGACACTACCCCAGAATTTCCTTTCCATATTACCACATATCTTCTTGAATCTAACCATGTTTCCATAAAACTCATAATAAACTGATCCATTGCTGGTAAAAAGCTTCTCTTACCTATCCACAATTTGTATTGGGACATTAATCATCAAAACATCTGGATCAAGGTCAATATAGTCCCATTGTATGACATGGTCAAGGTCATGATGGTACATCTTTAATTGATATATATCAAATATTTTGTGCACAAAACTAAACATTTATATTAAAAACAACCAAAAATCAACATATCTTACTTGTTAAAGTATCTCAAAATGGTTGATGTATTAATGATAAATCTACCAATACATACCATAATGAAAATTCCGTATATTGGTAAGATTCTCAAGATAATATGATCACCCACGTCAAACGATAATGGTCACTGCAAATGATTTTCATATGATTTTTGATGACTCTAAACCATCTCCATTATATTTTTTATAATCTTAATATTCTATATTGTCTTATTCACAATTCTAGGTCTAATAAGTGAAGTCTTCACATCTTTCACCCAACAAATTATGGAATGACTTGGATGACCATAAAAATATTCAAAAAGATCCATATGTATCGAGGTCTAATAACTATTATTATATAAGAACTCCACTAATGGTATATAATCATCCCATTATCCACCAGTATCCATCACATAAAATCTAATAAATTCCCAGAAAACTTTTATTTTTTAGATTGGATTGTTAGTCTACTTGAGGATGATTAGTTTTTCTCATGGTTATCTAATTTTTAGTGAATTTATATAATCACTTACCAAAATGAGATATAAACCCAGGGTTCTAATTAGACACAATCAGAATTCGTTTTTCATGAATCATAATAACATACTAGATATAGTTATTTGATAATTATTCCATTGTATTGGTTTCATAAATCATGATGCAGTTATCCAACTTCATGAGCTGATCCACAGTCACTAATATAGAATCATGTTTCTCAAAAAAAATTGGTACACCTATGAAAAATTTCAAATAATTATAATCCCATTTCTATATAGAAATTTATAAATACTTTAATATATCAAATAGCCATTTGTTTTATATGTTTACCCGCAAACTAGTGTGAAATCTCAGGACAAACTCTCCCCCTTTCCTCGTCATTATAAACCACCAAAACTATAACATAAATTCCTTCTAAAATTTATAAATACTATGATGGAAAACCCATTTTAATGGTATTTGGTATGAAAAGTTGTTCCTAATAAGTTTTAGGAATGACAATATACTATCTAAAATGTTGCATCTATCATTTTTCTAGAATTCGTTACATAATGGTCTCTCCACCATCGAGTTTTAATCTCATGGCTAGACACACTGAATCATATTTATAAGAATTAGCTACTTGTGTAACTAAATTAAGAAAAGAAGAGACTAGAAGAAAACTTCATTATAACTTACTCACCACAATCCAAATTCATATCATCTATTAAACAAATTATATTCAATTAATATAAAGTGTATTTAACCTCTAACTATACGATTTATACTCAATGAATAAACAATATATTTCTTTTTACTTAATGTACAAATAAAATCAATGTCAAAAAATTGAAGATATACCATCCATAATCATTTCCTTTTGTTTAAATTACACTGTGAGAAAATGTTTATAAATATTTTATGATCTATAAACTTTGTAAATTTTTCACCAAAAATATAATGACATCAAGTATTAAAAAAGGATATGAAGGCTAATTTAAAATCATGTTTTTTGTTGTTTTTCTCATGCACATGTAACAATCATGAGCCATAAGATACAACGTGACTATTTTTCATCAGAACAAATCCCAAAATAGTTATTAATGTATCAAAATATACCACATAGTCGTGTTCTAACATCAGAAAAATATTGATAGGTTCTAAATTTAGATGAACCTTAATCTATCTAAAATATTCTTTTAACTCATCAGTCAATTGGAAAGGAAGATATTTCTATTTTTAAGTTTTCATCAGTGACTAATGTCATGAAAAATCAAGAACAAAGCATCCATAATATCATAATAATCCAATGAAACTACAAATTTTGAAAACATTCTTCAATGTTTTCTAAGAGATAACTAATTATACATTTTTAGTATCTAAAGAAACTAACATTTTATAGATGACATAACCAATAAAACATAACTCATGAATCCAAAAATCACACTTTTAAATTTTTTTACAAAGGTGATATTCCAAAAATAAACCTAACACTATAGCCATGTGTTTCTCATAAGGGGCCTTAGTACTAGAATAAACCAAAATATAATCAATAAGAACCACCCCAAAAGAGTCAACATAACATGAAAAGATCTGATTCCTCAATTCCATTAAAAATTATGGTGTATTTTTAAGACCAAAATGCATCACCACATATTCGAAATGGTCATAAAAACATAGGAAATCTATTTTTGGAATATCCTCCTTCTGAAATACTAGTTGAGGATATCCTAATTATAAATAAATTTTAGAGAACCACATTACATCCCTAAATTTATCAAACATGTCATCAATCTAGGTTAGATTATTCTAATTTTTTAACATAACATGGTTGATCTTATGATAATTCAATGATAGACAAAGATTTCTATCCACCCACTTTACAAAAAGAACTGGTGCTTCCCCCATGGATGTTCTCAGTTGAAGGAATCATTTTATCCCCAAATCTTCTTATTAGAGTTTCAATTATTTCAATTCCACTGGTGTCAGCCTATGGCCTAGAAGTGATTTATGACTGGCCTAGTAGAATTAAAATCATAAATTCTTCTTCTCTTTCACGTGGAAATCTTGATAAATTTTCCAGAAATATATTTTCAAATTAGTCGATCATGATTGGAAATTCCATTTGTTCATTTTCATCAATAGATTCTATATCCATTTCTACCAACTGGTAAGAGGGATTCACAACTATCGGTACTAAAGGACATGTGCAACATACATTCGCATCCTAATCACCTCTAAAGAGGTTCTAAATACCATCAAACGATGGGAAACTATCCTTTGAGACATAATAGTTTATGTGGGATTTAAAGGATTCCAAATAATACATTCCGAAAATTAGGTCATAGATTTCAATCTTGAGAATATTTAAATCCCGATCCAATTAATCCCCATCAATAGTTCTATTTCATGATGCACAATTAAAGACATAAGACTCAAATTTTCCCATAAGGTTTTTTTTAAAAATAGAAGGAATTATCTCACCATGTAAAACCATATGTTGAACAACATGAGAATAAATAAAAGTGTTGGATGAACTCATATTAAATCATGACTACATAAGTATAGAAGTTTTAGTAATAGTACCTCTCACAATTGATGAACTCGTATTATCATCAATGATCATTTTAATGACACCATAGAATTTTATACTTACTCCCCCTTGTTCTTTGCTTATCTATTATGATTTCCTTTGTTATAAAGTCATGGTATTCATAGAATCGCCTTGAAATACTTATTTTTATGGGAAAGAATTGTTCTAATGAGGTCACCTTATTGATGAATAGATTTTCTGATAAACATGAGTTTTATTTCTAGTAATAGACATTAGATAACTATAACAATAGAACTAGATAAGTCTCGTATTATTTCAATTACGATATTATCTAAGTAGTTATGTACAATATCTCTTGTTGATCTCAAGTGAACAAAAATGAAAACAGCCATGCTTACTCTAGGGTCTTGGAGGAAATTTCACTCATGGTATGATTCTGAGATTCTCAACCACATTGGAAGTTAATTTCCCACTTGAACGTATTGATTTTGTTTAAGGTATTAGATATTCATGTAGAGATAATCATACTTACTCTAGATAGATTTCAAGAAATATCTCCTTCCATCATCGTTTCTTGAGTTTTATTCATTGTATTATTATTAATGTAAAGAGCATGTCTCTTAGAGTGAATCTACATTCATAGAGCAGACATAAATACGTGTTTTATTAAGGACACACAATAAGAAACATCTAGGTAAATCAGACTACATTTATAAACTTCTTTATATATTATATCATAAATATATTCACTTTCCTCAAGAAAAAAAATAGCTGTTTTATGATCGTGACTGGGTGATTGTATAATTATTTTCTAATCAATTCATTAATGTCCTCCCACAAAATAACTTGGTCAGTTTTAGCTTAGACTTCTAAATCCCACTATTGACATGCAGTATCTTACATAATATACAATTCTAGTTGAACCTTTAGATCACTCGGTTCAACAAGGAAATTAAATATATTATTAATTATATTTATCCATTACTCTACTTTTTCAGTCTTGGAATCCCTTTGAAGGATAGTTGGATTTAATTTCTAAAGCTGTACAGAGTGATCAACTTGAAGAGGCACATAATTTTGATTTCCCCTATCAATATCTTGAAAATATTGAGTTATGATCTAAAAAAAATTTGGTCTACATATGGCTCAGGTGCAACCACATTTTGTTGGATTCTTTTTATTTTTTTCTATGAAGTCTACTCTATTCCAATAATAAAACCATAACAAAACAACAATTATTAATTACTCTCTAGTAATTGAAGGATTACCACATTTAAAATCACAATTAAAAATAAGAATAAAATTAATTCATATCAAAATCCTACTAATAGAAACATTTGATCCATTTTCAGAAATTATCACATACAAAATAAACAATGTAGTTCAAGGGGGAGTTCTAAGTACTATGTCATGATATTCTACAGTAATCATCTAAACCCAACCCGATGACATGAAAGAACACCTAGAAGTATAGTATATTTTTTTTACAAAAAAAACCCTAGTAACTTAAATTTTTGTATAAAAAGGTTGGATAACTCTTTTTATACAATACAGTTCATTTTCCAGAAATCATATATATTTTCTAATATCTCAGGAAATAATATATACAGACCTCCATTAAATACCATTTGTAACATGACACCATTCAAACATTTTCTTAGGGAGAGATAGAGTTGTTATAGACCTTAGTTGAAATCCTCTAGGAAACATTGGATAATAATAAATGTTAATGGAATAATAGAATATTTTGGGACGATTTTCCCTAAAAAGAAAAAAACTCAAATACAAAAAATAAACATCCAAAGTGATTTCATGATACAAGAGTATAAAGTAATACAACTCAAAATTAAAACCACTTAACCAAAAAATATTACAGTGTTAATGAAAATGAAATACAACATCTTGAAATTACTAAAATACAACCATAATGAATGACGCCAAAGCGGTATAATCCCAGGAAACACTTATACTATATCCAAACTCTAACTCCACATGAAAAACTACAGTCTCAAAATGAATCACCATAAAAAATATACATTTCTCTTCCCTATGTCTTGGTAGATAACATTTGAAATTGAACCATGGATCCAATGAAAAGGGTGAGTATAAACATAGTAGTCCTTCCCTAATGACATCCCAATGCACTCCTATAATATAAAAACTTGTTAGCACATTTTATATACATTAGTTAAAAATAGGTAAACACTTTATAAAAATCCATTAAGGAAATCCATGTGAGATAAACCCAAAAAAATATTAAATAAATATATTTTAAATTTTTTATAGTCATTACAATTACTATACACACACTTCCAGAGAAAAATTCTAGCTTGGTGTTTCACACTAATAGTGTTACTTCACAACGAGGCTATGTCCTCCTTTGATTGTGGTACTTTATGACTACAACTTGTCTCTAATAACACATTCAAACATAATTATTCCAAAATATATCCCAAATAGTTTCATATTAAATAAATCTTTCAACATACACATTTCATAAAATATATTTCTTATATAAAAACCATTTCATAATTTTAAAATCATAACTTTAAATTTATTATCAAAGGGGTTTTACAAAAATCCATCTGATTTCAAATATTTCGAAAAAATAAACCCAAAATTGTTTTCTATAATAAATCACACAATTTTATCATATAATATCCCATAGAAACTTTTAAATATATCCAATATTTCATGTTCAATGTGAATTGGATATGAGATATAAGATGTATAACTGTCAAATTCTAGAGGAAATGAAGAACAACACTAAAAATGTCTAGATTCGGGATCACGACACATTAACAAAAATATATTTGAAAATATTTCATCATGATCTACCACAAGGTACAAAAATATATCAATGGTTTTATAGTTATAATTATCTGATAAATAGAAAACTTGAGGATCTATGGAGAGAGAGTGAGAGAGGAACCGATGACTTACTAACAAATCCAGATCTCTAGTTCACATTGACATTCCAAAATATGACTCTAGAATGAATGGAATTTGATAGAGATATTAGGTTGGAAGAGGTGTTTTATAACCTATAAATAAATGAATAAATTTCAACTGAAAAATAAATCAGAGTAAAACTAATTCAGAGAGACAACCCTTTTTTGAACTCTTATTCATCTAATATTATTCAAAATGAATTGAATATCACCCCATAATATTTTTTTTCATACTTTAATCACTCTTATTATTTATGAGTGGATGATGAAAAATTGGATGATCCAATTAAAAACACCTAGAGCTCTCCAAACATATTTATAATTTACTAGAGTAATCCCATAAAGAGATCTAAGTGGCTCTTCCTAAAGAACCAAAGGAAAATGTTGCTCACATTAAAGGGGATAGCTTTTATATTGTTTATTCAAGTTTAAATTTTGTCTAGGTTAAGTTACATTATTAATTTCCAGTTGAATATTACTGTGTTAATGATCAATTTGAGAAGGAACTGTTTAGTGAATAAGTGGTTGCATAAGTAGAAACCACCAAGGAGGAGGAACCACAATATATCCTACCCCCAAAATATTGCTTTAAAAAATTTCAAAGAGGACAGATCAAGTGTACTCTATTCATGGATTAATCCTCAATAAGAAAAAGAAGTATAATAGGGAAGAAATATCATGTGATTATTCAATTCTGAGAAACTCCACCCACCTAAAGACTTTGGATAATAGTAGGTACTTCCTTTAGGAAGTTAGTAAAAACCTGAGGCACATTTGGGGGATTAAACCAATAATTATACTTATTTTATTTATATTATTTCTAGATATATAAATTATATTATTATTTTTAGGAATAAAATAAGATAAATCTTTGTTCCCTATAATTTTTTGAACATACACATAATTTTCATTAAATATACAAGAGTTGTTTTATTTTGTAGGTCCATCAAATTGGAACAAGGTGGCAGGTGTGAAATTGAGGAATTTTAGTATATTCACACTAAAAATGGAATTCACATAATTAATTTTATTCACATCATGAAAATGGTTTAGAATAGAGTAGTGAAATAAAAATTCACATTGTGAATTCAAATCACATAATGAAAAAACTACATAAGGAAACCATATGAAGAGTACTTTCACAAACTGATATAAATCTTAATTATAATGGGAGTTTACTTTTACATTCAATAAATTTGAAATCCATATATTTTTGTTTAAAAATTTATGTAATAACTATAGTATAATTACATGTCTTACTTGAAATCATGAACTCTAGTGTCGATCTAGGATACAAATAAGTTTCTTATGATAATCTGTATGATATGTTTTAATTTTCACTTCCGGCATGATTAGATGAGTGAAATGGTAAAAATAATGATTAAAGCTTGTTGTGAAGGTTTTAATTTGACAAGTCATTATTTTTTGAAATGATTTGATAATTTTAGGTGAAGTTATTCTTATATTTGGAATGTTTTAAATTTTTTAAATTGATATTGTTATTTTATTATTTTCATGTATTTCCATTAGTATGTTTTCTAAACCATATGTTATCATACATAAGTATACTTATATACAAAATATTTCACATTCTATTTATGTTATATTTCTTAAGACACATGGGAATGTTCTCTTCCAAAACATTCATGGAATATTATCAATGTTGCGACTGAATAGAATCAATTTTAATATGATTGAGTCGTTTTATTATTGTCCCATTTTATCCTTATATACACTTTGATTGTAATACAATATTTTCTAATAGAAATCATGGATAAAAAATATAGTAAATGAACTATATTAAAATCACATTATTTCCGTCCCTACCTTACTCGTATTATATTAATGACATTTAAAAAGAATAACTGTGGGGGAGTTAGTTATTCCTTGTAAATGTGGATGAAATTAATTTTTCCCAAGGTTTAGATGATATTTGGTAATGGCCATGTTTTCATATTACTTTATTATTCATCTTTATTTCTAAATGAAGTGACAAAATAAAATAAAATAAAATAATGTATTGGTTATACCTTGGTATTATAGAAATTTAGTATTACCAGATCGATGATATTTTGATCATTTCTGCTCATGTGGTGGATGTGATATTTTTTATAAGCACAAATTTTGAAGAGGTAAAAAAGAAATAGAAAAAAATAAAGATTGGGTGATCCATTAATTCTACATACTTATATCTTGTGCCCATGTTGATCTTTTTGAATGGGGAGATGACATTTAAATAAGTATTTCATTATACTTAGATTATGATATAATAAAGTATACTAAAGTGTGAAACCTCCTTTTTGAGATTTATATTTATTAATTACCCACATACCTGTCATCATTTGAGAGAGCTGAATTTTAATGAAAATTCCTCATGATTAATTTTTATTTCTATCATTATATTGTGGATATTATAGATTTTTTACAGGATTATGGTATGTGACATGTACTTGAGGTATGAGAGTAATTATAGTTACATTTATTACCATAAGAGATGAGTATAAATAATTCAATGTGAGGTAAATTGTAATTGGGGTGCCTATTAATTATTAATTATGAAATAAATATTCAACAGAGGAAAATCATTTTAATTTTTAACAAATAAAGTAAAATGCATGGTTAGATTTAATTCTTTAGAGAATGAGCACTCAAATAATTTATTTCCTATAAAATTTGAAAGGTTTGTTTTAATTTACAATAATTTATTTCTCTCTCTTTTAAACTTTAATTGTTGTTTGAATAAAATATGTTTGAAACATTATTTAGATTACACACATAAGGATTAGAAAGATATAAGCGTGGGGGAGTTGATAGAGTTGTATTTTTCATGTAGATTTGATTATAAAACACAATATTTTTATAATTAAAATTATTAGACGTCCTGAAATTTAATTGAATTTGTTTATTTTTGGAAACATACACTAAATATTTGGAAAAAAGATTAAAAATTGAGATTTATTCATGTAAATAATGTCCCGTGAAAAAGGAGGCACAAGCCTAGAGATAAATACTAATGAACTATGATGAAACTGGGTGAAATCTATAGGGAAAACACATTTCAAATCATAAATGTAATTCATGACATGAAATTTTAATGAATACATTATATGAATCCAATATGTGAAGAAATAGAATTCATCTAGATTATGTCAACATGTGTCATAGTGGACACATATAGTCACACAGTGACACACCCCAGGAAAGCCTAGAAATAATTCTAGAGCATGAAACAAGATTTGAGAATTTCATCTCCCCACATTATATATTTTTAATAGTATTCATGAAATTAAATTGTTGGAATATACCCAGATATGGTTGTTTTTATAAGACTAAATAACGTACCACCATTTTATAGCCCCGGGAAGAGACATTATAATCTGAGTCCCAATAATGTGGACATCTGATGGTGTGTGTATTTTGATTGATCTATAAATAGTTCTATAGGGTGTATTGGAGAAGATATCTGTAAAAAATTGAATGTAAATGATCTTGTGAAATGATGTAATTAGGATACATTAGGTTTTATTTTATTTTCATTTTCTATTTCTATGGAAATGCAACATGAATATTGAATTTTAATTAAAGTATTTATTCTTCTTTAAATATTTACCAATCATTATCTCTTTCTTACATTCCATTATGATCTCTTTCTCTTCTAAGTGGAATGTTATTCACCCATGGATTGGTATTGGGGGAGGTTTCATGGAGTTATCAATTATTTCACTTCAACTTCAAATTGTTTAGATCCTATTTGTGGTGAATATGAGAGATTCTCATTGGTGTAGTGGTAGTCCACCATGAAATTAATCTCAAATTTAAAAAATTTATATGATTTATTTATTTCCCCTCGCTTTACATGGGAAATATCTTTATATGGTGGCGATGAGAGTATCTAAAAGGATGAAACGACATATGATGTCGTATGCCCTTTTAGAAATTACATTCTCGATCATGGTGTTGTCCTATTTGGATACTGGAGGTGGTGAGATTTGTTGTTACAAATATGATTCCTAGGCATGAAAAAATCCCACACTCAACAAATAAATAAAAAAAAATTCATTTATGATGATTTTTAAAGTTAATTATTAAAGTAAATCTAATCAAAAAATAAATAATGAAGGAACCCATGTTACCAAACACTTGGAAAAAACTATCTTCATTTTCTGTGTTTGGTCTTTATTCTCATTTAGGTTTTAGATTTTTATTCCATGTTTCCCAAAAACAAAATATAAAATTTATTTTTTTTTCATAATTAAAAAAAATTCAAAAATAATTTGTCTTGGTCAATTGGAATTAGTGTCTAATTTGTGACACTCTTCAAGAGAGATGACCATGGTCAGCCTTTGTGCCACATTAAGAAAAATAAATTATCTTTTGTAACACCATATGATAGTAACGTCAATACTCATACAAATAAAGGGTAAATCTAGGTCACTTTCATATATCTTGTGTTTTACCTTTACACATACATAGTGATGCATATGTATCAAGAAATATATATATATGAATCTTTTACACTTACATATTTGAGTTTTCATAATTTATATAAATTTCCATTAACAATAAAAAATGATTAAAATGAATCCCAAATACTTATAGAACCCAATTCTAGAGAAACTTTTCCTTTAAACGCATTAAATATTTATTCCATTTCGAATATATTCAATAGGATAATTTCATAAAATTTTTACCCCTAAGCCTAGGTAAACTACTTAGACTTGATCCCCTGGCTATACTAATAACATCAACACATTGACTAGGTATAAATTTAAAAATTCCACTTAATATCCAAAATAACCTACTATTATTGAATACCACGAACTTTAAATTATATAAATATATAATTATATACCATCTTTTAAACCTTGTAATATCATTTTCAAATTATTCTTACTTTATTCCTCATCATTTCACCTTTTTTATTTAACTTGTTATTAAGCACCCACCTTGTCCCAATATTATTCGTTTCCATCATCTTCTATTCAAAATATTAATTTTATTTTTTCTAAATCTAATCTAATGATTTATTCCTTAAACAAAACCATTAATAATGTTCGGATTCATCACTCATACATATTTTTTTTCCTCAAAAAAATATTCAGGTATGTGATGTTTTCCTCTGAAAGGGCCCTTACAGATAGTGATATTTCATTGGGATGTGGGTGAATTATAAAATTAACTTATTTATATATTAAACCTTCAAAAAACTTCATTTACAATGAATTTTTGTAATGAGAACACTACATACAACCAAAACACACTATAAGGCACATACATGACAATCAAAATAGATTTTTACTATGTTCACAACTCAAAATGAGTATCTACATTCTTTTCCTTAGTTTTTTTAAAATAATGATCACATATTGTGCTAGAATATATATTTTAATTACAAATTATTACGGATTATATTGTAACTCATCAAATATAATTTTCTACCAACTTCTGTAAAGTTATTACACATAAAACAAGATATAAAATCAGAATTCTAATAATAAGAGAGTCTTCAATCATGTTAGATTTCAATTTTTTTGTTCTTGTGATTATTCCACTTTTTTCTATTCCCCTTATACTTATATAAAACAAAGTACACTTATTTAATTATCCTTTTTTATGTTCATTTATATATTCAATTAATTTATATAATACACATGTTTTTATATTGTTCCCCAGTAATAAACACTTCTCCAAGTTTAAATTTCAATTTCAATTTTAAAATTCAAAAACATTACTTCATTTAACTTACATCACATATATTATACCCTTTAGAACATTAAACAACTATTAGTGACAATTTATTTTTTAATGGGGCATTATATATCAATTATGATTAGTCCATGAGTAGTTAAATGAACCATGGCATCAAATCCAATAAAAGTATAGAATTCATCATTGAACATTACTTATTCACCTTCACCAAAGTGTGTTATATATCATTTCAATTAAAAATATTTTGAAACCAACTTTAAAAATCAGTGTTCCACTGAATGTTCTCCTTATGATATGTAAATTAGGATTTTCATCTCATTCCATGTCATATACCATGACGTGGGGCACCCAATTTTGAACATCATGAAAGATCTTCCAATTAACAAATCAACTCCACTTATCTAGTTAAAATCATAGTCAATAATTCATATACCTATAAACACTATCACTATAACTTGATCGTAGTGTAGTAAATGTTGTTTGGATCCACCGATAGCCACTCCCCATTTTCAATGATCATTTTATAATCCTATGTGTTTTTCTCTTCCTCCAAGTTAATTGTACAGAAACCATTTATTTCTGGATCAATAATATAAGAGACATTGTTTCATTTCTCTTTCTTAAATTTAATCATACAGAAGACACCACAACATTGACCATGTCATGTATGAACCTTACCATTTCTCATTGAGAAATTTCTCAATTCTAATAATTTTTTATATTCTTATTTTAAAAATGATCACTCTATTTTTTTAAAAATATAACGTATTTCACTATACCAAGATATAGTTGATTATTATTCCTCATACTATGAATAACTAAAACACTAGTTTCCTTATATGAATTGTTTTTTTCACTTCTCAGGTCAGAATCATACCTATTTTATGAATAAACATGATGTAATGAGTTTATTTTCACTTTAAATAGATTGAAACACCAAAATTCATGATGAAAATTCCTTCCATGTTATTTCAATCACTTCAAACCCATTGAATTTTTTTTCCTCAAATGAAACACCATATAAAACATCTGTTTGATAATTATTTATGGTTTGAAAACCAAATACAACATGGGAATCATATCCACTACATATTTTCTCAAATTATTTAAAATAAAACTTTTATTGTGATACAGAATTATTCTTCATATTATATGATCATAATGATACCAATGGGACTCAATGAAATTTCTAAAATCAAAACCACCATTAATCATGTTATCTTATCCATTATTGGTTTTAATGGTATCCCCCATTGGATTTAATCATAACCATAGAACATAAATAAATTCGTAAACTCATCACATTTATCAATGAATTAACATTAAATAATATTAATCATATGTGAGTTAACAAATTGTATGATATAAGAACATTGAATAATAATTTCATATTATAAATTAATGCGACTGACACCCACTTCATTACAATAATTTTAACTGAATGATCTTAACATTATAAAATAACCCTTATTCTAATTTAAAAATAATAATTATTTGAACTTGGGTGTAACATTTTGTATGTACATTCTCAAAAATTATTTTGTATAAATTACAACACACACAACTCACAGACATATAATATAACACCCCAACCAAGCTCTATATTGAAGTATCCCAAGCCCAACATATATAAATATTGTATCATTTAAGTTGAATGTTAAATAAAAATTTTCATTTCATGAAATAACTTAAACATGTCCCAAATATTTACTCTCAAATAATACACTTATTAGACATAATTTTTTTTAATGATTTCATTATAACATGGGGAAATGAAAAAAAATAAGATAGTTTGATCTAAAATTCATATCAAGGATAAAAATATTAGATATAAATCCATGATCATAAGTGAGAATAAACATAAGTATAAGATAACATGATCATAACTTAAGAATGTTATAAATCATCAGTCAAAGTTAATTTATCATGAATCATGGTATAAGGATTTGTCATAATAAATGGAATATGTCCTAAGAGTGTAGAATCATCAATAATAAATAATGATCCATGATAAAATACCATAAGTATAATACATATGTTTTTTTAATATTCATAAAAATAGAAAATCATTTCCTTAGTCAAGTCTCACGTTCAATACTATCATATCGTATTTGGATCACTCCTTGTTCTATAATTCCCTTAATCAAGGTTCAATCATAAAGAATTATATTGTATATATCTCTTTTTTGAATAGTTTCAATTCCCCATCATATCCCATATTATCTCCTAGGATATCAATATTTACTTAATTCAATGGAGTGATATAATATTTCAGGCCCATCCATATTGTAATGAAATTAATACTTATGTGTGACATAATTTCATAAAACATCAATCATATCATCATAGTATAACCAATGGAAAATAAATGGTTTTTGAAAAATCTCATCATCATATAATCATAATCTATCTAGAGAAATCTAGTGGATCATATAACATGAGAATTCATTATCTCATTATATATTAATTAAACCATGGGAAGAAAATAGGTTTCTTGTAATCATCCTAATATCTTCATCATCAAAAGTCATCTAAAAAATTGGATAGAATAATAATATAATATCCCCAATGAAACAAAACAATTCTTAAATGATGATTACCAAGATAAAATATCTATTTTATAAATGTATTTAAAATACACTTTGTAAATAAGAAGATCCCATCCATTTTCTTTTGTAATGTTTAAAAACATAAATTAATAGAATAATGAGGAAAATAATTCGTTTTTACAATAACCATATATACATTTAAATTAAGGATAAATATTTAATAGTAATGTTGTTGGGGAAATCTATTCATGTTTTAAATTTTTAAATAAATATTTATTTCATTTGTTTTTTTAAAATTCATAAATAACTAGTAAAAAATGTCAAATCATTTATAATTTTTTTGAAGAAATTCAAATATGGTTGGATGTAAATCTAAATAATAAATAAATCATATAAAATAAAATTCTTGAAAACATTTTAAATAACATTGATATGGAATAAAACTTGTATCGGCCAAATTAAGAATAATGTCTATTTGTTTTAAAAACCATATCTTAATTATTTTTAGTAACAAAGGGTGAAAAAGGTATGATTGCTTTAAAATTATAGGAATAAATAATTTATAATATTATATATGAGTTTTGAATGATAATATCCATATAATTTTTCTCAAATGATGTTTATCATAGATGACCTTGAAAACAAATGAGATTGTTACAAAAAACCTAACCACAAGTCTTATATTGCTTCTTAGATATTAAAAAATCTTATATAAGAAATATATATTTAATATAAATATATTCTATAACCATATTAATATATAACATTATATTTATATTTTTTTATAGTTTACATTTATCATTTTATTAACAATTTCTTTATTAAAATGAACAACCGGTTGAAAACTGGTTCATTTTCCATGAATGCTTTTGTTCAATGGATCTGAAAAGTACACCATGGTTATAGTTTAATAATATATGGAAAATTTATCATAAAAATAAAATATTTATTTATTAAATATAATTTTAAACCTACACATAAAATTTTATGATGAAAAATTAATTACATCACTTTTTAGAGGTCGTAGTCCACACAAATGCATTGGTGATGTCTTCAATTTTTTATGAATGTAATAAAAAATGGTATATAATAATTTAATTTTAAAGAATAATAAATATATAATAAATATAATATATTTTAATTAAATTAATTATTATAAACCTTTATGTGAAGAAGTAACGAAAAATGAACTACATCGCTTCAAGGAGGTGGTAGTCCACATGTATGCGCAAGTGGCATTATCATTTTCCAACTGATGGGAATGAGATAGAAAATGGAAATAAAATTATCCTAAATACATATCAGAATAGATAATATTGATATTACATAATTTTATGGTTTTTATAGTACATTTTTATAAGCTCCATTAGAAAACATGAGAATGATTGGTAAGAACCTATACATATTCTTTGAGTATCATCCATTGAAAAGAACCATAATGATTATTAGATGGGTAATTTTGGAAGATAATAACCCATGTATGTGAATAATGTATTTTGGGATAGTATGTTTCCAATAATTGGTTAAGAATAAGTCTTGTGTGATGTTAATAAAAGAGGAGAGTATGTGCCCTTTTATAAGTGAGGGGAGTGTCACACTTGTAGTTATTAAGAATATTAAACTATAATAAATTCACACTCATGGTAAATGGGTACCAATTTTAGTAAATTTTTATGATAATATGATATATGATTTAAATAAATTCATAAAAATGGATTTTTAATGATTTTATGTTACTTTAGCATATATCTCTTTAGTTTAACCCTTTATTAACCCTTTTAACCATTACCATGTTAATATGATTTTTAGAGTGGTTTCTATTCATTATGACATAAAATTAGGATTAACATATAAATTAATATTTTTTAAAACATGGAATCCATTTTTCAAGATCCATGGCTTTTAATATTTTATCAATTCATTTTAAAATATTAGTGAAAACTCAATAAAACAGTTTTTAGACAAATGCATTTTTTAGAATAAAAATGATTTTATACCAAAATAAAATATAAAAAATATTATTATGTAATTATTTATATTAAATTTAATCAAATATATATTATGTTAATTTTTAACCAAACAAAAAATTACTTCCTAATTACTTTTTTTAATGAAATGTATTGAGATTTTTGCAAAACTATTTATTTTTAACTATTCATCCAGAAATAAATATTTTCATAAAAATATAAAAAATACCTCATAATAATATTACAAAATTTTGATTTAAAATATGATATCCATTTTTTAAAATTAAATATCGAATAATTTTTTTGAAAATAATTATAAAATCCACAGATAAAATGTATTAAAATCATTTAAAAAAAATATTTTTGAAACATACAACGAAATAAGTATCCATCATTTCTTAAAAACCATAATTCAATGAATGTAAAATAATTAAATTGGTTATTTAAATGTACTTATTTAATTATACTATTTTGTTATTTTTTATTAGTTTAATCTATTAAAAAAAGACATTTCTCAAGTAAAATAGATTTATGAAAATTAACTATTTTAGATTCAAAATATTTAACATTTTCAAAAAATTAATAATCAATGTATGATAAATCATTTATTTTATGAAATTGTAAAAAATTAATTTTTAATAACTTAGTAAGTCATATTCATAACCTACAATCCCTCATCTAGGTTTTAACAATGATGTAATAATATTTCAATATTATATTGTGGTTCGTTTAATCTTTGAGTTTCATATAGGAAAGATATCAAAGAAATATAAATTTCTAAAGAGAGATATTTCATAAAATCATGGTGTGTTACATTATACCCCCTTATAATAATTTCTATCACATAATTGCATAAATCTAATTTAAAAAACTGAGGATACATCTTCCACATCGCATCCTTAGCTTTCCACATAGCATCCTAAAATTTATGGTCTCGCCATAAAACATTGACAAGGTTAGTGGTATTTTTCCATAAAACATTTTCATTATGATTAAAAATATGCACACGTTTTTCATTATAATATTTATCATTCTCTAGTAGTAAAAAATAATATATTGGTAAATAAAAAGAATCAAGTATGTGCTTTTTTGAAGGAGATACATGGAACACATCCTGAACATTGGAGAGATTCAATGGATGCACCCTGCGATAAGAAACCAATCCCATTTGATAAAGAATGTTGAAAGGTAAAACATATCTTGTTATTATATTATACTTCATTAAAAGTTTCATAACCATATTCCATAGTTATATTCATAAAATAAACTTATCATAAACATTTAACTCTAGATCTCATTAATGATTATTAGTATAACTTTTATGGTAACTTTGTGATGCCCTGATGTGTTACTAAATGACTGTAATATTATCTTCAATTTCTTATGATATAATAGTTCATAAAATACTCATTTATACAATTTTAAACCATCACATTTTAATTATACACTTAATTATATATATGGATTTATTAGGATCCATTTGAATGCTTGAGTGATAGATATTATGCTATGAAAACTCAACCGGTGAAAGGTATAGATCCCAACAACATTTTAAATCCATAGAATTTTCTATCCAAATAAATTCTTGGGTTTTAATTGTCAACTTATTATAACCATATATATTATGATGATATGTAGTGCTACAGCTCAATCATATATTCAATTCTTGGTGAGGATTTTTTCAAACATTCAAGGTACAGTTTGGAACTTGATCATACATAATAGAATATGGAAGATTATGAATCCTTACCACTTAATTAATGTATAACCTAGAAATATTATAGAGTGAAAAATAATGCAATAAATTGTGTTGAGTTAATTAGGTGATCGATTAAAATCCAAATACCATTCCAGACATTACTTGTTTTGTAGAGTCAAAGGATAAAATTCATGGTGATGTTTTCCCTTTCCCATTCTAGTATGGGTAACAGATGTGAAATTCCCTTAGACTTATATCTCTTAGACATAACTATTTAGAAAACTAGGTATCTTGATATATACTATTCAATATCCATTTTCATGTATCCCCACAAGAAATACTCTTTTATAAATTTTTACATATACATAATTCATGGTTGAATATAAAACTATGGCCAGCGATATTCATCCAACATATCCTTAAAATATTTTATTGATGGGACACATACTAAGTTCCTCAAACATATCATTCCATTACAAACATGGTTTAATATGAGAATATTTCTTACCTTCATCTATATTTCCACTTCTTCCTTTTTCACCTTCATAATTCTCACATTGATAGATTATTGAACAATTATTTGAGAAAGATAAAATTTACCCCCTAGTAGCATGATTTTGAGATCGAACTTCTATGAATCCTCAAATATTGGTTATCTTATAATCCTCATCATATAGAAACTGGAATGGTCTTTCTGACTCAAAGCATTAACAACCATGTTCATATTTTGAGTATGGTAATGTATTGAGTATTCATAATATTTAATTAACTCCAACTATATCCTTTATTGCATATTACACTATTTATATGTGAATGTATTATTAAATATATTGTTATTAGTATATATATCACAAAATTTACCCTAATTATAATGTTTCAAATAAAATTACTGCTGCCAAATTTGAATCATGAGTTGGGTAATTTTCTCTTGAATTTTCAGTTAGCATGTGGCATAACCAATCAAGTCATCATTCTTCATGAGGATACATCTCAGCACATTCATTGATGTACCACTACAGATTGAAAACCCTTAGACCATGAAAGGTAGTTCTAGCTTGCACCAACCAACCTTATTTTTTTATCATCGAAATTTTCCATACATTCAACTATCTAAAATAACATAGATCGCATCTATGTCAACTTGGATATGAGATTGCATAGATATGGGGAATTACACCCAAATAATTTATAATATTTGTCCATTCTAAGAAAATAACAAATCTTGATAATAGTGGTTGTTATTTTCCAATGTTGAAAGACTTATATCTTAGATGGATCTATTGATATAAACTCATATGAGAATATATTATCTAGTAAACAAAAATTTTAAAACCCAAATTCAAATTTTTTTAATTTGGAATACATATTATCATTCATTGATCTTTATAAAATAATATTCGAATAATATTAATGCCCTTATTTACCCTTTGAATATATTATAATACCATCTATATTGACTACCAAAATTGATCAAGGTATTCTATAAATACACTTTTAATTAAATCAATGAAGCTAATAGTGGAAGTGGTACTTCCAAATGGAATCACTATAAATTCATAATTGCAATACCTTATACAGAAATATTCCTTGGGTATACCAACCCTTTTTAACCTCAATTAATGATATATAAAGTTAATTTCAATCTCAAAAAAGTATTGATCTCTAGAGAGTTGATAAAATAAAGCATCAATATGAGGTAGATGAAATTTTTTCTTGATAGTTATCCTTTTAATATATCTATAAGAAATTAAAATATGTATTCACACATCAATATTTTTAACAAAATAAACAATTGTACCCAATGATAATGTAATGGGTATATGAATCCTTTATAAAGATTATATTGGATTTGATTCTTTAATTTCTACAATGCAATCAGTCCAATTCAATATGGACTCTTTAAAATAGTATTAGCATCAGGAATGAGTTATATTCTAAAATAAAATTCTTGATGTAGGGGAAGAATAGGAAATTATTAAATAAAAATATGATCAAAATCTTGAACAATATCCATATCAGTAATTTTGAGTTTCTGTCTAAATATTTGAGATAAATATCGATCATGAATAGGTTCTAATACCAATAAAATGGAATCATTTTCCAACAAAAGATCATGTTTATCCTCACATGTATATATGATCATAGGTTACTCAGAATATAAAAAGAATTTATCTTTTTCTATATATTTATTTGGGAATTATGTCAAGAGATATAATCAATGTTTAAAATCACATCAGATGCCACTAAAAGAGAAATAATAATATTTCCATATGGAATATTCTAATAAGATTTAACAATACATCTGCAAATCTATAGTGTGGTATATATTTTCCATAACAATCATGAACGAATTCAATTATCTATATAATCATAGGCCCTTCTTTGGTCTAGGAATTATCCCATGGATTTGGTAATTGACTCAGATAATTCCCATGTTCCCCATATATAATACACTGATCTATAAGTGGTACCTTTTGAAAAACATCATTTCCCTCCATTTTACTCATTATTTTCCTTGGAAATTTTTTGTTTCTTGTATTTAATTTTCATGTATAAAACATATTCACAACCCTCTGAGAAACTTCCCAATGTAATTGTTCCCACATTATATACATAAAGGAAGGTTATTATTCTTTTCCCTATGGACTTCATCAACTGAACTCCAATGAAAATTCATTTTTCTCTTATTATGTGTGTTTTTAAACTCACCCATGTAATGTTTGTTAATTATATATCAAGATATATATTTAAGAATGATCACATAGTTTCTCATTATAGCTCCCATATTTTTTGTTTTTTCTTGATGTCATTCATTTCATTATTCTTCACATTATTGGTTCATATGATTCAACCTGTATCAATCCACTGACTAAAAACAAAAACATTGTGTGAGTAATAAACATCAATAATCCTTATGAACAATCATATTATTATAAAAATAATTCTTACAATGTCCAAAATTATGATACATTCTTCCAAACCATGAAAAATTATTCTCACCTCATATCAATATATATTTTAATTAGTATTCATATGTTTTATCCTCTCATTAATCATAATGTTTTATTATGCGAATGTGAATTAAAAGAAAAATACCACTAGGAGTTCCTAGATAGGTGTCTAGTCTATGGTCCACTCATCATGAACTAATTAGGATCAATTTCGTTCCAAATATTCTTTTTATAGTTGGTTCCACTTGGAGAATTTATATTAGAGATGCATCCAATTTCTAGTATCTATATAATTATTTATTTACAAGTAAACCCACACTAATTTATTTACCATAACATAGGATTTTCTGCAATACTTTTGGATTATCCTAATGATTATAATTAAATAATTCTAATCATAATCTCTAAAAATAACTAATCCCTCATCTGATGACAAATATGGAAACTCAAGATATCATACAGTAATATATCATCATTTTAGATCAATATTCAACACATGCCAAAACATTAAATTCCTATAGACCATAAATGTTTAGGGTCATTGGAGACTATATAAAAATTTTCCTTTTATCGTGAAATATATTCAGAATAACTCAAAATTTTCTTTTCATACAGTTCATTTCTTATAAATACCATATTTATAACATTTCATCATAACATTGCGCAATTAAAATATATGAAATGGTGTGCTAAAATTCTTAGTAAGGGTAAACTTAAGGTATATAAATCCATCATCTTAAATAATAATACACATATGGGTATGAGAAAATAATCATAAATTAATAAATTCAATACAAATTAGTAAGAGATATTTAATTTTGAAACATGGAATAAGTTTTTTTTCATAAAAAAAATTGATAAGTGTATTGAATCATCACTAATAAATAGTGATACATGAGAACATATCAAAAGAAAAAAGAATTGGTTTATATTCCTAAACATAATAATATAAAATCACTACCTTATTCAAAGGATCACTATCAAGACTATCATAGTGTATTGGATTTACTCTCCATTACATCATTTCATTTGTCAAATTTTCACTCTCATGATAATAATATTTGATAGAGTCCCTTACTAAACTAGGATTACACCCAATTCATGTCCTTATTATCTAATGATATTTCAATCCCAAATTAATGCAATACAGGGATATATAATTCTAATCCCACCCATTAAAAAATGAAAACCATATATATTATTTCCATGATATTATAAAAATCCTCATATATCATTTCATAACCCATGGAATGTAAATAATTTTCACAAATAACTTATCATCAAATAATCATAAGGCATATAATTAAATAAAGTGGATAATATCATAAATAAAATTCATTGTGTCTTCATATGTTAATTAGATTATTGGAAATAATTGGGTTTCATGAATTAATCATATGATCATCATCACCCTTATTCGTCCAAAAAGTTGATGGAATCATAAGATCCTATACCCAGTGAAACATAACAATCCTAAAAATATTTTTATGTAGATGATAAATATATTTTAAAATACAACATCAAAATCAAGATAAATCCTATCTTTTTATTTCTGTGACATTCAAAAATAGAAATTCATCTAATATTAATGGAAATATTTACTTTTAAAATAACCTTTAAAATTTATAAAGTAATTTTTAATGAAAATAATAGTCTTGATGGTGAGAATATTTTTTCGTGTGGTAAACGTTAAAATGAAGTTTCCTTTAATACACTTTGTAAAAAATAAAAAATTAATAGTTTAGAAATTTATATAAAAATTTCATTTTAAAACTTCAAAAATAAACTAAAATTTGTGTTAAAATTACTCTAAATAATCATATAATTATAAAAATTAACATTCTTGAAATAATTTTTGAAAATATGGATATGGAAGAAAAGGTAATTCTACAAAAGAGTAAATAGGGTCATTTTTCCGTTAACAGATTCTGAATAATTATAAGTAGAGAAAAAAGGAAAATTGTAATATTATTTGAAAATTCTAGGAATAATAAAATTTAAAAACTAGATGGGGTTTATAGGATAAGAACCATAATATTTTCCTTAATAGAAATTTAGTACAACCTCGAAAACAAATAAGATTGTAACATAAACTCTTACCTAAATTCTCATCTTACTTCTTATGAATTCATGAATATTTGGTATATCCAAAATTTAAACTATTGTAAGAAATGTTTTTTCTAGTTCAAGTAGGGATCTAGTCCAGAATTTCTGATGAAGTAACCATAAGACACTTATATATGTTTGAGATTTTGGATATTAAGTATCCCAATTTGGAATTGATTGGAAATTTTATAATAGAATACTAAAATAAATTAGATAATTATTTGAAATGAAGAAATAAAATACATTAAAATTTTGAAGTAAAAAATTAATGAATATAGGCTAATATAAGTGGGTTGGTAAGAATAGAAATGATGATATTGTTTTATTTTAAATTTCATCTCACTACTTCAAAGAATTTCTTGTAACTAAGTTAAGTCCCCAAAATCATTCAAAACCTTAATCCCTAAAAATTAAAAGGATAATAATCAATTCATTTTTAGGATCACTTTAATGATAACTATGAGTAATTGGATCGTACTAGCAATCAAAATTTGTAATCATTAAAATTTGAGAACGTGGAGAAGAAAATATTACATTCAATGAAAATATTAAAATAATGAAAACTTTAATATATAATCACATAAAATAGAATTCCATACATACCCTTGAAACTCACTATAATTGACTGATAATAGGATTATTCTTCCATTGATGCAATGCTTTCAATGGAAGACATTAGTCGATATAATGAAATAGGATTGAAGAAGAGAAAACAAACAAAGAAAAATTATATTCATGGTTGTGTGAACGGTTTAACACTACGAAATAAACGGAATAATACTAATATTTTTGAGAATAAAATTTGTTAATTGTTATTAATAACATTAAATAGTAAAAATTAATTCCAATTGAACAACTTACAAGTAAGATAACACATAAGATAGTAAAATTGATATATAACATTACAATTGAAATAAACAAAAGAATCCTTAAACCCCCTAACTACCACAACCTTTAATATAAATTTAAGAATGATATGGTTGATACCCCAATATTCTAATTATTCTAACATTATTATTCTAGGGTAATGGTGTTTTATTGTTTGTGAAATGTGCAATTTTCCACCCTTTCTCTTAATGGGGATCCAGTTTACACACCTTCAATATACCTGTCCAAAAAAGAATCTAGATGGATGAATTTGAGTGGAATGTAGATGAATAGATTGAAAAAAAAATAAGTAACCTAATATAATGTAAAATTTATAACCTATTTTATTTTTATATTTGTATATATGATCAAAATGGTGGACTATAATTTTGGACTATATAATCTGGACTAGAATTCCCACTTCAATTTGTGTATCCTAATGTTCCCTTAAAAACTATTAATTATCTATATAAATAGTTGAATTAAATGTTCCCCAAGTTTTCCTTTGACTTAAGTTCAAATTTTAGATTCATTGGGGTTTAATCAATTTGTGTACATAGATATTATTGTGTGTCTATTGAGTTCACTTTTCCCATAATTTCATAGGTTGAATGTCCATAATAATTGTCATCCAATGTAAATCTCCATGTGCCCCAAAAATATGATTCTTTACCAATGGAATGGAAAAAATTAAAATGAATATAAAAATAAAATAAAAATCATTGGGAATTTTAGGAGGTGTTCCAAAATGTCATAAAGAATAGTCTAATTTAACTAAGAATTACAATCACAATATTAAATAAAATTCAAATTGATAAATGAAATACAAATGAGGTTTAAGAATAATTATGAACATGAAATTAAATATTATAATAATTAATATTATCCACTTTAAGTGGATGATACCCCCAAATAACATGAGTTTTGATAGTCTTGAGAGAAAATATTCAAAAAAATATGAAACTGAATTCCCTTTTACCAAAATATTTTAATATTCAATGATAAAAAAAAGATAATTAAACCAAAAAATTATGAAACCCATAAAAATAATCTAATAGTAGATAACATCATAATTATAACCCAATTTCTTTTTTATCCCATTTCTGAAATTTATCACCATATTTCATCCAATTTTAATCAAGCATGTTGATTTGTTGTGAATCACATAAGGAATGATGCTTTTTTTCATTTTCATGGGAAAAATAAAAGGATGTTCTTGATGGGAATCAAATTAAACCTTAAGAGATGTACAAATTTTTTTATTTTTTTTAAATATTATGTTTTTTCCTAAAACCATAATAGGGATGAAATGAAAAAAAAATAAAGAATGATATCTATGGACTCACAATTCCCAATTTTGAGTTCCATGCATTGTTTCAATTTCATACTATACAGTTGATTATTAAAACCAAAATCTTTGAATAAAAACAATGTATTCATGACCATCATGTTTTGGATGACACACATTTGGAAAACACATTTATCTATATGTTCATTTTTTCATAATTTTTGATACATAAATTGAAATTAATGTGGCCTAAAACTCTATGCTATAATGAATGTGACCCATGTACTATCAATTACACCCAAAATAAAATGGAAATTAGGTTTTTAAATTTTTATTAAATGGATGAAAATTTAAATAGTGAAAATTAACAATAGTAATATGTGATTTCTAAAATTTATGATAGTAAACTTGAACATGTATAAAAACCGGAATCAAGGCATTCAAAATCAATTTTCATTAATTTTCAGTATTTAAAAATTTACATTAAAACCTCAAAGGATAATTTATTAAAATTTTTATAAAATACCTTATCTAAAAATATATTTTCACTCCCCTCAACATAGAATGAATATTCCCTCATATTTTGAATGAGAAGATAATAGAGTATTTAGAAGTGGGAAGATAGAGTGGGGCAAGGTGATTTTAAATAATTTCATAGAATAAAATTACATGGTTTAGAGTTGATGACCCTTTTAAATTAAAATGGTAATTTTGGATTCATATATCAAGTAGACTCATTGGGGATGATTGAAGGATAGGTTTGAAATCTGGAAGGCATGTGTTTCAGTTGAAAATACTAAACACCTTAAACTATTAAATCTCACACACAAGAATCATTTTATCACATTGGAAACCCCAAGGGTTTCCAAAAAACAACAAATAATAAAATAAAACATAATCAATAAAGATGCCATGTTGCCTCCTAGAAATTACTTAGTTTATTTTTGTTCGCTATACTTAGACCCCACAACCTACCGAAAACTAACATTCATAATTTTAGGTATTTCATTTTTCAAAACTTTTACTAGAGTAGGATTGATACCTTATTTAAAATGAGTTTCATTTTCAATCATATTTTCTCTAGTGATGGGGAAAATCCATGGTATATTAGAAATAGTTAGTCTAATTGATTCTATAATATTTCTAAATACATCAATGATCATTCCTAATTTTTTCATTTAAGATAAAAATTAATGGAAATTGAAATATCAAGGTTATCACATATTCAGGGATACTTTAATTGGTAAGGGGGGACCCTAAGTTATATTTTGTGATGAATGGAATTTTTTAAAGATGATTGGGAATTTCAATCTAAAAAATATTATTTTCACAAAATTTTAGAAGGAATTTAATTCTCAAAAAAAAATTTCATCCCCAAATTTTTCTCTTTTAGTGTTATGTATTGTCACATATTCAAATTTCTTTATATTTCCAAATGGTTTAGTAATGTTTTGTTCTAAAAAATGGATAAATATTTAGGACATTAAATCAAAAATGTCAAACTCTCCTATTTTTATAATAGAAAATTTAATTTTTTATGATTGAAAACCCCATTAAAAATTCCCTCTTGTTCCATAGATCAACTTCCTGTATTCTATAAAAAAACTAGTACTTACCCGTGAATTCTCATAGAAATACCTTCATTGATTATTTTCAAGAAGATAAAACTATATTTAAAAGTTAATAAAGAACATTAATATTTAATATACTGAAAAAGTTTGTGGTACTTAATATTGAACTATAATCGGACAAAATATAGAGAATTGAAAACATAGGAAAATAAGAAAAATAACATAACATAAGAGAATATGTAAAAGAATATTGAAAACATATTGAGGAATATATGAAAATATATAATAGGAGCACAAGTATACCATTACTGTACAAAATATACCATCCTTTCTTAATATAGCCAAAGCCTATGAAAATGAGACATCACTAATGCATTTCATCTCTGCCTCACCAATATGAGATTGGTTGGAATCACCATTATCTAACACATCATAAGAATACTTGAATAAGTAGCATAAGAATAAACCATAAGAATATATACAGTATAAGTATACAACATAAGAATACTTGAATATGCAAGAAGAAGTATTAATTTCACCGAACATGGACATGAGTCAAATATCAAAAAAAAAAGAATATTCAAATGGAAATGAAGCAAACAACATAAGTATATACTGCATTGTATTTAAAATGACCTGAATGAAAAGAACATTCAGAGTGGAACATAGGATGTGCATGATCTCATAAAACAGCTCCATGGATGCATCAAGGCCTCTTACAATCCCAAGACCTGCAGAGGTAATTCAGACATAAATATTAATATTAATAATAAGTATATTTAAAACTGATATTATTGGTAGATAATAATGGAATAGAAGTTAGAGAAATTGTTGAGAAATAAAGAACATAGTAGAAAATATTTAGTTGAATTATTAACGAATACAAATTTATATTTGGAATTCATGTCGTAGAAATCAATTACATGAATGAAAAAATGATTTAGATGGATAATTCAAATTAGATCATTATAATATTTAATGTAGGAAGTAAAGCCCATGTAACTAAAAATAATAAAATCAAAGGTCTAGATAAGTAGTTTGGGTGATGGTGAGTGAGGCTGAAGTAAAAAAGAGGTGAAGGGCCTAACATCACCATGACCATCACTCAAGCACCTTTCCTGAAATATCTTGATCCCAAGACATAAGCTATAAATTCAAATCTCCATTGGTCTCCACTGATGCGACATGGACTCCCCAACACACTACTGTATTGGTACAATAGGTTCATGGACCATAGAAATAAATTCTATTATTGAATGGGAGATGATGAACAATATTGGTGGACATTTAGTGATAATTGAATGTAATTAACAATGAACGTGCATGAAAATAGACTTTTTTGCATGAATCCCTTCGAATTAAAGCCTTCTATATATGTATTTTTTCGGTAGAAAAACTGCATTCTAAATAAACAAAAGGATTACAACACTTACAAAAAATGAGGTTAGTCATTATTTTTATTATGATAAGAATTTTTACAAATCTGAACAGTTGTGATGGAGTAAACTTAATGCCGAAACAATGTACTAATCACATGAGGTAAAACATACCAATTGACAGTGAAGGCATGGAGGACCCTGTGTCACTTAAAAATTTTAAATCTAATTGAAAATAGGCTATACCACATGCATGTAATTTCATGTTAGTAATGTGAGTATTTTGTAAATTTAATTGATGTATTACAAAAAGGCAACATAATTTAACACGTTAATACATTTTCTAACATCAAGAATAGTTTTTCCCTTGCCCGAGAGTTGATTCAATTGCCAAAATTTGAGCTATAGAAAAATACTTCCAGTAACAGGGGTCTCAAGCCAAATCATGAATGAAACATCATTGGTGAATTATGAAAATAATGTCTTAGAAAAGGTGAATAAAAAACCTATGAATGTCATTCAGATTTATACACTTTTAGTTTGCCTCGATTTCTAGTAGAAATACAATATTCAAGGGTATAGGATCACAAGATTGCAATAAAACATATTGATGAAAAAGGAATAAAAATCACCTTTTTTTTGTCATGTGCATGTATTTCATGCCTGATCAATCAGCTCCTGAAAAGATGGATCCATACCAGAGAGTGATTCATATTAACACTATATTTCAACAAAAAATGTTGAAGATAAAGGGAGAACAGTCACCTTTTTTTTGTCATGACCATGCCTTTCGTGTCCTGATCAATTTGATAATAAAAAATTGGATCTGTACTAGGGAGTGCTGCAGTTATTTTTTCATTGACATTTGTGACAGCACGACTCATCAGTGCTCAAATAGATATATATTTATAGTCATAATACATAAAAGTTACAAAAAATATGAAAAACTACATATTTAAAAACATGTTCTTTCTATGAAATTACCTTTAAAAACAAATATTGTTAAAAATATGAATCGAAATTTTTCAGTTCCTGGTACATGTAACTTATATGAAATATTCAAACCAGAATATTTACAATCATATACATTGGGAAATATAATGTTGTTGACATTATAAGGGTCTATTTTTTTTCATGCACCAAGTTTCCATATAATTACCTATACAGATAAAAACATTTAAGTGAAATATTGTTGAATAATCTACCTATATGATAGAAAATGACAACAAACACACCCATACAGTTTATCTGCAAAAAACACTATATTTTAACTTATAAGTTACCTATATTTTCCATTCAATACCTTTTATAAAATTGGGGTGAGTTTGTTAACATAATGATCTATTAGGTTGCATGTGATATGTTTGCACAGAAATGCCTATAAATAACAAAAAAAAGTGAAATGGTGTTGTAAAATTTTCCTATATGATGCAAACTGATAACAGACACACCCATATAACTGATCTACAACATAGAACACTATATTTTAACAGCAAGTTAACCTATATTTATCATTCATTATCATTTATAACATTGGGGTGTGTTTGTTATCATAATGTTCTGTTTGGTTTCATATACCATATTTTTAAAAGAAGTACATCTACATAATAAAACAAAATTAACTGAAATGGTGCCGAGAAAACTACCTACATGCGCTAAAATGATAACAAACACACCCACCCATAGAGGTAAACTGGTCCTTCCATATATTATATTGTTGAGTCCTTAACCATAAATCTAATCTAGATGAAGATTTAGGTGTTACAAAACAACATGATCAAACCATCTTGAGCCATTAATGATATGTGTCTCTTATGTTTGATCTTTGCTATGCAAGGATGTGAAAAATGGAATTCTGTTCAGAATATCATAAGACATCACCCACTAAATCACAATTATCATCATAAAAAAATACTACCTTGTCATGGTTTGGAAATTGTTGTTCTAAAGATATTTTTCAGTAAAATTAAAAACAGTAAGGGAAAATAACATTAAATTCAAGTATACAGAGAGTGATTTTTATAATGCTAGTCGTCTGATGGAATGCAAGTTGAAACAGTTTGTAGATGACTATTATAGACCTTTTTAGTTCAGGAGTCATACAAAAAAATCCAGGTGATGTGGTAATTTATAAAAAATTTAACAGAAACTACTGGAATGTTGTTTAATCAAACACATTCATAATTATTCTTTGTGAATTCACATGAAATGAGAAAAAATAGGCAATATATACCATCTACTCATTTCCATGTAAGGCCAGTATTATAATCCATTGACTGCATCTTCAACTATAGGAGAAAACATCAATTCATTAAATTAGACATCCACAAAAAACATATTTATTTAACAAAAACAACACATAAAACATTAAATTAATTCACCTACAATACAAGGAAAAAATATAAAAAGAATTCCAAAAATTAATAGTGAATAAAATAATAAAACATAGTACATAAAATTAATCCATATAGTGAATGGATCATAATTTATAAAATAAAATAAATGATTAATACATATCTAACAACCTATTTGTAGTTGTTTCATTAATATTCATGACTACAGCTCCTATCAAATATGGGTGATATTTTCATCAAACAATTCCTGAATAATAAAAAATAAGTCAATAATAAGAAATTGAAATATTTTATTTAGAAATTAATGACATGTACATTAGGTAATAACATTGCAATGAAATTAAAAATTTACAACAAGAATTACAGTTTACAATGGTAGTTGTATGATGAAATGCGAGTTTAAATAGTTCACAAATGACTACCAAAGAACATGATGACTATAAAATAACGTTAGAGACTGGGACACAAGCAAAAAAATTAGATGAATTCCTTGTTTATACCTATCTATAATGAAATCTATTAGAATTTTGGTAATATATTATGAAAACATTATGTGATACTGCTTATTAGATAATAATTAATGCATGGATATTCATGATTCTCTATGAAACTCTCATGAAATTCATTTAAATGTGATATATTAAGTGCTTATTACTCTCGTTGATTTGACTAATATCCTGGTATCCTTGCTGGTGAAATGATTATAGTTCACTTTAAACCAAAACTATATATTCTTTAATGGTTATATGAAAACAATTATAAAAATTTTGAAGAGACAAAATAGAGGTATAGAAACATAGGAACATGTAGTTGATCTTCAATAGATGAAGGTACACGTATCATTATTGGACTGTCATTCTCATTTTCATACAAAAAAAATTGAATGTATTAGTTCTAGTGATGAAAGGGAATATAAAAATGACAAGTACAATAAAAAAATAATTACATATAATTTTTAAAATCCATAAATCTTGGGGAAATAAAAATAAATAAACCAAACTCATCATTTGAATGTATTATCTCTAGTGATACAAGTGAATGTTAAACATAAGAATAATATAATGCAAACATGTATGAATAAATAGACCAGATTTAAAAAAATATGAACATATGAGAAAAAAATAAGAACCTACTAAAAAATTTGAATGTATAAAGAACCAAACTCACCATTACAACAGAACATAAACACCTACACCATGAGATATGCCATGGGTGTTTGGAAGCCCAGATAGACAACACCTAGAGCCAAAAACATACATAAATTCATCATATTTTAAGAATACTTAATCCTCCATTGCATCTATAAATACCCAATTGTATTCTCACCACTATATGTCATAGAGGAAACCATATTTGACCTTTTTCCACCAAAACATATATAAATAACCATCAATGAGATTATATACATTAATCATTAAACACAATATTTTGAAATGAGGCTCAAAGAATATCTTGAAAAATTTCCACAGTATAGCTATGGTGTAACCGAATCCATCTTCATCCATGTAGAATTTCTACATAACACACAAAAAATTATTTAATGAACATGAAGAAACATATTTTTGTCAATATTCAAACTAAAATTGCATAAATTATGGATAAAAATATAAAAACAATAATAAAAAATGAATCTGATCAGAAGAGTATATAAAAATATGTTATAGAGAGTAGAAAAACAATCAAAACAGAATCTGATCAGCAGAATGTATAAAAATCTCTTCGAGAGGATAAAAACATAAAATACATAATATAAAAATAATCAAAACTGATAATGATCAAAATCTTGAACTCATTTTTCTTCACCCCAAATGAATATATAATCATATGGAGAAACGATATCAGGAAGTATAAAACTCTTGGAATACCACAATATAGAAAAAATGATTATATATTATTGGTTGAAATAGTAAAATATTAAATATTGCTTACAATTTTATTTGTTTATGTTCACTCACATGAATATCCCTTTGAGAAAACGCAAAGTAATCCCATATAGATGTTCAAATATCATAATTTAGAAGAAAAGGATTTAGTTTTTGAAATATGTAGTATATCTCGTACCTGATGTGTGAATTGGAGATGCAGAGAAGATATGATCATATACCTAAAATTAACCCCAATAGAAGTTTGTTATTTTCAAACATTACATGAAAATCCATAAAACTAAATTTTAACCTAAAGTAATATGTGAAATGATATGAGAAATGTAGAATCAAGGAGTTATGTATTGGAATAGGTATTTAGTCTCGTACCTGAACTACGAAGCTGATGCGGAAGGTAATATGAGATGCAACGCATAGTTAGAGTACGCAAGCCGAGTAAAACTAATCACAAACCTTAACTGCAAAGCAGATGTGGGTTGGAATATGGGTTACGATCCATAGTAGGAGGTGGTGATCTGATAATAAATGACAAAATAAATTATGTTCGAAGTAGATGTGGAATTAAAGAGGGGTTGTGATGATTGGAGAAATCCAGAAATATTTATGCATGGCTAATATGGAATAAATTAGATATAAATCAAAATATAACCCCCTAAAAAACAAAAGGAAAAATAGTGTTAGAAAATACAACACCCTTTGTAATAATTTTATTCTAAAAACATCATCACCTCAAAGCAACTGGTTCCCTAGAAAATGCCTCTGTATATTAAAAGTGGAAAACAAGACAATAGTGAATGGAAACATATATACAATGACAAAAACAGGGTTCACAACCTGATTTCACTAAGTCATTTTATAAATCATGTCTAGTGCGATCAAATCCAAGCCTGATCCAAATCTTTGGAGAACCTTAAGGCCCGCCGTCATCTTAAATCTGTGTAGTAGGCAGCATGTTTTCAGAAAGAAAAAATTCATATTGACCAATGCTACATATCTCATTAAATGTTCTATAGTTAGCAACAGCCTGGCTACTACAACTTAGCAGGCAGGAGTACTATGTCCTCCCTAATAATGGAAACACCTACGACCACCAGTTTCATATACAAAATCTTAATAATAGTATGGCTATATATTCTGGGCTGTGATAAGTGCATGGTTTAACTCATCATTCAGGGCACTGATTGTTTTAGGAATTACCTCAATCCTGGATCTTATCAGTGCAATTTTATGGAAATCATTCATTACTGCAATTATTCTCCATCAACCACAAAAATGATTTGAGATAAATAAAACTTAATCTGAAAAGTGATGTAACATTATAGTTTTGGAATCAAACCTTAAAGACGCTTCATTCTACCGAAAAGACCAAAACACGAACAAACTCACAGTGAAACAATGAACAAACTAATAGTGAATACAACATAATATCATTGAACAATCTAATTGTGAATAAAACATATTAACATTGAACAAAGTAATACTGAAATTTAGAGCTCGAGGTGGTTTAGTAGTGGGTTGAGGTTAAAAAAGAGTAAATTTAAGTTCACCAGAGTCTTAATTAGGTATAGTACATGGAGGATACAAAGTTGTGCGAGGAAGATGATTTGGATTGTAGTGTAGAAGGATATAAAGAAATAAAATTGAAACCCTAGATATTTGAGGGGGTAACCAGCACCGGAATACAAAATATGTCGCTTTAGCGTAGAACGGAAGGATAATTTTAGATGTGCATTAAAAAAAACAATTCACATAGTTTTATACCTGCGATTAGTCACAACAAACTATTTGTCGCAGTTATAGTAGGTGGAGGAGATGATGACTGTCATTGACATGGTTCTGGAATTGTCAGAGAAGTGGAGGATCGGCTTCGAAGGGATATAGTATAGATGAAACCCTAGATACTAAGGAGAGGATACACCGGAGGGTCGGGGGTAGAGGCCAATTCGCGGATGCAGCAGGGATACGAAGAGGGGAGCGACATCGAAGTAAATGGTTTAGAGGACCATAGAAATTTGGAGGAGATGATGACTGCCGGTGATAGTGTTCATCAAGAAAGGAGGAGGAGTCGCGGATGTAGCAGCGATTCGAAGAGTGGAGTGTGGTCGAAGTCACTAATTGAAAGGACCGTCGAGATCTGGAGGAGCTGATGACTGCCAGTGAGAAAATTCAGGAAGAGTCAGAGAAGAGGATCATCAGCTTCGAAGGGAGATAGTAACTTAAACCTTAGACGCCGAGGAGAGGAAACACGGGTGGGGTAGAGGCTCGAGCAATTTGGAGGACGATTTGAGGGAGGTATTCCATGGGTGAGAGATGGATTCATCTTTTGTTGACATGTAGGCTATAATAATCCAACATTAGAAGATACATAGATTCAACTCAATATCATGCTATAAATTTTCAGATTATAAATTTGGTTTCATTGTATTTTATATTTATTTTAATGAATATAATGGATTGGAAATCTATGGTTTAGTTGTTTCTATATTTTTATCACACATATAAACAGCCACAACATAGAGTTTTTCATGAAATACTTGTGTGTAATAATATTCTACTATCATTGTTGAGTAAGGGAAATCCTAATAATATATTGTTTCCATAACTATTTCAATGATTTTTCATTTTAATATTAATGAGGAGACCACATAATTCATTCCCTCCATTATTTTGACACCGTTTATCATGTAATGGTTATGGATAAAGTTGGGAAATGGTTTTATTTTTATGGTATATTATATGAGGATAATTAAATGGATGTAAATTTAATGGGAGGAGGATTATATTACACTCGTTGAGATTGGAACTCTTTATAGGTTTTAGTTTTTTGTGGAGAATATGAGTTAAAATATTGTGGTTGATTGGGTTTCTGACTATCTAACCCATAGAATCTAGGATAGTCATTATACATCACATGTGGTGTGGGGTTCACATAGTAAGGATAAGTTACCCATGTTGGTATTTGTTAAAAAAGCATTCTAATAGAGTGAAATTGGGGCTGATAATAGAGAATTGCTGTGAGAAAATAATTCTAGCATCTTTGATAACTTAATATGTTACTTGAAAATGGTTCCAATATTTTCTCATTCCCAAATTTACCCAAAAGGAATATTTAGTTGTTATAGTACATGTAGTGTTTAAATTAATAGGGACTGATGAATTAACTATAAGACACTAGTATTTGTTTTTGAATTTGGGATATGAAGTGGAAAACATTGGATTTGATTGGCATTTTTAAACTAGAATACTAATGTACATAAGATAATCATTTGAAATGAATAAGAAAAATAATATACCATTGTGAAGTAATGAATTAATGAAGATGGTTCCATACATGTTTGTTTCTAAGATTAGAATGTATGTAATAGTTTTCTTTAGAAATTTCAACACACAACTTCAAGAAGATTCAAATCATTGAGATAACTACCCAAAATAATTTGAAAATTTAATCCCTTAAAATTTCTATAAATAATCACCAATTCACTTATATTAACACTTTAATTAGAACACCGATGAATTGGATCATATTAACACCCAAAATATGTCATCATTAAAATTGGTGAAGATGAAGAATAAAATAAGACATTAAATGGAACTCTTAAGATAAAAAACTAATTTAAGAATATATATAAACAAATTAACATCCAATCCATAACCATGAAAATCAATATAATTGACCCAAAATTGTGTTATTCTTCCATTGATGAAAATCTATCAATGGAAGGTGGAAGTCCACTTAATAAAGCAAGATTTTAGAAGATAAAAAAATCAAATAACAATCACTTTTTGGTTGTGTGAATGGTTTCAAAATATGAAATTCATAGGAAAGAACTAATATGGATGGGAATAATATGTATTAAGGATAACTAATTACATTATATGATAAAACTAATGTGAAATTAGACAAATTACATGTAAGAGAACACTTAATACATCAAAATCACTACATAACACTATTATTGAAATAAAAAAAATGAATCCTCAAACCCCTTCACCTCCACTACCTTAAATAAAAAATTACATTTCCATGGGTCGAGCCCCTAATATTTTATGTCTTCCCATTTTATTATCATTGACCTAGGGTGGTGGAATGTCTGTGTAATGTGGAATTATCCACCCATGACCCTGAATGAGATCCATCTTGCATGAATCAAACATATGTGTCCAAATGAACATCTAGATGCAAGAATTTGAGTGTAAATAGAGGAATAAAACTGAATCACAGGATGTTATCTAATAGAATGTAAATGTTTCAAGCTATTTTATTTTCATTTTTAGAAATAGGGTCAAAATTGTGGGTTGTAATTATGGGCCACAGAATCAGGAACATAATTTCACATACATCATGGGATACCTAGAAATCTACATAAAACTCCAAATTATAAATAGCCATAGTTTAATGAAATTTCCCCCAAGTTTTTATCTATATTTATTTATAATTTTATCTTCATGGGGCATAAACCGTGGAAGCTACAGTGATATTATTAGGCCGATATCGAGTTCACATTTCCCAGACTTTTTTATGTTGATTTCTAAAATAATGGTCATTAAATGACAATCTCCATGTAATAAAAAAGGAAAAATTATTCCCAATGTGATGGGAAACCGTAAAATAAAATATGAAAATAATATAAATACAGTTGTCTTTTTTAGGAGGGGTTCAAAAATTTACGAAGTGATAGTGTAATTTAAAAAAATAATTACAATCATAATGGAAAATATTGTTCATATTGTAAAATGTGCTAAAAATGTTTTTTATGAATAATGAGGAACATGAAAATTAAATATTGTATTAATGTACATTATTATATTTTAGTGGTTAATCACACCCCTCCAACTGTAGATTTTTATTCCTATGAAAATAGTAACTCAAAAATATGAATTTGTATTCCATTTTCTAAAAACATTTTAATATAAAACCCTCACCAAAAGACCTCATACCAAATAATTATGAAACCCAGAAATGTCATTTAAAAAATATATATGTTTATAAGAATATCCCAATCCTAATACCATTGATGTGTTCAAATTAAAATCCACATTTTATCCAATTTTAATTAAGCATAATGATGTAATGTCCATCACAAAATACATGGGGTCCATTTGCTTATTTAAGGTGAAAATAAATGGATGCTCTAGGTGGGAAAAACATTAGACCGTAAGAAGGGTGTCCAATGTTTTTTCCCTTTTTTTAAAACCATAATAGTGATGAAATGACCAACTCTGGGAAAGAAAGCTTTCATTAGACCGTACTATTTTATGGAATGTATCTTCTTTACTAAATCAAATTTAGTAAATAGATTACATGAAGCTTTTAAGAACAATAATATTAATGATTAATGACATAATTAGGAATAGTAATGTTTCCATTAGACTAATAAACTCACATATTTTAGTGTAAATAAAATTTACTTATCTCATGAATGAAAATATGATATATTTTTAGCATGTAATAAGTATACAAATTTTCTAAAAATGATAAATTAAGTATTTGTATTTTGTGAAAAGTAATCTTTTATTTATAATTTTATAATTATTATAATAATTTGAAAGAAAAAATATTTTCAAAAAATAAATTCATAAATTAGTATTTTACTGTCTCATGATTATATGATAATTTTATAGGACCATAATTAATTTTCAAATTGTCCTAAAATCAGATATATTTTTAGCAAAGGGAATTTTCTGAAGAAATGATGATTTTAATTTTTAATTGAAAATACAAAATTTATAAAATTACATTCAATAAATGGAGACTATTTTGGAAATATACACATTGAAAAATGTCCAAGTTTATTTTTTTTATATAAAATAGTGTAATTTTTGTGAATAGTGAAATATATTAATTTACAATATTACTTAAATACATAATTTATTGGGCCCCGGATGATGTATGGTTGATGTTAGAACTGTTATTTTGTTCTCATATTCACTAGTTACTGTACATAGTTTCAATAATCATCATTATTTATATTATTAAGTGAAAATAATAAACTAATGAATAATATAATCCAAAAACACTCATCTCCTCTAGTATAAGTATCACCCCTCACTACCCCTTCCCCACACACCTTATAATACATAGACCATGATTATATTCTTTAAAATAACTCTTAAGGACCTATTCCACAAATCCAATATCTATTTTTATCACCAGAAGATGAATCCTAAGTGGATCAAAGATATTCTGAAGGAGACGTTATACCAGAAGTTAAACCCTCTCTCATTATCTTTAAATTGCTTTTATTTTATTTTATTTTATTATTTTATTTATACCTCCTATATCATAACATGGATGATAAATCCAGTATTATATATATACAATAATTTAATTTTTTTAATTTAATTTCAAATATCAAACTACTTATCCACTCCCTTTTATTCTAAATATTTAAACAACATCCATGATGTGTAGATTCACCGCCATCGTGGACGATGCATTTTCATTTTCCATTACTTCAATCAAGGATGGTTTCAAAACCATTATTATGGTTAAATATTATTTTATTATCCAATTTATAAGTTATATAATTCTCTAGAACCATCATATAACCATGATATTTGATGGAATTATATATGTTTTTGACGGTCGTAAAAACTACGTAAATGAATTAAATCATTTTAATTAAATGTTTTTCTAATATATCATTTTCATACCATATAAAAACAGTTATATAAGATCATTTAAACATTTATAATCACATTAAGAATATGTAATTTCATTTATGGATAACTATTCTCATTTTACATGAACATCCATACTTTTATACAAGAGAAGCGGTCATTAAAAACCAAGAAAATGAACACTCCCAAAACAATGAAATTGAATCTCATAACTCATAAAAAAAGAAAATAAATGATCTTAATATAGTTAAAATAAATGAAATTCATGTGTAAAAGGTTATGAATTAAGTAATTGATAAATATAATTTGATTTTCCAGAATACTAAGTACAGGTGCATAACTCTTTCGAACATATGGTAAGGGGTTTCTCATCTCCGTTTTATTTCTATGATATGTGCCTTTTTTACCTATATTCCATGTATATGAAGTATGTACTATGATATTTTTTATTTATAATAATAAATAATTGAATATTTCACTAAATTACTATATTTTTTATGTCATGGATATTACTATTTTCATAGTCCTATATAATATTTACATATGGTGTTTATTTTGAATGTTGTTTTAACTTGAAAAATATTGATGAATCTATATCCTCTACTATGTACGGATTTTTTGAAAACTCATATTGTTCATCAACTAAATATAACTATGAATAATTCATTGGATCTTTGGTAACCGGTGGGGCTCGGCTTTATATAGTCTCTTGATGCATTGACATGTCCCTTGAGAAAAAATAGTTAGTGAAAAACCCTTCATATTTGTTTCTAAGTAGTGTGTGATAGGTTTCTAATCATAGACATAAAAAATGTATTCAATGGTATTGATGATAGTGGTTCATGTTCCAGATACTTAATGTCTAATATTTAATCATTTTTGTCATTAAATATTCAGTTACTACTTTCTATTATTATTTTATTGTGAAAAAGTCTATAGATGCATTTTCATTCTACATTTATTAATGGCTAGTGTTTTTCAGTATTTCACGATGGCATAGAAATTATTCCTTATTTATCATGATTTAGTTATTAATGATTTATGTTTTCTCTTTATGTAACCCTTATAATTAATTCTATCTCACCCTTTTACTTATTTTCCATCCCCAAGTCATGAAGATGAAATCAATGAATAAGTTTCAAGGAAGTAGTTTATTTTTTTTATATTCACTGTTTTATTTAAAATTTAATAATGGAACCATGTATGTATATGGTTATTCAATACTAGTAAACTGATTAACCCTTGGTGATGGGATTCCTTGTATTTATTCTATTGTAATAATAGAACCACGAACACTAGGCTACTAGGGTCAGGGTTGTTACATTTGGTATTAGAGCAGGTTTAGAATAAAACTAGAGAATTAGATGTTAAATAAATATGATAATTATAATATCTATTTATGGTGAATTAATGGCTCAATAATCATGATAAATATGAGATAACAATTTGTGAGCCATTATTTACTAATGTCACCTAATGGAAGAGAGGGAATCAATACATATGAATAGTGTAGGGATTTCACCAAAGAACAAGTTAACATAGTCAAAGTTGGAGTTGAGCAGATCATGACCATATTAGTATAGAATACTCAAGTTATGAAGAATAACCATACTACACATACATTTTATCATTTCATGTGAAAATATTCCCCATCTTTTAACCTGGCTAGTAATCTAGTTATAGATGAGTAGTGGATGAAGTCCCTTGAAAATATATTTCTGGCATTGGGATGCGATAAAAGGGAAAAAATAATACTAGTGGTATATTTACTCAAGGGTGATACTAATCTATGGTGTTATGTGGTCCAAAATACTATAGAGGAAAATTAAATAGTAGACATGGAATGGAAATATTTTAATAAAACATTCTTAGAAAAATATTTCCATTGAGGTAAATGAAATTAAATGAATATAAAATAACACAAACTAAAGAAAAAAGTAGAAGATATTGTTTCATTGTATGAGGTTACCATCACAATACTTTCTAGGTGTGATACTAATTAAAAATTTTATTCAGAAAAAAAATCAATCATTTATTTTAAGGTCTTAATCCAAGTCTCTAAGGGACTAACCTTTTCAAACATCTTCATCATATAATGAAATAGTATTAGGGTCCACAAAAATAGAGAATGAATTATTATAGATACTATAAGTTCCATGGAGATCAATAGAATAATAGGTCTTTTAATAACCACATAAACTATTAAGTGTCAAATATGAATAGGGGAATTAATCAACTCATATTATGAAAAAATTGTGGAAAGAAAAATGTTGGGAAATTATTGAAAGGAATGGTATTTTGTTATAAGTGTGAAAAAAACATTATTGAGAAAATAAATGTAAGGGTAAGAAACAAATAAATATTGTTTAATGTGTAAAATATAATGAAATGGGGTATTCTTCAAAATCAATATCCTAAAAATTAATAGAATTTATCACATAAGAGGCCTAGAGGAGATGGTTATTCTTATCTAATCACCAAAGATAAAACAAAAGTAACCTATGATGTAGTAGTGTATACAATTATCCAATCATCAAATTTTACAATGCTCTATTTGATTTTGGATCATTCTATACTTTTATATCTACCCAATTTTCATAGAAATAAGATGTATCCATTTTGATTTAATAAGGGATTTGTAAGTCAAAACACTGAAGGGATGTCTCTTTACAAAAAAATGTGCTGATCAGCCCCATTTAGGACACATAAATTTGCTTTAGCGACTAGCCTTATCATCATACTTATGGTTGACTTTGATATAATCCACATTATGGAATAAAATATAAAATATTCTGTGAAACATTATTGCATGAAGAAGAATATTACGATTTGTGAAAAAGATATACAATCCCTTACATTTTATAGACGAAACATCTTCATATCGTTCTTATATAGATCCACCCTCAGTATCTCTACTAAATGAAATTCATAGAGTGTAAGAGAAAAAACATCTTGGGATGAGGAATGTAGTCTTAAATTTGGGGATGTATTAATTTTAGGGGAATACATTGATGTACTTCCGTATGAATTACCTAGACACCCCCAAAGAATGAATATGATTTTACCATTGATTTGGTACCTCATGTAAGTCCAATATCAAAGAATCCTTATAGAATAAACACTATGGAATTAGTGGATTTAGAGAAAAAATTAGTGGATACGAGTAGTAAGGGATTTATTATCCCTCGTTTTTCTCCATGGGGATCACCTACTTTCCTTGATAATAATAAAGATAGATCCCTGAGGCTATGCTGTAACTATATATAGATTAATGCTATTACAATAAAGTGCAAGTATCCTCTACCTTGAATTGATGTTTTACTTGATCAATTTCATAGAGATCAATATTATTAAATGATTGACCTTCGTTTTGGGTAACATAAATTGTTATTAAATAAGGAATATATTTTGAGGACAACATTTTTAGAGAGGTATGGAAATTATGAGTTTATAGTAATTCCATTTGGATTTACTAAGGAACCCTCTATTTTCATAGATCTAATTAACATAGTATTCAATGAATATATTTATGATATATTTGTAGTATTAATTTATGATATTATATTGTATCTAAAAATCTATTAAGACCATGAGAATCAATTGCACATCTTTCTTGAGACTCACAGATGGAATGAGTTATATGGTAAATTTAGATAGTGTTATTTATTACTTCAGGAAATTTATTTTCTTTTCAATATAGTCTATATTAATGGAATCACAGTTGATCCTATAAAGAAAAACACAATACAATAATTTTCTATTCCAAAAAAATAAGTGAGGTACACAGTTCAATTAGCTTAGCATGTTACTATCAGTGTTTCATTCAGAATCATTCATGGTTTTCATACTCATTAACCAATATCACATTTGAAGGGGATACGTTAATATGGACAAAATAATTTGTAGAATGTTTTGATGAATTGAATAGAAGAATATCCAATGGTCCAATTTTTACATTACTATTATGAAATTATGGGTTTATGATATACATTGATTCATAGAAGGAAGAAATTGGTATTTCCTTATGAAAAATGATAAAGTTATTGCATATCCATCAAGGGAGTTGAAGACTCATGAATAAAATTATCCAACTCGTGATCTTGAGTTTGTAGCCAAATTTTTTTATCTAATTATATGGAGACAATATATTGATGGTAAAATATGTGAGATATATATGGATCGCTAGAGTTTGAAATAAATCATCATATGGAAATAACTCAACATGAGGAAAATATGAATGTTTGAGTTACTCATTAATTATGATTTCTCAAAAGACTAACACCCAAAAAAATATAAGGCAGAAGATTCATTAAGAAAGAACGTTCAGTGAATTTTGACCCGAATAAGTATTGATAAATATCAAATATAGAAATATTTAGAAATGTTGGATGTGGGAAATTTTATGAAAGGGGAAACATCAGTGATTTTTCATATGATTGATAACCTGTATTTAATGGAGAAGAAAAAAAGTTTACAATCAGAAAATACAGATTTTCCAAAGAAAAGTAAGGATATTAAGGATAGAAAAATTATAGATTACATGTATGAGGATTGAATTATGAAATTTTTAAAGATTTCATGTGTTCTATCAATTACTGAGATAAAAAAGGGAACTATTCGATGAAACTCACAACATAAATTTCTCAATACACCTTGGAAGAAAAAATATATATATATATGTGATAGAAATTTTTTGGTGGGGTAATATGAAGAGAGAAATTGTTGACTATGTGTCACGATTCCTAATTTTTTTAACATTTTTAGGTTGAATGATGGAATACTGTAGGATTCACAAAACCTCTACCTATTCCTAGGAGTAAGTTGTATAACATTACGATGGACATTTCAATAGGAATACCAAGGACAACTAGAAGGGATCTTTTTTTTGGGTTGTTATTGATCATCTTAAAAAATGGATCATTATCTTTCTATAAAATAATATTTCCCATATGAACATCTAAAAGTACTCTATATTAGTGAATTTTTAATAATTCAATGTGCCCCTCTATTGATTATGTCTGCTCAATATGCCCATTTTACATCAAAATTATGGAAGTATTTTCAGAATGCTTTGGACGCTGAGCTTTGTTTGGGTAGTTCTTATCACCATTAAAATAATAAACAATATATAAGTACTATTTAAACATTTAAATATGTTTTGAGATCCTTATCATTTGACCTTCATGGTATTTCATATTATTATTTATCATTTTTATTATTTCCCTAAATTAATAGTTATCATTATAGTATTCAAATGGAACCACAAAAAGAATTATTTTGAAAGAGATTTGAAACTCCAACTTATTGGGATAATGTTGGTGATAGGAATCTTGTAGAGCCAGAACATATTGATGATACAATGATAAAGGTTCACACTATTCCGGCTCATATTAAAGCATCTCATAGTAGGAAAAAGAGTTATACTGTCAACTGAAAAATGGATTTCAAATTTCATGGGGGGAAAAGGTATTTATGAATGTATCTCAATGTATGGCTATTATAAGGTTTTATAATAAGGTATTTGGAGGCTCAGGTACATCAGGCCATTTGAAATTCTAGAAATAATTAGATTTGTAGCTTATTGATTAACAATTCTTCCAAGTCTCTCTAAAGTTCATGATGTGTTACATTTACCATTTTTTAAAAAGTAAAAAACTAGTCCCAACCCATATACTCACCTTTGAAAGTTTTTTTAATGGAACTTGATTTTTCTTATTGTGAAGATCCTATCAAGATTCTTGACACTACATTGAAATTATTGAGAAATCATACAACTCAAATGGTGAAAGTTCTTTTTAAAAACAAAAATAATGGAACAAATAAACAAGGGAACCAGAGTATGTTATAAAGAAGAAAAACCCACATCATCTCAAAAGATAATATTCTTATAAAAACCGAGGAAAACATTTCTAAAAGAGGGGAGAGTATAACACCAAAAAATTTTATGGCATATATCTTTTTAAATAAATTCAATTTACTCGATATATTACAACAATATTAAACCATCTGTACTATTAAATATTAATGTGTCATTAAAAATAATAATGTGAATATCATTTAAATTACATCACCAAAGTATAAATAAAATTTAGGTATCTCATGAATGAAAATATGATATATTTATATCATATAATAAGTTATTAAATGTTTTGAAAATGATAAATTATGTGTTGGTATTTTGGTGAAGCGTAAATGTTTATTTATAATTTTATAATTAATATAATAATATAAAATAAATTTATTTTAATAAAAAATATTCATAAATTAATAATGTTTTTTCTTATTGTTATAATATAATTTATGATACCTTAATTAATTTTTCAAAGTGTCATAAAATCAGTTATAATAGTAAATCTGTATTATTTTAATAAATAGTTGTTTTCATTAAAAATTAAAATTATAATGTTCTGAAAATTATTTAAAAAAATGGATTCCACATTTGAAATATAAAAATCTAGAAATTGTTAGAGTAAATTTATGAGATTTTTCTAAAATATTTTATTTTTTGTGAATAATGAAATACGGTAACTTGAGTTTTAAGATAAATAAATGAATTATTGAGTCATGGAATATTTATTTCGGCTATAATTGGTCATAAGAATTATCATTATTGAATATATTGCGTCAAAATAATAACCTATTGAATAAAATAATCAAAAACCACCCATCTCTTCCACTGTAAATACCACCCTTCACCACCCCTTCTCACACACCTTATAAGTGTTGGATCATACATATATATTGATAAATTACACTCCCAAACCATTTATCCATGTCCATGATCTACTTGTCTCACAAAAAGACCAATCACATGTTTCTTAAGGAGGTTCTTAGGGAGACGTTATTCAAGTGGTAAAATCCTCTTTCATTCTATTTTAATTTAATTTAATTTATTTTATTTTCTTATCCTCTCATTATCTTCTCTATAAGAACATGAATGAAAACTCTAGTATCATATATATACTATAATTTTATTATGTAAATGTAATATCCATAATCAAATTCTCTCTCCTCACCCATTTATTCTAAAAATTAATACATTATCCCTGATGTATCGATTTTCCATCATCGTGGATAATGTGTTATCATTTTCCATTTCCATCATAAATTATGGCCATAATACCATTATTATTGATAAATAATATTTTATTACAGATATTATAATTTATATAATGTTTTTTAACCAACATAAAATCATGATATTAGAAAAATTATATAAGTTGGTGATGGTTATAAAAACTGAAAAAATAATAAAATATTTTTCATTAAAAATTTATCTAAGAAATCATTATCATACCATATAACTAAATGATATATAATTTAATTTGACCTTCTTATAAGTTCATTAATAATAAATCATTTTAATTATGGAGAAATATTCCCTCTTTACATGAACTTCCATACATGTATTCAAGTGAGAAAATCATTAAAGACCAAGAAAATGAACAATATCGTAAAGTTGAATTTGAAACCTATAACTCATAAATAATTCTATGAATGTGATTAATAAAATTATAATTATTAAAATAAATGTATAAAATTTTATTAACTAAGTAATTAATTGATTTGATTTGATTTTATAATAGATAAAGTAGAAAAGAAAAAACCTTCCGGACATAAGGTAAGGTGTTTTTCATCTCAATTTTATTTCAATGAGATATTCCTTATTCACAATAATTACTTATATATGGTGTATATATACTTACCATTTTTATATATGACTATCATTTATTTAATATATAATTAAATATCCATATTTATTATATCATGGATACAATTATTTTCTTTGTCGTATATGATTTTTACATAAACTGTTTATTTTGAATGATGTTTTACTTAAGTAAATATTGATGTATCTGTATCCACTACTCAATATTGATATTTTCATATGTCATATTGGTCTTGAATTAAATCTATGTATAAATACCTATTTGTCCTTACTGTGATGGGTGGTTTCTGACAATATATATCTCCTCGATGCATCGACATGTCTCATGACACAAAGCAGTTGGTGACAAACACTTTCTATTTATTTCCAAGAAGAATCATATCAGTTTCTAACCATAAAATTAAACTATATTTTGAAAATTCATGATAGTAGTGTTTCATGTGATAGATACATAGAATCCAATAAATAAACATTATTTTCATTCAGTATTCAGTTATTACTTCCCATGATATTTTCACTATGAAAAAATCTATGGATGCTTTTTAATTCTCAATTTTTTTGTGGCATGTGTTTCATAGTTTTTTACCTTTACATATTTATTATTCCTTATTGATCATGCTTCACATATTATAGATTCCTATATCTATTTTAAGTAAACCTTACTATGTTTTATATCTCACCTTTTTTACTTGTTTTCTTTCCTTAGGTTATACAAATGAAATCATTGAATAATTGTCAAGGAAGTAGTTTATTTTCCTTTATTATCTTAAATTTTTTATTTCAATTTTAATAAGGGACCATATATGTATCTATTTCTTCAATAAAACCAAATTTATCAATCCTTGGTGATGTGTTCTCTTATTTCATTAACATTTTAAGGAAATAAACACTAACTCTAGGATACTATGGTTGGGGTTGTTATAACTATATAGTCATGATACAAATATCGTTAACAAAACAGATTCCTTAAATTATCTAATTTATATTAAATATTTAACTCCTAACTCTACGAAATAAAACTATGGATTCAAGATCCCCACGTTCTTTGTGCCACACATTTTGAAAAAACCTTTCTCTACACAGTGATTTTTTTATTTGTTTTATTTGATACTCAAATTAAACATAAAGCGGCCACAAAACCAATTTTACTATGAAATAGACCCATGAACTCAAACATACACCCAAAAAACTGGATATTAATTGTTACATTTTTATTAAAAAGATAAATATGAAAATGTGTGAATGTCACATTATATATCCACACTTTATGAAATTTGTGCTCGTGAACTTGAACTTTTATAATACCAAAGTCAATGGATTCAAAATCATTTGACATTTATATATCATACTTCAAAATATATATTAATATATTGAAGGATAATGCATTAAAAATTTCCATAAAGGATTATTTTTTTCAAATTGTATTTTTCAATCCCCCCATAAATAATGAAAATTCCCTTAATTTTTGAAATATAATAAAAGAGAGAGTTCATTATTTTGGAAAAAACTATGGTGGAAGGCGACTTGAAATTAATTCATAGAAAAAATCACCTTGTTTAGAGTAAATTACCCATTATAAGGAAATCAATCACTTAAGATTCATTTCACATGTATACTCTTTAGGGATGATTGAATGAAAAGTTAGAACACTCGAAGGCATGTGTTTCATTTGAAAATACTAAATTGATTCAATTGTTAAATTCCACACAAAATAAAAATTATATCACATTGGAAAACCCAAGGGGTTCTATAAAAACACAAAAAATAAATGAAAATAAAATAAATGAAGATGTTGGGTTCCCTTCCATAATTTACTTAGTTTAATGTCATTATCTTTACTCAGACCCTCAAATTACTAAATTCCATGTTTCAATAATTTATGAATTCCATTTTTCACTATATATACTATATTAATATTGAAAATTTGATATAATCTATTTCATGTTCAAACATATGTGTTTTAATTTGTGGGAAGACCTTATAATATTAGAAATTGTTAATCTAATTTGTTAAATACTATAAATTATGACATGAAGAATAATTCACAATTTTATGGTTTCAAGAGAAGTATGAATGATAGTAGTAAGGTCATTGTTATCACCTATGAATGGATACATGAGTGTAGAAGGATTGATAATAAGTTTGAGTTTGGGTTGATTAATATTTCTTCAAGATTATAGGAAATTTGAATCAAAATAAATTTCATTTAAATTATTTTGAAATAATTAATTCCCTAATAAAATATGTTTCAGCCGCAAATTTTCCATTTCAGTGGTAGGGGTGTTATAGACTCAAATTTCATGATTTTATTTAAATTTTTTCTATTTTTTGGATTCTGAAAAAAGCAACAATGGAGAAATATTCGTAACACTCCATCCACAATGTAAAAATCCCCTTTATGAATATAAAAAATCCACTTTTTCACTATTTAAGGACCCATAAATAATTCCAACTTGTTTCTCATATCAACAAACAAAAATACCTAACCAATTTACCTCATTATCATGCTCAAATTTTCTAATTTTGAAATTTGGTTCTTTTGTATTTCTTTTTATTTTTATTCCTATTATGGATTGGGAATCAATGGTTTAGATGTTTCATTAGTTTTATCAAACATTGAAATAGAAAATTTTAGAGATTTTCATTAGTGTTTTTTATGTAATAATATTCTTCTAATAATATTTAGGTCGGGATTACCTAATTTCTAATGGTTTCCATAACCATTTATTTTTTTTTGTGATATTAATGATAAAACCTTAGAATTCATACTGACAGTTTTTTGAAAAAATTTCCCAAATAATGGTTGTGGATAAGGATAGACATTGTGTTTTGGTTTATTTTATATTCTAGAAGGATACTTATGTTGTGGTAATTGAATAATAGGATGTTTAGATTATCCTTTTTGATATTATAACTCATTAAATATTGTAATTTTTTATTGATCATATTATTTCAACATTGTGGTTGATTGGGTTTCTAATTATCCTACCAATATAATCTTCTATGGTCATTGTACATTAGACTTGGTGTTGGATATTAAAAGTAGGGATAGGTTCCCGATTTTTAGATTTGTTTAAAAAGGACTTCTATAGGTGTGAAATTGGTGGTGAGAATAGATAACTGGGGTGATAAAAGTATTCTAATGTCTAAGATAAATTACGTAGGAACCTCATAATGGCACCAAAATTTAGTCTCACCAAAATTTACCGTACATGTAGAATTAATCATTATTGTACAAGTAGTGGTCTAATCTACATTGATCAAATAAGTAACCATAAGACAATCATGTTTGTTAGGGATATTGGATAGGTATGGGAAAACATAGTAATTGACTGGAATTTTTGTGCTATAATCATGAACTACCTAATAGAATGACTTCAATTGATGAAATAAAATATCTTATGATTTTCAAATAAATAATTAAAGAATATGGGAAGATACGAGATTATTTAGAGGATGATAATGGATGTATGTTTTTTATTTATAAATTTCAAATCACTACTTGATTAAGTTCCATATCAATCAGATTTTCCCCAATATCATTGACAAATTTAATCCATAAACAATTCCAAGGATTATAACTAATTCCATTATAGGATAAATTTAATGGTCTTTCTGAGTAATTGGATCATACAATCACTCAAAATATGCCATTGTTAAAATTGGTGTCGATAAAAAAGAAAATATGTCATTGAATGGAACTCATGAAATAATGAACTAATTTAAGAAAATAAGCACATAAATTAAAATCCTATTCAGACCCATAAATATATCCTCAATTGACCCACTATATGTTTATTATTTCTTTGATGCAATTATCTCAATGGAAGGCATATTTCAACTTAATGAAGAAGGATATAAAAAAATAAAATGAACAAATAACAATCACATTAGTGGTTTTGTAAATGGATTCACACTATGAAATGAATGGAATAATAGATATATTGATTAGAAGAATATGTATTAAGGATAATTTAGAACATTTACATATAAAACTAAAGTGAAATTTTGAAAATTACATTTAAGATCACACATAAGAAAAAAAATCACACCTTGACATCATAATTTAAATTAACAATGGCATTCTTCAAACACTTTTCCAACACTACCTTGAATAGGATCTTCAAAAGGGTTTGGTTGATCCCACAAAATTACAAGTATTCCCACCTCATTATGGTAGGAATCAGGTAGTGGTATGTTATTGGAATGTGTAATTTTCAACCCGTGACATGAAAAGGGATCCAGCATGCATACCTCTAACATTTGTGTCTAAACAAGCATCTATATGGGAAAATTTGAGTTATACATAGAAGAATAAATTGGATCCCATGATGTACCCAAATATAATGTAAAATATTAGGCAAGTTTTATTTTTAATTTCATATATATAATCAAAATGGAGAGCATTAATCTTGGGTGGTAGAATCTAGCCCATTGTTTCTTCTAAAACTAGGGATGCCTATAAATCCCTTCAAAACTCTGAATTAGCTATTCAAAAGTTGAAATAGACTATCCCTAAGTTTTATTCTATATTTATTTAAAATTTCAACATTCTTGGTCTTGAATCAAGACTGGTATAGTGATATTATTTGGTTGATATCATGTTCTATTTATGCTGGATTTACTAGGTTGAATTTCCAAAATATTGTCTTCCAATGTGAATTTCTTAGTGATCCAAAAAGATTAATTATTCCCAATTGAATGTGATGCATTAAAATGAAATGTGAAAATAAAATAAATTTCATTTGGTGTTTTATGATGATTTTAAACATTTTCCATGTAATGGTTCACCTTAAAAAATAAATACACTCATAATGTGAAATAACATTCAAAATGTAAGATACAGTAAACATTGTGTTTATGAATAATGACGCATACTAAAATTAATTAGTATAACAATGAATATTAGCCTTTTCTAGTAAATAATCAATCATTTATCATAAATATATATGTTCTATACATATATTCCCAAAAATTATTTATAGATAAATTATTTTGAATCATTCTGTTATAATTTTCAGTTATCCTTTTATTAATAATTTGTTCATTAAAAAAGACATTTGGGGGAAAACATGGCCATTTTCGATGAATCTTTAAGTTCAATGATTTTGATACAAGATCCAAGGTTATGGTTTCATGATCTGCAAAATAATAACCATGAAACAAGTATCATATATATTCAATAAATACACTTTAATTACTATTCATATAAAGTGGTGATAAAAAAGGAATCACATCACTTCGTGGAGGTGGTAGTCCACGCGTACGCACGAGATGATTTTTCCAAATTTGGATTGATGTATGGAATGAAACATATATAATAATGCACCATTATATAATCATAATTATATCATTAATATCATATAAATTCATTAAATAGATCCATATTTTAATCCTTTTTAATAAAAAATGTAAAATGATTGAAATCCCTTCATGGAGGTGGCAGTCCAAACAAACACATGAGTGAAATTGTAAATTTATAATGGATGGGATGTAGATACAGAATGTATATAATATTAACATAAATGCAATAATAGTAATTCATATAATTATTAAAAAAATTCAAAAATTTTATATAATATTTTGTAATGTTAAAAGAAGAAATAAACATGAAACCTATTGGTAAGAACATATACATATTCTTCAGGTGTCGTCCATTTAAAAGAACCTGAAGGATTATTGTATGGATATTTTGGGAAGAAACGGAACTAAAGGTAATGCATATGAATGTTTGAGGAGTTTTTATATATTGATTTACATAAAGGTCTATAGTGGTGTGTAGATGTGTGTAGAAAAGGTGGCCTTTTATACGTGAGGGGTGTGGCACAATTATAATTATTACTAAAATAAAAAATTAATAAAGTCACTCTCGATGAAAAAGGGGCTCCAAATTTGATCATGATTTAAGTTATGATGATATAGGATGAAATTAAATTTTTCTATTATGATTTATTCATGTTTTTAGTTCATTATAACCCTTATATCATTATTTTTACTCTATGTTATGCTTTTTAGCCAACGCAACAAAAAATATTTTTTGAAAAATGCATTTTTAATCATAAAATAAGATTTATCGAAAAAAATGATGATGATCAATGTAGAATTATTTAAAACATTTAATAAATGGATCTTATGTTACATTATAAAAAAATTGAAAATGGAATTATAATTTTTAAGTTAAATTGTATAATGGAAAGATTTGAGAATTTTTAAAAAAACTGGCATTTTTAGTTATCCACTCAAAAATCATCCTTTTCAGAAAAAATAATAAATATTAATTACATGAATATTAATAAATAGTGATTTATAATATAGAATAAATATTAACCAATAATTTTTTTGATATTGGACGGAATTATGTACAATATATGTGCTCAAAATGTAATAAAGGTGTTTTTAGAGAAATAGAATTTTTAAATCCTAATACAATTTTATTACTATTCTTTTTCTAATAACCATGATTAAATTTTTTTCCAATTAATTAAATTGGATACTTGAATTTTACTATTTCATTATAGTCATTTATCAATGATGTTTAATTTAATCTATTATGATAGAAATATATTACACACATAAAAATGATATCATTAAAATATATCTTTTACATTCAAAATATTTTCTCTTAATTTCTAACCAATTTTTAATTAATGTATGATTTATTATTAAATTTATACTTGTGTAAATAGAAATTTTTAATAATTTATTTATTCATATTCATAATCTATAATCCAATCTCTAGGAAATAACTTTCACGTAATAATTTTTCAAGTGTATATCACGGTTTTTTTAAATTTGGTGTTGCGTGTAAAGAATGATATCAAGGAAATCAAATTTATTTATAGAGAAATATATCATAAAATATCAGTTTGTTACACTTATGTATTAATCAAACCAACTGTTTACATTACCTCATGAATTCCTTTACATATTTCAATGGCTTTTGAATAGTAGTGATGGTCCAAGGTGATACCATAGTGAGATTATACCCCTTATATTAGATATAACCAAATAGAAAAAATAACATACAACTAAGAATCACATTATTCAAATAAATAATATTACATCATATACAATTAATTTCAAAAATAAATTAAAAACTGCATGTTGTATTGAACCTAATTATCTGAATGTTACTTCAATTTGGAAGACACTACTAAGATCTCCCTTGGGAAGATCATATAAAATCCAAACAAAAAAGTAAACCAAATAGAAAACAATAACGTAGTCTAAATTTCAAACCTCTTCACATTTACTGAATCTTACAAACCAATCCATTTGAACCATGAAAAAATGGGTCTCATTCTTACCAATTCCTGTGACCATGATGTCTCTATAGGTACTAATGTTCTATGGATTCCTTAATAAGAGTGTAAGTATAACTGAATAGGCCACCACCAATTGTTTCCTTAACATAAATAGTAAATATAATGCATGTACAATGTGTATTAAGAGTATAATCATATAATCATTAAGAATGCAACAAGTAAATCACCAATGATCCTTGAGATCTATGGTGAAACATGAGGATAAACAGACCAACTTTGTATTGTGGAAAATGTCTCAGAACATAATGCATTACCACCCAAGGGGAACAACATCTTACCTCAATCCCTTTGTAAATCATACAAATGGGTCATCTTTTCCCTTTGGGACCACATATATTATACACATAGGGGAATCATTACTCTATGGGACCTCATATATCATACATTTTTGGGCATCATACATCCATGTAATCCTATATCTCATAGACCTACCAAAATATCCCCTCATTGAAACCTCATATAATATAAAATCTATGAGACCGTACCACCCTAGAGCCACATATAACCATCACCCAAGGGAATCATATCTCCCAACAACTGCATATAGAATGTATCGAAATTAATGGCTTAATAACACACCCAAACCCAAAAATATCCTAGGTCATAATCTTAGTTGCATATAATATTATCTGCACCACCTGAATATTTGGATATCACCATGAAAACCTCTGTGCATTAATCCTCTCTAGGGTTAACATATGACTGGGGTACCCACTATGGTTTCCTTTGTTACATCATAGTCTAAACACCCCATATGAGTTCCTTTATCTCTTTACAACTCAAGCGTATATTCCCATTACATTGACATCATGTACAACTATATATTCATTCTCTCAGTATAAGAAAAGATGTCACAAAAGCACCATCATATAAAATAAAAGTAATAGAGTGGAAAAAAATATACATCACCTCATATGTTAAACAAATTCAGTCCTCTTAAACCAATCCTATAAATAAATCCTTTCTATTTTATCCCTACTCTGAGACACACACATACAAGTAGAGGAGGAACATTTATCCACACGTAAATCATCCGGCTAAAAGTGTCTAAGGTAACTTAATATTTCATATGTATTATCCCTATGCCAAAAAAAATCAATACATAACTCTCTTATACCAATAGGATACTTGGTAAAGATATATCGGGCCTACTATAATCATATCATGGAATTTAATACCCTATAGAGTTTTTAAGTCACAAATCTCATATTTATAGTCATTTCTATAACAATCACTGATTTCGAAATGAATCTAGTACTCAAGGGTCCATCAAGACACAAGGTAATACCATTATTCTCATTTTTTCAATGGAAAAAAAATTAAAATATAATTCAATTTCAATCACACATAATGGGTGAGACTGAATATCACCTGATATATAATAAAATTTCTAAAACATAGGGAGATGTTTTAAGACTACCTACTTCAATCAAAGTTATTCCCTTTAAACTAACAAAGCAATAAATTTCCCCATATCATCCAATCCAAACTGACAGTCTCCCAACAACAGAAGTCCCTAACTCTATCACTAAAACATAAATAAATAATAAAATGATTATAATCAATCTAATAAATTATCGCATAATTAATTCCATAATTAATACTTAATGAATGATCAAAGTATTACTCATCGAGTGATCTTCCATAGCATATTATTTAAGAAAAAGGGTGTTCACAGCCACCAGTATCCACTCTGAACTATAACATAAAAATACATAAATAATCACAATAATTATTCCACTAATTTAACATAAATTGATATAAACAAACAAATAAATAAACGAGTTTCATACCTTAATGAGACCCCATGAAACCGTCTTTGAACATCCTCTTGATTACCCAACTAGACAACCTAAAAAAAATCACTAAAATTCCATCATAATTCGACAATGATCAGGTTGAATTTTAATCAAACACAAGGAGAAATCACAATAAACTAGTGGTAACTCAAAATTAGTATGTGTTGATGAAAATTGAGGTTAATTAACTCTTTAAATAATGAATAACCCCACCTCAAATAACATTTATTTAAAGATGTTAAGAGAGTGGAAATAAAGAGAAATAGAGTTTTTCATTTTAACTTCTATATGAATAAAAAGGATGAAATATAATAGGTTTTTCAAATTTAGAAACCCCCAAAAAATATATTCATTTCCAAGATTAAAATTTAGAAATGTGTATAAAATAAGGTAAGGCTTACTTATGAAAACCATTATGTAGGGTCCCTAGTAACCCATATGTTTCATCTAGATAAATCAAAAATTATTTTTTTATTTTATCATTAAAATTATCATTATATAATACATTTTTCAAATCTAATTTTTAATTATCCTTCTAGGGATTATTATTCAAAACTTCATCTCCTTTAAATATTATTCTTTTCCATGATCAAAATTTGGAAATTTCATTAAATATTTTTAAAATTTACTTATAAAAATCCCTTATGTATAACCCCTGGTAACCCATACATATCATCAAGATTATTCAAAATGTCTTCATATATTTTATTATTATAATTCTTAATCTATAATGCACTTTCGAAATCTAACGTTTCATGCTACTTATAGAAATTCTTCATTCAAAACTCCCTCCCCTTCAGAAATTATTCTTCAAAACCCCGTCTAAAATTGTTTCCTATAAACTCCTTGATAATATTTCCCTCCATTAATTTTAATCTAAAATATGAGATAATCTTATGTAATTACTATTTCATTTTATCTCAACTTCTGAAAGTTTAAACACTTATATAAATTTTAAATTAATTATCATCACTTCCATAAGTTCCAACTATTATACTATTCTACTACATATTCCATTCATATAAATTTCCTGCAACCAAGTTTAACCCAAAAATATTATCCACAGAAAAACCTTATGTAATAGGACTTAATCAAATATCCTTATGTATAAAAAATATTACTTATATATAATAAATAATATCCTTCTGTATGACCATATATAGGGGTTTCCTTCACAAGAAAGTTTTTCCCATTATGTAGAAAATTCAAACGTAATAGGTTCTTAATATTTATGGGTTTTCACTTAGATAGATGAACCAATACATAATATTTTCACAAACATAAAGTTATTCACATAGATAGAAAACCCCATATTAAATATTTTCCCTAACACATAGGAGAATTCCCTTGGCCATGTTTCTGTATACACTTTAATAAAATCATTAAAAATGCCAAAAGAGTATATCGATTTGTATGGTTATTTCAATAGAAACATTTTAGTGATGCATTTCAAAAAAACCATATGCTTTGTCAACAGAACATATATAAATAGATAATATCAGCACTTTACTATATTAACCTTATAGGGTTCATGCACTTCAAAAAGTTATAATTTTTGAAATTGATTATGGAGAATATTTTGGAAGAATTATTTCTATATGTTTAGTTTTATAGTGATATTCTTGATTTTAAGTGTATGAGAACTTCTAATCTTGATATATATATAAGGGATTCCAAAATTAAAAAATTTTATTGACAAAAATAACTCTTTCATTTCATAGTGTTCATATTCCAATATATATTACTTTTTTGAAAGTTAATTATGTGAGCCAGTGTCAACCCTTACACCCCAACTTTTATTCAATTTACAAAAAACCTACGACCACTAAAATCCAATCAAACCTATAAAATAAATATTATACCAGATGAATAAAAAGATCAAATTTTCTATTATTTTATAAAATACCCTTTCGTACTTCACTTTACCATTAAAGACACCTCATAGGGCTCCAAAAACTTCCAGAAACACCTCTTAAAAATGATCCAACACTCAGGATTTTGATCAAAATCCTTTTCTAAAAAATACACCTCTTTAAAACCCAAAAAAAAAATTTCCTCTTATTTTTAAAGACCCATAAAATTCATGTATTTAAACCCTCCCCACCATAATTTTCAATTATCCAAGAAGCCTTCTCATGTATCCTCTCTGAACAATCTCAATAATAAAATCATATTTTTCCAACTAGTTATGGTTCTGTCAACATCATAGAAAAATCAGTCCCACCTCTCAAAAATATCCTAGACAGTGAATAATGCTATAGATTATTTTCCCTAATTACATAAAAATGTCATAATTCATGTGGAATTTAGGAAATTTTAATTACCTAACTTCACACAACATCATGTGATGTTTTTTTTCTATACCAAAACATCACTCACCAAATGATACACCCAAGAATAATACAAAAATCCACACTATAATATGTAATTTCATTCCCATGACTCTATTCATAATAAAAGGCATAGCCTCAGTATTCATATAAACATATGTTTCATGAGAAACGGTATTCAAAAAAATTGGGTTTTTTCCTAAAAATCATACCTATTCATACCATCCAATAATAATCCCATGTTTGGAAGCAATCAATTATCTTTCGTATTGAAATATTCTAATTCTTATTAATTAACACACACTTAGGGAATTAATATTTACCATAACCAACATGGAACCTTTCATACAAGCACCATCATAACAGTAGAACTGCATACAGTTGAATCCATTATCATATGACTCCCAATGATAATAAAAAACTACTCAAAATTATCATCATGTATTTTTATCAGTTATGTTGTTCTCCCAAAAAAATAATTTATTTATCATTGATCCATAAAATGATCCTTCCCCTTATAAACCATCAAATAAAAATCGATATACATGATCCTCACTAATAATTATTCTATAGATCCTCATTTTAATCCCCAATCTAGTGTTTACTGATACATTGATACTCTGTGAAACTATTGTCAAACAACTCCCCTAATTTTCCAACATAAAACCGGTCTTAATTTAACTAAATTATGGTACATTACCTACCATTCTAATTACCACATTAATCTTGAATTTCACCATATTATATGCCATGCCTAGTTTTCTAGCATCCCCTAATCACATTGGTCAATAACTCACTATATTTAGGGAACTCTTCTTATTCCTTATACATCACATCGAGAAACTCACCCCTTTATAATTTCACAATACCCATCAAAAATGATATAGCCATACACATCTTTCCATATAATATCTCTTCACTAACATGATTTGATTATCTCGATATATATATATAATCTCATGACCCCTCAGTCAATCCACTGTTATACTACAATAATCTAAACTCTCAACAGTCAAATCACAATACATCACTTACACGATTAAAATCAACACTTTCCCATACCCCTTGAGAAACCCCATCTTTAACTAATCCATGTCATAATATTAAAGTTCAACACAATTTTTTCCATTATTTAGTTTCAAAAGGGTATATCACACCTTTCCATTATAATTTCATATCTTATCAACATACACATAGGATGATCCAATGATCCCATCAATAACTAATGACCTAACACCAGTAGTTGAGAACTAAGGAGTCTTGGCCTCCGTTAAAACACATATAAACATCACAGGTTCCTATACCAAAATAGTTCATAAGGGATCAATCAAATATATATCCAAATATCCTACCACACACTATAAAGGCATCACTTATCACTATTATTAATTTCCATCTGTCTTTATGATCTCACCCTATGAGTCAGGTGACCATCCCAAATCAATTTTCAGATCCTAAATATTTCAAAAAAAATCGACCTTTGACTTGTACCACATGTCCTAAATGGCCTATCATTCCAAATCATACAACTTACCATGCCTTCTGTGTATGTTATAAGTATCACAAGACATATGAAATACATGATTTCACATGAACAATACCTTAGGAATCTCGATGACTATATCACATGCCGTAGAGAACCTATCATCCCTCTACCTCAAACAAAAATTATCCTCCATGATTTTTTATTAACATTATATTTATGGTAACCTCCACACACATATACCTCATACATGATTACACCTCATGATCATAAATCTTAAACAAAATTATTAAAACATCATTCCATTTCGGAAGGTGCTCATAAGCCTAGGATAAACATTTCAATGGTTACCCTATTATATCACAACCCATCTAAATGAATAACAAGACAACACAATGATTCTCAATCATAACACCTGAATCGCAAATATTGGAATTCTCTACACAATATCATTACTCTCTCCCACTTATTCTATAAACCTCAACCAAATAATTCACAACATATAACGAAATATCCATTATCTAATCTGGAATACCGCAAGGCACTCATAGGCCAATACATGCACACTAATGTTCTTATATACATAGATATTAGGCATATAATACTTTGGATTCAACCCACTCTCTGGTATTAATCCTCATCATGAATCCATGTACCAGAATACCCCCTTGAAGATCAAAGTCACATACATGTGCATATAAATGACATCACTCAATGACGACATGTATCAAGTAATATCATACCCATCTAGTTTTTTAAATTAAAATGGTACCATGAATTTAATTTATAAATCACAAAATAATTCAATATTGACCCTTTAAATAACCAAATCAAATATTTTATTTTCCTTTAAAAAAAAAATATAATGTCTAGTTTTTTTAATTGGTGTTCCAACATTACGTTCTTTAGAAAAACACTAAATAAGTTATTTTTGACACATTATATAACTAATACCTATTTATTTTCCATTTTGTTAAATTAGATTCAAAATACCACATAGTCACAATCATGTCATGTGAACATAATTTATTGAGAGAAGTCATAATGACACACCCACTTACCACCCAGGTCTAAGATAAATATTATGTAAATAAAATAAAATAAAAAATCATATTTGATAATCATCATCAAATCATTGTTTGGGAAGAAAACCCAACTTTTGACCTCATGTACTTCTATTGAGACCACGAGAATAAGGATCATTATTCTTTTAGAACATCACATGTTTTAATCTACCCATAGTAGAAATGAGAAAATCAAAAGTCCCCTTCCCATGATTGAGTGGGCCAAAAATGGATAGACTTTACACCCTACTCACAACACAAATTCATCCTTTTAAAACCAAATTAAACTCAAAAAAATCATGGAAATATAAATATATAAATTAAGAAATATCATAAGTGATTAAACTATATTAGATTATGAGTTCTAAATGAATAATAGAGAAATTAAATCTTAATTTATATTCATTGAATGATAATAGAGATTACTGGCATATTACTATGTACAAGAGATAAATATAGTTGGTTAATAATTATATATTACACTTTAATATCGTATCTAATCATTAAAACCACACATTTATATGAAATTATAAGGCATGTACATTTTACATGTTAGTAGATAAACAATTTAAACTTTATCTCAAGAAAAATGTTCGACGTATCTTAGATATCATAGTAGGTATTCCAATATGGTAAATCATTATGTATCAATGAAATTTTGAATATTTTTAATTTACTATAACTCGATTAGAAGATGAAAAATTCCATTATTCCTTCTAACCCTAGAGATAACCTCTTACCATTGGATGCACATTGAGTTAAACAATCATCTATTCCAAAAAATTTACTTAAATGTAATTCTCATAAATTAATATCATGACAAATACAATTTAATTAAAATAATAAAAATCTCATGACTTAATACATTTCAAATGAACCTATAAAATCTTAAAATACATAGGTAATTTATTTTCCTTCACTAGTATCATGTACTGTTCCTCCATATCATTACATTAACTAAATATCTACTAAGTCACAATGTAGCCTTGAACATTCTTGATCTATCACCTTTGTGAAACATTTCCACCAAACATTGGATTCCTATTATCATTCCTAGTTCCTGCATTTTATCATCCAGAAACATAATAATTAAATGATAATTTAGGTAAATATTTTTTTTTCTGGACTTGAATATTGGAATTTTATCCATGTGGATTGAAACTAGTCTATCATAGAAAAGAAATCATCTTTGTTAACTTCTCCCAAGTTCCATTAACAAACAAATTTACCATATCATTTCTTTATCACCTTTAATTGTAGATTTATATACTATTTCTATTGTACATAGTGTAATATTCAACTAAAATCATGAAATTTAGCTAACAGTTATTCACTTATATGTATAAAGAAATTATTTTTCCCCATCTAGATATTTGAATCACCAATGAATTCGTCATAAATATATCCATGTAACAGTTATTACATATCAAATTACAAGGATTTAACTTCCAATTCATTAAAATACTGAAGAAAATTTTTTATACCCTCTTAGTGTGTCTTTCCAGGCTTCGACATAAATATAGTTAAAACTCCAACCAAAAAAATTATATATGACTGAATACAAACCATTGAATATATTAAGTTCCTCACAACTAAATGAAAACAAACTTTTCTCATATATCGGTTCTCTTCTTCCTATGTTAGTGTATATACATTGGATAAAATTATGTTTTAGGAATGTGGAGTTCATTTTTTCTTATATTTAATTATTTTAAATATTTGGTGATCTTCTTGATGTAGTCCTTATAAGATGAAAGAAAATTTATATCCTTCTTTTATCTTTCAATCATCATCTCCATGATTTTCAGAGCATACCCCAGATCCTTCATCTCAAACATTTTGGATAAATTACTATTCAAAAATTCAATCATTTTAATTCATGAACCCACTAGAAGCATTCCGTCCACATAAAACATCAATATAATGAATGTTCTATTGATCCACTTCTTTTAGTAACAATAATGGCATACATATCACTTCATGAAACCTTCTTCGATTTAACTGAATAAAAAAGTTTATTTTATTTAATCGAAACCTATGTTAGTCTATACTGTACTTTCATCAGCTTGTAATCAAAATTCACGTTCCCAACATCCATGATTCATATTTGATGCTACATATAAATTTATTTCTACAACTCTCTCAAATGGAAGGTAGTTTTTACATAAATCTATTCTATGTATATATTTTCTGATGCTATCATTCCCAACATCATCTATATATTTATATGTCTAACAACCAATGATAATATTTGTGGGAAATAAACATCATCCTTTTATTGATAACATTTTTTATAAACAATTTGTATCCATTTAATCCATTATATTCCTAATTAAATTGAAAACCCCACTAATTCTCTACGATATTCTACCCTTTTATTAAATCAGTGACTTCCAATGTTCCATTGGATTGCAATTTGTTATTCCATATATATTTATATTTTATTTTATATCAAGAAGAATTGACAAACTTTTTTTCAAGGTGACATAAATATATGTTTACATAAATATTAAAGGAATAACTATTAAATGGAAATTAATATTTAATGTTTCTATCAAGAACATATCATTGCTTGATACAAGATAAAATAACATTTTATCCTTGTAGATATTATTGTTATACTATTAATTCTTAATTAAATGTTATTATACTATTTGAATAATGAATATTTTTCACAAGAATGAGGAATTTTTAATGACTACTATGGTTTGTTGGATGTTTAGGAGTTAATTATTTAAAAAAGTGTGAATTGAGACATTGTAATAATTATTTCACGAGAAGGATATATTTGAGGAGGATTCTTATTGTGATTAGGGTTTTTAGAATTTAAAAATTTTATATTTTTTTTAAAATTAAACAATAAGTAGTCATGGGAATCGGCTCAACTACCAGTTGAAGATATTTAAACCACACCTCGAGATATATAAAGGCTAGGATGAGGTAGATACTATTAATGGTAAATAATGGTGTATTAATGTAACACATGATTCCAGGGGAACATGCATGATGCATAGGGTTCACATGATGCATCACACAATATGGTGTTTCTTGTATTTTACCCAGAGTCAACTCGGGTGTCATGTTTGAGAGGTGAATACAACATCAAGCCCTATACATAATTTTATATTTCAGGAATGAGTTTTATGTGATATAATTATTAAGTTTGTGTCCTATCCTCCACTAAAAATGATATATAAAAATGGGAGATGCAAGATTTTTTCTGGAAAAAATGTTTGATCAAGGACCACATCATCTTCATACGATGGTTTGGGGTTTCCATATCTCACTCAAGCCCATGAAAATAGTGACTCTTTTAAATAAACCTATTGTATAAGTATAGGTCTTAACATGATCTATGATTGTCCATATCATGTTAAACTGACAACATCAAGAAATCTTGAATCGACTGTATGAAGTTGGTTTGATCAATTATAGGTGCATGGTAGGATAAATGATTGTATGGATTAAAATGAATTTACCTTGGGTAATAAAATTCAAAATTATGAGTGAGACATATCATGAAATGCAAATATAGTGAGATGGATCTACCTTGTAATAGAAAATATGTTAGATGGCGATCTAACGATGATCTTCATGGATTTATTAACAATGAAATGGTCATGATACTTTCCAAGAATGAGAGTCAATATACCAAAAGATCCATGGGAAAGAACCAAGGATGTTGGGATATTATAAAATCCGTGAATAATATTTGATTCATGTTTTTGTATTTGGTTTGACATCAACCTAAGATCAATATGACTATTTGATCGATTTCTAAGAATAAAGTTGCATTGTACATGTCTGTGTGGAGCATGTATCTGTCAAGTGATCTTCTAGGTAAATGATCTCATCATACATGATACAATCATGTAACAATATTTCATAATTTTAGAATATTTAGACACATCTAAAACTATTCCATGAGATATTCTGCATGCCACTTATTGATGATCTGTAACATAAAGGATAAGTTGAAGTTATTTACCAAATGTTTATGGATTGATTAATGAAGTTTAAATGAATTTAAATTTTGTGCTTTTTAGAGGAGATGAGGATGTGACTATTTATATATCACATCATATTATGAATAATAAGACTCTATTATATATAAATTGATATAATGAAGTGGATTTTATAGAATTTATTATGATAATTAAAATGAGAAAAATATCATAAAGAATTGAATATAATGTTCACCTTCTAATCAATATTTGAGGAAACATCATATTATGAATATGAATATAATTATTTAAATATTATTATATGAATGTTTTCATGATTTACCGAAAAACCATTCTAAGAGATAGATGCATCAGTTATAAAGGGGAGTAGTTGAGAAAAATCCAAGATTCCAAGAAGGACACATACATTTGAATTAAATGATTGATGAGATTCCAGATCACACCAAATATGGATGGATATTCAAAACCAATAAACATTTTGCAAGAATACATTTATGTACTTGAAATTATATACAAGCCGACTAATGACTTCCAGATCGTAGAGGAGGATCATGTTAAGATTCATGTGATATTTCTACCATTGGATCAATACAGAAGAAGATGATCTTGAGGTTTGGGTGTCTCGAAAATTTTGGAAGAGGCTCATGATTGCGGTGTATAACCAGTCAAGAAAATGGTGGATGGTTTGGGTGTATAACCAACCATGGAATAATAGTTACCCATTAGGGTATAAGGCCATGATTAATTAGAGGATCGACTATTTAGGCATATAATCAGTTGTTACCTAATCCATTATAATTTTGGACAAAATTATAGTGGTAAATCATTATGGGTGAATCTAACCAACATGGAAAAGAGTATGTCTTAGTAACAACCCATGTAAATCTCATGGTTAGTGCTCTATATTATTATTATTTCATATGAGGTGATGTTTAGAGATTATATTCAGTGGATTGTTAACATTAACTATTTTAATATGTTATGTTAAATAATGGATGAATTCATAATATAGGTCAATTATTCACCCCCAATGGTTCATTTGTCTTTGGGATCTACAATTGGTATTAGATTAACATTCCCTATAAATATCGAAGAATTATTAATGATGGAAATTTATAAATCCATTCATGTGAATAATATACCTACCTCAAAAGAAATGATAAACACTTAAATGATATCATTTCCCTTATATTAATAAATTTAAAAAATGGTAATGTAATAAAAAAAATTGGAAAATTTTACCAATCTAATGGAATTTTATGGTCATTGATAGTTTTAAATAAATTTCATAATGAGTAATTTGATGGGAGTAAATGACAATTTTTTTCATTATCCTCAAAAATTAATTTTTTTTTGAAATAAATCTCTCTGATTCATTTAGGAAGACAACATGGTGAATGAGATGGAGAAGGAATAAGAAATTCCAAATGAGAGAAAGAATAAGGGATTGAAGATGGGAAGGCTTAAGAAGTTAGTGAGATATGTCAAATAGAAGATAGTTGTAATGAAAGAAGAACTATGTGAGACAAAATAAATACTTATTCATGTTCTAAATGAGATAACAAAATCAAGATAAGACTTCAATAGTTTCATAATGGTATAATTTTAGTTCTCAAAATAAAGTGACAAGGGAGTTCCAATGGAGAGTGATATTTTGTCCATGAAAGATATTGGGAATTATTACACATCATAGGAAAAGAGGACCATGATAAACAGATCATATCCCCTAAGACTAAAGAATGATTATACTATAGTAGGACATTTTTAATGTAAATCTAGATAGATCTAAAATAAGAATTGATGATTAAAATTACAAGTGTATTATCAGTTTTTGTGGATGTTCTGGACAAAAAACCATTATTTACATTAATAGCATACCATGTTTTAGAGATTATTCTCGAATATAGGGGTAATATTTGTGAGAAAATGAAGTCAAAATCTATAATAAGATAAATTGTGACAATATCTACACAAAACTATCCAATAAAACAAATTAGGAGGTCTATATGAAGTATTTGGATGTTTTAGACTATAATTATATAAATAAAATTATACATGAATGGGTTGTTTAAAAAGTTTATCTATGAAATTAAATAGAAGAAAAATTAGAATAAAATAGATGAAAATTAATGTGATGAGAATACCATGAAAAATGATCACACAAAGAAAAAATTTCTAAGTGTTTTTCAAGACTTGTAGAAAGTGGATAAAAAATGGAGAAGAATAAAGAGGATATTGAGGATAAATATAAGGAAAATGTTATAGAAGACAAATATATGAAACTTAAGGAGGAATGTAATGGTGGTAACTTGAAGTTTCTGATGAATTCGAAGAGCTATGAGAAAACTAGGCAGGGTTTAATACAATTTATGGCAATCCTACTATCCAAAGAATACTTTTTGAGGAAGTAGAAGAAATCAAAAGGCAAAGATGGTTTCCTATTATATAAAGATAATAATAAAACATTTTTCCATAAGTAATAATTTCAAAATAAGATGTTCAAAAATCATTCTATCAATATTTTTTATAGGAAATGTGTTCAGATATAAAGTAATGAGTTTCCATGTTTAAGAGGAAACTCTAAGCCTCATTGTTTATTCTAAGAAACCAAGGGGTACCACATTACTCTCTATTATTATATCTTATTTTTTATAATATTTAAGGAACTATGTGAAATGTTTAAGGATTTTAATTTTTGATAGTAATGAAAATGAGAGTATTCATCGAGTTACATAGTTGGAAACTAACTATGATTAAGGTGAAGTAAAGGGAACCCCTTTAGGGTAATTTTTTTTGAAGAATCTATCATACATTTAAAATTCAAAAAATATGGAATTTTTTCACTACATTGAGAACTTATGGAATGAGGTATAAAAATCACACTTCTATAATTGTACCCATATTGTATTCAACATTTTTAGAAATTGGAGTGTTGGTTGTTAGAACATGAGATAATAGGGGAGTCATTCATATTTCACTTGAACTTTATGATGTGTTTGTTAAATTGTGTGAAATAGTATTTTTAGACTGAAATCTATATTTTAATGTCCCTAGAATTAGCATTTGAGAATAATATCATAATTTGGTGAATTTATGGATAGTATAAACAACCATAGTTATTTCTCTCTTATTTTGTCTACCTATTTTTCCCATGTATATATAGATTTGAATAAATTCATTATCTTATAAAATAAATATATGGGATGTATTCCTTTCCTAAAAAAATCAAATCATTTTATTTAGAATTAATATGGGAAACATGTATGTTGGTTTGAGAAAAATGAATGAAAGGAGATGATATGAGAAGTCCCCTCAAATTACCTTTTATTTATATTATTATTAAGAGGGATAGATAAAAATAAACATGCATATGGACATAAATATTGATTGGTGGTATTGAAAAACAATGGGGAGATTACTGTGAAAATGGATGTGTTGAAATATTAGGGACGGTGTCATATTTTTTAGAAATATATATTTATGTGTGATGATTTTTTGTAATTATCTTCATGAATATATGATGACAGTTCTGGATTTGAGATCTCTATCTATAATATCTTAGTGAAATAATTTCATTATCCATAAAAGGAATATTAATCTTAAATAACAATATAAATATTATTTGGATAATTATTTTAATGGATCATGAAACGCTAACATATAATTGATTTCATGAATCTCAAAGTAAACTTAAGGAAACTAATGATGTAATGCATGGAAGCTAAAAATAGTAAAGTTATTTATCTTGTGGTGAGGACAATATATGACGATTTAAATACATGTACGAAATTTTATCAATGCATGTGAAAAAATTGATTGTATGTTCATCTTATAGTGGTCTATATAAGTTAAATTAATTTATGTCTTAAGATAATTGATATTACACAAGTAGATTTAGTTATGAAATGAAAAATATTATTTATCGAAAATAAAAATGGGGATTATTGTGTTTACTAGTGTTTTGAAGAGAATGTAGTATTATAATAACCAAAGTTTTTATTATATAGTTCTCAATAAATAAAGTTCATTTCATTGATAGTTTTCTTTAAATATAACATTGTGTTTTAATAAACCATGAATTACTTCTATTACCAAGATATATGATTCATTGGTATTAATAAGTCTAACTAATCTAAGAAACTGGTATGGTATAAAAATGTATAAAATTAATTCTTTGGATATCAATTTATTATAAATCAGATTAAGATCTTTTTAAGGTAAAAAATAATTTTTTCTAAAAATTATATTCATGTGTGTTATGTGTTTTTATCTTATAAAAATAAATTTATCACAATTCATGAATGATTTTAATAAAATTTATAAATTTTATAATTAAACAATTTTTTTAGCCTTCATATAATTTTTTTAATGCAATGGGGTAAGAAAAACATCAGGTTTTTGGTTTACAATTTTTTTTACCAAAACATTTTTCATTAAATTTATCATACTTATTTTAAAATGGAATTATGAAAATTATAAAAGATGATTACTGAAAAATGGATTTCGTTTTTGGAATCAAGATAATCAAAATTTTTAAATATGTCTTGTATATTTTTTCATTATGAATAGTAACCTTGAAAAATATTTGTTCTTGGTAAGAGTAAAATGGTTAAAAAGGGTTAAAACATAGGGATAATGCATTACATAGTCTCTAAATAAATAGTATAGACTATTGGATGGGTAGGGTTTATTCATAAACATCCATTTTTGAAAAATATGGAAACATTGGGTCTTTTGTCTTCACTTATGAATTTCATTTTGTTTTAAGAAATGGGGAAATGAAAAATATCACTATCTTGTATTTAATATCTCTAACATTTTTTTCATAAGGATAAAATTAGGTGATGTTTAGTTAAAGTTGTTGTTTTACATTTTAATTAATTTTTTATGGTAATTTATCTTTAATTTATTCTGATGGAATATTTACAAAAAAAATCTTATGAATCACTGATACAGTATTTGTTCAAGTAATATAATGTTAGAATAAATGATTTTAAAAATATAAAAATTATAATAGTTTGAATAAATTATTTTATTCCAATAATAATTTTATTAAAATAATAATTTTTCTTTTTTCAATTTTTGATAATAATATTATTCCAATCATTTTTTCTTTAAAATCATACTTTTTGAATACTTTAAAAAATGTCATTAATTTAATATTATGTAAAATAATATTTTATTAATTTAATTGAAATTCATAAAAAATATTATATTCTGAAATGTGAAGGAAATATGGTCGATCATATCTACAATTTTTAATTTATACTCTACCTGTCCTTATACAGTAACATTCTTGACCCTTAAAAAGTAACCAAATAGTATCGTGGTGATTTTTTAAATGCTTATTGGGAGTTAAAACTAAGAGATAAGGGTTTAAAAAACCTAAACTAGAATAAATATTACTAAATATGATAATTTAGGATTATATTCATTCATTATTCAAAATATCTAATTTTTTATCCACTTGAACTAGATAATTAATTTATATTAATATCATACATTATTTATTTTGGAGGGTGCCCCTCCCCTCTATTATAAAAGGGAACCTCCCCCTTCCTTATTCTTAATGTTTTATAATTCTAGCGTAGATAATCCCTACCATAATATCATCCAATATTCATTCCCCATTTGCTATAATGTTTTTTATTTCCAAATGACTATCCTTTCTAGGATTATGGTGTATCCCAATGGAGGTTTCTCAACAAAGAGGTATAAATCTCAACCATGTACTTTAAATATTATTTCTTTTTTTACCACACATATATAAGGTATCCATTCAAAAATAATTGCATTAGTATCTTAAATATATTTAATTGTAATTATGATGTGGTAATAATAACTATTAAACTACTGTTAATCACATAAAAAATGAAAACATAGCGACTGTGTATGTGTGTACCACCACCACTATAAAGTGATTCCTTTTTTTTCAACACCCCATTAAATTGATGGATATAAATGAGGTTCAATCACATAATATAAGGGATTTTGGATTCAGTCTCATTTAAATCAAGATTTGTTTATTCTAGAATTTCAATTGGTGAAATTATATGATCCGTAAATGATAAATCCATTCAATTTTTATAATACTTTTTTATATCATTACTTTTAATGTCATTTGGTGTCATTTTATTATATTTTTATTCAAAATGGCTCATAAAATTTATTTAAGGAATGTCTTCCTTATTTAAATAATTTCATGTGAAAAAAAATTTTTCTTCCATATCCATATTTTCTAAATTGTTTCAAGAATTTTTTTTCTATTATCTAGTGATTATATAATTTCATTTTTACAGAGGTTTTAATTTAAATAACATTTAAAAATAATCTCCTTGTCATTTTTTGAATGAGGTACTTTTATCCAATGATGTGAACAAAATCATTTCTATAAAGATTATGGCATGAATTGAATTTACCAATGTCATTAACAGTCAATACTTTGATTATTACACTAAATGTTTGAAAGGGAAGGAATTTTTTCCATAATATTTCTTATCTTTTAGATATTAAATAACAGGTTTTAAAATGAAAATTTTTATTTTCATCAAGAAATATTATTTTGATCTTTAAAATACATTTTTCATCTATGATAACATTATTTTAGGTAACATATTCTGTTATTGAGATATCATCCAATTAGACCAACCATATTCTTCTTTAGTATGGTTTATTATGATGATAAATATATTTCTACAAAACGTGTTTGTTTACCATGGGGTATTCTTTAATAAAATAATGAAATATTTATGAAACATATTTTGTTTCTATGGGTTATTATTTCATTAAATGATGAATGTTTCATTATATTATGGAAGGTAAATATATGGTTTTCATTATATGAGGTGTGAGTCCTGTAAATTTCTCCAAATTATTGGGTAAATCCTTATATCGTATGTGACAAATTATTAAAATAGTGATTATGTGCTTGGTCCACTATAGGAAATAGGTAGGGATGCTTGATCCACTATGATATGGTAAATGATTAGGGATACCTGATCCACTGTGATATGGGAAACGAGTGGTGATATATGATCCATTGTGAAATGGAAGACATGTTTTGATGCCTAATCCACTATGATATGATGTTCATGGTAGCTAATATTTTAGGTTGGTATGGAGTAAAATATTCTCTTTAGATACCAACTGTATAATCAAAATGATACTAATTATAGTATTATAATGACGATTTACATGCTCAATATAGAGGAGGTGAATTGCCTACTTTTAAAAATTCCTTCGGAACTATTAACGATGGTAATGTTCAAAAATTCTAAACAAGGTAAATTCACAACACCTCTTAGTTCTACAAACATTCTTGATTATGGAAATTTAGTTCCAATGAAAATGATTCTACCTTAAAGCATATAGAATCCCACTAATTAGAGTATACATGTACCAGAATGTATAAGATAATTATACTTTCCTCGACATCCAAAATATAGCGAAAAACATGCAACAATTCAACTAAAAAGTAGTAAACCTTTTAACCCAAAGATAAAGGTAACCAAAAACCTTGGTTAAATGTCCCCAGATTTATACCTTCAATATTGTTTGTCTTACCCACCCAGAGGTAAGCCCTAGATACAAAAAACTAGTGTCAGTCTTGTTATCCCCACAAGACTTCAAACTTTAAGGTAGTAGAAACCTTTGTCTTCCTATCCTCGGAAACCCTCGAATGTATACAACAACATTCAGAGTCACATGAATCAATTATGAACAAGATGTTCAGTACACACAATGCAAGAAAGACACTCTCTCTATAAATCACTCCAGCAGCATGCAATCTCTATATTGATCAACTTCTCTTGAGATATTTCAAATGAGCTCGTATTTATAAGCACATATTCAACGGTAGGTTCCCTCCTCCAATGGTCACATTTTTTATTGAATTTTAGAGGGACCTGTAAATGTGTCACTCAAACAATGGTTGTTTAGAAACAGAATACACGACATTGTTTTATAACAATAAAAAAAGTAAATAAAAAATATGGTTTCTTAACCAAAAACATTTTTCAGAATGAAAGGAAAAAATAAAAGTTCAGATTCAATCCAAAAACACATCGGGTATATATAATACATGAATATTCAGATTCTGTCTTTAAAAAGAATTAGGAACCTGAAATCTACAGAATTATAAGTCTGAATTCATAGAATTTAGTGTTTGAACTTATATGTTTTGGGTTCTGAATTCAAATAATTCAGAGTCTAAACTCAGAAAGTTTGGACTTTGAATTCAGATCCTGAAAATAGAATAATATATATCTAAGTATTTATAATATTCCAAGGTTTTTTCAACGAAATTAAATTTCATACTTAGAAATAAAATAAGTTATATTATAATGAACAATGAATGACATGGTAAGGATAAATTTTCTTTGGGGAAAGAAAATTTCCTTATAAAGGTAAAAAATAGGGAAAAGATATTTGACTTAAGATAGAGTGTTTGTGATTTTCAAAACAAGAAGAAATAGAAATGTTACAAGGAAACCTTATTGACTCAATAATCTACCCCCTTTTATACAGCACAAACATCCTTATGAAAATGAATATTAGGACTTAGGAAATATTTATCTGGAGTTTGAAAATAAAACATATCTCCCTTAGCACATGGGAAATGATGAATATGACTAACTCCTCCATAGGCTTTCGAAACACTGAGGATCGTATTCTTGATTTCTAGATTGAGACATAGAATTTTATTACATACAAAAATCATGATGGATAAGAACTACATCTTATATGAACTCCCCCTTACATTGGGAAATTTCGTCTTTTACATAGTATTCTTTTTAACATTACTTTCTCCCCCTTTGTTATTTTAAAAAAGGATTAAATGGAATTGAGAAGAAAATATGGTACCAGAAATATTAGTGCTAAACAACCAAAAGTATAAAGAGAAACCCAAAATTTCATTATGATTGGAAAAATTTATATAAGTAAAGAAAGCAACTAAAGATCGGAATTGAACAAGATTATACTTCCCTCTCCTTCAGCATCAGCTTCTTTACTATGGTTTTGAGCTTCTTGAGTTCCTTTTGGTCTTCCTATGCACGTTTCAGAAGGTGATCCTTATCTTCTGTTTTCTTTTTTAAGGCTTTGATATTCTCTTTCTGACCCTTAAAAGATTATGCTTGATCCTTTAGAACTTCTTCTTTCTTAGAAATTTTTTCCTCATGTTTTATTCTATGATCTCTTTCCCTCTTCTAACTTTGAGAAACTAAAAACAACTTTCTATTCAGATATTTCACTTCATGAATCTGAGAATTATATTCGAAAGTTATCTTTTCCTCAAATCTATTTGTTAGGCCCTTGATCTTCACATCTTCAGTTTGAAACGCATCCTTGAAACTTTCTATAAACTCATCAAGAACTCTCATGTCTCTTATAGTTTTCTTTGACCAACAGTTCATCTTCATGCCAAATATTTTGTGGGCTGTGTAGTTTATGAAAAAGTTTTTGAAATCAGCCTCAAACATGATGCACTTATCCATCACTATGGATAATGAATCCAATTTTTTATTTAAGGAAAGTTGAAGATTTGGAATCTTGAGTCTACGCATTGAAATATTGGTATAGTCCTAAAAAGCTTATTCAATGATTGGACTACAAAATCATGTCCAAGGGAGGACAATTCCGAATAATAGATTTTTCATGGTGAGGTTTATTTTACTATCTCAGTAGCTTTCCTCTTCGATGAACAACCGACATATTTATTCTTTACCACAACCTTGGTAGGTGTATCAACTATAACCTATATTCCATTATCAATAATCAGAATGACTTCCTCTTTATCAAGAGATTCATGTTCACCATCAGATAGCACAATTATTTTGTCTTCACCAAATTCTTCCTTTTGAGCTCCTGTCTCAGCATCCTCTGGGTCAATAAAAACATTATTGATGATTTCTTCTTCATATGGTTTGTCGACATCATTTTCAGCCCTCTCTTAATCCTTCCCAGAAGTGGCATTCTTTGATGATTCAGCTTGAGAGGTTCAGAATGTTAATTTATCAGAAGGTCTTTCCTTCTCATGAAAATACTCAACATGCTTTATTAGATCTTTAGTGTCACCACTGCCTTCATCATCATCTTCTTCTTCTTCTTACACTTCTTTTTCTTGAGGTTTTTCTAGAGTTACAAACTTCTTTCATGGAGTCTCTGGTAAAAGTTATATTAGGAAGGATTCTGGTAGCGGAATATTCTTGGAAGAATTCTCAGTAGGCTTCAGAAGGTATTGAACTATTTCAGCATCAGACACCTTCTTCTTCGACTTATTGTCTTTCTCTTTCTTGTCAAGTTCTTCTACTGTCTTATCCCTCAAATATTTTTTTCAGCAGGGTCCAAGCCAAACATATTTTCTGCTTCATTCAGATTTTTTGTCTTCTATCCACTTTTCTACAACATCAATAGGATATGATTTTTGTTTCATTGGCTTCAGAGGTGTGGATTGGGTTTCCTTATCCATTGGGGGTTTTTCCTTCTCTTCCACATCCGTCATATTCCTCTTTCTTCCACCATTTTTAGAGGTCTCAGCCACATCCTGTTTCTTTAAAATAGATTCAATGTCATCTTATGTCAATTCATATAATTTTTCAGATTCTATGGAATAGCCAACTTTTAGTCTTCTCAAAGTGTCATCAATTAACAACACAACTTTGCAATTCCTCTATATAGATCTGCAAGGAATTTTTATGGATTCTAAACACTAAACAATCATCTTTGGCAGAATAGTTGGATAGATAATAATCTGATCCTTCACACTTCCATTCTTTATGTTATCAATCGTAACCAAAATATTCTTAACCATGTTTATCTTCCTTAATTTTACAAAGAAATCCAGAATGTGCATATCACATTTCATCAAAGTATCCTTGTCTCCTTTTCTTGGTATGATGAATCCTTGTACCCACAATTCAAGAGTATGATAATTTGTAGTCATGTGATGAATATTTGGAGTCTTAACTTTTGAGAGACCAAGGCCAGCCATTGCATTCACCATACCAAAAATTCCTTGAATATCAGGCATCTTATGAGAACAAAACATAACTTCTCCTTCATAAGGAATATCAACCAAGCTTGCATCCTCAATGTAATAAAGTGAATATGTCTTCCCATAACACTTGAAAGAAAACTTCCTCCTCCCTTATTCCATGAATTAAATTACTGACTCATAGAATTTTATTAACAAATCTGAATATTCCAAATCCAAGGATTTTCTTTTTGAAAGGAAAACACTGTCACAACGATTCGGCTTTATATTCTTAGAGACAATAGAATCATGGTTTGAGAAAAAACTCGGATCAACTAACCTTTCTCTGAATATTTTCCATTCTGAGACTGGTTTGATAGTTGACATATCTTTTTGAGATGATACTTAAATAGAAATTCGGATGTAAGAAAGATATGAGATGTTCTGAATGGTCTTATGTAAGAGGGAAGAGCTTCAACATGTAAAGGATTGAGTTTCAATGTTGTACAACCATTAGGTGGTCCTTTTTATAGGCGTTGAGGCGACGGTTCAACTTCCATACTCAATCCAATGGTTGAAAGACCTTATGTTCAGATCTAACGTTTCAGATGATACCCAAAAAATAAATTTTTATAGAATCGGATCTTTTTAGGTTTTTTTAAGAAAAACATTCGGATCTAAGAAAATGTGAATACAAAAATTGAAAATAGATTAAAATATCAACCAGTTTAAGATGATTATGAAAATTTACGAATGGAAACATACCTTTCAGATTTCTAGGAAGATTATTCTTAATGAGGAAAATTCTTCTTGAAGTAAATTAGATTCTAAAAAATTTGATTACAAAAATTTTAAGTAAGAAAATATTCATTACCAAAATTTTATGTACAAAAATATTCATTACGAAAATTTTATGTACAAAAATCTTCATTAAAAAAAATTTAAGTATGAAAATCTTCATTGCGAAAATTTTAAGTATGAAAAAAATTGGACTATGTGGGAAAAACATTAGACTATGAAAAAAAATAGACTACAAGAAATTTAAGAGTAAAAAATTTAGACTACGAAAAATTTTAGAAGTCTATCAAAAAAATGTGCTCCCCCAATCAAAAAGAGTTGCTTACTATAAGGTGATTGGTCTCAACAGGATGTTAACATGGAAGATTACCTTACGGTTATCATACCTAACTTTTGTTTAATGTATTAAAATCTATTAGAAGGTAAAGATTTTATGAAAATATCAGCAAGTTGATCTTTTGTTCTAATAAATTAGATAATGATATCTTCTTTTTGTGTGTGATCCCTAAGAATGTGATGCCTAATATCTAAGTGTTTTTCATGAGTGTGATGTGCATGGTTTTTACTTAAGGCATTGGCGCTATTATTATCACACAAAATTTTTGTTTTGGTAAAACTCATACCATAGTCTGTAAGCGTGTGCTGCATCCACAACACTTGAGCACAACAACTTCTGGCTACTGCATATTCGGGTTCAAGAGTGGAAAGTGCTACTATGTGTTGCTTTTTTTCATGACCAAGAAACTAATGAATCTTCTATGAAATTACATGTTCTGTATGTACTTTTCTTATCCATTCTACACCCACCAATGTCATCATCTGAAAAACATTTTAAAACAAAATCATTTCTAGATGTTTCAAAGATTCCTAGATCCATGGTTTCCTTTAAGTAGTGAAAAAACATTTTTACTACCTTTAAATGAGATTCCTTGGGATTGTATTGATATCTGGCACATAAGCATACTGAGAACATTATGTCTGGATAACTAGCTGTTATGTAAAGCAGACTTCCTATCATATCTCTAATAGATGTTTGATCTACTAGTTTCCCAACTTCATCTAGAACAAGTGAATTTGAGGTACCAATGGGAGTACTTATACTCTTACTGTTGTCATATCCATACTTTTTTAGAAGATATTTAGTATAATTATGTTGGGATATATAGATTCCATCTGGTTTTTTAGAAATTTGAAAACCAAGGAAGAATTTTAACTTACCCATCATTCTCATTTCATACTCAGATATCATTATATCCGCAAAGAAATTAGTTAAAAATTGCTAAGTTAATACAAATATAATGTCATCATCATAATTTTTAACCATAAAAACATTTTTCTTATATTTCATTAAAAATGGTAGGATCATAATTTCCATTAAAATAATTATTTTGAATAAAAAATCATGTAAGTATATAATACCAAGCTCAAGGGGCTTACGTAAATCCATACAAAGGTTTGGTAAGTTTGTTAACAGGTTCATGATGTTTTGAATCTTCATAACCATGAGGTTGTTCAACAATAACATTCTATTGTACAAAAACATTATGGAAATCACATTTAACATCCATTTGAAAATGTTTTGAAATTCAAGAATGCTGTAAAGGCAAGTAGAATACAAATAGATCAAAGTGTAGCTACTAGAGCATAGGTTTATTCATAGTCTATTCCTTGTTTTTGATTATAGCCTTAAGAAAGCAATCTAGGTTTATTTCTTATTATGATACAATTTTCGTCACATTTAATTCTAAAGACCCATTTTACTCCAATTACAGAATTTTCCATAGGTTTTCAACCAAGGTCCATACATTATTTCTTTTGAATTCATTTATCCCATCTTTCATATCTTTTATCCAGTCATCATCTCATAAAGCTTCATCGGTTCTTTTTGGTACTAATTGGTAATGGAATTCTAGATGCTCAAATTAATTTCTTAAGGAACATATAGTCCTTACACGTTGATTTAAGTCACCAATGATATTATCACTGGGATGATTCTTTAGTAACAACTGATTAGGGTTTTGTAAAACCTGTTCATCAACATGGGGTAGGAAGTCTTCTGGGGTAAATGCTTCTGAAATATTTTCTTGAACATTTTCCTTATCATAGGGATCTTATAACAAAGGTTGATATTCAGTTTTTGAAAACACATCCGAAGATTTAGGTTGAGGTTGTTTAAAATTAAAGGGATAAGTTTCCAGAAATTTGACATGTACTATTTTTTCAATAGTACAAGTTGTTTTATTGAAAACACTATAATACTTAGAATTTGGGGAGTAGCCAAAGAAAATTCATTCATCATATTTTGTTGTGAATTTGTGTATATTATCTTTAGTATTGATAATGAATTCCTTGAAAAAAACATAAGGTAGTAAAGTAAAGGTTTTCTACAATTCTATAACTCATAAGGAGTTTTATTAAGAAACAGTCTTATCAAAACACGATTTATACTATAACAAGCTATACATACAGCTTCTGCCCAAAAATAGTTGGCTACTGTATATTCACTTAACATGGTCCTTATTATCTCCTGGAGAATTTTATTTCTTCTTTCAATAACACCATTTTGTTGAGGTGTTCTAGGTGCTGATAAGTTATGAGTAATGCATTTTCTTCTACAAAAATGTTTCAAAATGTGAATTTTGAAAATATCCTACAGGATCACTATGAATATTTCTCAAAGGAAGTTTTTTCTCATTTTTAACTTGGTCTCTAAATCTTTTGAAATAATAAAAATCATCATAATTATTTTCTAGAAAATAGACCCACGTAAATCAAGTGTAATCATCAACAAAGACAAATATATAATATTTTCCTCCATTGCATCCAGTTTGTGTTGGACCAAAAATATCCATATGCACTAACTATAATGAATAAGTGGTTGAGAATTCATCGGTTGATTTAAAACAAGATTTATTTTTCTTGAAAAAATGATAAAGATCACAAAATTTTGAAGATTCAGATCATAGCTCTAGTAGTTCGTTAACTAGTCTTTTCTTAGAGAGTTTTCATAGGTTTATAAGGTTAAAGTGTCCTAACCTTCTATTCCAAAACCAATAATGATCATCCACTACACTAAGTCAAGGTAGATCTTGGCTCCTATGGTCTTTTATGTTTAATGTGTAAACAATCTCTTTCCAATGCGCAGAAATAATAAAATCATCCTTGGAATTGTGTACTAAGAAATTGTTATTCCTAAAATTCACAAGTTAACTTTTATCACATAATTGAATTATGCTAATGAGTTTTTTATTAAGACCCTTAACAAATAAAACATTTGAAATCAATGATTTCCAAGAAGAACAATGGTACTTATGCCAATAATTTATCCCTTAGCATTATCTACGAATTTTACTTTTCCTCCTTTCGTCTTGATAATCATTCCAATGATGTTTTTGTTACCAATCTTATGTCGGGAACATCTACTAACAATGTACCAAGAATTGTGGTTTGTAATTTCTTTGTTTTCTTGAAAATAAGATTGTTAGACTTTAGGAACCAAACCCTTCTTGGATTTGGAAACTCAACAAAGAAAATTTTTATGAATCCACATTTTCTTTGAAAAAAAAGATTTATGAAAACATAATGACTGAGTATTGTTTAAGGAACAATATTTTTCCCAATGCCCACTAGAGAGACACTTTGTACATAATGGATTACTATAAGGAACAAAATAAATATTAATAAAAATCGGTTTCGAAATAGTATAACCAAATACTGAATTATTATTTAGAGCTCGAATTTGGGAATAAATTTAATCACAATTTTCCTTACATATTTTATTGTTTGAAAAACACTTCCACAAGGAAATTTTTCTGACTTTAATCTAATAAATATGTTCTTAACATAAAAAATTGTTTTAGTACTAGAGTTATGCTAAAAAATATTTTTCTTAGAAATTACCTTTTCATGATCCTTATAATGTTTATCCTTATCTGAATTAACTTCCTCAAGGTTTTTGGAAATTCTTTCAAAATCAATGGTTTTCTTATCAAGATATTTAAGATGATATAATATTTCATTAGTAAGAATCAAAATCCTATAATTTTCCTTATAAATATTTTTCATACTTTGTAATTTTCATTCTCAAGGAGCATAGAAAACCTAGAAAGTCTTGAATAGGTAGGTAAAGTATTACATTCACCAGAAGAAGATTCCTCATCGGAGGATTCATAATATTTACTATCACTAGAATTATCATTCATGGACTCATTGGTGATTGATTCAGCATGGTGTACCTTAGCCATTAAATAATGATTTTCAATAGGTAGTCTGGTTATTAGACCAAGATTCTTCTATCCAGAAGATTCATAATCTGAGGATTCATCAAAAGATTCTCCACCACTTGCACTCCAAGTGTCATTATCTTTCAAAACATTCTTTGCTTTAGCTTTGTATTACATATTTCTAATTATCTCAGAATGATTTAACTTTATATCTTTTATATTAATCATAAGACAATCAGGCCTTATTTATCCAGCTCTTTTGCATTCATACCAAGGGACTTTAGTGTATGTCTTATCCTTTTTTTCTTTCTTATTAAATCTATTCTGTAAGTCTATCTTCCTAAAAATCTTGTTCATCCTTTGAGTAAGATTAGCTAGTTCATACTCAGAATGTTCACTTTCACTTGATTCAGTTAAAATTGTAACCTTCTTAGATTTAGATCTTGTAACTCTCTCAGGACTCTTATCTTTCATAAGATTTGAAGTAGTTGTAAAAGCAACACTTCCATTCCAATTCTTTTTCTTAACATTTCCAGAAACTCTCTTCATTTTATTCTCATGTTGAAAAAGCGTTCCCAAAAATCTCATCAAGAGTAATCTGTGAGTCATTATTATTCTCATCTATAGCTGTTCTTTTAGATTCTCACTCATTATGAATGATATCTATAATCTTGTCTACAAGTGCCTCATCTCCAAACCTTTTTCACCCATGGATTTTAAGATGTTGACAATAGTCATAAATCTCTACTGTACATTACATATAGGTTCTCCATAAGGAAAGAAAAAACCATGGTACTCTACTCTAATAATATCTCTTCTAGTCTCAATAACTTTGGAATTACTAAATGAGAAACTTCAATTTTCTTCCATATATAATTCACAGATGCACAAGAACAAATCTGACTATTTATATTCCTTGTCATAGAACACAACAAAGTATTGCGTACCTTGTAGTTTATTTGATATTCAAACTTTTCTTGATTAGTAAAAGTTCTTGACTTCCTTATCAAAAATCTTGTAATCTCCAGTAAGCATAACATAGTAGTATACTAAAGTGTTGATGAAAAAATTCTTCATACAATCTCTCCAATATTTGTAATCATTCCCATAAAAAATAGGTGGCCTATTAAGAATAAGATTTTTTATTGAATAAACATTCATTCCTACCATCTTAAAGAAAATATTTCCACACAAACATGTCAGTAATAGAAGTTTGTACACAAGGATAAAAATATCCCATGTGAGGAAATTATAGAACAATGAAAATCATGAGCAAAAAAACTTATATCTGAATATAAGTGTAACACCCTGAGATTTTATGAAAAATATTATTTTTAATGTCTTGTGTTGTATACTACACCAAAATTAGCTTGTGATATACGCAACACCGTATTTTCTTGTAGTATACGCAACACTATTCTTGGCTCACGTTACACACAATTTCAGGTTTGTTTTGTAAAAACTATTCTACGCAATATTATGTATAGATATTGTTTAATGTATAAATGAAATATGTTTTGATTATGTTATACGCAACACCAAATAGATATTTCACTACACGCAACCCTGACATTGCTTGCATTACATGCAATAAAAACCTTCCTCGATAGTGTGTGTAGAATGCAATACCGAGTTCCACTAAACGAGATATTATTATAATATTATTATGAACTAGCTGTTATGAATAGTAATACCCACTTTTTGAAACATTATAAATTTTATCATTAAAAATGGACTTTATTTTTGGACTCGGAATATTGAAATTAGCTTAGGGTGGAATTTTGTTACTTTTTGGATAACTTCCATATTCTGATGAATAGTGAAAATTACTAAATTTTATTTAAAACCAACTTTTTAATCGAAATAATTAATAGTGATAAATTATTAATTTCATTGGTTTTAATGTATATTTAGAATATATTTTTACCATTTAATACAATTTTGGCCGTTGGATGTAATTTCACATTTAAACCAGACGTAAACAAATGTCAATCCATCGATAGTTATTATCTCTTAAAAACACGCTATTTGTTTTAACGACGGTAATTAATTTTTAATTTAATTAATGAAACTGATATGTTTTTAATATGGTAAAATAGAAATCATTTTTGAATTTGAAATATCAAATATTTCTTAGGCCTAATTTTTGGTATTTTTCTGGAAACTTTCATTTTTTTGATGAATGGTGAAACCACTAAGTGGTAGTTTAAAAACTGAATTTTTCATAAAACATAATTTTACCGCTTCTGTGAGTGGAATTTTGAAAATCCGAGAGACACGATTAATATGAAGAACTAAAATGTGGTTCAATGAGATGAAAATATTTTTTGGTGAATAGTAACTTTTTACTTTTATTTACCACGGTTAAAAGTAAATAGGATAATTAAGGGTAAAAATGATATTATTATTACCCTAACACATATCATAATTCTATTGGATAAGATTAATTCGACCAAAAATAACCTTAAGAATACAATATGACCATTTAGGCCCACTTAGATTAGATTAGGACATTTAATATTAATTTATTTACAGAAGGGTTAAAATAGTTAAAATCAAAGTTTAATAAGTAATGAATTTTTAATATAGGGTTATATATAAGATAAATTCGACTATAAATATTCATTAGATAGATAAAAATATTTCTTACATAATGGTATTTTATTTATAATTTTGAGGCATTAAATAATTTAATTTATTTATGACACAATGATGATGCTGTAATTATATTATAAATGAAATATTGACATAATTGATGTTATAAATACCCAAATAAATGTAATTTGAAACTTTTTATGAATTCCACTAATTTTCTAGGTTAATATGACATGTTAGTATTTATTTAGTTAACTGTTTTCGAACTAATCAATCTGTTATGATTTTCACAAAAATCAATTACCAAATAGTGTCAAAATTGACATAAAATTGTTTTTAAAACAAATATTATATTATTAATTGTTATTTTATTCCTAAAAATATAAGGTCCGACCAAATTACTTAGATAAGGTTATATATATTAATAATAAACAACTTGGGGACCATTTGGTTTGATATATTATGTTTATTAACCTTATAGTGTAAGAAAACAAGAAGACATAGTAAAAGTTAAATTAGCTAACATAAAGTTCAATCTAAATGATAAGGTTAAAATAGAAACCAAAACTTGTCTAAATTCTATTGTACTAGGTAATTTCAACCCATCCCCACCTTATCTTCTAAATAACTCAATTTGGAGCTATTAAAAACCGAATATGACTTTATAATAATATAATATTTTTAGTTATTCCAAAGGTTCCCCTCTCCTCCCTTATAAAAGGGCACCTCCTCCCTCTCTTCCTCACACCACAATGAGCCTTCAAGCTTGGCCAACCCCTGCCAAATTCTCTTCTCCACTTCCCTATAAACACCCTAGATTTCCTGGTCTTCTTCGAAGTCAAAATTTAGTGTCCTAAAAGGAGGTCTCAAAGAGGCGCTTCAAAGAAGAGGTAATGTCCGTTAACGATTATTTCAACATTATTTCTTCTTACACTTATTCTTCTTTAGTTGTTTCATTATGAACTAATAACATAAATATCACTAATAAAATGATATATTATCATAAGTATGAAACAAACCTATTTCACCATCTATCCATCCTACAGAAAATGAAATCACCGCGCGTGTATACGTACGGAATACCGTCTCCACGCCGTGGTGTAATCTATTTTCCACCACCACCTTACATGGATGGGTATAATGGTGTAAATACATAACTATATATGTTTATTTTAAATTGATATTGATTCTGTAATATTATACATACACTTCAATATAATTCCATGATCATGTGAATGATATCATCGCTCGTGCGTTCGTACGGACTATCGTCTCCATGAATGCGATGAGATTCATTTTCCATGATTAACCATTCAAGAATGATTATAAAGTATATATAATGAATAACAATTAAATATATGAGATAATGAAACTACTGGAATTATGTATACATATATATATATATATATATATATTTCATCTACTTAATTCCATTCAATTCAATAAGGAAATGAAAACAATGTTCTTGCGTACGTATGGACTACCATCTCCATGAATGTTGTATTTTTTTCCATTTATCGATCTATTATATATATGTATATTCTGAATATATACTATCTATAAATCATGTTTTACATTATGTATATAAGTAATCATGATCTAAGTAATTATATGAATAATTACAAGTTAAAACACGAACGACAAATGAAACGATTTTACCCAAAACACTACTTTAACATGAATTTACAAAATAATGGGTAATATAAAGTCATAATGGAACCATATATGATATAATAACAATGAATATGATTCTATAATAAGTCAATGACATTATTTAAATAATTATACTTGAGTTTTGGATACGTACGAAGCATATCAGACCTATGGTAAGGGATAATTTATCAATCACATTTTTATCCAAGATTGTTTATTCGTAAGTATTTACTGGGGTCATATTTATCATCCAATCTCATGTTTTCTAAAAAAAATTCATGTATGTTTAAAGTCCTTTTACCCATTTTTTACTTTTACTACATGGTACGTAAGTAATCTTTTTTTTGTTTACCATACGAGGTACTTTTTTACTTTTCTGACAAAAGTACAAGAAGAATGTTATTTTAACTTATACTGCATGGATGGATTTTTACAGTTTTATAAAGTCTTATTTTTATGAAGATTCTTCCAAAATATTTCATGACTATTTTCAACAAAATCCTTTTCTTTTAAAATTGCGTGACATTTTGTGAAAAGAAAATTATTTTAAAGAAAAAAGGATATTTTCCACAAGAATTCATTTCAAGTGTTTTATCAAAACAATTTTTCATCTAAGATGACATTATTTCATATGTGTTTGTTTCAAGTATAATGTCTCTATGATTTACATGGTTTCACTTATCTTATAATGAAATGATATAAATTTCTTTTATATGGATTATGTGATGATGGGATGATGTTTATGAAACCCATTTTATTTATTGTGTTTTTATGAATGATGTATGTTTATTTTGTGGCACAAGTAAGAATTATTTCATTATGAGATGGGTGGGACCTATATCTCCCTCCAATGCATTGGGTAAAGATTTATATCTCATGAGATAGACAGGGCTGGAATGGTAAGTTAATCTGGTTCAGTATTACAGGACTGGAACAAGGAGTGAACTTGATTCAGAAAGGGACTTTGTCCACTAAGATGGTTTGGGCAGCAATGCCTTAGCTACTATGGAAATCATTACATGTGCTTAACGGATTCCACAATTACATGTTTTTTTCCCATTCTATTTTATCATGATTTATGTTCCATTATGATCTATGCCTTATGTTCTTCCATGTTTTATGTCGTTGCTCATGATTTTGATGTTTAAACATTATGTTCATGTTTTTAAGTTCAAAGGTATATGGTATGTTTTATTTATCCATGCTTACCCTTACTGAGCATTTGAGCTCACCCTTTTTATGTCTTATTTTCCCCCTGGATTAAAAGAAAGGTTTAGGGTAAGGAAACAAAAAGTGGAAGATCTTTATGGGAGATGTTGAAGATCTTTCACCGCAATTATAATATTACGTTCCAAGTTTCCAAAGACACGAAACTATTACGTTACTTGTGTGTCTGTTTTTTTCGTATTTATTAAGTATTCCGCAAAAGTAATGTAATGTCCATGTATGTTATGCTTTGGGCCTCTACAGTTTGTATTAGAGGAAAGGTTTAGTCAACCTTTGGAAAATAGGATGCGATAACTTTAGTGAGATCCCTAGAGATATTTCTAAGTTATGTCTAGGGATGTCCCTAAGGTTAAGTGTAAGAATAGGTTATATTCCTAGAATTACGGTAATGATCTTAGAATTAAACCTTAGATTCTAGATATTGAAGGTACTCACCCTTTATTATGTTCCATTCCCTAGCATGATTTGTGCCTCTCACACTATTCTTTCTGGGTTTTAGACGATGGCTGGAACCCGATGGAACCGTGTTGATCAATGCAATGGAAAATGCAATGGTTGTCCTCGTGACCAAACCAATGTCATGGGAGATGGAGTGCACAATATTATTTCTATACATACACAAGCTATGAATCATTCTAGATATCAAAATGATCAGAGAAAGGAGCAACATTCTGTTGATTCCTTCATGAGGTAGTGTGCACCTTCATTTAGCGGATCTTCGGATACCTTAGTGGCTAAACAGTGGATCAGTACTACTAAAAATATATTTTCAGTTATACAATTTTTTGAACATGATAAAGTCATCTTAGTAGTATATCATTTGGAAGGTGATGTTGATAAATGGTGGAATCTTATCAATAATATGAGGCAAAGAGTTGAAATTGATCTCATGGAAAGGGACGAGTTCAAGAACTTGTTTTTCAGTAAGTACATCCCTCGTATTCTTTGAACAAAGATGGAAAAGGAGTTTCTTGAGCTTAAGCAGAAGGATTATGAATCTGTTGGTATATACGAAGAGAATTTTACAAGACTTGCAAGGTATGCATCTGGCTTTATCATCCAACATGAAATTAATGTTGATCGATTTTTCGGTGGCTTAAAACCAAGTCATCGAAGGGAATTAGCTAGAAGAGACTTCAGTAGCTATGAAGAAATTGTGCGTCGCGCAATCAAGGTAGAACTGGAAGTTGGTGTAACATATCCATCTCATGGTTTTGACAAGAAATGAAAGATGGAGTTCAAGGAGAAATATCAGAACAATAGTGAAAAGAAGATGAATGTTTCTTTATGCTCAATGTGTGGAAAGAAGCATGGTGGATATTGCCTAAAAGGTACTAGAAAATATTTTAAGTGTGGAGAAGAAGGTCATCGAGTAGTTGATTGTTGAAGTAATGGGAAAAAGGTTGCTTATGATGTGAATAGAGAAAAGACTACAGAGAACACTCCACCAACACTTCAGTGCTTCAAGTGCAAGGAAATGGTGCATTATGCTAATAAATTCCCTAATCCAAGGGTTAGTGATGATCGATATGAGCAACCACCTAAGGCAAAGGACAAAGGGAAGTCACATGCGATCACTATTGGCGATGTTGAATATGACAACGATGTGGTGGAATGATTAAGTGTTTATGTAATGGGATTCCAAAATAATGTTGTATATAGTATAGTGGAATATTGGAATATTTATGTATTGGTCTATTGTGGTTTTCAATAAATTTCTGGTACGGGTAACCATGGAAAGTGATTGAGATATTTTTGGAAAAAATATGGTATGCACATCATGAAGGGATACGGAGAAAATGAAATGTTTGACATTATTCATGAGCTCATGACTGATATAAGGAAATAGTTATATCATGGTCTGAGTATATATAATCTTTGGGTTTTGGTATGTGGAAAGAGTTAACTTTTGACAGCACTCATGTTTTCACTAAGACTCAATGGGTATTCATTTTTCAAGAGAATACGTGATTAAGGTCTTTGAATGTTTAGAATGTGACCAACAAGACCTATCTTATGATATATGGGGATCAAAGATGGTATTAACATTCTTGTTATATGAACTCTTTGGTAATCGTTTTCACTATAATATGAGAATGGACAGCAGTATTTTGGATAAGCCTAATGAATGGAATGGATTATGTTGGACATAATTTAGTATTGTTTAAGGATAGAAGTTTTTTTGATATTACTGATGGGATGTTATAGTAATGTAGTTTTAGAAAAATTACAACCTGCAGGATGCGCGACAACCCATTGCGTCAGACAAGGCTATAGGAATCAAACCCACAGCTGAAGTACGACTGACCTTTATCACCTACCACTGGCCTACAAGAAGTCCATGTTTATTAGAAACTAGTTTTATTATATTATGCAGTATGATATATGAAGTATAAGTCCATTCTAGGAACCATATATTATTAATCTCACTATAGATGGGCTTATGTATTTTTGATAACTTTTATAACCTTTTGTTTGAAATAGATGGAATAACCCATCATTCTATCGCATGATCTGCTAACACTTCACGAATGACAAATTAAACTTCATTTCTTTAAGATATGAAGTGGAAATTGTCCAAAGAACGACCAACGGTGAGATTGTACCAAAATCACAAAAGTATTTATTCTAAATCCAATTTCATCAACTTTAGGGAAATGATCTTCAAAACCAAAATTTTTTTCCTAGTTCCATTATATCTGATCAATCAGATGGTACCTTAGATCATCACAAATCTATGGATTTTTGATTGATGGCTTTTTCATATCCATGTTCTCTACCACTCTCCATCAGAACATGATGGTCAGATTTCTCCACCATATCCATATTTTCACCTATGTTCTCCTATGTGGAAACCCAGTTATGAGTTACTTGGGTATACTTTATGTTACTAACATTCCTTTTTTAAATGAGGTTTTAGTATTCCTTTTTACTATGTGGGTTTCTATAAAAGAAACTCTAGTGTAATAAACTGTTTATAACCCTGACGAATTTCGAGGGCGAAATTCATTTTAAGGGGCGTAGAATGTAACTCCCCAAGATTTTATGAAAAATATTCTTTTTAATGTCTTTTGTTGTATGCTACACCAAAATTATCTTGTGATATATGCAACACCACATTTTCTTGGAGTATACGCAACACTATTCTTGGCTCGCATTACACACAATTTCATGTCAGTTTTGTAGAAACTATTCTACGCAACATTATGTATAGATTTTGTTTAATGTATAAATGAAATAAGTTTTGATTATGTTATACGCAACACCAAACATAGCTTTCACTACACGCAGCCCTGACTTGGCTTTCTTTAGATGCAATAAAGACCTTCCTCGATAGCGTGTGTAGTACACAATACCGAGTTTCACTAAACGAGAAATTATTATAATATTATTATGAAATAGTCGTTATGAATAGTAATAACCACTTTTTGAAACTTTATATATTTTTTCATTCAAAATGGACATCATTTTTGGATTCAGAATATCGAAACTAGCTTATGGTAAAATTTTGTTACTTTTCGGATAAATTTCATATTCTGATGAATAGTGAAAATTACTAAATTTTAATTAAAAACAACATTTTTAATTGAAATAATTAATAGTGATAAATTATTAATTTGGGTGGTTTTAAAGTATATTTAGAATATATTTTTACCATTTAATACAATGCTGGTCATTGGATGTAATTTCACATTTAAACCAGACACAAACAAGTGTCAATCTTTTGATAGTTATTATCTCTTAAAAACACGCTATTTGTTTTGACGACAGAAATTAATTTTTTTAAAAATTAATGCGACTGATATGGGTTGAATTTGGTAATATAGACATTATTTTTGAATCCAAAATATCAAATATAGATTAGGCCTAATTTTTGGTATTTTTCTGGAAACTTTCATTTTTTGAAGAATAGTGAAACCACTAAGTGGCAGTTAAAAAACTGATATTTTCATAAAACATAATTTTACCGCTTCTGTGAGTGGAATTCCGAAAATCCCAGAGACACGGTTAATGTCAAGGACTAAAATGTGGTTCAATGAGATGAAATTTTTTTTGGTGAATAGTAACTTTTTACTTTTATTTACCACAGTTAAAAGTAAATTGGATAATTAAGGGTAAAAATGATATTATTATTACCCTAACACATGTCCTAATTCTATTGGATAAGATTAATTCGACCAAAAACATACTTAGGAATAAAATATGACCATTTAGGCCCACTTGTATTAGATTAGGAAATTTAATAATAATTTATTTAAAGAAGGTTTAAAATAGTTAAAATCAAAGTTTAATAAGTAAATCATTTTTAATATATGGTTATACATTGGATAAATTCGACTATAAATATTCATTAGAAAGATAAAAAGATTTTCTAAATAATTGTATATTATTTATAATTTTTAGACATTAAATAAAATAATTTATTTATGACACAAAGATGATGTAGTAATTATCTTATTAATGAAATACTGACATAATTGATGATATAAATACCAAAATAAATGTAATTTGACACTTTTTATGAATTACACTAATTTTATTGGTTAATATGACATGTTAGTATTGATTTAGTTAACTTTTTTCGAACTAATAATTCTGTTATGATTTTCACAAAAATCATTTACCAAATAGTGTCAAAATTGACATAAAATAGTTTTTAAAACAAATATTATATTATTAATTGTAATTGTATTCCTAAAAATCGAAAAATTGGACAAATGTCTTAGATACCGTTATATATATTAGTAATATACAACTTGGGGTTCTTTTGGTTTGTTATAATATGTTTATTAACCTTATAGTGTAAGAAAGAAAGAAGACACGGTAAAAGTTAAATTATCTAACATAAAGATAAACCTAAATGATATGGTTACAATAGAAACCTAAACTTGTCTAAATTCTATTTTATTAAATTATTTAGACCCATACCCACCTTAGATTCCAAATAACTCAATTTGGAGCTATTAAAAACCGAATATGACCTTATAAGAAAAAAATATTTTTAGTTATTCCAAAGGTGCCCCTCTCCTCCCATATAAAAGGGCACCTCCTCCCTCTCTTCCTCACACCAATTTGAGCCTCCAAGCTCAGCCAAGCCCTGCCAAATTCTCTTCTCAACATCCCTAGAAACATCCTAGTGGTCATGTTATTCTTTAGAGACCAATTTTAGTGCCCTATAAGGAGGTCTCAAAGAGGCGCTTCAAAGAAGAGGTAATGTCCGTTAACGATTCTTTCAAATTTATTTCTTCTTCCACTTATTCTTATTTAGTTGTTTCATTATGAAGTAATAACATAAGTATCACTCATATACCGATATGTTATTATAATTATTAAACAACCCTATTTCACCATCTATCCGACCTTCGGAAAATGAAATCACTACTCGTGCGTACGTACGGAATACCGTTTCCACGCCGTGGTGTTATCTATTTTCCGCCACCACCTTACATGGATGGGTATAATGGTGTAAATAAATAACTATATATGGTTATTGTAAATTGATATTGATTGTGTAACTTTATACATACACTTCAATACAATTCCATGATCATGGGAATGATATAATCGCTCGTGCGTACGTACGGACTACAGTCTCCACGAATGCGATGAGATTCATTTTCCATGATTAACCATTCAAAAATGATTATAATGTATATATAATGAATAATAATTAAATATATGAAATAATGAAGCTACTGGATTTATGTATATATATATATATATATTTCATCTACTTAATTCCATTCAATTCAATAAACAAACTAAAACATCGTTCATGCATACGTACGGACTACCGTCTCAATGAACGATGTATTTCATTCCATTTATCGATCTATTATATATATGTATATTCTGAATATATACAATATATAAATCATTTTTTGCATTCTGGATATATGCAATCATGATCTAAGTAATCATTTGAATAATTACAAGTTAAAACATGAACGTCCAATGAAACGATTTTACCAAAAATGGTACTTTAACATGAATTTAAAAAAGAACGGGTAATATAATGTCATAAGTGAACCATATATGATATAATAACAATGAATATGATTCTTTAATAAGTCAATGACATTATTTAAATCATTATACAGGAGGTTTGGATACGTACGAAGCATATCAAACCTAAGGTAAGGGATAATTTATTAATCTCATTTTTATCCAAGATTGTTTATTCATATGTATTTACTAGGGTCATCTTTATCATCCAATACCATGTTTTATAAAAAAAATCCATGTATGTTTAAAGTCCTTTTTACCCATTTTTGACTTTTATTACATGGTATGTAAGGAAACTTTTTTTTGTTTACCATACGAGGTACTTTTTGACTTTCCCGACAAAAGTACGAGAAGAATGTTTTTTAACTTATACTGCATGAATGGATTTTTACGGTTTTATAAAGCCTTATTTTCATGAAGCTTCCTCAAAAATATTTCATGACTATTTTCAACAAAATCATTTTCTTTTAAAATTGCAGGACATTTTGTGAAAAGAAAATGATTTTGAAGAAAAAAGGATATTTTCCTCAAGAATTCATTTCTAGTGTTTTATCAAAACCATTTTTCATCTATGATGACATTATTTCATATGTGTATGTTTCAAGTATAATGTCTCTATGATTTACATGGTTTCACTTCTTTTATTATAAAATGATATCCATTTCTTTTATATGGATTATGGGATGATGGGATGATGTTTATGAAACCCATTTTATTTATTGGGTTTTTATGAATGATGTATGTTTATTTTGTGGAAAAGTAATAATGATTTCATTATGAGATGGGTGGGACCTATATCTCCCTCCAATGCATTGGGTAAAGATTTATATCTCATGAGATAGATATGGCTGGAATGGTAAGTTAATCCGGTTCAGTATTACAGGACTGGTACGGGGAGTGAACTCGATTCAGAAAGGGACTTTGTCCACTAAGATGGTATTGGAAGCAATGCCTTGGCTACTATGGAAATAATTATATGTGCTTAATGGATGCCAAAATTATATGTTTTATTCCCATGCTATTTTATAATGATTTATGTTCCATTATGATCTATGCCTTATGTACTTCCATTTTTATGTCGTTGCTCAATATTTTGATGTTTAAACATTATGTTCATGTTTTTAAGTTCAAATGTATATGGTATGTTTTATTTTATCCAGGCTTACCATTAATGAGCATTTTAGCTCACCCTTTTTATGTTTTATTTTCCCCCAGGATTAAAAGAAAGGTTTAGGGTAAGGAAACAAAAAGTGGAAGATCGTTATGGGAGATGTTGAAGATCTTTTACCACGATTAGAAGATTACGTTCCATGATTCCAAAGACACTAAACTATTATGGTCCTTGTGTGTCTGTTTTTTTATGTATTAATTAGTCTTCAATAGTAATGTAATGTCCATGTACGTCAAGCTTCGGGCCTCTACAATAAGTATTTTAGATACCTTCTCTAATACCAATTGTTGGGTTGGTGTGGAGTATGATATTCTCCATTGATTTCCACAATAGGATCGAAATGATACTAATTGTATCATCAAAATAATGATTTAGATGCCCAATATACAATAGGAGGGGTGAATTGAATACTTTTAAAATTTTAATTGGAAATTTTAATGATGGTAATGTTTAACAGTGTTAAACAAGGTAAATTCAAAAAACCTCTTAGTTCTACAAACATGCTTGACTCTAGAAATTTAGTTTCATTGCAAAAGATTCTACCTTAAAGCATATAGAATCTCACTAATAAGAGTATAAATGTATAATAAAGTATATGATAGATATACTTTCCTCAACAACCAAAATGCTGTGGAAAACATGAAACAATAAAAGTAACAAGTAGTAAATATTTTAACCAAAAGAGAAGGGTATCCAAAAACCTTGGATAAAGGTTCCCTGATTTATAAATTCATGATAGTCTATCATACCTACACTAGGGTAAGCCCTTGATAAGAAAATCAGAGTTTTTATAGCTATCCCCACAAGCCCTCGAACATCAAGGTAGTTGGCACCTCTGTCTTCCTATAATCAGAAGCCCTCAAATGTACACAGCAACATTTGGAGTTTCCAGAAGAAACTATGAAAAAGATTTTCAGTATGCACAAAGCATGAATGCCTCTCTCTCTGTCGATATCACTTTAGAATCATGTAATATCTTGATTGATCAACTTTTCTTCAGCACTTTCAAATGATCTCTTATTTATAGGAACATCCTCAATGGTCGGCTCCATCCTCCAACGGTCATATTATTCCTAGAATTTCGAAGGGACCTGTACACGTGTAACTGAAACAATGGTTGGTTAGAAACAGAATTCACAACATCATTTTATAACTATAATAAGAGTGATAAAAAATATAGTTGCTTAACCAAACCATTTTTTGGAATGTAAGGAAAAATAAAAGTTTGGAGTCTAACCAAAAACACCTTCGTTATCTATAATACATGAACATTCAGATTATGTCTTTTGTAAAATTCAGAACTTGAATTCTATATAATTCCGGAGTTTGAATTTCAAGGAAATTCTAAGTCTAAATTCATAAGAATTTAGAGTCTGAATTCATAGAATTTGGAGTCTGAACTTAGAGAGTTTGGAGTATGAATTCAGAGAATTCAGAGTATGATCTCAGAAAGTTTGGATTCTAAATTCAGAGAATTCGTAGTCTGAATTCAGAGAGTTTAAGAGTCTGAATTTAGGGAATTTGGAGTCTGAATTCAAATCCTGAAAAAATACTCTATATCTAATTATTTATAAGATTCTGTGGTTTTGGTCACAAAACCAAATTTTATACATAGAAAGAAAATGGGTTAGATTATAATGAACAATGAAAAACATGGTATGGATAAATTTCCATGGGGAAGGAAAATTTCATTATGAATGTAAAACATAGGGAAAAGAAATTTGAATTAAGATATAATGTTTGTGATTTACAAAACAATAAGGAATGTAAAATTCATAGTGAAACCTTGTGGACTCCACAAAATTTTGACATATGATATGGTTTTTATGCCTATTATTGCACCATGCTCTTATGACATGTTTTTATGCATAAAATTTTTCATCGTGCTATGTGATTAATTTATGATGATTCATCACTCTTATAATTCATGTTTTTTATATGAAAAATCTATACTGAATGACCCATGTTTATGATCTATGATAGATTGGGTATGAACTTTCTTTTATTATCATGATCTCAAACCATTATGCTTATTTAATGCTGACGTATTATTTTCAATTGATAACTCCCATGTTTACCCTTTCTAAGCATATGAGCACACACATTCTTATGTTTAATTTCTCCCTATAATGATTAATGCTTTTAATTAGGGTATATCAAGAAGGGTACAATGTGATAATAAATTTTTGAGCGATGATGAATATTCATATTAAATAACATTTTTATATGTATAGTCTCAAAAGACACTAAAATATTATAAATATGGGGCATGTAATGTTATAATATGTATTATATATTCATCTAAAATGAGGTAATATTTATTTATAAAATTCCTAGGTCACCTAAAAGATAATTTATCTTATGAATGTAAGTTATTTTTAAAGACTATAAAATAATTTTCATACTCATGGTTGATATCATAGAATAATTAATGGATTATAAAATTCATATATGTTGATTATTGAGACTTAAATTAGATGATTCTTGTGAAATTATCTCCATTAATCAAACACCCAAATCAAATAAATTATCATGATTGAAGCTAAGATGAGGATTGAAAAAACTAAGGGAGAAGTTGATACTGTTAAGATGATATCTCCATACTGTATAAGCTAGCACAAAATCACATCTCATATTATCACATAAAAGGAGATTTATATGTCATAGAGTATGACTCTTTATCCCCATGCTTTTGTGGAAGTATCCAATGAACTAAAATGCATGGATTTTAAAAAGATAAAAATTCCATGATATATTAATTTTTACAAGAACATAAAAGATCTTAGTCTGTATCCAAAAACATATTAAAAATATGAATGATAATTTGAATCGTGGATTATGAGTTATTAATGTTTTAATAAATACCACTAAGAATTATGTATATTTTAATAAAATATATGGAAATGGTATTCTTGGAATATTTTGTGGATACACATATTCATAAAAGTGATAGGAGAGAGGGAAGATATGATTATTTATGAGAGAAATTATATATTTATTTAGAAAATAGAATCATATAATAATATTAATAGAATACTACTTTTCAAATAAGAGAAGTAAAATAATCATCTAGAGTCCATGTGGAGGGTCATATTCTCAACATTTATTGTTTTTCATTGAAGGTGTTATTTGTTCTTTAAATGTAAAAGAGTAACGGGTTAGTGATTGAAGAATGTATGAGTTTTAGATAATACCTATAACGAACCGAAATTTTTAATTATATTTGTTTCATAATTTTGTGTGTTTTTTTATTTTATACTGAAAAAAACTATATCTATTAATTAATGAAGTGGGTATAATTAAAATGAGATCATTGGGTTTCGAATATTATATGACCATTGGTCAATATGATCATTTCAAACTATAATGTTAACATTGTGTTTTTATAAATACGGTTATCCTCGTTAATTAATATAGAAAGAAAATTAAATGGGCTCATCCAGTAGACTCGAGCCATATTAAGCCCATCTGTCGGAGCTTTGGAGGGAGGTAGCATCACTGGGCTTTGCTCTGGACCAAGCCCATGCAGAACATCAACATATGAAGCTTGAAGGTAATCACCTAAGGGAGAAGTTCAAGCTAATAGAAATTACCACTCAGGCAATGTTGTCTGAGCCACACCAAGATTCTATCACCATAGCACACCTTACACATAGGTCCTATGCTGGTGTTAAAAGGACCTATGTAACGAGACCTTAGCTGCTTTGTTTAATCCATTTATATAAATAAAATTTTTATTTCTTATTATGGAAATGTTTTTGAATTTCAAATATCCAGATAAATATAGGTTTTGTATTATTGATGAATTTAGGAAAAACTTGCATTTTAAAATTTTTTTTTTCATTAAATAATTAATAATGTAAAATGGTTTTCAAAAAATGGTCTTCTACAATTGTGATTAGTGAGAAATTTATATTCTAATTAGATCAAATAGGTTTTTAGTAAATTGTAATGTAATAATAGTAACATACCCATATGAATTGTAATGAATAGTAATTTGTCCAAACAAATAGAAACTTCACCCATCAATGTATAAATACATTTTAGACATCTTAAAAGTGAAAAACAATCATAGTTTATGTTTTAGAATTTTTTGTATGCCATAAATATTTTATTTAAAATTTTATAATTAATGAAATAATTTAAAATGGAAATTTATTTTCCAAAAATTTAATCATAAATTGTTACTTTATTGTCTTATGGGTATATGATATTTTTATGGGACCTTTATTACTTTTATAAGGTGTTTCAAAATGAGTCATAGTTTTAAAGTTTTATTTTTGGAATAAATACTAATTTTATATAAAAATTAAATTAAAAATATTTAAACTATTATTTTCATAAAATGGACTTCATTTTGGAATTCATATACTCAATTTTATGTTAGGGTGAATTTTTGGGATTTTTCTGAAACAGTTGCATTATTAGTGAATAGTAAAAATGTAGTTTTGAGTTTCGGGTGCATAATAACATCATTAATGATGAGATATTGATGTAAGATTTCTGGACAACTTATGAATAGTGAGATATGTTATGAGGTGTAACAAGTCACCAATACCATGGGCACTCCCATGGTTTTTCAAATACCACCGATGAGGTGTCCATTGGAAATTAATAATTTATTCACTCACTTTTCATATAAATACCAAGCCATTTACCCCATTCATTTCTTTCAAAAATCATCATCAATGATGTTATGGTCACTTTACCTCCCAAAAAGTCCTCACAAGGTTCCCTCAAGCCTCCCAAGGTCCCAACTTTCAGGCTTTCAAAGTTACTCTTCAAGGTAAGTGAATCTTTCACCATGCTCTTTTAAGACATGACTTCCTTTACTTTTGGTATTATATTTTCCATATATTTTTGTTCAGGGAATGTTCTTATATGTTCTAATTACTATCCATTTCATTTATAATTGTTGATATTTTCTTTCTACTCTTATAATTTTGTTTTCTGAATTTTTATGTGACGCCGTTAGGCTGCCAAATTTTTTGTAAACGGAATCACGTCCTCTCATTTCTTTCATGTTTCCTTTTCATGTGGTATGTCATTAAAATTTCCATACCATGTTCCTATATTTATGTTATTATGTATTTATACTATATTATAAGTTATTTATTAGTGGGTTACTCTTGTACCCTATCTTTTTAATTGTTTCTAAAACCATGTTATATAGTTGTTATGCTGCAGAAATTTCGGCTCAAAATTATTATCTCTTTATCTCCACGAATTTCTCTTGTTTTATTTATGTGAATAACTAGAATTATTTCATATCATTGGGTTTTCATAAACATATAAATATTATGTATTTTATTCTGTAACTAACTTACATATAACACTCACTCTCCTTCCATGGGTTATAAAGGACATAATGATCTTATTTTTTTAAGAACTTTTAAAACGTCACAATCTTGTAATAAAACCCATTTCTTTTATTCTCCATGGGTTATTTATGAAATTTTTGATTATGATCTATGTGGCTCACATGAAAGTAAATAAATATTAATGGTGCTCCATGATATCACTATAATTCATTGGGTAAATAATTAATCTATATAGATGACAAGTTTCACGATACCTTGGTGAATAACCTTGGTAATATTTATGACACCTCGGGGATAAACCATGGTGATATAATCCTCAACGTCTAAATGAAATGTTGTATCCAAATATTAAATTTCTAATTCATATTCATTTTTTCATGATATTCACATTCTTCCATTTCTCACGCCTTTATGACTTTTAACAAGTTCTTATTAATATTGATCAAGATCACATGTCAACTGATGCACTTGTTTTTCCTACTAAGCCTTCAGCTCACCATTTTCTTTGATGTTTGACTCTAGGTTATGAGATGCAGTAATTGTACATAAGAGGAACGTATGATGAAGCCTTATGAGTGGTTTAGAAGAATTTTTTATGTTGTTTTCATGTCTTAGGTTCATGTTTTTCATGACACTATACTTTAAAGATCCTCTGTTTGAAAAATGTAATGAAACGTTATGTAATAAAAAGGCGGGATTCCATAGTTGGTATCAAAATAAGGATTAGTTATTTATGGAAATTAGGATATGAAAACATTAGGAATAAACCTAACGAAAATTTCAAATATAGGAAAACTTCATGGTGTTTTGGTGAGTTTTGAGTAAGTGGTTTTTCAAACAAATGCATCCCTGTCTGGATACGAGAAGGTAGAGGCGGCTCTGGAACAGATGTACATAGGGGTAAAACCCGAAAACACCACTTTGAGTTAGACTCGAACAGGAACTGGTACACGACAACATGACTTTCTACACTCTTGGTTATGATACTCCTGAGGGATATTTTTGGTTAATCAAAAGCTTTTTATAAATCAATATGATGGAATTATAGAGAAATGTAATTGTTTAAGAATAAAGTTTTAAGACATAAATCCTTTTTAGTTAAAATATTTGTAAATGAAATAAGTATCTCATTAAGGTTTTATTATTTTACAAATGGCGTGCAATAGGGGGAACCGTGCAAATGGAAACTACAATGGAAACATTCATGAGAATGATGAAACAACTAACTAAAGTTATGGGAAATAACCTGAATCAAGCTGAGAGACTGGTCTCACCATGAAGGAAAAATCATTCTATTGAGTCCTTTATGCGTCAACAACCACCAACTTTTCATGGATACACAGACCCATTGACTACTGAGTAATGGATCAGCTCTATCGAGAAGGTCTTTTTTGTGCTCCTCTATTCAGAGCAAGGGAAGGTCACCCTGGCTATCTATTTCTTATAAGAAGAAGCTGATCAGTGGTCGGAGCTGATAAAAAACACATTTCAATGAGTGGAGGTTGAATCTATGGAGTGGGAAGAGTTAAGAGGAATCTTCATCAGTAAGTATTTCCCTCGTTCCATGAGAAAAATAATGGAGAAGGAGTTTCTCAAGCTGAAGCAGAAGGAGAATGAATATATGGGAGGCTATGAGATGAACTTCCAAAGGCTTTCACATTATACCTCTAGCTTTGTCAGGGATCCAAATGGCAGGTTTGATAGATTCTTCAGTAGACTGAGACCTCATCTGTGGGAGAATCTAGTCAATCGAGATTATGACATCTATGAGAAGATTGTGCGAAGTGAGATGAAAGTTGAACTAGAATTTGGTGAGATGAAATGGTCTCATAAATCTAATTAAAAAAAGTGATCTATAGAGCTCAACTTAGGGATGACCTTTGAACATGGAAGAGATTTCAAGAATGTGAAACTTCCAACGTGTAATAAATGTGGGAAGAATAATTCATCGAACTGCCTTCTTGGGAGCAGGAAATGATACAAATGTGGAAGAGATGGCCATATTGAGAGGAATTGTCATAGTGAGGTGAAACCTCAACGTCCAAACACTAACGACAAGGGGAATATGGTACTGGCTCTACCAGTTATCTAGTGCTTTATGTGTGGAAAACTTGGGCACTTTTGCCAATCACTGTCCAAATCTGAGTGTAGTGGAGGGGAACCACCATCAGCCTCAGCAAAGGCCAAGCTAGCAAGGTCGTGCTTTTTCTATCACGATAGATGAAGTTGAAGCTCCAATTGATTTGGTAGAAAGTACTGTTGTTGTTTTCTCAAATCTAGAAAGTACTTTGTTTGATTCTGGTTCTACACATTCCTTTATTTCCTCCATGTTTGCAAATTATTTAGAAGCAACCCCTGATGTGGTAAAATTAGAGTTATCAGTCAATACTCCTCATGGGATTATCCAAGCATCATTATTGATTAGAAACTCTAGTATTTAATTTGGTGAGAACAATCATATTGCAACTCTAGTAGTCATTCCCATGATTTAATTTGACATTATACAGGGGATGGGGTGGCTCTCTAAGTATAATGCTATGGTAAAATGCAGAAGTAAGGAAATATCAGTAGTCATGAATGGAAAACCTACAGTTATCTTCCAAGGAGAGATATCTCAACATCATCTTTGTCTAGAAGAAATTTCTATATCCTTTTTTATGGAATTGATCGGGGAATAAGAAGAAGAAAATGAGATATTGAGGTTAGAAAATGTACCCATCGTCCATGAATACATTGACGTATTTCCTGAGGAGTTTCCTGAACATCCCACAGAAAGAGAGGTAGAGTTCTCTATTTAATTCATACCTGGATCTCAGCCAATATCAATGACCCCATATATGATGGATAATGTAGAGCTGTAGGAATTATAGAATCAAATCCAATATCTTTTGGAGAAGGGGTTTACCTGGCTGAGTGTGTCTCCTTGGGGAGAACCTATTCCCTTTGTGAAGAAGAAGGATGGACCGATGCAGCTATTCATTGATTATAGAGAACTGAACGGAATCACAGTATAGAACAAATACCCTCTTACAAGAACTGATGACTTATTTGACCAACTTTATGGGGATCAATTCTTTTCTAAGATTGATCTTCGATCTGTTTATCATAAATTGGGGGTGAAGAAAGAAGATATACCAAAAACTGCCTTCCAGTCAAGATATGGGCATTATGTGTTTTTTGTTATGCCTTTTGGACTGACTTATTCACCTACTATTGTTATGGATTTAATGAATAGAGTCTTTAAAGAATACCTTGATAACATTGTGGAGGTTTTTATTGATGATATTATGATATATTCTAAAATTTTTGAAGAGAATGAGGATAATCTGAGGGTTATTTTTCAAACTCTATAGAAGGAGATACTTTTTGGAAATTTCAGTAAATGTGAATTCTCGTTACCAAAATTCTCTTTCTTAGGGAACATTATTACCAATGAAGAAATCACAATTGACCCTGTAAAGACAAAAGTTGTAGAGGAGTGGCCTTATCCTACAACAATAACCGAGATTCATAGTTTCTATAGTTTAGCAGGATATTATAAAAGGATTGTGATTCAAATTAATGACTTTATAATCCATTAACCATAGTAAATTGAAAAAGGGGTAAGTTCATCTAGACAAAGAATTATGAGGAAGGATTCCATGAGCTGAAGAAGAGATTGGTTACTACACCTGTGTTAACCGTTCCCTCAAGTGGAGAAGGAATCATTATTTTTTGGGATGCATCTCAAAAAGGACATGGGTTCATCCTTAGGAAAAATGAAAAGGCCACTGTTTATGCATCTCGATAGTTGAAGAATCATGAGTAGAACTATCCTACGCATGATCTGGAGATAGAGGTGGACATTTTTGCTTTGATAATATGAAGGAACTATCATTATGGGGAGTAATGTGATATATACCCAGACCATCAATGTTTAAAGTATATTTTAACAAAAAAGGAATTGAACATGAGACAAAGGAGATGGTTTGAAATACTAAAATAATATGACTGTTCAATTCATTATCATCCAGGAAGAGAAAAAAAGTCGTTGATGCATTAAGCAAGAAAGACCTAGTTGTTCTATCCATTATGAGGATTCAAAGAGATCCTTTGATCAATGACATAGTAAACTTGGACATGGGAATTATAAAGATAGGGTCATCATCATCCCTAACCAAATTGATTTCTCAACTGTCATTACTAGAGATGATCAAGATAGCTCAGAAATAAGATCATTTGTTACAAAAGAAGTATGAGGCTGCGATGGATGGGATGTTTCATGAGTTCAATACTGATCAAGAAGGTGTATTGAAATTTCATACAAGACTATGTGTTCAATCTATTCCGGAAATAAAGAAGGAGAAGATGGATAAATCTCATAGCTCTATTTTTTCTATACATCCCGATAGCACAAAAATATATAGTGACCTTCATGATCATTATTGATGGGATAATATGAAAAGGAAGATTGATGAATGCACATCAAGGTTTTTGGTATGTCAGATAGTGATGGAAGTGTGACAACTAACTAAAGGGGTATTGCAACCACTACTCATAGCAGCATGGAAGTGGGAAAATATCACTATGGACTTCGTCACTGGTCTCCCAAGAACTTCCAAAGGAAATAATGCGATATTGGTTATTGTGGACCGTCTCACCAAGACTACCCATTTTATCTCCATTCGGGAATATTTCTCTCTTGATCAACTTTCCAGGATTTACATGATGGAAGGGGTAGGGCTTCCTGGAGTTCCACTTTCTATCGTATCTGATCGTAATCCAAGGTTCACATCAAAATTCTAGAGAAGTCTTTGAAAAGATCTGAGCACTGAATTTAATTTCAGTACGACCTATCTCCCCCAAACTGATGACCAATCTGAATGTAATATTAAAACACTCGAGGATGTGCTGATAACATGTTCAATAAAATTTAATGGTGGTTGGGATCAACTTCTCTCTTTAGTGGATTTCTTTTAAAACATCAACATCTACTCAAGAATTCAAATGGCACCCTATGAAGCTCTATATGGGAAGCGATGTAGAACTCCTAATTTTTTGGATGAAGCTTGAGAGAGAAAGCCACTTGGGCCTGATTTTGTGCAAGAGATGACAAAAAATGTCCATGTCATCCAACAACACATTAAGGCTACTCAAAGTCGGCAAAAGAGAAATGCCGAAAACCTTCGAAGGGGATTGGAGTTGGATGTTGGTGACAAAGTATTTCTTCTAAATTCACCATGGAAGAGAGTCATGTTTTTTGGGAAGAAAGGTAAGCTAATACCTGGGTACATTGGCCACTATGAAATCCTTGATCGTTTGGGATTAGTGGCCCATCGTCTTGCACTTCCTCCAAATCTATCACATGTTCATGATGTCTTCAACGTATCCCTCTGGAGGAAGTACATACCTTACCCATCACATGTAATAAATCTAGAGGTGGTACAACTATAACATGACCTCTCTTATGAGGAGTAGACGGTGAAGAACTTGTATCGTAGAGACAAGGTTCTACGCAGCAGGACTTCCCACCTTGTTAAGGTGTTGCGGAGGAACCAAAAATGTGAGGAAGCCACGTGGGAAACGAAGGAGTCCATGAGAAAGAAGTACCCACACCTTTTCCTATTAGAGGATAAGAGATAAAATTTTAGGGATGAAATTTATTAAGGGGGGATGAATGTAACAACCCAAACATTTTAATTATATTTGTTTCCTAATATTGTGTGTTATTTTATTTTACACTCAACAAAACTAAATCCTTTAATTAATGAAGTTGGTATAATTAAAATGAGACTGTTGGGTTTCGAATGTTATATGACCATTAGTCAATATGACCGTCAGAAACTATAATCTTATCATTGTGTTTCTATAAATACACTTATCTTGGTTAATTAATACAGAAAGAAGATTGAATAGCCTCGTCCAGAACACACAAGCCATATGAAGCCCATCTGTCGGATCCTGAAAATGAGGTAGCATCACTGGTCTTTGCTCTAGACCAAGAACTAGCCGAACTTCAACGTATGAATCTTAAATGGAATCACCTAAGAGAGAAGTTCAAGCTGATAGAAATCACCACTCATGCAATGTTGTCTGAGCCACCCCAAGATTCTATCACCATAGAAAACCTTACACTTAGGTCCTATAATGGTGTTATAAGGGGCTATGTAATGATACCTTGGCTTCTTTGTGTAATCCTTTTATATAAATAAAATTGTTATATCTTATTATGGAAAAGTTTGTGAATTTAAAATATACAGATAAATATAGGATGTGTATTATTGACTAATTTAGGAAAAAATTGTATTTTAAAATATTTTTTTATTCATTAAATAATTAATAATAAGAAATGTTTTTCAATAAATTGTCTTCTACAGTTGTGATCAGTGAGAAATTTAGACTCTAATAATATCAAATTAGTTTTTAGTAAATAGTAAAGTAGGAATAGTAACATACACATATAAATAGTAATAAATAGTAATTTGAACAAAAAAATCGAAACATCCCCCAAGAATGTATAAATACATTTTAAACATCTAAATGGTGAAAAAACAATAATAGTTTCTGTTTTTTTATTTTTTGTACACCATAAATATTTTATTTCCAATTTTATGATTAATTTAATAATTTAAAATGGAAATTTATATTCATAAAATTTAATCATAAACTTTTACTTTATATTATTATGGGTATACGATATTTTTATGGGACCTTGATTACTTTTTTAAGGTGTTACAATATAAGTTATAGTTTTAATGATGTATTTTTGGAATAAATAATGATTTTATTTAAAAATTAAATTATAAATATTTAGAAAATTATTTTCATAAAATTAACTTAATTTTTGAATTCAAAGAATCGATATTAGTTTAGGATGAATTGTTTGGAAATTTTTTAAACATTTGAATTATTGGTTAATAGTAAAAATGCAGTTTTGAGTTTCAGGTGTTTAATGACATCATTAATGATGTGATAATGATGTAAGATTTCTGGTCGACTTATGAATAGTGAGATATGCTATTAGTTGTCCTAAGTGGCCAATACCATGGGAAAATAGTATGGGCTAGCCCATGGATTTTCAAATACCACCGATGAGGTGTCCATTTGAAATTAATAATTTATTCACTCACTTTTCCTATGAATACCAAGCCATTTCCCTCATTAATTTCATTAAACAGTCATCATCATCGATGTTATGGTCTCCTTACGTCCCAAGGAGTACTCCCATGGTGCCCTCAAGCCTCCCGAGGTTTTGACCTTCTCGCTTTCGAAGTTAGTCTTCAAGGTAAGGGAATCTTTCAACCTCCTCTCTTAAGCCATGAGTTCCTTTATGTTTGGTATTCTAGTTTCCATTTATTTTTGTTTAGTGTATGTTCTTATATTTTCTCCTTACTGTCCATTTCATGTCTAATTGTCGAGATACCCTTTCCTCTCTTATGGATTTGTTTTATGAATTTTTATGTGACGTCGTTAGGCAACTGAATTATTTGTAAAAGGAATCGTGTCTTCTCTTTTATTTCATGTTTCCTTTTCATGTGGTATGTCATTAAAATCTCCATACCATGTTCTTATCTCCATGTTTTTATGCATTTATATTTTATTATAATTTATTTATGAGTGGGATAATCTTGTAACCCCTCTTTTCAATGTTTTGTAAAACCATGTTATATAGCCGTTATGCTAGAGAAATTTCGCCTCAAAATTTCTCTCTATTTCTCTACAGAAATTCTCTAGTTTTATTTATGTGAATACCAAGACCTATTTCGTTTCTTTTGGGTGCTAATAAATATATAAATATTATGTGTTTATTTCTGGAATTTACATACATATAACCCTCACTCCATTTCCATGGGTTATAAATGACATAATGATCTTATTTTTTTTAAAAACTTTTAAAACGTCATGATCTTGAAATGAAACCCATTTTTTTTGTTCTCCATGGTTTTTTTATGAAATTTTTGATATGGTCTATGTGGCTCACAAGAATGTAAATACATATTAAGGGTGCACCCTGATAGCACTCCAATGCATTGTGTAATGAATTATTCTCTAAAGATGACAAGTTTCACGATACATTGGTGAATAACCTTGGTAATGTTTATGACACCTCAGGGATAATCCTTGGTGATATGTTCATGAATGTCTAAATGAAATGTTGTAGCCAAATATTCACGTTTTTATTAATTTTCCTTTTATCATGCAATTCATATTCTTCCATTTCAAATGCCTTTATGACTTTTAACATGTTCTTATTAGTATTTCTCAAGATCACATGTCAAATGTTTCACTTGTTTTCCTTCCCGAGCCTTCTTCTCACCATTTTCATTGATTTATGTCTCCAGGTTAAGAGATGCAGTAATTTTACATATGATAAACCTATGATGCAGCCTTATGAGTGGTTTATAAGAATGTTTTATGTTTTTTACATGTATTATATTCCTGATTTCTGAGACATTGGACTTTAAAGATCCCCTGTTTAAAAAATGTAATTAAAAGTTATTTAATTAAAAGATGGGATGCCATAATACACTTACCTGAGTTTCACTTGATAATAATAAGGTGACTATGAATGTGGGATAAGAACCATGAAACACCAGGAACATAGTCATTTACAAGGAGATGAGCCTCCATAATAATTATGTTGTTTCTTTCTTGGATTCATATATGAGAATATTGAATGAGAGTTACTGAAGAAGAACAACAGTGGGACGGATTACAATTTGGTATTCAAACTGATTGACCCCCCCCCCCCCCCCCGATAATGTGTTTCACCCTTATATGATCCAATAAATTTGATCATAGGCACGATTCACTCTATTTATATCAAGTACCTAATGTAGATTATGAGAAATTATGTTAATAGGAAAGGCATTCCAACATTTGATGCTAAATGGTTTCACTCGTAGAAATAGAGAATCATATTACACATTCATTCACATGGTATTGATGTTATTGATATAGTTCAATGTGGACTCACCCTCCTAGATGAAATCAAATTATGTTCTTTAATGATTATAATAAACATTGAAAACGATGGAAAATCTATAAATAATAGTTTACATTCTTTATCCAGAAATTATTTGAAAAAATTAATGAGATTCAAAACCAGTAATGTTGTCAGGAGGAATATTCATACCATTTATGAGGTAAATAAAAAAGTAAAATAGGAAAATATATATATTATCTAATAACTATTTGAAGATGTCATAATGTATTATGATTAAAAAATTTATGAATTATTTTCTAAGGTAAATATGATTGTGAGTACTATTATAGGGTTTAGAGAAAATCTTGAAATTTATAATGTTGTTAAAAATTATATAAGAATCCTACTAGATAAATTTTATTCTAAGATCTTGGATCTTGAAAATATAGATCATGAGGACTTTACCATTGATGGAATTTACAACACTCTAATAAATTAAGAAATGAGAAGAGTACTTAATCATAAATTAGAATGTAAGCTATAAAAGGAATTTTATTTTAAAAATATAAAATGTTTTAAGATTAAAGATAAGTAGCACTAATCTCATTAAGAGGATAACATAAAAGAATATTCGTGGACTAATTATCTTATGTCATGAAATTTCATAAGAGAATAATTAAGTAATTATTGCGATAAAAGTCCTTTAAAATGTTTTAAATATGAAAAGTTTATTCTTTTATCTTCAAACTATCATATCAAATTTAAAATAGAAAATTATAATGATGAATCATCATTGAAAACCCCACTACATATCCTTAAACTAGTCAATAAATTGGATATAAAAATATATCTCTACTTTTTTTCAGAATTAATTTTCTATAAATTGACTAAGGATTGACTGATAGTGAAAAAATTTGTAATGAGGAAACTCATAGAGATTTCCCTAGAAAAGTGATCATTGAGAAATATATTGAGGTTGTAAAATTATATGAAGATGAATCAAAATATAATGATTAGTATAAATCGTAGGAATGGGATAATAATGAATAATACACCATGAGAATGGATATCAATATGTGTTAGATATAAATTGGAAGGCTTAGAGAATGTAACACTCAAAGGAAAAGAGGATCATATAATAAAGGTCATCTTCAGGATGGAAAAAAATCTTATCAGAGAAACAGAGACATTGAAGCTTGATAGTAAAAAAGTGACAAACCCATTAAGTATTTCACTTCCACCATTATATTAATGGATAAAGAAATCGAAAATATTAAAAGACAATATGAAAAAAAATGTAATATGAAATGATCTGACATAGGAAAAGGGAAAAGTTCTATGAAATCAATAACATGTTTATACACTATGTTAGATTGAAGATATGAGAAACAAACATTTATAAATGTTCATTTGTAAGTTGATATTACTCTTAATAAAGAATCACATCACATATTGAAACTAGGACAGCTAAATTTCCAAGAGAAAGACTCAATTAAACAAAAAAATATAAAAAAAATAATATCTGAAAAATACCCTTAATCAATTTCAAATATTCAATGAAGAACTCTTAAAGAGGTTCTAGAAAGTTGTACACATTTAAGGAGAGAAAATAGAGCATGAAATCAACCTATACAATAGTATAATTTTTAACAAATAAAAATATTTTATGGATACTACAAGTGTTGTAGAATATTTTTCCATAAAGATTATAACTAGAGATATAATATATCTCTTCAGTAACTTATAAGAGAGAATGAATCATGGGGGATGCAGTAAGAACAACTGATAACTAAACCTTGACACAATATTTTTAAAATAAGGTTAAAGTAAGAAAAATTTAGATTTATTATGATATATGGGTGGATGATATGATCAAGAGATTCATACATCATACATGTGTGTTACTTTTATCCATACTTACTTGATTATTTATTAAAGTATTTAGAATGACTAGAATCAAATCCAGATTAGGAAATAGGAAAATGTTGTTTATTTTTATATTAAATATTTAAGATTTGAAAACCATAGGATTATGGATAATATATTTTCATCTCATATGAAAATTCATATGAAAAAGATGCATTTCTTGAGAAATATGAAGCAGGAGTAATGAAATTCAGTAATGATGGTTCTCTTAAGATTAAAGGTACTAGGATAAAACACATTGGTAAAAATAAGACCTTTCTGGATAGTGTGTCATTTTTTAATAGACTGTAGAACAAATTATTTATTATCTCACTATACTGTGATTATGAAAATGTGGTCATTTTTAGAGAAAAAATGATGCATGGTCATAAGAATGAAATGTGGAGTTATGGTTACATGGGGTTTGAAAAAAAAATATAGATAAAAAAAGAAGGATGTTACGTAACAAAAAAAGATAAAAATGATGTATGAAATAGATTTCTTGTTAATGTTTTATACTAGAATATAAAGTAGTTTATTCAAGAAGAATGTATAAGAAATCAACCATCACTAAAAGAAGACATGGCTATTATTTTTGAAACTTGAAAAAATGGAAAAACTATGAAATGGACATCTAATGTAACTGAATTTAAAACCACAAATTCTCATTAAATGGTACACTTTGATGATATTTTACTTATTACTATGATGTTAAATAGTGGATATAGGAATTTTATCACATTTATATATTATTTTTCATTTTTGTGTTGCATTATGTTCATATTATAGAAATCATGGTCCTTGGGGAAATTTAACATCATGATAAGACATATAGAAAGGAAAATATGTATGTATATAAAGATATTGAGGTCATATAATAGAACTATGTTTTCCAATATAAAGTTCAATAAATATCATTACAAACATGGCATGAGACATGAATTTAATGCACCATACAATCCTCTACAAAACGGACTGGATGAAAAGAGTAATGGGAGTGTAGTTGATATGAACTGAACTATAATAGAGATCTTGAAACTATGACGTATTATTTGATACATTCCATTACTATTGATAAATTTATTCAAAATAGGTGTCACATAATAAAAAACACAAATAAATATTCTTATGATATATGGTTTAAAAAGAAATAAAACTTATAATCATTTTTTGAGTGGTCACATGTTCATGTGTAATCATGAAAAAGGATTGCAATGGAGTATATTTTGACAATAATGAAGAAGAAATAATTTTTCTAGGGTACACATAAAATATGACGTCATACAAGTGTTAAAATAAGATATATGAAAGGATTATTGGTAGTGATTATATCATAGTATTTGAAAATGAGTAAGGGACTAGACATACTATCTTTATAGATAATGAGGATGATGCTTTCATTTTAGAAATTGATGATGAAAATAAAAAACACATGGAATCAAACTTAATATACAGATTATACCTTTTCTAGGGATGAAGGTGTATAAGTGAGGCCGAAGGATAAAAATACTCGAACAAGAAATCATATTGATATAGATACAATTATTAAAGATTAGAATAAATGTGTAAAATAAATAAGTAATATATTATACACTATATGTGAATGTCTTTTATAAATGGTTGAACTTTTAAGTAGTGACAGATGTCTATGTGACTCCAAACTACTCTACAAAGACTGTAGAAAAGTGTGGAAATTCTCTGTAAGTATAATAGATTTGCCTCCATTTACAATGAATAATTTTATTCATGGATAACCTCTGAGAATTGTGACACCCCTTTTCATATAAATACACCCCTCATGCATTAATTTTGGTAGAGGAGACACCACTGGGTTTCAACCTCGTTCTCTTGATTCATGAAGCTCATGTGCTTTGTGATATTCTCTTCCATAAAGCCCCTAGGCTTCGTGATGTAACCCCCCTTGTGTTATTGAGAGCCTTAAACCCTGTGGATATGCACTTAGTGAAGTCATTTTTTCTTAATGATGGAAGAAGATCCTCTGAGGTACACGAGGCTTCGCGAAGCATTTAGCCTTCACCAACATCTCCACCTATGAATTAGAGCATTCTTCACAAAGCTCTGTCGCGATGTCTTATTCACCCTGAAGCTCCTTTTTGAATCCTGATACTTCATGAATCTCCTTCATTCACATCCAATAGTTTATACTGTGGGGGTGCGCCCCTGAACCCCCACTTGGGCCTACTTTCGGGATTTGGCCACAACCTTTTGGGTCAGTCCCTTCGCTACCATCAATAACCCCCATGAAAAATGTAGACTTGAACTAAATTTGTTTAAATATGGTGTTTCAAAATTTTATCTTCTACCCTTATGAACGCTAAACTTTCACCTATGGAATACCATGATTTGATCTACTCCTTTTAGCTCCATGAAACAACTTAATTTAGTATATTCCTCTTGGTCTATTTCTCAAGTCGTGAGTTTAGATACTCATCTTCCATCCCATGTGTACCATGAGTCGAACCATTCCTAAAGAATCTTTGGTATACTCATCACATTGCTCCAATTCCAAGTAGAACCAGAAAGGGATTCTCTCACTTATGTCCCAACATCAGCCATTGTTATGCATTTTATGCCTAATAGTCATCACTACATGAATTTAAACTATAGTAAAACCTTTATAAAAAACATTGGATGCCACTCGTTTTGAATAAGAGATCTCTTATGCACCAATCAAAAAAATCCAATAGTCCCCAATACATGAATTTAAACTGTTGAATATCATATTATTCAATAATATGAAACCTTATTCAACTAGAATAAGATGCCTCATCATGAGACGGATAGAAAACAACATTATGGGCCTCCACATTAGGTGTAAGTCCCAACCATACTCCTCAACCCATCAACAACTCAAGATTCCCTCATGTCCAAGCATGAGGAAGGAAGAAAGGGAATCCCATAGCACAAGCCCCGCAAAACTCATCTATTCACATGGTGTTAAACAAAACCCATACCCCTTACAATGGTCATGGGATTCTCTCATATCCTGACCTGAGAAGGATATCATAGGTATCTTCCTTGAATAAGCCCCATCCCCCATTGTCGCACCATAGCGGGACATGGGGTTCTTCCACATGTAAGCCTCATTCACTAATATCAGAACTTAGCGGCACATAGTATTCTTACACGTGTAAGCCTTATCCCAAATTGTCAATCCTTAGCATCACATGAGATGATTGAATCTGTAAGCCCCACTAACCATTTTCACTCCATTGTGGAACATGATCTTCTTCCACATATAATCCTTGTTCACCATTCATGCTCCCTAGTGGCACACACACTACTTCCATGAATAAGCACAATCCCCCATTGCCACTCATTATCGAAAAACAAGATTCTTGCACGTGTAAGCCCCATTAAAAATTATTTTTCCCTAGTAGCACATGGTCTACTTCCACGTGTAAGCCCCACCCCCCATTGTCACTCTATAGAGGCACACATGCTGCTTCCACTTGTAAGACCCATTTACCATTATCACTCCATAGTAGCACAAGGTTTGATTCCACACATAAGCCCCATCCTCCATTATAACTATTTAGTGGAACACATGATTTATCCACAGGTAAGCCCCATTCCTCATTGATACTCCCAAGAAAAACACAGGATGCTTCAATTTGTAATCCCTACTAACAATTACATCTCTATAGATGCACACATGCTGGTTCCACATGTAATCCCCATCCACCATTTCCACCCCTTAGTGGCACATGGGATGCTTCAACACATAATCCCTATTCACCATTTATTATCCTTAGTGGAACATGGTATGATTCCAAACCTAAGCCCCATCCACTATTATCACTTCCTATCAACACACAAGATACTTCCATACATAATCCCCAATCACCATTTCCACTCCTGATCAGCACATGAGCTACATCCATGCCTAAGCCTCATCCCTCATTGTCACTCCTTAGAATCACATGTGATTCTTCCATGCATAATACCCATTTACCGTTGTCGCATTCTAGCAGCACACGTACTGCTTCCACACATAATCCACATCATCCATTTCATCTCCCTATTAGAACACGGGATACTTCCATGCATAAGAATCATTCACCACTATCACTCCATAATGGTATAATTGATACTTCCACATGTAATCCCCTTCCCCCATTGTCACTCCTTAGTGACACATGGGTTGTTTCCACAGGTAAGCCGCATTCACCATTTCCCCTCCCTAGTGGCACACATGCTACTTCAATTTGTATGTATCATCCCCCGGTGTTTCTCCTTCGTATCATGCGGGATTCTTCCATGGGTAATCACCACTCACTGTTGTTTCTCCATAGTAGAACACATGCTTCATTCACAATTAATCCGTATCCACCATTACTTCTCCCTAATGGCACACATGCTGCTTCCCCTTTTATGCCCCATAATCCATTATTTCTCCATAGTGATACAAAGTCCTCTTCCATGTGTAATCTACATTCATTGTTACCACTCCATAACGGCACATGGGCTGCTTCCACATGTAAGCCCCATTTTCAATTTCCACTCAATATGAGAACATGTGCCTCCAAAATGTATAATCCCTTGTTCATTACTCAACTACATGGATTTTGATACATATATTCTAAATAGGGTACGTATGAAGCCATCTGGAGGTTCAATCTCGACCAATGGTAAACATTGGTTCCCCCTCCTAGGGGTGGACCTCCATGATCCTCCTATAGTTGTGTTCATATCAGTATTCATCAGGGAATATATATATTAATAATAATTATAATCAAATACCAAACTATGTGGACTTTGATCCCATACTTCTAAATAGGGTACGTCGGAAGCCTCTATGATGTTAAAACTCATCAGTCTTCACAAACCATTTTTCCTAGCTATTTCATGTTAGTTCACTCATCTCACAATATATCAAACTATATGCCCCTACAAACAACATGGGTTTTTATTCGTATCCACTCATATATGTAGGAATCCAGTTTAATGTTCAACCCTTTCCAATGGTAAAATTTGGTACTCCCTCCATGGGATGTACCCTCCTGATGTGATAATTTCCCCTTTTGGGATGCATCTCCTAGATTATCCTCTCTGAGGTGTTCTGATCCCCATGGGATGCTAACCATGCATAATTACCAGACAAACCATACTCGTCCAACCAAGAGTTCCCCAATTGTGATGGGATTCTAACCATGCGTAATCCACTAGCGCATATTTGGGTCATTGTCCTTTCTATAAGCCCTAATTCATTACCTCCATTCTGAACTATGTAGACTTTCATTCCCAGTCATTGGGATACATTGGAGTCCTCCTCGAGGTTCAATCCTATCACCCATTTCCCATCATGGACTCTCCTTCAATACTTCATGTTTAATTAAGATCATTCACCCTCTTGATGGATGTACTTCCTTAGGGTCCTTACCCATGTGCTACATTCTCACATGTCACCTCAGTTGGTGTCCCATCACCCCACCAAACTATGCCAACTTTGATTCCCAGTAACAGGGATACGTAGGAAGACTCTATGATGTTCAATCCTAGTAAAATATGTTCCATGTTGGTTCCACCTCATTCTTTCAACCCACTCCACCCAATCATCCATCATCCATCCTAATTCTTACATGGGCCACCACATCCCATTGAGACCATGAAATCCGTCCAATTATTTCTTTTTGTGGCACCTGGGCAGCCTACCATGCATAGTCCCACCACAATTCATGTTCATCGCACCATGAGTGTCCCTATTGCGATGAGAATCTAACCATTCATAATCCCTACACAATCCATGTTCATCCAACCAATAGTGTCCCTCTTGCGATGGGTAGGTATCCATGTGTAATCCTCAAACTATGTCCTCTAATACTACATGGGTTTTGATCCCTTTGGTTCACATAGGGTTTGTAGGAAGCTTTCCCAAGTTTCAATACCAACCAATGGTAATCCTTGGTGTTCCCCTTTATGGGGTGAACTCTTCTTGATCCGCCCTTTGTGGCATTCAGATCATCCTTCACAGTGTGAAACCATCTCTTCAGAAGACACACCACCCCGGGTCCCCTCTCACTAGGAATTATAATTCATCCATCTAGTGTCCCCCTAATTTGGTAAAACCTACTTGATCTGCTCTTTGTGGCATTAATAACAACCTTTATACTATGAAGTCGTCTTTTATGGAGACACACTTTACTATGTCCACTCTTATTGGGTTTTTGGATCCAACCATTCGGTAAACATTCTGGTGCTCCCTCCAAGGGAACCAACTCTATGACCTGTCTCCATTATACATTTTGATCAAACTCTAACTGTATTCTAATGACATTAAACGTAATACATAACCTTTTTTAAACATGGGATGTTGAGGAAAACCTCGGAGACATTCCTCTGGCATCAGATTCTGCGCACCCATCATGGGATGCCTCAGGTTATGCACCTTTGAGAAGCCCTACTATAGGGAATAAAACAACTAACCAATTCTCCTACATCCATAGATATCCCATCAAGCATGATGTTACCATATAATATGAATAATTTTTTTTGTCCTTCTAGGACCCCTTAGAATTTCAGGGAATATTTTGTGCAAATAACTGACATCCACAAAATGATGGCACAAAGAATGAGATTCATGAAAAACGGATCAGACGAACCGATCTAGGCAACAGGTTCTTGGGAGGAATCAATGGAAGGAGTTACTGACATCACATTGTCTTGTTTCGATAAATTATTATACATCTCTATATAATTGATGAATATAACCCTCTTTTGCAAAGTAAGAACACGAAACCGGGAGCATGTGTCTCCATAATGATGCCCACACCAGCCGTGAAAAGCATCAGAAACAGACATCAATTGAGATTCCTTATCTATTTATATTAAGTCACTCTTTAGGATATGTTGTTTGTAGGAGAATAAATTTATATACACACTTTATGGGATGATTTTATATCATTTTTCATTTTTATAGAAAAAAAGTGTTTTCTTAACAATGGTATAAATAACCAATAGTTTGTAGTGATATGTTTCAACTATATCATCAATCTTTATTTTAATCACTATTGTTTTCCATAAAGATCTAGCTCATATAGATTTTGATATTATTTATTCATGATTAATTTTCATTCAAGAGATTATGTTGATCTCTAACAGTCTTAATTATTTGTATTATTTTCAATAAGGGGGAGAGAAATGAGTACTACTACCAATAAAGATTCTTTGAATGATGATTTAAGAGATCAGGAAAGTAAAAAATGTGATTTTTGAACACCCAATATATATTTAAATAACTTCAATGTTTATTTAAAAAAATTCATAATGTGTAGTGTGAGAGTTAAAAATAACAATGTGATTCATATTATGGTGATGCCTATATATGATGTTTTGAATCCATATATGATATTTCATCTATGAATGTAAAAAATGGGATGGTAATTTTCCTTATGATGAACGATGTAAGTGAATTCATTTATTCCATAGGATAATTGAAACTGAATATGAAAATACTATTATTTGAGGATAATTCATATTATTCTAGAATTAATATAAGGTAATTATCATACACGTTGGAGGTTTATGGATAATGTAAGATAAATTACCCTATGAAACTAAGGTATTTTGAGACGACATAATATAAATTTCTTTTAAATAGTTTATCCTATAAGATAATTTATTGTTTCCAAAATTTATATAATATAATGAATAAAATTTAAATACAGAAATTCTTGTGTGATTCTCATCATAGATTAATCACCATGATAAAATGCATGATCATGATACATTTTGTGATGAAGATTGAACCATAAAATATAGTAGTATATATTTTTGAAATTATATCTACACACCATAGAATATGACAGCATTCTACAGCTTGTGTGACCACATCAAATGAGAGATTCACATCATAGAGTAAGAAACCATGTCAACCTGATTACATGGAAATATCCCAGAATCTAAAAGGTGTGAATTTAAAAAATGGAATAATATCATGATATTTCAAATATAACAGGGACGTAAAATATCTAATTTTATAACTGAACTCTTATGAAAATATTGAATGATGATTTAAATCATTGCTTATGAGTTTGGAATGAGTCATTCAATATCATCACAAAGGATCAAGGATATTTCCAGATTTTTTTGGAAATGATATTCATTTAGTAATATTAATTTATATATATATATATATATGAGATTAAGTAAAGGGTAGGGAGTATTGGGCATGAGAGAACCGATACATTGTGGTTTCAAAGAGAATCACTTGAGAACAGTTGTAGAAAAATGTTATGCAATGAAGGTGAAGAACATTATTATATAGAGTATATGATGAGGCTTATATTCACAATTGTGATCATTCCTCATCAAATGTGTTATTTTTTATATTTATGTGATGTTGTAATAGGTTGGTGCTAATATAATTTATGAGTTCAAGTGAATATAATTTTCCAAGTTCCATTTGATACTAAAAATGGGATTTTTGTGTGGGATTATAACCATGACACAATGGGGGATTATTCAACCACAATGATACAAAAAGTTCTAACATTTCTATTTTGCCATTATTTACTATATCAATGATAATCATGAATGATAGGTGATGAAGAATAATGTGAGTGGATGTGATTTGATTTTAGTATACACATTGATCCCCCCTTAGTGTGTTTCTCAATTCCTGGGATCCAATAGTATGTATTATATTTTTTTCAATAAGGAAGTCCACTTTGGTGTTGAGGGGATGTCAATATGTGTTAGGAAGAATATTTAAGGAAGATTCCATATTGAATTGGAAGGAATACTTTAGGCTGATATCTTGAAAATATCATTGATTGATCTAAGACAAGGTGGCATTATATAAATGTGATGATTTCTATGCTACTCTTTATTCATAAATTCAACTTATACAGGTGTTACGAAAATTCACATTTTTTACAATGAAAATGAAGTTTTAAGGAATATTATGATTTGGTACTATATTAAGAGTTAATTTTTGAGGAATAAAAAAACAATCATTGTTTTTTGAGAAATATGTGATGATAAGACAATATTTGAAGAGGCTACATATATACATGTTGTTTTATAAATGGTATATTTATAGGCATAAGTAAAAAATAGGTCAACTATATCTAGCCGTGGGAAATATATAAAATACAAGTATGATTCAATTAAACAACAGACATCCATTCATGGTGGTATAGATCAGGTATAACCTATAAATTGGAAGGAATGGTTAATTCATGGTGCACATGAAGAAAGGATTATCATATATTCATATGGTACATGTAGTGTGGTACTCACCCTGAGGTGTGTGTTAGTTTATACAGAGTCAACCCATGTGTAATGGTTGAGAGTTGAATGCGACATAGAATATTATAAACTATCACAATGTAATATACCTAACTGAAATAACCTAGAGATGGTGTTTAATTTATTAAGATTTCATAGATATAGTGTGTCTCACCATGTAGGATAGATTAGTTTAATATTCTTATAAATTCATATATATACATGATCCCCATATTATATTGGAAATATAAAAATAAATAACATAATAACATTCATTTATACATGTTATTATTTATAATATTTTTATTCATGTCCTGGGGTAAAAAATAAAATTAAGGGTTAGTTGAGATGCTCAGTAAGGGTTATATACATAAAAATCTATCATGAATTAATAAGGCATCATCAATATGGAAATGTAAATAAATAAAAATGCATGATATTTAATCAATAACTTGAGAAAAAATGTATTTATGGATAATATCAATAAATTAATCTCATGGATAATTATAATTATATTCTCAATAAAATAAATTCATAATAATTTATTTCATTACTTCACTAATATTGATAATTATGTCATCAAAGCCTTATGTCAAGAAATTTTAATCGATGGGTACACACCAAAACATGCTGGCTTATTGATTTGTCTCCTGAGACCTTTTGATACATCAAGGGGAAATATAATTCTTGTCCTTATCCTCCATTGATAGTACAGTGCATTCCTCGTATATTGAATGATCAATTCAATCAATAAAAATATTCTTGATCAATAATTATCAATATTGAGTAAAAAATATGGATTTATTACGGTTTTCCCTAATAAATTAAATAGAATTAATATGAAACTCCATATTTATAAATGTTATATAGTTTAATAAATATTCATATACATGAAACAAATAATATGGATATTTAAGAGAAATTTGGAGTCTAATGATCACAAGAAAGTTAATGTTTCAAGAGAAATTTTATGACCATAAAAGTAATAAAGTGATGAGATATTTCCATCAGAAAGGTAGATTTTATAGTAAAATTATGTATCCTTAATAATATAAAAATTTGGAAGTAAATAATATTAAAATAAGTTTTTATAAAGAGTGTCCTTTTAAAAAAAATTCAAATCTTGCAGAAGTAGTTATAGACCCTAAAATGGTTATGGCAGTAGGAAAATATGTTAACAATGTATATGATAAAAATTACTTTTGACTTTCTTTTAAAGAGAGTAAAAATGACTATTTTCGAAATCATTATAAAGATTCATTTCAAACCTTATAGAAATTCAAAAATAACATATTATGTTCTTAACAAATCATCGAAGTAATAAAAAGGAATTTTATAAATTAATTATGAAAAATATGGACCTCCAAGAAAAATATAGCTGATCAAAAAGTGAAATAAGATATTATTTTCTTTTAAAAATAACTATATAAAAGGGGTACATGAATTAAATTATTTATCAGCATGAATTTTTATATTAATTTATAATAACATTAATGAGGAATTATATACACCGCATAAAATTGAATAGGTAAAAACTACAAAATATCTATCAATGAAATAGAAATTTAGATAAAATACCATACCATAGTTCGGAATCGTCATATATGTTCTTTATATACATGAATAAAAAACTTCTGTTAACTATTTAATTAAGAACATTTTTATGTTTATTTTTTATTAACATGTTATATTTATTTACTCAATCAATTCAGTTCACATCAAATATTTTAATGATTTTTTGTTCATATATCTAAAATGAATTTGATAGGTTGACTTTGGTAAAATAATTCATTATTCAAAAATATATAAATTTTTTTGTGATGAAATTATTATAATTTTTATACATCAATTATACTATTAAAACCAACAATTAAATATAGTTATGAAAAATGAACAAAATTTCAATGATGATGACGGTAGGCCGTACGTACACATGAGTAACATTTTCTATTTTTCAGTGATCATGTCGGAAAGAAGGTAAGTGTTATATTATATTTAACTTATTATAATTTTGTCATAAATAAAAATTTATTTCTTTAAATAAACTTATATTTACCTTCAATGTGATGTGGTGGTGAAAAATTAATCACATCGGTTCGTGAATGTGGTAGTCCATACAAACATACAAACAATGTTATCATTTTTCACTAAATGGAAAGGTAACAAAATATATGATATATTAATTTTTAATAATTATAAATATATAATTAATAATATATATATATATATATATATATCTTAAATAAATCATTATAACCATTCATGAGAGGCGGTGACGGAAAATGAATTACATCGGTTCGTGAGGAGGTAGTCCACCATACACATGGATGATGGTTTCATTTCCCATTTGATTGATAAGGATATGTATATAGGGTATTTAATTAAAATATGAAACAATAAGTGTATTTAAAATACTGGTTTTATTATTTTATCAGGGTGTATTATGATTTTAAGGATGTATAATAAGAAATGAAATAAAAATACATTGTTAAGGACTACACCTCTTTTTCCGGCAACCTCTTTAGGTTTATAGTTAAAACCTTTATAGGTTTGTTTTATAATGAATATAAGAACAATGAGAAGTTTTTATGGATATAATTAATGTATTTTGGATGTTATTTTCTGAAATAAATGGCTCTTGAAGTGCGTATATGAGAGGAGATTGTTTTCTATTTCTAAGTGGGGGAGAGGACATAGGTAAATTTTATAAAAAGAATAAGATATGTTAATGTCTTACTCATAAAAAATGCCTAAAAAATTAACCATTACAAAATATTAGATGATATAGGTTTCAAACATTTAAATATAATATAAATTATATAATTTTATTGGTCATTCTAATCCTTATCACATTAGTTTAACCCATGGTGCACTTGTTTTACCCTTAACCATGGTTAAAGATTATTGTTGTTTTTAAAATTCAAAATGACCAAAAACAAAGTTAAAAACATTTTTTAATAATAATTATGTTGATTCCAAATTAGTAATCCATTTTATAAAATCCAATTCAATCATTTCAAATTATTTAATTTAAAATTAATAATGAAAAACACGACAAATAATGGTTTTTTATAAAAATTACTTTTTAGGTATAAAAATGTTTTTATAAAAAATTAATGTATCAAATTAGTTATGAAGATTATAATTTGATTATAAAAAATATTATATAATTATTTTTTGTTTGACATAATTTTAAAACAAAATGTAACTTTTTAAAATGAATCAAATAAATACACATTTTAAATTAAATGTTCTATTTTACAGAATCCACATGGAAATCAAACTTTTTTGAAAAATAAAAAAAATAGATATATGATAATTTTAACTAATGATTTCAAAAATTAATATCATCTATAAAACACATTTTTTAATAGTCTAAAATTTTGATTAAATTATTTTCTCACAAAAATAAATAAAAATAAATTTTGAAGAATTTCTTTTTGAATAAAATTACATTACATAAATTTAGTGATTATTCCAAAATAATTAATAAATATGTTTCTATTGAGCTTTCAATTCATATATTTTAAACAATTTTTTTGTTCCTATTCATACCCACCAATTCAATGTCTATTTTATAATTGTTATATTTAAGTAATAATATTTTGTGGTTTTTAAGCTATGTTTTGCAAGTTGTGTACTCTACAAAACATAGTTTTCTTTTAAAATGTGACAATATTACATTATTACCTTTGAAAATTATTTTATCCTTGATATTTTCATGTATATTACATTATAAAGAAAATAGGGTTTTTCTTTTTATAACATCTTCAGGTTCCAACATTTTTTCCTCTATTTTATGATTTCTCCAAAGTACCATTACTTGTTGAGTCATCAAGTTCCTATGCAATTTCTCTGTAGTGTAAAAAATATGGATAGGATCATTATAGTATGGTATATTAGATTATGATTATATTTATTCTAAGGTTGTCAAAACACATATTTTTATACACTTTTATTCATGAATTATTAATTAATGATATTCTTAAAATAATTCCAGAAGATCATGACACCTAATTTCTTTGTGTAATTAGTTACATAACCTAATAACTTGAAAATAATTATAGCAAAATTATTTAGAAAATCCTTAACATGAGATAATCTTCCATGGGTCTTATAAAATTTCACAGGATAACTAGGATATGTACAAACGAAAGGGGTAAACTATCAATCATTTTAAGGGAATAATCAAATAATAACATAATGAAAGTAATACATGTGATTCAATATGAATATCAAAGAAAAATAAAATGGGTGAGAAACATATTATTGAGAAATTATTCATTATATAACATGATAACATAAAGGAATCGTAGGAATGTTGCGACAACATAAAACATGACATAACCATAAATCAAGGATAAATACCAACAGAAAATCTCAAGGTGGAAAAAGACCAATAATGGATTAGGTTAACTCCCTAGTCTAATAGATAATATCTCATGTTAAAAAAACATTATCTGCTGCATTGGAGAGCTATATAATTTTGGTCTTACCCATAACATTCATATCATCTACATGATTAAGTGTTCAGCATATATCATAACCTATAAAGATGTATTTACTAACATTTATTCCCTTGATTAAGCATTTAGAGATAAATTAACATAATTCATGACTAAATTAAGGATAGGTATATCCAAGTGAATAACCTTGAGTGGGAATGGGGAAAAATATTCAATACATAATATTTTGGGATGGAAATCATAGTTTAAATTTAGTAGAAAAACAGTAGTACAAAAATATTCATATAAGGGATTAATGAGAGTAAAATTTGTCTCTCTTCACTTTTAAATCAAAAGGATAGTATGAGGGATGTGTATATACGTATCCCAACATTAAAATTTGTTATTATAATTCATAACATAAAGAATATCTATGAAAAAAGATAATAAGTAGAGGATCCCTAACCTTGATAGGGTTCTTCATAAACTATGGGAGGAGGTTATTATGTGATTTGGGTAAACTTAAGAGGTATCTATAGAGGTAATGTCAAATTAAATTATTAAATAATGAGTTTTGAGTAATGAAAAATGGGATGTTTGGTGCGTTTCTATAGAAAAAGAGAGGGGAATGCTGTATTAATTATAAACATAGGTTTTGGCCTCTAAATTATAAATTAATTAAAACCACAAACCATCCCAGGGGTTTTTCCCAATATTACTACCAAACTGGTGTTTGTTTCATAATTTTTTATGTCTGTGAACTAAAATCCTTAATATATTACCCTTAGGGATGTGTAAGTGAGTCATGATTAAAAATAATTGAATTTAAGGAATTAAAATATAATATAGGTTTTAAAATATTCATTTTGGATTTAAAAAAAACTTAAAAACATTATTTTAATGGTAAAACATAATTTTGGTCATCGATATCTTTTATGGAATATATTATAAAACTTTTGGGTCATTCTGATGACATAATACACACCATATATTTATACCGTATTTAATTTTTTCCCAAAAATTAGACTATCTCAGAATATTATGAAAAATTAATTGTTGGATTATTTTAAAATATATATTTCAAAAATAATATATATTTTATCAAAATAATTATATAAATAATAGAATTTATAGTTATAAATAAAAATCCATATTTATCAAAAAACAAATTTCATACAATATAATTTTTTCTAGGTCTTATAAAAATTACATTTGACTTCATATCATTATATTATCATTTATAACTAATACATATTATGTAATAATATTATTTTATTAAAATATCATATATTAAAAAAATCAATTAATCAAAAAGTGTTTCTGGATTAAAGCTATACATATCCAAAAAATAAAATTTCTATTTAATCGTATTAAAACCTAATTTTTGTCAAACATATTATTTAATTGTCATAAAGTAATAATAAAATATAAATAAATTCATTAATTCATTTAAAAATATATAAATTCTTATTTATTGGTTCTAGATACATATCATTTTATTACACTAGTGAATTCCCTAAGGGTAAGGTGCATGATTGGAATATTTTATTAGAGTAGTTTGGAGAACAAGGTTTGGGTGGTGATCTATATGATATTTAAATTCACTAATAAATGGGTTTTCATGTTATTTAGTTTTTCAATATCATCTGGGTCTTGGTAAAGAGAAAATCCCATTGATTCCACCTCCCCCATAATCTCCAATAAATGGTCATCAAAGGGTACAATCTTACTAGTTAATTCCATCACTACCTTTTTCTTTGTCAAATAGATTTATCATAACCCAATGTATATACTAATCATACGATCATTGTATAATTATTATACTGTCAATGATTCTGATTCTGATGGTCATTTAAATCTGACATGATATAAATTATAATAGTGTAAAATATCCTATGTAGTGAAATTGTTTCCTAAAATTACATTTCTTAAGAAGTAATTCAATCATTTAAGGAGTTAATTTCATTTATAAATGGTAATTTTTATACATTATTCCCCCATTTAGAAATTTTTACTTCAAAATATCATATATACACTAAATCAGATGAGGAAACTCTTGTATCATCACCGCTTCTAATTCCCATGATTCTTTCGTAAAACATGTGGTTCTACAACAGTACATTGACCAGGTGAATTTTATTGTTTGGTAGAAATTTGTCCCTAAGTTATAATGTCTATATAAGCTTCTCAATTAATGAGATATATTTCTAAAATATTATCACCTCTAGATTCAGTACATGTGAGTGGTATGTTATGTACTTCTTTAAGAATAATACATGGAACACATCATGCACTTGAGATAGGTTTTATGGGAGTGTTAATTGATAGTCCACACCTCCAATGTAATCAATGATCTAAAAATGGATTGTGTATATTGGAAAAAGCTTTTACTTCTTCTCAAACCACATGAATTTATCTATGGGGATATACAAATTAAAATTGTATCTCTAACCTTGAACTCTATGTCTCATCAATGAATTTTTTATATCTTTTTATTTGACTTTTTTTGGATCCCATATAACACTAATTTTTTGAGGCATTTATATCTAATATTAGATAATATCCGATCATATCAAATTATTATTTCTAAATTCATCTCTTCATGTTAGATTGAAACACCTCCTCCCATACATAGCCTCATAAGGTGACATTTTAATGATTTAATGGAAACTTTTTTATATGAAAACTCATACTGGGGGAAATTTTTGATCCCAAAATCATTGGAAATCCATTGAACATGATATTAGCATATCCTCTATATTTTTAATTTTTATTCAATACTAACCATCCATCTATCATTGATAATAATTATTGACGATTAGTTTTATATACAATTCTTGTTGAAGGCTTCTATAGATCATTCATGTATTCCATAGATCTTGATCAGATACAATAAAGAGTGAAACAACATGAAATTTTACCAGTTCCCTCATATATATATATTAGTAATTTATTCATGGGTGAAATATTACTCGATATAAATGAAATTTAATGACTTGGTAAGGTAATTGACTACCACCCAAATGAAGTTCATTCATTTATGCATGAAAGGGTAACCAATGAAGAAATCTATTATTGTGATATCCGAATTTCAGACCATTATCTGTAATGGTCACACCATAGGCTTGGAATTCTGTAATTTTAACTTGAATTGTCGACATACTAAGCATCAAGCTTCAAATTATACAATCTCCCTATTCATTTTATCCCACTAAATGTTTTTATTAAAATTTATATACATATTAGTGATGTTTTGATGAATTAGAATTATGAGATATGAAAATAATTTAGGATTTTTATCTTCACTTCTCGTTTGTATGGAAAACACGTCAAGGTTCCAAACCATATAATTCAATATTTAGAATATTTGAACTATATAATAATCAATAGCTTTTTCTATAGTACATTATCACCATTCTTAGCCTCCTTTATCATTTTAATAATGGTTGTTTGATAAGTTATTTGATAATGATGGAATAAATATCCATGTATTATTATCATGTCCATCCTTTTCATTTCCAAGATGATTGGATCACTTATAATCCACATCATGTATAAGTCTATGGGATCTATTATACTTATACAATCTTCCACATTTTAAAACTACCCATTGTGGTAATAGATTGAACAATCATAATCCTTGATCAATTCTAACCAGAATCCATGGTTCATATTATTCTCTTTTTATGTGATTTTATACTTGGGGATTTAATGACCCATATATAAGTAAAATTTCTCCATATATAGATAATGATTCCAAATATTCAACACAAAGATCACTTGAGAAAATTATAAATAATGTGTTTTGTTGTTTTGATCCAGAATATTCATTTTTGGAGTGGTAGAATCTATAAATTTTTCATATTTCATGTGTTTAGAACACAATATGTTTTTGGTCTCATCACTATATATAAAAAAACCTTCCCCACTGGTGTGTAATGTGAGCACAAGTGCAGTTATTATACTCTTATTTATCTCCTTAAACATTTATTCACATTTAAAATTCCATAAAAATCTCACCCCCTTTCAGGTTAGGTTTTTAGTGGGCCTAAAATCATTATAATTTCCTAAAAAATCTATAACGACACCTAGATAATCTAAGAAAACTATAGTTTTCCACCACTAAGGTTGGTTTGAGCCATGCCTTAATCTCCATTTTTTAGATCCATAGATATCCCTTTTTGATGATAACATTCCCCAATAATGTTACATTCAACATCCAAAAATTCACATTCACTATACTTCACAAATAACATTTCCTTTTGGAAATTCTTCAGTATGAAATTCAAATTCTCCTCATGATCCTACTTACTTTTAGAGTATATAAGAATATCATCTCAAAATACTACCATAAATTATTTGAGCTAATCTCTAATGAGTATATTACTTATGTTTATAATGATTTATGGAGCATTGATGAGTCCAAATGTCACCACTATAAACTCATAGTCCTCATACATGATGATAAAATAAGAGGTGGGGATATCATTATTCTTTACCTTTACCCAACAAAACTTCCTCCTTAGTGAAGTATAGGGAACCATGTAGTTGGTAAAAAAATTCATGAATCTGTAGAAGAGAATACCTTCTCTTTATCGTGATCTTATTGAGATCATGATAATCATTACAAAGGTTCATTGACCCAAAAGTATTCTTGATGAAGATTGACATTTCACCCCACATTGAAGTACTTAGGCGTATAAACCCTTTATCTAGATTCTCATGTAATTGTTACTTCACATGATCAATTTAAACAACATCCATTATCTATAGATTTTTGGATATTATAAAACCTCCAAATATAAATTTGATTGATAATTCAACATCTTGTATTGGAAAAAGATCAACCAATTTTTTGGGAAACACATTAGCAAATTCTGTTACAATGGGAATGTCATCAAGGGTGATATTTTACTTAGTCTCAGTCATTTGAGCTAGATAAACTTGGTCACATGGAAAAAATATCCCTGATTTAGATGATGATAACAAATAATATTCTTCATTCTCCTAGAACATGGATATAATCATAGGATGATTAGTGATACATAGGGTGATTTCCTTCAAGAGGAAATTTATGTTAACTCTATATAAGGAAATCCAGTCCATACCTCAGATAGTTTCAAATTTTGGTAAGGGAGTATCACGAGGTTTTCTTGGGAATTCATCCCATAATCTTGATGGAGGGTTATATTCTTGGGGTGAAATTATATTCCCATTTATAATTTCCACCAAAAGCTCTACTTCCGAGATTTGGGGTAGATTTTGAATTGTTTTAATAAGCTTATGTGATATTAAAGAATATCAAGAACTAGAGAAAAATAGTATGATCACTATCCTTGAATGAAAAACTAGTGAAACTAATATAACTTCGTTTTTGAGATCCACATCAGTAATTGTGATGGCGTAAGCTCTCCCTTTATCTTTATACCTTATAGGTTGTTGACATCGATTGTCATTGAAAACCATTATCTTAGTGTATTTATTCACATATTAATAACCATATCATTCCTTTATTTCATCACATTGGTGGATTTCAACTATCATACAATCACTTTATTGGTTCCCATTCTTCCCACACTTGAAGTACTTCCATTTATTCTTCAGGAAATTTCCAAGATTCTTATTTCCACACTTTTGACATGTGGTATGTTGGAATTTCATTCCCCCTTAAGACTTCCTCATCCCACCACGAGAATTAAAATCCATCATCTACTTATTATCTCTATACTTCATAAGACCCCTAATATTTACTAATCCCTATTTTAGCATTGATTGAACATCAGAAAATTTCCTCATTGTTTTCAAAGACATAAATTTCAAAATATGTTCATAGAGGATACTTGTTTTTTATTTTAATAGAATTGATTTCACTATAATCAATACAAAACCTCATAGATCCATATTTCATTGGTACAAAAATAAAAAGGGATCCCCATAGTGAAACCCTAGGGATTAAAAATGCATTTTCACACAACTCATATAGTTGTTTATTTATATCCATTTATTCTATAGTGGACATTCTATAAATATTATTTGATATAGGCATTGAATTAGGAATGAAATCAACAGAAAACTCATCATCATTCTCTGATGAATGTCTTGGTTATTCCAATAAAAATAAATCTATATATATATATGAATAATATGTTCATCCTAAATTTAAATATTATATTTTCCATCCACAAGTTTTGTCTTCTCTTATTCTCTAAAAATCTCAATAAAAAGAGCTAATGGGGGTGGATATTGACTTGACTAATATGGTAAATTATCCCTTCTAAATTCATGGAATTCTACATCCATATCTTGAATCATAATTTCCTCATCTTTTAAAATGTAATTTTCAATTATAAATCAAAATCCAGTCCATAGCAAGGATTTTATAAAAATAAATTATATGTATAATAATCAAGTATACAAATAGGGGATGTTTATGATTATAATGGAAACTAACTGACACATCCTTGTTGTGGTGATATATTCACTATGAGTTTTCACTAACAAATCCCTTATTAATTTGATAGGTAAATATAATATTTTTTAGATAGTATGGAAGATATAAAATAGTGTGAGGATCATTAATCAAATAAATTAGTAGCTAAATTTTAGGTTATTATTAACGTACCTAACACTTCATATTTAGGAACTTCATCCTCAGTTGTAGTGATCACATAATCATTATCATCTACCCTTGGCCTCTTATATAGTATATTACATAGATTATTGGGAAATTGGTTTGAATAATGCTCTATTTAATTATAGTTTAAGCATTAGATATTAGTGGTCTCTCTCTTCCCCTTACATTAATTATCTTGATGACCCTTAACTCTACACTTATAAAAAACACTATTCCATTCATGATTTTTCCAGGTTGTTTCTTTCCACAATTGTCACCCGATGGAAATTCATACTTTTTCTTCTTATTCTTTGATGAATTACTGTTTCCTAGGATCTCCTTCAACATATTATTCTCTTGATTTTATTTAATGATATAGGATATAAAAAATTCTTTCTCTATTTTAATGGAACTTCATATTATATCATCATATGATAAATATGCTTGATAAACTAGTTTCTTTTAGGGAATAAACATAATTCCATAAAATAAATTGTCAATCTTGTTTTCCAAATTATGTATGTAATTTGAAACATTTTTGGATAATCATGAAAAGCTAGCATCATACAATTCCACACATTCTTTTTCATTCTTCTTTATAGTGGGTAACTTCCTTTGCATTTCATCTCATTTTTATTGATAGAAGTATTTATCAAATAAAACCACATTACATTTTATTCATTTCATATATCCTTAGCCTCGTTAGTGTTTTGAATCAATGAACACCATTTATTTGTATATCCTTCCATAAAATACCCTTCCATAAAAACTTTTTCTCTTTCATTATATCCAAAAGATGGGAATATCTATTCAAGAGACTCAATCAATTGTTCAAATACCAATAGATTAGTAGTTCCATTAAAAGATGGAGGATTATAACACATAAAGTGATCCAACATAATATAATATCACTATAGAGTAATAGGTTTCTCCATGAGAACAATTTTGTTCATCATAACCTAAAAATATACCGTAATATGGCCATGATCTGCTCTGTTCTAACACCGAGTGTATTGGACGTCTCATTAGGGAAATATTAGTATTTCCTAAGGGTGATGATTCCCTTAATTCCATTAAGAACTATCACTGAATAATGGCATAAATAGAGTTATCTCATTGTAATTATGATTATTGGTCCCTAAAATAAAATCCCTATGTTAAAAAAGTTCCCAAATACTATAAGGGATTATCGTAATCCTCATGGTAGCTATATTCATTTAAAATCCAGTTATCATGGTTTCTATTAACTTACTATGATACCAACTATAATAACTCAAACTCTAGTAAGACTGAGATTGTGTTAAATTTATAAAATTAGAATTGATACAAGGTATTTCACCATGCATGATTGATAAGTTTAGTAGTCTCATAAGAACATATACACACATGATTCCCATATTATGTTAGAAATATAAAAATATATATTATAAAGTCATTATTTTATCCATGATATTATTAATAATATTCTAATTCATATCATAGGGAAAAAAGGTTGATATAATATTATCAGTAATAATTATGTATAGTAGAATCTATCATTAATTACTAATGAATATAAATATTGAAAGGTAAATAACTAAAAATACAATTTATTTAATCAATTTCATGGGTATGAAATATTACTATGTATAATATCACTGCATTAGTATCGTGGATAATGATAAATGAAATCTCAATGAAGGAAATGATTAATATTGGAAATCATTATTTTAGAAAACATGATATCTATACCATTTGAAACCTTAGGCAAGGAAAATTTAATCGATGGCTAGGTATACACCATAACCCATTTATGAAATCATATATCTCTGTATGATGATACTTGTTGATGCATTGAGGGGACATATAATTCCAAACCTCATCCATTAATACTTTTCAAATTTAAGTTTATTATTCCTAATGATCAATTCACTTCAAAAATAATGTGACTTTGAAAAAATTATTCATAATGAGTAATGAATGTGAATTTTTCATGGTTTTCCCCAGTTAATTAAATAACATATTTTTAAAATAATGTTTGTATATATAGAATACGGATTAAAGAATAATAATATCCTTTATAAAAAGAATATATATATATATGTATATTTATGTTAAATGGAATATCCAATGTTCATAAGAAAGCTAATGTTTTATGATAAATTTAATGACTATAAAATTAATCAAGAGATTAGAGATTATAATTATAAAGATATATATAGAAGTAAAATCCAGTTTTTCAAAGAATTGAAAAAATTAAAAGTGAAAATTTTAAAATAAGTTTTCAATTTTTTTTTCAAAATCATTAAATTATTATAGAACAATATATAGAGTTTAAAATGGTTATGGTGATGGGAAATTCTGTTAGTTTCATATTTGTTATGAAAACAATACTTTTTACTTCTTTATAATGAAATTATAAAATGGAACATTAAGAAAAAAAATGTAAATATTCTTTTCAAACCATTTAAAAATTAATTGATAAAATAAAATGACTTTAAGTATTAATTTGATTAAAAAAGTACTTTTGTAATATAATTTTCAAAAAATGGACATGGATGAAAAATAAACTTGATCAAAAAGATAAATAGGACTAGATTTTCTTTAAAATATTCATATTTCAAAAGTGTAACTTGAAATTAATCATTTATAATCATGAATAAATATATATTCATGTTAAAATCCTAAAGGGGGTTGTATATACACCACATAAAAGTGAATTGGTTCATAATACCAATGTGTCAAAATGAATTGTAAATTGAGACAAAATCCCTTTCTTCAGGTTTGAATCATCAGGTACATTCGATATCTCCCCAAATAATAAAATTATGTTAATTATTTACATTCATACTAAATTTTTTATATTTTATTATTTTATTTATTTATTTAGTACCAGGTAATATTTATTTACTTAATAAATTATGTTCATATCAGATGTTTAGATGAAATTCAATCTATTTTCCCAAACTGAATTGAGTAGGATGATTTTGGTAAAATAATTAACTGTTACATTAAATATATTGTAATAATTTTTAAATAATTATCATTTCAAAACATCAATTAAAATTTTAGAACCATCCATGAATGATTATTATGAAAAATTAACTATTTTATAATCATGGAGATGGTTGGTCGTACGTACGCATGAGTAACATTTTCCATATATAAATGATTATAATATATAAACAATTAAGTATTATTTTAAATTTAAAAATAATTAATATATCATAAATACCATATTATATCATAAAATAAACTTATATTTACCATTCATGAGTTACATCGTTGAAAAAAAATGATTTTCATCTCTTCATGGAAGTGGTAGTCCACACATATGCACGATCCATTTTACCATTTTTCAATGAACAGAAATGAAAGAAAATATGTGATATATTAATTTTACAGAGGGATAAATATATCATCAAAATAATATATATATATATATATACATTAAATCCATAATTATAAACATCCATGAGAGGCTATGATGTAAAACAAATTACCTCGTTTCATGAGGTGGTAGTCCAATGTATACACAAATGATGATTTTTATTTTCCATTTTATAGAAGTGCATATAAATATAGGATATACCATTAACAATGAAACATATTGGTAAATTGAAGATAATTGTTTTATTTTTTTCATGTTTGAATAATATCTGAAATAGGTAGAAGAATAAATGTAATGAAAATCCATGGATAAGAACTATATCTCTTCTTCAGATAACCTCTTTAGGTTTACACCTAATGACTTCTTATGTTTGTTTAATGAAAAAACAAATTCATCTTGTATTTGTTGATGGATTTAAGGAATGGATTCGTGTACCTATTTGTAAAACATAAATTATCTTTATGTATGGGATACGAGGGGAGAGTGTGTGTCCTTTTATAAGTAAGGGAGATGAAAAACTTGGAATTTTAAAAATTAATAAAATATATTAAGACCTTACTAAGTCAAAATGGATCTAAAAAACTATGCAATAATATTAGATGATATATGGTTAAAATATTTCGAAACAATATATATTATATAAGTTTTTAGGTTATTTTAACCCTGATATATTTACTTCAACCCCCGGTAAACCCATTTTATGTTTTGTCGCGGTTACATATTCTTACTATATATAATGACAAAAAACTAACATGACCATATTAAATAATATTAATTATGATTATTTAAAATATATATCCATTTTATTAAATTCACTTAATATATTTGTTATTATTTAATATAAAATTAAACTCAACAAATGTGATGAAAAATAGTTTTTCATAAAAATGTCTATTTAACTATAAAATATTTTTATTTCAAATTCAAGTATAAAATTTATTTTGAAAATAAACATTGGAATATAAATAATATAATTAAACTATTTTTTATTCCATTTTATTGATAAGTTAATATTTGTGAATACTTGAAACAAAAATAGATTTTTCAATAAAAACATTATTTTTCACTATTCAATAGAAATTCAATCTTTTCAAAAAAAATCCCATAATTTACCCCTAATATAATTTAGATATTTTGACTTCAAAAATGAATTTAATTTTATTAAATAAATTTTCTAAAAGTGAATGAAATAATTATATTATTTTCTCACAAAAAAATTGAAAATCATTTTTGATGAAACCGTATTTTTATAGAATAAAATGTCTGCTAAAAATTGAGTGTTTTTTCCAAGGAACTTGTCAAGAAAATTTTATTCATTATGACCTTCATATATATTTCATAATGTGTTTATATTAATTTATACCTACAAATTTAATGACCATGTTATAACTGTCATATTTAAATAATAATATTTTGTGTTTGTTTAAGTTTGGTGTTTCATGCTATACAGGCTATCGAATATAGTGTTCTATTAAAATATTAGGATATTACACACAATGTTCAAGTATTTATTCTATTTTTTACTCTACTTAATGGTTTGGAAATAATCCAATGCTAAAATCAAGTTGTATAAAATAAGGGTTAGTCGATTTGACCAATAAACATCAATCGATCATGAACTGCATCATCATCAACCGATGGAATATGGTTGTTGCATCTCACTCAAGACCATGATGGAAGGACCTATAGTATGATGGTAGGACCTACTGTGAAGTGTGATCAACCAGGTTATGTTCAACTAACCATATGATGAATGCCTAATATGCTTGTATGAAGTGAGACTGGTCAGTTATGAAGACACAATATGACAAAAAACCATATGGATTATGAGAGGTCAATTGGGTGTAATGTGATTAATTTTGAACCATTATACCTACTTGAGATGGATATATAGTTATATGGATTTATTCCATGAGGTAAGACCTACCAGGAGTCGGTATGGATCAACTATGTGATAATCCAGATATTATTCGATTCTATTTTACTAATCTTCATTTATTTATGATCAATGAAATGATCACGATATTATCCAAGAATGTGATATAAGCTATCCAATGGTCAAGGAGACAAAACAAATAATGTTGATAAGTTCTTCCATGTTTGAAGAATATTTTCTACATGTTTATGTCTTTATTTTAATGATTACCTAAGTTCATGATTGGTATTTTCTCAATTGAGGGGAAGTAATATAATTTGTACTTGTGTGTGTTGGACTCGTATTGATCGAGTGATCCACCTGGTAAGACAATAGCATCATAAATAAAACATTCATGTAGTGATCTTGTATTATTTTGGAATATTGAGCCCCCTTGAAACTTTTTAATGAAATATAATGTATTCCATATGCTAATGACGATGAAGATAATGGGAAAATCCAGGGATATTTATCAAACATGTGAGGAGGGTTTTAAAAGAACTTTTGATGAATTTAAATGTTGTGGTTTTTTGGATGTAATGAGAACATTATTATTTATATATTTTATAATAGAATAAACATTGTGTCTCTGGGAAATTTAAATTGGGTTAAAAACATAAATTTTATTAAAGATTTTATGTGAAATTAAACTACAATAATAACCTCCTGAATTTGATACGATGTTCACCTGGAAAGTAATATTGGAGTATAAGTCATATTTTTAGTGAATAACATTATTTATGATATTATTATTATAAATACAAAATAAAATTTTGTTGATGAATTTTTTTTCATTATTTAATGGAAAATAATCTCGAGAGACTAATACTGCAAGTATCAAGGTTATAATTTGAGACAATGTCAGGAGTTCTCGAAGTAGACCTGCCTGAGTATTCAATGACGGAGGATAATTTAAATAAGACGAGATTTGGAAGATGTTTCAAGACCAAAAGGCCACTTCAAATAAGATACTGATGATCCTGATGGTGTACACAATAATTCTAGATCCTACTGGCTCATGGAGTTATATCATCAAAAAAATAAGATACTTGTACATCATAATCAATAAAGAAGAAGATAATCTTCAACATGGGGTTTTTAACTAGCTCTAGAAGAGGCACATGGATGGGGTTTATAATCAAAAAAAGAAGATGTGGAAGTTTCCAGTGGGCTCCGGGTCTGATCTGCAATGCCTCAGAGGGGGGATGCTTTGGGTTTCTTGCTGTGGGTTTTCTGTAGGTGATTGTCTTATGGTGTTGAGTTAGTCTTGCACTACTTGTGCTTTGGCTCTATGTCTCTCTCGCAGTTTATTTGGTTAAATTGAAAGGGTTTCTTTGGTCAAGTTGCAATTGTTTATTTCTGGAGATGGTGGTGGGTGATTTGATTTGGTGATGTGAAGTATTTTGATGTGTTCTATGGTTGTTGTTTTGTTTGGATTGATCCTACATGTGGATGTTTGTGCATCTGGACTCGGTCACTTAGAAAAGGCCCAAAAGAGGATTCAGAGCTAGCAGGTCTTCTTTGCAGTGGTTTTCTGACATGGTTTTTTGAGAGGGTATGGAGTTTACCATCGGATCGAGACTATGCTTGTCACAGGACATTGGTTTCCGATTTTCCATGCAATTTTGGAGTGCTTCAAAATTTCATTATGCTGGGGAGGCGCTGATCTGGCTTTTAGTTTGGTTTTAACTCTTTTTTTCCTTCAGGTGTGATTTTCCTAAGTCTATGAAGTCCATTCTATTTCCCCCTTCATCCCTTAATAGGTGGATTTATCAATAATAAAAAAAATATTTGAAGGCCTTCAGGCTGTTGGATGGAGGATCAACTAATGAGTTGTATAACCATATTTTTTATAAGTCATTGTAATTATAGATAAGATTACAGTGGGGAATCCATGTTGGGGAATCTACCAATTATGTAAATAAGTGGGTCCAAGTTAGAAACATTGAAAATATAATGTGTTCTATTATCTCATAGTATTACTCAATATAATGTGGTTCTACGAGATTTTATTGAGTATAATTTTAAATTTAATAGGTTTAAGATGTTGTGTAAAAAATGGAACAATTCTTAAAAGAGGACAAAAGTCCATCCCCCCACTCAGAGATCTATCCATCTTGGGGCTCTGCACAATTAACACACTTCATTATCCATTATCTATTCCTATTATTTTTAGTAATTAAGCGTGGCCACCACATTAGGGATCTCTTGTCATATTTCATTCATTAGAATAAAAAAACTGTCTTCTACAAACCTCTAAATAAAGTTTTTTACTTTGGTTGGTCTCCTCAACTAAGTTAGTTTCACTGTATTGCTTTTCTCAACTCTTCCTTATTGTACAAAGTCTTTTAATAACTAGACTTATAGAGACCGAAATTATTGTTCTTTCACTAGATATTCAAAATTTAGTAAAAAGTAAATCGTATCTTCTACTCATCTCACCACTAGATTTATATTGATTTCATCTATGTTCTCTAGAATTATTGAAATTGCTTTTATCTTACTCATATATACTTATACATCAATAGTTTATTTATTAGAAATATTCTACCAAATAATTTTTTTATCCTTCCACTAAATCTTATCATTAAATAGAGCATCAAGAATCTTGATGACTATTCATCGTTAAACATCCCATAGCTAATATCCAACGTTCTCATATCCATATCTAATGAGAAAACACATTTTTTATTTTTTTTCTCATGTTTATCTCAATCATTTTCTAATATCCTAATGATTTCTAGATATTTTTTGAGCTTGGTTTTAGGTTTTTCTATTCATTTGATCATACATTGTTTGGGTTTTACCTTGGGGTGTGTAATGGGTTAAAATTAGGTATTTTGGAAGGAAGTGGGAAAGTGCACGGTTGGCGTACAATAGGCCTAAGATGTGTGCCCTAGCCCAGCAAACTGAGCGAACCCATGTAGTGGAGATTCACATGGTTATTACATGATATTTTCAAACCATGCACACAAAAAGGATAAACTCTGCAACCCCGCTAGAATAGGCACCTGTTTTGGGGAAACCTTGATCCCCATATAGAAAACCGGGTACACGGTCTTATTTTACTATCAAATTAGATTTTGAAATACCTGAACCCCCATATTTTCCCCAAATAATCCCCACTCATCCCATATCATTTTCTCAATATTTTAGAGGCTCTCTAAAAGATTTTAAGACCATCTTATCTCTATTTTTAATGATTCAGATTCACGATTGAAGATCTTCACCCCCTATAAGTGGATCTTATCTCATGTGGTTTACTTCTTCTATCAAGTCTCTCCCTCATCTATTAAGGGGAATTTATAATCTATATTTTTTTTGTCTATATATAGTGTTTTTGGATCTAGAACTACAATTATGGGATCTTGATTTTATGATCTTGATGTAGGGTTTAAGACCTAGATATCATTCTATGTCATTGTTCAGGTAAAAATGGGGATACTCATTAAGAGATCACCCATCAAAAAATTGAGGTAGGTAGTCTATTATTCAAATCTTAATGATATTTATTTTATTACATGTATGTAATTATAGAATTTATATAGGAGGTTTATAAATTTAGTTTCTTTCATTTAATAAATTAATTGAAGAATTAATTGAATAATGAGAAAATTAAAATGTGGAATTTATTTGAATAATTACATGTTGAATTAATTATGGGATATTTTTTTGGGGAATTGTATAATTAATGGTTGAAGTAATTATATAAATATTAGGATTATGGTATTGGGTTATTTAATTTTAGAAATTAATTGAGAGATAATGTTTTGATTATTTAATTCATATAGTTTTATTAATTAATTGATGGATTAATTAATGAAATTGATGGGATTAATTAATTGTTTAATTAATTAATGGAATAATGTGAATAGAAATTTCTTTCATTGAGTTAATTAATTGTCGAATTAATTAATGTATTATTGCTATACAAGTGACATTGTAATACATGTGTTATATATGATAAATGTGTGTGGGATAGTGACTGAGGCTCCAAATACCCTTCTATGATAATTGTGTGTGGGACAGAGACTGAGGCTCCAAATACACATCAATTTTAATTATGTGTGGGATAGAGATTAAGGCACCAAATACCCATATATTTTAATTTTGTGTTGGATTTTAATCTATGCTTCAAATACTCATATGATAAAAAGTGTATAGGATAGGGACTGAGCTTACAAATACACTTGTGACAATGAGGTGTGGGATAGAGACTGATGCTCTAAATACCCACAGGGTGTTAGAGACGGCATTCTACTCTCTTGAGTTATTGTTGGACTATGGTTCCCATTGTCCATAATAATGAATTGATATGAAATAGATAATAAAATACCATTTGTTATAAATATTTGTGAATTGAACATATGGTATAGTTAATACAACGACATGGGATGAACAAGGTATTGTGATCCAGGTGTCCTCAGGAACTCAGGGGGGTTAACATAGTTAATTTAAATAACAATAAATATGAAAAATATTTAATTGTATATTATAAATTATTCTTTAAAAAACATTATATAATTTTATTGAATGGATATTATTTTAGACGTTGTCAGTAGCCTACTGAATTGTACTCACTCCCCACTCAGGCTGCCTGATCAGTATATGAATAGATATAATGGTTGCAGGATGGGTTAAGGGAAGGGCCCTATGTTAGATGACTGAGTCAAGATGAATCATGGATGAGGAAACCAAATGCAATATGGTACCCTCTTGAGAGTTGTCAGTGTCTTCTCTTTTGGGTTTTCATTTGGACATTTGGCATGTTGTTTATCATGTCATATCAAATGTTCAGTTTAGATTTTTTATTTCTGGTTTTGGTTATCTTATCATAATTTTATTAATCTAGTTATCGTTATATCACTTGGTAATTTATTATTTATTTACAATGGTTTTTTACTCTGGAAAATAGGGTATAGTCACCCCATGATCGATATTAGACCCTGGTTTCTAGTTGGAATCATCTACCATACAAGGAGGCACACATCAGGTCATGGAACTGACCATATTGGGGCATCAATGTGTGGAATATGAGACAGGACATAATTAAATGGTATAAGAGTCTATTTATATTTTATTTTCATTTTAATTTCTATTTTGGAAAGTTAGATATGTAACAAGGAAGGGTCGGGTCTTGGTTATGATCTAATGCATGGGAGTAGCTAACCCATGTATAGAGGAGAACCCAATTCCCCATGACGGGGTTGTTGTAATTGTTGTTTTCTATTATAGTTGAATACTATTTAAACTTACTTGAGACCCTTCTTGTGTGATGTGATTATTATGTTTTTCATATTTTTGGAGATTTGACTTGTAACCTGATACAGAATGAGAGTTGAGTAGGCATGAAACATTCAATGCACTCAGGATTATTATGACATGGATCATTTTTGTCACACATTGGGAAACATATTTAGGGTAAGTTCTATAATATGAAATTTTATTCCATGTTTGTATAATTTAAATTAATAGGTTCCTAATATGAAATTTATAATTGTAAAATGATATAATATATTAAAAAAATAGTGTATAATGAAAACCTTGAATGATGAGAAAGTGTTTAACCTTCATTTACCCTGACCTAGACATAGGATGGTTAAGGGCGGTGATAGCACATTAGTTTTGACTGTGTGGTGAGGGTTGGTGAAAAGGTTTTGGGTGTTCTACTGATTTTCCTCTTGCACAAATGTGTCGAGAATTTTTTGGGAAAAAATCCCTCAAGGAAACATTGAAGAATTTTTTAGGTGATTTGGATTGTTGATAATGTGGGCCTCCGTGTTGTGTTTGTTGTCAAAGAAGACCATGATGTATGAGTGTGTTGATAAAGGGGGTTTCCATGGTTATTTTTCTGGTTCAAGGGATTCTTTCCACAGTCCATGATTGATTGAAGAACCTCGATAAAGGAATGAATGATTTGGAGGCGGCACAAAAATAGAAGATACAAGGTGGATCTTTTTTCTAGTGTTTGCAAAATTTTTGGGCCTAAAAATCAGAAAATGGATAGATGTGTTTTTGAAAAAGGTAGGTACATTCAAAGAGGATGTTCTATGTGAAATAATAGTGTCATGTGTGAAATAACAGCATCATGCGCGAAAAATAGCAGCGTGCGCGAAAACAGCGGTGTGTGCAAAAAACAGTGGTGTGCGTGAAAAATAGCAGCATGCACAAAAAATGTTGTAGTGTGGAAGATTTGTTTTTCATGATCGAATTGAATTACACTCTCAAGGAGGGATTTTTCATGCGGGGTCGATTTTGCCTATAAATATGAAGTGACCCCCCTCCATTCGGTGCAGCTCAAGAAATAGAGATTATCCGAGCTCTGGTGCGTGAAATTGGAGTGCGGAAGTGGGTTTAATGAAAAGATGGTTGTTTCCCAAAAGATGAATTTCATATAAAAGTGAAACATTTCGCGCAAAGCAGTGTAGAGGCTGTGTGTAAAAGCTATTGCGCGTAAAATAATTTGTTGCGCGTAAAATGAGTGTAGCATGAGAAATGGGTGTTGCGTGAAAAGTGAATTTCGCCTAAAAGCATGAAATTACGCGAAAGGTGCCTTAAGGGTTGCGTGTAAAAATTGGGGTTTCCTGATACCTCCACTGCAAAGTGAGATTCATCTACGGGTGAAAGATGAACATCAACAGAGAATCTATCAACAGTTAAAGATTTCGCTTTCATTAGTGATAATGAAGAGACCTACAGGTCTATAAACTTTGAGTGGATCGTCTGAAAAAGCAGTGAGCACACTTAAGTTGAGAGAGCAGCGAGCTTTAATATTGTGAGTGGTTGTAAAACAAGAGTGATAGTGAGTCTTCATCAAACTTGTAAATAATAGTGCGCTTATAGTGGATTTGGTACATCGGCACAATGCCGATGTATGCTCCTTGGATGTAGCCCACTGAGGGTGAACCAAGTTAAAATCACGTTGTCTCATGCATGATTTAATTTCTGTATATACATTGCTATGGGAAAGAGAGGGAAAATATATTTTCTTAACAGCGGAACAAGATCAATAGGGGTATTTATTTTAATCTATCATACCCCGATTCACCTCCCCTATCAGTGTATCTAACCTAGTAGACCTAACAGTATTGTTATGTGTCTTCAGAACTGTGTTTGGAACTCTAGATATATGCCTCCATGACGATGATTTTTGAGTGGAAAATAGGAGGATATATATGTATATGATCTACCAGTAGTGGTACTTGAGGCACCTGTAATGTTGGGTGAGGACGCGAGATAGACAATTAATGAGAACATTTCTCCCTTCATTTAGTTTATGGAAAGATATATAGGGTGGGTTGTGAATATCATATTTGACCTTACTTGGGATTTTCAGTTATCGCACCGTCTTACATTTATAGGAGAGGAAGGACCTAAGGAAGAATAATTCTTGGTTTATTCCATCCTGAATATACTAGACCATTTAGAGGCTCCTGCTATGAAGAGGGTCAAGTTGGCCTCTTAAATGTTGTGAGGATCAATGAAGGGATATTGGGTTTTTTAGGTCCGGATGGTGAAGAAATATAGGATGGCTTGGAAGATCATATATGAGATTCTTCTAGAGCACTTTAATCCACAAATGTAATGACATGATAGGTTAGCTATGTTCATAAGATTTTACTCAGGGTAGTATGTATGTGATTGACTATGTTAGACACTTTACAAACATGAAAGACTTTGCTTCATCTTTGGAAGGGGATTATATAATACTGGTAATGCATTTCTAGGATATACTTATTTGTGATATTAGGTCCTATGCTGTACTGTTTTAGTAAAAAAGGTTAGCTGGGGTGGTGGATCATGCTCTTATAGATAAGGGGAACCTAAGGGAAGATTATGGGGTAGAGAATATGGATGATGCTAGATGATCTGGAGGTATGAATTTCGAGAGACGGAGGATTCATTAGCACAATTTCAGCTAGGGTAGTGGGATGAAGATTATCGAGATAGTGGAATCAGTTACTTAGGATCCTACTCGAGTGTTATTTCAACAATGGGGTAGGCTAGGCTGCCTGCGTAAACATTTTACCCATCTTGGGCAGAGTGTTGATCCTCTGACTGGATGGGGAATCTAAAAATGTTCTGTAGAAACCCACAACAAATAGGTAGTGAAAATGGATCTAGATAGAACCTATGTGTGGGAATATTATCTTCTACACCATAACATTGTGGTAGCTGGAGTTCCTCTAACCATGTAGTTAGAGGCAATGGATGCATTATTTCTGGGTAAGACAACCTGTATCAACAGAGTGGTGTAGCTCAAGGGACTCAAACTACATCACAAGTAAGAGGGATAGGATAGTTACGTGTAATAAAACCTAGTCTTTTTTATATTAAGGCTGGAATTTCAAACGTTAAAGGTACTATTATTGAATATTCTACACTTTCTAATGCCTTATTTAATGTCAGTTCCTCTCATTCCATTATTTCTCCACAAATTGTAAATGATTTGATCTTGGTGGTGGACTTCTTGAGTGGGGTATTAATGATAGATACACTGTTGGGATTAGGATCTTAGGGCATCTTTCTGTGAAAGTGGTATTATCTTGAGATAGGGGATTATTGTTTTCTATGGAATATTTATATTATTGACAGTTTAGTCTTTACCTAATTTTGGGTATGGACTTGTTAGTACCATACCGAGACAACATTCAATGTTATCACAGGAGAGTTACCTTTATGTCTAGTGAGGATGAAAATTATGTACATCAAGGGGAGCGGGATATTAAGGAGGTACATGCAAGTCCATTTCACTTGAAACTAGGGGAGCCTACTGCCTTGAATTCAAGTCTATTTATATATGATGTATGTGTAAAACAAGATTTCATTCCACCCAGAGTAGACCGATTTCAAGATGTGTTTCCTAAAGACTTTTCATGGATTCCACCTAAGAGAGATGTGGAGTTTACCATTAAGCTCATGTATGGGGTTGTTTGTGATTCTATTCCACCATATAGAAAGGCTCCAAAGGAACTTAAAGATCTCAAGACTCAGTTGGAAGATTTTAAGGATAACGGATTTATCCATCCAAGTTTATTTTTTTGGGTTATACAATGTTTTCTTCTAAGAAGGTTGACTGGACACTATATTGTGTGTTCATTTCTAGATGTTGAACACGATTATTGTGAAAAATCAGAATCCACATCCACGTATCAATAATTAATTCAAACAATTGAGGGGGAATTTTATTTTTTTCCGATATTAACATGATATCATGTTATCGTTAGTTGAGATTTTGAACTTATGATATATCTCACACTACTTTTATAATCATTTATGTCCTCTATGAGTTCATCGTAATTTTTTTTCATATTGAATAATTATCATGCATTGTTTAATGGCATGATGGAAATAATCATCCATTTATACCTAGATTAGTTTCTGGTTGTGTTTGTGGATGATATATTGGCTTACTCTAAGACTCATGACGATCATAACAAATATATAGACATAAACCTATGTACATTGAGATATAATTACCTATATTTCAAGCTATCTAAGCGTCAGTTTTGGATTGATTAGGTACACTTCATTGGTCACATTAACTCAAAAAAATGTTTGTTAGTGAACCCAGAGAAAGTTCATGTAGGGGTATATAGGGAACATCCTAAGAACATTTTCGATATTCATAGATATATGAGGTTAGTGGGATATTATCATAGGTTCATTCGAGACTTTTCCTATTTGGAAGCACCTCTTTTGTGCTTGACCAAGAATGAGTAATGTTCGAATGGTCAAATTCACACAAGAATGCCTTCTAGGAATTGAAGAAGAGGATAACATCAATACCAATCTTAATCCTACCGGATCGTGGTGATTAGTATATCGTATTTTTTTATGCTTTTATGATAGTTCATGGAAAAGTGTTTATGAAAGGTAATCAAATTTTGGTGTATGGGTCTTAGCAGTTAAGACAACATGAATGAAACTAACATATGCACAACATAAAGTTAGTTGTAGTGGTTTATGCTTTGAAGTGTTTGTGGAATTAACTACTTGGTGAAATGTTTAAAGTGTATATTGATCACAAGAGATTTATATATACATTTTTACATTATGAATATAATATTTATTAGTAGATATGGGTTGAGTATAAGTATTTGTATGGTTTTGAGAAGCTATATATGTTTGGAAAGGGAAATAGTGTTATCGACACATTAAGAAGGGAAACCAATATATTGTTAGTTCAAGAGTATATTCTTGAGTGTAAGATGGTGAATTTTTGGGCTAAGGTGTCTGTTGTGCACTAGGAGAGTTAAGATCAAATGAATATCATATCATTTTTAGTGGTTCTACACTTTTTAGCTATATTAGAGACAAGTTGTATGAGGATCTAAAGTGTTTGACTATAAGGGAAAGCCTTGAATGAAGGGAGTCACCTTCTGATGGGAGAATATATCATGATGAGATAATCTATGTTAGGAATTAGGTAGTTTTCACTACAGGCATATTGAAGGATCTAAGGTGTGATTTTCATGCCTCAATGTTGGTGGTACATCCAGGTGTGATCGAAATGTATTGTGACCTATGATGATGGTTTTGGTTTTCAAGCATGAAAAGGAAGATAGCAGGGTTAGTTCCATGATGATAGACCTATTAGTAGGTGAAGGTTGAGCATAAATGACATGAAAGATTTATATAACCATTTCCCATTCTGTAATGGTAGTGTGATGATGTAACCATGTATCTTGTGGTGAGTCTCTTGAGGATGCCTTGGAAGAATGATACTATTTAGATTATTTTGGATAGATTGACGTAGGAAACACATTTCTTACTAGTACATGAGGTTTTTTCGGTGGACCAGATGGGGAATATGTATGTTCGAGAGATATTCCATCTTCACAGGGTTCCACGGACTATGGTTTTAGATAGTGACTCACATTTTACTTTACACTTTTGTATGGGCATAAATAAAGCCATTGGGACACATGTTTTATTGTGTATATCTTTCCACTCATAAATTATTGGGAAATTAGAGTATATTATACATGTGTTTGAGGATATGTTGAGATAATGTATTATCTACTTTAGTGTGTCTTGTGAGAAGAACCTATATTTAGTGGATTTAGCCTATAACAACAGTTACTATAAAACAATGTAGATGGCACCAAACAAGTATAAATATGGAAGTTCATGCGTATCACCTCTATATTGGATATAGATAGGTGAATCTAAGTTGTTGGGACTAAGTCTCATCCAAGAGACATTGAAGTACTTTCAGCTGATTCATAAATGTATGGTTATGAATAAGAGTATACACAAGTTTTATGATGATATACATCAATGAACCCAAGATATTATATAGAGTGATCATATATTCATTTGGGTGTCTCATATGTTTGGTAACCACAAGATACAAAGGCCTGGCATGTTGGTAGTCAGGTTTGTTTGACCGTTTGAGGTTATAGAGAGAATTGGGTTTGTGGCATACTGATTGGATCTTCCACATAGATACACAACTATGAACAATATTTTACATGTCTCACAACTACAGCGATAATCCCCCGACCCTTCTCATGTGATCGATGTAGATGATGTTGAACTCGAGATAGATGCATCCTTTATAGAGCAGCTGGTACATGTGTTGGATTGTAATGAGAATGTTATGTGGGGGGAAAGACTATACAGATAGTTCTTGTATTGTTGATACATTGTTGTGTTCAAGTGGAAATATGGGAGAGATAATTGGATATGATGGATCAGTTGTTAGATCATTATGACTCAAATTCTTAGGGATACTTTGGAGTAGAGCTTACGGATGAGTGGTTATAAGGTGGGGATATTGTAAGATCTCATCCATTTATAGAGATGCCGCAATCTTTGTTTTACGTTTTTTTCCATTATTTGAGAAAAAATTTTGGGATTTACCATGGGGTGTGTTTGAATAAAAATTAGAAATTTTAAAAGGGAGTGAGAAATTGAATGGCTGGCATAGGGTTTTCCAAAACCCTGAACATTAGCTTAGTAAATTGTTAAAACTTAGGTGGTGGGGATTCACATAGGTGTCACACGGTTTTTCAAAATATGCACCCAAAAAGGATAAACTGTGCACCGCCTATAATATGTGCACTGTTAAGGTGCACAGTTAGGGGAAACTGTGCACCCCAAATAGTAAACTGTGTGCACAATTTTAATTAACATGAAAATAAGATATTAAAATACCAAAACTGCCATATTGACCCAAAATAGACACCATACACATCCTCTAATGTCTTATCATGGTTTTGGAGTCTATTGGACACATTGTAATCCCTTTTGAACTCCGTTATTCATGATTCATTGTTTGGATTGAAGATATCCACCCTACTTGATAAGAGTATCTTATCCTGTGTGGTTTCCTTCTTATCTCTCATCTCCCCCTCATCTTTTATAGGTATTTTATCCTCTATTTTATAGGCTCTAGATTAAAGACTTTCAGATCTAGATCAATAATTGTGGGATCTTGATTGATTGATCTTTAATTAGGGTTTAAGATCATGATCTCATTCTACGTTGTTGTCTTTCTCAAATTGGGGATTTCCATTGGGCGATCAAATGTCCATGAATTGTTGTAGGTGGTCTATTATTCAAATCACAAAGTCTTGTTTTTTATTATGTGTATGAAATTTTATAATTTTCAATGTATTTTTAGCAATTGATTTTAAACCATTGAATTAATTAATTAGTGAATTAATTGATTAATAAGAAATAAATTTTTTTAGTTGATTGGAAAAATAAAATGTTGAATTAATTAAGGGATATTGGGATTGAAAATTGAATAATTAAATGTTGAATTAATTATGGGAATATTAGGATTGTGATATTAGATTAATTAATTGTTTAATTTATTAATGGAGAATATTTTGATTATATAATTGATTGTTTTGGATTAATTAATTATTGAATTAATTAATGGAATTGATTGGATTAATAAATTGTTTAATTAATAAATAGAGTGATGCGAATAGAAAATTTGTCTACTACATTAATTAGTTTTTTAATTAATTAATGGGTTGTTGTGGTACATTTGACATTTCAATAAATGTGTTGTATATGATAAAATTGTGTGGGATAAGGACTTCGTTTCTAAATACCCTTCTATGATAATTGTGTGTGGGGCCGGGACTGAGGCTTTAAATACCAATCTATGATAATTGTGTCTAGGATAGGGACTGAGGCTCCAAATACCCATCTATTATAATTTTCTGTTGGATAGGGTTTGAGGCTCAATATATGCATATGAAAAAATGAGTATTGTATAGGGACTAAGGCTCCATATACACTTTTGGCAATGAGGTGTGGGATAGGGACCGATGCTCCAAATAACCACGAGCTGTTAGATATTGTGTTCTACTACCATAAGTTGGCATTGAACTATAGTACCAATTGGATGTACTAATGATTTTATATGAAGTGTTCTATGAAATACCATCTATTATAATGACTTTTGAATCGAATATATGGTATGGTTAAACTCCATCATGGGAGGAAGTAGGTATTATGGTTCTGGTGTCCTCGATAACTCTGAGGGTTTATTTAGTTAATTTAATGAATATGAAATGTCATAAATATATAATTTTTCATTGTAATTTTTTATTCATACAAATTTATACATTGTTATTGACTATATATTATTTTAGAGGTTTTTTATGGGCGTTACTAAGTTGAACTCACACACTACTCAGGATGCCTGATTGGTACCCGAATAGATTTCATGGTTGTGGGACAGGTTAAGGGAAAGGTCTCTATGTTAGATGAATAAGTCGGGATGGAACACGGATGAGGGAACCAAATTTCATTCGTGAATATCTTGGGAGTTTTCAAGGTATTTATTTTTGGGTTTTTATTTTGAAACTTGGTACGTACTTTATTATGGATTATCTATTATTGAGTTTTGATATTGTATTTCTTGTTTTTCATCTTGTGATATATGTATTATTCTGGTTATTGTTATATAATTTAGTTGTTGTATATTTCTTTCTATTCATATTTTAATCTTAAAAATATGGTATATTATCTTCATGATCAACAGTATACCCTCACTGCTAGTCAACAGACTCTAGATTACAAGAGGCGCATTTGTGGTCATTTGATCGACAGGCTCGGGGCACCAGTGTGTGGCACCTAAGCTAGGACGTTACACATTATCATAAATATGTATATATTCCAAACTACTAAATACATTATGGTAATGAAATTTTGGTATCTTATCTACACGTAACACATCTAAATGTTCCTATCTAACTACATGTGATGGAATTTTGTTGAGAAGGTATGCTGTATTATTAGGTTCTTCCACCAAAATTCCCTTTTATATTGCATAATAAAACCTCAAACATGAATCCTTCTCTATGAATTTCAAATTCATTTTTTTATCCAATTACTTCTTTTGTTTATTTTTTAACACCTTATTACCATGATTTAATACATTCTTTTTATATAAATTTTAGAAGTTGTGTCAGGTGTACTCACCACTATTGTTGGTACAAAGCAATTTCAAATGTCGGCCAATTTATCTTCCCAATATGGAATTACATGGAATGAAATATTGAAATTTATCAGTATTATGATTCAAAAAGTAAACGCATGACATTAGGTTAGCATTTTCAATAAAATATACAATATAGAGATAACCACCATGGTACTAGATATCGGTAGGTCCACAAACATCCAAGTACATTATCTCCAACTTCTAATGTTTGGGCTTCCACTATTATAAATTGATAGAGACCCATCTCTACTTTTCTGAAACACAAAATCTAAAATTTCCTATTTTTGTGATATAAATTAGTTTTCCTTTATTAGTTAGAGTATTGATATGCTTTTCACTTAGCTGATCATGGCTGCAATTCAATACTTTAGGATCATAAAAAATTTAACTTCTAAACATTTCAATTCTATATAAACGTTCGGTCAATAAATGAGGTCCATATTTTACTGCATGCATAACAACCATTTATCCTCCAGTAACTTTCTATTTTATATTTGAAAAGGTAAAATCTTACAATATCTCATCGAGTTCACAAACTAAAATAAGACTTTTCTAAATTATTAGGATGTTCCTAAATTCTATTAGCTTAAATAACCCTTTAATCTCTATTTTAATTTTTCCCTCACCTTTTCCAATAGAATTAAAGGATTTAACACCCACTAGATGAGATATTTGGAAAAAAATTTGAAGCATAAGTCGTTTTGAAACCATGTTCTATCATTGAGAGAAAGAAAGGTCATGAGGTAACCATCCAAGACTCCAACAGAATATTAACTGAAATAAATTGTTCACTATGTTATTAAATTTTACTTAATGAATATATGTTTTATGAATTATATATTCATCCATATATTTTATATTCCTTCATGATGTGTCATTTCTACCCACATTTCTAGCAGGTAAGACTGATACCAGTGAAATTTCCTCAGAACTCGTTGAATAGATTATATTTCAATAGTTTATTTTGGTATAACTTTAAAAGGATTTATCCTCATCATGTATCAGCATTAACCTAATTAATATACATTGATATATATTCCTTCTAAGGAATTTCATCACTAAGAATCAGAATCTGGATATTATCAAATATTTATTCTTTTTTATTCTATTGTATCTAATGGCGTTCACCATCGCATTCCAACTCTCCAGAAGTAATGACAGTAGTAGGAGTTACCACACATCATATGCGAACTTATCGTTCAATGATTTTTGTTATCCCTAGTTAATATTGAAATCCTATAGATTATCCCTCTTTGGTCTTTCTTCCAAAAAAAATAATATGAACAACTACTCCATCATGAACACTTTGTTCAATGTTGTAGGTTTCCAACATATTTCCACCAACACATATATTACTTCTATTATTTCCTCCACATAATGAATGATAATGGAAGCATTCATTTTCATTTATATCTTCACCAGTTTCATGAAATTCATGTCTATTCATTTATATTATTCTATTTCTATCTACATGGAAAAAAACACAAGTGAAGTATCTATAACTTTCTATATTTGATTATCCTTCATCTAAATTCCCATGAATAAAAAATTTATTCCACGAGACATGTATATCAGGACCATAATATCATTTGATTCGATATCTTTTGATAACAACAACTGCCACTAAAATAGAGATATTTTAAAGGAAACCACGAACCAGATTAGCTTGAACTATGTACTCAAATACCACTTGTTGGGAAGAAATCCCACCACTTCATATCTTGAACATGTGGTGTAACCACTGGAATAAGGATCCTTAGTCCACTAAAACAATACAACCTAGAGGCTCTATTCAGTAGAAATTATACCTATAGTGGTTCCATTCCCTCAAAAGAGTGTACTAGAAGTAGGTAGACTTCTTACAGTACTCACACCAGAAACTCATCATTTTAATACATATGAAAACTTGTACAAATTAATGGAAATATTAATAAATTATGTAGGAAAAAATAAAAGTGATTAATGTACTTTGGAAAATAATTCTTATATTCATGTTAGAAGCAATTTTGCTTACATTATATTCATCAAAAGTGGAATGATATAATAAATAGATAATTAATTACAAGAAACCTGTATAAGATTTTAACTCTCTATGATAAATTAACCACTTGAACCTTACATAATAATATCATTGTCAAGTATTAAAGTCATGCATTTTATTGAGATTAACAACTAGCTATATACTAAATGTTATCGGATTAACAAGTTAAACCTACTATCATGGAAGCTTGATCAACATATCATTACGTCCATAATTGGTAAATAAAACTAGTAACCCATTCCTCACCATTTAACTTTAATATCTCCATCACCATACTATAACTATATAATAAGATGAAAACATCATATTGTCTTACTACACTAGGAGAGACCCTACTGCCCCTCATTGTAAACCAATGTTAACCATCATTCATTGAATGAAATTTAAGTGAACATAACTCAAATGAATGATTTTACATTTAATTAAAAAAGACTTATAATCCCAACAAATATAACATCATAATGCAAGAACAAGAATCCAGTCTCCTTGGAATGTTGGTCTTCTACTTATACAGGTGATGGCTAAACACACTACATAGAATCTATTCCAAATCCTGAGCAGACCTATCTATTTTATACCATATCCCCAAGAGTAAAACTAATAATAGAAAAAACTGTAATACAACTTTTTAATTATATATATCATCTCACTCTATAGTATCTAGAAGGGTCTTTTACATGATCTTGGGAATGCATCTCCATATTCCGAAAGATGTTGACTACTATGGAGGTCTTAAGGTGATACTATGGAGAGACATAACCCTCATATCATTGTAAAAAAAATAGTGAAATTTAACACAATATTTAATCATAACATCCAACTAAAAAAATAACATCATAGGAAAGCACATATAAATATTAATCGTATTACATATAATTTAATATAATAAACAATCTAAATGTCATATGATTCATGAAATAACTACCATGATCTCCCATGTGTAAATTATATATAAAAAACCAAATGTAAAAAAAATAGAAAACCAAAACATGGTCTTGTTCCCCCACTCGGTACAATATCTGAACTCCATATAAACTAACAATATAAACCAACGAACACTAGGCCTCTACCATACCTATACATACAATTTCTATGTCTAATCAGATACCAATTCGTTAGGTATGCCTCATCAGAGTGTATGTATAACTTAGTAGGTCACCACCATTGGTGTCCCAAATATAACAAGTAAATTCCATGTATGTATAATGTGATATTCTTAAAATATTAAAGTAAACAACTAGATCAGAACATATAAGTCACCTCTAATCCACAGGTTTAAGGGTGAGATCCAAGGTCCCTCATTAATTATTTGTCTTGTGTCAAATATCGTTAAACATAATCCATTACCATCCATGGGGAACACTATCTATCCCCAGAACCTTTATATTTTATACACCTAGTGGAATCATCCCTCCTCAAAAATGCATTTATCTTACACATAATTAAATTGTAACTTCCCAAAACCACATATATCATATACCCAAGGGCATTGTCCCTCCCTGAAACCTCCTATAGTCTACATTGAGGGGCATCATTCATCCCTAGAACCTCATATAACATACTCCTAGGATAATTTTAATTCCTTGGAACCTAAAATAGAAATTATAGAAACGCAGGGGTTAGTAACTCACCCATTCCTAACAATTTTTTCCTAGGATTTACATTCAATTATGAAATATAATTTAAACACCACTTGTATACAAGGTTATCACAATACTAGCCACCAAGCATTGATCCTATCTAGAGTCAACATATGACTCAGGCACCCACTTTTGTACCCTTAACCACATAACTGTCAAGATACCCCCATGGGTTCCTTTATCTCTTTCCAACACTATAGTCCATGTTCATCATAGTGGAGTCACATCCCTCTACATATACATTCTCACATCATGGACCAATTGGTCTCATAAGAAACATAATATAAACCAACCATAATAGTGTATCATAACATCCACATTGTAGAGACCCGAAGCCTGACGTACATTGACATTACATTACATTTTCGGAATACTTAGTACATAACAAAAAACACACACACACAAGGATCGTAATAGTTTAGTGTCTTTGGAAACTCGGAATATAATCATCTAATCGTGGTGAAAGATCTTCAAAATCTCCCATAAAGATCTTCCTTTTTTTTACCTAAAACCTTTCTTTATATCCTGGGGAAAAGAAAACATAAAAGTGTGAGCTCAAATTCTCATTAAGGGTAAACAAAAGAAATATCAATCACATCATATACATAAGCACATAACTTTTGGAAATCATAACCTACAAAAGAGATCATAATTTCATAACATGGGGTAAATCATGGCAGTGAAATGTAATCACAATACTCATAACATAAAACATGAAACTTTGTGGTATTCACACATAATCATAGAGAATCATTTCTTGTTAGTCAAGACTCATTGCCAAGACTATCTTTGTGGAAAAAGTCCCTTTTTGAATCGAGTAACCCTCGTTTCAGTCCTGTTTCACTGAACCGGTATAACCTACCGTTCCAGCCCTGTCTATCTCATGAGATATAAAATCTTTACCCAATGCATTGTAGGGAGATATAGGTCCCACCCATCTTATAATGAATCCTTTATTATGTGTTCCACGTAATCATAAATCATACATCATCGCATAACACATGTAACAAAAATGGGATTCTTGAAACATCATGACATCATAAAACAAATCATATAAGGTAAATGACTTCATAAAAATAATTCCCTCACAACATAATAAAATCAATGTAATAATAGGGATAAAAACAGAACCCTTTATTATCTTAGATGGAAAATAATTTTGATAAAACACTTGAACTCCATTCTTGAGGAAAATATCCATTCTTATTTAAAAACATTTTTTCCTTTCTTAACATGTCATACAACTTTAAACTAAAAGAAGTTTATTAAAAATAAACATGAAAACTTGTAAAGGAATATTCTTGGAAATAATGTTTTAAAAATCCATTCATGCCGTATAAGTTAAAAAAACATTCTTCGTACTTTTGTCGGAAAAGTCAAAAAACGACAAAAGATTCCTTTCATTTCCTTTACTAAAAACTCACCGAAGGGTAAAATTGGATTTAAAAAATTGTAGTTGGATGGAGATAATATTACATATTTATGAAACATGGATGTGGATGATAAAATACACCCCAGTAAATACTTACGAATAAACAATCTCGGATAAAAATGAGATTGTGATATTTCCCTTACCTTATCTCCGACTTGCTTTGTAAGTGTCTGAACCTCATGTATAATGATTTAAATCATGTTATTGACTTATTCCTGAATCATATTCATTGTTATTATATCATATATGGTCCACTTATGTCATTATATTACCCGTTCTTTTGTACATTCATGTTAATGTAGCGTTTTGGGTAAAATCATCTCATTTGTCGTTCGTGTTTTTAACTTGTAATTATTCATATGATTACTTAGATCATGATTACTTAATTCCAGAATATAAAACATGATTTATATATATATATTCAGAATATACATATATAATAAATCAGTAAATGGAAAGAAATACACCGTTCATGGAGACGGTAGTCCGTACGTACGCATGAACGCTGTTTTTGTTTCCTTATTGAATTGAATGGAATTAAGTAGATGACATACATATAAATATAAATAATTCCAGTATCATTATTAGGTCATATATTTCATTAGTACTTATTATATATACATTATAATCATTCATGAATGGTTAATTATTAAGAATGAATCTCATCGCGTCGTGGAGACGGTATTCCGTACGTACGCACGAGCGATGATATCATTTCCATAATTATTGAATTGAATTGGAGTGGATTATAAAATATATCAGAATCAATATGATGTTGTAATAACTATGTATATTTATTCTTTACACCATTATACCCATCCATGTAAGGTGGTGGTGGAAAATAGATTACACCACGGCGTGGAGACGGTATTCCGTACGTACGCACGCGCGGTGATTTCATTTTTCCGTAGGATGGATAGAAGGTTTATTAGGGTTGTTTCATATTTATAATAACATATCAGTATTTAAGTAATACTGATGTTACTAATTTATCATGAAACAACTAAAGAAGAAGATGTTGAAGAAGAATGAAATTGAAAAGATCGGTAATGGATATTACCTCTTCTTTGGAACGCTTCTTTGAATCCTCCACTTAGGGAACTAATATTGGTCTTTGAAGAAGACCAGGACCTCTAGGATTATTCTAGGGAAGTGGAGAGGAGAAAATGGCAGGGGTTGGCCGAGCATGAGTGCTCAATTTGGTGTGAGGAGGAGGGGGAGGAGGTACCCTTTTATAAGGGAGGAGAGGGGCACCTTAGGAATATCTCAAAATATTATATTATATTAAAGTCAAAATCGGTTTATAATGGTTCTAAAGGGTCTTATTTAGAAGATAAAGTGGTTAAGGGTCTAAATCCTATCAACCAATAGGAGTTAGACAAGTTTAGGATATTATTTTAACCTTATCAATTAGATTTAACTCTAAGTTAAATAATTTAATTTTTACCGTGTCTTTTTGTTTTCTTTTACTATATGGTTAATACACTTACTATAACATGCCAAACGAACCCCAAATTGTTTATTATTAATATATATATCCTTATCTAAGTCATTTGGCCGAACCTTAGATTTTTAGGAATAAAATAACAATTAATAATATAATATTTTATTTAAAAACTATTTTGTGTCAATTTTGACACTATTTGATATAAGATTTTTGTGAAAGTCATAACAGAATTATATGTTCGAACAAAGTTGATTACATCAACACTATTATATCATAGTAACCTATAAAATTAGTGTAATTCATAAAAAGTCTCAAATTACATTTATTTTGGTGTTTATAACATCAATTATGTCAATATTTCATAAATAAGATAATTGCTACATCATCATTGTGTCATAAATAAATTAAATTATTTAATGTCTAAAAATTACAAATAAAATACCATTATGTAGGAAATCTCTTTAGCTTTCTAATGAATATTTATAGTCTAATGTTCTTATCTATAACCCCATATTAAAAATGATTTACTTATTAAACTTTGATTTTAAATATTTTAACCCTTCTTTAAATAAATTAATAATAAATGTCCTAATCTAATCCAAGTGGGCCTAAATTGTCATATTTTATTCATAAGGTTGTTTTTGGTCGAATTACACTTATCCAATAGAATTAGGACATGTGTTAGGGTAATAGTAATATCATATTTACCCTTAGTTACCCTATTTACTATTAACCGCGGTAAAAAAAGTAAAAAGTTACTATTCACCAAAAAATTATTTTCATCTCATTGAACCACATTTTACATACTGACATCAACCGTGTCTCTCAGATTTTTGAAATTCTATTCACAGAAGCGGTAAAATTAAGTTTTATGAAAAATTCAGTTTTTTAACTACCACTTAGTAGTTTCACTATTCATCAAAAATTGATGTTTTTTAGAACAATGTCAAAATTTCATCCTAAGCTATATTTTATATTCCGAATTCAAAAATAAAGTCTATTTTACCAAATTCATAACATAGAAGTTTCATTAATTATTTTTATAATTAAATCCCGCTGTTAAAACAAATAGCGTGTTTTTAAGAAACAATATCTATCAAAAGATTGACACTTGATTATGTCTGGTTTAAATGTGAAATTACAACCAATGACCAAAATTGTATTATATATACTTTAAAACCACTCAAATTAATAATTTATCACTATTAATTATTTCGATTAAAAAAGTTGTTTTTAATTATAATTTAGTAATTTTCACTATTCATCAGAATATGAAAGTTATCCGAAAAGTACCAAAATCTCACCTTAGGCTAAATTCGATACTCCGAATCTAAAAATGAAATCCATTTTGAAAAATAAAATTTACAAAATTTCAAAAAGTTGTTATTAATATTCATAACGGCTAGTTTTAATAACATTTTAATAGCATATCGCTGTTTAGTGAAACTCGTTATTGCGTACTACACACGCTATCGAGGAAGGTCGTGATTGCGTGTAATGCAAGGCAAGTCAAGGATGCGTGTTGTGCAAGATCCTTTTGGTGTAGCGTACAACACAAGACATTAGTGAAATTCAAAAGAATATTTTTCATAAAATCTCGGGGTGTTACATTCTACCCCCCTTAAAATGAATTTCGCCCTCAAAATTCGTTGGGGTTATAAAAGGTTTACTATTAGAAAGTTTATTTAATAGAAACCGACATCGTAAAAAGGAATACCAAAACCAATATTTTAAAACAAAACTAGGAAACTTAACGGTTACCCAAATAAACTAATCACTGGGTTTCCACATAGGTGAAAATATGGATATGGAAGAGAAATCTAACCATCATGTTCTGATGGAGAGTGGTAGAGAACATGGCTATGGAATAGCCAGTAATCACAAATCCATAGATTTGTGGTGATATAAGGTACCATCTGATTCATCAGGTATAAGAGCACTAGGACAACATTTTTGGTTTTCAAGATCGTTTCCCTAAAGTTGAAGAGTTTGAATTAGAATAAATACTTACTTTATTTTGGTACAATCTCGATGTTGTTCGTGCCTTGAACAATTTCTACTTCATCTATTAAATAAATGAAGTTGAATTTGTTATTCGTGAAGTGTTAGCAGATCATGTGATAGAATGACGGGTCATTCCATCTGTCTCAAACAAAAGGTTCAAAAAGTTATAAGTTCATCTTATGGTTAGACTAATCGTATATGGTTCCAAAAATGAACTTATACTTCGTATATCATACCTCTTAATAAAATAAAACTAGTTTCTACTAAATAGGGACTTCCTGTAGGCCAGTGGTAGGTGATAAAGGCCAGTCGCACTTCGGTTATGGGTTTGATTCCCACAGCCTTGTCCGACGCGATGGGCTGTCGCCCGTCCTACAGGTTGTCCTTTTTCTAAAACTATATTACTATAACATCACATCAATAATATCGAAAAAACTTCTATCCTTAAACAATACTAACTTATGTCCAACATAATCTATTCTAATCTTTAGGCTTATCCATAATACTGCAGTCCACTCTCATAATATAGTGAAAACGATTACCAGAGATTTAATACTATCGTTAATCCCCATATATATGTCTTGTTGGTCACATTCCAAACATTCAAAGGCCTTAATCATGTATTCTCTTGAATACCCATTGAACCATAGTGAAAACTTGAATGTAGTTAAAAGTTAACACCTTCCACATACCAAAATCCTCAAAATTGTATATACTCAAACCATGATATCACTTAGTCCTTATATTAATCATGAGCTCATGAATACTATTAAACATTTCATTTTCTCATTTTCCCTTAATTATGCGCATATCATCTTATTTCCAAAATATATCAATCACTTTGAATACCACATCAATAAATATTGCAATACTCAATGATACAACATTATTTCGAAATCCCATTACATAAACACTTAATCATTCCACCACATCGTTGTCATATTCAACATTGCCAATAGTGATCGCATGTGACTTTCCTTTGTCCTTTGCCTTCAGTGGTTGCTCATGTTGATCATCACTAACCCTTGGATTAGGGCATTTATTAGCATAATGCCCCATTTCCTTGCACTTGAAGCATTGAAGTGTTGGTGGTGCGTTCTCTGCAGTGTTTGATTTATTCACATCATTAGAAACCCTTTTTCCATTACTTCGACACTCAGCTACTCGGTGACCTTCTTTTCCACACTTAAATCATTTTCTAGTCCCTTTAAGACAATCTCCACCATGCTTCTTTCCACACTTTGTGCATAAGGAAACATTCATCTTCTTTTCACCACTATTCTGAGATTTCTCCTTGAACTCTATCTTTCGTTTTATGTCAAAACCATGAGATGGATATGTAACACCAACTTCCATTTCTACCCTGATAGCACAATGCACAATTTCTTCATAGCTACTGAAGTATCTTATAGCTAATTCCCTTCGAAGACTTGGTTTTAAGCGACTGAAAAATCGATCAACTTTACTTTCAGGTTGGATGATAATGCCAGATGCATACCATGAAAGTCCTGTAAAATTCGCTTCTTATATACCAACAGATTCATCATCCTTTTTCTTTAGTTCAAGAAACTCCTTCTCCATCTTTGTTCGAAGAATACGAGGGAAGTACTTATTGAAAAATAAGTTCTTGAACTCGTCCCATTCCATGGACTCAATTTCATCTCTTTGCCTTGTATTCTTGATAACATTCCACCATTGATCAGCTTCACCTTCCAAACGATATACTGCTAAGATGACTTTATCATGTTCAGAACATTGAAGAACTGAAAATATCTTTTCAGTGGTACTGATCCATTGTTCAGCAACAAGTGGATCAGAAGACCCACTGAAAGAAGGTGGACGTTGCCTCATGAAGGACTCAATAGAATATTGTTCCCTTCTATGCTCATTTGGAAGTCCAGAATGATTCATAGCTTGTGTAATTATAGCAATAAGATTTTTCACTCCATCTCCCATAACATTTGTTTGTTCAGGAGGAAAATCATTGCATTGTCCATTGCATTGATCAACACGGTTCCTTCGGGTTCCAGCCATCGTCTAAAACCCAAAATGAATAGTATGAGAGGAAAAAATCATGCTAGGGAAAACAACATAATAAAGGGGGAGTACCTTCAATATCTAACATCTTAGGTTTAATTCTATGATCATTAGCGTAATTCTAGTACTATAACCTATACGTATACTTATCCTTAGGTAAATCCCTAGACATACCTTAGAAATATCTCTAGGGATCTCACTAACGTTTTCGCATCCTAGTTTCCAAAGGTTGACTAAACCTTTCCTCCGATACCAACTGTAGAGACCCGAAGCCTAACGTACATTGACATTACATTACATTTGCGGAATACTTAGTACATAACAAAAAAAACACACACACAAGGATCGTAATAGTTTAGTGTCTTTGGAAACTCGGAATATAATCTTCTAATCGTGGTGAAAGATCATCAAAATCTCCCATAAAGATCTTCCTTTTTTTTACCTAAAACCTTTCTTTATATCCTGGGGAAAAGAAAACATAAAAGGGTGAGCTCAAATGCTTAGTAAGAGTAAACAAAAGAAATATCAATCACATCATATACATAAGCACATAACTTTTGGAAATCTTAACCTGCAAAAGAGATCATAATTTCATAACATGGGGTAAATCATGGCAGTGAAATGTAATCACAATAATCATAACTTAAAACATGAAACTTTGTGGCATTCACACATAATCATAGAGAATCATTTCTTGTTAGTCAAGACTCATTGCCAAGACTATCTTAGTGGACAAAGTCCCTTTCTGAATCGAGTAACCCTCGTTTCAGTCTTGTTTCACTGAACCGGTATAACCTACCATTCCAGCCCTGTCTATCTCATGAGATATAAAATCTTTACCCAATTCATTGGAGGGAGATATAGGTCCCACCCATCTTATAATGAATCCTTTCTTATGTGTGCCACATAATCATAAATCATACATCATCGCATAACACATGTAACAAAAATGGGATTCTTGAAACATCATGACATCATAAAACAAATCATATAAGGTAAATGACTTCATAAAAATAATTCCCTCACAACATAATCAAATCAATGTAATAATAGGGATAAAAACAGAACACTTTATTATCTTAGATGGAAAATAATTTTGATAAAACACTTGAACTCCATTCTTGAGGAAAATATCCTTTCTTATTTAAAAACATTTTTTTCCTTTCTTAACATGTCATACAACTTTAAACTAAAAGAAGTTGATTAAAAATAAACTTTAAAACTTGTAAAGTAAGCTTCTTGGAAATAATGTTTTAAAAATCCATTCATGCCGTATAAGTTAAAAAAACATTCTTCGTACTTTTGTCGGAAAAGTCAAAAAATGACAAAAGATTCCTTTCATTTCCTTTACTAAAAACTCACCGAAGGGTAAAATTGGATTTAAACAATTGTAGTTGGATGGAGATAATATTACATATTTATGAAACATGGATGTGGATGATAAAATACACCCCAGTAAATACTTACGAAAAAACAATCTCGGATAAAAATGAGATTGTGATATTTCCCTTACCTTTTGTCCGACTTGCTTTGTAAGTGTCTGAACCTCCTGTATAATGATTTAAATCATGTTATTGACTTATTCCAGAATCATATTCATTATTATTATATCATATATGGTCCACTTATGACTTTATATTACTCGTTCTTTTGTAAATTCATGTTAATGTAGCGTTTTGGGTAAAATCGTCTCATTTGTCGTTCGTGTTTTTAACTTGTAATTATTCATATGATTACATAGATCATGATTACCTAATTCCAGAATATAAAACATGATTTATATATATATATTCAGGATATACATATATAATAAATCAGTAAATGGAAAGAAATACACCGTTCATGGAGATGGTAGTCCGTACGTACGCATGAACGCTGTTTTCGTTTCCTTATTGAATTGAATGGAATTAAGTAGATGACATACATATAAATATAAATAATTCCAGTATCATTATTAGGTCATATATTTCATTAGTACTTATTATATATACTTTATAATCATTCATGAATGGTTAATTATTAAGAATGAATCTCATCGCGTCGTGGAGACGGTATTCCGTACGTACGCACGAGCGATGATATCATTTCCATAATTATTGAATTGAATTGGAGTGGATTATACAATATATCAGAATCAATATTATGTTGTAATAAATATGTATATTTATTCTTTACACCCTTATACCCATCCATGTAAGGTGGTGGTGGAAAATAGATTACACCACGGCGTGGAGACGGTATTCCGTACGTACGCACGCGCGGTGATTTAATTTTTCCGTAGGATGGATAGAAGGTGAATTAGGGTTGATTCATATTTATAATAACATATCAGTATGTAATTAATACTGATGTTATTACTTTATCATGAAACAACTAAAGAAGAATAAGTTGAAGAAGAAAGAAATTGAAAAGATCGGTAATGGATATTACCTCTTCTTTGGAACGCTTCTTTGAATCCTCCACTTAGGGAACTAATATTGGTCTTTGAAGAAGACCAGGACCTCTAGGATTGTTTTAGGGAAGTGCAGAGGAGAAAATGAAAGGGTTTTGCCGAGCTTGAGTGCTCAATTTGGTGTGAGGAGGAGGGGGAGGAGGTACCCTTTTATAAGGGAGGAGAGGGGCACCTTAGGAATATCTCAAAATATTATTTTATATTAAAGTCAAAATCGGTTTATAATGGTTCCAAAGGGTCTTATTTCGAAGCTAAAGTGGGGATGGGTCGGAATCCTATCAACCAATAGGATTTAGACAAGTTTAGGATATTATTTTAACCTTATCAATTAGATTTAACTCTAAGTTAAATAATTTAATTTTTACCGTGTCTTTTTGTTTTCTTTCACTATATGGTTAATACACTTACTATAACATGCCAAACGAACCCCAAATTGTTTATTATTAATATATATATCCTTATCTAAGTCATTTGGCCGAACCTTAGATTTTTAGGAATAAAATAACAATTAATAATATAATATTTTATTTAAAATCGTTTTTGTGTCAATTTTGACACTATTTGATATATGATTTTTGTGAAAGTCATAACAGAATTATATGTTCGAACCAAGTTGATTAAATCAACACTATTATATCATAGTAACCTAGATAATTAGTGGAATTCATAAAAAGTCTCAAATTACATTTATTTTGGTGTTTATAACATCAATTATGTCAATATTTCATAAATAAGATAATTACTGCATCATCATTGTGTCATAAATAAATTAAATTATTTAATGTCTAAAAATTACAAATAAAATACCATTATTTAGGAAATCTTTTTATATTTCTAATGAATATTTATAGTCGAATTTATCTTATGTATAACCCCATATTAAAAATGATTTACTTATTAAACATTGATTTTAACTATTTTAACCCTTCTTTAAATAAATTAATAATAAATGTCCTAATCTAATCCAAGTGGGCCTAAATGGTCATATCTTATTCATAAGGTTGTTTTTGGTCGAATTACACTTATCCAATAGAATTAGGACATGTGTTAGGGTAATAGTAATATCATATTTACCCTTAGTTACCCTATTTACTATTAACCGCGGTAAAAAAAGTAAAAAGTTACTATTCACCGAAAAATTATTTTCATCTCATTGAACCACATTTTACTTACTGACATCAACCGTGTCTCTCGAAATTTTGAAATTCCATTCACAGAAGCCGTAAAATTAATTTTTATGAAAAATTCCGTTTTTTAACTACCACTTAGTAGTTTCACTATTCATCAAAAATTGATGTTTTTCCGAACAATGCCAAAATTTCATCCTAAGCTATATTTTATATTCCGAATTCAAAAATAATGTCTATTTTACCAAATTCATAACATAGATGTTTCATTAATTATTTTTATAATTAAATCCCGCTGTTAAAACAAATAGCGTGTTTTTAAGAAACAATATCTATCAAAAGATTGACACTTGATTATGTATGGTTTAAATTTGAAATTACAACCAATGACCAACATTGTATTATATATTCTTTAAAACCAGTCAAATTAATAATTTATCACTATTAATTATTTCGATTAAAAAAGTTGTTTTTAATTATAATTTAGTAATTTTCACTATTCATCGGAATATGAAAGTTATCCGAAAAGTACCAAAATTTCACCTTAGGCTAAATTCGATACTCCGAATCTAAAAATGAAATCCATTTTGAAAAATAAAATTTACAAAATTTCAAAAAGTGGTTATTACTATTCATAACGGCTAGTTTTAATAACATTTTAATAGCATATCGTTGTTTAGTGAAACTCGTTATTGCGTACTACACACGCTATCGAGGAAGGTCGTGATTGCGTGTAATGCAAGGCAAGTCAAGGATGCGTGTTGTGCAAGCTCCTTTTGGTGTAGCGTACAACACAAGACATTAGTGAAATTAAAAAGAATATTTTTCATAAAATCTCGAGGTGTTACACACATCACGTTAAAATTTAAATGTGGTTATTCCTCTCACACCAAAACAATAAATTAATCCTTTTCATGAATCCCTACCTTAATAATAACACATAATAGTGGGGGAGGAATACCTACCCCATACAAAAATCATTTAGCATATAGGGTCTAAGAAAACATAATATTTCGCATTACATCTCCCAATGAAAAATATTTGAAATCCATAACTCACCCCTACCTAAAGGAAACTGATAGAACCTATCTCAATATCTGTTACATTCGTTTCATTGAAATCAAACCTCTCTATAATTTATTTATCACAAAATTCATGATTATAGTTAGGTACATGGCCATCAGTGACCAGGGCATCTTGTTAGTAGTCAGGGGTCCATCATTGTCCACGGTATTTCTATTATTCTCATGGTTTTATAGAAAGAAATTAAAATTAAAATTCATGTTCAATCACACACAAGAAATGGGAACACATATTGTATACTAAAAACAAAAATTCATAAAACATAAGGGGATATATAGGGACCGTATACCTCAATCAGAGTTATTCCATTTAAACTAAGCTCGACCACCATCTCCTAAGCTCATCCAATCACAACCATCAAATTCAGGTCAACCCTAGACCCTCTCCCCACAATATCACCTCAATTAATCATAAAAACCATAATAAATCTCCCAATTTATTCAAAAAATAATTCTCTAATTAATACCTAGGGAATAATCAATGTATCACTCATTAGTGACCTCTAGTGAATAAATCCATAACCAATGGGGTGTGAACCACCCTCAGTATCCACCCAAGCCTTTATTAAAAAAACCATTATTATCACTTCAATTCATCAATCAAGATCACTTAAACTAATTGAAATCAATAAATAACTCAAATTGTAACATGCCTCAATGAAAACACATGAAAACTAGTGTTATCATCCTTTCCAAATCCCCTATATCAATTTCATAAAAAAATTCTATCATTTCACCTCAATCCCACCAGGATTTAGTGGAATTATTATTAAAACTGTACATAAATTGATTTTTTTTATCATAACTCAAGAGGAGGGATAACTTATGAAAAAAGAGGATAATAATACATTTAAATTATGATGAAAACCCACCACCAATTCCAATGGTTTAAGGAGAAATGAGTAAAATAAATAAAAAGGAAGTGGAATTTATCCTCTCATTTCACAGAAGATTAAAAATGAGAAAATACCATTAGGGTATCAAATTCGAAAGCCCCCAAAAGACTATTCTTCCCCTAGCCCAAAATATGAAAATGTCTTGAAAATCGTTTTCCCTTAATTTTGAACCACTATTACATATTTATCCAAGTGAATCATAAGTATCATCCATATTCTTAACGAATTAGAATTTATATAATTTTCAGAATTCACCTTAAAAAATCATCATCCAAATATTATTGCGAATTCTGCATCTAGAAATTATTCTTCATAAACTCCCTATACATTCCTAATTCTTATTATAAACTCCTTTTGGAATTTATTTTTCCAATCTCTTGATTAATCATTAATTGTATAAGTCTTTTTTCCAAATTTGTAGATAATTTTCTAGAATTAATTATTACATAAGTTATGAATTATTAAATTTTAAAGTTCCCCAACTTAAATAAATTGTAATTTTTAGATCCTAACCTCCAGAAGATACAACACTTAAGCATCACTCCTATATATTCCCTAAATAACAATTTTTCTTAGTCTGGGGTAACCCATTTGTATCAACTAGAGAAAACCCAAAAGTACTAATACATCAATAAAAATCATTACATATCAAAATGATCTTAAAATATCATATAGAAAATATTTATGCATAATCATATGAATGTTTTTCTATAATATATAAAATTATTACTTTAATAAAAAAATCCATAGGTTAGATATTGTTCATATGTAATTTTTTTTCACATAGAATATACCTATCAGAAATATTCTCTTCATTCAAAAGTTTTTTTATATAGAAAAAACACCATAGAACAGATTTTCCTTAATACTTATGTTTTATCCCATAACTATATTTTAGTATACACTTCAATGAAAACATTAGGAATTCCCCAAAAAATGTATAGATATTTAAGGTTTTTACATTGTTCTTATTTCAGTAGGGCCTCAAAAAAACCATACACGTGATCAAAAAAGCATAAAAATATAGGGATCTTCGATACAATATCATATTCAGCTTTTTGGGTAATTGCACTTTAAATATTTGGGTTTCTATAATTTTACCAATGATTATGTTATTAACACATAAGTTTTTGATGTTTTGGTTTCGTATGATGCAGTTATAAATGTTAAGTCTGTTATCATTTTTTACCCTTACATGTACAAGGGATTCCACACATAGATAGTTTTCAATCCCAAACCACCAATTATGTTCGATTGGGTTAACACACTTTCAGATGTTATGTTTACTGAATTTAAGTGTTTTAAAATGTTTCCACACTAATACACATGCACTTTTACAATTTCTAAAAAACCTACAACTCCCCAATTCTAATAATACCCAATAATATCACAATGAAACCCTATAACTCAAAAATTTCAGTTTTTATAATTTCTTAAAATACCAACAGCCTTCACCTGCCCACGTTAGGCACTTATTTTACTTCCTCACACATCCAAAACACCACATAGTGTTTGTAAAACACTAGTAATTTTTATATGAATACAAATTCAAAAAAATCCCCCTATTTGATATAAAAATTTCAAATTTTCCCTATTTTTATAAATCCTTACAATGTGGTCCATAACACATATACTAACATTGTAGCTTAATGATATTCATAACCCACAATAAATATATACTCCCTCTCAAGTAAGTATAGAATATTTGAATTTATATTACTCTAAACCCCCTTTGACAAAAAAATAAAATTCAAGAAGATCAGGGATTGAATCACCATTCTGTAGCCATGAGTAGAGTGAGGTTGAATTCCCATCATCTTCTTCAAATTTTGAGATGTTTCTCCCGACAATGGCATAGTCAAAAATAATATGATTCCTGGTAGTAATAATCTCTAAATTCAACATTCCATTCTCTAACAACTCCTTTATGAAGTGATATTTTATGTCAATGTGATTTTATCATGAATATTGTACTATATTTCAGAAAATATTCATAGAACATTAATTATAAAATCCCATGTGTAATTATGGATTCACATTCACCGTCAGATCCTCCAAATGTGTCTTTATCCTCAACAAATGGGTTAACACTTATGTTGTATAAATATAACATACCTTAGTAGTAATCATGTTCACTGAACATTTCTTCTTTGTATATCATGACACACACATCCCTTTGATAAATAACACTCCACCAGATTTTTATTATCTATCATCCACATTATCATCCCAATTTGTGTCTGCATATCCAATGATATCAATATTTATTTACATTCAAATTTCAATTCATAATTCACCATTATATTTATGTATCTATGTAGAATCTTTACTTCCATTAGATATGATTATTTTGGATTTGTTTGATATATAGAGTACAGTGTGACAATATAAACTAATTATTACTTGGAAATTATATAATAGATAAAACTGTAAATGCATTTTTTGAACTCTATTTATTAAACTCTCATTTCATACTCATACTTTGGTATCTTTTTTCTATCTAAAATAAATATAGAAACCATATTTTAAATATAAATTCATATATTAGTGGGAATACTTCTCTTTAAATAAGAAAATAAGATCCCTTTACTAAAAAAATATGATCCCAATAAGTACCTCAACTCTCCAAGAATGAACATCTCAAATAGCATGTTCATATATAAGGAAAACTCTTTAAAAAAACATATTTCATTTCTATAAATGATAACTTCATATATATATGAAATAACACACATGGATGCCTCTTTATCTTCATTAACATATAGGTTTTGTCCACTCTCCCCTTCCTAAAATTCAATACCTTCACACATGAATCTATCTTTGACTATCATTCCTATGGATTTTTATATTCACAATAAAAAAAATTTCAACTTCCAATCATTTCATTCATTTGATCCAAGAAATAATCCATTCAATTTCCTTATGAAAACATCCTCTTTCAATTATTTATTGAGGAAGGCTTACCAAACACCCATTCAAAGGTTATTATATCTCATTTATTCCACAATGTAAAGAAAAATACTAATCTTCTCTATACTTGAATCTATTATGAAATTACCATAAAAATAAATTCATTTCACTTATGAATATCTATTGCACACAAGTCCTTCATTGTTTTTTAACAACACTCATTTCTCAATAAACATGTTAAAAATTCCCACTTTCTTCCAATAATTTTTTTTGAATGGGTAACATCTCCCATGTGTCATTATTATTGATTTGATTTAACTTCTAATTCATAGTATTTTCCAACTGTTGATGCTTCAAATATTTTTTTTATATACCTCATTTCAAACTAAGGAAACAATGAGGTTTGATTTTTTTGTCCGAATAAAATATACTAGTTGGAATTGGATATCATTGATCTCTAATAATATTGTTGACATTGACTTATTTTCTCATCCTTGAATGAGTTGAACAAGAATTATCCTCCAATCTGATTTTTTTTATTTTTATAATAATCACTTTCATATTTTTAAGTGAGAACATGTTCGTCCATGCATAAGTAAACCAAATATAACAAAAAACCCAAATAAAAATTAAAAATTACAAACTCCCTCATTTAATATCACACCAATACTAATACTAAAAATAGTTAAACAAATATGTCATCATACCACCTTGAGTTGAATGCTGGGAACATCTTCATCGATCATCAAAATGAGAAATATCAACCCCAATCATTAAGAAATACTTTGGAAGCTCACCAGTGACTCCACCATGAACTAGATGTGGGCCAATAACTATTGAGAAATCATCCCTAGAAATAATGAGAACAACAAATTTTAAATAAAAATTAAACATCCAGGAATAAACACTCCTCAAAGGAAAATTGAACAGTAAAATATAATCAAAGGCCAAATAAGACTACATAACCACCTCTCCCATCGCCACATTCCATAACCACCTTAAAAAACCAACACATCTGAATGAGATGAGTTTAAGCATGCTAGACCTGGATAGAAGAGCATGGATGAATGTGACAAGGATGAATCTAGTCCAATGATCTGAAAATCCTTCATTAAAAAATTGTTGAAGAGTATGAAAACCAAAAAAGAACATCAAACTTGCAACACCGGTGAGATCATCCAACCGCATACTTGGACATCAAAGAACACTAATAATCCAAAAAAGAAACACTTCAAATATTTTTCACTATGAACCTTCTTTAATTGATCAAATACAACACTAATTACACCATCACCAAAATCATCACTAGAACAGAACCTCACACTAAAATAGACAAATCAAAATCTCCACCATATAGAAGACAAAGCTACCAGATTCGCACTATCAAGATGTTACTTAAACACCAAATTCATTCACAAAAACCATCACAATACTACCACAAGAACCTCCATATCAGACTGAGATGTAGTCTACTAATGTAGGATAGTATGGAAGAGAAGAGGTTTGGACTGGGGAAACCTGAAGATCCACCAAGAAATGAATCCAACTTAACCACAAACAATAACATTGACTTCCATCCAAACTGTAGTGGGTTTTAGAATGAAGGTTCAATAAATACAAAAAATTGGAGTAGTAGTCAAGGAATACAAAACAGTGGACATTCGAGCAACATAAAAGAACAATGGAAACAAAATTTGAAATCAAGGAGATGAAAACCCCAAAAATGAATGGAATACCATCAAAATATAAGGTCAAAATAGAGATCCAACAACTGTGAAGGCTAGTGAAAGAAGAATTATGGGGATGGAAAATGAGTGCCACATAAAGTAAAAAATAGGGAGAGAGATGAGAGAAAACTAAAACATCATGGAGGGGGAAGGATCTAATGAGAAAGGGGAATATGACCCTAAATTTTGAGAGAGGAAAGAATAAAAGAATGACTAAGGAGGTATAGAAACCCATTAAGAAGTGGGAATAGAAGAAAAATATAAGTGGTGATAGTGGATTCCATGACCACGAGAGGAGACCAAATTAAATGTTTGAAGGTGGAGAGAGAGAGTGAATGCGATAGATCCATGAGATTGGGGATTATGAGTCTATCATGTTGAACAAAAATGATCTTAATCTCTTGAAATTACTCAATCACTATCTGTAACCAACACTTCATCAAAATTAAAATCTTTTTTAGAATCCTCATTATGCTTGTCAACTAATTCTACTTCATCATCTTCACTTCTAGAAATTTTTCCCTATTTTTTGAATTCATTCATTGAGTGTTACTATATTTTTACATCCTCGATATCATCAAATGTTCTTATCTTCTAATTATACCAATGATATACACATATATTTGTAGTACAAAAAATGAAGATACTTGAAATCCTCCTTGTCTAAAATTCCCCATATTTTCACCATTCATGATGAGAATATTGTGGATACTAAATACCCTAAATTATATCAAGCATGGGGTCTTATTATAATACATATTATATGGTGTTATACCTAAATGGTGTCAGAGTAAATAATGATTTTGAATCTAAAATAATTTACCATTTTCTTATATCGAGAAATATCAAGATATATAATTTTTCCCCAACATAGTGTGAGTTATTTTCACCAATCCTCGGTTCTTCCTTTCAGCTACACAAATTGTTTTTTGGTATGGTGTACTTAAATCATAGAAAATATCATAATCTCTAAGGTGTCATTAGAAAATTCCACTATTGTTACTCTGTACCACTGTACAAATTCATATTCTTGAGTTAGAATATATATTCTTTTTATGTACTTCTTTTAATATTATTAACTTTTTCATGACCTATGACCAATGTTTCATCATAATAATACATGAAATCACTTTGAATTCATCAAAAAGGATATAATATACTTATCTCCATTAATTTATTTCTTCCTCAAATGACAATTAACGTCTATATGAATGTGATTCAATGGGTGAGATGTTGGAATCTCCACTTTCATATGTGAATAATAGAAAATATTCCTATTTTGGGTTGTAGATTAAATCTAATTTCACTATCTCTCCATATTTAACATAGTCACATCATGATCATTTTTTCATGGGTAACTTCACTCATATGTCATTGGCCAATGTGGACATGTATTAAATGTCACAACTAATGTTTTTCATCAAAGCTTATGTATAATGAATTATCAACATCACCAACCTGAAACAAGTTTCCCTATTTTTTCCCCTCTCATAAATATACATATATCTTTCATTATCAAAAAAATAATGTTTTCATTATAACAACTATAACCCCCTGGACCCAGACCACTCACGTATTCCCTATCTAGAGTGTTATGCGGCCTCATGGATGCCTCCACTTATGCCATATCTCATCGACGATGAGTGAGGGTCTATGGTGTTACCAAGTGGATACTATATCCCCAAATCATAGTGTTACAATAATATATTAATCCTATAATAAATATAAAACATTAAAATTAATAATTAGAGTACATGGAACAATTCCATAGCTAATGAAATAGAGTATACAGTCGTACATCATCACTGATCTCTCATTTTTCCAATCACAGATACAAATGAAATACATATTAAATGAGGCTATATTATTATCCATGAGCCTCATCTATGATCTTAATGAATTATATCTAGCTCAACCATACAACATTGGACATCTGCCTACCTAAACCTGGGAACATGTGGTCCGATCATGTATCAAAGTTCCAAGACTGCCAATGTTTTCCACATGGTTGCATGTTTAAGTAGAGAAGATACATAATTTTTGATGATCAAGGTAGGAATATTGTATAGAGTTAAAAATGAGGTTCATGGGTCATATTAGATCTTCCTGGTATTTATATTTTTTGTATATTTAATCAGTGCACTAGGCTGTCAATGGTGATTTATATCTATATTTTACATTTCATTTGATATCAAATGGTTCCATTTTCTTAGTCTACATACTCTGATTATTGTTTTAGATTTTTTAATATCTTATGATTTTATCACTATTGTATCACTCTGATATAATTTTATTGTCAACCTATGATCATATCATGTAACTTTTCTACTAGTCGGTAGCCTCTAGAATATGGTGAGGTACACTTAAGGTCATGTAACTGTCTAGTCATATCATTGGTGATTGTTCTTAAACCATAGGTGTTAAAAATTGAAATCAAGGTATATTTTTCCATATCTGTCTATTTTTTTAATGTAAATATTGTATAGTAATGTGTTATGTGTTTTCATGGTCATCAAACTAGTGTGTCATAGACACAATTTTTGGTGGGAAGTCCATGTTACTAGGGATGTTGAATTATTGTTTTTAGTTTTCTATATTATTATTGAGATATTTATTCTAATATGATGTATTTATCTAAAATTTATATTTATGGTTTTTGGATCTTGTCCCATAGTGGAATAAGGATTGTGTACAAGAATCATATTTATCACATATGATTCACCTGAAATTTTTGTTCTTGTATGTTATTTATATAACATGTGATTGAGGGATCAACTATTTAAAGTTCCAACAATAACTTATATGGTGTTTTGGTGATAGAATGTTTCAAGGTAATTGTACTCAGATTAACCATGGTATTTTCTTCTGATGACATGTTATGTAGATGTCATTGTGGGATACTCTACATTAATAGTTACACATACCTTCATGCAACAGATATGAAGTGACCCCTAATGGTTTGATTTATGAATTGGATTCATTATTTATGGGCTCATTATTGGTGATTGTGATGTTGGTATAGTTACTTATGGTGTCAACAACAAATCTTATCATTCTTTCTCACATAAATTCCTAGTGGAATTCTTCTTAACTAAACAATATGACTAGGGATTTTCTTGATGTGAATCCTCCTAAGATGATATATTTATATTCACATTGATGTGAAATAACCCATGAAAGGGTAGTATGATATTTATATCACTAGTGGAGATGGGTTATTGACAGTGGGGGGTTTATTCAAAATTTTATTTCTAATGCATGTATATGAGAACCCTAGAGAGGGTGTATTGGCTGGTTAGTTTCCTAGTGATATTTGATATGGGATCAAAGATATTTTTCTTTGATTTGTGTCTTCTGTGAGACATGATTTATGGGCCATTTGAGAGAGTCTAGTGGGGTTTATAGGTAGCTTGGGATATTGGTGAACTGATTTCTATGATTGAGTAATATGATGTTTTCTTGTTTTTAAGGAGATATTGTGCGGTATGTGAGGGTATTCAAAGAGAGGGGTTATCCCATTTCTGTGACTTCATTTAGAGGTGGGAATCAAGGGTAAATGATTTAGGTCCATATTTTTGTGTGGGTAGTGATATCATACATGTGGTAAGGGAATATATATTCCCTATATATCAATGATGAGGATGCATGGGTGGGGCTTGGGATGTTATTGTTCTGAAATGAAATGGGGTCATGGTCTATTGATTCATATGGTGAGTGATAATGTGTTCGCTGATGCAGGACTAAATGGAAAATTATTCAAGTTGTGATCATAAGTGGTATGAGAGAGTATAACTATTGGGTTTAGCTATTTTTTTAAATTAATATAGGAAATGATATTTTTAGAGGGTATTTGGTCTATCACTCTTCTTGAAGATAGGAGAGTGTTTATTGGCTTATATTTTTTTTGGAAAATTCCAAATTTTTAAGGGTGAGTGCATGCTACTTATGCACAATGATTATTTTGGTTGTGAATCGGTAAGTGGATGGGAATGGACTGAGAATTGATGGGTGTGATGGAATGCATGTAGATGGGTGTCCTAGGGATTCATTTATAATGATAGGTCTTTCATTTATAATGTATGAATATATTATAAATTTATTGGATTAATATTCCATGGTTGATTGAAGTTCGATCCTAGAGAAGTGTTTCATGGTGATCGGATAAGCGTGGCTCGAGAGGAGTAATGCATGTGTGATATAGTAACTTTTTGAGATTTGTGCATGAGGATAATTTTAAGGGAATACATATGGTGGGTATCATGACATTGTTTATTAGAGGTTGTGACCCTCATGACATATTTAATTTCTTGGAATACCTAGCATGATGTTCCTGGTAAGATGTGAATTGTTGGTGAATGATTTTTTTCATTGTAGCATTGGTTTGAGTGAGAGGTCCATGTATATTCATTTCATAAGGTAATGAATGTAGCATGTTATGTAGACCTCAATGCATCTATTTAGTATATTAATAATGAGGATACAATTGCGGTGGGTTTAGGATGTGGGCGTAGCGAATGTGTCTGATGGGTTATGCCCAACTTTTCTTTTCATCATGATAGATGATGAATCTGAGGTTTTCATGAATACAAATGTTGATATCAATGTAATTGAATGAAAGACAATGTGAAATGATTAAAATTATGGAACAAGAGAACAATATAATCACATAATATTCATAATTAATTTATTCTATTAAAGAATTACCTTGTAATTAATTATTTCTTTGTTGATTGGTCTGATAATAGATCTATGTTGTGCCATCATTGCGTTATAGGAATCAAGGGAAGATTACATTACCTATGATCCATAGGTGTTCCAATAATCATTTAACATCATCGTAGGAATCTCTGGGTGCTATGATGGAAACTCCTATTTCTTATATCGTTCACCTTTGATCATCTAGAGAATCACTTCCAAATAATTCCCTTTGATCTCTATTTACTCCATAGTAGGATGTGGAGGAATATCTCTCTCTTTTCTTGGGATTTTTCTAAAATAATTGATTTGTCAAGAGCTTTGAGGTAATTATTTAGATTCATTGTGTAGAAAAAATTGAATTGGCTCACTGGAGAAATAATATAATTCAGTTTATATACTGATAGGGTTAGAAATAAATAATTACACAAGGGACCTTTATTATTTATTTAATTCACTTATAACCTCATGTCCACAATAATAATAATATTATTTCACGACATATTCTATAATCATGAATGAAAATTACATATTATTTAATCAAATAATATTCAATATATATTATATCTCACTAGAAAAATTAAGATCGGTACTCTGTTCCTCAAGAATATTTATTCAGCCTTGAATATTTACTATTTATTTAAGAATAAATATCACTACATTATTCCCTAATAAATAAATAAATATTATATTCACTAAATAAAAAATAAAAATTTATTAAATATTCCGCTCAAATAATATTCTCTCAAATATTTAGTGAAAAAATATATGTGATCCAGAAAACATGAGTAATTATAAAACCATGTGTGGTACTAATATTTATTCAAGTTTTAAAACAATAAATAATACTATTTTATTTAACTGAAATTCTATATACCCTTAGTGTCTGACTATCTAGGCCTCTTTCTCAGTTTCATTAGATGAAGCTACCTAAAGCACAAGGATAAAATTAAGAAACATGCCATGGCATCCATGGTTAATAAATTTAATGTTGCAAGTACATTATACATCATATGGATGCTCACCATGTAATATAATCCCTTTCTCAAGATATCTCTATCAAGTAGGTTTCAAGCTTATGCCATCAAACTACGTGCTCGAAGTCTCATACTTTTAATTTTTAAAGACAAAACATGCCTATAGAACAACATTTCCATTGATTTATTAAGGATATATGATTTCCATCAAAGGGATTGTGATATCTAATCCTATTAAAGAACGTAATGGGAAAATAATTTCTCTCTTTATTCGTTAATTCAATATTACTCATGATGTATCAAACATATCCTACCTCACCGCGAATATATGTCCTCATGGTTATCATCAATACATAAAATTATGTAACCTATAATATTCGTTAATAATAATATTAATGTTTAATGATCAATACCCATGTTTTTAGATAGGAACATCCAATGACACATACAAATGTGGATTTCATCTCGGTGGGTCTCGTTCTCATAATATTCAACACTAGATATTACAAAGGGAGTACACCCAAAAAAGGTGCCTAAAATTTCTATGATTATGAACACCTGATAGTCGGTATAAGGTGTCTCCCTAAAATTATATCACCCTAATATAAAACATATATTTAAGAATACAATCATGTAACTTATGGATTCTCATCATAGTAGGGAATTACTTGGACCTTGAATTGAAATAGATACTACTAATACATTATCACGATCTATGTTATTCATAAGAACAATAATTATGTGATAAGAGGTCTATTAATGTATTTCCATAGATAGGCCTTTAGGCAATGATTTTACTACGTTTTTCTCTATGGATACCCAACTTACTACAACATCACCCCTCTATAAGAATACCTGAAGAGGTTATACTTTTGGAGTGTGTGATTTGTTTGTTGGTGTGAGAATAGATCTTTTGGAATAGTCACTGTTACAGTATTATCACAATACAATGTGATAGGATCAATATTGATAGAAACCACATTAATATCCTATATAATGTTTTGTATGCAAACGACTTCCTTGGAGGCATCTGAAGCCAATATATAATCATACTCTACTATAGAATCAATGACAACTGGCTCCTTTGAAATCTTCATATAATAACTTCTTTGTTGAGATATAAAAAATATCATGATTGCATATTTAGATCATTTTGATCTATTTTAAAACTATCATTTTTGTAAACTATGATGACTAGATCCTTATTCTTTCATACACTAGGGACATATCCTTTGTTTTTCTCAGATATATGTGTATTGTTTTAACAATAGACTGATGTTTTTCTCCTCAATCTCATTGATATATTCCTATCATTATCAATGTCTTGGAAACATCAAGTCTAGTACATAATAGGGAATGATTTATTAATCATATCATTTAAACGTATGTGATCATACTCATTCTGTCTTTCTATTTTTATGTCTAATGAATTATTTTCTTAGAATATTGTATAGAATGTTAATATAGATAAAATCCCCTATTGGGTAGTTTCATACTAAAAATCTTCTGTATCTAGTCAATGTATATACTTTGACATAGTCCAAGCTGCATCTTGGATCTACAACAAATAATATTAATCCCAAAAGTGTATGATGCTTCACCTAACTCCTTCATGGAGATACTCTAATTTAGTAAGTACTTAGCATACTATAAGACTGGTATTTCACTTCTTCTAAATAATATTTAATCAATATGTACTACAAGGATAACAATAACAATCTCACTAAAAACCTTGTAAACACATGGCTCACATTCCTTCAAAATGAAACCAAATTATTTTACAGCTTCATCTAATTGAATATTTTAAGAGATAGATGTCTGCTTCAATCCATAAATGGATCTCTGAAACATGAAAGTATTTTTGGAATCCCATGGAGTCAAAAAAACCTTTAACTATGTCATATTTACATCTTAATGATGGTTCTAATTAAGGAAATCAGTTTTGAAATCCATCAGACAAATTCCATTGACATTCTTTGCTACTATAGCAAGTAGAATTTTGATGGATTTAAGCATTGAAACTGGTGAATGGTTTCATCATATTCAATTAATTAATGTTTTTTAAACCCTTTATCCACTAGACATTATTTATGGGTATTTAAATTCACTTTCATGTCATGATTTATCTTGAATAACAATTTTTCACCTATGTTATTTACATCAACTGGCGCATCAACCATAACTGAAACCTAGTTCAGATACATGGAATCCATTTCAGAATTCATGGGTTATTTCTATATAGAATCTTCTATGCTCTCTACTGACTATTTGTACTATATTATTTCATCATTGTCAACCAATAATGAGTCACCATCATTTGTGACTAGAAAACAAAATATCTCTAGTTATCTGACTTCTATTTTTCTCTTATGTTGTACTTATATTTTGGTAACTAATTCTTAGATGGGGAACTGAGGAATTTGTTCTTGTACCAACTCTTATATATCTTAAGAATCAACTTCATTGATGTCAATCTTTCTTCCACTATCATTTTTTAGGATTTTATCCCTCTCGAGAAATATGCTTTTTCTAGTGACAATCACATTCTTTTCTGAGGGGTTGTATAGGTAATATTATTTTATTTCCCTGGAATACCTTGTAAATATAGAATTTGAGGCTTGGGGTGCTAGTTTGTTTCTTGAAAAGGCCTTAAAAATCATGTTTCAACCTTATAGAAGTGTATGGTACCAAGCAGTTTATTTTCACTCCATAAATTGTAAGTAATTCCATTTCCACTTTATTTCATACTCAGTTTAATGTATATTCCCCAGTTTGTAATTCATACATGATTCTATACATCATTATTAAATTATTCGAATTTATTAACGGACTGAGACATATACCTAATAAAATATTCATATCGGTATCTTCACAAGTCATTAGAAAGAGTTATGTTGTAAGAATATTCACCTCTAGCTTCAATTGGAAATGGTTCACACACATTAGTGTGCACCAATCCTATAAGAATTGTGCTCCTTTCAACCTTCCCAACAAATGGTGGTTTGTTCATATTTTCTTCTAAATAAGCATGATATCATTCTAGTTTTTTATCTTAGAATGTAGTAAATAACTACATTGACAGATATTTTTCAAGCACATTACATTTATATTACCATGAAAGTGAGGACATAGCTGGGTGTTATATAAGTCATGTAAACCTGAATGATGATGCATATTTGTGCATGTGGATGATAAACTAACCATCGACTGATTGATAATCTAAACTTCGATCTTGGGGGAAAATACCTTGAACCAATTAAGGTTTGTGTTGTAACTTTACACCTGTCCACCTATGTATCTCTCTGGGATGGGTTTTTCCTTAGCCCAAAAATGAACCACCTCCACTAGATTAGGATCCTCATCCATTACAGATTCTTTTAATCACACATAGGTGAGGGGACGGTATTTTCATAAAGGAAACCATCGGCATATAGACCCTTACATAATAGAATGAGTGATTTGAAATAATCCAGTAATTTTATATAAGAAATTATTAAAATGAAAACAATCAAATATAATGGTCTGGTCTAATATCATGATCATTCATATGAATTCAAAAAATTACACATTTTATAAAATGATCATAAAATTATTAATCGTTATTATTTAATATAAATCATACTCTAATCAATTTATTATATTATTTAATTAATCAATTATTTTATCATTATTCTCAACATAATTTCCTTGATATTCTCTTTCAAAATAAATTTAACCAAATTAAATAAATTTATTAATAATTAATTATGTACAAAAATTTTCCTTTTAGGAAACACGGTGAGTACCCATATGAACTATCCAACATTTATTATACTAATATATTTTTTACTCCTGCAACATGTGGAATACACGACCTATCATATACTTTCATGATATTTTCTATCAACATAATTATTACACAAAATACATGATTTCACTATCATGTGTAATTATTCATTGCACGTATAGTAAAAACAATAATATAACTCATACATGATATGGTGATATGAACATTACACCAAAATTAATTAAACAATTATATATATTAAAAATCATCACATGGAATGCCCTATCAACATAATGACCACACAAAAGAACATGTTGATAAGGTTTTCATGGTGTAATAAAGTAATATTAATTCTCAATAATTTAGTAAATTTACATGGAGTTTTCATTGGAGATACACACTGTGTATGTTTTTTCACTATCAATCTGTGAAACACACCTAGGGATATGGCTTATAACCATGCCATGAAAACAGTTCGAGAAAATTGGTTTTTCGTGGGATACATGTCATGTGGTCTCTGTGTTACATGGTCACTAGTAAGAATATACACTGCCCATTTAAGACTAAAATACTACACGTTGTGTATAAAAGTTATACGGCTTGTACTCTGGTTGACTGTGCATTTGGAGGGCCCATTAAACAAGCAATGTAATATAAAATGCATTAGGTGCAATAAAAACAATTTATTCTAATTAAATGTGAATTAATTCATGGCGAATTAAACACTAGTACATGATGTGTACCTTCAGGATACATTTTTGTACTCTGGTGTTGTCCTGCTATATTCATTGGCACCTCTTAATGAGATATTCAAGTTCATTTTGTTTATAAAATTAATCAATTTGATTATATTTTTGAGAAACCAAAGAGGAATAAGTAGATCTTACATTTCAAATTAAAGGTTGATTAATAATTAATTGAAAACATAATAAAAAATGTGTAAATCAGTCAATGTTCTTTAAATAATTATAAATAATTATGTGACCTTCTGATATAACTTATATGTTCTGGGCACAGTAGTAGCGTGTGATGTGTTGTGCCTAACGTTTATTCTTATCATGATCAATGATCATTCCAAGATTAAAATAATGATAAGTTACATGATCAATAGAATTGAATCAATGAAAACATAAAATAGATTAAACACTCAAACTAGAGTGTAGGATCATCACATATTATTTATAATTAATATAATCAATTAGAAAAAGAACTTCTGATAAATTATTTCTACATTGATGGATCTGTCAAAAAATGTATGTTGCATCATTATTAAGTTGTAGTAGTGGCAATCAACACATGTACCACAATTCTATGAACATCATCATAGGAATATCTGGGTGATAAAACTACAGATCCAATCACTAGAATCATTATCCTTTGATCACATTGAGAATCACTTTCAAAATATTCTTCTTGATCACTCTATACTCAAGAGTGGGGCGGGAGGAATATCGCTCTTTGTTGTTGGGAGCATTCTGGAAAAAACTATTTCTCTAGGAATTGATGAGTATTCTCCATATTCATTCTGCACAATAAAAAAAACTAAATTGGTACACTATAAAACTAATATAATTGTGATTATATACTACTAGGGTTGGGAAACAATAATTATATAGGTTCCCTTTAATATTTTTTTAATCCCTCTAGATCCACATGTGCATAATAATGATAATCCTATTATTTCTCAACATGAACTAAACTCGTGAATTAAAATTAAATATTATTTAATCAGCCCTACTAAAAAACATGTTTTATCCAATTCTTTTTTAGCATTGACAATGGGGGTCGTTAACAGTGCTTGTAAAAATTCACTAATAAATCCCCCTTTATTAGTCCTATTAAAAAACACTGATAAAGGGTGGCCATTATCATTACTTGAGAAAAGACGGTGATAATGGGGGACTTTATTAGTATTTACATACAAGAGTTGATAAAGGATTCCATTTATCAATGTTTTTTAATAGTGCTGAAAATGGGTATACTAAATAAAAATTATATTTTATTAAGAATAATATATTTATTTTTTTATATTCATATAAACAGAATATATTTTTTTAAGAATGATTTAATGATGGAAAAATAGTCATTTGAACTTAATATATATGATATTTTGTGAGAATGGGTTATTAAATAATTAAGAACATTATTAATTAATAATATTGTAATTATTTTCGAGTAATGGTCATTTAGAAACAGATGCATAACAAAACAATTAAATGAATTAATGGATAGTCAATGGTAAGTTGAAAACATGACTTGAAAATCAATCGAGAATATCTTTTGATCTAGTTTATCCCAATTTTTCAACATTTGACTGAATTTCAGCCTTATTTTAGGGTGTCCATTTTTTCATTTTTAGTGGGGATTGAATTTATTCTCAAATCATACATTCCTGTTGATATTTTCTTTTTTAAATTTGATACTTTTTCATAATGTGGTTTTATATATAATTACATATATTCATATTTTCATATATTTACATATAATAAATAACATGTATTAATACACATATCATCATATTTATGTAAAACTGTATTTTTTAATATATAAAATAAATATTTATTATTCATTTTATTTGATGAAAAAAAATGTCCATTTTATTTACCTTATAAAAATGCATTAATATATATATCTATAAATAAAAGTATTATATATAAATCTGTGTGTCTGTGTGATTCTGTAAAAAAAAAATATGTATTGGTATATACTAATATATGTAAATAAATACATATTTTAAAAATGTATTTAAAAAAATATCTTTCCATTTTTTATACTGTAAAAATATATAAAGGTATATATATATACTTATAAAAATATATATAATGTATATATATACATATATTTGTACAACTAAATGGATATATATTTATATAATATTTCAGTTTATATAAATGAATATAATATATAATATATAATATATTAAAAAAAATATGTGTATATAAATCAAACACACACACAAAAATAAATTATATAGATGTATTTAAAAATCCTTATATAAATATATGAATAATATATATCTATATATATAGGTAAATATATGTATTAATAAATATAAATATCAGAAAAAAGACAAGAAAATATCTTGGTACAGTGGTGAAGGCGTTCGAGTTCTAAAGGAGTGGTACATGGATCATATCAAGGAACACACAGGAGCCTCAAATTTCGGAATGTGATTATAAAGGGGGAGGGGAAGCATTAAAAAATGGGGTATTGGTGGATGTGCTGATAAAGGGGGCCTTATAAAGATCTGGAAAAAAATCATTCTTTATAAGTGCTGACAAAGGGGGGCCATTATCAGGGCTTTATGCGAGTGCTGATAAGTTCTTCCCTTTAACATTGCTTTGGTAGTCAGTTTTATATAAGGGATGATAAAAGAAAATTAAATAGTGTGGTTAGAAACAAATTTATTATTTGATCAAATAATATTAAATATATATTATTTTTCACCGAACCATTAAAATCGATCGTCCATTCTTCCAGAATATTTCTCAGACCATAAATAATGACTAATTCTTAATAAATAAATATCACTGAATCATTCTCCAATAAATAAATAAATTTTATATTCACTAAATAAAAAATAAATATTTATTAAATATTCCTCTCACCTAATATTATCTCAAATAACTAGTGAAGTAATATTTGTGATAAATAATACATTGGTAATTACTAAACCACCTATAAGAATGAAATTTATTCAACTAGTAACATAATAATAAATAATATATTATTTAACTGAGATTATGGATTCACATTGTGTGTTCCCATCAAGCCTTGTTTCTTAGTGGAAATAGGCTAAGTAGTCTAAAGTCTGATGATAGGGTCTACAAACATTCCCATTCATCTTTAGAGAAATAATTTAACATCTTAGTGACATAATGCCTCATACGGACATTCATTGTGTAATTTAATATCTTTATCATGATATCACTAATCAAATAGGTTTCATGTTGGTGTCATCAACCTATGTGATCAATATATCATTATTTTAATTACCAAAAATTTAACTTCCCTATAAAAAATGGTCATGGATTTATTTAGGCTATATCATTTTTATAAAAGGTCCAGAGATATCAACTTTTATTAAATAATAGGAAGGATAAATACATTCTTGCATTATTTGTTAATGCAATTGTAATCATGATTCCCCAATCATATCTTACATCACCACAAACATATTTCATCATGTTTTACATCAATATAAAATATTCTATGACTTATAATATTAATTAATAATAACATTAAAATCTAAGGATCAATACATGCATTAAAAAATAAGAACATCCAATGAAACTTATAAATATGGATTTTATACTGTTGGGTATTATTCCCATAATATCTTATACTTGATATTACCATGGTAATACACAATGAAACATTTCCTCATAGTTTGATGATTCTTCTCCCCTAACAGTATATATCATATCTATCCCTCAAATTAATTCATTCGGTAATTGAGTATATATTTTAGAATACTGTTGTGGCACTTCTGTGTTCTCATCATAGCAGGGAACTTCTATGAGCTTTTAGTGGGATAGATACTCCTAGGACATTATCATATACTATGTTACGCAAAATAAAAATCATGATTTGATAGGAATATTATTTTTATTAAAAACTGGGAATACATGTTATCATAAAGTACATAGATGTTTTTTTCTATGGTAACAACTACAATAGTGGTTACCACCATATTGATTATGATGGTATAACCTTTATGTTGGTAGAGCCATGGATTCCGTGAGAATGGTCAGCGTGTGGGGAAGGAGGTACTAGGATAATATTGTATAAGAAGACCCAATGTGATATAGTTCCATGGTAAATACCAGAATCAGTATTCAAATGCATTGATTAATGAATTCGAGTGTTAATATGGGGCTCAAGATGGATTTTTCATGATCTAATAGTCTGCCCAATCGGAGGTTCACCAGTGCTCATGGTGAGGTATGGAAGGGGATTTGTTTAGTTGTGGGTCAAACTATACAATTAAATTGTCATTTAGTTTTGGAAATTGATGTGGGTGGTTGGTTTATAAAGGGATTTATTTGTGGATTTTGGCGTTATGATTATGAGATGAGATACTGCATCGGTGAGTGTCGCCAAGCATTTTCAAAAAAGGTCAACTAGAGGATGACTAACAAGTGTTTTTTTAGGATATTGGGTGTGGTGATGTGAAAACTACATAGAGCATATCGATGAATTTTTTAAAGGGAATTTTTTTTATGTGAAATCTATGTTGGGGAGAACCATGACTTAAAATTTTCCTTTGTGAGTAGAGTATTATACTAGAGAAAACTATAGGGTAATGGATCAGTCAGTTAAACTATGGTATTTTAAAATAGATGAGTGTGTTTTAGATTTATCTTATTGTCGGTGATGGTAGTGAGTGAGTGGATCAACATTTTATTAATAAAGTTTCATACTATTTAAATCTATGTATTATAATCGTATTTGGAATTCAATGATTGAATGCATTAGTTTGTGGTATATTAATGATCATAGTAGGTTAATGTTAATGGATTATTGTCCATAGAGACTTATTGGGGATACAAATTGATATGGATAGAAGGTTGTGAAGACAAATACAATTTTGAGTTGTTAAATTAATAAGTAATTTAAATTATTCTCCTGAAGCTGGTAATGTTTCAAGAATCCAGATTTGGATAGGAATCTTGAGTGTTGGAATATCTCAAGAAGATTTATTTTACGTAGATTGAGGCTCAAGAAAAGTATCATGTTCTGGAATGAACATCACTATGGGATTGATGTTACTCCCCTTGATTATTTTGGTTTTAGTATACTTATCACATCTTGACTTGTGAGGTTTGAACCAGGACGAGTGTTGAATTGTTGACAGTCATGTTGCAGCTGAGGGATTTCTGGAACAGGTAGTTGTGTGGTTTTTTCACAGATGGAAACTCTTGTATGATGTTTCTCACACCATGAAACATTCATAATTCACTATGATGGTGGCAATTATACAAAGGTTTGGGGACCCTAAATAATGTTCTTTTGTGTTTTCATAGATGAAATCTAGTAATTCCATGACTCTTAGGTCACATCGTAATGGCCTTCATTGGGGACGTTCTTCTTGTCTAGGAGTGTGAGTCTTCATATCATGATGAAGAGAAACTGCACCTAGGAATCCTAGTAATAGCCTTTAAGGAGAATTCACATTGAAAATAGGAGTCACGTCATGATTAAAATACACAATGGTGTCGGTCCCTCTACTGGGGGTGGGGGGGTCTTCCCTGGACCTGGAAGGGTTATTCCTTGATCTACGTTACTCCCCAAATTATTAAGAAGGAAAGAATGGTCTTTTCATAGTGTTCTCTCATTATAATTTATTGGAGAGCATGATACATGTAGATTTATTTTGGTTGAACTCCCTCCTTTATCCATTTCATCCCCTTCAGTTGGGTGATTTGTGAGGAATTTCTATGAAAATTCTAGGCATGGTTTTTCTCTCCATTATCTATTTTTATTCTTTCTTATTGCTAATAACATTTTAGTTTTTGGATTATGGATCATAGAGACATACCACAATAACATTGTGGAATCATCTCACTTGATGGGGATTTCTTGTGTGGCTTCTAATTGAGATATCAATAGAATGTATTTAAGATTTTTTTGTTCATTTGATTTAATTTATGTTTTCCCATTAATTTATTAATGTTTTTTAGTAAAATATACTTTAATTTACTATTAATTTGACTAAATAAATTGAGCGTTTCTAATGTCTTAGTTTCAGATTCAACATTGGAGTGGATATCAAACCACAACCCATGGTTTTGGCACTATTATTACACACAAAGAGATTTATTAAATTATGAATTCTTTAATTTAATTACATAATTAATTATAAATATTTTCAATTAATAATTTTTTATGTTATGTGATTTGAGTTCATTGTGTATCATAGAATATTTTGGTTATTTATTTACCAAATTTTAACAAATATATCAGTATGTAGGGTTTAACCCCACATGAAAAGTGATTTTACTATCTAAGAAAACATTTCAAATAATGAAAGAGACAACAAAATTAACTAATAAATAAAAAATATATTTTATATGAAAGATTTTTATACTAGTAATCAGATATTACTAGTAAAAAAACACTATATAGAGAAGAACCATAATGTAATAGGAAATGGGGAAAATATTATCTAAATAAAATAATATAAAATTGAAGGAATTAGGGGATTTTCAATTGATAAACTTTTTTGAATGTGTGTGCCTACAATCATGATTTAAAAAGATATGCTCGGTAAACTACCATAAAATAATGATAAAAACTATTTAGAGAGGTCACCCAATCAATGGCTCAATATATAATATTTCAATTCCATAAATGAGTTAGTAGGAAAAGAAAATGGTAGTCTAAATGATGTCTGATTTGTCAGTTATTTCCATAACTGCTCTTCTTGATTTATGATTTCTTTTTTCTCAACAATTTTTTTAATAAATTTGATTTTTTATATCATTTAAAATAAGTAAAGGGAAATTATTGATGTTCCATTATCCTTTAATAATTGATTCATGAGAAGAAATAAATGAAAGAGATAAATTATCCAGACTATAGAGAAATGAAAGACTATATTAAAAAATAAATTTAATTCAGTAAAATATTTTTTCTACAAAATAGAAAAACATTAAAATAATAAAGAGAGGAAAGGATTATTAAATGACAAGAAGCTCATATCTCTAATCTCAATCCTTCCTGAAATTACTATAATAAGGCCCTTAGAATCCTAATACATACTTCCCTATAGCTCAATTATAGGGTGTGAGAATATCCCGAAAAGTAAATTAGTTCCCTCATTTTATGAAATAATTTCATATTCACCACCTTCATTTTTGTTTCATATGACTGTTAGTTATCTCAAAGTTTTCTTTGGTATAATTATTATTTTTAATATATTTTTTCCCTGTATTTAAAAACATTATATATATGTTTCAGTGATTCTTACCTTGAATCCCTTAAATTTCAATCATTCACCAAATTATTTAAACTAAAATGAAGAAAAAAAAATAGTTACCATGTATTTTTTCCTTTTCAACCTCCTATAAAATTAGAACAATCATCTCTTTCAATGAAAAACTATCAGGACACAACTAATAAAGAACCACTTCAAATCGGATAATAAGATCCACCTATCACAATGTTTAAGAGCCATCGATCTCTAATCCTCATGTTTGATACCAATATAAATAACACCTCTTTGAAGAGCTCAGATATATTTATCCTACACCAGCACTCATTTTTTCATTGAATTATCACAAAATAAATCCCTTTAGCACCTATTTGGTATGAATATCAGGTCATGTAGCCAATTTTCAAAAACAATGTTGTCATCTTTATTGAACTGGACTATAATAAAACTAAATCTCGAAAACAATAACATCCTCATTATGATTTTTATGTTAAAAATATCAGTTCATTCTGAATGTGATATGCCTTGACATACTAGGATTCACAAGTCCATGTTTTCATTATTAATATGAATTAATAGCCTATTCATTGCATAAGATGGAGTTGAGGTCATAATCAGTTTTTGAATACCAATTAATTATCTTTGATCGATTATTCTGAGAACCCCTATATTTTGATTTGAGTGTCTCGATCGATTTTTAGATTCATTGAAATCTTTTCTTAGAAGAAAGAAACATCGCATGAAAATAGTGTTACATTAGTCAACTTATCCATCTAGATTTTAATTTGGTATTAGTGAGTCTTGAATTAAAATTAGACTCGTTCCTAGTGAAGTTGATGCCCATAAAAAATTAAACATCATGTAGAAATGAAATCAACTCTATTTAAAATTTTCTATTCATAATATAAATTTAAAATTCAAGAAGAACACAATTTTATATTTGGAAATATATTCCAACAATTGATTTTAAAATTAAAAAACAAGGAATTTTAAAAATTAACTTCAAATCAAAAATCATTTATAACATCGTCCATAATATTATTTCTATTAAAATACTACAAATAAAACTAAAATATTTTATTCTAAAAATATATGAATATTAAAACAAAAAAATGAACAATTAACCACTAAAATTATTCATTTTCTCACAAATATCTAAACAATAAATTATTTAACTGAGAAATATAAATATTTAATTATTTTCTATTTAAAATTAAATTTGTTATAAAAGATACAATGAATTATAAAAATAGACGTGGAAAATAACAATCAAATTAAAACCACATAAATTAATGAAAACATTAATCATTACTTTTCCATAAAAATTCAATTAAAAATATTTATTGTAAGGTTGTATATCTCAAATATGAAATAATTATTATTCTAATAAATTTATTACTTTTAAAAAAAATTCCCTTAAAGACTCGATCAGATAAAAATGGATGATAACTTTCTCAAAAAGAAAAATGATTTAGTAAAAACTTGGTTTCTTATTTTTATAATGATGATCATATTTACAAAAATGAATTGATGGGATGTAGATTAATTTTTTTCAAATTTTATTACAAACCTCTCTTTTACTCCATGGTGAGAAAAAACTCATAATTTAGCACACACCATAATTAGACACCATTGAAAGATGATTGAGTTTAATAATTAACAATATTGCAAAAAAAATCATCCATCCATTTTTTACAAAAATATTTATTTATCAACCATAATTATCATTTTATTTTTAGTCCATTTGACTACAAATATTATGATTTTAAATCCAATCAATGAGTTCATATTGAATTAATATTTTAAAAAATACTCCCAAAATATAACAAAAAATAACTATTTTCAAGAGATAAATGAAAAACATAGGTTTTAAAATTGAGTCCATTGAAAAATATAACATATTAACCACCACAAAGTAAAAAAAACTTTAAATTTATGATAAATTTTCAACCACTGAATAAGAAAAATAAAGTTCAAAAACTCATTTTTAAAAAAATTATGGTATTTCTGTTATTTAATTAATTAAATATAGCTGAATGCTTTTAAAAACCCCTCCCCCCCCCCCCCTCATTCAATACTCAAATATATCCCTTATGTTCAACCACTTTTCAGAAAAACAATTAGAACAATTTTTGTTCAAAATGGTTTTGAAATTTAACAGTTCAAACACATGTACAAGGGTGATGAATAAGTTTAAAAGAATGAAAAGATGATATATTAATGAAAAAAAATCTAAATCCAATAAATATTTTCCCCATAAGTAACTTAAGGAAAAATTTAGTGCATATGAAAAGTTTTCATGGGAAGTGAATAATTTAATGTTAAGTTTCAATATAATTTTCACTAAATTAGAAAGAACTCATGGAATGTAAATAACTTTTATATATAATGAAATTAAAACATTAACAATAACCAATAAATTTTACTAATAATTTTAGCTTGTATCAACACTTTTAGAATAATTTGAAAACATTAATATTCAAATAGTATCAAGAAAAAATTATGTGAAAAAACAAATAATAACCCACTGTTATAGAAGTTTTAGTTTCCTAGAATTTTATCCAAAACACTTCCCTTAATTTTTTCTTAAGTGAACCCATGGTTTCACAATTTCAGGTATCCAATATAATACCCCTTCAAAAAAACTCTATAGAGGATTAGATTTGAATTTTCATCCATTCCAAATAAATTAAATGATATCCTAAATAAATGAAGAGTAAGAGAAAAATGTCTATTTAATCATCAATGATTTAGATGGAAGAAAAAAATCAGTTTTATTTTTATTTTAAACATTATAACAATGAAAATAAAAAAGGAATGATCATGTGTATACTCTAATGCAATGTGAATCTTATAATCTCCTTCCAGAACACCTCCCTATAATTCTAACTAAGGTTACTAGGGGGTTTGATTTTCTTGTAAGAACCTGAATCTTCTTTTCAGGTATGGGTTCTCTATTCATGTGTTTTGAGAAAAAAAGGGTTTCTAGAAATTTTAGGATTACACCCCATGTACATATATGTACATGTCCTATACTTGGTTACAACACATAGCTGTGTGCTGGCTGTGTAACGGCCGAGCACCCAGCCATGTGTGGTGACCATGAGACTACCTAAAGTGGGTCCTGATGAAGGTAAGTACACACTATGTACTTTTATATGACACTCAGTGTAATTTATTTTTATTTCATTAAATGGACTGGGGTCTTGTATAATGGACAAACCATCTTCTTCATGACCTATCTCATCCAAGAGCATCTGTACGCCCACAAATCTTTTTCAAGCCCCTGACTCTCTATCTGTTCTCTGATTCTACCTCTTTTGGTTGATTTGGAATCGCATCGGTGAGTTCTTCCTTCTTCTTGAACTTCATCTCTTGTTTTCTCTTCTTTCATGAGTTATCCTCAGTTGTAAATTTTTAGCAATTTTGGTAGATCTACAATGTTCTTGGGCGATACTAGGCCTGAGGTTCCTGTATATCTTTCTAATGAGGCTAAGGTAGGTTGTTTGTTCCTTTCCGTAGATAGTCTTTGAATTTTATGTGCTAAATGACCAATACCTATAAACGGGGAATTGTGTGCTTATGGTTTTTATCCCTATTATTTCCTACTATGATTTGTTTGTTTGGATATAGGATAATTGATTGTGAATAGGTTTAACATTTCCATGCTATGGATGTTTTTCCCCTGATTTCTTTTTATTCCTCTAGCTAACCTGTTTGGATGCCTTGTTTTTTCTCCTCGTATTGTTAGGATGGAGTGGTTTTATGTCACATGCTATGATATGTTGTAGACTATTTATCAAAGTAGTTATCTAGGGTTACTTTGGTTACAATATATCGTTTTTCTCGATTGAAATACCCAGGGCCATGGGAACCTGGTGTTGTAAACCATTGGGAGAATGAATGTTGAGGGCTTCTCTAGAGTGTATGTTTACTTTTATGTTGTGAAAACATAGGGGGGATAGATGTAAGTTCTCCCTCAGAGTGTCTATAGTTACACTTTGTGAGACCACAGGTGGAATTGGATATTAATTTCTTTCCTAGAGTGTCTATAGTTACTGATACAAAACTAAAGGGTAATTGACAGTGAGTGCTTCCTCAGAGAGTCATTGAAAAAGGTGAACCAGAGGGGTTAGACTGTGTGTACATCCAAGAGGGTTACTTGTGTTGTTTGGTTGAACCATAGGGGTTAGTCTATGAGTAATGTTTAGAGGGTTGCATGTATGTGATTAGCTACATACTTGATACATGAATGTAGAATGCAATTGAATTGTATGATTGTTTAATTTTGAGTACTTATTTGATTACTTTTTCTTTTGCTTATTTCTTTTCATATATATTCAATGACTATTAGAAACATTTCTTTGTGTGGTTGCCTAATGGGATTCATCTCAAACCCTATTTGGGCCATGCTTCTGGGCCCAAATAGATTACATTGTTATAGGTCTAGATATGGGAAACATCCCTTCTACTTTAGGTAGTTCACTACATTGGAGCTGGAGAGCATGGGATAAAACTAAGGCTTGTGATGTTGTGTAGTTGTTTTCTTGATTTTCCTTATACATTGGTTTAGTATTGTATTCCAGATTTGTGAATTGTTTGTCTTATTTCCTAGGAATATATTTCATGTATCATATATTTATATATGTGCTCATTTGATAATACTTCCAGTCTTCCACTGTTTACTATTGTATTGTATTATTACTGATTCTTCTATTGTAATTTTTTTATTTCTATTGAATTGCTCTTATAATGAGGGAATAGTTTCCCCACAATCACAGCCAAGGCCCTAGATACTAGTCGTTAGTCTCTGGAATCTTGGGAAATGTGCTTGAGGCTATGTGACCAACCGGGTACGGGGCACCTCTAGGCGGCTTCTAAAACACTGATGTTACATTTATGATGATTGTTTTTAATTTTTTTTAGGAACATTCATTATTATAATATCCATGAATTTTTAAAACATTGACATCCATAATTGTTTTCTGAAATTCCTCCAAGTGCATAAGAATAATATTTATACCTTTAGCTATGTCAATGCCAAAAATCTCAAAAATAAGGAAATAAATACTATACATCTACCTTGAAAAATAACCTTGATAGAAAACAATAATCTTATAGTGTTTCCCTACACTTGATAGATTGAAACGTTCAAAAAAGGTGTAATAACCTCTGTAGCCTATTTAATAACTACCAAAGAATCATTTTCATATCATTTTCCTTATCAAAAGAGGAAAACTAATCCTCATGCTTCCCAAATAATTCTTAATGTTCCATTATTGAAATTTTGTTTTAGAATATATTAATTTAGTCTGAATATGCCTAAGGTCCTTCTCATGAAATTCATTCACACTTTCCCTATTGACACCCAAAAAATATTTAAAAAATTAGTTTTCAACTTCCATTTGAATAGAACTATCATCTGGATATTCCGTGTCCTATAAACACTTAATCATAGGTGATAACCCAAAAATAATAGGCTCATAGAACTTAAATGAATAATATATGGACCTGAATCCATATTTGGTAGAAGGGAGGGTTTGTTCACACAAACTGAGAGCTGTGAGTGATGACCAATAGTCCGAGAAACATGTTCAACTAAGAAAACATGATCATCTTGAAATAATTAATGATTCTTAGCAATGATCTACCAAATTATTCTCTCATTCCTCCCTAAACATTCTATCTCTTTAGTGGAACCATATTCAACAAAGTTTAATCTAAATTGTTCATGAACTAACCTTTGAATTACTTCACCAAAATGTTTGCGAGTTACCTTATTAATTTGAAATTGAAAATACTACCCAACCACATGAATTATTGTACAACTCTCTTATAGAGTGGATTTCCAGAAAATATTGAACTCTACTTGATCATCACTAACCTGAAAAATCATTTCTACTTTTGAAACATCAATTATAGCTCATATTCCATCTTACTAAGTATAGTGATAGACCTGTTCACTAACTTTATAGAAACCTAAGTTTATTTTAACTCCCCAAGACCCAATATTAAGAACAAGGAGTAAAATATTAGTTTTCTGTAAGATTCACATGAATAATATTTTCCTATAATTATCTTACTTTACAAGGGATAAGAAATCATTGAAGGCATTTCATTTTTTGAAGTAATTTTCTTATAAGGATAAAACTAAATTCTTTAGTAAAGTTAATTGTATAAATTTCTTCCAAATACCTATTATTAGATGAAAAACATTTTAACAAATTTTACCTATGATGGGATTTCATTCATAGCCTCCAGAAAGGGAATGTTCATGTTTAAAGTTATGAACATCTCAAGAAACATGGGACTGTTTGGTTAATTGTTTTTCATTATAAACATTTATGTAAAGGGGATGGGTTATGAAAGTTTATGTAAAATAGATTGGTCCCCAACCACAAACTTCTTCATTCCTTGTTAATTTTCAATTTATCTTACACTTCCTCTTATTTTATTTCTAGAGGATTGTCATTTTTTTGCTTAGTTTGGATCTTATTTTGAACATTTCTAGGTTTATTCCCACTCATATTTTCATTATCAAAGTCACTTCAAATGTCTTTATTAACATCTCTACGTTTTATCCTGACTTATTCTTTCATTTTTAGACTATATTTATTGTGAAAGCCATTGAATTTTTCCTATGATTTATCTCTATTATATAAGGAATGATTCCTTTATTCCAATTATTCAAGTACCTAGCAAGTCTGTCCATTTTTTATTCCATTTTGTGGATAATGGAATATGTATCTATTATTAGGAAACCAATTTCACCGATCATTTTCTACATTAAATCACTTATATCTCCCTGAGAACTAGAGGCCTCAAATGTATATTAGTTTCTAAATTGATGACATTGTTGTATTAAGAATCTTGGGGCTGCAGATAGTTTTATAACTCCCTAATCACTGCAAGTCATGTTAAGGTTATTCTTAAATAAAAATTTATGATTGTTTGAAAAAGAAAACTATCATGTCCATACGAAAAATGATAGGTGAAATTGGTTTTTCGAGTTTGTGCCCTAGAACCAATGTTTTTGTACATTATGATAACATTTATTCATGGTTTTGAATATTAATAAACTCCATATAACATCATTATTGTTCTTCTACATGACATGGTATGTGATAATTTCTTAAAAGTTGTTATGGTACTAAAAGGTTATAGATGTTCCCCGGTATGATTAAACCCCAGAAGTGTTCTGACACTATTATTAAATATTTATTCTATAGTCGTATGACATTATTTTTGGTACAAAAATGATACATGCTGCCCGGGGTGAATACTCACAGGACATTGAGACATCATCTCATGTTATACATCCTTGGTAATATCCAGTAAGATATTATGAGAACGAGACCAGCTAGTAGGAAATCCACATTCATACGTGTCATTGGATGTTCCTATCTATGGACGTGTGTATTGGTCCTTTGAATTTAATATTATTAGTAATGGTTATTATGAGTCACACACTTATATGTATTGGAGAAAAATATGATGATAGATGTTTATGTTGAGGTTGGATGTGTTGGGTGTGTCAGGAATAATATTGTATTAATGAATAGTATGAGAAAGGATTTATCTCTTATGTTATTTAATGGAAGTTAATATCGCAGACCCTTGGATAGAAATTATATATCCTAAACAAATACATGTCCATGGTGATCAGAAGGCATGTTATATTTCAGTAATGTCAGAGATAGAGATAATCGAGCACATAGGTTTATGGCACCGTCATGCAACTTGTTCGATTTGAGATATTTTCATAAAGGGATTATATTACATGGTAAGAATTTGTATGAGGTGAAATGTCATTGATACATTAACTTCTTTCTTTATGGGTTCCTTATAGTGTTCCTAGATGTTATCCTTGCACTTTAGGATGATTCACCTAATGCCATTGAGAAAGAGGCCTAGAGGGCTAGACCCTTTGTGTTTTCAGAATCTCAGTTAAATTATATTACATTATTTTTTTTAATAGGATTAATAAATATCATTCACATGAATGGATTAATAATTATTAATGTATTCTTGATCACATATAAGTAATTATATATTATTTAGTAAATATAATATTTGTTTAATTATTCGAGAGTAATGTAGTAATATTTATTTAATAAATAATAATACCTTATTCAAGGCCCTATAAATATTGTGAATGAATAGAAGACTGAATTTAATGGTCTAGTGAGAAATGATAATATTTAAATTTATTTAATGAAATAATATTTATTTTTAATTTTAATGTTATGTTCATGTCATGAAATAATAATAATATTATTATTATTTGAAATGGGGTTTTTCTAGAATTAAATAATAATAAGGGAACTTATGCAATTATTTTATTTTAACCCAAGAAATATAAATACAGAATTATATTATTATCTCATTATCATGTTCGGTTGTTCCCAATTATTCAAGGATAATCCTCTCAAGCCTAGAGAGACCCCTTCTCCAAAAACACACCCAATAATGGTGAGAAATACCCCTCAACTAGATCATGGAGAACGCTTTGGAAGTGATTCTCTAGGCGATCAAGGCAGAAGGTGCAAGTGGAAGGATCTTTTATTCTAGTGCCCAGAGACTCCTTCAGTGATGTATGGTGGTCCTTGGAACATCTTCGGATCACTTCTTGGGGAAATCTACACTGGGATTCTACAACATAACAATAATGTACTATAGATCTGTCACCGGACACATCATTTATGTGATAATTCCTTATAGATAATTCATTATGTAGTTAAATTAAATATAAAAAATATGTACTTATCTCCACTCTATTGGTTCTGGTGCACTTATTCTTTTTATTTTTCTTTGACTCAATTCTGTGGATCACGACATCCATATTCATAAAGTTCTTAGATAGTTCATCTATTATGGAAAAAATTAATGTTGGCACCGCCTATCGCATGCATCCACTACACCCAAAACCTAAAAGTTTAACCAAAGAAAACAACACAAAAGATTAAAGAAACAACCAACTAAACTAATAAATAAAAAATAAAAGTTATGTGAAAATGGTTTTAGGGAAGTGATGAGATTGTTCCGGAAAAAAATATAGTGAATTACAACAAATTAAAAAAGAAATGACAGAAAATAAAAAATTACATAAATGATTATAAAAGTGAATGAATTAAGGTATTTTTGATTAATCAAAATTATGAATGCATTTTCCTACAATAATGATATGAAAATTTTAATTGGAAAACCCACAAAAAATATGATAACCTATCATTTAATATGTGACTATACCAATGCATTGATTCAGAATTTTTCAATTACCAAATAGAGTAACTAGAGAAAGAAAATAATCATGAAAATTAGGGTTGATTATTCAACCAATCGTAAGACCCCTTTTTTGATTAAAAAATTCCTCTTTTAGATGGATAGTTATTAAAATAAATATCCATGAAAATAATTAAATTTATTTATGTTATATCATCTTTGTTATATTACCATTTAAAAATTGTTTCTTGTAAAGAATGAAATTCCATAGAGTGAATATCCAATCCAAAAAGAAAATGAAACATTATAGTAGATGAATAAAATTTCATCAATATTATTCACCTAAATTTTTTAGCCAAATATATTTTTCAGTTCAATTCAGTATAATAATTCGATAATCAAAACATAAAAATAAGAAAATAAGTATGGGGATAAGCGTATTCTCTATCAAGAATATCCAATCTTCATGCTTTGTGTTAACATCAAACTAATGGGATTCGGCCCTTCAAATTTTATTATGTAAACCCCTATAGATCCAAGAATTCCTGTGAGAGTATCATAAAAAAATCAGTATCTTTGTTAATTAATTATCTCCACTTCCTTAAAATTTTCACCTTAGTTTCTGTGAAAGCACTACTTCCATTGACACCATATATTTTAAAATAATTTTTTATTTTCATTTATTGAAATGAAGTACATAATTCATTGCAACTTATTTTGGGTTCATTGACCTACTATGAACATTGATCATGAACTAACAATAGTGGAACTATGCTTTAAAACTCGTATTGAATATCCACTGTAGACTTGCTACTAAACTATACATTCCATGATGTCAAAGTGTCTTGACATGTAAAGCATAATAGATTTATCTCTAGATCTCATGAATTATAGTAACAGACATGTAACGTTTTTAATGTGTTTAAATCATCATTGACCCACACAAAGATTCATCTGTTCATTGAGGACATTCCTCGAGCACCTGTTGTGAATGAATCATTCATCATGCAATTATAGTGTTTGGGAGAAACAAATACGCATCATCTTTCTTGAATAAGACTATAATAAACTAAATATCATGAAAAATTATCTTCATCCTCATCATGGTTCATTAGTCTATAGTCTAGGTTTTATCCAAATGCGATGAAAATTAAGATGTACAATGTCATAGGTCTATGAATTCTTTTTTAATATTATCTTATCACTTCTTCATTCCACCAGGAAATGTTGAGGTATTCATCTATTTTGAATCACCATAAATATTTTTCAATGCTTTCTTCTCGGTAACCACATATTCAAACCTCATAGACTCGGTGGATTTTTATAAGCATATTTAACTTCATTCATTTGTAAGGAACGACACTCAACCAGATTTCCTTATGGATTGGCATCGGGATTATGATTCTTCTTTGTTATCATTGGGTCTTTGATATCAATTACATTGCTTCCCTGAGATGTTACTGCTCATAGTTCTACATATTGGACTCTGATTGATTCATCACCAGTGAAATAACTCATCATCCAGTTTCATGATCAATGAGTTGTTGATATTTATTCTTGGAAGATCGACTATAATCCTTATTTTAACAAGATTATCCTTATGAAAGTTAAAAAATAAATCTCATGATGCATCATCAACATGATCTATGAAAACCCATTTTTAGGAATATGGCATACTCTATTAATATAATAAATTCACATTCATAGGACGGAATCACCAAAAAAAATCATCACCTATGATAATTATCAATTGAAAATATAAAATTAAATTTTAAGTTGAAAATAATTTCAAATTTAATAATATATTCCAGATAACTACATTAAAAATAAAAAAAATCGAATTTGGAAAAATTAACATCAAACCCCAAAAATATTTTATATCATCCTCTAAAATACATTTCAATAAAAAAATATCAAAATATAATTGAAATATTTTTCTCTTAAAATATATATTACATTGATGTAGGGATAGAGATAAACAATGAAAAGATACAACACATGCACATAGGGAAGCTCAAATCTGAGACCTCCCAAATACCTACATAGGACCACACATAGGGAAGCTCAATTATATGACCTCACAAATACCACCATAGTGATGTAAGAACTTAGTTGTGCCCCATGGGAAAAAATATATTAATATTAAAATAATAAATATATGAAAAATTAATCCCTAAAATCTCTCATTTTCATAGAAATATCCAAAGGATGAAATTTCAGCTGAGAATTATCAAAATCCAATAATTTACCATTCAAAAATAATTTTGAGATCAAAAATATATTTATTTCAAAAATTAGATGTGTTGAATTAGTATCAAATTTAAGTTACATCAGACTCTCTCACACATAAATCATTTCATATCTTAAAGCAATCAATTAAAAAAATTAAGTGGGATAAAATTAATCTCAAAGATAGTAGATTTATAAATAACACTAACAACTTATTTACAAAAAAAATTCCCTCATGGAATTTCTTACATAAAAATGGATGATTGATCTTAAAAAAATGTTTTGTTAAAATGTCGTTTTCATATTTTCAAAATGATGATAAATTTTGAAAATATTGACAAGATTTAAGCTAGTGTAATTTTTCCTCCAATTTTTCTTACAAAATTATTTTTTCACTCATGGTAAACAAACCCACATAATATATCCCATAACATAATTTGAATATAATGATGGATGAGAGAGTATAAAAATTAACAATACAACATAATAAACTCATCAAAATGTTATGAAATAATAATAATAATAATAATAAAGATTATGATTTCATTTTTAGTGCAATTTAATTCAAATATAATTAGTATAAACAAAATTAAAAATTTAAATATCAATTGATATTATAAACCTTACTCACAAAATTTAACAAAAAATATGTGATCCCAAGAGAGAAATGAAAAAAAAATTATAACCATTTGATTCAATGGATAAAAAAGAAACTATTATCAAACATGAAGTGAAAAAACAACCTTCAAACCTATGAATAACCATCAACCACTAAATATAAAAAATAGTTCTTGAAAAAGTCAGTTTTGAAAATTATTAACGGATTTATGATGAGAATATAATGAAATTCAACTTAACACATTTTAAGATCGACCCCCAACTCATAAAAATCCACATCCTTCCAAATTTTTAACCTCAATATAGAAGAACAATGGGATTAGTTTATGTTCAAAATGGTTTTTGAATTCAGTAGTTCAGACACGTGTATAAGGGAAATATTTTAGTACACAAATATATTTTACCCCATGAAAAAATAAATATAAGAATTTATGTTATGTAAATGGTTTTTTGTCCTTATAATTGCTAAAAAATTAACTGAATTTGATAGGTTTCTAATGGAAGTGACTGTTTAATTGTTCAGGTTCAAAAATATTTTCAATGATGTAGAAAAAAACAACACAATGTTAGTAATTTCATAAAAAAATGGAATTAGAAAAGTATAATCAAACATTATAATTTTAACAATTATATTATAATGTATCATATCTTTTAAAACAACTTCCAACCATTTAAAATAGTGATAGTAGAAATAAAAAAATATGCAAAAAAATAAATACATGAACACGTACTATAGAGTATTTATTCATTGAAGTTCAACAAAGAAACGTCCATTATTTTCTTCTTGATAAAACCTCTAAAGTCCCATCCATTGAAAGTATCATGAGTTGCCTCCCATTTAGTGTTATGTTTATAGTTTTTTGATAGAGTTCAATTTGATATTTCTAACTAGGGTCACTTGGGGGTATTATTTCTTAATGTTTTTTATATCAATATTTTGTGAGTAAATTTCATTGTAATATCTTAAAATTTATAAAACTTTAGGATCTATCAATTATTTAATTATTTATTTCATGTCTATAGGAACAAGAGTTCTACCTATAATTGTTTTAACAAACAAAACTTCCATAAACAGGACCATAAATAGTAGAAATTACCCTACAAAAATTACCAATATGGGTAGAAATAATCTAGTTTGGCACCCTCACACATTCAGTATCCAAATGTTCAAAAACAAGTGTCTGAACTACTACAACCATTTTACTAACTCATAATGAATTACTTTCATGATGTTTCTCCTTATTAGAAATAAGGGAACCATCTCCAATATTTCCCAATAATTTCTTATGTTCATTGATTGAAAATTCTACTTCTAAGTATATTTTCTTAGTATGAATAGATCTGATATACTTATCTAGAAATATAACTATATTTTTACCCTTTACGCCCTAAAAAATTTAGGAAACTCAATATGAACTTCCAAGGGAACAAAAATAACCTAGAACCACACCTCAACCATGTAACCTTCATTCTCATGTGATATCCCTACTATAAAAGGCATTCAAAACTCAATATTTTAGTGTCGAGATCTGTGTGAGATCACTAAGAGTGGGAGGTGGTGAATTATTTATCCATTCTATCTTTTAAAACTATTCCTTCTCAGTTCAGCAGTTGGGTCCAGTTAGGCCTCAAAACACTATTCTTTTTCCTCTTTCATTTTGACAAATAATATATTAAATAAAAGGAACACAACATAAAGAGTTACAAGGTTAGGTAAAATACATTCTCCTGTACATGTTGGTTATTTACCCCAACATGTATTCTCCACTAAATTTTTGTATCATTTTCTATGGCTAATATAGAGTCATATTGCATCATAACTCCTTATTCCACATTGGTGGTCTTTATAGAGTGTTACCAAAGTCTACACTAGCATTCATACTCTTGATTCATACAAGAAGATCTTTGAATTTCTCCACACATTGTTACCAAATGACATACTAGATATCTACTATTAAATCATCGTATGAGGGTCTTTATACTACATCTCATAGTTTATTAATGGTCGAGTCTTGATCCATTGTAGGATGATATCTTGATATTCCTCCACAATCTTATTGGATTTGACTTTCTAGTGTACCCTTCATGTTACTTTTCATAGATTTTGGTCTTTTTCATACCACTTCTAACTATAGTATAGAATTTACATCCTTAGTATTTTCAAATGCATTGGAAATAATTCCTTCTTATTATTGATAAAGGCACAGCCTCACTTATCACTAAATATTCAAGAATATATTCCTTATAAAATACACCATACCTTCAGTATCAAACATCAATGTACAAAATACATTCCAAGCATATTGCTTGTGAATTTATCAATCTTCAGGCATGTGTAATTTAATGCATGGACATCACACTCTTGGATTATTATAATTCATGCAAGGATGGTGCATAAAATTTTTAAAAATCAAAGAACATATCAATTACATTTATTATTATTTTATTTTATTCTGTAATCTATCTTAAACAACTCAAATGTCTCAATGGTCATGCGCTATTTTATCCTTTGTAAAAACATGATGGTTCACATGAAATATTTTACCTAAGAAAACAAAATTCCTCAAATGAAAACCTGAACGGGTGTAAATATCTAAGATTCAATTTCACAAAATGGTAAATAGTTTGAAAAATATTATTCATCTTGAATTCATGAAAATATTTGAAGAACTATAGATGCCTTCATGTAACAGAATGTTTATGAAGGGTCTTTAACATCATGAAACTCTTGAGTGTGGTTTAAAGTCAAGGGGTTGTCTAATAATAATATTCATCATTGAAGAAAAGTTAATGTAAAAACTCCTCTTCATGAAACTAATGTTTGGTGAAGGCTCTACTTTTGTTAATTAAAAAATATCTCTCTCCAATTGGAAATATCACATTATCATCCCTACCTATATTTATATAGGTACATTTTTACTTCTTTTCTTTTCATTTCAATATTGTGCCAAGCCTTTGAGAAATTTTCCATGTCGAGGATATTTTTATGTCTTTGAATATATCAGTAGTGTAGTATTCTCACACGGGATACAATTTCAAATGCTTTTATTCTAGAAAACATGACTTCCTTAACATTATGGAAAACTTATTCTATTTTGATGAAGTATCATATTCTTGAAAAAAAGAAAACTCATCCTTGTGTGTATAAACAATACATTGTATCTTCAGATCATAATCATTCATTAAACTTTTCTTCAAAATGATTCAAGAATGAATTATCTATATTTCATGAATGTAGGTTATTAGCATCATCACATCATGTTCAAGATCTATGAACTATTATGGCATCCTCAGGTTTGATAATTGGAGTTCAGACATGAATTTCCGTATGAGAATATACCCTCTCATGAAGGATGAGGTTAATGGTAATTACCCGAGTCAGTTACACAACTATGATATATCTCATCAAAATATTCTTATCTTATCCATATGTTTTAATGATGACTCTTCAATGTCATAGTGCCACTACCACTCATTGAAATTTAGTGTGGTTGAGTTCTTCTTAATAAATCAATCTGTACTACTTCACCCTTGAGTGGGCATAGAGGTCTGAAACCAAAAATACTCACACACACACCTACCTCACACTGTTACATTACCCACACATAGTGTCTCTAGAACATCAATGTACAGACTCATGCATGATCTTTTGGGGCTATTCATTCCCGGGCACACACTTATCACCCATAGTTATCTATGTCGATCCTCAACCACATGGTTGACACCCAAGTGACACACATATTGTTGAGGTGATCCTTGGATAGTGTTGGTAGGTATTTTAGTCACATTACCACATTCAATTAAATTTATTATTCTCCGAAGAGTGTACCATAGTGGCACAACCTAGGGTCGATCATAAGGAATGCGCTTACACACACTGCATTTTCGATAGTCACTTTTTAATTTAACAAATATAAAACTAAATTATCTAATATATGGGGTGGATTGAAATTAACTAAACTAAGAAATTAATAATTTATTAATAAATCTACATTATAGAATGGAAATCCAAAGCAAAACGAGCTAGATAGAACAAACTACAGAAGGCAGTGGTGAAAATGATTTGATCTTCATACATTCCCATTGTCATTGTCGACAATTTTCTTCTAATTAAACAATACAATGTATTTCTCAAGAACTAAATTTATACACCTATATTGACCAGAAACCATATTGAGACCTAAAATATGGGTGTTTATTCACTCATGAACTTGATCCAATTGCCCAAAGTCCTCTATAAATTGAAACTAGATGAAAATTTTGTGCTCATTAGGGAGACCTCATCCAAATAAGTTTAAAAAACGAGACAACTATTTTACAATCATATATTGATAAACATTCAGAGGAAAAAATTGAAGAAAATTAAAACAAAAGAACAGATACCTCGTTCAATTGTTCAAAAAAATCATGGATTATTTAATTAAATAGAGTTTACAATAAAAACCACAAACTCCAAAGGGGTAAATGTCCTCAGACCATTGCTGCCCACCACTGCTTATGGTTTATCCCATCATGGATTGATTATTAGTGGAACTCCTCTCCTCATGAATGGAATCTCTAACTCAGCTCCCTCTAATAATGAGTCATACTTTATGTAAATTGTTATTACTTCAGAATTGAAGCATGCTTATTACAACAAGTAACAAAACCATGATATGACCATATAATTATAGTGTCTTTAGAAACTGGGAAACATAAACAACTAGTTCAAAAATCGTCTACATTGTATTTCGTTTATTTCATCATATCAAAAGTCCATTTTGGAATATCCTACTTAATACACTTCTTCCTGACCTAGGGAAACGAAAGGATACAAAAGGGTGAGCTGAAATTCTCAGTAAGGCTAAACAAAGGAAATATCTATCATATCATATTCATAAGGATATAACATTTTTAAATTCTTATCCTGCAAAAGATATCATAATATCATGACATGGGATAAATCATAGTAGTGAAATGTAATCCCAATATTCATAAAATAAGACATGAATCATTGTGGCATACACACATAATCATAGAAAATCATTTCATATTAGTCAAGACTCTTTCCCAAGACCATCATAGCGGACAAAGTCCATTACTAAACTGAGTTCACTTCTCGTTCCAGTCCTGTATGACTGTACTAGATTAACTTTTCGTTCCAGCCATGTCTGTCTCATGAGATATAAATACTTACCCAATGAATTTTAGGGATATATAGCTTCCACCCATATCCTAATGGAACCATTCTTATTTGTGTCACAAAATCATAAATCATACATCATAGCATAACCCATGTAATAAAAATGGGATTCTTAAACAACATGCCATCATAATATAATCCATATAAAATGAAAGGACTTCATAAAAATAATTCCATCATAACACAATCATATCAATGTAATAATAGGGATATAAACATAACCCTATATTATCTTAGATGGATAATAATTTTGATAAAACACAAGTACTTTATTCTTGATAAAATATCCATTATACTTCAAAATCATTCTTCATTTCTCAATATGTCATAAAATATTAAAATAAACGAAGTTAATTGAAAATAAACTTCAAAAATGTAATGGAAGCTTCATGGAACAACTTTTCTATGAAATCATAAAAATTCATTCATGCCATATAAGTTAAAAAAATATTCATCTCGTACTTTGGCTGGAATGTCCAAAAGTATCTCGTACTGAAAACAAAAAAAGATTCCATTCATATCTTTTAATAAAACTTCACCAATAGGTAGAATTTAATTTAATCAACTGTAAGAGGATAGAACTAGTATTACATATTGAAGAAACATGGATGTGTATGTTAAATGTTCCCCCAGTAAATTCAAAAGTATAAACAATCTCGGATAAAAATGAGATTACGAGATTTTCCCTTACCTTACGTCTGATATGCTTTGTACGTATCCAATAATCCTCTATAATGATTTATATAAAGTAATTGACTTATTTCAGAATCATATACCTAGTTATGATATCAGATATGGTCATATTATTATCTCTTTATTAGTAATATTTCATTGCTACTTGTTATTCGAGTGTTCATTGCTTTCTGTTCTTATGTGTGTTTTGTCGAATAAATTCTTATTCCTTTTTTAAGATATAGCTACATCATTTAAAGAATGGTATTATTATAAAATGTATCAGATTTATTCATTCAATTCGTTTATATAATCATGGTTTAATGAAGATCATGTAGAATGAATCACATCACACCGTGGAGACGGTAAGCCGTACGTATACACAACTGACGATATCATTCCCATAATTATTGAATGGTATTGGAGTGGATGATAGAATATATCAGAATTTTTATCATGTTATAATAATCATATATAGTTATTATTTACACCATTATACCCATCCATGTAAGTTGGTGGTGGAAAACAAATTACACCACAGCATGGAGACGGTATTCCGTATGTACGCACGCGTGGTGATTTCATATTCCGTAGGATGGATAGAAGGTAGGCTAGGGTTGTTTAATATTTATAATAACATATCAGTATATGTGTGATACTTATGTTATTACTTTATAATGAAACAAATAAAGAATAGGATGTAGAAGAAGAAATAAGTTTGAAAGAATCGGTAGAGGATATTACCTCTTCTTCGACGTGCCTCTTCTAAACCTTGTGTTAGGGCACTATAGATGGTATTTGGAGAGTACCAGGACCACTAGTGTGTTAATACAGAAGTGGATAAGATAAAATCTCAGGGTTTGGAAGAGCTTGAAAGCTCAAAATGGTGTGAGAATGAGATGGAGGAGGTTCCCTTTTATAAGGGATGAGAGGGGCACCTTTTTAAACATAAGAAATATTAATTTATATTAAATTAAAACCCCACATAAATACCTCCAAAAATGACACAAATCCAAATATTATATGAGATATGGTTTTAATATCATCAAATAATACAATTTAGACATTTTTTTAATTTTTGTAACCTTATCAACTTGATTTATCCTTATTTATTCTATTTAATTTTATTTGTGTTAATAATATTCCAAATATTACATTGCTCTAAATAATTACTTATGTGTTTTTAGTTGTCCATAATTGGATAATTTATGACATTGTAGATCATATAAAATTAAATTTATAATTTTTAATTATTTTAATGATTTTTAAACAATTTGTTTTATAAAATAATAATTGTGTCAATTTAGACACTATTCATTTATTTGTATTTAAATAAATTCCACACAGAGAAAATAATCGAACCAAACTATTTAATATCTTCCTATAATATCATATGAATCTATAAAATTTGTGGAGAACATTAATTTTTTCATATAATATTTATTTTAATATTTTTAATACCATTTATTTGATATTTGAATCAGTAAAATAATTTCTACTTCACTATTGTGTCATCATTAATGATAATTATTTAATCCTTAAAAATTATAAATAAATATTCATGATGTAGATAATTTTATTATATTTTTTGAGACTATTTATATTCTAATTATTATGAGGTATATCACAAAAATAAAAGTATTGTACTTATAATATATAAGAGATTGGCATGTCCTCACTTTCATTGGTTTTGATAATAATTATATCCATTCCATGGTCAAAGCACTAGTAAATGAATATATTCTGACCTTTAGGTGATATGGGTCGACCTTTATTATTCTAATAGAATTTTGGAAGGTGTTAGGGAAATTTTAAAATTTTATGTTTACACTTGATTACATGATTTACCTTTAACTGTAGTAAATAAAAATTACCGTAGTTACTATTCATAATGTCAAAAAAATAAAAGTTACCTATAAACATAATTTGGACCCACTTAATAAAAATATGGAATCCATTTTTAAAAATTCAAAACACAATATTTTCAGTAATTAAATTAAAATTAATCTCGTTGTTAAGAAGATGGGTTTTAAAAGTTAACACATTGTCAAAGATTGAAATGTTTTTACCCATGAATTTAAAGTAACATTAATGGTAATGAAATAAATTATATTAAATGGTAAAAATATATTTTATATATACTTTAAAAAAATTAAATTTTATCATTTAACCATATAAATTATCTTTTTGAAAAAAGTTTGTTTTAAGAAATATTTAGCATATTTTTATTATTCATCAAAATATGAAAGTTATCCGAAAAGTATCAAAAACTTATCCAATGTTATTTTTTATATCCTAATTTAAATAAGACGTTTATTTTGTAAAATTTAACTTATAAACATGTCAAAAATTATATTTTAAATGGGCGTACTATCAAAAGGCGTTAAAACTGCTTTTTAAAAAAAATACTTCTTTTATCGAAAAATTAATTTTGTTTTCATATCTCATTCTCAAAAATGTGTATAATGAATAATAATTTTATCAAATTAAAAATTAGGTTAATAATATTTATAATGGATAGTTCATAATATTATAATAATATTTCATTGTTTAGTGAAACTCGGTATTGCGTACAACGCTAGCTATAGAGGTAGGTTGCTCTTGCTTGTAACGCAACCCAAGCCAGTATTGTGTGTAGTGAAAGATTCCTTTGGTGTTTCATAGAAAATAAGACATATGATAAATATAAATATAAATATTTCTCATAAAATATCAGGGTGTTACATTATACCCCCCTTAAAATGAATTTCACTCACGAATTTTGTCACTTTGTAACAAACAGATGAGGATACCTCTCCCTCATCATATCCTCAAGTTACCTTGTAGATTCTTCCATTTGGTGGTTACTCTATCAATCATTTACCATTCTAGTGGTCTTGTTTCATATAAATTTTTCTCTATGATCAAGAATCTCTATCGGCTGTTCTTCATAAGAAATATCTTGCTCCAGCGGTACAACTTCTGAGCATAGTACATGTGAAGGATCTGGTGTGTACTTTCTCAGGAGAGATACATGAAACACATCATGAACTTGAGGGAGATTTGGCGGAAGTTCTAATCCATAAGCTACATTCCCAACATGATCCATTATTTCGAAAGGACCGATATACCTAGGGCATAACCTTCCCTTCTTTCCAAATCTCATTACTCTCTTCCAAGGAGATATTCGTAAGAACACTTTATCATCCACATCAAACTCGATGTCTTTTCTTTGGTTGTCGGCAAAACTTTTTGGTCGACTATGAGATACTCTTATGTGTTGTTGAATAGATATGACCTTTTCTACCATCTCATCAATAGGATCAGGTCCTAATAGCTTTCTTTCCCCAACTTCATCTCAGCAAGTTAGAGTTCTGCATTTCTTTCTATAAAGAGATTCATATGGAGCCATATGAATACTACATTGAAAGCAATTATTATAAGAAAATTCCACTAAAGTTAGGTGTTGATCCCAACCAACTTTGAAATCCATAGAGAAAGCTCTCCATATTTCTTCCAAAGTTTTAATTGTCCTCTCAGACTGATCGCCTATCTAATGATGATTGGCAGTGCTGAAACTCAACTCTATATATAGAGCATGCTGAAGACGTCTCCAGAACATCGAGGTAAACCTCGGATCCCAATCAGATATGATGGAATGTGGTACTCCATGAAATCTTAACACTTCCTTTATATATATCTTGGAAAGCTGATCAAGATTGAAATCCACTCTAATAGCAATAAAGTGTGCTGACTTCGTAAGACGATCAACTATAAACTAGATAGCATTATTTCTTTTGGATGGTTTGGGAAGTACGATGACAATGTCCATAATGATGTTTTCCCATTTCCATTCTGGTATAGGTAATGGTTGTAACATCCCTTTAGACTTCTGCCTCTCAACTTTAACATGCTGACAAACCAAGAATCGAGAGACATATTCGGCGATATCTCTTTCCATGTCATCCCACCAAAAGTACTCTTTCAGGTCCCTGTACATCTATGTACTTCCGGGATGAATAGAGAATGAAGAACTATGAACCTCATCTATCAGCTCATTTAATTCTTGTATGGTAGGAATACAGACATTGTTCTTGAACCTTATTATCCCATCACAATCAAGGTTGAATTCAGGAACATTTTTCACCCTTTTTTGAAGCCCAACATCCTCTTTATGTTCCTCTTTAATATTCACTTTTATAGATGGTTGAACATTTATTTGTGAAATATAATATATCTCCCCTTTCATTAAAATTCCAATATCCATCCTTTTTAAATCCATAAATATTGGATCCTTTGTGATCCTCATCATGGATAAGCTAGTGTGGTCTTGTCGACTTAATGCATCTGCCACCTTGTTTGCTTTCCCAGGGCGGTAATGAATTGAGAAGTCGTAATCCTTAATTAGCTCTGACCATCTTCTTTAGCGCATATTCAGCTCCTTTTCTGTGAAAATATACTTTAATATTTTATGATCCGAATAAATATCACACATTTCACCATAAAGATAATGTCTTCAAATCTTTAATGCAAAGATTACCGCAGCTAACTCCAAATCATGAGTTGGGTAATTTTTTTCATGGTTTTTCAACTGTCATGAGGCATAAGCTATCACCATATCATTTTTCAGGATAACACACCCCGAACCCTACTTGTATTCATCACTGTAGATCAAAATCCTTTCTCCAATACAAGGCAATGTGAGTATAGGTGCACTGGCTAACCATCTTTTTAACTCTTTGAAATTCTATTACATTCCTCCTTCCAGACACACTTTACTCCTTTCTGAATAAATTTGGTGATTGGGTTAGATAATATTGAAAAATATTTCAAAAAACATCGATAATACCCAGAGAAAACAAGAAAACATCATATTTTAGTTACTGTTGTTGGTGTCGAGCATCTTTCAATAACCTATGTTTTGGATGGATCCACAGATATCCCCTATTTTGAGATTATGTAACCCAAAAATAAATCTTTCTGAATCCAGAATTCTCGCAATGTAAATTTGGTATAAAACTACTCCTTTCTCGTGGTCTTCAATACAATTCATAAGTGATCTTAATGGTCTTCCTTGCACTTTGAATAGAAAAAAATATCATATATAAAGACTATCAAAAACTGATCAAGATAACCTCTAAAGACTCTATTCATGAGATCCATGAATATAAAAGGGGCATTAGTAAGACCAAATGGCATCACTATAAACTCATAGTGTCCATACCTTGTACGGAATGTCATCATTGTTATATCTTCATTTTTGAAACATAATTGATGATACCGTGAATGCAGATTAATCTTGGAAAAGTATTGAGCTCCACATAGTTGGTCAAATAAGACATCAATGTGTGGGAGAGGATATTTTTTTTAATAGTGATCTTGCTAAGTTCTCTATAATCAATGAAAAGTCTCATTGATCCATCTTTCTTCTTAAAAAACAAAATAGGTTCTTCTCATGGTGATGTACTAGGGAGTATGAATCCCTTATCAAGATTCTCTTGGAGTTTCTTCTTCAATTCCTTCAACTCAATTGGGTCCATTCTATAAGGTGTCATTGAAATGGGCATGGCACCCAGTATGAGTTCTATTGAGAACTCAACATCACGATTTGGTGGAAGACATGGAAATTACTCTATAAAGACATCATCAAACTCTTGTACAATGGGAATAATCTTAATCGTGAGTTTCTCTCCAACCGTTTGAGATAAATAACCTTCATTTATTGGAATCGAGACCCATTAGAGGGATAGAATTTCCCCTGGATGGTTATATTCATCCTTGGATTGATAGATGATCATAGATTGATCATGAATAAAAAATGTGACTTCCCTTAATTGGAAATTGATATGAGCTCCATATAAAGAAAACTGATCCATTCCATGAATCACATCAAATTCCAATATAGGAAGTATCAAAATATTTGAAGTAACCACTTTCCCACAAACATAAATCGGAGAAGAATTGTAAACATGGGATGCAACTGTTGTGCCATTAGAAGTTCTCACAGGTAACTAAACATCTAATTTTTGGGGTAGTATGGTGATACCAATAGAAAATTCCTTAGAAATAAATGTGTGGGTGGATCTAGAATCAAATAAAACATTTGATACTTTAGAGTGGATGGTATGTTTACCTTTCAACAATTCTTTATTGTACTCCACATCGCCGATAAAAATTTCAAGTTAATTTCCTTTTTCTTTTTCCTTTAGGGTTTTTTGACGTCGATCATCATAAAAAACAATTGGATTAGGGAATTTATTGGCATAATTCCCCATTTCCTTGTACTTGTAACATTGATGTGTAGGAGGTGCATTATGTGTAGCATTTTCATTGTTTTCATCAATAAACATCTTTTCCCAGTCACTACGGCATTCAATTTCCCGATGACCATATTTTCCACACTTATAACTTTTACTTGTACCATTAAGAAAAATCCATCTAGGTTTATTTCCACACTTTGAGCATAAGGTAAAACTCATCTTCTTTTCAGTGTGGTCTTCAGATTTTCCTTTGAATTCCAATTTCCTCTTCTTATCAAACCCATATGATTGATGGGTAACTCCAATCTCCTTCTCAACCTTGAGATCACATCGAAAAATTTCCTTGTAGCAATTGAAGTCCATTATAGCTAATTCCCTTGAGAGATGTGGTTTTAAGCCACTATAGAATTAATCGATCTTACTCTCCGGTTGGATAATAATCCCAGAATAATATCTTGCAACCTTGTAAAATTTTCTTTGTAGGTACCAACAGATTCATCATCCATTTTCTTTAGTATGAGAAACTCATTCTCCATCTTTGTTTGAAGAATACGAGGGATGTACTTCTTGAAAAATAAGTTCTTGAACTCGTCCTATTCCATGGACTCAATTTCATCCCTTTTCCTTGTATTATTCAGAAGATTCCACCACTAATCAACATAAAATTCTAAATGATATACTGCAAAGATGACTTTATCATGTTCAGAACATTGAAAGAATGAAAATAACTTTTCAGTGGTATTGATCCATTGTTCAGCCACTAATGGATCAGAAGAACCGCTGAATGATTGTGGAGACTACCTCATGAAAGATTCATCAGAATGTTGGTCCATCCTTTTCTCATTTCGAAGTACTGCAAGATTCATAGCTTGAGAAATTTTTGTGAGCATGGCTACAATATTTTTCATTCCAGCTCCTATACATTTTGTTGCTCAGGGGGACAATCTTTTCATTTCCCATCACATTCATCACTAACATGGTTCCTTCGGGTTCCATCCATTGACTAAAACCAAGAAGAATAGTGTGAGAAACACTCATTACAATAGAAAAACCACATAATCAGGAATAAGATTGCACACTTTAGGTATTATCATAGGTTATTCATGGCTATTTCTAAAACACTAAGATTTGTGTTTTATGCTTAGACATATCCTTAGGGTATTTACTAAGGGTTTCACTTCCTAGTTTTCAAAGGTTGACTATACCATTCCTTGTTTACCAACTATAACGACCCATACATTACATATGTTGTTATTAAATCAGAATTTAAGCATACTTATTACAACATGTATCAAAACTATGATAGGACCATATAGGTATACTGTCTTTAGAAACTGGGAAACATAAACAACTGGTTCATAAATCGTCTACATTGTCTCCAGTTTATGTCATCATATCTAGAGTCCCTTTTGGCATATCCTACTAAATACCCTTCTTCCTGACCTGGGGAAAAGAGAAGATACAAAAGGGTGAGCTCAAATGCTTAGTAAGGGTAAAAAAATGAAATATATATCAGATCATATTCATAAGGACATAAGATTTTGAAAATATTATCCTCCAAAGGAGATCAGAATATCATGAAATGGGATAAACCATAGTAGTGAAATGTAATACCAATTTTCATAACATAAGTAATGAAACATAGTGGCATACCCACATAAGCATAGAAAATAATTTCATATTAGTCCAGACTCATTTCCAAGACCATCATAGCGACAAAGTCCATTACTGAACCAAGTTCACTCTTTGTTCAAGTCATGTATCGCTGAACTGGATTAACATTCCGTTCAAACCATGCCTATCTCATGATATATTAATCTTTACCCAAAACATTGGATGAAGACATATGTCTGACCCATCTTATAATGACACCATTCTTATGTGTTCCACAAAATCATAAATCATACGTCATAGCATAACCCATGTAATAAAAATAGGATTCTTAAACATTATGACATCATAAAATAATTAATATAATATAAAAGGACTTCATAAAAATAATTCCATCATAACATTATCAAGTCAATGTAATAATAGGGATATAAACAGAACTCTATATTATCTTAGAGGGAAAATAAATTTGATAAAACACATGAACTCAATTCTAGATGAAAATATCCTTTCTAATTCAAAAACATTTTTCCTTTCTCAATATGTTATAAAATTTTAAACTAAAAGAAGTTAATTGAAAATAAACTTGAAAACAAGTAAAGGAATATTCATAGAAATAACTTTCTATTAAATCATAAAAATACATTCATGTCATATAAGTAAAAAAACAATCTTCTCATACCTTGGATGGAATATCAAAAAGTATCTCATACTGAAAATTGACAAAAGATTCCTTTCATATCTTTTACTAGAAATTCAAAAATAGGGAAAATTGGATTTAAAAAACTGTATGAGGATAGAAATAATATTACATATTGTTGAAACATGTATGTGGATGATAAATATGCCCCAAGTAAGTTCTAATTTATAAACAATCTCGGATAACAATTAGATTGTGAGATTTTCCATTACCTTAGGTCTGATATGCTCTCTACGTGTCTGATCCTCTTGTATAATGATTTAAATAATATCATTTACTTATTCTAGAATAATATACTTATTTATGATATCATATATTGTCATATTCGTATCTCCTTATTAGTAATATTTCATTGCTACTTGTTATTCGGGTGTTCATTGCTTTATGTTCTTATGCGTGTTTTGTCGAATAAATTCTTATTCCTATTTTTAGTTTATAGTTACATCATTTACCGAATGGTATTACATCATTTAAATAATGGTATTAGTATGATATATATCATATTTATTCATTCAATTCGTTTATATAATCATGGTTTAATGAAGATCATGTAGAACGAATCACATCGCACCATGGAGACGGTATGTCGTACGTACGTACGAGTGATGATATCGTTTCCATAAATATTGAATACTGTTGTAGTTGATGATATAATATATCAGAATTATTATCATGTTATAATAATAATATATAGTTATTCTTTACACCATTATAACAATCCATGTAAGGTGGTGGTGGAAAACAGATTACACCACGGTGTGGAGAGGGTATTTCGTACCTACGCACGCATGGTGATTTCCTTTTATGTAGGATGGATAGAAGGTAAAATATGGTTCTTTAATATTTATAATAACATATAAGTATATTAGTGATACTGATGTTATTACTTTATAATGAAACAAAGAAAGTAGAGGATGTAAATGAAGAAATAAGATTGAAATAATCGGTAAAGGATATTACCTCTTCTTTGATGTGCCTCTTATATACCTCCTCTTAGGGCACTATAGTTGGTCATTGAAGAAGAAAAACACCTCTAGTATGTTTATAGAGAAGTTTATAGGAGAAATTTTCAGGTTTGTTCTGAGCATGAAGGCTCAAAATGGTGTGAGAAGGAGATGGAGGAGGTGCCCTTTTATAAGGGAGGAGAGGGGCACCTTTGGAAACATAAGAAATATTATTTTATAATAAATTCAAACCCCACATAAATACCTCCAAAAATGACTCAAATATGAATACTAGATAATATACAGTTGAAATCGCATCAACCAATAAAATGTAGACATGTTAGGAATTTATTTTAAACCTTACAAACATGATTTATCTTTATTTAATCTATTTAATTTTATTTCTTGTAATAATATTCCAAATTTAAAATTGTTATAAATAATTACTTATGTGTTTTGAAGTGTCCATAATTGGATAATAAATTAAATTTTAGACCATAAAATTTTCAATTTATAATTTTTAAATATTTTTGTTCTTTTTAAACAATTTTATAATATGTTATTTTTATAAAATAACAATAGTGTCAATTTTGACACTATTTATTTATTTGTATTTAATTAAAATCCACACAGAGAAAATAATCAAAACAAACAATTTAATAGATTCCTAAAATATCATATTAATATATAAAATTTTTGGAGAACATTAATTTGTTCATATAATAAATATATTAATATTTTTAAAACCATTTATTTGATATTTCAATCAATAAAAATAATTTATACATCACTATTTTGTCATCATTAATGATAATTATTTAATCCTTAAAAATTATAAATAAATTCTCATGATGTAGATACATTTATTAGCTTTCTGGAAACTATTTTTATTTGATGTTTTATGCGGTTTATCACTAAACAAATATTATTATACTTATAATATATTAGAGAGTGACATGTTTTCACATTCTTTGGTTTTAATAATAATTATATCATTTTAATGGTAAAAAATCTAGAAAATGAATCTATTCTGACCCTTAGGTGATCTGAGTCAACTTATATTCATCTAATATAATTTTTGAGGGTTTTAGGGAAATATTATAATTTTATTTTTACCCATAATTACACGATTTACTTTTAACTATACTAAATAAAAATTACCATAGTTACTATTCATAATGTCAAAAAAAGTAACCTATTAACGTAATTTGGACCCACTGAATCCAAATATGGAATCAATTTTTAGAAATTCAAAACACATAAGTTGCATTAATTAATTTAAAATTAATCTCTTTGTTAAGAAAACAGGCTTTAAAAGGTAAAACATTGTCAAAGATTGAAATGTATTTACCTATAAATTCAATGAAAAATTAATGTAAATGAAATAAAATATATTAAATGGTAAAAATATATTCTATTTATACTTTAAAACCATTAAATATTATCATTTACCATATAAATTATCTTTATGAAAAAATATGTGTGTATGAAAAATTTAGGGTATTTTTACTATTCATCAAAATATAAAAGTTGTCCGAAAAGTATCAAAAATTTATCCAATGTAAATTTTTATATACTAATTCAAAATAAGAAGTTGATTTTTTAATATTTAACTTATAAACATGTCAAAAATTATATTTAAAATGGGTGCGCCATCAAAAGGTGTTAAAACTGCATTTTTTAAAAAATACATATTTTATCAAAAAATTGATTTTGTTTTCATATCTCACTCTAGAAAATGCGTAAGATGGATCATAATGTTATAAAATTAAAAATTAGTTTAGTAATATTCATAATGGATAGTTCATAATATTATAATAATATATCATTTTTTATTTAAACTTGGTATTGCGTACAACGTAAGCTATCGAGGAAGGAATCTTTTGCGTGTAACGCAAGCCAAGCCAGTGTTGTGTGTAGTGAAGGATTCTTTCTGTGTTGCATATAACATAAGACATAAAAAAATATAAATATAAATATTTATCATAAAATCTCAGGGTGTTGCACCTCTGATCTAGGCATCCCCAAAATGGTGTTGGGAAGGAATGGAATTGAATTGAGAGGTAGGAGCTCCTCTCCATTTATAGGCAGATTTCTTCTTCAAAACGTTGTCACGTTTTGGGCTCATTAATAGTCTTATTCACGTATTAAACCCTTCATGAATTTTATCCATAAATTTTTTGTACATTCAACCTCCATATTTATTTTTAATTGTGCACCGTATGAGGGAGTTATTAATTTTCCATTGGCGGTTTCGTTTTCTGGATGCACGTTTCAGGAAGCATCCTTAAAAAATATGTCATTCAATGGCGACAATACCGGATTCCAAATGCCATGAAATTAAAACTCTGAACGCACCATGGGGTCCTCTTCCATCTTTAAGTGGAATCCCATAATTTGGAGGTGTGAAGGCCGAATTGTGTTTCCGTTATGAAGGTGGGGTCCACACAATTTGCCTGGAAAATTCATCATCTTCATTGATTTTTTTAGTCCACTAGATTCTCCAATTATCCCCATGTCCTGAAGAAAAAGATGAAATAAATTAAATTAAGATTCTAAATATAATTTAGTCACAAAATTTGGAAATATATTTTATGTTCAATGAAAAATACCCACGTGAAAAAATTTGTTAAAATCAGAATTAAGCCATTTTTGTATTTAGGGTCACAATAACACAAAAACATAAATATGTAACAATTTTCTATTAAATAACACTATGGTTGGTTTATAAACAATGAATTACAGTATAAAATATATTTAAACATGAGATTCATCAATCCTCCACACTTAATCATTGTACTCTTGAGAATTTATCATATATTCTGATCAAAATTCACACTATAATCAAAAATGAGAAAACATCCATGATCTTATCAAAAATTAAATTTCGTCATGTCTCTTCTACGAATTTTTTTCCCTTTCTTTATAATTTAATATATTTAAATTTTTTCAAACTCATTAATCCATCCATGGCCCAATCAAAACCTACCACAAGTTGAATTTTATGTCACTCCTCACTCAAGAATAATTAATTCTGCAGTTATGCTCATAGTTGAAAGTTTCATGTATCACTTCAAGCTTCTAAATATTCTCATTTCTCCATAGAGTGTAACATAAAAATGAATTAAATCATGGGGGATTTAAATAACGGTTTGAATGAATCTATGTATTTGGTTTGGTGGGTAAATGATTTAAAAATCCATGGCTAGAAGGAGAATGTTCGACACTTTGGTACAATGCATGAATAATCAAGTGAAAACACGGGAAATTCCTCACTCAATTATCATTGGGAACGTAAAACACAACACCACAAACATTTTTTATTGCATGTAACATGAGACAATGAATTATTAAGAAGAATAATATCATCAATTTTCTCCCCATATTTTTTTTGTAAAGCTCTTGAAAGGCACAACTTTTATTTTCTTTTTTTTTTTGAATGAGAACTGAATGAAACAAAAGAAGAAAAATGAAATGATGACTCAGGCCCAATTATTTCATTTTATTTTTTCCAAAATTTTGATGCACAACTCACACCACCCAATAATGAAACACATCCCAATGAACGCACACAAAAAACCCTTCCCCCACACTCAAACTTGAAATATTCATGAAACAATACCATGAGTATGGGTAGGTAAGGATAAATTGGGTTATAATGTGGCTTAAACGTATAAATAAATTCATGGAATCTAAGTGATAATGAAGGATAGTTGTAATGGTTGGTCTCAGGATAATTTGTGGCTAGCCAAATTAGTGCCTCAATCATATTAATAATATTCCATAAAATCCAAAACTTTAAAAGAAAAAAAATCACAAGTTCTTGTTATCACACAAAACCGAAGTTTTCCATTATAATGTATGGGTATTATAAAGAATATTTAAAAGTGGTTTATACTACCTCAAAAGACATGAAAAATATTTTGAGTCAATGTTTCATTGGCATAGATTTAAAAAATCTGTTAAACTCATAAAAATGGTAGATAATCCAATTTAAAGAAAAAGGTCTTCGCATCAACAATCATTTAAAAGTCATTTTTTCAAAAATAATTTCAATTGTTTTCAAAATCAATCTATGGGAGAAAAGTGATAAGATTATTCATTAAGGATTAAGGATCCTAAAAATTGAAATAAAAAAGAGGACACAAAAATAACTAAGAAGATTAAATCTACCCCCAAAATTAATCTTTAATACCCTTTATTTCAGCTTGATAAAATATAAATAAGTGAAGAAAAACTAAAAAGAAGGAAAGACACAACCAGACATTATTTTTCAGTGGCACCAGCGCACTACCTAGGTTGAGATGTAGGGACCTCAATGTGGATGTTGTGCCTTAAAGGGGGTGTGATTATAACACCCCAAATGATAAAGGGTTAAATTACTAAATGATATGACTCATTTCAACAAGGTGCACCTTCCTTTTATGAAGCCTTCCTGATTAGAACATCATAGTTAAGCGTTCTTGGGCTGGAGTTGTGATTAGGATGGGTGACCTTCTAGGAAGTATCCAGGGTGTGTGTGAGGGAGGAAAAAACACACTGGAAAGGACATGTGTTGACCTGTGGGGACTATCATTAGTCATATGACCCGTGCAGGAATGTGGGTGGGCCCAAGGGTGGGGACCACGTGTTTGCGGGGATACTGGTGGCACTTGGAGGGATAGGACCGGACGACCATGTTAAGGTGGGGTGTGTGTGTTTTCATCTGGTCCCAGTTGTCACAACTACCACCTCTTACAATAAATCAATAAATAATGAAATACCTTATAAAAATAACGAAATATTAATAGATAGGGGAAAGAGGAGGGATAATTCTTGGTTTGACCCCCCAAGTGGGTGCTAGGTTTTTACTGCCTCTAGTCATGTTGTTACAGTGGGTTAACCCCAATCTGAAGGTGGATGGGGTTTTATGCTTAGTATCCATAATAAATTATTTCTCTCGATATCCATTTTTGAATTCAAAAAGTGATACCCCCTAATGAAAATAGAAATTTCCGCATCCCCCAGAAGAGATGAAGGAAAGAATTTGAGTAGTAGAGGGGGATGGAAGAAGGTAAAGTGGTGCTTCCTGGTTTTTTTATTTAGAGGATTGGTGTCCATTAGTGATTAAATAAGAATAATAGGTTGTGACTTCACTTCTGTTTTAGGTCCATCAAATGACTCTTCATGGGTTTCTTCCTTTGTGCCATCATCCTCGTTTTCACCAGTGTACAACTCAACAGGCACCTCCATTATCTCCTCAACATGAGGACCTTCTTCTTCTTCATCAAGAGCCTTCAACAGTGGTGATGAATCTAAAAATTGAGAATAGAGGATATTATATTGAAATTATGAATTAATGGAATTTGAATGAAATGAATGCTCAATAATTAAAACTCCCTCAGAAATTTCAGCTTTAGAATCCTTTCCCTAAAGCAAGGTAGCTGGGAACTCATTTATTAAAGAGGGAAGTGGGTCCTCAAATTATTCTTGAAACTCATCAACGTCTTCGTTAAATGTTGGTGGAACAAGATTTTCATTCTCCTCGTCTTATCTTTTTGTCATTCTATTCATAAGACTTTATCATCTTCAACATGGGTGGCCAGCAATGCCACCATCTTGCTTGCATTTTTTAGTATTCTCGAATTCAATTGAATTATCATGGAATTTTCATGAAATTCTTGTTCATTTTGTAAAATTTTAATTTTGAAAAATTCCACTCTCTTATACATATTATTAATAGGCCACACATATGAAAAATTACTAGAATATTCTATGACCTAAACAATAATATGCAATAATATTTTTTTGAATTTTGATTTTTTTTAATTAAAAACAATGAGTAAAAACTCTTGGTCTCCCCAGAAACAGAAAAAAAAAATTGATTGTTGGGATATTAGTCTCTTTAGCCTATTCGATTAAATTTCTTATTCTTCTAAGAGTGTACCATAGTGGAACAACATAGGGTCGATCACAAGGAGGATTCTTACACGAACTGCATTTTCTATAGTCACTTTTTAATCTAACTAATATAAAACTAGCTTATCTAATATACAGGGTTGATTCTAAGAAATTCATAAATTATTAATAAATCTACATTATATATTAGAAATTGAAAGAAATCTGAGCTATAAAGAACAAACTACAGAAGGCAGCGGACGACAAACTTTTATCTTCATACGTTCCCTTTATCATTGTAAAAATATTTCTTCTAATTAAATTATACAATGAATAACTCAAGAACTAAATTTATACACCTTTATTGAACAAAAACTATATTTATATCTCAAATATGGGTGTCTATCCACTCATGAACGTGATCGAATTTCCCAAATTCCTCTAGCAATCGAAACCAGTTAAAAATTTGGTGCTCAATTGGTAGACCTCACCAAAAGAAGTTTAAACAAAAAGATAACTATTTTACAATCATAAGTTAACAAAAATTCATAGAAAAAAACAGGAAAAAATGAAAACAAGAGAGAAGAAACCGTGTTCAATAATGCAAACAAATTCTAGGATTATTTAAATTGAAAGGGTTTACAACAAAAACCACAAACTCAAAAGGGGTAAATGTCCTCAGACCGCCGCCGCCCACCACTACTTGGAGATTAGACCATCATGGCTTGATTATAATTGGAAATACTCTTATCCAAAATGGAAGCTCTCACTCTTCTCCCTCTGATCCAGGCATCCCCAAAATAGTGTTGGGAAGGAATGGAATTGAATTGAGAGGTAGGAGCTCCTCTCCTTTTATAAGAAGATTTCATCTTTAAAAGGCTGTCACATTTTGGACCCATTAATCGTCTGATTCACACATGGACCCATTATTGAATGTTGTCTATAAATGTTATGTATATTCACCCTCCAAATGTTAGTTTAATTGGGCACTAGATGATGGTGTTATGAATTTTCCATTGGTGGTTTCTTTTTTCTGGACGCAAGTTCTAGGAATCTTCCTTCAAACATGTCTTTCAATTTCCACCATATCGGATTCCAAACACCACAAAAGAAAATGTGTAAACACACCGTGGATTCCTCTTCCATATATAAGTGTAATTCCATAATATGGATGTGTGTAGTCTGAATTATGTTTCCGTTATGAAGGTGGGGTTCACATAGTCTGCCTTGAAATATCTTCATATTCACTGATATTTTGAGGCCACTAGATGCTCCAATCTGCCCCTGGTCTAGAAGAAAAAGTTTAAGGAAATATAATGATGATTATAAAAAAATTAACCACAATATTTAGAAATATTGTTTATGATAAATGACGAAAATACCCCTGTGATAGAAATTTAATAAAAATCTAGAAGTAGGCCATTTCTGTATTTAGGCCCATGATAACCAAAAAACCTAAATTTGTAACAATTTACTATTAAAAACACTATGGTGGGTTTATAAACATTGAATTACAGTATTAAACATGTTAAAACATGATCTTCATCAGTTAACAAGGGTTTGTCCATATTTTTTTTATGATGACCCGATTATACACTTCGTAATATTCTAAGTATAGGATATATTATTAATCCAACCAAAAATATAATACTTTATCCCCAATGATAGCGACCTAAACTATTTAATGTGTAATGAATAACTTATATTGTTTTTTATATAAAGTTTCAAAGGAATTATACTTAGCTAAACCATGGTATTTTCTTTTGATGATAGGTTATGTGGATCTCATCATGGGATATTTTCCTATGATAGTTACACAATAATTTCTTGTTAGGGATGTGTAGTGGCCCCTAATGTTGCGATTTAGGAACTGTGTTCCTTAGTTATAGGCTTTTTTGGGTGATTTTGATGATAGTTTTATTACATAAGATGTCTACAAAAACCTATATAGTGTTTTGTCATGTAACGTTTTAGTTGATTTCTACTTAACTGAATCATATGACTATGTATTTTCTTGTTATAAATCATACTAGGATGATATATTTATATTCATAAGGATATGAAATGATCCTAAAGTGGTATCCTGATATACATATTTCCTGTGTGGTTGTGATCTCAAGAGTTGGTTTTTCATTCAATAGGTTATTTCAAATGTGTATATGTGTGAATCCTAGAGTAGTTGTACTGGAATGTTAGTATTCTAGATATATTTTAGTGGGAGAAAATATATTATCCCATGATCTATATCTTAGGTGAGACATGGTTTGTGGGAAATTTGGGGGAGCCTAGTTTGGTTGAGATGCAACTAGATATATTGGTGAGTCGAGGGTTATAATTGTGTAATGGAATATCTTCTTGTTTTCGTTGAGATATGTTGTGATATATTAGGGTATCATAATAGAAGGATTTGACCATGTTTTTGAGTTCCCTTGGTGGAATTATGCTTGTTCAAGTTCGTGTGGTTGATATTCATGCATGATAAGTACTATCATACATGTTGTAAGGGAAATAATATCGATGATGTGGATGAATGAGTGGTGTTAAAGATTTTATGGGTATGACATTAAATGGAGGCATGGTCGATTGGTTATTTAGGTGAGTTATCATATGTCTGATGATACTTGACTCGTGGAACAATGATTTGGGTTGTGTGTTTAGGTAGTATGAGAGAATACAAATATTGGGTTAGGCTAATTTTTAAATAAATTACGGACATGAACTTTTTAGAGGGTATTTGGTCAAAATCCATATGTGATGATAGGAGAGTGAGTGTTGGAATGGATTTTTCTAGAAAATTGTTGATGTGTATGGGTTAGTGTGCACTAGTTTTAAATAGTGATCATTTGAGTTGTTGATCAGTGATTGGTTGGGTGTGGTTCGAGAATTGATGAGTGTGATGGAATACTTGCATGCATATTGCCTAGAGTTTCTTTTATGATGGAAGTTATTTCTTTTATAATGTATAGTAATATTATTAATGGATTGGAGTACTATGGAACAGTTCATTTTAGTTGTATCCTATATAGGTGTTTCTTGGGGATGTGATGAGCATGGCTTGGGATGATAAATGTGTGTGTGATATTAGAAAATTTCATGCTTTGTGCTTAAGGAGAATTGTAAGGGAATCCACATAGTGAGGACCACCCTATTGTTTTATTATAGGGTGTGACACTCATTAAGAATTTAATTTATATGAATACCTAGGATGACGTTCTTAGTAATTTGGGAATTGGAATAAAATTTTGTTTTCATTAGTGCATGGGTATGAGTGAGATGATTATATATAGTCATTACATACAATAATGAATGGATCATGGGCCACATCACTCATTGTTTCTATTTTGTATATATATAATTATGATAATCATGTTGTGGGGACCACTATATTGATTATGATGGTACAACATTCATGTTGGTCGGGCCACACATGCAATGAGATCGGTCGTTTATGGTCAATGTTGCACTAGGATGTCAGTGTATAGGAAGACCCAATTTGATATGGTTCCTTGGTAAATACTAGAATCAGTATTCATATGCATTTTTGAATGAGTTTGAGTATTAATATTGGTCTTAATATGGATTTGGAAATATTCTAGATTGAGTTGGATCATAGGTGCACTGGTTCTCATGTTGAGTGTATGAAAAAGGATTTGGTTAGTTGAGGAAGCAACTATAAAATTAAATTTACCATTATATTTGGACATCTATGTGGGTGTTCGGCTTATCTAGGGATGAATTCAAGAATTTAGGGTTCATGGTCGATGATGAGATAGTTTATAATAGGGTGTGTCTCTGAATTTTCAGTAGTGTCCATCTAGAGGAGGACCAACCAGTGATTTTGAATTATATTGGGTGTGATGATGTATGAACCCCATTGATCACGTTGATGAATTTCTGAAATGTAGTTTTTTGGTAGGTGAATTATATGGTGGGGAGAACCATTACTCGAAATTGGCCTTGGGGAGTGAATTCTTATGGTGGAGAAAATTGTAGGGGAATGAATTAGTCAATGATGATTGATTCTTTTAGGATATGTGAATGTGGTTTAGAGCTATCTCGATATCCGTTATAGTATAAAGTGAGGGGATCCCCATTTGATTAATATTGTGCCTCAGTGTTTAGAGTTATGAAAATGAATATTTATTGGCATTCAGGGATTTAATGCAATGAGTTTGAGTTATATTGGCAACCAGAGTTGGTTGAGGATAACGTTTAAATGACCATATAGACTTTTTCAAAATGAGAAGTGTTATATAAGTTAGGTTTTAAAGACCAAAATCATTACGAGTTGTTATATTCCAAAGGAAAATTGATTTTTCACCCAAACAAGGGGATGTTTCAATTACATTGATTTGGATAGGAACCCTAAGGTTTGGAATATCTTAGGGATTTTTTTTGATGTGGATCAGGGATGAAGAAATGTATCATGTTATCAAGTAAACATCAGTGTTGGGTTGAGGTTACTCCCAATGATAATTTTCTTATAGGCCACCCATCACATTGTTATTTGTAAGGTTCACATCATGATGAGTGTTGTGTGGCCGATGGTCATGTCGCAACTGACGGATTCCTAGAATAAGGAGTTGATTGGGGTTATCACTAATGGAAACACTCATACAACATTTTTCCTGTTGTGAACCATAGGGGTTTCACTATGATAGTGGAAATTATAAAAGTGGTGGAGGACCCTAATGATTTCTCATTTGTGTTTTCATAGAGGAAACCATGATGTGTTGTGACATGTAGGTCACATTGTAATGGCCATCAATGTGGAGGTGTCTTATGGTTGTAAGTGTGTTACTTCATACCTTGATGTAGGGAGATAATATCTTGGAATCCAATGCCTCACCTTGAAAGAGGATTCATGTCAGATAATATATGGTACATGTTGTGAAGGAAACAATCAATAGTGTTGAGCCCTCTACCGGGCGTGGTTGCGCCACAACCAAGAAGGGTCATTTTTTGATCTAATATCCTCCCCATTTTATTAACAAGGTCATATTAGTGTTTTCATTGTTTCATCCCTTTATATTTTGTTAGGAAAACATGATAAATATAGATTAATTTTGTTTTACCCCTCCCCCTAGCTCTATCCCTTTCTTCCCATGTATAGAGGGGTAATTTGTGAGGAATTTATATGGTGATTCTAGTCATAAATTTCCCATCCTTTACTTCTCTTCCTCCATGTAGCTAATGACCTTGGTGTCTATGGATTAGGTCTCAGAGAGATGATACTACTGGAACATTTAAAAATAGTCACACATAAAGGGGATTTTATATGTGGGTTGTAAATGAGGAATGAGTATAAGGTATTCAATTTGATGTTGATAGTTTTTTATGTATGATTTACCATGAATTTGTTAAGGGTTTTTAGTAAAATATGGCTTAATTTAGTATTAATCAGTTTTAAAAAAATGAGAATTTTTAATTTCTTAGGTCTGGGTGTATCTTGGGAGTGGATCTCACCCCACTACCAATGGTTTTGGAACTTTTATGTCACTTTATGAGATTGAGTTAATTATTCATTTTTAAATTAAAATAAATAATTTATTATAAAGTGTTACAATATTTTTTTATGTGATGTGTGTTCATTAAGTCACAAAGAATATTCTGTAAATTTAGTTTCCTATATAGAACTAATATATAGGTAAGTGGGTCGAACCCCACATTCAAAGTGTTGGTGAAATCTAATAAAACAACTCTTGTAAAAAAATAGAAAAGAAAATAAACGAAAAAAGATGTAATAAAAGTGATATGAAAGAGGTTTTAGATTACAAATGATATAGTACTAGTAAAACAAAATCTAATTATAGAAGTAACATAAAGTAATAGGAAATGGTGAAAATATCAACTAAAAAACAAGGAACAATGTGAATGAATTAGAGGATTTTCAATTGATAAAAATTTTTGAAGGTCTGTTCCTATAATTCTGAGATAAAAAGAAAAAATTTAAAAACATTTATATAATAATGATAACCACTCTTTCAATATACGGCCATGCCAATGGATCAATAAAAAAATTATCAACTATAGAATTTGAGCTAGTAGAATTAGAAAATGGTTGCAAAAATCATGTTTGATTTTTTAACAGATCATGAATCTTCCCTTCATGATTAATGATTTTTCTAAAAAAATTATTTCTAATAATGTAATTAATAAATATTTAAAATAAGTCAAGTAAAACTTTTTATTTTTCTTTATTATTTAAAAATTAACTCTTCAGAATAAATAAAGGAATGACATAAATTGTCAGGTCCACAGATAAATAAGATTCTATATTAAATAAATAAATATAATTCAGTACAATCTATTTATAACAACATAGAAAAACATTAAAATAATGATGAGGGGAAAAGAATTCTAATATGTCGATTATCTTCTATCTACAATATTAATATTTTCTTTATCTATTATTATCGGCCCATTATAATCATACTACATTATCCCATGTAGCTCTAAGATATGGTGTGAGGGTCTCCCGAAAAATCAGGCAATTCCCCCTTTTATGCAATGTATTCCTAATGATTAAACTCAACACCTTTTTTTGTTTCACATGACTATGATTTATTGAAATGTTTTCATCCGTAAATTTGTTTATTATTTTTAAAATATTTCAACAAAGTATTTAAAAATAATATTTCAATTTTAGTTCTTCTTACCTTGAATCCCTCAAATTTCAATCCTTCGTCGAATTCCTTCAACATAATTTATGTAAAAAAATATTTACAAGGGATTTCAGATTTTTCAACCTCCTATGAACACAACACAAGAAATTCCTTCAATTAAATATTTTTTGAAACTCATTCTTGAAGCCACCAAAAATCAGATACTGAGCTCCACCTATCACAATATTGAAAAGATATTGAGATCGAGCTCTAATGTTTCCTACCAACATACATAAAGACTTTTTGAAGTGCATAACTAAGATTTATCAAACCCCATAACTCTTTTGTAAATTGAAGTCTCAAAAAAAGTTCCCTAGAGAACTAGTTGTGTAAGCATCTCAAGCTTTGCAGCCTGTGTTAGGAAATAATGATGTCATCATCATTGAATGGTCCAATAATAAAACTATATCCAATGAAAAAAATATATGTCCTTGTCTCGGAGTTTATGGTAAAAATATATCTTCCTTATGAATGAATCATGCCTCAAGATACTAGGCTTCATAGTTCTATGGATTCTTTTTTTAATAAGATTTAATAACCACTTCATTCCATTAGGTGGTTTCCATGTCTTTATCAGTTTTGAATCCTAATAAATTATCTTTGATCGATTATTCTAAGAACACCTATATTTCAAGATCAAAGTCTCTATCGATTTTCAGAAGCATTAGAATCTTTTCTTGGAAGTAAGAAATATCACTTGACCATGTTGTTCTGTGATTCAACATCTCATTCAAGATACTAATTTAGTATCACTGAGTCTTCAATTATAATCAGATTAGATTCTAACAAAATTGGTTTCCATATAAAATTAAACATCACGTAAAACTAAATTCAACTATTACAAAAAATTTCAATTACTAATATAAAATTCAACATCATGTAGAACTGAATTCTACATTTCGAAATACATTCCAACAATCGATATTATATTTAAAAACATGGAATTTGAAAAATTATCTTCACAATCCAAAACCATTTATAACATCCACCAAATTATGATTTCAATACAAATTATTTAAATACAACTAAAATATTTTGTTCTTCAATATATGAATATTAAAAGAAATAATATTTTAATAATAAATCACTAATATTATTTATTTTCACACAAATATCAAATGAATAATAAAATTTATTGAAAAAGTTTCAAAATTAAATTATTTACTATTAAAAACACGTTTTTTATAAAAAAAGTCAATGATTTATAAAAATATACGTTGAAAATAAGTATCAAATTAAAACCTCATAAAGTTACAATGAATATAAATTATTAATTATCTTCAAGAAATCAATTAATCATTTTCAATGAGAGGAAATTAATATCAAAGGTGATATAATTATAATTCTAATAAAGTTATGACTTTTATATATGTTTTCCCTTAAAGAAACTCTCATAAAAATGGATTATATCTTTCTAAAAAAGAAATAGTTTTTTGGGAAATTTTTTTTATTTCACTGGATAATGATATTCACATTTAAAAAAATCAATGTATTTAAGCCATATTAATTTTTTATTCAATATTTCTTACAAACATCTCTTTTACTCAGTAAGATAACACTCATAATTCAGAACACACCATAACTAGACACATTTTATGGATGAGTGATTTTAATAATTAACATGACCCCATAATCAAATAATTTGACTATTTTAATATCTAATATTTATACTAAAGGATGAAAATTTTCATTACGTATGGGGACATTGTATTCATTTATCATACATGATCTTCTCTCCATGATATCCGATTCCATAATTAGAATATTGATTACTCTTTCCCTTCCAGTCAATGATACATATTCTGACTCCACCTCTCTATGACTCGCTCTCCTTTCAAATATTCACTCCCCTCCAAACTCATCTCCTCCAAATCCACTATTCAATCTTTTCCATATTCCAGATCCTTGATTCCTCCGACATTGTTTCCTCTTCCTACCCATTCTGACTTCCCTATCATTCCCCAATTTCTTACCCTCGACCTTGTTTTGGTTCCACTTCACCCTATTTGTCAATCCCTCACATCAATTCTTCCGTCAATTAAATACTACTACCTCTGGGTGCTGTAACGCTTCTGTTTCACCTCCCCCATTACCTATCCCTGAAACCCTGCCACTGAAATTTCCTCCATCAATGGTGTCTCATTTCAAGAAGATTCATTTTATTCTCCTCCCTATCTGATATATCCATCCTAGTTGATTCACATTCTTCTATTTCATCAGTGTAATATCCCTTCATGATGAATGGTATCAATTTCTCTATATCTGAAGCTATCTGATCTCAACCTCATCACCAATTTCTAGATCTTCCATCCATGCCATCACTAAAAAGGTTTCATTACAGGATATGCAAGTGATTTTTTTGACCCTTTCCATTGGATATCCCTAACCTTCTTGAAAAAGCTAGGGGAATTATTCTGGGAACATGTTTGGGTGATGCCACCAGGGAAAGTGAAGAGGACGACATGTTTTCCATTGGTGAGGTATGAATCTACCTTCATTACCCTGTGTCCCCAGATTTAATCATTTCCTTTTCGAGATATCAATTATGGTGGTGAATACAAGTGCAGTTGTATTTATATTTTGTGGTTTTCAAAAATCCTACCCATTGCCTAATGCTTTTTCATATTAAAAATAATTTTTTTAGAGATCATAAATTTGTTTTTGGTTTTGTGCTTCTTTATCTGAAATAAGTGTTGAGTCAATAAAGTTTTCCTTATGACTTTTCCATTCCTTCTTGTTTTGAAAATCACAAACACCTTATACTTAAGAAAATATTATTTTTACCCCCATAAAGAAAATTTACTTCTTTAAGGAAATTTACATTAACCTAGATTTTCTTATACATAGAAATTTTATTCTTAAACTCAAAAACCAGATTCACAACCAAATTGCCAGAGCCATATAATGAAATGATTTTGAGCATTCGGTTTTTAGGATCCGAATTCTGGATATGATCTGTAATGTAGTTCTAATCCGAATTCTAGATTCCGAACTCTGAAGAAGTTCGACTTCGAACTCTTAAGCAGTTCGACTCCGAACTCTTAAGAAGTTCGACTCCGAACTTTTAAGGAGTTCGACTCCGAACTCTTAAGAAGATCGACTCCGAACTTTTAAGCAGTTCGACTCCGAACCCTTAAGAAGTTCGACTCCGAACTCTAAAGGTTCATAATTCGATCTCTAGTGAAACCAGACTCTGAAATCCTATAAAATAGGATTTGAACATTTCTTAACATAGACTCTGAACTTTTTACTTACTTACACTCCGAACTTTTGACTTACTTACACTCCGAACTATTGATTAGATTTTACCCACAAATGCTTTGTTTCAAAACGATGTCGTGCATTCAGTTATACATAGATTTTAATAAAACGATATCATCTATTCTGTTTCTAATTAACCTTTGGTTGAGTTATACGTGTATAGGTCCCTCCGAGTTTCATGGAAAATATAACCGTTGGAAGAGGGAGCTGACCATTGGAAATTTGCCTATAAATAGGATCTCATTTGAAAGAGCTCAAAAACACAAAACAGAGAAGTTGATCGATCTAGAGACCACACGATGCTAAGGTGATTTCTAGAGAGAGAAAGATTATCATTCCTTGTGCGTACTGAACCACTTGTTCAGTTTTTTCTTCGTGCGACTCCGAATGTTGTTGATCACATTCGAGGACTTCCAGGGATAGGAAGACAGAGGTGCCGACTACCTTGAAGTTTGAGGACTTCCATGCTGAGGAAGACAGAGGTTGCCAACTACCATGAAGTTGAGGGCTTGCGGGGATAGCAAGACAGAGACTTCGATCTTCGTTTCAAGGGCTTACCCTCGTGTGGGTAAGACAGGCTTTCTTGAAAGTATAAATCAAGGGACCTTTATCCAAGGTTGTTGGATACCCTTCTCTTTGGGTTAAAAGACTTATATATTGTTACTTGTAGTTTTACTACTTGTTTATTTCCGCTGAATTTTGTATTATAAGGAAAGTATAACTTTCTTGTACTTCCTTAATTGTACTCTGTTTCATTTAGATTCTATACGCTTTAAGGTAGAATCTCATATTGTAATCCTTTGTTAAGTTTCAATTTCCAGAACCATATTTCTAGAACATACTTTCGGAATCTCTTTCCGAGTTTTCATTTCGTGTTAGAGGTGTTGTGAATATACTTAGTTTTACTTTGATAATCTTAGCTCTTTCCATTACTTAAGGAAAACATATTTATTCATAACTAACTTTAAAGGTTCCAAAGGAATTTTTAAAGTGTACAATTCACCCCCACCCCCTCTTGTATATTGAGCATCTACATTATTATTTCAATCCTACAATTGGCATCAAAGAAGGTTTATGAAATACTTGTACTCACATATACGTTTTTCTTGATCACATTGTCATTCTGAACTTTGTCATTCCAAACTTTGTCATTCCGAACATTCTCATTCCGAACTTTGTTATTACGATTTTTTTCTACTAACAAGTGTGTGTGCCAATGGTTATTTTAAGTACGGCAGGAATTAAGGTTGGTTCCATTGATAATCTAAATCCTAAAAGACCACCAATATTTTATGTTAATGATTATGAGTACTGGAGAGATCGAATGAAAAATTTTGTTATCAATACTAGAGTAGACCACTTTGTTATGCTTACTGGTGATTATAAAATTCCTGACAAGGAAGTAAGAACTTTCACTAACCATGAAAAGCAAGAGTATCAACTCAATTATAAGGTACGCAATACTCTACTGTGTTAAATGACTAGAAATATATATAGCCAAATTTCTTCTAGTGAAGTAGCTAATTGTATCTGGAAGAAGTTAGAGGTTACACACTTTGGAACTTCTAAAGTGATTGAGACTAAGAGAGCTATGTTTAGAGCTGAATATCATGGCTTCAACTTTCTGTATAGTGAACCAATTTGTAAAGTTCAATAGAGATTTATGACTATCGTCAACAGATTACAGTCTATGGGAGAAAAAGGATTAGATGACGAAGCACTTGTGGATAAGATAATTGATATTATGCCCAATGAGTGGGAATCCAAAAGAACTACTATAGATGAGAACAGAAAGGTCACTCAAGTTTCTCTAGATGAGTTATTTGGAACTCTTCTCCAACACGAAACAATAATGAAGAGAGATGCTGACAACATCAAAAAGAAGAATGGAAATGGTGCTATTGCTTTTACAACAACATCAAATCAGATGAAAGCTAAGACTCCTAAGAGAGTAACCAGATCCAAGTCTAAGAAAGTTATTTTCCAATCTGAATCTAGTGAGAGTGAAATCTCTGAAAATGAGTTAGCAAATCTTGGTCGAAGGATGAACAAGATAGTTGTACAAAGAAGTTTCCAATCCAAGTATATGAAAAATTAAAGGAAAGATAGGAAAGACGGAGAAGTCACTTGTTATGAATGCAAGAGAGCTAGACATATTAGACCAGATTTCCCTTTGCTCAAAAAGAAAGAAAGGAAAGAAAGGCATTCAGACAGGAACATAAACAATTATTATAAAACCAGTGCTAAGAATGTTCTAAAAGCTAATGATACCTGGAGTATCGGTGGTGGTGACTCTTCAGATGAATCTTCTGATTATGAATCTTCAAGACAGAAGAATCTTGGTCTTATAGCCAGATTACCTATTGATAATCATTGTTTTATGGCTATGGTATTAAATGATGAATCATTGACCAATGTTTCTTCAAATTCTAATGATCGTAAGTATTATAACTCTTCTGATGAAGAATCCTCTTCTAATGAAGAAAATACTTTACCTACTTATGAATAAGTCTCTAGGTTTTCTAAACTTCTTGAAATTGAGAATTCCATACTCAATAAGAAACTTGATAAGGCAAACTCTAGAATTATATTCTTACAAAAGAGATATCAGATCTTTCTAAAGATCTTGATAGAAAAATGCTGATTTTGAAAGTATTTCAAAAAATCTTGAGGAAGTAAGTTCTGAGAAGAACAAACTTTCTAAAGAATTAGAAAAAGTAATTTCTTATAAAAAAATTATCGAGCCTATCTCTAGTTCTAAAATTAATTATTTTGAGGATAAAACTTGGTTATAAAAATCAAGTCTGAAATTTTTTCCTTTAAGTAGTATTTATAAAACTTTACCCATGGTAAAGAAAATTTTGATAAAATGCATTCCCAAATACGACCTTTAAAAAAAATCTGGATTTGGTTATACCCATGCAAAACCATTTTTTAGTAACAATTATTTTGTTCCTCAAAGTGCCCCATTTTTTACTAAGTGTCAATGTGGTGGTCATTGGGAAAAGAAAAGTTCCTTAAACAAAACCCAATCCTTAGGATTTCACAAAGCTTACTTTTCCAAGAAAATGTGGGTTCCTAAATTTTTGTTATCAGGTAATCTCAGATCCAAACAAGTTTGGATACCGAAAGTCTAATTCTCTTATTGTTTTCAGGAATATAAATAGAATACCAACAACAACATGTGGTACATGGATAGTGGATGTTCCCGGCACTTGACTAGTACCAAAAGCTATTTTGAAAAGATTATCAAAACGAAAGGAGGAAAGGTAACTTTCGGATATAATGCTATGGGAGAAATTGTCGGTATTGGTAATATTGTTCTTCTTGGTAAACCCTTAATTTCAAATGTTCTATTTGTTAAGGGTCTTAAGCACAACCTCATTAGCATAAGTCAGTTATGTGATGAAGGATACCTTGTGAATTTTAGGAATGATAAGTGTTTATTTCACAATTCCAAGGAAGAATTTATTCTCTCACCCAACAGGAAATAGAATGTTTACACTTTGAACCTAGAAGACCTCAGGAGTCATGATTTACCTTGCCTAAGTGCAATGGAAGATCATTCCTTGTTTTTTCATAGAAGACTAGGTCACTGTATCCTTAGAAACCTATGTAAACTCTCTAAGATGAAATTAGTTAAGGATCTACCGGAGCATAGATTTGATTCTTCTAAAGTTTTTTATCCTTGTCAATATGGAAAACAACATAAATCTAGTTTTAAATAAATCGGTGAAGTCTCGACAACTGATGCATAACAGTTAGTGCACATGGATGTTTTTGGTCCAACAAAAACTGGATGCATTAGAGGCAAATACTATGTGTTTGTTCTAGTTGATGATTACACTAGATTTACTTGGGTCTATTTTCTAGCAAAGAATTTGGAAGATTTTTCTTATTTCAAAAGTTTTAGAGCTCAAGTTAAAAATGAGAATAACCTTCCTTTGAAAACTATTCATAGTGATCATGGAGGAGAATTTCAAAAGTCTGATTTTGAAACTTTTTGTAGTAGAAAAGGTATTACTCACAATTTTTCAGCACCTAGAACTCCTCAACAAAATGGTGTAGTTGAGAGAAGAAATAGAATTCTTTAATAGATAACAAGAACCATGTTGAGTGAATATTCTATTGCTAGACATTTCTGGGCTGATGCTGTAAGTACTGCATGTTATACTATAAAACGAGTTTTGATTAGACCTTTTCTTAATAAAACTCCTTATGAGTTATGGAATGGTTTAAAACCAAGACTATCATACTTAAAAGTTTTTGGTTGCAAGGTATTCATTTTGAATACTAAAGATAACTTACATAAATTCGCACAAAAATCCAATGAAGGAATTTTCTTAGGTTATTCCACAATATCTAAGGCTTATAGAGTTTTTAATAAAAATACTTGTACTGTTGAAGAAACAGTGCATGTAAAATTTGATGAGTCTGATCCTTTTGTTTTTAAACAATCCCAACCTACATCCTCGGATGTGTTTTCAAAACTAATTGTCAACCTTTGATAGAAGAACCTTCTGATAAGGAAAATGTTCAAGAAAATACTTCTGTAATATTTACCCTGGAAGACTTTCTACCCTATGTTGATGAACATGCTTTTCAAAACCCAAATCAGGTGTTTCATAAGAATCATCTCAGTGATAGTATCATTGGTGATGCAAATCAACTTGTAATAACTAGAAGTTCCTTATGAAATGAAATAGAACATCTAGCATTCCTTTCCCAATTAGAACCCAAAAGCACTGATGAAGCTTTAGGTGATGATGATTGGATCAAATCCATGCAAGATGAGCTAAATGAATTCGAAAGGAATAAAGTCTAGATCTTGGTTGAAAGACCCAAGGAAACAGTTGTTATTGGAGTAAAGTAGGTTTTCAGAAACAAATGTCATGAAAATGGAGTCATAGTAGGCAATAAAGCTTGACTTGTTTCTATAGGCTATAATCAGCAAGAGGGAATAGACTATGAAGAAACCTATGCTCCAGTAACAAGACTTGAATCTATCCGTATTCTACATGCCTTTGCAGCATTCTTTAATTTTAAACTTTTTCAAATGGATGTGAAATGTTCTTTTCTTAATGGTTATGTTCAAGAGGAAGTTTTTGTTGAACAACCTCATGGCATTGAAGATACAAAACATCCAGATCATGTTTTTAGACATACCAATTCTTTTTATGGTCTTAAACAAGCCACATGATCCTAGTATGATAGACTCAGTGGATTTTTGCTTCAAAATAACTATGTTAAGGGAAATGCATATCCAACCATTTTTATAAAGAAAGATAACAAAAATGTTTTGATTGTTCAAATTTATGTTGATGACATCCTATTTGGCTCAACTCACCAATCTTTAACCGACTCCTTTGAAATTATAATGAAATGTGAGTTTGAAATGAGTTTTATGGGTGAGTTAACATTTTTTCTTGGTTTTCAAATTTCTCAAAAACCAGAAGGAACCTACATATCTCAACCTATGTATATTAATGATCTTATCAAAAAGTATGGTTATGAAAATACTAAGAGTATAAATACTCCTATTGGTACCTCAAATTCTTTAGATCTTGATGAAGTTGGGAAACCAGTAGATCAAACATCTTTTAGATGTATGATAGGAAGTTTAATTTACTTAACAGCTAGTCGACAAAACTTAATGTTCTCAGTATGATTATGTGCAAGATATCAATCCAATCCTAAGGAATCTCATTTAAAGGCAGTAAAAAGAATTTTTCGCTACCTTAAGGGAACCATGGATCTAGGATTATTTTATACTTCTGGAAATGATTTTTTTCTAAAAAGCTTTTCTGATGCTGACTTTGGTGGATGTAGAATGGATAGAAAGAGTACATCCGGAACTTGACATTTCTTAGGAGATTCATTAGTTTCTTGGTCCTGTAAGAAGAAACATTCTATAGTACTCTCCACTGCTGAAGCTGAATATGTAGCAGCTGGAAGTTGTTTTGCTCAAGTATTGTGGATGCAACACACACTCAAAGATTATGGCTTGAGCTTTACTAAAAATCAAATTTTGTGTGATAACACAAGTGCTATTGCCTTAAGTAAGAACCCTGCACATCACTCTCGTGCAAAACACATAGATAATAGGCATCACTTTCTTAAGGATCACAAACAAAAAGGAGATATCATTCTTCAGTTTATCGGAATGCAAGATCAACTTGATTATATTTTCACAAAATCATTACCCCCGATAGATTTGAATACATTAAACAAAAGTTAGGAATGATAATTGTATGATATTAATTCTCCATTAACTTCTTGTTGAAAAATTCTACTAATAGTAATAAAATCCTCTTCATAGGGGGAGTACATTTGGTTGTTAGAGTTTTTTTTAAATAAAAATAAAAATAAAAACTTCCGGAAGTAAACTTCTAGAATGGAATTTTCTGAAACTAAAATTTCCAGAATGGGAATTTCCAGAACTGAAATTTTCAGGACTAAAATTCTCTGAATGAGAACTTCCGGAATGAATGTATTCGTAATAAAGACTTCCGGAATGGAATTTTCATACTAATAATTTCATAACGAGATTTCCGGAATGGAGATTTTTGGACTAGAGTTTTCGTAATGAAGTTTTCGTACTGGAACTTTCATAATGAACTTTTTTCTTCAAGAAGAATATTACAAATTTCGAATAATAATTCTTGTCAATTCGTAAGTTATGATTTTCCTACTTATAGATTTTTAATCAAATTTTGCTTACTGGTATCTTCCTTGTTTAGTTCGGATTCTAGTTTTTCCTCAAATCCGAATGTTTTCTTTAAAAAAAACCTCAAAATATCGGAGTCAAAAGTTTTTCTTCTGGAATTATTCTCAAACGTTAGATCAGATCAAAGTATTTTCAACCATTTGATGACTTTTGGAAGACCAACGGTCAAATTCTTTGACTATAAAAAGGGGACCTCGAGACTCGTCCCACATCGGTTTTTCAAGATTTTGTGTCTCGAAGCTCTGCTGCTCCTCTTAAGGCCGGTTCCGAACCTTGTAAAGCCGATCCAAATCCTACTGTTTATTTCATTCCGAATGTCTGTTGAAGCAACCTCTCCAGATATGTCTACTATCAAACTAATTTCAAAGTGGTTAGTTTACAGGGAAAGGTTAGTTCATCCAGATTTTTATAAGCTTGATTCACTTATTTCAAAGAATATTAGACTGAATGGATGGGAAGATATCTACATAGCTAAGTCAGATAAACAGGATCTGGTTTATATTGACTTATTGATAGAGTTTTATGAGTCTGTTTCCTTCTTGGTGGAAGATGGCGGAGAAAGGTTTTCTTTAAGTCTTATGGGAAGACATATAAACTTTCTTACTCTAAGGAAGCAAGCCTGGTTAGTATAGAAAATGAGGGAGAAGATGAACTCTGTTCTCACAAACTTCCTGATGTGAAAGGAAGTTTCAATAAGGAGAAGGCACTGAAGTGTCTTGGGCTTAAGGATGATTCAACAACTAATATTGCTCGGCTCACTCTGAATAATAGAATACTTCAACTATGGGTGTAAGGTTTTCTGGTTCCGAGAAGAGGAGATAAAGAGAATCTGAAGAAGAGTGATATCTAAGTCCTAGATTTCTTGTTAAATATTCGAAAGATAAATCTGATAAGGCATGTCTTGGTTACAATCAAGAATATTAACGAAGGAAATCTGAGAGATCAGATTATGATGTTTCCAGCATTACTGTCTAAGTTGATTGTTCGATGCTTAGAATCTTTCAAAGTTTCCTGCAGATCAATGATCCAGAATTGCAAGCTCATGCTTGTCAGTGATGATACACATAAAAGAATGAAGAAGGGTTTTTCTAGTGAGTCCGGAGAATTTTACCCCCTATCCGTGGAGGAATTTGAAACAGCTAAAAAAGAATCTCCGGAACCATAAAAAAAGCAAAGGAAGAAGAGAATGTCTAAGGAAGTAGTTACTGATGAAGAAGTTCCTCAGCCTAAGGAAATTGAATCCGCACCACCCAAGACGAAGAAGCAGAAAATCTATACAGATGAAGTAGCAGCAAAGTGGAGGAAAGATAAAGAAATGAGGAAGGAAGGGGATCCCCAATTCGGATTGGACCCTACTGAGGCTAAGGCATTAAAAGAAAAAGATAATGAGGATCTAGAAAGGAAATCCAAGGAAACGTAGTTGAGAAAGAAGATGACTGAAGCTGAACTAGTGCAATCATTGCTAAAAGATAGATAGTTAGCTTCCGAAAGGCTTCCAGTTCCGGAAACTTTCGGTGTTGAACCTTCTTTACTAGAAACTCCAGCGAAAAACTATGTCACTCCGGAAGAGGACAAGGGTAAAGGAATAGTTGTAGAAGCTGAGAAGGAAGTCACTGAGGAAGTAGAGGAAGAAGAAGAAGAAGAGGAGGAGAGTGAAGATCTGGATACCATGATCAAGAAAGTACAGGACTACAAAGATAAGGCTGAATCCGCAAAGATAGTTACCTCAGGAAAGGGAGATGAGGAAGCTATCAAGAAACATCCAGAAGAAGAAGAAGAAGTGAATGAGCTGTTTGATGAAGAAGAATCCTATGAGAGGAACTTTCTTGAGGAAGGAAAATAAAGACAGAAATCAGATGAGGATCATATTGTTCATGTTTCTGAATCTGAGGAAGTATCTCCAAATGTGCAATCCATTCCGAAATCTGATAAACGGAAGAAAACTCTAATGGATACACCCATTAAATATGTCATCAGAAGGAAAGAGGTTGGTGGTACCTCCAGAAGGATGCTGATGCCTATTGAAGAAGAGGAATCTCAAAAAGAAGTTTCTGATTCAGAATCATCATCCCACAGGCATGCTTTTGTGGTTCAATCTCTGAGAAAGTTGGTGGACACAATTCCGATTCTTCCAATAATAGATTCTAGATGCCAGTTGCTGCAACAATCTATGAATCAAAAATCAGATTCTTTATCCATGGTAATGGATAAGTTTGTGAAGTTGGAAGCTGAACAGAAAAGTTTTCTGATCGATTATGACGTGCATAGGATGTCATGCAGTAAAGCAATGAAGTGGTCTAAGACAGTTGATGAATATTTAGTTCACTTTGAGAATTTTCAGGCTGAAGTTCAAAATGCCTTTTAAATGGAGGATAAAAAAGTTAATGAGATTTCTAAGAAGTTAACCCAGGAGCAAAATTTCCGGAATCAACAGGTCAGGGATCTGAATGGGAAGCTTAACTCAGTATCTCAAAATTGGAAAACTGAAAGAGATTTCCGGATTGAGTTTCAACAGAATATGGAAAAGCAAGATGAGTTGTTGATGTTTCAAAAAGAATCCTTGGAGGCTCAGGCAGTGGCTTTAAAAGCTCAAGAAGAAAAGGTAAAATCCTTGGAGAGGCAACAAGAGGAAGATCAAAGAGACTTGAAGAAAATCAAAGCCTTGTTGAAGCAGCTCATTCCGATGGAAAATGAAGACAAATGAATCCACTCTGATCTTTTGTTGTAGTTGTCTTTCCTTGTATTTCTTCCCCAACTCTAATGAAATGGTTATCTGGTTGTTTTGTATCTTTTTATATAATAATATTTCAGGTAGCATACTTTGTTTTCCATTCCCTTCAATTATTTTTGAAAATCACAATGGGGGAGAAGGAAAAAGAACTATTCCTAAGGAGGAGAAAGGAAAAATTTCTAAGAGAAATATCTGTAAAGAAAGGGGGAGTTTCCCACTACGAAGTTTTTTTTTCATTCTTACAATAATGAAAACTCTACTCCAAAAACCCAGAATACAATCCTTAGAGTTTCAATGCCTAAAGGGGAGTTAGTTGTATTCACTTCTATCTATGAACAAGGGAGATAAGTTTTAATTTTCAAAGTCTAATGAAATTTTTCAAAATCCTTATATTCTTTTTCAAAGGATGTTTGTGCTTTCCAAAAAGGGGGAGATTGTTGAGTCAATAAGGTTTTCCCTATGACTTTTCCATTGCTTCTTGTTTTTAAAATCACAAACACCTTATACTTAAGCAAATATTATTTTTACCCCCATAAGGAAAATTTACTTCTTTAAGGAAATTTACCTTAACCTATATTTTCTTATACATAGCAATTTTATTCTTAAACTCAAAAACCGGATTCATAACCAAATTTCCGAAGCCATATAATGAAAAGATTTGGAGCATTCTATTTTCAGGATCTGAATTCTGGATATGATCTGTAATGTAGTTCTAATCTGAATTCTGGATTCCGAACTCTGAAGAAGTTCGACTTCGAACTCTTAAGCAGTTCAACTCCGAACTCTTAATTAGTTCGACTCCGAACTCTTAAGTAGCTTGACTCTTAACTTCTTAATAGTTCGACTCCGAACTCTTAAGAAGTTCGACTCCAAACTTTTAAGCAGTTTGACTCCGAACTCTTAAGAAGATCGACTCCGAACGTTTAAGCATTTCGACTCCGAACCATTAAGAAGTTCGACTCCGAACTCTACAGGTTCAGAATTCGATCTCTGGTCAAACTAGACTCTGAATTCCTATAAAACAAAATTCAAACATTTCTTAAAATAGACTTCAAACTTTTGACTTACTTACACTCCTAACTTTTGATTTAATTACACTCCGAACTATTGATTAGCTTTTACTCACAAATGCTTTGTTTCAAAACGATGTCGTGCATTCAATTATACATAGCTTGTTATAAAACGATGTCATCTATTCTATTTCTAATTAACTGTTGGTTGAGTTACACGTGTACATGTCCCTTCGAGTTTCTTGGAAAATATGACCGTTGGAAGAGGGAGCTGACCGTTGGAAATTTTCCTATAAATAGGAGCTCATTTGAATGAGCTCAAAAACACAAAACAGAGAAGTTGATCGATCTAGATACCACACGCTGCTAAGGTGATTTATAGAGAGAGAAATATTTTCATGCCTTGTGCGTACTGAAACACTTGTTCAGTTTTTGCTTCGTGGGACTCCGAATGTTGTTGATCACATTCGAGGACTTCCGGGGATAGGAAGACAGAGGTGTCGATTACCTTGAAGTTCAAGGACTTCCTTGCTGAGGAAGACAGAAGTTGCCAACTACCTTGAAGTTGAGGTCTTGCGGGGATAGCAAGACAGAGACTCCGATCTTTGTATCGAGGGCTTACCCTGGTGTGGGTAAGACATACTTGCTTGAAAGTATAAATCAAGGGACCTTTATCCATGTTTTTTGGATACCCTTCTCTTTGGGTTAAAAGACTTATATCTTGTTACTTGTAGTTTTACTACTTGTTTATTTATTCTGAATTTTTTATTATAAGTATATTATAACTTTCTTATACTTACATACATGTACTCTATTTCATTTAGATTCTATATGCTTTAAGGTAGAATCTCATATTGTAATCTTTTGTTAAGTTTCAATTTCTGGAACCATATTTCTGGAACCTACTTTCGGAATCTCTTTTTGAGTTTTCATTTGGTGTTAGAGGTGTTGTGAATTTACTTAGTTTAACTTTGATAAACTTAGCCCTTTACTTTTCTTAAGGAAAACATAGTTATTCATAACTAACTTTAATGGTTCCAAAGGAATTTTTAAAGTGTACAATTCACCCCCCTCTTGTATATTGAGAATCTACATTATTATTTCAATCCTACAATAAGTCACTATTTCATAGTTCTGATAGGGATTTTACCATGGTAGTGTTATATATTTGACAAAGGTGATGTGGGTTTTGAAGTTATCTTATCTCCACATTTACTATTCATACAAATCTATCTAGGATGTTGAGTTTACAGAATGATACCACACCCAATTTACAATATATTGAATCATTCTCTTTCCCACTATGATTATTTCACAAACACATTAGGTTTTTTCCCTGCCACACTCAAGGCCAACTTCTTTGTGATTTCCCAGACTCACCTTCGGCATTATAGATCTCTTTCATTCCTCCATGAATCTCACTAGGTCAACCCCATTACTATTAACCAAAACTGGTACTCTGCTATGGAATCATCATCTTATTTTAATCATTGAAAATTCAATGAAACAATGGTAATGTTCTTACACCTCCCATTTTCTTTCGCTATTGTTTATTTCATTTCAATTTTCCCTTTAAATTTCATAGATCTCTTTTGTTGGTTCAACTAGAAAAACATTCTATTTTTTATTTTTGAACTACATTGAAAGATGTTTTGAAGCTTTGTTATCCTATACTAAATTTCTCATATTCAATTAATTGTTAATTTATTTATGATAATGATTAATACTTTACCGTCATCATTGATAATGATTTATCTTCTATTTTTATTTTACTCATTTTTTGTGCTTAGCTTGTGTCAAAAATCTGCAATAGAAGTTTCTTTATTAGTTGAAAGGGTCTTAAAATATTCTTTTAATATATCATCCTCTTATTGTAGTTTCTTTATGATATTGAAACCACTATTTGTTTTCTATGAGATGGATTTCACATATTTTTTATTTCATTAATGTTTTGTACATTTATATCCTTACTAAACAACGATCTAGCTCAGTCACTCACTGTTATGGCTTAGTTATCTCCATCTTTGAATCCTAAGGAAACTTCATATATAGGCACATTTCAATTAAATACTCATTCCATGGAACCTAATTGATCAACTATACTATTTACTATAACCAAACCCTTTCAATTATTTATATCACCAATTGTAATTTTATAATTGACCAGAAACATTCTACAGTTGCGGATGTGGTTGATTTCATTTTAATTTTCACTATAAATTTCACACATCTCTGTTGTTGGTTCAAACATAAGTGCATACTGTTGTATATTTTTGAATAACTTTGAATTATGTTTTGCATCTTTGTTTTCCCATAATACATTTCCCACATTATTTTAATAATGACTTTATTATTAAAAATTATTAATACTTTCTTGGCATTCATCATTTAGGTTTTATCTTTAATTTGGGTTCTACTAATTGTTTGTGGATAATTGTTTTCAATAATATTCAATGGATTTTTCATCATTAGTTAAAATGGTCTTAAAATATTCTGGTAATATTTCACCAACTTATTTTTGTTTCTTTATGATCATGAAACATTTATTTAATTTATATGCAACTGATTTCAACTAAATTTTATTTCCATTAAATTTAATACATGTATATGATTCCTAAACATGGATCTTGATTAGTTCCTTCATTGAGATATCTTGGTTATTTCAACCATTGGCTCCCACAGAAATATGATATCTAGATAATGTCTAGTTGAATACTCAATTACATACATATTCTATCAAACCTAATTGGTCAACTATACTATTTATTGTAATTAGACCATTTCAATTTATTATTTCATCAGTTGTACTATAATAATCATCCAAAAAAACTCTTCGGATATAGATGTTGTTGATTTTGTTTTAAATTTCCTTTTAAATTTAACACATCTCTACTTTTGGTTAAAAACAAAATGATTATTGTTTGTTTTTTAATAACATTGAATGATGTTTTCCAGATTTTTTAACCCATGATACATTTCTCGCATTCATCTAATAAAAACATCATTATTAATAACCATTAATACTTTATTGGCATTGTTGTCTATGTTTTATCTTTAATTTGTCTTCCACTCATTTATTTTGGATAGAATGTTTCGAGGATATTAAATGGTTGTTTCAATATTAGTTGATGGGTTCCTAAAATCTTCTAGTAGTCTTTCACCCTCTTGTTGTAGTTTTCTTTATGATCTTTAAATTTCTATTTAATTTCTATGAAATTCATTTCACTTATTTTTTATTTCGATAAAATTTAATACTTGTATATCATTACTAAAAATCAATATATCTTGGTTCCCTCATGGATTTGGCTTGGTTTTATCCATCTTTGACTCCTTAGGAAACTTTATATCAAGAAATATATCTGTTACATACTCATTCCATCAAACCAAATTGATAATCAAGACCATTTACTATAACCAGACCCCAGAAATTTATTATTTCATCAATTTTACTCTTATAATTGTCCAAAAAAATTCATTCAAATGTGGATGCCCAATGAATACTGGAAAGTTCTTCTAATAGTTAGATTGGGTAGTCGAGTTTATAGATATAATTACTGAAATCTACTAATTTATTGAAATACAAATTTTGTTTACCATTTTGTTTCTTTTAAACAATAAATATGTGAGGGGTTGTATTTTATATGATCATAATTTCTTTCCTTGAAATATGTCTTCCATTATGTGATGATGAATAACCATGTTATCACCACTCTCTTGACCAGGGTATAGTACATTTCAAGGTTCTTCTAGATTAGAGCATTTGTTCTTTCCCTTAATGTCTAATAGTCTCTGATATGTATACCCATTTTTAAAATCATAAGATCAATAATATATTATTATACATTTATTTGAGATGTATGAGGCATCTCCAAAGTTTTTATAATGCACATTCCGTGGATAGATGAGTACCGCATTGATTCTAAATATATAATATTGTAGTTCATATATAGTGGTTTCTCTGATAAGGATGTTTTCACTTCATGCAATGATTTTCCATTTGTTGGATTTTGAATAAGAAAACCAATTAAATACTTCTTTTAAATTAAAAATTATAACTTATATTTAAGTATCTTAATATGTATAATTCTTTTTTTGGGCTTAAATGTTCCCCTGATATTCTTTTCGAAAAAATATTGTTCTTTTTCCACGATGTGTATATCTCACATAATTATTAATCCATCGATCTAATTGGTTTAGAATAAAATGTATTAAGGTAAGTTTTTTATTTTCCCTCTTTTTGGATGGATTAACTCCATTCATATAATTGGTGTGGATTTCAATACATTTTTATTATTTTCTATTAAATGTATATTCAATGTATCCCTTTTCTTAAATTTCTAACTGTATGTTTCAGATTATGTAATGGATTCTTATGTGTTAGTTACATATAATTTTTCATTATGACAGGTTCACTATATAGTATTCAAATATATTTAGTTTCCTCAATTATTCATTTCTGGTAGTCAAACCATTATAATCCATTTCATTTTTGCAAAAATAATTATATCAGTATATATATTTTATGCTTTGATACATGAGTTTTCATTGATTTTAAATTGAATATAAAAACGTGAAAAGGGAAAAAACATTACATGTTAACTTTTACAGAAGTTAATTCATCAAGAATCAGTATATTTAGGTATGTTTACAAATTTATAATTTGTGTCCTTCTTTTTCTAAATTGAAAATTCTAAACTAATTTCTATTCATACGTGATATGATTATTTATCTTCAGTTATATGCATTCATATTATATTTACATTAATGTGTGTTCAATACTGTTTTTACACAACATATTTATCACAATTAAAGAAAAAGTCGGAATCTAAAGAGTTTGAATTAAACATATCATCAACAGGTGAGTGAGGATGTAACACCCATGGTTTAAGGTATTTCACTATTTTATTATGTATATTTATTTTTATTATATGATGGTTTTATTTTTCTTAGGATGATATGGGTTTTTTTATGTTTCTTATGGGAGAATAGTTATAGAATGAAATATTATCTCTCTGGGCTTAACACATCCATTTTCTTTTGTGGTATTAGGACCATGTAAAACAAGTAATTCCTTTCAATTAAAAATTATAAATTATATTTAAGAATATTAAAATGTGTTATTCTTTTTTCCAGGCTTAAATGTTTCCATGAGATTCTTTTTGAAAAAATATTTTTCGCTCCCCATAATGAGTATATCCTGCTTAATTATAATTCCATCAATGTAATTGGTATAGAATGAGATTTATTAAGGTATGGTTTTTGTTTTCCATCTTGCTGGATGTATTAACTCTAATCATGTAATTGGTGTGGATTTCAACAATTTTTTTTGTATTTTTCTTTTACATGTGTATTCAATGTATCAATTTTTTAAATTGATAATTATATATTATATATTATATAATGACTCCCTATGTGTTAGTTATATATAATTTCTCATTCTGATAGATTCACTATACTGTATTCAAGTATATTTAGTTTCCTCAATTATTCATTTTAGGTAATAAATCCATGGTTATCCTTGTAATTTGAATAAAAATAATTATATCAGTCTATATATCATATGCATTGTGACATTATTTTTAATTGATTTCACATTTATAGAAACATATAAAAAGGAAAACAATAAACTTCATAAGTACAATTTTATTTAAGATAATTCATCAAGAATTAGAATATTTAGGTATTTTTATTAATTTCTAATTCATGTTTTTTTATAAATTAAAACATATAAACTAATTTCCATTCATATATGATATGTGTGTTTTTATTCAATTTTTTGAATTCAAATTATATTTACATTCAATTTCATTTTATAATGTTATAACAAAATAAATGATTTAGAATTAAAGCAAAAATTACTATCTAATTATTTTGTATGAAACATATCATTAATAGGTGAGTGAGGATATAACAAACTTGATTTATGGTATTTCTCTATTTTATTATGTATTTTTATAAAATAATATGGTTTGGATTTTTTGTAGGAAGTTATTAGTTTTTTATGTTTCTTAGGGGATCTCAGTTGTAGACTGAATTATTATATCTCTAGGATTCAAAACATCATTGACGTATCCCATGGTGAAGGTGTTTGAAGGATATTGAAATCGTGATTTTTGGTTTTTTGATGCACATATTTTTTAACATGTTCTTCTTTTTTTTCTAATTTTTTCTTATATATTTTCAAGAATGTTCATATTTTATTCAATATAGGTACATGGATTCTATTCATGATCACTATCATATTTCTTGCTTTGATGAGTATATATGGAGTTACTAGAGTTAATGAATATTTCTTCTTTTCTATAGGTACATGTTTCACATCATTTTTAATCTTTAATGCTTGCATTCCAAGCCCTGAATATATAACATTAATTCGGCTAGCTAGAAAAGGGAATCTATTAGAGGCACCATGTATGTCTAATATTTATCTTCATGTTGTTTTGTTGTTTTAGTGTTTTTGAAATGGTGAGTTTGGTTATTTTAAGTGGTTCATATTATTTTAAATGGTTCATATTTTTTCTAATTTGTTTAAATTTTTTTCAAATAAAACCATGGATTATTCCATATAGGTACATAGATTTCATTCTTGATTCCTATCAAACATCCTGCTTTGATGAGTACATATCGAGTTACTAGAGTCAAGGATGTATTATTCTTCTATGTAGGTACATGATTCACATCATTTTACCTCTTTTAAACTTCCTTTCCAAGCCATGAATGTAGAACCTTAATGCGACTAAATGGAAATTGGAATCGATGAGAGGATCCATGTATGTCTTATTTTCCCCTTCATGTAGTTTTGGTGTTTCGATGATGCTAGAATTGTGAGTTTTTTTAGAGGTTCATGTTATTTTAAGAGGTTCATATTTTTCTCTAAATTGCTCATATTTTTTTAAACAGGTCTATATTTTATTCCATAAAAGTATAAAGATTGTGATAGTGATTACTATGCTATTTCCCGCTTTGATGACTATATATGGAGTTACTGGACTCAATGATGATTTATTATTTTCTATTGGTATGTGTTTCACATTATTTTCCCTCTTTGAAATGTCCTTTTCAAGATCTGAATGTAGAACATTAATATGGATGGCTGGAAAAGGGAATCGATGAGAGGTGCCATGCACATATACGATTTCCCATTATGTAGTTCTATATAAATGATTTTTACTCTAACAAGGTATTTTTTTTCAATTTTCACCTAACCACAACATGTTTTCCTACTTCGAACTCTAGATGAATCTGGATATAAAAAGATTGATTTATTTAATAATAAAAACAGCACATTTAACATTGTTATGTTTTATGATTATAAAGTGAAAGAGGTGTTAAAAGAATCTGAAGATTTAATTAAGCAAACAAATGCTTTCATTACTTTGGGGATAAATTTAGATTAACAAGTGGTAACATAGATTAGAGGAGAAAACAATGAAATTTCCACTTCCCCATTTTCATGATCTAGACAATTTAAAAGTAAATTCTTAATTTTTAATAATTGTAAAAAGATTAATTCACTTTTTTAGTCTTTTTTCTCTAATTTTTGATAAATATTTATAGGGGGTTCATTGTTGCATAAAATTTCTAGAAGAGTAATGAAGGATAACAGGAGAAAGAGCCCATAAGTAATGATGTAGAGACAAATCAAAGGAAATTTATCTATTAATTGAGACAAGATACCAATTATATGGATGTATTAAAACATGTAAAGGTTTACATCACTTCAGATAATATTTTATCTAGTTATGAAGGCATCCTCATGGGGTTAAGGCCTGGATATTCATTGTGTGAGGTAGAAATAATGAAGGTAGAAGAACTAATGATGCATGATGCAATTGGTTTTTACCATCATCATAGGCTTCATAATGTCTTCTAGTAAGATGATAATATATTAATCTATAGCAGTTTACTTCTCTACAGTTGTACACGTGGTCACCAATGATTATTGAAACAGATTCTTGAATCAATTGGAATTTTCAAAAATCAAGATGATGTCTAACAAGGGCCGAAGTAATAACATATTCATAATAGAAGTATTTTGAATGACTCTAAAGATAGTGTTAATGAAGAAAAATTCTTGAAACTCACAAATGGTGTAATAAATCATGGTAAACAATTTGTATCTCAGTACCCCAAATGAGGTAATTTATAAATGAGACAAATAGTTCCTGTAATTTGAAAAGATTCCCATTCGAGATTAATTTATCTTTCTAGACCTTATTTGTCCACAGGTTAGTAAACTACATTAATTAATAATTTATCAAATGTAAATAACTTAAGATAATGATGATATTGAGACATCAATAATCAAAGTGACATTATTTTTAGTATCTACACTTCATTTTCTCATTATTTTCTATCATTTCATGTTGTGCAGATGACAAAATTCTATGACATGTAGTTTAGCTCGGTTGAGGGATATTCTATTCCAATAAGTTACCTACCTCCTGAAATTATTTATGGAAAAAAGAAATATTGGGAGAGAAAAAACCATGTTTTGTGATATTTCTTGGATACTTTAATTTTACGTGTATAAAAAAACCTCTATAATTATTTTGATATTGCTTATTGATATATTGGTTTAATAACAATTTATTTTAATTAAAACATTAATTAGAAAAGTTTTTGAATTAATAGAACAAAGACCATTGACCAGTTGTATTTATTTGCGAAATAAATATATCTTTTCATAGTTTCTAGGATTGAGTATCAGGATTAATTCATCTTCAAACCCTCCCCCATTATATATGGGGAGATCATGGATGAATTCCAAGGCAACATTATGTAGAGTTCATGTATGATGACACTCATCATTGGGTTGTTAGTATCACACAATGATGGAACCATAATTTTCAAACCACACACCTCATGTCTCTTCATGTGTTAGTTTGAGTGTGTTAAGCTAGTCATTACATAATTTTATACCAAAGTTCATCACAGAAGACATCCCATTATCTTTCCAAAAATATAGTTTTTGTGAACTTGTGATGTAACCAGTGAGAGGAAACTCTTATTGGTAGTCGGTTCTCTAATTGTACAAGTCTAGGAGTATGATAGAAGCAGAATAATAGAAAACCCGAGTGAAATATTTAGGAAATCAAGGATCCAGGATGACCCATTGAAATGAGATTTGGGGATAATGATTAGAGTATGCACCATGGTTAGGGAAGATAATTTGATTGTAATGTCCTTATATTCTATTTGTATAGTTTTCATTGATCTATATAGTTCTTTCATCACATATTTTAAATCAATTGGTTGTTTTTCATACATGCATCTCACAGCATGCATTATAACTCTATGAAATTTACTGGAATATATTACTTTATAAATTTTACCCTATAGTGTTGTATCATACTGAAATGAATTGGAATATACAGTGTTTAATGCAATTTATATTCCCTTATATTGTATTCATTACAATTTTTTAAGGAAATATATATAAAATTAATCATTTTTTTATATCCCTTTCAATTTTCTATTTAAATTTATTACATTCACCATTAACTCCAAAAATAGTGTCCTAAAAATTTATTCTTATATTTCTATTTTCAATATCAGTTGATTTGTGTATTTAATTTGATAATGTTAGAAAATATTTCAATAAGAAACATGAAACACATGAAAAATTTCTCTAACCTTATGGGACAAGTGTTGTGAACACTTTTTAAAAACTATTCTCAAACACAACCTTAGTATGATTCCAATTATACTCTATTTCCCAACCATATTATTTTTATTAGGCCTGCACTTTGTGGTAATACATCATATATTTTTTCTCTTTTGAACCATAGTGGTATGTGGTGAGATTATGCTCTATCATATAGAGCATAGATTCAAGGTTACGTGTCTCCTTATAAATTTATTTCATACGTTTCCATTACCACCTTATTTATCTTTCTATAATACATTGGTCTAAAGATTTTAGTAACTCCAAATTATGAGCACATGTATGTGAATTTTTAATTAAAATGATTATGCCATGAAAATGCACGGGTTGAGTACTAGTTAAAATAAATAGACCAACCATATTTAAGAGTCCCTTTCAATCCATTTGAATAAAAATATTATTAGTTAAAATAAAATCAATAAGTTCAAATGCAATTAATATTGTAAAATATAATCCCAAAATATAACAAAAACCCACTTTTTCATGGGAAAAATGAAAAAAACCAAATTGAATCCATCGAGAAATATAATAGATTAACCACCAAAAAGCAAAAAAAAATATCAGAGAATATGAATATATTTCAACTAATAAATTTTAAAAATGGTTCTAAAACAATCGATTTTATTAAAACGTAAGGTATTTATTATGTTAACTTCATGAAATATTGATCAACAAATTTGATAACCTCTCCCTCCCTTACATTTAATATTAAATATTATCCCCAATGATAAAATTCATATTGGAAAAACTATTTTAATAGTTCATGTTCAAAATGGTTTTGAAATTCTGTAGTTAAAACACATTTACAATGGTGGTAGTTAAGTTTTAAAATATATTTTACTTGATGAAATAATCAAGAAAAAAATTAAAAGCATGTAAATATTTTCGCAATTAATTACTTCAGAGAAATTTTAGAGTATATTAAAGTTTTCAAGGGAATTTAATTTTTTAATGTTAATGTTAAATAATATTTTCAATCATTTTCAAAACACCCATGCATTGGAAATATATTTCATATAAAAGAGAATTAAAATAGTAACAGAAACCAATAAAACATTACAAATTATTTCTGCATGTTTCAACACTTCTAAAATAATTTTCATCCATTTAAAATAGAAATGTCAGAATAAAAATATATGTGAAAAAATGGATATAAACCCCCTTTTTTTTAAAAGTCACATTCCTTGATTTTTAAGAAAAACACTTACCTTTATTTCTTCTTTAAAAAGCATATGATTTCAAACAGTTGGGTCTCCAATATTATACTTATTCAAAAACTCCATGGTTGATTTGATTTGACATTCCATCCATACACAAAACTGAATGATATCATAAATAAATGTAGTGATTGTAAGTGTAATTTTTTCTATTAAATCATTCATGATTCAACTAGAAGAAAATAAAGTCACATTTATTACTATGTTAAGTAAAGTAGAAAAGAAAAATAAAAATTAAATACCATGGGTTTCCTACAATGAAATGTGATATTTATAGTCTTTGTCCAGATGTCCCCACTATAATTCTAACTGTGTTTACTATAGGGTTTGATTTCATGATGATTATTTTTTAATTTTTGCGACATAAAATTCATCAAGACCTCTAAGAATTTCTAAAACACCATCATCAATCAATGTTTTCATGAATACTTCCAAGGCTATAGGACTAGTCCTTCTGGCATCAACTATTTCATTAACAAAAATATCAAAAAGGAGGCAAAAAATACTAGATTTATTCCTAGAAAACACACAGAGATATATAAAAATAATTTTATAGTGTTAACCCGTGCTTGATGGATCCAAACATTCAAAAAATGAGTTTACGAACTACTGCATCATATTTACTGACTCCAAAAGAATCATTTTTATAGTGTTTCCTTGTCAAAATAGGAAAAGTTATTCTTATTATCTCCCAAAAATTCATTATGTTCATTGATTGAAAAGTTTGTTTTAGAATAAATTATTTCAGTCGGGATATGTCTGATATAATTCTCTAGAAATTTATTTATATTTTCACCTTTAACCCCCTAAAAATATTTGTAAAATGCAATTTCAACATCCAAAGTAATAAAAGAAAACTCATGATTTTACATAGACTTGAAACTCTCAATCACAAGTGAGATCCCTAATATAATAGTATCATAGATCTCAAGAGAAAATATGCAAGGATCTAAATACATATTTGGTATAAGGGAGGGTGTTTTCCCACAAATAGTGAATTGTGAGTGCTAACTAACAGTATTAGAAACATGTTCAATAAGGGAACCTTAATTATCTTCAACTAATTCATGATTTAGTGTAATTATTTTATTGATTCTTCTATTATGATTCCATTAATATTTCATCTATTTAGTGGAGTCATATTTAAAAAAAATTACTCTAATGTGTTAATCAACTAAAAATTGAATAACATCCCCAAATTTTTTAAGATTATCCTTATTAATTTCAAATATAAATAAATATCTAGACACATAAATCTAATTTCATCTCTCTTCTAGTGTGTATTTCATAAAATAATTGAACTCCTCTTGATAATCAATAACATGAAAAATCAGTTTTACTTTTGAAATATTAATTTGTATGTCATCTTCTTTTTTAATAAGTTTGGTGATGGACCAGTTTTATAACTATATAGAAAATAGAAGTGTATTTTAACTCCCTAGGACCCAATTTTAATAATATGTAGTAAAAGATATGATTGTCACTAGATTCATAAAAATAATTTTGTCACTCACTTTATCTTTTTTTAAATGGAAAAAAATCTTTGAAGGTATTTCTTTTTTGTTGTAATTTTCATTAAAGTACAACACTATATTATTCATTCGGGATAATGGTATGAATTTCCTCCCAATTTCTCTTATTAGAAAAACAATTATGAAATTTTACCTATGATGGGATTTTATTCACACCCTCCATAGATGGAATGTTCAAGTTGAATGTTATAAACATTTCATTAAATAGGAGAGATTCTTTTTCATTATTTTAATTTATAACCTATTGTGTAAAGAAGATGGGTTTTGAAATTTGATGTAAAATAGGTCAGTCCCCAATCACATTCTTCATCCATCCTTGATCATTTCCCATTTAATCTTTCATTTACAGTATATATTTCAATTTTATAGTTAAGTGCAAACTCATATTGGATCTTGTTTTCCAAATTTTCATATTTATCCCCTTTTATATTTTTATTCTTATAATAATATCAAACATCTATATTAACTTCCCTAGGTTGTATCCTGAATTATTCTGGTGTTTTAGACTATTTTTTACATTGAAACCCATAAAATTTCCCCAGGGATTTAACTCTATTATACATGGTAGATTTACATTTTCTCTAATATTCAAGACCTTAGTATGTTGGACCATTTTTAATTTCGGGTTGTGGATCCAATAATATGTATCTGTTTTTAGGGAACCACGTTCACCCGACATTTGGTACATTAAATCACTTATTTCTCCCTGATAATTAGAGGCCCTGGTTGGGAATCCATGGGTCGCATCTTATTTTTTAACTCCCTAATTTATGCAAGACAGGCTAAGGTTGTTGTTGAATAAAAAGTTGTAATTGTATGAAAATGGGTCAATGCTACCCGAGTTTATAGCCAAAAAATTTAAAAAATTAAACTTTCATCCTATTTAACTAGTAGATACATTTTTCTATATCAATAACTTATATTCCCAAACATTTTAAACTGATTATTTTTCTATGTAAGTGGACTCTCTTGACCGTCATTATAAATTTTATTAGTTTGAGAAATTGTCTCAAATTTGTGAATTTTTCTTCTCCTATAACTTTTATGTTGGGAGTTTTTAGTCTGTTTATTAAATAGTTTCTTTAATTCCTTATACTTTATGTTGGAGAAATCAACATAAGATGATAGATCAAATATGGTTTGGCTATAAGGAATGAGACTATTATAAAATGTTTCCATCTAGAGGTGGTAGAAATTTCATGATTGGGATACTGTCTTAGAAGGAATCTAAGTCTATTTGAAGACTAACTAAAATCTCACACTTATATTAAACAAAAACTATATTTTTGTTCCTTACTTGTATAGTCATATTCAAAAGGTATAATTTAATAAAATTTGTGATAAAGGTCTAGTTCCAATTATGAAATATCTCCTCATCTAGCTGTTAGAATATACTCCTAGCCTTACCCAAAGGTAGAATAGAACGAATATATTTTATATCTTCCTTATTAATTCCCTGAAGGTTAAGTAGATATAAAATTTTATGAAATTTTATAATGAAATTAAAAAAATAATTATTTTTTATTAATTATAGACTTGCAATATGGAAAAATTGAACTTATTTATTTTATGATTTCTCAACCAAGGAGTTAGCCTAATTCATGTGGGATTACTAAAAACAATTGGAAGATGAAACTACATATTCATTTGTCTCTCAACTACTTGATCTCAAGGGATAATCATAATGTTGTTTTGATTTTGGACCACAACTCACTCATTCTAAATGTTCTCCATTTCAATATTTTATTTATTCTTAAGGAATAACTTTTTTAAAATTTTTTTTGAAAAAATGAATATTATTATTTTATTGAGGATTCCCTAGTGTGAATTAGTTTTGAAATATTCAGTTTTAGATTTTTATAAATATGCAATTAAAAAATATATTTTCAACGTTTTTTTTGAACCAATTACAGGTTTTTTTTTCTCTTCTTTTTGGGATTTCTTTGTTCATGGTCAAAAGAATTGTTCCCTTCCAAGAATTCCAAATTCTGTTTTGAGTTTATTGAGTCACATAAGATTTTTATTTTTTCCTACATAGAAATGATATAGAATTATGTAGGTTCTAACCCATATGGAAGATTTATTTGTAATCAAAGAAAACAACCAAAACAAATAAACAAAAAAAAGAACCAACAAAGAAGCAATAAAAGAAATTTTCAAGTGTTTTTAGAGTGATAATGTTATTTTTAGAGTAACCCAAAAACTAATTAGATAATAACCACAAAGTAATAATAAAATGTGGTAAAAGAACTAGTATTTAAAAGACTATAATACTTAATTAATTAATTGATTTTTTACTGATACAAATTTAGAAAGTATGCTTCTACAACACAGAAAATAAATTTTTAACAGGAAAAGACACCCAAAAATGTGATAACTGCTCTTTTTGGAAGTGACCGTTCAAATGGATTGATTTTGAATTTTCTAATTCTAGAACTGTGTCAATAGAGAATGAATTTATCCATGAAAATTTGTAATAAATTTTCAATCGTCCATTAAACCTAAAATCATGATTTAAAATATAATTTTATTAAAAGAGTTTTTATTTAAAAGTTATCCATGAAAAGAATTAAAATTATTCAAGGTCACCCATATATGTTTCTTTATCATTTCTAAATTGATTCTCGTGAAGAAATAAATTCCATAGAGTGACTATCTAATCCAAAAAATAAATGAGAGACCATAGTAAATGAATAAAATTACACCAATATTATTCACATTGATTTTTGAAGCCCAAGAAACTTTTAGTATGATTTGGTATAATAATTTTATAATAAAACAAAAAAATAAGAAAATAAGGTGGAGGAGTAGATTATTCTCTATCAAGATTCTTAAATCTATAAGATTCATATTTATATCAAACCCCAGGGATTAGGCCATTAAAAAAATGTTATGTCTATCCCTATAGCTCTAAGAATTTTTGTGAGAATATACTAAATATTTTTATTTCCCCTGTTAATTAATTATCTCTACTGACTTAAAGTCACCACCTTAGTTTCTGTAACAACCCTACTTCCATTAACTCTTTATATTTTCAATCATTTTCTGAATTACATATATTTAAATTAATTAAAAAGATCTTGTAATGGATTTTGGACTCTTTAAACTATATGGACTCTGGTTAAGAACTAACATCATTAGAACAGTGCTGAAAAACATAGGATAAAGAGCCACTGAAAACCAACAACTAAACTCAACATTCCTCGATGTCAAAGTTTATTCACATATAAAGGGTATTCAATCAAGATCAATCCTTCATTTATTATACTAACATACATTTAATCTTTCAAATGTGTTAAACTCAGCTTTTCCCAACACCATCACTCATCTATGCATTGAGGACATTCCTTGAGAAACTTTTTTGAATGCATATTTGGTCATTTAGAAGCATTATTTTGGAGAAATAATTCAAAATCATCTCTAGTGAATAGACTTATAGAAAAAAAATCTCAAGAACAATTATCTTCATCCACATCTACAATTCAGGTTTGTTCCAAATGTGATGAAAATTAAGATGATTAACATCACAGGTTAATGAAGTCATTTTTAATATAATACTAGAACATCATCTTTCCATCAGGTGGAGTTGAGTTCCCCACTATTTCTGAATCACAATAAATATTATTCAATCCATTTTTTTGGGCACCCTATATTATTACCTCAGGGACTTAGTTGATTTTTAGAAGCAACTACATCATCATTATCTAGCAAGGAACCTCACTTGACTAGTGTGCTTCATGTCTTGGCATCATAGTCTCAGTTCTTCATTGGTTTCTGTGGTCTTTGATTATAATAATATTAGTGTTTTGAGAAGCCATCTTCTATAGCTCTACCTGCCATAATTTCATCGGTTCATCACCAGTGAAACAACTACACATCTAGTTTCATGATCAACTGGTTGTTGAGCTTTAGTATTAACTAATCAGCTGTAATACTTACTACAACGACATGATCCATATGAAAGTTTGAAAATGATTTTCATTCTGCATCATTATCATGAACTGGAGAAACCCACTACTGTGAATGTAGACTACTTTATACATATGTAAAATTCTCCTTTACAGGACTCAATCACTTACAATAAAAAATTCACCTCTTGTGATAACAATCAATTAAAAATATAAAATTAAATTTCATGTATAACAAAATTCTAAATTAATGAATATATTTAAAATATCGATATAAAAAATAAAAACATAAAATTTGGAAAAATAAACTCAAAAATAATAAACCATGTATATCGACATCTAAAATATGTTTTAATCAAAAATATCATAACACAATTGAAATATTTTTCTCTAAAAACATTTATTACTTTCATACATGAAGATCCATATCCAATGAAAAACTACACTTCATACACATAGGGAAGCTCAAATCTGAGACCTACCGAATACTACCACAGGTATGCACAAGGGGGAGCTCAAATTTGAGGCCACCAAAATACCTCTATAGGGATGAAACCTCTCAGTTTCGCCCCATTGGGACAAAATATATGAATATTAAAACATGGATCATTTGAACAATTGAGGACAAAAATTTCTCATTTTTATTCAAATATCTAAGGGAGATAAATTTCATCGTAGAATTATCAAAATATAATTATTTACCATTAAAACACATTCTTGCTTCAAAAATAAAATTATTTTCCAAATTAGATGAGGTAAATAAACAACAAATTAAATATCCATCAAATTATCTACCACATAAATTATTTATTATCTTAGAGAAATCAATTAAACAAAATAGTTTGGAGTAATTTAATCTCAATGGTAAAAGAATTATAATTCCCACTAATAGGTTATTTTGAAAAATTATTTCTATCATTGAATTTATTACATAAAAATGGATGATTGATCACACAAAAAGAAAACAAATTTGTAAAAATTTTGGTTTCATATTTTGAATAGGATGACCAAAATAGAAAATTTTGAAAGGATTTAAGTTTGTGTAAATTTTCTTCCAACAGTTATATCAACGTTGATTTTTCCTGCTTGGTAAACAAACACACATAATTTAGAACATATCATAATTAGACACCACTAATGGATAATAGAGTATAATAATCAACAACACAACATAATTAACTCATCCAAAAGTTGTAAAATAAAAAAAACAATCTGAATTTGGAGTTCAGTTTTAGTGAAATTGAATTCATATATAATTATTTTAAATCAAATAAAATATTAAATGTTCAATTCATATCATAAAAATTACTCAAAAAATGTAACAGAATAATATTCTTTCTCAAGAGATAAATGAAAAAACTATTACCTAAATGATTTTGTGTATAAAAAAGAGAAAACTAACCAACACAACATGGATAAAATAATTCAATCCTAAGAAAAAAATTCATCCAAAAAATATAAAAATTGGTGCCTAAAAATTATAAAAGTTGAATGTTTACAGGATTTCTGATGTATAAATCATTAAATAAATCATTACCAATTTGATGATCGACCCCCCACATATAAAGTTCAACCTTTTACCCAATGTTGAACCTCAATTATGAAGAACAATTGGAACAGTTTATGTTTAAAATGGGTTTTCAAATCCGAATTTCAAACACTTTCACTAGGGAAATAGTTATGTCCACAAATAAATTTTCAACCACGAAATGATAAATTACACAATTAGGTTATGTAAAGGGTTTTCTAACCTTATACTTCAAAAAACGTTTTCTGAATATGAAATGTTTCCAAGGAAAGTTCATGTATTAATGTTAAGGTTCAAAAATATTTTCAATTATTTAGAAACAAATAACACAATGCACATAATTTCAAAAAAAATGTAATTCTAATAGTTGAAGAAACCAATATAATTTAACAAATGACTTTATAATGTCATAATAATTTTAAATAAAATTCCAACCATTTAAAATAGAAATAATTGAAATAAAAAAAATAAGTACAAAAATAAATAAATGCACACTTATTGAGGAGGCATCATTCATTGACGTTTATCCAAAACACTTCCCTTCTTTTATTCTTGAGAAAACCTCTTCTTTCCTAACCAATGGAAGGATCATGAGTTACCTTCCAGGTAGTTCTATGTTTATATTCTATTGATAAAGTTTCATCTTATATTTCTAACGAGGGTCACTCAGGGTTATGATTTATCTATGATATTTAGTTCACTATTTTTTGACAACACATCATTATATACTCTTACAATTTACAAAAAAAACTATAATCTATCAATTCTTTCTAGAATTCTTTCATGTACATAGGACAATGATTTATACCTAGAATTGTTTTAATACTAAAAATGTTAGAGAAAAAACCAAAAATTGTATACATTACCATATAAAATTTACCATTATGGATAAATATAATCTAACAATGAAACCTCATAGTTCAGGTATCCAAATATTCAAAAATAGGGGTAAGAACTGCTAAAAAATTTTTATTAACTCTTAAATAATATCTTTTAGAATTTTATTTAGAAAAAAATAAAACCATCCTCAATATCACCCAATAATTCTTTAATTTCATTGATTGAAAATTCTATTTCTGAGTAGATTTTCATAGTTGGAATAGATTTTTTATCCTTCTCGATAAATATATTTAGCTTTATACAATTCACACCATCAAAATATTTAGACAACATGGTTTATAATTTTAAGAGAAAAAATAACCTCAATCATTTCCATAACCTTGAAACACTCATTTTCAAGTGAGAACCTCGTTGTAATAGGCTTAATAACCATTAAATTGTACAGCCTGAATTAGTGTGAAATCACTAAGAGAGAAAGGTAGTGAATTAGTGATCCCTTTTATTTCTAAATTTTATTCCTTTTCAATTCAACATCTATGGACAGTTATAGCCTAAATATACTATTCTGGTGCCTTTCTAACTCACCTCAAATAATGATGTAAATCAATGCAATGCAACATAAATAATTACAAGGTTCGGTAAAACATATAATACCTACCAAATTAGTGATTCCCCCTAATAAGGATTCTCTACTATAAATTTTTTATTAACTACCATGGAAAATATAGACTCACAATGCATCATAACTCCTAATTCAACATTGGGGGTAATGATAATGTTTTACTAGAGTCCACTAACAATCCTTCCCTTGATTCATACAAGAGGGTCTCTTTATTCCTCTTCATAGTGCTACCATAGTCGACACTAGTTATCTACTACAGATTCCTCACATGAGGGTAGTTATAATGCATCACATACTTTTCTCTTATTCAAAACATGATCCACTATAAGACAATATATTGATATCCCTTCACAAAATTATTGGATTTGAATTTCATTTTTACCCTTCATGTACCTTTTCATCGATGTTGGTCTTGTTTAAATAACATCTTGTAGTTGTATATAATCATCTTTTATAGTCTTTTCAAATTCAAGGGAGTTAATTCCTTCTTATGATAGCTAAATACCCGGTCTCACTTATCACTAAATACTCAAGAATATATCCATTCAAATATAGACCTATGATTCAGTATCAAACTTCACTATACACTATAAATTAAATGCTTATATCTTCTTCAATTATCAATCTTTATGCTTCTTTAATTCATTATATGGACTTCTCACTATAGGTTTATTTTAATGCATGCAAGGATGGTGAATAAGAACTGAAAAAACCCTAGGAAATATAAATTCCATACATTATTATTTTAGGTTCTTCTCCAATATGTCTTAAAATACTCAGAAGTCTCAACAAGAATGCACTATTTTCTCATTTAAATAAACTTGAAGGTTCATGCAAAATGTCTTCCCGAAGCAAATAAAATTCTTCACATGCTCACCTGAATGGGTCTAAATGTCTAACCTTCTTCTTCATTCAATAGAAACCATTTTGTAAATATTATTATTCTTGAGTTATTGAAAATATTTGCATAACTCTATACATCTTCACTTTATAGGATGTATACACAAGGCTTTCAACATCATGAAACTCTTGAGTGTGAGTGATAATCAAGAGGTTGTGGGATACTCTTCTTCATCATGGAAGAAAAGTTATTCGCGGAACTTATTTTTATGAAACATAATTTTTTTATGGCATTATTTTTTTGAAAAACTATATCTCTCTTCAATTTTTAGTAACACATCATCATCCATACCTCTATTTTTATAGGTGTTTTTTCACCACCATTATTCTCACTTCTATACCTCATCAAGGATCTAAGAAATATTCCATGTTTAGGTTGTTTTTAAGACCTTAAGGATCTCAATAATGAATTATTCTCACACATCATACCATCTCAAATCTTCCGGATGCTAGAAAACATGGAATCTTAAACATTATGATCAATATTTTCTATTTCGATGATGTCTCGCATGTATAAAAACCTTGAACTCATCCATTCATATATAAAACGATGTCGTATCTTCATATTATCCTTGGTCAGTAACATTTTCATCAAACTAATTCATTCATGCAAGATTGAGATTTCATGAATAGATGATCATAGCCTCATCGGCTCAGTGTCAAATCCTTTGAAAAACCATGAAATCTTCATGTTCGAGCATCATTGATTTAGCATGCATATCCCAATGAACAAAAACCCTTAGGTAAAGGTTGAGTTTGAATATGATCTACCTCGTTTATCACATGTAAATAATAGATCTAAACGAATGACCCTCATTCAATCCATATATTTTTATGGTGGAGATTTAGTGCTACAATTTGTTGTCTCGCGTCAATGTTTAGTGAGGTTGAGGAATTCTTAATAAATCAATATTTTCGACTTCCCGCTTAAGTTGGTATTGGAGTTTGGAACCCAAAACACACACGCACACACCTCTCCCACACTGTCATATTACCCCAACACAGTTTCTATAGCAGCTCTATGCACACACCCATGCAATCTCCTTGGCTACAATACATTCCCAATCTCACACCCATCGCACAGAGGTGTCTATATTGATCCTCTCTCACATGGTTGGCCCCCGAGTCCCACATATATAGTTAAAGGGATACTTAGTTAGATAAGGGTTTTCTATATTTTTTTTGATTACCCATTAATATTATTAGTAATATTCTAATTATGGAATATAATACTATCCCACCTCCAATTCCTTCTACAAAAATCATCATGTAAAATAAATTTATTTTTTCACGATCTTCATTAAATTCATTATTGTTGAAAATAATCTTCTCACACCAAATTCGTATAGAACATGTTTTTGGCTTTAAGATCGTTTCAACAATCATCACATTTATATGGGGAATGGTAATTCTCTTTAATTAATCTTGTAAAATATACTCATAATAATCAATAGACAGTGGTCCTTATTTACAAAAAATACAATACAACTCCACTGGTCTCAACAAGGAAGATTGGTAAAATGATTTGAAACCAAATAGTGTATAAGGGAGGGGGTTTTATAAAAAATGAGGATGTATGGGTACCAACTACATACCAATGAAAAATTTTCAAGATAACTGAATTATTCAAATTTAACAAATTCATAATTCGTATCATTAGAATACCTAATATTTCTCTAAATCCACAATAATATTTACATATATTTAGTTGAATCTAGTTAAAAATTATTACTCTTAATTTCTCATCCACAAAACATTTCATTTCATATTCAAAATGGTCATGAGTATCCTTCCTAATTTTATCTCTGGAAAAGTATTCATCCACATTATTCAACTTACAAAACTATTTTAGAGTAGATTTATTAAAAAAATAAACTCTTATTGTTCACCACAAACATGAAAAAAAAAATTTCCTTATGAAAAATCTATTAAATTACCAGTAGTAGCAAGGAATTGTCTACCCCTGAAGAGTGATACCTTATTCTCACTCTACATTTTTAGAGATAATTAATCAGTGTAAAGATTGAGCTTCCCCACATTAACAAATAGGCTATCCACCCTTATAATGGGTTTAGTGACAGATTTTTAAACAAACTCTAGAGAAATAGAAGAGGATTTAAACTCCCCAAGAACTAATTATACAAATATGACGTAAAGTAAAAGGTTAAAACTAGATCATAGGTCACACAAATAATTATGTTCCTCAATTAAATTTATTTTATAAGGGATAATAGAGCTTCTAAGGTCATTAAATTTTGAATGTAACTTTTTTTGAAAGACAACACTACATTCCTCATATAATTTAATGGTATATATTTCATCAAAATTTAATTTAATAGCAAATTATTTTATAAAATTTATTACATATTCTTGGAGTTTATTTGAGAATTTTGAAAATTGCATGTCTAGGTTGAAAGAATTTAAAATCTTAAGAATGATTAGATAATTCAATTCATTATTTTTTTTCTCAGTTATTTGAGGGAAGATAATGAGTGGGGAATATTGATGTAAATATGTTTAATACTCAATCATAGTCATCTTTTTGAATTATTTGATCATTACCAATTTAATATTATGTTTCTATTTATTTAATTCATGTGGGGAGTCATGTTACTTCAATGTGTTGATCTTTCTATTCCCATATCTATTTGTATTCCGTTATATATTTTCTTACTTAAAACTTATATCTCGGCTTCCCGATGTTGTATCCTAAATTATTACTATGTTTTTAAAGTAATTATCCTCGTTGAATCCATCACATTTATATTATATTTATATCTCTTTTACTATAAAACATTCCATTATCACTCAAAGTCAGGTCCCTAGGATATTCGCCCATTTGTAACTTGAGATTATGGATCCTCAAAACAGTGTCAGTTTTTAAGGAAAAAGTTTCACTGAAAATTTTCTATATCAAACCCCTTAACTCCCTTTAAGAAATAGAGAGATCAACTATATATTAGTTGTTAAATTGAGTTCTCAGTTACTTGTAAAATACAAAGGCAACAACAAGTTTTTGAACTCCCGAATATATACATGGTTTTTTGGGGTTTTCTCTAATTAGAGGGTTTTTATTATTTTAAAATGGGTCAACATTACCATTGACTTTATCCCAGAATTCCAAAAAATGGGCATTTTAATCTTATAGAATGGGTTGATCAAAAATATGGAAATAATTAATTTTTTTCCAAAACACTTCAAAAAGATTTCATTACTACTTAATTAAACGATCCTAACCATTATTAGATATTCTAGTAGCCTAACCAAGTGGTTCACTCAAATTAATTTATCTTCTCTTAAAACATTTATGTTGGAATTTTTGAACAAATTAATTAATGATTTTATTTAATTACATATCTATCATGTCCGCTAAATCATTATTAGTTAATTGATCATCTATGTTTTTTAAGGAATGTGATCATTGTAAAATGATTCCATCCAGAAATGGGTAAAAGGATGATTATTGAGAAACTACCTAATAAGTCCTCAAAAATATATCATAGTTCGCCTGAAAACAATCACCATTATCTATTATAAAATCATTTATTTTGTGAAAAAACATCAATGGTCATATTACTAATATATAATTTCATAAAAAATACATAAACTTCCTAGTATTAGTTATAAATTTCTCTTTATCTAGTTGATAGAACACTCTCACAGCCTTTCTATTAAGTTAGAATTAAAATACTATAAGTTTCTTCTCTTCCTCACGAATTCTTTGAAGATGAAGTTTTATCATTAAAATATAATGGCCCCAAATGAATTCAATAATGTTGTCATTAGGTGAACCATTATATGATAGAAACATATAATGATAGCATTGATTCATTTTATAGTTTCTCAAACTACGAGTTAAGATAATTTATGATGGATTACAAGAAACTATATACAGTTCAAAATAATTAATTTTGTGTCTCTCTACTACATAATCCCTAAGTATATGTGCAATGATATTATAATGTTATTCCACAACATTCTCATTCTCATTGTTCAAAATTTATATTTTTTTGTTCTTATAAGGGGACTATTTTTTTCAATTTTAGGAATAAAAGAATCTTGTTCATTTTTTAGAAATAAAAAAGAGTTCTTTTAGTTATGAAATATTAAGATTTATCTTTTTCATAAGAAGAATAAAAATTTGAAATGTTTTTGTCAAAATAGATCACATTTTTATTTTGTTTTCTCTAATTTTTTGTGTTTTTTATTTCTTGGTCACATGAATCCTTCCCTCAAAATGACACAAAATTATGATATGAGGTCATTAACTCAAATAAATTTATTTACTTATTTACCTACTTATAACTAATATAGAGGTATGTAGATTAGGGTCAACAGAACATGGGAGATCTATGTGCAATCAAAGAAAAAACATGCAACAAACAGTTGAACAGAAAAAATAAGTAATAAAAATGATTTTGAACTGGTTTTAGAATAATAATTGGATTTTTCATGTAACAGGAAAACTGAGTAGATAAGGTCCTCAATGTAACATGAAATGAAGAAATATAATATGTACCAAATTGAGTATAAATGTAGTTGAATTAGGGGATTTTATATTGATACAAATTTTGAAAAATGTTCTTTAAATTATTAGATGAAAAGTTGAACATGCTACCACTTTATTGAGAGTTGGACCTATAAATCGCTCAATTATGTATATATCAATTATTGAATTGTATTAATAATGAAATAAAATGGTAGGGAAAATCAAAAATTATTTTTTAAAGGATCCCAAAAATAATATTATTGATTGAAAATTTTCTTTTTTCAAATTTTTTTTTTACCTCAAAAACATATTCCTGGGAAACATTAAAATGAATAAAGAATTACCTTTTATATTAATTTATCTTTTTTCATGATTATTTTGATGAAAGTAATGCAATATATTAACTAACTAATCCAATAATTAAGGAATTGTGACAGTAAATGAATACAACATCATTAATATTATTACCATAGAATTTTTAAACTAATGAATTTTTTTAAATTAATACAGTATAATAATTCCATAACAAAACAGAAAAAATAAGAAAATGATGAGGAGGAAGAGAGGATTATTCTCTATAAAAATGTCCATAGCTTCGAGCTCTATCAACGCTCAAATGGTTGAGATCGAGTTCTTTGAATCCTATTATGTATTCCCCTATATCTTTAAAAAATTGTGTGAGAGTCTATATATAAACCAGTCAGTTCCCCCATTTTATGTAATTAAATTCACTAACATAAAATCACTACCTTAGTTTTTATTACATCTGATTGATAAATTTATTTATTCTATCTTCAATAGCATTAATTATTATCTTTTAAACATTTTCATCTTGGTCTTTAAAAAAATCGCATGTTAGTGATAGTGTTTCTTCCTTCAACTATTTTCAATTTCAATGTATCGTTGAATTACTTATACAAAAACAAAGTTCAAATTCCTTACAATGGATTTCATCCTCATCACCCTCCTATTAACTCAAATAAAACACTTAATTTATTTGAACCATGATCGGAAACTCATATTAGAGAGCCACTATAAACTTGGTACTAAGCCCCACCTACCTCAATATTGATGATTATTCACTAGGTAGTCTTCTTCCAATGAGATCAAGCCCTATTTTTTCCCAACATACATGAAACCTCAACAATGTGTTAGACTATTATTTGTCCAACACCAACACTTATTGTAAATTTTATTAAATTTTCATTATATAATAAATACATAGTAATATATTAAACATTTTAATTATTCAAATATTTATTTAGTTTGTTATATTATGAACATTAAATATTATTTTTAACTTCTAATCCCAATGTTTAATATTTACAACTTTGGTAAAATTTTATTCCAATTTAAAAATATATTTCTTATATTCTATTATAATTAATAAATTATTATGGTAAAATTAATTTTTGGATTCATTTGAATGACAAAAAAATATTGTTTTATAGTTAACCATTTTAATTCATGTAAATTAATAACATGGATAATTTTATCCTACAAATAATTATTATGCTTCAAAATAGTTTTTTTTATAAAAAATGTTTTTCTGAATCATATGAGTTAATTATGAAATTAACATTTATAAAAATTATAGATTTTATTTTATAAAACTATTTTTATATTTTAATTCATTATGATCAAATTATTCAAAAATTAAAATTTTACTTTTTTGTCAAAATTAATTATTTAGTTCAAAAACAATAGTTACCATGGAAAAAGTATAATTGGGAAAATATATTTTCTAATTTTTAATGTCCTAATACATTTAAAAAAGGACTCCAATTTTTCATGTGATATCTGGATTGGGTGAACCTCTTCCCCTCCAATATTATACATTTTTGGAGCCCATAAACTTTGAACAGTGACATACCATTTTTAAAATGTAATTGGTACTTCATGAATTAGCCTTCCCTTCACCTACAAAAGGGGATCACTTATGCCACCCCATGATTTACATATCCCTTTGAATTTAATGTCTACGCACTAGAATTTTCCTTGTATTATAATCTTATCTCATGTTCATAATCCTATAGTATCAATAATTTATTCTAAGGCCTCCTTTTCTAAGGATATTTTCAAGATAAATCCCAAGTTCTCTAGGTGATTACTTCCTACTCCTTAGTATTTCTTTATTAATATTCATAATCCTATTTTTTAATAGCCAAAAAATTATAATGGAATCAATATTTTTAATATAAATTAATATTATTATATTAATTTATAAACCATTATTCATTCATTTCCATCCACTAAGACAGACAAAAGAACATCGATCTTGAAAATGTAAACACTACTGCCTCCATGAATTGGTGTTGTTTATTTTTCCTAACACAAATAGTTGAATTATAATGATGATAGATTTGATTAATAAATATGTTTAATATTTCAAAATTATTATTATAAAATTATAATTTATTATATACCTTCATTTTAAACCATTTATTGAGAAATGGAATCATTAATCATTTGTACGGGCAGTATACAACCTCCATGAATGATGAATTTCATCTATAATCACCACCCATCATTGATGTTTATAATAATTAATTACACAAAGATAAATGAAATGTTTGATATGTTTAATCCTCTATAAAATTTATAATAATGTTATATAAAAACATTTAATTACCTACTAAATCATTATAACATGCTCTCGATTCTGTCATTTTTACCACTAACTTGAACAATGTTATAATTTTTGTATCATGACTGATTAAGGAATGTTAAATAATGAAAATATCATGTAATAATAAATTATTTAATATGTTTTAATTATTCAATAAATTTTTTATTAATATCAACTATATTTATTAATATACCACCTTTTATTCGTTAATCACGCTGAAGCTAGTTCACCACAATTTATTTTATCATGTATCATATTCATGTGTCTTGTACCACCCTAATCCATTTTTCCAATCAAACAGTGCTTAGGGATGGTTGAAAACTATGAATTAAGTGCGCCTACACATTCATCAAAGGCCAACGATAATAATCTTGGAAATAACGATATGATAGTGTGACACTTTACAGAATTGCGATGATAATAATAATGTTCTATATATAATAATAGCATCAAAAAATACTATAATAATTGGATTTGTAAACGAATATAGATGAAGTAAGAAACAATAATAATAAACAAGATCGGCATACCATTTATAGAATTAAAATCACATGATACCATTTATAGATGCATGAATTCATGATAGGTCATAAAAGAAAATAATAAAAAGGGTCACCAGTGGAACACCATAGTTAATACATATATAAGGATTCTTATGAAAAAATGACTAAAAAGTAACTCCAGCTGATGAATGAACCTCCATGGTCCCTTACCATCCATCACATGAAAAAGATTTGACCTGATCAATTCTTCCTCTTAAGCTCATTCCCTTACCTGATCATATGAGCATAAAGTCTACACATGTCCAAAAGGTCCCATGTAGGGTTTGAGAATTATCTCCGCAATCCCCCACCAAAATGTTCCTAACATACATCTTTGAATATATAGGTGTACTAAAATATAAAAAAAATAGAACATGAAAATCATATAATATATCCACCTTACCGTTTTCTTAATAGACACAATTAAGAAATAAAAATATTTATCCATCACCTATATACCGGTGGTGAAAACGATCCTTAGAAAAAATACCAAGGTATCATATGACAAAATTCATCCCATGTGAACCCTCGGGTTCCAGCTCTAATACTTTCACTTGGTACCTCATTCCATTAATCATGTATTGGTGTCCAAATTTTATTCCTAATAATAAGTAACTGGTCCCTCAGACCCCAACTCCAATCCACCCATTAGATCGAAGCCCAATGTTCAAAGGCACAATGATGTCTGTCCTCCAAATAAAAAGTCCATCGTGTCAACAATTGACATCCTAAGGAATGGAGATATCCTTACTCCAACATAATCTCATTCCAACAGTCCTAATATATGGAAATCCTTATCCCCCAACTAATGGTCTCAACACCATAAACTGATTGCTCCCCACTATCCATGTGGATTTATTTGGAAAGAACCACCAACTGTACTGATGGTCAAGACGACCCTAAGTCGTATCTTATGGTGTCCTATACTAAAAAGTGTGGCCAACCCCACCTCATAATATGAGTCCTACTTATGGGCACATGACTCCAAAGATGTTTCATCAAATCATAGCAAGAAAAAATCACCATCATAGTACCTAATCCACATCACAGAGACACCTCATTTCCTTATGACCATGTCACTCAACCTAATGGTCAATACCATGTCATATAATCCGGTCCATTCTCATAACCTGATGAACTCATCGCCTCAATCTGATGGCCATGTCTCCTAATATATTATAAATATCACTCATCAAATTAGGGCCTTTCCAAACATGAAGAACTATGCCACCACACCTAGATGGTAAATATCATCCCAATCCTTTTCCTGCATCCATCATGTTTCCATGGAACCATCACAGGAATCATAAAAGAAATTTTATAAAAATAATTCCTCTAGCATTATCTTATTAATGTCCAAAGCCTCTCAACATTACTATACAATTTTCAGTCAGGTTGGAGCATGACCATCAGAATCTCCAATGATCAATTAATTAATTGACATGAAAGGAGTTAATTTATAGGGTCTCTCTCGGATAAACCAATAATGTGATCAAGAACATACCACCAAAGCATGAGTGAAATTAAAGTGAAATCTAGGAACCACCTACCATATGTTGGTAGATGATCGCTCTTCTAATATCAGTTACAAAATCATGTTGATTCAAACGAAATTGACATTTTAGATGAATTCACTAAAAACAAGGTAAAACAAATCGCACTAATTTAGCAAACTATATTGGAATTGGATGGAAAAATATAGATAATACGATTAAATCCCTTACATAGGTAGTTCCAATGATATTGATTACTGGAAGAACGAATCCCCAGCAGATAAATGAGTCCAAAGTCTAGAAGAAGCATTATAATGCTCCTTGACTACCCGGAGGTAGAGCTTGTGTGAGAGGAATAAATGAGGGGAGAACCTCTTAAACAAATTTATGTAAAATGGTAATTTTCCCTATTCTAAATGGTTACATAGTTAACTGAGTATTTGGAAAACCATGAACAAACCATGTGGTATCAGTTGTCGTGGCACTACTCCTTGCATGGTTTTCCAAACTATGTGCCAACAGTGTGTGAGCCTCTTCTAAAAACTATATAACAACCTACATGGATGTGCACCCCCTCATGCACAATTTTTCAAACCATGCACAAAGCCAAAGGAGCACCACACAGTTTCCCCTAGGAGACCGCATGGTTTTTTTAAACTGTGTGCCCCATCCTATTCTCTTTGAAATGTTGGGATTCCAATCTTTGATGCACCCAAAACCCACACAAAATCCAAAGACACTTTTTGATTATATAAACCCACATATGAAAAATGTCTTGGGTCTTTGTAAATCTTATAATTAAGTTCTAAATATCTTGAAAATATTTTCTTCAACCACCAAACTATGAAAATTCAATTATGTTGAGGAACTCAACCCAATCTAAAAACTCAGGATGTTACAATATCCCCACCACAACATATCTTATCATTGAGCTATAAAGAATTACTCAAAGTTGGTAACAAACATACCCATCTCACATAGGTAAACCTAGTCTACCTCAGTCATCAAGTCATAGGTCAACTATCTCAAGGCACTCTTAACCTTAGAGTTTACCTACCCCGGTCACATCCTAAACCAAAACTAAAAATTATGATGTTCCTCTAACAATCAATGGAGTTAAAATTCATCCCATGACACATCGTTACTCATACAACCCATTAGGTGCTTTGATCATACCCATTCCATATCTAATACTCATTATTTTCTGAACCTCATCATATGCCCACCACATGACCATGTCTAACATGGTACCTATGATGTACAACATCTCAATAGAACCCCAAGAGTACCCATTCCCATATGGAACCCATAAAATCCCACATCACGTTGTTTCCTAGATTTCAATACACCTATAGGACAAACACATCACATTGATGACTAGATTCTTACACACCTCATCAAAAACGACATCACATCGATGCCCATAATAAATCATGGTTCCATGTATCTCATATATATATATATAATATGATTTGATGTGTCACATACATGCCTTTTTTAGGTATTCTATTATTTATTTTTGGTCTTCCTTTTTTTCTTGGGTTTCCCCTAGAGTTTTTGGTGAAAATAGGTATTTTCAGAATAAGAGTAAGTACTGCATAGTTGGCGCATGGCCAGATGAAACCGGGCACCCATTCCCAGAAAACCCTGTGAAAAAATTCATATTTGGAAAATGGAGAAAACATTGTTGGTGCAACAGTTTGGTAAACCATGCGTCTTGATCCTCTTGTATAGTGAGGGATGCACGGTTTTTGTACGTTTAGGAATATCATGTTCGAATACCATGTGACTTTTCTGGTAATAAAAAGGCTGAAAATCAAATTTTCCCACTTCTAATTTAACAATAAACCACCTCACATTTACCCTGTATGGGATTTTTATCCATAAGAGCTCCCTCTCCACCTCTTGGAACTCTTTAAGTGAAATCTTTGGGTTTTTTAGCTATGGATTTGTCAAGGAATCATCAATTAAGTCTTTATTCTCTGGATTTATCCCCCTTTTAAGGATTCTATTAACTCATTATTGGGTTATTCTTTTCTAGTGGATTATTTGACCTAATGATGATATGATCTTTAGATGTGGTGTGAAATCATGATGCTTATTGTTCAATATTCCCTTTATAGGGTCTTTTGGTGGTGCGATTGTGGTTTTCCACTGGATTCTGGATGTTTATATGTGTGAGGTAGGTTGTTCCATGATTATACATTATTAGAGAAGTTTTACATGGTTTATTGATTGTTTAAAAGTATTCTATGGATTATTTTGTGCAGTGGAAAATATTTTTTGGAAATTTTTTGGGATGCACATGGGATGAAAATGATTTTTCAAAAGGAATGTTGTTATGTTTCATGTATGCTTCATTAAGGTGTCTCTTAAATTTGTTTTTACATTATTTTAAAGGTGATAAATTTATTTCCAAATATATTCAATGCATATATTTTTTTAAAAGGTTAATTATTGAGAGAAATTAGTTTTTTTTCATGTTGGATTCTTCCTTTTCACCATAAATGTGTCTTTGAACTGTGAAAGTTGTGTGAAGCATGTTATAAAATGGAATTTCTATAAATATTAATTTTAAAGGGGATTTTACCATGGAAATGGTTCGATTCCTTATGTGTTCTTCTTATTTTGTTTCCCAATGTGTTTTATAACATTTCCAAGTGGTTTGAAATGTATTTCCAAATGGTTTTGGTGTGCTTGTGAAATGATAAAGTGTTTTGTTTATGGAAACTCGTGGTTTCCATGTGGAATTTGATTGTTGGATCAATTTGAAAGCGTGAAAGTGATGATTTTCTTATGTAACTTCGATTTTTGGTGTTTATTTGTGAATGTGGTGATTTATGTGATATGTGAAATGTAATTTGAGCACCAATGGAATCACATGTATCCAGGTGGGAAAACTAAAACTATTATACATCATGACTCAGAAGTGGTGGGGAACATATTCCTCTAGTATGATTGATTCTAAAACACAATCTAAACATGTGATATGGTTGAAGACTTGTTGAACATTGGATGGGATCCTATCTAGTGGCTTGTGTATGTTAATTCAATTGGTATTGCATTATGTTTTAGGGTCCACTAGAATATTGGATGGGATCCTCTCTAGTCGCTCATTCATATGAATGGTACTGGTAGATGAGTTGGAGGATTTGTATCACTGAGGTATAAGGTTTATAGAGTCGCATTTTGGTAGTTAATTATAGGGACCCACCATAGCTTTCTCTTATGAAACGATGCTTATGTGATGTGGTTTTATCCATTAGGATACTCAGACCATGTTTACCCTTTTATTTCAAGATATCATATTTGTGAAAAATGATTTCATTAAATGTTTTTTAAACAAAGTTTTCATTAAAAAAATTCATGGAAATGTTTCACATATTATTATGAAAATGTTCATGATGATTTTTCTTTAAATGTTAGAGCATGGAATATTTATTTTGGGTTCAATCGTTCTAGGCTTTGTCTCACACCCTATATACAGCTTCAAGTTTATAAATACATTATTATATATGACCCAGGTAAAGGCAATATGTATCATGTTGCTGATCATGAATTCAGTTTCTAGTGTTCAACTTATTTCAGGTGTTGATGGTGGTGGATTTAGGGTAATGTTCCTCTTGTTTCATGTTCGTTTTTGGGGTAGTTTTCTTGTTACCATTCTATAGTAATGCATTTGTATTTGCATAAAATTGTAAAACATTGCATCTAAAAATTTTGCTACCTAATTTGGCTATGTTTAGTAGTTGTATGATGTTCATTATTATTGGGTATTTATGATTATATAAATGGTTGAAATATTTCACAATGTTTAACTTTGATACCCATGAACTAGTTGTCATCTCGTGGGGATTAAGAACACCCTACTGGCCATGCCATGGATTTGGTCGGGTATCAGTTTGGATGGAACCCTATCATGCTTTTTGAGAAATTGTATCAGGGAAGATAATGATTTTTTTGGTCTAGTTATTTGGGATGAGACTAGCTACACCAAATCTGGGATTGTTAGAGCATGAGGCTCTAGATGCAAGTGGGGTGTGTAACGACCCAAAGTTTCATTAATGGAAAATCCCTCTTGATCCAGTTAAATGTTTCTTTATGAAAAATGTTTTTTATAAGATGTCAACTTCTTTAGTTTTATGTTAAGATTTTTGACCGTTACTTTTATAGTCGTTGAACAGTGATCATCTGAGTAGTATAAATATAAGGGTTTAACGAACCCATTTCTACTCTGACAAATGATGTGATGGCCTCATCCAGTATAATTGCCCCTTACGAAGCCCATTTGTCAGAGCTCAGAAAAGAGGTGGCGTCTTTGGGCTTTTCCCTTGACCAAGCCCAAGCTGAGCTTCATCAAGTCAAGCTCGAACATGATCGTCTACGGGAAAAGTGGGAGTTGATTGAAATTACCACTCGAGCGATGTTATCCGAGCCGCCCCAAGAGTTTGTCACCATCGCACACCTTACCCTTAGGTCTTATGCGGCTATTTTAAGGGGTTATGTAACAAATAAGTAGCACCATGTTCATGTACATTATTTTTTTATATAATAATGAATATAATTTCTAGTCATTTTTTGATACATTGTAATTAGTTTTTAAAGTACAATTGGTTTTTTTAGTTATTATTTAATTAAGAATTATATTTTATTAAATTAAAGGATTTTTGAATTAAATAATATTTTAATAAAATATTATTATTAATATTAAATTAATTTTTATTAAATATAAATGATCTTATAATTTTATGAATGCAATTAAAATTTTTATTATGGTTTGAAAGCCATTTCTTTCAAAACCCGTGAATTTTTTATAAATGTCGGTTTTTTTTAAAAGTGAATATTCTCATATTTAGAAAATTATTTAGATAAAATAAATATTATTTTTGGAATCAGGACGTCGAAATTATCCAACGGTGAATTTTTCATAATTTTCTGAGACAGTCAAATTTTTGGGTAAAAATTAAATACCATTTAAATATATAATGTGTTTTATGACATCATAATGACCCAATGGTGATGTAATAAAATACCATAATCCTTATGTTCGGCCAATATATGTTTTATCATTAAAATAATGAGGTTTTGGGTTTGTTTTACTTACTTTTCAAAGCATTAATGGATCCCTCAAGACTTATTCAACACTTTGCCTTTTTAAATTAATTTCCATGGGAGTGTGACTCACCTTCACATAAGCAACCCTAATATTTTAATAAGTTCGGACCTTGGAATTGTAAAATATTGTTTTCCAATTTCCTTTTCCAGAAACCATGGGCAAATACCATGGGATGGTTTGTGGTTTGGATTATTTTAATATAAGGGGTCCCAAACCTAAATAATAAAGAATTCTCTCACCTTTCCTATATAAACCCACCCAAGATCCCACTTCCTCCTCACTCAAAGCCCTTTAAGTTCGTCCAACATCTTCTCTACTCTCTATAATCCTCTCAAGGTGCCCCAAGCTCCCAAGACGCCTCTCACAAGCCTCTCTCTAGCCTTTGGAAGCACACTTCCAAGTAAGGGGTTTTCTTCCTTTCTCATTTTTTTGTCAATTTTCTTTAAGTTGTATTTCCCTTTTTATTTCAATTGTGAATGTTGGGGTATGGTTTCTCACCTCCCCCATACTTCCCTCTTATTGTTTGAATGATGGGAGAACCCTTTCTCTCTCATTAAATTCTTCCCATGTACACCCGTTACTATGCTGAAATTCCGAAAGCAACTTCTCTCTCTTCTTTTACATTCAAGCAATACTTTTGTATCATGAATCTAAATTCCATTTCTATTATTGAGACATGTATATATATGATCTCCTTACTGTAAATTACATGTAAATATGATGAGGAACCCCTTTCTCTCTCATCAACCTTTTTTTATGAATTCTTATGTCACGCTGTTACGCTGCCGAAATCACACCGATTTTCTAAGCCAATGTCTTTGTGTAGTGAATACCATGCCCATTTCTCCATCAAGGGTATTCACCTTTATGCACATTTACATATTGATTATAAAGTTTCATGTATGAATTCCACATTCCTTTATCATGGAAGAAATTATTATGTTTTATGAATCCATGTTTTATGATCCATGTGGCACACTTATGCATGAAATGAAATGTTTAAGAAGGGTGTGCCCTTTATAGCGCTCCAATGCATTGGGTAAAGTATAGTATCATTATACGCCATGTGCAATGAGTGTTTACTCATGCTAATTCAAGTGCAACGAGGGTTTACTCGTACTTCAAGTGTAATGAGGGTTTACTCATACTCAATGTGCAATGATCCTTGGCTCATGCTAATTCAATGTTAAGTGTTGTTGCCACATTTCCATGTTATGATTATCATGCTTTATCATGCCTTTATGTTCATGTTTCTATTATGCTCTGTTGATATGCCTATTTCCTAACATGTATTTCACTCCTCATGTTATTCATTGTTTACTCCCTTACTGGGCTTTATAGCACACCCTTTTCTTATGCATGTCCTCAGGTTATCCCATGCAATGCTAAGTACGAAGGAATGTAGTGGTCATGTAAAGGATGTTTTCAATAAAGATGTTGTATTTCAAGTTTAAAGTTTTTATGTAATTATCAAAATCCCCAAAGACACTAAAACTCTCGATCTTCTTTGTTGGATCAAGTGAAGTTTTATGTAATAAAGCATGTTTAAGTTGTAATAAAAAGCAGGGTTGTCATAGGGTGTCTGGATAAAACACCATGTGACAGAACTCAAGCTGCCATGGGATGTCTAGATTTGGTTTGACTTCTCTCAAAGGTGAGTCCTATAGGTGGGAGACTATATATGGAAATTGGGTGAGATGGAGTGGTTTAGTTGGTATTAATATTGTGATAGATCTATTATGTCTTAATTTATAGATGTTTTTGAGATTTTTTGTTGCTATTGAATATTTTAAAAATGGTGATACTAATGGTTTTCCTTGTGATTATTGATTATTATACCAAGATTCCTCTCTGGATACTTCCAATGAAACCATAGTAAGAGGCTAGATATATCTATCCCTCACCAATAAATTAGAGGTTATTTGAAGAAGTTTTTTGGGTTGTCCAAGCTTTGTGTCAACAAGTGGGATCTGGTCCTGCTCAGGTTAGATAATAAAAACTATGTCATGGAAAGAAGAAAACTAAGGAATTTATCAACAATAATTCTCTTTCATTATGGGGTAGAATAGAGCCCTAGGAAGAAGAGGATTATATTATGATGATAGAAAGGATGTTTGATATTCTTGATACTCCTATGGAAGTTAAAGTAAAATGTGTTTTGTTCATGTTGGAAGGTACAGGTTGGAAGTTGTTAGACTCGTTGGGGTAACGTGGAAAGTATAAGCAGATGGGTTTTGAGGACTTCAATGTCATCTTCAATGAGTAGTATTGTCCTGATATTTTGGAATTCTGTAAGTAATAGGAGTTTTTGGATCATAGTGAGGGAAAATAGACCGTGATAGACTATGCTAACCATATTGTAGAGTTAGTGTGGTATGCATTGAAGATCATTTCCAATGAGTATCTAACATCTCAGTAGTTACATATGTGGTTGTAACCAGTGATCTACTCAGGTCATCTTATTCAAGATGAATACTTATTCTGAGGCTTTTGGCCATTCCAGGATGGTATAAATTGATCCTAAGGGTATTAATATTTTCTCTAGTGTAGTGTTTGTAGTGGGAAATTGTAATTTATCTAAGAAGAAGAGGATATGTGATGAGTAAGGAAATAATGGAGATGGTAGTTTTGGCCACCCTTCCTGGTTTTCTTCTTTTGTAACATACGACAATGAACCAGTCATGTTCCATTGGTGTGGTAAGGTATGGAATATGTGATCTTCATGATCATATCCACCCAGAACTTGTCCTTAGTGTTGATAAATTGGTCAATTGTAGTGATTTTGTAGAGTGGCATGCCCATATACGAGTGGTGTGGGAGTTATAGTTTTATAATGGATTTTATCCATATTAGAACTATCCATGATAGTGGGTTATCAATTAAGAGGTCATGGAGGTAGGCTAGAATCTTCTTATGGATAGATTTAGTTCAGGGTAGATTCATAGGTCAATGGTCACTCTCAGTGTCCTACTGAGATAAGGTAACTTCATGCCATGGATCGAGCATGAGTGGAGTCATATTTAGTGCCTATGATTGTTTGAGGTTCCATTTTTAATGAATAATCTTTTTCTGTTATTCTATTTAATATAGGTGCTTCTTTTTATTTTATTTCTATCCATCTCATGATTGTGTTAATGTTTCCAACTAATCTTATGTTGTATGTGATGCAGTTGGTGACGTCACTTGGTAAGAAGGGAGACCAGGGTTTCAGGTGTTTGTCTTATGCAATCACCATGCCAGGGGTTAAACTAGAATGGGATTTTTGTATTTTAGATATTTACATATTTGACATCATTCTTGGTATGGACTGGATGGTGTGTCTTTAGGTTCACATTGATTGTTATAGGCGGTGAGTGAGTTTTGTGGCACCTGATAAAAGTACCAATGTTTTTCAAGGTTAATGGGATCCTTGGTTGGGATGTGTTGGTCCTCCACTTATAGAATTATGAAATCATTTTTATGATATATATTCTCAAACATTGGAGGAGGATGATGGTTCTCTTAATGGTGGATTACCTTATGTGGTGGATGAGTTCCCAAATGATTTTCCAGAGTAGTTCTCGGGTTTCCCCTAAGTTCCGGTTGTGGAGTTCACCATGAAATTGGTGTTGGAAACACAAACTATATCACTTCCCTTATACAGTATGGTCCCTAATGAGTTGAGGGAATTAAAGTTATGGCTAGAATATTTGAAATCAAATGGATTCATTCACCTGAGCATCTCATCGGGGGCTAACCCAATTCTGTTTTCGAAAAAGACCGATGGATCTCTCCAATTGTGTATTAATTAATAGAATATAAATACGGTAACAATCAATAAAAAGTACCATTTTCCATATTGATGACCTTTCCAATATGACTAAGGGGGAATATGGTTTTCTATGATTGAAATGCCTTATGGGTATCACCAAGTATGGGTTAGGTAGGCAGATGTCTCAAAAACATCCTTATAAATAAGGTACAACCATTTTGAGCATTTATTCATTCATTTGGGTTAAAAATGATCCAATGTCCTTTAGGGTGATCAAGAGTAGGTTATTACACCAATATCCTAATTCATTTTTCATGGTATTTTTGGATTTCTTCTTATTCTATTTCGGGACTGAGGAGGAGCATGAGATAAATTTGAGAATGATGTTGGGAACCATTCAAAATCAGCATCTACATGCAAATATTTATAACTGAACCTTATAGACCATGGAGGTAATGTATTTCGGCCTTGTGATATCAGAATGAGTGGTTTTATTGGACCTTAAGAATATTATTGTTGTTAATTAATTGGAAAATATGAAAAAAGTTTTTGAAATCTGAATCTTTTTAGGCCTAGTATGGTGTTATAGGTGGTTTGTTCAGGTTTTCTCTTGGATTTCTTCATCCAGGGCTATGGTTACATGGATAACGGTGGAGTTCTGATGGATCATAGAGTGCCAACAATTATTTTAGGATCTTAATAAGAGGTTTACCACAACCCCATCTTTGATCTTGCTAGAATCTAGAAAGGGATTATGTGGTCTATTTTGTTGATTCAGACACGGAAATTTGGTGTGTGGAGATGTAGGAAAAGCGTGTGGTGGCCTATGGTTCAGGCTGACTCTTACCACCCAATAATTGTTACCAACCCCATGACAAAGAGTTAGAAACAGTGATTTACAACTTGAAGATGTGGAACTATTATCTTTTTGTTGATAAGTTTCTATTTTATTTCAATCATAATATCTCGGCTTATATTTTATCCCAGAGAGTTCAAAATTTTATGCAACATCATTGGCTTGAGAAACATTGGGGGTTCGATTTTGATATAATCTATACCCTAGGCAATTGGAGTGTAGTGAAAGATGCTTTGACAATGAATGTATCAGTTCAAGCATTGAAAGAGTCCAGTGATAAGTTGACTTCCATTGGTCATTTTCCTTAGACTCTACTATAGATCAAGGGGGACATTAGAGGTTCATTGTTGGTTAGTGTTATGATAACAACATCCCATTCTGTAGTTTATTCATCAAGAGTAGCTAATTGATTAGTGGTTCCAACATTTTATGATTTTTATAAATGGAGGGGAGGTTCTTTGTGAATGGTTGTTGTCTCTAGAGAGAGATTTGTGCTTCAAGGGTCTCTTTGTTGTTTCATTTTTATTACGGAAGGTGGTAATGAAGAATAAACAATATTCTTAGTGGATTATTCATCCTTGGGATTCCAATAAGTTTTATGATGCACGTTGTCAATTCTGGTGTCGAAGTATTAGGTGATAAAATCTGACATTGTATCACATTGTAATACATGTCACTTGGTTAAAGCAGAGAACCAAATTCCCTATGGCTTTCTTTAGTAGCTACATATTCCTACATAGTAGTGGGATATATCACCATGGATATTATTTTAGGTGTGTACCTTTTACACCTTGGGGTATGAATTCTATTTGGGTAGTGATTGACCATTTGACCAAATCATCCCATTTCATCCCAGTTAAGAATTCATCAAAAGTGGATTTGTTCAGTTAGATATATGTTTAAGAATTTGTGAGGATTCATGGTGTTCCATCAAAAATTATTTCAGATAGCGATTCTTGTTATACCTTGTAGTTTTGGGAAAGTCTTCAGAAGGTGATGGGGTTACAAGTCAAGTTGGGTGGCGTCCCACCCCCTGATGGAGGGTCATATGGAGAGGGAGAATTAGATTTTAAAAGACATGATCGGTCAAGTGTGTTAGATTTTGTAGTTTCCATAGATACCTATATGGGTTTGGTAGAGTTAACATATAACAATATTTAACAATTCCCAATTTAAATGGATCCTTTAGAGGAGATTTAAGGATGACCATGTTCATCATCTTTGTGTTGTGATTTTGTGGGCGAGACCTCATTGTTGAGGCCAAGCCTTGTGAACGAAATTTTTGATAATGTTATGTTCATCAGCTAGTAGTTTTTGATAGTATAGAATCTCTATAAGTCTTATTTTAATCAGAGGATCCAAGCATTAGGGTTTTCAGCAGACTAACAATTGTTTATGAAAGCAGCACCTTTCTTGGGTCAACATTCTTTGGGTATGCAAGGGAAGCTAACACAGAGGGATATTGAACATTTTGGGATCATAAATTAGATTGGTATGTTGGAATACAATTGAGCTTTATCCTCTCATTTGACATCATTTAATTATGTCTTCAATGTCTCATAGTTTAATAATCACAACCTAGATACATCTCATGTCTTAAATTGGGATGAGTGAAAATTGGAGCCTAATTTGTCTATGTGTGAGTGGACAGTGCAGATTGTGGATTCTTTGGAGAATGTGCTTCCTGGGAATTCTATTTCATTGTTTTGGGATCTTTTTCATCATGGTTGTGATGAGAATGAGGCTTGGGATAATCATTATTGGGTTGTGGAGGAGTATCCATTTTCTATTCTCCAATCAAGCATCAAGTTGACTTTCTTAGGGTAAAGAGTTTTCATGGATGGGAGAATTTTCACTTACAGGGTTTTTTAGGTATTATTATTTTTTTGGTCTTAAAATTTTTCCATCGGTTTCCCCCTGAGTATTGGGTAAAAATAGTGATTTTGTTCTTGACAATAGATGCCACATGGTTTGGGGAAACTGCATGACCTTCCCCAAGAAATTGACCAGCTAATTTAATTTTTGGAGAGTGACAACCGCGTGATATGGAAATCCTTTTAAGATAACTCGGTAGATTCGTTATATTGGAAAGTGTGGGATGCATGATTTCCACGTGGTTTGGAAAACCATGTGGGAAAACTCTGCGACTTATCCAAGTCATTAAAAAGTGTCAAATTACCTCTCTGTCCAATCATATTTAACCCTAAAGCACCTTCTATCCACCACATATATGATTTTTAGGATTGGGAGCCCCCCTCCAACTGCATAGACCTCCTAAGATTCAATTGTTAAATGGATTTAGTGTAGATTCATCACATAATCATTATGTATGTCTCCCTTCTCATGATTCTCCACCTTTCTAGGGTTTCTCCTCCCTCCGTCATAGGTTTTTATTTTCTAGAGGGATATTTAAACTAGTGAGTGTCATATCTTGAGATGTTGGTTGAAATCCTAATGGTTTTTGTTTGATCATTCCTTTATAGTGTCTTATGGTAGTGTGGTTGTGGTTTTCCATCAGATTCCATAAGTTTCCAACTATGTAGTAGTTGGTTCCCATGATTTTACATTATTATTTGAATTTGGATTACATGTTTTATTATTTAAAAGTGTTCTATGTATTATGTTTGTGGTATGGAATATGTTTTTTAAACGTATTGATGTGTCCATGTGATTAAAATTAGTTTTCGAAAGCAAAGATATTATGTTTCATGTGTGTTACATTATAGAAACTCTTATATTTGTCATATGCCTTAGGTGAAAGGAGAAATTTTATTTCAAAGAGATTTTATCACGATAATGTGTTGAAATTTTATTTTAACAGAGAAATTGGGGGTTTTTCATGTTTTATTCTTTATTGGGCACCTTAAATGTGTCTTTGAATTATGGACGTGAAGTGAATCGTGTTATAAAATTGATTTTATGTGAGTATAATTTTGAAAGGGTCTTTTCCCAATGAAATGGTCGGATTCTATACGTGTTCTTATTGGTGTGTATCCAAATGGCTTTTATAAATTTTTAAAGTGGTGAAAATTTTATTTCCCGATGGTTTTGGTGTCCATGTGAACTGGAAAGGGGTTTTATTTATGTAGAATGTTAGTTTCCATGTTTATTTTGATCATTGGATCAATGTGAAAATGTAAAAGTGGATATTTCTTTGTGTTCTTATGATGCATGCTATGTGAATGTGAAAGTGATAATTTATGTGATATGTGAATTGGAATTTGAGAATAAATGGAATCCCAGGCATTTTGGTGGGTGATCTAGAACAGGTATGATAATTGAATTAGTAGTGGTAGAGCCTGAATTCATCTATCATGATTAACACTAAAACACTAACTAAACAAGTGATATGATGGAATACCACTAGAACATTGGATGAAATCCTCTCTAGTGGTTTGTGAATGGGAACAATGTTGGTATTGGATTATGTTTTGGGGCTATAACATTGGATGGGATTCTCTCTGGTTCCTCGTGCATAAGAACATTGTTGGTAGTTGAGTTGGATGATTTTTGATCACCTAGGTAGAATGTTCAAAGAGTCCCATTGTGCTAATTACATATATTTATTTCCCATAGTTATCCCTTGTGACATGATTCTTACGGTATGTCGTTCAATCTATCGACATACGGTAGACCTTGCATACACTTTTATTTCAAGCATGATTAGTTATGAAAAGGTTTCCCTTAAAAGTGGTTATCATGAATGTTTTCCCTAAATTTTTTTCATGGATATGTTTGAATTATTCTTACTAAAATGTGCATGTAGATTTTTATTCTAGTGTTATGGAATAGAATATATTTTTTGAGTGGAATCCTATTGTTCTTGGGCTCACACCCAACATATACTTTTGGTTGAATGTAGACTCTGTAATATATGAACTAGGTAAAGGTAAGATGTATTGTGGTGGGGATGGTGGATCCGGTGTCTATTTTTCTACTTCTATCAAGTGTTGATCGTGATGGATTGACAGTGATGTACCTCTTGTTTCGTGGAGGTTTTTGGAATATTTTGTTTCCTATTCAGTTGTGGTACTTCTTTTAAGTTGTAATACATTGAATTTGATAATTATTATACCATGTTTGGTTATGTTTATCAATTGGGAGATGTTTAACCTTGTTGGTTATTTATGATTATTTAAATCAGTGAAATCATTCAAAAACAGTTTCTTTGATACCCAGGAACTTGTTTCTAGACCATGGGAATTAATAATTCCCTTCAAACCATGCTAGGGATCAGGATGGGTGTCGAGTTGGATGAAACCCAACATGCTTCGTGACATGATGACTACATACTAAACAACACCTGATTAGTCTAGAATTACAACTTGTGAACCTCGTGCACCCAAATTCAAACATACATACAAAAATAATACATGCCTAATCAAAAAGATACCTAGTCACTCAAATGACATAACCCTAACCATATTGGTCTCCTTGTCCTAATCTTCTCCTATAAGTTCCACATCGAGCACCTTTCCTGAAGCAAAACAACATGAGGCATGGCCTCCTAGTTGAGTTATACCTACTATTGGCCACTAACCACACTACATTATCCATCTATCTTTCCCACAACCTCCAAGCATAGTGAATCCCAAATATTATTTCCTAGTACTAATCCATCTTCGATCTCAAATCCATGATTCTTACCTAGTCCCTAGCTACTGGCTATCCATGAAGGGCTCCTATAAGGCCTCTCGAGTTGGAAATCCTAGTTACATGATCGACACTCCTATAGTGAAATATCACTATGTGTTTACATATTTCTTGGTTTCCATCACTAAAAAAACACCATCGATGAACCTATCCTTAGTGGTATGCCTAATTGTTTATCCTGAACACCCTACTGGAACTCTTCTAATCCTAGATTCCTGCTATATGAAGCATCACTGTTGAAATCACTTGATGTTGTCACCCAGTTCAACTATTATAATTCCCTCAAATTTACATCTTATATCAGCACTTGTTTCATAGCCTCTGAGAATGAGGCTAAACCAAAGATGTTTGCATGCACCTGAATGGTATTGTACAACCCCAACTAGATTGTCAACCAGAAAAGTGCTTCTGACCGAGGTCCACAGGCCTTAAGTGTGCCTCCCCAAAATCCAAAGGTTCATGTCTAGCAATAGGGGTGTAAATAAGTGATAGTGGGTAGACTATATCCTCTATTTCTGATATAATAATTGTCTAATATATATAATTTTTCATAAAAAATAATAAATAGACATCTAATAAATAACTTTCCCATGGAGGAAGTATAAGAAATAACATTAGAATAAATAATAATAACCTAGATCAAACTGAATCAATTGTAGAATTAAAACATCACATTAAAACATTTTTAGAGAATTCATACATAAAAGGTCATAAAAGACAATAAATAAGGTATGGCCACCCATGGTCAACCTGATTACATACATATATAATCAATGCTGATATAGAAATACAATAAAAGAGGAAACTTCAACTGAGGCAAGAACCCATGGTCCCTTAACTTCAATCCCATGCTAACATAATCACTAATATCCATCTCTTGAGGAAAAACTATTACCTGAATGCAAATCCATAAAGTCTACTCACATCCCGAAATGCCCATGTAGGGTGTTAGAAAGAATGTCAGTAGGCCACCACCAACAAATTCGTATATTACATTTATGATAAATTAGGTATGTACTAAAATTAATAATGTATCATTTCATATAAACACACTTTCTTCCCATGTGATCAATAAACACAATAAATCAATCACCTGCTTCATATGTAGCCTCTATAACTATGCTAGAGAGTCTCCTTATCCCAAGCCCAAGGAATCCCTTGATGAGAGACAATCTGGGTGAACCCTCTGGTACCACCTCTAATTGAATCACCCATCACATTATGCCAAACAATATCCAACATCACAAAGTCATTACCAAATCAAGTAACCGGTCCCAACGATATCATCTCAAAATAATCTTCATAAACTCAAAGTATGACATATGAGGCACAACTATACATGTCCTCCAAAAAATAACACCATTAGATCACCATCATACTTACCTAGGAACGAAGACGCCCATCCCCCCCCCCAAACAGTTCTGTCCCAACAGCCTCATGTTTGACATGCCTCTTTCCCATACCAACAGTCTCAAAAACATCAACTGGTGGATCATCAATATCCCCAATTATTTCTACAATAAGAACCTTAAAAATTCATAATAATCTATAACTAATGGAGGCCTCTAACCACATGAGTGGTCAATGCTATCTCATCATACGAGTCCTATTTTATTCACAGGACTCCAAATTGCGCATTGGAAAACACTGGTGACCGAAAATAACCAAATAAGTCCCTAAGCCACATCCTATGGCACCTCATTCCCCAATGACTGTATCAATAAATATTATGGTCTTCAACATAAAATATCACATGAGCCTCACTCGTATCCTGATGACACTACTACCTCATCCTGATGACCAAGTTACTAACCTGAGATCATCATTAATCATACAATATGTGCCTCTCCCATCTAAATGATCACATCATCTAAAATTTGGTGGTCATCACCAAAACAATCCTTGTTCCATTACTATTTAGTTTTTATAGAAATCATCACAAGAAATTTATATAAGTAAAACAATATAATTTAATTAAAATAACATGACCTACCTAACTACCAAAGTTGTCTCAAGCCCCATACCCAACTCTGTCATAGAACAACTGGCTATAGAATTCTTTGAATGATACCACATGGTATCCCATTTAATTTAAAAGAATGTAATTAATTAATTAGATTCTCTTTCAATCTAAAAAAATGGAGTGCTCATGGAATAACTCCCAAAAAACCATAAAAACACATAGAAAGACTGGGACTACCTGCCTCATGTTGGTATATGCTCGCACATCTGATCATAGTCGCTAACTCAATAAAATTTGTGAGAAATTAGTATTTTAAATCAAATCCCTTAAAAGAGGGTAAAATTAATCACAATAGATTTATCTCTACATACAGAGATATCAATAGAGAAAAAATAAAATATGATTGAAGAACACACCGACGCTGTTCTAATGCACTCGATGGCGGATGGATCCGGGCTCAGATGAAGGACTGAGATCAACACCTATAGAGAGAAGTTGGAGGCTCCCACAATGCTTGGAGAAGAAAGAAACACATGGAGAAGAAAATAAGATAAGATATAAATAAGATATTATTTGGAATAATATAACATCCCACTTTTATGTGGGCCACATGGTTAGATCTCATGGTTTCGATGAATTTATGCTGCCCGTATGGTAGCCCCAACCTAAGGCTCCACCTCACACGACAATGGTGAACATTTAGGAAAACAATTGTTTCGACCATTTGAATAACCTTTTCAAAAATTTAAAATGGTGTTTCATGATTTTGCACCCCCTGTATGGTTTGGAAAACTATGCACAGAGCACCTGGAGGGTTGCACGGTTTTTCCAAATAGTGTTCCCTAGTCTACACACCTCAAGAACTTGGGTTTTTGGACTCTAAAACACCCAAACCCAAATAAAAACATCGAGAAACTTTCTTAAGAATTTAATGTCATCAAAAACATCATCTTGGGTAATAGTAGATCTCAGAATTATGTTCCTGTAATCAAGAAAAGAGTTTGTCTACCAAACAAACTCTAAAATTCAAAATGGGTGATGAATTCTACCTACTCCAAAAAACCTAGGGCACTAAAATCTACCCCAAATGACATACCATGCCCCCAATATTTCATGAAAATACATATATGGTACTAAAAATATGTATCTTAATGAATGTACCATGAAATTTCTTAGTCAAAAAGGGAACTGGTCAACTCTCTCATTGTGCTCCCCACCTTTGGAGTTACCATACCTAGTTTCGTCCCAACCCAAAACAAAAATAAAACTAGTTTCTCATCAGCCATACATATACTAAAAAGTTCTCTTATGATGAATCTTCACTCCTTCACCCTATCAAGGTCTCATATCATGCCTATTCCTCCTCAGACACCAACCAAGTACTACATCTCATTAGATTCCATCCTCATTCCCATGCCTTATAGAGCACCTATGAGTTCCTTCATCCCATCATATTCCCATAAGAAGTAATGATGCCTCAAACATGACATATATCCCACGTCTTACTAATATCTATATGACAAAACACCTCATTAAAGACATTATTTCGTTGATTCACACATTTAAATCTAGGTTCCATGCACCTCATTTATTTATATGATGCATCCAAGATGATTCCAACATAATAACCATCATCTATTTACTCCATATATGAATCATGTGCATGATATTCACCAATAAAGGACATTTATAGACAAGTTACATGACAAAATAAAACAAAAATTGAACCAAGACTAATCCCACAACATACCTCTAACCGTAACTGAATCACCATCCTACTCTAACCCTGGTAGTATAATGACATGCGCCTAGCCTGAAGCCCAAATACATGAAACCCAAGCTCCATACGATGATGAACTATCCAACGACCACTAAACTCTCTTCTAAGTTCCACTTTATCTTCCATGACCTCCACATGTAGCTAAATCTCAGCTAACATCTCCTAGCCCCACCCACAGTTTTATCTCAGAACCTCCAAATTTTCTCAACCTAGCTACATTCTTGGAACTTCTATAATGCCTGATCACACTACCTTATCATATTTCATGGATTAATACACATGAAGAACACCATAAAAGACACACTATATTTTTTTTGCATGAGTATTTGTCTTAACTTCCCTCTTGTAACTCCACTCATCCCCACATTCAACAATTAGAAGAATCACCACTAAAATAACCTCAAACAGTCACCTGAATGGAATAAAAATGGTTCATCAAATTTCCATTTTCTATGAGAACCTAATTCAACACCTCGAAAAATTAATCCATCCTAAATATGTTTACCTACACCCAAATGGTTTTCCATAAACCATCCATGAAATACCTCACCCTCACGGTGTCATTTCCCACCATACTAGGTGTGAAGAGAGACAAATCAATGAATATCACTACATAGTCCCTGATGGACCTGTCTCCCATTGGTAGGATCAAGAAATCCCAAGCTATATCTTCCCTCAGTGTTTATGGAAATAATTACATGATGAACCTGACCTCAAAATCTTTCCAGGACATTCCCTCTTTTCTACTTACCTAAACCTGTATTTCCCACCAATGTTTAGGTAGTCCTCGGAGTATATACATCACAGTATAAACCCTTCAACCTAGGGGTGTCTAATGCTACTTGAAGATAATCTTCCTAACCTCTATTCAATTCTCAGCTACCTATGAACCACCATCAACCTGAGAATTTTGTTTGGTTGTGAGAATGGTACTCTTGAGTCAAGTACTCCATATAAGGCTCTAGCCACTAAGATCCCCTATCGATGCCCTATGAAACACATACCCAGAACACCCTGAGCTGCTCATCAATCCATAGCTTGATGTCTATCAAATGCAGAGTCTACCTCGCTTATAATGGATCCTATACATAATCATGTACCTATATCCCATGATTATGCTAGACCCTGAGGGGTATCAACCTTTTCACGTTCCCATGACACAAAATCACCACCCTCCAGACACTCTATCAGAATCCACCAAGGTGGAAATTTTATGAATACCAATTCCATTATTAGAAAACCATAATATATATATATATATATATATATAAATGATAGTGAAATCGTAACAAGAATCACATGCTCACATCCCTCACACTCCCCCATTGCAACCATGTATCACGAGATCAGGCCTCTTGCCCCCCTGAACTCCCATATAAGAGCCACATATCACTTAATAATTCAGTCTCATAGCCCCTCACCTACCCACATGGGATTTATTCATTAATAATTGGTTTATGGTAGCTTATTAAATTGCCTCAAAGGAGAATATATAAAGGAAAACAACACTTATCTTACTTTATTAACATTTTAAGCATCTCACCCCCTATATGCCTCAGGCCATTCCCATCCAGATGAACCATTTCACCTCAATATGATGACCTCTTTTCCCAACATGGTGATCAAAATTACCCCATACCATCACCTCTTCTATTTCCTATAATATTTGTTCCCATTTATATAGGTATCACATATCACAATGAAATTTTAATATCATAGAAATTTACATATATATGTATATAAAATATACAATATTCCTAATAGAAAAACATAACAACCACCTTTTCCATATCGGGACAGGGGTCCCACCGAATAATAGATAAAAATGCGCACACAAGTGCAGTAATCAAGGTAGAAATCACATCAACTATAAAATAATAAAAGAAGAAAAACAATTCCCACCCTGAGAAACTTGGTATGTCCCACATGCATTGGGCTATAAAAATCCAAAAATGATCTCTGAACCATGTTTCAACAACATACTAATATCTATTCTAACACAGCTCAATTATTAAGACCCAAAAATAGGTAAATTAAATTCCATTAATTCCATTTTTGGTGCCCCGACCCAATTGTACTCCCAAATAGTTCTTCAGACCGAGTGCCACTAGGACATGGGCATCCCCCCCCAAATGCTAAAGGTTCCCAACTAGTCATGAGTATGTAAAGAGGTGATAGTGGGGAGACTATAACCAATAGTGATGATATAATGATGTTTTAATAGTTATATATATATATATATACAATGTAGTGGAAAATAAATACCAATAGGCACTAGACCGACAACCAACCCATGGAGGAAGAATAAGAAAAATAATTAGAAGTACTAATAATAACAAAACTAAAAATAAATCATTTGAAAAATTAAAACATCAAAAGAAACTATTTGTATATCATTCATATATTACTAGTCACATAATATAATAAATATTTGAAGGTCACCCGTGGAAGACTTTAGTATATAAATATATAAGCATGCTAATATAGAAAAAAGAGAGTGGATAGTTAAATTGAGAAAAGAACCCATGGTACCTTGCCTTCCATCCGATGATAACTCAATCACTAAGATCCATATCCTTGGCCTGAACCCTTACCTAAATTATAATCTATAATGTTTACATGCATCATGAGGGGCCATTGTATTGTGTGGAAATGAATCTCAGCAGGCATCCAAAAACACGAGCATATATTATGTTTTTGAAAAATTAGGTTTGTACTAAAATAAATAAATCATCTCAACATATAAATACACTTAATTCCCTTATATCAGATCAAGTATGAAGACACTTAATTCCCTTATTCTCATTATGCATAATGAATCTATCACCCGATTTAGCCCTTGTCTATGCAAATATAGTGGAGAGGATCTTTAACACAATCCCCCATGGAATTCCTTTATGAGAATAAATCTGGGTGAACCCTTGGGTTCCACCTTTAATTGAATCACCTAAAAGCTTATTCCAACTGATATCTAATGACCTGAAGGCATTCCCCAATCTAGTACCTCATCTAAAGGACCTTAGATCAGCTGAATACCCATCATATCGAAGTAATATTTATAAGGCACAATGATACCTGTCCTATAAATAATAACACCATCATCTCAATAGCCAATGTCTCAAGGATGGGTGATGCCATTCCTCCCATACATTTTTAGCCTAATGAACTCTAGTATGAAAACCATCATCCCCCAATAGAAGGACTCAACACAATCAATTAATGGACTTCCACCATCGTAAACGATTTCTATATCATCAAAATACTACCATCATCCTATGAAAAAACTAACGGAGGAATATAACCACAAGATTGGTCAACACCACCTCATCATCTTAGTCTTACTATGTGCACATGACTCCAAACGATGCATCGGAAAACACAGGTGAGTGGAAATCACCAAATAAGTCCCTAAGACACATCATCTAGAACCTTGTTCCCCAATGATTCTATCGCCCAATTTTATGTTCAACATCATCGAAAATCCCACAATCATAGCTTGTAGCCTAACAAAATTATCACCTCATCCCGAAGATTTTGTTTCCCAACCAGGGATCATCATTACACAAAGAATTTGGGACTCACACAACCTATCGATCACATTGCCTCAACTCAGGTGGTCATGATTTCCTCAATCATCAATCCACACTCTTCTATTTTCCAGGAATCTAATAACAAGAATATAAAAAAAAGTAAATTTAATTAAATATACACATTCAGAATAATCCCCCATGAGGTCTCGATCCCCATACTCAGTCATGGAAGAAATGCCTAGGGAATGAAAAGAACATTCCAAATGGTCTCGTGTTTAATTTATAGGCAAGGCATTAATTAATTTGGGTCTTCTTCAATCTACCAAATGCATCAATCAAATTTTTACCACCAAAATAGACATAACATCAATGAGAAATATGAGAACCGCCTACCTCGTGTTGGTATATACTCTCATGTCTGATCTTACTCTCTTACTCTAACTGATTTGAAATAAATCCTCATTTTAGATGAATTCCCTAAAAATAGGGTAAAACATATCACAATTATTTAACACTCTATATGGAAATAACATTAGATAAATGATATAACAGGATTGAATCACTCACTGATGTAGTTCCAATACACCCAACAACAAATGTATTGGATCTTAGATGAAATATTATGTTAAACACCTATAGGGAGGGGGGATGCTCCCATAATACCTGGAGAATAAAGAAACATATTTGAAAGAAAAGATGAGAAGTAATTAATAAGATAAGATAGAAAAAAAAATGAAATTTCTGAATTTTAAGTGGGCTACACAGTTTGCTCACACATTTTGGATAACCGTGTGCATCCCATTCTATATCCCATACCCATAGATACTCCTATCATGACCATGGTACGTGGTTTACCAAAAAATGTTCCAACCATGTGAATACCCACATAAAAAATATTAGAGGTTTTTCATGACCATGAACCCCCTCAATCATGGTTTGGAAAACCATGCACAGGGCACCAAGAGTTCACTGGTTTCTCCTGGGAGGCTGCATGGTTTTTCCTAATCACGTGCCAGAATATGCAGTCCCTGAAAACATGTGTTTCTAGCCTTTGACACACCCAAAAACCCACCCAATCACTAAGAATCTTTCCATGCATCGACATTCATTTATAATTGTGCTCTTGGGATAAAAGAACCCTTAGAAATAATTTTTGATAATCAATAAAAGAGTTGGTGTACAAACTGAAATCTAAATATTCAAGATGGGTACGGTATTAGACCTGCACCAAATCCCAAGATGTTGTAGGTGTTCTATAAGACAAAATTGAAACTCCTCACCCTCTAGGTTTTATCTCCCATCATACATGCTATTATGTGAGATAATTATATTAAATTAGCCACATAGTTTATAGCATACATGTATCCCCATTTTAGTATCAAGAAATCCAAATCATTCTCCACCTTCAGTATCTCTAGAAGGAAGTGCTGAAAACCTACCCTTGAAGTCCTTACATGATAGTGCTCTATGTATGCTCACCTAAATGAGTTTGTCCCACTAACACATTTCTTGTCCTTTTAGCATGTACATCTCTAGCTTCACCCATTTCCCTGGGGGTGTCTCAAAATGATCAAAGATTGTATTCACTCCCTCAATCCAGATTTATAAACTCTTATGGTCAACCCTCACCTGTAAATAGTGGTGGGTGATGTGATTGTAAAACATTAGTAAAATATTCCATAGAAGGAACTACTCATTAAGCTCCCCTATCAATCCCCTAGATAAAACGAACCAAGATCACCCTGAGATGCTCATCCATCCATGACCTGAATGTTGTGAAATCTAGTGGCTACCCCACTTGTACATATTCCTGTACCTATGTATCATGATCTAGAAGACCATCTAAGGCCTCATCCTGACCCTAAAGGCCCTCAACCTGTACATTTTACTGCATCACAAATCAACACCCTCCTACCGCTCCATAAGAACCCTCAAAGGTGGAAACTGTCTAAATACCAATAACACTGTCAAACAACCATAATAACATCTTTAAAGATCCCAGATATGGAAAGATGTCATAAGGAGCCCAACCAAACTACCCTTACACTCTCCCATTACAACCTTGTCTCATGAAATATGGACTCTTGGCCCCTTACCCACCCTTATCATATCCAGGTAACAAATATAAATTTGGGCACATGGCCGCTAGATTACACATATCATATTTTACAATCACATAACAATATGAGGTAGTTGATTAAGATTCCACCAATGAGGCTAACTAGGAAATGCTCTTTAGCTTCTTTTTTGACATTTTAAACAAATCACCACTGGTCATCATCCATTCTAACTCATACCATAGTCAATTCCACATATTACGTTAATATAATATCACATCATATAAATATCTCATTTGAACCACATTCCTTGGTTGGCTAAGTATAATGTCATCAAAGAAGGATAAGAATTAAAACAATTATTAGGTTCATTTATTGACACTTCAAATAACCCAACCCCTCCTAGAAAAATATGGGTTCCCGATGACGATTACAAACAATTTATCATGAAACACACACACACACACACATATATATATATATATATCAATAATCATATGTGCCTATCATGGTTCACAATAAATCATCTTTTTCCATACTAGGATAAGGATAAAACATCTTCTCTTGTCATACCAAACCAAGGGTCACATATATCAAAAAAATAAAAAACACATCAATGTTCACCACTTGATGATGAAATCATATCAACTTTTAAAAGTGAAATCTAGAATGGTTTTTTCCCACACCTAGAAACATGGAATGCCCCACATAGATGGTCTTGAAGGCCCCAAACATGAACTCGGTAACTAGTTATAACAATATAATAATCTATGTTCTATTATACCCTAAATAGTACGACCCAATAAAGAGGTAAAAAACTCTTATAATACCATATGTTATGCCCCGGTCAATTATTTCAACTAAGCAGTGCTAAGGGTCGATTGACTAATCGTCCTTACGTGCACCACCTTGTATTCCAAGGGATGCAGACTAGTAGTAAGGGTGTAAAGGGGTGATAGTTGGGAGATATTCCCTCTTCTTATGACAATAATAAAATTCTACAGATAAATATAGCTTTTGAAAAAAACTATAACTACTGGACCCGTAACCTGCTATAGTGGAAGTAAGCATCATTAATAATAAACAACCTCAACATACCATTTGTATAATAATGATCACATGATACCATTTATAGAAACAGACACACAATATATGTCATACAAGACAATAATAAAAATGGTTTCCCATGGTCAACCTTAGTACATACATATATAAGCATGTTGATACAAAAATGAACTAAAAAATAACTTGAGTTGATATAGGACCCCCCAAGGTCTCATGCCACCAATCCCATGAAGAATGTATCTCATGATAACTAAGGTCCAGCTCCTGAGATTTTTCCCTTACCCTGTCACAAGAGCATAAAGTCTACATGTGTCCCAAGGGGCCCATGTCGGGTCTGAGAATAATCTCAATAGGCTACCACCATCATGTGTCTAAATCACATATGTGTAGATGTAGGTGTAATAAAAAATAAAAAAAATCACAAACATCATATAATATAACAAACTTCCCTTCTTATCAATAACTGTAAGGAAGCAATCACCTTCTTTATCCATCACTAGTATACTTGTGGTGATAATAATTCTTAGCATAAATCCAATGTCATCCTTTGATTAAATTCATCCTTGGTGAACTCTTAGGTTCCACATCTACAAGTGTCACCTAACACCTCATTACATCAATCATGTACCAACATCCAAAAGTAATTCCCCACAATTAGTACATGGTACCTCAGACCCCTTTTCGAAACTCCCATTTTCAAAAAGACAATCATCCCAAGGCACAAAAATTCCTTCCCTCCAAATAATAACACTATCATCTCAACATCTAACATCCGAAGGAACAACAATAACTGTCCTCCCACATAATCCCCACCTAATGGCCTCTATATAGGGTGATGCTCATCCCCCAACTGATGGTCTCAACATTATTAACAAATTTATCCTCACCATTCACATATATTTCAATAAAAATTACCTCAAAACATATTGCCAGTCAACACCACCCTACGTTGCATCTAATAAAAACCTCTACGCACAAGATTTTTCAACACCACCCCATCATCTGAGTCTTATTGATGTTGATAAAACTCCAATGGTTCACTGCCCAATTACGGTGAGAGAATATAATTAACATAGTACCAAAGGAATATCATCCTAAAACCTCATTCCCCCACCACCTTGTCACTAATATTGATGATCAACACCATCTCAAATCACACAGGACATGCTCACAACCTGATGACCACATCTCCTCAATACGACGACCATGTCCCCAACCTGGGATCAACAACACTAATAGAATCTGGGCCTCACCCAACTAGATGAACTACATCTCCTCAACCAGATGGTCAATACCATCCCAATCATTGGGTCTTTCCCATCATGTTCCCATGGAATAATCATTGGAATCATAAAAAAATTATTTAATAATGAAAAATACCCATGGCCTACTCTAGCCAAGGTAAAAAGCCTCCCATCCTGATCATACCATTTATAGTAACTTGGGATCATGCCCAAAAGAATCTCCAATGATCAATTAATTAATTTAAATGAAATAAGTTAATTTATATGGTCTATCTCATATAACCCAATGGTGAAATCAAGAATGCACCACCAAAACATTAGTGAAATCAATGAGAAATATAGGAACCTCCTACTTTATGTTGGTAGATTCCCTCTCAACAGATATAATACTCCAACTAAAGAAATTTCGGAAGAAATCATAATTTTAGATGAACACCCTAAAAATGGGATAAAATGGATTTCATGGATTTAGTTCATAGTATGGATAGAGCAGGGAAGAAAATAGACTGGAGTATTAAATCCTTTACTAATACGGTTTTAATGAGATCGGCCAGTTGAAGAATGGAGCACAAGCAGAGAAATAAGGACAAATCCTTGAAAAAGAAATAGAATTCACCCATGATACCTAGAGGTGGAGATCTCATAGGTGGATGAAAATAGAGGAGACCCTCTTACATAAATTAAGTTAAAATATTAAATTTTACCTTTTTTAAAAGGCCTCACGGTTACCACATGGGTTATAAAACCATGAAAAAACCTTATAGTAGCCACTGTGTAAGCACTAAACCATATGGGAAAACTATGCATGAGCCTATGATAATACTAAAGAAAACCCTACACATCTATGAACCCACTCCCACATGGTTGTTCAAAATTCTCATAGAGTCAATGGAGGACTACACGATTTTCCATAGGAGGCCGCATGGTTTTTCCAAACCATGTCTCTAATACTAAGCACATTGAAATGTTGGGTTTATAGTCTATGAAACACCTGAAGACCACTTGAAACCCTGAGGAAAATTTTGGGAATCTAAAAAATCTAATAACATCTTCCTAGGCTAAATTAACTCTTAAAATTACATTCAAAATATCAAGAAAAGATTTTTTCGAACCACCAAACCCCGAAAATTCTATTTGGTTGAGGAATTCGGCCAACTCCAAAAACATCGGATGTTACATATTTTAAATAATGAAATGGGACCTAAGGAATCATTGAATATAAACAATTATTATCTCTTAAATAATCATTTAATAGTAAAATTTAAACTAATAAGTGAGAATCAACCCCATAACTATAAAACTTGTACACAACAAACAATTGAAAAAATTGCAAGAGTACGTTGATGAAAATAATCCATATCTAGGTAAAATATTTGTGAAATATGGTTATAAATGATTTTTATAATGGGTGATCAATTTCAATATGTCCATTAAAATAGTGATTAAGATAGTTAGGTTCATGGTATTTGAGGGTAGAGCACATTCAACTAAGAACTATTTATGTCAAGGGGTACTTCTTGGCACAACTTATTTTATTGAGAAATTATGACACTTTTTTATAAATATAAAGGATCCATTATTGAATATCATTTTGAAAAGAAATTTTTTTCAAAATTATTCATTTCAACATTTTGAAAAATAATTTTGAATGTGACTCATGACATCATCTTTTAAGAGTGTGTAAAAAATATTTTCTAAAATATATTTTATAGTTCCTCTTATCTTATGAGCATTATTATTTTTGGAATCATCCCATATATGTTTTAAAATGGATTTCCAAATTATTTTAAATCATATTCATTTTGAAAATAATATGAAATTTTATTATATTTTACAGAAGTAAAAGTTTGATTTTAAAAATATATTCTTTATTTTTTAATTTGATTTTAAAATTCAAGTATTTTTATCAATAAAGAAATCGTTAGTGTTATTATATATTTTACAATAATATTTTTTTGAAAGAATTATTTTCATATATATTTTATTTTATAAAAAATATTATTATTTGGTTTTCAAGGATAATTTTTATATATTTTATCAAGATCAAGTAATTTATTTTAAATAAAAAAATTAAATTGTTTTATAGCCTTTCCAAAAAAGGGGTATTCCCTCTTATTGTACAATTATTTTATCCAAATATCATAATAAATTATTTTTAATATATGAAAACATTATTAAAAATCAATATGATACACTAGATTTATTTTTAAAATACTATCAAACATCTTTATCTAGATGACTTATGTAAATTTCTCAGAATTGTTTTATGAAACTAATATATTTTCCATGGGATAATTATGTGATGTCTAAAGTATAAGTGTTTTCATGTTCTAATAGATAACATATTTATGGATTATAATTATCATTATGATTGGGGTCCCATATCACCCTTTAATACATTGGTAAAGATTTATATCTCATGATATAATTTTAGGAGTCGAGTACTAATGCTTACTCCACAACAGTAATCAAAAGGTGATGCATGCTCCACTATGTTATGGGTATTTAAACATGATACATTAAACACTATGTTTTATGAATTAATGAATTATTCCTTCTATACTATGTTTATTATAATTAGGTATCAATTTTTTCTCCACAATGGGAATTTGGTATTGATACATGGTGGACCATGTTATGGGAAACAATGAGTGATTCCCACTCCTCTATTTTATTATTTCTATACCTATGTTAGTCTCATAGATTACTATATATATTATATTCAATTTAATTCCATAAAAATATACCTATTTTTATTCTTCATTCGTCAAGTTTATTATCTCATTATTTTACCCACTTTTTCCGTGGTAAATGTTTTTTCCTTTGAGATATGTATCCTTATTTCAGGACATATGGAAAACTCTTACCGTTGAGTATTATTTTTAATAATATATTTATCCACTGCACAGATTTTTATATATTAATATATTCTAATATTTAATGACATATAACTAATATTTCCCTTACTAAGAATTTTAGATCACACATTTCACAATTTTCTATTCCCTGTGTTAAGAAGATTAGTATAACTTGTGAGATGTCTAGAAAGTATTCTAGTATACTCTGATTATGGAGAAATGTTAATATTATTTGTAATGTTAGTTTCCTATATAATTGGTATTCATGGACACTAATCCTTATATTCAGGGTATTTTGATATGATATATAGGTTGTAATGTTTAACATATTTAAATGTTATAAAAAAAGATAGGTTCATCTCAATTTGTATAAAATAAATTATTTAACAACTTTTTTCAGAACTAGATCTAAGAGTGTGGATCTGGGTCAATATAGTTGGTATAAAATAGGGCTTATTTATTCAGGGGTATTATATTGGTTATTTTTTGGGATTATTATTGTAGACCTTTAGTGGTAACCCATGGGATAAGTCTAAGTATAGAATAACATCCTAAAACATAGGTAAATTAGAGACTATTTGTTTCTCCAGAAAATTATATCCTTTTTTCGATAATTTAATGTGGTTGTGGTTGTTACATAGATTCACCTAGGGGTTATAACTGTAAAAAAATAATTTTTTATTATCAACTTAATCTTCACTCTGGTACACGATGATAGGGAATTAGTTTACACACCTTGTAGGACAATATCAAGGGTGATTCTCTAGTTTATTATATTTTTATTACAACCCATTATAAAGGATTAATTATCTTAAAGAATTAGGTTTATGAATATCATATAAACCAACCTATGGAAACCTATTTTGAACTGATAGTGATTTTGGTTGAACTAAAAGACAATATCATGGTTTTAATGAGTAATACATTTCATGGTTGATCTCTTCATGAGATGATATATAATAACTACTTTATATGAAGTTAATGTTTATCACTCATAATTAATCCTTTTTGTTTTAGAAATGGTTTGATCTAGTAGAAAACATATTAATAATAAACATGATAGACAATATAATAATTTTCTTTATTAGTAACCAATTGGTATAAAATCTGATGTTTAAAATCTTATGGTTATGCCAACCCAACTATCGTGAGTTATCATTAATAATGTGAGCCATTTCAAACATCCTAACACACATAATAAAAAAGAATGAGATTTATAGAATACTAGGGGATGAATATGATGATGTAAATAATATTCTCCTTCCTACGTTTCAAGAATGAGGGAAGAAGCATCGAAGGGAATGTCCCATAAGAGAAAGAAAAGGTTTTATGCGTATGAGGATTTGTCATCAATCTAGTGACTCTTGAGTTGGGGTGAAGAATATTATAAATGAAATTAATGGTAAATATTCCTAATTATTAGAATGGAATCAATTTGGCCATTATGAAAATAGATGTCTCAATCCAAGGTCTAAGAAGGATGGTAGGTATCGAAAAACTCTTAAACCAAGGGAACAAGGGAAACAATTTCAAATAATAATAATTGATGTGGATTGTAATAATTAGGGAAAACTATTCTTTTACATTATATTTATGGATGAATTATTATATTCTGATCTAGTGTATCTAGGAAATTTTCTAACCACATTAAATCATCAACCTTATTATTTGATTATCAATGAAAAATTATTTTTTTATTGTATCCCAATAATATGTTTATAATAAAATTCCTTGTGAAAAAATTGTTATCATTCATTTAGATGTATTTTTATTGATTTTGAAAATGTATTCTTTCCCTTGACTTGAATGGAAAAAAATATTTGGAATAAGAAAATCATAGTTTTTATCAACCTATGGTAGTATATTAATGCAAGAATGATTATGAATATCTTTATAAAAAATTATATAATTTGGGTATCGATAACGAATAGAGATGGACTATTGGATAAAGTGGTTAGAGAAAAAAATCAATAGTTTCATTGACTTATTCTTAGGGTAGATATGTGTTTCCCAAGTTGAAAATTTCATCTATCTCTAGAAGTTATATCCTTAAGAATGTATATCATATGGAAACTGAATGGTACTGTCATGGGTTCCCTCAAATGATTAGTGGTTTTTGAGTATTTAGGTGCAGTATATAGGCTGACTAAGGTCGCCTCTCAAAGGAGGAAGTAAATTTGAAAATTAATTTAAGTTATTTAAAATAAATATAATGAAATAGGTACACTACTTTAAATAATAGGGGGTTGTTTATCATTTATAAAACTAAAATAAGTCTTCTTGAATAAGATTGGATTTTTTTAACTTTGATATGAATGTTGATTAATAAATCACAATAAGAATATGTTTTTTTAGAAAACAATTTTTAAAAAGTGTAATCAATCTAACTATACCACTTCAATCATTTATTAATAATTGTAATTTAAATTTATATCCACTCAATTATGATCCCTTAATTTCTTAAATCCCAAACTCTCTGAGAATTAACTATACCACCAAGATGATGTGATTTTAACCCTAAGCTAACTTGAGAACATGAAATCGTAACACCCTTCATTGATTGGTGCTCTAAAGTTATCTTATGTTTAGTGGTAAATTAACTCACATATACTCTCTATGAATTTGAATTAGTTGAGTTTATGTATTATATTTTACCTCTACAAATTGATTCCATTCCATTTTGAATTAGCAATTATGTTCACACTCTCACAATTCACAAAATTCTCGACCTCGTGTGATTTGTGTTTATTGTTCAATTGCTTGGGTAGTATCATTTAAATTAAAAACTCAATTAATATCTCACTTCATGTAAATTAATGTATCTCATTTATTCTACATAAATGAATGAAGGAGGTTAGAGGTAGATCGATTACTAAAAAGAACTACTCTTCCAGGGGCGGTGTAGTCATCGTAGAAACGTTTTGCATTTCAAAGACTTTAGAGAGGGTAGAACCCAATCTCATTTCTACTTTTGATTCTAGAACAATTATTATGATTAATATAATAATTTACATGATAAAAAGAGAATAAATAAAAAAATAATAAAAAGTTTATTACACAAATAAAAGCATTACAACACAAAGAAGAAGAGGAAGGCTTCGTCGAAGGAATCCTTGCTTCAAGAGCTACCTGTGTTGAAATGGTTAGATAATTGGAGTGTATACACTTCTCTTATACCCTATACTTCATAATTCACATAAAAAACCGCCAAATTATGGAAACACCAATTTATATATTGATGGGGAGGCTTGGTTCAATTTGGATTCAAGTGTGACTGGGGAATCTCAGCCAAATATTTTAATCCAAATTGTATTTCTCATTTGGCCACAAAAACGTGTGAATCAACTATCCTTATATAAGTATTATTGGTGGGAAACTGAGTCCCAGAACTCATCTCAAAATTGGGGTTTAATCCAAACATGTATGAAGAAGTTATTTCCCAAATACAAAAACCATGTCCAATCTGACGAGTCTAGCCCAACTTTGACTTCATTGCCCATTTTCACATACCAAATGCATGATTTAGATCCAATGTCATAAATGAAAGTTTTATACCATTAATTAAATTACATATTTAAAATATTTCTATTCAAATAATATATATCAAAATATTTATGTCTGAAATTCTAAAGTTAATTTTAAAGGGTAAACTGGAATTTTCATCTTATTTTCAAATGAATGATCTAATCTCATATATTTCATAAATGGACACATTTACCACAATGTGAAAAAAAAATTATCATTTATTACCAGTAAAATATTCAATAAAAACGTGTTTTATTAACTCCCCCAAAAATACCCTTTTCCATTCCTGGGAAAAAACTCAAATCATGTATTCCAAAAAATTCTTCCATGAAAACATCAATATCAAATCAAAACAAATTTTAATTAAAATATCCCTGGGATCCAACAATTCCCCACCAAGAAAAAAAAGAAATCATGCCTCATAAAAAACGTATTTCCATTTCATTTATCTTCTCATGCACACAAAACACTTACCTCACTTGAATTTTCTCTTATCACACAAATGTCAATTTTTGAGCGATGTATTTCTCATCCAAACTCATACAAGTGTCACCATAGGCTTGATAAATTTCAACATCTCCACCCAATGTGAGTCAAGGACATATGTTTATCAAAATGTATTTTCAGGTATTTTCTATGGCTTTTGGTTATTAGTATTTTGATGTGAAAAATTATGAGGATAAATGAGGAGGGCTTGACTCTTTTTGAAGAAAAATTGCATTAATATAATTTTCACATAAATATGGTCTTCTCTTAAATCCCCTTATCATCAACTCATACCCATAATCATGAATGGTCATGTAAATATTACACCATTCATCATTTCAGTAATGAAAATGTCAATATTATCCAAAATAGTATTTCTTTAAAGCCCCATATAGGCACAACTTTTGTTTTTAGAAGATCCTAAATGGCCTAGATTCACTTATCATGAATGCTTTAGAAAAGTAACAGCTTTCAAAAGAATGATTTTTTTCAGTAGAAAACACATCTCTTTAGAATTTAATTTTCCACCCAATGTGTCACAAAATGTGGTAGAACTACACAAGACAACTTCCCCCACACTTAAGTTCAACAAGACTATGCAATTTCACTTCAAGTGCTTGTTGGATTGGGAAAATTGGCTTGTAATGTGTCTAACGTAACAGTCTGTTCATGAATTATAATGGCTCTGACGATTTAATTTTCTAGGTAGTCCATTATAAAAAAGGATTCAAATGAAATAGGGGATTTAATACCAAAAAAATGTCTCAATAATTTAAAACATTAGTATCTCAAACCCCCATGTCATGACAGGAATAAATCAAATTTAGGTTAAATCAATCATGGTTTGTTTCTTTCAAAAAGTGAGTTTAATGTAAATAATATGAAAATAATGGTTCGGAAGACTCATAGAAATTTGATTTCATATATAAAGACATTGATATGTGGAATGAGATTTAAAATTCAGAGTATTGTTCATGAATTTAAAAAATATTTTAACTTGAAATAAAATCATTTTCAGCATTAATTTAAGCGTAGTTTCATAGGATAAATTTTTTAACTTATTGATATGGATTTCAAAACCGTTATTAGAATTACGTCAACTAAAAAGTTTCAAAAACACACAAAAAATTGAAAAATAAACACAAATAATTTGAAAAACACACAATTTTTTTAAATCATTGATAAACAGGAAAACAATTGAAATTACTAAACTAAAAGGTTTCCTCCACCACACAAAAAATAGTGAATTGTCCTCAATGTGAACCCATGATATGATATATGAACCTAAAAATCAGAAATTTTAAATAGAAAAAATAATATAAAATTAAAAGGGTTAGGAACGGCCTGATTTGTTCAAGTGATGATGGGGTCAAAAAGTGTGATGAAATCCACTACATCAATAGGATGTCCCTAAATTTATTTCTTCAATTGTTTCCAATTTACTATAGAGCTCCTTCATGTGTCGTCTTTTGTGATCTCCACTACACCATAAGGGAAAAAATTAGTCACAACATAAGGACCTAACCACTTGGAACGAAACTCACCAAGTTTCTGCTTTAGTCGTGAACTATAGAGAAAGACTTTCTCTCCAACTTGAAATTATCTTTTCTGGATCATTTTTTCATGATATGGTTTTGATATTTCATTGTAGAGCCTTGAGTTATCATATAAAACAATTCAATCACCTCAAGATCTTTAATTTGTAGCTTCATTTGGATTCCATATTGGGCCAAATCCATGTTACATTTCATTATAGCCCAATAATCCTAATGCTCAACTTCCATGGGGAGATGACACGCTTTACCAAAAACAATCCAAATTGGGGAAATACCAATGGGTGTCTTTTATGCTATCCTATAATCCCAAAATGAAACATCTAGGTGCTTTCTCCAATCCTTCCTATTTGACTGCATGTTTTTCTCCAAAATATGTTTCATCTCTCTATTTAAAACCTCATTTTGTCTATTTGTATGGTGGTGGTATGTTTTTGATGTTTTGGGTGTCATCCTATACTTCTAAAGGAGGGAAGAAAAATTATGATTGTAAAAGTGTTTCCTTTGGTCACAGATGATGGCCTTCGGTAACTCAAACCAGAAAAACAATTGTGCTTTGACAAAGTCCACAACAACATGAGATTCATCAGTCATGGTAGCCTTGTCCTCCACCCATTTGCTCACATAATTAACATAAACTGAAATATACAAAAAACAAATCAAAGGAACTAGGAAAAGGACCCATAAAATCGATTCCCCCTTAGTCAAAATCACACAAGATAATTTCGGTTTCTAGGGCATCTCGTATCTCCTAGAAGAATTACCATTGTGTTGGAAATATGAGAACGGCTTAAAAAACACATGAGCATCATGGAATAAATTATGCCAATAGAATCCAGAGTCCAAAACATTACTAGCTATCCATTGGAGTCCAATATTTCCCCCACAAGAATGTGTATGAAAAAATTGTAGAACTGACTCAAAATCATGATCAGGAACACCACTCCTAATAACATGGTCACTACACATGCACCATTAGTAGGGATCATCCAACACATAAAATCATGACATACTCTTTAACTTTTGGACTTGATGTTTCTTTAAATTTTCCGTAATTTCATATACAACAAGGTAGTTCACGAAAACAGCATACCAAGGATGCGTACCTAAGATGGAATAAATATTCTCATTGGGAAAGTATCCCAATGTGGTACTTGGTTCAACTGTTATCCTCTAGTGTGGGATTGATTCTTCTCATGTGGTCCACCAGTAAGATTGTTTATCCCTTCTTGTCCTTCATCTTAATGTCAAATTCTTGAAGAAGGAGCATCCATTGGATTAACCTAGGATTTGTGTCTAGCTTCTTAAAGAGGTACCTCAGAGCCGCATGGTCAGAAAAAACAAATACTTTAGATCCCAATAAATATGAATGGAATTTATCTAAATCAAATATGACAGTAATAAACTCCTTGTCTGTGGTTGTGTAATTTGATTGGGCGGAATCCAATGTCCATGAAGCACTGGCGATCACATGTTAACGTCCCTCCACTCACTGAGATAATATATCTCTTACCACGAAGTTGGAGGTGTCACACATAATCTCAAAAGGAAGTTCCCACCATGGAGGCAGTATGATAGGTGGAGCAGCCAGACATTGTTTTAGCTCATCAATGGAATTCCTGCAAGAAACAATAATAAAAAATTCGGAATCCTTTTGAAGTAATAATGACATAGGAAGATAAATATTACTAAAATCTTTGGTTAAGGGATAATTAAATCCTGCATTCCCTAGAAAGGATCTAACATTACGTACACATGAAGTGTATGGTAAGGATGAAATAATATCTACCATAGATCTATCAACCTCTATCTCGTGTTTTGACACTACATGCCCTAATACAATGCCAATCTCTACTATGAAATGACACTTTTCAAAGTTCTGGACTAGATTATTCTTAATAAAATGATTCAAAACCATTACCAAACTACTTATAAATTAATCAAATAAGGATCCATACACTGTAAAATCATCCATAAATACCTCCATGAAGGTCTTAATAAAATCAGTAAAAAATAGTCATCATGCATCTCTAGAAGGTATGTGGGGTGTTGCAAAGTCTGAATGGCATCCTCTAGTAGGCAAATGTACTGAATGGAATAGTGAGTGTTGTTTACTCCTAATCCTCCGGAGCAATGGGAACTAGAAAATATCAAGAAAATTCATCCAAGAAACAATAGTGTATTTTCCCAGCTAGTCTCTCAAGCATCTGATCAATAAATGTGGGGGGAAAATGGTCCTTGAGAGTAGATGGATTTAGTTTCCTATAATCAATACACACATGCCAATTGTTTTGTACCCTCATTGGAACTAACTAATATATCTCATTTTTAATAATAGTAACACCTCATTTCTTACGAATAGTTTGAATGGTACTCACCCCCTGGGAATCTAAAATGAGATGAATTATACCTACCTTGAGTAATTTTTCAACCTCTTTTTTAACAACCTCCAAAAGTGTTGATTTAACTATTCTTTGTGGCTGCCTAACCAATTTATCCCCATTATCTAAAATAATCTTATGCATGCAAATGGAGGGGCTAATACATGATATGTTAGCCGAGGTCCACCCCCTTTCCCTGATGTTCTACCTCAAAAGATTCAAATTCATTTCTTTATGTTCAAAAGGAAGATTATTAGAAATTATAACAGGTAATCTCTTGCCACTTAACAGGTATGGATATTTTATATTAGGTGGAAATGGCTTGAGTTCCAATGAAGGGGGTGATTTATGGATGGATAAATTTAAGGAACTAAAATATGTGAACAATGAACATTAGTATTAGAATATAAATCATCAAAATCACATAATAAAGCATCAAATCCATCAGCATACTCAAAAACCATGTCATAATCAGAGTGAAAATTATCAAAATCAGAATATGAATCCATTTCAAAATAAAATCTAAGAAGGGATTGTGCATTAGAAACAGGTGTGGAAGTACTCTAAGACATCAAACTATAACTAATACTCATAATCTCCCTAAACATAGTACAATAAAATTCCATGGGGTTTTTATTTTGTGGTTCAAAATGGAAGATAACAAAATAATAATTACTCTCTGAGGGGTAGATCATGGAGTCCAATACATTAAATATCAGAACTTAATCACCAAAATCCATGGAATGTGTACCTTCATAGACATTTAGGATAGTTTTTTCAGTTCTGAGGAAGGGTCTACATAATGTAATGGGAGAATGAGAACTTACCTAATAGTCCTCTATGTAAAGAACATAGAAATATGATGGGAATATCATGTCTCTTACCCAAACAAGTACATCCTCAAGGATTCTTGCTGAATATGATGTAGCTCTATTCACCAACTGCACCACTACTCTCATTGGTTTCAACTCACCAACATTTAATGAAGAGAATATAGAGTGAGGAATTAAATTTATGGATTCTCCTAAATCATTAATATCATTTAGAAGTGTAAATCCGCTATAGTGCATGGGATAGTGAATTTCCATGGATCCTTGCACATTTTTTGGAATTTCTAGAGTTGTTGTAATGAGTGCAGACACATTCCTTCAAAGATTGATCCTCTCATTTCCTTTGAGCCCTCTTCGATTGGTAAAAAGTTATTTTAAAAATTTATCCTACCTTGGGAATTTTTTTATGGCTTCATGTAGAGGGATATTTATATCCACATGCTTGAATGTGTCCATAATGTCTTTTTCATCGCCTCTTCAGCCATCTTATTAGTTTATACAACTCTGTTTGGAAATTGAAGGGTTTTAGGAGGAGCATCATCAATTTTTTTCATAACATTATCTTTATCCTTGGATTTCTCATCAGTTAGTATGCAATAGGGCTTCTCTATAGTTGAGGAAAATCACGGAGGAACGATAGTTGGATATGTATCAGTTGTTTTCTTCTTACTTCTCAATGTGATGGCATTGACATTCCCCTTGGGATTTAGAGTAGTTTGGGAAGGACGATTTTTGGAGTTCCTACTTACCAGTTCATGGAGGACAGTTACAATCTAGCACATTTATGTCTTTAACTCACTTAACTCTGAACCTTGACTCTTTAGCTCATTCTGTTGATTAATAAAAATTTGTTTGAAAAGGCCATTTTTGTTAGAATCTACCTTGGTTTTTAGATTCCCTTGTTGTTGACTTGTTGAATCTTGAGCTTCCAATATCCTTTTAGGTTGTTGGAAACCCTGTTGGTAAGGTGGAGGCTACTTGATGTTTTGTTGAAAGTGGGGACTCTGTTGTTGTGTAGAGGCATACCTCATGTCTGATTGATCCTCCCACCCTTGTTTTTATGCTGGTTCAATGGAATCAAACTTCTTTTGGGGATGTGGTTGTTGTTGTTGCTGATATGGTCTCCCAGGGAATACCACTACACAATCCACATGTTCTTGTAACTGGGGGAAACAATCTTTTTGGTGGTATGTTTCAGTGAAAATTCCCCATGGTCTTGAAGAAGGGGTTTGGGATGTCTTTTGTGCCAAATAAAGCTTCCTCACCATAGTGGTTAATTATTCCAATTTAGTATCAATAAAATTATTTTCAAGAGAGGAGGGACTTACCTAATATACTCCCCGAACATGTGGTGTACCTCGATCACCAAATTTTTGGGAGTTTTGTGTCATCTTGTTGATCAAGACACATGAATCTACTGGTGTATTGTCCAAAAATTCCCCTCCAGGTGTGGCATCCACCATGCTCCTCTCCATAGGTGGGGGTACTTCATAGAAGTATTGGATGAGGAGTTTCCCACGGATTTAGTGATGTGGCCAGCTAGTGCACAACTTCTTGATTTACTCCCAGTACTTATACATTGACTCCCCTTATGGTTGATTAATCCCATCTTTTTTTTAAATAAAATGGGGGATGAAGCCCCAATTATTATATAAATAAGAACAAGAAGGAGAGTCATCAAGTACAGCGAAAATCAACAAAAAATCAAAAACAGAATTCTCAGGTTCCCCCTTCTAGGTGGACAATAATCTTTCTGATTTTATCAGTGATTATTTGTTCTTTGTCCCTCAAATCATTCCATAGTTTGGCATTGATGTGCCCATACCCTCACCCTATACTATATCGGGCTTTTATTTCTCTTGTTTGATGAAGTAAAGTGTCCAGATTTTCATTTTAACTTTCATCATTTGCGACCTCTTTTTTCTTCTCATCTTCAATTCTTTTATCACTTTTGTTTTGGCTTCACGTTTTAACCTGTTTCCATGAGCAACCTTTTATGTATTTAGGATTAGTAGCCTGGTCAGTGTTATTAACTGCTTCCATGGGATCCATTTCTTGCTGTATTTTTGGAGTTGCAACCTGCACACTTGAAAGAGGTGTGTGAGAAGTAGTCTCACCCAAAGGAGTACTCACCTCCTGCCCAAGAGAATTCTATAAAGTGGATAGGTCTATGTCATCCAAGACAGTCATACCTTGAGAAAAAAGTGAATCCTCAGCACTGACCACTTTATTTGGTTCAGAAGATGTAGGATTATCATTCACGTTGAGCACATTCAGATCAGAATTTGCAGAAATATTAAAAGGAGTAGTCTACTATACAGATTGTCCAGAATCTGCAGTCTCTGAATTTGAAGCTATGACAGCTTCAAACCCGTGGACACCTACGACTACCTGAGAATAAGGACCAGGATCTTACAAAATCTGAGTCACTTGAATTTTCTGAGCAACATCATGTAAGGCATCCTCCCCATTACCTAATCCATCATGGAAAGACATAGTAGGTAGTAGAGCTGAGGTGTTAGAAACACCCTCTTCAACCATGTAAACCCGGGTTTTTCTTCCCTGTCTAGTAAGCTCAGAGCCTTTTTTAGGCTCATTTTTGGGAACCACCAGCTCCACATTGTTCTCATGCCAAGAAACCTCATGTTCATGAAGCTTACCATGCTTAGCAAGGTGATTTTTTTTTACAAAATCAGCTCGACCAGCTTTCTCCATCCCTACTTTAGGATATGATTTGAGATCATGTCCAAGAAGACATTAGTGTTTACAGACTATTGACCTTCTACAGTTAGAGGTGTCTTGTCCTATAACCCTGAAATCAGAGCAAAACCTTGGAATACCCTTAAATTAAATTCCTAATTCTAATTCTTCTTCATCAGTGGACAGATACACCTTATCAACCAAAGTAGAATAGAGGTCTATCTCAACCAGGCACCTATCATAATGACCATACCTAGAAATTTTAGATAATTTTTCCATTTTAATTAGAATACCAATCACTAATGCTATATGATAAATTATTCAAGGATGCCATAAAATATAGCTTAACCCAAAAATTTTAATCCTGACTTGAGCAGAGGAGTTACCGATTTCAGTTGGGTTGAATATCTTATCCAACTCTCTGATATATATAGCACCTGGTTTGAGTGATAGTGATCCAAAAAACCCATGCGCGCATGTTAAGATCTTCCGAGGAGAAGATCAGCTGGAAATACCCTTTACCCAAGGAGACACGTTGCCATGAGTTGAACCCACAGATTCCTAAGATCCGCTGCGTGAGATAATCCATTCTCCATGGTTTTTTTCCTTTGGAAAAAACGAGACACGCTATAATGGAGTGTTCTCCCAGCTCCAATCTTTCCGAAATCTCACCCAGATCCTCCCTCACATGAGTAGAAGAACCTAACCTACATATACCGACACACATACTCTTAAACTGGGAAAAGGAACGGTTGGAATCTCTAACCTCAATAGATTTATTCATGTGTTTTTCACATCCCCGAATCTCACATCTCTCTATTTCACTTGCAGCGTGATTTTGGGAGTCGAACCTCCCTAGTATCCCTGATATATCCTTAAGAATGGAAGTGGTCCTTGATGATAGAAAAAATAATTTCAAGAAAACAAATTTCAAATCATTCCCACAAGTTACAACTTTATGTTGTAAATAATACATCATGTCTTTTGCACCTCTATTAAGTGAAAATCGTAATTCCCTTAGTTAGAAATTATTTTCAAATTCATTTCTAGGTTTAAGGGTTGAGCAGACCAAATTAAATTCTTTATGGTTTTTATTGAGATCCTCACTAGAGAGGCCATGGAATTTTGGATGCAGGTGAATTAACCCAGATTTCAATTCATTTTTTGATTTGAGAATTGGGTATCCAATGCAATTTGGTTGATATTTAATATCAGGTGAATCCATTTCTTGAACGGTTCTATTAAGTTCATTTACATTATTTTATTCCATTTACTCATGTTTTCTGTTTTAATTTTAATTGCTTCCAATTTTAAGGTTCTGGAAGTGGAGGAATTCTCCAACTTGTTGAATGTTGAAACTTCCCATAGTGTGAGAATGTCTGATTCGAGGCCGAAGGCTACGTTCAATCTCAGGGTTAGGATCTAAAAGATCCTTGGGATTATTTCATGTCATAAATAAAATAAAAATGAAAAAAATAAAAGTGTACAATAGTTAAATAAAATTGAGATGTTTGAGTTGATGGTCAAAAAAGAAGAAAATGAAAAAAAAAGAAAAAGCAAAAATTCAGATTAGGTAAGAATAAAGAAAGAAGATAAGAAGAGAATATATTGTAATATAAAATAAATACCTCTAATTGGATGAAATAATTACTTTAATCCCTAGAAATGACTCCAATTTAAAAGGCGTTGTCATGTGTTCCCTCAAATGATTAGTGGGTTTTGGGTACATAGGTGCACTAGTGTGGCTGACCAAGGTCGTCTCTCAAAAGAGGACGTAATTTGACAAATTATTAAAGGTATTTTGAAAATAACATAGAATGAAATAATATCAACACTTGAAAGGATGCGGGTTCCTTTATCATTTATAAAACTAAAATTATATTTCATCAAGATGATTTCATTTTAAAAAAATTTGATTTGAATGTCGATTAACAATGCACAATAAGTAGATGTTTTTAAGAATACTATTTATAAAAATTGTAATTGATCTAACTCTACCTCATCAATAATTTATTTATAATTATAATTTAAATTAATATACACTTAATTATGATCCCTTCATTTTTTAAAATCATTAACCCTATGAGAATTAACTTTACCACCATGATGAAGTGAATTTAACCCTAGGCTAACTTCAGAACATGCAATTGCAACACCCTGCATTGATTGATGTTTTAATTTTAGCTTATGGTCCATGGTAAATTAGGGAACCTATCCTATCTATAAATTAGAATTAATTGATTTTAGGGATTATATTCGAACACTAAAAATTTATCCCTTTTGGTTTTGAATTAACAATTATGTTTCTGCTCTCACAATTCACACAATTTTCGACCTCACATGATTTGTGTTTATTGTTCAATTTTTTTCTTATATTTATTTAAATTAAAAACTACATTAGTATATCATATTATGTGAATTAAATTATCTCATTGATTCCATATAAATTATTGGAGGAGGTTATAGGTAGATCGATTACTAAAAACAACTACTCTTCCTTGGGTGGTGTAGTCATCGTAGAAACGTTTTTCATTAGCAATGGTTTAGAGAGGGGAGAACCCAATCTTGTTTCTACTCTTGATTCCAGAACAATTATAATGATTAAGAGAAGAATAAATTTGAATAAATAATAATAAAAAATAATAAATACAAGAAGAAGAAAAATGTTTATTGCACAAACAAAAGCATTACACCACGAAGAAGAAGAAGAAGGATTCGTTGAAGGGATCCTTACTTCAAGGGATACCCTTATTGAAATGGTTGGATAATTAGAGGGGATCCACTTCTCATCTACCCTCAACATCATAATTCACATCTCAACCCATAAAAATGTGAAAAAAACCAATTTATAGAGTGGTGGGGAGGCTACGTTCAAAGTGTTTTTAAGTTAGAATGGGGAATCTCGTCCAAATTTCTTAAGCCAACTTGCACTAGCCACTTGACCACCAAAAAATGTGAATCAGTGATCCTTCCAGAATGATGATTTGTGTGAAACGAATTCCTAGATCCCCTCTAAAAATTTGGACATAATCCAAACACGGATTAAGATGTTATGACCCAAGTACCGAACCCTTGTCCAATCTAACGAGTCCATCCTAACTTTGACTTCATTGCCCAATTTCACCAAACAAATGCATGATTTAGCTCCAATTTCATAAATGAAAGTAGTATCCCATTATGTGAGGAGAAAATTTGGAAAATATTTATGTTCAGATAATACATATCAAAATATTTCTGTACGAAATGCTATAGTGAATTTTAAAGGGTAAAAATGGAATTTTCATCAAATTTTCAAATGAATGATCTAATCCCAAATATTGTATAAATGAAATCATTTACCACAATGTGAAGATATTATATCACTTAATACCAATAAAATATTCAATAAAAATTTATTTTATAAAAAAATGATTTATTATTTTATTAGTGATAACTAATTAAAAATGTGTGGATGTAATTTATTTGGGGGGGGGGGAGAATGTAATGTCCCAATATTTTACTATATAATTTTCCTTTAAATAAACATTTTTCCTATGTCTTATTTCACACACTATATTGAACTAAAACAAGAATTAGTATATTAGTTTAATATTATTAAGAATCATTAATACTAATAAAACATTTAGACTATAAAAATTATTTTAATCAGCTATAAATTCTATCAAAATAGAATTTAAAAAATAGTGTTTTAATAAGGTAATTTTTCAATAAAATTAATTTTCCATAATTTATTATATTTTCATTTCAATGGAAAATTATTAAATTCTAGAAATTAAATTCAAAAAACATATATTTTTTGGATTAAACATTTAAATATTTATCAGGATTTGTTTTGAGTTTTTTCAAAAATAATTGGGTTTTAAGTGAATAGTGAAAATATATTTTTTACCAAAATTGTAAATTTGATGAATTTATCTTTATATAAGAAAGACTTCAAAATTTATTAAACATTTTATTAATCAATGAGTTATTTAAGGGAAATTTATGTCTTTTCAATATTATTATAAATATATTAAATCCATATTTATTTTGTATAAGTTACGTACTATTTTATTCTAATTTATAAATAGTTTTTGGCCACTTTTTTATCAAATAGGTTTATTATAAAATTGTGCTTTCATTTGATTTAAAATCAAAAAAATTTTAATTTGTTTTATAATCAACAAATTTAATTGTGAAAACCATGGTAATAGTGAAAATAAAAAATTCTTATGATTTATAATTATAATTTTTAGGGTTTTATATTCATAATAGTTTTAAAAATATTTTTAAAATATTTTCCAGTCAAAAAAGGAATAATTTTATATAACTAGATTGTTTTTTATATAAATTACATGGTTTTATTTAAAATATAAACTTAATAATCTTATAAATTTAATTTTATAAAAAATAACTCTTTTTTTAGAGTCAACATATCAAATATAGATTGTATGAATTTATGGTATTTTTATGAAAAGATGGATTTTCTAATGAATAGTGAAAAATGTTGATTTTTTGCAAAACTATGTTTTCTATTCATCAACTAAAGAAATTTAGATGTAAAATTATATTTTGAATTTTGTTTTAAATTAATATAATATCTATTTTATATAATATAATATAAATAATTCCATATGAATCAATATTATATTTGATATTGGTATAAGTTCATTTTTAATCTTAAAAATTCAACTTTCTAAAAGTTCTTTTTTGTTGTATTTTGCACACTTATATTATAAGTAATTTAGGCCACTTATAAATATTTAATATTTAAAAATGGATTCCATATTTGAAATCATTTGGTTAGTATTTATTAATGACCTCGATTTATTTATTTTTCAATATGAATAGTAATTGTGGTAAAAAGGTGTCACCATAGTAATGGGTAAATCGGGTTAATTAAGGTAAAAACTAAGTGATTATGCCATAAAATATTATCTTAATTCGTATTTTATTTTTTGATTTATAATTTTATTACCTTATATTTTCATTAGGCTATATGTTGTGGAACTTTTCCATGATTAATACTTAATAATATTTATAATGTTACCAAAAAATACAAGTGGGTCGTTTCCCTCACTTATAAATGGGCACCTAATCTACCCCTTTAATTGAAATATTCAAGACTCATGTTTAGGAAACACATACCCAAAACGCTCCCCATAATCTATATACATGTACAATAGGTATTTTAATTCTGAAATGATTAATTATTCAATTCTTATGGTGTAAAACAAATGGGGATATTCGATGAGAAGTTGAAAGTCCTAACCGACCTATTTAAATTTATTTCTTCTTCTGCCTCATTTAAATCTTAGTCAAACATTTTGAAATAATAAAATTATAAACATAAATTTATTTAAATTTTATAATAAAAATGGTTAAACTCTTTTTCATATCTTTTTACATCTTATGAGAATAGGAAACATCACTCTTGTGTACATGTAGAATACCACCTCCACGAAGCATTGCATTTTTATTTTCGTCAGTAGATCAAATAGATTGTTAGAATTATGGAAAATAAATATATATGATATTTATTAAATAATTATCATTATAAGAAGATAATATATTACATACCTTATTATTCATTCTATCCATTAGAAATTGATAATGTCACTCTTGTGTACATGTGAAATACCACCTCCACAATGTGATGTGATTTTTAACCTCCACCTTTCAAAAATGGTTATAAGGATGGAAATAATGAATAAATATAAAATATATGGAATATTTAATATTATTTAATATTAAAATACCATTTAAATTATTTATTTTATATTCTGCATAAAAATTAAAACAACGTTAATTTGTACATATAGACTACTCTGTCCATGAGACGACATGGTTCATATTCCATAACGGACTTACTTGGTTGGTTGTAAAATTTTATTAACTGTATTATTATTATTAATATTTTTTTTTAATATTTTTAAGATAATTTCAACATATTAAATTTGACGTTAGTCAACACAATGACATGGTTTTGAGATTATATACCGTACGACCCTAAAACATCCAACGCGAACTTACACATTTTAGTAACTCAAAAAATCATGGTAAAAAATAAAATAAAAGGAATAATGATAATGGAATGAATATTAAAAAAATATTAATAAGTTAAAAAATAATATAATTTTATTTTTTTGGAGTTATATAGTGTATGAAACTAGACATGAATTATGGTATGTTATTTTTCGTTAAAATGTAGTTTTAAATGTTTTAAACTATTTTTCTTCTATGTCTATTTTAATTAAATCATTAAATAATGTACTTATTTATGTTTAAAATATTATTAATAAAATATTAACGAATTCTTTATTTCTTTTTAATTTTTTTAAAAATTTAACTTGTAAATATTTACCATTTGGGTCATTTTGAGGTGTTTCTTCCAAGGTGATTTATTTAATTTATATGGGTTGAATGCCTTTTATCATTGTAATTTTAGTTATTTGTTTGGATGATTATTCGAAAAAAATTTGTGGTTAACATTCTGTGAAGTTTTAGTTTTTAAAAGGAAATTGAAACCTTTTCCCATCTATATGATATTATTGAAAATGTTGTTGTATATAGGATTTAATGCATATACAATGGGTTTTATGAATAAAAAAATGATATGTGTGTTTCTTCATGATATGGTTCTTGAAATTTTATATGAATGATGGGTGATCCTGATATACCTCTCTAATGAATTGGATAAAGTGATAATGTTTTCCAATGATAGGCTACTCTTAAGAGATATGGGAATTATCTGGTTAATTAATTCCATTGGAATGGTTATTTTAAGGGTAAATGTAAGGATAATTTCTATAGATACCCTAACTTTTCATAAATTAACATTAAATATCTTTTATGATTACTTAAAACACTACAAAACAAACACCCAATTATCATACATGTCCAGTGCATCTGGAAACAAGGAAACATAAACACTGGTACATAAATGAGATGCTTAATATCCTAATAGGTTCTCCCTGACTAGAACACTTTTTAAAAACATAAAACATTGAAAATATCATCATAACCTAGTGGAAGGAAACATAAAAGGGGTGAGCTTAGATGATTAATAGGGTAAAACAAGGGAGATACATAAGCATAATCTTGAGAATAAGGGTATGAGAACATGACCATGAAAATAAAATATCATACAATGTACAAAAAAGATCATAAATATGAATCATGGGAGAAATCATCGTAGTTCATAAGACATTAATAATAATTAAATAACAAACATAATCCTTAAAATCATAAAATAGGAATAAAATGTGGGATTTTGGAGGACACATTATAATATAATATGATTTTCATAATATCCAATGCATTGCTTCAATGACCATATATGTAATATCGGTTCTCTCCCTATACCATCAATGTAGTCATGGTTCACTACTATGGATATCTTAGTATATTTATTTCACTCCTCATAATATATTGGTAGTCATGGTTCACTCTCATGGCCATATTAGTAGCCAAGGTTCATTACCAAGACCATCTTAGTGTATCCCATTAGATATAAATCTTCACTGAATGCATTGGAGAGAGATGTAGGTCTCACCTATATCATAGTAAAATAATATATACATGTACCAAAGGATCATGAATAATCATATCATAACCCATGAAATGAAATATGTATTATAAAAATTTAACAATATCATGGTCTGTTAGAAAATATAGGTTTCATAATCACTTCCTCATAAAAACAACCCATGAAAAGAAGTAGGGTTCAAAAGACCATGAAATTAATAATAACTATTATGAGAATGTATATGAATTAAAACATTATAAATATTTCTATAATGGAATGAGTAACATCAAAATTTTCCATCGTAGATGTAAACTAATTTTGAAATAACATTAAAAAATATTTCTGTAAGAAAATATAATTTTTTTATTAAAGAAGGATTTTTAGTTCATAAAAACATTTGAAAATATTTTTTTAAATGCCTTGAAAACATATAAATAAGACATGAAATAATTTTAAAAACCTCTTTCCCAAACAAATTATTGAATAAGATTCAAAATATTTTAGAAAGATATTTCATTAAAAACAATTTTGATAAATTTAAAATAAAGGTAGAAATTTTTTTGAAACACATTTAATTGAAATAAACATTTAAAACATTAAAATAAATATTGAAAATGTTTTGAAAACCATTTAATTGAGAATAACTATAAAAACATATAAATAATGATTGAAAAAAATTTCATGAAATTTCATTGAAATTAATTTTCTTATAATAATTTTAAGAACTATCCTTTCAAAAATTCAATGGAAGCATTAATAAAATAATGGTGGGTACTTATATACATTCCATGCATGGTAGGAAGACCATTATTTTTTTCTCTGTTAAATGGTTAGGAAAATATATTGTTCAGAAAACGACAGGAATATTCCTTTGAAAAAATTGGTAAAACAAAAAAACGTATAACATTTGTTTCAATGATTATTGGATAATTGTAGGATATTCTTGGAAACAAATTTTAGAAAAAATGTTATTGGAGGAACATAGATTTTTGACCAAATAAAGGGTAAGGTCTTGCTTCTTATGGACACATTCTTAACTATATAATGTACCAAAGAGTGGAAAATGGGAAAAATAAATTAATATATAAGGAATAACTAGAATAAAAAAAATTAAGAGTTTTCTTGATATATGGATCATAATATTTTATCAAAGTAATCATAAATATAAACAATCATGGAAAGCGGTGAGATTATTTCAATAAACTCATATAACATGATAACATGAGATTATAATATCCATATAAGAAAATTAATTACTAAAATCATAAGATATAATTAAAATAATGATATTCATGATACATCATATAAAACGGATTTATATATACCTCAAAAAAAATTAGGTGCATAACAAATCATGAGTCTCAAAGATGGAAAATTGATAAAAAAAACTATTTTACCGATTTGGTAACTTTTGAAACATAAACCCCATGAAATAAATATCCTAGAATGGATATCTAAATAATTATAAATTTAATTATAATAATCATTTCATACATCCATAGAAAGTATACACACCACATAAAATGGAATGGGTGGTGAATAAAGAATGTATCTCACGGAAATAAAAAAGTGAGATTAAATCCCATTACACTGTGTCTTGACTCTGATCACACTTATTCAATCCACCCATATAATAAATGTAATTTTTTCTAACCCTTTTAAATAACCTTATTATTATATATAATACCGTATGTGGTTTTAGTTTGACTATTAATTACCCTCTTGTTAACAATCATACGTTATGTTTTTGTATAGGTTAATATCCACTTTGTTCTTCACATGTGTCTTAATTTTTATATCATTGGTCCTTAAACATATATAATGATTTCCATAATCCAACCAATGATATAAATATACTTTATATTCATTATATATTTATTATAGTAATCTATAGAATTTATGTAATACCCCAAGATTCCACGGTACGCTTCACTTTAAATAATGCACTAGCGTGTGTTGTATGTAACTTTTAGTTCTAACACGCCACAACCAATCAAACTGGCCATTATGAATTGTAATAACCACTTTTTAAAATTTTATAAATTTTATCTTTGAAAATGGACTTCATTTTTGGATTCAGAATATCAAAATTAGCTTAGGGCGAATTGTTTGTATTTTTCTGAAAACTTTCAATTTTTGATGAATAGTGAAAGACACTAATATGTAGTTTAAAACCGACTTTTTTATTTAAATAGTTTTTTATTTTATTTAAATTTATTTTAACTCAAAATAGATACATAATACATATATAAGTTCAATTTAAGTCATTGGATTTAGTTTATAACAATTTTAGATATAGATAATTTTTATTGAACTTTTTACCGTTTTTTACCCACCTCTTATGAGCATTGGAAAATTTACATAAAACTTACTTTTACAACTTCTGTGAGTTAAATTTCAAAAATCCGAGAGACACAGTTTATATCAGTAAGTAAAATGGGGTTCAATTAAGTGAAAATAGTTTTTGGTGAATAGAAACGTTTTACTTTTATTTTGCACGGTTAAAAGTAAATAGGATAATTAAGGGTAAAAATGAAATTATTATTACCCTAATGCATGTCCTAATTCAATTAGATAAGTGTAATTCGACCAAAAACAGCCTTAGGAATAAACTTTGATCCTTCAGGTCCACTTTTATTAGATTAGGACATTTATTATTATTTAAATCAAAGAAGAGTTAAAAGTGTTAACATCAAAGGTTAATAAATAAAACATTTTTAATAAAGGGTTACACATAAAATAAATTAGACTATAAATATTCATTAAAAAAATAAAAATATTTCCTACATAATGGTATTTTATTTATAATTTTTAGACATTAAAAAATTAAATGTATTTATGACACATTGATGATGCAGTAATTACTTAATTAATGAAATATTAAAACAAATTGATATTATAAATATCAAAATAAATGTAATTTGAGATTTTTTATGGATTAAACTAATTTTCTAGATTAGTATGACATTTTAGTGTTGGTTAGATAAATTTTTTTTTAAGTAATAATGTTTTTATGAATTTAGCAAAAACAAAATACAAAATAGTGTCAAAATTGACATAAAAGAGTTTTTAAAATAAATATTACATTATTAATTGCTATTATATTCCTAAAAATATAGTTATTTGACAAATGACTTATATAATTATTGTTTTATCATTAATGAACCACATAAGGTTCTATTAGAATTTTCTAGTATGTTTATTAACCATATAATATAAAAATACAAAGATACATGGTAATTGTCAAACTATTTAACTAAGAGTTAAATCTAAAAGATAAATTTAATATAGTGACCCAAACCTATCTAAAACCTATTTTTTGAGTGTTTTGAGACCCATCCCCACCATATACTATAAATAATTCATTTTGGTGCCATTAGAAACCAAAAATAATTTTATTATAAAATAATATTTCTAGCTTTTCCTAAGTTGCCCATCACCCCTCTAGTAAAAGGGAACTCCCCCTTCTCGCTAATTCACAACTTAAAATCCATTTGGCTCGGCCAACACCTGCCCAAATACCCTATCAACTGCCCTCCCTTAATCTTAGTGGCCTTCCTTTAGTCATAAATCCAACCTAAAGATCCCTTTTTATCAAATCAAAAGGAATAACCCGAAGAAGAGGAAAATATTTCATCACCTCTTTCAAGTTTCTTTCTTCTTCCACTTCGTCTTTCTTTGTTGTTTCCATTATAAAATAATAAATCAAGTACCATACATATACTGTGATGTTATTATATATATCTTACAACCATATTCATTATTCTATCCATCCTTTGAATGACATTCCACCATACGTGCGTACATACGGCTTACTGTCTCCACGTCGTGGTGTAATAGTTATTCAATAAATTATTATTTGGATGGGAATACTAATGATGTTTAATTGATGTCAATAATAAATATAACATGATAATTATTCTATATATATGATATTACATCCAATTATATATTATTTTAATATCAAAAGAATGATATTTTCCCTCGTGCGTACGTACAGATTTCCATCTCCACGAATGCGATGAGATTCATTCCCCATCGTATCCATTCAAGAATAATTTTCATTAAATGATTAAAAATAATTTTTAAAGACATTATATAATTATGAATATGAATAAGATACATCTTTTCCATAACAAACATTTCTTTCATAACAAGTCATATAAAGGAAAATGAATCAGTTAACACCCGAAATTATGATGATACTAAGATATTATTAACAATGCAATGTTCAAAGATCATATATGATATCATATTAATGTATATGATTGTTGTATAATTTAATAACAATTATTTTACCATTATACAGGATATTATCCTACCCTCTACCAAGTAAGAGGACAAGGTAAGGGTTAGTTTCACAATCTCTTCATTATCTGAGGTTGTTTTTATGTAATTATCTACTAGGACATCTTTATCATCCACATCCATGATTCTCAAAAATGTATTCCGAATAATTTTTAATATTGACTAGACAGTAGGTCAATATCATTTATACACTTATTAGACCTTATATGTTATGAAAGGAATCTTTCTGTCATTTTCCAAACAAGTTACTTTTTGACCCTTTCGACAAAATTTAACGTAAGAATGGTTTTTAAGTTATATAATGGGTGTGGATATTTTTCCACCATTACAAAATTGTCAAAGAGTCCCTTTCAAACTTATAATAATATTTTCAGATATAATTGTTTTCTTCTATAATTATGTTACTTTTAAAAAAATTCAAAATAGAAAGAGATATTTCCCTAAAAAGGTTTTGATTTCATCTATGTCAACATCTTTTGATGGATTTTAAGTTTGATTGAAGTTAATTTATTTTTATACAAAACTTCCATATTGTATTGAAAGTTTTCTGATATGTTTGAATATGGATGTGTTATTAAATACCATTAATGTTTTTTGGATAAAGTATTGACATTTCATATTCTAGTTTTAATACGAATGTTTATGTTATGTTTAAAACTTTTCTAGTGAGGAATGCATTGGACTTAGTAAGTGACTAGTGGACCCTTCTATAGGTCCTCGATGCATCGGTAGGTCTCATGAGACAAACTATTGTATTGGCACAAGGCCATGAAAAATTCATATTTGTAATCTTAGCACAGTTACTTGACTATGTGGTTTTGAAAAACTAGCATTATGCATTCCATCATTATGAAAGTGGTTATTGATATTGCATGGGATTATTCTAATAGTATAATATCCATGTGAGTAAGTAAATCGAATTATTTTGATTTATATTTTCCATATTATGATGAGGTTTATGTTGAAAAGGCTTTTGTTTAATTTTATACATTGCGTTAAATTTTTATGCTTATATATGAAAGTTTCCGCTATATTGTTATCCTTACGGAGCATTTGATCTCACCCCTTTCTATGTTTTATTTTTTCCAGGCTATGAAGAATTATCTTATGACAGACCTGTAGGGATAGTCTATGGGATCTCAGTATTTCCCATGGAAAAGTTTTTGTTGTAGTTATACATTTTATGATGTGATGTAAAACTTATGAATGTGTCTAGTACTTCCAAGGATACTATACAAATCGGTCATTTGAGACATGAAATTTTTTGATCATGCCAATGTTATTTAATAATGCGCCGACTCTGGGTAACTAGGGTCAGGGCATTACAGTTGGTATCATAGAAGTTTAGTACAATCCTTGGAATGTAGATTTAGATAAACTCTGATTAGAGCACATTACCCTACGATAGACATTGAGGATTAGTATAGAAGAACTTCCTAGAATTTTGGTATTGTAGATATTTTGTGAGTTTTCTAATCAATACAACACTGTCTGGATACAATCAGGTAGAGGAAACTCTAACACAGATGTACCTAGGGGTAAAACCCAAAAACACCACTTTTAGCTAGACTCAAATAGGAAATGGTGCACAATAATGGGCCTTGATGCACTCTTTGTTATGACACTCCCGGGGGATATGCTTAGGATAATTCTTAATTTCATTAAAAACCATTATGAAGGGTTTATTAGTATATACTTCATTAAAGAATTTTTTTTTATGATTATGGATTGTATCTATAAACTATTAAATTTATGTTAAGTGTTTTAAATGTTTGGAATTATGTATTTTAATTAATAAACTAATATAGTTTATGAAATTATTTATAAATGGATCCTAGTAGAATTAATGGAAACCATATCAATGCATGTACTCCATGTAGGTATTGTCATCCTACTTAAGATAATTATATTGCAGCTGGTGATGCAACCGGTGATGATCAGTTAATCAACATACTGGGACAACTCACTCTGGTTATGAATAATAACCTTACCCGTATGGAGCACCCTGATCTGTAGCTTGGAAAATCAATGTTAGATCGCTTCATGGGGAAAATTACCAACATTAAATGGGGGTAAAAATCCACTAGTAGCTGATCAATGGATGAATTCCATAGATAAAATATTCCATTCCATGGGGAGTAGCGAAAGGGAAAAATTTGTCAGGGTAGTTTACCACCTCACTGGAGAAGCTGATCAATGATGGTCATTGATTCAAAACACAAAGGAATATGATGAAGTATCAAATATTTAATGGAGGTAGTTTAATGAAATTTTCTTAGAAAAATACTTTCCTCATGACCATAAAGCGGATATAGAAAGGCAATTTCTGAGATTGAGGAAAAAGGAGGATGAGAATTTCGTGAAGTATGAATCTAACATTACAAGGTGAGTGAGACATGATGTAGATTATATACGTAACCCAAGAAGTAATATTGATCATTTAATTGATGGGTTAAACCCATTTCTCTGTCAAGAATTAGTCTCACAATCCTTCTCCTCAAATGAATATATTGTCTCATGTGCTATCAAAATAGAAAAATAATTATCTAAGTCTTACGACATTAAAGCAAAGAAAGAGAAGAAGATATATGTTGAAAACTATGGAAATGGAATTAAGGGTAAGAAAGGAAAATTTGAATATCCATCCTGTAATAAATGTGGGAAGAAACACTATGGTACTTTCTTGAATGGAAAGGGAGTCTGTTACAAGTGTGGTGAGAAATTCCACCAAGCTCGTGATTTTAAGGGGAAGAAAAAGGTTTTCGATGTTGAATGCTACAATTGTAGAGAAAGTGGGAATTATCGAAATGAATGTCCTAAGCGTCAGGGGAAATTTCATCAGAAGAGGCAAAGGGATCAAGGGTAAGCTTATATTATCACTACTGATGAGGTTGAATCTCTCAAAGATGTAGTGGCAGGTAATTTAATGGTTTCTTCATGTTTAGCCAATGATTTATTGGATTTTGGATCATCACATTGTTTCATGTCTTCCTAGTTTTCTTTGAAAGTTATATATTTCCAATTTTTTTAACAAGGGAGTTTTCAGTCGAAACACTTAAGGGAAGTATCATTTCTACCATGTTATGTGAATCAGTTCCCATTAGGGTATATAAATGTTATATGCTGATCTCATCGTCATACACATGATTGAATTTGATATAATCCTTGGTATGGATTGAATTTCAGACCATGATGAAAAAAATTATTATAAGAAGAAGGATGATACAATTTTGGATGAAGATGATATAGAATACCTTATCGTTAGAGCAGAATCATCACCACCTATTTCTAATCTAGATCCACCCCCAGTAGCTCAACTAAATTCAATTATTGGGGAGGAAGAGAATGAAATAAATATGGGTGAGGAAAGGAATGTCTAAATAGAGGATGTACCTATTGTGAATGAATATGTTGAATTTTTTCCAGGAGATTTACCTGGACATCCTCCAGAACGATAAATTCAGTTTTCCATTGATTTAATTCCTGGATCAAGGCCCATATCATAGATACCTTATAGAATAGCCACTGTAGAATTAGTTGATCTAATGAAACAATTATAGGAATTGAGTAATAAGGGATTTATTTTTCCTAGTGTTTTTCCATGGGGAGCCCTTTTCCTTTTTTTTAAGAACAATGATGGATCTATGAGGTTGTGCATTGACTATAGGGAGATCAATGCTATATCAATAAAGAACAATTTTCCCCAACCTCACATTGATGATTTTTTCGACCAACTTCATTGAGCTCAATACATTTCAAAGATTGACCTTCGATCTAGATATCATCAGTTGTATGTGAATAAGGAAGACATTTCAAAAACATCATTTCGAACCAGTTACAGGCATTACACGTTTACAGTAATGCCTTTTGGATTGACTAATGCATCCTCTGTCTTCATGGATATAAGGAATAGAGTTTTCAAGGAAAATCTTGATGACTTTGTAGTGGTATTTATTGATGATATCTTTGTATACTCTAAAATCTATGATGATCATGAAAATCACTTGTGCATTATCTTTAAGACTCTTAGAAGATACGAATTGTATTGGATGTTTAGAAAGTGTGAATTATGGCTTTAGGAGATTTCTTTTTTTGGCTAAATTGTCTTTAAGGATAGAATCACTGTTGATCCTTATATGAACAGAGCATTTCAAAAATGTCCAGCACTAACGATTATAACTGAGGTGCGCAGTTTTATTGGTTTAGCAGGTTATTATCAGCATTTCTTCCAGAATTTATCCCGGTTGGATAACCCATTAACAACGCTCACACGAAAAGGGATTAAAGTTTTTTGGAAAAAAGAGTGTGAATAATGTTTTGAAGAATTGAATAGAAGATTATTCAATGATCCCATCTTGATTCTACCATCAGGTAATGATGGGTTTGTTATTTATATTGATGAATCAAAGAAAGGACTTGGTTGTGTCCTTATACAGAATGATAGGGTTATTTCTTATGCGTCACGACAGGTAAAAATTCCTGAGAAAAACAATCATACTCATGATCTTGAGTTAGCAGCTATAATCATTGCTTCGACTATTTGGAGACACTATCTCTATGGTGAAAAATGTGAGATATATACCGACCACAAGAGTTTGAAGTATACTTTCTCATAGAAAGAACTCAAAATGAGGCACAAGATATGGCTTGAAATACAGAAGAATTATCATTTCACAATACACTACCTCCCAAGGATGGAAAATAAGGTGGAACATGTTTTGAGGAGAAAGGATCTTGCAGTTTTGAACAAGATGAGAGTTGAAAAGGATCTTATATACATGGATCTTGAAAATATGGATATGGGAATCACCCTAGAAGGTGAAACATCAAAATTGTTTCAAATGATTGTCAAACCATATTTACTAGAAAGGATAATGAGTTCTCAGACTGATGATGAATAGTTTCAAAACAAGATTAAAGCTGTGAATATTGGGAGACTAAGTGACTTCGAATATGAAGATGGAATTTTGAAATTTGGAAAGAGACTTTGTGTTCCCAATATACCTGATCTAAAATGGGAATTATTGGATGATGATCATAGTTAAAATTTCATTATACACCCTGGGACCAACAAAATGTATAGAGATTTGAAGAAACATTTTTGGTGGGACAGCATGAAGGGGGAGATTTCTGATTTTGTGTCATGATGTAAGGTTTGTCAAAAAGTGGAGACTGGAAGGCAACATCCTGGAGGAGTCATGCAACATCTTCCCATACCTGAGTGGAAATTGGATAATATTACGATTGAATTTTTCATTAGACTACCAATGACTCCTAGAAGGAACGATGTAATATGGGTCATTATTGATCATTTTACCAAGTCAGCACATTTTCTTGCTATAAGAGAAGATTTACCACTTGAACGTTTAACAAGACTATATATTAATTAATTTATAAGACTTAATGGTGTATCAATATTGATTTTTTCTGATCGTGATCCCCGTTTTACATCAAGATTCTAGAAATGTCTTCAAAAAGCCCTGGATACTGAACTTCATTTGAGCACTCCCTAACACCCCCAAACTGATGGACAATTAGAAAGGACTATTCAAACCTTAGAATACATGTTGATATCATGCTCAATTTAATATCAGGGTATTTGGGATCAATATTTACCTATGTTATAATTTTCCTATAACAATAGATTTCATTCAAGTATTCATATGGCACCATATGAAGCGTTATATGGTAAGAGATGTCGCACACCAACCTGTTGGGATGATGTTGGTGAATGAAAACTCGCAGGCCCATAACTTGGGGAGGAAACGATAGAAAAGGTGAAGGTAATCCAAACCCACATCAAAGAATCTCAAAGTAGGCAGAAGAGCTATATCCATAACCGAAGGAAGGATTTGGAATTTTAGGTAGGAGATCTTGTTTCATTGAAGGTATCTCTATGGAAGGGTGTTATATGTTTTGGTAAGATGAAAAATTGAATCCCAGGTACATCGGATATTTCGAAATTCTAGAACAAATTGGGGTTGTAGTTTACCGTTTGGAATAGCCACCAAGTCTCTCCAAAGTTCACGATGTGTTCCACGTATCACTGTTGAGAAAATACATGCCTAACCCATTGCATGTACTTACCTATGAGGAATTATAACTGGAACACTATTTGTCTTATTGCGAAGAGCATTTGAAGGTTCTTGATACAAGAGAACAAGTGTTGAGAAACCGGACGACTCATCGGGTAAACGTTCTATGGAGAAACCATAAGATTGAAGAGGAAACATGGGAACCCGAGGAACTTATGATGAAAACCCACCCTAGTCTTTTTATGTAGTAATATTATAGAAATTCCAAGGAAGAAATTGTTTGAAGTAGGGGAGAATTTAACACCCCAATCTTCCAGGGTATGCATCTCTTCAAATAATACAGTAGTGTGTGTTGTACGCAACTTCGAGTTCTGACACACCACAACCAATCAAACTAGCCGTTATGAATATTAACACCCCCTTTTTAAAATTTAAAAAAATTATCTTTCAAAATGGACTTCATTTTTGGATTCGGAATATTAAAATTAGCTTTTGGTGAATTTTTGGTATTTTTCTGAAAACATTCAATTTTTTATGAATATTGAAAAACACTGAGTTATGTTTAAAACCAATTTTTTTTTTAAAATAATTATTTATTTTATTTAAATTGATTTTAGGTCACAATAGATACATAATATATGTATATGTTCAATGTAATTCATTAGAGTCAGTTTATAATAATTTTAGATATATAAGAATTTTATTGAACTTTTTACCATCATTTATCCACCTCCTAGGAGCATTAGAAAATTTACATAAAACATAATTTTACATATTTTTTGAGTTTAATTTAAAACTCCTAGAGTCATGGTTTATATTAGTATGTAAAATTTGGTTCAATAAGATGAAAATAAGTTTTGTTGAATAGTACTTTTTACTTTTATTTACCACAGTTAAAAGTAAATAGGGTAATTAAGGGTAAAAATGATATTATTATTACCCTAAAACATGTCCTAATTATATTGGATAAGTGTAATTAGACCAAAAATAACCTTAGAATTAAAATATGATCCTTTAGGTAAACTTGTATTAGATTAGAACATTTATTATTATTTAATTCCGAGAAAAGTTTAAAGTGTTAAATTCAATGTTTAATAACTAACACATTTTTAATATATGGTTACACCTACGATAAACTCAACTATAAATAATAATTATAAATCTAAAAATATTTCCTACATAATCATATTTTATTTATAATTTCTATACATTAAATAATTAAATTTATTTATGACACAATGATGATGCAGTAATTACCAAATTAATAAAATAATAAAATAATTGATATTATAAATATCCAAATAAATGTAATTTGAGACATTTTATGAATTCCACTAATTTTATAGGTTAATATGACATGTTAGGGTTGGTTAAATGAATTGTTTTCTAAGTAATGTTGGTGTTATGAAATTAGAAATAACAAAATACCAAATAGTGTCAAAATTGACATAAAAGAGTTTTAAAAAAGAATTATATTATTAAATTATATTTTATTCATAAATATATAAGGTTCTAACAAAAGACTTATATAATTATAGGTGTATCATTATTGAAACACTTGGGGTTCTCTTATATGTTTATAGTATGTTTATTAACCATATATTATAAATATGAAAGAGACATGGTAATGTAAAACTATTTAACTAAGAGTTAAATCTAAAAGATAAAGTTAATATAGTGACCCAAACCTATATAAAACCTATTGGATGTGTGGTTTTAGACCCATACTCACCTTAACCTTTAAATAATTTATTTTTGAGCCATTATAAACCGAAAATTATTTTATTATAAAATAATATTTCTAGCTTTTCCTAAGGTGCTCCTCACCCCTCCTATAAGAGGGCACTCCCCCTTCTCTGTAATCCACACCTTAAAAGCCATTTGGCTCTGCCAAACCCTCTCAAATACCTTCTCAACTATCCAAACTTTATCCTAGAGGCCTTACTTTATTCAAAAATCCAACATATAGAGCCCTTTTGGTCAAATCAAAAGGAACAACCCGAAGGATATTTAAATATTTCATCAGCTCTATCAAGTTCCTTTCTTCTTCCACCTCCTCTTTATTTGTGGTTTCCAATATAAAATAATAGCTAAAGAATCTTATATATAATGTGATGTTATTATAAATATGTTAAATCCATATTTATTTTTTTATCCATCGTTTGAATGACATGTCACCATACGTATGTACGTACAGATCACAGTCTCCACATCGTGGTGTAATGGTTATTCAATATATTATTATTTGGATGGGTATAATAATGATGGGTAATTGATGTAAATAATAAATATAACATGATAATAATACTTTATATATGATATAACATCCACATATATATTATTTTAATATCAATAAAAATGATATTTTCGCTCGTGCGTACGTACGGATTACTGTCTCCACGAACGCGATGAGATTCATTCACCATTGCATCCATTCAAGACTAATGTTCATTAGATTATTAAAAATAAAGTTTAATTAGATAATATCATTCGAAATATGAATAAGATACATCCTTTCCATAAAATCATTACTTACCTAAAAAAGCATATAAAGGAAAACGAATCAGTTAACACCCGAAACGACGATAATACTAAGATATTATTAACAAAGCAATGTTAAAAGATCATATGATATCATATTAATGTATATGATTATTATATAATTTAATAAAAATTATTTCACCATTACACAGGAGTTTAACCTACCCTAAACAAAGGAAATGTACAAGTTAAGGGTTAATTTCACAATCTCTTCATTATCCATGATTGTTTATATATAATTATATACAGGGACCTCTTTATCATCCACATCCATGTTTCTTAAGAATGTATTCCAAAACATTTTTAGTATTTACTAGACAATGGATTAATTTCATTTATATCCTTATTTGACCATATATGATTTGAAAGGAATCTTTCTATCGTTTTCCAAACAAGGTACTTTATGACCTTTTTGACAAAATTAAGGAAAGAATGTTTTTTAACTTATACAGTAGATACGGATTTTTTCCACCGTTACAACATCGTCGAAGCTTAACATACAATATTTTAAGAATATTTTCAAATATAAATGTTTTCTTCAATAATTTCGTGACTTTGATATGATTTCAAAATAGAAAGATATATTTCTCTAAAAAGGTTTTGATTTCATCTATGTCAACATCCTTTGAGGGATTTTATGTTTTTTTGATGTCGATTTGTTATGATACAAAACTTCCATATTGTATTGAATTTTTTGTGATATGTTTGAATGTGGATGTGTTATTTCATACCATTAATTGTTTATGGATAATGTATTGACATTTTTTATTCTAGTTTTAGTATGAATGATTATGTTATATTTAAACCTTTTCATATGATGAATGCATTGGACTTAGTAAGTGACGAGTGGAGCCCGCTATAGCTCTTTGATGCATCGGTAGGTCTCTTGAGACACACTGCGGTCTTGGAATAAGTCCTTGAAAAAATAATGTTTTTATTCATGGCACAAGGCCTTGACTATGTGGATTTGGAAGTCTGGGATTATGCATTCTATCATTATGAAAGTTGCTATTGATATTGCAAGTGATTATTTTACTAGATGAATATCCATGTGATTAACTAAATAGAATTATTTTGATTTATATTTTCTATATTATGATGCAGTTTATGTTGAAAAGGATTTTCTTTAATTTTATACATTTCCTTAAATGTTTATGCTTATTTATGAATGTTCATGCTATATTGTTATCCTTACTAAGCATTTGAGCTCACCCCGTTCTATGTTTTATTTTTTCTAGGATGTGAATAAGTATACTATGACTGACCTACTGGGATAGTCTATGGGATCTTAGTGTTGTCCATGGAAACAATGTTGTTGTGGTTATCCATTTTATGATGTATTTTAATCCTTATTGAAGTACCTAGTACTTCCAAGGCTACTAAACAAATCGGCCTTTCGAGACATGATCTTTTGTGATCATGTCAATGTTATGTAATAATGCACCGACTATGGGTAACTAGGGTCAGGGCATTACTATATATATGTATGAAATTGAATACCCCATTAATGGGGACAGTAAGTCGTACGTATGCATGAACGTTGTTTCTATTTTTATTATTGTATTTAATGAATGAAATTAAATTCCAAATGTGTATATTTATGTATATATATCATTAATAATGTATAATTATTATCTCATATACATCATATATGTTAACTAAACCCATATTTAATACATTGCATGTAGTGTATCAAAAAATCACAACGCATTGAGAGGGCGATAGTACACACTTCCTCAAACGAAATTATCCTATTTACACCAAATGTAAAGCATAGGTATATGTGCTGTAAAAGGATGAAATAAGATTAAATATATAATAAATATAATATATTTTATATATAAATTCATTTTCTATCATAATGTCCACCATGAGGGGTAGTGGAAAAAATGAACAATCATTATTTCGTGAGACATTAGTTCACCGTACACGTAACCATTATGTTCATTACCATTTAGATGGAATTTTTTGTTAGTTAAGGAATAAAAATAATCATAAAAAATAATAGTATAATTAAGTTACATTTTTTATAACATCAGGTAATTAGAAGATTGTAGTTGGTAGAGAAATAAAATAAATGGAAGGAGTTAGAGAGAAGACGTAACCTCTTAATTGGCTAACTCCTTTTGGTTTCTAACAACATTATTTCATGGATTTATTTTTTCCAAAATGGAGGCTTCAAGTATTAATGGAGGGATTTTTGGAAGTGTGTTGTGTAGATAGTGTATGAACCTATGCTTTTTGATCTGTGTAAATAATAGGGAGTGGTGGTGGCCTTTCATAATGTACGAGGAGTATCACTCTTGTAATATTTTGGAAAATGGAAACACCACCTACATTTTTTATTTAATGATTATAAAATAATGATAAAACGTAGATAAAAGGTATGATAGGGTCTAAATATGGTCATACGATGGATTTTGGACAAGTTTATAATTCATTATAGGCCTTATGGTTATGGTTTAGTCCCCTATTATGTTTAATATAACTTTAATCTTTGTAATTAATTTTGATCAATTTCACTAACATTTTGGGTAAAAAAAAAGTTTACTTTATTATAAAATATAAATTATAATGATTCAAAATATTTAATCCATTTTTCAAAATTCTAATCACATAAGTGGTAGAAAATAATTTTAAATTAATCTCATAGTCGGGTTGACAATGTAGGTTTTTAAAAAAAACATTCATAAGTTTGGAATGATTTTATAGCCAATTTAAAGTGAAATTGATCTAAATTACCTTCTCTAACACCCTTATATTTTTTGACATATGATTTTCGAAATAATTTATCCTTTTTATGTTTTCAATTTCATGTGACACTGGAAACTGTTATATATATATATATATACAAACACTAATTCAAACATTCCATTCACACAGAGCCAACTTGGATTTCACTACATGAAACATTGACTTGGATTGTTCTTTAAGAAACAATGAATTGGATTTCAATACATGAAAAACTAACTTCAAATGTTCTAAAAACAACATTGACTTGGAGTACCTTACATGCAATACCTAGTTTCTATGAAACATATTTTTGTTGTTAAAAATATCTTAAGGAGTTAGTTATAAACTAGACATTATAATATAGTAATATTAAAAGTAATAAATAATTTTAAAATATGTTAATAATATTTTAGTATAAATAAAATATACTGATAGGAAAATTATAATTTTTCGGAAAGTCTTTATATGTTATAAAATACTATTTTCTCGAATGAATTGTTTCCATACCCTTATATGATGAAAGAAAATTTAATTATAGAAACATATAGAAATTAAATTTTACAAAATAAACTTAATTTTTTATTTTATAATGCAAAAATTAGCTCGGGGTGAATTTTTAGTTTTTTCTGAGAAACATCATTTTTCATGAATATTGAAAAATACTACATTTTAGTAAATAACTGTCTTTTCATTTAAATAATTATTAATGTTAAATTATAAATTAAATTTTTCTTAAGGTCATATTAGATCAATTGGGCATATATTAATGCAATTTAGGTCATTATAATAAATTTCACCGTGAAATTGAATATAGAAACAAGACAAACTTTTGAACATTTTTCTACTTTAAAACGTTGTTATTCTGCCTCGTCTGTGATATTTGCATTAATCATAATTTTTTCACTTATATGAATTTAATTTATAAAAATATAAACACAACATTTTATTTTTTATAATATTTATATTATAATTAGATCATGTTAATTTTTGGTGAAGTATATTTGTAAAAGTGCTTAAAATAACTCACAACGATTAAGGTCAAATTAAGCTTAATTAGAGACTAAACCTTAATCTTAGGGGACCAAATGACCTATAAACTTGTCAAAAACCCATTGTATGGACATATTTCGGCCATAAAACTTCAATAATTTATTTTTGTTTATTTTTTATGAATATATTTAGGTAATAACCTGTGTACACATAACTTGTTTTCAAACATTCCATGCAAGTCCTTTTCCTTTCCTATAAAGTCCACCACCTCTCCCTCTTCTTCAAACCTCTAAAACCTTTTAGCACAAGAAAATACCTTCCCAATACAGTTCTAAAATCTCCTTACTTATCTTAATCAGACTATACCTAGGTAGAAAAAAAAACCAAGGAAGACTTTTGGCACTAACCAAAATGAGTTACGTGATTAAGAGGTAACGTATCCTCTCAAAATCCTTTTTTTATTTTTCTTCTACACAACTCCAATCTCATTAATCCATGATTTTATAACGAAAACCATATCTTAATTATACTATGATATTTTTTAATAAATTTTATACCTACACTTACGCACATATCTATCTAATAGGTAACGAACATACAGTTTATGTGTATGACGAACCACCACCTCACTAATCGATGATTGTTAATTTTTCTCTTACTACCTCTCATGGTCGAAATTATGATAGAAAAAAAATTTCTATATGAAATATATTATATTAATTATTTATTTAGGATTATATATTCCATTTATAACGCATAACGTTTTACTTTCCATTTATTGTAAATATAATAATTTCATTTGAGCAAATGTAGACTACCGCCTGCTCAAAGGGATGTGATTTGTTTATACACTACATGGAATGTATGAAGGATAGTTTTAGTGAATATATATATATATATATATAATATTTGTAATATAATAAATTTACTATAATAAATATATATATATACATCTATATATATATATATGTGTGTGTTTATTTTACATTGTTTCTTTCAACATGATAATTAAATGAAAATAGTGTTCATGCGTACGTTCAACCTACCGTATCCATGAACAGTGTATTCCATTTCATTATTCCATATTATATGTGTTATTATTATATAAATATAATGAATTAAAATTATATTAAAATTATTTTTACATTCTGGTAGTCATGATATAAGTATAAGGACCAAATATATAAAACATTAAGACACATGCAAAAGAACAAAGCTGGTATTACTCGAAGTAAATACTTGACTGAGAATTGTTATCACAAGGGTAATATAAAGCCCCTATAAAAACATATATGTAACTAGAAGTAAGAATATGGTTATTTGATATATTTATAATAAATATTTATTTATTATATTGTATTTTCTAATGAGTACGACGAGATTCAAGACACAAGGTAAGGGGATGTTATATCACAATTTATTTCTGTGAGATGCTGATTCTCGCTCAAATTTACCCAAGATATGAAGGTAGAATGGTCCTAGTAGTCTAGCATGGGTTGTCGAATCCACAGAGACCCCAGAAGTAACCTATAGACACGCAAATTCTAAGGACTTTTTTGGATATGAAGTGGCCAACTTGGGTTGATTTTAGATGGGTTTAAAGGATCACTGAAATATTTAAGTAAATTCAATTGAAAATAATGAGTTTATCCTAGGTTATCCCTCGGGGTGGATTGGACGTATTTCCTTTTCAATGATTTAAATTTCTTATATTTGAGATGGGTTCATTTAAAGATATAAAACAACATCATCACTTAGTGGTGTAATGCATAAACAATTTAATAAAAATCACCTTTACACTTGAAGGATCAATGTTTTGAGCACTTCAAGTTAAAGGTTCTTATTAGCACATGAATTGTGTGGCCTTAATTTTAATAAGGACGATGGAGTTTAAAAATCATCAAATAAAAATATCAATTAAAGAAGTGATTATACATTAATAGGGTGATAAATAAAATCCAATCCAGTCATTTTCTAATCTGTTGGATCAATCCATAAGTGGGTTACCCCTCCATTGATCCCATGGTTTCAATGGAAGCAGAATGTAGACTCATGAGTGAGGAAATGGAGAAGTAAAGAAAACAAAAAAAATAAAATGATCACTCCACCGTTGTGTGAATAATTTAACAAGGTTCAGTGTGAATAAATTCACACCTTTATACAATGGTATCAAAGTGATATTAAGAACAACAGAATACAAGTAGAAGAAGAACTTTTATTAGGAAACTAAAGTGAATTGAACAACATACATGTGAAAGACAAATTTGAGATAACAAAATTGCAACATAACATTACAATTGAACAATGAACCATGGATTCTTCAATACATCAACACCACTGCCTTAAATAGGAATTTTTTATACTTTTGGTGGAGACTCCAACGGTCCAAGTCATCCCACTTGATTATGGTAGGTCTAGGGTGGTGGAAAGTTTGTGGAAAGAAGACTTTCCACCCTTGACCCGAAAAGGCATCCAGCGTGCATCCACCAAACAGAGGCGCATGAAACAACTTCTAGATGGCCCAATTTTGGTGGGCCATAGAAGACATATATTAATCTCCAGATGTCCCCTAAAATCCTGTAAAGGCTCATCCCAAAAGGAGTTATTGTTTTCGAGATATGGTTTAATTGGTGGGCTTTTTTCTGGGCCGCAGAATCTGGCCCAGAATTTTATATCTAACATGGGCCACCTAAATGAACACCATGGAGGCCGAATTAGCATTGGATATTACAAATTTATTTGTTCCATTACATGTATTATATAATCGCATGAAATTTGGGATTAATTGGGCTTGTATGTTGGGCCTCACCGTCTCATCGGTGGGATGGTGTCCAATCTGCCTTCTCTAGAATTGCTTCCTTTCATCACAAAATATCCCCATCTTCTTTCATTGATTCTCAATTGATCCCTGAATGAAACATGTTCATATTAGAGTGTAGATCAATTTTCAAAAATATCAAATTAAAATATGTATAATCAGATGAATCATTGGGTACTTCAAATGATGTTCAAAAATGTACCACATAATAGTGCATTTTAAGAAGGTATTACAATCATAATGTGAAATGATGTTCATAGTGTAAAATGCACTAAAATTGTGTTTATGAATAATAAAGAACATTAATATTATGTATATTAACAATTAAAATTATCCCCATTTAGTGGCTAATCACACCCCCCCCCCCAACTTGAGTTTTTCTAGTCCTGAGAAAAATATATCTCAACAATATGAAATTCCAATTCCCTTTTCCAAAAACATTTTATTACACCTTGATCACCAAAAATCCATATACCAAAAAATCATGAAACCCATCAAAATATTTTAATACAAGATAGTTGCATAAGTAGATCACAATCCCAAGCACATTTCTTTGTTCAAATTCATTCCCATATTTCATCCAATATCAATTAAGTATGAGGATGTGTTGTGCATCACAATAGACATGGGGGGTTCATCTTTATTCAAGGGGGAAATGACGAAAGCTCTAGGTGGAATCACATTTCAATATTAAGAAGAGTATTAAATTTTTTTTATTGTATTTTTTTTGTTTTTTGTTTGTTTTTTTCTTGCAATTTTTCCATGGTAATTGAAGTTGCACTCAAAAAAGTCAACCCCTGTAGTGAGACTTTGCCGATGACTCCCAAGCTCAAATACCTTATGGAACCATGTAAAGCCCACATAATCGAGCATCATATCGACTTAACTCAGTCAAAAACAAATTCAAATTACCAAAAATAGAGATAAAATTACTAACTCTAGGCCAGACAACTATGGAGTCACTATCCCCAATTGCATAAAGCCACGCATTAGGTCATTTTGTTGCTCTACGTGCAATTTTTTTATATACTGAAATTAAAATAAAATTATACCCAAACCTGTGCTCTTTATTTGGGGGACCCCATGAACTCAAAATAATACCCCACTATCCAAAGGACGTGCATTGTGATCTTTTTTTATTTGGATGAAAATATAAACGATGAAATATCACATCGGACAGCCACACTTTCCAAAATCTATGCTCATGAAATTATACAAGGAATAAAATCATAATCATGGCATGCTAAATTAATTTATATTCAGATTCAATGTGTGCAATTTGTATTACCATGTTCAAAGTTAATGGAATTTTTCTTTCCATTTACACATTTGTTTTAAATCATTCATTTTTTTAACACAAAGGAATTTTTTATATTATCCCCCCCCCCAACTTAAAACAACATTGTCCCTAGTGTTTAAAGAAAATAAAATTTAGAAAGGGTTAGAGGTAGAGAATGAAACTTCAAAATGGAAATTGAAAATGAGGATCATGGAATGAAGTCACCTGGTGGTTGAAGTTGAAATTCTTGCTGCTCCCTTTTAATACTTTGATATTCATGTCACATGCAGAGTCCCCTAGTAGAAAAGGGAAAAACAAAACAAACAAAACAACATAAAACAATATATATATATATAATAAAGAAAGTAAAATATAAGTATATATATAAAAATTATAGAATAAGGAAGAACAAAAAGCCATAGGTCAGTGGTATGCGTGCGCCACTGTATCCCTTCAGTCTCGGGTTCGAATCCGCGCGGCTTCGCCGATTGTGACGGGGTTTGACCGACGACCTATGGTGTGGAATTTTATTATTATTATTATAATATTATTATTATTTTTGTATTTTTATTTTAACCTACAAACACATAAAAATAAAATAAAATAAACTGATGATACATTGTCTCCTTTTTAAATTTCTGGGTAAGGTATTAGTCAAGGATCACACCACGTGACACGGATGAATATGGCGCTCCCCTTTCGCACCCATTCATACTCATTATAGAAGAACAAGACAAAAGTTTGTTTTTTATATATAAAAATTATTCATTAATCATATTTAAAATATAATTTTGATTAAAACAACAAAAATATTAGAAACATGAAAACCATGGGTTGCCTCCCATGCAGCACTTTGCTTAACGTCTTTAGGTTGACTTGAACCCCCAAACATATCCAATACAAACATTCAACATTTTAAGGACCACATGTTTCACCACTTCTAGTAGGTTGAGATTGATTCTATATTTAGAATTTATTTCATGCATAATCCTCTGTTCTAAAATGTGTAGGTAAATCCAAGGAATATCATAAATGATGGATTCAATTTCTTTTGTATAATTTTCTAAGACATTAAGAATAATTAACTCTTTTTTGGTTTCAAGATAAGAAATGGTGAAAAATTGATGTTTTTGGCTATCCCAAATGAATGGAAACTTGAGGGTGGATGGAAAGTCCTTTTGTTCATGTTTAGGTAGGCTAAAACTTTCAAACATAGGTTGGGACTTTGAATTGAACTATGTTTAATTTTCCAAATTACTCAAAAGAATTGGTTCCCTTTGAATATAAGATTCAACCACAAAATTGGAAATATCAGTTTTAGGAATGGGTATGGACTCAAATTTTGTGATTTCTCTTAATGGTTCAGTGATTTGGGTTTTTGAAAATTAATCAATGGAGTTATATTCATGAGACTCAATCCATGATGTCAAATTTACCTCTTTTGAATAAAAAAAATCAGTTTCCTCAAGATTTAAACACCTATCAACAATTCCTTGATACTCCTCATATTCCCCAAATCCAAAGGTTTTCTCTTTAGTAAATTCATGAGAGGTTTGTGGGAAACTAGACACTTCACATAAGGTTATGGAAGGGGCGGTTTTTGTAGGGACAAGTTCCTCACAAGTTTTAATGCTTTTTATTTCTAACCTCAATAATGAAACCTCAAAATTCATTTTCTCCATTTATTGACATAGTTTTTCAAGAAATGGTTTTGGATCATGATGGGCAAGTGGTTAAAGAAGATTGTCTATTCCAGGTGGATAATTAAGTTGTTGGAATTGCATAAGAGGGTGTTGAGATTGGCATGGTGGTGATTAAAAATCATTATATATTGGGATGTTTTGTGGATATTAGGAGTAAAAACATTGTGGTTCATTAGGTTGTCGGTTATCCAACCAGTAGAAACTAGGATAGTCATTGTACATCACACTTGGTGTGGCGTGATCAGTGTAGGGAGAGGTTCCCCATGTTTGGGCTTGTTCAAAATTGATTTCCATAGGAGTGAGGGGGTGAGAATAGAGAAGTGGGATGAAAAAAAGGATGATAGTATCTAATATGACTTACTTAGGACCCCGGAAATGGCTCCAAAATTTGATTCTTGCTCAAATTTACCCAAGATATGAAGGTAGAACGGTCCTTGTAGTCTAGCTTGGGTTGTCGAATCCACAGAGACCTAAGAAGTAACCTATAGACACGCACATTCTAAGGACTATTTTTGGCTATGAAGTGGCCAAATTGGGTTGATTTTAGATGGGTTTAAAGGATCACTAATAGATTTGTGTAAATTCAATTTAAAATAATGAGTTGATCCTAGCTTATCGCTCGGGGTGGATTGGATGTATTTCCTTTTCAAAGATTTCAATTTCTTATATTTGTGATGGGTTCATTTAAGGAGATAAAACAACATCATCACTTACATGTTTAATTACTAAACCCTTTAATAGTAATCACCTATACACTTGAAGGATCAATGTTTTGAGAACTTCAAGGTAAAGGTTCGTATTACCACTTGAAGTGTGTGGCCTTAATTTCAACAAGGACGATGGAGTTTAAAAATCATCAAATAATAATCTCAATTAAAGTAGTGATAATAGATTAATGGGGTGATAAATAAAATCCAATACATCCCCTTTCTACGTTCATGGATCAACCCATATGTGGTTTATCCCTCCATTGATCCCATGGTTTCAATGGAAGCGGAAAGTAGGCTCATGAGGGAGGAAATGGAGAAGTAAAGAAAACAAAAAAAATAAAATGATCACTCCACAGTTGTGTGAATAATTTCAAAAGGTTTGGTGTGAATAAATTTACACCTTGATCCAAAGGTATCAAATTGATATGAAGAACAACAGAATAAGAGTATAATAAGAACTTTTATTAAGAAACTATAGTGAATTAAACAACTTACATGTGAAAGACAAATTTGAGACAACAAAATTACCGCAAAACATTATAATTGAACCTAGCACCAAGGATTCATCAATCCATCAACACAACTTCCTTAAATAGGCATTTCATGAGCCCTTGGGTACAGCCTCTAACATTACAAGTCATCCCAATTGAGTATGGTAGGTCTAGGGTGGTGGAAAGTTTTTGGAAAGAAGACTTTCCAACCTTGACCCGAAAAGGCATCCAGAATGCATCCACCAAACATAGGCGCCTGAAACACCTTCTAGATGGCCAAATTTGGGTGGGCCATAGAATACTTAAATTAATATCTGGATTTTCTATAACAGTATGTAAACTCTTAGCCCAAAAGGAGTTATTTTTTTCGAGATATGGTTTAATTTGTGGGATGTTTTACTGGGCCGCAGAATCTGGCCCATAATTTTATCTCTAACTTGGGATGACTAAATGGACACACTAGATGCCGAATTAGAATTGGATATTAAAGCCTTATTTGTTCCTCTACATGTCGTCTATCATCCCACGAAATTTGGGATTAATTGGGCCTGTATTTTGGGCCCCACCATCTCATCAGTGGTCTGGTGTCCATTCATCCTTTTCTAGATTTGCTTCCTTTCATCACAAAATATCCCCATCTTCTTCGATTAATTCTCCATTGATACCTGAATGAAACATGTTCATATTGGAGTGTAGATCAATTTAAAAAAATATAAAATTAAAATATTTATAATCAGATGAAATATTTGGTACTTAAAATGATGTTAAAAAATGTACCACATAATAGTGCATTTTAAGAAGGTATTACAATCATAATGTGAAATGATGTTCAAAGTGTAAAATGAACTAAATTTGTGTTTATGAATAATATAGAACATGAATATTATGTATATTAACAATGAAAATTAGCCTCATTTAGTGGCTAATCAGATGCATACTTTATTCAACATCCATTCCATTTGTGTGGTGTGTATACTTACCATCGATGTATTCTATTATCCCAATACTTAAATTTTTGGGTATTTAAATATCCATTTGATTATATTTATTTTATGTGGAATATGTTTAAGAAGTTACCAAATTAGTAAAATGATTTTGTCTCAATATTTCTTCTTTGAGAAACATGCCATGTTATGCACCTATATTTTTACATGAGGTGTATATACATAATTTGATATTTTATGTCATGAATCACATTATATTCATGATATTTTAATATTCATATAATTTAAATTTATTATATGGGTAGTATGGTTTCTGTTTAAAAAGTTGTAAGAGTTTATGGAAATAATGTCATCACATTTAGATATTGTTTATGATTTTGTTTCATTTGATGAAATATTATGATATATTTCTCAAGAACACTCAAGAAATTTCTTCCCTTCTAGTTATTCATGATATCGTCATATATTGGTACCATTTTTCCACTCTTTGGTACATAATACAGTTATAAAAGTGTTTTTTAAAAAGTCTAAAACTACCTCTCTCTTCGATCATAAATTTGAGTTCCTTCAAAACTGTCTTTTCTAGAAAGGGTTTCCAAGAACATTATACTATTATACTATAATCATTAAATTACTTTTTTACTCATTTCTGATTTAAATTTTTTTAAGGAATATTTTTATCGCTTTCCAAAAAATGATTTTTTTCCATTATAACATGAAAAAAGGAATATTCTTTTTACATAATATGACTTGTATGGATTTACCCACCATAATTTCTGTGAATTTTCTTTTCCATGTTTAGAATGTTAATTTTTAAAAAAATTATTTTGAACGAAAATTGCAAGAATATTTGTTTTCAAAATTTTTTAAAGATTCATTTATAATTTTTCTAGTAAATTGGTTTTAAAATTTTTTTCAAGAGTTATTTACAATTTTTAAGTTAATTTCAATGAAATAGTTTTCAAAATATTTTGAAACATTATTTTAATATATTCCAAGAGTTTTCAAAGAAAATTGTCTTTAAATTGTTTTGAAAATTATTCAGAATGTTTTCATGGAAAAAGATTTTCAAAATAATTTCAAGACATCATTATATTTTTTCAAGGTATTTTATAAGACAATGATTTATAAATAGTTTTATGCAATAATATAATTTTTTCAATAAGAAATCTAAATTTCCTTCTTAATATTTCTTGAAATATATTTCAAAATTATTTTCATCAAATACGACATCGGTTTATGTTACTCACGCCTTTCTAGGAAATGACTTGAAGGTTTAATTAATATTATATATCTTACTCGGTTGATCTTAATGGAATGGTCTTTATTAAACCCATTTATCTTCCATGGGTTATATATTTATCAAACCTCTTTCTCTTTCATGGTTTATATTTTTATGAAATCTTTTTCTCTTTCACAGGTTATAAGATTTTGAATCTCGCTTCTTTTTATGAGATTCAATTTAATTAAATGATTAGGAAAACTATTTATTTTGCATAGGTTATGATGTGATGGAATGTTAATAATACCCATTTCATTTCACGAGTTAGGAGATTTTTTATGAAACCCATATCATTTTATGGATTATGATATGATGAAAGTTTAATATTCATGTGGCACATGTTTGTATGATTTTGTTTTGTGATGGGTGGGACCTATCTTTCTCTCCGATTAATTAGTTAATGATAAATTTTTTATGACGTCAAAGGGTACATGATAGGGAATCCAAAGCATAAATTACGAGGATATATGTGAGTACAACCCAAGCACAAAATAAGAGGGTATGAAGGAGGAAATACCATTCCTGAAACAATATAGTACACAAGAGGATATCCCGTGAACAAAACAAGTACATGGTAGGATATTCTAATCCCAAAATAATAGGGTATACAGGAGGGTATCTCAATCCCAAAATAAGATGGTAAAAAAGAGTACATCCCAATCCCGAAGCAGGTACATGGGTGATTAACCAAATCCTAAATTTTTATAAAGTAATTGGTAGGATTCCTTTGTATAAGGTTATTATATGAGTTTTTTACCTTCCATTATTCCATGTTTTATTTATATGTTAGGTTTTCATGGATTATGTTCTCTATTTCTATGTGATTAATTTCTTATGAACATCCAATCATTATTATGATCTCTAATATATAGGGCATGATCTTCCCATATTCTGCTCATGTTTTTTACCCTTTTGTTCGTGTTATTCTTACACATTTCCTTTATTTACCCTTACTGAGAATATGAGATCACCCCTTTTTTAAATTTCTTTTCCCAAGGTTATGAATAAATGTTTTTGGTAGAAGTATTAAACATTGATAACTTTTTGGGATATATTGAAGATCTTCCACCATGATAAAAGATTTTGTTTCCATGTTTCCAAATACGCTAAACTATTATGGCCCTCGAGCATGTATTTTTTTTAATTTACTAATTATTCATATAATATGATGTAAAGTCCACGTATGTTATGCCCGGTTCACTATAAATGGAATAAAAGGTTTTTTTAGTCAAAATTTGGATTCTTGGATGATAAAACATTACTGGTATCCCTCGGTATATTTCTAAGGATATGTCTCTAAGGATAAGTAAAAAAGAGGAGTTATAGTTTAGGAAAATGTCATGTAATTTTGGTTTGGAATATAAAGAGTGGTTTCCTAGAAATATATCCCTATACGGATACTACAAGTGGATATTAAACTAGCGTAGATGTACCTATGGGTAACAACTCCGAAAAAAGTTTTGGGCCTTACTTGGGGTAATATGGTACATGACTATAGGCCTTGCTACACACCTAATTTCACACTCATGGGGTATATGCTTTAGGAATTCACAAACTCTTTATGAACCATCATGAAGTATTTAAATAGATTATGACTATTAATGACCTGGGATAAACATATGGTGTCATTAATCAAAGAATTAAGAGCCAAGATTTAGGCACCCTATAAGTAATTTTTCCGAATTATATGATATCCCAATGTGATAAATGTTTCTCACAAAATAAATTCTTATTTTTGTCAATAGAGAGATCTAGAATGAACATGGATACCATTTAATGCTTTAGATTTGTAAATTATGTGCATTATGAGAATATATTTACCAAGTGGAAATCTCATAATGAGGATAAGGAAAGTGGTATGAGTATTCGTTATACTTCCGAAGATAAAGATACTTCAAACGACATGTGAAAGGAATGTGATTTTATTCCATTATTGTTTAAATTAACCATAATAAGAAAAATCATATTGATGTAGAGGAACCTTATTAAATCATTCATATTTAATATTATAGGAAAGATGTATAGAAGAAAATTTTGATAAATCTTGAGTAATTTTTTAAGAATACAGTTGGATGAATGAGGTATTTATGTTTTGGAATTCAGAGATTATGTTATATGAATCATGAAATATATAATTATTATAATTATAAGTTTTCTATAAGTATTGAAAATGAAATTTGGAATGGTGTTTAAGAAATAGAAATATTATTTCATAGAGATGTTATATTTTCATTAAGGGAATGTAACCCTTAATTAATGCCTGTAGTTAAGATAATGATGTTTGGATAAAGATATGCTAGATAAGAATAAGTAAATTGGATAGTACAAATTACTATTGAACTAATTATTGAAAAGGTGTATTTTTTCATAAAGGATTAAGTTTACAAATTATTGTATTTAAAGAATATATCCATTAATCACTGTAATAAGGAAGAATACATGTTTTCCAATAATTTTTATGGTAATTCTAGTTATTTACAAGATTCAGTAGGAATTGTGATAAGGGTATTCCCATGTTTGGAATGTGACAACCAAGTGGTACTTTGTGATATATGGGGGATCAATGTTAAGTTTATTTCATGAAAGTATTTCTAATTCTATGAATTTGTATATTTTATAATAGTTATAATGTTAACCATCAATGTAAAGATTATGTTGAAATTCAGATGAAGTCAGTAAGATTATAGTGTTATATCATCAAATGATCATTTTTGTATATTAGATAGACTACTAAAACTACATTATGTTGATGATCACTAATAAAAAATGGGATTTAATATCATAGATCTCATGATCTATTAGAGATTCATGAATAAAAAATTTATCTTCATTTTTAATAAAATAGGTGATGTGGATCAAGGAAAAACAAAGGGTGAGGTTTTTTGGAAATAATATATGTATATGTTTTCATGAAAAATTATCAAATATAGGAAAAAGGATATTGACACCAAAAAATTATCCTAGTACCTTTTTTTTATGAATTAAATGGCCCCTTAGATAATCCCAAATATATTTATTTTTTATCGTTAATATTCTCCTAACCATGTTCTTTACCAAACTCCATCAGAACAGGATAGTTATATTTCTCTTCTATATCCATGTTTTCACTTCCCACCAATGTTTTCTAATGTGAAAACCTATTTATATGTCATATTAGAAACACTTACTTGGCATTTTATATAAGAAATACTGACCCGGTGTACGTTAGGTGCAATATCGAGTTTTAAGAAACATAATTTTTTCATTATAATTATTTAAATGAGGTATTTATAAAATAGCCATTAAAACATAGAAATATGAATTTTAATAAATATTTTTCTAATATGGTTATAATGTTTTCATATAAAAAATAAATTGATAATGGGAAATATAATATTTTTTAAACTCTGTATATGTTTAAAATACTATTTTCTCAAAGGAACTATTTTTCATGTCATTCTGTGAAGAAAAAAATTAATTTGAGACACATATAGAAACTAAATTCCATAAAATTAACTTATTTTTTGATTTTATAATTCCTAAATTATCTTTCGGTGATTTCATTTTTTATTTTTATAAATAACATCATTTTTCATGAATAGTGAAATTTTTTGCATTATAGTAAATAAATGTCTTATTGTTTAAATAGTTATTAACATTAAATTATAAATTAAATTTGTTTTAAGATCATATTAGATTAATTATAAATCTATTAATACAATTTAGTTCATTATATTAAATTTTTCTTTGAAATTGAATATAAAAATAGAACAAACTTTTGATCATTTTTCTAACTTCAAACTCATCATATCATCGCATCTGTGGGATTAGCATTAATCATAATTTTTCTTATTATATTAATTAAATTTTGAAAAGATGAAATAAACCATTGTAATAATTAAAATATTTATATTCTTATTATATCATGTTAATTTATGATAAAAAATATTAGTAAAAGTGATTAAAATTAGTCACAATGATTAAGGTAAAATTATGCTTAATTAGGGACTAAACCATAATAAAAGGGTCCAAATGACCTATACACTTGTATAAATCCCATTTTATGGACATATTTAGTCCATAAATATTCCATTATATATTTTATTAGTATGTTATGACTTTTTTTTGGCAAGAACATGTGTACAACTAACTTGTTTTCAAACATTTAAAATGAGTCTTTTTCCTTCCCCATAAAAGGCCACCACCTATCCCTCTTCCTCACACATCTCAAACCTCTTAATATTGGCCAATATATTCCCAATACACTTCCAAACACCACTAAATTATTCCTAGAATCCTATTCATGGGATGAAATCAATCCATGTATTATTTTTTGAACAAACCAAAAAGAGTTACCCGATTAAGAGGTAACATCTTCTCTCATGATCCTTTCATTTATTTTTCCTTCTCCACTACTACAATATATATATTCCATTACTGTATAAAAAAAGTATCTTCGATATACAAGGATGTTTTTCTGATAATATTTCTACCTACACTTACACACACATCCATCTAATGGGTAACAATCATATTGTTTATGTGTTCGGTGAACTACCGCCTCACTAAATAATAACTGTTGATTTTTTTCTTTACTGACTATCATGGTAGAGATTATAATGAAAAATCTATTTATATGTATAATTTATTATATTTATTATGTAATTATCCTTTTGGATTCATTTTACAGGACATATTATTTTACATTCCATTTGGTGTAAATATGATAATTTCGTTTGAGGATGTGTGGACAACCGCCCCCTCAAAGCGATGTGATTCCTTGATACAGAACATGGAATGTGGTTAGGATAGGTTTAGTTAATATATATGATATGTATGATAAAATAATTATACTATAATAATTATATATATACATATATACACATATATTTCTCTTACTTTTTCCTTTCAATGCGTCAATTAAACGACAATAGTGTTCATGCGTTCGTACGGCCTACCATCTCAATGAACGGTGTATTTCATTTCATATTTATACATTCAATGGATTATTATAAAATACATATACTGAATATAAATTATATTTAAATCCTGATTTACATCTTATAAATCATGATATAAGTATAAGGAAAAAATATATAACAAATTATGAACACATGCAAAAAACAAAGCAAATTTTACCCGAAGTGAAATATTAACATAAAAATGATAACTATTGGGTAATATAATTCCACAATAAAATAATATATGGTATTATAAGAAATAATATATTTATGGGATATATTTATAATAAATTTATATTTATTATACTATATCTTTTAAAGAGTATGATGAGTGTTAAGACATGATGTAAGGGGATTTCATCTCACTTTTATTCGTGAGATACATAATTTATCCACTATCCATTCCTTTATGTGGTGTGTATAATTCCCATGGATGTATTATATAATTAATATACATAAATTTATATTTATTTAAATATCCATTCAATTATATTTATTTCATATGGGATATGTTTTAAAAGTTATAAAGTTGGTAAAATTATTATTTTTTCTCAATTTTCCTTCTTTGTGACACATGCCATGTTATGAACCTATATTTTAAATGAGGTGTATTTAATAAATTTTAAGTGTAATATCATGAATCAATTATATTAATGATATTTTATGGTTTATGTAATTTAATTTTTTTAAATGGGGTGTATGGTTCAATGTTACCAAGTGCGAAGAGATTTTTGAAACAATCTTATCACATTTCACGATTGTTTATGATTATGTTCCCTTTGATGAAATATTATGATTCATCCCTCAAGACAACTCCTTAAATTTATTCTCCACTTTTAATAGATTATATTTTCATATATTTTTACCAATTTTCCACTATTCGGCTCATAATATAGTTACAATTATTTACTGAGGTAGCTTGAATTTACCTCTCCCTTTGGACAGAAATATGAGTTCCTTCAAAAGTTTATTTTATAAAAAGGATTTATAAAAATATTATAATATTATCCTATAATCATTAAAAGTAATTTTTACCCTTTTTTCTTTTACCAGTGTTTCTCAATGGAATATTCTTGTTTCTTTCCAAACAAGGAATTTTCAAAATTTTAAACTATGAAAAAATGAATATTTTTTACCTCATACAACACGTACAGATTTAACTGCTGTCATTTTTATGATTCTTCCTTTCCATGTTTAGAAGGTTAATTTTTAGGAACTTTTTTTATAATGTAATTATCATGGAATATTTTTTTCAATATTTTTTCAAGATTCATTAATATGTTTTCTTGAAAAATGGTTTACATAAAATTTTCAAGATTTATTTAAATGATTTCAAAGTATCTTAAATGAAACGATTTTAAAAAACATTTCAAGCATTCTTTTAAAGTTTTCAAATAGTTTTCAATGATTTTTTTTTAATTTATTTTAGTTTCTTATATATGTTTTTAGGATAATTTGTTCAGAATTTTTTCAAGTATTATATATATGTTTCCCAGATATTTTTTAGAAAGTTATTTTTAAAATAGTTTATTGCATTACAAGACATTTCAAAAAAAAGGATATTTTCCTCATTAAATGTTTGAGCAAGAGATTTCAAAATGATTTCCATCTAAGATGAAATCTATTGATGTTTCTCATGAATTTATAGAAAGTTATCTAAATGTTACATTCATATTGTTTCTCTGAATGGGTTGGGATTAATGTCATAGTATTTATGAAACATGTTTCTCTTCCATGTGTTATTTGTTTATGAATGCTGTTTCTCTTTCATGTGTTATATTATTATGAAATCCCTTTATATTACTTGTGTTATATGATTTTAAATATTATATCCTTTCAAGGGTTATTATTTAATGGGATTATTAAGAAACCTATCTATTTTACATAGGTTATTATGTGATGAAATGTTAATGACAACCATTTTATTTCTTGGGTTATGATTTTTTTTATAAAACAAATCTCTTTTTATGGGTCATGATATAATGCACGTTTTATTTTCATGTTGTACATGTATGCAAAAAAAAATTATCTGGTATTTGAGACATATATATCCCTCTAATGCATTGGGTAATGATAAATGTTTTATGAAATCAATGGGTGAATAAGAGGGAATCCCAAGCCTTAAACAAGAGGATATATGACAGAACATCCCATGCCCGAAAAAAGAGGGTATATGGGAGGACATCCCAATCCTAAAATAATAGGGTACATAAGAAGACATCATAAGCTTGAAACCATAGGGTACACAGGAGGACATGCCAATCCCAAAATAAGAGGGTACATAGGAGGACTTCCCAATACCAAAATAAGATGGTACACGGGAGTGAATCCCTAACCAGAAGTAGGTAAATAGGTGAATAACCTAAGCCTAACATGTTATAAAGACCTGGGAATGCTGGCTTGAAATTGAGTAATTATATGCTTATATGTTTTCCACAATTCCATGTTTTATTCCTATGTTATGCTTTCATGGATTATGATTTTTATATCCATATAATTAATTTCTTATGAACTTACAATATTTATTGTGATCTTTAATATGAATGGTATTATCATTACACGTTATGATCAGGTCCATATCATTTAGTACATTTTATTCTTATTCATTTCCTTTATTTACCCTTACTAAGCATCTAAACTCACCCCTTTCTTATCTTTCCTTTCCCTAGGTTATGAAGAATGGTTTTACGTAGAAGTTCTAATGATTGAGACCTTTTTGGGAGATGTTGAATATCTTCCACTAGGATATAATATTTTGTTTCTATGTTTACAAAGGCACTAAACTATAAAGGCCCTTAGGCATGTATTTTTGTAATATACTAAATATTCAACTAAGATGATGTAATATTCAACTATGTTAATCCCAAGTCACTATACATATATTTTATTAATTGATAAAAATATTATCTAATTAAAATTAAAACCCTACTTAAAATATAATGTATCATTATAAATTAATTAGTTGAAAATTAATTTTTGAATTTAAATTCATTATTATTAACTATTCATTAAAAAAATGGAACCATACCGAAAAATGAAAAAAATTATCCTAATATATTATTTATTTTTCACTTTCAAAGATGATATATATTTTGACATATTAAATCTATAAAAGTTCCAAAATATTGATATATAATGTGTTCTCCATTAAAAGACGGTAAAAATGCTTTTAAAAAAATAATGTTTTTTATATAAAATTGGGTCTATTCATACCTTATGTCAGTCAAACCTGCAAGATTAATTAAAAAAATTACTGATTGAACATATAGTATCTATATTACATTAATATTATTCAATAATTATGATTAATTTAATTTATTTGGGTAACACATCCTTGTTACCATAATAATATTTTTTCTCTATATTCAATCAGTTTTCATATTCATTTCTAATTTATTGGTAACGTATGAATTAATCTTATATTTATGTAACTAATATATTTTAATAAATTAGTTAATGTTATTAATAACCTTTAATTTAATAGGTAGGTTCTGTATTATTATATTATGTAATAAAACATTAATGATATACTGTTGTTTAGTAAATCTGGGTCTTGCGTGTTACACATTCCATTAAATAAAATAATCTTTTTTTGTAACACAAGAAAACCTTGATGTTCTCAAGAGAGAAATAAAAATTTTATGTTTCATGTAGTACTTGATTAACTTGTATTTTTCTATAATGCAATCCAAAAATTGTGATTTAATATAAAATAAAATATTTTTAGTATTGAGTGAAATGAAAAATTTCAAAAAGTTTAAATTAATTCGAAAAATAATAATTCACGAATTCTTAGGTTGATATATTCTACCCCATTAAAATTAATTTCACCCTTGAAATTCATCTAATTTTTCAAAGGTTTAATACTTGATAGTTCCATTCACAGAAACCTACATTGTAAAAATATTTACTAAAACTTCCCTTAAAAATGGAAAGTTAGAACCATAATGGTTACCAAAAGTAACATATAACTAGGTTTTCACATATGATACCATAGGTTGTGAGTAAAGATCGGACACCACGGAATATTTTACATACATATATGGAGTGATTAAGGTTATCAATAAAAAACATGTGAGTGATTAAAGAAAAGTTGAAGGCCTAAAATTCATAAATCTAGGATGATTTAAAAGGCCATCAGATCTAAAAAATTAAGGTGTTAGGAAAATACATTTTCTTTTAATCATGGTCTTAATATTGAGTAATTATTTCATTTAACATGAATATAAGGAAATATAAATGGCTGATATATTTCTTTGAACAAAATTTCATTCTTTTATTATTCTTTTATATATTTAAAATTCATCCCTTAATTTAAAAAATTTATGTCCAATAATTATCATTGATGCCTGAAGTGCTCAAATACACTTTTATAAGATCTTAAGAACCATAAAAAAAAGAAAATTAAAACTATTTTTCTCTAACTATTATTCAAAATAATGATGGTTTATACATTAATATGTAAAAATAAAAAGTAAATCTACTTTTTTATCATTAATAATTATTCAAAATAATTAATTTCACATTAACATGTACTTCATCTATGCCATTGGTAGGCATGCAACCCTTATCATCCTTCTGTCATGGGTTCCAGACCCTCAGTCTTTCTGAACTAGATTGGTTGTCACCCAACATACATGGTGTCCTTTTTTAAAATCACACTGAGATAATTTCCAAAATAAATATGGTAGACAACCTTGAAATAAGTTTAATCACTAAATAACCTTTTATACAAGGATTTAAATACAAACTGACCACCTAAATACTTCCTCGGAAGTTTAACATAAAATTTTCTTGAATTCCTAACGTTAAAATCCTTTTGAATGTTTAAAATACAAAACATTAGAAATAAATCCATGATATTAGATTAACATCGATTCCCCAATATATCACAAAGTTGCTCTTGGGTTTCACCTTCAAAACATGTGAATACCCTCATTATATATTATCTTGAAACATTATAATAACCTAAATTACTATAAACACTTTTTGAAAACATGTTTTCTTACTTATTCCATAGGTTACTGGATATATTCCATAAATCCAAGAAGTTTTAAACTTCATCCATGATTACATAAACTACTTTTCAAAAAATCATTTATAAGTTCCAATGTAATAAAAACCATCCAATTTAATTGTATCCAAAATATCTTTTTCAAAAAAAACATTATTGTAACATACAAATCATATAAGGGGTAATCCTTCCCTTAATCATTGGTTCTCCATGGTCATCACGTTCCCATTAGATAACTTTTCTATTCCATCATATACATTTAACATATTCTTGTATATAATTATAGAAAAAATAAATTGGAAAATACATATATATATTAACATTCATAATTATTGAATCCAAATACATAAAAACATTTATCACTTAATCCTTAATCCATTAACAAGGCTACATCATACTATTACATAATACTTGTTTCCTTTCATATTTCATCTGTAGTCTCTTCATCATGAACAATGTAACTATTACTCGCACCACCTTGTTGATTCCCTGTAGTAGATTTCCTCTTGGGGCATTGAGTTTCATAATACATGTTTATTCCACACTTGAAACACATAATCATATAGGGTGTTTTAGGGAGGCCAATATTGTCAACCAAGTTATTAATAAAACTCATAATTGTTCCCATGAATTTTTTTGTTTTGTGTCCTTTTTTACATAGTAAAAAAATATTCATGTTCCTCTAATCCATTCACATAGGTGATTATTTCAATAACCTAAACACACAGAAAACCAAATCTTGTTACCTCTTTGGTCTCCATTACCTTAATCATATTTCCTCCAAGGTATCCATTACTTATAGGATGTCTAAATATTGACATATTTCTTAATCTTTGACACCCTAGGATTATACACAGTTATTCATACGTAAAATTTATTTAAACCCTTCATGATGGTTCGTGAATAGTTTTGAGAACCTCCAAAGAATTTCCTATGAGAGTGGAAAACCATGTGTGTAGAAGGGACTACTTTTAGTACCAAATTAACCCGAGTTTGGCCCAAAATATCTTTTTAAATTTGATACCCCTGGATACAATTTTTCCAGAGCCACATCCTCTTATAGTATCCATATAAGGATGTATTCATACAAAACCACTCACTCTATCCTTTACCAAAATTTCAAGACATTTTCCTAAATTTTAATCATATTTATAATTATCTTTAGAGACATGCCTATATGTATCTTTAGAAATATACCTAGGGATATCACTAATGTTTTCTCATCCTTTTTTCCAAAGGTTAAATCAGACTTATCTTTGATACCAACTACAGAGACCCTCAATTTTCATAAATTAACATTACATAACTTTTTTGAAATACTTAATACATTATACCAATATTCATCCAAAGACAGCACTAGTCCAGTGCCTTTGGAAACTTGGAAACATAAAAACTGGTACATAAATGAGCAACATCATATACCATTATGTTCTTCTTGACTAAGACACTCTTAGACACATAAAACACAATACATATCTCTATAACATAGGAGAAGAAAACATAAAGGGGGTGAGATAAGAAGTTATGTAAGGGTAAACAAGGGAGATATGTAAGAATACTCATGAGAATAAGGTCATGAGTACATGATCATGAAAATATAAGATCACACCCTGGATATCAAAGTTCATAAATTTAAATCATGGCATAAATATTGGCAGTTCATAAGACATCAATCATAAGTAAATAAATAAAAAAATCCTTGAAAGTATAACATAAGAATCAAATCTGGAATTGTGCTGAAAACATAAGCATGTAATATGATTTTCATAGTAGCCATATCATCGCTTCCAAGACCATCTTGGATGTATGGGTGCACTCCCTATACCATAATGTTAATCTTGGATCACTCTTATAGCCATCTTAGTAGCATGATTTCACTCCTCACACCATCTTGGTTGTCATGGTTCACTCCGATGGACATATTTGTAATCAAGGTTCTTTCCCAAATCCTTATTGGTCTATCTCATTAGATATAAATCTTTACCCAATGCGTTGGAGGGAGATATATGTCCCACCCATCTCATAGTTAAATCATACATACATGTTACACAATATCATAATAATTATATCATAACACATGAAATGAAATGTGTATTATAAATTTGTAGTAATATCATAACATGTAGAAAAAATACCAGACTCATAATCATTTCATCATAAACATAACTTGTTAAAAGAATATGTTTCCAAAAGACCATAAAAATAGACATAACCATTAAGAGAATGAATATGAATGGAAAATTTATATCATTTCGTAGAAAGGTATTAGTAACATTAATAAATGTCATCTTATATGAAAATTAATATTGAAATATCTTTCAAAAAAACATCTATTGAGGAAAATATCAATTCTTCATTGAAAAAGAATTTTTAATGCATAAAACCATATGATAATCCTTTTCTTAGAAAATACCTTGAAAAAATATAAATAATACTTGAAATCATTTTGAAAACAATTTTCCTTAAAAACTTATAAAATAAAATTTAATGAATTTTATGGAAAAGTTTCAATGATAACAATTGGAAGGGATTAAAATATATCTTGAAAATGTTTTGAAACCGATTTCATTGAATATTATTTTGAAAACCAATAAAGAAATATTAGAAATGTTTTGAAACCCATTTATTTTAAAATAACATTGAAAACATGTAAAGAAATATTGATAAAAGTTTGCAAACCATTTCGTTGAAAATAATATTGAAAACATATAAAGAAATCTTGAAAACAATTTGATTTTTTTTAAATAAGTTTTTTAAAAAAATTATTAAATATTAACCTTTAAACATGAAATATAAACTTGATAGAAAATATGGCAGGTAAATATGTACGTTTTGTACAAATTGAGAAGAACATTCCTTTGGTATGGTAAAAGATTAAAAAATATTCCTTATTTGAAAAAAGACATGAATATACAATTGAAAACATTATTAAAAGAAAAAATTGGAAACAATTATTTCAATGATTATAGGATAATTGTAGGATATTCTTGGAAACCCTTTAGCAAGGAAGGCTCGGGGCCAGGCTATTCCTGACTCCCCCAAAATTTATTAGAAAAAGACACAAAGACACAGCAGACAAGGGAGGGGCGAGGTCAAACGACCCCCACCCAAAAACCCCTTACAACCCACGCCAAAAAAAGAAAAATCAAAAAAGAAAAGAAAAACCAAGAAAGCACACCAAGATCCAAACAACAACCAACACCCTCATCCAGCAGTATGCAGCATCCAACAGCTTGCTACCAAGAACTGACCAGCTTCCATCCTTACAAAAACCAGCATCCAACAACTTCTCACCAGAACAATCCACCACCAGCAACACATAACCATCAGCACCAGAATCACACAAAAACCAGCAACCAGAGCTCACATCCTTGAAACAACCATCATCCATTCCCACAAAATCCGGTATCCAGCACCTCCTCACCAAGAAGGTCCACCGCAAGCAACACAGAACCAACAACACCAAATTCCAACCTGCACACTTCATCGCATTCCAGCCAAACAGCAACCAGCCCACAACAGCGTTACCAAAAAACACAACCAATCCACCAACATCTCCAAAATTACCAGCTCCCACTTCAGCCCGCTCCACCACGCGGGACAAAACCATCATCACCAAAACAGAACTACCACCAGCAGAAAAGATCAGAAAATTACTCACCTCAAATCCCGTCGCCGCCACCCAAATACTGACGACCTCCTAGACATGCCACACCACCCATCCAAACCACTCCTGGCAGAGCATGCCGTCGCGGAAGAAAGGACCGACCACCCTCTCCCCAGCAGATCAAGAACGCGGCCCCTTCACCATGGCAAAGCGGACCACCCAACACCGCGGAAGCTCGCTTCCTTCGCCGGTGAAGCACAACCCCCCGCCGCACCAGATCCATGGCACAGACAGACCACCGCCACCCTGAGATAACGCCGCGAAAGAAACGTGCCCCTCCAAGACCCCTGCCCTGAACCATGAACAAGCCTCGCCGCCACCGGGAAGCTTCACCGCGGTAGAAACCGCCGCGACGCCAAACCCACACCACAACCGAAGCACGCCGCCGTCCAGAAACTCCCCAAGGAAGAACACACCCCGCCGCGATGCCAGAGCTGAGCCGCGGAAGGACCACGCCGCCGCCAGAGACCTCGTCGAGGAAGATCACACCCCACAGCTGCAGGAAGAACCCCACGTTTCCAGATCTGAGCCCACACGAACGCCACAGAGATGGAAGCCGCAACGCCGCAGAAGAAACCCGCGACACCAGATCCGAGCCAGAACAACAAGAGCGCGCATCCACACAACCACCGCACCGCGAGCACGCCGAGAGAGCGCCGAGAAAGGAAACGCGGCCCGCCGGAGAAGAGGGAAGGGAAGGCGGCGACAGGGGAAACCCTAACCCCGCTGCGCCCCTTACGGGCTCACCTATTTAGTTGGAAACCCTTTATAGACAACATGGAATTAAAGGAATACAGATTTCTAACCATTGAGTGGGTAAAGTTGTGATTTTTTACTAACAAATTCTTAAATATTATATGTACTGATGAGTGAAAAATGATTCCAATACAATAATATATTATGAATAACTAGAGGAGAATAAAAACCACGAGTGTTCTTGAGATATTGTTTTTATAATTTCATCAAAGGTAGCATAAACAAAAACAATCGTAAAACAACATTGATATTGTTTCAACAAACATTTATAACTTGGTAACATGGGATCATACTATCCATGTAAGAAAAGGAAATTAAATAAAGCATAAAATATCACTTAAATAAGTATATTCATGATATAACATATAATATGGATGTATATACACCTCAAAATTATTTATGTGCATAACAAAACATGAGTCTCAAAGAAGGGAAATTGAGACAAAACTATTTTAGCGATTTCCTAACTTTTGAAAGGTAAACCCAATTAAATAAAGTTAATAGAATGGATATTTTACCTACCCATAAATTTAATTATTATAATAATTTAATACATCCATGGGCAGTATACACACCACACATATGGAATGGTTCGTGAATAAAACATGTATCTCATGGAAATAAAAAGTGAGATGAAATCTCTATACACTGTGTCTTGACTCTCGTTATACTCATTCAGAACATCTATATGAAAAATATAAATTTATTATAAATATTTTATAGAACCATATTATTATATATAATACCATATATGGTTATATTATGACCTTATATTACCTTCTTCTAAATAATCTTTTTTTAATGGTCCACTTCGCGTAATATTTGCTTTGTTCTTTACATATGTCTTAATTTGTTATATCTTTTCTCTTTATACTTATATCATGATGTAAAATATGTAAAAATTCATATAAAAATAATTTCTATTTATTATATTTCTATTATGAAAATCTATATAATATATATTTATGAAATGGAATACACCGTTCATGGAGACGGTAAGCCGTACGTAAGCATGAACATTGTTTCGGTTTTTGTTATCGTATTGAAAGAAACAAGGAAAATTAAATATGTTTATATATATATATATGTATATATGTCATTAATTCAGTATAAATATAATATCATATATATCATATATGTTCACTAAACCCATCCTTAATAAATTTTATGTAGTGTGTGAATGAATCACATCAGTTTGAGGGGGAGGTAGTCCACGCATACTCAGACGAAATTATCATATTTAAACTAAATGGAATGTATAAGGATATGTCTTATAAAATGATTAAATAAGACTAAATACATAATAAATATAATATATAACATATATAAACATATTTTACATCATAACTTCCACCATGAGATGTGATAAAGGAAAAGTGACAAATCATCATTTCGTGAGACGGTAGTTCGCTGTACATGTAAAAAGTATGGTCGTTACCCATTCGATGGATGTGTGTGTACGTATAGGTGAAAACATAGAATAAAAACAATATAGTATATTTAATATTATTTTATTGTTATAAAATTATTGAATTAGGATACTGGATGGGTGGAGAAAGAAAATAAAAGAAATGTGCTTGGGAGAAGATGTTACCTCTTAATTGGGTAACTTCTTTTAGTTTGTTCCAAAATGATTCCATGGATTTATTTCTACCAAAAGAGAGGATTAAAATAGTAATTAATGGATTTTAGGAAGATTATTGGGTATATAATTGATGAACCTAATTGGTATGAGAGGTGTGAAGAAGAGGAAGAGGTGGTGGCCTTTTATAATTGATGAGTGACACTCTTTTTATATTTTTGAAAAGGGAAACCCCACCCACGTTTGATTATTTCAATAGAATCCAATAAAGAACCAAAGTTTATAAAAGGATTTATAGCGTATACATATTTCCATAAAATGGATTTTTAATAATTTTATAGGCGGTTTTGGTCCTTAAGGTTATTATTTAGTCACTTATTATGCTTAATTTAACCATAATCCTTTTAATTATTTTTAATCACTTTCACTAATAATTTTTACAAAAAACAAATTTTACCTTATTATAAATTAGAATATATTTTTATTCCAAACATGGAATCCATTTTTTCCATATTCTAATCACATTTCTGTTAACAATTAATTTAATATTAATCCCTTAGTCGGGTCGAAAATGTAAGTTTTTAAAATAGAAACATTCAAATGTTTTTCTATGTTTGTATACCCTTTTTTAATGGAAAATTGATCACAATGAACTAAATTATATTAATTGATAAAAATATTATCTAATTAAAATTTAAAAAAATTTAAATATAATTTATCCTTTTAGTGAAATGAGATGGGAATGTATTCTTGAATTAAAATTTATTATTTTTAATTATTCATTAAAAATGAATCTTTATAGAAAAATACCAAAACAATTACTAACATAATTTATATTTTTTAATTTCAAATATGAACATTATGTTTACATATAAAATATATAAAACATCCATGTTTTAAATTTAAAATGGATTCACCATTAAAATTCATTAAAACTACTATTATAAAAATATAGGATTTTAAGCATAAAATTTGGTTTGTTCTTATCTTATGTATGTAAAGCCTATAGAATGAACATTAAAAACATTTGATTGAATATATAACATATATTTTACATTATTATCACCAATTAATTATAATAAATTTATTTTATAGGGGTAATAAATCCTTGTGACCATATTAATATTTTTCTTTTATATTTAATCAATTTTCATATTCATTTCTAATTAATCAATAATGTATAAATTCATATTATATTTGTGTAAAAGATATATTTTCAAAAATTATATAATAATATACATAGACTATAATTTAACAGCTAGTTTATATATTATTATAATATGTAATAACATTTTAATGATATATTGTTGTTCTGTAAAACTCGGTCTTGCGTTTTACACAAGCCATCGAGGAAAGCCATTGGTGTATGTAACGCTAGCTAACCATGATGTTGAGAGTAGAACAATTTGATGACCTCAAACCTAGAATACCAGAGTCGGTGCCTAAAATGTGATGTGTAATGTTTTTTTAATAGATGCTGATAAAATTACACATCACATTCCATCACAGAGAATCATTCCTGTCTAGGTTCTGGAAAACTAGATACAACAGAAAAATTTCTTCAAAACTAATCATGATAAGATTTATAAAGCAGCCATCACATGGAAGAAATCAAAGATAAAAATCAACTAATATTGTTAAAATAAATTGAAAATATAGTGTAAATATTTAAAATGCTTAGTATGGGGTTTTAAAGCCAATTAATGAAATTCCTTTTTAAAAATATCCTTTTAAATAATTATAAAACATTTCTTAAAATGAAAACAACATTTATTGTAGCATTTAATCATCATTTCTCAAAGGTTAAATGAAATAATTTTTGGGGAAAATCCATACACAAGGAGTTAAATATTTATTTATAAGCTAAAACATTTATCAATGTATGCATACTTGTACAAAAATGCTTTAAATGCTCTGTATATGTTAGGAGTTGATCAAAAAAATTTAATGGTGACATGCAAGGATGTAGGTATGAAATTTAGCACATGTAATAATAATTTCATAGAATTTCATATGTAACAAAATCAAAATTCACATAAAATGAATTTCATGAAATGAATGATGTATTTCTAACTTCTGTATCATAGTTCTGAAAACATTTCTACACTTTCTTTATAAGTTACGTACCAAGTACATAATTCATTATGTCATGTGAATTTATTACCATTATCATAAGTAAAAATTATTCACCAAGGATATTATACAAAGATAATAATCACATGGTTGGTTAAATATTAATTAAATTTTGGGGAAATGTGTATTCAAGACAATTATAAACAATCTGTCAAGGCCTTGTGCCAAGATTATACATAATCATTCTATCAAGGCCTCATACCATGACCTAGTTTGTCTCATGAGACATACTGATGCATCAAGAGGCTATAATGAGCCTCTCCCATCACATAATAAGTCCAATTAATTACTCATATGTCTAAATTTCATTAAATAATAGTGTCATATACTACTTTTAATTATTAAATTATTTCTTTTATTCAAAGTGTCACATACCACTTTAAGTAATTAAATTGTCTCTTATTCAATGTGTCCCATACCACTATGATTAATTAAATTATGTATCTTATTCAAATTTTCACATATAAATTTCAATAATTAAATTATGTCTCTTATTCAATGTGTCCCATACCACTTTGAATAATTAACTTCTTAATCCATAAATTAACATAAGTGATATTTGATTGTTTGGGTTGGTGAAATTAAATAATAACTCTTAAATCCAAAAACCCCTATTTCATGAAATTAAATATTTTATATATAAAAATAAATGTTTTTGAATTTAATATAGTTATCATTCATGTTCAAACCATACACAGATAAATGTAAGTGTTAGTTAAACATAAACATTAATAATTAATAGTGTTTTGTGATAGATTCAGTATGAATTAAAATATAATATTTTTAGATTTATAACATTTATTACATGTGATGGATTGATTCATAAACAATTAATCAAACATCACTATTAATGAATGTGTATATGTATTAAACCAAATATTCTTCCATCTATTTAGAATAAAATTATAAATTGAGATGCATGTAATATCAATCGCAATAACAAAGTGATGACTTATTTTAAAAATTTTAGGCACACAATAAAAACATATTGGTTATTGTTTTCCAATATCAAATTTCATTTTCGATAATTCAAAAATTCATATATTTAATTGTGGTACTTATTTATAAAAATGGATTTTGAAATTAGAATTAAAAGAATATGTATAATGATAAGAATCACTTTTTAAAATAATTATTTGTCTTAAGAAGATTTAAGCTTAATCAAGTTATGATTAATACTATTATCATATATATATATATATATAAATATATATTTGGTTATATATGTTTAACAACTCAAAATAAAACACTCTTACTAAACCCATTTTCATGTAATACATGGATAAAAACATTTCTGATAATTATCACTTGAAAGACCAAAAATAGATTAGTTTTTTGAAGATTATTTAAAATAATGTATAAAAAAAATGTATACGTGGTATTTTCATAACCAAAACAAGGTTTGATAAATCTTTATAAGTTTCATACACTTCAAAAACATTATTTAATCACCAAAATCTGTTTTATGAAAACGTTATCTAGTTTTAGAATTAAAATCTATATATATATATATATATATATATATATGTATCGACCCAATGTTTTTAATGGAAATTATATTCTTATTAATATGCCATAAAATCATATAATATTGAACTACTAAGTGATAAATGACCTTTAAACATTATTTTTTCAATTCTGTGTTTGGAATTTCGAAAATCTGACATACGTGGTTGTAATCAGTAAGTTATTTGGAGTTCGATAAGGAAAACATAATTTTTGGTGATTAGTAACCTACCCTAATGATTAGAAACATACCAATATGAATAGTTATATACAATAATGAATAGTAACCTCACCTATGGTGGTATAAAAATAATATTCAAGTTGGAAGTACGATATACCTATATTTTAGAATGTGCTAATGAGTGTTTTAAAACTAGTTTTTGATAATAAATTATGATTTTAATTAAATATTAAAATGATCATATTTAGATAATTATTTTTGAAAAATGGACTTTATTTTTGGATTCTACACGTCGAAAAATGGTTATGGTGATTTTTTGGGATTTTTTTGAAATACTTTATTTTTTGATGAATAGTAAAATACGGTAATTTACCGTATATATACATTATAAGTGAAATAGACTATTCCTAGAATCATGGCTGATGTCATCACCGATGGTGATAATTTAAATTATTCATTTACTATTCTTGGTCATGGAATACTTACTATTCCTTGTCTTGTTAAGTAATAATAAATTAATGATTATAATATTATGAAATCCCTCCTCTCCTCCGATATAAAAACCCCCTTAACTTCCTCTACTCTCCACTCCTCTCAAACCTTGTGCCTTGCCATCATTCTGCCCAAATTTCTCCCCAGGGTTCTCCCCCACGTCCAAAATCTCTCAACCTCATCAAAATACCAAAACATCTCCCCATAAGAGGTTCTCAAAGGAGGAAGTCTCCAGAGGTAAATTCCTCTTCCCAATTTCCTCTTTTCTTTTAAGTTCTTTTCTTCTTTATTTATTTCCTCACCTCCCTTCACCATAATAGTATGATAAATCCAGTAACATAAATGTACCGTAATGTCCTCATTCTATTGGTATATTTCATTGTCTTCTCTCATTTCCCCTCACTTTTATTTGAAAGAAATGAAAGCACCGTTTGAGATGTGCTAATTTAGCACATTCAAGGACAACAGTTTATCAATTTCTATTATTATAATTAATTCTGTTCATGAAACCATTTGTGTTAAGGTTGAACTAGATTCTTATATATTTAATATATCCTATTTTTTGTTCTGTAATCCTTTGGTGCAAATGGAATTAAGTTATAAAGCAAAACACATTCTTTGTAATCAAATCCACCGATTAACAAAAACGGTTATCACTATAGTTATATATATAATAATTCAACATCACTCTAAGTAACCTAATTAAATTTAAAACCATGTAATCTCCTGGATATGAACTAAATAATATAACTTCAATTCTGGACAACTACTATCATCTTGCTTATAATCCAAACATGAATATAAGTGAACCGATCTTTTAAGTCTATGTAAACAAATGAGACCGAGGAATGAAATTGAACCTTGTAACTAATCAAAATTCTTTGAATGAACTAAAAAGGTTTATAATAAATAAATTGAATATAGAAGAGGTTAGGGAATTATTAATTAATAATCCTAATTTTTGTATTCAGGTTATTAATAACAAGTGGAGAGCACAAATGGATTTAAGGTAAGGGATCCTCCCATTTTCACTCTTAATCATGATTGTTCTCTATGCTATGCCTTTTGGTGTAATACCAAGTGATGGGGTATGTTTATAAACCTTCACCATACTTCCCAAATGTTTTATAAGGGATTATAAACCCCTCATCTCTCTCATCAAGCCCTTTTAGTTACACCAAATACCATGCCAATAAACCATGATGGATTCTACCCGAACTTTCTTTATTCCTTCGGGTGGCTCTATCTTTCTTTTTACTAAAAAGTTGTTGACATTTATTTTATGTATAAATTAAAAATTCTGTTTATACGATCCAAAATCATGTTCCAAGATCCATCTCTCATTCTCTTTCGTGGATATACATTCTTTTAAATGAATCTCTCTTCGATACTTCCCAATAATCACACTCGTATTAAAGGAACTTCCCAAACTTTTACCCAATTTCAAGTGCACTCTATCTTCGGTTTTAAGACACCATTATCATTGTAAATTCTGTATTTTTATTATGACAACCTTCTTGTTTCAATTCTGGTTTTATATAAGATAATGTCTACATTACTATTTTAAAAGCTCTATGGTATTTTCCTTAAAACCGCACAAAAATGTTTTAATGCAAATGTTTCTAAAATACATTTCTCGTATATTGTAACTTATGTTTGACTCCACATGCCATATTATATACCTATTTTACTCGATGAATGTCTATTTAGTTTCTAATTCTTTCCTTGGAAACATTTATGATATAGACATTGGTTATGATTTATGTCATGATTGTGGTACCCAATTCATTCAATGGATAACCTTATGTTTGTGTATGGTTGATTATGTATGATGGTATGTGTGGTATGAATATTAATGTGGAAATAATATTCAAAAAAAATTGAGATATTTGCGCCCAGATAGCGCTCCAATTCATTGGGTAAGGTTATGTCTCACGAGATGCGATGTGAAACGGGATTGGACGTTATCCTTAACCTCTACTAAAGATATGATTTATGATTCTGCCACATTTATATGATTCCATGTTTATATGATCTCATGTTTACATTAAATCATTTTATAAGTTTTATTCTTTGTATATCACTATGGCATGCCTCCTAACTCATGTTCTTGAGATTTATCCTTAGGTTCATTCCCTTACTGGACTTTTTAGCTCATCCCTTTGTTCATGTGTTCCCCAGGGTACCCTATGCAGATGTAAGGGTGCAAAGGAAGTTATAATCTCTTTATGGAGATTAAATAAAGATGTTTTGTTATCCCCATGTCTAATGTTATATGTACCTAGTCTTCCAAAACACTAGACTTAATGATCCTTGGCTTGTACTCTGATGATTAATTATTTTTAAATTATGAAATGTTTTAAGTAAAAGGCTCGGGTCACTATAATATATATATATACATATAACTGTATATACACAGAGTTTATATATGGGTTTTACATATTAAATCTATGGCTAAAATAACCCTTACATGTATTACATGATTAAATAATATCATAAAAATATTCATATTTTTAAAAAATTTGAAAGAAAATACTTTTGTTATATAAATAAACATATATACACATATATGTATAAGGTTTATTGAAACACCAAAATAAAAATAAAATCATTATATGAGTTACATAAATAAATAAGATCATTTAAAATACAAATATACATTATTTGAAAAATATAAAACCGAACCTGTTTGGTATATATATATAAACATACATACACTTATTTTTATATAAGGGTTAATCAAACACAAAACTAAAAATAAAACCATTACTTGATTTACATGAATAAATATAATCATTTAAAAACAAATGTTTATTATCTGAAAATAATAAAAACTAGGACAGGTTTGTTTTATAAAAATATGGATATACATATAAAATAATATATATATATATATCTAAATATATATATATATGTGTGGTTTAATCGAACACAAAACAAAATAAGCTCATACTTGACTTCAGAGGTAGGAAAAAGCTGAGCAGAGGTTGGAGAGGAGTTGGGAAGAGAAAAACTCGTAGGTTTATGGTAAAATGAGTGTTTAAATAAGTGGTTTGTAAGAATATTTATATATATTTTTTATATATACAATGGTTTAACATAAAAAATTTACAAAGAGATCTAAATCAATTCGGATCCAATTATATAGAAAAAGCAAAAACCATAATTAGTGAAAATATTACAGGGATAGATCATTTGATAATATATATATATATATATATATATTGGAAAACTTGCATGGAAACATGTTGTGTTTATATTAAAATAAAACACCCATGAAGACTTACAGAATAAAGAAAGTATACTACCGAGCCATAAAGAGGGATATGAGGACTCACAATAGAGGAAGAAACAATAGAGGGGGATGTAGACAACTACTAGTGCAGCCTGAGGAAGAAGAAGAAGGAAGGGAGAAGAAGTGGAAAAGAATTGGATGACCACGATTGACCTATCCTGATCGGATGGCTAAATTAGTTTCGTCAATGTTAAAAACATACAAATGGTCAAGATTAACGATGGATTTGATCGGATAGTTGAGGGGAAACCATGAGTTTTAAAAAAAGATGAGCGACCGAGGTCAACTATGTCCCGATCCAATAGATCAGATCACATTTCTCTGAAAAAAACTCTCATCCCACATAAAACAAATGTGGGTTTGAGACATATTTATAATACATAGTGTACCGTCCATATGTCTATGACACAATAACACACACAGTGGGGTCCTTACCCACAGGACCCCCACCCAGAGGCCTTGTCCCACTTACACTCACACTGGTACATGACCTCCCTTACCCCCTAACTGCTTCTGTCTAGGCCATATGCACATGTCTGTGCGCACACATATGCCTCACCATGCACGGCCTCTGTGTGACTCTTCATGCACCATGAATGTGCTTCCCAATGGGTTCTCTAATGTTTGGGTTCTATGTGAGACACCTACTAAGACCTTGAGGGCTTGGCCTTCAAGGCTACCCTCGGTTGGGTGGGTACTCTCCCAACTTTTTGTCAAAATTATTTATTAAACACAAGAACATATAAAAAACAACACATATTTTAATGTTTTCAAAAAAACATATATATATATATATATATTAAATTCCTTATATATATTCTTTCTTATGATGAAACAAAGTTATAAATACCATTTTATTCATAAATTGAATACATTTTTGTTTTTTAAAGCATTATAAGATTAAAATCTAAATACAAAATATAACGTCCATTAAAACCTGTCATAAATTTATATTCATTTTAACTCATTCTAAAAGAAACACCATGCTATTAGTGTTATATTATTCAAATCCAAATATGAAATGCATCTTTAATTTGAAAACATATATTCTTTTAACTGAAGATAAGACTTTAATAAATTTAAAACATCTGAACTCCTTAATATACTTAAACACTTATAATACTTGAAATAATCAATATACTTAATACCTAAAGGTTATAAAATTTTATGACCATTACAAAACCAATAGTCATATAAAGATCCAAATGGATAGAAACAATCATATTTAACTTCAAGTCCATTTAAATACGTGTTTAGGGTGTTCCAAACATAAAAAACCAATTCGGTGATGATGGTGCTCTATATCCCCTTGATTCTTAGTATGGTTGAAAATGTTTTTTCCATAATATTTTTCATTGTGATAGACCCAAAAGACATTCACTACTTTCTTGGTCTATTTGTTATATTTGGTGGTCTTTCATTGATACTAATAGGTCTTCTAGTAGGTATTCTAGTTTAGTGAGGGTGTTTTGGCCTTATGGAAAATGTAAGGTTTCAACATTTCTATTAAATAAAACATGTCTTATTTTTATTATGAAGGAATTAATTTTGTATGGAACGATTATTAAACAAAATAAAACAATAATAATACTAATAATTAAAAAAATATTATTATTACAAATATAAATATGTTTATAGTGTCAAATTATTACCCCCTCAAAAGAATTGTGTCTGCACAATCCCAGTGTACTCCTAGACTTCGATAACACCAACTTATAACATTAACAACGATATACCTACTATATATGTTTAATTATTATTGATTAACAAAATTGATTGAAAACAATTTAGTTTATACCATCACAAGGTTCACTGCTACCAAAGACTTTTTTGGTGAGTTATTCTAGTTATGTTGATCCCTAAAACATTTTTAAACTCTTCAATTTCAATTTCCTAGATGCACCTCACATAACTAGATTCGAACTCCTGCGGAAAAAAGTGGGTCATTGATGGGGTGTCATAGGAGGTGTAGAGTTTAGAGATATCTGAATGGACTTGGTTCTGATAGAACTATATGAGAACTTGGTTTTCTAAAAACCAGATATAATAAAGTCTTCCATACCTAATGGAGCTCAATACATGAAACAGATAGGTTGCATAGGGGTCACATGCCTCTGTAGCTTCTCAGAACATCTCTAGGGATAGTTAACCCTCATATAGGGTGAAACATAGGAATAGTCCTTTGTAGTAAATTCCTTTATTACTATTATATGCATGTTGCACTTTTGACATAAGGTAGTAGACATGACTCATTCCTTGGTGAAGTCGAAGGATATTTGGGTTGTTTGAAAACCAGTTTAGGTGTTTGCAAATCAAACTTAGGTTCAAAAAAGGTGGGTATGTTTTTGAACATGACATAACAATTATGTTCTCAGGTAATTACATAGGGAAATATAGGAGGTTTGTTTTTCAACCCTATCCTTCCATCTAAAAATTTTAGGAATATATTTTATTTATTAAAGCATATATTTTATTTGGTATATTCAAATTTCCTATAATCTTCTAAAACGTTCCTCTGATAAAAACTATAATGACCCCGACCCCAGAAGCCCGGAGTCAGTGCCTAAAATGTAGTGTGTAATTTGTTTTATAAAAATATGCTCATTAAATTACACATCACTTTCCATCACAGTGAAATTTCCTAGTATAGGTTCTAGAATACTGAATACAGCTGATACATTTCTTCAAAACTGAACCATGTAAGCTTTATAAAGAATCCGCCACATTGAAGAAATCAGAGCTGAAAAATATACTAATCCTATATAAATATATTGAAAATGTAGGGTGATAATTTAAATTGCTCGGTAATGGGTTTTAAAACTATTTAATGATATTCCTTTTTAAAAACACAATTTTGAAATAATTATAAAATTTTTCCTAAAAATAAAACAACATTTCATACAGCACATCACCATCATTTTCAAAGGTTACATGTAATATTTTATGGTAAAACCCATACTCAAGGATTTATATATTTATTTAGAGTCAAAAACATATATTTGAGTATGCATACTTGTACAAAAATTCTTGGAATACTACATATAATTTAGGAGTTGATCCAATTAATTTAAGGATGGCATGCAAGGGTGTAGGTAAAACATTTAGCACATGTAATAATACTTTCTTAAAATTTCATAAGTAATAGAATAATAATTCAAATAAAATGAATTTCATGAAATGACATATGTATTTCTATCTCCTATATCATAGTTCTAAAAATAATGGTACACTTTATTTATAAGTTAATTTCCATGTACATACTTCGTTATGCCATGTACATTTATTACCATTATCATAAGTAAAAGATTCTTAACCAAGGATATTATACTAGTCTAATAATCACATTTTTGGTTTAAAATTCTTCACATATTGAGGAAATGCATATGTTGGACAATCATAAACATTCTATCAAGGCCTTGTGTGAAGACTATACTTAATCATTCTGTCAAGGCCTCGTTTCATGACCTAGTTTGTCACATGTGACCTATTGATGCATCAAGTGGCTATACCTGGCCTCACCCATCTCATAATAAGTTCACTGCATTCCTCATTTGTCTAAATTCCATTAAATCAATGTTTCACATACCACTATGATTTATTATATTATGTATTTTATTCAAAGTGTCTCATACCACTTTGAATAATTAAATTAAGTCTCTTATTCAAAGTGTCCCATAACACTTTGAATAATTAAATTAGGTCACTTATTCAAAGTATCCCATAAAACATTGAATAATTAAATTATGTATCTTATTCAATATATTTCAAACCACTTTGAATAATTATATTCTTAATCTGTAAATTATCATAAGTGATAGTAGATTGTTTGGGTTTTTCAAATGAAAAAATATCCCTTAAATTCAAAAAACCTTTCTTCACGAAATTAAACATTTTATATATAGAAAAAAATGTTTTTGAATTTAATATATTTATCATTAATGTTCAAACCATACACTAATAAATGGAAGTGTCAGTTAAACATTAAATTTTATAATTAATAGTGTTTTTTGGTAGATTCATCATGAATTAAAATATAATATTTGTATATATATAACATTTATTACATGTGAGGGATTGATGCATAAAAAATTAAACACAATTCACAATGAGTGTTTTTATATGCGTATTAAACAAAAGATAACTCCAATTATTAATCCTAAAATTATAAATTGAGATGCATTTAATATAAATCACAATACCAAATTGATGAATAATTTTAAAATTTTTAGGTACACCATAGAAAATGAAAGTTTTCTTATTTTTTTTCAATATAAAATTTCATTTTTTATCATTTAGACATGCGTATATGTAATTGTGGTACATATTTACACATGTGGGTTTTAAAATAACAATTAAAAGAATATGTATAAGGATATGAATCACCAATTAAAATAATTGTTTATCTTAAGAACATATAAGCTTAATTAGGTTAGGATTAAAACTGTATTCATATATATATATATAACCTTATATATATGGTTATATATGTTTAATAACTCAAAATATAACACTCTTTGGAAACCCTTTTGCAAAGTAATACAGGCATAAAAAAATTTATAATAATTTTCACTTAAAGGGCCCAAATAGAATAGGTTTTGGAAGATTATATAAAACCGTGTATACAAAAAGTGTATACATGGGTTGAAAACCCAAAAAAAAGGTTTGATAAATCCAGATAAGTTTCATGCACTTCAAAAATAGTATCTAATCACTAAAATCAGTTTAATGAAAACATAATATAGTTTTAGAATTAATATATATATACACATATAATTGTATATAAAAAAGTGTATATATGAGTTTTAAATATCAAACATAAAGATAAAATAACCCTTACATGTATTATATGAGTAAAGAACATCATACCAATATTCATCACTCAAAAATATATGAAACAAAATAGGTTTGTTATATAAATAAATGTATACACACACATATATATATATAATAGTTAATCAAGAACCAAAGTAAAAATAAATCCCTTGCATGAATTCAAAAAATAAAGAAAATCATTTATAACAAAAATATTCATCATTTGAAAAATATAAAATAGAACTGGTTATATATATATATATATACATTTAAACATACATACAATTACATGTATATTTGGGTTAATCAAACACAAAACTAAAAATAAAAACCTCACATGATTTACATGTATAAAGAACATCATTTAAAAAGAAATGTTCATTATTAGAAAATCATAAAAACAAGAATATATTTGTTTTATAAATAAACATATATATATATATATATATATATAGATTTATCTAACACAATACAAAATAAGACCTTACTTTACTTACAATGTCTTGTGGAGCTGAGCAGAGGGTGGGGAGGAGTTGGGAGGAGAAAACACCATAGGGTTTTGGTGAAATGAAGGTTTAAATAAGCAGGTTATATAACTTTATATATATATATATATAATTTTTATATAAACAATGGTTCAACTTAAAAAAATAACAAAGAGACCTAAATCAATTCCAATCAAATTATATAGACAAAACAAAAACCATAATTAGTGAAAATATTAAAGGTACCGATCATTTTATAATATATATATATATATATATATTATGGAAAACAGTTATGGAAATAGGTTGGGTTTATATTAAAATGAAACACCCTTGAAGGCTTGCGGAAAGAAGAATGTGGACAACCAGGCCACTGAGAGGGATAAGAGGAATCAAGTGAGGTAAAGACACAATGGAGAGGGATGGATAAAGATACTAGATAGACAAGAGGAAGAAGAAGAAGGAAGTGAGAATGGGTGAAAAAATAACAGATGACCACGATCGACCGAACACGATCAGACGACTAAAATGCCTTCCTCGATTTTAAAATCATAAGGATGATTGAGATTAACATTATCTTTGATTGCATAGTCTTTTGGAAACCAATAATTTTTATAAAAGATGAGAGGCCAAGATCAATTGTGTTCTGATATAACGGCTAAGATCGTATATCCCGAAAAGACATGCATCCCATATTGAAACAGAAGTTGTTTTGAGACTGACTTATTATACTCAGTGTAATGTCCATATATCAATAAAACAATCACACACACATCAGGGTCCTTACATATAGGACCCCCATCCTAAGGGACTTGGCCCACCCACACTCACACAGGTGTGCGCCCGCCTCACCCCCTTGTGCGCACATGTCCAGGCCCTATACACTGGTCTGTGCATGGGCGTAGGCCTCGTCATACACGACCTATGTGTGACTCGGCATGCACCATGTAGGCGTTGCATGATGGGTTCCTTAACCTCAAGGATATATGTGGGATTCCCACCAAGACCTTGAGGGATTGAACTTTATGTATTCCCTTCTGTTGGGTGGGTAATCACCCATATTTTTGTCAAAATAAATTATTAAACACGAAAACATATAAAAACCAAAAAACCTATTTTAATATTTTAAAAACATAATATATATATATATTAAATTCCTTATATATATTCTTTATTATGATTAAAAAAATTCTAAATACCATTTCATTTTTATGTTTTATTCATTTTTGCATTTTAGTGCATTATAAGTTCAATATCTAAATACAAAATTTTACTTACATTAAAACCTATCATAAATTAGTATTAATTTAACTCATTCTAAAAGAAACAACATTCTGTTAGTTCCATATTTTTAAAATCCAAATATGAAATTCATAATCAATTTGATACCCTATTATAATTTAATTAAATATAACACTTTGATAAATTTTAAACATTTGAAATTCTTAATATACTTATACACTTAGAATACTTAAAATAATCAAAATGCATAAAATAACTAATGGTTACAAAATTTTATGACTGTTACAAAACCAACGGCCATCTAAAGATCTAAATGGATAAAAATGTTCATTTGTAATTTAAGGGCCTTATAAATACTTGTTTTTTGTGTACCATACTTCAAAAACTAGTTAATATGGTGCTCTATATCACCTTGATTCTTAGTACGGTTTCCATTGTTCATTCCATAATGTTTTTCATTGTGAAATATCTGAAGGACCATCACTACTTTCTTGGTCTATCCGCTGTATTTGGTGGTCCCCAGTTAATTCTGATATGTATTTTATTAGGTATGCTAGGATAGTGAGGGTCTTTTGGCCTTATAAAAAATGTAAGGTTTCAACATTTCTATTGAATAAAAACATTCTTATTTTTATTCTACAAGATTTTATTTTGGATGTCACCATTATTAAAAAAATAAAACCATAATAACACTATTAATTAACAAAATATTATTATTATAGATATAAATATGTTCGGGGCATCACAAGCAAGCTAAAATTTATGTTTTATGTAGTACATGATTAACTTTTTGGGGTATAATACAATCAAAACATAGTGATTTAATATAAAAAACATTCTCCAATGTTGTGTGAAATGAAAAATATCAAAAAGGTTTATTAAATTATAAAATTAATAACGCACAACATCTCTGGGTATTATAGTTTCCCAAAGTACCTTCAAGATATTATAGAAATGATTTATAAAGTAAATTATTTTATTTAAAAAAAGTTAGAAATGTGCTTAGTTCTTAAGGAAAATTTATGGAGTTTTTAAGAAATATGAAAGGATTTTTTTAAGAAACAATATTCATGAATTTCTTATTTTTCAAAAGAAAACCTCATGATTATGGAATTGACTTTATGATTTTATATACAATGATTTATGATATCTATTAAGAAATTAAATTTTTTAGGGAAAATTATTTATATATTTTTCTTAGACTTATACTTTTGAAAAAGTTAAACTTTATTATGGATTTTTCATATTTTTAAATGGACTAATGGGTTTTGTTCCTTTTTATATCCCTTACTGAGTTTTGTGTTTTTCATCCCATGATTTAAAATGATTTTTCATTAGGATTATGAATGAGTACAAAATATAATATTTCAGAGTTCAAGATATGGGTGTTACCTTGAATGAAAAATCTATGCCTTTACAATGAACATATTTTGTGAAAAAATGGATACTTTGTGTAAATGTCAACTTTGTTATGTAGTGTTTTACCTTATTCCATAAAACTCAAAATTGAAGGAGCCTAAAAATTTCAGAAATTATAACCATTTTTATAGATCATTTAATTATGGTTTGAATAAGGTAAAAGTTATTATATTATTTCATGAAAATTAATATCATGGATAATTTTATCCAACAAATAAATTTTAGGCATAAAAACAAACATTTTATAAAAAAATATTTATATGTGTTTTCACTTTAAATTTTAAAATTACTATTTCTAAGCCTTAAGGATTTTATTTTATAAAATCATTTTATTATATTCATATATATTATTAAACAAAATTTATAAGACTAATATTAATTTTCAATGAAATTAATTTGAAAGGTTAAAAACAATAATAATTGTGGTAAAAGTAAAAAAGAAAAAAACAAAATTTTAATAAGTGTAAAAGGCCTAATAAACTAAAAAATGTGTCTCTGGGTGTTTGTATGAGAAGGGGATTATCACCAATATTGAGCCTCAATTTGGAAGGATAATTAGAAAATGTAAGTTTAAGTCAGTTTTGAAATTCATCAATTCAAACACATGTATTAGTGTAATAGTTAAGGTCAAAAATATATTTTACAGGATGACATGATAAAATAAAAAATTAAGTTCATGTAAAGTTTTTTCCAATTAGTCACTTCTGAAAACATTTAGTGCGTATAAAATGTATTCAAGGTAATTTGATTTTTTAATGTTAAGGATTAATAATATTTTCTATGATTCACAAAACAACCATGAAATGGAAATAATTCCCATAGATAATCGAATTAAAACATTTATAGTAACTAATAAAATTTCATTAATGATTTTTTAATGTATCAAAAAATTTATATGAATTTTTTACCATTTAAAATAACAGTAACTTAAAGAAAAAAATAAGTAGAAAAATTGATATAACTCCCTTATTGTAGAAGATTTATTCCTCAATGTTTTTCAAAAACACGTCCCTTAATTTATTATTAATAAAAAATAATATTTTCCACTTACAGCTCTCTAACATACAAATCTATCAAAATCATCCCGGAGGATCATATTTGATGTATTATCCATTAAAATAACTAAAATATATTACAAATAAATGCATCGTGTGTAAGAATAAAATTTTCTATTAAATTATTAATGATTAGACTTGAAGAAATCCACATCAGTTTTATTCATATTTTAAATAAATTAATGTATAAAATTAAATGGAAACAAAATGTTTTCCTCCCATATAATGTGACGTTTATAGACTTCAGCCCTCCATTCTCTCTAAAATTCTAACCATGGTTAATATGGGATGTTATTTCATTATGATATTATTTATTTATTTTTACTGGAAACTTAATAATGATATCATAGAATTCATAAATAGAATAGAATCCATCAATAGTTTCCTGAACTAATCGAATTCTGTAGGACTATGCTTTCTACTAATAACTATTTCAAAGCCAAAAATTTCACAAATAGGTCCAAAAATAGTAAATATCAGCCTATAAATTTAACCAAGATAGTGAAAGAAAATCATTAAGTATTCCACCACAATTAAAGGATTCAAATATTTAATAAGGGTGTAAGAACTACTACAACCTATTTATTAACCCAGATAGTTTCAATTTCATAGGTTTTTTACTTATGAAAAGTCTAAAAATAATCCTAAATATCTCCCATGATTTTTTATGTCCATTGATTGACAATTATAATTCATAATAGATTATCATATTATATAAAGTCATAATGTAATTCCCAATAAATTTATTCATATTTTCAATTTTTTACCCTTGAAAGATTTAGAAAAACTATTTTCAAATTCTAAGAGAATAGAAATGACCTCATACATTTTCTTATCTTTTAAATGCTCATTTTTTGGTGATATCCCCATTGTAACAGGATCATATAGCTCAAGATGAATTATGTAAGGATCTAAATCTTTTTTTTGTTTGAGGGAGGTTGTTTTCCCAAAAACAGAGAATTGTGAGTAATGACCAATAGTCAAAGAAATATGTTCAACCTATAGGTCTTGATCATCATCAACAACTTCAATATTTTAATAAATGATCTACCTTTTTCACATCTTAAGTATTCGTAATAATTTCATCTCTATTGCGGAATGATATTAAAAAATTTAACTTTAAAGTGGTCTTTAACTAAACTCTTAATGACTTATCCAAATTGGTCAGGAGTATCATTATTAATTTCATATATAAATCTACCTCTAACCACATAAAGCAACTTAAAAAACTCTTCTAGATTGGATCCCCATAAAAAATTAAACATGTGTTGATCATCATTAGCATGAAAAATAAGTTTTACTTTTGAAACTCCATTCACAGCACCACTGGTAATAAGAAATGGATTCCCAAAATAATTTGGACATTCTTGTCACACTCCATTCCAAAAACTAAAAAATCACTGGGAAAAGTTACCTTCCTCATATTTACTAATAGGTTATATTTCCTTCTAATGGGTTAGGTTATTTACCTATCATTGAATTGTAGAGAAATATAAGTTTATTTTAACTCCCCAAGTCCCAATTTTAAAAATAAGAAGTAGAATATAAGAATAGAATAAGATTCTAGATAACATATATACTTTTCCCCACATTCTCTTATTTACAAGGCATAATAAAGCTTCCAAGGTCCTATATTTTTTGTGTTAAATTAATTTAAAATAAAACACTATATTATTAGGTTAGATTATTGGTATAAATTTCCTCTTAATTCATCCTATTGTGCAAAAAATGGAGAAATTTTACCAACGATTAGATTCTATTCAAGGCCACAATAAATAAAATGTATAGATTGAACAACATAAACATCTCAAGAAACATATAATATTTTGGTCCATAATATTTCATTACAACCATTTATGTAAAGGGTATGGGTTTTGGAAGTTTATTTAAAATAGCTCGGTCCTCAACAAAAATCTATTCATTTTCCCGCTTTGATCATTTACCATTAAATATTCATTTTTATTTATTTATTTCAAGTGGATAGTTAAATTGTTTCTTAGTTTTGGACTTTGTTTTCCATATTTCTATATTTGTTCATCTATATTAACTTCCCCCCACATTTATCCTAACTTATTTTGTTTTTATACTAGTTTTTATGGTGAATCCATCAAATTTTTTCTAGGATTTTTCTCTTTTTTACAAGGTATATCTTCTTTTATCCTTGTAATTAACGTCCCTAGAAACGTGGAACATTATTAATTTCATGTTGTGGATCCTAGAATATGTATTAGTTTGAGGGAACCAATCTCACCCAACATTTTTTTCATTAAATCACTTATTTATCATTGATAAGTAAAGGCCTCATCCATATATTTGTTTTGAAATTAATTCCATGGAATTATTGATAATCTATGGGTAGTAGCTTGTTTTAGAACTCCCTTCTCTCTTTAATATAGGTTATAAGTTCATAATTGTATTATTTTGAAAATTGGTCAATTCTACCCAAGTTTCTAGCCTTAAAATATTAAAAATATAAAACATTTGTAATTTCATCCAACTTAATGGAGAGATAAAAGTTTAGAAACAAATTCCTTATATTCATAAACAATCCACACTTATTACATTAAAACCTATGTGAAATCTCAAAGATATCATTATAAACTTGAGTAGCCTAAAAATTGGTTCAATCTTGTGATTTTTTCTTCTCTTATAAATTTTATGTTGAGATATATTAGTAATTTTATTAAAAAGTTTCTTCAATTCATTATATTTAATGTGAGAAAAATAACTATAACATAATAGTTCAAATAGGGTTTGTAAAATGATTTTTTATATTAATTAAAAGATGTTTCTTCACAGAGGACACTTGGTGATCTATTTCTCTTCAAACGAGGTAAATATTCATTATTCGAACATGAGCTTTTTTCTAGTTGGAAAATTTAACAAGTGTAGACCATCCTTAACCTTCATAAATAAAACCATTGAAGCTATTGGGTTTTTTCGATATTATATTAGATTGTTTAACTCTTCCAACATCATTTTTTGAATTGAATTAGAAAGAATATAATAATGAATATGGGATATAATATCTTGGGTTCTTAGTTGTAGTGTGATGAACATTTTAAAATAGAAATTATATTCTGGTCCTGACACTTAATCACCCATCATCTTTGTCTTGATCGGGTTCCTAGGTTTACCGCTACATTTATTTAATCAAATTTCATAGTTTCTAATTTAAAAAATTATTTCATATCCATTGTAACTGGATTTTGATTCATTAAAACTCTCAAGACCCTGAGTTTATCAGATATTCATAGAGATCGATGTCTATAAACCACTTCTATGTCATATTTGGATTCCAAATAGAGACTTTAAATTTCATAAAGATGTGATCTATAATAAATTTTATACCTATTATGCTATTTGTCTTAAACATATGCATACATCCAGTGTCTGTGCATGAAAATTACTCCTATATTATTGTAAACTGGAATGGATTGAGAAGAGAAAGAAGAATATGGACATTGAAGAATGTACTAGATAGATTATTAAATCGGGAGATACTGCTGACCCTTATAAAATTAAGAATTTTTAAGGTTTAAAAGATATTTATGTGATGCATGTGAAAGATAAAAATAGATTCTATGTGACTGATTAAAGTGTTTTTCATCCTGATAATTAGAAACTATACTTAGGACTTGTTGATTCTTCTCAAAATGTTCAAAATTCCCCCATTATTGCTTCCCCCTATTCGGAAAAATAATAGCATACACTCGATTAATAGTGAATCATTACATGAAATTTATTATCATGCTTTCCAAATTGAGGATGCCTATTTAAATATGAGCTCCAATAAACATAAAAAACCTTTAATCCATTCAGATGGATACATCAATTCAACCCTAAGAAGACTCAAAAATGTGGAGACTATTCTAATTTTGAATAACAATCATCACTAGATTCTTGGAGGTATCTAGGACAAAAAAAAATATATTCCTCCATAACCAATTACTATTGAGATTCCTTGTCCATCCTTTGACAATGATTCTCCAAGTGGCAACATTCCTGGTGATGATCCATCTTTGAGAGATGCATAGAGAATTGAGGAATCAATGAATGATTATTTTGTTACTTGGATAGAGGACCAAGTGAAATTTTTATACAAAAATATAAAAATTTTAAAATTATTATGGATACCTATATACAAATTTGAAATAGAATGATTATCAAAATGGTGTTTGAATATAAGAAAAATACATACTTCAACATAAAGAATATACCATGATAGTGAATTGATTCTGAAGTTATTATCATGATTTTTCACTAGGTATTTTGACTGGTGATTTATAATTCTTGGGATTTTATTATTGTGCTATAATTTTGTATCCTCTGAGATATGTCTTGATGTGGTTTTAGTTAACTATATTTAATTTTAATCTCTCTGGGATATCCTTCTATTGATTTTATGTTTTCATAATTTGGTTACTAGAATTATAGTGATCATTAATGATTTATTTAACGATATTTTTTATTTTTTCTAACCACAGTAGCTTTTATTTGGTCTTTTGATGGTTGTTCAAGTTCATTGGATATTTAATATTCTAGTTACATTCCACTTCAATAACTTTAAGGATGTACAGTTCAATACTTTTTCTCTTGGGAGAAGGACCAAACATTCTTTATGGACATGACATTCCTATATGTTGATGATCCACTTCCCTATTGGTGACATGTATGCTTAAGATTATAGGCTCTTGACACTTCCTTGGATGACATGATTTATTTAGCCATGTTTGAGGATGTGTGTCCTAACATGTGTTTTTTATTCCATATTGGAACATTTCTCTATTATTTTCCTAAACTTGGTATACCTCATTCATGTATTTTTACATGTTTATCATTTTAATAAATTTATTTGGGGATTGAATTGGGTGACCAATTCGTGGCTCAATCTGCAGGTAAGAAAGAATATATGTCTTTCAAAGGAATCACGAAAAATCTCACCCTCATCTGGAAAAAATACAGTTATTTTTACCTTAATAGTATATTCATATACCTAGGGTATAATTTTATAACAATAATATTAAACTTATTGTACCGGGTATCAAATATATCCTCATATAGATACCAAAACAAAATCCTAGCCTTACTATGACTGAATGGAAAGTCTCAATGTTTGAACTTTTTATTATTAATTCTAAAAAGTTTTAGTTGATGCACAATGTTATAAAAGTCCCAAATAAAATTAATAGAGACATCATTTTTAACCTATTATAGGATTTAAAAGTGGAAAATTATAATTTCTCAACCACGTAGTTAGCTTAATGCAAGTGGGGTTACAAGAAACTATAGGCAGCTAAAACATTTGATGTATGGGTCTGTCAACTATGTGATCTAAATGTATATGCATAATGATGTTCTGATATTCCTATAAAACTCCCTCATTCTTAATGTTAAATATTTTATGTTTTTAGGTTCTTCTTAAGGAACTACATTTTTTCAATTTTAGGAATAAAAAATTATCTATTTTTTATTTATGGTTCCTTAATGTTTATTAAATTTTTAATTATTGAGTTTGATATTTTTCAGCTGACATAAATATGAAAATATATATTTTTTAATATACCATAATTGTTTTTTGTTTTTATCGTCATTTTTGAGTTTTTTTAAATCTTGGTCACATGAACACTTCCCTTCGAACAATACCAAACTCCATTGTATGGTTTTTTATGCAGGTTTCGAGCACTGGGAAATTGTCATATGAGTAATTACTCACTATATTTTTTGTAATCAATTATTAGTATATGATTTACATGATTATATAAATCATAATCAATGAAATTAAATTAAAAATTAAATTAAAATTGAGAACGGAGAACCAAAAACACAGGATCATCGCATATTATTTAAAATTAATTCAAAAAATTAAAGAATTTCCTTGCGATGAATTAGTTCTTTATTTATGGATCTGATAACATCTATACATATTCCAATCATTGAGTTATAATAACTAAGAGTATTTTCCCTCTAGTGGTGGTCCACACATGTTCCAGGAACCGCCAAACATCACCACATGAATCTTCATGTGATAATGTGATAGATCATAATTATTGAGCCATCCACCTTTGATAACCCAGATAATTTCATTAGGAAGGATTATCATGATATCTCTATACTCTAGAGTTGTGGTGAAGTAATATCTATCTCTTTTATTGAGAGAGTTCGTGGAGGGGGAGCTCTCTAGGGATTCTAGAGAATTATCTCTCTATTTCATTATACACAAAAAAATGAAATAATCACATTAATATAATAATATAACTAAATATATATATTTCTTGGGTTGGAAATTATTAATTTTAAAATATCCCATTATTATTTATTTATTCCTTGAACAACCCCATGTCTATAATAATAATATTATTATCTCGTGACATGCACAATGCTATAAAATTAATTTAATATTAATTATTCGAATAATATTTAATATATATTACATCTCATTAGATTTATTAACTCATTATGAAATTCCCCTAAAATATTTATCAGACCTTGAATAATGATTATTTATTTAATAAATAAATATTATTACATTATTCACCAATAAATAATTAAAAATTATATTCACTAATGATAAAATAAATATATATTAAATATTATTACTTCAAAATATTCTCTCAAATAACTTGTGATGGAATATATGTGATCATGTAAACATTAATAATTATTAAACCACATACAAGAATAATATTTATTAAACATGTTGAATAATAAATAATAATATTATTCAACTAAGGTTCTCGATACTCATTGTTTGTGACCCTCTAGGCATGTTTCTTAATGGAATTGGGAAAACAATCAAAGAGTCCATGGTTAGGATCTGGAAACATTCTAAGGAACCCATAGAGAAATAAATTACCGTCTCAGTGATATAAAACCACATTATAATGCTTAATATATAATTTAATCACTATATCATGATATATCTATTCAAATAGGTTGTATGTAGGTGCCATTAACTAATATGATCAGTGTCTCTTTCATTTACATTCCATAAATTTAACTTCCAATAGAAAACCACAGACAAGCATTTGTTTTAGATATATAACTCCATCAAATATCCTGAGATATCAACTTACATTAAAGAATATAATGTAAAAAATCCTTTGTCTCATTAACCATTAATTAAATATCACTCATTATGAAACCAATATATTCTAATTCTTCATGAAATTTTATCATCATATTTTTTATCAACAGAACAATGTACACAAGTCATAAAATCTCTTAAATATATTATTAATGTCTGATGATCAATAAACAAATTCCACAGAGAGTAACATTCAATGGAACATATAAATGCATATTTTATATTTTTGTGTGTCATTATCATAATTTTATGCACTGTAAATTACTAAGGGAGTACACCATGAGAAGGTGTCTCAAATTCCTATGAGTCTTCACCACTGATAGCTTGTGTCATTTTTTATTTCAAATTATGTTATCTCTCTATAGAATGCATTTTTAAGAATACTGTTGTGGAACTCCAGGGTTCACATCATAGAGGGGAACTGGTATAACCTTTTAGTGTGACAACTAATCTTAGGACATCATCACACACAAAGTTTACTATAATTACAATCATGTTGTGATATGAGTTTATTAATACTAGAAACAATGAATACATGTTATCATAGTGTCCATAGATTTTTTTTAGGGAACCAAATCCAACAAACTCACACTTTCACTAGACCCAACTGATAAAAACTTTTATCTCTCTATTTATCAGATGATACTAATGATTATACTAAGATATACCTTAGTTACTGGGTCTACCAGATTTTTTTCTATGGTAACTCTTCTTACTGCAACTTCATCCCCCTAGGAAAAATCCCTCAAGATCTGATACTTCCAGATTATTTTTTTTATTGATGTAACATTGGATCTTTTTCAAGATCCACTACTATAGTAACAATACAATACAATGTGATATGTCATTTTTTGCAAGTTACCACATAAATATCCTAGAAAAAGTTTCATATACAAATGGATTCTTTGGATGCATCAAAATACACTATATACTTAGAATCCACTATAGAATCTATGACAACTGGATACATTGGAATATTTTTTCTCACAGCTCCTCTAATGAGATTAAAACCATATCCTGATGGTGAATTTAAATAATTATAATATATTTAAAAACTAGCATTAGTATAACCCCTCATAACTAGATCCTCATATCCTCCAAACACTAAGAACATATCCGTATCTATTATAAGATACTTAAGAATAGCCTTAACAGAAGAGAAATATTGTCCCCAAAGATTTTATTGATATATCGCTATCATTCTCAATGAATATTCAACATCGTGTTATGTAAATAACATGAAATACATGATTGATCCAATCATTGGAGTGTATGGGATCTTACTGATCCACTCCTCCTATTGATTCTAAGAATATATTTTCTGAGAAATATGTATACCATGTGACACAGGAAAAAATACCCTCTTATATTTTTCTATACTAATTCTCTTTACTATCTAGTCAGTGTAAGTGATTTAACATAGTCTAAGTATCCTCTTGTATCTATCATGAATGATCTTGAACCCTAGAATACAAGTTGTTTTACCTATGTCCATGAATAAACACTTTTTTAACCAATAATTAACATATTATAAGACTAGAATGTCATTTATAATAAGTAATATGTCCCCATCGTATACTACTAGGATAAAAACTATATTACCACTAAAATGATTGTAAACATATGACTCACATTCATTATTTACAAAACCCAAAACCTTTAAATCTTCATTGTATCTAATATTCTATGACATGGACACTTGATTCAGTATATAAATGGATTTGTGTAACTAGTGATCCTTTTTTGCATCACCTGGAGTCACAAAACCTTCAAATTATATCATGTTTACATTTTCCTAAAGGTTCCTTGTTGGAATCCTCATGTATTAATCATGTTTTAATGATCACAAATCTCTTTACTGTTTACAAATCTCCTTGATATTTACAAATCTGATTATTATTCAAAAATCCTATTACTGATCACAAATCTCACATATCTTCTTACTCATGTGTATTTATGTTTCATGTTATCTTATACTTTATAATGGTTAAGATAAATCCATTTTATGCATATTACTGTTTAAGTCTAAATATAGTTATTTGTCTAAGTACAAGAAATCATGAAGCTTGACACAGTAAGTCAGACACTGTGAGCAAGAAGAAGACACCGTGAAACCTAAGTCTCAGACATTGTGACCACGAGACACCATGGTGCTGTAAGCCAGACACAGTAAGCCTGACACCATGAAGCAAGTCACTAAGAACAGAAACCGTAAGTTGGGCCCTCAGTTTTTCTAAGTGCCAAACACAGTTAGCAAGGCACAGTCTTCAAGGCACCGTGAGTCACACACCGTGACATAGACACCGTGAAGGACACACCTTGAGCAAGAAACTACGAAGGACATACCATGAAGGATATACCATGAAAGACATACCTTGAAGGAGACACCATTTACATAACTACTGTGACACCGTTTCTTAACCTCTTTTTCAATATTATTTAAATATTGCTAACAGTCAGATTTGATATTTTTAATGAAATTAATAATATTTAATGATAGTTATTGGCCTATCATGAAACCGTACCTCATACATACGAAAAAGAAATCATTATATTGTCAGAGCCCAGAGAATATATGGAAGATTGAGCTGTAGTAGAGAAGAAGAGGAACATACGCACGCAAGCAAGAAACACGAGTGAACTGTACTGAACAGAACATCAATATTGAGCATGAAAACGAAGAAGAGACTGCAAGATCTTCAAAGAGAGCATTGTATGATACATGAAATCTGACACTACTGAAGAACACACGATGTACAGAACATATTCACCTGTAAAGAACACCAAGCTGAACCACGACACTCTGTTTTTTAACAGAAAAATACAGAGCAGGACTCAGACGCATTTCTGCTGAATCCAACAAGTCTAGAGCTGCACTTATAATCACTAGAGCATTCTAAACTCTTATATACTCTCTCTAAGTGATTCATTATTTACATTTCGAGCAGTGTATGTACTCTGAATTTTTTACACACACTGTCTCCTATGCTGAACTGGAGGATTTCTAAATCCTCGCTCACATCTGTTTTATCTCTTGTTTTTTTCACGGTGGATAGTGGTAGAGGTCAAGTGAGACCTGGATAGCCTATGTGAAGTTGAGTTGTTTTCCCACGAATAACTATGGTAGAGATCTGAGTACCTGGACAGTTTGTAAACTGTTGTTAACCCGGATCCAGGGTGTGGATCAAATTTATATATAAATATGAGAGGACTATGTCTTGGCTTAAGACTGAACCTCTTGGTTATATCTTCTGTGAATTCATAGATTAAGTTTAAATTATACTATATATTCCGTTGCTAATTACTTTGAGATACAAAACTATTTTTAAGTAACTTTGATAGTTAATCAAGAAAGTGTTTGTAACTATTGTAAATAATTAGATTAGTTTCAAAATATAATTTAATTTTTTGATTAAATTAACTGAGACCTAATCAATCTTTGAGAACCTAATTGAACATTAACAGTTTTAAAAATTCATTGTAGTTTAACTTTTTTTATAAATTTGGGATTTTAATAGAAATATTTTTAACAGAAAATTTTAATTGGAACTCAATTCACCCCCCCCCCTCCCTGTGGAGTGTCCACTCCGACCATAACTTGGCATCAAAGGTTGTTTGTATTAAAGGATTTCAAAAGATTCTATTTTTCAAATGTGATTTAAGTTTCATCCTTAATGAAATTAAATTTATATTAGTTATAAATTTCATCTCTTTAAATATATTTTCTAAAATCTAGCTATGGACAATAGAGTAGAAGGTGCTGCTACCAACAGGACACCTTTCTTTAATGGTACAAACTATGCCCAGTGGAAAATAAAGATGAAAATTCACTTATAAAGTATCGGATTTGATATCTGGAATACTATAGAAACTCAATATAAGATTCCAAAAACTGGAAGAACAACTTGGGATGAACCTACTAAAGTAGATTACAATAATAACTATAAAGAAATGAATGCCATGTATTGTGCTTTAGGAGATAAAGAGTTTAACAGAATATCTTTTTGAAAAACTGCTTCTGAAATATGGGATACTTTGGGTGTTTCTCATGAATGAACAACCAATGTTAAAGAAATGAGATTGAACAATAATAATATTAAATATAATAATTTTAAAATGAAGACTGATGAACCTATCTCTGACATGTATCTCAGGTTCAATGAGATTTTCAACACTATGAGCTCCCTCTAAAAGACTGTTCCAGCAAATGAACAAATTATGAGAATATTGGGATGTCTTCTAGACCGATAGAGAGGCACATCTGTTTCAATAAGAGAGTCATGTGACATTGGTGATCTTCCCGTAAAAGAGCTAATTGGTAAGATTATGATATATGAGGAAGAACTCAAGGTGAATAAGGAAGAGGATGATGAACCTAAAAGGAATTCAGTAGCATTTAAGTCTACTGCTTTAAAGAGAAAGGGGAATGATAAAATTCATATACCTACTGAAAGCTCGAGTATTGATGAGACTGCTTCTAATAGAGATGTTGAGATCTATCAAATAGCCAGAATATTTAAGAAATTCTATAGGAAGAAGAAATTCTTCAGAAAATAAAACTACAAAGGTAAATATGAAAACAAGGGTCATTGGAATATGGATTGGAAGAATAATGATAAGAGTGGTGAATTTGTTTGCATCGAATGTAAAATAAAAGGTCACATAAATGATGACTGTCCAAAACTAATGTTCTATAAAAAAACATGACTACAAGGATAGTATGTATAAGAAAGCAATGAAAGAAACTTGTAGTGATTCAGAAGACAGCACAAGTGAATCTAAAGTTTCTGATTCTGAAAAGAATCGTGCCAATATATGTTTCATGACCAATACTTATGAGGTACCTATTTCCCCTATGCTGAATGATTATTATTCAAAATCTGAGAACATGACTAGTGAGGAACTGTTTGAATATTGTAATATTCTAGAAGAAACATGTAATGAACTTAAGGACAAGTACAAAACATTAAAGAAACAACATGCTTCATCTAGTACTGTTAAATATTCTCTTGATATTGAAAAGGAAAAGAATGCTCAACTATTAAAAGAATATACTGAACTGAAAATGTCTAATGAGAAACTGAGAAAGGACTCAGAAAAATTCGCAAATGGAAGGAACACTATAACTCAATTTCAAGGTTAAAAAGTGGCACCAAAGTATAATACTTGTCTGGGATAGCAACCTAGACAAAGATAGTTTACCCAAAATAGATTTATTCCGAAATATGAAAAAAATAATGCTAATCCACATTATGGAAATTCATATGCCTCAAATAGTTACTCACAATTTTATAGATCAAATAGAGTTTATTTGTCAAAATCTGTTGAATCCATTAATTATATGAAACCCATAAGATAAATTTGGATACCTAAAGCTTGGATTGCTAACCTGGCTAGACCCAAAAAAATCTGGGTACCAAAATCATTCTCTATCTAAACCTGTTTTGTAGGAGACCTTCTTAAAAATTTCCTATAGAAAAACACGGTACATAGACAGTGGATGTTCAAGGCACATGTCTGGAGATTACTCATGCTTTAAAAGAATAATAAAGGTTGATGATGGCTTTAATATTAATTTTGAAAATGATTCTCGTAATGTTTTTAATTATAAAAATGTTTTAGTATTTTCTTCTTTGAAAAATGAAAATGTATATGCAGATGATTTATATCCTTTAGCTAAACAAAATATTACCGATTTAAATGCTTTTCATAAAGAATCTTGGCTTTGGAATAGAAGATTAGGACACTGCAATATACATTCACTTAGAAAACTGACTAGGAAAAACTTAGTTAGAGACTTACCCAAACTGGAGTTTCCAAATGACAATGTTTGTAATCTACGTCAAAAGGGAAAGCAACATAATGTTTCTTTTAAATCAAAGAAAGATGTTTCAACTTCTCAACCTATCGAGTTGGTTAACATGGACTTGTTTGGACCTTCTAGAGTTTCTAGTTAAAATGGGAAGAACTATATCTATATCTTAGTAGATGAATTTTCTAGATATACTTGGGTATAATTTTTAGCTCACCAAAGTGAATCTTATTCGTACTTTATTAAATACTCCATGTCTGTAGAGAACATTAGTGGACTTAAGATTAAGACCTTGAGAAGTGATCATGGCTGTGACTTTGAAAATCAGGAGTTTGAATCTTATTTCTCACACAATGGTTATAGTCATAACTTTTCTGCCCCTAGGACACCTCATCAAAATGGTGTTGTGGAAAAAAGAAATATAACCCTAAAAGAAATTGCAACTAATATGCTCAATGAGAATGACATGCCTATTTACTTTTGGGCTGAAGTTGTGAACATAGCTTGTTATTTCATAAATAGAGTCTTGATTAGACCTGTTCTTAAGAAGACCCCTTATGAATTGTGGAACAATAGGAAACCTAAGGTTAATTACTTTAGAGTCTTTGGTTGCAAAGTTTTTGTTCTTAATACCAAGGATAATCTTGACAAGTTTTCCTCTAAAAGTGATGAAGGAATATTTTTAGGATAATCTATAACAAGCAAAGCCTATAGACTGTTTAATAAGAAAACCTTGTGTGTGGAAGAATCTATTCATGTCAAATTTGATGAAACTGATCCACATGAACCTAAACCTTCTCTTTAAAATCTTAAAGAAGATTAATGTATTCTAAACCTTAACGATAAAATCAGTGAACCAATTATAATGACAACAAGTTCTAGAAATATTTTGGAATCTACTCCTAATGAACCCAAATCTAGAGAAGACCCTGAAATTTCTAGTCCTACGTTTACTAAATCAACTAGAAATCTAACCAATCATCCTTTAGATGTTTTTTATGGTAATCTTGATAGAGAGACACAGACTAGAGATTTTCTTAGAAATCAGGTTGAACATCAAGCCTTTTTGTCACATCTTGAACCAAAAAATATTGATGATGCAATCAATGATGAAATTTTGGTAATGTCTATTCAAGAAGAACATAATCAATTTGAAAGAAACAAAGTCTGGGAATTAGTGGAAATATATAAGGACCATTTCACCATAGGCACTAAATGGTTGTTTAGAAATAAAGTAGATGAAGCTGGAAATATACTAAAAAACAAGGCTATATTAGTTGCACAAGGATATAGTCATGAATAAGGAATTGACTATGGGGAGACTTTTTCTCCAGTAGCAAGATTTGAAGCCATTAGAATTCTACTTGCTTATGCTGCACATTTAAATTTCAAACTATATCAAATGGATGTCAAGAGTGCATTCTTAAATGGATTTATACCTAAGGATGTTTTTGTTGAACAACCACCGGGATTTACAAACCCTAAATTTCCAATTCATTTTTTCAAATTATCAAAAGCTTTATATGGTTTAAAGAAAGATCCAAGAGCATGGTATGACAGATTAAGTACTATTCTTATTTCTAAAGGTTTTACAAACAGAATAGCTTATCCTACTCTTTTTATAAAAAGAATTTTTAATGATGTTTTAGTTTTTCAAATCTATGTAGATGATATTATTTTTGGATCTTAAAAAACTTTATTATGTACTGATTTTTCTAAAATGATGCAAAACAAATTTGAAATGAGTTCAGTGGGTGAACTGAAATTCTTTATTGGATTTCAAAACTTTCAAAATAATGATGGGATTGTTTTAACCCAATGTAAATATTCTAGAGATCGATTAAAACGTTTTGGATTGGATAACACTAAAAGTAGTGATAATCCCATGAGTACCACCTGTACGTTGGATCTTGATGAAGAGGGAAAATCTATCGATCAACCCACTTATAGAGGAATGATTGGATGTATACTCCAATTAACTACTATTTGTCCTGATATTATGTTTATTGTGTGTATGTGTGCATGTTTTCAAGAAAACCCTAAAGAATAACATTTAAATGCTATAAAGTGAATTTTCAAATACCTCAAGAATACACCTAATCTAGGATTGTTCTATCCCAAAGCAAAATCATTTGAACTAATTAGTTATTCTGATGTTGATTTTTCTGGATGTTAGTTAGATAGAAAGAGAACCTCTGGAACATGTCAACTTTTAGCCAACTCACTAGTACCATGGTGTAGTAAGAAACAAAATTCGGTTGCATTATCTACTGCAGAAGCTGATACATAGCTGCTGGAAGTTGTTGTGCACAAATATTGTGGATGAAACACACATTACTAGACTATGTATATCAATTCAGATATGTACCAATAAATTGTGACAACACAAGTGCTATTAGCATTTCAAAAAATCTTGTTTCACATTCTAGGACAAAATATATTGATGTAAGACATCACTTTTTTAGGGATCATTATCAAAAAGTAGATATCACTTTGGAATTCATTGGCTCTAAATATCAACTTGCTGATATATTCACTAAACAATTAAATTCTGAGAGATTAGATTACATCATACATGATCTTGGTATGATCAATCATAAATAGATATCTTATTGGACTTACTATTTAATATTTTACTATATTTGACTTTACTGTTTCATGCTCACTATTTCTCGGTTACTCTCTCATGCTTACGGTCTCACAGTTAACACTTAGTGCTCACGGTCTGTCACTGTCTCACCATAATGGAACAATTCACTCACCGTCCCACCGTGACTGAGTAGAACATTCACTGTCTCACCATGACGACATTGACTGTATCACTGTGATGATCTTTTTCCATCGCACCATAACAACTACTCGCGGTCTCACCGTGAAAATTATTTGTGCATTTATCTTAACCTGTATCACGGAAGTTTTTATTTCACCACTATTTCCATTTCCACATTTTTATTTTTATGACGTTTGACATTCCCAAATGATATAACATAGGGGTTTCACTCGATTCTTCACTCGTACCTTCTCTCTAACCCTCTCTACCTTTCAAAACTTCTCTCCTTCTCTCTCGCCTAAACCTTCAGTGAATGATAAGGATGAATCATCTATCTTCATCTACCCCTGAGAAGAGATGCTCAAAGAAGAGGAAGATAGAACTGAAGCTTGCACCTGAAGGACCCCTAAATCCAAACCTAGTAAGTTGAATTGTTGTACCGGAGAATGAATTATGCCCTGAGTGGCTTTTATCCAGCAATTCATTAGTCCTAAAAGTATTAAGAGAACAAGGATGGATCGAATGGTTTTCTATAAAAGATAGACCTTTTTACCCAAGGTTGGTATCCCAGTTCTATCAGTATGTAAAATTTTCTTTTCAGGCTAGAGAAAGTTATATGGTAACAAGATGGATCAATGGACAAAAATGCTAATTCTCTTCGAGGTTATAGGCTGCATTCATAAAGATTCTTCATGAAGGGATCTGTGATAATTACTAGAGAGACCCTCCCCCTACATCTGACATCTTTGACCTAGAGAATGCTCTAGAAATCTTAACTGGAAATGGCACCAAGAGAAGGGCCATAGTAGCATAACCGGATGGTGATACTAGGCTGTTGTTCAAGTTTGTTCAAAATTTAATCAATCTAAGAAAAGGAGACTTTGTTTTCTTAAAGAATCAAGATGTCTTTATGATTCATCTAATGAATAATGGCCATAATATAAATATGTGAAAATATATCATTCACCATATGTGTGAATTGATTAATGTCACATCCAAGTCTACTTCCCTATTTTACTCAAGGACAATTTCAACTATGCTAGATGCCAAAGGATTCGTTGGACCAAATGAAGAAGTTATTATAGATTTTGAGTTCTTCTTATCCAAACCTACCATCAAAAGGATGAAGATAAATTGGAACCCCTAGAAGAAGTAGTGTGTTGAAGACAATGATAAGTTGTATGAGAAGTATAATCCTCTGGATTGTCCAACAAGGCCGAAGGGTATTACTAATCCTGGTTTGGAACCAGTTGAAGTGGCTGAGTACTCAAAAGATGAAGAAGAAGAGGAAGAGGTAGTTGTAGTACCTCATAAGGATGTAGCTCCTGTTGATAAAGAAATGACTAATGTCCCTGCTGTTATTCCTGCTGAAGTACCTCATAGAGAAGAAGTTGTTGAAAATGAAAGGACTGTAGTTCCTTCTGTTGTTCTTGAAAAAGAATCACCTCCTACTCCAATAGATGATGTTAACCACGAATCCCAACCTGAGGATATAAGAGAATATATTGTAACAGAATCAGAGAAGCAAGCCATGACAGAGCCTGTAGTAGAAAAACTCCCTCCTGTGCAAGAAGCAACTCAAAATGAACTCCCTATTATACAAGAAGCTACTTTGGAAGATCTTCATGTGGAACAGTTTGTTCCTCAGTACATACCCTCTGCTGAAGAGAGGATGGAAATTACCTTTCAGTTGGCAAGGCAGGAAATGGATGAGGAGATTATAGATGATCCTATGAATCTTAACCCAGTTCCTGATCCTCAAGAATCTGAAATGGAAGCACATTTTGAGGGAGAGGAACCTCAAAATATTGAGATTGGTGAAGATGTGCCTGATGCTGGATCTCCACCAACTGAGTCATACTATGTGTATACTCAATATGAAATCCCCAAATTCTATGATGTGAGTGAATCATAGCAAGTGACTGTAGCTGGGATTGGCATTTCTTTTTTGTTTCGATTGAAGTCAGTCACACAACTTGAACCTCAAACTGAAGCTGAATCTGAAACTGAACTTGAAACTGAATTTGAACCTCAACCAGAACCCAAACAATCACCTGGAGATCCACCTTCACCTGAACCCTTACCTGATCAGAAATCTTTTGTCAGTAAATAATATTTGAGTGTTTTTTTAATGACTATTTACCTGGAGTTTAGAAAATTATGTCCTCTCAACCACGTCCTGTCACCCATCTATGTCAGGAAGATGCCTCGATTATTTTGGAAAATATTCTTCTGCATATTCAACCCAGGATGATCCATGAAATTCAAGAAGAGTTAAAAATATGTTTCTTAGTACTGATGTTGCAACTTTGAGAGGTATGGATGAAAACCACCAGCATGAACTGCATTCCAGATCAGAGCCTACTCCTGCTCCTGCACCTGTTACTGATTCTCCAAAACCTACTGTTTCCAACATTTCCTGAGATATTGTGACCTAAATGCATCCCTATCTATTATCTTTTGATGAAAATATTGGTGAAAGACACACAAAGATGTTTCAATGCAAGAGAGAACTTGTAGAGAACCTGAATAAGTAGACAAGTGAATATACTGGCTATCTTCAAAAATTATTGGAACAAATCAAAGCTCTAACCATAGTTGTAAAGGCTTATCCTCCCTCCAGTCAATCCACTACTCCTTTTTTGGATGATTCTCTGCTCAGATCATTAATCAAGGAAGAAATTCAGAATGCCTTCAGTGGTTTTGATTTGGATCCTTTATCTGATGTTGCAAAGAACATTGATAAAGTGCTTGACCTGGTTCAAATTCATTCTAAAATTTCCGATGATGCTCAACAGGAGATCACCAAGAAGATAAATTTCTATCTCACCTGGATTTTCTCCAAATCTGATATGACAAATCACTTTAATTATCTTGTAAAAAATTTGAGGATACCTCCTGTGAATAAGACCTTCAAAATTGAAGTTCAGAAGCTTACTGAGTTCACCAGACTGTTGGAAAAATTTAAGGAAAATAAAGATGATTTTGAAAAGGCAATGCAGTATGGAGGGGAAATTATTACAGATTTCATCAATCTACAGAATCACTACCTTCATGTCCAAAGCACGGATATTGTGGCTCATGCCTCTGCCCCACTCAGACTGGGACTGTCTGCCTTAGCCTCCACTACCATCTTAGTTAGCCAAGATCTTTCTCAAATCAGGCTACTCATTCTTGACTAGCCACAGACTCGATCTTCTACTGCTCCCACCTTGGATCCCTCTATATTTTAAGTTCTCCCTTTCCTTCCTTTTCTACCATTTCTATGTCTTCATCCTCTACTGTTGATAAAGGCAAAGAGACGACCAACCCATGAACAAGACTAGAGCCAACTTTTTTTATAGGGATCTCTTTGATTTTTGTATTTCTACTATATGTTGTATTCTGAACACATTTAAGGACATATTCATTTTTTCCCTCTATTTACATTTTGATAATCCAAAAAGGGGGATAAAAAGTTATGTGTCATTCTATAATATGTTTTTCTATATGTTATATTCTCTATAGTTTCATCTCACTTATACTTTACCTGTAAATGATTTGTGATCATAAATAAGGGGGAGATTGTTGGACTCCTCATGTATTAATCTTGTTTTAGTGATCACAAATCCCCTTACTGTTTACAAATCTACTTAATATTTACAAATCTCCTTACTATTCAAAAATCTTATTACTAATCACAAATCTCACATATCTCCTTACTAATGTGTATTTATGTTTCAATTTATCATATACTTTATAATGGTTAAGATAAATCCATTTTATTCTTATTACTGTTTAAGTCTAAATACAGTTATTGGTCTAAGTACAAGACACCGTGAAGCTTCATACAGTAAGTCAGACACCGTGAGAAAGTAGACATCGTGAAACCTAAGTCTCAGACACCGTGACCACGAGACACCATGAAACTATAAGCCAGACATAGTAAGCCTGACATCGTGAAGCAAGTCATTAAGAACAAAAATTGTATGTCGGACGCTCAGTTTGTCTAAGTGAAGAACACATTTAGCAAGACACAGTCTTCACGGCACCGTGAGTTACACACCATGATGCAGACACCGTGAAGGACACACCGTGAGCAAGACACCGTGAAAGACATACCATGAAGGACATACCGTGAAAGACATACCGTGAAGGAGATACCATTTGCATAACTACTGTGACACCGTTTCTTAACCTCTTTTCCAATATTATTTAAATTTTGCAAACGGTCATATTTGATGTTTTTAATGCAATTAATGATATTTAATGATAGCTGTTGTCTTGTTAGGAAATCGTACCTTGTACCTATGAAAAGGAAATCATTCTATTGTCGGATCTCAGGGAATAGAAGGAAGATTGATCTTCAGTAGAGAATAAGAGAAACATACGCACGCAAGCAAGAAATAGGAGTGCACTATACTGAACCGACCACCAATCTTGAGCACAACCACGAAGAAGAGATTGCAGGATCTTCAAAGAGGGAATTGTATCATACATTCAATCTAACACTACTGAAGAACACATGAAGTATATAACATCTTCACTTGTGAATAACACCAAACTAAACCACGACACTCTGTTTTTTAATAGAAAAAACCAGAGAAGGACTCAAACGCATTTCTGCTGAATCCAAGGAGTCCAGAGCTGCACTTCTAATCACTAGGGCACTCTAAACTCTTATATACACTCTCTAAGTGATTCATTATTTAATTTTTGAGCAGTTTGTGTGCTCTATATATTTTACACACAGACATTTTCTCCTTTACTAAACTAGAAGATTTCTAAATCCACACTCACATCCGTTTTATCTCTTGTGTTTCCCACTGTGGATAGTGGTAGATGTGAAGTGAGACCTGGATATCCTGTGTGTTGTTGAGTTATTTTCCCACGAATAATAGTGGTAGAGGTCTGAGTACCTGTAAAATTTGAAAATAGTTGTTAACCTCGATCTAGGGTGTGGATCAAATTTATATATAAATTTGAGAGGACTAAGTCTCGGATTGAGACGAAACCTCTTGGTTATATCTATTGTGCATTCTTAGATTATGTTTAAAGTATAATATATATTCCACTAAAAATTACATTGAGATACAAAACTATTTTCAAGTTACTTTGATAGTTAATATAGCAAGTGTTTGTAACTATTGTAAATCAATAGATTAGTTTCAAAAGATAATTTAATCTTTTGATTAAATTAACTGAGACCTAATCAATCTTTGAGAACCTAATTGAACTTTAACAGTTTTACAAATTCACTACAGTTTAACTTGTTTTATAAATTGGGGATTTTAATAGATATATTTTTAACAGAACTTTTTTTTGGAACTCAATTCACCCCCCCCCCAAACTCTTGAGTGTCCACTCCGACCAACATTCTCATTATGGAAATATATTTTGAAATCCATCATCCAAATTTCATAGTCATGGTAAGTTTCAATAGAAAGTAGAATTATGATGTATCTAAAAATGGTAAATTATGAAAATATTTCATCATAGTTGATGTATTTAAATTTTTTAAACCCTTTAACCCTATCGTTTCTTTATAGGTACTTAATTTACATTCCATGTCTAGTTTTCTATTCAATACCCATTTCCACTTTATAGGATTTGCATCCACTGATTGATTGACTTGATCCCAAACATGGTTTTGCTACATGGAATACATTTCATAATTCTTGAAATATTTCCATATTTCATATTCAGAGTCCACTAATACCTATTAATAGAATATAGGTTCATTATTATCAACCAATAATGAGTCAACATCTTTGATGTCTATAAAACTATATCTCTTGGGTTCCCGTACGTCTCTGGTGATCCTACGTAGTACTTGTATTCTAGGAACAACTTCTTCCATGGTTGCCTTTGAAATATATTCTTATACCAACTCCTATTTATCTGAAGAATCAAATTTATTGGAGTCAATCTTTCTCATAATATCCTTCTTGAGAATGTGCTCCCTCCCATGAACGGTAGCTTTCCAGATGATAGTCACTTTCTTGTTTGAGGGGTTGAATATGTATCATCCTTTTGTTTTATTTGGATACCCTTTAATTATACACATATCACCCTAAGGTACTGGTTTATTACCTAATAATTACATAAAACATTACACACAACCCCATACATGAATATGTTACCAAAAAAATTTATTTTCACTCTAAAACATGATGGGAATTTTGTTTTCCACTTTAGTTTGTACTCGGTTTAATATGCATGTAACAATTAGAAATTCATATCCCTAAAATTATAATGGAAGCTCTACATGAATCATCATCAACTTTACCATATTAGGAAAGGTGCATTTACCAATTTTACTAACATCATTCCACTATGATGTGTAATTTATAATTATTTGAGAAATAATTCCAAACTCCTCTTAAAAGTCGATAAACTCTTGGTTAAGATATTCACCACCACTATCCAAAAAAATATTATTTATCACCTTACCAAGTTGATTATATACTTAACTATTGAATTATTTAATTTTATAAAATAACTCATACTTATTCCTCATCAATTTTACATAGACATATCTACTCAATTCATTAATAGAAATTATGAAGTAAGAATACCAACATTTGTCTTCTACTAGAAATATGTAACACCCTAATATTCTAAAATATGTACGTCATGTATGATTTCATATATGGGAAAACCCCAAGAATAAAAGATAATGGTTCAAATAAAAAATTTATGATGTATTTATTTTTATATAAATTATATCTATTTTATAGCTTGGAATGCACACAACACTCATTTTAAACAAAACATTATTCCATATTAAAATATTATTATTTAAACATGAACATGATAAATTAGTCATTAAATTGGTGAAAATGAATATAAATTAATTAATTATAAAAAATATATTTTTTACACAAGTATAAAATATATTCAATGTTTATCTTTTAATTATAAATAAAATAGAAGTCATTTCAATGTTTATCTTTGTCCAAGGCACCACCTTCTTCAAAAAAGGTGGGTTAATCATGTATTGTGTAAATATTTTAAAACGAATTTTTACCACTTATAGAAAATTTATTAGATAAAATGAAATTTAATTTAGAAATCCTAATATAAAAATTATCTTAGGGTGATTGTTTTGGATTTTTTTAAATAATTATTATTTGATGAATAGTTAAAAATACCATTTTTATTGAATATGACATTTTCATTTAAATAATTTAATGGTTTAATTTTGAATATAAATTAATTTAAAAGTAATATTAGTTAAATTATATCATAATTAAAAAAATTTAAGACACAGAAATTAATTTTATATTGAATATTAATATTAAATCTTTTAATACTTATGATAACATTTTCATTGGAAAACTGATTTTTTCAACATGTCTGCAGGTTTAATTTTAAATTAAATATTTCCACTTTTTGTGAGGAATTTGATAAAATAAATTGCACTGCTATAATAAGAATAATAAATATTATTTAATAAGTTTAACTTAATTTCTTCTCTTAATTAATAATAAAAACATTAAAAATTGATTACCATTGTTAAGGTTAAAACGAGTTTAACAAGGGATTAAACTAAAACGATAACAGCCAATATGACCTAAAAACATGTCCAATTATTATTTAATATTAATATATATAACCGTATTATGTTAGCATCAGTTTTTATGTTTTCTTAGGACACTTTTTCATAAAATATATAAATATAATAATTTTAGTAAAGAAAAAGACAAAATGTCACCTTCTTGATTTTAAATTTCAATTCTATGTTCACTATGGGCCAAATGAAAGATGTGAATGAATATGGTTGATAATTTTGAGAATAATGAAATTAATTTCATGATGATAATTTAATTTTATTCTTTAGTAATCACATAATTACTTGAAATTATTAAGCAACACCAATGCATTCATTATTTAATTACTGTAAAAAATAAAATAAAGGAGACTAAAAGTAGTAAAAGTAAAATAACATGATTGAATTATTTTGATAAGTTAATTTTTAGGCAAATATATCATGTTATATATGATTTAAAAAAATATATTTTAATTATATCATTAACATGATATTTTTTAAATTAAAATTAGATAATTAATGTCAAAATTGATATTGATGTTATTTAATAAAAATGATAATTTAATATATGAGTTAAAATAACTAAAAAACATATCTCCAGAAAAGTGATTTTTAAATGTTCAAAATTATCAAAAATGGGTTATTAATTGACAAATTTTTCTTTTATAGTTAATATATTGACCACTAAATTGTAAAATCCTTGTTAGCGTAGTTATGGTTAAAACATTATTTTTCCACATCAGATTCACCTGTGTTAAAATTAATTTTCAAAAAACATATGTTTTTATTTGATAAATTGTATTTCAAATTTATAATACAAGAGTCTAAATTATCTAATATGTTCATTATATTTTATTCTTAAATGTTAAACTAAATATTTTAAAGAGACTAACTACCGTAGTGAAAAACTAAAATGGTAAAATTAAGGAAACAAATAAGTTAATGAAAAAAATGTTAAAAACATGTTTTTTTCTGTGGTGGGGGTTTCTAGAGACTATATAATCCCTAAAATGATTAATTATTAACTTTGGAGCTACTTGTGGTGAGATTGAATTCCTATTATTGAATAATTTTAGGTATTTAAAAAACTGCCACTCCTCCTAAATTATAAAAAGAGACTCACTCTTATCACTTATTTACACATATCAAGACCTTTGTCTTGAAAAAAGCCATCCAAAATACATACCCACAATCCTTAGATGGATTTTATAGCTTATGTTTATTCCAATAGACAAACAATAGTGTCATGAAGAGGATATGAATAGGATGTTTCTCTAAGAGAAGTTAATCGTCTTCACTGTGCTCATTATTTTTCTTTCCTCTTTTACAAACATCAATTATATATTAAAACGTACTATATAATAATTATTGTATCTTAAATATAAAAATAATTTATTAATTTTATTTCATAATATTTATCCATCTCCACATTCATATAATGGTAAATAAAATCTTCAAATCATGTATATGGTTGACTACCGCCTTACAAAGTGATATGACTCTTTTTCCGACAACACAAGTCTTGGTAGGATATATTAATGGATTTAATTTATAAATTTAAAAAATATTAATGATATAATTATTATCATGTAATTTTAATTACACATATAACATCTTATTTTGTATTCTATTTAAAATACCATAACAACGCTCGTGTATACGATGGACTACCGCCTCATGAATAGATGTGATTATTTCTCCAATTATGAATTATTTAGAATGTAATAAGGTAAAATTTAAATAAGATATGTGATATATTTAACATTATATAAATTTTTTAAAATTAATATTTCATACAATTATATAACCTTTCACCCTTTAAGGAAATGATATTGTCGCTCGTGCATACGTACGACCTACTGTCTCGACATAGCGATGCGATTCATTTTCTATGTAAAAATTTTTTAGATTCATTTTAAGGATGGTTATAATGGAAAAAACAATATTTATACGATTAATATCAATCTAGTAATTATGGAACTATATCTTATGTATAATAACAATAAGTGTCATGACAAAACATAGATGAGAAAAAAAGCCAATAAACAACTGAAAAATAAAAATAATGGAATATTTTTAGCAAAAGAATAATAAAATGTTATAATATAATCATATAAAATATGATATATATTAATTTTTGTTCTTTAATTTATTTATAATAAACCTATATTTATTATACAGAAGTTTTGGACTCATACGATTGAAGTCAAACCTATGGTAATTGATTTTTGTTTAAATTATTACTTACATGAGACACATTCTATATTCACGATTAGTTTATTTTATATTGTGTATATACTACACATGAATTTATTTTATTATTATTCCCCTAAAAATTATTGGTATTTACATATCCATTTTAGGATCATTCATTCATGGGATTTATAGTTCAAAAGTTACACAAGCAGTGAGGGATTTTGTCTCAATTTTTCAACATCGATACATATTTTATGTCAAGAACCCTTATTGTGTTATGAGTTGTATATAATTCTCATTTTACATGTTACATAATGAATTAATTTATTCTCAATATATTTAATGTTTTTAAATTTTATTATTTAATAGGGATTACAATTTGAAAGATACTAAAGATGTAAGGGTTTATCCTCTCACTTTTACTTCCATGATACATATGACTTATTCACCACTTATTCCTAGGTGTAGTGAATATACATCCAATTTTATAGATTATATCATGAATATATATATCAACATGGTATTTAAATTTCCATTTAATTTTATTTATTTCATGGGGCTTATGGTTCAAAATTTCTAATGTGGTAAGGGTTTATTTCACAATCACGTCATTATTAGGGATTATTTATGTTTAAGCCTCCATTGGAGGAATTATTTGATATTTATATAAAAACACAATATATTTCCTTATAATATAGTTATTCATTAATTATTAAAGAAACAATACCATTTTTCACTCTCAGGTACTAAAAATGATTGAATTTTTTTTAATATCATCTGACTTCATTTCTCTCTTTTGTCGAAAATCCTTTTTCTTCCAATCCTAGGTTTTATAAAAATGTTTTTAAAATATTTTTAACATTATCTAAATTATTTATTAAAAACAGTTTCCCCCATTTTCTAATTTTTTACAATTTTTTTAAAATAATATTCATGTCAATTTCCAAACAATTCATGTTTGGATTTTATCGAAAATGTGAATGAAATATTTTTTTTAACATGTACAACATGAATTAAATTTTCTTCCTTCTTGAACACAAAATATTTTAATGATAAATTGATAAGATTTCAAAATATATTTTTGAAGAAAATTGTTTGTAAATTTCTTAATATTCTTTTTTAGTTATTTTTCAAAATAGAAATTTTATTATTCACAAAAATGTTTTAAGGATATTTTCATAGTATATCTCTTCATCAACAAAATAAAAATATTATTTTACTTAAAATAAAATGGGGATATATCATATTAATATAATCCTCATTATTTATTAATATGGTTTATGATCTTTTTGAAGAGGGTGTACAATTTTATTACCATTCACTATATTACTCTAGAGGTTTTATGATTATGTTAATTTGATTGGGGTAAGTATTAACATTTCATTTTATATTTTCTATATATAAATATTTATAATGATTATGTTTCAACTCATTTAGATTGTGAATACATTGGACCTATTATGAGACGTATGGTGCCCAGTTATAGATAGCCCCTATGTTTTCAGTTGTAATGTGAGATTCAAGTAAGTATCTTGTTTATCAAGAATTCTAAACTGTATGGTCCTTTGAGATGTGATTCATTATATCTTATGAAAATTTAATATAGTACACATCAAATCCACACTATTGGGTACAGGGTATTTATAGTTGGTATTAAATGAATATTAGTAGAAAAATTTGGAAATAGATTTCTTAAAACATATATTTGGTAATATACCATTTTAATTACTTTAATAATTAGTCTAAGTACATGACAACATCATAATACTTAGGTTAGCTAGGGATTTTGTGTTTTTCTTATAAATAAATCCCAATCTAGATACTAATGGTGGACATGGTTCTAGCATAGATTTATCTAGAGGTAATAACTTTAAAAATGCATGGGAGGCCCGACGTAGTTACCTATTACATGAAAATGGGCCTAACTATGAACCTGGTTTGACACTCTCAGGAAACATTCTTTAGTTAATTCACATATTTATTACAAACAATTATCTCGGATTTGAAAATATTTTTATGATATGAAAACATTCCCATATAAACCATGTTTTTTATTATAAGATTATCCATGCCTAAAATTTTCAATTTATGCTATGTGTTTCATGATATTTGTTACTTTAAATTATGTTTCATAATTTCATGATCTAATATTGTTTAATAAATTTTCTATAAATGGTACCTATAAGATGAAATGGGAACCATATCAATGCTCAAAATACAAAGAGTAAGAATGATAGTTTTCTTATGGGCTAGAAGCCAATCTGCTAAAGAGAAATATTCTCCCAAACAATATCATGTTATGAGAACATAATATCATGTCATATCAAGATATAGAAATAATTCTCCAAGTCTTATGTATTTTAATGTATGTAAGAGAAGAATAAGACTACTGAGAAAAATATGGATGAAGGGAAGATGTGAAAGAAGGATTTTATCATATATGATATATTTGTAAAGAATCACTAAGTTATATTCTTGAACGAAAAGAAGTCATTCCTATATGTGTGGAATAAAAGGCCATCATGGGCATGATTTAAAGGGTAATAAAAAATCCGTTATTTTTAGTGTTTCAATAATAAGGGTATAGAGAACTATGAAAATTAATTCCCCATGTGTTAAGGGAATATACTCAAAAAAAGTTCATGTATCATGGTCAATAGTATGTTATTACTATGATTGGAGTGAAATGACTAATTTTACTTTTTTTAGGATTAAGAAATTATTTTTTAAGTATTTTATCATTTATAGAAATCATAAAATGTGTGAGGATTTTATTTTAGTAGTTTTTGTATAAGGATTTGAAAACATATGTTGAATAATACTGATAAACAAGAAAAGTGATATTGTGGAAATTCAATCAGTTTGTTAAATAAATAATTTCAGCAGGATAAACCCCAATATGTGTCTAATTTTGAGATAATAACGATAAGTAGATATTTATGTGATCATATTTGTAACCTTGAAACTGGTTAGCGGTTTATGTTATCTTGGTTGGAGTTTAGTGAATGTTTGGATTCTAAATGAAAAATTCCCACTTCAGTGAATAAAATTTCATAATATTGATTCAATTTTTTAAATAATAATAATAAATATTAGATAATAATTTCAACTTAATTTTTTATCTTAATGAGTAGTAAAAAACTGAAAAATTTATTACCATGGTTATGGTTAATAGTATTTAACCATGTGGTTAAACTAAAAAGTTAAGAGTTAAAAGAATCTATATTTTCAATTACTATTGGATGTACATATATATACCATTATCACGTTATAATAAATTTTTGTGAGTTTTTTGTAGAATTTCATTGGAAAATGATGAATATAATAATTTCTGTGAATAAAAAAAATAAAATTTCACCCTCTTACATTAAATTTTCAATTTTTGTTTATATATGGAAAAAAGAAAGATGTGAATGAATTTGGATGGTAATTCTAAAAATAATGAAATTAATTTCATTATGATAATTTAATTCTTATTTTTAGTAGATGTGTAATTAATTTAAATTCTTAAGCAACTCCAACCAAATAATTATTTAATTAATGGAAAAATAAAATAAAGCATACTAGAAATAGTAAAAATAAAATATTTTGAAGGATTTTTTTTATAAATTAATATAATAGATAAATATATAATTTTTCACCTGTTTAAAAATAATAAATTCAAGTTACATCATTTTCATGATATTGTTTACATTAAAATTAAATTAATAATTCCAAAATGACATAAATTTAATTCTATAATAAATGTTATTTTATTAAATGGATTAAAATTAAAAAAATAATTTATTCCGAAAATGTATTTATAAATACATAAAAATATCAACCATTGTCCATTAATGGTCCAATTTTTATTTTATAGAGAATATATTGACCCCCAGAGAGTAAAATTTTTGTAATCACGGTTAAAGTTAAAACAATGTTATTTTTCACCTTACAAGTTCCTAGGTTAGAATTAATTTTCAACATCTATAAGATCATTATATAATAATTTAGAGTTAATATTAATAATAATGGGGTCCAAATTATCTAATTAGACTTGTTTAATTTTTTCCTTAGAGGAAAATTTACATAATTTAAAAAGACTTTTTACCGTACTAGAAAACTAAAATGGTAAAAACAAGAAAACATATAAGTTATGGAACTACATTTTTAAACATGTGGTTTTTTATGTTTGGATCGAACATATAATCTATAAAACCATTTAATAATTAGTGTTAGGCACTTGGGGTGAGAGTGACTACTCATTAGTAAATTGTATTGGTATTTACAAAAATGTCACCCCTCAATTATAAAAGGGCACTCACTCTCCTTAATTATTCACACCCCTCATGCACTTAGGATCAACAAGACCCTATAAAAATCCCTTCATAAAATACTTGTACACATTATAGATCTTATATTCTCCCCAAGATACAAACCCTAGGGCCCTTAGTAATAGATCCAAATGAGGTTTCTCCAAGAGATTGTGATTATCATCCCTAAGCTCATTCATTTTATTTTTTCATTTACAACATTAAATTATCTCTCAAAAAAATAATATAATAACAATAATAACTAAAATTTAATGAGATTTTATTATTTTTATGTAATAATATTTATTCATATCCATTTCCATCAAATGGGAAACGAAATCATCAAATCATATGTACGGCGGACTACCGCCTCACGAACTGGTATAACTTGTTTTTTATCAACACTATCCAAGGTTAGATATAATGATTTATTTAATGAATATATATAATATTTATAATATAATTATACTCATTTAGTTATACTATCAAATGTAACTTATCACTTTCAATTCCATTTAAAATATCATAATATCGCTTCAGTTTACGGTGGACTGTCACCTCACGAAGTGATGAGATTCATTTTTTAGTTATGATTCACAAGGAAAGTAATAAGGATAAATTTAATTAATATATGTGATATAAATGAAATGATATATATATAATATAAATTTATTATATCATACAACTCCTTAATCCTTCACCCTTTAAGGGAATGATACCGTTAATCATGCGTACATATAACCTACCGTCTCTACAAAGTGATGTGATTCATTTTATATGTACAAATTTTTTAGAACGGTTATAAAGATGTATCTAATGAAAAAAATATTTATAAAATTAATATAATTATTGTGATTATTTAACTATATCCTATATACAAGAACCATAATTTTCATGACAAAACATGAATGAGAAAACAAGGAAATTAACACCCAAAATAATGAAAATAGATAAATATTATTGACAAATAGATTGTAAAATATTATAAGAGGATCATATATGAATTGAGATAAATTATTAAGTTTCATTAATATAATTATAATAAATGTTTATTTATTATATATTATTTTTTTACACATATGAAGTAATTTGAACCTAAAGTATTGTATTTTCGACCCACATTTACTTCTATGAGACACATGACATACCGACCAAGTGTTTATTTTTTATGTGGTGTATAAAATAACCATGATTTTTTTATTATCATCATGAAAATTATTTTTATTTATATATCTATTTTAGGATCTCTCTTTCATGGGTTTTACGATTCTAATGTTTCCATAATAGTAAGGGATTTTTGTCTCAGTCTTCCTTCTTTTAGACATATGTTATGTTATGTAGTCATCATATATTAGGAGGTGTATATACTACCCCCTTGATATATTAAAACATGAATTTCTTTATCCTTATGATATTTAAAAAAATTAATGTTATAATTTCATGGGATTTATGATTCAAAAGATACCAAAGTCGTAAGGGTTTCTCGTCTCAATTTTACTTTTGTGAGACATATTCCAAATTCATCAATTATTTTTTTATGTGGTGTATATACTTACAATTTTATTATGTTATGTAATTATTCTAATTATCTTAAGATTATTTTAATTTTCATTAGATTTTATTTATTTCATGGGGCCAATGGTTCAAAAGTAACAACGTGGTAAGGGCATATTTCACAATATCATTATTATTCGAGATTGTTCATGTTTAAGTATCCCTTGGGAGAATTATTTGGTATTTATTTAATAAACTCAATATATTTATTATACTATATTTTTTAATTAACTTATAATGTAATATTACTATTTTTCACACGTATTTACTTAAAATGATTAGGAAAATATTTTTAATAAAATACGAATTCATTTTTCTCTTCGGTCTAAAATCCTTCTTCATCCAAAACCTTATTTTCAAAAAAGAAATTGAAAACGTTTATAACATTATCAAATTGATTTATAAAAGAAATTTTTACACATGTTTTTCTTTTTTAAAAAATTACTTAAAAGTAATCTTCATGAAGATTTACAAACACTGCTTGTTTGAATTTTATCTAAAATGTGAATGGAATCTTCATTTTAAGGTATACTCCATGAAAAAAACCTATACCATATTGACCAATAAATGTTTTAAAGATTATTTTAGATTATTTAAAAGGTCGTTTTAATATAAAATTATTTTCAAAATGTACTGTTAATTTTTATTAAAAAGGTTATTTTCAAAATGCAATGGTTATTTTCCACAATTTTTTTAATGATCTTAAGGTAAATCTATTCATCAAAAACATCAGAACATTAATTTACTTATAATTCACATGGGATATTTTGTATTGATATCATCCTTATTATTTAGTTTGATAGTTTATGGTCAGTTTAACTAAGGATGTTCAATTTTTCTGTTATTCATTATATTAATCTCGATGGTTTATTATTATGTTTATTTTATTGGGGTGAGAATTAAAATTTCATATGTTATTTTTTCAATAAAAATATTTATATTGATTAGTTTTCACCCATTTCAATTGAAGAATGAATTAATATTAGTATGTAATGGGTGTTTATAGATTATAAACATCCCATTGATACATATATTGGTCTCATGAGATAAATTAATTAGCAAAATCAGACAAACAACTACCCATTTATTTAAACTACCTTGTGAAAGGTCGTGATAACATGTTTTAGAAGTCTAAAATTATGCATTCCCTAATTATTATATCATTTATTAATGTACATGAGATTATTTTATTAGTTTTAATATTCATAGTTAATTTCTATCTCATTTGATAATTTATATATAATTATTTAATTATCATTTATTCCTACCATATTATGCCCAAGTAATTTATTGAATTACATGTGTTTAATTAATTTACAAAACTATATTGATTATGAGTATATATTCATGATAGCTTCCCCTATATTCATTCCCCTATTTAGAATTATATCTCACCCATTTCTTATGTTTCATTTCTCATGATTCAAAGATGTGTATTCTGATTGATATATAGGGTTATACTATAGGAAATAGTGATTCACTAGAAGAAAATACCATGTTTCATTTTCTGTTTTCAAATTGAATGTTACATTGAAGTATATATATAGTTTACAAAGGAAACTAAACTATAAGGTCCTTTAGGATGAGATTACTTGTCTCTTATGACAATATAATAGATTTGATAGTGGATATGGGCTACTAGGGTCAAGGTTTTTACTGTTAGTATCAAGTTAAATTTAATAGAAACCTTATAAAATACATTTAAGAAAACCAAGATTAGGGAATATCTCCCTATGAAATTCTTTAAGGATTAGTCTTAGTATATAATAAGATCATAATTTTTTGCTAAGGTATGTATTATATTTTTCCTAGCAATAAATCCATGTATGGATACTACATGTGGATGTGGTTCGAGCACATATAAACCTAGGGGTATTAACTCCGAAAAAGGCATAGCGGGCTTGATTTGGGCCTTACCTAGTACTTCACAATGGGACTTACTAGATACCGGGTTTGACACTCCCAAGGTATATGCTTTGGTTAATTCATATTTTATTTACAAACCATTATAGTTTTTTTGAAAATATATTTATGATTTGAAACCTTCCCAATGAAACTATGTTTATAATTATGATATTATCCATTCATAAATTTTTAAATTAATTATGCATGTTTCAAAAAAATTTATTATACATAAAATTTCATATTTTCATAATTTTATATAGTGTATTCTATTGTTTATAAATGGAACTCAGTAAAAGGAATGATAATTGTATCAATTCACACAATCTAGAGAGTAAGAATGGTTATTCCATTAATTGGATTAATACAATCATCTAAAGTGATGTTGTATCCCAATCATTCTCATAATATGAGAACATAGTATTATGTTCAATCAATATAGAGTAAAACTTCTCCAAGCCTTATATCTTTTAAGGGAATCATGATAAGAATATGATGGTGTAGAAAAATTAAGATAAAGGTAAAAAGTGAAAAAAGGATTTTCACCATGTGATAATTATGGAAAGAAACACGAAGGTACTTTCTTGAAGGGAATATGATTTTGATATAAGTATCGAGATAATGTACATCGTGCTTGTGATTTGAAGTGTAATAAAGAAAAAATTTATGTTTCATGTTTCAACTATAAAGAAATGGTTCACTATGAAAACGAATTCCCCAAGCATCAAGGGAATATACCTTAGAATAAGCTAAGGGGTCAAGGTCAGGCTTATGAAATTATTATGGTCAAAGTGGAATGATTTAAGAGATTGTGTATTTTGTTTCAATAATTATATTGTGTAATTATTTTTCCAATGATAAAAATCATAAAATATGTAAATATTGTACTATACTAGCTTTCCTATAAGGATTTGAAGAGATATGTTGAATGGTACCGACGACCAATAAGAGTAATATATTTGAAAGTATATCATTATCTAAAAAACTTAATTAAATATGGGTAACCCTTATTATATGGTCTATATTGTGATAATAATGATAATGATATGTTTGTTGGATAATATTGGTATCCTTGAAATTGGTTAGTTATTTATCTTGTTTTTATTAGATTTTTCAAAATGTATGGATTCATATAATATATTCAATAACATGCGATATTATTTTTGGAAGCATGAATATTTTCATTATGTTTTTATGGTGATCATTGTATTCACATATTTGGTATGTGACATTAAGAGCTAATTTATGCTATTTGCAAAATATAATATTTTGTTTATTTGGGAATTTACTTCCATCCCTACTAAATTGTGGGGCTTTGAATTTGGTCATACATATTTTGGAATGGTCTTCGGGTTAACTATTTATGGAATGGATTATGTAAAAATGTGGGGTTTTCTGGAGAAATCAGTCTAACCATTTTGGTTTTAGAAAATATTGAGGATGAAATTCTCATTATTTTATGGATCGTATAAACTATTAAAATTTAATTTTATTGATAAAGGAATAAAATTTTCAAATTATATAATCATTTTTTTGAGAAAAATATGAGATTTTAATTTGAATCGATACAGTATGAAATTCTAATTATGAATTAATTATATTTCTTTATGTTCATAGTCTAGATGGTAAAATAATTCTTTACAATGATCTTGATAAAATATTTTTCCCTATAACCTTCATTTTTAATGAACCGATGGTCTTTTCATTATTTCATATTTATAAAACGGTGGTCCATAAGTATAATAGATCATTTAATTTCTTATGATCAATTATCTCTATCACTCTTCATAATTATTTACACTTTTTTCCAATGATCATATCTTATCTTCCCAGCAATGATTTTCTACTTGGAAACATAGTAATGTGTTATTCAATATGACCTTCATAATTCCCTTTCTGTTTCATCAAGAGGGAGATTTATTAAACAGTTTTATGATATAAGTTTCTAACCAATGTATTTTAAAATATCAAACCCTTAATTACAGAGATCAATATTAAAATTATGACGATGCAATTTTTTAAGGGGTAGAATGTGACACCCCTAGATTCTAAAAGAGCAACATCAAGTCTGATGTTGTTTGTGACACAAAAAACCAAGACTACAATAGAATGTAATACCATGATTGTAGAGACCCGTATCTTGACGTACATGGACATTACATTACATTTGCGGAATACTTAGTACATAAAAAAAACACACACACAAGGATCGTAATAGTTTAGTGTCTTTGGAAACTCGGAACGTAATCTTCTAATCGTGGTGAAAGATCTTCAATATCTCCCATAAAGATCTTCCCTTTTTTTATACCTAAAACCTTTCTTTATATCCTGGGGAAAAGAAAACATAAAAGGGTGAGCTCAAATGCTCAGTAAGGGTAAACAAAAGAAATATCAATCACATCATATACATAAGAACATAGCTTTTGGAAATCTTAACCTGCAAAAGAGATCATAATATCTTATCATGGGATAAATCATAGAAGTGAAAATGAGATCCCCATAATCATAACATAAAACTTGAAACTTTGTGGCATGCACACATAATCATGGAAAATCATTTCTTGTTAGTCATGACTCATTGCCAAGACTATCTTAGTGGACAAAGTCCCTTTCTGAACCGAGTTCACTCCTCGTTTCAGTCCTGTATTACTGAACCGAAATAACCTTCCGTTCCAGCCATGTCTATCTCATGAGATATAAAATCTTTACCCAATGCATTGGAGGGAGATATAGGTCCCACCCATCTTATAATGAATCCTTTCTTATGTGTGCCACATAATCATAAAACATACATCATCGCATAACACATGTAACAAAAATGGGATTCTTGAAACATCATGACATCATAAATCAATTTATATAAGATAAAGGAATTCATAAACATAATTCCATCACAACATGGTCAAATCAATGTAAAAATATGGATAGAAACAGAACCCTTTATTATCTTATATGGAAAATAATTTTGATAAAACACTTGAATTGAATTCTTGAGGAAAATATCCTTTCTTCTTCAAAATCAATTTCTTTTCACAAAACATCATGAAATTTTAAAAGAAAGAGATTTTATTGAAAATAGTCATGAAATCTTTTAGAGGAATCTTCATGAAAATAAGGCTTTATAAAACAGTATAAATCCGTTCGTGCCGTATAAGTTAAAAAAAACATTCTTTGTACTTTTGTCGAAAAAGTCAAAATGTACCTCGTACGATAAACGACAAAAGATTCCTTTCATATCTTTTACTAAAAACTAACCAAAGGGTAAAATTGGATTTAAACCATTGTAGTTGGATGGAAATAATATTACATATTGAGGAAACATGGATGTGGATGATAAAATAAACCCCAGAAAATACTTACGAATAAACAATCTCGGATAAAAATGAGATTGTGATATTTCCCTTACCTTATGTCCGACTTGCTTTGTAAGTGTCCAAACCTCCTGTATAATGATTTAAATCATGTTATTGACTTATTCCAGAATCATATTCATTGTTATGATATCATATATGGTTCACTTATGTCATTATATTACCCGTTCTTTTGTAAATTCCATGTTAAAGAAGCGTTTTGGGTAAAATCGTTTCATTTATCTTAGGTGTTTTGACTTGTTGTTCTTGACATCACTATTACTTATATCATGATTTACTTACTTCCAGAATATAAAATATGATTTATATATCATATATATTCAGTGTATATATATATATATAATAGGTAGATAAATAAAATGGAAAACACCGTTCATGGAGACGGTAGTCCGTATGTACGCATGAACGTTGTTTTCCTTTCCTTATTGTCTTGAAATGGAAGTAAGTAGATGACATAAATATATATATATATACATAAATACAGTAGCTTTATAATGTCATATATTTCATTATTATTTCTTATATATACTTTATAATCATTCTTAAATGGTTAACATGGAGAATGAATCTCATCGCGTCGTGGAGACGGTAGTCCGTACGTACGCACGAGCGATGATATCATTTCTATAAGTATTGAATTGAATTGGAGTGGATTATACAATATATCAGAATCAATATGATGTTGTAATAACTATGTATAGTTATTCTTTACACCATTATACCCATCCATGTAAGGTGGTGGTGGAAAATAGATTACACCACGGCGTGGAGACGGTATTCCGTACGTACGCACGCGCGGTGATTTCTTTTTCCGTAGGATGGATAGATGGTGAAATAGGGTTGTTTCATACTTATAATAACATATCAGTATATGAGTGATACTGATGTTATTACTTCATAATGAAACAACCTAAGAAGAAGAAGTGGAAGAAGAAATAAAGATGAAAGAATTGGTAACGGTAATTACCTCTTCTTTGAAGTGCCTTTTTGAGACCTCCTCCTAGGGCACTAAAATTGGTCTTTGAGGAAGACCAGAACCTCTAGGATTATTCTAGGGAAGTGGAGAAGAGATTTTGTCAGGGGTTGGACGAGCTTGAGTGCTCAATTTGGTGTGAGGAGGAGGGGGAGGAGGTGTCCTTTTATAAGGGAGGAGAGGGGCACCTTAGGAATACCTCAAAATATTATTTTATATTAAAGTTAAAATCGGTTTATAATGGTTCCAAAGGGTCTTATTTCGAAGCTAAAGTGGGGATGGGTCGAAATCCTATCAACCAATAGGATTTAGACAAGTTTAGGGTATTATTTTAACCTTATCAATTAGATTTAACTCTAAGTTAAATAATTTAACTTTTACCCTGTCTTTTTGTTTTCTTTCACTATATGGTTAATAAACTTACTATAACATGCCAAACGAACCCCAAATTTTATATTATTAATACATATATCCTTATCTAAGTCATTTGGCCGAACCTTAGATTTTTAGGAATAAAATAACAATTAGTAATATAATATTTTATTTAAAAACTATTTTGTGTCAATTTTGACACTATTTGATATATGATTTTTGTGAAAGTCATAACAGAATTATATGTTCGAACCAAGTTGATTAAATCATCACTAATATATCATAGTAACCTAGAAAATTAGTGGAATTCATAAAAAGTCTTAAATTACATTTATTTTGGTATTTATATTATCAATTATGTCAATATTTCATTAATAAGATAATTACTGCATCATCGTTGTGTCATAAATAAATTATATTATTTGATGTATAAAAATTACAAATAAAATACCATCATGTATGAAATCGTTTTAGCTTTCTAATGAATATTTATAGTCTAATTTATCTTATGTATAACCCCATATTAAAAATTATTTACTTATTAAACTTTGATTTTAACTATTTTAACCCTTCTTTAAATAAATTAATAATAAATGTCCTAATCTAATCCAAGTGGGCCTAAATGGTCATATTTTATTCCTAAGTTTGTTTTTGGTCGAATTACACTTGTCCAATAGAATTAGGACATGTGTTAGGGTAATATTAATATCATATTTACCCTTAGTTACCCTATTTACTATTAACCGCGGTAAAAAAAAGTAAAAAGTTACTATTCACCAAAAATTATTTTCATCTCATTGAACCACATTTTAGTCCTTGATATTAACCGTGTCTCTCGGATTTTCGAAATTCCATTCACAGAAGCGGTAAAATTAAGTTTTATGCAAAATTCAGTTTTTAACCAACCACTTAGTGGTTTCACTATTCATCAAAAATTGATGTTTTTCATAACAATGCCAAAATTTCATCCCAAGCTATATTTCATATTCCGAATTCAAAAATGAAGTCTATTTTACCAAATTCATAACATAAAAGTTGCATTAATTAATTTTATAATTAAATCCCGCTGTTAAAACAAATAGCGCGTTTTTAAGAAGCAATATCTATCAAAAGATTGACACTTGTTTATGTCTAGTTTAAATGTGAAATTACATCCAATGACCAACATTGTATTAAATTGTAAAAATATATTCTAAATATACTTTAAAACCACTCAAATTAATGATTTATCACTATTAATTATTTCGATTAAAAAAGTTGTTTTTAATTATAATTTAGTAATTTTCACTATTCATCAGAATATGAAAGTTATCCGAAAAGTACCAAAATTTCACCTTAGGCTAAATTCGATACTCCGAATCCAAAAATGAAGTCCATTTTGAGTGTTAAAATTTCTAAAATTTAAAAAGTGGTTATTACTATTCATAACGGCTAGTTTTAATAATATTTTAATAGCATATCATTGTTTCGTGAAACTCAGGATTACGTACCACACACGCTATCGAGGAAGGTTGCGATTGCGTGTAATGCAAGGCAAGTCAAGGATGCGTGTTGTGCAAGCTCCTTTTGGTGTAGCGTATAACACAAGACATTAGTAAAATAAAAAGAATATTTTTTCATAAAATCTCGGGCTGTTACATTCTACCCCCCTTAAAAGGAATTTCGCCCTCGAAATTCGTCGGGGTTATAAATGGTTTACTATTTGAAAGTTTCTTTAATAGAAACCCACATCGTAAAAGGGAATACCAAAACTTGTCTTTTAAAAACTAAAGTATGAAATGTAACGATTACCCAAATAAACTAATCCCTGGGTTTCCACATAGGTGAAAATATGGATATGGAAGAGAAATCTAACCATCATGTTCTGATGGAGAGTGGTAGTGAACATGGCTATGGAAAAGCCAGTAATCAAAAATCCATAGATTTGTGATGATATAAGGTACCATCTGATTCATCAGGTATAAGATCACTAGGACAACATTTTTGGTTTTCAAGATCATTTCCCTAAAGTTGAAAATTTGAATTAGAATAAATACTTACTTTATTTTGGTACAATCTCACTGTTGTTCGTGCCTTGAACAATTTCCACTTCATCTCTTAAATAAATGAAGTTGAATTTGTTATTCGTGAAGTGTTAACAGATCATGTGATAGAATGACGGGTCATTCCATCTGTCTCAAAAGGTTAGCAAAATTTATATACATAAGTCGATCTATAGTGGGATTAATCATATATAGTTCCTAAAATGGGTTTATAATTCATATATCATACTGCTTAATATAATAAAACTAGTTTCTACTAAACAGGGACTTCCTGTAGGTCAGTGGTAGGCGATAAAGGCCAGTCGCACTTCGGTTGTGGGTTCGATTCCTACAGCCTTGTCTGAAGCGATGGGTTGCCGCCCGTCCTGCAGGTTGTCCTTTTTGTAAAACTACGTTACTATAACATCCCATCAATAATATCGAAAATCTTCTATCCTTAAACAATACTAACTTATGTCCAACATAATCCAGTATAATCTTTAGGCTTATACATAATACTGCAGTCCACTCTCATAATTTAGTGACATCGATTACCAGAGATTTAATACTGTCGTTGATCCCCACATATCATAAGATATGTCTTGTTGGTCACATTCCAAACATTCAAAGTCCTTAATCGTGTATTCTCTTTAATACCTTAGTGAAAACATGAGTGCAGTTAAAAGTTAACACTTTCCACATACCAAAATCCTCAAAATTCTATATACTCAAACCATGATATCACTTAGTCCTTATATCAATCATGAGCTCATGAATATAATCAAACACCCCATTATCTTATTATTCCTTCATTGTGCGCATATCATCTAAATTCTAAAAATATCTGAATAACCTTTCATGGATAGTGGTACCATTAATCATACACTTTCATAACTCAAGGAAAGACAACAGTGTAACAATCCTTAGACGTCTCTTTATTCCATAGTACCAAGAGATTTCTTATACAACATTACACATGATAAACATGTAATCATTCCACTACATTCTTAAACCATTGACCGAGCTTCAAAAATTCTTTCATCTCACATATCATTTGTAGTCTCTTCATCATCATCCACATAAATACTACCCATATGACCATACTGATTCTCTTCATGAGTCTTTCCCTTAGGGAATTTGTTTGCATAATGGCCATACATTCCACATTTAAAACACTTAACCATTTTTGATGTCGTAGCAATACCATTATCCTCATCCATGGTGTTAACCGACCCTTTTCCTTTGCACTTACTTGCTTTGTGTCCTTCTTTTCCACACCCAAAGCATCTTCCAGTTCCCTTGAAACATTCTCCTTGATGCCTCTTCCCACATGATTTACATAGGGGAAATTGAACTTTCTTTCCTCTATGATCATCATGAAACTCCATCTTTCTCTTATTAGTCAAGTCAGGAAACTTACCAAATTTTACTTTATTGATCATATTGTGAGATTGCTGATTCGGCATAATAATGATCTTTGGACTTCCAAATCCCATTTCATTTGGTTTCTCATGAAGAATATCATTCCATTGTCCATCATATCCTCCATTATCGTGAATCATCTTGTTTCCAGCCATTTTCTAAAACCCAGAAAAGAATAGTGTGAGAGGTAAAAATCATGCTAGGGAAAACAACATAATAAAGGGGGAGTACCTTCAATATCCAACATCTTAGGTTTAATTCTATGATCATTAGAGTAATTCTATTACTATAACCTATAAGTATACGTATCCCTAGGGACATCCCTAGACATACCTTAAAAATATCTCTAGGGATCTCACTAACGTTTTCGCATCCTAGTTTCCAAAGGTTGACTAAACCTTTGCTCTGATACCAACTGTAGAGACCCGTATCTTGACGTACATGGACATTACATTACATTTGCGGAATACTTAGTACATAAAAAAAACACACACACAAGGATCGTAATAGTTTAGTGTCTTTGGAAACTCGGAACGTAATCTTCTAATCGTGGTGAAAGATCTTCAATATCTCCCATAAAGATCTTCCCTTTTTTTATACCTAAAACCTTTCTTTATATCCTGGGGAAAAGAAAACATAAAAGGGTGAGCTCAAATGCTCAGTAAGGGTAAACAAAAGAAATATCAGTCACATCATATACATAAGAACATAGCTTTTGGAAATCTTAACCTGCAAAAGAGATCATAATATCTTATCATGGGATAAATCATAGAAGTGAAAATGAGATCCCCATAATCATAACATAAAACTTGAAACTTTTTGGCATGCACACATAATCATGGAAAATCATTTCTTGTTAGTCATGACTCATTGCCAAGACTATCTTAGTGGACAAAGTCCCTTTCTGAACCGAGTTCACTCCTCGTTTCAGTCCTGTATTACTGAACCGAAATAACCTTCTGTTCCAGCCATGTCTATCTCATGAGATATAAAATCTTTACCCAATGCATTGGAGGGAGATATAGGTCCCACCCATCTTATAATGAATCCTTTCTTATGTGTGCCACATAATCATAAAACATACATCATCGCATAACACATGTAACAAAAATGGGATTCTTGAAACATCATGACATCATAAATCAATTTATATAAGATAAAGGAATTCATAAACATAATTCCATCACAACATGGTCAAATCAATGTAAAAATATGGATAGAAACAGAACCCTTTATTATCTTAGATGGAAAATAGTTTTGATAAAACACTTGAATTGAATTCTTGAGGAAAATATCCTTTCTTCTTCAAAATCAATTTCTTTTCACAAAACATCATGCAATTTTAAAAGAAAGAGATTTTATTGAAAATAGTAATGAAATATTTTAGAGGAATCTTCATGAAAATAAGGCTTTATAAAACAGTAGAAATCCGTTCGTGCCGTATAAGTTAAAAAAACATTCTTTGTACTTTTGTCGAAAAAGTCAAAATGTACCTCGTACGATAAACGACAAAAGATTCCTTTCATATCTTTTACTAAAAACTAACCAAAGGGTAAAATTGGATTTAAACCATTGTAGTTGGATGGAAATAATATTACATATTGAGGAAACATGGATGTGGATGATAAAATAAAGCCCAGTAAATACTTACGAATAAACAATCTCGGATAAAAATGAGATTGTGATATTTCCCTTACCTTATGTCCGACTTGCTTTGTAAGTGTCCAAACCTCCTGTATAATGATTTAAATCATGTTATTGACTTATTCCAGAATCATATTCATTGTTATGATATCATATATGGTTCACTTATGACATTATATTACCCGTTCTTTTGTAAATTCCATGTTAAAGAAGCGTTTTGGGTAAAATCGTTTCATTTATCTTAGGTGTTTTGACTTGTTGTTCTTGACATCACTATTACTTATATCATGATTTACTTACTTCCAGAATATAAAATATGATTTATATATCATATATATTCAGTATATATATATATAATAGGTAGATAAATAAAATGGAAAACACCGTTCATGGAGACGGTAGTCCGTACGTACGCATGAACGTTGTTTTCCTTTCCTTATTGTCTTGAAATGGAAGTAAGTAGATGACATAAATATATATATATACACATAAATACAGTAGCTTTATAATGTCATATATTTCATTATTATTTCTTATATATACTTTATAATCATTCTTAAATGGTTAACATGGAGAATGAATCTCATCGCGTCGTGGAGACGGTAGTCCGTACGTACGCACGAGCGATGATATCATTTCTATAAGTATTGAATTGAATTGGAGTGGATTATACAATATATCAGAATCAATATGATGTTTTAATAACTATGTATAGTTATTTTTTACACCATTATACCCATCCATGTAAGGTTGTGGTGGAAAATAGATTACACCACGGCGTGGAGACGGTATTCCGTACGTACGCACCCGCGGTGATTTCTTTTTCCGTAGGATGGATAGATGGTGAAATAGGGTTGTTTCATACTTACAGTAACATATCATTATATGAGTGATACTGATGTTATTACTTCATAATGAAACAACCTAAGAAGAAGAAGTGGAAGAAGAAATAAAGATGAAAGAATTGGTAACGGTAATTACCTCTTCTTTGAAGTGCCTTTTTTAGACCTCCTCTTAGGGCACTAAAATTGGTCTTTGAGGAAGACCAGAACCTCTAGGATTATTCTAGGGAAGTGGAGAAGAGATTTTGTCAGGGGTTGGCCGAGCTTGAGTGCTCAATTTGGTGTGAGGAGGAGGGGGAGGAGGTGTCCTTTTATAAGGGAGGAGAGGGGCACCTTAGGAATACCTCAAAATATTATTTTATATTAAAGTTAAAATCGGTTTATAATGGTTCCAAAGGGTCTTATTTCGAAGCTAAAGTGGGGATGGGTCGAAATCCTATCAACCAATAGGATTTAGACAAGTTTAGGGTATTATTTTAACCTTATCAATTAGATTTAACTCTAAGTTAAATAATTTAACTTTTACCGTGTCTTTTTGTTTTCTTTCACTATATGGTTAATAAACTTACTATAACATGCCAAACGAACCCCAAATTGTATATTATTAATAAATATATCCTTATCTAAGTCATTTGGCCGAACCTTAGATTTTTAGGAATAAAATAACAATTAGTAATATAATATTTGATTTAAAAACTATTTTGTGTCAATTTTGACACTATTTGATATATGATTTTTGTGAAAGTCATAACAGAATTATATGTTCGAAACAAGTTGATTAAATCATCACTAATATATCATAGTAACCTAGAAAATTAGTGGAATTCATAAAAAGTCTTAAATTACATTTATTTTGGTATTTATATTATCAATTATGTCAATATTTCATTAATAAGATAATTACTGCATCATCTTTGTGTCATAAATAAATTATATTATTTGATGTCTAAAAATTACAAATAAAATACCATCATGTAGGAAATCTTGTTAGCTTTCTAATGAATATTTATAGTCTAATTTATCTTATGTATAACCCCATATTAAAAATGATTTACTTATTAAACATTGATTTTAACTATTTTAACCCTTCTTTAAATAAATTAATAATAAATGTCCTAATCTAATCCAAGTGGGCCTAAATGGTCATATTTTATTCCTAAGTTTGTTTTTGGTCGAATTACACTTGTCCAATAGAATTAGGACATGTGTTAGGGTAATATTAATATCATATTTACCCTTAGTTACCCTATTTACTATTAACCGCGGTAAAAAAAAGTAAAAAGTTACTATTCACCAAAAATTATTTTCATCTCATTGAACCACATTTTAGTCCTTGATATTAACCGTGTCTCTCGGATTTTCGAAATTCCATTCACAGAAGCGGTAAAATTAAGTTTTATGCAAAATTCAGTTTTTAACCTACCACTTAGTGGTTTCACTATTCATCAAAAATTGATGTTTTTCAGAACAATGCCAAAATTTCATCCCAAGCTATATTTCATATTCCGAATTCAAAAATGAAGTCTATTTTACCAAATTCATAACATAAAAGTTGCATTAATTAATTTTATAATTAAATCCCGCTGTTAAAACAAATAGCGTGTTTTTAAGAAGCAATATCTATCAAAAGATTGACACTTGTTTATGTCTAGTTTAAATGTGAAATTACATCCAATGACCAACATTGTATTAAATTGTAAAAATATATTCTAAATATACTTTAAAACCACTCAAATTAATGATTTATCACTATTAATTATTTCGATTAAAAAAGTTGTTTTTAATTATAATTTAGTAATTTTCACTATTCATCAGAATATGAAAGTTATCCGAAAAGTACCAAAATTTCACCTTAGGCTAAATTCGATACTCCGAATCCAAAAATGAAGTCCATTTTGAGAGTTAAAATTTCTAAAATTTAAAAAGTGGTTATTACTATTCATAACGGCTAGTTTTAATAATATTTTAATAGCATATCATTGTTTCGTGAAACTCAGGATTACGTACCACACACGCTATCGAGGAAGGTTGTGATTGCGTGTAATGCAAGGCAAGTCAAGGATGCGTGTTGTGCAAGCTCCTTTTGGTGTAGCGTATAACACAAGACATTAGTAAAATAAAAAGAATATTTTTTCATAAAATCTCAGGCTGTTACAATGATTCTTTATTATATATTTATTTTTAGGTAAATTAAATCTATTTGATAGTTTTTGATGCACACAACATTGGGTTTAAATGAAATGCATTACCCTATTAAAATATTATGATTTAAACATGACCATTATAATTGGGCCACTAAATTGGTGGGTATGAATAGAGATAAAAAACATATAAGACCTTTATGGTTTTAAAATGTATAAAATAAAATCAATGGTTATATATTAAATATAAATATTATAAAAAATCATCTAAAAGAAAATGAAATGCATTCTAATAAACGGTATTTTTTTAAAATTTGGTTTCATCGTGCCTTGCACACATATTTTAAAATTAAAATTTACCACTTTTAGAAAATTAATTTTATAAAATGAACTTAATTTTTGAAATCATCATTTAATAATTAGTTTAGGGTGATATTTGGTATTTTTATGAAAAGTTTGAATTTTTGATAAATAATAAAAATACTGTTTTTTATTGAAAAAATCAATTTTGTTTAAATATTAAAAGGTTCAATTTTGATATAATTTTTGTGGAAAGTAAAATTAGTAAAATTATATCATAATATATACATTATAAGTCAGTGAAATAAATTTTAGATTGAATTTTTATAATAATACTAATCATACTTATGATAATTTTCCCTTTATAAAACTTATTTTTCGTTCCGAATATAGGTTTAATTTTAAATTGAATATTTCCACTTCATTAAGTTAAATTTGATAAAATTTATTTAATGTTTAGAGTAATAATAATAAATATTATATAATACGTTCAACTTAATTTTTTCTCTAAATGAATAGTAAAAATTAATTATCATGGATAAGGATAAAATAAGTTTTTCATGGTGTTAAACTAAAAATAAAAGGGCTCAAATGACCTAAAAATTTATCCAAATCCTATTTTATTATCATATTAATAACCTTATCACCTTACGATATATTTTCATGTGTCTTTGTGAACTTATTATATGACAGTGACTTATATAAAAGTTTTTTTAATGAAAAGAAAAAAATGTCACCTCCTTGATTTCAAATTTCATTTATGTTTTCACATAGGGAAAAAGAAATGTGTAACGGAATGAGGGTGGTAATTTTAAAAATAATGAAATCAATTTCATGAGTTTAATTTAATTTTTATTTTTTTAATAAAAATAATTACATTAAATGCTTAAGTGATGCTAAAAAAAGAATTATTTAATTAATGGGAAAATAAAATAAATGATACTAAAAATAGTAAAATTAAAATAAATTGTATGAGTTATTTTTTTCCATTTTTCAGGAAAAATATATCATTTTATACATGTTTTAATATAATATATCCTATTTCCAACATTTTATTGACATTTTTTTTATTCAAATTAAATGAATAATGCCAAAGTTTTCTTTAACTTCTTTTATAATAAATAATATTTTATTAAATGATATTAAATTCCTAAAAATCCATTCATCAGCTAAGAGTTTTTTAAATTTTATAAAATATAAACTATTTTCCATCCATGGACCAATTCTTCTTAATAATGACTATATTGACCCATAAATAGTAAAAACCTTATTTGCACTGTTGAGGTTAAAACAATGTTTTTCCACATTATATGTGCTTGTGTAAAAATTAATTTTCCACATAGATAAGATATTTATTTAATAATTTGGATTTAATATCTATAACAATTGGTTAAAAAATATCTAATTAGACTCATTTTATTTTATCCTTAATGAATAAATTACCCAATTTAAAGAGACAACTTATCGTAGTGAAAATATAAAATAGAAAAAGTAATAAAACATAGAATTTAAAGAACAACATGTTTAAAACATTTTTTGTTTTGTGTTGGAGGTTTTTGTAGAACATATCATCCCTAAAATCCTTTAATTATCAGATATAGTGCCACTTGTTGTGAGAGTGACTTCACATTATTTAATAGTTTGGGGTATTTTCAAAAATTCCACTCCTCCTAAATTAAAAAAATTAACTCAATCCCCTCAATTATTCACACAACTCAGGCCCCTTCTCTTGACAAAATCATGACACAATAATTCCCCAAAATCTTTATTCATATTATATGTATTTTTATCTTCTGAAAAGGAAAAAATTATTGTTTTTAGGTAGTAATACAACCGTAAATAATGTTTTAAAAATTAAAATATAGTAACATATGTATCTCAAATATACTTATAATTTTTTTAAATAATATTTATCCATCTACACTTCCATCCATTGGGGAATGAAATTTTCAAATTTTGTGTACGGTGGACTATTGCCTTATGAAACAATGTAACTTATTCTCCATAAAAATATTATAATGGTTGGATATAATGATTTATTTAATGCATATATATAAAATTTATGAAATATTTATACTCATTGAGCTGTATTATCATATATAAATTCTTAATTTCCATTCCTTTTAAAATAAGAAAACGTCACTCGTGTGTACGGCGGACTACCGCCTCATGAAGTGATGTGACTTATTTTTCGGTTATGCTTAAAATGTAAACTATTAAAGATAAATTTATTAAAAATATGTGATGTATATGAAATTATATAAATTATTGAAAATTAATATATCATAAACATACTCAACCATTCACATGTTAATGGAATGATATCATCACTCTTGAAGTCACACGACCAACTGTCTCAATAAAGAGATGTGATTCATTTTCTATGTAAAAATTTAAAGAATGTTTATAAGTATGTATATAATGAAAAAAATAATACTTATACCATTAATATAATTCTGGCCTATATTTAACAATATCCTATATAAAAGAACCAGAACTTTCATAACAAAACACACATGAGAAAATAAGGTAAATGACTCCCGAAACAATGAAAATAATAAAATATTATTAAAAATAGTTGTTAAAATGATATAATATGATAATATATGGTATTAAATATTTAATTATTTTCATTTAATTTATTATTAAAAATTCTATGTTTATAATACCATAGTTTCAGACACATATGATGAAATTTGAACCTTATGTAATGGATTTTCATCGCAGTTTTTACATCCATGAGACACATTCCATATTCACTGCATGTTTCTTTTATGTGTTATATTTTCTACCGATGAATTTATTTTATTATTTTAATCATTTCAATTATTAGCAATTATATATCAAATATAGTATCTCTCTTTTATGGGGTTTACAGTTCAAAATATACAAAAGAATTAAAGAATTTTTATCTCTATTTGTCTTCTTTGAGACATATGTTATGTTATGAACATATATTATTTTTTGAGGTGTATATAATTACCATTTGAAATTTTATAGCATGAATTTATTATTTTAATTGTATTTAAATTTTTTAAAATTTTATTATTTCATGGTGAATATGATTCAAATGATACTAAAGTAGAAACTGTTTAACATATCACTTTTATTTTCGTGATACATATGTATTATAAACCACTTATTACTTTGAGTGGTATATATACTTACAATATTGATAGTTTATATCATTATCATCTTAACATAATGGTATTTAAAGTTTCATTTGATTTTATTTATTTCATGTGGTTTATGGTTCAAAATTTTAATGTTTTAAGGGTTTATTGAACAATCTCATCATTATTTGAGATTTTTTTTAATAATCCTTTGGATTATTATTTGATATTTATATCATAAAATAAATTTATTTATTTATAATATAGTTATCCATGAACGTTTCTATTAAAATCAACAATTTTTAATATTTTTTACTCAAAAATATTGAGAAAATGTTTTTCAAAAAATATGATTTTATTTCTCTCTTTGAATAAAATTCAATTTTCTTCAAAACTTCTGTTTTCTAAAAAAATTAAAAGTGTTTAACATTTTAAAAATTATTTATAAAATACAATTTTACCTATTTTTTAATTATTTTCAAAAAATTTAAAGAAATATTCATGTCATTTTCCAAACAAATCCCGTTTAGATTTTCCTATAAATGTGAATGGAATCATTGTTTTAATATATACACGTGAATGAAATTTTTTAACTTCATGATCATTTAATGTTTTAAAGATTATTTGAAAATTTCTAAATGATTATTTTTAATTAAATTTATTTTCAAAATGATTTGTGTTGTTTTTTATATTTTATCTTAAAAAAAGTGAAGGTTGGTTTCCTCGAAAATGTTTTTACAGAACTACTCATTATATTTTTATCCCTCAATGACATCAACCATTTATTTCACTTATGATAAAATAAGGAAATATTGTATTCATATAATATTAAATATTTAAATTTATGTTTTATGATCCGTGTTACTTGGGATGTACAATTTTATTATCATTCACCATATTAATCTGGATCGTTTATGATTATGTTTATTGGATTGGGGTATGTATTAACATTTCTCATGTTAGTTTTTCAATACAAAGATTAATAATGACTATGATTCAATAATTTCATATTTGGAATTCATTGTAATTAGTTGGTGATGTGTTGTTCTGTTATAGATAGCCCCTTGATGCATCAATATATCTCATGAGACAACTCAGTTTGCCAAATTAGATGAGTTTCTACCAACATATTTAAACTGTCTTGTGAAAGGTCTAGATAGAATATTTTAGACAACCAGAATTATGAATTACCCCATTATGAGATTATTTATTGATGTACATGTGATTCTTAAATTTTTTTAATATCCAAGGAGAATTTTCAAACTCATGTGATTATTTATATGATATTATTTGATCACCATTTATTCCTGCCATATTATTTTCAAGTAATTGATTGAAGGGAATGTGATTATATTATTAATCATTCCCAATTGATTATACCTATTTTTTCATGATAGCTTCCATTGTACGTGTACGCATACAGAGTAATTTACCTCACCCCTTTCTTATGTTACTTTCTATAGATTTACAAGATGTGTATTAGGATTGATAGGCATAGTTATGCTAGAGAAAATAATGATGTGCTCAAAGAGAATAATGTGTTGTATGTTTTTCAATTATAAATTGAAATTCTAGTATGTATGTAGTTTACCAAATTTTCTAAACTATATGGTCTATTGGGATTTGATTCCTTGTATCGTATGATAGTGAAATAAAGTGGACATCATATCAAGGCTATTGGATCTAGGGGAATTAAAAAATGGTCCACAAGCATCGGTGTGTACCAATCCTAGAATATCTATGACCCCTTCACCTTGTCCACTAAATGGTGGTTTAGTCATTTTTTATAAACAATCATGACATCATTCATTTAGTTTTATCTCAAAAGTTTATAAATAACCATCTTGATTGATCTTTGTCAAATGATTTTAATTTACATGACTAATACGGTGATGTTATAGCTAGGTGTTATATGAGTTTTGAGAACATGATTCATATTCAATTTTAAATACTTTTTTTTATAATTTAATGCATAAAGGAAATTTTTTGAATGTTTCATACCATAAAATTTGTTTCTTTTATAATAGAAACAAATTTTATTTCCAAAACTAAAAATAAAACCATCTGTTACTTGTCAAGACACAAAAATTATATTCTTGGTAACATTTGGAATATAATAAAAATATATAAAAACCAATATCATTACTAATTATAATGAAAGGTGGTTTCCTCTGATGGCTATAATATAAAATATGAAAACATATAACCTTATTACACATTGATTCATGATTTATTTAATAAATTCACACAAAATAAAATCCAAAAGATCCAGAGGCCTTGAGTATTTAGGAATTAGGTTAATAGAATATCAACTTGTTACATGCATAAAACAATATTATTGAAAACATAATTAACATGATTCTAATGTTTCACTTCTCATTTAAAACATCATGACATGACCTAAGGATATACATAATAAAGGGGTAGGATATAAAGCCTATTAAGTGAATAAAAAATAAAGATATATGGTAAATAAATAAATTTGAGTAAAGAGGAATAGATATATAAAACAATAGCTGAAAATCATAACCATTAATGATGGGTCATGGTATAACATTATATCATAAAGGTAACATAAGAATGTGGAAACAATAGTAAACATGATATCATAAGTGTAAGTCAGGGGTAAAAACGAATACATCTTAACATCATGTTCTTATGATGACCTCCCATGAACCATCCATGGAATCTCATGAGATTAAAACAATACCCAATTCATTATAGTGCTATATGGTTTCACCCATCATAATCATATATTGTGCATGAATAAGTGTTCCACATATATTGCATGACATAAGAATTTATTTCAACACTTTTATACCCATGATTGAGGAGTTAGGATACATAAAATAATTTCCTTAATAAAATAAGTATAGGTACATATAGTTGAATACCCTTGAGTTGAAATGGATGTGGGTTTTAAGTTCAAAATTGCATGGAATGGAAATGGGTAGGATAATTTTTGTTGCATAATGGGTGTACATAATGAATCATGGAAGGGATTAATTTGAGTCAAAGGGGACTATAATCAAATATAAATCATAATTAATATAACAGGGATATTTAATAACGAAATAAATAATAAAAAATTGTGAATTATAAGTCATAATACAAAAAGGGTTCTTGAATGAAATTTTGGCTTCGAAAAATCATAGGATAATTTTAACAGCATAACGACGATTCATAATTAATAATGGGAAGAATAAATGGGAGTGAAAGTGGTATATTATGACTTCTATATAATAAATTATGTAATGTCGATTTTTAAGAACATAATAAAACATGTAAAATTTGTAATTAAAAAGGATAAGACAAAATGTTTTCTTGAATGAAATTTTGGCATTAAAATATCACAAGATAATTTCAAAAACGTAACAGGGGTACTGAATGAATCATGAGAGAGATTAATGAGAGTTAAAGGGGCATATAGTCACTATTAAATCGTAATGGAATTAATAGGGATGTGTAATATTATATCCCGTTAATATGAATTTATAAACTAAAGTCTTTACACAAAGAAGGTTCTTGAATAATGGTGAGAAAGATATGATTACTTACCTTGGGAGGATGCTTCTTAAATAAAGAGAGGGACTCCATAAAAGCATGGAACACCATTATAGAGATGATTAAAAGGGTAATTTAGCGATAAATATCTATTGAATGGATTTTGTGTGGAAATTTTGGATAAAATGGGTGTTCTTATACTTGGTGAGGGGTTAGATTAAGTGATTAAATAGTGATTATTTTTTATTTAAGGCTAACCACTATTGTGTGGTATTAATTAGAAAAATTGGTTTAAAATAACGTTTTAAATTATAACTAAGGTCATAATATACATTAAAAAAATTAATTCTATATTTTTTAGGTATTTTATTCTTTTACTATTTACCATTAACTCACTACATTGTTTTACCTATATTGTGGTAATTCTTTTTTTACCATGGTAAATTTTTTTATTACTAAAAATTAAATGAACTTATTAACTAATTTGGACCATATAAATCCAAATATTCAATCCATTTTAAATTATTGAAATTATAAAAATGGAAAAATCAATTCTACTGTGATACATGTATAACTCAAAAAAATTGTTTTTTAGAAATGGTAATATCGTGGTTTATTAAAATCTAGGAATGTGCTTATAAGTACAAAAAATTATGTATTATTTCATTAATAAAATAAATTCTAATAAATAATAAGTGTTAATAAATTTTAAATCATGATAAAATAATGATTATTTCATAAGAGTTGTGGCATTCCGTAAAAACACTATTTTTACTTTTTACCCCCCAAATAAAATATTTCAAAAGGATTCCATAAATTTACCCTAATATATTTTTTATGTACTGAATCCAAAATTTAAATTTAATTTATAAAATTAAGAATACAAATAATATAATTTTATTTTTTAAATAAAATCATTATTTACTGAAAATTAACATCTTTTTTGATATTGTAAATTGGAGGACTCTTATAAAAATTATGTAAATGTTAATTAATTTATATTGTCCATTAAAAATTTATTTATTAGATAAATTTATAAATACTATTTAAAACAAATAAAATTTAAACAAAACATACTTTTAATTACTTATTTATATATTTTCCAAAAATATAATTATAAAATAATCCCAATAGTCAATTTATTATGCTAACTATAACACCCCAAGTTTCCACGGTACGTTTCCCTTCAAATAATGCAATAGCGTGTGTTGTACGCAACCTCGAGCTCTAACACACACCACAACTAATTAAACTAGCCGTTGTGAATAGTAATACATACTTTTTGAAATTTTATAAATTTTATTTATCAAAACGGACTTCATTTTTGGATTCGGAATATCGAAATTAGCCTATGTTGAATTTTTGGTATTTTTCTGAGAACTTCTAATTTTTTATGTATAGTGAAAAATACTTAAAAACAACTTTTTTAATCAAAATAATTTATAGTGATAAATTATAATATTTAGTGGTTTTAAATTATAATTAGAATATTTTTTTACCATTTTATCCAATGGTGGTCATTATAATTAATTTAACATTGAAAATGGACATAAACAATTGCCAATCTTTTGATATAAATTATTTCTTAAAAACATGATATTTGTTGTGACAGCGGGAATTAATTATAAAATTAATTAATGAAACATATATGTTTGGAATTTTGTAAAATAGACATCATTTTTGAATTCGGAATATCAATTATAGCTTAGGGTGAAATTTTGGCATTGTTCTGAAAAACTTCAATTTTTGATGAATAGTGAAACCACAAAGTGGTAGTTAAATAACTGATTTTTCGTTTAAATGAAATATTACCACTTCTGTGATTTGATTTTCAAAAATCCGACATACATGGTTGTCATTAAGAAGTAAAATGTGGTTGAATGAGATTAAAATAATTTTTGGTGAATAGTAACTTTTATGTTCTTAATCACGATTAGAGGTAATTAGTGTAGTTTAAGGTAAAAAATAATGTTTTAATAATATGAGATGAGCTTTACACATGTCCTACCCTAATTTTATGTGCCATGGACGACCAAGAAAATCCATGGGTCAACTTGGGGACCCCATTGATCCACTTTTGTTTTAAAATGACATAAATACCTTTTATTTAATGTTAAAGTAAAAAATGACACAAACATGAAATGTTTTACTAAAACAATTTTTATATGGGGTTATACAAGTCATATTTTTGACTATAAATAATCATTGGAAAGATAAGAATATTTCCTACATCATAGTATTTGTTTATAATTTTTAGACATTAAATAAATTAAATTATTTATGACATCATGATGATGCAGCGATGACCTCATTATTTAACGATTTAAATAAAATGAGAAGATAAAGCAAAATCCAAGGCTTACACTTGTCCAAAGCCTATTGTATGAGGATATTTAGAACCCTTATCACCTTATCCACGAATTGTATAAGTTTGGGACCTTTAGAATCCGAAAATAATTGTATAATAATGTAACATTTCAATCTTTCCAAAAGAGCCCCTCCTCTCCTCTTATAAAAGGCCCCCACCTCTACCACCTTATTCACAATTTCAAGCCTTTTGGTTACGCCAACCTCTGCCCAAATACTCTCCCAACTTTCCTCCCTTACCCCGAGAAGCCTCACTTTGGGTAGAATGCTTCTCAAGGAAGCCTTTGGCTCAAATCAAAAAGAGTTACCCGATTTTGAGGTAATGTCTTCTCTAATGTTGTTTTGTTTTATTTTTCTTCTCCAACCCCCTAAAATCTTTTTATTCATTTATTTTGTAACAACACCAGTATCCTAAATATAATAGGATGTTGTTATAAGATGGATTCGAGCTACACTTACACACACCTACATCTAATGGTTAAAGAACATACGGTTTCTGTGGATGGAGAATTTCTGCCTCACGAAACGATGATTATTCAACACTCATATAACACCTTCAAAGGTGGCCATTAAGATGTCACTATATTTATATATGATATAAAATATGTTTATGTTTTACTTATGCTTCTGTATTTTTCATTTATGGCATACTTTATGATTTCCATTATGGGTAAAACACGATAATTTCATTTTTGGAAGTGCGGACTACCGCCCCCTCAAAGTGATTTGAATCGTTAATTCCATATGTGGGATGTATAAAGGATGTATTAAATGGTATTATACACTATATTATACTGTAATTATATTATAAATTTATATCATTATGATTTCATTACATTAAATACGAAATAGAAATGAAAGTAGCGTTCATGCGTACGTACGGCTTTCCGTCTCCATGAACGGTTCATTTCATTTCTTACCTCTAAATGTTACGTGACATTATGAATGAATGTATATACTGTATCTATTATATATATGATATCTACATCATGAATATAATTCTAGATATAATGGATATTTCACCACATGAACAACTTGTAATTATAAGAAGTTTATTTTTGACTCAAGTACCAGAGATCGACAAAACGACCGTTATTAACTTAAATAATTAAATAATGTTCATAACATGGTAATAAGGGATATAAAAGGAATAATGAACATAAAAAAGGTTCTTAAGTAAATAGAAATTAACTCTAGTTTATTATTCAGGAGGTTAAAGAACGGTCGAGTCAGGACAAGACGCAAGGTAAGGAAATTTCATAACCCAACTTCCATTCTTTGGGTTAGTCTCCTACTTTCAAATTATGTCATGATATTATTATGTCCTATCTTTTATTTTTACATTATTTATGTGTACTTATAGTGAATAAACATAATATACCTACTTTATAAAAAAATGTTCTTTTTAAGGACTTCGTCTCAATCCCCTTTCATTGAGGCATATTTGGTTTTATACACGACTTTCTTTTATACGGTGTATAAACCCCTTTGACTTTTATGTTTATTCAAAAAGAATCTTTTTATACGAAACTTTTTGCTAAACGACAAAAGGGAATGTTTTTCATTTCGTACTTATGCGGCGACAATGACTTCTCCGCCGTCGTGACCATTATTTGAGTTTCGGCTTCCTCTACAAGCCATCTTTTTTTTAATGAAAAATAAATACAAAGTTTTAACTTTCTTTTATTTTGGTATTGAAAATGGTTTTGAAAGCGTTTTTATTATATCAATGTGTTGTATTGATATCGTGTTATTGAAATGTGGAAATTTTATTTTTCCTTTATGCATGTTTTATGTGATACGATTATGTTATGGTTTATGATATGTTTAAACCTATTCATATGAGGAATGTATTGGACTTAATAGGTGACGGGTGGAGCCCGCTATAGCTCCTCGATGCATCGGTAGGTCTCATGAGACAACTAGACGTGGAATTGGACGAGGCCCTTTCCCAATTTGATTTGTGATTTTGGCCTAGGCCTTAATCATTTTAGACGTCTTGGCCGAGGCCTTGACAAAATGTTTCAGAATGTCTGGCATTATACATTCCATCATTATGAAAGTGGTTATTGATATATCACGTGATTATTCGTCTAGTAGAATATCCATGTGAGTAAGTAATGGCATTATATTATTTTACTTTTTCCATATTATGCTGAAGTTCAAGTTCAATAAGGCTTTTTTTTTAGTTATACATTGCCTTAAATTCTTATGTTTTCTTATGAAAGTTTCTGCTATATTGTTATCCTTACTGAGAATTTGAGCTCACCCCTTTCAATGTTTTATTTTTCCCAGGATGTGAAGAAGTGTATTATGACTGACTTGCAAGAATAGTCAGTGAGGATATGAGTGTGGACTAGGGAGACCATGTTATTGTAGTTTTCATTTTTATGATGTAATGTAATGTTTATGAATGTATCTAGTGTTTCCAAGGCTACTAAACTAATCGGTCTTTCGAGACTTGATCTTTTGTGATCATGCCAATGTTATGAAGTAATGCACCAACTCTGGGTAGCTGGGGTCGGGGCGTTACAGTTGGTATCAGAGGCAGTTTAGTACTAACCTTGGAAGATAGATTTAGATAATCTCTGATTAGAGCACATAGACCGAAGATAGACTTTAAGGATTAGTATAGAAGAACTTCCCATAATTTTGGTATTATAGAGATTTTGTGAGTTTTCCGAGCAATACATCCCTGTCTGGATACGAGCAAATAGAGGCGGCTCTGGCACAGATGTTCCTAGGGGTAAAACTCGAAAACACTGCTTTGAGCTAGACTCGAACGGGAACCGGTGCACGACAACGGGCCTTGCTGCACTCTTGGTTACGACACTCCCGGGGGATATGCTTTGGATAATTCTCATTTTCTTTATAAACCACTATGAAGGGTTATGAGTATATACTTCCTCAAAGAAAACATTTTTATGTATTATATCCATAAATAGTTCAATTTATGTTAAGTGTTTTACAAGTATGGAATTATGTATTTTGATTCATGAACTAATCTAGTTTATGCCATTATTTAGAAATGGCGCCTAGTGGAAGGAATGGAAACCGTATCAATGCACGCACTCCGTGTAGGGATTTCCCTCCTGCTCAAGATAATTATGGTGGAGCTAGTGATACAACTGGTGCTGATCAGCTTCTCACCGTACTGGGACAACTCACGCAGGTTATGAATAACAACCTTACTCGTATGGAGCACCCTGATCCGCAACGTGGAGGATCAATGCTAGACCGTTTCATGAGGCAACAACCACCAACCTTCATTGGGAGTACAAATCCTATATTAGCTGAGCAATGGATAAATTCCTTAGAGAAAATATTCCATGCCTTGGGGAGTAGTGAAAGGGAGAATGTTGTCATGGAAGTTTACCGCCTCACTGGAGATGTCGATCAATGGTGGTCACTAATTCAAAACACAAAATAAGATGATGAATTAACAAACATGGAATGGCAGGAGTTCAAAGAGCTGTTCTTAGAAAAATACTTTCCTCGAGACCATCGAGCGGATATGGAAAGGCAATTTCTGAGTCTGAGGCAGAAGGAGGATGAGAATGTCGCAAAGTATGAGGCTAACTTTACAATGTTAGCAAGGTATGCTGCAGATTACATACGTAACCCAAGAAGTAAGACTGATCATTTCTTTGATGGGTTGAAACCATTTCTCCGTCGAGCTTTAGTATCACAAACCTTCTCTTCATACGAAGGTATTGTCTCGTGCGCTATCAAGACGGAAAAGGAATTCTCTAAGTCATATGACTTTAAATAAAAACAAGATAATAAGAGATCCGCTGAAAACTCTGGGAAAGGAAATAAGGAAACAGGGAAGAAGGGTAGAAATGAATTTCCACCCTGTGATAATTGCAGTAGGAAGCACCCTGGTGCCTGTCTAAAAGGAAAAGGAGTATGTTACAAGTGTGGTGAAAAAGGCCACCAAGCTCATGAATGCAAGGGAAAGAAAGCGGTTGTCAATGTGGAATGCTATAATTGTAGAGAGAAGGTACATTATGCAAATTAATGTCCTAAGAGTCAGGGGAACTTACCTTAGAAGAGGCCAAGGGATCAGGGCCAGGCTTATACTATCACTACTACTGAGGTGGAAGCTCCGAAAGACGTGGTGGCAGGTAATTTAATGGTTTCCTCAAGTTTAGCAAATGCATTATTTGATTCTGGATCATCGCATTGTTTCATATCTTCCCAGTTTTCTAAGAAAATTAGATATTTCCAATTTGATTTAACAAGGGAGTTGTCGGTCAAAACCCCTAAGGGAAGTATTGTTGTAACAAAGTTTTGTCGATTAGTTCCCATTAGAGCACCTAAATGTTCTTTACCTGCTGATCTCATCGTCATACCCATGATTGAATTTGATATAATCCTCGGTATGGATTGGATTTCGGACCATGATGCAAAAATTTATTGTAAGAGGAAAGAGGTTACGATTCTTGATGATGATGATAAGGAACACCTTATCTTTAGAGCTGAATCGTCGCCACATAATTCTTATCTAGATCCACCCCCAGTAGCTCAACTAAATTCAATTATTGGGGAGGAAGATAAGGAAATTACTGAGGGTGAGGAAAGTAATATTCAAATAGAGGATGTACCTATTGTGAGAGAATATGTTGATGTGTTTCCAGAAGATTTACCTGGACATCCTCCAGAACGAGATGTTGAGTTTTCCATTGATTTAATTCCTGGATCAAGGCCCATATCGAAGACCCCTTATAGAATGGCCACTGTGGAATTAGTTGAACTAAAGAAACAACTAGAGGAATTGAGTAATAAGGGATTTATTCGCCCTAGTATTTCTCCTTGGGGAGCCCATGTTCTTTTTGTTAAGAAGAAAGATGGATCTATGAGGTTATGCATTGACTATAGGGAGATCAATGCTATAACAATAAAGAACAAGTATCCCCTACCTCGGATTGATGATTTGTTTGACCAACTGCATGGAGCTCAATACTTTTCAAAGATTGACCTTCAGTCTGGATACCATCAGTTGTGTGTGAAGAAGGAAGACGTTCCAAAGACAGCATTTCGAACAAGGTACGGGCATTACGAGTTTACAGTAATGCCTTTTGGATTGACTAATGCACCCTCTGTTTTCATGGATCTAATGAATAGAGTTTTCAAGGAATATCTTGATGACTTTGTAGTGGTATTTATTGATGATATCTTGGTATACTCCAAAATCCATGATGATCATGAAAATCACTTACGCATTATCCTGAAGACTCTTAGAAGACATGAATTATATGGGAAATTTAGAAAGTGTGAATTCTGGCTTCATGAGATTTCTTTTCTTGGCCATATTGTCTCTAAGGATGGAATTTCTGTTGATCCTTCTAAAACCAAGGAAATCCAAGAATGGCCAGCACCGACAAGTATAACTGAGGTACGCAGTTTTATTGGTTTAGCAGGTTATTATCGACGTTTCGTCCAGAATTTTGCCAGATTGGCTAACCCATTGACAAAGCTCACATGTAAAGGGATTAAATTTGTCTGGAAAAAAGAGTGTGAAGAATGTTTTGAAGAACTAAAGAGAAGATTAGTCAATGCCCCTGTATTGACTCTACCATCGGGGAATGATGGGTTTGTTATTTATAGTGATGCATCGAAGAAAGGACTTGGTTGAGTCCTTATGCAGAATGATAAGGTCATTGCCTATGCATCACGACAGCTAAAAATTCATGAGAAAAACTATCCTACTCATGATCTTGAGTTAGCAGTTGTGATCTTTTCTTTAAAGATATGGAGACATTACCTCTATGGTGAAAAATGTGAGATTTATACTGATCACAAGAGTTTGAAGTATATTTTCACACAAAAAGAACTCAACATGAGGCAAAGGAGATGGCTTGAACTACTCAAGGATTATGATTGCACGATACATTACCACCCGGGGAAGGCAAACAAGGTGGCAGATGCTTTGAGTAGAAAAGACCATGGAGTTTTGAATGTGATGAGAATTGAAAGGGATCCAATTTTCTTGGATCTAGTGAAGATGGACATGGGAATAACTAGGGAAGGTGAAACATCAATGATTTTTCAAATAGTTTCCAAACCATCATTTCTAGAAAGGATTAAGAGTTCTCAGACCAATGATGAAGAATTTCAGAAGAAGATTAAAGATGTGAATGATGGAAGATTGAGGGACTTTGTGTATAAGGATGGAATTTTGAAATTCAGGAAGAGACTTTGTGTTCCCGATATACCTGATCTAAAAAGGGAATTTCTGGATGATGCTCATAGTTCCAATTTCTCTATACACCCTGGGAGCACCAAAATGTATAGAGATTTGAAGGAACATTTTTGGTGGGACAATATGAAGAGGGAGATTGCTGATTTTGTGTCGAGGTGTATGGTTTGTCAACAAGTGAAAGCTGGAAGGCAACATCCTGGTGGAGTATTGCAACCTATTCCCATACCTGAGTGGAAATGGGATAATATTACGATGGACGTTGTCATGGGACTACCAAAGACTCCTAGAAGTAATGATGCAATATGGGTCATTGTTGATCGTCTTACTAATTCAGCACATTTTCTGGCTATACGGGAGGATCTACCACTTGAACATCTAGAAAGATTATATATTAATGAAGTTGTAAGACTTCATGGAGTACCCCTATCGATTGTTTCTGATCGTGATCCTCGTTTTACTTCAAGATTCTGGAAAAGTCTTCAAAAGGCCTTGGATACTGAACTTTGTTTGAGCACTGCCTATCACCCTCAAACAGATGGACAATCAGAACGGACTATTCAAACCTTAGAAGACATGTTGAGATCATGCTCTCTTGACTTTTAGGGTATGTGGGATCAATACTTACCACTGGTAGAATTTTCCTATAACAATAGCTTCCATTCAAGCATTCAGATGGCACCTTATTAAGCGTTATACGGAAAGAGATGCCGTACACCAACCTGTTGGGATGACATTGGTGAAAGAAAACTTGTGGGACCAGAACTGGTGGAAGAAACAATGGAAAAGGTGAAGGTAATCCAAAACCACATCAAATCAGCTCAAAGTAGGCAGAAGAGCTATGCCGATAACAGAAGAAAAGTTTTGGAATTTCAGGTGGGAGATCATGTTTTCCTAAAGGTATCTCCATGGAAGGGAGTTATACGTTTTGGTAAGAAGGGTAAGTTGTGTCCCAGGTACATCGGACCTTTCGAAATTCTAGATCGTATTGGGGTTGTAGCTTATCGTTTGGCGATGCCGCCAAATCACTCCAAAGTTCACGATGTTTTCCACATATCGCTATTGAGAAAATACATGCCCGACCCAACACATGTACTTACCTATGAGGAATTACAATGGGAACCCGATATATCTTATTGCGAAGATCCCATCATAATTCTTGATGTGAGGGAGCAGTTGCTGAGAAACCGGACGACTCGTCTGGTAAAGGTTTTGTGGAGAAATAATAAAATGGAAGAGGCAACGTGGGAACCTGAGGAACTTATGATGAAGAACCAACTGAGTCGTTTTATGCAGTAATACCCTAGAAATTGCGAGGACGCAATTATTTGAAGGATGGGAGAATGTAACACCCCAAGTTTCCACGGTACGTTTCCCTTCGAATAATGCAATAGTGTGTGTTGTACGCAACCTCGAGCTCTAACACACACCACAACTAATTAAACTAGCCGTTGTGAATAGTAATACCTAATTTTTGAAATTTTATAAATTTTATTTATCAAAACGGACTTCATTTTTCGATTCAGAATATCGAAATTAGCCTATGTTGAATTTTTGGTATTTTTTTGAGAACTTCTAATTTTTTATGAATAGTGAAAAATACTTAAAAATAACTTTTTTAATCAAAATAATTTATAGTGATAAATTATACTATTTAGTGGTTTTAAAGTATAATTAGAATATATTTTTACCATTTTATCCAATGGTGGTCATTATAATTAATTTAACATTGAAAATGGACATAAACAATTGCCAATCTTTTGATATAAATTATTTCTTAAAAACACGCTATTTGTTGTGACAGCGGGAATTAATTATAAAATTAATTAATGCAACTTATATGTTTGGAATTTTGTAAAATAGACATCATTTTTGAATTCGGAATATCAATTATAGCTTAGGGTGAAATTTTGGCATTGTTCTGAAAAACATCAATTTTTGATGAATAGTGAAACCACTAAGTGGTAGTTAAATAACTGATTTTTTGTTTAAATGAAATATTACCACTTCTGTGATTTGATTTTCAAAAATCCGACATACATGGTTGTCATTAAGAAGTAAAATGTGGTTGAATGAGATTAAAATAATTTTTGGTGAATAGTAACTCTTAGGTTCTTAATCACGATTAGAGGTAATTAGTGTAGTTTAAGGTAAAAAATAATGTTTTAATAATATGAGATGAGCTTGACACATGTCCTACCCTCATTTGATGTGCCATTGCCGACCAAGAAAATCCATGGGTCAACTTGGGGACCCCATGGAGCCACTTTAGTTGGAAAATGACATAAATGCCTTTTATTTAATGTTAAAGTAAAAAATGACACAAACATGAAATGTTTTACTAAAACAATTTTTATATGGGGTTATACAAGCCATATTTTTGACTATAAATAGTCATTGGAAATCCAAAAAGATTTCCTACATCATAGTATTTTTTTAGAATTTTTAGACATTAAATAAATTAAATTATTTATGACATCATGATGATGCAGCGATGGCCTCATTATTTAACGATTTAAATAAAATGAGAAGATAATGCAAAATCCAAGGCTTAAACTTGTCCAAAGCCTATTGGATGAGGAGATTTCGAACCCTTATCACCTTAGCCACGAATTTTATAAGTGTGGGACCTTTAGAATCCGAAAAGCACTGTATAATAATGTAACATTTCAATCTTTCCAAAAGAGCCCCTCCTCTCCTCTTATAAAAGGCCCCCACCTCTACCACCTTATTCACACTTTCAAGCCTTTTGGTTCGGCCAAACTCTGCCCAAATACTCTCCCAACTTCCCTCCCTTACTCCTAGAAGCCTCACTTTGGGCAGCACTCTTCTCAAGGAATCCTTTGGCTCAAATCAAAAAGAGTTACCCAATTTTGAGGTAATGTCTTCTCTAATGTTGTTTTGTTTTATTTTTCTTCTCCAACCCCCTAAACTCTTTTTATTCATTTCTTTTGTAACAAAACCAGTATCCTCAATATACTAGGATGTTGTTATAAGAAGGATTCGAGCTACACTTACACACACCTACATCTAATGGTTAAAGAACATACGGTTTCTGTGGATGGCGAATTTCTGCCTCACGAAACGATGATTGTTCAACACTCATATAACACCTTCAAAGGTGGCCATTAAGATGTCACTATATTTATATATGATATAAAATATGTTTATTTTTTACTTATGCTTCTGTATTTCTCATTTATGGCATACTTTATGATTTCCATTATGGGTAAAACAAGATAATTTCATTTTAGGAAGTGCGGACTACCGCCCCCTAAAAGTGATTTGAATCGTTAATGCCATATGTGGGATGTATAAAGGATGGATTAAATGGTATTATACACTATATTATACTGTAAGTATATTATAAATTTATATCATTATGATTTCATTCCATTAAATATGAAATAGAAATGAAAGTAGCGTTCATGCGTACGTACGGCTTACCGTCTCCATGAACGGTGCATTTCATTTCTTACCTCTAAATGTTACGTGACATTATGAATGAATGTATATACTGTATATATGATATATATGATATCTACATCATGAATATAATTCTGGATATAATGGATATTTCACCACATGAACAACTTGTAATTAGAAGAAGTTTATTTTTGACTCAAGTACCAAAGATCGACAAAATGACCGTTATTAACATAAATAATTAAATAATGTTCATAACATGGTAATAAGGGATATAAAAGGAATAATGAACATGAAAAAGGTTCTTAAGTAAATAGAAATTAACTCTAGTTTATTATTCAGGAGGTTAAAGAATGGTCGAGTCAGGACAAGACGCAAGGTAAGGGAATTTCATAACCCAACTTCCATTCTTTGGGTTAATCTCCTACTTTCAAATTATGTCATGATATTATTATGTCCTATCTTGTATTTTTACATTATTTATGTGTACTTATAGTGAATACACATAATAGACCTAATTTATAAAAAAAATTATCTTTTTAAGGACTTTGTCTCAATCCCCTTTCATTGAGACATATTTGGTTTTATACACGACTTTCTTTTATACGGTGTATAAACCCCTTTGACTTTTACGTTTATTCAAAAGGAATCTTTTTATACGAAACGTTTTTCTAAACGACAAAAGGGAATGTTTTTATTTCCGTACTTATGCGGTGACAACGACTTCTCCGCCGCCGTGACCATTATTTGAGTTTCGGCTTCCTCTACAAGCCATCTTTTTTTAATGAAAAATAAATACAAAGTTTTAACTTTCTTTTATTTTGGTATTGAAAATGGTTTTGAAAGTGTTTTTATTATATCAATGTGTTGTATTGATATCTTATGATTGAAATGTGGAAATTTTATTTTTCCTTTATGCATGTTTTGTGTGATACGATTATGTTATGGTTTATGATATGTTTAAACCTATTTATATGAGGAATGTATTGGACTTAATAGGTGACGGGTGGGGCCCGCTATAGCTCCTCGATGCATCGGTAGGTCTCATGAGACAACTAGACGTGGAATTGGCTGAGGCCCTTTCCCAATTTGATTTGTGATTTTGGCCGAGGCCTTAATCATTTTAGACGTCTTGGCCGAGGCCTTGACAAAATGTTTCAGAATGTCTGGCATTATACATTCCATCATTATGAAAGTGGTTATTGATATTTCACGTGATTGTTCCTCTAGTAGAATATCCATGTGAGTAAGTAATGGCATTATTTTATTTTACTTTTTCCATATTATGCTGAAGTTCATGTTCAATAAGGCTTTTGTTTTAGTTATACATTTCCTTAAATTCTTATGTTTTATTATGAAAGTTTTCGCTATATTGTTATCCTTACTGAGCATTTGAGCTCACCCCTTTCAATGTTTTATTTTTCCCAGGATGTGAAGAAGTGTATTATGACTAACTTGCCAGAATAGTCAATGAGGATATGAGTGTGGACTAGGGAGACCATGTTATTGTAGTTTTCATTTTTATGATGTAATGTAATGTTTATGAATGTATCTAGTGTTTCCAAGGCTACTAAACTAATCGGTCTTTCGAGACTTGAACTTTTGTGATCATGCCAATGTTATGAAGTAATGCACCGACTCTGGGTAGCTGGGGTTGGGGCGTTACAATAACAACTACAATAATGACAATCTATGTTATTGTTTGAGGGTAATAATGCCCAAATGAAATATTAACCAACCTTCCTCATGCCAAACAATCATATTTCCCTATAAATACACCATTATTTCCCTCCATCGTACACTAATTTACTTAAGAAGGTTTATTTGATGATGTATATTGTTTTCTTAATGTTTTTTTTTACTTTTTACAATCTTTCTAGATGGTGTGATATTCTTAGGGGATTTTAATCCAATGGAGTTTGTATTAATTATTTTATTGTTCTTATCAGTGTATATATCAATACAATTCTTTATTTTATTATTTCACATCAATTCATGCGGTGTAATTTTCTTATGGAACATATATGTATTTATATGTCTTCTAATAAACATTAACTATAAAATAATATCTCAATTAATGACATAAATTAATATGGGTGGAGTTATGTTATTCCCCTTCAGAAATTTACTCAAAATTTTCATTTTATACACCAATAAGATACGGGTATTTCTATTTCATCACATCCTCTAGTTCCCACACCGCTTCCTCAAACATGTTTTTCCTCCATAGTACATTGAGCAGGTGCATTTATATATTTCAATGAATTTTTTCTCTATAATCCAGGATCTTTTCTACTTTATCCCCATATAAAATATTATTTTTTAATGGTACCACCTCTAAATTAAGTACATGTGATGGATATGGTATTTAATTCCATAAAAGGGTTATGTGGAATACATCATGTACTTAAGATATGGTTGTTGGAAGTGCTAGTCGATAAGAAACAGCTCTGGTGTGATTGAAAATGTTAAATGGGACAATATACCTAGTGCACAGCTTACCCTTCTTCAAAATCTCATGAATTTATTCCATAGAGTTATGACAAGGAAAATATTATCTACAACCTCAAACTCTAGGTCCTTTCAATTACTCTCAAAATTTCTATTTTTGGTCATGGATCATCCTTTATATGATGTTAAATGGTCTTAACCTTTTCCACCATTTCCTTTACCCTTTCAGGGCCTCATTGTTTGTGTTCACTAACTTTATCCCATCATGTAGGCATTCTGCATCTCTTACCATATAGGGCTTTATAGGTATCCATTTGGATTCATGAATGGAAACTATTATTTTATGATAACTCAAATAGAGGAATATATTGATATTATACTCCTTTTAAGTCCATCCAACATGCTTTTTACATGTCTTCCAGTGTTTGAATAGTACACTCAGATTGGACATATGTTTGGGGGTGATTAACCATACTAATGTTCAACTCACTATGTAGATCATTTTGGAGACGCTTCAAAAACATGGAGTTAAATATTGGATCTCAATCCTATTAAATCGATAGTGGTGTTCCTTGTATCCTCACAGCTTCTCTGATATATATCCGTGCAATTTGATTTAGTGATAGGTCCTCTCAAATTGAAATGAAACTAGTATTATTTATGAGAAGATCCACCATAACCCATATAACATTACTTCCTCTTTATGTCTTCATATGTCTAGTGATAATGTTTATTATTATGTTTTTCTATTATTATATATTTATGGGTAATGGTTGCATCATTCCCTTAAAAATTTTCCATTTAGGCTTAACTTGATGACATAAAAGACTCCTTGATGTATATTCTATGATCTCATTCTTCATATTGTCCCACCAATTTGACTCTTGGAGATCTCGATACATCTTCATACTCTCTGGGTGGATGGAGAAGGTTGATCTATGGGAATTGTCCAATTACTCTTTCTTTAGTTTGGGATTTATAGTATATATAGTCATGGCCTACATCGTACATCTCCTACTTCATTAATTTTTAACTTTGAATATTTCTCATTTCTTATATATTTCACATTGTTTTGAATTCTCACTTCATCTCATTGATAATCTATTATCTTCTCCAGAAGGTATGGTGGGGAAATCATTTGTTAAAGGATTAATGATGTACCTTCATTTATAATTCCCATTGTCATCCTATTCAAATCTAAGAATATCATATCCTTCTAAATTCTCACCAGGGATAAGATTGCAGGATCCTTTCTACATAGAGTGTCTGCCAATTTATTTTCTTTACTAAGAGGGTATTAGATTGATTAGTCATAGTCCTTAATCAACTATAACCATCTTCATTGGAAGGAATTCTTTTATTTTATGTGAATATAGATAGGGAACACTTAGGATAGATATATATTTAAAACTTATCTCCATAGAGATAATGATACCATATTTCCAATGAGAATATCACCAAAACCAACTCGTGATCATGCATTGGACAATTCTGTTCATTAACATTCAACTTTGTTGAGGAGTACTTTATCACTTTTTCATTCTAAATCAGTAGAATACCCAGGGCCTTATTTGAATCCTAATTTTATAACATAAAGAGTTACCCACTTTTAGAAGAACTATTGAAACATCACTGTAAATAATAGAAGTATAAATGTCTGTGAAAATGGAAAATGTGTCAATTATTGCATTCCATGTTTATAATTAGTCTACATGTTATGTAACGATCTAGTCTATTATAAATATTATTCCTCTTGAAATTTAATTAAATACATTATTATATATTGTGGATATAGAAAACACATGAAGTTAATTAGATTCATTATATCCCCTCTTATTTAAAGGACTGTTAAGTATCATTACAATGGATAATATATATGTGGAATAGTGATCATACAATTAGAATACATATAAGGATTTAACATATCCAATTAACACATACAAATGAAGTGATGACCACAACCACTAGGATTGAACCCTATGATGCCCATTTATTAGACCATTCAAGCGAGATACAATCACTAGGATTATTCATTGATCATGACAAGTTGTATATATGACAACTTAAGCATCAGAGAATCCTTTTACGAGAGATATTCAAGCACATCAGGATCATGACCCAATCCATGTACACGGAACCACCCCATGAAAGTCTCACCATCACACACATTACTCTTACGGTTTTTTTGGTGTATTAAAGGGATATGTGTCAAGACCCTAAAAATATGAATATGTGTATACTAGTTTCAATAGAATAATGGTTATATTTACTTCTTATTAAAAGATTTTGATTTTGATACAATAAAACAAAAAAAATATTTTTAATTAATATCAATATTCAATTAAAAAATTCATTTTTATGAATTAATGTATTTTTGAAATAAAAAATATTTTAATAAAATATTATTATTAAATATTTTTCATTAAATATAAATTATCATATATATTCTATGATGTCATATGTAATTATTTAATGGTTAGAAAACTATTCTTGAAAAAAATACAACACTTCTCAATAAATGAAAATTCTTATTCAAAAAGTGAAAATTAAAAAATTTACAAAATTATTTGGTTGAAATAAATATTTTTTTAATCATAATGTTGAAATTATCCAAAGGATAATTTTTCATAATTTTGAGATGTTGTTGAATTTTAGGGGAAAAAATTAAATACGATATAAATATATTGTGTATATTATGACATCATAACAACCTAAAATTATGTAATAAATACTATAAATGGTATAACAGACCAAATATATGTTTCCTATTTAAAATAATGTAATTTTAAGTTCATTGGATTATTTTTATAAATCCTTTACGAATCCTACAAAAACCTATATTTTATTTTATGGTTTTAAAATCATTTCTTTAAGAACATGACTCACTTCCACATCTGCATGGGTAATATTTTCATATCTTTGGACCTTTACCATATAAAATAATTAAAATCATACCTATTTTTCAGAAAACATGGGAACATACATGGGAGGGTTTGTGTCTTTTCTTATTTTATTATATACAGTCTAAAACATATGTTTGACATAAAATAAATAATTCCCCACTCATTTCCAATATAAATCCAACAAAGATCCCCTTTATCTTCACTCAAAACCCATTAAGCCTAAAATTACTCTTACATCCCCTCTCTAGATACCTACCAAGGTGACAAAAAGCTCTCAAGAATAACCTATCAAGAATTTTGAATCACACTCTCTGGGTAAGGGATCTCATAGTATCCTCTTTTTATCAAGAACCTATTTTATGTTATGTCACTTAATTTTTATTTTTTTCATGTTAGGATATGTTTTTACATAACCCATTTACAATCCATTATGATTATATATCCCTTTAACTCTCATGAATACCTCCCATGAACAATTATGTACACATGTTACCATGCATAAATTTAGTAAGGGATCCTCTCATTCTTCTCTTTATTCCAGAATCTCACTTTTATTATGTATTTTATCTCCATTTAAAGATATTGGTATATATTCTCACGTATCCATTTAATCATAAATACTTATATGACCCTTTAACTATCATTAATCCCTCCCATTAAAACTAATATAACCCGCTTATAATATTGAAATTGTGTCATGATTTTCCATGTTAAGTAATTGTGTAGTGAACAACCATACCCATTTTCTATCAAGGGTGTTCACCTTCTTTCACTTACACATACTATATTTGGGACTTACATATATTTATTACACTTTACTAGATCATGTAATAACATATGGTGACAAATGATTCCGTTTTTATGATCTATGTGGCACACTTGAGCTCATGAATGGAATAAAAGTGACAGGTGATCCTAGAAATATATATAGCTCAAATGCATTGGGTAAGGTTTTTTTTCTCATGATAAATCAATCAAGGGATTATAGAGTTAACAAAATCCATCAAAATACATTTTCTCTTATGATTTCTTGGTAGTTATCCTTGACCTACTTTCATAATGGTGTTTTTTAAGTTGTTTCCATATTTCCCATGTTGCCTTTATATTATCAAGTTATATCATGCCTCATTTTTCATGTTTATGATTCTCACGCCTTTTATGTCTCATTGATATACCTATGATCTATCATGATATAAATTCTTAAATTTATGTTTTGTTTTCTACCTTATTGTCCTTTTTAACTAACCCTTTTCTTATGTGTGTCCCCAGTTTATCCCATGCATTTTTATGTATGATAGAATTAATGAGCATGTCAAGGAAGTTTTCTATAATGTTTTTGCATCCCATATTTTAATTTTTAATGTAATGTACCTAATTCCAAATACAATAGACCTATATATAATATGGGTTGTATTATGTGCAATCTTATATAATAAATAATGAATTAATGTGTAATAAAGAGCATATTTTTCATATTTCGTATCAAAATAAAATTTCAGTAAATTTTTGGATTATGATTAGAAACGATATAACAAAAGTATTTGGGATAAAACTAATTAAAATAAAACATACCTAAATTTTGGAAATGTATAGAGTAATTGGATTATCAAAAAAATACATCAATGTATAGGTACAATAAGTGGATGTGGATTTAGAATAGATTTTCATAGGGGTAAAACCTGAAAACATCATGTTGAGCTAGACTCGGCCAGGAAATGGTGAATGAGAATAGGCCTTCCTACACACCAATTATTTGAAACTCCTACGGTATATTATTTTCAGAATTTACAAGCTCATTATGAACCATTATTAAGGGAACAAAAAATTCTCATAAGTGTATAAGTTAGTAAATAGACCATGGATTACATAGATTAAAGACAATAAATTCATAAGTTAAGAAATAAATTTTATTTATAAGTTATTCCATTAATTTTATTTGATTCCCATTTTTGTGTTTAATGTTTTAAAAATACTTGTCCTTAATTTTCCCATTTAATTCTCTAATGGCCTAAAATAAGAGTAATTTGGTAAACAACTAATGTGAAGGACAATGTGATGACTATCCAAATGAGATTCCCAACATGAGGGGAGTTGGAATAGAAAAAATTATAATGATACTCTATTAAATGACTTGAGTTACTAATAGAAAACTAGATTATGAAGAGTTCCCAAATCCATTTATAAAAGAAAAATCTAAAATTTATACCTTTCTATGATAGAGGCCTCCAACATTCAATGGATCATATGATTCTCTAATCAGGAAAAAATAGATCAAATCCATTAATATGACCTTATCTGTCATTAATTTTTTTGAGAAAGATAAGGTTATAATGGGTATTTTTTGTATAGATGGAGAAGTTGATTAGTGGTGTACATTGATTAAGAATACTAATCATGGGAAAGAGATTGAAGTAATGGGGTGGAAGGAATTGTGGTAAATGTTTTTTGCTGAATATTTTCCTCGCACTCTCTGACACAAAAAGGAATGGTATTTCCTTTCCCTTGATAAAAAAGATGAAGAATCTATTGGGGCATATGAAGAAAACTTCACAAGACTTGAATGATATTCCACCTTCGTTGTTATCTCTGAATTTCATGGTGAGTGCTTTTTTAGTTGGCTAAGACCTAGACTATGAAAATCACTAGCGATCTAAGACATTGATGTATATGAGTTATTTTTTTTATGTGAACTAATAATAAAAACAGAGGTCAGTGAATATCAAGTGTATCACTATGATAATATGTGGAAAGTGGAGTTTAATTCTAGCAGTCTAATGAAAAAATCTAATGGTTCCAGGAAATTTCAACATTCCACTTGTCAAATGTGTGGAAATAAAAACCATATAAATTTCTTAAGGTGGTTGAGGACATGTTATAGGTGTGGGATGTAAGGGACAAAATCTAGAAATTACCAATGGGAGAGTTCCACTAATTTGATGGAGGAATGAGATTATAACGACCCATACATTACATACATTTTTAGTACTTCAAAATTGAAGTACACTTATTACAACATATAACAAAACCATGAAAGGACCATATAGGTATAGTTTCTTTAGAGACTGGGAAACATAAACAACTGGTTCATAAAGCATCTACATTGTCTCCCATTTATTTCATCATATCTATAGTCCCTTTTGGAATATATTACTTAATAACCTTCTTCATGACCTGGGTAAAGAAAACATACATAAGGGTGAGCTCAAATGCTCTGTAAGGGTAAACAAAAGAAATATCAATCACATCATATTCATAAGAACATAACATTTTGGAAATCTTACCCTGCAAAAGAGATCATAATTTCAGAACATCGGATAAATATTGGTAGTCAAATGTAGTCACAATAATCATAAATTAAAACATGAAGCTTTGTGACATACACACATAATCATAGAGAATCATTTATTATTAGTCAAGACTCATTTCCAAGACTATATTAGTGGACAAAGTCCATTTCTGAACCGAGTTCATTCCTCGTTTCAGTCATGTTTCACTGAACTGGTTTAACCTGCCGTTCCAGACATGTCTATCTCATGAGATATAAAATCTTTACCCAATGCATTTTAGGGAGATATAGGTCCCATCCCTCTCATAATAATTCCATTCTTATGTGTGCCACAAAATCATAAACCATACATCATAACATAACCCATGTAATAAAAATGGGAGTCTTAAACATCGTGACATCATAAAAAAATTCATATAAGATAAAGGCATTCATAAAAGTAATTCCATCACACCATAATCAAATCAATGTAATAATATGGATAGAAACAGAACCTTTTATTATCTTAGATGGAAAATAATTTTGATAAAACACTTGAACTCCATTCTTGAGGAAAATATCCTTTCTACTTCAAAAACACTTTTCCTTTCTTAACATGTCATAAAATTCTAAACTAAAAGAATTTGATTAAAAATAAACATGAAAACTTGTAAAGTAAGGCTCTTGTAAATAATGTTTTAAAAATCCATTCATGCCGTATAAGTTAAAAAAACATTCTTCTCGTACTTTTGTCAGAAAAGTCAAAAAGTACCTCGTATGAAAAATGAAAAAAGATTCCTTTCATATCTTTTACTAAAAACTCACCTAAGGGTAAAATTGGATTTAAACAATTTTAGGTGGATGGAAATAATATTACATATTGAGTAAACACGGATGTGGATGATAAAATACACCCCAGTAAATTCCAAAGTATAAACAATCTCAGATAAAAATGAGATTGTGATATTTCCCTTACCTTAAGTCTGATTTGCTTCATAAGTGTCTAAACCTCCTTTATAATGATTTAAATAATGTCATTGACTTATTAAATAATCATAATCATTGTTATGATATCATATAAGGTCATATTCTTAGCTTATTATTAGTAATATTTCATTGCAACTTGTTATTTGGGTTTTTATTACTTTTTGTTCTTATGCGTGTTTTGTCGAATAAATTCTTATTCTTCTTTTTAGGTTATAGATACCTCATTTCCATAATTGTATTAGTGTAATATATATCATATTTATTCACTCAATTAATTTATGTAATCATTATGCAATGAAAATCATGTAAAACGAGTCACATCACATGGTGGAGATGGTATTAGGTACGTACGCACGAGCGATGATATCTTTCCCATGATCGTGGAATTGTATTGGAGTGTATGTATACTATTTCAGAATAAATATCACTTTACAATAATCATATATATTCATTCTCTATACTATTATACCCATCCAAGTAAGGTGGTGGTGGAAAATAGATTACACCACGGCGTGGAGATGGTATTCCGTACGTACGCACGCGTGGTGATTTCGTTTTCCGTAGGATGGATAGATGGTGAAATAGGATTGTTTCATATATAAAATATCAGTAAATGAGTCATACTGATGTTATTAATTCATAATAAAAAAACTAAAGAAGAATAAGTGGAAGAAGAAATAAAGTTGAAAGAATCATTAACGGACATTGCCTCTTCTTTGAATCGCTTCTTTGAGACCTCCTTTTAGGGCACTAAAATTGGTCTTTGAATAAGACCAGGACATCTAGGATGTTTCTATGGAAGTGGAGTGGATAATTTGTCAGGTGTTGGCCGAGCTTGAAGGTTCAAAGTGATGTGAGGAAGAGAGGGAGGAGGTGCCCTTTTATAAGGGAGGAGAGGGGCACCTTTGGAAAAACAAAAAATATTATTTTATTATAAAGCCATATTCGGTTTTAAATAGCTCCAAATTGATTTATTTCGAAACTAAGGTGGGTATGGGTCGAAATCATCTCATCCAATAGAATTTGGACAAGTTTAGTTTACTATTTTATCCTTATCATTTAGATTTAACTTTAAGGTAGATAATTTTACTTTTACTGTGTCTTTTTGTGTTCTTACACTATAAGGTTAATAAAATTACTATAACAAGCCGAAAGAACCCCAAGTTGTTTATAATTAATATATATAACCTTATATAAGTCATTTGGCCGAACCTTATATTTGTTGGAATAAAATAATAATTAATAATATAATATTTGTTTTAAATACTATATTATGTCAATATTGACACTATTTAGTAATTGATTTTTGTAGAACTCATAACAGAATTATTAGATCGAAAAAGATACTTAAATTAATACTAACATGTCATATTAACCTATAAAATTGTTGTAATTCATAAAAAGTCTCAAATTACATTTATTTGGGTATTTATAACATCAATTATGTCAATATTTCATTAATAAGATAATTACTGCATCATCTTTGTGTCATAAATAAATTAAATTATTTAATGTCTAAAAATTACAAATAAAATACTATTATATAGGAACTCCTTTTATCTTTCTAATAAATACTTATAGTTGAATGTATCTTATGTATAACCCTATACTAAAAATTATTTACTTATTAAACTTTGATTTTAACTATTTTAACCCTTCTTTAAATAAATTAATAATAAATGTCCTAATCTAGTCCAAGTGGGAAAAAATGGTCATATTTTATTCCTAAGGGTGTTTTTGTTCGCATTACACTTATCCAGTAGAATTAGGACCTGTTTTAGGGTAATAATAATAACATTTTTATCCTTAATTACCCTATTTACTTTTAATCGTGGTAAACAAAGTAAAAAGTTACTATTCACCAAAAATTATTTTCATCTCCTTGAACCACATTTTAGTCCTTGATATTAACCGTGTCTCTCAGATTTTTGAAATTCCACTCACAGAAGCGGTAAAATTATGTTTTATTTAAATTTGCAAATTCTCCTAGGAGGTGGGTAAAAGACGGTGAAAAGTTCAATAAAATTTTTATATATCTAAAATTATTGTAAAATTACTCTAATGAATTAAATTGAACTTATATAGGTATTATGTATCAATTTTGACCTAAAATTAATTTACATAAAATAAATAATTATTTAAATAAATAGTCGGTTTTAAAATAGTAACCTTGTGTGTTCACTATTCATCAAAAATTGAAAGTTTCCAGAAAAATACCAAAATTTCACCCTAGGATAATTTTGATATTCGGAATCCAAAAATGAAGTCCATTTTGAGAAATAAAATTTACAAAATTTCAAAAAGTGGTTATTACAATTCATTATAGCTGGTTTTAATAATATTTTAATAGCATATCATTGTTTGGTGAAACTCGGTATTGCGTACGATGCAAGCTATCAAGGAAGGTTGTGATTGCATGTAAAGCAAGCCAAGCTAGTGTTGTGTGTAGTAAAATATTCCTTTGATGATTTATATAAAATAAAAACAAAATATAAAAGACTCGGGTGTTACATTCTACCCCCCTTAAAATGGATTTTGCCCTCGAAATTTGTCACTTGTAATAAACAGATGAGGATACCTCTCCCTCATCATATCCTCAAGCTCCCATGTAGCTTCTTCTAATTAGTGGTTCCTCTATAAAACATTCACCAAGTGAGTGGTCTTGTTCCGTAGGACTTTTTCACTACGATTGAGAATCTCTATCGGCTGTTCTTCGTAAGAATGATCTTCTTCCATCGGTACAACTTCTGAGCTGAGTACATGTGAAGGATCGGGTATATACTTTCTCAGGAGAGATACATGGAACACATCGTGAACCTGAGAGAGATTCAGTGGAAGTACCAATCGGTAAGCTACCTTCCCAACACGATCCAGTATTTCGAAAGTACCAATATACCTAGGGCTCAACTTTCCTTTCATTCCAAATCTCATTACTCTCTTCCAAGGAGATATCTATAAGAACACTTTATCACCCACTTAAAACTCTAAGTCTTTTCTTCGGTTGTCAGCATAACTTTTTTGTCGACTCTGTGCTGCTCTTATGTGTTGTTGAATAGATCAGACCTTTTCTTCCATCTCATCAACAAGATCTGGTCCTAATAGCTTTCTTTCCCCAAATTCATCCTAGTAAGTTGGAGTCCTGTATTTCTTTCCATAGAGAGCTTCATAAGGATCCATCTGAATACTGGGGTGAAAGCTATTATTATAAGAAACTTCCACCAAAGGTAGGTGTTGATCCAAACCACCTTTGAAATCCATAGAGAAAGCTCTCAACATATCTTCTAGAGTTTGAATATTTCTCTCAGACTGACCGTCTGTCTGAGGATGATAAGCAGTGCTGAAACTCAACTCTGTATCCAGAGTATGCTGAAGACTTCGTCAGAACATTGAGTTAAAACTCAGATCCCGATCAGATATAATAGAAAGTGGTACTCCATGAAATCTTACCACTTCCTTTATATATATCCTGGCAAGCTTATCCAAAGAGAAATCCACTCAAATAGAAATGAAGTGTGAAAGCTTTGTAAGACGATCAACTATGACCCAGATAACATTATTGCCTTTGGATGTTTTATGAAGTCCTGTGACAAAGTCCATAGTGATGATTTCCCATTTCCATTCGGGTATGGGTAATGGTTGTAACATCCCCTTAGACTTATGTCTCTCAGCTTTAACTTTTTGACAAACCAAGAATCGAGAGACATATTCAGCAACATCTCTTTTCATGTCATCCCAACAGAAGTACTCTTTCAGGTCCCTATACATCTTCGTGCTTCCAGGATGAATAGCGAATGAAGAACTATGAGCCTCATCCAGCAGCTCCTTCTTTAATTCGGGGATGGGAGGAACACAAACCTGATTCCTGAACTTTATTATCCCATCACAATCAAGGTTGAATTAAGGAACATTTCTCACCTTCTTTTGTAACTCTACATCATCTTTATGTGCCTCTTTAATCTTAACATGTATAGATGGTTGAACATTCATTTGAGACAGATACGATTTTCCCCCTTTCATTATAATTCCAAGTTACATCCATTGTAAATCCATAAATATTGGATCTCTTGTGATCCTAATCATGTATAAACTGGCATGGTCTTGTCGACTTAATGCATCTGCCACCTTGTTTGCTTTCCCAAGGTGGTATTGAATTGAGCAGTCGTAATCCTTAATCATCTCCAACGATCTTCTTTGGTGCATATTCAGCACCTTTTTTGTGAAAATATACTTTAAACTTTTATGATCAGTATAAATGTCACACCTTTCTCCATAAATATAATGCCTCCAAATCATTAAAGCAACTATTACCGCAGCTAACTTCAAATCATGAGTTGGGTAATTTTTCTCATGGATTTTCAACTATCGTGAAGCATAAGCTATCACCATATCATTTTTCATAAGAACACACCCCAATCCCTTCTTGGATTCATCACTGTAGATCACAAACCTTTCTCTGCTACAAGGAATTTTGAGCACAGGTGCACTGGATAACCTTCTTTTCAACTCCTTGAAATTATCTTCACATTCCTCCATCCAAACAAACTTAACTCCTTTCCGAGTCAACCTGGTGAGTGGATTAGATAATCGTGAAAAATCATTCACAAAAGGTCGATAATATCCAGCCAAACCAAGAAAACTTCGGATCTCAATTACTGTTGTTGGTCTCGACCATCTTTTGATAACCTCTGTTTTTGCTGGATCCACAAATATCCCCTCTTTTGAGATTATGTGTCCCAAAAATGAAACTTTTTAAATCCAAAATCCACACTTGGTAAATTTCTCATAAAGCTTCTCCTTTCTCAGGGTCTTCAATATAATTCTCAAGTGATCTTCATGTTCTTCCTTGATCTTTGAATATACAAGAATATCGTCTATAAATACTACCACAAACTGATCAAGATAGTCTCTAAAGACTATATTCATCAGATCCATGAAGATAGCAGGGGCACTAGTAAGACCAAATGGCATCACTATAAATTCATAGTGTTTATACCTTGTACGGAAAGCCGTCTTTTTTATATCCTCCCTTTTGACCCTTAATTGATGATACCCTGAACGAAGATCGATCTTGGAAAAGTATTGAGCTCTGCGTAGTTGGTCAAATAAGTCATCAATGCATGGGAGAGGATATTTGTTCTTGATAGTGATCTTGTTATGTTCTCGATGATCAATGCATAGTCTCATTGATCCATCATTCTTCTTAACAAACAGAACATGTGCTCCCCAATGTGACGCACTAGGGCGTATGAACCCCTTATCAAGATTCTCTTGGAGTTGCTTCTTCAATTCCTGCAACTCAATTGGGTCCATTCTATAAAGTGTCTTTGAAATAGGTAAAGCACCCGGTATGAGTTCTATTGAAAACTCAACTTCACGATTTGGTGGAAGACCCAGCAATTCCTCTGGAAAGACATCATCAAACTCTCGTAAAATGTGAATATTCTTAATTGTGAGATTCTCACCAACCATTTGAGATAAATAACCTTCATTTAGTGGAATCAAAACCCATAAGATGGAAGAAATTTCCAATGGAAGGTTATGTTCATCCTTGCATCGATAGACGATCAAAGATTGATCTGGAATATGAAATGTGACATCCCTTCTTTGTCAATTGATACGAGCTCCATATAGAGAAAGACAATCCATGCCATGAATCACATCAAATTCCACTATAGGGATGATCACAAGATTTGTAGGAAGCACATTCCCACAAACTTCAATCGTAGAAGAATTATAAACCTTTTATGCGACTGTTGTGCCATTAGGGGTTGTCACAGCTAACTCAACATCTAATTGTTGAGGTAATACGGTGATACTATTAGAAAATTCTTCAGAAATAAAGGAGTGGGTGGATCCAGAATCAAATAAATCATTTTCTACTTTAGAGTGGATGGTAAGTGTACCTTTCACCACTTCGTTATCGTACTCCACATTGCTGATAGAAATTGCATGTGAGTTTCCTTTTTCTTTAGCCTTAAGAGTTTTTTGACGTCGATCATCATCAACAACCCTTGGATTAGGGCATTGATTGGCATAATTTCCCATTTCCTTGCACTTGTAACATTGAAGTGTAGGAGTTGCACTCTTTGTATCCTTTTCATTGTTCGCATCACTAGACATCTTCTTCCAATCATTGCGGCATTCAAATGCCCGATGAACTTCCTTTACACATTTGAAACATTTACTTGTCCCTTTAAGACAACTCCCCCCATGTTTCTTTCCACACTTTGAGCATAAGGGAAAAATCATCTTCTTTTCAGTGTGCTCTTTAGATTTTCCTTTGAATTCCATTTTCCTCTTCTTATCAAACCCAATGACTGATGGGTTACTCCAATATCCATCTAAACTTTGAGAGCACATCGAACGATTTCCTCATAGCTATTGAAGTCCCTTATGGCTAACACCCTTCGAAGACATGTTTTTAAGCCATTAAAGAATCGATCGATCTTACTCTCAGGTTGGATAATAATACTAGAAGCATACCTTGCAAGTCTTGTAAAATTTGATTCATAGGTACCAACAGATTCATCATCTGTTTGCTTTAGTTCAAGAAACTCCTTCTCCATCTTTGTTCGGAGAATACGAGGGAAGTACTTATTGAAAAATATGTTCTTGAACTCATCCCATTCCATGGACTCAATTTCAACTCTTGGCCTCGTATTCTTGATAAGATTCCACCATTGATCAGCATCACCTTCCAAACGATACACTGCTAAGATGACTTTATCATATTCAGAACATTGAAGGACTGAAAATATCTTTTCAGTAGTACTAATCCATTGTTCAAAAATTAATGGATCAGTAGACCCGCTGAATGAAGGTGGACGCTGTCTCATGATTGATTCAACATAATGTTGCTCCTTCCTTTGCTCATTTGGAAGTCCTGCATGATTCATAGCTCGAGAAAGTTGTGTGAGCATGGCTACAATATTTTTCATTCCAGCTCCCATAACGTTTGGTTGCTCAGGGGTACAATCATTGCATTTCCCATCACATTCCGCATTAACACGGTTCCTTCGGGTTCCAGCAATTGACTAAAACCAAGAAGAATAGTGTGAGCAACACTAATTATAATTTGAAAACCACATAGTCATGAATAAAATTTCACACTTAAGGTCTTATCCTAGGTTATTCATGGCCATTTCTAAAACACTAAGATTGTGTTCTATGCTTATACTTATCCTTAGGATTCTTACTAAGGCTTTCACATCCTAGTTTCCAAATGTTGACTATATCGTTCCTCTAATCCCAACTATAACGGTCTGCAATTACTTCCAGTGGACTATAGTTGATACCTATCAGGGCACTCCATGGGCAGATACACCCTCTAGGCAGGACACACCACCATCCCCAGTGGCAGCCATTTCCTCATGAATCCCTTGGGCGAAGAGCCATGCTTCGTCCAACGCTCACATGTGAGAGTTCCCAAGGATCGGATATATTCATACCTCCTTTGCCTCTGATACCAACTATAACGACCCATACATTACATACATTGTTAGTACTTCGAAATTGAAGTACACTTATTACAACATATAACAAAACCATGAAAGGACCGTATAGGTATAGTGTCCTTAGAAACTGGGAAACATAAACAACTGGTTCATAAAGCGTCTACACTATCTCCCATTTATTTCATCATATCTATAGTCCCTTTTGGCATATCATACTTGATAACCATATTCCTGACCTGGGGAAAGAAAACATACAAAATTGTGAGCTCAAATTCTCAATAAGGATAAGGAAAAGAAATATCAATCACATCATATTCATAAGAACATATCATTTTGGAAATCTTACCCTACAAAAGAGATCATAATTTCATAACGTGGGATAAATCATGGCAGTGAAATGTAATAACAATAATCATAACATAAAATATGAAGCTTTGTGGCATACACACATAATCATAGAGAATCATTTCTTATTAGTCAAGACTCATTTCCAAGACTATCTTAATGGACAAATTCCATTTCTGAACCGAGTTCATTCCTCGTTTCAGTCCTGTTTCACTTAACCGGTTTAACCTACCGTTCCATCCATGTCTATCTCATGAGATATAAAATCTTTAACCAATTCATTGGAGGGAGATATAGGTCCCACCCATCTCATAATGATACCATTCTTATTTGTGCCACAAAATCATAAACCATACATCATAGCATAACCCATGTAATAAAAATGGGAATCTTAAACCTCATGACATCATAAAACAATTCATATAAGATAAATGAATTCATAAAAATAATTCCATCACAACATAATCAAATCAATGTAATAATATGGATAGAAACAGAACCCTTTATTATCTTAGATGGAAAATAATTTTGATAAAACACTTGAACTCCATTCTTGAGGAAAATATCCTTTCTACTTCAAAAACACTTTCCCTTTCTTAAAATGTCATAAAAATATAAACTAAAAGAAATTGATTAAAAATAAACTAGAAAACTTATAAAGGAAGCTTCTTGGAAATATTGTTTTAAAAATCCATTCATGCTGTATAAGTTAAAAAACATTCTTCTAGTACTTTTGTCAGAAAAGACAAAAAGTACCTCGTACGAAAAACGACAAAAGATTCCTTTCATATATTTTACTAAAAACTCACCGAAGGGTAAAATTGGATTTAAAAAATTTTAGGTGGATGGAAATAATATTACATGTTGACGAAACATGGATGTGGATGATAAAATACAACCCAGTAAATTCCAAAGTATAAACAATCTTGGATAAAAATGAGATTGTGATATTTCCCTTACCTTAGGTCCGATTTGCTTCATAAGTGTATGAACCTCCTGTATAATGATTTAAATAATGTCATTGACTTATTCCAGAATCATACTCATTGTTATGATATCATATTTGGTCATATTCTTAGCTAATTATTAGTAATATTCCATTGCTACTTGTTATTCAGGTGTTTCTTACTTTTTGTTCTTATGCGTGTTTTGTAGAATAAATTATTATTCTTCTTTTTAGGTTATAGATAACTCATTTCCATAATGGTATTAGTTTAATATATATCATATTTATTCACTCAATTCATTTATGTAATCATTATGCAATGAAAATCATGTAGAATGAGTCGCATCACATCGTGGAGACGGTATTCCGTACATACGCACGAGCGATGATATCGTTCCCATGATCGTGGAATTGTATTGGAGTGTATGTATACTATTTAAGAATAAATATAACATTAAAAAAATCATATATATTCATTCTTTACACCATTATACCCATCCAAGTAAGGTGGTGGTGGAAAATAGATTACACCACAGCCTGGAGACGGTATTCAGTACGTACGCACGCGCGGTGATTTTGTTTTCCGTAGGATGGATAGATGGTGAAATAGGGTTGTTTAATACTTATAATAACATATCCATATATGAGTGATACTGATGTTATTAATTCATAATGAAACAAATAAAGAAGAATAAGTGGAATAAGAAATAAAGTTGAAAGAATCGGTAACGGACATTACCTCTTCTTTGAAGTGCTTCTTTGAGACCTCCTTTTAGGGCACTAAAATTGGTCTTTTAAGATGACCAAGACTTATAGGATGTTTCTAGGAAAGTTTATAGGAGAAATTTTCAGGGGTATGCCGAGCTTTAAGACTCAAAGTGGTGTGAGGAAGATAGGGAGGAGGTGCCCTTTTATAAGGGAGGAGAGGGGCACCTTTGGAAAAACTAAAAATATTATTTTATTATAAAGACATATTCGGTTTCAAATAGCTCAAAATTGATTTATTGAAAATATAAGGTGGGGAGGGGTCGAAATCCTCTCATCCAATAGAATTTGGAAAAGTTCAGTTTACTATTTTAACCTTATCATTTAGATTTAACTTTAAGATAGATAATTTTACTTTTACCGTGTCTTTTTGTGTTCTTACACTATAATGTTAATAAACATACTATAACAAGACAAACGAACCCCAAGTTATTTATTATTAATATATATATCCATATTCAAGTAATATGGGCAAACCATAGATTTTTAAAAATAAAATAACAATTAATAATATAATATTTGTTTTAAAAACTATTTTATGTCAATTTTGATACTATTTAGTAATTGATTTATGTAAAACTCATAACATAATGATTAGTTCGAAAAAAGTTAATTAAATCAATAATAACATGTCATATTAACCTAGAAAATTAGTGAAATTCATAAAACGTCTGAAATTACATTTATTTGGGTATTTATAACATCAATTATGTCAATATTTCATTAATAAGATAATTACTACATCATCATTGTGTCATATATAAATTAAATTATTTAATGTCTAAAAATTACAAATAAAATACCATTATGTAGGAAATCTTTTTAGCTTTATAATTAATATTTATATTCGAATTTATCTTATGTATGACCCTATATTAATAATTATTTACTTATTAAACATTGATTTTAACTATTTTAACCCTTCTTTAAATAAATTAATAATAAATGTCCTAATCTAATCCAAGTGGGCCTAAATGATAATATTTTATTCCTAAGGTTGTTTTTGGACGAATTAAACTTATCCAATAGAATTAGGACATGTGTTAGGGTAATAATAATAACACTTTTACCCTTAATTACCCTATTTACTTTTAACCGTGGTAAAAAAATAAAAAGTTACTATTCACCAGAAATTATTTTCATCTCATTGAACCACATTTTAGTACTTGATATTAACCGTGTCTCTCAGATTTTCGAAATTTCACTCACAGAAGCGGTAAAATTATGTTTTATGTAAATTTTCAAATTCTCTGAGGTGGTGGGTAAAAGAGGGTGAAAAGTTCAATACAATTTTTATATATCCAAAATTATTATAAAATTACACCAATGAATTACATTGAAAATATATAGGTATTATGTATCAATTTTGACCTAAAATAAATTTAAATAAAATATATAATTATTTAAATAAAAAGTCAGTTTTTAAATAGTAACCCAGTGTTTTCACTATTCATCAAAAATTTAAAGTTTCTAGGAAAATACCAAAATTTCACCCTAGGCTAATTTTGATATTCCGAATCCAAAAATGAAGTCCATTTTGAAAAATAAAATTTAAAAAATTTCAAAAATTGGTTATTACTATTTATAACGGCTATTTCGAATAATATTTTAATAGCATATCATTGTTTAGTGAAACTCGGTATTGCATACGACGCAAGCTATAAAGGAAGGTCGCAATTGTGTGTAAAGAAAGCCAAGCTAGTGTTGTATGTAGTGAAAGATTCCTTTGATGATTTATATAAAATAAAAACAAAATATAAAAGTCTCGGGTGTTATAGAGATTATCCTGTCAACCCTCAACACATTGTACATTTTTTTAACTACATGTAATAAGGGAACTCTACAAACCAATGCACTAAGCTAAGGGTTTTTGGAGACAACCAACAACCACTACGGAATAAAGGGTGATATTATTCCATCAAAACCATTGAGGTGGATCCTGAAAATTATTTATTGAATGGTATCCTAGTTATTCATTCAAGAATAGAAAACATACTTTTTGGTTTTGGTTATATGAATTCTTTCAAATCATGAATGTTTAGTAGAACTATTCAAACACTACCAAAAACAATTGAAGAATAATTGTTAGTGTAAATGATAAATGGGGAAATTATTTCATCCTAAGTATGTAACCCCTCCCCTATCAAAATTTACGTGGAGAACTTTCCTAAAAACCTTTTGATACTCTGTTTATTGTAATTTGATGTAATTATGGGTATTTATTACTTTACATATATATATACTACATTAATTTACATGAGAAGTAAACCAATATTTGTATTGTGTATCATCTTATGATTTCGTACAAGTGAAATGAGTATGATGAATCTTATCTATCATCCAAATCTCAAGCATGGATATTATTTCCCTATGAGAAAGAATATCTAGCTCAAATTATTGATTATAAGGAAATGATTATCCTATAAGACATTCCCATTGTGAGGGAATACACTTCTATGTTTCCCAAAAAAATTATTAGTCTTCCTCCTAGTTAATATGTTGAATTTTCAGTCGAGAATATACCTAGATGATTACCATTATCCAAAAATCCATAAAGAATGGTTGTTATTGAACTTGAGGAGCTGAAGAAAAAATTCCAGTAGAATAGGGATAAAGGGTTCATACACTCATGTTCTTCACCTTTGGGTTTAAAATACCTCTTCATAAATAAGAAACATGTGTTAATGCAACTTTTCACTGATAATCATTATCTCAACTAGATAATGATAAAGAACAAGTATTTTCTTCCAAGATTGATGACTTATTCAATCAGTGTGATGGAGACCAATACTTATCTACGGTGGATCTTTGGATAGGTAATTATCAATTATGGGTAAAGAAAGTGTATATCCCGAAGATTACATTCCCAATAAGTTATGGGCACTATGAGTTTATAGAAATTCCATTTAGACTCACTAATGCTCCAACAATCTTTATGGACATGATGAAAAGAGTCTTTTTAGATTACCTCCAAAAGAATTGTAAGCCTTTATAAATTATATTGTAATATACTCCAAAATAGATGATTAACATGAAGAGTGTCTGATAACAATGATACAAACAATATGAGAGAATAATATTTATGAAAAGTATAGAAAATATTATTTTTTGTTGAATGATGTTTCATTATTGGTGAATAACATTACAAAAAGTGGGATATATATAGGCCCTTCAAAGACAGAAGTAATTAAAGTATGGATGAGGCCAACATCTATGATATAAATCCATAGTTTCCTTGAATTAGTAGAGTACTATCATTTATTTGTCCAAAATTTATCATGATTGTCAAACCCTCAAACCATGATTACTCAAAAGGGAGTCATGTTTATTTTTGGAATGATGAATGTGAAAATATCTTCAAAGAATTGAAAAACATATTTATCACTACACCTATACTCATACTACCCTCATGTGGAAAACATTTTAGGGTATTCAACAATGATTAAAAGAAGGTATTTGGGTGTGGTTTAATGAAAAAATTACCATGTAATAGTTGATAATTCAATGTAATTAAAAGTTTATGAAATGAAATAATCATCCCATGATCAGGAGTTGACTGAAGTTATCTTGGAATTGAAAATATGGAGGAATTATCTCTTTGGGGAGAAGTGTAAAATATATGTGAATCACAGAATCTACTATTATATATTCCCACAGAAATATATCAATATGCACCAATAAAGATGGTTAGAGCTGATTGAGGAGTATGATTTATCAATCCAATACAATCATAGGAATACCAATAAAGTGGAATATTATCTAAGTAAAAATGATCATATAATTTCATCATTGATATGAATTTAGAAGGATCTAATATTCTTAAACTTTGATAGAATAGACATGGGAATAATAAAGGAAGGATAATCATCAATCCTTTCACAATTAATTTCTCAACAGTCCCATATAAAAAGGTTAAAGGATGCATAAAGAGATGATGTGGGAATTCATAAAAATGTGGAAACTATAATAAATGGAAAATACTTGGAGTTCAATGTAAATGAAGAAGGAGTTTTAATATTTTATTCCATACTTTGTGTATCATAAAATCTTAGGTCAAACAAAGAGTTTTTGGTTTATCCGCATAGCTCAACCTTCTCCATCCTTCAAGGAATATAAATATATATCGAGATCTATGAGAGAACTATTGGTAGGATAATATGAATAATTAGATCGTAAAATATACATCAATATGTCTTGTATGTCAAAAAGTGAAGGTAGAATGAAAAAAATCTAAGGGGATAATGCAACCATTAACCCTATATTCGTGGAAATGGGAAAAAATAACCATGTACATTTTCATTGGTCTTTTGAAGACATTGAGGTGGAATAATTCTCTATGGGTTGTGGGGGATGAACTAATAAATAATTCTCAGTTCATTGAAATTGTAGAATACTTTTCACTCAATCAACATGAAGGGATATACATTAGATAAGTGGAGAGGCTTCATCAAACACCACTATCAATTGTATTTGATCGAGATATGAGATTTACCAACATGTTATGGATGAGTCTTGAACATTCTCAAAATATTGAGTTGAACATTAGAATAGATTATCACCCTCAAACTGATGTCCGATTTTAGTGGACTATCCATAAACATGAGGAATAGTTGAGAGCATGTGAAATTGACTTCAAAGGATGATGGGATCAAAATATTCCTCTAGTAGATTCGTCATACTACATTAGTTTCCACTCAATCGTGAAAATGGTTCCTTCTATAGCCCTTTATGGGAAGAGAGGTATAACACCTGCATGTTAGGATGGTTTTGGGGAACACAAACTATAAGGTCCTAAAATGCTCTAGGAAATCTTGGAAGTGGCCAAGACCATTCAGCAGCACATCAAGGCTTCTCATATTCAAAAAAAAAACTATGTCAAAAATCTTTGATGAGAGCTAGAGTTTGAGGTTGGAGACAAGGTATTCATATTCATATAACCCTGGAAAAAAGTAATGATATTTAGGAAGAACGTAAATCTTAGTCCAAGATACATTGGTTCCTTTTAGATCCTTGATCAAATTGAAGAGGTGAACTATCGACTAGACCTCCCACCTAACCTATCTCAATGTATATCACGTATCACTATTGAGGATGTACATGCCATACCCCTCAGATGTACTCAATCCAGAAGTGGTACCATTGGAGACCAATCATTCCTATGAGAAACAGCTGATAAAGATCTTATATCATAAATAAAAAGTGTTTGGAATAATACAATGAACCTAGTGGAAGTGCAATGGGGGAAACACAAGTTTGATAAAGCAGTATGGGGACAAGAAGAAATGATACATCTATTTTAGTGGGTGAAATGAAAATTTTTAGGGAAAAGTTCCTTAATGGGGAATATTTTAACAAACCAAACATTTATAAATAAAATCCCTTTTGAAATTAAATTAAATGAATTATTAAATATTTTTGGATATTGAAAATAAATTCACTTATTTTGTTTAATTATATCATATTGTATTTAAAACACTGTTAAGTATCATTACCATTTATAATATAGTTTTTTAATAGCGATCATATGATTATAATAAATATAGGGTTTTAACAAATCTAATTCACAGAGACAGAGGAAGTATTACCTCAACCATTAAGAGAATACCCTAAAACATCTATTTATCATAGATTTCATGTAGGATGTCGTCACTAGGACTTTCCCTTGACCAAACGCAAGATGTGATCTAACAACTTAACCAAGAGAAAAAATGTTTATGGGAGAAGTTCAAGATCATTGAGATCATGACCCAAACCATGTAAGTCAAACCATCCAATGAAAGCCTCTACTTCCCACACCATACTCTTAGGGTGTTTACTAGTTTATTAAAGTGTTATATATCAAAACCCTAAAATAGGAATATGTATATTTTAAATTCAATATACTAATGGTTCTATTTACTTATTATTAAATTTTTTTATTTTGATACCATAAAACAGAAAATATATTTTAAATTAATATTGAATTTCAATTAAGACATTCATTTTGATGAAATAATGGTTTTTTTAATTAAATAACGTTTTAATAAAATATTATTATTAAATAATTTTTATCAAATATAAATTATCATAAATTATTTATGAAATCAAATGTACTTTTTTAAGTGTTCGAAAGATGTTATGGGTAATACCCAACATTTCTCAACAAATATTGATTCTTATATTAGAAGTGTAAATTCACATATTTAAAAAACTATTTGGCTAAAAAATATTATTTTTTGAATTATGGAATCAAAATTATCAAATGGTGAATTTTGCATAATTTTTTGAGAGGGTAGAATTTTGGTTAAAAAAATACAATATAAATACATTGCGTATATTATGACATCATAATGACCGAAAAATAATGTAATAAATACTATTAATTATATCCTCAATCAGATATATGTTTCATGTTCAAAATAATTTTATTTGATTAATTTTATAAATAGTGTATGTAACCTCTAAAACATATATTATAATTTATGGTTTTAAAATCATTTCATTAAGGACATGACTCACTTCCACATTAAAAAGGGTAATATTTTAAAAATTTTATACCGTTAACTTATCAAATAATTTAAACCACCCTTGTTAGGTAGAAAACATCGGATAAAACATGGGAAGGTTTGTGATTTTTGTTATTTTATTATATACAGTCCAAAACCTGAGTTTGAGAAATAATATATAATTCCCCACTCATATACTGTATAAACCCACCCAGGGTCACATTTATCCTCACTAAAAAACATTGGATCACATCCTTACTCTTTAATCTCCTCTCTAGTGTCCTCCAAATGTGCCTGTAATATCTTAATAAACTCATTTCAAGCATTTCAAATCAACTTTTCAGGGTTAGGGATCTCTCACTCTTTCATTTTTATCAAGAACCTCTTTTTTCTAAGGTCATGTAATTCCATTTATTCATTTTGATATATATTCTTCCATATCTCCTTACTATCCATTGTTTTTTATAAATGATGATATTCCCATTGCACTCTAAATATACCCTTCCATGAACCTTTACGTACACCCATTACCATGAAAAAATATAGTAATATATCATCTTATTCTCCTATTTATTCAAGAATATTTATTTTCATATGCATTTTATATCCATTTCCTAATGTTGGTATATATTCTACCATGTCCCCTTTACTTACCTTATTATTCCTAAATAATGAGAGATCACTTTCTATTTTATGAAGCCCTCCCATGAGCACTAATATTCCCCCGTTATAATGCCGAAATTTAACTGTGGTTTTCTATGCCAAGAAATTGTAAAGTGAATACCCATACACATTTCCCATCAAGGGTGTTATCCTTTATAAACATATAGTTATTTTATTGTGGACTTGCATGTATGAATTCTACACTCATTGATAGTGGAATAGAATATGATGATAAATGATTCTATGTTTTATAATCTATGTAGAACACTTAAGCATGAGAATGAAATAAAAGTGATGGGTTGGGCCAAAATTATATAGTGCTCCATTGCATTGGGTAATTTTTAGTCCCATGGGACATCATGCAAGGGATTATGGAGTAAACAAAATATATCAAGGGATTGTTTCCATAATTATTTCATTTATGTAATACTTTTACTTTGTTTAACATGTAGTGATTAATTTTTTTCCACATTTCCCATGTGACCTTTATGTTATCATGTTATATCATGCCGCATTGAACAGGATTTTAAATCTCACCCCTTTTATGTATCATTGATACGTCTATTGTCTAACATGTAATGATTTCTTTATTTTTTTCCATTATTACACCCTTACTAGTCTTTTTACCTCACCGATTTTTAATGTATGTTCCCATGTTATCCCATTCAATTTTATGTACAATAGATAATATGACCATGTAAATAAATTTTACAATAATTTTATTGTATCCCATTTCTTAAGTTGTTATTTAATGTACCTAATTCCTAAATACACTATAATTATCGATATTACATGTTGTATTGTGTATGATCTTGTGTAATAAATCATGAACTAATGTGTAATAAAAAAGAAGGGTTCTCATATGTCACCACTTCATTATCGGCATCCACCACAATGGTTGTGATGGAATATGATCACCTTTTCTACCATGGACATTATTGGAATTTATTATCTCTAACAACCCTTACTTGAGGATTGTGATCTACATAGTGTCTTTATTTCTTGTAATTGAAACATTATACAATAGGTTGAGTATTGACTAGAGTATTCTTATCATACATCATGCAGGTGGGTTTCTCCAATAATCAATCACTATATCGGCGCCCTTCCTTTATACACCCTTATAATTTCCTTATCCCCTTAAGGTAGTTTATAGGATTCCTTTTCCATCACTTTAGATAAGTTGGATATTGTACTTTATTCCCACCATTAGATTTATCTATTTTACCACACAAATTAAACTCAAATTTATGCTTATTATCCTCAAGGAAACCATGATATATTTTGACCTCCATTTTGAATTTGAGGGAACATCAGATAACCTCCTCATAGCTTTGAAAATCTTGAATTGCTAGAATTTTTTGTAGAATCAGCTTCATCCCACCAAATAAGTGGTAAAATTATTATTTGAAGGTAATGAAAATGTAGGTGGTGTGTCATGAAAGTATTATGAATTTTTCCTTTTATTACCCAATATATTCATCATATTATTTGTTTTAGAGAAAGGAAATCCCTCACCATTTTAATTCAAGGAGTGTGAAAAAAATATTTGTCGAAAAATGTTTTCCATAATTCCTTCCACCCCATAATTTCGATCTTTTCCTCAGGATTTCTATTCTTGATCAACGTCCACCACTGATTAGCTTCTTCTTCTATACAATAATCATCTAGTACAATATTATATTTCTTAGAGAACTGAAGAATGAATAATATCTTCTTAATATAGGTAATACATTGTTCTATAAATAAGGGATCAAATGATCCATTGAAATTCAAAGGCCTTAATAACATAAAGGACTCAATTGCAGCATTTTATTTCTTAGGGGGGTTTGGGTGTTCCTCCTGATTCATGTTTCTATTCAAAACCTGATTCAATTGAGATAGTGTCATCATAAATTTTGTGATTCATGCTCCCAACGAGCCTATACCTGAGTGGTAAAAGATATTTCATAGAATACATAATTCAAAGGATAGAATCTGTGTGGGGGTGGATTTTCAAAGATATTCTAGTAGATCTGTTGTAGTTACTGTAGTGGGAACTATAGTACATACTTTAGCCAGAGAACTATTCATCTCATTTTGGACTATGGGCCTCGGATTTGGGCCTCTGGACGACTGGTCCATTGCATCATCACATTCTTTTGGGCCACAGTTCTTTCAGAACAACTCAAGCCTATGATCCTAGAGCATTTAGGCTATAAGGACTTAGAAGCTACCCAAGAAGACCATATAGGAGCAGATATCAGAAGAGAATTTAGAGTAATTTCCATCCAGCAATGTAGAGAAAAATGTATTATAAGAATGATAGGGTGTGAAAGTATCCATTAGTACCAAGTACCATGTTTCTATACATTTGGAAATTCTTGTCAATAAACAATGTGTGTTGGGGGGTTATTGCACCCATGGTATAAAGTAAGTAATCCTTTATTTATGATTTTTATTTATATAATGTGTATGGGTGTATTTTGGGAGGGTTTTTAGGCCTTTTATAATATTTTTTTGGATTTTATAAAGTTGCACAATTAGTGCACGGGTAGTGATACCCGTGAAACTCCAACAAGAATCTATTCACTGTGAGACAATGGATAATGGGTTAGTGCAAAGTAAGATGAATGTTTTGGCCAAAATCATGAGCACACCCAGTATAAACCATGCAATATTGGATTGTGTCCTTTGGAATGGCTACTCTAAGGTTTTTCTAACCATATAATAAAACCATGAAAGGGGTTCCTTGCAGTAGATCCTAGTACATTGGTTTCCTCACTGTGTGACTAACCATGCATAATTTAGAAAAAAGATCCATAAAAAGTGTATCTAAGTAGAGATTATGTTTCAACCCCTAGTTTTTTCCCAAAAATTGACCTAAATCTGGATTCACCCCCCCAAGATGTATAGGCTTATAAAATCAATCCATAAGTGATAAAAAGTCTTCTCTTTGAGTAGTGAATCAGGATTATTGCAATAAGTCATAGTTTATGGTAGTTTATGGTTCTTTTTCCTACATGAAGTTCTCTCTATCTCTTGGATATAGTCTACAATAGATATATCTTAGGAGTTTAGTTCCAATAATGGTTATATTTTACCTTTTTGATGATATGGGAATAGATCTACGAAAAGTTTTTTAAGATTAAACTTGAGTTCGTTGGTGTTTGACTTTTGTTCTTAATTTTCATTCTAATTCTTGAGGTAGGTGGATTCAATATCAAATCCTATATTTAGAACATTAATTATTAGTTTCAATTTGATAAATTTGATTTAAATTTCTTGTAAAATTGTTTTTAATATTTTTTTGGAAACCCTAATTGTTGATAGTTTATAGAGTTCTGGAAATTGAGTGTATTTTTAAATGTTTAATTAGTAACATGATTTTAAAATAATGATTTTAAAATGGATTTTTTGATACAAAAAAAATTATTTTTATTAAATGTTTGGTATTATTTATTGGTTTTCCAGAAAAAAGAATTTTTATTGAAATGGTTGTTTTGGAATTGATTTTGGAATAATGATTGTGTGTGTTCATATTCATTTAGGTTGGATAATGGAGTGAAGTTTACCCCCATTAAAACAAAGGGATGTATAAGGTAATGATGTCCCCTCTATCAAAATGGTTCAATATGTGAATTCCTAGTGATATATGACTCACCAATCATGAGTATAGGGAGGTCCATGGTTGCATGCATGGTTGGATTTGATATATGTGAATTGGAATGAGTTATCGCAAAACAATTATAAAATGGTTGGAAAGACTATGTGGTTTCTTTCCATGGAACATTGTGTTGTTTTGAGAAAATTATTTTCTTATGGAAATTTATTTATAAAATACAACTAATTATTTTATATAAATTTACTTGCATAAATGTACTAACATTTATTATCAAGGTGGAGTGAGTAGGGATTTCATTTGGGGAAATCCAACTCATTTTTATTTCTCATCCCTCCTTTATAACATCGGTTCTTTTACATCTATCATTTATTAGGACATAGGAAAATGTATATTACCACACTTCTCTAGTTGTGAATTGTGATACTCGGGCTATTTTTTCACGTAGTATCATGGAGCATATTGGGGGCTAGGATTTATGTTTTCATTCTTTGGGTTTTGTGTCTTGGTCTTCTGTTTTGTAATCTAATGGATATATTCATCCGTTGTAGTAATCAAAATAATTTATTTGATATCAATTGTATTTATTTGAGTTATTTTACGTTTTAATAATGTATCATATCGTTGTTTTTTTTATGGAATTAGGGTAATGGTTTTTTTTCTCCAAAGGAAAATAATCCCGCACTTGTTAATTAAGCCCTCAAATTTTTTATCCATCCTATGGCGTCTTGGGGATGTAACATAAAGCCAGGTAATGTCCTTTCACTTTCTCAAACCAATAATGAGGGGAGGGATGTTACAATTGGTATCTGTCTTGGTTGTTCAAAATATCTTTGTGGAACAAGTGGTCATCAGTTCTATAAGTCTGGGAGTTGAAATTAATTCTAGTATATTCTTTATCTTTGGATGGTATAAATGAGGATGATTTTCAAGACATGAAATGTAGAGCATAAAAATATATAGATAAATTTTTAATGCTTAAATTCATGTTACCATGGGGTTGGTTACATAATTATTTTTGAGACACTTATAGGATTTGAAATATCATTTTCATGGGTTTAGATAATGAGATGAGCATAACGTACATCATAGAAATGACTTCCCACATGGAGTGCATATTTCATTTTGAGTAATGATTTATGATATGGTGAAAATGTTTTTATTTTTTGAAAAAATTTGAAATGGTTTTCAAATATGGGATTTTAATAACTGAATGATTTTGGAATTTTTAAATTGGTTTAATTTTCAAAAGAATTATTAAATTTTTAAAAAATGGTTGACCATGTAAAATGTTGAATTTTGTAATGAACTATTGTGATATTTGTGATGCTGTAGAATTTGAAATTTTTGGGCCTTCTATTGAAAGAGAGTGAGACTTATTGTATTTTTTCTATTTCTAAATAATGGAACCTATTAAGCATCACATAAACCAAACAGATGACACTAGTGATAATGTGGTTGAACCTAAGCCACATATGATCCAAAAACTATTTCAGAGTATAGTCCACTATTTTCAATCTTTGGATACGGTTAACATAAGGGATGAACCAATGTATGTGGATCATTTTTTTAGTTCCATAGATAGAATCCAGTCAACTTTCGAGGTAATTTGGAACAAAAAAAGGTTAATGTGTGGCTGAATAAGATGAATCGAATCATCGATTTCTATGACACAATAGCATAGTTGAAATTAAAATTGCTGATGTATATGCTGGGGGATCTTTCTCACAAATTTTTGGATCTATCAATATAGGCTAAATAAGACAAAATCCTTTCATGTGAGGATTTTGAATAATTGTTCAGTAAACAATTCATCCCTCACTGGTTCATCATTGTAAGAATGATACATTTCTTCATCTTGAAAAAGGAAATCCACATAGTGAAAGAGTATATGGATAAATTCATGAATTTTGTTCAATTTTCACCCCATGTTGATGCTAGTGCATCCTTGAAGGAACATATCATTGAATCAGGGACGAGGTATGAGATTCTCTTGACGATTATCATTCTATGTCTAAAACATTATATAAATATGGTTAATAGAGGGATTTTTAATGAATGAGACATCTCAAGAGATACAGGTGGAGGGAGTATGTTGATACGTATAGGAAATAGTGGGACCTCTAATGTTGGGAACATGAAGAAGAGGGGCACCTATTTCTAAGGTGGGAGCATGGCTCAGAATAAAAAAGATATACTGCAGACTCCACCTCCAAAACTAAAGAGAAATCCTTGATATTTTCAATGTGGTTCATTCGATCTCATAAAGTGATAGTGTATGAAATGACCTAGAAAATACCACTATTACAATCATACAGGGAATGTTTAGCTCCATTATCGTAGTGCTATGGGGTCATGAATTCATGACACTTCTCAAGTGTTGTAGGCAATGTATACTTCGACTAGGTGAGGGAGGTAGATTTACACTCAGCAGCAGAACATAGATATAAATAGTGATTCTTCAAATAAAATTACTCCTCAAAAAGGGAAATATCAAAATAAAAATAAGGAACAAAGTTCCATGAAAAAAATTATATGGATCTAAGTAGGTTATTCTAGATGATCAGTTTAGATCATCGATGGCCAGATGTATGGTTAATTTTAATTCTACCCTTATGAAAGATATAGTCAATATGGGTCCATCCAATTACTTTATTTCTTATCATGGTATTGATTTCTTGCTTTTAAAAGTTGATCTGATTCCCAATGTATTGAATCTTCAATCTTCTCTTCACTAGAGAGAATGTCAAGTGTTTATGTGTATAGTGGGTTTCGTAACTATTGATGAAGCTGGGATAAAATTGAATTCCACCATTCTTTAGATGGATGTCTATGATATAATCCTTTGTATGGATTGGTTGACAATATTTAAGGCACACATCGGTTGTTATATGATAATTGTCAGTTTTACAACAGACAATGGCAACGACCATCTCTTTTGAGGAGCAATTTATGTAAAGACATGTGTAGCATAATTTTTGGGACTAGAATTTGGGACGATCTTGTACCAGTTAGTGTATTTGACTTTTTCATCGATGGAATAGATCAAGAATAATAGTTTTATAGAAGTTTTTTATCAGTTTATAAATGTTTTTCCCCTAAATTTCACAGGGTTACCACCTATATGGGAAGTGTAGTTTACAATTAAACTCATTCTAGGGAGTAGTCTTATTTTCCTTCTGTATTATCAGATGTCACCACAAGAATTTAGGGAACTGAAAGTGAAGTTAGAATATATATAAATAAAATTCTTCATTCGGACAAGCATATCTTTATGGGAAACACTAGTCTTGTTTGTCAAAAAGGTGAATGGAACTCTTTGGTTGTGTGTGGAATATCATAATCTGAACCAAGTTATGATTATGTATTGTTATCCACTTCTATGTATTAATAATCTTTCCAATCAACTAAGTGGATCTCATTTTTTCTCTTATATTGACTTCCATTCATGATATCATCAATTGTTAGTTTGGAAGTTGGATATTCCAAGGACATATTTCAGAAGAAGATAGGACCAATATGAATATGTGGTTACACATATAGGTATTATGAATTCACCAGTGGTCTTTTTGGTATTGATGAATTAGATATTTTATAAATATTTGTATTTTTTGTAGTGGTTTTTTGGGATAACATATTGATTTATTCAAGTAATGGGTTTTAACAAGAGCAACACTTAGAGACAGTATTGGGAATCTTGAGAGGTCATCATCTGTATACTAAATTATAAATGTTTTATTTTTGGATACAAGAGGTATATTTCCTTAGCCATGTTATTTTTTGAAATTGGTGTTTCTATAGATCCATAAAATATATAAGCTCTTATCTCTTGGAAACCACTAAAGAATGTCTTAGAGGTATACAATTTCCTTAGAATGGATGGTCATTATGAACATTTTGATCAATATTTATCAGGACTAGAATAACCTATAACTACTTTGACAAGGAAGAATGTTATATTTCATTGGAATGATAAATTTTAGAAGTATTTTTAAGAGACTGATGTTCACCATATATCATCACAAACATAGAATTTTCCATAATGAGGAAAAGGGTATGTGGTGTATTATAATGATTTAGGAACTATATTGGGATTTGTTCACATGAAATAATATCATTATGTCGCTTATGGATCTAGACAGTTATGGTTTCATGATAATAACTACACAAAACACAGTTTAATGATAGCTAGCTTAGTCCATGATTTGAGGACATGGGGTCATTACCTATTTGGTAAGAAATTCATAGTTTTTATGAATCATAAAATTTTAAAGAATATTTTCTTACAAAGAAACTTGAATATAATACAAAGAAGATGGATAGTGGGCCTATTTTTTAATTTAACTTGATGTATTTGGAGAGTAAATGAAATTTAGTGATAGATTCATTAAGAATACAATTATATGCTTAGTTACCAAAATGATATTCAGATGAGTGGTAGTTGATGTCAGTTCTATCCAACATGAACTTGGAATATGAATACTAGGGTAATGTTGCAGTTTTCTTTCTACTTTATTTTTTCCGAGATTTGGTTGTGATAGTTAAATGGGAACAGAAAGCCAATTATGAATGTGTTTCTGTGAGGTAAAAAAACTATGGTGTGAAGACCATTGAGGGATGAAAGCTATATGTGACTTTATTATTCTATTTTTGAGATCAGATACTCATACCAATATCTTAACTGGAACAACATATCAATGCTTACTACTATTCTGGATGGGCTGATCTTCCTGGAATACAGAATATGTATGGGGTGTTTAAAGAACAGTTTTTAATAGTTAGTATGAATAAAAAGGTTGTTGAGTTAGTTTCTAGATTCTTAATTTTCAGCAGGTTAAGGTAGAGCATCAGCAACCAACATGTATTCTATATTCCATAACAATTCCTATTTTGAAATTGGAGAATATAACTATGAATTTTGTAACAGGTCTCCCAAGAAAATTTTTTAAACATGATTCCATGTGGGTGATAGTGGATCGTCCTACAATGTATTATTTATTTCATCCCTATTTGTGAATCTCAAATGGTGGAGGAATCATAAATAAATATATATCTGAGAAATAGTAAAGATCCATGATGTTCCAGTTTCAATCATGTCAGACAGAGATATGAGGTTTACGATTGATTTCGAGAAATCTATATAGAAATCCCTTGTGAATTAGATGACCATGAGTATGATGTATCATTATCAAACAGATTGACAGTCTAAATGGATTATAAAAATGTTGAAAGAAATGTTTCAGGCTTGTCTAATGGATTTTGGTGGCTTATGGGAAGAGAACATATTGTTAGTAGAGTTCACATATAACAACAGTTATCATGTATCGATATATATGGCTCATTTTGATGAATTTTATTAGATTCCTTGTCATTCTCCACTTTTTTGGGTGGAAATAGGTGAGACTTCACTATTTTGGATGAGCCTTGTCCAAGAAACATCAGAGAAGATTTAGTTGATCCAGAAATGGATAGAGATGGTGCATAGTCATCATAAATCATATGTGGATCATTTTCGATGCTCTTTTTCATTCATAATGAGTGATCATGTGTTCTTGAGAATATCTCCAAGGATTGTGCATCGTCATTTTGGGAAGTAGATAATGTTATCTCCCTGATACATAAGCCCTTTTGAGATACGAGAATGGGTTAGAGAGGTCAAATATTGGTCGGCATTGCCACCACGGTTTAGTGTTGTGAATAATGTGTTTCAAGTATCTTAGTTGAAAAGGTATTCACCTAATCCTGACCATGTGATTTTTTGTGATCGCATAGAACTAAAACCAGATGCTTTGTTGGTGCACATTCTAATGTGTATTATTGATTGACCAGATAAGGTCTTTTATTGGAAAAGAATTAGTATAGTATTGATTTTGTGGTAAAATAGTTAAATACCAAAAAACATAGGAAAATTATAATTAAATGGAAAATAAATAGAAAAATCACTTTCAGAGGAATGATGTTTTTCTACATTCCAAGGACAAAATGGACAACAGAGGGAAGAAGGTAGCACCATTGATTTCAAGTATCTATTTCGTTATTTTCATAATTATGTAATGTTTATTGGTGTTTAAGGGTTTGTGGGACTTTCAGAATGTCTTTTTAGATTTTATAAAGTTTAATAGTTGGTTCATGGTTAGTGAAAACCTGGAAACATCTACATGAAAATGCGCACAATGAGATAAGGTTAATGGGTTGGCGCATAGTTAGTCACATAGTTGGTCCAAACCATGAGGACACCCAGTAGTAACCATGTAATGTATAATAGTGAGATTTGGCATGGTCAGATTACATTTTTTCTAACCATGTAGGCCAACCATGTGAGGGGTTCGTTGAGGAATACAACGTCACAGAGTTAGTCCACGGTTTACCCAACCGTGCACTTTCTAAAAACATGACCCATAAAAAGTGTATCTAAGTAGGAATGTTGTTTTAACACATAATGTTTTTCAACAAAAAATTCCCAACTCAATATTTTCTCCTCTCAACTGTATTATAGGCTTCTCCTATCAATTCTTATGTGATATAAAGACTTCTCATGGGGTTTTGAAGTCGGATTATTATGTAAAGTCATCACTTATGGTAGTTTTTAGTGTATTTTCTTAGATCTACCTCTCCCTAGCTCTATTTTATCATTGATCTAGTCTGTTGTAGATATATATATAAGGTGGTTAATTCAATGCAGGGTTATATAGGTCCTTATTGATAATAGGGGAATAGATCTAAGTTCATTATTAGAAAATTCAACTATATTTTGTAGATGTTTGAGTGTCGTTCTTTGTTTTTAAACTTAATTCCTGACGTAGGTGGCTATACTCTTGACTCCTCTATTTAAAAATTGAAATCATAGTTCGAAATTGATTGTTTTTACTTAAATTGGTTGTGAATTTTTTTTAGAATCCATCTTTACTGATGATTTATAGAATATTAGAAATTGGGTATTTTTTATAGAAAATATAATAGGTAACATGATTTTAAAATGAATATTTTAATTTTATTATGTATAGAAAAGTTTTTTAAATAAAAGTGTGGTTTCATTGAAATTTTATGATTGAAGGGCTTTCAATTAATTGATGGTTTTTTGAAATGGTTGCTTTAGAATTGGTTTTAGCATAATGGTTTTTTGTGTTCATATTCATTTGGGATGGATAAGGACGTAATGTTTCACCAATAAAAATAAAAGGAAGGATAAGTGTGCGAAGCTCCCCTATCAAAATGGTTCATTAAGTGATGTCTTAGTGAAAGGATAACTCACCACTCACGAGTATAGGGAGGTCCATGGTTTCACGCATGGTTGGATGTGTGATACTTTAAATTATATAAATTATTCCAAAATGGAATTTATGAAATGGTTGGAATTACTTTATTTTTGTCTTTCCTTGCAACTTGGTGTTTTTAAAGAGAATTTGTTTCTTATGGAAATAGTTTTATAAATAGCTTGCAATTGTTTTATATAAACTTTCTTCTATAAATTTTCTAACATGTTTTGTCATAGTGGTGTGTGTAAGGACGTCCTTTGGGGAAAGTCTATTGAATTTCATTACTCACCCCTTCTCTGGAACATTAGTGCTTCTTCAGATATCATTTATTGGGAAACATGAAAAAGTAATTTTTTACAATTCTCTAGTGGTTCATCATTATACATGGGTTGTTTTTGTTAATTTAAAGAGTTGAGCATGTTGTGAGCTTGGATTTATGTTTTTATTATTTTATTTTTTTATGATCGGTCTTTCAGTATATACTTTGACGGTTATAGTATTCCACTATTGTACTTGAATGTTTGTATTGTATATAATTGGTATATATTTGTTTTGGTTTATGTTGTTATCATGAATCATATGGTGGTTTTAGTTTATATAATGTTTGGTTATGTTTGTTTTGTTCTCAAGGGAAAAATCATCCCACACATGTTTATGAAGTCCTCAACATTTTATTCCACCCTTTGACATCTTAGGGATGTAACTTAAAGAGAAGTCATGTCCGGTCTCCTTTTAAAGCCAATTAGGAGGGGTGGTATGTTACAAGTGGTATACCATCAATGATGTAGAATATTGGGATGAAAAGGTCTTGTGTAGTTTGGTAAGGTCTTTTGGTAATGTATTTGGTTTTATGCCTCTGGGCCTTCTGTTTATGTACCAGACCTTGTGCCACTAGGATTATAGGTCATGTACGGGTTACCTCTCATCCATGTTAAAAAGGGGATTATCGAAAAAGGAAATGAAATTAACTAAGGACATTGGTCCATTCAGGCATTTGGGTAGTCATCGTGTTATCATTAATATTGGTTTTTGGTATTGTTTTTCTTATTTCCACCCCTCGATTAGAATAAATGAATAATTTATTGATGAGTGAACCTAAATTATTTAATAGATAAATAAGAAACCATTAACATTAAAGGAATAACTCATAAATGACATATATTCCTTAACTTATGATTTCAAGGCTTCAATATATGTTATCCATGATCTATTTCATAACATAAAATAGTATGGTAATTTGTGTTCCCTTAATAAAGGTTTATAATTATATTGTGAATTCTTCAAACCATATCCCCATAGAGTGTCATACTGGGTTTACAGTAATGCCCATTATTATGAACTAGTTCCCAATCGATTATAGCTCAATATAGTGTTTTAAGGGTTGTTACCCATAGGTACATCTATTCTAGAGCCACATCCACTTGTAGTATACAAAAAAGGTTGTTTTTCCATGGGAAAAAATTACTCAATACTTTACCAAAATTTTAGTGTTTTTTCTGATGTTCAGTTTTATCCCTAAGGCTTTTTTGGTGTTTTCTAATCTTAGTCCAAAACATAATTGTGCATTCCTTTGATACCAATTATAACAACCCAAACATATATTAGATATTGATTCATGTTTTATTACATTAAGGCACACTTTTTAAATCCCATAAGAGTGATAAACATAATATCTTCTAAAATTAGGCACATATCATATTAACATGTTACATAGATAAAAACAATATTATTGAAAACTTCCTTAGAATGCTTCTAATATTCCACTTCTCGTTTAATACTTCATGTGATAACCAGGGGACATATATAAGAAATGGGTTATATATAAATAAAATTTAATGAATAAACTAATAATATAAAACATTAAAGAAATACATGGGATTGTATTAGCTTTAAAATGTAACATAAGAGGTCAGAATCATTATAATGAACATTTTGTATTTGTGTAACATGATATCATTAAAGTAACATCGGAATGTGGAAAAAGCAATAAAAATTAATTCAAAAGCATATGTTAAGGTTAACCACCAATTAATCATAGCATAATGTGATTTCAATAAACTCATGTGTACCATACATGGAAAATAATGATATTAGAACATTACCCAATGCAATGCAGCGCTATGTGAGAATACCCATCATAATCATATCATGTTCATGCATACATGTCCCACATTGATCATATTACATAAGAATTCATTTCATCATTATTAACCCCATTATTGAGGAGTGAGGTTAAATAAATGGATTTCCCCAATAAAATAATTATATGTATATATAGTTGGACACCCTTTAGTAGAAATTGGTTTGGGTATTTAATTTACAATTTCTTGGCATGGAAAATGCCAGGATAATTTCAGTGGCAGAACGGTGGTACATAATGAATCATGGGAGGGATTAATGAAAGTGCAAGGGGTCTCTCACCATATGGAAATAATAAGGGAAGGAATATGGATATGTAAGAATATTATAAAAAATGCAAAAAATTTATGTAAAAGGCATAATACAAAAGGGTTCTTGAATAAAATTTTAATATGAAAAAATCACAGTATAATTTTAGCAGCATAATAGAGGTAAATAATAAATCATAGAAGGGATTAATGTGAGTGAAATTATTATATAATAACTTATAAATAAAAATTTAAGTAGTAGGGATGTTTAAAAATATAATAAAAGTAGGAAACATTATAATTTAAATTAATAAGATAAAAAAGGGTGCTTTAAAGAATGTTTAGCACCGAAACATTGCAGGATAATTTCGGCAACATAACGGGGGCACATAATCAATTATGGTGGTGGGGTGGGGCTTAGTGAGATTGAAATGGGTCTATCATCAATTTAACATCATAAGGGATATAATTGGTATATGAATAATCATATACTATCAATAAAATTTAAAAAATGCATTACAAAAAGAAGATTCTTGATTAAATGGTTGAAGGAGATGATCCCTTACCTTGGGAGAATGCTTTTAAAAGTTTGAGAGGGACTCTATAAAAATTTATAACCACATTGGAGTGAACTTGGAGTGGTTAATTGAGTGATAAATATTTATTAATGTTTTTTAATGTAAATTTATGAGGGAATGGTTGGTATTCATACATAAGGAGGGGTGGTTTAAGTGGTTAAATAATGATTATTTTGTATTGAAGGCTAACTGCTATTTATGGAATTAATTCCAATGTTTTTGGTTAAAAATTAATGTTTTAAGGGATGTTAAAGTTCATTAAATACATAAAATACCCATTTAATATTGTAATTTTTCGGTATTTTATTCTTTTACTATTTAACTTTTAACTCCTTTATTATTTTACCAATATTATGGTAATTCTTTTTTTACCATGGTAACTTTTTTTATACCTAAGAATAAAAATAAAATCATTAGTTAATTTTTACCTAATTAAATAAATTGAATAAATTTTAATTTATTCAATTTATATAAATGGTAAAAATCAATTATAATCTGATATGTTTATAACTCATTAAATAGTTTTTTTAGAAAAGGTAAGATGGTGGTTTTCAAAATGGAAGGCAGGTGTTTCTAAGTGTAATAACATTTGTATTATTTCATTCCTTAAGTATATTATAAACATAAGAAGGGTTAATAAATTTTAAATAATGATTATATAATTATTTTTTCATATGAGTTATTATATTATGTAAGCATACTATTTTTAGTGTTTATAGTAAAAATAATTTGTTTTATAAAATTACCATAAATTTACCCTAAAAAATCTGATGTACTCAATTAAAAATTGAAATTTATTTTATCAAAATAATTCTATAAATATGATAAATTTAACTTTTAAATAAAATATTTATTTAATGTAATTTAATAGATTTTATGATATAGTAAACTATCAAAGCATTATAAAAATTACATAAGACTTCATTAATTTATATTATCATTTAAAAAGTGTTTATCAGATATTTTCATAACATTTATTTATAACATATAAATATATAATAAACCATTGTTTTAATTATATATTTATAGAATTTCCAAAAATAAGTTATAAAATAATCCCAATAGTCACTTTATTACACCAACAACAAAAATAAGGACCAACTATCTTTTTGATTAATGGTTGTAATTCCCACTGGCCATATTATAAATATTTCTTGTTCCTAATGGTTATATTTCCGTAAACATACACCATCTTTATAGATTTATGATACACTTATTTTCTTGTTACGGTTCTTAGAAATATTTTGATAATGTCTATTGTTTTCCTAATGCTTCTTTTCTTTTTTATGATCTTCATTCTAGTGAGAACATCCAAGGGGAATTCAATCCTATGGAGTTTGTTTTAATGAATATATTTTTCTTAAATGTTTATATCCCATTACTATTCCTCATTTTATTATTCCATATCAACACATGGTGTGTGATTTTATTATGAAATGTAAAATTATTTCTATGGGAAAATAATAAAATATTCATTATAAAGTAATAAATCTATTAATAACCTAATTTAATTTTTGGGGCATCACAGTGAGCCTCATACCATTTGTAGCTCATAAATCCACCTCTCATTTAGAAAAATTATGAATATACATAGTTCCTACATTTGGATAAATATGTGACCACCACAAACTATATATAATTCACAATGTGTAGTTATTGAAATATTACACTTGATAATTGATGCACCTTTAGCTTATCCTTTATTCTGGGTGTAGTTCTTCTTCTAATGGCCTCATCAGAAATCTTGTACTTGACTAATAAGGAATCCTATTCTTGACTGATAGGGAACATTACAGTTTAATGTCATTTAGTGAGTACTACTAGGAATCTTATTCTTAACAGATAAGGTATCTCGTGTTTGTTACATGAGGAATCCTACACTTTTCATATAAGGTATTCTATAGTTTAAAGTCATGTGGTGAGGACTAAGGATGATCTTCTCATGATTATGGCGTGAGTAATATTTTGGTCGATTCACAAGTCATCCTATTATTCAATGATATGGTATACTACAATTTAAATCCATGTAGTGTAGGCTACTAGGAATATTATGCTTGATGCATAATTCATCTTGTGTTTATCACTGGATGAATCCTACACTTTTCATATTGGGTATGCTTAGATTTGGGGTCATATAGTAAGGACTAAGTAATTTATTCTCATGACCATGGAATGAGGCATCTAATGCTTGATGCATAATGCATCATATTATTGAATGATATGGTACGCTATAGTTTAAATTCATGTAGTGAGTACTATTACACATCTTATTCTGGAAGCATAATGTATCTCATATTTTTCACAGGAGGAATCATACACTTGTCATATATGGTATTCTATAGTGTAAATTTATGCAGGGAGGACTAATTAATTCCATATCATGTTCATGGAATGAGGAATATTAATCTTGATGTATAAGGAATCATATTCTTCAATGATAGGGTATACTATAATTTAAAGTCGTGTAGTGAGGACTATTGAAAGATTCCTAGAAATAACTGGTGTGGGACATATGCATGAGTGGCCCGTTCTAGTTCAACCCATCATAGGATCTAGTTAATGAGGGTTTAGAAGAGTATTGAGGAATATTTCCAATCAAGGTACTTAGTGAATCCAAGATGAGAATATGAACTCATGACACAGAAAAGGTACAAAGAATAGTTTTTCAACTCAAGCACAACTCCCTGAACACTAGAGGCTATTGACTAGTAGTGAGGGAATATGGTGTGTTAGTGGGGAGACTATGCCCTAATGTAAAAGTGTCACACATCAGAATAACAATAAAAATGAAATATAGGATGTAGTAAATCACACAAACCGGAGATCCTAACCAATAATATAATATATAAACAATTCCATAAGTAATATCATATATAATGATTATCATGTCATTTCATGTGTTTAAAAATTACCCAAAATAGGTATAGAAGAATCAGAACAGGACATCTATCCAAAAACAAAAATGAAAAAAATAGACTATGTCGGCTAGCATCCCAAGGTTCAACTCAGTCATGTGCTCCTATAAGAAGGTAACATTAAAACAAGAAGATGCAACTGCCAAAACCAAGCTGTATATCCAGTATGTCAGTCAACCATGGTCATGTCATACAACTAATAATACCATATCAACCACAACCATACTGTATATTCAATTATGTAACATTTACCATGGATGAGCCGTATAATCAAGAATTTCAGACTCCATGGTGCCAAATCCATGGTATAGTGAACCAAGGCATCCTTGTTGAGTACTAGGAGAATCTTTATGGAAGCTCATTAACTCTTGAATTGGGTTTCAATTATAATTTCAATAGTCCATAACCATTGTGAGACCAAGAAATCATGATCCAAGGGGTATCAAGGCCCAAGGTATCCCACAAAATAAAGACCCAATCCAAAATATCATCCAAGGAATCCACTACCGCTATCATGACCTATGGTGTATCAAACCAATGGAGTCCTATGGAAACAATCATCATTCAATTAAATCATAATTTCATATCATCACATTCCATGAGTTCTTACAAATCATATAAAAATTCCCATTAAATTACATTCCATGATTTTACCCACTAATATTACAATTCACATTCAAATATTTAAACCATTCACATCATGTATTACATGGAAAATCAGGTAAACCATCTCTTAATCAATCAATTCAATTGAACTCATTTATAACTAGGCTTCCACTAACAAGGAAATCTCATACACACACCCCTTGGGTGGTTCAACAATACCAAGGCAAGGGAACACCACATGGGTAGACTAGGTTGGGGAAACAATATCCAATTAAACTCAAATGAACTAAAGGGAATCCCTAACCTATTCAAATATGTTCAATTCATTTATGAAATTTAATTTATGGGTACCCTTGGAATTTTTAGTGTGAGAAACAATATAAAATAGCTCTATAATGCACCAAAACACTTGGTAAATATATATACCACCTATGATATGTCCATAGTATAGTTTTCATCTGGTATCATATTTTGATTCAGTCTTGATCATATTAAAAATACAGAATGGATGAAGAAGCTGAAAACAGGTCATATTAGCTTACACCAAAATAGTGTAGATGATACCATGATGAATGAGTAATGAATAAAGTGGAATAAAATAATTACTAATGAAAATAAAAAATAGATTATTAGTTCGAAAATCAATATTTTAATGAAATAGCAGGATCAAAATCTATGATGTAGCTTCAAATGAGATCTTTAACGCTTAAGATTATATCCAATGAAGGAAAATGAATTATATATTAGGTTTTAACATATTTTAAATTAATTCTAGTCATTTTTTCCTCAAAATATGTTCCCTCATAGTTTGGTAACATGGTTAGACAAATCATGCACCAACCCTAGTCCCCCCACTGTATTAAGGGGTTCCCTCACATGGTTAGTGTGCATGGTTTTTCGAACCATGTGAAAACAAAGACTTAGACACTTTTAAAAACTGTAGAGGCCCTCGTAAGAGAATATTCCTCTATCCACATGGTTATCTCAAATAGTGTGGGATACTCCATCCCTCTGTTCAGGATTCTCATAGTTATAAAAACCGTATGGATTACCCCACACGGTTTCAACTAACCGTGTGACCTGTCTTGTTTTTTCAAACAATTGTGATCCGGGCTACAATCACTTCCCGCACATCACCCATACCCCATGACCAAAACTTTTATTCACATTAGGCCAATAATTTTCATTTAAATCTAAATTAATGTGATCTATGCCTCATATAAAAAATTGAGATCTTACATGAAACACTACTGCAATGATTTGTTTTACTCAAAAAGAAGAACCTTCAAGATCTAAAGATGTTCTATATCAATCATCCTTGCTGCTATTTTAGAAATATATCCTTGATTTACACTATATTCTAATTATATATCTTATAGGTTTCTTCTTATTTGTTTGTAGTATTTTACAGTTGTGATATAAAATTGTAAACACTCTATTTATTCTCCCTATCATTGTAAAAGAATCCTGGTAGAAGAACATTGGAGGATATTGTTTATAAAGACATGCTAGAGCCTTCTTGAAATGTTATTTTGCTATTATACCATGTGTTGGCTATTTTCACTCAATCATGTTTTCCTTGAAAAAATGGACTGGAAGTCCTTGAAAAAGAACTGGTCTGTTGAAAATCACCATGCTCATGGATAAGAGTGTTGGTGGAGTGGACTAGGGGATTTATGTTCCCCAAACCACTATAAATCTATGTGTCTGATGTCTTTTGGTTTTGAGATTATATCCACTTCTACTTGTTTTAGTAAAAATAACAAAAGTTGGTCATATCTTAAAGAGGGTTGTTTTCTAGGATAATAAAATTTTCGAATAACATAATTCACCCCTTATTAAGCCTTAGTGTAGTCCTCTTAAAACAAAAATTGGTAACAAAGGTTGTGACTTTTGAGATCTAATATATCAAATTATAAAGTAATAAAGATCCTCTTTAAGACAGATATTGTTTCTAATAATAGATAAGGTATGTCTATGGTTAGAGAACATTACTTTAATGGTAATAATTATGTTCACTAGAAGACATCGATGATAATTTATATGAAGAACCTTGGTCTGAAGGTCTATTTAAAATCCATGAATCCTTATGTAATTCCCACAACACAACCTAAAACATGTGATGCTAACAGTAAATCTAAATATTATTAGAAACATAAGGCTATGAATTCTATAATATCTATACTAGGTCAAGATGTGTTTAATAGGGTTTCAAAATGTCAAAAATATCAGGAAATGTGGACTACTATAGAACTTGTTGATGAAGTTATAGACAAAGTGTGGGCCCTCAGATATAATACTATCAAGATTTAGTTCAATAAATTCAAACTTCTTGAAGGATATGGCAGTACCCAGCTGAATGGAAGAATTCCTAAAGTTATAAATAATGATGTTTCTTTAAAAAACCCCATTTTTTAACATGATCATGATTTTAAAATCATAATAATTCTTCCACCATGATGAAGTGTAATCTTGACTATGATTAGAAAATCCACTAAGGAACAAAATATTAAAATGAAGGATATAATTAAAACTCTTATGATGTATAATGATAACATATAAGATTAAAATGGATACAATATATTAATTTAGAAGAATAATCCAACTTTTATTGTTTCAACTTCAAATAATGATAATAAAAGAAAATATATTCTAATATTTGAGTAATCTAATGAAGATAATTTAGATAGTTCTACTTCAAATAGTGAGATCTCTGACTTGTCTATAAAGTTCCAGAAGTCCTATAATAAGAGAAATATTTTAATGATAACATTCAATAAGTTCAAGAAACAAGATGGAAAAACTAAATTGGTAAGATGATACGAATGTAAGAATCATAGACACATCAAACTAGATTTTCCACGTCATCTATTCAAGAAAATTTATGAGAAAAAGTAATTAAAAAATGTTGGATATAAGATGAAAGGAATGAAGGACATGAAAGACACATGTGGCACCTCAGAGGTATCTAATGATGTTACATATTCCTAATCAAAATCTAAAAATTCTAATCAAAAGTGAAACATGTGTTTTATGGGACATTCAGATGAGGTACAATCCAATTATTCTTTTGAGCATGAATCAAAAATTGAAATGAAAACATCTCTTATGGGGAATTAAATTATTATTTTACCATTCTAGAATCAAAATAAGAATTTTTAAAAAATAAACAAACCTATAAAATCCCATAATAATATGGTAATTGAAAAGGAGGACATAATGATAAAATTTCAGATTTGAAAACAATGTTATAAGATTCTTATTCATATTGTGATGAACATGGTAACAAGATTGAAAATTTGAAAATAAGATTCAATGACATTAAAGATGTTGTACATGTTTTCCAAAAAGATTAAAATTACTTGAGTCATATTCTTGGAAAGAATAAATCTCATGAAAATAATTTTGGTATTGGAAGTCAAGGTGAAAACCAATACATAAAAAACTATTTTTTTCCATGTACTAATAATAAAAACCTCTCCAAATTACTTATTTTTACATTAGTGTATTAGAGAACTATGAAAATTTTTATAGTTTGAGAAACCCAAAACTATGTGGAGTCAAACATGTTTATTTTTCAAATTTTTCAAAATTTATTGATGGAATTTCTAGACTACACAAACACATTTACGTTCTTAATTATTTAGTTATTAACATTTATGGACCCAAGAGAATATGGGTACAAAAATAATTTCTTGTTTGATTTGTAATTTAAGGGAAATTTTCAAAGAGAATCATTGAAAATTAGTACATAAACTATGGATTCTCATGGAATATAAGTGGATATTTCTTAATTTAATGTCCTTCAAAAATTGGTATAAGATATGACACTTTTGGGGAGAATTATAAAGGAAAAATTATGTGATTTTTATCAATTTGAAATAAAATATCAAAATTTATCAATAATTTTCGTTATGTAGAACAATTCAGTAATAATTTGATAAGTATTCCACAATGTTTTGATGAATGTTATATTTTTCAAATAATTTTTATTCTATTTTTAAAAATAATCCTTTAAATTTTATGGCACCTAGAAAAGAGAATTTCTATACTCTAGATCTTCATTCTTAGAGTAAATAAATAATGAACTATTTCTTGGGCAAAAATCCATCAAGGTAATATTGCATCATTTTTGGGTTGATTGTGTTTGTTGACCAAGCAAGTTTCAATGGTTAATTGTCCAATTCCAGAAAAGTTGTTGACAATCCATGTTGACAAAGAAAAATGAAAAAGGAATGGACGATCTGGAGGCGGTACAAAAGAGTAGTACTAGGTGGTGTCGTTTTCCAGTGTTTGCCAAATTTTTGTGGTCCAAAATTTGGAGTTTGGTGAGCATCCCGAAAATAGGATTTCCATGAAGATAATGTTTTAATATGGAAAAGGCATGAATTTCGCAAAGAGAGGATTCATGGTTTGGAATTCGTTAGGCCCAGAAGAATGTTGACGGTGATACTTCATGATTACGTTAAGCTTCGGGAATGGAAGAGGTTGAATCACATTGCGGTGGTGAAGGAATTTTCGACGGAGCATCACGGAGAATGCATGAAGGGATTGATGGTGATGCTCTACAATTACGTCAATCTCCAAAATCATAAAATTTTCCTGATGCTTTGCGATTTTGATAGAACTTCGTCAAGAACTTTGGAGCTTCGTGATTTGAGATGATGTGGGGTTGACTTCACGGGGAAAGATTGAGGGTCGGTGGAATCGCCTATAAATAGGCCTCGACCCCTTCAAGAGAAGAAGAAGAGAAGAGAGATTTTTTCCGAGAAAATATTTTTCTCTCAATTCATGAAGGTGGTTTGTGAAGGCAGTGTGCTTTTCAAACGAAGAGCTTCACGGTGGCTAATCTAGCTCCGAGAAAGTTGCAAGATCTGCATTGGCTCAGTGAACTTCACGAGGGAAGTCACTCTGTGATGACTTGATCTTTGTGATAGTGCTTCGCGAGAGTGCTTCGTGAGAGTGCATCGCAAAAAGGAAGGATCTTCGTGAAGGCTTGTTTGAGCTTTATGAAATTGGGAGCCTCGCAAAGTAGGGAGCTTTGCAAAGTTTGTTCCAAAAGAATTGCCCAATGTTCTGGGGAAAAGGGGTATAAATCAGTGGATGAAATCTGAATTTTAATAGAGAATCTACATATAGTGGAGAATGCACTCATTAGTGGTAATGAAAAGACCTACAGGTCTATAAACTGTGTGTGGATCCCTTCTGAATGTAGTGAGAAAAGGAAGAGGAAGAAGGTTATCCTTTCTATCGGAAGTGAGCCAAAGAGAGAGAAATGGGGAGTGACCCTTGGGAATGTAGTGAGCTAACCCTATACTTTGTAAAGGCAGTGAGACTGGGCATAGAATTGATCTAGCCCAAACATTATTGGCAGTGAGCTTTAGTGGATCTGGTACAGTGGCACATCGTCATTGTATGCTCCTTGGATGTATCCTAGTGAGGGTGAACCAAGTAAAAATCTATGTGTCTGTCTAGTTTCTTCCCTACATTGCATCTAATTTATCACCCACAGATAAAGATAAAAATAATTGATAAATATAAAACCACAAGAGCAAACAAAGTGACCCTAATAATAAAGAGGTCAAGATCCAGTGGGGCAGAAAGAATTTGGAAAACGAATTTCCATACCCTGATTCACCCCCCCCCCCCCCCCTCAGGGTATCTAGGCCCCTATTGGTCCTAAAAATCTGTATTATAGGGTCGTTTTATTTTATCATATTTCTTTTCTCCAACACGGTGTAATCGATTTCTCTGGTTAAATCAGTCTGGTCTTATCATATTGTTCCCTGAGAAATGGAAGAACTTCAAAGAATTTGTACAACTCTGGGGAAATTACACATTGTAGAAGTGTTAATGGAAAGAGTGTGATTCAGTTAAAGGAATCATGTAGTGAACAAAATAATGGTTTGGATGAATCATACTATGAAAATACCTACTCATTCAATGATGATGATGGAATGAGTGGAGAACCTGATATTTCAAGTGATGTTGGAACCACTGTTGATGAAGAAACACCAAGAAGTCAAAAGTGGAAGTTGTCCACAAGGAAAAGGAATTGGATCAGAAATTGGATGAAGATCATAGATCTAAAGAAATCCAGATCCAAGAAATGGAAATTGAGGTTAATAAGAAAAGAATATTAAGTCAAAGACTTATTGATGTGATGACTGATCTAAGGGAGAAGAATGATTCTCATGCCGAAGAACTGCAAAAGTTATCTATAAAGAGAGGAAAACTCAAAGATGATGTTAAGGGAAAGAATCTGAACACAGATGAAATTTAGAATCTGAAAGCCAGAAATGATGATCTTGCTACACATCTATCTGGGCTAGTTCAGAAGAGTCAAAGTATACAACAAGAAAATTCATCCATCTCTGAATCTGTTGCTCAGGAATAATTAAACGGAAAGGGTCAAGGTGGAATGGTGAATATGATGAAACATGAATTGGAAGATGATATGAGTAGAGGGAAGCTTATTAAGAAAGGAATTGATTCCCAACTTGAATCAAGGGATATGAATATTAAAATTTTGGAAGATGATATAGAACCATTAAAGAAAGTATTGGATAAATCCAATACTAGTGGAAAGTCTAAAATGAAGGATGCCTTGCACTAACTATTTGATATTCCTTAAAACAGTGACGAAAAATGAATAAGAAATATGCTATTTCTGAAGTGAAATAACAGAATATTTTATCATCTCAAAGACCATATAGTTTGGAAAAAATCTGTAATTGGATTTGATGAATCCCTTCCCGTGCATGATATAATGCGTGCCGTGAATAGTTCAGGAGTGGAGAGAAACCAGTAGGTGCTGGAGATATGCCTAAGAGGACAGTTGCAAAAAGAAGTGATGACATCTTCTATTTCTGAGGTATTCATGGCCACTCATAAATCTCTTCTTCAGAGGCTCTGGAATACATTTCAGGCTATGAAAATATATAATTTGATAAATCTGAGAATAAGCAGAAGCATCATGAGAAATCAGAGAGAAGAATCTCTCAGCGGAAAGCATTCATTAGATACTATTTCTATGGAAGAATGGTACACACCATGAATATGTGTCAAGATTCTCAGGATCTCAATTTCAGAGGAAGAACTCAAGCTGCATCAATATCTCGGCTGAGAGATGACGAAATGAGGTATTTCTTTAATGGAAGATGTTTCATATGTTCTAATCATGGGAACTTGGCATGATATTGTAGCAAGAAGATTGCGAGAAAGGATATGAATCCAAGAAAGATATTCTTGACTCCAGTGATATATCAAGAGAAATATTAGATTGGGAGACAAAGAGGTAATTTGGATAATATGATTAGAGCCTTAGGGGAATCACATGGAGTAGAACGAATGGTGTATCACTCACCCCCTATGCCACACTCACAACCACCATATAAGAAATAACAAGAACAAATATGTAATAAAAAGGTAGGAAACTCTACTGCTATGAGTAAAAAGAATGTAAGTTCAGTGGAGTACCTACCCCCAATGAAAAATAGTGTGGTGAATCCTATATCTGATAAAAGAATGATTAACAAAGAATGCATTGAAAAATTTTCCAGTATTGTTCCACAGCAAGAAGTAGAGGAAAGAGAAAGACCCCTGCAATGGTGGAAGAAGAACGGAAAGCTGACAAGTAAAGATATTCCTACCCATAGAAGGAATCAATGGAAATGGAATTTTGGTGGAAATCCAATAAGGAAATGTGTACCGGTGGGATTAAACCCAGAACTGTCAGAAAGGCTAAGCCTACAAAGTCAACATATTAGAAAAAGACTCAGAATGTGGGTAAAGAATTCTTAGTCATATGGCCAAAGTAGTTAAAATTGGATAGGCACCTAGAAGAATCAAGGAAAGATTGTGATTCTCTACAATAAAGAATCAAAGGGTTTACCCATCGGGATCAACCGCAATCCTCATCCTGAGGATTCTAAAAGCTCCCCTCTCCCTATGAATATAAATGTTGTTAGCTGATGATTCAATTGTTTCAGGTTTTAGGGAGATATGATCCAAGGGGAAGTGGAATCTAAAGATGCAAAGTGGAGAAGTGATATGATTCAGAGTATCGATTGACTCAAATTAGGCACCAAAGTTGAAGAAGAAAGGGATAAACTAACCACAATAAGAAGTGATTGTGTTATTAACTTTGTCTCTTGTTTCCTACACTGAGTTCCAACTCAGTAGTCTCAAATATTTTTTTAATGGATCAATTCCATGAGGAATATGAGAATATATTATGTAGGAGAAGAGGAATGTTTATGGGTCTAAAAGGTGGGCCTAATCATGGAATGTGTTGCATAACATTAGGAGAGAATTCAATAACAAAATCAGATAATAGATCTATCAAAGCAATAATTTGATGACCCAAATCAGGTGTTGTCTATAGAGAGAAGACACATTTCCATAGAAGCAGCAATAATCATGCTTCTCATGCTTATCTATTTTGTTCTAACAATATGGTATCAGCTAACTATTTTCAGGATACTAAGAAGCTGCGAGAGAGTATCCACAATAGATTAACTAGAAGATCGGAAAATTATTTGAAAGAAACGACATCATTGAACTATGACCCAATGACAAGTTTTTTTTGAAAGTGATAAAGTGGTAAAAGACTCAGGGGGAGTAAAAGTGGTTGATACTGATTTATAAGATAATCAGACGTGGAAGATTGTTTCGAGGCTTGTAGATAAGAATGTCATGAGGACTAAGTGGATATATCACAACAAGATGAATGAAGATGTAATAGTGATTCCGAATAAATCACGACTAGTGTGTAAAGGATACTCCTAGATAGAGGGAATAGATGTTGATGGGAAATTTTCACCTGTTTCGAGACTAGAGACAATCAGATTAGTTCTAGCCATTGTAATGCAACATAAGTTCAATGTTTTCCAGATGGACGTCAAATCTGCATTTTTCAATGGGATTCTTGAGGAAGAAGTGTATATCGATCAGCCATATGGTTTTCTCATTCACGAGGATGAGAACAATGTTTTCAGACTGAAGAAGGCATTGTATGGGCTGAAACAAGCACCAAGAGTATGGTACTCAAGGCTTGATCAGTACCTGAAGAAGCTTGGTTTCCAGCATAGGGGATTTGATTACAATATCTATTAAAACAATGATAGTAATCAAAGGATGATGGACCCAGTTTTTGTCGATGAAATAATATTTAGCGGATTAGATGAAGCGCGGTGCAGACAGTTTTCTGAATTCATGAAAAGTGAGTTCAAAATGTCAATGATCGGAGAGCTAACATTTTTCCTTGGTCTATAAGTGACAAAAGGAAGTAATGGAACATTCATTTATCAATACAAATATTCCAAGGAGGTTCTGAGGAGATTTGGAATGGAAAATTCCAAGGATATGAAGACTCTGGTTGCTACCCGGATGAAACTATCCAAATATGAGGATGAAAAAGCAGCTAAAATAACAGAATATAGGAAAATCATTGGTAGTCTATTGTACATAACTGCGACAAGTCCTGGAATTTTTTTCCACATGCCAAGCAGCAAGATATTAGAGTAATCCTAAGGAAAGCCACATGCTTGCAGTAAAAAGAATACATCGGTATTTCAAGGGCATAGTGGATTTCAGCCTGATATATAGTGAAAAATATCAGTCTGAATTATTGGGATATACTGATGCAGATTGGGCCAGTTCAGCGGATGACAAGAAATCAACATCTGTAGGTGCATTCTATCATGGTGGCTTCTGTGTTTCCTGGTTATGTAAGAATCCAGATTGCATTTCATTGAGCGTCGCATAAGCTACGTATATTGCGACCACTCAAGCATGCACATAGTTATTGTTCATGAAGAAGAAGCTTGAGGATATGGGAGTAGAAGTGATGTCTCCGATCTAAATCCATTGTGATAAATCATGTGTTATAAATCTCAGCAAAAATCTAGTCTATCACGCAAGGACAATGCACATTGAGATAATGTATCATTTTATCAAGGAGAAGGTTGAGCAGGGAATCGTGAAGTTGGAGTATGTTCCTACAAAACTATAGGTTGTAGACATTAGGACGAAGGCCTTACCCAAGGATTCTTTTGAAAGGAATCGACTGGCTCTAGGAGTCCAGTCGACTCCCACCACCTGAAAAAGTGTGGATGTAGGACCCACCCCCTCTCCCAAAGGTCTGATGTGCTTTACCCTAATGTACTAATATGTGTTTTTACCCTGTTACAGACTACAAAGGAGATCCATTTGGGTTCGTTGACAAATATGGAGAAAACAATGATATTTCAAGGGGGAGAACGAGTGACAATGTGTGTGACAATGTTTCAATTTGACAAATCATGAATGATAAGGGGAGAAACTGACAGGTGGAGCAGCGAGATAGGGGGAGCAATTAGAAAGGAGGATAGTATTAAATCTAACGATGCTAGAAGTGATCGATCAAAGAATAGATATCTTGACATCTGAGGATCATAATAAAATCAGAACATTGATGTTGGAATGGTGAGAGAAGGTTTCCAGCTATCACCAATTGGTATTAGTGTGGTTCAACAACTGGGATCAATTTATCAATTGGTATTAGTTTGGAATAGACAATTGGTGTCTTAAATGAATTGATTCATTGATGAAATTCTCCTACTACTCTTGTTTCTCACGCCGAGCATTGGTGATGTGGGCTTAGAGTACGTGTTAAGTGAATCCTTGAATGCTATCTGAATCACAAGAGGCGAATGGTGGTAGATGATGTTAGGAGACTTAGTGATGTATCAAAGTGCAGAAAATCATTCTGAGATGAGTTGTCAACAAATTCAAAGGGGGAGATTGTTGGGAAAATATCCCTCAAGGTAATATTGTATTATTTTTTGGTTGATTGTGTTTGTTGACAAAGAAGGTTCCAATGGTGAATTGTCGAGTTCCAGAGAAGTTTTTGACAATCCATGTTGACTAAGAATAATGAAAAAGGAATGGGCGATCTGGAGGTGGTACAAAAGAGAAGTTCAAGGTGGCACCATTTTCTAGTGTTTTCCAAATGTTTGGGGTCCAAAATTTGGAGTTTGATGAGCATCGCGAAAATTTTACTTCCATGAAGATCGTATTTTAATATGGAAAAGGCGTGAATTTTGCAAAGAGAGGCTTCATGGTTTGGAATTTGCAAAGACCAGAAAAATGATGATGGTGATAATTCGCGATTACGTCAAGATTTGCGAATGGCATAGGGTAAAGCGCATTTCGGAGGTAAAGGCCTTTGCAAGGGATATTTGTAGCTAATGGGTGAAGGTATTGATGGTGATCCTCCATGATTATGTCATGCTCGACGATCGGAAAATTTTCGTGATGCTTCGGGATTTTGAGAGAATTTCAACGGGAACTTCGGAGCTTCGCGATTTGAGATGACGTGGCATTGATTTCACACAAGAAGTTTGAGGGTCAGTGGAATTGCCTATGAATAGGCCTCGACCCCATCAAGAGAAGTAGAATATAATAGAGAGTTTTTCGTAGAAAATATTGTGCTCTCGGTTCATGAAGGTGGTTCGCGAAGGCAGTGTGCTTCACGAAAGAGGAGATTTGCGATAACTAATCTAGCTCCGCAAAAGTTATGAGCTTCGTGTTAGATCAGTGAGATTCGAAAGGGAATTATCTTTGCGATGACTTGATCTTCGCAAGAGTGCTTCACGAGAGTGCATCGCAAAAAAGTAAGGGGCTTCGTGAAGGCTTGTTTGAGCTTTGTGAAATTGGGAGCCTCACGAAGTATGGTGCTTTGCGAAGGTATTTCCAAAGAAATTGCTCAGTGTTCAGGGGAAAAGTGGTATTCATCGGTGGATGAAATATTGATTTCAACAGTGCATCTACATACAATGGAGGATGAATTCACTAGTGGTAATGAAGATACCTACAGGTCTATAAACTGTGAGTGGATCCCAACAAAATTCAGTGGGAAAAGGAAGAGGAAAAAGGTTATTCTTTCTACCGACAATGAGCCAGAGAGAGATAAATAGGGAGTGACCCTTGGGAAAGCAGTGAGATGACCCTAAACCACGTAAAGTTAGTGAGCCTAGGAATCAAATTGATCTAGCCCGAACATTATTTGCACTGAGCTTTAGTGGGTCTGGTATAGTGTCACAATGTCGTTGTATGCTCCTTTGACGTAGCCTAGTGAGGGTAAACCAAGTAAAAATCTATGTGTCTTCATGGTTGCTTCCCTACATTGCATCTAAAGTATCACCCTCAGATAAAGATAAAAATCAGTGATTGACATAAAAACACAAGAGAAAACAAAGTGACCCTAATAATAAAGAGGTCAAGATCCAGTGGGGCAGGAAGAATTTTGAAAACGAATATCCATACCCTGATTCACCCCCCCCCCCCCCTCTCAGGATATCTTGGTCCCTATTTCTCCTAACACTATTTAAATGATGAAACAAATAAATCCTGGATTTTTCATAGAAAATTGGGAAGTTTTAATGTCTATTCATTAAGAAAAAATTTAAAGAGATTTAGTTTTAGATTTACCTCAACCTAAATTGAATAAAAATATGATATGGAATGCATGTCAAATAATAAAGTCAAAAAGTCATATTTTACATCAATTAAAGTTGTTTATACATCTATATCTATAAAACTAATTCATATGGATATATTTGGGCCTTCTAGAACTAAAATCCTAAGAGGAAAATCGTTCATTTATGTGCTTTTTAGTGATTTTTCTATGTTTACATGGGCTCTCTTGTTAAGTGTTAAGATTGAAGCTTGTTTTGATTTTATAAATAATTAAAATTTGGTTCAAAATAAAATGATTAAATATTATTTCTTTTAGAAGTAACCATGGGGGAGAATTTTATAAAAAAAGAGTATAATTATTATTGTTGAAAACATGGTATCAAATCAAATTTTTTAGCCCCAAAGACTCCCCAATTGAATGATGTTGTTGAAAGGAGAAATATAACATTGAAACCAATTTCTAGAAAAATGTTATGTGAAAATATCCTACCTACTCATATTTTATTTAAAGTTATAAATACATCATGTTATATCATAAATAGAGTTCAAATTAAACCTAATTTGAAGAAAACATCATATGAGTAGTGAAATAATAGAAATCCAAAAGTTGGATACATTAATGAGTTTGGATACATGGTTTATATTATAAATAGAGAAGGTTAATATTGGTATATTTTATCCAAAGGTTGGTGAAGAAATTTTACTTGGATATACTATTACTTATAAGGAATTTCGGGTTTTTAATAAAAGGTCAATGATTTTGGAAGATTCAAATCATGTAAAATTTGATGAAAGTGACCCTTTTGATCACAAAATGACTCAAATTGATGATCTAAGTAATTCTTTTGGAAAAATGATACCCAAACCACACTTTGATAATAAAAAGGATTATTTTATTGTAACTAGATTTTCCAAAACAATATCCTGAAAGGATAGATACCAATAAACCAAATAGTGTTCTTCCTAGATAGCTTAGAACCCTTAAGAACCATCTCTTAGACACAGTTAGAAGAATTTTAGATTATGGTATTATGAAATGATGGATTTTAGTGAATATTTTAGAATTATTGGCATTTTACCTCCACTGGGTCCTAATACAACAGTGAAAGTCTTAGTTGATGAGATTTTGGTAGCAATAAAAGTATAATTAAATCCATTCAAGGGGAACAACATAAGAGAGTTAGTTAATAGTACCTTTAACTATCATATTATAGGAACAAAATGGGATTTAAGGAATAAAAAATATGATCTGGGTGTGATCACTATAAATAATTTTAGACTAGTTATTAATGGACATTACTAAGAAGAAGGTACAGATTATGAAGACACCTTTTCACATGTGTATTTATTAGAATCCATTAAGATTATATTAGCCTATTATTCACATATGAATTTCAAATTGTATCAGATTGATGTAATTTTTTTATCAAATGATTTTAATATGAGGAATTTTATGTTCAATAACCTTTTAGTTTTGCAAATCTTCAATTTCCAAATTCATTTTTTAAATATACCATTATAATTTATGAACATAAAGTAGCACATAGATCTTGGTGTTAATTATTATGTTCTTTTTTTATCAAATGGATCTTTAGTAGGAAAGATATAACTGACTATTTTTAAGAAAAAATAATTTTAAAATATTTTGTTAGTCTAATTATATGTTTGTGATGTTCTTTTTGTTCATAACAGTAGAAAATTATGTAATGAATATTCAAAACCCATGCAAAGGGAATTTGAAATGATAACGATGGGTTAGTTTAATTATTTTCTTTTTTTAAGATTTATCAAAAATACTTTGGTAATGTTTTAAAATCATGAAACTACAAACTTGAATTACTTAAATGATTTTTACATGAAACTGGTAAATTAGATACAATCTTATGAGTTATAATGAAATCTTTAAATTGTGTTAATATGAGAAGTAGTTGATAATATGATATATATAGGAATAAGTGAGACTCTATTGTATTTTACTTCTAGAAGACTATATATTATTTTTTTAGTGTGATTATGTGCTATATTTCTATAAAATTATATGGAATATCATTTAACAGAATCCAAAATAATTTTTAAATACTTAAAAGAAACAATTTCACATTCATTGGTTTTTTTTAAAAACATCTTCTTTTAATCTGACATCATATTCGGATGTCATGTTTGGTGGTTGTAGACAATATAGGAAGAGTAATTTAGGAACCTACCATTTTCTAGGTAAATCCATGGTATCCTAGTGTAGTAATAAAACACTCAACTTAATTATATATTACTAAAGCAGAATTTATAGCTTCTTGTATTTGTTATGTATAAGTTTTTTGAATAAAACACACGATAACGGATTTTGGATTCAATTATAATCAAGTATCAATCAAATGTGACAAAACATGTGCTATAAATATTTCAAATAATATGAAAAATAAATCAACAACAAAGAATATCGATTTGGGGAATTATTTATTAAGAGATCATTCTTAATAAGTTGATAATAATCTTTAGTTTACCTCTACTAAGAATTAGTTACCAAGATATTTTTACTAAGCCTCATTCATGTGATCGTTTTTGTTTTATTAAAAGATAATTGGTTCTATTTTATTTTAAATAATTTTTAGTTTATATTTATTTATTTACATTAATCTTTACATTATTTTATTAAAGTTAAATTTTATGCATTATTGAAATTAAATTATTCTATTAAATTTCATTATTTAAATTTTTTGGTTTTTTAAAATAAAATTCTTTCAATTTAGTTTTTTTATTTTGAGTTATATTCGATCTAATCGGCTACACTTCCCTTTCTCAAAGTGGTTCTGTAACGACCCAAAGTTTCATTAATGGAAATCCCTCTTGATCTAATTAAATGTCTCTTTATTTTTATATAAAATTTCCACTTCTTTGGTTTTATGTTAAGAATTTTGACCATTGTTAATATAGTCGTTGAACAGTGATCACATGATTAGTATAAATATAGGGCTTTAATAAATCCAAATTTACTCAGACCAAGGAAGCGATGGCCTCATCCAGTAGAATTGACCCATACGAAGCCCATTTGTCGGAACTCAGAAAAGAGGTGGCATCCATGGGCTTCGCTATTGACCAAGCCCAATCTAAGCTTCATCCTGTCAAGCTCGAACTGGACCGTCTATGGGAGAAGTGGAAGTTGATAAAAATTACCACTCGATTATTGTTATCTGAGCCATCCCAAGAGTCTGTCACCATCACCCACCTTACCCTTAGGTCTTATGCGGCTATTTTAAGGGGTTATGTAACAAATAAATAGTACTATGTTAATGTATATTATTTTTTTGTATATAATAATGAATATACTTTCTTGTCATTATTGATACATTGTAAATAGTATTTAAAGTAAAAATAATGTTTTTTATTTTTATTTAATTAGGAATTATTGGTTATTAAATTAAAGGATTTTTTTAATTAAATAATATTTTAATAAAATATTATTATTATTATTAAATTAATTTTTATTAAATATAAATGATCTTATAATGTTATGAATGCAATTGTAATTTTTATTATGGTCTGAAAGCCATATCTGTCAAAACCCGTGAATTTTTGATAATTGCCGGTTTTTATTTTAAAAGTGGAAATTAACATATTTAAAAAATTATTTAGATAAAATAAATGTTATTTATGGAATTTGGACGTCGAATTTATCCGACGGTGAATTTTTCATAATTTTCTGAGACAGTCAAATTTTTGGGTCAAAATTAAATGTTGTTTAAATATATAATGTGTTTTATGACATCATAATAACCCAATAGTGATGTAATAAAATACTAAAATCTTTATGTTCGGCCAATATATGTTTTACCATTAAAATAATGTGATTTTGGTTTTGTTTGACTTAATTTTAAAAGCATTAATGGACCCCTCAATACTTATTAAACACCTTGTCTTTTTAAAATAATTTTCATAGGAGTATGACTCACCTCTACATAACAAACCCTATTGTTTTAAGAAGTTCTACTTTGGCCTTATAAAATATTGTTTTCCTATTCCATTTTCCAAAAAACATGGGCAAAAACCATGGGATGGTTTGTGGTTTGGATTAATTTAATGTAACGGGACCCAAACCTAAATAATAAAGAATTCCCACACCTTTCTTATATAAACCCCCCCAAGCTTTCACTTCCTCCTCACTAAAAGCCTTTGGAGTTAGTCCATCCTCTTCTCTAATCTCTCTAGAATCCTCCCAAGGTGCCCCAATCTCCCAACAAGCCTCTCACAAGCCTCTCTCTATCCTTTGGAAGCACACATCCAAGTAAGGGTTTTTCTTCGTTTCTCATTTTTGTCCAATTCTCTTTAAGTTGTTTTGCCATTTTAATTTCAATTTGGAATGTTGGGGTATGGTTTCTCACCTCCCCCATACTTCCCTCTTTATGTTTGAATTATGGGAGACCCATTTCTCTCTCATTAAATGCCTCCCATGTACACCCGTTACTATGCCGAAATTCCGAAACTAACTTCTCCCTCCTCCATTATATTCAAGCACTAATTTTGTATCATGAACCTAAATTCCATTACAATTGTTGGTACATGTATATAAATGAACATAATAATGTCCATTACATGTAAATATGATGAGGAACTCCCTTCTCTCTCATCATCTTTTTTTATGAATTCTTATGTCACGCCGTTACGCTGCCGAAATTGCCCTGATTTTCTAAGCCAATGTCATTATGTAGTGAATACCATGCCCATTTCTCCATTAGGATTATTCATCTTTATTCACATTTACATATTGATTATAAATCTTCATGTATGAATTCCACATTCCTTTATCATGGAATAAATGATTATGTTTTATGAATCAATGTTTTATGATCGATGTGGTACACTTATGCATAAAATGAAATGTTTAAGAAGGGTGCGCCCTTATAGCGCTACAATGCACTGGGTAAAGTATAGAATCATGATACGTCATGTGAAATGAGTGTTGACTCATTCAAATTCAAGTGCAACGATGGTTTTCTCGTTCTTTATGTGCAATGAGGATTTACTCATGCTCTATGTGCAATGAGCCTTGGCTCATGCTAATTCCTGGTTAAGTGTTGTTGCCACATTTCCATGTTATGATTATCATGCATTATCATACCTTTATGTTCATGTTTCTATTATTATATATTGATATTCATATTTCCTAACATGTAATTTACTCCTCATGTTATTCCTTGTGTACTCCCTTACTGGGCTTTATAGCTCACCCTTTTCTTATGCATGTCCTCAGGTTATCCCATGCAATGCTAAGTACGAGGGAATGTAGTGGTCATGTAAAGGATGTTTTTAATAAAGATATTGTATTTAATGTTTTAAGTTTTTATGTAATGATAATAAGCCCCGAAGTCACTAAAACTCTCGATCTTCATTGTTGTATCAGGTGAATTATTATGTAATAAATCATGTTTATGTTTGTAATAAAAGCAGGGTTGTCATAGTTGGTATCAGAGGATATGTTTGGTTATTTTTGGGATTAGGATTCAAAAACCCTAGTAAATCCTTAGAGACGAGACTAAGTATAATAAAAACATCCCTAAGTTTTGGTAAGTACTGAGTAAGTGGTTTATCAAACAAATACATCCCTTTCTGGATACGAGCTGGTAGAGGCGGCTCTGGCACATATGTATCCTAGGGGTAAAACCCGAAAACACTGCTTTGAGCTAGACTCGAACGGGAACTGGTGAACGACAATGGGCCTTGCTGCACTCTTAGTTACAACACTCCCGGGGGATATGTTTTGATAAATTCAAAATCTTTGTATGAACCCTTATTAAAGGGAATTAAAAAAATGTCCCTAAGAATATATGTTAGAAAGTAGATCATGAAAAGCCCATATTGAAGCCTATAGACTCATGAGTTAAGGAAATAAAATTTTATTTTTAAGTCATCAACTTTTGTCTTTGTATTATCATGTATGTGTTACCCCAAGCTTTCCTTTTATTCCAGCCAATGGCTGGTAATAGGAGGGCTCGGGCTAACAACCGTTGTAAAGATCAGTGTGATGACTGTACTAATGAGATGCCCTATCCAATGGGAGTGGGAATCGAGAAATTTGTCATTCTTCTCTCTCAGAAAACTCAAGTTTTGAATAGAAACACGGGTCAAGAGGAACGTTCACCCCCCCCCCCCCCCCCCCATGAAAGAACAAGTCGCTATCGAGAGCTTCATGGGAAAAATGTCTCCTACTTTTAGTGGATCATCTGATCCCACGATCGCTGAAAATGGATAAACTCCATTGAAAAGATATTCTCCATCCTTCAATGTTCTGAACAAGATATGGTTCTCCAAAAATCTTATCATATAGAAGGTGAGGCTGATCAATGGTGGACATTGATCAAAAATACGAAGCCTGAGGAGGAGATCGAGGTGTTGGAATGGAAGGATTTTTGGAAGTTTTTTTTCGATAAATATTTTCCGCGCACCCTCTGGCTTTAGATGGAAAGGGATTAATTTCCCTCCAGAAAAAAGATAAAGAATCTATTGGAGCATACGAGGAAAATATCACAAGGCTTTCATTATACGCTTCTGGCTTTTTTGTTACCCCAGAATGCAATGTTGACCACTTCTTTGGTGGGTTGAAGCCTAGCCTGCGGGAAGCATTGGTTATCCGTGACTTTGACAGCTATGAGGAAATTGTCCGATGTGCCCTCAAGGTTGAAATGGAGATCGGATAATCACAGGGTTATCGTGGGGATAAGAATCCTAAGGTGGACTTCAATTCTGGTGGACCAATGGATAAATCCAATAGTGCTAAGAAGATCCAGCACACCACTTACCAAAACTGCGGGAAGAATCACCCTGGAAATTTCCTTAAGGGGACGAGGAAATGTTTCAGGTGTGGAAGAGAAGGGCACCAAGCTGTTAACTGTCGGCAAGAAATACATGCGGTTGTGACAGAGGAGTGGAATGCTCCGTTTGAACCTCAATGCGTTGTTCAATACTACAAATGCAATGAACCAGGTCATTTTGCAAATCAGTGCCCAAATTCAAGTGTTTTCGGAGGCAACCAACAACCTCCAAGGCAGCAAGGAAGAGCTTTTGCCATCACTTCTGCCAAAGTGAACCTCGACAACGAAGTGGTGATAGGTATGCTAGTTATTCATTCAAGAATAGAGAATGTACTTTTTTATTCAGGTTCTACGCATTCTTTTATATCTCGAAAGTTTAGTAGAAGAATCCCAGCACCACCACAAATCATGGAAGTGAAGATATCGGTGAGTACGGAAAATGGGGCAATCATTGCATCCCATGAATATAAGTCCTCCCCTGTTATAATATGTGGATTGAATTTTCCGGAGAACCACTTCATACTCCCTCTTGTTGAATTTGATACAATTCTTGGCATGGATTGACTTTCCTTCTATAGAGCCAACATAAATTGTCGGGAGAGAGAAATCACACTCTATATGGAGAATTGACCCCCAATTCATTACAAGTGTAAAGAGGAAGATGAATCTCCTTCAGCTCCATCATCTCAAGCATGGATATTACTGCCTTATGAGCACACTTATTGGGCTCAGATGATTGAGTCCAAGGAAGAAACCATCTTTGAAGAAATGCCTATTATGAGGGAATTTGCTGAAGTGTTTCCCAAGGAACTACCTGGTCTTCCTCCTAGAAGAGATGTTGAATTCTCAATTGAACTTATACCCGGGGAATTACCAATATCCAAGACTCCATATATAATGGCAGTTTTAGAGCTTGAAAGATAAAGAAACAACTGTAGGGGAATCTAGATAAAGGGTTTATATGCCCAAGTGCTTCACCATGGGGTGCACCAGTCCTCTTCGTCAAGAAGAAGGATGGGTCAATGCGGCTTTGCATCGATTATCGTGAACGTAACAAAATCACTATAATGAACAAGTATCATCTCTAAAAAATTGATGACTTTTTCGATCAGCTGCGTGGATAACAATACTTCACCAAGGTGGACTTGTGGTCGGGATATTATCTTGTAAGGGTGAAGAAGGAAGATATCCCCAAGACTGCTTTTCGCACAAGATACAGGCACTATGAATTCATAGCAATGCCTTTCAGACTCACTAATTCTCCAGAAATATTCATGGCCTTAATGAATAGAGTCTTTATAGATTACCTAGAAAAATTTGTGGTAGTCTTTATAGATGACATTCTAATACACTCCAAACCCAAGGAGGATCATGAGGAGCATTTAATAACTGTACTGGAGACTATGCGCAAGGAGAAGATCTATGCAAAGTACAGAAAGTGTGAGTTCTGGTTGAAGTAAGTCTCATTCTTGGGCCATATCATCACAAGCAATGGTATATCTGTGGATCCCTCCAAAACAGATGCAATTAAGGGATGGATGAGGCCAACATCGGTAACGGATATCCGTAGCTTCTTGGGATTAGCTGGATATTATCGACGATTTGTGAGAAATTTCTCATGATTGTCCAACCCTATTATCAATCTAACTCGAAAGGGAGAAAAGTATCCTTGGAGTGATGAATGCGAAGAAATCTTCAAGGATTTGAAAAAGAGGCTTATCACTGCACTCGGGCTCACTTTACCCACAAGTGGGAAACTGTTTATTGTATTCAGCGATGCTTCGAAGAAGGGATTAGGTTGTGTGCTGATTCAGAATGATAAAGTGATATCCTATTCCTCAAGGCAGTTGAAATTCCATGAGCGAAACTATCTAACGCATGATCTGGAGTTAGCGGCGGTGATCTTTTCCTTGAAAATCTGGCGGAATTATCTCTATGGAGAGAAATGTGAGATATATACTAACCACAAGAGTCTTAAATATATATTCACACAGAAAGAGCTTAATATGCGCCAGAGAAGATGGATAGAGCTCATCAAGGATTATGACTATTCAATCCATTCCCACCATAGGAAAGAAAACAAGGTGGCAGATTCCCTAAGTAGAACGGATCCAGCAATTCTATCAATGATGAAAATTGAGAAGGATCCAATCTTCTTAGACTTGATGAAGACGGACATGGGAATCATAGAGAAGGGAAAATCATCAATCCTTTCACAAATGATTGCTCAACCATCTCTTTTGGAAAGGTTAAACGATGCTCAAAAGGATTATGTGGGAATTCAAGAAAAAGTGGAAGCTATCGGAAAATGGAAATCCTCGGAGTTTAATGTTAATGAAGAAGGAATTGTGTGGTTTGGGAAAATACTATGTGTTCCATCAAGTCTGGAGCTGAACAAGGAACTTTTGGATGATGCACATAGTTCAAATTCCTCCATTCACCCAGGGAGCACAAAGATGTATCGAGATATCTGAGAAAACTTTTTGTTGGATAATATGAAGAAGGAGATCGCTGAATATACATCAATATTCCTGGTGTGCCAGCAAATGAAGGCAGAGAGGTAGAAGTCTAAGGGGATGATGCAACCATTGCCCATACCAGAATGAAAATGGGAGAACATCACCATGGATTTTGTCACCGGACTTCAGAAGACATCCAAATGCAACAATGCAATCTAGGTTGTTGTGGATCATCTTATAAAGACTGCACACTTCATTGCTATTTGGGAGGATTTCTCATTGGATCAAATGGCACAGATATATATCAGGGAAGTGGTAATGTTTCATGGAGTACCACTATCAATTGTGTCTGACTGAGAACCAAGATTCACCTCTATTTTTTGGAAGAGTTTTCAACATGCTCTGAATACTGAACTAAACTTCAGTACGGCCTATCATACTCAAACTGACGGCCAATCTGAGTGGACTATCCAAACACTTGAGGACATGTTGAGAGCATGCTCAATGAACTTTAAAGGAGGATGGAATCAAAACTTCCTCTGTTTGAGTTTTCTTATAATAACAGTTTCCCCTCGAGCATCAAAATGGCACCATATGAAGCCCTATATGGGAAAAGGGTCAGAACGCCGGCATGTTGGGATGAGGTCGGTGAACGTAAGCTGCTTGGACCAGAAATAGTAGAAGAAATGGTGGAGAAGGTTAAAACCATTCAGCAGCATATCAAGGCATCCTAGAGTCGACCGAAGAGTTATGCAGATAACCGTAGACGATTCCTTGAGTTTAAAGTTGGTGAAATGGTTTTTCTATGCATATCTCCATGGAAGATGGCCATGAGGTTTGGAAATAAAGGGAAGTTAAGTCCAAGGTACATCATCCCCTTCAAGATTCTTAATCGTTTCGGGGTTGTGGCCTATCGACTAGCACTTCCACCTACCATGGCCAAAGTACATGATGTCTTTCATGTATCCCTCTTAAGGAAGTACATACCGGACCCTTCACATGTACTCTCTTCTGAGGTGGTACAATTGGAAGATAATATTTCTTATGAGGAGAAACCAGTGAAGATCTTAGATCATGTGGAAAAAGTTATACAAAAGAAGACAATTCCCCTCGTCAAGGTGTTATGGAGAAACCACAAGTTTGAAGAAGAGACTTGGTAATCGAAGGAAATGATGACGCTAAGTTACCCACATCTGTTTTAGTGTGGGAAAAGGAAAATTTCGAGGGCGAAATATCTTAAGGGGGGAATATTGTAACAACCCAAAGTTTCATTAATGGAAATCCCTCTTGATCTAATTAAATGTTTCTTTATGTTTATATAAAATGCCAACTTTTTTGGTTTTATGTTAATAATTTTGACCGTTACTAATATAGCCATTGAACAGTGATCACATGATTAGTATAAATATAGGGCTTTAACAAATCCAAATTTACTTGGACCAAAGAAGAGATGGACTCATCCAGTAGAATTTCCGCATATGAAGCCCATTTTTTCAAAGCATGGAAATGAGGTGGAATCCTTGGGATTCTCTCTTGACCAAGCCCAAGCTAATCTTCATCATGTCAAGATCGAACGGGACCGTCTATGGGAGAATTGGAAGTTGATATTAATTACCACTCGAGCGATGTTATCTGAGCCACCCCAAGAGTCTGTCACCATCACACACCTTACCCTTAGGTCATATGCGGCTATTTTAAGGGGTTATTTAATACATAAATAGTAATATGTTCATGTATATTTTTTTTTATATAATAATGAATATAATTTCTTGTCATTATTGATACATTGTAAATAGTTTTTAAAGTTCAAATAATGTTTTTAGTTGTTATTTAATTAAGAATTCTAGTTTATTAAATTAAGGGATTTTTTTTAATTAAATAATATTTTAATAAAATACTATTATTATTATTAAATTAAATTCTATTAAATATAAATGATCTTATAATTTTATGAATGCAATTGTAATTTTTATTAAGGTTTGAAATCCATTTCTGTCAAAACCCGTGAATTTTCGATAAATGTCGGTTTTTATTTTAAAAGTGAAAATTAACATATTTAGAAAATTATTTAGATAAAATAAATGTTATTTCTGGAATCAGGACGTCAAAATTATCCAACAGTGAATTTTTCATAATTTTCTGAGACGGTCGAATTTTTGGGTATAAATTAAATACTGTTTAAATATATAATGTGTTTTATGACATCATAATGACCCAATAGTGATGTAATAAAATACTAATATCTTTATGTTCAGACAATATATGTTTTACCATTAAAAAATCTTATTTTGGGTTTGTTTGACTTGCTTTTCAAAGCATTAATGGACCCCTCAAGACTTATTAAACACCTTTTATTTTTAAATTAATTTCCATGCGAGTATGACTCACCTCCACATAAGCAACCCTATTTTTATATGAAGTTCGAAATTTGGCCTTATAAAATATTTTTTTCCTCTTACCTTTTCCAAAAACCATGGGAAAAACCATGGTATGGTTTGTGGTTTGGATTAATTTTATGTAAGGTGACCCAAACCTAAATAATAAAGAATTTCCTCACCTTTCCAATATAAACCCACCAAAGCTCCCACTTCCTCCTCACTAAAAGACTTTGTAGTTCATCCAAACTCTTCCCTACTCTCTCTAGAATCCTCCCAATGTTCCCCAAGCTCCCAAGAAGCCTCTATCAAGCCTTTGGAAGCACACTTCCAAGTAAGGGTTTTTCTTCCTTTCTAATTTTTTTCCAATTTTCTTTAAGCTGTTTTTCCCTTTTAATTTCAATTATGAATGTTGGGGTATGGTTTCTCACCACCCTCATACTTCCCTATTTATTCTTGAATGATGTGAGACCCCTTTCTCTCTCATTAAATGCCTCCCATGTACACCTGTTACTATGCCGAAATTCCAAAAGGAACTTCTCCCTCCTCATTTATATTCAAGAAATACTTTTGTATCATGAACCTAGATTCCATTACAATTTTTGGGACATGTATATATAAGAACTAATTACTGTCCATTACATGAAAATATGATGAGGAACCCCCTTTCTCTCTCATCAACCTTTTTTATGAATTCTTATGTCACGCCGTTATGCTGCCGAAATTGCCCCGATTTTTTAAGCCAATGCCATTATGTAGTGAATACCATGACCATTTCTCCATCAAGGGTATTCACCTTTATGCACATTTACATATTGATTATAAAGCTTCATGTATGAATTCCACATTCCTTTATCATGGAATAAATGATTATGTTTTATGAATCAATGTTTTATGATCCATGTGGCACTATTATGCATACAATGAAATGTTTAAGAAGGGTGCGACCTTATAGCGCTCCAATGCATTAGGTAAAGTATAGAATCATGATACATCATTTGAAATGAGTGTTGACTCATGCTAATTAAATTGCAACGAGGTTTTAATCATGATTTATGTGCAATGAGGATTTACTCATTCTATATGTGCAATGAGCCTTGGCTCGTGATAATTCCATGTTAAGTGTTGTTGCCACATTTCCTTGTTATGATTATCATGATTTATAATGCTGTTATGTTCATGTTTCTCTTTTTCTCTATTGATATGCGTATTTCCTAACATTTATTGTACTCCTCATGTTATTCCATGTGTACTTCCTTACCGGGCTTTATAGCTCACCCGTTTCTTATGCATGTCCTCAGGTTATCCCATGCACTGCTAAGTACGAGGGAATGTAGTGGTCATGTAAAGGAAGTTTTCAATAATGATGTTGTATTTCATGTTTTAAGTTTTTTTGTAATGATCCTAAGCCCCAAAGACACTAAACCTCTCGATCTTCTTTGTTGTATCATGTGAAGTTTTATGTAATAAATCATGTTTAAGTTTGTAATAAAAGTAGGGTTGTCATAGGTTCCATAACCTAAATTACAATCAACCATAAATTATTTCTTCTTTCTCGAAAATATCATTCATTAGAAGTTAGACCATCACCCATGACCTCTTGATCACTGCTCGATCTCCGACCAACCTATCTTCTATGAGAGAGTCTAAGTGTGGAGTGTAATGACATGGACTTTTTAAAAGATATTTTCTCCCAAATAAATGTTTTTTATATATTATATAATATTTTACAAAAAAATGAAAATATAAGCCAAAAACATTTTATATCATTAATAAATATTAGTACATTAGTCATCTTTGAAACCATCTAAAGTTCCAAACTTCAAAACTGGACAAACAATATAAAATCGAATTAAAAAAATTGGAAAGTATAGATCACAACAATTTAGTTGAATAATCGTCCCCACCTCAAATAATATATAAGTGATAAAAAAATATTGAAAAACTAATAAACATCTTAATAAAAGAAAATATCAACTTCTCTAGAGATTATGTGAATTTTTTGAGTGAAATTATATAGTGGTATTTAAATGGTATAAAGGGAAATGTGATCATTGGGATTTAATCGTTATATGATCATTGATCAATATGACCGTTGGGAAACCTAACCTTGGTTGATAATTTTATCATTATAATTAGTGGTTATAATTAGTAATGAAAATGTATAATTGATATAGAAACGAGAATCAATTACTATAACCAGTAAAGTAGTGTTTTTTGAAGCTATTGTGTTAGAACATGGGAGATAGAAATCATCACTGAGGATTTCCATCGATCAATCACATGTTTAGCATTATAAAGTGAAGCTTCAATAAAATATCCTCCGTGATAAGTTCATTTTAATGTAGATTACCACTCTGTCAGTGTTTTCCAAGGAATCCCATTGAACCATCCCCATCACACACCATACCCTTAGGGAGTGTATGGGTTTAATAAGGGGTTATGTGTCTAGAACATTGTTACATAAGTGTAAATTCATTTTTATAAATAAAATTTTTAGTCTCTAAATTTCAACTTAGAATTTCTTTTCTTAATAAAATATATTTTAAATTGAGATGGAATTGATAATTTTTTTTAACATAAATAAAAACTAATTTTACTTTTTTATAAAATATATAAAATTTTCATAATAAACCATGGTTTTATGAATAAAAAAATTTAAAATAAATATTGTGTTCAATCAATTTTATAAATGACAAAATAATTTTATAAAGGCTTAGGAACTTTTTTATTAATGTCAGAAATGTTATTGTTCCCTAATAAACTATTATTTTTAAATAGATAGAGACTTTTTATATAAAATTTATATAAATTTTATGATATAACAAATATAATTTTTGAAATAATCACATTGAAATTTGTTTAGGGTAAATTTATATAAATTTTCAAAAATATTTTATTTTCCATGAATATTAAAAAATACAGCTTTTGGGTTTTGTTATATTGTATGAAATCATATTTCTGTCATAATGATATAATAATTAATTAAAAAATCTAATACTTAAATTTTATATTATTAATATTATGTATTTTAATAGGTTTTAATCAATTTCTGAAACTATAAGTAGCATTTCAATGTCTATAAAGAGAAAACCATACTTTATGGAAATTGTACTTTTGTAAGATAGAAAAAGAAATAAAAAATTATGTTTTGTTATACTGGATTAAAATAACATAATTTTTTTTCAAAATGTCGAAATCCATGTAAAAAACTAATGTGTAAGACTTTGTTTTTCCATTTTCCACAACCTAGTTTTCTAAGACTTATATTTGAAAATTATTGAACAAATCCTCCACTTTTTTAATAAATACATACCCATTCCACCTCTCCCCTAAACTCCCAATCCATCCTCTAAGAATTTATATATTTTTTACTCTAATTTGTCCCCCCAAGTTGTCCAAAAGGACCTATGGTTCCATCCTCATGTTTTAGGAACAACTCATCAAGGTAAGGTAAATTTCACCTCTCTTTTCCATTCAATATTCCATTGTTTGATATGTCTTTTAATTTATAAGAAAATTACCATTAGTTAACTTTATATTATTAAATTAATTTAATAAGAGTATTTTATTAATTGAGTACATGTTTCCCCTCACATTTTACCCATTTCTAAAACTATATTTTATTCCTGTCATGTTGCCGAATTTACTTCTCAAATTTTCCTCTTTTACATCATAAATTATCTTTTCCTTATTATTTGAATACCCAAAACTATTTTATTCTCAATGGGTATTCAAAAATTGATATACATGACTTTTTTATTCAGTTATTTTCATATATTAAACTCACATATCTTTTCATGGGTTAAAAATGATGTAATGATCATGTCTTTAATCTCTTTTGTATGCCATGATTTGTTTAAAAAAATCATTCAATATTCTCCACGAGTTATTAATGAAATGATTTATTATGATCAATATCAATCACATGAAATTAAGAGATATTAAGGGTGTGCCCTGATAGTGCTCCACTACATTGGGTAAAGAATTTAAATCATTATAGATGACATGTTTTACGATACCTTTGTGAATAACCTTGGTAATTTTCATATATGACACCTTGGTGAAAAACATTGGTGATATGATTATGAATGTATCATTAAAATATTTTTTCCACAATTATTTTTTATAATTTATGTTATTATTATTATATGCCTTTTTCTCATTCCTTATCATTATTCCATATGTTCTTATTGATATGTCTCAAGATCACATGCTATAGGTCTCTCTTTCTTATTCTCTTATTGGGATTCATGATCACCCCTTTTCCCTTGATATATGTACCCAATATATGAGCTTCCATAAAATTAACCATTATTGAACCCATAAAAATATATATCAAGTGGTTTTAGAATAATTTTTCTTGTTTTTTTATTATGTACCTTATTTCCAAGAAACTAAACATTAAAAGATCCTTTCTGTGTACCATGTAATGAAACAAAAATTAATAAAAAGGGGGGATTTCATATGGATGGGATAGATTCTCGGGTTCATCCAAGAAATAAAAATGGATTTTTTCTCCATGAAATTATATTTTTGTTAAATAAAATCAATATTGTATGGATAAAGACTACTAAGATATTTCTAAATAAGGTCTTTCTTTTTCAAGGTTCGTAGTTTTTTCAATGAAAAGTAGCTTAGATTTCTTTTTGAGGAAGAGGTAAATGAGTTATTGAGGAGCATTGAGTTTAGTTCACCACAACATAGGATAATTTTTTGAAAATGTTAATAGGAAATATGTTATAGTTTCATTAGTGGAGTTGGCAAGGTTTCTTTTTTATCCACATGAGGGGGAGTTAAACTTCATCCAATCTTTGGTTTCTTCAAGTATAGTAGGACCAGATAATGTTTTTAAATTTCTTTTTCTAACCTATTCCTTTGAGAAGAATTCAATAATGGATTTGGATGCTGAATGGAAGGTTCAATGCATTTTTTCCAGACTGGGGTTTCTCATGGATCTTGAGAGATAGATAAATAATTGTCTTAGGATATGTATATCTAAGATATATTAATCAATAATATTCATCTAAACCTTCCAAAGTATATGATGTGTTTTAAACATAATTTCTATAAAGGGAAAGAAAAATTGAATAATTACCCTCATGGTAGTCTTATCTACTTACTATTAAATAATAAGAGAGTGGATCTAAATGAGGGAGATTCAATAAAATACCAATAGTGTAATACTTTTTTCATGTTGTTAAATACTATTAGGTACTTCTGATAAACAAATTCATATTCTTGATGAATATTGGATAGGAAAGTGTGGATCAGGGGGAGCCATGAAAATCCTCACCACCTAGGGATGAAACACCTGCTGAGATGGTGCCTTCTAAGTAGGTGAATGAGATATTATATACCAGAATAGAGCTTCACTTGACTGAAATCATTTATACTATGGTATGTGTGGTTCAAATCCTAGAAAATAATTTCTTTTGAAGATATTACAGTTATTTAGAATATGGATCTTGTTTTTGAGTCAAATACTATAGTTCCTGAGTAAATCCCAGTTGATATTGTTCCCAGTGCTTTAGTTCCTAAAGGAAGACCTGGAGAAAAAGTGGAGCATTAGTTAATGGATTTAATTCTTCCAATATCACCTCTCGGTAGAGATAGAGTTAGTGATCTGGTTATATAGATTATAGACCATTATTATACAACTCGTGTTCCATCACCTCTTTCGCCTCATGTGCATAAGGAAGAAACCTTAGTTTAAAACAAATCTAGTAGTTACGAATTGAAATTGTTTTCATTTACTATCTTGACCATGTTTAATTGTCTTAGGGGAGATTACAATGAACTAAAAGGGGGATAATTTCATATAGGGATGATATTAGAGAACTCAATGAGAGACATATTTCTAAGGACGGTTTTTATATGTTAGTTGGGATAATAGAAAATAAAATAGTGCTGATCAAGAATATTTAGACATTCCATCTTATACTGCATGTTTTTTCTAAGATTAGTGTAAAAGATCTTGAAGAGATGGATGCTCTAGTAAGAAATTTAAAATAAGATTTTCTACCAAATTAGAGTTCAAATAACTTGGTGTATTATTTTCCTTTTAGAGAGACATGTTACAAAATATTATAATGGTGCAATCTGATATGCATAAATATTTTCATGATGAAATTAGGTATGATAGGAAAGAAATGAAGGAAATCTTACACACTTTTTGAAGTGTAGGGGTAAGTCAGTTTGGATTCATTAGGATATTTCAAAAGACTATCATGGTTTCTGCCTTAGTACCCTTAGTTGTTTATTGTTTTTAGAGTGGAGTTAAACATATTCTTTCTAAATTTAAATTTTTATTTTCAAATATTCAATGTAAGTAGTGTGATTCTGTCACACCAGTTCTTTTTTAGGAGTTTAAGAAAGATATTTTTATAGATTTCCAGGATAACTGAAGATCTATTAGGGATCTTGGTATTGGAACGGAAATGTCCCTAAAAGAAATTGTGGGATATTATGAAGAATTTTTTATAAAGATGAGGTAAATTATACAGGTATCTCAAGGTGTTTAGGGGATGATTTCTAGGTCTCTCAGTCTATTATCCAGAAAACATTAGTGTTTGTTAACTTTATTATAAAAATATTTTCAGGATGTTCAGGAGATGTATTTATAATCCTCAAAAGGATAGTCCAATTATTATTTTGATAAAGATTCATTTATCATATATACATTCATAGTTGATTATTGTGTGGTCTATAGTCCTCCAATAATTATTCCTTTATTCCATCCCACCCCTATTCCAGTTTCTATATCTGTCCCTATGGTACCGTTTCTTGGTACAGCTACTGCTAGTGCTCTAGTATCTCAATCACCTACTACTAGTGGTCGGGATGTATCTTAAGTATTGTTATAGTAGCTTTATAATGTGGAAAATTTGAAAAAATCAATGAATGGGAGGAAGATTGGTGTGTAAGAAACCGTTGACCAAAATTTGGAGAAGTTTGTTTCAAAATTTTAATCATTATTTTCTTTTTTTAAGACTACACCGGTTTACAATACATCCCATAAAATTTCTTCTATTCATCTTGAATCTTTAAATAGATTCAATGAAATGCAATTTCCCCTATTTCTAAAATTCATAGACAAGAATATTATATTGTCCTTAACTTTAAAACGTCAAATATTATAACATCCCAGGTACATAAAAAATAATTTCTTTTCATTCGGGAATTAAATAGTCAATATTCTTTATAAATTTATAATGAAATAAATAGTATTTATAGAAATTAAGGAATTTATACCGATGGAATAGTAACATGACCTTATGAATAGTAACATGACCATTAGGAATAGTAATTTCCTAATAGAATAGTAACATAACCTATAAGAGTATAAATAGAATTTATTTATCTTATAAGTGTAATCATGATTTATTTATATTTAGGAATCAGTAAATAACTGTTTTGGAAATTTTAAATTAAGTGTTAGTATTTTGTAAATCAGAAGTATTTTATTATAATTTTATAGTTAATACAAAGATTTAAAAGAAAATATATTTTCATAAAACGGATACATAAATTATTATTTCTATTGTCTTATGATTATAAGATAATTTTTTGAGACTTTAAAAAAATTCTAATTGTTATAAAATCACTTATAGTTTTAAAACTGTTATTTTTTGAAAAAAAAATTTATTTTAATTAAAAAATAATTTGATCATATTTAAATAATCATCTTAAAAAAATGGAGTTCATCTTTTAATTTTACATATCGAAAATTGGTTAGGGTGAATATTTGGGGATTTTTCTTAAATACTTGAATTTCTGTGAATGATGAATATGGTAATATATTATATAAGCTCGATACATGATTTATTGGGTCATATATGATTTAAAGATGATGTAAACCCAAATCATATAACACTCCTTCATTATTTTGATATATGTTTTTATAATTCTCACACTATTCTTATTTATTATTCCAATTAATTAAATGATAACTATAATAATGATAAAATACCTCTCTCGTCCACTATAAATTCCTCCCCTCATCACCTCTTACCCACAAACATCAAAACCTTTTTTAATTATTAAATTCAACCCAAATGATTTCCCAAGACTCTTCCCCACTTCCCAAACCTTCTAGTCTCACCAAAAGGCCAAAACTAAAGTCCTTATGTAGGTTTTCAAAGAATAGAATTCAGGAGGTAAAAATTCTCTATCATTTTCATTTATTTTCTTTTTAATCTTTTTATTTTATTATACTCTCTTAACCTACCCTAATACAATAGGCAAGAAAACTTTAGTATCTTATATATAATTTATTTTTATCATGTTTATGTAAAAAATCCTCATCATACTTCTTCGCCTCTCTCTTTAATTAAAAAAATAAAAACATCATCTGTGATGTGTCGATTTACCGACATCGTGGATGCATTATTTTCAATTTATATTACCACATTCAAGGATGGTAATAAATCCATTAATATTTTTAAATAAAATTATGTTACACATATTATATGTTATATTATGTTTTATAACTAGTATTTATACATAATATTAATTAATAAAAAAAGTTATTCGTAATGATTTAAAATCTCCAAAATAAACTACAGGTCATCACTATTGTTTTATCTAATGATTCATAACAATACCATATAACAAAAATGATATATAAGACCATTTAATATTCCTGAATTTCATTAATAAAATTTAATTTCAATTATGGAGTTTTTCTAACTTTTAATAAGAAAATCCATAATAAACCAACTAGGGAATCATGAAATAAATACACCCAAAAATATAAAAAAGTGTTATTGTTAATAAATGTTTGGAAACAGGTTATGAGAATATCATATAACTAATTATAAATATGAATATGGTTATTTCATATATTAATGACATGCTTTAATCTATTATATATGAGGTATTAACATTTTTTAAGTAAGATGAACCCGATGTATGGGAATTCTAAACCCAATTTCCATTATTAGGGTTAAACTTATACTTTATTGATTATATTGTACAAATATTATTTGTGAAATTAATTTTTATTATATTAAGTTTTATTATGTTAATTTATAGTGTACACACATATTCCATTCTTTGTATTAATTATCAATTCAAATATAAGATATTTATAATGGAATTTTCTTTAAAATCACTTTGAATTTCTTTTCTACTTTTAAAAGGTAATGATTTATATAATGTAAGTATTCTTATTTTATGATTATGTTCTGGTTATTGGGAATTATTTGTATTGATGGGGGGGACCTATATCTCCGTCAAATGTATTTGGTATGTTTATGTTATTGGTCGGTCATATGGTTACTCCACGTGTAACTCTAATGGTTACACCATAAAGTAGATGTGAGGGTTACATTGTAAGGTAGTCATGAGGGATATATTGTATGGTATCCATGAGGGATACAAATCATATTCTACCTATAATGGTTAAAATATTAATTATTTAATGTACTAAGTTACCATTTTGGTATTATTTATGTTTTATATGTTTAATGAAAATCTCATGCTTTCACAAAGTGAATATATGATACTTATTGACTGAAAAGTATGTATTTGAAACAATGATTCAATATGTTTATATTTATTCATGTACTATGTATTTCTCTACTTCTTTTTATATCCCTTATTGATATTTTTGTGATTATCCCAAGTTTTAAAATGTACTTCACAGGGTTTAAGGATGGTTAAGAGAAAAGGATAAATGGTGATGAATATTGTAAAGACTTTTCATGAATAAATTTCATGATATTTTATTAAAAAAAAATTATATTGTGAAAAAATGGATATTATTTTAGTAGTTCCCACTTTGTATGCTTGTTAGTGGATATGTATGAATTATGTCCAGAAGTTATAAAGCTCTAAACTGAAAATCTCTATTGAAATGGAAAGAAGTTAATTCAAAATGAATTTACTAGATTATGTATTGTTTAAGGTCGATTTTTTATAGTTGGTATTAGAGAATGACTTAGATAAATTTAGGTATTGTTATGATTTTAATATAATACCATAAATAATTTTTACCTTATGTTTATGTTGAAATTATATAGCATTGGAAGATAAAAAATGTTAATTTTTCTAAGATATGTCTGTTCAGAAAGGTTTTTCATAGAATAAATAGGTAACTTGAAGTTGAAAGGCACCGAGGGGATGATATATTTTCGAATCTTCTACTTAGAATTGTAGTAATTGGAATGTAATAGTTTGTGATAGTAATGGATCAGTTGAAATAGGGTATAAAAACATAGGAATCCATGGAAGAGAAGAAATAGAGAAACCACAAAAGAACATGAAGATTGTGGAATATTTTATAAGTAAAAACCTTCATACTTTCAGTGGAACTCCTGACATAGTGGTAGCTGAAGAATATATTAAATCCATTGAAAATATATTAAATTTTATTGGGTGTTTGGATAATAGGGTCAGTCTTTCCATTTATCATTTTTTAGGTGAAGCTAACATGTGGTGTTCAATGATCAAGAATATCAAAGATATTGATGAGACTGATTCCTTGGAATGGGGTCAGTATAAAAATATTTTTCTAGAAAAATATTTTCCTAATGTGGTTCAAACATAGTATAGAAAAAAAAAATCCTTTAATTAAAACAAAAGTTGGAGGATTTAGTGGGTTTGTATGAATAAAACATCACCTGATTGAAAAGTTATTCCCCAAATATTATTAGGATCTTGATAGAAAAATAAATCATTTTTACTCATGATTGAAACCATGGTATCAAATGGAATTTGACTTTGGTGAATTAAAAAGTTATAAAAAACATGTCTGATGCGATGTGAGGTTAGAAATGGAGTTCACTGATAATCACATGTTCTTTGAAAACAAGATGAATAAGAGGTCAAAATGGAAAGAGATGGGTAAGAATAAATATATTAAATCTGAAAAAAAATAAAGTCTAATTTCTAGTTTTTAAAAATAATGTTGAAAAGAACCCTGGTGATGGAATTAAAAAAATTAGGAATTGTTTTCGATGTGTTAATTTTTCACATATGGCCTGAGATTTTAATAAAAAAGTTATTATGATTAATTCTGTTAAGAAAACTATAAAGTGTTTTAAATGTGGTGAGATGGTTCATTATGAAAATATCATCCCAAATAAATATCTGAATGATGGAAAACATCCAGATTATGAGGAGAAAAGCGTAGTTATATTCATTGTAGCAATATTAGCAGATGTTAGGACATAAAATCGAGTGGTATAATGTAATTTTTGGTTTATTCATATTTTTCTAATGTCTTATTTGATATGGGGTATAGGCATTACTCTATTTTTGGGAAATTTTCTAGTAAATTGGAAATTTCACTTGATGAAATGAGACTAGAACTTAATGTTAAAACACCAGGTGGAAATATTACAGCCAAAAGTAATTATAAGAATTTTCCTGTTATTTTCTGGGTAAATACATTCCATTCAAACCTTGTTGTTTTTTCCTTAGTAGTGTTTGGTGTTATTTTAAGGATGCATTAGATTTTTTATCATATTAGGAATGATTTTGGAGCTAAATAAGTTTTTATTCAAAAATAGTTTTAGGTTTTACAAAATAATGAAACCATACGATTAATAACATATTAGTAACTGAGAAACTTTTAAAAGATATAAATGAATTGTATCTTGGACATATTGTTGAAAATAGGGGAACTCTTTAGATAAATTATGTTCTAATGGTAAATGAATACCTTCATCTTTTCCCTGATAACAATATCGATGATATACCTAATTGGAAAGTTCAATTTACTATTTACTTGGTTCCTTAGACTAATGAAACTAAAAATCCCCCTTATCGAATGAATCAAAAGGATATTATTGAATTGAAAAATTAGTTGTAGGAGTTTCTTGATAAAGGGTTAATTTGTCCTAGTACATCACCATGGGGTGCTCCTATTTTTTCTTTAAAAAAAAGATAGATCCATGAGAATTTTCATTTATTATAGATATTTGAATAACATTACTATTAAGAATAAGTATCATTTTATTTATATCTATGACTTGTTTGAACAGTTATAGAGAACTCATTATTATTCCCTGATTGATATGATATCTGTGTACCATCAGCTAAAGGCTAAAGATGTTTTCATCCCAAAAAATAGATTTTCTAAATAGATATGGGAATTTTGAGCTTGTTTTTATGTCCTTTGGTTTGAAAAATTCCTCTTCAATATTCATTGATCTTATTAATAAAAGACTCCATGAATATTTTGATAATATTGGTTTTTTTTATTTATGATATTTGGGTCTTTTAAGAAGTTATGAGAATCATGAATAAACATTTAAGTATTTTCTAGCAAACCCAAAAATAAAATAAATAAACAGGAAAATTTTTCAAATGTGTTTTTTTGTTACAATGTATTTCTTTTCTTGGGAACCTTGTAAATATGAATTTCATAACAGTTTATCTTACCAAAACAAAAGTGGATGATGATTGACCAAGACCTAAAAATGTTACAGAGATTCGTATTTTTCTTTTACTTGAAGGATATTACAAATGGTTTGTTAAAAAAGTTCATGTTTTACAAGCCCACTAACTAAGTTAGAGCGAAAAGGGGTTAAATATTTTTGTTTAAAATAATGTGATGTTTCTTTTTAGAAACTGAAGAAGATATTGGTGAATGCTCCAATTTTGGCCCTAAATTCCAAAAATGGAGAATTTTTCATCTATAGTGATTCTTCCTTAAAGTGAATTGATTTTCATATGATGTATAATGATTAGTTAATTTAATATTATTTAAGACAACTTAATCCACATGAGTTAAATTATCCCCCAAATTTTTTTAATTAGTATTTTTTGTTTTTGGTTTCAAAATTTAGAGGAATAATTTATACAGATCAAAATGTAAAACATATATTGACCATAGAAGTCTAATGTATAAATTAACTTAGAGGGAATTTAACATGAGGTAGAGAATATGGCATGAATTGATACTGTATTATTACTGTATGATCAATTACCATCCTAGAAAAGCAAGAAATTGGTTCATTTCTTTATTAGGAAACATAATTCATCCTTAACCATGTTATATTTGGAATAATACACCTTGATTAAAGATTTTATATATTTTGGGTATGAATTTATTTTGTGGGAATTTCCGATATTTTCTTTCAGGTGTTAGTGTAGTCATCTCTACCAGAAATAATTCAGAAAGAGATGAAGGAAGATCATGAGTAATAGAAAAAGGTATAATTTGATAAAAGGGGTATGTATATAGAATTTAAAATCGATAAAGATTGTGTTTTAAGATTTGGAAGGATATTATGTGTGTCTTGTGATTCTCATATCAAGAAATAATTATTGTGTGAAGCTCATAGTTAACCATTTTTAGTTTATCATAGTATTACTAATATGTAAGGAGTCCTTAGTGGGCACTACTAGTAGTATGGAATGAAAAGAGATATTGCATATTTTACCATGAAAATTATACCTATAAATAGGTTAAAGAAGGAATTCAACTACCAAAGGGGATACTTCATCCTTTTCTAGTTCCCGATTGGAAATAAGAAAGTATATCTATGGACATTGTGGTGGGACTACCAAAGACTTATCTGGGTAATAATGCAATTTGTGTTAGAATTGATCTGCTGGTTAAATATTCACATTTCCTTCATATTCATGATACTATGTATTTGGATCATCATTCTCAAATATACCTTAATGATATGGTCAGGTTATATGGAGATCATCATTCCATTGTATCTGGTCGTGATTCTAGGTTCACTTCTAACTTTTGGAAAGGCCATTATAAGTCACTAAGCATGGAATTAAATTTCAACACTTATTTTCATCATCAATCAAATGTATAGACAGGGAAAATAATTCATACCTTGGAGGACATGATTCAAGATTTTTCAATGGATTTCTAGGGAATATTGGATCATCATCATTCTTTTGTTGATTATTCTTATTATAAAAATTTTCATTCCAATATATATATGGAACCTTATAAGTAATTATATTAGAAGTGGTGTCGAACTCCATCATTTTGGGATGAATTCGAGGAATGAAAGTTTATGGGGTGAAAATTAGTAGATAAAGTGGCTGAGAAAGTGATGATGATCTAACAACACCTAAGGATGGCTTAGAGCAGGCAAAGATGATATGCAGATAATAGGAGGTAAGATATTTGTTTTGAGGTAGTTGATCATATTTTTCTTGGAATCCAAATATAGAAATGCATTATGAATTTTCGTAAGAATGTAATTCTAAGTTTATGGTTCATTGGACCTTATGAAATCCTAGATAAAGTTCAACTAGTTTCCTACTGAGTAGCTTTGCCTCGGATTTTATCTCAGGTACACTATGTTTTTCATGTTTTGATGTTGAGAAAGTATGTGCCAGATCCATCTCATTTTCTAACCAGACAATTATTTTAGTTGGAAGGGGAGCTTTATTATAAGTAAAATCCAATTTCTATTCTAGATCATAGAGAGAAATTATTGAAAAATAATGTAATTCAATAGGTTACAGTTTGGTGGGAAACCACATGGTTGAAGAAGATACATGGGAATCTGAAAATATTATGAGGGAAAGGTACCTTCACTTGTTTGATAAGTAAATAAAAATTGTGAGGATGAAATTTCTAGAAGGTGGGGAGAATATAATAACCAAGGTTCTTATAAAATAATTTCCTTTTCATTATGGAATTAAATTGTTAATTTATTTATAAGTGTATAATGAAATATATGGTATTTGTATAAATTAAAAAATTTATACTGATGGAATAGTAACTAAACCCTAAGAACAGTAACATGAACGTTATGAATAATAATTTTGACAATTGAATAGTAACCCCACCTATGAAAGTATAAATAAAATTTATGTATTTTATAACTATAATCATGTTATATTTATATGAATGAATAAGTAAATAAATGTTTTAGAAATATTAAATTAAGTGATTGTATTTTTGTAAGTCGAAAGTATTTAATTACAATTTTATAATTAATATAATGATTTAAAGGAAAATATATTTTCATAAAATATATTAATAAATTATTTTCTAGTCTTATTATTATAAGATAATGTAATGAGACTTTACTTAATTTTTCAAATTGTTATAAAATTAGTTATAGTTTTAAAACTGGTTTTTTCAAATAAATTATGATTATAATTAAAAATTAAAATTATCATATTTAGAAAACTATTTTCAAAAAATGGAGTTCATTTTTTATTTCTAAACATTTAAAATTGGTCATAGTAGATTTTTGGGATTTTTCTGAAATACATGATTCTTTATGAATACTGAAATACTATAATTTATGATATAAGCTAAATACAAGATTTATTGAGTCAAAGATGATGTAAGGAGGATATAATCCCAAAATCTAAAAATCTACTAGATTATTTTAATTTCATTATTATAATTATTAAACTATTTATATTCTTGAGATTAATTAATAAACTAATGAATACAATAATGAGAAAACGTCCCTCTCCTCCACTATAAATACCTCCCATCACCACCTCTTCTCCTCACACCTCAATGCCTTTTAGCCTACTTTATTTGTCCCTAAATCCCTTCCCAAGACTTTATAATGTCCAAGACTATCTGGTCTCACCAAAATTCTATAACCAATCTCCTTAATGAGGTTCTCAAGGAAGAGAATTCAAGAGGTAAAAATCGTCTTTCATTTTCTTTTCATTTATTTTTATTTTCGTATACTCTCTTCACCTCCCCTAATCCAAGAGGCATGAAAACTATAGAATATTATTTATACTAATGTAGGGTCTTGAAAAATCCGCAATAGAGAATGGGAATCTCCTTATTTTATGAAAGGATTCAACCCAATTTCCCTCAAAGAATCGGACAAAAATATGGATAATACTCAATATTGAAAAAGGGCCGACCGACCCGCGTATCGGTTCAACATCGATTGTACACGCCCGGTTCAGCGAATTTCCCCCTTTGCGGACCAGCTTCATCTGTGAAACGGAGGCGGGAACCCCTACGTGGGCACGAAGTGGGACGGTTGCTAGGTCGGTCCACCGACGCGAACCGTGCCAACCATCCCATGACGTGCACGCCGTTGTTCACGAAACGGAGGCAGAATTCGTATGCGACCATGGACCTTGTCATTTTCCAAATAGAGGCGGAGTGGTGAACGACCGCAGAGCAATTCCGTGAAACTCGGTTCCATAAATATTGGTTGACCGAGTCATACATGGGCGAGACTTTCTTCATGGGCTTCCTCAAATAGAGCTATGTGCCCCATCGATACAGAATCTTCATTACTCTATAAATAGACCCCGAGGGGGTCAAAAAAAGGGAGGGATGAAAGGAAGAGTGAAAACATGTGGGGAGACGCTAGAGAAATCGCTCTCAGTGGTAAAGTTCTACGACCATCCACGCACCCCATATCGTCCGCAGATGCACTCTTCCGCATAGAGGAGAAGCCAAACCACGAACCACACGCAGCCAGCTCCTCCGTGGTCAGCCCTTAGCAGCCATTTCCTTCACGGACATCCTAGGAGGCCATCTTCTACGTGGGCTGCCTCTTCCATGACCATCTCATCCGCGGACACCCTTCACGGACAGCCTCTTCGCAGCTGCTTCAATGCGGCTAGCTCCTCCATAGATACCCACTACGGCCATCGCCTTTTTGGCCATCTCCTACACGGCTCGCTCCTCCACGGACACACTACGCGGTCAGTTCATCCGCAGCTAGCTCTCTGCGACCAGCTCTCTCACAGCCCACCCCGTGTAGAAAACCACATGCACTTTCTGGTCCATACATCTAGGCATACACCCCCGCACCCCCGCTCGGGCTGCTGCCACGGCCCTCTGGGCAGGTCCCTTCGCTACCATCACTTACCCCCATGAAAAAAGGAGAGTCACACTGTCGACCTTTCGGGGTGGGCAAAAAATATTTTCTATTACACCCTTATGTCACCGCAACATCAATCATATACATTCCATGAGTCCAGCTACTCCTCATGACTCTCCTAATACCCCATTACCTAGCTCCTTTTTCTAGGTTCATCCAAAAAGGGCCGCCCTTGCATAAGTACGACACCAACCATTGCTGGGTATCTCTTACCATGACATCCTGAATGCATGATGTTAAACTTTAAGGCCCTCGTCCAATCCATATGATGCTAAAATATAAGGAAATAGTCCCTACAACATGACATTAAATTGTGATGTCTTTATCCAAGCTATATGACTTTAAACTGTAGCACACCTAAACCTCATTTAAAATTCTGGGCATCCCTCCTGGAGTAACCCCACACCATCCTCTCTAGAAGCCAATGACCTTTCCCCTCTCCTAACAGAAGGCTCATTTCTCCACTGCGCGACTGCTACTTCCATCCAACATCAGGGAGAAGGAGAGTCTAGTGGTCCTGGACTTCTCCTCTACTCATCGTCATCTTCCCCTTCCCTCAGTAGGGAGCATGTGCGAGGCTTTCCAAGAATGTTGCATTATCTTGTTTCCCACACCGAGCATGACTCATGTGGGCTTAGAGATTTGTGATGGTCACGGCGTCCGAACAATGGCGGCGGTTAAACGAACTACGTGGGTTTTGATCCCTGTCTCCAAAGCAGGGTATGTAGGAAGCCTCCCTGAGGTTGAATCCCAATTTGGGCCACTAACCATGTGTAAGTCCCAATCATGGCCCTCAAAACGAACTACATGGATTCTGATCCCTCTCACGATTATACGTAGGAATCCCGTATCACGGGTTCGATCCAAATGCTCAATTCGTTATATGTCCCCCTGAATGACAATAATCTCCAGAGCGCCCAGTTATGAGGCTTCAAACCCGTGTCGTCTCAATGAGTCTAGACTCCTCGAAGTCATTAATCCTAATATAGGATGGTAAAACTCGGGCCTAAAAGACTCTGCATCCCTGCGTTTAGTTGATCATTTCCTACTAAGGGGTAATCGGTGGATACTATGCCTCAGGATAAACCAAAGATTCGTCAACATATAAATATGTATTAAATCTATAAGAGAGTCCCGAAAGAGGCAATAATTCCTCCCAAAAGGGTGTGATAAACCCGACTTCGCATCCTCTCAACCAATCTGAGTTCTTATGCATCGCTAGAAGAATTTCCCAGCGAACACTTTTGTTTGGAAATGAGGTCCACAGATCATTGGATATGGAACCATTGGGTGTTTTGAAACAAAGATCGATATACCCAACCAGAGTGATTGAACGGAACTCATCCCTATGTAAGATCAACTGTCGGGCGCGTTAGTCCTCACACCATCAGTCGAAACAAAAATGGTGAACCCGACAGGAATCTTTAACAAAGCATTAGGGATTTAACCTAATCCCACTATGTTCCCCCTTATACCCACAAGGAGGGCCAAGCAAGGTCACTAATTAAACATGGGATCTTGACATGCTGCTTTGATGGGTTTGCTATTTTTCTTTGTTAAAATATTTTACAGGTACAAATCAGAACTCGCATTGATCCAATGGCATCACGGAGAAACTCACAGATGGGTACTTCAAGCAACGCAATGACCGGACATCCTCACCAATGAAGGACCCTATCACCTATTCATCGTCTTCAACACTGGGTCTCAGATGCATTGATCTGAGAGTACCACATGAAAGATACTCTCCCGATGGTGGAGGCGGCCATTCACTCCCTCTAATCCACCAAGACCCACCGTTTTCCTGCCCTGTAGCGGCCGCGAAAGCAGATCCAGATGGCTCCTATTTCCGTCTCAAACCGTTTCGGGAGTCTATCCCTGGAACGAGACAACTCATACCTCCCTTATCATAGGGAGGCAGATGAGGTCGAAACAGAGGACTTCATCCCCGATAAATGGTGGTTCCTCTCTAATGCCCCCCACCAATTGACGTCGGCGTGGTTACACCAGGACTCAATATCCTCCTGCTTAGGAGAATGTCACCCAGAGGATCCATGCCCACGCTCCCCAAGATCCGACCCCTCGGACCACCCGACGAGGGATGAAAATGTACAACCATGGACCATTCATCACCCTTGTCCCTGAGGAGTAGCTCCACTGCCCAGTCACAGAGACATATTGCGAGCAGGCACATATACTTGTCTGCTCCCCCAAAGTCTGCCATCCAGAAATGGAAGCATCATATGAGTAGGCACGCATCCCCACCGAGCTCCGTCAAGCCCGTCACTCACACAAGATGGTACCTACCCGGCAGACACCTCTCCCTGCCCAGGGTCATGAAGCCCACCAACCAGATGCGATGGCAACCCAGTGCCAGCAGGACCAGCTCCTAGCAGATGCTCCTAACGCCTACCATCCCGATGTGGTGGTGATCAAAAAAATCCCGCCATCTTGATGTGGTGGAAATTAATAGGCGGGAACGTCTCCCTGCCAACAAAGGCCACCAACTCAATTCGGTGAGTAACCAACATATACAGGGCCAGCTCTCTGTGGATGCAAGTAAAGTCTGCCATCCTGATGTGGTGGAAAACGGAGAGATAAACCGGCATATCCCGGCACAGGGGCAGACTCGTTCACCTTCCCCAATACAAGAGAATTGTCAGTACCCACTGACCACCAGAGGACCAGAGAAGACTCAAATACCAAATTGGTCCTTCATACCCATTCCAGCCAAAGATTTCTATCTTCATATCCTGGCAATGATGGAGGAGTAGGTATTGATCCCATATCATATCTTGCAAACTTTCCTGGATGTCATCGCATTAGCGGCAACAGTAAGGACTCGGGACCACGATATCGTCTCTCCAATTGAGGTGACTCATATAAGATACGATATAGCCGCCTTGGAAAAGATCTGCATCCCTACTTCCACCCAGGACAGTTTTTGGCCATATTTTGTGATACAAGGGAAACCGGATCAAGCAACTTCACTCGTTCCAACTCGGGGACACCCATCTATCATGGTGTGTGCTCCAGAGAAGGAATATATCCCTGCTAAAAGTCAAGATGTTCGTCGGAATATGCCGACAACATCACGGGACCCAATTAGAAAGGGACCCAAAGGTGAAGGCCATTATCAACAGCATATAGTCCTCGCTGTCTACAAGAAATCGCCCTGAACGCACCGAAGGCAGCTGGAAAATAAAGAGCGGGTTCATGACTTCACTCTGTTGGAATCTGAGGTTCTTAATTCTACTAAGAAAATATCAAAAGATCATAACCATGCCCACCCATTACCATATTATGGGAGTAGTAGTAGTTTTTGTGAAGGTCCTCCCCGCAATTTCGCTACCAGTAGCTCTAAAGGTCCTCCCCGGAGCACCCACGGGGGCCTCCTCCATAGGCATATAATGATCGATCACGAGAGCTTCTCTTTTCATGTGAGTCACAGAAGCCCTCCGTGTGACCAGAAGATCAAGTAGCAACAAGGCCTTCCACTTTCTACGGTACACCCTGAAGGTCCTCCCAGGGTATACACTACAAACACTCTCTGTGTAGTGCGACCACAGATAATTATAGTAGTCCTCGCTATCGTAGTCGCAACTGTGGAGTCCCTCCCCATAGAGAAATCACATCATGACAAGAAGGCCCTCCTTTTTTCATGGCCTACCCTGAAGGTACTCCCAATGGGTTACGTTACAATGACACTCTGCGTAGCCAGGAATCAGATCATGATGGTAGTCCTCACCCCTCTCATAATAGAGGTCCTCCCCATAGATACGTTTATAAATGAGAAGTCTCTCCCCTTATTACGGTACATTCTAAAGGCCCTCCCCAGGGTGTACCCCACAAACATTCTCCTTGCGGTAGCCGTGATGGTTTTCCTCGCCACCACGAATGCCATTATAAAGGTCCTCCCTACAATGTCCTCAAGCAACAAGAAGTTCCTCCCCTTGTCACAGTGTGTCTTGAAGGTCCTCCTCAGGTTACACATCGAATGTCAAACCATGATGGTCATCCTCACCATGATGGAATTTATTGCAAAAGTCCTCCCCGCAGTGACATATCATATCGACGGGAAAGTCCCCCTCCCCCTACCGAATCAAGCGCACAAAATCCATCATATGCTGAGACACTCAAAAGGACGGGATCAAGCATGTCAGATTCCCAACTAGTCACCAACGACACTCTTCTTAAATTAGGAGAGGTTCTGGGGCCATGTTCATCTTCTGAACCCCCTCAGAATCTCCCACATGATAATTTAATACCTATCGGCCCCACTACCTCTGACCACACTATCGGTGAGCATCTCAGTTTGACCGACTAGGTAGAGATATAACTAGCGGAGTAGTATGTCGACATGATCCACCTAAGGAAATGACTATCCAGAGATGATGTACCAGTTATGTTTTGGCCCACGGCCACCTCTCAATTAGAAATACCCAGAATGTTGTTAAAAGAACGCGAGCACGACATCCACTCCAATATGTGGACAACCCTCCGCTGGCTGAAATCAAGATTCCTGCCCTATGATGGGTATGTAGTCCATTTCCAGACAATAAGAGACCTCATACATCACATTGACCAAGAAGATATTCCTTCTGCACGGCAACCACGACATGAGAGATGTAAAGGAAACATTGAGTTAGCCTGCCTCTGTGCACTGCACCAGCTGTGCCGCCTCATTGGTGACGCTCTGATGGGAGTCCATATCAAAGGATGTGGAGAACATGGAGCTCTGCATTTCACTCCGCTCCCTGCCTAGAAGAACCCGTTTGGCATAATGTCTTGCAATGTCATCACTTCAAGACAGAAATCGAGTGGGGTCCTAGTTCAGGAAAGGCGACACACCCAACAGAGACAGGCTTTGAGTAAGTCTCAGAAGAATCAGGCCTGATGGAAACAATCTATTCACAAACTCCTGAATCAAGCCACCAAAATCATACAACAGGCCTCTCTTATAAGAGAGTCCAATCAATAGTCATTTATTGCCTCCCCAGTGGGGATTGATTCACAGGTGAACTCGGCATTAGATCCAGTTCACCCCCCAAATGGGGGCACACAAGATCAAGTAGGTAGTGATAGTAGCAGCCATTGCCGAAATCCAAGTTCAACCCTAGCCTGTAGGGCTGGGAGAAATTTTCACAACAAATGCCCATGTAAGACCAATAAAACGTGAAGAGACTCAACGTCCAAGGAATGGAGCCAACCCCAGCCCTTATGGCAGGGGAAATTTTTACCACCTCAACAACAACCTCCCCCACGAGAATCGGTATTCTCTCGTCTAGGGATAAAAGTCAGAAGAGGAGGTTCTTTCCCTATCACATCCTTTGAATCATCATCCCCTTCAAGAGGAATGTGTACTGTAAGGTTGCATCAAAGAACTCTTTTTGTCACCCTTCATCAAGGAGTTCGAAAGAAATCCTGAGACAGGAAGGGGAAGACCGATAAAAGGCATGGGAAATCCTCTTCCTATTTGGAAGATGACATCTCCTCTACCCCATGATATGCATCCATCGACACTATAGAGGTTAACCCCATGGGTGACACTGAAGAAGATGCAAATATGGATGGATCGGGAGACGACAGTTCTAGTCAGGTTGTGATTCACAACGAACCATCATATGTGCACACCCGGAACCAGAGGGTCGCCCTAAATATGGCCGCCCCTCCAGCTAACCCTCCTCCTCTTACCCTATGAGCTTCCAAAAAGGAAAAGAACAATGGACCGGTAACCCTTAACCCACCTTTTTCTCTCGATAAAAATGAGCCACTTACGCTCGAAGAGATATTCTCTTGACAGGAAGAGTAAGTGAAAGAATTGAGGCGGCTTAATACTGAGCTACTCCAGAGGAACCATCTTATTGAAAACGCTTCCCAAGAAGAGCCACACCATAGACTCTCAACAAGTGCACCGCAACGACCAAGGTTTGCCTCAGCAAATGAAGTGAGGTCAAGGCCCCTACCCAATGCGGCGCCCATCCCGTCCAACTACCTCAACATGGATTCAGATGAATACCAAGACTTCCCTCCACTCAGGAAGAAACCGGAGTGAGTACGTCTAAACCCTCTGAAGGCGTCACAAACGGCATATGCACCCTTGGTGCAGGATGAGCCGGATCCTCAATAAATGCCTCGGGCTACACCTTACATAGACCCGGACCAACAAGATGTAATCCAAGGTCTCTCCAACACCATCGTGGCACCGATAGCTCGATTGGAAGCAATAGAAGTTTGACACACTCTGGTACAGCCAGAGTGAAATCCCTACCCAGATTGGGTGAGCAACACACCTCCTCCACCCAATTTTGGGATCCCTGTATTCATTATTTTCAATGGATTAGGTGATCCAAAACAATATTTGATGCACTATGCATCTTATTGTGAGCCAATGATGGGAACCCCGAAACAACAAGAAGTAGTGAAATTCAGATTCTTCGTGCAGACCTTGCAAGGATCTTCCTTTGTCTGGTATACTAGTCTTCCATCTCAGTCAATAAAAAGCTGGGAAGACCTTCAGCAGCAGTTCTTGTTCCACTTCAACTCAAAAATGCCTAAAACAATAGTCATCAACCTCATGAATTGCAAATATAAGGAGAATGAGAGGGTCTAAGATTTCATCACCAGATGGAAGGGTCTAACCTAGTCTCTGAACAGGCCAATACCCCAAGAAGAGAAGCTTTCCATATGCATTGATAAACTTCGGGATGAGCTGCGAACACCGCTCATACCAATCGAGTGCACCACTGGCTTCCGAAAACTCTCTTCCATTGCCAAGAGAATTGAAGACTCCCTACAGAGGACTAATCTGAAGTTGTGAATAGCCTCACAGGCTCCTGCAAAGAGAGCAGTTAGAGCTGAAGCGTCCTACGTCACGCTCAAGCTAGCCCATGCGCCTACTCCACCACCTAGGCCTCCACCAAATCATCAAGGGCCCCCTGTATATCAGAGGACACCTCCGCCCAAGCGGGACGATCAATGAGGATTGATGCTGAATCAGTTTGAGGAACAAAGACACAAAGTATACACGTTCCGAGATAACCATGTCTGCGACTACTTCATCGCGACCATGAATTGCAATTTTCTCCACATCCCGGAGCCAAGGAAGCCTAAAGAAGTCGGCCATTATGAAAATCCATATTACTATCCCTACCATCGAATGTTTGGGAACAATATCCAGGAATGATTCATCTTCAAATACCTCTTGCAAAGGATGGTAGACTCCGAGCAGGTCGAGCTGGGACCACCCCCAACACATGTGACATGTATTTCTTCCAATGACTCCGACAAAGGGGAGGGGTGGAAGGAAGTCACCAGAAATAAGGTGCAGAAATTTGATGACTTTATGACTCGGAAGACTGTCAATCAAGCTCAAGTTATACTTCGAGCTCAAATATAGAAGCCGGTGTGGCAGCCAACATCCCCTAATGTGGCATAGCCGACAATATCATCCTCACAACCATCCACCTGCTAGTCATCCATGCATAATCAAAAAGGGAGGAGACAATCACAAGAGGAGGATCCCGCAATGAGGCTGAAGTTAGCCCTAACACTTTCAGATTTTGTGCCCTCAAACTTAGCGCCATAGGCACCGATCTAACAAATGGAACCATCAGGGACAACCGACCTAGTTGACCTATCACAGGACAAGGAGGTAATATTTGGTTCCATCAACATAGTCCATCTAACATAATCGTTCCCTGATGAAGGGTATGGTTACAAACCTGGGTTCCCAACACAAGGGGTCGGGAGGAGGAATCGTTGAAGCAGGGGATACTAGGGGAGGCGCAATCACGGCCGAAACCAACCCTATGGTTGTACCCCAGACCAAATCGTTAATATCGCCAAAACCCATGGGAGATCCCTTAAATGGACTCAGTAGGAGAATAAATATCCTTTCGCCTCCATAAGAAGTCACTCTGTCCTCATTATTCTGGGGTACCCATCAGAGGAGGAACAAGTGTCTTGTCGCCTAGTGCACCCAAACAGACCGGTCAGGCCGAGTCCCTAGAACGTGGGAACACTGTCGACATCTGACCCCGTGGTCGGTCCCTCCTCATTCCATACTCCTCCTCCCAAAGTCCCTGTTAAAACTATCATGCCAACGGAGAAGCATCGACCGCTGGAGCAAAAATACGATATCCTTAAGTAGCTGGCGTTAGTACCAGCAAATCTGCCAATCCTGGATGCACGGAGTTTGCCATCTGATCTCAGAGAGGCACTTATAAAATCCTTGCTCAGCCCCCATGAAATTCAAGATGAGGTAGTCACCGCCGAGAATTACCAGATGGAGACTGTCCTGAGAGAATTCAATGCGGTGATTTACTTCACCGATCAGGATAACGATTTCATCATGCAAGGACACATCAAACCACTATATGTGTCTGGTAAACTAAATGATTTTGAGATCCTGATAGTCTTTATTGACAACAGATCTGGAGTTAACCTCCTTCCCCTACAGACACTTTGTAAGTTTGCCTACAGTGAGGATGATCTAATACCCTCAGCCACAACTCTGTTGGGTTATGACAAGAGTGAACAAAATCTAATGGGACAAATCAAGCTAAAAAACCATTTTAGTGACCTTGTGGACTACAAAGAATTCTTGGTGGTTCGGTAGAACACAACATTCAACGCCCTTCTAGGAAGGTCGTGGCTCTAAAAGCACATATCCATTCCTTCATCTAATCACCAGTGTATTAAGTATTGCATCAATGGACAAGGTTGAACATTACATGCTAATAATGCCCCTTTCGAGCTCTCCGAGTCACACTACATTGACATCGGGTTTTAATGGGAAAAATAAAAATAAACCCTTGATTGATGGTATCGACTGGGTTCCTGCTCCAAATGGTCTAGAAATTTTCCATGATGACCCTCTCTAGCAGCTTGGTGGAGACTACATACTGGCCATCAACCATGTTGGGAGTAGGAGTTCAAGTCTGGACATGTACTTAGATATCCTCATGACTTCATCCATGAATCCCGATCATAGCAGTGTAGAAACGATCGTTAACGCTCAATTTGGGGGCGAATAATTGAGCAAGGATTCCCACATTTCCTCGCCTCCAGACTCCCAAGATCTCGTGTCGAGAATTCTCCCCCCATTGGATCAAGAAGATGAGAATGTGGGGGAAGAAGAGGAAGAAGATCTCAGGGATGCACCTCCTGCATTTGAGGAAGGTATCTCCACCACTTTGGACAAGCTCAGGGAAATAAACCTGGGTACCGAGGAAGACCCAAGGCCCACTCTCATTAGTACAGCCCTGTCTCCAGAGGAGTGCGAGGTATATACCTCATTCCTAAGGCAACATTGAGATTTTTTTCCTGGAATTCCACAAAAATGTCGGGACTTGATCCTGATGTGGCGACACACCACTTAAGTCTTCCAGAAGACCACCGGGGCTATAAAAAAACTGCCAGAAGGATTCACGCCACACATGCTGCCAAAATAGAGCCTCAAGTCAAGAAGCTTATTAAATAAGGCTTCATTAGAAAGGTCTAATACACCATCTGGCTAGCCAAAATTGTCCCCATAAAGAAAAATAATGGCCAAATCCACATCTGCATCGATTTCATAGATCTCAATCGGCATTTCCCAAAAGATTATTTCCCATTCCGGATCATCAAGTTATTAATCGATGCAATGGTCGGGTATGAGGCACTCTCCTTCACGGATGGTTATTATGGGTATAATCAAATCTGGATGGCATGAGAAACCGAAGAAGTCACTCCCTTCAGGGCCCCTCAAGGAGTATTCTATTACAGGGTCATGCCCTTTGGTCTCAAGAATGTTGGTGCCACATATCAACGCGACATGCATTTTATCTTTAAACCATTCCTAGGGAGATTCGTCAAATACTACGTGGATGACTTGGTGGTCAAATGAAGATAGCGCTCAGATCACCTGTCAGACCTTGAAACTATCTTCAACAGAATTCGACAACATAGCCTGAAGATGAACCCCTTGAAATGTGCCTTCAGGATTACCTTAGGGAAATTCCTCAGCTTTTTCGTATGCCATCATGGCATCAAAGTCGACCCTGAAAAGAAAAATGCTATCCTTGGTTTACCACCTCCCCACAATATCACTGAGTTGAGAGGATTCCAAGGAAACCGGGCATACATTAGGTGGTTCTTAGCCAACCTGGAAGGTAAATTTTTTCCCTTCACCAGGTTAATGAAAATGGGGGTTATGTACCAATGAACAGATGATTTCCAAGAGGCATTCGAAATCCTAAAGAAGTAACTCTTAAGACCCCTGGTGCGCATGCCCTCGTTTGAAGAAAGACCTCTTATCCTATACGTGACATCCCTAGAGTGGTCACTGGGAGCCTTCCTCGCACAAAAAAATGACGACAGTAGTGAAAAAAGTCTCTATTACCTCAGTCGAACCATGATCGATGCTGAAACTCAATACTAAAACATCTAGAAGAGTTGTTTGGACTTGGTATTCATAGTACAAAAATTGAGACATTATCTGCAACATCATGAAGTCTATTTGGTCTCACATAGTAACCCACTCAAGTACATCCTCAACTGCCCGATGCTGACCAGGAACCTATCCTGATGGGTAGTCATCCTGCAATAGTTTGACATCTGGTTTGTGCCTCAGAAAGCCATCAAAGGACAGGAATTAGTAGATTTTCTGGCAGAACACCCCTCGATAGAGACCACCACACCAGACGTCGTGCTACCTGATGAAGACATCTTCTCGGTTCAAGAGGAGTTCCCAACATGGGAAATTTACTTCGACGGCGCATCCTGAAGCTTGATAGGGAGGAAGATGGAGGATCCCAAATTAAACAAGGGGGGTTTGGAGATAATACTCATGTCCCTAGAAAAGGCAGTATATCCATATTCCTTCCTCCTATCAGAAGGATGTACGAATAATGAGGTGGAGTATCAAGCCCTAATTGCAGGCCTGAAGCTCACACTCCAGGCACAAGTACAGCACTTTAAGGTAAAATGTGTCTCAGAACTGGTCATCAGGCAAGTCAATGGTGACTATGCTATTAAAAAGTAGTAGCTAATTCCCCTTTTTGACCATGTCCGAGGGTTAATGGCGGAATTCTCCACAGAACCAACATTAACCTATATTCCCCGATCTAAAAATGCCTAGACCAATGCATTATCTAATGCGTCCACAGCCCTAGATGACCCAAACTGGGATGAAACAATTATCAGTATTTCTCATTGTCGAATGGTATTGCCATTTGTTCAGACTAAGATGGAAAAAATCAACGAAGTCAGTCCTCTCCCTGAGCCATATGCTCCTACCACTGACTGGATGACCCCCATTGTAAACTACCCTAAAAGGGGAGAACTTCAATCAGACAGGGATGAAAGAGAGAAAATATGGAGAAGGGCAATCAACTTTGTCCTATGTGGCGGCATGGGTCAGCAAGAGTTCCTCTACAAACAAGGCCTCGACGGAGTCCTACTCAGATGAATTGATGGAGAAGAAACTGCTGCTATCATAAATGAAGTGCATTCCAATGTATGTGGAGCACAAGAGTCAGGGTCAAAGATTTCCCATGAGGTTCGAAGGCTTGGGTACTATTGGCCCACCATGGCACGAGATTGTGAGCACTTTACAACAAAATGCCACTCCTGCCAAATTAATTTCAACTTCATTCACCAACCCCATAGTTACTTTATCAGGCCAAGTACTCCTGGAAATTTTCCATTTGGGGAATGGACATCATGGGACCATATCCTCCCGCCACAACCAACCAACTGAAGTATATCCTCACAGCTACCAACTTCTTTTCCATATGGGCAGAAGTTGCACCCCTTAAGGAAGTCGGGGCGCAAGAAACATTGTCAGATTTTTGAAAGCCAATATCATCACCAGATTTGGCGTCCCTCATACCATACTGATGGATAATGGCACCAAATTCTGCTCTGCTGAATTGGAGAAACTATACCAAGAATATGTTATCAAGGATAACCACTCATCCCACTACCATGTAGCGGCCAACGGACAGATAGAGGCTTTCAACAAGACCTTGTCCAACATTCTCTAGAAAATGATGGAAAAAGACAAGAAAGTATGCCCAGATAAACACCTTCATGCATTGTGGGCTTATCGAACCACAATCCACACCGCTACTCAGGCCACTCCGTACTCATTAGTATACAGAACAGAAGCAGTCCTGACCATTGAGCCCCAATTTCCCTCGCTCCATGTTTCCATTTGTGATTCGTTATCCAACGACGAGAAATCAGAAAAATGGATAGGTGAATTGGAACAGTTGGATAAGAATCGGTTTCACACTTTGCACCATCTAAAATTATATCAGAACCGGATCGCACGATCCTTCAATAAAAAGGTTCATCTTCGGTCTTTCTTGGAAGGAGAATTGGTGTTGGTCCTCTGAACCCCAATGATACCCAGACAGAAACCTCCAAATCTAGAGCCCATGTGGGAGGGGCCATATGTTATACAAAAGGTCTACTCTAATAGAGCATATTCCCTGATCTCCATTGACGTGCAGTTCACTACCGCTCCTATGAATGCGAGATTTCTAGAGAAGTATTTCTCATAACCAAAAGCAGTTATCGTTTGAGCTGCAGGACGTTAAACTACCAAGCCCCAATGGTCCAAACTCTATGACCCAAAACTAAGAATATTTCATCCTCAGCACACAAAGTTAAAATGCACGGATTTCATAGAACTACATAAGGCTTGATTCCTGCCCTTATAGGATACGTAGCCATGGTAGGATTCTGTATCTTGGCCCAGTCATCCCCAAATAAGGTTAAAAGTTCCCTTTTCCACCATGTACGGACCAACCCTGCACGGGGTGTATCACTTCTAAAGAACTATGTATGGATTGATTCCCACATTTGTAGGATACTTAGCGACTCCAGGGTCCTCCATCCGGGCCCATCCACCTCCAAATGAAGGGTAAAAATACCCTTTTCCCCAGTGTATGGACCAGACCTACACTGGGTGTATTATCTTCTAAAGAACTACGTACATCTTGATTCCTACCCTCAAAGGATACGAAGTGATGCCAGAATTCCACACCCTGGCCCAACCACCCCAAATGAAGATAAAAATACCCCCTTTCTCTTGTGTAAGGAGAAGACCTGCATGGGGTGTATTCCTCGTCCTTACCACATGACGTTAAACTGCACGGATAAGAAAAAGAATTCACCTTTCCCCCATACAGAACAGACTTGCATGGGGTGTATTCCACAGAAGAACTACGTGTGGCTTGAATCCTACACTCACAGGATACGTAGCGACGCTGGGATCTTATCTCCTAGCCTAGACGCCGATAAAAGAAAACACATGTATATATACCGCGCGTCCTTACCGCATGATGTTAAACAAAACGGAATACCCTTTTTTACATCAGTTCATCTTCGTCCTCACCGCACTATGTTAAAACCACACGGACTTCGTCCTCACCGCACGATGTTAAACTACACGGACTTCATCACAACCCACCCAATATATACGATGAAACGGGATAGGAATACTCCTTTTTCATTTGGATGCATCCTCTCTATACATCAGACTCCGCGACCCCAATAATTGCAGTTCTTCATAACCACCCATGGCCGTCAAAAGTGGAATGTTATCAACCTGTGGACACCTTTGTATGACTATTCATACCATTCCCTCAGTGGCCTTGCATATTGAAAGCCCCTGGCTCATCTACCAAATGTGATATTTCCTCAGGAAATTCTCTTACTGTCTTTGTACACTTACCGGCCTTAAAGCCCCCATATCATATCTCTCGATCGAAAAATTTATGGAGCAGCGGTCTACAAGTTTGTTCCCCTCTGACATCCAAGTGTTTCCAGTGTATCCCTACCAGGTTAGCCTATGTATCCGTTCATGATTCACATGACGATTTGCATCTACAGGCATCTAGCCAGGGCTGGGTGTAACACCCGAGACTTTTATGTTATATAAATCATCAAAGGAATCTTTTTCTACACAACACTTGCTTGGCTTGCTTTACACGCAATCGCGACCTTCCTCGATAGCTTGCGTCGTACGCAATACCGAGTTTCACTAAACAACAATATGCTATTAAAACTAGCCGTTATGAATAGTAATAACCACTTTTTGAAATTTTATAAATTTTATTTTTTTCAAAACGGACTTCATTTTTGGACTCAGAATATCGAAATTAGCCTAGGGTGAAATTTTGGTATTTTTCTGAAAACTTTCAACTTTTGATGAATAGTGAAACCACTAAGTGGTAGGTTAAAAACTGAATTTTGCATAAAACTTAATTTTACCGCTTCTGTGAATGGAATTTCAAAAATCCGAGAGATACGGTTAATATCAAGGACTAAAATGTGGTTCAATGAGATGAAAATAATTTTTTGGTGAATAATAACTTTTTACTATTTTTACCGCGGTTAATAGTAAATAGGGTAACTAAGGGTAAATATGATATTAATATTACCCTAACACATGTCCTAATTCTATTGGACAAGTGTAATTCGACCAAAAACAAACTTAGGAATAAAATATGACCATTTAGGCCCACTTTGATTAGATTAGGACATTTATTATTAATTTATTTAAAGAAGGGTTAAAATAGTTAAAATCAAAGTTTAATAAGTAAATCATTTTTAATATAGGGTTATACATAAGATAAATTAGATTGTAAATATTAATTAGAAAGCTAAAACGATTTCCTACATGATTGTATTTTATTTGTAATTTTTAGACATCAAATAATTTAATTTATTTATGACACAAAGATGATGCAGTAATTATCTTATTAATGAAATATTGACAAAATTGATAATATAAATACATAAATAAATGTAATTTGAGACTTTTTATGAATTCCACTAATTTTCTAGGTTACTATGATATATTAGTATTGATTTAATCAACTTGGTTCGAACATATAATTCTGTTATGACTTTCACAAAAATCATATATCAAATAGTGTCAAAATTGACACAAAATAGTTTTTAAATCAAATATTATATTATTAATTGTTATTTTATTCCTAAATATCTAAGATTCGGCCAAATGACTTAGATAAGGATATATATATTAATAATAAACAATTTGGGGTTCGTTTGGCATGTTATAGTAAGTGTATTAACCATATAGTGAAAGAAAACAAAAAGACACGGTAAAAGTTAAATTAATTAACTTAGAGTTAAATCTAATTGATAAGGTTAAAATAATACCCTAAACTTGTCTAAATCCTATTGGATGATAGGATTTCGACCCATCCCCACTTTAGCTTCGAAATAAGACCCTTTGGAACCATTATAAACCGATTTTGACTTTAATATAAAATAATATTTTGAGATATTCCTAAGGTGCCCCTCTCCTCCCTTATAAAAGGGCACCTCCTCCCCCTCCTCCTCACACCAATTTGAGCACTCAAGCTCGGCCAACCCCTGCCATTTTCCCTTCTCCACTTCCCTAGAATAATCCTAGAGGTCCTGGTCTTCTCCAAAGACCAATCTTAGTTCCTTAAGTGGAGGATTCAAAAAGGCGTTCCAAAGAAGAGGTAATATCCATTACCGATCTTTTCAATTTCTTTCTTCTTCAACTTCTTCTTCTTTAGTTGTTTCATGATAAAGTAATAACATCAGTATTAATTACATACTGATATGTTATTATAAATATGAAACAACCCTAATTCACCTTCTATCCATCCTACGGAAAAATGAAATCACCGCGCGTGCGTACGTACGGAATACCGTCTCCACGCCGTGGTGTAATCTATTTTCCACCATCACCTTACAAGGATGGGTATAATGGTGTAATCAGTAACTATATATGATTATTATTAATTAATATTGATACTGAAATAATATATATATATACTCCAATACAATTCCACGATCATAGGAACGATATCATCACTCGTGCGTACGTACGGAATACCGTCTCCACGATGTGATGCGACTCGTTCTACATGATCATCATTTCATAATGATTGTATAAATGAATTGAATGAATGAATATGGTATATACTACACTAATACCATTCTGGAAATGAATTATCTATAACCTAAAGATAAGAATAAGAATTTATTCGACAAAACACGCATAAGAACAAAAAGTTATAAAGACCCGAGTAACAAGTAACAATGAAATATTACTAACAAGAAGCTAATAATATGACCATATATGATATCATATAAATATGTATGATTCTGGAATAAGTCAATAACATTATTTAAACCATTATACAGGAGCTTCAGACACATACAAGGCAAATTGGACCTAAGGTAAGGGAAATATCACAATCTCATTTTTATCCGAGATTGTTTATTCGTAAGTATTTACTGGGGTGTATTTTATCATCCACATCCATGTTCCCTCAATATGTAATATTATTTCCATCCACCTAAAATTGTTTAAATCCAATTTTACCCTTCTATGAGTTTTTAGTAAAGGATATGAAAGGAATCTTTTTTCGTTTTTCGTACGAGGTACTTTTTGACTTTTCCGACAAAAGTACGATGAATTTTTTTTTTAACTTATACGGCATGAACGGATTTATACTGTTTTATAAAGCCTTATTTTCATGAAGCTTCCTCTAAAAGATTTCATGACTATTTTCAATAAAATCTATTTCTTTTAAAATTGCATGATGTTTTGTGAAAAGAAATTGATTTTGAAGAAGAAAGTATATTTTCCTCAAGAATTCAATTCAAGTGTTTTATCAAAATTATTTTCCATATAAGATAATAAAGGGTTCTGTTTCTATCCATATTTTTACATTGATTTGACTATGTTGTGATGGAATTATGTTTATGAATTCCTTTATCTTATATGAATGGTTTTATGATGTCATGTTGTTTAAGAATTCCATTTTTGTTACATGGGTTATGCAATGACGTATGGTTTATGATTTTGTGGCACACATAAGAATGGTATCATTAAGAGATGGGTGGGACCTATATCTCCCTCCAATGTATTGGGTAAAGATTTTATATCTCATGAGATAGACATGGCTGGAACGGAAGGTTATTTCGGTTCAGTGATACAGGACTGAAACGAGGAGTGAACTCGGTTCAGAAAGGGACTTTGTCCACTAAGATAGTCTTGGCAACGAGTCATGACTAACAATAAATGATTTTCCATGATTATGTGTGCATGCCACAAAGTTTCAAGTTTTATATTATGATTATGGGGATCTCATTTTCACTTCTATGATTTATTCCATGTTAAGATATTATGATCTCTTTTGCAGGTTTTAATTTTCAAAAAGATATGATATGATTTTTATTTCCTTTATTTTCCCTTGCTGAGCATTTGAGCTCACCCTTTTATGTTTTCTTTTCCCCAGGCCAGGAAGATGGATATTAAGTAGAATATGCTAAAAGGGACCCTAGATATGATGAAATAAATGGGAGACACTATAGAAGATTTATGAACCAGTTATTTATGTTTCCCAGTTTCTAAAGACACTATACCTATACGGTCCTTTGTGGTTTTGTCATATGTTGTAATAAGTGTGATTCAATTTTGAAGTATTAACAATGTATGTAAAGTGTGGGTCGTTATAGTTGGTATCAGAGGAAAGGTATAGTCAACCTTTGGAAACTAGGATGTGAAAGCCTTAGTAAGAACCCTAAGGATAAGTCTAAGCATAGAACACAATCTTAGTGTTTTAGAAATGGCCTTGAATAACCTAGGATAAGACCTTAAGCATGAAAATTTTATTCTTGAATTATGTGGTTTCCTATTATAATTAGTGTTGCTCACACTATTCTTCTTGGTTTTAGTCAATGGCTGGAACCCGAAGGAACCGTGTTAATGCGGAATGCGATGGGCAATGCAATGATTGTCCCCCTGAGCAACCAAACGATATGGGAGCTGGAATGCAAAATCTTGTAGCCATGCTCACACAACTTTCTCAGGCTATGAATCATGCAGGATTTCCAAACGAGCAAAGGAGGGAGCAACATTCTGTTGAATCCTTCATGAGGCAGCGTCCACCTTCTTTCAGCGGGTCTACTGATCCATTAGTTTCTGAACAATGGATTAGTACTACTGAAAAGATATTTTCAGTTCTTCAATGTTCTGAACATGATAAAGTCATCCTAGCAGTGTATCGTTTGGAAGGAGATGCTGATCAATGGTGGAATCTTGTTAAGAATACAAGGCAAAGGGATGAAATTGAGTCTATGGAATGGGACGAGTTCAAGAACTTATTTTTCAATAAGTACTTCCCTCGTATTCTCCGAACAAAGATGGAGAAAGAGTTCCTTGAACTGAAGCAAAGGGATGATGAATCTGTTGGTACCTATGAAGCAAATTTTACCAGACTTGCAAGGTACGCTTCTGGTATTATTATCCAACCTGAGAGTAAGATCGATCGATTCTTTAGTGGCTTAAAACCAAGTATTCGAAGGGCGTTAGCCATAAGGGACTTCAATAGCTACGAGGAAATCGTTCGATGTGCTCTCAAAGTCGAGATGGAGATTGGAGTAACCCATCAGTCACATGGGTTTGATAAGAAGAGGAAGATGGAATTCAAAGAAAAATCTAAAGAGCACACGGAAAAGAAGATGAACTTTCCCTTATGCTCAAAGTGTGGAAAGAAACATGGAGGGAGTTGTCTTAAAGGGACAAGTAAATGTTTTAAATGTGGAAAGGAAGGTCATCGGGCATTTGAATGCCGTGATAATGGGAAGAAGATGTATAATGATGCAAACAAAGGAAGGGATACACAGAATGAACCTGCTACACTTCAATGTTTCAAGTGCAAGGAGATGGGGCATTATGCCAATCAATGCCCAAATCCAAGGGTTGATGATGATGGTCAACGTCAACAAACTCTTAAGGCTAATGAAAAAGGAAAGTCACATGCAATTTCTATCAACGATGTGGAGTACGATAACGATGTGGTGAAAGGTACACTTACCATCCACTCTAAAGTAGCAAATGTTTTATTTGATTCTGGATCCACCCACTCTTTTATTTCTGAAGACTTTTCTAAGGGTATCACCGTATTACCTCAACAATTAGATGTTGAGTTAGCTGTGACAACACCTAATGGCACATCAATCGCATCAAAAGTTTATAATTCTTCTCCGATCGAAGTTTGTGGGAAAGTGCTTCCTGCAAATCTTGTGATCCTTCCTTTAGTGGAATTTGATGTGATTCTTGGCATGGATTGGCTTTCTCTACATGGAGCTCATATCAATTGCCAAAGAAGGGAAGTCACATTTCATATTCTAGATCAACCTACGATCGTCTATCAATGCAAGGATGAACATAACATTCCAGTGGAAATTTCTTCCATCTTATGGGTATTGATTCCACTAAATGAAGGTTATTTATCTCAAATGGTTGGTGAGAAACTCACGATTAAGAATATGCCCATTGTACGGGAGTTTGATGATGTCTTTCCGGAGGAATTACCGGGTCTTCCACCAAATCGTGAAGTTGAGTTTTCAATAGAACTCGTACCGGGTGCTTTGCCTATTTCAAAGACACCTTATAGAATGGCCCCAATTGAGTTGCAGGAATTGAAGAAGCAACTCCAAGAGAATCTTGATAAGGGATTCATACGCCCTAGTGCGTCACCTTGGGGAGCACCTGTTCTATTTGTTAAGAAGAAAGATGGATCAATGAGACTCTGCATTGATTATAGAGAACTTAACAAGATCACTATCAAGAACAAATATCCTCTCCCACGCATTGATGACTTATTTGACCAACTACGCGGAGCTCAATACTTTTCCAAGATTGATCTTCATTCAGGGTATCATCAATTAAGGGTCAAAAGGGAGGATATACCAAAGACGGCTTTCCGTACAAGGTATGGACACTATGAATTTATAGTGATGCCATTTGGTCTTACTAATGCCCCTGCTATCTTCATGGATCTAATGAATAGAGTCTTTAGAGACTATCTTGATCAATTTGTGGTAGTCTTTATAGACGATATTCTTGTCTATTCAAAGAGCAAGGAAGAGCATGAAGATCACTTGAGAATTATATTGAAGACCCTGAGAAAAGAGAAGCTTTATGCCAAATTTACCAAGTGAGAATTTTGGCTTCAAAAAGTTGCATTTTTGGGTCATATAATCTCAAAAGAGGGGATATCTGTGGATCCAGCAAAAACAGAGGTTATCGAAAGATGGTCAAGACCAACAACAGTAACTGAGATCCGAAGTTTTCTTGGTTTGGTTGGTTATTATCGACGTTTTGTAAAAGATTTTTCACGATTATCTAATCCACTCACCAAGTTGACTCGGAAAGCAGTTAAGTTTGTCTGGACAGAGGAATGTGAAGAGAATTTCAAGGAGTTGAAAAGAAGGTTATCCAGTGCACCTGTGCTCACACTGCCTTGTAGTGGAGAAAGGTTTGTGATCTACAGTGATGCATCCAAGAATGGATTGGGGTGTGTTCTTATGAAAAATGATATGGTGATAGCTTATGCCTCACGACAGTTGAAAATCCATGAGCAAAATTACCCAACACATGATTTGGAGTTGGCTTCGGTAATCTTTGCATTAAAGATTTGGAGGCATTACCTTTATGGTAAAAGGTGTGATATTTATACTGATCATAAAAGTTTAAAGTATATTTTCACACAAAAGGAGTTGAATATGCGTCAAAGAAGATGGTTGGAGCTGATTAAGGATTATGACTGCTCAATCCATTACCACCCTGGGAAAGCAAACAAGGTGGCATATGCATTAAGTCGACAAGACCATGCTAGTTTATCCATGATGAGGATCACAAAAGATCCAATATTTATGGATTTACAAAGGATGGATCTTGGAATTATAATGGAAGGGGAAAAATCTTATCTTTCTCAAATGAATGTTCAACCATCTATACATGTGAAGATTAAAGAGGCATAGAAAGAAGATGTCGAGTTAAAAAAGAAGGTGAGAAATGTTCCTGAATTCAACCTTGATTGTGATGGGATAATAAAGTTCAGGAATCGGGTTTGTGTTCCTCCCATCCCCGAATTAAAGAAAGAGCTGCTGGATGAGGCTCATAGTTCTTCATTCTCTATTCATCCTGGAAGCACGAAGATGTATAGGGACCTGAAAGAGTACTTCTGGTGGGATGGCATGAAAAGAGATGTTGCTGAATATGTCTCTCGATGCTTGGTTTGTCAACAAGTTAAAGCTGAGAGACAGAAGTCTAAGGGGATGTTACAACCATTACCCATACCCGAATGGAAATGGTAAAACATCACTATGGACTTTGTCACAGGACTTCCTAAAACATCCAAAGGCAATAATGCTATCTGGGTCATAGTTGATCGTCTTACAAAGTCTGCACACTTCATTGCTATTAGAGAGGATTTCTCTCTAGATCAGCTTGCCAGGATATATGTAAAGGAGGTGGTAAGATTGCATGGAGTACCACTTTCTATTATATCTGATCGAGATCCGAGATTTACCTCGAAGTTTTGGCGAAGTCTTCAGCATACTCTGGATACAGAGTTGAGTTTCAGCACTGCTTATCATCCCCAGACAGACGGTCAGTCTGAGAGAACAATTCAAACCCTAGAAGATATGTTGAGAGCTTGCTCTATGGATTTCAAAGGAGGTTGGGATCAACACCTACCTTTGGTAGAATTTTCTTATAATAATAGCTTTCACTCCAGTATTCAGATGGCTCCTTATGAAGCTCTCTATGGAAAGAAATGCAGGACTCCAACTTGCTGGGATGAAGTTGGGGAAAGAAAGCTATTAGGACCTGATCTCGTTGATGAAATGGCAGAAAAGGTCAGATCTATTCAACAACACATAAGAGCAGCTCAGAGCCGACAGAAAAGTTATGCCGACAACCGAAGAAAAGACCTAGAGTTTGAAGTGGGTGATAAAGTGTTCTTACGAATATCTCCCTGGAAGAGGGTTATGAGATTTGGAAAGAAGGGGAAGTTGAGCCCTAGATATATCGGTCCTTTTGAAATACTGGATCGTGTTGGGAAGGTAGCTTACCGATTGGCGCTTCCACCGAATCTCTCTCAAGTTCACGATGTGTTCCATGTATCTCTCCTGAGAAAGTACATACCAGATCCTTCACATGTACTCAGCTCAGAAGTTGTACCGCTGGAGCAAGATCTTTCTTATGAAGAACAGCCGATAGAGATTCTGGATCGTAGCGAAAAAGTCCTACGAAACAAGACCACTCGCTTAGTGAAAGTTTTATGGAGGAACCACCAACTTGAAGAAGCTACATGGGAGCTTGAGGATATGATGAGGGAGAAGTATCCTCATCTGTTTGTTGCAAAGTGACGAATTTCGAGGGCGAAATTCTTTTTAAGGGGGGTAGAATGTAACACCCGAGACTTTTATGTTATATAAATCATCAAAGGAATCTTTTTCTACACAACACTTGCTTGGCTTGCTTTACACGCAATCGCGACCTTCCTCGATAGCTTGCGTCGTACGCAATACCGAGTTTCACTAAACAACAATATGCTATTAAAACTAGCCGTTATGAATAGTAATAACCACTTTTTGAAATTTTATAAATTTTATTTTTTTCAAAATGGACTTCATTTTTGGACTCAGAATATCGAAATTAGCCTAGGGTGAAATTTTGGTATTTTTCTGAAAACTTTCAATTTTTGATGAATAGTGAAACCACTAAGTGGTAGGTTAAAAACTGAATTTTGCATAAAACTTAATTTTACCGCTTCTGTGAATGGAATTTCAAAAATCCGAGAGATACGGTTAATATCAAGGACTAAAATGTGGTTCAATGAGATGAAAATAATTTTTTGGTGAATAATAACTTTTTACTATTTTTACCGCGGTTAATAGTAAATAGGGTAACTAAGGGTAAATATGATATTAATATTACCCTAACACATGTCCTAATTCTATTGGACAAGTGTAATTCGACCAAAAACAAACTTAGGAATAAAATATGACCATTTAGGCCCACTTGGATTAGATTAGGACATTTATTATTAATTTATTTAAAGAAGGGTTAAAATAGTTAAAATCAAAGTTTAATAAGTAAATCATTTTTAATATAGGGTTATACATAAGATAAATTCGATTGTAAATATTCATTAGAAAGCTAAAACGATTTCCTACATGATTGTATTTTATTTGTAATTTTTAGACATCAAATAATTTAATTTATTTATGACACAAAGATGATGCAGTAATTATCTTATTAATGAAATATTGACAAAATTGATAATATAAATACCAAAATAAATGTAATTTGAGACTTTTTATGAATTCCACTAATTTTATAGGTTACTATGATATATTAGTATTGATTTAATCAACTTGGTTCGAACATATAATTCTGTTATGACTTTCACAATAATCATATATCAAATAGTGTCAAAATTGACACAAAATAGTTTTTAAATAAACTATTATATTATTAATTGTTATTTTATTCCTAAAAATCTAAGATTAGGCCAAATGACTTAGATAAGGATATATATATTAATAACAAACAATTTGGGGTTCTTTTGGCATGTTATAGTAAGTGTATTAACCATATAGTGAAAGAAAACAAAAAGACACGGTAAAAGTTAAATTAATTAACTTAGAGTTAAATCTAATTGATAAGGTTAAAATAATACCCTAAACTTGTCTAAATACTATTGGTTGATAGGATTTCGACCCATCCCCACTTTAGCTTCGAAATAAGACCCTTTGGAACCATTATAAACCGATTTTGACTTTAATATAAAATAATATTTTGAGATATTCCTAAGGTGCCCCTCTCCTCCCTTATAAAAGGGCACCTCCTCCCCCTCCTCCTCACACCAATTTGAGCACTCAAGCTCGGCCAACCCCTGCCATTTTCCCTTCTCCACTTCCCTAGAATAATCCTAGAGGTCCTGGTCTTCTCCAAAGACCAATCTTAGTTCCTTAAGTGGAGGATTCAAAAAGGCGTTCCAAAGAAGAGGTAATATCCATTACCGATCTTTTCAATTTCTTTCTTCTTCAACTTCTTCTTCTTTAGTTGTTTCATGATAAAGTAATAACATCAGTATTACTTACATACTGATATGTTATTATAAATATGAAACAACCCTAATTCACCTTCTATCCATCCTACGGAAAAATGAAATCACCGCGCGTGCGTACGTACGGAATACCGTCTCCACGCCGTGGTGTAATATATTTTCCACCATCACCTTACAAGGATGGGTATAATGGTGTAATCAGTAACTATATATGATTATTATTAAGTAATATTGATACTGAAATAATATATATATATACTCCAATACAATTCCACGATCATAGGAACGATATCATCACTCGTGCGTACGTACGGAATACCGTCTCCACGATGTGATGCGACTCGTTCTACATGATCTTCATTTCATAATGATTGTATAAATGAATTGAATGAATGAATATGGTATATAATACACTAATACCATTCTGGAAATGAATTATCTATAACCTAAAGATAAGAATAAGAATTTATTCGACAAAACACGCATAAGAACAAAAAGTTATAAAGACCCGAGTAACAAGTAACAATGAAATATTACTAACAAGAAGCTAATAATATGACCATATATGATATAATATAAATATGTATGATTCTGGAATAAGTCAATAACATTATTTAAACCATTATACAGGAGCTTCGGACACATACAAGGCAAATTGGACCTAAGGTAAGGGAAATATCACAATCTCGTTTTTATCCGAGATTGTTTATTCGTAAGTATTTACTGGGGTGTATTTTATCATCCACATCCATGTTCCCTCAATATGTAATATTATTTCCATCCACCTACAATTGTTTAAATCCAATTTTACCCTTCTATGAGTTTTTAGTAAAGGATATGAAAGGAATCTTTTTTTGTTTTTCGTACGAGGTACTTTTTGACTTTTCCGACAAAAGTACGAAGAATGTTTTTTTTAACTTATACGGCACGAACGGATTTATACTGTTTTATAAAGCCTTATTTTCATGAAGCTTCCTCTAAAAGATTTCATGACTATTTTCAATAAAATCTCTTTCTTTTAAAATTACATGATGTTTTGTGAAAAGAAATTGATTTTGAAGAAGAAAGGATATTTTCCTCAAGAATTCAATTCAAGTGTTTTATCAAAATTATTTTCCATATAAGATAATAAAGGGTTCTGTTTCTATCCATATTTTTACATTGATTTGACTATGTTGTGATGGAATTATGTTTATGAATTCCTTTATCTTATATGAATGGTTTGATGATGTCATGTTGTTTAAGAATTCCATTTTTGTTACATGGGTTATGCAATGATGTATGGTTTATGATTTTGTGGCACACATAAGAATGGTATCATTAAGAGATGGGTGGGACCTATATCTCCCTCCAATGTATTGGGTAAAGATTTTATATCTCATGAGATAGACATGGCTGGAACGGAAGGTTATTTCGGTTCAGTGATACAGGACTGAAACGAGGAGTGAACTCGGTTCAGAAAGGGACTTTGTCCACTAAGATAGTCTTGGCAACGAGTCATGACTAACAATAAATGATTTTCCATGATTATGTGTGCATGCCACAAAGTTTCAAGTTTTATGTTATGATTATGTGGATCTCATTTTCACTTCTATGATTTATTCCATGTTAAGATATTATGATCTCTTTTGCAGGTTTTAATTTTCAAAAAGATATGATATGATTTTTATTTCCTTTATTTGCCCTTGCTGAGCATTTGAGCTCACCCTTTTATGTTTTCTTTTCCCCGGGCCAGGAAGATGGATATTAAGTAGAATATGCTAAAAGGGACCCTAGATATGATGAAATAAATGGGAGACACTGTAGAAGATTTATGAACCAGTTGTTTATGTTTCCCAGTTTCTAAAGACACTATACCTATACGGTCCTTTGTGGTTTTGTCATATGTTGTAATAAGTGTGTTTCAATTTAGAAGTATTAACAATGTATGTAAAGTGTGGGTCGTTATACTGGGCTACTTTGACTCAATGGGTAATTACGGTGAAGATGTTTCTTGTATGTTTGGACACCATTATCCCCATATGCCAAACTCTATGCTATAAGCAATCCCAAATCATCATAACCACCCATGGCCATTGGAAGTCGAAAGTTATAGACCCATGGACAGCTTTGTATGACTATGCATACCATGCCCTCAGCGGCTCAACATATTGATAGCCCCTAGCTTGTCTACCAAAGGCACGATTTCATTAGGCGATACTCTTCCTATCTCCGTACGCTTACCGGCCTCAGAGCCCCACACCATATCTTCTGATCCGGGAAACCCCGGAGTTACAGTTTACACCCTCATTCTATCACACTTGTTCAGAGTATACCGGAGCATCCTAACTCAATTTTCCTCCGGGTGATTGTAGCAATAGTCACCCAATGGTCCAAACTCTATGACCGTTAATCTAAGAGTACATTGTCCTTACCGAAAGACATTAAACTGCATGGAGTAAAGTTACACCCCGTGCGCAAGATAAATAAGTGCAGTGAACTCTTCATGTATTAATAGAAACCAGGGACGAACATCCCCGACATGTCCAGATATTTCCTTACCAAATGACAGACTTCGTGTCCCGGACAATCGCGGATCCTCATAATCATTCATATCCATCGGAAGGGGAAAGTCATTGACCCGTGGACACCTTTGCATGACTATGCATACCATGCCCTCAGCGGCTCTGCAAATTGATATCCCCCGGCCCATCTACCAAAGGCAAGATTTCCTCAGGTGATTCTCTTCCTAGATCTGTATTCTTACCGGCCTCAGACACCCCATATCATCTCTCCTGATCCAAGGAGCCCCCGGACCACGGTTTACACTATCAACCCCTCTCCACGTCTTGCACATGATGAGATATTCGAGCCCAGTTACATTTTAATCAAGAGTGGCTTGTGCAACTACGTCCTTACCGCATGACGATTAAAACTACACGGAACATGTCTTTTCCTCTTGGCATGAAGCTGCAATGACCAAGTATTAAACATCCAAGAAATTCCCTCCAACTACAAGAATTTTAATGGATTTAAAAAAAATCCTCATGTCCTCGCTGCACGACGTTAAACTGTATAGTATCTTTAATAATGGTCCTCATCTTTACCGCATGACATTAAACTGCATGGAAGCTATCATTACCGCATGATATTAAACTGTACAGAATTTAAATTTCCCTCCATCCTTTTCGAATCATGTTAAACTACACGGATTTTGTAATAATAACAACTCCATTCATCCTTTCCGCATGACGTTAAATTGCATGGGCGAACTCTTCATGGGTTCAATTGGGAATAGAGGCTTTCCTCCTTCCCTCAATGCACGAGACAGAACTGCACAAACCACCATCTCACACCAACATAAGAAGGGATGAATTTACCCATTCCTAGGAAATATAGCCTAGATATTTCTCCCGTAACCAGGCACACTCTCCTAATGAATCACATTCTAGGCCCAGAAAGAGCCGAACCCTTGCAAGCCACCCCTGGTGGTCCTGAATCTCAACTTCCCTGGAGTTTCTCAGCTATTGGGAGAATACAATCATTTACCTAAGGATACCATCGCATGACTATTCATACCATTCCCTCAGTGGATGTCCATATTGATTTCCCCTAGACTGTCTACCAAAGGCAAGATTTCATTTGGTATTGCTTCTCTCCATACGCCTCTTAGCCTCTAAGCCCCCATATTCATCCCATGATTCGGAAACCCTATAAAATATAGTTTACCAACCTCTTTCAAAACCCTTCCTAAATATGGTGGAACGTCTCTGACGAGATTATCGAGAACCAGGAGAAGACGATCCATTTTAAGGAATTTTCCAGCTGCATGAATTTAAACTGTGCCAAGATCCAACCGTCCTTCATGCTAGCTAAATTCATAATACAGGGACCCTTTGTCCACACCTCTAATTAGAACAGATGTCCCAAACCCTTTCAGAAATCACATACCCTTTCCGAGCCACCCCTGGCGGTTTTCATAATTCTCCAAGCCATCCATGGTGGCTTATGTAATCCGGACTTCCATGAAGTCCTCAAGCCATCAGAAATGGATATTCATTGACTTAAGGAGACATTTTCATGACTATTCATGCCATTCCTTCAGTGGCTCTGCATATTGATTGCGCTTGGCCCGTCTAGAAACAACAAGTCTTCCTTAGGTGATGCTTTTCCTACCTCTGCATGCCGATACGGCTCCCTTGCCTTGTGACATGCCCTGCATGTTGTTCAAACCTAAACATGTTCCCCCCACGTGCATTGTAAATGTATTGAGACATCTGTTAATCAAAAATACTCGTCGAGACCTTGCCCCACCATATCTGGTCAAAGTTGTTCGACCTAAAACATCAGTAATGATAGTCTTGTCAGGGGGACTTTAAAAATCTCACAAAAAGGTGCAAAGCCCATTAGGCCGAAAAACTGAAAAGGGAGACCTAAGAAAAATTCGATCCACACCCGCTGGGTCCACACCAAATGGGCCCAGGAAAAATTAGGGTATTAGCAGAAAATGAAAAAATGTTTGTAGGGTTTTTCTACAAAACCCTATCAAAAGTCGAACTGTGCTCGCTGAGTCCCTTGGCTTAGGAAAAATTTTGAGCATTGTCCAATTACTCATCGATTTTCAAGACTACACTACATCAGAATAGCCTCCTCTTCATTCTGATTGGACCCTATTTTGATGGGGGCATTTGTATGGTCCTGAAAAATCCGCAAAAAAGAATGTGAATATCCTTAATTTAAGAAAGGATTCAACCCAATTTCCCATAAAGAATTGGAAAAAAATATGGAGAATACTCAAGATTGACAAAGTACTGACCGACCGGCGTACCAGTTCAACATCGATGGTACATGACCGGTTCAGCGGGCCGCCCCCTCTGTAGACTAGCGTCTTCCGTGAAACAGAGGCAGGAACCCCTACGTGGGAGCGAAGCAAGACGGACGCCAGGCCGGTCCACCACCGCGAACCGCGCCAATCGGCCCATGCCACGCGCAACGTTGTTCGCGAAACGGAGGCGGAAGTCGTATGCAACCGTGATCCTTGTCATTTTCCAAATAGAGGTGGATTAGTTCACAGCCGTGGAGAAATTCCGTGAATATCGGTTCCATAAATATCATTTGACCGAGTCTTACGCAAGCAAGGAATTCTTCATAGGCTTCCTCAAAAAGCGTCGTATGCTCCATCGATACAGCATCTTCATTACTCTATAAATAGACCTTGAGAGGGTCAAAAAAAGGGTGAGATGAAAGGACGAGTGAAAACCCGTGGGGAGACGCTGGAGAAATCGCTCTCAATGGTAATGTTCCACGACCATTTGCAGACCCCATATCGTCTGCGGATGCACTCTTCCGCATAGAGGAGAAACCAAACTGTGAACCACATGCGGCCAGCTCCTCCGCGGCCAGCCTTTAGCGGCCATTTCCTTCACGGACATCCTAGGCGGCCAGCTTCTATGCAGACCGCCTCTTCCGTGGCCATCTCATCTTCGGACACCCGTTGTGGACAGCCTCTCTGTGGCTGCTCCTACGCGGCCAGCTTCTCCATGGATACCCTCTGCGGCCATCTCTTATGCAACCATCTCCTACGCGGCTCAATCCTCCACGGACACCCTATGCAGGCACCTCCACCGCGGCCAACTCTCCTCAGCTAGCACCTACGCAGCCCGCCCCATGTGGAAAACCCCATGCACTCGCTTGTCCATATCTCGTGGGTTGCGCCCCCGCTCCCCCGCTCGGGCTCACTATCGGGCTTTGGCCCCGGCCCTCCGGGTATGTCCCTTCGCTATTGTCACTGACTCCCATGAAAAAATGAGAGTCGCACCGTGGACCTTTCAGGGTGGGGCAACAATATTTCATATTGCACCTTTATGCTGCCGCAACATCCTTCCTATACATTCCATCAGTCCAGCTACTCCTTATGACTCTCCTATAACCCCATTACCTAGATCATTTTTCTAGGTTCATCCAGAAAGGGTCTCCCTTGCGTAAGTCTCACACCAACCATTGCTGGGTATCTTCTACCTAGTCATCCTGACCCCATGATGTTAAAATGTATGGCCCTCATCCTATCCATATGAAGTTAAACTATACAGAATAGTCCCTACAACAAGACATTAAACTATGATGTCTTTATCCAAGCTATATGACTTTAAACTGTAGCACACCAACACCTCATATAAAATTCTGTGCATCCCTCTGGGAGTATTCCCTACACCATTCTCGCCGGAAGGCAATGACCCTTCCCCTCTCATCACGAAAGGATCATTGCTCCACTGTGCGACTCCTGCCTTCCACCAAAATCGGGGAAAAGGAGAGTCCAATGGTCTCGACCTTCTCCTCCGCTCGTCGTCTTCCACCCCTTCCCTCAGTAGGGAGAATGTGTGAAGCTTTCCAAGTCTATTGAATTCTCTTATTTCTCACACAGATCATGACTCACGTGGGCTTAGATATTTTTGATGGTCACAGCGTTCGCACGATGGCGGCGGTTAAATGAACTATATGGGTTTTGATCCTTATCTCCTAAGTAGGGTACGTAGGAAGCCTCTCTGAGGTTCAATCCCAATTCGAGCCACTAACCATGTGTAAGCCCAATCACGGACCTCAAAACGAACTACCTGGATTCTGATCCCTCTCAGGATTATACATTGGAATCCCATAACACGGGTTCGATCCAAATGCTCAAGTCATTATCTGTCCCCCCTGGATGACAATAGACTCCAGATCGCCCAGTTATGAGGCTTCAAACCTGTGTCGTCTCAATGATTCCAAAATCCTCAGAGTCTTTAATCCTAATGAGGGATGGTAAACCTCATTCCTAAATCACTCTACATCCCTCTGTTTAGTTGATCATTTCCAAATAAGGGGTAATCCGTGGATACTATGCTTGGGGATAAACCAAAGATTCATGAACATATGAATACGTCTTAAATCTATAATAGAGTCCCGTAACTGGCAATAATTCCCCCCAAAAGGGTGCGATGAGCCTGACTTCCCATCCTCTCGACCGATGTGAGTTCGTAAGAATCGTTGGCTGAATTGCCCAGCGAATGCCAGCCTTTGGAAAGCAGGTCCACATATTGTTGAATATGGAACCATTGGGCATTTCGAAATGAACACCGATATACCCGACCAGAGCGATTGAGCAGAACTCAGCCCTCTATAAGATCGACCATCGGGTGCATCGTTCCTCACACCATTGGTCAAAAAAATAAAATTTTACCTTTTTTATGTAAAAATTAATCATCATACATCTTCTCATCTCCCATTCGTTCTAAAAAAACATCGTTCATTATGTGTTGATTTACCAACAACGTACATAATGTGTTTTGAATTTCTATTACTACCATAAGGGCTGCTCATTAACAATAAATATTTGTAAATAATATTTTATTATACATATTATATGTTATATTATGTTCTGGAACCAGTTTTTATACATAATATTAATAAATAACTGAAAATTGATTCGTAATGACCAAAATTCACCAAAATAGACAAACATTCATTAATAATGTTTTATTTAACTATTCTTACTAATAACATATAACCTAAATGATATATAATACCATTAAATTTTCTATTAGTTCACTAAAAACATTTAATTTCAATTATTTAGTTTTTTTCCATTCTGGTAACAAAATCCATAATAAACCAACCATGGAAGCCATGAAGTAAATGCACCCAAAATATTGAAAATAATAAAATATTATTAATAAATGGGTGGATAGATGTTATGATAATATCATATATGTAATTATAAATATGAATATGGTTCTTTATTATATTAATAACACTCTTCATACTATTATACATGAATGTTTAACATGTTTGATGTAAGATGATCCTGAGGTAAGGGAGTTCTTAACCTAATTTCCATTCTTTGGGTTAACCTTCTACTTTATTGATTATGTGGTACTAAGATAATTTGTGAAATAAATTTTAATTATATTATCTTTTATTTTGTGGTTTTATAGTTTATACACATATTCCATTATTTTTATCAATTCTCACTTCAAATATATGAAATTTTTAAGGTACTTTTCTTTAAAAATCTACTTTTAATTTATTTTTTTAAGGGGAATGATTTATATGATGTAGAAATTCTTGTTTTAGGATTATAATATGGTTATTGGGAATTGTTTATGATTAATTATGGGACCTATATCTCTGTACAATACATTGGGTATATTTGTATTGCAGGTCGACCATATGGTTACTTCAAGTGTAACTGCAAAGGATTCCCCATAAAGTAGCTGCGAGGGTTATATTTTAAGGTGGTTACGAGGGTTACATTATAAGGTAATGATGGGGGTTAAAATCATATGTTAGCCTTGATGGTTACAAATTTAAGTAAGTAATATCCCATGTTAACTTTATGGTATTATTTATTTTTCTATATTTTATGGAAATATCATGTTTCACAATTTAATTGTATAATACATATCTAATGAGAAGTATGTCATTATGAAAATGATTTCATATGTTTATAAGTATTCATGTAATAATGGTTGTTATCCATATTTTTATATCCCTTAGAGAGATTTGTGTTCCCATCCTATGTTTTAAAAAATTTCATAGGGTTTAAGGATGGGTAAGAGAAAAGGATAAGCCAAGATAAATGTTTTAATGACTTTTCATAAATAGATTTCTTGTTTTTGTATTGAAAAAATTTATATTGTAAAAAAATGGATATTATTTTTTTAGCCACTATTTATTCATATGGGTTGATATGTTTTAATTATGTCCTAACATTCTAAAACTTTAAACTGAAAATAACTTTGGGAAAGTAAATAAAGGAATTAAAAAGTAATTTACTATATTATGTAATTTTTAATACCATGTCCTTATAAATATCATCATGAAAATAGACATGTTTGCATATTTATTGAATTACATAAGAGGAATAATAACACCTGGTCCTATTGCATCGTATATGTTTTGAGCTACAAGACCAATATTTGATACAATTTATGATATTTTCTAGATCTATCATTAAGAGTAATAAAATGTGGTTGAAGATTTAGATACTAAGTGATCTAATAATGAAACCTCATCCTTTTACCCTCCAAATAAAGTACCTTTTCATGATACAGTATCCTATGATTTCAGTATAGCTGTAGGGATTATTGAAATAGTTCTTGGCTGACCTGTTTAGAGGATGCAGGACAATTTAGTTGTTGGTAGTAAAGAGTCTGATGCAATAGATATTTTAAGAGTTGTTCTACTATATCCAACAGACCCTACTACTACCTATATAACCTCACATTACTTCAAGTTACCTCCACCCAAACCACCTTCTCATTTTAACCCTATCTATAAGACCAAGTCTTCTGAATAATCTTTTATATTTTTTTTTCGGTGTTGAGTGGATGTATCGTGGTAAAAATGATTGAAAATAAATGAAAATTATCTTAATCAATTTTTTAGGTTTTACTTAATAATTTTTTTCTTTAATATTTTAAATCTATTTTTATTATTATTTAATTTTATTCATTCCATAATTTCGTATCTAATTTCAGCAATATACTTAATTAGTTCATACCTATGATTGCTAAAATAGTTTTTTTCTAATCCTCACACATCCATTTTAATGACATAAAAAGGTTATGAAGTTTAAAAATATGGGCAAGTTTCCCCAAAAAATAAAAGGGGAGAAGTTTCCAATTAAGGGTGTGAATAAAAGGATAAACACAACATTTTAGAATAAATATGTATAATTTTTATTTTTCTTTAAAATATTATAATTTTTTAAAAACCTATGTTTAATATAATATGTGTTTTTTATTTTTAAAAAAGGGGATATTTTTGGATTTACTATGTTGTTCCAACATATCCCATGTAATTTTGGTTTTAATGATTTTAAATACCCTATATATATTATTTATTTTTTTATTTTTATATGTGTTTTTCGAGTTTTATCATTATTTTAATCCTTTATTATATTAAATCCATTATGTTTGAAATTACAGAAGTTTTGGATAAAACATTCATAAGTATATAAAAATGGTTACGTGAGGCATTTATCTATATGGTGAAGTAACTACATCGGGCATTCAGCTACATCAATCACTCATGTGAACGATTCTCTAATGTGAAATGGTTACCTCAAGGAATCATATACCTAGAAATCACCCATGTTGATGAATTTTCTATGTGAAAAATTATTTACGTAAATCAATAGTCTATATGAATTGGTTTTATGGATTAATTGACTATGTGATTTGGGTATGTGGTAAACTTTTCTATGTGGTTCCAAATGGATATGTAATTCAATTCGTCAATATCAAAAATTGGATACTAGAATAAATATCCCATGTGAGGTAAATTATCTATGTGAAGAATGCCAACACAAATTTGGCCATATAGACAAATAATGGATAATAATAATGACTAAATAGACCAATTTAGTTATGTGGTGATTTGTAATCAGCTACATCATTCTAAAACCTGTTATTTGTTACCATTAGAGTAAATTTAGGGATATTTTTATACATCTATGCATTCATTAATTTTTTATATAAATATTTCTGGTAAAAAATCATAATAGGAGGAAAGTACTAAGAAAGGAAACAAGTACAAGGATAATTTAATGGAAATTATTTTTGATGATGTTTTCCAAAAAAAAAGATATATGGAATTTAAAATGCCTATCCCGGATTTTTGGTGTCTGATACTGTATGATTAAACGACATGTTTTTTGCATAAATTTTTCTAGATCCCTAAATTGGGAAATATATATATATATATAAGAACATAAGTACCTACTCAATCATCCAAGGAAATACTCTTGAAGCTATTGTGCACTACTCTACTTTACTCAAAGATAATAATAAGCTTCAAGATATATAAATGTTTTATAACAACCATCCTTGATGATATTTGAGAAGACTCTCCCGGTGATTCATTCTATTTATATAATCTCTTCTGTAGATTTATTATTATCTTTTAGTTGTGTAATACAAATTTTATCTTAACCTATACACACTGTTTTTATTCTCCCTTACATTGTAAGGGTTCCTGGTAAAATAAATTTCAAGGATGTTGTTTTTAAATCCTTGCTGAAGCATAGTTGAAATCTCATAATTTCACTGTAACATGTTTTGACTACTAGGAATTAGTAATTGAATCTCAAAAAAATTACTAAAAGTCCCTGATAAAAGGACTAGTCTTGTTAAAATCATCAAACACATGGGGGAGAGTGCTGGTGGAGTGGACTATGGGATTTCTATTCCCCAAAATGTTATAAATATATGTGTCTGATATCATTTTTTATGATTTTATTTCCACTAATTCTTATGTTAATAATTATATCAATAGTTAGTCATATAATAAATAGGGAGGTTTTAAAAGATAATAAAATTTCAAAGAACTCAATTCATACTGTTATCAACTCTTAATGCAGTCCTATCAGGGAAAAGAAATTCCATTTATTGTTATTTTATATTATTAACAAAAATTTATTAAACATTTCAATTATCTCAATGGGGATGTAATGTTTTCTCATTCTTATAAACAATATGGTTCCCATTATTTTTTTATCTACACAAACCATAGTCTTCTCACACAAACTCGAATGGAAGTGAATGTGTAAGCCTATCATTTGCGCAATAGTTAAGAGTTACAATAATCCTATTATTTATTAATTATTGAAATTATTTATAGAACTGTAGACTCATCTGTCTAGTAGAATGTATACATGGGGTCTTGAACATTTTGAAATGATTGAGTGAGAGTGAAAGTAAAAAGGTTATGAGAAACACATCCTCTTCCTAGAAGAAAAGTTCTTTGCATTACCCCTCTTCGTGAAACTCAATTTTCTAGATTGATATGTTTTTTGGAAAACACAAGATCTATTCAATTAGTAGCAGCACATTTTCATCCCTCCATATATTTATAAGGGTGATGTTTTACTTCTTTTCTTATGATTTGTATACCATGTCAAATATCTTCTAAATACACCACTTTGAGGCTACTTTTAAAACCCCCAAAATCTCATGACTGAACTACTATCGCATAGGTTTCTACCTTATATATTTATGATTCCAAAAAACATTGTTTCTTTATATTCATGGTTATATTTGTTTTCCTGATGAAGTCTCATGTGCCTGAAAATCTCAAACTCATCCATGCCTTTTTGAATAGCACACTATATCTTCATATCATCCTCAGTCAGTATACTTTTATTCAAAATGATGCACGCAAGTAAGATATAAATTTAATTAATAGAGGTTAATATCCTTGTCACTTAGAAGTCACAACCTTATAATAACCACAAAATCCTTGGGTTTAATCATCAGTGTTTCAGCATGTAGATGCCAATGAAAAAACCCTCAAGTGAATATCGAGTTTGAAGATGATCTCCCAATTCGAACTCATTATTGTAGTGGATCTCATCACAAATCACTAATAATATCCATATTTTTTAATGATAGAGATTCAGTGTCGTGAAATCACTTTCAGACATCAAATTTCATCACGGTTGACGAATTCTTAATAATCAATCTTTGCTGCTTCGCCCTTGAGATGACATTGGGTTTCATCACCAGAAACACTCTCACACACTATCCTCATGTCACCATGCATCTCCCACATGGTAGATCTGGAATATACCAGTGAAAACACAAGTAATATAATGAATCTGTATGAAGATATATAGACATTACATCACATTTGTGGAATAATTAAAACATTACAGAATCATATTCCTAAATACCATATTATTGTGGAGCCTTTGGAAACTTGGAAACATAAACACTGGTACATAATTGAGCTACATTATCTCCCACTAGGTTCTTCATGACTAGCACCCTTCAAATTAAAATTATAATTAATACAAATCTTCATAACCAGGGGAAGGAAACATAAAAATGGGTAGGCTCAAATGATCTGTAAGGGTAAATAAGGAACACATGTAAGCATAAACATGAGTATAGGGGTATGAGAACCCGACCATGACATTATATGATCTCTCCCTATATATCAAAGATCATAAACATTAATCGTGGAATATATATTAGCAGATCACAAGTCATTAATAATAATGAAATGAAGAACATAAGACATGAAATCATAACATAGCCATAAGACATTAAATTTTGGAAAACACAAAATAATATAATATGATTTCCATATTTTCCAAGGAATCACTTCGAAGACCATATTAGTAGTATGGGTTAACTCCCCATACAATATAAGTATTCATAGTTCACTCCCATGGCCATATTAATATCATGAGTTCACCCCTTATACCATCTTGGTATTCATGGATCACTACCATGGCCATATTAGTCTATCACATGAAAAAAATTAATTAACTAATAAATTAGAGGGAGATATAGGTCCCACACATCACATAATTAAATAATACATATGTGTTTCACATTCTCATAAATAATCATATCATAACCCATGGAATAAAATTGGTGTCCTAAACATGAAATCATACCTTAACCTGTGGAAAAAGAAACAGGTTTCATAGTCATTTAATCAAATAATTACTTATGAAAAGAAGATGGTTTCATAGACAAATAACAGGTCAAAATAAGTATCTTTCATAAAAATCCTGACATAAATACATAATCCATTTATAGAAAGAATATGAATGGAACCTTTATTTCATTTTCTGCAAAGGAATGAGTAACACCAATGGATATCGTCTTATATGAGAAATAATTTCGAAATATATTTTAAAAATATATCATAAGGAAATTATCCTTTATCCTTCAAAAAAATAATATTAAATTTTATGTCCTTTTGAAAACCATTTTTATGAAAATAAAATTGAAAACTTATAAAGGAATAATGGAATACATTTTGAAAGCGTTTTTCCATTGAAAACTTATAGAGGTGCTTGAATTTTTTTTTTGAAAACCTTTTCTTTTAAAATCTCTTAAAAACATTTTTAGAATAATTATCCTTTTAAAAAGAAAAGTAAGATTCAAAGAAATGATGTTTGGTATATTTTTACACTCTATATGAGTTGAAAATAACATTCCTTTTTCTTGGTAAAAAATTTTGAAAAATGTATTTTTTTAGAAAGAAACAAGAATATTCTTTTGAATACACTTGTAAAAGAAAAAAATGGTAAAAATGTTTTTAATTATAATAGGATATTAGTATAATATTATTTAAATTCGTTTTTTTAAAGCATGGTTTTGAAGGAACATTGATTTCTGACCGAAGAGGGAGGTAAGGTCATATTTTTTTATAAACATTTTATTAATTGTATTAATTAAAAAATATGGAAAAATGGTAATAATAGATGAATACATGAATAATAACTATAAGAGAATAAAATTCATGTTTTTTCTTGAAATATGGATTATAATAATTTATTAATGAAAATGTGATCATAAACAATCTCGATAAACTGTGAGATTGTTTCAATAAACCCTTACCACATGATAACATTAAATAATACTACCCATGTGGGAAAATTGAATTATATGGATCATAATAATATCATGAAAATATTTATATTCATGTTATAACTTTTAAAATTATGTTTTTACATGTCATATAATAATATAGGCATATAACATGGTATGTGTCTCAAAGAAGAAAAATTCAGAAACACTTATTTTACCGCTTTTGTAACTTTTGAAAATTAAAACCCCTGATAGAATGATCATAAAATTTTTATGTAGCTACCAATATATTTAATTATAATAAATATATAATAAATTCATCAGTAATATATACCCCACACAAAATAAGTGAGTGGTGAATAAGGCATGTATCACATGAAAATAAATACTGAGATGAAATTCTCTTGCCTTGAGCCCGACTGGTCTCACGTGTCTTTATATTCTTGAATTATAAAATTAAGTTAAATAATTAGTTTATTAGGAAAATTTTTAATATTTATCATTACTTACTTCACTTATTACCATGTTTTATAAAACTACTTAAACAATTATGTTTAAGTTGTGTGTTTTGACCAAATTGGGTTCAACTGTTAAAAATGACTTTGTTTGGTCGACTATGGTCAAAGGGCTCATTATATAATTATCAAAAAAATAACAATAATAAAATATTTATAAAATTAATTATTTATTTATTCTTTTAAAACCAATTATGAAATATAGTTTTGAAAAATAATTCAATGTTACAATCATGGAGACAGTAGGTTGCATATAAGCATAAGTAATTTTCCCATTTCTCAATGGTTGTTATGTAAAAAAGGTATGTAACATTAATATTTATTAAATGATAATTAAAAAATAAATAACATATTATTTAATAAAATATACTTATACATATAATTCGTTTTATGTAAAATTAATCACATCATGTTGAGGAGGCAGTAGTCCACACGTCCATGAATGAGGTTATCACTTTTTAAATGAGTGAATGTATAATAATGAAAATGGAATATATTATATTTCTAGAATGTTAATTAAGTAATGAATATCATATAGATATTTTCTATGTCACATATGATTAATTAAAAGCTTCATTTTACATTCCATGTATTGTGTAAATGAATCACATTGCTTTGACGGGACGGTAGTACACACTTCCACAAATAATGTTAACATGTTTACAAATAATTGAAAGAATAAAGGAATATTTTATAAAATAATTACACAATGAAAAAGAAATTATATATATAATATATATAATATATAAAAAAATTCCATCAGAATTCCCAACCATGAATGGCGGGAAAGGGAAAAAAAGAACAATCGTCATTTCACTAGGCGATAGTTTTTCATACACGAACAGTAAGTTTGTTACCCATTAGATGGTGGTGTTTGTAAGTGTAGGTATAACCTTCAATATAAAATCATATCAACCTATTTAGGATATTTTTTTATAATCAGGAAATATGGTGATTTTAGGTGGTGAAGAAAAAAATAAAAGAACAGAGCTTGAGAAAGGACGTAACCTCTTCTTTGGGTAACTCCTTTTGGTTTTCACTAATGGGATTCCGTAGATGGATTTATGCCAAAAAGGTAGGATTAAAAGAGTAAGTAAGGGATTTTGGGAATCTATTGGGGAAGATTTTTTTCAATCGAATGTTTTTTTAGAAGTGTGAGGAAGTCAGAGGAGAGGGGGATTTTATAGTGGAGGAGGAGTAGAACTGATTTAATATTTTGGAAAAAGGGAAACCCCACACACGTTTTATTATAGAACGTGGATCCCGTAATGGTAAAAAGTTAAGAAAATGGAGTATAAGATAGAAATATTTCCGTAACATGTATTTTTTAAAAGTTTATAGGTCCTATTAGTCCTTATGGTTAGGGTTTAATTCTTTTATATGCTTAATTTAATCTCAATCATTGTAATAAAGTTTAATTACCTTCATGAATATTTTTGTTAAAAAAACTATGTTTGTATTATTAGACATTATAAACCATTATAATTCTAAATATGGAATCTATTTATCAAAACAATAATCACAAAAGTGGAAAAATCTTATTTACATTCAGTCTCGTAGATGGGATGACAAAGAGGGTTTTAAAATTAAAAACGTTCAAAAGTTTGCTCAGTTTTGTTAACAAATTTCAATGATTAATTGATTTCAATGGCCTAAATTGTATTTATTGATAAAAAATTAATTTAATTAAACTATAAAACCAAATTAATATATAATTTAACTATTTAAATTCTTTAGATGAAAAGGAGGTTTTGGATTAAAATTTAATATTTTTAACTATTCATTAAAAATAACTTCCTATAAGAATAAAAACAATTCACCATAAGATGATTTTTTATAATTACATTTCAAAGATTAATTTTATTTTAATGTATATTATTTATGAAAGATCCAATTCTTATATTTAAAATGGCTTCCCCATTAAAAGGCGGTAAAATATACTTAATAAAAATATAGGTTTTTAGGTGTAAAATTTGGGTTGTTCTAATATTATTCTTATCAAATCTGTTGGTTGAATATAAAAACTATTTCATTCAATATATAACATATATATTAAATTAAAATTACTTAATAATTTTAATTAATTTAATTTATTAGTTTTAAAACAACTTTGTGAGCATAATAATAGTTTTCTATAAAAATACTCCCTTTATATTAAATTGGATCTTATATTCATTTATAATTAATTTTTAAAAAATAATTCATTTTATATTTTGTAAAAACCATATATTTTCATAATTTAGTTAATCATATTCATAAAATAAAATTAAAGGTTAAGCTTATATATTATTATTTTAAATAATAATATAATATTATTCGGTTACACTCGGTATTGAATGTTACAGAAGCCACCAAGGAATGTTTGTCTTGCATGAAACATAGGGTATCCTCAGTGTTCTATATAGATAAAGCAAAAATTTATTTTTATTTAGTTAACAATTAACTTGGTATTGCGTATAACCCAATCCAAACATAATGCCTAGAAAATATACTATTTTACGTGTTATATGAAATAAAAAATATCAAAAAATTTAAATTAATTTGAAAAAAAAAATCACAAAGCCTTGGGGTGTTATATTATTCCCCATTAAAATAAATTTCACCCTTGAAATTTGTCTAGTTTATCAATGGTTGAATACATGCTATTTCCTTTCATAGAAACCCTCATCCTAAAAATATACCCTAGAATATTTTTTAAAAAAGGAAATTTGAAAACATAATGGTTACCCAAAGTAACACATAACTAGGTTTAGAAGTGGGAGAAAATAATTTTAAAGTGAAATTATATACTTATAGGAAAATTATAAATATAAATATGGAGTGATTCAGGTTCTCAATGACAAACAATTGAATTGTCAATGAAAAGTTGAGGATCTAAAATTCATAAATCTATAATGATTTAAAGGCCATCGGTATAACAAAAAATAATGTATTTTGACAACATTTTTTTAATCATTTTCCAAACATTAATTACTTATTTTATGAACCATTAATATAAGGAAATAATATTTATAAATTTATTTAAAAAAATAATTATTTGGTTCTGCTTTTATCAATTCCTTATTCATCTATTACTTCATGTAATTGATCTCCGGAAATTAACTTTGATCCCTGAAGAATTGAAATACACTTTTAACATATATTAAGGCCTATAAAAGAATAAAAATTATAACTATATATATCTATCAATTCTTAAAAATCAATATGGTTAATACATTATACTTAAAAATTAACACTACAGGTTCATCAGTAATATTTATAAATGAAAAATACACATTAACTTGGACATTGCATAGGCCAGTGGTGGGCATGAAACACTTATCATCCTTTGGTCATGGGTTCAAGACCCAAGGCCTTTACATACTTTATTATTTATCACCTAACATAAAGGATTAAATTTTCTAAAACAACACTAATATAGTTTCTATAATAAATAAGATATACATACTTAAAATAAGGTTAATCACTACATAACATTTTAATAATGAGTTTCAATACAACCTCAAAACAGAAATACTTCATCATATTATTTACTTAAAGGTTACATAAATTGTTAAAATTTTATCCCTTTCAAGAGATGTAAAACCCAAACTTTAGAAAAAAATGTTACAAAATTAGCTTACATTGATCCCCCGTATATCAAAAAGAAGCACATGGTTGTCACATTGCAAACATGTGAATACATTCATCATATATTCTCTTGAAACAAGGTAATAACCTAAATTACCATAAATCCTTATTTTAAACATGAATGTCTTTTTATCTCAAAGTATATTATATATATTTCTTACATCCAAAAAAATTATAAACTAGATAGCAAAAACCACTTGTTAGCAATTCTTTAATTAGTTCCAAGGTAATCTGTACAGACCAATTTTCTTATTCATATCCAAAATATCTTTATACACTAAAATTTATCTTAAACTAATAAACATATTAAGATTTATATTCCCTTATTCAAAAAATAAACTTTTCATTAAATCACTTTTACAAACCATTTGAAACATTAAATATAATCTTGTAAATCCTTTGGGAAAAACATAAACTGAACAATCCTTTCATATTCCACCATTAATACTACATAATTATTGAATCCAAATACCTATAAACATTCATTATTCCAATTCATATATAAGTCATAAAATGGTACCTCATCCTATTACTTAATACGTCTTTACTTTCACATTTCATATGTAGTCTCATTAGTGACATCAGAAGCATAGAAACAAAAACACTAGTACATAAGTGAACTAAATTATCTCCCACTTGGATCTTCATGACTAGAACACTTATTAGAAAAATCATATCTAATAAGACTCTTTATAGCCTTGGGAAGTAAACATAAAAAGGGGTTATCTCAGATGCTCTATAAGGGTAAATAAGGGATACATGTAAGCATAAACATGAGCATAAGGGTATGACAATGTGATCATAACATTTGAATATCTCACCATGCATGTCAAAGATCATAAACATGAATCATGGAATAAATATTGGTAGATCATAATACATTAATCATAATGAAATAACGAACATAATCTATAAAATCATGATATAGGAATAAGATGGGGAATTGTGGTAAACACATAAACATATAATATTATTTCTATTGTATTAAAGAAATCACTTCCAAGACCATATTAGTAGTACGGGTTCACTCCCAATACCATCTTGGTAGTCATGGTTTATTGAGATGGACATTTTAGTAGCATGAGTTCACTCATCATACCATACTGGTAGTCATGGTTCACTCAAATGACCATCTTAGTTTATCTCATGAAATGTAAATATTTACCCAATGCATGGGAAGAAGATATAGGTCACAACCATCTCATAATGAAATTGTATAGGCATGTTCCAAAATATCATAAACAATCATATAATAACCCATTAAATGAAATGGTTGAAATAAACAAGAAATCATACCTTAAACAGTAGAAAATGAATTAGGTTTCATAATCATTTCATCAAAGCATAACACGTGAAATGATGAATATTTCATAGATACATAAACTGTGAAAATAAATTGGTTTCATAAACACAATTTCATCAATAAATAAACCATTCAAAGAAATAATATGAATGTAAAGTTTATATCATTTTTCAGAAAGGAATGAGTAACACCAATAGATGTTATCTTATATGGGAAATAATTTTGAAAGATATTTTAAAAACACTTCATGAGGAAATTATACATTCTCCCTTGAAAAATTATTCTTAAAATGTCAAACCCTTTGAAGACCATTTTTATTAAAATAAACATGAAATCTTATAAATGGATCCATAAAAACATTTTGAAATCCCATTTCCATTGAAAACATGTAGTGGAGATTGAAAACATTTTGAAAACCAATTTCATTGAAAATAAATTTAAAAAAAATATTTAAAATTAACATTTTAAACATGTTGAGGAAGATTCAAAGAAATGATGGTGGGTAAATCCATACATTTAATATGTGGTAAAAATAATATTCATTTTTCATGATAAAAAAAAGTTAGAAAATTCCATGTTCAGAAAGCGACAAGAAGATCATTTTAAAAAAATTGGTAAAAGACCAAAAGGATAAAAATTTATTTTAATGATAATATGATATTAGTAGAATATTGATGGAATCTCTTTTTTGGAATCTTGGTATTTGAAAACACATATTTCAATCCTAAGAGGCAGGTAAGGTCATATTTTATAAATAACATTTTGTTAATTATCTTAGGTAAACAAAATAGTGGGAAAATGGTACTAATACATGAATTCAATAAGAATAACCTTAGGAGAGTAAAATTAGTTACATATCTTTAAATATGAGTCATAATATATCATTAATTAATATGTGATCATAAACAATGTCGATAAATGGTGAGATTGTTTCAATAAACTCTTACACATGTAAACCTTGAATAATACACCCCATGTTAAAAAATATAATTACATGGTGAATTTAAATATCATTAAAATAAGTATATACATGTTATAAAATTTAAAATGTATTTTATACACCATAGATAAAAATATAGGTGTATAACATGGCATGTGTCTCAAAAAGTGGAAAATTGAGACAACATTATTTTACCGATTTGGAAACATTTGAAACATAAAACACATGATATAAATTGAATAAAATTGTTATGTAAATACCCACTTATTATATTATAATAATCATAGAATACATTCATGGGCAGAATATACACCACCCAAAAAAAGTTATCAGTGAATATGGCTTGTATCACATAGAAATAAAGAGTGAGATGAAATTCCCTTACCTTGAGTCTGATTTGTCTCGTGTGTCTTTATATTCAAAAATAATAAACATACATTAATTTATTTATTTATTTAGAACCATTTTAAATTTTAATATTATTTTTACTTCAATTATTACCATGTTGTATAAAACTACTTAAATAATTATGTTTAAGTCAGGTGTTTTTACCGAATTCAGTTCATGTGTTAAAAACCACTTTGGTTGGTTGACTGTGGTCAAAGAAGTAACAATATAAACATATAAAAAATAATAATAATGAAATAATTATAATATATATAAATTAATTATACTGTAAAAACTAATCATTAAATATGGTTGTGAAAATGAATCAATGTTACAACCATGGAGATGGTAGATCGTACGTACGCCTAAGTAAAGTTCCCATTTCTCAGTGATCATTATGGAAAGATGGTGAGGAAAATTAATCATTATAGAATGATATTTATATTATAAATATCATATTATTTAATCATATATACATATATATAGAATTATTGTGATTTAAAAGGAATCACATCCTGTCAAGGAGGAGGTAGTCAACATGTCCGCAAACGACGTTATCACTTTTCAATTGTGAGAAAGGGTAATAAATAATATAGTATATATTATATTTAAAAATTGTAATTATTTCATGAATATTATATTTTTTTTAAATCACACATGTTTAATTAAAACCTTCATTTATACATTCCATGTATCATGTGATCGAATTATATCGCTTTGAGGGAGTGGTAGTCCACATTTCCACAAACGATGTTATCATGTTCACACATAATATAAAGAATAAAGTAAGTTGTTATAAAATAGATAAATAAGAATAAATAAATCATATATATATATATAATATTTATGATATATAAATAGAGTTTCCATCATAGTGACCAACCATTAAAGGTGGTAAAGGAAAAATGAACAATCGTCGATTCGTGAGGAAGTAGTTCGTCGTACACAAACTACAGGTTCGTTGCCCGTTAAATGATGGTGTGTGTATGTGTAGGTATAACCCTTAATATAAAAATATATTAGTATATTTATTATATTGGTGTTGTTATATAATTTTCAAATAAGGATATTTTAAGGTTGGTGAAAGAAATTAAAATAAAGGATCTTTTGTAAGGGTTTTACCTTTTCTTTGGGTAACTTCTTTTGGTTTTCACCAAAGGGATTCCTTGGATGAATTTATTCCTAGATGGATGATTAAAGTAGGAATATAGGGATGTTGGGGATCTATTTTTGGAAGGTTTTTGGTTGATTAAAATTTTTTTTAAAGGTTTTAGGAAGTTGAAAGATAGTAATCTTTTTATAGTGGTGGAGAAGTGGCACTTTTGTAATATTTTGGAAAAGGGAAACCCCACCCAATTGTTTTATTGAAAGTGGATCCAATATTGGTCAAATGTCTATAAAAGCAATAATAGGGTCAAAATATATCTATCTAATGGATCTTTTTACAAATTTATAGTACATATTAGGCCATAATATTTGGGTTTACTCCCTTATTAATCTTAATTTAATCTTAATTATTGTAGTTAATTTTAATTTTCTTCACTAATTTTTTTTAAAAAAACTAAGTTGATATTATTATACATTATAAATTATTTTGATTTCAAATATGGAATCAATTTTTCATAATTACAAGCATATAAGTGATGGAAATTAATTTAAATTTAATTCCACAAATTTGACAACAAAGAGGGTTTTTAATGTAAAAACGTTCAAAATATTGTTTGATTTTTATAAAAAAATTAAATGTGAAATTTATTATAATTATATAAATTGGACTTATTGATAAAAATTTTACCTAATTTGACATTAAAACAAACTTAAAAAATAATTTAACTTTAAAAATAAATTATATTAAATAGATGTTTGAATTAAAAATTAGTATTTTTAAATATTTTTTATAAAATAAAACTTCATTGAAAAATACAACAAAGTCACCATTAACTAACTTATATGATTCCATTTCAAAGGTGAATTTTATTTTGACATATAAGTTTTATAAATGTTTAAAAATTCATATTTCAAATTGGTTCTTTATTAAATGGCGGTAAGGATGCCTTAATAGAAATATTTGTTTTTATGAGTAAAATTTGTTTGGTTCTTATATTATTCCTTTCCAATATATAGGATGAATGTAAAAAATAATTACTTGGATATATAACATATATATTACATTAAAATTACTTACTAATTGTAATTAACTTACTTTATTAGTATTAAAACAAATTTTTGAACATAATAATAGCTTTCAATAAAAATATTCTCTTTATATTCATGTGGTTCTTATATCTATTTAAAAATAAATTGTAACTAATTAATTCATTTTATATTTTTTTAAAATAAAATATTTTCATAATTTAGATAATAATATTTATAAAAATCAATATAACAGATAGTTTATAAATTATTATTTTATAAAATAATATTATTAATAATATACTATTGTTCGGTAACACTCGGTCTGGAGTGTTACACAATCCAATGAGGAAAGTTAGTCTTGTGTGAAACATAAACTAAAATCAGTGTTCTATGTTGATAAAGCTACAATTTATGCTTCATGTAGTGCACAGTTAACTTTGTGTTGCATATAATGCAAGTCAAAAATAATTCTTAAAAAATAAACTATCTTATGTATTGTATGAAATAAAAATATCAAAAAGTTTAAATTATTAAAAAAAATGAAAAATCTATTGGTGTTACATACATTCTCCTTGGTAACTATGCATACCATTTATCATAAATATCACCCATGGCTAGCCAAGTTGACCATCGATCATATGGTTGAGCCTCATGTGATACATATGTGGTTTAGGAGATGCCTGGTTAGCCAAGGGTTATCCATATTTTTTTATGAAGGCCCATTTTTATAATTTTTAATATTCAAATTATGGAATATAATACTAATCCCACCTTAAATTATTTCTTCAAAAATCTTTATGAAAAAACTAATTTTTAGCATGGTATTATTTTAATTTTTATTTTTTGTCAATAGTCTACAACGCCAAAATCCTCGATAACATTTCTAGACATTAAGATCTGTTCAATAGTCATCACATTGATATAGATAATAATAATTATCCATGTTTCATAAATTTAACTGTACTTATAATATCTAAAATATATTGACCATTATTGAAAACAATATAATATAATTCTATTGTTATAAGAATGTATGAATGATAAATGTATTTAAATCCAAATTGGGTATAAGAGAGGGGGTCTTCACACAAATAAGGAGCTATGAGTACTAATTGACTACCAAAGAAACATATTCAACATTAGTAACATGTTCATATTTAACCACTTTAGGATTATTGTAAATAATATATCTAATAAGTAATCCAAAGCCTCCATAATATTTCTATCTCTTTATTGGAATTAGATTCAACAATTCCGAATCTAAATTTCTCATCAACTAAACATTGAATTACATATCTAAAATGGTAATGAGTATAGTTCCAAAATTTATCTCTAAAAATATATTTATACACATCAATCAGTTTAAAAACCTATTCTAGATTATATTTATTAACAACATTGAACTCTTATTGATCATCACTATCATGAAAAATTATTTTCAAATTGAAACATACAATATAGCACCACCAGTTGCAAGGAATTTGTTTACCAATATGATTTGACCCTATTATCACACTAAAATTCAATAAATAAGTAAATAATGGGAAAATTGAGCTTCCCCAAATTAACTAATTGGACATCCACCTTTATAAAGGGTTGGGTGAGGGATTGTTAGACAAAAACATAGAAACAAAAGGGGATTTCAAATCCCCAATAACCAATTATAAAAACAATAAGGCATATGGTTGAAACTCGATTATAGGGTACACAAATAGTTTTTTCCCTCACTTTCTTCAATTTTATAAGCTATTAAAAACATTCTTTGGTCATTTTATTTTTTAGGTATCTTTTTTTGAATGATAAAATTATATTCCCCAGTTAAGTGAATGCTAAGAAATTTCATCCAAATTAAAATTATTATATTTCTTTTGATCATTTTTACATATTATAGGAATTTATTGAATACTTCCCCAACATTCATATCCCAGTTGAATGTTTAAAAAATCTCAAGAAACATTAGAAATTTTATCCATCATATTTCTTATTAATCATTTGAGAAACGATGATTAGTAGTGAATGATGATGTAAAATGGGATAGTCTTTAACCATAGTCTTATTCTTTCATTATTATATCATTTACCATTTTATATTATCATCCAATTTATTTAACTAATTTGTATATTTATCTTTTTTCTCAAACTATATCATTCTTTCCACTTTTTTATATTTATTCCCTTATATAATTTATTTCTTGTATTCACATAAAATATCTATCTCAACTTCCACAGGTCATATCCTAACTTATTATTATGTTTCTAGACAATTTTTTTAGATGGACCCTATTATATTTCCTCTAAGATTTATCTTTTTTGTACTAGGAAGATTTCCCTTTTCCCTAGAAGTCATGCCCCTGGCTATTTTTTCCATTTTTAATTCTAGGTTGTGGATATTAGAAGTCATATCTATTTTTATGGAACTAATTTCACCAATAATTTTCTATAAAAAACCTTAAATCCACATTGAGAAATAGAGGACTCAAAAATATATTAGTTTTGAATTTGTGGTCTCAGTTATTTAGTGAATCCAGGGGAAATAACTCTTTTTAGAAATCACTACGCCTTCCGAGATAGGTTTATTTTGCCTTTTAATATTGTGGTATTATTTTTTTTTGAAAATGGTTTAATGTTACCTTTGTTCTTATATCTCTAATAAAAAAATAGAATCTTTAATCTTATTGGATGGGTTGATAAATGTTTGGAAAACAATTACATGTTTTCCTAAACATTAAAATATTATCATGTTACATCCTATGTAAACTATCCCAACCATAATTATAAATTCTAGTGTCTTGGGTAGGTGGTTCACTACTATGAATGGTTCTTCTCCTGGAACTTTTATGTATAAATATTTGAGTAATTTCTTTTAAAATTCCCTATAAATAATTATCATTATTGTTAGATAAATCTACATTAGATTATTGATCAACTATATTTTAGTGGTAGGGAATAAGATAATTATAAAATGTTTCTACCAGAGGTGGGGAAAAAGATGGTGAATGAAACATTGCCTCTAAATATCAATAAATATATCATAGTCTCATGAAAAATAACACCCTTATCTTATATAAGACCAATTATTTTGTTCCAAATTTATAAGGTCACATTCCTAGTGTATAATTTCATAACCAATGCATCAAATTCATGGTCTTGTACATCAAATATCTCTATATCTACTCATTAGAACCAACTTAAAGCCTTACCCATTAGTTATAATGGAAAGACTCTAAGGTTTATCTCTTACTCACCAATTCTATGAAGTGGAAGTTTCTTTATAAAACTGTAAAATCCCATAATGAAGTCAAGAGATTCTTCATTAGGTGAACCATTATGGGATAATGACATAGAAACATTATATTGCTTCATTTTATATTTTTTCCAACTATGAGTAATCTTAATTTAGGACGGATTTATAGAAATTATAGGCATTAGAAACTCTCTAATACTTTGTCTCTCAACTAATTAATTTCTTTTTATTGGTGGAATGATATTATGATTTTATTCTACTACTCTCTCATTCTCAAAGTTTACTATTTTTGTTTTTTTATTCTTCTTAGGGAATATTTTTGTTTTTAAAATTTAGGAATAAAATAATGTAGTCCATTTGTTAAATATGGAATAGTATTTATGTTGTTTTGGTATATTTAGTTTGACCTTTTTTGCATTACAAAAGTAAAAAAACATTAACTATTTTTTCTACGTAGATCATAGATTTTTGTTATTTTTTACTCTTTTGAGTTTTTTTATTTTTTGGTCACCTGAATCCTCCCCGAAACTAATTCCAAATTATGATATGTGTTCATTGAAAATAATATTTATTTATATAACCACATAGAACTAATATAGTGGTATGAAGGGTAAAATCCACATGGAATGTGTGTGATCTATCGAATAAGAAACCCCAAAAAGAAAGAAACAATTAAATATATTAAAAAGTATTATCAAAAGTTATGTGAAAGAAGTTTTGGTGTAATAATGAGATTGTTAAAGTAACAAAATATAGATTTGATAAGGACCACAAAGTAATAATAAATGATGAAAAATAAAAAGTAAAAAATGAGTATAAAGTAAATAGATTTGGTGATTTTTAATTGATAAAATGTTTTAAAGTATGTTCCCACAATTATAAGGTGAATAGTTGAATAGGATATCACTCTATAAAGAGGTAACCCTATGAATAACTTAATTATTCATATGTCAATTATATAATTTTATTAATAGTGAATGAAAATGGTTGTGAAAATCAGTACCAATATTTCAACTATTCTTAAAACTACACTTCTTGAATGAAAAATTCCTTTTTTTGTAAGGTCTTGTACCTTAAACTGATTCTTGAATATATTTAAAATGATTCAGGGTAAAGATTGTTTATTTATTTATCCGTTAATAATGGATTCTTGAGAAAAAACAAATTCAACATAATGATGGAATGGTCCAAAAATAAAATAAATACTATAGTAAATGAATTCAATTTCCTCAATCTTATTCCTCTACAACTGTTTTAATGAAGATATTTTTTAAATTAAAATTTTATCATAATTAAAAAAACTAAATAATGAGGTCGATAAGAGGATTCTTATTTATCAAGAAGTTCATATCTCTAAGATCTATCTTCCCTCAAACTATTGTGATCAATACCTTTAGATCCTTCCATTTATTCCACCGTAGCTCCAAGAAAATGGGTGAGAGTCTATCGAGAAATCAGTCAATTCCCCCAATTTAAGGAATTATATCTACCAACATAAAATAATGAACTTGGTTTTTGTTACATATGACTGTGAGTTTTTAACTTTTTTCCTTAGTATCCTTAATTATTATTTTTAAAACTTTTTCTTCCATTTATTTTAAAAAAATAAAAAGTCAATGCCAGTGTTTCTTCCTTCAACTCCTTCCAATTTTAATATATCACTGAATTACCTCTACTAAAATAAAGTAAAATTTACATTCAATGTATTTATTACGCATAAACCAGGTATGAACTCAGATATAATACTTTCTTTATTGGAACCATTTTGGGGATCTCAATTCAGAGAGCCACTAAAAACTGACTACTGAGCTCCACTTGCCTTAGTATCAAAGAATATTTTCATGTTTCTCTTATTCTATCATTATTGATACCTATTATATTTTATCAACATACATGAAACCTAACCAATGTGTTCAAGAATGATTTTTTCACCACCAACACTCATTGTAATGCCCAGAGAGTTTACTACATAATTTTTCATTAACTAAACACGTTGTTGGAAGATTTTTCACACATAACATCAATCTAAAATGAGATGTAGTGTATTGGATGAATATTATTAAGAAAATTTCTAATGATAATCCCTATTGAAAATAAAATATATTTTAATAAATTATAAACTCTAAGAAAAATAATTAAAAATATTTAATGTTTTAAAACATAATTTTTCTATAATATAAATTTTTCTTTTATATATTATACATTCATTTTAAAGTTAAATTTATTAATTTTAGAATTTAAATTTGGAAAAACTAAATTCATTTTTTCATTCCTCATTTCAATATTATATTAAAATAATGTTCTGATATTTTTCTAAAATAATTTTTTTATGTGAATAGGGAAAAATAAATTGTTTTTGAAAAATTGTAAATTTTATAACATTATCAGTATATAGGAAAGACATAAAACTTTATTAAACATTGAAAATATTCAAAAATTTATTTATGTGGTAAAATTATATATTTAAAATAATATTTATAACTTATAAAACCTTTGTTTAATATTTATAACTTATGTAATATTTTCTTCTAATTTAATAATAGTTTTTGATATTTTCTTTTAATTAATCATTTTTATGGTAAAATTCATTTTTGGATTTATCTAACAGCCAATTTTTTTTATGATCAACCAATTTATTTTATGAAAATTAATAAAATGTATAATGTTTTCCTACAAATAAACTTTAATTTGAAAATCAAATTTTTTTTAAAATAATGTCTTTGCATAAAATATGATTTATTTCTAAAATTAAAATTTCGAAACTATAAATATTTTATTTGATATTTTTTTCATATTTGAAATTAGTATTTTCAAATTATTCAATGAAGAAAATTTTACTTTTTTTTATTAAAATAAATTTCTAATGATAAAAGCATTAGTTACCAAGGTAAAAGTGAAGTTGGGAAAAGTGATTTAAAATTTTAAAAAGGCCAATAACATTTAAAAAAACACCTACAGTTGGTGTTATGAGATTTGGATCATGAAGTCCTCCTACCCTCATTATTTTACTCTTTTGAAGCCTTTTACCATGGAATAGTGACATAAAATTTTGGAAATGTAATGTATACTTCCAAAATTACCCTTATATTCATGTATGAAAATAAAACACTTACAATGCTCCATGATACACCCATACTTTTGAAAGTTATCCTAAAACACTAAAATATTCCTTATACCGTTATCATACCTCATTTTCATAATCCTTTAGTCTCAATTACTTACCAAAGACCACACTATCCAAGGATATTTATAAGAGAAATGCAAAGTTCTCAAAGTGAGTACTTCTTAGTCCTTAATATTTTCTTCTTAATCTCCCCCTTACATATTTCTTATAGATACAAAAATATAATGGGATAATTATTAAATATGTATATTATGTTTATTATATTAATTGACAAGACATTATTCAAACCTTTCCACCCACTAAAAAACAAGAAAACATTGATCATGTATATGTGCGGACTACCACCTCCATTAAGCGATGTGGTTTATTGCTCATAACTTCCTTTTATGGCTGGTAATAAGGATAAATTTGATGGATAAATTTGTTTAATATTTCAAAAATATAATTATAAAATTATAATTTATCATATACCCTCATTTCATCCCATTATTTGAAAAACAATCGTTAATTGTGTCTACGTGTGGACTACCACCTCCATGAATTATGAGTTTAAATTTTCATTATTACCTATAACAGATAGTTATAATAATAAATAAAATAAAAAGAAATGATATTTATGACATTTTTAAGCTTCTATAAAATTTATATTAACATTATATTAAAACATTCCCTTACACATTAAATACATATAACACACTCTAGTTTGGGTCGGTTTACCACTAATGTGAATGATGTTATAATGTTTGTATCAGGAATGATTGGGGAATGTTATAAAATTCAAATAACATGTAATAATAAATTACTTTTAATCTTCTAATTATTATATAAATTTTTTATTATTATTTAATATATTTATTAAAATACCACTTTACGTTCATTAAACACACTAAAACTAGTTTATCCCAACTGCCTATCTCAAGATCCATATTCATGCATTTCACCTAATGAAATTAGACTTAAAGAATCATTTAAAAATTATTATTATTATTATATCATTAATAATATAGTAATGGTTAACTTTAAAAATATACTTATTAATCGACCCCATCACCGTGAAACATGTACTCAACAAATAATTTAAAAAATCATAGCATTTGATGATGAAAAAAAACAAAATTTGGTAACAAATTTGGGATAGAAAGATATAAATTATGTATATAATCGGTAATAAATTTAAAAAAGAATTTAAATTAGTTATTAAGATAGTTATGTTCATGGTAAATGAGGTAAAATCATATTTTAGTAAGTGTGGTTTAAGGTAATGTGTTATTCATGACACAACATCCAATTTTGAGACATTGTGATTCCGTTTTATAAATTTAAAGGATCTATTATTAAATATAAATTTTAAAATGAAATCGTTTCAAAATTAATTTCCTTTCTATTTTGAAAATTAAATTTTAAAGTGACATGTAATTTCATCTTTTATGATTTTGTAAAAAATGTTTTCTAAAATATATATTACCATTTCTCCGATTATATAAGTATTATTGTTTTATAAAATTTCTATTTTATGTATTAAAATGGTTTTCGAAATAATATAAACTCCATATTATTTTCAAAACAAAATTAAATGTTGTTATATTTTATAAATATAAATAACTGATTTTAAAAATGGAATATTTATTTTTTAATTGAATTTTAAAAGGTATGTTTTTTCTTAAGAATGAAATAATGTGTGTTTTTATGTCTACTACAAAAACAAATCTTTAAATAATCACACTATTATAAAATTAATTTTCTGAAAATCCACTTATTTAGTTTGAAAGGTTAATTTTTCAATGTTTTATGAAGATAATGTAGATTTTTTATAAAAAAAATTAAAGGAGTTTTGAATCCTTTCAAAAAGGGTTATTTCCGCTTGTTTTTGGAGTGATTTAATTAAAGATATAAAAAAATAATCTATGAAAAAATAATTAGAAATACTTATGCTACACTATGGATATTTTTAATCCACTGTCAAAATTATTTCTCGAGATGTATTATGGAATGTTCTATGAATGTTTTCTAGAAAACTCATCTCTTTTCCACGTGTTAATTAAGTGATGTATGAAGTGTACTATTTTCATATTCTAATGATGAACAAATGTATAGATGATAATTATTATGAATGATGGAGTTCTATATCACCCTCTAATTCATAGGTTAAGGATTTATATCTAATGGTATAATTATGGGAATCAATTACCAATGGTCGCTCCATAATAGAAATCAGGAACTCATGCTTGATCCACTATGTTATGGGAATCAACTAGTGATAAATTCTGTACTATGTTTTTGAAATCAAGTAGTGATTAATAATAAAATATTTTTATGGGAATTAAGTAGTGATTCTTGATCTAATATGAAAATAATGTATTGATTCCCACTCCACCATGTTATGGGAAATAATGAGTTATTCTCACTCCACATTTTTATGAATTCTATATAGATGTTAGTTCTATATATTACTTTTATGAATCATTTATATATAATTTCATAACATTATTCTAATTATTATGTTTTATGCCTCATGTTTAGTATCTCATTACTTGATAATATGGGGTTTTTATAGATCCCTCACCAATAAATTATTATTACCTAATAGTGTAATGTTGAGTGCACACCTAAGGTCGGTCTCTTAAGGAGGCCACTCACACACTATTTTTCTTATTATCACTATTATAATCATAACAAATATTAATCTATAAAACAAATATAAATGAGGTATTAAAAAATTTCATGAAATATAAATATAGTATAAGTTAAATTTAAATGAAAATTTAATATAGAATGATGTTATATAGGAAGAATGAAGGAAAGTTTTCTTGGAAGTTCTTGGGGATTGAAATCATTGTTTAAAAAGAATCTAAATATTCAATTAAATGAGGTGATCAAGACCAGTCACACCTCACCTTATCATATTAAAGTTCATCACCCATTAAAGATACCTCTACATATGAGGTAATGCACTTCCATAAGTCATATATGATAATTGTTCACTTATTATTACAATCTATGTTAGGCTCTACCATATGCACGACACAAGAAGTGAAGGGTATTAAATATGTTAAACGAGAATAATAACCATATAGAATAGAAAATAGGGCGACCACTCACCGTAATAAATTAGTCCACCACTAAAATTACCTGAATCAAGTAAAAGATATTTGAAATTAAATCACATGAAACTCATTCAACCCACCATTACCTCCCTCAAGCAATAGATGAGGTTAGTTCTCCATTTTTTTTGGAGTTCATAATGGAACAGTAGAGGGAGAAAACATAAAATATTAGAAATGGATGAAATTAGGTATGAAGATAAATAATAATATATTAAAAGTAACCAAATATTACAAAAAATAAAACACTATAAAGGTACTGAAAAGGAAAAAAATAGTTACCCCCGTATTTTTAACCCTTTAAATATGAGAGGGGGAACTCTTTTATAGGGAGATGGGGTGAAATGTTTTTCTCCAAATCCTTCCACGAAAATAATCTTCATATATTCCCCATTAAATTATGGAAGTTTTTAAAATATTTCTCATTAATAGTTATTCAAATTAATTAGCTTCATCTGTAATAAAAATTTAATCTTTATTTGGAGTGAGATGTAGGATTTATGGTACATTTATGCAAAGAAATTATTTCTGGCTAGGTGACTCTTTATATTACAATTCGGAAACATTCCATGCCATTATTTCCTTGAACTAGTGGATTCTCGGATGGCCACCACCATAAAATATATTCAATTATTTAATATCTAGATATATGCCAAATTTCAACCTCCTTGGCCCTGTCTAGGTTGAGATATAATCTCATATTAAACGAATCCAAATCTATACACAGTTTTCAAGGAATGATTTGTGAGAAAAATTTAGGTCTCCAAATGATTTTTTAAGCATGGGATCTGGAAGGATTAAATGTAGCCCAAGATGTGAGAAAACCTAAAGAAATTAATTTCACCATTTCAATCAGTTTATTAAATGTTATGGCCAAAATACAGAATATATTAAAACTATTAAATCCCAAAATGAGGCCATATTTTATATTAATCTCAAAATTCTAAAAAGACATAAAAAGTGACAATTTTAAATAAAATAATAATATGGATGGTTTATAAACATTTAATTATAGTCCAAAATTTATGAATATTCTTTCTATATAACCCACACACTTATCCATTTCACTCTCGGGCAATCACCATGTATCCAAATCAAAATCCACAAAACAATCAAAAGTGATAGAACATTCATGATCTTATCCAAAATATAATTATATCATGTATATTATATGAAAAACAATTTCATTTCCTTTTAATTCCTCACATTTAAACTTATTCAGCCTCATGAATTCATTCATGGATCAATCACAACCTACCACACATTGAATTTTTTGTCAGTATTCCCATAAAAGAAATTGAATATGGAGTTATGATCATACTTGGAAAATTCATGTACCACCATCGGCATGTTAAAAATATCATCACTCAACAACGTGAAAAATGGAAATATTCTCAATCATTGGGTCTTTTTACCAGTTAATTCTGTGGTTCAGGGTTTGTGGGATAATGATTGTAACCATTTAAGGCTAAAATTGTGAGGATTGAATCTTGAGTACAATTAATGAATAATCAAGTGAAAGCACTAGAATTTCCACACTCAAATACCCTTGAAAATTTGAAACAACACACCACCCCCTTTTATGTCATGGTACATGAGTCATGAAATAATTAAAATGAATTATATCCTCATTTTTCTCCACCCTTTTTTCTTTTCTTGTACGAATATGGAATGGCACCTATTTATTTTGTATTTTTATATATTTATTTAAGGAAAATGAGGTAAAAATTGAATAAAATGAATGAACAAAAATAATGACCTATATTTTAGATAGGTAAATAAGTTATAAAAGAAATTAAAATAAGAAATTCAAGATCACCTACATTTTCAGTTTTTTATTTTTACATTTTTTTTGAAGGAGAACCGTATGAAACAAATTAATCATAATAAAATGATGACTCGAGCCAATTTTATCATTATCCACTTATCATAATGTTTCGACGCACCTCACACCACCCAAAAATGAAAAAATTTAAAATAACACACATGAATTTCCCTTTATCCCACACTCAAACATAAAATATCCCTGAAAAACTACTATAGGGTGGGAATCTAATAAATAATTGGCTGCTAATGTAGCTTAAACCTATTAAAAAATTCATGGAATCTATGAGATAATTAAAGATATATTTAAGTGTATGTCTCAAGATAAAAATCTTTCTAACCCATTATATGTCTCAATTACATCAAAATAATTTCATGAAATCCAAATTTTGAATGAGAAAAGTCACAAATTTTGGATCTCACACAAAATCCGTGATTCTCTCAAGAAAGTGTGGGTATAAGAGATAATATTTCAAAATGGTTCAGAATGCGTCATAGGTCTGGAAAGTTGTTTAGATTCATTGTTTCATGGTCATAGACTTCAAAAATTGGTCAAACTCATAGAAACTATTGAGAATCCAATTCAGGGAAAAACATTTCACATCAATAATCATTTTAAATATATTTCTTCAGAAACCACATTAATTTTCTCTAAATCAATTGATGTGTGAAAAATGATCAAAATATTCTTTAAATATTAAGGTTTCTAAAAAATAAAAAAAATAACCTACCAAAACAACTATGTATGTTGACAACCTCCCCCCCACCCACTCCCACACACACGTAAATTTAACTTCCCCTCATTTTAGAACATCAAAACATTAATAAGTTTAGAAAAATAAATATAAGGAAAGATATAGCCTGATATTATTTTTCAGTGGAAGTTTTGATTTAATCTCTTATATACTAACACTAGACCTATAAATAAACAAATAAAACATAACATAATTAAAACAAATAACAATATAGATAAAGGTAAAAGTGGACAGATCATGGTTCGATCCCCTATGTGGGTGCTAGGGTTTTACTACCCATAGTTTGGTAGTTATGGTGGTTTAATGCCAATCCAAAAGTTAATGGAGTTTCTAGATTATAAATCACCACATTTTATTTCTTCCAATATCCATTATTATATTCTATAAGTGACAACCACCAAATAAAAGAAAAATTTCCCCAACCCCCAAAATAGATAAAGGAGAAAATTTGTGACCAAGAGAAGTAGGGAAAATAATATAGGGGGATCCCTAGTTTTTTCATCTATATGAGTGTTCTCCATTGGTGGTGAAAGTAGTAATATTGGGTGAAACCACTGATCTGGTGCAGGTTCATTAAATAATTCCTCATGCATTGTTTTGTTGAACCATTATCCTCATTTTCACTAGTGTATAACTGGACAGGCTCTTCCATTTTATCCTCAACATGTGGAACTTATTCTTATTCATCTTCCAGGTCCTATATAAATTGAAATTAATATATAATATTAATATAAGAGAGTTTATTTTTCAATTCAAAATCATATAATTTTTTATTAAAAAATTCTCAATGATTAAATCTCAATCAAAATATCTAACTTTAGACTCTTTTTCCTCAAATAGGTTAGTTGGAAAATAATTTTTTAGATAGGGAAGTGCATCTTCAAGTTTCTATTCAACCACACCAATGTATTCATGAAATTTAGGGGGAATAATATTTTCATTATAAATATAATGTATGTTTTGTCATTCCTTCCATAAGGCTTTAACTTCATAATTTTGGCGGCCACTAATATAACTATCTTTCTAGGTTTTTCAAGAACATTGAAATTCTTCTCAAGAATCAAGATATTTTCTTCAATCTAAATCATAAACACTTATTCATTGCTAGGATCACCATAAAAGTGATCATAAGGCCAATAATTATAATAATTAACATAAAATGTCATATTTCCTGAAGAAATGAATGAATATATTCTTTTAGTTTTTGAAATGTTTTATTTTTTTGGGGGTTTTAATGAAAAAGGTGTGTGAAGTCTCTTGGACTCCTAGGAAACGGTGAAAAATTTATAATAGGGTGTTTTCATATATCCATCACCAATAAATATCAATTACCTAATAAAATAATATATAGTTCATACCTAGGTTCGATCTCTTGAGGAGGCCACTCATATGCAGTATATTTCATGTTATCACTATTCTAATACTAACTAATATAAAAATATTAAACTAATATAAATTGGTCGGGGGTTAAATTTTTTTATCAAATATAATTATAATATATGTTAAATTGAAATTTAAGTTCAATACATAATGAAGTTATAAAGAAAGAATAAAGGAAAATATTTTTGGGAGTTCATTGGGATTTAAATCATTTTTCAGAAAGAATCTCAATATTCAATTGAATGAGGTGATCAAGACATGTCACTCCTCAACTTCTCGATTGAATTATCATTACCCCATATTGATACCTCTGAATACGGGTTAACATTCTTCTGTAATTCAATTATTATACCTCTTCTCTAACCATCACAATCTATGTTATGCTCCACCGTATGAAAGACACAAAAAGAGAAGGTAATGAAAACTGGTAAATGAGATGAAGAACCCGATGGTAGAGAAAATTGGATGCATTCTCACCATAATAAAATTAACCAACACTAAAATTATCAAAATAAAGTAAATAGATATGAAATTATAATATATGAAACTCATTTAAGCAACCATTCCCTCCCTCAAACAAGCACTGAGGTTAGTTCTCTATTTTTTTAAAGTAGAGAAGGGAACAATAGAGGGAGAACACATAAAATAATAGAATTTATATAAATTAGGTATGAAAAATAAGACTAATATATTAAAATTTAAATATTATTACATAAATGGAAACACTAAAAAATATATAAATTTCCAAAAATGTCTACCCACAAGTTTATAACCCTTTGATGATGAGAGGAGACACTATTTTATAGGAAGAGGGGGTGAAATGTTTTTTTCTCCAAATCCTTCCACTAAAAGTATGTTTATAGTTTCCCAATTAAATGGAATAATTTTTAAAATGTTCCTTATTTAAAATTTTCCCCATTATTTATCTAAGTTAGAGATAAAAAATTAATCTTTATTTGTCGTGGGATGTAGGAGTTATTGAATATTTAGTTCGAGTAAATAATATTTTCCAGGTGATTCTTCATATTCCCCTATTCAAAATTCATATGCCATTATTTCAATAAAAATGGATACTTCTCACATGACCAACTTCATTAAAGATGTTAATTTATTTCTTATCTAGATCAATGTTGAATTTCTGCTTTATTATCCTTTCCCAAGTCGAGAAATAATCTCATCTTTAAAAGACTTCAGATCTATACAATGTTTTTGAAGCCTGAATTGGGAGCTAATTTGGGGCCTCCAAATGATGGATTGAGCTTGGGATTAACAATTATTAAATTTATAAAAATATATAATGAAAACTAGAAAACATAATTTCACATTATCACCTAGTTTAGAAAAGTTTATGGCCTAAAAAGAAAATAAAATATAACTGTTAGATCCCCAAATTAGGCCATTTTTAAAATTAAGCTCCAAATACTAAAAATATATAAAATATGAATATATCCTATAAAATAATACTATAATGGGTGTATAAACAAATAATTATTTTATAAAATTTATTAAAATTATTTCTTAATCACTCTCCCATACCTAACCATAGCACTCCTAGGTAATCATCATATATCCAAATCAAAATCTACACAATAATCAAAAGTGAGAAAACAACCAAGAACTTATCCAAAGTATAATTCTATCGTGTCTATTATATAAAAAAAATCTTTTCATTACTCACATTAAAAAATTTTAATCCTCATAAATCCATTGATGGCCCAATCAAAACCTACCTCACAGAGAATTTTATATCACTCTTCACTCAAGAGAAATTGAATATGGAGTTATGCTTATACTTGGAAAATGCGTGCATCGATATAGGCTTATGACAAATATAATCTCTACATAGAGAGAAATATGAAAATATTTTCAAATATAAGATATTTTTCTAGGTAATTTTTTTGTCTTTGGGTTGGTGGGAAAATTATTGAAATATTTTAAGGTCAAAAATAGGAGGTTTGAATCTTGAGCACAATGCATTTTTAATCATGTGAAAACACAATAATTTCATTACTAAAATCCCCTTGAAAATGTAAAACAACACACCAACCCCTTTTTATGACATGGGACTGAGTCATTAAATTGTTAAAACAAATGATATCATTAATTTTATCTTCATTTTTTTATTTTTGTAAAGATCTAGAAAGCCACAACTTCATTTTTTATTTTTTCTCTTTTTTCATATATAATGAGCTAGAAATTTAATAAAATGAATTAATGAACATATTTACCTTGAATTTAGAGTGGTACATGAGTTGTATGAAAAATTTCAATGATAAATTCTATCTCATCTTCATTTTAAAATATTCTATTTTTTCATTTTTTTTAAGGAGAACCAGATGAAACAAATAAAGTATAACTAAATGATGACTCATGAATAATTTTATCATTATAAATTATCCAAAATCTTTACCCACGCCTCATACAACCCAAAAAATGGACAGAAGATTCCCTTCCAACATACTCAAACTTGTAATATCCATCCAGAAATACTAAAAGTGTGGGTACGTAAAGAAAAATTGTATTATAATGTGGATTAAACATATAAGGTAACTTAAGGAATAAAAGGAATGATGATGGATAGATGTAAGGGTATGTATCAATTCAAAAATCTAGTTATCCAAAGTTTCTCAATCATGTCAAAAAAAATCATGAAATCCAAATCATTGAAAGATAAAATTCACAAATTTTGGTTCCCGCACAAAATCTAAGGTTCTTTCAAGAAACGGTGGGTATTAGAAAGAATATTTAAAAATGGTTCATAATACCTCACAGAACTAGAAAATTTATTTGAGTCATTATTCCATTGGAACGGATTTCCAAAATTGGTCAAACTCATAAAAATTATTAAAAATTCAATTCTATAAAAAACATGTCACATCAATAATAATTTAAAAAACATTTCTTCATAAATCATTTCAATTGTCTAAAAACCGATTTATGTGTGAAAAATGATGATAATAATCATCAAAGATAAAGGTTACTAAAAATAAAAATAAAAATAAAAAATCACACACAAAACTACTAAGAAGTTTAACACCTCCCCCCCCCCCACATTTAGATTTCCCTACACCTCATTTAAGCATAAAAAATATTAAGGGTGGAAAAATAAATAGAAGGAAAGATACAACATGATGTTATCTTTAAGAGTAATCATTGGGTTAAGATCTTATATACTACCACTAGACCAATAAATAAGGAAATAAATCAATGTATAGGAAAAATAAATAAAAATAAAGAGAAAGGGAAAGAGAAATGAGGATAAACCATGGTTTTAACCCCCCATGTGGGTGCTTGGGTTTTACTACCCCGGGTTTAGAAGTTGTAGTGTGTTAACCATAATCCATAAGAGGATGGGTTTTCGTGATTAGAAAATAAAAAACATTATTTCTCCCAATATAAATTAGTATATTCAAGAAGAGAGAACCCCTATGGAAAAGAAAAATATCCCAACCCCCAAGATAGATGAAAGAGAAAATTTGAGATCAGGAGTGGGAGGGAAAATAATATAGAGGTGATCTAAATTTTATTCATCTGGTGGAGTGGTTTCCACCGGTGGTGATATTATTAGAAAATTATTCATATTCTCATAGGTTTTAGGTTCATCCAATAATTCCTAAAGGATTTCATGTGTTTTACCATCATCCTCATTTCCACTAGTGTATAGCTCGACAGGATCCTCCATTCTCTCCTCAACACATGGAACTTATTCTTCTTCTTCATCAAGGGAATGTAGTAATGGTACTTAATATACAATCTCATAAAAAGTGATATTAGTTTTTAATTCATAATAAATTAACTTTTTATAAAAATAAGGCTCAAAATTTAAACCTTCTTCAAAACACCCAACTTCATACTCTTTTTCCTCAAGTACCGCAGTTGGAAATTCATTTGTTAGAGAGGGAATTGGATCGTCACGTTTCTCTTCAACCTCACCAATGTCTTCTCGAAATTTAATGTTAAAAATAATTCTATTATCCATATATTGTATTTTTTTCATTTAATCCATAAGGCTTTTACAACTTCAACTTCGGTAGCCAACAATGCAGCTATATTATTATCTTTTTTGATAACATTGAAATAATCTTAATGTATCAAGGTAGTTCCTTACATTTAAGTCATCAATGATTATTACTTTATATAATCACAAAAAAATTGATCAAAATGACTATAATTATAAAACATATCATATAAATTAATATTGATCTAATAAATGAATGATATGTAATTAAACTCTTTTTTTAGTTTTTGAAATTTTGGATATTTTTTGGGTTTTTAATGAAACGTAGTGTGTGAAAGATCTTGGACTCCCCAGTAAAGGATCCAAATTAATAATATGGGTTTTTAAAAGATCCCTCACAAATAAATTTGTATTACCTTATATTTTAATATATATTTAACACTGGGGTCGATCCCTCGAAGAGGTCGCTCACACACAGTGTTTTTTGTATTATCACTATTATAATTTATACTAATATAAATATATAAAACTAATGTAAATGGGGTGTTTGAAAGGTTTCATGAAATATAAATATAATATAATTTATATATAAATGGAAATGTAATACAGAATGAAGTTCGGTATAAATAAAAATTGAAAATATTCTTAGCAGTTCATGGGTATTGAAATCATTGTTCAAAAAGAATCTGAATATCCAATTCAATTAGGTGATCAAGACATGTCACACCTCACATAATAATTTCAATTATCATATCACCATATGATGACCTCTGCATATGGGGTAATTCTTTTCAATAATTTGTCTAGGATACCTTTTTTTACCATCACAATCTATTCCACACTTCACTGTACGTACAACACAAAAATGTGAAGGGAATAAAAAATAAAAAATTAGAAGAACATTGTGGTAGATAAAATGGTGAAAATACGCACTATAAGTTATTTAAAAAACAAATAAATTATCAGAATTGAGTAAATATAAATGAAATTCAAAAACATTATACTCATTCAAACCATCATTCCCTCCCTCAAACATGTATCATGGTTAGTTATCTATTTTTAGCAGAGTTGATAAGGGAACAATTGAGAAAGAAAACATAAAATAATGTAAATGGAAGAAATGAGGTATAAATAAAAAGAGAAATATATTAAAATTAAAATAATATTACATAAATTAAAACACAATAATTCTAATTAAATAGACAATAAGGGATACCCCTAGTTTTCAACCCTTTAAAGATGAGAGAATACACACTTTTATAGGGAGAGGGGTGAAATGTTTGGATCCAAATACTTCCAGATAAATTATCCATGTGGATTCTCAATTAAATTAATAAATATTTGAAATTTTACTTCTTAAAAGTTTTCCATGTTATTTCTCTTCATCATACTTAAAAATTTTAGCTTTATTGGCCTTGCGGTGTTGGAGTTATTAAAGACTTACTTAGAGAAACTATTTATGGCTAGATGACTCTTTATATTCCACTTTTACAACTTCACATTCCATTATTTCCTTTAAACTAGTGTATTATCTCATTTACCCCTTCATGGACTATTTTTATTTATTCCTTATCTAGATCTATGCCTAATTTGGGCTTCATTTTCCTCAACTAACTTGATATATAAGCTCATCATTCAAATATTCCATATTTATACATAGTTTTTTATGCTATATTTGGAATCTAATTTGGAGCCACCAAATTATGGAATGACAATGGGATATAAAAGGTTTAAATTTATCTGATGATGTAAGGAAACAAAAAAATCAAAATTTCATTTAGTTTAGAAAATTTTATGGCCAAAATACAAAATTAAATAAAACTGTTAAATCCCAAAATTAGGAAAATTTTACAATTAAGCACCAAATAATACAAAGACCTAAAAATGTGATAGTTTCCCATAAAATTGTAATATGTTTGGTTTATAAATGTTTATTTATATCATAAAATTTATGATAATTCTTTCTTTATCAGGAATCCTCCCACTTTTCCTTGGTACATTATTTTCATTTTATATTACATACCCTTATTTCATAAATTATGGAAAACTCTTGTTATTAAATATTCTCATACTATTATACTCATGTTTTATAATATGATTATGATATAAGAATTGATAACATGTTGTTAAGAATTACCTTAATATAAATTTTAGATCACCCATTTCTTATTTTACCTTCCCCTGGTTATGAAGGGAAATGTAACTTATGATAATTCTAGAAGGGATCCTAGTGTGGTTTTTTTATAGAGAAATATTCATAATTTTTTTAAGTAAGATTCATATGTAACTAATCCTCATAGACACAAATCCTTATATTCATTGGATTTTTATATTATTTTTGAGTTGTATTGTTTAACATATGAAATTATTATAAAACAAATATAGGTTTCTTAAAATTTATATCAATGAAAGTGTTTAATTATATTTTTTTTAGCACTAGATACTGGAGTGTGGATCTAAAGCTCTATAATTAGTATCAAACTATATATTGTTTATATTTTATTATTGGATTAGTTATTTTTACGGATTAATTTTTGATAAATTTAGTGAAAACCCATGGGATAAGTCTATGAGATAAGTCTAAATATAGGATAATATACTAATGTTTTGGTAAAGTAGAAATTTAATGGTTCTCCTGGTAATTTCATCCTTGTTTGGTTATAGGAATGTGGATGTGGTTGTTGATAGATGCATCTAGTTATAATAACATTGAAAACATATTGTTGATTATTAACTCAATCTTAACTCTAGTGCACGGTGAATGGTCATAAGGATATACTCCTAGATGGAAACTCACGAGGGATATGATTTGGTTTATTATATTTTCTTTACAATACATTATAAGAGATTTATTATGTTAAGGAATTATATTTTGGAATATAAGTGATCCCAACCTAAATAAATATATATTGAACTAATAATTATTTAGGTTTAAATGAAATCTAATATGATGGTTTCCAGGAGTAATACATTTCAAGGCTTAGTTTTTCATGATAATATTTATGATAATTCCCTTATAAAGTTAATATTGATCACTTTTGATTAACCCTTTTAGTTTTATAAATGGTTGGATCTATGAGGAAACCATTTAATAATGGGAATGATAGATAAATACAATAATTCTCATAATAAGAAAGTATGTCTAATAGAATCTGAAGTTGTAATTAATATGGTTATGCTAACCCAACTGTCTTGTTTTGTGATTAAAAAATTGCGTCTTCTCAAGAATATGAACATACTAAATAAGATAATAATGAAGTTTTATATAAGATAAAATGAAGAAGATGATTAAATAAATAAGATACACCTTCATTTATGTCAAGAATGTATGAAGAAATGTTAATGGTAATGTCTCAAAGGAATAAGAAATTTTCTCAAGCATGGAAGGATTGGACATAGAGCTAGTAACTATCAGGATGGGGTGAATAAACTAATCAATTCAATTCATGGAATTAATGTACACTATTTATAATGTAAATAGTTTGGGAATTATGAAAATTTATTCCCCAATCCAAGGTCTAAAAAGGATTACATGTATAAATAACCTCTTAAACCAAGGTAATAATGGAAATAATACCAATTTGAAAAAACTAAAGTGTATTTTGGTAATTAGGGAACACTAATACTCTTGTTTATATTTGTGGATAAAAAATTGAATCCGAGTATACTGTATTTGAGATGTTTCTTATGAGCGTTAAATTATCATAGTTATGAGTTTATTACCAAAGAAAACTACTTGTTGTATTGTATCCTAAGTTGAACTTATTGTGAACATGACTTGTGAATAGTTTATTATCCTTCCTTTCAATGAACTCAATTTTATTTTAGAAATTGATTTCATCCTTCTTCATAGAGGAAAAAATATTTGAATTAAGTAAATCACAGTTCATATCAACGTATGGAAGCCTATTAAAAAATGTTGATTATAAACTGCCCTATAAATAAATTATATTATGCGGGTATTGATGAAAAATAATTATATACTCTTGGATCTAATGTTTATAGATAAATTAAGTAGTTTTATTGACTTATTCTTAGAGTAAAAGTTATATTTATGAAGTTGTAAAGTCAACATCCCTATAGAAGTTATATCCTGAGTGATGTTTATCATATGGACACCCATAAAAATTCTATTACTGATGAATAATTAAAATTATTAGGATAAAATTTATTTAGGGGGAATAATTCAATGATCTATGATTTTACAATATAGTTTTACATTAAATAAACATTATGCCTATATCTTATTTCACACACAACACTGAACTAAATCAAACGATGGAATATTAAATGAATATTATTAAGAAATTTTAAGAATAATAATACCACTAGTGTATAATTTTTTATAATGAATTATAAATTCGTAAAAAATATATTTAAGAAAAGTTAGAGTTTTAAAATTTCATTTTTCAATAGAATTTGTTTTTCATTATATATTGTATCATCATTTAAAAACTAAATTCATAAATTTTCAAATTTTAATTTAAATTAATTACTTCTTATTTAGATTAATCCTTTATTTATTTGATATTAATAATTTTTGATATTTTTCTAAAATAATTGGGTTTTAAGTGAATAGTGAAAAAAAAATTCTACCTATATTATAATTTTTAAAACAATATCATTATATAAGAAGTAATTATAAATTTATTTACAAAGTTAATTAATAATATTAGTATTTAAGAAATAAAATTAAAAAATTTAATATTATTCTAAACTTAGAAAACCAATTTTTAATTTTTATAATTTATATAACATTTTATTTCAATTTTTAAATAGGTTTTCATCTTTTTTAATTAAACATTTTACTTATAAAATTACATTTTCACTTGATTTGAAATCCATAAAACATTTATTTATTTTATAATCAAAAACATATGTGTGAAAAAATAGGTAATACTAAAAACAAATAATTCATATGATTTATAATTATTATTCTTATGGATTTATATTCATTATAGTTTTATAAATAAGTATAAAAAAATTTAGTAGAAAAGGGAATACTTTTATGTAACTAAAATTTTTTTGTTGAATTACCCATGTTTATTTAAAAGATAAATTTACTAATTTTAGAAATTAAATTTGATAAATGGAATTAATTTTTTTGATTAAATATATTAAATATTATTTAATATTATTTTCTAGCATTTTTCTGGAAAGATTTATTTTTTGTAAATTGTGAAAAATGCATATTTTTTCAATACTGTCATTTATTTCATTAAATAAATTCATTTTCAAGAAACATTATATTTTAGATTTGGTTTTAAATTAATTTATGTTTTATTTTATCAAACATAATCTAAATAATTCCCTCAGAATAAATATTATATTCAATGCATGTATAAGTTCATTTTAAGCTTAAAAATGCAATTTTCTAAAAACTTATTTTAGTTATGTTTTGTGCACTTATATTAAATTTAATTTTTTCTTGTTATAAAATTTTAATCTTGAAAAATAGCTTGCATAATTGGAATCAGGGTGTAAAATTTTAGAAATGATCTCAATTTCATTTTTGACCATTATGAATAATAACCAAGGTAAGAATGTGTTACCACAGTAAAGGATAAATCAAGGTAATTAAGGTAAAAAGTAACTAATAAGACCAAAAAATAACATATTAATTATTATTTTATGATTTTATTTAGACCATTTATCTATAGATATTTAATTTTATAGTTTTTGAGCCACTTTTACATTATTAATAATATATATTTAAAAGTTTATTAAAATTTCAAGTATGCCACCCCCCTCACTTATTAAAGGGAACCTACTCTCCTCCTTTCCTCACACATTTTTGAAATTCTATCTCATATAATACCTACCAAAAACTCCCCCCCCCCAATATCTATAACCACATTATAAAGGTCTTTTAATTCTCAAAATACATATCCATGAAAGAGTATGGTGTAAGACAAAGCAAGATATCTAACGAGAAGGCATAAGTCCTAAACAACCTATTTAATGATTATTTATTATTCCACATCCTTAAAATATTATTCAACAAGGATGAAATAATAAAATCATAGTCTTATATATATATAAATGTAATTTTTATTATTCTAAAACCGTTTTTCATCGCCTTTAAATCTTATGGGAATTGAAAACATCACTCGTGCGTATGTGCGGAATACCACATCCATGGATTGATGTGCTTCGTTCTTCATCATTGAATCATATAACTTGTTAAATAGATCTAGAAAATTAATATATATGATATTTATGAAATAATTATTATTCTATTAATATAATATATTACATACCTTCATACTATTTCTATCCATTAGAAATTGATAATGTCACTTGTGCGTATGTGTAGAATACCACCTCCATAAAGTGATGTGAATTTTCACCTCAAACATTCAAGGATTGTTATATGTATGGAAAATCTGAATAAATATGGAATAAATATTTTTTTTTGATTTTTTAAAAGTAATATATTATTTATTTTATTTCTTTTCTACCAATTATAAAAATAAAAATGGCGTTCATGCGTACGTACAAATTACTATTTCCATGAAACAATGTGGTTCATTTTTTATGAAAAACATACATAGTTGGTTTTAAAATATTATTTAGTATAAAAATAGGATAAATATATAATTTTAGATATTATGGAGATAATTGAAAAATAATCCCTTTGACCACAGTCAATGCGTTGATGTGGTTTTGAGATTATAACACGAACAACCCGAAAACAACCAACGTGAACTTAACCATTTTAGTAACTAAAAAAACATGTTAATATATTAAATTAAAATAATAATAATAATTTAATTCATATGGAATGGATTTTAGGAAATTATAAAATTAAAATAATTTTATTATTCATTTGTTAGAGAATATAGAAATCTAGATAATAATTAAGGTATGGGATTTTCCTTTAAAAAGGTATTTTAAATTATTTAAACTCTTTTAATTCCTTGTACATGTTAATAAAATCATTCAATAATGTTCTTATTTAGGTTTAAAATAATGTTAAAATTCATTTTTATCTAATTTTTTACATTTTATTAATTTAAAAAGTTAAACATTTAACTTTTTACCGTATGAGTCGTTCTGAAATTTTTTATCAATGTGAAAAAATGTTTTTTATCATATAAGTCTTGACTATTTTTTCCATCATAATATTAATTATTCATTTTCTATATTCATCTATAATTTTACATGGTTAATATTCTATGGTTTTTTAGTTTTTCTAATAAAATAGAAACTTTTCTCATCTATATGAGATAAGTGAAAGTGTTATTTCTTATAGGATTGAATAACAATTCAAACAATGTTAAAATTATTGTGAAATATATGTGTTTTATTCATTTTATTGTTATTTAAAATTCTATATGAATTACTCGTGAGCCTATGATATCTCCCCAATGCATTTCATAAAGTGATGGAGTTTACTTGGGATAGGATAGTCCTAAGAGATATAAGAATTATCTGGTTAGTTGATACCATTATACGATTTATTGTAAGGGTAAATGTAAGGATAATTTCAAAAGGTAACTATATTAAATACATGCAAATTTTTATATATTAAATTTTTTATTTCAAAAAGGTAAGAATATGAGATTATTTTTATGGAATATTTTCTTTTTTTTAATAAATATGAACAGATTTTTTTCTAAGGGAAGATATTCATGAGTTTTCAGGTTTCGTGAAAAACCCAAATTATTATGATTTTTTACATTAGGATTTCATATGTAATGTTTCATGAAATATATATATAATTTATGTTATTTTTAGGTAAAAGTAAATTGAGATTTTAGGTTAAAAGTTAATTTTGAAAAGGGAAAACTTTTTTATGGATTTTCTATTTTTACAAAATGAGTAATAGTTTTTGATATCCCTTAATAAGATTTATTTTAATCAAATCCTAGTTTCAAATGATTTTATAAAATAAATAAGTATGATTAGAAAATGTAATATTTCATAGTTCTATATTTGGATGTTACCTTGAACAAATAACGAGTGTCTTTATAATGAATGTGTTTTTGGAAAAAATGGATATTGTGTGGAAATCTCTACTTTGTTATGTAATTGTTTACCCAATTATCTAAATGTATAAAACATATCCTATAAAAGTAATAAATTACAGATCATTTAATTATGAGTTTAATTAGGTGTTGGTTATTATATTATTTCACTGAAATTAATAACATGGATACTTTCAACCTACACATAAATTTTAAGGTTAAAAACTAACATTCTATAAAATGTTATCTAAGTCATATGGATTAATTATGAAATTAAATTACATAAATGTTATATATTTTATTGGATAAAATTATTTTCTTTTTTGAAATCATAATTTTAATATTTTTAAATCAGGACAACATTAATTTTCATTAAAATTAAATACTCAGGTTAAAAACATTAGTTATCATCGTGAAAGTAAAAAAAGTAAAATGTATTTTACTATGTGTAAAAGGTCTAGAACATTTAAATAAAGTGTATTTATGTTTTTGGATGATATGTGGCTTATATAAACCTTGTAAAATCCATTTTTGTACACTTTTGGAGCCTCTAATCCTTTAGTAGTGACATACAATTATTGAAATGAAATGAGTACTTCCAAAATTATCCTTCTCTTCACCTATGAAAGGGGATCACTTAAAACATTTCATCATTCCTTTATCCCATATAAATTAATCCTTAAAAACATATTTTTTTATCCTCCAACAATAATATCTCATGTTTATAATCCTCCAATATCAATTAGTTTGGATAAGGCCTCTATTTACAAAGAGATTTCCATGATCAATCCCAGTTCTCAATGTGAGTATTCCTCACTCCTTAGTCTAATAATATTAATATTCACCTTATAAATGTTTTATAAAAACCCTTATATAATTAGATAATTATTATTTATAAACTATAATTTTTTTATATTAATGGTTTAATAGTTATCTAATCATTTTCATACACTAAGAAAAAAAATTCAATCATGCGTATGTGTGGACTACCGCCTCCAGGAAGAAATGTGACTTTTGATTCCTAAATACCTTTCATGGATGGTAAAACAGGAGAATTTGATGAATAAATATATTTAATATTTGAAAATTATAATTATTAAATGATAATTTAACATATTACTTCATTCTATACAATTCGTTGAGAAATGGAATCGTTAATCTTTTGTGTGTACAGACTACTACCTCCATGAATGAAGAGTTCCATTTTTCCTCACCACCCTAAATTTATGCTATTCAGAATGAATTTAAATAAGATAAATGATATTTATAAAATGTTTAAGAATTTGTAAAATTTATATTAACATTATATAAGAACATTACCTTACTCGTTAAATCATTATAACAAACTTTTGTTTTGTCCATTTTACCATGAATATGAATGATGTTATAAATAATCTATCATGAATTACTAAGGAATGTTATATAATGATAATATTATGTAATGATAATTTATATGGGATGTTTTAATTATTTTTAAAGGTGTTATTTATCTTTAATATATTTATTAATATACCACATTTTGATTATTAAACATGTTGATACTAGATCATCGCAATTCAATTTTCCAAGAACCAGATTCATGTTTATCACTTAATGAGATGGGAATCAACTAATCAATGAAAAATAATGATTTTTATATATTGAATAATATATGGGTAATAAACTTGTAACCAATAATTTAAAATCAATTCATGTCACCGAAAATATTAAATGAACAATTGAAACAATGCTAACATCCAAAGTTGAAAATAAAGTATAACCGAGTAACATATTTGTGATGAATGGTTATAAATGAAGTTTATAAAATGTAATATCTTTGATTCATATTAAATTTTTGATTAATATAGTTATTTTCATGCTAAAATAGGTTAAATAGTTTTCAATTGTGCATGATTTATGGTAAGGGGTTATTGTTTACTCAACTTATTTTCATGAGTCTTTATGAATCCTTTTTTTATTTATCAAGGATCCATTATTGAATATCCTTTTTTAATGTAAAATTATTCAAAATAATTCAATTCACCCTTTTAAATTGAGTTTTTAAGGTGGCACATAACATATTGATTTATGATTATCGTGGATTTTTATCCAAAATTTCTTTTATGGTTTATCTTATCATATATGAATTCTTCTTTATAAAGATTCCTTTATATATTTTAAAATGGTTTTCTAAATGATTTTTACTCTTGATTATTTTGAATATAAAGGATATGTACTTATATTTTTTAAAATTAAATTTTTTATTTTAAAAATAGATTCTTTAATTTTTAAATGGAATTTAATGGATTGAGTTTTCATTATAAAATAAATATAGTGTTTTTATGACTTCTCAAAAAATATTTTGTGAAATAATTTTTATCTCCTAATTTTTTTCTAGAAACCATTTTATTTTTTTAAAATGGTAATTTTGAAATGTTTGATCAACACAAAGTATTTAATTTTAATGAAAACATTGTTAATGAGTTTTCTGGCCTTTCAGAAAATTGGTATTATATCTTATTTTTCAATCGATTTATCTAATTTTTTAAAAAAGATATTTTTCATCAATTAAAATATCCTTAATTATCCTTATGTTACACTGGGTATATTTTCATATCACCATAAAAATTCTTTCTTTGTATTTTTATTGAATGTTCTAGTAATGTTTTTCAGGAAACAGGTCTCTTTTCTAGAGGTGAATTATGTGATATCTAAAGTAAATGTGTTTTCAAGTTCTAATGGGAGATATATGTATGGATGATTATGATTATGATGATTATTATTATTATTATTACATTTTTGGTCCAATATCACCTTCCAATTAAATAGTTAAGGAGTTATAAATTATGTGATAATTATGGGAATTGGGTATCGAAGATCACTACAATTTCGGAACCATGAAGTGACAGCTACTTTTATATGTCATGGGATCCGCCTGATTCACTATATTATAGTAATATATTAGTGATGACTGGTTAACTATGTTTATGATAATCTGGTTTTGGTTCCTTCTCCTCAATGGGAATCTGGTAGTGATGGATACTCCATAATATTATGGGATATGTGTAGTGATTCATGCTCCACTATTTTGTGATTTCAATACCTATGCTAGTTCCATAAATTATAGTTATTCTTATTTCCAAGACATGCCATATATTTATGAATACTATTATTATTATTCGATAATTTTTATTGTCTCATGATTATATACTATTTTTCATGGAATATGTTTTTTAAATTTATATTACATTTCCTCATTTCATGACTTATGGAAAACCAGTATTATTTAAAGTTATTTTTAATAAAATATTTATATCAAGCCCATGTTTTATTATATGATTATAATGTAACCCTTAATGAAATAATGATATGATTTCTATTACAGATCATTCAAAATCACACCTTTCTTATGATTCCCTTCCTCAAGTAATGAATATTATTATAACTTATGATACGCCTTAAAGGGAGTCTATTGTGATTTGATTATCGAGAAATGTTCACAATTTTTGTATAATATGTTTCTTTTATTCCTCAAAGACACTAAAACATAAGTTCAATGAATTATGAGTTGATTTATTATTTGTAATTCTTAACATATGATTTTTAAAAAAAATACATGTTTAACATAGTTTTTATCAATTCTAATTTTTAATGATTGTGTTTTTAGAACCAGATCTAAGAGTGTGTGTCAAAGGACTTATACTTATCCATTATTTAAGTCTCAAAGTGGAATTTACATGGAAATATATAAAATATATATCATTATTCACACAACTGTAATTTTTTTGAGAATTGATCCCTCATCATCTTCTTCGAACAGGACTATAAGAAAACCAAATCTTGGGAATAAAAATCTGCATCCTTATCATGTATTTTTTGTAAAAAAAATATATATTCATAATAACAGTAATATAAGTTGAGATTCTTGGATTCATAGGTCAACAACATTATTTTAATATATGATCATACTTTATTCATTTTATATTACAGTATCAAGGACATAATCAATTTTGAATCAACATAAATCAACTTTGATCCATTCTTCTCCACACCCCCAAATTTCAACCTCAATATTTTGTCTACTTTAAGAAGAATCACTAGATTTTCTCAACAGTAATAAACCATACTCAACCAAAATTATCTAGGTATTGGTTTATATATATTTAGTATTTTTCAAGTGTAGCGAGTCTTTCATTCAAACTAGTTTATTTTCTAGAGAATTTGGAACCCATATTTCTACCTCCCAAACATTTCTATGTTCAACGCCAGCAAAAAAATCATCCTTCAGTTTCATGGACAACCATTTTTCATGATTTTGTCTTGGTTTATTGATATCTAAATTAATATAGACATCAATATACCATAGAATATTTGTGATCAACATCACATGATTTTTAATGAATTATAGGAGCGACAATCAGTGAGAGTTTCACTGAAGGGTACACACCTAGTGCATCCATATGAAGATGCATCATTACTATGTAGATGGTGAAAAAACATTATGAATGTGGACTGTGATCCATATAGTAATGAGGTAATCCTTATAAATGTTTTAAATTGATTCTAAAAAAGCATCATCTTTATGAGCAAGGAAAACCCATCTTTATTAATGTTTTTGTATATTTACTCATATTTAAAATTCATCCTCATGAGCAAGGGAATTTATCCATATTGAAATCAAAAACATGAAATAATTCAACTCTTTCCAAAATTATCAATTAAAAATATAAAATTAAACATCAAGAAGAATGGAATTCTATATTTTAAAATATATTCCAATTGTTGACATTAAAAATTAAAACATTAATTTTGTAAGAATTTAGTTCAAAGTCCAAAAAAACATTAATAACATGCTAAATTATTAATTCCCATAAAAATATCAAAATAAAACCAAAATATTGTTTTCCATAATATAAATAAATATTAAAATAATGAGATTTTGACCAATTAAGCACCAAAATTCTTCATTTTCACGCAAATATTAGAAAAAACTAATTTCAATCAGGAATGATCAAAATCTAATTATTTACCATTAAAGACACATTTTAATATAAAAACATAAATTATTTCAATAAATAGATGTGGAAAACAAGTATCAAATTAAATCCACATCATTATTGCTCGAGATAGGAACCCAGGTAATGAAGAAAGGATTGGGTGAGCTTTTAAGAGTGTGTACAAGCTTGGAAAAAGGGTATAACTTCAAATGAGGTAGGTGATCCTTAAACATATCATTAAAATTTATACATGTTTTTAGGTGTCATGTGATATGCTATGTCACCACTGTGGGAAGTAAATATTTAATTAAATATATTATATCAATAAATAAAAATGATTACATATTGAATGAATGTGTTAGGGGCTATAATGGACCCCTGAACACTAGATTGATTCCTTGATCATCAATGATATATCGCCTAATTATAAATACATTTGATGAGGTACATTGAACCTAGATGGTTATGGAATATTTGAATGGATCATAGTGTTCATTGAGATAGGATCCCTTAATACCACACAATAGGGGAAGTGTGATGGTTTGAGAATCAAGGTCTTATTGAAAGGTTATATGGGACCTTAGGTTTCTATGTATCCTTTCGGATAATTGATCTAACATTAGGGAAGGTGTTCCTCCCCAAATAGTGTTTGTGTGCACCAGGGTGGGATTACCATGGGAATGACTTTTGTAAAAGATTGGTGGGAGAGGACATACAAAGGATGACTTGGAAAGAGAGATGAGTACTTTTTCATCTCTATAATATGATCAAATATGGTATTTCATATGATTATACCTAGGATATGATGCTACTATGGTGGTTTTGAGGGATATTATTCCCTAAATATGATATTCATGGGCCCTAGAGGTAGGAATTTATTAGAAGAGCCCATGTAGGGTGTCTAGAATACGATGAAACCTAGGGGACCTTAGTGGGTTCGTTAGTCTCATATTCTCTGTTAAGAGGGTTAGTATAGAGAGGCCAGTCCAGTGATAACCTAATTGGATATTGTGATAACATAGGTTGTGTTATTGGGTGGATAACCTAGAAAAATGTGTGATAGGTTCAAGAGTGTGTCCAATAAATGTGATGGAAATGTGATTCATAGTTTATGTGTGGGGTACTAGATTACCTATTTGATGTATGTTTATAGGGTAGAGATAGTTCTCACTAGAGTTTACAATGATGGGTCATGTGATTCCATGGGAAGGAGAGTTTTTCTAATGTTCCTGATGAAATATTGTGTGTTTCTAGGGTGAGGAGATTATTCCCCTTGGTTTATAATGACGAGGTGTATGTTTTGTAGGTGAGGAGAATTTTTCCCTAGGGTCTTTATTATATTCTATGTGTTTCTTGGGATGGGATACTTTACCTCCATTTTCATAATGGTTTTATACATGATTTTGGGGTGGGGATATTTTTTCCTTATTGACCTCATGATTTTTAACATGTTTATAGGGTGAGAAGAGGTTTCCTATAGGGTTTTCAAAATATGTCTTGTTTTGTTTTTGGAAGGGACTATTTTCCCTAAGGTTCCTAATGATATGATATGTGTTTCCAAGGTGGGGAGAGTTCCCCTTGGGTTATAGATAATTTTTTATATGTATCTAAAGTAGGGAGTGAATATAATCCCAGGGAGAGTAATTTGAAAAGATGATATGGTGCACGTCTCTGAAGATAAAGAGGCAGTATAGGAGAGGGTGAACCTATTTCATTATTCAATCATCGTGTGAGTGTTAATACAAATGGGGGAGAAGCCATGGAAGTTCTATAACCTAAAAAGGAATATATAATAAGTTTGGTTCTTTATCAAGTGGAAGATGACAACAATGGGTCAAGGGTTCTATTACATTCTGTTCCTCTCTGAAAAGAACAAACGAAGAGAATGGAGATTTGGATAAAAACCACTTAGACTCAATTTCTTATGAATTCAGGAGTGGGACATGAACATTGATATGAACATGGTAAGGAAAACACATAAATAATTTTGGGTTTGTATTTGAAAACATACCCGGATCTATTGGCACTCCTTTATTTTATGGAATATAGCCTTGGTTGTGGGTAATCCAATTAGGATCAATTGGAAGACCAATAATCCAAGCTATGTTTATTTATGTGAGGGTTCTGGTGGAGGTTGATATGTTTTACACACATGTGCAGGAAGTGGTTTTAATCACATGATATGACACAATCAAACAATCAATACAGTCTGATAGAAGTCTAAAGATTTTCATGAACTATATTATTTTTGGTCACATGCTATCTGATTGAAATAGAGATAGAGAATGATCTATCTGTTATATAAAGGGACATGAATCTTCTCAATGAAGGAAGAGGAATGTAAAAGAGGCCCCCTCCACTATTACAACTTGCAATAATGATTCTGGTCCTTATAATGTAGAAAAGTCAAAAAAATGTAATTTTGAGAGACATAATTATACATGGAATGGGGAAGACTTCAAACATCACCCCAATGGTGATGCACACCCTAGGAATACTAAGGATGTGTGCCATGAGCATACCATTAATGTTCATGACACAAATATTGATCCTGGTCATAATCACAATGAGTATATTTGGTATGGGAAATCTTCTCCAGTGTAGAAAATTATGAACAAAGTGGAGACTTCCCTTCTGGGAGATCCTAGAAGCACTAAACATACCTCCTCTCATTATACAGTGAACCCCCCAATGATAAAATACCTACAGCGAGTAGTGAGGGTGCCTCTAAACCAGAGGGTGTGCTTGGGAACCATACTGTGGGACCATACACTAATGTCTCCTTGGGATATCTCATATCAAAAGAGATCCAAGAGCATGTGATACCTGTTGGGAACACACCAGATAAGGTTGATCCCATAAATGAGATCTCATCTCTCATAAATTGGTAGGAGAAAATGTTTCCATAAAATCCTAAACATGCATATGACCATTCAAAGTCATTTTTAGAGGAATCTGTGGAAGAACCTCATCCTAGGAATATCCTATGGGGACCTGTTGAATCTAATCTATAGACGGGCAAAAATCTGTCTACACTAGGTTATTACAAGGATCATCATGTATTCCCAAAAGGGAATAGACATTATTCTGGGAAGCCTAAAAACCATCCTTCCTAGAATATTAGTGTAGGTGAAGTGTAGGAAGACATATTATAGTTTCCCTCTTCCAAACCAGCTAGGAAACGTACAATTAATTCTCAAATACCTAAGCCTCTACATTTTCAGAATATATTCTCTCCTATATGTGGAACTCTATGGGCTGACAAACCATAGGAATCCCAACCCACTCTTCAAGTTAATGATCAACATGATGTAAAGGAAGATCCCTAGGAAGATAATAAAAAATTTATAAATAAAAATAAGTCCATGTTAGCATGGCACAAGATGGAGTACCTGCATCTTGGGGAAAATCCCTAGAATGATGAAGCTCTTATACTATAAATTCCAAGGGCCAGGGAATCCCCTAACAACCAAGGCACTAAGGAATTTAATATTGGATATAAATCATAATGTGTTGGAATTGAATAACCTAAAATGAATTTTTAAAATTTTAATATCTTCAAATAACCCACTCTATGATACCAAGTTGTCTCTCAAAACTTTCATAATGGAGGAATGGATCAATTATGGGTGTTTAGACATGAATGTATTCTGATTCATGCTTGTAATAAGGGAAATAAATGTATAAAAGTTCCCTACAAAACCCTATACCATGTTGTTAAAGTAAGTTTTTGTATGCTTCAACATATTATGACCAGAGAAGAGATTTATGGAAGGATCTTGGATAAATTTCTGAGAGTGTTAATCATAAGTGGGTGATTATGGGTGATTTCAATATAGTCCTAAAACTAGGAGACAGAACTGAGTCAAACATTAATAGGATAGTAGTTGTTGAATTTCCATCTTGCATTGATAAACGTAACCTTGTTGAGGTCCCAATTTAGGGAGAAAAATTCATCTGGAGAAGGTACACTTTAAATTGAAGGAAAGCAAGGAAGATTGATAGGTTCTATACTCAAATAGATGATAGAAGCATTTCCAGTGTACGGTTAGGCTACACTCTTCCCAAGCATCATTCGAACCATAACTTCATTGTCATGGAGATCATTACTATACAAATAGTCTCTCCACTCTCTTTTCATTTTAATAACAGATAGATCACCATGCCTGGATGTAGGGAATTTAAATTAGTGGCTTGTAAATTAACTCCCATTTCCATCACATTGTAGAGGATTATTAGAAAATTAATCACACTAAGAGACTCCTTATATAAGGGAGCAAGAACTCCTTTTCAAAACTTTAAAGTGATATTCAGATCGATGAGAGTCGCCTTTCTAACATCCCGAACCAATATCAGGACCAAGATCTCCCATATAGAGATGAAATTTATACCCTTTAGAAATTGGATGATCATTTGACTACAAAATAGAGATTGAATAGGATCCAACTTCATGTAAAATAGCTGAAATAATAGGACATGAACTCAAAATATTTTTGCATGCTCTTTTAGGAGAAGATATTCAAGGTTGTAATTAATGTTATTAGTATCAATGGTCAACTATACACATAAAAAATTGAGGCATCAAGGGTGGTGTTTGACTAAATTTGTGACCTCTATATGGATGATGTAAAGGATAATGTTTTACTTGTGATTGTAAATACCCTACCCTATATTAATGATCATCAAAATTTTAACATTGTTAGAGAACTGGAAAAGGAGGAACTCAAAAAGTACATGTTCTCCCTAAACTTGGATAATGCTCTAGGACTAGATGGTTTCAAAAATCACTATTTCATGATCTATTATGATATCATACAATATTACCTTGTAATTGTTGTAAGGGAATTCTTTAATCATGATTATCTACCTTATGGAAGGAATTTAGATTCCAATGATTTAATTCATAAAAAATAGAATGTTGTTGACATTAAGGACTTTAGTCCTGTTTTCCTTGGGAATAAAATACCCAAAGTTATAATAAAATAATTATATCCAGATGATAAAAATAATCAAGGATCTTATTACTCCAAATAAATATAAGTTCCTTCTCGAAAGATGCATCTATAATTTCCTCTTGAAAACCTCATAGAGTGTTAATATCATAAAGAAGAAGGTAAAGGAAGGGAACTTTTTTTAATGATTTATATTTATAAATCCTTTTTCACTTTAAAATAGTGTTTCCTAGTCAATATTCTTTAGTGACATGGCTTTTGCAGAAATTTTTTTTCAGTTTAATCAACTCTATTATTTCTTCTACAAATTTTTCCATCTTATTTATTAGGACTCCATGAGGATACATCTAGTTCACATTAGGAGTGAGGAAAGGATACCCACTCTTACGGATTCTCTTTTCCTTTTCTATAGATTATCTTATTAGGTGTATTAATGATATTTCTAAAGTGGGGTTTTATAAAAAATTAAGGTATGGTGAAATGATTTTTCCCCTCATAATTATTATGTGCAGATGATATTCTCTTATTTTGGAAAGAAATAAGGAAAACTACTTTTCAATCGAGTCACTTTTTAAACATTATGAGGAAGACGAAGAAAAATTTATTGGGAATGAAATATCTATTGGTAAAAAGAATGTGATCACTAAGAAACATGGGGTGAGAAGGGGATCTCTCATATTCAATTACCTCAGGTTCCCTTTATTTTAGGGCAATGTGAAAAGAAAATTCCTCATAGAAATCCATTATGGAATCACCAACCAACATTATAAATAGAGTGGGAAATATATGTCTCAAGCAGAGAGTGTGTTCCTTAAAAACTCGGTTATCACCTCCAAATGTTTTGACTCTATCTCTATCTACAGATGGCCCAAATCTCTCATTAAAGAGCTGTAAGGTATGATTAGAAACATTATCTGGATGGGGGCTGTGCATAAAAGGAAACATGTCAATGTCTCATGGAAGGGGTGTATCAAGATATTTTAAATGTAGGGTCTTTTAATCAAGGGCCTTGAGATATTAAATTATTGACTTATTAGTAAGTTAACTTGGATATTTTTAACTAATAATGACCCCTCATGTGAATTTTTTATTAGTAGATTCAAGAATAGGTTGTTAGATTCAAGAGTATAGACCTCAATAATGCTATATTTCCAAGAAATAATAAACAATGCCATGTGGATGGCCTATAAATAGTCTGATATTAATTGTTTGATCACTTGTAGTCTTTATCAACCACTTAAGGAAATGTTCAATATCCCCACTAATAGGATGAAGATAAAAATTGATGAATACCATAGAGGAAACAGAATCCTTGACATAGTCCTAGTGTAGACTGCAATGATGATACATAATTACACATTTATGGACAAGGAAACTCTAGAGTGAAAGCCTAACTCCAATGGGAAATCCAATGCTCTGGAATACTACAAGATGAAATTTGAGACCTCAATCATGTTCCCAACATGTCTATTAAACTTCTAGGACAACTTCATCAAGACCTGTAGGTACACCCTCATATGTAGAATTTGTAAGAAAATGCTACCAACACATGACTAGCTAAATAGGATAGTGCAACACATTGTTTCGGCCTGTCACATATGCTTTAAGTTGAAGAAAACATACAACATTTGTTCATCAATTTACCCTTTTCAAGGAAAGATTGGAACTACATTTCACACATATTTCTCCTTGATTTTGATTCATGTCTCCAGCTGGGTGTGTATAAAGAGCGCCTCAATACTACGGGAGGAAGCGAGCAGGTCCACGACCTCCTAATGGCCGATGTAATTCCTGTCATTACACTAATCTTGACAGCATGCAACACATGTCTGTTTGAGGGGAAAGCAACATCATTGAATGCTTCTATGGTTGAAATTCATAGGAAGTTACATGCAGTATCCATAATCTAGTGTGGGAAAATTGATAACAATATTGAAGATATAAAATTCCTTCATCTATTGGGTGTTGTAGGAAAACAAAAACTGCCACTTGTTCACAAATATGTAAGGTGGGTCCACTAATTGGAATGAGGATTAAATTAAATTTTGATGGTGCAGCCTCTAGTATGTTAGGGCCTTTAGGATATGGATGTATTTTTTGGACTCACCATGGTTTTTTAATAGATATTATTATGATTTCCTTGGTACATGGAATTCTTATGAAGCCAATCTATGGGAAATGATTTATGTGATCAGACATGTTGTTCCACAACAAAGAACCAATCTATGGATTGAGTCCGATTCTGAATGTTATTCAATGGCTCTGTGTGTGAGAACCGAAAATATCCCATGATAGATTCTACCAAAATGGATTGAGTGTCTCACACGTACTACACATTTTAATTTTTCTATCTATCATGAACATTGGGAGATAAATCAGGTTACAGACACCCTATCAAAGGGGGAAGTCATGAAAATAATTTCAATGTGGACTTTTAAAGATCCTGATTATTGTAATGCACTGGTTGATGACGGCATGAGAGGTGTGATTCACTCATGCCTATGTAAAATAAATTCTAACTCCTAACCATATACTCATTATTTTATTAATACTTTTTAGGACTAGAGTCATCTAGATCCAGTATCTTCTTGATATTTTTTTGATCATATCTAATTGTGCATACACTGTATTTACTAGTAATTTTAGGTACATTGTTAGTATTATCCAACATAGTTTTACTGTCACACTACACAATAATTCCTAACATATTTGTACTTGAATATACCATATGTTTTCAGGTTCAGTTAGGGTAGAGTCTGAGGGTTTCATGGTTGATCTTGAGATCTTGGATGGGGGTTGGAGATAAGGCTCGAGGATAGTAGTAGGGACACATTGTATATTAATTTATTTTATTTGTTTTATATTTCTAACCAGACCAATGAGTGATTATTGGTGAATTATGACTATATAATATATTATATTTGATATATAATGGTTTTTTATTTATTTATTGGGTACTATAATTATTATTTTGGTATATTTGTGGATATTGTATGATTTTTTCTAATTGTTTCACTATGATATGATGCTATAAACTCTCCAAGGTAACACCTTAGACCCTCACTACTAGTTTAAAACCTCTAGAATACATAGAGGTGGGCCTAAGGTCATGTAACACTATAGTTGTGGAACATGTGAGTGGTATTAGGTTAGGGGAGTTATACCACTTTGTTTTCTTCATCACATAGTTGAGATGCATTATGTATATTGTATTTCAATTCTTTAATAAATAAATGTTTCTTCAAATTTAGCTTACAATATCCCATGATTGTTAAAAAAATTCCATTTATATTGATTGAACCATAATTTTCTAATATAAGTGAACCATATTTAAAATTTCTAACATCTTTATGGAGATTTAAATATTCTATCATATGTGAAGAACAACCATTATCCAAGATCCATGGACATTACTTTTGGGATGATTTGAGTGAGACTTCAACAACCAAGTCCTTCCCATAACCTTTTTCTTTATTATTATGATACATTTGAGAATTCAAACTAACAATTATTTGAGTGGGTAGTATGGAGAGATAATATTCATTAATTTGAACCAATTAGTCACACATTCCACAAGTATATTCCAATGATTGTAATTTTTTCAACTTTTAGCACAATTTTATTGTGAGTGTTTCAAAATATTTCTAATATGAGTGGGATGAATCTCCCTTAATCTATACTTCTCATAACATCTAAGCTTATATAAATATTGATAATTGAACAAAAATATCCTTTAAATGTACATAAATCCTATAAAATAATAATATTATCTATGAAAATTGTATATTCTATTGAATATAACACTTTTTATAGAAGTGTACTGATTGTATTATTTCAAATTTCGACCATCAAATATTTTCCCTTTTTTCAAAAAAAAAATTTAATTCCCAAAACTATCCTTTTAAATTGGGAATTCCTTCCATACCTTTTATAATAACTATTCTTATCATTTTTCACCCTAAGGTTATCCTTTATAAAATTTTCAGATTTTTGAGAACTGTCTTTTTTTATTAAACAATTTGACATTTTCAACCTATGACTTCACATAAACTGGTTAAATCAACCTATCCTTTGATATTTATAAAATTCATTGATTATAAACTTATAAGTTTTATTTAAAATTGTGTAATTAATTTTCTAAAATAATCAATTTTTATTGGACAATCTCATGAGCCATATCCTTTACTTTATATTTCTCTTCCTTGTCAACATTCCATTTCTCCCCTTTGATGAGTAGATTATTCATTCTTTTAATTTCACTCATCAACATTGAATTCAATTATATATGAAAGGGATAATTTTTTCTTGATTACTGAATATATTTCTTTATATTATTTTTTTCTTCTCTAACATTGAAATTTTGGGAAGGCATTCCTCGTGTTATAGATTTATCATGAACTCAATTGGAATTTCATTATCAATTCCATCATTATTTCCATCATCAATTATAATGTATTCTTAATTTTCCTTTGAAATTAACATATTTTCACAAAATTATTTGTATTTATTTACTTGTTCATTATCATCACTATTATCATTATATTTACACTTTGATGATAAAGTTAAATTTTTGAATTTAGAAAAATAATTAGGTTTCCCCTTAAAGAAATATTTGATTTATCAGTTATTGAAAATCTATTCCTTAAGAAAATACTTCACATTTTATCCTCATCATCACACTCTTAGTCTTATTTAAACCATATACAGTTGGCTAAAAAATTTACAAAATATCTAAATTTAAATATCTTTAGGGGAAATATTCCCTAAAACATTCTTTTTCAAATTCTCAAACATCTTGGAATGGATGAAATATGTTTTTCAAATTTAATGTAATATCATTAAACCAAATTTTATTCTTCAACATCGATATTTTTCCTACTCATTCATTTCTTTAAAACATTAAAGGATATTTCATTATAAGCCTTTATATTCTTCTTGAAATCGTCCATTTTCTCATTTAATATGATATTAAAATGCCACGAAAATAATCCAATAGAAGTGAGTTAGAATCTTCATTATGAACTGAAGCCCTTTTACCAACCCCCACTAGGAAAATATATTTTATATTCTTTAAACCCATATAATCATATTTCATCCCACCAAAACCATTGATGATGCTCAATAAATTATTAAATATAGTGAAGAAGTTATCCACTATTTCATCATAATTCATTATGATATATTTATATTTAAATCTATAAATTTTTATCTTAAATTTCTTCTATTTCTCATTACATTGATAGATATTTTCCAATTTATCCCAAATCCACTTTACAATTTTTCCCCATTAAATTTGAAAAACCCCATTTCATACAGATATGATAAAATGTAATTATAAACATGAAAATCATTTCGAAAATTATTTTTATCTACTACAATCACATCAAAAGTATTATCATGGGAAAAATAACCATCAGCGCTAGGCTACAATAAATAAAAATAGATTAAAAAAGATACAGTGACATTTAATCATTCTAAATATAATAATTCTTCCCATTGAAAGTGGGAACCCCCTTTTTGATTGTTGAATTAATGTTTTGTATGTTTATAATACTTTTTTAGACACAAAATCATTAAACATATAATAGAAATTTCCCTTCAAAATCCAAATAGGAGATCAATTTAAAAAGAAATTCATATTCTCTAGTACTTATTTAAAGGACCCCATGAAAAAATAAAATTCATTTAGAGAGGTTGAATTATTAAATTAACTCCTTTATATGTTTATACATAAACAACATTGAAATATGTTATAGTTTATGAAAATGTAACCATATAAAACCTACATGAACTATATAGAATACACATAGCTAAAAAATGATTTTTACGAGGCTCGTTAATCAAAATAAGTACATGTATCAATAATATAATCTCGTAAAACCTATTATCACTCATTCTAATAGAATCACTGCATGGATTAAAAATGAGAAGTTATTATTCCTGAACACATGATATAAAATGTATCTCTTACCTTATGAAAAATTATCTAGCATATGAAAATATATAAAATCTGAATTTTAACCACAATAGAGTATTTAACTGAGATATACATCTGTCAAGTTATCATTATTCTTTATTATCTTATTCCCCTTCCTCTTATACCTATATAATTTCAAACAAACTTCTATATTTCTATTTTATTATCTCTAACTGTACATAATATCAATTAATTAAAGGCCCTGGATCACATAGTTTTACAAAATCAGAGACTCTTCTTCATGTTCATATTAAAATTCAAGCTCAAAACTTCCTTAAATGTCTATTCAAATAATCATGATTATTTTTTATACTTTAGATAATTAAATATATCTTTGTAATGATTGATTTTTTTTAATGAGACTTTAGAGATAGAGTATGAGTAACCCATGAGTCATCAAATTCGATGCATCATCAAATCAAATCATTATCAAGAATTATTCACTAATAATGAATTTCTACCTTCACCCTGGCATGTTTTACACTATTTTCGGTCAAATTACATTGAAATGGTTTGAAACCACCTTAAAAATGTCTTATTCCATAATTTGTTTACCCCACTCCATAATAGATATTTTCTTCTCACACCATGACATATGACACAAGATAAGACTCCTCATTCAAACGTAAGACAATATATATGAATCAAGAAAATTATTTCACTTAATTGGGTAAAATCCTCCAAAAAGATTCAGGGAATTCAAAAAATAAACATCATATATTAACCAAACTATTGTATATTTTTTTATCCCCCAAAATAACTCACTATTTTCACTAACCAATACATTTTTCTCTTCAAACAAGTTAGCTAAAAACAAATAAATTTTCCATTAGGTGAATCATATGTTTTGTAACATTTTTTTTTCCTTTATTTAAATTAACAATATGTGATCCATTTTAGATTTTACTAGGATGTGTAAAATCCACACTGTTTCTCAAAAATGAATTTATTAATTGAAATTCCTTCCTAAATACTCTTTTTGAAGTTGATATCCCCATTTTACTTGTATAGAATGTACTTCACTCCACATGGAAGTAGTTGGGTCTTCTTCTATAGACTATTCTAACAAAAAAACTCATTTCCTCAGAAGTAATGTTGTTTTACTTCCTAGACCTGTAACACACCCATTTTAGGATTAATCATGGCATGGTGATGTCACTTCTACTTTAAATAAATTTAAACACCACTCTTCGATATCAAAAATCCTTCCATGTTCTTTCAATCCCTCCATGACCCTGTAATAAACTTCACCTCAAATGAAACACCATCTAAAACATGAGTTTCAACATGTTTTTTGTGTTGAAAAAAATGGAAACACAAGAACCATATCCAATTTCTCACTATTGAAATTATTATCCCATAAGAATCATTATAGTGATATGTAAATTTTATTCTAATTATATACTTATAGAGATCACATGGGTCTCAAAAACCAATCTAAGGTTACAACCACTCTTGATCTCACCATTTTCATCATTATTTTGTTCAACATCATCAAATTTTTTTTAGTTTAGAATAATTTTCTATGATAAAAAATTATAATTTTTCTTCAATAGCTTTGGATGAATAAAATGATATTGTTAATAATCACTTGATAAGGATTAATCATTATATTCCTCATAAAAAAATACTTAAATCATTCGTATATCAAGGCCATATAGTATGTTATCCAACAAATTATACATGTTATATATCAATTCGATAACTTTATCTTTATTGTCTACACTCTCTTAATGAGTGTTATAGCACTATAAAATTTTAAAAATTAGTGAAATTTTATATTTCATTGTTATTAAAATTATATTCCTTTTTATTTTGATGTTAACAAATCAAGCTTTCCACTGGTTTGTTTCTTTCAAATTATAGTACAAAAGATAAATAATATCCTTCATTAATTTAATCATGTGGTATTATAATAATAAATTTTATAAAGATAAATTTTTCTACATATATATATAATAAAACTTTTTTATATTCCCCTCTATGAGAATTTATTTTCTTTAAAACAACTCTGAGGAATCATTCTCTACAATCATCATTAAACCATCACCACAAAATATATATTCTACCTTTCTGTGACACCTTTTTATTATGGATTATATGGTGTGTTAAACTAATATAAGTTATCATGGTTCGTAAGATAATCATAAAACTTTCCACTTATCAATGTATTTATGTTATTCATTATTATTTTATTCAAATAATTTCAAGACACATTTTATATACATCTCAAAAAATTATTAAATCTATCTAATTCCTGTATTTATATTTTATAAAATATATACAATAAATATAATTAAATTCATAAATACAATTGATACAATAGTTATCTCTAATCATTTAATTATTCCTTAATGGTCCATAAATATTTGAACTAATAATTTACAATGAATGAGACGTTTGAATCTTATCCTTCATTTGAAAATAGTTGAAATTGTTTCCATTTTGGAAAATAGAAAAAATACAATTACTATCTCTAGTTATTATAGGTTCATCACACATAATTTCTCTTTGAGAAAGTTTTTTCAAATTATTTTGTTTAATGTGGAAAAGTATTTTATTCCATAACTCATTCTCTTTTATCAAACTAAAATAGTATCAATTTGCATCATATACAAATTGAAACAAGTTACCTATCAATAATCGTATTCTAGAAATAAAATTAAAATACTTAATATTATTCATAGAATATTAATCCTTTTTAAAAATAACATTATTTCCTTCAATACAATATTTAGAGACAATAAGAATTGTTTGATTCAATCTATCTTCATATTGTGTATTGTTCAACTTCTGGATACTCTAATATATATTAATCTAAATCCTATAATTGGGAGTGACCCATTATTAAAAAATATCACTAAAAATCCCCCCAAATTTTTAATATATTTAGGAATATTTATATATACTGTCATATTAGATGAACAACTATCCATAATCTGTCACCATTCATTTCGTGAGGATTTGTAGTGAGACTTCCACCAAAAGATATTTATCAATTTATTTGTTCTTTTTCATCTAAAATTTTTTAGAACCACAATTTATATTCTAATGGGAAAGTAAAACGGTAAATAAATTTTCAATAACATGTCCAAATTAGTCACATATTTCACAATATTCATTCAGCATATAAAATTAATTCCCCTTATTCATTTAAGAAATGCCAAATTTCCTCTAAAAATTTATTAATTGAGTTGGTAAAATCCCTCAAAATTCCCACTTTATAAATATGTTATGTTAATATAAATACCTTTCATTAGATAAACCTCTGATTTTAATATCTTTGATGCCACTTTGATATTAAGAGCAACTATAAAATGAAAATTTTCTTATATAAATACATTTTTGACTGGATCTTATCACATACTATACATTTAATTTTTCTGCTCCAAATTCATATCATTTTTATGATACATTAAATATATATCCCTATACATTATACTTCTTTATTAAATTTTTTGGCAATCCATTTATAATATATTGTTCATTAAAACTAATATTTAAAATAAAATCTTGAGTTATAAGACATTTTTTCCTTTTCCCATAAATTTCACTTTATTTTACTTTTATTTATTATAATCCATTTATTCCACACATATATTACCTTTTAACCAATTAAATGTGAATTTTTTTACTTATATAATTATCACACTTCTTTGATACTTCATCGACCATGAAACTTCCCATTTATCTATCTCCAAATCTGAGGGAGAATTTTCAAAGTAAAAAATGTAATTTATTAATTGATTTTCTACTTAAAAAAATTAATAAAAAAATTTATATTAATTTTATTTATCATTTTCAATATTATCCATAACCTCGTTTAGATTCTTCACTTTACCAGAAATCATCTTCAAACATCATTCTCCTTCAAAAACATTCATTATTTTTTTAGAATTATAAAGATAAATGTCATTTGTTTCTTAGAGAATTTATTAACATTATTATTCTATTTCTACAATATTCATGAAAATACTTTAAATATAACTTAATTATATACTCCATATAATTTTCTTCTTCCTTTTGATCACCAATATCTTTAGCACTAGTAAACTCATAACCATTTACTATATAGTTCAATAAATTTTACTTTTCTTAACTAGAAATTTCATATCTAATTTCATCATGATAATATTATCCACCTTTAAAATTAGATAATCAATTTACCTTGTTTAATTTATAGAAATTCTTACCTTTAACCTTGAAATAAAACATTTATTTTTAAACTTTTATAATGTTTTATTTAAAAAAATTCTTGATGACTCATTTGTATCATAATATTATTCGTCTTTTAATATTAAAAAATATATATAAAATTTCCTAATAAATCCCTATTTAAAACGCTAAAAAAGAATATTTCCTTGTTATAAAACCTTTAAAACACATTTTTGACATAAATGCCATAAACATGTCATATTTTATCTCAACATCATCACTATATGTTAAATATTTCCCTTATTATTTGACTACATTTAGAATATTATCCCACATTAAGACTTGTAGGGATATATTATTTTATATTTTTGATTATTCATATGATTAATTTCAATCTTTATATTTTAAGAAACCAATATTATATGAAAATAATTTAAGTAAAACATGTCATGATCATAGTTTTTTATTGTTGATATGGTTGAATCATATTTCTTAAGAAAGATATGAAGTGTCTTTTTAACTACCATGTAATATTTGAGATTAACTGAAACCTATAATGGTTATTAGTGTTTCTTTGAATATTTTAAATAATTCATCAACTAATTCATCAAAATGAATTTAAATATATTCATTATTTAAATGAAAAAACTATAATTTTTCTTCTTTTCTATCAAATTTATTTTTTATATTTTTTAAATGGTTATATTTAGGGTATTGTGAAACCAGATAAAATGAACTTAATCAAGTGATAATATGAGAAAAAGATTAAAAAATGAAAATTTGCATGGTTTCCCTCCATGTTCTTTCATCTCACACTATTTATTGTAAATAAAGGGAGGGGACCAAAATAGTACAACAACATCACAACACTATGAAAAATTATACAACTAAAAATAAAAAAGACATAATATCAAGATAGGAATCAATAAATAAATATAGAGAAACTGTTGAATGAAACAAATCACATATCGAAGAAATGATTTTGGATATAAAATATATGTTGAAGAAAAAAATTTACATCTATCAACAAGATTCTGGATCAAATAAAAAATTTATCACCAACAGCACATGGACAATAAAAAATGCGATCCTTTTATATTATAGGAAATCAATGACCCTTATGAAAATATAACACATAAAGACCAATAGTGTATCAATAAGGGAGGTGGTATATATTCCACAATAAATAAGGGGTGTTATACTAGATCATAGGGATTCAACTGAAATAAAAAAATTGATAATAAAAACTATCATATGTTAAGATAGGAACCAAAATGACATGATATATAGCTGAAACTATCCCACCAAATAAAAAAATAAAACACAACTGATGAAACCCTGATGTGACTGGAGGAGGAAATGGTTATCCATGGTACCTGATGATATTAGTATCATCCACCAAGGGATCTATCTTTATAAATCACCTAATATATAGGTTGTAAACAATTTACAATGAATGGTAACTAGATCTAGTTCTATGATTACTAAAAAAACAACCCCACTGGCATATTCTAAACCAAAACAGTTATTATTTAATAAAAAACATTGAGTATTTTAACATATTTTGTCGATAAAGAAGCTATAAACTACCAAATAAACTAAAAACTAGGAATAAGAAATGGAATATCTGAATGAATTCGGTGGTGTTATAGTGAGGAAAATACAAATTAAACTGATAACATATATCCAAGGGAACTTCACCATAACAAATGTGATATAAAACCATGATTATAATTTTCAATATATAAAACACCACCAAAACTAATAAGGATAACTAGGGAGACAATCCCATGATCCGATTCCAAATCCATGTTTCTGGAGTCTGATTTTTAGCATTTGGATCTCATCAAAGGTAGTCAATGAAATTGAAGAATCCTATGAGCCCCCTGAGGAATATGAAACTATAAACTCAAGTAGAGTTAAAGAGGTAGCATGTTTCATTTAATTATGGAAATATGGTTCATATAGAACCCTAAAATATCATTATCAAGAGATTAATCAAAATCATTTCTAATTTTTCTACTTTTATTTTCACATTTCCTTTATAAATTTTCTGTAAGTTTTCTTATTTTCATTTTTTAATCATAATTAAAACGAATTTTATAACTTTTTTCTCTAAATGTGATGAAATAATATCATTATGATAATGAACATCCTTTTCAATACACTTCAAATTAACTTTATTCATAGTTTCCCCTTTTTTATATGAAATATACTCATTTATAAAAATGAAAAGATCATTCATGATAATAAATAATAGGTATGTAAGAATCCAATACTTCCAAATATTATATTTATTTACATAATATATCATAATCCTCTTAATATTCACTAAATAAATATGATCTATTATAGATCTAACAATTTAGAACTAATTTATCTTATAAAACATAGAACACTCATCACTTCTGATCATTAATTAGTTTCATGAATTCAAAGGAAACAAGAAACACAACCACAATACCAATTGTGAATGCATAAATTCTAATAAATATTTTGATCCTACAAGATTCACTAAGAAGGTTTGAATCAATGAGTCAATTTATTTTATGTTCCACTAATGAGTAACCTTTTTAAATTGTTAATATGAATGATTTTATTGTTAATTTGATTGAATTCCCTATTATCTATAGAATATTAATGATTTCATCCAATTAATTTAGAAACTATAAAATCTAAATAATATATAAACAGTGGGAATAATTAATTTAAAATTTTCACAATTGAATATAAATCAATACATCCATGGAATTATCCAAAAAATCTAACATCACATGATTCACAAATAATCATGGATATAGAGAGAAGTGGTAATCCTTGAGCTCTTATTACATAAAAATATTTCTTAACTAATTTAACACTATCTCAAATAATCAAAAATATAATATTCAATGATTTATAAAAAATAATATTCATACTCTATAAAGAAACATCACTTTGTTGTAAATGAGTGCCAACCAAACATTAGGTTTTCATATAATTAATTTATAATCAAACATTGAGATAACTCAATATTTGATAACCCAAAATAATCTTCACTTATTCATAGAGTTATAATAATTAATGAATAATTTTTTTAACTTATATCAATAAGAATAATATCATAACATCACTACACATAAAAAAGTGGTCATTATTTTCTTCAAGTATATCCTCAATCATTAAATTTAATTGCTTTAACTTCAATATTTGATTTTATGAATACCCTATACACTTATTCATTATTTTTGGGTTTCTTATACTTCATATTATATATTACACCACTCTCAATTCCTGTGACACACCAATGTACATTATAGAACCATACTTTTCTTCTTTCATTGAAAATTCGAATTTCAAATTCAAAAACTAACTATGTCAAATTATATAATTACCTACTTCTATCTCACCCATTTGATCTCTCAATGATTTCATATTCCATAAATCTTCTAAATATAGATTAATTATAAATAAATAAACAATCAACATGAAATTAATCAAGTAAAACTATCAAATTTATTCAAAATTATGAATTTTCATAAATCACATTGTAACAAAATTCATTACGGTGTAATAATTTGAGTTAACATGTGGTTATATAAAACTTCTTCTAAACTATATTTTCTTAAAATATAATTACAGTGTGACAAAAATCATTATAGAGTAAAATTTATATTCATACTATAATTACTATAAAAAAATATCAAGGTGATTATAACTTTTATTATGAACTTCTATTTCATGGTAATTGTGAGCTTCAAGGCGCAACCACCAAATTCACAGCACAATAATATTATTTCATCATCTATCAATAACACAGGTAAATCCTAAAATTAAATATTTTTTCATTAAATTTGTTTCCTGATGATCAAAACAATCATCACCATATCTAGAAAGGAAATCATAGTGTAATCGTTAACCATTGTTGTGTGGTTTTCCAAATTTTACAAAAAAATATCTATAAAATATTTAAAACACTTCCAAATGGTCCTAAAATATTAAATTTCCTTCCACTAATCTAAAATAATTTAATTTATCTTGTTTTTAAAACTATTCATTAATTTAAAACAAAAATAAACCATAAATGACATAAATCATATTCACATCATCTTTCTCTCCAACCAAAAATATCCCCCTTTATGAAAATAACATCTATTAGGGAAACTTTAATTTCAAAAAACAACCTTATCATAAAAAATTTAAATGATATCATTTTTTTAAAATAAAAATTTCAAGTAAAACTATAATCAACATATTAGTATAAAATTTTTACTCTATTTTTATAAAGTCATATTGTGAATTTAACATAACATTTTTTAAAATTTATAATAGAGAAGGTCTAAGGATATATGTATATGGTAATAGAAATCATGATAGATAAAATGGTAAATGTAATAATTTTCAAAATTCTCAATTAAATTTAATGGTTTTGGGGGTCAAAATTGTTTTTAAATTATCCCAAATGATATAGGTTATAGATAATAACTATAAAAAATTCATTAGTTGGCTTTATCATGTTATTGACCATTAGTGATTGATAAATTGAAGAGGAAAACCCCACAATTTTTTTAGTCATCCTATGTATCCCATCCTAGTAGAATATTGGATATAATGTCAAGAGAATATATTCTCTATGATAAAATACTCAAAACTGGAAAAATTTATTCTATCAATGTATCATTTGGAAAAGGAAATAGATCATTAAAAATGATTGTGATGATTTTAAAGAATGAATGCGAAATTAAATCCATGATATATGGATATTCCAATAACATAACTCTTTCGATCTATTTTCCTTTCATTATAAAAATTAAAATTAAGAGATAGTTTTTATAGATAAATTATAAGGATGATGAGTTTATTTTGGTGTATGAATCATCCTTTACATATCATTCATGATATTTTTTAGGATTTGTTACCAATCCCAAAAGAAAATATTGATAGATTCAAGAAAGGACTTAACTCAAGTTTTCAAAGGATATATCTAGTGAGGATATTTAAATATATTAAGATATTCCCCTATCTAATAAGAATGTTTGAATGTAATTTTATATTTCCTCTAGTTATCAATGACATTTTTATAAGAGTAGGAAAGAGTGACATCAGTATATAGTTTCAATTAATATAAATAAAGTGAGTAAAAATAGAAAAACATCCCATTTATCATAGGTGTGGAATGAAATACCTCATTAATTACTTCTAGGGGATTGGAAGGTGCTTTAAATATGAAAGGATTAGGTATCAATATTTAGATATTTGGAAAGAGGTGTATTAGGGAAATGGTATTTTCCATATTGGGATTTAAGAGGAATAAAATAAATTTCTTCCAAATCCTCTACTATAATTATGATTATTTAGTTTTAATATAGTATGAAATTATAATAACTACGAAATTAAGAAAGGTATTCATGGTGTAAATCACCATACTTAATCATTAAAGACTCATAGTTTAGATCATGCATGTTCCACCACTATAGTTTAGTTTAAAACTCCCAATTATATTGTAACAGAAATGGTATTTATCACCATAATAATATAATATATCATATTATATTTTAGATCAACACATTTATTTATATCTTATAAATTTATGTCTAATGTGAATTTCCCATATAAAAGGTCCTAAGATAGTTTATTAGTAAAAACTCTTAGAAGTGAATCTATTATCATCGCAATATTAAAATAATTACCTGTTAATATTTATAGGATATAATAATTATAATATATAATGGTTCTTCAATTAATAGATTTGAATGTTATTTTGGGAATGGATTGGTTTCCATATTATAGTCCCAATACTAATTTTTGAGATATATTGGTCTTTTTAACCTCCAAAATCAAATAAATTAGTATATATATATAAATATATAAAAATTAAATTCCCCCATTGACAGATTCTTGTGATATGAAATGATTATTTGTGGAAGATCAATATAAATTCCATTCGTAAATAATAAATCTAAATAAATTAATAAATATTGAGGATATTTATATTATATAATATTATATTTTTGTATTTTTGTATTATTTTTCTTGACCTACCAAAAATTGAGAACTGGAGTTCAATATTAAACTCATCATTGTAGTTAATGCATATAAAGTTTAGTGTATTAAATGAAACTAGATGCGTTAGAGAAAGTGAAGGAAAAACTAAAAGATATTGTGGGAAAAGGGTTCATTTATCCTATTATATAACCATAAAGTGGTCTAATTTATTTTTAATAAATATGGATTGTTCAAGGATATTATTTATTTATCATTGATATTTTAATGAAATCACGATAAAGATAAATTTTAATTTTTAAGAATTGTGAAATTATGTGATGAACTTTATAAGGAAACGCATTTTTCTATGATTGATCCCATATCAACCTCGTATAAATATGAAGAATATATTTTTTAAGACCAAATTTAAACAAGGTATGGGATCTATGAATTCTTGGTAATTTTATTTGGCCTAATGAATGAATATAAAATATTTATTGATTTAATAAGTAAATTATTCAACAAATATTACAAAAAATTTTAATAGTCTTAATAAATGATATCCTTATATATAATAAAATTTAATAAGATCATGATGATCATCTAAGGGTTATTTGTAAACATTGATGATTATGATGTTAAATTTTTAGTTTAGAAAGTGTGGAATTTTCTTATAGAAAATGTGATTTTTATGAAATTTTATCTCTATTAAAGGTATTTTTATTAATCCTTCAAATACCAAGGTAATTTAAATATTATCTAAACTAAAAATGGTGACCTATAATCGTAGTGTCCTTATATTATCTTAGTATTGTTGATATTTTGTGATAAAATTGCATGATAACCCATCCCAATAACCTATTAACATGAAAGGTAGTTAAGATTGAATGAATCTAAGAGTCTGATGATGTTTTGAATAGATCAATAAGAGAATGGTTTTGTGGACTTATTCTAACATTTACTTATAAAGAGAATTTTTTATATATATAGTGATGTAGCACATATGGGGATTGTTTATTTCATGATATGGAATGATAAAATGATATCATATGAATCATATTGGTTGAATATTCAGGAAAGTAATTGTTCTACTCATGGATTTTTGAAAGAAATAATTTTCCTCAACATAAAGATATAAAAATATTATCTAAAAGGAGTGAGGTTAGAAATATATAAATATATATACTAACTATAAAATCCTTCCATATATATTAAAAATAATGATCTAAACAAGACCCATAGGATACGTTCAGTAAACTAGAGGATTATGTTCACATCATTATTGTAAACCTTGAAAGGTAAACAATATGGTTGATTCCTTGAGTATAAAAGAGCATAGAACATTAACTTAAATTATAATTGATAATGATTCATTGTATTAATGATTTATTAAAACTAGGTATGAGAATTTTAAATAATAGAATTAAAACATAACAATATTACAATGTTTTTCAATTAAAATTTCTAATGTTTCCATTGTATTGTGATTATATTTATTATCAATGAGAGTTTAGATATATGTATATAATGGATGATTGGTGGTGGAGGAATTATCAACCTAATCAAGAAGTTGAAGATTTTTTATATGATTTATGGGTAAAGGATAATGTATTTAGTAATCATTATATATATAAAGGATGATTAATATGATACCAGGGTAAAGGAAAAGAAACTTTTTCTTGGTGGGAATCTCAAGACATTAGAAAATTGTTAGAGCTTGTCCTCATGGAGATGAAAAGAGTTAAAGGTTTATAATTACTAACTAAAACATGTTTATAAATACGATTTGAGTTAATATGATCTTTTAATTAACTTTTACTAGACATCATGTAGAACTATACTTAAAATAATAAAATATGTTCTATAATTTAGAGAACATCTAGTTTAGTTATGGATAAACCATCCAAGGTTTATTAGGAATATTGTATGTTAAAATTAGTATATAAATTATATTATATAAAGGTTTATAAATGTGGATTTGAAGGTTGAAATGATAATGTAGTGAGTTACTTTAAATACTATTTATTGAGTATTTACATACTTCTATGTACTTTTGGAATGATAAAAAATAATTTGTAATTTTTTTTTTTATAATTCTAGGAATAATTTAAAGATATTAGAATATGGTTGTATATTTTTATAAGAAAAAATATAATTTTAATAAGCTTAGATTTAATTTGAATAAAGTTTAGAGATTCAAAACTGAAGCATAAATTTTCCTAAGTATTAAATATTATACTCTTTATAGGGTATACTAGAAATATAGTAAGGTTAATTAATATAGTAAAACTAAAAAATTAATAAGGTTCATGAACATTATCTGATATATCCTTTTATCAAAAATCAACTTCATAAGAATCCTAGTGAGAAATTTTTGGGTACATGAAACATCATATGGTAATCTGTATTTCATAAGGAATCCTCATATAGTACAAGAAGACATTTTGAGGTATCATCATAAGGCACAATATCTTCATAGGGTGTAAGTAATATACCATATGATGAGTAAGAATAAGACATTATTGGGTTCAATGAACCCTACAATGACACTTCATAAGGTTTACCCTGAGATAAACATTAAAATTTGAAAAAATCATTATCCTAATTCACTTCGTATGGTTCATGGAACTTTTAATGTTTAAGGGGTTAATGAGACACAATAATTGTCCAAATTGTTATAAATTTTGTGAAAATTTAAAAATTGAAGTCATTGAAGTAAAAAATTATACTTATTAACTTCAAAGACATTATTTCATGTTCAAAATATCATGAAGCTTGGTAAATCCATGATTTAATCCTAATTTGAGGTAAATTTATTGAGATATTATATTAGAAGATAATTTTTTTTAATATTTTCATTTCAATATTTGTGATGAGAGAGGATAAATAAATGTGATGATTCCCAAAATATTACTAAATATTTTAAATATCAAAAAAAAATAATTTTGATTCAAGATAAAAAAAATAAGGAAGTTGATCTTCAATCTGATAGGTGGAATATCAAGCTAATATGGAAGGGTATTAATTTAAAGAACTAAAAATTTATGTGAATATAGATTTAATCGAGAAATTTAATGGGATGATGCAGATATTTTTCTTTATATGTTTAAAAATTACAAAATCAATTGTGAATAATGTTGAGGAATGTATTGTTGATCTATATAAATGAGATAATATAGATAAAATAAGTATGAGTTTTCAAAATATGAATTAATTTGAGATGATAACCACTCATGATGAGAATGAGATAAGCCAATATATAACTATTTTGTTGTATATTTTTATGTATATTTGAAGAGAGATTCATATATATATATATTTGTAGTATATTTTTTAGATGAAAACAATCAATCCTGATGAAAGAAATGTTTGTATGATATATTAGGGGAGATAAATGGGAAAGTTAAATGATAAAGGTTACTCTTATCATTTTATAATAGACATGAATTTTAAGAAAAGAGAATAACCAGATCATGGGAGACACCCATGTTCAAACCATTATGAAATGAGGTGGTGGATCATCATGATGATTATAAAAATATCTTCTATATTATAAATATATAAAATATATTTTGGGAGAAATATGAAAAAAAGTGAAAAATAGAGATAGATTTTACTAATATAGGATTCTAAGAGTAGGGAACTGCGAGAAGAATAATGGTAACAAAAAATAATAAAAATTAGAAGAATATTTCTATCCTTTACTAAATAAGATTCCCCATATGAGTATAGAATTATAATAAAGAATAATATAGTATAACATCAACTATTATAAAAGTTTTATAAATGGAATAATCAATAATATACTAAAGAAAGATCTTGGTGTCAAGACTTTTAGAGATAAAAGATATGTTATATTTTTAAAGATCCCAAGAGTTCACTTGAGTTGAAGAAATCCTATAAGAAAATTATAAATCAAATATGAGTGTTTGGATGATTCTTAGACCAAGTTGTATGTATTTTTTCTTGATGACTATAATGAATTCAAAGACTATATGTTTTGAAGATGATTATACATATAGATATAGCACATCCAATTCTTATAAGTTATCTACTTCAAGAGGTTGGAATAAATATTTCAATACCTTCATGAAGACTGAATAGTGGTGAGAAGCTATGAAGTCTAGTTCAATTATAAACGTTTGTAAAATTATTTTGATTCTATATCGGTTCATGATTCATCCTGGATTATGATGATAACTTGGAACACCACTTATAATTGATAATTATATTATTTGTAGATAATCTGTGATCTGTGAAAATAAATTATCCTTGAACGGGAGTAGGATTCCTACATTGGGGTTAAGCCTTGTAACAATGCGTGTATCATATGTTACTTATTTACAATATTTAATGTGGTTTTATTATTGGTAAAAAACAAAATTGGTCCACTATTTTCCTAATTATAAATAGAGGTTCAAATACCAAATGGGGTAATAGATAAAAATAATATTTCATATTTGTTAAAAAGTAAAAAAAAATTGATGATTCAGCCCCACCCCTCTTATATGTCTACATTTATCCAAAGGTACATTTAGATAGATAATGGAGATAAAGGGGAATCTATTAGATGGTGTCTGTTAAGGAAAAAATTTGAACAATCTCAAATTATAAAGTTTCTTGAGTTTAAAAATGATAATAAGAGGGTATTTTGATTTGTAAAAAGATTAATTGTTCCATATATTCCTAATTTAAAGATATAGTTGATGTAATAATAACTTGTCGTCACTTTATCTATACATCTTGAGACTAATAATATATACAAGGATCGTTGATAGAATTATTTATAGAACAACATATATTGGTATATAAATTATTATACATAATGAATATGGTGTATAATTAAATATATATAAAATAATATATCCAAATTAAAACTTAAAAATTTATCATTTTCGGATGGATTTGGAGAGAGGAATTTAATTGGTTGATATTTTATTCAAGAGATAATAGAGAAGGTGAAAGAAATTTTGTAAAGTGTATCAAATTAGCTCAAAGTTTATTTAATCTCAATGTAAGAAATAAGTGACAATATTTGGAGTTTAAATTTAGTGATCATGATTATTTTAAGATATCTCCTTTTAAGGGTTTCATATGATTTGGAAAAAATTAAGGTTGAGAACAATATATAATGGTTTATTTATATAATAATGAAAATTGGAGTTGTGTTATATTAGATAGCTTTTTTATATATCATTTTCTATGTTCATGATATTTTTTAATGTTTCACTACTAAGGAAGTAAATGTGATTCCCTTTACATATACTCAATATTGAATAAGATTATTGTTGAAACCCATATTTTTTTCTTAATTGAGAGATAGCTCATGTTTTAGTTTTTGAGTATCAAGTCCCTAAAAATAGTAAAATAGTATTTTTCATCATAGTAAATGACCTTGGAAATATTTCATGATTATTCCATTAGTCTTGGGAAATTATTTTTAATATTGGTTAAATTGTTGATAATTTTTAGAATGACATGAATTTTATATAATAATTAATATTTTTTAAAAAATATTTATTTATTTATCAAGTATGAATATTTTTATCTCTTGTATGAGAGGTAGATTGAATATTTTAACACTATGATTGTGTTGAAAATCGGGGTTTTACCAAGGTGAGTACAAATTATGTTTTCAAGTATCAAACCATTGAAAAAAAAATTAGTTCTTTATTTTAAATCACTAGTAGTTTTAATTAAAAATGTAATAATATGTGTACCCAAGTGGTTACATGGAATCAAAATGTCACATAGAAGGTAACATGGAAAATAGTGTACCATGAGGCATTGACATGGTATGTTTAATAATTTGTGATATAATATCTATTTTTAAGGAGTTTACCTTCCATGATGGAGGATTTAAATTATTTATTTTATATGGGGGAATTATTTGGTAGGTTGTGTTGGGAATGAAAGGGAGAAATAATTCTTTCCCATAATCCCTAATGTTTAACATTTTTAGAGAATTGGGGAAGAAAATACCCCATAATCTTCCATAAAAAGAGACTCCCTTGTGAGAAAAACCTTCTCCCTTTATAAAATAGTGGCTAGAGTTCTTCATGTTCTTTATGTTCTTTATGGAGGGGGCACAACAACAACTGAGGTTCATAATGAGAACATAAAGCTTCAAAGATATGTTAATTAGGTATATCTTTTAATTATTAAATTTTAATTCTTTATGTTGGTGATTCAATCCACTTCCTCGCATGATTTAATCAAATAAAATTTCAATGGTTACGAAATGAATAAAAATCAAGATGTTTATTTAATGATTAATTATAAAATAGATGGTGATAATTAGACAAAAGGGTTTTTTTCAATAATATTACATTAAGAATCAAATGGGTGTTGAATTTAATTTCCTGAATTTTTTCTTGAAAGATTCTTGCAAACATGTAAAGAAAACTATACACATCTTAAAAGTTATTTTACCTAAAACAATCCAACAAAGATTATGCTTGAAGAGTAAAAGATGATTTTGATTTGATTATTTAAAATTGAAACTATTTTGAGAATATATAATTGTTATTGTAAATTTAATAGAATCTCGTGTTGAATGATTAGTTGGATTTATTTATAATTCAATGAATTACATTTTGAGATATTAATTACATGATAAAAAATACTTATAATAGCATGTAATGAGTTCTATTAAAGTTAGAATGAATAATTTCAGAAGGAGAAATATTCAATATAATTATTAATTTTGTTTATTTTATCATCATGTAAATAATTGATATTCATCTCCAAATAAATTTTTTGATTATTAATGTTGTTTAATTTCTGGGATAATAATAATTATAATGAAATTGTGATGATTATTATTATTCTTATCATTTATTCTTTGAAATAATATGGAATTATTTATCTTGACATGTGAAGACTTTATCTTTGATATGCAACGATACTTCCTCTTTGATTATGTATGAGTGAATCAATTTTAATTTTATTTTCCTAGCAGGTGGTAAAAATAGGGATGAAACCTCCTTTTTTCAAATTTTATCCAATATATTATCCTTGGTGCATTTCTCCTAATATTTTTTTATGTGGGTGAATTATATTTTTTTCCATTAATAAATGGAAATGAGTGGACGATGAGAGAAAATAGAAACTCATCTCAGTGAGGTAGTGTAATGATTTCATGGGTTATTGGTTGAACTGATAGTGTATGTGTAACTACGAGTGAGGGTTGAAGTGGTGTTCATAGATGGAAGACCAAGTTTCAGTACTGTAGAAAATTGGGACAACATGACATGGAGTCCCAAGTCACATATCATGTATACCACTAGAATTTAGTTTACATTTTAAATGAATGTCACATGAAGTATAAACACTAAAAATATCATTATGTTACTCATATATTCGCCTAATTTTTTCAAACATGTCTTTTTAAAAATCATAAACTATGTGAATCTAATTCATTGTCATATATTTCCTAACTGAGTGTCTTAAAATATATCATGTGTGCATTCCCAATATACATGGAAGGAACCATGTTCCATATTCATTGGGTATACACATTATGTATCATTATCTACATGAAAATAGTTTGAAGTTACATATGCATAAAAATAATAAATCATGCATAAGATTAGATGTGTCAATTACACATCATAAATTTCCCTATATGTTTTTATAACTGGTGACACTATTCTAAGTGTATCTAGAGCACACATCAAACAACCAGAAGAGACCTATACACTATGTACCTTCAATTACATTTTTTTTATTCCATGATAAACCAAATTTTCTATCATGATAGGGAACACTTAAATGGCTTATAGGACCATAAAATCTATGATCTGATGGCTCATATAATTTTCTGCCCAAGGAATAAAGGCCATTCTTTCAATCTGTTTTCAACATGTACCAGCCTTTTTCATTGATTGTGCCACTTTCTTCCTTCACATATTACCCTCCATCCCTCCATAATAATTCACTCACCTAAGGGCCACCTTATGCTTCAACAATAGCTACCCTTTTCATCTCTCACTGCATACCATGACCTGAAATCTATGACAATTGAAATGCAGACTAATATCCCACTAGAGTTAGTAGTGCTAAAGAAATCCACCTCCACATTCATATATTCTTTGGAAAAAAATCATCTCCCTAATTAAATTAAGTGTAAATGGATAATATTCCATAGTTTACCCTATTACACACACATTATATTTTATAATCACATGTATTAAGCTAGAATAGTACATGACCATTCTGTATGAGTGCACTTCACAATGTATACACTACTAGACACACTGTGTAATGGAAATTATTTAGTATTTTCATTTCATTCCACCTAGAATCCCATTTTGGATAGATGGGTAGTAAATTAAATTTTTTCCTCATAGAAAATTATGACACATATAACTTTTTCATATAATGTATATCTTAATGTCAATTGGAGTTTTATGGATTTGTATAATTGATGATTAGTGTGAGAGGTTGACTAGAGAAGTCATAGGGTTAGTAACCCACTTGGAGAATCTATTTATCTATGGTATGGGTTCTCCATGTATGTAATGATGTTGGTAAACCTATTATAGGGACATGGTATGAGTTTTCCACTCATGGAGTTAGTAATCCTTTTAGATTATGCACACTGTAAACATCAAGGTATTAGTCTAACATAGGGGTTTATTACCCTCTTGATTGAGGTGTCTTGAAGTGGGGTGTGGGCCCCCTAACTACTATAACCAAGGGATGATATTGAAGTGATGATTTTGAGATGAACTGAATGTTTGAGTTCTATGTTACTCATACTTCTCTTGATTCCTCTCTGATGTTTGGTATCTATAGAGTCGATATATGATGTGTTATATACATTTCTCATATGAGTTAATGTTATTCTTCTTAATGATAAAGGGGTGACACAATGGTCATGAGATAAAATTTTATTCAGATTATATGGATTCTATTATATCCTTAGATTCCTTAAACACACAATATATGAGAATCTAAAATCTAGTGGTTTACAGATTTTCCCAATTACCCATTATCACTGCTAAGGTGTAACATACAGTTAGGATGAGGAATTATGACACTCTAAGCCCTATGCTAACCAGAGGATACCTAAATACATGGATGATATGATTCTCCATAGAGTTGAGATAACATATAGTGATTTGAATACTTCCCTTTATTCCAGAATTTCTTTCCCATTAATCATATATTGGTTTTCCCTTCCTTTTTTTACTCATTTGTACTGGGGGATTTAAGATAACTTGTTTTTATATATTTTATGTTTTATTTCAAGGTGTTATAATATGTATATTTATACTAGCTCATGAATGAGCCTCATTACCACAGATTTCATGTCTATGTTGATAATGAACAGTTCATATATGGGCTTGGCGATCATGGAGATGGATATGTTTATGTGGATAAGATACTAGATGATGTATAGTGAGACTTCATGGTATATATTCTTATATAAATCCCTCCTTGGCTGTCCTTGGAGCTTGATGAAACTTAGTTGATATTGTAAATTTATTCTTCTAGGATGAGTGGGTGTTTTTTCAACACAAATACTATAGAATGTAGTGTTTCATGTTTTTTGTTTCTTGTGAGGGTTTCCCTAGAGGAATGTCATTTTATAGTCATTGTCCATACGTTCACTGATATAAAATTCAATTGTTCATTTATTTTGATGTCATCATATAATTATATTAAATCTATTATATTTCTTATTTATTACAAATTTTATATTCTAAAGCCTACCATTTATTATTATACCTTCATGGTGTTAGTCGCAATCCCTTGACATATTGGAGGCAGTATTGGGGTGGAACACTCATCATACCACTGAGCTAAGTGGGTTCCAAGTGGGTCAAGTTGTGTCATTTATTTAAAGACTAATTTTTCTTATGAGAAAGAAATATGAGACTTAAGGTAATGGTTAATAAGAAGCAAACAAGCCAGTTTACTAATTAGAATCTGATAAGATTTAATAAGTGAAATTATCTAGGGGTTATATAAGAATCGCTAATTTATATATGAATATTTTACATTAATATTATTTTAATGATTAAATATATTTTATTTTTTAAATTATAGACATTTATTATTATAATGAATAATAAATAAATAAATATGATGACATAATCACTATTTTATTATTACATTAAAAGATACAAAAATGAAAAACATTATACAAAACATCTAAAAGTAAGAGTATACGTTAAGTTGAAATTTAGTTAATAAAAAAAACAACTCTCTTGGATTAGAGTCTCCATAAAATATCATGTCAATAAAAAAATTCTATAAAATAAATAAATTATAAATAATAAAATATATAATTTATATAATAAAACTAAATGTGACAATGAAAAGTAATAAAGGAATGTTTGAAATTTATAATATTTTATATGGGTATTTTTTTCTTCCATAGTAAATTTAAAATGAGTAATATAGTCATTCAAAATTTGTATTGTGTTTATTGGTATAGTAATTTAGTCAATATGAATATAAATATTACACAAAAACCATTTTCTTTTAGTATTTATTAAACAATTAAATATCACATAAAAAGATATTAAATTTTTTAAAAAAAATTAATTAGAACATCAAAATTAAGTAATAGATATTTTTTGGTATTTCTCATAGATATCTGAACATTGGGTCGAATATTAAAATATATTATATGTATATGGTATATTGTATGAGTGTATGGATTGTTTTTTCGTGACGTGGAAAATTGATTATGTTTTTAAGGTTGATTTATAGTCCAAGGCAGAACCTAGGTCATCTCTCAAGGAGTGTTGGCGGTTTTAGAGTGTGAGTTTTAACTAAGAAGTATTAAAATAGGGGGGTGGTTTTAAAAATTGTTTTAGGACGAAATTACATAATTGAAAGTTTAACTTTTTAGAAACCAAATGAGTTTTGAAAAATTTGAGATAAAAGGGTTCATTGTGAGTTCAATACACACTTTCATGTTCTTCATTCTTGGAGATTAATTTAGGTTTGGAGTAAGTCTTTGATTGAAATTTATTGGAATCCTGATTAATTCCTAATCCTTTATTTCATTTCTAGAAGAAGAAAACCTTGAAATAAAAATCGTATTGTAAAATTCAAGAACATATGCATGGAATAACATCTTCCAAAGAATATTGAAATCTCAAAAAAGTGGATAAGAAAAGAATTCTTGGGTTACCCAATCAGAACAACACAAGTAACGCACTCAAAACCTCATACCGAGTGGTTAGAAATTAAGAGCATCTCATTCACATGCATCAAAACAAGCTTTCAAATATGAAAGTATGTAAGATAAATAGAAAGAAATGTTTTAAAACCCAAAATACATCAAACTAGTAGCAAATATATGCGTTGGAACATCCTTGACATGTGTGTAGATCCTCACAACGAACGCCCACTGATTAGATCAACATCGGTTAGAGGAGGTTGCTTAGGTGGAAGTCCTTCTTCATTATCGATAACCCTATGAGGATAGGGGACTCCCAAAATTCAAATATGATGAGAGGGATCATATGTAACTCCAAGGTTTCAGCACTTCACTCCTTGACTGAACTCACAAATGAGGTACCCATGATGCCTTTTTAAAGCCAAAATGGGACATGGTTTTAGGAACCCTGTGTTTGTTATACAATTTGTGTCTCAGTTTTGGAATGGTAGAAGTTTATATCACGACTTGACTAAAAGAGAAGAGTTATTTTTCAGCCTCTTGAATATATCACTGTCTAAATTGGTATCCATTAGACAATTGGATTAGGAGATATGGTCAAAATACCAAAACAACTTTTGACTTTGGGCAGATTCTATCACTAGGACAGAATGGTTCGGATGGGCAACTTGAAAGATGAATTAGGCTTTAGCTCCTTAATAAGAGTTGTATCCCATGCTGTTATGGAGAGGCTAACAAATTTTCATCCCATTTTGATGCACATAAGTCTCTTAATGTTCAAAATAGTTGAAAAATTTCCACAGGATACCATGCAGTTTGGCCCATTCTTCTTCTAGATGATCTTCGGGCCTCCAAATCACCTCCACCATCAATGAAAATATCAAAACAAGTAAAATTCATCTTTTTAACAGTAATGAAAATTAATTAACTGAACAAAACATGAAGTTAAATTTATTTTTATATTTTGAATATTCATTACAAAACTTGTTTAAAATAGTTGTGTATGGGTGGAATTGAATAGTGAATCGCTATGCGATCACACCCCCACACCTAAACATTTTCAATCTTTGGAAAAGTAACATATTCAAAAAAATTGACCCATTTATATATTCCAAACATCATAAATATTTATCATTTGAGGAAATTTTAATTCATTAATGTAATGTGATCAATTCATGAACCACACCAAGGAGTTATTCCTAGTGAAAATAGAAAAAGATGTCTCATAAATCATATCAAAATGAAATTAAAAGAGATTCATGACACCAAATGGAGCAAGGAATTAAAAATTCAACCATTCCACTAACTCTCCATGTGTGTGTGTGAAAACCATTCCATGATATTATTTCCACTTTCTATCAAATAAATATAGTTTATTTTAACATTATTCAGCTTTAAAAGATTTTTTTCAACCTAACCTACCCTAGATCTTTTGAAATCAAATTTCAAGACCCACTCACTTAAGCATTCCCCGAAGTCAAAACATAATCTCCTGACCTATATATCCCCATATGTTTCACATTTCATCACTCCCCTCATTTATTATTTTTATTTTTTTAGAAGTTTCGTTTGGAAAAAATCTCAAACTCTTCTCGAAATCCTTGTTTGAGCACCTCGCAACACTAATTGCAATAGTTATAAAAATATCAAATGTTGAGGAGGATTCGTTTTTGACCTGACCAAGATACAACCAAATTTTGTTTTGATTTTGATTTTTTTAGGGCATACAATAATCGAATAGCAGGTACCCTTCCATAGGTCAATATGGTACCATAATGAAACAGATTGGATATGGAATCAATGTATAGAAATATCCCTTTAAGATGAAAAATATTAACCTAACATATATTTACCTTCTATTAAGTAAGAAATATTCAAACATTGTGGTTTGGTGAAAAAATGTGCAGAGATACTCGTGACATAGTTTTCCCAAATACTACTCACATAAGGGGCATCAATCATCTTAGAGGTTTCACATATATACAACTATTTATATCATTGATTGAAAATAAGTTCACTTAAAATCAGTCCCTGATGTTAAATTCATACAAATATTCATTCCATAATATCATCTGGTTTTCATCAAATGTTAAATCAACATGGAATAAAAAAATTCAACATGAATTTTCAGTAACTTCCAGGATTTTTGACTATAAGGGGGGGAGTACAAATACCATAAAGAAGGGAAAAAATAGGAGAATGAAAAAAGACAATGAAAATTGTATTGAACCTAGAAATATAGTGAAATGTTAAAATACCATAAAAAAGGTGAAAAGAGACGAAAGAAAAAGAACAATGAAAATCCTAATGAACCCAAAAAAATGGAGAAAAGTGAAAATACTATAAAGAAGGAAAAAACGAGAAAAAAATTAAAAATACAATGAAAATCCTAATAAAACCATAAAGGTGGGGAAATGTGAAAATACCATAAATAAGGAGAAAAGGAGAAGAAAGAAAAAATCCAATGAAAATCCTAATAAACCCAGGAATGTACTCATCCCCCACACCTAGAATCTGTAGTGTCCTCACTATAATAATTGAGGATGTGAGAATAAAGGATAGAAACTGGTGTGTTTCACTAGTATGTTTCTTCTTGAACATCCATTTCCTCCATCGGGAACTCTAGAAGGGCTTTGTGGAAGTGCTTCAGTTGTTTCCCATTGATAGTGAAGGTTTTCTTGGATTCATCATTTTTACTTGAACAACACAAAATGGAGATACATTAATAATAGTGTATGGTCCAAACCAGTGGGAAAGAAGCTTACCTAGATGCAACTTCATCCTTTCATTGTTGATTAGGACCTTCTACTTAATGTGGAACTGTTGATGAAGGATAAGATGGTCATGTGCAGCCTTCGTTCTCTCCTTATAAATCCTAGAGTTTTCATATGCATCTCTCCTCATTTCCTCCAACTCCTAAATCTGAAACTTCCTTTGAGAACCTAGAAAAGATATGTTAGAATGCAATTTTTTAATGGCCCAGTAGGCCTGGTGCTCAATCTCAACAGGGAGGTGGTAACTTTTTCCAAACACTAGCTAATATGGTGACATGCCAATGGGAGTTTTGAAAGCAGTATGGTACGGCCATAATGAATCATCAAGTCGAAGACTCTAATCTTTTCTATTTGGTTGAACCATTTTTTTTCAAGAATCTATTTTACCTCTCTATTTGACACCTCAGCTTGACCATTGGTTTGTGGGTGATAAGAAGTAGACACTTGATGACCGACCCCATACCGACACAAAAGTGATTTCATTGTTCGGTTGCAGAAATTAGAACCCCATCCACTAATGATGAACCTAGGTAAACCAAACCTACAGAAGATTTGGGTTCTCAAGAACTCTACAACTACCTTAGAATCATCAGTCCGTGTAACTAGTACCTCTACCCATTTTTACACATAATCAACTGTTATAAGAATGTATAATTTGCCAAAGGAATTGGGAAATGCCCCATAATGTCAATACCCCAAATAGAAAAAAAATTCATGAAAGAGTAATGGTTGTTGTGGAATTTCATTTATTTTAGATACATTACCAATTCTTCGACAATGAGGACAAGATTTACCAAAATCACAGGCATCCCAAAATAATTTTGGCTAAAAGTCACCCGAATCAAGGATTTTGCGAGCAGTCTATTGGGGACCAATGTGGCCCCCACAAGCAAGAGTGCGATAGAATCTAAGGACAGATTGATACTCGCTATCGGGGACACAACTCCTAAGTACTTGATCATTACATTTGAGCCAGAGGTAGGGGTCATCCTAAATATTCCAACGAGACTTATGTTTTAGATGACTGGATTGGTTTTTATTAAAGTCAGTAGGAATGAAAGTTGCTACCAAATAATTTACAATATTAGCATACTAAGGAATAGAATCTTTCACTTGGTAAAATTTCTCATTGGTAATCATGTAATTTATAGGAATACAGGAGTCTGATTCAATGACTAGGGATGGGGAGAATCCTACTGATATATTCGTCCACCACATTATCTTCTCCTTTTATCAATAATTTATAGATTCAATTCTTGAAGGAGGAGCATCTAGATAATGAGACGTGGATTGGATTCCTGTTTTATAAGGAGATACCGGAGGGATGCATGGTCTGATAACACAATGATTTTTGACCCTAAAAGATACAACTTGAATTTATCCAAGGAAAAAAAATGGCAAGGAATTATTTTTCAGTTGTGGTGTGGTTTTCTTGGGTAGGGTCCAAAGTACATGAGGCATAGGCAATGACATGTGGAGCTCGATCAACCCTTTCTGACATGACTAACCCAACTACATAGTTAAAGGTTTCACACATGAGCTCAAATTGTAAATTCCACCAAGGTGGTTGGATTATTGCTGTTAACGTGAGACTCCATTTTAAATTTTCAAAAGCTTCCTCACATTTTTTATCAAAAAGAAATTATTTTTCATTTTGGAGTAATTGGGAGTGGGGGTGAAATTTTACTAAAGTCACAAATTAAACGATGATAAAATATAGCATGACCTTGGAAAGATTTCACATTCGGTACAATTTTGGGTAATGGTAGGGAAGAAATGACATACACTTTGGATTTATCTACTTGGATACCATCCCCAAAAATGACATGACCCAAAACAAAACCTTGTCACACCATGAAATATTATTTTTCATTATTTAAAACAAGATTATTTTCAATACACTAACATAGGACTGAAGTAATACAACTTAAACATTCATCAAAAGAGGATCCATAAATAGTGAAATCATCCATGAAAACTTCCTTGCAATTCTCCATGTAATCTGAAAAAACACAAACCATGCATTGCTGGAAAGTACCTGAAGCATTGCATAAACCAAATGGAATCCTCCTATATGCAAATGTGCCAAAGGGGTATGTGAAGGTCATCTTTTCTTGGTCCTTGGGGACAATATGGATCTGAATGTATCCAAAATACCCATCAAGGAAATAGTAGTAGGATTACCCGCTAGCATCTCTAGAATTTGGTCAATGAATGGAAAAGGGAAATGGTCTTTCCTAGTGTGTCGGTTTAGTCAACGTTTGTCTATATAATCACACAAAATATTCTGCACATAAGTTTAAATCAATTAATTTTTTTTAATTTTTTATTACTGTAAGACCAGTTTTTTTTTTGGAACTACTTGAGAAAGACTCACCCATTGGATGTCAAAGATGGGGTAAATGATTCCAGCAGCCAATAATTTTGAGAGCTCCTTTTTTAAAACTTCTAGGAGGTTTGGGTTCAGTCGACATTGTGGCTGACTGGCTATTTTAGCCTCATAATTTAATAAAATATTATGTGCACATATTTATGGGATAATACCAAGAATGTCAGCAAGTATCCATCCCAAAGCTTGATTATACTCCCTCAAAAGTTCATTCAGTCATAATTCAAGCTCAGGAGGGTGTGAACTATCAATGATGATGGTCAACTTGTTTCCATTCTCAAGATATCAATATTTTAAATCTTGAGGTATTTGTTTTAGTTCCAATTTATGTGGATTTTGGATTGATGGGAGTGTGTGTGAAAGTGATTGGTCACTGATCTCATCGAACTGCTCAATGGTATCATCCTCAAATGAGGAATTATCTTTTACAGGCATAGAAGTACCATCAATGGTCATTGGATCCTCAATGTTCAAGAAATAATCAATTAAGAAACAGGCATGACACTTTTCTAGACCACTATAACAATCAATTCATGATTCATTACCAAGAATTTCAATCAATGAAGAAAACTCAAAAAAGGGATCAAGGGAATGAAATAAAGTTTTTTTCAATGGAAGGGAGTACATTTATAGAATTAACAGGGAGAGAAGAATGTTCTTCGATGGGGTGCTTAATGGAATCTAGGATATTGAAGAGGAAAATGTCACCACCAAAATCAATAGATAATGTACTATTGTGGACATTAATTATGGTTTTGATGGTTTTCAAGAAGGGTATTCCCAATATAGTTGGGACATGCCCATAATCATATCATCCTCCATTTTAAGCACATAAAATTCAGCAGGAAAAATTAAATTTTGAACCATCAAAAGAACATCCTATAACACACCATAGGGTTGTGCGGTACTCCGGTTATCCAGTTGAACAACAATTCCAATGGGCTTTAGTTCCCCGACCTGCAATGTATAGTAAATGGAGTGATGCATCACATTTATAGAAGATCCTAAATCAATAATATCATTAAAAAAGAATACTCCACTATGGTACATCGAATTGAGAATGTTCCAGGATCATTGTAGTTGGTGGGATGTGATGGATCTTTCAATGCTGAAACATTCCTCCCCATGATCACTTTCTCATCACCTTGATGTTGCATTCGGTGTGTACACATCTCCTTTTAAAACTTTTTATACCGTGTAATTTTCTTCATAGAATCAATTAAGAGAATATTAACCTACACATTTTTGAAATTTTCCAATATTTCCTAATCATGTTCAGTTTTCATTAGTTTTCTAGGTTGGGTGGACCTTTAGGGAAATAGAAGAGGAATGGTTGGGATATGTGACTCATCAAAAGACACACTCTTTCCATTGGAAGGGATTTTCTCTGAACAAGGATTTTCAATATTTGGATCATTTTTAATGGTTGAGATGGAGGTTTCCTCAAAAGGGGATGACTCTAATGGAGGATTCATCTGTTTTCCACAACTAAGGGTGATGGAACTAAAATTTACATTATCTTTAGGGTTGAATAACGGTTGAGATGGTAGTTTACCTAACTCATGACTTTGAATTTCCCCCACCGGGTTAGCTAGTTGGCCTAATTGGGTTTTTAGGACTTGTATGGCTGCTTGGATGGATTTTTGGAATTGGAGACTATTGGTAGTCATTTGTTTCATCATATCTTCTAGGCTATGATTGGGTTTTGGAGGGGGTGGTTAAAAAGTACTTTAGGGTGGTTGAGGATTTAGGGGTGGTGGTGGTGGATAACTACTCTGACCATGTTGGTTCCATGGTTGATGAGGCTGGTTTGAATTTCCCCTTGCCTATATGCTAGGTTTTCTTTCCACCTAGAGTTGGATGGATAGTATGGTTCTTGCCTAAAGGGTTGGTTATAGCGGTGGGCTAAAAATAATACCTCAAAACTCTCAAAAGTTGCTCTGAATTGGGGGAATTGGTCAAAATAATAGGTTGTAGAAGAGTAGATTCCACAATGTATGGGAGGAGGAGATTGAGATTTCCCTTGGGAGAGAGTGAGTTTTCATAAAAGGGTACTTACCTCTTAAAACTTTGTGTCCACCTTCTTCTTGAATTCTGTACTTTTCACCTCATGGACACCTCAAATGGGTACACTGAACATTGTACCAAATTGTTGAGTGTTCTATGCCATGTTCTCAATCTGGGTCCTTTCATCGATTCAGGTTTTATCCACTTGTGCACCCCCTGCAGCAGCATCAATCATGTTATGATCAATTAGAATTAAACCTTCATAAAAATACTGAATTTAAAGATGATCACTTATTTGGTAGTGTGGACAACATGAATATAATCTTTTAAATCTTTCCAAATATTCATGAATTTTTTCCCAATGAGATTTTCTTATCCCGCAAATTTATTTCCTTATTGTTGCAGATTGAGAGGCTGGAAAAAAAATATTTCAAGAAAAAGGTGTTTCATGACCTCCCTGCCTCTTATTGGAAAATTAAAAAAAAATAAAGACATTCTATTATAGTGTTATCTAATTAAAAAGGAAATTCCCCAATCTCTACATTTTCTTCATCGACATTTATAGTTTTTAATATTGAACATACAGTATGAAATTTCTTTAAATTTTCATGTGGGTCTTCTCCTCTGAGTCAATGAAATCTAAGAAACAAGTGAATTAGACCATATTGTAATTCAAAATTAGGTGATTCGCCATGAATTTGAATATATATGGGTTGGATGTCAAAATCAGCTGAGGATAGTTATTTTAGTGTTCGACTGTTTACATCCATTTTATTCTAGTTAATTTCAAGTTTAAATTTGGTTTCAAAAGAAGAGGGGTTTAGAAATGTCTCAAGTTGTGGTGTGTCCTTCAAAGAGTTGTCAAGGGTGTCTTAGGGCTGCTGACGTAAGATCCTCTATGGTTCAGGTTCAAAAGTTAGTAAATCTCCCATATTAGAATGTGTCATGAAAAAAACCTACCCAATAAATAAATCAGAACATGAAGATATAGGTAAATGTATAAGATAAAACAAATAAATATTCACAAAATTTACAAAAATCTTATCAAAAATACGCATTAAAAACCAAAGCTCTCCCCAGTAATGGGGCCAAAATTTGACTTCGTTGTCATGACGCATCAAATAGATAATGTTTTTAAAGCTGACTTTTAGTATAGGGAATACCCTAGGTCATCTATCTAAGAGCATTGGTGGGTTTAGAGTGTGTGTTTTTACTAAGAAGTACTAAAATAGGCAGGTCGTTTTGAAAATATTTTTTGGATGAAATTACATAATGGAATGTTTAAAAGTTGAGATAAAAAATTGGTTTTGAAAAATATGAGATAAAAGGTTTCATTGTGAGTTCCCTAAACACCTTTAATTTCATCATTCTTGGAGATTAATTTAGGTTTGTAGTAATTCTTTGGTCGAAATTAATTGGAATCCCGATTAATTCCTAAGCCTTTATTTCATAGCATGAAGAACCAAACCGTGACATAAAAATCATATTGTCAATATCCAAAACTTATGCATGGAATAAGAGATTCCAAATAACATTCAAATATCAAGAAAGTATGTAAGAAAAGTATTCTATTGTTACCCAATCAGAACAACACAATTCACATACTCAAAACCTTATGTCGATCAGTTAGAAATTAAGAGCATCTCATTCACACACATCAAAACAAGAATTAAAATATGAAAGTATGGATGATACATAGAAATAAATGTTTTTAAACCTAAATTATTTCAAACCAGTAGCTAATATAAGCATTAGAACTACCTTGTAATGTGTGAAGCTCCTCACAACGAACACCCACTGTTTAACTCGACATCAGGTGGAGGATGAAGCTCAGGCGAATGTCCTTCTTCATTATAGATCCTTCTATGAGGATAGGGGCCTCTAGAACATCAAATATGAGGAAAGTACTTCTATGGAACTCAAAATAGTAAGCACTTCACTCCTTGGCTGAACTCACAAATGAGGTTCCCATGATGCCTTTTTATAGCCAAAATGGTACATGGTTTTGGGCACCCAGTTTTTGTGATACCACTTGTGTCTCAGTTTTGGAATTGTATAAAGCCATATCATGACTAGAAAAAAAGATACTAGTTTCTGACTGGCCTCTTGAATGTCTCCCTATAGAATTTTGAGGCCATTAGACAACTGTATTGGGTGATATGGTCAAAAGTCTAAAACAAAATTTTGAATTCGGGCAGATTCTGTCCCCTAGAAAGAATGGTTCGTATGGGCCACCAGATGACGTAATTAGGATTTCATTCCTTAATAAGAGTTTTATACCATGATGTTTTGGAGGGGATCACAATGTTCCAGAACATTTAAATTCACGTCATTCTTGTACTATGCAAAATAGTGGACAGATGTCCATGGGATGTCATGCAGTTGGGCCCATTTTTTTCTAGATGATCTCTGGGCCTCCAAATCACCTCCACCTTCAATAAAAATATCAAAACAAGTTAAATTTACCTTTTTAACAGTAATAAACATTAATTAAGTTAATAAAACATGAAGGAAAATTTATTATTATATTTTGAATATTCATTACAAAACAAGTTTAAAACAGCGGTGTAAGGGTGGAATTGAATAGTATATCGCTATACAATCATGTATAATGATATAAAATGATGCAATAACATAAAATTATCATTTACAACTTTAATATTTTTATTATTTAAAAAATTGATTATTTTTAAATATATTAATATTATCCCAATAATGATTCAATTATTAAAATCATAAAACATAATTTATTCCATTTAAAAATTATTTTGATTATTTATCATGTATTGTATATTATTTATAGGGAAACATTATTTTAAAAGGTTTTAATTCTAATAAAACGTTATTATTTAATATAATATCATCATATTATAATCATAAAATATTTTTGGAAAATAATTTTTTAATTTTATGTTAAAATATTTTATTATCTAGATTCCAAGATTCTCACTTGAAATTATTTACCTATTCTATAATATTTTTTATAAATATCACCCTCTCCACCCATTTCCCTTCGAACCAAACATCCTTAATATTTTTCTCATATCATAATCAATATTTACTTTTTATTATTGAATATAGGATTCCAAATGTTTAATAAAATTGGAAAAATTTAATTCGAAGGGCATCAACATGTGAAAACTATTTCAAATACTCCAACATGGAACATACACCCATAAATATTACAACCTCCTCCAATAAAATTTTAATGTTTCCCAAAGCATCTGAAATATATATTCCTTTTCTCCATGTTGGAATTTAATTCATTTATAAAGAGAAAATATTTTCACAATGAAGGATAATTTAAATCATGGACCATGATGAGGATCCAGAGTTTCCAAGATTCCAAAAAACCATAGCTGATCTACATTCATTAAAATAGAGATATAGGACTTATAATGATTAGAAAAATACATATTCAAAGGTGGACCTCTATTTTCATCACAAAAATAGGAGAACCTGAAGACAAGGGTGTCGAAAAAACAAGTAGAACTACCCCTATTTGGTTTTGTAAAAATGACACCCCTAACCATGATATTGTTATTGAAAGATCCATCAGTATTAAATTTAATTCCATAGTTTTAAGGATTATATTTAATCATTCTCCCTCTATTCATTGATCACTTTAGAATAGGAATCAACAAGGATCTCCAAAAAAATTCCATGAAAGTCCATTTTTATTATGAGTGAAAATAACTATAATCTCCAAGAACTTTCTTGTATCATGATATAATATAGTAATTGGAAGGAATAAAAAAGACTAAATTCCACCTCATTAAGGTATTTCTAAATTTGATATAAAATGGATGAAAAATGATGAGGTGTAAACACCCTATCTGTGAGTATACCTTAATGTTAACAAAACATAAGTAAATTATATTTTTAAACAGCTTGATATCACTGAATATATCTACTAGAATACTAAAACATAGATAGGATGAGGATATAGGAATGTTGTCTATAAAAATGTTGGAAATGTAATCTATTATTTGGTATGTTAGGATCACTTTGGGATGGCCACACTAAGGGGGGTTGAACTAGTATGGGATATATCTTTACCATTGTAAAAATGTTGTCTCATTTTTAAACCAATGTCACCTATTCATTAAATGGATATACTATATTCTTCACATGTGTTTGGAAATCATGAACAAAAAACACTAATGTACAAAGGCACCAGGATTTTATAATGATTTTTTTATCCAATGTGGATGAATGTGTCTCTGGTGTATGATGATTATTATCCCACTCATACAAAACTTTATTTTTATTATCAAATAAAGAATAACTATTTGAATTAAATTTAACCCATTTTCCTGGAACTGACTAAGTACAATGAAATATTTATCATTGAATCATAAGATTAAAGGATATCATATTTTACCTTCTAAAATAATTAGTAATTTATAACAATTCTTCTTCAATAGACGAAAATGGTAGTGATTATATTACTCAAATAATATTAATCAAAAGGGTTGTATCAAATATTCATTTATAATAATCTTTATATATAGTGGATTAGAAATCACACAATTACATGATACATAAAATCAATGATTTTACTTGAATATATTCTCCTCCATTATTCTTGGTGAAATGAATATTTATGCTACTAAATCACACTTCACTTTTGATATTATTTTATCTAAGGTTTATATCACACAAACTCAATTCAACATTTATTTTAATTATCAACAATAAAAATTGTGATTATCCATTCAATTTTGTCAATTACACTTCATGCAAGCATGATGTAATTCATAGTGAAAGATATTTTAATGAATCCTTGCACAAAACTTTTTAAATATTCTTATTATTATATTTTCTTGTCAATTTTTTTCTCATGAGTTTGTTCAATTTATTTCTTTAGGATGCCTTTTTTTCTTCAATATTTTCTACAAAAATATCTTGGGTATCTCAATTACTTCATACACACATGATCCTTTTATGAAAAATGAATAAGTTTCATAATGCCCAAATATTATTATTTATTCACACAATTTATGAGCATAGATTCTCCTCCAACACACCAGGGTATAATATACCTTCACATAATATCTTCTTTGTTCTATATAGGATTTGAGTGGAAATGTACATGGTTTTTCAATATTTACTTCACACAATTTCACTAATATATGACTGAATTCATCTTCATGTAATAGTTGACATAGTTATTCAGTGGATTCGAATAAACTTAGCAGGATTTATGTAACTCTGATATAATGACATATTTTTATAATGGTGTATATACACTAACAATATTTATCTTCATCGCATAAACCATAAGTATTCTTTGAACATGAGAAATTTTATAAAAAATAGATCCTTTTGATAATTTCTATTATGTAGATATTCTATGAAAAAAAATAGGATTGTGTTGAAATTCTCCACATATATGAGTGGATTATGTAAAATTTCTTCTTATTTTTTATTCTTTGTGAATACCCTATTTTCATGATGGAAAATGTGAGCTCTTTATGTTTTCAGCAACCCTATTTTCCCTTAGTTTGTCATTATTTGTTGATAAGATTTCACAGATTCTCCCACTTCATTCACTATGTCTAATATGATAAAAATATTATGTCACGGACTCATTAAAATAGATTATTTAATGATATGAACCTCAGTGATTTTGGGTGCTGGAACTCTTATCAGTTTAAAACACAATACAACAATGATAAAAAATTCACCTCTTAACTGTGTACCAGGATTCTTATTTCGTGGTGGTATCCACACATGATGTTGATGAGAATTACATGAAAAAAACTTATTATTAAATTAAAACCCATGAATTAATTCAGATAGTTTAACTTATGAATCACTATAATATTATATCATCTTAGCATAATTATAATCTATGAATAAACACATGCATGCAAGATGAATATTTCATGCATTGATATTATTTGACTTTGGAAAGCCTCTTTTTCATTATTTTATCACTATATATGGATACAGTATTGTTCATCAAATGATGGACTTGGGTGGAATATCAAATCCTCACTGAGAGGTAGGATACAATTCACTAATAAGATCATATGATGAATATAAAATTTATTAGGAAACTATCATATTGTGTGTATGTTTTTTAATAGATGAACAGTAATGTGTGCTTCCTATCCCACATTGATATTAAATTATATTTCAATTCACTTAATAATATTCACCACTTTAGTTTCCTCTTGAGTTTTCATTGGGGTCGTCACCTGGATACACCTTCACACACCTACCCACATGGGTGACACTAAACTATTACATGGTCGAGAGGCCCCTAACCTATGCGCCATGTGTGTGTGCTATGTGCACACCCATGAACTCAATATGGGTTTCATAAAACCAATATGCCACATTTTCTAGCCAACTATTCTAGATACCATATGAAAGATATTTCTCCCATATGTGGTTAAGTTTTCCCACCATGGGTGTCTAGGGATGGTGTAATATTTTAAACAAACCTTCTCAAAATACATAGTAAAAACTATGTATTAAAATTTCCTTCAAAAATTATTCATGAAAAATATATTTTACATGTACATAAAAATATTTTAAACTTATATTTATCCAAAAAAATTAAATAATTCCTCAAATATAATTCATTTATGTATCTTTGATCATCTTCATTGTAATATACAACGTGTTTAGTCCCCACATTAATAACACTTGTCTCTGAGAATTGTGATTAGTTCAAAAACAATTATAATTTATTTACTTCATCAAAAATATAATATGTGACCTTTGAAATTATATTGGATGTATATTATTCAATAATTTATCAAATTAAAATATTTAATTCATTAAAATTTGATCCTCATAAAAAAACAGTCACAATGAAATGAAAATACTTTCTTTTCACATGTTATGAAACTTGGAACCAAAAAAACACACTTCCAAGTTGTTCTTCCTCTCAAATAAATATTCAAATTATGTTCTTCATCACATATTTTGACACTAAAAAAATTCAAGACAAACACAAATTATGATCAATATAGTATATGAAACATCATTATTTAGAAGTAAGAGATATCCCATTAATTTGATTAGAAATACAAGAAGTGATTGTTTCCATTCGTTTTTTCTATATGAAAATTATTATCATTATTAGATATTATTGAATTTAAATGAAATAATCTAATATAACTAGAGTGATAGGGGTGTATATAAATATTTTATGATCCATTTGAAATTTTAAAGTATCTTAAAAAATGAAAAATAAAATTCCTCTAAATGGGAGAGAGCAAGAAGTAGGAACTAAGTTAATAAGGTCAATATGATATCCATTTTTTAATGAAATTGAACTAATCCCATGTTCCCTTCATTAACATATTTCACATGTTTACATGATTTTCATCACTTTCATGGTATCTACCAAGATATATAGATTGAGACCTCATTTATCTGTGAGGATAATTAATTTCTTCCAACTGGCCTAGGGGAGTATTTTCTCCAATCATTTATCTCATAAAAATATATAAAAATATCATTCATGAAGTTGAGGATTTTTTTGGGTGTCTGTGGGAGTAAAAATATGTGTATTTAAAGGGAGGAAATAATACTTTGAATCATTATAATATTACCTATAAATGATAGACATATGTTCTTCTAGTTTTAGATACAAGCTATAATTTTCACGACCGGTGATTAAAAATGAGAATTACAAAAATGATTGTGGATGAGGGGATATCCTTAATAAATTATTTGAAATTCATGCTTGTAAAAATAATATTATTTCATAAGAATTTCAATTATTGTTGGCAACGAGATAGAATAGAGAAACATGCTACCCTTAGAGGAATTCATGGTCTATACATTCTAATATATGTACATCTATAATATTTCTTAAATACCAACATAAATATTTGGATCATTAATAAATACTAGCCTTTAATCAATGATGATAGATTTTTTGATATCATATATCCCATAACAACTTTTGATGTCATCCAATGGTCCATTATTTATGAGATTTTATGTTTTTTACTAAATAGGCTCATATAAAGAATAAAATTTCTAGGATGTAGTGGATCACCCTAATAAATCCTATGAATATATTTTAAAAAATTGAAGTGTTTATCTATGAATATAATCAAATCCATGGGGATTATATACTCGAAAATGTGTGATCACATATATTCTCTAAAAATGAAAACCACCTAAGAACATTTTGATTATACCCATATTAGATTTTTTATATGTAATTTATGTTTCCAAATATATAATCACACCTATACCAATAATTATATTGGTCAATTTTCATAACCATTCCTTATGATAAGCAGACCTCCCTAAGATTCACTCTCCTTAAATTAATTCTGTTATCTTTAAAAAAAATTTAAGGAGAATCGATAGAAGATATTGATGACCATGTTTATAATTTTATTAGACAATATTTTATGGATGATGGGTTGTAATTAATAAAAAATAATGTGTTTTTTGATTTTTGGGATCAGCACAAGAGATATGGGGGCATTAATCTATCATGACAGCCCCATTTGAAGAAATATTGTATCATTTGGATGTTTTCTAGTATAATAAAATTTAATACACTAGTTTAAAATAATAATATAAATCCATCTGGATCAAAGGAATTTTCTAGGAATATTCTATTGATTACAATAAGGACCTTATTATCATTAATATATAAACATGAGTTTATAATTTTGTTGAAGAAAAATGATGAAGGGAATGGAATTGAGAAACTATTGGTATGTATTGTCACAATAATGGTATATTGTTTAATGAAATTTAATGAACGTGATTAAAATAATATTGGAAATATATTTTTACCTAAGGTATTTTCTTAGATCAAGATATTTATTACTGCAAGGACCTCATTATCATTCAGAAAAAAATATAAGTTTAGAATTTTTTTTAAAGTCAAATGATGATGGGAATGAAATAGATAAACAACTGATGTGTGAGACTATTGACCAAATTTCAATTAATATTAGGAATAACTACCTAGTATTTGATTAGGGATGATAATTTCTTAGTACCCAAGGGTTAATTTATATTATCATTGAAATTTTCATCCTCTATTAGAAAATTAAGATTGTTATATCACTATTTGTGGAACCCATTAAACGATGATATTGTATTTTTTGTCAATACTTGTTTAAATCAGATTATTAGAGATACATTTTGTAACTAAAAAATTTATAATACTGAAGAGAGTTTAACACTCTGGATTCAATAATTTTTGATTAAATTTTTAGGTTTTTAGGTAGTGCAGATTTTGAGGAGCTAACATTAAGGAAAAAATGAAAGGTTAAAGTTAGAGGAACTATCTAAGGAGTAATAAGATTATAAAATATTTTAAAAGGTAAAAAAACATGTGGATAATGTTATGTGTTGATTTAAAGTGTTGGATAATGTTTTGAGAAGTTTTTAGTTTATATAGAGGAATTCTAGAATATTTAGGTTGTGATGAATTTGAGAAATTATGAACGTTATGAGTATAATTTCCATATTTTTTATGTTTATAACAAAAATCATAAGGTTTACATAGATCATATGGTTTAACCTAATAATAAAAAACTATAGAAGGAAAATTTTCATAAATTCCCTTTTTTATAATTTTAAGGTTTATGTGTGACTTTGTACGGTTTATATGTGACTTTTATAAGGATCATATAGGGCATCATCATGTTCACTAAAACTTCATTGGGTTTCAACTTCATAAGGTTATGATTTTTTATGATTGAGTAAAGTGATTTATAAGGTTCATGTACTTCATTATCTTTTCCAAAGAACATCATATGGTAAAAAAATTATATGATTCATTAATTTGAAAAATATTAGAAAAATTGTATAATAAATATTAGGAATTAATTAAAATCATATAATGCTTAACTGGATTTTGAGTCATAAAATATCACATGATATTTACTCAAATCCATGATTCAATATAATATTTTTTGAGTTATTAAAATCTGTAGATCATGGAGATATATTATTGGGAATTATAATATTTGAAATTATCCTTCTTGACAAAAGAAATTATTTTTTAGGAAGCTATTGACTATAATATATATTGTAACTGGGAATAAAATGGTAGTTTCAATATTTTATTATAGAAATAATATTCATGATATTTTTTATATATTAAAAGTAAAACATGATGAAATGAGCACTATTTAATAATTTTATATCTGATATTGTGCATGATAACTACTAATTTACTATATTAAATGAAAAAGAATAGGAATAAGATTAATATCAGTTTAGCCATTATGATGTCTTAAGATTTCAACTATGTTGAATCATTAAAAGGAATCATTCCAATGTATTCCTATTTAATTTTTTTTAAGAATAACCATTCAAATAGATTCAAGTTCATTCCCTTTCCAACAAAAAATTCCTTAAAATAAGGTAAGAGATGTGTGTGCTTGGGATTAAAACAACTATACCCTTAGGGTACATTCATCCTTTGATGATTCTAACCTAATTAAAAAATTTGTGGTGTTACTTTTATTTCCTACACTCTTAGGAGAATTTATATAACTATTTTCAATAAGCATGAGTGTATTTTAGTTTGAAAACATAATTATAAGCATTAATTCACCCCCTCTCATATTTTACTACTCTCGTGTGATCCTATGTAATGTTTCGTATTTCTCCATATTTTATTTTTGATATTATATGGGAATTATTTTGAGACCAGTCTTTGATATGACATGTAGTCCCGAGGCCTGGTGATCCTAGAACAAATGTTTGAATTTAATTAATTAATTAAATAATACGCGTGTATGGTATTCCTAAAAAATCAGATTAACTCCTGAATGGGAGCTCAGATTAGAAATCTGAGGACACAGTTGCATTCAAAGCATCGATTTTACCCTAGGCGACTCCTAACACCGGCTGGCGCAGGTTGGTGGTGAAATCTAGTTTTTGGACGTAACAGTAATAAAATATTTAATAAAAATATTTTATTAAATCTTGTTGCAGTGGATATCTTTTATTGTTTTTAAATAATGGTTTGTGCGGTGGTCTAGGGTTACAAACCTCATAACCCTAAAATCCTTGGAGGATCTGGAGAAAACCCCCAACGCGGCGACGACGTTCTTGACGAATTTCACCATCGACGACGACGCGACAACTAGATCTTTGCCAACGAACGATGCGGATCTAGGTAGGACGTTTGATTTTGGTTTTCTTTCCCCATTCTTGATTCCTATGATGAACGCGAACTAATCCATGAACAGATTAGCCTACAGATCAATTGTTTTTGTGGGATGGGATTTTTGTGGGGATTTTGGGGATTTGATTCTTGAATTTAATTTGGTTTTGTTCAACCTTATAATGGTGACGAACCAAGATCGACACGAACATCGATCGAGGTTCGTCCCTCTTGATTTGTTGTGCCTTACTTCCTCGATTTCTTGCATTCTTCATGTGCGTTCTATGCATTCTTCACGAGGTACAAACAACAATCGATTGCACTTTCAATCTACAACACAATGAACTGAAATTGGAGATCCACCCTCGCGATGATGTTCTGGAGCTGTGAGAATGGTTTCGTCGGATGATTCGGATTGGATCGAGAGATATATGTTTTGGGGCGTTTTTTCATCGGATGGATCGTTGGAGGTTTGTGACCCGATCGAATGACCGAAAACACCCAATTCACTGTTCATGTGATAGAACAAACCAAGATCTGACATTTCGCGGCAAACGGACAAGAGAAATGGATATCGGAAGATCGGCTGAGGCGTGAGGAGGAAGATGGAGGTTCTGGAAATTTCCCGACTACACGGCATGTACTATGGGCTACACGGCGTCTATTCGCCAGCGGGACACCTTGCGTGTACTCTGGGAGTACACAGAAACGGGTTGGGTACATGGCATGTATACCCTTCCCCAGCCAGATACATGGGGTACCCTGTGTACAGGTACACGGGCGAGCGACACGAACAGAGACCGTTTACAGGAACATGGCCAGCATACACGGAGCAGACCCCAGGTGCTCGGACATGGTGTGTAATCCTAATACATGCCATGTAGTTGCTTTTTATACGGAAAGCCCAAATGACATGGGTTGTTTGCACGGGCATTAACCGGAGTCAAGGAACATGGCGTGTGATTCTTCTACACGCTGTGTAGTTGAATTTTAAACAGCTTGGACGGATAAAACAGACCTTTTACACAGGCAGTACCTAGAGTCATGGAACACAACGTGTAACCATACTACAAGTTGTGTAACCTGTTTTACATGGCTTGATCCTTTTGTCTTCTATGACTTGGACTAGATTTCTTATGGTTCATACCCCTGGTCTTTCCCCTGAAGGTTCTGGTATCATTTCCTATGTACAAGATTATGATCACTTTAGTAGGACTTATTGAATAGAGTTGTTGGAATCCCCTCTGTGAGACTTAGATCTGGATCCTCTATTCATTCCTGGAACCCTAAGTAGAGTTGTTGGTATCGATGTGACCTACTTTACCAGGGCACTGATCCTCTAATTAGTGGATTAGCTCAGACTGAGTTGTTGGATTCACCCGTTGGATATTCGTTGTGATCTTCATCTGAGTATCATATTCTCAAGTACTTGTGGAGTGTGTTCTCTCAAAATGAGTACTTCGTATCTCTCTCTTCAGACCTTGGAGTGTGTTCTCCATGTTACGTTCTTAGTAGAGTATTCGAGCTGGACCTTAGTGGTGGTTTCGCGATGGTCGATCGTGTATGAGTATATCTAGATATTCTTATTATATGATTTGTAAACATATACTATGTAGAGTTTATTATACCATTCCTTTGTGGTATTTCCCTTGTTGTATTACTTTATGGTTTCATGGTGTCCTTCTGGGTATTGTTATACTCACCCTTGCATGGGCTTTTCCTACACGTGTCATGTCTTGTGCAGAAGAGCAATCCTTTGACAGGATTCTAGGTGGACCAGGACTGGACGGTGCTCAGTGAGATCAAACAGGCCGAGGTGTGTTCCTACGGCTATGGATTGCAGTCCTAGTACCTTTCTTTACAGGTTGGACTTTGTTGCAGACCCTCTTTTGTTGGGGTTTTACTTTTGGCCCAGGGTTTTACATTACTGTACTTTACCTTCCTGTCATACTCTGTTGGTTGGGATTTTAGTGTATGCATGCATTTCCATTTTTAGTAGTTTTTACTTTTTCGCTTTGTGGGATTGGAGATGTGAGTGTTTGTGTATAGGTCTATAGGAAATGCCTCCCATTTTATTAGCATGCTTACCCGGTGCTAGTCACCAGCCCCTGGCCTATTGGAGGCGGGCTTGGGGAGTTGTGGCTCAGGCCCCACTGGGATGGGTCCTGATAGAGTGGTTTCAAAGGTGTTCAGATCTACCTTAGGACCGAGAGTCTGTGAGTTTCTTTGGGGCAACAGTGTTAAGTGTTTCGAGTTCAACTTTCAGGCCAGGGACCCCCGTGTTGGTGTGGGCGGTCGACGTATCCATACACCGGGACTCTGATAATTTGTTTTTCGACTCGGAGCATTAGAACACTAGTTACAGGGAAAAATAATGGTACATGCTTCATAAAGGAATGAGTTGTGGTTTCCATGTCCTTCTTGAGTCAACTCTCCAGATATAATCACTGATTGAGATAAATCGTGTATCTTTAAAGGATGCCTTCGTGACGTGCACCCGCTATGATCCAGTAGCTCGATCACGAGGATGAACCCCTCAGTGATGGAGCTTCATTAAAGGGACCGGATCCCCCAGTTTTACCTTCTGGTGGTGTGCCAGTTATCCCACCCCCTGTGGAGATGTGTTTAGTGCCTATTGTACCAGTGGAGAAGGAGCGCAAGCTGAGCGCACTCCACGAGTTTCAAAGATAGAGACCCCTCAGGTTTCGAGGTGAGCATGACCCTCAGGAAGCAGAGGACTGGATTGAGGCAGTGACCAGAGACTTCCATTTGGTCAGGACACCAGCAGACCAGATGGTGATCCTGGTAGCGAGCCTTCTATAGGGCTCGATAGAACGATGGTGGAGTTTGGTTATCCAGACCCACGATGAGGCGACTCTTGCATGTTCAGTGTTTGAGTGTCTCTTCAGAGAGGAGTTTTCACCAGTTACCCGGAGAACAGTAGGTATAAAAGATATTCTTCAGCTCTAGTAGGGAACCATGATGGTGGTTGACTATTCATTGAGTTTTACCAACCTCTCACGGTACTAGATGGATATGGTCAGGGATCATTACTTCAGAGCATGGACTTTTGAGTGGGGCTTGCGCAGAGACATTCAAGATAGCATCATCTCTGTGATCATTCTAACTTATGTTGGGGTGCTTGAGCAGGCTTTGGTGGTCGAGAGCTTCTTGGTAGAGCAGAGACAGCCAACATTTGTCAGTAGTGAGCGAGCTGGAGCAGAGACCTCTGTAGCAGGGAGCTGACCTCAGGGACCCAGGTGTGGGAGACGTTTTCAGAGGAGATCTTATGATAGGGGATCTTCCGTACGGGGTTAATATGGAGCATCCAGCCAGCCTCGAGAGAGGAGGTACTAATCTTGTTATGGCAGGGGACATCTCGCTCGAGATTTTCTGACCCACCGTACTACTGACATGGGAATAGTGGATGGACCACTGAGGCAGAGGCAACGTGTGGAGCAGATAGATCTGCGAGGCGGTGAACATGGTAGAGGAGCTGGGAGAGCAGTTAGTGGTGGTCAATGTTTGGAACTTTTACCACCACCACCCCCAGGAGGTCCACCTCAGGCTCAGGGAGCTGGTGGACATACGCAGGGACAACAGCAGGCAGTACAAGCTTATAACCCAGGTACTCCCGGAATTATTAGAGGTACAACCTTTGTATTTATTACTTTGGTTGTCGTACTGATAGACATAGATGCTAGTAATTCTTTTCTGGCTACTTATCTTTATCGAGACCTTGAGATTCTAGTTGAGCCGTTGACTTGACCCTTACGCTTAGAAACACTAACTAGAGAATATTCAGAGATCACACACCTTTGTAGACAGTGTGACCTGACCCTTGGAGGAGAGAGTTTCGTTTGGAACCTCTTGGTGGTAGCGTTTATGCCTTATGATGTCATTCTTGTTATGTATTGGCACCCACAGTTCATGACCAGGTTGTCTATTTTAGGCAAAGGGTGTGGTGTGTCCACAGTGATAGAACGAGGTTCTCCTTCTTCGGTGAAAAGGAGACCCAGGAAGTGCATGATGGACTTGTGCGTAGGAAGGTACAGCAAATTTCACATCAGTTGGAAAGTATATCCCTTGGCACAGTAGACGTTATGAGTTTCCAGTTTCTAGCAGTAGTAGCTGAGTACGAGGATGTCTTTCCGAAGGATGTCCCCAGACTACCTCCCCGTCGGGAGATAGATTTCTTCTTTGAGTTGAAACCCGGGATGACACCGATATCAGTATCAGCATATCGGATGGCTCCTGCAAAACTCCATGAGCTGAGAGTGCAGTTGGAAGACATGCAGAGGAAGGGCTTCATGAGACCCAGTGTTTCACCCAGGGCGGCCCCAGTATTGATTTCCATGAAGGTAGATGGGAGCTTGAGACTGTGTGTGGATTACTGGCGCTTGAATCAGGTGACCGTGAAGAACCGATATCCACTACCGAGGATCGATGTCCTCTTCGACTAGTTAAGAGGGGCACGATGGTTCTTGAAGGTTGATCTACGGTCAGGCTATCACCAGTTGCGAGTACGAGATGAGGATGTACTGAAGACGGCTTTCAGATGTCGCTACGGTCAGTATGAGTACTTGGTGATACCCTTCGGCGTGATGAACTCCCAGGCAGTGTTTATGGGACTCATGAACAAGATCTTTCAGCCCTATCTAGATCAATTCATAGTGGTCTTCATCGATGATATCCTTGTGTACTCTGCATCCAAGGAGGATCACGCAAGGCACCTAAGGATGGTTCTTGGCACACTCTAAGAGCACCAGTTGTACGGGAAACTCTCAAAGTGTCAATTATGGATATAGGAGGTCCACTTTCTGGGACACGTTATCTCATCAGATGGTGTAGCAGTGGACCCAGCCAAGGTAGAGGCAGTGTTAGCATGGGATCCACCCCGGAGCGTGACGGAGGTGCGGAGTTTCCTTGGGTTGGCAGGCTACTATCAGAGCTTCATTCCTGATTTCTCTAGGATTTCAGCACCCATGACATCTTTTACCTAAAAGGAGAAGCATTTCATGTGGACCAAGAGATGCCAGCAGGATTTTCATTAGTTGAGACATAGTCTGACGTGTGCCCTGATCTTGAGACTACCAGAAGAGGGTGTCGATTACGTGGTGTTCTATGACGCATCAAGAACCGGGCTTATTTTTGTACTGATTCAAGGGGAAGCGGTGATTTCCTATGGCTCACATCACTTGAGGCCACACGAGTAGAACTATGGAGCCCATGATCTTGAGTTGGCAGCAGTATTCTTCGCATTGAAGATGTGGCGGCACTACCTGATGGGCGAGTGGTTTATCATCTACTCTGATCACAAGAGTCTCAAATATATCTTTTCTCAGAAGGATCTTAATTTGATACAGATTTTGTTGCTTGAGTTCATCCAGGATTATGACTTTGAGATCATTTATACACATGGGGAGGGGAACGTTGTGGTAGATGCTCTCAGCAAGAAATCCAGTTTTCAGTTGTTGGATGAGGCGATGAGGCAGTTGGACTCTTTACAGTTATCCTTTGTGGATATATATGAGGGAGCTTACCTTAAGTCGATCGTTGTTACCCCTTTACTCTTACAATGAGTCAGGTAATCAAAGCTCAAGGATGCTAGCTATGAGACTCTACATGCTCAGATATCTGTAGCTGATGCTACCGACAGATATTCCAGAGGTGGGGAGCACGTTGTTCTTTTTAGAGGGCGCACAGTAGTACCAGTGACATTGCGGGAGGAGGTATTGAGGGAGTTCCATACATCTCATTTGGCAGTGCATCCAGGCGTGGAAAATATGTACCAGGACCTCCAACGTCAGTTCTGGTGGCCAGGAAAGATGTATAGTGTGGCAGAGTTTGTTTCTTAGTCCCTTACTTGTCAGCAAGTAAAGGCTGAGCACTAGGTTCAAGCAGGTTTGGCTCAGCCCCTCGAGGTGCTAGAGTGGATGTGGGATGGGATATCCATGGACATCGTGACAGGTTTACCACATATGTCCAGGGAACATGATGCCATCTGGACGATCGTTGACCGACTCACCAATTCAGCCCAATTCTTAGTCATATGGGAACATATTTAAGTAGATATCTTGGGATGTACCTACATGTAAGAGATAGTTCGGCTTCACGGAGTTCCTTCCATGATCGTCTTCGATCGTGATTCTCGTTTCACATCCCGGTTGTGGAAGGGATTGTAAGAATCTTTTGGGACTCAGTTATGCTTGAGTACAACGTTTCATCCTCAGACTAATGGTCAGACAGAGCGGACCATCCAGGTTCTAGAGGATATACTACGAGCATGCATACTTGACTTCGTTCATAGCTGGTAGGATCACCTACCACTGGTGGAATTTTCTTATAACAACACTTATAATTTCACTATTGGTATGGCACCATTCGAGGCGTTGTACGGGAAACCTTTCAGGTCACCACTTTGCTGGACTGACCAAGGAGAGTCAGCACTCATGGGCCTAGAGATGGTGAGAGCTACTACGAAGAAGGTGTAGGTCATCCAAGAGCGGATGAAGACTACACAGAGTCGGCAGAAGTCTTATGCCAACTGGACATGGAGGCCCTTGGAGTTTGAGGAAGGAGACCATGTGTTCCTTCGGGTGTCACCTCGATAGGGATTCTGATGATTTGGCCGAGGCGGAAAGTTATCTCCAAGGTTCGTCTGCCCTTTTCATGTTCTGAGAAGAGTTGGTGAGGTGGCATACGGCTTAGCTCTACCTCCTCAAATGGACCAGGTATACAACGTCTTCCATGTGTCGGAGATGCGGAGGTATGTGCATGATCCATCGCACGTTATCGACTGGGGCGAGCTGGACATCGATAATGGAGCGACCTTTACTGAATACCTAGTGGAGATTGAGGATCAATAGATGAAGATCCATCATGGGGAAGATATTCCCTTGGTGCGTGTCTGGTGGAAGCACGTGAATCTCTAGGAGAGAATGTGGGAGTGGGAGGCTTAGATTCGTGTGCAGTACCCATATCTTTTTTAGTAGCCTTTTTTGGCTTTTTAGGGACGTAAATACCTACGGTGGTTGTGATTTAATGTCTCACATTTCTCTTTATTTTATTTTTGATATTATATGGAAATTATTTCGAGACCAAGCTTTGAGACGGCATGCAGTTCTGAGGCCCGATGAGCCCAGAACAAATGTTTAAATTTAATTAAATAATTAAATAATGCGCGTGTATGGATTTCGTGAAAAAGTGAAATAACTCCTGATCGGGTGCTCGGATCAAAAATACGATTGTACCGTTGCGTTCAGAGCATCGATTTTTCCCTAGGCGAGGCCTAACATCGGCTGGAGCATGTCGGTGGTGAAATCTAGTTTTTGGACGTAACCGTAATAAAATATTTAATAAAAATATTTTATTAAATCTTGTTGCAGTGGATATCATTTATATTTTTTAAATAAATGCTTGCGCAGGGGTCCAGGGTTACAGACCTCATAACCCTGAAACCCTTGGAGGCTCTGGAGGAAACCCCCAACGCGGCGACGACGTTCTTGATGAATTTCTTCGGTGACAACGATGCATCGACCCGAACTTTTCCAACGAACACCGCAGATCTAGGTAGGTCATTTGATTTTGGTTTCCTTTCCTCATTCTTGATTCCTATGATGAACGCAAACTAATACATGAACATATTAGCTAGCGGATCGATCGTTTTTGTGGGATGGGCTTTTTGCGGGGATTTTGGGGATTTGATTCTTGAAGTTTACTTGGTTTCGTTCAACCTTCTAATGGTGACAAACCAAGATCGACACAAACATCAATCGAGGTTCGTCCCTCTCGATTTTTTTGTGCCTTACTTCCCCGATTTCTCACGTTATTCATGTTTGTTCTACGCATTCTTTGTAGGGTACAAACAATGATCGATTGCACCTTTGATCTGTAGCACAGCAATCTGAAATTGTAGATCCACCCTCGCGACGATGGTCCGGAGCTGCAACGACGGTTTCAACGGACAGTTCGGAGCGGATTGAGAGATATGTGTTTTTGGGTGTTTTTCCTTCGAATGGATCGTTGGAGGATTATGACTCAATCGAAGGACCAAAAACATCTGATTCGGTCTTCGTGTGTTGGAACGAACCAAGATCTGAAGTTTTGCGGCAAATGGACAAGAGAAACAGAAACTGGAAGATCGGCTGAGGCGCGAGGAGGAAGATGGTGATTCTAGAAATTCCCCAACTACACGGCGTGTAGTATGGGCTACACGGCGTGTGTTCGTCAGCGGGCCACCTGGCGTGTACTCCGGGAGTACAAGAACACAGGTTGGGTACACGAACAAGGACACTGCATGTATACCCTTCCCCGGCCAGATACACGGGGTGCCCCGTGTACTGGTACATGGGAGCGAGATACGTATAGAGACCATGTATGGGCACATGGCCAGCGTACACAGAGCGAACCCCAAGTGCTCAGACACGGCGTATAATCCTACTACATTCCTTGTAGTTTTTTATACGGCAGGCCCAAATGACACGGGTCGTTTACACGGCCATTACTAGGAATCAAAGAACATGACGTGTGATCCTTATACACACCATGTAGTTGTGTTTTACATAGATTGGACGGATGACACGACCCATTTATACGGGCAGCACCCGGAGTCAAGGAACACGGTGTGTAACCATACTATAGGTCACGTAACCTTTTTTACATGGCTTGATCCTTTTGTCTTCATTGACTTGGACTAGCTTTCTTAGGGTTCGTACCCCTGGTCTTTCCCTTGAAGGTTCTGATATCATTTCCTACGTATAAGAGTATGATCCCTTCAGTAGGACTTCCAGAATATAGTTGTTCAAATCCCCTATGTGAGACTTAGAGTTGGATCCTCTATTCATTCCTGGAACCCTAAGTAGAGTTCTTGGTATCGATGTGATCTACTTTACCCGGGTGTTGATCCTCTACTAATAGAATTAGCTTAGACTGAGTTATTGGAATCACCCCATGGCAATTGGTTGTGATCCTCATCTGAGCATCATATTCTCAGGTACTTGTGGACTTTGTTCTCTAGGAATGAGTACTTTGTATCTCTCTCTTCAGACCTAGGATTGCGTTCTCCTTGCTACGTGCTTAGTGGAATCTTCGAGCTGGACCTTAGTGGTGGTTTCGTGATGGTCGATCGTTTATGAGTATATCTGGATATTCTTGTTATGTGTTCTGTAAACATATACTGTGTAGAGCTAACTGTACCTTTCCTTTGTGGTATTTCCCTTGTTTTATTCCTTTGTGGTTTTGGGGTGTCCTATTGGGTATTATTATACTCACCCATGCACGGGCTTTTCCCACACGTGTCGGGTCTTGTGTAGACGAGTGAGCCATTGACAGGATTCTAGACAGACCTGGACTAGAAGGTGCTCAGTGAGATCAGACAGGCTGAGGTGCGTTCCTACGGCTACGGATTGCAGTGCCAGTACCTTTCTATACAGGTTTTACTTTGTTGCAGACTCTCTTTTGGTGCTCTTGTACTTTGGCCCAAGGTTTTACATTACAGTACTTTACCTTCATGTCATACTCTGTTGGTTGGGATTTTAGTGTATGCATGCATTTCCATTTTTAGTAGTTTTTTACGTTTCATCTTTGTGGGCTTCGAGATGTGAGTGCATGTGTACAGGTTTATAGGTAATGCCTCTCATGTTATTAACATGCCTACTTGGTTCTAGTCACCATCCCCTGGCCTATTGGAGGCAGGCTTGGGGAGTTGCAGCTTGGGCCCCACTGGGATGGGTCGTGACATTCTAATAATGGATATATGAGTGGTTCAACTCCTTGTTGTTTCTCTCTATAGTTTACTATTGATCGACCCAACTAATTTTGTGGAAATAGAATCCCTATATTTGATGGAAGTGGGTTTCATATTTTTAAAGATATAATGGTTACCTTCCTTATCTATTTGGGAATATAAGTGTGAGATTTTGTCTAATATAAATTCCCCATTCCAAATGACACCACGACATGTTCTATGTATGAAAAGAAAAAAATATTAAAAGTGATGAAAATTCTAGAAATGTGATATTTTCATCCATATCTAAAAAATAAGATGATAAAATTTATGAGATGTATAACTATTAATTCTATTTATAAGAATATTCAGAACAACTATGATGAAATCAAACAGGTGGAGGAAGATAAAATTAAAATGAGTAAGAAATAGTTTTAAGAAATTAGATTGTAAGAAATTAAAATGGATAATAAATTATTTACAAGGTTTAACCTTGTTTTTAGTAATATTATATGGTTTGGAGAAACTCTTAAAGGTTCTATAATGGTGAATACGATTATAAGAATTTTACCTAAGAAGTTTGATGTCATGATCTCTAATCTTAATGATAAAGATCGTTATGATTACACCATTAATGAACATCACAAAATTATCATAAATTATAAGATTATAGAATGAGATTATCTCAAGAAAAATGGAAAGGAAGAGAAATAAATTTACTTCAAATATTTAATTGGATTGAATATAGTGGATAATAGAAGTTTCTTAGAGAAATAAGATGGTATAGAAATATATTCTTAAATGCTATTATTTATATTAAGAAACTACACATGAATAAGATATAAATATAAAGTAAAAATTACATTTAAATTCATAACTGTGGGATATTTTCCAATCATCTACTAATTATCCCTTGAAAATAAAAATCGATGGTTATGATGAAAAACTAACTAGGCAGGTTACTAATATGTGATATTATTTGATGAGAAATTAGATTGAAGGAAAAAAATAAATTTTCACCCAAATGATTTATAATTAACATAATGTTATTTGAAGAAGATGTATTAAAAGTTGAAGAAATTTGAAATGAGGAGAAAGCTCATAGAAAATTTTCATAAAGATTTCTCATGGTATAATAATTATAAAAGGATAACTAACCATAATATTTGTTTCGCACGGATTCCGGGGAAGACCTCCTGGACGGGAGATTCAAACGTTCTGATCGGTTTCTAGCGGGTTTGTTCGTAGAACCAGAAACATCCAATGATTCCACATCCTTTTGGACCTACTTTCCAAAGGTAGGCGCTCATTAGTTTGTGGAATAATGAGGCTTAGGAATTTGCATTGGTCGAGAGGATGGGAGGTCAGACACATCACACCTTTTTGAGGGGAATTATTGTCTACTCCGGGACTCTCTTTATAGATTTAAGTTATGTTCATGAATCCTTATTACATTACCAAGTATAAAATGAGCTTTCCTTTAGTTTTAACAATCAATGATTAAATATGCAAGAAATTTAGAGAATCTTTTATATGTATTCGAGGTTCTTCATCAATAGAGAGTCATCTATATATGTTTAGAGATTCTTGGTCAATGGTATCCTTCAAAACATTTATATAAAAGTATCTTGGTCATTATGATGACTAGGATGGTTTTAAAGCCACTCAGTGGGGCACTTGAAGTTTATCGTCATTCAGAAGGACATGGATTATTTCAAAGTTGGGATCGAACCCATAAATGGGCTACCTACGTATCCTTTGTTTTGGAAAAGGAATCAGAACCCACGTAGTTCGAGTAATGAGGTATTATGTTTATGATTGATGGCTCAAAGAAGAATTTCATAATTACTTTTACACTCTAAGCTCACGTGAGTCATGCTCGGTGTGAGAAAGAAGAGGTATTGGTAAAAATTAGACAATTGTTCCATGAAAGATGCAATCATAAGAAATTGTTTGGGGATTATGTATGTATGACTTCCCAAATAGATGAAGGTTTAGGATTTACTTTTAGGGATAAAATCCATGAACATGGTCCATAAAGGTATATGTGCTTCATGGATATTTGAATACTCTAATCTTGGGGCTTACTCCTAAGGAGGATGCCCAAATTAGGAGGGGACTTATAATTGGGTTTTACTCCTAAGAAGGATGCCCAAAATTATGACTGGGACTTATTCCTGAAAAGGAGGACCAGGTTAGGGGACTTGGGGCTTACTCTTGAAAAGGAAGCCCAAGATTATGACTGAGTCTTATTCCTGAAAAAAGAGACCCAGATTAGGGATTAAGGTTTGGGGCTTACTCCTGAGAAGGATGCCCATATTTGAGATTGGGGCTTACTCCTAAAGAGGATGCCCAAGTATTTGAGATTGGGGCTTACTCCTGAAGAGGATGCCCAAGTATTTGATATTGGGGCTTACTCCTGAAGAGGATGCCCAAGTTTGGGAACTTTAAGAATTTGGGGCTTACTCCTGAGGAAGATGCCCAGATTAAAAGATTTATAACTGGGGATTATTCCTGAAAAGGAGACCCAGGTTAAGGATTCTCTCATCTTAAAGGATGAGGTTGAATGAACGAACTCTCAATCTTTGGTGACATAAATATGTATAAATCACTAGGTTTTGAGAGATATTCCACCGAATTCCTTTCAGATAAGGGAGTCAAATCAAGAAATCATGCCATAAATGGATTTGAAGAGTATCTTGAAGACTGAATCTTGAATAGGAAAGGTGAAATGGCTTAAGAGGGGTAAAATGGTCAAGATGAGCACCCAAAAAGGTAGGGGCGCGCAAGTCTTGAAAGGCGCGCAAGTCTTGCGTGGGTGCGCAAGTATTGGTCGCGCAGGTATACCTACGCGACACATGGTGTACTTGCGCGATTTTCAACCAGCATTGCAATACTTGAGCGACTCTTTATTAAACCCTTTAGAATCCTCTTGAAGTTCTTCCAGAAAAGGGACGCGCAAATTCTATTGAAGGAATAAGGCGGCGCGCAAGTATGATCAATTCCCTTAAGGGCTGGCCATTCGGGCGCGCAAGTGTTGATGAGTTTCAACACTTAGGCCTTCCTCCCTCTCTTTAGATCTTCCGTTCTAGGTAAGAAATTACCTTAGAAGTGTTCCGTAAGCTTTGAGAAGAGACTTGGGAGTCGGGAGATTCAATCCGAGTTTCTGGAAAAAGATCCTCGAATGGGGGGCCCACAGGGTCTATTTATAGGCAGGAGAAGACCCCGGGTGGTTACCGGGTGGTTATCACTTAGGTCGCGCAAGTCACTTGCGCGACCAATAGTGTCGCGCAAGTGTACTTGAGCGACAGTGATATAACTTGCCCGGTGCAGTTGCTGTTGATCCTTTCTTCCTGCCTTTGTCGATTTTTGATGTTTTCTTTAAAGGATGAATCACTTTGAGCCCAGATATTCCCTTTTCCAATCTTTAGATTCTGTGACGAAAGGAGCGTCAACAAAATTCCCCCATCAGAGTTGGATCCAGAGAGAAATGAGGATTTGACTCTGAGGAAATCGAATCCATTCAAAGGAAAAGGGGGGCGCGCAAGTCTTCAGTGCACAGTGGGCGGCGCACAAGTTTGCGTCGTGCAGGCCTTAAGCGCTCTGGGTACGGCGCGCAGATAGGCTTCCTGGCCTATAAATACATGGCTTCTGACCGTGTATAGAATCTGATAACGAATTTCTCGAGCTCTCGCCGCGCAAGTCTCTTTTTCCACTGTTCCCTCGTTGTCGCGCTACTATAAAGGTAATAGGGCTTGCGCGGTGATACATGCGCGACATAAACTTGTGCGGCACATGTAACACTTGCGCGACATCTCCATACTTGCGCGCCTTAATGCCTTAGCCATTTTTTTTATTTCTTCCACAAAGTTTGTGAAAAATTAATTCATTTATAAATTAATTTATGCAACTCTTTGTGCAGAATTAATGGCTCTTAGACCCGGATTAATTGATGAATTGGCTAGAAAGCGGATAGATGATATTATGAATATCATTGGCCCTGATTATTATACTGTCAAAGATAGTACTCTTCCATATTTGACTAAGTATCTGAAGAAATATCATCGCAACTTTCCTCACTGCACTTATCTACCTTTGTATGGCTATGGTCATCTACAAGAAGTCATTATTCCAGAAGTAAAGAATTATCTTCCATTTTCATGGTTTCCGAATTATACCAATTTTGCTTCAGCAAATATCTCAGGAGGAGGAGTATTTCTAACTGCTGGAACAGTGGAGAAGGCTTATGTGATGCATCATAGCCCTTGCACACCAGATCTGAAAAAACATACACCTGAGCTTCAACCACATTCTCATCCATCAATCTTCCGAAATGCTCAGATGGATCAATCCAAAGGCTGGAAGAAAAGTTGGGATTTCCGTCCTGGGGGAGGTGTGAATCCAACTTGGATGTGGGCATACTGGGTGCGACAGACTTGCGCAGAGTTTATCGAGGACCTGAAGAGAGATGCAATATATGAGGCTATTTGGGTTGGGAAAACATATGTTTACAGACATGATAACTTCGTGCCAGAGATACTCAGCCACTGGAGCCCAGCAACTAATTCTTTCCATTTGACTCATGGAGAAGTAGGTATCAGTTTGTGGGATGTCCACAAGATTTCAGGAGCTCCAATCTTGGGCGATATGTATGATGAATTCATTCCTCCGAAGGTGACTTGGAATGATTCAGAGAAGACTCCTGCTTTAGCTCGAGAATTATATAAAATCTTCCATAGGATCAAGAGTTCAGAGACCTCATTAACTCATTTAGAAAAGATATTCATCCGGAAGAATGGATGAATGTGTTTCTTACTGAGAAGAAAGGGATGGAGCCAAAAGAAAAAGGATCTAAGAAAAAGAAATCCAAGGATACCAGGCCCAGACGTCCTACCACTTGTCCAAAACCTGAGAAGAGTGGAGCTCCTGGCACATTTTGGCCAACTCTAGAAGCAGGAGTGTTTGAAAAGTGGGGATATGAAGTGAATCAAAGAATTCCAAAGAAAACTCATATGGAGGGTTTCTTGGCAATGTGGCTCAGTGTTTATCTCTTGCCGGTCAGGGATTCGAAGGAGGCGTTAGGCCAGGGACCTTCATCATTGCGGAAAAGTTGGCTGAGGGAAAAATGGTTGGGTTAGCTACCCCCATTTTAGCAAAGATTCACAGGAGTTTACTTCACGTCTTCTAGGGTAAATCTCATTTAAGAATAGTGGTACCATTCCAGGTTTTTTGGGGATGGATCGCCACTCACTTCACGACTTACAATGTACAGAATGGATTACAAATTCCTGGAAGCTCTTTCAGGACCGTCAGTGCAAGAATTCTCTGGAATTGCTCCCTTAGATGTTAATGGTTATGACATTAAAGTAAGGCTGGGCATGTTTAAGGAATTAAACTTCTTTCACTATGGATGTCCGCCATCCGGGCGGTTTGTTGATGATGGGACAGCCCATTTGGATTTGAGGGCATACATGCTAGCTTGCAGGGATGGCGTGTTAGTATCCAAGATTGATGGAGAAATCATATGTGAGGCCTATGCTCCATATATATTTGCACACCAATTCAAATGTTTGAAACAGATTGTTGTATCCCCTCCGGTACATGTCAGGTTAGAGCAACATCCGATGGTTTCTCGACAACTATGGTTGCTGACATCAAGAGAGAAGACTGGGGCAGTATTTGATCTACCAGTTGAAAAAGCGGCACATAATCTGACTACATTTTATGCCGAACACTGGATAGCATCATACCCCAAAGGGATATTGAATCACCTAGTATATCAAGTGGGAAAGAGGAAGAGGACTGTAGAGAAAGAAACCCTTCCTCATGAAGGTGACGCTTCTCCACCTGAAATAGGTTCAACAGACTCCTCTTCTAGAACTGATTCCTCAGATTATCACGATGCGGATGATGAGGCACAACTGGCAGCAAAGCAGTTTCGTGCCCGATATAATCCTCCGGCCAGAATTAAAAGACCCACTCCATCAACTCCTGGTGAGTTATTTCATTGTAGTAATTTCAATCACTGCTACTTTATAAAGTAATAAGTCTTACATTCTTATTCTCTATCTGTAGTTGCAGGAGCTGGGAAGAAATTAAAATCAAAAATTGTAGGACCTTCCTCACAGCCTTTATATCTAAGACCAGAGGTTGTTCAGCTATGGCAGAGTTTATACTGTGGTACTGAGACCGCCTGGCTGGATTTGTGTGAGGGCCTACAACTTCCTGGAATAGGAAATCTTGTAGCTTCTAAAAATCTTCAATATGGAGATAACCCCAGTGAAGTGCGAGCTTACATCAGAGAGCTGGAAATGCTCATATATGCCACTGCTGACTCGGTTCCTATCACCAGGCGGGTGAAGGAAATGATTGATTGTGGCGCCACTGAGGGGGCTGGTGGTTCTGGAGATGAGGAATGGCAAGAGTACGTATATCCTGAAGATGTAAGTTTTCCTTCCTTATTTTCTTTGCAACTTGATTTCAGTTGAAGCTTTGTTACTTAAAAAAGTTATTTTCTTCATCTCGCAGCTTGCAAAGAAGGGAACTGGGGTTCCTTCGCCACAGTATAGCCCTGGTGGTACTGCTATCGGGGCTGCATCTGATTCTCCTCGTGAACTAGGCGAGATATCTCCAGTCCAGCAGGCCATGAATGAGGCGCTGGACATAGCCTTCCATTCGCCAATCCAAGTGCCAATAAGGGAGACTACTGATACTCCGAAAAAACAAAAGAAGCCAAGGCAATGAAGGAGGAAATCCATAGCTAAATGTTTCATTAGCAGTGGTAAGTCCTTCGAACAATCATGAGTTTATACCCATAATCATATGGTTACTCATATTTCTGAGCATTGCAGGGGCTTCTTCAATTTCCCCCTTGAGGGAAGGGACTGACCCTCCTTCAAAGGTCATGGAGGGTGCTGTAGAACAATCACAGACCCAAGCTGACTTGGTTGCTCCTGTAGAAGAGCTACCATCCATTCCCAGTATCCCTCCTACTACTGAAGATGCTGTCTAGGGTTAGGGGTTGCAGGACATAAGTCGGCAAGAAGATGTAGAAAATGCTCCCACTAGTGAGACTAATCAAGATTCTGAAGTATCATTGGATGAAATGATGAATCAAGGAATGACTTTTGAAGAATTTTATGATCATGCTAAGTTTTCATGTGATTTAGAAGACCTTGGGCATGAGTGATACCCTTCGCCCAATTTGTTTTTAAAAAAATTATACTTCTAACCATGACGGAAAACAATATGCAGTTTCTTCCGTAGAAGCTGCTGAACTGCCAATGCCTGAAGAGGGTGTGGACATTGATGTCAATCCTACCATTGCAGAAACATTAGCTCAAGTAGAGCTAAACCCAATAAACCCTCCTGAGACCCATCTTGAAAATCCTGTTGAAACCGGGAAAGATGGGGAGAAGTCTTCTCAGGTTTCTGAACCACCCTTGGGTAAGGGATAACAATATTTGTGATTGTACTTTATTTGCAAGACAATCCATTATTTTGTTATCCTTTGAAGCTGACTAAATCTTTCAATTAATCATGCAGGGCCATCAACTGTAATGGCTAGATCCGGAGATGAGGCCTCAGTCTCTTCCCCTACGGTAATTGAAAGTGAAGAAGCACAAGTCAGGGGGGAAAGAGCAGAACAAGGCACTTCCTTAAGCGCATTAATTCCAGATTACATACCCCCCTCCGATGATGATGTTGAATCAGATCCAGAGATGCTCAAAGCGTTCAGCTTTTCACGACGTAAGGCATGGAACAACATATGGAACATTATATCTGGAGCGCCTTTAGAAGAGCTACCATTGAAAATTCCTCGATTGTCATCCCAATTTGTTATACTGGGACTTAGTGGTTTTGGGTATGAAAAGATCCATGCCGCGGTGAAACAGATCATTTTCAGGAGGGAGCAAGCGCAGATAAGTCGCAAAGATTTGACCAGAGTGAAATTGTCAGTCAACATATGCGAATTTGAGGCTGCGGTATCCCAAGATGAAGCTGATTATGCTGCCAAGATGAAGGATCTGAAGCAAAAAATCAAAGAAAAGGTCATCCAGCAGGTGCAACTCCAGCAACAGTTAGATGTTGTTACTGGGGAACTTGATCAGTTTAACCAATCATTGGATGAAACTCATATGAATGGCATGAAATCCATCGCAGATGCTAAGAAGTCACTTCAGAAAGCTGAAAAGAGTGAAGCTGGTTAAGTTCACGAGCTTCAAGTAACTGCTGATAAGGCTCGGGATGCTATATGTCAAATGAAGACTTATGTTGACAATCTTCTATAATTCTTGAAAAAGATAAGAGACTCCAGTCTGTGGATGTCTTTCTATCTCTTGTGTATCAATGAAAAACACTTTCATCTTCAATCATTTGTACCTGCATTCTTTCATTACCTGTTTCAAATTTACTTAAGCCAATGGGCCCAGTATGTATAGTTTGATTTTTACTAGGATTATTACAAATAATCCTACAAACTTTGAACCTTTTAATTGCTCAATATTACCTAAATCATACAAAAATGTATATTTAGTGAGCTGGAACTTGACTTTTACTCAGAGTTCCTTTGTCTTTTGTGGGCAGTTTAAAGTCATGCATGCCGGACATAAAGGGGCTAATGTTTAAGGTCGAAATAGCTTTGACCGAAAGGTACTAAAATTGATTCAATTCCTTGACAATTTATCTGAAAACATATTACCATACTCGAGTATGAGGGAAAAAAATGTAAACTATGGCTTAAGAATATTTGAATCTGAGGAATGATATGAAAAAGAGGTAAAAGGCATTAGAAGAAGTAGTTTCCAAGAATGAAGTTACTATTATTTAACAAAACCCTGTTAGGGGGTTGAAATATGCAGGGCCACCTAAGGGAATTGGCTGCATGGTTAAATAAATAGCATCTTTCGGCTGACAAGTCTGTTATGTGGACTGTTTATGCAAGGCCACCTATGGGCACGTGCTGCATAGTCAGGCAAAAGAACTCCCAGAAATTTACTTTCCTAGTGCTAGAAGCCAGTGAATGTTTATGGAGAATCAAATTTTCTAAAGTATAGAGTTTGTTGTATGGAAAGAGGTACTTGAATATGGAGAAGATATTTCCAAACAAGAATATCGAAGAACTGGATGAATATCACTCCTATGAATGTCTGACCCAAACGTAGGGAAGAAGAATAAATCATATACTTGAATACTTTCAGATCATGAAAAAAAGATATGGGACAAATATGTTAAGGATGGATATTTTTTGCGGATCCCTACATACTGTCGTTTAAGACAAATAAGGACAAAAGAGGCATTCTTCCCAAGAATGAAGTTACTATTATTTAACAAAACTCGTTAGGGGGGTTGAAATATGCAGGGCCACCTAAGGGCATTGGCTGCATGGTTAAATAAATAGCATCTTTCGGCTGACAAGTCTGTTATGTGGACTATTTATGCAAGGCCACCTATGGGCACGTGCTGCATAGTCAGGAAAAATATTTCTCAGAAGTTTGACATTTTTGTGACTAGAAGTCATGAAAAGGGTTATGAAGATCTGAAAATATTTAAGGTTAGGATTATAACACATAAAGATGGGTATTGTCCAATGTATATAGAGATACATAGGTCAATGATAACCATAATCATGTTGTGGATGGGTCCTAAATTGAAACTTGGACTTCACTACGTATCTCATAAGAATGATAATCAAGCCATACGTAGTTCTTGAAATGAAGTTTAACGTCGTGCAGGACGAAAGTATGAGAAATCTTAGTTTAGGGTCATAGAATTCGGACCATAATAATGAATACACAGTGTGTGTTTTCATGAGGATTTTTCAGCCAAGGGACTGAAAGTGAAATTTGGGGTTAGGCCCAAAAGACTTGGGGCTGGATTCGAGGGATACTCGAACGTTCCTACGTATCCCATAAGGATGGGAATCAAGCCCACGTAGTTCTAGAAATGCCCTTTGTACAAATTTGGTTCGTACATGTGAAGGGTGAAAGGGGACTTTAGTGCAATGATGATGATGGTTTAACCTGAGATAAAAAATTTAGGCATTACCATGTATGCACGTAGTTTTTTTTTGAAATGAAACATGATTGAAAAATCAATGTCAATAATAGTTCTCTCTCAAGTGAGGAGATCAAAGAATATTGCAGTTTATTGTCGTACCGGACAAAAGTGTTGTATAGTTTAACGTCGTATAACAAGGACGAAAGTGAATCAATGTAAAAAAAATATTGATTCTAGGGGCGGTTTCACAAATCAACATCATATGAGATGGTGGTGAACCGATGTGAAGAGATTATTTTTGGGCTTGAACCTTCGGAGGCTGCCTACATACCCAGCCTGGAGGGCAAGGATCAAAGTCCATGTAGTTCAGATAAAGAATGAATTAATGATCAAGTTGTTCTTGGGGAAAACGATCTAATTAAAATGTTGTTGGGACTTACACATGGTTAGGGGCCCAAAGAGAGTGTTATGGTTGAGGTTTGCTCTAATCTCACGTGAGTCATACTCGGTGTGAGAAACAAGAGGTAATAACAACCTTAACGATGCACAGTTTAATGTCATGTAGGACATATTCAAGGACTATGTAGTTTAAAGTCTTACAGTTAGGACTATTGGTGCTGCATAGTTTAGTGTCATGTAGCAGGGACAAAATAACAGTTTAATGTCATGTAGGACATATCAAGGACTTTCTGTACAGTTTAGCTTCATGTAGTTAGGACGATGGGGAAAATACAGTTTAACGTCATATTGGACAAAAGGGGGATTGTGCAGTTTATTGTCATGCAATAAGGACAAAAGAGTGTACCATTTTAACGTCATGTCGGACGAAAGTGCGAATATTTTAAGGTCATCTGCATTACCGTGAATGGTGCAGTTTAATGTCATACTGGACCTCTGAGATTTTATAGTTTAACGTTTTTCCGGACGTAAGGGACTTTTGTACAGTTTAGCGTCATGTAGTTAGGACGTCACAGTTTAACGTCTTGCTGGACGTAAGGGATTTGCAAATAGTTTATGGTCATATACATGGACCAGGGATGATGCAGTTTAAGGTCATGCTGGACGGTTTAGGGAAATTTTTCACAGTTTAATGTCGTGTGGGATGAAGTTGCAGTTTAAAGTCATACTGGACCATTGCTGTATAGTTTAACGTCATATAGCAAGGACGAAATGGTGTTGCACAGTTTAGTGTCATGTTGCAGGGACATCTTCTTTTCTACAGTTTAATGTCATGTAGGACAATTCAAGTAACTGTTACAGTTTAACGTCATGTTGGACAATAGAACATTTATACAGTTTAACGTCATGTTGGACGATAGAACATTGCTATATAGTTTAAAGTCATGTAGCTAGGACTAAGGTGAACCAATATGAGGATATCAGTTATGGGGACTTTTTACAGTTTATCGTCATGCTGGACGATGAAAGTTCCACACAGTTTAATGTCATGTTTCTAGGACACAATATAGTTTAATGTCATCTCGGACAAAATATAGGAACTTCTGTACAGTTTAACGTCATGTAGATAGGACATAATATAGTTTAATGTCATCTCGGACATGCTATGAACCAATGTGACTGTTTTGGCTCTGGGAACAATATTTTGTGTTTATACAAAATACTTCTTCAGAAATCTGGCATTAGTTGGAGTCGTTATGTGTTCTCCATCCATTGATATTAGAGAATAAGCTCCATTGGAGTAGACCTTATGTATTGAATAAGGTCCCTCCCATTTTGGTTCAAGCTTGGGAGGCTTCTTTCCTGGTATCATTGGTGCTCTGAGAACCAATACCAATTCTCCCTGAATGAATGAACGAAGATGAACTTTTTTGTTAAAATCTCTTGCTATTCGATTCTGATAGATTTCCAAGTGGTGCAAAGTGCACAATCTTTTCTCATCTAACTGTTCCAATTCATTCAACCACTTTTGGGATTGTTCATCTGTAGATAACTGATCACAAATGGCTATTCTGAGTGAGAGAAATTGAACTTCAATTGGCAAGACTGCTTCTGTTCCATATACCAATGAATATGGAGTTGACCGCGTTGCATTGCGAGTGGTATTCCGATAAGCCCATAAAGCATGAAAGAGTTTATCAGGCCATGACCTCTTATCTTTATCCACCATCTTTTGCAGTATATTTGAAAGAGTCTTGTTGAAGGCTTCTATCTGGCCATTAGCCGCCGCATGATATCGAGATGAATGGTTGGACTTAATGTTGTATTCTTGATACAATTTCTTTACCTCAGAATAACAGAAGTTGGTGCCGTTGTCCGTCAATATGGTATGAGGGACACCAAATCTAGTAATGATGTTAGACTTGATGAATCTAACAATGCATTTAGAACTGACTTCTTTGAGAGGTACTGCCTCTGCCCATTTGGAAAAGAAATCAGTAGCAGTAAGAATGTACTTAAACTGATTGGTCGTAGCTGAAGGGTAAGGTCCCACCACATCCATTCCCCATGTGGTAAATGGCCACGAGTATTTAGTTGTATGAAGCAACTCTGGAGGTTGATGAATGAAGTTGGCATATACTTGGCATGAATGACACTTCTTTGTGAAATTAACACAATCTTGTATCATTGAAGGCCAAAAGTATCCAAGCCTTCAAATTTGATCAGACAGTCTATGTCCAGACTGGTGGGCACCACAGACTCCTGCATGCACTTCTTTTATGACAACCATTGTCTCTTCACCATCAATACATCTGAAGAGAACTCCATCAAAACCACGTTTGTAGAGAATTTTCTCGAGGTGGTTTGGGATATCATAAAGAGTAAAATTGACCACACGTCGCCGGATTTGTTCTTTCTCGGCTCTATCAGGTGGAATTTTTCCATATTGAAGGTATTCCCTGATAGGTGACATCCATCCTATAGTATGACCATACGGTTCAGGAATGGGACTAATTTCATTAATTTCCTCTGTTCTGACTTGAACATAAGGTGAAATTGCACGACGGTGGGCAATACAGATGGTTGTCTCATCCCGATTTGGATCTGCTAAAGCTGTGGCTATATTAGCCAGTGCATCAGCTTGAGCATTTTGTGATCTTGGGACATAAGAAAATGTCGGTTCTGGAGGGAATTACGACATTGACTCTCTGACGTAATCATACAAAGGGATTAATTCTTCTTTTCTGATGGCATAATCCCCATTGACTTGTTTGATTACCAGGTCTGAATCACCTTTCACCTTTAAGTGATTCACTTGTGCTTGAAGCGCTAACTCCAAGCCTGTAATGAGAGCTTGGTATTCAGCTTCATTATTGGTACCACCTTCCCACAACAAAAAGGAATAAGGTAACACTACCTTATCTGGAGAAATGAGAACAATTCCTAAACCAACTTTGTTGAATTTAGGATTTTCCATTTTCTTCTCTGTTGGACTTCTAGAAGCTCCATCAAAATACATTTCCCATGTTTGAGGACTCTCTTGAATAGAGAAAAATTCCTCATCAGGGAGTTCGATATCTAAATATGTGTCTTCCACTGAAGGATGTTCAGCCAGGAAATTAGCCAGAGCTTGGCCCTTAATTGCCTTTTGAGACACATACTGAATGTCGAACTGCTGTAGAATAACCGCCCACCTTGCCAGACGTCCTGTAAGCATTGGACGACTAAGGATGAATTTGAGCGGATTATTACGAGATACCAATTGGACCTCGTGATGTTGCAGGTAGTGTCTCAGTTTTTGAACTGCAAAGATTAATGCTAGGAAGCACTTTTCAATACTTGAATACCGGGTTTCTGCTTCAAGCATAGTTCTACTGAGATAGTAGAGACTATTTTCATTCCCAGCATCATTCTTTTGAGCGAGAAAGGCACCCAATGATCGCTCTAAAGCTGTCACATAGAGGATAAGCGGTCTACCCTCAACAGGTGGCATGAGTACTGGTGGAATCAAGAGGTATTTCTTGAGAACATCAAATGATTCTTGACATTCTTCAGTCCACTGGTAAGTGACTCCTTTCTTCAATAATTTGGTAAAGGGTAAACTTTTTCCTGCCAAATTGGCGATGAAACGCCGAATATAGGCTAAGTGTCCTTGAAGTCCTCTTAATTCTTTCAAATTATGAGGAGGTGACATACCAAGGATTGATTTGGTCTTCTCAGGATCGACTTCAATACCACGATGGCGTACAACAAAGCCGAGTAATTTTCCTAAGGTTACCCCAAAAGCACATTTTAAGGGGTTCATCTTCAAATTATGTTGTCGAAGCTTGTGGAATATGACTTCCAAATCAGCCAAGTGATTAGAACGTTGTTTGGATTTAACTACCAAATCATCTACATAGCATTCAACAAACTTCCCTAAAATATGTTTGAAGATATGATGCATGGCGCGTTGATATGTTGCACCTGCATTCTTTAAACCAAAGGGCATCACCCGGTAACAAAACACACCTTGAGGAGCTCTGAAGGCTGTATATTCCTCATCTTCTGGGGCCATTTGGATCTGATTATATCCGAAATATCCATCCATGAAAGAAAGTACTTCATAGCTAGCCATCGCATCAATTAAGAGTTCTGTAATCAGAACTAGGAAATCATCTTTAGGACAATACTGATTAAGATCTCTGAAATCGATGAAAACCCTAATTTGTCCATTCTTCTTCTTTACAGGGACAATATTAGCCAACCACTTGGGATATTGAACTTCTCTAACGAAGTTGGCTTTGATCAGCTTATCCACTTCAGCTTCAATTTTGGAAGCATAGGTTGGGTGTGTTCTTCTCGCTGCTTGCTTAAAACCTCGATGTTCTTTTGGTAAACCCAAATGATGAGTAGTAACATCAGGATCAAGCCCAGTCATTTCTGTATAATTCCAAGCAAAAATATCTTTATTTTTCTTTAGAAAAGAAATATACATCTCTTTCTCTTCAAGGGTCATGGCCGCACTAATTAAAGTGGGGCGTGGATCTTTCTCTGTACCCAGATTTACTTCTCTGAGTTCATCCACAGTGGTAGAGATACCCTCTTCAAATGCTGGAGGAGCATCTCTAAGATCTTCCTCTTCCTCTTCATCAGGTGTTATTTCTTCCATTTCTACTTGCAAAGTAGATGAAAAACGAAATTCTCATGATCATAAGAGATGTCAAAATTTTCACATTTTGAAGAAGAAGCTTCCATTTCCATCCCTATTGATGATAAAGGGTCTTCTTTGGGAAATAAAGAGGAGATGATGGATTGAGAATCAACATCATTATTCACCTCTGGTGTTGCTATAACTTCTTCTGGCCTGATTAGCGATGTATAGACTTGTTGGACTTCAGCAGATGAAATGAAAATGTCACCACTTATGCTTTCATCACTGCTTGGTAGGTTACCAATTTCTCCCATGTTGTCTGGATCGATCGCCGTAATTGACATTATGGATCTTTCCATAAGAGTATTTTGATTTGGGCCTATTTTGTCAATTTGACTGATAGGTAACACATAATCTGTACTCACATGTGAAAATGGATTTATTGGAATTTTCTCCAAACCATATAGATCATTAACTTTGGTAATTTCCTTCATTGTAGATTTTTCTATTCCCTTCATGTGATAAAATTCCGCCTCAATGTATTGAGACTCACATGTCTTGAACGGGGCCTTATCACCATACAATGTTCCAACTTGACCATCGAAATAGTATTTGAGACATTGATGGTATGATGAAGGAATAGCTGCATGCTGATGTAGCCAGGGTCTTCCAAGCAAGATATTGAAAGCTGAGTCTTTATCAACAATCATGAAATACGAATTGGATACAAGATCTCCAAACTGAGTTCTTAGTGTAAATTCTCCCAGTGGTTCTTGTTCATTTTTATCATATCCTTGTAACATCATGGTAGAAGGAGATAAATCAGATTCCGTGAGGCCCAATCGACGAAGTGTACGAATGGGTATGAGGTTGACTCTTAAACCATTATCAATGAAAGATCTTCGAACATCTACACCATTGACTTTGCCAGATAAGTACAAAGGTTTTATGTGCCCATGCACAACATCATCTTCATCTTTATCAGTAAAAGATATCACTGCATGACATTCTGCAGGATTATTCTCTATGTGATAGATTTCAGCTGCAGCAATTTCAGCTTCAAACTCCTGAGGACTTGACAAAGCTTCGATGAGTGCTTCCCGAAGATCTTTTGACAGATTCAAAGCATCCAAAATTGATAACTTGGCTGGTACTTGGGCCAAGTGTTTCAATATATCATACTTTTGATCTAGAGGTCTGCGTTTCCCAATAGGAATATGCGGTTTAGCAGGTACCTTGGAAGTAGATGCTTTGGAAGCTAATGCATCTTGTATTGAAGTTGGCAACATCCTTGGTTTTGGAAGATTAGACTGATTAGATCCATTTACTTGCTGAGATAAAGAAGATGGAACCTTTAATCGGTCTTCCAAAATAACTGTGCCAAAACTGAGTTGGCCATTGGCAGAAGAACTTGCTTGTTCTTTTTGAGCTCGCTGAAAGGCTCTACCATGAGTTTCTGTTGCATATACAGTGCTAGCAGGGGTAAAATTAGAGTAGTGGCTTCGAAAAGATCCACGTCTTCCCATGTATCCTGAACCTCTAGAACTTCCTCGGATTCCCTTATTTGATACAGGGAATTCAGGCTCATCAAGACTGGAATATGGATCTGTTAATTGAATCATATTAACAGAACCAAAGATTAACTCTTCGTCTGATAAAGACTCTGCCTGGTTAGCCTGTTTAGGCTGTGCTGTTTGGTGGGACGGTGCCCGTGGCTTTGAAGTAGATGGCATGAAATCTGCAAGAGTCAAAGACAATTTAGGCTTTGATACATACTCATCTTCTCCTAATTCCTCTTTCTTCTTTGAATTGCACTGCCCTTTTGAGGATTTGTCTTTTGATGGAGGCTTTACTGCAGCTTTTGTAGGAGACACAATTGGCTTCTTCAATTGTGTTTGAAAAATGGAATGGGTCCGATTGATTGTCTTTCTGATCATCCAATCATCATATTTTTTCGCAGTTTTGCTTTTGACTTCCTGCCACTCGCCTCCTTCCTCTGGATCTGTAGCGGTAATACACGCTACATGAGCTGAAGAACGCTTCAATTTGACTTGTCCCAAGTCGACCATCTTTTACAGGAGGTCTTTAAAGAGAAAACACTCCTGGATGGGATGCCCCAACATTTGATGAAAGGGACAATAATTGGGACGGTCTTCATCCCCTTCCTTGTTTGGCCTCTTGGGCACTGGTAATTGAACCAAATTATTTTCCAGAGCTGAAATGAAGTAACCAGGAACTTTCTCACTTCGGAAAGAGTATGTTTTACTCTTCAAATCCTCAAATTGTTTTCTTTGTTGATCTCTTTGATCATTTGGACGAAACAGCCTTTGTTGTTGGTGTTCAGGAGGTGGAGCCCTTCGAGAAGATGAAGGTTTTGATGTAGAAATAGGTACAGGTGCTTGTTTAAGCATAACTGTAGCAGTTTCTGCTTTACCCATTCTACTTCCTGGAGCTGATGGAATTATACGAGATTTAACCTTAGCCTGTATAAGGGAATCTTCAATCTGTTGAGCGATTGAAGTAAGGTCTCGAAACCCTCCTGTGTATTTCACAGGGATCAATGGCGTGCATAATTCGTCACGCAAATTTTCCACATAGATTGGCAACAGTTCCACCTGAGGGAGTGCTAAACTCAGGGAATACGTTAATCCCTTCCAACGAGCAATGAAATCAGAGACTCTTTCATTCTCCCTTTGCTTGCAGTTTGTAAGATCGAAAACTGTCGTTTTTGGAAAAGTTGAGCTAAACTGAAGAAGGAATTTTTGATGAAGATCCTCCCATCCGATGACTGACCGAGATTGCAAGCTTGTATACCAGACAAAAGCTGGTCCTTGTAAGGTTTGCACGAAGCATATGAGTTTCACTGCTTCTTGCTGCTCTGGAGTTCCCATCATAGGATCACAACAAGACACGTAATGCGTCAAATGTTGTTCAGGGTCGCCTGATCCATTGAAAGTAGGGAAAACATGGTTTCCAAAACTGGATGGAGGAGAAATTGAATCTACCCATTCATGGTAAACTTTCTTTTCAGGTTGAACGTGCGCCCGTTTCCCTTCCATAGTTTCTAACCGAGCTGTTAATGACTCAATAGTAGTTATTAACTTTTGAGAAACATCAGGTTGAACTTGGTTTTGGGTAGGTGCAATGAATGGAGCTTGGACAGACGTGGTGGTTGGTGCTGCAACTGATGGTAGTGCTGCCAACCGTTGTTGCGTTTGACCCGTAGGATTATACCTCTGAGGGTGTACTGATAAAGGAGGATATTCCTGATCCATCTCAGTAGTTACAACAAATTCCTTCGGCTGTCGGACTTCAGCATTCTTAAGAAGAAGACTACTCAGAAGTAGTTATGCATTCAACCTTCATAATTCTTTCATTTCTTCCTCCTGTTGTGCAAACCTTTTCTCTTATGAGAGAGATTGACCTCCTTTAGAGGAAGGGTGAGAAGTAACCTGATTATTTCCTTTCCCCTTATTGGATCCTTTTCAGAGAGGGGGAAGTGGGTTACTTGAAGGAATACCCAGATTTTGGGTAAGCCTTTGATTACGTGTGCGCACACCTTATTCATTTAGGTCTGTGTGCGCAACTTCTTGAGCAGGAACCTCTTTGTCTGATCCCTCTGATTGAGCCTCATCTGGTGAATCAGCAGCAATGGCATTGATGACATTAATGGATGCATATTGCATGGAATCCTTTCTATCAGCATTTCTGTGATATTGTCTTCTTTCATGTCCATGATGAGACATGGAATTCCGTTGACTTGATCCCTCAGGAACTTCTTGGAGAACCGTCACTTGGAGAGAATCTCCTGATATCTTGGCTCTTCGTTCCTCTTGAGGCTTATTCCTTAATCGAGAGAATACTGACTTTCTCTGAGGGAGGGATTGAGGATTTGAAAAAGTCCCCAGTCCAGTGGACTGGGGATGTTTCTGCTGCTTCCGCTCAACTCCTCGAATCCCATTTGTTGACTCCGAGGGTTGGGTTAGAGAAGTCCCCAGTCTGACAAGCTGGGGTGGCTCTTGACATGCGACGTCTGTGATCTTCTTAAAAGATCTCTTAATCTTGCGAATCTTAGTTCGGAAATTAGCTGGATGCATTAACCTGTATCCACTTTTATCACCTGGTTCAACATACCGTTGGATGATTTCCGAAACTTCTGTCATTTGATGACGTGTTTGCTCCAGACGAGAGGCCTGTGCAATATTCTCACCTGCTTGATGTAGGAGAAATTCAACAACTTGTTCTCTATATGCTTGATTTTGAGAGGAACTAGTTGAAGCATGTTCTTGAGCAAGCTTTTGATTATGAACAAAGCCCATTGACTGTGGCCGGCCATGGGCAATAACATTGCATGAGACCATTTTCGGCGGGCTTTGCTGACTGGAAAGAACTGTGAAATGTAGTGCTCCGTGAACACCCCATCCTCTGATATGAACATCAGATAGAGCATTGGCAATTAACTGACGCAATTTTCTTAGTGCGCCAAAGCATGAACGTGGAAGGGTTCTCTGTTGCTTTTCAGCCTTCAGATACTGAGAGACTGATAGAGATGCAAAATCAATCTGGCATTGTAACCCTTCTATTATCTTAATATGATTTTCATAATCACCGTAAGATAATACTTTCTTATTCAATTGACAAAGAGTCTTCCATATGTTGAGACGAATTTCATCGATTTCATCATCCATCAACATCTTTGGAATGTCGTACTGGGAGTTAGCCAAAGGCCAAAACATGACTGGTACTTCACCTTTTGCCAGTTTTTTCCTCATGTTCAGCATTTCCTCTTTATCATTAAATGAAGATTCTTCTACCTGTTTTGACCAGAGTTGGTGTTTCCTTGTTGCTTCATCGGATTCAACAAGATTGGTAGAGAGATCATTAATCAAACTAGAAGATGCATGACTTAGGGGTGGTTCGGAGAATGACCTACACCCTAGGCTATCTTCTGATTGAAAAAGTACTTCACTTGTTAGCGATAAAGCATCAGACATGACTGGTTTCGCATTTGCAAGTACCTCAAGATAAGAGGGCTTTCTCGGCACTACATTATCCACTGGAGTATTTTCCAGGCAATGTGAATCACTACTGCGGAGAGGACTTTCGCAGCGAAGTTCATCATCATGGGGAGGACCACCATAATGGGTTACAGCAAAAGTTGAAATCTCTTGCTCCTTGGTCATCTGACCACACAGAGGGTTTCTGTGGCTCTCATCTAAAGAAGAAACTTCAAGATTGACCGAACTTTCATGAAGCAATCCTTCATGAGGAAGTGTATGTTGAAGACCTTCAAAATTAATGTTCCCGTTATTGGGAACTGAGGGAGTAGAATCTTGAATTCTGACAGATAAATGTCTGAGGGCTTCAAGAACTCCAGCATCGAGCAAGGCCTTGTTGCAGATTGGCCTTTGATCTCCTGACTGTGCTGGGAGGATCTTTTTCTTAGATTCCTTCTTACTCACTTTAGAAACCACTTGTTGACAAAAGTGGTTACTCTGAGCAGGTGTATGTGCCTGATCAGGAAAGATGGTCAGGTTAGGCTGACGATCTCCACTCAAATCAGGTGTATGTGCCTGACTTGGTTGTCAGTATGATATGGGGGAGTATGCCCCATAACCCTCTTGGACTGGAACAGATGTGTGTGTCTATTCCGGAGTGAATCGTTGATGTGTCACTCCACTTCTAGGGATAGATTTATGTGTCTGTCCCTGAGATGATGCTGAAGCTATTATGATATCCTAGCAAGCATCCAGAATATGAGCAGGAATTTGCTTCTGCTCTATCACCATTGACAAAATATGTTTGGTGACTTCAGCCGCCGGAACGGGGATATACGTCCATTCTGGGCTTGGAGTAGGTGTATGTGCCTGCTCCTATCCTCCTTTTCCTGTCAGTGAATCCTGACAGTACTCAAGTATGGAGGCAGAGAGTTGAGTCTTCCTCCTGTTTGTCGTCGGGGCTTTCCGACTGACTTCTCCGTGTGCTACCAAGCGAGACTGTTGGTAGGCTTGATTAGTATTTGCAGGTGTATGTGCCTGCTGATTACACTTCTCCAAACGCGGTTGACGAGATCCATCATATGTAGTCAGACGAGCCTGCTGACTAACTAGTGATGTATAAGCAGGTGCATGTTCCTGCCTATGGTACTCCGCCGGAATTTCCTGGTGGGATTGGCGTGATGCTGCGAGACGAGTCTTCTAGACAGCGGAATTAAAACAGACAGGTGATTGTTCCTGCTCGTTATTTGCCACCAAGTTAGGTTGGTGGACTTCTCCGGAGATGGCAGGGATGACAACCTGCCCATTGTTAACCGGATTCCGTCTCTGGCGGTTCATCTTGCCTGCTCGGGTTCGAGGAACCTGAGATGAATGCCTGGAGTCGGTACCCTCATCATGTTGAGGGCGTACTACCGCACGAGTCTGGCGGCGATTGTTGATGGGAGCCCTCGAGAAGGACTCTTGTCTTTTTGAATTAAGGCCCTGCGGGACCTGCTCATTCACTTCCTCAGAGTAAGGGAGTGAATGGAAATTGCGTTCTGGGGATAACGACCCGAAACGGTTGGAGACGGTAGTCAGCACCGCCTGCTTCTTGATCGCTGGTCGCCGTTGTCCAGACGACCAGGTAGAGTTGTTAACTTGGAGGGCTTGATGAGCAGCCTCTAGAGTTGGGATAGTACCGTTGCGACGGTACTCCTTAACCAGTGCATTAGAAACCCAGTGTTGAAGACGCTGAGTTGGTGATGTCATCCTTAGAGCGGACGACGTTCCAGCAGGAGTAGCAGCATTGGTTTTCACAGCAGCAGACCTCACAGTAGAGGTGTTCACAGCAGCAGTATTCACAGGGGTGAATTTAAGAAAAGCCATTTTGCAGAAGATCTTGAGAAAAGAGTGCCTGTTCCATATAATAGACATAATCAAGATGAATCTGGCCACTGCATCTTTTGGATGAGCACATGTCAATGATTGATTTGTTGGCCCAAGGAGCCTAACAAATAAGAAGAATATCACTTTAACTTGGTTAAGTATTCACGTCGGGTTCACCATTTTTTGTTTCGCACGGATTCCGGGGATGACCTCCTGGACAGGAGATTCAAACGTTCCGATCGGTTTCTAGTGCGATTGTTCATAGAACCGGAAACATCCAATGATTCCACATCCGTTTGGACCTACTTTCTGAAGGTAGGCGCTCATTAGTTTGTGGACTAATGAGGCTTAGGAATTTGCATTGGTCGAGAGGATGGGAGGTCGGACTCATCACACCTTTTTGAGGGGAATTATTGTCTACTCCGGGACTCTCTTTATAGATTTAAGTTATGTTCGTGAATCCTTATTACATTACCAAGTATAAAATGAGCTTTCCTTTAGTTTTAACAATTAATGATTAAATATGCAAGAAATTTAGAGAATCTTTTATATTTATTCGAGGTTCTTTATCAATAGAGAATCATCTATATCTGTTTAGAGATTCTTGGTCAATGGTATCCTTCAAAACATTTATATAAAAGTCTCTTGGTCATTATGATGACCAGGCTGGTTTTAAAGCCACTCAGTGGGGCACTTGAAGTTTATCGTCATTCAGAAGGACAGAGATTATTTCAAAGTTGGGATCAAACCCATAAATGGGCTACCTACGTATCCTTTGTTTTGGAAAAGGAATCAGAACCCACGTAGTTCGAGTAATGAAGTATGATGTTTATGATTGATGGCTCAATGAAGAATGTCATAATTACTTTTACACTCTAAGCTCATGTGAGTCATGCTCGGTGTGAGAAACAAGAGGTATTGGTAAAAATTAGACAATTGTGCCATGAACGATGCAATCATAAGAAATTGTTTGGGGCTTATGTATGTATGACTGCCCAAATAGATGAAGGTTTAGGATTTACTTTTAGGGAAAAAATCCATGAACAGGGTCCATAAAGGTATATGTGCTTCATGGAGATTTGAATACTCTAATCTTGGGGCTTACTCCTAAGGAGGATGCCCAAATTAGGAGGGGACTTATGATTGGGTTTTAATCCTAAGAAGGATGCCCAAAATTATGACTGGGACTTATTCCTGAAAAGGAGGCCCAGGTTAGGGGACTTGGGGCTTACTCCTGAAAAGGAATCCCAAGATTTTGACTGAGTCTTATTCCTGAAAAAAGAGACCCAGGTTAGGGATTAAGGTTTGGGGATTACTCCTGAGAAGGATGCCCATATTTGAGATTGGGGCTTACTCCTGAAGAGGATGGACACGTATTTGAGATTGGGGCTTACTCCTGAAGAGGATGCCCAAGTATTTGAGATTGGGGCTTACTCCTGAAGAGGATGCCCAAGTTTGGTAACTTTATGAATTTGGGGCTTACTCCTGAGGAAGATGCCCAGATTAAAGGACTTATAACTGGGGATTATTCCTGAAAAGGAGACCCAGGTTAAGGATTCTCTCATCTTAAAGGATGAGGTTGAATGAACGAACTCTCAATCTTTGGTGACATAAAGATGTATAAATCACTAGGTTTTGAGAGATATTCCACCGAATTCCTTTCAGATAAGGAAGTCAAATCAAGAAATCATGCCATAAATGGATTTCAAGAGTATCTTGAAGACTGAATCTTGAATAGGAAAGGTGAAATGGCTTAAGAGGGGTAAAATGGGAAAGATGGGCACCCAAAAAGGTAGGGGCGCGCAAGTCTTGAAAGGCGCGCAAGTCTTGCGTGGGCGCGCAAGTATTGGCCGCGCAGGTATACCTGCGCGACACATGGTGTACTTGCGCGATTTTCAACCAGCATTGAAATACTTGAGCGACTCTTTATTAAACCCTTTAGAATCCTCTTGAAGTTCTTCCAGAAAAGGGACGCGCAAATTCTATTGAAGGAATAAGGCGGCGCACAAGTATGATCAATTCCCTTAAGGGCTGTCCATTTAGGAGTGCAAGTGTTGATGAGTTTCAACACTTAGGCCTTCCTCCCTCTCTTTAGATCTTCCGTTCTAGGTAAGAAATTACCTTAGAAGTGTTCCGGAAGCTTTGAGAAGAGACTTGGGTGTCGGGAGCTTCAATCCGAGTTTCTGGAAAAAGATCCTCGAATGGGGGGCCCACAGGGTCTATTTATAAACAAGAGAAGACCCCGGGTGGTTACCGGGAGGTTATCACTTAGGTCGCGCAAGTCACTTGCACGACCAATAGTGTCGTGCAAGTGTACTTGCGCGACAGTGATATAACTTGCGCGGTGCAGTTGTTGTTGATCCTTTCTTCCTTCCTTTGTCGATTTTTGATGTTTTCTTCAAAGGATGAATCACTTTGAGCCCAGATATTCCCTTTTCTGATCTTTAGATTCTGTGACGAAAGGAGCGTCAACAATATTACTTCAAAATAAATAGAGATTATTTTTTAAAAAAATTGAAAAGGATAAATAATAAAAAATGAAAATGGAAGTCAAAATTTGATTAAAGTAAATTGGGATGTTAAGAGATGATTATTATTAGGTAAAAAGAGTTTTATATAAAAATATCATGTTAAGAAATAAAAATTGGTTTATGAAATTGAAATACTAACGATTTAGATTAATATGAAATGACGAATCATTAAATATATTAATTCAACTATTATTCATGTTGATAAGGATGCTGATAAACGAAAAAAAAGATTTTTGAAACTGAGAAGAAAAAATATAAAATCAAATGTCGTTGGAATAATGTAGGTGGAGAAAATGGTAATCATTCAACACAACAATTTAATCATAATTGTTATTTAGAGAAATTTATATGTTAATAAAAACATTATTCGATTACCACCTCAAAATAATGACATGATTTTAGAAGAATCCAATAAAATATGGAAATATATATTTTTTAGAATACTTGATGGAATGTAAAAATATGCTCAGATCAAGGAGGATAAACAGTCAATATTCTAGACAATGTCAATCTATAGAGTCAATGAGAGTGTTTTACAAAATTACTTAGATACATAAACACAACTAAGAATTGAAAACAAAGTTAGACTATAATCGAGTTAGTAATAACATTTTATTCACAGAAGTATGTTTTGGGGATACTGTTGGGGTTTTGGTGTGTTTAGAAACAAAGAATATAATTGATGGTAAAATAGTTATTACCAAGTCTTAAAATAGATCTCGAATCAAGGGGATAAAAAAATAATAGTGGTTTGACGCTTATAAACAACACCAACATTCAAAAAATTTATTTAAGTAAAGAACACCTTTGAGAGGTTACAAAGAAGTCTATAGAAGATTTGATTAAAATGTAAGCACTTCAAACAAATTTCTATCATTTATAACATCTAAAATTTATCTTTTTCCAAAAAATTTAATGTTAAAGAAATAGGTAATTAAAAAACTAAAATGGTATTAAGGTCGAATTTAAGGCTAGAAAGTTTTAGAATCCACAGATCATAAATAGTTAATGGTCTTCTCACATTAAAATTGAATCAAAAAAATAAAAAATATTAAAAAATATGATCGTTGGTATAAGGACCCATGCTTTACATACATTGTTATTACATCATAATTTAAGCATACGTATTACAAAATATAACAAAAACATGATAAGACCGTATAGGTATAGTGTCTTTAGAAACTGGTAAACATAAACAACTAGTTCATAAATCATCTACATTGTCTCCCGTTTATTTCATCATATCTAGAGTCCCTTTTGGGAGATCCTACTTAATAACCTTCTTCTTGACCTGTGGAAAATAAAAAATACAAAGGGTCTTCTCAAATGCTGAGTAAGGGAAAAAAAATAAATATCAATCATATCATATTCATAAGAACATAACATTTTGAAAATCTTATCTTGCAAAAGAGATCATAATATCCTAACATGGGATAAATCATAGTAGTGAAATTTAATCACAATATTCATAAAAAAGGCATGAAACTTTGTGGAATACACACATAATCATAGAAAACCATTTCATATTAGTCAATAATCATTTCCAAGACCATCATAGCGAACAAAGTCCATTACTGAACCGAGTTCACTCGTCGTTCCTTTCATGTATCACTGAACCGGATTAACATTCCATTCCATCCATGTCTAGCTCATGAGATATAAATCTTTACCAAATAAATTTGAGGGAGATATTGGTGCCACTCATATCATAATGAAACCATTCTTATGTGTGCCACAAAATCATTAATCATACATCATAGCATAACCCATTTAATAAAAATAGGATTCTTAAACATCATTCCATCATAACATAATCCATATAAGATAAAAGGACTTGATAAAAATAATTCCATCATAACATAATAAAATTAATGTAATAATATGGATAGAAATATAACCCTATATTATCTTATATGGAACATAATTTTGATAAAACACAGGAACTCCATTCTTGAGGAAAATATCCTTTTTACTTCAAAAACATTTTTCCTTTCTCATCATGTCATAAAATTTTAAACAGAAGGAAGTTAATGGAAAATAAACTTAAAAACTTGTAAATTAATCTTCATGGAAATAATTTTCTATGAAATCATAAAAATCCTTTCATGTTGTATAAGTTAAAAAACATTATTCTAGTTATTTGGCCGGAAAAGACAAAAAGTATCTCGTACTGAAAATGACAAACGATTCCTTTCATAACTTTTACTAAAAATTCACCAATAGGTAAAATCGGATTTAATAAATTTTAGAAGGATATAAATAATATTACATATTGAGGAAACATGGATGTGGATGATAAATATTTTGAGTCAATAAGGTTTTCCTTATGACTTTTCCATTCCTTCTTATTTTGAAAATCATAAACACCTTATACTTATGAAAATCGATATTTTACTTCCTTAAGTAAAATTGTCTTCTTTAAGGAAATTTACCCTAATATAGATTTTCTTATACATATCAACATTTTTTTCTTAAGAATAAAAACCGGATTCATACCCAAAACCCCAAAATCATATAATGTCAAGAATTGGAGTATTCTGTTTTTAGGATCCGAATTCTGATTAAGAACTGTAATGAAGTTCTACTCTGAATTCTAGATACAAACTTTCAGGAGTTTGACTCCGAACTCTTATGAAGTTCGACTCTAAACTTTCATGAGTTTGACTCCAAAATCTTATGAATTTTGACTCTGAACTTTCATAAGTTCATCTCCGAACTCTTATGAAGTTCGACTCCGAACTCTTATGAACTTCGACTCTAAACTTTAATGAGTTTGACTCCGAACTCTTATGAATTTTGACTCTGAACATTCATAAGTTCGTCTCCGAACTCTTATGAAGTTCGACTCCGAACTCTTATGAAGTTCAACTCTAAACTTTCATGAGTTCAACTCTGAACTCTTATGAAGTTTGAATCTAAACTCTTAGGAAGTTTGACTCCGAACATTCATGAGTTAGACTACGAACTCTTATGAAGATCGACTTCAAACTTTCATGAGTTAGACTCCGAACTCCTATGAAGTTTGACTCCGAACTTTTACTAGTTCAACTTCAAACTCTACAAGTTCATATTCTGAACTCTGGTGAAACCAGACTCCGAATTTCCTTAGAAATTCAGACTCCGGACATCTACAGACTTCAGGTTCTAAATTCCTATAAAACAGAATCTAAACATCTTTTTATTATAAACTCCAAATTTCATTTTTGATTAGACTCCGAACTTTTATTTACTTACATTATGAATTCTAGTTTTACTTATGCTTACACTTGTTTCATTGTAAAACAATGTCGTGCTATCAATTACACATGTTTTGTTATAAAATGATGTCGTCCATTCTGTTTCTAATTAATCGTTGGTTTAGTAACACATGTACATGTCCCTCTGATATTCAAGGAAAATATGACCGTTGAAGGAGGGAGATGACCGTTGGAAATTTTCCTATAAATAGGATCTCATTTGAAAGAGCTCTACAAGAAGTTGATCACTCTAGAGATCACACGCTGTTAAGGTGACTTCTAGAGAGAGAATCTTTTCATGCTTTGTTCATACTGAACCGCTCGTTCAGATTTCTTCGTGCGACTCCGAATGTTGGTGATTACATTCGAGGGCTTCCGGGGATAGGAAGACAGTGGTTCCGACTACCTTGAAGTTCGAGGGCTTCCTTGCTGAGGAAGACAGAGGTTCCAACTACCTTGATGTTGAGGGCTTGCGGGGATAGCAATACAGAGACACTGATCTTCGTATTGAGGGCTTACCCTAGTGTGGGTAAGACAAAATTTCTTGAAAGTATAAATCAAGGTACCTTTATCCAAGTTTGTTGTATTCCCTTCTCTTTCGGTTAAAAGAGTTATTGTTTGTTACTTTTAGTTGTACTACTTGTTTTTCTGCTGCATATTGTATTGTAAGGAAAGTACAATCCTCTTATATTTCCATGCACTTGTACTCTGATTCATTTAGATTCTATACGCTTTAAGGTAGAATCTCTTACTATAAACTCTAGTTAAGTTTCAATTTCCAGATCCATATTTCCAGAACCTACTTTCGGAATCACATTCCAGATACAAGCATGTACATCGAACTAGAAGTTTGTAACTTCATACCTTGTTCCATTTCTCCAATTGGTATCAGAGGTGTTATGAATTTGTGTAGTTTAACTTTGTTAAACATAGATCTTTCCTTGTCTAAGGAAATCTTTAAAGTGTACAATTCACCCCCCCCCCCCCCTCTTGTATATTGAGCATCTACATCATTATTTCGATCCTACAATTGGTATCAGAGCAGGTTTCTGAAATACTTATACTAACATATAAGTTTTTCGTGCTCACTTTTTCATTAATCTTCATCCTTTCTTAGAAATACTTTGTCATTCAAAATTTTCATTCCGATTTTTCATTCTGAATTTGTTCATTGCAAACTTTGTGGTTATGAACTTTTCCTACTAACAAGTTTGGTTGTCAAAGCCTTTCTTAGAGATGGCAGGAATCAACGTTGGATCTATTGATAATCTAAACCCTACAAGACCACCAATATTTGATGGGAATGATTATGAGTACTGGAGAGATCGAATGAATACTTTCATTATCAATACATGAGTGGATAACTTTTTTATTCTTACTAGTGATTATAAAATTCCTGATAAGGAAGTAAGAACTTTTACTAACCAGGAAAAGAAAGAATATCAACTCAATTATAAGGTACGCAATACTTTACTATGTTCAATGACTAGAAATATATATATCCAAATTTCTTCTTGTGAAGCAGCTAATTGTATCTAGAAGAAGTTAGAGGTTACATACTTTGGCACTTCTAAAGTGATTGAAACTAGAAGAGCTATGCTTAGAGGTGAATACCATGGCTTCAATTTTCCTTATGGTGAACCAATTTGTAATGTTCAACAGAGATTTATGACTATAGTGAATAGTCTTCAGTCTATGGGAGTGAAAGGGTTAGATGATGAAGCTCTTGTGGATAAGATAATTGATATTATTCCTAATGAGTGTGTTGGCACCAAAATAGTGCACGGAAGGAAGGGACGGAAAAGAAGACTGGCCCGCTGCCTCACGAAGCACCGAGGCGAAGCACCCCTGGCATCATGGTCTCACGAAGCTCCAGAGGCAGTAACTCTCCGAGAACGCATTTGATGTTCGCGAGCCTGCCGCAAAGCTCCGGAGATGGTAACTCTCTGCGAACGAGTTTGATGTTCGCGAGCCCGCCGCGAAGCACCTGAGGCAGCGCGCGAGTTCTGCTTCGCAGCGCCCCTTCCCTATAAATACTATACTCCCCCTGAGTCCTGGGGACGAACAATCCGACCTTTCGGCTTCTCCTCTCTCGAATCGCGAAGCACCCTTTTCCCCCGGGAATCATGAGCTCTGCGAGGTACTTCTACTTCGCGTGACACCTTTGCTTTGTCTCGTTTTAAGCCCCTCTTCCGGGAGGGATGCCCTTTGCGAAGCTCAAGGGCATTTGTGAAGGAAGGGGATTCCCAAGGGAACCCAGAAAGCCGCATAGTGTTTATGATTCGTGAAACATCCAACCTGAACTAGTGATCCCTATGCTAAGGCAGGATCACTACACATCGTGAAGGACACTACTTCGCAGCACCCTGCTTCGCGAGGCACCTCTTCTTCGCGAGGCAGTGCTCCACGAATACTGTTCCACTTCTCAAAGCACCCTCCACTCACACCTATTCCCCATGCTAAGGCCAAGGCACTCCACTTCGCGAAGCACACTCTTTTTCGTGGAAATTCCTCTTCCCGTGCGACCCTCTATGTATGCACGATGTGATTTCAAAGTCCCATGGACAATACCACTCATAGCGTTGCTTCATCTAATGCTTCTTCGCATAGGCACGCTAACGGCTATTGCTTCTTCACATAGCCACGCTAACGTTGACCCCTCGATGGTTCGCTCCACAACCCCCCTTGACCATGGCCTTTCCAGTACCTTCCCTTCCCCAAGGATCATAGGGTACATGTTATGTAAATCTTAAGGGTGCGGAGTGAACCCACCTCGTCCGAGCTGAAGGACGTTGAACTGCCAAGCACCACGTCCTTAACACATGACGTTAGACTGTGACCCGACCTCGTGCTTCGCATGCAGGGTCCCCCCCAGCTTGAACATTTTTTACGCCACTCATCTCCACAGGAGTGGAATCACCCCTCCACAAGGGATGATATCCTTCTTATTGGAGTGGCGTATGTTCTCAGGAGAAGGGCAACCCTAGTTCCCCAACGGATGGCTGCACTCCTGCATATCTATACTTCCCCACTACCAAGGCCAGTGGAGGGTGTGATAGGGAACGAGGCACCAACAATCATTGGTCCCAAATCCCTATTTCGCTGCGCTTTGCTGCACCTCGGGCCTCCATCCTGGTGTAAGTCCCAGCACCATGGGTCTCCTAATGCATAAGCCCCTCTTCACTTCTCACGGACGCATCCTTCACGACGTGATCGTCAGGTCCTTGCAACCTCTTGTTCCTCACAACGAGCATGACTCACGTGGGATTAGAGTGAGCACCGACCCTGACCCCCACCCTTAGCAAACTACGAGGACTTTGATCCATGTCAAGGTATGGTACGTAGGAAGCCTCCATGAGGTTCAAGCCACATTACTCGGTCGTTCATTCACATCGAGTTTCGCCCTCGTCCAACATGACATTAAACTGCATGCCCTTGTCCCGTATGACATTAAACTACATAACCATTTGAACTACGAGGTCTTTCATCCATGTCAAGGCATGGTACGTAGGAAGCCTCCAAAAGGTTCAAGCCCACCCATCATCTAATTCACATCGAGTCCCATTTGCGTCCAACATGACGTTAAACTGCATTTCAGTCCGATGACAAGCCGTTGTGACCACCAGAACTACGAGGACTTTGATCCGTGTCAAGGCATGGTACGTAGGAAGTCTTCCTGAGGTTCAATCCCAACAATCATTGGCCCGGACCGTCTCCTTGTCGGTGTGCCAAGCCCCCCATTCCCTCCCGAACTACGGGGACTTTGATCCATGCCAAGGCATGGTACGTAGGAAGCCTCCCATAGGTTCAAGCCCAACTCCCATCAGACCAAGGTCCCTCATTTACATCGGTTCGCCGACACCCACCGCCATTCCGAACTACGGGGACTTTGATCCATGCCAAGGTATGATACTTAGGAAGCCTCCATGATGTTCAAGCCCATCGCCCATCATTTATTCACGTCATAATTCACTATCGTCACACATGACGTTAAACTGTATTCCATCAATCCTTTGAACTACGAGGACTTTGATCCATGTCAAGGCATGGTACGTAGGAAACCTTCCCAAGGTTCAAGCCCACCACTAGTGGACCCCCGAGTCTACTTTCACATCGGTTCACCGATGAAACCCTTTGATCTATGACGTATTTGATCCATGTCAAGCCATGGTACGTAGGAAGCCTCCCCGAGGTTCAAGCCCACCTCTCATCGGACCAAGGTCCACCTTCACGTCGGTTCGCCGACGAAGCCCCTCTGAACTACGGGGTCTTTGATCCATGTCACGACATGGTACGTAGGAAGCCTCCACGAGGTCCAAGCCCACCACCACTAGGACCCTCCTGGTCCTCCCCATTCATGTCAGTTCGCTGATGATGCCCATCGGACCAAGTTCCACCCTCATGCCGGTTCACCGACACCATCCCGAACTATGCGAAATTTGATTCCCTACCACTGGGATACGTAGGAAGCCTCTTCAAGGCTCAAGCCCAGCTTTACCATTTCCCTTGCAATGGTCCCTTTCCATTCCCCCCTCCACTTCATCCGCCTATCCATCATCCACCCAGATTCTTGCCCGGACCGTCATATCCCGGTGACACCATGTCGGTACGCTCCTCTTCATAGCCGCCCATGGGCTGGTCCCAGTATCGGCACCCCTTCAAGGGAAATCCCTCAGTCCGATCCATTCTAGCTAATGCTCTGATCGGGATGATCTGTCTTCGCTGGACGTTAAACTCACGGCGTACCCTGTGTTAAACATGGGAAGTTGAGGAAAACCTCATATATGTGTCTATGGAATATAATTCCCCACCCTCGATTTGGGATGCCTCGGGCTTCCACGCCCTCAAGAAGCCCTGTGACCAGGGATAATAGACAGACATGCCAGGCCCCAGCATCCAGACACGCTATTGATGCCTCAACGTGACTACTCCCCCGACTGAAGGTTGCTGCCCTGACCGGACCCTTTGGAATGTCCCGACAGAAGCAGTGTAATTAACCGGAGTCCATGGAAACATGGAACTGAGAAGAGTTTCATGAACAACGTATTAAATCTATGAGACAGACCCGGACTAGGTGACGAGTTCTGAGGAGGAATCCACGGAAGGAAGAACCGATATCCCATCATCCCGTTTCGATCATGGAGCAGACGTCCCTGAATAAGGAGCGAATGCCGCCCAACATTGGAAAGCGAGAATGTGGGGCAACAGCGCAGCGCGTCCTCCTCCGCGGACGGACGGATGTGTGCGCCCCGGAGAAATCGTCGGAAACAGAAATGGTGAACCCGACGTGAGATTATTCTCCTCAATGTGGAGATTAGTAGCGTTCGAGACACCAGTAGATTGAAGTGTCACCGGATCCAGATATTCGGTGCCTGGTCCCGCCAAGCAAATAGTGGGCCTGTCGTGAAACTCACCGGACGTTGGGGGAGTAGAACGTGGGGCACTCCATTCTGCAACGTGTTGGCGTGGACCCTTCTTACAGACGTGGAGAATGGAAGGACGTTGGGGCACTGGTTTTTAATCCTTTTCCTCGCAGTGCTGATGAGTTGAACCCTTCGTTTCTCAGGAACCAGGTTGCTGTTACAGAGACATGATCGCCGTCCGCTAGCCTACGCAGGGGCAGGGGAAACATCACCACAGCCACCCCACATGGCGCCGCTACCGCCATGAAGTCTGCCACATCGCGGAATACGGGGTGCCCACGTCCCCTTTCCCCATCAGAGGTCATCCAGTGAAGGGTGATCAACAACCTCGTGCGCAGGTACAAGGAGGAAGGGGTCATCCCTACTCGGGATATGGCCCGCTTGGACCTTGAGGCCTCCAGGCCCCGCTGTCAATGCCGCCCTAACAGGTCGCGCAGGGTGCCCCTTCTCCCCACCCCAACGTTCAACCGTTTCGGGAGCCTATCCCTTGAACACCTTGATGACTCCTTGCCTTACGCTGATGAGGCGGGCGCCATCCGGCTCAGCCCGCTCAGGATCCCCACCCAAGGGCTCTAGGCAAGACCTCCTGGCCGGCCGCATCAGCACCGCCATCCGACTCCGTAGGAAGAGCAGGCAGGCTATGCCCCTGCACCACCTACGCCAACTCGTCTGACCCGACATCAGCGCCGGGCCCGGGCTGAGGACACTCGCCCAGGTGCGTCGACGTCAACAGCTACAGTGGCCCGAGCCACCGCTGATGTGCATCACAGAGTCCCTACATACACTGAGCAGGGGCACTCCTTCACCCAACCAGGATCGAGACCCCAACCACCCCACGGGCAGGCTGGGTTGACTCTCCGGGTAGCAAGCCTGAGTGGTGATCGCCACGAACTAACCCGCAGTGATGTCACCTTGTATGGAGGCCCTCCCTGTACCACTACTCCACAGAGCGTGGGCCTTCCCCACTTCAAAGCTCTTCATGGAGGTATGCCTCATGCTACCCCCATCCCGAAGGAAGACCTGCCCCGCGGCAGTGACGCTCGGCGCGGAAACCATTACCGCGCCCACTATACAGGGTATGGAGTCCATCCTCCTGCCCCCGACCGCCGATCTGAAGGCACTGTCCATCCGGTCCTTCTTCAGTGTGGGGTCCCTCCCTACGTCCTCTCTGCAATGGGTGAAGGTCCTCCTCGCCCCAGCAACTCGAGGAGTGAAGGCCAGCCTCGCTCCGCACACATCAACCATGGAGGTCCTCCCCATGCTCATGCCGATTCCAACAGAGGCTCCGCCCAAATGGGTGTTGTCCATGGAGGTCCTCCCCATGTACCCTTCGACATTTTCCCCGATTCCCCTCGCACCTCGGCCATCTCGAGCGGGGGCCCTCTCCGCCACGGCGTCAGCGCCGCCCCGAGACTACATGATAGGGATCAACCTTGTCCCGAAGAGCCACCCTGGGGCAAGAGAGCGGGTCTTCGCTGCCACAAGAAGAGTCCTGGGAAGTTCCGGGTGGAGATCAAACCTGCCCACTTCTCGGATTCTGAAGAGGAATGCGACTCAGCGATGGAACCTTCTCCCTGCTCCTCTGTATCAAGGACTGGGGTAGGAACCAGGCGTGTTAGTCTCATTCTCCTCGAATATGAGGTCCACCAGATTCCCATCTCTCTCTGCAGGTACATCCAGGAGGAAGAAATCTTGGGAATTCTGCAGGTCTCGACCGTGTAGTCACCACCATTTTCACCCGAAACGCCCTCTACCTCTACCAGAGATCACGGAGAGCTATTTTGGGGGCCAACGTGGTAGAGGGATGACGTGACCTATCGCCGGAAGCCGCGACTCCTGTGCCGAAAGCTGTGGCTATCAGCCCATCATATCGTGACATCGTGGCCAGGTCACCTCACTCTTCAGAGGATGGCCCGGAATTCGGCGGCTAGTCAGCTCTTTCACCGTATTATTCGCCACCGAGTTTACTATCCTAGAGGTCCTCCTCGGTACGGCTACCGGTCCCTCAGCCACCTCCAGTTGACGAGTGGGGAAATTCAGGGCCAGACCCCGAGTCTGAACCCAGGAGCTTCTGGAGCATTCTCGCAGTGGATTACTTCCCGGAGAAGTTCTGGCTGACGTCAGCACTGAACTTTCGCGCACTAGAGTCTCTTACCCCTAATGAAGTGGGGTGCTTTTGTCGAACCCTATGGGCTACACACTTCCTCCTTTGTTACGAGTGGGTGTTGTACCCCAGAAGTCGAGAGCACTTCGAAGAAATCGGCGAGCAATGCCGCCTGATCGACTTGGCCGCACTCCGTATGGCCCAGTACCCTGAGTCTCCAGGCCACCAGAGCGCCCTTCAACGGAAATGTGTTCAGAGTTTCAATGTACTCCGCAGAATCATCAGGGAAGCTACCCCCCATGTGAAAGTCTGTGGTTGGGGACACTATGCCACTCTCCTCTTCGACTCTATCCGACGGCATCCTGATTCATTATGAGACATCGAGGACATGCCCTCGAGAGGGGTCGCAGTCCACATGGATGACGTAGTGGACAAGGAAGATGAGCTTGAATTCCTTGATGGAGACTTACCCCCCGAGGGCGTACCGCCACTGTTGGACCCCTCAGGGAGGGTGACCCGTCAGTAGAGGAACCTTTTAGTCCTCCCCGTACCCACCTAGTCGCTGGTACTTGGTCGAAATACTAGCAAGGGTAAGGAGCACGTTGGAACTGTCAAGCACTCCGACCCGTCTTCCTCTGTGTAGAAAATGGACGAAGATCCCGAGAAGGCCACGTTATGCCAGCAGCTTGCTGAGCAGAAGAGGCTGGTTGACGAACTCTTGGCTGAGCGCGCTACAGAGCGGCGACCCGACTATGGTCATCCCAGGCCGGGGTAGCAGGGGCAGGAACAATTTCTTCCCGGTGAGATGCCTCCGGGAAACCCTGATCATGCTACTTCCATAGACAGGGCAGAAGCTGGAACTTACAGCAAGAGGGCACGATACGTCTCGCCAAACACCCCCCAGACGACGGGGCAATCTGAAGAATCCAGTCCGGGTTCCCCCAGTCGCCCCACAGGTCATTCCACCAGTTGATCCACGAGCTGCCGATGCCATCTAACTTGTTGAAGAACCTGGCAACGCAATTGTGGTTAGGGATCCCCATCAAGACAGGGACCCCCACCCGGATGATCTTATAGCGGCACTCACAGCCCGCCTCGAAGCATTGGAAACGCAGCAGGTGGCGGTCCCACCGGATGGCAAGTCGTATCCCACGTGGGTAGATGATATGCCCGCGCCCCCGGGTTTTGGGAACCCCGCTTTCTCACCCTTCAACGGGACAAGGGACCCGCCGCAGCACTTGGATCATTTTTCTTCCAGGTGTGGCCCCATGCTGGGGACCTCGTCTCACCAAGAAGCCGCCAAGCTCCGATGTTTCGTACAGACATTGGAAGGTCCAGCATTCGTCTGGTACAGCCAGCTCCCTATCAGATCAGTGACCGGTTGGGAGGATCTCCTCCGGCAGTTACTATACCAGTTCAGCTCCACCACGCAGAAGACCAACATTGTGGACCTCTTCAATTGCAAGCAAATGCCTGATGAGCGAGTCACATATTTCATCACCCGGTGGAAGGGACTTACATATTCCCTCGATATGCCACTAACTCAGGAGCAATTATTGACGATGTGTGTGGGGAACGTCAAAACGGAGCTGGTACCCTCCCTGATTACCCAGAACTACCCTAGAGGGTTCAGAGATTTCTCAGATAAGGCTCAGCGCCTTGAGGAAGCTCTGCAACAGGCTAGTCAGGCACGTTCGTTTCCCCCTATGATCCCAGCCAGGAGGACTGCCAGAGCTGAACCCACCACGGTGGCCCAAATAGAAGCCCCTCGGTAATTGGAATTACTGCCAGCGGCACCATCCCTGCAACCCCACAGAGGTCCTCCACCTCAAGTGTAGGCTCCTGCCCAGCAGCGACCGCCTCAGAATCGACAGGTTCCCCCACGCAGTGCACCACCTCCACCTAGGCGAGATAATCAGGCGCCGCCTCCTCGGCAGGCCCCTCCGACCCCTCGTTAGGGCTAGGCCCGTAGGGCCCCCAATTCGGAAAGAAGTCACCAGACTTATTCGTTCAACAAAAATCAGGTCCCTGGCTACTTCCGAAGTGCTCTAGAGCAAGGGATTGTGTGCCTGCCCGAGTGCAGAAGGCCGGCAGAGGCGAATCTCACCGATCACCCCAACTATTGTCCTTATCATCAGATTCTGGAGCGCACCCTCAAGCAATTCTATGTGTTTAAAGACTGGATTCAAGACCAGGTCAACAACAACATAGTTATGTTGGGCCTGGAACCAACACAAGTAGTGGGTGTCTTTGCAGGTTCAGAGATCGGTAGCAACAGCGAAGGAAAGTGGGAGCAGGTTCTCAGCCGCGGATCCCGGAAATATGATGACTGGATGGCTCGAAAAACCTTCGTCCCTACCCATGGTATCATCCGGGTGCACCTGAAGCAGCCGGAACCTTCATAAGACGTAGTCGGTACCTCCGCATCACCTTCACAGTTGACCTCTTCCCAAAAGGGCAAGCAGCGACGACGCAAGAAGAAGCAATGCGCTCCGCCGGTGTCATCGTCATCCCGCACTCTCGACGACTTTATTCCCCATGAAGTGGGGATTCCTCCCAGAATCTTCCCGGTGGTGGATGACTCCTCGAGCGACAGCCAGGGGTATGCTTTAGTTAACACCGTGGAGCTGGTAAAGCCCTATATGACTCCTGGCGAGGGGGAGCACCAGACGAACCTCTCCAACGTTTCTAGACGACGTTAACGTCAGCGGAATCGCAACCATGTCGGTCATTGAGGTACGTCAGCGGACACTTTCAGCCAGGTTGTGCATGCTACTAAGACCAGACAGTAGGCTCAGCGCAGAGCTCAGCACGCGCAACCCCATATAACGCCCTCAGCTCTACCTCCACCGTCGTTTGTGCTACTAGATTAGGGAGAGCTGCCTCGTTCGTACCATAGTCAGTCTCACCCGGCTACAGGCCAGTCTCCGTTGTCCGATCCTAGTCCGGCGTGTACTCTCCAGGCTTCAACTAGTAGGCAGCGGGATGTACCTAGTACTAGCCGACCGCCAGCTCAACCGGTAGGACCCGCTATGCCTTCAAATGCCGAATGACCTCATGTAGGCAGAGGTTCGCGTTTGGCACGAAAGTATGGTGTCTTGAAGCACCTGGTCGGCATTCCGGCAAGGCATTCTATCCTCAAGGCCCTTCGCCTGTCATCTGAAATGCGTGAGGCACTCGCGAAGGCCCTAAGGAGCCCCCTCCAATTTGAGACGGAGATAGAAGCTGCGGAAGCCTTCCATGCCAAGACAATTGAGAATACCGAATGTCGGGCGGTTATCTCATTCTCCGGTGAAGATGAGGACCCTCCTATACAGGGGCACATTCGCCCGTTGTACATCACTGGATACTTCAATGGTGTGGAAGTCCACCGCTGCCTCGTTGACACGGGTTCAGGAATCAACCTAATTCCGACTCGGACATTGCGAAAGATGGGTCTGTCTGAAGGTGATTTAACTCCCTCTGACCTCCGAATCCAGGGGTACGACATGACCGATCAAACCCCAGTCGGCAAGATCTGCCTGAAGACTTAGTTCGGTGGCCTAATTGCCAGCACTGAGTTCATGGTCGTCTCTCAGGACACTGCCTACAACGCGTTGCTGGGTAGGCCATGGCTCCATATGCATGCAGTGGTCCCTTCGTCGTATCACCAGTGCCTCAAATACTCGCTCAACGGTCGAGTAGGCGTGCTCCATGGAGATGCGTCTCCTTTCACCTCTTGAGAGGCCCGCTATCTGGATTCTGATTATTACAAGAGTAAGGATAAGAAAATACTAGTAAGTGAGCATGAACCCGCCCCGGTCACAAGTGATCCCTGGGAAAGCATGGATGCCGCCTACATCCTCCCGATCCATCGATTGGAGGCCACGACCCCCGACATGGGGCAATGTTTTGTTGTCTCGGGTACACAAGGAAGGCATGTTCTCATGTCCAAGAGACGGCAGAAAATCACCTCTTACTCCTACATCAACCATGCTCAGGTAATCCCGGAACCTCCTACCCCTGTACGGTACCGTAATTTCAAGCTTATGACAACAGCGGTGCACCATACATGTCTCTTCTTCCGGGCTGGAATTAACCGACTCAGGCCGACACGTCACCACTTCTTTGATATCCTCAAGCATGGCCCCTTAGGCCGAAGGCCAAATGGGATAGGGTCGACTGCCTTCACTATTATGGTCTCAATGGGAAGTGAGTCTCCTGATATGATGACCATTGTCGCTCACACCGGCACCAGCTGCCCCTCAGGCTTTAATAGCCCAGAAGTACCTCCCGTCGCGGGAAATCCCCCCACAGGTGGAGAGGAAGACCTGGAGGAAGCTCCCCCATCCTTTGAGGAAGGCGTCTCTACCACGGTTGATGAACTGGTACAGGTGAACCTTGGTAGCGAGGCGGATCCGAAACCCACATTGATCAGTGCATCCATGTCCCCCGAGGAGCGGCAGCAGTACGTACACTTCCTCAAACAACACCGTGACGTGTTTTCCTGGAGTTACAATGAGATTCCAGGACAAGATCGCCAAGTAGTCATTCACCGTCTGGGCCTCCCGGAAAACCATTGTGGATTTAAGCAGCCTCCTAGGAAGATGCACCCTTCTCATTGTGCTATGGTTGAGGCCGAAGTTGACAAGCTTATCAAAGCCAACTTCTTCAAGGACGTCCAGTACCCCAAGTGTCTTTCCAACATTGTGTCAGTTAGGAAGAAGAATGGGCAGATCAGATTCTGCATCGACTTCTGCGATCTTAATCAGCACTGCCCAAAGGATGACTTCCCACTCCCGGTGACAGAGTTATTGATTGATGCCACGACCGGGTTTCAAGATCTCTCTTTCATTGATGGGTATTCCAGGTACAACCAGATCCGGATGGCCCCTGAGGACGAGGAGTCCACTTCCTTCAGGGCTCCCCAAGGTACCTTTTGCTACAAGGTTATGCCATTTGGCTTGAAAAATGCAGGTGCCACTTATCAGGGGTCCATGCACCGCATATTCAAGCCGATTCTCTGAACATTGGTGGAATGCTACGTAGATGACCTAATGGTCAAATCATGTCAGCGCCAGGACCACCTCAAAGACCTTGAGAAGGTGTTCGGTTTCCTCCGTTCCCATCACCTGAAGATGAACCCGTTGAAGTGTGCCTTCGGGGTCACCTCTGGGAAGTTTCTGGGCTTTGTTGTTAGATATCGAGGTATTGAGATCGACCCAGAGAAGATCAAGGCCATCAGCCAAATGCCTCCCCCGAGAAACATTTGGGAACTTCGAGGCCTCCAAGGCCACTTAGCCTATATACGCTGATTCATCGCGAATCTGGCTGGCATGTGTAAGCCCTTTTCCCGGCTCATGAAGAAGGACGCCGCCTACGAATGGGATGAGGAGTGTCGGACCGACTTCAAGGAAATCAAGCAGTATGTGCTCCAACCTCTGGTTTTGATGCCACCCATCTTCGGAAATTCGCTGGTCCTTTACGTGACCGCCCTGGAAAGATCCCTCGGTGCGCTGCTCGCCCAGAAGAATAACGAGGGTACTGAGAATAGTCTCTACTATCTCAGCAGCATGCTTCTCGATACGGAGGTCAGATATTCCCCTATCGAAAAGAGCTGCCTTGTGCTCGTCTTCGCCGTGCAGAAGTCGCAACATTGCCTGTAGCACCATGAGGTTCAATTGGTCTCCCGGGTAGACCCACTAAAGTATATCCTGAACTGCCCCATACTGACTGGCCGACTAGCACGGTGGGCGGTGATTCTCCAGCAGTTTGATATCAGGTCCGTACCTCAAAAGGCCATTAAGGGATAGGCGTTGGCAAACTTTTTAGCTGCCCATCCAACCTCCGTGGATCAATCCCTAGACCTGGATTTTCCTGACAAGACGATCCTCTCAGTCGATCATGTCGTCCCGTGTTGGCAAATGCATTTCGATGTTGCCTCCCGGAGCCCCACCGGTAGGCGGCTCAACGATCCCAAGCTCAACAGAGTGGGCCTGGGTATTTTCTTCATTACCCCGGTGCATTCCATCCTTCCATACTCATTCCTATTGTCAGAAGGCTGTACGAACAACGAGGCAGAGTACCAATCTCTCATCATCGGCCTCAAGTTAGCCCTTGAGATCCATGTGCCCCGTCTACATGTGAAAGGAGATTCCGAGCTGGTAATCAAACAGGTTAATGGCGACTACGTCGTCAGGAAACCGGAGCTTGTACCATTGCTGGAGTACACCCTACGTCTAATGGCCCAGTTCTCTTCTCGACTAGAGATTACCCATGTCCCACAGTCACCAAACGGTCAAGCAGACGCCTTGGCTGGCTTAGCCGCGTTGCTCGCAGAACCCGAGCAAGATGATTTGATCATACATGTGGTACACCAGAGATTCATTGCCCCCTTCACCCAAGAGGACAATGATGGCCTACGGGTAAGTCATCTCACTGCCCGACCCTCTACGTCAGGGGTCCCGGGTTCGTCAGACACAGTGTCTGAAGCCACTCCCAACTGGAGGGAACCTTTTATCGAGTAACTCCAAAATGGTCGCCTCCCGGACGACCGGGCCGAGCGCAAGCGAATCCGACGCTGCATGCTGCAATTTACCCTCCAGAGCGGCCCCAGTCTTGAGCAGATCCTTTATAAGCAGAGCTTCGATGGCATCCTCCTTCGTTGCATCCAAGGAGTAGAGGTACCTCAAGTTATGCAAGAGGTTCACGCCGGTTCCTGTGGTGCCCATCAAGCTGGGCCAATGCTGTCCCATCAAATCCAGAGGTTGGGGTACTTCTGGCCCTCTATGATCCACGATTGTATTGGGTATGCCAAGAGCTGCCACGCGTGCCAAGTTTACGCCAACTTCCTACATCGGCCTCCGGAGCCCCTTCACCCCACCAAGTACTCTTGGTCATTTCCGGTATGGGGACTTGATGTAGTGGGACCGTATCCACCGGCAACAGCCCGCCAGTGTAGGTTCATCCTGACTGCTACAGATTTCTTCTCCAAGTGGGCAGAGGCAGTTCCGCTCAAAGAGGTCAAGGCCCGTTCCATTGTCGACTTTGTGAGCTCCAATATTATCCACCAGTTTGGGGTCCCTCACGCCATCCTCACCGATAACGGCACCAACTTCCAAGAGGCTTAACTAAAGAGATTTTACGCCAAGTACGACATCTGTTCGAACCATACCTCCCGCTACCACGTGCAGGAAAACAGACAGATCGAGGCGTTCAACAAAACCCTCTCTAACATTCTGCATAAGATGGTTGGTCAGAACAAGAAATGTTGGCCGGACAAGCTCCCCAACTCCCTCTAGGCTTATCGGACGAAGACTCGCAACTCTACCTAGGTGACCCCATATTCCCTGGTGTATGGAGCTGAGGCCATCCTACCCATTGAGATCCAGCTGCCATCATTACGCACTGCAGTCTATGATCACCAGACATCAGATGAGGTAGCCAAAATCCGTCTAGCTGAATTAGAAGCACTGGACGAGAACCAGCTTCGTGCCTTTCACAATCTAGAAAGGCATCAGGATAAGATAGCAAGGGCCTTCAACAAAAAGGTTCGTCTCCGTTATTTTTTACAGGGTGACCTGGTACTGGCCCTTTGAGCGCCAATGATTCCCGGTAGGAAACCACCCAAGTTAGAACCCAAATGGGAAGGGCCTTATATCATCCATAAGGATTACCCCAATAGAGAATACTCCTTGTTGACCATGGATGGAGAGCGCATAACCCCTCCTACCAACGCCAAGTTCCTCAAGGGATACATTGCTTAGGGAAAAAGGGTCCTACACGACCTTAAACTGCATCTTTGTCCGTCATGATGTTAAACTGCACATTATCATCCAGCAAGACTTTAAACTGCACCTTGGTCCCGTAAACCCTAAACTGTATGGTTATGGTCCCGCATGACCTTAAACTGCACGTTATGGTCCAACACAACCTTAAACTGTAAGGTCCTGCACAACCTTAAACTGCGTCTTCGTCCTGCAAGACGATAAACTGCAAAATGGTCCGAGCTCTATGACCTTAAACTAATATCTCCTCCCATCCTTACTGTAAGACGTTAAATTGCAAGCCAGTCAGGCCTTCCTGAACGAGGCTCAGCCTCAGGCCGCTTGGCCTCCTTGGGCCCCAAGGCCCCCCGTACTACAAGCCAGTCAGGCCTTCCTGACCGAGGCTCAGCCTCAGGCCCCTTGGCCTCCGTGGGCCCCACAGCCCCCGTCCTTACTGTAAGATGTTAAAATGAAAGTCGGCCAGGCCTTACTGACCGAGGCTCAGCCTCAGGCCCCTTGGCCTCCTCGGGCCCACGGCCCCCGTCTTCACCACGACACGTTAAACCGCAAGCTGGTCAGGTCCCCCTGACCGCGGTCCGGCCTCAAGCCCATTGGTTTTCCCTGACTTTCCCTCTTGCGGGATTGTGCGGTATGGTGTGGGACTACGTCCTCATTCACGTCGGATTACTTGTCGTACATTACATATCCCCAAATTAGATGCATCCTCGTCCCGCATGACGTTAAACTACATTTCAAGAACTACGTGTGGCTTGATTCTCATCTCAATGGGATATGTAGGAACGCTCGGACGCCTCGTCTCGAGCCTAGCCCCAAGATTTTCTATTCCACTATCCCCCTGGGAATAGTTTCCTTAGAAGATATTTGTGTAGCAGGGAGTAGGCTTTCTTAGCCCCGCCCATACAACCCCGCTCACACAAGGATTGTAATGGTCACACCATGTGCCCACTCCCGTTCTTCTATCCTCCCACGTCCTCACCGCATGACGCTAAACTGCATGGCCTTCAAGATCTACGTATGGATTTATTCCCATCCTAATGTGATACGTAGGAACACTCGGGAATTTCGTCCGTTGGCCCAGCCCGAAAGCCAAAATCTTCCCCTCGGGTCAAGACATGGTGCACATTTTTGCCCCAACTCATATCGAGCAAGCCTCAACCCGGCTGCACATCCCCCTGGAAATGTTTGCCTCTATCGTGGATGGATATAGCTATGTTTCACCCACTCCTTTACTGGGATTCCATCAATTTTCACACCCAGAGGGACCTCCAAGAATGGTCTGGATGCTAGGCCCCAGGGCTCTCCTACCGATACGGGCCAACACCCCCGAGGTTTTTCAAGCAACAAGACGATACAAGTCCCATGTTGCGAATTTGGTCAGCGGTCGACGCTCATTTGTTACTCCCATATCAGGTCATCATAGGAATGCTGTGTTTTGAACATGGTGAATAGTGTCCTGGATCTTCGGGTCCACCCTGAGATGTCCCAAAAATCGAGTGCAGTGATTCGTTCTACCCCGTCTCGAAGTGACAAACGTCCCCCCGGGTGGTGCTAGCGGTCGGGCCCATGGTCCTGATTCCCCTATAAGGGGTGTACGGTGTGGTGTGGGACTATGTCCTCATTCACGTCGGGATCTTGTACCACGCCGTATGCCTTCCCTTATGAGGCCCAGCCTCAGGCCCCTTGGCCTCCTCAGGTCCCCGACCCCCGTCCTCATGTAAGACGTTAAACTGCAGACCAGTGAGGCCTTCCTGACTGATGCTTGACCTTAGGCCCTTTGGCCTTCTCGGGCCCCTCCACCCAACCTCTTACCTGGGATGTACGGTGTGGTGTGGGACTATGTCCTCATTCACGTCGGGATCATGTACCGCACCATACGCCTTCCCTGACGAGGCTCAGCCTCAGGCCCCTTGTCCTCCTTAGGTCCACGGCCCTCGTCCTTACTACAAGACGATAAACTGCAAGCAGGTCAGGCCTTCCTGACCGATTCCTGACCATCAGGCCCCTTGGCCTTTTCAGGCCCTGGCCCAGGTCATCTCTTATAGGAGTGTATGGTGTAGTGTGGGACTATGTCCTCATTCTCGTCGGCTTCTTCATCGTACCATACACCTCCCTTGTTTGGGGGGCATATTACTCCCCTCCTCGTCTCGTATGACGTTAAACTACATTTAGAGAACTATGTATGGCTTGATTCCCATCCTCATGGGATACATAGGACCACCTGAATGTCTAGGATTCGGGTCCAGCCCCATCTCTCGGGAATCTTCATCCCATCTTGGCCTCTTGGCCTACCCTTCCTCCATGAGGGGATTATATGGTGTGGTGTGGGATTATGTCCTCATTCACATCGGTCTCGTAATGACCACGCCATGTACCTCTCCCTACAAAGCTGTTTTGTTGATCCCTTTTCAGCAGTTCACCAATGTTCCTAAGAGTACTCTGGTTTATTACCTGGAATGTCAAGATTTACTCGGACACATCTGCACCCGCTTTCCAGGCTTTGTGTATCCCTGTATCAGGGCTTCCATCACCTTTCACACCTGGAGGGACCCCCAAAAACGGCCTAGATACTATGCCCAAGGGCTCTCCTACCGTTACGGGCCGACGCCCCCGAGGGTTTCGGACAACAAATCGATAAAATCCCGCGTTGCGAATATGGTCAGCGGTCGATGCTCGTTTGTTGTTCCCACCTCAGGCTAACGCGATACAGACGCTGTGTTTCCACCATGGTTAACAGTTTTCCTCTATCGCCACGCCAACCCATTAAGCCCAAAATGTTGGGTACAAAATTCACACCCTTCATCACTTCATCGTGTCCAAGTAGAGTCTCGGAACTCTTGGTACTTTTCCACCGTGCACACCTACATGTTGGGGAAACAAGCCGTGTCGAAGGTGTCCTTCGGGGCCCTCTACCAACTCCCCTCTAATGGATGCCCCATGTATTGTGATGAGGATTTCCCCCCTTATTTCCCACACCGAGTTTAACTGACGTGGGCTTAGGGATCGGGTTGACGTCTCCGCTAACTTGGGAAGTTGTTACCATTCATGGTCCGGGCTCTAAGACCATAAACTAAGATCCATCCGGAACTACGTTCATCTTGACTCCCATCCTCATGGGATACGTAGGACCGCCCAGATGCCATGTCCTCATGTACAACCCATTTAGGGAGCCAGTCTCTCCCTCATGTTTCACCTCTTACCTCTATATAGGCCCCTCGGCCTAAGGTCTCCCTCTCTGAGTGGTGTATAGTGTGATGTGGGATCATGTCTCCATCAATTGTGTTTCATAACATTGTGCACATTCCCCGCCTATCATCGTCTCTGCTACGTCTACGCTGCATGATGATAAAATGCATGTGTTGTCCTATCATACGACCCTAAACTGTGACATTATCGTCCTGGACGCACGACGAAAAACGGCACTGCATTGTGGTGACCTCGTTTTAGAGGACATCACGTTGGATATTTGTCACGTTCCATGCCATTTTTCAACGCCCATCATGGCTTGACCCTTGTGGCAACACCACGACCTACTACTCTAGGGCTATCACTTCACAAAAAAACCACTCACCTTAAAGAACAAACAAGATTTATCAAATTCCGCTTCTTTTAGTGCAAGGGCCACACCTGCACTCCCATTTTCCCCTGGCACTGGTATCTTACCATGTCACCTTTCAGAACTACGTATGGCTTGATTCTCATCCTCATGAGATACATAGGAGCGCCCGGGAAATTCCCTGTGGGCCCAGCCTAACCTTTGTGTTTGGTCCCTCGACTCGAGCATTTCCCCAGAGAACGCATGGTAACTAGGGGTGAGGTCCTCCTTCACGTCGGGTTTTGTTTCCATGTGTCCCATGCTCCCTCTACCCATTTATGGTCTAAGGTCCATCAAGAATTACGTGAGGCTTGATTATCATTCTTATGAGATATGTAGGAGCGCCCGGGCACTTCCCCACAGGCCCAGCCTAACTTTATCTTTTGGTCCCTTGACCTAAAACCTCTCCCAAGGGGGTCGTGCGGTGTGATATGGGATTACGTCCTCATTCACGTCGGGCACTTCACCACACCGCACACACCCCCTATTCCCATTCACGCCAGGTGTTTGAGTTACTGCACCATGTGCCTCTTATGTCTCCTCCCATCCATGGTTCGAATTCTATGACCCTAAACTAAGATATCCCTATGGGAAAAGACTCTGCTCCCTTTATCTAATACGTCTCGTTGTCGTATTCAGATGTGTTTTGACAAAGAGCCCGAAGTGTGGGATTTTCATGGGGACATTCCCCTTGTCCCATGACCAAGATTCATGAGCTCTCTATTTGGATCATCATCCTCTTCCACATCCAAAAGGACCCTCGGAAGACATGGATACTGGGCTTAAGGGCTCTCCATGAATGTTGGACCTAAGGGCCCTCCAATTGTTTCGGGCCAACGTCCTTAAGGATTTTTTACAACATTTGTGCCATGGTCCCATGTTTCGAACATGGTAAACGGTCGAACATCATTTGTCTGTCCCCATTCTAGGCTAATGCAGTATTAATGATGGGTTTCCACCACGGTCAACAATTGTCCTCCATTGTCATGCTGCCATTATCGAGATCTGAATTTCGAGCGCCATGATTCACACATTTCGACTTCCTCATGTTCAAGTGGAATTACATCATACTCGACTCTTTCTCTTCACGCATTTAGGTGCACTACATGATTTTGTTAGTGTCATTGGGCCAGTATTTACATAGCGTCCCTTTTCCCTAACCTTCCCTTTTCGGTGTCGGGAAATTCCCACCACTACTCCTTGTGTCCCACACCAAGCTTGACTCACGTGGGCTTAGTAGTTTTGGCGGGATATGTGCGAACACGGCCAGGCTTCTCATCGTCCCGCATGATGTTAAACTGCGTTTTAAGAACTACGTATGGCTTGATTCCCATCCTCATGGGGAACATAGGAATACCCGACCACTCTGCTTTGGGACCAGCCTAATCCTCACTCTTGGTCCCTCGACCTGAAGAGTTTCCTCCTGGGGTACGTGGTGTGATTTGGACTCCAAGTCCTCATTCACGTCGGTTTCATATCTACCGCACCACACACTCCCTGGGATCTTCCCTTTTATTCCACGTCCTATTGTATGACATTAAACTACAGGAGTCCATGTGTCCTCAGCGCATGACACTAAACTACGGTTCTACCCTGAACAAGATCAGGATGCCCCATGTTAATCATGGGATGCACCAGAGCCTCTACCTGAGAGGATTTCACCTTTTAGTGTTGGTCTATGACTGCACTGTGTTTCCAGAACTATGTATGGCTTGATTCCCATCCTCATGGGATACGTAGGGACACCCTGGTATATTGCCTAGGGTCCAGCCCATGGAAATCATTAATCCAATCCTTCCCCTTTCCAGCCCCCTAGTCGGACCCCTTGCCAGAGAGGCCCTGTCCCAAAGAAGGAAGGATCCATGACCAAGCCAACGCACCCATCTGGTGTACTCCCACCACGGTGGTGTAACTAACTAAGTGTTGGATTCTGTTCGGACAAACCATCACTCCATATTCCACGCTTTGCGTGACCCTTATTCAGACCCTCGTCCCCTTTCATGTCTCACGGGACCCCCTAACGGCCTGGTCTCATACCGCATCGGCTTACCTACCATCCTGGGCCAACGTCCCGGAAGACTGGTCATGTTTGGAAGGACCCCCTAACAGTATGGATGCTCGACCTAGGGTCCACCTACTATCCTAGGCCAACGTCCCGAAGGATTGATCGACAACATTTGTGACATGGTCTCGTGTTTCGAACATGGTCAACGGTCGACCCTCATTTGTTGTCCCCATTTCAGGCTAATGCAGTAAGGATACTGTTTCTCTGCCACGGTTAACGGTTGTCCCTTATTTTCACGCCATCCCCATAGTGCTCCGAATCTTGGGTATCATGATTCAAACTTCCCATTTCCATCTGTTTGGACCGATTTCAGCACCCATGGTGTTGCACCGTTCGTGCATAAGAGCACGCTGAAGAAACGGTAATTCGGCTGTCCTGAAATGTTCCTTATTCAGTCAAGCCTCTCCCATCTTTCGGAAATCCGGACTGGTAATACGGATCCCGGATGCCCGGAGAATGATCTCCACTCTTATGTTAGGTGGGACGAGAAGACAACTATCTCATGTTTCTCACATCGGGCTCGACCCAAGTGGGCTTGGGGACTTATCGCTGAACGTCCCGAAAATATTGTAAGGATGTAACGAGGCGACTCAAACAGTGGAAATCGTGCGCGCTACGGTATTCAAAACAAAGAAAGAAGAAATTGATGCATGAAAGTACCAATAAAAGGTTTTTTGGTATGTTACAATAACCGGGGGTTGACTCCCCCCATGGACGGGTTGACCCCGTCAAAAGAACGTTGCAGCTCCACCACACGTCGGCAGGGGGCGTCCAAGGCTTGTTGTCGCTAACTTAGCTCCCACTCCTCTTCAGCAGCGGCGGGGCGCAGTTCGTCAGCCATTTCTTTGTTATCTTTACGCCAGCTTGAATGGCAGCCATCTTCCCAGAGGCCTACCTCATATGCTCTTCTGCCTCTGCCAGCTGGGCCTTCAACCGTGAGATCAGCTCAGATTGTGCATTAAGAGAGGCTGAAAGCTCATCTGCCCAGGTCTGAATCTGTTGGACCTCTCTTTCAGCCTCCTGTAGCTTCTTGATGTTGGTCTCCTTCCTCCGCTGCCAACCCACGCTGAGCCCATGATCATGCTCCCGGATCTTCTCAGCCATTAGATCTCGGATGAGTGTGTGAGGAAGTTGGGCATCCACTCCCCCAGCGCACAGTTCGCGCAACCGCGAGCGAAGTCTGTCCATTTCGGCCAGCCATTGCGCTTGGGGGTGTCCTTGATGAAGCGCGTGATTAGCTTCCACGACCGGTGGCGGACTATGTTGTTGTCTTCCTCGTCGGAGGTCGTTTTGTCCCAGTCTGCATGATTGGCAGGCTCATATGCGGGATACGCCCGCAAGAAATCCTCGGTAGGATCTACATCTGGTGTTGAATCCAGTACGACATCTGACGCCGAAGCAGGCGTGACAGGACTGGGATCGACCGGTTGATCCTCTTCCTCGGAGTCCACCTCAATGACTTCGGGCACGACCCTGCTGGTGGTCCCGCTAGTGATGATGTGTGTTGCAGCTTGAGGAGATGGGGGGACTATCGCCACCATCACCGGCATGCCCCTAGGGGGGACTCCACCGGACATCCCGACTAGTCTTGCCGCAGCAGCCCACGGCAGTCGAAGAACTGTACGACAGAGATGGACATAAACGTTAGTTGACATAGTCTACATATGACGACAAGGAAACTGGTAGAGGAAACTTACGGAGATCGACCTCCTGGCGCAGCTCTTGAGCTGGTACTGATGGGACCCCAAGGTGAGGCCCTCCGTATACTGTTGGCAGGTCTGGAGATTCCGGAGGATCCACCTTGGGTGCTCTGGTCCCACCAGACGTGGAACATAACGCAGCCATAGGCGCGTGTTCTGAAGGTCCTGCATCATCACCTGCCAAGGGGGGAGAATGAGGCCTGCGAACAAGTTCCTCATGCATGGCTCAAACATTGGTGAGAAGTCCATAGTGGCCCAAGAATGGACCGTAAGGAAAGAAGTTCAGAATGATACCTCGAGAGCCTCTGTGAAATCGTCGGAATCTGAGTATTGATCTCCGACCTCTCCCTCCTCCAACAGGCTCCCTCCTCCAGCCTCATCCTCCCGAGAGGAGTCCTCTGATTCTTCTGGCAGGGGGAAGCGCTCCCTCAGATCGGTAGCCGATAACTGTGGGTGGACCGTTCGATTCAGCAGTACCCTCACCCGGTCTGTCATTGGGCGAGGGACACCACTGGAGTGGACGTAATCCTCCAGCTTGTCCAGGTATTGCTCTGCCTCCGCCGGAGATGCCATGAATCCAGCCCGTACTGGGCCTATGCCCGGTAATTCCATCCCGAGGCGATTCAAGTGGGCCCAAATCTTGGGTGGGCTGAGAAATTTCTGGTTGACATCCCAAATGTCCCAGGCTTCCGGGAAGACGACATCCTCTTCCATGTCGATATGACGCAGACGCTTCCCCGGATCCTGAGTGGATATCCTACAAAATCCCCTCAGTGGCTGCCCCTCCGGATGGCCATGCCCTTCCAAAATCACCGGATCCATCGCTGCTGCCACACCCTCGGCCGGTGCGGGTCTCGCCGCCATGGCAGCCCCGCTACCGCAAGAGGCCCTAGCTGCCCTCCGACCCCGACCTCGAGATAGAGGAGGCTCGCCGTCACCGACCCGAATAGTCGGCTTCTTCAGCATCTCCCCTAGGTAATCATCTTTCCAACTAATGGCATACTCCCTCACCAATCTGAAAGCGGCGGTGGATGGAGGCAATGTAATTCGTATCTTCCCGTGTGAATATGAGCCACAGCTGCCTCATCATACACGGGTGCTCCTCGTGACGCACCTCCCAGTAGACCTGCGGGTTCAGCTGCTGGAGGCACTGGAACTGCCTCGCAAACCGATGCGGGGTGTACGGTTCGCAGAGTGGCTCATGATCTACTCGTGCCACCAAAACTCCACCTCAAAATGCGAGGAGGTAAGCCCGATGTTCTTCTGTTCCCCTTCCGTCATTATTAAGTATCCCAGTCGGCAATGGGAAGGGGTGGAAATTAAACTCATCCACCCTCCATACCTGATTCATCACCATCGGCATAGTTAGTTTGAACGGGAAGCTCCTGAACGCATTCAGGATAGAGGGGCAGAAATTTGATCCCGGCGGCGAAATAGGGTTTGGATACTCATAAATCCCCTTGATGTGCACTGCGATTCACCCATACAGGAGGTGGAAGGTCCTGCATATCCTTGGCAGCTTCTTTCCCTCGCTAATGTGCCGCAGCATTCTGTACAGTTTTGCAAGCATTGGAATCCCCAGGTTGATCCGCTTCCCCATGGCCAACATGGACGCTATAATAAACGAGTTGGGCCACACCCCCATGCTTGTATCCCTCACCGGTAGGATCCAACCGCAGATGAGAGCCATGATGAACGTCGCTAGCCTGACTATCAGTTGTTGTTCAGTGCTGACACTGAAACCCCAAGTCTTCCATTGGCTGTCCTCCAGGACCCGCCAATACAAGTCCCCCTTACCTCGTTGGGCCGCCCTCGGACAAGTTCGAGGCCTCGGAGGGAACTCTCGATTCTCTGGGAAATTCAGGAAGCACTTGAACCATCTCTTAAAGTGGACATCCCTCACTGCATCCTTGTCCTCTCGAGGGACGAGTGCCATCTGCGCTGACGCCAGTCACGAAATTTGCTCTGTATCCTCCCACACACTGATGACGGGAAGGAACTCATCATACATGGCCCCCAAGATCGGAACCCCAGAAATCTGGTGGACATCCCACAGGCTGATGCCCACCTCCCCGTGATGCAGGTGAAAGTTATTGGTCCTAGACAACCATCTGCTCAGCAATTCTGGCATCAGTTGCTTCGGTTGGTAAATGTGGAATTGGGAGGCCCATGCCACCTCATATAACACCACTCTCCTCAGCTCGGCCCCAAACTCCTCGCATGAGGCACCTACCCAGTATGCCCATGCCCAGTCATTAGTAAAGTTGTCGCCCTGGTGCAAGTCCCACTCATCGGACCATCCCTTCTTCGAATCCGGCAAAGCCGCCTTCAGCATGGTACGGTAGAGAGGAGGGGACTTCTCCGGTTGCAGTGGCTTCCCGTCAATATCGTTCACATGGTTGTAGAGGTAGTTAGCGGTGACGGGTGTGAAGTCCTCCTGCGCATGACCATCGGCCGCCCTAAACCATTGGTGCTGACATGGTATGCTCCTGAACCAAGAAGTTGGTTCGTCCCTACTCACCTCAGGGATGAATATGTCATCCCTCAACCCGAAGTCGTACAATGGCAGCTTCTTACACTACGGATAATCCTTCTGACCCTCCGATAGCAGATCTGTCAAAGAAGTGTGGTCTGAATGGATTTGGACCATCTCCCCAAGGCCTGGACAGTTTTCCATCTCATCCCGACGGGCGGCATCTGCATGCACACCCAATACAGCCTCTCGATGGGCCATTCCAGTTCCGGCACTCAGAAAGGAATTTTTCAGAATGGATCGCGAAGTTGGAATGCGAAGACGGCTCGCAAAGGTCGGTCACGAGACCAATCCATGAAGTCTGGCCTAGGCTGATAAACATAAGTTCTCTTGGCGTAGTCGCGGAGTCGGAGACCCGTGGTTCGCCGCGAAGCTCGATTCTCAGAGAGCAGGTGTGGAGTACGCGGAGCTTCACGAAATTGAGAGCACAAAAAGACATGGAAGCTGCGTGAAGACAAAAGAGTTCGTCCACCCTATTTATAAGCGGCGACCCCATAGCATCGTGGTGCACCCCGCCCGCACGTAGCATCGCGGCGCATCTGGATCCGGGGCCCCGGTCAGCACCACAGGCCCCCTTCGAGAAGCCTCATCGCGAACCACCGACAATTTTGGCGATTTTCCCTCAGACTTCGACCCTTCACCCTCCGCGGCTCCAAGTCTGAGGGGGGGCATTTGTTGGTGCCAAAATAGTGCACGGAAGGAAGCGACAGAAAAGAAGGCCGACCCGCTGCCTCGCGAAGCACCGACGCGAAGCACCCCGAGCATCGCGGTCTCGCGAAGCTCCAGAGGTGGTAACTCTCCGCGAACGCATTTGACGTTCGCGAGCCTGCCGCAATGCTCCGGAGGCGGTAACTCTCCGAGAACGAGTTTGACGTTCACGAGCCCGCCGGGAAGCACCTGAGGCGGTGCGCGAGTTCTGCTTCGCGGCGCCCCTTCCCTATAAATACTGGACTCCCCCTGAGTCCCGGAGATGGACAATCCGACCTTTCAGCTTCTCCTCTCCCGAATCACGAACCACCCTTTGCCCCCGGGAATCATGAGCTCCTCAAGGTACTTCTACTTCGCGTGACACCTTTTCTTTGTCTCGTTTTAATCCCCTCTTCCGGGAGGGATTCCTTTCACGAAGCTCAAGGGCATTCATGAAGGAAGGGGATTCCCAAGGGAACCTGGGTAGCCGCAGAGCGTTTATGCTTCACGAAACACCCAACCTGTACTAGTGATCCCTATGCTAAGGCAGGATCGCTACACATCGCGAAGCACACTGCTTCGCAGCACCCTGCTTCGCGAGGCACCTCTTCTTCGCGAGGTAGTGCTCCGCGAATACTATTCCACTTTGCGAAGCACCCTCCACTCAAACCTATGCCCCATGCTAAGGCCAAGGCACTCCACTTCATGAAGCGCACTCCTTTTCTTGGCAATTCCTCTTCCCGTGCGACCCTCCAGGTATGCACGATGTGATTTCAAAATCCCATGGACAATACCACTCATAGAGTTGCTTGGCCTAATGCTTCTTCGCATAGGCACGCTAACGGCTATTGCTTGTTCGCATAGCCATGCTAACGTGGACCCCTCGATGGTTCTCTCCACAACACCCCTTGACCATGGACTTGCCAGTACCTTCCCTTCCCCAAGGATTAGAGGGTACCGGTTATGTATGTCCTAAGGGTGCGGAGTGAACCCACCTCGTCCGAGCTGCAGGACGTTAAACTTCCAAGCACCACATCCTTAACACATGACATTAAATTGTGACCCGACCTCATGCTTCGCATGCAGGGTCCCCCCCAGCTCGAACATTTTTTACGCCACTCGTATCCATAGGAGTGGAATCACCCCTCCACAAGGGATGATATCCTCCTTATTGGAGTGGCGTATGTTCTCAGGAGAAGGGTGACCCTAGTTCCCCAACGGATGGCTGAACTCCTGCATCTCCGTACATCCCCACTACCAAGGCCAGTGGAAGGTGTGATAGGGAAGGAGGCACCAACAATCATTGGTCCCAAATCCCTCTTTCGTTGCGCTTTGCCGCACCTCGGGCCTCCATCCTGGAGTAAGTCCCAAAACCATGGGCCGCCTAATGCGTAAGCCCCTCTTCGCTTCTCACGGACGCATCCTTCGTGACGTGATCGTCAGGTCCCTACAACCTCTTGTTTTTCACACCGAGCATGACTCACGTGGGCTTAGAGTGAGCACCGACCCTGACCCCCACCCTTAGCGAACTACGAGGACTTTGATCCATGTCAAGGCATGGTACGTAGGAATCCTCCATGAGGTTCAAGCCACATTACTCGGTCGTTCATTCACGTCAAGTTTCGCCCTCATCCAACATGACGTTAAACTGCATGCCCTTGTCCCGTATGACATTAAACTACACAACCATTTGAACTACAAGGTCCTTGATCCATGTCAAGGCATGGTACGTAGGAAGCCTCCATGAGGTTCAAGCCCACCCATCATCTAATTCACATCGATTCCCATTTGCGTCCAACATTTCATTAAACTGGATTTCAGTCTGATGGCAAGCCATTATGACCACCCGAACTACGAGGACTTTGATCCGTGTTAAGGCATGGTACGTAGGAAGCCTTCCTGAGGTTCAAGCCCAACAATCATTGGCTCGGACCGTCTCCTTGTCGGCGTGACAAGCCCCCCATTCCATCCCGAACTATGGGGACTTTGATCCATGCCAAGGCATGGTACGTAGGAAGACTCCCAGAGGTTCAAGCCCAACTCCCATTAGACCAAGGTCCCTCATTTACGTCGGTTCGTCGACACCCAGCGCCATTCTGAACTATAGGGACTTTGATCCATGCCCAGGTATGATACGTAGGAAGCCTCCATGAGGTTCAAGCCCATCGCCTGTCGTTTATTCACGTCAGAATTCACTACCATCCCGCATGACGTTAAACTGTATTACATCAATCCTTTGAACTATGAGGACTTTGATCCATGTCAAGGAATGGTACGTAGGAAACCTTCCCAAGGTTCAAGCCCACCACTAGTGGACCCCCTGGTCTACTTTCACGTCCGTTCACCGATGAAACCATTTGAACTACGAGGTCTTTGATCCATGTCAAGGCATGGTACGTAGGAAGCCTCCCCAAGGTTCAAGCCCACCTCTCATCGGACCAGGGTCCACCTTCACGTCGGTTCGCCGACGAAGCCCCTCTGAATTATGGGGTCTTTGATCCATGTCACGACATGGTATGTAGGAAGCCTCCACGAGGTCCAAGCCCACCACCACTAGGACCCTCCTGGTCCTCCCCATTCACGTCAGTTCGCTGATGATGCCCATCAGACCAACATCCTCCCTCATGCCAGTTCACCGACACCATCCCGAACTACGCAGACTTTGATTCCCTACCACGGGGATACGTAGAAAGCCTCTTCAAGGCTCAAGCTCAGCTTCACTATTGCCCTTGTAATGGTCCCTTTCCATTCCCCCCTCCACTTCATCCACCTATCCATCATCCACCCTGATTCTCGCCTGGAACGTCATATCCCGGTGAGACCACGTCGGTATGCTCCTCTTCACAGCCGCCAATGGTCTGGTCCCGGTATTGGCACCCCTTCAAGGGAAATCCCTCAATCCGTTCCATTCTAGATAATGCTCTGATCGGGCTGATCCATCTCCGCTGGACGTTAAACTCATGGCGTACCCTATGTTAAACATGGGAAGCTGAGGAAAACCTCAGATATGTGTCTATGGAATATAATTCCCCGCGCTCGATGTGGGATGCCTCAGGCTTCCACACCCTCGAGAAGCCCTGTGACCAGTGATAATAGACAGACATTCCAGGGCCCCAGCATCCAGACACGCTACTGATGCCTCAACGTGACTACTCCCCCGACTGAAGGTTGTTGCCCTGACCGGACCCTTTGGAATGTCCTGACAGAAGCAGTGTAATTAACCGGCATCCATGGAAACATGGCACTGGGAAGAGTTTCACGAACAACGTATTAAATCTATGAGGGAGACCCGGACTAGGTGACGAATTCTGAGGAGGAATCCATGGAAGGAAGAACCGACAACCCATCATCCCATTTCAATCAAGGAGTAGACGTCCCTGAATAAGGAGCGAATGCCGCCCGCCTTTGGAAAGCGGGAATGTGGGGCAATAGCGTAGCGCGTCCTCCTCCGCGGACGGATGGATATGCGCGCCCCGGTGAAAGAGTCGGAAACAGAGTAGGAATCAAAAAAGAAGAGCTATTGATGATAATAGGAAGGTTACTCAAATTTCATTAGATGAACTATTTGGAACTCTTCTCCAACATGAAACAAGAATGAAGAGAGATGCTAAAAACATCAAGAAGAAGAATGGAAATGTAACTATTGATTTTACTTCAACATCAAATCGTATGAAGACTAAGACTCCAGAGAGAGTAACCAGATCCAAGTACAAGAAAGTTATTATCCAATCTGAATCTAGTGAGAGTGATGTCTCCGAGAATGAGTTAGAAAATCTTGCTCGAAGAATGAACAAGATAGCTGGTCAGAAAAATTTCCAATACAAGTATAAGAAAAAGGAAAATAAAGATAGGAAATATGGAGAAGTTACCAGTTATGAATGCAAGAGAGCTGGACATATTAGACTGGATTTCCCTTTGCTCAAAAATAAAGAAAGAAATGAAAGGAACATAAATAATTCTTATAAATCCAAAGCTAAGAACGTTCTAAAAGCTAATGACACCTGGAGTGCCCGTGGTGGTGACTCTTCAAGTAAATCTTCTGGTTATGAATCTTCAAGACAAAAGAATCTTGGTCTTATAGCCAGATTACTTATTAAGAATCATTGATTCATGGATAAGGTACACAATTCTGAATCATTAACCAATGTTTCATTAAATTTTAATGATAGAAAATATTATAACTCTTTAGATGAAGAATCCTCTTCTAATGAAGAAAATACTTCACCTACCTATGAAGAAGTTTCTAGGTTTGCTGAACTTCTTGAGATTGAGAATTCCAAACTAAATAAAAATCTTGATAAGACAAACTCTAGGAATACTATACTTACAAATGAAATATCATATCTATTTAAAGATCTTGATAGAAAAAATACTGATTTTGAAAGTATTTCAAAAAGTCTTGAGGAAGTATGTTCTAAGAAGAACAAACTTTCTAAAGAGTTAGAAAAATTAATTTCTAAGAAAATTGTTTTTGAGCCTAGCTCTAGTTCTAAATATAATGATTTTGAAGATAAAAACTCGATTATAAAACTCAAGTCAGAAATTGTTTCCTTAAAGAAAGTTTTATCAAACTTTACCTATGGTAAAGAAAATATTGATAAAATTTATTCACAAATAAGACCTTTATGAAACAAATCTGGATTTGGTTATACCCATGCAAAACCAAATTTTAGTAACAACTACATTGTTCCACAAAGTGCCCCATTTTGTACCAAGTGTCAATGTGGTGGTCACTGGGAAAATAATTTCTCTTTAAACAAAACCCAATCTCTAGGTTTTCATAAGGCTAATTTTTCTAAGAAGATGTGGGTGCCAAAAATTTTGTTATCTAGAAATCTCAGATCCAAAAAAGTTTGTATTCCGAAAGTCTAATTATTTTATTATTTTCAGGAAAATAAATGAAGTAACGAGAATGATACAAGGTACAAGGATAGTGGATGTTCCCGACACATGACTCGTAACAAAATCTATTTTGAAAATATTATCAAAACGAAAGGAGGAAAGGTAACTTTCAGAGATAATGTTCTGGGAGAAATTATTGGTATAGGTAATATTATTCTTCTTGGTAAAACTTTGATATCAAATGTTTTATTTTTTAAGGTTCCTAAGCACAACCTCATTAGCATAAGTCAGTTATGTGATTAAGGATACCTTGTGAATTTTAGGAATGATAAATGCTTAGTACAAAATTCCAAGGAAGAATTTATTCTCTCATCCAATAGCCAAGATAATGTTTACACTTTAAACTTAGAAGACCTTAGAATCCATGACCTAGATTGCCTTAGTGAAATGGAAGATCATTCTTGGTTATGGCATAGAAGATTAGGTCACTGTAACCTTAGGAAGTTATGTAAACTGTCTAAGAAGAAATTAGTTAAGGATCTACCGGAGCTTAGATTTGATTCTTCTAAAGTTTGTGATCCTTGTCAATATGGAAAGAAACATAAGTCTAGTTTTAAATCAATCATTGAAGTCTCAACAACTGATGCATTACAGTTAGTTCACATGGATCTTTTTGGTCCAACACAAACTGGAAGAATTGGAGGCAAATACTATGTGTTTGTTTTAGTTGATGATTACACTAGATTTACATGGGTCTATTTTCTAGCAAAGAAGTCTGAATCTTTTTATTATTTCATAAGTTTTAGAGCCCATGTTGAAAATGAGAAAAATCTTCCACTGAAAACTATTCATAGTGATCATGGAGGAGAATTTCAAAATTCTGATTTTGAAACCTTTTGTAGTAGAAAAGGTATTACTCACAACTTTTCATCACCTAGAAGTCCTCAACAAAACAGTGTAGTTGAATGATGAAATAGAATTATTCAAGAAATAACTAGAACCATGTTGATTGAATATATTCTATAGCTATACATTTTTGAGCTGAAGCTATAAGTACTTCTTTTTATACTATAAATTGAGTTTTGATTAGTCCTTTTATTAATAAAACTCCTTATGAGTTATGGAATGGTAGAAAACCTAAACATTCCTACTTCAATGTTTTCGGATGGAATGTATTCATATTGAATACTAAAGAGAATCTACACAAATTTTCACCAAAATCTGATGAAGGAATTTTTTTAGGCTACTCCACAACTTCTAAGGCTTATAGAGTGTTCAATAAAAACACTTGTACTGTTTAGGAAACATTACATATACAATTTGATGAATCTGATACTTTTGTTTTTAAACCATCCCAACCTATATCTTCAGATGTGTTTTAAAAAACTAATTATCAACCTTTGATAAAATATCCTTCTGATAAGGAAAATGTTCAAGAAGATACTTCTGAAACATTTACCCTAGAAGACTTTCTACCCTATGTTGATGACCAGGTTTTACAAAACCCACATCAGGTGTTTCTTAAGAATCATCCCAGTGATAGTATCATTGGTGATATAAATCAACCTATAAGGACTAGAAGTTCCTTGAGAAATGAAGTAGAAAATCTAGCATTACTTTCCCAATTAGAACCAAAAAGCACTGATGAAGCTTTAGGTGATGATGATTGGATCAATGCCATGCAAGATGACCTAAATGAATTTGAAAGGAATAAAATCTGGACCTTGGTTGAAAGACCAAAGGAAACAACTGTTATTGGAGTAAAATGGGTTTTTAGAAATAAGTGTGATGAAAATGGAATCATTTTAAGAAATAAAGCTAGACTAGTCGCTAAAGGCTATAATCAGCAAGAGGGAACAAACTATGACGAAACCTATGCTGCAGTAGCTAGACTTGAATCTATTCGTATCTCACTTGCCTTTGTAGCATTATTCAATTTTAAACACTTTAAAATGGATGTGAAATGCGCTTTCCTTAATGGTTATGTTCAAGAGGAAGTTTTTGTTGAACAAAATCCTGGCATTGAAGACACAGAACATATTGATCATGTTTTTAGACATACCAAAGCTTTGTATTGACATAAACAAGCCCCACGATCCTGGTATGATAGACTTACAGGATTTTTTCTTCAAAATAACTATGTTAAGGGAAATATAGATCCAACACTTTTTATAAAGAAGGATAAGAAAAATGGTTTGATTGTTCAAATTTATGTTGATGACATTACATTTGGTTCAACTCAGCAATATTTAACTGATTCTTTTTCAAATCTAATGAAATCTGAGTTTGAAATGAGTATGATGGGTGAGTTATATTTTTTCCATGGTTTTCAAATTTCTCAAAAACCAGAAGGAACCTATATATCTCAACATAAGTAGATTAAAGATCTTCTTAAAAAGTATGGATATGAAAACACTAAGATTATAAGTACTCCCATCAATACCTCAAACTCTTTAGAAATTGATGAAGCTGGGAAACCAGTAGATCAAACATCTTTTAGAGGTATGATAGGAAGCCTACTATACTTGACAGCTAGTCGACCAGACATTATGTGTTTAGTATGTTTATGTGCGAGATATCAATTTAATCCTATGGAATCTCATTTAAAGGCAGTAAAAATAATTTTTCACTACTTAAAGGGAACCATAGATCTAGGATTATTTTATACTTCTAGAAATGATTTTTTTTAAAAAGCTTTTCGGATGCTGACTTTTGTGGATGTAGAATGGATAGAAAGAGTACATCTAGAACTTTTCATTTCTTAGGAGATTAATTAGTTTCCTGGTCCTGCAAGAAGTAACATTCTGTATCACTTTCCACTGCTAAATCTGAATATGTAGCAGTTGGAAGTTGTTGTGCTCAAGTGTTGTGGATGCAACACACAGACATAGACTATGGCCTAAGTTTCACTAAGACTCAAATTTTTTGTGATAACACAAGTTCCATTTCCCTCAGTAAGAACCCTGCACATCACTCACGTGCAAAGCACATAGATATTAGGTATCACTTTCTTAGGGATCACACACTTAAAGGATATATCATTCTTCAGTTTATCGGAACGCAAGATCAACTTTCTGATATTTTCACAAAATCTTTACCATCCAATAGATTTGAATACATTAAACAGAAGTTATGAATGATAAATGTAAGGTAATCCTTCCTCATTAACATCCTGTTAAACAACTCTCCTTATAGTAATAAACTCCTTTTCATAGGGGGAGTACATTTGTGTGCTAGTTTAACCGAAATTTTCGTTGATAATTTTTTTCCTTCTTTTGTAACCAAAATTTTTCATAACAAGTTTTCAAAAATTTCCGGAATGGAAATTCTCAGGATAAAAATTCTCTGAATAAAAACTTTTGGAATGGAGATTTTCATCCTCAAAAGTATCGTAATAAAAATTTCCAGAACCGAAATTTTCGTAATGAGAATTTCTGGAACCGAACTTTGTGTAATGAAATTTTCGTAATGAGATTTTCATACTGAAACTTTCGTAATAATATTTTCATACTGGATCTTTCGTAATATGATTTTCATACTGGATTTTTCGTAATAAGATTTTCATATTGGATCTTTCATAATGAGATTTTTGTACTGGATCTTTCGTAATGAGATTTCCGTACTGGATCTTTCGTAATGAGATTTTTGTACTGGATATTTCATAATGAGATTTTCGTACTGGAACTTTCATAATGATATTTTCGTAATGAACTATCATAATGAGTTTCTTTTCGTTTTTAAATTCATTTCTTAAATAAGAATATTACCAATTAAGAACAATATTTCTAACCAATCCGAAAGGTATGATTTCCTTACTTAAGTTTCCGTAATCATATTTTTCTTGCTGGTATTTTCCTATTTTTAAAAATAATTTGGATTCCAGTTTTCCTTAAATCCAATTTTTTTCATAAAACCTCAAAAGCTCGGAGTCAAGTTTTCCCTGCGGGAATGTTCTCAACTGTCAGATCAAACCGAAATTTTTTTCAACCGTTAGATGGTTTTTGGAAGACCAAAGGTCACATACATCGCATATATAAAGGGGACCCCAAGACTCACCCCACATTGGTTTTTTAAAGCTTTCGCGTCTCTAAGCCCATCTGATCTTCTTAAGACCGGTTCCGATCTTTTCAAAGCTATTTCGAATCCTTCAGAACTCTTCACTCTGAATTTCTGTTGAAGCTACATCTCATGATATGTCAACTTCAAAACCAATCTCTAAGTGGTTAGTCTTCAGGGAAAGTTTAGTGCATCCGGATTTCTTCATGTTAAATTCTCTTATAACCAAAAATATCAGATTGAATGGCTGGGAAGATGTATGCTTGTATAAATCAGAGAAATAGGATCCGGTTTACACTGACTTGCTGATCGAGTTCTATGAGTCTTTTTCCTTCTGGATATAGGATGGAAGAGACTGGTTTTCATTTATGTCTTATGGGAAGACTTACAAGTTATCTTACACCAAGGCCACGAGCTTTCTTGGTTTAGACTATGAAGGGGAAGCTGAGTTTTTCTCACATAATCTTCTAGATGAGCAAGGAAGTTTCAACAAGGTGAGGGCTTTGAAATGCCTTGGACATAAGGATGCTACAACTTCTAAGATTTCTCATCTCACTCCGAGCAATAATATTCTACAGATATGGGTACAAGGTTTTCTCGTACTAAGAAGAGGCCATAAGGATAATTTGAAGAAACATGATATCTCTGTCTTAGATTTCTTTGTAAATCTAAGAAAAATAAATTTGATAAGGCATGTCTTGATTACAATCAAGAATATAAAAGAAGGGAACCTGAGAGCTCAAATAATTATGTACCCTGCCTTACTATCCAGGACGATTTTTCAGTGCTTAGAATCCTTCAAGGTTGCATGAAAATCAAAATTCTGGAATCGTAAGCTTATGTTGGTTAGTGATGATACCATAAAGAGGATGAAGATGGGTTTTTTTGGTGAATCCAGAAAATTTTACCCTCTATATATTGAAGAATTTGAGGTAGCTTAGAAAGATGCATAGACTCCGGAACCATCAAAAAAGGCAAGGAAGAAGAGAAAGATAAAGGAAGTGGTTGCTGATATAGAAAATCCCAAGTCAAAGGAAACTCAGTCTGCACCCCCCAAACCGAAGAAGCAGAAAACATATACAGATGAAGTGGAAGCCAAGGGGAGGGAAGTCAAGGAAAATAGGAAATAAAGGGATCCACAGTTCGGATTGGAGCCTGCAAAGTCTAAGGCCCTAAAAGAGAGAGCTGCAGATGAGTTAGAAAAGCTGGAAAAAGAAAAAAAGATGAAAAATAATTTGTCTGAAGCTGAACTGGTGGAATATCTTTTGAGAGATACTGAGATAGCTTCTTAAATGCTTCCCATTCTAGAAACTTTCGGTACTGAACCTTTACCAGAGACTCCCATCCAGAAGTTCTTTTCTCATGAAAAATATAAGGGTAAAGAGATGGTTGTTGAAGAAGAAATACCAACTAGAGAATAAGTAGAGGAATAAGTTGAAGAAGAAGAAGAAGAAGAAGAAGAGGGAAGTGAAGATTTGGATGCCTTGATCAAGAAAGTTGAAGATTATAAAGAGAAGACAGAATCTGCAAAAATAGACACTCTGGGAATGGGAGAAGAAGCTGAGAAAGGTGAGGTTGATGAAGAACAACAAGAAAATGTTTTCTTTGATGGGGAAAGATCCTATGAGAAAGATTTTCAATAGGAGGGACAAGAAAAGGAAAAACCAGATGAAGACCAGATTATTCAAGTTTTTGAATCTGAGGAAGTATCTCCTGATGAGGAACCCATTCCAAAGAATGAAAAAGGGAAGAAAGTGCTTTGGGACACCAATAAAAGATATTATAAGAAAGAAAGTAGTTGGTAGTACATATAAAAGGAAGTTGGTGCAGGATGAAGAAGAACAATCTCCAAGAAAAGTTTCTGATTCAGATTCATCAGCACAAAGTCATGATTTTATTGTTGAGTATTTGAGAAAGTTGTTGGATGTCATTTCAATATTTCCCACCATTGACATTAGATGTCAAATGATTCAGCTAATCCAAAACCAAAAATCAGAGTCATTATCCATGCTAATGGATAAGTGTGTGAAGATCGAAGCTGAACAGAAAAGTTTCTTAATTGATTATTATGTGTATAGAAAGCCCTGCAGTAAGGTAACAAAGTTTTCTAAGAGAGTTGATGAAGACTTAGTGCAGTTTGAAAATTTTTAGGCTGAAGTTCAAAATGCTTTTGACAAGGAGCAGAAAATGTTTAACGGTCTTCAGGAAAAGCTGACCCAAGAGCAAAATTCTCGCAATCAACAGGTCAGGGACCTGAATGTGAAGCTCAACTCAGTTTCCCAGAATTGGAAAATAGAAAGAGTTTTCCAGATTTAATTTACAGAAAATATGTAAAAGCAAGATGATTTAATAAAGATACAGAAAGAAGCCATGGAGGCTCAGGCCGAAGCTTTGAAAGTGCAAGGGTAAAGGATCTCATCTTTGGAGAAGAAAGCTAATGAAGACTAAAGGGATTTGAAGAAACTCAAAACCTTATTAAATAATCTTATCCCGAAGGAAAAGGAAGAAAAATAAACCCACTCCAATCGTTTGTTGTATTTGTCTTTCCTTGTAAAATTTTTGACACCTCTAATGAAATGTTGTTTGGTTTCTTGTATATTGTATTGTTATTACTAACCATTCAGGTACCATATTTTCCATTCCCATACATTCTTTTTGAAAATAACAAAGGGGGGGGGGTGGAAAAAAGAACTATTCCTAAGGGGGAGAAGGAAAAAAACTATTCCTAAGGGGGAGAAAGGAAAATTTAAATTGAAGAGGAAAACTTTCTAATTGAAGTATCCTTAAAGTAAGGGGGAGTTTCTCACTATGAACTTTTTCATTTCTATAATAATGAAAACTCCACTCCGAAAATTCAGAATACAATCCTTAGAGTTTCAATTCATAAGGGGGAGTAATTTGTATTCACTTTTATCCATGAACAAAGAGAGATATGTTTTAATTTCAATGTCTAATGAAAATTTTCAAAGTCCTTATATTCCGTTTCATAAAGATGTTTGTACTTTCCAAAAAGGGGGAGATTGTTGATTCAATAAGGTTTTCCTTATGACTTTTCCATTCCTTCTTGTTTTCAAAATCAAAAACACCTTATACTTAAGAAAATTGATATTTTACTTCCATAAGGAAAATTTTCTTCGTTAAGGAAATTTACTCTAATCTAGATTTATTATACATATCAATATTTTTTTCTTAAGAATAAAAACTGAATTCGTACCCAAAACCCCGAAATCATATAATGTCAATAATTGGAGTATTCTATTTTAAGATCCGAATTCTGAATAAGAACTCTAATGAAGTTCCACTCTGAATTCTGGATATGAACTTTCAGGAGTTTGACTCCGAACTCTTATGAAGTTCGACTCAAAACTTTCATGAGTTCGACTCTGAACTCTTATAAAGTTCGACTCCAAACTCTTATGAAGTTTTACTCCAAACTCTTATGAAGTTTGACTTCGAACTTTCATGAGTTTGACTCCGAACTCTTATGAAGTTCGACTCCGAACTCTTATGAAGTTCGACTCTGAACATTCATGAGTTAGACTCCGAACTCTTATGAATTTTGACACCGAACTTTCATAAGTTCGACTCCGAACTCTTATGAAGTTTGACTCTAAACTTTTTCTAGTTCGACTACAAACTCTGCAAGTTCATATTCTGAACTCTGGTGAAAATAGACTCCGAATTTCCATAGAAATTCAGACTCCGGACTTCTACAGACTTTAGGTTCCGAATTCCTATAAAACAGAATCTGAACATCTTTTTATTATAAACTCCTAATTTCATTTTAGATTAGACTCCAAAATTTTATTTACTTACATTCCGAATTCTATTTTTACTTATTCTTAAACTTGTTTCATTTTAAAACAATGGCGTGCTTTCAGTTACACTTGTTTTGTTATAAAACGATGTCATCCATTGTGTTTCTAATTAACCGTTGGTTTAGTGACACATGTATAGGTCCCTCCGATATTCAAGGAAAATATGACCGTTGAAGGAGGGAGACGACCATTGTAAATTTTCCTATAAATAGGATCTCATTTGAAAGAGCTCTATAAGAAGTTGATCACTCTAGAGACCACATGCAATTAAGGTGATTTCTAGAGAGAGAATCTTTTGATGCTTTGTGCATGCTGAACCGCTTGTTCAGATTTCTTCGTGCGACTCTGAATGTTGGTGATTACATTCGAGGGATTCCAGGGATAGGAAGATAGAGGTGCTGACTACCTTGAAGTTCGAGGTATTCCTTGCTAAGGAAGATAGAGGTTCCAACTACCTTGAAGTTGAGGGCCTGCGGGGATAGCAAGACAGAGACACCGATCTTCGTATTGAGGGCTTACCCTGGTGTGGGTAAGACGGACTTTCTTGAAAGTATAAATCAAGGGACCTTTATCCAAGGTTGTTGGATACCCTTATCTTTGGGTTAAAAGAGTTATTGTTTTTTACCTTTTCTTGTACTACTTGTTTTTCCACTGCATACTGTATTGTAAGGAAAGTACAATCCTCTTATATTTCCTTACACTTGTACTCTGATTCATTTAGATTCTATATGCTTTAAGTTAGAATCTCTTACTGTAAACTCTAGTTAAGTTTCAATTTCCAGATCCATATTTCCAGAATCTGTTTTCGGAATCACTTTCCAGATTCAAGCAAGTACATAGAACTAGAAGTTTTTAACTTCATACATTGTTCCATTTCTCCAATTGGTGTTAGAGGTGTTGTGAATTTGTGTAGTTTAACTTTACTAATATTAGATCTTTCCTTGTCTAAGGAAATTTTTAAAGTGTAAAATTCACCCCCCCCCCTCTTGTATATTGAGCATCTACATCATTATTTCGATCCTACAAAATATGCCTGAGTAAATTCTAATGTATAAACAATCTCGGATAAAAATGAGAATGCGAGATTTTCCCTTACCTTAGGTCTGATATGCTCTGCATGTATGTGAACCTCCTATACAATGATTTAAATAATTTCATTGACTTTTTCCAGAATCATATACATTGTTATGATATCATATATGGTAATATTTTTATCTCCTTATTGTTAATATTTCATTGCTACTTGTTATTCGGGTGTCCATTGCTTTATGTTCTTTTGCGTGTTTTGTCGAATAAATTTTTTTTTCATATTTTTAGGTTATAGCTAAATCAATTACATAATGGTATTAGTATAATATATATCTTATTTATTAATTCAATTCGATTATATAAGTTGGGTTTAATGAATGTCATGTAGAACGAATCACATCACACCGTGGCGACGGTAAGCCATAGGTACGCACGAGCGATGATATTGTTCCCATAATTATTGAACTGTATTTCAGTGGATGATAGAATATCTCAGAATTATTATCATGTTATAATAATCATATATAGTTATTCATTACACCATTATATCTATCCATGTAAAGTGGTGGTGGAAAACAGATTACACCACGGCATGGAGACAGTATTCCGTACGTATGCACGCGCAGTCATTTCGTTTTCCATAGGATGGAGAGAAGGTGAAATAGGGTTATTTAATATTTATAATAACATATCAGTATATGAGTGATAATAATTTTATTACATTATAATTAAACTAATAAATAAGAAGAAGTAGAAGAAGAAATAAATTTGAAAGAATCGTTAAAGGATATTACCTCTTCTTCAACGCGCCTATTTTAAACCTCCTCTTAGGGAACTAAAGTTGGTCTTTGAAGAAGACCAGGACCTATAGTATGTTTCTAGTGAAGTGGAGAAGAAAAATTGTCAGGGTTTTGCCGAGCTTGAAGGCTCAAAATGGTGTGAGGAGGAGAGGGAGGAGGTGCCTTTTTATAAGAGAGAGGAGGGGCACTTTTGCAAACCTCTAAAATATTAATTTATAATAAATTCAAACCCCACATAAAAACCTCCAAAAATTACTCACATACAAATATTAGATGAGATAGTTTTATAATCTCATAAACCAATAAGATTTAGACATGTTGGTAATTTATTTTAATCCTTATCAACTTGATTTATCCTTATTTAATCTATTTAATTTTATTTATGGTAATAATATTCTAAATATTAAATTGTTATAAATAATTACTTATATGTTGTGAATTGTTATTAATTGGATACTTTATGACATTGCAGACCATATAAACTTCAATTTATAATTTTTAAATATTTTTGTGATTTTGAAACAATTTTATAATATTTTATTTCTATAAAATAACAAGTGTAAATTTTGACACTATTCATTTATTTGAATTTAAATAAAATTCAAACAGAGGATATATTCAAACCAAAATATTTAATAGATTCAAAAAATGTCATATTCATCTAGAAAATTTATGGATAACATTAATTAGTTCATAAAATATTTATTTTAATATTTTTAAAACCATTTATTTGATATTTCAATCAATAAAATAATCTCTATATCACTATTATGTCATCATTAATGATAATTATTTAATCCCTAAAGATTCAAAATAAATTTTCATGATGTATATATTTTTATTTTATTTCTAGATACTATTTATATCTGAAGTTTTATGTGTTTTATCACTAAATTAAAATTATTACACTTATAAGATATAAAAGAGTGACATGTTGTCACTTTCTTTGGTTTTAATAATAATTATATCATTTTCATGGTCAAAAGTCCATGAATTGAATCTATTATGACCCTTATGTGATATGGGTCAACTTTCATTCATCCAATAGAATTTTGGAAGGTCTTATGGTAATTTTGTAATCTTATTTTTACACTTAATTACCTGATTTACCTATAACTGTAGTAAATAAAAAAATTACTGTAGTTACTATTCATAATATCAAAAAAATAAAAGTAACATATTAACATAATTTTGACCCACTAAATACAAATATGCAATCCATTTTTCAAAATTCAAAACATATATGTTTCAGTAGTTAATTTAAAATTAATCTCGTTGTTAAGAAAAATGGGTTTTTAAAAGTTAAAACATTGTCAAAGATTGAAATGTTTTTACCTGTTGATTCAATGTAAAATTAATGGTAATGAAATAAATTATATTAAATGGTAAAAATCTATTCTATTTATACATTAAAATGAATAAGTTTTATCATTTATTCATATAAATTATCTTGATGAAAAAAGTTGTTTTTATGAAAAATTTAGCCTATTATTACTATTCATCAAAATATGAAAGTTATCAGAAAAGTATCAAAATTTTATCCAATGTAAATTTTTATATCCTGATTCAAAATAAGAAGTTTATTTTTTAAAATTGAACTTATAAACTTGTCAAAAATTATATTTAAAATTGGTGTTCCATCAAAAGGAAGTAAAACTGCATTTTTTAATGCTTCTTTTATCGAAAAATTGATTTTGATTTCATATTGCATTCTAGAAAATGTTTAAGATGAATTATAATGTTATAAAATTTAAAATTAAGTTAATAATATTCATAACATATAGTTCATAATATTATAATAATATATCATCGTTTTGTGAAACTTGGTATTGCGTACAACGCAAGCTATCATAGAAGGTTGCTCTTGCGTATAACGCAAGCCAAGCCAGTGTTGTGTGTAGTGAAAGATTCTTTTGGTGGTGCATATAACATAAGACATAATATATATATATATATATATAATCTCAGGGTGTTACATTCTACCCAACATAAAATGAATTTCTCCCTTGAAATTCGTCACTTCGTAACAAACAGATGAGGATACCTCTCCCTCATCATATCCTGAAGTTCCCATGTAGCTTATTCTAATTGTTGGTTCCTCTATAAAACTTTAACCAAGTGAGTGGTCTTGTTTTTTAGAACATTTTCACTATGATCCAGAATCTCAATCAGTTGTTCTTCATAAGAAAGATCTTGCTCCAGTGGTACAACTTTTGAGCTTAGTACATGTGAAGGATCAGGTATGTACTTTCTCAAGAGAGATACATGGAACACATCATGAATATGAGAAAGATTTGGAGGAAGTTACAATCAGTAAGCTACCTTCCCAACATGATCCAGTATTTTGAAAGGATTGATATACCTAGGGCTCAGCTTTCCCTTCTTTCCAAATCTCATCACTCTCTTCCAAAGCGATATTCGAAAGAACACTTTATCACCCACTTAAAACTCTAGGTCTTTTCTTCGGTTTTCAGCATAAATTTTTTGTCGACTCTGAGCTTATCTTATGTGTTTTTTAATAGATCTGACCTTTTCTTCCATCTCATCAACAAGATCAAGTCCTAATAGGTTTCTTTCCCCAACTTTATCCCAACAAGTTGGATTTCTGCATTTCTTTCCATAGAGAGCTTCATAAAGAGCCATCTGAAAACTGGAGTGAAAGCTATTATTATAAGAAAATTCCACCAAAGGTAGGTGTTGATCCCAACCACCTTTGAAATCCATTAAGAAATCTCTCAACATGTCTTCCAAAGCTTGAATTGTCCTCTCAGACTAACCATCTGTCTGAGGATGATAGACAGTGCTAAAACTCAAATCTGTATCCAGAGCATGCTAATGACTTCGCCAAAACTTTGAGGTAAACCTCGAATACCGATCAGATATAATATAAAGTGGTACTCCATGAAATCTTACCATTTCGTTTATATATATCCTGGCAAGCTAATCAAGAGAGAAATCCTCTCTAATAGCAATGAAGTGTGTCAGCTTCGTAAGATGATCAACTATAACCCGGATAGCATTATTGCTTTTGGATGTTTTGGGAAGTCTGATTACAAAGTCCATAGTGATGTTTTCCCATTTCTATTCGGGTATGTGTAATGGTTATAACATCCCTTCAGACTTATGTCTCTTAGCTTTAACTTTCTGACAAACCAAGCATCGAGAGACATATTCAGAGATATCTCTTTTCATGCCATCCCACCAAAATTACTCTTTCAGGTCCCTGTACATATTTAAACTTCTAGGATGAATATAGAATGAAGAACTATGAGCCTCATCTAGAAGCTCCTTCTTTAATTCTTGTACGGTAGGAATATATACATGGTTCATAAACCTTATTATCCCATCATAAGCAATGTTGAATTCAGGAACATTTCTCACCTTCTTTTGAAGCCCAACATCCTCCATTTGTGCCTCTTTAATCTTCTCTTGTATAGATGGTTGAACATTCATTTGAGAAAGATAAGATATCTCCCCTTTCATTAAAATTACAAGATCCATCCTTTGTAAATCCATAAATATTGGATACTTTTTGATCCTCATCATGGATAATCTATCATGGTCTTTTCGACTTAATGCATCTGCCACCTAGTTTTTTTTTCCAAGGTGGTAATGAATTGAGCAGTCGTAATCCTTAATCAGCTACAACCATCTTCTTTAGTGCATATTCATCTCCTTTTGTGTGAAATTATACTTTAAACTTTTATGATCTAGTATAAATATCACACATTTCACCATAAAGAGAGTGCCTCTAAATATTTAATACAAAGATTACCGCAACTAACTCCAAACCATGAGTTGGGTAATTTTTCTCATGGGTTTTCAACTGTCCTGAGGCATAAGCTATCACCATATCATTTTTCATGAGAACACACCCTAGCCCCTTCTTGGATGAATCACTATAGATCAAAAAATATTCTTCACTATAAGGAAGTGTGAGCACAGGTGCATTGGATAACCTTCTTTTTAGCTCTTTGAAATTATCTTCACATTCCTCCATCCATACAAACTTAACTCCTTTCCAAGTCAATTTGGTGAGTGGGTTAGATAATCTTGAAAAATACTTCTCAAAACGTCTATAATACCTAGCTAAACAAAGAAAACTTCGGATCTCAGTTAGGGTAGTTGGTCTCGACCATCTTTTGATAACCTCTATTTTTGTGGGATCCATATATATCCCCTCTCTTGAGATTATGTGACCCAAAAATGAAAATTTTTGAATCCAAAATTCACACTTGGTAATTTTGGCATAAAGCTTCTCCTTTCTCAGGGTATTCAATAAAATTCTTAAGTGATATTCATGTTCTTCCTTTCTCTTTAAATAGACGTGAATATCGTCTATAAAGACTACCACAAACTGATCAAGATAGTCTCTAAAGACTCTATTCATTAAGATCCATGAAGATTGCAGGGGCATTAATAAGACCCAATGGCATCACAATAAACTCATAGTGTCCATACCTTGTACGGAAAGTTTTCTTTGGTATATCTTCATTTTTTACACTTAATTGATGATACCCTGAAATAAGATCAATCTTGGAAAAGTATTTAACTCTACGTAGTTGGTCAAATAAGTCATCAATACATAGGAGAGGATATTTTTTCTTGATAGTGATCTTGTTATGTTCTCGATAATCAATACAGAGTCTCATTGATCCATATTTCTTCTTAACAAATAGAACATGTGCTCCCCATGGTGATGCACTAGGACGTACGAATCCCTTATCAAGATTCTCTTGGAGTTTCTTCTTCAATTCCTATAACTCAATTGGGAGCATTCTATAAGGTGTCAATGAAATGGGCATAGCACCCAGTATGAGTTTCATTGAAAACTCAACTTCATGATTTGGTGGAAGACCTGGAAATTCATATGGAAAGACATCATCAAACTCCCGTACAATGGGAATATTCTTAATCATGAGTTTCTCTCCAACGATTTGAGATAAATAATCTCCATTAATTGGAATCAATACCCATTTAATGGATGAAATTTCCACTAGAAAGTTATATTCATCATTGCATCCATAGATGATCATAGATTAATCAGGAATATGAAATGTGAATTCCCTTATTTGGCAATTGACATGAGCTCCATATAAATAAATTCAATACATTCCAAGAATCACATTAAATTCCACTATAGGAATTATAACATTATTTTGAGGAAGCACATTCCCACAGAGTTCAATTAGAGAAGTATTGGAAACATCTGATGCGACTGTTGTGCTATTAGGATTTGTCACAACTAACTCAACAGCTAATTGTTGGGGAAGTACGATGATACCCTTAGAAAATTATTTTGAAATAAAAGAGTGGGTGGATCCAGAATCAAATAAAACATTTGCTACATTAGAGTAGACGGTACGTGTACCTTTCACCACTTTGTTATCGTACTCCACATCACCGATAGAAACTGCATGTGACTTTCCTTTGTACTTGTCTTCAAGAGTTTATTGGCATCGATCATCATCAACAACCCTTAGATTAGGGAATTGATTGGAATAATGCCCCATTTCCTTTCCCTTGTAACATTGAAGTGTAGGAGGTGCATTCTGTGTAGCCTTTTCTTTGTTTGAATCACTAGACATATTTTTCCCATCATTGCAGCATTCAATAGCCCAATGACCTTCTTTTCTACACTTATAACATTTATTTGTCCCTTTAAGACAATTCCCTCCATGTTTCTTTCCACACTTTGAGCATAAGGTAAAACTCATCTTCATTCCAGTGTGGTCTTTAAATTTTCCTTTGAATTCCATTTTCCTCTTCTTATCAAACCCATATGACTGATGGGTTACTCCAATCTCCATCTCAACCTTGAGAGCATATCGAACAATTTACTCGTAGCTATTGAAGCCCCTTATAGCTAATTCCCTTTAGAGACTTGGTTTTAAGACAGTAAACAATCGATCGATCTTACTCTCAGGTTGGAAAATAATCCCAAAAGCATTCCTTGCAAGCCTTGTAAAATTTTCTTCATAGGTACCAACAGATTCATCATCCTTTTGCTTCAGTTCAAGAAACTCCTTCTCCATCTTTGTTCAAGGAATACATGGGAAGTACTTATTGAAAAATAAGTTCATGAACTCATCCCATTCCATGGTCCCAATTTTATCCCTTTGCCTTGTATTCTTGATAAGATTCCACCATTGATCAGCTTCACCTTCCAAATGATATATTACTAAGATGAAATTATCATGTTCAGAACATTGAAGGACTGAAAATATCTTTTCAGTGTTATTGATCCATTGTTCATCCACTAATGGATCCGAAGAACCGTTAAATGAAGGTGGACGCTGCCTCATGAAGGATTCAACAGAATTTTTCTCCCTCCTTTGCTCGTTCGGATGTCCTGCAAGATTCATAGGTTGAGAAAGTTGTATGAGCATGGCTAAAAGTTTTTTAATTCCAACTCCAAAATAGTTTGGTTGATCAGGGGGACAATCATTACATTTCCCATCGCATTCAGCATTAAAACAGTTCCTTCAGGTTCCATCCATTGACTAAAACCGAGATGCATAGTGTGAGAAAACACTAATTACAAAAGGAAAACCGCATAATCAAAAATAAAATTTCACACATTATTTATTATCATAGGTTATTCATGGCCATTTATAAAACACTAATATTTTTTTCTATGCTTATACATATCCTTGGGGTTCTTACTAAGGATTTCACAACCTAATATCCAAAGGTGGACTATACCTTTCCTCTGATACCAAATATAATTCCCCATACTTTACATACATTTTTATTACTTCAGAATTGAAGAATAATTATTACTACATATAACAAAACCATGATAGGACTGTATAGGTATAGTGTGTTTAGAAACTAGGAAACATAAATAACTGGTTCATAAATCATCTACATTATCTCCCATTTATTTCATCATATCTAGACTACCTTTGGGAAAATCCGACTTTGACCTAGGAAAAAAAACATAAAAATGGTGAGCTCAAATGCTCAGTAAGGTAAAACAAAGGAAATATCAATCATATCATATTCATAAGAACATAACATTACGAAAATATTATCCTACAAAAGAGATAATAATATCAAGAAATGGGATAAATCATAGTAGTGAAATGTAATCCCAATATTCATGACATAAGACATGAAACTTTGTTTCATACACACATAATCACAGAATATCATTTCATATTAGTCAAGACTCATTTCCAAGACCATCATAGCAGTCAAAGTTCATTACTGAACCGAGTTCACTCCTCATTCTTGTCCTATATCACTGAACCAGATTAACTTGATGTTCCAACCATGTCTATCTCATGAGATATAAATCATTACCCAATGCATTTGAGGGAGATATAGGTCCCACCCATCTCATAATGAAACCATTCTTATGTGTTCCACAAAATCATAAATCATACATCATAGCATAACCCATGTAATAAAAATGGGATTCTGAAACATCATGCCATCATAACATAATCCATATAAGATAAAATGAATTTATGAAAATAATTCCATAATAACATAATCAAATCAATGTAATAATATGTATATGAATATAACTTTATATTATATTAGATGGAAAATATTTTTGAGAAAACACATGAACTCCATTCTTGAGGAAAATATCCTTTCTACTTCAAAAACATTTTTCCTTTATCAACGTGTCATAAAATTATAAACTAAAAGAATTTAATTGAAAATAAACATGAAAACTTGTAAATGATGATTCATGTAAATGAATTTATATGAAATCATAAAAATCCTTTCATTCTGTATATGTTAAAAACATTCGTCTCATACTTTGGCCAAAAAAGTCAAAAAGTATCTCGTACTGAAAACGACCAAAGATTCCTTGCATAACTTTTTAAAAAAAATCACCAATAGGTAAAATTGGATTTATAAAATTGTATGAGGATAGAAATAATATTAAATATTGAGGAAACATGGATGTGGATGAAAAATATGCCCCAGTAAATTTTGAAGTATAAATAATCTCGAATAAAAATGAGATTGTGAGATTTTCCCTTACCTTAGGTATGATATGATCTGTAAAAATTTGAAACTCCTGTATAATGATTTAAATAATGTCATTGACTTATTCCAGAATCATATACATTTTTATTATATCATATATGGTCATATTCTTATATCTTTATTAGTAATATTTCATTGCTACTTGTTATTCGCGTGTTCATTGCTTTATATTCTTATGCGTGTTTTTGAATAAATATTTATTCCACTTTTTAGGTTCTAGATAAATTGTTTAAATAATGGTATTAATATATTATATATCATATTTATTTTTTCAATTCGTTTATATAATCTTGTTTTAATGAAGATCATGTAGAACAAATCACATCGCACCGTGGAGACGGTAAGTCGTACGTACGTACGAACGATGACATCATTGCCATAATTATTGAATAGTATTGGAGTGGATGATAGAATATCTCATAATTATTATAACGTTATAATAATCATATATAGTTACTCTTTAAACCATTATACCCATCCATGTAAGGTGGTAGTGGAAAACAAATTACCCCACGATGTGGAGACGGTATTTCGTATGTATGCATGTGCGGTGATTTTATTTTCCGTAGGATGGATAGAAGGTGAAATAGGGTTGTTTCATATTTTTAATAAAATATCATTATATTATAGATACTTATGTTTTTACTTTATAATGAAACAAATAAATAAGAGTAAGTAGAATAAGAAATAAATTTGAAAGAATTGGTAAAGGATATTACCTCTTCTTCGACGTGCCTCTTTTAAACCTCCTCTTAGGGCACTAAAGTTGGTCTTTGAAGAATAACAGGACCTCTAGTATGTTTCTAGGGAATTGGAGAAGAGAAATTGGCTGGGGTTTGGCTGGGATTGATGTCTCAAAATTGTGTGAGGAGTAGAGGGAGGAGGTGCATGTTTATAAGAGAGGAGAGGGGCACTTTTGGAAACCTCTAAAATATTAATTTATAATAAACTCAATCCCCACTTTTAAACCTCCACAAATGACCCAAATATAAATATTAGATTATATGGGTTTGTAATATAATCAACATATAATATTTAGACATGCTGTTAATTTATTTTAAACCTTATCAACTTGATTTATCCTTATTTAATCTATTTAATTTTATGTGTAGTAATAATATTCTAAATTTTAAATTTTTATAAATAATTAATCATGTGTTGTGATTTGTACTTAAATGGATACTATATGACATTTTAGACCATATAAATTTTAATTTATAATTTTTAAATATTTTAGTGATTTTTAAAAAAATTTATAATATGTTATTTTTATAAAATAACAATAGTGTCAATTTTGACACTATTAATTTATTTGAATTTAACTAAAATCCACACAGAGGATATATTCGAAAAAAATATTTAATAGATTCCTAACATGTCATATTAGTCTATAAAATTTTTTAAGAACATTAATTAGTTTATATAATATTTATTTTAATATTTTTAAAACCATTTATTTGATATTTCAATCAATAAAATAATTTCTACATCATTATTCTGTCATCATTAATGATTATTATATAGTCCTTAAAAATTAAAAATAAATTCTCATGATGTAGATAATTTTATTATATTTCTGTAGACTATTTATATTCTAAGTTTTATGAGGTTTATCACTAAATTAAAATTATTAAACTTATAAGATATAAGAGAGTGACATGTTGTCACTTTCTTTGGTTTTAATAATAATTATAACATTTTCATGGTCAAAAGTCAATGAAATTAATCTATTACAACCATTAAGTGATATGGGTCTACTTTTATTTATCCAATAGAATTTTGGAATGTCTTAGGGTAATTTTATAATCTTATTTTTACCTTAATTACCTGATTTACCTTTAACTGTAGTACATAAAAAATTACCGTAGTTACTATTCATAATATCAAAAAAATAAAATTAACCTATTAACATAATTTTTACCCACTGAATCCAAATATGGAATCTATTTTTAAAAATTCAAAACATATAAGTTGTAGTAATTAATTTAAAATTAATCCCATTGGTAAGAAAATGGGTTTTTAAAAGTTAAAACATTGTTAAAGATTGAAATGTTTTTACCTATGAATCCAATGTAGAATTAATGGTAATGATATAAATTATATTAAATAGTAAAAATATATTATATTTATACTTTAAAACCATTAAATTTTATCATTTAACTATATAAAACATCTTTATGAAAAAAGTTGTTTTTACGAAAAGTTTAGCACATTTATACTATTCATCAAAATATGAAAGTTATCAGAAAAGTATCAAAAATTTATCCAATATAATTTTTTATATCCTGATTCAAAATTAGAAGCTTATTTTGTAAAATTGAACTTATAAACTTGTCAAAAATTATATTTAAAATGGGTGTGCCATCTAAAGGCGGTAAAACAACATTTTTGGAAAAATACTTCTTTTATTGAAAAATTGATTTTGTTTTCGTTTCTCATTATAGAAAATGAGTAAGATGAATTATAATTTTATAAAATTAAAAATTTTGTTAATTATATTCATAACTGCTAGTTCATAATATTATAATAATATATCATTGTTTAGTGAAACTCAGAATTGCGTACAACGCAAGCTATTGAGGAAGGTTGCTCTTGCATGTAACGCAAGTCAAGACAGTGTTGTGTGTAGTGAAAGATTCCTTTGGTGTTTCTTATAACATAGGACATAAGAAATATATATATATTAAATATCAGGGAGTTACATTTGGGGTATCAATTTTGGTAATGATAACTCTCTAAATAAAAAACATGTTGGAACATCCAATATTCAGAAAATAATAATAAACTTAATAGTGTATTATTTATTAACGGGAAAATCATAATATATTTAGTGTATCAAACCTATGAGATGTTTTAAATTATGGTAATTTTATAAATAAAATAGTTGTTTATTCTAAATATTTAAATATGGGGAATTTATAGAAAAATTGATGAGAACCCCAAGTAATTGTTTCATAATAGGAGATTGAAGAATAGATTTTTACGTGAAATTACAGTAGAAAAAAAATTTGTGGTCTTAAAGACTTATCCAGCATAGACAAAATAATATAAGGAAACACGTCAAGGAAGATGTTGTGATAAATATACATGTTGTGAAAGAAAGAAATTATATTGTTTTAAATTTTTTTCAAAGAGAAAAAATGGTTAAAAATCCAAAAGGTAGGAGATATTAAAACTTCATGTCCTCTAAAACTAGTTCATTTTTATGTTTGTTGACCTATTAAATAGAATTTTAAATGTGAGAATAAATACTTTGTTACTTTTATTGATGAATTCACAAGGTTTAAGTGAATAATTTTTTTAACATAAGTCTCAAGATTTATATAGATTCAAATTCTTCAGAATATTAGTATAAAAATATATAGGCATTTTTTCAGTGATTAGGATCTTATAATTACAGTAAATATTCTAAAAATAATTTTTATAAGTATCATAACAAACATGACATCATGTATGACTTTAGTGATCTACATAGGCTTTAGAAAAATTGGGTAGAGGATATGAATAACATAATTTTAGTGGATATGAATATAAATATTCTTATAGAGAATAAAATATTAAGAAGTTACTTGATAAATGAAATAACTACAACTAGAACTATTTATAAAACATTTATTGTGTGTAAAAAAATAGATATTCATCAACATGAAATTTGGTTCATATAAAATACCAATTTAATAAACTTTAAGGTGCTTTTGATTCCATTCTTAATCAAGATAAAATGCGTAAGTGGTGGAAATTTTGATGAAATGGAAAAATATGGAACATTCCATTGATACACACCAATTATAAGTTCATACAAATGTTACAATAATAAATCTAAAAAAATGGTTTACTATGATAATGTTATGTTTTTCTAAAACAAATAAATGATAAAAAAACTCAATCATTATAAATGATGAGGGTGATGTTGTATGTTCATATACTTATGAAGAAACTATAGAGAATAAACATATTTAGACTAAAGATATAGATTTATCTTGATCCATTGATGATGATGTGGATCATAATTCCATAAGTGTAAATTTTGGAATGATAAATCATGTTAATATTGAAAATATTATTAGAGATTAGAATTAGGGGGTCTAATCAATAAGAAAAATTGTGTCTAAAAGTCATTCTAGTTTGATTTCAAAGATTCAACCTAAAATAATTAAATAATATATTGATCATAAAGATTGTATTCAAGCTATCAACAAAGAACAAGAAAAACAAAAATATATTGAAACATGGTAACTTGTTCTCGTGGACAAAAATAAAAATGATATTAGGGGGAAATGGATCTTTAGAAATAATTTTTATGAGAAGTATGATGTTCCTTGGAATAAGGCCATGATGGTATGAAAGGGGTACTCATAAATTGAAGGGTTTGAATTTAATAAAAAAAATTCTTCATTTTCTATACTTGCACAATCAGATTTTTCCTTTTTATTATAACTTATATGTGCTTTAATGTTTTAAAAATGAATATAAACTTTTAATTTATCAATTTAATTATATATGAATAAGTGTATGTTGAATATCATAATGTAGTTATTTGAAAATAAAATGGAATTAAGGCTTGTAATCCGAACAAGAGACTTTATAATCTGAGGTAAGCTCCAAGAGATCTGTATATTAATTTTTAAAAATATCTATGAATGATATAATTTATGAAAGGGTCAATGAACAAAAATTTATATAAAATGGAGACCACCACTACATCAATATTTTAAATTTTTATTGTTGATGAAATTATTTTTTCTTGTAATTTGGAATGGTTTTATGATGTTTTTTCTTTGAACATGAAGGAGAATTTTGAAATTTCAATGCTTGGAGAGATGGAGTTTTTCTTAGGTTTAAAAAATTCCCATGTTGTTGGTTAAAATTTTATATCTCAATAAAAATATACTTAGAAACATTGAAAAAGTTTTCGTATGTATAAATATAGAGTAGTTTCCACACCAATTGTAGTGGGTATAAAATTTAGTAAGGATGATTGTTTCGTAGTTCTTTAAAACATGTGTTCTAGTTTTAAGAATCACTATTTCCATGTGGTTTCCATTGGATTTATTTATGGAACTGGGAACTTCTAATAGTTCTCTATCCAAAGTGGACCTGCTTTCCCAAGGCAGGCATTCGTTAAGTTTGAACTTTATGATACTTAATAACATGTATTGGTTAAGAGGATGGGAGGTCGGACTAATCACGCCCTTTTGGGGGGAATTATTAACTACTCTGAGACTCTCTTTTAAATGAAATATATTTTCATGAATCCTTATTAATTCACCAACTATATCATAAGTATCCCTTGCAATTTACAATCACTTATTAATATTTGTAAATTTTAGAATCATCAGTATGCATTCATGGTTCTTCATTAATGGAAACATCCATATGTATAAGAGGTTTTCCATCAATGGTTTCCTCTAAAATACCAATTAGAGATTCTTTTAATCATAGTTGTAATGATACTGATTTTTAAGGCACTCAGTGGGGCACTCTGGAATTTATTGTCTTCCAAGGATATGAAAGTTTGTTTTGATCTTGGGATCATCCCCCAAAAATGAGCTTCCTATGTATCCCTGTGAAATGAATAAGAACTCTCATAGTTTGATACTTCTTAATAGGACACATCCTACCTTTTAGGTTCATGTGATAAGGACCTCTAAGTGAAAGATTATTGGTCAAAACCTAGTGTGGGACTTATACTGAAGTAGCCCGAGGAACATGGAAAGGATAATATTTTCCATGTAGGATCAGGCCCTATTGGGAATATGGCCCAAGGAGAATAGGGTTGATTTGAAGTTTTGGGTTTGAACCTCAGGGAGGCATCCTATGTATCCCATAAAAATGGGAATCAAAGCCCACGTAGTTTGATATGTCTCATGTGAGAGTATGGTTTTTTGAGATATTTGATTTTGGGAATACTTCCTAAAAAGGATGCCTTGATGATTTTGGGTTTAATTTGGGGCTGATTCCTAAGGAGGATGCCTAGATTAAAGGAATTATGATTGGGTTTCAGAGGAGGATGTCCAAGGAGCTCGGACCTTGATATGTATTCCTACGTATCCCGGTTATGGTGGGAATCATATTTCTCATAATTCCTTATAATGATTGTTTGTGCACATGTTGTAACCATCACATATCTCTATGCCCACGTGAATCTTGCTCGGTGTGAGAAATAAGTGGATGTAAAAGATTCAAATATGACACTTCACATTTTTCCTCTTCTAATGATCAAAGAGGGTGTGTCTGTCGTGGAAGAGGGCAAGGTGACAAGAATTCCCTTTATTCTATTTACATTTGACAAGGTTCCAATTTAAGGAGGAACGGATCAAGGTGAGGGGCTTATACCAGGATGTCTTCCCTATTTAGAAAATGGTTAGGGATTTCTCCTAAGGAGGATTCCCATTTGAAATTGGTTGGGGCTTACTCTTAAAGGGGATGCCCATTTGGAATTTAACTAGGCATAGGAGTCAGGTGATATGGTTGGAGTAGTTTCTTGAGGAGTGTATCGACTCCAAGTAATTGAGGAATCCATAAAGAGAGTCCAAACTCGGTATATATGAAAGGAACCAAGAGGAGTAAGTCGACTCAAGGAACATTATTGAGTGTGATGGAGTGTCTTAAATCATGGTATTCGAAAGTTGGAAGTTGGGCCACATAATGGGTGCAATGGAAAATGTCCTTAATCAAATATGAAAATTTCGCGGTGAGACTCTCCATTTTTCATGGTGGTCAATGGTGGAAGCGAAGGGAATGGACCAAAGGGCTTGGACAGCAGCCCGACACTGATCCCGTGTAGGGGTGCAAGAGTGTAGCCCCCATGGTATGGACTAGCAGGTCCACGTAGGATCTTCGACACGGTGCATCGCGCAGGTGCACCGTGAAGGTTCTCTACTAAGGTGTGTCGTACAGGTGCTCCACACTGGTTCTTCACGCTGGTGTAGCGCATAGGTCCTCTGCCAAGGTGCATTGTGCAAGTGCGTGGTGCAGGTGATCTGCCAAGGTCTATCGCACAGGTGCTCCGTGTAGGTGCTTCGCACAGGTGCATCACACATTTCCTCCACAAAAGGTGTGTCACAAAGGTGTGTTTCTCAGGTGCTCCGCGCAGCTCCATGTGTTCTAGACCATGATAGGACTTTGAACAATGTTTCCCCATTTAATTCTTTCTTCAATCATGTTTGAGAGAGCTACCTGAGAATATTTAGGGGATCTTGGTGAATGATCTACGCAACGAGAGCTTTGGTACTTCTTCCAAATTTTTATATCTTTGAAATGGGGATCCTAGAGGTCTTATTTATAGGCATGAAGGGGACATATATGAAGGGAAGTTTCCCATGTAGTTCCTTTGGATAGGTCCTTCATTTAGTTCTTCTACGTAGGGGTGTAAAAAATAATTTTTCGTGTACGTCTTTCGTGTAGGTCCTTTTTTGAAATTTATCAGTCTTTCGAGTGACATAACTTTTGATCCGTAAGTCCGTTTAGGCTCCGCGACTAGTCAAATAAAATCTATCAAAGAGATATATACTTATGAAGATATAGAATACACCAAGTCTTCTCAAAATATACTAATGAAAATGAATTTAATAAATCAACACATTTTCATTATCACTCTTGTAAATCCACTACCAACTCATGGATGGGGAATCATTCTACTTATCCATCAGTATGGAGTTGTATTTTGGAACAAAGAAAAAAATCTTGGATCTTCTTCCTTTATGTTGAAAACATCATCACTCTTACTGGGCATTTTTTGTCTATGTGATAATCATATCTTCTCTATGTGGAAAAGTGCATGGAACACATTTTATGGTGTCTAAAAAATCCTCCCCTTAGAATTTGATTCATTCAGAATATAAAATAATATTTTTCTAAGTTGAAAGTAGGGAACTTTGACGTATTCCAACATCATTTGGTAAGATTGGGAGTTACATCATGTTTGGAAGAATGCTCTAATTTTTCATAAGCCAAGGGTCCTAGTAAGAATAGTTTGATTTTTACTAGGGTTATATGGACAACCCCACAAACTTCATATCTTTTGAATTTTTATTTCTCAATATTTCCTAAATCATACCAAAAATGTAAGTTTAGTGAGTTGGGACTCGACTTTTTTTTAGAGTGCCCTTCCCGATTTCTCAATCTAATGATCACCAAGTCTTTTGTTATTGGCAGTTTAGAGTCATGCATATTGGACTATAAAGGGCTAGTATTTATGGTCAAATAGCTTTGACCATAAATTTTGAAATTAGAACACAAACAAAACTTTATGGAAAATAATTTCTTTAATATTCTTTAAATATTTCCAAAAAAAATATTGGGCCATGATTTTTATGGTCACTAAATTTTAAAACTCATGTCAACATAAGGGGTGTCTTTTCCAAGAATGAAATTACCATTATTTGAAAAACCCATTATGAGGGATTTGCTATGTGGGTCCAACTGGGGAATATATAATATAGCCAAATATAGGCATCTTTTGAATGAAAAACCTATTATATAGGAAACTTATGCAAGGCCACCTAAGGGCACGTGCTGCATAGTCAAAAAAATATCTTTAATGTTTTAAGATTTTACTATTGATAGATAGGGGAAAATAAGATTTGGGTGACTCAAGGCCATAGTGGGTGGTTTTTTTCTAAGGAATATAATTTAAAGAATGAAATTGCTATTTTAGACTGAAATAAGTCATGAATTAGAAAACCATTTCTATAAAAATTTGGTTTATGAGTAATGGTTAAAATTTACCAAAAAGGGGAAAATTATGATATCATACTATGATGTTTTAATTCATTTAGTGAGGAAATTGTACTGTGCAGTTTTAATTCATGTAGTGAGGACGTTGTACTGTGCATTTTTAAGTCATACGGTAAGGACATTGGATAGATTTAATTTATGGTCTTTAGCTTTGACCAAAGGTTTGAGAAAACTCACCCACTTTCTTGATAATTTTTTTGGAAACATACTATCATATTCAAGTATGGAAGGGAAAATTGTAAACTCTGATTTGGTAATTTCTAAAACTGAGGAATGATTTGGGAAAAGGGCTAGAATAATTAGAGAAAATCTTTTCCAAGAACAAATATACCATTATTTGACAAACATGTTATGCAGGTTGTATTATTAAGGGCCACATAGGGCATATGATGTATAACCAAATAGTGGAATCATTTTACTTACAGTCCTGTTATATAGGCAACTTATACAAGGCCACCTAAGGGCATGTACTGCATAGTCAAACAAAAGTGATCTTATAAGTTTAACGTTATATTTCTAAAATCTGAAGAATGTTTATGGGGATAAATATTTTTTGAAGCACAGAGTTTGATTTGTGGAGAAATTTACCTGAATATGGAATGGGTATTTTCAACTAAGAGTGTCCAAATAATTGAAGTAATAAGACATTTACAAAGTTTGGTCCCAAACATAAGAGGTATGGTGTCTCTTGTTTTAGGTTATACAAATAGGACCAGAAAAGGAAACAATATATAACATGTGTCCAAGTGATGTCAATGTTATTTCATAGTGCATCGAACACATGGTGAGGGTAATGTGTAAACCATGGTCTTGAAGACTTTCAGATTGTGAGAAAGATGTTGGGACAAGTATAATTGAAAGACTATTTTAAAATACAGATTCTTTTATATTATCATCAAAGATTAAAGATAACAAAGATACTATAACCAAGAATGAAGTTATCATATTTTGAAAAACCTGTTATGGGGTTTGTATTACACAAAGAAAACTAAGGCATATGCTGCATATGAAAATAGTGGCATCTTTTGACTGACAGGCCTGTTATGTAGGCAACATATTCATGGCCGCCTAAGGGCATGTGTTGCATATTTAGACAACAGATAACTCAAGAATTAGAAACTCTATCACCAAAAAACCATAAGAAAGATTACGGGGATCTGGAAATATTCAAGATTAAGAGTGTGAAATATGGAAGGGGGTTATGGCCAATACATATGAGAAATATTTGAACCAATATTGAACATTAGTTTGATGTACTTTACATAGATCTGACTCTTATTTAAAATTAATACTTTATTTGTTTCCTCTAAATGAATATTATGATATGCAGTTTAAAGTCATGAAACGAGAACATTATACTGTGCAGTTTTAAGTCATATAGTGAAGACATTATACTGTGTAGTTTTAAGTCTTCTAGGGAAGACATTAATAATCCCATAATAAATTGAGACACCTTATTTATATAAAGAAGCCATTTACTAAATTCCTAAGCCCACGTGAGCAATGCTCGATGTGAGAAACAGGGAGCAGTAAAGGTTTCTTTTACAGCACAAAGGGGGCACAATTGAAGAATTTGGATGCTATATTTCCATGCAGTTTAATGTCATCTGGTAAGGAAGAAGATGAAACAATGTGAAAGGAAAGAAATATTGAAAATGGATTAAGGGATAAAACCCAAGTGTCACTATATGTCTTGCTAGGGAAATAATCAAGTCATACATAGTTCTTAAAACATTTTCAATCTATGTTTGATTCTTATACAAGAAATAAAGGGGTTTTTTAACATGGTTGGGCCCAAGATTAGAGATATATGCATATCTATGAATCTCAAAATATATTAGAATCAATCCATACATAGTTCCTTAAACAGTCATTCCTCAAGCTAATTCATTTTGACATGAATAATGGGGGATTTTTGACACATTCTGAGAGAACTGAAAATCTAAAGATGTAAAATTATATAAGGGCCAAATCATATATCTTAAGGAGACACTCTCTATAGATATGATTCATATGCAATAGAAGAAATGAAAATAATAAGATTTTTTGACTGTGGATGGCCCAAATTTATAGATTTAGGCGTCTCTACATATCTCAATGAAAATGAGAATCAAGTTATACGTAGTTTTTGAAACATGATCTCTATGTAGATCTAACTTAGACATAGGAAATTGAGGGACTCATGTACTACTAACGAGTTGTGATGATGTTAATGATATTTTCTTATAGATGCTCTTAACTTCAAATTGAGAGAATGTTAGTTGTACAAATGTTTTCTTGCCATTTCACATCATGCGACAAGGATGAAGATGCTACACATTTTAACATCATGAAGCATGGACACTGATGTTTATTATGCAGTTTAATGTCTTGTAACTAGGACATGAGGGTTGTGCAGTTTTAAGTCTTGCAGTAAATACATGGTACTGTGCAGTTTAATGTCTTGTAGTGAGGATTATTTGTACAAAACTACACAAAGTATTTCTTCCAAAATATCACATTGGTTGGAGTTGTGATAAGCTCTCCATCCATTGAGATAAAGGCATAGGCTGCATTTGAATATATCTTATGTATGGAATAAGGTCCTTCCCACTTTGGTTCACATTTTGGAGGTTTCCTTCCTGGTATCATTGGAGTCCTAAGGACCAATACCAATTCTTCTTGAAGGAATAAACCAAGGCAAACTTTCCTATTAGAAGATTGCGCTATTCTGTTCGGATAGACTTCAAAATTTGGAAAAGTATGTAATCTTTACTTGTCTATTCTTTCTAACTCATTGAACTATTTCTGAGATCATCATCTGTAGACAACTGATCATAGACTGCAACTCTAAGCGAAGGTAATTGTATTTTAATTGGAAAAACTGCTTTGGTTCTATATACCAATGAATAAGGAGTTGCTTGGGTAGTTGTATGGGTAGTTGTCTGATAAGCCCATAAAGCATTCCAATGTTAATCAGGCCATGATTTCTTATCTTTATCCCCCATATTCTGGAGTATATTCAACAGGGTCTAATTGAAGGCCTTTATCTGTCCATTGGTCGCTGTATGATAGTGAGATGAATGGTTGTACTTGATATTATGTTCCTGATACAACTTTTTTACTTTAGCAGAACAAACATTGGGGACATTCACCATCAAAATAGTATCAGGGACGCAAAATCTAGTGATGATATTATTTTTTAAAGAACTGATAATGATTTTGTCTCCGAATTTCTTGAGAGGTATCGCCTCCACCCATTTATATAAGAAGTCAGTAGCAGTGAGAATATACATGAACTACTTAGTTGTGGCTGGAGGATAAGGCCCTACTACATTTTTTCCCATGTGGAAAATAGACAGTGGTATTTATCTATCTGTAGAAACTCTAGGGTTGTTGAATGAAGTGGAAATTTACTTGAAAGGGATGACAACTTTTAGTTAAATCTGTACAATCATGCGTTATTAAAGGCCCAAAGTATCTAAGCCTTCGGATCTGATAAGAGAGTTTGTGACCAGATTAGTGGGCACCACAAGCTCCTGAATGTACTTCTTTCAGGACAGAAGTGGTCTCTTCTCCATTAATACGTTTGATGATAATTCCATCAAATCCTTGCTTCTAAAGTATTTTTTGGTGGTCTAGACTATCATAAAGAGTAAAATTTTCCGCTCCTCATCAGATCTATTCCTTCTCAGCCCTATCTGATGGAAGTGCCCCAATTTAAAGATATTCTGTGATGGATGTTCTCCATCTCGTGGTATGGCCATATGGTTCAGAAAAAGGGAAAATATCATTAATTTCCTCTATTTTGGTTTGAACAAAAGGTGAGACCATACAGAGATGGGTTATGCTGATAACTGTCTCATCCTGATTTGGATCTACCAAGCTTTTAGTTGTGTTAGCCAGTGCATCTGCATGAGAATTTTGTGATCGTGGGACATAAGAAAATGTTGTCTCTAGGGAAATTTAGTAATTAACCCTATGATGTAATCACACAAAGGAATTAATTCTTCTTTTCTGATAGAATATTCCCCATTAATTTGTTTGATTACAAATTTTGAATCACCTTTTACCTTTAAATGATTTATTTTCACCAGAAAGGATAATTCCAAACCTATGATGAGAGATTGATATTCTTCTTCATTGTTGGTACCACCTTATAATAATATGAAAGAATAAGGCAATACTGTCTTTTCTGGGGAAATAAAGACAATTCCTAATCCAACCTTGTTGAGTTTAGGGTTTTCCATTCTCTTTCCTGTTGGACTTTTGGAATCACCATCAAAATACATTTCCCATGTTTGTGAATTACCTTGAATAGAGAAGACCTATTCATTAGGAATCTCAGTATTAAACAGTGTATATTCCGCAGATGGATGCTCAGTAAGGAAGTCGGCCAGATCTTGGCCTTTTATTTCCTTTTGAGGCACAAACTGAATATCAAATTATTTTAAAATAATTGACCATCGTGCCAGACATCTTATAAGCATAGGACGACTGCCGATAAATTTGAGTGGATTATTACAAGATTCCAATTGGACCTCATGATGTTGCAGGTACTGCCTCTATTTCTGAAGTGCAAAGATTAATGTCAGGTAGCAATTTTCAATACTTGAATACTGAGTTTCCACATCAATCATAGTTTGACTGAGATAGTAAAGGTTTTTTTCATTCCTAGCATCATTATTTTGGGTGAGGAAGGCACCTAGTGATTTCTCTAAAGCTGTCACATAGAGAATAAGTGGTCTTCCTTGAACATGTGGCATTAATAGTGGTGGACTCAAGATATATTTCATGAGGGTATTAAATGCTTCTTGGAAATGTTCAGTCTGTTGATATGTGACTCCCTTCTTCATTAATCTAGCGAAGGGTAAACACTTGCCCGCCAAATTGGCGATAAAGTGCCAAATATAGGCCAGGTGTCATTGGAGTCCTCTTAATTCTTTCAAATGTTGAGGAGGTCACTTTCCAATGATTTTTTTTCTCAGGATAAACTTTGATACAATGAGGTGTATAATGAAGCCAATGAATTTTCCTAAGTTTACCCCGAAAAAAAATTTCAAGGGGTTTATCTTCAAACTGTGTTACCAAAGTATATTGAATATGGTTTCCAAATCATATAAGTGATTAGAAAATTGGCTTTATTTGACCACCAAATCATCCACATAACATTCAACAAATTTCCTTAATAAGGGTTTGAAGATATGGTGCATGGCACGTTGGTATGTTGCACCAGCATTCTTTAATCCAAAGGGAATTACCCGATAGCAAAACGTGCCTTGAGGGGATCTAAAGGCTGTATATTCTTCATCATATGAGGCCATTCAGATTTTATTACACCTAGAGTATCCATCCATGAAGGAAAGATCTTCATAACCAACTGTTGCATCAATTAAAAGTTCTGTAATTGAGGCTTGAAAATCATCTTTAGGACAATGCTGGTTGAGATCTATGAAATCAATCTAGACTATAATTTTCGCATTATTTTTTTACTGGGACAATATTTACTATCCATTTCGGATACTAAACCTCCCTGAAAAAGTTAGCCTTTATAATATTATCAACTTCATATTCAATTTTAGAGGCTTGAGTTGGGTGTGTTCTCCTTACTGCTTGCTTAAATCCACGATGTTCTAATGGAAAACCCGAATGATGGGTGGCTACATCAGGATTAAGACCTGGCATTTTTGTATATTTCCAAGAAAATATAACTTTATTTTTATTTAGAAAAAAATTATACACATCTTGTTCTTCAGAGGTCATGACCGCACTAATTAGAGTGGGGTGTAAATCTTCTTATATAACCAGATTTATTTCTATGAGTTCATCCACGGTGGTAGAGACACCATCTTCAAATGCTGGAGGAGCGTCCTCAAGATCTTCCTCTTCTTCTTCATTATGTATTACCTCTTATCTTTCCACTTTCATTGTTGATGATGAGGCAAAACTTCCATTTTTAGGGGAGAAATTAGTATTTTAACATCCCAAAGGAAAGGCCACCATATCTAAGCCAACTGATGATGAAGGGTTGTCCTATGGTAATAAAAACAGATTGATGGATTGAGAATTAACATCTGTATCTTCCTCTAGAATTACCACTATCTCTTTTACTCTAGTTGACGAATTATAGGCATGTTGTAGTTCAGAAAATTAGGTGAAAACATCTCCATTCAGGCTTTCATCATTACTTGGTGGATCAATAATTTCTTATTTTTTTCAGGCTCAATTGCTATAATTGACATTATGGAAGTTACTGGATGATTATTTAGGTTTGGTTTTAACCTTTAAATTTGACTGATTGGTAACACATAATCTGTACTCAAATGTATGAATGGATTTTCTGGAATCTTTTCCAATCCATTTGGAACATTAGCTCTGGTTATCTACTTTGTCATGGGCTTCGTTCCTTTTGTGTGATAAAACTCTGCCTCACTATATTGAGATTCACATGTTTTGAATGGATCCTTGTCACCATAAAATGTTCTGATTTGACCATTAAAATAGTATTTCAGAAATTGGTGGTATGACGAAGGTATAGCTGCATGTTGATGCAACCAAGGCCTTCCAAGTAGAATATTGAAGGTTGTGTCCTGATGAACAACCATTAAATATGAATTAGATAAAAGATATCTGAACTGAGTTCAGAGTGTAATCTATCCCAGAGGTTCTTGTTCATTCTTGTCATATCCTTGCAATAATAAAGTTCAGGAAGATAAGTCAGATTCACTCAAGACCAATCGACAAAGTGTACGAACAGGAATGAGGTTGACCTCAGATCAATTATCAATGAAGGCTCGTCAGATATCTATGTCATTGAAATTTCTAGAAAAATAAAAAGGTCTGATATGCACATGCACAACATTATTTTCATCTTCATCCGTAAAATATATCACTACAAGACATCCTGTAAGATCATTCTCTATACGGTAAACCTCAGCAGCAGCAACTTCATTTTCAAATTCTTGAGTACTTAAAAAATCCTCAATGAGTTCTTCTTGAAGAACTTTTGACAGATTCAAAGCATCCAAAATTGATAACTTGGCTGGTACATGGGCCAATTGTTTCAATACATCATATTTTTGGTCCAAAGGTCTGCATTTCCTAGCATGGAGATGTGGTTTTGTAGGTGCATTGGAAGTTGATGCTTCTGAGGAAGATGTACTCTGTGTCGGATCAGAAGCTAGAAATACTGCTAGTTTTTGGTAAATTAAAATAACTAAGTCTATTCATTTGCTGAGAATATGATTGTGTGGATTTTAATCGGTCTTTAAAAATAATTATGTTAGAACTGAACCCATCTTTCATGGAAGAAACTCCTTGTTCATATTGAGCCCACTGAAGGGATCTTCCATAAGTTTCTTCCACATATATAGTTCAAGCAGGGGTACATTTAAAATGGTGGTTTTTGGAATTCCCATGTCTTCCTTGTATCCTCAACCATGGCCCCTTTCTCTTGCTCCTCAATTACGTATAAGGAATTATGAGTCACTATAATCAGAATAACCATTGGCATAAGGATCTGATAAATGGGTAACATTAACGTAACCAAAGATCAATTCTTCATCTGATGAAGATCCTTCTTAACAAGTTAATTCTGGTTGTACCATTTGGCAGGGTGGTGTCCATGCTTTTGAAACAGATGGCATAAAATCTGTTAGATTCAAGGAAAACTTTGGCCTTGACATGACCTCGTCTTCTTCTGACTGGTCTTTTTCTTTATGATCACTTTTCTTCTTTGAGGAATGGCCTTTTGATGAAGTTAGTTTTGCTCTGGCAGGAGTGGCAAAAGACGCAATTGGTTGTTTCAACTATGTTCGTAAAATAGCATGATCCCGGTTGATTGTTTTCCTGATCATCCAATCATTATTTTTTTGGCACATTTTTACTTTTAACCTCTTTCTATTATCACTATTTCTCTGGATTGGTAGAAGTAGCACATGCTACTTGAGCTGATGAACTTTTCAGTTTCACTTGTCTAGAGTCTACCATCTTTTTTTGAACGTCTTTGAAAACAAATCACTTCAGAATAGGGTGTCCCAACATTTGCTGAAATGGATAATAATTCGGAAAATCTTCATCTCCATCTTTATTTGTGTCTTTTTGGCATTGGCTACTGAACCAAATTGTTTTCTAAGGCTGAGATGAAGTAACCAGGAACTTATTCATTCCTGAAAGAATAAATTTTATTCTTTAATTCCTCAAACTATTTACGCCTTTAATATCTTTGATCATCTTGACAACACAGTCATTGTTGTTGATGCTCAAAAGGTGGATCCCTTCAGTATGATGAGGGTCTTGAAGTAGAATCAGGTATAGGTGCTTGTTTGAGGGTGACTGTATCAGCTTCTTCCTTTCCAATCCTCTACCCCAGAGCAGATGGAATTACATTAGTTTTAGCCTTAGTTTATATAATAGTGGCTTCTATATGTTGCAAGATTAAAGTAAGGTCTTCAAACCCTCCTATGTATTTCTCAGGGATCAATGGTGTGTGTAATTCTTCACATATATTTTCCACACAGATTGGCAGTAATTCTTCTTGAGGGAGTGCTATACTTAAAGAATATGTTATTCCTTTCTATTATGAAATGAAATCTGCAACTCATTCATTCTCCATTTTTTTACAATTAGTAAGATCAAAAACTATCATCTTTGGTATCATTGAGATAAATTATATAATAAATTTTTGACGGATATCTTTCCATCTAGTAATTGGTCGAGATTGCATACTGGTGTACCAGACAAAAGTTGGCTCCTGTAATGACTGAACAAAACACCTAAGCTTAACTGCTTCTTGTTGTTGAGAATTTCCCATCATGGGATCACAATGAGAAATAAAATGTTTCAAGTGTTGTTCCATATCTCCTGAACCATTAAATATTGGGAATGCATTATTCACAAAATTTTTTGGGGGAGGAATTGCATCCACCCATTCAGGGTAAGCTCTCTTTTTCGGTTGAACTGGTGCATGTCATTCCTCCATATCTTCCAATTGAGCCTTTAATGGCTCAATTGTTTTCATAAGCATTTGGGGAACATCCAAATGAGTTGGAACCTATGAAAGTATAGAAACTGAAGCTTGAGATGGTGCAGTGGCTGGTAAAACCACTAATGGTGGTTCTAATACATGCCTGGGTTGTATACCCAATGGAGGGAATTCATTATCCGCATTTGTAGTTGCTAAAAATCCTATTTGCTGAGGAGATATTACAGGATTTTCAAGTTGAGGACTTTCCTGGGGATATCGTCTAGTAGAAATACTATTTCTAAGTAACTCTGTGTTGAGTCTTTTCAACTCCTTCGTTTCCTCTTCTTGTTGTGAAAATATCTCTTCAAGTGAAAGAGATTGACCTTCTCCATTAAAAAAGTGAGAGGAAATCTGACTTTTTTCCTTTACCATTTTTATATACCTTTTAGAGAGGGGTAGTTGGTAATTTGAAGGAATACCTAGATTCAAGGTAAGCCTCTGATTTGAACTGCAAACATCATCTTCATTTTCCTTGGTGTGTGCCATATTATAGACAAGAATGTCATCTTCTTATTCCATTGAACTGGACTTATTTTTTGGATGATCATATACAATGGTGTTAATAAAATTCACTGAGGCATATTGCATTGATGGAATTCTATCAGTGTTTTTGCTAGATCAACTCCCTTTGGGTCTTCCATGAGACTTTTTTCTCTTATATGAAGAATTTCCTAGAACTATTTGTCATACAGTAACCCAAAGGGAATCCTTGGATTGTTCAGTTTTACGCTTTCCTTGTGGATTATTCCCTAATAAGAAGAAAACTGACTTCGGTTAAGGAGGGGATTGCAGATGTTAAAAATCCCCCAACCGTGTAGGCTGGGGATGATCATGTTCTTCTTCTACAAATCCTTGAACATTGATTAATGAATTTGAGGGTTGAATTAAATGATCCCCCATCCTTGCAAGCTGGGGTGATTCTTGATCTATTATGACTGAAATTGTTGAAACTACTCTTCTGATTTTTCGGATTCTAGTTATGACATTAGCTGGGTGTATCATCCGATAATCACTTAAATCACCTATTTTAGAAGATCATTGTTCTATTTTAGACATTTATTTTCTCTAATGCCTGATATCTTCTAAGCGAGATGCCTACTCAAGATTCTCATATGGTTGATGTACAAGTATCTCGAAAACTTATCTTCTTTGGACTTGATTATGTTGAGGACTGGATAAGGCATGTTCTTGAGCGTACATTTGATTAAATATAAAACCTATTGATTGTGGAAGACCATGGGAAATAACATTGCATGAAACCACTTTTGTTGGACTTTGCTGATTTTGGAATGTAGTAAAATGCAACACTCCATATGCACCCCATCCTATAATACGAACACTAGATGGTGAATCAGAAATTAACTAGCGTAGCCTCTTTAGAACATTAATACATGTGCCCTGAAGGGTTCTCTGCTATTTTTCAACCTTTGTATGTTGAGAAACTAAGAAATATTCCAAGTCAATTTGGCGTTGAAACCCTTCTATTACCTTTACATGATTTTGATATTCATCACATGGTAAGACATTGGTTTTTAAATGATGAAGTGTTTTCCATAAGTTGAGACAAATGTCATGAATGAAATATTCTGTTATCAATTCTAGAATGTTATACTGAGAATTTCCCAAAGGCTAGAACATGACTAAGATTTCTCCTTTAGCTAATTGTTTCCTCATGTTTAACAAATCTTCTTCATCTTTCACAAGTGGTTTCTCCACTTGATCTGACCAGAGTGAATGCTCTGTATTAGAAGACAAATGACCTAATGGATTTTTATATAATGAATGTTCCTTTAAGATGTCTTCTGGTTGAGAAAATGTTTCACCCATAAATAACAAGGCTTTAGACATGACTGGATTTGGTTTTCAAGTGCCTCAATATAGAAGGGATTTCTCATCACTACATTGTCAATTATGGAATTGTCTTGATAATGTGAAATACTACTTCAGAGAGTACTTTCATAGTGAATTCCATCATGGGGAGGATCACCACGATTGATTGCAACAAAGGATAAATCTTCTTGCCCCTTGGTCTTTTGGCCACATGGAGGGTTTCTGTGGCTCTCATCAAGAGATAGGCACTCTATGTTGATCGAATTTTCATGAAGAAATCTTTTATGATGAAGTGTACGATGAAGAACTTAAGAATTAAAATTACAACTCCCATAATTTTTATAATGAGAGTATAACATCTTGTTTAGAAATAGATAAATTTCTGATGGATTCATGAACTCCAGCATTAAGAAGAGCCACATCGTAGCTTAACTCTTGATTTTCCAACAATTTTGGGTGAGACATTTTCTTGGATGTTCTCTTATACTTATTTGGTGCCACCTTCTGGGAAAATTGGTTATAATTGGTAGTTATATATGCCTTCCTTGGAGTGGTTACCGGAATGAACTGATTACCTCTAATTGGAAAGGGTTTATGTTCCTGATCCTGTTGTCCGTATGATATGGGTGAATATGCCCCATGACCCTCCTAGACTAGAATAGAGGTATTTATCTTCTCTGAGATAGCATGCCGATGTGTCATCCCATGGGTGGGGACTGACTTATGTGTCTGTTACCCTAATATTTATGAAGTAGTTGTTAAAATATCTTAGAATTCTTCCAGAATATGGGCAGAGATATGGGTCTGCCCTTTCACCATTGATAAGATATGTTTGGTGACTTCAGCAGCTGGAATGGGAATATACATCCATTCTGTATCTTGATTAGGTGTATTTTCTTACTCTTTTCCTCCATTTCCTATCAATGGATTTTGACAGTACACACACATGATGGCAGAGAATTGGGTCTGCCCAAAATTTTTCATCGAAGCTTTCTGACTTACTTCTCCGGGTACTACCAAATGAGACTGTTGGCAGGCATGATGAACATTGGTAGGTGTATATGCCTACCGGCTATTTTAAATTAAGTATGTTAGATTTACTTCCTTCAATACAGTCATAAGAGTCTGCAGACAGATTTTGTGATTATAAACAGGTGTATGTTTCTGTTTACCAGTTTCCACCACATTAGATTGGCGAACTTCATTAAATGCAGTCAAACGAGCCTGCTAACTGGATGATACCTTCTAAAAAGGTGTATGAGCCTATTCATAGTTCTCCATCGGGTATATATAGTGGTATTGGTGGGTTTATGTCAGATGATTCTTCTAAGCATCAAAATTAGGACGGACGGGTGTTTGTGCTTGCTCGTTTTTTTTCCATCATGTTAAATTGATAGACTTATCTAGATGAGGAAGTGGTGATAACCTGCTCCCTATTAACAGGATGTTGTCCCTAGCGATTTTTCTTGCATGCCTAGGTCTGATTGACCTAGAAAAAACGTCCATATCCAACACCACCATCATGTTGGGGGTATACTTCCGCGTGATTCTGGCGGCGATTTCTGGTGGGATTCCTCAAGCAGGACTCATGCATTCTTGAATTGAGGCCTTGAGTGACCCCTTGATCCACCTCCCTATAGTATGGGAGTAATTCATTTTTATGTTCCATGGATAAATACCTGAAATGGTTGGAGACGGTGGATGACACTGTTTTCTTCTTGATCATTGGTTTTCGTTTTCCAGATGATCGAGGATTGTGGTTGACATGGAGGGCCTGTCGAGCAGCCTCCAAAGTCAAGATTGTACTGTGATGGAGATATTCCTTTACCAGCACATTAGAGACCCAATTTTGAATATGCTAGTTTGGTTATGACATCCTTCTATTTGATGGAGATCTATCTTGACCAGCGGTGGAGAAGTTCACAGATGTTGTCTTGGAGAAATCCATTCTTTGGATTGAAGGGTGTTCTGTGGAAAACATGAATACAAAAAAAAGCTATATTAAAACAAAATATTTTTAGATGGATACATGCATAATTAATTCCTTTGTCTGAACTTCCTTTATTAATTGATAGGGTCCTAACATGTGGGTAACATTATTAACTTGGTTAAGGATTCACGTCGGGTTCACCATTTTTGTTTCGTAGTTCCTTGAAACATGTGTTCTAAATTTAAGAATAAATATTTCTAGGAAGTTTCCATTGGATTTATTTATGGAACCATAAACTTCCAATAGTTCTTTATCCAAAGGGGACCTGCTTTCCAAAGGTAGGCATTCTTTATGTTTGAACTTTACAATACTTAAGAACGTGTATTGGCCGAGTGGATGGGAGGTCGGACTTGTCAAACCCTTTTGGTGGGAATTATTGTCTACTCTGGGACTCTCTTTGTAAATTTAAGATATTTTCATGAATCCTTATTAATTCACCAAGTATATCATAAGTATCCCTTAGAATTTACAATCACTTGTTAACATATGTAAAATTTAGAATCATTAGTATGCATTAATGGTTCTTTATTAATGGAAACATCTGTATGGATTCAAGGTTTTTCATCAACGGTTTCCTCTAATATACCGATTAGAGATTATTTTAATCATTGTTGTAATGATACTAGTTTTTAAGCCACTCAGTGGGGCACTCTAGAATTTATTTTCATCCATGGAGAAGAAAGTTTTTTTCAATCTTGGGATAGTGCCCATAAAATGAGCTACTTACGTATCCTTGTGAAATGAATTAGAACCCTCATAGTTCGGTGTTGCTTAATATGACACATCATACCTTTTAAGGTCATGTTTTAAGGACCTATAAGAGAAATGTGCTTGGTCAAAACATAGTGTTTGACTTATACTGATGTAGCCTGAGGAACTTGGAAATTATATGGGTTTTCAAGTATGATCAGACCCTATTGGGAATATGGCCCAAGGAGAACTGGGTTGATTTGAATTATTGAGATTGAACCTTAGGTAGGCTTCCTACGTATCCCATAAAAATGGGAATCAAATACCATGTAGTTTGATAAGTCTCATAGTATATTATGGTCCATTGAGAGATATGAGTTTGGGATTACTTCCTAAATAGTTTTCCTTGATGATTTTGGGTTTAATTTTTGGCTTATTTCTATGGAGGATTCCCATATTAAAGGTATTAGGATTGGGTTCCTGAGGAGAATGTCCAATGATCTCGGTCCTTGAGACAGCTTCCTACGTATCCCGATTATGGTGGGAATCAGAGTTCTCATAGTTCCTTCTAATGAGTGTTTCTGCACATGTTGTAACCATCACATATCTCTAATCCCATATGAGTCGTGCTAAGTGTGAGAAACAAGAGGATGTGAAAGATTCATCAATGACACTTCGAAATTTTCCTCTTCTACTGATGGAAGAGGACGTGTCTACTGTGGAAGAGGGCGAGGCAATGAGTCTTTCCTCTATTCTATTTACATTGTACAAGGTTCCAATATAAGGAGGAAGGGATCAAGGTGAGGGGATTATACCAGGATGGCTGCCCTATTTAGAAATTGGTTGGGTCTTACTCTTAAATAGGATGCCCATTTGGAATTGGTTGGGGATTACTCCTAATGAGGATTCCCATTTGGAATTTAACCTGGCAAAGGATTCAGGTGATATGGTTTGAGTAGTTTCTTGAAAAGTGTATCAACTCAAGGTACTTGAGGAATCCATAAAGAGTGTCCAAGATCGTAATATGTGAAAGAAACCAAGAGGAGTAAGTTGACTCAAGGAACTTCATTGATTGTGATGGAGTGTCTCAAATCACGGTATTTTAAAGTTAGAAGTTGGTCCTTATAAAGGACGCAATGGAAAATGTTCTCGACCGGATGCAAAAAGTTCATGGTGTGGCTCTCCATTTTTCATGGCAGTCAATGACGGAAGCGAAGGGATCGGTCCAAAGGGTTGGGACTGCAGCCTGACACTAATCATGAGTAGGGGTGTGGGGGTGTAGCCCCCACAGTATAGATTAGCAGGGTCGCGAAGGATCTCCATCGTGGTGCATCGCACAGGTGCTCCACCAAGGTGTGTCACACATGTGCTCTGCCAAGGTGTGTCGCACAGGTGTGTCATGCAGGTGCTCCGCCAAGGTGTGTCACGATGGTGCTCTGCGCTGGTGCTTCACGCATGTGCATCATGCAAGTCCTCCGCCATGTTGTGTCACGCAGGTGCTCCGCCAAGCTTCATCATGCAGGTGCTTCGCACAGGTGCTTCGCGTAGGTGTGTTGCATTGGTCCTCCACCAAGATGCGTCGTGAAGGTGTGTCGCACAAGTTCTCCACACAGATCCATGTATTCTAGACCGTGATGGGACTTTGAACAATGTTTACCCATTTAATTCTCCCTTCTCTCATGTTTTAAAGAGAGACCTGAGAATATTTGGGGGATCTTGGCGAATGAGCTACACAACGGGAGCTTTGGGACATCTTCTAACTTTTCTGTCCTTGAAATGTGGAGCCCAAGGTTCCTATTTATAGGCATGGAGGAGACTTGGTCAAAGGGACGTTGTCCATGTAGGTCCTCTGTATAGGTCCATCATGTAGGTCTTCTACGTAGTGGTGTAAAAAATCATTTTCCGCATAGGTCTTCTTTGTAGGTCTACCACGTAGGTCCTTTATTGAAATTTATCCATCTTTCAAGTGACATAAATTTTGATCTGTAAGTTCGTTTAGGCTCCATGACTAGTCAAATCAATTCTCTCAGAGAGATCTATACTTCTCAAGGTGCAGAATACACCAAGTCTTCTCAGAATGAACTACTGGAATTGAGTTTAATCAATCGACACCTTTTCATAATCAATATTGGAAATCCACTACCAACTCTTAGATGGGGAATCATTCCCCTTATCCATCAGTATGAAGTAGTATTTTGGCACATATAAATCCATCCTGCATCTTCTTCCTTTATGGTGAAAACATCATCACTCTTACTTGACATTTTTTGTCTATGTGATAATCATATCTTTACTCTACGGAAAAGTGCATGGAACACATTTTATAGTGTCTGCAATGATGTATTAAAACTACTAATGAAGAGGAATTTAGAATATTAATTAGCAGTCTCATGTACATGGATGTATCCAATACTAATATTGTTTACGCAGTTATGATTTTTGTTATATGTTAGAATAATACAAAAGAATATAATTTTTTGTAGAAAAAAGGATTCTGGTATATATTTTAGACACGTAAATTTATATCTTGATGTACATAAACCATAGTGATGTGAATCTAAAAGGGTTTAGAGATTCTAATAAGGAAGGTGTTGTGGATGAGAGGAAGTCCACATCAGGTGGAGTATGTTTCATTTTTATAAATTATATTTCATTGAATTAAAATAATTAAGAATTATTTATCTTTATTTATACAGAGTCTCAATATATGGTTGCATCACAACATTCTATTCAAATTATTGGGATAAATACATGTCTTAAGGATCTGGATGTTGAAGCAGAATATCCTCTAATCATAGGTCATGATAATAAGAGTTCTAAAAATATATCCAAGAATCCTATAAAATAGTCTAGATACAAACATATTGATATCAAATATAATTTTCTAAAGGAAATGGTTGATAAAGGAATTCTAAAACATGAGTTTTCTCTATGTGAGGGAAAAATATATGATATTTTTACCAAGCCAATTATAACGGATCCATTTCCAAAAGTAAGGCTACAAACGGGATTGAATCCCACTTCCCATCATTTTGTTACACTATTTTTTAATTTTCCACATATATTTTATTATATTTAAATATTTACATTAAAAATACATAATATAAGAGGGAGAGAACAATTCTCCTAGTTTATGAGCTATTTTAATATGTTTTTATAGGGAATATAGAATTGTGTTTGTGAAATTTTATTTCTATAATTATCTAACTGAGACCCATGAATTATAATTTCTATAAGGATTTTATTAAGGATAAAATGGTTATCTGAGTTAATAACACTTATTTTCTACATCGAGCTATCCCAATTAGACTTTGAGTTGATTGATTCGTGGATTTTTTCTTTAAATAGTTTTATTTAAACTCTTTTAGATTTTCACTTCGATTTATTCTTAATAAGGGGTAGAATAGATGGATAGTACTGATCAAAATAAAAGGGATAGATTCTTTAACCCGTATGATTATGATGTTATAATTTTTTTTAGAAATTGTTTAAATCAGATGATTGGAGAGTTTGATTATAAAAAATAAATGTCTAGTGAATAGGAGATGTGAACACACTAACATCAATAGTTTCAAATGATGTTGGAGGTATCAGGATAGTGATACATTTAAATACAAAAATTAAGGAACAAACACTAGATTGATGTTGGAGGAATCATCTATAGAACACTAGGACTATAGACTATTCCATTAGGTAGAGGAGACCTTTTGGATGCTTTTTTGAGTTGAATTGAAGTGTTGGAGTGGGTTTTGATATTCTGTGAGCTGATGTGGAACAATAATAGAATATGGAGGACGTGATGAATTTGAAAGAGTATTAACTTTGTTAAAATAATTTCAATATTTGTAACCTTCATATCTTAAATTAATAAAGTTCACACATACATATAAGGTTCACCTAGATTAAAAAAATGGAAAATGCAAATTTTCATACGGGTCATTTTTTTATCATTATAAGGTTTATATTGGACTTTTTATGGTTCATATGTAACTTTATAAGTTTCATATGGTAATTTATAAGGTTAAATAGAACTATTTAAGGTTACAACATCAAAATTTCTAAAGTATGCATGGTTGAGTATATCACATCATAAGGATCATGGACATCTTTAGGTTTTTCATTGTACTTAATAAGGTGTAGAAAACATCAAAATATTTATATACTTTATAATTATTTCCACATTAATTGTTAAGTTACACAAAAACATCATAATATTCGTTACTTTGTGAAGTATCTATGAAATTATACAATAAATATTCATAATTAATTAATAATAGACAACTCTTATCTGGACATTGAATCATAAAATATCATAGGATGTTTCATCAAATCCATGATTCAATCAATGTTTTTTGGGGTTTCAAAATTAAGAGATTATATATCTATATTGGTGGGAATTTCAAATTAAAATATTATCATTAATAATAAAAGATATTATTTTTCAAGAAGATATTGAACAAAAAATATTTTGCAGCTAAGAATAAAGGAGAGTTTTAAAATTTTATTATATAAAAAATATTCAGGATATTATGTTAATATAAAAAAGGGGAAAAATAATAAATTATAACTATTCAAGAGTTTTAAAGATGATACTATATATGATAACTAAAGATATTTTATATTTAAGGAAGAGGAAGAAGAATAAGATTATCATAGGTACAACTATTATGAATTCTCATGATTTTATCTATGATCATTCTTCAAAAGTAATCATTCCATCCATGAGTTTTGAATTATAACTAGTTAAGAGAATCCATGTAATAGGTTTTAGTACATTCCCTTTACTTTAATGACTTATTTATATTAACACATGATTTCTCTGTACATTAGATAAAAACTACTACACACCAAAAACATATTCATCACTTCAAGATGAAATTATCTATAAAAATGGGTTTTTTTGCTTTTATTTTCTTCACTATTGTGTGTTTAGAGAGAATTATGTTGAATATGTATGACATAATCTGGGTTTGAAGAAAAAGTTTTAAAAAATAATTCATCACCATTCGTTAGTGTTTACGACCAATAATTTATCCTTACATCATATTTCATTAATAAAAAATTTAAAATAAGTAGTGCTCAAGTATCTCTCTCAAATCCTTAGTGCTGAAGTTATTTCATGAGCTCAGATCTCCTACTTGAGAAAAAGTCCCAATATAAGTCTTTTTCTATATAAATAATTATAAAACACGATCAATCTATGGGATGTACAATGACTAATCAAGATCTTAAATTTATTTTTGGAGGTCAAATAAGGATAAGTTTTATGTTTTTGTTCTCATCTCAAACTCTTAAAGCACTGGTTTGTGTCATTTAATTTTTATTTCAAGGAAAACCTAAGGAGGTACATAAACCAATATATCTTTTAAAGTAAAAACCATAGGTTTAAAATCTAGGTGGTGATCCCACTGGGGATAGAAATAAAAAAACCCATTATATATATCCCATGGTTTTATAAGTAGAGTAATTTATTCAAATATAAATTGTAATACATGGATAATTTTCATACTATGTAAAGAATATGATCTTTTAGGGTTACCCAAGAATCTATTCATTATATAAAATATTTTCCTTTTTAATTTTTAAATTTTTTTTCACCTTTTGAATCTATCAATAACAAATATCAATTCTAGATGCTAATTATCAACTATAAATCTTTTTAACTCATCAATATATTACTATTAAAATATATATTGTCTTATCACTTCATTTATCAAATATCATTCCAAGATTATTCTTAGGTTTCGAAAGGTTCTCTATTATGTTCCAAGAAATTTTCATATATTGTAAGGATTTACTCTCCTTCTCTTTCTTTCAATATTATGTTATTTTTCATAATAATATATTTTAATTTTAGTTTCATACATTGTTATGAATTTATATATAGTATATAACTATTAATTATATGTATTACTCATTATTTTTGTTTGAACCATTTCATTGAGCATTGTTCATGTGTTTTTAACATTATTAGAATAATTCATTATAATTTTTGATTGACCATTTCATATATTCTTTCTAAATTTCTAAAAATATCATATATTTTTGATATTTTGAATATGAAATTTTTGAGGGGGGGTCTATTTTATTTAATATAACATATATTTTTCTAACCTTTATATGGATGATAATGAAAATTCTCTTTATATTAGCATAAGTGAACCTTGGGTATCGATGTTGATAAAACTAAGAGTTCTTTCTTGATAAATTTTATATATTTAATGAAAATCAAATATATATGTTTCATATTCATAATTTTATAGTGTATTTAACCCACATTTCCTTTTTCATTTCTTATTGTAATTCCATTTAAAATATTATCCACTTATAAGGTAAACTTTTTTTGTTAACATCCATACCAATAAAGGTTTATTCATGACCTATTTGATAGTCCTTTAATGAGAATTATTTGATCCATGATATTATACTTCACTATATTTTTCCACATTATGAATTTTTATTTATTTTATACCCTTATCCACGTGATATAGTCCTCAAATTAAGGTTTTTTATAGATTTTACACTTACATCTCTTATCCATAGCTCACCTTTTAATTGGAGTTCCTTTGGGATAAATCCTTAATGGTATAATATCATGTATGTAATTTTATTCATGTTTTTCATTATGTAATGGACACATAATGTGATGGGTGGACTCAAAAATTATATATTCCCCCAATGTATTGAGTAATGTTCTCTATCTATGGATATAATATATGGGGTAAGATTTTTATGTATTGTCATTGGTGGGTTTATTTTTTATAGGATCCCATTATAATACTATAATTTTGGTTGGTATCCATGAAATAATTGTTAATTTGAAAGAATATTTATTAAATCATGGAATTTTTGGGTATCCATATCATGGGAGATCTTGTTACTACGTCTTTATGATATCTTATTACTAAAAATCACTTTTGAATTAATCACTTACATTCCATGGTTATTACTTTATTGATTATAATTTATGATTATAAAGTGAATTCCATTATTATTTCTTTTTTAAATATTTTTTATTATCATATATGATCATTCTCATAGATATATTCATTTCATTCCATAACCCATGTTTAACGTAGGATTCTTCACTGAAATGACACTATGTAGCTATGATACCTTGAATTTTTTTCTCACCTTTATTTCATGGAATACCCTAGGAACCCAAGGGTATTATGAAGAATAAAATACTTATTTCTCATGGATATTACTATTATATTATTAGAATATTTTTCCATATACTATATGTTTTAGTTCTCAATGACCTTAAACATGTGATTATTTTATTTTGAAATCTAATGAATCTTTATGTTATATGTGAAATGATGTAATATTATCGCACAAGTCCTTAATGTGTGGATTTTAGATATCTCAAGTGGTGTCTTAGTAGGGTTAGTCCAGGAAAAAGTGGTGCAGGATTTGGTGATTTAGGATAGAGTAAGGTTTAGGAACTAGTGAGGATTGCATTGGTTTTTTATAGAAGTAATATTCATGAATATTGTTTAAAAATCAGGTTAGGATAACCATGCACATTTATAAAGGGACATTATAATTCAATAAAATGAATTTAAATTCGATGTATCATTGATAAGGGATAGTGTATTAAATATAGTATATCATTATAGTTATGTATCACTCATCACATAGATTTTGGGTACTCTATATGAAGGATAGTGGTGTATATAGATAAAACTATAGGAAAGTTATATTAAAAATCCTTTTATATCATTAGGATAATGTTTTTTAATCAATATATAGATTTATATAAAATAATATTCAAAAGATTAATCTTTTGAAAGTGGTGAATTATGAAAAAGAAATAGTTTATTATAAGGTCATTGATAAAGTTCCAAAATCCGATGACGTTTTGAATAATGAACTGTTAAAACCATGGTTATTCCCGAAGTGTAGGTGGTAACTTAGTTTAATAAATGGAAGATTTTTTTCTATGAGATCAATATTTCTTAGTTTTATTGAAAACTATTATGGTAGGATGAACACTAACATTAGTGAATTTTTGGGGTGTATAGATGAGTTTGGAGAGGTCTAGAAAAAATTTGTGGAGAAAGAAAAAAATAACATGTTGATTATTTCGATTTAGCACTGCTTTTATTTAGTAAATTTTGTGAATTATATAGATAATTATTTCACTATGATTACATAAGTTACACCATGATAATTTTTATATTGGATTATAAATATGAGGATATAGTGGAACACTTTTCCATATAGATTTAGCATTGCACAACAATTTAAAGATAGAATGAAATATAAATATATTGTGGTAAATTATCATAATGAAATATGTTTCCTATAAAAAAATTAGTTTTATATTGTTTGGTACAAATGATAAACCATTTTTTCATTTCAATATGGAATGGTAAAGGCCAGTGTTTCGATTATACATCATGCCACAATAGGACACTGTTATTTTTTGAGAGAATATATCTATGATAATGTATGAATATATAGTTTTTATAGTTTATATACCATATCATAAACATACTTCTATAATAAATCATAAATTTTTTATTATTCTTTAATAAATAACATTACACCATAAAAAATTTTGGGTTTAGGTTTCCTAAAGATATACGACTTTTATTTAAGGTTAATAAATTTTTGTTATGTTATTTTCAGTTATAAGTGGAAATAATACATTATTACATCATAATAATCTATATTTCACCTTGATTTTATATATATTTTATAGATTAAAAATGATATTGATCAAATTTTATTAGTCTTGGGGTGCTAATGTGGAGTCAAAAATCGATCATGGTGGATGTCATTGAGATCCAATTCTTGGGTGAAACCTAAAACAATAATAGTTAAAGAGTTTTTATAATTTTTTTAGTGAAAATAGGTTTTTTTAGATTCAAAAATTGAAATAAATAACAAAATTAATAGAGAGTAATAATATAGAATAATATTAGGTAATTGTTGAATATATAGAAATTATAAGTTGTTTATGAAATAATAGGTTTATTTCTAAAGATTTGGATATTATTAAAAATGTTATTCTTAAATATACCTAAGTGATTGGGTTGAAGGGTTAGTGAGTAAATATCCCTCGTATAAATAATTAAAAATAAGGGAATTTTTAAGTTGATTACAATTGATACATGGTCTTTATTGAGTTGATCATTACACTGAGGGTCAGATAATTCTCAAAAAATCATTCTATCTTATTATATGATGTTTGGATAACTTTTACATTTTTTTCATTCTAGGAATAGTTTCATAAGACAATTCATTTATATTTCATAGAGGTGTTTTATAATTAAATTTATTGAAAACATGATCATGAATGATTTTTAGGAAGCTAATATCTTCTTGGGATATAAAGGAATAAATATTATCTGAGATGAATAAAATCGTAGCATAAAGGGTTAATGTTTCCCCAAGATTGGTTGAATCATAGGTAGTGTTTTTTCTTACACACACACAGACACACAGATATATATATATATATATATATATATAATCCCATGAAAATGTTTCTTTAGAAGTCATGGGGTTCAGGATATTTCATGGGTAGTGACAGTGTGTTTTTGGTGCATGTATATTTCTGGGATTTGAATACCATAACACAAAAAGAAGTCACCCAAACCATAATAATAGTTCTCATTACATAAGGTTCAATAACATGATTTTTTTGGGTAACTATCTTTTATAATATACCCCCATAAATTCATAGTATATGGTTCCATACTATAATATTTCCTTCACATATATGAGTAGATAAAGTGACCAAACCATAATGAATTTTATTATACCATAATGGATGATCAACTTTTATAGACCCATAATCCATATCTTTCAAATTTTAGTATAAGACCACAATATACATATCCACCCTATGATGCATATATTTTCTATAAATATAAGAAGTTTTAACCATAAAAATGTGAGATAAAACTTTGAGATAATTAGTCATATATTCTAATTAGCATACAAGGTGATTTTGAATGGAATTTTAGAGAAGGTAATGGGTGAATAATTGAACCAAATTCCATAGGACCATGATTTTGGTAAATAAATATTGATAAAAAAATTTATCATCATCTAGATCTTTATTATAATTATATTTTGGGGTTATAATTTGACTCAATTTATTCTTATTATTAATGGTAAGATAATAATGTGCACAACAGGATCCAAACTCATATTCAGTAAGGATTATACACTCAATAATAAGAATGATTGAACTATGTAAAAACCCCTTTATCATGTTTTCTTTTTTGAATTATCTCTCACCATTTTTTCATATGGTGATCCTTCACACAAACTGGTGATTGGAAAAAAATTAGATTTAGTATTTTGGTAACCATGGGTTCATTCCCTCCCCCTATCAGATGTTTTTTACTCAAACATAGTCTTATCATTTGGTATCATTTTGTGTCTATTCTTAAAGAGTTCATTATCTGTTGATTAATTTGTATACATATAAGGATTCCATTTTGGTTAGTGGTGATATGTATTTTTCATAAATATTTGATTATGAAATTTTTCCCTATCATCGTTCTGATTGAATATATATATGTAACATATGAACACCATAAAAAACAATGGAGTTACCATATCTGATGATATGAGATACCATCAATAGAAAGAGAGGATTTTTCCATAACTTATTTATTTTTTATTATATATTCAAAATATGACTAGTAATAATGTACAAATTCATAATTCTGGGACAACCTACACTTTATTTGATAAGAATAAGATGAGAGATATTTAAATTTGTTACTCTCATCCCACTTAGAGAATAATTTAGCATGAGTTATGGTTTCAAAAATAGAAAATTGAATTTAGATGAAACTCCATGATATGAATGTGGAAGTAAGGAATGTGATAGAGTAAATGTTAAAAACATTCAACATTAAATTTATAGATATTGAAATGGGAGAAGATAAATTGGTGGATGAGTTCTTTATTTATTGGAACAATTTTTTTCTCAATTTGAGTATTTGGAGAAATTATTGTGGATTCCATAGAGGGGAATAAATTTATGATTATTATATTGAATAATATTAATGAAAATATTTTATCTATATAGGATAAAAACATGTAATATTAGACCATTGATGAACTCAAAAAAAACCTTGATATCTTATGAGATGAGGGTAGGTCTACACATAAGGAGGTTTAGGGAATAGCCAATACAAAATAAAATATTTAATAATCAAGGTAAGTAGTCGATATAATAGATTAATTTACATTAAATAAAAAAGAAAAGTCTAAAACCTTAGGGAAAATGAACTTTCTCTCATAACATGATGCCATCTCCTATGATGTGGAAAGTGAAAAGTAGGATGAGAACACAGAGGATAAAGGTATTATAACATTTATAGAAAAATAAAAGTCACCTAATGATCCCTCTTATGAATAAAAAGATATTATTAAAGGTGATAGTAGTGATAAAGAAAAAATGATTTTTATTTTAGGATGGAAATGAAAATAAAAACCTTCATAGAGAAAACAAAATCATTGAAAATGGGTATTATTCATTAAATAAATCTCTCTTTGAATCAAAATGAAAACATTACTAAAATGGTGATGGATTTTACACAAAATATATGAGATATCAATGTTATCCTTGAAACATGGGATAAGATAATTGGCATTAATATGAAAAAAATAATTGAAAATAATAAGTAGGTGAAGTCTCTTGAGGAAATGTTGGTTGATACTAAGAATTCCTTGAAGAGCACTAACATTGTGCTTCAAAACTATGTCAAGTAAGTTAGTGAAAGTTCTAAATAAAATGATAAGGTTTTTTGATGATTCCATAAAATTGATTATTTTTCTATGTTAGCAACATCTATTATTATCTCTAATAAATCATTCAATATAAATAATTTAAATAACATTCATAAAGAAAATAATGACATAACATAACTTAACAAGAAGAAAAAACCAATTAAAATTTAAAGTGGTAGTTGTGAAAATATTAAAATAAATGATATTGGGAAGAATATTAATAATGAGGATAAGATTAAGGGTAAATACTATTAAACTTAGGATAATTATATCAATAATAAAGTTGTAAAGAAATAAAATATTAAATATCAAAAGGTTGTTCTATAAGAATATTTTTATAAACCTTATTTTCAACTAAAGAGATTTTATTTTGAAGAAATATTTTCTTACTATGAATTTTATAGAGAATAATACTATGAGTTCTAGAAAAATATTTCACTCCCTAAATATAATAGAGTCTATAAATAAAGGAGGATTTTACCTTATTTTTCTAGAGGCTATCTAGGATAACATTCAAAATAGTGGGTACACTTGCATAATTAATTTGATTGTCTTAAAGAAAATTATGTGAGGGGGGATAAATCCAAAAATATCATAGTAAAGTGTCTTTATATACAATTGTAAAAAATGAAAAGTAATGAGAACTCCAAATCTATTAAGATAATGAGAGATGATGAAAAAAAATTATCATTGAGGTGTCTTACATAGTTAATTTAGGTAAAAATACTTGGATAATTTATATTGTTTTCTCTTAACATATGAACAAAAAAATATTTTAGATATATATAAATATATAATGGGGTATGTATTAATCTATAATATGACATATCACTCAATTTTAAAAGGGTCAGAAGTTTTATATTTTTTGAAAATAAACTTGAATATGTTGACTTTCCCTTTATTATTGGGTTGAGGCAGAATATCCTAAGTGTTTATTAGCTTTGTGACAATGGGAATGAGGTGATATTTCCTGAGAATAAATGTGTCATTAAAAGGATGAAGTATGGAAATATCATCATAATGGAACAATAAAAAATTGTTAGTATATTCCAAACAATCAATTATCAAAATAGTTATTGCATGATTATAAATGAGGTGAATATACTTTAGAATAGAAATTTTTCCCTTTTAAAAAAACATGGATAAAAGATTCAAATATAAATATATAAAAAATATACCAAAGATTAATTTTTAATTAATCAATAAATTTTAAAAAATTTACAGTGAAAAAATAGTGAATAAGAGTTATAATGAAATAGAGATAAAAATAAAGTAACATATAGAGATAATACATTTGGATGTGTGTGGTCTAATGTGATTAAATACAACCGATGAATATAACTATATTATTACTTTTTTGATGATTTCACTCATATGATTTATTTCTATTTTATATTGAGTAAATTAAATGTTTTTTTAATATTTAATAATTTTTCTAGGTGTGCTAAAAATAAAATAGAATGTTCCATCAAATGATTTTATTCAAAAAGTGGATTCAAACCTAGGAATAAATACTTTTAGGCATATCTTAAGAATCATCTAATATGGAATAAATATAGTTCTATATCTAAGTATAATATTCAGAGTTTGGTGGACTTGGGGAGAACTATGTTATCAGATCTTAGCACCTCAAATTGCTTTTGGAGGAAATACACTACTTCTGTTGTTTATGCTATCAATTAGTGTTTGCTCTATCATAATTTACTCAACACCATATGATATGTGGTTTAGAATGAATCCAAACCAAGATTTTGTTAAATTTACTCATCATAACAAGTTACATGAAGATCAAATAGATATGTTTGGGTAAGTGTGATAAAAGAGACGTTGAGGGTATATTCCTCCGATATACACTCAGTGGACGGATTTACCAATGTTATGTCAAAAAATGTCCATAAAATATTTTATATCTATTATGTTATTATTCTATAAAATAAAAATTACCTTCAAACATCATCAGATATTTATTATGAAATTAAATAATATCAAGGAGATAGAATTCTATTATATAGGATATATTTGAATATTTTAGTAGATCTTTAAAACACCCATAATGATTCTGAAATTTCTAGCAATGAGTAAATTCCCAAGAAAGGATGATATAACTTCCAAAGATTTATAAAACATGATCATCTATAAAAAATGATTGGAAATAGTATCAAGGGTGTTCCAACCTTTATAAGTCCTTTAATTTCTAATCCTACTATCTTGTTCTCACAAGTTTTATCAATGAGTTTTGAAGAGGCATTAAAACCTAAGGATTAAATTGTAGTGATTTAATAAGATCTAAATTATATTGAGAAGAATGATAATTTTTAATAAGTTTCATGTCCTAATGAGGTAGATATTATAGGGATAATGGGGGTTTCCATAAATAAAATCAATAAAAATGGATAATATTCATAGAACTCAGATAATATTTTATTAAAGGGATTCTCTAAAAATAAGAGTATAGAAATAAATGAGAACTTTTATCTATTTAGAAGATTGAAATGATTTGAATATTTCATATGATATGTTATAAAATTAATCTCAATGTGTTTCATGTATATGTGATGCCACCACTATTTAATGGTGAACATGAGAAATATGTTTACAATGAACAACCAGAAGGTTTATTACTTGACCTAGATGTTTTATTAGTTTTTTAAATAGATAAATAAGTTTAATATATTTTTTAAGCACCCTGATAGTGGTATTATAATAATTACAAATTCTTAAGGAAAATGTGAATCAATAAATTTAAAGTGGATTAAAACATCTATCCCATGCGAGATAAATAAAATAAACTAATTTTTACTGGGTGCATAGATGAAATTATTTTTAGTAGGAAAATGGAATAAATTTGAGAGAACTTTTATAATAAAATGATACAATAGTTTTAAATATCAATGATTAGTGAGATGAAATTATTTTTGAATTTTTAAGTCACAAACACAACAAGTTTCTATCCTCATATCTCAAGATAGGTATGATCATGAGTGGTTGAATAAGTTGATAATGTAATAATCAAGGTAGGTCTATACTCTAATAGTAATCTGGACCAATTTTCTATTATATGAATATGGAAGGAATATGGATCAAAAATAGTTCATGAGGTTTATTTGTAAACTACATTAATTAACAACATATAAACTACATATCATGATTATGTGTAATTTTTGTGCATGATGTCAAATAAATACAAATATGTTGTATCTTATAGAAATGAAATATGATCTTACACTACATCAAAAGGAATCTTGATTATTGGTGAAGGTATAATAAAAACATATCTTTTTAAATGTATGGATATTACCATTTGGATTGGGTTTATGATATTGGATATAGAAATTTTACTTTTATAGATTTATTCTTTATCAAAGAAATATTTGTTTCCTGTCACTCCAAGAATAAATAATCAATCACTCTGAGAACAATGGGAGATGAATATGTTAAAAAATCACAAGACATAACAAAAATTATATCAATTAATTTAAAATTAAAAGACATGATGGTGAATATTTCATACCCATTGGTGACTGTGTTTGATAATAAAAGTGGAATAAAATTTTCAAAGAATTAATTGTAGTATTCGAGATCAAATAATACTAATATCAACTACCAGTTGATTAAATATAAAGTTTAATGTATATAGATTTTATTTTAATATGTTTTTATTAATTAAAAATATATGGATATCTTGATAAAGACATTAATAAAGGGTTTATTCTAAAAATTCATACAACACATTACAATGAATTATTTTTAGAAATATATAGAATTATTATGGTATATTTTCCTTTTTTCATTCCTTTGAATTTATTAAAAAATTTGAGGAATAAAAATGACATCGTATTATAAATTTATATAGACACTATTTTATTCTCCATATGATTATAAATAGAAAAAATATAAAGTATTTTCTTTGGGCTAGACATGGTAAGTTTATATCTTACGTATAGAGAGGAACTCATGTTTTTTTTTATGTTTCAAAAAAATCCAAATGGGGTATTATAGATACCTTTGTGATTTAGTTGATGATTTGGATATTGAAGAGTCATTATAAATAAAACATACAAAAGAGGTAGTTGTGAGAATATCTCAATTTATATAATCCAGTGTACCATTGATCTTTAGGACTAGTATTGCATAATTCTTTAACGCATCTTTTTAAAAAGAGGTAGTGTTGGGATAACTTCCATACTAGGAGCATGTTATGTTCTATTTCTTAAGAGAATTCATTTATGATTCTTAAAGTCGTTTTCATGTTTTATTTATTGAAAAAATGATCATGGATAAGTCGGAGACTAAATTGATTTGAGTGGGATGAAAAATAAATAAGATTCATTTTGTTGAAAAAAATAACTATTTGAATGGTTTCTGTTATTTAATTATTACTTTACTCAAAGGATGACTGTGTTCTTATAGAAAACACCTTGTTTCAGCCACATAAGTTTCACTATGAATATTATTCATAATGATTCATGTTCTTCCATGTAGATACCGAAGCTTGACGTACAAATACATTACATTAATTTTTTGGAATACTTAATACATAACAAAAATAGACACCCAAGGACTATAATATTTTAGTGTCTTTGGAAACTTAGAACATAATCTTCTAATCATGGTGAAAGATCTTCAACATCTCCCATAAAGATATTCCCCTTTTTTTTCTTACCTAAAACCATTCTTTATATCTTGGGGAAAAGAAAAGATATAAAGGGTGAGATCAAAGGATCAGTAAGGGTAAGCATGTAGAACATAAAACAATCCATAAACATTTGAACGTAAAAACATGCACATAAAATTTAAACATCAAAATCATGAGCAATGACATAACAAATTGTAGTACATAAGGCATAGAACATAAAGGAAAATTAATCATGATGAAATATCATGGGGATAAAACATGCAATTTTGGAAAACCATTAATCACATGATATGATTTCCATAGTAGCCAAGGCATTGCTTCCAATACCATCATACTGGATGAATTCCATTACTGAATAGGGTTTAATTGTTATTCTAGCCCTGTATTACTGAACCGGATTTACATTCCACTCCATCCATGTTTATCTCATGAGATATAAATCTTTACCCAATTCATTAGAGGGATATATAGGTTCCACCCATATCATAATGAAATCAATCTTTCATGTGCCACAAAATAAATATAAATCATTCATCATAACCCGACAAATAAAATGGGTTTCATACAAATATTCATGTCATGAAAAAATACATATAAATAAATTTATTTAATTTTATCATAAAAACATATAAATAATTGGGAAATTATACTTGAAACATAATCATATTAAATAATTTCATCTTATATAGAAAATATTTTTGATAAGACACTTGAAATGAATTCTTGAAAAAAAATATCCTTTCTTTTTCAAAATCTTTTTCTATTCTCAAAATTTCAATCAATTTTAAATGAAAATAATTTTTTTGAAAATAACCATGAAATCTTGTAGAGGATGCTTCATGGAAAAAGGAATTATGAAACTGTAAAAATCTATTCACACCGTATAAGTTAAAAAACATTATCCTCATACTTTTGCTGGAAAAGTCAAAAAGTACCTCGTATGGTAAACAAAAGAAAGATTCATTCAATACCTTGTGGTAAAAGTCAAAAAAGGGTAAAAATTACTTTAAACATATATGGAATAATATTAAACATTTTATGAAAACATTTTTAGAAAACATGGACATGGATGATAAACATAACCCTAGTAAGTACTTTCGAATAAACAATCCCAGAAAAGAACAAGATTGGAATAATTATCCCTTACAATGTGTCCAATTTCATCTATATGTGTCTGAGACTCTTGTATAGTGGGTTTAAACTTATTATTAACTTTTAACAGAACCATAATAATATTTATGATATCATATAGGATTCAATTACGACTTTATATTACTCGTTCCTTTGTCAATTCTATGTTAAAGCATCGTTTTGGGTAAAATCATTTCATTTATCATACATGTTTTAACTTGTAATTATTCATATGATTACATAGTTCATGATTAATTATTTCCCTAATGTAAAACATGATTTATATATAATATATATTCAGAATATGTATATATATATAATAGATCGTGAAATGGAATGAAATACACTGTTCATGGAGACGGTATGTCATACGTATGCATGGACGTTGTTTCAATTTCCTTATTAAATTGAATGAAAGTAAGTAAATAACATATACATAAATACAGTATCATTATTATTTCATATATTTCATTATTATTCATTATATATACTTTATAATCATTTTTGAATGTTTAACCTAGAGAATGAATCTCATCGCGTCGTGGAGACGGTAATTCGTACGTACGCATGAGCGATGATATCATTCCCATAATTATTGAATGGAATTGGAGTGGAAGATATAATATATAAGAATAATTATGATGTTATAATAATAATATATATTTAATATTTCCACCATTATACCCATCCAATTATGGTGGTGTTGGAAAAAGAGATTACACCCCACCGTAGAGACGGTAATCCGTATGTACGCATGCGCGGTGATTTCGTTTTTCGTAGGATAGATAGAAGGTGAAATATGGTTGTTTCATATTTATAATAACGTACCAGTATATTAGTTATACTGATGTTATTACTTTATAATGAAACAACTAAATAAGAGTATGTAGAAGAATAAAGAAACTTGAAAAATCGGTTGAAGAGATTACCTCTTTCTCGACACACCTCCTTTAAACTTTCTCTTAGGGACTAGAGTTGGTCTTTTAAGAAGACATGAACCTCCAGAATATGAATAGGGAAGTTTAAATGAGTAATGGGAAGGGGTTGGACTGGATTTAAGTCTTAAAATTGTCTGAATAAGAGAGGGATGAGGTCCCCTTTTATAAGAGAAGAGTGGCACGCTTTTGGAAACATCAAAAATATTAATTAATAATAAAATCAAACCCCACTTTAAAATCAACAAAAATTACTCAATTTTAATATGAGATGAGATAGGGTTGTAATATCATCATCCAATTAAATTTTTACATGTTGGGAAATTATTTTAATCCTCATCAATTTTATTTATCCTTATTTATTCTATTTAATATTATTTGTGGTAATAAAAATCTAAATCTTAAATTGTTATAAATACTTAACTATGTATTGTGAATGGTCCATAATTGGATACTTTATTACATTTTAGACTTTATAAATTTCAATTCATAATATTTAAATATTTTTTTATTTTTAAACAATTTAATGATATGTTAATTTTATAAAATATCAATAGTGTCAATTTTGACACTATTCAGTAATTTGAATTTAAATAAAATTCACACAGAAGATATGTTCGAACAAAAATATTTAATAGATTCCTAAAAAGTCATATTAATCTATAAAATTCTTGGACCACATTAATTTGTTCATATAATATTTATTTTAATATTTTTAAAACCATTTATTTGATATTTGTCTTAATAAAATAATTACTACAACATTTTTGTATGATTATTTAATATACTTATTTGTTGCCTAAAAATTAAAAATAAAATACGATGATTAAGATAAATATAATAGATTTCATAAGAATACTTTTAGTCGAATTTACCTTCTAAAAAAACAACTTTTAAAATTTATCTTTATTAAAGTAGAATGTGGCAACTTTGACATCATTTAAAATAATATAATATAAATGTCATAATCTATTTTATAAGGCTCCAAATGGTCCAAAAGATGGTCCTTGGATGATTATGGTATTGATATACTCGACCAATAAGTTTTTTTCAAGTTTCGGGTTCTTTTGATGCATATTATTATTTTAATAAAAACTATATCATCGATTTTTCACTAAATAAATAATTTCTGCATCATTAATGTATAAGCTGTTAAGGAAATTATATATTTCTTAAAAATCACAAATAACTTATCATGATGAAAAAATATATATATATTTCTATTTAGTATTTATAATCTAATTTATATTCTGTATCACCTTATATTAAAAATACTTTAATTATTAATGTTTGAGTGAGACATATTTTACTTTCTTTAAATAAAATAAATTAATGGTCTTAATCACATCAAAGTGGGTTCCAAAAGATAACATTTCGACCCAAGTATGTTTTAGGACGAAATATAATCATCCAATTATATTAATAGAAGTGTTAGGGTAATTTTATAATATTATATTTACCCTTAATTACCTTATTTACCTTTAACTATAGTAAATAAAATTTATCGTAGTTACTATTCATAATGTCTAAAAATAAAAAGCTACCTATTAACACAATTAGGACTTACTGATTCCAAATATTGAATAAATTTTTTCAAATTCAAACACATAAGTTGCAGTATTTAATTTAAAATTAATCCCACTTTGGAGAAAATGGGTTCTAAAAGTTAAAACATTACAAAAGATTGAAATGTTTTTACCTATGAATTCAATGTAAAATTAATGATAATGACATAAATCATATTAAATGGTAAAAATATATTCTATTTAAAATTTAAAACCATTAAATATTATAATTTAACCATATAAATTATCTTTATGAAAAAAGTTTTTTTAAATTAAAATTTAGCGTATTTTTAATATTTATTAAAATATGAAAGTTAATATTAAAAAATTATCAAAAGTTAATTTTTATATCTTTATTGAAATTAATAAGTTTATTTTGTCAAATTGAACTTATAAATGTGTCAAAAAAATATTTAAAGTGGGTGTACCATCAAAAGGTGGCAAAACTGCATTTTTTTAAAAATACTTATTTTACACGAAAAAATTATTTTGTTCTCATACCATATTCTAGAATATGTGTAAGATGAATGATATTGTGATAAAATTAAAAAATTGGTTAATAAAATTGAGAATGGCTAGTTCATAATAATTTTATAACAATATATCGTTGTTTAGTGAAACTTGGAATTGCGTACAACACACGCTATTGAGGAAGGTCGCTCTTCCGTGAAACTCAAGCCATGAATAGCGTTTGCATATACTACAAGATATTATGGTGTTGCGTATAGAGTAATCTAATATTGTTATAACGTACAACACAAGACATAAAAGAAATTAAAAATAATATTTCTCATAAAATCTTAGGGTGTTACATTCTACCCCCCTTAAAATGAATTTCACCCTTGAAATTCGTTGGGGTTATAAATGGTTTACTGCATGAAATTTTATTTCAGAGTAAACCCACATCATAAAAAAGAATACTAAAACTTTATTTAAAAAATTAATATTAGAAACATAATGGATATCGAAAATAACTCATCACTGGGCTTCCACATAAGAGAATATAGGTGAAAATATGGATATGGAAGAGAATTCTAACCATCAAGTTCTGATAGAGAGTGCTAGAGAACATGGCTATGAAAAATCCAACAATCACAATGCCATAAATTTGTGATGATCTAAGGTACCATATGATTTATCTGATATTAGGGTACTAGGACAACATTTTTGGTTTTCAAGATCATTTCCCTAAAGTTGATGAATTTTTTCATAAGGGGAAATACTTACTTGATTTTAGTGTAATATTATTGTTGGTCATTCCATGAAAAATTTCCACTTCATCTATTATTTAAAGAAATGATGTTGAATTTTTCATTCTTGATGTGTTAGAAGATCATGCGATTTAATGATAAGTAATTCCATCTATCTCTATCACAAAAAGGTTAACACAAGTTATTAAATATACATAAGTCCATCTATGGTGAGAATAATCATATATGGTTCCTAAAATGGACTTATACTTCATATATCATACCAATTAGTAAAATAAAACTGATTTATGCTAACCAGGGACTCCCTATAGGCCAGTGGTAGGAGATAAAGGCCTATCGTACTTCAGTTGTGGGTTCGATTCCAAAATCCTTGTCCAACGTAATGGGTTGTCACCCAATCTACGGGTTGTCCTTTTTCTAAAACTATACCATTATAACATTTTAGAAATGGTATCAAAAATTTATAGCCTTAAATAATACTATCTGATGTCTAACTTAATCAATTCCAATCTTTAGCCTTATCCAAAATAATTATGGTCAATCTCATAGTATAAAGAAAATGATTACTAGATAGGTCATCTACCAAGCATGTGATTACCATAATTTATCCCCCATATATAATAAGATATATCTTGTTGGTCATATTCCAAACAAGTGAATACATTAATCATGTATTCTCTTGAAACATGAATTACCATAGAACCTTAGTGAAAACATGAATGCTGTAAAAAGTTAACTCTTTCTACATACCGAAATCCCAAAAAATTTATATACTCAAACCATGATGTCACTTTGTACTTATATCAGTCATGAGATCATTAATACTATCAAACATATTATTTTCTCCAGATCCCTTCATTATGCGCATATCATCTGCTTTCCAAAAATATTTCAATCACTTTTCATGGTTACTGGTACCATATAACTATTGCAAACCACAATGGAAAAATACATAGATATTTCAATATACCATAAAAGTACCTCAACAACATTATTCTTGAATTGTAATATATAAGCCTTCAATCCATCCTATTCAATGATTGGCATGGAATACATCATTCCCTGATTTAGAAGTAACCTTTTAGTTTAGGGCATTGAGTTGTGTAATTTCCATGTTCTCTACATATAAGACATTGAACTCCATAATAGTTTCTCCATCTATTCCCCTTTTCCCTACATATATAACATCTTCCCCTCCATTTGAGGTATTCCTCAATGTTCTTCTTTCCGTTTTCTTGATATGTAGAAAGCTTAATCTTCCTTCCTCTATTTTCCTCACCATTCGAACATGCATAAAATTCCATCTTCCTCTTATTTTATGACTTATGAATACAACTAAAGTTCACCTTGTTAATCATATATCGTGATGACTGATTCGTCATAATCACAATATTTTTCTCTCCAGGCATTACACAATTTCGTTGATCATAGTCACCAATTTGTTCATTGGAATCAATGTTAACTGGATTCCTTCTCCTTCCCTCCATTGACTAAAACCTGAAGCCATAGTGTAACAAACAGTTAAAATAATGAGGATCCACATAATCATAAAAATTCACTTATGGGATGTCTAACATATCACACATTCTTTAATCCATGAGACCTTAGGTTCATCCTGGGTTATTCATGATCTTCAACATAATTCAAGCACTGTAACTTATAGTTATACTAAACATTAGGGACATCCTTAGACATACCTTAGAAATATCTCTAGGGATCTCACTAATTTTTTCGCATCCTAGTTTCCAAAGGTTAACTAAACCTTAACTTTGATACCAACTGTAGAGACCGAAGCTTGATGTACATGTAAAATACATTACTTTTGCGGAATACTTAATACATAACAAAAACAGACACCTAAGGACCGTTATAGTTTAGTGTTTTTTGGACACTCAGAACATAATCTTCTAATAATGGTGAAAGATCTTCAACATATCCCATAAAGATATTACCCTTTTGTTTTCTTATCTAAAATCATTCTTTATATCATGGGGAAAATAAAACATATAAATGGTGATCTCAAATGCTCAGTAAGGGTAAGCATTGAGAACATAAAATAATCCATAAACATTTGAACAGAAAAACATGAACATAAACTTTAAACATCAAAATCATGAGCAATGACATAAAACATTGCAGTACATAAGGCATAGATCATAAAGGAACATTAATCATGATAAAATAGCATGGGTATAAAACATGTAATTTTTTCAAATCCTTAAACACATGATATGATTTACATATTATCCTACGCGTTGCTGCCAAGACCATCATAGTGGACAAAGTCCTTTACTGAATCGGGTTTACTTGTCATTCCAGCCCTGTATTACTGAACTGGATTTACATGCCATTCTAACCATGTTTATCTCATGAGATATAAATCTTTACCCAATGCATTATATAGAGATATAGTTCCCACCCAGCTCATAATGAAATCATTCTTTCGTGTGCCACAAAATAAACATAAATCATTCATCATAACCCAACGAATAAAATGGGTTTCATAAACATCATCTCATCATGACATAATCCATATAAAATAAATGGATATCATTTTATCATCAAAACATGTAAATAATAGGGACATTATACTTGAAACATAACCATATTAAAGAATTTCATCTTGGATGGAAAATAGTTTTGATAAAACACTTGAAATGAATTCTTGAGGAAAATATCCTTTCTTTTTCAAAATCATTTTCTATTCTAAAAAATTCATTCATTTTTAAAATAAAATAATTTTGTTGAAAATAACCATGAAATCTTGAATAATATGCTTCATGGAAATAAGGAGTTATGAAAACATAAAAATTCATTAACTTCGTAGAAGTTAAAAAAACATTCTCCTCAGACTTTTTCTAGAAAAGTCAAAAAGTACATCGTATGGTAAAAAAAGAATGATTCCTTCCATACCATGTGGTAAAAGTCAAAAAAGGGTAAAAATGCATTTAAAAATACATGTAAGAATAGAAAAAATTTTATGAAAACACTTTTAGAAAACATGGACATGGATGATAAACATAACCCCAGTAAGTACTTACGAATAAACAATCCCGGATAAGAACGAGATTGGAATAATTATCCCTTACCTTATGTACAATATCTTTCATCTATGTCCGAGGATCATTTATAATTAGTTTAAACATATTATTAACTTGTAACATAACTATAATAATATTTATGATATCATATATGATTGACTTATGACTTCATATTACCCGTTCTTTTGTTAATTTTATGATAAAGCAGCGTTTTGGGTAAAATCATTTCATGTATCGTACATGTTTTTATTTGTAAATATTCATATGATTACTTTGATAATGATTAATTATTTACATAATTTAAAACATAATTTATATATAATATATATTCATAATATATATATATATAATAGATCGATAAATGGAATGAAATACACCATTCATGGAGACGGTAGGCCGTACATACACATGAAAGCTATTTTCGTTTCCTTATTAAATTTAATTTAAGTAAGTAAATAACATATAAATAAATTAAGTATCATTATTATTTCATATATTTCATGATTATTTACTATATATACTTTATAATCATTTTGGAATGGTTAACATGGAGAATGAATCTCATCGCGTCGTGGAGACGGTAATCCGTACGTACGCATGAGCGATGATATCGTTTACATTATTATTGAATGGAATTGGATTGGATGATATAATATCTCAGAATAAGTATGGTGTTATAATAATAATATATAGTTATTATTTCCACCATTATACCCATCCAAGTATGGTCGTGGTGGAAAAACAGATTACACCACGGCATGGAGACGGTAAGTCGTACATACGCACGCGCGGTGATTTCATTTTTAGTAGGATGGATAGAATGTGAAATAAAGTTGTTTTATATTTATAATAAAATATCGGTATATTATTTATACTGATTTTATTTCTTTATAATGAAACAACTAAAGAAGAGGAAGTATAAGAATAAAGAAACTTGAAAAATCAGTAGAAGAGATTACCTCTTCCTCGACGCACCTCCTTTAAACTTTCTCTCAAAGGACTAGAGTTAGTATTTTGAGAAGACCATAACATACATTATGTGACTATGGAAGTTTATAATAGTAATGGTCTGGGTTTGTCTGATATTTAAGGCTTGAAATTGTGTGAAGAGAAGAGGGATGAGGTGCTCTTTTATAAGAGGAGAGAGGGGAACTTTTGGAAACTTCAAAAATATTAATTAATAATAAAATCAAAACCCATTTAAAAACCTCCAAAAATTACTCAATTATAATTTTATATGATATAGGGTTGTAATATCCTCATATAATAAAATTTATACATGTTGGGAAATTATTTTAAACCTTGTAAATTTGATTTATCCTTATTTAATCTATTTAATCTTGTTTGTGGTAATAAAGTTCTAAATTTTAAATTGTTATAAATACTTACTTGTGTTGCTAATTGTCCATAATGGGATACTTTATGAAATTTTAGACCATATAAATTTCAATTTATAATTTATAAATATTTTTGTGATTTTTATACAATTTAATGATATGTTATTTTTATAAAATATCAATAGTGTCAATTTTGACACTATTCAGTTATTTGAATTTAAATAAAATCCACACAGAATACCTATTCAAAAAAAATAGTTAATATATTCCTAACAAGTAATATTCATCTATAAAATTTGTGGACCACATTAATTAGTTCATATAATATTTATTTTAATATATTTAAAACCATTTATTTGATATTTCTCTTAATAAAATAATTACTACAACATTTTGGTATAATTATTTAATATACTTATTTTTTTCATAAAAATTAAAAATAAAAATACTATGATTAAGATAAATCTAATAGATTTTATAATAATACTTTTAATTGAATTTATCTTCTAAAAAACCAGCTTTTAAAATTTTATCTTTATTAAAGTATGGATGTGACGACTTTGACATCATTTAAAATAATATAATATAAATGTCAGAATCTGTTTTATAAGGCTCCAATTGGTCCACAGGTCGACCATTGGATGCTTATGGAATAGAAATACTCTACCAATAAGGTTTGGGAATGCTTCTAGTCCTTTTGTTTTTGGAATTATTATTTTAATAAAAACTATATCATCGATTTTTCACTAAATAAATAATTTCTACATCGTTAATGTATAAGTTATTAAGGTAATTATATATTTATTAAAAATCACAAATAAATTACCATGATAGAGAAAAACATTTTATATTTCAAATTAGTATTTTTAATAGAATTTATATTCTGTATAACCTTATATTAAAAATACATTAATTATTAATGTTTGTGTGAGACATATTTCACTTTCTTTAAATAAAATAAATTAAAGTTCTTAATCACATCCAAGTGGGTTCCAAAAGATACCATTTCAAACCAAGTATATTTTATGACGAAATATAATCATCCAATTATATTAATACATGCGCTAGGATAATTTTATAATATTATATTTACCCTTAATTACATTATTTACCTTTAACTGTAGTAAATATAATTTACCATAGATACTATTCATAATGTCTAAAACTAAAAAGTTTTCTATTAACATAATTTGGAACAAATGATTCCAAATATGGAATCCATTTTTTCAAATTCAAAACACATAATTTTCAGTATTTAATTTAAAATTAATCTCATTGTTGAGAAAACGGGTTCTAAATGTTAAAACATTGCAAAAGATTGAAATGTTTTTACCTATGAATTCAATGTAAAATTAATGATAATGACATAAATAATATTAATTGGTAAAAATATATTCTATTTATAATTTAAAACCATTAAATATTATAATGTATTCATATAAATTTTCATGACGAAAAAAATTGTTTTTAATTAAAATTTAGCGTATTTTTACTATTCATCAAAATATGAAAGTTTACAGAAAAATATTAAAAAATTATCCAAATTTAATTATTATATATTTATTGAAATGAATAAGTTTATTTTCTCAAATTGAAATTATAAATGTGTCAAAAACTACATTTAATGTGGGTGCTCCTTCAAAAGGCAGCAAAACTACATTTTTTGAAAAATACTTATTTTACCCGAAAAATTTATTTTGATTTCATACCATGTTATAAAATATGTTTAAGGTGAAAGATATTGTTATAAAATTAAAAATGTGGTTAATACTATTCATAACGTCTAGTTTGTAATAATTTTATAACAATATATCGTTGTTAAAAAAAACTCGGTATTGTGTACAACACATGTTATTGAGGAAGGTTGCTCTTGTGTGCAACTCAAGCCATGAATAGTGTTTTCATATACTACAAGATAATACGGTGTTGCGTATAGATCAAGATAATATTGGTGTATCGTACAACAAAAGACATCAAAGAAATTAAAAATAATATTTCTCATAAAATCTCGGAGTGTTACATTCCAGCTTTGTCATGAAGGGTGCCCATGATTTTTTTTGGTAGAGTGTATGTTTATCTATGGGAATTGAAGACCATCACACTGTAGGGATTTACCCACACCATAAAAAATGGTTTTCATTTTACAAGATTCCATGCTATTTGAATTACACATGAGACTATCTTAGAGGAAATGTCCCTTCATGTTGAAGTGGATGGTTTCACACCACAATATTTCCAGTATAGATATGAGTATATATAGAGACCACTCAATAATGTATCTATTAATTACACAATCTCGGAGTTATTTTTATAGATCTGTAATCTATAAATTTTGAATCATACCACCACCTCACACTGTACATCACTACACTCTGATGTGTGTTTGGTCAATAAATATGAGGAGTTTCTCACAGTGAAATGTGTGACAGATCATTTAGATAATAATACATATATTCTAGTTATAATTATATGTATAATTTATTTGGGATTGAGTTAAAAACAGGTTTCACACTTTATCTAAATTTTTAATGCACTTCATGTTGGGAAATGTTAGATGATTGAGTTTTTGAAACTCATATAAATATTTATTGTTCTTAGAGATCAAAATTGTCTTCTAATTTCATTCCATATTCACATTAATAATAAGATAATAGCATGTGTAGAGGGATTACAAAAATAGTTTACTAAATATCTTCCTCTCAATGAATAGAGTAAGTGAACCATGTAAAAATCCTTATATCATTTGGGTTATTTTTTAATCTATCTCATATCATTTCATTTTTTCATCCAATGATTATTTTCACTAACCGAATAATGAGAAAATAAGTGTGAGAGTTTGTGATTTGATAGTTAATAAATAACCCCCCCCCCCCCAGTGTTGGTTTAATATCACATGGTCTTATTAATATTGAAGAGAAACACCATCATATGGTTTGGATTTATTGATATATAATGACCCGAAAAATTATTTATGAAATTACCTTATAAATGAATAAATTTCTAATTAAGTAATGTAGTTATATAAAACACATGGACTATTTTTCTTTTGTTATTTGGGACGATTATAATATATATCCATAATTATATTTTTTATCTCAAAATACCATTAAGACTCATAAATTTTGATCACGTAGCTATTCTATAGTGTCCCTTTTGATTATTATATATTAGGAGTTATAATAATATATAATTGAAAATTAAGGAATAAGTGATGGCCTTGAACAGTAGGATCATATCCTATGCATCCCATTTAACATAGCTTCCAAGGGAGATTCCATCAATCATATTTTCCCATGACCAAGCCCAGGGTGAGATTTAACAACTAAAACTTTATTGAAATAGATTATGGGATATGTTTAAGCTTTTCACAATCACTACTCAAACCATGTTCACTGAAACATCCCAATAAAGTACCACCATCATAGACCTTACCATTAAGGAATACACTTGTATAATAAGGGGTTATGTATCTAGACCGTAGTAGTATGAATTTATATATTTTTTTAACAAAATATAGATTATATTTGTACATTTTCATTACTAATTTATCTACATTATTATATAATTATTTTTATCAAATCTAGATTTTTATCTGATGAAATAAATTTTTTATATTTGGAAAATATATAGTTTCAATTAAAAAACTATCTTTGATAACATCAAGAATATTGAAATAAATGATACTTTCATGATATATTATTATTAAATAATATTCCTTTAAATATAAATGATAATATAATTTAATGAAGTCCAATGAAATTCTTATAAGGGTCAGAAAGTTTTTAGTGTCGTAAAAACTTGTATTTACTAGTAAATATGGCTTTTTATTTAAAACTGTAAATTATCGTATTTGAAAAATTATTTATTTATAATAAATATTATTTTTTGAAATCATCACATATAAATTATCCAATGATAAATTGTTCATAATTATCTGATACAACAACATTTCGGATAAAATTAAATAGTGTATAAATTTACTGCATGTATTATTAAATAATAATTGGAAAAAAGTGAAATAATAAATAATATATAATGAATACAGAACCAAAAATATATTTATTATTTAAAATAATGTATTTTTTATATTATTTAATTAAATAAACAAACTTATAACGAATCCTCCAAAACTTATATTATATTTTAAAGTTTAAAAAATAATTATTTATCAACATAAATTACTTACACATAATTAATGGAATTATTTTAAGGTGTTCTATTATAATCAATATAAAATATTTAAAAAATATCCTCATTGTTAGAATCCATGGTAAGAAATATTGAGAATGTTTTTATTATTGTTATTTTATCAGTTAGAGTCCAAAACCGAAGTTTAGAAATTAATAAATATATATCCTCTATTTTTCTATAAGTACCCACCCAACCTCACATAACTCTTCACTAAAACCCAATTAAAATGAATTTACTCACCCTCTCCCTCTATAAATCTCCACCAATGTGTTTTGGTGCTCTTAAGAAGCTCCTCCCAAGATTTTAGAAGCACCCTTTCAAGATAATAGATTCACTTCTCGTCTTTTATATTCAAGAACATTATTTGTACTACGACTTTTTATTTCTAATTGTTCATTTTGTGATGTGTTTTTACACATCCATTTAATATCCTTATGATTTCCATTTTAAAAGAGATAAAATTTTACTCCCATTAAATTTTTCCATGAAAATTTAATTACACATGTTATTTTGGTGATAGTGTCCCATTATTTTCCATGCCAAACTTTTATGTTGTGAACACTCATCTCCATTACCAATCATGGGTATTCACCTAGATGTACATATTATTAATTGAATGGATACTTCCAAGTATTTATCCCAACTCCTTAAAAATAGGATTAAAAGTGTTAAAATATGTTCTTATGTTGTATGATCTATATGGAACATAAATGTGTGAACATGATATGAATGTGATAGGTGGGACGAATAGTATATATCCCTCTAATATATTAGGTAATATTTTAGTCACATGAGATACCATATATTGTGCATGTTTGGTTATACTAATAACATTATGTTATGGTTTCATAGCAGTTAGCCTTCACTTATTATTATAAAGTATTTTTTATGTTGTTTCCACATTCCTATGATGCCTTGATGTTGTCATCTTACACCATTATTCTATATTCATGATTAAGATTCTCACATTTATTATTCATGAATTACATGTACTTCTTTAATTAATTCTATTATTTTATTTTTCCCTTAAAAGGATTTATAGATCACTACTTTCTTTTATAAATCCTCAAGTTATCCCATTAATTATTTAAAGATCAATGAATTTTAAGGGAATGTTATGGAGTCAATTTCATTATATTCTTATTTCCAGTAATTGTGACATGTATCAAATTACCCAAAAATATTGGGCCTCTCAAACATTTGGTATTGTGTTATGTGTATATTAATTTAATAGATCGCAAAATAAAGTGTATAAAAAATGGGTTTTCATAGTTGGTATTAAAGAAAGGTCTAGATTTTTTGGTGATTATGATTAGGAAACCTTAGTGAAAATCATAGGTATAACACTAAACATTGTAAAACATATTTAAATGTTGGTATATTATAGACAGTGTTGTTTTCATGTAATTAAATCCCTATTTTGATACTATAAGTGTATGTGTCTCTAAATTGGTTATACCTAGAGGCAATAACCCAAAAAATAGAGGATTGATTATTAACATTATTTTCACCTGGTGTAAAAAATAGGCCTTACTCCACCGCTAATTTGACACTCATGTGATATTTTCATTGGTAAATTCCCACAATCCTTATGAACCACTATAAATATAAAAATTCTTATAAAATTTAATGTTAGGAAATAGATCATGGATAACTTATGTTTTAATCTATAAATTCATAGTTTAATGAATATATTTCAATTATGAGTTACCCCTTTAATTTCAATACTTTCCCTCTTATGTGTTTAATAGTTTAAAAAATATCCACTTCATTGTTCCTTTTTTGTAGTTAATGGTAGTATATATAAGTAACCAAGTTAGTACCTAATCTGATGAGTCATATGATAACTACCCAAATGAGATTCTTAACCCAATGTGAGAAAAAACTAAGAATAATGTGATAATAATTACTAAATTAACTCAAGTTTTGAATTGAAAATTGAATCATTAGAAACACCCACATCCCCCTAAGAAAAAAAACTTTTAATTGATACTTTTACACTAAATAGGCCTCTGATTTTCAGTTGATCTTCAAATCCATTAATAATAAAACAATTGATCAAATCCATTAAATATATCTTTTTTTTCTTTAATACTCTAAGAAATAGATGTTTGTGTTGGATATTTATTGCATAGATGGATAATATGATCAATGGTGGATGTTGATAAATAATATGAATCCCAAGGATTAGATCAAAGGAATATAATGGAAAGATTTCAGGAAAATGGTGGTTGATAAATATTTTCCTCTCACTCTCTGACTTAAAACTAAGAGGGAGTTACTTGGACTCATGAAAAATGATGATGAATCCATTGGGGAATATGTGGAAAATTTTAAAATAATGGTATGATACACCTATATATTTTTCATGGAAAATGAAATTAATGTTAATAGCTTCTTTAGTAGGATAAATCCGAATCTACAAAAAAACCAAAAATTAAAGACTTTGTCATCTATGAATAAATTGTCTAATGTGCCCTTAAAGTCAATATTTGGAATGGATAATATCAAGTGTCTCGTCGATCAAGATATAGGAAGTAGATAACAGGATATAATTATATCAGAGTGATGTAGAAATATCATGGTGGAAATAAATCCCAACATCCCACTTGTCAAAAGTGTTGGAAGAATCATCCTAGTAATGGCCTGAAGGGGACAAGAAAATTCTTTAGGTGTGGTAAGGAGGGGCACTTACATAGAGAATGTGTATGGGATAAACCCTCCAATGTGATTGAAGAATTGAATTATCTAGTAAACCCTCTACCTATTTTTCAATAGATTAAAAATAAGAATAATTCTATTTAAACTGACACACTAAGCCAAGGGTTTTCAAATATAACTAGAAACATGAACCCTTAAGTCCTAGATGGAAATGGTGGATATATTCCATCACAACTACGGAGGTGGATCTTAAAAATTTATTGGTGACAAGAATACTTTTTATTTATTCATGGATAGAGAATGTACTATTAGATTTTGGTTCTACACATTCTTTCGCATCACAAAAGTATTGTATAACTATTCAAACAATGCATAAAAATATTGAAGACTAGTTATCGATGAAAATGGAAAATTATCCAATTATTATATTAGAAGAATATAACTTCTCCCCAGTCAGTATTGGTGGAGTGAATTTCTTATAGAACTCTCTAATACTCATATTATCAGTATTCAATGTTATTTTAGGTGTGTATTGGATTTCCTTTTATAGTTCCCACATAAAATTTATAGAGATGGAAATTAAACACCATATCATGAATCACCCTCTGATTTTATAAATGTGTGTGGAGGAGGATGTATCTCCTTTGGAATCATAATTTCATGAATGGATATTATTTCCTTATGAGAATTTATATAATTCTAAAATGATTCATACTAAGGAAAATATCATCCCTGATGACATTCCCAATATAAGAGAATATGTTAACGTGTTCCCTAAAGAATTTAATAGTATTCCCTCTAATCGAGAAGTTGATTTTTCTGTCAATATTTTACCCAAATCCTTTCAAATATCCATGACTCCATATTAAATTACCTCTGATAAAATTTAATATTTGAATATGAAACTATGAGAGAATATAGGTAAACATTATATATTCCCTTTTGCTTCACCATGGGGTACACATGTCCTTTTTATTTAGAATAAGGATGGTTTAATTTGAATCCATGTTGATTATGATAAGGTCAACATGATCATGATAAAGAACATGAATACTCTGCCACAAATTTATGACTTGTTCATTTAGAAACATATATCTTAGCACTTCTCTTAGGTGGATATTTGGTTGGGATATTATCAGGTAATAGTAAAGAAGTGGGATATCCCCAAGAATGATTTTCGTTTAAAGTATTGGGACTATGACTTCAAACTTATATCAATTGGAGTCAATAATTATCTTGATATCTTCATGGAAATAATTAATAGTGTCATTAGGTATTACCTTGACAAATTTTTGGTGGACTTTATAGATGATATTTCTATCCACTCTAAAATAAAGGAGAAACATGAGGAGGGTTGAATGTTGTATTGTAGATAATTTAAATGTAAAACCTATATGAAAAGTATAGTAAATGTGATTTTTGGATGTATAAAGTCGTATTCCTGAGGTCTGTTATCACCGGTGAAGGTATATAAATGAATCCTTCGATGATAGAGGTAATTAAATGGTGGAATAAACAAATATTGTTTTATGGAGATCCAAACTTTCCATGGATCAACTAGGTATTATATCTGATTTTTGAGAAAAATATCATGTTTTTAAATCACACTAACATTGTTAACATGGAAGATAGTCAATTTTATATAGACTAATTAATGTGAGGAGACACTTAAAGGGTTTAATAAAAGGTCAATCACTACCCCTATTCTCACATTACCCACCATTTGGTAAGGATTTTTTATCTATAATGATGTTTACAAAAAAGGGATGGGTTGTTTACTAATGAAAAATGATAAAATGGTAACTAATGTCTCACAAAAATTAATACTCCCTGAGCTTAAATACCTAATGCATTATCTAAAATTGGCTATAGTAATATCCACATTGAATATTTGGTGACAATATCTCTATAGAGAGAAGTGTGACATATATACAGATCATAAAAACCTTATATATAAATTCACACAAAAGGATATCAATATACACAAAAGCATTTGTCTAGATTTTCTCAAGTATTATGATTGTTTAATCAATTAACATATTTGGATAGTGGAAAAAGTATAATATTCTTTGAATATAAAGGATCATGTTACCCTACCCATGATGTGGATTGGAAGGGATCAAAAAGAATTAGAAATGAAAAGGAAGGACATGGGAATCATAAATAGAAACTGATCATAAATTTCTAAAATAAATTATCAATCATATATTCTTGATATGTTAAAGGAGTCCCAAAATGATGATAAGGAGTAATAGAGAAATTTATTGAATAATAGAGAGTTCAAATTTTATAAAGTAGGATTTATTATTTTTGGAACCTAAATATGTGTCCCATAAAAACCATAACTAAAGAGGGAAATTATGGATAATGTGTTTAGATCATCCTTATCTATTCATCTAGGAATCCCTAAGATATTTATAAATATGAAGAAAAAAACATCTACTCGGTTAACATGAAGAGAGATATTGGAGAATTTGTATCTTGATGCTTGTTATGCTAATTGGTCAAGGATAAATAATAGAAGTCTAAGGGTATAATGTAACCATTCCCCATACCAATATTAAAATGGGAATGTATAACCATGGATATCATTATAGGACTCCCCATGAAAGCTAAATAAATTAACACTATTTGAGTGTTAGTTGATCACATTACTAATTTTATGCATTTAATTTCTATAAAGGAATATTTTTCTCCTAACCAACTCACTAAGATATACATAAGGTAAGTGGTACAGTTTCATGAAGTACCATTATTCAATTTATCTAACTGGAAAATTAGGTTTACCTCGAGGTTATTGGGAAACTTTCCACAAGAGTTTCATATAGAGATGAGTTTTTGTAAATCCTATCAACCTCATATAGATGGTCATTCTGATGGAATAATTAAAAATATAGAGGATATTTTGAGATATTTTTTAATTTATTTCCAAGAATGTTGGGATCAGAAACTTCCCCTAGTTTAGTTATCATTTAACAATAGTTTGCATTCTAGAATTCAAATGGAACATTATAAAGATTTATATGGGAAGAGTTGTTAGACTCCAACTTACTAGTATGAATTTGGAAAGAAAAAGTTGATGAGACCTGATCTTATCGAAGAGATGATATATAATGTTAAAATCCATGTCGTGTCATATTAAATATATGAAATTTCAATAGAAAAATATTTATATAAATTTATTTATTAGACCTAGAGTTTGAGATTGAAGATAATGTGTTACTTTATATATCATTATGGAGGAAATTCATGTGGTCTACAAATAATGGAAAGCATATTCCTCAATGCATCACCCCCTTTAAAACCTAGATAACATCAAATATTTGGATTATCACCAGCACTCTCACCTAAAATATCTTAATAATATAATGCTTTCTATATATCTCTCTTAAATAAGTACATACAAGATCCCTCACATGTACCGAATCCAGAGTTGGTACCTTTAGAGAATGGTCTTTCATAAGGGTTGTGACTATTGAATATCTCATATCAGAAATATAATGTTCTATGAAATAAGACAAATCAATTGGTCAAGGTATCATTAAAGAACCAAAATATTGAGGTTGTAACAAGGGAACCGTAAGAGGTGATTAAACAATAGTACCCTCATCTGTTTTAGTGTACAAAATGAAATTTTGATGCAAAAAATTCTGAAAGGGGGGAGTGTGTAATGACCCAAACTTTTATAAATGAAATTCCATTAGGAATGAATAAAATTATTATTAAGTAATGTAGTTATAAAAATAAAATGAATTATTTTTTATTAGTTATTTTATACCATTATAAAATATATCTATAATTTATTTTTTAGGCTTAAAATCCCATTAATCATCATAACCATTGATAATATAGTTATTATATAGTGACCATTAATATTTTTATATAGTAAGGGTTATAATAATATCTAATAGAGAGAGAAGAAAAAAGTTATTTCCATGAATAGTAGGATTATACCATATGAATTGCTTTTATTAGATATTTTGAGAGATTCAGAATCATTGGGATTTACCAATTACTAATCCCAATCTGAAATTCAAAAAATAAAATTTGAGAAAAATTATTTATAAGACAATTTGTAGACTATCAACATCACTTCCCAAACCTTGTTCATTGAAACACCCTATTAATATACCACAATCGCACACCTTACCCTTAGATTGTATACTGGTGTAATAGGGGTAATGTAACTAGACCCTAGTAGTATAAATTTGTGTATTTTATTTTTTAAAAAATAATGATTATATTAATTCAATTTCATTATTACTTTATACACATGATTATGTAATGATCTTAATAAAAACTATATTTTTCTACGAAGAAAACAAAATTGTATTTTTGGGAAATATATTGTTTCAATTAAAACATTTTTTTAATAAATTCAATAATTTTGAAATAAATAATATTTTATGGAAATATTATTATGAAATAATATTTATTTAAATATAAATTATAATTTAATTTAATGTTTCCAAATATATTTTTTAAAAGGTCTAGAAATTTGATAGTGTCGTAAAAAATGGTATTTCTTAGTAAATAAGAATTTTTATTCAAAAGTATTAACTCTCATATTTAAAAAAATTAAAAAAAATATTATTTTTAAAATTAGTACATTTAAATTATCAAATAGTGAATAGTTCGTAATTTTATGAGTGTCAAATTTATGTGTACAAATTAAATATAGTAAAAATTGGTGGTATGTATTATGGATACATAATAGAGAAAAATATTTTTAATAAATAGAATAAAAGGAATCCACAAAAAATTGATTTTCCCTTTAAGATGAAGTGTTTTTTTAAGTTACTATTACTAATTTTACAAAATTATAATTAATCCTTCATAACCAATATTATATTTTAATGTTTTAAAAATAATTCCGTATGAACATGACTCACATCCACCTCATGAGTGGTAAAATTTTAAGAATTTCGTTTCTTATCCCAATAAAATATGGAAAAAAATCCTCTATAATAGAAACCAGGGACAAAACCCAAGGTGAACTTTGTGGTTTTGATTATTTTATCACTTAGATTCCAAAACCATTGTTTATACATTAATAAAGAATACCCCTCTCTTTTTTTACAAATAACCACACAACCTTCCATTCCTCTTTAATAAAAATTCATTTATCACTAATCCAATCTCTCTATTCCTCTCTAAATCCCTCCCAAGTTGTTCCCAAGATCATAAGAATATCCTACTAATATTATAGAATCACCCACTCATGGTAAGAGATTATCTCCTCTTCCTTCTTATTCAAGTAATTTCTTTATACTAAGACTTTTTATTTACAATTTGTTAGGTTTTAATGTGTTTTTACACATAAATTTAATTTATATATGGTTCCAAAGTTATGATATATAGCCTTCCACTCTCATTGAAACCTTCTATAAAACATTATGTACACATGTTACACTGCAAAAGTTATCCCTGGATTTTCCATTCCAAAATTTTGTATTGTGAATACCCATCCCAACTTCCAATAAATGGTATCTACCTTGATATACATATGATTCATTAATTGGGGACCTCTATTTATGTAACCCCAAATCCTTAATCATGTTATTAAAAGTGATAAAATTTGTTCTTATGTATGTTGTAAGATCTATGTGGAACCAAAATTCATATACATGATATGAATATGAAGGGTTGGGAAAGAATTATATATGCAGTCAATGTATTGGGTAATTTTACTATCTCATGTGATTCCATTTATAGTTCATGGGTTGTTATATTAAGTACATTATTTTATGATGTCTCAGTGGTTATCCTTGACTTATTCTTATGATTTCGCATTTTATATTGCTTCTCGATTTGTATGATTCCATGATGTTGTTATCTTATACCATTATTTGATATTAATGATTATGAATATCACCTTTATACCTATTGACTAACATGTAATTATTTACTTAATGTTATTCATAGATTATTCCCTTACTATGCTTTATATCTCACCCCATTCTTTTGTAAATTGATAGGTTATAAAATGAATTATTAGAGGATGACTGTAATTTAAGGTTATGTTATGAAGTTTTAGTTACTTTAATTATATCTAAGTTTCATGTTATTGTGATATGTATCTAATTACCCAAATACACTAGGCCACTTAATCCTTTGGTGTTGTGTTATGTGTATCATAATGTAATATATCATGAAATGCAGTGTATAAAAATATGGGTTTCTATATTATTGTTATATTTCAATAAAAATATTGTAAATATCCAATGAATCATCTTCTAATATATAATAAATTTCAGGTAATGTGTGGAGAGAAAATTATAGAGATTTCCCCTTGAATCCAGTAGTGTGTTGGTCCAAAAATATTGAATAGAATTTTTTTCATACTGATTTGCCTTGGAAAAAATCTTTTGATCTCATTGATACTCCTTTTAAGTAGTCATTATGGGTGTATCATGGTACATATGAGTATCAATAAACTTATTTATCATATTTATTTATTATATAATCTTTATAGAGGTTGATAGTTTCAAGGTTTTATTGCTAATGTATATATAATATTCCTTTATTAAATAATGTATACACCCTAATTCACTCCTTCATATTGTGTTTTTGTCCCTATGGTCACAACAAGAATTTTATTTTCTCTAATAAAAGGTTCTACCATAGTTTCATGAAGGATTTTAAAATGATATAATAGATTATTTTCTTAACAATGTAGATGTTCTTATTCTTTTTTGAAATATTTCTCTATGTGTTTTGAGTATTTTTCGTGGAAATAATATTATGTGAAGTAATTTATAATTTGTGTAAACTCAACTATAAATACAATGGTTATTTTATATTTTAGTGGATGGATTTTCCTAATCTATTTCATATATAATTTCATCCCCAAAAATATCATAATTTATGTGAGTATAGGTTATTAGAGTTGTGGATAGTGGAATTTGGTTATATGTGTTTCATTCTTAGATATATAAGTTTTTACACACTTATTCAAAAATTGTTGCAAGTTAAGAGTTTATGATGATACTTTTTATAAGTCCTTTTGTTTTAATATTCAAAGGTGGATTTGTATTCTTCCTAAAAATACATTTATAGAGATGGTCAAGGATACTATAATTCTTGAGTGTTTTTTTCTTTATTATGCATCAATAAATTTAGTGAAAATTATTCTAATATAAAAAATGTGAATAATTCATTGTGTAAAAATATTCTTATGAATGTTTTATAAGAACAAAATGGGTAGTGGATATGATAAGTTCCTTTTGAAATAAATTTGTACATCATCAATATGGTTTCACTTTACCATAATGGAATCATAATAATTGATTTTATTAAAATGTTTGTAAGATAAATTAAACATATTATCTTATGGTTTAGATATGAGGAAATAAAATATTTTTTAGATTCATAAAAAAATATTTTATTCTTTTTTATATTTATTTAATTATGGTATTTTAGCTGAGAATGTTTTTCATTTTAATTAATTTATTAGGGTTCCAAATGGTGTTTTATTCATTTATAATTAAATTATTCAGTGGTGGAGAGAATATGATATATTTTTAATAAATATTATTTATTTTTTTATTTTTTTATTTTTTAAAAATATTATTTTTTTCATAAGTAATAGATTTTTACAAAAAAAATGATTCTTAATGTAATTAATGGTGTGATGATATTTTATATTCTTGATGAGGTGAAAACAAGATCATGGTTATCTAGTATTGACCAAGGCCTTGTTTTCTTCTTGTATCAGTATGGGTCAGTTCTAGTTAGTAGTAACTTCTATAAAAACTGAAGAAAATAGTGATATTAGGATGAATATTGGATAATAAATGTTTCATGTGTTTGAGGTAGTTGTTTGAGAAGTTTTAGTATATACTGAAGTCTAACGGTGGGTGATTTCTCCTAGTGGATTCATTTGGTGTGATTTTTTTAGAACCCCGTATGATATAATTTTGGGTTTTTTATAAGTAATCATTCTATATTGTGCATAAGAATAGGTTTTCATACTAGGGAATATAAGGTAAAATAAATATTAAATGTTGATTGATATTTTCTAATCATGTTTAATGAAATTATTTTTTTAATAATATATTGTTTTTGGTTTTGGAATATGAAGTAGCCAGATTATGACATTAATTAATTAGAGTCAAATTGTATAATTGAATTATTATTATTATTATTATTATAAATTTAATGTATATTCATTATTAGAGTTTTTTTTAATTCATTTTTTGTGGGACATTAAATTTTCAAAATCTGTATATAATTATTCTATTGGTTAAGTGTGTTTTGGTTTATGTGTTTGGAATATAACTTAATATTGTGGATGAATTATTATTATTTTATTATCTCAAAGAATTAGAGATAGAAATAAATTAATTGGTTATGAATTGATAGTTCACTGAATTTGAAATTTATAGTAATTCACAAATTTTTTGAAACTCAATTCATTCTGGTGTGTAGTTAAAAATGTTTTTCTATTTTTTTGGTTATCAAGGTAGTTTTTCAAATTTTATAGTATAACTATAAGAAATAAAATATAGAATCTAATGTTGCATAATTTTTTTATAGAATGAGGTATAATTAAATCTATATTTGATGTTTTGTTACTGGAAATTCATAATTATGGTTTTTGGGGGTTTTATTATAAGTTATTTATTTGGATTTCTTTATATTTTCCTATTATAGTGTTGATATAGGTTGTAGAGTCATCATCCATGGAAGTTTTCCATTAGAAATTTCTCTTAGGAATATTTTTTTTAAAATTGATTAATATGATTATTAATGGTTATTAAGTTTAATTTTGACTAATAATTTTAAAATAATGTTTCTTTGGTCAAGGTTATGCAATGAATCTATGGTTGTGTAAATTTGGGATATATGAGATAATTTTGGGGTGAAATATATTGATTATGTGGTATGGATATATAGTTTCATTCATTAGTATACCCAATAAGGTTAATCAAAAGGTTGATAACATCATGTATTGATTGTTTTGTTTCATCTACTAAAGATTCCTTAATTTAAATGAGAATATATATTTATTATTTTAGTGAAAAAGTTTCCATATATATATTAGTGGAATTATTATATTTGTCTTTTTATTTTTTAACTAATTTATCTCTTTTCATATTTTTTAGGGATAGGAATTCAGTGGGACATTTATCTCATATTTATACATTATAAGCAATGCGTTTTCATGGAGTTCAATAGAAATTAATTTTTGATCCTGATTCTCAGCTCAACTCTTTAAAATGAAGAGGATTGTACACTGATATTGACACTCAATTGTTTCTGAGAAAACAAAATTAATCCATTGATAGATTATAAAATTCAGAGATTGATCTAGATATTGGAGGATGATTTTAGAATATGTATTCTTTATTTTTATAAATTATGGGATAATTATTTATAGGTGTTGGAGTTTTCTTATGATAATAACTATTATTCATCCATCCGAGTGAAACTATATGAGTCACTATATGGAAGGTCTTTCCATTCTATACTATTTTGGGATGATAATGGATATTCAGCGATTATTAGACCTAAATTGGTATAATATGCATTGGAGTGTGTATAGATGATATTCCCAAAAGTATAATAAGGAGCATTGATGATAAGTTATGAATATAATAATATAAATAAAATATTTTTTATAAGGTTCACTAAATCTTGTGACTGGAAAGTCCTTGATAATCAGTGAGCATTATCCCATGTATTATATAAGAACAATAATGGAAATGGTATTTCTTTAGAAACATTATAAGTGATGCCTCTTTGTAATCAATTTGTTCCTTCCATATATTACATAATATGAAAATTTTAATACATCATAATGAAAATCAGAAAATAATTTATATTTCATATAGAATGGTATTCATACTTCTTCATAAGTTCTCCTTGTCCAAAAATGAAGTGTGAACCTATTTTTGGATCAAAATACTCTCTTTTTCTCTCAAGAATGATCTGTATAAAGTATGGGAGGCTCTCTATGCCTTTCTCCATTCAAAAAAATATTTTTAATTATAAAATCACGAACTATGATGTGTCTATAAGAACCGAACCATTTCTTTCTAGTCAATAACACATCCAAAAACCATGGATCTTATAGTTTAAACCTATGAAATATATATTTATAGTTTTAATGTTAATTTCTGTGGATGTTATTAACATTATCAATTTTTTATATTGAACATGGAATGGTTTCATAATTCTTCCAATGTCATTGTGTAAATTTATGGTATGTCAATATATTCATGTTTTCCAGTATTTGTTACTCATAGACTACAAATTATCATCACATTTAAATAAATACTATATTATTAAATGTTGTGTTCCTCATTTCAGAAAATGGATACACCAAAAAATGTCATTAAACCATGAATAAGAAAAATATATTTTATTCTATTCCATAATGTATTAATTAAAAACCTGATATTCTTTTTATTACCCTCATTAGATAATAGTTTCCACAGTCTTGTTCATCTCAAAATTTTATACATTTTTCTCAAAAAAATTTCCCAATAGTAGTTCCATGAAGTGTTCAATACATGGTTATGGTGCAGATTTCATATTTAATTTTTTTTATTTATTCCTTTTTATCTTATGCTTCACTAATTAAACTTAAAAAAATTGACCATATTTGAAATAAATATAGTACCAACAAAGTTCATAACTCATAAATCATCACCTCAAGATAAACGTTTATAGTCCACTACTAATTTGGTAAAATCTAAACCACACATTAATGGATATGTTAAAATTTTTGAGATTAAAATATCTAATGTTGTAATTAACAATACTATATGTTAAAATGTATCTTTTATCTATTAAGGGTTTTCTCTAATCACCCTTATGGATCTTAATTAATTTTAAGATTGTATTTAATCTTCTTATAGGCTCTCCAATCAATATTAAGGGGTTTTCAACACCTCTAAATAAACTTTAACTCCAAAAATTTATATTCAATCCCTCCTTTTATATTTTCATAAAACATAGATGCGAAAAATATATGTCCATAAGACTTTTGGAAATTGACTATGAAATTTCTCAAACTAAAATTAAAATTTTTACATTTCATAATATCTATTATATTTTTTATCTTCTCATGATTTTATCTAATCTCTAATATATTATCCACTATATTTATTATTTTTTATTTTTATTCTATTAATTTATTTCTAAAGTTATGTCCCCCTTTTAATGAAATAATTAATTATTTCATTTATTCTAATTTATTTTGTCCTATAGAAAACTTGGAATATTTTCTGTCACATTATCTCCCTTGGAAAAAAATTCAATGTAATGTAAGAGGAAAATATAGAGAATATACTCATAGATATGTTGGCATATAGTCACTCCCAAAAATAATCATAGATATTATAATGAATCCTTTAATAAGGTATTAATCAAAATGCCCGCGATTTATTCACTTTTTCAAATGTACAATAAAATAATCTTAAAAAAGTAAACACTCTCATTGGGTAAATAATATTTTTTATCAATATGTTTCAAATTTTAATATTAGATTGTATTTATTGAAAACATTATATTTTTCAGGTTGTCTCATATAATCACTAATGAAAATAAAAATTCTACTCTTATGTATTCAATGTATGATTTCATCCATATCATTTGTATAATAGCATGAGATACTTAAACATATTTATTTTTAAAGGTATTAAGAGTAAATAAATTTTATTTTTTAGAGTATCATGATACATATGTTCCATTGAAAGAAATTATTCTTTGGAAATATATTTTTTATCAAAAATATAACACTCTCAGTCTATAATAATAAAACAAAATAGCTAAATTTATTTATCTTTATCACATAAAAATCCATACTCAATAGTTTCTTTGATATATTGTATAACCCTATATACAGTGATAAAATTTTATTCTATAGTGTTTCTCAATGTTCATGATTATAATTTAATGGTATAATCAAGATTAGTTATAGATATCATCAAATATAATAAACTTCTAATTAATCTCATGAAATATTATTTGTCTGTAACCTTTACATCATTATCATTGGATAATATATTCTTAACTAAATTGAGATTAGATACTTCCTTCTGGTCCTCTATTCCCATTCACTTCAATAACTTTTGAGAAAAAATTTCATGTGATAAAAATATAAAATAGGCTCTATATGTCATATAAAAACCAGATAAAATTCAATTTCACTAAACAGTGATATCTAAAATAATTTTTTCATCTAGGTTTTTATTTTTTAAACAATATTTGATCTTATTCTTGGAAAAATTATATATTCTTCATATAATATCAAAATAAGTCAATTTTTTTCCTTAAAATATTATTTTTTTATCCAGTTTTATTATTTTGAATCTCATGTTCTTCAAGAAACGATATATATTTGAATACTATCCACAAAGAGCTTAGTTTTTCCTATAGTGTTATAATTTAATCATTCATAGTCAATTTCCATCACCTTATAAATCTTTATGGTGGTTCAATTTATACTTCCCCATGAATATTCCCATTCAAGAAAGATTACTTCACAATAATTTTAATTGTTTTTAATTATTTTGAGACAAAACTATAATAAATATTTTGATCATAACAAGTCATTTAGTTGGGGTAAAAATGAAATTTTTATGCATGAGTTCCAGAAAATAACTCTTTCCATGTTGTTAAAACACCTCAGGTGAACCTATAAATATCCATAGGCTATAGAAAATTAGGTTTTGAGAAATATCAATAAAGGAGGAGTTTTAAACCATTTCAATAGTTTGATAACTGACTGAGGTATATTCCACTAGGTGGAACAAACTAGTTTCAGTTGCAAATAGAAAAAATACCAACCTAGTCATCTATAAAAGTAGGTAAAAGTGTATAGAATGACAAAAAATAAGTAACAATAGATTTACAAGAATCATACATCACAATTTGGACATGAAAGTATCTAAATACATACAAAGTAAGCATTATTATACCATAAATCTATATACAGATATTGTGTTTTACAAAAGAAGGTCAAAGGATACTTAGTTAGTTCCCTATGTGAGTATCCTATCCAAAAATGTTTCAAGGAAAAAACCTATGCATTAAGTATATCCATGAAAATTCATAGGTTTTAGCCATACCCTCCCCCTAAATATACATTTCTATATTTTAAACTATCCCACTAGGAAACATCAAACTGTACGAGGAGACATGTGGGGGGAAAAATCAATGAATTACCCCCCAAGATCCATGATCATCATGTGTGTCTAGAGACCATGTTAAATTTCCATTACCTTACCTAGGTCATAAATAAATATATCTACGTGGATATAGTGATGGTATAGTTTAGGGTGTGAGTATAAAAAAATTATTATATGATAACCATCGAATACCTAATTACCCATCATAAACTAGAGTGTATTCCCTAAACAATATAAATCTTGCTAAATAAGTAAATGACAAAAATTTATCATAATATATATTCTAATACATACATTTTAGTGTAAGAAAAATAACTCCCTATGTGCAAAGTATCTAAAACCGCTTACCTATTTTGAGTCGAGTTCTTAGAATCTGAGATGTACTAGTTAAGATAACCATAATACCCATCCCAATAATCTGTATAGTTCATTATAGTCCCCGTAGTGGTTTACATTAGTACTCATATTTATCCAAACATATGGGTAGATGTGTACAAATATGTTAAGAACCTAGAGACCCATCCCAGGTTTATAATCATGGTATTTCCTATAATGGTAATCTCATATCCCATATCTAGGAATAGTTGGATAGGTATAACCCATTAGGGAACTGTGATATCATCATTTTTTAACTAGTTGGGGAAAGTATTTTTTACATCTATCCAACCTCTAAACCATAGAGGGTGAATTATAAATCATTTACAATAAAAAAATATCCAAAACTAAACAGTCTAATATGTATATCAAAATAATAAATATGTAGCTCTAGCATTTTAATAAAGTACAAATAGATATATCACCAAACATGGCCCATTTTGTTAATTAAATATAGTTGGTAATATAACATGAAATCATTTTAAACATGGATAAAAATTATGATTTAATCAATTAGTGTTTCAAACTCAATAGAAAATGGAAAACATATGTCCAAATTATAAAAAGTCACCAATTCATGTGAGTAATCATCAATAAATGCTTAATAATAACCCTTATTCCAAAATTATTTAAAGAAAATCACTTTATTAGTTTTGAAACATAGTTTTTCATTGGGTTCACTCATCTCCAAACCATTTTCAGGATTACCCCCTAATAGTAGGAGAGGTGTGAGGGGTATACAACCAAATTTATTGGAAAAATAATTCCTTAAAGTATGGAGTATATGATAAAACAACTACTAGAGTTTAAGGACCTCTTTAAAACAAAAATATAATTAGTTCTTGGTTCTATCTCATTATGAAACACAAAATCAAATAATATAATATAAGAACTATCTTTAGATCACCAAATCTTACCTCCCATAACCAATAGACCCAAAGAAGATAAAAAATTTAATATAATCCCATAACTCCTGAAATTAGAGATGTTTGATACACCCACTACTGTGATAAAACAAAACAAGAAGGAAGATTATGGATGGAGAAGGCCTCACAAAGTCAAGGCTAAGCATATAACCAACAGAACTTTGTGAATCAATGATGTAGGATGGATATATAGGTTGAGGTAAATAAGAGGGGTATATATTGATAAGTAAACCAATACAGTCTAAACTAAGGATAAAATTTAGCCCCCATAGTTTTAAGTATAGGGGTAAAAGGACCAAAATACCCCTTTATTAAGGGAATTTTCCTAGAAATCTACTCAGTAAACAATATAAAGAATCAAGAACCAAGTGTTTCAAAAAAACTAACCATAATACATGAAGATAATATGGTATATATTATTGGGAAACTAGATACTATGTAGTCCCTAAACCCGTCAGAGGAATTCCCCTCCCTCTTCCCCTCACTCAAATCTCATATCTTCCTTCCTTGAATATCCTTTATCATATGACTCACCCAAAATAACATTAAATAATAAATTTAATTGTTAAAATATTATTATTGAGTTTAAGGTATTTATAAATTATATCATAAAAATACCATTAATTTGAGAGAAATATTTTAAAACCAATTATTTTTTGTTTCATAATATTTTATGGTTCTAATTGAATTAATTTATGAAAAATAATATTATTCCAGTACATTTATTCTCTTTGGGGTGGTAAATATGCTCTAGACTATTTTTTCACAATTTGATACATATAATAATTTATAGAAGCAACCCAATATTCATGTTCTAAATATTATTCAATAATATATGGTATGATTTGATAGAATAATCTTGAGTAAGTAGTATTTCTCAAAGTTATTCTTTTCAAAAAAACCTTTACTGGCGTTCTCAAAGATGTCTTTTGGTTAAAAATGTTTTATAAGACTTGAATAACTTATTTAATTTTTATTTATTCCTTAATAATTACTTGAAATATAATAATATATAGTTATATAATTTGAATCTCAATTAAAAATTTATAAAATATCTTACTGTTTATCTCTATATTCTTAGTCTTACTTAGTATCCTCATCAAGAAACATTGGTTCACTTCGGGTAACATATCTATTAATGAGAATAACATAAATTATTTCCCTGAGGAACTTTTAATTCATGTTATAAAACCTATAAATACTTCTATTAGGTGTAATCAGAATGAAGATTCTCTCTTCAAATATTTCTTTAAATTTTTCCAAATGTTTTCCTTTAACATTGATTAAGAATAGAGTATAAAAAAGTTTCAAAATATTTAAATTTTATATATTTTTCTAAAAAATAATTATAAATATGTTTTTATAGAATTTGATAAAACTAATATTTTTTTTAATTACTTGTATCATTGATAGTTTAAAAAAATTTAGTCCTTTGATTTATACTACATCAACAAACAATTATTCACATGAATACAACCATCAATAAATTATATAATGTAATTATCTATATTGGTTAATTTCAAGATGATGGGACAAAACAAATCATGAGGAGCATGTTTAAATAGAATTCTTATATTTATTGACACATGTTTCTGTATTTTACTCACTATCATCCCTTAATGAAAAATATCAAAAATAATAGATTCAACCCAATTGAATTTGGAAATATTTCAGAGTAAATTAAAATTAAAAAGTATTTAATTAATATTTTAACAAAAGTAATTAATTAATTAATTCCATACTTTATTTTTTTCAATCATACTAAAGAAATAATAATTATTCTCATCCTTGATTTGAAATACCTTTCAAATTTTCAGATTATCACTTATAAATACAATTCCATATTTAAATGATTTAATAAAAATTTTATTTTTTTATAAAAATTTAGTTCATTTATAATTTTCCATATTTAAGAACCGCTAAAATATATGTCTCAATCCTTCAATAAATAGAAAAAAATAAGGCCAATTTTTATCACCAATTTTATTGTTAAAGGAAAATTTGTTTTCAATGATCCATCATTACCAATTTTTAGGATTTGTCTATAATATTTCTCAACTATTTTCAATAAGTTTCTATATCTATCATATATGATGAATATACTCTATATAATATATTTGTCTTATCTTGAATCATGTAATTATATGTAATACTAAATACCATAACCTCTTTTTAATCAAACATATTGTTATGAAAAAAATTAGAGTTAAAAAATTTATTCAACTCCTATTATATAATATTGAGATAATCATTGATAGTGTGACCATTTTGATCAAATATTCTACAATACCCCCAAAAAATCTACTTTTTAACTTTGATCACTTTATTTTCTAATTATGTCGAATTTTTCTTTATTTAATTGGATATCTCTACCTAAAATTGAGACATATCATCTTTCTTATAAGAAAAATGGTATACCAATAAAAATTGCTTTTATTAACACACACCATAACACTAATACATTCCTTTAAATAAAATACTTCTCATATGTTAAAAAAACTATTAATCACATTATACTTGTTTCATGTTCATATTTTTATAAATTTTCTAATTTTATTTAAATTCTCATGATTAATTGATTTTTACTTCCCAAATTCATTTCCCTCAAGTATAGTATTAAACTATTTATTTATCAACAACCAATTATTCATCTTATTATCAAAAACACTATTAGTAAGAATAAAACACGATGTATCCTTCATTAGAGGAATAAAAATTTTCTTCCTTGTCTTATTTCCGAAAACATCAATATTTCCAATTCTTTGAGTTCCCAAATCATGTGATCATTATTATTTTATATGATCATCAAATTTATTTGATTCCTTAACACATTTATTTGATTAATTTTAAAATTATCCCACTACTTCAACTAATTTTTAAAAATACAACTATAATTTCTTCATGAAATTTTTATATTCAAGTTTGTTTGCTTTGAGTGAGTGAAATTATTATTTTATTATAGCCATGATTAATTTATATCATTTATTATATTATTGATTTTGATTAAAATAAAATTAATATCACTATATTTTTTAATATATATCTTTTCTACTTAGTATTCATTTATTATCAATTGAATCAATTAGATTTTAATATTATGAATTATAATTATAAATTATTAAAATATTATTCATATACATCATTTGATTAAATATGAAAAAAATACATTTCTTTTTCTTACTCTTCATAATATTCACCATCATTATCTTCATCACATGAGGGATTATTAAATTTTTTGGATTAAACTATATATTTATGCACACCTTCATCAAATGAATTTATTTATTCAACTTCACTTTCCAAATCACAAGATGAATCATATTTATTGGCTATAAAATCCCACATATACATGATTTTGGATCCATTCCATTAATTTAATAAAACCGCATTCCTTGAAATTATTAGCCACCTCATTTTTTCTCCTCTAAAATAATCATTGATTATGATCATTATTCTATTAATCAATAGTGTTCTCTATAAAATTTATAGAAAAAATGCCTATATTTTATAAAATTGAAACATTCATATATAATATTAGCTATTCATTTTCCTTTTCATCTATGAAATACCACAGTGATAAGTGAATAAATTTTTTATTTTTCAAGTCATCCTCATTAACCTCGGATTCATCATTATATTTTTTCTATTTCTCATCAATTTGAAAACCATTAAAGATTTAATAGTGAATATTTTCCCTAATATACCATCATTATTCAAAGTTGTACCTCTTCTCATTTCATATATAATAAAAATAATATATAATTTATCAATAGAGAATACATCCAAGTATTGATTCTAAAAAATTGATATTTTCACATCAATATTGTTATTAAGAATTCATGTTAATTTATTTATAATAGTTTAATATTAAAGGGTCTCTATATAACCTTATATTGTGATATCAATCATATTAAAAAAACGAAAAAAAAATTCCATGGATTTATTCTAAATTATTTGAATAATTAAATTTGATATTCCTTTATTTTTATATTTTTCTAAAAATATAAATATATCTATTATTAAGGTAATGAAGGTTAATGGAAACAAAATATTAGAGTTGGGTGAGGGAGAGATATAAAGAAGAGTAAATGGAGAGAAAAATAAAAATGAATTGTGAGATCTTCTATTAACTTAAATATTATTCAAATTAATAAAGTTATAATTCACACTTATTTTGGGTTAATTAAATCCTTAAAAGGTTATGTAAAGAATATCTAATCCAAGAAAAATAAATTAATAAATCAACATTTTCTTCCATATATGAAAACCATTTTCCATAAAATATTGTGATCCCATTATTGATAAAATTATTCATATACACCATAAAAAATAATAAAAACTCATAAGATAAGAAATATAAAAATGTAGTTAAGGTCATCATGAATGAATCTAATCACTAATACAATGTTCCTATAATAATAATGAGGTGCACTTAGAGGGAGTCAATCAATTCTCTAAATCATTCCCCTTTTCAAAACAAAGTCACACTTTATGTTAATTAATTTATTTATTCAACTCTCAATATATTGAATATTTAGGAATGATAATGTTATAAATATAAGAACATTAACATAGGTATTTTTACATGGATTTCCATATCATATGATTAGGTAGTCCTTGGTGATTAGTGGGTGTAAAATCACATGACATAGTCTTCGATTTATTATAAATAATATCAAAAAAGACAAGAGTGTATCCATCAAATATTTAAAATTTATGCCTCCCAAAAATAAATTCATTCCACATTGACATTACACAATATGATTATTGAAATAAATCATGAATAATATTAGAGAAGGTAATATATTTTATAAATAATTACCATATTCCTTCTCCTCAAGTTTCCTTGATCCACCAATGAAGTGTGTGCCTGTTCTCTGGTCAGTTTTTTCTTCTTTTATCTCAATAAATATTTCTAGAATGTTTGTGAATATCCTGTTTTATTTCTCAATGAAATAAATTCATTTTCAAAAATATAATCACAAAACATGAAAAGTTTATAAAAACCTTGATGTGATTTTCTTAATCAAGTAATGATCTAAAAACCATGAATCTTATTTTTTTAATACTCTGAAAAATATAAATATTGTTTCTATACTAATTTATATAGGTCTGATTAACACCATCATATATTTATATTAATCATTCCATAGTTTCCAAAAATTCTAAAACTATGGTGTAAATATTTTCCATTTTAACTAAACATGTGGTCCAATATAAACCACTTTTATACCTAATCATATCATAATGGTTTATCATGATATATATTATAATGTGTTTTATTCTGAATTTTTGGAAAACCATCATACCAAAATATCAATTTATACCATAAATTAGTACCATGTAATTGTATTTTATATCATGATGCGTTTAGTAAAACAATGATTTGTTTTTTAAATAATGTTAGGTAATAATTTTACCGTACTTATTCTTTTAAATGTATTAGAAAATTTTCTACTTCCATTTTATCATAATTAAATCCATAATTTATTCAGTATAATAATATGGTTTTGTTTTCTTCTTCACTTTATTTATTTATTTCTTTTCATCCTATATTTCTATAATCAAACTCGAGGAATTTAATAAGAATATTGATAATAAATAAAACATGAATTAAATTTATAAATCATGATTTTTATCCCCAAAAAAATTATATAGTTTTATCAAGATATGATAGAATCAAAACAGTATGTTAACTAATTTAGAATTTTTTTATATAATTATATCTCTTTTTAAAAATAAATATACAAAATTTAACCATGTATATTTAATCTCTCGAGTATTTATTTAAAAAACCCTTCGAAACATCACTCTTTCCTAATTTAATCTTCGAAATTATCATAGTATATTCAATATACACAGAGGTAACATAAAATAACTTAAGGAAACATAAAAAAATCTAATGTATCTTTATTTATCAATTTTGGATTTAATGGGGAAATCTCATAGTAGAAATGTTTTATAGACTAACAGAGAAGAATATTATATTTTTCTAGCATGTGATCACATATTCTTGGGGGTTTCACATTTGTTTTGAAAACCTAGTTTTCATATATAAAGTAATATTTCAACTATTATTATTAAACCATTATAGGATTTGTAATGTATTAGAGAGGTAACATATCTAATTTGTGTTACCTGCATAGATAAATAGAATCCATGATGTTTTTCATGTAACCTGGATTCAAAATTTATATCACAATCCATAGTTTATGATTGATTATAGTGAACATAATTTTGATAATCATGTGATATTTACATATCATCCCTTGATGATTTCAGATCATGGATATAAAGTTATATGTGTTAAGTTATTCTACAAGTATGATTTCTTAATACATAGTAGAATAATGGAAAACACTTGGGAATGGAAATATCATATGAGATTTTTGTATCATAAATTACTATATTTGATTTCATTATATTTTGATATGGAATTAAGTTTGTAAAGTTACATATTAGAGTAATGTAAAGGGTTTGTGAAAATATTATTATTTATTCATTTTGATGCATATATTCAAAAAAATTAAGGATGAAAATATTAAAGGTAGGTAAAATGTATAAATTCATAAATTTTAGTTTCAATTTTTGTCAAAAATTTGAGGTTATTTTTTATATTATGCACTAAAATCATAAAATGGGAATTTTTTATAATAATAACTTTTTTGAAGGAAGTTTTGACTATTTTTTATCTTAGAATAGGTTGGAAAACATTGGGTGTAATTTTTGTAAGAGTCTGTGGCCGTTGAAATTTTGAATATTAATAGGGTTAACATAATTTATTTATTTAGTTATTTTTTATAATAAAAATTTTAATATTAATTTAATAATTAAATTATATAATTTTTGCATTAAATAATTAATTCTATAGACATTTTTTTAGAATTCATGATGCTATCCTCAATCAGAGAACACAAGATTATTTTGAATAGAAAATTATCTCTATGACTGAAGTAGAATAAAATCGGATTTCTATTTACCACAGTACTTATTAGACACTGAGGGATAGATATTCCTTTGAAATGTTTCATGATATGGTGGTATAATGGTGAAAACCTCCCTCCAAAAGTTGGTTTTTAATTTCCCCAAATGCTAGTTAAAAGGATTTTGACACCTAAAAACTAATTTTTGGGGGTCTTCTGAGCACTTTATAGCCTAGGGAAAAAATATTATGAGGGTTTATAAACTATATATATAGGATTAGCTCTCTTAGAATTATTTTATTTGACATATTGTGAAGACAAAATGAACTTATATATCAAAAGTTATGGATTTTTGAAGTTGGGAAGAAATGTGATTCCTCTTCACCCAGGTCTGTTCAGTAAGGTCTCCTTTGGTTTCTAATCCTACTTCACATATCACTCTTCTAGATACGAAGGCTACCTCACCATGTAAACCTATATGACTATCCCATAAATCAATTATTTTACAAGGTCCTCATCAAAACTTATAAATAGACCTCGTCACCTATAATTATTTTAGGAAAGGGACCTATCAATAAAGACATCTAAGAGAGGTGAGAGCTATCCCTTCACCCCACCTATTTTGAAGCCTCCACTAGAGTGAGCCACCACCTAGGTGACTCTATAAGGACCAATTCACCTAAGAATGTATTCACCCAAGTTCCTTCACCTAGGAGACCATTCACCTAGGACACTTTATCTACATGGCTAGTCACTAAGAGCCCTTCACTGAGGTAACAAGTCTATTGCAGACCTTCAATAAGGAGATTAGTCACATAGACCTCTACTAGGGTGAAACACTAGGTTTCCTAGGATCCTTTCAAGACAATAATTCACGCATCCCTCATCTAGGGATAGGTACTACACCTTTTTATAAGATTCAATAGGGTTGTACAACTTAACTAATCCCTCACTATGGCTAGTCACCTTATCTCATCCCTCATGTTTGGTAATCACCTTTATTAATCCCTCACTATGGTTAATATCCTTATTTAATAAATCACTATATTTAATAACCAATTTACTGAGGTCCCACACATGGGAACCAATTCAACCAGGTCTCATAACTAGGTACTCACATATTCCATATACACCAAGAGTTGATATACCCCTCTTGGTTTCCCTTACGGTCCTCCTCCTAAGGTGTAATACACAACATTAACAGTATCCCTTCATTATCATGTTACTAGTATATGGAGGGGGTAGTCAACTATTCATAGTTCTCCTATTATTTTTAAGTCTTAACTTTGATCTAATGGATACACCTATACTTAAGCACCCCACAATCACTTAGAGTTGAGATACTTCTATAAGTGTGGGAATCCATGTTGGTGTAAACCTCTAATTGTTCTGTATCATTGGAAACAATTATCCTCTGAGTGTGATCATCCATCCCTATCCAACATTAGGACATAAATGGCTCCATACATGGTATTTATCCTAGATTTAACCCAAAATCTTACCCTCAAACCCCTTAAGTAAAGATACCACATTTTAGTTTTGTCATATTTCTTCATTTCAAGATTATTCCTTGTGAATTTATTATCATATCACATCATATCGAGATCTCTTTATATATTTTCCTTAAATTTAATTTATTAGAGATGTTTCAATTTGGATTCATCATGCATGATGAGTATAAATTTTAGTTTTTCTCTTAGCTTAATTGCAAATATGGGCATCCCTTTGGGTATATGCCCCAACTAATCTTTGGGAATCTTCCTAGGTATAAACTCTGACCGTTTATTAATAAAAATTGGATTTAGATACTCCTATTTATTTATATAAATGGGTATCATACAAGGTGTGATCCCAAAAACATATCTTCAACTGACCAACCTACTTTGTCAGATTCTGATGGAATCTCACATGTAAGTCACACTTTATCTCTTGTTTTCACCCCTTATGTGACATAGGAATATCATCATGGAATAATTAGTTCATAATTTACATTACAATTATAGGTTTTTATCTTATGTAATGTTATTGAACTTATGATGAATTTTATTTCTCACACCAATCATGAATCATGTTGTCTTAGAGATCAATAATTTTTTTCCATCAATATGATGAAAGTGCCTCTATAGTTGGGCTTCCTTTCCAGTGTAATCCCCATTCATATATTCATACTATGTAAGATTTTATTATTATCTCAATTTGATATATAGGAATAATATGTGATGTTAAATCCCAACTCCAAAACACGAATCACATCCCTAGACAATAATAAACTCCAGAGATCCCAATTAGTTGGATTTTACCCAAAGCATCACGAAATAATATTTGGCCACATGGTTTGGATCAAATCATTAGAACAATTGTAACAAGTCCCACATTTGGATTTGGGAAGTATTCATGAATACATATTAAATCTACCAATGTGTCACAGAGTATGAAATAATCCCACTCAAAAGGGTTTGGTGAGCCTGACATCTCATCCTCTCAACCAATACATTTTCTAATATTTCACTGGTAATGTATCAATGACCACCTACCTTTGTAAAGTAGGATAATATTGACTCAAAATTAATTTAGGAATAAAATTAATGAGAAAAAATAATATATTATGGTGAATTTTGGAATGAAATATTAAAGGGATGATAGATTATGAAGCTTCAATTGGTCAACATTTATGATGTATGGTCTACTGATGGGATTTAAAAGTTTTTTTAGTTTGGGTAGGTCATATTTTAATTGGAGTTATAATTATAAGAGGAGTTTCATATTTTTAATGATCAATTTTTTATGGGATATCTTATTTGGGAGGTCTTGATTTTTTTCTAAAAATTTTGGGTAAATAGACCAATGGTTTCTAAAAAAACTCAAACATGTTAAAATCTGATATGAGTATGATCACTTATATAGAGATACTATTGATCACTAATGTGATATAAATTTGGGAACTTGTGTTAAGATTGGAATTCTTAAAGTTTATCACAAGTATTTTTATGTTTGTCAATGGTATAACTTATGTTCACATAAGTAATGCATTCATTGAATTGAGGTTGTCCAAAGGTTCCTTAATTATAAGGTTTACTATTTTTATCCCACACTAAAATTAATTTCAGAATTATTCTTAATATAATGTTATTAGTTTTATTACTATATTTTAGAGGGATTTTATTATCTAATATGGGATGCGTACAACTATATGATGGTGTTATGATATCATGTAATTCAGTTGAGTTTTGACTTAGAGTATGGTCATGCCAAAATAATTACATATTATGAAATTATATATGTTTTTGTTCACTCATGTACTGAGAAAAAGATATAAGATGTAAAGGGTTTTAATTGTCCATATCACATATGTAATCCTAATGTCATGGAAAATGGAACATTTATAATGAATATATGTTAGATTGGATCACACTATTCCCCTTCATAATTTGGGTAACTATGAAGTATTATTTAATATCACCCTTTTTATATGATTATAAATAAGAGTAATAATAATTTTCGAATTTATAATGGGACCTTAAGATTTTGGATAAGATAATTATAAAAATGATCATCTGAGCCAATGTGATTACTCAATGTAATAAAATATTTAGGTTAATCCTAAACACATGTTATATTTTTTAGACCATTTAAATTTATTATTTAATTAATATTAAATTAATTAAATAATTAATGTGGTGTGATAATATAAATAATGAGTAATTTATATTTTTAATTCATAAACATGAGTAAATAATAAATCCCATATTGTATTTTGTCTTGGTTTTGATGTAATGGGCCTCTAAGACCAAATATATTAGATAATGTCACATGAATACTTTTGGAGTCTGCATGAGAACCTTGTGTCCTAGTTTATACATATTTGGATTCTCATTAATTCTGCTCACATAGTGGTTCACCACCTTGTCTACTTTTGGAGGCTATTAAACACACTAAAGGGATTTTAGATACTCATTATTGCACCTCTAAATGTGTGATTTCGGATTAGACATCATTGATGCTATTGAGTAATACAAGCATTCCACATATTAAAATAAATTAGGAGGAGTGGAGTCATTCAATTTATTATAGAAAAGAATACTTTTTATATAATTGATTCTTCATTTTTCCTTGTCTAAACGATTCTTTAGTGTTTCTCTATCTTTAATTATACCATTTTTCATTTGAGGTACTATAATTACTTGGAATGTAAAACAGCCCTAAAAAAGCGTTGGTGAGTAGGATTATTTGTGTATAATGAAGGAATATTGCATTCAATAATTAAAAATTGATCTAGAATTTATCATTTTAATTGGATAAAAAAAGATTTATTTTTTTGATTTATTTTTAATATTTAAATTTATTATAATGATTTTGGATGGTTTTTATTTATGTATCTATTGTGGTTTGAGTGTCGGTATAATCATAAAAACCTTCTAGTGGTATCTGATCCATTCTAGGTTTACTAAAATTTATAATGGAACAGTTATAATATTGTATAGGTTTCATGATATAATAAAATTATTTATAATTCATTTGATACTTACAAAAAAATATATGAAGTGTTTTATTCTAAGGAGACTCAACTAAAGAGTAATTTTTTATAGTAGTTTTCTACTTATCCATTATATATAATAACACATTCCTTGTTATTTAGAACTATAATAATACTATTAATTATATATATTTTCTTCTTATGTGAATGGATTTAATCACATGGAATTTATATATGTGAGTATGTTATTAAATTATTGAATTTTGTATGAGATATAAAAGTAAATAAATTAAATACATAAGTAATTAAAATTCAAGAGATGGTTCACATGTTTATATGAAACATTATGTTAAGAAACTATGATTATATTCATATATGATATTTATATGATGAATATGATGTTATTTTTAAGACTATAAAAAATATTTTATAAAATATATAAGTTATAGAGGTATTTTAATAAAAACCACACATTTAAAGACCTTGATCAATCAAATATATGGTTCATTATTTATAGATCATCACTAATAAACCTTGTGTTCGAAAAAAAGCATAATAGTTATCCTATTATGAATATTGTGAAACACTTAACTTTAAAACCCAAATAGATTTCCAAATAGAGGCATATATTTTATGTAAATGTATGAGATAAATTGTGAAATATGGTTTCCACTGAATAATATAAGATTTATATTTCATAAAATTAACCAAAGAGATATATATATAAATATTCATTTATTAGGACATTTTATTTATAAAGTTATTTCATGTAGAAATATGTATCTTCACCCACTAGATTATTATTGATAAATATTTTGGTAAATTGTTTTAGTGGAAGTAAATTCAACAAAATAATATATAAAATAATAATATACATGATTCTTATATTTATAATATATTTTTATAGATATTTATTATGTTAAATAAAAACTCAGAACCATTGAGATTTTTCCTTGATAAATACCAATTTAATATTAATAATTTTATTGATTAATATCATAATTTTACAATTCTTCTCAAACACTATGAATAATTATACATTTTAGTGAAATTAATATTATATGATATATTTTTTTAGTTTTCACAGGAGGAAAAATGATTTAAAATAGTATTAGAAGGATACATATAAGATAATATGTCTTGTGGTATAATTCATGATTTTGAAGCCTAAAAAGATATCTAAAGACATAAAATATTTTAATTTAATTAAAAAGATTAAGAATAAATAAAAGAATCATGATTTTAGGGAACCATGTATTACATATTATAACTTTTATAACCCTAAATCATGGTTTTTGATACTACTTATGCATAACATATTTGTGTTAATGTGTATGAATAGATTAAATTGGTCAAGGGGGAGGTGGACCAATGAGTTAAGAATAGAGCACAATTTTTTCCATTATGTGTGGGCATGGTTAATCTTCTTTATTAATTATTTTAATTATCTCTTGAAAACCATTACCATGTGACACCAATAAAGAAGAATTTTAATGGTTTATATATATTTTATCTTAAAAATACCATCTATAATGGAAGAAAAAAAGATTAAAATTAATAATTTTAATTCCACTTATCTTTAGAATTTTCACCTAGACTAAATAAATAATAATAACATATAATGATTCTATTATGATAGATTATTGGATTCGAAAGACTATTAATTTTAAGATCTATATAATTTTTTCCCTTGGGAAAATTAAAAACATTACTTTTATTAGAAAAGTTAATTTGAACTCATGAATGGTGATGTATATAGTTTTATAAGAAATCTAACTCAAGGTGTATTTTAGCACAAAACTACATTTAATAATAAATTTAGTAGGTATGGGTATCTAAATGAAAAAAAAATGAATACTTTTAAATATGAAATGTGTTTAAAAATGATGTACAAGATTCACTTGGTAAATGTATCCAAATACTTCATTCTGATTAAGGTGGGGAATACTTGAGATAATAATTCCATTACACTCTAGGACATTATAGTATAGTATCATAACTCAGTACACTTGATAAAAAAATATTTTTATGGTATATATAAAAGGGGGAACTGATATGTTTTTGTTAATTGTTCTATATATGATAAATTACACAAACATTCCTATTTTCTTTTTTGATTATTCTACTGATAATTCTGTATTTACACTAATTGTTTCCATAAAAGGCTATTCAAAAGTAACCACATTAGATGTATATTGGGAAGAAGAATAATTTTTATTTCATTTAGATTTGTGGATATGAACCATATGAATGATGTATTTACTCAAATAGAATTGATACCAAATTAAATAAATTTATATTTATTTTTTATTCTAATAATATAGTGGGTTATTATTTTTATAATTTTTCAGTGCATAATTTGTTTCTAGATAAAATGTATAGTTTTTATTGAAATATAATTCACTTCTAAAAGAATAAAAATTGAATTTATTTCTCAAAAAATTAGTTTCATAAAACACAAACTTGGTGAATTTAAATATCAATAATAATTTGTTATTTATGATGTATATGATTCAAAAATTACAAAAAATGTATAATGAGTGGAATTTATACATAAAATAAATACAATAGTTTGAAATATTTTATTAATAACCTAAGGGATATGGATTTATTATTTTTTATAATGGTTATGTGATAATCCTAAAAAAGGAATTGATATCTTATTAGGAGGCTACTATAAGTTCTAATCTAACATGATTGTTACATAAAATGGAATCTAAAACAGTAACTATGTACAATAATAAATTTTGGATCCTGGTATGTTTACCTAAGAAGTTGAAACCCATTATATAAAAGTGGATATTTTATAAAAAGACTAACATGAATGAAATATTTTCTATCTATTAATCTCATATGAATGATAAAGGATTTAAATAAATTTACGGTATTTCCCAAAAAGAAACCTTTTGTCCACTATCTAGGATTGAATTAATTTACATAATTTCAACCATTTTTGTTTATTATGACTATAAATACTACTTTACTTTATGAGAATTTATTTGAGGATGAGTAAATATTAAAACCAAGAGATATTGAACATCCATATAAGTTTATTAAGATTTATAATCTGATAAAAACATTTATTGGTTGAAAAAATATTTTTGGTATTGGAATATTCATTATTATGAAGGAATCAAAGAGTTTGAATTTTTAAAAAGGCCTAAAACCGTTATGTATTAAAATAGATTGGTGAGGGAATATTTTTTTTCCTAGTATTATATTTTAATGGCATACTTCACTTCAAACATGAAATTCTAACATTATTATTAGTAAAAATTGGTTTAGATATTTTTTTAAATAATAGTTATTTGTGATGAAATGTACATTCTCGGTATAAAGATCTATTTAAATATATATAAATTAATTTTTGACATTTTCAAAACACATACATTAGAAAATTAGTAAATATTTTTATAATTGAAAACTCTAAAAAATGTTGTTTACCAATATGACATGGTAAGAGTCTTTTAAAGACACAATTCCCTTTAATGGATGAAAGGAAGGAAACAATGGGTGATATTTTTATATCCTTTCTATATTGGAATAATCATTCTTGATACATTTTATACCAATTCTGATACATATAATGAATTAATTATGGTGAGAAAATACCAATCAAATCTTTTTAAAAATCATTACGTATCTAGAAATAATATACTAAATTAATTAAGAATAATTAAGGATGTATTATTAGTCTTTAGTGGTGACTAGGATATGACAATAAGATTTTACATCATAAAAATATTACAGAAAAAATACCTTAGAATATAAATCACAATTTATGTTTTCACTATATGGTAGAGTGGTAAGTCGGAAAATTTCATAGTGACTGATAACTGTTAATTTTGAAATAGAGTATTAATATATCCCAATATATAAAGTGACTAAAGAAATTTTATGGATGTATAAGTTCATTTATAAAACAAGGGTAGTACTAACCATCATGATACAAATTAAACACTACCATGATATTAGTGGATAGGTTTCACATGCTAAATTTCTCAAGATTCACTTGAGATATAGAAATATTCCTCATTTATTTCATGTCATTTGAGTTATTATTGATAGATTAAATATAAATATGTGTCAAGTTTCAATAAATAATATTATTATAAATACCATAAAAATACCTATATGAAATAAAGGAATTAAATTATCACTATCTACCTTTTTATTGGCTACATGGATGGGTAGATTTAGTGTAAGTTGGAGATTTTTATTGTTTGTGTCCAAAACTCAGTCAGGTGTTATAGGATTAGTGACGTTATATGTCAAATAATACATATTAATAGATATATATATATGATCACTTTTTTTTTATATAACATTAAACTTTATATGATAAAACCCCTATAATATATGTATTATTAGATTATCCTAGATAATCTCCATGTTGTGTTTTGATGATATGTTAAGATCAGTATGAGTAGGATAACTTTTAAAGAGATATAATTAATAACTTGTGGGATAAAAGTTGATACACCTTTATTCAGAATGACTAACTTAAAGTACACTATATAGGTCATCAAATATTTCATTGGTTTTAATAAAGTGTAAATTGATTATAGAACCACCAACATGAGGTTGTTAAAAGGATCACTAATTGTGAGGTTTAATAATTTGATGCATATATATAATTCATTTAATAATTTTTCTTAATATAATGTGATTAGGTAATTTATATATCAATATGGGGGATTTGAGCATCCAAGATTGGAGGTGACCACCCATATAATGAATTAAAGACATCATGGACCTTAATTATGTTTTGACTAAATAAGTGCATGTCCCTACCAAGATAATTAAATTTGATTTATTTATATGTCTTAGTAAATAATGTATTTTAAAAAAATTGATAATTTATATAGGGTTGAAATTTTCTATTTCTCTTTATTAATATTGATTTCAAGGATAAAGGAATATTTCTAATAAAAATGTGGTGGATTAAATAAAAAAACTCTTGGAAATTTCAGTATCTATGACATGTTTATTGATACCTATCTTAGATTATGGTTATGAATGATATTAATTATAATTTATAACTTTAGAAATATTAATTGGGTTTTTACATAAGATAAAACTAATTGTTATTATTTGGTAAAATGTGATTAGTCATTGAATTTTAATATTTTTTTTATCCTAAACCAAATTTTTATTTTTATTTATGAAATTTAAAATATTTACTTCACTAAAAATTATATAATAAAATAATTATTTTGTTTTATAATATCAATGATAATTTATTGGTATTAATAATACATAAACATGATGTAATAATAAATCCCAAATGTAATTTGTTCTTGGTATTTATGTAATGAGCCTCTAAGCCCTAATACAGGAGTTTATTTCATAAGTATACATTAAGTCTCCATTTAGAAACCTATTTTAAAAATTAAATGTGATCCCGTAGATAATTCAATGGATTATAAATTGTTAATCACAAATCACACAATGGGAGGTATAACGATGAGCCTCTAAGGTCCTTTTGGTGTATTTAATAGGCATTATATGTTATATATGTCTTGGTTATCTCGGGAATTGAAAAAAAAAATTCAATTTTTTAGGGTTGAAATTTTATATGTCTTTTTCTTAATCTTGGTTTCAACCATAAATGAATATTTTTATTGAAAATATAGTATATTAAATAACACAAAAACCATTTATAATTTTTTTATTTATAGAATATTTCTAGATACCACTCCTAACTTATTATTATGATTGAGATTAATAATTATTCCTAACTTTTAAATGAGCCCTTAAGGTCACATGTAATATAATTCTAATTGGGATTATTTTGGGGAAATTTGATTGGCTCATGAATTAAAAGTTTATTTTTATCCAAAACACAAGTGTGATTTATGTTTAAAACATTTAAAACATTTAATTAAATAACAGTAACATAATTGAATCATTATTATGGTATTATAACATAAATACTAAATAGGTTCAGGATCAGAATAGTTCTAGTCCTAAAATTTATTAAAGAGAAAGAAATTAAGGAATTCAGGCCTTATAAAATTGGGAATGGTTTTTACCACAATTATGAACATCAACCAAGGGTTTGTAATTCTTAGGAATCTAAAAGGACTTTATTGTATATGTTTCTAAGATCACCCTTTTTAAAAAAATAATCCCCAACTTGATTGGATTCTCTATAAGCATGTGATATAGTCAAATTAAGTTGGTAGTAATCGTGGAGGAATTTAATCTAGTGAGGTATCAACTTCAAGTGGACATTATTGGTTATAGTATTTAGGGAATCAATGGCTAGTTTGGAATCAGATTCAACCCAAAGATATTTCCATTCATAATGGAAAACATTAGTAATGGTAAAAATAATATCCCACAATTCATATTTGTATGTAATCCCGTAATTAAAATAATTATGTAAGAACCAATTGAAAAATCTATAACATAAATAAGGTGTTATTTATATTATTAATTATAAACATGAGAAAATAAAAAAAAACCAAATGGGATTGGGTCTTGGGATTGCTGTAATGAACATATAAGGCTCAATTCATGAGATACATTCATATTTGTACTTTATAAATTAATTTTTGAATTATATTTTTTATATTAAATATATTTATAGGATCATAAATTAATCCCCTATGGTATTTTAAAACTTTTTCCATTTTTATATATTCTTAAATGCACCAAAGGGGATTTGTAGAATTTTTATCTTACCTCCCAATGAGTTATTTATGATCAGCCTTTTTAGAGTCAATTGAATTATAAAAGGGTTTCCCTTTATCTATAAGTGGGAATTGAATGGACATGATTCATTCATTTAGTTGTAAGAAATAAAAGGTAGTTCTAAGAGTGATTCTCTAGTTTTTATCATTTGGAAGATTATCTAGTGTTTCTTCTTCTCTAATTACATCTATTTTCATTTAAGTGACTAGAATCACTTGTATTATATTATGATAATACCAATTTTTTGGGTATTACCATTATTTATGGATATAAAATGATTATTTCATTCCATAATTCAAGTTTTATCTAAATATTCCAACCCTTTTTTAAAAAATAAAGTAAAAAATAGTTATTCTATTTTACTTTTATGTTTTCATTTACTTATATTGATCTTGTATTAGTTTTTGTTTTGTCTTTCCATTGTGTTATGAGTGTTAATATGATCAATAAAAACCTAGAAAATAAACACCTCTTATTTCATTGGTTAATTTTTATGATCTCTTCATTGTATAGGGGACAAGTTGAATCTTTATTCTTGATGGAATAATGAAGTTCACGAAATAATGGTATATTGAGTATTCAGGTTAGGTGATTCTATATTATCATCTCTTTAAATTTTATATTATTGAAGTATAGTTTTATATTTTAAAATAACTATAAAATTCCTAATAATATGAAAGTATGTCGAACATGGGAAATGGAAGATGAAATTTGGTTAGTTATATTATAGAAAATTTCCATCATTCTTCATGGTTATTAAAATTATTTATAATTTAAATATAATGATATAAAGTTATAATTTGAGTGTGAAAAATTATGGTAAGTAATTATGGAATTAAATTTATAAAAATTAAATTGATGAATAAATGAAATTATGAATGAATATATATATATATAATGGAAAATAGGGTTCTTATTGATTATGTGTGTGTGTTTTGAGGTTTTCTATTTTTTGAAATATGAATATATAAAGAGATAATTAATAGAATACCTGTGACGCCTTAACCCTAGAAACTTCGATATGGTGCATTATTTTATTACATTGGCATGATTTAAAAGAATCAAATCCTGAAGGACTAATTATTTTATTAGTCTTGGAAATCCAAGTTACATACATGATACCAATAATACATTGGTAAATCAAAAATACCAACATTATTCATAATAAAATGAAATAAATTGCATCCTTTAATGCTTATTCAAATATTTCTTCATAATAAGCTAGGTAAAGGAAACATAATAAGGGTAAACTCAAATACTTCATAAGGGTAAGTAAATTGGAATCAATAATTAATCAACACGAATAAATTAACATGGAAATATAAATAATTTATAACACATTCCATTCAAATAACTAGATTAGTAAAATTCAGTATGGCAAGGTAAGAAACTAACACACATCCATTTATTAAATGAACATAAATGAAATGTATCGATAGATATGTCAACGCAAAATATCATGGATTAATAATAACTGAAATACCTATGATGAAAATTATTAATTATTGGACTTCATGCCTCAGGAACATGAGGACCTATACTATCAAGATTCATCCTCCGAACAGTTTAAAACTATGGGTAGAAACCTGTTTAATTAGGCCAAATTAATCATCTCATGAGAACATATTGATGGATTTAGGGTCTATATAAATTTAGGGATACACCCATAATTTCAGGTAAAAATCATTCATAATATCTAATAATGAATTTTATTAATAGAAAATATGCCTTATCAAATATCTGTACTAAATAGAATATATTTATTTATCAATAATTCCCAAGTTAATCAAATAACTGCCAAAGTAAACACCATATGTGAAATGATATATAGTTTAGAAAATAATAATATCAATCATATAGAAATATTTATATTAAAGTAAATTTAAATTTAAAAATTATTACAAAAGTAAGTTATATTTCAAATATTATCATTAAGAACATTCTTGAGGAGAATAGTCATTAAACATTCCAAAGTGTCCCATACCAGTTTGAAACATTTGAATCATAATCTCCAAAATTTATAAAATTAAATGAAAATTATAATATAATTATTATAAATGTAATAATGATATAACATTACAAATATAGTATATACACCAAATAAAAGTGAATTGGTGCATAATAACAAATAAGCCTCAATGGAATGTAATTTGAAACAAAATTCCCTTACCTTATCCTTTCGTTTCATTGTGTGGCCTTTTTCATCCTTTATATTTGTTTAAAATATGTTAATAACTAATAAAATAACCATAATCATATTTATAATATCATATATTAATTAATTGTAATATTTTACTACTTGTTCGTTAACACCCTTTCATTATTTTTACTATTTTGGGTGTTAATTGCTTAGTTTCCTCATGTATATTTTGAATTTTCATTTATTATTACTATTAATTAGATCCTAATTAAATCATCTAAATAATTTAAACTATGAATTAATTATCTAATATATTCATTATATATGTATTTTTTATCATCTATAATAATTGCATATTAGAAATGAAGTGTAGCGTTTATAGAGACTGTAGGTCATACGTACGCATGAACGCTACATTCATTTCTTCGTTGTATTAAAAGAATGAAAACTGAAGAATACATATGTATATTATAATTCCAGTATAATATCTATGTTATATATGTTACGTAGGTTTATTAAAACCATCCTTTTTATATTCCATGTAGGGCATGAACGAGTTATATCTCCTTGAGGGGCGGTAGTCCACATTTCCTCAAACGAAGTTATCATATTTAAACAAGATAGAAGGCATAAAGGTATGTTCTAATTAAAAACATAAATATATTATAAATATATTATATATATAATATATATATCATGTATATAAACATATTTTACATCATAATTTCCACCATGATTGGTAGTAAAGGAAAAAATGAACAATCATCGTTTCGTGAGACAGCAGTTCACCGCACATAGAAACAGTATATTTGTTACCAATTAGAAAGAAGTGTGTGTAAGTGTAGGAATAAAAATTTACATAAAATTATACTAGTATATTTTGGATACAATTTTTCATTATATAATAATGTAATTAAGATATTTTAGGGGGTGTAAAATGGAAATGAAATTAAAAATCTTGAGAGAAGATGTTGCCTCTTAATGGGGTAACTACTTTTGGTTTGTACGAAAAGGCATACTTGGAAGTATTTTTACCCAAAGGGGGGCTTAAAGGTCAAAGGGAGGGATTTTTGGAATCTATACGGCAATATCATGGATTAACATAAGTGGTTTTAGAGTTTTTAGGAATGGGGACATGTGGTGGCCTTTTATGAGGAAAAGGAATCACTTGGTATTTTTGAGAAAAAGTTAGCTATATGAATGTTTCTAACAAAAAAAGTCATAAAAAAACACAATTAGAGAAGTTTTATTACCTAATTTTGGCCATCATATTGGTTTTTGAAAATTGGATAGTTCATTTGGCCACGTATGTTAAAGGTTCAATCCCTTTTTATGCTTAATTTTACGTTAATAATTGTAATTAATTTTAATTACTTTCACTAATATTCTGGGAAACAATTGGACTTATTAGACATTAAAATTTATTCTTATTCAAAATAAGGAATCCATTTTTTCAAATTATAATCATATAAGTGTCATAAATTAACTTAAAATTTATCTCATAGGTGACATGATCGTGCTGGTTTTTAAAGTAAAAACTATCAAACGTTTCATATGTTTTTACACTTAATTTCAAAGTGAAATTGATTCTAATGACCTAAATTTTATTAAGTGAAAATTTTATGATCTCATTAAACTTTAAAACCAATTATAATTAGAATTTATCATTTAAAAAAAATTATATGAAAAATCATTATTGAACTAAAATTATGTATTTTTCACTATTCATTAAAAATGAATCTTCATATAAAAATATCCAAAATTTACCCTAATCTAATTTTTATGTTTCTATTTAAATTTAAAAAAGTGTCAAAATAAATTTTAAAATGGGATCTCCATTAAAAGGTGGTAAAATGCTTTAATAAAAATATTGGTTTTTCTGTGTTAAATAAAGTTTTTTATTACCTTATGAATATCAATCCTAATGGATGAATATAAAAAATAATATTGAATATATAACAAATATATTTTATTGAAATCATTAACTAATTTTAATTAATTATGTTTATTTTGATAAAACTTCTTTGGAAGCATAAAAAATAATATTTTTTTTATATCCAATTGGTTATTATTTTCATTTCTCATTAATTGGTAACCAATGAATTTATTTTATATTGGTGTAAACCATACTTTTTTATAAGTGATTTATTACTATTAATAACTACTAATTTAATGGCTAGTTTGTATCATATTATATTAAATATTAATATTTTAATAATACATTGATATTTGGTGAAACTCGGTATGGCGGGTAATGCAAGATGTTGAGGAATGTCTCTCTTGCTTGAAATGAAATCTAACATAGTGTTTCGTGCATAAATATATATAGAACATATATTATTTATTTAATATTTTCATGTATCGGGTTAATATATTATCATTTTTACACTTGTTGTTGCTTTTCATAAACAAATATACAATATATCAAATCTATTTAAAATAATAAATATATTTTAAAGTATCATGAAATTATATTCCCTAACATGCTTTGTGTCACATTTCATACATTATATAATAAAATATTCATACTATATAATCTTTTGGTGTTAAAATACTTTATATTGATAAAATTATAATAAAATTTATTTACATTTTAAATTATGTAGATCAGGATAAATTTTACAATTGTGTGAAGAATTATTGACAATTCCATGTCATTTTTATAATCCATTTACATAATATTCTTTGAATATGTGATAAAAATTAATCATTTATGAAATTTAGTATGGGTGCATTCCATGTGGCACATGTTTTGTGTTTCTTTTTAGAATTTACCTTTAAAAATGTTACCTCCTTGAACATTGATATAAGGAATGGTACATGTTCCATTCTATGAAGCATAGGTATTGTACTGCTTGCTCTTGATTCTTTTATTCCTTCTCAAGAATTCCATGAGTTTATTGATGCATATTCATGGAATAATTCTATAATACCATGAGTTTATTATATCCTATTGTTCATTTTCCTCTCAATCTCCTATTAGTAAAAGGTTGTCATAAAATGACAAGGGCATTCCAGTTAATGGATAGGCTTCTAAAGCTCTTTAAAACACTTTTAAAACATATCTAATGAAAAATTATGTAAAAAATATGGAAGTATAGATTTACATGAATTAATTTTAATAAATATACTTCATTGAAAAATGATTTGAGTAGGGTATAATGTGACTAGGGATGAATGTGGTGATTTTACTATGCATTGGTCCTTAGAGTATTAGGATTTTATGGGGTTTATAACTCTATGATCTATGTGTGGATGGTTTAGGTGGGAGCGTATTGTGATTTTTTATATTGAGAATAATATTCAAGATCCATTTGGACTCATTAATATAGGAATTATTATGGATTGGGTATTAGTGGTATGCATTAATTGGGACCCTTTATGGTTGGTTAATAATACAAAACTTATGTGGTGATGAGGGTTGTTACCCTAGATTATGGGATGGGATAAAGATTATAAAATGATTAATGGGATATGGTTAATTATTATTGCTATCATTTAATGTTATTATTATTTATGAGATGTAAAATATGGTATTATATCACTCACTAAACAATATACAAACTATATCCAAATAGAGATAGGTTGTTGGATGGTTGAGGGATTTCACTCTACCCGATACCTTATTATGATTATGTATTATAAAAGTGTTGATGATGTTTTTATGTGAGAACATGGCTATATTGGTGTATTTAATGATCCTGAATTGGTATATGATTATTATTAAGAGATAAATAATTTCATTCATTATGACTTAATGTGATAGGTTGGTTATGGAATGGTCTACGCAAGTCTTATTAATATATTTTGAAATTATATTCATTATTTATATCTGTCATATGATTTAGGGAGTGTAATTTCCATGAGATATGTGGTAGATTCCATTTTATAGATTTACACCAGGTTTATTATTAATAATATCTTATCTATATAATTCATGGATGAATTATTATGATCTATTTATATATACACATGATGGTTTATAGGAGGAATCTAATAAGTATACTTTTTTAGGTCCTTCTATATTAAATATCATTACATATTTGAAAATTTATTGGATTATGTCATAAGTGATTTAGGGTGATGTTAGCTTAAGCTTTAGGAGGTCTATTTTGGTAGGAGGCATGCATCATATTTAAAAACATTTTACTTATATTAAATATTATGGGTTTTTTTATTTTTTATTTATTTATATCGGAGGGTTTCTTGTTTCATGCACCAGTTATATATTTTGATAATTATTGATTGTACATATTTCTATGGATTCAAATATGTGTTTTCTTATCAATGGTTTTATGATATTTAATATATAGGTTAATTATTTCTATTGAGTTTGTATACCCTTAATATCAATTTCAAACCCTTAACCTACTAAGGGAGGCTTGGGCATAATTCTCGACCTTGACACCAGCCCTGGAATGGTCCTAATAAGGTTAGTTCATGATTTTTTTATTTCAGATAAATATTTTAAAAAAACTATTTGAATTTATTAAAAAAATACTTCAATATTATATTTATTTTATTTTTAAAGAGTGTAATTATGGTGTTTAAATTATATTAATGTTTGGTTAACCTTAATTGTAATCCTATTTAGGTTTTATTCGGCAAAAAATGTTTTTAAAAACTCGAATTTAATTTCTATGATCCTAAGAGTAAAATAATTTATAATGTAAAATACATTAATTGTGAATTTATTTTTTAATTTATAGGTTTTTATTTACCTCTGAGCTTAATACCTCTATTTAACTTATAATTTATTGATCCAGTGATAGTATTACTACCCCTATTGACATTAATATTATAAATTATTTAACCATAATTTTTTAATATAAATTTTTACTTCTTTGTGTCTTATATTTTAATATTATTTTTGGGATAATGTGTTTTCCATGAGAAATAATAAATACTTAAAAATTATGATTTTACTTACTTTTTCTTAAAATTAAATTTTTAATGAACTTGAGTTTCTAAGTTTCATTATTATTTCATTTTATAAATTTTAGAATTATTATTTCTTTAATTTTATTTAAGGAGTGGATTTTTAGAAGTTGGGTTTAGTATTTCTATAGAATATAAAATGTGTCATTTATTTTAAAAAATAGTATTGGCCACTAGGTACACCCTAAGTACCACCAAGTATCTAATGGATCAAATAATGGTAAGTGAAAACCCCATCCTCAGCCATATGGTGGTATATAACCTCACAAAAGATGGTTATTGATCCCTGGGTGGCTGATGGTTGGCCAATATATACCTGGTAGTCTATTGAAGTAAATGAATTAATGTATTTTTCATCATTATCCTTTTAATACTTGTTTTCCTCCTTTGGTCGGTAAGAAATAGAAAAAATAAATAATGAACCTTCTTTATATTATTCTCTCTTAATTCATATTGATCTAGAATTCTGTAAAGGTGTATGATTCTTTTACAACATGCATAGTTGTGATCTAAGAAACAAGGCTAAGGGTTTCTGTGAATATCTGATTATAGTATAATCGACCAATTTATTTAAGTTAAAATATTTTATATGAACTCAGGTAGGTTAACTCTATCCTATTTCAATATATATTTTGTGATTTATGTAGTTATAAGTGTGTTATATTGATCCGAGCCTTTTACACAGATTATTACATGTTTTTTAACATAAATATTCCATTCAATTTAACCAAATGATCGAGAGGCATAGTGTATTTAGAATACTAGTTACATAAAACATCAACATGAAACTAAAATAAAATATCTATATTTTAATCTCCATAATTATATTATAAATATCTTTGATCTCCTAAAAATATATAGGATAACTTGTAGAATAGATAAAAGAAATGGGTGAGCTATAAAGTTCATTAAGGTAATAAACATGGTAATAAATCATAACCTATTATTTATAAGTCATAAAATGATAACATAAATGGAAGGGCTCATTAATAAATATATACAGGCATAACCTAGTGAATGTTGAGTGAAAATATCCTAGAAACATAGGAATATTGAAAACAATTATAACATGACATAAGCATAAGTCAAGGATAATTTCCAAGAAAACATCACAAGCTGGACATGATTCAATCATGGCTTAGGTTCACACACTAATCAAATATAAAATGTTTCCTGAGACAAAAACTTTACCAAATTATTGGTGTATTGTAACAACCCCAACTCCAACACCTTGGATCCAATGGGTATTTCATCACATTGGTACAAGTATAAAAATACCAAGGATCCAAAAGTTTAGTAGCCTTTGGAAAAATGATACATAAATGAGTTTTACAATACATTTAAAATAAGAATACATCTTTTGAAAACATTAAAACATTATTATTCTCTTTTTGATCCTTTTATCATACATAGTACTCCTCTTGACTCCCTAGGGAAATGGGAAAAAAATAAAGGGTGATCTTAGAAACTTTGTCGGGGGGATAGTATAGAGTAAGAAATTATAAATAAAACATTATTGCATGAATAAATAAAATGATACATTCCATATCAAATGAAACTAAAAATATAAATAAATCCATGGCCAACAAAATAATGAATAGGTTCTAGGATAATAATAATCAAACACACAGTAAAGGAATTTCACAATTATGGACATATTAAACATACATTCATGGCCTTCTAGCAAGACATATTACATAAAACGTAAGGAATATCCCATTAAATTATCTTAGTTATCTCATGAGACCTACTAGTGAACCGAGGGGATACATAATTTCAGGCCCCACCTATCATATAAAATTCCAATGTAATCTATCAAAAACTGAATAATTTCATGGAATAATGTTCAAGGAATAAACAATATAAATAGTTATCACAATTTCTCAATGATTCATATATTACAATATTTTACCATATAAATGAATGAATTAAGTGGTATGAAAATATATTCCCTAGTAAACTTAAAAAATGATCATATCTAGGTGAAATCCATTAAGGAATAACTTGGGATTTTGTAATGTACAAATAAAACCCATTAATAAGTAAAGGATACGAGATTGTAGTCATTGAATGTTCACAAGGACAAATGTTTCAAAGTGGCTAGGTAGTCAGATGCATAAATTTGAAAAGGTATAAGACCAATGAAATGGTAAATAAATCCTTCATAATATTATGAAAATAGCAAGTGGATCAATGAAACAATTCCCATTGTAGTGTCAAACTAGGTGTGCAATACAGTCTAATTCATCATGCACTAGAATGAAGGCTGAGATATACCCAACCAAATCTTTTAGAAGTTTTAACCCTTAGATTCATCTGATCCAAAACCACACCCACGTGTATTATCCTTAAATGGATTTCATTTCTTAGGATGGTTTTATAGATAGAGTATAGTTCAAAATATATAATGTCTTTGAAAAAGAATAAAATGAGTGGGATAAATTAATCTATCATTGAAAATGATTCAAATTTATGATAATAGCATGGAATTAAAAGAATATCTTTATATGAAAAGGAAATATAAAAGAAAATATTATAAAGGAACTATAATTGAAAATTAAAGAGGAGGATTGAGGACAATTAACTTGGGAGGATGCTTATTAAATCTAGAGAGGGACTTCTTAGAACTTTAAATCCAGCTTGGAGAAAATCTTACGATTTATTTTGAGAGAGAACACATGAAAAAGGTATTTGATGTAGATATGATAGATAGAAATGGGGTATATTTATACTTTAGGAGGGGTGTTTTAAAGGGTTTAAATATTGGTTATTTTATGATATAATCCTACCAATTTTGGTTGAAATTAATTTCAACTATTTTTATAGATTATTAATGAGTGACTGATTGTGGGTAGACATTCAATGGATACCCAAATACAAAATCACCTTCCAAACACCTCATATATTCCATAGGATATAAAAATTATTTTTTATCTCATAAACAAAAAATTTGGGTCTCAATTGTTATGTATAAATGACCATATTAAAATAAAATTTTTAAAATTAATTTTTATAATTAAAAATTTTAATTTTGATTGAATTAAATTTTTCATAAATCTTTGAATCAAGATCACATAATAATAGTGGGTTTTTTATTTTCAATTATTATAACATTCTCAAATAATGAAATAATGTTTCATTGTTTTCTAGTATGTGTCCCACATTATAATAAATTACTAAGAATGAAACGTGGATATATATATATAAGAAATAAATTTTTTTATTACTAAATTATTCCCCCTTTTGATAGTTCGTCCTTAAATTTTAATTTCATACCTTATGGTGAAAATAAAAGAGGGTAATTAAATAACATTACTTCTTCGGGTTTCTATTTTAACTCTTCTCACATGTGATTTCTTCACAACACTTTCACAAGGTGGGTTTTCTTGTTCCTCAATACTTTCTCTCTACTGTCAACAATCTCAACAAGATCCTCAATAGAAGATAAATCAGGTTCATGATGTATTCCATATGTGGTGGTCATAATATTTCTTGTCGCATGGATTTTCTTTAGTATCAAGATATGAAAAACTACATAAAATTTTTTGAGGTTTGGGGAACGAATAAATGATAATCCATGTCTACAATTATCTCTTTAATATTAAATATCATGATGTTCCTTTTACATAACTTCCCATTCTTCCCAAACCTTATATACCCTTTCCATGGTGAAAATTTCAACATTATATGATGACAAACTTATAATTCCATGTCCATCTATCATATATTAGCATAGATGTTTTTCTGTTCTGATTTTTTTTGATATGATTAAGAAATGATCTTACCTTCTCTACTATCTCCTCAATGTGTTCTTGACTAACTAGCTTCATCTTTCAAACCTCATCCCAGTCAGTTTCTATATGACATATTTTCCAATATAAGACTTCATATGGGGCCATAAGTCTTCTTGAATAAAATATTTTATTATATGCAGATTTCTCCAAAGGTAAATATTGATCCCACTTTCCTTGGATGTCTATTGATCATAACTTCAATAAATACTATAAGGTTTAGATAGTCCTTTCATACTACCAATCAGTTTGAGGATGATATATAGCGCTCAAATGTATCTAAATTTTCAATTCCCTTTAAGGAATCCTCCAAAATATGAATGTGAAGTGAGGATATTGATAAAAAACAATTGATAATGGTGCACTATGATGTCTCATGTCTTTATTGGTATAAATCCAAGAATGATGTTCAAGGGGTTGAACCTCTCTTATTTTTAGGAAATGTGTAGATTTTGTAAGGTGATTAATAATGTCCCATACAACAACATTTTTATTTGATGTTTTAGGTATCCCAATCACTAAGTCTGTTGTGATTTTGTCCCACTTTCATATAGGTATAGAAAGAGGTTGCATGAAACCCTTTGGATGTTTCCCCCAAACCTTAACCTATTTTATACCAATAATATAGACAAATAGTTAGATATTTCTTACTTCATGTTATCATAATTAAAGTAATCTTTTAGATACCTATATATCATATTACTACCATGTTGTATAGAGATGTTTGAGCTATGATCATCATCTAGTAACTTCCTCTTCAGATAAGGTACTGATGGTGCACATAATCTTATTCCAGTTTTTTACACACCATCTTCATAGGTAAACTCTTCAAATTTCAAATCTTTTATATAATTTATTTTCTACAAAATACCATTGTGATCATTCTAAGACTTCTATTTATTATCTAGTAAATATGGTTGGGAAATTACTTGGAAAAGGAAATAATTTTCCCATTCCTTAATAATTTCCATATCCAAATTTACCAAATCCATTAATATAGGATCCTTGTATATCCTTATCATGGATAGAAAACCATAATCCTTTCTACTCAAAGATTATTTCACATTGTTTTCCTTTAAAGGGTGGTGGTGTATTCCACAATCGTAGCCTTTATGTAATTCATGCCAAAACTTTTTCCTTGTGTTAATTTATTTTTGTGTGAATATATATTTAGAATTTTTTTGATCAGTATATATATTATGTGTTTCACCATAGAGATAGTGTCTCTATATTTCTAAATAAAATATTGTATCATCTAGCTCAAGATCATTATTTGGATAGTTTTTCTTATGGGTTTTAAATTTTCTTGATGAATAAGAAATAACTCTATCATTCTGTGTACATACCCACCCTCTCTTTTTCTTCAATGCATCACTATTTGTAATTTTTTTTCTTTTTCCTAATGGTAAGATTAACATAGGTGAATAGATTAGTATTTTATTTAGTTTCACTAATCTTTACTCATATTCCATAAACCATGAAAATTTAACCCCTTTGTATGTGAATTTGGATAAAATATTAGTAAATCATGAAATATTTTTATTGAATTATTGAAAGTAACTAGATAAACTAAGGAAACAATATATCTCAGTTATTTCCATTAGTGTGGGCCATTTGTTAACAAACCATTTCTTATTATGGTCAACCAATATTAAATCTTTGGAGATAATATGTCCAAGAAAAGAGACTTGTTGAATTTATAATTCATACTTAATGAATTTCACAAACCATTTCATCTCCCTTAGTGGCTCATGGATGATTCATAAATGATATCCATTCTCATCATTCATTTTTTAGTTTATCAAGATTTCATCAATGAATACCACAACTAATTATCAAGATAATCCTTGAATATTCTATTCCTAATATCCATGAACACATATGGGGTGTTAGTTAGTCCAAATGACATTACTGTGAACTCATAATGTCTATACCTTTTTTGAAAAGACGTATTTTGTATATAGACCTTCTTGAATTTAAATTCATTATAACTAGAATATAGATAAATATTAGAGAAGTATTGGTTCCCTTGAATTTGATCAAATATATCATTAATATGAGGTAATGGATACCTATTATTAATAGTGATGAATTTTATTCCCATATAGTCAATGCATAATATTTTCGAACCATCCTTATTCTTTACAAATAAGATAGTTTATCCCTATAGTGATATACTAGGGAGTATAAACTCCTTTTCACTTAACTCATGTTTTTTCTTATTAAGATATACCAACTCTACCAAAGACATAATATAGAGAGGATTAGATATGGGTTTTCATCAGGGATATGATCAATGGAAAAATTAAACTCTTGACCCATATAATCATGGTAATTCATTTTGGATTACACCAATATATTCACTCACAATAGATACATACCTATTATTTTCATATCATTATTATTCAGAGTATAATCATAAAATATTTCATTAAGATGTCTTATGGGAGGAGGTTCCAAATAAGACTCATTTAATGGATTAACTTCTCTAAATGCAAGAGATTATATACATCCTTAGAGGTTGGAATATTCTTTCCTCAATAATAAATTATTAAATCATACTTTGAAATATGACTCATACAGAGAATTATATCAAATTATAACATGGGAATGATAATTAAATATGAAAATAATGTTCATTCCTCAATCAAATGGGGATTTATTGACATATCTTCATTTCCATAAGATTTTCACTAGGTGTGCTGATTGATAACACCCTTACTAGGTTTCTATATAAATATATAATGTTCTTATTAAACATGGAAGATATAATAGAGTGTGATGATCTAGAATCAAAAAGTGTATTGGAAAATATTTAATTTGTGACCAATGTACCTTTGAACACATCGTTAGGAACTTCAAACTATGCAGTAGTAATTTTATAAGCATCAACATTATCCTCTAAAAACTTTTTTGGTAGATTACCTTAATTCTTGGGGATTTTATTCAAATAATATCTCATATCATTGAAATTAAATCATTGGATATTGGTGGATTCCATCTTACCCATGAATCATGAGATTAGTGTAATTTATATCTACACATGTAGAAGACTACCATTCTCTTCAAAAAAGTTATAGGGTGCAAATTTCCATAGTTATTTCATGTTCAAAATTCTATTATTCCTTTATTATTTTGAATTTATTCCAACATGGTTCTCAACCACCCTTTTATTATCCTAAATCCTTTTTAAAATAATGGAATTGTATATTTTATTTTCATTTCTTATAGAAATAGTCAAAATATTATCATACGAAGAAAATGTTTGAGAGACTAGTGCCTGTCAAAAGTTTGGTATTAACCCATCTAAGAATTGAACAATATTTCTCTCTAGGTTACACACATAATCAGTAGCATGCCACATTATCCTTATAATGTTAACTTCATACTCATATACAACATCCTCATTATTTTCCCTTAAGTTTAGGAATTTCCCTTCTATGTCTACTAATTTTTCACAAGGAAATTACTTTTCAAAGATTATCTCTTCAAATGTAACACCCCGAGATTTTATGAGAAATATTTTTTTTATTTCATTAATGTCTTATATGCTACGCCAAGATTAAATTGCACTATACGCAACACCGTATTAGCTTTTAGTATATGCAAACACTATCTAGGCTTGTGTTCCACGCAAGAGCAACCTTCCTCGATAGTGTGTGTTATACGCAATACCGAGTTTCACTAAACACAGTATTACTATAATATTATTATGAACTAGCCATTATGAATAGTAATAACCACTTTGAAATTTTATAAATTTTATCATTCAAAATGTAAATCATTTTTGTATTCGGAATATTGAAATTAGCTTAGGGTGAATTTTTGGTATTTTTCAGAAAACTTTCAATTTTTGATGAATAGTGAAAACACTAGGTTACTATTTAAAACCCGAATTTTTATTTAAATAATTATTTATTTTATTTAAATTTATTTAATGTTAAAATTGATACATAACACATATATAAGTTCAATGTAATTCATTAGAGTCATTTTATAATAATTTTAGATATATAAAAATTTTATTGAACTTTTCACCTTCTTTTACCCACCTCCTAGGAGAATTTGTAAATTTACATAAAACTTAATTTTACTACTTCTGTGTGTGGAATTCCGAAATTCCAAGAGACACCGTTAATATTAAGGTGTAAAATATGGTTCAATAAGATAAAAATAATTTTTTGTGAATAGTAGCTTTTTACTTTTATTACCACGGTGAAAAGTAAATAGGGTGATTAAGGGTACAAATGATATTATTATTACCCTAACACATGTCCTCATTATATTGGATAAGATTAATTCGACCAAAAAAACCTTATGAAGAAACCATTACCCTTTAGGTCTAATTCTATAAGATTAGGACATTTATTATTATTTTATTCAAAGAAGAGTTAAAATAGTTAAAATCAAAGTTTAATAACTAAAACATTATTAATATAGGGTTATAAATAATATAAATTCGACTATAAATATTAATTAAAATCTAAAAAATTTTAATACATAATGGTATTTTATTTATAATTTTTAGACATTAAATAAGTTAATTTATTTATGACACAATGATGATGCCATAATTACCTTATTAATGAAATATTAACATAATTGATATTATAAATACCCAAATAAATATAATTTGAGACTTTTTATGAATTAAAATAATTTTATAGGTTAATATAACATGTTAGTGTGGATTTAATTAACGTTTTTCGAACTAATCATGCTGTTATGAGTTTCACAAAAATAAATTACCAAATAGTGTCAAAATTGATATAAAATTGTTTTTAAAAAACATATTATATTATTAATTGTTATTCTATTCCTAAAAGTATATGGCTTAGACAAATGACTTAGATATGGTTATATATATTAATAATGAACCACTTGGGGTTCTTTTGTCTTGTTATAGTAAGTATAATAACCATATAGTGTTAGAAAACAAGAAGACATGGTAAAAGTTAAATTATTTAACTTAGAGTTAAATCTAAATGATAAGGTTAAAATAGTAACCTAAACATGTATAAAACATATTTTTTGAGAGTAATTAGACCCATACCCACTTTATCTTCTAACTAAGTCACGTTGGAGCCATTATAAACCGAATATGACTTTATTATAAAATAATATTTTAAGTTTTTCTTAAAGTGCCCCTCTCCTCCCTTATAAAAGGGCACCTCCTTCCTCTTCTCCTTACACAATTTTGAGCCTTCAAGCTCGGAAACCCCCTGAAAATTTCCTTCTCAACTTCCCTAGAAACATTATAGAGGTTCTTGTCTACTGAAAAGACCAACTCTAGTGCCATAAGAGGAAGTTTAAAATAGGTGCGTCGAAGAAGAGGTAATATCTTATACCGATTCTTTCAAGTTTCTTTCTTCTTCAACTTATTCTTATTTATTTGTTTCATTATAAAGTAATAACATCAGTATCACTAATAAACTGATATGTTATTATAAATATGAAACAACCCTATTTCACCTTCTATCCATCCTACGGAAAATTAAATCATCTTGTGTGCGTACGTACGGAATATCATCTCCACGTCGTGGTGTAATCTGTTTTTCCACCACCACATTATTTGGATGGGTATAATGGTTTAAAGAATAACTATATGTAGTTTTTATAACATAATACTGATTCTTAGATATTATATCATCCACTCTAATTCAATTCAATAATTATGGGAACGAAATCATCGCTTGTGCGTATGTACGGATTACCGTCTCCATGACACGATGAGATTCATTCTCCATGTTAACCATTCAAGAATGATTATAAAGTATATATAATGAATAATAATGAAATATATGACATGATAAAGATACTGTATTTGTGTATATATATATATCATCTACTTACTTCCATTCAAGTCAATAAGGAAAGGAAAACAGCAGTCATGCGTATGTACGGCCTACTGTCTCCATGAATGGTGTATTTCATTTCATTTATCTATCTATTATATATATAGTGAATATATAAGATATATAAATCATGATTTACAATCTGGAAGTAAGTAAATAATGATATAAGTAATAATAATTTCAAGAACAACATGTCCAAATACATATGATGAATAAAACTATTTTACCCAAAACGATGCTTTAACATGAAATTTACAAAAGAATGGGTAATATAAAGTCATAAGTGAACCATATATGATATAATAAAAATTAATATGATTCATTAATAAGTCAATGAAATTATTTAAATCATTATACAGGAGTTTCGGATACGTATAAATCCTATTAGACCTAATGTAAGGGATAATTTTTCAAATCTCATTTTTATCCGAGATTGCCTATACATATGTATTTACTGGGGTTATGTTTATCATCAATGTCCATGTTTTCTAAAAAATGTTTTCATAAAATGTTTAATATTCTTCCATGTATTTTTAAAGTCATTTTTACCCTTTTATTACTTTTTACCACATTGTATGGAAGGAATCTTTCCATTGGTTACCATATAAGGTACTTTTTGACTTTTCCAGCAAAAGTACAAGAAGAATATTATTTTTAACTTATACGATGTGAATGGATTTTTACGATTTCATAATGCATTATTTAAATAAATATTCCTCTAAAAAATTACATGATTATTTTCAAAAAAAATCCTTTTCTTTTAAAATTGAATGGAATTTTTGGGAAAATAAAATGATTTTTAAGAAGAAAGGATATTTTCCTCAAGAATTAATTTCAAGTGTTTCGTCAAAACTATTTTCCATAAAAGTTGACATTATTTAGTATGATTATGTTTCAATTATAATGTCTCTATTATTTACATGGTTTGATTCATCTTATGATGAAATTATATCCACTTGTTTTATATGGATTACGTTATGATGGGATGATGTTTATGAAACCCATTTTATTCTTTGAGTTATGATGAGTGATATATGTTTATTTTGTGGAACATGTAATAATGATTTCATTATGAGATGGGTGGGACCTATATCTCCCTCCAATTCATTAGGTAAAGATTTATATCTAATGAGATATCCATGGATGGAATGGTAAATTAATCTGGTTCAGTGATACAGGACTGGAACGAGGAGTGAACTCGATTCAGTAAGGGACTTTGTCCACTAAGATGGTCTTGGCAGCAATGTCTTGGCTAATATGGAAATCATATCATGTGATTAATGGTTTTCCACAATTAAATGTTTTACACCCATTCTATTTTATCATGATTGATGTTCCTTTATGATCTATGCCTTATGTACTGCCAAGATTTATTTCACAACTCAAGATTTTGATGTTTAAACTTTATGTTCATGTTTTGAAGTTCAAATGTATATGGTTTATTTTATTTTCTCCATGCTTACCTTTACTGAGCATTTGATCTCACCCTTTATATGTTTTCTTTTACCCAGGATATAAAGAAAGGTTTTAGGTAAGAAAAAAAGGGAAGATCTTTATGGGAGATGTTGAAGATATTTCACCATGATTTGAAGATTATGTTCCAAGTTTCCAAATACACTAAACTATTACGGTCCTTTGGTGTCTGTTTTTGTTATGTATTAAGTATTCCACAAATGTAATGTAATGTCTATGTACGTCAAGCTTTGGTTCTCTATAATTGTTATCAGAGGAAAGGTTTAGTTAACCTTTGGAAACTAGGATGTGAAAACTTTAGTGAAATCCATAAGGATATTTCTAAGGTATGTCTAGTGATGTCCCTAAGGTTAAGTATATGTATAGGTAATAGTCCTAGAATTACGGTAATGATCTTAGAATTAAACATAAGATTTTATATATTGAAGTTACCCCCATTTTATTATGTTATTTTCCCTATCATGATTTTTTCCTCACACTATTCTTTTTGGGTTTTAGACGATGGTTGGAACCCAAAGAAACCGTGTTGATCAATTTAATGGATAATGCAATGATTGTCCTCTTGAACAAACCAATGTTATGGGAGATGGATTAAAAAATCTTATTGCTGTACTTACACAAGCTATAAATCATTTTGGACTTCCAAACGACCAGATAAAGGGAACAATATTCTATTGAGTCCTTCATAAGGCAACGTCCACCTTCTTTCAATGGGTCTTCTGATCCATTTATTGTTGAACAATGGATCCGTACCATTGAAAAGATATTTTCCATACTTCGTTGTTTAGAACATGAAAAATTCATTTTAGTTGTTTACAGTTTAGAAGGTGAATTGGACTAGTGGTGGACTCCAATTAAGAATACAATGCTACAAGATGAAATTGAATCCATGGAATGGTATGAGTTCAAGAACTTTTTTTTCAATAAGTACTTCCCTCATATTCTTCGAACAAAGATGGAAAAGGAGTTCCTTGAGATTAAGCAAAAGGATGATGAATCTGTTGGTATATGCAAAGCAAATTTTACAAGGCTTGAAAGGTATGAATCTAGATTTATCATCCAACCTGAAAGTAAAGTTGATCGATTCTTTAATGGCTTAAAACCAAGTCTTAGAATGGTATTAGCTATAAGAGACTTCAGTAGCTATGAATAAATTGTGTCTTGTGCTATCAAGGTATAAATGGAAGTTGGCGTTACACATCCATCTCATGGTTTTGACAAGAAATGAAAGATGGAGTTCAAGGAGAAATCTTAGAACAATGGTGAAAAGAATATGAATGATTCTTTATGCTCAAAGTGTGGAAAGAAGCATGGTGGAGATTGTCTAAAAGGTACTAGAAAATGTTTTAAGTGTGGAAAAGAAGGTCGTCGAGAAGTTGAGTGTCGAAGTAAAGGGGAAAAGGTAGCTAATGATTTTAATAGAGAAAAGATTACAGAGAACGCTCCACCAACACTTCAATGCTACAATTTTAAGGAAATGGAGCATTATGCTAATCAATGCCATAATCCAATGGTTAATGATGATTCACGTGAGAAACCTATTAAGGAAAAGGACAAAGGGAAATCACATGTGATCACTATTTGTGATGTTGAGTATGAAAATGATTTTGTGGAATGATTAAGTGTTATGTAATGGGATTTCAAAATAGTATCATGGAATCTCATTTATAGTATCGTGGAATTTTGGAATATATATGTATTGGTTTTCAATAATTTTATGGTACTGAAAACCATGAAAAGTGATTGAAATATTTTTGGAAAGAAGATGATATGTTCATAATGAAGTGATAAAGAAAAAATGAAATGTTTGATTGTAATAATGAGCTCATATAAGGACAAAGAGATATCATGGTTTGAGTATATAGAAATTTTGGGATGTGGAAAGAGTTAACTTTTTATAGCATTCTTGTTTTCACTAAGGTTCTATGGTAATTCATGTTTCAAAAGAATACATGATTAAGGTATTCACATGTTTTTAATTTGACCAACAAGATATATATTATGATATATGGGGGATAAATGGTGGTTTTCACATTCTTGGTTGATGACATTTCTAGTAATTGTTCTCTTTATACTATGAGCTTGGATATAAGTATTTTGGATAAGCCTAAAGATTTGAAATGGATTATGTTGGAAATAAGATAATATTTTTTAAGGATATAACCTTATTTCGATATTATTTCTGTAATGTTATAAAAATGTATTTTTAAAAAAAGGACAACCTGCAGGATGGGCGACAACCCATCGCGTCGGACAAGGTTGCGGGAATCGAACCCACAACTGAAGTGTGACAGGCCTTTATCACTTACCTCAGGCCTACATGAAGTCCATTGTTAGTATAAATTAGTTTCAATATATTATGTGGTATGATATACGAAGTATACGTCCATTTTAGTAACCATATACGATTAATCTCACCATAGATGGACTTATGTATATTTAATAACTTTTTCTAACCTTTTATTTGAGATAGATCGAATGACCCACCGTTATATCACATGATCTTTTAATGCTTCATGAATGAAAAATTCAACTTTATTTCTTTAAGAGATGAAGTGGGAATTGTTCAAGGAACGAACAACTGTGAGATTTTACCAAAATCAAGTAAGTATTTCTTTTAATTCAACAATTCTTCAACTTTAGGGAAATGATCTTGAAAACCAAAAATGTTTTCCTTGTGTCCTTATATCTGATGAATCATATGGTACCTTAAATCATCAAAAATTTATGGCTTTGTGATTGTTGTCTTTTTCATAGACATTTTCTATACCACTCTCCATCATAACTTGATGGTTAGATTTCTCTTCCATATCCATATTTTCATTTATCTTCTTCTATGTGGAAACTCAATGATGAGTTAATTTGGGTAACCATTATGTTTCATACATTAGTTTTTAAAATTAAGTTTTAGTATTCCTTTTTAAGATGTGGGTTTCTATGAAAGAAACTTTCAAATATAAAACCATTTATAACCCCGAAAAAATTCGAGGGAGAAATTCAATTTTAAAGGGGGTAGAATGTAACACCCCAAGAATTTATGAGAAATATATATTTTTTAATTTAATTGATTTCTTATACGCTACACCAAGATTCACTTGCACTATACGCAACACTGTATTATCTTTCAGTATACGCAAACACTATTCTAGGCTTGTGCTGCATGCAAGAGCAACCTTCCTCGATAGCGTGTGTTATACGCAATACCGAGTTTCACTAACCAAGGTATTACTACAATATTATTATGAACTAGCCATTATGAATAGTAATACCCACTTTTTGAAATTTTATAAATTTTATCTTTCAAAATGGGCTTCATTTTTGGATTGGGAATATCAGAATTATCCTAGGGTGAATTTTTTGTATTTTTCTGAAAACTTTCAATTTTTGATGAATAGTGAAAACACTAGGTTACTATTTAAAAACCGAATTTTTATTTAAATAATTATTTATTTTGTTTAAATTTATTTTAGGTAAAAATTGATATATAATAGTTATATAAGTTCAATGTAATTCATTGGAGTCATTTGATAATAATTTTAGACATAGAAAAATTTTGTTGAACTTTTGACCGTCTTTTACCCACCTCCTAGGAGAATTTGTAAATTTACATAAAACATAATTTTACCGCTTATGTGAGTAGAATTTAGAGATTCCGAGAGACACGGTTAATATCAAGTAGTGAAATTTGGTTCAACGAGATAAAAATAAATTTTGGTGAATAGTAACGTTTTACTTTTATTTACCACAGTTAAAAGTAAATAGGGTAATTAAGGGTAAAAATGATATTATTATTACCCTAACACAAGTCCTAATTCTATTGGATAAGTGTAATTAGACCAAATACAACATTTGGAAGAAAATAATTCCCTTTAGGTCTACATGGATTATATTAGGACATTTATTATTATTTTATTTAAAGAAGAGTTAAAATAGTTAAAATCAGAGTTTAATAAAAAAACCATTTTTAATATAGGGTTATACATACGATAAATTAGACAATAAATATTCATTAGAAATATAAAACTATTTCCTAAATAATGGAATTTTATTTATAATTTTTAGACATTAAATAATGTAATTTATTTATGACACAATGATGATGCAACAATTACCTTATTAATGAACTATTGACATAATTGATATTATAAATACCCAAATAAATGTAATTTGAGACTTTTTATTAATTAAACTAATTTTATAGGTTAATATTACATGTTTCTATTTCTTTAATGAACGTTTTTCTAACTAATCATGATATTATGATTTTCACAAAAATCAATTACCAAATTGTGTCCAAATTGAGATAAAATAGTTTTTAAAACAAATATTATATTATTAATTGTTATTATATTCCTAAAAATATAATGTTCAGAAAAATAACTTATATAATGTTATATATAGTAATAATTAACCACTTGGGGGTCGTTTGGCTTGTTATAGTAAGTTTATTAACCATATAGTGTAAGAAAACAAGAAGACACGGTAAAAGTTAAATTATTTAACTTAGAGTTAAATCTAAATGATAAGGTTAAAATAGTAACCTAAACTTGTCTAAAACCTATTGGTTGAGATTATTTTGACCCATATACACTTTATATTCTAAATAAGTCACTTTGGAGCCATTATAATCAGAATTTGACTTTATTATAAAATAATATTTTTAGTTTTTCCTAAAGTGCCCCTCTCTTCCCTTATAAAAGAGAACCTCCTCCCTCTTCTCTTTACATAATTTTGAGCCTTCAAGCTCGGAAAACCCCTGCCCATTTCCCTTATAAACTTCCATATAAAAATTATAGAGGTTCTGGTATCCTCAAAATACCAACTCTAGTGCCTTAAGAGGAAGCTTAAAAGAGGTGCGTCGAAGAAGAGGTAATCTCTTCTACCGATTCTTTCAAGTTTCTTTCTTCTTCAACTTCTTCTTATTTAGTTGTTTCATTATAAAGTAATAACATCAGTATCAATAATATAATGATATGTTATTATAAATATTAAACAACCCCATTTCAGCTTCATTCCATCCTATAAAAAACAAAATCACCGCACGTGCGTACGTACGGAATACCGTCTTCACACTGTGGTGTAATCTGTTTTTCCACCACCACCATACTTGGATGGGTATAATGGTGTAAATAATCACTATATATAGTTATTATAACATAATAATTATTCTGAGAAATTATAGAATCCACTCCAATTCATTTAAATAATTATGGGAACGATATCATAACTTGTGCGTACGTACGGATTACCATCTCCACGACGTGATGAGATTCATTCTACATGTTAACCATTAAAGAATGATTATAAAGTATATATAATGAATAATAAGGAAGTATATGACATGATAAAGCTACTTGATTTATGTATATATATATCATATACTTACTTCCATTCAAGTCAATAAAGAATGGAAAACAGTGTTCATGCGTACGTACGGCCTACCGTCTCCATAAATGGTGTATTTCATTTCATTTATCTATCTATTTTATATATATATATATACTGAATATATATGATATATAAATCATTATTTACAATCTGGAATTAAGTAAATCATGATATAAGTATTAATAATATCAAGAACAACATGTCCAAACACGTATGATAAATAAAACGATTTTACCCAAAAATGCTGCTTTAACATGGAATTTACAAAAGAACAGGTAATATAAAGTCATAAGTGAACCATATATGATATAATAACAATGAATATTATTATTTAATTATCCAATGACATTATTTAAATCATTATATAGGAGGTTCAGATACGTACGAAGCATATCAGACCTAAGGTAAGGGACAATTTTGCAAATCTCATTTTTATCCGAGATTGCTTATACGTAAGTATTTACTACGGTTATGTTTATCATCAATGTCCATGTTTTCTAAAAAATGTTTTCATAAAATGTTTAATATTCTTACATGTATTTTTAAAGAAATTTATACCCTTTGTTTACTTTTTACTACATTGTATGGAAGGAATCTTTCCTTTGGTTACCATATAAGGTACTTTTTGACTTTTCTGGCAAAAGTACGAGAAGAATGTTTTTAAACTTAAATGGAATGAATGGATTTTTATGATATCATAATGCCTTATTTACATAAATATTCCTCTATAGATTTTCATGATTATTTTCAATAAAATATTTTTCTTTTAAAATTGAATATCATTTTGTGAAAATAAAATGATTTTGAAGAAGAAAGGATATTTTCCTCAATAATTCATTTCAAGTGTTTTGTCAAAACTATTTTCCATCTAAGATGACACTATTTAGTAAGATTATGTTTCATTTAAAATTTCTCTATTATTTACATGGTTTTATTCTTCCTATGATGAAATGATATCCATTTGTTTTATATGGATTATGTTATGATGGGATGATGTTTATGAAAACCATTTTATTCTTTGGGTTATAATGAATGATATATGTTTATTTTGTGGCACAAGTAATAATGACTTCATTATGAGATGGGTGTGACCTATATCTCCCTCCAATTCATTGGGTAAATATTTATATCTCATGAGATAGCCATTGCTGAAATGGTAGGTTAATCCGGTTCAGTGATATAGGACCAGAATGAGGAGTGAACTCAATTCAGTAAGGGACTTTTCCACTAAGATTGTCTTGGAAGCAATGTCTTGACTACTATGGAAATGATATCATGTTCTTAATGGTTATCCACAATTAAATGTTTTACTCCCATGCTATTTTATTATGATTGATGTTCCTTTATGATCTATGTATTACGTACTGCCAAGATTTATTTCACAACTCAAGATTTTGATGTTTAAACTTTATGTTCATGTTTTGAAGTTCAAATGTATATGGTTTGTTTTATTTTCTACATACTTACCCTTAATGAGAATTTGAGTTCACCCTTTATATGTTTTCTTTTCCCCAGGATATAAATAAAGGTTTTAGGTAAGAAAAAAGTAAAGATCATTATGGGAGATGTTGAAGATCTTTCACCGAGATTAGAAGATTATGTTCCATGTTTCCAAAGACACTAAACTATTACAGTACTTTGGTGTCTATTTTTGTTATGTATTAAGTATTCCGAAAAAGTAATGTAATGTCTATTTACGTCATGCTTTGGTTCTCTATATCAAAAGACTCCCATTACATGAAATTTATTTCTTCTTCCTTCTTACTATTTCAAATTAAGGAACCCCATCGATAATCTCCGATAAAATGATATAATACCATATCAACCTTCTACTTTTCATAAAATCCCAACTTGAGGAATAGGTTCTCTAGGTATTTATCCATTGTTCATCCACTAATGGATTTGTGGTCCCACTGAATGATGGAGGTTGTTTTTTCATGATGCAATACGACATTGATGAACCATGATATGGAAAAAGGGATTATTCTATGTGTGTAAGGTTATTATTGATTACATGGGTTAACTAACCTAACATAGTTATAATATACATAAATCCAATACCAGCCTCATTGAATTTCTCTTTAGGAAAATCCCTACATTTATTTTTAGTATTGAAATGGTTTTTCCTTCCATAAGGTTCTATTTCAACATAATGTTATATATTAAATGATATCATAAATGACACTATAATTTGAATTTTTATAAATATTTCTATAATATCCTAAGGGTTTCTCCCACGGTTCATGTTTATAAATAAATTTTTCTAAATCTTGTTACTATGTTTTCTATTAAACTGTACTTAGATAACAACAATAAAAACCCAAACTCCATCACTATAGAGTATGAGGTTATTTTATTACATCGGTATATAGATCATGATACATAGGATATGGTAGTTAGTATCCTTAGGAAACCAAATCATAAATTAGTTTTATATAACATTTAAAATATGAATATATCATCTAAAAACATAAAACCATTATTATTCTATTTAAGATCCTTTTATCATACATATTACTCCTCTTGGTTCCCTGTGGAAATGAGAAACAATATAAAGGGTAAGCACAAATTCTTATTAAGGGGGTGCATACAGCAGAAGAAATTATAAATAAAAACATTATGTCATGAATAAATAAAATAATTAATTATATATCCAATGAAATATATAACATAAATAAATCTGTGGTCAACATAATAATGATTAGGTTGCAACATAATAATAATTGAACATGTAGTGAAGGGATTGTATAATGATTGACTTATTAAACATACTATCAAGTCCATGTCCCAATACATATTATATAAAAGGTAATGATGCTCGCATCACCTCATCTTAGTCATATCATGTGAGATACCATGCTACTGAGTGGATATATATTTCTAGATTCCACCCATCACATAAAATCCTAATGAAATACATTACAAACTAAATAATTTAATGACACAATGTTCAGGTAATAAACAATATAAATACTTTTCACATTTACTTAATGATGGATATGTTACAATATTTTACCATATAAAATAATAGATTATTTAATATGAAAGTATTTTACCCTATCGAATAACTAATGATGTTATCTATGTGGAATCTATTAACAAGTAACTTGGTATTCTATAATATATAAATATACACCCTTAACAAGTGATAGATATGAGAATATAGTCATCAAGTGTTCTTAGGGAATAAAGTTTCAAAGTTTCTAGCTATCAAAATACTTTAATTTAAAAAGGTATGAGACTAGTGAAATTATAAATAAATCCTTTATAATTGTTTTTAAATATCATGTTGATCATCCAAGAAAGGCCCCCAGGAGTGTGAAAATAGGTGTGCTATAAGAGCCCATTCAGCATGCACCAGAATAATGTCCAAGATAAACCTAACCAACTATTTTATGGATTTTAACCCCTACATTCATATAATACAAAACCAAATAAACTTTATGTTTCTATAAATGTATTTAGTTTCTTATAAAATAATAAACTTTTTACTTCAACGAAAGTATAGGATGATTTTGTGTCTATAGGATAGTTCGAGCATTATAACATCTTTGAAGAAGGATAAAATTAGATGGAAAAATTAATTTCCCACTAAAAATAATTCAAATAGTTTACAATTAGATGGAATTAAAATATTTTTTTAATATGAAATGTAAATATAAAGAACAATATAAAAAATTAATTACAATTAAAAATGAAGGAGGAGAATTTAAGACCCTTACCTTGGGAGGATACTTCTTAAAGGTAGAGAGGGAGTTCTTAGAACCTTGAAATCAACTTGGAGATACTCTTGATAGGTATTTTTATAGATAATTCATTCTAAAAGGATTTTATATGGAGATTAAATGGATAAAGGGGGGATATTTATACTTTTAGAGGGACTATTTTAAGGGTTAAAATATTGGTTATTTTTTATATAAAACAACCACTTGTGGGTTAAATGAATTATAGATAATTTTATGTATTATTAATTACTTTTTTGAGGGTGGTAGGACGTTCAAATAATTCCCAAATCAAAAATCACTATCCAACCATCTCATTTCATGCACTGAATCCAAAAAAAAAATTATCTCAAAAATCCAATTTTTAATTCTAAAATGCTAATGTTTAAATTTCAAAATTAAAATTTATATTGTTAAATTCATTTAGATACTTATAAAATTAAATTTTTATTTAATAAAATATTTCATAATTTTTTGAATCATGGTTTCATAATAATGATGAAATAAAATTAATGTTCTTGTGAAACAGTAATTTTCACTTTTTCAACAAAAAAATAATATTTGTTAGAAAATTCCAAAAAAATAACCCTAAGATACATTTGATGTGATGAGTAAAAAAACTTCTTTATATTATCATATTTTTTATCTAAATATGATAATTTTATCTTTTTAGTAAAAATACATATTTATTTAAAATTAACATTTTCTATAGAGCAGTAAACATTCTGACCATTATAAAAATTACTTAGGGCTTTGTTAAAATATAAAATCATTTAAAAATTATATTATAAGATTATATAATGAAATTTATTTGATTTAAAAATTATAAATTTATCATAAATCATATTTTTTAAATTGAAAATATTTATATTCTCTAAAAATAATACAATTTTGACTATATCATAAAATAATCTTGATGATAACTTATATACATTTACAAAATCAGTGATAATAATGACTAAATATCTTATTGACTAATGGTCATAATTTCCATTAACCATATTTTCCAATAGTCATAATAGAAAATGACATATTTCCCTCTAAATGCACCATAATTATGACTTCATCATTCACTAAATCTATTAAAAGTGTTAATAAATATGAATTGATAATGTCGACCATTTCACTAGTTATTATATTCCTTTTTATGACTTTTATGGTAGGGGAAAATTTTACGGGGGAATTAAAACCTATGGAGTATCTTATAGTGAATGTAATTTTCTTCCATGTGTGTATACCATTATCATTCCTAGTTGAATTAGTTAATATTTATGAATAATATGTAATTATATTTAGTAGTGTTTTTTGTGGCTACCTATTGTAATATTTGGTGTTTTATAGACTATTATTGTAACATTCTCAAATAATGAAATTTTTTATTTTTGTTTTCTAGTATATTTCTTGCATTATACTACATTACTAATAATGACTTGGGGATATATTTATTTAGAAGAAGAAAAAAATTTGTTGTTACAATCACTATTTAGGCACACCCATAATAATATTTTCTTACTTTTGTGTTACATAAAGAAAACTAAACATAAGGTATAAATTTAACTATTATTCATGGATGAAAATTGGTTTCATAATCTTGCCTCATATCATAATCAAATGAAATTTCATAAATAAGGATTTTGAGAAATGAAAATAAGGCATGAATTGACCATTCAAATAAAAGGAGAATAAGCTTAGTATATATGTGAGATACATATATAACTAATTTAGAATCATTACATAAATTTAAAGATAAAGAAATTGATTTAGACATAGAAACTTCATAACCCAAAGAAAAATGGTGGTTCAGAGAAATCCCTTACCTTATGTCCAAATCCATTATGAACTTTCACTTAACATACATGATAATCAAACTAGATTAATTAATTTTGTAAATAAGAACATTTTAAATATAATTTTTATTAATTATAATTTTATTATGATCATTTATAATAATTTCAAAGATATATAGTGTTTAATTTTTTTTATCCAGGAGCATTCGTTCTTTGGTTCCATGGTCGGATCACTTGTGGATAATTATTGATGCTCTTTGAAAATGGTACTACCACTCGAGAAGTGAAATGAAATTATTTTCATGTAATTTGAAAATTTTAAATGGTCCAAGATACCCATATTTGTATGAAATAGGGATTATTCTTTTAGAAAATATATTATCATTGTACAGTTAGTTCATTTTGGAGGTTTTACCGACAATCACGAAATAGTTTCATTTTATTTAATATTATTGAAATATATTCATTCTATAATGTTAAAACAAATATTTAATATACATAATTAGTTCATTTTAAACCATTATAATTCAATTTAAACATTCCATGATGGAGGTAGTGGAAATTGAGATCTCATTATCCCTGAAGGCGGTTAATCGATATAACACAAACAATGGTTTCATATTTTTAGAGTAAGGGGAGATGGGAAAGGGGTGGATGGTATCTATAAATTTTTAATATAAAAATTCAGTATATATATGATAATTTAGTTATTATTATATGTTATATTATTTATTTGAGGATAGGGTATAAGAAAAAATGAATTTAGAGGAGGTAAATTGAGAATATTACGTCTTAAATGCTACCTCCTTGAAATGCTCCTTATGGCCCATGGAATTAGTCTTTTGGTGAGACCCGTAGTACTAAGACATAGGAAAAATGATTGGGAAGGAAACTAGGAATAAATATTTCCATATCCAAGGATTAGAAGGGGTAGTTAAAGGTGGTATTTATGAGAGGAGGAAAGGGGTGTTTTTGAATATTATAATCATTGGTTTATTTTTTTGGATTAAGACTATCAATAATATTGATTTTCAATACTATATATGGTAAATGGTGCTTGTGAGTTCTATATAATGGGTTCTTACACCGTCCATGACTTAAAAAATTATGTATTTAGCATATAATGTCAAATACTATATCTTACCATATTTCTCTATTCACCACAAATTCAACTATTTTAGGAAAAAAATAAAAAAATCACTCTAACAATTTTTTGAAAATAAAATTATAAAAATGAATTCTATTTTATAAAAATAATTTTCTAAATATGTGGTATTTAATTTTTAGTTAAAATCTTAATTTATTTGAAAAATACCAATTTTAAATATTATAATCAATATTCTGACCCTTTGTCAAATTTACATAAGTTATAATAAAATTATATTATCTTTATAATAAAACAAAATATTAATTTATAAAAGCATTTTAATAAAATAAACCTTAAATTAAATTATTATATTTTTCATAAAAATGAAAATAAAACAAATAATTTTAAAAAAAATATGAAAAATTATTTTAGCATTTTGAAACATATATTTACTTATTTCATGATATAAATATATCATATTTTCATTTTAAAAGATACCAAAATATTATTTTGCACTTCCATTGGTGAGGATACTATTATAATAGTCAAGTTACAATTCCTAATGGTCAGATAACTATTCCAATGGTTAGACTACTATTCTAATGGCCAGACTTCTATACCAATAGTCGGATTTATAATAGTCATATGGGTTCCCTATAATATATAAATACCTCATATTTCATTCATTTTCTATTCACTTAGATTTATCTCAAGGTTATATATTTTCATTTTCAAAATTTATATTGGATAAATGTCATTATATTTCATTTCTACAATATTTTTTATGAGTGTGAGTATTCTGGTGGAATGAACATATCTAAATTTTCCAATTATTATTATCATATTTTCTATTTTTTGTCTCATTTTAATACTTTCAATTATTATGGCCATTTTTATCCTAAAAATTTAATTTTCAAATTACAATAAAACATAGTTGTTTATATCATGTCATACATGTGAATTATGTAATATTATACTAATATGTATTCTACAATTATATATTCAGAAGGGAAATTCCATTAATTTTGGGTCGTTCCATTATCCCCCCCTTAAAAAATTTCATCCTCAATTTTTCATATTATATAATAAGGTGAAAACTAGTGAGGGAAATTTTTATTTATAGATTCCTCCAGTTTCTTTGTTTCCTCTTCATATTTATGATTTATTCATAGATCTTTGACTAGGTGAGTTGTCTTGTGGAATAAAACTTTATCTATTTGGTCCATGGTCTTCACTAGATGCGCCATATAATTTATATAATTTTCCAGCTATACCACCTCTTAATTTAGTACATGTTGGGATATGGTATGTACTTTCTCAAGAGGGATATGTAGAATACCTCATGTAATTGATAAATGGTTTGTGGGAGTGCTAGTCAATAGGCAACAGATCTGTTGAGATCAAGAATATAAAAGGGTATGATGTACTTGGGACTTAGATTTCTCTTATTCCCAAATCACTTCACTCTTTTCCATGGACATATATAGAGGAAAAATTTATCTACAACCTCAAACTCCATATATCATTTTAAATTATCATCATAACTCTTATGTCGACATTGACCATCCTAGATGTTCTACTAAATGGTCCTGACCTTTTCTACATTTTCCTCAACTATTTTAGATCCTAATATCTTGTATTCTCTGACTTCATATCAACATTTAGGTGCTAAAGATATCTTCCCATAAAGGGATTCACATGGATCCATTTGGATGCTTGAGTGGAAAATATAATTTTATAAGAATGTGACCAGAGGATGATATTGATTCCATATTATTTTAAAGTCCACCGAGCATGATCTCAATTTGTCCTCAAGTATCTAGATAGTCTGCTTAGATATGTAACACCCCAATATTTTTTAAAAAAATTCTAAACAAATATAATATTTTCTAAATTTTTCATTTCACGCAATACCATGTTTATCTAGTGTTATAAAAAAATATTGATTTTTCATTGCATTACACACAACACCATGTAAATATAATGCTACACACAAAATCGGGTTAGCTTATGTTACACACAACAACGAGTCTTAACAAAACCACTATATAATATAGTTATTTAAATATAGTTGTTATAACCTAGCCATTAAACATAGCTTTATGAATAGTAATATAAAAAATTAAGATTAATTATAATGGTTTTATATAAATAAAAAATATTGATAAAAATTTACTTAATATTCTATAATGTTTTTATATGTTTCGAAAACACTATTTTATAAAGAAGGATTTTTATATCTTTTTTTCAACATTATTGAAATTAAATTTTATTACATTTAAAAAAATAAATTTGATAAAATAAATTTCATTTTATAAATCATCATTTAAAAATTATCTTAGGATGAATTTTTTTTATTTTTCTAAAAAGTTTCATTTTTAAATAATAGTGAAAAATACTAAATTTCAATTGAAAACTACCTTTTTGTTTAAAATATTTATAAAGATAAATTATATTTTAAATTCTTTTTAAAATAGAATCAGTTAAGATATATATTTATTAATCATATTTAGTTCATATTAATCAATATCATATTGAAATTATATATAAAAACATTGTAAACTTTTGAACATATTCACTTTGAAAACCAGTTTTCTCGTTTCATTTGCAGGATTAGTTTTAAATTACAATTTTCCACTTCTATTTGTGGAATTTTGAAAAATTGATTCTATATATTTAATCATTATTTTTTAAATTTTTTAATACGTTTGAATTAACTTTTGACCAAAATTAATTGTGAAAACATTAAAAATTAATTATTGTTGCTAAGGTAAAAATGGATTTAGTAGGCGTTAAACTAAACAAATACGGGTTAATAATGACCAAAAACATTTATAAAAATAATTGTATTGATATATTTCCATATTATCCTTAAAAATTATGAATCTAGGGTCATTTTTAAGATTTTATATTTGGAATTACTTTATTATTTTGGAGTCTTTTGGGAACATTCAAAGTAGTTTCCAAGTGGGTTCCTTTCCCCCACTTATAAAAGGCCACCACCACCCTTCAATTCATCACACATCTAAAGAAATATATTTTGTCCAATACCTACCAAAATCATTTCCCAAATTCCATCCTATCATCCAATAAGCCTTATTTTGTAAAAATAATCATTCCTAGGAAGGCTTTTGGTGCAAACCTAAGAAAAATACTCGAAGAAGAGGTAATATTTATCAATAAGTGTTTTAGTTTTATTTATTATTCCCTTTAATTAAATTATTATTATAACATGATTATAAAATAAAAAAATATCCTCTATATACTTGTATTTTTTATGTTATGTTAATTACCAACAACCATCTCCACCTCTATCAAATAGGTTAAAAATAATCATTTGTGGGTACAGCAGACTACCACCTCTAAACCGATGTCATTTGTTTTTTTCATTAACACCTCTCAAGGATGGGAATAATGATGGATTTATTAATTTTATATGATAATTATGATGTTATTATTCTTTTAGAATTATTATATCACACATAAATTTATAATCTTTATTTTTTAGGAATACAATAGCATCACTCATGTGTACGGCGGATTACCACTCATAAAGCAATGTGATTCATTCACTCTTAACATGGAAGGTAAAAAAGGATGAGTTTAACATGAATATGTAACATATATGACATAAAACATATTATGGAATGATAATATATCATTTAAATTTCTTCTTATTAACCTGAGAAGAAAATGGAAACATCGTTCATGCATACATATGGCATACCATCTCCATGGACGGTGTACTTTATTTTATATCACTAAATTTTATGGATTAATCTATATATATATAATTAATATATATGATATTTAAATAATGGATAAAATTATATATATGATGAAATCATGATCAAACTAATAAGAACAAAAAATTTAAAAATAAAAAAATACAAAAACCAAAGCGATTTTTTTCCTAAATGTGATTTTAACATCGAATTGTAAATAAACGGGTAGTAAAAGCTTATAAAAAATTATATATGGTATGATATATATATATATATATATATATATTAATGTTTATTTAATTTACTTATAATAAACTTATATTTATTATACATGAGTTTTTAATGTGTATGAAAAAAGTCAATACTTAAGGTAAGGGGTTTCTAGCCTCTTTTTATTTCTAGGAGACATATAAAAATTCACCACTCATTTATTTTGTGTTATGTATCTATTACCCATTTTTCATGTTATATCCTGAATCTTATTATTTTAATTATATTAAAATTTTCATTTGATTTTATGATTTATTGGAGATTACGATTCAAAATATTACTAAAGTGGTAAGAGATTTTTGTCATAATTTCCCTTCATTTAGACAAATTATATGTTGTGAACTATATTATTTTTGAGGTGTATATATAACCCCTTTGGTTTGTAACATCATAAATTTTTTTATTCCCATGAAATTATATGTTTCATTTATTTTATTATTTCATGGGGATTATGATTAAATGTTACCAAAGTGGTAAGGTTTTTATGTTACAATCTCAATGTTTATTGGGATTGCTCATAATTATTATCCCAATGATGAAATATTACTATCTATTTCTCAATAAAATCGTGAATTTTATTATTCTCTATTTATGTCATGATAATATATTTTTTCCTATCATTTTACCCTCTTTGTGTACTCAAGAGTTAAAAAATTTAGGAAAAATCATCTTTTCATTGGAAAACCCTTTTTATTGAAATCCATGTTTTTTTAAAATGATTTTAAAATGTTATTAACATTTTATTTAAAATAATTTATTAAAGAAATTTCTACCCAAATCTTAATTTTTATAAATTTTTTAAAATATTATCTTCTTGTCATTTTAGAAAACAATCCCAATTTGGATTTTACATAAAATGTTAAAGGAATATTTGTTTTAATAGGTATGATATGAATAAAATTTCCCACCATCATGACCATTATTTTATCTGAAACTTCCTATATGTGTTTCCATGTTCATTTTCAAAGTTAATTATTTAAAAAAAAGTATATTATAAATTTTTTTACTAATATAAAATGATATTTTCCTCAAAAATTCTTATAAATTATTTTTAAATCGTACTTTATACATTTTCATGTCTATTTTCAAAGAAATTTGTTCCCAAAATTTATTATAAAGTTATGTTTTAAAAAAGAATTTTCAATAAAATTTCATTTTCCTCAAGAAAATTTGTAATTATTCTTTCAAAGTCATTATCTATCTAATATGTAATGATTTTTTGTTACTTATACCTTATTTGGAATATGATCCAAGGATACCATTATTATTATTTTTTATGGTTTTAGTTTTTGAAACCTGTTTTTGTTCCATGGTTTATACTATGATATAATGCATATGAAGCCCTCTTATTTTCATCGGTTACATTTTGATTAAATTATGAAATATTTATGAAACATTACTATTTTACATAGGTTATGATATGATGAAATATTTACGAAACCGATTGAATTTCATGGGATATGATATTTTGAATGTTTCTGATATTATGGTACACATAAATATTATTTTCATTATGAGATGAGTGAGACCTATATCTCCTTCCAATTAATTTTGAAATGATAAATGTTCTAGGATATCAAAGGGTGCATGGGTGGTTAGAGAAATCCCAAAAATTAGGGTACACAGGTAGTCATCCCAAGCCAAAAAAATAGGCTTCACTGGTGGTTATACCTTAGCTGAAATAGTTACATGGGTGGTTATCACTAGTCTAACATGTTATGAATGTATTGGTGAGTATAATTGACATAATATTTCCAATTATTATATGTATGAATCTGTTTTAATTAAACATCAAATTTATAATTATTTAAAGTTTATTTTATAGTCTAGGGAATACCTTAGGTCATCTATCAAGGAGTTATGGTGGTTTATAGAGTGTATTTATAATAAAAATGACTAAAAGTGGGGGAAGGTTTTGAAAAAAAAATTTAAAAAAAATTACATAATTTAAAGAGTTTAATAGATGAAAAAAGTTGATTATGAAAAATATAGGATAAGGATGTTATCATTGATAAGTTACAAAACCAATTGAAAAGTTCCTTGTTCTTAATTTATTTTTATGTTTTGCTATAATCCTTTGGTTAAGGGTTAAATAAGATCTTGGGAACCATAACATTTCTAAAATAATGAAAATATAACTCCAAATTGAAATAAAAATCATGTATTCAATTTCTATCCCCTAATAATTATTTAATATTTGCTAATTAACATTGAAATCTAAAATGTTTGGGAAAAAAGTGGATTCTTATCTTGTCCAATCAGAAAATCCTGAATCACACACTTGTTTGTTGACATTGTTAGGGGGTTCACTCATGGGGTGTTCTACTACTCCTTGGGCCTATTTTTTTAGGTGATTTTTAAACATGTTGGGTGGTTCACTTAATGAGGTATCCTCTACTCTCTAGTTTAGAGGCATATAACTAGATACTTGATGCTTATTATTGTCTATATTTGGGTATGATTGTTCTATATAACTTGAATTGTAGTGATCCTTATCATGATTTATATGTGCTTTGGTTTGTAATACTTTTTATTTTATATGATATGTGATGCATTATTTTACTTATTTGACGCATTTGATATCCTTAAAAACTATTCTACATTGGAAATGTAGGAAAAATGGATTTATTTACCTTGTTTTTTATATAATTTTTTTAACTATTTTATCATTCCTTATTTTATTTAATGTTTATAATTGTTTGAATTATTTTACAAAGACATGTCTTCAAACAATTGGGTGGGATCCTACTGAGAATATTTATATCACACCAGGTTTACCCCTTTGGAAGTTCGTATACCTTGTTATGTATTTGGATGCAGGAACAGGCAAGGTTCCAAAGTGAGGCTGTGAGGTTTTTTTCAACTATATCTTAGTAGCTAGTGGTGAAATGGTGGGAGTTTTCCCATGCTATCTAATAGAGTTTCTATTTAAATTTTAGTTTTTTTTCTATAGGAATTTTACCTTGGAGATTGTTTAGCTAATTTGGAGTTGCATCACTTTTAATGTTTCCCTTTTTATCAGACATATATTTCTTATTTTTCTCCTCCATTGTTTATTACTATCATGTACATACATATATATATTATGTTTTCTACTTTAATTTGGTTGTAATCATTCCCTCTAGTTGTTGTTGATTCCTGGGTTCTCGGTGCCTGCCCATGGGGATTGAGAAGGCCCTTTGGGTATGTGATGGGTTGGGTCAGGTACCTATTTGTGAGGGTCTCTAGGTAGGTTCACCACACCTAACTCCATTACCTTTAATTTTTTATTTCTCAACCTATATATTCTTTCTTTATATCTTTTAAATGTGAAGAAATCTTCATTCTTTCTTTACCATTGATCTTTTAAATATTAACTCCTTTGTGAATCATGGATTTGTTTCTATTTTCAACTATTTTCTTAGATGAAATAGGCATATTTACTTTATTAATCAAATCACATACATTATTTTCAGTGATCTGCATATTCTTATTAAATTCTAGATGGTCTATCGATGTTGTTAAGTACTATTTATACAAATTCATTTTTTTATTCATGTGTTTAAACTATTTCTTTTTAGTTCTATTTGGATTCACTATTTTTTTCCTTTATCTTTCAATATATCCTTATATCTAGGTAACTATATCATGAACATAAAAATAATGCGGCTAGCCTATTTTCACCTACTACACAAATTTTTTATAGACTTTAGGTTACCCTTTTTTGTAACACTCTCTTGAAATTTTAGTTTTTATATTGTATTTCAATAACTATAAAAATCCTCATATCCTTTTCTTCAGTTGATTATTTTTTTAAATCAATATTAATTCCTTAAACTTTTATTTTCATGTAAAACATGAAATGGTCCATGAGGTGGAATTTCCTTTCATAGTAGACACATAACTTCTTTCTATGCGTGACATCATTTTTAGTTATCATGTTTCTCTTGTTAGGAGTATTATTCATATGTATTTTCTTTTATTTACTCCTCAAGGAAGACATATCTTTTTTTTGTACATCATATCTTCAATTTTTTTGGTATTCTCTTCAAATCATCTTATGATATGTGAGGAGTTGGTTTATACAAACACTCTTCTTCACTATGAATAATTTTTTTTCATGTCTCAAAAATGTTTTCATTAAACTAATTTATGTTCTTATAAGATAGGTTATGTTTCTATTGTGAATTTTTAATGTCCCATACCTCCTCAGTCCATTACATCACAAAAATATGGTGTTTCAGGTGTTCTGGGAGGCAATGGTGACTCGTTTTAGGAGTTTTCAAAAAATCTAGTTTTCCAATAGTAGGTTGTGTTGGTAGGTGGCGTTAGTAGGTGGTGTCTGTAGGTGGAATCGGTAGGTGGCATCGGTAGGTGGAATCGATGGGCGCATTGGTAGGTGGAGTCGGTAGGTGGCGTCGGTAGGGGTGTCGATAGGTGACATTGGTAGGTGTCATTGGTAAGTGTCATTGATAAGTGGAATCAGTGACTCGCCATCGATATCTTATGTCGATGACTAGCCATCCGTAGCATGCATCGATGACTAGCCATCCGTAGATCACATTAGTGACTCTCCATTGGTAGCTCACGTCAGTGACATTCCGTTGGTATCACACGTTGGTGACTCACTATCAGTATCTCGCATCAGTGACTTGCCTTTGGTGACTTACGTTAGTGACTCACCCAACAATGAGTCATTTCTTGCAGTTTTTCAAATTTTCATTCTTCTCTGATTTTTCTAAATTCGCTCCTTTAACATCTTATTTGACATAAAATTAGATTAAAACCAAGTTTGAATGTTTTTAAATCCATTTCAAAATATATAATGTATGTATTTAATTTACTAATTCCCCTGAGAACTTTAAAAGTCAAACAGAATGGTCTTGATCGTGATCTAGCATTAATGGACTTTGAAACTATTTTCCTCATAAATTAAGGATCTTGTATTTATAAAGCCGATATCCTTCCTCCCTTGTGAGTTTTCTCGCTACTCTTACAACTTAGTATCCCCAGAACCCTTCATCCCTAAGAAGTTGTGCATCAGTGCTACACCCATGGATCACAACTCCCTGGAGATTCCATCGACTTCTTGTGCACCCCTATTTTGGTTCTAGGACGAGTTTTCAATCGTCTTTTCTTCCAATTAGGGATCCATTCATATCTTTTATTTTTGCATCATATGGGGTGGGTGTAAGAATCTTCTCTTGTAAAGATATTAGAATTATGAATAAATAAATATAATCAAATCTATGTAATATCGATATACATGGTTTGGGGAAAAGTGACACATGATTATGTTTTATTTATTACTGATATTGTGATATATATAGGCTATATTCCTACTATAAACCATGAATATTGGTGGTCTGTGTTTGTGCACCTATAATGGCTTATGGTTGATTATTGTTGATCCTCTATGAATGATCGTATGAATATGAAATTGTTTAACCATGTATATTTAGTTAAATAAATGGATTCTATAGGTTAAAACATTCTCTATGCTAACCCTTGAATTAAAAAAGTATAATTAAAGAGTGTGTTTTTTCTAAATCTAAATACACATTTCCTTGTTGGTTTGGTTGTGTGTGTGGCCTGGTTCTATATTGTGCCTTATATGGTTGTGTGGTGATAGGGTTGAGAGAACGACTGTTGCTGGGGTGGTATGTGTAGTGTAATGTATTCTCAGGTTGAGACATTGACTGATTATGGAATGGATGGTCAGTGGTTGAGTAATGGGGCTACAGGTTCGGGTTTTGTTGTGTTTATGTTGCGGGTTTGATGGGTGTGTGTTGTAATATAGTGGGGTTGTCATGTTTGGTTGTGATGAGGTGTGTTGTGGGGTTTGGATATAAGTTGGGGGGGTTTCTTGTTAAGAGGAAGGACATAAAATAACGACTTTGAAGAATGATGATGGTATTGGATAGTATGGGTGTTAAATGGAGAGAAAGGGTGATTTAGGTTGTTTGGCTATTTGGTTGGTCACATGGTGTGATTGGTTACTCTTTTCCTTATGATAACTATTTATTGTGTTGTTCATATTAGTTTCCTAGGAGATAATGTATTGGATAAATTAATTGTTTAAAATATTTTGAAATGGTTGGGCTGGTTTGGCTGATGGAATGAATGTAGTTAACTATGAAAACATGAATGGGTGTAATCATGGAATAAGCATGAAACTGCATTAGTTCATCAGGCATTTCACCTTCTCAAAGTTATTTTATGTTGTTGTGATTTTTAGAGGTAGTGTAAGAGTTAGCAGTATCATAGGGTAGTTGATAGTTTTATTGAGAATCCATATATTGGGCTTGAGTGTTATATACTATATATATATATATATATATATATATATATATGCATACCTATATTTTCCTTGATTTTTATATGATCACCCCACCCTAGTAGAGCATTATGAGCCAAACACCCTCATTTTCATGGGAGATGGTGCTTTTCCCAAACATCCTGATGGGAGGATAGATGGCTTCCCACCCGCTCTTCCCTGCCCCCTCTACAATGTGGTGTTATCCCATGATCCTTTAGAGAGGTTTTTGTTTGTGGGGCCCAGGTGTGTGTGGCAGAGTTCTCATTTCCCAGGAATTTTCAAGATGAGATGTGGTGTGGTATGTGGCCTTGGTGTCTATGGGCTAGATGTGGTGTGGATTGTGGCCCAGGTGTCTGTAGGCAGGATGTGATGTGGTATGTGGCCCATGTGTGTGTGGTCAGGTTGTGACGTGGTACTTTTATAAGAGGTGGGAGTGCTAGGATATTTTCTATTATGGTGTGAAAGAGTCTAATCGGTGGAAAAGTGGTGTAGGGTACCCTTTCATTGATGTTCTTACTATATTACTTTACATTACTTTCACTTCATGGTGAGTGTTCCATGGTGAGGTGGGAATGGCTATTATACCTTATTAGGTTTTTTCAGTTTCTGTTGTTTTTATCACATGGGAATTAGTATGCTTCTTCACTTTTGAATGAGAGACTTCAGTTTTTCCTTCGGAGTATACTTGAATTCTCACCTTATGTTATAAAATTTCTTTCAGGTTTCTAGGAAAACTATAGGGACCACGTTGGGAATTACTAGCTCAAAATTTGGGACAGTTTCCATGTCACTAGTGTGATTTGTTCTTTTGGTACTTAATTTGGATTTTTATTTTATTTCTAGCAGTTTTAATTTAAACATGCACGTGGTATGGATTTTGGATATATATATATATATATATATATATCTGTGTGTATGTGTGTGTGTCATGGAAATGTTTTAAGGTTGATACATCTTATCTCATGATCTTGGTTACTGTGAAAAAGTTAATGCCTCCCATTTTGTGATATTTTTATACCCTTGGTGTTGGTTTCCACCCGAGGGCCTACTAGAGGTGGGACTCGGGTGTCATTATTTATCTTCCTTCATTAAAATCTCATGAGGGGCATCATTGGGAGGAGGGTTATGATAAAATGGTATCAGAGGTGATGGTTGAGCGATAGGATGATGTTTAGAGTTAGGAATAGTTAGGATTGTAGGGGTTGGTAGGGAAATAGTGTTATGTGATCTTGGTGTGTGACATAGGCTAGGGAAGACCAACTTGGACACAATATTTTAGGTCCCTTGTGATTCGATACAAGGACTCTAAGCCTATCGAATGACCAAGTGAGGCTACAACATTACAGGGTAAAGACCCTAGGAATGGTATATGCATCATAATGACTTGTTTTCTTTTATGAATTGGGTTTTTTTGGGGATTTTTAAATGGGTAAAAAATGATTTAAAATGGAATTTAAATAGAATTTCATACTAATTGGGATTAGGAATTCCTTGTTTACCTTTCAACTATGGCACCTAGTCATCATCTACATGTAGTACAAGCAGTGTGGGCTCAACAGACTAACCTAGATGATCTAAGAAGAGTTAAACCAATGGAGGAGTATGACCATTGGTAGAGAATGTTATGTTATTTCCAGAGATAGACTCTAGCTAAGTACGATGGGGGAATTTTAGACATAGAGATATAGAGTTAGATCAATGATCTTGGGATCACCTTAATCTTTATCCAAGATCTAACATAGTACTGGGTTCCGTTGGTAGTGATCCAGATGTGTGGATTTGTGCATCAGTGGTGGATGTTGTACTTGGTATAGAGTAAAGAGGATGATGTTCAGTGGGGTGACTATGAGAAGGAGTTCCGAGAAGAATTCCTTTCATCCATCATGAAGTTTAAGAAGAGGCAAGAGTAACTCTTCCTTTAGTAGGGGAGTATGTCGGTGCAGAAGATGGGGATTAAATTCAAGTATCTCTTCCGGATGAGGATTCTCAAGTTAAACACCTAAAGGAGGCACTTATTCCTTCTCTATTGTACACGGTTACTCCCTTTACCATGACGACATACCTATAGGTCTAGAAGAATTTGGAGGTAGTTGATAGGATGCACTCATGGGGAGGTCTACCGTAAGAGGGAAGTTAGCCTAGTTTTTCGAAGGGCAAGGTTATCAGGAGAAAATCTTATGTGCTAGGGACTTTGAGGTTCTTGAAGGTGAGGTGGTGGCCTCAGTAGCATTCGTTTCAATCTTTTGATCCTCGTGTCTATCCTGCAGGCCAGGGGCCAGTGTGCTTTATCTCTAGAGTCCATGGGAATATTTAGAGTCAGTGCCCAGAAGCCTCTCAAGCTCATTATGGTGTAGGTGGGCATGTTTAGCACCCGCAGTAGCAGTGATTGCCAGAAGGGCAGTTCTGGTAGTAGTAAAAGTATCCTCACACTCTATTGAGGGGAGACGGAGTAGGAAGGGGCCGACCTCAGGGTGTTTCTTAGGGACCTCAACCCAGGCATGGTTTAGGGGGCGGTTGTTAAGAGTGGGTTAGTGGAGCTAGGCATGGTCATTTTCACACTGTAGAGGTAGTAGTTCTAGAAGGGTTGGAGGTCATTCGACATACGATAAGTTTTTCCAATTCTCTTTCTTGAAGTTTGTTTGATTCATGAGCTTCACACTCCTTTGTTTCACCCAGTCTATCTTATGCTCTGGGACTTGATGCAGAGAGGCTTCACATTCCCTTGTTGTTGAGTATTCCAGTCAGAGGTTAGACTAGATTGTTTGATATATGTCGGAGATATAGACTAATGATGGGGATACATCGGTCTTGTGGGGATATTTTCACGTTATAGATGCAACCGTAATATTTAATCATTATCATTTACTAGATGTACTATGTGAAATATGTTATAAACTACTTCCAAAAGAGAGTAATGTGTTTAGAAGTGGATGGACAGTGTGTGGATTTCATTGGCGAGCAGAGTTGTCAGATGGGCAGTCAGTGTTTGGGTCCCCTTCTTTCATTGATGTTTGAGATGTCAGTGGAATCGATAGATGCTGAGATGGAGAAGGTTCCTAGTTTTTTGGGTAATTATTCAATGTCTTCCCCAAGAAGGTTGTGACTCTACCCCCTCAATGCAATGTTGAGTTCGGGATAGACTTACAGCTCGGTGATTCTCTTGTTTTGATGGATCCTTAACGGATGGCACCTTCAGAGCTACAGAGGTTAAGAATTCAGATAGATGATCTGATGAAGAAGGAATTTATCTAGCCTAGTGCGTCATCATGGGGTTGTCCAACATTGCTTTCAAAGAAGGCTTGTGATGGTTTGAGGTTGTGTATAGACCACTAGAGGTTGAATCAGGTAACGATCAAGAACAATTACCCTCTCCCAACGATAGAAGATCTTTTTGACTAGTTTTGGGAATAAATTTGGTTCTCGAAGATCAATCTATAGTTTGGGTACCACCAGTTAAGGGTGAATGAAGGTGATATCTCAAAGACTACCTTTTGGTTCAATTATGGGCACTTTGAGTTTATTGTTGTGATGTTCGGTGTTATGAATGCACAATCCATTTTCATGGATCTCGTGAACTCTATCTTTCATGAGTTCCTAGATCTGTCCATCATCATATTCATAGATGATATACTTATCTACTTGAAGTCATAGGAGGATCCTACTAAGAATCTCTGGACTTTCTTGGAGGTTCTTCGATGCCACCATCTCTATGGGGAGTTTTCCAAGTATAAGTTCTAGACAAGAGAGTTATATTTACTTAGACAAGTTGTGTCATAGTAGGGTGTAGCAATGGACCCGTCAAAGGTCGAGGTAGTTGTTTCTTGGTAGCACTGAATAATGTTTCATAGGTTAGAATTTTTATCATTCTATAAGGCTATTACTACATATTTTTACTTGATTTCTCTTGATTCACAGTTGTGTTGATGTCTTTGACTAGGAATTACTAGGATTTTGTGTGGATTGAATAATTTTAGGTAGCATTCGGCTATCTAAAGGGGAATTTGGTCAGTGCTCAGGTGCTCCAGTTTCTAGATGAGGGAGTAATGTTTGAGGTGTTTTGTGATGCTTCCCTTACAAGCTTGGGATTTGTGCTGATGCAATAGCAGGGAATTAACTCTTATGGGTCTAGGTAGTTATATCCTCATGAATGTAACTATTCCACCCATGATCTGGCGCTAGCGGTTTTTGTGTTCGTACTGAAGTTGTGGAGATATTACCTCATTGGGGAGGTATTTTTGGTATTCACATATCACTGGAGATTCAGGTATATCTTTTTCCAATGATATATGGATTTTTAACAGTGAATGTGGATGAAGTTTCTTCAAGATCATGATTTTCAGATCTCTTACACCTTTTGGAAGGGGAATATTTTGGGTGATTATTTGAGTAGGAAGTCAGAGGAAGAGATTGTTTGGGAATCTATGGATCCTTGGAAGTTGATAGAGGAGTTGGAATCCTTGCAGTTAGATATAAGAATGGATGGTGGTACAGGTTGTCTGCTTTAGATGACGGTATAGTCAACTCTAATGTAGCAGGTGGAGGAGTCTTAGTAGGGAGACTTGGAGGTAGTGGTGATGCGCGATTACATTGACTAGGTTGATGCTCTGGATGGATGGTCGGAGGATGGTCTGAATCAGATGATGTTTCATGGGAGGATATTTCTTCCAGTGGAGATGCATGAGAGTGTTCTATGTGAGTTTCAAAGCTCACCCATAGTAGTGCACCCTTAAGTTTCCAAGATGTATTGTGTCCTAGGGATGTAGTTTTAGTAGACCAAAATTAATTAGATAGTGGCATAGTTTGTGGAGGAGTTCTTAGTGTGCCAATAGGTAAAGGTTGAGTACTATGTTCCTGGTGGATTGCTTCATTCCCTAGGTGTCCTCGAGAGGATGTGGGGTGACATCTCAGTGGAATTCATCACAGGTTCAATAAGGACTCAATGAGGATGATATGAGATCTGGATAGTGGTGTATCGACTACCAAATTAGGCTCACTTCTTAGCAATTAGGGAGTCGGACGCAGTGGATTCCTTGGCCAAGAGGTATGTTGATGAGGTGGTGCGGTTTCATGGAGTTATGATATCCATCATCAAAGATCATGATATGTGTTTTACCTCGCGAGTATGGAAGGGATTGTAGTATTATTTTTTCACTTAGTTAAGCATTATCACTACTTTCCACCCTCAGAAGGATGGACAGATAGAGAGGACCATCCTATCATTGGAGTACATGTTGTAGGTATGCGTCTTGGACTTTAGTGGATCTTGGGTATGAAACTTTACCTTGTTGGAGTTCTCTTACAATAAAAGGTATCACTCTTCCATTGGCATGGATTTAATTGAGGCATTGTATGGGAGACTGTGTTGTTAACCCTTATGCTAGAAAAAGGTTGGGGATGAAACTGTTCTTAGTCCGGATGTGATGCATAATATGATCAAGAAGGTGCATCTTGTTCGTAAGATGATGAAGACAGCACAGAACCGGAAGAAGTCATATGTCGATCGCATGAGGAGGCCCTTGGAGTTCATGGTTTGGTACCACGTGTTCTTAAAGTTTTCCCATCTACATAGGTAATGGAGGTTTGGCAGAGGGATCAAGATTTCTCTGAGTTTCATTGGACCCTTTGAGGTTTTGGGGCAAGTTAGCGAGGTGGCATAGCAGTTAGAATTTCCATCATAGTTGGAGAGGATACATGAAATATTTTACATCTCTCAGCTTCTTTGATATCATCAGGATGAATCCAACGTCATTGACTATGGATATTTGGATATCAAAGATGACGTGACATACATGGAGTGGCCAGTAAATATCTAGGATCATCAAGAGAAGGTGTTTCATGAGTAGACCATTCCTTTGGTTCACGTGTTATGGAGGCATAGTGGCCTCAAGGAGAGTAATTGGGAAACATATATGTAGATGTGTTCCCAATACCCTGAGTTTTTCTGAGTTTTTTCTTATTTTCATTTACCTTTTAAAGTGATGCTTAAACCTTGTTCTCTATGATATGAATTATTTTCTTGTTATGTGATGTGTGATGAAGTCCTAACATGTGGAAAGGGGAGGACCTGATTTCTAATCTAGAAGAATTAATTGAGATGTTATTAAACCTCTGAGGTACAGTTAGTGCCACCCATAGCGGATAGTATCTTGACATGGATGGAGGAATTACCTATGTTGTATGTTTAGGATAGTGTGGTTGTTGTGCTTGTGTGGTGTGTCGTGGGGTCAGTTGGGGTAGTATATGTTAGTGGAGGTGTTTCTAGATTTTGAGGGTCCCCACTATTTTTCTAATAATACTAGTTGGTTTAGCATTGACTTTGATGTCATAGTGGTGTTTCAACTATAGCTAGATCCTTGAGAGGTATCTCACAAGGTGGTTATTCAGACCCCTATTTTTCTTCTGGGTTGGTTTTGGATTCTTGAGGATGATAATAGTTTGATAGGTATCTAATGTAATGGAACGGACCTCCCTAGACCATTACTTTGAAAAAATATTGTGTTTAAGGTGTTTTGGGAGGCAGTGGTGACTTATTTCAGCAGTTTCCCAAAAATCTTGTTTTCCAACAGTAGGTGGAATCAGTAGGTGGAGTCAGTAGGTGACATTAGTCGGTGGCATTGATATGTGGCATTATTAGGTGGTATCGGTAGGCACGTCGGTAGGCGGTGTCAGTAGGTGGCATCTGTAGGTGGGGTTGGTTGGTGGCATTGGTAGGTGGCATCGGTAGGTGGAATCGATAAGTGGTATTGATGAATCGTCATTGGTAGCTCATGTTGGTGACTCACCATAAGTATCTCATGCCGGTGACTCGCCATCAGAAGCTCGCGTCGATGACTAGCCATCAGTAGCTCGCATCGGTGACTCTCCAGCAGTAGCTTGTGTTAGTGACTCGCCATCGGTAGATCATGTTGGGTACTTACTGTTGGTAGCTCTCTTTGGTAACTCGTGTCGGTGACTCCCCTAATGGTGAGTCATTTCAAACAGTTTTTCAAAATTGCAGTTTTCTATAGTTTTTCTAGATTAACCCCTTTAACATCTTATTTAACTTAAAATGAGTTTAAAACCAAATTTTAATGTTTTTTAAGTTGTTTAAAAGGATATAAAGTATGTCTTTAGTTTTATAACACCCTTGGGACTCTTAACAGTCAAATGGTGTGGTCTTGATCATGATCTGACTTTAATGGACTTTGAAACTATTTTCCCCATAGATTTAGGATCTAACCTTTCTAAATCTGAGGTCCTTCCTCCCTTGTGTGTCTTGTATATACTCTTTATAACGAGCATCCCTAGAACCTTTCTTCCCCAAGGAACCATGTGTCAGTGTTACACCTATGGATCGCATCTCCCTGTAGGTTTTTCCTGCTACTTGTGCACCCTTGTTTTGGCACCAAGATGAGTTACTAGTCTTCGTCTCTTTTGTTTGTGCATCATGTGGGGTGGGTGTTTGAATGTTATCTTGTGAAGATAGCATAATTACAAATAAATAAATCCAATTAAATATATTTAATATTGATATACAGGGGTGGGTAAATGTGATACATGCTTATGTTTTATTTTTTATTTATATTTTGATCTGTATAGGCTATATGCCTACTGAAAATCACAGTTGTTGGTGATCTTTGTTTGTGCACCTACAATGGCCTATGGATAATTATTGTTGATCCTATATGAATGAATGTATAAATATTAAATTGTTTAACCATGTATATTAGTTTAAATAAATGGATTCTAAAGTATTGAACCTTCTCTTTGATAACCCTTGAATTATCAAAGTTTAATAAAAGAATATGTGCTTACTTAATCTGAATATACCTTTCTTTATTGGTGTGGTTGTGTGTTGTATGTGGCCTTATTCTGTATTGTTCCTTGTGTGGTTGTGTCATGCTAGGGTTTATATCATGATTGTTTTTGGGGAGGTATGTGTAGTGTAATAGAATCTTTGGTTGAGTGATTGACAGATTATAGAATGGATGGGCAGTGGTTGAGCAGTGGGCTATAGTGTTGGGTTATGCTATCATTATGTTTCTGGTGTGATGGGTGTGGTGTTGTTATATAGTGGGGATATCAAGTTTGGTTGTGATGAGGTGTGTTCTAGTGTTGGGATATTAATTGCGGGTTTACTTATTGATAGGAAGGAAAGGGGAGAATGACTTTGAAGATAGATAATGGTAGTGGTTGGTATGGGTGTGAAAAGGATAGGAAATGTGAAGTAGGTTATTTAGTTGTGTAGTTTGTCACGTTGTGTGATTGGTAACTCTTTTACTTATGAGAACCATTTCTTTTGTTGTGCCAGTTTTTTACCTGGGTGTTAGTGGGATGGGTAAATTAATTTTTTAATAGATTCTGAAATGGTTGGGTAGGTTAGGCTAATGGAATGAAAGTAGTAAAATATGACAACATGAATGGGTGTAATCATGGAATAAGTATGAACCCACATTAGTTCATTAGGGATTTTAACTTCTAAAAAAGATTTTGTGTTATTGTAATTTTTAGAGGTACCGACAGAGTTGGCAGTATCAGGGGGTGGTTGATAGTTTGATTGAGAACCCATAGCTTGGTATTGAGTTTCTGATACTATATATATATATATACCTATATTTTCCTTTTGTTTTCTATGCGCACCACACCCTAGTTGAGCACTATGTGTCTAACACCCCCATTTTTATAGGGGATGGTGTCTTTCCCAAACCACCTGATGGGAGGATGGATAGTTGGCCACCTTCTCTTCTATAATCCCTCTTCTAGGCGGTGTTAGCCTAATATCATTCGGTAAGATTGTGGTTTGTGGGGCTCAGGTGTGTGTGGATGAGTTGTGGTTTCAAGGGTGTTTTTGGGATGATATGCAGTGTGGTATGTGGCCTAGGTGTCTATAGATAGGATGTGGTCTGTTATATGGCCTAGGATTTTGTGCAAAGGATGTGATGTGGTATGTGTCCCAGGTGTGTGCGGGCGGGTTGGGATGTGGTACTTTCAGAAGAGGTGGTAGTGCTAGGACTTTTTCCATTAGGGTGTGATAGATGATAATCAGTGGGAAAGTGGTGAGGGGTACCCTATCATCAATGTTCTTACTATATTACTTTACTTTACTTACGTTAATTTGTGAGCCTGCCTTGGTGAGGTGGGGATGTCTAGTATTCCTTGTTAGGTGCTTTTGGTTTCTGTTATTTTTCACATAGAGGTATTAGTATGCTTCTCTACATGTGCATGAGAGACATTGGTTTTTCCTACTGAGTATAATTTTACGCTCACCGTAAATTATAAAACTGCTTTCAGGTTTCCAAGAGGACTACGGGGACCATGTTGAGCATTACTAGCTTAGAAATTGGGACATTTTTCGTGTTGTTGCTTAGATTTTTTTTGTTACTTACTTTAGAGTATTATTGTATTTCTAGCTATTTTACTATAAACATGCATGTGGGATGTATTTTGGATTCTTTTTTATATATAGTTATTGGATATTTTTTGAGGCTTATATATCTTATCTCTTAATCTTGGTTACTATAAAAAGGGTAATGCCTCCAATGTTGTGAGATTGGTATACCCTTGGTGTTGATCTCCACCCCAGGGCCTACTGGAGGAGGGACTCATGGGTCATTATCTCCCTTCCTTCATTTCCAGCTTAGGAGTGTAATATTTAGAGGAAGGGGGTGGTGATTTAAATCATCTTCTGTATAAAATAATTCTTATTTACATTATATTTTATCCCATAAATTTTTTACTTCTATAACTTCCATAGATTTACATGTTATACCAACATTCTATATCCCCATGCTCAAATATTAATCATCACTAGTAATGACCAATATATATTCTTTTTCTTTCTATAGTAGTAGTCTTGATAGATTATGTAACTTTATGTTTTGTATTAGAAACTATATTATTTTAACTATGTTTTGGGGATCTTCTCTTGTTACTCCTTATAAAATTCACCCTTGATGAAGTGGTGGATTTCTTAGTTTTTTTTGTTCCGACATATTTGTCCAAAATTTTATCTATATTCTATACTATGTAGAAAAATATCTTCAGTGAAAATAGATTTATCTAGAGGATGGGTCACCTTTTTTCATGAGCATGCAGTAAATGGGTATTCATCGTATCTCAAGATCTTCTTGTTACTAGAGAGTGTATTTTTAGAGACAGGTATTTTAATAGTACCACTTATGGTATCCCTTCTCCTTTTAGCAATATATAAATATTCTACTTGGTTTTTTTACATATTTTTCATCTTTACCTCTAAATCATGGTGTTTCTAGTTTAGATAATTCTTCTATTATTTATAAAATCTCACCCCATACATTGAATCTTTAACTTTAAAATTTTGTCTTCATGCATATGACATACCTCTAGTAGGGAATTATCTTACTCATTAATTTTATTTTATTTAACCCCAAAATACCTTTTAAGTTTAACCTCAATACATATGACTTACCACTTATATAGAATTATCATTCCATTTTATTTTGTTTTCTTTAACCTCTATCTAAGCATCATTGACATTAAGAAAGGTTCTATATAGTTCTAGGATGAATTGATCACTTCTTTAATCAAAACTTTATCATAAACAATAATTACAATATTCTTCAATCAAGGAAAATATTGCATTTCAAAGTGATACTGATTTTTGTTCAACTTAAACTATTTTTTTATGAGTGTTACACCTACATAACATTTTAACTAATGCATCTTCCACTAAATCAAATTCATAATCTAGTTGAGTTTTTCAACATGTTATTATTTTATAAAAGAAGATATGTGAGTGAAAACCTCAATAGGAATTTTATTCATAATTGTTGAATTCTATGTAGAGATATTCAATAGATATACTAGACTCATACTCATCCTAAATAGAACTTATTTCATCAAACGAATCATATTCAATAGATTTAACATAATAAGTACCATTGTGATTATATTCAGATAGTGGTTGATCCTCTTTCACCTTTGAAATCTTTTACAAATTATTTACCTTTTTTTTCTTCCTATTTTTCATAGTATTGTTTGAAACATCTATTTACAATTTAACATGGATTTAGACTATGTTTTATAGTTTATATTTTTCAATTGATCAAATATGAACTTCATATATTATGATTAAAAATACCATGACATAGAAATTATACTCAACTAGCATGAACCTTGTGCTTTTACACCAATTGAAGTGTCCAATAATAGATGTTGGCGCACCAAGAGGGGGTGAATTAGTTTATACCTATTTTTTTAAAAATCAATTACTTTTATAAACTTTAATCAAATTTAATATTTTTACCTCTATTCTTAGTTAAGATAAGAGGATATTTTTATATTTTTACCTAGCACATAATAACATATGAAATAAATGAAATAATGTAAATGTAATCATGCCATAATTTTACAGGGTTCATCCCAATCATAGAAAATCTACTCCTTGATGAGTTAATTTATTCATCCTAAGCCCTTGATTTTACCACTTGTGGATAAAAGTGATTATAATTTTTGTTGAGAATTATCCATCCTCTACTCAACACTCGTATTGCCTAATTTTTCACTAAAGGAAACCATAGGTCCATTTTGACATCCACTTCCCTAGGATAGTTTATTACTTACACGACATTTCTCTATGATTCCCAATATTCTAATGGATTTATATTGAATTACATAGTCTTCATAGTAGTTTTTATTCTAGAAGAACCAGATTTAATTTTCCTCCTTCTATAATTTTTTAAATATGATCAACAACCTATTATGTGATTATGCTATATGAAATAATATAATCTTATTTCTCAATAAAATATTTGAATTTCTTTATATGATTAATGCAGCTAATTTTAACTTAGTCTCTATAAACAACCAAGTTACCTAACCTTATAGAATATTAAGTTCACTGGTTTATCTTTAAAATAAAGTCGAGGTCTTCAACTACTAATTGTAGATTTATAGAACTACATAAACATCAAAATTACTCAAATATTCATCATATTCTTTATTATTCTTCATCCTTGTCCTCTATAATCTCTGGTATCATAGGAACAAGTCTATGAAATTATTTCTCATTATTATTCTTCTTTTACTTATTCTTACTTCAACTCAATAGATCTAGTCAACAGAAACAAGTTATATTTTTCTTCCTTGATACGTAGAGGATTATTTTTCACAGAGTAGTATCAATTTATCAATTATCTTACTCAAGAGTACTCTCTATTTCTTCTCATGATATTAAATTTCCCATTATACTTATTCTCTTTTATATTTGGTATCACAAAATATATTTTATATATTTAGAATATAGAAAATATTCAATCAATCTTGGTTCTGTTATCTCTAAATATTTTCCTCAACCTCTTCACTTGGTCCTATTCACATGATCATATAATATTCTATTTTTCATAATTTATTTTACACATAGTATTTAAAATAATACAATTTTCCTTATTTTAAATCATTTAGTGTCATCTTAATAAATCCCCATTTAATTTTATTTAATAATATTGCAATGATATTATTTAAAATATCTTACAAGATCTATTAATAATCAATCTCTTCATATATATGAAAAATATAAAATAATAATAATTTCACAGCATGCCTCATTTATTCATGGAATGAGTGTATCATAAATACTAGTATATGATTCAACTTCATTCTCTAATTTTCATATTGCATCTCATATTAATATTCTTCTTCTCTGTCTTAAAGACCCACTTGTCACTAATTTTTATTGAGTCAATAATAATTTGTGGTATATAAATCAATGAAGTTTAGCTCCATCATCACTTGATTTTGTAAGCATGTCATATATATTTATGTGGGGATATTATACTATATGATTCTGAAATATTTAAAATTATACTAAGTAATTTACACTTACAATATCAAGAAAGGACCCTTATGGACATATAAAATGACCCTTACATGCTCAGGGTTGTGTTTTTTCCTTTTTATATTTACAATATCTTCAACATAAATGACCCTTATAGAAATATAAAATAACCATTATGGAACATTTTATGTCTCTTCCTTTGTCAATTTTACAAATCACTGATGACCCATTCAGAAATGTAAAACAACCCTTTTGGAGTGTCAAATAAACCTTATAGAATTTTGATCGATTGTATGAAAATCCTAACAACCCATAATGAATTCAAATCACTATTATATATTTTTCACCCCTTTTTCATTTTGACAACCAACTGCTCTGGATAAACCCTATGGAATACTGGGTTCCTTAAGGATCATCTTTTATTTTATCACATCTTTGATGAGCATTATTTTTTTTACTGTTTAATGAACCTTACAAACTCTAGGATAACCTTATGTAGTTATATAGTGATCCTCATGATGTTTAAGAAATAACCTAATATTATTACATTTATCTCTATAATGAACCTTAAAAATTTATGACTCAACCTTACAAATTCCATGAGATAACTTTATAAAGATTCCTTATTTTTTTCATCTAGTTTTACCATATAAAGAATAATTGAACCATATATAATTCATTCCTTTTCCATTTTCTAAAACTTATTCTCATGGAAAACCTTATGAAGTCATATGATCAACCTTATAAAGTCTAGTAGAGTTCATAACTTTATCAAATTCATCAAAACCTATAACATCCAAAATTGACATAAAATAAATGAAATTATTTCAAAGACTTGTCCAAAAAGTTATATCAATTCAAAAAAACATCTAAAAGATTTTAATTACCTATTACATTAGTTTTTATACTCAATTTTCCATGAATCATTTATTTAACTTCAACACATCTTTTTTTGTCCCAACTCTTCATAAGTTGTATAGACACCAACTTATATACCTCATTATAAATTATTGTATAAATTACTTCTAATATAACTAGAACATGTATTTCACATGAAAAAATTCTCACCAATCATCAAATATTATAACTTCTCACCAAGAAGAAAATCAACTAGACTAACTTTATAATATAAGATTGGATCTAAATAATGCAATGATAGCTACTCACCTATGTTCAATGAGATATTCCTCTACAAACTAAGCTCAAAATACATTAACATTCCTTTAAAAAAATTTATATTGAAAAATAATACAACATAATCTCTATTAATCCATTTTATTTCTTCATACAAGTTGGTACACAATGACCAGAAACATATTCTTTCATGTGCATACAATGTTATGTTTTCAGGGGTGTGTGCCACACCATCATGGATTTCACTCTTTTATGTTTTTCATGTACATAAACATTATAATATAATTAATAAGTATGTTTAGGTGATTTTAATAATCTGAAAAATTAATTTGAATAATCCCTACCCACATACATAGAATGGGTTTCGATGTATGTGGGTAGACCTTCATGTTTTCTTTTAGGCATAGGTACCACTAGTATATGGACACATGGTTTGGTTGTAATATTTCATGGAGGCCAAGGATTTATTATGGAGGATTATTTTCTATGGTTCAGAGGCCATGCTATTACTTTTGAGTTTTTTCTCATTATTTGTAATGGAAATTAAGATGTATTTATATTTATATGAAGATGCATATTATTCATTATATTTTTCATTGCTTCTCAATTTATTTTATGTATCAAATAAACTATTTTACTAATATATATTTTTGGTTGTTCCCTATTAGATCCTTGTTTATGTCTATAGGTTTTTGGGGTTCCTTTCATACAAATATTTTATTCTGAATTTTCTATCAATTTGGGCATGAACCTTGGGATTTACCTTTTGAGGGAATATTCTCCCCATGATTATATTATGCTTACACTTCTAGTATTTAGTCACTAGAATAAATAATTTTATGTTTTAGGCCTTGTATAATACTAACTCTAGTCTCATTCAAGTTACTTGGTATGGGGCGTTACATTTTTACATACACTATATATGTGCACATTATTGGAGTGTGTGTGTGTATGTGTTTATTCAACAAATAATGGATTTTTTATTGTATTTTTTATGGTTTGTATGTCTGTTGTGACTGTATGGAATGTGACTTGCATAAATTAGCTTTTGATATATTTATCTAGTTGATCTTATTATTCCAAATTATTTATATTTTTTATCATTGATTATATTATATTATTTATAATTTTGATACTGAGGTAATAGTCTCGCCATGATACTTTGAAACCTCTTTCCACTAGTAGATAAGACATGGCATATAAGGAAGTGTTCCTGAGGTGATCTGGTATCCTAAATAAGGAATTTTGGTTAGGTTACTATAACTTTTACATACCATTAGGCCTAAATGTGATTATGTTATTAAAAATTACATTAATTATGGTTATTTAAATTCTAATTTCAATTCCAATAATAATATATTATCCCATAATAAATTTTCATTGAAACAACTGATGATATTATATTTAATGATTATTATACTATATTTTTTAGTTATACTACTAATATAATTTATAAAATATTAAAATATATTACTCATTAACTTATAGTTTTTGAACATGGTGTATTTATTAAAAATAAATCTATTTTGCATAATATTTTATTGGTTCAAAATTCGGTGCTCCTCAATTCTTGAAATCATGTCATTCTATGTTTGTCATTGAAAATTGATTTATATAAAACTTATGGTTGTGTTTATTATTCCTTACTTTTATAAATTTAACATGCTTCTAATTTTTTATTTAAGTTTATATGGAGGTTCATATCAGGTATTAAATTAGTAAAATTTTATTTCATTATTAATGGTGAACTTTATGATTTATTTTTATAACCCCTTATCCACATATATTTTCACAATGTTCATGTAATATATATATATATAAGACATAGATAATTCACTTTGATAAAAATTATGTTATTTTTTACCTTAAAATTCATTGGCTCGAGATATTTAATCTTTCTTATGTTGATGATCTATTCTTATTTTCGAAATATAATCATTGTTTCTAAAATATTTCAAAGAGAGGTTTTGTTTATTTTTTCATTGTTATTAAACTACCCATTAATGATTATAACAAACATGTATTCTTTATGTTTACAAATTTGTATACTAGATAAATATTTTTTGATATTTTTGAATTTAAAGATTATTTTTATTTAGGTTACCACCTACCTTTAATGTAACACCCCAAGATCTTACGGTATGCCTCTTTTTAAATTTAAATTCATTGACATTGTACATTACAGATAACACTAAGTCTAAACAAATGATTAAATATTATTATAGTGATAGTTATTTTAGTGACCTGACCCTAGATAGCCTATAGATGATGTATTCTATCAATTACATTGGCATGATTATAAGGAATCAAAACCTAAAGAACTAGAGACTTGTGTAGTCTTGGTAAACCAGATACATAAATGAGTTTTGTATTATAAATTAAGAAACTAATTATAATATGATTTTTCTTCTTTCTAAATAAATAAAATCAAGGATAACTCTAATCCATCTAGTAAATCTCTACATATATTTCATATAATGCTTCTTGGATTCGTGGGGAAAGAAACATAATAACGGTGATATCAAATTCCTAGTAATGGAAAAATATAGTGGAATAAATAATCAATCAATGAGAATAATAATCATTTCATGGTAAATAACTGAACACCCATACCATGTAATAAACAAACTAAGAAGTAAATTAATAAACAATATAGAAAGGTAATAATTTCCAGCACATCCCATTCAAATATCTAGATAAGAAAAAATAAATATGGAATGATATGAAACTAAAACACATGTCATTTAATCAATGAAAAAAATAAATTGTATCCATAGATATGTTGATGCATAATCTCATGGATGAATAATAACTAAAACTAAATTAGGGAAAAGTTGGATTTTTGGACTCCATGTTTCTTAGGTACATAGAACCATTACTGCCAAGACCTTTCACATGACAGTTTAGCATATTGAGTAAAAACTCATCTAAAGTGTCTATCCAACTAACTCGTCCCATGACATTATTGATTCATTGAGGGGTTATCTATAATAAGTCCCCACTCATGTCATACCATTCCAAAACGTTACTCATCTATCAAGTAATCAATTTAACAATGTTCCTTATCAAATATCTATATGGAGTATAAGATATAAAATTATCAATATTTCCCCAAATAATCAAATAACATTCAAAATACACACCGTATGAAAAATGGTATACAGTTTAGGAAAGAAATATATCCATGGTTAATAAAATAGATAATTAAGGGAAATTTAATGTGAAATGATCATAAGATATTGAATATTTCAAGGTGACTAATAGATGAATCATGAAAGATAATATAATCCATAACCAAATCAATCATAAACCATCCAGATGAAGAATGAGGATTTTATTAATAAATAATATCCCAAGTGGAGTAAAATAACGGTTTTTTGTCATTGATCAATAGAAATATTATAAAAATATCTTTTAAAAACATTATTGAGGAAAATATCCTTTTATTATGAAAAACCTTTTAGATAACCTTTTCTTTGAAAATCAATTTGAAAATATTTTATTTAGAAAGTAACATTTTACACATGAAGAGGAATTTTCAATGAAATGATGGCAGTTAAATATGTACAAGATATATGAGGTAAAAATAACATTCCTTTTCCATGGTTAAAGGATATAAAAATGACTTGTGCGGAAAGAGAGAAGAATATTCCTTTAAAAATATTGGTAAAATAAAAAAAGGGTAAAAATGTCTTTTAAAAATCATTATGAAAAATTAATTGAAAACATTTTAAAAAAACATGGTTTTTAGAAGAAAACATGTTCTCTGACTAAGAGTGAACTAATGATAGATTTTTTTAAAAAACTTTTTCTAAAACTTTTTAAGTACCAAAGAGTCTAAAAATTGTATTAATACTTTAAAATTGTAATTAATAACCGGATTAGATAAAATTAAAGGTTTTATTGAACAATGGTCATATAATTTCCTCAAATGGAAATACCATTGAATGATTATTAAAGTTATTGTTGTGGAAAATAATCTTTATACATTCTAAAGTGTCTCATACCACATTAAAACATCTCAAATCATAATACTCATGATGGAATAAAAATAAATCAATGGCCAAAATATCATTAAGAAAAAAAGGATTAATGATATAATATAACAAAAGGTGTATTATATACACTACACAAAATAATTAAGTGCTGAACATGACATTTATCTAACAGATGTAAAAAAGTGAGATGAAAATCCCTTACCTTGTGTTTCCTTTCGAGTGAACATCCTTTAAATTCCTGTATAATAAAATTATGTCAATTACCTACTTGATTCAGAACCTTTTTTATGTTTATCATTACTTTTATTTCACTTATTACCATGATGTATACAACTACTTAAAAAATTATGTTTATGTCGGTTTCTTTGACCAAATTCAGTTTACGAGTCAAAAACAACTTTTGTATGTCAACTATGGTAAAATAATTCATTATATAACATTTCAAGAAAAATAATCATGACATAATTATCATATTTTTACATATATTATACATTTAAAACCATTCATTAATTATGGTTATAAAAAATGAAACAACGTTACACTCATGGAGACGGTAGGTCATATGTACGCATGAATAAGGTTCCCATTTTTCAATGGTCATTATGGAAAGAAGGTAAGTAATAATATATATTCCATAATGATCATTATATCATAAATACAATATTATTTAATCATATATACTTATATATATAATTCTTGTGATGTAAAATGAATCACATCATGTCAAGGAGGCGGTAGTGTAACGACCCAAACTTTCATTAATGGGTATTCTTCTTGATCTAATTAAATGTCTTATTATGGTTATATGAAATGTAAAATTCCTCAGTTTTATGTTTTTGGATTTTAAAATACTCTTATTAATTGTGATTGTTGCTAATATAGTCGTTGAACAATGATCACATGATTAGTATAAATATAGGGCTTTAACAAATCCAATTTACTTAGACAAAGGAAGCGATGGCATCATCCAGTAGACTTGACTCATACAAAGCCCATTTTTTAGAGCTCAAAAAGGAGGTGGCATAATTTTCCTTTGCTCTTGACTAATCCCAAACCGGTCTTGAACATGTTAATATTGAGCGGAACTGAATACGGGAGAAGTGGAAGTTAATATAGATTACCACCCGACCAATGTTATCCAAGCCACCCCAAGAGTATGTCACCATCACACACCTTACCCTTCAGTCTTATGCGGGTGTTATGTGAGGTTATGTAATAATAACCTAGCACTATGACTACATACATTATTTTTTTATAAATAATGTGCATTCATTTTATTATTGTTACTTTGTATAAAGTTTTTAAAGCACGAATAGTATTTTTAGTTAATATTCCACTAAGAAATCTATTTTGATGAATTAATGGATTTTTGTATTAAATAATATTTTAATAAGGTATTATTTTTATTAAATTACTTTTTATTAAATATAAATAATCATATAATTTTTTGAATGCAATTGTAATTTTTATTAAGGTTTGAAATCTATTTTGGTCAAAACCCATGAATTTTCGATAAATGTCGGTTATTATTTTAAAAGTAAAAATTCACATATTTATAAAATTATTTATATAAAATTAATATTATTTTTTGAATCAGGATATCAAAGTAATCCAATGTTGAATTTTTCATAATTTTCTAAGACAGTCAAATTTTTGGGTAAAAATTACATACCATTTAAATATATAATGTGCTTTATTAAATCATAATAACCCAATAGTGATTTAATAAAATACTATAAACATTATTTTAGGCAAATATATATTTCACCATTAAAATAATGTGATTTTAGATTTGTTTTATTTATTTTACAAAGCTATAGTTGACCCTCCAAGACTTATAAAACATTGTCTTTTTAAATTGTTTTCCTTGTGAGTGTAACTCATCTCCACATAAGCAACCCAATTATTTTAAGAGGTTAGTCCATTTTCATTATAAAATATTTTTTTCCACTCCCATTTGGAAAAAACATTGGAAAAACCATGGTCTGGTTTGTGGTATTGATTATTTTAATGTGTGGTGACCCAAACCTAAATAATAAAGAATTCCCTCTCCTTTCCTATATAAACCCACCCAAACTCCCACTTCCCCTTCACTAAAAGCCTTTTTACTTCTTAAAAACTCAGCCTTACTCTTTCTATAATCCTACCAAGGTCCCCCAATCTCCCAATAAGCCTCTCTCAAGCCTCTCCCAATATTTTGGGATTGCACTTCCAACTAAGGGATTTCTTCCTTTCTCATTTTTGTCCAATTTTCTTTAAGTTGTTATACCCTTTTGTTTTCAAATAAAAATGTTGGGGTATGATTTCACACCTCCCCTATACTTCCCTATTTATTTTTTTATGATGGTAAACCCCTTTCTCTCTCATTAATTCCTCCCATGTACACCGGTTACCATGCCAAAATTCCGTGAGGGATTTCTCTCTCCTCTTTTACATCCAAGTAATTATTTTGAATTATGCATCTAAATTCCATTAAGTTTGTTGGGAAATAGATCTATATGACCCTCTTACTATCCATTTCATATAAATATGATGATACACCCATTTATCTCTCATCAACCATTTTTTATGAGTTCTTATTTCACGCTATTATGCTGCCAAAATTGCACTACGATTTTCCAAGCCAATGTCATTGTGTAGTGAATACCATGCCCATTTCTCTATTAAGGATATTCACCTTTATGAACATTTACTTATTGATTATAAATAATCATGTATGTATTCCACATCCATTTATCATGGAATAAATTATGATGATTTATTCCATGTTGTATGATCCATATGGCACACTTATATATGAAATGAAATGTTTAAGAAGGGTGTGCCCAGATAGTGCTCCAATGCATTGGGAAAAGTATAGTATCATGATATGTCATGTGCAATGAGTGTTGAATCATTATAATTCAATTGAAATTATGGTTTTCTTCTAATTCATGTGCAATGAGGACTTACTCATTCTCCATGTGCAATGAGCCTTGCCTCATGCTAAATTCTTATTAAGTGTTGTTGCCACATTTCCATGTTATGATTTTTTTTAAGAATTTCCATGTTATGATTGTCATGCTTTATCTTCCCTTTATGTTCATGTTTCTATTGTGCTCCATTGATATGTATATTTTATAACATTTATTTTATTCCTCATGTTAATCTATGTTTATTCTCTTAATAGGCTTTATATCTCACACTTTTATTATGCATGTCCTCAGGTTATCTCATGCAATGCTAAGTATAAGGAATGTAGTGGTCATGTAAAGGATGTTCTCAATAAGATGTTGCATTTTTTTATTTTAAGTTGGTTTGTAATTATCCTAATCCCCAAATACACTATACCTCTATATCTTACATGTTCTATCAAGTGAAGAGTTTATGTAATAAATCATGATTAAGTGTTTAATAAAGAGCAGGGTTGTTATAGTTGGTATCAGAGAATAGGTTTAGATATTTTTTGGGATTAGGATTATAAAACCATAGTGGAAGCCTTAGGGAAAAGAATAAGTATAATAAAAACATCCATATGTTTTGGTGAGTATTGATTAAGTGGTTTATCAAGAAAATAAATCTATGTATAGATACGAGTAGGTAGAGGCAGCTCTGGCACAGATTTACCTAGGGGTGAAAACCCGGACAATGAGTTTTGGGCTTGACCTGGGGTATCCTGGTACATGACAATGGGTCTTACTGCAATCTTGATTACGACCCTCCCAGGGGATATTCATTGGTTAATTCACAAGCTTAGTATGAACCATTATTAATATAATTCCCTAAACAATATATGTTAGTATGTAGATCATGGATAACATAGATTAAATCATATGACTTCATAAGTTAAGAAAATAAAATATATTTATAAATCATTAGTTTTGTCCTTGGATTACCCTTTATGTGTTACCCCTGACATTCCTTTCATTAAGGAATAATAAATCGTTCTAATTTAAGTAGTTTAATATCACAATTTTATCATGTCTGGAGGTTATCTCAAAATATGATATGTTTTGTCAGCAGGATAAAGGATAGTTTTGAGATGGATGGGGAAGAATCCCATAAAACACTCTTGTCCCTTCTTAAGGACTTACTAGCTACAAGTATTCTGAATTCAAGTTCTCATAGAATCAAAACCTTTTCCAATGTCCAACTTTTTTTCAAGATGCCCTATGACATATCAAACACCTCCTCTATACCACAGAATCATCAATGATCATGGAACACCTATGATAAAGTATTAATCTCCCAACTCTACCACCTTTCAAGATGAGGGAGGTACCATCAGGGTATTTTCAAATATTTCACCCTATCTAGAGAGTATGATGCACTATTTGATTTTATAATAGCTAATGAAGAGAGAGACCTCCATGTATCCTATATATATATATAGTCTTGTCTTCCAGTTTTTTTGAAAACATAGACAATATATTAAAAGAACCACATTTCAAAAATTTCAAATGTGACATTGTCAGACTATTTTACAAAAACCCGGTACATGGTGATGTTTTGAAACTATATGTTAGAAATAATTTTTTTCGAAAAGTGCATCATATTTTCCATCGATAAAATCTATGTTGCACGGACTATGTCTGGACTAAGGAAGTGGAAGACTTTGAATGTGCATTGAAGTATTGTTGCACTAAGTGCACCCTAGATCTCCATGATCGATGTGATAATGAGACTTGGAGAATGCTTAATTGTGGTGGGTAAGCAACCCAAAAGTCGTGTTTAAATTTTAGAGTTCTTTTTGTATGTAATAAAATTGCGAGGATGCAATTTTTTTAAGGGTGGAAGACTGTAATGACCCAAATATTCATTAATGGAAATTCCTCTTGATCTAATTAAATGTCTTATTATAGTTATATAAAATGTAAACTTCATTGGCTTTATGTTTAAGGATTTTAAAATACCATTATGTATTATGACCTTTGCTAATATAACCATTGAATAGTGATCATATGATTAGTATAAATATATGGATTTAACAAATCTAATTTACTAAAACAAAGGAAGCGATGGCCTCATCCAGTAGACTTGCCCCATACAAAGCCCATTTGTAGGATCTCGTAAAGGAGGTCGATTCATTGGGCTTTACTCTTGACCAATCCCAATCCAAGCTTTAACACGTTAATCTAGAGCAGAACCGACTATGAGAGAAGTGGATGTTAATAGAGATTACCACCCGAGCAATGTTATCTGAGCCACCCCAAGAGTCTGTCACCATATCACACCTTACCCTTCAGTATTATGCAAGTGCTATAAGGTTTTATGGAACAAGACCCTAGCACTAGGACTATATACATTATTATTTGTATAAATAATGTGCTTTTATTTTATTATTGTTACTTTGTAAATAGTTTTTAAAGCACAAATATTATTTTTAGTTAATATTCAACTAAGAAATCTATTTTGATGAATTAATGGATTTTTTTATTAAATAATATTTTAATATAATAATATTATTATTAAATTACTTTTTAATAAATATAAATGATCATATAATTTTATGAATGCAATTGTAATTTTAATTAAGGTTTGAAAGCTGTTTTTGTCAAAACCCATGAATTTTTTATATATGTCGGTTTTTATTTTACAAGTAAAAAATTAAAATATTTAGAAAATTATTTAGATAAAATTAATATTATTTTTTGAATCAGGATGTCGAAATTATCCATTGGTGAATTTTTTATAATTTTCTAAGACAGTCGAATTTTTCGGTAAAAATTAAATACTGTTTAAATATATAATGTGTTTTATGACATCATAATGACCCTATAGTGATGTAATAAAATAAAATAACACTATTTTAGGCCTATGTATGTTTTACCAATAAAATAATGTTATTTTACATTTTTTTTGAGTTATTTTACAAAGGATTAGTGGACCCTTCAATACTTATAAAACATTTTGTCTTTTTAAATTGTTTTCCTTGAGAGTGTGACTCACCTCTACATAAGAAACCCTATTATTTTAAGAATTTAGGACATTGGAATTATAAAATATTATTTTCCACTCCCCTTTGGAAAAGCTATTGGGAAAAAAACCATGGTATTCTTTGTGTTATTGATTAGTTTAATGTGTGCTGACCCAAACCTAAATAATAAAGAATTCCCTCCCCTTTCCTATAAAAACCCACCCAATATCCCACTTCCTCTTCACTGAAATCCTTTATAGTTCGTCCAAACTCATACCTTTTCTCTCTAGAATCCTCCCAATGTGCCCCAAGATCCCAAGAAGACTCTCTCAAGCCTCTCCCAAGCTTTTTGGATCGCACTTCCAAGTAAGGGATTGCTTCCTTTCTCATTTTTTGTCCATTTTTTTAAGTTGTTATGTCCTTCTATTTTATTTTAAAAATGTTGGGGTATGATTTTACACCTCCCCCATACTACCTTATTTATTCTTGGATGATGGGAGACCCATGTTTATCTCATTAATTCCTCCCATGTACACCTGTTACCATGATGAAATTCCGTGATGGATTTCTCTCTCCTCTTTTACATCCAAGTAATTCTTTTGAATTAGGAATCTAAATTCCATTATGTTTGTTGGTACATGTATATATATGACCCCTTACTATCCATTTCATTTAAATATGATTAGACACTCCTTTCTCTCTCATTAACCATTTTCATGAGTTCTTATTTCATGTCGTTATGCTGCCAAAATGGAATTATGATTTTCCAAGCCAATGTCATTGTGTAGTGAATACCAAGCACATTTCTCTATCAGGGGTATTCACCTTTATGAAAGTTTAATTATTGATTATAAAGTTTCATGTATGTATTCTACATACCATTATCATGGAATCAATTATTATGATTAATTCCATGTTGTACGATCCATGTGGCACACTTATGCATGAAATGAAATGTTTAAGAATGGTGCGCCCTAATAGCACTCCAATGCATTGAGTAAAGTACAGTATCATGATATGTCATGTGAAATGAGTGTTTACTCATTCTAATTCAAATGAAACAAGGGTTTAATACTGCTTCATGTGCAATGAGGATTTACTCATGCTTAATGTGCAATGATCCTTGGATCATGAAAAATTTCATGTTAAGTGTTGTTGCCACATTTCCATGTTATGATTATCATGCTTTATCATGACTTTATGTTCATTTTCTATTATTCTCCATTGATATGCCTATTTTTTAACATGTATTGTATTCCTCATGTTAATCCATTTTTATTCCCTTACTGGGCTTTATAGATCACTCTTTTCTTATGCATGTTCCCACGTTATCCCATGCAATGCTAAGTACAAGGGAATGTAGTGGTCATGTAAAAGATGTTTTCAATAAGATGTTGTGTTTTTTGTTTTAAGTTCTTTTGTAATGATCCTAAGCCTCAAATACACTAGACCTATCAATTTTCCATTTTGTATCAAGTGAAGATTTTATGTAATAAATCATGATAAAGTTTGTAATAAAGAGCTGTGTTGTTATAGGTTGTCCACTCATCCACGAAAAATGTTATCAATTTGTGTGTGGAAGGGTAATAAATAAAATGAGATATATATATATATATATAATTTTTATAGAAAGGTAATTATGTTATTAATATCATATTTTTTTATTTTTAATATTTTTAATTAAAACTATACTTTATACATTCCATGTATAGTGTGAACAAATTACATGGCTTTCAGGGGGTAGTAGTCCACACTTCCACAAATGATATTATCGTATTTACACAAAATCTAAATTATAAGGGTATGTGTTATAAAATAAATAAATAAGATTAAATACCTTATAAATATCATATATAAAATATATAAATATAGTTTCCATCATAATTTTTTCCATGATAGGTGGTAAAGTAATACTGAAAAATCATTGTTTTGTGTGACTGTAGTTCACCATACACAGAAACAGTATGTTTGTTACCCCTTAGATGAAATTGAGTGTATGTTTAGGTAAAAACCATAGAATAAAAATGTATGAGTATATTTATGATACTTTTTTATACAATCATAGAATAAAAATATTTTAGGGATTGGATAATGGAAATAAAACTAAATATCTTGAGTAATTTTATTACCTCTTAATTGGGTAACTAATTTTGGATTGTACCAAAGGGATTTCCTGGATTACATCCTACCCAAGGGGAAGATTCTATAATGATGGTGGGGATTTTTAGATACTATTTTGATAGATATTTTCTTATCTAAAGTGTATTAAGAGGTGTGAGTAAGTAGGAGGATATGAGGCCTTTTATAGTGGAGGAGGAGTGGCACTCTTGTAATATTTTGAAAATGGAATTTATCCCACGTTTTTATGTTGAAAGTGGATCCAATAATGGAAACAATTCGAGAAAAATAGAGGATATGGTACATATATATCCATCCAATAGCACTTGGACAATTTTATAGGTCTTTTTGGACCTAATGGTTAAGGATTAGTCCTTCATTAAGCTTAATTTAATCGTAATCGTTGTAAATAATTTTCATCACTTTCACTAATATTTTTTTTCAAAAAAAGATGGTATTACTATACATTATAAATTATTATTATTCTAAATATGAAATCCATTTTTTCAAATTAAAATCATATAAGTTTCATAAATTCATTTAAATTTAATCCCGAAAACGGGACGACAATGCAGGTTTTTAAAGTAAAAAACAACCAAAAGTTTGGTATGTTTTTATGGTCATTTTAAAAGTGAAATTGATTCCAATGACCTCAATTGGATTAATTGATAAAAATATGATCTAATTAAACTTTAAAAAAAATTAAAAAAATATTTATAAATAAATCATATGAAAAAGAAATTTTGAATTAAATTTCAATATTTTTCATTATTGGTTAAAAAATAAAATGTTTCAGATAAATATAAAAAATTCACCCCAACCTAATTCATGTGATTTTATTTAAAATAGAAAAATTATTTTGACATATTATATCAATTAACATGTCAAAATTAAGATTTTAAATGGGTTCTCCCTTAAAAGACGGAACAATTACCTTTATAAAAATATTGGTTTTATGTGTAAAATAGAGTTTGTTCTTATCTTATACCTATAAAATATATTAGATGAATATCAACAATATTTTATTTAATATATAATACATATATATATTACATTAATATCTATCACTAATTTCAATTAATTTAATCTGTTATAGTAAAACAACTTTTTGATAAGAAAGATAGTTTTCTATAAAAATATTCACTTTATATTCAATTGCTTCTTATATTAATTTAAAATTCATTTATTACCAATTAATTAATTTTATATTTGTGGAAAACATAAATATAACAAGTTCTTTATTACTATTCATAACTACTAATTTAACAGCTATGTTATATATAATTATATTTTAATAATATATTTTTGTTCGGTGAATTTCGGTCTTGCGTGTAAGGAAAGACATCGAAGATGGTCACTCTTACATGTAATGCATGATAACTTGTTGTTTTATGCATTGAAATATATATAATATATTTTTAATATATATTATAAAGTATCCAGAAATTATATTCCTATATGCACTTAGTGTCGTGTGTTATACATGTTATCAAATATAGGGTTCTTAATTTTGAATTTTGGGGTGTTATATTCTCAACACCTTAATTAAATTCCATCCTCTCAATTTAAACTTGATCATGGTGATAGATTGTTTGATATTTACTAATATTAAATCTCATATTATGAGAAGGGTTCTTAAAAAATCCTCTAGAAAATATATAATGGGGCATATAAGTGTCACATGTAATAACATATAACTAGGTCTCTATGTAGGAGAAAATTAGTGGAAAGTAGATATAAATACTTAGAGGAAAAGCATAAATATTTATATGGGGTGATTGAGGTCATAAATAACAAAAAATTGAATGGTTAATAGAAATTTTAGGGCCTCAAATCCATCAATCTGTGATGGTTTAGAAGACATAGGTTCAAAAAAAATATGTAATTTGGGAAAAAAATTATTTCTAAGTCATTTTCCTAATCTTAGGTAATTCTCGAATAAGAATAAAATAAAATATACTTAATTGATAGGTTTCAATTTCATAGGAAAATTTCATATTTTGTTTTTGCTTCAATCAAATTATAATTTATCCCATACTTTAATAAATCGATATCCAAAAATTAACTTTGATGCCTAAATAACTAGAGTACACTTTTAACAAATCGTAAGGCCCAATAAAGAGTGAAAAGTATGAATATTTCTCTCTAAATATTTTCCAAAACTAATATAGTTAATACATTAATATCTAAACCCTAAAAGTTACACTACTAGTTCATCATTAATATTTATTCATTAATTTATTTAATTAAAAACAATTATCTTTTAACTAGAACATTTCATAGGACAGTGGTTGTCATGAAACCATTATCGTCCTTCAGTCACGGGTTCAAGTCCCATAGACTTTCTGGATTTGATTAGTTGTCACTTGTATTATAGGATATCCTTTTATAAAACCATGTTAAAATAATTCAAAAAATATATATAATGAACATTATCAAAATAAGGTTAGTCCCTAAATAGCCATTTAACTATATTTTTTTATATAACCTCACACATTATCCATATATTTCTACATATTTCCTTATTTGGTCTAGGTTTTAACCATAATATAATTTATAGGATTTGTAAATCATGAAACCTTATCTTCAATATAATACACTTTTGGTTTTACCTAGGTTATTCATTGTCAAAATCCTTTATAAAGGTTTAAAAAGAAAATGTAAATTATCCTATGAATATACCCTGGGAGTGTCAAATAAGGTGTGCAGTAAGGCCCATTGTCATGTTCCAGGTTATATCAAATCAATCCTGACACACCTTTTCATATTTGATACTCCTAGGTACATTTTTTCCAAAACCATGTCAAATTGTAGTATCTAAAAAATTATGTATTTCTAGTAAAACAGTATAATATCTATGTACCATAATATTTAGGATGTTCTTCTATACTTATCCTCAAATTATTCTTTAAAGATATGTTATCTAATATATGGTTCCCTAAATCTAGTTCCCATGGTTGATAATAAACTTCATTTGTTACCAACTATAATGAACAGACCTCATACATGTCGGAGTCTGTGTCTGCTATCAATTACATCGGCATGATTATAAGTAATCAAAACCCAAAGGACTAATGAGTTTTGTTGTTTTGGTAAATCAAATATACAAATTAGTCTTGTATTATAAATTAATACACTAATTATAACATTTTTTATTCTTTCAAAATAAATAACATCGAGGATAACTCTAATCCATCTTGTAAATGTCTTCTTATCTTTTATAGTATGCTTCTTGGATTTTTGTTTAAATAAACATAATGGGGGGAGATCAAATTATTATTAAGGTAAAAATATAGTATAATAAATAATGAATCAATGAGAATAATAATCATGGAATAGTGAATAACTAAACACACATACCATGTAATCAACAAACTGAGAAGGAAATGCATAAAAAAAATATGGCAAGGTGATAACTGGAATAACATTCCATTCAAATAACTAGATAAGGAAAAATCAATATGGAAAGGTATCAAAATAAAACACATGCAATTTAATCAATGAAAAAAGAATGAAATGTATACATAGATATGTTGATGCAAAATATAATGGATGAATAATAACTCAAACTAAATGAGGGGAATTCATTATTATTGGATTCCATTATTCCTAGGTACAAGAAACCATTACCATCAAGACTTTCACAGGATAGTTTATCATATCAAGTAAAAACCCATCTAAAGTGGATATCTAACTAACTCGTCCCATGAGACTACTGATTCATTGAGGGGATATCTATAATCTAGCCCCACTCATGTTGTACTTATCCAAAACATTCCTCATCTATCGAATAATCAATTTGACAATGTGCCTTATCAAATATATGTATGGATTAAAAGATACGAATTTGTCAATATTTCCCCAAATAATCAAATAACTATCAAAATAAAAACCATATGAAAAATGGTATACTGTTTTGGTAGTAAACATATCCAAGATAAATTATATGGATAATTTGTGGAAATTCAATGTAAAATGATCATAGGAAATTTAATATTTCATGGGGACTAACAAATGAATTAAGGAAGTTAATATTATCCCTATTCAAATAAATCCAAAACCATCAACATGAATAGTAAGGATGGTATCAATAAATAATATCCTGAGTGGGGTAAAATTAAGGTTTTTTTTTCATTGATGAATAGAAATACTATGAAAATATCTTTTGAACATGTTCTTGAAGAAAATATCCTTTTATTTTGAAAATCCTTTTGGAACACCTTTTCCTTAAAAATAACTTTTGAAAATATTTTCTTTAAAAAGTATCCTTTTAAACATGCAAATTAAGATTCAAATAAATGATTGTGGTTAAATATATACAAGTCATACGAGGTAAAAAGAACATTCCTTTTTCATGGTAAAAGGTTAAAAAATTCCCTATTTGTAAAATTATAAGAATTCCTTTGAAAACATTAATAAAATACAAAAAGGGTAAAAATATCATTAAAAAACATTTTGAAACAATTTTAAAATCATTTTAATAAAACATTATTTTTAGAAGAAAATAGGTTCTTCGACTAAGAGAGGAATAAAGTCAGGTTTTCTGAAAACATTTTCAAAAACATTTTGAGTACCAAGGAGTGGAAAAATTGTACTAATACTTGAAAATGTTCATGAATAACCAGATTAAGGAAAATAAAACGTTTTATTGAACAATTTTCATATAATTTCCTATAATGTTAATACCATTAAAATATCATTAAAATTATTAGTGAGGAAAATAATCTTTAAACATTCCAAAGTGTCCCATACCACTTCGAAACATCTTAAATTGTAATCCCCATGAAGAAATGACATTAAATTAAATTTTAATGTACCATTAAGATAAAATTATAATTTATGTAATATAAAAAAAGTTCCATTAGATACATCACACAAAATAATGAAGTGGTGAACATGACATTTATTTCACAAATGTAAAAAGTGATATGAAAATCTCGTACCTTGTGTTTCCTTTCAGATGAACATCCTTTAACTTTCTTTATAATAAAATAATGTTAATTATATAATTTATTTAGAACATTTTTCATGTTTATCATTACTTTTATTTCACTTGTTAACATTTTTTATATAATTACATAAACAATTATTTTTACATCTGGTTTTTTGACCAAATTCAGTTATGTGTAAAAAAAATGACTTTTGTAGGTAAACTATGGTGAAAGGGGTCAATATATAACATCTCTGGGAATAATAATCAGGAAATAATTATCATATTTATACATATATTATACATTAAAAACCATTAATTAAATAATTTTATGAAAAATTAAACAATGTTACACTCATGGTGACGATAGGTCATACGTACGCATGAGTAATGTTCCCATTTTTTCAATGATCCCTATGGAAAGAAGGTAAGTGATATTATATATTCTATAATGATAATTATATCATAAATATCATATTTCTTCATCATATATACTTATATATATAATTATTTCTATGTAAAAGGAATCGCACCGTGTTGAGGAAGCGGTAGTCCACACATCCAAGAATGATGTTATCACTTTGTGTGTGAAAGAGTAATAATGAAAATGATATATATAAATATTATTATTTTTCAAAAATGTAATTATTTAATTAATATCATATATATATTTTTTATTTAATGTATTTTTAATTAAAATAATACTTTATACATTCCATGTATTATGTGAACAAATCACATCACTCTGAGCGGGTGGCAGTCCACACTTCCAAAAACAAAGTTATCATATTTACAGAAAATAAAAATTATTAGGGTATGTGTTATAAAAAAATTAAAAAAGATTAAATACATAATAAATATCATATAGAAAATATATAAATATATCTTACATCAAAATGTCCACCATGATATGTGGTAATGGAAAAATAAACAATCATCATTTTGTATGATTATAGTTTGTTGTACACATAAATAGTATATTCAATACCCATTAGATGGAAGTGCATGTCAGTGTAGGTAAAAACCTTATAAGAACAACACCGTAGTATATTGATTATAATATATGTTTTATACAATCATATAATAAAAATATTTTAGTGGTTATAGAATGGAAATAAAACTATAGATCTTGAGGAAGTTTGGTACCTCTTAATCGGGTAACTACTTTTGTTTTATACCAAAAGACTTACTTGGATTGCTTCCAGCCCAAGATTATGAATCTAGGATTAGGGTAGGTGTTTTTGGAAGGTATTTGGGTACATATTGGTCGATCCCTATAGGGTTGAGAGTTGTGAGTAAGTGGGAGGAGAGGAGGCCTTTATAGTGGTGGAGGAGTTGCACTCTTGTAATATTAAGATAAAGGAATTTTCCCACATTTTTCATATTGAATGTGTATCCAATAATGGACCCAAATAGATAAAAGAGATTATTGTGTCGATATATTTCCATCTAATATCTATTTTAAAAGTTTACTATTTTTTTACCGTATGGTTAAGGTTTAGTCTCTTATTAAGCTTAATGTAACCTTAATCATTGTAATTAATTTTAATCACTTTCACTAATATCTTTGGTAAAAAATAAATTTTTTATTATTAGATAATATAAATTATTATTATCAAAAATATGTAATCCATTTTTCCCAATTACAATCAAATAATGTTCATAAATTGATTTAAATTTAACCCCATAATCGGGACGACAATGAGGGTTTTTAAAGTACAAACATCCAAACGTTTGCTATGTTTTTATAGTCAATTTCAAAGTGAAATTGATTAAATGACATAAATTTAATTAATTGATATAAATATTATGTAATTAATATTTAAAAACAATTCAAAATAAAATTTAAACTTAAAAATAAATCATATGAAAAAGAAGTTTTGAATTTAAATTCAGTATTTTCCATTATTCATTAAAAATGAAATGTTTTAGAAAAATATCAAAAAAACTCACCCTAACCAAATTATTATATTTCACATTAAAATATTAAGATTATTTTAATATATTAAATATATTAAATTTTCAAAATTAATATTTAAAATGGGTTCTGCATTAAAAGGAAGTACAATTGCCTTCATTAACATATAGGTTTTTATATGTAGAATTGAGTTTGTTCTTATCTTATGCCTATAAAATTTATTGTATGAATATAAAAAATATTTTATCTAATAATATATATATATATATATTAAATTAATTTCAATCACTAATTTTAATTAATTTAATCTATTACAGTAAAACAACATTTTGAGTAGAAAAATAGTTTTCTATAAAAATATTCACTTTATATTTAATTGCTTCTTATATTCATTTCTAATTAATTTGTAACCAATTAATTTTATATTATTTAAACCATAATTTTCATATGTTATTTATTACTAATAATAACTACTAATTTAATGGCTATGTTATATATAATAATATCTTAATAATGTATTATTATTCAATGAATCTCGATCTTGCGTGTAATACAAGCCAGCGATGAAGGTCACTCTTGAGTGTAACACACACAAAATCAATGTTTAATGCTTTTAAATATATAGAATGTCTTTTAAATAGTATATACATTATAAATTATCCAGATAGTATATTCTCTTATGCGCTTGGTGTCATGTGTTATGCATGATATCGAATATAAGGTTCTTACTCTAGAATTTTAGGGTGTTATAGTTTTCACCTAGCCATTGGAATGGAGGGAATGAATGAAATTATGTAAATTATGAAAATATAGTTTATATATATTTATAAAATGAATTATTTGGAAACCAATTATTTTAAATGAAAATGAAGAAAATCAATTGAATATAAAAGATGTGTTTTTATAAAAAAAATATTTTTATGACCACAATGTCAGTTTATATTAATAAATTAAATTAATAACTATTATGGAAAGATATTGATTAAATTTATATATTAAATATTCAATAAAAAAATTTAAATTCAACTTATAATTTTTATAGTCTTAATATAAGAATAAATCTAATATAACGCATAAAAGACTATATTTTTTTTCTAAAGACAATTTTACCACTTTTTAATGACGCACTTATTTTAAAACTAAATTTTAAAACAATTTTATAAGTTATATTGAAAAAATATATACTTTTTTTTTTGAAATCATAATGACAAAATTATCTTAGGGTGAAATTTTGGTATTTTTTTAACATATTTATTTTCCAGTGAATAGTTAAAAATACCGATTTTTATAAAACAGCCATTTTTATTATATTAATAGTCTATTTATGATATTAATAGCAACCTCACCTATGAAAGTTTAAATAAATTTTGGATATATGATAAATGAAAATATGATATATTTATATCATGGAATAACTAAATAAATATTTTAAAAATGAAACATTAAATATGGGTATTTTTGTGAAATGTAAATGTTTATTTACAATTTTATAATTAATATAATAATTTAAAAGAATTTTATTTTAAAAAAAATATTCAAATATAAATATTTTGTTTTCTTATGATTATAGGATAATTTTATGAGATATTAAATAATTTTTTAAAGTATCCTATAAACTATTATAACGTTAAAATAGTTATTTTTTTGAGTAAATGATGATTTTATTTAAAAATTAAATTTCTCATATTTAGAAAATTATTTTCGTAAAATGGATTCCATTTTTTAGTTATAAATGTAAAAAAAAATATTACAGTAAATTTTTTGGATTTTTCTAAACTAGTTAAATTTTTTTGAATAGTGAAACACGATAATTTTTTGGTATTTAACATTTTAGCCAAATAAATGAATAATTGAGTCATAGATGATGTACGGATGAGGTAATCACCCATTGGTTTGAACTCACATGCATTAGTTACTGTATTTAATTTCATAAATCATCATTATTCATAGTCTTGTGCCAAAATAATATATTAATTAATTAAATAAAAAAACCCTCTCCTCAACTATAAATACCACCTCTCACCACCCCTTCTCCTGACTCCTCCAAAGCCTTTAATCTTAATTATATTCTACCCATTTCTTCTCCCAAACCTCTCCCTAAGGTCTTAGTATTTATTTCCTCTCCAAAATACCATTTCCAAAACCCTTAAAGAGGTTCTCAAGGAGGCGACATTCAAGAGGTAAAACCTTCTCTCTCTCTCTCTCTCAATTTATTTTATTTTCGTATCCTTCCCTCACATATCCTATCCAAACTGAAATAATAAATAAAATATATTTTATATATTATAATTTTGTTATGTTAATCATACATCAACTATCAATTCTCTTTTTTTCTCATTATTATTCTAAAATGAAAAATATTGTCTGTGAGGTGTCGATTTACCATATTCAGCGATGACGAATTTTCATTTTTTAATTTTACCTTCAATTATGGTCATAAAACCATTTTTATGGTTAAAAAAATTTGAAAGTTCATATTAAAACTTATTTAGTGTTTTGTAACTAGTATATATACATAATATTAATTAATAAAATAAAACTAATGTGTGATGATCAAAAAATGTCAAAATAATATAAATGGTTATCATTAACGCTTTATCTAGTGAATCATCCTAGTATATTGAAAAATGATAAATAAGAACATTAAATATTATATAATTTCTTTAATAATATTTAATTTCAATTATATATAACTATTATCATTTTTCATGACCTTCCATACATGTATACAAGTGAACAAATCATGAAAACCAAGAAACGAACAATCCCGAATGACGAAATTGAATGTTATAACTTATAAAAAAGCCCCTAAATGGATATAATAAAATTATTCTAAATAAAATAAATGTTTAATTGTTTCTGAATTAATTTATTAATTAATATAATTTTATTATCTAGGTTATTAATTACAAGTGCAAAACACTTTTAGAAATAAGGTAAGGGTTTTCTCATCTTTCTACCACTATTTCTTGTGTGTAGTGTATGTATACTTACATTTTATGTATAATATGATGAATTTATTTATATACATGGTATTAAAGGTTTAATTTTATGATCATTAATTTTATGGTGCAAACGGTTCTACGGTTTCCAATGTGGTAAGGGTTTCTCCCAGAACCACTATTTTTTGGTTCGGGATATATTATCTCTCTCTTTACCCAAATTTAATTATTAATTATTATTTTTTAATCCTCCTACATTCTGTTTGTATGTTACAAACATATTTATTTTTCCTAATTATTCTTCATTTTATAGGAAAAACATGTTTTTTAAGGTTCACTTTTTAATTCCTCCTGATAATCAAGCTCAATTAAAGGGAACATTCCAATTTATTGCCCATTTTCATGTACAATGCATAATCTATTTTAAGACACCAGTATTTTTATAAAAATATATTTTTATCACAAAAAAACTATATTATTTCATTTTTAGTTTTATGAAAATAATATTTCATTTTTTCACTTTAAAAACACATTTATATTTTCCCTTAAATTACACTGAAGTGGCTCATTTATAAAGTTTTTTAAACACTATTTTAACATGATTTCACTTCTATTTGAAAATTTGTGTTTGAATGTTATTTTAATATTCCTTAAATATAATTTAATTCCCTTTTATTTTATCGGATATACAATCAAATTTCATGAAAAATAAAAAAGATTTTCCTAAATAACTCTTCTTTCTAATGTAGAAAGGGTATTTCTCATAGGAATTCTCTAATTATTTTACTAGAATATTGTCATATATTTAAATAAATTTTATTGAATAATATTTTTTATTGATATTGACATCTTATATTACAATCTACATATTTTATTTAATGGTTTATGTTTATTTTTTGGATGTACTATCTTGATACAATTCAACAGATTACTCTCGATTGTTCATGATTATGATTATTTTTTGGGTAATTTTTTTAATATTTCATATATGTAGCATCCCAGTTCTGGGTTCCACCCAAAGTTTTCCCTTACCTGGTTGGTCAGATGGCCTCATGTTCATTTCCCCAAATTCCAAAGGCTGCTGACTAATAGTGAGGGCTTTGGGTTTGATATTGAGGAATCTATGCCCTCATTGGTAGAGTGACACAGTGGAATGGAAATAATATACAATAGTATAAGCAATAATACCATAAAATAAATAAACAACTAAAGACTGAAAGTAAATAAACAACGGGAGCACATATATAAATGATGTCTATCACATCTGTTTAGAAAAGCATCTAAACAAGTCACAATGCTGGAAATATAGTACTAAACCAAAGTACAATGAAAATAAGTAAAATCCAGTAGCATCGTAAGCCTCATCCTGGTCCCATGCTCTCCAACTTCACAATAATTAAGTACCTGAAGTATAAGGGCACTTTCCCTTATCTATACCTACACCAATATAATCTGTTTGGTCCCAAAAGCATGACCAAAACAGGGTGTGAGACGAATCCCAGTAGGCAACCACTAAAAGATCTATTCCTAACTGTTAGTGAATATATATAGGAGGTAATATGAAAAATTATGTAATAAAAAATAAATTACTCAAAAGTAAAAAATATTACAGTTTCAACTACATTCATTTACATTTATTTATTTATTCAACCAATCCTTTACAAGAAACCCTCTGAGAAAGTTTTCATAGTCTAACCCCTTTAGTTCAACTTATCATTACTCAATAAAGATATAAGACCCTATGGGAAAGCTCACACGATCTAACCCCTTGGTCTCAAAAAGACAAATACTCTCTGAGGAAGCACTCACCATCAATTCCTCTTATAGTATTTTAACAATATACTATAAACTCTACGAGGAAGCAATCAACGTCAATTCTCTATGCCGTCTCGTAATGGTATAATATAGACACTATGAGGGACCACTCAATGTCAATCCCCCATATGGTCTCGCATTGTGAAAAGTATAATAGAAACTCTAGGGAATCCCTCAACATCAATTCCTCATATGGTCAAACTACACCGGGTTTTCACAGCCCTGTGTAATGAAATTTTTCACAAATGATATCCAACAACTAAAGTAATCTCAACTACTACAAGGCTAAGCGGCTATAATGCATATCAAAACCATTTCATATAATAACAACTCCATCCTAACTGCACTAGGCATGGAAAACAATATAGTCTAATATGAAGTTATAGACCCAACAACCAATATCAAACAAACATGATAAAACACATTCATAAAAAAGTTAATAATCATAATTCATACTCAAAACCCTTACTCAAGAAAGCAAACCATAGCAGGCATCAAACAAGGATAAATTTCCAAAATACGCAATACCCTAAACTAGGGTATTCATCAATTTTTATACATATAATCCAAAGAAATATACTAAAAGGAACAAACCACCTACCTCAACATAGTACAATTGATATAGTTGAACCTAAGCCTTTTAATAAACCTAGAAAGTCGTAGATCTACACAAATGTCAAAAATACCGAACCTCGAATATCTCAGGAAGGAAGATAAATCAAGAGGAGAGGCTCTAGAATAATATAGAACTCACCGAGGCGATTCTAATGTAATCGATGGTGTTTGATTCAGAGAACGGATGACAGATCGGGGGATCGAAGAAGAATCAGTGATTCTGGTCGCTCCTGAACAAGACAAGGTTAGAAGAAGAAATTTCTAAGGATAAGACACGACCCTGGTATGATTAGTCAAATAAAAAAGAAAATTACACAATGTGTTCATTTAATGTACACACCGTGTACATGCATTAACTAGCCCCCTCTTTAGGCGGTCTCTAAGTCACCTCACACAACCATGTACTCTGTCGTTACATGCCCAGTACACGGTTACCTGTGGAAACCGAATACACAACGTGTAATTATGAATTTTCAAAAATTCACCCCATTTTCTCCAAAACACCTGAAATCAAGATCCATACATGAAATTAAGATCTGGGTTCTTTCAAAATTCCCCCTTAATGAAATTTATCCCCAAATTTCCCTAATAAGATGGAACAGAAGAAGAATCCTTGGACAACTTTGGCCACGAAGATCACACATCTGTCTCCCTCTAGCAGGTCTCATCCTATACTCGCTTGTGCAGCCACAACACCTATTCCAGAGGAATAGATAGGCTATAGAGAACCATCACACTACGATCAACAATCTGGATAGGATGCTCCTCAAATGATGTGTCCACCTCCAAATCAACCTCCTCAAGTTGAAAAACATGAGATGGGTATGAGAAGTAACGTTGTAGATGAGAAACATGTAAGTCTTTCTGCATATCCTGGTGCCTCTGAGGTAACTACAATTGATAGGAAACCGACCAGACTCTCTCCAAAACCTCAAATGGCCTGATGTATCTCGATGAAATCTTTCCATATCTTCTAATCCTTATGTGTCCCAACCTCGGTGTGAAATGAAGGAAAACCTGATCTCTGGCCTCAAACTCTAGAGGTCATCTTTTTTTATTATCATAAGACTTCTATTGTGACTGTGCAGTATCCATACTCTTTCAAATCAACTCCATCTGCTCTGTGGTCTCCTGGACAAGACAAGGTCCCAGCATAGCTACCTCTCCTACCTCCATCCAACATAGGGGTGATCGACATGGCCCACCCTACAGAGCCTCATAAGGTACCATATGAATAGTTTCCTAAAAAATGTTATTATAGGAAAACTCTACTATAGGTTTGTTCTTCTCCCAAGATCCTCCAAAATCTAGGATCCATGCTTGAATCATGTCCTCCAGCACTTGAATCATGCACTTAGACTGGCCATCTGTCTGAGAATGGTAAGTTTTACATAGAAGTACTTGTGTACCCAAAGTCCTCTATATTCCCTGCCAAACCCAAGATGTAAAATGGGCATCCCTTTTAGAAATGATGGATTTAAAAACCCCATGTAAAAATACAATCTCTCATATGTACAACCTTCTCATCTCTTCAACACTGAAGGCATCCTTGATTGTTAAGAAGTGTGTAACCTTCATGAGTCTATCAATGAAAACCCAAACTGCATCATTCCATCAAGGATACCTTGGTAAACCTTTCAAGAAGTCCATAATGACGTCATTAAACTTCCACTCAGGAATGGGTAACTACTAAAAAAGCCTTGGTGGTTGTTGATGCTCCGCCTTCACCTGCTGGCAGGTGCAACACCTCATGGAAAAATCTGAAACATCTCCCTTCTTACCAGGTCACCAATTTTGATGGTGTAGATCTCAGTACATCTTGGTGACACCAGGGTGAACTGCCCAAATAGAGGAATTAAAATCCCACAGAATCTCCTTGTGTATGTCTACTGACACCCACACATACCCATGAAAACAAAAAATCTCTTCCTCACCTACGATCCATCCAGGAATAGGGTCCTCTCCTGACACACTCTCCCAAAGAATTAGTCCTTTAGAATCTGATATCATCCTCATTCGCACTCGATTAAGTAAAGTATAGGTAACATATATAGAATAAAGAAATGTTTTCCCCTCTCTGTCATGCACCTCCAAATGCATCTCAGAGAACAGATGCATAAGGATCCACTCACTAATGGCCTCCTGAACTCCATATATCTGAGTCCTCCTACTCAACGCATCAGGCACTATGTTGCATTTCCCAGGAATGTAGGAAAGATCAAATTCAAAGGGCTAAAGGTACTCAACCCACATTCACTGTCTTAAATTCATGTCACTCTGGGTAAATATATACTTGAGTATTTTACGGTCATTGAACACCACAAAATGCTCTCCCATAAGTTAATGTCTCCAATAGTGTAAATCATGCACAACTGTAGCCAACTCAAGATCATGCATCGGGTAATTCCTCTCATTTGGCCTCAACTTCCGAGACCCATACGCAACGACTCCTTCCCCCTGCAAAATCCCTCCCCCCAGCTCGATACCTGATGTATCACAGTACATAGTATAACTCTTTACCGACTCTATAAAAACTAGTATCGGTGCTGAATTCAACTTACCTTTCATCTCTTGAATGGTTGAATCATAGGAATATGTCCATAGGTACTTCGCACCCTTCTTAGTAAGGCCCTTCATTGGTGCTGCTAAGCGTGAAAAGTCCTATATAAAATGCATGTAGTAACTAGCTATCCCTATAAAACTTCGTACCTCAATGATGTTATTTGGTTGCTACCAGGAAACTACTACTCTCACATTCTCTTGGTCTACTGATACTCCTGTCTCTGATATAACATGACTGAGGAAGTGAATTTGGTCCATACAAAATTGGATTTTTGAGAGATTAGTATATAACGGATGCTCTCTCAGTGTAACCAAAATGATCTCAGAATGGGTAGCATGGCCATGTCAATTTTGAGAGTACAAAAAGATATCATCCATGAAAACCACCACAAAAGAGTCCAAGTATGGATAGAACACTTAGTTCATCAGTGCCATAAAACCGGTAGGCGCGTTCGTGAGACTGAACGGCATAACCACATACTCTTATAGACCATACCTGCTCCAAAAGGATGTAAGAGGTATATCTGATGGTATAACACACAACTGATGATAACTGAATCTCAATTCAATCTTCGAGAACATCCAGGCTCCATGAATCTGGTCAAATAGATCATCAATCATCAGCAAGGGATATCGGTTCTTGATCGTTAATTGGATCAGATTTTGATAATCCATACAAATTCTAAGGGTATCATCCACCTTTTTCAAAAACATGACAGAAAAAACCCAAGGAGAAGTACTAGGTCGGATGAAACCCTTTTCATGTAACTCCTCTAGATACTTCTTAAGCTCCTATAACTCTGGTTTAGCCATCCTATAATGAATAATGGACACCTATGTCACTCCTGGAACAAGCTCAATAGAGAAATCTACCTCTCTCATTAGAGGTAAACCTATAAATATTTCTGGAAAAACTTCCCTGAAATGATCCACCATTGGAAGAAATTATATCTATGAAGTCCCTAGTCATCCAGATATAAACTACCAATCTGGGTTGTTACTCCTCCCAATCCATGATGCTCATGTCCTACTCTTCTCTCTTGGACATCCCATTCTCCCTTATGTAGAAACAATCCACCCTTTGGTGATGTGAAACTCCCCCTACAATGATAAAAATCGACAAAATCTTGGAATGGGAATAACCAGTACATTCCGAGAAATATTTCATAGCTCATCTTCTCTAAGACATAAAGGTACCATAAGAAGTGACACCCAACAACCTTAAGAGGTCACTCCTTTCACTGACATACACTATCCATTCTAGTCCCCAATGGAGTGTCCAGTGTCAAGATATCAGTATAATTGAAGATATAAATCTTAAGGCTCGCCAAAATAGGAACATATATAAAGCTATGGGAATCCCCTATATCGAAAAGAGAAGAAGATAAAACTGAGGTAACCAAAATCATACCTCTAACTGTAGAGGGTCTGGGATCCTTCTCTTTCTAGGTCTGCTTCATCACAAAGCCTGACCTACAATGTGTCCCTATGAAGCTATCTGATATCCCTAAGTTGATCCACCCTATAGTTGTCGAAAACCCTGTGTCTGACCACTGTGTCCATGACCACCACCTTAGTCGGAACAGTCGGATGAACTCTAGTTCCCAAACTGATGAAAAATAGGGGGTCATGTTATTGAATGTGGAGTCATAGAAGAACCCTTATCCCTAGCTGTTGGTGAGATAAAACTGACAAAAACTTTTAAGATGACCCATATTGCTACAAGATCATCACTAAACTAAGTCTCTCAAGCAATGTGGCCTTGTATTCCCGCTCTTCCTGTACTATTAACATACCACCTATCTACCTGAAGGAGTATTTTTCATTCTCAGATCTCCACATGTAGACTCCTTGCAAATCATCCTACTATCAGAAGGAGGAATACCAACTCTAGATGCTGAGCCGCCCTGTCTCATAGCTCTAGAATTACTTAGGTTTCACTTGGTGATCAGTTCCTGGTTGACTATAGAAGATATGGAAGTCAATCTAAAGATTTCTAAGATCAGATGTCATGCTTGAGACCATCCTCAAACTTCCTCACCAGAAATAAATCATTACCCCATAGAATGGGTGTGAAGCACTATAGCTCTGTGAAGCGAGAAGAATACTCCATGACTGAGAGAGTACCCTACTGCAAACTCATGAACCCTCGAGCCCAGTCAGCCCTCAAAGTCTCTGGGTAAACGTAGTCATAGAAGGCATGCTAGAACTCATCCCAAGCCCTAAGCTACTGTAATTATTCCTATGAAATCATGTCCCACCATCTCTTGGTCGTATATAGAAGCATATACATAGAGATATTCACCCTCATCTCTTGAGGCATCTCTAAATGCTAGAATATAGACAACATGGCTTCTAACCATAACTCTACTACATGAGGTCCTCCATCCCCTGAGAAAGTGGAAGGGTGTTGCTGCTGAAAAAGCCACGTCAACTCTTCCATAGATTGGGTAGGATATGGTGCTCCCTAGAAGGTCTGAATAAACCTCATAAAGCCTTCTTGGAACTATGAATCATCACCTGTATCTGGAATGATACCTAGTGATAAGACATGCACAACTGGAGGATTCACCGGTAGTCTCTGATCTACCATGTCCGGTGTCTAATTGTTTCCATGTATCTGGCATACAACTAGAGGTCATCTCAGTGGCATGACTCTACTAGGTCAAGTGCACACCTCAGTTCAAGATTATCATGGACTGAAACGTAGATGTTCAAGAAAATAACATGAGAAAGAAAATATTCAAGTTTTTTCAAAACATGGGTACACAACATGTATGACCCCTACCCGACGTGTTCCCTTAATCCTTTATATGGGTGTGTACTTCAGCCAACTCTGGTTGTGTAACACCCTATACACATGGAATGTTCTCCTTTGACACGATGTATACTTGAATCATTTCCCCCTACCTAAGTTCCTCTACATGGATAAACCACATAGTTCTCTTAGAACAAAACTACATTGCATTTTTATGCTAGACTGGGCATGTACTAGAATAATTTCACCAACCCATGTTGTTATTCACACGATTGGAGACATGATAAACCCTACAATGTGTGAAAGAGTTGAATATGGCATGTACCACCTAAGTTTCATCCACCCGTGTCGTTGGTCACACAGCTAGATACATGGTCTCTATAACACGGTGTGTACTCCCAGTATATGGCGTGTTCCACCAAACAATTTCCAACCTTGTGTCTCTTCCCACACAATCAGTCACAGGGTCAAGGACTACACGGCATGTACGTATATTACATGGCGTGTACTTAAGAAAAACATTTTCTTCCCAAATAAAAGGATACATGGTGTGTATTCATTATCACACACCATGTATTGTAGGGTTTTTGAGGCATTAACCCACAGAAACTACTCTGGAACCCCATAAAACACTAAAATAAACATTAATGTGTAAATTCCAATCTGTGGGGTCCCATACTCCATGTCAATCAAATCTTGGCATCATATTCATGTATATCACATGTATAACAGTTAAATCAGTTACATGATCCATTAAATTCTGATCCATGAGGGCCTATAACACCTTAGGGACCAAAGTTTGGCGCCCATTCAAAAGAAAATTTACATACTAGCAATACCCTATCAAATAGCTGACATTATATCAAGGAATATATCACAACCGCATGCATATCTAGTACAACATCTATCACAAAAACATACGATTGGTAATGCATCCTAAATGGCATGATGAGAATGCATGAAATGTTATCCCTAGAAGGTGCATATATGATGTATGAGATGGAATACCCTCATCTCATCAAGTTGAAACATAAATAGAACCTCAATAATATCAATCATAACATCACAAATCATGTGAATCACCCAATGGTGAAATCAAATCAATTGTAACAATTTCATAACCAGAAAAATTGAAATAATCGAGATAACTTGGATTTTACCTGTACATGGATTAGGGACTCCTGAGAATAGATTATTACCAACTAAATATTCCTTCTTATCCTTGTCTATAGGCTCCAAATAGTAATTCAAAGAATAAAATAATTCCATTGATACCACATTCTAACATCCCGGTTCCGGGTGCTTCCAAAAGGTGCCCCATACCTGGTTTGTTACATGGCCTCAATCACCCCAAATTCCATAGGTACTAGCAGAAAGGGACATGGGTGTGATTGTGGGAAAACTATTCCCTCATTGGTAGAGTAACGAAGTAGAATGGAAATAATATACAATAATGGAAGTAGTAATACCATACAATAAATAAACAGTAGAAGAGCGAAAGTAAATAATCAACTGTAGAACGTATATAAGTGATGCATGTCACATATGTTTAGGAAAGCATCCAAACAAGTCATAATGCTAGAAATACAATACTAAACCAGAGTAAAGAAGAAAACAAGTACACACCAGCATCATTGCAAGCCTCAGCTTGGTCCCATGCTCTCCATCTCCACAGTAATCAATTACCTAAAGTAGAAGGGCGTTTGAAATTATCTAAACCTGCAACAATATGATCTATTTGGGCCCAAAAGCATGACCCAAATAGGGTGTGAGATGAATTATAGTAGGAGACTTCACAAATATTTGTTCCTAAATATCAGTGAATATATATATATATCAGTTAATATGAAAAATGAAGTAATAAACAAGGAAGTACTCAAAAGTAAACAATCCTACAGTTTCAACTACATTCATTTACATTTATTTATTTATTCAACCAATCATTCACAAGAAACCCTTTAGTTCAACTTATCACAAATCAATAAAGATATAAGACCCTATGTGAAAGATCACATGGTCTAACCCCTTGGTCTCACAAAGACAAAGACTCTCTGAGGAAGCACTCACCATCAATTCCTCATGTGTCCATTTAATGATATACTATAGACACTCTGAGGAATCACTCAATTTCAATTCATCCTATGGTCTTGTAACAGTATACAATATAAAATATGAGGGATCCCACACTGTCAATCCCTCCTATGGTCTCACAACTTGAAAAGTATAACAAACACTCTAGGGAACCCTCAATGTCAATTCCACCTATGCTCTAACTATACAAGGTTCTCAGAGCCCTATGTAATGCAATCGTGCACAAATTATATCTAAAAAACAAAGTAATATCAACTAATACAAGGATAAGAATCTAAAATGAATATCACGAGCATGTCATATAATATCAACTCCATCCTAACATCACTAGGCATGGAAAACAAAGTAGATTAACAGGTAGTTCTAGACCCAATGACCAATATAAAACAAACATGGGAAAACACATCCATAAACAAGGTAATAAACCTAATTCATACTCAAATACCTTACTCAAGAAAACCTACCATAGCAAGAATTAAATAGGGTTAAATTTCTAAAATACTCAATACCCTAAACTAGGGTATTCGACACTTTTTCCACATATAATCCAAAGAAAACTATGGAAAGGAAAAAACCACATACCTCGATGTAGTATGATCAATATAGTTGAACCTCAACCTTTGAATCAACCTAGAACATCGTAAATCTATAAAAAGATCCAAAACGCTCAACCAAGAATATCTCACGAAGGAAGAGAAATTAGGAGTAGAGTCTCTAGAATAAGGAAGAACTCACGGAGGCGATTCCAACATAATAGATGGTGTTTGATTTAGAGAATGGATGAAAGATCCGTGGATCAGAGAAGAATCATTAATTTTAGTCTCTCTTGGATGAGATGGGGTTAGAAGAAGACGTTTATATGGATGAGACATGACCCCAAACCGATTAGTCAAATAAAAAATAAAATTACATGATGTGTTCATTTAATGTACACGCCATGTACAAGACTTAATCGGCCCTCAGTTTAGGCGGTGTCAAGGTAACCTCACACTACCATGTACTCATCCATTATGTTCCCAGTACATGGATACCCATGGTAACTTGCTACAGAGTGTGTAATCGTATGTACATGGTGTGTACTTATGAATTTTCCAAAATTCTCCCCTTTTTCTCAAAAACACCTGAAATCAAGATCCATTCCTGAAATGAAGATCTGGGTTCTTACAATATTCTAGTTTAAATATGAATTTATATGTTTATTATGTTACACTCCTTTCATATGAGTAATTCATTAGACTTAGTTAGTGATGGATGGGTCCTTCTATAACCCCCTGATGCATCGGTAGGTCTCATGAGGAAAACCAGATATCGACTTTGTTGACACCTTGCCCATTTATTTTTAAATATATATTTAGAGGATTATATAACCATTTATTTTCATATGTATTGTCCAAGTCCTTGATAGTATGTTTCAGATGTCCATAATTATGTATTCTGTAATTATGATATTATTAATTGATAATCCATGTGATTATTCGACTAGTAGAATATCCATGGTTAATTTTTGTTCTCATGTGATTATTTATTTGGATTTATTGAACTAACTTGTATTCCTATCATATTATGATCAAGATTATGTTTTAATGGAATGTTTTTTAGTTATTCACATTTCCTTATTATTTATATTTATTTATGATAGATTTTTCTATATTTCTTACCCTTACTAAGAATTTGATCTCACCCCTTTCTTATGTTTTATTTTCCCTAGGATACAAAGATGTATATTATGAATGACTTCCAGAAATAATATAGTATTTTATAGGTGTTTCTAATAGTTTTTCTTTGTTTCTTCCTTTCAATTTGTAATGTAAAACTTATTTTTGTATCTTTTTTCCAAAATATACTAAACTATTCGGTCCTTTGGGATGCAATCACTTATTTAAAGTACAGATTTCATTAAGTAAGGAACCAACTCTAGGCTACTAGGGTTGGGGAATTTATAGTTGGTATCAGAGAATGTTTAGTAGAAACCTTGGAAATAACATTTAGACAACATAAATTAGGGATCATAACTCTAATATAGACTTTAAGGATAAGCATAGAAGAATATACAATAATTTTGGTAAGGTAGATATTATGTGGGTATTCCAAGTAATACATCCTAGTCTAGATACTACAAGTGGATGTGGTTCTTGAATAGATGTACCTAATGGTAAAAACTACAACATGGTATATCAGGCATAACTCGGTGTAACCTAGTACATGAAAACGGGCTTTACTACGCACCTAGTTTGACACTCTCAGTGGATATGCTTAGGATAATTCCTATTTTTTTACAAACCATTATGGAGGATTTAAAAATTAATATGTCCCCAAAGAAATCATTTTTATAATTATGATATTAGCAACATTTAAATTTTTCAATTTATGTTAAGTATTTCACTAATTTTGGGATTATACATTATGTTTCATAACGGTATGATCTAATATAGTTTATTCAATTTTTTATAAATGGTACCAAGTGGAATAAATTGTAACTTCATCAATGCATATGATTCAAAGAGTAAGAAGGATCATATATTTTATGGTCTTATTCTAGTATTTTAAAGGGAACAGTTCTCCCAAAATTTCTTGTCATATGAGGACGTAGTATCATATGTTAATGATATAAATAAATTGTTATCTAAGCTTTATGGATTCAGAGAGAAGAACAAGAATAATAATACTTAAAGGGAAAATATGGATAAAGGAAAGAATAGAAAGATATATTTTCTCACATGTGATAATTATGGAAAGAAACACCCTATTACTTAATTAAAAGGAATGGGATTTTACAGCATATATAGAGATAAAGGCAACTATGCTTGTGATTGAAAGGGTATTAAAGTGGTTTCCAGTGTTCAATGCTTCAAATGTAAAAATATGGGATACAATACAAATCAGTGTCTCAATAATCAAAATAATATACCCCAAAATAGGGTAATAGATCATGGTCAAGCTTATTATACTACCACAGATGAAGAGGAATGATTAATATTCTTGTGTTTTGATTCAATAATTATGTTATAAGAATCATGAGATACATAAGAATTGTACAGATGTACTTCTTCTTTAAGAAATATGAATCATGTGATGAATAGAACCATTAATCCTGATTAGTTATTTTTTTTGTATGTTGATCTTTTTGAAAACACATGACCTGGTAAATATGACCCTAAGTGTGTGATTGATGTTGAGATAATAATAAATATATTTTTATGGGATATTATTGGTGACCGTGAATGTGGTTAGTGATCTGATGGATTATGTCATGATAGAATTATTATATATTTGGATTTAAGAAAAAACTATTGTTTTATTCATGTTTTCATTAAGGTTTAATGGTTATCAAAGTATTAAAATATTTGTTATGTTATAATAAGAGATGCATTATATTTTTTTAGGAAAATATGAAGTTAAGTGGCCTTTCTTCTAAATATTCAGTCTGTGAATTTAGACAGACATATTTTGGATGGGTCTTATGGTTAACTACTTATGGAATGGATTAAGGATATCATTGATTAAGATTTAAGTATGGATTATGTATCGTTTGATTAAAATACTTCAGTCATAAAAATTATTCTTGAATATCCATATTTTGGTTTAGGAAATGAAACAGAGATAGATCGAAGCACAACCAAAGGATGAGATTTTGAAATTTAAAGGAATAAAGTAAGTTTATTTTTAAAAAATTATTCTATGGATATTAAAAGAAACCCTCAACTCTAGGAAAAGGATTTTAAAACAAAAACATCATTCGGTCACTTTTCTTTCTAAGAAATAAATAGACTTTTAACCAATCACAAATTTATGATTCTGTGATGGTAGACCTTCTAATGACCATGTTATCTATTAATATTCATCATAAATTTATAGTTGTATTTCTATTCCATGACCATATTTTTATGAATTTTATCCTATTTTGGAATCTTAGTTTTTTTGCGACCTTCGCATTTCGCTTCACTTATTTTTAAGAGGACTTTTTATATACCCTTTTCACAATATGGGATTTCCACAAATAAATTTTCAATGATGATAATTTTTTAAAGTGAAATTTTAAATTTTTAGGACACAATTTATTTAAGGAGGATAGAATGTAACACTGCATGATTTTATAGTATTCAACTTTTATATTTATCTTCCTTGATATTGTACATTACACAGAAGGTCAAGCTTAAATAAATGATTAAATATTATTTTTGTGATAGCTATCACCTAGCCATTAGAATAGAGGGAATGATATAGATTATGTAAATTATGAAAATATAGTTTATATATTTTTACAAAATGAATAATTTGGCTAAAAATTAATTTGAAATTAAAATAAAAATCAATTGACATAAAATATGTGTTTTAATAAAAAAACTACTTTGTATGACCACAATGGAATTTTATATTAATAAATTAAATTAATAAATATTTGGGAAAGATATTAATGAAATTTCAATGTTACGTATTAATTAAAAAAACTCAACTAATAATTTTTATAATCTGAATATAAGAATAAATCCAATATTATGAATAAAAGACTATTTTTTTTCTAAAGACCGATTTACTGCCTTTTAATGGAGCACTTATTTTAAAAATAAATTTTGATACTTCTATAAATTCTATTTAACAAAATTAACCTCATTTTTAAAATATGAATGTCAAAATTATCCTAGGGTGAAATTTTGGTATTTTTTTGAAAATATTTATTTTCCAGTGAATAGTGAAAAGTCCAGATTTTTATAAAACTGTCATTTTCATTAAATTAATAGTATATTTAAGATTTGAATCGTAAAATCATTAATTAAAGTGTAAATAAAATTTGGGATTTTTATAAATAAAAATATGATATATTTATATCATTGAATAAGTAAAAATGTTTTAAAAAGATAGATTAAGTATTGGTAATTTTGTGAAACGTAAATTTTTATTTACACTTTTATAATTAATATAATGATTTAAAAGAATATTATTTTCACAAAATAGATTAAAAAATAAATATTTTTTTATTATAATTATAGTATAATATTATGAGACCTTAATTAATTTTTCAAAGTATCATAAAAACAATTATAATGTTAAAATTGGTATTTTTCAAGTAAATGATGATTTTATTTAAATTTTAAATTTCTAATATCTAGAAAATTATTTTCATAAAATGGAGTCTATTTTTAAATTCTACACATCTAAAAATGGTTAGGGTTAATTTTTGGTATTTTTATAAAATAGTTGAATTTTTGTGAATAATGAAATACGGTAATTTTTGCGATTTGACATTTTAGAAAAATACATGAATTATTGAGTCATGGATGATTTATCAATGAGGTAAGAACCTATTTGTTATAACTCACATGAATTATTTAATTTATTTAGTCATAATAATCTACATTATTCATTATTGATCAAAAATAATAAACAAATGAATTAAATAATCAAAAAATACCACTCTCCTCCACTATAAATACCACCCCTTCTCATCACACATCCAAATCCTTTAATATTGTTTATATTCTTCCCAATTACTCTTATAAACTTCTCCCCCATGTTGTGGTCTTTTTGGTCTCACCAAAATACCATTTCTGTTTCTATTAAGGAGGTTCTCAAGGAGGATGCACTCAACAAGTAAAACCTTCTTTATCTCTCTCTCTAAATTTCTTTTCATTTCTTATCCTTCCCTCACCTCACCTATACAAAGTGAAATAATAACTACATTATATTTTATATATTTTAATGTCATTATTTTAATGATATATCAACCAATCATTCTCCCTGTTTCCATTTTTATTCTAAAAATAAAAACATCATCAGTGAGGTGTCGATTTACCACCTTTGTGGACGAAGAGTTTTCATTTCTCAATTTCTCATTAAAGGATGGTTAAAAACCCATTTTTATAGTTAAAAAATATCTTAAAATAATATTATAACTTATTTTGTGTTCTAGAACCATTATATATACATAATATTAATTAATAAAATAAAACTACTGTGTGATTATTGAAAAAATGCCTAAATTGTCTAAGCGGTTATCATTAACATTTTATCTAATGAATCATACTCATATCAAGAAAAAATAATAGATAATACCATTAAATATTCTATATGTTCATTAATAACATATGATTTCAATTCTATATAACTATTCTCATTTTACATGATCTTTCTCACATGTATACAAGTGAACCAATCGTGAAAACCAAGAAATGAACACTCCCAAATGACAAAATTTAATCTTATAACTCATAAAAAAGACCGTAAATGAACATAATAAAATTATAAAAAATAAAATTCATGTTCAATATGTTATTAATTAATTTCTTAACGTATCTAATTTCATTATCCAGTATATTAATTATAAGTGTAGAACACTTTCAGACATAAGTTAAGGGTTTTCTCATCTCACTATTATTTTTGTGAGATATGACTTATTCATCACTATTTATTTTGTGTAGTGTATTTATAATAAACTTTGATTTATAATATCATCAATCTAATTATCTTTATGGTATTAAATTTTTCATTTTACGATCATTAATTTTATGGGGCATATGGTTTTACAGTTTGCAAAGTCGTAAGGGTTTCTTCCCGAACCTCCATTTTTCCTTCAGGATATGATTTCTCTCGATTTACCAAAATGTAATTCTTAATTATTATTATTTAATACTATTTAATTCTATGTGTATGTTCAAAACATATTTAAACTTCTCGATTCTTCTTTTTTCATAAGAAATACATATTTTATATGGTTCTTTTTTAATTCTTCTTGATAAGAAAACCTGATTAAAGGGAACTTCCCAATATCTTAACCATTTTCAAGTACAATACATAATATATTTTAATCCATCAATATTTTTATAAAATCACCCTTTTCTTCATTAAAAAAATTCTTAGTTCATTTTTGGTTTTATGAAAACAATTATTCATTTTTCTGCTTTAAAATCTCATTTATATTTTCCCTTAAACCACACTGAAGTGGCTCATTTCTAAATTCTCTTAAACAATATTTTTCTATTTTTTCACTTTAGTTTCCAAATATTAGAATAAATATTTTTTTCTAAAACTTTCTCCGGGGCGCGCGCATCCGTTTGTGGAGGACGCGCAGCTGTTGCCCCACATTCCATATTTCCAAAGGCGGGCGGCATCCGCACCTTATTTAGGGATGTCTGCTCCTAGATCAAAATGGGATGTTGGGATGTCATTTCTTCCTTCTATGGATTCCTCCTCGGAACTTGTCACCTATTCCAAGTCTCCCTTATAGAGTTAAGATGTTTTTCGTGAAACATTACCGGGTTCCATATCTTCATGGATGACAGTTAATTACACTACTTCTGTCAAGACATTCCAAGGGCTCCAGTTAGGGCAGCAACCTTCAGTTAGGGGAGTAGTCACATTGGGGCATCACTGGTGTGTCTGCATGCTTGGGGATTGGCGTTTCAATATTCTGTCCCATATTATAGGGATTTTCGAGGGCGCGGAATCCTAAGGCATCCCACATTGAATGCGGAGAATCATATGCCATGGGCATGTATCTGAGGTTTTCCTTAGATTCCCATGTTTAACATAGGGTATGTTGTATGTTTAACGTCCAGCGGAGACGGACTAGGCTGATCAGAACACTGACGAGAGTGGATCAGATGGGAGAACCCCGGAGGGAACACTGGTGTTAGGGTCAAACCGTGGTTGACTTCCCAGTTACTGTTGAGGGGAATAGGGTATGATGTGGCATGATCCCACCGGGATGTGGCGGCCTGGGTAAGAATCAGGATGGATGATGGAAGGTTCCATTAGGGGGTGGTGAATGGGATGGAACCGTCATGAGGATGAAGATGGTTTTGGGATTGAGCCTCGAAGAGGCTTCCTACGTATCCCTGTGGCAGGGAATCAAAGTCCACGTAGTTCGTCTGATGATGGATTTCTGCCAATTGGGGGTTTCAACGACTTATCGCTGGATGGAGTCACAGCGGCTTACCACTGGATGGGGTCCATAGTTTAACGTCATGCAGGATGTGGAGCGGACCGACATGAAGTGAGTCGGAACTACTGGATGGTGGGCTTGATCCTCAGGGAGGCTTCTTACGTACCTTACCTTATCAAGGATCAAAGTCTTCATAGTTCTCGTATGGGGTAGTAGTCGGTGAACCAATGTGAATAAGGACCTGGGGTCCAGGTGGTTGGTGGGCTTCGACCTCAAGGAGGCTTCTTACATACCTTACATTGTAAAGGATCAAACACTACATAATTCATGTATGGGGAATGGAACCGAATGGTCAGAACCAATGGGTGGTGGGCTTGAACCCCGTGGAGGCTTCCTACATACCCTACCTTGGAAGGGATCAAATTCCATGTAGTTCGGGATTGGGGCTTGGTAAACCTACGTGAAGATGGTCGGGACCAATGTTTGTTGGGGTTGAACCTTAGGGAGGCTTCCTATGTACCATGACTTGGAATGGATCAAAGTCCTCATAGTTCGGGATGAATTACGGGGCTTACACTCTATGCTACCCAAGGTGTTGGTAAACCGACATGAAGATGGACCTGGGGTCCGATGGTGGTTGGGCTTGAACCTCATGGAGGCTTCCTACATACCATGCCTTGGCATGGATCAAAAACCACGTAGTTCATGGTTGGGGGTGTTTGGGACATACACTCTAGGCTTCCAGGGTGTTGGTGAACCGACGTGAAGATGGTCGGGATGACCAGGGTGGTGGGATTGAACCTCAGGGAGTCTTCCTACGTACCTCGCCTTGGTAAGGATCAAAGACCTCGTAGTTCATGGGTGTTTGGGGCTTACACTCTAGGCTTCCCAGGGTGTTAGGGAACCGATGTGAAGATGGTCGGGATGACATGGGTGGTGGGCTTGAACCTCAGGGAGGCTTCCTACATACCTCACCTTGCCAAGGATCAAAGACATCATAGTTCATGTTTGTTTAGGTCTTACACTCTAGGTTGCCCAAGGTGTTGGTGAACTGACGGGAAGATGGTCGGGACGATCAGGGTGGTGGGCTTGAACCTAAGGGAGGCTTCCTACGTACCTCGCCTTGGCAAGGATCAAAGACTTCGTAGTTCATGGGTGGGGTGGGGCTTACACTCTAGGCTTCCCAGGGTGGATTTCATGGTCAGAGCTTGCTCTAAGACCACGTCAATCATGCTCCGTGTGAGAAACAAGAGACAGTAGAGACCTGACGATCACGTATCAAAATGTGCGTCAGTGGGAAGTGGAGTGGGGCTTACATGTGATCATATCCCAAAGAGGAAACAGGGTCCTATGCATGGTTAGTAGCCCAAAGAGGTTGGTAATTACTCCATGAGGGACGCCCAATGGCGACAAAGCGTAGTGGGAGAGGGATTTGGGACCAAATAAAAGAGAAGCACCATTCCCCACCACGCCTTTTGCTGGCCCTGGGGACCAAAGAAGAAAGGAGGGGAAGGGATGCTACCTCCTAAAAGAAATCTAGGGGATTACACCGAGATGGTTTCCCTTTCCCTACGGATGAATTCCACTCCCATAAGAAGGATATCATCCCTTTTAGAGACCATTGGGCATGGAGAATGTCCATGGTGGGGGTACCCTGCGTACGAGGCACGGGGTGAGGTCACAGTTTAATGTCATGTGTTGAGGATGAAGGTGCTTGGTAGTTTAACGTCCTATGGCTCAGACGAGGTGGGTTTTCTCTACACCCCTAGGACTAACATAACTGGTACCCTCTACTCCTTGGTGCAGAGAGGGGACAGGAAAAGTTGTGGATATGGGGTGTCATGAAGCGAACCATCGGGGGGTCCACATTAGCATGCATATGCGAAGAAGCAATAGCTGTTAGTATGACTATGTGAAGAATCGTGATGGGAAGAAACGCAATGGGCGGTACTATCCAAGGGACATTGAAATCACATCGTGCAAACCTGGAGGGCCGCACGGGGAAAGGAATTGCAAAGTAGAGGGGTTCATATACAGGGGCCTTGTGAAGCTCTGTTGCTCCGCGTGGTGGAGGGAACTTGTGAAGGGGTGTGCTTCGCAAAGTGGGGTGCCTCAGCCTAAGCACATGGAATAGGTTCATAAGGTTGGTGCTTCACGAAGTGGAAAGGTATTCGCATAGCACAGACTCATGGGGAAATTGTGCCTCGCAAATCAATGTGTCGTGAAGCAATGTGCTTCGCGAAGTACAGTGACCCCGCCTTAGCATGTGGATCATTTGTACATGAAGGGTGTTTCGCGAAGCATATATGATCCGTGATGACCCGATTCCCCATGGGGATCCCCTTCCTTTTTCGGAGGCCCTTAGTCTCCATGAACGGGATCCTTCTCGGAAGAGGGGATCAAAACGAGAAAAAGGGGAGGCACTTCGCAGAGCAGAAGTACCTTGCACAACTCATGGTTCGCAGATCGTAAGGGAGCTTCACGATTCGGTAGCTAGGAAGTCGAAAGGTCGGATTTTCCATCCCCTAAACTTGGGGGGAGGCCGGTATTTATAGGGGAGAGGCACCACGAAGTAGCTCTCACTCGGAGTGAAGAGGAATTCATTTGCTTCGAAGCACATGGCGAACGTCAAATATGGTCGCGGAGTGTTACCACCTCCTTTCTTTGCGGCGGGTCATGAACGTCAAGGGCGATCGCAGAGCGTTACCTCCTCCTTTATTCGTGGAGGGTCATGAATGCCAAGGGATGTTGCAGATCCTTACTAACTTTTTTCTTCACGGAGGGTCGCAAACGTCAAAGGGCATTCGCGGAGCATTACCGCCTCCTTGCTTCGCAGCGGCGCGGTAAGGTCGGTTCTCCACGAATGGGCTTTGTGAGGCAGCCATCAATTCGGTGTCTTCTTCTCCTCCCCACATTTTGGCAGCAACAAATTTCCCCCCTCAGACATGGAGCCGCGGAGAATCCAAGGGTCGAATTTTGAGGGTCAAATGCCAAAATCCTCGGTTGCTCGCAAAGTGACCTCGTGAAGAGGGCTCGCCAAGCGGGAAAGCAAAGCTCTGACCGGATGCGCCGTGAAGTAGGCTTTGGCCGGGGTGCATCGTGAAGCTCCGAGTGTCCCCCACCTATAAATATGGGACCATAACACTCTTTTGTATCTTTTCATCTCCGCAATTTTGGACTTTAGCGCTCTCAAATTTTAAAGCTTCACGTACTTTGTGACTACTCTCGGTGAATCGGGACTTCGATCCACGGTGCACAGTGATTTTTTGACTCTGCTACAGCACCTCATGATATCATGCTTGAAGGCATGGGCAGGACTCCGTGAATGAGCTTTGTAAACTCTCTCCATGAACCGGCTTCGCGAACACTCTCCATGAACGAGCTTCACAAACAAACCCGAAAATTGTCTATGTTCTAAAACCAAATGGCTCACCAAGGAGATGCTAAGGGGATTTTTATAGATTCCACCCAGAGGGATGAGTTGGAGAATATTCTTGGACTAGGAGATTTAGTCCGTAGCCACTCAGACCATAGTTTATTGGTGGAGCTGTTATCAGAGAGCCAGAAGAACTACCCACTGGGAAAGAGGTTGCCTTTTTATGGATTCGGGCTGAGGGATGACATCTTCATCCCAGAAGGAAGTCGGGATGAACTAGCTTACTGGTTTAGGAGCACGCCGTGCCAGCGCCAATGGTTCAGTTTGGCTGATGGCCTTTCCCGGGACGATTTCACACCTGTCAATGATGACTTCTTATACAACCACCTGAAAAACGTCAATGGGAAGGTGTTACAGCCGAATTAGTATCCTCCTATGTACAACACAATACTGAAGGAATCTTTGAGGAATCTGAAGAAGGGGTGGTCTGAGGAATGAGACCTACGCCAGGGTGGAAACTTTACAAACGATTGGGCCTGGGCCTATTGGGTAGGCACCTCGTGTGAGGATTTTGGGGCTGAGCTGAGGAGAGTGGGTTTGTATGAGGCAGGATGGGCCTCCCAATTCCACATATATCAACCTAAACAGCTGATGCCAGAGCTATTGAGAATATGGTCATCGAGGACCAATACCTTCCATTCACACCATGGGGAGGTCGGTATCAGCTTGTGGGATGTCCACCAGATATCGAGGGTCCCGATACTGGGGGTGATGTACGATGAATTCCTCCCCATCATGAGTGTGTGGGAGGATCCAGAGAAAATTCCATGGTTGGCGATGGAACTGATGGAACTTGTGCCCAGGGAGGACAAGGAGGTAATAAGGGATGTCCACTTTAGGCGGTGGTTCAAGCAATTCCTGAACTTCCCAGAAAATAGGCAGTTTTCGGCGAGGCCTCAGACCTTCCCTAAGGGGGATCAATGGGGCAGGAAATACTCATATTGGCAGATTTTGGAGGACAGCCAATGGAAGACATGGGGATTTAGTGTTAGCACCAACCAAAAATCAATAGTTAGGCTAGAAGCATTCATCATGGCTCTGATCTGTGGTAGGATACTACCAGTGAGGGATGCCAACATGGGAGTAGGCCCAAGCACATTGATCATGGAATCCACATTGGCAATAGGAGGGCGGGTCAACCTAGGAATATCGATGCTCGTCAAGTTGTATAAGGTGTTGTGGCATATCAGCGAGGGAAAAAAGGCCGCAGAGGGTATGTGGGCCATTCCCCCTCCTGTATGGGTGGATAGAATCACATATTAGGGGGGTTTTTGAATACCCAAACCCTATCTCTCCTCCAGGATCGAACTTCCCCCCATCAATCTTGAACGTTGTCGGGAGATTTCCAGCCAATATGACCACACATTTGGTTATGGATGAGGTGTGGAGGGTGGAGGAATTCAATTTCCACTCGTTTTTGTTGCTGATGGGGGTATTTACTAATGATGGTTGGGGGACGGAAGAGCACCAAGCCTATCTTCTGGACTTTCGCGGTGGAGTCTTGGTGGCGAGGGTGGACAGTGAGCCCCTTTGCGAGCTGTATTCCCCACACTAGTTTGCAAGGAAATTTCGGTGTATGTAGTGACTGACCCCACAGGTCTATCTGGAGGTGCGCTATGAATAACACCCATGCATGATGAGGTAGATGTTTCTCATGTTCATGCGGGAATATGGGAAAATGCAGAATGAGTTGCCTCCCCCGACCACCGTCCTAGGACTGGTAAAGGAATATGCCCAGAGCTGGGAGGCAGCTTATCCAGGGGAGATGCTGAAGCAACCAACCGTTCGGGTCGGTCCTGGTAAGCCTTCTTGACCTCAGGTCCAGGGCCGGAAGGTAGCAAGGGCATCCCGCAGTGGCAGGGCCGTCGTGGCGGCGAGGCGCGCACCAGTTGAGGGTGAGGCAGAAACCGTAGATCTAGCAGTGGTAGCAGACCCAAAGGTTCCAGAAGAACATAGCCATCTAGAGGGGAGGCCACTGAGAGGATTCATTAGGATACCTACCCAGGCTCTAGGGAAGTGGCTACGCCTTATCAACATGCTGAAGGATGATGTCTTTCTGGAGGACTAGGACATCTGGGAAGTCAATAGGCAATTCCTTGGACCTTCTGAGTTGTGGCATCTCCTAAACCATCTCAGGATGGATTTACCGGGGATAGGCCCTATCCGGTCCAGCTTTGCGGTGCCCCAGGCAGAGGTAGAGCGGTACCTAGAAGATCTGGAAGACATTGTGCATTCCCGGGGTGCCCCTCGTCCAATAATAGATCAATTCAAAGTGTTGCTCGATCGCACTACTCCCCTATAGCTTCTGGTCATTGATTTGAGAGAGCGCTTCCCCCTGTCGAAAGAGTCAGAAGAGTCCTCCGGGGGAGATGAGGTTAGGAGAGGAAGCCGGTTGGTGGAGGGTGAAGTTGGAGATCAAGACTCGGATCTTGAGAGTTTGAAATGTCCCTTGAGGTAACAATCTGAAACCCCCTTCTCCAAGGTTTGATTTGAGGTTATCCTAGGCTCCTCACTGACATCTGAACCATGCAAGAGAGTCTTATACACAGAACTCGTTCTTGTCCCTCAGTGGTTGCTAACGCGGGGCCTTCGGGATCCATTCCTGCCGACACTTTTATTGCTGCGTCCAGCGAGGCTAGAACACCTGTGGTGACCCCTTCGTAGTTTTTAGACCTTCCAACCATATACGGGGGGCCACACTGTATGGTCCCGACAGCATCAACCCAAGAGCGAGACCAAGTATTTGATCTTTGTAAGTCCCCTCTACTGATTTCATGACTGTCATCCCCTAACCATGTTTACTGATATCCATGCCCCCTTTTCTTTTGGCACATAAAGTTCTTCAAATGGCATGGGTCGCCTTGGCGAGGTTGGTTGGGGCTTATGGTGGCGTCCTTCCCAAGATAATGTTGGTGGTCGTGGAGGAGGAGCCTCCAACCGACCTAACTGTGGTGCTCCCAATCACTAGTGGGACTGTCATCGGGGTTGCACCTGAGATCATTGAGGTGGGATCCGACGATGACGACTGGTCGGACAGCCCCAGTCCTGCCATGCCCGATCAAACACTAGATGTGGACCCGACTGAAGAGTTGTTGGGGGTGTTCCCCGTGTATGAGCCTACCAATCGTGCTAACTAGGACGAGATGGCCTCTGACGAAGAGGATAGCAAGATAGTCTGTCACCGATCATGGAAGTTGATCACGCACATCATCAATGACACCCCCAAGCACTATGGTTGGATGAGATGGACAGACTTTGCTTATGGCTGCATGAACTGTGTACTAGGGGAGTGGATGCCCAGCATCCTCACATGCTCATCCGAGATCTTATGGCGGAAAATATTCTAGATTATGATCGTGGCCTTGGTATGGGTTGGCAGTGGAGGAAGGCGGTAAACATCAAGAGGCTCTAGGATGCTGAAGATGAGGTCCAGCGATTGCAAAATCGAGTGGACATGCACTCGACCTCCCTCAACGTGCAATCTGAGCTAATATTGTGATTGAAGGCCCAGCTGGTAGAATCCGAAGAGGGCATGAAGCGAGCCTCTGAGGATATTACCGTCATCTAGACTGACTTGGAGCAGGCCTAGATTGCTGCTAATGAATTGCGTCCCCTTGTTGCCGAGGAGGAGCAGGAGCTAAATAGGTGGAAACAACTCCTGGATTCCACCTTCCAGAGGGTGGTGGAGCTGATACACCCTTTTGATGAGGTCAACCCATCCATGGGGGGATTTGACCCTCAGGTATTGTAATTATTACAAACCCTCAAACGTAATTTCATGATTTGATTGTTTGATGCCATAGAATGCATGAGTTCCATTTTTTACGTTGGTTTATTGCATCCTTGTGATGTTCACGGAGCGTCCAAGGATCATTCCCTAAGCTCACGTGGGTCGGGCCCGATATGAGAAACAAAGGATAATGACCTTATCACCCCATCCAAACGTTGGAGTACAGACAAAGCTTCGGGCATCCGAGGCATGAACAACCGGTCTGGATTTCCAAGGGGAAATGGGAGGGATTTGACTGGAGAATGAATCTCTCAGAATAACCGAATTACTGTTTTTTTAGTGTGCTATTGTGCACGAATGGGGTAACTCCAGGGGCACTAAAATCAATCCGAACAGATGGAAATGGACGGTTAAATCAAGATACCCAGGATTCAAAACACTGTAGGGGTGGCGTGACAATGAAGAATAACTGTTGACCACATTCGAAACACAGTATCCTTATTGTGTTATCCTAGAATGGGGATAGCAAATGAGGGTCGACCGCTAACCACGTTCGAAACATGGGGCCTAAATCAAAATGTCATTCATTAGCCTTCCGGAACTTTGGCACGGGACAATAGGCGGACCATAGGCCAAGCATCTATACTATTAGAGGGTTCCCTTAGACATGAAAGAGGACGAGGGTCCGCATAAGGGGTACGCAAAGCATGGAATGTGGAGTGATCGTTAGTTCGAACAGAATCCAACACTCTAGAAATTACACCCCCACGGGGGAAACTCATTATATTGGCACATCAGTCTGATCATGGATCATTCCTATTTTTTTAGACAGGACCTCTCTAGTGAGGGAACTGTTGCTTCCTAATGTCATTGTGGGGCATCCCAAACTTGTTCAGAGAAAAACTATGGTTACATGGTTCCCCACAAGGGGTCAGGCCGAGGGGCCTGAAATGAAGAGGAATAGGGTTTATGATTCCTGGGGCTGGACCCGAGGTAAAATTCCTAGCTGTCTCTACATATCCCATGAGGATGGGAATCAAGCCATATGTAGTTCTTAAAGATATCTTAGTTTATGGTCTTAGAGATCAGACCATGGATGGTAGGAAATATAGGAGACACATGGTGGGGTAATTATAAAACCCAACGTGAATGGGAACTTGGGGTTCTGACCACCATGTTTTCATTATGGAGGTTTTAGGTTGAGGGACAGAAAACAAGAGTTAAGTTGGGCCTGAGGTAGGGTGCATGGACGTTCCTACGTACCCCATGAGGATGGGGATCAAGCAGCATGTAGTTCTAATAGGCAGCACGATAAGGTACCAGTGCCATGGATAAAAGGGGCATGCGGGTGTGGACCTCGCACCAAAATAAGAGGTACTTGATGTATCTTGTTTGTCTTTTAAGGTGAATGGTTTTCTTTTGTGAAGAGACCGGCCTAGGATAGAAAGTCACGGCATCTCCACAAGAATCAATCCATGTACAGGCGTTGAAAATGGTATGGTATGTAACTGATACCAAACATGGTGTCCCCTTGAGTGAGCACATCATGATGTAGTGCCATTTTTCGTCATGCATCTTGGACAATAATGTCACAGTTTATGGTCATGTGATGGGACCAGGCGTGTATTTTAACGTCATGCAGCACAGACGTAGTAGAGACGAGGCTAAAGGTGTAATGGTCACGGTGCAATAAAACAAACCCGACATGAATGAGGACATAATCGCATACCACACCGTAAGAAATTCCATGAAAGAAACCTTGGGCCAAGGGTCCAAAATAGAGGTAAGAGGGTAAGGGGCATGAGAAACTAGCTCCCAATTGAGTTGGACCCGAAAACGAGACGTCTGGGTGTTTTTACGTAACCCATGAGGTTGGGAATCAAGCCACACGTAGTTATACAAATTGGGAAATAAGAAAATATATTAGTTTAGGGTCTTAGAACTTGGACCATGGGGAAGAAGGACTATCCCAAGTAAAGGCGGACCTTAACCCAATCCCTAATCCTACTTGAGTTGAACTCGGTGTAGGAAACAAGGGCGGATAAGATATTTTCAATATGTGGAATATATGAAAAGTGGGAACCGGTGAAGCCCTGAATGATTGCTTTATCGTGACTTTTTCCCTCCTAACATGCGGATGCGCACTGAGGAATAGTACCAAGAGTTTCAAAGTTCTACTTGGGCTTGATGAGGTGGAGAAGGATGTGAATCATGTAACTGACATTTTGGGCTTAATGGGGTTGGTGTGACGATAGAGGATAACTGTTGACTGTATTCGAAACACAGCATCCCTATCGCGTTAGCTTCAAATGGGGACCAAAAAATGAGCACCGACCGCTGACCATATTCGCAACGCGGGACTTGTATCGATTTTTTTTCTACAACCCCCGAGGACGTTGGCCCATAATGGTTGGAGATCCCTTAGGCCTAACATCCATTCCACTTGGGGGTCCCTTCGGGTGTGAAAGGTGATGAAATCCCTAATGAAGGGGAATATGAAGCCTGAAAAATGGGTGAAATCATGTCTGAGTAGAGTCTGAAATTCTAGTTACTAAACCAGAGTACCATTAGGCACGTTTGTGGATCGTCGAAGAAGGCCGAGGGGCTCATCTTGAGAGTGAATGATTTGAAAACACGAGTATAGAATATAGGGATAGAGAACTCCCAGGAGGGAAAGGTACATGGCGTAGTCATTACAAACTCACCGTGAATGAGTACATAGTCTCATACCACACCATATACTCCCCTCCCCGGGAAAGGGTAGGCCAAGGGGCCAAGGTGAAAGGGAGATTTCTGAGAGATGGGGCTGGACCCGAAGTCTAGACATTTGGGCGGTCCTATGTCTCCCATGAGGATGGGAATCAAGAAACATGTAGTTCTTGAAGGCACATATAGGTAAGATACCCTAATGAGGGGGTATACGAAACGACGAGTAACCCGACGTGAACGAATACATAATCCCATTTCACACCATACAACCTTAAATAGGAACTTGGGCTAGGGGCCCGAAAAGGCTAAGGGGCCTAAGGCTGGGCCTCGGTCGGAGGGGTCCAACCGGTCTGTAGTTTAACATCTTGAAGTGAGGACGAAAGTGGGTATGATACCCAACATACAGGAGGTGTACGGCGCGGAAAGTAACCCGACATGAATGAGGACATAATCCCATGCCACACCATGAAATCCTAAATAGGAACTTCGGTCGGGGGCCCGAAAATGCCAAGGGGCCTGAGGCTGGGCCTCGGTCGGAAAGGCCCGACCAGTTTGCAGTTTAACGTCTTGTAGTGAGGATGAAGAGAGGAAAAGGTATCTCATCCGGGGATGTGTACGACATGGAGAGTAATCTAACGTGAATGAGGACTTAATTCCATTCCACATCGTACACTCCGGGTAAGAACTTGGGCTGGGGCCTGAGAAGGCCGAGGGTCCTTAGGATGGGCCTCTGTCGGGAAGGTCATATGTCCTCTTGTGCGGTTACCGCCTCATTACAGCTCCTAAGCCCACGTGAATAGTTCTAGGTGTGGGAAGAAAGGATCTGGTCTCATCTCTCCATGTTATATGGGGGTCAAAAAGCTGGCTTTGCCCGAAGGGAGTTCTTCACTTGGAGATACAACGGGGTTGAATGAACCACTACACTCGATTTTTGGGACATATTGGGGTGGACCTAACAACACAATATAGCTATTGACCATGTTCGAAACACAGTGCCTCTATAGTGACCTGAAATGGGAATAACACATGAGCATCGAACGCTGACCATATTCGCAACGTGGGACTTTTATCGGCTTCTCGCTCAACATCCTTGAGGGTGTTGGCCCAAAGTAGTAGGAGAGCCCTTAGGCCTGGAATCCATGCCATTCTGGAGCCCTTCTAGACGAGAAGGATGTTAGAGTCCTAATCAAAGGAGTGGGTGAAGCATAGCTGTACCCATACATTTTAAAATCAAGCAAGGCGGTGAAAGAGGCGGACACCTTTGGGGAGTGGGACGTATGGTCGGATCGAGATGAGATCGACGTAAATTAGGGAAAAAGTCTTCACCCCACCATATATCTTGTCCCTAGGGGAAGATTCTGGCGTTTGTGCTTGGCCAATGGATGAATAGTCTAGGCGTTCCTACGTATCCCATAAGGATGGGAATCAAGTTGTACGTATTTCTTGAAGGCCATGTAGTTTAACGTCATGTGGTGAGGACGTAGAAGGATAGAAGAATAGGGAGCGGGAACATGGTGTGACCGTTATAATCGTAGCATGGGTGGGGCTAAGGAAGCCTACACCATATCATGCGAGGATCCTCCAAGAGAACTATACCCAAGGGGAATAGTCAATGAGAAGAGTTTGGGTTGGGCTCAAGAAGAGGCGTCTGAGAATTCCTATGTATCCCATGTGGATCGGAATAAATCCATACATAGTTCTCAGGATTTAGTTTAATGCCATGCAGGACAATGCATAGTTTTAATTCGTGTAGGACTGAACAATTTAGGGGCATGCTAGACCGGCGTGTAGTTTAGGGTCATGCGGGACCAGCCAGTTTAAGGTCATGTATGACCAAACAGTTTAGGTTCATACAGGACCTGCTGGCTCAGAAAAATTATTGCGTGAGAAATTTGGAATTGGTGGGAGGAGTGATACACTCTCCATCCATGGTCACCAGGGAGTATGCTCTATTGGGGTAAACCATGTGGATTATGTAAGGTCCTTCCCATTTGGGATACAACTTGGTTTGTTTCCTTCCAGGGATCATTGGCGCCCTGAGGGCCAATACCAAGTCGCCTTGTAGGAATGAGTGTAGATGAACCTTCTTGTTGAAGGCTATAACTATCTTATTCTGATTCCTTTCTAGATTGTGCAGGGAATGAAGCCTATTCTCGTCAAGTGCTTCCAATTCATCCTGGAGAATTTCGTCTACCTTATCTGGTGCCTGCTAGTTATAGACTGTTGTGTGTAACAAAGGCAGCTGGATCTCAACGGGCAGGATGGACTCAGCTCCGTACACCAAGGAATATGGGGTCACCTGGGTGGGATTATGAGTCGTCGTCCGATAGGCCCATAGGGTGTTGGAAAGCTTCTCCGACCAACTCTTCTTGTTCTGACAAACCATTTTATGAAAAATGTAAGAGAGGGTTTTTTTTTGAACGCCTCGATCTATCCATTTACCTGCACGTGGTAGCGAGAGGTATGGTTCGAACGGATGTTGTACTTGGCATACAATTTCTTTAGCTTGGCTGCTCCGAAGTTGGTGTCGTTATCGGTGAGGAAAGCATGAGGGACTATAAACTGGTGGATGATGTTAGAGCTCACAAATTCAATGATAGAACGAGCCTTGTCCTCCTTGAGTGGAATTGCTTCTGCCCACATAGAAAAGAAATCCGTGGTGGTTAGGATGAACATGAACTGGCGAGCTGTCGACGGTGGGTATGGTCCCACGACATCGAGTCCCTATACTGTGAATGGCCAAGAGTACTTGGTGGAATGGAGAGGTTCTGGTGGCTGATGCAAGAATTTAGCATGAATTTTCCACGTGTGACATCTCTTGGAGAACTCGATGCAGTCATGGATCATGGAGGGCCAGAAGTATCCCAATCTCCAGATCTGATGGGATAGCTTTATCCCAGTCTGGTGGGCGCCACAGGAATAGGCATGCACTTCCTGCATGACCTGAGAAATCATGACTCATTGGATGCAATAGAGGAGAACACCATCAAACCCATGCTTGTAGAGGATCTGCTCAAGACTTGGACCACTCTGGTGGGTAAACTGCAGCACACGGCGTCGGATTCACTCATGCTCGGCCCAATCAGCCAAGAGGAAACCATTTTGGATATACTCGAAAAAATGGGATCTCTTGTTGGGAGTCGCTTCAACCACTGAATTTGACGGACCAGGGGGTCCTAACGTGAAGGCTCTGGCGGTAAGATGGCTTACTTATAGGTCATCGTCATCATCCAGGGTGACATGGGAAATGAATCTCCAATGTTCCACGTGTATGATCAGGTCATCCTGCTCGGGTTCTGTAAGTGATGCAGCCAGACCATCTAGGGCATCAGCACGACCATTCTGAGATTGAGGGACATGAGTAACTTCCAGCCGAGATGTAAACTGAGCTATTAGCTGGAGGTTGTGCTCCAACAATGGTGCATGCTCTGGCTTTCTGACAACTTAGTCACTATTGATTTTCTTGATAACAAGTTTGGAATCCCATTTCACATGAAAATGGGGCACATCGATCTCGAGGGCCATCTCGAGGCTAGTAATGAGGGCCTGATACTTTGCCTCATTGTTGGTGCAACCCTTTGAAAACAGGAATGAGTATGGCAGAATGGCTTGCGTCGGGGTGATGAAGACGATACCCATGCCTACTCTGTTGAACCTAAGATCATTGAGTCTTCTGTCGGTGGGGCTCCGGGAGGCACCATCAAAGTGCATCTACCAACATGGGATGGCAGGATCTACTGACAGGATTGTCTCATCGGAAAAATCCAGCTCCAGGGACGGGTCTGCGGGGGTTGGATGGGTAGTGAAGAAATATTCCAATGGTTTTCCCTTGATAGCCTTATGAGGCACGAACCTGATGTCAAACTGCTAGAGGATTACTGCCCATCGTGCTAGATGTTCGGTCAGCATAGGGCGGTTCAGAATGTAATTCAGAGGGTCTACCTGAGATACCAGCTGTTCCTCGTGGTGTTTTAGGTAGTGTTGTAGATTTTTCATGGAAAATACAAGTGCAAGGTAGCTCTTTTCGATGGGGGAGTATCTGGTCTATGTATCGAGGAGCATGCGGCTGAGGTAGTAGAGGCTGTTTTCTGTCCCCTCATTGTTCTTTTGGGTGATAAGGGCACCAAGAGATCATTCCAGGGAAGTCACGTACAGGATAAATGGTTTCCCAGGGGTGAGTGTCATCAAGACCAGAGGCTGGAGCAGATACTGCTTGATTTTCTCAAACACGGTCTAGCACTCTTCATCCCACTCGTAGGTGGAGCCTTTCTTCATGATCCAAGAAAAGGATTTACACTTTCCATCCATATTCACAATGAATCAGCGTATATAGGATAAGTGGCCTTGGAAACCTCGAATCTCCCAAATATTGCTTGGGAGAGGCATCTGGATGAAGGCCTTGATCTTCTTTGGGTCCATATCAATGTCCAGGTACCTGACAAAAAATCCACATAATTTCCTAGAGGTGACCCCGAAGGCACATTTCAACGGGTCCATCTTCAGGTGGAAGGAACGGAAGAATCCAAACACTTTCTCAAGGTCATTGAGATGGTCCTCGCAATGGAGATATTTTACCACCAGATCGTTCACATAGAATTCCACCAATGTTATGAGGCTTGCCTTGAATATGTGGTGCATGGCCCGCTGATAGGTGGCACCTGCATTCTTCAGGATGAAGGGAATAACCTGGTAATAGAAAGTACCTTGGGGCACCCATAAATTGGTGGACTCTTCATCCTCAGGGTCCATCCAGATCTGATTATATCCAGAGTAACCATCCATGAAGGAGAGGGCTTGGAACCCAGCAGCAGCATCGATCAATAATACTATCACATGAAGGGTAAAGTCATCCTTTGGACAGTGGCAGTTGAGATCATGGAAGTCGATGTAGACTCTGATCTATCTGTTCGTCTTCCTGACTGGCACAATGTTGGTTAACCACTTGGGGTACTAGACCTCCTTGAAGAAGTTGGATTTGATAATCTTTTCAACTTCTACCATGACCATGGCATCGTGGGAAGGGTGCATCTTTCTGGGAGGCTGCTTGAACCCATGATGATTTATAGGAAGACCGAGGCGGTGGATGGCTACCTAAGGATCTAGTCATGGAATCTCATTGTAGCTCCAGGTGAATACATCACGATGATGTTTCCATAAATCCACGTATCGTTGTTGCTCCTAGGGGAGCATGGTGGCGTTGATCAATGTGGGTCTTGGATCTGCCTCGCTACCAAGTTTCACCTGTACCAGTTCATCAACCATGGAAGAGATTCCCTCTTCAAAGGTAGGGTAGTGTCCTTCAGATCCCCTTATTCACTTGCGGAGGGGGAATCTCCAGTAGGCGGTGCTTTCTCTGGGTCGACAGGTCCTGATGGGAGGCTGGTACCAGCCTGGATAGTAGTGGACATCATATTGGGAGATTCATGTGCTTTTGAGACCATATCAATGAAGGCAGTTGATCTGATCCCATTTGGTCTTCGGCCTAAGGGACTGTGCTTGATAATATCAAAGCAATAGTGGTGTGTCATCTTAAGTCGGTTAATTCCATCCAAGTGAAACAGACATGTATGACGTACTGTCGTTTCCATGGGGTGGACATCCTGATACAATATGGGGGTAGGAGGCTCCGGGATTACCTAAGCCTGGTTCATGTAGGAGTACGAGGTGATTTCCCTCCATTGCCTAGACTTGGAAACATGCTTCCCTCTTGTACCGGAGACAACAAAACATTGCCCCATGTCGGCGGTTGTAGCCTCTAATCGATGGATTGAGAATACGTAGATGTCGTCCAGACCTACCCAGGGGTCAGTTGTGACCGTGATGGGATCAACCTCACTTGCCTTATTCTGATTATCCTTGCTCTTGTAATATTCAAGATCCAGATAGCGGGCTACACAAGAGGTGAAAGAAGATGCATCACCTTGGAGTATTCCTACTCGACCATTAAGGGAGTACTTGAGGCACTGGTGATACGATGAGGGGACCACCGCAGGCAAGTGGAGCCATGGCTTTCCCATCAATGCATTGTACGTGGTGTCCTGAGAGACAACCATAAAATATGTGCTGGCGACTAGGCCGCTGAAATGGGTCTTCAAACCGATCTTACCGAATGGGGTTTGTTCTATCATGTCGTATCCTTGGATCCTTAAATCGGAGGGAGTCAGGTCATCTTCAGATAACCCCCACTTATGTAGTGTCTGTGTCGGGATAAGGTTAATCCTGAAGCCGGTATCAACAAGATAGCGGTGAACCTCCACGCCATTAAATTGGCCAATGATGTACATCGGGAGGATGTGCCCCTGAATGGGAGAGCCTTCATTCTCTCCAGAGAACTAAATGATGGCCTGACATTCAGTGTTTTTGACCGCTTTAGCATGAAAGGCTTCTGCAGCTGCTACCTCCATCTCAAACTGAAGGGGGCTTCTTAAAACCTCAGTGAGGGCCTCACGCATATCTAGATACAAGAGAAGGGATTAAAGGATGGAAATACTCACTCGGATGCTGGTGAGGTGCTTGAGAACATCATACTTCCATTACAGGAGTGAACATCTACTTTCAGGAGGTCGCTCTGTGATAGGATGCATGGCGGGCCCTGCTGGCTGGACCAGAGGCTGACTGGTGTTGGGTATATCCCTTTACTCACTAGTCTAAGCCTGAAGAGTAGTTGTTGGATGAGGGTCGGATGACTAAGATCGACCTGTTGTAGAACGAGGCTGGTCGTGGCTGGCCGCGGCCTGGCCGAGGTAGTTCTGACTGATCCAGTAGCACAAACGGTTGTGGAGGCGGGCCGACGACACCGGATGAAGAGACTGTGGGTCATGAGTTCTGCGCTGGGCATGTTGTCTAGTCTTAGTGGCATGCACGGCTTGGCTGGAGGTGCCAACTGATATGCCTCGATGACCCATATGGTCGTGGCTCCACCGACGATGGCGTCAGCTGGGGACGTTGGGGAGGTTCTCCTGGCACTCCTCATTGTTGGGAGTCATATAGGGGTTTACCAACTCCACGGTATTAACCGAAGCGTACCCTTGACTATCACTTGAAGAGTCATCCACTACTGGGCGAATTCTAGGAGGAATCCCCATCTCAGGGGAAATGAATTCACCGAGAGTGCGGGATGACGATGGCATTGGTGGGGCGCGTTGCTTTCCCTTTTATCGTCAATGCTTGCTCTTCTAGGAAGAGGTCGGCTGAGATGATGATGCAGAAGTGGTGGTCGTAGCTTCTAAAGGCTCCAGATGATTCAGGCGTTCCCAAATGATTCCATGTGCATGGACGACCGTTTTTCGAGCCATCCAGTCATCATATTTCTAGGACCCGCGGTTAGAAACCCGATGCCTCTCACCTTCACTATCGCTACTGTTGTCTGACCTTACAAAGACACCAAACACTTCTGTCGGGGTCGGGCCCAGCCTGACTATGTTTTTATCGACCTGGTATTGAATCCAGTATTTGAACACAAATCACTGCTTGAGGGTGTTCCCCATAATCTGATGATATGGTTAGTAGTTGGGGAGATCAGTGAGGTTCACCTTTTTCAGCATTGTACACTCAGGAAACCGCATGATCCCTTGTTCCAAGGCACTTCTGAAATTCCCTGGGACCTGATTCTTGTTGAATGAGTAGGTCTGGTTTCCTCTGTCTGAAAAGTGGGACCTTGGAGCATGGCCCTGACAAGGTGATGGAGGCGCCTTTTTAGTAGGCAGACCCTGATTGTCCCTCCTGGGTGGTGGAGGTGCATTCTGAAGTGGCACCTACGGATTTTGAGGAGGACGCTGCTGAGCCGGAGGCTGGACCTGAGGTGGAGGGACTCTGCGAGGTTGCGGGGCTGGTGCAACTGGTATCAATTCTAGTTGTCTGGGGGCTTCTATTTGGGCCACCATGGTGGGCTTGGCTCTAGCATCCCTCTTTGCTAGAATTATAGGAGGAAACATACATTCATGGCTGGCCTATTGCAGGTCTTCCTCTAGGTGCTAGGCCTTATCGAAGAAGTCTCAGAATCCTCTAGGGTGGTTCTGGGTGATTAGGGAGGGAACCAGTTCCATCTTGACGTTCCCTACACACATTGTCATTAATTTCTCCTTAGTCAGTGGCATGTCAAAAGAGTATGTGAGCCCCTTCCACCAGGCAATAAAGTCCATGACTCATTCATCAGGCCTTTTCTTGCACTTCAAGAGGTCTACAATGCTCATTTTCCGGGTGGTAGAGCTGAACTGGTAGAGGAATTTCCTGCGAAGTTCCTCCCAGCTGGTTACGGATCTGATGGGGAGCTGGTTGTACGAGACGAATGTTGTCCCCTCTAATGTCTGAACAAAGTAGCAGAGTTCGGCAACCTCCTGCTACACCAGAGTCCCTAACATGGGCCCAAACCTTGAGTTGAAGTGGGTCAGGTGATGTGGTGGGTCCCCCGTCCGTTAAAGTGGGAGAAGGTGGGATTCCCAAAACCCGGAGGTGCCGGTATATCATCCACCCATGCCGGGTATGGCTTGCCATCAGGTGGGATTACCACCTGTCATGTTTCCAATTCCTCAAGGAAGGAAATGAGGGCTGCCATTGGATCATCTGGGCGAAGGTCCCTATCTTGATGGGGATCCCTAACCATGAGCACATTGTCGGGTTCCCCAACACGGTAAATAGGCTCGGCGACTCGTGGAGCAGATGGTGGAGTGACTTGCGGGGCAGCTGGGGGAACCCGAGCTGGATTCCTTGGGATTGTCGCATCGTTCAGGAGGGTTTGGTGAGACATACCATTCCCACTTTCCATGAGCTCCGGCTTCAGCCCTGTCCATGGTAGCAACAGGATCAGAGTTTCCTGGGGGCAACTCACCATGGGGTATTTGTTCCTGCCCCTATTGTATTGGCCTAGGATTTTTGTTGTCGGGTCGTCGCTCTACAGCGCGTTCATCCAAGAGTTCATCGACCAACCTCTTCTTCTCAGCCAATTGTTGGTGCAACATGGCCTTCTCGGGGTCCTCCTCTGTCTTCTACACTGAGGTGAACGGGTCGGGGTGTTTGACAGCTCTGACGTGCTCTTTTACTTTACCAGAATTCCGACTGAGAACCAATACCTTGGTGGGTGTAGGGAGACCTAGTAGTTTCCTCTACTGACGAGTAATCCTCCCTGATGGATCCAATAGTGGTGGCATGCCCTTGGATGGTAAGTCTCAATCGAGAAGCTCAAGCTCGTCCTCCTCATCCAATATACCGGCCATGTTAACCGTGACCCTTACCAAGGGCATATCTTTGTTATTGCCAAGCGAGTCGGGCTGCCACCGGATAGGACTAAAGAGGAGGGTAGCATACTACCCCCAGCCATGGATTTGCACATTGGGGTAGCCTCCTTGATAATTTTGTAAATTACCTTGATACTCTGAACACATTGCTGCTAGAGGGCCTCACGGCAACCTGGTGACTCGGGGTGCTGGACCACAGGGATTACATCCCACTCAACCAGATGGCATTGCTTGCTGATGTCTTTGAAATTCGCTTGTCTCCTTGGATATACCACGCACTGATGATGAAGACTGAAATGCATCCCCCATAGGGTGTAGCAGTAACACTCAACTTTCTTCGGGGTGAGGGATTCTGGTATACAAAAATTATGCGCTGCCACGGGCGAGAACTTATCGAGGAAGTGGTCCACTATGAGGATGTTTCAAAAGCTCCTTGGCTCAGATTTTGGATCTGGCCCTTGATTTCCCCACTTGTCAACTAGGGGGGGCTGAGGAACTGGCAGCGGTATAGAGGCGGACCGCTGGGATGGAAGGCTGGCCGGTGGAGAGTACGACGAGTGTGCTGACCGGCTGTCGAATCTCGGGATGTCCTCTGAAGAGTGTAGCGACCTAGCTGCCACGTCGCAATAAGACGGGTTGATGTCCGTTGTTCCTAGCTCAGGGGATAGGGCTACCAGTGATGGGCCGCAATGTTGCTCGCCCGCCATTGGTCCCCAGAATAGTTCTCTGTGATCTCTTATGGAGGTAGAGAGCGCTTCTGGTGATGATGGTGGTGATTTCATGACCGTAACCTGCGGGGTCTCCAGATTTTCATCTTCCAGGATATACCTGTGAAGGGAGGCAGGAATTCTATGGACCTCACATTCTGGGAGTACTAGGCTGATGCACCTTGTTCTTGCACCGGCCCTTGACTCAGATGAGCGAGTGGAGGGTTCTTGAGCTGAGTCGTACTCTACTTCAGAGTCTGAGAAGCGGACTAGTTTTATCTCCGTCCAGACCATCTCAAAATTCTTCTTATGATGGTGACAACCCACCTTCCTACCCTTGGGTGGTTCCTCGGGACAGGACAGATTTCTGACATAGGGTCCTTCGACCGCACTGGTGCTGGGGAGGAGAGGGTTTCCACCCGAGAAATCTGGGGTGCGAGGAGCACCAGGACAAATATCAAATGGGGCATGGGTTGGACCTCCATGGGTAGATTTGGAGTTGTAAATAACTCTGTTAGAACTGGAATAAGCATGGGGAGGACCTCCATATTTGTTTCCCCTAGTGGCGTCAGTATGAGAAGGGTCCTTATAATGAGTTAGTTGAACACGGGTAGGACCTCCGTGCTGGGCGCGGGTGGAGCGAGGCTGGCCCTCACCCCTCTGGTCTCCAAGGTGAGGAGGACCTTCACCAGCTACTGAAAGGATATGGGGAGGGTCCCCACATGGAAGAGTGACCGGATGGGTGATGTCCATGCACCGGTGGTTGAGGGTAGGAGGAATGCCTCCGTACTCGGTGTAGTGCGCACGAGAGAGACCCCCACGCTGAGTGGAACCATCATAGGCAAGACCCTCATTTGGGTTGAGGGTGGCATGGGGCAGACCTCCATGACAAGCCTCAAAGAGGGGAAGGCCCGCACTTTCCATGGTAGTGGTACAGGGAGGACCTCCGTATGGGGTGGCATCGCTGCGGGTTGGTTCGCAGCAGCCACTATGGTGCCAGCGGCCAAGAGAGTCAACCCAACCTACCCGTGGGGTGGTTGGGGCATCGATCATGGTCAGTAGTATAAGTTCACCAGCTCAGTGTAGGAAGGGAAATAATGATATGAATCGGTGGTGGATCGGGACGTAGTAGTCGTCAACATTGACACCCCATGGCGGGCGTCCTCAGCATCCACCTGGTGCTGGCGTCGGGTTGGATGGACCAGGGCCGGTGGTACAGGTGCATAGATTACCTACTCTTCATCCAGAAAAACTGAGTGGCAGCGCTGACATGGATGGGTGGGAGCCATTGATGGGAGCCCCTGGAATGGGACTCTGACCAGGCTAGGTCGAACATCACCTACCTCATCACCATAAGTCAGATAGTCGTCAAAGCGTTCCATGGAAGGGCTCTCGAAATGCTTGTACGTCAGGGTGGGGATCAATGGCTCCCTACGCAACCCTCGGGGGAATCATTGGTGGTGAGTCCTGAAAGCCTCCAGATCTAGACGGTCCATATCCCAGGTTAGTATTATGCCCTCCTCCTCATACTGGCGTACGAGTTCATTGATCACCCTTCGTTGGATGACCTTAGATGGGGAGAGGGGGCGTGGATGCCCCAGGGCCATAGGTGTAGAGGTCGTTTCAGAAGTAGTGGAACCATGCGGTACTATTGCGTTAGTGGTTCCCCTTCCCTGGAATCGGTGTGTATGAGGTGATCACGGTCCAGATACAGCCACCTAATTCCTGAGAGCATGAAGATTAATTCATTAGTGCCGAAAGAAAAAGGAATTGATGACCAATTCCCCAGCGTCATCCCGTCTTCCATGGTCAGTAAGAGGGATCCACGCTGACAACATCACATAACAGGATGACCAACGTTCTACTGCCCCAACTTCTGGTGAGTTTCACGCCAGGCCCCTTATTTGCTTGGCAGGACCCAGTGTCGGATAGCTGGATCTGGTGACATGTCAATCTATTGATTCCCAAAGCACTACTAATCTCCATATTGAGGAGAAGAACTTCACATCGGGTTCACCATTTCTATTTCTGATGCTTTTGTTGGGGCACGCACAACCATCTTCGGAGGACGCGTAGCTGTTGCCCCACATTCCCACTTTCCAAAGGTGGGCAGCATCGGCTCCTTATTCAGGGATGTATGATCCTTGATTGAAATGGTGTGATGAGATGTCAGTTATTCCTTCCATGGATTCCTCCTCAGAACTCGTCACCTAGTCTGGGTCTACCTTATATAGTTAAAATGTTGTTCATGAAACTCTTCCTGGTGCCATATCTTCATGGATGCCTGTTAATTACACTGTTTCTGTTAGGACATTCCAAGGGGTCCGGTTAGGGTATCAACCTTCGGTTAAGGGAGAAGTTACATTGGGCATCACTGGCATGTTTGTACGTTGTGGGACTGGTGTGTTAGTGTTCTGTCCCTTATTAAAGGGCTTCTCGAGGGCGCGGAATCCCGAGGCATCCCCCATCGAACGAGGGAAATAATATGTCATGGGCATGTATCTGAGGTTTTCCTCAGCATCCCATGTTTAACACAGGGTATGTCACAGGTTTAACGTCCAGTAGATACGGATCGGGGTGATCGAAACATTGACGAGAGTGGATCAGATTGAGGAATCCCCGAAGGGAACACTGGTGTTCGGGCCAACGTATGGTTGACTTCCTGGTTACTTTTGAGGGTAATGGGGTATGAGGTGGCATGATCCCACCGGGATGTGGTGGCCCGGGTAAGAATCAAGATGGATGATGGAAGGTTCTGTGAGGGGGGTGGTGAATGAGATGGAACCGTCATGAGGATGCTGATGGTTTTGGGATTGAGCCTCGAAGAGGCTTCCTACATATTCCTGTGGCAGGGAATCAAATTCCACGTAGTTCGTCTGATGACGGCTTGCCGCCGATTTGGGGTTTCAATAGCTTATCGCTGAATGGAGTCATAGCAGCTTACCACTGGATGGGGTCCATAGTTTAACGTCATGTAGGACGGGGATCAGACCAACATGAAGTGGGTTGAAACTGTTGGATGGTGGGCTTCAACCTCATAGAGGCTTCCTACATACCTTACCTTTTAAAAGATCAAAGTCCTCTTAGTTCCCGTATGGGGAAGGAGTCAGTGAACCAACGAGAATTAAGGACCTAGGGTCCAGGTGGTTGGTGGGATTGGACCTTAGGGAAGCTTCCTACGTACTTTACCTTGGCAAGGATCAAAGACCATGTAGTTTATATATGGGGCATGGAACCAAATGGTCGGAACCAATGGGTGATGTTCTTGAACCTCATGGAGGCTTCCTACGTACCCTACCTTGTCAGGGATCAAAGTCCATGTAGTTTGGGATTGGCGCTTGGTACAACTATGTGAAGATGGTCGGGACCAATGGTTGTTGGTCTTGAACCTCAGGGAGGCTTCCTACATACCATGCCTTGGCATGGATCAAAGTCCTCGTAGTTCAGGATTGATTTGTAGGGATTACACACTAGGCTGCCCAAGGTGTTGGTGAACCAATGTGATGATGGACCTGGGGTCCGATGGTGGTTAGGCTTGAACTTCATGGAGGCTTCCTATGTACCATATCTTGGCATGGATCAAATACCTCATAGTTCATGGTTGGGGGTGTCTGGGGATTACAATCTAGGTTGCCCAAGGTGTTGGTGAAGTGACGTGAAGATGGTCGAGACGACTAGGGTGGTGGGCTTGAACCTCAGGGAGGATTCCTACATACCTCACCTTGGAACAGATCAAAGACCTCGTAGTTCATGGGTGTTTGGGGCTTACACTCTAGGCTGCCCAGGGTGTTGGTGAACCGATGTGAAGATGGTCAGGACGACCGGGCTGGTGTACTCGAACCTCAGGGAGGCTTCCTACATACCTTTCCTTGGAAAGGATCAAAGACCTTGTAGTTCATGGTTGTTTGGGGCTTACACTCTAGGCTGCTCAAGGTGTTGGTGAACCGACGTGAAGATGGTCGGGACGACCGGGCTAGTGGGCTTGAACCTCAAGGAGGATTCCTACGTACCTCGCCTTGGCAATGATCAAAGACCTCTTAGTTCATGGGTGGGGGTGGGGCTTACAATCTAGGCTACCCAGGGTGGATGTCATGGTCAGTGATTTCTCTAAGCCCATGTGATTCATGCTCGGTGTGAGAAACAAGAGACAATAGAGACCTGAAGGTCACGTCGTGAAAGGTGCTTCCAAGGGAAGTGGAGTGGGGCATACACATGATCGCAACCCAAAGAGGAAATAGGGGCTTATGCGTGGTTAGTAGCCCGAAGAGGTTGGGACTTACTCTAGGAGGGAGGCTCGATGGTGACAAAGCACGGAGAGAGAGGGATTTGGGACCAAATAAAGGAGAAGCGCCATTCCCCACCATGCCCTTTGCAGGCCCTAGGGACCGAAGAAGAAAGGAGGAGCAGGGATGTTGCCTCCCACAGGAAAGCTAGGGGCTTACACCGAGATGGTTTCCCTTTCTCTACGGACAAACAGAACTCCCGTAAGGAGGATATCATCCCCTATAGAGACCATTGGGCGTGGAGAAAATCCAAGGTGGGGGTACCCCGCGTGTGAGGCACGGGGTGAGGTCATAGTTTAACATCATGTGCTGAGGACAAAGGTTCTTGGTAGTTTAACGTCCTGCAACTCGGACATGGTGGGTTTGCTCTGCACCCCTAGGACGTACATAACTGGTAACCACTACTCCTTGGTGTAGAGAGGGGACAGGAAACCTCGTGGATAGGGGGTGTCATGGAGCGAACCATCGAGGGGTCCACGTTAGCATGACTATGCGAAGAAGCAATAGCCGTTAGCGTGCCTATGCAAAGAAGCATGAGGCGAAGCAACGCAACTGGCGATACCGTCCAAGGGACTTTAAAATCACATTGTACAAATCTGGAGGGCCACACGGGGAAAGAAAATGCAAAGTAGAGAGGTCCATAGGCAGGGTCCTTGTGAAGCTCCATTGCTTCGCATGGTGGAGGGAACTTGCGAAGTGGTGTGCTTCGCGAAGTGGGGTGCCTCAACCTAAACATAGGATAGAGGTGCATATGGGAGGTGCTTCATGAAGTGGAAAGGAATTCACGGAGCACTGCCTCATGGAGAAAACGTGCCTTGAAACACAAGGTATCATGAAGAAATGTTCTTCACGAAGTACAGTGAACCTGCCTTACCATGTGGATCATGTGTACATGAAGGGTGTTTCGTGAAGAATAAATGCTCTGCGACGACCCGGGTCCCCTTAGAGATCCCCTTCCTTTGCAGAGGACCTTAGGCTCTGCGAAAGGCATCCCTCTCGAAAGAGGGGATCAAAACGAGACAAAGGGGAGGAACTTCACAGAGCATAAGTACCTTGCACAGCTCATGGTTTGCAGAGCATAAGGGTGCTTCACGATTTGGGAGCTAGGCAGTCGAAAGGTCAAATTGTTCGCCCCCTGGACTTGGGGGCGGTGTTTATAGGGGAGAGTTTCCGCGAAGTAGCACTTTCTCAGCACGAATAATAAGTTGTTTTCTTCGCAACGCGTGGCAAACATCAAATGTGGTCACGAAGCGTTACCGCCTCCTTGCTTCGCGGTGGGTCGCGAAAGTCAAGGGCGGTCGCAGAGCGTTACCGCCTCCTTGCTTCGCGTGGGTTGCGAACTTCAAGGGTGATCGCAGATCATTACTGCCTCCTTGATTCGTGGCGGCTCGCGAACATCAACGGTGGTCACGGAGCGTTACCGCCTCCTTGATTCATGGCGGTGTGTTTCGGTCGGTTCTCCGCGAATGGGCTTCGCAAGGCAGTCATCGGTTCAGTGTCTTCTTCTCCTCCCCACATTTTGGAGTAAACAATATTCTTTTAATATTCCTCAAATATAATTTCATTCCTTTTTATTTTTGGCATATACATTCTAATTTTATGACAAATACAAATGATTTTCTAAAAGAACACTTATTTCAAATGTAAAAAGGGTATTTATCACAACAATTACTCAATAATTTTATTAGAATATTTTCATCTATTTCAAACCCCTATATTTAATCATATTTTTTATTAATATTTATCTATTATGTTACCATATACCATATTTTATTGAATTTTTTATGATTATATTTGGAATTTATTATCTTGATACCATTCTACATATTACTCTAGATGGATTATGATTATGTTTATTATTTGATGAAACATTCTAATATTTCATATTATAGTTTAAATATGAATTTATATGTTGATTATATTCCACCCTTGAGGAATTAATTGGACTTATTAAGTGATGGTAGGGGCCCAGTATAGCCCCTAGATGCATCGGTAGGTATCATGATACAAACCAAATATAAACTTGATCGAGGCATTGCCTATTTATTTTCATATATAGATTTAGAAAAGGCCTTAACCATTTATTTTTAGATTCCTTGTCCCGGTCCATGATGGTATATTTAAGATGTACATTATTATTCATTCCATCATTATGATATTAGTAATTGATAATCCATATGGTTACTTTACTAGAATAATATCAATGGTTAAGTTTTATTCTCATATGATTATTTATATAGAATTATTTAATCATCTTTTATTCCTACCATATTATGATCAATATTATGTTTTAATGGCATGTAGTTTTAGTTATTCATTGTGCCTTATTATTTTTATTTATTTATGATAGCTTCCACTATATTTCTTACACTTACTAAGCATCTACACTCACCCCTTTCTTATGTTTTGTTTTCCCCAGGATATGAAGATGTATATTATGAATGAATTGCTAGAATAATATAGGGGTTTATGGGTTTTTTCAATTGTGTTGCTTTATTGTTTTTTCTTTCAAGTTGTTATTTAAAACTTATGTTTGTATCTGGTTTTCCAAATCTACTAAACTATTCATTCCTTTGGGATAAGATCTCTTTTTCATAGTACCAATGTAATTAAATAAGGAACTATCTTTTGAATACTGGGGTAGGGGTCTTTACAATCAAATTACTTCCTATATTAAATTATCATCCTCTGGTAAAAAAGATTTATCTTAGAATAATTTATTTGGAATCATATTTTTTCAAATATTTATGTGTAATCACTCTCCTAAAATACATACTTTATTCCCCAAGTTCCTATTAGTGTACATTTTTTATGATTAATTTTATTGTTTGTAAGAATATATATTCTGTTTTTTGAAATTTCTTAGAACTAATAAAGACTCTATCTCACACAAAACCACTTAGCCTAGAATACTCTAATATATCCTCTTTCATGTGGTTCATAAGATATTATATGTTTCATCACCTCAAATATTATATTTATGGTTTAAAATCTATGCAGTTTAACTATCAAGAGGGATTCTCAAAAGGGAAATTCAGTTTTTCACTCCAACTTATATAATTTTAGCCTTTGGACATTTCAAGAATATATTACTACATCATGGATATTTAGAAACCAGATAAACCAAATGGTAAAATCAATCTATTTTGTTAAAAAAACTATTAAAACAATGGGTTGAATATATTTATTCTATCTTTTTTCCAATAACCACAATTTTGCAAATCCTTACCCTTATCACCCAATGATTAATTTGGTTATTATTTGTTTGAGAAATTTTTTCACACACAATCATGATTTAATTTTTTAATTCTCTATACATGATAATATTCTCCCAATCATAGAGACCCCAATTCCAAATTTCTAATAAACCTTGATTTTATTTTATAGAGGTTGAAAGTCAAATATAGTGATAATTTTTTGGAATATTTATTTTCAATCAACATTAGTAAGTACATGTATCTCTTACTAAAATTTCACCCTCTATATTTTTATTTAAATAAAATTATTAAAAGGATCATTGGGTATTTTTATATCTAAAATAAAAAAAAAATGCATTCATTATATTAATATTTTTTTCATGAGATCTATTGCCATTGATGACTCATAAAGTTTCAATTTTTAATGAAAAAAATCCATAATTCCAAGATAAATTTTACCATATTAAAAATATCTCAAAATAAATTTTTTATATATTAAAATTTTAAAAAATACATAGAGTATGGAAATAGTGATAATTATTGAATTATTAATTAAAGAAAAAATATTGTTAGTGATGTTTTATTATATAATTAAATATAATTTTAGTTTATGATAAATTATTTATTATAAGTTTGTGATATACTATTTAAATGAGTTAGGTGTTATTTTTTTTATTCAGTTTGAGTTACACATCATTGGATAATGCAGGAAGGGTATTACATTTATATTGAATCAAATATTGAGAGATTACACTATTTATTAAATCTTTTTAGTAAGTGTAGGTGTGTTGAAAAGATAACTTTTATCTTCATGGATCTTATAATTGTTTGAAAAATGATTAAGGACATAGGAATATGATTTATTCATTATAAAAGTGTCATAAACATATTTTTTAAATTAATTATAAATACATACATAATGATTGACTATCTTGAATAAAGCATTATCACTTTTCCTTCCAATTTCTTTAAATTGGTTTTAATATACTATATTGAAATAATAGATCTTAGTAACTTGATATATGATTCATGAAATTCATATATTTATTGAGGAGTAATGATCCATTATGTTGGTGATCATAATGTCCATTATACAATAATAAAAAAATATCAATATAGAGTTCATGTACGTATTCTTTATTTATTTATTATGGATTTAAGTAAATCCTCTATTAAACAATCTTGGAATTTTTATTTTATTTGTACACAACAATTAATGTATATGAGATGTCCTTGAACACCATAAGTCGTATCAAAGACATCTAGAGATGCTTTGAAAAAATCTAGAAAATAATTTTTTTTTTTTTGAAAAATGTTGATTTCATATTCTATAAAATAGAGATATTGTGTAATATAAAATGGAATTGATATTTTTTATTAGTTTTAATTTATTATAATATTACTTCTCACTTCATATTATATAATATAGTTAATATTTAGGATATTATAAAATAAATTATTATATAATAGTTATGTTTTCTATTATTTTGTATACTTAGAAATATTTGAAACAATGGGTTTTATTTATATTGTATAATACAAATAAGATAAGTCATAATGTACTACATCAATTTTTATAAGGAAATATAAATGATTTTCTTTTTACAAATCTAATTTTTTTTCTAGTTATATTGTATGACATAGAAAAGTCATATTATTTGACATATAGTCATGGCATATTATATAATCCTTAGTGAAGTGTTTTAGAATAGAGTGATGGGTTTATGGGGTTATATAATGATCATTTATAGAATAAGAAACCTATGAAAATTCCTAATATATCTTCAATATATTCAACATATATATATATATATGAATAATATAAAAATCCTACATGAATAGTTGTATCCACCATCATGGATTCTTAATGACGTACTCCTGATGAGATCACTAAAGCAACAAAAATATCTTACCTCCATAAGCGGTACACGATCCAATGGATCCATAATCATATTTTGAGGATTCCTGATCAGTGAATGGGTTCTATAATATTTTTCTTTAGACAAATTATATTTTGATACTAGAGTGATTTTGAGCCATCTTTTTAAGTATAGAGGGTAGACCAATGAGAGGGATTACATCTCCTTTTATACCCACACTATAATTAATAAATATTTCTTCAAGAATCGTCCATATCGGGTGGAATTTTATGGAACCCATAAATTACTTCCCATTGGTATGTTTTTCATTGAACACTTCAATCAATATAAAAATAAATTAATGAATCAGATCATGATTCATAACTGATATAAATTGTGCAGGGGAACATGGCCAAATGCATGCACTTGCATCCCAAGAAATGTGTAACATAAGACCTATTATACTTTATGATTGAGGCAAAAAATATTAAATTCTTCTTAATATATAATTATATCATAATATATGACATGAATCACACACATTTCATTGCTTATGACATAGGGTATATCAGTATATACGATATATCATTTTAGTTTCACTTATAATAATATACCACTTTTACTAAAATTCCGTTAAGACATAATATAAAAACCTTATAACTCTTTATAAATACATCCAAAACTCTTGTGGATATATTTTATCAAAATCAATTTATTTTTAAACAAACACTTTTTCTAAAAAATAATACGTATCTAAAAGCTTGAATGTGTGACACTATATGCCTTGGTAGTGTTGAAAATAAATATAAAATCCATAATTCATTGATGTATGTAAAGAGTGGCCCCTAGAAAATACTAAATGTTGTTCAATATATTAATGGGTCTGGTGTTATCTCCCTAAAACATAATCATATATTCATATGAAGATTTCCATGACAATAGGTATCATATACATCACATGTATACCTATATAATCCCTTTATCCATGAAATCAATAGATCGTTATAAATGGAACAATGTCAATCTATTATTGGTGATCCAATACTTTAATAATTATTATAAAAATAATGACTTGGTCAATGAATACAGCACATGTACATTATCTATAAAATGATCACATCACATGTCCCTCATCCAAATAATTAAAAACATAAAATGAGACTCAAATAAAAATGTTCACACATTTCCTTTGTATAATTCAATAAGGATATAGATATCTTTTCTCATTATTTTAGGTTCTAGACATAGTGGAAGCATGTGATGGAAGGTTCCCAAATCTACTTTTTTCCATGATCGATCATTAATCAGATATTTAACACAACAGTTAATGTCATGATTAATGTAATTAAATCAAATAATCGGACAATAGAAATTATTCTAGAACTAGAGGGAGGATCATCAAATATTATTTGTAATTAATTTAAATTATTAAATAATTACATATGTTTGAATTATTTTTCTTTTGATGAATCAGGAAATATATCTGTGTTGCTGAATCATTTCTTTGTAGTAATCAAGTGAAAACTCCCTCTAGTAGTGATCTATATGTGTTCTAAGAATCTTCATGTGTCGCCGAAGGAATATTTGGGTGATACCACATCATATCCTTTAACTTGTTTCATACACCTTTGATTGCTTCAAGAACTTCATCCAAAGCATTCTCTTTTATCTGATGGATGAGGATTGGTCTATGTTCCTGGAAGTGTTCTTGGAGAAGGGAGCTCTCTAGGATTGAGAGAATTCCCCAATTCCATTATGCACAACCCAAAAAAATGAATTGTCTATTGATAAAATTGCATGGATGGGTTTATATAATGCTAGGGTTAAAATAAAATAATCGCACAAGTTCCCCTAATGATTTACGTAATCCTAGTGAAACCCCATGTCAAATAATAATAATAATATCATTATTTCTCAATATGCGCTTAACTTGAGAATTGTAATTAAATATTATTTAATCAAATAATATCAAATATTTATTATCTATCCTCATACTTAAAATCTTGCTCTGTCATTCCTCCATAATATTTATCAAACCCTGAATAATGTCTATTTATTAATTAATTAAATATCACTGAATTATTCACAAATAAATAAATATTATATTTTCTAAAATAGAAAATAAATATTTATATGCAACCAAAAATACATGAATAATTATTAAATCGCATAAATGAATAATATTTATTAAACCTATTAAACAATAAATAATAATATATTATTTAACTAAGATTCTGGATACACTTAGTATGTGACCCTTTGGGCCTCTTTCTCAGTGGCATTAGGCGGAGCGGCCTAAACTCCAAGGTTAGCATCTAGAAACATGCTAAGGAAACCATAGATAAAGAAGTAAATATCACAATGACATAGTAACTCATATGAATTCTTACTGTGTAATATAATACCTTAATCCTGATATCTCAAATCAAGTAGGTTACATGTTGATGCCATCAACCTATGTGCTCAATGTATCTTTCGTTGACTTTCCAGAAATAGAACATTCTTATAGAACACCATGTCCACGGATTTATTTAGTCTATATTATTTTCATCAAATGGCGTGAGATATTAACTTTTGTTAAATAACAGAAGAGATAAATATTTTCTTGCATTATTCATTAATTCAATATTACTCGTGACGTACCCAACATATCTGACCTTTCCATGAACATCTTTCATCACAATTTTTATCGACACATAAAAGTTTGTGACTCATAATATACATTAATAATAATATTAAAACCTAAAGAACGATACACATGTCTGTAGATAGGAACAACCAGTGACGCATATAAATATCGATTTCCTACTGGCAGGACCTCTTCTCATAATATCCTACTGAATATTACCAAGGGTGTACACCATGATAAGGTGAATCAAAATCCTATAAGTCTCCACCCATAATATCCTATTTCATTTTTTCCCTCAAATGATATCATTAGGCTATATAATATATATTCAATAATAGTGTCATATCACTTCCAAGTTCTCATCATAGCAGAGCTCTGTTGTAGCCTTTTATTATGATATATACTCTTAATACATTATCACATACTATGTCACGTAGAAGAACAATCATAATGTGATAAGTATTTTATTAATATTTGGAACAATGAATACATGTTTATCATAAATTACATAGAAATTGGTTCTAGGGAACTAACTCCAACAATTATATGAGTGTAAAATTCCTATATTGGTTGATCTCTAACAAATTACATGGTCAGAAACATACACAACCAAACCTAATTAGATATATATCATGGTTTGCATAAGAAAAGTATCAAATAATTAAGGTTTTCATGCTAGGTATCATTCCAACCTTAGGTAAAAGGATTCATACAATCATATTCCCCTAAATATATCAATGATTGTATGAAATTCTATAAGATATACTCGGGCCAGTTAGTCTAAATAATAAGTCTCCACTTATTTTCTCAGGATTCCTCTACTCATGCTAATATTATCATAACATCAACCCAAAATACTCTATGATGATCATTGATTAGGGAAAACTGAAATTCATTCTTTGAGGATATATTATCATTCAACTATTCATGTCAAGTAAATTATAGCACACACAAATGAGTGATAATGGGAAGTTTTTTTTATAAAATAATGATACATTATTCAACCACTAAATCAATATATTATATATTTTATACAAATAGACTCAACATGATCCACATTATTTTTCTAGGATAGTGGTCTTTTCAATGGATCCACTACATTATTTTATGTATCCACCAAAATGATCCAAACATTGCCCTTGTCAATGATCTTTCATATAAGATAGTATATATAAAGGATATTCTTGGACCTTTGGTGAGACTGGGGTTCCTAATCCTAAAAAATGAATCTATTTTTTTCAAACTAAATCTTGATTTATCCCTCTATTTTACAAACCACGTCGAGTGTAGAATTTGAATTCATCATCCAACCATCTTCCTTTATAGCATCTGATGTGATGATATACTCTACCTCTATTGTTGAGTCTGACATGGTAGCTTATTTGGAAATATTTTAACTAATATATCCAATAATTAGGTAAAACAAAAAATAAAATTGATATCTCATTCCATCTTTATCAGAGTAAAAAAATAGAATTTGTTTAATCCTTTCCACAAACCCTATCCTCTCCTCTAACATCAAGTATATTTTGATGTTATTCATAGAAATATAGTGATAATAACCTATATTGTATTAGTATCTACTATTTATGCTAAGATATTAGTTGGTATCAGGTTGATTATATAGCATTCACTACCTGATAGACCCTACTGAGGACACCTAGAGAATTCTATCAATCATTTCTAACAACTTAAAAGGATCTCGAATCATCCTAAATTGCATTCCATTGGACACTAGTAAATAATCCTTTTAATATTTATCCATGTTAAAAACATTGACACTTTACCAATATATGTGTCCTAACTTAGTATAATAAATTAATTAGATATATCTCTATAGATCTACACACCTAGTATATAGACTACTTTACCCATGTCTTCCATATAGAAGAATATACCAAGCTATATATTTATAGAATGTAAAGTTGTGATAAAATTTTCAATAATAATTATTTCAACCATGTACAGAATAAGAAATACAATAATAGTCCCACAAATCTACTTATTTATACAAGAATAATCTATATTTTTATAAAATAAAACTCTTTTATCACAACTGAATGAATGAACCTAAGGCCTTCATTTTTTTATTATTTTTGATAATCCACCTTTAAAGGGGTGAGGTGGAACCCTTACAAGGATTGAAGGCTTAGAGAAAATTACATGACCCATAGGTTTTAGAGGGAATCACCCAAACATGAAAACTTGAAACTGTTACTCCCCATCACATGTCATGATATCAGTACTCCACCTTCATAGGGTTGGTCGGCTAGTTGTTCTGTGTAGAGCCGCACATGCCTGGTACTGATGGAAATTTCATACCCTCTCATTCTTCCCATTATAGTTAGCTATTCTATAGTGAATACTTTTACTCTAAATCGTCATCTGGATCCTTGTACCATGTACTCTTACAGGTACATTTTCATATTCATGTGGCCCGAAGGCCTTTGGGTGGCCCAAAGGCTTTGAGGTGTCTAGAAGTCCTTGAGAGAAAACTAGACCAAAGACCTTGGGTGGCCTAAAAGCCTTTCAGAACCCGAGGACCAAATTGGCGGCTCAGAGGCCCAGATGGATGAATATTTCTGACTTCTACAGTACTGAATAGTAACTACTACAATATTGCTACAGTGCCTTGGAAAAATGTCTCCACCCAGATTTGACCTCGGGTATCTTGAATGAACTTTCTTAGTCATTATCATATGGGCTGAGTATCATGTGATCACAACATCAAAATAAATATTGTAACTCTGATAAGATTTCATCAATCCATAAATGGACCATAGTAACTGTCATACCTTAGCGGAATAATTAAGAACTTCAAAACCTTGGTTTTGTGTCATATACTCATCCTAAACTAAATTCCCATTAAGGAAAGAGGTTATAAATATTTTTTATATCTCATTATCAAAATTATATTCTATGAAGATAAATATCTGAATGGAATTTATCAACAAAATTGGTGAAAATTTTTATTTATAATCAATACCATAAATTTTCATATAACCTTTTTCCAAGAGTAATGCTTTATAGGAAGAAATTCTACTATCCATTTTAATTTTATTTAATAAAAACCACATGTATCATATGTGACTCACCCCTTTAGGTGCATCCACTAAGTTTTAAACTTGGTTAGTATACATGGAGTAAATTTCTGATTCTACATATTTTATCCCTTTTATGGGATTAGAACTCTTAATAGCCTCTCTGTAGGTATTCTGTTCATCTCATATGAAAATCACTTCATAAAAAATTTCATTGAGAAATCGTTATCTATAAGGATCCTCATTAATGTAATAAAACCATTAAGATATTGTGACTTGAGTCAGTTATTCTTCTATAACCCATTATAGAACCTACTCAACTTCCATATCAAGAATAGTTATGGTTTGTTTTTCTTGAACTTCCCAAAGATTAAATTTCTTCCCACTAACTCCTCGAATTATGTTTTCCATCATAATGAATATAAATCATTGATCTAAAAACACTTTGAGTTTAGTTGGATTATAAAAGTAATATCTCGTAGTCTCTTTCAGATAATCAAAAAATAATAATTTCTCAAATTTAGGGTTGAGTTTACCGAAATAAAATTTTTATACATATGATTCACAATCCAAAATTTTTTAAAAATACATATTGGGATCCCATTCCATATCCGAAATTTTGTCATTATGACATATTTATATGAAACATGGCTTAGTAACATTGTAGGAGTATCATGAGAATAACCTCAGAATGACATAGGGAGGCCTCACTCACTCATCGTTGATTAAACCATATCCAACAATGAAGGACTCCTCCTCTTAGACACTCCATTATGTTGTGGTTTTCTAGGATAAGTGAGTTACATATTAATTCTACAGTACCTAATAAGATAAAATAATTCCTTGCTCAACTATTCACAACCTTTATTTTATTGGAGAATCTTGATACTTTTAACTAATCGGTTTTTTACTTTGTTCTGACACTTTTTAAACCTTTAAATGTTTTCATACTTATGTCCTAGTATAACACATATAAATACAAATTAAATTTTTCATTAAATTTTACAATGTAACTAAAATTTTCACTTAATTTTATAGTCATTATTCCATATGTTTTTTTTAATAGGTGGTGCCTCAGTCAAAGACCAAGGCACAATTTATTGCTTAAAATAAAGGGAGTTACAAAAGTCTGAAAGACGGAATCTTATTACAATCCTTATTGAAAAAAGAGAGTGAATCATCAGTAAAATCATCCAAACAGGTAATGACCTGATTGACCCCCTTGTTGGAAAGACTATCGGAAACCGTGCTCACTTCATGGAACACATGTGTGGCAATGTAGTTAAGATTCCTGAGTGAAGAAAGACATTTCATCCATCGAGAGGTAAGCGGCCAAGCAAGGTGCACCACCCCCTTCCAGATAGCATGTACAACAGTGGTTGAATCACATTCAATCCATAGGTTGTTCCAACCTTTATTCTTGGAAAATTCCACCGCATGAATGACTCCCAACATTTCCACTTCCAAATCCGAGGCCGAACCACAACCACCGAAGAAGCAGCCAAGGCATCTGCCAATAAAGTCTCTGAAGATGGCACCACAGCCTTCCAGACTCGAGTTTCCTCTAGAGGCACCTTCGACATTCACTTTGAACCATCCTGGCAGCGGGGCTTGCCAAAATAACTCAAAGGTATGTCGGGGTTGCCTATAAGAGACCGCAATTCGAAGACAATGGAGGATCTCAAAATCACCAACGGAATTGTCACAATGATCCTTCTGAAGAGAGGCAGCATCCTTGATGGCAATGAGAATACACATTTTACCTGCATTGAGATTGAAAGAGAAATTATTATGACTAAAATTATTTCTGTCATACCATATCACAAGCAGAAGCTCTTCCACCGTAGCTAGAAAATGAAACCTGATTTGCTTAGAAGAATCCCAAATCACTATGTATGAGGTTTAATAATCCACTATGTCTTTCACCTTTTCCACTAAAAGGTTGAAATAATTCCAAAGGTATATTGAATTAATAAACCCTACCCTTATTATTCTGAATGTTATATATAGAATTACTCATATTTAGAATTTATAAACCATTTACCATATTCCCAATTCCATAAAACATTTTATTCTTATATAACAACCATTTTTCTTAATATTGTATTAGAATCTCATATTTTCCAAACAATAAAAGAAATAAAACTTATATTTATAGTGATAATATAAAAAAAAATATCCAATTTCTGAACTAATCCACATCATAAATTCATATCATAAGTGTTGACATCCAATAAATCAACTCTTTCTCCATTTTCAGCAAAACGATCTACATCACCATTTTTTAATTCTCTCTTGTCTTTGAGTCTATGTTTATTAGTAAAAATGTGTGACACACACCTTGAATCTAATACCCATGAGTCAATGTTGGTGAAATTGACCTCTTTAATATTCAAATTTAGAATCTATTAATTATTCTCTTTGAAGAAACTTCTCAACCTAATATACCAATATAGAACTATTTTTTAAGTCATAATTTTAAGTGATATCAAAATGATTATCATAAATTATGTCATAATATAAAAAAATACATATATATGAAATATTATCATGTTTTTATATTTTAATAAAGATATTTCAATTATATTACTCCCACTAAAAATTCTAACTGGATACATCATATCTATTTAGTGAGATAATACACATATTCAATCATGACTTTCCCTGAGTATCACGTAAATAATCCATGAATATATCTAGTAAGAAATTATTTTAATAATATTATATGTGGTTCTTGTTTATATTATTAGATAAATCATTATAAAAATCTATCATATGTATTAACTTAAATCTATTCCTCTAGAATTTTAATTGTTAAGGTTTCCCAACTAAGTGTATCCTGAAGAAAATGCCAAGAACAAGACACATAACTATTAGGGTCACCTCATTATTCTATAGCCTCACACAAGATAATGAATAGGAACCTTATAATTAAGGTCACCTACAATAAATGATCAAGTTCCGAGTAAATTTACCTTTGGAAGGAATCTCGCACTTAGTATTCGTAGCATTTTCTTTTAAAATTATCTCAAATTTAATATACATTATATGCATATTAAATATATACCTATAGTATCTCATAAAAAATTATTTTCTAATGTTTTAATTAATTTTTTATATATATTATTATAATGATTTAGTTTTGGAATCCTTATTCTAGTCATCAAATTAATGTTTTACACCACACTAATGTATAACTCTTTACATAACCCACAATTTTGTGTTACTCACTCAAAAATAGAACCCAAATATATGTATACATATCTAAATGAATATTATACATAAGGTGCATAAATTATTTATGTAAATGTTTATAATTAAATGATATTTTCAATCATCACATTAGTAAGATTATAGTCACATATATCCAACCCCCTCCTTTCTATAACAGGGCATAAGCCTTCAAGCCAATAGGAAGTCTGGATCAAAGTCCCTCTAACTAGAGATATTTTACTTAAGAGATAATTGAATTTTGAATTACTCTAAAAAATAATATACATAAACTTTATCTAATAACTATATTCAAGATCAATACTTTAATAATAAACTAATGTTAAGGCGGATAAAAACAAAATATTATGTTATCATAGCTAGAATATAATTCCTGGTATAACAATCTAATAGGATCACCTTTTCACTTGAATGGCCTGAAGGCCTTCTTTTTATTTATTTTTGATAACCCCCTATCAAGGGATGAGGAGGAACCCTTAAAATTTTAGTAGGCTTAAGTTGATTACTTGACCCGAAGGCCTTAGAGGAATTTACCCTAGACATTACTACTTATAAATTATCCTCCCAACATCTATAACATGAAGTTAGCTTCCAACATTCTCATTACTTGTTCATCTAGAAATACATGTGAAGAAGTGTATAGGCATGGTCTCGATGACAATAGTTATACCCTCTCATTCTTCTATATTTGTGATGCATTGTTCTGGTCAAATCACTTGCTTTGAGTCCTCATCTAGAGCTAGTTCATTTAGTCAGTTTGGTTGCATCTGCACTGCATGATCTGAATGAGGTGGCTTGAAGGCCTTGAGGTGGCCTGAAATCCTTAAATGGCCTGAAGGCCTTGGGTGACCCAAATTCCTTAAGAACTCAATGCCCAAACTGGTGGCCCGAAGGTGAATAATTCTAGCTGCTACAGTACTGAACAGTACCTGTTATAGTGCCTATTACAGTACCTATTATGGTGCCTGTTATGATGCCTACTACAGTACTTCTACAGTTGGAAAAAAATTATGCATCCACCTGGATTCAAACCTGGGTCTCATGGATGCTCTTTTAGATTCCTCTCTAACTAGTTTGAGGCTCATGCGCATTGCTTTTTCACATAAATTAAGCATAAAAATATTCATAGTTAATAATAATTTTATAAAGATGAATATTTAAAAGTAATAAAAAAATAATCAAACTCTTTATTTATTTTCTAAAACATGAGAACAAAATATGAAATTTTCATATTTAATTTAAGCATAAAAATTATCCTTTTATATAGCCTAAAAATTATCATTTATAAGCATTTAAAAACACTAAGCATTTCAGGAAAAATATTTAATTTTATAAAATATTTCTATATATCATATTTTATTATAGATAAGGGTGATTTATATCATAATTTGTGATATTGAGGTATAAGTACCATGAAAAAAATAAAAACCTTATGTATTGTGAAGGTTTTTTTCATATGTGTAAGTTTGTTATTTATCTCATTCATAATTTTTTAAAGGAAAAACATTATGAATTATTTATGGTTTTTTTATAAAAACTTACACATACAAAAAATGGTATCAAAAAGAAACTTACATATACAATCCTAATTTAAAAATTCCTAATATCTTAAATATATTTCAATATGTTGTTTTTATAAAATTTGGGTACCATTTCTTATTTTACAATATCACATACTGTATCCTATAATGTAGTTATAATCCTATTGTTCCTTATATATCATACCTTACAATATATAGCATCCATGCACTACATCTAACCAAAATAGAGGAATTTATTCATATCATACGTTATGGTATCGGCTTAAAGACATTAAGACATGAATTCTCTTTAAAAAATGAGTAGAATCACTCAATGATTCATTTAAGAATAAGTACTTGAAACCACTAATGGATTTAGGGCTTCATCTAATGATCAATTTCAATATAAATACCCCACATAAGTTCTCTATGTCTCTTTAAAAGATTTAACATAAATATATAAAATGAAAATAAAAATGCATACATGTATAGTAGTAGCCTTCATCTCAGATTGTAACACCCCGAGCTTCCACGATACGCTTCTCTTTCAATAATGCAATAGCTTGCATTGTACGCAAGTTCGAGTTCTAACACACCGCAACTAATCAAAGTAACCGTTATGAATAGTAATAACCACCTTTTAAATTTATAGAAATTTTATATTTCAAAATGGACTTCATTTTTGTATTCCTAATATCGAAATTAGCCTATGTTGAATTTTTGGTATTTTTCTGAGAACTTCTAATTTTTATTAATAGTGAAAAATACTATAAAACAACTTTTTTAATCAAAATAATTTATTGTGATAAATTATACTATTTAGTGGTTTTAAGGTATAATTAGAATATATTTTTACCATTTTATCCAATGGTGGTCATTGGAATTAATTTAACATTGAAATTGGGCATAAACAATTGTCAATCTTTTGATATAAATTGTTTCTTAAAAACACACTATTTGTTGTAACAGCGGGAATTAATTATAAAATTAATTAATGAAACTTATATGTTTGGAATTTTGTAAAATAGACATCATTTTTGAATTCGGAATATCAATTATAGCTTAGGGTGAAATTCTGGCATTGTTCTGAAAAACTTCAATTTTTGATGAATAGTGAAACCACTAAGTGGTAGTTAAATAACTAATTTTTTGTTTAAATGAAATATTACCACTTCTGTGATTTGATTTTCAAAAATCCGACATACGTGGTTGTCATTAAGAAGTAAAATGTGGTTCAATGAGATTAAAATAATTTTTTTGGTGAATAGTAACTTTTAAGTTCTTAATCGCGATTAGAGGTAATTAGTGTAGTTTAAGGTACAAATAATGTTTTAATAATATGAGATGAGCATGACACTTGTCCTACTCCTATTGGATGAGTCATGGCCGACCAAGACAACCCATGGGTCAACTTGGGGACCCCATGGAGCCACTTTAGTTGGAAAATGACATTAATATATATTTATTTAATGTTAAAATTAAATTGACACAAACATGAGTTATTTTACTAAAACAGCTTTTAAGTGAGGTTACACAAGTCCAAATTTTGACTATAAATATTCATTAGAAATCTAAAACGATTTCCTACATCATAGTATTTTTTTTATAATTTTTAGACATTAAATAAATTAAATTATATATGACATCATTATGATGCAGCGATGACCTCATTATTTAACGATTTAAATAAAATGAGAAGATAATGAAAAATCCAAGGCTTACACTTGTCCAAAGCCTATTGGATGAGGCTATTTCTAAAACTTATCACCTTATCCTAGAATTATATAAGTTTGGGACCTTTAGAATCCGAAAATCATTGTGAAATAATATAACATTTCAATCTTTCCAAAAGTGCCCCTCCTCTCCACTTATAAAAGGCCCCCACCTCTCCCACCTCATTTACACTTTCAAGCCATTTGGCTCAGCCAAACTCTGCCCAAATACTCTCCCAACTTTCCCCTATTACTCCTAGAAGCCTCACTTGGGGCAGAAATCTTCCCAAGGAAGCCTTTGGCTCAAATCAAAAAGAGTTACCCGATTTTGAGGTAATGTCTTCTCTAATGTTGTTTTGTTTTATTTTTCTTCTCCAACCCCCTAAACTCTTTTTATTAATTTCTTTTGTAACAACACCAGTATCCTCAATATACTAGGATGTTGTTATAAGAAGTATTCTAGCTACACTTACACACACCTACATCTAATGGTTAAAGAACATACGGTTTCTGTGGATGGCGAATTTCTGCCTCACGAAACGATGATTGTTTAACACTCATATAACACCTTCAAAGGTGGACATTAAGATGTCACTATTTTTATATATGATATATAATATGTTTATGTTTTACTTATGCTTATGTATTTCTCTTTTATGGCATACTTTATGATTTCCATTAGGGGTAAAACGTGATAATTTCATTTTAGGAAGTGCGGACTACCGCCCCCTCAAAGTGATTTGAATCGTTAATGCCATATGTGGGATGTATAAAGGATGGGGTAAATGGTATTATACAATATATTATACTGGAATTATATTATACATTTATATCATTATGATTTTTTTCCATTAAATATGAAATTGAAATGAAAGTAGCGTTCATGCGTACGTACGGCTTACCGTCTCCATGAACGGTGCATTTCATTTCTTACCTCTAAATGTTACGTAATATTATAAATGAATGTATATACTGGATATATAAGATATATATGACATATAAATCATGAATATAATTCTAGAGATAATGGATATTCTACCACATAAACAACTTGTAATTATAAGAAGTTTATTGTTGACTCAAGTACCAAAGATCGACAAAACGACCGTTATTAAATTAAATAATTAAATAATGTTCATAACATGGTAATAAGTGATATAAATGGAATAATGAACATGAAAAAGGTTCTTAAGTAAATAGAAATTAACTCTAGTTTATTATTCAGGAGGTTAAAGAACGGTCGAGTCAGGACAAGACGCAAGGTAAGGGAACTTCTTAACCCAACTTCCATTCTTTGGGTTAATCTCCTACTTTCAAATTATGTCATAATATTATTATGTCCTATCTTGTATTTGTACTTTCTTTATGTGTACTTATATTGAATACACATAATAGATCTATTTTATTTTAAAAATGATCTTTTTAAGGACTTTGTCTCAATCTCCTTTCATTGAGGCATATTTGGTTTTATACACAACTTTCTTTTATACGGTGTATAAACCCCTTCGACTTTTACATTTATTCAAAAGGAATCTTTTTTATACGAAGCGTTTTACTAAACGACAAAAAGGGAATGTTTTCCTTTCCGTACTTATGCGGTGACAACGACTTCTCCGCCGCCGTGACCATTATTTGAGTTTCGGCTTCCTCTACAAGCCATCACTTTTTTTTAATGAAAAATAAATACAAAGTTTTAACTTTCTTTTATTTTGGTATTGAAAATGGTTTTGAAAGCGTTTTTATTATATCAATGTGTTGTATTGATATCTTGTGATTGAAATGTGGAAATGTTATGTTTCCTTTATGCATGTTTTATGTGATATGATTATGTTATGGTTTATGATATGTTTAAACCTATTCGTATGAGAAATGCATTGGACTTAATAAGTGACGGGTGGAGCCCGCTATAGCTCCTCGATGCATCCGTAGGTCTCATGAGACAACTAGACGTGGAATTGGCCGAGGCCCTTTCCCAATTTGATTTATGGTTTTGGCCGAGGCCTTAATCATTTTAGATGTCTTGGCCGAGGCCTTGACAAAGTGTTTCAGAATGTCTGGCATTATACATTCCCTCATTATGAAAGTGGTTATTGATATTGCATGTGATTATTCGACCAGTAGAATATCCATGTGAAGAAGTGAATGTCATTATCTCATTTTACTTTTTCCATATTATGTTGATGTTCAAGTTTAAAAGGCTTTTGTTTTAGTTATACATTGCCTTAGATTTTTATGTTTATTTATGAAAGCTTCCGCAATATTGTTATCCTTACTGAGCATCTGAGCTCACCCCTTTCAATGTTTTAATATTTTCCAGGATGTGAAGAAGTATTTTATGAATGACCTGCAGGGATAGTCAGAAGAGGATATGAGTGTGGACTATGAAGACTTTGTTATTAGTTTTTCACTTTATGATGTAATGTAAGACTTATGAATGTATCTAGTGTTTCCAAGGCTACTAAACTAATCGGTCTTTTGAGACTTGATCTTTTGTGATCATGCCAATGTTACGAAGTAACGCACCGGCTCTGGGTAGATGTGGTCGGGGCGTTACAGTTGGTATCAGAGGCAGTTTAGTACTAACCTTGGAAGCTAGATTTAGATAAACTCTGATTAAGAGCACATAGCCCAAAGATAGACTTTGAGGATTAGTATAGAAGAACTTCCTAGAATTTTGGTATTGTAGAGATGTTGTGAGTTTTCTGAGCAATACATCCATGTCTGGATACGAGCAGGTAGAGGCGGCTCTGGCACAGATGTACCTAGGGGTAAAACCCGAAAACACCGCTTTGAGCTAGACTCGAACAGGAACTGGTGCATGACAACGGGCCTTGCTGCACTCTGGGTTACGACACTCCCGGGGGATATGCTTAGGATAATTCTCATTTTCTTTACAAACCACTATGAAGAGTTATGAGTATATACTTTACCAATGAAAACATTTCTTTTTATGATTATGGATTATATCCATAAATAGTTCAATTTATGTAAAGTGTTTTACAAATATGGAATTATGTATTTTAATTCATAAACTAATCTAGTTTATGCCATTGTTTAGAAATGGTGCCTAGTGGAAGGAATGGAAACCGTATCAATGCACGCACTCTGTGTAGGGATTGCCCTCCTTCTCAAGATAATTATTGTGGATCTGAAGATACAACTGGTGCTGATCAACTTATTACCATACTGGGACAACTCACTCAGGTTATGAATAATAACCTTACTTGTATGGAGCACCCTGATCCGCAACGTGGAGGATCAATGCTAGACCGTTTCATGAGGCAACAACCACCAACCTTCAATGGGAGTACAAATCCTATAGTAGCTGAGCAATGGATAAATTCCTTAGAGAAAATATTCCATGCCTTGGGGAGTAGTGAAAGGGAGAAGGTTGTCATGGCAGTTTACCGCCTCACTGGATATGCCGATCAGTGGTGGTCGCTGATTTAAAACACAGAGGAAGATGATGACGTATCGAATATGGAATGGAGGGAGTTCAAAGAGCTTTTCTTAGAAAAATACTTTCCTCATGACCATCGAGCAGATATGGAAAGGCAATTTCTGAGTTTGAGGCAGAAGGAGGATGAGAATGTCGCAAAGTATGAGGCTAACTTTACAAGGTTAGCGAGGCATGCTGCCGATTATATACGCAACCCAAGGAGTAAGATTGATGGTTTCTTTGATGGGTTAAAACCATTTCTCCGTCGAGCTTTAGTATCACAATCCTTCTCATCATACGAAGATATTGTCTCGTGTGCTATCAAGACAGAAAAGGAATTCTCGAAGTCTTATGACAACAAAGTAAAGCAAGAGAAGAAGAGAACGGTGGAACAAGAGACAGATAAAGGGAAAAACGGAAAGGAGGATTTTCCATTATGTGATAATTGTGGGAAGAATCACCCTGGTACTTGCCTAAAAGGAATGGGAGTTTGTTATAAATGTAGAGAAAAGGGTCACCAGGCTCGTGATTGCAAGGGAAAGAAAGAGGCTATCAAAGTTGAATGCTATAATTGTAGAGAAATGGGTCATTATGCAAATGAATGTCCTAAGCGTCAGGGAAACTTACCTCAGAAGAGGCCAAGGGATCAAGGACAATCTTATGCTGTTACTACAGTTGAAGCAGAATAACTAATGTATTGGTGCTTTTGGACTCATGGATTATAGTTTGGTTATTAGAATAATGTGATATATATATATATATAAGGATTGTACTGCAGTACTTGTTGATTTCGGTAAGGTTTTAATATGATTAAGGTAATCGTATTTTTAGTATGAGAAACTTTTCTTTGTTTGGGGAATCTGATGTTACAATTGATTTTGGAATTTAGAGACCTTTTAGAGAAAGTCTGGACGGAGGTATTTTGGATAACTATTAAGGTTGGAATGGATTAAGTTGAACCATGGATAGTATTGTTTAAGGTTAATGAATTTCTGAAGATTATTTTTGGAATATTATAATACTATAGTTTTAGAAAAAGGACAACCTGCAGGGTGGGGAATAACCCATCGCGTCGGACAAAGCTGCAGGAATCGAACCCACAACCATAGTGCGACAAGCCTTTATTTCCTACCACTAGCCTACAGGAAGTCCCTGGTTATTACAAAATAGTTTTACTAATCTAAATGGTATGTGTTAACATTTTGAACCTTATACAATTAGGATAAATAGAATATTTTTGAGTTCCGTTACCATTTGGAGTAAAGGTTGGGTTTGTGATAAAAATTTATTAACGAATGAAAGTATACATAACAAGTATGTATATTCCCTTACGTTCTTAGTAAATCTCCTAAATAAATTCCTCAACATTATAAAAGGTAACTTAAAAAAAAATGTTGTCGGTTAACTTTTCCAACTGGGGATTCAATGAACGTTTAACCAATCACAAGTTTGTGATTTTCTTGTCGTTAAACTTTCTCCTAATCCTGTTTTCTATAACTCTCCATCAGACCTTGATGGTTTGTTTCTCCTCCATATCCATATTTTCATAGAATCCTAGAATGGGCTATACTGGGTGACCTTTGTACTTATCTTGCTTTCTTTTAATGTTATATATTTATTAACCTTATTTCCGATGTGGGTTTTCCTCAAAGGTATTTTCTCTTTTCAAACTTGTTTTTTCAAAGAAAAATTTCAAATTTGCGAGGATGCAATTTATTGAAGGAGGGGAGAATGTAACACCCCGAGCTTCCACGATACGCTTCTCTTTCAATAATGCAATAGCTTGCATTGTACGCAAGTTCGAGTTCTAACACACCGCAACTAATCAAAGTAGCCGTTATGAATAGTAATAACCACCTTTTAAATTTATAGAAATTTTATATTTCAAAATGGACTTCATTTTTTTATTCCTAATATCGAAATTAGCCTATGTTGAATTTTTGGTATTTTTCTGAGAATTTCTAATTTTTATGAATAGTGAAAAATACTTTAAAACAAATTTTTTAATCAAAATAATTTATTGTTATAAATTATACTATTTAGTGGTTTTAAGGTATAATTAGAATATATTTTTACCATTTTATCCAATGGTGGTCATTGTAATTAATTTAACATTGAAATTGGACATAAACAATTGCCAATCTTTTGATATAAATTGTTTCTTAAAAACACACTATTTGTTGTAACAGCGGGAATTAATTATAAAATTAATTAATTCAAATTATATGTTTGGAATTTTGTAAAATAGACATCATTTTTGAATTCTGAATATCAATTATAGCTTAGGGTAAAATTTTGGCATTGTTCTGAAAAACTTCAATTTTGATGAATAGTGAAACCACTAAGTGGTAGTTAAATAACTGATTTTTCGTTTAAATGAAATATTACCACTTCTGTGATTTTATTTTCAAAAATCCGACATACGTGGTTGTCATTAATAAGTAAAATGTGGTTCATTGTGATTAAAATAATTTTTTGGTGAATAGTAACTTTTAAGTTCTTAATCGCGATTAGAGGTAATTAGTGTAGTTTAAGGTACAAATAATGTTTTAATAATATGAGATGAGCATGACACTTGTACTACTCCTATTGGATGAGTCATGGCCGACCAAGACAACCCATGGGTCAACTTGGGGACCCCATGGAGCCACTTTAGTTGGAAAATGACATTAATATATATTTATTTAATGTTAAAATTAAATTGACACAAACATGAGTTATTTTACTAAAACAGTTTTTAAGTGGGGTTACACAAGTCCAAATTTTGACTATAAATATTCATTAGAAAGCTAAAACGATTTCCTACATCATAGTATTTTGTTTATAATTTTTAGACATTAAATAAATTAAATTATATATGACATCATTATGATGCAGCGATGACCTCATTATTTAACGATTTAAATAAAATGAGAAGATAATGAAAAATACAAGGCTTACACTTGTCCAAAGCCTATTGGATGAGGAGATTTCGAAATATTATCACCTTATCCTCGAATTATATAAGTTTGGGACCTTTAGAATCCGAAAAGCATTGTGAAATAATATAACATTTCAATCTTTCCAAAAGTGCCCCTCCTCTCCACTTATAAAAGGCCCCCACCTCTCCCACCTCATTTACACTTTCAAGCCATTTGGATCGGCCAACCTCTACCCAAATACTCTCCCAACTTCCCCCTATTACTCCTAGAAGCCTCACGTTGGGCAGAACTCTTCCCAAGGAAGCCTTTGGCTCAAATCAAAAAGAGTTACCCGATTTTGAGGTATTGTCTTCTCTAATGTTGTTTTGTTTTATTTTTCTTCTCCAACCCCCTAAACTCTTTTTATTCATTTATTTTGTAACAACACCAGTATCCTCAATATACTATGATGTTGTTATAAGAAGTATTTGAGCTACACTTACACACACCTACATCTAATGGTTAAAGAACATACGGTTTCTGTGGATGGCGAATTTCTGCCTCACAAAACGATGATTGTTCAACACTCATATAACACCTTCAAAGGTGGACATTAAGATGTCACTATTTTTATATATGATATATAATATGTTTAGGTTTTACTTATGCTTCTGTATTTCTCTTTTATGGCATACTTTATGATTTCCATTATGGGTAAAACGCGATAATTTCATTTTAGGAAGTGCGGACTACCACCCCCTCAAAGTGATTTGAATCGTTAATGCCATATGTGGGATGTATAAAGGATGGAGTAAATGGTATTATACACTATATTATACTGGAATTATATTATACATTTATATCATTATGATTTTGTTCCATTAAATATGAAATTGAAATGAAAGTAGCGTTCATGCGTACGTACGGCTTACCGTCTCCATGAACGGTGCATTTCATTTCTTACCTCTAAATGTTACGTAATATTATAAATGAATGTATATACTGGATATATAAGATATATATGACATCTAAATCATGAATATAATTCTGGAGATAATGGATATTCTACCACATAAACAACTTGTAATTATAAGAAGTTTATTGTTGACTCAAGTACCAAAGATCGACAAAACGACCGTTATTAACTTAAATAATTAAATAATGTTCATAACATGGTAATAAGTGATATAAATGGAATAATGAACATGAAAAAGCTTCTTAAGTAAATAGAAATTAACTCTAGTTTATTATTCAGGAGGTTAAAGAACGGTCGAGTCAGGACAAGACGCAAGGTAAGGGAACTTCTTAACCCAACTTCCATTCTTTGGGTTAATCTCCTACTTTCAAATTATGTCATAATATTATTATGTCCTATCTTGTATTTGTACTTTCTTTATGTGTACTTATATTGAATACACATAATAGATCTATTTTATTTTAAAAATTATCTTTTTAAGGACTTTGTCTCTATCTCCTTTCATTGAGGCATATTTGGTTTTATACACAACTTTCTTTTATACGGTGTATAAACCCCTTCGACTTTTACATTTATTCAAAAGGAATCTTTTTTATACGAAGCGTTTTACTAAACGACAAAAAGGAAATGTTTTCCTTTCCGTACTTATGCGGCGACAACGACTTCTCCGCCGCCGTGACCATTATTTGAGTTTCGGCTTCCTCTACAAGCCATCACTTTTTTTTAATGAAAAATAAATACAAAGTTTTAACTTTTTTTTATTTTGGTATTGAAAATGGTTTTGAAAGCGTTTTTATTATATCAATGTGTTGTATTGATATCTTGTGATTGAAATGTGGAAATGTTATGTTTCCTTTATGCATGTTTTATGTGATACGATTATGTTATGGTTTATGATATGTTTAAACCTATTCATATGAGGAATGCATTGGACTTAATAAGTGACGGGTGGAGCCCGCTATAGCTCCTCGATGCATCAGTAGGTCTCATGAGACAACTAGACGTGGAATTGGCCGAGGCCCTTTCCCAATTTGATTTTTGGTTTTGGCCGAGGCCTTAATCATTTTAGATGTCTTGGCTGAGGCCTTGACAAAGTGTTTCAGAATGTCTGGCATTATACATTCCCTCATTATGAAAGTGGTTATTGATATTGCATGTGATTATTCGACCAGTAGAATATCCATGTGAAGAAGTGAATGTCATTATCTCATTTTACTTTTGCCATATTATGTTGATGTTCAAGTTTAAAAGGCTTTTGTTTTAGTTATACATTGCCTTAAATTTTTATGTTTATTTATGAAAGCTTCCGCAATATTGTTATCCTTACTGAGCATCTGAGCTCACCCCTTTCAATGTTTTAATATTTTCCAGGATGTGAAGAAGTATTTTATGAATGACCTGCAGGGATAGTCAGAAGAGGATATGAGTGTGGACTATGAGGACTTTGTTATTAGTTTTTCACTTTATGATGTAATGTAAGACTTATGAATGTATCTAGTGTTTCCAAGGCTACTAAACTAATCGGTCTTTCGAGACTTGATCTTTTGTGATCATGCCAATGTTACGATGTAACGCACCGGCTCTGGGTAGCTGGGGTCGGGGAGTTACATTTTGTATCAGAGGCAGTTTAGTACTAACCTTGGAAGCTAGATTTAGATAAACTCTGATTAAGAGCACATAGCCCAAAGATAGACTTTGAGGATTAGTATAGAAGAACTTCCTAGAATTTTGGTATTGTAGAGATGTTGTGAGTTTTCTGAGCAATACATCCCTGTCTGGATACGAGCAGGTAGAGGCGGCTCTGGCACAGATGTACCTAGGGGTAAAACCCAAAAACACCGCTATGAGCTAGACTCGAACGGGAACTGGTGCACGACAACGGGCCTTACTGCACTCTGGGTTACGACACTCCCGGGGGATATGCTTAGGATAATTCTCATTTTCTTTACAAACCACTATGAAGGGTTATTAGTATATACTTTACCAATGAAAACATTTCTTTTTATGATTATGGATTATATCCATAAATAGTTCAATTTATGTAAAGTGTTTTACAAATATGGAATTATGTATTTTAATTCATAAACTAATCTAGTTTATGCCATTGTTTAGAAATGGCGCCTAGTGGAAGGAATGGAAACCGTATCAATGCACGCACTCTGTGTAGGGATTTCCCTCCTTCTCAAGATAATTATTGTGGATCTGGAGATACAACTGGTGCTGATCAACTTATTACCATACTGGGACAACTCACTCAGGTTATGAATAATAACCTTACTCGTATGGAGCACCCTGATCTGCAACGTGGAGGATCAATGCTAGACCGTTTCATGAGGCAACAACCACCAACCTTCAATGGGAGTACAAATCCTATAGTAGCTGGGCAATGGATAAATTCCTTAGAGAAAATATTCCATGCCTTGGGGAGTAGTGAAAGGGAGAAGGTTGTCATGGCAGTTTACCGCCTCACTGGATATGCCGATCAGTGGTGGTCGCTAATTCAAAACACAAAGGAAGATGATGACGTATCGAATATGGAATGGAGGGAGTTCAAAGAGCTTTTCTTAGAAAAATACTTTCCTCGTGACCATCGAGCAGATATGGAAAGGCAATTTCTGAGTTTGAGGCAGAAGGAGGATGAGAATGTCGCAAATTATGAGGCTAACTTTACAAGGTTAGCGAGGCATGCTGACAATTATATACGCAACCCAAGGAGTAAGATTGATCGTTTCTTTGATGGGTTAAAACCATTTCTCCGTCGAGCTTTAGTATCACAATCCTTCTCATCATACGAAGATATTGTCTCGTGTGCTATCAAGACAGAAGAGGAATTCTCTAAGTCTTATGACAACAAAGTAAAGCAAGAGAAGAAGAGAACGGTGGAACAAGAGACAGATAAAGGGAAAAAGGGAAAGAAGGATTTTCCATTATGTGATAATTGTGGGAAGAATCACCCTGGTACTTGCCTAAAAGGAATGGGAGTTTGTTATAAATGTGGAGAAAAGGGTCACCAGGCTCGTGATTGCAAGGGAAAGAAATAGGCTATCAAAGTTGAATGCTATAATTGTAGAGAAATGGGTCATTATGCAAATGAATGTCCTAAGCGTCAGGGAAACTTACCTTAGAAAAGGCCAAGGGATCAAGGACAATCTTATGTTGTTACTACAGTTGAAGCAGAATAACTAATGTATTGGTGCTTTTGGACTCATGGATTATATTTTGGTTATTAGAATAATGTGATATATATATATATATATAAGGATTGTACTGGAGTACTTGTTGATTTCAGTAAGGTTTTAATATGATTAAGGTAATCATATTTTTAGTATGAGAAACTTTTCTTTGTTTGGGGAATCTGATGTTACAATTGATTTTGGAATTTAGAGACCTTTTAGAGAAAGTCTGGACGGAGGTATTTTGGATAACTATTAAGGTTGGAATGGATTAAGTTGAACCATGGATAGTATTGTTTAATGTTAAAGAATTTCTGAAGATTATTTTTGGAATATTATAATACTATAGTTTTAGGAAAAGGACAACCTGCAGGGTGGGGAATAACCCGTCGCGTCAGACAAAGCTGCAGGAATCAAACCCACAACCATAGTTCGACAGGCCTTTATTTCCTACCACTAGCCTTTCAGGAAGTCCCTGGTTATTACAAAATAGTTTTACTAATCTAAATGGTATGTGTTAACATTTTGAACCTTATACAATTAGGATAAATAGAATATTTTTGAGTTCCGTTACCATTTGGAGTAAAGGTTGGGTTTGTGGTAAAAATTTATTAACGAATGAAAGTATACATAACAAGTATTTATATTCCCTTACGTTCTTAGTAAATCTCCTAAATAAATTCCTCAACATTGTAAAAGGTAACTTAAAACAAAAATGTTGTCGGTTAACTTTTCCAATTGGGGATTCAATGACCGTTTAACCAATCACAAGTTTGTGATTTTCTTGTGGTTAAACTTTCTCCTAATCCTGTTTTCTATAACTCTCCATCAGACCTTGATGGTTTGTTTCTCCTCCATATCCATATTTTCATAGAATCCTAGAATGGGCTATACTGGGTGACCTTTGTACTTATCTGTCTTTCTTTTAATGTTATATATTTATTAACCTTATTTCCGATGTGGGTTTTCCTCAAAGGTATTTTCTCTTTTCAACCTTTTTTTTCAAAGAAAAATTTCAAATTGCGAGGACGCAATTTATTGAAGGAGGGGAGAATGTAACACCCCGAGCTTCCACGATACGCTTCTCTTTCAATAATGCAATAGCTTGCATTGTACGCAAGTTCGAGTTCTAACACACCGCAACTAATCAAAGTAGCCGTTATGAATAGTAATAACCACATTTTAAATTTATAGAAATTTTATATTTCAAAATGGACTTCATTTTTGTATTCCTAATATAGAAATTAGCCTATGTTTAATTTTTGGTATTTTTCTGAGAACTTCTAATTTTTATGAATAGTGAAAAATACTTTAAAACAAATTTTTTAATCAAAATAATTTATTGTGATAAATTATACTATTTAGTGGTTTTAAGGTATAATTAGAATATATTTTTACCATTTTATCCAATGGTGGTCATTGGAATTAATTTAACATTGAAATTGGACGTAAACAATTGCCAATCTTTTGATATAAATTGTTTCTTAAAAACACACTATTTGTTGTAACAGCGGGAATTAATTATAAAATTAATTAATGCAAATTATATGTTTGGAATTCTGTAAAATATACATCATTTTTGAATTCTGAATATCAATTGTAGCTTAGGCTAAAATTATGGCATTGTTCTGAAAAACTTCAATTTTTGATGAATAGTGAAACCACTAAGTGGTAGTTAAATAACTGATTTTTCGTTTAAATGAAATATTACTACTTCTGTGATTTGATTTTCAAAAATCCGACATAAGTGGTTGTCATTAATAAGTAAAATGTGGTTCAATGAGATTAAAATAATTTTTTGGTGAATAGTAACTTTTAAGTTCTTAATCGCGATTAGAGGTAATTAGTGTAGTTTAAGGTACAAATAATGTTTTAATAATATGAGATGAGCATGAAACTTGTCCTACTCCTATTGGATGAGTCATGTCCGACCAAGACAACCCATGGGTAAACTTGGGGACCCCATGGAGCCACTTTAGTTGGAAAATGACATTAATATATATATATTTAATGTTAAAATTAAATTGACACAAACATGAGTTATTTTACTAAAACAGTTTTTAAGTGGGGTTACACAAGTCCAAATTTTGACTATAAATATTCATTAGAAAGATAAAAAGATTTCCTACATCATAGTATTTTTTTTATAATTTTTAGACATTAAATAAATGAAATTATATATGACATCATTATGATGCAGCGATGACCTCATTATTTAACGATTTAAATAAAATGAGAAGATAATGAAAATTCCAAGGCTTAAACTTGTCCAAAGCCTATTGGATGAGCAGATTTCGAAATCTTATCACCTTAGCCTTGAATTATATAAGTGTGGGACCTTTAGAATCCGAAAAGCATTGTGAAATAATATAACATTTCAATCTTTCCAAAAGTGCCCCTCCTCTCCACTTATAAAAGGCCCCCACCTCTCCCACCTCATTTACACTTTCAAGCCATTTGGCTCGGCCAACCTCTGCCCAAATAATCTCCCAACTTCCCCCTCTTACTCCTAGAAGCCTCACGTTGGGCAGAACTCTTCCCAAGGAATCCTTTGTCTCAAATCAAAAAGAGTTACCCGATTTTGAGGTAATGTCTTCTCTAATGTTGTTTTGTTTTATTTTTCTTCTCCAACCCCCTAAACTCTTTTTATTAATTTCTTTTGTAACAACAAAAGTATCCTCAATATACTAGGATGTTTTTATAATAAGTATTTGAGCTACACTTACACACACCTACATCTAATGGTTAAAGAACATACGGTTTCTGTGGATGGCGAATTTCTGCCTCACAAAACGATGATTGTTCAACACTCATATAACACCTTAAAAGGTGGAAATTAAGATGTCACTATTTTTATATATGATATATAATATGTTTATTTTTTACTTATGCTTCTGTATTTCTCTTTTATGGCATACTTTATGATTTCCATTATGGGTGAAACGCGATAATTTCATTTTAGGAAGTGCGGACTACCGCCCCCTCAAAGTGATTTGAATCGTTAATGCCATATGTGGGATGTATAAAGGATGGATTAAATGGTATTATACACTATATTATACTGGAATTATATTATACATTTATATCATTATGATTTTGTTCCATTAAATATGAAATTGAAATGAAAGTAGCGTTCATGCGTACGTACGGCTTACCGTCTCCATGAACGGTGCATTTCATTTCTTACCTCTAAATGTTACGTAATATTATAAATGAATGTATATACTGGATATATAAGATATATATGACATCTAAATCATGAATATAATTCTGGAGATAATGGATATTCTACCACATAAACAACTTGTAATTATAAGAAGTTTATTGTTGACTCAAGTACCAAAGATCGACAAAACGACCGTTATTAACTTAAATAATTAAATAATGTTCATAACATGGTAATAAGTGATATATGTAAAGACCCGTAAAATTCAAGGAAATTTTTTTCTTAATTTTCTTTAGAATTTTACAAGAGCGCGGTTTCAGACGGCACCTGATTCCGAGGCCCGGAGTGCCCGGAATTAATTTCCGAAGTTTGGCTCGGGTACGTTCAGTGAACGAACGAGCGGGAATTCCTAACTTTTGATCCGGTGCTCGGAATTGAAATCCGAGGGCACCGATGAACTCACAGCGCCGATATTCGCTTAAAGAGACCTTTTCGGGAGTTGCGTTTGTTGCGGGTTGAAAGTTAAGTTTTGGGGTTTACAGTTAAGTTAAATAAAATTTGTGTAAGACAAATTTTATTTTTAGTTTGTTAAAAACCTACCTAAGGGGGTTGGAAGTGGGACCCACACCCACTTAACCTCCCTTGGGAGGATTAAGTGTGGTGGGGCCCACACGAACCCCTAGACTTTTCAAGTTCCCTTAACCCCCTCTTAATTGGCTTAAGTTACTCTTAATTAATTATGGGAGTTAAGTCTTTTTGAATTTCAAACATTGAAATTCTTTTGTGTTATGTGTTAATAAAATAAGAGGTAGTCTTATTTTATTTTGGGTTCTTTGTTTGTCATTTTGAGAGCTTCCTCTTCATCTTCAAGCTCTGACGAAGAACGAAGAACACTCAAACTCCGACGAAGAACGACGCCTCTCTTCTTCGTCCTCGGAGTCAACAAGAGGGAACGTCGCTTCCTCCTCGGACCTTCTTCGTCGGCAAACGAAGATCCGCCAACGACGTGTCTCTTCGGGCATATCTCTTCGTCAACGGATTTGACGAACGACGACCGCGACGCCCGACCTCCGCGACGCCGTCTTCCGCGGAACGTAGACGAATCTTCGAATCTTAAACCCGAGGTAGGGGATGTTGATTTAATATTTAATTATCTCATTCTTCCTCGTGGTTCGTATGACTAACGTGAGGATGTTGTTTATTTAAAGTTGCGTTATTAATTTAACGCGAGGGGGGCCGGACCGCACGAACACGGCCGAACCCCCCTCCATCGTTTATGTTTATTCATGCAGGTGGAAGCAAGTGGCGTGGTGCCGTCGCACCACGCGGATGATCGTACAAATAATTTACGCGGCGCCGTCGCGCTACGTCAAGGAAAACTCTTCAAGAACGCGACGCCGTCGCGCCGCGTTGAAAAGAATCATGGCACGGCGAAAGGGGCGCGGTGCCGTCGCACCGCGCCGGACGACAAACACCGCGGCCGGTTCCGGGCCGCGGCGGGACGAGAAGACCGCGGCCGGTTCCGGGCCGCGGCGGGACGAGAAGATCGCGGCCGGTTCCGGGCCGCGGCGGGACGAGAAGACCGCAGCCGGTTCCGGGCCGCGGCGGAAGAGGAGACCGGCGGCCGGGCCGCCGGCGTCGGAAGTCGAAGGCGGGACCGGAATTTCCGGTCCCGTTGGTAAAAACCGGTCGGCCAGCTGGCCGGCCGGATGACATAAAACCGGGGGAATAAATCCCCCGGCCGGTTCAACAAAACCCCCCTCTTAATGAGGGGGGGCGGTTCTTGAGGGAAGGGGGGAGCCGCCCCCTTGGTTCGGCGCCAGCAGGCCCCCCCCCCACGTGAGGGGGGGGGGGGGGGGGGGGGGTTTAAAAGAACCGGCGCGGCACAAAGGCCGCGCCACTTTGAAGAACCGCGGGGCTTAGCCCCCGCGTGCGCAGCCCGTGCGGCGCCAGACGCCGCCGCCGCGGCCCGCCGCCGCCGCCGCCCGCTGCCGCCGCCGCCGCGCCGCCCCAGGGGGGGGGGGGGTCGGGCCGGGTCGGCCCGGACCCGGATCCCCCCGTTTCGAACCAGAATTGGTTTTTGGCTCATAACTTGAGCCCCGGACCTCCGAATGACGAACCGTCTACGGAAACGCGATCCTTGGATCGAGACGGTCGTTTCGGTATATCGCACTCAAGGTTTCGGATTACTTTGAGTTCGGCCGGGTTGGTTCGTTCACAAAACCAACCGGGCCTTCGGAGCGGAAACGCTCATATCTTGAGCTACGAACGTCCGATTGACGCACCGTCAGTCGTGTTGTGTTCCTTTTAGTGAGACGGATCTTTTGGCATACTCCGCCCGAGGTTTGGACGCAGGTGGAGTACGGTCGGGTTGGTTTTTCCTTAAAAACCAACCGGGCCCCGGAGACGAAAATGCCAATAACTCACAGACCGGGCGTCCGATTGACGCGCTGTCTGTTTCGTTGACTTCCTCTTGATGAGACGGAACTTTTGACATACTCCGCCCGAGTTTTGGATACAGTCGGAGTATGGCCGGGTTGGATTGTACTCGAAATCCAACCGGGCCCCTGGAACGGGAAAGCTAATATCTTTCAGACAGGACGTCCGCTTGACGAACCGTCAGCGGCGTTGGTGGTTACGTTGAGTAACGGTCCCTTTGAGTTTACCCTATGGGAGTTCGGGGTACAGTTGAGATACGGCCGGGATTGGTTTCGCTCACGAAACCAACCGGGCCCCTGGGACGAATAGGCTAATAACTCACAGACCGGGCGTCCGATCGACGCGCCGTCTGTTGCGTTGAGACTCCTGTGACGAGACGGACCTTTGAGACACTTCTTCGTGGGACTTTGAGATACTTGGAGTATCGACCTGTAGCTCGTGGAGCGGACCCTCCCAGTGACGAGCGTGCGAAGTACGGAGACCGTGTAGCTGGCTGAGACCTGACGACTGCTTGACCGACTCGACTTGGAGTGAGTCGACTAGCCCAGTGGACGGAGCACTACTTTCTGAGGTGCAGACCCATGGCAGACGGAGCACTACCTGTGTGACAGTGCAGACCCGCGGTGCTCGTCCGGAGAGTACCTCAGCAGGCTACTAGGGGGTGTGCACTACGGTGTTTGGGTGACATACCTCGGCGGGAAGCACTACTGTGTTTGGGTGGCTGGCCCGCAGTACTCGACAGGAGGAGTACTTCAGCAGTCTTAGGTTAGTGAGCAGTATCTCGGAGTCGTGACAGGACCACTGTACACTCTAGAGACGGAGCTCTTCAGCAGTTACGGTTTCGATAATGAAAATCCTGGTTTGAGCTGAGACTTTTGACCTTTGTGTTTCCTCATGATTGAGATGGGTTACTTGATAACTTAGGTATATGTATGGGCATATACCTGGGTAGAGGTTATCCGTTGATCTCCTGATCCTTGTGTTTCCTCATGACTGAGATGGGTTACTTGATAACTTAGGTATATGTATGGGCATATACCTAAGTAGAGTTTATCTGTTGTGATCTTCTTGTGGTTATCCTTGTTGGTTTTAGTGAGACCTTGAGGGTCTCGGGGTCCCTACTGAGTATCGTTATACTCACCCCTGCACGGGCTATGCCCGCACCTCGTTGTGTTGGTTGCAGACGACGGACAGTGCTGTCAGAAGCCAAAGGTTCGAGGACTGGACGGTACCTGGAGGTGGACTATACGACGAGGCGGTACCCGGAGGTGGACCACTGGGCGGGACATACTCGGAGCGGATGGCGGGACCCGAGGAGCAGAGGAGCTATCTGTACACACCCTTCAGGTGGGATTTCCAGTGGACATCTCAGCGTAGCAGCTTTACTTTTCAGTCGCTGTTTTCCCTTTCGAGTTGTACTTTACAGTTGGGCTTGTATTTCCGGCCCCTTTTTACTTTTCAGCTCTTCTTTTTGTACTTAGTGTTTTACTTCCGCTTGTACTCTGTGGTGCTTGTTTTCTTTATAAAGGCAATGCCTTCCCAGTTATCGGGATTTTACGCCTTTGGTGCTAGTCGCCAGCCCCTGGCCTATGGAAGGAGGGCTTGGGGTAGTCACGGCACGGGCCCCGAGGACGGGTCGTGACAAATTGGTATCAGAGCTGGTCGGTTCTACCGCAGACTCTGATCTTTCTTTCTGTGAAGCAACAGTGTTAAGGGTACCGAGTGTGGTTTTCAGTTCAGGGAGTCCAGTGTTGGTGCGGGCGGCCGACGTATCCATACACCAGGACCCTGACAACTGATTTCCGACTTTGTGCACGAAAAAACTGATTGCGTGTGTGTTTTCAAAGGTTTTTCCCCTTAAAACAGCTCAAACCAGGTCAGCTCACCAGGTATAATCGTTTGATCGTGTTACGTTGTTTCTTTCTGGATGGCCCCACGACGGCAGCCAGCTAGGGTTCCGAGAATCGAACGTGACAACAGCCCACCGAGCGACGAGGCCTCGGTACAGGGCCCTTTGTCAGCAGTGGCACCGGCGGTAGCTCTGCCCGCCGAGCCCCCGATGCTTCCAGCAGCAGCCGCTGACGATGCACGTCGCCTCAGCGCACTGCATGAGTTTCAGCGCCAGCGACCGCCCAGATTTCGCAGGGAGACGGATCCCCAGGCTGCAGAGGACTGGCTGGAGGCAGTGGTACGAGTGTTTAGGCTAGTGAGGACACCAGCAGACCTCATGGTGATCCTCACTGCGAGCCTACTACACGCAGCAGCAGGTAGGTGGTGGAGCCACTTGTTTCAGTTTTGCGATGAGATGAACTTCGCATGGGAAGACTTAGAGACCTTCTTCAGGGTGGAGTTTGTGCCAGTATCTCTACACCCCGAGCGTGTACAGGATATTCTTCCTTTACCGCGTGTTTTTCGATCAGAAGCCGAGTCATCTGTGGGCAGTAGACAGATGATGCAGAGGTCCAGGAGGACCAGACCAGCAGTTGGGCGATCTCGGGTTTTAGGACCAGTGGTGCAGGGCAACCGGAGTGGGAACAGAGCTAGCCGTGCAAGGAGCAGGTTGTGTTACTCATGCCGCGGAAAGGGTCACCTGGCACGTGACTGTCCGACTCCTCGATCCGCAGGCTTGGAGGGAGCCACCGAGGTTGAGGCAGCGACAAATGCTTGAGCAACAGTAAAACAGGTAGACAGGAGCGGAACTAGTGGATACGTCTCTTGTACTTCTAGTTCCATGTTGATGTTGCTTTTGTGTAGCGTCTTGTATTATGAGCTGCAATAATAAAAGACGCATCCTTTGTGATGTTTTCATTCCTGTCCTCTTTTGTGATGTTACTAAGAGGTTCCAGTTGACTGTTGACTTGACCCTCACTTGTGAGACATCTACTGGAGGAGACCAGTTTCCACACACTGATGCCGACAGTGTGACTCAACCCTTGGAGGCGAGAGTAACGGTTGGATCTCTTAGTAGTAGCGTCGAGGCCTTACGACGTCATCCTTGGTATGGATTAGTATCATCCATGTTAGGATTGACTGTTTTAGGCAAAGAATGTGGTTCATCCAGGGGATGAGACCAGGTTTCTCTTATCGGCAAAGAAGAAATCTTGCAGCACTTGTGGGACCAGAGATGGTCCGGGCCACATCGGAGGAGGTCCATGTCATCCAGGAGCGGATGAGGACAACACAGAGCCGGCAGAAGTCATACGCTAACAGGAGGCGGAGGCCACTAGAGTTAGAGGATGGTGACCACGTCTTCTTGCGGGTCTCACCTCGACGTGGTAATCAGAGATTTGGCCGAGGCGGAAAGTTATCTCCGCGCTTCATCGGACCCTTCCAGGTCCTCAACAGGGTTGGTGAGGTGGCTTATCGCCTGGCTCTACCACCTCAGTTGCACTGGGTGCACGACGTCTTCCACGTGTCTCAGTTAAGGAGATACGTGCACGATCCGACGCACATCTTTGACCATGGGGAGCTTGACGTTGACGATGGGGTGACTTTTACAGAGGTCCCGGTGGAGATAGAGGATCGACAGGAGTGGGTCCTACATGGGCGATCGATTCCTCTTGTTGCGCAACAGATGGCGGCACGGGAATCTCCAGGAGAGCACATGGGAGCGGGAGGCTCAGATGCGTGCTCAGTACCCTCTTTTGTTTCCCTAGTTTTTGATGTAGCTTTACGGGGACGTAAATCCCTGAGGTGGGAGTAATGTAAAGACCCGTAAAATTCAAGGAAAATTTTTTCTTAATTTTCTTTAGAATTTTACAAGAGCGCGGTTTCAGACGGCACCTGATTCCGAGGCCCGGAGTGCCCGGAATTAATTTCCGAAGTTTGGCTCGGGTACGTTCAGTGAACGAACGAGCGGGAATTCCTAACTTTTGATCCGGTGCTCGGAATTGAAATCCGAGGGCACCGATGAACTCACAGCGCCGATATTCGCTTAAAGAGACCTTTTCTGGAGTTGCGTTTGTTGCGGGTTGAAAGTTAAGTTTTGGGGTTTACAGTTAAGTTAAATAAAATTTGTGTAAGACAAATTTTATTTTTAGTTTGTTAAAAACCTACCTAAGGGGGTTGGAAGTGGGACCCACACCCACTTAACCTCCCTTGGGAGGATTAAGTGTGGTGGGGCCCACACGAACCCCTAGACTTTTCAAGTTCCCTTAACCCCCTCTTAATTGGCTTAAGTTACTCTTAATTAATTATGGGAGTTAAGTCTTTTTGAATTTCAAACATTGAAATTCTTTTGTGTTATGTGTTAATAAAATAAGAGGTAGTCTTATTTTATTTTGGGTTCTTTGTTTGTCATTTTGAGAGCTTCCTCTTCATCTTCAAGCTCTGACGAAGAACGAAGAACGCTCAAACTCCGACGAAGAACGACGCCTCTCTTCTTCGTCCTCGGAGTCAACAAGAGGGAACGCCGCTTCCTCCTCGGACCTTCTTCGTCGGCAAACGAAGATCCGCCAACGACGTGTCTCTTCGGGCATATCTCTTCGTCAACGGATTTGACGAATGACGACCGCGACGCCCGACCTCCGCGACGCCGTCTTCCGCGGAACGTAGACGAATCTTTGAATCTTAAACCCGAGGTAGGGGATGTTGATTTAATATTTAATTATCTCATTCTTGCTCGTGGTTCGTATGACTAACGTGAGGATGTTGTTTATTTAAAGTTGCGTTATTAATTTAACGCGAGGGGGGCCGGACCGCACGAACACGGCCGAACCCCCCTCCATCGTTTATGTTTATTCATGCGGGTGGAAGCAAGTGGCGTGGTGCCGTCGCACCACGCGGATGATCGTACAAATAATTTACGCGGCGCCGTTGCGCTACGTCAAGGAAAAATCTTCAAGAACGCGACGCCGTCGCGCCGCGTTGAAAAGAATCATGGCACAACGAAAGGGGCGCGGTGCCGTCGCACCGCGCCGGACGACGAACACCGCGGCCGGTTCTGGGCCGCGGCGGGACGAGAAGACCGCGGCCGGTTCCGGGCCGCGGCGGAAGAGGAGACCGGCGGCCGGGCCGCCGGCGTCGGAAGTCGAAGGCGGGACCGGAATTTCCGGTCCCGTTGGTAAAAACCGGCCGGCCAGCTGGCCGGCCGGATGACATAAAACCGGGGGAATAAATCCCCCGGCCGGTTCAACAAAACCCCCCTCTTAATGAGGGGGGGCGGTTCTTGAGGGAAGGGGGCAGCCGCCCCCTTGGTTCGGCGCCAGCAGGCCCCACCCACGTGAGGGGGGGGGGGTTTAAAAGAACCGGCGCGGCACAAAGGTCGCGCCACTTTGAAGAACCGCGGGGCTTAGCCCCCGCGTGCGCAGCCCGTGCGGCGCCAGACGCCGTCGCGGCCCGCTGCCGTCGCCGCCGCGCCGCCCCAGGGGGGGGGGGGGGGGTCGGGCCGGGTCGGCCCGGACCCGGATCCCCCCGTTTCGAACCAGAATTGGTTTTTGGCTCATAACTTGAGCCCCGGACCTCCGAATGACGAACCGTCTGCTGCAACGCGATCCTTGGATCGAGACGGTCGTTTCGGTATATCGCAATCAAGGTTTCGGATTACTTTGAGTTCGGCCGGGTTGGTTCGTTCACAAAACCAACCGGGCCTTCGGAGCGGAAACGCTCATATATTGAGCTACGAACGTCCGATTGACGCACCGTCAGTCGCGTTGTGTTCCTTTTAGTGAGACGGATCTTTTGGCATACTCCGCCCGAGGTTTGGACGCAGGTGGAGTATGGTCGGGCTGGTTTTGCCTTAAAAACCAACCGTGCCCCGGAGACGAAAATGCCAATAACTCACAGACCGGGCGTCCGATTGACGCGCTGTCTGTTTCGTTGACTTCCTCTTGATGAGACGGAACTTTTGACATACTCCGCCCGAGTTTTGGATACAGTCGGAGTATGGCCGGGTTGGATTGTACTCGAAATCCAACCGGGCCCCTGGAACGGGAAAGCTAATATCTTTCAGACAGGACGTCCGCTTGACGAACCGTCAGCGGCGTTGGTGGTTACGTTGAGTAACGGTCCCTTTGAGTTTACCCTATGGGAGTTCGGGGTACAGTTGAGATACGGCCGGGATTGGTTTCGCTCACGAAACCAACCGGGCCCCTGGGACGAATAGGCTAATAACTCACAGACCGGGCGTCCGATCGACGCGCCGTCTGTTGCGTTGAGACTCCTGTGACGAGACGGACCTTTGAGACACTTCTTCGTGGGACTTTGAGATACTTGGAGTATCGACCTGTAGCTCGTGGAGCGGACCCTCCCAGTGACGAGCGTGCGAAGTACGGAGACCGTGTAGCTGGCTGAGACCTGACGACTGCTTGACCGACTCGACTTGGAGTGAGTCGACTAGCCCAGTGGACGGAGCACTACTTTCTGAGGTGCAGACCCATGGCGGACGGAGCACTACCTGTGTGACAGTGCAGACCCGCGGTGCTCGTCCGGAGAGTACCTCAACAGGCTACTAGGGGGTGTGCACTACGGTGTTTGGGTGACATACCTCGGCGGGAAGCACTACTGTGTTTGGGTGGCTGGCCCGCAGTACTCGACAGGAGGAGTACTTCAGCAGTCTTAGGTTAGTGAGCAGTATCTCGGAGTCGTGACAGGACCACTGTACACTCTAGAGACGGAGCTCTTCAGCAGTTACGGTTTCGATAATGAAAATCCTGGTTTGAGCTGAGACTTTTGACCTTTGTGTTTCCTCATGATTGAGATGGGTTACTTGATAACTTAGGTATATGTATGGGCATATACCTGGGTAGAGGTTATCCGTTGATCTCCTGATCCTTGTGTTTCCTCATGACTGAGATGGGTTACTTGATAACTTAGGTATATGTATGGGCATATACCTAAGTAGAGTTTATCTGTTGTGATCTTCTTGTGGTTATCCTTGTTGGTTTTAGTGAGACCTTGAGGGTCTCGGGGTCCCTACTGAGTATCGTTATACTCACCCCTGCACGGGCTATGCCCGCACCTCGTTGTGTTGGTTGCAGACGACGGACAGTGCTGTCAGAAGCCAAAGGTTCGAGGACTGGACGGTACCTGGAGGTGGACTATACGACGAGGCGGTACCCGGAGGTGGACCACTGGGCGGGACATACTCGGAGCGGATGGCGGGACCCGAGGAGCAGAGGAGCTATCTGTACACACCCTTCAGGTGGGATTTCCAGTGGACATCTCAGCGTAGCAGCTTTACTTTTCAGTCGCTGTTTTCCCTTTCGAGTTGTACTTTACAGTTGGGCTTGTATTTCCGGCCCCTTTTTACTTTTCAGCTCTTCTTTTTGTACTTAGTGTTTTACTTCCGCTTGTACTCTGTGGTGCTTGTTTTCTTTATAAAGGCAATGCCTTCCCAGTTATCGGGATTTTACGCCTTTGGTGCTAGTCGCCAGCCCCTGGCCTATGGAAGGAGGGCTTGGGGTAGTCACGGCACGGGCCCCGAGGACGGGTCGTGACAATATAAATGGAATAATGAACATGAAAAAGGTTCTTAAGTAAATAGAAATTAATTCTATTTTATTATTCAGGAGGTTAAAGAACGGTCGAGTCAGGACAAGACGCAAGGTAAGGGAACTTCTTAACCCAACTTCCATTCTTTGGGTTAATCTCCTACTTTCAAATTATGTCATAATATTATTATGTCCTATCTTGTATTTGTAATTTCTTTATGTGTACTTATATTGAATACACATAATAGATCTATTTTATTTTAAAAATGATCTTTTTAAGGACTTTGTCTCAATCTCCTTTCATTGAGGCATATTTGGTTTTATACACAACTTTCTTTTATACGGTGTATAAACCCCTTCGACTTTTACATTTATTCAAAAGGAATCTTTTTTATACGAAGCGTTTTACTAAACGACAAAAGGGGAATGTTTTCCTTTCCGTACTTATGCGGCGACAATGACTTCTCCGCCGCCGTGACCATTATTTGAGTTTCGGCTTCCTCTACAAGCCATCACTTTTTTTTAATGAAAAATAAATACAAAGTTTTAACTTTCTTTTATTTTGGTATTGAAAATGGTTTTGAAAGCGTTTTTATTATATCAATGTGTTGTATTGATATCTTGTGATTGAAATGTGAAAATGTTATGTTTCCTTTATGCATGTTTTATGTGATACGATTATGTTATGGTTTATGATATGTTTAAACCTATTCATATAAGGAATGCATTGGACTTAATAAGTGACGGGTGGAGCCCGCTATAGCTCCTCGATGCATCGGTAGGTCTCATGAGACAACTAGACGTGGAATTGGCCGAGGCCCTTTCCCAATTTGATTTATGGTTTTGGCCGAGGCCTTAATCATTTTAGATGTCTTGGCCGAGGCCTTGACAAAGTGTTTCAGAATGTCTGGCATTATACATTCCCTCATTATGAAAGTGGTTATTGATATTGCATGTGATTATTCGACCAGTAGAATATCCATGTGAAGAAGTGAATGTCATTATCTCATTTTACTTTTTCCATATTATGTTGATGTTCAAGTTTAAAAGGCTTTTTTTTTAGTTATACATTGCCTTAAATTTTTATGTTTATTTATGAAAGCTTCCGCAATATTGTTATCCTTACTGAGCATCTGAGCTCACCCCTTTCAATGTTTTAATATTTTCCAGGATGTGAAGAAGTATTTTATGAATGACCTGCAGGGATAGTCAGAAGAGGATATGAGTGTGGACTATGAAGACTTTGTTATTAGTTTTTCACTTTATGATGTAATGTAAGACTTATGAATGTATCTAGTGTTTCCAAGGCTACTAAACTAATCGGTCTTTCGAGACTTGATCTTTTTTGATCATGCCAATGTTACGATGTAACGCACCGGCTCTGGGTAGCTGGGGCCGGGGCATTACAGTTGGTATCAGAGGCAGTTTAGTTCTAACCTTGGAAGCTAGATTTAGATAAACTCTGATTAAGAGCACATAGCCCAAAGATAGACTTTGAGGATTAGTATAGAAGAACTTCCTAGAATTTTGGTTTTGTAGAGATGTTGTGAGTTTTCTGAGCAATACATCCCTGTCTGGATACGAGCAGGTAGAGGTGGCTCTGTCACAGATGTACCTAGGGGTAAAACCCGAAAACACCGCTTTGATCTAGACTCAAACGGGAACTGGTGCACGACAACGGGCCTTGCTGCACTCTGGGTTACGACACTCCCGGGGGATATGCTTAGGATAATTCTCATTTTCTTTACAAACCACTATGAAGGGTTATGAGTATATACTTTACCAATGAAAACATTTCTTTTTATGATTATGGATTATATCCATAAATAGTTCAATTTATGTAAAGTGTCTTACAAATATGGAATTATGTATTTTAATTCATAAACTAAATCTAGTTTATGCCATTGTTTAGAAATGGCGCCTAGTGGAAGGAATGGAAACCGTATCAATGCACGCACTCTGTGTAGGGATTTCCCTCCTTCTCAAGATAATTATTGTGGATCTGGAGATACAACTGGTGCTGATCAACTTATTACCATACTGGGACAACTCACTCAGGTTATGAATAATAATCTTACTCGTATGGAGCACCCTGATCTGCAACGTGGAGGATCAATGCTAGATCGTTTCATGAGGCAACAACCACCAACCTTCAATGGGAGTACAAATCCTATAGTAGCTGGGCAATGGATAAATTCCTTAGAGAAAATATTCCATGCCTTGGGGAGTAGTGAAAGGGAGAAGGTTGTCATGGTAGTTTACCGCCTCACTAGATATGCCGATCAGTGGTGGTCGCTAATTCAAAACACAAAGGAAGATGATGACGTATCGAATATGGAATGGAGGGAGTTCAAAGAGCTTTTCTTAGAAAAATACTTTCCTCGTGACCATCGAGCAGATATGGAAAGGCAATTTCTGAGTTTGAGGCAGAAGGAGGATGAGAATGTCGCAAAGTATGAGGCTAACTTTACAAGGTTAGCGAGGCATGCTGCCAATTATATACGCAACCCAAGGAGTAAGATTGATCGTTTCTTTGATGGGTTAAAACCATTTCTCCGTCGAGCTTTAGTATCACAATCCTTCTCATCATACGAAGATATTGTCTCGTGTGCTATCAAGACAGAAAAGGAATTCTCTAAGTCTTATGACAACAAAGTAAAGCAAGAGAAGAAGAGAACGGTGGAACAAGAGACAGATAAAGGGAAAAAGGGAAAGAAGGATTTTCCATTATGTGATAATTGTGGGAAGAATCACCCTGGTACTTGCCTAAAAGGAATGGGAGTTTGTTATAAATGTGGAGAAAAGGGTCACCAGGCTCGTGATTGCAAGGGAAAGAAAGAGGCTATCAAAGTTGAATGCTATAATTGTAGAGAAATGGGTCATTATGCAAATGAATGTCCTAAGCGTCAGGGAAACTTACCTTAGAAAAGGCCAAGGGATCAAGGACAATCTTATGTTGTTACTACAGTTGAAGCAGAATAACTAATGTATTGGTGCTTTTGGACTCATGGATTATATTTTGGTTATTAGAATAATGTGATATATATATATATATATAAGGATTGTACTGGAGTACTTGTTGATTTCAGTAAGGTTTTAATATGATTAAGGTAATCATATTTTTAGTATGAGAAACTTTTCTTTGTTTGGGGAATCTGATGTTACAATTGATTTTGGAATTTAGAGACCTTTTAGAGAAAGTCTGGACGGAGGTATTTTGGATAACTATTAAGGTTGGAATGGATTAAGTTGAACCATGGATAGTATCGTTTAAGGTTAAAGAATTTTTGAAGATTATTTTTGGAATATTATAATACTATAGTTTTAGGAAAAGGACAACCTGCAGGGTGGGGAATAACCAGTCGCGTCGGACAAAGCTGCAGGAATCGAACCCACAACCATAGTGCGACAAGCCTTTATTTCCTACCACTAGCCTACAGGAAGTCCCTGGTTATTACAAAATAGTTTTACTAATCTAAATGGTATGTGTTAACATTTTGAACCTTATACAATTAGAATAAATAGAATATTTTTGAGTTCTGTTACCATTTGGAGTAAAGGTTGGGTTTGTGGTAAAAATTTATTAACGAATGAAAGTATACATAACAAGTATTTATATTCCCTTACGTTCTTAGTAAATCTCCTGAATAAATTCCTCAACATTATAAAAGGTAACTTAAAACAAAAATGTTGTTGGTTAACTTTTCCAACTGGGGATTCAATGACCGTTTAACCAATCACAAGTTTGTGATTTTCTTGTGGTTAAACTTTCTCCTAATCCTGTTTTCTATAACTCTCCATCAGACCTTGATGGTTTGTTTCTCCTCCATATCCATATTTTCATAGAATCCTAGAATGGGCTATATCGGGTGACCTTTGTACTTATCTTGCTTTCTTTTAATGTTATATATTTATTAACCTTATTTTCGATGTGGGTTTTCCTCAAAGGTATTTTCTCTTTTCAACCTTTTTTTTTCAAAGAAAAATTTCAAATTGCGAGGACGCAATTTATTGAAGGAGGGGAGAATGTAACACCCCGAGCTTCCACGATACGCTTCTCTTTCAATAATGCAATAGCTTGCATTGTACGCAAGTTCGAGTTCTAACACACCGCAACTAATCAAAGTAGCCGTTATGAATAGTAATAACCACCTTTTAAATTTATAGAAATTTTATATTTCAAAATGGACTTCATTTTTGTATTCCTAATATCGAAATTAGCCTATGTTGAATTTTTGGTATTTTTCTGAGAACTTCTAATTTTTATGAATAGTGAAAAATACTTTAAAACAACTTTTTAAATCAAAATAATTTATTGTGATAAATTATACTATTTAGTGGTTTTAAGGTATAATTAGAATATATTTTTACCATTTTATCCAATGGTGGTCATTGGAATTAATTTAACATTGAAATTGGACGTAAACAATTGCCAATCTTTTGATATAAATTGTTTCTTAAAAACACACTATTTGTTGTAACAGCGGTAATTAATTATAAAATTAATTAATGCAACTTATATGTTTGGAATTTTGTAAAATAGACATCATTTTTGAATTCGGAATATCAATTATAGCTTAGGGTGAAATTTTGGCATTGTTCTGAAAAACTTCAATTTTTGATGAATAGTGAAACCACTAAGTGGTAGTTAAATAACTTATTTTTCGTTTAAATGAAATATTACCACTTCTGTGATTTGATTTTCAAAAATACGACATATGTGGTTTTCATTAAGAAGTAAAATGTGGTTCAATGATATTAAAATAATTTTTTGGTGAATAGTAACTTTTAAATTCTTAATCGCGATTAGAGGTAATTAGTGTAGTTTAAGGTACAAATAATGTTTTAATAATATGAGATGAGCATGACACTTTTCCTAATCCTATTGGATGAGTTATGGCCGACCAAGAAAACCCATGGGTCAACTTGGGGACCCCATGGAGCCACTTTAGTTGGAAAATGACATTAATATATATTTATTTAATGTTAAAATTAAATTGACACAAACATGAGTTATTTTATTAAAACAGTTTTTAAGTGGGGTTACACAAGTCCAAATTTTGACTATAAATATTCATTAGAAAGATAAAAAGATATCCTACATCATAGTATTTGTTTTATAATTTTTAGACATTAAATAAATTAAATTATATATGACATCATTATGATGCAGCGATGACCTCATTATTTAACGATTTAAATAAAATGAGAAGATAATGAAAAATCCAAGGCTTAAACTTGTCCAAAGCCTATTGGATGAGGAGATTTAGAAACCTTATCACCTTAGCCTCGAATTATATAAGTTTGGGACCTTTAGAATCCTAAAATCATTGTGAAATAATATAACATTTCAATCGTTCCAAAAGTGCCCCTCCTCTCCACTTATAAAAGGCCCCCACCTCTCCCACCTCATTTACACTTTCAAGCCATTTAGCTCGGCCAACCTCTGCCCAAATACTCTCCCAACTTCCCCCTCTTACTCATATAAGCCTCACTTTGGGCAGAACTCTTCCCAAGGAAGCCTTTGGCTCAAATCAAAAAGAGTTACCCGATTTTGAGGTAATGTCTTCTCTAATGTTGTTTTGTTTTATTTTTCTTCTCCAACCCCCTAAACTCTTTTTATTCATTTCTTTTGTAACAACACCAGTATCCTCAATATACTAGGATGTTGTTATAAGAAGTATTCGAGCTACACTTACACACACCTACATCTAATGGTTAAAGAACATACGGTTTCTGTGGATGGCGAATTTCTGCCTCACGAAACGACGATTGTTCAACACTCATATAACACCTTCAAAGGTGGCCATTAAGATGTCACTATTTTTATATATGATATATAATATGTTTATGTTTTACTTATGCTTCTGTATTTCTCTTTTATGGCATACTTTATGATTTCCATTATGGGTGAAACGCGATAATTTCATTTTAGGAAGTGCGGACTACCGCCCCCTCAAAGTGATTTGAATCGTTAATGCCATATGTGGGATGTATAAAGGATGGAGTAAATGGTATTATACACTATATTATACTGGAATTATATTATACATTTATATCATTATGATTTTGTTCCATTAAATATGAAATTGAAATGAAAGTAGCGTTCATGCGTACGTACGGCTTACCGTCTCCATGAACGGTGCATTTCATTTCTTACCTCTAAATGTTACGTAATATTATAAATGAATGTATATACTGGATATATAAGATATATATGACATCTAAATCATGAATATAATTCTGGAGATAATGGATATTCTACCACATAAACAACTTGTAATTATAAGAAGTTTATTGTTGACTCAAGTACCAAAGATCGACAAAACGACCGTTATTAACTTAAATAATTAAATAATGTTCATAACATGGTAATAAGTGATATAAATGGAATAATGAACATGAAAAAGGTTCTTAAGTAAATAGAAATTAATTCTAGTTTATTATTCAGGAGGTTAAAGAACGGTCGAGTCAGGACAAGACGCAAGGTAAGGGAACTTCTTAACCCAACTTCCATTCTTTGGGGTAATCTCCTACTTTCAAATTATGTCATAATATTATTATGTCCTATCTTGTATTTGTAATTTCTTTATGTGTACTTATATTGAATACACATAATAGATCTATTTTATTTTAAAAATTATCTTTTTAAGGACTTTGTCTTTATCTCCTTTCATTGAGGCATATTTGGTTTTATACACAACTTTCTTTTATACGGTGTATAAACCCCTTCGACTTTTACATTTATTCAAAAGGAATCTTTTTTATACGAAGAATTTTACTAAACGAAAAAAGGGAATGTTTTCCTTTCCGTACTTATGCGGCGACAACGACTTCTCCGCCGCCGTGACCATTATTTGAGTTTCGGCTTCCTCTACAAGCCATCACTTTTTTTTAATGAAAAATAAATACAAAGTTTTAACTTTCTTTTATTTTGGTATTGAAAATGGTTTTGAAAGTGTTTTTATTATATCAATGTGTTGTATTGATATCTTGTGATTTAAATGTGGACATTTTATGTTTCCTTTATGCATGTTTTATGTGATACGATTATGTTATGGTTTATGATATGTTTAAACCTATTCATATGAGGAATGCATTGGACTTAATAAGTGACGGGTGGAGCCCGCTATAGCTCCTCGATGCATCGGTAGGTCTCATGAGACAACTAGACGTGGAATTGGACGAGGCCCTTTCCCAATTTGATTTATGGGTTTGGCCGAGGCCTTAATCATTTTAGATGTCTTGGCCGAGGCCTTGACAAAGTGTTTCAGAATGTCTGGCATTATACATTCCCTCATTATGAAAGTGGTTATTGATATTGCATGTGATTATTCGACCAGTAGAATATCCATGTGAATAAGTGAATGTCATTATCTCATTTTACTTTTGCCATATTATGTTGATGTTCAAGTTTAAAAGGCTTTTGTTTTAGTTATACATTGCCTTAAATTTTTATGTTTATTTATGAAAGCTTCCGCAATATTGTTATCCTTACTGAGCATCTGAGATCACCCCTTTCAATGTTTTAATATTTTCCAGGATGTGAAGAAGTATTTTATGAATGACCTGCAGGGATAGTCAGAAGAGGATATGAATGTGGACTATGAAGACTTTGTTATTAGTTTTTCACTTTATGATGTAATGTAAGACTTATGAATGTATCTAGTGTTTCCAAGGCTACTAAACTAATCGGTCTTTCGAGACATGATCTTTTGTGATCATGCCAATGTTACGAAGTAACGCACCGGCTCTGGGTAGCTGAGGTCGGGGCGTTACACAGATTCTTGATGTAGCATGTTTGATGAGATCATTAAATCAATAAAAATATCTTTCCTCGAGTAGTGATACATTATCCAATGCATCCATGATCCGACCATCAAGATTCCTAATCAATGAAAGAGTGTTAATGCTATATTCTCAAGATAAATAGTGATCTTAGATTAAATAGAGTTCCAACTATCTTTTCATGTGTAAATGTTAAATAAAAAATAGGAATAAAATCCTATTTTTTAGCCACTCTTCTTTTAATTAAAATTAATTCAAGTTCCAGTTGTATCAGTTTCCATCTCATGGAACCCATATGTTACTAATCATTGGTATATTTTTCATTGAAAATTTAAATAAATATCAAAATATATTAATGAATAATCTCATATTTTATAATTGATATAAAACATGTGGGAGAACATCAAAAAATTTATGAATTTGAGTACCATTCAATGTATATCATAATATCAATCATACATTATGATTAAGGAAAACAAAAGTATAAAATTATTTTTATGATATAAAAAGACCATAGGTTTTGAAAAGTATCACATGTATGTTACTGGTTTTGACATAGGATATGTCATTAAATAGAATATATCATATTAGTGAATTTATAACAAAAATAAACAATTTGGGTTATATTATATGACTCATTTCAATTATATAATATGGAATAATGGAACATATTTGTTCTCTATTATAATAATTTTAATTTAATTTTTTATTTATTACAAATTATTATATTTTAAAATATGAAACTTTTATATTATATTTTTGAAGGTTTTATAAATTCCTTACTAAATATAAAGAGTTTATAATTCATATTATCAAATATTTAATTTAATAAACATATATTTTTCTATTAGTACTCTATCTTAAAAACATTAATCGATGATATATTTTAAGACTTGTGTTGAGTATCTACATTACATTATAATGTACCAAAATTATTATGGAGACTTAAATATAATAATGGATATTATATATGAATTATTCAATGTTATAAATAAATTAAATATATTGAACTTAATTAAAATATTAAAAATAGGATTTTAACTTGATCTATGATAGGTATTGTATATGATTAAACTAAATTCAACCAAGATATGTCATTTGGTGGATTATAATTTGAAAATAAACAAAAATTGTTATATATTCTTTTATATTTTTATTTAAAAAATTGCTGAAACTTTTATCTCTTTTGAATATAAATTTATATATAATAGAGCTTTTGGTCAAAATTCTTAGTAGCCTATGAGTTTCAGATTTTTCTTGAAACATGGGGGATCACTATACATTGTATCATACTTCATTAAGAGTGAGATTTTTATTTCTTATGATCTTAATTATTTTCATAAATGAAGTTTTATATACCATTTTTATGTGAAGAATTGGAGTATATTTTTAAATATCATAATAAAATATTTTAATACGAACATATAACACAAACCATTAATTCTATAAGATTTGTATATTAATGTGTTTTGAACATGTTAATTTTTTTGAATGTGAAATAAAATATAAATTAAATCAATAGAACCAATCATATATAAAGGGACTATATGAGTTAAGACATTTGTATTCGATTCACATAAGTATTCTATTAAATATCAATGTAAAATGTTTTACTATAGAAACACAACACAAGTAATTAATTATATAAAAGTTATATATTAATTTGAATAGAATATATTAATTTTTTTAATGTGCAATAGAATCATAAATTTCATCAAAATAATCATTCATATATATAGTGATTGAAGATAAATGGTTAGATCATTCAAATCTTCACATGAATAAAAAAAATAAGATTTCTTATGGGAATCACTGTTTTCATGACCTCAATTAGAAAAAATGTTTCTTTATTCCAAATTTAGGGCCTATTATCAATCTTGGGTAAGACATATTGTACAAAAATTATTCAACTATGAGAGTTGGGATACACTTGGTTTGGTGACCCAAATATGATTAGGTCTCTAAATCAATTAAATTAAATTTATTAATCAAATTAATTGGGAAAATTTATCATCCACCTAACTACTTAAGAGTTGTAAATAATAATATTAAAAAAATTGGTCTATTTAATTATTTACATCTTAAGATAAAACTTAAAAAATATATCCTAAAATAATGAAATATAGATATTGATCTTTTGAAAATTTATTATTTTTAGTGTTATCATTTCATTTATGGAATATTTAATTAAAGTAATTACTAAATATTTATGTAAACATGATTATTTTATCTCTATTGATTTTTCATCCCACTGATAATTACTCTGATCACAAGATTCTTTTTCATATAAACCTTTAGTGACCCTCCCATAGACATTTCACCACCCCAATATCCGCCCTGGTTCCCAAGAACTGGTGAATGCTCCTCCTCCCGTAAGCATGATATTGGGAAATATGGAAACTTATGTGCATGAAATTGAATGAAAATCAATAACGTCCAGTATAATAAAAAAAATTCCCTTTGAAAATCCTAAAAAAAGTATTCAAATGTGTAATGGACCTAAAAAATATATGTGAAAAAAATTAAATTTGGACACCATATATTTTTAACAAGGATAAACCAAAAGTGAAAAACTATGGGACCTAGTCTATAAATATGAATCAACTAAAATTAAAGCGTACATGGTAGAGACTCCCAAAATTTAATAGGATCTAAAAAGTATAAAACTTCAACACAAAAGAAAATAAAAGATAAAAAGTGTGTAAAAAAGAATATATCTTCAACAAAAGGATAGAAAATAACAAATCATACAATACATATCTAAAGACCACCATATGAAAATCAGGTGCATAAAAATCACTAAAAGTTGATCAAAACCCATTATTAATTGATAGCAATCAAAAGTTTAAAAAATTATCTTATTTTTTTATATTTCTCCTACAAAAAAACAGAATAGGTTTATTCTTGTGAAAACTACTTGCACAAAAAAAAATCCTCCAAGAAGGATATAAAAAAAGAGCCACTCATATAAAATTAGATTAGTATGAAAAATGAAAACCCCCTATTCCTATTTGTTTATTTGTTTTAAAGTCACATAAGGTCCCCATGTGATGAGGAATGAAAAAAAATCTCCCTTCAACTCAATCATGGATCATCACTCAATGTGAAATTTGTCAACAAGTTTCAAAATTATCTTTTTGATAAAATCATAGCCAACATGTCTGGCCCATTATCATATATGGGAATATTCTCTAGCTCTAACTTTTTAGAATGTAGGACTTCACATATCCAATAATAATGCACATATATATGTTTTGATCAACCATGAAAATATGGATTATTTCCCAAATAAATGGAACTCTTACTATTAAAAAATAATACACACCTTTCTTGATTAAAATTGATCTCATGAATAAAATTCATTGTCCATAATAATTCCTTGCATGCCTTTATATCTAAAATAATCTTAGACATAGTAGCAAACAAGGTAAAAAATATATGCAACCTAGACTACCAAAATATAGCTCCTCGTGTAATAGTGATCAAATAGACTAAAGTTAACATTCTTGAATCCATATCTAAATTTTTAAAGCCACAAAACATTGGTTTCCCATTACCAAAAAACTAAATCTTAGATAAAAAGTACCAAAAACATTGAAAAATATACTTCGCTTATCCCTAATATTATCTACATAGATTTGATAAAAAATGGCAAACCACTCCTTCTTTATAAGCTATATCAAGTCTAGTACATACCATAACATACAACAAACATCCAATATCATAAGAATAAGAAATGTAAAAATTCACCTCTCTATCCTCATTAGTATAAGATGACTGACTAGAATTAATAATACAATATAAAGTAAGAGGAGTATTATCTACTTTGGTTCTCTCTATAGGAAATGTCAAATGTACCTTATCAGTGTATCTATACTTATATAGCCATAATTTCACAAAGTCTCTATCATGGGAGATCTTGATGTTATTAATTTGATATGTTGTCCTAAAGCATTTCACCATAAAAGTGTACCAAATTTCTTCCTTCAAACTATCAATTCAATAATCATCATGGCCAACAAAATCATATTGTAAACATAAAGAAGTAATATAATAAGATCATTATCATGAAATCATTGAAAAAATATAATGATCATAATAGGTACTCCTCAATACCTAATGAAAACTTATAGACATAAATATTTTATACCATCACCTCAAAGATTTTTTTAGACCATATAAACTCTTCTTCAACCAATATACATAATATTATTTACCTATTTCCACAAAAACATCTAGGTAATACATATAAGTAATATCCTATAAATCAAAATGGAGAAAAAGTTTCTTTGAATCTATATACTAAATCTTTATATCCAAACTAGTAAAAAAACCAACAATAATTTGAATGGAAGACATTTTGATATAAGGTGAGATAATTTCTTCAAAATAAATAAATTTCTTATAATTTAATTCTTTAACAAATAATCATGCCTTATATCATGGAATAAAATAGAATTATTCATTTTTAATATAATATATATATTGATTTTTAAAATACCATGAATAAATTGGTAACTTTACCAACTAAAAAGTGTAGTTGTCATACAATTATTTTATGTCATCATCCATTTTTGTAACCCATTTTTCTATATGATCACTTTACATCACCTCATTAAAAGATTTTGGTCTACCCCCTTTAGCAAGGATCATCTACTCATTGACTGAATATCAATTAGAAGTGGTATGATTTAATGATGATCACCTGAGTGGAACTAGAACTTCATTAAAAACCATTGAAACCATATCATTAGAAACAATGAGTGAATTAGAAATAGCAACTCCCACCTATTCACCCAAAAAATAATTTTTCATTTCAACATGATCATTAAAATACAAAACATAAGGTAAACATAAACTAGAAACTAGATTAAGACTAAAAATACCAATATAATATAGAGAAGTTGATTTTTCTCCCACATTAATGTCTATAGTGGTCTAACACTCTATAAAAACTAGATAAAAATTATGAAAACTTCTTCAAAACTAGATCATAAAACCTGCACCCTTACTCATCATGTCCATAACCAATAAAATTGAATAGTCATGTATTAAAATATAAATTATATATAACATATATTTTAAAATGGAAAATCACTTTAAACATAAAAAATGAAAATAATCTTACTAGATCTCTGTAACAGCCCGAGATTTTATGAAAAATATTCTTTTTAATTTTATTAATGTCTTGTGTTGTACGCTACACCAAAAGGAGCTTGCACAACACACATCCATGACTTGCTTTGCATTACACGCAATCGCGACCTTCCTCGATAGCGTGTGTAGTACGCAATACCGAGTTCCGCTAAACAACGATATGCTATTAAAATGTTATTAAAACTAGCCATTATGAATAGTAATAACCACTTTTTTAAATTTTTTAAATTTTATTTTTCAAAATGGACTTCATTTTTGGATTCGGAGTATCGAATTTAGCCTAAGGTGAAATTTTGGTACTTTTCGGATAACTTTCATATTCTGATGAATAGTGAAAATTACTAAATTATAATTAAAAACAACTTTTTTAATCGAAATAATTAATAGTGATAAATTATTAATTTGAGTGGTTTTAAAGTATATCTAGAATATATTTTTACAATTCAATACAATGTTGGTCATTGGATATAATTTCACATTTACACCAGACATAAACAAGTGTTAATCTTTTTATAGTTATTATCTCTTAAAAACACGCTATTTGTTGTGATAGCGGAAATTAATTATAAAATTAATTAATTCAAATTATATGTTGGGAATTTTGTAAAATAGAAATCATTTTTGAATTCGGAATATCAATTATATCTTAGGGTGAAATTTTGGCATTTTTCTGAAAAACGTCAATTTTTGATGAATAGCGAAACTACTAAGTGGTAGTTAAAAAAAATTATTTTTTTCATAAATCTTAATTTTACCACTTCTGTGAATGGAATTTCAAAAATCCGAGAGACACGGTTGATGTCAGTAAGTAAAATGTGGTTCAATGAGATGAAAATAATTTTTGGTGAATAGTAACTTTTTACTTTTATTTACCACGGTTAAAAGTAAATAGGGAAATTAAGGGTAAAAATGATATTAATATTACCCTACCACATGTCCTAATCCTATTGGACAAGTTTAGCTCGACCAAAAACAACCTTAAGTGTAAAATATTATCATTTAGGCCCACTTGGATTAGATTAGGACATTTATTATTATTTAATTCAAAGAAGAGTTAAAAGAGTTAAAATCAAAGTTTATTTACTAAAACATTTTTAATATAGGGTTATACATAATATAATTTCGACTATAAATATTAATTAGAAAGCTAAAAAGATTTCCTACATAATGGTATTTTATTTGTAATTTTTATACTTTAAATAAGTTAATTTATTTATGACACAACGATGATGCAGTAATTACCTTTTTAAGAAAATATTAACATAATTGATGTTATAAATGCCCAAATAAATGTAATTTGAGACTTTTTATGACTTACACTAATTTTATAGGTTAATATGACATGTTATTGATGATTTATGTAACTTGGTTCGAACTTATCATTCTGTTAGAAATTTCATAAAAATCATGTACCAAATAGTGTCAAAATTGACATAAATTAGTTTTTAAAACAAATATTATATTATAAATTGTTATTTAATTCCTAAAAATCTTAGGTTCGGCCAAATGACTTAGCTAATGATATATATATTAATAATAAACAACTTTGGGTTCGTTTGGCTTCATATAGTAAGTTTATTAACCATATAGTGTAAGAAAACAAAAAGACATGGTAAAAGTTAAATTATTTATCTTAGAGTTAAATCAAATTGATAAGGTTAAAATAATAACCTAAACTTGTCTAAATGCTATTGGATGAGAGGATTTCGACCCATCCCCACTTTATCTTCGAAATAAGACCATTTTGAAACATTATAAACTGAATTTGACGTTAATATAAAATAATATATTGATATTTTCCTAAGATGCCCCTCTCCTCCCTTATAAAAGGGAACCTCCTCCCCCTCCTCCTCACACCAATTTGAGCACTCAAGCTCGGCCAACCCCTGCCATTTTATCCTCTCCACTTCCCTAGAATAATCCTAGAGGTTCTGGTCTTCTTCAAATACTAATCATAGTTCCCTAAGTGGAGGATTCAAAGAGGCGTTCCAAAGAAGAGGTAATATCCATTACCGATCTTTTCAATTTCTTTCTTCTTCAACTTCTTCTTCTTTAGTTGTTTTATTATAAAGTAATAAAATCAGTATTAATTACATACTGATATGTTATTATAAATATGAAACAACCCTAATTCACCTTCTATCCATCCTACGGAAAAATGAAATCACCGCGTGTGCGTACGTACGGAATACCGTCTCCACGCCGTGGTGTAATCTATTTTCCACCATCACCTTACAAGGATGGGTATAATGGTGTAATGAGTAACTATTTATGATTATTATAATGTAATATTGATACTGAAATAATATATATATACTCAAATACAATTTCACGATCATAGGAACGATATCATCACTCGTGCGTACGTACGGAATATCGTCTCCACGATGTGATGCGACTCGTTCTACATGATCATCATTACATTGTAATTATATAAATGAATTGAATGAATAAATATGATATATGTTACACTAATACCATTCTGTATATAAGGTATCTATAACCTTAAAAGAAGAATAAGAATTTATTCAGAAAAACACGCATAAGAACAAAAGGCAATAAGGACCCGAGTAACAAGTAACAATGAAATATTACTAACAAGAAGCTAAGAATATAACCATATATGATATCATATCAATATGTATGATTCTGGAATAAGTCAATAACATTATTTAAACCATTATACAGGAGCTTCGGACACGTACAAAGCAAATCGGACCTAAGGTAAGGGAAATATCACAATCTCATTTTTATCCGAGATTGTTTATACTTTAGTATTTACTGGGGTGTATTTTAGCATCCACATCCATGTTTCTTCAATATGTAACATTACTTCCATTCACATAAAACTATTTAAATCCTATTTTACCCTTCGGTGAGTTTTTAGTAAAAGATATGAAAGGAATCTTTTTTCGTTTTTCGTACGAGGTACTTTTTTGACTTTTCCGACAAAAGTACGAAGAATGTTTTTTTTATATGGCATGAATGGATTTTTAAAACATTATTTCCAAGAATCTTCCTTTACAAGTTTTCAAGTTTATTTTTAATCAACTTCTTTTATTTTAAAGTCGTATGACATGTTATGAAAGGAAAAATATTTTTGAAGTAGAAAGGATATTTTCCTCAAGAATGAAGTTCATGTGTTTTATCAAAATTATTTTCCATCTAAGATAATAAAGGGTTCTGTTTTTATCCCTATTATTACATTGATTTGATTATGTTGTGAGGGAATTATTTTTATGAAGTCATTTACCTTATATGATTTGTTTTATGATGTCATGATGTTTCAAGAATCCCATTTTTGTTACATGTGTTATGCGATGATGTATGATTTTTGATTATGTGGCACACATAAGAATGGTATCATTATGAGATGGGTGGGACCTATATCTCCCTCCAATTCATTGGGTAAAGATTTTATATCTCATGAGATAGACATGGCTGGAATGGTAGGTTATACCAGTTCAGTGAAACAGGACTGAAACGAGGGTGACTCGGTTCAGAAAGGGACATTGTCCACTACGATAGTCTTGGCAATGAGTCATGACTAACAAGAAATGATTTTCCATGATTATGTGTGCATGCCACAAAGTTTCAAGTTTCATGTTATGATTATGGGGATCTCATTTTCACTTCTATGATTTGTTCCATGTTAAGATATTATGATCTCTTTTGCAGGTTATGATTTTCAAAAAGATATGATATGATTTTTATTTCCTTTATTTTCCCTTGCTGAGCATTTGAGCTCACCCTTTTATGTTTTCTTTTCTCCAGGATATAAAGAAAGGTTTTAGGTAAAAAAAAAAGGGAAGATCTTTATGGGAGATATTGAAGATCTTTCACCACGATTAGAAGATTACGTTCTGAGTTTCCAAAGACACTAAACTATTACGATCCTTGTGTGTGTGTTTTTGTTATGTACCAAGTATTCCGCAAAAGTAATGTAATGTCCATGTACGTCAAGCTTCGGGTCTCTACTTTTGGTATCAGAGGAAAGGTTTAGTCATCCTTTGGAAACTAGGATGCGAAAATGTTAATGAGATCCCTAGAGATATTTCTAAGGTATGTCTAGGGATGTCCCTAAGGTTAAGTATACGTATAGGTTATAGTACTAGAATTACGCTAACGATCATAGAATTAAACCTAAGATGTTAGATATTGAAGGTACTCCCCCTTTATTATGTTGTTTTCCCTAGCATGATTTTTTCCTCTCACACTATTCTTTTTGGGTTTTAGACGATGGATGGAACCCGATGGAACCGTGTTGATCAATGCAATGGACAATGCAATGATTGCCCTCCTGAACAAACAAATGTTATGGGAGATGGAGTGCAAAATCTTATTGTTATACTTACACAAGCTATGAATCATTATGGACTTCCAAATGAGCAGAGAAGGGAACAATATTCTATTGAGTCCTTCATGAGGCAACGTCCACCTTCTTTCAGTGGGACTTCCGATCCACTTGTTGCTGAACAATGGATCAGTACCACTGAAAAGATATTTTCAGTTCTTCAATGTTCTGAACATGATAAAGTCATCTTAGCAGTATATCGTTTGGAAGGTGAAGCTGATCAATGGTGGAATCTTATCAAGAATACGAGGCCAAGAGATGAAATTGAGTCCATGGAGTGGGACGAGTTCAAGAACTTGTTTTTCAGTAAGTACTTCCCTCGTATTCTTCGAACAAAGATGGAAAAGGAGTTTCTTGAGCTGAAGCAGAAGGATGATGAATCTGTTGGTATATACGAAGCAAATTTTACAAGACTTGCAAGGTATGCATCTGGCATTATCATCCAACCTGAAAGTAAAGTTGATCGATTTTTCAGTGGCTTAAAATCAAGTCTTTGAAGGGAATTAGCTATAAGAGACTTTAGTAGATATGAAGAAATTTTGCGTTGTGCTATCAAGGTAGAAATGGAAGTTGGTGTTACATATCCATCTCATGGTTTTGACAAGAAACAAAAGATGGAGTTCAAGGAGAAATATCAGAATAATAGTGAAAAGAATATGAATGTTTCCTTATGCACAAAGTGTGGAAAGAAGCATGGTGTAGATTGTCTTAAAGGGACTAGAAAATGTTTTAAGTGTGGAAAAGAAGGTCATCGAGCATCTGAGTGTCGAAGTAATGGAAAAGGGGTTTCTAATGATGTGAATAAAGCAAACACTGCAGAGAACGCATCACCAATACTTCAATGCTTCAAGTGCAAGGAAATGGGGCATTATGCTAATAAATGCCCTAATCCAAGGGTTAGTGATGATCGACATGAGCAACCGCTTAAGGCAAAGGACAAAGGGAAGTCACATGCGATCACCATTGGCGATGTTGAATATGATAACGATGTGGTGGAATGATTAAGTTTTTATGTAATGGGATTCCAAAATAATATTGTATCATGGAGTATTGGAATATTTATGTACTGATCTAATGTGGTATTCAAAGTAATTGAGATATTTTTGGAAATAAGATGATATGAGCATAATAAAGGGAAAATGAGAAAATGAAATATTTGACAGTATTCATGAGCTCATGATTGATATAAGGACTAAGTGATATCATGGTTTGAGTATATAGAATTTTGAGGATTTTGGTATGTGGAAAGTGTTAAATTTTAACTGCATTCATGTTTTCACTAAGGTATTCAAGAGAATACATGATTAAGGACTTTGAATGTTTGGAATGTGACCAACAAAACATATCTTATGATATATGGGGATCGACGATGGTGTTAAATCTCTGTTAATCATTTTCACTATGTTATGAGAGTGGACTGTAGTATTATGGATAAGCCTAAAGATTGGAATGGATTATGTTGGACATAATTTAGTATTTTTTAAGGATAGAAGTTTTTTTTGATATTATTGATGGGATGTTATAGTAATATAGTTTTAGAAAAAGGACAACCTGCAGGACGGGCGACAGCCCATCGCGTCGGACAAGGCTGTGGAAATCAAACCCTCAACCGAAGTGTGACTGGCCTTTATCGCCTACCACTGGCCTACAGGAAGTCCCTGTTTAGTAGAAACTAGTTTTATTATATTAAGCAGTTTGATATATGAAGTATACGTCCATTTTAGGAACCATATATGATTAATCTCACTATAGAATGACATATGTATATTTAATAATTTTTGCTAACCTTTTGTTTGAGACAGATGGAATGACCCGTCATTCTATCACATGATTTGATAACACTTCACGAATAACAAATTCAACTTCATTTATTTAAGAGATGAAGTGGAAATTGTTCAAGGCATGAACAACAGTGAGATTGTACCAAAATAAAGTAAGTATTTATTCTAATTCAAATTCTTCAACTTTAGGGAAACGATCTTGAAAACCAAAAATGTTGTCCTAGTGCTCTTATATCTGATTAATCAGATAGTACCTTAGATCGTCACAAATTTATGGATTTGTGATTACTGGATTTTCCATAGCCATGTTCTCTACCACTCTTCATCAGAACATGATGGTTAGATTTCTCTTCCATATCCATATTTTCACCTATGTGGAAACCCAGTGATTAGTTTATTTGGGTAACCGTTACGTTTCATACCTTTGTTTTTGAAGATTGGTTTTGGTATTCCCTTTTTACGATGTGGGTTTCTATTAAACAAACTTTCGATTAGTAAACCATTTATAACACAGACGAATTTCGAGGGAGAAATTCATTTTAAGGGGGGTAGAATGTAACAGCCCGAGATTTTATGAAAAATATTCTTTTTAATTTTATTAATGTCTTGTGTTGTACGCTACACCAAAAGGAGCTTGCACAACACACATCCATGACTTTCCTTGCATTACACGCAATCGCGACCTTCCTCGATAGCGTGTGTAGTACGCAATACCGAGTTTCGCTAAACAACGATATGCTATTAAAATGTTATTAAAACTAACTGTTATGAATAGTAATAACCACTTTTTGAAATTTTGTAAATTTTATTTTTCAAAATGGACTTCATTTTTGGATTCGGAGTATCGAATTTAGCCTAAGGTGAAATTTTGGTACTTTTCGGATAACTTTCATATTCTGATGAATAGTGAAAATTACTAAATTATAATTAAAAACAACTTTTTTAATCGAAATAATTAATAGTGATAAATTATTAATTTGAGTGGTTTTAAAGTATATCTAGAATATATTTTTACAATTCAATACAATGTTGGTCATTGGATGTAATTTCACATTTACACCAGACATAAACAAGTGTTAATCTTGTTATAGTTATTATCTCTTAAAAACACGCTATTTGTTTTGACAGCAGAAATTAATTATAAAATTAATTAATGAAAATTATATGTTGGGAATTTTTTAAAATAGAAATAATTTTTGAATTCGGAATATCAATTATAGATTAGGGTGAAATTTTGGCATTTTTCTGAAAAACTTCAATTTTTGATGAATAGTGAAACTACTAAGTGGTAGTTAAAAAAAATTAATTTTTTCAAAAATCTTAATTTTACCACTTCTGTGAATGGAATTTCAAAAATCAGAGAGACATGGTTTATTTCAGTAAGTAAAATGTGGTTCAATGAGAAGAAAATAATTTTTGGTGAATAGTAACTTTTTACTTTTATATACCATGATTAAAAGTAAATAGGGTAATTAAGGGTAAAAATGATATTAATATTACCCTAACACATGTCCTAATCCTATTGGACAAGTTTATCTCGACCAAAAACAACCTTAAGTGTAAAATAGTATCATTTAGGCCCACTTGGATTAGATTAGGACATTTATTATTATTTAATTCAAAGAAGAGTTAAAAGAGTTAAAATCAAAGTTTATTTACTAAAACATTTTTAATATAGGGTTATACATAATATAGTTTCGACTATAAATATTCATTATAAATCTAAAATGATTTCCTACATAATGGTATTTTATTTTTAATTTTTATACTTTAAATAAGTTAATTTATTTATGACACAACAATGATGCAGTAATTACCTTTTTAAGAAAATATTAACATAATTGATGTTATAAATGCCCAAATAAATGTAATTTGAGACTTTTTATGACTTACACTAATTTTCTAGGTTAATATGACATGTGATTTATGATTTAAGTAACTTGGTTCGAACTTATCATTCTGTTAGAAATTTCATAAAAATCATGTACCAAATAGTGTCAAAATTGACATAAATTAGTTTTTAAAACAAATTTTATATTATTAATTGTTATTTAATTCCTAAAAATCTAAGGTTCGGAAAAATGACTTAGATAATGATAGATATATTAATAATAAACAACTTGGGGTTCTTTTGGCTTCATATAGTAAGTTTATTAACCATATAGTGTAAGAAAACAAAAAGACACAGGAAAAGTTAAATTATTTATCTTAGAGTTAAATCTAATTGATAAGGTTAAAATAATAACCTAAACTTGTCTAAATCCTATTATATGAGAGGCTTTCGACCCATCCCCACTTTATCTTCGAAATAAGACCATTTGGAAACATTATAAACCGAATTTGACCTTAATATAAAATAATATTTTGAGATTTTCCTAAGATGCCCCTCTCCTCCCTTATAAAAGGGCACCTCCTCCCCCTCCTCCTCACACCAATTTGAGCACTCAAGCTCGGCCAACCCCTGCCATTTTCTCCTCTCCACTTCCCTAGAATAATCCTAGAGTTCCTGGTCTTATTCAAAGACCAATCTTAGTTCCCTAAGTGGAGGATTCAAAGAGGCGTTCCAAAGAAGAGGTAATATCCATTACCGATCTTTTCAATTTCTTTCTTCTTCAACTTCTTCTTCTTTAGTTGTTTCATTATAAATTAATAACATCAGTATTACTTAAATACTGATATGTTATTATAAATATGAAACAACTCTAATTCACCTTCTATCCATCCTACGGAAAAATGAAATCACCGCGCGTGCGTACGTACGGAATACCGTCTCCACGCCGTGGTGTAATCTATTTTCCACCATCACCTTACAAGGATGGGTATAATGGTGTAATGAGTAACTATTTATGATTATTATAATGTAATATTGATACTGAAATAATATATATATACTCAAATACAATTCCACGATCATAGGAACGATATCATCACTCGTGCGTACGTACGGAATACCGTCTCCACGATGTGATGTGACTCATTCTACATGATCATCATTACATAGTAATTATATAAATGAATTGAATGAATAAATATGATATATGTTACACTAATAACATTCTGGATATAAGGTATCTATAACCTTAAAAGAAGAATAAGAATTTATTCGGCAAAACACGCATAAGAACAAAAGGCAATAAGGACCCGAGTAACAAGTAACAATAAAATATTACTAACAAGAAGATAAGAATATAACCATATATGATATCATATCAATATGTATGATTCTGGAATAAGTCAATAACATTATTTAAACCATTATACAGGAGCTTCGGACACATACAAAGAAAATCGGACCTAAGGTAAGGGAAATATCACAATCTCATTTTTATCCGAGATTGTTTATACTTTAGTATTTACTGGGGTGTATTTTAGCATCCACATCCATGTTTCTTCAATATGTAATATTATTTCCATTCAACTACAATTTTTTAAATCCTATTTTACCCTTCGGTGAGTTTTTAGTAAAATATATTAAAGGAATCTTTTGTCGTTTTTCGTACGAGGTACTTTTTTGACTTTTCCGACAAAAGTACGAAGAATGTTTTTTTATACGGCATGTATGGATTTTTAAAACATTATTTCCAAGAAACTTCCTTTACAAGTTTTCAAGTTTATTTTTAATCAACTTCTTTTATTTTAAAGTCGTATGACATGTTATGAAAGGAAAAATGTTTTTGAAGTAGAAAGGATATTTTCCTCAAGAATGAAGTTCATGTGTTTTATCAAAATTATTTTCCATCTAAAATAATAAAGGGTTCTATTTTTATCCCTATTATTACATTGATTTGATTATGTTGTGAGGGAATTATTTTTATGAAGTCATTTACCTTATATGATTTGTTTTATGATGTCATGATGTTTCAAGAATCCCATTTTTGTTACATGTGTTATGCGATGATGTATGATTTATTATTATGTGGAACACATAAGAATGGTATCATTATGAGATGGGTGGGACCTATATCTCCCTCCAATGCATTGGGTAAAGATTTTATATCTCATGAGATATACATGGCTGGAATGGTAGGTTATACCGGTTCAGTGAAACAGGACTGAAATGAGGGTGACTCGGTTCAGAAAGGGGCATTGTCCACTAAGATAGTCTTGGCAATGAGTCATGACTAACAAGAAATGATTTTCCATGATTATGTGTGCATGCCAAAAAGTTTCAAGTTTCATGTTATGATTATGGGGATCTCATTTTCACTTCTATGATTTGTCCCATGTCAAGATATTATGATCTCTTTTGCAGGTTATGATTTTCAAAAAGATATGATATGATTTTTATTTCCTTTATTTACCCTTGCTAAGCATTTGAGCTCACCCTTTTATGTTTTCTTTTCCCCAGGATATAAAGAAAGGTTTTAGGTAAAAAAAGGGAAGATCTTTATGGGAGATATTGAAGATCTTTCACCACGATTAGAAGATTACGTTCTGAGTTTCCAAAGACACTAAACTATTACGATCCTTGTGTGTGTGTTTTTTTTATGTACCAAGTATTCCGAAAAAGTAATGTAATGTCCATGTACGTCAAGCTTTGGGTCTCTACAATCTCTTTACCATACTAAACCCTTTTACGAGTTCCTGGCTATAAAACAATGATAGATGATAAATTGATAATATATAAAGAAAACACTTAATCCTAACCCAAAAAATATCAAATAAATTTTGATTCATAAATTAAACATTGAAATATTTATATCATAATCATGTTCATTCTCTAAAATACACCATTAAAATGAGGTGTCTAAGGAGATATATTATAATTTTGAATACCTCAATGCCTACAATAATCATCAAAAGGATCAAAGTACTTATGATGGTTTTTAGTTAGAACACATTTTAGTTTCTTACCTATTTACCACTCATAAAAAAACTAAAACTTCTTAAAAGAACCAACCACTGCAAATTTTTTATTTAAACCATAAACCCAAATTTTTTGTTATTAGTTATCAATAAAAATAACAAAATAAATTACACAACTTAATTTCATATATTTAAATGTACTAAAAGCATCATAATGTACTTACTCAAGTACCTATGACTTTTTGAAAAAAGGATAACTACTAAAACATACCCTTCTCTTCTTTCTAAACATAGAGTGATCACATGTGTCTAATTTGATACCCTTCAGATCTAGAACATAATTTTTATTGGATAAACAACAAATTCCCTTATTATTAATTTTATTGAGACTCATATTCTATAATTAAAAAGAAACACTACACTCAACAAAATAAACATTTTCATAAGAAATATAATCTCTGATCCAATACAAACATGACCACTTCTTTCCTTGATCCAATATCAAGGAAACCCTTGAAATCATATAATTTCCATCTATAAATTTACTAAAAGTTCATTATCATCAAAAACACTAGTATAAATGATCTTCAAATGAACCTCAGGATCATGTTAAGAATTATTAAAAATCATATTATTTATTATGCATGTCTCCAAAAAAATAGTTCCCATACCTATAATGTTAGTATGTATATCATTTCCCATATTTAAAATCTTATAATAACATAGTTTGTAAGATAAAAATAACACCGTTCATGATGTCCTGTAAAATCTAGAACCACATTCAAAAATTGAGAAAGAATAATTAGATTTAATATTAATGTAATCATAAACAATAAAAATATTACCTCATATATTGGTTATGACAAATTCATCACCATAAAAATTTGTATCTAATGATTTTCCTTCAATCATTTTTACCTTTTCTTCTGATAAAAAAAATAACATGACCTTTCTAACAAAAATGATGAAACTCAAACTTCTTATACTTTGTCTTGGATTTAATTTTGACCTGGATTTTACCTTAAATTCTATATATAATGATTCTTTTTCTAGATTCACCCCCAAGATATTTTTGTAAAAAAGATCTGAAGAAGATATTTTTTAAGTATATCTCTATAATTATTAAATAAAAATAAAGAACTTAAAAAAATGTCACAACCCTAATGAGATAAAAACTAGATTGAGTATCATGTAAATTATCTGATGAATTAGTTAAATAATTAATTAACCAAATATTTAAAGCCTCATAATCAAAATTTATACCCATACCAAATAAATGGTCAAAATAACCCTGAATTTTTTATAAATATTTAGAAATGGATGCACTTTATTGAAAACTAAATTTTATCACCTATTTGAGAAGAAAATATTTTTATTACTTATCTTAGAAGTATAAGTGGTCTTAAGATTCTCCCATGAGGTTTTAATGTGAAATATGTTGATAATATGGTCTAGCATGTTGTATTCAACCCACATATGAATGAAACTAAAAACTATCTCATTCTAGAACTCCTATTATTCATTGAAATTTCCTTCTGTATTATAGGTACCAAACAGTGATAGATGTATTCACTTGAATAAAATTAAATCCATAATTTTTAATTACCACATGTGATAATTGGAAAAATTTATAAGAATCAATCCAGTGTAATTATCATCTACCATTTATTCGATAAAAAATAAATTCTATATTACAATATGTTGGGAGAGTTGGTTGGTAAAAAATGAGTAAATGAATGAAAAACATGACCACACATCAAAACAAAATTAATTCCCTTAAAAAAACCTAAAAAATTAATTGGATGTGAAATAGACAAAAAAATATATATGCATTAAAAGTAAATGTTGACACCAATTATTTTTAAAATGGATGACCTAAAAAATTAAATCCCACATGACTTATTCAAAAAGGATTAATCCTCTAAATTTTAATATTACATGGTCAAGAATCAGAAAATTGAATGGGATCTCAAACATATAATTCATCAATATAGTAGAAAATACTAGAGTAAATGTGTGGTATAAAGAATATGTCATCTTAAAATAAGATAAAAAATAAATATAACTATATATATTTGATGAAAATTTTCTAAAAATAAGTCATAGAAAATCACCAAAATCAAATCAAAAACCATCGTTAATCAAAACCAATCTTAAGTATAAAAAATAACCCATTTTTAAATTTCTCACCCACCAAATAATAAAATTGGTGTGTTCCTATGAAAACGTTTTACATGACCAAAACCTAGATTCCAAAAATTACATAAAAAATAGATATGCGTGTATAAAATAATATTTCAACAAAAACCTATAACCCCACATCTTATTTGTTTCTTTTTAAAAAAATCATGTGATGTCCCCGCATGAAAAAGATGCCCAACACACACACACCCTTAATGTTACTCCAATTGGTGATTAATTATATTGATTATACTCAAGTAGAATACCATTTACTCCACATAATATTCCATCCATATTCATTAAAATTAATAGGTATAGTTATTTTGAATATGCCCCTTCCCTTTTATGAAATCCAAAAAAAAACATAGATGCCCTTTATTATCACTGAAGACTGTCAATTTTACAAAGATACTCAAAAACATAGAATCACAAAAAATACATGGTTATGGTGGAATTATATGTGTTATATATTTATTTATATGTAATATCTCTAATTCACCATACTGTAAGAATTTTTGTAAATATTTAAAAAATTATAAATGTCATATGTATTGAATAATAAATTTTTATTATAGATTATAAATCAATGAAATTAATTCCACAAACCTTATTATGAGATATATTCTTAAAAAAAATTGAATGATATTAAATTTTTCGATTATAATAATAATTTGGAAAAAAAATATGAGGATAAAATATATGTTCACAATAAACCCTTTCCTTATAAAGCATTATGTTTTAAAGAAACTCAATATGAGAAAAATGTTTACAAGATGCAATAGAAGGACTTACTTTATATTTACATAAATTATATAATTCAAATTAATCAAATAATGAGGAATATATTTAATATTATTTATAAGTTCAAGAAAATATAGATATATATAAGGATAGGAATAAGAGTTATATGTATCAAAAACCCTCTTTTAGTGAAAAATATATAAGGAAACTTCAATCTATACCCAAATACATGATATAATTAGTTAAATTAATGATTTGAAGAGTATATGATATCTAATAATACTTTATATTTATAAAACATTTAACCTAAAATCATTTTCAAATAGTTATCTATAATTTAGTGTTAATGTAAGCCCTAAACATAAACTCTGATATCCAATTCTAAAAAACTATAAACGATAAATTTGTGGCTTTGATACCAGAAAATGTGAACCATTTTCAACCCAAAAAAACATGTAACAACAAAAGAAAATATGGGATCACTTATATACCTAAGAAATTTTAGGTTTAGAGTTTTATAGAATTAAAAAAACTCTTACATAATGATATCCATGTCTTTAAGTGACCATTTTTTCCACCATACCCATCTTTTATTTTTTTTCCATATTAATTCTTCATCATTATTCTAACTCATACTTAACCCATATGAAAATCATTTAAAAATGTTTTATGAGAAAAAAAATCTCATTAATGGATATATAAAAGAATAAATATACACATTAGTCCTTTTCAAAACCATAAAAGAGAGTTTTCCTTTAACATACTAAACTTTGAGCTCTTATTATCACTTACTTACACATGAAATCATCTTTACAGCCCAAAGTTGTTCATAAAACACATTATAATAAAACTTTAAGTAAAAATAATAATCATAATGGTTTCTTAGAAAACATTAAAACCCATTAAAACATTTTCTAAAAACATACATTTTTACCCTAAAAGGGTGTGATCATTCCATTAAAACAAAATATTATTAGTTTGACTTATAAAATAAAAATATTTCCATTAAAACTAATTATAAAGAAAATAAAATTCATGGGGTAGACTTTAGAGATAAATTTTATATCACTATTACAATCACTCTTACAAATAGAATAATCTACCCAATTTATTATAGGGTTATATTGGGCTCACCCATCCTTAGTTTATATTGGAACCACCTGTCCTTAGCATATATTGAAACCACCCAAATGTGTTTTATAATGGAACCACACATACTTCGCTTAAAATTGAACCACCTATCATCATAAACAATTCCAAATAACTATAACATAATTTTAATACATGAAATATTTTATTTCCATAAAAATATTTCTTTCAACCAATAAGAAAAACATTTTCAGATATTAAAATATCCATTTCATTTAGAACTCTTTTTAAAACTACCTAGAATATAGTGAGGAGGGTCTATAATTAAATAAAACATAAAATATTATAAATTAATTCAGACATAAAATAATATTTAGGGCAGTAGGAAAGACCATTTATGTTGTATATGTTAAAATAGAGCATTCCTTTTTCCTTTTTGTCAAAGCATTTAAGTATAAAATACATAAAAAATTATTTTAAACAAATTGATAGAAATTGAAAATTTATATAAAATTTCTTTCATAATTAATTTATATCCATATAAATAAATCAATAAAAATATATAAGAATATTAAAATGGAATAAAATGAATTAGAAAATAAATCTTTAAAACATTAAAAAAGTGGTTTTACAGTAAAATATCCATTAACTCGAATTTGAGTCCTTAAAAACATTATCTATCTTTCTAAATAATAAATTTTTTCTAATTATTTACTTTATTAATAAATTTTTAAATTTTATTATTCCCTTTATTTTATTTATTACTATGTTATATACAATTACTTAATCAATTAATTTCACATCTAATGTTTTGACGATGTTCGGCTCATATGTCCAAAATGAATTTGGTAAGTCAGATGTGATCAAAAAGTTAATTATTAAATCATATCTATAATAATAACAATTTCATACATAAATTATAATTTTATTATTAAACATGAAAATGGTCATGAAAAATGAACCATGTTACATTAATAGATATGGTAGGTCATACAAACACATGAGTAACATTTCCATTTTTTAAAAGAACATGGTGGAAATAAGGTAAGTATTACTTTATCTTTATTTAATGATGATTATACCATTGATATAATATTATCTATTTAAATTCACTTATATATACCATCCATGTGGGGAATTGACAAAAACAGATCACATCGCTTCATAGAGGTGGTAATCCATACGTATGCATGAATGGAATTATCATTTTTCAATGAATGGAAATGTAAGAAAATATAATATATGTTATATTTAATGGATAGGAATTATTTAATTAATAATATATATATATATATTAAATTCAATATTATAACCATTCGTGAGATGCACTTATGGAAAACAAATTACATCGGTTCATAAGATTGTAGTCCACCGTACACATGAAAGATGGATCCATTTCCCATTTAATGGAAGAAAATATGTATATATATTTTACCTAAACATAAGAACAAATAATTAAATTTAAGATAGTGATTCTATTATTTCATCATGGTTAAATAATATTTTAAGGATGTAGAAGAAGAAATAAAACAAAAATATTTAATTAAAATATATACCTCTTCATTATACAACCTCATTTGATTTACACCATAATCTCTCTAAGGATGGTATTATTTCCAAACTAATACCTATATAAAAATTTTAAGGATTATATGAAGTTATTTGGGTATGTATTTTCAGAAATAAATGGTTATTGACTTGTGAAGCAGATAGGAGAAGGTGTTTCATTTAATAATTGAGGGGAGGGGGACTCTTGGAATTACTTAAAGTATAAATTAATTTTAATGAAAAAATGGCTCCCAAATTATCACGACCTGTCCCCCGGGGCCCATGTCGTGACTACCCCAAGCCCGCCTTCTATAGGTCAGGGGTTGGTGACTAGAACCAGAATGGGATATCCCTAAAACTGAGAAGGCATTGCCTTTAAACCTGTAAACTCACACAAACCAAGCACATAGAAAGACACAAGCACAAAGTAAACTATATAGTAAACCGGGTGTGTATAGTAAGTAAAGGGGCTAGAATACAAGCCCAACTAGAATGTATAAGTAAAACGGAAAATAGCTCATGTGAATACCCACCAAGTATCCTACCTAAAGGGTAGGTACAGCTCTCAAATGGTCCTCTCTGTGGATCGTCTCGTCTAATGTCCACCTCCAAGTAGCCTCCAGACCTGGTACCCTCGACCTCGATCAGCGATGTCCATCATCTGCACAAGACACTGTAAGGTACAGGTGTAGCTCATGCAGGGGTGAGTATAACGATACTCAGTAGGGTCCCCGAGACCCCCAAAGGTCTCTTAGAATCTACAAAGTATAAACCACAAAGAAATACCCCAATTACAAATCACAAAGCAACATTCAACCCTACTCAGGTTTATGCCCATACATATACCTAAGTTATCAAGTATACCCATCTCAATCATGAGGAAACACAAAGCCCAACTCTTTACTGAGGAGTACAACTATTCCACAAAGGAAATAATACCACAAAGGTAAGTACCACAAAGGTAACGCCTCACGGAAGAATACCCCAAAGGTATCACCACACAGGAGTGTACCAAAAAGGTAAGTACCACAAAGGTAATGCCATAGAGAAGAATACCACAAAGGCATCACCACCCATAAGTGTACCACAAAGGTAAGGACACAGCTCGCACCAAGTATAACTTGAGTACGTAAGTATAGTTGATTAGATGCATTGCTAGATCAACTTACTTCGTCAAGAAGCTCTATTTTTGACCCATACAGGATCGAAGATGACCTACACAGGATCTGAAGATAACCCACACAAGATCTGAAGATGAAACACATAGGATCTTTAGATGACTCATACAAGATCGGTATAAGCTGACCCATATAGGATCCAAATATGACCCACACAAGATCTGGAGATTCTTCAAGTACAGCCAGCCACAAGGTTTCCGCACTAAGAATTCTTAACTCCATGAGTTTCTGCTCCTCAAGCAATTGTAAGGTACTTCAACTGCCACGAAGTCCCACAAAGAATTATCATGAAGGTCTGTCACGTCAATAAGGTCCCAACGCGACTGACGGCATGTTAATCGGATGCTTGGTCTGAAAGTTATTAGCGTTTCTATTCCATGGGCCTGGTTGGATTCGGGTTCAATCGAACCCGGTCGTACTCCGACTTTATCCAAAACTCAAGTGGAGTATACCAAAATAACCATATCGATCAATGGATCCCGATGCCACAGATGGTTCATCAAACAGATGCCCGGTTCTCAAGAGATGCCCAAAAAGGCATATCTGGGTCCGGTTGGGCCTAGGTTTGGACCAACCCGGCCCGAACCGGACTGGTCCGACCCAAACTAGTTCGGGTCAACCCGACCCAGCCTGGGCCAACCTGACCAGGTTCGAGTCACCCGACCAGACCCGGTCTGGGTCTAGCCCGGAGGGGCTGGGCCGCGGCCCAGTCCATCCCCCAAAGGGGGAAAATTGGCCCGGTCGGCTAGGTGCATTCCACCCAGTGGGGTGCGTTCTACCGTGGCAGGGCCCACCCTAGACACTACCTAGTGGGAGGTGCCCCATGGTATTCTGAACGGTCCAACGAACCATTCCACATGGCCAACCCGGTGGCGCCATGTGGCGCCTCCGGCTGGCACGCGAGACCCGCCGGTGCGGTCCCGCTCGTCGTGACGTGGCCGACCAAGGATCCAGCAGGCTCTCCTCCCAGTGGTGTAATGGATCCACAGTCCTTCCGAGGTTGGCCAGCTGTTGGGTGCCCCGATGCGCCACCGCGGCTCGATAGGCGCAGCCTCCTCCTCAACCGGTGGCGCAGACGCATGTCGCCCTGCCTTCAAGTGGCTGGCCGACGTGCTGGCCACCACCTTCCACTGCCGCAGCTGATGGGTCATGGCTTCCCTCACTACCAGTGGCACAGTCATGCGCTACTCCGGATCCGTTCGGTCAGGAGGTTGTCGGCCACCACCTTCCTCCACTGTGGACAACGGGTCATGACCTTCTTTGCTACCGACGGTGCGGTTGTGCTGCCACTGTCATTGTGGTCAGCCGGTCTGTCGGCCTCCACCCATACCCTGCTGGCATCGATCGCCTGCATCGTGGTCGGGTTCCGCTCAACCGTCTATCCACCTGCGAATAACACATCAACATAGAGGGAGTGGCGGGATCATTCCATGTTTGTTTGGCCCACACCCTTCGCATTAGATCGATAACTGATGGTTTGTAGATTGGAAGCAATGATTTACCAAGAAGAACAAATTGAACAAAATTCCCTACCTCGTTCGTTCATTGGAGATCTCATGGGGAAGAAGAGGAAGACGTCGACCTTCGTCTCTCTCGCAACATTCTCCTGATCCGAGCTCGTGCGTTGTCCTGATTCTTGATCCGGAGAATTTTCTTCATTGGTGGATATTCTTCCTTCCATAATTCTCCAGAAAACACCTCCTCTCCCTTTCACCAATGGAAAAACAACCCTCAATAGGAGTTAATAAAACTCTTAATTAACAAGTTGATTCGTTAATTTTTAGAATTAATGAATCCCATTAATTGAAGGAAAATGATGTTACACATTTTTTGTAATCGAGAATTTAATACTCATCCTTAAAGGCCTGACAACCCTCATGTGGTCCCACATCCAAGATTCAAATGAGAGGTTTTAAATAAATAAAATAAAATTTATTGTTTCATTTTATTATTGTTCTTTTTTAACTCTCCCACAAAAATCTGAAAAACTAACTTCCACCCTCGACCTACTATAGTCAAAGTGAAGGTCTCCTTAAGAGAATATTGGCACTGCGAGTTCAACGGTGTACTTATATTTCAATTCCGAGCACCGGTTCAATAGGTACAAAACATCACTCATGCGTTTACTGAATATACCAGAAAAAAAAGTTTAGAAATTCATTCTGGGCACATCGGGCCTCTAAATCACGCGCCGTCAATTTTTGAAGACTCGTAATAATTATATATAATTAAAAAAATACATGGAAAATTTTGGGTCTTTACATTCTCCCCACCTCAGGGATTTTCAACCCCAAAATCCACAACACAAACTAGGGAAACAAGTGGGGGTATTGAGCACGAATCTGAGCCTCCTGTTCCCATGTGCTCTCCTAGAAGTTCATGTGCCACCAACGTATGCCCACCAAAGGTATCGATCACCCACGAAGGACTCTCTCCTATCAATCCTCAATCTCCACTGGAACCTCCAAAAACTTCTCCCCATTATCAATGTCCATCTTTCCCCATTTAATGATGTGTGAAGGATCATGTACGTATATCCTCAACTGGGATACGTGGAAGATGTCATGCACCAAGTGAAATTGAGGAGGAAGAGATAAGCGGTATTCCACCTTGCAAACTCTACTAAGAACCTGAAAGGGTCCGATGAACCTCAGAGATAACTTTCCACCCTGGCCAAATCTTTACAAACCTCATCGAGGTGAGACCTGTAGAAAGACATGGTCACCATCCTCGAACTCTAGAGGTCTCTATCTCCTGTCAGCATAAGAATTATGCTTACTCTATGTAGTCTTCATCCGCTCTTGGATGATCTGCACCTTCTCCATGGTAGCTCATACCATCTCTGGTCCCATGAGTGCTGACTCCCCTGGGCCAGTCCAGTACAGAGTTGATCTGCAAGGTCATCTTTACAATGCCTCAAATGGTTCCATATCGATAGTGGAGTGATATATATTGTTGTACGCGAACTCCGCCAAGGTCAAGTGATCCTCCCAACTGTGGATGAAATCAAGTATGTAAGTATGCAGTATGTCCTCAAGGGTTTGAATGGTCTGCTCTATCTAACCATCCATATGAAGATGAAAGGCGGCGCTCAATCGAAGATGAGTCCGGAACACCTCCTTCAACCCCTTCCATAGTCGGGATGTAAAATGTGTACCATGGTAAGAGACAATCGTCTAATTCACTCCATGAAGCCATAAAATCTTCGACGCGTAGAGGCGTCCCAAGCCCTCTACTGAACCCTACTCTCTGATAGGTAGGAAGTGGTCCGACTTGGTGAGTCGGTCAATGATCACCCAGATGGAATAATTTCCCTTGAATATGCATGGAAGTCCTATCACAAAGTCTATGGGGATGTTATCCCACTTCCACTCTGGCACCTCTAGTGGCTGAACTAATACTAATGGAACCTGATTCTTTGCCTTCACTTGTTGACAAGTGAGGCATCAAGAGACAAACTCTTCTACTGATTTCTTTATTTTTGGCCACCAGTACTGATGCCAAAGGTCCTAGTATATCTTCTCCACTTCTGGATGTACCGCTAGAGGGGACGTATGTAACTCCCTCAACACTTCCTCCTATAGCACCACAGGTACCATAGTACACCCTATGAAGAATATGACGTCCTCCCCACCTTCATAAAATCCATCAGGTTCTTGTCTTGTGGATATCTGAGCATGTCGAGCCTCACATTTAGTGTCCCCAAGCTGCGCCTCCCTAACTCGTAGAGGGAGTGGGGGAGTGACTTTCAGATACTGAAGATAAGTTGATCCATCTCGATCCACGTAGGATATCCATAAAGCAGTTAGCTGTTATGTTTTCTCACTCAACAACTATATACTAGATCTCTTTATGAGTACATCTGCTACTATGTTCCCCTTTCCAAGAGTATAGACTATCTCAAAGTCATAGTTCTAGAGGAACTCAAGAAAACGCCACTATATCAGGTTCATATCCTTCTAATATAAGTTATACCTGAGACTCTTGTGATAAAAGTATACTGTAAGACGTTCTCCCTTCAAATAATGTAGCCACATCTTCATGGCAAAGACCACTACAGCTAACTCTAGTTCATGGGTAGCGCAGTTATTCTCATGTTGTCTTAGCTGTTGAGAACCATTCGTGATCACTACTTGCTCCTGCATTAGTACACATCCAAGCCCATCCCCTGATGTTTCATAGTAGACTACATACCCAATGCCCTCCTCTAGTAACCTCAATATGGGGGCACTCATCAGTCTCTTCCTCATCTCCGGGAAACTCCGCTGGAATTTCTATAACCACACGAAGGGTTTCCCCTTCTTCATCAACACTAATAAGGGAGCCATAACTCTAGATAAGTCAGGAAGAAACCTCCGGTAGTAACCGGACAGACCCAGGAAACTCTGCACCTCAATCACACTCCTAGGTGGATCCCAACCAAGAACAGCCTCAATCTTCGCTCGATCCACTGCAACTCCAGCCTCCGAGATGACGTGTCCTGGTATATAAACCTCTTTGATCCAGAACCGGCACTTATAGAGCTTACCATAAAGCTAGTTCTCTCAGAGTGTGTCCAGAACTGTCTATAGATGATAGGCATGCTCCTCCTCTGTAGCTGAGTATATCAGGATGTTGTCGATGAAGACTACCACAAAGCGATCGAGGTATGGCTGGAAGATTATGTCCATGTGTCCCATGAACACTGCTAGGGAGTTGATCATGCCAAATGGCATAACAAAAAAATCATAATGGTTATACCGACATATAAAGGTTGTCTTGTAAACATCCTCATCTCATACCCTGAGCTAGTGGTAGCCTGATCTGAGGTCTATCTTCGAAAACCACCGTGCTCTATTCAGCTAATCAAAGAGAACATCAATCCTCTATAATGGGTACTTATTCTTCATAGTCACCCGGTTCAGGCACTGATAATCCACACAAAGTCTAAAACTCCCATATGCCTTCTTGTAGAACAAAATTGAAGCTACCCAAGTGAAACACTATGCCTAATGAACCCCTTGCTCTACAAGTCCTCCAGCTATACTCGCAGCTCTTGAAGCTCCGCAAGAGCCATCTGATATGCTGGTGTAGATATCAGTTTCATCCTGGGGTACAAGTAGATATAAAAGTCCAACTATATGCGAGGAAGTAGACCTAGAACATCATCAGGGAAAACATAAGTGTACTGGTCCACCACTAAAAGATAGCTCAGACTCTCAACATCAACCGCTCTGAGGGTAAGGCTAGCCAACTGATGTGTGATCGGTTACACCCTCCTCTGGGTAAGTCCATCATGTACTTCAAAGGTTCCCTTATCACCGGTGAATGAAAACTATATCCCATCCTCAAAGAAACACTACACTTTGCGCCTAATATAGTCGATCTGAGAAAGGACTATAGATAACCAATCCATACCCAAGATGACATCCCCATGCCTCGATGCCGCTATTAGAAGATCTCAGCCGAAGCTCTCGTCTCTTAGAGTAATCCCACACTTCCGGCACCAGTGTGTAATCATCGAATCATCTTATGTAAGAGTATATAGCTGTAAGGATCGAGGCAATGACTCCAACGGAATATCTATGCTCCGAATTAGGGTAGTGGAAATAAAAGAGTGACTGGAACCTGTGTCTATAAGTACTACAGCTAAGGTGGAGTAGACATAGATCATACATCGAATCATCTCTGGAGCGTTGTGGTCATAGGCCTTGGTTACCTGGAGCTAAGCTCATCCCTATCCACCTGCTCCCTATGGTCGGGGTGGACCACCTGGAGGTGGTGGCGGTAGAACCTCAAATCACCGCCCACCACCTGCTAAACAGCCAGCTTCTCTGTCATGTCCTCCTGCTCCCTTTGGACCTCCCCGATCAAATCCTCTCCTCTGCCCAGTCGGTCCTTCGAACATCTGTTGGTAATCCGTATGGAGGTTCAGGCAGTCGTGAGCCATGTGACCCTACTCTCCACACAAGTAACATTTCCTAAAGAAAACTGTCTGCAAGGATCACCATGAGATCAGCTGGTGTCCCTACTAGTCGAAAAACTCTAGCCACGGACTCCAGCCAGTCCTCAGCCGCATATGGATCTGTCTTGCCCTGGAACCTTGGTGGCCTCTTGCACTAAAAATCATGCAATGCACTCAAGTGGTGTGCACCCTCTGCTACTGGGGCTGGTGGAATCAGTTGGCCAATGGGTAGTAGTGCTACTGGTACACTATCTTATGGTACAACTGTCGAAAGGCGGCCCTGCACTGAAGAATCATCACTCGGTGGGCTTTCATCATGTAATCTACCTGGAACCCTGGCTGGTTTTCTACGTGGAGGCATCCTAAAAAGAAATAGGTGTGCCATGGTCATTAATTTTATAACTAGTGATCTGACTCAGAGTGATCACAAAAAAAACTTTTCAAAAAAACACACTCAATAAGTGTTTTCGTGCACTGAGTCAGAAATCAGAATTCAAGGTCCTGGTGTATAGATATGTCGGTCTCCGCACCAACACTAGATTCCCCAAACTGATAACCACACTCATAACACTTAACACTATTACCAATTAAAATATCAGATTCTAAGTACTTCAGTAGAACTGACTCTTTTGATACCAATTTGTCACGACCCGTCCCCCGGGCCCGTGTTGTGACTACCCCAACCACACATTCCATAGGCCAGGGGCTGGTGACTAGAACCAGAAAGGCATATAACTAAAACTGAGAAGGAATTCCCATTAAACATTTAATCTCACACAAACCAAGCACACAGTAAGACACAAGCACAAAGTAAACTATATAGTAAACAGGGTGTGTATAGTAAGTAAAGGGGCCAGAATACAAGCACAACTAGAAAGTATAAGTAAAACTAAAAACAGATCCTGAGAACACATTCCAAGGATCCTACCTGAAGGGTAGGTACAGCTCTCGAATGGTCGTCTCTATGAATCTTCTCATCTAATGTCCATCTCCGAGAAGCCTCGATACTAGGTAACCTCGACCTCGATCAATGTTGTCTGTCGACTGCACAAGACACAGCAAGGTGCGGGCGTAGCCCGTATAGGGTTGAGTATAATGATACTCTGTAGGGTCCCCAATACCCCCAAAGGTCTCTCAGAAACCATGAAGGATAAACCACAAAGCAAGACCACAATTACAAAACACTAAGAAACATTCAACCATACTTAGGTATACGCCAATACATATACCTAAGTTATCAAGTATACCCATATCAATCATGAGGAAACAAAAATCCCAACTCTTTATCCAAAAGTAAAACTCTTCCAAAAAGGAAGGAATAACACGAAGGTAAGTACCACAAAGGTAACACCTCATAGAATAATACCCCATAAGTATCACCATGCAGGAGTATACCACAATGGTAAGTACCACAAAGGTAATTCCACATAGAAGAATACCACAAAGGCATCACCACCCAGAAGTGTACCAAAAATGTAAGGACTCATCTCACACTAGGTATAACTTGAGTACATTAGTATAGTTGATTAGCTATATTTCTAGATTAACTTACTTCGTCAAGAAGCTCTGCTGTTGACCCAAACAGGATCGTAGATAACCCACACAGGATCTAAAGATGACCCACATATGATATAAAGATAACCCACACAAAATCTATAGATGACCCACACAAGATCATTAGAATATGACTCACACAAGATCCGAAGATGACTGACACAGGATCTGGGGATTCTTCAAGTACAGCCAGCCATAGAGTTTCCGCACTGAGAATTCTTGATTCCGGGAGGTTCTGCTCCTCAATCCATCATATGATACTTCAACTTCCACAGATTCCCACTGAGAAATATCATGAAGGTATGTCACATAAATATGGTCCCAACGTGACTGACGTCGTGTCAATTGGATGCCCGATCTGAAAGTTATTAGCATTTCTGTTTCAAGGGCCCGGTTGGATTCAAGTTAGATCCAACCCGGACGTACTCCAACTTTATCCAAAACTCAAGTGGAGTATACCAAAAGGACCGTCTCGATCCAAAAATCTCGGTGCCACTAATTCTTCTTCAAACAGATACCTGGTTCTCAAGATATGGACAAGAAGGGGTATATGGGTCCCAATGGGCCCGAGTTCGGTCCGACTCGGTTAGACCGCCCGGCTCAGATGGGCTGAGCCACGGCGAGCCCGACCTATTGGGATGCAGCGGGTGCAGACCACTCGGTGCAGCCCACTCTGCTGGGTGCGGTTCTCCCGGCTGGGTGCAGTCCGCCCGGCTGGGTGTGGTCCACCGTGGCGGGGCCCGCCCTAGCCGCTACCCGGGGGGAGGCACCACCTGGTATTTCGAAAGTTCCAATAGACAATTCGGCTTGGCCTACCTGGCGGGGCCATATGGCACTGCCTGCTAGAATGCGGGACCCGCCGGAGCAAACCCTCTTGGTGTGATGTGGCCGGTCGGGGATACGGTCGGCTCTCCTCCCAACAACACGATGGCCCCAATGTCCTCCTGTGGTCGGTCGGCTGCCGGCCGCCCTGGTGCGCCACTGCGATTCGATGGTCACGACCTCCTTCTCTACCGGTGGCATGGACGTGCACCGCCCTACATCCACATAGTCAGCCAGCATGTCGGCTGCCACATTCCACCACTGCGGCTAACGAGTCGCGGCCTCCCTCGATTCCAGTGGCGCAGTCGCGCGCCACCCTAGTTTCACACGGTCGGGCGGTTGTCGGCCACCACCTTCTTTTGTTGTGGCCTCCTTCGCTACTGGTGGCACATCTAGGCCACCACCATCATCACAGCTGGCCGGTGTGCTGACTTCCACCCATACCCTGTCGGTGTTGGTCGCCGGCATCGTTGTTGGGTTTCGCTCAACCATCAATCCACCCGCAAATAACATTTCAACATAGAGGGAGTGGGGGGATCGGGTCGTGTTTGTTTGGACCGCACCCTCCACATTATATCAATAGCAGTTGGTTCGTAGATTGGAAGCAATGAATTACCTTGAAGAACAAATTGAAAAAAATTCCCTACCTCATTCGTTCATTGGAGATGGCGTGGGGAAGAAGATGAAGACGTCGACATTCGTCACTCCCGCAACACGCTCCCAATCCGAGCTTGAGCATCGTCCTCGTTCTTGATCTGGAGAATGTTCTTCATTGGAGGATGTTCTTGCTTCGAGAATTCTCCAGAAAAATCCTCCTCTTCCTTTCTCCAAGGGAAAAACCAACCCTCAAGAGGAGTTAATAAAACTCTTAATTAACAAGTTGATTCATTAATTTGTAGAATTAATGATTCCCATTAATTGAAGGAAAATGTGGTTACACCTTTTTTGTAACATGTCATTTAATGCTCAGCATTAAATGTCCGACCACCTTCGTGTGTTCCCACCTCCAAGATTAAAATGAGAGGTTTCATATAAATAAAATAAAAGTTATTGATTTATTTTATTATTTTTCCTTTAATTCTCCCATGAAAATCCAAAATACTAACTCCCACCCTCGACCTACTACAGTCGAGGTGAAGGTCTCCTTAAGAGAATATTGGCAATGTGAGTTCAATGGTGTACTCATATTTCAATTCTGAGCATCGGTTCAAAAGTTAAAAAACTTCGCTCGTGCGTTTACTAAACGTACCCGAAAAAAAGTTCAGAAATTCATTCTGGGCACACCGGGCCTCGAAATCATGTGCCGTCAATTTTCGTAGACTCGTAATAATTCCATATAATTAAAATCAATTACATGGAAAATTCTGGGTCTTTACACAAATTATATAATTATAATATAATAATATATCTATTATAACTACATTCATAAAATAAAAAATGGAAGAGATTATATGATTAGAATATAATAACATTATTACCGTGATATCAATATTTTTATTCTTCAAGGGTCAAGAATGGTAATATAAAAGAACAAATGACTCATAAATGGACCATGGTTGATATTTTAATCAATATTCCATTCACATTTATGAATATAGGATTTTAGTAATTTTTAAATTGTTTAATAACGTTTTTTATCATAAAATAAGATAAATTTCTTTTTTGGAAATACATGAAATATTAAAATATAATTTGTGCATATGTCATGTTAAATGGTTAAAAATGACATGGATTCAAATATAAATAATAGACTTTCATAATATTATCACCCAATCAAATTTATACCAGTTTAGATACCATTTTAAATCTTGTATTTTAGATTAACCCCTTGGTTACCCAATTTTAACATTACATGTGGTAATGACTTTTTCAGTATTAAAGGGTTATAATTTTAATTGTAAGGTAAAAATTGGATCATAATATGAAAATGAATTATATTTTAGACCATTTATAATTCTAAATTCTATATTTCTAGATTATTTATAATTTTTAAATAATTTAATAAAATCTATTTAAGTTAAAATACTATTAATGACATTTTAAGAACTATTAACATAATTTGACTTTGAAAACAACATGACAATAATGGAATATAAATTTAAAACGTTTACTCATCTATAATATGTTATATTCATTTCAAAATTCATGGTACACATTAAATAACTCAAACAATATTACTTTTAGAATTTTAAAAATCATTTACTCTATTTTTCTACTGTTTTCATAATCAATCTGTCGATATTACATAAGTATTTGAGTTAATTATTTCAGCACTAAAAATATAAATTCATTACCATGATAAATAAATATTAATTAATATTTTTATAAAGATTTATAATAAAACATAAAAATAATTTATCCCTTTCAACAAAATATTATAGATTTTAAAAGCAAGAAAGTTACATTTTTTACTTTATCATTTACTTAAATATTAAAAAGGTAAAAAAAATCTAAATGGAAATAAAAGGAAATATTTTAGAACTTACAATTATTATGGTGAAATTTAATCATAAAATAAATTAATTTTAAGTGTTTTAATGAATTTTAAGCCTTACCACATTAGTTTTAACCCTAATTAACTCATTTTACCTTTCCCGTAATAACGAAAATTTACTATTATTACTATTCATATTGATCAAAAATTAAGTTAAAATTATTAACTAATATTAATTATTATAATTATAAAATATGGAATATATTTTTTCAAATTTAATTCATATATGTGAAATAATTTAATCTAAAATTAATCCGGCAAAATGCGACATAAAGTTATTTTCCAAAAAAAAAATTAAGTATAAAAACTATTTTATACCAAATTAAAGTATAATTTGGATTATAATAACATTTATTGAATTTTTTTTAATAAAAATTAACTAATAAAACATTAAAAATAATTCATAATTGATTTTTACTTTGTAAATAATTGAAAAAATACAGTTTTCAATAAAACGCAGTCTATTTCACAATTTATTCAAAATTTAAATTTTAAAGGAAATTTTCAAAAAAGCATCCTAATAAATTTTTTATATTATGATTTCAAAAATTATACTCATTTTATAAAAAATAATTTCTACAATTTCTATATATTATTTACAATACTCACTCACAAAAATCGATAAAAACTATATTTAAAGAAAATATATTTTCGAAGCATAAAATGACTTTAATAAAAAAATGAGTTTTTTATTTCCTTATAATTAATCAATAAATATCTACTGAGAGGAAATTTATATATATTTAATAATTAATTTAATTATATTTATACTCAATAATTTAGTGGATAGGTTATAACTATAACATTTAAATAATTTTTCATGGTTCGTTTAAACTTAGTGTTGTGTGTTGTGTATTCTATCAAACATAGTGTTATTTTAAAATATTAGGATATTAAATTCCCCCCATCTGTTTAATAAATTTTTTCCTTGAAATTTTAACTTTATATTAGTAATCAAGTTTTTTAAATTTTAGAATTACTTTTTTTAAATACCACATTATAAAAAAGGTTCATAGAACTTCCCCTTGAAAAGATAGAAAGGGAAGTATGAAGGTTATATGGAATAAAAATAACAACATTTGAAAATACGATAACATAAGTGGGAAGTGAAAATATGAAAATTGAGGAAAAAATATTTTCCAAATAATTATTGAGAGTGACATAGATAATTAATCATAACAAGTTTAATGATCATGATAAGGTCAATTAGTGCAAACCATAAACCAATAATGTATGAAAAAGGAAATGTATTCATCAAAACTAAAGGTAATAGGATAAAACAATTGTTTCAAGATCCTTTTTCTAGAGTTGAGTAATTCTTTTACCATATTGACTAAGAACATAAGGAAATATACTTACATGATTTTCTTCAAATCCATAAATACAATATTCATCCTTCAGTAGCATGTTTCAATCATATTCCACCTTTATTTCATATTTTACTATAAATGATGAGTGTTTAAGATGAATTTTCTTTCCTAAAGCACTAAAATCAACTTATAATGGATCAAATAATTTCATAAAATGATACCAAGTTATTCCTGCTGAATTTATATATTAACTAAAACCATAATGGTTATCACATTGTAACATAATTCTCAAAATGAGTAGAAATTCATATGTAGAAAGAACAAATTAGTTACCAAAGCCTCAAAAATAATACCCAAAGATAAAATTAGATCATTTGATAAATAAATAAATTTAAAATTATTCAAAATATTCATGACCAAGTACGAAACCTAGAAATCAGAAGTATTTGATCACATATTATTCCAAGATTAATTTAACATTTATCTCTAATAAAAATTAGTCGCTCATAAATTATTATGCCCAAAATGTATATTACATAATCATATAATCTCTAAAATATTATAATCATTTCCATAAATAACCTGAATCATTGAAATCCAAAATAAATTCATATATACTTCAAAAATATAATTAAACATTTATTCCTAAAATAAAAATATGATCTTATCCAAAAGTATTTATATTTACCTTAATCGTATAATTTCTCCAAAATATTGAACTTCTTTAAAAATAACATTAATGATATAGTCACCAAATCACTTTATAATACCATGGTTATATGTGTGGAACATCAAATATTCTCAATATTTAATAACCATTTTATCCTGATTAAACATAATTACCTCAACATCATAGATCATCTTAATCTTAAAGGATATCATGACATTTCAAATTATGTCCATAGAATATAAAATCATTATTCCTCAAATAACCTTTTAACTAAAACACATATTAAAATGAGGGGTGTCTCCCAAAATGCTCTTAATCATCTTAAAGTCGCATCACATAAACCCAAAAAAGGGGTATCTATGCCTTTAAAATAATGATCAAATTAGTAATAATTAAACCATGATAATATTCATAACTATTAAGTTAAATATTCATGAAAAATATTAATCTCCAATTTTATCTAAACCATTCTTTAATACTGATTGTGGCTGCCCTAGACCCACACTCCCAAATACAATTCTCAAAACAAAATCATTTATTTCATTGATAGAAATAAATTTGACCCAATTTAAACCATAAAAAACATACCACATTAGAATAAAATATGGGATCAATTACATACCCAAGGATGTTTTATGTTTATAGTTTTAGAGAATTGGGAAAAACTCTTACATAATAATACCCATGTCATTAAGGGATAATTATTCCAACTATACCAAGTTATGGCCTACCTTTCAGACCTGTGTGTGTGGTTTGTGTGTTTTTAATGTAATTTTACCCCCAATAATCTAATATATATAAAGGAAAAATTATAATCATAATGGTTTCTTAGAAAACATGAGAATCCTTAAAAAAAATTCTTAAAAACATATGTTTTAACCTTAAAAATTAGTAATCATTAGTTTAAAACAAAATATTGGTAGTTTTCCATTTAAAATAAACTGATTTAAATAAAAAATACTAATAAGGAATAAAAAATTAATGTTACAAATGGAATAACCTACCCAATGCATTTGAGTTCTATATCAAGTTCACCCGTCCTTGATTTATAATGGAACCACCTTTACTTGGTTTATAACAGAACCACTCACCCTTGGTTTATAATAGGACCACCCATACTTGGTTTCTAAGGAACCACCCATCATTAAAAAAATTCCAAATAACCATAACATAATTATAATACATGAAATATTTTATTTCTATCAAAATATTTTTTCCAACCATAAGAAAAACGTTTTTGGATATCGAAATTCACATTCTATTTAAAAACATTTTTCAAAATACCCATAACATAGTGAAGGAGTATTTTTTATTGAATAAAACATGAATTATTGTAATGAAATTAAATATAATATAATGGTTACATGGGTAGTAAAAACTTTTGATGCCATATATGTTAAAATAGAACATTTCTTTTTTCTTTTTTGTCAAAACATTATTTATAAAATATATAAAAATATTTATTTTGAAATCCATTAAAAGAAAGTAAAAAGTGATTTAATATATACCCCATAATTCATTCATGTCCATTTAATTACATAAACAAAATAATTTTAAGAATATTTATTTTGAAGAAAAATAATTAAGAAATAAACCTTTAAAACATTTAAAATGGGGTTTTTAAAGAAAAGTGTACCATACCTTGAGTCCGACTCATATCGTAAAATATTTATATTCCTGAATAATAATATTATGATTATTATTTACATGATTAATATCATTTTATAATCTTAATATTCCTTTTAATTTATTTATTACCATGTAATATGCAATTACTTAATTAATTAAGTTTACATTGATGTTTTGACGATGTACAACTCATATTTCCATAATAAACATGGTAAGTTTACTATAGTCAAATTGCTCATTATTAAATCATCTAAAAATAATAATCATGAAATAATTATAATTTTTATATATAAATTATACTTTTAAAACCAATCATTGAAAATATTTCTAAAAAATGAACTACATTACAATCATAGAGACGGTAAGTCATACATACGCATGAGTAACATTTCATTTTTCTAAAGAACATGAATGAAATAGGAAAAATATTATTTAATATTTATAGAATTATGATTATATAATAAATATAATATTATCTCTTTATATACACTTATAATACAATCCATGGTAGGCATTGATGAAAAATTGATCACACCACTTTGTAGATGTGGTAATACACTTGTACACACAAATAAAGTTTTTATTTTTAAATGAATGGAATTGTAAGAAAATAGATGATATATTATATTTACATAATTATAATTCTTTAATTAATATCATATATATTTATATATCAATTAAATTCATCATTATAACTAGTTGTGAGAGGCAGTGATTGAAAATGAATTACATCGCTTCCCGAGGCGGTAGTCCACCACACTCAAAAATGATGGTTATATTTAGAATTTAAGGAAGATAAGGTGAATATAGGTTATTAAATAAACATAATAAAATATTATTATATTCAATATAATTATGTTACTATTTCATCATGGTTGAAGAGTATTTTAAGGAGGTAAAAGAAAAAATAAAACTAAAACATTCAGTTAAAAGTTATACCTCTTCTTCAGAAAACCATATTTTATTTACAACTTAAGCCCTATATATTTATTATTATACCCAAAATAATACCTATATAACATGGTTATGGATTCTAGTAATCTATTAGGGTAGGAATTTTCTAAATCAAATGGTTATTGAAGTGTGTAGAAGAGAGGATATGTGTACCCTTTTATAAGTGAGGGGAGGAGAAATCATGGAATTATGTAAAGTATAAATTAATTATGATGTAAAAATGGATATAAAATGATTTAATTAGAATATATGATGATTATGAGTCAAACTAATCTCATAAAATAAAATCTCAACAATTTTAGGTGATATTTTTACCCTTATCTCTTTGTTTTGACCCCTCATTAACCCTTTTGACAATCACCACGATATCAATTTTTTTTACTCTTTAGGGGTTAAGAAAGTCACTCTAAAAGGAAAAGTGACCAAGAAATATACCATTATTGATATTTTAAATCATATAAAACTAAAAGGTCCAAATATAGAATTTTTATTAATTATGAATCATTTAATAAATATTTTTTATCATAAAATATATTTAATGTCATTTTTAAACATATGAGAAATATTATAATATAATATTTGTCTAACTCGTGTAATATGGTTCAAAGATAAGGATTATATGGTTTTAATATAATCACACAATAAAATTAATATATTATTACATATCATTTTAATTATTATTTGTGGATTTTACCCCTTCGTTAACCTATTTTAACTTTACATGTAGTAATGACTTTTTCAATATTAAAGATTTATAATTTTACTTTTAAAGTGTAAATTTTCTAATAAGTTCACATGGAATTATATTTTAGACTACTTATAATCCTATTTATCCCTTTTCTATATTATTATGATTTTTAAACAATTTAAAAAAAATATTTAACATAATATACTATTAATTTTATTTTAAGAACTATTCACATAATTTGACTTTAAAAATAATATTACTGTAACTAAATTAGAATTTAAAAATTTAAAACAACTTTAATATGTTCTATTTATCTTAAAATTTCTTGGTACATTTTAAGTCATTGAGTTTTTAAAATCATTTAATTTATTTTTCTACTACTTGCATAAGCACTATATCGATGGTGAATGTAATGTACCGAAATTGTCATATATTTTTTTTAATTATATTAGATTATTATGAGACTACAAAAATTGATGGCACGTGATTCCAAGGTCCAGAGTTCCCGGAATGATTTGTCAAAAAAAATTTAAGCGTTAAATAGTGTGCGAGCAGTTTTTTTGAAAAAGTGGAATAACTCTTAAATAGGTTCCCAGATCATAAATCCAAGGCTGACATTGCATTCAGGATGATGAGTTTAACCTAGGCACAACTTAAGTTTAGTCGGTGGAGGCCTCCAGTGATAAAACCCAAAAAATGGCATAACTGTAAATAAAATTATTTTATTTTTCAAATTCTTATAACTCAGGAAGGGTGACTCGGATTTAAAATCTGAGACCATCGTTGAGCTCGTAAGGGTATTCATTCCTTAGAAAAATCCTAACCATTTCCGGCGTGGGCCAAAAGTGGAAGTTAGTTTTTGGTCGTAAATAAAATAATTAAGTAACGATTATTTTATTGTTAAATTCTTTAACTCATCAACAGTATCTCGGATTGGAAATCCAAGAGTACCATTGATATCTTGAGGGCGTGTTTACCTTAGGAAGATCCTAACCTTGACCGGTGCAGGTCAAGGGTGACTGTTAATAATTTTTGAACTTTTTTGTGGTACGTTTAGTAAACGTGCGGGCGGTGATTTCTATCTCTTGAACCGGTGTTCAGATTAAAAATCTGAAGGCATCATTGAATTTCCAGCACTGAGATTGGCTTAAGGGAACATTAACATCGACCGAAAAGGGTCGTACAAAAAAGTTAATTTTTGGACTTTACAAAAAAAATAACTCAACGAGTTATTTTATTCTTTCTTATAACTATTGAGCGGTGGTGGCGGGACAGCTAGGTTGTTAGACTATTAAATTACTGGTTACACTTGGTTTTGTAACCACACCATTGGGATAATTAATATGTTCATTAATTTAATTCATTAATGTACCTCTTTAATTGTGTGGTGTGTTGATCCTCTCTTTCATCTATTTAAATGAAGCTCGAGCATGGGTTTCTGTCACTCAAGAGGGGAACCTCTGACAAAGTGTGGCGGTGTCTTCCACCAACCTAGAACGAGGCGTATATGACCATTAGAGGATTCGACGATGAGCAACAAAGGATGTGAACCTTATCCTTCATCCACAACACCCTCAAACGTGGACACTCCTTCCTTGTCGGCAACGACTTTTAACGAGCTCGAGCTAGGGGTTATGTGCTTAATTCCTCCCTTTTTACCCATTACTGAATATTTGAAAAAACACGGATCAACCATAAAATGGGTTGATCCCAGTTTTTTTCTTTAATACATGAGGATAATGTGTGTTTCTTTATAAGATTTTTTATTATTAAATAATCCTTCCCATTTTATAATGCTAACGCAGAGGGTGCGGGCCGAATGAACAAGGCTCGGACCCTCCACCATTCTTGGTTTGGTTGTGTTTCTTCGTGGGCGACCAAGAAACAATGTGGAAAGGCCAAACCGAGAGCCACATGGGGATGGAAGTGTCCCGGGAAGCATGTAGGCGCAGTCAATAGAGGAAAAAGACCCCTGGAGCTTCACCGGGGGCCCGTAGAATCTTCGCCGATGTGATAACATCGGTGACTGGAGAAGGCAGCGGATGGCACCCACTGGCCACAAAGAAGAGGTGGTTCCTGAAGGCGTCACCGCATACAAGGGAGGCCTGCCAACACCGGCCACATTGACAACGGCGGTGTGTCATGGATAAGGGTCGTGGCTCCAAACCATGGTGGAAGGAAGGGGTGGTCATCCATCTTCATCCACGTTGTCACCAGGCGGCGTGTCCTGGAGGAAGCTTCGAGCCGTGACAGAGGGTAGACTCGCACCCCATGGGTCTCGTGGGTGACCAATCCGAGCAGACTAACCAGGTGGTGCATCTCCATCCGGTTCCACCACTTTAAAAACTTGAACGGCTTGGCCATTCGGGAAGGGGAGAAGACCCACGTGCCCGGACAACGAGCTTGGTGGTTCCGCGGTCGGGCGGGTCATGCCCCGCCAGGTGGGCCAGGCCAACCCTGCGGCCTAGTGGGTCGAACCTATGGCCCAGCGGGCCAAACCTGTGGCCCAGCAGGCCGATCATGTGGCTCAGTGGGCTGGACCAGACCCATCCAAATCGGGTCGAGCCCAGCAGGTCGAGTCGGGTCGGACCTGACCCAGACCCTTTTCGGCCTAGTTACACTTAAATGGGTGTATCTACTAAACCGAACCTCCGTTTGATGAACCATCTGCAACTCCGGAACCCTTAGGATGAGGTAGACCTTTTGAGATACTCCACCTGACTTTAGGAGAATGTTGGAGTTTGTTCAGGTTGGATCGTACCAAAATCCAACCAGGACCTCGGCATTAAAATGCCTATAACTTACAGACTGGGCATCTAGTTGACACATCATCTGTTGTGTTGGAACCCTTATAACATGACGGGTCATCAGGTTACATCATTTTGAGACTTCATGATGGTTTAAAGATGACCAATGGATTGAGTAACGGTTCTCCCAAATGTTCTACGTACGGAACCCTGCGACTGGGTGAGACCTGAACACTACTGATTTTCGACTCTGTGTGACTCGATGGACTAGTGTGGGAAGAACCTCTATGTTACTTGGTAGGCCCACAGTGTGGACCCCTCTGTCTGACTTGGCAGACCCATGGTACTCGACATGAGGAGTACCTCAGCAGGCCACGGTGGGGAGTTACTCTGTGTGACCCAACAGACCCACGATATGTGATGGGGAAGAGTACCTAAGCAGTTCAAGGTTAGTGGGAAGCGACTCTATGTGACCTGGAAGGCCTACTATACTCTATAGAGTAGGAGTTCTCCAACAGCTGAGGTGTTCAACAATGTGACTGGTTATGCTACTTTTACTACCCTAGAATATATCTGGTCTGAGTTGTCTTTGCTTTGTTCATGTGATTTAGATTATATTATGTGTTTTATCCTTTTTGTAATTATAGGAGACCTTCGAGGGTCTTGGGGTCCCTACTGCGTATTGTTATACTCACCCCTACACGGGCTTCACTCGCACCTTGTTGTGTCTTGTGTAGACGATGAGTAGCTTTGACTAAGACTTGAGGAGCCAAGAACTGATGGTCGACGGTGGTGACAGTTGACGTGGATATTTGTAGTGACAAGATATACCTACCCTTCAAGTAGGATCCTTGGAAGATGACCTCAAGATTTGTTTTCCCTTTTTCTGTTTTTCTATTTCAGTTGGGCTTTATTCTAGCCCCATTACTTTCAGTTGTACTTGTACTCAGTGTTTTAGTGATATATTGTTTCCCTTTTGTGAGCTGGGACTTGGTTGGGAGTGTGTGTGCATATAGGTATCTTGGAAAATTCCTCCCACTTGTAGGTTGACACCTTTGGCTCTAGTTTCCAGCCCCTGGCCTTCGAGAGGCAGGCTTGGGGTTATCACAACACGAGCCCTGGGGGATGGGTCATGACAAAGTAGTATCAAAGGGAGGTGGGTTCCCCCACAATGACCGAGATTCAATGTTTTTCCTTGGAGTAACAGTATTAAATGTCGCAAGTCTGGCTTTCATATTTGGGGAGTCCAGTGTTGGTGCGGCGGCTGACATATCCGTACACTAGGAGCTTGAATTCTGCTTTTCAACTCAATACATGAAAAAATTGATTTCATAATTTTCTGATGATTTTGAATAAGAGTCATCTCCCCAAGTATATGTTTTAACCATGGTACATATTGATCAATATCAGGATGCCTCCACGTGGAAGACTAGCCAGGATCTCGATATGAGATCATAAGGAGAGCTTGCCTAATGACGAGGCATCTGTTTAGGGACCAGTGTTTGAGATGGCCCCACTGGGTGGTGCACTAGTGCTACCACCACCTGATGGACAGCCTCTATTGTCGGCGGTTCTGACATATTAAATTCTTAGGATCAATTCCCTATATGAGTTTTAGAGACAGAGACCTCCCAGGTTCAGGGGAGAGACGGATCCTTAGGTCGTTGAGGACTGGCTAGAGGCTATGATGCGGTTCTTTTTCTTAGTGATGAAACCTCCTAAAAAGATGGAGATCTTGGCGATGAGCCTTCTGCAGGGATCAGTAGGTAGATGATGTATCTTGACCATCTAGACTCACGATGAGGCGACCCTCACTTGGGTTGACTTCAAGAGGCTTTTCTGGGATGATTTTTCCCCTAAAACGTTGCGCTATGTGCGCATTTCGGAGCTTTTTCACCTATAGAAGGATATAATTATAGTGGCCCAGTACCCAGTGAGATTTAATAACCTCTATTGATACTCCAAAAACATGGTTCAAGACCCTTTCTTCAGGTCTTGAGCTTTCGAGCAGGGACTCCGGTGGGAGATCCGGGCTTCGATAGTGTCTCAACGTCACTACCCAGGCAGGGGTGCTGGAGTGTTCCCTTCTGATGGAGAGTTTCTTGGTGGTGCAAGAACCCACAGTTAGAGCTTCCAGAAGACCCTAGGTGGCATAGTCTTCAGCAGGTAGCAGACAGCAGACATGTGGGCCCAAGTAGGCTAGGCCTTTCAGAGGCAGACCCCAGGACTCAGGGTTGGCAGCGCGAGGCTCCAATGCCCTAGGGAGTCAGACGGGTTAAGGATTTTTCTTTACGTGTGGTTTCTATGGACACATGGCATGTGATTTCTTGACCTGCCATTCATATGACCATAATATGGATGAGGGGCCGTCGAGGCAGCAGCAAAGGTTCAAGCGTAGAGGTCTGAAGGGTGGTGGACGTGGAAGAGGACTAGGTCATGCAGCAGGTGGCAGATGATTATTTGAGGTTCTACCACCACCACCCCTAGGTGGTCCACCCTGACCACAGAGAGCAGGTGGAAAGGGGTGAGCACAGCTTCAGGTGGCAGGGGCCAATGACCACGGTGCTATAGAGATGATTAGAGATGCGATCTGTGTCTATTACACTCTATCTGCTATTCTTATAGACACATATGTCTTTCAATCTTTCATTTCCACGACACTCATTCGGATTTTAGAGATTATGATGGAGTCGTTGGCTCGATATTTACATTTAGAGACTTCAACGGGAGAGTATTAGACAATTAAACACTTATATGTGCAGTGTGATATCATTTTAGGAGGTGATAGCTTCGACTGGGATCTCATAATACCGATGTCGAGGCCTTACGACGTCATCTTGGGTATGGACTGGATATCCACAGTACATGTTCAAATTGAATATTTTAGGTGCAAAGTGCGATGTTTCCATGAGGATGGGATCATGTTTTCATTCACCGGTGAGGAGGAAACCTTTACAGCATAGGATGGGCTCTCTCGAAGGAGTGTGAAGTTGATCACTCATCAGTTGTCTAGCCTCACCCTTGGTGTAGTAGACAAGAGGAGTCTGAGCTATCCTGTAGTGGTGGAACAGTATACTAATGTCTTCCCTAATGATGTTATAAGACTACCTCCTCTTAGAGAGGTGTAATTTTACATCGACCTGTACCCCGGGATGGAACTGATTTCTACACCAGCATATCCAATGCATCCCGTGGAGATTCATGAGCTGAGGGTATAGTTGGAAGACTTATAGAGGAAGGGGTTCATAAGGCATAATGCTTCTCCTTGGGAAGCCCTAATTTTGTTCACCAAGAATAATATGGGAGTCTGAGGCTTTGTTTATACTATCGACACTAGAATCAGGTGACTGTGAAGAACCAGTATCCTCTATCGAGGATAGATGATCTCTTCGACCAGTTGAAGGGAGCATGGTGGTTTTCAAAGATATACCTCAGATCAGGCTATCATCAGCTCAGGGTACTATACGAGGACGTACCGAAGACAGCCTTTTGATGTTGGTATGGCCATTATGAGTTCTTTGTGATGCCCTTCGGCATGACCAACACTCTGGCAGTGTTCATGGGGATCATGAATAGAATCTTCCAGCCTTACCTCGATTGATTCATGGTAGTCTTCATTATCGACATCTTGGTGTACTCAACGTTTTAGGAGGAGAATTCCTGCACCTGCAGATAGTTTTGGATATACTCCAAGAGCACCATCTTTATGAAAAGCTCTCGAAGTGCCAGTTCTGAATATGGGAAGTCCACTTACTAGGGTAAGTTATCTCATATGCTGGAGTTTCATTGGATCCAGCGAATATAGAGGCAGTTATTTCTTGGGAGCCACCCATGAGTGTAACTGAGGGGCAGAGTTTCCAAGGATTGGCTGGGTACTACTAGATATTTGTACCTAACTTCTCCAGGGTAGCGGAACCCTTGTCATCTTTGACGAAGAAGAGGCATCCTTTCTTGTGGACGAAGAAGTGCCAATAAAGTTTCCAGTAGGTGATGTGGAGACCGATGAGTGCCCCCATCTTGAGGATATCAGAAGAGGGTGTTGGGTATGTAGTCTACTGCGACACATCAGGGACCAGACTAGGTTGTTTTCTAATGAATGAGAAAGTGGTGATCACTTACGGATCATGGTAATTGTTATAGCATGAGAAGAACTACGCTACCCATGACCTGAAGTTAGCAGAAGTGGTCTTTGAGATGAAGATTTGGTGGCACTAATTGATAGGTGAAAAGTTTACTATTTACTATGATCACAAGAGTCTCATGTATATCTTCTCACAGAAGGACATAAAGCTGAGACAATGGTGATGGATGGAGTTCCAAAAGGACTATGACTTTGATATAGTCTACACTCCTGGGAAGGGGAACATAGTAGAAAATTCACTTAGTAGGAGATCTTCTATATAGTTTCTGAGTGAGGTGTTAGAGTATCTATCCATGTTGCAGATACCCTTTCTGGATAGAGATGGAGCGGCCAACCTCCAGTCTATGATTGTCACTCCCCCACTCCTTCAGCGAGTTCGGGAGGCTTAGCTTGGGGATATTGACAGTGAGGCCCGACGTGCATAGATATCCTCAGGACAGTCTCCTAAAGGATTTTCTGAAGGTGGGGAGCACGTCATCCTTTTCATAGGACGCACCATGGCACCAAAGACTTTACGGGAGGAGGTGTTAAGGAAATCCCATACATCCCCTTTGGCGGTACATCCTAATGTGGTAAAGATGTACCAGGACCTCTGACATCAGTACTAGTTTTCAAGGATGAAGGAAGAAGTGGTAGAGTTCATTTCATGATGCATCATTTGTCAACTTGTGAAATCTAAGCATCAGGTTACATCATGCTTGAGCACAGCTTTTTAGCCCTAGACTGATGGTCAAAACGGAGCAGAACATACAGACCTTGGAGGACATGGTTTCTGCTTGTGTCCTATATTTTGGTCACAGTTGAGAGGATCACCTACCACTGGTGGAGTTTACATACAACAATATTTATCACTCCACCATCAGCATGGCACCATTTGAGGCCTTGTACGAGTGACTGTGTAGATCACCTCTATGCTGGAAAGACCAAGGGGAGTCAGCCCTTATGGGTCCATAGTTGGTATAGGCTACCACTGAGAAGGTGTAGATCATCCAAAAAAGGATGAAGACTGCACAGAGCAAGCATAATTCTTATGCCGACAGGAGATGGATACCCTTATAGTTAGAAGAGGGAGACCATGTCTTCCTAAGAGTCTCACCCAGATGAGGATTGTGGAGATTCAGTCAAGGGCAGCAAGCTATCTCTGTGGTCCATCATACCTTTCCAGATTCTCAATAGAGTTGTCATGGTGGAGTACCGCCTAGCTCTTCCCCCACAGATGCACTGGGTGCATAATATTTTTTCCAGGTGTCGTAGTTGAGGAGATTTGTGCATGATCTATCACACATTATCGACTAGGGTGAGTTGTACTTTGATGATGGGGAAACATTTATGGGGTTTCTGATGGAGATAGAGGATCGACATGAGTGAGTCCTTCATGGATGGTTGATCCCTCTAGTGTGAGTTTGGTGGCAGCATGGGAACCTCCAGGAGAGCACGTGGGAGCGGGAGACTGAGATTCATGCTCAGTACCCTCATTTGTTTTATTTTCCTTTGTTTTGGATTTCAGGGACGTAAGGCCCTATGGTGGGAAGAATATAATGTCCCAAAATTTATGTATAATTTTTTTAATTATATGAGATTTTTTCAAGACTGAAAAAATTGATGGCATGTGATTCTAAGGCTCAGAGTGCCCGGAATGATCCGTCGAAAAAAAATTATCTTTAAATAGTATGTGTGGGAAGTTTTTCTAAAAAAATGGAATAACTCTTAAATGGGTTCATGGATCAGAAATCTTAGGGCATCGTTGCATTCATTATGGAAGGTTTACCCTTGGTGCAACTTAATTTTAGTCAGCACAGGCCTCTAGTGAGAAAACCCAAAAAATGGCATAACCGTAAATAAAATTATTTTATTTTACAAATTTTTATAACTCAAAAATGGTGACTCATATTGAAAGTCGGATACCATTGTTGATCTCATGAGGGTATTCTTTCATTAGGAAAATCCTAACCTTGGTCAGTGCGGGCCAATAGTGGAAGTTAGTTTTTGGCCGTAAATAAAATAACTAAGTAATAATTAATTTATTTTTAAATTCTTTAACTCATAAACGGTAAATCAGATTGTAAATTTGAGACTACCGCTGATCTTGTGAGGGAATGTTTCCTTTAGTAAAATCCTAAATTCGATTGTTGTGGGTCAAGGGTGACTGTTAATAATTTTTGAACTTTTTTTAAGTTACGTTCAGTAAACGTATGGGCGACGATTTATATCTTTTGAACCAGTTCTCGGATTAAAAATCTTAAGCCACCATTGAATTTGCAGAACTGGGATTCACTTAAGGGAAGTTTAACTTTGAACAGAAAGTTTTGGATGAAAAAGGTGATTTTTGGACTTTACAAAAAAAAAATAACTCAACAAGTTATTTTATTCTTTCTTGTAACTGTTGAGCAGTAGTGGCGGGACCGCTGGGTTGTCAAACCATTAAATTTCCAGTTACACTTGGTTGTGTAACTACATCATTTGGATAATTAATAGGTTCATTAATTTAATTCATTAATGAACCAATTTAATTGTGTGGTGTGTTGATCCTCTCTTTCATCTATTTAAACAAAGCTTGAGCATGGGTTTTTGGCACTCAAGAGAGAAACCTCTGAAGAAGTGTCGTGTCATCTTCCACCAACCTAGAATGAGGCTTTGATGATCGTTGGAGGATTCGAAAACAAGTTCCAAAGGACGTGAACCTTCTCCTTCGTTTGCAACACCCACGGACGTGGACACTCCTTCCTCATCCATAGAGGATTCTAATGAGCTCAAGGTAGGGGTTATGTGTTTAATTACTTAACTTTTCCCTATTCTTAAATATTATGAAAAACATGGATCAACCATCCAATGAGTTGATCTGTGTTTCATTATTTAATGCAGGAGGATAATGCGGTGTTTCTTTATGGGAGTTTTTATGATTAAATAATCCTTTCCATGTTATAATGCTAAAATAAAGGGCGCGGGCCGAATGAACAATGCCCAGACCCTCCACCATTCTTGGTTTGGTTGTGTTTCTTAGTGGGCAACCAATATACAATGTGGAAAGGACAAACTAGGAGCCACACAGTGATGGAAGCATCCCGGGTGGCCAATAGGTGCAGTCGGTAGAGGAAACATACATTTGGAGCTTAACCAGAGGCCCATAAAAGCTTCGTCGGTGCGGTGACACTGGTGACTGGAGAAGTCGGTGACCAGCACCCATAGACCGCTAAAAAGAGGTAGCACCCGAAGGCTCTGTGGAAGACAAGGGTGGTCGCCCAATGCTGGCTGCGTTGACAATGATGGTGCATCGCTGCAGCGTGTCGTGGAGGAGGGTCGCGGATTTGAGCCTCGGTCGACGAAAGAGGCGTCCAGCCATTATTAGTCGTGTTCTCACCAGGTGGAATTCCATGGAAGAAGGACATGACTTCGAGCCGCGATGGAGGGTAGACCCACGCCCTGCGGGTCCCGTGGGTGATCGGTCCGAGCGGACCATCCATGTTTTGTAGCGCCATCTGACGCCACCACTTTAAAAACCCGAACAGATTGGTCGTTCAGGAAGGGGAACAAACCCCAGCACCCGAACAGCGATCCGAGTTGTTCTGCGGCCCGACGAGCCACGCCCAACCGGGTGGGTCAGACCGATCTAGTGGACCAGTGGGATGGATGAGGCCCATCTAGACTAGGCTGAGCCCAGCAGGATGGTTTAGGTCAGTCGGACTGGGTCGGCCCGGACCCATACCATTTTCGTCCCAGTTACGCTTAAATGGACGTATCTACTAAATCAGACATCTATTTGACTAACCGTTTATGGCACCGGAACCCTTAGGATAAGGAAGACCTTTTGGGATACTCCATGTAACTTTTTGAGAAGGTTGTAGTTTGGCAAGGTTGGATCGTATTGGAATCCAACCGGGCCCTTATCATTAAAGTGCCTATAACTTATAGACAAGGCATCTAGTTGACGCGTCATCTTTTGTGTTAGAACCCTTATGAAATGAATTATCATAATGTTAATTTTGTGTGAGACTTTTTGCTGCTTTAAATACGACTGGTGGCTTGAGGATCAGTTCTCCCAAGAACGCTATGTACGGAACCCTACGACTAGCTGAGACCTGAAGACTGCTGATTTTTGACTCTGTGTGACTCGACGGCCCAGTGGGAAGTACCTATGTGTGACTTGGCAGGCCCATGGTGGGGAGCACCTCTGTGTGACTTGGAAAACCCATGGTACTCGATATGAGGAGTACCTCAGTAGGCCACAATGGGGATCAACTCTTTGTGACCCAACAGACCCATGGTACGTGATAGGGAAGAGTGCCTAAGTAGTTCAAGGTTAGTGGGAAGCGACTCTGTGTGAGCTGGAAGGCCTACTTTACTCAATAGAGGAGGTGTTCTCAAGCAGTCGAGGTGATCTACAATGTTACTGGTGATGCTACTGTTACTACCCTAGAATATACCTCGTGTGAGTTGTCTTTGCTTTGTGCTTATGAATAAGATTATGCTATGTGGTTTTTTCTTTGTGGAATTCTAGGATACCTTCGGGGGTCTTGGGTCCCTAATGGGTATTGTTATACTCACCCCTTCACAGGCTTTGCCTGCACCTTGTTGTGTCTTGTGCAGACGACGGGCAGCTTTGACTGAGACTCAGGGAGCCAGGACCTAATGGTGGATGGTGGTGACGGTTGATGTAGAGAGACACAGTGATGTGTTGTACCTACCATTCAGGTAGGATTCTTTGTTGTTGGGAAAAAATACCTCATGTTATCATTGAATCATTTTTTAGGTGATTGTGTTTGTTGAAAAAGTGGACATCTGTGTGGTGATTATTGACAAAGAAAAACAATGACATACAAATTTGTTGACAAAGTGGATTTCATGGTGGAATGTTGAGTTCAAGAGTTATGGTCAACGATCAATATTTGATTCAAGAACATCGAAAAAGTAATGGATGATCTAGAGGTGGTACAAAAAGAACAGATACAAGGTGGTGCCGTTTTCCAGTTTTTGCCAAATTTTTGGGCTTGAAAATCGACAAATGAAGAAAAGTGGTTTTTGGCGAAGGGACTTGCGCGCCATGTATTTTAAGGAGATGAAAATTGCACGCCTAATGTTTTTCAAGATCATAAGGTCAAAATATGGCAAAGGAAAGAGGGTCGCACAGGTGACTTGCGCGCCGTGAAAGGACATGCACGCCGGTGACTAGGAGGGTTGGAAAGTTGCGTGCCATATGTTTTTCAAGATCAGATCTTCGAAGTATGAAAAAGTAAATAGGGTCATGAAGGTGTCTTGAAGGGGAATAAACCTGTGTTCCAGGACTTACACGCTGAGGGGATACTTACGCGCCCCCGCGTAGGTTGACCAAATGCCTATAAATACAGGACCACCCCTCCTCATTTTCAATGAAGTTCAACACTAAGAAAAATCAGATCTCTCGTCGTGCTGGTGTGGTGGTCGCTCAGGTGGTGTTTGGTCATGCAGGTGGACTTGAACGCCAGTGTTTGAAGTTGCATTCCGGTTGGTCGTTCCACGCCAATTTTGGTTTGGGTGTAAAAGGGATTGAGTCGCGCAGGTTTGGAGTTACAGAAGATTGTGTGATGCAAGTAGTTGAGGTAGACTTGTGCGCTCGTTGTGAATTTTGCGCTGATACTTGCACGCTGGGTTTGACTTTCATGTCATGTAAGGTTGATTCACGACAGTTATTTAGGGCTGCGTGAATGCTGGAAGATTGCCTGATACTTTTGGTGCAAAGATAGATTCATCTACAGGTGAAATTTGGACTTAAACAGAGCATCTAAATATAGAGGAAGATGCATTCCTTCATGCAAATGAAGAGACCTACGGGTCTATAAACTGTGAGTGGATCCTTTCTAGAGTAGTGAGCGAAGGAAGAAGAATAAGGTGATCCTCTCCACCGGTAGTGAGCCAGAGAGAGAGAAACAGGGAGTGACCCTTGAGAAAGCAGTGAGATGACCCTAAACCTTGTAAAGGCAGTGAGCCTGGGATAGAGTGACTGTGCCCGAACCTTGAAATCCACAGCTTGTGAAGTTTAGTGGAATTTGGTACGACTGACAACCTGTCGGTGTATGCTCCTTGGACGTAGCCCTTAGCGGTGAACCAAGTAAAAATTGTTGTGTCCTGTGCTTTCTTTACTTTCTGTTTATATTGTGCAACGGGAAAGAGAGAGAAGAGTGTTTTTCTTAACAGCGAAACAAGATCAGAACAGGATTTAATTTGAAATTAGTCATACCCTGATTCACCCCCCCCCCCCCTCTCAGGGTATTCAGCCTTGTAGACCTAACATTTGTAGAGGACCTTAGGAGTTGTTTTCCCTTTTTTCTATTTTTTATTTCAATTGGGCTTGTATTTTGGCCCATTTACTTTAAGTTGTACTTGTACTCAGTTTTTTAGTGGTTTTTTGTTTCCCTTTTGTGAGTTAGGACTTGGTTGGGCATGTGTGTGCGTATATGTATCCAAGAAAATTCCTCCCACTTGAATGTTGACACCTTCGGTGCTATTCGCCAGCCCCTGACCTTTGGGTGGCAGGCTAGGGGTAGTCACAGCACAGGCCCCGGGGGACGGGTCATGACAGTGAATAAGCATTTAAGGTAATTATTTCATCACTAAAAATTAAAATTAAATTATAATGATAAAAAAATAAATATTATTGAAAATAAATATTTATAACTATAAAAAATTGTTTTTATCTCTTTCACAAAATATTATAGATATTAAAATCAAGATACATGTTTGATTTTGCCTTTTATTTAAATATTATTAAGGTCAAAATCAAAGATATACAGAAAAAATGTCATGTTTTTTAATTTTGGATGGTTATGTATAAAATGGAATCAAAAAATGAAATAAATTAATTTTTTTAATTAATTTCAAACCTTATTGCATTATTCTTAATCCCAATTAAACCATTATACATTTACTATGGTAACAAAAAGTTAATATGGTTATTATTCATATTAACCAAAAAATAAGATAACATTATTACCTCATATTAATTATGATGATTAAAAATATTTAATCCATTTTATCAAATTCAATTCACAGATGATTTAGAATTTCATTTAAAATTAATCTCATAAAACGTGAGAAAAAGAAATTTTCCAAAAATAATGTCTTTAATTATAAAAATATTTTTATACGAAATTCAGGTATAATGTTTATTATAATAAAATTTATTGAATTATTTTTAATAAAAATGGCCTTATAAAATTTTAAAACTAATCAAAAATATAATTTGACATTGTAAATACTTGAAAATAAAATATAGTTTCCAAAAAAAAAATATTTTCAATATTCATTAAAAAATAAATCTTTTTAGAAAATTATAAAAAATTAATCCTGTTATAATTTTTAAAATTTCATTTAAAAAATGATATTTTTTATCAAATAAAATTCCCAAAATATATAGAAATTAATTATAATTTTCTCTAAATAAACAATAAAACCCATTTAGGATGAAAACATATTTTTGAAGTATAAAATGAATTTACTAAAAAATCGAGTGACAATTTTCTAAGAATTAATAACTATATTTATATTGATTACTACCTTTATATATATTTCATAATGTTAGTAATCCTATTAATACTCTCAAATTTAATGTCTAGGTTATAAAAATGATATGTAAATTTTATTATTTAATGGTTTTTTTAAGCTCGTTGTTACGTATTGTATATGCTATTGAACCGAGTATTATTTTCAAATCTCAATATATTATAGTTAATTATAATAATAACGAGTTTAACAAGTCTCCACATAATCATATCAATATATAGAGAATTTTTTATCATATCATAAGTGGTTTTTATTCATGCACTATATTGATAGAGTAAAGTGGTTAAAGTTAATAAAATATCTAGAAGAAGAAGAATATGGTCATTTAAACCACAAAAGTCGTGCCTTTATCATCAAAAAATGGGTTATTTTGAAGTCATATTAAGGCTTCCACTATAATAAGTTAGATAATTGGTTGTAGAGGCATATATAATCTATGAATGGTCTTAAGAATCATCATTTAGAGTTTATCTAATATATTTTTGTTTTATAAATATATCTCTTTAATTATGATTCATGTATATTATATATCATATATTCATAACAAATTTATATGAATTTTTATAGACTTGTAAATTAAAGAGAGTATAAAAAAGAGGATTAGATTTTTGTATTAGAAATGTAATAAGGGTTATTTCATTTCATATGAGGACATGTGATCTAAATGTATCCAGTTGATTACTTTTATAATTAAAATATTTACTCTGATCCTATTGTATACATGAATCACATTTCAATATCTTATTTAGAAAGTATTTGTTTTAAATTTATATTTGAGAACAAAGGTTACTAATTTTATATGAATGATAAGTTATAAGGTTTTAGAATCATGATTAATAGTTTAAAAGGTATATATTTTGAAAATTTAATATATGAAATATAAGATAATAAGACAAAAATTAATTATGAAAACATCACTTACCATTGGAATTGTCACCTCATACATATCAATGAGGAACAAAATTAAAGACTTCCTAATTTTGTATATTTTGAATATTTTTATTATTAATTATTATATATGTATGAAAATTATTTATTAAGAAATATTACCAAAGTTACTTTTAGTGGAAAAATATAAAGTGTATGTAATCCATTTACCCTAATATATATTTATTTTTTTGTTCCCAGGATAACAAATGATAATGGTGGTTATTGATAATTTATAACTTTTATTGATTTTTATAGCTTGTATGATTAAGTATCTCTTATGAGACACAAGTTTGAAACCTTTGAAATGTTCAATATGTGTAAAAATGAGGCACATAATAAACATAGAAAAATTATTATGTTTATTTTACTATATCTAGGTGTATAATTAATACTAATAAATTTTTCATTATTTTTGTATATTTTTTAAAATTATTTTATAGGATTTTGAAATAAATTGTATGTTTTTATCTAATATTATTATTTTTTTCTATGAAAAGCCTTCAAAGGAGAAAAAACATATATATCGATCATAAACTATAAAGTTAATGGGATATGATGTTTTTTTACAACCCATACATACAAAAAAGATGAGTTTTTATGAAAATTAAAGATATTTTTATGGGGTCTATTCCATTCCAAATGGGGTCAATCCATTTACAATATCTGGTTGATGATTGATTATTAATGAGAATATGAGTTTAATAAGATTTATTAATATTGGAATAGGTTCATAAAACTTTTTCATTCCATCATTATAAAATAATTAAAAAATAATTCAATCAAAAAGAAGGTTTAGTTCCCTTAGACGCTATAGAATTTGGCTGTGAAGATGATGGAAAGTTGATGAGGAGGAAACATGACAATAGAGGATCAAAATCTAAATATTGAGAAATTTTATTATTTTTATATTGTATTTATTTCCTTCTATTAATATAAATGGTAAGATAATATATTTTATTTAATTTCTTGTATTAAACCATTTGGAATAATTCTATATGGTTGATGAGTAATATATTTTTATTATTAAATATATTTTACAAAGTTAAATAAAGGAAACATAATGATTAAATTTTATAAAAATATCTATTGATTATGTTATTAATTCTCCTCATATTGATCAATACTATGAAACCAAGTTCAATTAGAGGGATGAAAGGTTTAATACCTAATTAATATTAATATTCAATAATTATAAACATCGGTGCCTAATAAATACACTGAAACAAAGTTTGGGTTATTTTGAATCTTCAATAAAATGGGACTTGGTATTTGTTAATTTTTTTAATAAAATTGAAATATTTCTATTAGAAATAGAGAATAATAAAATTGGGTGGATTTAAAAACCTTGAAATCTATCCCATTTTAGTATTTTTAAAAATTTACTAAGTTATAGAGTTCTAGTTACAAAATTCAAAATTTTAAAATTTCATCACTTTTCATATGAGCCTACCCATACTTTCACTCTACCAACACTATTTAATATGGTTCAGACTTAAATAGCCAAAATACTACCTCGTATTGAAGAATAAATACTATAAATATATAACCCTGTGGTGTGAAATTTTTATGTCATGCACTAAGTTTGTGGAGTTATTATTAGGGATTATGGACCACGCACACTTGAATATAGGGATTGTTTTCCCAGTGGTGGAGAAAAAAATTATTTTCTAATTTCTATTTTTATTTTATTTATTTTATTTTACATATAGTAATTATTATTATACATTAATAGGTACAAAAATTGGGTTAAAAGATTCATATAAAAAGGAATAGTTGGAATAAATACACAATGGGTTAATCTTTTTTATGATCTATATACAAATCAAGATCGAATAATATCATTAATTAATTATGGTAAGGACCTAATAGAAATATTATATGTGAGTATTATGTGATTTAATATTATTGATCATTATTTCAAAAATAAATCAATCCATATCCATATGTTATAAAATAGTGAAAAAATTTATAGATTCATGATGAAAGATCCTAAATAACATATTTTTAATTTAATATAAATATATGAAAATTAAAATTTCTAGAGTTTTAGAGGATTCAATAAAGTTATAATTATTTATACTTTTTTTATGGTATATGGGATTCAAAAATTTACATAATCAATCACAACATGTGATGATCTCTTATTAAAATTTCTTACTAAATATTTACCTCTTTCTAAGATGGTGAAAATTAGGAATTAAATTTAAAACATCCAACAATAAGAAAACAAATCATTATTTGAAGAATGTGATATATTTTAATTTAATATTTGTAAATATAAACATCATGATATATATTTGTTTATCCAAATAAAAGCATTTTATGAAAATTTTATTCCTAGAACATGAATGGTTTTTGATGCCTTTACTGGAGGGAGCATAATAACGAAGTCAGTAAATAAGATTTTTTATTTTCTTTATGAAATTTCCATGAGTATTTTTAATGGATGAAAGAAAATAGATTTAATATTTTAGATTAAATCATGTGGATCAAACCACTATGTATATATTGAACCTAGAGGTTATCTAAAAACAAATTAATTACTTTAATATGGAACCAAAGGAGTAGGAAAATGTGATTTAGACTAATTATTAAAGATATATAGGAGTACATGTTTTGGTTGATTTATTATGGATTCAAACTCTATTGTATTTGGATATTGAAGAAGATATTTATATAGCATATTTAAGGGTAAAATAAAAAAGGAATACCATTTAAATATGAATTCAATTAATGATTCAAGAGTCAATAAAATTCAATATTAGGAGCCCAAATTTTATCAAAGGAAACATAAAAACCACCACTGTGTTTTCAAAAACCATGGAATCAAAATTTTCAAAATAAAAATAATGATATCATCTAAAATAGACCACAATATAAAGAAGTTAAAGTTTAAACTAATTATTTTTTTAACAACTATTTAATATGAAATAATTATAAAGTAATTATTTTATAATAATGTTTCTAAATCGATAGGCATCCATTAAAAATAGTGAAGTGTAAATGGGATAACATGCATGTCAAATGATAGATATAGTATAAAGGTAGGACTTCCTAATAATACTTAAAGGAGCCCAAAGGAGGTGGTAAATGAAATTATTGTAATAAGTAGAACGAATATTGATGAAAATATGGTTTTAAAAAACAGAAATATAGAATAAGTTCATGAAGAAAAAAGAAAAATAAGTGGATTGATTGGATTAGTTAAATAAAATAAAAAATAAAGAAAAATATTATAAAGAAGAGTTATTAAATGGAAAGAATATTTAAGTAAACCCTTAAGCTAAACCATTTTTTTGGAAAGTAAAAAAACAACAAAATAAGGTGGTAAAAATTTTATTATTCTTGGATGTTTTTAAATAGATATGGATAAATTGTTGAATATTTAGTTACCATGATAAAATATACTAATTTGTTTAAAAAAATATCACAAAAAATAAAATTATTAAATAAATAGTCATAAAAACATTATATATATAATTACTAGTAATAGTTTAAAAGAATATTCCACCAAAGTTACATGATCTATGAAATTTTATCATATCTCAAAAGATTATAGATTATGAACTTCATAAGTATTTGTGTGATATTAGTAAAATTATTGATTTGATAACATTTAAATCATTTGAAAAGTTTGGATAATGTTAGTTGAAATAAAAGATGACGGTTTTATAAAGTTCTAATCGAATAGTTAAGTATCTGAAAATAATTTTGAGATATGTGCTAATTAAAGTGGATAAATTTTATCTTTCTATATAATTATTTATTTTTGGTATATAATAAGATGTTAGATTCCATAAATCATTGAGATATAATTTCTAAAAACTAAAAAGATACTCATTGATGTTAATAATATAAAGGTTTTGTTTTAAATTGAATAAGAATAAATTTATTTTAAATTTACTCATAAATAAAATTCACTAAAACATGTTAAGCATTACAACATTATAAATGCGATGGATAAAAAAATTATTAAAGAATGTAGATGAAGATGATTTTGGAGTGAAAATAAAGAGAATCATAAATAATTTTTCATCAATGGAAGAAACTGAAAAGGATTATCTCAAACTCAAAAACACCTTAAAAATTGGGGAGAAAATTCAATTTTTGAAAAAGTAGAATGTTAAAGTTTTATTACAAAGGAGATGTTTGAAGATTTTATGAAGAATGAGTTTTTTAATATGAATATTATATAACTAAAACACTTAAATTTTTAAAAATTAGTTACTAAAGTGTTTTTATACGAGGAATATGTGGTTGAATGCAAAGTTGATGAGATGAAACCTTTACCCAAAAAAGAGATGAAAAAATAAGATAAAAAACCACAGGAAAACAAAATGTTGACATGGAAGGAGTTACCTAACACACTTATTGAATATGGTTGAAATCATGTGAAAAACTCAATATAATGAATTAAAAATGTCACTTCCTAAAAGACAACCAAGGGTAAAAGTTTGTTTTTTATTTCCTTATAGTCTTAGGAATATAAAATTTCAATTCTACAGTAAGTATAATTGGGTTCATTCATTATTTTTATAGATAAATTCCACTTTTAGTTAATTCCTTTACTAAAATAATGTGGTTGAGAATATTATAAATATTAATGTGCATAAACCATTATTAAAAGAAACATTGATCAAGCATTCTTTTTTAAAAAAATTGATAAATCAAGAATGTTTCTTAGGAATATTCCATTTCTACATGGGGTTTTACCAATTCATAGGGTTCTATTTAATTCATTTATAATACAACTAGTGACCATGTTAAATTAGAACACAGTTTAATGCCACTTTGGGATGGTCCCATTCGAAAATTACAGTTGTAAAAGAACATTCACCTGGTTTCACATTTCACACACTCTAATGTACTCTTATTTTCTCACTAGCATCCTCTCATTAAGTGATTTCTCAGTCAAATCTTAAAAAAAAGAGGTAATTATTTTTAATTTTATGTTTTAATTTCAGTTTTTTCGTTATTTTTTTTTGTTTATTCCTTTCTTGATTTTTATTTTTATTTTATTTTACATTTTTCAAAAAAAAATTATTTTATTTCGTTTTTCTTTATTTTATTTTATTTTATTTATAAATTATTTTTATCTTAAAAATAAAATAAATGATTTTATTTTTATTTTTATTCCTTTTATTTTATTTTTCTTTGATTTTATAAATTATAAATGGGGCTAAAACATGCACGAAAAACGGACTAGAACTATAGTCCAGTAATGATTGATAGAGACCGACATGATCGATATTTTATGTTAAGACTTTGACCAATGTGATTTCCATGATAAATTAATCTAGAAATCATATCTCTCTTTAGGTTTTATAATGTGGTGATGTCTTTGATCATCACTGTTGAAAATAATTATTTCACATAGTTTAGGGGGGTCAGTGTAGACTACATCGATGTTGGAGTATAAAAGTTAACTACACACATATTTTATCAACTCCAAATACCAAGATGAGGTTGAGGGTTATCAAATTAATCACTTGACCATCTCAGATTGATAATTTTTAAATTATTATATCAACATAGTGAATAAATTAAAATATATTTTTATCTACCTTATAGAGGGCTGTTTGATATATTATTTGATATTATTTTAGAGTCTACTTGGTCGATATTGATAAACAAACAATTATATGATATGTGGAAGGTAAAGGCCTAAAAGTTATACTATCTTGACTAAAAATATCTCCATTGGTTCATGACTATGATGATGTTCCTAAAAAGAGATAACATTATAGTTTGTGGACACTGATCACTTCCATTCATACAATACAAGGAAAAAGATACCCTATTCAATATTTTGAATTTTATATTATAGAATATTCTTGGTATGGAAACCAAATATCATGGGTATATCTTGATTGGATGGTTTGTCGCTTTCATAGCTAGGGTGTTTGGCTATTAGGATAAGTTGGAGCTATTCGACACTGTAAGCCCAATAAAGGTGATGGATAAGGAGATGACTTGTTACCACATAAGTAAACTACTAGTAGTTTTAAAGATTTTGGATAAGAAATAACTGGATAAGGACTACCCAAGGTAGTATATTCTTTATCTTAAATATCATCCTCAATAGTTGGATCCATCACATCATCCCTAGTCTACACCAAGATCATTTTAGTACTTAGTTAACCTCTTCATGACGGTGACTATACATCTATTTCAAGTACCTCTACTGAAGCAACATAAACATTATATATAAAATTACATCATTTTAGATGAATATTAAATACATATAATAACAATACATTCCCCATAACTATAAAGGTTTAGTGTCTTCAGATACTAGATACATAATCATCTTATTTCATGGAAGATCATCAAAATCTCCTAAATAATTATTCTCATATAGTAAACATCTTAGACATACCCATCTTAAAAAATTTCATTATAACTTGGGGAAAATGGAAACATAAGAAATAGTGATCTTGAAGGATTGGTAAGGGTAAATATTTGAGATATCAATCTATGACTACAAGGGATAATAAGATAAATATAAGGGTATGAGAACATGATCATAGCTTATGAAAGTAATACCTAATCAGTCAAAGATCTTTAATCAGTAATCAAGGAATTAGACTTTTTCAAAACAAAATACATAGGTCATAAGAGTGTGGAAACATCAATATTCAATCATGATCCATGAGAAAATAACATAAGTATAAGACATAGGTTTTTAGCATACACTTAAGTATAGAAAATCATTTCCTTAGTCAAGATTCACTTCAAATATAATCATACTTGAAAAATTCTTATAGTGGACTAGGTTTACTCCCCATTCCATCATTTACATATTCAAGGTTCACTCCCAAGACTATGAAAGTATATACAGTCCCTTTTTGAAATAGGTTCACTCCCCATTCTAGTCCATATTATCTTATGATATATCATTCTTTACCCAATGTATTAGAGGGATATATAATTATGGGCCACCCTTTATATAATGAAAACCATAGATATGACAAAATCAGGATTATAAAAACATTCATCATTTCATCATCAAATAACCCACAAAAATGAAATGGGTTTCATAAAAATTTTATCATTTCATCATACCATAACCCATGGAAAATAAATGGGCTTCATAAAACTTTCATTATAACTTAATTAAACCATCAGAAAGAAACAATTTTCATATATTCATCCATAAATAATTTTCATTATAAAAAATATTGATAAATAAAATGGATTGTATCATAAGATCATATACCCAGTGAAGCATATAAAAACTTAAAGGATGTTAACATAGATAAAAAATACCTTTAAAATAATATTTTCACATTTCTCTAAAAATAGTAAAAAAAATTATTTTATTTCGGTATCTTTAAAAAATAAAAATTCCAAAAAGAAAATTTAAAATAAACATAAAAACATGTAAAATAATCTTTAAATCAAATATTAGTTATGATAGTTGGAAAATTCATTCATTTGGTAAACGTTAAACCAAGATTCTTTTCCCCCCATTGGTAAAAAGTCAAAAGTGCCTCATTTGAAAAAATATAAGAATATATCTTTTAAAAAATTAAAAATAAAGTTAAATATCGTAGAAAATTACCTTAAATAATTATTTTATTATAGAAAAGATCATTCTGCAAAACATTTTAAGGAAAATGTACATGGAATAAAAAGTTCTCCGACCAAAGAGGAAATAAGGTCAACTTTTCTTAAAAACATTTTCTCAATCATTTTAAGTAAAAAATAGAGTAAATAGTAATATTACATAAAAATTCCATTAATAAAAATAAGGGAATAAAATATATTGTGTTTAAAGGATAATATTCATATAATTTTCCTCAATATAAATTTAGTATATACAATCTTAAAAAAAATGATATTGTAATATAAAACCGTACCTAAATCCTCATCTTTCTTATTACACATTAAAATATCTTCTATAATAAATATATATTTATTATAAATCTATTAAAAACAATGTTCAAACATAAAATACTATTTACATCTTTTTATAACTTCTAATTATTCATTTATTAACGATTATTTATTAAAGTGGTCATTCTGGTGAAAACTGGTCTATTTTCCATGAATGTTTTGGTTTAAAGGTTATATTCCTTGAACCTCAATCATGTTTTCATCATCTAAAGAACCTAATTCATGTAATAATTATCATATTTATTCATTATATACATATTTATAATCATTCATATAAATCGACGATGAAAAATTAATTACATCACATTATGGAAATGGATGTTCGTATGTACGCATGAGTGATGTTTCCACTTTTCGATGCATAGAATGAAAGGAATATAAAAAATAATTCACAGTTTTAAAACCATAATTATAAAATAAATATATATTAAATATATTCTTATTACCATCCATGTAAATAGTAAAATAAAGATGAATCATGTCACTTCGTGGAGGTGGTAGTTCACACATACACGTGAGCGATATTATCATTTTACAATGGATGGGAAAGAGATAGAAAATGAATATAATATTAAAATAAAAAACATATATTTATATTATATATAATTATTACATCATTTTTATATGGTTATAGAATATTTTAATTGGGTTTAAGAATAAAAAAACATGAAAAAGTTTTGGTAAGAACATATACCTCTTCTTCGACTATCATCCTTTGAAAATCTCCTTAAGAATTTGTGGATGTGTTTTTTGGTAATAAAAACACCTCAAGGTCATGGATAAATATGTGTTTAGAGTATATAAATATATATTGGTTGATAAAAAGGGATCAAATGGTTCGTATAAGAAAGAAGAGGAGGTTTCCTTTTATAAGTGAGGCAAGTGGCACTCCTGTAAATACTTAAAATATTAAAATATACTAAAGTCATATACAAGTGAAAGTGGGATAAAAGTAGAAACAATTAGACTATAATATAATTTTGGGTCTAAATATACTTAAAAATGGGATTTATACAAGTTTTAATGTTATTTTATCCCCTATCTCTTTCATTTAATCCTTTATTGAAACTTTTATCATTTACCGTACTAATGAATTTTTACCTAAGTTACTATTCATAATGAAAAAAAATGAAATTAACCTCATTAATAAATTTAAAAATTATAATTAAAATTATTGAAAAAACAAATTTAGATTAAATTTATATAAACTTTGGAAATTTAATTTAAAATAAGTGTGCAAAACACAACGAAACCGGTTTTAAGAAAAATGAATTTTTAAGCATAAATTTGAATTTATTATTATAACTATCCTTATAAAAATCATTAAATTAATGTTAAAATATTTTATTTAATATATTATATAATTATTTAATTAAAATAATTCATCAATAGTGATTAGTTTAATTTATTAATATAAAAACACCTTACACACATAAAAGAAATTTTTAAGAAAACATTTCTTTTTTACCTTAAAATAATTTTATTTTCATTTATAACTGGTTGATAATCAGTGAATTCATTTTATAAATTTTCAAAAAAAATATTTAATAATTTATTTAACCCTATTCATACCAATAAATCCAATTTTTAAGTGCTAACAATCAAATTTAATAATAATATATGAAAATTATATCACGATTTTTTTAAACTCAGTGTTTCATGTAAAGAAATCTATCAAAGATATCAAAAATATTTAAAGAGAAATATTTCATCATATATAAAGTTGTTACATTATTAAAAATTATAATAATTTCATCCTTTAAATTATATCACTTAAAAATAAATAATTGAGGAAACTTCTTTCTCATCACATCCTTCGGGTCCTAGTGGCTTCCTCAAATTTATGGTTTAACTACAAAAACATTATCTTACTGAGTGGTCTTGTTCCACATTTCTTTCTATCTTAAATACAAGATATACACTAGTTGTTACTTATAATAATGATCATGGTATAGTGGTATAAACTTTGAGCTCAATACATGTGAAGGATTGGGTATGTACTTCCTTAGTAGAGATACATGGAACACATCATGAACTTGAAAGAGATTCAATAGAAGCACATAGCTATAATCAACATTCTTGATATGATAAAGAATTTAAAATGAACTGATATATCTAGTTATCTTCTGGAACTTCTATAAAAATATCATAACCATCTTCCAAGGAGATATTCATTGGAATACCTTTTCACCAACTTCATACTCTAGATCTCACCAAAGATTGGCATCAAAACTTTTTTATCAACTCGGAGTTTCCTTGATGTGGTGATGAATAGTCCAAACCTTATATATTATTTCCTTAGATAGATCAGGTCCCAATAGTTTTAATTCTCCAACTTCATCCAAACACATTAGAGTTTGTAACTTCCTTCCATATAGAGCTTCATAAGGAGTCATCTGAATACTTGAGTGAAAGTTATTGTTGTAAGAAAACCCAATTGTATAAAGGTTTTTATCCCAACCACATTTGAAATATATATAACAATAACTCAAAATATATTTTGGGTTTTTAATGGCCCTCTAATATTGACAATATTTATGTTGATAATATGAAGTTATAATTTTCAACTCTGTATTCAATGTTTTTTGAAGACTTGTCCAGAACTTTGAGGTAAATCTCAGATTATATCCAATAAAATAGAATGTGGTACCCCATGAAACCTTACCACTTCCTTAATGTATATCATAGTAATATGATCAAGACATAAATATTATTTAATTGTAATTAAATGTGATTACTTTTTAAGGTGATCAACTACAACCCAAATAGCATTATGGCCTTTTGATGTTTTGGGGATTCTAATGAAGAAATCATTGGTAGTGTTTTCCAATTTTAATTTCAGTATGGTTAATGGTTGTAACATATCCTTATACACCATCCATAACTTATATACATATTAGGAATAAATATACATACTCCATAATATTCATTTTCATGTTTTCCCATAAAAAATACTCTTTCATATCTCTATACATATTTGTACTTACAGGATTAATAGAGAATGATAAACTATGGGATTGGTTTGATAGATCCTTCTTTAAATATAATATTTATGGGACACATACCTAGTTCTTTTACCTTATCATTTCATCATAATCATGGTTGAAACTGGTAAAATTTCTCACCTTCTACTTTAATTCCACATCTTCCTTTTATGCCTCTTTAATATTCACTTAGATGGACAGTGTAACATTGATCTAAGAATAATATATTCTGACCGCATTTCTAATGATTTTAAGATCCATCTTCTTAAAATTCGTAAGTATTGGATCTCTTTTAATCCACTTTATGGATAACCTCTCATGGTATTTCCAACTTATATCATTGACCACCATGTTTTTCTACCCATATTGGTAATGTATTGAGCAGTCATAATCTGCATTCAACTCCAACCATCTCCTTTAGTGTGTATTAAACTCTTTATATGTGAATTTATAATTACATATTTAATAATTATTATACATATCACATATTTCACAATAAATATAATCCTCTAATATTTTTGATGGAAAAATTACCACATCCAACTCTAAGTCATGAGTTAGGTAATTTTACTCATGAATTTTTAATTTGTATAAGGCATAATAAATCACCATATCATTCTACATGAGGATGCATCAAAGTCCCTTATTCAATTCATCAATATAGATCACAAACCATTCTCTACTACACCATAGGTTCACTGACAAACCTTCTTTTTAACTCATTTACATTTTCTTCACATTCATTGGTCAAAAGGAACTTTTATCCCTTACATGTTAACTTAGTTAAGGGATTAAATATGCATGAGAAATTTTTTACAGTCATTTATCATATATATCAAACCCAATAAAACTATGGATATTTGTCACAATGGTTGGCCTACCCATTTCTCAATAAATTACATCTTTGAAGGATCCACCAATATACCCTCGCTTGATATTTTATAAGCCAAGAATGAAACTTTTATAGCTATAATTCACAATTTAAAAATATGTAATACAATGTATCTTTACTAAGGTCATTAACACCATCATCAAATGATATTCATGCTTCTCCTTTATCATGTAATATATAAGAACATCAGCTATAATGAAAGCCACAAACTAATCAAGGTAACCTCTAAAGACTCTATTCATTAAATCTATGAATATACTAGGGGAATTAGTATTTCTAAATGGAATCACTATAAATTATTAATGGAAATAACTCATACAGAGGGTTTTATTGGGTATATCATCCTTATTGTAAAATAATTGATGATATCCAGAAATAATTTCAAATTTGTATAATTTTTTATCTCCACTTAGTTGATAAAACAAGTCATCAATATAAGGTAGAGGATACTTGTTCCTGATATTGATCATATTATGTTCCCAAGAATCAATGAAATGATGAACTGACCCATTTTCTTCTTAATAAAAATAAAAATGTTAACTCCATGGAGACACACTCAAGTATATGATTCCCTTATTAGGATTTTCTAGGAGTAATTGACTCATACATAGTGGTTATTTACTCTTACAAATTGAATATTCAATAAAATCATGAATCTTACAAAATGAATAATGACACTTATGAAATTATGATTGAATATTATGTTTCAAAATATCGTATTCTTTTGTTTATTGGTAGAATTTTAGAGTTTTTTTTTAAATATTATTTTCACAAAAGGTGCATTTTCAGTAGTTATGAATTTCTAAAATTATCAGAGTTTAATTTTACATTTTATTTTTACATTACATAGACTATTTCTTATTAAAATATTATCAATCTTAATCAATTTCAAATAATATAGACAAAGATATTCAAAATTAAAATAATGATATTTCAATAAGTTCAAAGAACAATTATTATGTAGATTATTATGAAGAAATTTAATGGATATAAAGATCTTAAAGATGGATATTTCAACTCTTAAGTTCTTAATTATTCAAAGATAAATTTTTAGAATGTTTACTGAGTATTTATGGATGATTATTAGTAATTGTAATCATTGATAAAATCTCAATTAACTTTATTATTCTCTTAAGTTTGAATTATTCTAATAGTTTAATTTTTACTAAATCTATAGATTCTTTTATAAATAAAAAAATATAAATGCAATGTATCACACATGATTGCAACACAAATCATTTTGAATATAAAATTTTTGCTAATTTTAGAGCTTCAATGATTTTAAATTTCCTTAACAGATTTCTCGATCTTTATCATTGTACATTCACAATGAAGGGTTCATGGTATTATTTTTAAACCAAAAACTTCATCAACATATTTCACTAGTTTAATTATTTTATTATTTCATTAGGCTAAATTGTATTTATATTGTAATATTCTATTGATTTTTAATCATTAATCTCACACACAGTTATACCTATATTAAAAATAATGTGTTGGTTATTCTATTCTAAAGAATTCATATTCACTGGTTGCGCCTTAGGTCTGGTAAAAGGAAACGGGGTTTTTATTGTTCCTTAGTGTGGTTAAAAGTGGGTTGTTTCTTCCTCCACTAAAAAATGAATTATTTTTTTATGTATTCAGGTGTAATAAATGTAGGTTTTGGGTTTTTGAATCCATGATTAAAAAAGGCATGTTGTATATAGTTTTCACTCTCCTTCAAAAGGAGGGATTTATAGTGAGGGTTTAATTTATCATTGAGTAAAGAGGTGTGAAGAGTAAATGTAGGATATTTTTGAATTTAGATAATATAAAAATACAAATATTGTCACTTTTACTTTATTTCTACATTCAATATCTACACTAGAACTGCTTTTTTGTTTAGGTTACTTAACTACTAAAACCCACATCTTAATTTAAATGTTTATTTGAGTCTATTCCCCCTGACCACCACCACCATCTAGACTCTCAACCATATCATTACTAGTATCAAGACTTATCCCCCCCCCCAATGAGTATATATATATATATAGTAATGAATAATTCCTAGGTAGGGAGTTATCCCCCTAATGGGTATGCATTATGGTCAAAGACTTTCAGTGGAACACCTTATATCTAGTATCTTGGAGTCGGTGGTTAAATTACTACATTGGTAAAAAAATACAAGATATATCATTCTATAAGATCGAATATCTTAGTATCCTTAGGATAATAGATGCATATATGATTCTCATTTACATTTGAAAATATGAAATAAAACATAAAAATTCAGTGATAAATTTCTTATTTCTTTTAGTATATCCTTAAAACCATTCAAAGTTTACTTCTTGGAACCCTAGGGAAATTAAAACATAATAAAGGGTGAGATAAGATTCTTAATAATTAAAAACTTATAGTGGAGGCTATCATAAAATAAATAAAATTTTATTAATATGGTAGACATAAAAAATAATCAAATATGTCATATAAATAATATTATGGAACAGGAATATATCCATAGATTATATAACAACATAAAAATCACATGGATAAAAAAATGGTTTTATAATGATAGAATTCATACTATTGGGCATCATAATCTTACCATTGAGGAATCATTCCAAGACATCATAACTAAAATGGTAGGGAATATGCCAAATACCTAAACTAGTTTATCTCATGAGACCTACCGATGCATTGAGGGTCTATAATGGGAATGGCCCATCACTTAATAAATCAAATTCATTCATCGTATGAAAGAAATGAATAACAATATAATACATAATCAATATAAACATTCGTATTGATAAACTAGCATATAAAATATCAATATTTTCAATAGTTAATAAATAGAATAGCATTATCATAGGAAATCTAGAAAAATAAGGTAGATAATCTCATTAGAGTATATCCCCATTGAATCATAACATCCATTAAGTTATATTTACGTATATGAAAAATATTTTTTACAAACACATTAGAAAGTCACTTTGATATTAGTAAGAAATATCCTTTTAATTTAAAAAACATTTTAAAAATAAAAATTTATAGAATAATTAGGATAGGATTTTCTTTGAAAAAATGTGGAAACCATTATAGGAAAACTGATAAAGAATAATGGAAGTGATTTTGGGAAAATTTGGTTGTGTGATAAATATTAAAAAACAATCTTTCCCCACTTTATAATGAATCAAAAGTGTGTGGTAATAGAGAAAGTTTAAAAATATTGTTTTTAATCATTTGTAAATAAAGTAAAAAATACCTTTTGAAATAATTTATATTAAATAATAACTTCCATAAAACAATTTTTAAGAACATGGACATCAAAGAAAAATATCACCGACCAAAGAGGAAAAATAAGGCCAGTTTTTCTTAAAAACATCCCTTCATCATTTTGACTACCAAAGAGAGTAAAATAAAATTAAAACATGAAAAAACCATAAATAAGTATAGTAGAAGAAAAAAATGTGTTTTAAGATATTATAATCTTATAATTTCTCCCAACAGAAACTTAAACCTTAATAATCCTGAATAAAAATGAGAATGAAAAATAAACCCTTGCCTGGAACATTCATTGGGTCAGACATGATCTAATATCCTTTAAAATAAATTTATACTTATTATAAATATATATCAGAATAATATTTTTATTTATATTACTAGATACTATTAATTAATAATTTCTTTATGTCTATTTATTAATAATTTATTGTTAAAATCAATATTTGAGTGTTAACTGTTCTGGTTTCCATATATATTTAAGTCAGATGGTTCCAGTCATTGTACCTTAGTCATGATTTTATCATATCAAGAATATTAAATATATTATAATTATAAATTTTATACATTCAATATACATTTATAAAAATCCATTAAAATGGTCATGAAAAATGAAATACAACGTTTCATAAAGACGGTAGTTCGTGTGTATGCATAAGCAACGTTTTCATTTTTTAAATGGATGAAAATGAAATAAAGTAGATAAAGGTTTTACTTTATAAAATCATAATAATAATATAAATATCATATTTATTCATTAAATTCATCCTCATAACTATCCATATAGGTTAGAAATGAAAAATTAATCGCATCACTTCATGGATGTGGTAGTCCACACGAACGCATGATCAGCTTTAGAAGTTTTCAACGGATGGAATGTAAGAAGGTATTTAATTTATTATATTTCTATAATCATAATAATTTCATAAAAAAATATCTTAATTAATTCCATTTTTATAACCATCCATGTGTGGAAGTGATGAAAAATTAAATACATCACTTCATCGAGGTGGTAGCCCACATATATGCATGAGTGGCGTTTTCATTTCCCATATAGTGGAAAAAGAGATAAAAAATTATTATATGATAAAAATAATAACATTTAATTATATTATAGATATGGATTTAATTATCTAAAAAATTTATGATAGTTTTTATGGATGTGGAAGAGGAAATAAACATGAAAGAACTCAGTTCAGATTTAAACCTCTTCTTTGGAAAACATCCTTTTGCGTACTCCTTAAGCCTTCTTAGGTTGGTTTTTAGTGATACTGGGACACCTAATACAAATGAAAAGAAGTTAGAAATGGATTTGGGTAGGTATTTTAAGATCTAGAGTGATAAATTTTGTGAACGAGTGATGAGAGTGGGTGCCCTTTTATACGTGATGGGAGTGGAACACTTATAAATATTATTAACTTTTAAATATTATAAGAATATTACTCATAGAAAATTGGAACTAAAATAATTCAATTTAGAATATAATATGATAAAGGTTGAAATATCCTCATACAATAATAATTAATATGAGATTTTGTGGCCTTATCATAATGTTTTAACCTTAATTAACTTGTTTTACCCATTTACCATGGTGACAACATTTTTACCATTATTACTATTTATAATAACCAAAAATTAAATTAACCTAATAAATAAATTTGAAACTAATAATTACAAATATGAGATTAATTTTAAAATATTCAGTTTACAAAAATTTTATAAATTAATTTCAATATAAATTCACAAAACGTGATGAAAAACTATTTTTTCAATGTCTTTTTTAAGCATAAAAATAATCTTAAAAACCAAAGAAATATAATTTTTATTCCTAGGGACTTAATTAGATTATTTTTAATAAAGGGGTTATTTTGTTTCTTTAAAACTAAATCCAAAATATAATGATACTTTTAAATTTATTTATTTAAATAAAATAAACTACAATTTTGTAAAAAACGTCATTTTTCAATATTCACCCAAAAATCAACTATTTCAGAAAATTACAAAAGAATCACCATATGATAAATTTGTGATTATAAAATAAAAAATTATATCCATTTAATATTATTAAAATTCTAAAATTTATAAATTTTTATTTTAAATATAACTATGAATTATTTCTAATAAAATTATAAAATAATAGAATGTGCATTGGGAAATAGTTTGGGATGTGGTGTTTACCTATTATAAGATGATCTCATGTATTAAATTATCCCCTACTAAATAATTTCATCCTAAAAATTTGATAAAATTAAATTCTTAAATAAAATTGGGTAATTATTTCTCATAGATTCTTCAGGCTCCCATGTCACCACCTCTAGCTTGCAATTTATCCAAAGAAACTTCACTAGTCAAGTTATCTGATTCCATAACACATTCTATCTAGTGTCAAGAATTTAAATAGGGTATTAATTATAAGATAATTTTGGTTCCAACACTATTCCCTCGAAGGTGAGTATATGTATTAGATATATCTTGTATTTTATTAATAAATAAACATGGAAGACATCATGTATTTTAGAGAGTTTGGATGGTATAGCTAATCTGTTATCTACAACTATAATTATTTCTAAAATTTTAAAAGGAATAATGTAATCAGTGCTTCACTTCCCCTTTTTATCGAATATTATAACTCCTTTCCATGGAAAAACTTTTAATAAAACTAGATCCCCCACTTGAAATTCAGGATCCTTCCTTCAATTATCGGCAAAGAACTTGTGCCTATTTTGAGCTTATTTGATATGATTTTAAATAGCCTGTATTTTTACAGATGAATCCTAGATAGTTCTGGTCCTACTAGCTTCATTTCTCCAACTTCTTCCCAATAAGTTGTATTATGACATTTTTTTAGGGAAATTCTTCATAAAATTCCATCTAGATGCTTGAATCAAAGATATTGTTATATGAAAATTATAACAGTGGTATATACTGATCCCATATGCCTTGAAATTAAAGTGAGAAGTACGCCAGCATATCTTCAAGTGTATAAATATTCCTTTCATACTTTCTATAATTTTGAGGAAGATAGGTGGTTCTTAAATGAATCTTGATATTGACAGCCTCCTGAAGACACCTCTAAAACGTTTTTGTGAACTGAGGGTCATGAAAAAAATACAATTTATAAAAGCACAACCTTATGTTTTACAACATTATCAATATAGATCTGGGAAATACACTCAAGGGGAATATCTTCCATTACTATTAGGAAATGTGTGGACTTTGAAAGGTAGTAAACAATGACCCATACTGAATCATTATTACTAGGATTAATCAAAATTCTAGTATAAAAGTCCATTATAACATTATCTTGCTTCTATTTTGTTATAGACATAGGTTGGATGACTCCCTTAGGATATTTTCATTCAGCCTTTTCCTACTGGAACAACTTGAAACTAGGCTCATGACCTGCAATTTCCTACTTCATACCATCTATCATGACCCAACCCATGCCAAGGCTCGAGCCGCAAATTCCCCAAGCCCACCTCCATAAGACAGGGGTGGCGACAAGTGCTGAAGGCACATAAAACATAGGGAGGAATTTTCCTAATACTCCTTTACACACACAAGCAGCTAACTCAATTCAAAACTATAGATAAAAGGAAAAGATACAACACTAATATATATAAACCACTAATATGCATCGTCCTCTAAATAGCACAAGTATATAAAAGTAAACTGAAAGGTAAAAGGGGTAAAAATACATGCCCGACCATAAAAGTGCTGCAACCTGACAACAAGTGGAAAAGTAAAATACTAGAGAGAGCCCCGCTCCTGGATCCCAAGATATGACCACCACACATAGTCCAAGCACCCTGTATCCCTAATCTCCTCTGATGTCATGATCAACTTGTCCATCTTCTGCATAATGCATGACATGTGCAGGAAAATCCCATGAAGGGGTGAGTACAAAAAACATAGTATGATTCCCCAAAAAGGTAAAGGGGGAGTCGTAAGAGATAATCTAAAAAAGAAAATAGTATCTAGGATAAGGTACAGTAAAAGAAGTGTATCCCAACCTAACAAGATTGTGAAGTAATCTCATCCAAACACAAGGAGCTAGAAATAATGAGAAGATGAACTTCTCGTTGAGTCTTCGCTACCTATAGTAGGAGAGTAGACTCGTCTAACCACAATAAGCTAGACACAAAAATCACATGGCATACCCCACGCATATTTGCCTCTCCTGGAAGGAGAGTATCTAAACCCCAAGGAGTGGGCACTGAAATATGATATATATATATATATATATATATTCTTAGTCAAAGAAACCCAAACGAGAGAGTAAGGGGATCTACATCTCACATCTCATTAAAAGAATAAGAGTCAAAAAAAATCCTAGAAGTAACCACCAGTGATGATCATCATCCCACACATCTTCTCTGAACTAAAAGTTAAAGGGACTCAATCACTACACCATGATACTATTCACTTTTGGTGGCACTGACTTGCCCTCATGGTTTTAGGTCTCATCACAAGGATGCATTTTAGTGGGAAAAGTGTCCCACTTTCCCAATAGTATAAAGTCACATAAAACGATGTCTCTTTACTATACTGAATAATCAATAGATCATGTCATAAGTCGATGGACACCCACTTCCCAGCCCAGCTAGAGGTATGCCCAGATCTATCAATAGGGACCCACTTCCCAGCCCAGATAAAGGTACTCTCGAATCTATTGATGTGGAACCACTACCCATTGGTATGCCGAGAATTGTTATGGCCATCCCTAGTGGATGTTACCTCTTGGGTAGAACTAAGGAACATTGGTTATCCATGTTAGATAATATCTCTCTGAAGAACGCTATTATAGTCATTGGGTGCTTCCTTGGATAGTAATCACACCTGGATCATCTCGCATCATAACTCATAAGACACTAAAGAGGGAACATTTGTGTACTATGTATAAAAACACTCAGGATAGGCTACTCACATTCCAAAATCTGAGTTCAAAATAAGGAGTTACGAGAGATAGAAGATTCATAAAGTATTACATGGTTCATGTGGGGCTTGCACAACGTGTGGCCCTGTGTTATTATATGGCCATGTACCTAACCATAATATGGTATTAAACAAAATCAAGTACCCCTAGGCATGCCAAGGTACTCCCAGAGTACATGGAACTTCTATTTATAAGGAAGATGAGTGCATGATGCTCGTCATTGATCTGGAGGGTCAAAAATTTAACTTACTAAAATGCCTCTTCAAACTTCCCCAACACATTTGACCGCATCTCTTAATACATCTTCTCCACTCACACAAGAGTGGATGGTGACCCAATCCATGGTTTCTCTTCAAACATAGAATAAGGATCTTCCAAATATATTTTTTCATTTTTCTGAATTTAATGATATCACAAAGAAGACTCTGCACATTTAAACTGATCACACAATCATAATCCTTGCGAAAAAGCACGTGAGGTAGAATATTCACTCACCCCAATCAGACATCAGATGAAAAAGTCACAAGTCACCACATTATGCTCGAAATACATCCTAGGATGCCCATTCCTCGATCACAAAACAATTATATGGATTTTTATATTTCAATCCTTATGGAAAAACACACAGGATTGACTACTTGATCATCTGAAACTAATACCCGGTGAGAAAGTTACATTTCACCACAAAGTGTGTGAACTAGGGCCCATGTTCATACACCTATACATTATTTTAAACACCCAAAATTCATCTATAAAAGTTCTCCAAAGGACCGGGATCTCGCCGGTACTGATGGTGTGTTAATCCAATATTTCGTTTACAAGATAGGTTTGAACAAGAACCCCGAATAATAATAAACATTATATTATTACTAAACTTAAGAATTTTGGGAAACTGAATAGATAAACTAAGACTTAAAAGTATTTAACCAGTATTAAGAGATCCTTCTTGATGAGAGGGTTGCATGGCCGCAAACGGTGCATCAATCAGATACTCAGTTTAGGAGAAAAGGGTATTTAAATGGTCTTGGCCAGATTTGAACTGGTCTATCCCACTCTGGCCAGACAAAACTCCCTAGGCCTACTCAGTCTTCTCCATGTCCCATTCCACCACTCTGTGGCCCAGAACACTCCCGCATCAGCCCTTCATCCCACTCTTGGCCCATGGTCCACTCCAGTTCGCTCCATTCCAGCTGCACTTCCGGCCTCGGTTGCCTTGCGTCAACACGGCAACCCTGTGAACCCCAACCCTTGTCGGCCCTCGGTCCACCCACCTAACCACGATGCGGCTCTACTAGTATCCCTCATAACCCACCATCCCACCCCATAGCTTCTATGCACTGTTCACCTCTCTAAATCATTGAATCTACATGCCCAGTCACTTACCAGCTCCGCCTCACCACACCAACATTAGACCCCGCTCCAGCCTCACATGCTACCCTCGACAGTCGCCATGCACTGCCTCCACTGATCATCCTTGCTCTGTTCGTCCCTTTCATATACCACTGCAACCACACCAATCACCAAAAAATTAATCCAAGTTAGTTTTTGGAATCCTTGGGATGAGATCTTCACAGCACCAACCTCAGATCGACAATCCATTGGTGTTTAGACGTGTCTAAAAGTAAGAGATTATTATCCATGAAGAACATATGAAGAATGGGAAAAAATTATAGGATTTAAAACACGGATTTATGGTGATGTTAGTTAAGACTTAGTTGATTGATAAATAAGATGAATAAACTAACAAAAATAGTTTATTTCTCGAAAAGAAACTTCAAATTGAGATAAATTTTAAGGATCTTACCTCTATTGGATCGCTCTCCATTGATGATGAGTCCATTGCGATCCCCCTTCAATGCACCAAGGTTTTGGCTTAGACTGCTCATCAATACAATAAAGAACGGGATGAAGAACATTTGAGAGATATAGAGATAGGAGAGAGAGGGAGAGAGAGTATTAGGTCTAACCCTAATCATAAACTCTTAAACTTCTATTTATAGAAACACCACTCGGTGCAGAATCCAAAATTCCTATACCCTCTCATTTTATGTCGCACCTAGGAAAAACACCACTTTCCAAACTCAACAGCGATCTCAGTTTTTCAATCTGAGTCTCCATTCAAAATTTATTTTATTCGGTGTTCGAGATAAAATAATTAAGTTTAATTATTTTATTTATGACTTTTCCCCTCGGTTAATTTTCCCACAGAAGTCCGGCACCGAAAAAAATTATGCCCCACCTAGGTTATACGCCACATTCGGAACTCAACTGTGGCCTTAGATTTCTGATTCGAGCTAAATTTTGATATTTGTCCCACTCCTTTCGCATGAATAGTATAAAATATACTTAATATTTTTGTATAATTTATTTTGGGCACACCGGGCCTCGGAATTGCACGTTGTCTTAACTTCTAAATCTAGAAATATATGAATAAATATTCCAAAGTCTTACAAGGAAAAAACCAGGTCTCTAAATCATTTCCTCCTTCAAGATTTTCATCCCCCAAAAACAACTAGGGAAACAACTCAGGATATTGAGATCACACTTGTATCTCCCACTCCCAGGAAAACTTACATGTTTTCATACTGGTAGAGCATGCAAACTAAAGGGATGTTCTATCCTTATAAGGTCTACTCCTATAGATGACATGCATAGGAACATGCACATATCTCCTTAGTTGCAACACGTGGGAGACTTTATGTGCCCACTATAGATATTGGGGATAAAGTAAGGTGGTATGAAACCTATACATCCCTCTAAATGATCTTGAAAGGACTAAAGAAACTTAGGTGATAGTGTGCCTTCCTGGCCAAACCCTTATATCCCACATCACAACTAGAATCCTTACTTGTTCCTGGAATAGGGTCCCATGATTCCCTCTTTCAAAAAATCAATATGGTGAAACACATAAGGATATCTGGTCACATAGGATTTCACAGTAGAAATATCACAACTAAGACTGTATTATAAGATTAATAAGCAAAGGAGTCAACACCCTTGACTGAAGAAAACTATACCCTCCTACTTCACCAGGGTCAGCTATAGGGAAGCTAACTACTCTGAAGCTTCCCACACTAAGAGAGCCTTGGACTTCCTACTAAGGTAATTTGCTACAATTTTTCCCTTTCTCATATTATATATTATCTCAAATTCGTAGTCCTGTAGGATGTTCAACCAGCATCACCTCCTCGGGTTCAAGTCTCTCTAGGTGAAGATGTACCTGATACATTGGTGGTCTATGAAAGCAATAAAGAACTCTCCCATAAGGTAGCATATCCACATTATTAAGGCAAAGACTACCATTTATAGCACCATATAGTGAGTCATTTAGTTCTTTTCATGGGGTCCTTATCAGCTCAATCTATACTTGATAAGTGTAGTATCAAGACTTGATATTGAGCATGAAAGGTACCAAAGAACAGGTTAGGTGAGTAACTCATCCAACCGCAAGAATCTAGACACAGAAAGCACATGGAATACCCCATGTCTCTTCGCTCCCCTTGGAAGGAGAGTAATCCCCAAACTAGATACTCTACTGTGCCCACTAGAAACATCCCGAGAAAAAAGTTTCAAGAAGGAAAAAACACTGGCAAAGCTAGGACCTGCTCCAACACTCCATTGCACAACCTCACCCTGAATGCACAAGTCAGAGGTACTTATCCACCACACCTAAATACTATCCACTTTGGGTGGCACTAACTCAACCTCATGGTTTTTATCACATCACAAAAATGTGTCTCGATGGGGGAAGGACCCCTCTTCCTCATGAATTTAAAGCTACATTGAACAACACTGATATAGGGTTACACTGATGCCCTGCATCACCCTGGTAACACTTTTAGCAAGGAAAAGGTAAAAAATAGTACCGCACAGAGTGGATAACAATTTATAATATAGGAAGTATATGAGACACATAATGTACCTCTTATTATCTTGTGTTTTGTAGGATCATAGGCATCCAAATCTTGTGTTTTTTAACAGTTCTAAATTCTAGCTTCCTGATCCTGACATGGGATGCCTGGTGGTGGTGGAAAGACCTCATAATGTTTTCCCCCACCTCTAGTTCCTCCTGATCCTCAACCAGTATCACCTCCCTGGGGACCACCCTAATCACAGCATTGTCTCTTCAATGGTGGTCCAACTGTTGTATGGTAAGTATTCTTAGAATTTTTGGTCAGGAAATCTCATGCAATGTGACCTCGCCCATCAAAAGCATAACACTGTCCCTCCCCAAGTTGTTCCCATGCTCTATGTTTCCTCATCACTATATGACTACATGCATGAAACTGATTATGGGGAGGCCTCCTACATTAAGATCTTATCATCTGATGCATGCTAGTTGTGGAAAATGATCATCTCTGTCATGATTACTACCACAACCAAATCTATGGCGTTCGTATGACAGAAATGTCTTTATCAGCAGTGCCTTCTTCAGCACCCCGACATGGGTGGGGATACAAAAGGGTACTATAATAGCACAGATCTCTTTGTGGAGTCCCTTCTCAAACCTCTATGCTCATAATTATCCTTTATGGATCATGTCAGTAGAGTATCATGCAAGGGCTGTGAACCTAGTCACATACTTAGTCAATGTCATCCCTCCCTGCTGAAATTGTAGGAGCTCCTGAAGTCGAACGGAGTGCAAAAAGGAGGGTTATCACTCCACACATAATAGATACTAGAATTCATCCCATGAGAGTGCTGACTCATCTAGTATCTGAGTAACCAAGATCCACCAATTCCCAGTTGTTTTGTGGAAAAGGATGGATGCCAAATCTACCATCAGATCTGTCAGTATCCATTCAAGCTAGAAGAGGTGGACCACCGACTCTAGCCAAACCTCTACTATCTATGGTTATGGATCACTGTAGAACCCCAGTGATCTCTGGTTCTAGAACTTGAGAAGTGCGCTCAGCCAACTCATGTCCTCATCCCACTATGTTAGGTTTGTCTACTTCTCAATGGGCGGAGGTTCTTCTACCTAATCACCTCAAGAAAGGGTATTGTATGATGGGTCCTGAACTAAGGTATTGTCACTCAAAGGGTCTTCGTCAGGAACAGAGTTGGTATCCTAATTGGCTGTTATCTCAAAGATATCCTAAGTGTTATCAAGGATTTCTGTGGTCAAATGAGCATATATATATATATATATATATATATATATATTAACAACATTGGGGAGCTGACTCAAGAAGGACATTCAAAGACTCAATCCTATATGATGCATGTATCATTGTTCCCTTTAACAACTTCCATAGGGTGTTAAGTCGACAAATGGGTAATTAGGGTCCTGGTTAATGGATATGTCGGCCACCTATACCATCAATAGATTCACTAGCCTAGGATCCACTCTCGAGATACTTGGACACATTTTCCCTAAACCTAACCAAGACCTTTTTAGGGAAATTTTTGAACAATGTCCCAAGGTTCGAACAACCTTTGATACCCCTTTGTCACAACCCAACCCACGTCGGGGATTGAGCCACAACTACCCCAAGCCTGCATCTATAGGAAAGTGGGAGGTGACAAGAGCCAAAGGCACAAAAAACTCAGGGAGGCCTTTGCCTAAGAATCTTGTACACACACACGTAGCCAACTCAATGCAAAAGTGTATAGTAAAAAGGAAAAGATATAGTGCTACTATATATAACCCATAAATATGCATCGACCTCTAAACAGTACAAGTACAAAAAAGTAAATTGAAAGAGAGAAAAGGGGGAAATACATGCCCATCTAGAAAAGTTTCATAACCCGGAAAAAAGTGGAAAATTAAAATATTTGAGAGATCCCCACTCCTATATCCCAAGCTATAACCACCACATGCGGTCCAAGAACCCCGTATCCCAAAGCTCCTCTGATTTCACAATCAACTTTTCTATTGTCTATATAAGTCAAGACACATGCGAGCAAATCCAATGTAGGGGTGAGTATAAAAATAATCCGTAGGATGCCCCAAAAAGGTGAAGGGGATCCATAAAAGATACTCTGAAAAGGAAAACATTGGATAGGAAAAGGTATAGTAAAAGAAGTGTAACTCAACCCTTTGAGAGAGTGAAATAAGCTCATCCAAACACAAGGAGCTAGAAATGGTGAGAAGAAAAAATTATTGTCGAGTCTTCGCTACCTAGACTGGGAGAGTAAACTCATCCAACCATAAGAAGCTAGATATAGAAAGCATGTGGAATACCCCACACATATTCACCTCTCTTGTAAGTAGAGTAGCCAAAATCCTATGAGTGGGTACTTAAGCATGATATTTATATATATATACTCAGTTAAAGAAACCCAAATGAGAGAGTAAGGGGATCTTCATCTCATAGCTCAGTCAAAGAAGAAGAGTCACCAATAGTCCCAGAAGTAACCACCAACGATGCCCAGCATCTCACACGTCTTCTATGAACTACAATTCTAAGGGACTAAATCACCACACCTTGATACTATCTTCTTTGGGAGGCATTGACTCTCCCTCACAGTTTTAGTTTGCATCACAAGGATGTGTCTTGGTGGGAAAAGTGTCCCTCTTTCTCAAGAGTCAAAATTCACATCACACCATGTCTCTTCACTATTCCACACAATCGAGAGATCATATCACAAGTCAAAGGGGGCCCACTGCCCACCCGGATAAGGGTATGCCAGAATTTGTCGATGGGGACCCACTGTTCAGCCCACTTGGAGGTATGCCCGGAACTACTCTGGTCATCCCTAGTGGAAGTTACCTCTTGCAAAGCACCAAAGAACATTGTCCATCCCTACTGGATGGTATCTCTTGAAAGAACGTTTCTACAGTCATTAGGTGCTACCCCAGATAGGTTTCACACCCGAAACATCTCACATCGTAACTTATAAGCCATTATAGAGGGAACATTCACATATTATGTGAAAAAACACTCAGTATAGAACACTCTCAAGCCAAAATCCATGTTCAGAAGGAGTTATGAGATATAAAATATTTGTAAAGTAGTACATAGTGTGTGTGGGTCCCACGTGATGTTTGACCCCATAGTACAAGAAAACGGTGTTTTAGTGGTCGTTTTTTCATGTCAATTTTTAAAACTGCTTCTAAATGTTTCCTTGAAAAAAATTTATCGGTGATTTTGAAAACTATCGCAAAAAACCACCGCTATATTTTTTTAAAATATTTTTTTATAATTTTTTTAAAAATTCTTCCAAAAAAATCTATAATTTTTTTAGCGGCAGGTTTTTCCAAACCGCCTCAGAATTGAAGAAAAAATATATTTATTTATTATTTATTTATTATTTATTTATTATTTATTATTTACAATCAAATATATTTTATTATTTATAATTTAAATTATTTATAATGTGTCAATTAGTAAATATTTATAATTATTAGTTAATAATACTTTTAAACAGAAAACCAATCTTCAATATGTTGAAAAACAGACTTCAGCATCAAATGACCGTAACTTCTATTCCAGGTGTCCATTTCAGTTCTACAACTAGTCAAATTGAAAATTATCAAATGAGCTAAAAACAAGTGAGATTTAAATCATGTGATAATGAAAGAAGAAAAAATATATTCTAATTTCAAAAGTCAAAAATCGAACACAAACTTTTAAAGGCCATAACTTTTAATTCGGGTGTCTGTTTAAGCTCTACCATATATCAAATAGAATCCAACGATGAGCTCTACACCATTTAGGTCTGGTACCAACTCTTTGAGTATTGTACCTCTTCTCATTCTGCCATAAAGTCCCAAAAGGCATATGAAACAGAGGTTTTAGTTGCAGACCCCGATTTCTTAACATCCAAACAGTTATAACATTCACTCCAGGTGTATGTTCGGCCTATACCACATATCATATTGAAGCTCATTTCATGATCTTTGATTTTACTGGTTGTGGCATAGCAAAAGAAGTCTTGAATCAAATTTTAAGGTCATTTTAGTATTTTTAGGGTTTTTAGAGGTTCGTAACGTTTTATGATTTATATATTTATTTATTTATTTATTCATTTATTTAAAATTTATTTATTTATTTATTATTAATTAATTAGTTAATTATTTTTTATTTATCTATTATTTATTATTTATTATTTATTTATTTATTTAATATAAATATGTATTTATTTAATTATTTATTATTTAATTATTATGTATACATTAATTATTAATTTAATTTTAATTTATTAATTAATTATTAATTAATTATTAATTATTAGTTTATTATTCATTTATTATTTTTTTATTTTTTTATTATTTATTTATTCTTTATTCATTATTTATGTATTTATTTATTATTTATTATTTATTATTTATTATTTATTATTTATTATTTATTATTTATTTATTAATTATTAATTATTTCTTATTTTTTAATAATTTATTAATTATTTATTATTTATTAATTACTAATTAATTATTCAATTTTAAATTTTAAATGTTAATATATTAATTATTAATTATTAATTATTAATTATTAATTATTAATTATTAATTATTAGTTATTATTAATAATAATTAATTAATTATTAATTATTAATTAATTATTCATCTATCTATTTATTTATTCTTTATTTTTTATTCTTTAATCATTATTATTTATTATTTATGTTTACTATTTATTATTTATTATTTATTGTTTATTATTTATTTATTCAATAATCATTATTTATTAATTATTAATTATTACATGATTAATAATTTCTTAATAATAATATTTATTTATAAATTTTTAAATATTAATTATTAATTCATAATAATCAATTATTAATTATGAGTTATTATTAGTTATAAATTATTAAATAATAATTATTTATTACTTATTACTTATTATTTATAATTTAGTATTTACTATTTATTATTTATTATTTATTATTTATTATTTATTATTTATTATTTATTATTTATTATTTGTTATTTGTTATTTGTTATTTACTATTTATTATTTACTATTTATTATTTATTATTTATTATTTACTATTTATTTATTTATTTATCTATTATTTATTAATTTATTATTTATCTGTTATTTATTTATCATATATTAAATTATCTTTTAATTAATTTATTATTTATACATTACTTATATATTATATGTTATATATTATATATTATATATTATATACTCTATATTATATACTCTATATTATGTATTATGTATTATGTATTATATATTGTATATTATATATTATGTATTATGTATTGTATATTATATATTATAAATTATGTATTATATATTATATGTTTTATATTATATATTATATATTTGGAATTATCTATTATATATTATCTATTATATATTATATATCATCTATTATATATATTATGTATAATGTATTATATATTATTTATTATTTATTATTTATTATTTATTATTTATTATTTATTATTTATTATATATTATATATTATATATTATATATTATATATTATATATGATATATGATATATTATATATTATATATTATATATTATATATTATATATTATATATTATATATTATATATTATATATATTATGTATTATATATTATATATTATTTAGTATTTAGTATTTAGTATTTACAAGTTACTATTTACTATTTAAAATTTCCTAATTACTATTTACTATTTACCATTTATTTCTATATTATATATTTCTTTATTTATTATTTATTTATATTTTATTTAATAATTAGTAATTAGTAATTAGTGATTAGTGATTATTAATTATTGACTATTGATTAATCATTATTGATTAATAATTATTGATTAATAATTATTTAGTGCGTATCTACTTGGTATGTTTTATTTGTTTTTCCAATTAATATATATATATATATATAAGTATATTAAATTTGATTTACTGACCACATGAAGAGCCTACTATAGTGGTAAAGTCTTTGTAGAATAAGCATGAGCATGGTAATAATAAATAATAAATAATAAATAATAAATAATAAATAGATTATGAAAATAAATAAATAAATTATGAGAATAAATAAATAAATAAATAACTAAATAAATAAATAAATTATAAAAATTAAAAAATTAAAAAATTAAAAAAAAAACTAAAAAAACTAAAAAAAAATTAAAAAAAATAAAATAGATTTAGTGACGGTTTAAATCACTGCTAAAAACCCACCGCTAAATCATTCTACAGTGGTTTTAAAAAAATCGCCGCTAATTATTTCCCGACACACGATTTGGCGACGATTTTCCAAAACTATTACAGAATGACTTAGTAGTGGTTTAAACCGCCAATAAATATACATTTTGGCATAGTTCCACCTCATCTCCTGGTCGTATACCTAACCATACTAGGGTACTAAACTCCGATCAAGTACCCCTAGGCGTGCCAAGGTACTCCTAGAGTACATAGTACGTCTAGTCAGAAGTCCGACAAGTGAATGGCACTTGTCGTTGAACCGAAGGGTCGTAAATGTAACTTACTAACACGCCTCCTGAAATAGCCCTAGAACATTTGACCCCATCTATTTATACATCTTCTCCACTCTCACAAGAGTATATACTGACCCAAGCCATGGGTTCTCTTCAAACACAACAAAAGGATCTTCCACTTATATTCCTTTCTTGTTTCCACATTTAATGAGATCATGAAGAAGGCTCTGCAAATTTAAACGGATCACGCCATTGTGATCCTTGCAAAAAAGCACACAAGGGTGACTATTCACTCGCCTCAATCGGACATTATATGGAAAAGTCACTGCATTGTTCTATGAATATGTATAGTAGGGACCACACCTTGATACTAAAACAATTATATAGATCATGCTATTACGATCCTTACAGAAAAACACACAGGATTGAATAATTGATCATCCAAAATAGATACCTAGTAAAAAAGTTGAATTTCACTGCAAAGCATGCGAATCAGGCCTCGTGGGGCCTGCAACTTGACTTTAGTTTAAACACCCTAAATTCATGTAAAAAATTTCTCTAAAGGAATAGGGTCACGTCGTAGCTGACGGCATGTTAATCAGACATTCTATTTATAAAATAGGTCTGAAATAAGAACCCTGAATAATCATAAATATTTTTTTATTATTAAACTTATGAGTTTTATAAAACCGTAAAATGAAACCAAGACTTAAAATTCCCAACCATTCTAAAAAGATCTATCTCAATGAGTGGGATGTGTGGCTGCAGACATCGCTTCAATTCGATGCCTAGTTTAGGAGAAAAGGGCATTTAAATGGTGGCGTCCCAATTTGAATTGGTCTGGACCACTCTGGCTGGACCAAACCGTCTGGGCCTTTCTTCTCCTGCACTGGCTCACCGGCTTGCTCCCAGCCTCTCCATGCCAGTTATACCACCAGCCACGGTCATCCTGCATCAACACGGCAGACCCGAGAACCCCGACCACTGTCGGACCTCGCTCTGCTTGCCTGACTGCGACGCAACTCCACCGCTCTGGTCATCTCCCGACCACACTGTCGATCACCCTCACAACCCTCTGTGCCACCCCATTACTCCTCTACACCATCTTCCTCACCAGCTCATCGAATCTGCACGCCCAGCCTCCTACCATATCCACCTCACCGCACGTGCAACAGACACACTCTGGTCTAATATTCCTCCCTCCGTGGTCACTGCGCTCTGCTGCCACTGGTCGGCCATGCTCTCGTGGTATTTTTTGTGGACCACCATGACCACACTGATCACTTGAAAATTAAGCCAAGACTGGTTTTGGAATCCTTAGGATGGGATCTTCATAGCGCTAGCCTCCGTTCGATGATCTTTTGGTGTTTGGATGTGTCCACAAATAGGCAACAATTATCCATGAAGAATGGATAAGGAATCGAAAATATCATAGGCTTTAAAACATGGATTGATGGTCGTGTTAGTTCAGCCATCAGTGATTGATAAAAAAAATTGTTGAAATGAACAAAAATAGTTGATTTCTCAAAAAGAAAATTCAAATGAAAAGAAATTTTAAGGATCCTACCTCAATTTGATCGCTCATCATTGACGACGCGTCTGTTGTGACCCCGCGTCGATCTACCAAGGTTTCGGTGGAGATTTCTCCTTGATCTGATGAATAATAGATGAAGAAAAATTGATAGAGAGATGATAGATAGTGGATTAGGGCTAACTCTAATCCTGAACTCTTAAACTTCTATTTATAGAAGCCCCACTCAGCGTGGAATTCGAAATTCTCATACCCCCTCTTTTTATGTCATGCCTAGGAAAAACACCTCATTCTGAATTCAATGGTACTATAAGTTTTCCAATACGATTCCCCAATTGAAAATTATTTTATTTGGCATTCAAGATAAAATAATTAAGTTTAATTATTATTTTTACAACTTTTCTCTTGGGTGACTTTTCTCACAGAAGCCCCGCACGGACAAAAGGTATGTCTTGCCTAGGGTAAACACCATGTTCTGGACTGAACCGTGGCCTCATATTTCTAATCAGATCTACCTTTTGAGATTTATCCCTCTACTTTCACATACATAGTAAAAAATATACTTAATACTCATGTTTAATTTATTCTGGGCATACCGGACCTCAGAATTACACGTCGTCTAAATGTCTAGATCTGGAAATATATATAGAAATATTACAAAGAATTACATGGAAAAAACCAGGTCTCTACACCATCCCACCAATAATTTTCTCTTAAATCCATGTACATATTTATGCAACTAGGGTGTTTAAAGAAATTTGATTTATGTGTTTCATCTAGTATCTCCCTTTTAAGCTCTGGTATGGATGTAGCATATAAACTCTTCCCAAACTTAAACACACCATATTTATATATAAATTTTAAAAAATAATTATTCACTACTTTAATATTCCCATGTAAACCCTTATCACCCTTCCGTGACTTCTCTATATTTTCTGGTAAAGATGGTTTATTAGTTTCTTGAAAAAAAAAATTATGTTTCCACTTGCTTAAAAATTACCATATCCAATTTTACTAAATCCCTAAATAGAGGATCTTTGTAATTATCATTATAGTAATAACTCTATGGTCTATCCTAATAAATACATCATCCACCTTATTTTACTTCCTAGGGTGGTATTGTATAGAATAATCATAGTCTTTGAGTGGTTCTAACTATATTCTTTTCCTTAGGTTGGGTTCTTTCTAACATAATATGTACTAAAAACTTTTGTGGTCTATATATATGTCGTATATTTAACCATATAGATAGTTTCACTGTATCTTCAAGGATATTATTTCATATACCAACTCAATATATTTATTTGGTTAGTTCTATTCATGGATCTTCAATTTTCTTGATGCATAATCAACCACTCTATTATTTTTCATAAGGTCACAATTTATTATTTTCTTCGATGAATCACTATATATTACAAACCTTTCTTATCCTGATGGTAAATTAAATAATGATGCATTAACCAAAGTCTTTTTTATCTCTAAGAATATTTTTCACATTCCCTTAACTATGTAAATTTAACCCCTTTATATTTCAGCTTCATTAACAGGTTGGCCAACCAGGAATGTTTTTGAACAAACCACCCATAGTAACCTGCTAATCCAAGGAAACTATGTATCTCAGTTATATTTTTTAATGCGGGATATTCTTTCAATACCCTTATCTTTTAAGGATCAATATATTTTCCATACTTTGAGACAATATTCCCTATATAATAATCTTTATGGATCCAAAATTCACACTTATTGAAATTACTGTATAATTTCTTTTCTATGAGAGTCTCAAGAATTATTCATAAATTATTCTCATGTTCTTCATGGATTTTATAGCATGTCAATAGATCATCAATTAAAACCATAATTAAGTTATCAAGTTAATCCTTTAATACTCTATTAATTATATCTATAAACATATAAGGTTCATTATTCAATCTGATATTCATTACCATAAACTCATAATGTTCATATCTCATATGAAATGTCATCTTTGGTATATCATACTTATTCACCCTTAATTTATAATTATCAAAGTGAATATCAATCTTTGAAAAACATTTATCTCCTTGAAATTGATTAAAAATGTTATCAATGTGTGAAAAGGGGTCATTATTCTTAATATTAATGTCATTTATCTTCAGGTCATTGATGCAAAACCTCATAGAAACATCCTTCTTTTTCAATAATAGGATAGGGACTCCCTATAGTGAAACACTAGGGTGTATACATTCCTTATCACAAAAATCTGACATTTTGTTTCATCAAACCTACCAATTATAATGGTTTAATTATATAGGGAATCTTGGATATGGGTTTTTAATCATGGTTGAGTTTAATAGAAAACTCACCTTCATACTCAGGTAGATGTACCAGCAAATCTTTTGAAAATACATCAATTTATTCCTTTACAAAAGTTATATCCTCTATACTTAGGATGTATTCCCCATACTATGATAATATTTTCTCTTCCTCATCTCTAAGAATTTCATTAAGGTGAGATACTAAATTTAGATCCATGAAATATTAAGATAATTAGGTTTCTCTCTTAAAAAGAAGGGATTCTCTACCTCATTTATAAATAGTAATCTCCTTATATTAAAAATAATTTATTGTGTTATACTTTGAAATCTAATCTATACTGATGATTTTTTCAAAGAAAATCATAGTTATAAAAATCAAGTAAATAAATAGGGAATATTTAGGCATCTGAATAGATAATACTTGATATATCATTATTGTAATAAGATTCGCATAAGGTGTATTAATTAAAAACTATTTACTCAGTGTGTTAGGGGATGATTTCATTATCTTAAAAAACATGCAATATATAAAGGAGCACATATATATGAAATAAAATAAAGAATTATCTAGCTTTGAGTTTATTATTAAAGTGCATGTTATAACATCATTTGGGATATCAACCTTGGTTGTAGTGACCATATAAGGTTTTTCTTTATCCCTTGGACTTTTCGTAGGTAAATTCTATTTATGCTTAGGAAATTCATTCAATTATTGCCTCATATTCTTATAGATGAAGTATTGTACATTGGAACATCTTTATTACCCTTAAAATCATGATCCTAGTGGCCTTTATCTCTACACATGAAGTAAACTCTCATTCCCATCAAGCAAGTTCCATAGTGTTTCTTTCCAAAACTATTACATTTTGGAAATTCCACTCTTACCTTCTTCCATTTTTCTATATTTTTTTATAGGTTTCATGGATTTTATATTTTGTTCTTGATTTACTAAAAAAAATAAGTCTTGTAGAATTGTTTCTCTAAATTTATGGTACTTGATATTGAATCCTTATATGAAGAAAATTTCTGATACACATTCCCTTTGAAGGCTAGGTTTTATACAATCAAATAAGTTTTCAATATTACTTATTTGGCTATGTATATAATCCGCAACATGAGTTTCTAAACTTATAAATTTAGCATCATATTTTCCAAAATTTTCTCCTTTATTTTTCCTTAAATTGAAGAATTTCCTCTCTATATCAGCTCATTTCTCATGAGGAAAGTATTTTCCAAAGAATATATTCTTAAAATTATTCAAATCTATAGTATTTATTTCCTCCAACACCTTAGTGTGTTGGTTTAATGAAAACCATTGATTAGTGACTCTCTTAATATGAAAAACTATTATGATTACTTTCACTCCTATACTACTTCTCAAAGAGTAAACTATCTTATCTTGGGACTTCATCCATTTCTTATCTACTAATGGATTAGTGGTCCTATTGAATGCTAGAGGTTTTCTTCACATGAATTGGTGCAATATTATTGCCCCATGTTGAGGATCATCGTGTTTATTTGTATGAGCAAGGTTATAGGTTATAACCGAGGTCAGTTACATCAATATAGTAATAATTGTTTTAGCTCTATCTCTGGATTCATTGTCTGGTACAGAAGGGAAATCCCTACATAGATTATGTGCATTGATATAGTTTTTATTATTCATATTTGGTTCCATTTCTAAATAATACAATATACTATATTATATCATATTATTATGAATTTTAAATCATAGTGTATAATTCATAATCAGGTATTACATTTAATATAAATTAAAAATATCCGCACATCTAATCTCAAAATAATAATATTGGTGTCTTTGGGAATATTTTTTAATCATAAAATATTGTTAAAATCCTTTATAATGGTTCATAAAGATTGTTTCAATCAACCAAATCATATCCCTCAAAAGTATCAAAATAGATGTGTAGTTAGGCCTCTTTATCCTACACCAGGTGAAGATCAAGTTAATACCAAACCATCCTTTTCATGGTTATTACCCCTATGTGCATTAGTTCTAGAGCCCACATCCACTTGTTTATATCCTGAAATGGAATTCATTACATTGAAAACACATACTCTATACTTAAACAAAATTTAACAATATTATATATATATATATATACTTATACCTAATGTTTTTGATAGGATTATGTTCTCTAATCTAGGTTTTCATGAATCTAGTTCCTAGGGGTCCTAATAAACTTTATTTGATACCAACTATAACACTCAAACTCCAAAAAAAATGGATTTTGTGGTTAACTTACTATATTGGTATAAAATAAAACATATCGTATTCCATATGATAATAGTCTTGGGGCCATAATGGGACCATCCCATAAATTAATTCATTATATTAAGTAAATTAATAATAATACAATACATAATTAACATAAATATTCGTATGGAAAAACTATCATATAAAATGTCAATATTTTCCTCAGTTAATAAATAGAACAAAGTGATCATAATCTATCCTAATAACTAATTTTGATATTATCATTATATTATATTCCCAATTAATCATACTATTCCTTAAAGGATATTGATATAGATGAAAAATTTCTATTACAAAGAAATTATAAAGTCGCTTTGAAATTAAAATAAATATCCTTTTCTTTTTAAAAACATTTTAAAACTAAAAAATCCTAGAATAATGGGTGAAATATTTTATTTGAAAAACTATTTAAACTTTTTTTAATAATATTTATAATGAATAATATCTATGAATATTGGGGAAAGCGGTCATGCGGTAAATGTTAAAAAAACAATTGTTTCCCACTTTTAAAAAGTCAAAAGTGTATCATAATGGAAAAAATTTAAAAATATTACTTTTAATCATTTGTGAAGTAACAAAAAAATAGTTGAAAAATAAATTTACAATTGTTTAAAATTAATTGATAAATCTCATATAGTAATTTTTAAGAACATTGATATGGAAGAAAAGGTTTTCTGACTAAATAGGACAAATAAGGAAGGTTTTTATTAAAAACATTACTTTGGTGCTTTAAGTACAAAAGTGAAGAAAATAAAAGTAAAGCATGAAAACCATAGAAATAACCAAAGTAGAAGAAAATATATGAGTCTTAAGATATAAATATCATATTATTTCCCCCAAATTAAACCTATACATAAACAATTCTGAATAAGAATGAGATTATGAAATAAACCCTTAGCACAAACTTCTTCTTGGACATATGCACTATAATATCTTGTATAGTAGATTTATACTTATTATAAATATATATAAGAACCATATTTGGATTTATATTACTATATAATAATCATTAAAAATTTATTATTATCCATTTATTATTAATTTTTTGATAAAATCAATATTTGACTATTAACAATTATGTTTTCCCTACATGATTCGGTTAGATAGTTCCAGTCATGTCACCTTGGTCATGATTTTATTAACTTAAAAATATTAAATAGGTTATAATTATCATTTTTATGAATTCAAAATACTTTTATAACCATCCATTAAAAATTATCTTGAAAAATTAAATACATTATTTAATGGGGATGGTAGTCCATATGTACTCATGCGCGATGTTTTCATTTTTATAATATATAAGAATGAAATAAATTGGATAATGGTTTAATTTTAAGGAACTATAATCATAATATAAATATAATATTTCTTCATTAAATCCATCTTTATGACCATAAATTTGTGGAGGAAATGATAAATGAATTGCATCTCTTCGTGGAGGTGGTAGTCCACATGTACACACGAGTGGTGTTATCAATTTTCAAAGGAAGGAAGTGTAAGAATTAGATAATATATTATATCTAAAAATAATAATTACATAATAAAAATAATATTTTTATATATATATTTATATTAATTCCATATTTATAACCATCTATGTGAGGTGGTGATGAAAAATAAAATACATTACTTTGTGGAAGTGGTAGTTCACACATACACACGATAAATGTTTTCATTTCCCATATGATAAAAAAGAGATGAAAGGGGGTTTTAACATGAACATAATAACATTTATTTATATTTTATATACTTATTTTATTATATCATAATGGTTATGATAGGTTGTATGGAGGTAGAATAATAAATAAATGTGAAAAACTATGCTAAGAGTTAGACATATTCTTTGGAAAACCACTTTTGGATTATGCCTTAAGCCTTATTAGGTTACTATTTTGGTGATAACAGAACCTATTGAACATAGGGAAATAATATATTAAGTTATATGGGTATATATTTTCCATGATATAATTCTCAATGTTTTTTAATAAGTGTGGATAGGAGGAACCCTTTTATAAGTGAGGGGAGTGGCATGCTAGTAATTATTTTTAACTTTTAAATATCATAATTGTCTTACTCACAATCAAGTGGAACTAAAAAAATCCATTTTTTATATATAGTGATATGGGTTTAAATAAAATTATTCAATAAGAATTAATATGAGATTTTTTACCTTATCACAAGGCTTTAACCTTAATTAACCCATTTTACCCATTTACCATGGTGAAAACATTTTTACCAATGTTACTATTTATATTGACCAAAAATGAAATTTTTCTCATAAATAAATCTAAACATCATGATTGAAAAACTAATATCCATTTTTTAAGATTTAATTTTATTAATTGGTATAAATAAATTTTAATATAACTGTGTAAAATGCAATGAAAATAGATATTTATAAAAATGTGTTTTTTAAGCATAAAAATAATCTTATACTAATATAAAATAAAATATTGATTGATATGGAATTAATTAGATTATTTTTTTAAATTTTTTTTTATGTTACCTTAAACCGAAATCCAAAACATAATGGTACTTTTAAATTAATTTATTTAAATAAATGAAATGATAGTTTTTCCAAAACTGGCTTTTTTCACTATTCACCCAAAAATCAACTATTTCTAAAAAAATCCCAAAATTTCACCCTAAGATAAATTCAACCTTATGAAGTTTCAAGTAATATCCATTTAATAAAAATAAAATTCTAAAATTTATAAATTTTACTTTTAAATATAACATTGAATTATTTTTATTATAATGATAAAATAGCAGGATGTATATTAGGCAATAGTATAGGGATGTAGTGTTTACCTATTATAGGATGATCTTGGGTATTACATTTAGAATTAGTCAAATCAGTTATGGTAAAACTTAGGTTTCACCATTGAACTTGAGGATTGATTGTGATTATTTTATTATTCTTTCACATTTTTTCTACTAATCTAAGAATATAACATGTATATGCACATCATTTACTAATTTTGTTAATGATTATGTTGGTGGTAGTCTGCTGAGTTTTACTCATGTAAAACCCCTTATCTATATAGGTTTATGGAATTTTAGGAATATTTTGTACTTTTGGTTTATTGTATGGTCTACATTTTAAAATGAACAAAGGAATTAAATATAGAGGGTTGGAACCTTTCAAGAGACCTAATTTGTACTTGGCATGAAGTTTCTTAGAGGTTTCAGGAGTTTCCTGGTGGTTCATGGTAAGGATTTTAGGTTTTTAGAGTTACAATATATGGTGCACTATTAGCACATGGTTATTTCTAACCATGAACCCTAACAGGGTCACTTGGTTTCTAAAGGGGCACAGTTTTTTGTACCATGTGAAGGGGCCAACAAACCATGTGAACACCTATAATAAACTATAGAGGGTTCCAAATAGTTGGTGGATAGTTTGTAAAACCATGTTCCATAACCATATGATTTGGAGAGCTTGGAGATAGTTTTAGACATGTGTTTGGCACATGGTTTGGAAACCAAATTACCAAACCATATTCCTTTTAAAAAGTGTAGATTAACGGTTCCTTATCCCCTGATTTTTTAATCCTCTCACCCTTGTTTCTCTTCTTATCTTATGCGCATGACCCCCAGTGCTACCTCTTCTTCATAACTTCAACCACCTTTGATTTTGGGTGGTTACAACTCATTTATTTGGTGTTTTAATATTTTTTATTCTGATTCCACTAGATCATGGTGGAATCTCCTATTTCTCATAGGTATTTCAGTTGTCTTGTACAATGGAGATCACAAGATGACTTTTCCACACTGTTAATTACAGTTTTGTTAAGGGATTTATCTCAGAATTTGGTTGGGGGTATTCCATGAGTGTTTGGTAATAATTTTTCCTTGGTTCTAGTGTGTTAATATCTTTCAGAAACTGGTTGTCGATGTAAGTCTCAGTGGTCCTTGTAAATATTTCATCCCTTGGTGTTAAAGTGTGAATGATCCATATGAAGTAGGTGGTCTAAGAGATTTACCCATAGTATTGATAATTTTTTATCATATTCATGTATTATGTGTGATAGCACTAATGTTTGGTGTGTTTACTTCCTTAGTTAAAGAAAATATTTTTGGGATTTCAATTTTTTCCTTAGACCATCCAAATATCCCGTTGGGTTCGTTGGTGACTGTGAGACTGAACATACAGCCACCCATGGGGTGTGTTGTTTCTTGAAAATAGTAATGCGGTATTTGAAATTTGAAATATATGGGTAAAGGTATTAACCCTATTAGTCTCATGAGTTGGATAGATAATATGGTTTCAAGACTATTTGGTTAACTTGGGGATAAATTATTTGTGACTTATTAAGAGGATAAAATGGAATGTTTTGTGTGCTATGATTTTATAATTCCTAATTGGCTTTCTGAAATTGTTTTAAAAAACGGAGTTGGATTTTTATCTGGTTTCAAGTTTCAACGGGTGAAAGCCATGTTTTGAAGTGGATAATGATTCAAAATGTGGTGTTGAAATCGAAGTGATTTAAAAGGGTGTTTTTAGATGAATTTAAAATGTTGACTTTCAATTAGTGTTTGGTTTCCCATTTAGTGAAAATTAATTAATGGAATTTTTAATGGTTTTGTTGGAAATAGAGGCTTTATCTTTGTTTTGGATATTAAATAGTAATATTTATGTTTTAATTGTGGATTTTAAATTTTTTAAAATGGATGAGTGATATCCATCATTTTATAAAGAGTGTTTTGAATGGTGTTTTTGATATGTGAAAGGGATCAACATCTTAACCAATGTTGTGGTGGTAAAGGCTCATTGATACCTTAGTAAATAATTATGTTTGGAATGGTTCCTTCATGATTCTATAAATGATTTAAAAGTTCAATGTTTTGTACCTTCAAAATTAGTGAATGAAGAAATGATTTTTGTTTTGAACTGACATCCTAGGAATTGATGGTATACTATATGGTTTGGGTTCTAGATTAATGCTCTAGGCATGGATAGTATACATTATAGTTTAGGTTTTAGACCAATGATAAGGGATTTGATGGTATATTATATAGGTTAGTATGTTTTATATGAAGATTTGTATCTGTGGTTTGGATGTCGAACTGAGGATATTAAAACCAGTGGTATTTTATATGTTTGGGGATATTTGACATGATTCTCAGCATCTATTATTTATATGCTAGATTGATTCTCTGGACATAGATTGTATCTTGTATGGTTCAAAGTATGTATCACTTTATGATTTCAATATTAGATTATCATCATTGTATGAATGAGGTTTGGTTGGTCTATATATCACTTTACAACTTGAGGTCTAATTAGTTAATTAATGAATGTTTTTTTAATTGAAACTTCATATATATACTATTTATTTTTTCACTATTTATCTACATAAACTGTTTATTTAAATGGTTATTACTTTAAACACAATTATTGATGGACTATCAAGTTGTACTCACACATTTCTCAGGTCACCACTACACATTTTTACCTAAGAATCTCTCAAAATTTTATTAAAATCATAGGTTTGTTCTAAACAACAGGTTGAGTTTTCATGACCGGGTATGATAAATCATATGGTATCAAAAGATTGAATGAGGTTTGGCTCAGATATGCAATGGATCCATTTTGGTTATTTTATTTATTCTATATTTTTATGTAACTAGTATAGAGGATGTTCAATTGTATGGATTGTAACACCCCAAGCTTCTACGGTACGCTTCTCTTTGAATAATGTGATAGCGTGTGTTGTACGCAACACTGAGTTCTAACACACCATAACTAATCAAACTAGCCATTATGAATATTAATACCTACTTTTTGAAAGTATATATATTTTATATTTCAAAATTTAATTCATTTTTGGATTCGGAATATCAAATTTAGCCTAAGGTGAAATTTTGGAACTTTTCGGATAACTTTAATATTTTGATGAATAGTGAAAATTACTAAATTTTAAATAAAAACAACTTTTTTAATCGAAAAAATTTATATTGATAAATTATGAATTTGAGTGGTTTTAAATTATATTTATAATATATTTTTACCATTTAATACAATACTGGTCATTGGAAATAATTTCACAATTAAACCGAACATAAACAAGTATCAATCTTTTGATAGTTATTATATCTTAAAAACACGCTTTTTGTTTTGACAGCGGGAATTAATTTTAAATTAATTTCCGCCACTTCTGTGTTTTGAATTTAGAAAAATGGATTCCATATTTGGAATCAGTATGTTCAAATTTTGTAAATAGGTAACTTTTATTTTTAGACATTTTGAATAATTACTGTGGTAAATATTTTATTTACTATGGTTAAGGGTAAATCCGATAAATAAGGGTTAAAAAATAATTTTATAATAATAAAACATTACCCTAAAACGTGTCCTAACCTTATTGGTTGATACATGTTCGACCATGGGCATATTTGGGTCGATTTTGGGACCCCATGGTGCCACTTGTAAGTGATAAGGACACTTTATTTTAATTAAGTTAAAATGAATACAAAAATGACACAAGCATATATCATTTAAAAAAACAATTTTTACATTGGGTTATATATGTTGGATTTTTGACTATAAATATTCATTAGAAATATAAAAATATTTCCTACATAATTATATTTTATTTATAATTTTTATACATTAAATAATTTAATTTATTTATGACACAATGATGATGCAGTAATTACCATAATAGTGACAAATTAAAATAATTGGTATTATAAATACCCAAATAAATATAATTTGAGACTTTTAATGAATTAAACTAATTTTATAGGATAATATGACATATTAGGATTGATTTAATTGACTTTGTTTGAAGTAATAATTCTGTTATGAGTTTCACAAAAATCAACTATTGAATAGTGTCAAAATTGACATAAAAGAGTTTTTAAAACACATATTATATTATTAATTGATATTAAATTCCTAAAAAACTAAGGTTCGGCCAAGAGACTTATATCATGATATGTGTATCATTAATGAACCACTTGGGGGTCTCTTGGATGTATATATTAAGTTTATTAACTATATAATATAAAAATACAAAGTGACATGGTAAATGTCAAACTAATTAACTAAGAGTTAAAACTAAAAGATAAGGTTAATATAGTAACCCAAACCTATCTAAATTCTATTTGTTGAATGGTTTTAGACCTATACCTACCTTAAACGTTTAATAATAAACTTTGGAGCCATTAGAAAATGAATATGAATTTATTATAAATTAATATTTCTAGTTTTTTCAAAGGTGCCCCTCACCCCTCTTATAAAAGGGCACTCCCCCTTCTCATTACTTCACACCTTCAAAGCCTTTTGGTTCGGCGAAACTCTGACCTAATACTCTCCCAACTTCTCTCAATACAACCTAGAGGCTTTAGTTTGATCATAAATCCAACCTAAGGAGACCTTTTGATCAAATCAAAAGGAAGAACCCGAAGAAGAGGTAATGTTTTCACCACCCCTTTTCAAGTTCCTTTCTTTTTCCACTTCTTCATTCATTGTTATTACCATTCTAAAATAATAACTCTAGTATATTATATATACTGTGATGTTATTATAAATATGGTACAACCATATTCAGTATTCTATCCACCCTTTGAATAACATGTCACCATACATGCGTACGTACGGCTTACTGTCTCCACGTCGTGGTGTAATTGTTATTCAATATATTATTATTTGGATGGGTATAATAATGATGTGTAACTCATGTAAATAATAAATATAACATGTTAATTATTCTGTATATATGATATACCATCCATTTATATATTATTTTAATATAAAATAATGATATTGTCGCTCGTGCGTACGTACGGACTACCGTCTCCACGAACGCGATGAGATTCATTCTCCATCGTATCTATTCAAGTATAATTATCATTTGATGATTTAAAAATGATGATTAAGGACTTGATATCATTCTGGATATGAATAATATACAACTTATCCATTAGAAACATGGATTACGTAACAAAACATATAAAAGAAAACGAGCAAGTTAACACCCGAAACAACGATAATACTAAGATATTATTAACAAATCAATGTTAAAAGATCATATATGATATCATATTAATGTATATGATTATTGTATAATTTAATAACAATTATTTCACCATTATACAGGAGGTTAACCTACCCCAACCAAGGAAAAGTACAAGGTAATGGTTATTTCGCAATCTCTTCATTATCCGAGGTTGTTTATACGTAATTATCTACTGGGATTTCTTTATCATCCACATCCATGTTTCTTCAAAATCTATTTCAAAAAGATTTTACTATTTAAAATAATATGGGTTAAAGTCATTTATACCCTTTTTTGAATTTTTATAAGAGTTTTATAAAGGAATCTTTCCGTCGTTTTCCAAACAAGGAGCTTTTAACCTTTTCGACAGAATTAAGGTAAGAATTTTTTTTTTAACTTATACGGCGGGTGCGGTTATTTTCCGCCGTTATAAAATCGTCGAAGCTTCCCTTAAAATCTTATAAGAATATTTTCAAAGAAAAGGTTTTATTTAATAAATATATTACTCTTAAATGATTTCAAAAATAGAAAGAGATATTTCTCTAAAAAGAGTTTTGATTTCATCTATGTCAACATCCTTTGATGGATTTTACGCTTATTTGAAGTTGATTTATTATGATACAAAACTTCTATATTGTATTGAAGGTTTTGTGATATGTTTTACTGTGGATGTACTATTTTTATACCATTCATAGTTTATGGTGAAAGTATTGACATTTCGTATGCTAGTTTTAATACGAATGTTTATGTTATGTTTAAACCTTTTCATATGGGAATGCATTAGACTTAATATGTGATGGGTGGAGCCTGTTATAGCTCCTCGATGTATCGGTAGGTCTCATGAGACAAACTAGTGTCTTGGCACAAGGCCTTGGAAAAATCTTATTTGTAGTCTTGGCACGAGGCCTTGGCTATGTGGTTATGATAGTCTGGCATTATGCATTTCATCATTATGAAAGTGGTAATTGATGTTTCATGTGATTATTCGATTAGTAGAATATCCATGTGAATAAGTAAATGGCATTATTTCATTTTATTTTTTCCATACTATGTTTAAGTTCAAGTTTAAAAGGATTTTGTTTTAAGTTATACATTTCCTTAAATGTTTATTCTTATTTATGAATGTTTCCGCTATATTGGTATCCTTACTGGGCATTTGAGCTCACCCCTTTTATATGTTTTATTTTTTCCAGGATGTGAAGAAGTAATTTATGAATGACCTTCAAGGATAGTATATGGGGATATGAGTGTGGGATATGGAGACTATGTTGTTGTAGTAGTTTTTCACTTTATGATGTAATGTAAATCTTTATGAATATATCTAGTGTTTCCAAGGCAATTAAACTAATCGGTCTTTCGAGATTTGATCTTTCTTGTGATCATGCCAATGTTATGTAATAATGCACCAACTCTGGGTAACTGGGGTCGGGGCGTTACAGTTGGTATCAGAGGAAGTTTAGTACAAACCTTGGAAGCTAGATTTAGATAAACTCTAATTATAGCACGTAGACCTAAGATGAACTTTGAGGATTAGTATAGAAGAACTTCCTAGAATTTTGGTATTGTAGAGATTTTTTGAGTTTTCTGAGCAATACATCCCTGTCTGGATATGAGCAGGTAGAGGCGGCTCTGGTACAGATGTACCTAGGGGTAAAACCTGAAAACACCGCTTTGAGATAGACTCGAACGGGAAATGGTGCACAACAATGGGCCTTGCTGCACTCTTGGTTACGACACTCCCGGAGGATATGCTTAGGATAACTCTTATTTTCTTTACAAATCATTATGAAGGGTTTATGAGTATATACTTACTCAAAGAAAACATTTTTATGATTATGGATTATATCCATAAATAGTTCAATTTATGTTAAGTGTTTTATAAGTATGGGATTATGTATTTTGATTCATAAACTGATCTAGTTTATGTCATTGTTTAGAAATGGCGCCTAGTGGAAGAAATGGAAACTGTATCAATGCATGCACTCCATTTAGGGATTTCCCTCCTGCTCAAGATAATTATAGTGGAGCTGGTGATGCAACTGGTGCTGGTCAGCTAATCACCATACTGGGACAACTTACTCAGGTTATGAATAATAACCTTACCCGTATGGAGCACCCTGATCCACATCATGGAGGATCAATGTTAGATCACTTCATGAGGCAACAACCACCAACATTCAATGGGAGTACAAATCCCTTAGTATCTGAGTAATGGATATTTTCCCTAGAGAAAATATTTCAGGCTTTGGGGAGTAGTGAAAGGGAAAACATTATCATGGCAGTTTACCGCCTCACTAGAGATGTTGATCAATGGTGTTCATTGATTCAAAATACGAAGGAAGATGATGAAGTATCAAATATGGAATGGAGGGAGTTCAAAGATCTATTTTTAGAAAAATACTTTCCTCAAGACCATCGAGCTGATATGGAAAGGCAGTTTCTGAGTCTGAGACAAAAGGAGGATGAGAATGTCACAATATATGAGGCTAACTTTACAAGGTTAGGAAGGTATGTTGGAGATTATATAAATAACCCAAGAAGTAAGATTGATCGTTTCTTTGATGGGTTAAAACCATTTCTCCGTCGAGCATTAGTATCACAATCCTTCTCGTCGTACGAAGACATTGTCTCATGTGCTATCAAGACCGAAAAAGAATTCTATAAGTCTTATGACTTTAAAGAAAAGCAAGAGAAGAAGAGATCTGCTGATCAATCTGGGAATAGAAATAAGCCGAAGAAAGGAAATGTTGAATATTCATCTTGTGGTAAATGTGGGAGGAAACACCCCAGTACTTGCTTGAAGGGAACGGGAGTCTGTTACAAGTGTGGTGAAAAAGGCTATCAAGATCGTGATTGCAAAGGGAAGAAGGAAGCTACCAATGTTCAGTGCTAAAATTGCAGGGAGATGGGGCATTATGCAAATGAATGTCCTAAGCGTCAGGGGAACTTACCTCAGAGAATTCCAAGGGATCAAGGCCAAGCTTATGCTATCACTACTGCTGAGGTAGAAGCTCCGAAAGACATGGTGGCAGGTAATTTAATGGTTTCCTCAAGTTTAGAAAATGCATTATTTGATTCTGGATCATCACATTGTTTCATATCTTCCCAATTTGATAAGAAAATTAGATATTTCCAATTTTATTTAACAAGGGAGTAGTCAGTTAAAACTCCTAAGGGAAGCATCATTGCAACAAAGTTTTGTGAATCAGTCCCCATTAGAGCACATAAATGTTCTTTATCTGCTAATCTCATCATCATACCTATGATTGAGTTTGATATAATCCTCGGTATGTACTGTCTTTCAGACTATGATGCGAAGATTTATTTTAAGAAGAAAGAGGTTATGATTCTTGATGATGATGATAAGGAACACCTTATCTTTAGAGAAGAATCGTCACCACCTAATTCTTATTTAGATCCACCCCCAGTAGCTCAACTAAATTCAATTATTGGGGAGGAAGAAAATGAAATGACTATGGGTGAGGAAAGGAATGTTCAAATAAAGGATGTACCCGTTGTTAAAGAATATGTAGATGTGTTTCCGGACGATTTACCTGGACATCATCAAGAACGAGAAGTTGAGTTTTCCATTGATTTAATTCCTAGATCAAGGCCTATATCAAAGACCCCTTATAGAATGGCCACTATAGAATTAGTTTAACTAAAGAAAAAACTAGAGGAATTGAGTAATAAGGGATTTATTCGCCCTAGTGTTTCTCCATGGGGAGCCCATGTTCTTTTTGTTAAAAAGAAAGACGGGTCTATGAGGTTATGTATCGACTACCGGGAGATCAATGCTATAAAAATAAAGAACAAGTATCCCCTACCACGTATTGATGATTTATTTGACCAACTGCATGGAGCTCAATACTTTTCAAAGATTGACCTTCAATCTGGATACCATCAGTTGTGTGTGAAGAAGGAAGACATTCTGAAGAGAGAATTTCGAACCAGGTATGGGCATTATGAGTTTACTGTAATGCCTTTTGGATTGACTAATGCACCCTCTGTATTCATGGATCTGATGAATAGAGTTTTCAAGGAGTATCTCGATGAATTTTTGGTGGTATTTATTGATGATATCTTGGTATACTCCAAAATCTACGAAGATCATGAAAATCACTTGCTCATTATCTTGAAGACTCTGAGAAGACATGAATTATATGGAAAGTTTAGCAAATGTGAATTCTGGCTTCATGAGATTTCTTTTCTTGTCCATATTGTCTCTAAATATGGAATCTTTGTTGATACTTCTAAGACCAAGGCAATCCAAGAATGTCCAGCACATACAAGTATAACTGAGGTATGTAGTTTGATTAGTTTGGCAGGTTATTATCGACGTTTCGTCCAGAATTTTTCCCGATTGGCTAACCCATTAACAAAGCTCAAACGTAAAGGGGTTAAATTTGTTTGGACAAAAGAGTATGAAGAATGTTTCGAAGAACTGAAGATAAGATTAGTCAATTCTCCTATATTGACTCTACCATCGGGGAATGATGGGTTCGTTATTTATAGTGATGCATCAAAGAAAGGACTTGGTTGTGTCCTTATGCAGAATGATAGAGTTATTGCCTATGCATCACGACAGTTGAAAATTCATGAACAAAACTATCCTACTCATGATCTCGAGTTAGCAGTTGTGATCTTTTCTTTGAAAATATGGAGGCACTACCTCTATGGTGAAAAACGTGAGATTTATACTGATCACAAAAGTTTGAAGTATATTTTCTCACAAAAAGAACTCAAATGAGGCAAAGGAGATGGATTGAATTACTCAAGGATTATGATTGCACGATACACTACCACCCAGGGAAGGCAAACAAGGTGGCAGATGCTTTGAGTAGAAAAGATCATGGAGTTTTGAACAATATGAGAATTGAAAGGGATCCAATTTTCATGGACCTAGTGAAGATGGACATGGGAATAACCAGGGAAGGAGAAACATCAATGCTTTTTCAAATGGTTGCCAAACCATCTTTACTAGAAAGGATTAAGAGTTCTCAGACCGATGATGAAGAATTTCAAAAGAAGATTAAAGCTGTGAATGATGGGATACTGAGAGACTTTGTGTATGAAGATGGAATTTTGAAATTCGGGACTTTGTGTTCCCGATATACCTGATCTAAAAAGGTAATTGATGGATGATTCTCATAGTTTCAATTTCTCTATACACCCTGGGAGCACCAAAATGTATAGATATTTGAAGGAACATTTTTGGTGGGACAATATGAAGAGGGATATTGCTGATTTTGTGTCAAGATGTATGGCTTTTCAACAAGTGAAAGATGGAAGGAAACACCCTGGAGGAGTCATGCAACCTCTTCCCATACCGGAGTGGAAATGGGACAATATTACGATGGAATTTGTCATGGGGCTACCAAAGACTCCTAGAAGGAACGATGCAATATGGGTTATTGTTGATCGTCTTACCAAGTCAGCACATTTTCTTGCTATAAGAGAAGATCTACCACTAGAACGTCTAGCAAGACTATATATTAATGAAGTTGTGAGACTTCATTGAGTACCCCTATCGATTGTTTCTGATCGTGATCCTCGTTTTACTTTAAGATTCTGGAAGAGTCTTCAGAAATCCCTGGATACTGAACTTCATTTAAGCACGGCCTACCACCCTCAGACAGACGGACAATCAGAACGGACTATTCAAACCTTAGAAGACATGTTGAGATCTTGCTCACTTGACTTTCAGGGTATGTGGGATCAATATTTACCTTTGGTAGAATTTTCCTATAACAATAGCTTCCATTCGAGTATTCAGATGGCACTATATGAAGATTTATACGGAAAGCGATGTCGTACACCAACCTGTTGGGATGACGTTGGTGAAAGAAAACTTGTAGGTCCAGAACTGGTGGAGGAAACCATGGAAAAGGTGAAGGTAATCCAAAATCACATCAAAGCAGCTCAAAGTAGGAAAAAGAGCTATGTCGATAATCGAAGGAAGGATTTGGAATTTCAAGTCGGTGATCATGTTTTCCTGAAGGTACCTCCATGGAAGGGAGTCATACATTTTGGTAAGAAAGGTAAATTGATTCCCAGGTACATCGGACCTTTCGAAATTCTAGAACGAATTGGGGTTGTAGCTTACCGATTGGTAATGCCGCCAAGTCTCTCCAAAGTTCACGATGTGTTCCACGTATCTCTATTGAGGAAATACATTCCTGACCCAACGCATGTACTCACCTACGAGGAATTAGAACTGGAAGCCGATTTGTCTTATTGCTAAGATCCCATCAGGATTCTTGATACGAGAGAACAAGTACTGAGAAACAGGACGACGCATCTAGTAAAAGTTTTGTGGAGAAACCATAAGATGGAAGAGGCAACGTGGGAACCCGAGGAACTTATGATGAAGAACCACCCAAGTCTTTTCATGCGATAATATTCTATAAATTTTGAGGAAAAAATTATTTGAAGGAGGGGAGAATGTAACACCCCAAGCTTCTATGTTATGCTTCTCTTTGAATAATGTGATAGCGTGTGTTGTACGCAACACCGAGTTCTAACACACCATAACTAATCAAACTAGCCGTTATGAATAGTAATACCTACTTTTTGAAATTATATATATTTTAAATTTCAAAATGGAATTCATTTTTGGATTCGGAATATCAAATTTATCCTAATGTGAAATTTTGGTACTTTTCGGATAACTTTAATATTTTTGATGAATAGTGAAAATTACTAAATTTTAATTAAAAACATCTTTTTTTAATCGAAATAATTTATATTGATAAATTATAAATTTGAGTGGTTTTAAAGTATATTTAGAATATATTTTTACCATTTAATACAATGTTGGTCATTGGACATAATTTCACAATTAAACCGAACATAAACAAGTATCAATCTTTTGATAGTTATTATATCTTAAAAACACGCTTTTTGTTTTGACAACGGGAATTAATTTTAAATTAATTTCTCCCACTTATGTGTTTTGAATTTATAAAAATGGATTCCATATTTGGAATCAGAATGTTCAAATTGTGTAAATAGGTAACTTTTATTTTTAGACATTTTGAATAATTATTCCGGTAAATATTTTATTTACCATGGTTAAGGGTAAATCCGGTAAATAAGGGTTAAAAAATAATATTATAATAACACAAAATTACCCTAAAAAGTGTCCTAACCTTATTGGTTGATAAATGTTCGACCATTTAAATCTTGGGGTCGATTTTGGGACCCCATGGTGCCACTTGTAAGTGATAGGGACACTTTATTTTAATTAAGTTAAAATTAATACAAAAATGACACAAGCATATATATTTTAAAAAAAAAATTTATGTAGGGTTATATATGTTGGATTTTCGACTATTAATATTAATTAGAAATATAACAATATTTTCTACATAATGATATTTTATTTATAATTTTTAGACATTAAATAATTTAATTTATTTATGACACAATGATGATGCATTAATTACCATAATAGTGACAAATTAAAATAATTGATATTATAAATACCCAAATATATATAATTTGAGACTTTTAATGAATTAAAATAATTTTATAGGATAATATGACATATTAGGATTGATTTAATTGACTTTTTTCTAAGTAATAATTCTGTTATGAGTTTCACAAAAATCAACTATTGAATAGTGTCAAAATTGACATAAAAGAGTTTTTAAAACAAATATTATATTATTAATTGATATTAAATTTCTAAAAATCTAAGGTTCATCCAAGAGACTTATATCATGATAGGTGTATCATTAATGGACCACTTGGGGGTCTCTTGGATGTATATAGTATGTTTATTAACTATATAATATAAAAATACAAAGTGACATGGTAAATGTCAAACTAATTAACTAAGAGTTAAAATTAAAGATAAGGTTAATATAGTAACCCAAACCTGTCTAAATTCTATTGGATGAATGGTTTTAGACCTATCCCTACCTTAAACTTTGAATAATCAACTTTGGAGCCATTAGAAACCGAATATGAATTTATTAGAAATTAATATTTCTAGCTTTTCCAAAGGTGCCCCTCACCCCTCTTATAAAAGGGCACTCCCCCTTCTCATTACTTCACACCTTAAAAGCCTTTTGTTTCGGCCAAACTCTTCCCAAAACTCTCCCAACTTCCCTCAATACAACCTAGAGGCTTTATTTTGATCATAAATCCAACCTAAGGAGCCCTTTTGATCAAATCAAAAGGAAGAACCCAAAGAAGAGGTAATGTTTTCACCACCCCTTTTCAAGTTCCTTTCTTTTTCCACTTCTTCATTCATTGTTATTACCATTCTAAAATAATAACTCCAGTATCTTATATATACTGTGATTTTATTATAAATATGGTGCAACCATATTCAGTATTATATCCACCCTTTGAATAACATGTCACCATATGTGCGTACGTACGGCTTACCGTCTCCACGTCGTGGTGTAATTGTTTTTCAATATATTATTATTTGGATGGGTATAATAATGATGTGTAACTCATGTAAATAATAAATATAACATGTTAATTATTATGTATATATGATATACCATCCATTTATATAATATTTTAATATCAAAATAATGATATTTTCGCTCGTGTGTACGTACGGACTACCATCTCCACGAACGCGATGAGATTCATTCTCCATCGTATCCATTCAAGTATAATTATAATTTGATGATTTAAAAATGATGTTTAAGGACTTGATATCATTCTGGATATGAATAATATACAACCTATCCATTACAAACATGGCTTACGTAACAAAACATATAAAAGAAAACGAGCAAGTTAACACCCGAAACAACGATAATACTAAGATATTATTAACAAATAAATGTTAAAAGATCATATATGATATAAGATTAATGTATATGATTATTTTATAATTTAATATCAATTATTTCACCATTATACAGGAGTTTAACCTACCCCAACCAAGGAAAAGTACAAGGTAAGGGTTATTTCGCAATCTCTTCATTATCCGAGGTTGTTTATACGTAATTATCTACTGGGATTTCTTTATCATCCACATCCATGTTTCTTCGAAATGTATTTCAAAAAGATTTTAATATTTAAAATAATATGGGTTAAAGTCATTTATACCCTTGTTTGAATTTTTATAAGAGTTTTATAAAGGAATATTTCCGTCGTTTTCCAAACAAGGTGCTTTTAACCTTTTCGACAGAATTAAGGTAAGAATGTTTTTTTAACTTATACAGTGGGTGCGGTTATTTTCTGCCGTTATAAAATCGTCGAAGCTTCCCTTACAAGCTTATAAGAATATTTTCAAAGAAATTGTTTTATTTTATAAATATATGACTCTTAAATGATTTCAAAAATTGAAAGAGATATTTCTCTAAAAAGAGTTTTGATTTCATCTATGTCAACATCCTTTGATGGATTTTACGCTTATTTAAAGTTGATTTATTATGATACAAAACTTCTATATTGTATTGAAGGTTTTTTGATATGTTTGACTATGGATGTGCTATTTTTATACCATTTATATTTTATGGTGAAAGTATTGACATTTCGTATGCTAGTTTTAATACGAATGTTTATGTTATGTTTAAACATTTTCATATGGGAATGAATTTGACTTAATATGTGACGGTTGGAGCCCTCTATAGCTCCTCGATGCATCGGTAGGTCTCATGAGACAAACTAGTGTCTTGGAACAAGGCCTTGGAAAAATCTTACTTGTAGTCTTGGCACGAGTCCTTGGCTATGTGGTTATGATAGTCTGGCATTATGCATTCCATCATTATGAAAGTGGTAATTGATATTGCATGTGATTATTGGATTCGTAGAATATACATGTGAATAAGTAAATGGCATTATTTCATTTTATTTTTTCCATACTATGTTGAAGTTCAAGTTTAAAAGGCTTTTGTTTTAAGTTATACATTGCCTTAAATGTTTATTCTTATTTATGAATATTTCCGCTATATTGTTATCCTTACTGGGCATTTGAGCTCACCCCTTTTCTATGTTTTATTTTTCCCAGGATGTGAAGAAGTAATTTATGAATGACCTGAAGGGATAGTATGTGGGGATATGAGTGTGGGATATGGTGACTATGTTGTTGTAGTAGTTTTTCACTTTATGATGTAATGTAAAACTTTATGAATATATCTAGTGTTTCTAAGGCTACTAAACCAATCGGTCTTTCAAGATTTGATCTTTCTTGTGATCATGCCAATGTTATGTAATAATGCACCGACTCTAGGTAACTAGGGTCGAGGCGTTACATGGATAGAATGGTTGTTTGGGCCCTTACAATATTTCATTAGTAGTTTTTTCATGCTCATATTTCTTTTTTTCCATTTTTAGTTAATTTAGGATTTTTGATATTTATTTATTCCTATGTACTATGATGTTTGTCATTAATATATGAGACTTTTTTATTTTATTTGTTATTTCACACTGTGATCAAGGGTATAGTCTCCCTGTAATACTACCCTAGACCCTCACATCAATTCAACAACCTCTGGTATATGGAGAGGCATGCCTAAGGTATTATAGTGAATTGGTCTAGTTACTATTTGTAGAGTGAACTAGGGTGGGATGTTACAAAGTGGTATGAGATAATTCCATTTATTTCATCTTAGAGTTTTGGGATCTGGTTGTCTAATGATTTAGGAATGTATTAGAGTTTATGGTGGATATTGGGATGGTGTGTCGAGAACACTTGTTCTAAAAACAATTTCAGGTTTTTAAGTCTGGGATTGATGTTTTTGGAATTTTATGTTATATTTGTATATGATTTTTTCCTTGGGAGATGCACATGTGGTTTGGATGTTTTGATTTGTGATGGATATTTGGCTCTTGGCCCATTATCAAGAGTCTAGTGATTTGATTTTGACTCTCATCTTGTAGAGTCAAGAGGTGTCTCATGCATCTTGTCAAGAACATATTATTCACATGAAATATAGGCTTGATAGTGTTTTATTTCATTGAATATGTAGTTTTTATTTTTTAAGTAGTCAACAACTACTCATTGGGTGTTTTCCTATATAAGTACATAGTGGAATTCTAATCAATTGGGATGACCAATATAGATATTTTATTCTGATGTAAGTTCATTTGAATCTATGGTGAGATTATCTATGAGGAGGATGATGATGAAATAGTAATCATTCATAGAAGATGAAGTGAACCAAGTGGTCTAGCATGGCATAGTTGTATAACCATTGGAATAGCGCTCTACTTAACTGAAAGTGGTTTTCGTCATATACCAGATGTGTGTTACCTATTAGGGGTCCAGGTGGGGGACCTAGTGGTGCTACCTATTAGCTACCTAAGAATTGGGTAGGTTATTTTTTCATTTATATATGTTGGTATATATGGAATGATCCTCTTGGGAGTGGTCTGATGTGCAAATTTTTGAAGAGGACTGGTTCCCTAGTTATGGTTAGGTGGTCGACATATGATGCCTTTCATATGTGATACCCCAAAGATGGGTGTTTAGCATGTTAATGTTACGTGGTGTTGGTATAGGATTATTCATAATCCTATGTGAGTTGTATCCTACTATGAGTTTTCCTAGACCTAGTTGTTTAGACCTAGTGACTCTTTGTGTGAGTTTTCCAGTAGGGCTATATTGGAGAGCCTAGTTACCTTCTTTGATATGACTCTAGTTTAAGGAGTTGGGGTTGGGTGGATTTTGAGGGTGACTAGTGTGAGGGGGAATTTGAGTTTTGAGTTCCTTTAGGGGTGTGAGGTGTAGGTGGATGTTTTGGGATTTTGATTGTAATTCACAAAGGTTGTGGACTAATTTGAGATTTAGGTTTACTGAATAGATTTTGTTTTTGAGAAAGATCACTTTTTTTCTAGTGCTTCAGCCTTGTGGTTGGTTTCTAGATGGGAAGGATCATTCTGGTTCCTAGACCAGGTAGTATATATGTAGTTGGGATGTTCTTGGTGGTTAGGAGTTGGATTAATAGTATAGGAGGTGCTCAAGGGTATGTGTTTCTAGAGGTGTGAGTTTTCTTTGGGTAGCGACTATACCAATAAGGTAGACTTAGTATTTTTCAAGGAGGAGAAGTTGTTTTCTATGGATAAGGTCATCCTTAAAGATATTTTTGGTATAACACACATATAAATATTTGATTTCTTAATATTATAATCACTTGGAGTGTTAATGCTTCGGTAGAACAGATAGTTTCTGAGGACAGTACCGGTTAGGTTCTTTTCCTAATCATGTCTATATATGACTTTGGGAATGCAGTGAGAGTGTAGGTGAACTCATGGTTTACTTTGAATGACACTCAGGTATTGAGTGGTTGTAAAAGTTGTTTTTTCTTGGTTAGTTGTCTCTATTTTTTTGAGACACCAAGGTGCTCTGTTCTGGGTGAGACGGGCATGCAGGAAAGGCCTGTCTAGTGGCTCAAGATTGTGACCTTATTTTTTCTAGTACATGGCTCGCTAGATTAAAAAGTATATTTTTTAGTGGATTACACAATAAAATGTAATGGTTAATAATTAATGGGATTTTATATTCATTAATGCACGGTGATGTGTTGTACCTTTTTACTTTCGAATCGAGAGCTACAAAATTGAACAGCCATAATGCTTGAATTTAGCAGGTAATGATGAATAGGATTAGGAATGATGTGGGTGTGGTGAGAGGCATGTGGTAATGGTGGACCAAGGCTCTCTAGTGAGAATCATGATATTATATATATGGGAATGTTAATGTTAAATGATCTTGTATAAAGACATGGACGATCTAGTTTGATCATCATTAAGAGTGTCATAGGTTGATGTGTTGGGTAATGAAGCATAGATCAAGAGGAGTGACACATGTGTTGTTTCACTAATATAATCAAGGTCATTGATCTAACATGTGATTAAGGATTATTAAGTTTGTGGAGAGTACACCATCAATTTTTTAAAATTTTAAAACTCGTCATTGCAAGTTTTTACAATGGGTTTTGTGGGTGATGTTATTGTGATCCATGAATGGGTGTTGGTTTCCTCATTAAATAGGAACTCATGGGTGATAGGACACTAAACTATTTGACCATCATGTTTGGTGATGGATAGATCATAGTCCATAGAGAACTGTAAATAGTTTAGTGATGTGACGACATGGATGCTCTTATAGTGGGGGGTGAGATTCCAGTCATAGTAATATGACCCTCATGCATGGGGGGATTAGAAATACGTGATACCGATCGATAGATGATCATTGGGGAATCAGTTTAGGGGTAAATAAGTGGATTCAGGTATGTCGTTATTCCTCAGTGAATTCTAGGTTATGAATCAGACATTGCAGTGGATGGGATTTGAGTGTTTATCTCAGGCTAGGATGGTTTGAGGTGATATGAAAGAGATCAAGTTGATGGTGTATCATTAATTGAAATGTATTATGATGGTGGAAATTGATATTTAATTTATCAACCATGTAATGTAATAATAATTTGGGTATGAACTTCAGTGGGTGTTTTTGGGTGACTTCGTGAGGCCTCTGAGTGTGAAGACACCGGGATCTGTTAAGTTGGTGATATAGTGGAAGTGGGATCTGGGAATTTTTCGGATGAATTATCTGAGGATATTTTGACTTGGGTTAATATATGATATCGATACGGAGAGTTTTAAGACATATCTAGAATTTATTTTTAGGTATGGAGGATGTGTTTTGGAATCAAAGGGGGATTTTAAAGGAAAATATAATATGTATTTGGATTGTTTATTGATGGTGGTTATGCATCCACCCTCGTTTGGTTTTGGTAAATAATGGTCGGTGCCAACATTTTACTATACTTATCATGGATGTTTGGGTGCATTATATTGGGAACTACATTGATCATGTCTTTGGAATTTGGGGAGGTGTTTTAAATTATAAATTTTGATGTTATAGGCAGTACATCATTAGAATTTTTGGTTATATGATGAAGCTTATTATAGGAAACACTATAGACATGGAGGGTGATCGAAAAATTTCACGATCATGTTTCAATTTATATGTTATATGGTAATCACCATCCTAGTGTTTCAGTTTTAAAAATTCTAATTAGCTCAGATTTTATCTGATTGAGCACCTTGGGTTGGAGAGTCTCCCTCAGATGTGTTTCAAGAATGCAGGAATGGTATGAGGCCATTTTCCTTTGAATCAGATTGATTTAGCTATGTAGATTCAAATGGTTTACTGCTTAAACATATTAGGGGTGATAATAACTATGGTAGAGATATTGGAAACCCACTTATCCGTATGGTTAATAGTAATTTTAGGAATAGTTTGGAATTTTAGTTTGGTGGATGGGGTGGTTTTTATGATTGGAATAGGAATGAAATCTTGAGGCTCAGAACCTTTCCAAAGACCCAATTTGGACTTTTAATGAATTTTATTATAGGGTTCATAGGTTTTAGGAGTGTATCAGGGGTTCAAAACCTAGATTTTGGGTTTTTAGTTGCAACATATGGTGCATGGTTAGTTCATAGTTAGTGATAACTATTCACCCCGATTGTGTGGATCAGTTTCTAAAGTGGGTGGTTTTTTCAAACTAGGTGAAGGGTCTAGTAAAACATGGTATAAACAGTAGTAAAATACATAGGGTATCTTATTTTCGACACATAGTTTGAAAAAAAAATGTGTTGTATCCATGTGAGGTTGAGAGCTTTGGCATATTGTTGGATCCACCGTTGGCACATAGTTTGAAAAACTGAGTTCCCAAATTATGTTCCTTTTAAAATGTGGAGAATCACCCCCCCCCCAAATATTTTAAGACTACATCCCTTCTTTATTCTCCACTCTTATGTGCATAACCCCAAGAATATTCCTCCTCTTCCCACCTTCAACCACTTTCAATTTTGAGTGGTTCCATATCCTTTATTTTTTTCGGTTTTTGATGGTGATTTCATCAAATCATTGTGTGATTACCTATTTCTCATGGTAATTTCAGTTGTATTTCATAGATTATATTACAATATTACTTCTTCATGCCATTTATTGGTGTTTTCTTAAGTTTTTTGGCTTGGAATATGGTAATGGGTATGCGATGATCATTTGGTAAGTATTTGTCCTTAGTTCCAGTGTTGAAAGATTTTATGGTACCGAGTTGGTGATGTGAGTCTTGGAAGACCTTGTAAAGTTGTGTTCCCTTGGTGTTAAAGTGTGAAATATCTATATGAGGTAAGTGGTATAAGATCTTTACCCATAGTTATGATAATTTATTTTCATATGTGTTTAATTTGTGTAAAAGAAACAATGTGGGGTTTGTTTGATTTTTGGTTTAATAAAATAGTTTTGGGCCTAAAATTATTACCTTAGATCCTCCATGGATCCCTTCAGGTACATTGATGATTATAAGACTTAACCTACAGCCACCCATGGAATTTTTAATTTCTTTAAAATGGTAAAGTTGGGTTTGAAATGTGAAATAGATAGGTCATGGGCTTAACCCAGTTAGGTTCATTAGTTATATCAATAACATGGTTACCAGCCTATTTGGTATGACTTAGGGATAAATTATTTTTTACTATCTAAGAGGATAAAATGGAATGTTTCATGTCTTAAGATTTTATAATGAATAAGAGTATTTCTAAATGGTTTCAAAATTGTGAGTTTTATTTTGATCCATTTATGGGTTACAATGGGAGAAAATCACGTTTTTAAGTGGATATTGTTTTAAAATGAGGTGTTGATACCCAAGTGATTTAAAATGGGGGTTTTATATTAATTTTAAATATTGAATTGAAATAAATTTTTAGTTTACCATTTTTTTTAAAAAATCTTAATTTCTCTTTTAATGGTTTTTATGGAAATGAAGGATTTGGCATTGTTTTATATATTAAAGTGGAATATCCATGTTTTAAGGGTGGATTCAAAATGTTTTAAAATGGATGTGTGATTTCCATAATTTTAAAATATTTTTTGGAATGGTCTTTTTAATATGTCAAAGGGGTTAGTATCCCAAGCTATGTTGTGATGTTAAAGGCCCATTGGGACCTTGGTAAATAATGATTTTTAGAATATTTCCTTTATGTTTTTGTAAAAAAATTTAAAGGTAAATATGTTGGACCTTGGAAATTGGTAGATGAGAAAATTGTTTAGGTGTTGGACTAACATTCCAGGAAGTGGTGGTATACTATATGGTTTGAGTGAAAAAATAATTATTTGGAAATATATAATATAATTTATGGTTTAAGTGCCAAACTATCAACCTTGGATCTGATGATGTACTATATGGTTTAGAATGTTTTACATCATGCTCTACATATATGGTTTATATGTTAGACTAAGACTATGAGAACCAATGGTATTTGATGTGTTCATGGATGTTGGACATGATACTCTACATCCATGGTTTAGGTTCTAGATTGATGATTTGGGAATGGATGGTATCCTAAATAGTTTAAAGTATGTTTCACTTTATGATTTCAGCCTCAAATGACTAGAATTAGCTGAAGAAGGATTGGTTGGCCTAAGTGTCACTTTGGATCCTCTTGTCCAACAAGTTAATTAATGAATGTTTTTAAAATGTAACTTTATTTATGTACTATTTATTTTTCCACTATTTATCTTCATACATTGTTTCTATGAAAATTTACTACTTTAGATACTGTTGGTGGTTTCCCACTGAGTTCTACTCACACCTTTCTCGGGTTTCCATTGTACATGGGTACTTGAGCATCACCCACTAGTTTATTGTAGGAACAAGTATGGGATGAGGCATGGGTTGATTTTTCATGATCAAGAAGGATATCTTGAATGGTATCAAGATACTTGATGAGTTTTATCTTAGATATGCATTGGATCCCTTTTAGTTGTTTTATTTAATCTGTATGTTTATATAACTTACCCTGTGGGAGGTTAGTTGTGTATATGGAATGGTTTTTTAGGACCTTACTACATTTCATAAGTAGTTAAGTCATGTTTATATTTATATTCTTCCATTTTAATTTATTTTTGAATTTTTTTTATTTATTTAATCCTATGTAATCTATTTTTTATCATCATTATACAATACATGGTTATTTAATTCATTATTTCACACTATGATCAGGGGGTATAGTCTCCCCATTGTACTACCATAAACCCTTGCTGCTAGTTAGCAACCTCTGGTGTATGGGGAGGTGTTCCTGAGATCTTGTCCTGAAGTGGTATGGTTTCTTTTCATAGAGTGAACCGGGTGGGTACATTACAATTCACACACTTCTTAGTAGGCCCTATCACTTTGGTTTATAAGTATACCACATGATCAAATGTACAAGTAGGATAGAGGACCAATATCTCATGATAAATCTCAATAGATTAGATAAAGTCCATATATAAGGCTTGGTAATGATAGTAAAGCCTTCTTTTATTGTAATTTATTTCATTTATTTTTTATATCTGGTCAGCCCAATGGGTGTCAGTGGGGATGTATGATTGTATGCTTTCATAAGTATTGGTTATTTCATGGATATAGTTATTTATTTATTCATAATATGATTAATTTAATGTATAATTTTTTGATATTATATGATATTTATATTGTATTATCACTCTAATATGATGGTATTAACTCCCCATGGTATCACCTTAGACCCTCGCTGATGATCAATAACTTCTGGCATACGAGGAACCCCTCCTGATGTCACATGAAGAACTAATAACTACTACAAACACGGCCTTTATCAGCGCTAAAAATGGCCTTTATCAGCGCTAGAAAAGCGCTGATAAAGCCAGCATAGATAAAGGGGGGGTCCCCTTTATCAGCTCTCCAAAAAGTGCTGATATAGGACCCCTTTATCAGTGCTAAAAAAAGCGCTGATAAAAGGGGTCTTTTATCAGCGCTCAAAAAAGCGCTGATAAAAGTACCCCTTTATCAGCGCTTTTTTTAGCACTGATAAAGGGGTCCTATATCAGCGCTTCCTTTATCAGCGCTTTCATTTTAGCGCTGATAAAGGACCCTTTTATCAGCGATTTTAAAAAAGCGCTGATAAAAGTTAAAAAAAATTAAAAAAATTAAAAAAAATTAAAAAAAATTAAAAAATACTGCCAATCGGGGGGCTTTTATAGCGCTTGAACCCCCCCCCCCCCTTTTACAGCGCTTTTCGGCCCCTATACAACACCCCACGCACCCCACGCACCCCCCTCCACCCTTTAACAGCGCTTGCTCCAATATTCCTCATGCACACGCACCCCTGCCTCCACCAGGATTTGAACTCGAGACCTCCCCCCTGCGTGCCTAAGACCTTACCACTACTCTATTTTGATTTACTTTCCAATTCATGATATCTCTATATATATATATATTTATATATTTAGTTATATTTATTCGTATAGTAATATATATTTATATTAATATATATATATTTATATTATAATATATATATATATAGTTATATTATAATATATATAGTAATATTAATATATATATAGTGGTATTAATATATATCTATATATATATATATATTTAGTTATATTTATTCGTATAGTAATATATATTTATATTAATATATATATATAGTTATATTAACATATATATAGTTATATTAACATATATATAGTTATATTAACATATATATAGTTATATGAATATATATTTATATAGTTATATTAATATATATATAGTTATATTAATATATATATTTGTGGTGATATTAATATAAATATTTATAGTAACACTAATATATATATATTTAGTTATATTAATATATATATAGTTATTAGATTAATATATATATATAGTTAGATTAATATATATATATATAGTTAGATTAATATATAGGTATATAAATATTCATATATTGGTATTTTAAATAAAATGGATATTAGTTATTATTTAGATAAAGCTAATATATTTTATATGTAAATATGTTTAATTATTTATTTAAAAAATTTAATTTTTAGGTGCTAATATATAAAAAATATGTACATATAGTTATATATTTGATTATAAATAGCAATTCATTATAAAAAAGGATGAAATTTCAAAGACATAATATCAATATGAATGTAATACCTTGGAATAAATTCAGTCCCCACCAAGAAAATCCAATAATACCCCCTTAAACGAGTTTGAAAATCCACAAAATGTTAAACAATCTGGGTACCCCGACAAAAAACTCAGTGTTGGAGGCCTTCTGGGCCTCTTTTGGCCTCGAAAAATGCTTGATCGGGGTTCTCCGGTCACAGCGACGTAGAGCACGTCGCAGGCTTCGATTTGATATGTGGTAGAGCTCAAATGGACACCCGGATCAAAAGTTATGGCAGTTTGAAGTTTGAGTTGTGTTTTCAACATATTTTGGATCTTTTTTTAATTTTTTTAATTTTTTTTGTCCTCAAATTGTTATTAAATGACTATTACTCCATAATGATTATCAAAATATTAATTAAAAATATATTTTTAATTTTTTAAGAAGTCATTCTCACTAAATATATTATATATTAAGTATAATAAGTGTAAATGTACATATATATTTATCTAAAATATATTTAAAAATTATATATTATATTTATATAACAATATAACTATATTTATATATTAATATATTAATAAATTTTTAATTTTTTTTTTAAGCCGACCCTTTATCATCGCTAAAAAAAGCGCTGATAAAGGGGGGTCCCTTTATCAGTGCTTTTTCGTTAGCACTGATAAAGGGGGGCACTGCGAAAAACTGTTTTTGTGGTAGTGAATTTGGTTACTATGGAGTTAATTGAGTAGGGACATTAAATTTGGACTAAAATCATCTTTTTATTTTTTTCATAATATTTGGGTTATGTTAGTGAAGGAAAAATAATGTTTCGGAGCTTGTGATTCACCTCATACCGATGAGTCATGAACACCTTTTCAGTGGGAAGTCAATGTTAATGGTTTTATGGGACTTTTTCTGTTTTCATAGTTACAATTGAGATATTTATTCAATTACTATGTTTTTATTTGTGATTTATATTTTAGGTTTTAGATCCTGACCCATAGTGGTAAGAAGTCTATGTATATTCATCATTATTAGTACATAAGATTCACAAGAAATTCATATGCTTGTTTCTAATTAATTCCATTAATGACTGCAAGTTCACTTGTATAAAGTGTCAAAAAAATTAAATATTTATTTCCAACATTAATTTTTGGTAGACTTATACTCATTTTAACCATGGTATTTTCTTCTGATGATAGGTCATGTGGATCCTATCCTGGGATATTCCTTAACAATGGTTATATAGTCCCTCTATGCAAGAGATGTGTAGTGACCTCAAGTGGATTAGTATAGGTATTGTAGTCCTTTTGATGGAATCCCTGTGGGTGGTTGTGATACTAGTTCTGAGAAAGAAAAAATAAAAAATAGTGCTTAGTTACTTAAATTGTTAACAACAACCTATATGGTTTTTTTCATATAACTTATTAGTGGAATTACACAAAACCCAACCATATAAATATGGTTTTAAACAGTGATGATAATCATAGTAATGTGTTTTTACATTCACTTTTATGTGATCATGCTTATTGAGGGGGCAGTCTAGTTTGTAGATGACCAGTGAGGTTTGGTTCCCTTGAGTTGTTAGTTTACTAGGTAGGTGATTTATGATGTGTATATGTTAGAACCTTAGAGTCAACATGTTGGAATGTGAGATTATTTGAGAGTTGGATACCCTATGATGGTCTAGGAAAGGAATGTGATATGCCTTAGAAATTTATGATGTAAATTTCTTAAAGTTATTTGGAATCGAGGATGGATTTTGAGGGTGGGATCGTAATGACCCAAAAATTTACCTTTAGAATTTTCTGTCTATATATGTTAATGTTTCATATTTTGTAATGTAGTATAGTATAAAACACAATGATAAAACTTTATCTCGTTAATTCATAAAATTAAATTTATTCAAAAATTAAACCCAATAAAATTCACAATATTACAATGGGAATATAAACCAAAAAAATAAAATAACTAGAATAAGAATATTTGGATAATCTCAATATTCTAGGACTATTTCACTCATGATCAACACTGTAAAAAGAAAATTAAATGTTTTTAATGTAATATTCATTTTTAAAATAAATAATATTAAACCATGATATAAATTGAAGTAATAAATGGATGAATAAAATATGATGTATTTATATGAAGTAGAAAACCATTATGACTATTGGGAATTATGATCATTGGTTATTATGAATGTTGGTAATTATAACCATTGGTAATGTAGTAGTTATAATTTTATTGTTAGAATCAGTATATATTAATAGTAATTATGAGAACTAATTGATATAGAAGGAATAAAGGATATCCTTAAGTAGAATAATCATGCCTTACAAAGCTCATTTATCAGATCTTGGGAGGGAGTTAGCTTCATTGGGGTTTGAACTTGACCAAGGCCAAGTAGAGCTTCAATAAGTGAGGATTGATCCAAATTTCCTATAATAAAAGTTAAAGTTATTTTAGATCACCACTAGATCAATATTAGATGATTTTCCCCATGAAAGTACCACCATCACACATCTCACTCTTAGGGCATATGTTGGTGTAATAAGGGGTTATGCATCTAGACCTTATTATTATAAAGGTGTATTTTTCTTTTTAGAATTTAAATAGTTGTTTCTTGAATCCCATTATCATTATAATTTTATTTCATAAAATATTCATGAACATAAGATTAATATGATAAATAGATTTTTGTATACAAAGAAAACATAACTGTATTTTTTAAAAATATCTAATTTCAATTAAAATATAACTTTATTAAAAATTCAATAATTTTAAATGAAAAATATTTCCATAAATTGACTTATAAAATACTATTTATTTAAATATTAGTGACAATATAATTTTTTAATGTCCCGGGTAATTTTTATAAGGGTTAAAAAGTTGAATATGTCATAAAAACTGTTTTTTTTTTCAATAAATGAGGATTTTTATTTTAAAGTTAAAATTATAATATTTAGAAAAATATTTTTGTAAAATAAACTTCATTTTTGAAATCATCATGTTGAAATTATCCAATAGTTAATTTTTCATAATTTTCTAAGATAAAAATATTTTTGGGTGAAAAATAAATATTGTATAAATATATGGAAATTATTATGAAATAATGATAACATAAAAGTGATGTAATAAATTCTATAAATGGTTTTTATTATTTAAAATTGTGATTTAATTAAAATAAGGTATTTTAATTTAAAAATGTTATTTTTCCAAACCTATAAATAACTTTCCAAACCCTAAAGGATGATTTTAGATTTTTAAAACAGTTCTTCATGAACATGACTCACTTTCATATCATGAATGAGATTATTTTAAGAATTTTGGGTCTTAAACTAATAAAATATTAAAAACCACTCATCCTTGAAAAATACCATAAGAAAACCATGGTAAGGAAAATGTTTTTTTATTTTTTATTTACTAGATGGTTAAGGCTTATGTTTGGAAATCAATAAACAATCCCCTTACTTTTTCTATAAATACACAACCATTATCTCATTCATATTCCCTATAAAGTCTTTAATCAAATATTTCCTCTCATTTTCCTTCCCTAGATACCTCCAAAATATTTTTCAAGTTCCTAAGGAACTCCTCCCAAATCTTTAAGAAGAAAACTCTCAAGGTAAGTAATTCTCTACCTCCTCTTTTTAATACAATCACTTACTTTATTAAAAGAAATTTACATCCATGTGGTTGTGTTCTCATGTGTTCATCATAATTTTTTAACATCTAAATGATTACATGTCAATGATATACTACCCTTATCTCTCATTAATCCCTTCAATAAAATTTTATGTACCCTCATTATTTTTTTGAAATTATCCCTTGAATTTCCATATGTTGTGAATACCCAACCCTATTTTCAGTCAAGGTTATTCAACTAGATATAATTATCCTTAATTTATTGGGAATTTCTATGTATGAAACCTTTATTCTTTATTGATGTGATATAAATGATGAAATATTCTCTTATGATATATGATCAATGCATCACATTTAAAGTTATACATATAAAGGGTTCACCCTGATAGTTCTCCAATGATTTTAGAAATGTTTTCATCTCATTAAATACCATATATGGTGTACAAGAAGTTAGTCTAAGTACTCTATATTAGGATATCTTGGTGGCAATCATCTACTTATGCTTATGATGTCATGTTTTTATGTTGTTTCCACATTCCTATAATGCATGTGTCTTATGATATCATTCTATTATTTCATACTTGTTAGGTTTAATATGAATCTAGTAACATTTATTAAACACAACAGAAGAAATTATAAACCATATCTAAGGATCTCTCATTCAATATAAATGAAACATGTGATAAAAATGAAATGAATAACTGATGTAAATGTGTGTGCATTACATTTAAGAGTCCATTACATCATCTTTGAACACCATAACATAGGTTTGAGAGAGGTATCTAAGTGGAAGTTGAACAATATCCCACCTCTGGGGGTATCCATGATCTAAAATGAATCATCCTATGTTTGGATGGTATTTATCTTTTCTTTGTGGTATGTTAGTGTCTCTATATGAAAGGATAAATTTAAAAGAGAGAAATGTGTCTCTAGGAGTTTTAGTCAATCATAAAGATCTAAATCAACACCCATGCACCATCATATGATAGTAGAGTTTAGATAGAACCTAAGGACACTCATTGGTGGTGTATTCATTAATTCATGCATTTATAACACATTAATTAATGCCTTTTCTAATCTGTGAAACATATAAATGAATACATTTAACTCTTATTTGTTTCATCTTATGAAACGTATCTTTTAATAATAGCCAAGTTGGGGTATTGATTTGTTATCTAGACAATACTACCAATATAAGAAGTAAAGTATATGTATATCCCATTGTGTATTAAAATCAGAATGTTTATCCAAGAAAAAATATATATATATAATGCTTTAGGGAATATATCTATTTCAATCTCCCACTTTCACTAAAACCTGTAAGTTTTTATGTAATTTAACCTTATATTGTATCAAATACAATAAATTATGAAATAATATCCAAAATTACTTTTTAATATCTTCCAACACACTTATAAATTTATCATCAACTTCACCTTGAATCACACCATATGCAATACCTTGTGAATACCAATCCAAAACACTTATAAATTAACTCTAAAACCTTTTTAGAGTATCTTTTTGGGTCTAAATAAATCTCCATTTAGTCAACCAAAAAAGTTTGACCTCATGGACCTTTATATATTTAAAAAAAATATGAATCTCTAGATTCATAAGTGTAATAAAATAGAGGCCTATAGAAAAGTGTAAATGCTACTCAATCTATAAAGGGATATGGAATGATCTTCATCAAACACACATATCTCTATTCTTGTTCTCACCAATTAACATCATATTAAAACATAAATTATCATATTTTTCATTTCATCTAAGACATTAAGTGACCATGGTACATGGATCATGTCAATCCCATATAGACAACTCATCAATTCTCAACTCTCTGAGTGTAGACTAATCTGATTGATGAATACATAACATGGAATTCATCCTTATGGATAATCACATCACATGTCCCTTATCTAGATAGATATATATTATATATAAGTGTGGTTTCACAATACCATGTTTAATCTCAATTGAGGGCTCTGATTTCATACTTATCATATGAGAGGACAAATCCCATATTAATTAATCTCTAACTGAAGACATGATCCAAAATATAACCAACCACAATCGTATTAGATAAGTCAATATATAGACTTATATAAGTAGGTTATCAAATTATAAAGGTTATCATGTTAGTTATCTCACCAACCTCAGGTAATGGGGACTCAAATGTGATCCATGAACCCCAATTATACAAAATACATCTGTATAACACTCCATGTGGTATACTTATTAGGTCATTCGGTACACACAAAGAATTTTATTCTTTGTTTTGTGTCTTATGAGAATATTCTTTATCTCTATATGATAATACTAATCATTTTAACCTTAAAATTTCATTATAACCTATAATAATATAGGTAAAACATTAGTTATGGATAACTCAAATTCATACTTTGAGTGGTCAATTATCATTACACTTCATTATTTGTGTCTGTGTGTATCTTTATGAAATAAGTGATAATGAATGATAATATGGAGGTTTCCTTTAATATGGTACATTTTAATATTCTTAAACTCTTTAATAATATTTAATAAAACCAATATAATAACTAGTTTATAAAATAATATATGATAAACTACCAGATCATCCTTATATTCGCTATAATTTATGGGTATTGTTGAAAAATTACATCATATGTAATCCATATCACATCTCTATGTGGAAATATGAGAAAACTCTCCCACTATACTATTTAGTGAGAAATTTATATAAAGCAATCCAAATTGAATAATAGTGAGACATAGGAATCATACTTACAGCTATTCAAATTCTTGAACATGTTCAATCTTCGTAGCTTCACAACATCAAATGTTACGATGTCAACTTATATTATTTATGTATAACTATTTATAATTTTATCATCATCATATTTGGAACCCTATTAAATCAAATGTTTCCTTGAAATAATGTAACTACTTACATTATTGTTTACTAATACATCCTAGGTCTCTTAGGATATTAAGTAAAATTCACTTTATTCTTAGATTTTTGTAATTATTTATTTGTTAAATTTGAACTTATTTAAATTCAAACATACGTCCACTAGACTATTATACATTATATTAACTTCATAATATATTTCTAAGATACACTAACCCTTTTTTAGTTAAGAAATAACATTTATTTCCTTTTAGTTGTAATATTAAATAAATAAACTATATCATATATAGTATTCTATATGTTTTCAATATTTTTATTTGAAAAGAATTATTTATTAAAATATACCACTTATGTGTGGTGGTAAAACATTTCCATATATTTTAATAAATACTTGGATAAACATTTTATCCTAGATAAAACACTTTTATCCATATCTTCTTCTCAAAAAATGATATAGAAATTGATGAATCGTAAACCATGTATATACAATTAATAATCTCATGTTGTTAATAAAAAATCATTGTTATTGAACATTATATACTATCACATAAGAGAAATGAGATTAAGATACACATATTTTACTTAGATTCATTTGATCTTGACAAAATCATTTACATTCAAATACTCGATTTAGTAACTATTTACTTCATCACATGAATATAAACTATTGGATCTATCAATTATTCCTTTGATTTTGAACTCCTCTATATCAAAAAAACTTTTTAAAATATACATTCAATATCACATACCATTAAAAATTGAAGAATTAATTTCTATAGAATCCATACCTAACATATAAATTCAATAGTGTTTCACAAAATCCTTTAGGTATATATCTTGGATAATCCAATCATATTGAATTATTATTATCCCTTCTTTAAAACCCTAGGTTTTAATGACCTTGATTGGATTATTAAAGAATCATTAATTTCTATAACCAATAAAGATTTATGGAAACCTTTAGTCACATCATGATCAACATATTCAATCATATTGAATATCATTTATTGAACCCAATAATATTGAGTACTTGAGTGGAGACTAAGATTATCTTTTAAACCTTAAGTAAATCATTATATGATTCATAAGAATAAAGATTCACTAATTGAACTATTATAACACTTGGTTATAAATAAAGGAACTATTCTAACACATATAATATTTCCTTAATAAATTTTCTTAAATCACCAATTTTTCTTAATAATTTTTTTTAAGATATCATTATTAAGAGATACTTACATTAAGTTTCTCCTCTTCAATGAGTAATTACAATTTTTATCTTGATTATGATGATGGTGATGAAATTATCTATAATATAAGATTTTATTATATGAGTATGATGTATTATTAACAATTTAATAAGGACTTTTATTAAATGGGTTACCACTAAAATGATGAACCATTTTTTAAAATTAATTATAACCATTAGTGTTCCAAGATCCATATTTCATTAAGAAATGAGTTTGTTTTAGCATTGATCTTACCACTTAATTATTTAGGTAGGGCATCATTCCAATCATATCATATATGATTCTTGGATAGATGAGCATAAAACCCTTTTTATAATCCATAATGTGGGTAAAATAAACTTTATTTCTCTAGTATCCTAACCATTATGGCTTCCCAGATAATTGTTACCCAAAGAAAACGCCAAAAACAAGCTAACCAAGTTCAATCTAGGGGCACCCAGGTTTGGTATAAAACTACCCAAAAAAACAATCCAAAGTCACTTATTACTTTATTTACTTACACAAGATAATCTAGGATCACTTGGATTTTTCATGAAACAACACATTTGGATGGTCTAATGCTTGACAAGTGTCGCATTGGAAGGAATCTCACACTTATTATTTGAAGTTGATTTTAATCTCACTACCTTATCACATTTTATTACATTTTTATGTATGCATGATTCTATAAATTTAGTTTGGAATCATATTATCTCCACCTAATCAATATGTTCAAACCTTATTGATGTATAACTCTTTATATAACCCATGGGTTTGTGTTACTTACCCTAAAATATAATTCAAAAAAATTATACATATCTAGATGCATCATATTAATAAGTTACATGAACACTTCATGTAAAGGAATAAAGTTATATGAAATTGATAATATATACATGAGTAAGTACAAAGAGGAAAATAGTCAACCCCACTCACTAGCCTATACAAAGCACAAGCCTCTAGGTGGGTAGGTAGTCTGGCCCTAAGTCCCTTTAACTGGTGATACTTTCCTCAAGAGATAATCCAATTCATCAGAACTCTAAAACCAAATATGCATAAACGATATTCAAAAATTAAATTCAAGTTAATTAATTTAGTTACAAACTAAGTTCAGGGTATATTAAAAACTAAATTCATTATAGATTCATTCCTATAATTAAATGTAAGTCTCTATCTATTAGTGGTTTAACAATTAAACTAAAGCATATATAATATTCAAATTTCATAAATAATTTACCAAACATGAATATATTAGGGAATAAACTTTTAAATAAATAAACAATTAAAATATTTAAATGGGAGATAAAAATCTATGAAGAATTCAAAAATCAAATCTAATTATAAAACCTTTTATAATTATCATCTTTAACATTATAGACATTCTATAATTATGAATATAAAAATTCAATATTCATTCTAATGTTAAATCTTTCATATTAATCATTATATAGAATTTCTATTTTAAATATATGATATTATATAAATTATAATCTATTTATAATCCAACTTCTATTGTGTATACATTTTACATAATATAAATATCATATAATTAATCATTATTTAAACCTTGATTATATCAGTCATAAAAACACTTTTTATGTGTCTTAAATAATAACCAAATGGTTCCCCTTTAATTTGAAAATTTTAAATTAATAACTATAAACAATTAATAATTTAAATATAAAAATTTTATATTTTCTCCTTATTTCATAATTTTTAACCCTTTATAAATTATTTCTTATTATTACTAAATAATCACTTTTCTTTTTTGATCATAAGAAATTATATATAATTTATAAAAGGTATTTTAAATATTAACATTGAATATTTGGGAATAAAAATGTTTCCTAAACCTTTAATTATAAAATTTTATAATTTTTTTATTTATAAATTTTTTTATAAATTTAAATATCACTAAATATATTTTACACTGGTCTATAAACATTTTATAAACCATTAAAATCATTTTAAATGTTAAAAATATTTTTTGAAAATTTTAAAACAATTTGATTACCCTTACACATATGGGTATTTCTGCATAAGGGTAAAGCCTTCTAACCTTAAATAGGCCACCTGAAATCCCTTACGTAAAGGTATGTCACAACTTACCTTTACGCAGCATAAGTATAACACTATGCATCAAGGTAATTCAAAGATTAAATTTATGCAACTCATTTTGCATAAGGTTATAAATGATATTACCTTCACGTGAACACTTCGCATTTGGAAATGTCTCATTTACCATTATATGGCCTTCTAGAACAACTACATAAGGGTACTACTTTCACACAAACTATCTTTGTAAAGGTAAAAAATAGTTTACCCTTACTCATACCTTCTATGTAAGGGTATCGGCTAATGGTAAACAGTCGATTACCATTCTGTAACACTTTTAAAAATTCAACAACCTTTACATATACCTTATTTCACATAAGGTGAAGTTGTGATGGCCCTTATATATACCACTCTAAAAAAGGGTAATACCTTAGTTACCCTTAAGTATCTTAGCTATTTAAAGGTAAGATTTTGGTTACCTTTACATATACCAACAACGTAAGGGTAAACCCTTTTATGAAATTGAATTTCCTAAAATGAAAAAATAATTGATTTTTTTATTCTTTTTCATTGCAAGAATAATTTTATAAATTTAAATCATAAAATCATCTGATAACACTATTAGGTTTCATATGAATCTAATAAAACTTATTAGAACTAGTGGATGAAATTATAAACCAAATCAGAAGATCTCCCATGCAAGATAAATGAAACATGCAATAAAAATGAAATAAAGAACTATTGTAAATGTGTTTACCTTACACCAAATAATCCATTGTATCATATTCAAATGAAAACACATGAGTTTTATATAGATAACTAAGTGGTATCTGAATGACAATGCACCTCTATAGGTATCAATAAGAAAAATTGAATCATTTAACATTTGGATTGGATTCATCTTTTCTTTAAAGTATTCAAGTGTCTCTATATGAAAAGGAAGAAGATGAAAGATAGAAATCAGTCATGAAGAGTTTTGGTCAAATATAAGGATCTCAATCCACACCCATATTCCATCATATGTAAATGGGGTTTATATATAACTTTAGGTCTCTTCTGGGTGGTGTATCCATTAATTCATGTGTTTATGATTCATGTATTAATGCCTCATATAATTTATACATTATATACATGAATTAATATCATTATTTCATCTTATGAAATGTATCTTTTAATGATATAAAATTTAGAGGTTTGATCAGTTTTTTAGCCAATACTTCCAATGTAGATAATATATATATATATACCATTATGCATCAAAATCACAAATTTAATAAAATCCATAATATATATATATATAAGGCTTTAGGGAATATATCTCTTTCAATAATTCAATTCTTAAGTATATGATTATTACTTATTTTTGTTATCATGATATGCCTCTTGACTCAAATGTATTACCTTCCATCATGTTATTCTTGATAATTACCTTATTAGGACTTTTAGTTCACCCCTTTCCTTATATATTTCCCCAGGTTATTATGTGTAACACTAATAATTCAATGAAAACTAGGAGAACATTTTGTAGATTTTAAATAATGTTTTATTTTTTATATTAATTTAATGTCTTATGTTTATAATTTCAAAAAGACATTATACCTATTGATTTTTTGGATTATATTATATGGATCTTTATGATGAAAATCCTAAAATCAAATGTTTTAGAAATATGGGTTTTTATAATGATCAGTTGGATTCTAGGATCTATTGATTTCAAGTGAAATTTCTAATTATATAGTGTATTGTGATACAAGTTTTTTGGATATAGGATGGATAGAGTGTGGGTAGTTAATTTTGGTTTTGAGATAATTCCCAGGGTGGGGGTGATCATGTGATCATCCTTGGAATTAGTGAGATGTATTTGGTTTACTGGAAATAAATCATCAAGGATTATTTTTATCTACACTTTATTGACATGTAGTGGGGAATGGTCAGTTATTTAGGTGTTTGAGCCTATTTTTTATGATGTGAAACTCATGGGATCATGAGTCAAATTATTCAATCGGATGATATGATGGTGTGTACCCATTATGTTTGGATTATATTGAGTTGTATAGTGGATAAGAACTTAAGAGAGGGTTTTAGAGGTTTAATATTCCTAGGAATTGGAGAGTGGTTTTTATCATATATTTCATGGAAATCCTCGATTTTCTAGGGAAAGTGCATATGAGGATACATGTCATGAATTCTTGGTTTATGGATAGGTGAGAGGACTATGTTTAGGTCAGTTGGGAATTTTTCAAGTTCTGGGAACCTGATAGGTTTAGTGATGATGTTTTGGTGATGAATACCCCTTGGATTTTACTACTCATAGGATAGTTGTGGGATATTAGTTGGGTTATGGACATGATTATGCTTGGGGTGAAATCGTGGATGAGGTGTGATCAGTGAGGCACTTATAGGATTGGTGGACCAAGGTTTTTATGAGAATGGTATGTGTACCTTTATGATAAGAGGTGACATTGAAGATAGATCATGGTACCATGGAAAATTCTATCAATGTTTGGTCCTTAATAGGAGTTATTATGGATGGGATGAGAAAGGATTAGGTGGAGTGACAAGCATGTGATGATGGAATCTGTTTAACATTGTGCTTGAAGATCGGTGTAAGGGAATCCATATGGTGTGAAGTGCACCATTTGTTATTAGACGGTGTGACCCACATTATGGGTATAATTTGGTGAGAATTGAGGATAATTTTCTAGGTGAGTTGAGAGTGGGTTGCGATTGGTGTTTTGTGTTGGAACTTTGGTATAAGTAAGATGGTTATGTTTATTCATTACATTTGGAAATGAATAGAGCATGGTTTGAGGAGGTATGATGTTTCAGTACACTAGGATGATAATAAGAACACTCCTATGGTTAAAAGAATAAATTTGGTCATGAAGGTATGAACATCATGTTGGTAGGGTCATGGATATGGTGAGATTGGCTGGTGGATGGTTTAGATGAAACTTGGATATCAATGTGTTGGTAGATCTAATTTTATTATGTTCCTTGGTGAATATAAGATTTAGGATTTGAATGTAGTTTCAAATGCAGTTTATAAGTCAACATTGGTGTTCGAATAGAGTAATATGTGATTAGATAGTGAATCGGATTAGAGATACATTGGTGATCATGTGTAGATTGTGATAGTTGGTGTGGGTGGTTGAGGACCCAACCATGGAATTACATCGAGTGTCAGGTTTGTACTTTAGTGTGGGTGTTTAGATGTTTTCTTGATTCATCTAGGAAGTAACACATCATAATTGGGTTGTAAGAACCCCGATTTTGAGCCTATGAGACTTTGAAATTCTCTTGATATAATTCTAGAGCAGGGCGTTCTGACGGCGTACAAAACCGAGCCTCGGTGTGGCCGGAAATTAGTTTTGACGCACGTTCACACTTCTCGGGCTAAATAAATTTAATAACTCCTGAATGGTATCTCGGACGGGAAAACTGATGGCGTCGTTGAGTCCAGAACGAGCAGTTTACCCTAGGAGGGGTATGTTTTTCGCGGGCGCGGACCAACTGTGAAAAACGCCCCCGGGGGAATTTTCATAATTTGGTGGTCGCGGGTGTCGAATTTTTATAACTCTTGAATGAAGGCTCAGATTAAAATTTTGAGGATGCCATTGCGTTCGGGGCATGGCGTTTGCCCTAAGGGAGGCTTAATCCCGGCCCCGACGAAAGTTCGGGAACGGGCCGATGAGCGGGTGATTAAGTGTGTTTTCCTATTTAAACACACTAACCACCCTCTTCACCTTGCTTGGACATTCCTCCCTAGCATAAGGGCTCTCAACAAGCTTCCACCCTCCCCTCCATCACTCCGGTAAGGCAAGGCGGCTCCGGCATCCCGATCGTGAAGCGTCGGGCAAAGCCCTCGAGGTAGGCTCGTGTTTTATATTTTTCCTTTCTCAAAAATTTCTTCATTTTAGTCTTCTTCACGTCGAATTTTTGTCTGATCGTCGATAGAAGCCTATGGTTTCGTAGGGCTTGAATTTGTCTTCACAACGATCCTTTCATATCAATTTTTGGAGTCACGGGGCGCCCGGGGTGGCCCCGGGAAGTTTTTCTGGCCAAATACCCCACATTTCTGGTTCCACGCGGTGGTCCGGCAAGCCAGGCGCGTTCCAGCGGCGGCGGAGACTCCGGCACGGTGGCTCTCAGGCGGAGGCTCCAGTTCCAGGCAGTGGATCCGGCTCCAGGTGGCGGCGCGGCGTGCGGGCGGCGGCGCGGCGCTTCGGACGAGCGGCGGGGCGTGGTCGTCCGGGAAGACAGGGGTCGCGGCGCGACCCCTCGTGAGGAACAGAGACCTGCTTCCAGTGGGTCTCCTCAAATACCAAAGACCGGCCTCGTGGCCGGTCGGCTAAAGCGGGAACCGTGAGGGGACCGCGGATCCGCGGCCGGCCCACAAAGCAAAGCCGCGGGCCGGCGCAGCGAGCCGGGCCGGTCAAGCCTAAGGGTTGTCCCTTCCGGCTTCGGACACCCGTAAATATCGCTACAGGTGTCCTTTTTCCATGACGTCTGTGGAAGGACGATCCTCGTCTCGAGGAGTATATTCTGGGGTGGCTTCAGGAAATTTTAATCCCTGGAACAGAAGCTCGGTGGCGGGTCATGCACGTTAAGTGCTACGTTGGAAATTCTGGTTTGGGTTAGCTTGGACACATCCAATGTCCGATTTGAGCGCTGTCAGCGGTGATACGACCCTGGAGAAGAGGAGGAGGGTTCCAGTATGTTTTTGGGTATTGAAGTGGTAATTAAGACGGGTATTGAAGTGGTAATTAAGACGTGGGCCCCACGAGCCATCTTCGAGCTGCGTGTAGCATTTTGCGGCATTTTCACCAGATGTCCATTCAGGGCACATGAGTAGTCGATTCTGCATTTCTTTCCAAGAGAATCGCAATGGAGCAGTTCACCCGATGAGTATCGGAGCCAGGGTGCGGGTCCTCATGGGCCGACTACGGTGAATAGTACCATATCCACCAGTTGTGCGTATCGAGCGAGTGAGTAGCCTATTTCGCGTGTTTTTTCGCGATAATTGCAACGGTGCAACCCATTGGGGCATGTGGAACCTCCTTAGATATCATACTAATGTGAAGTGGAGGTCTTATTTTATGTGCTCCGAAACAATGCACGGTGGCGTTGTTAGTGTCACCTGGTGATGTCAGTAGTAGTATGAAGCTAACAGAATGATTCAGGGTCTACCCTCCAGCAGGGCTGGGAAGTGGGTCACCTGATGACACCTTAGGGTCTACCCTCCAGCGGGGTTGGGCAGTGGGTCACCCGTCGTCTGATCTAGGTCTACCCTCCAGCAGGGTTGGGCAGTGGGTCACCTGTCATCGTGTTCCGGGTCTACCCTCTAGCGGGGCTGGGCAGTGGGTCACCCGTTGATTTATTCCAGGTCTACCCTCCAGCAAGGCTGGGCAGTGGGTCACCTGTCGACGTGTTCCGGGTCTACCCTCCAGCAGGGCTGGGCAGTGGGTCACCTGTTGATTTAATGCAGTTATACCCTTCAGTAGGGCTGGGCAGTGGTTCGTCGGACAATGTAATAGGAATTACCCTCCATCAGGGCTGGGCAGTGGGTCACCCATTGATTTAATCCAGGTCTACCCTCCAGCAGGGCTGGGTAGTGGGTCACCCGTTGACGATTCGGACTTAGACCTTCTCCTGAGGCTAGTCGGTAACTTTTTCCTCCGTGACTACCAGAGCGGGATCCTAGTTGTGCGGATCAGTGGTGTGACAGTTCTAACGTTACCTGAGGACCCACGAGGAAGAGGGGTACTTTTTCCCACTGAGACGCGTCCTTGAGACGTGCCCTAAAACCGTGCGGGCGAGTCAGTGCCGCCTAAAGTGGATAGTATTGAAGTGTGGTGATTGGGCCCCTCTGACTTGGGTTTCCTAGGTGGACGGGACGAAATGTTGGGTTGAGGATGGAATCATTTGGAGCTGATAGTGACTTACCCTAGGCTGATCTTGGAGGTAGAGATCCCCTTACGCACTCATTTGGGGTTTCTTTTGACCATATATATATATATACATACAAATTGGTCCCTACTTCTGTTTCCGCCCTCTGGGGTCAGTGCCTACATATTTCTGTTGGGTTGAGCTACACTCTCCTTACTAAACTTTTCTTCTATTATTGATTAGTTTACTACTCACCTCTTTAGTGCCTTCTTTGTTTCTCCCTCAAGCTTTCGGGTCATCCTACTGAGTATCCTTATACTCACCCCTGCTTGGGATTTTCCCATACCTGGTGTTCCCTTGCAGACGACGGATAGGTCGATCATGACTACGGAGGGGCGTAGAGGTCACAGCAGTTGAAGCAGCATACCGCGGTCGTGCCAGAGCATTCAGGTGGGAGTCTATCCAGTTGTCTTCTTTTGTTCACCTGTGGCCAGGTTATGGCATCTTTGTGTTTGGGCGCGTGTTTTCCCCATTTACTTTTCAGATTACTTGTCAGTACTTCTATCACGTTACTTCCTCTTTTTAGTTGTTGTTGTATGACTTTGGTTGGGATATAGTTTCCTGTCTTTTGGTTTCCTATCTTCTCTTCACTACTGCGTCTTGTGGGTTGTGTAAGTGTGAGCACAGGTACTTAGGCGAAGTCCTCCCCGAGATTGTTATGCCTTTGGTGTTGGTCGTCAGCCTCTAGCCTATGGAGGCGGGCTTGAGGTAGTTGTGGCTCGGTACCGGTAGGGTCGGGTCGTGACAAAGTGGTATCAGAGGTGGTTCGTTCCTTGGAGCATTGTTCAGACGTCCCTAAAAAGGAACTGGTTGGGTTTTCAGGGCAATGATGTTGACTTGTCTCGAGAGCGGCTCTCAGGCTAGGGAGTCCAGTAATGGTATGGGCGGCCGACGTATCCATTTACCAGGACCCTGATAACCTGCTTGACGACTCGGCATGCTGAGACTTGTTTTAGGGAATTTTGAAACATGCATCACGTAGGAATGAGTCCTTGACCGTCCTTTGTTTGAGTCAGCTCCCCTTTGTTATTACAGTTATGTATATATATATACTCATCTGATCGTGGTATCCCTTGATAATTTTCAGGATGCCCCCACGATGGCAGCCAGCCAGGTTACCCTCTCTAGCTCGTGATGACGGTCTGGTGATTGATGAGGCATCGATTCAAGGACCCTCCTGTGATTCCCTCCCACCCAGTGCTTCAGCAGTAGCCCCTGCACCTGAGGAGCGGTAGTTAGTACCGGTAGTTCAGGCTGAGGTCGCGTGCAGACTGAGCGCGCTTCGAGACTTCTAGCGATAGAGGCCGTCGAGGTTCCGTGGGGACTCGGATCCCCAGGTGGCAGAGGATTGGCTTGAGTCAGTGGAACGACTCTTCAGGCTGGTACATACCCCAGTGGAACAGATGGTGGCACTAGACGCCAGTCTTTTCCTTGGGACAGCCGGGCGATGGTGGGATCTGGTGATGCAGACCCATGACAAGTCGTCCCTCACATGGGATGGCTTCCAGCAGATTTTTCAGGAGGAGTACTCCCCCTCGTGTTTGCGCTCCATCCGGATCCAGAAACTTATGGAGCTGAAGCAGGGAGGGATTTCTGTGTCCCAGTACTTGGCCCGGTTCACTGATCTTACACACTACTCAAAGGACATGATCCACGACAGCTACTTCCGGGCGCGGAAGTTCGAGCAGGGTCTTCGAAGGGATATCCGAGCTAGCGTGGTGCCCTTGTGCATCCCCACTTACGTCGGGGGGTTGGAGAGGGATCTTGTGACTGAGAGCATCCTGTCCGAGGGGCGCCAGGTAGCAGGACCTAGTAGTGGCCGTTTTATAGCAGAGTCTTCAGCAGGCAGGCGACGGAGGGCTAGGCCTCAGCCGAGGAGGACCTTCCGTGAGAAGACCCAGGGACAGGGTCGCACACCACAGTGGCGCTGTAGGGTTTCGGGGAAGACAGGGGAGGTCTGATGCTATGCTTTTGATGGACTAGGACACCTAGCACGGTATTGCCCGACCAGGCGTGCAGATCAGCTGTGGCAGGCAGCGGGTGCACCGCAGAGGCAGAGGCAGCACCGTGACTAGGGGTCACCTAGGCGAGGACCCAGAGGTCCTCAGGGAGGTGTCTCAGGCAGAGCGGCAGGACCGGGAAGTGGGGGATGACGTTTCGAGATCCCCCCATCACCACCTCCAGGCGGCCCATGCCAGGCTCAGGGAGATGGCGGTAGGGGCCGCGGGCAGCTTCAGGGCATGGGAGTTCGAGATCCTCCAGCACACAAGATGGTCCGAGGTACGCTTTGTGTTTACTCCACCCTTGCTTCAGTACTAGTAGACACGGGCACCAGCAATTCCTTTTTATCACTGCTATTGGTACGAGAGTTGGGGCTTCCAGTAGAGGCGTTGTCACCCGCACTTAGCCTTGAGGTTCCTACGAGAAGTGCCTCGTTGGTGACTTTTATCTGCAGACAGTGCGAACTGTCATTCGGGGGAAGGAGTTTCACTTGGGACCTACTCGTCATCACGATGGAACCTTACGACATCATCCTGGGCATGGATTGGATTTCTATTATTCACGCTCAGATCGACTGTCGTCACAGACAAGTCAGAGGGGAGTTTTCTGATGGGACGAGGTTCACCATCCTTGGTGAACGAGACCTCGTGGCAGATCAGATGGGTACTCTGAGCAGGAGACCCCGACCTTTTTTGCACCAGATGGAGAGCATGGCTCTCGGAGCAGCGAATGCTACAGGCACCTGTATCCCTACCGTGGTAGAGGATTACATGGACGTCTTTCCCGAAGATGTTTCGGGACTACCTCTGAGGCGGGAGATGGATTTCTGCATTGACTTGTAGCTAGGGACTGCTCTGATATCTTGTGCAGCATATCGAATGGCACCCACAGAGCTTCGGTAGCTACGACTTTAGTTGGATGACCTTCGTGAGAAGGGATTCATCAGGCCCAGTGTGTCCCCCTGGGTGGCTCCAGTTCTGTTTGTGAAAAAGGAAGATGGGAGTCTACAGCTTTGTGTGGATTATCATCACCTGAATCAGGCCACGATAAAGAACAAGTACCCTTTGCCGAGGATCGACGACCTCTTTGACCAGTTGCGAGGTGCGAAGTGGTTCTCGAAGATCGATCTTCGATCTGGATACCATCAGTTGCGGGTTCGTGAGGCTGATATTCCAATGTTGGCCTTCCTTTGTCGATATGGGCACTATGAGTTTCTGGTGATGCCCTTTGGTGTGACAAATGCCCCTACCGTCTTCATGGATTTGATGAACCAGATTTTCCAGCTGTATTTGGACCAGTTTGTGGTTGTCTTTATTGACGACATACTCATTTACTCAGTGACAGAGGAGGATCATGCAAAGCATTTGAGGATGGTCCTAGACTTACTTCGAGAGAATCAGCTGTATGGGAAGCTCTCGAAGTGCCAGTTCTGGATTCATGAGGTTCACTTTTTGGGGAACGTCATTACAGAACATGGATTGGCTGTGGATCCCGCAAAGATAGAATCAGTTCTTGCTTGGGAGCCACCCAAGAACGCATCTGAGGTGCGTAGTTTCCTTGGGTTGGAAGGGTACTACAGGAGTTTTGTGGAGGATTTCTCCAAGATTGCTTCCCCTTTGACTGCTTTGACACGGAAGGGGAGACCGTTTACCTGGACTGATCAGTGCCAGCAGGCCTTTGAAGAGTTGAGGCAGAGACTGACTAGTGCACCAGTGTTGAGGCTTCCAGAGGAGGGTGTTGAGTTCGTCGAATATTACGACGCTTCAGGAGCTGGGCTTGGGTGTGTGCTGATGCAGCAGCGGGCAGTAATTGCATATGGTTCGAGATTGTTGAGGCCCCACGAGCAGAATTACGCAACTCACGATTTGGAGCTGGCAGCGGTAGTCTTCGCCTTGAGTCTATGGAGACATTACCTTTTGGGTGAGCGTTTTGTAGTCTACTCAGATCACCAGAGCCTCAAGTATATCTTCACTCAGGGGGATTTGAACCTAAGATAAAGGCGCTGGCTAGAGTTTCTGCAGGACTATGACTTCGAGATAGTCTACACTCCGGGGAAGGGCAACGTAGTAGCAGACGCCCTTACCAGGAAGTCCCAGGCTCACCTAGTGCAGGAAGCTTTAGAGCAGTTGGATTCCCTTCAGCTGACCTTGGTGGAGCAGGAGGGTATAGCTTTTCTACAGTCGATAGTGTTGACTCCTTCACTCCTTGAGCGTGTGAGAGAGTCGCATCTAGGAGATGTTGATAGCGAGGTACTGCGTGATCAGATATCCACGAGCAACTCACCTGATGGGTATTCTAAATGAGGGAATCACAAGATCCTGTTTCAGGGGCAAGTTGTAGTACCGGTGGAGATGTGTGAGGAGGTGATACGGGAGTTCCACACTTCTCCTTTGGTCGTACATCCCGGTGTGGGAAAGATGTACCGAGACCTTCGACGGCAGTTTTGGTGGTCTGGCATGAGGTGGAGCGTAGATGAGTTCATTTCTCGGTTTCCTACATGTCAGCAGGTGAAGGCAGAGCACCAGGTTCCGGCAGGGTTGTTGCAGCCCCTTGATATCCCAGAGTGGAAGTGGGACGGCGTATCTATGGATTTCGTCACGGGGCTTCCGTGCAGAACGAAGGGCCATGACTCTATTTGGGTGATAGTGGACCGGCTCACGAAGTCGGCACACTTCCTTGATATCAGGGAGCAGAGCTCGGTGGAGAGTCTGGGACAGTTATATGTTCGGGAGATCGTCTGTCTTCATGGAGTACCCTCGACGATCATCTCCGACCGCAACGCACGGTTTACATCACGGTTATGGCGAGGCCTGCAAGAGGCATTTGGGACTCAATTGCGGATGAGTACAGCTTCCCACCCCATACTGATGGGAAGACCGAGCGCACAATCCAGGTGTTGGAGGATATGCTCATGGCGTGCGTGTTAGACTTCGGCCGAAGCTGGGAGGATCACCTGCCCTTGGTAGAGTTTGCCTATAACAACAGTTACCACTCTACTATTGGCATGGAACCTTTTGAGGCCCTCTAAGGGAGGCCCTACAGGTCACCCTTGTATTGGACGGAGGTTGGGGAGACCTCCCTCGTGGGCCCAGAATTAGTGCAGGCAACGACGGAGAAGGTTCAGGTCATTCGTGAGCAGATGAGGATGGCTCAGAGCAGATAGAAGTCCTATGCAGACCGACGTCACAGGCCCTTGGAGTTTGAGTAGGGAGAACATGTCTTTTTGAGAGTCTCCCCATGGCTTGGAACACGGAGGTTCGGTCGGGGAGGCAAGTTGACCCCGAGGTTCATTGGGCCCTTTGAGATCGTGCGCCGGGTTCGTGAGGTCGCCTACCGTCTCGCTCTACCCCCGCAGCTGGAGAGAGTGCATGACGTATTCCATGTGTCGCAGCTAAGGAAATATGTGCACGACCCCACACACGTCATCGACTTGGGAGAGCTGGACATTGAGGATGGAGCCACCTTTGCGGAGCACCCAGTGGCGATTGAGTACCGGCAGGAGCGGACTCTGTGTGGACGGGCCATTCCTCTAGTTCGTGTGTTATGGCAGCATGGGAGGGTGTAGGAGAGCACCTGGGAGCGGGAGAGCCAGATGCGGGCCCAGTACCCCGAGAAATTTTTGTAGTTTTTTTTCGGGGACGAAAAATGTGAAGGAGGGAATGATTTAAGAACCCCGATTTTGAGCTTTTGAGACTTTGAAATACTCTTGATATAATTCTAGAGCAGGGCGTTCTGACGGCATACGAAACCGAGCCCCGGTGTGGCCGGAAATTAGTTTTGACATGCGTTCACACTGGGCGGGCTAAATAAATTTAATAACTCCTGAACGGTAGCTCGGACAGGAAAACCAAGGGCACCGTTGAGTCCAGAACGAGCCGTTTACCCTATGAGGGGTATGTTTTTCGCGGGCGCGGACCAACTGTGAAAAACGCCCCCGGGGGCATTTTCATAATTTGGCGGTCGCGGGTGTCGAATTTTTATAACTCTTGAAAAAAGGCTCAGATTAAAATTTTGAGGATGCCATTGCGTTCGGGGCATGGCTTTTTCCCTAAGGGAGGCTTAATCCTAGCCCCGACGAAAGTTCGGGAACGGGCCGATGAGCAGGTGATTAAGTGTGTTTTTCTATTTAAACACACTAACCACCCTCTTCACCCTACTTGGACATTCCTCCCTGGTGCAAGGGATCTCAACAAGCTTCCACCCTCCCCTCCATCACTCTGTCAAGGCAAGGTGGCTCCGGCATCCCGATCGTGAAGCGTCGGGCAAAGCCCTCGAGGTAGGCTCGTGTTTTATATTTTTCCTTTCTCGCAAATTTCTTCAATTTAGTCTTCTTCGCGTCGAATTGTTGTATGATCATCGACCGAAGCCTCTAGTTTCGTAGGGCTTGAATTTTTATTTAAAATGATCCTTTTGGATCAACTTTTGGAGTCACGGGGCGCCCGGGGTGGCCCCAGGAAGTTTTTCCGTCCAAATACCCCACATTTCCGGTTCCAGGCGGTGGTCCGGCAAGCCAGGCGGCGGTGCGGCGCGTTCCAGCGGCGGGTGGCGACTCCGGAACGGTGGCTCACAGGAGGTGGATCCGGTTCCAGGCGGTGGCTCTGGCTCCAGGAGGCAGCGCGGCGTGCGGGCGGCGTCGCGGCGCTTCGGACGGGCGGCGAGGCGTGGTCGTCCGGGAAGACAGGGGTCGCGGCGCGACCCCTCGCGAGGAACTGAGACCCGCTTCCAGCGGGTCTCCTCGAAGACCGAAGACCGGCCTCGCGGCCGGTCGGCTGAAGCGGGAACCGCGAGGGGACCGTGGATCCGCGGCCGGCCCATGCGGCAAACCCGCGGGCCAGTGTAGCGAGCCGGGCCGGGCCGGCCGGCTTGGGCCGGCCCGGGCTGGGTGGACCGGCCAACTAGGCCGGTCCAGCCTAAGGGTTGTCCCTTCCGGCTTCGGACACCCGTAAATATCGATACAGGTGTCCGCTTTCAAAGCCGTCTACGGAAGGATGATCCTCGTCTCGAGGAGTATATTCTGGGGTGGCTTCGGAAAATTTTCATCCCCGGAATAGAAGCTCGGTGGTGGGTCACGCACGTTAAGTGCTACGCCGGAAATTCTGGTTTGGGTCATCTTGGACACATCCAATGTCCGATTTGAGCACCGTCAGCGGCGATACGACCCTCGCGACGAGGCAGAGGGTTCCGGTAAGTTTTCGGGTATTGAAGTGGTAATTAATATGTGGGCCCCATGAGCCATCTTCGAGCTGCGTGCAACATTTTGCGGCATTTTCACCAGATGTCTGTTCAGGGCACATGAGTAGTCGATTCTGCGTTTCTTTCCGAGAGCATCGCAATGGCGCAGTTCGCCCAATGAGTATTGGATCTGGGGTGTGGGCCCTCACGGGCCGACTATGGTGAATAGTACCATATCCACCAGTTGTGCATATCGGGCGAGTGAGTAGCCTATTTCGCATGTTTTTTCGCGATAACTACAACGGTTCAACCCGTTGGAGCATGTGGAACCTCCTTAGAGATCGTACTAATGTGAAGTGGAGGTCTTATTTTACGCGCTCTGAACCAATGCATGGTGGCGTTGTTAGTGTCACCTGGTGATGTTAGTGGTAGTACGGAGCTAACAGAATGATTCAGGTTCTACCCTCCAGCAGGGCTGGGGAGTGGGTCGCCCGACGACACCTTAGGGTCTACCATCCAGCGGGGCTGGGCAGTGGGTCACCCGTCGTATGATCCAGGTCTACCCTCCAGCAGGGCTGGTTAGTGGGTCACATGTCATCGTGTTCTGAGTCTACCCTCCAGCGGGGCTGGTCAGTGGGTCACCCATTGATTTACTCCAGGTCTACCCTCCAGCAGGGTTGGGCAGTGGGTCACCTGTCGATGTGTTCCGGGTCTACCCTCCAGTGGGGCTGGGCAGTGGGTCACCCGTTGATTTAATCCAGGTCTACCCTCCAGCAGGTCTGGGCAGTGGGTCTCCTGACAATGTAATAGGATTTACCCTCCAGCATGGCTGGGCAGTGGGTCACCCGTTGATTTAATCCAGGTCTACCCTCCAGCAGGGCTAGGCAGTGGGTCACCCGTTGACGATTCAGACTTATCCCTTCTCCTGAGGCTAGTCGGTAACTTTTTCCTCCATGACTATCGGAGCAGGATCCTAATTGTGTGGATCAGTGGTGTGACAGTTCTAACGTTACCTAAGGACCCACGAGGAATAGGTGTACTTTTTCCCCCTGAGACGTGTCCTTGAGACGCGCCCTAAAACCGTGTGGGCGAGTCAGTGCCGCCCAAAGAGGATAGTATTGAAGTGTGGTGATTGGTACCCTCTGACTTTGGTTTCCTAGGTGGATGGGACGAAATGCTGGGTTGAGGATGGAATCATTTGGAGCTGATAGCAACTTACCCTGGGCTGATCTTGGAGGTGGATATCCCCTTACGCACTCGTTTGGGGTTTCTTTGACCATATGTATATATATATATACATACAAATTGGTCCCTACTTCCGTTTTCGCCCTCTGGGGTTAGTGCCTACATATTTCTGTAGGGTTGAGCTGCACTCTCCTTACTAAACTTTTCTTTTGTTCTTGATTAGTTTAATGCTCACCTCTTTAGTGCCTTCTTTGTTACTCCCTCGAGATTTTGGGGCATCCTGCTGAGTATATTTATACTCACCCTTGCTTGGGCTTTGCCCGTACCTGGTGTGCCCTTGCAGACTACGGACAGGTCGATCGTGACTACGGAGGGGCGTAGAGGTCACGACAGTTGAAGCAGCATATCGCGGTCATTCTAGAGCATTCAGGTGGGAGTCTATCCAGTTGTCTTCTTTTGTTCACCTGTGGCCGGGTTGTGGCATCTTTGTGTTTGGGCGCGTGTTTTCCCTGTTTACTTTTCAGATTACTTGTCAGTACTTCCAGCACGTTACTTCCCCTTTTTAGTTGTTGTTGTATGACTGTGGTTGGGATATAGTTGCATGTCTTTTGGTTTCCTTTCTTCTCTGCACTACTGCGTCTTCTGGGTTGTGTAAGCGTGAGCACAAGTACTTAGGCGAAGGCCTCCCCGAGATTGTTACGCCTTCGTCGCTGGTCGCCAGCCTCTAGCCTATGGAGGCGGGCTCGAGGTAGTTGCGGCTCGGGACCGGTAGGGTTGGGTCGTGACATGGGTGATTTGATAGTGCATTGGTAGGTGATATCAAGCATTTTCCGATGATTTTGTCCAGTAGAGGATCGACCAGTGTTTTTGTGTGGAATTGGATATGGGGAGGTGGAAGTCGTGTAGGGTGAGTTGTATCAGATATTCTAGGTGTGATTCATTGATTGGACTAGGATTTTTGGAGAATGTTAGGTGTATCCAAACATGGTGAATGTATGGTGCAAATCGCACCAAGCTTGTATGTAGGCCACTAAAAGTATTTTTTTGTGGAGAATGATTCTTATGATAGGGAGAACCAAGACAAAAAAATAGACCTTTGTGAGTAGAGTGTTATGGGGGGGACCACCATAATCTTGGTAATGAATCAGTTGAATACACATTGTTGTCTCATTATATATGAGTTTAGTTGAGCATCGTATCAGTTTTGGCAATAGTGGTGAGTGGGTAGCTCAGCTTTTGGCGACAGTGCACCTAGTGGTTGGAGTTGTGCAGTGGAAGTGCATTTGGTATTCTAAGATATAACATAGAAAGTTAGTTGTGAATTTCTGACCAAGGTGGTTCGGGATTGACCATTGTGTCTTCTCAAGGATAAGAACCGTTATGGTGTGGAGTTTATAATGACCCATGTCATTAAAGATTATGAAAAACATAGGAAATTTGTTTTTTTAGTCCAGGACTAGGGGAAGTTTAGTGAATTGGGATTTGGATTGGGATTATAAATGTTAGAGAATCTCAAGGATGTTTTTTGAACATATTTAGAGTTTTCATAAGTGTTTCAGGTTCTCAGGTTGAATATGGTGTTTTCCCACTATGAAAGATATTTGAATGGTCAATAAGGGGAAGAATTAGAATTTTTAAGACTTATGTTAATGTTAAGTAAATTATATAGTGGAAAATAAAATATGGAAATAAGTGTTTTTATATTAGTTCATATCAAAGTTATCCTACATCTACTCTTCAAACTCTCAATATGTGAATATGTAACCCACTAAATAGTAACAGACTTTGAAATGAGTCACAACCTTTTACAATGATTTTTTCACACCTAGAAGAACAAACCATATCTAACCTTTTTTCACAACTAAAGGAAAAATCCAAAACCTTCTTTTTAAAGTGAAATAAAATCCATCCTTTCCTTTATCTTGAAAAAAGAACAACCAGGCATACCTTTTCTAAGGGGTAGTATAACCCAAACACTAAATTCTTGATTTTCTATAAAAAAATTATAAACCAAAAAGTATGTATATGGAAAATATAGAAATATTTAGAACAAGATGATATATAATTAACACGAAGTTCTGAATATAGAGGTAAGAAGGATCACTCTATCTAAAACGGTTCAAAATGATGAAGTTTAATCAAGAGTGTTGCAGTAATGATCACAAAAGAGTGTAGTGTTGTACAATTTGAGAATCCTTGACAATTACTTTGATATCATTACACTAGATTTTTTAAACTCTATTTTTAGAGATTCTTCATGAACAGCACCTTCAAAAAAATATATTCACATAAATAGTAATTGTAATTTATATTTTCTCATGAACCCACACTTTTCTCTTTTAATGATAATGAACTAATTCAAAGTTGAGTGATAATGTGAAAAATCAAAAATAGTTGTACAAATAAACTCATTATAACATTTAATACAATTGTAAGTATTCTCATAATAATCAATATTAAAGTCCTCATAAAACTCCCATAAATCTTATGATATGTACTATGTATATTTCAAGCAATTCAAATTTGAATCTCATAAATTCCAAGAATGCAACGTGAAAAATAAAATAGGTTTGATCACTTGTGATTATAATTTAATATTCCATAAAATACTTCCAAATAAATTTTCATGTCATCAAAATTGTTAATCAGTTAAATAATTTAAACAAATAAAATAATTAACATATAAATATAGTAAATTGAAATGTAAAAGTATAATAAAAACAAAGAATAGATTTTTATTTTCAAAAACATATTGTTAATTGCATAAGCATAATTTTTAAATTTTTCATAAACATTATTTTTACATAAGAATTATTTTTTATGAGAATTAATGTGAGTGTACATTATTTTCTTGTAAGGATTAAATTCCCATAAGGGTAAACCTATAAGAATGAATCACATAAGCATCATTCTCCTGTAAGGATGGAATTATTGTAAGGTTTATTCTGTAATGTTTATTTCAAGTTCTGTGTAGAATTAATCCTAACTATAGTCTTGAATCACATAATCATCATCTTGTAAACATGGAATGTATTTAAAATCTATTTTAACCATAAGGGTGATTATAAAGTATTTAAGGTTCATTCGGTACTTATAAAAAAATTAAGTAAACAGAAATTGAAATTTTCATACAGCTATAAAACATATTGGAATTTCATCATTTTCATTTTTCATTTTCATATGACCTTATAATTTTTGTATTACTTTAAATCCCATATATATTTCAACATATGACTTCAAGAAAAACATATGACTTATTTCATATGAATTCAATAAAAATGTATGACTTTAAGAAAAATGAATGACTTATATCATATGACTTAAAGAAAAATGTATGACTCATTTCATATAACTTTAAGAAAACTTTATGAATTTAATAAAAATGTATAAATTATTTCACATGACTTCAAGAAAAACATATGGAATTGAAAAATAGTATGACTTTGAGAAATCGTATGACTTTTATTAATTTTTTAAGACTTGTAAAGTAACAAGCCTCCTTAAAAAAGGCCATATGAATTTTTTGTTATGATTTATCAATTCATACAAAGAAGTATTTTTCTTTGAAATTGGTTCATAAAATACATAACAAACATAAATAACAATTCAATAAGAAACATTTAACAAAATATTTTCTTTTACAAGTAGTTTAAGCTTAAAACACATTTATTTACACATATTGGATGGAAAATTTAGTAATTTAGTAATTATAAAAAAATAATTTAAGGATATAGTAATGATACAATCTATTATATCGCGTTTTTATAATTAAAAAACTAAATATAATTTCAAACCTTCTCCCCCTTTTTGAAATTATTAAAAATATTAAACAATAAACTAATAAATCAGTTTATGAAACATCTCTCCCATTTTTTATAAATAATTACTAAAAAAATTTCTTACTATAATAAAAAATTTGAATCCCTATAAGATAAAAACTATTATACTAATTATAATAGTTGTAAGATGGATTTAAATACTAATATTTAAACTTTCTTAGAATAGTTTAAAAAAACTTATAGTAGAAATTTTCATGGAAAACAAATTAAAACATTAAAAATACCTATTAATTAATGTATTCTAAATAGAGAATGAGATTTAAATAAAAAAATTAAAGAGAGAAGATATCTAACAAAAGTATTGAAACTCACCCTTAATATAATCTTTTTTTCCTTCTTTAAAATTCTGCATCTTCAAAACTGTGTGTGTAGAAATTAAAAACTACTTGTATAAAATATTGAAAACTCATTTTGAAAACTACTTCTAAATCCATTGGTATCCACAAAACCATGTGAATATTTTCAAATAATTACATAATATGAAATTAAATGAATTAAACAGTAACCAATAGTGAACGCATATGTCAATGAATGTGAAAATATAACAAATTTATCATACACACTATCCATAATTATAAACTTATCTTAGGGTATTATTTTAAAATATAAAATACAAGAATATTAAGTATGATGACTAAAAAAATAAATCATCATGTTATAATAATGGTAATTTATAATAAATTTAGTTAACATGAAGTGATTTTCTAAAAGTGGGATGGTTTGAAACTTCAAGAAGGACCCTAAACTCTGTAAGAAATCATGTTATACATAAATAAACTTTTTTAAAATATATATATATTCAAAATTTATTTTAAACTTATATCCTACCAAGATATAATTTAATTTCCAAAAACATATTTAAATATAGAGGTTTGGTTTAGTTAGAACATATTAAAATCAAATATCACCTTTCTAAACATGATATCTAATAAAATGATATCTAAATTCTATATTATTTGTTCTAGAATGGTAAAAAAAATTCTTTGAAATTGTAATAACATATGAATTATTACATAAAAAGGTTACTTTTTAACGTAAACATCAAAATCATTAATGGTTTGTGTAATCCGTGATAATGAGCACAAAAACTTTTTGGAATAATGTATTCTACTTTATAAGTAGATAAATAAATGGAATTTTTTTATTAGAACTCCCAGATACTAATATGTTTTCAAGAAATTGACACGTTTCAATTGTTCTTTTTCAATATATTTTAAATCCACCAAAATCTAAATTTATTTTTAAATAAAAATAAGTTATACTAGACAACAATCTCGTACCTGAGTGGTAAGGGATCCTTCTTGGCATCTAAGAGACCTAGGTTCAAAATCGGGTGGAGGTGAATTTCCGGGGGTACTATAGCAGTACTGTAGCAGGTACTATAGTAGTTCATGTTTGGTACTATAGCAGCTGGAACTATTCACCTTATTTTGGCCTTTGGGCCATCGGTTTGGGACTATGGGTCTCAAGGGACTTCGGGTCATCAAAGGCCTTCAGGCCTTAGGGACTTCGGGCCACATAGACCATGGAGTATCCTAGTACACACAGAGCAGGCCCTAGAAGAGGATCATAGCAACAAGAGTAGCATTCACCAGAAGTAGAGATAACCAGATTGGAAGAATGAGATGGTATGTCAACTGCCATTGGGACCAGGCACAGTGCATCTTTGTATGGGGCAATGCTATCCGATCAGCAAACCAATGTGGGGAGCTAGGCGATCAATGATGTAGAAGCTTGGGAGGGTCAGTTCGAGTGGTTTGGGCCTATGAGTCATGTATTGGGCATGGTATGCCTCTAGGACTTCAGATCAAGTATTACGAGTCATGTTGGTCCTTGTGCCTTGGGCCTATGGGTCATGTACGAGTTCCCCTTCATCCCTTAAAAGGGGTATTATCCATAATAAAATAAAAAAATACCTCTGGGTCATTAAAAAAATAAGTTCTACTAGGATAGAATAAACCAAATTTTATAGATATTTTAACATGTTTTATGGTGCTTTTAATAGATTTTATGTGGATTTATTTAGGGTCAATTTTATATCTAGCACAAATAATAACAGAAAACATTAAATTGGGCTAGGAAGTAGTTAAATAAAAAGGACTTCAAACCATACCTATATAAATTTTATTATTCACTTATTTTTCAAATTTATCATCATCTAGTTTATATGAAGTACTCTTGGGATTATTTGAGCTTTTAAAGATATCAAAATTAGATTTTTATACAAGTTCCTTTTTATAATTACAATGATTTAGAAATATCCCATAATTTCTTTGAAAAATTTAAAGTCCAAGTAAGACTTTTAATTCTTCCATAAAACTCATATCAGATTCACTTTTCATTATTTTTTAAAATCCATTACACAAAATATCAATTCAAGATCCAAAAATTATATCATCTACATATATTGGAATAGATAAAATTTCTTAAAAACATTCATTATAAACAAAGTAGGATTGAACTTTCCTTTTATAAAATCATCTTTAAAAGGAAATCTTAAATCTTTCATACCAAGATCTTGAAGCTTTATTAATAAAATAAAGTTCTTTAGTATGTTATAAAACAATATTATGATGCTTTTCAATTTCAAAACCAAGGGTTTTTATAACATATACTCCTTGGAAATATATACATTTAGAAACTAACTTTTACATCCATTTGAAAAAAAAAATCTAAGAAAAGTATCATAATCTAATAATATTATTATAACTTATAACCATACAACTAGGGAAATGTTTCTTCATAATATATCCATTATTTTTTTAAATAACTTTGTGTTATTAATCAAACCTTATTCCTAAAAATATTTCAATATTCATCAGTATTTTTCCAATAAATCCATTTAGTATGGATTACTTGAGAATATTTAGGTGGTTTAAATAGATCCCAAACATTATTACTATAAAAATATTTTAACTATTATTTCATAAAATATATCCAATTATAATCATTTAAAAAATTATAAATATTTTTAGGAGTAAAATTGGAAATAAAATCATTATGTGCACAAAAATTCTTTAATAGATTTATGGTTTGAATTATTGAATCAACTTTCCTGATCTATATTTCTAAAGGATGATTATTATATGATTTATAGGTTCATTCATGAAGATGAATTTCCCCTCAACATGTGAGTTTTTATTTTAAGGTTCAATCTCTCCAGAATTAAAATAACTAAACTCTTTTTCAAGTTTATCAAAATAATAATTATTTTTTAAAAATTATTTTCATTAAATATAAAATATATATATATATATATTCTTCAACTAACATGGTTATTTTATTTTAACCTCTATAGGATTTACTAAAATATGAAAAACCCAAAAATATACCTTCATCAAATTTTGAATCAAATTTATCTAAAAAATATTTACTGTTAAGAATATAAACTTTTAAACTGATTTCTCCAAGATAGATAGCTTTTGGTTTTCATACCTTCCAAAGTTCATAAGAAGTCTTCTTTAAAATTGGTATTAAAATAACTCTATTAGACACATATAAAGTTGTATTTATAGATTCTTACCAAAAAATACTAGTTTTTTTAAACTCATTTAACATGATTCTAGACATTTCTTATAAGGTATTATTTTTCCTCTCAAAAACTACATTTTATTGAGGTGTCTTAAAGGATGAAATATTTTAAGAATATATATTTTCACAATAAAAAAATTCCAGATTAAAAACTATCTCCACCCTTATCACTTTTTATAGAAAAAATTAAATGTCCCTTTTCATTTTAAATAATATTACAATAAGAAATAAACATGGATAAGGTTTTAGTTTTATGATCAAGAAAGTAAGACCGAGTAAATCGACAAAATTCATTAAAACTGGAAAATACATACATTTTACCATGTATATTATCTATATATATATGCTCAAATAAATAAATTTTAATTATTTAAAGAGGTATTCTAATTTTTACCTCTTTAATAGGTCTAAAAGACTCTTTTTTTACCTTTAATAAAAGAATCATATATATAGGTGTTGTCTGACTTCAGTTTAGGAAGTTGTAGATCATTTTAGTGATTGGAAAGCTTGTACTGAAGCTTGAAATGGCCATGGTAGAGCCTCTTATTCCATAGAACATTATCCATTTGTACATAATCTAATCACTAGATATTATTCACAGTTAGTTAATCAAAATTTATATAATATATATTATCCTCTTGGTTTTCATAAAATAAGATAGATTCATCATCAAAAACTATACACATATCATTTTGAAAATTTTCATTATGAGATAATAATCAAGTTATGTTTTAATCTTTCAACATGTAGAACTATTGAAATGATAATAGAATCTGAAATTTCTGCCTCACCAAATCCTTTTACTTTGATTTTTTAATTATCACAAAAAGTAACATTACATCCCTCAAATTTATTGAATAATAAAAAAATGTGTAGAATCACCTATCATGTTTTAAAAACATCCATTATCTATCTTCCATGTTTCCTTTATCAAACTTCTAAGTCACATAACCTAAAAAAGAATATTTAAGAAAAAAAATTTACCCATCAAAACTTGGTTCCAATCAGGTTAGTAAAATGTTTCTTTAGAACCCAAACTGATTTAAAATATTTATTCATTGATAATTTAGAAGATAAATATTTAAACATAAATAATTTGGTGTGTTCATGATGTTAGGTATGGTTAAGGAGGAATATTTTATAGAGGAGGGAATATACCAGTTTAAAAATTAAAATATTTGAATTAAAATTCTATGTTAATTGGATTTATTATCAAAATTTATTATCATACACATGAAATAATAATAATCAGTGGAAAATTAAAAAAGATATTGTAATAAATTTTTATATTTATTCAATTTAATGTGAACATGAATCCAATATTCACATCTCTCTACTATTTAAGATGTATGGTACTCACTAAGGACCAGATTTTAAAAGTGGAATCATAACCTAATTACATATTACCTTTTCTAGTGGAGGTTTAACCAAAATACAACTAAATTTTAATGGGGAATCATAACTCATTACAATATTGACTTTAGATACTGAGATTTACAACTTGAATATCATGAATTTAGAATCCTTAAGTTACAACTATAAGGCCCCAACCTTAAAACATTCCATAATCTTGAATTAAATGAATAATTCACATTGATTATCTTTTCAAGTTTAAATTTTTAGAGAATTAGTCCATAACTATTACATTTCATCTCAACAATTACAAAGTAGACACTTATACCCATTTTCCATTTTTTCATAAAATAAAAGACTCTTGGAAAAAAGTGCCATGTCTACTTCCATGTTTTAGATGGAATTACTTTTCCTTGATCTCATCCTTGACCCTATTCATCTTTAAGTCTTGTGAAAAACATTTCGAAACTTGGGATGATCATAAAAAAGCTCAGTAAGGATTATAAAATAAAGAAGAAAACATTAGTCCCTAAATACATACAAGTTAATGAAATCATACTTTTAAATCTTTAACATACCACACTAGATCATAAGATTTATGAATAACAAATGAAAATCATAAATCATAAAGGTAACCGGTGGTATCCATAACATACTTACATTGTAGATTTCACAGTTACATAGGGAGTTACATTTGGAATACCCATCATAGTATATTTCCTAAATCTATTAGGAGAAAAATTTATGTTTACCTCCATCATGTTACCCAATGCATTGGAGAGCTATCTCAAGCTTACCCACCCAAGGTTTATCACGAAACCACATGTATACATAAACAATGCCCAAAAACTATAACATATTCATAAAACATAAAACAAACATAAAGGAAAAATAACATTTCCACATTTCAATCAAAATATATCATTTAAATATATTGACATAACAAATCCATTATCAAAACCATTTTCAATACAAAAATATTTAAAAAGGGTATATGGTATTTATTTATTTTTTAAACACTACAGCTTGTTAAGAAAGCCAAATATCAAATAACGCTCTCAACGGCAGAAAGATTTTTGTCACCACGTACATTAAAAGAAACATTCATTTTTGTAATTTTTTAAAATGCTATGTAGAAAAAATATTCCCTTTTAATGAAATTAAAATTCAAAGGGGTTTATACACCATATAAAAGAAATTCATGTATAAATCCAAATATGCTTTAATGAAAAGAGATTGAGATGAAGTCCCTTACCTCATGTCCGACATGACTCGTTCGTTCTCTAATATCATGAATAATAAACTAAAGTTAATTTATACTTGATTGAGAAACTTTTTCAAGTTTATTATTCTTTTTATATCACTTATTTCCCTGTTATAAAAATTATATAATCATTTATGTTAATAACGGTTGTTTTATTGATATTTGGTACTAGGGTCAAAAATGAACTTCTTATAATTACAAGTTGTTCATGTTGTCAAAATTCCATTATCTCTAGATTTATATTCATGATTTAGATATCATATATATCATATATATCCATTATATATATTTATTTATAATAGTACATAACATTTGGAGGTAAGAAATGAAATGCACTATTTATGGAGACGGTAAGTCATATGTACGCATAAACGCTACATTCATTTCTATTTCATATTTATTGGAATGAAAAATTAATGATACATAGGTATAATATAAATCTAGTATAATATCATATATATAATTTTACTAACTCCATCCTTTATACATTCCATGTATTTCCTGAATAAGTCATATCACTTTGATGGGGTGGTAGTCCGAACTTCTTCAAATTAAATTATTGTATTTACCCATTATGGAAACCATAAAGGTATTCTATAAATGAAAAATACAAAAACATTGAGAAAACATAATCATAATATATATCATATATAAATACAGTTCCATCATAATGGCCACCATGAGAGGTGGTGGGAGTAGATTTAACAATCATCATTTCATAAGGCAGTAGTTTTTCATCCACAGAAACATTATGTTCTATACTCATTAGATGGATGTGTGTGTAAGTATAGTTTGAATACTTCTCATAAAAACAACCTAGTATATTTAGGATATTTTTGTTTTTATGTAAACAAAAAAATAAAAAGAGCATAGGGGGTTGGAGAAGTAAAATAAAATAAAAGAACTTAAGAGAAGATGTTAGCTTTAAATCGGGTAACTTCCTTTGGTTTGAACCAAAAGGCTTCCTTGATGTGACTTCATCCTAAGGTAAGGTTTATAGGTGTAAGAGAGATATGTAGGGAGATTAATTGGGTAGAGTTTGGATGAGCCAGGGGGCTTGAGAGGTGTGAGTAATGGGTTAGAGGTGATGGATTTTTTTAAGGGGGAGGAGGGTCTCTTTAAGAAAGTTTGAAAGCATATCAAATAAATGGGGGTATTTATCCCTCATATATTTTTTAGATTCTCAAGTTCCCTCTTCATCGATGAGGTTTTTTTACAAAACCTTTACCTGATGAATTACCTTATTCTGCAACCCTTGCTCTCTACTATCAAGAATCTAGACTGGTTGTTCCTCATAAAAGAGATTCTCTTCCAACTAAACTACCTGTGGGCTCAAAACATGAGATGGATCAGGCATATACTTTCTCAACATTGAAACATGAAAAAAAAATTGTGTATCTGGGATAAAATTTGAGGTAAAGAAACTCTATACGCTACTAATCCAACATTCTCTAGTATTTCATAGGGTCCAATGAACCTCGGACTCAACTTTCCCTTCTTACCAAAACACATCACACTTTTCAATAGAGAAACTTTGAGAAAGACATGATCACCTAACTCAAATGAAGGATCCTTCCTTTGGTTATCCACATAACTTTTATGCCTACTCTGAGTTGTTTTTATGTGCTTCTAAATCAACTGAACCTTTTTTCCATCTCTTCTACCAATTCTAGTCCCATCAACTTCCTTTCACCTACTTCATCCCAAAAGCTGTAGTTCGACACCGCTTTCCATATAATGCCTCAAATGGAGCCATCTATATACTGGAATGAAAACTGTTATTATAAGAAAATTCAACCATAGAAAGATGTTGGCCCCAACTTCCCTAGTAATCCATTGAGCAAGCACGTAGCATATCATCCAAAGTCTGAATTTTTTGTTCTAACTTCCCATCTGATTGAGGATAAAAAGCTATATTAAAAATTAATTTAGAACCCAATGAATTCTAAAGGCCTTTAAAAAAGTTAAAAGTAAACCTGGGATCATGATTAGATACAATGGATAGGGGAACTCCATGTAACCTGACAATCTCTTTAACATACAACCGAGAAAGTTGATATAGAGAAAAATTATATCGAATAGGAAGGAAATGAGAAAATTTAGTCAATCAATCAACAATAACCAAGATTGCATTGTTACCTAGAGATTTCTTTGGTAATACCACAACAAAGTCCATGGATATTTTTTCCCATTTCCACTCTGGCATCGGTAAATACTAAAGCATCTATTTCGATAACTTGCCACTTTTCTTTAACCTGTTGACAAGTCAAACACTTCACAGTAGTCAGCAATATCTCTTTTCATTCCATCCCACTAGTAATACTCTTGAAGATCTCTGTACATCTTAGTACTGGTAGGATGAACCAAAAATGGAGAACTGTGAGCTTCACATAATAACTCTTTCTTCAATTTTGAATCACAAGGTACACATAATCTCTTTCCAAATTTCAAAATACAATCACTATCGATGTTAAATTTAGGAAACTTACCCTTTTGAACCTACTTTACCTATTTATGTAACTCACTGTCTTCCTTCTATGATTTCTTAATTCTGTCTAATAGAGATGATTTCACTGACACCTAAAACAAAACAAAGGAATTACCTACACCAAAAACTTATATTCCAAAGTTCATCAAATCATTAATCAAAGGATCTTGTTCCAAACATAACATGGTTAATGTAGCATTACTCTTTCGACTCAAATCATTAGCCACTTTATTTTCCTTTCAGGGATGGTAATGAATCATGAAATAATAATCCTTGATTAATTATATCCATCTCCTATGTCTCATGTTCAATTATTTCTAAGTGAATATATACTTAAAACTTTTGTGGTCGGTATATATTTTACATTTTACTCAACATAGATGATGCCTCCAAATTCTTAAAGAAAAAACAACAGCAGATAATTCCAAATCATGTGTAAGGTAATTTAACTCATGAGGTTTTAACTGATGTGAAGCATAAGAAATTACCTAATCATATGGCATTAGGACACAACCAATTCCTTTCAAAGATGCAGCACTCTAGATAGAAAATTCACCATTTTTGGAAGGTAGTGCCAAAACTAGAGCATTCACCAATCGTCTTTTTAATTCCTGAAAACAATCATCGCACTCTTTTGTCCAAATGAACTTAACACCTTTTCGAGTTAACTTAGTCATTGGGCTAGATAACCGTGAAAAAGTTTCAATAAAACTCCGATAATAACCTACTAAACTAATAAAACTACGGATCTCAGTTATATTGGTAGGTCTTGGCCATTCTTCAACAACTTTTTTTTGTAGGATCAATAGTTATTCAACTTTTTTAAACACTGAGACCAAGGAAAGAAATTTTTGTAACCAAAACTCACACTTTCTGAATTTCCCATACAATTTCTTTTCTTTTAAGGTTTGCAAGACAACCCTTAAATAAATTTCATGTTCCTCTTTACTTTTGGAATAAACCAAAATATCATCAATAAACACAACCACAAACCTATCCAAAAACTAATGGAAAATTCTATTCATAAGATCCTTTAATACAGTAGGTGAATTGGTTAACCCAAAAGGCATAACTACAAATTCATAATGTCCATATCTAGTATGAAACTCGGTCTTCGGAATTTATGATTCCTTTACTTTCAACAGATGGTACCCCAACCTCAAGTCAATATTTGAAAAATATTGAGCTCCCTGAATTTGATCAAAAAATCATCAATATGAGTAAAAGGATAATTTTTCTTAATAGTGACGTTATTCAATGCTCTATAATCAATGCAAAGTCTCATTGAACCATATTTATTTTTAACAAACAAGATAGAAGCACCCCATGGTGATGTGCTAGGTCGAATTAAACCTTTATCTAATAACTCCTTCAATTTCTTATTTAACTCTAAAATCTCAATTTGATCCATTCGATAAGAGGGTTTTGAAATTTTCTTAGCATCAGGAACTAAGTCAATAGTAAATTTAACTTCCCAATCAGGTATTATACTTGGAAATTCATCAGAAAAAAACATCAAGGTACTCGTTTACCACTGGAAAATCATTAATCTAAATAGTTCCTTTGTTTTCAACATTATGTTCATGGTAGCATTCATTTCCATATTTTACTAGTTTCTCAGCTTCCTAATATGTTATCAAAAGTAAGGCTTCATTCTTGCACACAAACTAAAATTCTTTTTGAAAAGAAACCACTTTATCTCTGTAGTCAATTTTAGCATGATAAACGGAAAGCCAATCCATACCCAAAATAACATAAAACTCTACTAGAGGAAAAACTATAAGGTTTGCAAGTAGATTCTTTCTGCACACAAGGGTAGGAAGGTTCTTATAATTTCTTTTTGTCTCAACATTTCCTCCATGCGTTTTTACCATAAGTTCAGGATTCATATCTTGAGATGGAATTCCCAATTTACTAGAAAACTTTTCAGAAATGAAAGAGTGTGTAGACCTAGAATCAAACAACACATTGGCATAATCTGAATAAACAAACAGTGTACCTAATACTACTTCATTCGATGGCCCAACATCTCCTGAAGTAGTTGCAAAGGATTTCACCACCCCTTTCTGCTTGTAGTCTGGTTTCTTTCCCTCAGTTTAGTTCTTTTTTGGACACCCATTTTCATAATGATCCATTTCATTGAACTTAAAACATTTTATTGAATGTAAATCATATTTTGTCTTACCATTACCCTGATATTTTTCAGTGTAATTTTGAGCCTTATGCATCATTTTACCACATCGGTAGCACTTAACATAATTCAAAAGACATTCCCCAGCATTATTTTTACCATAATTTTCAGAAACTGTAAACTCAAGTATCTTACCATCATACTTTTTTGAAGAGTTCTTTCCTTTTGGCTGCCACCTCGACCTCTTATTCTGTTGTTTGTCAAAGAACACCTGATTATCGGCAAACTCCATTTCCACCTTCTATGAACATCAAGAAAGTTTTTTATAACTTTTGAACTCACAAGAAGCTAAATCTTATTGATAATTTTGATTTAATACTGAGTAAAAATGATTAATTTTACTATTAAGACCACGTATGAAATTTGGAGCATACCTTGCTAGTTGAGTGAATTTTGCTTCATAAGTATCCACTCAGTCATCTTCCTACCACAATTCCAAGAATTTTTTTTCCATCCTAAAACAAAACACCTTAGGAAAATATTTCTCAGGAAACATACCTTTGAATTCATCCCAATAAATAGCATCAATCTCTTCACAATCCATGATATTTTTCACCATCAACCACCACTGATCGGCTTCACCTTCAAAACGGTAAACAGCAAGACTAACCTGTTGATGTTATGAAAACCCCATGACATCAAAAATCTTCTCTAGTGCTTTAATCCACCCTTCAGCTAGCATAGGGTCAGATGATCCTCTGAATGATGGGGGTGTTGACTCATGAAATGCTCTACTACTAATATGTTCCTCTATGGTTGATCTAGATGATATAGTGCATGGATATCACCACCATTTATATCCTGATTCAACTATTCCATCACTGCAACAAACTGTTTAGTTCTGATTCTAACCATATCAGGTTGCTAATTTGGAAGGTTGTCTTCCTCCTGATGTCGTCCCATCATAGCTGCCTTGTTTCCTCTACGGAAAACCGTTCTGAACACAGAAATACATTAGGCAAAGAAACATGGTAATCTATAAGTTCTATATCATTTAAATATAACTATAAATTAATTTGTGGAAATTAATTTAACAATATTCTAACTCAAAAAAATTTCTAAACCGACCTATGATACCAACTATAAGGTCTCAGCCTTAAAACATTACATAATCTTGAATTAAATGAATAATTCTCATTGAGGATATTTTTAGGATTAGAGTTTTAGAAAATTAGTCCATAACTATTACATTACATCTCAAAAACTACAAAGTAGTCACTTCTACTCAGTTTCCATTTTTTCATAAAATAAAAAAACTCTTGAAAAAATAGTCATGTCTAGTTTCATGTTTTAGATGGCATGACTTTTCCTTGATCCCATCCTTGAACCTATTCATCTTTAAGACTTGTGAAAAACATTTCAAAACTTGGGATGAGCATAAAAATCTCAGTAAGGGTTATAAAATAAATAAGAAAACATTAGTGCATCAATACATACAAGTCAATGAAATCATAATTTTCAATATTTAACATACCACACTAGATCATAAGATTTATGAATAACAAATGGAAATCATAAATCATAAAAATAATGTATGGCATCCATAACATACTTATGTTGTAGCTTTCACAACTACGTAGGGAGTTACATTTGGAATACCCAGCATAGTATGTTCCCTAAATATCTTATGATAAACATTTAAGTTTACCTCTATCACATTACCCAATGCATTGGAGAGCTATCTCGGGCTCACCCACCCTAGTTTTATCATGGAACCACCCATATACATAAACAATTCCCAAGAACCGTAAAATATTCATAACACATAAAACAAACATAAAGGAAAAATAACATTTCCACATTTCAATCAAAATATATCATTTAAATATATTGACATAACAAATCCATTATCAAAACCATTTTCAATACCAAAATATGTAAAAGGGTATATGGTATGTATTTTTTTCTTCTAAAAAATACTATGGTTTGTTGAGGAATCCAAATATCAAATAATACTCTTGGTAGCATAAAGGTTGTTGTCACCGCGTACATTAAAAGAAACATTCCTTTTAATCATTTCGTAAAATTTTTTGTAGAATAAAGATTCCCTTTTAATGAAATGAAAGGTCAAAGAGTTTTATACACCATATAAAAGAAAGTCGTGTATAAATCAAAATATGTCTCAATGAAAGGAGATTGAGACGAAGTCCCTTACCTCGTGTCCAGCTTTACTCATTTATTCTTTAATCTCCTGAATAATAACCTAAAGTTAATTTCTACATGCTTAAGAACCTTTTTATATTTTATTATTATTTTTATATCACTTATTTTCATGTTATAAACATTATGTAATCATTTATGTTAATAACGGTCGTTTTGTCGATATTTGGTACTTGAGTCAAAATTGAACTTCTTATAATTACAAGTTGTTCATGTGGTCAAAAGTAAATTATCTCCAGAATTATATTCATGATTTATATATCATATATATCATATATATCCAGTATATATGTATTTATAATATTACATAACATTTGGAGGTAAGAAATGAAATGCACCGTTCATAGAGACGGTAAGTCGTACGTACGCATAAACGCTACTTTCATTTCTATTTAGTATTTAATGTAATGAAAAATTAATTATAAGTAGGTATAATATAATTCCAGTATAATATCATATATATAATTTCAGTAATTCTATCCTTTATACGTTCCACATATGGAATGAATGAGTCATATCACTTTGAGGGGGCGGTAGTCCGCACTTCCTCAAATGAATTTATCATATTTACCCATTATGAAAACCATAAAGGTATTATATAAATGAAAAATACAGAAGGATAGAGAAAACAAAAAAATAATATATATCATATATAAATACAGTTCCATCATAATGGCCCCCGTGAGAGGTGGTAGGAGAATATTGAACAATCATCGTTTTGTGAGGCAGTAGTTTTTCATCCACAAAAACATTATGTTTTATACCCATTAGATGGAGGTGTGTGTAAGTGTAGTTCAAATACTTATCATAAAAACAACCCAATATATTGAGGATACTGGTTTTGTTATTTAAAAAACAAATAAAAAAATCAAAGGGTTTTGGAGAAGTAAAATAAAATAAAAGAACTTAAGAGAAGACGTTGCCTTTAAATCGGGTAACTTCCTTTAGTTTGAACCAAAAGGCTTCCTTGAAGTGCCTTCTACCTAAAGTAAGGCTTCAAGGTAGAAGAGAGGTATTTTGTGAGCTTAATTGGGTAGAGGTTGGATGATCCAAGGTTCTTTAGAGGTGTGAGTAATGGGTTAGAGGTGATGGATTTTTATAAGGGGGAGGGGCTCTTTAGGAAAGTTTGAAAACATTATTTTATTATAAACTTGTTTTCAGTTTGCAAAAGGTCAAAAACTCATTAAATTCAAAGATAAGATGACTATTTTTTGAAAAACAAATCATCCAATAATAATTGGACAATTTTTGGATAGTTTTTTTTAAATTTTATAATCTCATTTATTTAAATCATTCATTAATAAGGTAATTAGTGTATCATCATTGTGTCATAAATAAGTTTATTTATTTGATTTCTAAAAATTATTTATAAAATACCATGATATAGGAAATTTTTTTATATTTCAAATTAATATTTATATTCAAATATATAACTTATATAACCTCATATAAAAATTTATTTACTAAAAGATATATGTTTATGTCATTTTTGTCTTTAATTTAATTAATATAAAGTGTCATTATCACTCCTAAGTGGCTCCACGGGGTCCCAAAATCGACCCAAGGATGACCATGGTCGTACATGTATCATCCAATAGTATTAGTACATGTGTAAGCGTAATTTAATGTTATTATAATATTATTTTTCAACCTTATTTACCAGATTTACCATTTAACCATTGTAAATAAAATATTTACTGAAGTAAATATTCATAATGTATAAAAAGCAGTTAACAATTTACAAAATTTGGACCTCCTGATTCCAAATATGGAATCTATTTTTAAAAATTCAAAACACATAAGTGGTAGAAATTAATTTAAAATTAATTCTCGTTGTCAAAATAAAAACGCGTGGTTTCAAGAAATAATAACTATCAAAACACTATCACTTATTTATGTCTAATTTCAAAGTGAAATTACTTCCAATGACCAAAATTGGATTAAATGGTAAAAATATTATATAATTACACTTTAAAACCAATTAAAAAGAAAATCTAACCATATAAATAATTTATATTAAAAGGCAGTTTTGAATTAAAATGCTGTATTTTTCACTATTCATTAAAAAATGAACATTATCAGAAAAATACCAAAATTTCGTCCAAAGTAAATTTTAATGTCCAGATTCTAAAGAATAATATTATTTTGTCTAATAAAACCTATAAAAGTGACAAAAAATAGTTTTAAAAAGGGTTCTCCATCAAAAGGCGGTAAATCAACCTTTTAAATAATATTAGAGTGTTTATGCTTAAAATTGGATTCATTCACATTTTAAGCTTCTAGATTTTATTGGATAAATGTAAAAACATTTTAAAAAACATGTATAATCATATTGAAGTTATTCGGGTTCATTCCTGCCAATACAACGGTTATGCGTTAACTGTCATTTAAAATAATAATAATATTATATTATTTTTTGGTATAACTTAACATTGTGTGTAACGTAAGATTTAAAAGAAACGTGTTGTTGCGTATTGGGTATTCCATAGAACATGGAACCCCCTTTAAATTAAAATTAATATTTAATTTAAAAATATTAATGAATAATAAAATGTCATATTCTTTATTTACCTGGGATGTTACAACAACCCAGAGAGAGAATGATTTTGTTAAGAAAATCATAGACCAAACAATGTAATCACATGTGAGAAATATAAAAAAGAATTAATGCATACTCAAATAGAACCAAGAAAAATAATTTAATGTAGATAGATGAAGCATAACCCCGAGTTCCCTAGTAAAGGATTTGTTCATATAACACCCCAATATTTTATGGTGCGTATCTTCTTAAAAAACTTCAATTCAATCAATAGATTATGTTGCATGAAACACTGAGCATAAAGAAATAGTTATATACCATTAAATATTAACATGACCATTGGAATAGTAATATGAATATTAGGAATAGTAATGTAATCGTTAGGAAAATTAATGTGGAAATTAGAATAATATCTTAACTTATAGAAGTAGAAATTAAATTTAGGTATCTTATAAATTAAAATATGATATATTTATATAATAGAATAAGTAAATAAATTTTTTAAATTTGATAAATTGAGTGTTGGTGTTTATGGGAAACATGGATGTTTATTTACAATTTTATAATTAATATAATAATTTAAAATAAAATTTAGTTTCATAAAATAGATTCATAAATTAAAATCTTATTTTCTTATGATTATAAGATAATTTTATGAGACCTTAATTAATTTTTCAAAATCTCATAAAATCAGTTATAATTTTAAAATTGGTATTGTTTGAATAAATGATAATTTTAATTAAAAACTAAATTTTTCATATTATAAAATTATTTTCAAAAAATGGATTCCATTTTTATATCTACATGTAGAAAAAAAATTAGTGGTACTTTTTGTTATTTTTCTAAAATATTTTAATTTTTGTGAATAGTGAAATAAGGTAATTTACGGTATTAGCTAAATACATAAATTATTTATTCATGATTGATGTATGGATGATTTAAGCATCATTATTTATAAATCACATGAACTATTTACTATACTTAGTCACAATAATCATCACTATTTATAGTCTTGATCCAAAATAATAAACAAATGGATAAAATAATCAAAAAACACCCCTCTCCTCCACTATAAATACCAACCCTCACCACCCCTTCTCCTCAGACCTTATAAGCCATAAATAATTCTTATATTATATAAAAATTCATCTCCCAGACCTCTTACCCATGTCCTGGTCTTTCTAGTCTCATTAAAATACCAATCTCATGTGCCATAAGGATGTTCTCAAGGAGATGTTATACAAGAGGTAAAGTCCTATTTAGTTGTCTTTTAATTTATTTTCTTTTCTAACCCTATACTTCCCTCCTATATAAAAAATCATGATAAATACAATATATTATATATAATGTAATTTTATTATGTTAATGGAATATCCATCATTAAACCCCTTCTTATCTCACTTTTATTCTAAAAATGAAAACATCGTCTGTGATGTGTCGATTTACCACCATCATGGACGATGCATTTTCATTTTTCATTACCTCCTTCAAGTATGATCATAAAAACATTATTATGGTTAAATAAGATTATATTATACATATTTTAAGATATATAGTGTTCTATAACCAATACATAACCAAGGTATTAAATAAAATGATATAATTTTGTGGTGGTTGTAAAAACCGTCAAAATAAATTAAATCATTTTCATTAACATTTTATCTAATGAATCATCCTCATACCATATACCCAAATGATATATAATATAATTTAAGCTTTTTTAAGTTCATTAATGAAATATAATTTCAATTCTATATAATTATTCCCATTTTACATGAACTTCCATACAAGTGAACCGATCATGAAAACCAAGAAAACAAACACTCCTAGAACAAAAAAAAGTGAATCTTATAACTCATGAAAAAGGTCATACATGAACTTAATAAAAGTATAATATACCAAATACATATATAAAAGTTTCTTAATTGAATAATTAATTAATCTAATTTTATTATCCAAGACAATAAGTACAAGTGTGGAACACTTTCGGATATAAGGTAAGGGGTTCCTTAACTCAATTTATATTCATTGGGTTATACGTCTACTTTGTTGATTATATTATGCCAAGATTATCTGTGGAATCAATTGTTTATTTATTTATATTTTATTCCCACTTATCCATTTTTTTATAATCTTCTATTACACATAATCACCACATTGATTAATTCTAACCTCAATGATACAAACTTTGTAAGGGGATTCCTATCTAACTTTTATTTCTGTGAGATATGCCCCATTCACCACTTATTCCTAATGTGTGGTGTATGTATACTTCCCATTTTTACTTATAATCATAATTAATTGAATATTTAATTAAATATACATATTTCTTGTATCATGTATATGATTATTGTCTTAGTCGTATACCATTTTTAAAAATGGTGTTTACTTTGAATGTGGTTTTAACTGGGGAAATATTGATAAATCTGTATCCTCTACTCAATATAGATATTTTTTTAGGGAAATTGTTCATGAATTAAATATATGTATGAAGAATTATTTATAATTTAAGTTATGGGTGGGGACCATCATTATATATCCCCTCAATGCATCGACAGGTCTCATGAGATAAAACTGTTGGTGACGAAACCTTCAGATTTGTTTCCAAGAAGAATTAGATAGGTTTCTACCCACGGATATAAACTGTCTTTTCTTAATGGTAGTGTTTCATGTTCTAGATAAATGACATCCAATAACTAATCATTTTATTTATTAAGTATTTAGTTATTACTTTCCATAATATTTTCACTATGACAAAATCTATGGATGCATTTTCATTATCATTTTATTGATGGCATATGTTTTTCAAATATTTACCTTACCATAATTATTATTCCTTATTGAATTTTCTTCACATATTATTGATTCATGTAACCCTTACTAATAATTTGAGTTCACCCTTTAATTTATTTTCTTTCCCCATGTTATGAAGATGAAATCTTTGAGTAAGTGTCCTGGAAGAAGTTTATTTTCCTTTATTATGTTCTATTTTAAATTTGCAATGTAATAAGGGAACCATGTATGTATCTAGTTCTTCAAGACTATTAAACTGATCGATCCTTGGTGATTTGATCTCTAGTATCTATGTAATTATAATAAAATAACCACTGAATCTGGACTAATAGGTTTGGGGTTGTTATAGTTTTTCTCTTCAAGGAAGAAATAGTTGTAGAAGATTACGTTACCCTTGAGATTTTGTCCAAAAGATGATACTTTGTTGGCATAGCATCGCTTGGGAATTTGGAAGTTCACATAACACATGATAGTTTTAAATTTCACATTAAAAGAAAATTTTCATATCATAATAGCATAGTAAAAATTTTTAATGGGTCGTGATCCCTTTAAATAAGACTGTAAAACAACTAAATAGAAGCTAAGAAAATAGTTAAATGATTCAAATAATAATTCAAAATTATAGGGGAGAGAGAGAGAGAGAGATTATAATTCCATAGTAATTGTTTGATATTCAAAAACTAAATAATCGTTCAAAACAATTTTAATTCATCATTAAATAGTTCAAAATATCTCCATAATAATCAGTTAAAGAAAATACCATAAATATCACAAGATAGTTATTTAACAATATTTAAATTTTATTTTTGAAAAACTTTCCATAAGATGTAGATATGTAATAAAAATTAAAATAAAAAATCCTTATTCAAAACTATAAAATCAACTTTAAATATGTTCTTTGGTATTAAACAATAATTTATAAATATTAAAATAAAAATAAAATCACTAAATATAAATAAATTAAAAATTCTGAAACTTCATGTTGTAGGTTTATGCGTGAAAAAATAACAATTTAAATCTTCATTAAAATCTATTTAAAACATTCCAAAATTACTTCTCATAGTTTCCACATGATTAATATAATTTTTTAAATCAATAAAATAATTACCAAAAAAATACAACTAATGAAAATATCAAAATATATGATAAACATACTAATCTAGAAATATCTTGATTTTAGTTAACGTAATGGTTCGACTATGAGATTTGACTTATCTTGAGGTGTCTAATCTACTGTGCGGATAAGATATTGTGCCAAACAATTGGGACCATTTACTATGCAAATCTACTATAACGTCTCGTGATTTGAACTGAATGAAAAAGAAAAGGAAATTAAATTTTTCCTTTAGCTAAGTAGGTAGGTTTTAAAACTGAGCCTCAGAACCTTTTTCTTTCTGATAGTTGACACTATGATATCTATTTTAAAGAAATTGAATTAAACTAATTAGATTAAAATTTAAATGGATATAAATTAAATTAAGGGTTAAAACCTTTTTTATCAATTTGACATATTTTATGAAATATTTTCAAAATTAGACGTTGAGTCATCATGAGGTTCTGAGGCCTGTAGACCCTCGAAATTGATAGAATAAAAATATTAAATTTACTTTATTCATACACATGTGCCTTTTTTTAAAAAATGAAAATACTCTCAAATGGTGTGTCGTATGAGAAATTTGAGACCATCATTAGGTCTGGAATGTTGGGTTTATCCTAGTCATGGTATAACTTTAATTTTTCTTTGGGTGTTTGGAAACATCGCACATAATAATACTTTTTTTATTTAATTAATTAATTATTCGAAATTTTTTAATAATTAATTTCACACAAATGGTGTGTTGTATCAAAAATCTGAGACCACCATTAGATCTGAGATATGGGGTTTACCCTAGGCAGGGTATAACCTTTTCAAGCATCGGACGTTTGGTTAGATCACACCTGAAGATAATTTAATTGGGTTATAATTTTTTTTTGGGTAGTTAGAGATAATAATAATAATTTTATTTATAGTTATTATTATTAGTTTTCAATAAAAACATTGATGTATATATATATATGATGTGTATATATATATATGATGTATATATATATATGATGTATACATATATGGGGATTAAATATGTATGTAGGTATATATATACATGTGCGGGTGTATATATATACATATACAGATGTGTGTGTGTGTATATATATGGGTGGATATTTATTTTTGGGTTAGTTAAAACATTATTAACTTTCCACATAAATGCTTGTAACATCTTGGCTTAAACCAAGGTGCAGACCGTTTAAATTTTTAGTGCAAATTCTTAAAGTGACCCAGGGTGCACGCATGTGTGCCCTGTTACAGGTCCCGAGCTGCTATTAAAATTATTTAAATATTTTCTTGGGTTTTATGTTAAAAAATTTACATTGCGTCCTAGTGCAGTGTTTGGGTCAAAAATAATAAAAATAAATTAAAACGGAATAAAAATAAATTTAAAGGAAATTTTAAAAAAAGGTAAAAAGGGATAAAAAGAATTTTTAAAATAAAATTAGAAGGGGGTTATGAGAAATGTAAAAATAATTAAAATAGATATTAGACTATTTTTATTATTTTTATTTACTTTTCTTTCCCACCTCTTTTATTTTATTTATTTCTTATTTATTTTCCCTTTTTCTATTTTTCCTTATTTTTCTTATTTTTTTCGTTTCTTTTATTTTTATTTTTTCTTTCTCTTTTATTTTTTCTTCTCTCCCTCTCATCTCCCTTGGTGCGTCGCCCTATGTATCACCCCCCCTTTGGGTGCGCCTCATTCTCCTCTCCTCCTTCGGAAACTCGCTGCGACTCTGTCTCTACTCAGTTTTCTTCGATGTCGGTTGCGCAGTAAAGATCTTGGTAAGACTAATCTCATGAAACAAGAATTTTTAGATCTCTTTCACTATCCATCGTACAATATTTCGTGGATGTTTTTTACCTGAAATTGGGTTTTTTATAAAATTATCTGATTTCATCCGCTTTAGGAGAAATCAAAGATCACCACGGAGTGTAGGATCCTCTAGGAGTACAACGTAGGGTGTCTACTCACATTCCCCGTGTTTTGTTTCATCTTTTAAATTACATTTTTCTCCACTCGTTAGTGTCTACCAGTTATATTCAATTTTAACTGTTCTAATTTAATTAAACTGCTTGGCTTGATCATTTCACCTTTTTTGAGATAAATTAGCTTTTCTAAATTGTTTCAACATCATGAACACCCCTTTTGGTGTGCCAAAGTGTTCGATCTATTTTTCATTAGCCCCGCATAATTAAATTACTTAACTTAATGTGTTTCATTATACCTTTTTATTGAATTTTAATTAAATAAATTATTTAGAATAGTGGTGAACCATGAACTTTGGGTTTTTCTAGTTTATTTATGCCTAATGAATTATCTGTGTTATAATTATTATCATGTTGTGAATTTTATTCTTTTGTTGATAAAGTGTTTTGACTATGACTATCTAGATTAAATGATGAGGAAGCACATGGATCTTTGTTGCTTAAATTATTTTGTTGCAATTATAAATGCATACTCTGTGATATCTACTTCCTTGAAATCTAATTAAATTCAGGGCGGAGAGACAGCATGGGTTCCATATTAAGGACCACATGTAGAATCTCAATTCCTGACTGGTTACACATTATGCTATGGAAGTGATGTCTTAGGCTTTTCCAGATGAGGGTTTCCCTAGGTTTTTAAATCCTCATGAGTGGTATTGGTTCCCAAAGGGACATTCGAGGATGGAATCATTGACAAAGTGTCCACGCCATTCATCAGGTGATACTTAACCCTTTATGTATGATACTGAGATGGAGTCATGATAAATCCATGCCTCAAGAGATACTTGTTATTTTCGAATATTGTCTTGGATGGGCTTAGTGGTATTGGATAAATTGAAGGATGTACTGTAGTGATACCTTCGGGACGGGCTCAGACTCCAACTCTCAACTTGAACATACTAATAATGATAATGCGTGGAAGGTTATTTTGATGCTTCTTTGAGTTCATTGTGAATTTTGATACGTTTCTTGTGCCTTGAATCACACCTTGTTGACACATAAATTAGACCCCAAACTAAAGCAAAGGCTTGGGGGTATGTTCTTTTTTGTCAGACTTCTATTTTTCTAGCATGTTATATATATATATATATATATTCATACATTTTTTTATCACAGGTACCATATTTAGATTCCCATTTTAGGCTGAAGTAGGTGATATTGGATGAGTGACGTTGATAATCTGGACCAAGTTATATTTATTTTATTATTTTTAGTTAATTTCTTACATTTATCATACATTGGAACTTTGTTTTTGTTTACAGCATGAAATGGAAAGTCCTAGACACTGTGGGTGCCGGCCTACTGAGATTATATCTCAATCCTTGCTTAGGCGCCATTTGGTACCCGAGTAGACTTTATGCTCGCAGGTATGGATAGTGGGAAGCATGATGCTTCTGGTGTTTGAGTGTTGCTTGCAGCTTAGTATGGAGATTGGGGAAAAGAACCGAGCATTTTCTCAAGATACATTTGTTTCATCCTATAGTTTTCTTTATAGCTTTGATTTCATGCTTGTATTCCTAATTTATAAACCTTTACTTTAGTACAAACATCATAGCATGACATCATTTTGTATCTGGTTTTATTTACCAACTTCTGAACTCATTATTTATTTAGTTGGGATTATTTATTTTCTTTTATTGTATTTTTATTATTTATATGTTTTCTCCATTTGTTATAAATTTTTGTTTCTTCCTCTTTGTATTAATTATTACCTATGAGGGCATAGTTTCCCCATGGTACATGTTAAAAAGGCCATCACTGCTAGTCAAAAACCTTTGGCGTTCAGGAAGATGCACTTGAGGTCATGTGGCCGACCTGGCTCGAAGCACCCTTCATGTGGCTCCCAAGTCAGCGACGCAACATCTACCCTGAGAATCAACTTATTGTATCTACCATATATATAAATTAATGATCGTAAGGTATCAACCACATAAACAAATTTATAGACCACATGAAAAATTGAATCAAATGAATGAAAAAATGTATGTGTGGAAATTCAAGTGACTGAAAGGCATAAATGATGATGTAGAAATTCAAGTGACTGCAAGTCACAAATAACTGTGAGGATAAAAAGATATTAAATAAATATGAAAACAGTGACTATATAATCCTTAATCAACAATAGTAAATAACTACCACAACAAAGATAAATTGCACATGAAGTATATTATGTTGTGAGAAATTATAATTACCTAATTAAAATAAAAATTATATAAGGTATTTTAATATTCAAAAATACAATAAAAATAAAAAAACAATCAACACTATAAATCATAAAAAAAATACAAGCACTAATAAACTTCCCCTTTTGAAAATTATAAAATCAAAACCAGATTTTATAAAATTCTCCCCTTCTTGAAATTTATCAAAAATTAATTTATTTCAATTAAAATACAAGTAATTTAAAAAAAATTAAGATAAATCAAGTTTAAACATCATAAAAACTCCCCTAGATATATTAATATTAAGTGAAAATTATAAACTATAGTAAACAAAAATTACATTATACCAAGATCAAATTTTATTTTTCAAACAATGAAATATCCAAGGGTTTAGTAAAAATATCATCAATTTTATTATCAATTGAAACATATTCTATAATAATATATACATTATTAACATAATCTCTTAAAAATGAATTCTTATGTCAATATTGTTTTTCCTAGAGTGTTGTAATGGATTTTTTAAAATTGAAATAGTATAAAAATTATCAATAGGGTTGTTTTTATGAACTTTACAAGATTTATGAATGGAATAAGAAGTAGTATGCTCCCCCTCAATAAGTAAATTATTATATTGAGTTTTTTCTTCACCAAAATTAATGTTATTAAATTTATTTTTGAGAAAACTCTGAATCTGAATTCATATTCAAATTATCTTCAACAAATTTAACATTAAAAAATTCTTTTGAAATCATAGATTCTTTATTAAAAACTCTATAAGATTTATTTTTATTATAATTCTCCAAACAAACCTTAATCAATTTTAGAATTTAATTTCTCTAAATTATCCTCAGTTTTTAAATTAAATACTTTACACCTAAAAACATTGAAAAATACAACATAAGGTTTCTTAACTTAAAAAAATCATAATGAGTTTTCTTTAAAAAGGGTCAAAATTAAAACTCTGTTCAAAATATATAAAAACTTACAAATAGATTCACCCCATAAATATTTTGTTAAATTATATTCATTTAACAAATTTATATACATTTCTAAAATAAATATATTTTTTGTTTCTATAAGACAATTTTGTTATGGTGTTCTAGGAGTAGAAGAATTATGAAAATATTCATTTCCTTTCTAAATTTTTTCAAAATCATGATTAAAAACTTCACCTTCATTATCACTTATAATAAAAATAATTAAATAGACTCTTAATCTTAAACCAATTAAAAATAAATAAATTTGAATATATTTTTTACTTTTATGATACATAAAATAAGTTCAAATAAATCAACTAAAATTATCAACAATCACAAAAACATATTTATTTTCTCCTAAACTAGAAATATACATTGAACCAAATAAGTATAAATGAATAGTTTATAATGATCTAACAATTTTAACCTCATTAATATATTTAAAACCTATTCTATTATTTTTTCCTTTTAAATAATAATCATAAAAAAAATCTTACTGATTTTAAAATCAGGTAATTTTTGCAAATATCCTTTCATTAACAGTTTGTGCAACCACTAAAAGTTCACATGTTCAAGTATATGATACCATAATATATAAAATTTTTCTATATCATTAAGATGCTTAATATTTTGGTTAGTCAACTCAAAAAAAATAAATATAATAAATATTCTATTTCTTATTTTCATAAATTAATCAGATTCTTTTTTTAAAACTAAACATCTATTGTCTTCAAATTTAACGCTCATTCAGTCAACGTATAATTTTGAAATACTAATTAAGTTATGTTTTAAACCTTCAATTTATAATTATTTAGAAATTAAAATAATTTTAAATATACCTAGTTCCCCAAATCTATTAAACTTTCATTTTGAGTTATCATTGAATGTCATGGAGCCTTCATCATATTGATTATAAGAAAAAATCTTTTATGAGTATCTATTCATGTGTATAGAGTATCCATTGTCTATGTACCATGTATCTTTGAAACTTTTAAGGTATGTTTCCTCATTCACACTAGTCTCTATCACATGTAGGTTATTTGTTTCTTTTTTACTTCCAGTTTCACCACTTGAATTAGATTCTTTTGAGTAACTCCATCCAACCATCAAATTCCTTTTCTCATTTTTCTTATATATCTTATATTATATTTCTTTCATAATTATTGGATAATTAGGCTTTATGTGTCCCTTCATTCTTCACTCATAACATGTTGGTTTTGAAGTATCAATATAGTCAAGTTTATCTTTCTACTTTCAATCATCCTTGTGATTATACTTTCTAAATCATTTCTTAATTCCTTCTATTATTTTCATCATTTTGTAAACATGTTTAGTAAAATTTTATAATTCCGTATCACTTTATTATGATTCTGAATCAAATGAGTTAGTGGAACTATTGTATTCAATTTAAATAAAAAACTATTCTTCTTTGAAGTCTCCACTTCAGCTATATTATTTATCTATGGTTTATATTAATGTAATGAACCAATTACTTCATCAAACATATATTCCTTAAATTTATTATTTTCATAATTTTCTAATTTATTCACATGAAACTTCTTGGGTAGATCTCTAAGTAATCTTTCAACAATCATAGGATTCACCAATGGGTTTCTATGGGAATTAATTCCATTCACAATTCTAGTGAATCTGTGGAACATCTGGTTGGCACTTTAATCTTCACCCATCTTGAATTCTTGGTACTCTACTTTAATTATTCTAAACTTAGTTCTTATCATATTATCCGAGCCAAGAATTTTAAAATTTTCATGAGTTTTCTTATATGTAGATACATGTCTAAAAACTTCATGTTAATAGAGCAATATAGAATATTCATAATTTTTCAATTAAAAACATACTTTGAAGCATCATTCCATGTAAGAGAATCAGGTTCAGAATAAAGAAACTTATATGGTTTTGCATCATGGTCCAATGCTTGATACTGATATTCTTAAGTTATGTCTCCATTTGATATTTCTACAAATCATAATCATTATCATCAAAATTGGTGGCTTCTGAGGAATCCAACCATCGTGTAACTTCATTACCTCTATATTACAAAGATATTTCTACTTATACTATTATGTTTAGGATAAGGCTAGAATAAGAAAAATAAATTAAAAGAACCTATATTAATGAGGATTAAGTTCTGATACCAAGTGTTAAGTCCAGTTAAGAAATAAGATGGTCTAAAGAGGGTGAATAGACAAGTTTAAAAATTTAAATAGTTGAATTAAAAATCTGATTAAATTAAAGTTAATATAATATTTAATTATCATGAACATAAAATAATAATGAGCATAAAAGTAAAGAGAGAACGTATGAAAGTTTTATAGTAGTTTGGTTCAATGTGAACCTACATATCCTATTCATATTCCAATACTCTTTGAGAGGCATGGTATTTTCCAAGGACCTAATTTTTAAAGGGGAATCATAACCTAATTATAACCTCCCTTTTCTAGTATAGGTATAACTAATAGTCACCTAACTTTTAATGGGGAGTCACAAGACATTGAAACACTAAATTTAGATGTTGGTATTCACCACCTAAAGATCCTGAATTTTGAATCTAGAATTCACAAACCGAATAGAGAATGATTTCATTGGAAAAATCATAAACCAAAAAATTTAATCACTGGTGAAAGAGATATAAATAATTAATATAGACTAAAATAGAAATAGTAAGAATAATTTGATGTAGACTAATGAAGCATACCAACTATTTCTTGAGTAAAGGATCAATTCATCTCTTAAAGGAATTGTTAGTCATGGAAAGTTAAGTTCCCCTTGAGATTTTATCTTGAATATAGAACTTTTTTGTATAGAATCACAGGGAAATTTGGAAGTTCATAGAACACATGAGAGTTTCAAAGGTCACATTAAAAGAAAATAATCTTAGCACAATAACATATTGAAAATTTTTAATGGGTCTTGATACCATTAAATAATACTGAACAACAACTAAATAGTAGCAAAGCAAATAGTTAAATAATTTAAATAATAATTCAAAATTATAAGAGAGAGATAGATTATCATTTCAGAGTAATTACTCGATATTCAAAAACTAAATAATAGTTTAAACCAATTTTAATTCATCATTAAATAGTTAAAAATATCTTCATAATAATTGTTTAAAGTAAATAACATAAATATCACTAGATAGTTATTCAACAATATTTAAATTTTATATTTGAATAACTTTCCAGAACATATAGATATGTGAGAAAAATTAAAATATAAAAAATACTTATTAAAAACTATAAAATAACTTTAAATATGTTCGTTGGTATTAAACTATAATTTATAAATATTAAAATAAAATAAAATCAATGGAAATAATTAAATTCAAAATTTTGAAACTTTATGTTGTAGTTTTGTGCATGAAAAAATAACAATTTCAATATTTATTAAAATCCATAAAAAATATTAAAAAATTACTTCTAATAGTTCCCATATGATTAATATAATTTTTTAAATCAATAAAAAAATTACCACAAAAATAAAACAAATGAAAATATCAAAATATATGATAAACATAGTAATCTATAAACTTATTTATTTTAGTTAAAGTAATGGTTTGACCATGATTTTTGACTTATCATGAGGTAGTTAATCTACCATGAGGATAAGATACCATGCCAACCAACTGTGACCATTTACTGTGCCAATATACCATGTGAATCAACTTAGTGTATCTACCGAATATATAAATGAATAATCGTGAGGTATCAAGCACATAAAAAAATGTATCAAACACATGAACAAATAAATTGGCCACATGAAAAAATGAATCAAATTCATGAAAACTTATATGTGTAGAAAGTCAAGTGACCAAAATTCATAAGTGATGATGTGGAAATTCAAGTGACTTTAAGTCACAAATGACTCTGAGAATAAAAATATGATAAATAAATATGAAAACATCGACTAAAGAATCCTTAATCAAAAATAGTAAATACCTACCACAAATAAGGTAAATTTCACATGAAGTATATTATGTTGTGAGAAATTATAATTACTCAATTAAAATAAAAATTATTTGAGGTATTTTAATATTAAAAAATATAGTAAAAAAACAATCAACACTAGAAATCATAACAAAATTCAATCACTAATAAACTTCCCCTTTTAAAAATTATAAAATCAAAACTAGATTTTAAAAAATTTCCCCCGTCTTGAAATTTATCAAAAATTAATTTATTTTAATTAAAATAAAATTAATTTTAAAACAAATTTTAAGATAAATCAAGTTCAAACATCAGAAAAACTCCCCCAGATAAATTCATATTAAGTAAAAATTATAAACTAGAGTAAAAAATTTCCATCATACCAAGATCAAGTTTTATTTTTCAAACATTGAAAGATTCAAGGATTTAGTAAAACTGCCATCATGTTTATTATCATTTGAAACATATTCTATAATAATATCTCTATTATTAACATAATATATTAAAAAATGAATTCATATGTCAATATTTTTGTTCTATAATGCTGTAAAGTATTTTTTAAAATTGAAATAGTATAAAAATTATCAATAGGGTTGTATTTATTAATTTTACAAGATTTAGGATTGGAATAAGAAGTAGTATGCCCCCTAAATAATTAAATTATTATATTTAGTTTCTTCTTCACCAAATTTAAAGTTAATAAATTTAGTTTTGAAAAATATCTAAATCAGAATTCATATTCAAATTATCTTCATCAAATTTAACATAAAAAAATTATTTTACAATCATAGATCCTTTATTAAAAACTCTATAAGATTTATTTTTATTATAATTCCCTAAAAATCCTTCATCAATTTTAGAATTGAATTTATCTAAATTATCCTTTGTGTTTAAATTAAAAAATTTACACCCAAAAACATTGAAAAATACAACATAAGGTTTTATAACTTTAAAAAATTGTAATGTGTTTTCTTTAAAAAATGTCTAATTAAAACTCTGTTCAAAACATAACAAGTTTTACTAATAGATTCACCCAAAAAATATTTTTTAAAATTACATTCATTGAAAAAAGTTCTATCCAGTTCTATAATAAATATATTTTTCCTTTCTATAACACAATTTTACTATGGTGTTCTAGGAGTAGAAAAATTATAAAAATATTCATTTTATTCCCAAAAAATTTCAAATTTAGGATTAAAAAAATCACATTCATTATCACTTATAATAAGAATAATTAAATTTCATTTTTTATCTTGAACCAGTTAAAAATAAATAAATTTGGATATATTTTCACTTTTATGATACATAAAATAAGTTCAAATAAATCTACAAAAATCATCAACAATCACAAAAACATATTTATTTACTCCTAAACTAGAAATATACATTGGATCAAATAAGTATAAATGAATAATTTATAATGGTATAATAATTTTAACCTCATTAATATATTGAAAACCTATTATATGATGTTTACTTTTTAAAAAATAATCGTAATAAAATTCTTACTGATTTTTAAATCAGATAATTGTTGCACATATCCTTTCTTTAACAGTATGTATAACTAATAAAAGTTCACATGTCCAAGTATCTGATTCCATAATATATAAAAGTTTTCTATATAATTAAGACACTTAAAATTTTGATTAGTTTACTTAAAAAATAAATATTATGAATATTATATTTCCTATTGGCATAAAATAAAGCTGATTCTCTTTTGAAAACTAAACATTTATCATCTTCAAATTTAACACTCATTCCATCATCATATAATGGTGAAATACTAATTAAGTTATATTTTAAACCTTTATTGTATAATTATTTATAAATTAAAAAAAAATTAGATATACCTATTTCACCAAATCTATTAAACTTTCCTTTTGAGTTATCATTGAATGTCAAGGAGCCTTCATCACATTGATTATAAGAAAAAATATTTTATGAATCTCTATTCATATGTCTGAAGTATCCATTATCTATGTACCATGTATCATTGACACTTTTAAGCTATATTTCCTTATTCAAACAAGTCACTATCACACATAGGTTATTTGTTTCTTTTTTAATTCCAGTTTCACCACTTGAATCAAATTCTTCTATGTAACTCCATTCAACCATCAAATATCTTTTTTATTTTTTATTATAATTATTATATTTTCTTTATTTCATAATTTTTTTAGAATTAGTATTTATGTGTCCCTTAATTCTTCATTCATAACATGTTATTTTGGAAGCATCAACATAATCAGTTTCATCTTTCTACTTTCAATCATCCTTGTGATTATCCATTCTAAATCGCTTCTTGATTCCTCATATTATTTTCATCATTTTGTAAACATTTTTAATAAAATTTTATAATTCCTTATCACTTTCTTGTTATTTAGAATCAAAAGAGTTAGTGGAAATAGTTATATAAAATTTAAATACAACACCATTCTTCTTTGAAGTCTCCACTTAAGCTATATTCTTCTTCTATGGTTCATATTAAAGTAATAAACCAATGAGTTCATCAAAAATATGTTCCATAAATTTCTTATTTTAATCATTTTCTAATTTATTCACATTAAACTTCATGGGTAGATCTATCAGGGCTATTTCAAAAAACATAAGATTCTCTAATGGATTTCCAAGGGAATTCATTCCATTTAAAATGCTAGTAAATTCGTGGAACATCTAGATCACACTTTATTCTTCACCCATCTTAAATTATTGGTATTTTTCTTGAATTATTATAATCTTTGTTCTTATAATATTATCCAAGCTAATAATTTTAAAATTTTCATTATTTTTCTTACATGTAGATACATGACTAAAAAATTCATGTTAATAGCACAATATAAAATAATCATAAATTTTCATTTCAAAACATACTTTGAAGCATAATTTAATGTAAGAGAATCATGTTCAGAATCAGTTAAATTATGTGGTTTTACATCATAGTCCAATGATTGATACTAATTTTCTTAATGTATTCCTCCATTTGATATTTCTATAAACCATAATCATTGTCATCAAAATATGGTGTCTTCTAAGGAATCCAACCATCATGTAAGTTCATTCCATCTATATTGAAAATATCTTTTTCCTTATATAGTTATGATTAAGATAATACTAGCATAATAAAAATAAATTAAAAGAACTTATATCCATGAGGATTAAGTTTTGATACCAAGTGTTAAGTCCAGTTAAGAAAAAAGATAGTATAAAGGGGGTGATAGACAAGTTAAAAAATTTAAACAGTTGAATTAAAAATATGAGTAAATTAAAGCTATTATCAGAGTTAATTATAATGAAAATTAAATAATTATTATTATAAAAGTAAAGAGAGAACATGGGAAATTTTTATAGTAGTTTTGTTCAATGTGAACCTACATATCCTCTTCACATCCCTATACTCCTTGGGAAACATGGTATTTTCCAAGGACCTAATTTTTAAAGGGAAATCATAACCCAATTACAACCTAACTTTTCTAGTATAGGTATAAATAAAATGCACCTGAATTTTATTAGGGAGTCACAACCCATTGAAACACTGAATTTAGATATTGAGATTTACCACCTAAAGATCCTGAATTTTGAATCCAGAAGTCACAAATCGAATAGAAAATGATTTCCTTGGGAAAATCATAAACCAAAAAATGTAAGCACAAGTGAGAGAGATATAAAGAATTAATATAGAATCAAATAGAAATAAGAATAAGAAGTTGATGTAAACTAATGAAGAATATCCACTATTTCTTGATTAAAGGATATGTTCATCTCTTAAAGGCATTTTTAGTCATGAAAAATTAAGTTACACTTAAGATTTTATCTTAAATATGGAACTCTGTTTGTATAGGAACACTTGGAAATTTAGAAGTTTATAGAATCTCACAACTCCTGTGATTTTGAAAGTTCACATCAAAAGAAAATCATCTCAACACAATATCATATTTCACATTTTGACTAAGTCTTGATCCCTTTGAATAAGACTAAACGACAACTAAATAGTGACCAAGAAAAGCCTTAGGTGATTCAAAATTATCAAAGAGATAGATAGATAGATTAAATTTCACAATAATCATTCGATATTCAAAAACTAAATTTCAAACCAATTTGAATTCATCATTAAATAGTTCAAAATATATTTATAATAATAGTTCAAATGAAATCCCATAAATATCAAGATGTAGTTATTCAGAAATATTCAAATTTGAATTTTGAAAAAAATTATAGAACATATGATTTGAAATAAAAAAATACTACATATAATTTTATGAAAAAAAATGAATATTTTTTTATTATAGAACAATAATTTCTCAATATTAAAAAATCACTCCAAATAAATAAATTCAAAATTTTGAAACTTAATGATGTAGATTTATGCAAGAAAATGAAAAATATTAAATCTTAATAACTATTTAAAACTTTCCAAAATTACTTTTCATTATTTCCATATGGTTAATATGAATTTTTTAAATCAATAAAATAATTAAAAGACTACTAAAAACATACATAAATTGAAAATATTAAAATATATTAAAATTAAAGTAATCTAGAAATATTCATATTTCAGTTAAAGTAACAGATTGACTGTGAGATTATAATTACTATGAGGCAATCTAAATATTGTGAGGATAAGCTACCATTTCAACTGACTATGCCTAGCTACCATGCTAAGCTACCATGAGAATCAACTTAGTGTATCAACTGCATGTATAGATGACTGGCCATGAGGTATAAACTGCATGAGAAAATTTATCAAATGCATGAACAATTGAATCTATCACATGAAAAAATGATTTTTTCACATTAACAAATATATGTGTAGAAATTAATGTTATTATGTGGAAAGTCAAGTGAATGTAAGGCACAAGAGACCATGAGAACAAAACATGAAAAATAAAATAAAAATAGTTACTATAAAATCATTAATCAAAAAGAGTATATAACAACCATAATAAGAATAAATTACTAATGAAGTATATAATATTTTGATAAATTATATTCACTCAATTAAAATGAAAACATTTTATGTATTTATAATATTCAAAAACAAAACAAAAAAATCAACGCTATAAATCATAAAAAAAACTCTAAGTACTAACAAAATAGATTTTGTAAATATTAAAGAGAATTCACTTTTAGAGTGTCCTTTCATTTATCATTTAAAACTTTTAACTATTTAAATTATTTTGTTGGAAATTTTTATAAAAAAACTTATTATAAATTTTAGGTAATTGATTATCATAACTAAGATCAGTTTTTGATTTATTCATTTTATTCAGTCTTACCATTTAACCATACATTCCCATTAATTGAAATTATATGGACATATATTTTTTAAAATTTTCAAATATATTTTTGAGCTTATTATTTTCATATAGGACATCTTTAAGTTTTATTTCTTGAGCCTCATCATTTTTAGAAATATTATCCTTTAGTTTAGAATTTTTCTTTTGAACATTTTACCAATTTGTATAGCTTTTATCATTGGATCTAGAATTATTATGTTGAGTATATCATTGAACCACTTTATGTTTTGATAATAAAAAAATATTATTTTTTATTTCCTTTTAAATTATTAATACTTTTAATTATGCATTAATTAAATTATTCTTAATCTTGATCATATCATTTTATTCATTACTTAGTTAATCATTATATTTCATGTTTTTATTTGTAAAAACATGTTCTATAAGTAACATTTTGATTTCCTAGAATAAATAAGTCATTTGGGACCTTAAAATATCATTTATACATGTTTTATATTGTTCCCACATAGAAAATACATTGTACACCACATAGCCAAATCATAAACCACATACCTGATTTTCCAAATTTGGTTATCCTATTTATTTTGACCATATCTTGAGCTATATAACTCAAAATTAAGTTATTTTTTTATAAATATAATAAGATTATATACATTTAATTATAAGTCATAAAATTATAAATCTATTTATATCATGTTTGAAATTAGGTTTTAATTCACTAAATATTTTTAGTTTGATTTCCGTTTTTTTTCAGAACTATTTTGCTACTATTAATTTATGATAACTTGAAAATTATAAATAATATTAAGATGAATCTTGATTATTTATAAATCTAATGAAATTACCAACATATAATTCAAAAGGATCAAAATCCTATTCTATCTTTAAAAAGGTCTTTTTTAGGTATTAATATTAAAAATAAATTTTGTTTTCAGCTTTTAGGAATTTTATTATTTGAATTGCATGTTTAGGAAATTTGGATACGTAAGAAAATAAATTATATGATGAATTTTCTTACGTGAATTCCCTTATGTGAATCTCATATGTGGGAAAATTAGTTACGTGAGAAAATCACCTACGTGAATCCCATACGTGATTTGGCTACATCAATTCCCTTACATGAATTCGCCTGTGTCAAAGCACCTATGTGAAATTTTCTTATGTGGTTTGGTGATTTTATATATGTTTTTATAAAACATTAAATTATTTTTTATTTTATGTTTTATTTCATATATCAATTTTTTAATCTTATTTTTTATTTTTAAATTGTTATAATGAATTTATAAATTCATATTAATTATTTAAAACCTATGTAAAGTGTTTTGGACTATTTTAAACATGTTTTTATGAAGATCAAGGGTTGTTTTATTTTCACGCATGAAACTTACAACTTGAAACTCAGAAAAAAAATTGTTCTTTTTTCCCCGATTTTATTATTTCTAAATTAATATTAGTAGATATTAAACTCATTAAAACTTGTTTTATTGTTTTGAACATGGTGTTATTATTTTTTAATATTATCTGCATGGTTACTCCTCGTTTAAAAGGGAATGTTTTTGAATTTCATATTTCAAATTTAAACTTTCTATTTTCATATGATTTATCATTGAAATATTATTCTAGATAATGTTTCAAGTATTTTATGAATGAGTTTAATTTGGTTTGAATCATTCTTTATTATTTTAAATTCCGGTTATGATTTGAGCGATTATTATGAAATTATAATATTCTTTTATATTTATCTCTATATCTCAATAATAATCTAGTATTATTCTGTTTTATTTTTAAATTTTCTAAGGACTACTCAATTATGTTAAGTTTATGTTGTTTTAAAAGGGTATTGAGATTTTCTGCTATACAGGAGTGCATAAATGAATGAATTATGATACGATACATCTTTAAATAGTGATTTCATATTTTCAAGTGATATAGTGAAAAGAGTGTGGTGGTGTTCATACTATAAAGTGTCGTACATTATTCTTATTCTGAATTTTTCTCTTAATATTGGATGATCTTTCAAGGTATGAACAAAAATGCCTTTGACTTCTACTACATTGATGAGACGAGATGATCCTTTAATCAAGAACAAGTACCTATGCTTTATTCATTTTATCTTTCTCTTTAATTTTGGTATCTTGTGTCTATAACACTATTTTATATATCTCACATGCACTTTCACATTGTCTATGATTTTATATACAAAAACATTTTTTATTTGTGGGTTGTGACTCCCGGATTCTAAAGTCAGGACTATTCTGTTTGTGACTCAAATTATATAAAGTAGGGGTTGGGATTGGGTTATGACTCCCTATAAAAAATTTAGGTGACTGTTTATTATTACACTAGAAAAAATTAGTTTGTAATGATGTTATTATTACACTTTAAAAATTAGGTAGTTCACAACATATCTCTCTCTATGTAGAGAGGTATAGAGTATGTTCACTTTGGACTGAACTTATATAAAAAATATCCTTGTGTTCTTTATTTTATTTTTATTGATAATTAAATATGCTAATTAACTTTGATAACTAATCCATATCTATAAAATTTTAATATAGTCTATTAACCCCCACCCCCCCCCCCCTCCTCAAGACCTTATATTATCATCCTATCTGACATAAAAATTGGCATCACAGGTGGTCCTTTCTTAATGATAGTTTAGCTCTATCACTATTTTTCCTGATTCTAAACAATTGGTATCAAAGATTGTTCCTTTTAGAATTTATTTAATCATTATATAGAGTATGTTGTTTATATTTTATTGTGCTAACCTATTCTTAGACCTCGTATTCTAATGATAAGATATATAATATGGTAGGAATGAATGAAAACGATGGATGGATTACTCATAAGACATGTCACTTTGATTGTAATGATTATGATTACAGGAAATATATAATTGAGGTGTCCCTCAAACACCTAAGCATGGAACATTGTTTGATCACAGAAAAACCTTACAAGATTCCAAAAGTTGGCCCAGAAACTCTCATAGAAAACGATGCTATTTGATATGTTTTAAATTAAAAAGTCATAAATATATTATATTGTTCTATTAATATAATTGTGTTTAGTGTGTGTATTTATGTAAGACAACACATGATATCAAGAATATTTTATAATTTACTCACCTTAGATCAAGAAAAATTATTAGAACCGAACTTATAATTATTCAAGAGGAGTACCAAGACTTCAGGATGGGATAAGATGAAACTGTGAACCAAATGTTTCATAAATTTACATGCATTGTGAATGGAATGAACTCCCTTGAAGAAGATTTGGATAACCATGTACTTATTTAAAGATTCCTAAGAGATCTACCGATGAAGTGGTGCATCAATATGGTTATGATCGATGAAAGTAAGAACTAAAAATAGTGTACACTAGATGAACTCATTGGACCACTTCTTCAATATGAACTTGAGTTGAAGAATATCACGAAATAAGAGACTTCATTAAAGAAAGTTATTGATTTAAAATCACATATAAATGTTATTTATAATTCTTCTAAATATAAGGAAGAGGAAAGTTATTATAGCATCTTGTTAATTTTTTGTAGGTATTTCCTTGAACCTAGTTTGTTTCCCTTTTTATAGGATCTTGTTTAGGGGTTCTTCGAGTAAAATTTAGAGAATATTGGAAGTTTAATGGTCTATGCACGAATGGAACACGATTTTCCTAAACCATGCCCATCCCTAATACAAACCATGAAACCCTATATAGTGAGAGTTTTCACAGTTAGTGCATAGTTTGAAAACTTGTGTTCCAACCTAGGATAAACTATGCTCCTAGGACAGTGAATCCCAAGGGGTCTCATTCTTAGGGAACACATTTTTTTTAACCGTGTTCCCCTCTCCATTAAACTATGTGCATGGGTTTTAATTTATCTAAAAACTATTTTTTAAATTCCCAAACCCCTGTTTAAGTTTCTGATCGATCCCTACTAGACTAAACTTAAATTCCTGGGCTTATAAGGCACTCAAAAAGCATTTTTGACTCTCAAACCCCTTTTATTGGTGGATCAAAGTGTGGTTGGTAACATTTAATCTCCTTCAGTAAGTGGATATACTCCCTAAATGATTATTCTGATTTATCCTTCCTTACTCCTTAGATTTGTATAGATCATCATGTATTTGATAGATCTAAACATTATTTTATGGGATCTTTATTCTAGGTTTTATTTCTTGATCTTTGATGCATTTGTTCTTTGATGGTGAATTGCATTGTGGGTGTTGATTCTTGATTAAAGGTAGGTTAGTTATATTTTTGATATTCCATTATTAAACTATAATTTGATTGATTTTTTTGTAATAGATTTAAATTTATTTATAAAACCCCAATTCAATATTTTTAGGAATTGAAATTTAAAATGGAATGGATTTTAGGAAAAAAAACACCAATTCCAAGGGAATTGGAATTTGGGTCGTATTTTGAAAATGATGGAATTTATGAAATTATTTGAGATTTTATTTGAGAAAATCAATTAAATTGAAATAATAAAAATCTATGATTGGTTTTTTAGTGAAAAAGAATGAATTAATAAAAACCCCATGTTTTGGTTTTGAAATTGAATTATCGTATTGAAACTGAAAACTGGGCAATTGAATTGTAAATGATGATTTGATTTGAAATGTGGTGATTTTACCATTATTGATTAATTGACTGAGGATATGTGAGCCTGAGTAGTTAGTGGGTTATTTGGGACAAGAAAACTAGGATATTGATTCCCTATAAATGGATTGATTATGGAGACTCTAAAAAAACCTTATTCAGCTCATCTTATCCCTAATGGGATGTTGATGAGTTTTATTTGGCTTGATCCTAAAGGATGTGTGTATATATACATTTTTTGATCACTAATATGAGAAGTGTGAGGATCCTATAGTTAGAAACTGTCTTATTATGGGACAAATGAACATGGTTCTTATTGTCATTATTTTGATTATATATTCCATTGATTATAGATGTAAGATCCTAGATTTTACAATTAGGTATGGATATTTTTTCTATTTAATGCCTTCATTTTGGCCTAGTTTGAGTGCTTAATGAGGTTATAGAAGTTTTGGGGGTGTCTATGGCTTATTCAGAGCCTAGAGACCCACTTTTTAAAAAACATAGTTAGGTCGCATGGTTAGTAGAAACCATGAATCATATTCCAAATGGTTACTAATAACCATGTAAGGAATTTTCAATTGTAGCAGGAGGTTTCATGGTTTGAGGAAACCATGACGCTAGGGCTGCATGCCCGTGTGGGGGAACCTGTAATTTTTAGTAAAGGCCAAAATCATGATCGGCACATAGTTTTTCTAATTGTGTGACAAGACCATGCAAGAGTGTTTCTTGGAAAGAGAGGTGTGAATTGTTAGTGTACAGTTTTTCCAATCATACAACCAAACCGTGCAACCCAATATTTTGAGGCAAAATAACCTTTTACCCTTAATGGATTATTTTTTTAAATCCACTCTCCATTTTCATTTCTCCTATGATAGGAGGACCTTCCCTCTCATGTTGAGATCCTCCTCTATAGAGTTAGGTTCCTTGATAACTTCTCCATTCGAACTCGGATTCAATCATTGATCTTCTCATTGGATCCACACCGGTGAGTTCATTATTCATTTTTCACCTTTCATTGTTTGTCTTCATATAGACAGAGTTATTTTGGGGAAAGATAATATTCCTTATTTATAGGGTTTTAATTTTTTTTCTTCCTTTTTCACCTGATCTACATTGAATCATAGGTTGAAACTAGACGATTGCTCTACCACAGGTATATGATAGGTGGTATATACCTTTCCCTTAAAGTTCGATATTCTATATACATTATTATTATTATTTTGCATGTCATACCTTCTAGAGTTTCCCCTAAAATTAAATGAACGTCTTGGTATAATTTTTTGAAACTTTTTTAGGTTTCCCTTGAGTAAAATTGTATGTTTTGAGGTCATTATCCTCAACCAGATCTACCTATGGGGTGTTTTCTACCCTTTGTTTATTGTTTTGACCACCTATGAGGTGTGTTCATAAATATTCCCTATGTTATACCACCTTGTTGGGTGTGTGAGAGCTCACCATTGATAGAGGTAACCTTATTGAATTAAATGAGATATTATGATAGAGTTTATTTTTCCTTTTCTATGTGATTACATGGTATTAAATTTATTAAATTATTTAAATAGAAAATGTGGAAATGTGGAAATTAGTTGGATGAATTCATGGATTGTGAATAGTTATGCAATGATTAATTAAATTATTGATGAATTGATAATGGTAGTGGATGAATTGGACATTTATAATCCTCATATCTTGATTTCATTGGATGTTATGTACATTTATACCCCAAGGACCCATATTGATTATGGTAGTAGAAAACTTGGAAATTTATACCCATGGGATACTGATTCCATAGGATTCTAAGGACATTTATACTCCTTGTATATGGAATACGTGGAATGTCATAGATGAGATCCTCGTATTCCAACCAATTCTTCATCAAGTTTCCTTCAAGATTCTCCATGGACTCGATGAGGATGCTTTGGTCTTTAAACCTTGGAACCGTCCCTTTCAGGCCTGACACTTGATTCACAATGTAGTCCATTGAGGATGCCTTGATTTTTATACCTTGGATACAACCCTTGGGGTATAACATTATATTACTCAGTATAGGCCATAGTGGATGTTTATCATGATTTGCAGATAGCCCTGGTATAGGTATTTGATTACATTTTTTATACTACATAGTATCACACTTGTTGATTCATTTACATTGTTGTTATACCTATGATACAATGCACATTGGTTCATTGTTTATATATAGACTCAATATGTTACAAAAATTGTTGGTGGTGGCCTAATGAGTGTTATCCTACACCCTATTCGAGTCTCCATTGGGTAACCAAATAGACTTCATGAATATAGGTAGGTACTGAGGCAATCTCCCACTTTATGACGATTCATTTGATCATTGCTTAGGAGCAGTGAAGCACAGGACCGAGCTAGGATCATGATTCTATCTAGAGAAATTCCTTTTGGTCTTTTTTTATTTTGATGCATGTATTGTACTGGATTCCTATTTCCATTTATTTCCTACCATTTTTTATAGATACATGACATGATCATCATATTTTATATGAAACTGCTTTTAGCTTTATCATTATTACAGTCTTCTGGATGTTATCTTATGTCTTAATTTATATTATGCTTCTGCATATTTATTTATTTTTCATACTTATGAATTAATATATTCATGTGGGTATAGTTTCCCCACTGTACCACCTTATACCCTTTCTATTATTTAGTGGCCTCTGGAGTACAGGGAGGCGCACTTGAGGCCATGTGACCCACTGGCTCGGAGCACCGTTTAGTGGCTCCTGGGTCAGGGTTCTAAAAAGTGGTATCAAAGTTGTTTCTTTTATTTTATTTTCCCGCATTTCTATTTATGATCTTATAAATGAAAAATTGGAATGTTTTGTAATTTTTTAATGATATTTTCTTGGGAGTAACTAACCCTTGTACATGAAAATTCCAAATTTCCTAGGATGATAAATTGTTGTTTTTATGGATTATATCTATTATAGTTTATTTGATTCCACTATTTGGTGATACACATGATTTTTTATATTATTATTATGATAATGGATTCATTTGATCCTTGGACTAATATGGAAAGGAAGTTTTGGTCTCATGCATCATTTTAGGAAACTTACAAGATTCACATTCCATGCATATGTCATGCCATATAGGGTTCATTTCTTGAATTCATAACATTTATTATGTGTTCCTTGAGTGATATACCTATTATTTGATAGATGATTTGTACAAGGAATTGAGAAAAATAGTTGTTACTTAGAGTTCCAAACCTAACTTAAATATTGTTTTCCTACATGGGCTACAGTAAACACCCTATGTAGTCAATTATGGAACATTGAGTCATGGACCATTGGTCACATTGACTAGAATGTGTTATGGTTTGGATTAATTAGATGCCACACTTTAGTTTATAAGGTGTATGGACCCTTTTGGTTTGGAAGTGTTGACCCATTTAGTTCAACCAGTTAAATAAAATTGTTCGTAAATATGAGTTTAAATTAAATTGAAATTATGGAATGGAAAGGTCACTCATAAATCGATTTTTCAATTGAACTGGATTGTCTATATACTATGGATTGTTCTTTTAAACAAATATCTTGACCTTGACCTATCTTTATAGTGGGTAGTAGGTAGTGTTTATGGATATTTTTATGGTTGTTTCAATTACCCATTACTATATTTAGGATTAGGTAGAGGGGTGCGTCTTGTTTATAGGAAGGATTCAACCTATCCTATGATTTTCTCTGTGACTTGGTCGCTACTCGATTTTTTTTTTGAGTTGCGTGTTTGACATTGTAGAAACATGCCACTACAATGGCCTCTAGTCATGCACCAGGAAGGTGGCGATGACCATGCTCTATAGGTGGTGGGAATTGGGCTACCAATAGAACATTTTGTAGTTATAGTTGTGGAACTAGTGGTTGTACTGGATATGGGTTTTGAAACTCAAATTTTTAAGGGTTTACTATATTTTATACAGACTATTTAGGGATCCTTGTGCCCTAAATTTTCTATGGAAGAGCTGACATGTGTGTTTGAATAGTATCATCCACTTATTTTTTTAAGGGATAGTAGTTTATAGGTTGTTTATATGTGGATTGAGATTGTTCTCTCAATTTTTGAGCATCTTGAGACACCTCCTGAGAGAATAGTGAATCTCACAACATATATTCTTTGGGGAGAAGTTATGTGCTGGTGGGATGTTTTGAACTAGGATGATGCACATTGAGATATGATTTGAAGGGATTTCCAATCCATGTTTTATTACTTCTTCTTTCCAAAGGCCTAGAGAGATGAAAGGTCCAGTGAGTTTATACTTCTAGATAAGGGAATGATAACTATTATATATTATTTCTCATGATTCACAGATCTTTAGTGTTTTGCACTAATTTATCTTTCTGATGATCCATTGAGGGAGAGACGCCTTGAGGAAGGTCTCAAGCATTACTTTTGATTGTAGGTTAACATGTTTCGATTAATTACTATTACAGAGATATTTATTAAGGTTCCAATTACTGAACAAAACTAGAGGAAGGATGGGGGCATATAATAGGGTAGTTTGGCCTCTCGACCCAGTGGTTCAGTGTCAGCTAGTAGAAATCACCATTTTGAGGCTTCTCAATAGGGTAATACCAGCCAAAGTGTGAATGCTGATAGTTGTATATTTTTTCAACAGTGTCGGAGGTAAGGATACATGAGGAGATAGTGTGATAGAGACCTAGTCGAGTGTTAATCTTGTAGAAGTATAGGCCATGTGTAAAGGTTTTGCAGGACCTTCCCTCTAGTAGTTAGTGGAAGGGGATTGACTCCAAATCTAGTTTTTGGAGAATTATTTATATCTATGTTCCAGGATAGCAGCTGGAGTACTGTCGGTCATTTAGGAGATGTGGTGGTTTGGGCTAAGGTAGCTAGGCACTAGTTGTGCTGTGACAATTGAGTGGGCCTACTCCTGGTAGTGAGGTTGTTTCATAGGGCCATGGTTCAGGACATATATATTTTGTATATCCTATACCTGAGGAGAAGATAATGATTTTGTCTATGGTAAGATGAATAAAATTAGTATCCTCTACTCTATTATCTAATATTTTTTATACAGGTTATTCTTATAGCTTCATATCTATACCAATTTTGGAGAACCTTGGGCTCAATGTTTAGTTTTTTTATGGCATTCTATTAGGGATTAGAATAGAGGATGTATGCCTGTGCAGAGAATTCCCCTTAATCTTAGTGGTTATCACTTTTTATGGGATCTCTTTTTCCTTGATATGATAGTGTTTGATGTCATTATCTAGATGGATTTTCTAGTTTCTTATCATTCCCATATTGATTTCTATCATTTTAGGGTGACTTTCACATCACTAGATGGTGGGGTTTTATTAAAAAGGATGAATGAGATGTCTAAGTGAGCTGAGTTGGACCAAAACATCATGAGCTGGGTGGGATGAAAAACCATATTTATAGTTTGTATCTTGATGATTAGGTATCACTTCAGGTAGAATTTCCTACATTGTTTTATCATTTCAGGTACTTTTTCCCAGACGACTTTTCTTATTTATCTTCTAATAAAGAGGTAGAGTTCTCTATCGACCTAGTTCTAGGATCTATACTGGTATCCATTCCTCCTTATAGAATGGTTACTACTGAGTTACAGGAGCTCAATAGGTAGCTAGAGGACTTGGAAGTAAAGGGGTTTATATGAACTAGTACATATCCATGGGGTACACTGATCCTATTTGCAAAAAATGTGGATGGAAACCTCAAGATATATGTGGATTATCATAAATTGAATCAGTTTTTGATTAAAAATTGGTATCATTTTCCATCAATAGATGATCTATTCGACTGAATATGAGGATCTAGGGTGTTCTCGAATATTGATTTGATTTTAGGATATCACTAGGTATGTGTTCAACCTTCAGATATACCTCTTATAGATTTTTATATCAGGTATGGTCTATAAGAATATTTGGTTATGTCATTTGGTCTTATGAATCTTCCAACTATTTTTATAGAACTAATTAACCAGATTTTCCATCCATATCTGGATTCATTTGTGGTGGTATTCATGAAAGATATCTTGGTGTATTCTAAAAAATGACAAGACAATGCCAAACATCTTGAGATTATTTTGGATACACTGAGAGAGCATAAGTTATATGCTAATCTCACAATGTGCCACTTTCAAATGGATAATATTCACTTCCTAGTTCATATTATCTCTGATACAAGAGTATCATTTTACCCAGAGAATTTGAGAGTTATAGTTTCCTAGAATCTTCTTAAGAACATATTTAACATATGGATATGTGGATAACTGGATATTATAGGCATTTCATATAGGACTTTTCATTCTTATTAGCACCTCTTATAGGATTGACTAAGAAGGGTGTGGAGTTTTTATGGTTAGATACCTACGAGACAGCCTTTCAGGAGATAAAAGGGAGAATTACATCAGTGTCATCCCTGATTCTTCTAGAGATTGGCAGAAGCTATAAAGTATATTTTTATTCATCAGGTATCGGGATAGGAGAAGTTCTAATGTAGGAGGAGTGAGTCATGGATTATGGGTATCATAACTTGAGTCCACATGGGAGGAATTACCTGACATAATATCTTGAGTTATATAATGTTTTACATGTCTTTCACTGTTAGATGAATTATTTATTGGGAGAATGTTTTTTGGTGCACACAAATCACAAAAGCCTTAAGTACATATTTTCATAGCATGACTTGAACCTGAGTCAATGAAGGCGGGTTGAATACCTACAGTATTTTGAATTAGATATTACCTATATTCCTAGGAAGAACAATGCAGTGGTCAATGCACTGAGCAGGTGGACTTAGATATAGGCAGTCCAAGAGGCCAGTAGTGAGTGGTAGCTTATGGCCTTATTTTCAAAGATTCACTAGGAGGTATAGAATAGTCTCAGGAATACTTTTCTCTCATCGTTGGTGGTCACTTACAGTCTTATGAATAGAGTAAGGATGAGATAATTATCTAATGTTGACGGTTTAGTCATACAGGAGGGTATGGCGAGTGAGGACTCACCTTCTGGTTGGACCATTAGAGAGGATGAAATTCTGCACATACATGGTCATGTTTGGGTTCTATCATAATTACATGAGGAGATGATGTAGAAGTTTTATACCTCATCTTGGTAAGTAAATATCGGTGTAACGAAGATGTACCTAGAATTTAATAACTGGTATTTGTGTCTGAAAATAAAATGTGAGGTAGATGGTTTTGTCATGAGGTATTCCACCTATCAGTAGGTGAAGGTAGAACACTAGTGACCATATAGGATTTTATAGCAGTTGTATATTCCCAAGTTGAAATGGGGTGATTTTTTGATTGATTTTGTGATCGGGTTACCAAGGTTTATTTGAGGTAGTGATATTGTATGGGTTTTTTTGGAAAGGATCACAAAGGTTTTCCACTTCCTATCAATCAGGGAGTCTTTCTTAGTAAATGAGCTTAGGAGAATTTATATTTTTGATATTTTGTGCCTTTGTGGGGTTCCTCATACCATTGTATCAGATAGGTACACCCGGTTTACATCTTAGTTTTAGAAAGGATTACATAGGTAATTGGGAAAAAGGTCTTCTAGGCACAGTATACCACCCTTTGACTGATGGACATTCAGAGAACACTATGCAGGTTCAAAAGGATATTTTTAGAGCATGTGTCCTTGATTTTGGGGGCTCTTGGGATAGGCATATACCCCTTCTTGAGTTTTCTAACAACAATAGATCTCTGGAGACTATACATATGGAACCTTATGAGGATTTTTATGATAGTCCATGTTGATCACCTACGTGCTAGTTAGAGGTAGGGGAGGCAGCTTTACTTGGACCTCCTCTCATTCAGAAGACTTTGGAGTAGGTCAATTTGATCAGAAAGTGGATGGATACTACACAATAAAGGCAAAAATATTATGTCGATATTCGTTGATGACCTATAGAGATTGAGGTTAGGGATTATGTCTTTTTTCATGTCTCACTAAGGCTGGGGCACAGACGTATTAAGAGACAAGGTAATCTTTCACCATGATATGTCAGGTCATTCGAGATTATAGAGAGATTAGGGCTAGTATCCTATCGGTTCTTGTTACATCAGAGGTACCAATATATACACGAAGTCTTCCATGTATCTCAGCTACACTATTATCAATCAAACTCATCTTATACTCTTCATCCAGACGAGGTTCAGTTGTAGGTAGATGCATTATTCAAGGAGAATTTTATCTGTATTGTTGATAAGAGCATGAAGGCTCTCCAATACTGCTTAGTTCCTCCAATATGGGTGTTATGGTAGCATGATTGTATATAGGATGAGACTTGGGAGAGGGAGGCTGGAATATGTGCTTAATGGTCAGAGTTATTCTTAGGAAATACTTTACCACCCTTGGAAGGGAAATTTTGGGGATGAATTGTTTTAACGGGGGAGAATGTAAGATCTCATATTTTCCTATGAGGTATGGATCTTTTGTTTTTCAGTTTAATTCCTTTTTTTGGCCTAGTGTGAGTTCCTAATGAGGTCGCAAAAGTGTTGGGGGGTCTGGGTCTTGTTTGGAGCCCAGAGTATCACTTTTTGAAAAAACCATCTAGTCCAAATGGTTAGTAGATTCCATGTATCCATGGCCTCATGCTCATGCGGGAGAACCTGCATGAGAAAAAATGACCTTTTTTTACCCTTAATGTCTTATTTTTTTAACCCACCCTCCCTTTTAATTTATCCAATGATAGTAGGACCTTCCCTATCATGTTGATATCCTCCTCCATCATGATAGGTTTATTGAAACCTTTTTCATCCATACTTGGATTCAAGCATTCATCATCTCGTTGGATCAGGGCTGGTGAGTTCATCATTCATCATATGCCTTTCATCGCTTGTCTTCGTATCAACAGAGTTATTTTGGTGCAAGATAATATTCCCTATTTCTAGTACTCTCATATATTCTTCATTTTTTCCCAGATTTAGACTGAATCATAGGTTGATACTAGATAAATGTTCTAAAACAGGTATACATTATGTGGTATATACCTTTCCTTTAAATTTTGGTGTTTTATATACCTTGTTGTCATTGCACCACACGCAGGACCTTCTAGAGTTTCCCCTAAAATTAAATTAATGTCTTAATATAATTGGTTAAAATATATTTAATCTTACCTTGAGTACCATTGTATTGTTGGAGGTTGTTTTCCTAAACCTAATTCACTTGTGGGGTGTGTTCTACCCTTTGTTGATTTGACCACATGTGAAGTGTGTTCACGTATCTTTCCTATGTTATACCACCCCATTGGGTGTGTGTAATCTCTCCATTGATAAAGGTATACTTATTTAATTAAATTAGATTTTAGGATAGAGTTTATGCCTCCCTTTCCATATGATTATGTGATGTCAAATTGATTAAAAATTTTTAATGGAAAATGTGGAAATGAGTTAGATGAACTCATGGATTGTGAATGATTATGTAATGATTAATAAAATGGTTTATGAATTTATAATAGTGGTGGATTCCTTTAAAATTTATACTCCTTGAATCTTGATTCCTTGGATGACATAGAAATTTCTAATCCATGGATCTATATTGATTATGGTAGTGGATGCCTTGTATATTTTTACTCCTGGGATCCTAATTTCATAGGATGTCAAGGACATTACTACACCTTTGATACAGATTTCTTGGAATTCCTTGTATGATCTCCGTGGATTCTACCCAAGTATTTATTTAGTTTCAATTGATATGATCCATGGAATCGATGAGGATGCCTTGGTATTTATACTATAAATCCATCTCTTTCAGTCCTGACACTTGATTTCTTAGTTTTTTCTATTGAGGATGCCTTGGTCTTTATACATTGGATATGACCCTTGGGGTATGAAAACAAATTACTTGGCATAAGATTAATTGGATATTTATCATGCATTGAAGATATCCTTGGTATTGTTATTCAATTATTGTTGTTCGATAGGATAGTATCACACATGTTTATTCATTTACATTACTTTTATAGCTATGATACACTGCACACTGCTTCATTTCTTATAAAAATACTTGACGTGTTATAGACCCTGTTGGTGGTGGCCTATTGAGCGTTATCTCACACACTGTTTGGTCCACCATTGGGTACCCAAACAAACTTCATTGATACAGGTAGGGACTGGGGAAAGTTCTATCTTTATGATGTTTGATTTGATTGTTGTTTAAGAGAATGGGAGCATGAGATTGAGCTAGGTTCGTGATGCTATCTATAGATAGTCTTTTTTGTATTTATTTTGTATTTTGATACATGTATTGTATTGGATTACTATTTCCATGTATTTCCTTCCATTTTGTATGGATACATGACATTATCATGATATTCTACATGAAAATACTTTTGAATTTATCATTATTATATTCTTCTAGATGTTATCTTCTGTATTGATTTATATTTTTCTTTTTCTTATTTATTTACTTTCTATATTCCTGCATTACTATGATCATGAGGTTATATTCTTCCCAATATACCACCTTATACCCTAGATACTAGTTAGTAACCTCTGGTATATAGGGAGGCATGCTTGAGTCCATGTGACCCACCATCTCGAGGCACCGTTTAGTGGCTACTGAGTTATAGTGTTATAGTAGAGCTATCTAATTCATGAAAAATGATTTATATAAATAATTTTATATAAAAAATTAACTGATCCATTGTTTAAAATGTTTAACAACCTTTGAAAAGAAACATTTTTTTAATATGAAAATGATATATTATGTCATTACCTATTTTATTTAAAATTGAAAGTATGATTTGTTTTATTATTATGAAATATATTATGGAACACTTCGTGAGACCCTACTAAGATTTATCGCTCAAACTCTACCTTTTCCTTAAAGAATTTGTATATTTTCTTCTTACAGGTTCAATCAAAGGGAAAGGGCTACTTGGATGTGGTGGATATTCTTGATCCTTTGGGATTGGAGTGATGTTTCCTTTGAGATGTTTGGATTTTATCTTTCCAATTGTTAATTACTTTGATGATTTAAAAATTTGGGTTTTGATACACCTATTTGGTTTATGGTACTGTCTCCTTTTATAGTTTTGATTATACTAACTTTTATTCATTATCTTCTATTGTTTTTGTGGGAAAAAATTCATCTTTCATCATGTACAGTTCCAGGTGCTAGTAGCCAACCCCAGGGGATCAGGAACGCACTTCGGGCCATGTCAAAGTTGGATAAGGTATCAGGGTACCAAGGTATCTAGGCTATATCATGAAAAATTGGTATCAAATTTAGTTAAAGAATCTTATCTTGATGTTAGCATGCAGTTTGAAGTATCTTATTGGGAATTTGGAGGTAGTTACGCGTGAGTGACTGGACATATCTCATTGTAATGAACCTTAAGTAACCATGGGTGGTTTGGGAAAGGTGTATTGTAGAATAATTTTATCTGATTATATTCTTTTCCTTAATTTTCATTTGGGTAGGTTGAAATCTAAAACTTGATATCATATCTCATGGGATTGTTTTTATTGTTGCTCATGTTTGAGTTGATGATCTAATTAATAATTTGATAAATTTAATGTTGTTTGATGATTTTTTGTAGTATCATGCCTCCAAGAAGACATTTGAATAGGATCTAGGAAGAATCTACTGGTGAACCACAACAATCGGATCCTCTCATGGACCATAATCTTATTAATATTATTGTTTGTGTTGTCCAAGATCTAGTACAGACATCTACAACCATTCCCATTCAGGCTCCAATTTTGGAAACTCAAAGGGATGAATCTTGCAATCATGCTCAAGAGTTACTTCACCAGAATCTACCAGTGTTCTAAGGCTCTAATAATCCTCAAGAGGATTAGTATTAGTTTATAAATATATATATTTTATTTTCTTTCTTGGAAATTCCTAATTCGATTAAGGTTAAATATTCCACCTTCAAGATAGAGGTACCTATCAGGAGATGGTGGTACTCGATATTAATGGTGAATAAGTATGAAGATTTAGAGAGGAAGGAATTTAGAATTATTTTCACTGATCAGTTCTATAAAGAGTCTATGTTGATCTATAAGGATATGAAGTTTTTCAAACATGAACAGCCAAAAAGGATCATGACGGGGTATGAGAATCGCTTTTCCAAGCTTATATAGATTTCACCTAAGATTATATAGAATTATAATATTAATACTTAGTAGTTAGAGATGGGTCTTCAACTTGATATTCATTCTCAAGTTTTCTTTCTGAAGATCTATAATATGTTGATGTTTTGGATAGGGAGTTAATGGTTGTGCTTGATTTGGATTTTAATTTAGGATTTATAGGAGTTCCTTTTTATACCATTGGAAGTTCTATGAGTTTCTTTAAATGTAAGATGTAGCGTGATGAGTCTTGTGGTGGTTCTTGATAGCAGACATCCTCTAGAACTCATGTGGTGCCTGGAAGAGGCCCTCCAAGTTACTTCTAGTGTGGAAAGCCTAGTCATTAAAAACAGGTTTTCAATTAGGCGCCTAAGATATGTAGTTTCTACATATGCTCAAAACACTTGTATAAATTATGTTATAAATTTTCTACCCTAAGTAGTGTCATGGTTACATCATCACCTAAAAGTAATGTGATGCAATCAGATGCCTCATGAACAAAGGGATTATATTCATAGGAATCTGAAATATGGCTTCTTCATGTAATGGAAAAGTCTCTAGAAGAATCAAATATGGGTTTAGTTAAAATGAGAGGTACCATCACTATAGCTTCATCTTTAGTGATTACTTTATTTGATACCGGTGCATTTAATTCATTTTTATTGACTCATATTGTAAACCTAATAAATATTCCAATGCACATGAGCCTCAGGCTGGTTGGTGAGGACTCTTAAGTGAATCCAGGCGACCTGGGATCAAATCTAGGTGGAGGCATAATTTTCGGGGGGGCTGTAACAGACTGTAGCAGTACTGTAGCAGGTACTGTAGCGGGCTATGCAGTACTGTAGCAGGTACTGTAGCGGGAACTGTAGCAGGCACTGTTTGGCACTGTAGCCGCTGGGAATTTACCCCCGTTTGGGCCTTCGGGCCACCGATTTAGTCCTCGAGTCCTTTAAGGCCTTCGAACCACCCAATCCTTTGGGCTAGTAAGGCCTTCAGTCCACCTCAAGTCCTTTAGGCCACCTTAAGTGAAGATGCAAAACAGACAACCTACAAGGAACAAGCTCTATAAGGAGGATGAGCAAAGAGTTTTCACCATAGTATAAGCTACACTGATTTCAAGAATGAGAGGGTATGGCATGTGCCATTGGCACAAGCCTGTGCATGCACAGGATAGCCTAGCCGAATATCCATATGAAGGTGGATAGTTGATTCACGATGGAGATGCTGGGGAGGAGCAGTTCCAAGTAGCTAGTCTGGGTTGTATGTAATGTTTGAATCCTACAGGCAATGAATTCCTCTAAGGCCTACGGTCCATGTAATAAATACAACTACGGGCCTTGTAAGGGTTTTACCTCACCCCTTGAAAGGTGGATTATCAAAAAAATCAATAAAAAATAAAGGCCTTCGGGCCATTGGATGGATGGAATAAATCTTTCAATGGATATTACTATACCCCTTGTAACAAATAGAGAAAAGGGTCTCTATTATCCTACTTGTATCTTCTCTTTATCAGATATCAAGCTTACCTAGGATTTTCTAGTTCTCCACATGAAACTCTTGATTTCATTTTCAGAATGGATTAGATCATTTCTAATAAGGCAAGAATTGACTTCTAGCTTTGACCGGTCTCCTTCATTTTTACCTGATGGGGTATTCTATATATTTTAAGGATAATGGGACCCAAGTTCACATATAAATATACCGTCTTATCTAGATTTGAGGAAATTATTCTATGTGTTCACTTTTGATATGGAGTGGGAATCTTTGAGTGATGATCTCTCTCCAGTTTTCATCGATTTTTCAACATTTTCCTTCAGATTTATTTGATTTTCCACTGATAATAGAGGTATATTTTTATATTTATTTAGTGTTTGGTGTTAAACTAGTATTTATTCCTTATTACCATATAGAATAAGCTAAAATGAAAGATTTAAAGACTCAATTGAATGATCTATTAGTTAAAGGATTTATATGCCTGAGTGTGTCACCATGGGTGGAGCTTGTTATCTTTTCTAAGAATAATGATGGAACACTTCACATGTGTGTTGATTATCGGAAACTCGACTAATTTATGGTAATGAAAAGGTATTTATTGCCACATATTGATGATATATTTGACCAAATGAAATGGTAGTAGTGTTTATCAAATATTGATCATCGATTAGGTTACCACCAGTTGAGAATAAAAGAATCTGGATTTCAAAAAACCACCTTTTGAAGCAGGTGTGGCCATTATGAGTATCTTTTCATGCCATTTGGTCTAAACAATGGTCCTACAGTATTTATCGATTTGATGAAAATGATCTTCTATGAGTGTATTGATATGTTTGTGGTGGTATTTGTGGATGAAATCCTATTTTACTCTTAGTATGAGTAGGATCATGTGTTTTATCTAATATAAGTTATATAATTTTTTGGAAATCATTGAATTTATGCCAAAATATCGAAATGTGATTTTTGGATATGGGAAGTGAAGTTCTTGGGACACATGGTCTCAAAACATGGTATCTCAGTTGATCTTGAGAAGGTTAAATATGTTATAACATAGGAGAAACCATGAAATGTTTTTGAGATTCAGTGCTTCATGTGTATAGCGGGGTTTTGTTCAGAGTGGATACTCAAGAGGGGGGTGAATTGAGTTCCAATTTTAAATTTCTGTTAAAAAATTTTAGGATTAAAATCCCCCAAATTAAAATGGCCCAGCTAATTAAGAAAGTAGAGATATAAGTGACTTATTGTTCAACATGTTTCTCAAAGGTTGATTACTCCTCAGTAGAGTTAGTATGAGAACTAATTCTACTTTTGAAACAAGTTTACTAAACAACTCAGATATACACACTAACCAGAACTAACTATCAGAGTAAATGTAAAAACGGATTTATGTTTTTGCTAATATAAGCACAGCGGATAGGAATAAAACAGAGTAATGAAAGGGGAACACAACAATTTAAACAAGAGTTTCAGTCTTAATACAATACCTAGTCCTCTCCACTTGGTGATCACCTGCCACCAAGCAATTATATTAAACAGTGATACACAGCCTGTATTGGGCTTTACAACAGCTTTCACAAACTGTCCAGGTTTTACAACCTCTACCACAGTTCTACGTGGGCAAATAAACTTCCAAGCCACACAAGGCTTATTCCACAGTTATACATGGGAAACAAAAATAGAGTTTAGAATGGGGATTTTCAGTATCCCTCAGTTCAAGTACAAGAGTCAGTGTGTGTAACACATACACACTGCTCACAAATGTAAATTATTTAAACACAGTAGAGCTAAAGATAGTAGGGATGAGTTTAGAAATCTCAAATGTGTTGGAAGATCAGCTCTGGACTTATTGGAATGAATGAGATGAAGTTTTGGTCCTTCTTTGCAAGTTGACTCCAAAACAGAGTGTCACAACTTCCAGGTTATGACTTCCCAAAATGTAGAGATGATCAGCTTCTAGGATTTAAAAACTCTTTGCAGAACACCATGATAGCTTGTAGAAGGTTCTTTCAATAGATCTTTGTGAGGCTCTATGTTCTTCTAAATGAGTGCTTGAGTGTTCTCTCCTTCTCTCTATGGTTCGGGTGTGCTCTTTTTGTGTCTCTACTATATATTTTATATAGTCTCTTGTTTTTCGTGTTTTTTTTTTCAGTAGAGGATAACAAGAGAAATGTTTCAACCACATGTGGTCTTCCTTGTACATCTTACTGTCTCCTAATATCCCTGCAAATAACATTAAATAATGTCAGGTGCATTAATTTTTCCATACATGACCGTTATAGTAGTATTAATAAAATTGGTAAAGGAAATAATAGAATATCATTAGACTGTTAGCAGATGCATGTCACACGGTAGACTTCAACTGTGGTCTTTCCAACTGTGGACTTCATCGGTGGACTATTCAACTGTGAACTTCATCGGTAGGCTCTTTGACTATAGGCTTGTAACGGTGGACTTTGTGCTTAGTGGATGTCTTGTAACGGTAGTTGTTTACTCTATGTAACAGTAGCTCCTTATCAGTGAAATCCTTCGGTAGTCTCAATAGTATACCTTTAATAGTAAGATTCTAATCTGTAGTTCTGTAACATCAGACTACTTCAACAGTAACCTTTCCAACTGCAGATTTGAATAGTGAAGTTCTCAACGGAAGACTGGAGAAATATTCTGACAGTGAACTTCTAACAGAAGCCTTATCACAGCAATGACCTTATGACAGTAACTCTTTGTCTATGAGCTTTGATAAGCAGATCATCGGTAGACCTGTGACAGTAACCTTGTATCGGTAGCTTCCAACAGTGACTATAAATATTCAACGGTGATCTTATAGAATCAGTGACTTAGAGTGACAGTGAGCTATAACGGTGACTATGAATAGAAAACTCTTACCAGTAGCCTTCAATAGTGAACTTATATTTAGATAAGTATAAACTGTAAGCTGATGCAGCAAAGTCATGAGACTTAAGAGTATACATTGTTCAGGATAGGATAATTATAAATGTAGATTACAAAGATTAGTAACTGACTTAATATATCATGATCAATATTTAAACATGATTTTGGATTATCAAAATAGGTGAGTCCAACAATCTCCCCCTTTTTGACAATCACAAATTATGCCAGTATGTATTAAAGATAAGTATCAGAGATTAATAAGAGTGTAAAACCAGAAAATATTAGTACATGGTATCAGAGAGAAAGGAAGATAAGATTCAACATAGTATCATAGTATTATAGTAGCATATTTCTCCCCAATCATATGATTAGTCTAGAATTAGCATAGTATATCTCAAATTAGCACAATATTTATCCCCCTTTGTGATTAGCAAAAAGAAAGACAAATGAGAGAACATAGAAAGCTTGTATTAATAAACAGTTCAGTACATGACCCAAAAAGAATACATAGTCCCTATCAAAAGACATAAATAGACTCAATCCACATCAGCCTCGGTCAAGGGATCTTTCTCTTTGGAGGAAGAAGAGGGAGGATGAGCTGGTGAATCAGCAATTTTAGGAATGGCTGTAGGAATGACCGGAGGGGCAGCAACAGAAGATCCTGTGGGTCTGTAATGGGTAGCTCATGGAGGTATCAGTGGAGTAACGCTTATGATAGATTCAGCATGAGACATTGTAGAAGAACCACTGGGTTGAGATGCAGGTAAGGTAGGAGGGATGATGATAGGGGTGCAGTCTACATGGAGAAAGGGTAGAAGAAGGTTTCTGAAATCCATAATATTGCTTCCTCCTCTTTCCATATCAGATAAGAAATCATCTTTATTCTCCAAAAACTTGTCCAAAGTAGGGGTCAATTCTCTCAGCTTGCTGACCTACTCCTTGAATGTCTGAGACACTGGAGGAAACTTCATATTCTCAATCAAGAGCTTGAAGTGGTTGGTCATTTTATTCTTGGTATAGACCTTCTCAAAGTAAGAATCTACCTTATTCTTAATGGCCTCTTGAGAAGCAGTAGCTGCCCGCAGGTGGTCACGAACAAAACTGCTGACTTCCCTAGTGGTAGAAAGTACTTGAGAATCAGAGGTGCCACTGGTACTGGTCTGAGCAAGTTCTTCATGGATCATAGTTCTGATTTGTTCATTGGTCACAGAGGAGCTAGATGAGGGAAGGGGTTTGACCGAGAAAGCCACTGTCTCTTTGAAAGAATTATTCAAGTTACCAATCACCTTCTGAACAAGTGCATCTTGACTATTCAGATGTTCTTTGACTGATTTCTTAAAAGCCTCAAAAACTTCCACAAACTGCTTGACTACTTCTTTGATATAACGAATCTCAGCATTCACTTGGTTTTGAGAACCGCTCATGGCAGTCAATGAAGCAACTGATTGTCTCAGAGAAACCATAGCTCCTGTCCATCTCTCAATTTGAGTATGGAATACTTTAACTTAATTCATCATTTCTTTCACTGGACTAGACACAACACATCCCAAAGACAGCTCCAGGGATTGCTCCACACTGCTCAGTTCTTCAACCAGGCTTTTATTCAAATCTTCCACTGATTCTCTCACTGTCTCTTTCATTTCAGCCTTTAAGGACTCAAGGTCCTCCTTGGTTGCCAAATTGTCAACCACAACAGGTAGAATAACAAAATCCCTTTGGGGCTGGTCTTACTCATCAGAATCTCCATAATTGAGTCCAAGTACCATATATCCTAGATCTGATGACCAACCTTTGATTTCATACAGCACAGAAACTGAACCAAGATGCTCCCCCTCACTTAGAGCTCTCTCCTGAGGAAGCTCTTCTATCTGTTCCGCTCTAGGTAACTCCACAACCTCCTCTGCAATTCCAGTAGATTCAACAGCCACTTGCTCTGTTAGTTCAACAGTAGGGTGAGTCTTATCCATCTCTGAGTCATTAATGACTCCCATATCAATGGCAATAGATTCCACTCCTACTTCCTGATCAGACACTATATTGTCTGTATTATCTATCAGAGGGCTCAAACTGAGCTCTTATTCTTCATTCTTCTCATCATCAGCTTCAGCAACAGCCTCTTTTCCTTCATCCTTTTCACAAGATTCCTCTACCTTATCCTCTTCAAAGGTGTCCTTGACAATATTCTGATATGCTTCTTCCTCTTCTTCAGTGGTCTTAGTGTCACTGTCCTTCAGAATAGTCTCTCTTCTTGGCAGTTCTTTTGGAGGGCTAGATGCTCCGAACGCTACTGTACTTACAAGACTGTGAGGAAAATCAGGATCACTCCCATCATCAATGGGGGTGTTCTCTCTTTCAGGGTCCACATCTCCTTCGGCCTCCTCCTCATCTGAATAAACCGGTTCTGGCTCATCAGGCTTCAGGCCTAGATCTCTCTTGTCTTTTGGCCTAGATGGGTGAGTAGTAGGGTCAAACTCTTCATACACATTTCCTTCATCATTCACCCACGCCTTCTTCCTGGGATTCCAGCTAATTTTCATGAACTTTCAAATAACTTTGGAGATACAGACACTATTTTTGACCATATCATTTCTTCTTGATTTCCAGCCACACCCTTTACCTTTAGCATAAATGAGATAAGCTTGGCATGGAATAAAGAATTGGACTTTGAAGTTGCCTTAGTCATATCCTCCAATTGTGCCATCAGTAACCTATATAGGTTAATCTTCTTTCTATGCTTCAGTAAGTACATCAGGAATATGTTATGGTACTTCAGTACTACAAAGTCTCCTCTCCTCGGACAAAGTACATGCTGAATAAATTTGAATAAAAGCTTGTCTTCTCCATTCATCCCAGCTACAATGATCCTCCTTGATTTTCCATCTCCTGTCAGTTCTTCAAGAGCTTTTTCATACTCAAAAACAGCACTGTTTGGAGGAGCGACTCTAGAGTAGTAATCATATATTCCTTCATAAGGAACTCTCAAACAGGAAGCCCACTCAGTAGACGTGAAACAGACTTCATTTCCATTGACTCTGGATATTATCTTATGCACATCATCTTCCTCTTCAAACTTTAGATATTCATAGAACTCTTTCACATGCTTCGGGTAGTACGGCCCATTATTATTGGAAAAACATTCAGTCCATCCTTGGGAATCTATTACTTCCAGTACTAATGACTTGCTCATCAGCATCCATTATTCACTTAACTCCTTCTCAGCAAAGATTTGTCTCTTGGTCAGATGCGGGTTAACAGGTCTCGTCGGAGTAATACTGGTGCCACTGGATTCTGTTCGAGTCCTCTTTGATCTTGGCGCATCCTCATTGACAGTCGGGGGGTCGCTTTGTTCTGGACATAGATATTGAGAGAGGTTCAAGAGCTCAGGTGAAGGGTTAGGGTTTAGGAATCTCGAGAGAAAGGTTCGAGATTGAGAGAGGAAGGTGGATTGAGATATGTTCGTTGCCTTTGGTTTTATCATTTAGGGATAAAAACAAAATAAAATATAAATAATAAATAAAAATGGTTCGAATTCCCGCAAAAATAAAGACAAACAGCAAAGTATCCAACAGTGAGATGTACCAGTGAGGTACACCGGTGAGGTACACCGGTGAGGTGCAACGGTGAGGTATGATAGTAAGGTCCAACTGTGAGGTCCAACTGTGAGGTTTCACTATGAGGTTCGACTGTGAGGTCTAACTGTGAGGTTCCACTGTGAGTTCTAACTGTGAGGTTCGACTGTGAGGTATAACTGTGAGGTTCAAATGTGAAGTCTAACTGTGAGGTTCGACTGTGAAGTCTAACTGTGGGGTTCGACTATGAAGAGATTAATCATACCTAACTCATGTTTGATGTAATTTAACCTCTTAGAATTCAAAGTCTTTGTGAATATATTATCCAATTGATGTTCAGTGCCAATGAATTCAAGAGTGATATCACCCTTTTGATAATGATCCCTCAAAAAGTGATGTCTTACATCAATATGCTTTGTCCTAGCATGATATACAAGATTTTTGGAAATGTTAATAGCACTTGTATTGTCACACTTTATAGAGACATGTTTTAACTGATATCCATAGTCCAGTAAGGTGTGTTTCATCCACAGAATTTGATCACAACAACTACCAGTAGCTATGTACTCAACTTCGGCAGTAGACAATGCAACAGAATTATGCTTCTTACTACACCAAGATACTAGTGACTTTCCTAAAATGTGACATGTCCCATAGGTTCTTTTTCTATCTAACTTTCAACCAGCAAAATCAGCATCATAATAACTCAACAAATCAAAATATTTTCTTTCTGGATAAAATAATCCTAAGTTAGGAGTATGTTTGAGATATTTAAAAATTCTTTTTACAGTAGTTAAATGAGATTCTTTTGGATTGGATTGAAAGAGAGCACACATGAAAACACTAAACATGATGTCAGGTCTACTAGCTGTAAGATAGAGTAGCCTCCCTATCATACCTCTGTAGTTGGTTTGATCCACTGGTTCTCCAGCTTCATCAGCATCCAACTTACAAGTGGTACTCATAGGAGTGTCACTACCTTTACTACCATCCAAAGAAAAACGTTTTAAAAGATCCTTAATATATTTACTTTGATTCAAAACAATTCAATTTTTATTTTGAATGATCTGAAATCCAAGGAAAAATTTGAGTTCTCCCATTAAACTCATTTCAAACTCATTTTTCATCATTTTTGAAAAATCAACACATAATGAATTTTTAGAAGATCAAAAAATAATATCATCCACATAAATTTTTACTATCAAAACATCATTAGAAATCCATTTAATGAAAAGAGTAGGATCATCTATCCCTTTGGAAAAACCTTTTGAAATAAGAAAAGAGCTTAACCTATCATACCATGCTCTTGGATCTTGTTTTAAGCCATATAAAGCTTTAGATGGTTTAAAAACATGATTGGAAAAATGGGGATTTGTAAAACCAGTAGGTTGTTCAAAAAATAAATCCTCAACTATATACCCATCTAGAAAAGAACTTTTGACATCCATTTGATAAAGTTTGAAATTCAGATGAGCTGCATAGGCAAGTAGTATCCTAATAGCTTCTAATCTAGCTATAAATGAAAAGGTCTCCTCATAGTCTATTCCTTCCTCTTGACTATATCCTTGTGCAACTAACCTGGCCTTATTTCTAACTATATTCCCAGATTCATATACTTTGTTTCTAAACACCCATTTAGTGCCTATGGTCAAGGTGTCCTTGGGTATTTCCCCTAATTCCCAAACTTTGTTCCTTTCGAAATGATTTAGTTCTTCTTGCATAGCCATTACCCAAAATTCATCATTTATAGCATCATTAATATTTTTGGGTTCAAGCTGTGAAAGAAAAGCTTGATGTTCAACCTGGTTTCTTAGAGAAGCTCTAGTTTGTGTTCCTCTATTCAAATCACCTACAACAGCATGTAGAGGATGATTCTTAAGAGTCCTAGTACCTCTAGGAAGGGTTGAACTAGATTCTTCATTGTTTTCTGTTGGTTCAGAATCGGTAGGAGCATATTCTGGAAAATTTCCAAAACTGGATACTTTTATAGGGGATTCACTATTTTTATCATTAAAGTTCAAATTTGAAAAATCTTCCTCAAGATTTTCAAGAGAGGTTTTAGGATCATGTGGATCAGTCTCATCTAATTTGATATGAACTGATTCTTCCACACATTTGGTTTTCTTATTGAACACTCTATAGGCTTTACTTGAAATAGAATAACCAAGAAAAATTCCTTCATCACTTTTGGGAGAAAATTTGTCAAGATTATCTTTAGTATTAAGAATAAAGACTTTGAAACCAAAGACTCTAAAATAATTAACCTTAGGCTTCCTATTATTCCAGAGTTCATAAGGGGTCCTTTTTTAGAATAGGTCTAATTAAAACTCTATTGATAACATAACAAGCTATATTTACAGCTTCAGCTCAAAAATAAATAGGTAAGTCATACTCATTAAGCATAGTCCTTGCAATTTCTTGAAGGGTCTTATTTCTTCTTTCTACAACTCCATTTTGTTGAGGTGTCCTAGGGCCAGAAAAGTTGTGACTATAGCCATTGTGTGATCAGTAAGATTCAAACTCATGATTCTCAAACTCACGGCCATGATCACTTCTCAGGATCTTAATTTTAAGTCCACTAAGGTTTTCTACAGACTTGGAATATTTGACAAAATAGGAACAAGCTTCACTTTTGTGATCTAGAAAATATACCCAAGTATACCTAGAAAAGTCATCTACAAGAACATAAACATAGTTCTTCCCATTTAGACTTGAAACTCTTGATGGTCCAAACAAATCCATGTGAACCAACTCAAGTGGTTGAGAAGTTAAAACTTCTTTCTTTGGTTTGAAAGAAACTTTTTGTTGTTTTCCCTTTTGGCAGGGATTACACACTTTATCATTTGGGAATTCCAATTTAGTTAGGTCTATAACTAAACATTTTTTAGATAGCTTCCTAAGTGATTGAACATTATAGTGTCCTAATCTTCTATACCACAACCAATACTCTTTATGAAAAGCATTTAAGTAGGAAACATTTTGTTTGGCTAAGGAGTTTAAATCAACAGCATATACATTCTCATTTCTATATGCAGTGAAAACTAAATCATTTTTTGAATTAAAAACATTGCATGAATCATTCTCAAATTTAACATTAAGGCCATCATCACATAACTGAGATATGCTAAGTAAATTATATTTTAATCCATCAACAAAAAGTACTTTAGAAATTAATAATGTATCAGGGTTACTAATCTGGCCTAAGCTGATGATTTCTCCTTTTGCATTGTTACCAAAGGTGACATGCCCACCATAAACTTTAATTAGACTCTTGAAGAAAGAATAGTCTCCTGTCATATGTCTTGAAAATCCACTGTCCAAGTACCATAGGGTGTTACAGGAACTCTTTAAGCAAATTCCCTTCAAAACAGTTTAAACATAGGATAATTTTGGTACCCAGATCTTCTTGGGTCCAGAAAGGTTAGCCAATAAAACTTTGGGAACCAATATTTACTTTATAGGTTTTCTAAAATCATCAAACATATTTTGAGACATAAATACTTTGTTCGGTACTTTAGAAAATTGTTTCTCAAAAGATGATCCAGAATTAGCAGTGAACTGTCCAGATTTTGGAACAAATTTGGTTTTGCTAATTTGCCTCTGTCCATGATGAAATCCTAGACCAGTTGTATATTTTGGTGAAATATGTTTTCCTAGAAACGGTGTCAAGGTATCCCTACCAGAAGTGAATTTCTAAATATCCTTTCTTAATTGTTCATTAGATAATTTAAGTTGAGTGTTCTCTTTCAACAATTGAGAATTCCTTTCTTTTTCTACACTTAGATCTGTTTTAATATTGCTAGTCAAGGCATGTTGTTTCTTTAAAGATTTATATTTATCTTTTACTTCATTGCAGGTATCTTCCAGTATATTGCAATATTCAAACAGTTCATCCTTAGACATATTTTCCTCATTATCTGAATCACTGTTATTTCCAGAGTAATAATCATTTAGAATAGGGGAAACATGTACCTCGGATATGTTAGTCATGAAGCACATGTTGGCATGATTCTTTTCAGAATCAGTGGCTTCTGATTCACTTGTATTGTCTTCTAAATCACTCCAGGTTGATTTCATGGCTTTCTTATACTTCTTGTCCTTATAATCATATTTCTTTTTGAATTTTAACTTCGGATAGTCAGCCTTGATGTGTCCTTTCCTCTTGTATTCATAGCAGACTATATCATCTTCCTTGTCAGATTTCTTCCAATCCTTCTTCCACTTACCTTGTTGATCATACTTACCCTTGTAGTTTGATTTTCTGAAAAACTTTTTTCCCTATATAACTTCTTAAATCTTCTAGCTATTTGATCCATTTCTTCATCACTGTCTAAATCTGAATTTTTACTAGCTAAACTTTCAGTTGGTACATGTATTTTTTCCTTGTCTTTGCTCTTTGAAGCAGTAGACTTGAATGCCATGGATTTTCTCTTGGTTTCATCATCGTATTATTTTTTCACCTTCAGTTCCTCTTCATAAATCATTAGTTTACCAATAAACTCCTTCACAGGTAGCTTTCTGATGTCACATGACTCTCAGATAGACACAGAAGTGCCTCTCCATCTGTCAGGAAAACATCTCAATATTCTCATGATCTGCTACTTTTCTGGAACAGATTTTCCCAGTGAACTCATGGTGTTTACAATCTCATTAAACCTAAGATACATATCAGAAATAGGTTCAGCAGGTCTCATCATAAAATTATCATATTTAATAGTATAAGTATTCAATCTCATTTCCTTGACATTAGTTCTTCCTTCATGAGAAACAGCCAAGGTGTCCCAGATTTCATGAGCTGCTTTACATGCAAAAAATCAGTTATATTCCTCATCTCCTAAAGAATAGTAAAGGTCACCCATAGCTTTATAGTTATTGTTGTAGTCAGATTTTGTAGCATCATCCTAGGTACATCTAGCAGTTTTGGGGATCTCATATTCTGATTCTATAGCATACCAAATATCAAAACCAATACTTTCCAAATGAATTTTCATTTTGATTTTCCATTGATCATAATTAACACCATTAAAGAAAGGTGTCTTGTTAGTAGCATCTCCTTCTAGTCTATTGTCCATAACTAGATTTTAGAAAAAATATTAAAGAGATAAAATTTAGAACTAATAGAAATTTAAGATCTTTAAGATAAAACAAAAATCACAGTTTGAAAAACAGATGGTTTGAAAACCTTTTTATAAATAAAAATGTAACCTCTGATACCAAATGTTGGTCGGAGTGGATACTCAAGAGGGGGGTGAATTGAGTTCCAATTTTAAATTTCTGTTAAAAACTTTTAGGATTAAAATCCCCCAAATTAAAATGGCCCAGTTAATTAAGGCAATAGAGATATAAGTGACTTATTGTTCAACATGTTTCTCAAAGGTTGATTACTCCTCAATAGAGTCAGTATGAGAACTAATTCTACTTTTCAAACAAGTTTACTAAACAACTCAGATATACACACTAACCCGAACTAACTATCAGAGTGAATGTAAAAACAAATTTATGTTTTTTCTAATATAAGCACAATGGATATGAATAAAACAATGTAATAAAAGGGGAACACAAAAATTTAAACAAGAGGTTCAGTCTTAAGACAAAACCTAGTCCTCTCCACTTGGTGATCACCTACCACCAAGCAATTATATTAAACAGTGATACACAACATGTATCAGGTTTCACACCAGTTTTCACAAACTGTCCAGGTTTTGCAACCTCTACCATAGTTCTACGTGGGAAAATAAACTTCCAATCCACACAAGGCTTCTTCCATAGTTACACGTGGGAAACAAAAATAAAGAGATTTTAGAATGGGGACTTTCAGTATCCCTCAGTTCAAGTATAGGAGTCAGTGTGTGTAACACATACACACTACTCACAAATGTAAAGTATTTAAACACAGTAGAGCTAAAGATAGTAGGGATGAGTTTAGAAAGCTGTGATGTGTTGGAAGATCAGCTCTAGACTCGTTGTAATGAATGAGATAAAGTTTTGCTCCTTCTCTGCAAGTTGACTCCAAAACAGAGTGTCGCAAATTCCAGGTTATGACTTCCCAAAATGTAGAGATGATCAGCTTCTAGGATTTAAAAACTCTTTGCAGCACACCACGATAGCTTGTAGAATGTTCTTTCAATAGATCTTCATGAGGCTCTATGTTCTTCTAAATGAGTGTTTGAGTGTTCTCTCCTTCTTTCTATGGTTAGGGTGTGCTATTTTTGTGTCTCTACTATATCTTTTATATAGTCTCTTGTTTTTCATGTTTTTTTGTTCAGTAGAGGCTGATAAGAGAAATGTTTCAACCACGTGTGGTCTTCCTCGTACATCGTACTATCTCCTGATATCCCTGCAAATAACATTAAATAATTTCAGGTGCATTAATTTTTCCAGACATGACCATTATAGTAGTATTAATAAAATTGGTAAAGGAAAGAATATAATATCATTAGACTAGTAGCAGATGCATGTCACACGGTAGACTTCAACTGTGGTCTTTCCAACTGTGGACTTCATCGGTGGACTATTAAACTGTGAGCTTCATCGGTAGGCTCTTTTACTGTAGGCTTGTAATGGTGGAATTTGTGCTTAGTGGATGTCTTGTAATGGTATTTGCTTACTCTATGTAACAGTAGCTCCTTATCAGTGAACTCCATTGGTAGGCTCAACAGTAGACCTTTAACGGTAAGATTCTAATCAGTAATTATGTAACATCAGACTACTTCAACAGTAACCTTTCCAACTGCAGACTTGAACAGTGAAGTTCTCAATAGAAGACTAGAGAAAGAGTCTGACAGTGAACTTCTAACAAAAGCCCTGTCACAGCAATGACCTTGTGACAGTAACTCTTTATCTGTGAGCTTTGATAAGAAGATCATCGGTAGACTTGTGACAGTAACCTTGTATCAGTAGCTTCCAAAAGTGACTATAAATCTTCAATGGTGATCTTCTAGCATCAGTGAATTAGAGTGAAAGTGAGCTATAACGGTGACTATAAACAGAAAACTCTTACCAGTAGCCTTCAACAGTGAACTTATATTTAGATAAGTATAAATTGAAAGATGATGTAGCAAAGTCATGAGACTTAAGAGTATACATTTTTCGGGATAGGATAATTATAAATGTAGATTAAAAAGATTAGTAACTGACTTAATATATCATGATCAATATTTAAACATGATTTGGGATTATCAAAACAGGTGAATCCAACACGGGGTATTATCACTGGTTTGTGAAGGATTTATCAAATTTTTATTCTCTTATTACAACTATCACTTGAAAGGGAGTGAAGTTTTCTTAGTGTTATAAATTTATTAGTTATTTGTTTGAGTTGAAATGTATTTTTACTTCTGCACTAATGTTGAAACTTCTTGAGACTGGGCATTGATATGTGCTCTTCTTTAATGTATCAGGTTTGGGTTCGGATTGTGTTCTTATGTAAGATAATAATTTTATTTCCTATGTCTCTAGTTATCTTAGTCTACATGAGAATAATTATCTAACCCATGATGTTGAACATGTAGTTTTGATGCATCCACTTATGAGTTGGTGTCATTACCTTTTCATAGAAAGGTTTACCGTATATTCTGACCACAAAATCCTGAATTATATCTTCTCTCAAAAAGATTTTAATCTCCACCAGAGGTGTTGGTTGGAGTACCTATAGTATTTTGATTTCAACATTGACTATACCCCTTAGAAAGGGAATTTCATTACTGATTATTTGAGAAGGAAACTTATGAACCAGGCCATGAATGAATCATCAGAATAGTGGAACTCGATGGATCTTTTTTCACAGTTAAATTTAGGAGTCCAAGGAGAAGATTATTAGGTTATATTGATATGATTATTTAGGAAAAACATATTAAAGATAAATTATATAGCCTTAAGTAATCTCTTTATAGTGTGGATACCATTGTTGAGTGGTCATTCTTCATAGAGGGTATTATATGTTTCTAGAATTTCATTGTTTTTCCGTTATCCATGAGGAAGGCTATAATGATAGATTTCTATAATTCCCATTAGGTTATGCACCCAGGATCCAAAAATATGTTTTATGACATGCAGCAAAGATTCTGGTGGCTATGTATGATATGGGACATCTTCAACGTTGTCTCACATTGTTATACTTTCTAGTAGGTCAAGAGTAAGAACTAGAGACTTTTGGGTTTACTTCAGTCACTTCCAGTGTCGAATTTTAAGTGGTATGATATTTCTATTGAATTTTTGGTTGGGTTTCCATGTACCCTGAGGAAGAATAATTTCATATGGGTTGTGATCGATCGGATAAACAAATTAGCTCAATGTATACTCATTCATGATAAAACCAAATTTGAGGAGTTGGGAAATATCTATGTGAAATAGATTTTTCATCTACTATAGTCTCTGATAGATATCCCCATTTTACTTATTTATTTTGGAGAGGCCTCCTGTAACACCCCAATATTCCATGGTACGCTTCTCTTTGAATAATACAGTAGCATGTGTTGTATGCAACTTTGCGTTCTAACACACCACAACCAATCAAACTAGCTGTTATGAATAGTAATACCCAATTTTTGAAATTTTATATATTTTATATTTAAAAATAGACTTCATTTTTGGATTTGGAATATCGAAATTAGCTTAGGGTGAAGTTTTGGTACTTTTATGATAACTTTCATATTTTGATGAATAGTGAAAATTACTAAATTTTAATTAAAAACAACTTTTTTAATCGAAATAATTAATAGTGATAAATTATGAATTTGAATGATTTTAGAGTATAATTAGATTATATGTTTACCATTTAATCCAATGTTGGTCATTGAATATAAATTCACATTTAAACTGGACATAAGCAAGTGTCGATCTTTTGATAGTTATTATCTCTTAAAAACACTCTTTTCGTTTTAACAACGGGAATTAATTTTAAATTAATTACTACCACTTCTGTGTTTTGAATTTAAAAAAATGAATTACATATTTATAATTAGAATTTCCAAATTGATTAAATAGGTAAATTTTATTTTTATACTTTTTGAATAATTACTTCGGTAAATATTTTATTTACCGTGGTTAAAGGGTAAATCCAATAAATAAGGGTAACAAAATAATATTATAATAATAATAAATTACCCTAAAACGTGTCCTAACCCTATTGGTTGGTAAATTTCTAAACATGGAAATATTTGGGTCGATTTTTGTACCCCATGGATCCACTTGTAAGTGATAATGACACTTTATATTAATTAAGTTAAAGTAAATACAAAAATAACATAAGCATATATCTTTTAGAAAAACAAATTTTACATAGGGTTATATATGTTATATTTTAGACTATAAATATTCATTATAAAGATAAAAATATTTCCTACATAATGTTATTTTATTTATAATTTTTATACATTTAATAATTAAATTTATTTATGACACAATAATAATGTAGTATTTTCCTTATTAATGAAAGAATCAAATAATTAGTATTATAAATGTTAAAATAAATATAATTTGAACTTTTTTATGACATAAACGAATTTTATTGATTAATATGACATGTTAGGATTTATTAAATGAATTTTTGTTGAATTAATAAAGTTTTTAAGACTTTAAAAAAATCAATTATTAAATAGTGTCAAAATTGACATAAAAGAGTTTTTAAAACAAATATTATATTATTAATTCATATTATATTCATAAAAATCTAAGGTTTAGAAAAGGGACATATATAATGATATTTGTATCATTAATGGACCACTTGGGGGTCTCTTGGAAGTATATAGTAAGTTTATTAACAATATAATATAAAAATACAAAGAGACATGGTAAATGTCAAACTATTTAACTAAGAGTTAAATCAAAAAGATAAAGTTAATATAGTGACCCAAACCTATCTAAAACCTATTTGTTGAGTGGTTATAGACCTATACCCACCTTAACATTTAAATAATATACTTTGGAGCCATTATAAACCTAATATGAATTTATTATAAAATAATATTTCTAGCTTTTCCTAAGGTGCCCCTCACCCCTCTTATAAAAGGGAACTTACCCTTCCCTCTAATTCACACCTTCAAATCCTTTTGGTTAGGAAAACCTCTACCCAAATACCCTATCAAATATACTCCATTAATCTTAGAGGCATTCCTTTAGTCATAAATCCAACCTAAGGAGCCATTTTGATCAAATCAAAAGGAATAACCTGAAGAAGAGGTAATGTTTTCACCACCCTCTTTCAAGTTCCTTTCTTCTTCAACTTCTTCTTTCTTTGTTATTTCCATTATAAAAAAATAACTCCAGTATCTTCTATATATTGTGATGTTATTATAAATATGGTACAACAATATTCAATATTCTATCCATCCTTTGAATGACATGTCACCATACGTGCATACGTACGACCTACCGTCTCCACGTCATGGTGTAATTGTTATTCAATATATTATTATATGGATGGGTATAATAATGATGTGTAATTTATATAAATAATAAATATAACATGATAATTATTCTGTATATATGATATACCATAAAATTATATATTATTTTAATATCAAAAGAATGATATTGTCGCTCGTGCGTATGTACGGATTACCGTCTCCACGAACGCGATGAGATTCATTCCCCATCATATCCATTCAAGACTAAATTTCATTTGATGATTAAAAATAATGATTATAGACATGATATAATTCTGGATATGAATAATATTCATCCCATTCATAACAAATATGGCTCACATAACAAACAATATAAAGTAAAATGAATCTGTTAACACCCAAAACGACGATAATACTAAGATATTATCAACAAATCAATGTTAAAAGATCATATATGATATCATATTAATGTATATGATTCTTGTATAATTAAATAAAAATTATTTCACCATTATACAGGAGGTTAACCTACCCTCGACCAAGGAAAAAGTACAAAGTAAGGGGTTTTTCATCTCACTCCTTATTCTGTGAGATTCATTCCATATAGCCACTATTACCTTTTGTGTGGTGTATGTACTGCCCAGAATTGTATTCTTTGTGTAATACACTTTAATTTATGTATATTTACATATTAATTGTATGATACTTCTTTCATGGGGTGTATGTTCCGTAAGTTACCAAATTGGTAAGGGTTTATTTCACAATATCTTCATTATCCGATGTTGTTTATACGTAATTATCTACTGGGACCTCTTTATCATCCACATCCATGTTTATTAAAAATGTATTTCAAAACATTCTTAATATTTTAGAGAATATGGGTTAAATTCATTTATACCCTTTTTTGACTTTTTATAATATGTTTATAAAGGAATCTTTCCGTCATTTTCCAAACAAGGTCCTTTTTAATCTTTTCGACAAAATTAAGGTAAGAATGTCTTTTTTTAACTTATACGGCGGGTGCGGCTATTTTCTATATTTATAAGCTCATCGAAGATTCCCTTACAAGATTATAAGAATATTTTCAAATTAAATGTTTTATTTTATAATTATGTGACTCTTAAATGATTTCAAAATAGAAAGAGATATTTCTCTAAAAAGAGTTTTGATTTAATCTATGTCAACATCCTTTGATGGATTTTAAGTTTATTTGGAGTTGATTTATTATGATAAAAAAATTATATATTTTATTGAAGGTTTTGTGATATGTTTGACTGTGGATGTGCTATTTTTATACCATTCATGATTTATGGTTAAAGTATTTACATTTCGTATGCTAGTTTTAATACGAATGTTTATGATATGTTTAAACCTTTTCATATGAGGAATGTATTGGACTTAGTAAGTGACGGGTGGAGCCCGCTATAGCTCCTCGATGCATCGGTAGTTCTCATGAGACAAACTAGTGTCTTATAACGAGGCCTTGACAAAATCTTATTTGTAGTCTTAGCACAAGGGCTTTACTATGTGGTTATGATAGTCTGGCATTATGCATTCCATCATTATGAAAGTGGTTATTGATATTTCATGTGATTATTCGACTAGTAGAATATCCATGTGAATAAGTAAATGGAATTATTTCATTTTATTTCTTCCATATTATGCTGAAGTTCAAGTTTAAAATGCTTTTGTTTTAGTTATACATTGCCTTAAATGTTTATGATTATTTATGAAAGTTTCCACTATATTGTTATTCTTACTGGGAATTTGAGCTCACCCCTTTCTATGTTTTATTTTTCCCAGGATGTGAAGAAGTATTTTATGAATGACCTTCAGGGATAGTATAAGGGGATATGAGTGTGGTGACAATATGTTGTTGTAGTTTTTCACTTTATGATGTAATGTAAACTTTATGAATGTATCTAGTGATTCCAAGGCTACTGAACTAATCGGTCTTTCGAGACTTGATCTTTTGTGATCAGGCCAATGATACGTAATAATGCACCAAATCTGGGTAACTAGGGTCGGGGTATTACAGTTGGTATCAGGGAAAGTTTAGTAAAAACCTTGGAAACTAGATTTAGATCGACTCTGATTAGATCACATAGCCCTAAGATAGACTTTGAGAATTAGTATAGAAAAACTTCCTAGAATTTTGGTATTGTAGATATTTTGTGAGTTTTCCGAGAAATACATCCCTATCTGGATACGAGCAGGTAGAGGCGGATCTGGAATAGATGTACCTAGGGGTAAAACCTGAAAACACCGTTTTGATCTAGACTCGAACGGGATCTGGTGCACGACAACGGCCCTTGCTGCACTCTTGGTTACGACACTCCTAGGGGATATTCTTAGGATAATTTACATTTTATTTACAAACCGATTTGAAGTATTTTAATATAGAATGAGAATAAATGACCTTGGTTAATACTAAGGTGTTTCAAATTGAGAAAATGGTGTCATGATATTCCCTAAATGCTTTTATGACTACTGTTACTCACACAATGCTTTCTAGTTTTAGTCAATGGCTAGATTCCAAGGAAGTCATAGTAACTTTGAGAATGATGTACAAGGTGGGAAAGGTGGTGGAAATGAGAAAAAAATGGAATTTTGATAGGCGTAAAAGATATCATGTTCATGCCAAATCCGTTTTCCAAAAATATGATCAACAACATATATATTAACCAACTCCTGGACTCAACAAAGAAGAGAAAGGTGATGAATGATAAGAGCTCCAGCAGTGGAGACCATGGAGAAAAGAATCCTTAATTTCCATCATGCAGGAAATGTGAAAGGAGACACCCAGGAAATTGTCTCAATGGAACAAAGAAATTATTTACGTGCGGGAAAGAAGGACATAAAGTGAAGAATTGTAAAGGAAAAATGAAGAGTACTATAGAATAAAATAAAAATGATCCCAAGAATTCATTTATAGTCATTTTCTGTAAATTTAGGGGACCTGGCCATTACCTGAGTGAATTTCCTATTCTATAGGATATTTTCTTAGTCAAAGAAAAAGCTATGTGGAAATAAATGGTTGGAGAAATGTTTAAAAGTATTATTGCTCCTTGTTGATGGTATTACTTTGGAATAATTTTCTCTTGTATTTGTAACCCTTCAGTTTGACATGTGAGAATGATATTTGAGTAAGACTTATCTTTTCTCTTGTGGATATAGTTATAAATAACCATTTGGTTTTATATGATCATTGGGTTTGAGGAAATTACAAGTTATTATATTTAGGGATGAAAATGCAAGGTATGAGATAACATTTGTGGTTAAATTATGTTATGGTTATTTTGAGGAATTTATCTCATTTTGGTAATGTTATAAAATATAGTTTTAGAAAAAGGACAACACGCAGACCATGTGAAAACTTGTCGCGTCGGACAAAGCTGTGGGAGTCGAACCCACAACCAAAGTGCGATTGGGATTTATCGCCTACCACTGGACTATGTGAAGTCCCTGGTTGGTGTGACTAATTGTTTTTAGTTAAATGATTTTATTGATCAATAATAAGTTGATTTGGGATCTTATGTCTTATCAAATGAATACCCTTAGTATAGGAAAATGATTTGTTGATTAAGTGATAAATGTTATTTTGGAAGATGTTCGCTTTGTTCGGAACACTCTATGCCCAAGTAGAAAAGAATACTATGGGATTTCGTTTGATGAGTAATGGTGGATTTTTATCTATGTTTTTATTGTGGATTTATAGTGATTTGGGTTATTTATGGAAATGATTAACCTATAATAGAGAATATGTGATTATGTTAATTACTTTTTAAGTATGTGACTTTAATAGTAGTTGATGTCATTTGGAGATACAATTTAACGTGGAAGACTACATAACCAAATTCTTCTAAGTTTTGGGTTTCAATATTATTTTGGATTATATTGATGGATTTTAATGACAATTGTTTATTTAATGCTATTTATTTAACTTTGGGGTATTGTTGGTTTAATTTTAGAAATTAAGATTGGTGTTTCTTTCTCTAATAGAATATCCTTTTGGGGGATCATCAGATCTTATACTAACCATTTTGGTTTTGATTAATCTCTATATACAAGTTAAATATATAGTTTATCCTTCGTGGATCAAGTGATTCTATAAGAAGTTTATTCTATCTCTTCCAGTGTGACCAAGTCTTATTGAATACTCATCGTTTAAAAATGAGTTAGAAGTAGAAATTTATTAAAGAATGAAACTTTAATTAAAAAGTAAGTATATCTCTTTATGTTCTTAGTAAATATTAGAACTGAATTCCTCATCTTTATGTAATGTAACTTAAAACAAAAAAAATGTTGTCCGTTTACTTTTCCTACAGGGAAACTAATGACAGTTTGTCCCATCACAAGTTTGTGGTTTTCTTGTTGTTAACTTTCTCTTGATCATGTTTTCTATCCCTCTCCATCATAACTTGACACTTATTTTATCATCAATATCCATGTTTTTCTACATGGAATCCTAGTATAGGTTATCTCGGGTGACCTTTGTACTTCTCTTTCTTTCTTTTAAAGTGATAGTTTTATTGACTCTTTTTCTGATATGGGACTTTCCATTATATTCCCAAGCCCAATTTTAAAAATTGCGAGGACGCAATTTATTGAAGTAGAGTAGAATGTAACACCCCAATCTTCCATAGTACGCTTCTCTTTGAATAATATAGTAGAGTGTGTTGTACGCAACTTCGAGTTCTAACACACCACAACCAATCAAACTAGCCATTATGAATAGTAATACCCAGTTTTTGAAATTTTATACATTTTATCTTTCAAAATGGACTTCATTTTTGGATTAGTAATATCGAAATTATCTTAGGGTGAATTTTTGGTACTTTTCTGATAACTTTTATATTTTGATGAATAGTGAAAATTACTAAATTTTAATTAAAAACAACTTTTTTAATCGAAATAATTAATAGTGATAAATTATGAATTTGAGTGATTTTAGAGTATAATTAGATTATATTTTTACCATTTAATCCAATGTTGGTCATTTTATATAAATTCACATTTAAACTGGACATAAGAAAGGGCCAATCTTTCGATAGTTATTATCTCTTAAAAACACGCTTTTCGTTTTAACAACGAGAATTAATTTTAAATTAATTACTGTCACTTATGTGTTTTGAATTTAGAAAAATGGATTCCATATTTATAATCAGGAGGTCCAAATTGTGTAAATAGGTAACTTTTATTTTTAGACATTTTGAATAATTACTTCGGTAAATATTTTATTTACTGTGGTTAAAGGGTAAATCCGGTAAATAAGGGTAAAAAAATAATATTATAATAATAATAAATTACCCTAAAACGTGTCCTAACCTTATTGGTTGATACATGTCCGACCATGGGAATCTTTGGGTCGATTTTAGGACCCCATGGATCCACTTGTAAGTGATAATGACACTTTATATTAATTAAGTTAAAGTAAATACAAAAATGACATAAGAATATATCTTTTAGCAAAAAAAAATTTACATAGAATTATATATGTTATATTTTAGACTATAAATATTCATTATAAAGATAAAAATATTTCATACATAATTTTATTTTATTTATAATTTTTATACATTGAATAATTAAATTTATTTATGACACAATAATGATGCAGTATTTTCCTTATTAATGAAAGAATCAAATAATTAGTATTATAAATGTTAAAATAAATATAATTTGAATATTTTGATGACATCCATGAATTTTATTGATTAATATGACATTTTATTATTTCTTAAATTAATTTTTTTCTAATTAATAAATTTTTTATGACTTTAAAAAATCAATTATTAAATAGTGTCAAAATTGACATAAAAGAGTTTTTAAAACAATTATTATATTATTAATTCATATTCTATTCCTAAAAATCTAAGGTTCAGCCAAAGGAAATATATAATTATAGGTGTATAATTAATGTACCACTTTGGGGTCTCTTGGAAGTATATAGTAAGTTTATTAACTATATAATATAAAAATAAAGAGACATGGTAAATGTCAAACTATTTAACTAAGAGTTAAATCAAAAAGATAAAGTTAATATAGTGACCCAAACCTGTCTAAAACCTATTGGATGAGTGTTTTTCGACCTATCCCTACCTTAAACTTTAAATAATCTACTTTGGAGCTATTATAAACCGAATATGAATTTATTATAAAATAATATTTCTAGCTTTTCCTGAGGTGCCCCTCACCCCTCTTATAAAGGGGCACTTCCCCTTCCCTCTAATTCACACCTTCAAAGCCTTTTTTTCAGAAAAACTCTGCCCAAATACCCTCTCAACTATCTTCCCTTAATCCTAGAGGTCTTCCTTTAGTCATAAATCCAACCTAAGGATCCCTTTTGATCAAATCAAAAGGAAAACCCGAAGAATAGGTAATGTTTTAACCACCCGCTTTCAAGTTCCTTTCTTCTTCAACTTCTTCTTTCTTTGTTATTTTCATTCTAAAATAATAACTCCAGTATCTTCTATATAATTTGATGTTATTATAAATATGGTACAACCATATTCAGTATTCTATCCATCCTTTGAATGACATGTCACCATACGTGCGTACGTACGACCTATCGTCTCCACGTCGTGGTGTAATTGTTATTCAATATATTATTATTTGGATGGGTATAATAATGATGTGTAATTCATATAAATAATAAATATAACATGATAATGATTCTATATATATGATATACCATCCAATTATATATTATTTTAATATCAAAAGAATGATATTGTCGCTCGTGCGTGCGTACGGATTACAATCTCCACGAACGCGATGAGATTCATTCCCCATCATATCCATTAAAGACTAGATTTCATTTTATGATTAAAAATAATTTTGAGAGACATGATATCATTCTGGATATGAATAAGATTCATCCCATTCATAAAAAATATGGCTCACATAACAAATAATATAAAGGAAAATGAATCTGTTAACACCTGAAACGACGATAATACTAAGATATTATCAACAAATCAATGTTAAAAGATCATATATGACATAATATTAATGTATATGATTATTTTATAATTAAATAACAATTATTTCACCATTATACAGGATTCTAACCTACCCTCGACCAAGGAAAAGGTACAAAGTAAGGGGTTTTTCATCTCACTCCTTATTCCGTGAGATTCATTCCATATTGCCACTGTTACCTTTTGTGTGGTGTATGTACTGCCCAGAATTGTATTCTTTGTGTAATACACTTTAATTTAAGTGTATTTATATATTAATTATATGAAAATTCTTTCATGGGATGTATGTTTTGTAATTTACCAATTTAGTAAGGGTTTATTTCACAATCTCTTCATTATCCGAGGTTGTTTATACGTAATTATCTACTGGGACCTCTTTATCATCCACATCCATGTTTCTTAAAAATGTATTTCAAAACATTCTTACTATTTTACAGAATATGGGTTAAATTAATTTATACCCTTTTTGACTTTTTATAAGATTTTTATAAATGCATCGTTCCGTCTTTTTCCAAACGCGGTCCTTTTTAACCTTTTCGACAAAATTAAGGTAAGAATGTATTTTTTTAACTTATACGGCGGGTGCGGCTATTTTCTATAGTTATAAACTCATCGAAGCTTCCCTTACAAGCTTATAAGAATATTTTCAAAGTAAATTTTTTATTTTATAATTATGTGACTCTTAAATTATTTCAAAATATAAAGAGATATTTCTCTAAAAAGAGTTTTGATTTCCTCTATGTCATCATCCTTTGATGGATTTTAAGTTTATTTGATGTTGATTTATTATGATACAAAACTTCCATATTGTATTGAAGTTTTTGTGATATGTTTGACTATGGACGTGCTATTTTTATACCATTCATAATTTATGGTTAAAGTATTGACATTTCGTATTCTAGTTTTAATATGAATGTTTATGATATGTTTAAACCTTTTCATATGAAGAATGTATTGGACTTAGTAAGTGACAGGTGGATCCCACTATAGCTCCTCAATGCATCGGTAGGTCTCATGAGACAAACTAGTATCTTGGCACAAGGCCTTGACAAAATCTTATTTGTAGTCTTGGCACAAGGCCTTGACTATGTGGTTATGATAGTCTGGAATTATGCATTCCATCATTATGAAAGTGGTTATTGATATTGCATGTGATTATTCGACTAGTAGAATATCATTGTGAATAAGTAAATGTAATTATTTCATTTAATTTCTACCATATTATGCTGAAGTTTAAGTTTAAAAGGCTTTTGTTTTAGTTATACATTGCCTTAAATGTTTATGCTTATTTATGAAATTTTCCGCTATATTGTTATCCTTACTCGGCATTTGAGATCGCCCCTTTCTATGTTTTATTTTTCCTAGGATGTGAAGAAGTATTTTATGAATGACTAGTAGGGATATTATAAGGGGATATGAGTATGGAGATAAGATGTTGTTGTAGTTTTCACTTTATTATGTAATGTAAACTTTATGAATGTATCTAGTGATTCCAAGGCTACTAAACTAATCGGTCTTTCGAGACTTGATCTTTTGTGATCAGGCCAATGATACCTAATAATGCACCGAATCTAGGTAACTGGGGTCTGGGTGTTACACCTCTAGGAGGCATTGAGATCTAAAGTTCATTTGATTATGGCATACCTTCTGCAGATGGATGGCTATACATATAAGGTTATACAGATTCATGAAGATATGCTTCATGTCTACGTCCTTGGTTTTGGTGGAGATTAGGATGAACATTTTGGACTAGTTGAGTTTTCTTATAATAATAGTTACCAGCCCATGATTATAATGGATCCTTTTGAGGCCTTGTATGAAAATCTATGTAAATCTTTGTTATATTTCTCATACATCAGTGAATGTCTTTATTTGGACCGATCTTGGTTCAAGATATTTCTATAAAGATGCATTTGATTCATTAGATAATATTTATGGTACAAAGATGATAAAAATCAATTTTAATCATCATCAGAGTTTGTTGGAATTATTTTTTTGGTGACTGGGTCTTCTTGAGAGCATCACATCAGTTGGGTCACCAACAGCTTAGGAGACAAGAAAATATTTCTTCTTATTTTTTTAGAACTTTTGAGGTTGTTGAGAATATGGGGAAAGTGTCTTACTGTTAATAACTTTCACCACAGTTTACATCGATACATAATTTTTTTCATGTATCACAACTTCAAAAGTATCTTTCTGGTCCATCTCATATCTTGATCTGGTAGGATTTTGATATTGAGCTTGATTATCAGTGACTGCACATCTAGTCGAGATAGTTTATTATAATAAAAAGGTACTTCATGGGAGTATTATACCTTTGGTTTGGGTGTTATGGAATCATGGTTCTTTTTTAGGATACTTAGGAGCATGAGGCACTGATGAGAGAGTAGTGTCCTCATCTCTTTGATATGGAAAATTCTTGACATGAATTTTGGAGATATAAAGTTCTTATAGTGGGGATTTTGTAACATTATATTAATTTTTTTCAGGTATTCCTTGGACCTTATTTTCTTCCCTTTTGTTTGGATATTGTTTATGGGTGCTTCAGATGAAATTTAGAGAAATTTAGAGGTTTTATGGGATATCCACGGTTGGATCATGGTTTTCTAAACCCCCCCCCCCAATGAAAATTGTGCAACCCTTGGTAGTGATGGTTTTAATGATTGGTATGTGGTGTTACAAACTATGTGTCCAACTAGGAGAAACTGGGTACCTTAGTCAGTGATTCCAGTAGGGGAATACAATTAGGGTACATGATTTGTCTAACCATGATGCCCTCTCCAAGAAACTATGCATGTGGATTTTAATTAATTAAAAAATTATTTTTTAAATTTTTTAACCCCCTTTTAAGTTATTGATCGACCCCCACTTAGTCTAACTTTAATTCCTTGGCTTAGGAGGCTCTAGAAAAGTGATTTTTTTTAAAAACCCCTTCTCTTATTGGATCAAAGAATTGTTGATCATGTTTAATCTTATACAAAAAGTGGATATCCTCCCTAATCATTTATTCCAACATATCCTTCCTTAATCATTATTATTTTATATATCATCATCTATTAGATGGATCTAAACTCATTTTTATGGGATCTTGATTCTATGATTGATTTATTGATCTCTGACACCTTCTTTCTTTGTTGGTGAATTCCCCTATGGGTGTCAATTCTTGATCTTTGATTAAATGTAGGTGGTTATGTTTGGGATTTTCCACATAATTAAACATTGATTTTCTTTATTTTTTTAAAATAGATTTAAATTTATTTATGAACACCCAATTTAATATGATTTGGAATTCAAAACTAAAATGGAATGTATTTTAGGAAAAACCCCAATTCCAAGGGAATTGGAATTTGGGGTGTATTTTGAAAATAATTTAATTTATGAAATGATTTGAGATTTGATTTGAGAAAATAGTTTAAATTGAAATGATAAAAACCTATGATTGGTTTTATATTGAAAAGGCATGAATTGTTAAAAACCCGTGTTTTGGTTTTGAAAATGAATTGGGATATTGAAATTGAAAATTGGGAAATTGAATTGTAAATGATCATTTGATTTGAAATGAGATGATTTTACTTTATTGATTAATTGATTGATCACATGTGATCTTGGGTACTTAGTAGATTATTTGGGAAAATCATTCTAGGATTTTGATTCTCTAGTAATGAATTAATGATTAAAACTCTAAAAAAACATGGTTCGACATATATTATCCCTGATGGGATGTTGTTGAGTCGTATTCATCTTGAGCTTGAGGGATGTGTGTATACATAATTTTTGTGATAACTGATATGAGAAGTGTGAGAATCCTATAGACAGAAACTATCATACTATAGGTAATATGTCCATGGTTATTTTTGTGATTTTTTTGATTATATATTCCATTGATTATAGAAATGTTTTATTCATTCAAAATTCTTTATATAAATTCTTTAATATAAAATGGTTAATTGATCCATTGTTTGAAATGTTTTCCATCATTTGATAAATAATCATGTTTTTCTTAGAATATGAAAATGATATATTAATTAATGACCTTTTTATTTAAAATTGAAAGTATGATTTGGTTTATTATTATAGAATCTATTATGAAACACTTGGTGAGACCCTACTGCTATTTATATCTCACACCCTACCTTTTCCATCAAGAGTTTGTAGATTTTCTTCTATCGGGTCCAAGAAAAGGGAAAGCACCACTTGGAGGTGGTGGATGTTCTTGATCCAATAGGCTTGGAGTGATGTTTCCTTTAGAGTGTTTGAATTTTATCTTTCCAGTTGTTGAGTAATTTGATGATGTACTACTTTGGGTTTTGAAGCACCTATTTGGTTTCTGGTACTTTCTCCTTTTGGAGTGTTGATCATACTGGATTGTATTATTTATATTATACTATTTTTGTAGAAAATTCATTCCCTATTTTATCATGTATGATTTTAGGTTCTAGTTTCCAACCTGTGGGTATTAGTAATTCCCTTCGATCTATATCAGATTTGTCTTGGGTATGAAGGTACCAGGGTATCCAGGATGGTTTATGATTGTGAGAAAGGAGAAATTGTGAATATAAGCATGGTTATTTATAATTTGATGAAGAGAAAGAAAATTTTCAAGAAGTGACCAAGTAAATATTATAATAATGATTGAAAATAAAATAAGGTTACTACATATGGTATAGATGTAACATGTTATGAATTTAGAAATAAGGGACATATCAAACCCGACTATCCAAAGTTGAAGAAAGAAGGTATAGATAAGAAATACAAAACATAATTTAAATATGATTATCATGATTTATGGAGTTGTACCATAGAATCTGATTCAATTTATGAATCCATAAGTGAAAAATAATCATTCAACCCATGTTTGATGATGAAAAATATAAATGAGGTTATTAATGATTCTGATTCAAGATACTACTCTGATAGTGAAGTTTATAGATTTGATGAGTTGTATAAAGAAAATTAAAATATAAAAGAAGTTTTTTTAGGAGTTACTAAATTTTATAACAAATTTAAAGAATAAAATAATAGGATTATCAAGGATATAAAGCAAGTCAATAAGAAGAATGATGCTTTTACGGAATAAATAAGAAATTCTGACTCATGTTCTAAAAATAATATATATGATTATTTTGAGTCTATTCAAAAGGAAAATGATAATCTTAGAAAGGATGTTCTAAGATTAAAATAGACATTATGCACTTTTTTTCAAGGAAAGTAAAAAATATACAAAATGGTAGATATAATGAAACCAAATAACAATAAAAATTTCTTTGTTTACAATCCACATATTCCTAAGTTATACAAGACTACTTTTGTTAAAAAGTTATGTTGGAAAATTTTCTTCTATTAAATTATTTAAATGTTGTATACAAGTACATTATGTTAATGAATATTGTCTTATATATCCTCAATCTATTGGTTATACCAAGACTTTTATTTAAAAATATTTACCTTCTAGAGTACCTTACAATAAATGTTTTAAATCTGTTTGGGTACCTAATAATTATATTACTAACCCAATTAGACCCAAAATAACATCGAAACACAAAATGTCAAGTAATTTATTTTTGTAGGAGAAATGACTTGGATGTATCCAGAACAACACATAGTAAATTTAAAGTGGTTTTTCTCAAAACATGATTAGTGGACTATCAAATTTCTACTCTTATACCAAATTTGATTGAGGTTATGTTCCTTTTAGAGATAACTATAAAGGCAAGGTTAAGGGATTTGGTGAAGTATGTATTTATAATATTGCTTTAATTTATAAAGTTTTATACATTGAAGGTTTGAAACATAACTAAATTAATATTTCATAATTATGTATTTATGGTATGTATGTTAAATTTGAAGATAATAAATTTTAATTTTTTTAAAATAAAAATATTTTATTTTATGCTAATTTAAAGGATGATATTTATTCTATTAATTTTCATGATATATTTAATCAAAATGTTAATTGTATTAATTCTATAGAAAAAAAATATATTTTATGACATATAAGGCTTGGGCATGATCATTTTAGAATGATACACAAATTATCTAAGCATATACATGTTCTATATTTACCCAAGTTAAAATTTAGAAGAGAGTTTTGTTGTGATTCTTGCTTAAAGGTAAGAAGCACAAGGTTTATTTCAAGTATATAAATTTTTTTCTACTTTTATACCTCTTGAATTATTGAATCTTGATTTATTTTTTCCAATTAAAACTACTAGTTTAGTTATTAATAAATTTATTTTTGTTATTTTTGATGATTTTAGTATATTTGCCTGGGGTTTTTATATATCATAACCATAAAACCATAGAAAGATTTATTAATTTTTATATAATAGTTCAAAATAAAAAAGTTTTTTATTTTTTTCTACTAGAATTGATAATGGAGGTGAATTTGTTAATTTTAATTTTTTAAAAAAAAATTGAATAAAATGGTTATGCTCATAATTTTTTTCTCCTAAAAAACCACAATAAAATGGTGTTATAGAACAAAAAAATTGAACTATTAAAGAGATGGATCAAACTATGCATAATGAATATATTTTACCAAAATTAGTTTGGGATGAATCTATTAATACTACTTACTAAATTTCCAATAGATTTTATGTTAGAATTTTTTTAAAGAAAACCCCTGATGAATTTTTAAAAGGAAGAAAATCAAAGGTTGGTTTTTTTAAGGTTTTTGGTTGTAAATTCTTTATCTTGAATAAAAATATAGTTTAGATAATTTTGATGCTAAAAGTGTATAAGGTTTATTTATTCATTATTCCTCTAACATTAAATCTTATAGAGTTTATAATAAGTGTACCGTGATTGTTTAAGAATATGTACACATAATGTTTGATGAATCTTGTGATGTTCAAAAATATATTTTGGAAAAGACTGAATATGATTTCAAGGATTTCAATTTTGGAAAAGAAAAACCTCTAGATTATGTATCTGTTGGGTGGTAAAATTCTTATCAATATGATCCTAGATCATTGTAACGTCCCAGTTTTGGAATCCACCCAAAGGCGCCCCGTACCTGGTTGGTCACATGGCCTCAAGCGCATTTCCCCGAACGCTAGAGGTTTCTGACTAGCAGTGAGGGCCTTTGGTGTGATAGTGGAGAAACTATACCCTCATTGGCAGAGTACACAGTGGAAGGAAACAACACACAATAGCGGAAGCAGTAAATACCCAACAACAGTAAACAGCGAAAGACTGATAAAGAAACAACTAGAGAAAAATATATATAAATGATGCATGATATATATATGTCTAGTAAAGCAGCCAAACAAGTCACAATGACGAATACAGTACTAAACCAAAGTACAAAAGGAAAACAGATGAGAAACTCCTCAGCATCACAGGCCTCGGCTTGGTCCCATGCTCTCAAGCTTCAATGCAATAAAGTACCTGAAGTCGAAGGGAGCTTGCCCTTGTCTATACATGTAGCAATATAATCTGTTTGGGCCCAAAATCATGGCCCAAATAGGGTGTGAGACTAAATCCCAATAGGCAACCACCCAAATATTTGTGTCTAATAGTTAGTGAGTATATGGCAGGTAATAGTACAGAAAGCAGTAAACAAGGAAGCACTAAGCAGTAAAAAATCCATAGTTTAAGCATTCAAAACACCACACAACATGCAACAGAAGAATAGATAACACAATAGGTAACCCTCTGGGAAGTACCCACAGCCTATCCCCTCTGGTTCTACCTATCAAGTACATGCAAACCTCTGGGCAGCACACACAGTATCACCCCTATGGTTCAACTAAAGTATAGACTCTCTGAGGAAGCACTCACCGTCAATTCCCCTTATAGTCTTGTATCGTACTAATGGTGCTATGGGGAAGCACTCAACGTAAATTCCCCGTGTGGCCCACATCAAGGAACTACAGACACTCTGGGGAAGCACTCAACGTCAATTCCCCCTGTGATCTCGCATCTTAATTATAAATACACTCTGGAGAATCCCTCAACATCAATTATCCCTATGGTCTATACACAAGTTCTCACGGACCTGTGTAAGTCAAGCAAGAATAGCATCATGTAACGACTAAAGTAAACCTCAAGAAATACTTGGCTAGAAGTCTACAGCATAACAGCATGTCAGAAAAAAATTCACTCCATCCTACAATACTAGGCATGGAAAGGGAAACAACAGCCAAACAAGAAAAATAGGCCCAAAGTTCACATATAGGAAAAACATGTATGGGAAGAACATCCAAAGCAGAGTTGATTACCCTATTCACAAACAATAACCTCTACTCAGGCATACAAGCAAAGAAGGCAATCAACAGGGGAAAAACAGTAACTTGTAATACCCCGTTCAAGGGTATTGGTGGAATTTTCACATAATACTCAAATAATTTCTATAGAAAGGCACAAACCACCTATCTCAGGGTTAGTATATCAATATACTTGAACCTCGAAGCATGAATCTCCTTAGAACATCATAGATCTAAGAAAATGCATAAAATGTTCAACCCACGATAACTTGGAAAAGAGGAGGAGTTGGAAAACAATTCTCTAGAAGAAGAGAGAACTCACTGATTTCATTCCAACACAACTGACGAAATTTAATTCAGAGGACGGACGGAGGCTCGGGAGTTCGTCAAATATCCACAGCCGTGCGGGTTCCCCCCGGATGAATAAATCCTAGAAGAAGACGGTTATGTCCGTCAGATGTGACCCTGGTGCATTTAATGAAAAAAAACAAAATAAACGGCATGTACTTTTGAAGTACACGACGTGTACTTTACTTTTCCGTACTTTTCTTTAAATAGCCTCCATGTCACCCCACACGACTGTGTGTTTGGCCATGACATGGTCAGCACACGAACTCCTGCGGCAACAAAGTACACGGTGTGTACTCATAAAGTACACGGCGTGTACTTCAAAAATATCCAGAAACACTTCTTTTATCAAAAACTCCAAAAAAGGTAAAAACATACCTGAAAAGAAGATCTGGGTTCTTACAAACTTCCCCTCTTAAAGAAATTCATCCCTGAATTTCCCTAGAGTGGAGTAGAAGAAGAAACCCCAAACAACACTGGCCACTGTGATCTTACATCGGCCTCCCTCTCCCAAGTCTCGTCCTGTAATCGCTCGTGCTGCCATAGCACCCATACCAGAGGAACAGACCAGTCATGGAGAACCTTCATACTGTGATATAAAATCCAGATAGGATGCTCCTCAAAATATGCATCTACCTCCAACTCGACTTCCATGGGTTGGAAAGCATGAGATGGGTCTGAAAAGTAACGTCGGAGCTGAGAAACGTGGAAGACTTCATGCATAGCCCGGTACCTCTGATGTAACTGAAACCGATAGGCAACCATCCCAACTCTCTCCAACACCTCAAACGGCCTGACGTACCTCGGAAAAATCTTACCCTATCTCTTAATCCTCTTATGTCCCAACCTCAGTGTGACACGTAGAAATACCTGATCCCTAACCTCGAACTCCATAGGTCATCTTCGCTGATCAGCATAATACTTCAGACGAGAATGTACAGTAGTCATCTTCTTCCGAATCAACTCTATCTACTATGTGGTCTCCTGAACAAGACAAGGTCCCAACAAAGATGCCTCTCCTGCCTCCAGCCAACATAAAGGTGATCGGAATGGCCTACCGTACAAATCCTCATAAGGTTCCATCTGAATAGTATCTTGAAAGCTATTATTGTAGGCAAACTCCACAAGAGGTATATTATTCTCCCAAGAACCTCCAAAATTCAGAATGCATGCTCGGAGCATATCCTCAAGCACTTGAATCGTATGCTCGGACTGGCCATCTGTCTGGAGATGGTAAGTTGTGCTCAAAAGTACTTGTGTTCCCAAAGCCTTCTGAAGCCCCTTCCAGACCCAAGAAGTAAAATGGGCATCCCAGACTGAAACAATGGAGTGTGTAACTCCATGCAGACATAAAATCTCCCGGATGTAAAACCGCCCCAGCTCATCAACACTGAAGGTCTCCTTGATCATCAAGAAGTGAGAAACCTTCGTGAGTCTGTCGATGACAACCCAAACTGTGTCATTCCCTCAAAGAGACCTCGACAAACCAGTCACAAAGTCCATCACGACATCATTCCACTTACACTCGAGAATGGGTAACTATTGTAAAAGCCCTGCTAGTCACTGATGCTCTGCCTTGACCTGCTGACAAGTGGAACACCTCATGAAGAAACCAGCAACATCCCTCTTCATACCTGGCCACCAATACTGACGGTGTAGATCACGATACATCTTGGTGATGCCAGGATGAACTACCCAAACTGAGGAATGAAAGTCCCGTATCAGCTCCTCGTGTATATCTACTGGCACCCATACATGTCCCTAGAATCACAGGATCTCATCCTCCCCTATGGTCCACCCAGGAATAGGGTCCTATCCTGACACACTCTCCCTTAGGACTAGGCCTTCAGAATCTGATAGCTTCCTAATTCGTACCCAATCAAGAAGTTTAGAGGTAACTACTACAGAAGAAATAAAGGTCTGCCCCTGTTTTTCGTGCACCTCCAAATTCATCTCAGAGAATATAGCTATAAGTTTCCACTCACTATTAGCCTCCCGAATTTCCTGTACCTAAGTCCTCCTTCTCAACGCATCAGCCACTACGTTTCCCTTCCCTGGTATGTAGGCAAGCTCAAAGTCAAAAGACTAAAGGTACTCAACCCACCTTCCCTGTCTCAAATTCAGATCACGCTGAGTGAAGATGTACTTAAGACTCTTATGGTCGGTGAAAACCATAAAGTGATATCCTATAAGATAATGTCTCCAACAGCGTAAGGCATGAACAACAGCTACCAACTCAAGATCGTGCATCGGGTAATTCCTCTCATGTGGCCTCAACTGCCGAGACCCACATGCAACGACTCCATCTCCCTGCATAAGCACAGCTCCTAGCCCAATACCTGATGCATCACAGTAAACAGTATAGCTCTTTCCTGGATCTGACAAGACTAGTATCGGTGCTGAAGTCAACCTCCCTTTTAGCTCCTGAAAGGCTGACTCACAAGAATCTGACCATAAGAACTCTGCACCCTTCTTGGTTAGACCTTTCAGTGGTGCTGCTAAGCGTGAAAAGTCTTTTATGAAACATCTGTAGTATCCATCCAGCCCTAGAAAACTCTACACCTCAAAGACGTTCTTCAGCTGCTCCTAGGAAACTACTACTCTCACTTTCTCTGGGTCTACTGACACTCCTGTCTCTGAGATAACATGACCCAAGAAGTGAATCTGGTCTATCCAAAAGTGTCACTTGGAGATCTTAGCATATAACTGATGCTCCCTCATTGTAAACGATCTCAACATGGGTATCAAGGTTGTGTCGGGTGTGAGAGTACACTAAGATATCATCCACAAAAACAACCATGAAGGAATACAAGTATGGATGGAACACTCGGTTCATCGGTTCCATGAAAACTGCAGGTGCTTTCGTGAGACCGAACGGCATAACCATATACTCGTATAGAGTCAGGTCATGTGCGGGGCTCGAGGATCAAGGTGATAATGGTGGTGGAGCTGTTTTTTGAAATTTGAATTTGAAATTTGAATGTTGTTTGGTTTGTATGGATCCGCCTGGTTACCGATTTTCCTTAAACCAGCTTTGATTAATACAAAAAAATGATTTGCAGTCATATACTCGTATAGATCATACCTGCTCTAGAAGGATGTGTGAGGTATATCAGATGGTTTAATGCGCAACTGATGATAACCAGATATCAGGTCAATCTTCGAGAACACCCAGGCTCTTCGAAGCTGATCAAAGAGATCATCAATCCTAGGCATGGGATATCGTTTATTGACCATCAACTGGTTCAGCTTCTGATAATCCACAAAAAGCCTAAGGGTACCATCTTCCTTCTTCGCAAACAGGACAGGCGAACCCCAAGGTGAAGTACTAGGTTGGATGAAACCCTTAGCCTGCAACTCCTCCAACTGTTTCTTGAGCTCCTGCAACTCTGGTGTAGTCATCCTATAAGGAGGAATAGACACAAGTGATGCTCCTGGCACAAGCTCAATCAAGAAGTCTACCTCACGCTCCAAAGTCAAACCTGAAAAGTCCTCTGGAAAGACATCTTTGAAATGATTCACCACTAGAGTAAAGTCTAACTGTGAAGTCCCCTGGTCATCTAGATAAAGACTAGGAATCTAGTCTGTAACTGCTCCCAACCCATGATGCTCTGGACTCACTCTGCTCACATGTACATCCCACTCACCCTTATGAAAAAAATATCCACCCTCTAGTGATATGAAACTCACCCTACGACGATAACAGTCAACGACTTCCTGGAAGGGAACTAGCTAGTCCATTTCGAGAATTACATCATAGCCTGTCATTTATAGAACATAAAGATACCAAAGGAAGTGACACCCACCAACCTCAAGAAGGAACTCCTTGCACTGACGTACACCATATGTTCTTGTCCCCAACGGAGTGTCTAGTATCAAAACATCGGCAGAAGAAAAGACATAGAGCCCAAGGCTCTCCACAACAGCGACAGATATAAAACTATGTGTAGAATCAGTATCGAAAATAGTTGAAGATAAAACTAAGGCAACTATGATCGTACCTCGAACCGTAGAGGGGTCAGGATCCTTCTCTTGATGGGTCTGCTCCACTGTAAAAGTCTGGCTAGCTTCGCAGCCCTCTGACCCTGCCTGACTACTCTGAGCTAATCCACCCTACTATCATTGGTGGCCTGGTGACTGACCACTGCGTTCGTGACCTCTACCTCGGCCTAAATGGATGGAATAACTCTAGTTCCCAGACTGGTGAGAAACTGTTGGAGCTGCTCCTGTATGAGGAGTCATAGATGAACCCCTATCACCAGATTCTAGTGAAAATATCTGACAAAAATGATGAAGGTCCCCCAAATTGCCTCAAGATCGGCACTCCACCAGGTCTCTCTGGCACTGCGGCCTTGTACGCCCAATTCTCCCGCACTGGTAGCACACCACCTGGCTACCAGAAGATGTATCCCGCCTACTCGTATCTCATCGTGTAGTCTCCCTGCGGCGCTTTCGGCTATCAGCTTGCGGAGCACTAACTCTGGATGTCAAGTCGCCCTAGCTCACAACCTCGTATTCCCTTATATTATGCTCCATGATTAGTGCCTGGTTGACGATAAAAGCGATGGAAGTCAACCTGATGATATTCACCTAAGAGAGGATGTCCTGTCTGAGGCCATCCTCAAACTTCCTTGCCCGAAATAACCCATCTCCTCCCAGGAAGGGTGTGAAATTATGAAGCTCGGTGAAAAAAGAGGAATACTCCATAACCGATAGGGTACCCTACTTAAGGCTCCTAAACTCTTGGGCTCGGTCAACCCTCAGGGTCTCTGAATAAAAGTAGTCATAGAAGATTTGTTGGAACTCCTCCCAAGCCATAACCTACTGATGACCCACCTGTGAGATCACATCCCACCATCTTTTGGAAGAATCTCGTAGCATATAGGTAGCAAACTTGACTCTCCTATCTGGAGGCATCTCCAGATGCTCAAATATCATCAGCATAGCTTCTATCCATGACTCTGCAGCCTGCAGTCCTCCTTCCCCTGAGAAAGTAGGAGGATGCTGTTGTTGGAAGACCCGTGTCAAATCAGCCATCGACGGGGCAGGAGGCAGTGCTCCCTGAAAAGTATTCATCATCCTCATGAATCCTTCCCTGAACTGTGCATCATCACCGGTAACAGGTATAACTACTGGTGTCAATACTGGCACAACAGAAGGATCTGCATGTGGTCCCTGATCAGCCATGTCCAGTTTCTGATCACCGTCTAGCAACTGGCGTACAACTGGAGGACGTCTCAGTGGAATGACTCTGGAAGGTCAAGTGCACACCTTAGATCATAATTATCAAGGACTGAAAACAAGGAGTGTTAGAAGAGAACAAAATGAAGAAAAAATTCAAGTTTTACAAAACATGACTACACGGTGTGTACACTACCTACATGGCGTGTCCCCTAAAGTCATTCACATGGGTGTGTACCTTTTCCTAAACTGGTTGTGTAACACCCCAAACACATGGTGTGTTCTAAAAACACACGGTGTGTACTTGAATACTCTTCCCCTTCCCGGGTCCTTCTACATGGTTAAGCCACACGGCTCTCCTAAGGAAAGACTAAACGGCGTGTAACATACGTACACGACATGTACTCAACAAGCTTCACCTGGCCTGTGTTGTTAGTGACACGGCCTGACACATGGCTCACACTACACAGTGTGTTACAGATGGACACGGCATATATGAGAAAGGATAACACTAGCCTATGTTGTTCGTGACATGGTCAGGTACCTAGGTCAGAATACACGGTGTGTTCAAGGGAAATACGGCATGTATAAGAAAAGACCCCACTGACCCGTGTTGTTAGCTACACAGTTGGTTCCTAGGATTATACTACATGGCGTGTTCAAGACAGACACAGCGTGTTTCCACCAGACTTTTCCCATATCGTGTCTCTAACCACATGGCCTATGACACGGTCAGAGACTACACGGTGTGTACATAAAGTACACGGTGTGTACTTAAGAAAAACTATTTCTTCCCAAATAAAAGAACACATGGTGTGTACATAACATTACACAGCATGTATTCTGGGTTTTTCCAGACAGTAAGCCTCAGAAACTACTCTGGAACCCATAAAACACTGAAAAAAGCACTGAAAGTGCCAAATTCTGATCCTTGAGGGCCCTTACTCCCCACGAATCAAAGTTTGAAATCTAAAACAAGTTATAAACAAGGTAAAAAAGTCAATGATCCAACAAATTTCGGTCCATGAGGGCCCATAACACCTCAAGAACCAAATTTTGGTGTTCATTCAAACAAAACCTTACACAATCAATGCTCTAACAAGAAGCAGATATTTTTATCAAGGCATCTATCACAACAGCATGAACATTCTACACAATATCTATCACAACAACATGCAATAGCTAATTCACCCTAGATGGCATAGTAAGAATGCATGACATGTGATTTCTAGAAAGTGTCTATATGATGCATGAGATGGAATACCCTCATCTCATCAGGATGCAAAAAAAATAGAACCTCAATAACATCAACGGTAATCACAAAAAACATGTGAATCACCCAACAGTGAAAATAAAATCAACCGTAAAATTGAAAAACCATAAAAATTGAAATTAAACGAGGTAGATTGTCTTTTCCCTGTACAAGGGTTAGCTACTCTCGGGCACAGCTTATTACCAAGTATTGATTCCATCCTATCCCTAGATAAAGTCTCCAAACAGAAAATCAAGAGAAAAGAACATGTCATCTAACACCACTTTGTAACATCCCAGTTCTGGAAGCCACCCAGAGGCACCCTGTACCCGGTTGGTCACATGGCCTCAAACGCATTTCCCTGAATGCCAAAGGCTGCCAACTAGCAGTGAGGGCCTTGTGTGTGATAGTGGGGAAACTATGCCCTCATTGGCAGAGTACACAACAGAAGTAAACAACACACAATAGTGGAAGCAGCAAATACCCAACAATAGTAAATAGCGGAATACTGATAAAGAAACAACTGGAGAAAAATATATATAAATGATGCATGATACATATATGTCTAGGAAAGCATCCAAACAAGTCAAAATGCTGAATACAGTATTAAACCAAAGTACAAAAGTAAAATAGATGAGCAACTCCTCATAATCGCAAGCCTCGGCTTGGTCCCATGCTCTCTACCTTCAATGAAATCAAGTACCTGAAGTTGAAGGGTGCTTCCCCTTGTCTATACCTGTAGAAATATAATATGTTTGGGACCAAAAGCATGGCCCAAACAGGGTGTGAGACTAAATCCCAGTAGGCAACCACCCAAAGATATGTGCCTAACAATCAGTGAGTTTATGGTAGGTAAAATTATAGAAAGCAGTAAATAAGGAAGCACTAAGAAGTAAACAATACATAGTTTAAGCATTCAAAACACCACAATTCATGAAACAGCAGAATAGATAACACAACAGGTAACCCTATGGGAAGTACCCATAGCCTATCCCCTCTGGTTCTACCTATCAAGTACAAGAAACCCTATGGGTAGCACACACAGTCTCACCCCTCTGGTTCAGCTAAAGTATAGACTCTCTGAGGAATCACTCACCGTCAATTCTCACTATAGTCTTGTATCATACTAAAGGAACTCTGGGGAATAACTCAACGTAAATTCCCCTTGAGTCCCACATCGAGGAACTACATACACTCTGGGGAAGCACTCAATGTCAATTCCCCCTGTGGTCTCTCATCGTGATTATAAAGACACTCTCGAGAATCCCTCAACGTCAATTCTCCCTACGGTCTATACACTAGGTTCTCACGAACCTGTGTAAGTCAAGCAAGCATATCATAGCATAACGGCCAAATTAAACCTCAATAACTACTTGGATAGTAGTCTACAGCATAACAACATGTTAGAACAAAAGTCACTCCATCCTACAATACTAGGCATGGAAAAGGAAACAGCAGCCAAATAGGCAAACTAGGCCCAAAGGTCAAATACAGGAAAAACATGCATGGGAAAATCATCCAAAGCATAGTTAATTACCCGATTCACAAACAATAACCTCTACTCTGGCATACCAGCAAAGAAGGCAATCAACAAGGTCAAAACAATAAACATGCAATACCCCATTCAAGGGTATTGGTGGAATTTTCACATAATACTCAAATACTTTCTACAGAAACTCACAAACCACCTACCTCAGGATTAGGAGATCAATATACTTGAACCTCGAAGCTTGAATCTTCTTAAAACGTCATAGATCTATAAAAATGAATTAAACTTTCAACCCACGATAAATTGGAAAATAGGAGGAATTGGAAAATGATGTTGTAGACGCCGAAAAGTGCTTAAGTGTTGGAGAAATTTTGAAACACAAAAGCAAAGTCATATTCGGACCCGAAGACTCGGTCCGGGGGGCCCAGAGTTGTTGCGTGAAAAGAATGGAGAAGTGCGTAAAAAAAATATGTCCCGCGTGGAAAGTACCAGGATTCATGAAGATTATCAACGCCGGCGTGAAATAATTTCGCGCCCGCACCCCGCGCGGTTGACATTTTGTGCCGCCTCCTCTGTCGTGCAATAAATTATGTTCTGACCAATATTTTTCACCCCCGTTAACCTATAAATAGAAGGTGACCCCCTTCCTTTTCAGGGATGAAGAATCTGAACCGGGTCTCGTGCGCGTAATCGGCATTCCGCACGCGCTCAATATGGCCTTCAGGTACAGTTCTTTTCACGCCCATTCACCCTATGGTCCGCCTTCGCGCGAGACCCCCTTTGGCTTAGACTGAATTCCAATACCTTTGGGGTCTGTCCCTGCGTGAAATTTCTTCCATTATGCGCAGGTCGGCTGATTGTGTGGAATTCCTTCCATTGCACGCACCCCTCGTCCTTACGTGCGACCTCTGTCCCTTGCGCGCAATTCCCTCTCCTTGTGTGCAAAGCCTCTACCCCCCCCCCCCCCCATTTCACGCAAGAATCATCGATTTCACATTAGCCTAGTGATTTTCACGCCAGTCCCCTTTATTTCGTGTAAGACTCAAGGGCTATGTGTAATTCACCGGGGCCCTTCACCTCAGTGCTTCCCACCCCCCCCCCCCCCACCCCCTTTTGCGTGTACGCCTGATTCCCTTCTTCTGGGTGTCATTCGCAGGTGTCTTGTGCACCCTGGGCATCCGTATCATACATGGTTTTCTCATACGACCTTCTAGGCTTGTACGAAGTAACTTCAAGTTCCCTTGGACAATCCTTCCCGTTTTGTTGATTTTCCTCATACTTCTTCACATAGGCACATTAAAGGCTATTGCTTCTTCACATAGTCATGCTAACGTGGACCCCTCAATAGTTCGCTCCGCAACACCCACTTGCCATGGCCTTGTTGATTCCTTCCCTCCCACAAGGGGCAGGGGGTACCGGTTATGTAAGTTCTAGGGGTGTGGAGTGAACCCACCTCGTCCGAGCTGCAGGACGTTAAACTGCCAAGCACCTCATCCTCAACACACGACGTTAAACTATGACCTTACCCCATGCCTCGCACTCAGGGTCCCCCCACCTTGGATATTCTTCACGCACACTCGTCTCCACAGGGATGGGGTCATCCCTCACAGGGAGTGGTATCCTATTTATTGGAGTGGCGTTTGTCCGCGGGGAAGGCCAACCACCTTGGTGTAATCCCCTGGCTTTTCTTGCAGGAGGCAGCACCTCTGCTCCTCCTCACTTCCTCGGTGCCAAGACTAGTGGAGGGCGTGATAGGGAATGGGGCTCCTCCTTTATTTGGTCCAGAATCCCTCTCCCATTGCGCTTTGTCACCCTCGGGCCTCCATCCTGGAGTATGTCCTAGTAACATGGGTTGCTCAACGTGTAAGCACCTCTTCATTTCCCACGGATGCACCCTTCACAACGTGATCGTCAGGTCACTTTTGTCTCTTGTTTCTCACACCGAGCATGACTCCCGTGAGCTTAGAGTAAGCACTGAACATGACACATCTTGGGCCACCTCAGAGAGTAAGCCCCAAACGCCCTCATCCGAGCTGCAGGACATTAAACTACCAAGCACCCCCATCCCGCATGACGTTAAAATGTATCCACCTTGGGCCGCCTCAGAGCGTAAGCCCCAAACGCCCTCGTCCGAGCTGCAGGACGTTAAACTGCCAAGCACCCCCGTCCCGCATGATGTTAAATTGTACACCCGAACTATAGGGACTTTGATCCGTGCTAAGTCATGGTACGTAGGAATCCTCTACGAGGTTCAACCCCCCCCCCCCCCCCCCCCGCCTTGGGCTGCCTCAGAGTGTAAGCCCCAACCATCCCGAACTACGGGGACTTTGATCCCTGCTAAGTCATGGTACGTAGGAATCCTCTTTGAGGTTCAAGCCCATCACCCATTGGTCGCTCTGACCCCATTCACGTTGGTTCACCAAATACCTTGGGCCACCTTAGAGTGTAATCCCAAATCCACAACCTTGGTCCGCCTCAGAGTGTAAGCCCCAACTATCCCAAACTATGGGGACTTTGATCCATGATAAGGCATGGAACGTAGGAAGCCTCCATGAGGTTCAAGCCCACCACCCGATCGTTCCTTCACGTCAGGTTCGCCCTCGTCCCACATGACGTTAAACTGTATACCCAAACTACAGGGAATTTGATCCATGTCAAGGCATGGTACGTAGGAAGCATCTATGAGGTTCAAGCCCACCATCCATCAGGACCCCAGGTCCACCTTCACGTCAGTTTACCAACCCCTTGGGCCACTTCAGAGTGTAATCCCCAGACTCCACTTGAACTAAGTGGACTTTGATTCCATACCACAGGGATACGTAGGAAGCCTCCATGAGGCTCAATACCATCACCCATGACTCATCCAGATCTCTCCCTCAATCCCATGTGTCTCAGGAAGCTCATTCCCTAACACGGAGGTTCCACTTACTCTGGCTCCCATCCATGTGTCCATTCTCATAGGCCGCCTGCTCAGGTGTCCCATCGTCCCACCGAACTATGTGTACTTCAATTCCCTGCCACGGGGATACGTAGGAAGTCTCTTTGAGGCTCAAGCCCAAATCCATCGTCCATCCTGATCCGCACCCAGGATGCCACATCCTAGTGGGATCACGCCACCTCATTCCCCTCCACAACATTTGGGAAGCCGCCCACATGCTGGCCCCAACATCGGTGTTCCCCCCAAGGGGTTCTTCAATCTGATCCACTCTAGCTAGTGTTCTGATCAGTATGACTCCTCTCTGCAGGACGTTAAACTTCCGGAATACCCCGTGTTAAAAATGGGAAGCTGAGTAAAACCTTAGATACATGCTTATGGCATAAAATTCCCCACATTTTATGTGGGATGCCTTAGGCTTCTGCACCCTCGAGAAGCCCTATAATAAGGGACAGAAGACAGACATGCCAATCCCCAGTGTCAAGACACGCCAGTGATTCCCAACATGAATACTCTCCAAACTGAAGGTTGATGCCCTGACCGGACCCCTTGGAAGGTCCTGACAGAAGTGGCGTAATTAACTGGTGTCCATGAAGATATAACATCGGGAAGAGCTTCACGAACTACGTCTTAAATCTATGAGGGAGACCTGGACTAGGTGACAATCTCCAAGGAGGAATCCACAGAAGGAAGAACCGACATCCCATCATCCCATTTCGGTCAAGGAGAAGACGTCCATGAATAAGGAGTAGATGTCACCCGCCTTTGGAAAGTAGGAATAAGGGGTAACAGCAGCGCGTCCTCTGCGTGACGGATGCGTTCACCCCGGCGAAAGCATCAAAAACCGAAAATGGTGAACCTGACATGAAGGTTCTCTCCTCATCATGGAGGATAGTAGCGTTCGTGGAATCAGTAGATAATCATGTCATCTGACCCCGTCATCCGGTAATAGGTCCCCCCCAAGCAGGCCTGGCGTGAAACTCGCCATAAGTTGGGACAGTCAGGACGTTGAGAATTCTATTCTGTGACATTGTCAGTGTGGATCCCTCTTACCGGCTGCGAAATAGGGAATGGCGGTGGGGCACTGGTTGTCAATTCCTTTTTCTAGCACTGTTAATGAGTTCATCTCCTTGCTTTCAGGAACCCAGTTGTTGCATGCGGAGCTCAATCACCTGCCCACCAGTGCAGAGGCAAGAGCAATATCGACGTGGCTTCCCCGCGCGGTTTTACCTCTTCCAGGATGACTTCGATCGCCACAACTGCTGGGCACCCACACCCCCTCTCCCCATCAGATATTATCTAGCAAAGGGTAATTAATGACCTTGTACGCAGGTACGAGGAGAAGGGGGTCATCCCCACTAGGGATATGGACTACTTGGATCTTGAGGCAGCTGCGCCTCACCGTCAACGCCGCCCATGAGGGCCGCATAGGGAGCCACTACTCCCCACCCCAACATTCAACAGTTTCGGGAGCTTGTCCCCAGAACTCTTTGACAGCTCCCTCCCCTATGCCGACGAAGTAGGGGATGTCCAGGTTGGCCCAATCAGGGCCCCACTTCAAAGGCTCCCAACCAGGGCTCCAACCAGACCGTGTCAGCACCGCCTCCTAGTTCCACGAGCCAAGGAGTAAGAAAACCATGTGCCTGCACCACCGTCTCCAGTCCATCTGACCCGATGCCAGCATCAGGCACAAAGGGAAGAGAACGCTCGCCATGGGGTGTCAACGTTAGCAACTACTGTGACCCAAGCCACCGCTGACTCATATCTCCAACTCCCGGCATACGTTGAGCAGGGGAAGCTATACGCCCAACCCGGATCGAGGCCCCAACCGCCCCACGGGTAGGCTGGGTCGACTCTCCCGATCGTCAGCGTAGGTGATGGCCGCTTCGGACCAATCTGCAGCAATGCCACCCAGTGTGAAGGCCTACTCCGTGCCGCCATTATAGAAGGTACAGGCCCTCCCTGCTTCCAACCTCGGCTTAAAGGTCTGCCTGACACCACCTTCAGCCCAAGTAAGGGTCTTACCCGCGACAGCAATACTTCATATGGGGGTTTCTCTCGTGCTCACTACACTGGGTATGGGGTCACTCGCCCTACCGCGGACCGCAAGAATGGAGACATAGTATGTTTGTTCACTTTCCAACATGGAGGTCCTATCCATGTCCCCACTCCAATCAGAAAAGGTCCTCCTCGCCCCAGAAACCGGAGAGGTGGAGTCCAACCCCACTTCACCAACGCCTAACACAGAGGTCCTCCCCGTGTCCCTTTCGAAATTTGTCCCAGTGCTCCCTACACCCTAGATTTCTCAGGTGGAAACCCTCTCTTCCCCAGCACCAGTGCAGCTGGAGGACCCCATGTCGGAAATAAGCCCTATCCCGAGGAGCCACCCAGGGGCAGGAAGGTGGGTCATCACCACCACAAGTGGAATTCTGGGGAAGGCCAGATAGCAGTCAGACTAGTCTGCTTCTCGGACCCCGAAGTGGAGTACAACTTTTCACTGGAACCCTCTCCTCAGCCCTCTGAGTCAAGGAATGGGGCAGTGTTTCCCTCGGACTTCGGGGATGACCTCCTTTGATGGGAGGTTCAAACATTCCGATCGGTTTCTAACGGGTTTGTTCGTAGAACCGGAAACATCCAATGATTCCACATCCATTCGGACCTACTTTCCAAAGGTAGGTGCTCATTAGTTTGTGGACTGATGAGGCTTAGGAATTTTCATTGGTCAAGAGGATGGGAGTTCGGACTCATCACACCTTTTTGAGGGGAATTATTGTCTACTCTGGGACTCTCTTTATAGATTTAAGTTATGTTCGTGAATCCTTATTACATTACCAAGTATAAAATGAGTTTTCCTTTAGATATGACAATCAATGATCGATACGTAGGAAATTTAGAGAATATATGTATTCGAGGTTCTTCACTAATAAAGAATCATATGTATTTGTTAGAGATTCTTAGTCAATGGTATACTTTGATACGTAAAAGTATCTTGGTCCTTATGATGACCATACTGGTTTTAAAGTCACTCAGTGGGGCACTTGAAGTTTATTGTCATTCAGAAGGACATGAATTATTTCAGAGTTGGGATCAAACCCACAGATGGGCTACCTACGTATCCTCTGTTTATAAAAGTAATCAGAACCCATGTAGTTCGAGTAAGGGAGTATGATGTTTATGATTGATGGCTCAAAGAAGGATGTCATAATTACCTTTACACTCTAAGCTCACATGAGTCATGCTCAGTGTGAGAAACAAGAGGTATTGGTAAAAAAATCAGACAATTGTGCCATGAAAGATGCAATCATAAGAAATAATGTGGGGTTTATGTATGTATGACTGCCCGGATAAATGAATATTAGGATTTACTTCAGGGAAGAAATCTAGGAATAGGGTCCATAAAGGTATATGTGCTTCATGGAGATTTTGAATACTCTAGCTTGGGGATTACTCTTGAAAAGGAGGCCCAAATTAGGAGAGGACTTATGATTGGGTTTTACTCCTGAAAAGGAATCCCAGATCAAAGGTAAATTAGGACTGGTTAAGAGAAATTAAGACTGGGGCTTACTCATGAAAAGGAGGCCTAGGTTGAGAGACTTGAAAAATTAAGGGACTTGGGGCTTACTCCTGAAGAGGATGCATATATTTGAGACTGGGGCTTACTCCTGAAAAGGAGGTCCAGGTTAAGAGAATTATGGTTGGGACTTACTCCTAAGGAAGATGCCCAGATTTGAGAATTATGACTGGGGCTTATTCCTGAAAAGGAGGCCCAGGTTAATGAGGACTTGGGGCTTACTCCGAAGGAGGATGCCCAGATTTGAGAATTATGACTGTGGATTATTCCTGAAAAGGATGCCCAGACTTGATGAGTTCTCTCATCGTAAAGGATGAGGTTGAATGAATGAAATCTCAATCTTTAGTGACATGAAGATGTGTAAATCACTAGGTTTTGAGAGATATTCCACAAATTTCCTTTCAGATAAGGAATCCAAATCAATAAATCATTCCATAAATGGATTTGAAGAGTGTTTTGAATATTGAATCTTGAGTAGAAGAGGTGTAATGGATTAAGAGGGGTGAAATGGGAAATAAGGGCACCCAAAAAGGTAGGGGCACGCAAGTCCTGGAAGGCGCGCAGGTACTGCGTGGCCGCGCAAGTCCCAGTTGCGCAGGTATATCTGCGTGACACATGGGTATTTGCGCGATAGTTAACCATAAGGGTAATACTTGAGCGACTCTTGGTTAAAGACTTTAGAATCCTCTTGAGGTTCTTTCAGAAGAGGGGTGTGCAAGTTCTATTGAAGGAGTAAGGCGGCGCGCAAGTGTGGCCTTTTCCCTTAAGGGTTGGCCACTCAGGCGCACAAGTGTTGATGAGTTTCAACACTTAGGCCTTCCTCCCCCTCTTTAGATCTTCCGTTATAGGTAAGAAATTACCTTAGAAGTGTTTTGGAAGCTTTGAGAAGAGACTAGGGCGCTGAGAGCTCAAATCTGAGTTTCTGGAAAAAAAAATTCCTCTCACTATGGGGGGCCCACAGGGTCTATTTATAGGCAGGAGAAGACCCTGTGCGGTTATCACTTAGGTCATGCAAGTCACTTGTGCGACCATTATGCGTCGTGCAAGTCCACTTGCGCGACTATGAGGGAACTTGCGCGACCTATTGGAAATGTTCTCTTTGTTCATCCCTTTGTTGATTTTTGATGTTTTCTTCAAAGTCTGAATCAATTTGAGCTCAGATATTCCCCTTTTCCAATATTTAGACTCTGTGATGAAAGGAGCATCAACAAAATTCCCCCCTCAGAGTTGGATCCGGAGAGAAAAGAGGATTTGGCTCTGAGGAAATCGAGAATCAAAAAGGAAATCTGGAAGTTTAAAGTCATGCATGTCGGACAAAAAAAAGCTAATGTTTAAGGTCGAAATAGCTTTGACTGAAATGAATTAAAATTGACTCAATTCCTTTACAATTCATCTGAAAACAAAGTACCATACTCAAGTATGAGGGGAAAAATGTAAACTATGACTTAAGAATATTTGAATCTGAGGAATGATATGAAAAAGAGCTAAAAGTCATTAGAAGAAGTAGTTCCTAAAAATGAAGTTAACATTATTTAACAAACCCATTAGGGGGTTGAATTATGCAGGGCCACCTAAGGGAATTGGTTGCATAGTCAGATAATAGTATCTTTTGGCTAACAAGTCTGTTATGTAGACTGTTTATGCAAGGCCGCCTATGGGCACGTGCTGCATAGTCAGGCAAAAGAACTCTCAAAAATTTACTTTCCTAGTGCTAAAAGCTAGTGAAAGTTTATGGAGATTCAAATTTTCCAAATATAGAGTTTGTTGTATGGAAAGAGGTACTTGAATATGGAGAAGATATTTCCAAACAAGATTATCAAAGAACTGGATGGATATCACTCCTACGAAGGTCTGACCCAAACGTAGGGAAGGAGAATATAAACCATATACTTGAATACTTTCAGATCATGAAAAAGGATATGGGAAAAATATGTTAAGGATGGTTGTTTTTTCGGATCCTTACATACTATCATTTAAGACAAATAAAGACAAAAGAGGCATTCTTCCCAAGAATGAAGTTACCACTATCTGACAAACCCGTTAGGGGGTTGAATTATGTAGGGCCACCTAAGGGCATTGGCTGCATAGTCAGATAATAGTATCTTTTGGCTAACAAGTCTGTTATGTAGACTGTTTATGCAAGGCCACCTATGGGCACGTTCTGCATAGTCAGGAAAAATAATTCTCAGAAGTTTTACATTTTTGTGACCTAGAAGTCATGAAAAGGGTTTATGAAGATCTGAAAAAATTTAAGGTTAGTATTATGAAACATAAAGATGGGTATTGTCCAATGTATGCAGAGATACACGGATCAATGATAACCATAATCATGTTGTGGCTGGATCCTGAATTGAAATGTTGGACTTCACTACGTATCCCATAAGGATGGGAATCAAGCCATACGTAGTTCTTAAACTACAGTTTAACGTCATGTGGGACAAAAGGATTAGAGATCTAAGTTTAGGGTCATAGATCTTGGACCATTGTAAGAAATACACGGTGTGTGTTCTCATAGGGACTTTTTATCCAGGGAACTGAAAGTGGAATTTGGGGTTAGGCCCAAAGACTTGGGGCTGGATTCGAGGGACACTCGAACGTTCCTACGTATCCCATAAGGATGGGAATCAAGCCCACATAGTTCTAGAAATACCCTCTGTACAAATTTGTTTCGTACATGTGAAGGGTGAAAGGGGATTTTAGTACAATGATGGTTTAACCCAAGATAAAAGGTTTGGGCGTTGCCATGTATGCATGTAGTCTTTGAAATGAAACATGATTGAAAAATCAATGTAAATAATGGTTCCCTCTCAAGTTAGGGTATCAAAGAATATTGTAGTTTATTTTCATACTGGACAGAAGTGTTGTATAGTTTAACGTCGTATAGCAAGGACGAAAGTGAACCAATGTAAAGATATTGATTCTAGGGGCGGTTTCACGAATCAACATCATATGAGATGGAGGTGAACCGATGTGAAAAGATTGATTTTGGGCTTGAACCTTGGGAGGTTGCCTACGTACTCAGCCTAGATGGCAAGGATCAAAGTCTGTGTAGTCCAATTAAAGAATGAATTAATGATCAAGTTGTTCTTGGGGAAAACGACCTAAAAAAATGATGTTGTTGGGACTTACACATGGTTAGTAGCCCAAAGAGAGTTTTATGGTTGAGGTTTTCTCTAAGCTCACGTGAGTCATACTCGGTGTGAGAAACAAGAGGTAACAACAACCTTAACAATGCATAGTTTAATGTCATGTAGGACATATAAAGGGACTATGCAGTTTAAAGTCTTGCAGTTAGGACTATTGGTGCTGCACAGTTTAATGTCATGTAGCAGGGACAAAGTATATTTTAATGTTATGTAGGACATATCAAGGAATTTCTGTACAGTTTAGCGTCATGTAGTTAGGACGATGGGGAAAATATAGTTTAACGTCATGTTGGAAGAAAGGGGGACTGTGCAGTTTAATGTCATACAGTGAGGACAAAAGAGGACACCATTTAACGTCATGTTGGACGCATTGGGGATTTTTTCCCTAGTTTAGCGTCATGTTAGACGAAAATGCGAATAGTTTAAGGTCATATGCATGGACCGTGGATGGTGAAGTTTAATGTCATGATAGACAAAAGTGTAGTTTAAGGTCATACAGGACCTTTGATGGTTATGTAGTTTAACGTCTTTCCGGACGTAAGGGACTTCTATACAGTTTAGCGTCATGTAGTTAAGATATCACAGTTTAACGTCTTGCTGGACGTAAGGGACTTCTATATAGTTTAGCATCATGTAGTTAGGACATCACAGTTTAACGTCTTTCTAGACGTAAGGGACTTCTATACAGTTTAGCGCCATGTAGTTAGGACATCACAGTTTAACGTCTTGCTAGATGTAAGGGACTCACAAATAGTTTAGGTTCCTATGCATGGACTGTTGATGATGCAGTTTAAGGTCATACTAGACCATTGATGTATTTTAAGGTCATACAGGACCTAGTTGTAGTTTAAGGTCGTACTGGACCATTTAGGGAACTTTTTCACAGTTTAACGTCGTGTGGGAAAAAAGTAATACAAATATTTTAAGGTCATATGTATGGACCATTGCTGTATAGTTTAACTTCATATAGCAAGGACAAAAGAGGTTTTGTGTTTATACAAAATACTTCTTCAAAAATATGGCATTGGTTGGAGTAGTGATGAGTTCTCCATCCATCGAGATTAATGCATAAGCTCCATTGGAGTAGACCCTATGTATTGAATAAGGTCCTTCCCATTTTGGCTCAAGCTTGGGAGGTTTCTTTCCTAGTATCATTGGAGTTCTGAGAACTAATACCAATTCTCCCTAAGTGAATGAATGAAGACAAACTTTTTTGTTAAAATCTCATGCTATTCGATTCTGATAGACTTCCAAGTGGTGCAAAGTGCACAATCTTTTCTCATCTAACAGTTCCAATTCATTCAATCGCTTTTGAGATTGTTTATCTGTAGATTATTGATCACAAATGGAAACTCTGAGCGAGGGTAGTTGAACTTCAATGGGCAAGACGGCTTCTGTTCCATATACCAATGAATATGGAGTTGACCAAGTTGTAGTGCGGGTGGTAGTCCGATAATCCCATAAAGAATGAAAGAGTTTATCAGGACATGACCTCTTATCTTTATCCACCATCTTTTTCAATATATTTGAAAGAGTCTTGTTAAAGGCTTCTATCTAACCATTGGCTGCTGCATGATACTGAGATGAATGGTTGGATTTGATGTTGTATTTTTTATACAACTTCTTCACTTCAGATGAACAGAAGTTAGTGCCATTGTCCGTCAATATGGTATGAGGGACACCAAATCTGGTAATGATGTTAGACTTGATGAAGCTAACAACACATTTAGAACTGACTTCCTTGAGAGTTATTTCCTCTACCCATTTGGAAAAGAAGTCAGTAGTAGTAAGAATGTACTTAAACTGCTTGGCCGTAGCCGAAGGGTAAGGTCCCACCACATCCATTCCCCATGTGGAAAATGGCCATGATTATTTAGCTATATGAAGCAACTCTGGAGGTTGATGAATGAAGTTGGCATGTACTTGGCATGAATGACACTTTGTGAAATCGACACAATCTTGTATCATTGAAGGCCAAAAGTATCCAAGCCTTCAAATCTGATTAGACAGTCTATGTCCATACTGGTGGGCACCACAGACTCCTGCATTCACTTCTTTCATGATAGCCATTGTCTCTTCACCATCAATGCATCTGAAGAGAAATCCATCAAAACCACGTTTGTAGAGAATTTTCTCTAGGTGATATGGGTTATCATAAAGAGTAAAATTGACCACACATCGCCGGATTTGTTATTTCTTAGCTCTATCAGGTGGAAGTGTTCCATTTTGAAGGTATTACCTGATAGGTGACATCCATCCTGTAGTATGACCATGCGGTTTAGGAATGGGACTAATTTCATTAATTTCCTCTGTTCTGATTCGAACATAAGGTGAAATTGCATGACGGTGGGCAATACTGATGGTTGTCTTGTCCCGATTTGGATCTTCCAGAGTTGTGGCTATATTAGCCGGTGCATCAGCTTGAGCATTTTGTGATCTTGGGACATAAGAAAATGTCGTTTCCAAAGGGAATTCCACCATTAACTCTCTGAAGTAATCATACAAAGGGATTAGTTCTTCTTTTCTGTTGGCATAATCCCCATTGACTTGTTTGATTACCAGGTCTGAATCACCTTTCACCTTTAAGTGATTCACTTGTGCTTGAAGTGCTAATTCCAAGCCTACGATGAGATCTTGGTATTCTGCTTCATTATTGGTACCACCTTCCCACAATAAGAAGGAATAAGGTAACACTGCCTTTTCTGGAGAAATGAGCACAATTCCTAAGCCAACTTTGTTGAATTTATGATTTTCCATTTTCCTCCCTGTTGGACTTCTGGAAGCACCATCAAAATACATTTCCCATTCCTGGGGACTTTCTTGAATAGAGAAGACTTCCTCATCAGGGAGTTCAATATATAAAGATGTGTCTTCCACTGAAGGGTGTTTAGCCAAGAAATCAGCCAGAGCTTGGCCCTTTACTGCCTTTTGAGACACATACTAAATGTCGAATTGCTGCAAAATAACTGCCCACCTTGCCAGACGTCCTATAAGCATTGGACGACTAAGGATGAATTTGAGCGGGTTATTGCAAGATACCAATTGGACCTCGTGATGTTGCAGGTAGTGTCTCAACTTCTTAACTACAAAGATTAATGTTAGGCAGCACTTCTCAATACTTGAATATTGGGTTTCTACTTCAATCATAGTTCGACTGAGATAGTAGAGGTTGTTCTCATTCCCAGCATCATTCTTTTGAGCAAGAAAGGCACCCAATGATCGCTCTAGAGCTGTCACATAGAGGATAAGTGGCCTTCCTTCAACAGGTGGCATGAGTATCGGTGGACTCAAGAGGTATTTCTTGAGAATATCGAATGCTTCTTGACATTCTTCAGTCCACTGGTAAGTGACTCCCTTCTTCATTAATTTGGTGAAGGGTAAACTTGTGCCTGCTAAATTGGCGATGAAACGCCGAATATAGGCTAAGTGTCCTTGAAGTCCTCTTAATTCTTTAAAATTTTGAGGAGGTGACATACCAAGGATTGACTTGGTCTTCTCAGGATCGACTTCAATACCACGATGGCGTACAAAAAAGACGAGAAATTTTCCTGAGGTTACCCCAAAAGCACATTTTAAGGGGTTCATCTTCAAATTATGTTGTCGAAGCTTGAGGAATATGACTTCCAAATCAGCCAAGTGATTAGAACGTTGTTTGGATTTAACTACCAAATCATCTACATAGCATTCAACAAACTTCCCTAAGAAGGGTTTGAAGATACGATGCATGGAATGCTGATAAGTTCCACCTGCATTCTTTAAGCCAAAGGGCATTACCCGGTAGAAAAACACACCCTGAGGGACTCTGAAGGCTGTAGATTCCTCGTCTTCTGGGGCCATTCGAATCTGATTATATCCGAAATATCCATCCATGAAGGAAAGTGCTTCATAGCCAGCTGTTTCATCAATTAAAAGTTCTGTAATCGGAACTGGGAAATCATCCTTAGGACAATGCCAATTAAGATCTCCGAAATCGATGCAAACTCTAATTTTTCCATTCTTCTTCTTTACAGGGACAATATTATCCAACCACTTGGGATATTGAACTTCTCTGACGAAGTTATATTTGATAATCTTATCCACTTCAGCTTTAATTTTGGAAGCATAAGTTGGGTGTGTTCTTCTCGCGGCTTGCTTAAATCCTCAATGTTCTTCTGATAAACCCAAATGATGAGTAGAAACATCAGGATCAAGCCCGGGTATTTCTGTATAGTTCCAGGCAAATATATCTCTATTTTGCTTTAGAAAAGAAATATACATCTCTTGCTCTTCAAGAGCCATGGCCGCGCTGATTAAAGTGGGGTGTGGATCTTCTTTTGTACCCAGGTTTATTTCTCTGAATTCATCCACAGTGGTAGAGATACCCTCTTCAAATGCTGGAGGATCATCTCTGAGATTTTCCTCTTCTTCTTCATCATGTATTATTTCTTCCATTTCTACTTTCATAGTAAATTATTAATTATAATTTTCATGATCAGAAGAGATGTCAAAATTTTCATATCTTGAAGAATAAGCTTCCATTTCCGACCCGATTGATGATGAAGGGTCTTCTTTGGGTAATAAAGAGGATATGATGGATTGAGAATCAACATCATTGTTCACCTCCGGTGTTTCTATAACTTCTTCTAGAATAATTGGCGAAGCATAGACTTGTTGGATTTCAGCAGATGAAATGAAGATGTCACCATTTGTGCTTTCATCACTGCTTGGTAGATTACCAATTTCTCCCATGTTGTCTGGATCGATTGCTGTAATTGACATTATGGATCTTTCCATAAGAGTATTTTTATTTGGGTCTATCTTGTCAATTTGACTGATAGGCAACACATAATCTGTACTCACATGTGTAAATGGATTTACTGGAATTTTCTCCAAACCATATAGAGCATTAACTTTGGTAATCTCCTTTGTTGTGGATTTCTCCCTTCCCTTCATGTGATAGAATTCTGCCTCAATGTATTGAGACTCACATGTCTTGAATGGGGCCTTATCACCATACAATGTCCCAACTTGACCATCGAAACAATATTTGAGACATTGATGGTATAATGAAGGGATAGTCGCATGTTGATGTAGCTAGGGTCTTCCAAGCAAGATGTTAACGGCTGAGTCTTGATCAACAACCATGAAATATGAATTGGATACAAGATCTCCAAATTGAGTTCTGAGTGTAACTTTTCCCAGTGGTTCTTGTTCATTTTTATCATATCCTTGTAACATCATGGTAGAAGAAGATAAATCAGATTTCATGAGGCCCAATCGACGAAGTGTATGAATAGGCATGAGGTTGACTCCTGAACCATTATCAATGAAAGTTCTTCAGAAATCTACGCCATTGACCTTGCCAGACAAGTACAATGGTCTAATATGTCCATGCACAACATCATCTTCATCTTCATCAGTAAAATATATTATTGCATGGAATTCTGCAGGATTATTCTCTATGTGATAGACTTCAGCTGCAGCAATTTCAGTTTCAAACTCCTAAGGACTTGACAAAGCCTCGATGAGTGCTTCCCATAGATCTTTTGATAGATTTAGAGCATCCAGAATTGATAACTTGGCTGGTACTTGGGCCAAGTGTTTCAATATATCATACTTTTGATCTAGAGGTCTGCGTTTCCCAATAGGAATATGTGGTTTAGCAGTTACCTTGGAAGAATATGCTTTGGAATTTGATGAATCTTGTATCGAGATAGGAATTGGAAATATTCCTAGTTTTGGAAGATTAGACCGATTAGATCCATTTACTTGCTGAGAGGAAGAAGATGGAACCTTCAACCAGTCTTCCAAAATAATTGTGCCAGGACTGAATTTTCTATTGGTAGAAGAACTTTCTTGTTCTTTCTGAGCTCGCGGAAGGGCTCTACCACGAGTTTCTACTGCGTACACAGTTCTAGCAGGGGTAGAATTGGAATGGTGACTTCTGAAAGATCCACATCTTCCCCTGTATCCTGATCCCCTGGAACTTCCTCTGATTCCCCTGTTTGATATAGGGAATTCAGGCTCATTGAAATCGAAACTGCGACTAGCATATGGATCTGTTAATTGAATCATATTAACAGAACCAAAGATTAACTCTTCGTCTAATGAAGACTCTACCTAATTAGCCTGTTTAGGTTGTGCCGTTTGGTGGGGCGGTGCCCGTGGCTTTGAAGTAGATGGCATGAAGTCCGCTAGAGTCAAAGACAACTTAGGCTTTGACACATACTCATCTTCTTCTAATTCTTTTTCTTTCTTTGAATCATGTTGTTTCTTTGAGGACTTTCCCTCTAATGAAGAGGGTTTTGCCGCAACATTCATAGCAGAAGACACAATTGGTTTCTTTAATTTTGTTCGCAAAATAGCATGAGTTCGATTTATTGTCTTTCTGACCATCCAATCATCATACTTCTGTGCATTTTTGCTTTTGACTTCTTGTCATTTGCCCTTCTCCTCTAGAACTGTAGCAGTAACACATGCTACCTAAGATGAAGAACCTTTTAGTTTGACTTGTCCCGAGTCGACCATCTTTTTCAGGAGGTCTTTGAAGACAAAACACTCCTGGATGGGATGCCCCAACATTTGATGAAAAGGGAAATAATTGGGATGGTCTTCATCTCCTTTCTTATTTGGCCTCTTGGGCATTGTCAATTGAACCAAATTGTTTTCCAGAGCCGAAATGAAATAACCAGGAACTTGTTCATTTCGGAAAGAATATGTTTTGCTCTTCAGATCCTCAAATTGTTTTTGTCTTTGATCTCTTTGATCGTCTGGACGAAACAGCCTTTGTTGTTGGCGCTCAGGAGGTGGAGCCCTTCAAGAAGATGAAGGTTTTGAGGTACAAACAGGTACAGGTGCTTGTTTAAGCATAACTTTAGCAGTTTCTTCTTTACCCATTCTCCTTCCTGGAGCTGATGGAATTGCACGAGATTTAGCCTTAGCCTGTATAAGGGAATCTTCAATCTGCTGAGCGATTGAAGTAAGGTCTCGAAACCCTCCTATGTTTTTCACAGGGATTAACGGCATGCATAATTCGTCATGAGGATTTGCCACACATATTGGCAACAATTCTTCTTGAGGGAGTTCTAAGCTCAAGGAATATGTTAATCCCTTCCAGCGAGCAATGAAATCAGAGACCCTTTCATTCTCCCTTTGCTTACAGTTTGTAAGATCGAAAACTGTTGTCTTTGGAAAAGTTGAGCTGAACTGAAGGACGAATTTTTGGCGAAGATCCTCCCATCTGGTAATTGACCGGGATTGCAAACTTGTATACTAGACAAAAGCTGGTCCTTTCAAGGTTCGCACGAAGCATCTGAGTTTCACTACTTCTTTCTGCTCTGGAGTTCCCATCATAGGATCACAACAAGACACGTAATGTGTCAAATGTTGTTCAGGGTCACCTGATCCATTGAAAATAGGTAATATAGGGTTCCCAAAACTGGATGGCGGAGAGATTGAATCTACCCATTCAGGGTAACCTTTCTTTTCTGGTTGAACTTGTGTACGTTTCCCTTCCATAGTTTCTAACTGAGCTGTTAATGAATCAATAGTAGTTATTAACTTTTGAGAAACATCCGGTTGAACTTGGACTTGGGTAGGTGCAATGACTGGAGCTTGGACAGATGTGGTGGTTGGTGCTACAACTGATGGTAGCTCTTCCAACTTTTGTTGTACTTGACCCGTAGGATTAGACCTGTGAGGGTGTACTGATAGAGGAGGATATTCTTGATCCATCTCAGTAGCTGCAACAAATTCCTTTGGCTGACTGACTCCAGCATGCTTAATAAGAAGACTACTCTGAAGTAGTTCTTCATTAAACCTTCTTAATTCCTTCATTTCTTCCTCCTGTTGTGCAAACCTTTTCTCTAGTGAGAGCGATTGACCTTATCCAAAGGAAGGATATGTAACCTGGTTATTTCCCTTCCCTTTGTTGGATCCTTTTCAGAGAGGGGGAAGTGGTTTACTTGAAGGATTACCTAGGTTCTGAGTAATCCTTTGACTTCGTGTACGCACACCTTCTTCAATTGTGTCGGTGCGTACATCTTCTTGAGCAGGAACCTCTTCATCTAAGTCCCCTGAGTGAGCCTCATCTGGTGGATCAGCAACAATGGCATTGATGACATTGATTGATGCATAACTCATCGCATCCCTTCTATCATCATTTCTGTGATATTTTCTTCTTCCATGTCTTTGATGAGACATTGCCTTTTGTTGATTCGATCCCTCGGGAACTTCTTGACGAACCGTAATTTGGAGGGAATCTCCTGATAATTTGGCTCTTCGTTCCTCTTGAGGCTTCTTCCCCAATCGAGAAAAGACCGACTTTCTCTGAGGAGTGGATTGATGATTTGAAAAAGTCCCCAGTCTAGTGGACTGGGGTTGTTCCTTCTCAACTCCTCGAATCTTATTTGTTGATTCTGAGGTTTGGTTTAAAAGAGTCCCCAGTCTAGCGAGTTGGGGTGGCTCTTGACATGCTATGTCTGAGACTTTCTTAAAATCTCTCCTGATCTTGCGAACCTTAGTCCGGAAATTAGCTGGATGCATTAACCTATATCCACTTTTATCACCATTTCAAAAGACAGTTGGATAATTTCCGACACTTTTGTCACTTGATGATGTGCTTGCTCCATACGAGAGGCATGTTCAATATTCTTGTTTGCTTAATGCAGGAGTAATTCAACAACTTGTTCTCTGTATTCTTGATTTTGAGAGGAACTAGTTGAGGCTTGTTCTTGGGAAAGCTTTTGATTACAAACAAAGCCTGGTATTTGTGGCCGTCCATGGGAAATAACATTGCATGAGACCATTTTTGGCGGGCTTTGCTAACTAGAGAGCACCGTGAAATGTAGTGCTCCATGAACACCCTATCCTCTGACATGAATACCAGATGGGGAATTGGCAATTAACTGACGCAATATTCTTAGTGCGCCAAAGCATGAACGTTGAAGGGATCTCTGCTGCTTTTCAGCCTTCGGATATCGAGAGACTGATAGAGATGCCAAATCAATCTGACTTTGTAAACCTTCTATTATCTTAAGATGATTTTCATATTCATCATAAGATAATACTTTCTTTTTCAAATGACAAAGAGTTTTCCATATGTTGAAAAGAATATCATGAATTCCATCTTCCGTTAACATTTCTGGAATGTTATACTGAGAGTCATACAGAGGCCAAAACATGACTGGCACTTCACCTTTCGCCAGTTGTTTTCTCATGTTCAGCATTTCCTCTTTATCATTTGATGAAGATTCTTCTACCTGTTTGGACCAGATCTGGTGCTTCCTTGTTACTTCATTGGATTCAACAGGATTGGTAGAGAAATCATTGATTAAACTAGAAGATGCATGACTTAGGGGTGGTTCAGAGAATGACCTACACCCTGGTCTATCTTCTGATTGAGAAATTATTTCACCTGCTAGTGATGAAGCATCAGACATGACTCGTTTCTCATTTGAAAGTGCCTCAAGATAAGAGGGATTTATTGGCACTACATTGTCCACTGGAGCATTTTTCGGGCAATGTGCATCACTACTGCAGAGAGGACTTTCGCAGCGAAATTCATCATCATGGGGAGGACCACCATGGTGGGTTACAGCAAAAGATGAGATCTCTTACTCCTTGGTCTTCTGACCACACAGAGTGTTCCTGTGGCTCTCATCTGAAGATGAAACTTCGAGATCGACCGAATTGTCATGAAGCAAGCCTTCATGAGGAAGTGTCTATTGAAGACCTTTGGAATTAATGTTCCCACTATTGGGAAATGAGGGAGTAGAATATTGAATTTCGACAGATAATTGTCTGAGGGCTTCAAGAACTCCAGCATCGAGTAAGGCCTTGTTACAGATTGGCTCTTGATCTCCTGACTGTGTTGGGCGGGTCTTTTTCTTAAACGCCTTCTTACTCGCTTTTGAAACCACTTGTTGACAAAAGTGGCTGCTCTGAGCAGGTGTATGTGCCTGATCAGGAAAGATGGTCAGGTTAAGCTGACGATATCCACTCAAATCATGTGTATGTTCTTGACTTGGTTGTCTGTATGATATGGGGGAGTATTCCCCACAACCCTCTTGGACTGGAACAGATGTGTGTGTCTGTTCTGGAGTGAATTGTTGATGTGTCACTCCACTGGTAGGGATAGATTTATGTGTCTTTCCCTGAGATGCCGCTGAAGTTGTTATAATATTCTGGCAGGCATCCAGAATATGAGTAGGGATTTTCTTCTGCTCTTTCACCATTAATAGAATATGCTTGGTGACTTCAGCTGCCAGAACGAGAATATACATCCATTCCGGGCTTGGAGTATGTGTATGTTCCTGCTCCTGTCCTCCTTTTCCTGTCAGTGAATCCTAACAGTACTCAAGTGTGGGGGCAGAGAGTTGAGTCTGCCTCCTATTTGTTGTCGGGTATTTCCGACTAACTTCTCTGAATGCTACCAAGTGAGACTTTTGGTAGGCTTGATTAGTACTAGCAGGTGTATGTGCCTGCTGATTACACTTCGCCAAACATAGTTGACGAGATCCATCATATGTAGTCAGACGAGCCTGCTGACTAGCTAATGATGTATAAACAGGTGTATATTCCTGCCTATAGTACTCCGCTGGCATTGCCTGGCGGGACTGGCGTGATGCTGCCAGACGAGTCTGCTAGACAGCGGAATTAAAATGGGTAGGTGTGTGTGCCTACTCGTTGCTTGCCACCAAGTTATGTTGGTGGACTTCTCCGGAGATGGCAGAGATGAGAACCTGCTCATTATTAACCGGACTTCGCCTCTGTCGATTCGTCTTGCCTGCTCGGGTTCGAGGAACCTGAGCCGAACACCTGGAGTCGGTACCCTCATCATGTTGAGAGCACACTGCCGCACGAGTCTGGCAGTGATTGTTGGTGGGAGCCCTCAGGAAGGACTCTTGTTTGCTTGAATTAAGGCCCTGAGGGACCTGCTCATTCACCTCCCCTGAATAAGGGAGTGAATGGTGATTGCGTTCCAGGGATAACGACCCAAAATGGTTGGAGACGGTAGTCAGCACCTCCAGCTTCTTGATCACTGGTTGTCGTTGTCCTAATGACCAGTGTGAGTTGTTCACTTGGAGGGCTTGTCGGGCAGCCTCCAGAGTTGGGATGGTACCGTGTTGACGGTACTCCTTAACCAGTGCGTTTGATACCCAGCGTTGAAGACACTGAGTAGGTGATATCATCCTCAGAGTGGACAATGATCCAGCAGGAGTAGCAGCAGTAGCATTTGCAGTAACAATATTCATAGGTGTGAACTTGGGAGCAGTCATTCTAGAAATGCAGAAGATCTTGGAAAAGAGTGCATGTTTGATGTAACAGACGTAATAAAGATAAATTCATCCACTACATCTTTTGGATGAGCACATATGTCAATGATTGTTTTTGTTGGCCCTCTTATTGAGTTTTAAATAGGGGCCTAACAAATAGGTAAAACATCAGTTTAACTTGGTTAAGGATTCACGTCGGGTTCACCATTTTTGTTTCCCTCAGACTTCGGGGATGACCTCCTTTGATGGGAGGTTCAAACATTCCGATCAGTTTCTAACGAGTTTGTTCGTAGAACCGGAAACATCCAATGATTCCACATCCATTCGGACCTACTTTCTGAAGGTAGGTGCTCATTAGTTTGTGTACTGATGAGGCTTAGGAATTTGCATTGGTCGAGAGGATGGGAGGTCGGACTCATCACACCTTTTTGAGGGGAATTATTGTCTAATCTGGGACTCTCTTTATAGATTTAAGTTATGTTCGTGAATCCTTATTACATTACCAAGTATAAAATGAGTTTTCCTTTAGATCTGACAATCAATGATCGATACGTAGGAAATTTAGAGAATATATGTATTCGAGGTTCTTCACTGATAAAGAATCATCTATATTTGTTAGAGATTCTTAGTCAATGGTATCCTTTGATATGTAAAATTCTCTTGGTCCTTATGATGACCATACTGGTTTTAAATCCACTCAGTGGGGCACTTGAAGTTTATTGTCATTCAGAAGGACATGAATTATTTCAGAGTTGGGATTGAACCCGCAGATGGGCTACCTACGTATCCTCTATTTATAAAAGGAATCAGAACCCACGTAGTTCGAGTAAGGGAGTATGATGTTTATGATTGATGGCTCAAAGAAGGATGTCATAATTACCTTTACACTCTAAGCTCACGTGAGTCATACTCGGTGTGAGAAACAAGAGGTATTGGTAAAAAATCAGACAATTGTGCCATGAAAGATGCAATCATAAGAAATAATGTGGGTTTTATGTATGTATGACTGCCCAGATAAATGAAGATTAGGATTTACTTCAGAGAAGAAATCCAGGAATAGGGTCCATAAAGGTATATGTGTTTCATGGAGATTTTGAATACTCTAGCTTGGGGCTTACTCCTGAAATGGAGGCCCAAATTAGGAGAGGACTTATGATTGGGTTTTACTCCTGAAAAGGAATCCCAGATCAAAGGTAAATTAAGACTGGTTAAGAGAAATTAAGACTGGGGCTTACTCCTGAAAAGGAGGTCCAGGTTGAGAGACTTGAAAAATTAAGGGACTTGGGGCTTACTCCTGAAAAGGATGCCCATATTTGAGACTAGGGCTTACTCCTGAAAAGGAGGCCCAGGTTAAGAGAATTGTGGTTGGGAATTACTCCTAAGGAAGATGCCTAGATTTAAGAATTATGATTGGGGATTATTCCTAAAAAGGAGGCCCATGTTAATGAGGACTTGGGGCTTACTCCTAAGGAGGATGCCCAAATTTGAGAATTATGACTGGGGCTTATTCCTGAAAAGGAGGCCGAGACTTGATGAGTTCTCTCATCGTAAAGTATTGGGTTGAATGAATGAAATATCAATCTTTAGTGACATGAAGATGTGTAAATCACAAGGTTTTGAGAGATATTCCACAGAGTTCCTTTCAGATAAGGAATCCAAATCAAGAAATCATGCCATAAATGGCTTTTAAGAGTGTCTTGAAGATTGAATCTTGAGTAGGAGAGGTGGAATGGCTTAAGAGGGGTGAAATGGGCAAGAAGGCCACCCAAAAAGGCAGGGGTGCGCAAGTCCTGGAAGGCGCGCAGGTACTGCGTGGGCGCGCAAGTCCCAGTCGCGCAGGTATATCTACGCGACACATGGGTATTTGCGTGACAGTTAACCAGCAGGGTAATACTTGAGAGACTCTTGGTTAAAGCCTTTAAAATCCTCTTGAGGTTCTTTCAGAAGAGGGGCGCGCAAGTTCTATTGAAGGAGTAAGGTGGCGCGCAAGTGTGGCCTTTTCCCTTAAGGCCTGGCCACTCAGGTGCGCAAGTGTTGATGAGTTACAACACTTAGGTCTTCCTCCCCCTCTTTAGATCTTCCGTTCTAGGTAATAAATTACCTTATAAGTGTTTCAGAAGCTTTGAGAAGAGACTAGGGCGTCAGGAGCTCAAATCTGAGTTTCTGGAAAAAAAATCGTCTCGCTATGGGGGGCCCACAGGGTCTATTTATAGGCAGGAGAAGACCCTGTGCGGTTATCACATAGGTCGTGCAAGTCACTTGCGCGACCATTATGCGTCACGCAAGTCCACTTGCGCGACTATGAGGGAACTTGCGCGACCTATTGGCAATGTTCTCTTTGTTCATCCCTTTGTTGATTTTTGATTTTTTCTTCAAAGGCTGAATCAATTTGAGCTCAGATATTCCCCTTATCCAATCTTTAGACTCTGTGACAAAAGGAGCATCAACAGGCAGGAACGAGGTGCATCAGCCTTGTACTCCCAGAATGTGATGTCCATAGGATCCCTGCCTCCCTCAGAAGGTATATCCAGGAGGACGAGAACCTGGCATGTCCCCAAGGACTGACCACACAGTCACCACCGTCATCTACGGCGACGCATTCTGTCCTGACTAGAGACTATGAAGAGCTATTTTGGGGGTCAATGGAGGAAGATCCGCGACACAACCCACCCTCGATAGACGCTGATACTATGTCAGGAGCTCTGGTTGCTGACCCATATTATCTTGACATGGCGGCCAGGTCACTAAAACCCTCAGGGGACAGCCCAAGATCCGGTGATCAATCAGCTCGCTCACCATATTCTCCACCGGCTAGCTTGTCGTCCCAGCGGCCTGCCTCGGTGCCACTATGAGTTACTCAGCCACCCTCAGTTGACGAGTGGGGAAATGAAAGGCTGGACCCTGAGTCTGAGCCGGGGAGTTTCTGGACCATCCTCGCAGCGGGCCACTTCCCTGAGAAGTTTTGGCCGGTCATAGGACCAAATTTTGGTACACCAGAATCGCTCACCCCAGGGGAGTTTGAATGTTTCCGCTGGACCCTCTGGGAGACTCACCTCCATCTTCTCCACCAGCGAGTGACTTATCCCGGAATCCAAGAGCACCTCGAAGACATCGGTGAACAATGTCATCTGGTTGACCTGGCCACGCTCCCCGCGGTCCAGCACCCGGAGTCTCCTGGACTCCACAGGGCCCTCTAACAGCAATGCATTCAAATTTTACAAGTACTCCGCAAAGTTATTGAGGAGGCTACCTCCCATGCACAAGTTTGTGGCTAGGGGAAGTACGCTTCCCTCCTCTTCAGTGCAATTCGATGGCAGCTCGACTCGCTTGGCAATAGTGAGGACATGCCCCCAAGAAGAGTGGCGGTCAACATGACCGATCTGTTAGGAGGGGAAAACGAGATGGAACTTCTCGATGGGAACGTCCTCCCTGAGGATGTGACGCCACTACTGGACACATCAAGGAGGATTAATCGCCAGTAGAGGAACCCCCTAGGTCTCCCTCCACCCACTGAGGCATTGGTACTGAGTCGGAATTTCAGCAATGGCTAAGAGCACGTTATTAATATCAAGATCTCTGACCTGTCCGCCTCAGTGAAAAAGACGGAAGAAGATCCTGAGAAGGCTACGCTGCGCCAACAGATTACTGACCAGAAGTAGTTAGTCGATGAGCTTCTAGATGAACGCATTGTAGACTGGAAACCCGACTATGGTGATCCTAGGTTGGGGCAGCAGGGGCAGGAACAACTACCCCTCGGTGAGATTCTCCTAGGTAACTCTGATCATGCCGTATTCACTGACATGGAAGAAGCTGGAGCTCACGGAAAGAGGGCATAGTATGTCTCGCCGAACCCTCACGAACGGCACGAAAATCCAAGGAACCCCTCTCGGGCTCCTCTGGCCTCCCCAAGGGTCGCTCCACCAGCCGCTCCACGATCCGCTAAGCTTGGCTACCAAATTGAAGAGCCTGAAAATGAACTCATGGTTAGGGATCCCCATCAAGACAGGGACCCACGTCTAGAAGATCCAATGGCGGCGCTCGTTGCTCGCATGGAAGCTTTGAAAACGCGACAGGTGGCTAACCCGCCTGATGGAAAGCCATACCCGGCATGGGTGGATGACATGTCGGCTCCCCAAAGATTTGGGAATCCAACTTTCTCTACCTTTAACAGGACGGAGGACCCACTGAAACACTTGGCCCACTTCAAATCGAGGTTTGGTCCTATGTTAGGGACCCTAACACAGCAGGAGGCCATCCATCTCCACTGTTTTGTTCAGATGCTGGAAGGGCTGGCATTCGCCTGGTACAGCCAGCTCCCTATTGGATCTGTGACAAGCTGGGAGGACCTTTGTAGGCATTTCCTTTACTAGTTCAACTCTACCACCTAGAAGACGAACATTGAATACCTCTTCAGGTGCAAGCAAATTCCCGATGAGTGAGTCATGGACTTCATCACCCAGTGGAAGGGGCTCACATACTCCCTTGACATGCCACTGACTCAGGATCAATTACTAACGATGTGTGTGGGGAATGTCAATAAGGAACTGGTTCCCTCCCTGATCACCCAAAACTATCCTGGAGGGTTACGAGACTTCTCAGATAAGGCCCAGCTCCTCGAAGAATCCATGCAACAGGCCAGTCAGGCATGCCTCCTGCCTCCTGCAATTCCAGCAAGGAGAGTTTCCAGAGCCGAGCCCGCCACAGTGGCCCAGATAGAGGCCCCCAGGCAGCTATAATTGCTACCAATGGAGCCAGTTACTCAGCCTCGCAGAGGTCCACCACCACAGGCACAGCTTCCATCCCAGCAGCATCCTCAGAATCAACAGGCACCCCCACTTAACGCGCCACCACCTCCTAGGTGAGATAATCAAGTTCCGCCTCCTCGGTAGGCTCCTCCGGCCTCCCATTAGGGTCAGGCTCCTAGAGACCCATTTTTGGAAAAAATGAATTAGGCCTAATCTTTCGACAATGCTCAGGTCCCTAGTTACCTCCACAGCGCCTTAGAGTAGAGAATCATATGACTACCTGAGTGCCAGAAGCCAGAAGAGGCGCATCTCACTGATCACCCCAACTACTGCCCTTATCACCGGATCCTGGGACACACCATCAAGCAATGTTATGAGTTCAAGGACTAGCTCCAAGACCAGATTAACAACAACATAGTTAGGTTGGACCCAGCCCCGGCACAAGTGGCGGGTGTCTTTGTGAGATTAGATAGCAGTAGTGATGGCAAAGGCGGGTGGCAGCAGGTTTCCGACCGTGGGTCCCAGAAGTATAATGACTGGATGGCTCATAGGGAAATTGCCTGCACCATTGTCATTATCTGTGTATGCCTGAATTAGACGGAGCCCTTAGAATCTGTGGCCACCACTTCAGCGTCATCATCTCAGCCGGCCTCTTCTCGGAAGAGTAAGCATCGGTGGTGCTAGAAGAAGCAATGCACCCCACCAATGCCATAGTCATCCTGAAATCTCGGCCACTTTATGCCCCCGGAGATGGACATTCCCCCCAGAATCCACCCAGTTGTGGATGATTCATCAAGTGACAGCCAAGGGTATGCTTCGGTTAACATTGTTGAGTTGGTAAATCCCTATATGACTCCCGACGCGGGGGATCTCCAGGAGAACCACCCCAATGTCCCCAGCCGACGCCAACGTTGGCGGATACGTGGTCGTATGGGCTGCTAGGGCACATCAGTTGGCACCTCCAGCCAGGTCGTGCATTCCACTAAGACTAGATAGCAGGCCCAGTGCAGAACTAAACACGCGCAGCCTTTTCATCCGGTGTCGATAGATCCTCTTCCACCACCGTTTGTACTACTGGATCAGGCAGAGCTTCTTCAGCTGTACCACAACTAGCTTCACCCCAATACAGGCCGATATCAGTCTCCCGACCCTCATCTGGCAGCTACTCTCTGAGCTTCGACTAGTGAGTAATGGGATATACCCAGTACCAATCAGCCGGCAGGGCCTGCCATGCTTTCTATCATAGAGAGACTCCCTGCAAATAGAATTTTTCACCTGTATCATAAGTATGATGTTCTCAAGCACCTCGCTGGCATCCCACCGAGGCTTTCCATCCTTGAATCCCTTCGCCTATCACCAGATATGTGCGAAGCACTCTCCGAGGCTTTAAAGAGCCCCCTCTAGTTTGAGACAGAGGTAGCAGCTGTAGAGGCCTTATATGCTGAAACAGTTTAGGATGCCGAATGGCAGGCCATCATTTTGTTCTCAGGAGAAGTCAAAGGATCTCCCATACAGGGGCACATCCACCCACTATATATCACCAGCCAATTCAATGGCGTGGAGGTTCACTGATGTCTCGTTGACACCGGCTCCGGGATCAACCTTATCCCAACACGGACACTGTGTAATCTAGGGTTATCCAAGGATGACCTGACTTCCTTTGATTTAAGAATCCATGGATATGATAGGACAGAACAGACCCCAGTCGGCAAAATCCATCTGAAGACCCAGTTTGGCGGCCTAATTGCCAGCACCGAGTTCATGGTTGTCTCCCAGGACACCGTGTATAATGCATTGATGGGAAGGCCAAGGATCCACCTGCACACGGCGGTCCCCTCATCATATCACCAGTGCCTCAAGTACTCCCTTAATGGTCGAGTGCGCATACTCCAAGGTGATGCATCTACTTTCACCTCTTATGAAGCCCGCTACTTGGATGATGATTATTAAAAAATAAAGAATAAAAAAGTCCAAGCAAGTGTAGTTGAGCCCGTCGCTATTACGGTCGACCCTTGGGCAGGCTTGAATGACACCTACGTCTTCCTGATCCATCGGTTGGAGGCCACAGCCCCCGATATAGGGCAATGTTTTTTCATTTCCGGGATAACAGGGAATTATGCTCCAAAATCTAGGAATCTTCGGAAGATCACTTCATATTATTATATGAACCAGACTCCAGTGATCCCGGAGCCTCCCACTCCTATTAGGTATCGAGATGTCCGGCTCATGGAAACGGCAGTACATCATAATTGTCTGTTTTTCCGGGCTGGGATAAATCGGATCCAGCTGGCACACCACTATTGCTTTGATATTATCAAGCATGGCACCTGGGGCTGAAGACCAGATGGGATCTGGTCGACAGCCTTCATCTCCATGGTCTCAGCAGCGCCGGAGTGCCCCGATGCAATGACCACTACCGTACAAGATGGTGGCAGCCTCCCATCAGGGTTTGGTAGCTCAGAAATAGATTCCCCCGCGGAGGATCCCTTTATAAGTGGAGAAGAAGATATAGAGGATTCTCCCCCTGCCTTTGAAGAAGGTTTCTCTGCCACGGTCGATGAACTGGTACAGGTGAACCTCGGTAGTGAGGCAGATCTGAGACCCACATTGATCAGTGCTTCCATGTCCCTCGAGGAGAAGTAGAAGTATGTGGAATTCCTTAAGAAGAACCATGATGTATTTGCCTGTAGTTATGACGAGATACCAGAACTATATCCTCAGGTATCCGTTCACTGCCTCGGTCTCCCGAAAAATCATCGCGGGTTCAAGCAGCCTCCCAGAAAGATGCATCTATCTCACGGTGCCATGGTCGAGGCCGAAGTTGACAAGATCATCAGAGCCAACTTTATCAAGGAGGTCTAGTACCCCAAGTGTCTAGCCAACATCATTCCAGTCAGGAAGAAGAATGGGCAGATCATAGTCTGCATCGACTTCTGAGATCTCAACCGTCACTTTCCAAAGGATGATTTTCCCCTTCCAATGACGGAATTGTTGATTGACGCTACGGACGGGTTCCAATCCCTCTCCTTCATGGATGGTTATTCCAGATATAATCATATCCAGATGGCCCCCAAGGATGAGGAGTCTACTGCTTTCAGGGCACCCCAAGGTACTTTCTGTTACCAGGTTATGCCCTCCATCCTGAAGAATGCAGGTGCCACCTATCAGCGGGCCATGCATCGCATATTCAATTCAATCCTCAGGATGTTGGTGGAATTATATATGGATAATCTGGTAATCAAATAATTCCAGCGCCAGGACCACCTCAAGGATCTTTAGAAAGTGTTTTGCTTCCTCCGTTCCCGCCACCTGAAGATGAACCCATTGAAGTGTGCCTTTGGGGTCACCTTTGGGAAGTTTCTTGGCTTTGTTTTCAGGTACCGAGGCATCGATATCGACCCAAAGAAGATCATTGAAATCATCCAAATGCATCCCCCTTGAAATATTTAGAAGCTTCGAGGTCTCCAAGGCCACTTAGCCTACATACTCCAATTCATTGCGAATCTGGCCTGCAAGTGTAATCCCTTTTCTCAGCTCATGATGAAGGGCACCGCTTATGAGTGTGATGAGGAGTGCTAGACTGCCTTTGAGGAAATCAAGAAATATTTTCTCCAACCCCCGGTCTTGATGCCACCCATCTCCGGGAAGCCACTGATTCTCTATGTCACCGCCCTGGAATGGTCCATCGGCGCCCTTCTCGCCCAGAAGAACAATGAGGGGACAGATAATATCCTCTACTACCTCAGCTTCATGCTCCTCGATACAGAAACTAGATACTTCAAAATAGATAAGAGCTTCCTTGCACTTGTATTTTCTATGTAGAAATTATGGCATTACCTGCAGCACCACGCGGTACAGTTGGTCTCTCGGGTAGACCCGCTGAAGTACATTCTGAATTTCCCCATGTTGATTGGACAACTAGTGCGGTGGGCGGTGATCCTCCAGCAGTTCGACATCAGGTTCGTCCCCCATAAGGCTATCAAGGGGAAAGAATTGGAAGACTTTCTAGCTACCCATCCACCTCCACAGATCAATCCCTGGACCTGGATTTTCCGGATGAGGAAATCCTCTCAGTCGATCAAGTCATCCCATGTTGGAAAATGTACTTCGATGGTGCCTCCTGGAGCCCCGCTGGTAGGAGGCTCAATGATCCTAGGATCAACAGAGTAGGTATGGGTATCGTCTTTATCACCCCGGTGAAAGCCGTCCTGCCTTACTCATTCCTGTTGTTAGAAGTCTGCACTAACAATGAGGTGGAGTATCAGGCCCTCATTACTAGTCTCGAGCTGGCCCTTGAGATCGACGTGCCCCATTTTCATGTAAAAGGGGACTCCAAGCTAGTTATTAATCAGGTCAATGGAGACTATGTTTTCAGGAAGACAGAGTTCATACTATTTTTAGAACGCACTCTCCAGCTAATGGCACAGTTCCCTTCTCAGCCAGAGGTTATCCATGTCCCTCGGTCACAGAACGGTCGAGAAGATGCTTTGGCCAGCCTGGCTTCATCACTTGCAGAGCCTTAGCAGGATAATCTAATTATCCACGTGGTGCATCGTAGATTCATTTCTCCCGTCACCCCATAGGATGACGATGGCCCACAGGTAATCCATCTTACCACCGGGGATTCCACGTCGGGAACCCCGGGTTCTTCAGGTGTAGTGGTTGAAGCAATTCCCTACTGGAGAACCCATTTTCTTGATTATCTCCAAAATGGTTGCCTCCCAACTGATCAGTCTGAGTGCGAGGGAATATGATGCCATGCGCTGCAGTTTACCCTCCAGAGTGGTCCCAGTCTTGAGAAGATCCTCTACAAATGTGGGTTTGATGGTGTTCTCCTCCATTGAATTCAAGGGGTCGAGGTTCCACAAGTCATGAAAGAGGTTCACGCCGGGTCCTATGGTGCCCATTAGGCTGGGCCAAAACTGTCTCACCAGATTCGGAGATTAGGGTATTTTAGTCCCTCCATGATCCACGACTGCATCAAGTTCTCCAAGAGGTGCCATGCGTGCTAGGTTCATGCTAACTTGGGCATCATCCATCGGAGCTTCTCCATACTACCAAGTACTCTTGGCCCTTTGTAGTCTGGGGATTAGATGTTGTAGGACCATACCCACTAGCAACGACTCATCAATGTCGATTTGTTCTGACCGCTACGGATTTCTTTTCCAAGTGGGCAGAGGAAATTTCTCTCAAGGAAGTAAAGGCATGTTCTATCATTGAATTTGTGAGTTCCAATATCATCCATTGGTTTGGGGTTGCTCGTGCTATCCTCACCGATAACGGTACCAACTTCCGAGTAGTCGAGCTGAATAAATTGTACACCAAGTACAATATCCAGTCGAACCATACCTCCCGCTATCACGCGCAAGAAAATGAATAGATTTAAGTGTTCAATAAAACCCTCTCTAACATTATGCAGAAAATGGTTGGTCAGAAGAAGAAGAGTTGGCCGGATAAGCTCCCCAATGCCCTCTGGGCTTATTGGACGACAACCCGTAATTCCACCCAAGTGACCCCATATTCCCTAGTGTATGTAACTGAGGTCGTCCTACCCATCGAGATTCCATTTCCCTCATTGCACACAGCGTTCTATGACTAGAAAGCACCGAATAGAGTGGATGAGATCCGTCTAGATGAATTGGAAGCATTGTATGAGTATATGCTTCGTGCCCTGCACAACCTAGAAAGGAACCAGAGCAGGATGGCTCTAGATTTCAACAATAAGGTTTGCCTCCGCTCTTTCATGCAAGGAGATTTGTTATTATCCCTCAGAGCACCAATGATCCTCAGCAGGAAACCACCCAAGTTAGAGCCCAAGTGGGAGGGACCTTTCATTGTTCATAAGGTTTATCCCAATGAAGCATACTCCCTGGTGACCATGGATGGTGAGCGTATAACTCCTCCCACCAATGACAAGTTCCTCAAGAAATAATTTTCCTGAGCATTTGGTCATGCACGACCTTAAACTGAATTTGGGCCTACATTCAGGCCTTTATGGTTCTGTACGACCCTAAACTGCACGCCTGTCCTACACGACGTTAAACTATATTTCGTCCCACATGATGTTAAACTGTATTTCATCTTGCACGACGTTAAACTCTATTTCTTCCCGCATGAAGTTAAACTGTGTCTTCAAGAACTATGTGTGGCTTGATTCCCATCTTTATGGGATACGTAGGACTGCCTGAACATTTAGATTTCGGGTCCATCCCCATCTCTTAGAGATCTCCCGATCTCCTGGTCACCTAGTCCCCTTTGCCTATCCCTCTCCACTAAGGGGATATATAGGTGTGGTATAGGGTTATTCCCTTCTTCACTTTGGGTTGTTGGCACCGTGCCCCCTTCTCCCAGGAATTCTCCATCTCTTGGATGCTCTCAAGATGAGCCCCTAAACCCTTTGTAATGGCTTGCCAATGTGTCAAGAGTGTTGGAACCATGGTCTTCTATGCATTATTTGGAGTATGGTTTGTGTTTTTTGTCAATACTCAGTGGAAGTTCAGAATGTGTACCAGCAAAGAGATCATACAGTTCAAGCAGACAACAGTATTGAAGGTGGCGCTGTTTCCCAGTGTTTGCCAAATTTTTGGGCCTGAAAATCGACAAATGGAGAAAAGTGTTTTTGGAAAAGATACTTGTGTGTCGTGTACTTGAAGGGGAGGAAACTTGCGCGCCATGTTTTTTTCAAGATCAGAACATGGAAAATGGAAAAGGGATTTGGGTCGCGCAAGTTTTGGGTTGGTCGTGCCAGTGACCTGCGCGTCGTGAAGAGACTTGCACGCTGATGCCTAAGAGGATTGGAAACTTGCGCTCCTGTTGTTCTTCATGATCATAACTTCAAAATATGTCAAAGGAAATTAGGTCACACAAGTATTGGTGTGTTCGCACAAGTGAGTAGCATGACAGAGGCAAGGCAGTTGGAGCTACGCATCGTGACTTGCGTGCCGTGAGGACACTTGCGCGCCACCATGCAGGGGGTCCAGTTTGCCTATAAATAGAGGACCCACCCTACTCATTTACAATGAAAATTCAAGACTTATAGGTTTTATGAGCTCTCATAGTGCAAGTGATTGAGTCGCGCAAGTGGTAGTTGGGTCGTGCAAGTAAAGGTTGTGCGTCGGTTGTTGGCTGCGCGACCAAGGCGGTTTGGGAGTTAAAGGTGCAAAGCCGTGCAAGTTTAGAGTTGAAGGACACAGTGTCGCACAAGTGTGTCGGTGTCACCTGTGCACCAATTGTGTACCGCGAAAGTGACGTGCACGTCGTTCCTGAAACTTGTGTGTTGGTCTTGGAGAAGCGCGCCAGGTGAGGTTGTTGTACGCCGGTCCTTTTGAAGCTGCATGAAAACTGGAATATTTCCCGATACCTTCGGTGAAAAGGGGAATTAGTATACGAGTTTAAGTTGGACTTCAACAGATCATCTATATTCAATAGAGGATGCATTCTTTTACAATGATGAAGAGACCTTCATGTCTATAAACAGAGTGGGACTTCACCAAAGGCAGTGAGCCAGGGGGAGTCAACGGGAGTGACCCGAGGGAAGCAGTGAGCTATCCCTGAACCTTTGTAAAGGCAGTGAGCCTGGGACAGAGTGACTATTCCTGAACCTTTGTAATCCATAACTAGTGAATATTAGTGGAATTTGTTACAACCGACAACTGGTTGGCGTATGCTTCTTGGGCGTATCCCTTAGTGGTGAACCAAGTAAAAATTGCTCTATCATCTCTTTGCATGTGAATGTTTCATTGCTGATCATATTCTTCATATAGGCTTAACGTGTTCCTACCAACTTGGGAACAAGATACTTGTTTTTAAAAGAAAAAGTTGTCACCCTGATTCACCCCTCCCCTCTCAGGGTGTCCCGGGGTCCTACAAGTGGTATCAGAGGGAGGTTGTTGGTGTTAGATCTGTCCTTTGTCGCCATGGAGAATACAGTCAATACTAGGGGAGCACCTATCTTTGATGGAAGTAATTTTCAGATTTGGCAGAACAGAATGAGATCTCATCTAAGATCTCTTGGAATGTAAGTTCTGTTCTCCACTGTGCAAGGTATACATGTCACTAATCCAATAGGCCTGGCCATGACTGATGCAGACTGGAAAATTGTTGATGCAGATGCTAAAGCACAAAATGCACTCACTGCAGCCCTTTCTGATCAGATCTATCTAAAGGTAATGAGTTTCACCTCAGAAAAATACAGGTGGGATAAACTCTAAAATATTTATTAAGGAGATAGCAAAGTGAAGGAGGAAAAATTACAAGTCATGCATAATCGGTTTGACGATCTGAAAATGCATCCATATGAGAATGCAGACACATTCTTCAATCGAATTACTGAAGTGGTTGGAGCAATTAGGGGTCTCGGCGAAGAAATAAAATACATTGATATAGTAAAGAAAATATTAAGAAGACTTCCACTCATGTACAATTCAAAGGTGTCATCTCTTGTGGAAAGAGATCTTTCCAAACTTTCTCTGGATGATCTACTGAGTAGCTTGGTAGCATATGAAATGAGAGTGAAACCTAAAGATGCTATGTCTCGTGTGAGCTATTAAATAGCATTCAATGCCATGGATAAACTGAAAATTTAAAAAGATAGTAGTGGTGAATATGACGAAGAAAAACAGATTATTTCTCTCATTGCAAAGAAGTTCCAAAAGGGAAAAGGTAAATTTAAAGGGAAGCTACCTCTCGCATGTTTTCATTGTGGAAAAGTTGGGCACATTGCCTCTCAGTGTTTAATAAAGATCAATGATGACGATAGTGAATATGAGAAAATCGAGAAGCCTTGAAAAAGATTTTTCAAAAAGAGAGACTTCAAATCTGGAAATAAAATTCAGAGGAAGAGTTTTGTCTGTGAAGAGGAAGATGAGGATACTGAATTTTGTGAAGAATAAGGGCCCGAATTTAAAATGGGAAAGCATGCTTCCATGATGGATACGGTTGAAAAGTCAGAACCCATGATCAATAAAGATATAGATAATCATATTATTTCTAATGGGGATTCAAAGACTCAAATTAAATATGATTTTTCCAAGCTTGAGAATAAATGTAAGAGATGCAATAAGTGGAAGAAAATGGTGGAAGAATCATCAGAATATGTTGATGTGCTTGAAGCAGAGATTGAACGAATAGAAGAACTAGTGAGAGTTCAGTCTTCAATCCTTGAAAGCACAGATGATGTTGTGGAACTAAAGCTTAAAATAGAAGAACAAGCAAAGGTTATAAATGACCTTTCATCCAGGCTGGAAGAGAATTCCAAGACTGTTGAGGGACTTGAGGAAGAAGTTGTTACTCTTATAAGTAAAATTGAATGTCAATCAAAGACAAATGAGGGCAAGAAGAAAATTCATTTCGGAAGATTCTCAGATGTAGAATTACTAGCAAGATCCAAGTGTGGATCAGATGGGGTTGGAAAAATCTTAAGTGATCAAAGACCCTCTTACATGGTAAATAGTGGAATTGGCTGTGAAGATGAGACATCAACTGCGGGAAGTAAAGAAATCCAAAATAAAGACAAGATAAAAGTTGAACATGCTGAAACATCACCTAAATTGATGAAAATGAAACCCTCAATCCAAACTGAAAGAAGAACTAAAAATTTTCCTCAAACTTTCAGAAATGATAGGAAGTTCAACTATTATCCCAAGGAAGAAGGCATGAGGATAAATTCAAATGAAAAGACATTTCCTCTCATGAATTGACAGTTCTGTGGTTATTTGGGCCATACCATGTCATACTGCGAAGAGGCAAGGATCTACTTGAATGGAGAAGATCTGGGAAGTCAACAAAGGAGACTGATTTCATATCCTCCATCTTATAGAATAAATATCTTCTATGGTTACTGTTTTAATTGTTCTAACTTTGGCCATAAATCTATGTATTGCAGGTAGAGGTACTATAGGAGAAATTAATACAACACTCAAAGACGGTCCAGTTTTCATCCTCTTGATGATGTTGTTCTCACAAACAGTTTTTCCCCTCTAGAAGAATATTATGGGTATGAAGAATCAGATTATGTGGAAGAAAGTATTAAATGACCATCAGTATTCTATTCTCAATCCAATATCTCATGGAAATAAAAGAAGAAGATCGAGAAATCCAATCTTGCAGAAGTAGCCCTCAAAGCTATAAAAAGCAGTAGCACATGGATCCTTGATAGTGGATGCTCTTCCCACATGATGGGAAATGATGACCTTTTGAAGAACATTGAAAAGAATGTTGATGGAACAGTTCATTTTGGTAATGATGGTGCTTTGAAAATTAAAGGCAGGGGGAATACTGCTCTCGCCAACAGAGAGATGAAGAAGACTGAAGTTCTTTATATGGACGGTCTATGCCACAATCTCCTCAGTGTAAGTCAACTCTGTGACTCAGGGCTCATAGTAACCTTAAATCAAAAAGGCTGCACTATAAAGGGAAAAATAGGGAACTCTCTTATGAAAGGCTGTAGAACGGATGGAAACTTATATCAGGTTGACAACAAAGTGAACTCCTGCTATTTTTCTATTGAAGAAGAAAACAATTTTTGGCATCAAAGGCTAGGGCACATTAACCAACAAGACATGGAAAAGATATCTAATCTGAAGATAGTCATGGATATCCCCATTCTGAAACGTGAACGGTAAAAGTCTTGTGATGCTTGCATTCGTGGAAAGCTGGTCTGTAGTTCATATCGGTCAAAGAAGAAAAGGGCATCGCATCTTCTTGATCTCATTCATACAGACGTATATGGCCCAATAAATGTTGCTGGAACCTATGGAGAAAGGTACTTCGTCCTTTTCATTGATGATTTTAGTATAATGGCCTGTGTAATGGTGATTCACAGAAAGAGACAAGTACTTGATTACATGAAAACTTATCGCTGGATTGCCGAGAATGATACTAGACGGACAATAAAAGTCCTGTGATCTGACAATGGTGGGGAATACATGTCCATTGAGTTTGAAAATTACCTAGAAAAACATGAAATACAGCATTAGGTAGCTGCTATGAGAACTCCACATCAAAATGGAGTTGTTGAGCGTCAAAATTGACAGGTCAACAATATGGCCCGGACTATGTTGATTGAGAGTGGTGTCTCTCTCCATTACTAGAAGGAAGCCATTAAAGCTGCAGTGCACATTCAGAATCGAACAGGTCTTTATATGGGAGAAACGAAGACACCATATGAATTGTGGCATGGAAGGAAGCCTTCGTTGAAATACTTTCGTGTTTTTGGAAGCAAATGTTTCATCTGGAATAAAGAAGTAAATCAAGGTAAGTTTGGAGACAATGCTGATGAATGAATTTTTCTTGGATATCCAATGAACATAAAAGCCTACAAGTGTTTCAATAAATGCTTGAGGAGGATTGTGGAAAGCAATGATGTTAAGATCATTAAAGGGAAAACCCCAAATGTTTCCAATAATACCTATGCAGATGAGATAAAAGATGATGATGAATTTGAACATTGAGTAAATACAAATACAGAAATAGAGGAAGGTGTACAAAACACTCAGGGCTCACATCAAGATGTTGACTCAGAAGAAGAATCTGAAGAAGAAACTATGGCTGGAGAGATTATGAATGAACCTCGCAAAAGAAATCGAAGAGCTGAGATTGATCCATCTAACATAATCGGGGATAGGAGTGCACCCACACAAACGAGGATGAGGAATAACACAGAATCTGCATTTCTGTCAGCCGTGGAACCATCCTCATTTGAAGAAGCTTCAAAGGATGAATCCTGGGTAAAATCCATGAATGAAGAGTTAGATCAGATTGATAAGAATCAGACAAGGGATCTTGTACAGAGACCCAAAGGTCACAATGTGATTGGTACCAAATGGATCTTCAAAAATAAGTTTGATGAGCATGGAAGCATCATCAGAAACAAGACACGACTGGTATGTAAAGGATACTCCCAGATTGAAGGCATTGATGTTGAAGAAACCTTTGCTCTAGTGGCTAGACTGGAGTCAATTAGGCTTTTCCTTTCCATGGCACTCCAAAGAGGATATAAAGTGTATCAAATGGATGTCAAGACAACATTATTGAATGGTGTACTCGAAGAAGAGGTCTACATTGAACAACCAGTGGGTTTTGTTCTGGGTACTGATGAAACAAAGGTCTACAAACTGAAGAAAGCTCTATATGGTTTGAAGCAGGCACCCTGAGCGTGGTACTCGCGGCTGGATTCGTATCTCAAGAATCTAGAATTCAAAAGAGGAGGAGTAGATCACAATCTCTATGTGAATAATTCTCCAAAAGATCAATTCATGGTTCTAGTCTATGTTGATGATATCATATTTGGTGGCAGCAGACAAAAATCAGTGGAGGAATTTTCCAATCACATGAAAACAGAATTTGAAATGTCTATGATTGGGGAGATCGCATATTTCTTGGGGCTACAAGTGATTCAAAAGAAGGAATACACTTTCATTTCTCAAGAAAAGTATGCAAGAGATCTATTGAAGAAGTTTAATATGCAAGACTCCAAACCAATGTCAACTCCGATTGCAGTTGGAACTAAACTTGGAAAGGATGAGGATGGGACCTCTGTATATCCCACCATGTATAGAAGGATCATTGGAAGCTTACTGTACCTAATAGTGACACGGCCAGATATTGTCTTTGCCACATGTCTTGCATCCCTCTTTCAGAGTAATCCAAAAGAGGAACATATGGCAGTAGTAAAAAAGAATCATGAGTTATATTCAAGGTACTCACAATTGTGGCTTATACTTTGCTGCAGGAAGAGACAGTGAATTATCAGCATTTTCTGATGCTGAATGGGGTGGTGATGTAGTGGACATAAATTCCACCAGTGGTGGAGCATTCTATATTGGGAATAAATTTGTTGGCTGGTTAAGCAAGAAATAAGAAATTACTTCTCTTAGTAATGTTGAAGCTGAATATATCTCTCCCACAAAGGCATGCACTCAACTGCTATGGATGAAGCAACAACTAACAGATATTGGTGATGAGGTGAAGCAACCAATGGTTATTTACTGTGATAACAAGAGCGCAATTGATCTTATGAATAATCATGTTCAGCATTCTCGTAAAAACATATTGAAATCAGGTATCACTTTATCAAAGAAAAAGTTGAGTAAGGAGTGATTAGAATGGACCATGTGGGAACTGATGAGCAAGTGGCTGATATTCTGACCAAGCCACTATTAGCAGCAGTGTTTGAGAAACATCGGTTGAACCTCAGTGTTCGGCCACCTCCCAGTGCATAAGGAGGTTATGAAAATCCCCTCTCCCCGTTTGTGATAACTGTTTTTATCTGTCTATGGTTGTGATGCAGGTTTATGGGGGAGATACTATCCAGGGGGAGTATGGTTTGAGCTGAATATTGAACAAATTACCGGTCTTTGGATTTATTGTCAATGGGGGAGAAAGGAATAAATTCAAGCATTGTTCAGGCATGTAATGCTCCTGTGACACGATGTGAAGGATGAGAAGGATGAGAAGGAGTACATCAGTCATGTAATGATTCTTGGGCGTCATTGAGAATCCCAAAACACTGGAACCCAACTCAATATTCCTATATTATTTTCTACACCTAGCATTGCTCACGTAGACTTAGATTGTTGGCTGAATTGATTCTTGCATTTTTGGTTTGCACATAAATGGAGATCTATTGAATTTATTTTCTGATTGACAACAAACCCAAAGGGGGAGATTGTTGGAACCATGGTCTTCTATGCATGATTCGGAGTATGGTTTCTATTTGTTGTCAATACTCAGTGGAAGTTCAGAATGTGTACCAGCAAAGAGATCATACAGTTCAAGCAGACAACAGTATTGAAGGTGGCGCTATTTCCCAGTGTTTGCCAAATTTTTGGGCCTAAAAATTGAAAAATGGAGAAAAGTGTTTTTGGAAAAGATACTTGTGTGTAGTGTACTTTAAGGGGAGGAAACTTGCGCACCATATGTTTTTCAAGATAAGAACATGTAAAAATGGAAAAGGGATTTGGGTCGCGCAAGTTTTGGGCTGGTCACGCCAATGACCTGCGCACCGTGAAGAGACTTGTGTGTCGATGCCTAGGAGTATTGGAAACTTGCGCGCCTGTTGTTCTTCATGATCAGAAATTCAAAATATGGAAAAGGAAATTAGGTTACGCAATTATTGGTGTGTTCACACAAGTGAGTAGCGTGACAGAGGCAAGGCATTTGGAGCTGCGCGCCGTGACTTGCGCGCTGTGAGGACACTTGCGTTCCGTGAGGACACTTGCGCGCCACCGTGCAGGGGGTCCAGTTTTCCTATAAATAGAGGACCCCCACTCCTCATTTACAATGAAAATTCAAGACTTAGAGGTTTTCTGAGCTCTCATCACGAAAGTGGTTGAGTCGCGCAAGTGGTAGTTGGGTCGTTCAAGTAAAGGTTGCGCGCCGGTTGTTGGATGCGCGACCAAGGCGGTTTGGGAGTTAAAGGTGAAAAGCCGCGCAAGTTTAGAGTTGAAGGACACAGTGTCGCACAAGTGTGTTGGTGTCACCTGTACGCTGATTTTGTACCACGCAAGTGACTTGCACGTCGTTCTTGAAACTTATGCACCAGTCTTGGAGAAGCACGCCAGGTGAGGTTGTTGTGCACCGGTCCTTTTGAAGCTGCACGAAAACTGGAAGATTGCTCGATACCTTCGGTGCAAAGGGGAATTAGTATAAGAGTTTAAGTTGGACTTCAACAGATCATCTATATTCAACAGAGGATGCATTATTTTACAATTATGAAGAGACCTTCACGTCTATAAACTGAGTGGGACTTCACCAAAGGCAGTGAGCTAGGGGGAGTCAATGGGAGTGACCCGAGGGAAGTAGTGAGCTATCCCTGAACATTTTTAAAGGCAGTGACCCTGGGACAGAGTGACTGTTCCCGAAACTTTGTAATCCACAACTAGTGAAGATTAGTGGAATTTGTTACGACCGACAACTTGTCGGCGTATGCTCCTTGGGCATAGCCCTTAGTGATGAACCAAGTAAAAATTGCTCTGTCATCTCTTTGCATGTGAATATTTCATTGTTGATCATATTCTTTATACAGGTTTAACGTGTTCCTACCAACGTGCGAACAAGATCCTTATTTTTAAAAGAAAAATTTGTCACCCGGATTCACCCTTCCCCTATCAGGGTGTCCTTGGGTCCTACAAGTGGTATCAGAGGGAGGTTGCTGGTGTTAGATTTGTCCTTTATCACCATGGAGAATACAGTCAATACTAGGGGAGTACCTATCTTCGATGGAAGTAATTTTCAGATTTGGAATAACAGAATGAGATCTCATCTAAGATCCCTTGGAATGGAAGTTCTGTTCTTCACTGTGCAAGGTATACATGTCACTAATCCAACAGGGATGGCCATGACTGATGCAGACAGGAAAATTCTTGATGCAGATGCTAAAGCACAAAATGCACTCACTACATCCCTTTCTGATCAGATCTATCTAAAGGTAATGAGTTTCACCTCAGAAAAATACATGTGGGATAAACTCGAAAATATTTATGAAGGAGATAGAAAATTGAAGGAGGCAAAATTACAAGTCATGCACAATCGATTCGATGATCTGAAAATGCATCCAGAGGAGAATGCAGACACATTCTTCAATTGAATTACTGAAGTGGTTGGAGCAATTAGGGGTCTCGGCAAAGAAATAAAAGACATTGATATAGTAAAGAAAATATTAAGAAGACTTCCACACATGTACAATGCAAAGGTGTCAGCCCTTGAGGAAAGAGATCTTTCCAAACTTTCTCTGGATGATCTACTGAGCAGCTTGGTAGCATATGAAATGAGAGTGAAACCAGAAGATGCTACGTCTCGTGTGAGCAAGGAAATGGCATTCAAGTCCATGGATAAACTGAAATTTTCAAAAGATAATAGTGGTGAAGATGACGAAGAAAAAGATATTTTTTCTCTCATTGCAAAGAAGTTCCAGAAGGGAAAAGGGAAATTTAAAGGGAAGTTACCTCTCACATGTTTTTGTTGTGGAAAAGTTGGGCACATTGCCTCTCAGTGTTTAAGAAAGATCAATGATGAAGATAGTAAATATGAGAACATCGAGAATCCTTGAAAAAGATTTTTCAAAAAGAGAGACTTCAAATCTGGAAAGAAAATTCAGAGGAAGAGTTTTGTCTGTGAAGAGGAAGATGAGGATACTGAATTTTTTGAAGAAGAAGAACCCGAATTTAAAACAGGAAAGCATGCTTCCATGATGGCTACGGTTGAAAAGTCAGAACCCATGATCAATAAAGACAGAGATAATCAGATTATTTCTAATGGGGATTCAAAGACTCAAATTAAAAATGCTTTTTCCAAGCTTGAGAATAAATGTAAGAGATGCAATAAGTGGAAGGAAATGGTGGAAGAATCATCAGAATATGTTGATGAGCTTGAAGCAGAGATTGAACGACTAGAAGAACTAGTGAGAGTTCAGTATTCAATCCTTGAAAGAACAGATGATGTTGTGGAACTAAAGCTTAAAATAGAAGAACAAGAAAAGGTTATAAATGACCTTTCATCCAGACTAGAAGAGAAGTCCAAGGCTGTTGAGGGACTTAAGGAAGAAGTTGTTACTCTTAGAAGTAAAATTGAATGTCAATCAATGACAAATGAGGGCAAGAAGAAAATTCATTTCGGAAGATTCTATGATGCAGAATTACTAGCAAGAGCTAAGTGTGGATCAGATGGGGTTGGAAAAATCTTAAGTTATCAAAGACCCACTTGCATAGGAAAGAGTGGAATTGGTTGTGAAGCTGAGACATCAACTACAGGAAGTAAAGAAAGCCAAAAGAAAGACAAGATGAAATATGAACATGCTGAAACACCACCTAAAATACTGAAAAAGAAACCCTCAATCCAAACTAAAAGAAGAACTGAAAATTTTCCTCAAACTTTTAGAAATTATAGGAAGTTCAACTATTATCCCAAGGAAGAAGGAATGAGGAGAAATTCAAGTGAATAGACATTTCCTCTCATGAAGTGTCAGTTCTGTGGTTATCTGGGCCATACCATGTCATACTGCGAATAGGCAAGGAGCTACTTGAATGGAAAAGATCTGGGAAGTCAAAAAAGGAGACCGATTTCATATCCTTTATCTTATAGAATAAATTGCTTATGTAGTTACTATTTTAACTGTTCTAACTTTGGCCATAAATCTATGTATTGCAGGAAGACGTATGATAGGAGAAATCCATACAACACTCAAAGACGGGCTAGTTTTCATCCTCCTGATGATGTTTTTCTCACAAACAGTTTTTCCCCTATGGAATAAGATTATGGGCATGAAGAATCATATTATGTGGAAGAAAGTATTAAACGACCATCAGTATCCTATTCTCAATCCAATATCTCATGGAAAGAAAAGAAGAAGATCGAGAAATACAATCTTGCAGAAGTAGCCCTCAAAGCTATAAAGAGTAGCAGCACATGGATCCTTGATAGTGGATTCTCTTCCCACATGACGGGAAATGATGACCTTTTGAAGAACATTGAAAAGAAGGTTGATGGAACAGTTCGGTTTGGTAATGATGGTTCTTTGAAGATTAAAGGCAGTGGGAATACTGATCTCACCAACGGAGAGCTGAAGAATACTGAAGTTCTTTATGTGGATGGTCTATGCCACAATCTCCTCAGTGTAATTCAACTCTGTTACTCAGGGCTCATAGTAACCTTCAATCAAAAATACTGCACTATAAAGGGAAAAACAGGGAACTCTCTTATGAAAGCCTGTAGAATGGATGGAAACTTATATCAGGTTGACAGCAAAGTGAACTCCTGCTATTTGTCTATTGAAGAAGAAACCAATTTGTGGCATCGAAGGCTGTGGCACATTAACCAAAAAGACATGGAAAATATATCCAAGATGAAGATAGTCATGGATATACCCATTCTGAAATGTGAACGAGAAAATTCTTGTGATGTTTGCATTCGTGGAAAGTTGGTTTGTAGTTCATATCGGCCAAAGAAGAAAAGGGAATCGCATCTTCTTGATCTCATTAATACAGACGTTTGTGGCCCAATAAATGTTGCTGGAACCTATGGAGAAAGGTACTTCGTCCTTTTCATTGATTATTTTAGTAGAATGGCTTGTGTAATGGTGATTCACAAAAAGCAACAAGTACTTGATTACATGAAAACTTATCACCGGATTGCCGAGCATGATACTGGATGGACAATAAAAGTCCTGCGATCTGACAATGGAGGGGAATACACGTCCATTGAGTTTGAAAATTACCTAGAAAAACATGGAATATAGCATGAGGTAGCTGCTGTGAGAACTCCACAACAAAATGGAGTTGTTGAGCGTCAGAATCGATAGGTCAACAATATGGACAGGACTATGCTGATCGAGAGTGGTATCTCTCACCATTACTGGAAGGAAGCTGTGGAAGTTGTAGTGCACATTCAAAATCGAATAGGGCTTTATATGGGAGAAACGAAGACACCATATGAATTGTGTCATGGAAGGAAGCCTTCATTGAAATACTTTCGTGTTTTTGGAAGCAAATGTTTCATCCGGAATAAAGAAAAAAATCAAGGTAAGTTTGGAGACAATGCTGATGAAGGAATTTTTCTTGGATATCCAATGAACATCAAAGCCTACAAGTGTTTCAATAAATGCTTGAAGAGGATTTTGGAAAGCAATGATGTTAAGATCATTGAAGGAAAAACCCCAAATGCTTCCAATAATACCTATGCTGATGAGATAGAAGATGATGATGAATTTGAACATGGAGTAAATACAAATACAGAAATAGAGGAAGGTGTACAAAACACTCAGGGATCACATCCAGATGTTGACTCAAAAGAATAATCTGAAGAAGAAACTATGGCTGGAGAGATTGTGACTGAACCTCACAGAAGAAATCGAAGAGCTGAGATTGATCCATCTAACATAATGGGAGAAAGGAGTGAAGCCACAAAAACAAGGAGGATGAGGAATAACACAGAATCCGCATTTCTGTCATCTATGGAGCCATCCTCATTTGAAGAATCTGCAAAGGATGAATCATGGGTAAAATCCATGAATGAAGAGTTAGATCAAATTGATAAGAATCAGACATGGGATCTTGTCCAGAGACCCAAAGGTCACAATGTGATTGGTACCAAATGGATCTTCAAAAATAAGTTTTATGATCATGGAAGCATCATCAGAAACAAGGCACGACTGGTGTGTAAAGGATACTCCCAGATTGAAGGCATTGATGTTGAAGAAACATTTTCTCCAGTGGCTAGACTGGAGTCAATTAGGCTTTTCCTTGCCATGGCACTCCAAAGAGGATATAAAGTGTATCAAATGGATGTCAAGGCAGCGTTATTGAATGGTGTACTCGAAGAAGAGTTCTACATTGAACAACTAGTGGGTTTTGTTCTGGGTACTGATGAAACAAAGGTCTGCAAACTGAAGAAATCTCTATATGGTTTGAAGCAGTAACCACGGTCATGGTACTCGCAGCTGGATTCGTATCTCAAGAATCTAGAATTCAAAAGAGGAGGAGTAGATCACAATATCTATGTGAAGAATTCTCCAAAAGATAAATTCATGGTTCTAGTCTATATTGATGACATGATATTTGGTGGCAGCAGACAGAAATCAGTGGACAAATTTTCCAATCACATGAAATCAGAATTTGAAATGTCTATGATTGGGGAGCTCACATATTTCTTGGGGCTGTAAGTGATTCAAAATAAATAATACACTTTCATTTCTCAAGAAGTATGCAAGAGAGATGTTGAAGAATTTTAATATTCAAGACTCCAAACCAATGTCAAATCTGATTGCAGTTGGAACTAAACTTGGAAAGGATGAGGATGGGACCTCTGTAGATCCCACCATGTACAAAAGGATCATTGGAATCTTATTGTACCTAACATCAACACGGCCATATATTGTCTTTGCCACATGTATTGCGTCCCGCTTTCAGAGTAATCCAAAAGAGGAACATATGGAAGCAGTAAAAAGAATCATGAGGTATATTCAAGGTACTCACAATTGTGGCTTATACTTTGCTGCAGGAAGAGATAGTGAATTATCAGCATTTTCTAATGCTGACTGGGCTGGTGATGTAGTGTACAGAAATTCCACCAGTGGTGGAGCATTCTATATTGGGAATAAATGTGTTGGATGGTTAAGAAAGAAACAAGAAAGTACTTCTCTTATTACTGTTGAAGCTGAATATATCTCTCCCACAAAGGCATGCACTCAACTTTTATGGATGAAGCAACAACTAACAAACATTGGTGATGAGGTGAAGAAACCAATGGTTATTTACTGTGATAACAAGATCGTAATTTATATTATGAAGAATCCTGTTCAACATTCCCGTACAAAACATATTGAAATCAGGTATCACTTTATCAAAGAAAAAGTTGAGTAAGGAGTGATTAGAATGGAACATGTGGGAACTGATGAGAAAGTGGCTGATATTCTAACCAAGCCACTGTTAGCAGCAGTGTTTGAGAAACATCGGTTAAACCTCAGTGTTCAGCCACCTCCCAGTGCATAAAGAGGTTACGAAAATCCCCTCTCCCCATTTGTGATAACTATTTTTATCTGTTTATGGCTGTGATGCAGGTTTATGGGGGAGATACTATCCAGGGGGGGTATGGTTTGAGCTGAACATTGAACAAATTACCAGTCTTTGGATTTATTGTCAATGGGGGAGAAAGGAATAAATTCAAGCATTGTTCAGGCATGTAATGCTCCTGTGACACGATACGAAGGATGAGAAGGAATACATCAGTCATGTAATGCTTCTTGGGCATCATTGAGAATCCCAAAACACTGGAACCCAATTCAAGCTTCCTCTCTTGTTTTCTACACCGATCATTGTTCACGTAGACTTAGAGTGTTGGCTGAATTGATTCTTGCGTTTTTGGTTTGCACATAAATGGAGATCTATTGAATTTATTTTATGATTGCCAACAAACCCAGAGGGGGAGATTGTAGGAACCATGGTCTTCTATGCATGATTTGGTGTATAGTTTGTGTTTGTTGTCAATCCTTATTGGAAGTTCAGAATGTGTACCAGCAAGGAGATCATACAGTTCAAGCAGACAGCAGTATTGAAGGTGGCGTCGTTTCCTAGTGTTTGCCAAATTTTTGGGCCTCAAAATTAACAAATGGAGAAAAGTGTTTTTGGAAAAGATACTTGTGCTCCGTGTACTTGAAGGTGAGGAAACTTGCGCACCATATTTTTTTCAATATTAGAACATGGAAAAATGGCAAATGTATTTGGGTCGCGCAAGTTTTGGGTTGGTCGTGCAAGTGACCTACGCACCGTGAAGAGACTTGTGCGCCAATGCCTAGGAGGATTGGAAACATGAACGCCGGTTATTCTTCATGATCAGAACTTCAAAATATTGCAAAGTAAAGTAGGTCACGCAAGTATTGGTGTGTTCGCGCAAGTGAGTAGTGCGACAGAGGCAAGGCAGTTGGAGCTGCGCACCGTGACTTGCGCGTCGTGAGGACACTTGTGCGCCACCGCGTAGGGGGTCCACTTTTCCTATAAATAGAGGACCCCACCTCCTCATTTACAACGAAAATTAAAGACTTAGAGGTTTTCTGATCTCTCATCGTGCAATTGGTTGAGTCGTGCAAGTGGTAGTTGGGTCGTGCAAGTAAAGGCTATGCGCCAGTTGTTGGTTGCGCGACCAAGGTGGTTTGGGAGTTAAAGGTGCAGAGCCGAGCAAGTTTAGAGTTGAAGGACATAGTGTCGTGCAAGTGTGTTGGTGTCGCCTGTGCGCCAATTTTGTACCACGCAAGTGAATTGTGCACCGTTCTTGAAACTTGCGTGCCGGTATTGGAGAAGCGCGCCAGGTGAGGTTGTTGTACGCCGGTCCTTTTGAAGCTGCCTGAAAACTAGAAGATTGCCCGATACCTTTGGTGCAAAGGGTAATTAGTATATGAGTTTAATTTGGACTTCAACAGAGCATCTACATTCAATAGAGGATGCATTCTTTTTCAATTATTAAGAGACCTTCACGTCTATAAACTAAGTGGGACTTCACCAAAGGCAGTGATCCAGGGGGAGTCAACAGGAGTGACCTGAGGGAAGAAGTGAGCTATCCTTGAACCTTTGTAAAGGCAGTGAGCCTGGGACAGAGTGACTGTTCTCGAACCTTTGTAATCCACAACCAGTAAAGATTAGTGGAATTTGGTACGAATGACAAATTGTTGGTGTATGCTCCTTGGATGTATCCCTTAGTGGTGAACCAAGTAAAAATTTCTTTGTCGTCTCTTTGCATGTGAATGTTTCATTGTTGATCATATTCTTCATACAGGTTTAACGCGTTCCTACCAACGTGGGAACAAGATCCTTGTTTTTAAAAGAAAAATTTGTCACCCTGATTCACCCCTCCCCTCTCAGGGTGTCCCAGGGTCCAACAAAGAGTACTCTGGTCTAGGACCTAGAGTGTCGGATTCAACTTCGGAAAGCTTCCATCCACTTGTCAAGCTTCATGTTCCCCTTCATTTGGGCCCCTGTTATCTTTCACAGCCGAAGGGACCCCCAAAAAATGGCATGGATACTACGCCTAAGGGCTCTCCTACTATTACGGGCCAATGCCCCCAAGGGTTTCAGGCAACAAATTAATACAAATCCCATGTTGCGAACATGTTTAGTGGTCGATACTCATTTGTTTGTCCCCATTTTAGGCTAATGTGATAGGATGTTGTGTTGCGAACATGGTCAGCAGTAATCCTCCATCATCATGCCAGCCCTTTTGGGACTTGAATGTTCGTTACATGATTCGCATTATGTTTCACTCACATCATGTTCAGGTGGAATCTCGACACTCTTCACACTATCCCTCAATGCACCTCTGCACGTCAGGAAGACAAAGCTACAATACGGCATCTCTCAGGGAACCTGTGATCCGAGTGCTAAGACTATAAGCCGATATCTTCTCTAAGAGCTATGCACAGCTTGACCCTCATCCTGATGGGATATGCGGGTTCACCCGGACATTTAATTATGGGTTCAGCTCAGCTGGAATCTAGCATCTCTTTCCCCTTATCCTCTGACCCTCGCTGGCCCCTTGGCCTGAGGCTCCTTTCCCGGAGTTGCGCACGGTGGTGATTTGGACCTTGTCCTCATTCACGTCGGGTATTCTTTCTCGCGTCATGTGAATTCCTATAGGTCCAAGCCATATGACCTTAAACTATGTTGTCGGGTCCAATCACATGACCCTGAACTGTGATAATATCGTTCTGGCTGCATGACGGAAAATGGAACTACATTGTGATGGCCTCATCATAGGGGACATCACATTGGGTATCGGTCATTTACCATTGTCAATGCCTGTATACGGATTGATTCTTGTGGTGATTCTAGGAATTTCTATCCTAGGCTGGTAGCTTCACAAAAAAACCATTCACCTTAAAGGACAAAGAAGATACATCAAATGCTACTTATTTTGGTACGAGGGCTAGACCCGCATGTCCCTTTCATCCTTTTCACTGGTACCTTACCAGGATCCTTTCTATAACTATGTATGGCTTGATTCCCATCCTTATGGGATACATAGGAATACTCGGGCACTCCCCCACGGGCCCAGATAACCTTTCAGGTTCGGTCCCTTAACCTGAACACTCCCCCAAGGAACACATGGTGAGTTGGAATTATGTGCTCATTCACGTCGGGTTTCGTAATCACCTTACCATGTGCCTCTTACACGTCTTGTTGATCCTTGGTCTGAGTTCTAAGACCTTAAACTAATACCCTTTCAAGAACTACGTATGTATTGATTCCCATCCTTATGGGATATATAGGAATGCCCAAACATTTCGTCTTGGGTCCATCCCCGAGAATCACAAATCCCATATCTCCTCACTGTCGTCCCCTTAGCCTGACCTCTTGGGGAGTTGTGTAACTGCAGTATTTTCCCAGAACAAGTTCGGGGTGCCCCATGATGACATTGGGAAGTGACGGTTCCCTCACCAGAGAGGTCCTATCTAAAAGTAGGGATGATCCATAATTAGACTGATGTGTCCGCCTAATGTGCCTCCACCACAGTGGCATAATCTTGGGAGTGTTGGATTCTGTTCGAACAAACCACCACTTCACTTTCCACACTTTTCATATGCATTTATTCTGATTTTCATCCTCTTTCACATTTTAAGGTACCCCCTAACAGTATAGATGCTTGACATATGGTCAGCCTGCTGTCATGGGCCAACATTCTGGAAGAATAATCACATTTGAAGGGACCCCCTAACAGTATGGATGCTCGACCTATGGTCTGCCTACTGTCTTGGGCCAATGTTATAGAAGACCGATCGACAATATTTGAGTTAGGTCCCATGTTGAGAACATGGTCAGCGGTCGACCCTCATTTATTGTCCCCATTTCAGGATAATGCAATAGGGATGCTGTTTTTCGAACATGATCAACAGTCATCCTTTATTTCCACACCCATCCCATAGTGTTTCAAATTTGGGTAACGTGACTCACATTTTTCATTCCCCTATGTTTGGACTGATTCCAATTCCCCTGGAATTTCCCTGCTTGTGTTCTAGAGCACATTGAGAAGACGATACATCGATCGGTCTGAGGCCATCTTCCTTTGATTAGGCCTCCTTATTCTCCTCGAGAATCTGGGTTAAAATTTTGAATGCCTGAAGCTTGGTTAATGCTCCCACGATCAAACGAAGTGATAGTACGAACCTCCTTTTCTTCTCACGGCCCACGTGAGCTTAGGAATGGATTGTTATTTATTTTGAGATTATGGTAGAGCATGTTAAACCAAGGGACAAGTAAATAAATTTGTCTATACATACAGTTCAAAAGAACAAGAAGTAGTAAGGTGAGATAAGTTTATGGGTTTGGCCAAAACAGGGCCCCTAAGGGTCGGCTTCTTGGATAGATATCTCCAATATTGCCACCTTTTCGCTGGTGGCCTCCAAGACTACCTCCCATCCCCTGAGGACCCTTTCTTCATTGGTGGTCGTGGAGCGTAGCTCGCTAACCCTGGACCGTGCCCGCGCCTGTTCAGTCTGGAGATCAGTTATCTGGCGACTCGCTTCCACAAGTTGTTCTTGGGCATCTGCCAGCTGAGCCCTCAACTTCTCCACGAGCTCAGAGTAGTTTGCGATGAATATCTCCTATTCTTTTTACTTCTCCTTCAGGCGTTGGACCTCCTGCTCCGCCCTCATAAGTTCCCGGGTACTCCCCGTCTCCTCCCGACACTAGGTGACGTCGGCGCGCAGGCTGCTCTCACGCATCTTCTCAGCCATGTAATCACGGACCGTCAGGTGAAGGCGTTGAGAATCCTCCCCTACAGCACACAAGAAGCACAGCCAGGTGTGGAGTAACCCCATCTGCTTCAACCATTCTGACTGGGGATGATTGAGAAAATGTCGGATGCACTTCCATCCCTTGTGTCGCTTCATTTGACTCTCCTCGACCGCTTTCGAATATGAATCATCAATTTCTTCAGGATCAGCGGGACAATAGACAGGGAAGATAGCCAATAGGGCAGTGGCAGGGTCTTCCTCAGAGATTCCTCCCAGGGGAATAGGCTCCTCAGCATCTGGGTGACCTTCCTCTCTCTCCTCTATCCTGGTGGCACCCTCGTCGACTTCCGGCCCTTCCCCGATAGCAGCGCCACTGGTGTCCGCTGCTCCTTTCTCACCAATTGTCGGGGCCAACTCAGTTTGGGAGGCATGTTCTGGTTGGGTTGGTTTGTTCTCCATCGGCACGCTTGCGGATGGTCCGAGCTCAGTGGCCCGACGAGCCTCCAGCGTTTTGATCACTGTACAGACAAGGATCACCCTAAACAGTTGAGTCCTCCGACAGTAAGTACCGGCGTCAGAACAAGGGACTTACAGGAACCCAAGGAATCAACCTCTAGTGCTCTAGCCACTATAGGATCTGTCATGGAGGGGGATCCCTCAACCCTTGTCAATTCAATAATGGGCGTCGGTACCCCACCTTTCCCCATTGGTGCTTCCTCCCCTCCTTCAACTGGAGACGCTTGATCAGTGCCGATGTGCTCCTGAGTAAGATAAAGAAGGTGGGTTAAGGATTTAAAAGGAAAGAGAATACAGGAGAAGATAAGGGTTGAATCATACCTCGAGTATCTTGGTTACATCCATATCGGAGCCAACAATCTCACCACTCTCCCGGATACTCCCTTGTTGGGACGCCCCCTAAGACCCTTCACCTTCGTGCTCCTCTTCTCCTTCACCTTCCCCTTCCCCTTCTGCTTCCTCTCCTACCTCTCCACCCTCCGACTCATCATTGTCATCTTCCCCCAATGGCATACTTTCTGGATCATGCTTCTAGCTGAGCATCACTTTCACCAAGAGAGGTGGCTCCACACGCTGACCCCATAGGCGTGCGTATGTGTCCATGGCTGTTAGATATGCATGTCGTCGTTAGAAGTTCACAATGTCAGTGGCTCAGAAAAGACCAGCTTCTGGAAGCTGGATATCGTCTCGCACTATATTCTGCTAGAGGGATTCAGTACTCATTGACTACCGCAGGGTTAGCCAGGCCGACCATAGTGCAGGGAAGATCGCGTCATGGGAAGGTTGAAGCAGGTATCTTATTTTCTTCCCAGGAGGTTCTCTGGCCGCTCTGTGGGATGATCCTCCTCCAGGCGATGAGGGTACGGCCACGCCATCCGATGCCCCCGCTTCTGAGGTCCTTGCCTGGGTGGGGCCCATTACCTGAGGTGCTTTTGGTTCTCCCCCTTTAGTGGCACCCTGCCTGCTCTCTTGCCGCCGAGGTTCCGCACTAGCGACTTTGAGCTGCCGAACTCGCTTCCGCAGAAGCCCCTCATGGTATGCTATGGTCCAATGTTCATTATACTCGGTTGATAGGCCAATGTTGACCCCGGTGGGAGGAAAGGTGACGATGACTCTAGAGCCGTAAGTTGTGAACATCAGCCATAGCTGACGAAGAACACAGGAATTCCTCTCCTCCTGGAAGTCTGTGTATACTCTCTTTGGAATTCTCTGGAGGCACCCAAACTTCCTAGAGAACCTAGATGGCATATAAGGCTCACAAAAAATCTTTCCATCAATCCAGGCCACAAACACCCTACCTCTGATGCTCTAGAAGTACTTCTTCTGCTCCAGTGAGCCTTACCCATCGTCTATCAACTGACCAGTTGGGGTGGGGAATGGGATGAAGGTGAAGTTGGCATGGTTACCAATCCTGATCTGTACTCCCTCCTTATTGAGCATAATCCGCATGACCCTATAAATATTCAGCAGAGAGGGTCGCAGGCCATTTCCCAGAGGACGGATGGCATTTGGGAAGGTGTATCCACTGAAGTGAGCCGAAACCCAGCCATGGAGGATCTGGAAGGGGCCACATACTCTCCTAGGTGACCCCCCTCTCGATATGCATCCCAAGATGTCGTACAGCCGAGCCAGCATGGGGACCCCCAGGTTGAACTTATTGTTGGAAGCCATGATGCCATCCATCACCAGAGCTGCTGGACAGACGCCCATCCTTATGTCCCGCACCGGAAAGATCCATCTACTCAGGAATGTGGTGAGGAATCCGGTATATGTAACATTCGGGTCTCGTGCCTCATTTATGTTGTAGCCCCATGATTGTTATTGCCCCCCCTCCAGGATCCTCCAGTATGATCCATTCTTGCTCCTCTGAGTCGCGTTTGGACAATGTTTTCCCCACCCTGTCATCTTGACTTCTGGATTCTTCTCCAGGAACAGGCTAAACCAATCCTTGTAGGCGATATCCTTCAGGAATTCCTTGACCCCCAACTTCTGCTTTGCCAGCTCCAGTAGGCGCCACGTCAGTATGGGGGTTCGAGACCTGTCACCCCAGATGTTCATCAGCGGGATAAATTCGTCATATTGATGTCCCTCCAAAGGGATGCCTCTGATGCAGTGGATGTCCCATAGACTGATGTCAACTTTTCCATGGTGCAAATGGAATGTGTTGGTATCAGGGGACCACCAGGTGAACAGCTCAGGCCCAAGCTCAGGCTGGCGGTTGAAGTGGAACTACGATGTCCACACCGCCTCAAACAGACCAATGTGTCGCAGCTCAGCCCCAAATTGGTCACATGTATGGCGAACCCAGTACGCCCAGGCCCACTCACTGGTGAATTTGCCTCCGAACCGCAGGTCCCAGTCCTGCAGCCAACCTTTGTTCTTGTTAGTGATGCTCTGACAGAAGGTGCTCACGTAGAGGTCTGGTGAGCTCTCCGCAATAGGATCACCCCCAGCAATGGTCCTAGTCCTGGGGTTCAGGGCATAGACGTCCATATACCTAGTTTCTCTGACAGGATGACCGTTGTTGGTGATTTTTTATCGAGGAAGGTCATCTTCGCAGGTCACCCATGATCCCGGCGTATCAACCACGAAACCCAGAAGGGGCACCTCATCCAGAATGTCGAAGTCCCACAGCAGAAAATTGTCAGACAAGGCATACTCTTTCTGGGCGGGGGTTAGCATGTTGAAGAGGTTGTGGTTATTGGAGAAGACCCTCTTTGCGCCATAAACCTCTGGGTTCACAACCATTTCAGCTCTACGAGGAGTGGATTTCCTCTCATCAGCCCGGTTCGCGGCCATCCTCTTCTGATCAAGTGTTTCGGAAGTGTTGCGTGAAATCTAGGAGGCTGGCACGAAATATGAGAGCATGCCGCGTAAAATCAGTGGATATCGCGAAATATCAGGTTGTGGTGCGAAAAACCTCAAGTTGGCGCGTAAAATGCCACCAAATCTCAGAGGAATTACGCGCTGCCCAAGCAATTTTTTCGCGCGGGAGCGGAAGAAATTTCGCGCGTGATAGCTCAAAGCTTATCGCGCGAGAAAAGTCGTACCGAGCATGGGACCCTCGGCTACTTTTATATGCTAATCCTGGGTTTCGTGCCCACACGAAAAGTGGATTCCGCGCCCAGCTGATTTTTACACGCCGCTCGAAACTTTTCCGCATAGGGGACCTATGAAGCCCTGCATTTCGGCATTTCCCTCGGAATCTGATCGTTGTGACCCCTCACCGATCCAATTTCGGGGGGGTGGAATTTGTAGATGATGAAAAGTTCTTAAGTGTTAGAGAAAGTTTCGAAATGAAAAATCAAAGTCATATTTGGACCCAAAGACCTGGTCTAAGGGGTCGAGAGGTGTTGCGTGAAAACAATGGAAAAGTTCATGAAAACAAATTTGTCCCGCGCGAAAAGTACCGGGATTCGCGAAGAGTCCCGGCGCCGACGTGAAATAATTTCCCGCCTGCGCCCCGCGCGGTTGACATTTCGCACCGCCTGCTCTATCATGTAATAAATTATGGGCCGACCTATATTTCGTGCCCCAGGTCTCCTATAAATAGAAGGTGACCCCCTTCCTTTTCGGGGCTGACGAATCTGAACCGGCTCTCGTGCGCGTAATCGGCCTTCTGCACACGCGCAATATGGCCTTCAGGTACAGTTCTTTTCGCACCCAGTCGCCCTGCGGTCCGCCTTTACACAAGACCCCCTTTGGCTTAGACTGAATTCCAATACCTTCGGGGTCTGCCCTTGTGTGTAATTCCTTTCATTGCGCACAGGCCGGCCAATTGTGCGCAATTCCTTCCATTGCGCGCGCCCCTCATCCTTGCGTGCGGCCTCTGTCCCTTGCGCACAATTCCCTCTCCTTTCACACAAAGCCACTGACCCCCCCCCCCATTTCACACAATCATCGTCGATTTCGCACCAACCCAATTCTTTTCACACCAGGCCCCTTTATTTCACGCAAGCCTCAAGGGCTGCGTGCAATTCACCAGGGCCCTTCACCTCGGTGCTTCCTGGTTGCCCCCCCTTTTGCGCGAATGCCTGATGCCCTTCTTCTGGGTGCCATTCGCAGGTGTCTTGTGCACCCTGGTCATCCGCATCACACATGTTTTTCCCATACAACCTTCTAGTCTTATATGAAGTAACTTCAAGGTCCCTTGGACAATTCTTCCCGTTGCGTTGCTTCATCTCATGCTTCTTCGCATAGGCACGCTGATGGCTATTGCTTCTTCGCATAGTCACGCTAATGTGGAACCCTTGATGGTTCTCTCTGCAACACCCCCTCGCCACGGCCTTGCCAATGCCTTCCCTCCCACAAGGGTAGGGGATACTGGTTATGTAAGTCCTAGGGGTGTGGAGCGAACCCACCTCGTCTGATCTACAGGACGTTAAACTGCCAAACACCTCATCCTCAACACATGATGTTAAACTGTGACCTGACCCCATTCCTCGCACGTAGGGTCCCCCCACCTTGGACATTCTCCACGCCCACTCATCTCCAAGGGGATGGGATCATCCCTAACAGGGAGTGATATCCTTCTTATTGGAGTGGCGTTTGTCCGCGGGGAAGGGCAGCCACCTTGGTGTAAGCCCCTAGCTTTTCTTGCAGGAGGCAGCACCCCTGCTCCTCCTCACTTCCTCAGTGCCAGGGCCAACAGAGGGTGTGATAGGGAATGGGGATCCTCCTTTCTTCGGTCTCGAATCCCTCTCCTGCTGCACTTTGTCACTCTCAGGCCTCCATCCTGGAGTAAGTCCCGGCACCATGGGCTGCTCAACGCATAAGCCCCTCTTCGTTTCCCACAGACGCACCCTTTGCAACGTGATTGTTATGTCTCTGCTATCTCTTGTTTTTCACACCAAGCATGACTCCTGTGAGCTTAAAGTAAGCACCGACCATGACACACCTTGGTCCGCATCAAAGCGTAAGCCCCAAATGCCCTCATCCGAGATGCAGGATGTTAAACTACTAGGCACCCCTGTCCCGCATGACATTAAACTGTATCCACCTTGGGCCTCCTCAGAGCGTAAGCCCCAAACGCCCTCGTCCGTGCTGCAGGACGTTAAACTAACAAGCACCCCCATCCCGCATGGCGTTAAATTGTACACCCGAACTACGGGTACTTTGATCTATGCTAAGGCATGGTACGTAGGAAGCCTCCACGAGGTTCAAGCCCCACCGCCTTGGGCTGCCTCAGAGTGTAAGCCCCAACCATCCCGAACTATGAGTACTTTGATCCATGATAAGGCATGGTACGTAGGAAACCTCCTTGAGGTTCAAGCCCATCACCCATTGGTCGCTCCGACCCCATTCACGTCGGTTCACCAAACACCTTGGGCCACCTTAGAGTGTAAGCCCCAATCCATAACCTTGGGCCGCCTCAGAGTGTAAGCCCCAACCATCCCGAACTATGGGAACTTTGATCTGTTCTAAGGCATGGTACGTAGGAAGACTTCATGAGGTTCAATCCCACCACCCGATCGTTCCTTCACGTCAGGTTCGCCCTCGTCCCGCATGATGTTAACCTGTATACCCGAACTATGGGGACTTTGATCCATGTCAAGGCATAGTATGTAGGAAGTCTCCACGGGGTTCAAGCCCACCATCCATTAGTACCCCAGGTTCACCTTCACGTCAGTTTACTTACCCCTTGGGTCGCCTCAGAGTGTAAGCCCCAGACGCCACTTGAACTACGTGGACTTTGATTCCCTACCATGGGGATACGTAGGAAGCTTCCACGAGGCTCAAGCCCATCACCCATGACTCATCCTGATCTCTCCCTCGGGCCCACGTGTCTCAGGAATCTCATGCCCTAACCTAGAGGTTCCACTTCCTCTGGGTCCCATCCATGTGTCCATTCTCATGGGCTACCTCCTCAGGTGTCCCATCGTCCCACCGAACTACGTGGACTTTGATTCCCCTCCACGGGGATACGTAGGAAGTCTCTTCGAGGCTCAAGCCCAAATCCATCATCCATCATGATCCTCACCCAAGCCGCCACATCCCGGTGGGATCATGCCACCTCATTCCCCTCCACAACATTCGGGAAGCTGCCCACGTGCTGGACCCAATATCGTTGTTCCCTCCAGGGGGTTCTTCAATCTGATCCACTCTAGCTAGTGTTCCGATCAGTCTGATCCGTCTCTACGGGACGTTAAACTTGAGGCATACCCCATGTTAAACATGGGAAGCTGAGGAAAACCTCAGATACATGCCTATGGAATAAAATTCCCCGCGTTCTATGTGGGATACCTCGGGCTTCCGCACCCTCGAGAAACCCTATAATAAGGGACATAAGACATACATGCCAATTCCCAGCATCAAGACATGCCAGTGATGCCCAATGTGACTAATCTCCTAACCGAAGGTTTTTGCCCTGAATGGACCCCTTGGAATGTCTTGACAGAAGCGGCGTAATTAACTGGTGTCCATAAAGATATGGAGATGGGAATAGCTTCACGAACTACATATTAAATCTATGAGGGAGACCCGGACTAGGTGACTGTTGATGCTCCTTTCTATCACAGAGTCTAACGAATTGAAAAGGGAAATACCTTAAACCCAAATTGATTCATCCTTAGACGAAACATAAAAAATTGAAAAAGGAATGAACAAAGATTCAAATGCACTTGGGTCACGCATGTTCCACCAAGGTCACGCAGGTGACTTGCGCGCCCTCTTTGAAATTCTCCTAGGGTCTTCACCAGCCTATAAATACCCCCGGTGGGCCCCCCATTTTAGGGACAAAAAATTCCAAAAAACTCAGATTTGAGCTCCTGGTTCCCTAGTCTCTTATCAAAGCTTCAGAACACTTCTAAGGTAATTTCTAACCTAGAACGGAAGATCTTAAGAGGGGGAAGGCCTAAGTGTTGAAACTCATCAACACTTGTGCGCCTAGGTGGTCATCCCTTAAGGGAAATGGACACACTTGTGCGCCACCTTAACCCTTCCACATAACTTGCGCGCCTCTCTTCTGGAAGTCTCTAGGGGTAGTATTAAAGGCTTGAGAAAATCCTCACCCAATTTATACCCTAAGGATTGGCCGTCGCGCAAGTACCCATGTGTCGCGCAGGTACACCTGCGCGACCAGGACTTGCGCGCCCACGCAGTATTTGCGCGCCCCTTTCTTTTTGGGTGTCCTTCCTACCCATTTCACCCCTCTTACACATATCCACCTCTCCTATTCAGGATTAATCCTTCAGAACTCTCTCCAAATCCATTTATGGTATGATTTCTTTGTTTGCTTCCTTATCTGAAATGAATTCTGTGGAACATCTCTCAAAACCTAGTGATTTGCACATCTTTACATCACTATAGTTAGAGAGTTCATTCATTCAACCTAATCCTTTAAATATGAGAGAATCCTTAACCTGGGCCTCCTTTTCAGGAGTAAGACCCAATCCAAATTCTCATTAATTTGGGCATCCTCCTTAGGATTAATCCTTAAGTCCTCATTAATTTGGGCCTCCTTTTCAAGAGTAAGCCCCAAGTCCCCTAATCTGGGCATCCTTCTTAGGAGTAATCCCCAAGTCCTGATTAATTTGGGCCTCCTTTTCATAAGTAATCCCCAAGTCCCCTAATATGGGCATCCTTATTAGGATTAATCCCTAAGTCCTCATTAATTTGGGCCTCCTTTTTAGGAGTAAGCCCCAATTCCCCTAATCTGGGCATCCTCTTTATGAGTAAGCCCCAGTCATAATTTCTCTTAACCAGTCTTAATTTACTTTTGATCTGGGATTCCTTCTCTAGAGTAAAACCCAATCATAAGTCCCATCCTAACTTGGGCATCTTCCTTAGGAGTAAGCCCCAAGATTAGAGTATTGAATTCCTCCATAAAGTACATATACCTTTATGGACCTTGTTCCTGGGTTTCTTCCCTGAAGTAAAACCCAATATTCATCTATTTTTTGGGAACTCATATATACATAAGCCCCACATCATTGCATCTTTCATGGTACAATTGTCTGGTTTCACTAATACCTCTTGTTTCTTACACCGAGCATGACTCATGTGAGCTTAGAGTGTAAAAGTAATCATGACATCTTTATTTGAGCCATCAATCATGCATAAACATCATACTCCCTTACTCGAACTACATGGGTTCTGATTACTTTTCTAAATAAAGGATATGTAGGTAGCCCATCTGCGGGTATGATCCCAACTCTAAAATAATCCATGTCCTTCTGAATGACAATAAACTTCAAGTGCCCCACTGAGTGGATTTAAAACCAGTATGGTCATCATAATTACCAAGAGTCTTTTATGTATTGAAGGATACCATTGACTAAGAATCTATAACAAATACAGATGATTCTCTATCGATGAAGAACCTTGAATACATATAAAAGATTCTCTAAATTTCCTACATATCAATCATTGATAATCATATATAAAAGAAATATCATTTTATACTTGGTAATATAATAAGGATTCACGAACATCACTTAAATCTATAAAGAGAGTCCCGGAGTAGATAATAATTCCCCTCAAAAAGGTGTGATGAGTCCGACCTCCCATCCTCTCGACCAATGAAAATTCCTAAGCCTCATCAGTCCACAACTAATGAGCGCCTACCTTTGGAAAGTAGGTCCAAATTGATATGGAATCATTGGATGTTTCCATTTCTACGAACAAACCTGTTAGAAACCGATTGAATGTTTGAACCTTCAATCAACGAGGTCATCCCCAATTCCAGAGGAAACAAAAAAATGGTGAACCCGACGTGAATCCTTAACCAAGTTAAAATGATGTTTTTCTTATTTGGTAGGCCCCTATTTAAAACTCAATGAGAGGTCCAACAAAGCAATCAATAACATATGTGCTCATCCAAAAGATGTAGCAGCCGAACTTATCTTGATTATGTTTTTTATATCAAACAGGCACTCTTTTCCAAGATCTTCTGCATTATAAGAATGTATTTTCTTAAGTTTACTGCTATGAATACTTCTGCTGTGAATACTTCTGCTGTGAAAACCTCTGCCTTCAATGCATCTGCTGCTACACTTGCTGGATCGTCATCCACTCTGAGGACGACATCACCTACTCAGCATCTTCAACGCTGGGTATCAAATGCGATGGTTAAAAAGTACCATCAACATGGTACCATTCTAACTCTGGAGGCTACTCGACAAGCCCTCTAAGTGAATAACTTACCCTATTCATCCGGACAGCGACAACCAGTGATCAAGAAGCAGGCGGTGCTAACTACTGTCTCCAACCGTTTCGGGTTGTTATCCCCAGAACGCAATCACCATTCTCTCCCGTATTCTGGGGAGGTGAATGAGCAGGTCCCTCAGGACCTTAACTCAAAGAGACAGGAGTCCTTCCTGAGGGATCCCATCAACAATCGCTGCCAAACTCGTGCGGCAGTGTGCCCTCAACATGATGAGGGTGTCATTTCCAGGCGTTCAGGTTAGGTTCCTCGAATCCGAGCAGGCAAGATGAACCACCGGAGGAAACAACCTGTTAACAGTGAGAAGGTCCTCATCTATGTCATTTCTGGAGAAGTCCACCAACCTAAATTGGTGGCAAGCAACGAGCAGGAACATACACCCATCCATTTTAATTCCGCTGTCCAGCAGACTCGTCTGGCAGCAGCACGCCAATCCCGCCAGGAAATTCCAGCAGAGTACTATAGACAAGAACATACACCTGTTTATAAATCATCGGCTAGTCATCAGGCTCGGCTGACTACATACGATGGATACCACCAACCTAATGCATTGACAACTGGTAAACAGGCACATACACCTGCTTACACTCATCAGTCCTGCCAGCAGCCTCGTCTGTCAGTATTGAAGGAAGTTCATCAACCGCGTTCAGCAGAGTACAATCAGCAGGCACATACACCTGCTAGTATTGATCAATCCTACCAAAAGTCTTGTTTGGTAGCATCTGGAGACGTCGGTTGGAAAGCTCTGACGACAAATAGGAGGCAGACTCAACTCTCTGCCCCCACACTTGAGTACTGTCAGAATTCACTGACAGGAAAAGGAGGACAGGAGCAGGAACACACACCTACTCCAAGGATAGAATGGACATATATCCCCATTCTGATAGCTGAAGTCACCAAGTATATTCTACCAATTGTGAAAGAGAATAAGCAAATCCCTGCTCATATCCTGGATGCCTGCCAGGATATTATAACAGCTTCAGCAGCATCTCAAGGAAAGACACATAAATCTATCCCTACCAGTGGAGTGACACATCAACAGTTCACCCCGGAATAGACACACACATCTGTTCTAGTCCAAGAGGGTTGTGGGGCGTACTCCCCCATATCATATGGACAACCAATTCAGGCACATACACTTGATTTGAGAAGATATAGTCAGCCTAACCTGATCATTTCTCTTGATCAGGCACATACACCTGCCCATAATGACCACTTTCGTCAACAAGTGGTTCCTAAAGTGAGTAAGTAGGCATTTAAGAAGAAGACTTTCCCAGCATATTCAAGAAATCAAGGGACAATCTGTAACAAGGCATTACTCGATGCTGGATTTCTTGATGCACTCAGATAATTATCTGTTGCAAATCAAGATTCTACTCTCTCAGTTCCCAATAGTCGGGACATTAATTCTGAAGTTCTGCATGAGACACTTCCTCATGAAGGCTTACTTCATGAAAATTCGGTCGATCTCGAGGTTTCATCTTTAGATGAGAGACACAAGAACCCTCTGTGTGGCCAGAAGACCAAGGAGAAAAATGCTTCATATTTTGCTGTAACCCACCATGGTGGTCCTCCCCATGATGAGAAATTTAGCTGCGAAAGTCCTCTCTGCAGTAATAATGCACATTGCCTGGAAAATGCTCCAATGGAAAATGTAGTGACGAGAAAGCCCTCTTATCTTGAGGCACTTGAAAATTTGAAGCCAGTCATGTCTGATGCTTTATCAATGTAAGTTGAAATACTTTCTCAATCAGAAGATATCCCAGGCTGTAGGTCATTCTCCGAACCACCCCTAAGTCATGAATCTTCTAGTTTGATCAGTTATTTCTTTACCAATCTTATTGAATCTGATGAAGCAACAAGCATCAGATCTGGTCTAATAAGGTAGAAGAATCTTCATCAAATTATAAAGAGGAAGTACTGAATATGATAAAACAACTGGAAAAAGGTGGAGTGCCAGTTATGTTTTGGCCTTTGGCTGATTCTCAATATGACATTCCAGAGATGTTGACAGAAGATGGAATTCATGATATTCGACTTAACATATATAAAACTCTTTGTCAGTTGAAAAAGAAAATATTATCTTATGATGAATATAAAAATCATGTCAAGATAATATAAGGGTTACAATGCCAAATTGATTTGGCCTCTCTCTCAGTTTCTTGATATCCAAAGGCTGAAAAACAGCAGAGATCCCTTCAAGGTTCATGCCTTGGCGCACTAAGAAGATTGTTCCAGTTAATTTCCAATGCCCCATATGGTATTCATATCAGGGGATAGGGCGTTCATGGAGCACTACATTTCATTGTGCTCTCCAATCATCAAAGCCCTCTGAAAATGGTCTCATGCAATGTTATTGCCCATGGCCGGCCACAACCAATTGGCTTTGTTTGTAATCAAAGGCTCGCTCAAGTACAGGACTCAACTAGTTCTTCTCAAAATCAGGAATACAAAGAACAAGTTGTTGAATTACTCCTGCATCAATAAAACGAGAATATTTAACATGCCTCTCATTTGGAACAAGCACATCATCAAGTGACAGAAGTGTCAGAAATCATCCAATGGTCTTTTGAGCCAGGTGATAAGAGTGGATGTAGGTTGATGCATCCAACTAATTTCCGGACTAAAGTCTGCAAGATCAGGAGAGATTTCAAGAAGGTCTCAGATATAGCATGTCAAGAACCACCCCAGCTTTCCAGACTGGGGACTCTTTTAACCCAACCCTCAGAATGAAAAAATAGGATTCGAGAAGTTGAGCAGGAACAGCCCCAGTCCACAGAATTGGGGACTTTTTCAAATCCTCAATCTCTCCCTTAGAGAAATTCAGTCTTATCTCGATTAGGGAAGAAGCCTCAAGAGGAACGAAGAGCCAAATTATCAGGAGATTCCCTCCAAATTACGGTTCGTCAAGAAGTTCTTGAGGGATCAAATCGACAAAAGGCAGTGTCTCAACAAGGACATGGAAGAATACAATATCGCAGAAATGCTGATAAAAGTGATTCAATTCATTATGCATCAATTAATGCCATTAATTCCATTATTGCTGATCCACCAGATGAGGTTCACTCAGAGGGATCAGATGAAGAGGTTCCTGCTCAAGAGATTGTACGCATAGACACAAATGAAGAAGGTGTGCGTACACAAAATCAAAGGATTTCCTAGAATATAGGTAATCCTTCAAGTAACCCACTTCCCCCTCTCCAAAAGGGAGCCAACAAGGGGAAAGGAAAGAATCAGGTTACATAACCTTCCTCTGGAGAAGGCCAATCTATCTCATTAGAGAAAAGATTCTCACAATAAGAGGAAGAGATGAATGAATTAAAGAGGTTAAATACAGAACTACTTCAGAGTAGTTTTCCTCTTAAGCGTGCTGGAGTCAGTCATCCAAGGGAATTTGTTGCGGCTAGTGAGATGGATCAAGAATATCCTCCTCTACCAACACACCCTCACAGGTCTAATCCTACGGGTCAAGTGCAACAACAATTGGAGGTGCTACCATCAGTTACAGCACCAACCACCACATCTGTCCAAGCTCCAGTCATTGCTCCTGCTTAGGTCCAAGATCAACCGGATGTTTCTCAGAAGTTAATAACTACTATTGATTCATTAATAGCTCGGTTTGAATCTATGGAGGGAAAACGAGCACAAATTCAACCAAAAAAGAGGTCTTATCCTGAATGGGTTGATGCAATTCCTCACCCATCAAATTTTTCAAGTGCCACATTCCCAATCTTTAATGGTTCGGGAGACCCAGAGCAACACTTAACACATTTTTCTTCTCGTTGTGATCCTATGATGGGAACCCCTCAGCAACAAGAAGCGGTTAAGCTCAGGTGTTTTGTACAATCATTACAAGGGCCTACCTTTGTCTGGTACACAAGCTTGCAATCCCGGTCAATTACCAGATGGGAGGATCTCCGCCAACGATTCCTTCTTCAATTCAGCTCAAATTTTCCAAAGACAACAGTTTTTGATCTCACAAACTATAATCAAAGGGAGAATGAAAGGGTTTCGGATTTCATTGCTCGCTGGAAGGGATTAACATATTCTATGAGCTTAGTGCTCCCTCAAGAGGAATTGTTGCCAATCTGTGTGGAAAATTTGTGTGATGAATTGTGCATGCCATTGATCCCTGTGAAATACATAGGAGGGTTTTGAGACCTTACTCTAATCGCTCAACAGATTGAAGACTCTCTTCTGAAGACTAAGGATAAAGCTCATTTAATTTCATTAGCTCCATGAAGGAGAATGGGTAAAGTAGAAACTGATGTAGTTATGCTTAAACAAGAAACTGTACCTACCTCTACTTCAAGGCCTTAATCTTCTTGAAGGGATCCACCTCCTGAGTGTCAACAACAGAGGTCGTTTCGTCAAGAAGGTCAAAGAGATCAAATACGGAAACAATTTGAGGATTTAAAGAGCAAAAATACTCTTTCCAAAATGAACAAGTTCCTGGTTATTTCATTTCAGATCTGGAAAATAATTTGGTTCAATTTCCAAGGCCCAAGAGGCCGAATAAGGAAGGAGATGAAGAACGTCCCAATTATTGCCCATTTCATCAGATGTTGGGGCATCCCATTCAAGAGTGTTTTTTCTTCAAGGACCTCCTGCAGAAAATGGTCAACTTGGGAAAAGTCAAACTGAAAGGTTCTTCAGCTCAGGTGGTATGTGTTACTATTACAGATCTAGAGGAGGAAGGCGAGTGTCAAGAAGTCAAGAACAAAAATGTGCAAAAATATGATGATTGGATGGTCAGAAAAATGATCAACCGAACTCATGCTATTTTGAGAACACAATTGAAGAAACCAATTGTGTCTTCTGCCATGAATTCCATAGCAAAACCCTCTTCATTAGATGGAAAATCCTCAAAGAAACGGAATGATTCAAAGAAAGAATAAGAATCAGAAGAAGATGAATATGTGTCAAAGCCCAAGTTGTCTTTGACTATGGAAGATTTTATGCCATCTACTTCGAATCCACGGGCACCGCCCCACCAAATGGAACAGCCTAAATTGGCTAATCAGGCAGAGTCTTCATCAAACAAAGAGTTGATTTTTGGTTCTGTTAATATGATCCACTTAACAGAACCATATGCCAGTCGCAATTTCAATTTTGATGAGCCTGAATTCCCTATATCAAACAGAGGAATTAGAGGGAGTTCCAGAGGTCTGGGATAAAGGGGAAGACATGGATCTTTCAGAGGCCACTATTCCAATTCTACCCCTGCTAGAACTGTGTATGCAGTAGAAACTCGTGGCAGAGCCCTTCAACGAGCTCAACAAGAACAAGCATGTTCTTCCGCACAGGGCAGATTCAGTCCTGGCACAATTATTCTGGAAGATTGGTTGGAGGTTCCACCTTCTTCCTCTCAGCAAGTAAATAGACCTAACCGGTCTAATCTTCTAAATCTAGGAGTATTTACAACTCCTATCCCGATACAAGATGCATCAACTTCCAAAGTATCAACTTCTAAGGCACCTGCGAAACCACATGTTCCTGTTGGTAAATGCAGACCTTTGGATCAAAAGTATGATGTATTGAAACACTTGGCCCAAGTACCGGCCAAGTTATGAATTCTGGATGCCTTGAATTTATCAAAGGATCTTCGGGAGGCACTCATCGAGGCTTTGTCAAGTCCTCAGGAGTTTGAAACTGAAATTGCTGCAGCTGAAGTCTACCATGTAGAGAATAATCCTGCAGAATGCCATGCAGTGATATCTTTCACAGATGAAGATAAATATGATGTAGTGAATGGACATATCAGACCTTTGTACTTATCTGGAAAGGTCAATGGTGTAGACGTCCAAAGATTCTTCGTTGATAATGGTTCAGGAGTCAACCTCATCCTCATTCGTACACTTCGTCGATTAGGCCTCACAAAATCTGATTTATCTCTTTCTACTTTGATGTTACAAGGATATGATAAAAATGAACAAGAACCACTGGGGGAGATTATACTCAGAACTCGGTTTTGAGATCTTGTATCCAATTCATATTTCATGGTTGTTGATCAAGACTCAGCCTTCAACATCTTGCTTGGTAGACCCTAGCTACATCGGCATGCAGTTATCCCTTCATCATACCATCAATGTCTCAAATATTGTTTCAATGGTCAAATTGGGACATTGTATGGTGATAAATCCCCATTCAAGACATGTGAACCTCAATACATTGAGGCGGAGTTCTATCACTTGAAGGTAAAAGACAAATCCACAACCAGGGATATTACCAAAGTTAATGCTCCATATAGTTTGGAAAAGATTCCAGTAAATCCATTTACACGTGTGAGTACAGATTATGTATTGCCTATCAGTCAAATTGACAGGATAGACCCAAATAAAAATACTCTTATGGAAAACTCCATAATGTCAATTACGGCAATCAAGCCAGACAGCATGGGAGAAATTGGTGATTCACCAAGCAATGATGAAGGCTCAAATGGAGATGTCTTCATTTCATCTGTTGAAATCCAGCAAGTCTATACTTCACAAACCAGGTCATAAGAAGATATATCAATGTCATAGGTGAGTAATTATGTCGATTATCAATCCATCATCTCCTCTTTATTACCCAAGGAAGACCCTTCATCATCAATCGGGTCGAAAATGGAAGATTCTTCTTCAAGATGTTCAAATTTTAACATCTCTTCTGGTCATGGAAATTCTACTTCATCACCTACTATGCAAGTAGAAACAGAAGAAATAACACATGTTGAAGAAGAAGAGGAAGATCTTAGGGATGATCCTCCAGCATTTGAAGAAGTTATCTCTACCACCGTGGATGAACTCGGAGAAATAAACCTGGGTACAAAAGAAGATCCACTCCCCACCTTAATTAGTGAGGCCATGACTCTTGAAGAGAAAGAGATGTATATTTCCTTTCTAAAGAAAAATCAAGATATATTTTCTTGGAACTATACAGAGATGCCAGGTCTTGATCCTGATGTTTCCACTCATCATTTGGGTTTTCCATAAGAACATCGAGGATTCAAACAAGCCTCTAGAAGAACACACCCAACCTATGCTTCCAAAATTGAAGATGAAGTGGATAATCTCATCAAAGCTAACTTCATCAGAGAAGTTCAATATCCCAAGTGGTTGGATAATATTTTCCCAGTGAAAAAGAATAATGGGAAAATTAGAGTTTGTATTGATTTCAGATATCTTAATCGGCATTGTCCTATGGATGATTTTCCAGTACCAATTACAGAACTCTTAAATGATGCAACAGCTGACTATGAAGCACTTTCCTTCATGGATGGATATTCTGGATATAATCAAATCTGAATGGCTCCATAAGATGGGGAATATAAAGCTTTCAGAGCCCCTCGGGGTGTGTTTTGCTATCGGGTAATTCTCTTTGGCCTAAAAAATGCAGGTGCAACATATCAGCATGCCATGTATCGTATCTTCAAACCCTTTTTAGGGAAGTTTGTTGAATGTTATGTGGATGATTTGGTGGTTAAATCCAAACAACATTCTAATCACTTGGCTGATTTCGAAATCATATTCCACAAACTTCGGCAACATAATTTGAAGATGAACCCCTTAAAATGTGCTTTTAGGGTAACCTTAGAGAAATTTCTCGGCTTTGTTGTATGTCATCATGGTATCGAGGTTGATCCTGAAAAGACAAATTCAATCCTTGGTATGTCACCTCCTCGAAATTTAAAGGAATTGAGAGGACTTCAAGGACACTTGTCCTATATTTGGAATTTCATCGCCAATTTGGGAGGTAAAAGTTTACCCTTCACCAAATTGATGAAGAAGGGAGTCACTTACAAGTGGACTGAAGAATGTCAAGAAGCATTCAATATTCTCAAGAAGTATCTCTTGAGTCCACCGGTTTTAATTCCACCTGTTGAAGGAATACCACTTATCCTCTATGTGACAGCTCTAGAGTGATCATTGGGTTCTTTTCTTGCTCAGAAGAATGATGCTGGGAATCAAAACATTCTCTACTATCTCAATCGGACTATGCTTGAAGCAGAAACCTGGTATTCAAGTATTGAGAAGTACTTCCTAGCATTAATATTTGCATCTCATGAGTTGAGACACTACCTACAACATCACGAGGTCCAATTGGTATCTCGTAATAACCCGCTCAAATTCATCCTTATTCGTCCAATGCTTACAGGACGGCTGGTAAGGTGGGAAGTTATTTTGCAGCAATTTTACATTCAGTATGTGTCTCAGAAGGCAATAAAGGGACAAGCTCTGGCTGATTTCCTTGCTGGACACCCTTCAGTGGAAGACACATATTCAGATATTGAACTCCCTGATGAGGAAGTCTTCTCTATTCAAGAAAGTCTTCAAACATGGGAAATGTACTATGATGGTGCTTCCAGAAGTCCAACAGGGAGGAAAATAGAGAATCCTAAATTCAACAAAGTTGGGTTAGGAGTTGTGCTCATTTCTCCAGAAAAGGTGGTGTTACCCTATTCCTTCTCATTGTTGGGAGGCGGTACAAATAATGAAGCAGAATACTAAGCTCTCATCGCATTCTTGGAGTTGGCACTTCAAGCACAAGTGAATCACTTAAAGGTGAAATGTGATTTAGACCTAGTAAGAAAACAAGTCAATGGGGATTACACAATCAGAAAAGAATAATTAATCCCTTTGTATGATTATGTCAGAGATTTAATGGTGGATTTTCCTTTGGAACTGACATTTTCTTATGTCCCAATATCACAAAATGCCCAAGCTGATGCACTGGATAATATAGCCACAGCTCTGGCAAATCCAAATCGGGATGAGACAACCATCTTTATTTCCCACCGTCATACAATTTCACCTTATGTTCAATCCAGAACAGAGGAAATCAATGAAATTAGTCCCATCTCTGAACCATATGGTCATAATACAGGGTGGATGACACCTATCAGGTAATACCTTCAAAATGGAACACTTCCACCTAATAGATCCGGGAAAGAACAAGTCCGGAGACGTGTGGTAAATTTCACTCTTTATGATAGCCCAGATCACTTAGAGAAAGTTCTCTACAAAAGGGGTTTTGATGGAGTTATTTTCAGATGCATTGATGGTGAAGAGACAATGGTTGTCATGAAAGAAGTGCATGCAAGAGTTTGTGGTGCCCATCAGTCTGGATAAAGACTATCTGATCAAATTCGAAGGCTTGGATACTTTTGGCCTTCAATGATACAAGATTGTGTTGATTTCACAAAGAAGTGTCATTCTTGACAAGTACATTCCAACTTCATTCATCAACCCCCATAGTATCTTCATACAGCTAAATACTCATGGCCATTTGCCACATGGGGAATGGATGTAGTAGGACCTTATCCTTCGGCTATATCCAAGCAGTTTAAGTACATTCTTACTACTACTGACTTCTTTTCCAAATGGTCAGAGGCAATACCTCTTAAAGAAGTCAGTTCTAAATGCATTGTTATCTTCATCAATTCTAACATCATTACCATATTTGGTGTCCCTCATACCATATTGACGGACAATGGCACCAACTTCTGTTCATCCGAGGTGAGGAAGTTGTATCAAGAATACAACATCAAATCCAATCATTCATCTCGGTATCATGTAGCGACCAATGGCTAGATAGAAGCTTTCAACAAGACTCTGTCAAATATACTGCAAAAGATGGTGGATAAAGATAAGAAGCCATGTCCTGATAAACTCTTTCATGCTTTATGGGCTTATCGAACCACCACTCATACTACAACATGGTCAACTCCATATTCATTGGTTTATGGAATGGAAGCAGTCTTTCCAATTGAGGTTCAACTACCCTCGCTCAGAGTATCCATTTTTGATCAGTCATCTACAGATGAACAATCTCAAAAATGATTGGATGAATTGGAACGGTTAGATGAGAAAATACTGTGCACCTTGCACCACTTGGAAGTCTATCAGAATTGAATAGCACGAGATTTCAACAAAAAATTTCGTCTTCGTTCATTCGTTCAGGGAGAATTGGTATTAGTTCTCAGAACTCCAATGATACCAGGAAAGAAACCTCCCAAGTTTGATCCAAAATGGGAAGGACCTTATTCAATACATAAGGTCTACTCCAATGGATCATATTCTTTAATCTCAATGGATGGATAACTCATCACTACTCTAACCAATGCCAGATTTCTGAAGAAATATTTTGTATGAACACAAAATACACCAAGGGTCCATGCATACGACCTTAAACTATTAGAATTTTTCTCATCCAGTATGAAGTTAAACTGAAGCATCAAGGGTCCATGCATACAACCTTAAACTATTATCATTTACGTCTAACATGATGTTAAACTGTGACATCCTAACTACATGACGTTAAACTGTACAGAAGTCCCTTACATCCAGTAAGACATTAAACTGCATAACCAACGGTCCATGAATATGACCTTAAAAAATTCACACTTTCGTCCCACATGACGTTAAACTGTGTCCCTTTCATCGTCATATACGATGTTAAACTATAAAGTTATGGTCCATGCATATGACCTTAAACTATTCACACCATCGTCCAACATGAAGCTAAACTGTATCGTCCCTTTTTCATCCAACATGACGTTAAACTGTGAAAAATTCCCTTACGTCTAGCAAGACATTAAACTGCATAACCAAGGGTCCATGCATATGACCTTAAACTATATGCACTTTCGTCCCACATGACGTTAAACTGTGTCCTCTTTTTTCCTTACTGCATGACATTAAACTGCACAGTCCCCCTTTTGTCCAACATTACATTAAACTGTATTGTCCCCATCGTCTTAGCTAAAAGAAGCTAAACTGTACAGCACCCTAATACGTCCTACATTACTTTAAACTATATTTTTGTCCCTGCTACAAGACACCAAACTGTGCAGTACCAATAGTCCTAACTGTAAGACTTTAAACTACATAGTCCCTTCATATGTCCTACATGACATTAAATTGTGCATTGTTAAGGTTGTTGCCACCTCTTGTTTCTCACACCGAGTATGACTCACGTGAGCTTAGAGCAAACTTCAACCATAACACCCTCTCTGGGCCACTAACCACACGTAAGTCCCAACACTATTTTTTAGGTCGTTGTCCCTAATAACAACTTGATCACTAATTCATTATTTAATTGAACTGAACGGACTTTGATCCTTTCCTTTTAGGCTGGGTACGTAGGCAACCTCCTGAGGTTCAATCTCAAAACCAATCTCTTCACATTGGTTCACTTTTGTCCTTGCTACATGATGTTAAACTGTACAACACTTTTGTCATGTAATACAATAAACTAAAACATTCTTTGATACCCTCACCTGAGAGGGAATCATTATTTACATTGATTTAAAATCATGTTATATTCCAAAGACTATGTGCATACATGGTAATGCCTGAACCTTTTATCTTGGGTCAAACCATCATTGCACTAAAGTCCCCTTTCACCCTTAACTTGTACAAACCAATCTGTACAGAGGGTATTTCAAGAACTACGTATGGCTTGATTCCCATCCTTATGGGATACGTAGTGAAGTCCAACATTTCAATTCAGGACTCAGCCACAACATGATTATGGTTAGCATTGATCTGTGTATCTCTACATACATTGTACAATACCCATTTTTATGTGTCATAATCCTAACCTTTAATACTTCCAGATCTCCATAACAATTTTCTTGACTTCTGGTCACAAAATGTCCAATTTCTGAGAATTATTTTGCCTGAACATGCAGCACGTGCCCTTAGGCGGCCTTGCATAAATAGTCTACATAACAGACGTGTCAGCCAAAAGATGTTATTATTTTACTATGCATCCAATGCCCTTAGGCGGCCCTGCATAATTCAACCCCCCTAATGGGTTTGTCAGATAGTGATAACTTCATTCTTGGGAAGAAAATCTCTTTTGTACTTAGTTGTCTTAATGACAATATGTAGGGATCCACAAAAATGGCCATCCTTAACATATCTGTCCCATACTCTTTTTCATGATCTGAAAGTATTCAAGTCTATGGTTTATATTTACATTCCCTACGTTTGGTTAATACCTTCGCAGGAGTGACATTCATCCAGTTCTTAGAAAATCTTGTTTGGAAATATCTTCTCTATATTCAAGTACCTCTCTCCATACAGCAAACTCTATGCTTTGGAAAATTTGAATCCCCATAAACTTCCACTGTCTTTTTAGCAGTAGAAAAGTAAATTTCTGATAATTCTTTTGACTGACCATGCAGCACGTGCCCTTAGGTGGCCTTGCATAATTAGTCTACATAATGGACCTATCATCCAAAAGATGTTATTATTTGACTATGCAGCCAATGCCCTTAGGTGGCCCTGCATAATTCAACCCCCTAACAGGTTTGTTAAATAGTGGTAACTTCATTCTTGGGAACTACTTCTTCTAATGCCTTTTAGCCATTTTTCATATCATTCCTCAAATTCAAAATTTCTTAAGTCATCGTTTACATATTTTCCCTCATACTTGAACATGGTAATATGTTTTTCAAATAAATTATCAAGGAATTGAGTCAATGTTAATCCATTTGGTCAAATCTATTTTGACCTTAAACATTATCCTTTTTATAGTCTAACATGCATGACTTTAAACTGCCAGATTTCTTATTTCTTCTCACCTCAGAGTCAAATCCTCTTTTCTCTCCAGATCCAACTCTGAGGGGGGACTTTTGTTGATGCTCCTTTCTATCACAGGGTCTAACGAATTGAAAAGGGAAATACCTTGAACCCAATGTGATTCATCCTTTGACGAAACATCAAAAATTGACAAAGGCATGAACAAAGATTCAAATGCACTTTGGTCGTGCAAGTTCCACCAAGGTCGCGCAGGTGACTTGCACGCTGCGCAGGTGACTTGCGCACCGTGCAGGTGACCTGCACGCCCTCTTTGAAATTCACCCAGGGTCTTCACCAGCCTATAATACACCCGGTGGTCCCCCCATTTCAGGGACAAAAAATTCCAAAAAACTCAGATTTGATCTCCCGGAGCCCTAGTCTCTTTTCAAAGCTTCTGAACACTTCTAAGGTAATTTCTGACCTAGAACGGAAGATCTTAAGTGGGGGGGAAGGCCTAAGTGTTGAAACTCATCAACACTTGTGCGCCTAGGTGGCCATCCCTTAAGGGAAATGGCCACACTTGCGCGCCACCTTAACCCTTCTACATAACTTGTGCACCTCTCTTATGGAAGTCTCTAGGGGTAGTATTAAAGGCTTGAGAAAAGCCTCACCCAAGTTCTACCCTAAGGATTGGACGTCGTGCAAGTACCCATGTGTCGCGCAGGTACACCTGTGTGACCAGGACTTGCGCACCCACACAATACTTGTGCGACCCTTTCTTTTTTGGTGTCCTTCCTGCCCATTTCACCCCTCTTACACATATCCACCTCTCCTCTTCAGGATTAAGCCTTCATAACTCTCTCCAAAGCCATTTATGGCATGATTTCTTTGTTGGCTTCCTTATCTGAAAGGAATTTTGTGGAACATCTCTCAAAACCTAGTGATTTACACATCTTTACATCACTAAAGTTAGAGAGTTCATTCATTCAACCTCATCCTTTAAAGATGAGAGAATCCTTAACCTGGTCCTCCTTTTCAGGAGTAATCCCCAGTCCAAATTCTCATTAATTTGGGCATCCTCCTTAGGAGTAATTCCAAGTCCTCATTAATTTGGGCCTCCTTTTCAGGAGTAATCCCCAAGTCCCCTAATCTGGGAATCCTCCTTAAGAGAAAGCCCCAAGTCCTCATTAATTTGGGCATCCTTTTCAGGAGTAAGCCCCAAGTCCCCTAATCTGGGAATCCTCCTTAGGAGTAAGCCCCAGTCATAATTTCTCTTAACCAGTCTTAATTTAATTTTGATCTGGGATTCCTTCTCATAAGTAAAACCCAATCATAATCCCCCTCCTAACTTGGGAATCTTCCTTAGGAGTAAGCCCCAAGATTAGAGTATCCAATTCCTCCATAAAGTACATATACCTTTATGGACCTTGTTCCTGGTTTTCTTCCCTGAAGTAAAACCCAATATTCATCTACTTTTTGGGTAGTCATACATACATAATCCCCACATCATTGCATATTTCATGGTGCAATTTTCTAGTTTCACCAATACCTCTTGTTTCTCACACAGAGCATGACTCACATGAGCTTAGAGTATAAAAGTAATCATTACATCTTTCTTTGAGCCATCAATCATGCATAAACATCATACTCCCTTACTCAAACTACGTGGGTTCTGATTCCTTTTCTAAATAAAGGATACGTAGGTAGCCCATCTGTGGGTACGATCCCAACTCTAAAATAATCCATGTCCTTCTAAATGACAATAAACTTCAAGAGCCCCACTGAGTGGATTTAAAACCAGTATGGTCATCATAATGACCAAGAGTCTTTTATGTATTGAAGGATACCATTGGCTAAGAATCTCTAACAAATACAGATGATTCTCTATCGATGAAGAACCTCGAATACATATAAAAGATTCTATAAATTTCCTACATATCAATCATTGATTGTCTGATCTAAAGGAAATATCATTTTATACTTGGTAATATAATAAGGATTCATGAACATAGATTAAATCTATAAATAGAGTCCCGGAGTAGACAATAATTCCCCTAAAAAAGGTGTGATGAGTCCGACCTCCCATCCTCTCGACCAATGAAAATTCCTAAGCCTCATCAGCCCACAACTAATGAGCGCCTACCTTTGGAAAGTAGGTCCAAATGGATATGGAATCATTGGATGTTTCCAGTTCTACGAACAAAACTATTAGAAACTGATTGGAATGTTTGAACCTTCAATCAACGAGGTCATCCCCAATTCCAGAGGAAACAGTGACGATATCCGAGGAGGAATCCATGGAAGGAAGAACTGACATCCCATCATCCTATTTCGATCAAGGAGCAGACATCCCTGAATAAGGATCGGATGCCGCCCACCTTTGGAAAGTGGGAATACAGGGTAACAGCAGCATGCCCTCTGCGTGACGGATGTGTGCGCCCTGGCGAAAGGGTCGTAAATAGATGCTCTAAAATAAGAGAGAACTCACCAATGTGATTCCAACGCAACCTACAGAGTTCGATTTAGAGGACAGATATAGGCTTGAGAGTTCATCAAAGATCCATAGTCGTGCGGGTTCTCCCAGATGAAGAAATCCTAGAAGAATACGGTTCTCTTCGTTAGACGCGACCCTGATGCATTTAATGGAAAAAAAATATACACGGCATGTACTTTCCTTTTCCATACTCCGATTTAAGCGGCCTCCATGTCACCCCACACGACCATGTGTGTGGCCATGACATGGCCAGCACATGGCCTCCTACAACAACGAAGTACACAGCATGTACTCATAAAGTACACGGTGTGTACTTCAAAAATTTCTAGAAACTCCTCTTTTCTCAAAAACTTCAGAAAAAGGAAAAACATACGTAAAAATAAGATCTGGGTTCTTACAATCAGAGAGGACTAATAAATATTATATAATTGACAATGTTATCGGTACTTTTGGTTTTGGTATGAAAACCGGAAGCTCTAATTTAAACTTTTTTGCTAACTCTTATTTTGTTTCTAGTCATGTTCCTACTAATGTTTCTAAAGATTTAAATGATCTAAATTGAATTATATCTATGAAATATGTGCTTAATCAATTTGTTAGAAATAATTTTTGTTCATTAGATGAATTATATGAGGATAATAAGGTAATTAAAACCAAATGGATCTTTAGAAACAAGCTAGATGAATCTGGATAGATTTTAATAAATAAATTCATACTTTTTATGTAATTATACTCTCAAGAAGAAGGTATAGAGTTTGAAGATTCATTTTTACCTATTTATAGTTTTTAAGATATTATAATCTTGTTATATTTTTCTTGTTTTCAAGGTTTTATGTTATATCAAATGGATGTAAAAAGTGATTTTTTAGATAGTTTTATAACTAAAGAAGTTTATGTTTCTCAACCCCCTAGTTTTGAAAATGAAAAATTTCCTAATCATGTTTTAAAATTATCTAAATTTGTATATGGTATCAAACAATAATCTCAAGATTATTATGAAAGTATTTCATTATTTCTATTAAATAATGGTTTCTAGAAAGGTAATGTTGATCATAATATTTTTATTAAAATATTTCTAATGATATTTTAATTTTGTGAATTTATGGAGATGATATATTTTTTGGTTCTTCTGGTGAATTTCTTTGTAATGATTTTTATACTTTGACATTATATGAATTTTAAATGAGCTTAATGAGAGAATTAAATTTCTTTATTGGACTTTAAATTTATAAAAGGAAAGATAGGATCTTTCTTAATCAGTCTAAGTATTCTAAAGGGTTGGTTAAAAGTTTGGCATTTATTCTTATAAATCTATGAAAAATACTTTGATTACTAGTTGTAAATTATATATTGATTCATCTTGTAAATTGATTAATATTAAATTTTATAAAGGAATAATAAATATCCTTATTTATTTAACTATATATAGACCCAATAGCTTGTTTATTGTTTGATTATGTGTAAAATTTCAAGAAAATCCTAAAGAGACTAATAACAAAGATATCAAAAGGATAATTAGATATATTAAATTATCTATTAACTCTAGTTTTTATCCTAAATATAACTATTATTATTTAATATCATATTCTGAATCTGATTTTTTAGTTTGTAGAATTAATAGAAAAATAACACCAAGTATGTGTTATTTTCTTGGAAAAAGTTTACATTCTTGGCCTTCTAAGAAGAAATTATATGTTTCTCTATCTAATTTAGAAGATGATTATATTTATACTATTAGTTTTTTTTTGCTAAAAGTTTATGGATTAAGAAAAAATTGTCTTATTTTGGTATTTATATTGATAAATTCCATATTTATTATGATAATACAACATAAATTTATATTTCTATAAATTCTTTACAATATTCAAGAACTAAGCATTTTGATGTTAGATTTCATTTTATTATAGATCATGTGAATAAGGTTGATATTGTTTAGGAATTTATCCTTGCTGAAAATCAAATTTCCGATATCGTTATTAATCCTTTAGACTTTTCTCATTTTTAAAATATTAAATTTGATCTTGGAATTTTTTAATATTAATAGTTTTATGTTTTTATGTTTTTAGGGGGGTTTGAATGTATTTATATGCTAAAATTATCATATTTACATGTAATCTGTAAAATCCGGAATATGTTTTTTCAGATGACTATTATTTAATTTCAATACATATTATTTCATTATATAAATATTTTAAAACCTCTAATACATCCTATATGATGTTAACTTTCTGTTTAAACCTTTAGTTTTTATAAAATATTATTTTTTAAAATATTTATTTTTTTTTCTCAAATAAAGTTTTAAAAAAGATTCTCACTACATTTAAATCTAATTTTTAATGGTGGATAACTTTATTGTGGCTCCTTGATATATTTTTTGAAAATTTCATGTTTAGGACAAGTTTTATACAAAATTTATAGTTATATTTATATAGTTTTCTTATAACTCTCAATACATTTATTTTATTTGAAACCTTATTTTTTTATAATTTCAAAAATTGGGAGAGGTTTTTATAATTATACTTGGTTTTTTGATTGTCAAATAGGGGGAGAATGCTGAGTAGATCCTTGAAATACATTATGTTTTGATAATTTCAAAGTCTTATGTTTTTTATTTCATTTTAAAGTATTCATACTTTAAGTTATTAATTAATTAAATTACAGTTAATCTTGATCATATCATTTTATTCATTTATTATTTTATCTTTAGATTTCATGTTTTTATTTTTCATAACATGTTCTGCAAGTTTTATTTTGAGTTACTTGGAAAAATAAGTCATTTGGGACCTTAAAATATAATTTATACATGCCTTATACTATTATCATACAACAAATAGACTTTACAAAATGTATCCAAATCATAAAAAACATAGCCAATTGGAAATAAATATATCCAAATCATGAACCATGTAGCCAATTTTCTATAATCAGTTACCCTATTTATTTTGACTATATCTTGAACTAAAAAACCTCTAAATTGAGTGATATTTTTGGAAAACTAATAATTTTATCTATATTTATGTAGAAGATTTCAAATGATGAATTGATTTCTATCATATCTGAAATTAGTTCTAAGATCACTGAATATTTTCAATCTAATTTCTACTATTTTTTAGAACTACTTTGAAACTATTTTTTATGATAACTTGAGTTTTATAAAACTAATTAAGATGAATATTGATTATTTTAAAAGATAATGAAATTATATAAATATAATTCAAAATGTACCAAATATGATCATATATTTAAAAAGGTCTGTTTTAGGTCTGAAAATTGAAAATCAATCTATTTTCATCTTTTAGGAATTCCCTTACGTGAATTTCCTACATGAGAAATTTGGATACATGAGAAAATTGCCTACATGGTGAATTTTCTTACATGAATCACCTATGTGATAAATTAATATACGTGATCAAATTACCTATATTAATCTCATACATGATTTGGCTATGTCAATTCCATTATATGAATTTTCCTGCATCAAAATACCTTCATGAAATTTTCTTACATGGTTTTGTGATTTTCTACAGGTTTTTCTAAAATCTGAAATTATGCATTGTTTTACTTTTTTCATATATCAATTTTTTTAAAGTTATGTTTTATGTTTAAATTTTTTTAATGAATTTATAAATTATTATTAATTATATAGAACCTATTTTAAGTGTTTTTAACTATTTTAAACATGTTTTTATGAATATCAAAGGCTATTTTATTTTCAAGCATGAAACTTACAGCTTGAAATTTGAAAATTTGTTTTATTATTATTTATTTTTTTCTTTGATTATATTATTTCTAAATTAATATTAGTTTATGTTAAACTCATTAAAACTTTTTTTAATGTTTTTAATGGATTTTTATTACTTTTTAATATTCTTTATGTGTTTACTACCCATTTTAAATAGAGAGTTTTTGAATTTCATATTTCAAATTTAAATTTGTTATTTTCATGGGATTTATCATTGACCTATTATTTTGGAGACCGTTTCAAGTATTTAAAAAATTATTTTAATTTTTTTGAATCAATTTTTTATTATTTTAAATTTTAGTCGTGAGTATATTGATTATTATGTAATGATAATATTCATTTATATTTATCTATATCTCTCTGATAATCAAGTATTTTCTATTTGAATTTTAAATTTTTTAATGACTACTCAACTGGATTAACTTTATTTTTTTTAAAAGGGAATCGATCATTATTATTGTACAGAAGTTTACAAGTGAAAGAATTTTGATACAACGCTTTCATATTTTCAAGTGATGTGGTGAAAAGTGTGTTGTGGTGTTGATACTGTGAAGTGTTGTACATTCTTCATGTGTTTAAAATTTATATTAATGATTGATGACCTCAAAAGGGTTGAAAAAAATTTCTTCAACTTATCCTACCTTGAAAAGACAAGTCAGTCCTTTAATCAAGAACTAGTACCTTTATTTTCTTCATTTTATCTATCTCTTTTATTCCGGTCTCTTGTGTGAGTAACACTATTTCCCATATCTCACACACACTTTCACATTATCTATATACTTTTACATACAAAATAATATTCTATATTTTGGTTGTGATTATCGTATTCTAAAGTTAGGACCATTCGGGTTATAACTCTTGGTATCTAAAATTAGGGTTGTAATTGTTTTGTGACTCCCCATACAAAATTCAGGTTTCTGGTTATTCTTCCACTAAAAATAGCAGTTTTTAATCAGGTTATGATTCTACTTTAAAAATCAGGTAGTGCACAACATATCTCTCATTGATTAGAGAGGTATAAGAGTATAGTAGGTTCAATTTAGACAAAACTACTATAAAAAATATCCTTAGGTTCTTTCATTTATTTCCAATTCTAATTAATTCTGCTAATTAACTTTGATAATTAATCCATATTATTAAAATTTTAATATGGTCTATTCACCCCAGCCCCTCCCCTCTAAACCTTTTTCCATCATCCTATCTAACCTAACATAGTATTCATTAACTTTTTAATTTTCTTCAAGAGTAATCTTGTTCTCCTCAAAAAGTTTTTTATACATAATTTTGAGTTCCTTAAACATATTTGAAATTTTGAAAACAAAATTTTGTAATCCTAATATTCATCATATAATTCATCTATCATATGTTCTTAAAAATTAGAATTAAAATATTTAGAATAATATTCACTTACCTGATTTGAAGAATCTATTAAATATAGATTTTCCAATTCTTTTTCAAAACTAGATTCTTCTATTGAATCTAAGCCTTTAGAAAAGCTCCATATAGTTTCAACTACTCTTCTTTAATTTTTTCATATTCTTGTTCTTCCTTTCTTTCTTAATCTTTGAGTAGCCATGTTTAATGTTCCCTTTACTCATGAATTCATAATAGAGTACTTCTTGAAGTTAATTAAAAATATTATTACCTTCTTGGATTAGTATATGATCATTTCAGAAAAATATCTTTTATTTTTTATTGAATATCCCTTCTTTCTTTTGAATAGTCCTTTTGAAAAATGAGTAGCGTTGTCACTATCATTTCCTTATAAATTATAGTTTATGAGTGATAATTAACACTAATTTTTTATTTTAAAGACACTTATTTTATTTTTCTATATTATTTTTCATCGATGTTTTTCAATTCTAACTCATATTGCAGTAAAGAACCTATAAGCTCATCAAGAGCATATTTTTTTAAAATTCTTACTCTCATAAATTTCTATCTTCTAATAATGTATTTTTTTTATGTATAACTCTTAAAACTCTTTCAAATAAAATAGTATTATGTAGAGATTCTACTGAAACATTCATTCCATTTACAATATTAGTAAATCTATGAAATGTATGCTTTATAGTTTCATTTTTACCCATCTTAAAATCTTAATATTCTACCATTAGCATACCAATCTTAGTTCTAATCAATTTATCAAATCCATAATGAGTTGTTTTTAATTTATCCACATATCATGTGTGGTTTTACATTTTGAAATATAACAGAATACATTTTTGTTAATAACACAATAAATTATGTTCATGATTTTATAATTATATACATATTTCAAAGCATTGGTACTTGTAAGAGAATTAGGATCACACTTAGGGATTTTGTAAGGTTTTACCATGACTATCCAATAATTAATAATTATATATTTGAGATAATATTTCATCTAAATGTGTCAATATCCATAATCATTACCATTGAAAATGGTAATCTTTATAGAGCACATTTATCATTAGAAATTATTCTTTCCATCTCAAATAGATATTTTCCATAAATGGTTCAGTTTAGGATATAGTTAGAAACAAAAAATACACACACACACACAAACAAAAATATATATATAAGATAAAATATAATAATCCTTTCAAGGTTCAATATATAATACCAATTATTCTCCCAGTAGGTGAGATGATTTAATGGTCAAGAGGGGGTGAATTTACCTTCTTATAAATTTTTATGAATAATGTCAGAGCGAAGTAAAATATATAGTAGAAAATAAAATATGAACATAAGTGTTTTTATAGTAGTTCATATCAAAGTGATCCTATGACTACTCTTCAAACTCACAACATGATAATATGGAACCCACTAAATAGTGACCTAACTTTTGAAAGGAATCACAATATTTTACAATTCCTTTTTTACACTTGGAAGCAAAACCACTATCCTACCTTTTTCACACCAAGAGGCATAACCCATAACCTTAATTTTTAAGTTTAGTAAGAACTAACATATACTTTATTTATAAAAATCCACAACCAAACATACCTTTTGTAAGGGGTAGTATAAACCAGACACTAAGGTCTTTATTTTTTATACAAAAATAATAAACAACAAAGTAAAAACATATAAAAGGTAGAAATAATTCAATAAAACATAAACTAGACTTAAACGGGAAGTTATGAATATGAGATAGCAAGGATCACTCTAGCATCAATGGTTCAAAATGATTAAATTCCCCCAAGAGTGTTGCAGTGATGGTCGAAAAAGAGTGTGTCATGGTACAGTCAGAGTATCCTTGAAAATTCTTTTGATATATTTTCACTAGATCTATGAAAATATATTTTTAGATTTTCTTTATGCACAACACCTTTAAAAAATCACATTCATATTCATTTTATTTTATCTTTCCCCATGCATCCAAACTTTTATCTTTCAGTAACAATGAACTACTTCAAATTTGAGTGATAATATATAAAACTAAAAATAATTGTACAAATAAACTCATTAAAAAATGTAATACAATATTAAATATTATCATAATAATCAATATTAATTTCCTTTGAAAAATACTTTAAATATTATGAGACATACTCTTTATATTTCAAACAATTTGAATTTTAATCTTGTAAATTCCAAGAATTTAGTGTGAAAATGATATAATTTTGATCCCTTATGATTATAATTTAATTCCCCATAAAATAATTCAAAATAAATTTTTATAACATTAAAATAATTTATAAGTAATTATAGTAAAATTATAATAATGAAAAAAATTAGCATATACATGTATTAAATCAAAATGAAAAAGTATAAGAAAAACATAGCATATTTTCTAATTTTAAAAAACAAACTATTAAGTTCGTAAGCATCATTTTTTTATTTTTTTTAGACAAGATTTTTGTTTAAGAATAATTATACATAAGAATTAATGTGAATAAAAATCATTTTACCATTAGTATGAAATTTCTATAAGGGTTGTCCTGTAAGCATCAATCATGTAAGCATTCTTTAAGGATGAAATTCCCATAAGGTTCAACCCATAAAGGTCATTTTGAGATCTGTGTAAAGGTCATTCTAACCATAAGGATGAAACATGTAAGAATCATCTTATAAACATGGAATTCATATAAAGTTCATTTTAACCATAAGGGTTATTCTAAAGAATGTAAGGGTCATTTAACACTTAAAAATCAATCAAATAGACTTTGAAATTTTCATATGACTATAACTAGCATAGTACTTCATCAAATGACTTTTTCATTTTTGTATTACTATTTCATTTTCATGTAAATTTAAATCTCATATGAATTTCATTATATGAATTCAATAAAAACATAATATTTATTTTTTATGACTTTAAGAAAAACATATGACTTATTTTATATGACTTAAATAAAAATGTATGAATTATTTTGTATGACTTAAAGAAAAGATTCTGAATCATTTTTTTTTTGAATTCAAGAAAAACATATGACTTATTTGATATGACTCTAAGAAAGACATTTGAATTTGAAAAACTATATAACTTTGATAAATCATATAACTTTAAAAAAATTCATAATCCTTGTAAAACCATAAGATTTCATAAAAATAGTTGTATGAATTTGTTAGTATGAGTCATCAATTTATACAAATATGGATTTTTATTTGAATGCAGTTTATAAAATACATAACAAACATGGATAAAAATTAAATAAGTAACATTAAAAATAATATTTTATTCCACAAATAGTGTAAGATTAAAACACATTTCTTTACTCATGTTAAAGAGAATAAAATAATAAATTTATAATTATCAAAACATAATTAAGTGAAGTGATAAAGAGATGATCAACATATAAAACTAGGTTAGGGTGACCATTTTCTAAAAAAATCTATAGATGGATCATCACATCATGATAAAAGAATGTCACACTGTGAAGAGGGCCAATTGAGGAGTCACTCCATGGCCAAGGAAGTTCCATGGTGTAGAGTTAGTAGGTGTTAGGTCCACTAGGTCAAATACCCTGAGAGGGGGTGAATCAGGGTATGATATATTAAAACTATTGACCAGTTGGATCTTCTTTCATCATTTAACAAAACACACTTCTCTCTTTCTCCTATAACAATGTATGAACATAAATTAAATCATTCACATGACACAACAATTTTACTTGGTTCTCTCTCACTAGGATACATCCAAAGAGCATACAATAAAGATGTGCTAATGTACCAAATCCACTAAATATCCTTTCCAATTACAAGGTTCAAGATAGATCACTTCTATACCCAGACTCACTGCCTTTACAAGGTTTAGGGTCTGCTCACTGTATTCTCAAGGGTCACTCCCAATGTCTCTTTCTCTGGCTCACTACTAGTGAAAAGGATCTTCATTTTCCTCTTCCTATGCTCACTTCCCATGGAAGGTATTCACCCATAATTTATGGAATTTTAGTTCCTTTCATTATCTCTAATGAATACATCCTCAATAGTATATGGATTCTCTATTGAAGTTCCACTTTCATCCAATAGATGAATACCACTTTACCACATATGTACGTGGAAATCCCTTCTGAACAACTTTCATGATTCTCACTAACTTTTCGATTCTCCTATTTCATGAAGCTCAAATAGCCTTTACGAAGAACCTTCTTTCGTGAAGCTCAACTAGCCTTTGTGAAGCTCATTCCTTTCATGAAGCTTACTTAGCCTCCGTGAATTTTCTTACTTTTATGATGCTCAGAACATTCAATTGGATTTTACACCCTTCGTGAACTTCTTCGTATATAACCTTCGCAAACCACCCTTCACGAACCACCCTTCACGAACCAACTTTGCGATTTCAGAGCCTTAATATTTTTATTAAGTCTCGCTACAATTTTGAAGGGGGTAGAGGCCTATTTATAGGCATTTCCACCTATTCTAGAACCTTTCATTCCATGTCATCACCATTTTGAAAATCTCTTTATTTTCCTTCATAGCGATCCCTTTTTGTGAAGATCTAGGACAATTATTCATTCATGATTATTTTCATAATCATAGAGTGTTCCGTCAAACCTTCACGGTATCAAGATGCTCCTCACCTTTGTTGTTCGCGATGCTCGTTGTTGTTCGCATAGATCACCATCAACATTATTTGATCCTTCACAAAACACTATTTATGAATCCCATCTTCGTGAAATTCATGCCTTTACCATATTTTAATTTGGCCTTTAAGAAAATCCACTTTTCACGATGAAATCCAAACTCCAAATTTTGAACCCCAAAAATTTTGCAAACACTGAGAAACAACGTCGCCTTGTGTACGTAATTTTTTTTAACACTTCCAAGGAATCCATTACTTAATATTGTATATTTATCATCATATCATGTCAATAATCTCTCTAGACTCTATAAATTACCATGTAAACCCTCTTTATCAACAAACACAATAAACCTAAAAATACTACAATTTTAGCTTAAGGGGTTTTTTCCCAACAATCTACCCATTTTGGTTTGTTGATAACTCTTTTATAATTTGATACCTCATTGAATCTTCTTCTATATTCTACCAACATTCACTTCATGTGATTCAGATAGCGATCAAATATTTTCTCAATAGATACTCTAAGCCTGCATGAGCAATGCTCTTCATAAGAAACAAGATTATCATGAAAATTTCATCAATGAATCACTTTATTCTAAAACCTATCAACTTATTTCATCATGAACTCCATATATCATTATATATATACTTTTATCAATCACCTTTATCGTAATCAAGTTTAAAACTCCCCCTATCTCACTTCTCCCCCTATCTCGCTACTCCACCTGTCATAACTTCTCTATGTGTCTTGACTAAGACATTTTATCCCTTTTAATACAATAATTTATCCCCCTTTTTTAATGAACCTGAAGGAAATTTCTTTTAGGAAGGAAACTGGGTAAAGAACGCATATTAGCACATTAGGAAAAACACACCACACCTCAGGGATAGGGGGTTCCACATCTATACTTTTTCAAGTGCAGGGATTTGACTGAACTCCAAGAGCTAGTTTATGCCTATCAAATTCTTATTTGGGTAGGGCCTTTTTCAAAATGTATGCAACATGTAGATCAGTAGGAACATTCTCCAACTTCACAAGCCCTTACTCCACATTCTTCTTGATAAAATGATACTTGATTTCAATATTCTTGTCCTTGAGTAATGGACTGGATTTTTGTTAATAGGTATTTCACTCGAATTATCATAATGGATTTTGATCGGAGACTTCACTACAAATCCCATATCATCAAGTTGCTTCTTTATCCATAATAATTGCATGAACACTTGAGTAGCCACAATATATTCATCTTCTACAGTGCTCAACAAAATGAAAAATTTCTTTATTAGCCAAGAAATAAACAATCCACCATGATAAAAATCACCCTCCTGATGTTGATTTCATGTCATCTTCTGAATTGGATCAATCTACATTTTTATATCCCAATAACTCCAACTAAGATTTTTCATTGTACATCAAATTGAAACCCACCATTCCCTTGATATACTGAAGTATTATTTTTACTGCAACCATGTGTCTTTCATTGAGATTAATTTGATATTGTGCTACCTGGAATGTAGAAAAAAACAATATCAGGTATTGTTGTTGTCAAGTATAGTAGACTACCAATTACTTTCCAATATTTTATAACATTAACAGCATTGCCTTCATCATCCCTTGATAGTTTCATCTGGGTATCCACCGGAGTTGTCATATATTTGGAATTATCTATTCCAAATCATTTCAAAACCTCTTTAGTATATTTATATTGATAAATGAATGTTCCATTATTTCCTTGTGTTACCTATAAACCAAGTAAAAACATCATTTCACCAATCATTGACATTTCTAAATCACTTTTCATGAATTTGGAAAACTGTCTACATTGCGCTTTATCTGATCTTCCAAAGATTATCTCATCAACATATACCAGCACCATCATACTTTGATTACTTTCATTGTTGAAATATAGATTATAATCAACTCCACCACATTGAAAATAGATCTTTTTCAAAAATTGATCTAGCCTTGAATACCATGCTCTTGGTGGTTGCTTCAAACTATATAAAGCCTTATTCAGCTGGAAAACTCTATTCTCATCTTCATGAATGATAAAACCATATGTATGCTCGATATAAACTTCTTCTTCCAAAAACCCCATTTAGGAATGATGAATTTACATCCATATAGAAAAGTTTGAAATTTATTTTCCTTGTTATGGCCAAGAATAATAAAATTGTATCTATTCTTACAATAGGTGAAAAAGTTTCATCAACATCAATACCCTCGATTTGGGAGTACCCTTTTCACACTAGTCATTCTTGTTTCGAATCACTGTACCATATTCATTAATCTTGTTTTAAAAGACCCATTTATTCCCAATTAAATTCTTATCTATTGGCCTCAAAATAATCTCCCATGTTTAATTATTCTCAATTTGGTCAAGCTCTTCATTCATCACTTGAACCCAATTCTCATCTCCAACCTCTTCACTAAAACATTTAGGCTCTACTTATGATAGGTATGATGCTTATTTTAGATTCTTCATCCTCCTTTTCTAAACTTGTGTTGCCTAATCACCAATAATATTTTGTCTATAAATTTCATCTCTTTTCTTCTATCATTGTATAGATCCTAAATTCTTCTCATCCATTTCTCATCTGAATCTTCTTCTAAATCAGCCTCTAGGACTAGAACATCCCCTGATCTACTTATATCTTCATCGCTATCCTCGTAAGACTGATCATGTATTTTTTTAATATTCTTCTCATTTTCTACTATAGTTACATCATGATTTAAATTACCTTTCCTATCCACTTATTGAATCATTTATATGATTTTCTTTTCTTTGAGTAGCCAAGAAATATCCCTTCATCTCTACAGGACTCAAACTTCCTATTTTTTCTTTATTTAGAATATAACACTTACTTTCTAAGACTATAAAGTAATTCAATGATGTATTCTTTCCCTACCATAACTTATATGGAGTATTCTCTTCTTTCGTACATAGTAATGCTCTATTCTATGTGTAGACTAATTTCATCACTTCTTCTTTCAAAAATTTCTCTGGAAGGTCTTTCTCAATGAGCATTCTTCTAGACATGTTGTTGATAATCTGATTTCTTCTCTCAACTAATACATTATGTTGTGGAGTTCTTACTATTGAAACTTGGTGCCTTATCCCATGTTTCTCAAGATAATCCTCCACTTGGAAATTTGTGAACTCGATTCCATTATCTATTCAAATCTTCTGGATTTTATGACCTAGTATCTTTTTAACTTCCCATAGATATATTGTAATGAAACTAAACACCTCAGACTTGTGGGTGATGATTAACACCCATGACATTCTACTAAAATCATCAATAAAGAGAACATAGTTTCTCCTCCCATCAATATCTCTTGGTGAAATTGTTCCGCACACATCAATATGCACCAACTCAATAATTTTTTTTGACCTTTTATCTTTTTCCTTATATATCTTTCGAATGGTATTCCCTTATTGATAAGCATCGCATGTATGAGTATGATCATGTGATAATATAGGGAGGTCTCAAGCAGTATCATATTTCACTAGATATTCCAAGGATGTTTGAATCAAATGGATAAGATTCTTATCTTATAACTTATTTTCTTCTTCCTTGGATAGAAAACAGATATCTTCTTATACACTCATGAGGTATAGATTCCCTTTTGTAATGTTTCCCTACAAAACAATTGCACCATCTTTTTTCTTAATGACACATGATTTTTTTGAAAATTTTATGGAATGTCCTGAGTCACACAGTTGACTAACACTGAGAAAGTTGTGATTGAGTCATTTAATAATTAAGACATCAGCATGTCTCATGTATTTCCCCCCAAACTTGGATTTTCTTAAGCCATCAATCTTCATGCCTTCATCATTACCAAATAATAAAATACCTTCCTTATCATACTTGATTTCGGTCACCAAGTCTTTATTGCCTGTCATATGAGAGGTGCATCCACTATAAATAATTCCTATACTAGTGCGATCTGATTCTTTAAAAGCAATTTCTGTAACCACTGCTTGTTCAACTATCTTATTCTTTTTCATTAATGTTTTTTACACCATACCTAGTGAAGATTGATGATATTGAACTTTATCTATGTATAATGGACCAACTTCATCCTATAGATCTGAAAATCGATTTTTCATTTTCAACTCATTTGATTATTCATTTAGCTTCCTCTTATGACCATACTCATTCTACCTCAGCACATTTCTCTACATTGTTGATTTGAAATATCTTTCCATGTGTTAGATTCCTCCACACCCAAAATAGTGACCATTAAATGATATCCTAGAAAATTGAGTTTTGTATGGATTCATATGTTGGTGTTTCTCCCTTCGATACCTCTTTGCTATGGAACATACATTTTTTGAGTGTCCCATCTTTCCACAGTAATAGAATCTAATGTGAGGTGCATTACTATGTGTCACTACTACACAATAGACTGTCCATTGGGTTCTTTGAATCTTTTGATTCAGCTTGATACCCAAATAAATCTTCAATATAGGAGTGGGTGCTTGTGTTCTGACTTCAACTATTACTTCTTTATGTTTTTGATCAATCCCCATACTAGCCTTATCATTTGGATTTGATTTATGCTTTTGTTCTTCTAGAACACTATGCTCCACTTTCACCTTTTCTGCTTCCTGTAAGATCTTCTTTCTTAATATAGTACAGAGAGTTAAGCATTTCTCCTGATCCTTAACACATCATCACAGGCTGACAACTTCCTCTTAAAGTTCTTCGATATGCTTTATTTGATCTTTTCCAGTGTTAGTCAAACTATTGATTTCCCTTTTTTTCTTCAATATTGATCTTGTACTCAACAACCTTTTCTGAGATTTATGGAATTTATAACTTCAATTTTTCAATTTCTTCACTCAATTCAAACTTCTATTATTCCTACTGTTGTATATAAAGTTTGTCATCATGAACCACTTTGTTGTATTTCTTTGTTTTGGCTCTCCAAACATCTATCTCTTCAAAGGCAGCTTCCAATTCAACCCAAAGGTCAACTCTCCCTTTAATTTATTCTTCTTCATTGTCGCTTTCTTCCCTTGTCTGGAATTTTTTAAAACTGCCACCATAGCATCTTCATTATGATCCTCACAGTCCTCAATCTCTTCTACCTTAGATTCTTCAGAATTTCCATCTTCTCTTGAAAGCATATTCTTCTTTTTGAAGAAATTTCTCTTAAAAATTTTCTTGCATTTCACATAGGCTGAATACTTATTCATGGGAATTTCAACTTTATCCTCTTCATTTTCTTGAAACTTATTGGGGTAACTTGCTTCAAAATGTACAACCTTTCCACATCAAAAGCATGCAAGTGGGAGTTTCCCTTTGAACTTTCTTTTTTCCCCTTTTAAGATTTGATGAAATAAATGACATCACCTCATTTGTCTCTTCGTCTTCTTGACCATATTCAATGGTGATTGTATTCATGGCCATGAATGCCACCTCTTTGGATTTATCTTTTTTCATAACATTTTTTTCATCATTTCTCACTCAATATGCTACAAGGGTACTGTGCAAGTTATCCAATGTGAGTTCCTTTGGATATTTTTCTTCCAAAACTGAAAATTTTGGATTGAACCGAGGTGTAAGTTTCCTCAAGATATGTTTCACAATATTTATATCTTCAATGACTTCTCCAAGACCATGAATTTTCTACACTAAAACATTCACATTATCAAATAATGCATCAACAGACTCATTTCAGTTAATTCTTAGATATTCATATTTTTTCACAAAACTTTCAGCTTTTCTTCTCTTACTTTTGAGTCTCTCTCAGAAATATTCATCAAATTTTCCTACATAGCATGTGATGTTTTACATGACATCACCTTCATATAAATTTAATTTGATAGGGATCCCCCTAAAGAATTTATTCCTTTATCATCAGCATCCAATTACATTATGTATTCTTATTATAAAGCACCACTTTCAATACTAGCTGAAATACCATGCATTACTGTTGTAAAGACATCCATTTCTAAAGATCGAAAGTAGTGCTACATCCTATTCTTCCATAGTTAAAAATTGTTTCCATCAAATATTAGAATCCCTTTGTGATTGAACACCTCCATTTATTCTACTGAAAGAGACTCACTAACTTTTAACCTTTCCCTATGATACCAATTGTTAGGTTCACTAGGTTAAATACCCTGAGAGGGGGGTGAATCAGGGTATGACAGATTAAAACTATTTCCCTGTTGGATCTTATTTTGTCATTAAACAAAGCACACTTCTCTCTTTCTCCCATAGAAATGTATGAATAGAAATTAAATCATTCATAGGACACATCAATTTTACTTGGTTCACCATCACTATGCTATGTCCAAGGAGCATACAACGGCGATGTGCCGATGTACTAAATCTACTAAATCTCACTGCCAATTACAAGGTTCAGGCTAGATCACTTATATGCCTAGGCTCGCTACCTTTATAAGGTTTAGGTTCTTCTCACTGCATTCTCAAGGGTCACTCCCTATGTCTCTTTCTATGGCTCACTACCAGTGGAAAGGATCATCGTTTTCCTCTTCATTTACTCACTTCTCTTGGAAGGAATTCACCCAAAGTTTATAGAATTGTATGTCCTTTCATTATCTTTAATGAATACATACTTAGTTGTATATGGATGATTTGTTGAAGTTCCACTTTTATCCAATAGATGAATACCACTTTACCACAGATGTACTGGGAAATGCCTTATAACCAACTTTTATGATTCTCACTTCCTTTGCAAAGATCCTCTTTTGCGAAGCTCAAATAGCCTTTGTGAAGAACCTTATTTTTTGAATCCCAACTATCATTCACAAATCTTCTTCCTTTCATAAATCTCACTTAGGATTTTTGAATTTCTATACTTTCACGATGCTCGGAACATTTGGTTATCTTTTACATCATTCAGAAACTTCTTCCCATATCACCTTCACAAACCACCCTTCACGAACCACCCTTCACAAACCACCTTCATGATTCTGGTGCCTTAAGATTTTTGTTAAGTATCTCTATAATTATAAAGGGGTTAGAGGCCTATTTATAGGCATTTCCACTGATTCTAGAACCTTCCACGCCACATCATCACCATTTTGAAAAGCTCCTTCTTTTCCTTTGTGGAACTCCCTTTTTCACGAATCTCCAGGATAATTCTTCATTCACAATGCTCATTTTTATCATCGAGTGTTCCATAAAACCTTCACAGCACTGTGATGCTCTACTTATGATAATCCTCACCTTTTTCATTTGTGATGTTCATCTTTATTCATGTAGATTACCATCAACATTTTTTTATCCTTTGCAAACCACTTTTCATGAATCCCATATTTGTGAAATTCATGACTTTACCATATTTTAATATGGCCTTTAGGAAAATCCACTTTTCCTAATCAAATCAAAATTCCAAATTTTGGACCCCAAAAATTTAGAAAACACTGGAAAATAATGTAACCTTATGTATACAATTTTCTTTATCGCTTCTAGGGAATCCATTACTTCATATTGTATCTTTGTTAACATATCATGTCAATAATATCTCTGGACTCCACAACTTACCATGGAAACCCTCTTTTCTAATAAACACAATCAACCCAAAAATACTAAAATGTTACCATGAGTGATTTTTTCCCAACAGTAGGTCATATTGTGACCAGTGGGTGTCAAGAAACAATGGTCATGTCTATATGGGTTGACAATCGTATTCTTAGGGGTCGTTTTATGACCTTTTAGTTTTATGATTTTTTGGATTTTTTGGGTTTTGATTAAGAAAAAAACCTTACATAAGGTCACTCCATGACCAATGGGTTTCACGGTGTCATGGTTTTTATGTGGTGTTTTTTTAAGAAAATATCTTTACATATGGGAATCACTCCATGAAGGATATTTTCATTAAGTGATAGAAAATATTAAACATGGGTTTCAAAATCCTTAAATTTTTATTTCTGATTTTCATGAAGGAAATTATAGTCACACTATGGCCAAGCGGTTCATGTCATGATGAATTTTTGTGTGGAGCATCATATCTGGAAGAAGAAGTTAATTTCATGGTGTACAAGGCCTTGGAATTTTGGTTCTTCATGAGAGCGTTATGTCATATTGTGTCATGATGTGACACATTGTGAGGAGAAGACTATGTGGTTTTGGGTTATACTTAATGGAGGTGCATCACACTGTAACCCAAGGGGTTATTCCATAACAGCTGCTTGGAAGAGGGATTCACAACATGACCCATGTATGTCACATCATGATAGGGGGTCATTCCAATTTTCAAAATGAGGGGAAGACCTATCATTTCAAGATCACCCCCCCCCCATTTTTATTTTTGGTTTATTAGGTCATTGAGAGAGGCCATTTTTTGTCTACTTCTTTCCCTATCATCCCTCATTTGATACCCCTTGAAGAAGGATGATTTTAGGGGGGCTTATAGATTCAAGGTACGTTCTTACTATAATTACCTTAGTTATTTATCTCATTCATTAGACATTGATTTTAGTGTCCTTAAAAATGTTTTTAGTAATTATTTCACTAGATCATGCTGAAAATCATCTTGTATCGATGGTTTTTTTTTGTGGATAGAGGATATACTGGGGTGATAATCTCATGTCATTTCTCACCATTTAATTATAGGTAAGTCTACTAGTGAATTTTTAAAGGGGGATTCCACCAATTTGGAATAGAATTTGTTCCCATGTGAATATGGCTTGATGGGGATTTTCTTTGTAGGGATATCTGATTCATTCGAAAATAAGTTGACATGTTATTGCACAAGGTTTTGATGAGAATACACTTCTCGATGAGTTTTAAGTGATTATTCCTAATTGGATTAAATTGAATAATTAATTTTAAATTGTTATAATTAATCATTTTAGATGTGATGGTTGGAAATGGGAGGTTAGTGGAGATAAAATCTTGGAATATGCTTGGAAAATCTTAGATGAGGGTGGAAAATCTTGTTTAAAGGGAATAACTCTAAATGAGGTTAGTATTCCATGAACATATCCTTAAATTTTATGCATCATGCTTATGTGAATGTGGCATGCAGTCTCTCCAGTTGTGTGTTGTCAAAATTTCATTTAAATGAATAGTTATTTAAAGCACTTATGGATAGAACAGAAGTGTCATGGTCCACAATGGACCCTTGGACACTAGCTTGGGGACCTTTTCACTAATGATAATAGACTTAACTATAAAAATGTATAATGAGATATGTGAACCCTATAGGGGTACCAATGAGAGGAATTGAATATAATGGGACTTGAGATAGGTCCCCTTAGTCTTCTTTGTGTAAGTATGGGTGAATGATTGTAAAGGTTGAATTAGGGATATGTCATATGGAGCCTTTAGATACCCTATATCCCTTGGGATAGTTGACTAGAGAGTGGGTTGAGTTTTCCTCCCACACTAGTATATGAGTATCTAGGTGGGTATACCATGGGTAAGATTATGGAAGGGTTGGGTGTGAGTAGACTGACCTAGTTTGACATATAAGGGAAAGGGACTTTATAACTTATCTATAGTGTGGTTCCTAGGTTGTATTTTCATTGTGGTCAATTATTCCAAGATGTGATTATAGTTATTTGTGTAATGTTAATCCCTATGAGTGATAGGCCTTGGCCCTAGAGCAGAGAAAGAGAGAAAGGTTCCCTATGGGGTATATAGACTAAGGTGTGAGTTAGGGGACCATAGTTGATTCCTTAGTCTCATGTTGACCCTAGAGAGAGGTATTATACAGAGGATGACATTGTGATAGCCTGGTAGTGATGCAATGATGAGCCTATGTTTTTTTCATGAGAGGTCAGCCTAGGAGATGTTTTTTGGGTATAGGAGAGTGTCCAACTAAGTTGTATGGTGTATTATATATATATATGTGAATGGGTTATCTTTAATCAAGGTGGAATGTGTCCCTCGAGTAATGATGGGCTAGTAATTGTATTGAGGTGGGATGTGGCCCCCATGGTGTGTTCCTTAATGCCTATATACATTTGATATATTTTAGATATTTTCATATTATATGATATGGTGATGTCATAAGGTATGAAATCCATGATATAAAAGGGATATTGTATTTATTTTGGAATATCATTTCATAAAATATAGAGATATCATATTACAGTTCCCTTGGACAATCATATTTTACAAAATTCCTATATTGAAAGGAATTTTCAATCATATTGTAAGATTTATTTTTCACTTTATGATTGATTGGGGTAGTTGAACGTTAAGTGATTAACATCTGAATCTCTTACAAACTGGCTATCATTAACTTTAAAATTTTCATAAGATGAAATAAATGGGAGATCAAAAACACTTAATTGTTAAGTGTACGACTAAACATTTACAAATATTGAAAATTAATATAATTACTCGAACATTACATAACATTCAAGTAAATTCCATAGAAGGCTTGGGAGTGTAATGAGGCCTATATATAAATTCTATAACCATTGATATTGTTTCCATTAGAGTGAGATCTCATTCTATTAGTTCGCAAAAAATACCTCCTCCTCTACCTTCTTTTCTCTTGATAGATACTATTATATTATGGATACAAAGAGAGTCTTCCCTAAGTGTTGGGTGATTCATATTTTATCATAGATGCACCATTGAGGAAATAACCCAATGGTTACTTCTAAGGGATCTTTATCAAGCATATGATTAAATGAAATAACTGAGGCTATAATTAGTGCAAGGTGCATGTTTTGTTTGTATATACATGGTTTTGTTTTTTCATAGAATTTTGATCTTGGGTTTGAGGTTTCTAATTTCTTTTACTGTATTAAATAAGTTTTATATGATAAATGTAAACATAAGGAGAGGTTATTTTGATAAATTTCAAATATGAACTAGGGGTTATTACAAACATATATAATCTAATATATCTATATTTTGAAAATAATGGGGTTATCACTTATGTAATTCCCTGACCTAGATCGCTTAAATGGTTCCCATGTAGGGGATACCACGTGCCCTTGATAACACCTCCCTGTATTCTACAGGTGTCCAAATAATAACAGTGTCCTAAAAAATTCATTCAGAGGCTATACCCTCTAAAATAATTTTTGAGGTACATGCCTAAATCTATCAAATATTTATCATAACTCATTCATATAAAGGATATCCCAAAAATATGTAGACGTATAGGGAGCCAGCAGGGCCCTCGCAAACTTTAATAGAAAGTAGTAAATAGTCTATATGATATAGTAAAACAAAACAGAGTTACATCAATAGATAATAAGTAAATAAGGAATCATATATAAATAATGTCACTCTGGATAGTACACATGATGAACAATAACTATAAATAAATACATTGGCCTCTATCCTAACTCACATAATCCAACCAATCAAATACTCAACCTCCACACCCTTCTAACTAAACCATGAGTCTATCTCTAAGTGATACCTATGCCCAGAGAGAAAAAATGAAATTTTACCCACATGAATCAAAAACTATGTTGTGTATGTAGGTAGGGGTGAGTCCAGAAACCCAATAGGAATCTCCAATTCATAAACAATACTAAGTGATGTTGTGATAAAGTGGGTGTGCATGTAATACATATATGATATGTTATCATTCTATTGCAACACACCCACCCGAATAGATAACATGAAGGCCCAATGAGCATAAATTTTAGGTCTTCAGGTGTTAACCATACCACCTCAAACCCAAACTATACCCACTTCATCCAGTGTCAGAGTGTCTCTGAACATATAACACTAACTACCCAGTGGTACTAGGTCTATCCCCAGAACTAGTAGATGAACAGCATACATGCTTCATCTAGGGGTAGATAATCTCTAAACATATAACCACCTGAGGGAAATATACCCATCCTTAGAATATAAGGATCCACCTAGGGGAAATATATCCATGCTCAGAACCATCATCTACCCAGGGTCATAGCTTACCTAAAATCAATATCCTACCCAAGGGGTGTCCCACCCTAGAACATAAAAATATATACCCGAAGGGACCATGCCATACCCCAAAACCATGAGAAATATCATATACCCTAGAGGTCTAATATCCTACCTGAAACTAGGTATTAGGCCTCCATTACTTGGAGATCATATCCCACTCTTGAGACCTGAACCCTCATTCTAAATCACACATACATAGAAGGATAATACATATACCTAGGGGCACAATTCACCCCGAAATTAGGTACCACATGCACCCAATTAAACTCATCCCAGAACCCCAATTATGTCATATATATATATATAAACACAATTGGGTCACACTCACTTCCTGAAACCTCATATAGCATGAACCCATGGTATTCCACCCCAGAACCTCAAACATGTCACATACATACCACAAGGGTTGGAAATTTACCCAAACTCATCTCACATGATCATGGTCAACCTATCAACTGCATAACCAATATTCACCATTACATCTATATCAGTCTCACGCAAATTATTTGAGTTATAAAGTGGAACCTATAATCATCACTTTCCATACCATGGATGAACCCTCTCTAGAGTTTACATAATATCAAGGCACCCACCAATTTCCCCTAGGTCACATCACAGCATGACACCCTACTTGGGTATCTCAATCACATTTCCATCACTCATCCCCATCCCATCATTTTAGTAATAACTTCCCTCAACATCTTGTAGGGTCCTTTAGACCCATCCCTACCCTATAAGGGGTATGTCACATCCACCTGGATCAACCCACCACTTTGATACCAAAATAAACCATCATCACATAACATGCATAACATGAATCATCAACAAGTATCACATAATACAATCACAGTTAGAGGAATATATAAAAGCACTCATGCTTTAGAAAATAAGGCATCACCTGCATGATGCCAAATAGACCAAAACCAGTATAATCAAGCCCCTATGTATTTACTTAAAAAATTAAGTCAAAATCCAATTTTTAAAACCATTTAGAAATAAAATCACATTACATATAAATCACACTAGAACCTTAGCCAATATTAGTCATAAAATTATTTAGAAAACCCTTTTCCCATTTTGAAATAACTTTTCAAAATCCATTTGTCAAATCACCTATTTTCCTTTAAAATTCCATTTGAGTCAAACTCCCTTTGAAAACACATTTTAAAAAAGGAAAACCATTAAACTTTAAAATCAAACTCAAACCACTAGAAAAAACATAAAGGGGGCCATTGACACTCATTTGAAAAGGGAATCACCATTAAAATATTTAGAAAACTATGTGGCTCATGTTGATAATTGGGCTAATGCAATTCTATCCCAATCTATAGAAGATCCATAAAAGTCATACAGTATGGAGAAAATAATGATGATGATTCACACAAAATCACCAGTCTAACAAGAGACTCAAATATATTCAAGGCCTCTTACCTTAATTAGTGATCCATAACTCATACCAAGATCATATCAACCTCATTTGAGTCCACGATCACCTATCTCATCAATAAACAAAAACAATTTATTAAATCAGCCACTTAAAACCAAAATCTCAACTTGGTATAACTAAAACCAAACTCATCAGGAACCCTCATAGTGCTAAAACCATGAGAAATGGGGTGTAGTCCACTCCTGACACACAATAAAACCTAAGACACACAAAATCCCAAAATTAACATCCAAAATAGATGGTAAAATTAATTTAATTTAATAAAACCCATAAAAATCATCGATCAATGTACCTTTGTCAAAAAATAGATTAATGGCATGTATAAATCTTCTCGATATATCCTCTAGATACATATAGAAAAATCCCCATCAAGAAGAATTATTTCACCATAATTTGTGAAATTATCTCTCTAAAACCCTAGTCAAAGAAAAATAAATCAATGGATAACAAGGGAGAAGAATAATGGATGAAAAGGAGAAGATAAATCACCTTGAATATCAAAAATAATTACCCAAGGACACCCAAAATAGAATGGGGTTCAAAGAAGAAGGTGATAGGGAGGGTGGCTAGCCATCACATGAGGGGGGAAAGGGGGACTGCCCGCTTAAAAATTATAGTGGGAAGAATCATCATTTTTTCCTTTTAAAAGGGCCACATAGGTTTTCAAATAACATTCCAACCACGAGGTTTTCACTATCTCAATCCACTACACTTCACATGGTTTACCTAACCATGCTCCAATCGTTAATATCACCACTAAAATAAAAATGGATTTTTTTTCATGGTTTATCTACAACCATGCGTCAATCGTGCACCAATACCCTATACAAAACTAGGTTGCACTGTTACCCCGTATGGCTTCCCTTAACTGTCTGGTAACCATATGCAAGGGTAAAACAATTTCAAACTTCTAAGATTTAACTCAAAGCTCCTAAGACTCACCAAATCACCCAATGTGCCTATTGGGCCTTAATCTATATCCAAAAACATAACCACAGGACACTCCAACTCTCATAATTTCAATCTAAATCTCAATTTTCAAAATAACCCCAACTATAGAATAAAAAATTAATCTTTCATCTGAAATTTACATCCCAGAAAGGAGTGGGTTTTATAATCTCCCCACCATAGCACTTCTCATCCTCAAGAAGTTGCATTAGTCCGCCTGCAATCATATTTGACCTACTTTGATCATCAATTCACCGCTAATTAGTTATATTCCATCACTGAATTCCCAACATGATTCCACTATGAAACTCTAAACACTAATACTAGATAAACCATATTTTTCTATAAAAATTCATTTTTATCCTCAAACAACCTCAATCATGTCTTGATAATTCTCCTAATAATTTTCTGACTCACAGTATCCAACTCCATGCAACAACACCTGACTGTCCTTATCTATCCAACATCTCTCAAAAAGTGTTCATCCTCACTCACTGACGCATCACCACTTCACTGTATCACCTAACCATGATGATTTATCATCTAAAGTCATCATTGAGTCTTACAAATAATTATATTGAATTATGAACCTAACACTTGGTATAATACCATGGTTGGATCCTCAACTGACTCATCCAACTATCATGCTGATAGCTACATTTTATACATATACTTTTTAATATAAAATTTAATGATTTTTTAATTAAATTGATAATTATTTCCAGTATATTTATTATTTTATTAATTTATGTAAGGATATTTTTGAAATAAATTCAAATTATAAAATAATAAAATGGAGATGGAATTCAAGATGAAAATAATGATCTGTGGGGTAAGTAATGGCCCGAGTCCAAAGCACTGAATTAAAAATTCAAGTAAAACTGATCCAAATGCACTGAAAAACATCCATTAATGTTGTGAATCACCTATTCCTGATGTAAAATTTATCATAAATTCATGTTGGTAGGATGAAAAGGTAAAAATTGAGTCTGGGGTTGAGGATGAAAATTCACGGTGTGACACCCTATGTCACACCATAAAACATGTTGATAGATCCAGAAACTTCTTATTTTGGGTCGACTTTGATAGGGGCCTACATTTTATTACCTGTTAGCATCCATATTTTACTTAGACACATTATATGGATGATTTAATGACATTTAATCCACCCAAGGTCTATTTTTTACTATAAATAAAAGGCTAAGGTGATCTCCAATTCCATTTCATAACTAATCCTAGCTCTGATTATGAAGTGCTACACTATAAAATCCTCCACCATTCCCTATAATTTCTTTCTTTCCCTACTCCCCTATAACTATATCATGACTACCATGAGGGGATAATTACCAATTTGTTTTAGGTGATGTAAATAAAGGGGGGTGTGGGTGTGATTTTCTTTTCTTCTCTTTGTTCATGTTTTCATTGTTCTATATTTTTCTTAATTCTTCCAACCTTTCTTATTTTTCATTTCATATCCATTGATAATACAAATAAAAAAATTAATTCATCAACTGGTCATCCTGAATCTCTCATGACAATTTCATAATTTAGGGTGACCATGTTTAAAAATAGTATCGAAACTATTAATTTATTAATAATCTGAAGCAATTGATCATAAGAAACGAATAATTTTTTAATTAAGGAGGGGATAACAAGATCAATGACCTCTCTCTATCTCGACTCCAATAACAAACATGAAAATTAAATTAAATTTCTAAAATTCACTCACACATGAACCGAAAATTTAAAAAAACCAGCATGATTTATCTTATTGAATTAAAACCAATCTTTTTATTTACTTTCCTTATCAATCAATCTTTAATAAATCAATCATTTAAATTTTCTAAAATCTAACTACATCATCTCATGTGTTCTAAATCAAAAAAACATTTACTATATTCAATTAATAATTAAAAATTTTATTTGATTTTTTATAAATATTTAAATTTGACTGATCCTAAAGGAATTAATGAAGATTTAGCAACCACTGCACGCTCTACCCACTGGTATTGATACAGCACCAATATGACTCACTCTTGGATCACACTACCACCATCTAAGCTCATTATTAACACATAGAATCCATCCAACACTATGCCTGAATTCCCAACTGGTTCTATCTTCTCACTAGTATCCCTTTATTTTCTTAATCACCCATTGATCGGTTTCACCACACCCACGACCCTCCTAACATCAGGGTCATACATTCGTGATTGATATGATGCTCCCAACTATAATAGTACCCTTTTCATTACCTTTATAAACCAAACATAGATATTTACAACCCAAAATTGATCCATTATAGAATGTAATGAATGGGATTGGCCTCCCCACTCATACCAAGGACCAACACAAAACACCATATACCAATCACCAAAAGAGATTCTATGCTCAACTATATCTATAGATCCCCCAAAACACTGAAGTGTTGACTACTGATTTGTCCTGAGTCTTATGGTACGTCCCACCATAAGAAACCACTAGCAATAGCCAATTCCTGCTAATGGTGATCCCCACCATAGGAATCATCTACTGAGAACACACCTCAGGCAATCCAAACAATGAAACCAAGAAAACTCATATTTGGATACTTGATACCAACATCCAATGTCTATCTCATAATCCTGTCATAATAGGATCTCCCAAAATGACTATATAACAATCACTGAATACACATTCCAAACACCCAGGTCTCTCCTGATCAACCATTGAAAAAAATCAGTCTATGTAAGAACATGTTATTTTTCTCTTAACATAAAACCAAGTCAAACACACCATACAAACTCAGTTAGAAGTTTCCAAGAAAACACAGCATACAATCTGAGCACACAATCAAGCACCTGGGTTACCTTCAACTGACACAAAAATCCATGAAACTTAGTTTACACAAGTACTAATCACTTATTTCAAACACTTGTTCAAATTATTTTACACACACCAAAACTCACCCAAGTTTTTAAAACACCGCTTGGAATCCAATTATTTTTATCAAAAACCAAAATTACCCAAATCCTTGGCCTAGCCGGTCCTTTTCCAAAAATCGTTCCTATTTCCAAAATCCATTTTGAAATCTAATTTCAAAATCCATTTAAAATCCAATTTCCAAAACCCTTTTTCTATGATTTTCTAAAAACTATAGAAATCCAAAACCATTTCAAAAACACTGGCTCTACAATTCATTTCAAGTAAAAACAACTTGAAAAATCATTCAATGCACACCTCACACCACCATGAAAATTTTCTTCTTAAAATCAGGTTTTCTTCTTAAAACATAGTTTTTCTAAAAAAATCAATCATCCTAAAAACCATTTCCCTATGAAGAAAAATCAATTACAATCATAATCAATCAATATCCCCTCGGATCCATATTAATATAATCACCCCTTATAATATATTCAAGAAAACATTGATTGTATTATAAATTTATTTAATTAATAATGGATTGTAATGATGAAACATATCAAACAAAACCACCCATAGGTGTGTGTATCATTCCCTAAGCATGTCACTATCATAATGCATGAACAACTCACTGGATATCAATGGAGCCCAGTGACTCATCCCAAGTCTCATCCATCCCACATTTTTATTCTTAATACAAACCAACACTTCACCCATCCTAGAGTGTGTAGTCCCAACATTGGACGTCCCCTGGTATCTTGGGTTTCAACAAATGTCATCCTGGTCATGCATGCACTCAATCTACCTCCCAAGTCTCAAAAACCTATATCCACCACTATATAACATTTTCTCATCACAAAACATGATTTTATACCACTTTTTAACACCCCATCGTGGACTACTTGAACGGTGCCCATGTGAGGGAATTCACATGACCTCAGACGTGCCTCCTCACACATCTGAGGATGTTGACTAGTGATGAGGTTCAAAAACAGTCATGGGGAGACTATTCTCTCTTAAATAAATCTTGAGGTCCATGCCCAAATCTATCAAAAATTCAGCATGCCTTGTTCATATAACAAATATCCCAAAAAAAACTTGTATACATAAAATAGGGAGAAAATAGGGCCCCCACAGTCCCTGATATAAATCAGTAAATAGTTTATACAATGCAAAAAAAACATAACAGAGTGTCAGGAGAAAATGAAAATAAATAAAGCATCATATATAAATAATGTCACATTAGACAGTACACATGTTGAATAATAACTGAAAATAAATATAGTGGCCTCTGAGCCAACTCACATAATCTAACATTCTGAATCCTTAGCCTCCACAACCTGTTGATTGAACCACATATCTAGCTCCAAGTGATACATGTTCTCTGAGAGAAAACATGAAATTTTACCCATGTACATCGAAACCAATGCCATACACATGAGTTGGGGATGATCTCAACAACCCATTAGGAATCATTAATTCCTTAACAATACTATATATTTTTGTGATCAAGTCACTTATAAAAAATAGGTCTTTAATAGCACTAAATTTTTCCATTATTAGGGTAAAAAATCACTAACAACTGGAGGGAAATTAAAATCCTTAGGCTTTTATCAGTTCTTTTTTTAGTGATGATAAAGGACTCCCTTTATCATTGCTTTTATTTAGCACTGATAAAGGGGTTACTTTATCAGTCCTAAAAAACATTGATAAAGGGACCCTTCATTATCACTTTTAGAAGAACTAATGAAGGTTCCCTTTATCAATGCTATTGAAAGAAATGATAAAGGGAGAATATTGCAGTGTTCTATTAAATTTATGGCACATTACAACTGCATGAACAGTAGAAAAAATAGGTGCAAATATAGATTTTAAATGAAATAAAATTTACAATACAAATACAAGAAAAAAAATTATATTATATACATTTTGAAAATTTGTTTTTAAAATTACATGAGTAATTACAAATTATCATAGACCTTCAAAAACATCATTGTTCTTTTGTCTTTGGCCCTTGACCCCCACTCATGCTATTGTCGAATAAACCACCCCATCTTGATCAAAATAATTCACCTATATAAGAAAATAATTATTATGTTAGTAATACTATAAATAAATAAATTAAATAGAAAGTAACAATTTTAAATGAAACTTTGATTCATACCAAGAATAACATGTATCAAATTGGGTTGAAGTTGATTCTTTTACATCATGCCATTTATTTTTTGTCTTCAAGAATTATCTTTATAAAAATTAACTAAATAAGTATAAGATAAAAATAATAAGTAAATTAATTAATTAATAGCAAATAAAATGATGTGAAAATAATCTGAGCTCATTTTCTCAGTTTTGGAAATGAGATGCATGTTTTAAAATAAAATGGAACCTATATATTAAAAACACACACCTTGAGTTATACTGATCACATAGTTTTTCAGATTGATATGTTTTCAATTTATATATATCAAAAATGACTTATGTATCATTTTTCTGAAGTATAAAAAAATATGAATGTGTTTGCTCTATTTTTTAGTATGTCACTTGTGTTTTTTACTAAAATGTAATTTTAAACAAGAAACACACACTTTGAGTCATACCGATCACATCATATGTTGGTTTTAAGTGAGAATGATTCCTACACCTCAAAAATGACTAATGAATCATTATCCTAAATTATCAAGACAATCTGAGTATTTTTTCTCAATTTTCATTGAGTGGCACTTTCTGAACTAAAATGTCGATTTTAAACTGATAATAGAAACTTTGAGTCATATTAGACACATTTTGTATTAGATTTATGTGAAGTTGATTCCCACACATCAAAAATGACTTTTGGATATTTTTTCTAAAGTATCAAAAAAAATATGAATGTTTTTTCTCAGTTTTGAGTATTTCAGTTGCCTTTTTTACTAAAATCATTGTCAATTTTAAATAAAGACTCACTTGGAGTCATATTGGTCACATCATGTGTCAAATTAAGGTTTTTATGATTCATATATGTCAAAAATGACTTATGGATCCTTTTCCTAAAGTATCGAAACAATTATAATGTTTTTTCTTGGTTTTGAGTTTGTCACTTATCGTTTTTACTAAAATATCAATTTAAATTGGAAACACGCACTTTGAGTCATACTGGTCACATCGTGTGCCAGTTTGATATGCGACTAATCCATACACATCACAAATTACTTATGAATCATTTTCCTAAATTATCAAGACAATTCAAGCATGTTTTATTGGTTTTCAATGTGTGACACACAAAATTTCAATTTTGTACTGATAATGGACAATTTGAGTTATACTGGGCACACTATGAATCATATTGAGGTGAGGCTGATTATTACATGTAAAAAATGACTTACGTATCATTTTATGAAAGTATCCAAACAATATGAATGAATTTTATTGTTTTTGAGTATGTCACTTGTGTTTTTTACTAAAATCAATGCCAAGTTTAAATAAAAATACACGCTTGGAGTGATACCAGGCACACTATGAATTAGATTGAGGTGTGTCTAATTCCTACATGTCACAAATTATATATGGATCATTTTCATGAAGTATCAAAATAATATGAACGTGTTTTTTTAGTTTTGAGTATGTCACTTGTGTTTTTTATTAAAATTAATGTCAATTTTAAATAAAAAGGCACACTTTGAGTCATACTGGTCACACTGTGCATTAGATTGAGGTGAGGATGATTCCTATATGTCACAAATTACTTATGGATCATTTTCATAAATTATCAAAACAATCCAAATGTTCTTTCTTGGTTTTGAGTAGGTCACTTGTCTTTTTTACTAAAATTAATGTCAATTTTAAATAAAAAGACACACTTTGAGTCATCTGATCACACTATGTATCGGATTAAGGTGAGGTTGATTCATACATATTAAAAATTACATATAGATAATTTTCCTAAATTATCAAAACAATCAAAATGTGTTTGATTGGTTTTCAGTATGTCACTTGACTTTTACACTAAAAATCCATTTTAAACTGGAAACACACACTTTGAGTCATACTAGTCACATTGTGTGTCTATTTGACATGAGACTGATTCCTATACATCATAAATGTATTATTAATCATTTTACTAAATTATAAAGAAAATTTGATCACATTTTCTTGGTTTTTAGTGAGTGACATACTTTTTGAACTAAAATGTCAATTTTAAACTGATAATGAACACATTGAGTTATAACAGGAACACCATGCATCATATTAAGGTTCAACTAATTCTTAAAAATTAAAAATAGATTATGGATCATTTTAATAAAGTATCAAAACAATCTGGTTTTGAGTATGTCACTTGTGTTTTTTACTAAAATTAATGCCAATATTAAATAAAAAGACACACTTTGAGTCATAACAGGAAGATTGTGCATTGGATTGAGGTGTGGATGATTCCTACATGTCAAAAATGCCTTATAGATCATTTTACTAATGTATAAAAATAATATGAATATTTTTTTCTCAGTTTTGAGTATGTCGGTTGTCTTTTTTAATAAAATTAATGTTAATTTTAAATAAAAATACACACATGGATTCATACCAGTAAAAACATGCATCGTATTGAGGTTTGGATAATTCCTACACATCATAAATTACTTATGGATCATTTTCCTAAATTATCAAAATAATAAAAAAAAATCTTGGTTTTGAGTAAGTCACTTGTCTTTTTTACTAAAATTAATGTCAATTTTAAATAAAAAGACACACTTGGAGTCATACCGGTCACACCATGCATTGTATTTAGTTTCAATTGATTACTAAACTTCAATAATTACTTATGGGTCATTTTAATAAATTATAAAAAGAATTTGAATCTTTTTTCTTAGTTTTGAGTATGTCACTTATCTAGTTTATAAAAAAACGTTGTAAACTAGAAATATACACTTTGAGTGATACCTATCACGTCGTGTATCGGCTTCACTTGAGACTGATTATTATATGTCACAAATAAATTATAAATCATTTTCCTAAATTAATAAGAAAATATGATTTTTTTTCTTAGTTTTCAGTTATTGACGCACTTTTTGAACTAAAATTTCAATTTTAAACTGATAACTAACACTTTGAGTTATACCGGGCACACTATACATCGGATTGAGGTGCAGCTAATTCCTACACATCAAAAATTACTTATGTAATGTTTTCATAAAGTATCAAAACAATATGAATGTTTTTTTCTCAATTTCGAGTCTATAAATTTTCATTTATACTAAAATTAATGTGTATTTTAAATAAAAAGACACACTTGGAGTCGTACCGAGCACACTGTATATCGAATTGATATGCAGATGATTCCTTCACATAAAAAAAGAATTTTGGATCATTTTTATTAAGTATAAAAACAATACAAATTTTATTTATTGGTTTTGATTATGTCACTTGTATTTTTTATTAAAATTAATGTCAGTTTTAAATAAAAAGACACAATTGGAGTCATATTGGTAACACCGTGCATCGGATTGAGGTGTGAATGATTCCTACACATAAAAAATAAATTATGGATCATTGTACTAAATTATAAAAATAATATGAATGCTTTTTCTTGTTTTTTAGTATTTCACTTATATTTTTTACTAAAATTTCATTTTAAACTGGAAACACACACTTTGTGTTATACCTGACACGTCATGTGTCATCTTGAAATGATATTGATTCCTACATGTCACAAATTACTTATGAATAATTGTCCTAAATTATCAAGACAATAAAAGTTTGTTTTATTGGTTTTCATTGACTATCACTTTTTGAACTAAAATGTTAATTTTAAACTGATAACAGACACTTTGATTCATGATGACCACATCTTGTATCATATTGAGGTTAGGCTAATTCCTATACATAAAAAATTACTTATGGATCATTTTTCTAAAGTATCAAAACAATATAAATGTGTTTTCTTGGTTTTGAGTATGTCACTTGTTTTTTTACTAAAATTAATTTCATTTTAAAATAAAAATATTCACTTTGATTCATGTTGGTCAAACCATGTTTGCTATTGAGGTGTGACTGATTCCTACACATCAAAAATGACTTATGGATCATTTTCCAAATGTTTCAAAACAATTTAAATGTTTTTTCTAAATTTTGAGTATGTGATGTGTCTTTTAAACTAAAATGTAAATTATAAACTAAAAATATAAAATTCAATTCATACCAAGAATATTGTGTATTGAATTGATGTGCGGCTGATTGAGTATGTGATGTGTGTTTTGCTTCCAAATGTCTGCAACAAGCTAGAAAATAAAGAATATGTTCTCTCTTTTGTGGCTTATTATAGACAGTTGAAATCAAAATATGACTTCCCAAAAGATTTCTGAAAAAAAAAATATTTATTAGATAAAAATGATAAGGAAATTAAATTAAAAAATAGTGGATAAAATGATTATTAAATTAACTAAATAAATAGTAGGAATTCACCTTTTCTTGATTTCTGTATAAATTATTGACCCATTTCCTTGTTTTCATTATCTCAGTTGTAGCCTCAAAGTCCAATCTCTCAGGGGCACAAGCAGCTTCAAACAAACCACTCCAACTTGATAAAAATAATACACTTGTATAAGAAAAAAATTTATATGTTACTAATACTATAAATAAATAAATTAAACATAAATATGAAACAATGCATTAATAAAATATCAATTTTAAACTGAAACCACACAATTTGAGTCATACTGGGTACACTGTTTATTGTATTGAGGTATGGTTTATTCTGACATGTTGCAAATTACTAAGGGATCATTTTCCTAAAGTATCAAAATAATCTGAATCTGTTTTCTTGGTTTTGAGTATTCCACTTGCCTTTTTTACTAAAATGTCAATTTCAAACCTAGTAGTATACCTTTATCTAAGAGGAAATTTGTTCTAGTTATATGTCATTAAACTATAATATAATTATTCTTGATCATATGAAACTAAAATAAAATGAATTTAATCAATATTTCATGACCCTAAAAGAAAATACATTGGACTATTTAATATAAAATTAAACTTCCTTTAGTGATCCTTACCACATGACCTTAAACTGTATGAAATACCATCATATATAGATGATGATTTCCTATATGATATTTCTTTATTAAATTCACTAAACTATAAATATTATCATAAAGTATTGCTTTTTCATGCTACATTTATTACATTAAAATGTTATTTTCCCTTAATCGTAGCTTAAAATTATAACACTCATTTTTCAAATATAATTGGCATTCCCAATCCCATTATTTTAAACAATGATTCCAAATTATAACATTTTTTATTCACCTAATGTGGATACATATGAGATATTTTAGAAGATCAATCCCAAAAACATGATATATTTAACCACATTACAATAACATAACATTAATTTATTACATAAAATTCCCATAAAAACATTTATCCTTTTAGGTTGGTGTAAAAATTATATATAAAAATTTTCCTTCTTATCTGATATAAAAAACTAGAATAACATATTATATATTCTTGGATTATACTAAAAATTAGTATATCCCTTTTTTATTTCCTAGAAAACATTAACCATTAGTGTAAACCTATTAGCATTCATTGATTGAACTAAAATAAATATTTACATTTGAGTTTTTATGGAACATAATAAAATCTATCTTTCCCTTTCACCGTCATAGAGAGTAAAAACTTCTTGATAAAACATCTACCTTATTTAATGTAAAAAAATTAGTGTGGACAATTATATATTTTTAGAAGACACTAAACTCTATTATAAATTTTTTACCCGTTTTTTACAGTATTAAACAATGGTATAGACCTTTATTACATCCAAATGATACTAAAATATAGCACATCCATTAAGTATTCTTGGATTGTGCTATAGATTAGTATATCCTTTTCAATATTATTGGTGATGATAAACTCTATAATAACATCATAATTATTTTTTCATCAAAAATGGGAACATTCACATTCTCATGTGTTTTTTATTGAGAATGATGATGAGTTTTTTTATTAATGAGCTGGTGAACATAGATCATTTTGCATAATGAATGTGCACATGCATATTAGTGACAAACTAGTGGACACATTTTTTATGGTGATCTGGTGAACAGGTATCTATATGCATAATAAGAATAGGTTAAAAAACTCTACTCGTGTAAAGCTTGTTATATTATATGTGATATAATGGTGGGATGATTTAATTTCCCATCATGTGCATTCAAAAGAATTGGTTTTAGTCAATCCATTTCACTAATGTAAACTTGATGTGTTACTTCTATGGATTTCACAAGAATTTTTTGAACCTATAGAAGAGTGTGATCCTAGAAAATAAGAACATTTTTTGGATGATACAAAATTCAAACCTCTCATTTTAAAAACAAACTGATTAATTAAACTATGATCTCCCCCAAAAGAAGGATAATAATGGAAGAGGATAAAACATCATTAATAATATCTTAATAAGAGAATACAAAATGTTCTGGGGAATTCTATATCTCGTTTTATTGTATTTTCACACTAAACTCATAATTTGTTACTATAACTTCTTAAATAAATATTTTCATAATTATAGTTAAATTTTTTCATTTTGATTTAATAAATACAATCATAGGACTCTCGTTCCATAAGATAGAGATATATAAAAAATTATAGATAGTCTTGACAACATCACCATGAATATTTTGTTAATTTTTAGTAAAATAACTAGTCATCGGGATCTCGATATCCATAATTATTGAAAAATAATAAAATATTACTACCATACATCAATAAAATGATCTAAAATTGTTTCATCGTATACTAGAGGATAAAATGAATCTAATTAAGTTTTCAAAATTCATAAAGGAATATCTATACACCTTATAGTTTATGATATGATAAGGAGATAAAAGTTAAAACCCCAATGCATCTAAACTTTCATTCCCACTCATGATTTCTTTCTTTAACTCTATTTTATGACATGATCATCCAATCATATGATAGAATGTTAAATGTCTCCATTGGTTTTACCCCAACACATCACTCCTCCCAATTACCATGGATGTTTTATTCCTAAATCAAATTGTTGATATCCTCATTTACTATGCATCATGTTCACCAACACAACATCAAAATGAAAGGGCTGCTTAGATATTATATCACCATCTAATTGATGATCGAATAGGAAAAATAATTCCACCACCCACCAAATTGAAACCACTGTATTATTATTTTCTTGTATTATTTAAGACCACCCATGATCAAACCCTAGATAAGGAATTAGTCTAGTTTTACTCTAAAAATGATAATTAAATTAACTAAAAAGGTAGATAAAATGATGATAAAATTAACTAAATAAGTAGTAGGAATTCACCTCTTCATGATGCATGTATACATTATGACACCATGTATTCTAATAATTCATTTCTAAACAAATTTATTTCCTCCATTATACTTATCCTTGAAAAATAGATCAAAAATAATGTATATGCATTATGATACTACTACTTCACACCTCAAATATATTTCTAAGGTCATAGCATGTATTATATCACAAATACATGAGGTAATCACCTAAATTTGATGTCGGAAAACATTCTAACACCATGTACATTTCCCACTCATCGCTAAATAGATTTACTTCTTCTTTTGAGTATGGAAGTTATCATAAATCTTGGTAGTACTGAGAAAATATAGAAAATAAATGATTAAGAAATATTTCAAATGGAATTGTAATTACCTTCATAAATTACCTATTTTAGGATACTGGTATTTTTATGGTTTATGATCTCTCTCACAAATTTATAAACATAACATCCATAATCGTTTCAATTATCTTGCTAAAGACACTGTAAAAACATTATCCAAAATAAGTAAATTGTTTTGAAATATGTTTTGATATTTAAATATTTCTATATATACCTTAATTTTTTTCCATTTTAAGTAATCCATAGGCTTTTTATATTCATCCACAAACTTCATGCCATGATTTAGCCTATATTTAGTGACCGAAACATATAATTTTAAGTTTATCTATAAAATTTTGATTACAGTGTATTAAAAATTCACAATACACATAATGTTTGGTTGTTTTGTTGGATATCCTTTCATTGGATCTAAAAAATAAATATTTTGTGTATCCATATTGAGTGTGATCAGCATGCAGTGCTTCCTAAAAAACAAAAACATATAAGTAATGAAAAAAATAAAAATATATTATATATGATTAAATTGTAGAGTTTTACCCCAGCATTATAAGAATCAAAAAGAGTATATCATCTGTTATTTTTTTCTCTAACACATTGTATATATTATCTTTCTTATTAACAATTTCTTTATTCTCAAAAAAAGTTTATTATGTAGAAATGATATGGGGATTAATGAATCCAAATTTTGCTTCATATGGTTTTCCTTTTATATAGTAGTAATATAAACACCTATATAAAATATGAATAGTTATTAACTTTAATGAACATATTAGATTATTATTTAGATATATGTATTATAAAAATGCACCTTATGTATGTATTCACAACTGAGACTCCTAACCATTCAAACTTGATAATCTCATTTATACTCTCGATACCAACTATGTCTCTAATTAATGTTCCAAATATTTCTTATTCAAATGGAATTTAAGATATATTTTCATCTTTAAATATGGTTTTTTCATAAATTTTTAATGTTAATAAATGTTTTAGTAGAACTAGCGGGGATAAGGTACTCCTATAAGGTCCTTTTGATATCTTATTTGATTCACTAGATTGTCTTGATTCAGCCTTTTTTCCCCATCACTTTATATGTCTTTAATACCATACCTCACTTCAGACCTTTTTTCATCAACTGTTATAGATTTTTTATAATAAAAAATTTGTTAAAGACATACCTCGTGTGTCTTTATAATATTATATGGTCATGCTATGAAAGTTACAATAGAACAATTAACCATTTTAATATCTAGATCATTAAGTGGAATAGGTTACTCAGTGGTCTTCTCTTGACCTACCTCAATCCCCACTCTCATGTGTTCTTTTTAGAGTTCTTTGTTTTGTAGCTTGTCTCTTGGTATATTATACATCGTGCCCCTCACAACAAGGTGTTGTGTGGGTGTTGATAGATAGAAATCACTGGCATGCCCACACACATCATTTAGTTCACATGGGATATGGTTAGATTAGAGTTTCTTTGTATCATAAACCACACTTGCTATAATGACATAATATAGTGATGGTGTGGGGTTGAACCCACAGGGAAAGTTTGGTATACAAGGAACCAGGACTTCGAACCCTTTATGTAGGAGTCCTCATGAATTGGTTTAGGTTTGGGATTTGATTAATTATATTGATTTTGGATTAATATTTAGGAAGAATATAGGGATTAGGGTCGATTTTAGGGTTCAGGTAAAAATATAATCTTGGTCCTAACTTGGGATGTCCTAAGGCTTAAGCTATGAAGTGGTGCATGGATATCTAGTTGATCATGGTAAAACCAACCAGATCTATCTAAGTGGAAACTATTCCTTGGTCCAGACAATCTAATAACTTAGATACATTATGCATATATTCTATGGTATAAAGTTTTGCAAGCTAATGTTTATAGCCTACTGTACTCTAGTCAGGTCAGGTTTGTTCATTTAAACATTCCATGGTTAGGGTTTCCTAAAATAATTGAATAAATAGTTGTTATGTAACTTGATTACTAGACTTAGTGTTACCAAGTTATGATTTAGATATTCATTAAGTTCATAACACCCCTACTCTCGACCCTTACCCTAAGTGGTTTATCCACTCATGATGGTAATAATAAAGATCGAAGAAACAATTTCAGACATACTTATCAGATTAATAAAATATTTGAAATGTAAAAATTTTCAATTGATAGTTCGTGAATAAATAATTTTTCAGTTCTATTAAGCAAGAAACTATTCAAAAACTTACTTGATATAGTAAAAAAGCAAAAATGTATGGTGAATATGTTGTCAAATGGAAACGGTAATGGTAGAAGGATATCGGAACGATAAATGGTAATAAATAACATGTGTCGATCAATCAATAGAACTTGGATTTAATCAAAATAGTAACAAAATTTGTTTATAGTAGGGTTTGGAAATAAAATAATAGAGAAAATTGAGATATAATGAGATAAAATTGAAACACTGAAAAGTTATTCACTATTGTGTGTGCTCTAGAAAATAAATAGTCGATAAATTACATGATGTGTAAACTTCTCATGTTGAGTAATATTGATCAATTATTTTTTCTACATATTTTGGATCTAGAATGAATATTGTCCAGAATCTTCATGATTCTGAGATTTGACTCACCTCACGACGTGTAATGGGAACTCACGACATGCTTCTTCTCATGACTTGAAATTTAAGTAGGAAATTCCCTTTGAATCTTACATGATGTGTATTAGATATTCACATTGTGTAATATTTTCATGAATTTAAAATTATTTGTGACTTGGGACATGATGTGAATGATTCATACATGTTGTGTAAGTGATTCATGATGTGTAATGTTCACTTTTGGCCAGTTTTTACATCTTTTCCTTTGGAATCTTGAAAACCTATTCACTGTAATAATCAACACATACCTAGTTCATTATCAAATAAAACATTAATAGTCATTAATTAAAAGACTCTAAAATGTATATATAATTTCAGAATATCAAATTCTCCTACACTTGAACAATTTCTTGTCCTCTAGCAAAAAGAATCTAAATAGGGATTCCAAAAGAAACAATTTTTAAAAAAAGAAACTTTAATTAGAACTGGGAAAATAAAACCACGCATAATTAGAAAAATTCAGTCCTCTAGAATTAATACTGTATATAAAATCAGTCATGCTTCATAGTTTAGTTCCTTTATTCATATTCTTAATCTTTTAATTACAATCTCAAAACTGTTTCTTATATTCTATACCTATTTTGAAATTTAACTCACAATGAATTTTATCTCATTACTCAAGGTAAAACGTAACTAGAGTTAAACTCATGTACTGAATACATGTTCCTAACCATAGGATTGAATTGGTTCTATCATATCCACTTTATAAATAAAAATAAAATTTAATCATGAGGGCTTCATAAAAAAGGTGAAAATGACTCTGAGGCTAAGGGAAGGTGGGTAGAAAGTGAAAATAAATATCAAAAGGATGGTAAGATCTTAAAGTTTAATGCATGATAAATGGAAATAGTTTATTGTTGTGGCTTCTTCAACATCAAATAGTGTATATGCTCCAATAAACTCAAAAATGGATCTATAAGTGTATCATGTATGTATCAAAAATGTACCATGTTCCTTTCTTTTTCTTTTCTTTTCTTTTCTTTTTTAAAATTCATGTTTAGGATAGATCTCACATATATCCTATAACCACATATGATCCTTTAGGGGATTAATAGATTTGGAAATGGTAATTTTTGACCTTCCTAATACACAATCCATTTTTTTTATTATTTTTCAATGGAACAGAGTAGGCGTAAAATGCCAAAAATAACACATGGATCATAACAAATCAATCTGGTAAAGTACCATAATACATCTTCTTAATCAATACATCCTATTTCCATTGGATGAATATTCCCCCACACTTTTTCAATGTATAATCATGCATAAAACCAATAGAAGGTTAGGAAGGGATAATTGGATTTGAATAGTTGTATCCTAAATAGGTCATGCATGGAAAATATGGACTAAATGAATGAAAAATGTAAGGTGGGTATCAAGAAAAAGTGAATCAAAAAATATTTACTTAATCATATTAAAATTGTATTTGTTCATTCATAACCTCAATAAAATCTCAATGAAAGTTCTGATAGGTTTACATATCCTAGGTTTTACTCAAGAAATATTTTTAGAAAATAAAATGAAATCATAGGCTTAGAATCCTCTTAGGAATAGGAGTATAAAAAAGTCACTATAAATACCTCAGGGTACAAAATGAAAGTATTAATTCAATAAAAATCAATTTCAAAAATTTCAAATTTGAATTAAATTACAAAACTAAATAATCATGATAAAAATATAAATAAGATAAAAACATGGATTTCAATAATTTCTAACTTAACTTTGTCTTTTATTTAAATGGGTGCAATGAGTTTTCAAGTTTAAATCATGATTATAATGGAAATTTCTTTTAGATAGATGAAAAAATGATAATATAAGGGTATTGGTAGTATAGTTCAAGAAAAACTCCCCCACACTTAAAATGAGGTAGTTTCTGCACTATTGTAAAAAGACTTGTGGAAGAGATGTAACAGATGTAGCATAGACTGAATGAAATGGAAATTTTGAAAATGAGTTTAAAGAATCGAGATCTCCTTATAATGATTGTCATTCTATGGGAAAATTTGGTGAATATTGATTTCTAATTAGTATACTTATATAATGGGTTAGAAAAACCAATCCTACACTAGATAAAACATTAGTCCACAGGGTTAAAATATTTTGGAAGCAGTAATATGGGTAGGTTCACACAATGAATAGGAATTAAATATATCTCAGATAAATATAGATATATGGGTACAATGAAGTTCAAATTTACCTATGATAAAAAATACTACCAAAATAAAAACATAAAATCATAAGTAAAAGACATGAAAATTTTAATAAAACAAATGAAATATAGGTTTCCTCTCATAAAGTGATAACAATATCATCATCATCCAATTGATGTACAAAAAATCAAAAGGTTTCATCCATCTACTCAGAATTTCCCTACCACCTTCAACAACTTGTGGTTGTGACATCGATATCACATGGATGCTTTATAGGATTAATCACCTTAGGAATGTTTTTTTAGAAAGTTGAGCTGAGAGGCTCTTTATTATTGGAAAAGAAAGGTTATAAGAGCCTGAAAGAAGGCATTTTACATTTTTCTCTTAAGAAATCTAGAATCATGTAACATGGGAGAGTAGTAGATCATGTGCATCCCTCTTTAGTAATACCTTTAATTGAAAGTACATAAGCTAGAAAATTAGCTTCCCGATAAGTGTGAGTGATGATATAAGACATTGAGGAAAGATTTTAAAGTAAATATACCCATTTTGTAGTTAGTTTCCATGAGATATGTGTCATTCCCAGTCTAATAGCTTGAACAATGGTAGTGTATTTGTATTCAAACCATATGTTGGTCCAACTTCTTTAGCAAGAAAGATCAAATTCCACAATAAATCCCATCATTTTAGCCTCTAGAGTAGTGGCATGACCACAATATCCATATGAAAACTCCACAACATCGTTGTTCTAGTCATAAGAAATAATCCCATATCCTGATGGGCCTAGGTTTCCTCTAGAGGAACCATCCATGTTTCACTTTAACTATCCAGCAAATGTTGGAAACCAGAAACCCTCTATAGTTCCATGAAGTTTGGGGAAGTTACCTGCAAGGTTCAGGTGTTTAAGGATGCTAAAGTCCCTTACCGAATTTTTACATCATTATTGGCTTATTGAGTTAGTAGTTTGAGTTACTGTAATAATAGTGGATAGCACTTTTTTGATGTTAAATCATTTATTGGAGTATAAGGCTATGTTTCTACCCTTCAAAATAGTATGAATCAATTTTTCAAAAGTGTATTTGAAGATAATAGAGTTCTAATTAGATAACTGAAGCTACATAATTTCATACAAAAAGTGTTGTATCGAGACATCTTGAGGAATGAAACTCTCAAAAATCTTAAAAATAGCCCTCCATAGAGATTCATCATTTTTGCAAGATAAAAAAAGATGGTTGATTCCCTTCCGATGTTAATGACAAAGCACACACTTGGAGCAAAGGGAGATACAAACATGTTGAAAGTTTCCATCAACTAGTATCTTATTGATTGAAATACTCTAAAACAGGGTGAAACAAGAAGGGGCAAGCCATTTATTTCTAAAAAGACTGATCCACTTTTGTTCACCTTGAAGCATGTATTTGTAAAAGGCCTTGGTATCAAGTTGACCATTTAGGGACTTCTCCCAAATCATCATTTCATCTTGGTTAATGAACTCGTGATTTTCAATAGTTAAATAAATGTGTTCAGAAAGTGATTCCATAGAATCCAATTGGTCTTTGATCAAAATGATCTAATTGATATCCGAGGATCTAACATGATTTATCAATGGTTCCCCAGTCCAGTTGACATTCCAAAAATTGAGAGAGGAATTCATGCTTACCATTTAGTGAGAATGGATGTAAATTCTCTAAAAAATAGATCTCAAGCCAATATAAATTGAGGATTCCATGTAATGTTTCTTACCTATAATCAGACATTATAAGAATATTACTCTAATGAACTCCAATGAGACTGGTTTCTTATTTATCAACCTTCAGTTAAATTGATCCTGTAGAGACTGGTAAAAGAGTTTCAAATTATTGATGACAAGACCACCTATAGCTTGGGGAATGCAACATTGCTTCCAAGGTGCTGTTAATATCCTCATTTCCTATTAATTTCTACTCCAAACGAAATTCCTCAACATAGAGTTGATAGTTTTAATAATTTTAGAGGGATAGATATAAACCAGGAAAGAATAAACCATCTTTGAGACCACAACATTCTTAATAAGGTAGATTCATCTATCCATTGAGGGAGACTTGCCTTTCCAAGATGCAAGGGTTCTTCTAATTTGACTCACAGTATTATAGAAATGAGAAGTTCGAGGATTACCCCAAAAAATTGGAACTCCAAGGTAAATAAAGGGTAATGAACCTTCCCAAATACCCAAATTATTGATAATGGATATTTTTCTTGAGGCTGGAAAGTACTTTCCTAAGTAGATAAATGAATTTCTCCAATTAGTTTCTTATCCTAGAACACTTTCATAATATGAGAGGTCATTTTTTATGTTTTTTATGTTCCTCATATCACCCTGAGTAAAACTGATAATTTCATCAGAAAAAAATAAGTGAGATGAGGCAGAGATGCCTATGGATGCTCTAATGGTATCCAAATCACTCGTGTTCACCATGTGAATAATAAGTATGCTAAGGTAATCTTTAGAAATAGAAAAAATTATATTTGATAGAGGATATCCCTGTCTAACCCCTCTGAAGCATTTAAAGTGCCCTTTTGGAGACCCATTAATAAGAATGGATATTTGAGCAGATCCAAGGAGAGTTGTAATATAATGAATAAACCGCATGTAGAATCCAAATCTATGGAGCACAATAGTTATGAAATTCTAATCCATTGTGTCAAAGGCTTTTATGATGTCAAGTTTGAGGGAAATTTTTTCACCTTGGGTGTTCTTTAGAAGTAGTTTGACACATTCTGAGGTAGTGAGAATACCTTATTGAATGCACCTTCCTTTAAAAAATACAAATTGATTCCAGGATATGATTCTATCTAAGAATCTAGCAAGTCAGTTGTAAAGTATCTTTATGATGACTATATGAATTTTATTCACAAGGGCCACTGGTCTGAATTAGCTAATATCACTGGAATTCTCCACTTTAGGAATCAGAGCAATGAATTGAGCATTGAAACCTTGGGTGAAGAATCCTCCCTTGAAAAAATGATTGACTAAATGACACACATCATTCTGAATAATATCCCAAAAGTATTCAAAGAATAAGTTGGTGAATCTATCTAGTCCAGGAAATCTATATTTGTTAAGGCCAAATATTGCCTCCCTGATTTCAATATACAGAGGAAAGGAAGTGAGAAAATAGATTTATTCCTTGGTAATAATCTTGGGAATAATATTTTCCTTTATAACTACATTACTTGATGAACCATTGAATAGATTCTATTAAAAATAAACAATGTGATTTGAGAGCTCCCTTATTTATTCAATAATCCGGTCTCCATCCTTGAGAAGTGAGAGAGGTCTTCTTTCCCTTCGAATCCTTTGTAAAGAATGGAAAAAAATTGTTTCTATCACCATTATAAATCCACTTGAATTTAAAAAAGTCCTTATAGATGATGCCCCTAATAGAAATGAGATTTTTCAACTTGGTATTCATCTCATTTTCATGGGAAACATCCCCAACAAAAAATTTCCTTGTCAATTCTTCTTGAATTTCATGAAGATAGAATTAAATGGAATTAATTTCCAAGTCTCTATTCCTTTATCCTTACCTTGATGGATTTGATCTTGTAAATATAGGATAATGGATCTGCATTGCTATTATTTGAGGACCAAGAATCAAGAACAATTTTGGAGCACTTATGAAGTGTATCCCATGCATTGTTAAATCTGAAGGGAAGTGGTTTCCTTCTCTCATGATCAACAAAACTGGCTAATATGGGATGATGGTTAGAGTTTTTCCTTTCAAGGGTGACATAGGATATTGATTTTCAATTTTCAAGCAGTGTATTATTGAAGAAATCTTTGTTTATTTTTATTTCCCTCATACCATTAAGGTGTCTCCTATACCATGTAAACTTTTCCCCAACAAGATTGATTTCAGTTAACCCTACTTCATCAACACAAGCTCTAAACTCCCTCATAGAAATAGAGTTGTAAGTCAGCCCTAGATTTTCATCTTCATGAATAATAGCATTAAGTTCACCAATTATGGCCCAAAGACCCATGATTCTATTGGACAAATACTTGATTTTCATCTAAAGAATTATTATATCCATATAACAATTAAAATCATAAACAATCCATAATTATAACTTTTATCTACAAATTTCAAAGTTTCAAGAAAAATTTTGATTATCCTCATGTATAATAGCATGATTTTAAACCTTTTAATGGACTAACTGTAGGTTCCGGGCGTAGCAGAAGCGCGTTGGTGGGATTGCCCAACTTTGATTTTAGCGTTAAACAACGTTCAAACCAAGATCTGTCATGATATAAAATGCTGGATCTTTGAAATAGAACAAATAATGAAAAACAAATAAGGGAGTCCTGGAACCATAGGGATAGGATCATCATATGTTGGTTATAATTAATTTAATTAATTCAAAAGAATTACCTTGGTGGAATTCTTTCTTCGTTGATGTCTCCAGTCATGATCTGGTGTGATCTGTCGTTGTGTCGTAGAATCCAAGTGTAGGATTCCTCTAGCGGTGATCCACACGTGCTCCATGTATCTTTGGACATCGCTGAAGGGATCTCTGGGTGCTAGCGTGGAAGAACCTTCGCTTGCGATGTCTGCCTTCGATCGCCTTGATCTGGTGGTGGTGGATCTCTCTCGATCTTAAGAGCGTTCTTAGAGGAAGGAGTTCTTTCGGCCTTGAGATACCTCTCCAGAATTGTTGTGCACAACAATTGGGGAAATTGTTGGGGTTGTGAGGATATTTATAATCAGGTTTCAGTTTTACATAGTTATGATAATAAATAAACGTGTTACGCATTTTATTTATTTCATTAAATCTTATTGAAAACCCCCATGTCGAATTATTAATTTCTTGACATGCGCCCACGCTGATTATAATAAATATCATTTAATAAAAAAATATTATTTCCTCAAAATCCCGACTAGAAAAACTACATGCCGTGTAATCATTAATACACGGCGTGTACTCTTTTTTCATAAAACTACATAGCGTGTATATTTAATATACATGGCATGTAATTTTATTTTACATTTTCCCTTATTTCCTCCACCACATTTATTAGACCTTGAGTAATGGTTATTTATTTCTTAAATAAATGTAACTTCATTACTCGCTAATAAATATATATTATTTCATCCACAATATATTCTCTCGAATAACTAGTGTTGAAATAAATGCAGTCAGGCATCCTTAAATAATTTGTAAACCACAGTCGGGAATAATATTTATTTAACTTGTTAAATTAATATTTAACTGAGATACATGGACACACTTAGTGTGTGACCCTCTAGGCCCCTTTCTCAGTGGCATTAGGTGGAGCCTGCCTAAAGTCCAAGGTTAGCATCTAGCAACATGCCAAGGCACCCATAGATAAATAAGTTAACGCCGCAATGACGTGTCACCTCCTACGAACGTTTACCATGCAATATAATCCCTTTTTCATGATATCTCAAATCAAGTGGGTTTCATGCTAGTGCCATAAACCCATGTGCTCGATTATTCTTTATTTGACTTTCCAGAATTGAACTCGCCCATACCTTACCATGGTTGCGGATTTATTTAGGCTATATCAATTCCATCAAAGGGCCTGAGATATTTACTTCCGTTATGGAACAGAAGGGACAAATCCTTTCTCACATTATCTATTAATGTAGTATTACTCGGGACACACCTAACGTATCCTACCTCGCAGCGAACAATGTGTCGTCACAGTTTTCATCAATACATCTAAGTGTGTGAGTTGTAAAACCCATTAATAATAATCTTAAAGTCTAAGGACCAATACACACGTCAGAAGATAAGAACATCCAATGACACTATGAAATGTAGATTTCCTACTGGCGGGTCTCGTTCTCATAATATTTTCCTGGATATTACCAAGGGCGCACACCATGAGAAGGTACCTCAAAGTTTTATGAGTCATCACCCCTAATGGCCTATATTATTTGTGTCCCTCAAATAACATCATCCGTGTAACACCCCCAATTGATAAAGGGTTAAAGGACTAAATGATATGACACATGTCAACAAGGTGCACCTTCCTTTTCAGGAGCCTATCTTATTAGAACTCCACAGTTAAGCGTGTTTGGCCTGAAGTAGTAATCAGGATGGGTGACCTTCTGGGAAGTTTCCCAGGGTGTGTGTGAGTGAGGACAAAGCACACTAGAAAGGACATGTGTTGGCCTGTGGGGACTGTCATTAGTTAGATGACCCGTTCAGGAACGTGGGTGGTGCCCAGGGTGGGGACCACGTGTCTTCGGGGAAACTGGTGGGTGGGGCCCAGTTGTCACATTTGGTATCAGAGGAGGAACCTAGCCTTAAGTGTGGTGCACTTCCTGGGTTGAGATATAGGGCCCACAACGAGGGCGTTGTGCTCTAAAGGGGGGTGATTGTAACACCCCCAATTGATAAAGGGTTAAATGACTAAATGATATGACTCATGTCAACAAGGTGCACCTTCCTTTTCGGGATCCTGTCTGATTAGAACTCCATAGTTAAGTGTGCTTGGCCTGAAGTAGTAATCAGGATGGGTGACCTTCTGGGAAGTTTCCCAGGGTGTGTGTGAGTGAGGACAAAGCACATTGGAAAGGACATGTGTTGTCCTGTGGGGACTGTCATTAGTTAGATGACCCATTCAGGCACATGGGTGGGGCCCAGGGTAGGGACCACATGTCTGCGGGGAAACTGGTGGGTGGGGCCCAGTTGTCACAATCCGGGCATAGAACATATATTCAAGAACAGTGTTATGGCACTTCCGGGTTCTCATCATAGCAGGGATCCGCTATGACCCTTTAATGCAACAGCTGCCCTTAGGACATTATCACATGCATTGTCATGCAGAAGAACAATCAATATGTTATAAGTTATTTATTAATGAATAAAGTACAAAGTAGTTGGTTCTTGGCCACCAACTCCAACAGACTCCCACTTGGACTAAAGCCAGCTTCTAACAACCTTTAACCCGCTAGCTCTCACATGATTTTCATGCTTCTACTGAGATAGGTCTTTAGTCATGGGGTCTGCCACATTCTCTTCCATGGACACTCTGCTCACTACAACTTCACCCCTCTAATATAAATCCCTCAAGAGGTGATACTTCTAGAGTATGTGCTTTTTCCGTTGATGTGACCTTGGTTATTTTGCAAGATCCACCACTACAGTATTATCACAATACAAAGTGATAGGATATTTACTGCTAGGCACCACATCAATCTCCTAGACATAGTTCTGAATCCAAATGGATTCCTTGGATGCATCATAAGCCGCTATATATTCGGAATCCGCTGTAGAATCGGCGACAATTGGCTGCTTTGAACTCTTCTAGCACACAGCTCCTCCATTGAGACAGAAAACATATCCAGATTGCAACTTCAGATCATTCTGATCTGTCTGAAAACCAGCATCACCATACCCTCTGATTACAAACTCCTCATCTCCTCCATACACTAGGAACATATCCTTAGTTCTTCTCAGATACTTAAGGATAGTCTTAACAGTAGTCTAATGTTATTCTCCTGGATCTTCTTGATATCTGCCTACCATGCTCAGTGCATAGGCAACATCAAGCCTGGTACATAACATGGCATACATGATGGATCCTATAGCCTAAGCGTATGGGATATTACTCATTATATCTTTCTCCTGTTGTGTCTGTGGACACATTTTCTTATAAATATGTAGTCCATGTGACATTGGAACTAATCCCCTCTTGGATTGTTCCATACTAAATCTCTTTAGTATCTAGTCAATGTATGTACCCTGACTTAGTCCAAGAAGCCTCTTGTATCTATCACGAATGATCTTGATCCCTATAATATAGGATGCTTCACCCAAGTCCTTCATGGAGAAACACTTGTTCAACCGGTCCTTAACTGACTGTAATACTGGTACATCGTTTCCAATAAGCAATATGTCGTCAACATATACTACTAGGATAACGATCGCATTCCCATTAAACCGCTTATAAACATAGGGCTCACATTCGTTCTTAATGAAACCAAATTCCTTTATGGATTCATCAAATCAAATTTTCCATGACTTGGATGCTTTCTTTAATCCATAAATGGATTTCTGAAACTTTCAAACCCATTTGGATTCACTTGGTGTCACAAACCCTTCTGGTTGTGTCAAATAGACATCTTCCTTAAGGTTCCCATTAAGTAATGTTGTTTTGACATCCATTTGCCAAATATTGTAGTCATGGTAAGCTACTATGGAAAGTATGATTCTTAAGGATTTAAACATGGTAAATAGCAAGAAGGTTTCATCATAGTCAATTCCTTGATGCTGTCTGAATCCTTTAGCCACTAGACTTGCTTTATAGGTGCTAACTTGACCTTACATATCTAGTTTTCTCTTGAATACCCATTTGAATCCAACAGGATTTACATCAACTGGATCGTCAACCAGAACCCAGACTTGGTTGTGATACATGGAATCCATCTCAGAATTCATAGCTTATAGCCATCTTGCAGCTTTTTATCTTTCTACTACTTCCTTGTAGGAGAGAGGTTCATCATTGTCCAACAATAATGATTCACCATCCTCGGTGACTAGGAAACCAAATCTCTCCAGTTCCCTTACCTCTCTTGAGCTCCTGCATAGTACTTGTGTTTCTGGAACCTCTTACATGTGGACCAGTGGAACTTGTTCCTATACCAACTCCTGTGTATCTTGAGCATCAACTTTATCGAAGTCAATCTTGCTCCCACTATCCTTCTTGAGGATGTGCTCCCTCTCAAGAAAGACGGCTTGTCTGGCGACAGTCACTTTCTTGTCTGAAGGGTTATATAGGTAATATCCTTTTGTTTCCTTGGGATATCCTATAAAGATACACCTTGTGCCTCGGGGTTCTAGTTTGTTTCCTGAGAAGGCCTTACAAATGCCTCGCATCCCCATACACATGCGTGCGAAAAAGTGGGTTTCCTTCCATTCCATAACTCAGATGGAATTCCATTTTCCGCCTTAGGTGGTACTCGGTTTAATGTGTATGCTGCAGTTTGTAATGCATATCCCCAAAAGTATAATGGAAGATATGTATGACTCATCATCAACCTCACCATGTCCAACAAGGTGTGGTTCCTCCTTTCACTAACACCATTCCACTATGGTGTATAAGGAGGAGTGAGCTGAGATAGAATCTCATACTCACGTAGAAGATCGATGAACTCTTGGTTCATATATTCTCCACCTTGATCCGATCGAAGTTTCTTTATATTCTTACCAAGCTGATTCTCCCCTTCATTCTTGAATTCCTTAAATTTCTCTAAGGACTCTGACTTATACATCATTAAGTAGACATATCCATATCTACTTAAATCATCCGTAAAAGTAATGAAGTAATAATATCCACCTCTATCTTCTACTGGAAATGGTCAACATACATCCGTGTGCACCAATCCTATAAGCTCTATGGCCCTTTCACCGTGTCCACCAAAAGGCGTCTTGGTCATTTTACCTTGTAAACAAGCGTGACATATATCAAGTGGTTTTAGCTCAGTAGAGTTTAAATATCCATCTTGGCAGTTCTTTGTCAAGCGTTTCTCATTTACATGACCAAGACAGTGATGCCACAACTAGGTGATGTATGAGTCATGTGAGTTTGTTTCGTTATTGATTGCCAACACTTGGTTTTTATAATTTAATACATACAAACCATTATTTAAATGCGCCATACCATAACATACGTTGTTCTTATAAAAAATACAACCCTTATTTCAAAACATGAAAATAAATCCATCTATATCCAAACAAGATATAGAAATTATGTTCTTGGTAACACTAGGCACATAATAACAGTTATGTAAAACCAAAATCATCCCAGTCGGCAATGAGAGGTGGTAATTTCCAATAGCCAACACAACCAGTCTTGCACCATTGGCAGCTCGAAGATCCACCTCTCTTCTAGAAATATTTCTAAATATATGCGGTTCCTACATTTTAATACAGATGTGAGCCCCACAAGATTTATCTAATACCCAATGTGTATAAATAGAAATATTACACTCGATAACGAACGCACCTTTAGCATCCCCACACTTCTGGGTGCAATTCCTCTTCCAGTGGCCTTGCTTGCCACATGAAAAACATACTACCTCTCGTTCCTTGCCCTGCCTCTGGATCTTCCCCTTCTTGGAAGGATGGCACTCGGGGGCTTCGAACTATTTATAAGTCTTTGGCCCATTTTCCTTGTCCTTTCTTTTCTTATTCACCATAAGGACTACGGGTTTGTCACGCCCTGTGTCCTTATATACCTGGAGAATTAAGGTCAAAAGTTCTTATAGAATCTTCTTATTATTTCTCCTATTGTAGTTGACAATAAATCTTGAGAAGGCCTTGGGAAGTGATGATAGGATGAGATCTGTATGCAACTCATCCGGGAACTTAATCCCTAAGATGTCCAGGAGTTCAATGTAGCCAATGAGCTTTACTACATGAGGCCCATCTGGCACAGACTCTCCAAGCTTAGTTATAAACAAAGATTTGAAGATCTCATATCTCTCCTTTCTTGCCTTCTCTTGGTAGAGATCCTTAAGGTGAGACATCATGTTATACGTGTCCATGTTTTCATGTTGCTTCAAGAGCTCATTAGACATGGATGATAGTATGAAACACTGGACATATGTGGAATCATCCATGTGTTTCATGTAGAGAGATAGTTCCTCATCACTGGCCTCCTTTCTAGGTGCAACTGGAATAGGCTCTTCCATCACATACAATTTCCTTTCATGGCGAAGGATGACACGTAAACGCCTCTGCCACTCTTGGAAATTGGTGTCGGTGAGAAGGTTTTCCTTCTCGAGTATGGTTTGAAATGATATGTTTAAAGTCATTTTTCTTTCCATTTATACAAATTAAGATGAGAAAAGGTTTAGTACTTTATCAAAAAAATGATACAAATAAATAAATTAATACTTATTAGTCTCCCGTTATTTTATCGAAATCCAATAGCCCTCACCATTGACTTCGGAATATTTTGTTGCCTGAATATTCTAGTGGCAAGGATCCATATTGCCCTTCGTATTACCCCAACTAGGGTTGGTCAAGCAACTTGAAGAGTTTTAGGTAGGCATTCCAAATGCCAACTACATTAACTCGCAGCTCCTTAATCCGCTGAGTGGACTCCCCAATCCTGAAATCCTTTTATTTTGGATTTCATCAACCTTTGCCTCTTGGTCACACTAAGTCCTACTGTGGCAGTCAACCCTTGATGCGAACCAAGTCAAGTCAACCCAAAACCTTGAATTATAATTCCTTGATAATTGAAAGCACCCAAACTAGGGTTGGTCAAGCACTTTGAACTATGGTTCGATTCTAACCAAGATTATGGAAGGCTATACCGACTTAATATTTATTTGAGGGATTTTATCCTTATACATAAATTTCCAATTTATTATCTTTTATTACATGCTTTTTAATATTAAGTGGGATATACTTAAGTGATTAACCATGTCTAAGATAATATTTACGTATAAGCCAGTTTTATTTTAGTTCCATCTTGCATGCTTGTTTAATTCATTAATTGTGTGATTGTGACAACACACCCACAAAAAATAAACCATGAAACTGATAGAAATAAAATAAATGGCATGATTATGAGCTTTGTTCTATTGGTTAGTTTATCTAGCGGTTGATAAACTAACCCAAGACCTGGGGGAGAAACACCTTGAACCTTTCGAGTTCGTGTTTACAGTTTTCCACCTATCCACCTTTGTATCTCCTTGGATTGGTTTCGCCTTGGCTCCTGACTTGAGCCGCCTCCACTAGCTTGGGAGCTCCATCCATTACATATACGTTTATCTCACACGCAGGTGAGGGGTAAAAAGGGGTTTTTACATAAAATAATCATTGGGTTCTTAGGCCCTACATATTAATGAGAAGAAGTCTCACATGTCAACAAATTTAATTTAAATTAATTAATTAAAGAAAACCATTCACATACAAAGGTCTTTGTCTAGCTCATGATCATCCATACATGCAACGATATTTACGCATAAATAAAACTATAATTCAATTATTTAATTGTTCTTGTTTAAGATAAATCACTCTCGAATCAATTAATTATCTTTAATAAATCAATCCTTTTATCTTAAACCCTTTTCTGAATTTCCTTTAGATTCCCATCCATCATAATTTTAAACAAATAAATTTATTTAAAATTATCTTTGTACGTAACTTGTACCTTGGAGGCAACCCGGTGAATTCTCGTTCATTAAGCAGATGTTAAATCAAACACATATATATAAAATACCTATCACGTGTTGTGCCTCAGCTTTACTCCTGCATCATGGCACACGTCTCAAGGGTTTGTATAATATAATAATAAATTTTAATAAATCTGCATAATTTGGGTGAGTACACGGCGTGTAGTTCCGACTACACGTCGTGTACTTTTCTTCACCGTCCATCCAAAGTATATTCCTGAGCACATGGCGTGTTAATATACTTCGGAAATTTTCAGAGTACACGGCGTGTTCAGTGGGACACACGCCGTGTAGTTTCCGCATTACATGGTTTCCAGCCGGGCAAGCCGTGTACGGGGTACACGGTCCAACCCTAACCCGAAGGGACTACACGTCGTGTTCTGTTGGACCACACGGCGTGTAATCCAGAAACCATGTGCCACCTGTTCTTGGTCGACACACGGTGTCATAAATGAATTAGATAGGATCAATACAAGACCTGATTTGGCAGACCATTCTGATGCATGAACCTAGACTACACGGCGTGTACTTTCGAATACATGTCGTGTATTCTCGTGTTGTACGTCCAGGAACGTTTGGCTCCTCCAGATGAGATCCTCTATTTTATTTTAATCAAAAATTAAAATAAAAGGTCATTTTTGTATGGTGAAAGAGAAACGATAGAGGAGGAACAGATCTCGAGATTCAGATTTAAAGAACGATTAACTTGAATTGAAACAACTAAATTATTAAATGTGTAAATCACCAACAAAAAACTAAATAATTATAATCAATGATATGACCGCTCTGATACCACTTGTAGGTTCCGAGCATAGTGGAAGCACGTTGGTGGGATTACCCAACTTTTATTTTAGCGTTAAACAACATTCAAACTAAGATCTGTCACGATATAAAACGCCAGATCTTCAGAATAGAACGAAGAACAAAAAACAAAAGAGGGAGTCTCAGAACCATAGAGATAGGATCATCATATGCTGGTTATAATTAATTTAATTAATTCACAAGAATTACCTTGGTGGAATTATTTCTTCATTGATGTCTCTGGTCATGATCTGGTGTGATCCGTCATTTCATCATAGAATCCAAGTGTAGGATTCCTCTAGCGGTGATCCACATGTGCTCCACGTATCTCTGGACATCACCAAAGGGATCCTCGGGTGCTAGCGCGGAATAACCTTCGCTTGCGATGTCCACCTTCGATCACCTTGATCCGGTGGTGGTAGATCTCTCTTGATCTTGAGAGTGTTCTTGGAGGAAGGAGTTATTTCAGCCTTGAGAGAACTCTCCAGAATTGTTGTGCACAACTATTGGGAAAATTGTTGGGTTGTGAGGATATTTATAATCAGGTTTAAGGTTTATAGAGTTATGAAAATAAATAAATGTGTTACGTGTTTTATTTATTTCATTAACTCTTATTGAAAACCCCCATGTCGAATTATTAATTCCTTGAAATGCACCCATGCGGATTATAATAAATATCATTTAATAAAGTGATATTATTTCCTCAAAATCCCAACTGGAAAAACTACACGCCGTGTAATCATTAATACACGGCGTGTACTCTTTTTCCATAAAACTACATGGTGTGTATATTTAATATACACAGCGTGTACTTTTATTTTCCATTTTCCTTTATTTCCTCCACCACATTTATTATACCTTGAGTAATGTCTATTTATTTCTTAAATAAATGTAACTGCATTACTCGCTAATAAATATATATTATTTCGTCCACAATATATTCTCTCGAATAACTAGTGTCGAAATAAATTCAATCAGGCATCCTTAAATAATTATTAAACCACAGTCGGGAATAATATTTATTTAACTTGTTAAATTAATATTTAACTGAGATACATGGACACACTTAGTGTGTGAACCTCTAGGCCCCTTTCTCAGTGGCATTAGGCGGAGCCTGCCTAAAGTCCAAGGTTTTCATCTAGCAACATGCCAAGGCACCCATAGAGAAAGAAGTTGACACCACAATGACGTGTCACCTCCTATGAACGTTTACCATGTAATATAATCCCTTTGTCATGATATCTCGAATCAAGTGGGTTGCATGCTAGTGCCATTAACCCATGTGCTCGATTATTCTTTCTTTGAATTTCTGGAATTGAACTCGACCATACCTTACCATGGCCATGGATTTATTTAGGCTATATCAATTCCATCAAAGGGCTTGAGATATCTACTTCCGTTATGGAATAGAAGGGACAAATCCTTTCTCGCATTATCTATTAATGCAGTGTTACTCGTGGCACACCCAACGTATCCTGCCTCGCTACGAACAGTGTGTCGTCACATTTTTTGTCAATATATCTAAGTGCGTGAGTTGTAATACCCATTAATAATAATCTTAAAATCTAAGGACCAATACACACATCCGTAGATAGGAACATCCAATGACACTATGAAATGTGGATTTCCTAATGGCGGGTCTCGTTCTCATAATATCCTCCTAAATATTACCAAGTGCGCACACCATGAGAAGGTGACTCAAAGTTTTATGAGTCCTCACCCCTAATGTCCTGTATTATTTGTGTCCCTCAAATAACATCATCCGGCCATAGAACATATATTCAAGAACAGTGTTATGGAACTTTCAGGTTCTCATCATAGCAGGGATCCATGATGACCCTTTAATGCAACAGTTGTCCTTAGGACATTATCACATGCATTTTCACGTAGAAAAACAATAAAGATGTGATAAGGTATTTATTAATGAATAAAGTACAAAGTAGTTGGTTTTAGGCCACCAACTCCAACACTAACAACCAAATTCTATCAAAGAAAGAAGTTGCCTGAGTAGTACCCATTATGGAGTAACCTATAATGTTAAATAAGGTAGTTTTGTTTAAATAAATAACCTTGGGTTCAAAAATTACAATAATATCATGTTTGTACCTACCTACAAGGAGCCTAAGGAAACCTTATATTCCATGGTTGGATAAACTTTGGAAGTACCTAAGGATCATACTAACCATGAATCTGGTGCAGAAGGAATAAGATCTATGCTCATCATGGTTATTACCACTGCTGAGTATGGATCTCCAGTGAAATCTCCTCAAAATGGTGCTCGAAATCATCTAGATGTTGATTCATCCATAGTACGATGGAAGATGGTGACAAAACAGGCGCATCGATGACCATATAAATGGAAGAAGATCTATACATGGATAATATAATAGAGTAATGAAATGAAAAATAATCCAAGTAATAGTGAGGAAAAAGAGGTATCCCATGTATATAATAAGTTCAATGATACATTAGTGAGATGGAATATAGATATTAAAAAATATGATCACCCAAAAAAATTAAAAAATGGGGGAGGGGATTGGGATATACTAAGAGTAATCAAAGTCATTGTGCTTCTCATCTAAAGTCCTATATCGACTAGAGGGTGCCTATAGTTGGCCTACCTGATCAATAGAAGCAATAGAGGAAGGGGTTGGCAAATCAACTATTGGAGGGGGTGTCATGGTGCTGGTAGCTATCTCAGTGGATAGTAGTGGTGAGGTACCAATCCTGAGTGTTTCCATGGATATAACATCACATTACCTTGATCATGTATATTTTTTCCACTCTCCAAATTTTTCTTTTTGTTGTGGAGTTTTAGATGTTGGTTTTTGGATTTTTTGCAGACTGTAGTATATTTACACGCCATGTAACTAGGTTACATGGAATGTAATTATTGTTGGGTTTATGTTGTGAGAAGGGTTAACACTGTGAAATGTTACACAATGTGACAATTTTTTACATGTTGTGAGTTAATTAAAGATCATATTTTGATCTGAGGTTATGGGTTTTTCAATTTATTTGGACATCATGGATTTCATGATGTGTAATGGTATTACACATCATGTAATTTACTGAGCAGGTATTTTTAGGGTGTCTTATGGGTTTGAGTTCCCATTTTGGCTTCAATTTATTCTTTGCTCTTGATTTAAGGTTCCTCTTCAACAATTTTGGGATACTTTGTTCCTTCTTGATTAATCAGTTTGATATTTGATCTTCATTGTGGTTGTGGTGCATCTCTCTAAGTTAGTGGCCTTTCTTCTTCTTCGTTTTTATTAATCATGGTAGTTCCCTTGAGTTGCATTATTGGATTCATTGGTCTAAATTGGTGTTTCTTTGTGTCTTCTTCCAAATCCATTATGCAATCTCATTTTAGAGGTCATTCCTTTATTGGTTGTGGTGAAGTGGGTGTTTTTTCTTTATGTACAGGGTGTTTCCTCTTCTCCACCTACCCTCTTTCTCAATTAGATCAATTCTAAGATGTGTGTACTGGGTTATAGGGGCTTTATTGATGTTGTTGAGTTTTCATTATTGGTGGATCCTATTGCGGGTGTGTGCAACCCAAGTTTCGAGGTAGTTGGTTCTGTGTTTATCACATGTTAATGAACCTTATTATTCCTATTTTATAAACTGGTTTATAAAAGTAATTGGCATGATTTTTTTGTGTGTGTTGAAAATAGTTTTTAAAGAAATATGCTCTTTCCCTAGTTGTTGATAAATGGAAATAAAAGGGGTATTTTCAAATAATTGAAATGGTTTTTTGAAATGGTTTTCAAATAATTAGAATGAATTTTGAAAACAATCACATGGGTTACCTTGGGTAATTAGGTGAAAGGTTTAGCTTGAGGCCATCATCCATGTTTTTTTGATTATTGGGAGGTTTTATCATGGGTATTTCCTCTGTTTCCTAGGCCCATTGTTCTAGGGGACTAATATTGACATTGTTAGTGGGTTTACTCATGGTGTATTTATCTACATCTAAGGCCTGTGTTCTAGGAACTGTATTGAACACTTGATTGATTGTGGTATGAGTATTCTGCTAGTCTGACCTATAGTGATCCTTGGGGTTGATACCTATGCTTCTATTTTGTGTTTCTTGGATTTTGTTTTAGCCTTGATATGCATGTTTATTCTTGTGAAATATGATATGAAAAATTTGATTTGAAATTGATAAACCTACTTTTTTTAGAACTGTGAAAAATGGGAATGTTTACCATGTTTTCTATAAAATTGTTTTACTTCTTATCATGCCAGGTTTTATTTGAAATGAGAATATAGGAATTTTTATATAGAAACTTGTTATAGAACACCTGGGTGAGATCCTATTGATCATGTTATCCCACACCTTGTGCACCTCTTCAGTGGTGTGCAGACCTATATATGTTTTCCAATGTAGGGAAAGGCAAGGTTATATAGTGAGGTGGTGAGGTTTAGTGTTAGCTGAGTTGGGTAGATGATGATGAGATGGTGGGATTTTATCCACACTATCACATAGATTAGCTATTTGGTTTTGGTACTTTATAGTTGGAATTATCTCTTAGAGATTTTGGCTACTTGTATAGTCATTTTTTTTCACTATTTTCTTATAGTTATTGAATATGTTTATTAGCTTTTTGTTGTTCCTTCTTGATTCATGTCTATATACTCCATGTGTTTGTTTAGGTTGGGTTAAATCGTTCTCTCTAGTTTTTTGTTGGATGCTTGGGTGATTTTCTCCAGCCTGTGGGGATTGAGAACACCCTTCAGGTATGTGAAAAAATGGTTCAGGCTCCAGTTTTGGGGGTAACTCAGGTCAGTTCATTACAAAGTGGTATCAGAGGAGGTTTCTCACCAAGATTCCTTGTCTTGGGATGTATGTTGGACTAGAGATAGGATTTTCGGGACTTGAGAAGTATGTTGCGATAAGTGACTATCCATCTCTTATTGTGACAAGAATCAAGTTTACATGGAAATTTGGGATATGTGTCTCTAGTTTTGGGTTTTTTTTTAAATATTAGTTTCTAATTATGGGTTTTCTAGTTTGAACTAAGATTTATTCGGTTGTTTAATCATTATTTTGTTTCGATGTGCATCAGTATGCCTCTGATATGTCTTGCATGAGTTCCTCAGGGGGATATAGTTGATGTTCCTCAAGGGAATCCGCCTATAGATCATAATCTCATTGAGTATATAGTACATGAATTTTGTGTCATTTATCATAACAAACAATGAGTTTAGGACATAGTTGTTGAGGTATAGCCAGAAGTTAGAGGAGAGAGAAAGATAGATCTCAGGAATTCTTGTGTGAGAATCCACCGTCTTTTAAAGTAATGAATGTACCTCAAGAGGTATAGGACTAGTTGGCTAGGATCGATAAAATCTTTAACTTCCTAGAGACACTTGATAATATCAAGGTGAAGTGTGTAGTGTTCAATCTTGAGGGTTCTGGTAAGTAATAGTGGGATTCCATAGTCTAAGAAAATATAAACATGGACTTAGATTGGAAGGGTTTCAAAATCCTGTTCTTCCAACAGTTTTTTCCAGAGTTGTTAATGCTGGTAAATTATCTAGAGTTCCTGTATTTGTAGTAGGGAGAGCGTTTGGTGTCAACATGCACCAACCGATTTGCTAAGCTTGTCCATTTTTATCTGGATGTGGTAAAGAATGACCAGCTAAAGGCTCATAAGTACCTATAGGGTTCGCACCCAAATATCATATCACAAGTATTTATATTAAATATTTCTACCTATGTGGATATGGTAGATAGATCTATGATGGAAGATATGGATATGGTAGGCAAGGTTGGATTTTCCACTTCTTCTCTTCCATCCAGTGGAAGCTTTAATGGCGTGCATAGAAAGAAGAGGAAGTGGAAAGATTGTCACAGGAGTGGTGGAGGTGGGTCTTAGAAATGAGCCACCTCCATACCATATTCTACAACTAGAAATGTACCTCTGACTTTCTATTAGTTTGTAAAGGTCAGACACACAATATGTTCTTGTTCTATGCTCGTGAATACGTGCAATATTTGTGGACGTGTTAGTCACTTACAACGCTTCTATCAGGCTATGACTACACCTCGTTATGATCAAGGTTCGTTGACTCCAAAGGCTGATATGGGGTAGTCATATCCTTCAAGGACTAAAGGGATCTATCCATATACCTTAGGAGTGAATGAATTTTACATATTAGATGATTTTCCAGTAGAGGTCGATGCAGGTATGGTAATAATGAGAGGTACTATCTTTATTTAATCTTCCGTAGCAATTGCTTTATTTGATACTGGTTTCTCCCACTCATTTATATCTGCATGTTTTTTTGATATTCTTAAACTTCCAAAAGAACTTATGTACTTTGTAATAGATTTAGAGACACCTCTTGGTAAGAGGAAATAGTAGGGGTTTAGGTTTCCTTATTCATTAATGATAGCTAATATGGAGTTGGTCTGAGATTTTATCATTCTTGATATGGATCATTTTGATGTCATCATCAGTATGTATTGTCTTGTATCTCATAGAGATAAGTTTAATTGTTATCATAAGTGTGTTTTGTTTCTTGTTTTCGATGGATGATCTCATGTATTTTAGGGGGATTAGGACCTGAGGTCTGGTCATACAAGACCTTCCCGCCAAGGTCTCGGGAGTTTATTGTCTGTTGTTTCGATTAATCTTGATGAATTGTCTTCTGTTGTTGATCTTCCCATTATTTTTTAGGAATTTTATGATTTTATTACAGAAGAATTATCTATTCTTCCTCTATAGAGAAAGTTAGAGTTTATGATTGACTTGGTACAAGGTACGTAGCCGATATCGATATCTTCTTATTGTATGGAACTAGCAGAACTAAAAGAGATCAATATTCAGTTGGATGACCTATTGGGAAAAAAATGGTTCACCCTAGTGTTTATCCTTGGTCATCCCCTGTGCTCTTTTCCAAGAAGGAATATGGTTCACTTCGGTTGTGTGTGGACTATCAAAAGTTGAACTGGGTAATAGTTAATAATAAGTATCATTTGCCTCATGTGGATGATTTTTTTGATTAGTTAAAGGGGGGAAGTGGTTTTAAAATATTGATCTTCATTCAGGTTATCATCATCTCAAATTTTGGGAGTCTGATATACTAAAGACATCTTTTAGGAGCTGGTATGTCCATTATGAATATCTTGTGATGCCTTTTGGTCTAACTAACGCTCCTACAGTTTTTTTGTATTTGATGAATTTTATATTCCATAAATATCTTGACACTTTTGTGGTAGTTCTCATGGTTGGTATTCTAGTTTACTCAAAATATGAGTGTAAGCATGAGCACCATCTGAGTTTGGTTCTAGAAATTGTGAGAATTCACTGTTTGTATGGAATGATTTCAAAATGTAGTTTCTGGATTCAATAAGTGAAGTTCCTAGGGCATGATATTTCTAAACATGGATTATCAGTTGATATTAAGAAGGTAAATATTGTCATGTCATGGATTAAACCACAGAATGTATTTAAGATTCATATCTTCCTTGGTCTTGCTAGATACTACTGATGGTTTGTCAAGTATTTCCCTAAGTCAGCATCACCTTTGACTGCTCTTACCAGTAAATTAGTGAAATTCACATGGGTTGTGAAGTGTCAGTCTTCTTTCAATTAACTAAAATGACTTCTGGCATCATCTCCTAATTTGATCTTACTTGATCTTGGTAAGGGGTATGTGGTGTTTTGTGATTCTGTTGGTACTATTTTTGGATGTGTGCTTATGTAGTATGATCATGTGGTGTCTTGCAACTCTCTTCAGCTTTGGATTCCTGATAAGAATTACCCCACTCATGATTTAGTGCTTGTTATAGTTATGTGTGTGCTTAATTTTTGGCGGCACTATCTTTTTGGGGAAAGGTTCGTGGTCTTTTCTGATCATAATAGTTTGAGTTATATCTTTTCTTAAAAATACTTGAATATTAGATAGAGATGATGGGTAGAATACCTTTAGATGTTTGACTTCAATATCGCCTACACCCCGAGGAAGGGGAATGTCATTGCAGACACTCTTGGTAGGAAAGTGCCATCGCAGGTTGTTCTAGAATCAAAGGAGGAGTGGAACCTTATGGGGATTTTTGCTTAGTTTCACATGGATGGTTAGAAGGATGTTTCAAGTATGGTTCTGACCAGTGTTCAGTTATCATCATCTCTCTAGGAGTCTATTTTTCAGAGTCAACAATAGGATGATGAGTTCAGTGAAATTTGAGAAATAATTTATGGTGGGAGGAGGTATCCATGGATTTTGTTGTTGGATTACCATGGACTCCCTAAGTTAGGAATTCTATCTGGGTAGTTTTTGATCAGTTGATGAAGTCTGATCATTTAATTATGATCAAAGATACCACTAAGGTTGAAAATCTGGGTAAACTGTATGTGTAGAATATTGTGAGGTTACATGGGATTACTTCTTCTGTTATTTCATATAGGGATCCTAGGTTTACCTTGAGGTCATGGAGGAGTCTCCAAGAGGAAATGGAAACTCAAGTCAAGTTGATCATAGCTTACCATCCACAAACATACAGTTAGACAGATCATGTGATTTAGATAGGGATCCTAGGTTTACCTCATTACCTTGATTAGGTATGTTTTTACCTCTCTCAAAGTTCGTTTTTGGATGTTTTTCTAGATTCGTGATATTTAAATGGCATGTAACTAGGTTACACGATGTGTAATAGTTGATGGGTGTATGTTGTGAGAGGGGTTCACACCTTGAAAGCTTATATGACGTGATGATTTTTTACATGTCATGAGTTAATTAAAGATTAGATTTTGATCCACGGTGATTTGTTTTTTGGTGTATTTGGAAATCATGGATTTCATTATGTGTAATAGTATACACATAATGTAATTTCATGAGTAGGGAGTTTTAGGGAATCATACGGGTTTGAGTGCCCATTTTGGTTATCGGTTCTTCTTTTCACTCAAACGAAGGTTCTTATTCAATGATTTTGGGAGTCTTTATTCCTTCCTAATTGATATTTTTAGCATTAAATATTTTTTATGGTTGCGGTACATCTCTCCGTGTGATGGACTATTGGAAAAAATATCTCAAGGTAACATTGAAACATTTTTGGGTTGATTGTGTTTGTTAAAAAAGCGGGTTTCCATGGTTATTTGTAGAGTTACAGATATATTTTTGACAAACTATTTTGAAAAAGATCCATGACCAAGGAATTAATGATTTGGTGGTGGTAAAAAAATATCATATAGAAGATGGCATTGTTTCTTAGTGCTTTCCAAATTTTTAGGTCCTAAAATTGGAGAATAGGGAAAAGTGTTTTTGGAAAATGAAGTTGCACACAAGTGTTTAGTATGTTTGAAAAGTTTTGAACCATTTATTCTTCAATATCTCTACATCAAAATATGGAAAAGGAAGGGTGCGCAAGTTTTGGATTTGTATTAAAGGTGAGGTTGTGTGAATGTGAGACTTGCACGTTCGGGGAGAAGTTGTGTACCATGCATGTAGGGTCATTGAAATGCCTATAAATTGGATACTACCCCCTCATTCAAGTAGAAGATCAACACTTGGAGAAAATTGGAGCTTTAGTCACACAATTGGTGGGTTCGTGCAAGTATATAGTTACACAGAAGTTGCACGCCAGAAGGGAGTTGTGCGCCAATATTGAGTTGGGTATAAAAAGAGTGCATAGGGAAAGTATTGAGTTACACATAAAATTTTCATGCAAGTAGAAAGTGGTAGACAAGGTGTTTTTATATGAAAAGGAACATGTTGCATGCAAGGCATTAAAGCAACACACAAGACACCCAAGAGTTTCACGGAAGTTTGTAGCTGCCCAGTACATCTGTAGTAAAGCGGTATTCATCATTGGATGAAAGTGAGACATCAACAGATAATCTACATATAGTGGAGGATGAATTCATTAGAGATAATTAAGGGACCTACAGGTCTATAAAATGTGATAGGATCCCTTCCAATAGTAGTGATCAAAGTAAGAGGAAGACAGTGATCCTTTCCACCGGCAGTGAGCTAGAAAAAGAGACATAGGGAGTGACCCTTGGGAATGTAGTGAGCATACCCTAAAAATTATAAAGATAGTGATCCTGGGAATATAATTGATCTATCCTAAACATCATTATTAGTAGTGAGAATTAGTGAATTTGGTACAATCGGCACATTGTTGTTGTATGCTCCTTAGATATAGCCCAATGAAGGAGAACCAAGTAAAAATCTCAATGTCCTTATGCTTGATTTATTGCTTTACATTTAGTATGTTATAATCAGATAAAAATAGAAAGGACATGATCAACATTAACATTAAATAGAATAATAAGTGACCCTTGTAATAAAGAGATCAATATCCAATGGGGTAAGAAGAAGTTTTAAAAGAATATTTATACCCTAATTTACCCCACCCCACCCACCTTAGGGTGTTTAGGCCCCTTTTGGACCAAAAAATTGGTATTATAGGGAATTTTTATTTTATCAGATTTGTTTTCTTTGACTTGGTTTAGTTGATTTTTGAATTTAAAGATCCAGTCTTCTCTTATCATATTATTCCATGGAAAAAGAAATATCATAAAAGAATAAGTAGAAGTTTGATGGTACTCCTAGATGTGTAAGTTTCTATAGAAAGAGTTGGATTCAGTTGAAGGAAATAAGCGGTGATCATAAGAATGATTTAGATAAGTCATACAGTGAAGAACCTAATATTCTAAGTGATGTTGGAACTACTGATGATGAAGAAATTCCAAGAAGTCCACTAGTATATGTTGTCGACATGAAAAAGTAATTGGATTGGAAATTAAATGAAGGAAAAAAATCTCAAGATGTTCAAATCCAAGTATTGGAAATTGAGGTCAACAAGATAAAATGATTAAATCAAAGGATTATTTATGTGGCTACTGATTTTAGGGATAAAAATGATTCCCAATCTGAAGAACTGAAAAATGTGTATACAAATATAGAAAAACCAAAATCTGATGAAAAGGGAGAGAATCTAAACATAGATGAAATTTAGAATCTGAAAGCCTGAAATGATTATCTAGCTACAGATCTATCTGAACTAGTTCAGGAGAACTAAAGGCTACAGCAAGAGAATGCAAGTTGTGTTGAATCTATTGCTTAGAAAAATTTTAAAATAAAGGAGAAAAGTGATATTATGGTTAAGATCACATGAGAATTGGAAGATGATATGAGTAGTTAGAAGAATATCAAGAGAGAAAATAATTCTCAACATGAATCAAGGGATATGAATATTCAACAACTAGGAGAAGAGTTATAATTAGTGAATAATAAGGTAGAGAAATCTAATGATAAAGGAAAGCCTAAATTAAAGGATTATTTACACTTACTATTTGATTATCTTGTGGTAGGTGATGATGAAATGAAATGAAAATATGATATTTTTTAGGAGAAACAAGAACATATTTTCTTATCTCAAAGGCCATATGGTTCAAAAAAATTGATATTGGATATGATGAATCCTCTCCCATGCATAACAGGATGGGAGTTGTGAACAATTCCAGAAATAAGAAAAATCCTATAGATACCGAAAACAAACATAAAAAGGATTTTACCAAAAGTAATGATATCATGTGCTATTTCTTTGGGATTCATAGTCATACATCAATTTTGTGTTCATAGTATTTGGAATATATTTCATGTCATGAAGACAAAAATATTTCTAAATCCAAGAATAAGAAGAACCGTCTTGATAAATTTGAAAGAAGAGTCTCTCTGAATAAAGTATCCATGAATTTATACTATTGTGGAAGAATGGGACACACCATGAGTATGTGTCAAGAAGCCCAAGAGCTTAATGTCAGAAGAAAAACTCATGTTGTATCAACATCTCAACCTAGAAATTATGACATAAGGTATGTTTTTAATTGGAGATGTTTTATATGTTCTAATCATGGGAATTTGGAAAGATATTTTAGAAAAAAGAAATAAGGGAAGTAAAAGGAACTTGGAAGGAGATCCCCAACACTGGAAGTTTATAAGGAAAAAGCCTACATTGGAAGAAAACATGATAAGTTAAAAAATAGGTTTACATCCTCAGGGGAATCACAAGGAGCTCAATGAAAGGAGTATCAATCACCTCCTCAGTTACACTCAAAAAACACTCATGGAAATCATGTGAAAAAAACCCAAGAATAAAAAATGGAAAAGATTCTATAGTTGTGATTAAGAAGAATGTAAATTTATTGGAAGTCTCATACCCAACAAGAAAGGGTGGCATGACTCAAATATCTGATAAAAGAAAAATTAATAAACAATGACTTGAAAAATTCACATGTCATGCCACATGGTGATAATTGAAGGAAATAGAAAGATCCCTCCTATAGAGAAAGAATCAAGAGGAGATGACAAGTGGAAAGATTCCTGCTCAAAGAAAGAGTCATGAAAAATTTCATATTGGTGGAGCATCAAAGAAAGAAATTCATAATAATGGGTTTAATCCCAAAATTGTGAAAAAGGACAATCATATAGAACCTAAATATCATAAGAAGACTCATCATATGGGTAAAGAATGTTTAGTCATATGGATAGAATAGTTGAAGTTGTTTGGTTAGTTGGAACAAGAAAAAAAATAGTGTAGTGCATTATAAGAAAGTATCAAAGGGTTGATCCATCAAGATTGACCACAATCCTCTTCTTGAGGATTCATATATACCTCTCTCCCTATGTGTATAAATGATATTAACCGTTTCAAGTTCAAGGGGAGATATGATCTGAGGGGAAGTGTCATCAAAAGATACAAAATGGTGATGTGATGTGCTCCATAATATCAACTAATTCAAATTAGTCATAATAGATGATGAATTAATCTGGAAGAATTACTTGAAAGGAGTTAATGGTTTGTGGATGGAATTAATTGAGCACAATAGATAGTGATTGTGTTATTAACTTTATCTCTTGTTTCCTACACTGAGTTCTGAATTAGTAGGCTTACAGGTTTTGTTGAAGGCTCATTTCAAAGCACCACATGAAAATAAATGATGCTAGAGAATAAGAATGATTTTGAGTCTAAACAATGGGACCATAAATAGTAATAATTTCACATCATAGGAGGAGAATTCAATTGTCTAATCAGATGAAATATCTCTATGGGATATAAAGGATGAAATTTTGTGTTTTATGACATCAAGAAGTTCAATTGGGGGAGAAGCAGCCAAACTCATGTATTTCATGATTATCTATTTTGTTATAACAAGATGGTATTAGCTGACTATTTTTAGGATACCAAGATACTGTAATAGAATATTGATAATGGTTCAATAAGATGTTGGAAAAGTAGTTGAAATCAATGATGTCACTATAGTAGATAATGATCAGAATCTTTAACAACACGGTGAATAGTTTCCCGATGATAGTGATAAGGAGGAAAGAAACTCAGGGAGAGTTAAAGTGGAAAATAATTATTTATAAGAAGATACTGATGATGATCAGGAGGAATCAACTGGATATGATAATTTAGTTCAGGCTATGAATGAAGAGCTTGACCAAATTGAGAAGAATCAGACATGGGATATTTTTTAGAGGCCAACAGATAATAATTTTATTGGGACTAAATGGTTATTTCACAACAAAATGAATGAATATGGTGTAGTAATTTGAAAAAAAAACAAATAGTGTGCAAAGGTTACTCTAAGATAGAGGGCATCGATGTTGATGAGACATTTGCACTGGTTACAACGTTATAGACAATCATATTATTCTTGGTCATAGTGGTGCAAAGAAAGTTCAAAGTTTTCTAGATGGATGTCAAGTCATCATTTCTGAATGGGGTTCTGGAAGAAGAATTGTATATCAAGTAGCCAGATGATTTTCTCATTCATGAAGATGATAACAGAGTTTTTCATCTAAAAAAGGCTTTATATGGGTTGAAATAAGCACCAAGAACATGGTATTCAAGACTAGATCAGTATCTGAAGAAGCTCATATTTCAGTGTGGTGGATTTTATTACAATATCTATGTCAACAATGACTATAATCAAAGGATGATGGTGCCAGTATATGTCGATGAAATAATATTTGTTGGATCAGATGAAGAATAGTGCATACAGTTTTCCAAATTCATGAAAAGTGAGTTTGAAATGTCAATAAATTATGAACTGATGTTTTTCCTTAGTTTACAGGTAACACAAGAAAATAATGGTGCATTCATTTCTCAATATAAATATTCCATAGAGGTTTTGAGAATATTTGGAATGGATAATTCCAAGGAGATGATGACTATAGTGGATTACTGTATGAAACTGTCATGGGATGATGATGGAAAACCAGTTAATGTCGCTGAATATGGGCGGATCATTGGAATATTATTGTACTTGATAGAAACATGACAGGATATTGTTTTTTCCACATGTCAAGAAGTGTGGTATCAAAGTAATCCCAAGGAAATCCACATGCTTTCAGTTAAAATAATACTTCATTATATCAAGGGTATGGTGTATTTTGGTTTGATGTATAATGACAAAACTCAGTCAGAGTTATTGGGATATACATATGTAGATTGGGTCGGTTTATCAGATGATAGAAAATCAACATCATGTGGTATATTTTATCTTGGTGGTTTGTGTATTTATTGTCTAATCAAGAAACATGATTACATTTCATTTAGAATCGTATAAGATGAATATATTTAGGCCACTAAAGTTTTAACACAATTATTGTGGATGAAATAGAATCTTGATGATATGGGAGTCGAAGTGAAGTCTTCGATCAGAATTCATTATGATAATTCAAGTGCTATAAATTTGAGAAAAAATCCAGTCTATCACTCAAGGAAAAAAACATTAAAATCAAGTGTCATTTTATCAAGGAGATGGTGGATCAAGGACTTGTGAATATGGAGTATGTGGCTATAGATCTATAGGTTTCAGACATTATAATTAATTCCTTACCAAAAGAAACATTTGAGAGGCATCAAATGGCTCTGGGAGTCCAGTCGTCTCCCTACACTTGAAAAAGTGTGGATGTGAGACCCCATCTCCCTAAGGTATGGTGTGTTTTTCCCTAATGTACCGATATGTGTTCTTTATCCTATTACATACCACAATGACATAACCTTCATGTTTGTTGATGAAGTGATCTTCAGGTTCGTTGAAAAAGGGGGAGAAAATATGGCTATAAAAGGGAGAAAATTTATTAGTCAAGACACGGGGAGAAGATGACAGGTTGAGAAGTGAGATGGGGGATTTTTAAATCTGATGATGCTAAAGGTGCTCGATCAAAGATTATATATCACGATAGATTAGGATCGTGATGAAATATGAGGAGTGGTGTTGGAATGGAATGAAGTTATTCATTGATGAACATTTCATTATGCTCTTGTTTCTCATGCCGAGCATGGATCTTGTGGGCTTAGAGTGTGTGTTGTGTAAATATTTGATCACTATCTGAATCCTAATAAGTGAGTGGTGGTAGAATATAGAAGAATATTTAATGATATATCAAACTATAAAGAGTTGTCAACAAACCTAAAGGAGGATATTTTTAGGAAAAAATCCCTCAAGGTAACATTGAAGCATTTTTAGGTTGATTATATTTGTTGACAAAGCGGGTTTCCATGTTCAGTTGTAGAGTTCCAGATATATTGTTGAAAAACTATGTTGAAAAATATCCATGACAAAGGAATAAACAATCGAGTGGCAGTATAAAAGGATTGTATGCAAGATGGTGTCATTTCCCAGTGTTTGCCAAATTTTTGGGTCTGAAAATTAGAGAATGGAGAAAAGTGTTTTTGGAAAAGGAAGTTTCTCACAAGTATTTAGTAGGTTTCAAAATTTCCATGCCATTCATTCTTCAAAATATCTACATAAAAATATTTCAAAGTAAGGAAGGGCACACAAGTTTTGGATTTTAATGAAAGGTGTGGTTTCGGTAATTTGAGACTTATGCGTTTAGGGATACATTGTGATCCATGTGTGTAGGGTCTACAAAGTGCCTAAAAATAGGTTAATACCCTCCTCATTCAAGTAGAATCTCAAAACATAGATAAAATCATAGATCTGGTCATGTAAGTGGTGGGTTCACGCAAGTAGAGATTTACTCAGAAGTTGTGCGCCAGAAGGGAGTTTCATGCCAATAGTGATTTGGGTATAAAAAGGGTGTGTCGTGCAAGTATTGAGTTGTGCGTAAAAGTTATGTTCAAGTATAAAGTGGAACACAGGCTATTTTTTCATGAAAAAGGCACATGTTGCGCACAATTCATTAAAGCAGTGCACAAGAAACCCAAGAGTTGCATGGAAGTTTGTATTTTCCTAGTATATTTGTGGTAAATCAGTATTCATCATTGGATGAAAGTGGGAATTCAACAAAGCATCTACATACAGTGGATGATTCATTTTTTAGAGATAATTAAGGTACATACAGGCCTATAAACTTTGAGTGGATCCCTTCCAAGAGTAGTGAGCAAAGGAAGAGGAAGACGATGATCTTTTCCACCAGTAGTGATCCAAAGAAAGAGACATAAGGAGTGACCTTTGGAAATGCAGTAAGTAGACACTAAACATTGTAAAGGTAGTGATCCTAGGAATAGAAGTGATCTATCCCAAACATAATTATTGGAAGTGAGCTTTAGTGAATTTGGTATAACTGGCACATTATCATTGTATGCTCCTTATATGTAGCCCAGTGAGGGTGAAGCAAGTAAAAATCTTTGTGTCCTTGTTTTTTCTTTATTGATTTATTTTCAGTATATTATCATTAGATAAAATTGGAAAGGACGCAATCAAAATTAACATTAAAGATCATAATAAGTGACCCTTATAATAAATAGGTCAAGATCCAGTGGGGCAGAAAGAAGTTTTAAAAGAATATTCATACCCTGATTCACCCCCCCCCCTCTCAGGGTATATTGGCCCCTTTTGGATCTAAAAATTGGTATCATAGGGAAGGTTTATTTTATAAAATATTTTCTCTGACTTGGTTCAGTTGATTTTTAAAGTTAAATATTAATTTTACTCATATCCTATTCTACTATGGAAAAGGGAAGATCATCAAAGAATAAGTAGAAGTCCAGTGGTACTCCTCGGTGTGGAAGTGTCTATGGAAAGAGTGTGATTCAGTTGAAGGAAATAAACAGTGATCAGAATAATGATTTGGATAATTCATATAGTGAAGAACCTGATATTCTAAGTGATTTTGGAACTACTAATGATGAAGAAATTCCAAGAATTCCACTGGTAGATGTTGTCGACGTGACAAAGGAATTGAATTAGAAATTAAATGAAGAAAAAAATCTCAATATATTTGGATCCAAGTACTAGAAATTAAGGTCAACAAGCTAAAAGGATTAAATCAAAGAATTATTGATGTGGCTACTGATTTGAGGTAGAAAAATGATTCCCAAGATGATGAACTGTAAAATATGTCTACAAAGATAGAAACCCCAAAAGATGATAAAAAGAGAGAGAATCTGAAATCAGATGAAATTCAGAATCTGAAAGCCAGAAATGATGATCCGGATACAAAGCTATATGAACTAGTTCAGGATAACCAAATGCTACAATAAAATAATGCATGTTGTGATGATTCTATTTATCAGGAAAAATTTAAAATAAAGGAGCAAAGTGACATTGTGGTTAAGATCATATGATAATTGGAATATGAGATGAGTAGTGGGAAGAATCTAAAGAGAGAACATAATGCTCAACTAGAATCAAGGGATATGAAGATTCAAAAACTAAGAGAAGAGCTATAATTAGTAAATAAAGAATTGGAGAAATCTAATGCTAAAGGAAATCCTAAATTGAAGGATTCTATGTACTTAATATTTGATTATTCTATGGTAGGTGATGATGAAATGAGAAGAAAATATGCTATTTATGAGGAGAAACAATAACATATTTTCTCATCTCAAAGGCCATACAGTTTGGGAAAAACTACTATTGGATATGATGAATCCTCTCCCATGCATGATAGGTTGAGATTTGTGAACAGTTCCAGAAATAGGAAAAATCCTATAGATATCGAAAACATACCTAAAATGATTTTATAGGAAGTAATGATAGCATGTACTATTTATATGGGATTCATTGTCATACATCAAGTTTTTGTTCAGAGGATTTGGAATATATTTCATGATTTTAAGAAAATAATATTTCTAAATCTGAGAATAAGAATAACCATCATAATAAATCTGAAAGAAGAGTCCATCATAAGAAAGTATCCATGAATTGATACTATTGTGGAAGAATGGGACACACCATGAGTATATGTCAATAATCCCATGAGCTTAATGTTAGAATAAAAACTCATGTTGTATCAACATCTCAACCGAGAAATTATGAAATAAGGTATGTTCTTAACAAGAGATGTGTTATATATTCTAATCATGGGAATTTGGCAAGATATTGCAGAAAAAATAAATAAGGGAAGAAAATGGAACCCAAAAGGATATCCCCAACACTAGAAGTCTATAATGAAAAATCCTACTTTGGAATACAACATGATAAGTTGAAAAACAGGTTTACAGCCTCAGGGGAATCATAAGGAGATCAATGAAAGGTGTATCAATCACCTCCTCTATTACACTCAAAAAAACTCTCATGAAAATAATGTTAAAAACCCAGGAAGAAAAATGGAGGAGATGCTTCAGTTGTGATTAAGAATAATGTGAATTAAATAGAAGTCTCATCAAAAATAAGAAAGGTTTTCATGACTCAGATATCTGATAAAATAAAAATGAATAAATAATTCCTTGAAAATTTTACATGTCATGCCACATGGAGAGAAGTAAATTCAATATAAAGATCCCTCTAATGGAGAAATAATCGAGAGAAAATGACAAGTGTAAAGATTTCTACTCAAAGAAGAAGTCATAAAAAATTGAATATTGGTGGAGCATCAAAGAATGAAATTAATAATAATGGGTTTAAACCCAAAATTGTGAAAAAGGAAAAGCCTATAGAACCTAAATATTAGAAGAAGACTTAGGATGTGGGTAAATAATTTTAGTCATATGGACAAAACAGTTTAGGTTGGCTGGGAAGTTGGAACAAGCACAAAAATAGTACATTTCTTTGAAAGAAAGTATCAAAGGGTTGATCTATTAGGATCGACCACAATCCTCTTCTTGAGGATTCATATATACCCCTCTCTCTATGTTTATAAATGCTATTAACTGATGTTCAAGTGTTTTAGGTTCAAGTGTAGATACTATACAAGGGGAAGTGGCATCAAAAGATGCAAAATGGTGATGTGATGTGATCCATAATTTCAACTAATTCAAATCAATCATAAGAGATAAATAAATAATCTATAAGAATTCCTTGAAAGTATTTAATGGTTTATGGATGGAATTAATTGATCACAATAGATAGTGATTGTTTTATTAACTTTATCTCTTGTTTCCTACATCGAGTTCTAACTCAGTAGGCTTAGAGATTTTTTTGATGGATCATTGAAAAGTACCACATGATAATAAATGATTCTGGAGAAAAAGAATGATTGTGAGTATAAATAGTGGGACCAATAATAGGAATATTTTCACATCATAGAAGGAGAATTAAATCTCTTAATCAGATACAATATCTCGATGGTATGTAAAGAATGAAAATTTATGTTTTTTGACATCAATAAGACTGATTGAGGGAGAAGTAAAAAAATCATGTATTTCATGATTATCTATTTTGTTCTAAAAAGGTGGTATTAGATTACTATTTTCAAGATGCCAAGATTATATAAGAGAATATTGATAATGGTTCAACAAGAGGCTGGAAAAGTAGTTGAAAGAAATGATGTCACTGTAATAGATGATCATAATCTTCAACAACACAGTGAATAGTTTTTTATAATAGTGATAAGGAGGTCAGAAACTTAGGGGAGTTAAAGTGTAAAATAATTATTCATAAGAATATACTGATGATGAGTTTTAAGAATCATCTAGAGATGAGAATTGGGTTCAGGCTATGAATGAAGAGCTTGAGAAAATTGAGAATAATTAGACATGAGAGATTGTTTCGAGGCTAATAGATAATAATTTCATGGGTACTAAATTGGTCTTTTACAAAAAAAGAATGAATATGGTGTGGTAATTCAAAACAATTAACGACTAGTGTGTAAAGGGTACTCTAAGATAGAGGGTATCGATGTTGATGAGACATTTTATCTGGTTTCAAGGCTAGAGACAATCATATTATTCTTGTTTATAGTAGTGTAATGAAAGTTTAAAGTTTTCTAAATGGACGTCAAGTCAGTATTTTTGAATGGGGTTCTGGAAGAATAAGTTTATATCAAACATCCAAATGGTTTTCTCATGAAAAAGGCTCTATATGGGTTGAAACAAGTACCAAGAGCATGGTATTCATGACTAGATCAGTATCTGAAGAAGCTTATCTTTCATCATGGTGGAGTTTATTACAATATTTATGTCAACAATGAATGTAATCAAAGTATTATGGTGATGGTATATATCGATGACATAATATTTAGTACATCAAATGAAGCATAGTGTAGATAGTTTTTTGAATTCATGAAAAGTGAGTTTGAAATGTTAATGATTTGTGAACTAATGTTTTTCCTTGGTTTATAGATAACACAAGGAAAGAATGGCACATTTATTTTTCAATATAAATATTCCAAATAGGTTTTGAGAATATTTGTAATGGATAATTTGAAGTACATGATGACTCTAGTGGCTTATCATATGAAACTTTCAAGGGATGATGAAGGAAAATCATTTAATGTCACCGAATATAGGAAGATCATTGGGAGATCGTTGTACTTGATAGAAACATGATCGGATATTGGTTTTTTCACATGTAAAGAAGAATAGTATCAAATTAATCCCAAGGAAATCCACATGATTGTAGTTAAAATATTACTTTAGTATATCAAGGGCATGGTGAATTTTGGTTCGATGTATAATGACAAAACTCAATCAAAGTTATTTGGATATACATATATAGATTTGTCTGGTTCAACAAATGAAAAAAAATCAATTTCATGTGGTTCATTCTATCTTGGTGGTTTGTGTATTTATTGTCTAAGTAAGAAATAGGATTTTATTTCATTGAGAACTGTAGAAGATGAATATATTGTGGCCACTCAAGCTTGTACGCAGTTATTGTAGATGAAGTTGTAGCTTGATGATATAGGAGTTGAAGTGAAGTATTTGATCAAAATCCATTGAGATAATTAAAGTGATATAAATCTGATAAAAAATCTAGTCCATCACTCAAAGACTAATAAAATTGAAATCGGGTATCATTTTATCAAGGAGAAGGTGGAGCAAGGACTTGTGAAGTCAGAGTATGTACCTACAGATCTATAGGTTGTAGAAATTCTAACAAAGGCATTACCTAAAGAATCATTTGAGAGTCATCGACTAGCACGGGGAATCCAGTCGACTCCCTGTACTTGAAAAAGTGTGGATGTGGGTCCCTCTCCCCAAGGTATGGTGTGTTTTTCCCTAATGTATTTATCTGTGTTCTTTACCCTTTTGTATGCCACAATGACGTAACCTTTGGGTTCATTGATAAAGTGACTTTTGGGTTCATTGACAAAGGGGGAGAAATTGTTGCTATAAAAGGGAGAAAATTTCTTAGTCAAGACATAGGGAAAAGCTGACATGTGGAGCAGCGAGATAGGGGGAGCAGCAGTATAGGGGGAGTTTTAAATCTAACAATGCTAAAGTTGATCAATCAAAGATTATATATCATTATAGATGAGTACCATGATGAAATCATATGAGTGGTGTTGGAATTGAATAAATTGATTCATTGATAAACTTTGTATTATGGTCTTGTTTCTCACAATGAGCATGGATCTTCTGGAATTAGAGTGTGTTGAGTAAATATTTGATCACTATCTAAATCACAAGAAGTGAAATGTAGAATAATATAGAAGAATATTTAATGATATATCAAACTACAAAGAGTTTTCAACAAACCCAAATAGGGATATTGTTGGGAAAAATCCCTCAAGGTAACATTTAATAATTTTTTAGGTTGATTGTGTTTGTTGAAAAAGTGGGTTTCTATGGTCACTTGTGGAGTTCTAGAGATATTTTTGACAAACTATGTTTAAATATATCCATGACCAAGTAATGAATGATCTAGTGGTGGTACAAGAAAATCATATAAAATATGGCATTGTTTCCCAGTGTTTACCAAATTTTTGGGTTTGAAAAATGGAGAATGGAGAAAATTGTTTTTGGAAAATAAATTTATGCATGAGTATTTATGAGTTTTGAAAAGTTGTGTTCCATTCATTATTCAAGATCTCTACATCAAAATATGGAAAAGGAAGAAAGGGTATGAAAGTTTTGGATTTGCATGAAAGGTGAGATTTTGGGAACGTGAGACTTGTATATTTGGGGAGAAGTTGCTCACCATGCACGTAGGGTCACCAAAATGCCTACAAATAGGTGGATACCCCCTCATTTAAGTATACACTCAACAATTAGAGAAAATTGGAGCTTTGGTTGCGCAAGTGGTGGGTTCGCGCAAGTAGAGAGTTATATAGAAGTTGTGTGCTAGAAGGGAGTTGCACAAATAGTGAGTTGGGTGTAAAAAGGGTGTGTCGCGCAAGTATTGAGTTGCACATAAAAGTTTTTCACAAGTAGAAAGTGGTGCGCAAGCTTTTTTTTTTTGAAAAAGGCACATGTTCCGTGCAAGGAATTAATGCAGTGCATAAGACACCCAAGAGTTTTGTGGAAGTTTGTAATTTTCTATTACATATGTGGTAAAGTGGTATTCATTAGTGGATAAAAATGGGACTTCAATAGAGAATCTAAATACGGTGGAGGTTATATTTGTTAGATATAATTAAGGTACCTATAGGTTTATAAACTGTGAGTGGATCCTTTCCAAGAGTAGTGATCAAAGGAAGAGGAAGACGGTGATCCTTTCCACTAGAAATGATCCAGATAAAGAGACATAGGGAGTGACCCTTCAGATTGTAGTGAGCAGACCCTAAACATTATAAAGGTAGTAAGCCTAGGCATAGAAGTGATCTAGCTTGAACTTCATTATTGGTAGTGAGCCTTAGTTAATTTTGTACATTTGGCGCATTGTCATTGTATACTCCTTGGATGTAGCCCAGTGAGGGTGAAATAAGTAAAAATATATGTGTCCTTGTTATTTCTTTGTTTATTTACTTTTATTACATTATCATCATATAAAATTGGAAATTATGTGATCAACATTAACATTAAATATTATAAGAAGTGACCCTTGTAATAAATAGGTCAAGATCCAGTGGGGCGGGAAGACGTTTTATAAGAATATATATACCCTAATTCACCCCCCCCCCCCTCAGGGTATCTAGGCCCCTTTGGACCTAACAATGACCTTTATACTTCTCAATTTCCATTGATCACGGTAGAACCCTTGAGTTTAATTATCAGATTCATTAGTCTAAATTTATGTTTCTTCTTGTATTCTTCCATATTTGTTGTGCAATCTCATTCTAAAGGTCGTTCCTTTGTTACTTTGATGCGGTGAGTGTTTTTTCTTGAGGTATGTGGTTCTTCCTCTTCTACACTAACCCTATTTCTCAATAGGATAAATTCTGAGATGTATGGACTAGATTCTAGGGCCTTTGTTGATATCATTGGGTTTTCGTTGTTGGTGGATCCCATTGCGGGTGTGTGCAGCCTGATTTTCAAGGTAGGTGGTTCTATCTCTATCCTATGTTGATGAACCTTATTGTTCCTTTTTTATAAATTTATTTTTAAAAGGAATTGGTGTGATTATTTTGTGTGTGTTGAAAAGCGTTTTTAAAGAAATATGGTTTTTCCCTAGTTTTTTATAAATGGAAAGAAAAGCGGTATTTTCAAAGTATTGAAATGGATTTTTGAAATGGTTTTGAAATGTTTTTCAAAGAATTGGAATGAATTGTAAAAACGAGCACATGGGTTACCTTGGTTACTTAAGTGGAAGGTTTATCTTATGGTCATTGTCATTATTTTTGTGATTATCGGGAGTTTTTATCATGGTGATTTCCTATGTTTCCTAGGATCATTGTTCTAGGGGAATGATATTGAAATTTTTATGGGGGTTTACTCATGGGGTATTCTTCTACTTCCTAGGCTTGTGTTCTAGAAACTAGATTGTGCACTTGATTGATTGTGGTATGAGTAGTCTTCTAGTCTAACATATATTAATCCTTGGGGTTGATACATGTGATTTTATTTTTTTTCTTGACTTTATTATTTTAGCCTTGATATGCATGTTTATTCTTGTGAAATGTGATATGGAAAATGTGCTTTGAAATTGATATACCTACTTTTGTTTTAGAACTATGAAAAAGGTGAATGTTTACCATGTTTTCTATAAAACTAATTTACTAATTATCATGCCATGTTTTATTTTAAATGAGCATATAGGAATTTTTATATAGATACTTGTTATCGGCCATCTGGGTGGAATCCTATTGATCATGTTATCTCACACCTTGCGCACCTCTTCAGTGATGTACAAACCTATATATGTCTTCCAATGTAGGGAAAGGTAAGGTTCCACAGTGAGGCAGAGAGGTTTCATGTCAGATGAGTTGGGTATCTAGAGATAAGGTGGTGGGAGTTTATCTACACTATCACATGGAGTAGCTGTTTGGTTTTGGTACTTTGAAGTTTGACTTGTCTCTTTGAGATTTCAGTTACTTTTATAGTCATTTTGTTTCTAATATTTTCTTATAGTTATGTCATATATTTATTAGATTTACACTATTCCTTCTTGATCCATGTATATATATTCCATGTGTTTTTTTAGGTTGGGAGAAATCATTCCCTCTTGTTTATTATTTGATGCCCAGGTGCTTGTTGTCAGCCCATGGGGATCGGGAACTCCCTTTGGGTATTTGATGAAATGGTATAGGTTACAGGTTTGAGGGTAACCTAGTTCAGTTTGTTACAATGGATTTCGAAGCATGATCGATGAAAGGTACCTTAGAAGATGATGGATGAGCAGTGTCCTTGCCTCTCCGGACCAGCTCTACTAGAAACTTATGTTGGGTAGCAAGATCCATCAGCTCAGGTGGTAGGTCGGTAGAGGTGTTGGTGGGTGTAGGAACATTGTAGGATGAAGATAATGTTGTAGGTGGAGGCTTATTGACCTCAGGGGAAGATGGGGATGAAAGTATGTTAAATTAGGATGGTGTTATGAATGGGATTCATAGGTGATGGAATATTTGTTGAAGGTTCACCAGAATGTACTAGTGAGAAAACCAGAGGTTAGAAGGATTGGGTGGGTGGGTATGGTAGTGGTGGATGGGGAAGTGAAATGGGTGTGAGTAGGGGTAGGCATGGGAGCTGGAATAGTTGTAGTGGAGGGATGGTCTGAGATATAGGTAGCATCATGGTAAGGATCTGAGGTAGTAGGAGTAGATGCTGGGTCGGTAGCATGATCTTTGAGTGCCTCATCGGAACCTTCAATGGATCCCAATTCCCAAAGATAGATGTCGATGTCCTTCTTCAGCAACTTCATTTTATGAAGCATAAGAATTATATCAACTCCATCAGGTTGATATAGGTGAGGGTAAGGGTGGCGTCGAAAACATTGAGATACCGAGATAGATGATTGATGAAGGACCCACCTATTAGTGTACCTCGTGTCTGCTATATATGCACCCTGAAGTAGAATGTGAACTATGATTCCATGTTAATAGTAGGCCCACCCATGGTGGCATAGAGGATGATTATGTCCAACTAGATGATACTACCATGAGCCTCAGAGTGGGAGAACCAGGCATGAGTCAATGCTTAATGAAAGATCTGAAGCACGAGACCTCTAAGCTAGGTGGGTTTCAAAATATGAGGATCATGGATTCTAGAGGGCCCTAGGAAATCATCCTCTATAGTTGAGTAGCATCCTAATTTCTCGTCTCGAGTTGAAGAGTCATGAATACCTTTAAAGTGGTGGGTTAGCAGAATAAATACTGAGCCCGATGCAAAACTCGGTATAGGGGAGCTCGTGGGATCTGTTGCCTAGACGGAAGTGGAGGTTGTCAACAGCCACCTCAAAAGTGGCCAAGAACTCTAGGAAAAGATATCTAAAGGTATAATCTCAAACATCAATGATGTGAGTGATGTTAAGGTATTAAATTAGGTGGAGGACCTCCTAGATGATTTGAATACAGGAAATTATATCCAAATCCAATGTTTTGTTGGTCTACATGGTCTTCTCCAACAAACAGATCCACACGACATGGTGATTTGGGTTGGAAAAATGAGGCATGGGGTGAAGGTGGGGGTGAGAAACATCATGTGACCTGCTAAACATTGAGTGGGAGTCATTAGTGACTGATGGTGCTATGGATATCTAAGTAGAGCTAGAGGAATATGATGTGGGGGTGAAGAAGGTGTGGAAACCCTTTGGTGCTTGGTCGAAGTTGGATCCTTGCGCTCAAGTGTAGGATTAGTAGGAGGAGTGTGAAATGTCCTTATGTGGTCTATTGTAGGTGAAACAGACTCAATGTAGAGGGGAGGGTGAAGAGGAGTCACAGTGAAAGATGATCAGTGAGGGAGGTGGAGAGATGAGGGAGATGAATCGCGCGGGAGAGGAGGGGCGTGTGGGTATGCACACCCTCATATTTACTAATTTTATTCTATCAAATTCTATCATATGTTTACATATCCTAGGTTTCCTATTAGTTAGTGCTTTGTTTAATTTCGAGATCTTGACTCAGTGATGTGCAGATGAATTTCAAAGTGATGACACACCCCTAGAGGAATGGTTCCTGGTATATCTTCAATCTTTTACTATTGAATTTGAATGGTAGTTATTATCCTTTCTAAATTTCAATGGTCCTATAGGGGAATACTTTTACAATAAAAAAGGTTCATGACCATCTAGATTTGAGTTTCCTAGGGAATTGTTTTAATTGGGCATTGAATAATAAGACCTTATTCCTTGGTATAAAAAATTTCCACATGATGTTATGATCGTGTTATTTCATGGTTTTTTTCTTTATAAATATTATAATTTTCATAGGCATCCTTTATTATCTCTTACAATTAATCTAACTACAATATCCTAACTTCCCCACCTTTTTGAGAATCTAGATTCAACTCCTTGATTTCCCAGTACGAGTGATGCTCTAGTTCTGAGGGTAAATGATAAGGCTTTCTATACACTAATTGTAAAGGGTGGTTTTGATAGGTGTTTTTAACACAGTGAAATATTTCCAAAGTACATCATCTAATATGAGGCTCCTCTCATTTTTATTTGTGTTCACAATTTTCTTCAGGATTTTTTTGATTTCCCTATTTGACAATTCAACCTCCCGCTAGTTTGTGGGTGGTAGGGAATTCGTGTGTTATATCAGATTATGTACTTACCTAGTATTCCTTTAACATAATTATTGGTAAAATGTTTTCCCTGGTCACGAAGTAGTATTCAAGGAAATACAAATCTTGAAAACACGTTTTTTTAAGAAATTCATGACCACTTTTATCATGTCTTGAGTGGCAGCTTCAACTTCTACCCATTTTGAGATGTATTCAATGAAAACAAGGATATAGAAATTGTCGTGTGAATTAGGTAATTTCCCCATGAAATATATTCCCTAAACATTGAAGATTTCAACTTCCATAATTGGGTTTTGGGTATTTTATTTCTTTTCCCAATGGTGCCAATTCATTGGCACCGATCACATCTCTGACAAAAAATTCTTGCATCTTAATGAAGTGTGGGCCAAAAGATTCCACTTTGAAGGATTTTTATTGCTATACATTTTGGTCCATGATGACCTTCATTTGGTGATGTGTGACACATGTCTAACACACTTTCTTTCTCGTCTTATGGGATGCATCGTCGCATTAATCCATCAACACAACACTTAAAAAGTAGCGTCTCATCCCAGTAATAGTGTGAAGTCTTGACTAAAAATATCCTCCTTTGGTGGTAGGAGGGGTCTGGTTAAATGGATTCCATAGAGAGATAGTTTTAAATGTCAAAGAACCATAGGCGTTCCTTCATGTTTAGGTAGAAAATATTTTCATCGGGGAAGTATACCTCGATATCCAAATTATCATCTTTCTTAATGAGGGGTATTGGGAGTCTGAATAGATGATCAGCGACACTATTATCCATTCCTTTGGTGTCTGATGATGATTTAAAATTTTTTAGCAATAAGATCCACCATATCATTCTTGTTTTGGAATTCTTTTTACTCATAAAATATTTCAGGGTAGCATGATCAGTGTAAATAATCACCTTTGAAAAACCTAAGTAGGAGTGAAACTTTTCAAAAGAAATGATAACTGCCAGGATATCTTTTTCATTGGTTGTGTATTTTACCTAATCATTATTCAGGGTGTGATTAGCATAGTAAAAGGAATGGAAAATGTGGCCGACCCACTTTCCTAATATAGCACCTACAGTGAAGTTGCTTGTGTCGCACATTAACTTGAATTATTTGTCCCAGTCTGTTGGAATGATAATAGGAGTGGACACTATGATTTTATTTAAAATTTTGAATGCCCACTAACACTCTTTTGTGAACTCCAAAGGGGTATCCTTTACTAATAGGAGTGTCAATGGGTAGGAAAATTTCACAAAATATTTCATGAAGTGACAGTAGAATCTCAAATAGTATATAAATATCCTTATGCCTTTAATAGTTGAGGACTCATGTAAATATTTAATCACCTTGATATTTACGGGACTAACTATGAAATCCTTGGAGATTTTTTGTCTGGTGACTATTCCTCCTTGAACCATAATGTGGAATTATTTCAAGTTTAAAACTAAACACCTCTCTTCAAAGCGTCACAGGACTAATTCAATATTTCTTAAGCATGCATCAAAGGATCTTCCATAAACTAAAAATTTATCCATAAAAAATATATTAAATCCTCCACCATATTGTGGAACATATGTTTCATAAAATTTTGTAAGGTCACCAGTGCATTACACATACCAAATTACATGTGTCTGTAGGCAAAGTTACCGAATGGAAATGTGAATGTTATTTTGGAGTAATCATCTGGTTCAACTACAATTTAATTTTATCTTGAGTATCTATCTAGGAAACAGTAAAATTCATGTCATGTGAGTCTCTCCAGAATTTTATCCATGAAATTCAAGGTGAAATGATCTTTCTGAGTGGTTGTATTTAAGTTTCTATAGTCCATGAATACTCTCCATCCAGAGATGGTGAGAGTAGAGATAAATTTATCTTTATCATTATTTACACCTGTGAGGCGTCCTTTGTTTAGAACTACTTGTAGTGGACTCACTCACTTGCTATCAGAGATTGAAAAATTTATTCCAACATCCATAAGTATTAGTAATTATTTCTTAACTACCTCCTTCATTGGTGGTGTGAGTTTCCTATGGTGATGGCGTTTGGGTTTCAAACATTCTTCAAATAAAATATTGTGAGTGCATAATGTGGGGATGATCTATTTTATGTTAGACACCCCCTTTGAAATTGAATTTTTATGACTTTTTAGGACTTTGATCAACTTTTTCTCTTGTAGTTTTGTTGGTTTTAAGTTAATGATGACTATTAGTGTAGTTGTAGTCTCTATAAAAGAATACTTTAGTGAGCTTGAGATAGTTTTCATCTCTAGCATTGGTGGCTAAATGACCGGTGGTATGAAAGGTGGGATAGTGTCTCATGTAAGAGGTTTTGTGTAGTTTTTCTCCTCAAGGTCATACTCCTCCATTTCAGTATGAGATATTTCATCACTATCACCATTGATAGCATGTATTCATTCTTCTCTTCATTGATAAATATAAATTTGAAGTCAAAATAATCATTTATTTATTTTATAAATTCACTAGGTCGGACACAAATTGTTCATCACCTACTATGAATATAAGTGTCCCTTGATTCACATCAATCAGTTCCTTCCTAGTGTCTAGAAATGATTATTATAGGATAATTGGAATGTCTTCTTCTTATTCCATGTCCAAAATGAGTGATAAAATTATTATACCGATTTTGACTAGAACATACTTGATAATCCCTTAAGGATACTTAACTGGTCGGTAAGCTAATTGAAGTGACACTCAGTCATATTGAGTTCCTCAAGTCCTAGATTATGAAATACACTCATTGGTATGAGGTTAATGTTGGATTCTAAGCTACATAGGTCTCTTCTGAAATTACATTATCCTATGGTACATGGAATTGAGAAACTTCCATGATCTCTCATCTTAAGTGGAATTTTCTGATGAAAAACTATAGATAACTCTTTATTCAATTAAATGAATCCTAGTTCTTCCATTTTCCTCTTTTTTTATAGTAGTTCCTTGAGAAATTTTACATAGAGATACATTTGGTAAATAGCTTCATAAAATGGGATGTTGATGTGAAATTTTTTATACATATTTAGAAATTTCTTATATTTTCCTTAAATCCTTACTTATCTCATTATTTACAGAAATGGAAGAGGTTTTTTTTAAGTTGTTAGTGTAATGTAGATATCCTATTTGGGTTTCTCTTGTGTTAGATCTTTTGCAGGAGGTAGTAATTCTATATGTTTATCTTGATCAATTTTATTCACTCTTTCATTGTCATCCTCTTCAATGAATGTTGTAGGTTTATTAGGTTCCTCGGATATTTTTCATTCTCCTCTACATGGTTGATGAAAATACAACACTTTCCCACTCCTCAATACCACTTCCTTTGCCTCTTCCTTTGGGTATGTCTCAGTATTACCAGGTAGCATACCTGGAAATTTATCTGACAATGACTTTGATATTTGGATGATTTTATGTTTGAGATTTAGGAGGGAATCCATTTGATTTTTCATTTCTATTTATTGGATGTTCATCCTTTGATCTTACTTTTGAATGAAGGTTGTGATCATATTCTCTAAATTTTACTAAAGAGGTATGGCTGGTTGTGGTGGTCTTTGCGAAACCAGTTGAAATTATTATTGGCCTCTATAATGAAAAGGTTGTTGGGGTACTTGTTGAGGTGGCCTAGGAATAGGATTCATAGGTAGATATCTATGTGGTCCTTAGTTTCTGAGTGGTTCTTACAAACTTCTTTGTTGGTAATACCCATGATTTTTTTTGTGGCTGTTGAGATGCCTATATTGATAATACTGTTGTGATTATTGGTATTATTGGTTTTTCTGATTTTAATTAACATAATTAAAATATTGGATTTGTTATTCATCTACTCCTGGCCTATAGTCTTGATATAATTTAGGGCCACTATACATTTCTCTAGATTGAATCTCCGTCATAGGAGCATTAGGGTGAGGTGGTGTAGTAGGTAGCTGAAAAGATTCCAGCTTCTTAGTTAGGGATTCTGCTTGTGCGGTTAGATGGGTGTCTTCTTCAACATGGTGGATTATGAATCGAGGTGGTCCATTATCACTCTTCCACATACTAGAATTCTAAAACACCTCTTCTAGAAGTGCTCAGCCTACTTCAGGTGTTTTTAACATTAAACCGCCATCGATGGCAACATATACTATTATGCGAGTAGCGGGTTGGAGACCATGATAGAAGGTATTCCATTGGAGCCACACATCAAGTCCATGATGTGAGAATTTACTATTAAGTTATTTAAATTGATCTTAGGCCTCCCAGGATGATTCTCTATCTACTTGATTTAAATTCTAAATTTCATTGCGTATTTTCTAGGTTTGGCATGGAGGAAAGTATTTTTCTAATAAATTTTTGGTTATATCATCCCAAATCATAATTAACTCGAGAGCTTGTATTTTCAGCCAATACTTGGATAGATTGTGCAAGGATAATGGGAATTCATGCAATCTGGTTTCATCAAATGATACTCCCTGGTTACAAAAGTTGTCACAAACTTCAAGGAATTTGAAGATGTTTTCATGAGGATCCTTTCTTTGAATTCTGCTGAATAGACCCATGTTTTGGATCATACTAATGAGTCCAGGTTTGATTTCAAACATATGTGTCTATATAAGAGGGTGTGAAATATTGGGTACGACACCACTGATTGAAGGAAATCCTTAATCCATAATGGTTTTCTCCAGTTTTAGGGGTTGATCTCCTTGAAGTTCCAGTAGTACATATTGCATGTTGGGTGGGTTAGGACCTATAGTATTGTTGCAGTCTTCCATAGTTTAATGGTGGTGTGTATAAATGTACCTTTTTATTTCAATAATTAAGGTAGATGTTCCTTGGGTATTAGGACTCCTTGAATGAATCAGTGATCCCTGACACATTCACTAGGACAAAAAGAATAAGGATGAAGTGGAATACAAAATAAAAAATAAAGAAAGAAAAAAGAAAAGGGTGTCTGGTGAGGTAATCCCAGGTTTGTGCTTGAGGTTCATGTGCCTAAGCATAGTCATGATTCCCAAAAATGGCACCAAAATTTGATGCTCCTGTATGCATCATTTAATTCACATGAACTGTAGTCATATTAGAATTTCTTTTTATACCAAAATACACTTTCTACAATGACATAGTATAATGATAGTTTGAGGTCGAACCCACAGAAAAAGTTTGGCATATAGGGAACCAAAATTTCAAACCCTTTGTGTAGTAGTCCTCAAGAATTGGTTTAGGTTTGGGATTTTATTAATTTTGTTGAGTTTGGTTTTAGATTCATGAAGAAGATAGGGATCAAGGTCAATTTCATGGTTCAGGTAAAAAGGATAATCTCAATTCTAACTTGGGATAGTCCTAAGGCTTAGGCTATAAAGTGGTACATAGAGCACTAGTTGATGTGTAACTTTCCCTACAAGCTGGTGGGGATGTGTAACTTTCCCTAAAAAAATATTTCAATCATTATCAATGTGTGTCTCTCTAAATATACTCCTAGGTGGGTTTCACTAGAGCATCATGGGTTTTTTAAAGGCTGGTCGATTCGGGGGGATATAGCCTTGATGAAAGAAATTCTTAGAGACATTAAATTCAAGACTCATGGATAAAATATGAAAATCAAAGTGGATATGAATAAGGACTATGATAGTATCTAATGGGGATTCATCAATAGGGTGATTTCGAAGATGGGTTTCTCATACTGGTCTACAGACCTCATTTTTAGATGTGTTATCTCTCCTTGGTTGGTTGTGTCTTTCATGGGGAAGTCTCATGGTATTTTCAAAGATACCCATGGGATTAGGCAAGGTGACCTGCCCTCCCATAAAATATACATCTTGATGTAGGACACACTCATCCAGATGATCAACAGGATGGTATCATCTAGAGATATTCTTCCATTTCACAAGAAAATGAATCTTCCCTCTATCTCCCATTTTATGTTTACAGATGACTCCATCTTTTTCAAAAATGCTAGCAGGTGATCGGCCTGTGGGATCAACAAGACTCTAGATGAATACTATTCCTAGAGTGGCTAAATGATTAACATATCCAAGAGTAACATTTACATCTCGAACAAATGTGGAACTAGTTGGGACTCTGCTTTGTGCAATGAGTTCAACATGAAGAAAGGATCTTTTCCTTTACAATACCTTGGCACCACAATTTCTTCAGGGAGAACTTATATTAAATACTTTTATCATATTGTTAATAGAATTACTAGACGAGTGATGAATCAGAAGAATCACTACCTCTCCTTTGGGGGACTTATTGTGCTTTTCAATAGCATCCTCTATAGTGTACCTATCCACGCTCTATCATCCATTAAAGTGCCAAAGGGGTTCATTGCTTCCATTGATAAAATTTTTGTGCGGTTATTTAGGTATGGTTTATCATAAAGAAAATATCACTAGTCCTCGTGGAAAAGGATGGAGAGGCCCATTCATGAAGGATGGATCAATGTTAGAAACCTATAGGATACCATGCACTGTATGAAAGTAAAGCTTGCGTGGGAGGTTGTGGATGATATTACTATTTGGGGAAAGATCCTGTCTTCAATAGCTGTAGGCAATACTGGGAGTGACCATGGGTCCCCTTTCTGGGTGATGATTTTCTCTCTCATTCTGACCCTCCTCTATCACTCTCGTTGGATTTTGGGTGAAGGGAATATCCTTTTTTGGCACCACAACTGGGTGGGGTCCTTGCTCAGCTTCCCAGGGTATCCCATCCCTCAGATTAAGTTCAAGGAGGCCAATATGCATCCAAAGGATTCATTCATCTGAGTGTCTCACCTTGGACTGCTCCAAGTCTATTTTCTAATAAGGTAAATGGATCTCTCCATTTGTGCATTGATTGTTGGAAGAAGATCAATAATAAGTACCATTTACCCCATATTGATGACTTTTTTTATTAGCTTAAGGGGGTAAGGTGGTTCTCCAAGATCGATTTGTGTTTTGGGTATCACCAAGTCAGATTTAGAGAGGCGTGTGTTCTAAAAATAGACTTCTAAAGCAGGTATGACCATTTTGAGTATTTTTTCATGCCTTTTGGGTTGATGAATGCTCCATAGATCTTTATGGAGCTTATGAATAGGGTGTCCCATAAGTATCTTGAGTTGGTTTTCATGGTATTTTTTTATGACATCCTAGTCTATTTTGGGACCAAGGAGGTTCATGATCAATATTTGAGAATTTTTCTTGGAACCCCTTAGGATCGTCACCTCTATGTGAAGTTTTCTAAGTGCACCTTCTGGATTAGATAGGTGAAGTTTCTGGGTCATGTGATCTCAAAACAAGGGGTTTTGGTGGACCATAAAAAGATCAGTGCAGTGATGTCATGGGAACATCTGAAGAATGTTTTGAAATAAGAATCTTTTTGGGCCTAGAATGGTATCATAGTAGGTTTATTAGATATTTATCTCGTCTTACTTCATCCATGACAGCGCTTACCCAGAAGGGGGTAAAGTTTGAGTGGAGCCTAGAATGTCAAGTTTCCCTTGAGGATCATAAGAGTCAATTCACCACAGCCCCTATTTTGATCTTTCTAGAATCTAGGAAGGGATATCTGGTCTATTATGATGCTTCTAGTATGGTTCTTAGGTGTGTACTAATGCGGGATGACCATGTAGTGGCGTATGGTTTGCACCAACTCTAACCACATGAAAAGAATTACCCAACCCATGCACTGGAGTTAGTGATGGTGATGCGTGCCTTGAAGACATGGCATCATTATATTTTTGGGAAAAAAATTTTATTCTATTATGATCATAAGATTTTGGTCTACATTTTCTCCCTGAAGGAGTTGAATTTGAGGCAACAACATTGGGTTGAATACCTTTAGGGGTTCTATTTTGATATCGTTTACACCCCAGGCAAAGGGAATGTGGTGGAAGATGCTTTGAGCAGGGAAATTATGGTGTAATTATTGAAAGAGTTCAATGATGAGTGGACTTTGATGGGGGGTTTTCTCAGATTCACATGGAAACTAAGGAGCATAGTGGAGGTGTGTTCTTATCTAGTGTTCATTTGAAACCTTCTCTTCTCGAGTTACTTTGGAAATAACAGTTGAGTGATGAGCTATGACAGTGTTCAATGTAGTTCCTAAATGGTGGGGAGGTACCTTGTGAATGGTAATTGTCTCCTAAGGGAGATTTGTGCTTTAGAGGTCACTTTGTGGTGCCGTTGTCATTATGGAAGGTGGTGATGAAGGATAGTGACCGGTCTCAGTGGTTCATTCACCCTGGATCCACTAAGATGTTTTATGATATACTTCGTCAGTTTTGGTGGTCAGGTATGAGGTGGGGTGTAACTAACTTTGTATTGAAGTGTTATACATATTAGGAAGTTAAAGAAGAGCACCAAATACCTTCCGGTTTGCTTTATCCCCAACCCATTCCTACTTGGAATTGGGATGATATAACCATGGATTTTATTATTGGATTACCTCATACACCTTGGGGATGAAATGTGATATGGGTAGTGATTGATCATCTGACCAAATCATACCATTTCATTTTGATTAGGGATTTAGCCAAGGTGGATGAGTTGGATCTATTGTATTTTTAGGATATAGTGAGGCTTCATGGTGTGTCATTGGAAATTGTTTCATAAAAAGACCCTCATTTTACCTCACAGTTTTGGGAAGGTCTTTAGAAGGATATGGGGGCATAGGTTAGGTTGAGTATGGAATACCACCCTCAAAAAGATGGTCAAACAGAGCAGGAAAATCAGATTTTGGAAGACATGCTTTGGACATGTGTGTTGGATTTCATAGGCTCATGGGATAGCCATTTGGGGTTGGTTGAGTTTGGGTATAATAATAGATACTAGTCCTCAATTCAAATGGCTCCCTTTGAGGCACTTTATGGTCAGTTGTGTCGGTCCCCTTTGTATTGGGATGAGGTGGGTGAAACCTCATTATTGGGACTGAGCCTTATGCAGGAAACATCTGATAAATTCAATTTGATTAGGCAGTGTTTGTTGATAGAGTAGATCCACTATAAATCTTATATAGATTAGAGGCATCAAGCCTTTGAATTCTCAATGGATGACTGGGTGTTTTTGAAAGTGGCACCTCGCCTGGGTCACCATCATCTTGGTAAGAAAGGGAAGCTAACACTGAGGTATGTTGGACCTTTTTAGATCACAAAGAGAGTCGGTAAGGTGGAATACATGTTAGTGTTTTCCTCCCAATTGACATCAATTCATGAAGTGTTCCATGTCTCTCAGCTGAAAAAGTATAATCTGGATTTGTTCCATGTGTTGAATTGGGAGGAGTTGGAGTTAGAGCCTCATTTGTATGTGTTCGAGTGGCCAGTGAAAATTATGAATTCCCAAGAGAAAGTACTTCAGGATACATCCATACCATTGGTACTAGTTCTTTAGAATCATGGTAGTGATGTGCATGAGACTTGGGAGTATAAGTCTTAGGTTGAGAAGGAGTATCTGTTTTTATTCTATATTCAAACTTTGGAATGACTTTCTAGTGGCGGAAAGTTTTTATAGTGGGGAGAATTATCACACACGTGATTTTATTTTGAGGTATCCCTTTGTTCATTTTTTGGTATCATCTTAGTTACTTGGTTTTCTCAGGAGTTTTTGGGAAAAAATGGAATTTTTTGACCCTACAGTAGGTGGTGCACAGTTGGCGCATGGTTAAGGGAAACTATGAACCAGCCCATAGAAAACTGTACACCTAGAACAGTGGCACTATATAGGTCGTATAGCCAGCTACATGGGCATACGCCCTCCCCCAAGAAATCATACAGCCTCATTCCTCCTTTATAGAGAGGGAAGCACGGTTTCCACATGGTTTGGAAAACTGTACGGGATAACTGTGTGACCTGTCCAGATCATTAAAAATGGGAAATTTAATATTTTTTCCTCTTTATATTTAACTATAAATCACCTCTAATATGATCCATATGGGATTTTCATCCTTAGGATCTTCCACCACTCCCTCTTAGACCACTTAAACTCCAATATCTGAGTGGTTTTAGCCTTGGTTCTTCAATAAATCCTCAAGTAAATCTCATTTCTCTCTATTTCTCCCTTCTTTTAAGGTTTATCTTCCCTCTTTCTTGGGTTATTCTTTTCCAATAGATTGGTCTACCTATTGAGGGTTTGATCTTGTTTTTTTGGGTGAAATTTTGATGGTTTTTGTTCGACCCTTCCTTTATAGGGTCTCATTGGTGTACGTTCTGGGCGCAGCGGAAGAGTGCGATGGGTGGTGCCTAACTTTAATTTTTTCCATAATCAATGATCAATATGAGATCTATATGACAATGAATGTTGTGATCCATATAATTGATTCAAATAAATAGACAATAAATAATTTTGATGGAACCAAGAGAGAGGAGATCAACGCATATTTTTTATAATTAATTTAATTAGATAAAGAATTACCTCTAAGGATTTATTTCTTCATTGATGATCCTGGTGATAGATCTGTGGTGAACCGTCATTCCATTGTAGAAACCAGGTGTATATTTCCTCTAGTGGTGATCCACATATGTTCCAGGAATCTCCAAACATCGCCGAAGGAGTTTTTGGGTGCTAGCACAGAAGATCCTTGTGCTTGTGTTGCCCGCCTTTGATCGCCTTGAGAACTACTTCCAAAGTGTTCTCCTTGATCTAGTAGAGGGTGATTGCTCTCTATTATTAAGAGCATTCTTTGAGAATATTTCTCTCTAGGCTTGATAGATTTTCTCCAAATCCGTTGTGCACAACTAAATTAGGTTTTGAGAAAATAACATAATTGAGTATTTATATTGATAGTGTTAAAATAAAGTAATTGCACAAGTTCCCTTAATTATTTATTTAATCCTAGAAAACCCCCCATGTAAAATAATATTATTATTATTATTATTTATCAACATGCACTTAACTTGGGAATTATAATTAAATATTATTTAACTAAATAATATTCAACATTTATTATTTCTCACTGGACCATTAAACTTGGTCTTCCATTCCTCCACAATATTTATTAGGATTTGAATAATGTCCATTTATTTATTAAATAAATATCACTTTGTTATTCTACAATAAATAAATAAATATAATATTCACTAAACTATAAAAAAATATTTATTAAATATTCCGCTCACAATATATTCTCTCGAATAACTAGTGATAGAATAAATGTGATCAAGCATATATGAATAATTATTAAACCACATGTGGGAATAATATTTATTCCACCTGTTAAATAATAAATAATAATATATTATTTAACTGGGATTCTGGATATACTTAGTGTGTGGCCCTCTAGGCCTCTTTCAAAGTGGTATTAGGAGGAGCAGCCTAAAGTCCAAGGTTAGCATCTAGCAACTGTCAAGGCACCCATAGAGAAAGAAGTTAATACCACAACGACATGTCACCTCATATGAATTCTTACTATGTAATATAATCTATTTATCATAACATATCTAATCAGTTAGGTTTCATGTTAGTCACATCAACTTATTTGCTCGATATCTCTTTCTTTGACTTTTTAGAAATAGAACTTTCCTATAGAACACCATGGCCATGGATTTATTTCGGCTATATCATTTCCATCAAATTGCCTGAGATATTGACTTCCTTTAAGGAACAAAAGGGATAAATCCTTTCTATCATTATTTATTAATGCAATATTACTTGTGACACGCCCAACGTATCCTATCTTTCTGCGAACATCTATCATCACAGTTTTCATCAATACATCTAAGTGTGCGACTCATAATACTCATTAATAATAATCTTAAAGTATAAGTACAAATAGACACATCTGCAAATAGGAACATCCAATGACACATAGAAATGCGGATTTCCTATTGGCAGGTCTCATTCTCATAATATCCATACTAGATATTACTAAGGGCATACACCATGAGAAGGTTCCTCAAAGTCCTATGTGTAATGACCTAAAATTTTGAATAAATCTTGTTTCCTAATTTTGTGTGTTATTTTATTTTTTATACTCAACAAAACTGTTTCATTTGATAACATGAGTATAATTAAAATGAGACCGTTGGGTTTTTACTGTTATATGACCATTGGTCAATATGACCACTGGAAACTAAACGTTTCGATTATTGTCTCTAAATACAAGTGATCTTGGTTAATTAATATAGAAAGAAGATTCGATGGCCACACCCAGTAGTCTTGGACCGATCGAAGCCCATCTAACATAACTTAGAAAGGAGGTAGCACCAGTGGGCTTTGCTCTGGACCAAACTCAAGCTAAACTTCATCGTGTGAAGCTAGAATGGAATCGCCTTCGCGAGAAGTTCAAACTGATAGAAATTACTACTCGTGTGATGTTAGTCAAGCCTCCCTCGGATTCTCTCACCTTAGCACACCTTACACTTAGGTCATATGCTTGTGTGATAAGGGGTTATGTAAGGAGACCGTAACTGCCTTGTGTAATCCTTTGTTTTAAATAAAAATTTTGATTTCTTCTTATGATGAAGTTTATGAATTTTCAAATATCCGGATAAATATAGTATGCATATTTTTGGTGAATTTTAGAGAAAGGATATTTTAAAAAATGTTTATGTAAACCTTAAATAATTAAAAATGTGTAATGATTTTCAAAAAATGGTCTTCTACAATTATTTTCAGTACGAAATTTAGAGTCTAATAAGATCAACTTAATTTTTGATGAATAGTAAATTATGAATAGTGATTTTATGCTTAGGATTAGTAATTTGACCAAATGGATTAGTAATCTAACTTAAAGAAAGTATTAATATAATCTAGGCACCTTGATTAAGTAATGTGATTCAATAAAATGGTTAAATAACAGTTTCATAAATTATTAGTCAGGTATTAGTTTTTTCAGGTGAATAGTATTTTTTAATTAAAAATTAAATTAAAAATATTTAGAAAAATATTTTTATAAAATGGATTTCATTTTTGAACTCAGAGCATCGATATTATGTTAAGGTAATTTTTGGGGATTTTTCTGAAAAAAATGAATTTTCAGTGAATAGTGTATTTATTTAAAAATTAAATTAAAATTATTTAGAAAATTTTTTTTATAAAATGGAGTTCATTTTTGAAATCAGAGCATTGATATTTGGTTAAGGTGAAATTTTGGGATTTTTCTGAGAAAGTTGAATTTTCAATGAATAGTGAAAATACAGTTTTTAAGTTACGGGTGTTTAATGACATCATTAAATGATGTATTAAGTATTTAATCAATATGGTCGACTTATGAATAGTAAGATAAGGTATTAGGTGTCTCAAGTGGCCAATACCATGGGCAAATACCTTGGTCAAGCCCATGGTTTTTCCAAAACCACCAATGAGGTGTCCCTTGGCCATTAATGCTTTGTCCCCTCACTTTCCCTATAAATACCAAGCCATCATCTCATCCATTCGACTCCCAACTCTCCCCCAACGAAGCTATGGTCACATTACCTCCCAAAGAGTCCTCCCAAGGTGCCCCCAAGCCCTCAAGGTCCCAACCTTTGAGTTTTAAGAGTTATGTTTTAAGGTAAGGGATCCAAACTCTCTCTTTATTTTCAAATACTCTCTTTTAAGTCATTTCTTTTATGCTCCATGTTATTATGTTGGAGGATGTTCTTTTATATTCCTCTTACTGCCATTTTCATGTTCATATGATGAGAGATCCCCTCTTACTCTCATCATTTCGTTTTATGAATGTTTAAGTGTCGTCATTAGGCTGCCGAAATTTTTGTAACGGATTCTTTCACCCTTCTCATTTTCAAGTTCTATTTTCTTGTCAAGTCTTTAAAGTTCCTTTTTATGTTGGGGTATGATCTATATATATATCATACTGATATTTTATGTTCATATGATGAGAGACCCTATTTGATCTCTTCAATTAATTTTTTTGATGTTTAAGTGACGTCGTTAGGCTGCCGAATTTTTAAGGGGTTCTTTCACCCTTCTCGTTTTCAAGATCTATTTTCATGTCAAGTCTTTAAAGTTACTTTTTATTATGTTGGGGTATGATATCTATATCTATAATACTAATCTTTTATTTTCATATTATGAGAGACCCTATTTTATCTCATCAATTAATTTTTTTGAAGTTTAAGTGACGCCGTTAGGCTGCCAAATTTTTAAGGGATTCGTTCACCCTTCTCATTTTCAAGTTCTATTTTCTGGTCAAGTCTTTCAAGTTCCTTTTTATTATGTTGGGGTATGATCTCTATATCTATAATACTAATAATTTATGTTCATATTATTAGAGACCCTATTTGATCTCGTCAATCCATTTTTGGAAGTTTTAAGTGACGCTGTTAGGCTGCCGAATTCTCATAAGAGAAATCTTATTTTTTTGTCTTCCTTTCAAGTTCTTCGTTTCATATGGTATATCATTAAAATTTCATTACCATGTTCTTAAATCCTTTATATTCTGTTCCCCTAATGTTTTATGTATCATTTATGAGTGGGTTACCCATGTCCCCTCTCTTTTCAATGTTTTCTAAAACCATGTATCATAGCCGTTATGCTGCAGAATTTTCGTCTCAAAATGTCTTTCTCTTTTTTCAAAATATTTTATTTTATTAAGTGAATACTCAAAGATCTTTCTTCTACAGGGGTATTCACATATATAGCAAAATTTACTATTTTAATTCTGGTATTTACATACATGAGACCCACTTTCCTTTTTCTGTGGGTTTAAAGTGACATAAGGATCACGTCTTTAAAGTAGTTTTTTAAAATGTGATGAATATGAAATGAAACCCATTTCTTTTATGATATATTGTTTGTTTATGAAATGTTTGATGATGATATATGTGGCTCACATGATAATAAAGACAAATTTAAGGGTGCGCCCTGATAGCGCTTCAATGCATTGGGTAAAGACTTAATCTCTAGAGATGACCATTTTTAATGACGCCTTGGTGAATAACCTTCATAATTTTTACTGACACATTGGGTATGGACCTTGGTGAAACGGAAATGATTGTCAATATTAAATGTTGTAGCCACATCTTCAAGTTATGAAATACGTTATTTTTATTATGATATGCCCCATGATTTCTTTCTCATGCCTTAAAGTTCTTTTTCATGACATTGTTGATGTATCTCAAGTTCACATGTTAAATGTTTCCCCTTGTTTCCCTTACTGGGCCTTCTGCTCACCCTTTCTTTTAATGTATTTCCCCAGGTTATGAGATGCAGTAATGAACCTAGGATGAACACAAAGAGAATCCTTTCAAGTGTTTAAGAAGAATGCTTTATGTTTTCATGTTTTAAGTTCCTAGTTTCCAAGACACTAAACCTTAAAGATCCTTGGTTTTGTAAAATGTAATGAAATTTTATGTGATAAAAAGGCGGGATGCTATAGTTGGTATCAAAGAATGGTTTAGTTATTTGTGGAAATTAGGATATGAAAACTTTAGGAAGAACCCTATATAAAAGTTTAAATATAGGAAATCTTCCTGGTATTTTGGTGAGTATTGAGTAAGGGGTTTCCAAGAAAATACATCCTTGTCTGGATACGAGCAGGTAGAGGTGGCTCTGGTACAGATGTACATAGGGGTAAAACCTGAAAACACCACTTTGAGCTAGACTCAAACGGGAACTGGTACACGACAATGGGCATTGCTGCACTCTTGGTTACGACACTCCTGGGGGATATGCTTTGGTAAATTCATAAGCTTAGTATGAACCATTATTAAAGGAACAAAGATAAAATAAAATAAAGATTCACATAAGAATATATGATCATGGATAACCTAGATTGGGACCTAGGGGATCACAAGTTAGGGTATACTTTTCTTCTACAAGTTTATCCTTCTATGCTTTAAGTTTCCTTTTCATGATTATTGGCTAAGTATTTAAGCCCCCTAATTATACGTTCTTTTCTTAATTAATGGCGAGAAATGGAAGAGCATGTCCCAACGACCAATGTGATAGGAAATGTGACGATTGCCCTATTAATGTGACAGAGATGGCGAAAGATCAAGTTGAACATATTGTGATTATGCCAAACCAGCTATCAAAAATCACAATTAATAATTGGTACCTATTTGAATGCCCAAATTTATCAAGGAAGAAGAAGACAAAGTCTCAAGGATGTTCATATGATAAAGTTGATAAGGGAAAGAAGACCCAATTTCTTTTTTGCAAAAAGTGTGGGAAGAGGCACCAAGGAGAATGTCACAAAGGAACCGGGAGATGTTTTAAGTGTGGGAAGATAGGGCATAAAGTAGCCAATTTCTTTAAAAAAATGGATAATGTGATGAATGGAGATAAGGTTTGATCTAAAGTAACTTATACATTTCGATGTCGTAAATGTGGAGAAGTTAGAAATTATCCAAGGCAATTCTCTCTTGGAATGGATGAGAAGCATGATGAGAATCAACAATCTTCGAGGACAAGGGAACAATGAAAGTCCTATGCTGAGATGGATCATGATGACTGAAGTACATGTAACTTCTTCGCAATAATTGTTTATGTCATGTTGTATTTTAGTTCGTGCTCTATGAGCATATCTTTTATGTTTTCTAATATCATCGAGTCACTGCCTAAGATGATTTTATATCATTAAGTAAAACATCTATTTTTATGTACCACATGTAGATGTAGTGAAGTTTTTCTTCTTAAAAAAAAGGGTGATATAGGGGATTAAAAGATGATTATTATTTTGGAAGACATTCACTATTTTGGGAACCATATTTGATCGAGGTAAATAGATTACTACGGTATTTTCTTTGAGGAGTAAAGGTTGACTTATATTTTGAAGAATCGATGAATTTAAGGCGGACTTATAGTAATTTAGGTTACATATAGAAATGATTAACCTATATTGGGGAAAATGTGATTAGGTTAGTTACTTTTGTTATAAGATGATAAGAGTGGTTGATGTTGTTTGAAGATGAGCGATAAAGTCTATCTTGGAAGAATATGTTATGAGATCATTCTTATAATTGGGTTTCAATCTTAGTTTGGTTTATTTTGAGGAATTTTAAGGAAAGTTATTTATGGAATGGTCTATGATCAACTTTGGGTAGTACCATGTAACTTTGAAGATTTAAAAGTAGTTTCCCTTCCTATGGGATTCTTTCTTTTTGAAGAGTTGTTTTATCTTACCCTTTTTGTTTTTGGGATAATGTTTAAAGATAGAATAAATTGATAGTTAATCTTTTGTGGATTATGTGACTCTCAAGAAGATGATTCTTGTGTTTTGATGAGACCAAGTATTTTTGAATGCTCATCGTTTGGAGAAAAGATTAGTTTTGGTAGAAACTTATTAAAGGATGAAACTCTACTTGAAGGTAGGTATATTTCCTTATGTTTTTGTTCTATGTAGTAAATGAATTCCTCAAAATTATGAAAAGGAACAAAAAACAAAAACGTTGTTGGTTTACGTTTCCTACTAGGTAATCAAATACCGTTTACACACATCATAAGTTTGGGATTTTCTCATGGTTAACTTTCTCCTAATAATGTTTTCTATCACTCTCCCTCAGAACTTGACCCTTTGTTTTCTCATCCATGTCCATGTTTTCCTACATGGAATCCTGGTGTGGGTTAACTCGGGTGATCTTTGTACTTCCCTTTATTTCTTTTAAAGTAATAGTTTTACTGCCTCCTTTTCAGGTGTGGGACTTTCAATGAAATTTCAAAACCCAATTTTAAAAATTGCGAGGACGCAATTTCTTAAGGGGGGAAGATTGTAACGACCCGAAATTTTGAATAAATCATGTTTCCTAATTTTGTGTGTTATTTTATTTTTTATACTCAACAAAACTGTTTCATTTGATAACATGGGTATAATTAAAATGAGACCATTGGGTTTTGACTGTTATATGACCATTGATCAATATGACCGCTGGAAACTAAACGTTTCGATTATTGTCTCTAAATACAAGTGATCTTGGTTAATTAATATATAAAGAAGATTCGATGGCCTCACCCAGTAGTCTTGGACCGATTGAAGCCCATCTAACAGAACTTGGGAAGGAGGTAGCACCACTGGGCTTTGCTCTGGACCAAACCCAAGCCGAACTTCATCGTGTGAAGCTAGAACGGAATCGCCTTCGTGAGAAGTTCAAACTGATAGAAATTACTACTCGTGCGATGTTGGCTGAGCCTCCCTCGGATTCTCTCACCTTAGCACACCTTACACTTAGGTCCTATGCTGGTGTGATAAGGGGATATGTAAGGAGACCGTAACTGCCTTGTGTAATCCTTTGTTTTAAATAAAAATTTTGATTTCTTCTTATGATGAAGTTTATGAATTTTCAAATGTCCGGATAAATATAGTATGCATATTTTTGGTGAATTTTAGAGAAAGGATATTTTAAAAAATGTTTATGTAAACCTTAAATAATTAAAAATGTGTAATGATTTTCAAAAAATGGTCTTCTACAATTATGTTCAGTACGAAATTTAGAGTCTAATAAGATCAACTTAATTTTTGATGAATAGTAAATTATGAATAGTGATTTTATGCTTAGGATTAGTAATGTGACCAAATGGATTAGTAATATCACTTAAAGAAAGTATTAATATAATCTAGGCACCTTGATTAAGTAATGTGATTCAATAAAATGGTTAAATAACGGTTTCATAAATTATTAGTCAAGTATTAGTTTTTTCAGGTGAGTAGTATTTTTTAATTAAAAATTAAATTAAAAATATTTAGAAAATTATTTTTATAAAATGGATTTCATTTTTGAACTCAGATCATCGATATTATGTTAAGGTAATTTTTGGGGATTTTTCTGAAAAAAATGAATTTTCGGTGAATAGCGTATTTATTTAAAAATTAAATTAAAAATATTTAGAAAATTATTTTTATAAAATGGAGTTCATTTTTTAAATCAGATCATCGATATTTGGTTTAGGTGAAATTTTGGGATTTTTCTGAGAAAGTTGAATTTTCGATGAATAGTGAAAATACAGTTTTTAAGTTACGGGTATTTAATGACATCATTAAATAATGTATTAAGTATGTAATCAATATGGTCGACTTATGAATAGTAAGATAAGGTATGAGGTGTCCCAAGTGGCCAATACCATGGGAAAATACCATGGGCAGGCTCATGGTTTTGCCAAAACCACCAATGAGGTGTCCCTTGGCCATTAATGCCTTGTCCCCTCACTTTCCCTATAAATACCAAGCCATCCTCTCATCCATTCAACTCCCAACTCTCCCCCAACGAAGATCTGGTCTCATTACCTCCAAATTATTCCTCCCAAGCTTCCCCCAATCCCTCAAGGTCCCAACCTTTGAGTTTTAAGAGTTGCGTTTTAAGGTAAGGGGTCCAAACTCTCTCTTTCTTTTCAAATACTCTCTTTTAAGTCATTTCTTTTATGATCCATGTTCTTATGTTGTAGGATGTTATTTTATATTCCTCTTACTACCATTTTCATGTTTATATTATTAGATATCCCCTCTTACTCTCATCATTTCTTTTTATGAATGTTTAAGTGGCGTCGTTAGGCTGCCGAAATTTTTGTAACGGATTCTTTCACCCTTCTCATTTTCAAGTTCTATTTTCTTGTCAAGTCTTTCAAGTTTCTTTTTATGTTGGGGTATGATCTTTATATCTATCATACTGATATTTTATTTTCATATGATGAGAGACCCTATTTGATCTCTTCAATTGATTTTTTTTATGTTTAAGTGATGCCGTTAGAATGCTGAATTTGTAAGGGGTTCTTTCACCCTTCTCGTTTTCAAGATCTATTTTCATGTCAAGTCTTTCAAATTCCTTTTTATTATGTTGGGGTATGATCTCTATATCTATAATACTGATCTTTTATGTTCATATGATTAGAGACCATATTTGATCTCATCAATTAATTTTTTTGAAGTTTAAGTGACGTCGTTAGGCTGCCGAATTTTTAAGGGATTCGTTCACCCTTCCCATTTTCAAGTTCTATTTTCTGGTCAAGTCTTTCAAGTTCCTTTTTATTATGTTGGGGTATTATATCTATATCTATCATACTAATAATTTATGTTCATATGATTAGAGACTCTTTTTGATCTCGTCAATCAATTTTTGGAAGTTTTAAGTGACGTTGTTAGGCTGCCGAATTCTCATAAGAGAGATCTTATTTTTTTTCTTCCTTTCAAGTTCTTCATTTCATATGGTATATCATTAAAATTTCATTACCATGTTCTTAAATCCTTTATATTTTGTTCCCTTACTGTTTTATGTATCATTTATGAGTGTGTGACCCATGTCCCCTCTCTTTTCAATGTTTTCTAAAACCATGTATCATAGCCGTTATGCTGCAGAATTTTCGTCTCAAAATGTCTTTCTCTTTTTTCAAATTATTTTATTTTATTAAGTGAATACTCAAAGATATTTCTTCTACAGGGGTATTCACATATATATCAAAATGTTCTATTTTAATTCTGGGATTTACATACATGAGACCCACTTTCCTTTTTCCGTGGGTTTAAAGTGACATAAGGATCACATCTTTAAAGTAGTTTTTTAAAATGTGATGACTATGAAATGAAACCCAATTCTTTTATGATATATGGGTTGTTTATGAAATTTTTGATGATGATATATTTGGATCACATGATAATAAATAAAAATTTAATGGTGCGCCCTGATAGCGCTCCAATGCATTGGGTAAAGACTTAATCTCTAGAGATGACCATTTTTAATGACGCCTTGGTGAATAACCTTGGTAATTTTTAATGACACCTTGGGGATGGACCTTGGTGAAACGGAAATGATTGTCAATATTAAATGTTGTAGCCACATCTTCAAGTTATGAAATACATTATTTTTATTATGATATGCCTCATGATTTCTTTCTCATGCCTTAAAGTTCTTTTTCATGACATTGTTGATGTATCTCAAGTTCACATGTTAAATGTTTCCCCTTGTTTCCCTTACTGGGCCTTCTGCTCACCCTTTCTTTTAATGTATGTCCCCAAGTTATGAGATGCAGTAATGAACCTAGGATGAACATAAGGAGAATCCTTTCAAGTGTTTAAGAATAATGCTTTATGTTTTCATGTTTTAAGTTCCTGGTTTCCAAGACACTAAACCTTAAAGTTCCTCAGTTTTGTAAAATGTAATGAAAGTTTATGTGATAAAAAGGCGGGATGTTATACTATGAGTCTCTACCCCTGATAGATTGTATCATTTTTTCCCTTAAATGATATCATCCGAATATAGAATATATATTCATGAATAGTGTCATGCAACTTCTAGGATCTCATCATAGTGGGGAACTGCTATGACCTTTTAGTACGACAGCTATTCTTAAGAAATTATCACATACTATGTCACATAGAAGAACAATCATGATGTGATAATTAATATTAAAAACCATGAATATGAGTTATCATAAAGTAAAAAAGAAGTTGGTTCTAGGGCACCAACTCCAACAGAATCCCACTTGCACTAGAGCCAACTGCTAACAACCTTCAATCTGTTAGCTCTCACATGATACTCATGCTTCTGCTGAGATAGGCCTTTAGTCGAGGGGTCAGCCACATTCTCTTATGTGGGTAATTTGTTTACTTCAACTTCACCCCTCTAATAGAAATCCCTCAAGAGGTGATACTTTTGGAGTATATTATTTTTCTATTGGTGTGACCTTGGCTCTTTTTCAAGAGTCACCGTTGTAGTATTGTTACAATACAATGTGATAGGGTCTTTACTACTAAGCACCACATAAAGATCCTGGAAAAAGTTTTGAATCCAAATGGATTCTTTGGATGCATCATAATCCACTATATACTCGAACTCTTTTGTAGAATCAGTAACAACTGGATGCTTTGAATTCTTCCAGCTCATTGCTCCTCCGTTGAGACAGAAAACATATCCTTATTGCGACTTGAGATCATTTTGATCTGTCTAAAAACCAGAATCAGTATAACCTATGATGACTAGCCCCTTGTCTCCTTCATACATCAGGAATATATCCTAAGTTATTCTCAGATACTTAAGGATAACCTGAATATCAGTCCAATGTTTTTCAATTGGAACTTATTGATATCTTCCCACCATGCTCGGTGCATAGGAAACATTAATTCTAGTATATAACATGACATGCATGATTGATCCTATCTCTGAAGCATATGGGATCTTACTCATTCTCTCTTTCTCTTATTTTGTCTGGGGAAACATTTTATTAGAAAGATGTAAACCATGTGAAACTGGAACCAATACCCTCTTGGATTGTTCCATACTAAATCTCTTTAGTATCTAGTCAATATATGTACTTTGACTTCATCCAAGTATCCTCTTGGATCTATCACAGATGATCTTGATCCCTAGAATATAGGCTGCTTTGCTTAAGTCCTTCATGGAGAAACACTTGTTCAACCAACCCTTAACATATTATAATACTAGTATGTTGTTTCCAATAAGTAATATGTCATCAACATATACTACTAGGATAACGACTGCATTCTCATTAAACCTTTTTTAAACACATGGGTCACATTCATTTTTAATGAAACCAAATTCTTTTATGGATTCATCAAATTGAATGTTCCATGACCTAGATGATTTATTCAATCCATAAATGGATCTCTACAACTTACAAATCATTTTGGCATCACCTGGAGTCAAAAACCCTTCTAGATGTGTCATATAGACATCTTCTTGAAGGTTCTCATTAAATAATGCAGTTTTGACATCCATCTTCTAAATATCATATTCATGGTAAGCTGTTTTAGCAAGTATGATTCTGGTGGATTTAAACATGGAAACTGGAGAAAATGTTTCATCGTAGTCAATTCCTTCACATTGTTTAAACCCTTTATCCACTAGTCTTACTTTATAGGTACTTACTTTACCCTCTATGTCCAATTTCCTCTTAAATACCCATTTACATCCAATAGTATTTATATCAACCGGCGCATCGACCAGAACCCAAACTTGGTTCTTATACATGGAATCCATCTCGAGATTTATAGCTTCTAGCCATTGTGAAGCTTCTGAGCTCTCTACTTCCTCCTTATAGGAGATAGGTTCATCATTATCAACCAATAATGATTCACCATCCTCGGTGACCAGAAAATTATATCTCTCTGGTTCTCTTACCTCTTTTATGCTTCTATGTAGTACTTGTGTTTCAGGAACTACTTCTTCCACGGGGACCTGTGGAATATGTTCCTATACCAACTCATGTGTATCTTGAGCATCAACTTCATAGAATTCAATCTTTCTCCCACTATTCTTTTTGAGGATTTTCTCCCTCTCAATAAAGACGGGTTGTCTTGCGACAATCACTTTCTTTTTTGAGGGGTTGTATAGGTAGTATACTTTTTCTCCTTAGGATGCCCTATAAAGATACACCTCATACCTAGAGGTGCTAATTTGTTTCCTGAGAAGGCCTTAACAAACACCTTGCAACCTCATACATGTGTATGCAATAAAATGGGTTTCTTTTCACTCCATAGATCGAAGGGAATTCCTTTTATGCTTTAGTTGGTAATCATTTTAATGTGTATGTTGTATTTTGTAATGAATATCCCCCAAAGGATAATGGAAGATCTGCATGACTCATCATCGACCTTACCATGTCTAACAAGGTATGGTTCCTCCTTTCACTAACACCATTCCACTGTAGTGTATAATGTGGAGTGAGTTGAGATAGAATATCAAACTCCCGTAGAAATTTGATGAACTCTTGGTTAATATATTCACCACCTCAATTCGATCAAATATTCTTTATCTTCTTACCAAGATAATTCTCTACTTGACTGAAAAATAATTTTTTATTGATTTTCTCAAGATACAAGGGAGCAAGCAAGCAAAAAAAGGTCAGGAATTATGGGGGCCTAAAATGGTGAAGTCCTAGAGCGTCCGCACACACCAGATTCACTACATTCGTGGGGAGATACCCGGTGCTCAAGAAACATGAAATTGGTTCTTCTGGAGTTGCATAGGAGGCCAGGAGGTCCACCACGGTGTTGCCTTCACACCATGTATGAGATATATTCATGTGGTTGTTCAGCAACTCTGTGCATCTTCGAATGGTATACTCAATAGACCATGGTGTAGACTCGTGACCGCTAAGTGCATTAAAGATGGCCATCAAATCAGTTTCCACTGCCGCAAGTTGAATATTCTTCTGATTACACAAATTAAGCCCAGTGAGGAGGGACTGCGCCTCCGCCTGAATGGAATTTCTAGAGCTAGAGTGATCGAAAAACGCCATAACCATAGAGCCTCTTGCATCCCGTATCACCCCTCCACCCTTCATCTGACCCGAAATGCAGGAGCCATCATTGTTCATTTTAAGCCCCTCAAAATGGGGGTTCCACCGCACCCACCTGCCCGACCTGTTGTTGGAGACACCAGATGCATAAGTGTTTGGGATAAGGTGACAAATGGATGGGTCTATCACACATTTTCTGCATAGTCGGGTTAGATCAATGACGGTGCTTCTGGTCTTGATCACAAGGCCCTTTCCAGTACCTGCATAGCCCTGGTGATGGGCCCCATTCTGCTCTCTCCAAATACACCAACATCTAGCTACAAATATAATGGCACGCGCCGTTCTCTCCGGACCATTATTTGTGGCACCCAGGAACCATCATCTGAAGAAGTCAGTAGATGAATCCCCTTGTAGAGACCATCCCATAAAACTGCCAAAATCCTGCCACACCATTTTAGCCTAGTCACTATTGAAGAAAAGGTTCTTAGTGTGTTTAGTTTTTGGCGCCCTGCAGTAGATGCACTTCGATGCAAGATTCACACCCAAGAGCATAATGTTCGCATCATTTGGAAGTGCATTATGCCCCACTCTCCAAACCAGGAAGTTGATTTTTGACAGAAGTTCTTTAATCCATAGCACATCACTCCATTCCACCCAGTTATGTTCCGTCGTCTGCAGATCATGATACACTTTGGTCGAGAAGAGACCTGATGGTGATCCTGTGAAGACACATCGATCTGGATCGGGGCTCATGATGATAGTATAAAACATAGATCATTGATCTCTGTCCAGGATGGCATACATGAAGTTGTGGTGGGCCATCGCTTGTCTGAACGTGATGTCCGAAACGGGGCATCCAGGAAACCCCAGATCCGAACCAACCCAGTTTCACTGCCATAGGTTGATGTCACCTCTCCCCACAATCCAACGTGAGTGTTGTTGAAGCTTCGGCAGATGCGGTTGAATCATGTTCCAGGTTACCGATGATTTTCCACTTTGATTCTGCCACCCACCCCCATATCTAAGCTGCATAGTTTTCCCCCAGAGTGTCTTCCCTTCAACCACCTCCCAAGAGAGCTTAGCATGAAGATCCTCCATAGACCCTGCAACACTTTTTACATTAATCCCACCCTCTGCAAAGGGTCTTGCAAGCTTTCCCCATGCTTCCCAATGGTGTCTTCCATCCATTTGTGCATCCCACAAAAAAGAGGCCAGCAACTTGTCCATTTGTGACATAACGCCCTTAGGGACCGTGAGTGCGGAGAGAACATGCATGGGAATAGAGGACAGTACACTATTGATTAGGGTAATTTTACATTCGAACGATAAAAAACAATTTTTCCAGTTAAGAATTCGGCCTTTAATTTTCTCAATCACCTTGTCAAAATGTTGTACCTGTGGCTTCATATGGGAATCGGTGCACCCAAATACTCCATAGGGACTGATCCTCTCCTTATACCCAACTTGCTTTTCATAATCCCTGCCCTTCTTTCAGTGCATCTGCTGGAAATAAAAAGGTTTCTTTTCTCCTTACTCGCCACTTGCCCACTCCATTTGCAGTACTCCTCAAGGATGGTGTTAATGTCATTGATGGAACGGTTACTTCTGTTTATGAACACAATTGTATCATCAGTAAACATTAAGTGAGAGACCTTACTGGACTGAAATCTGGATCGATAAGGGAGAATGCAGCCCGCCGTAATACCTCTATTGATATACCAGCTAAGAGAATCTTGTGCCATGATAAAAAAGAGTATAAGAGAGTGGATCACCTTTCCTTAATCCTCAAACCATCTTGAAAAAACCATATTGCTTTCCCATGAAATATATTGAAATCTAGGTGGAGATGAAGCATCGAAACAGGAGATCAATAACCCAGGTAGAAAATCCCATCTTGGAGAGGACCCTAATGATAAAATTCCACTCCAACCTATCATAATCTTTGTTCATGTAAATATTGATAGAAATATTAGAGCCAAATGATTTCAGGTTAATATCCCCAATAATCTCTTAAGCCAGCCCAATAGCACCCTGGATAGACCGCCCCTTGATAAACCCATGTTTCTCTTCCAAAATCCAGCTGGGCAAATGAATGGATAATCTTCTATTGAGGATGCAAGCCAAAACTTTATACGGGAAGTTGCACATGCAAATTTTCCTATAGTGTTGAAGAGAGTGAGGGTTCTTAATCTTGGGTAGCATCACCATTTTAGTGGCACATGCAGCCCAAGGGAGATGGCCCCCTTTAAATAAATCATGGATAGCTTTCACCAGCTCCATCTTAATCAAATCACAAAAGGCCCTATAGAAAGACCCTGGGAATCCATCTGGTCCTAGGTAATTCTCTGGGTTAAGTGACCATACAGCCTCCCTAATATCGATCTCTGTCGGAATGGATTCTAACCCTTCACTCATGTTTCTAGTGATCATGTTATGAATTCCCTCAAAAAACTCAGCATTCTCCCTCAGTTAACCATTTTACAAGTTTGGGTTGGGTTCTGCAAGCAGTTGCATGAAGAAATCTTTAGCCATCCTTCCAACACTATTTGGATCATTGGAATAAGAACTGTCCACCATACGAATGTTTGGCCTACTAAATCATCTCCTTTCCTTAATACAAGCATGAAAAAATCTAGATTTGCAGTCACTTTCACGCATCCATTTGATCCTAGACCTCTCCCTAGCCTGCCTTTCCTGGCTAAGCAGCAAGTGAGCAAAGAAGTTCTTCCTATTGGTAAGCTCAGCAAATTTCCCCTCGTCCCAAATACTCTCAAGGCTTGCCTCGAGCCTCTCAATTTCAGCATTGATCTTAGCCAAGTCTTGATCCCTAGGAGGCTTGCTTCGAACCCAAGACTGGAGGTCCCCCTTGAGCCTTCTGAGTTTATTATGGAGGTGTGTCCATGCTTGTCCATGTGCTGCTCTGCCCCATGAATCCTGAACAATATGCTGGAAGTCCGGATCCTCCACCCATAAATGTGAGAAGGAGAATTTTTTCTCCCAGTCGCCCCTAGAATCCATAGTAAAACGTAGCGGAGATTGATCGGACAAATTGTGAGGCAGATGCTCAACCTTCAAATCAGGATAGGAGGAGATGGCTTCACAGTTAGCTAAGCAGCAGTCCAGCCTGCTCCATGTACGCTTCCTTCCTCTCTGGTTGTTGCACCAGGTGAAGTGGTCACCAACATATTCCAGATCCTTCAACCCATTTCTGGTCATGAAACCCGTGAAGTCTTGGCTCACTATACGGGGGAACGGTCCCTCCCCCTTCTTCTCCTGAGGGTCATCCATAATGTTAAAGTCTCCCCCCAAAAACCATGAACAAGTCCCTGGATCGAAAGCATCCAGATCACTCCAGAGATTTTTGCGGGCTTGTATGTCACATTTGGAATAAATGAAAGAGAAAAAGAAACAATGCAGTCCCGAGGTAACCTTTAAAGTTGGAATATCCACCTCTAGATTCTATTAGAAATGGTCCACACACATGAGTGTGTACTAATCCTAGAACTTTTGTGGCCCTTTCACCCTGTCCACTGAATGGTGGTTTGTTCATTTTTCCTTGTAAACAATCATGACATATATCAAGTGGTTTTAGCTTGGAAGAGTGTAAATAACTATCTTGAAAGAGCTTTGTCAAACACTTCTCGTTTACATGACCAAGATGGTGATGCCATAGTTGGGTGTTATATGATTCATGTGAACATGATTCATTATCGATTTCCAACACTTGGATTTCATAATTTAATACATAAAGACAATTATTTAAATGTTCCATACTATAACATATGTTTTCCTTATAAAATAACAACTTTTATTTCCAATTTTGAAAATAAACCCATCTGTATCTAAACATGACACAGAAATTATGTTCTTGGTAACTATAGGTAAATAATAGTAATCTCTTAAAAAAATCATTCTTGTTGGCAATTAAAGGTGGTAGTCGCCAATGGCTAGGGTAGCCAGCCTCGCACCATTGGTAGCTCATAGATCCACCTCTCCTCTATAAATATTTCGAAATCTACTTAGTTCCTATATTTGGATACATATGTGAGTACCATAAGATGTATCTAATACCAAATGTGTAGAAATGGAAAGATTTCACTCAATAACGAATGCACCTTTAGCTTCCCCTTGATTTTGGTTGAAGTTCCTCTTCCAATGGCCTGGCTTTCCACATGAAAAACACACTGCCTCTTTTCCTTGCCCCACCTCTAGATCTTCTTCTTCTTGGTAGGATGATGTTGAGAGCTTTAGATTGTTTATAATTCTTAGGCCCCTTTTCCTTGTCCTTCCTTCTCTTATTCACCATAAGGACCATGGGTTTATTGCATCCCATGTCCTTATCCACTTGGAGAATTAAAGTAAGAAATTTTGAAAAACTCTTCTCATTATTGATCATACTATAATTGATAATAAAACTGGAGAAGGTCTTGAGAAGTAATGAAAGTATGATATTTGTATGCAACTCATCTGGGAATTTAATCCCTAAGATGTCCAGGCATTCAATGTATCCAATAATCTTGACTACGTAAGGCCTAGCTGGCACAGACTATCCACACTTAGTTGTGAAGAAAACATTGGAGATCTCATACCCCTCTTGCCTCGCCTTCTCTTGATAGATATCCCAAAGGTGAGACATCATGTTATAGGCATCCATATCCTCATGTTGCATTAAAAAATTATTAGACATGGATGATAGCATGAATCACTAAACATTTGTAGCATCATTCAGATGTTTCTCATAGAGAGATAGTTCTTCATCACTTGTCTCATTTCCAAGCACAATTGGTAAATGTTCTTCCATCACATACAATTTCCTTTCATGGAGAAGGATGACATGTAGGCACCTTTGTTACTCTTGGAAATTTGTGCTAGTGAGAAGGTTTTCCTTCTCAAGTATGGATCGCAATGATATGTTTGATGTCATTTTATTATTGTTTCTAAAAAATAAGGTAAGCATAATTTTAGTACTTTATCTGATAAATTTAGACAAATAAATAAATATTATATTTATTATTCTCTCACTATTTTATCAAAACCCAATATCCCTCACCATTGTCTTTGTAATATCCTATTTCTTGGACATTCAAGTGTTAAGGATCCATATTCCCCTTCTCATTACCCCATCTTTGGTTGGTTAAGCAACTTGAATGGTTTTAGGTAGGCATTCCAAATGCCAACTGCATTAACTCATAGTTCCTTAATCTACTGAGTGGACTCCCCAATCCTGAAATCATTAATTTAGGTTTCCTCAACATTTTCCTCTCAGTTACACCAAGTCCTACTTTGTCATTCATCCCTTGATGTGAACCAAGTTAAGTCAACCCAAAACTTCATGTTATAATTCCCCAATAATTGAAATCACCCCTACTTTGGTTGGTCAAGAACTTTGAACTATGGTTCGATTCTAACCAAAGTGATAGAAGACTATACCGACTTAATATTTTATTGATGTATTTTATCCTTTATGCATAAATTTACAATTATTATCTTTATTACATGCTTGTTAATATTAAGTGAGATTACTTAAGTGATTAACCATATCTTAGATGATATTTACGCATAAGCCAGTTTATTTTAGTTTCATCTTCATGCTTGTTAATTCATTAAATATGTGATTGTGACAAGACATCCATAATAAAATAACTGCACAACTGACAGAAATGAAATAAATGGCATGATCATGATCTTATACTAATGGTTATTTTATCTAGCGGTTGATAAACTAACCATTGACCTAGGGGAGAAACACCTTGAACCAATTGAGGTTCGTGTTTACACATTTCCACCTATCCATCTTTGTATCTCCTTGGATTGGTTTCACCTCAACTCCTAACTTGAACCGCCTCCACTAGCTTGGGAGCTTCATCCATTACATGTGTCTTTTACTCACACGTAGGTGAGGGGGAAAAGGGGTTTACATAAAAGAAACTATGGGCACGTAGGCCATACATAATAATGAGTAGAGAAGGCACACAGGCCAACAATTTAATTTAATAATAAATTAAATGAAACCAATCACATACAAAAGGTATGGTCAAGATCATGATTATCCACATACATGAAAAATATTACACATTTAATAAAACTAGCATTCCATTATTTAATCATTCTTATTTAAGATAAATCATGCTCGAATCGATTAATTATTATTTTTAATTAATCAATCCTTTTATCTTAATTATTATTTGAATTTCCTTGAGATTCGCATCCATTATAATCTTAAACAAATTAAATAACTTCATTTAAAATTAACTGTGTACATAACTTGTACCTTGAAGGTAGCACAGTGAATATTCATCTGATTCTACCCAACATGTATTATACTTGTATATTTTTTTACTCTTGTGACATATGGCGTACACAACTTATCGTGTACTTTCACAATGTGTACTTCACAAATGATTACATGAATTACATGATTTTTCAGTCACGTGTTATGCTTCAATTCACGTAGAGTAACAACTTGTAATATGACTCATACATGATATGAAGATCTGAACATTACACAGATATTAAAACCTATCACATGGTGTGTCCTATCTTTACGACCACATGCAAGTACATGTCTCAAGGTTTACATAGTAAAATAAATAAATATAAAATATGTGTAACTTGGTATTAGTACATGATGTGTAGATCTGATCTACACGGCATGTACACCTCTCATTGTCTGTCCGAGACTCATGCCTAGGGACTCGGCATGTAATTTGTGCCTCATAAAATGGATTACACGGCATGTCCAATGGACCACACGCCATGTTGACTCTGTGTTACACGGTCACCGGTCGGATAAGTTGTGTATGGAATACACGGACCATTTCTAACCCTAAGGGACTAAACACCGTGTGCGTTGGCTACACGGCATGTACTTCGGATGATCATGTGCCGATTTGTCCCAGTCAACACGCGGTGTAAGAATTAACTACATTGTGTGTCATCAATGCACACGATTTGAGTAATTTCCAAATTAACTCCTGGTGCATTGACCATGAGTACACGATGTGTAATTCCAATTACACGGCGTGTACTTCTATGTTATCCGGCCAGAATCCTTAGCACCTCTAGATGAGTTCCTCAATTTTATTTTAATCATAAAATTGAATGTCTTGATTAGATCTATGAGAAACGAAGGAGGAAGAAACAAATATCACAATTCAGATTAAAAGAATGATTAAACTTAAATTGATAAACTAAATTATAAATGCATAAATCACCAACGATCTTAAATAATTATAAACAATTATGTGTCTGCTCTGATGCCACTTATAGGTTACGGGCATAGTGGAAGAGTGTGATGGGTGGTTCCCAACTTTAATTTTTTCCTTAATCAATGATCAATCTCAGATCTATACAACGATGAACGTTGTGATCCACAGAATTGAGTTGAAGAAATGGACAATAAAGAATTACACTGGAACCAAGAGAGAGGAGATCAACACATATTGTTTATAATTAATTTAATTAGATAAATAATTACCTCTAAGGAATTCTTTCTTTGTTGATGAGTCTGGTGACAGATATGCGCTGCATCGTCGCTTCGTTGTAGAAACCAAGTGTAGATTTCCTCTAGCGGTAATCCACACATGTTTCGGTGGCATTAGGCGAAGCATCCTAAAGTCCAAGGTTAGTGTCTAGCAACACGCCAAGGCACCCATAGAGAAATAATTTAATGCTGCAATGATATGTCACCTCATACGAATTCTTACTATGTACCACAATATCTCTAATCAAACAGGTTGCATGCCAGTGCCATCAACCTATGTGCTCGATATCTCTTTCTTTGACTTTTCATAAATAGAACTTGCCTATAGAACGTCATGGTCATGGATTTATTTAGGTTATATCATTTCCATCAAAGGGCCTGAGATATTAACTTCATTTAATGAATATAAGGGATAAATCCTTTCTCGCATTATTCATTAATGCAATATTACTCATGACACACCCAATGTATCCTACCTCACTACGAACATTTGTCATCACAATTTTCATCAATACATCTAAGTGTGCGACTCATAATACTTATTAATAATAACCTTAAAGTATAAGGACCAATATACACGTCTGCATATAGGAACATCCAATGACACATAGAAATATATATTTCCTACTAGGGGTATTGTTCTCATAATATCCATACTGGATATTACCAAGGGAATACACCATGAGGTGTCTCAAAGTCCTATGAGTCTCCAACCCTGATATCCTGTATCATTTGTGTCCCTCAAATGATATCATCCAGCTATAAAACATATATTCAAAAATAGTGTCATAGCACTTTAGAGTTCTCATCATAGCGGGGAACTGCTATGACCTTTTAGTGTGACAGCTACTCTTAGAACATTATCACATACAATGTCATGTAGAAGAATAATCATGATGTGATAAGTAGTTTATTAATATTCAAAACCATGAATATGAGTTATCATAAAGTACACAAGAAGTTGGTTCTAGGGCACCAACTCTAACATGAGGTAGGTGGTTCCTTGCTTTTACATTATTAGATGAGTTTGGATTGATTGCTTGGTTTCATAAATATGCTCTATGGTTTATGTGTGTGGTGTGAAATATGTTTTAAAAAGGTTTTGAGATGCATATGTGATGAAAGTTGGTTTTCCAAAGGAAAATGATTATGTTTCATGTGTTCCTCATTGTGGTGTTTCTTGAATATGTTCTATGCTTTGTGAGAAATATGTGAAATGTGTTTTAAAAAGGGATTTGAGGTGTAAATGTGTTCAAAGTTGGTTTTCCAAAAGAAATGGATTTTTGTTGCATGTCGGCTTCTTTGTTGTGCACCTTAAATGTGTTTGTGAATTGTGAAAGTGATGTAAAGCATGTTATAAAATGGATTTGGTGTGAGTATGAATTTGAAAGGGGATTTTCCCATGGAAATGGTTGGATTTCACGTGTACACTTATTGTTGGGTTTCCAAATGGGTTTCATGAGTTGTGCAAGTGGTACGAAATGTATTTCCAAATGGTTTTGATGTGCGTGTAAACTTGAAAGTGGTTTTGTTTATGGAAAATGGCGGTTTCCATGTGAGCTTTGATCATTGGATCAATGTGGATTGTGAAAATGATGTTTTCCTTGTGTGTTCATGATGTTTGGCATGTGTGTGAGAAAGTGATGATTTATGTGACATGTCAAATGGAATTTGAGCACAAAGGAAATCATGGGTATCTAAGTGGGAGAACTAGTACGCTAGTTGATTCGGTGGGGCTGAGACCCAGTTTCTTCTAGCAGGATTGATGCTACAACACTAACTAAACATGTGATATGATCAGAGACCACTAGACCTTGGGATGAGATCCCCTCTAGTGGCTCGTGCACGGGAACATTGTTGGGTTTTTTTTATCATATAGAGACCACTAGATCTTGGGTTGTGCTCCCCTCTAGTGGCTCGTGCACGAGGACACTGTTGGTTTTGGTTGGAGGATTTTGATCACTAAGGTACGAGGGTTCATAGGGCCCCACTTGTGCTAGTTACCTATAGGGATTGCCCGTGGTGCTCTCGTGTGACATGATTCTTATGTGATGTTAATCATCAGTATACGATGAACCTTGTGTACATTTCAATTTCAAGCAAGCTTCTTTTGAGAAATGTTTTCCTTAAAAGTGTTTTCCTGAAAAATGATTTCTTAAAGATGTTTCAAATGTTCTTATGGAAGTGTGCATGTTGATTTGTCTTATAATGTTACAACATGGAATCTTTCTTTGGGTGGAATCCTACTGGGCTTTGGATCGCACCCTACATACACCCTTGGGTGTATGCAGACTTTGTTATGTATGACCCGGGTAAAGGTAAGGTGTTCCGTGGTGGTGATGGTGGATCTGGTTGCTAGTGTTCCACTTCTTTCAGGTGTTGGGGATGGTGGCTTAAGGGTGGTGACCTTCTTGTTGCATAGAGTTTTTTGGGATGGTTTTGTTGTCCTCTTTCCATTGTGATATTTTGGTTTTTGGTTAAAGTTGTAAAACGTTGAATCTGAAAATTGTTGTATCTCCTTTGGTTATGATTATCAATTATGTGATGATGCCTCATTTTGTTGGTTGTTTATTATTGATTACTCGGGTGAAATTGTTCCCCAAGATGTGTGGTTAATACCCGGGCACTGGTTGCCAGCCTATGGGGATCAGGAACGCCCTTCGGGCCATGTCTCAGGTTGAGTCGAGTGTCAAGTTGGATGGCATCCCAGCTTGGTTCGTGACACATGCCCTTCTAGTCTTCCTTTGAAAACTCAGTCAAATTCTTATTTTAATAACCATTTAGAAATAGCATCACATGCCATCTTACTCACACTGATCCCTTACCCAAAATGTGTCAAAATGTTCTTTAGAAAACTTCTTTCCCATTTTAAAATACAATTTCAAAACTCTTTTCTTAAATCACCTATTTTCCATTAAAATCTCATTTGAGTAAACCCCTTTTTAACACGTTTTAAAAATAGAAACCTCTTTCTCTTTGAAATCCAACTCATGCCACCAAGCAAACCGTAAAGAGGGCTACTGACACTCGTTCAACCAAGGCGCCACCATCAAACTATTTAGAAAGTTATGCGGTCCATGATGATTATTAGGTCAACGTGAGCCCATCCTAATCTACATTAGAACCACACAAGTCGTGCAACTTGTAAACAATAATAATGATGATGACATGCGAACAAAAAATCATCAGTTGAGAATGAGACTCAAATAAAGGCAAGACCACCAACCTCAATCGGCGATCCATAGCTCGTCCCAAGCTCGTACTGACCTCCTCCAAGTCCACGAGCACCTATCTCATCAATAAACACCAACAATTTATTAAAATTGTCATTTAAAAACAAAATCCAATATTGGCATAATCAATGCTTAACTCATCGGGCAACCTCACAGCATCGAAACCACGAGCAACGGGGTAAAATCCACTCCTGATACACACCCGGACCTAATCCACACAAAATCCCTAGATTACCAACCCAAATCGACATCCAAGTTCATTTAATTTAAGTAAAACCATAAGAAAAATCAATGGGCAACATACCTTTGTCGAAACAACAAGCAACGACATGCAAACATCGTCTCGAGATGTCTTCTAGCTACGCCGAGAAAAAGGCCCATCAAGCGGGATTCTTTCACCATACTCCAATGAAATCGTCTCTCTTGAAACCCTAGTGGAAGACAAAGAAATAAACAGCTAATAAGGGAGAGGAAGAATGGATAAAAAGGAGAAGAGAACTCACCTTGAATCGCCCAAGAACACCCAAAATCCAAGGGGGCGAAGAGGAAGGAGAGTGGGAGGATGACTGGGTGTCGTGCAAGAGGGGGAAGGAAAAGAGGGGCCGACCGCTTAAAAATTCAAGGGGGTATAATCGTCATTTTACCATTTTTAAAGGGTCGCAATGTTTGTCAAACTGTGTGTCAACTGTGTGGTTAAAATTGTCTCAAGCCACCACATTTCGCACAGTTTATCTAATCATGTGTCAAACATGCAAATCACCACTGAAATGAAAATGTAGGTTTTGCATGGTTGCTCTGCAATTGTGTGCCAAGCCTCTATACAAAATTAGGTTGCACTGTTACCCTACATGGTTTCTCTTAACTATGTGGTAACCATGTGCAGGGGTAAAATCATTTCCAAACTTTTGAAATTCAACTTGAAGCTTGTGAGACTCACCCGAGCACTCGAAGCACCTCCTGGGCCTTTATCCATTTCCAAAAAGTTCACCTCATGACACTCGAAGTCTCAGAATTCCAATCTGAATCTCAATTCTCAAAAAAATCTCAGCTCCAGAATTAAAAAATCAAATTACCTCTAAAATTTACGTCTCAAAAAGGAGTGGGGTTTTACATCTTAGGCTAAGTAAACACAATCTCTCCAAAGATCCAAACATATCCTTTGTAGATATCATCTCATTCGAGAGATTATTAGGATGAGCCGTGTAAAAATTTGTTAGTTACTTGTTATAATATAGCACATCCTTTGATCACATGATATGACGATTGTGTAAAGTTCTTAGGTATTAGATACATGAGGTGTTGATTATAGTGTATTGGGGTTCACTAATATATGTGTCCTAAAACTGTTCATTGATGGAAAGTTGTGTTTGGATAATATGTTAAGATTGGTGTGAATAATAACTCTTGTGAAACAAGGTAATTAAAGGGTGGTTGGGTAAGTATGACAGTGGTCAATGACTGAGAAAACACATGGTCATGCTTCGTTGAGTAACACATGATGTAATCATATAGCTGAAAGAATGGAATGATATGTATTCGTAAGTTTTTTGTGAGAATCAAATGGATGACTTGACCCATATAAGATTGAAATGTTCCATTTTCCATATTCATGTTATCATGGTCAAAGGAATTGTATGGACATGCATGGAGATACAAAAAGGGTTTGGATATGAAATTACAATCAGTTGCATGTGATACAACATATTGTGTGTTTAGCATGGAGTAATGAATATTGTCTTGACATAAAAGTCAAACCACACATCATCAAATGCAAACCAAAGGAGGATATGATGCAACTTAATTATGGTGCACCTTGGCAAACCAAAACAAGGTAAACACCTAATCTAACTTGAGGGGGGCATCAGCTATGGCCTGAATATCCCTCTTGCTCTTCACCACACACCTCTTGGCATCACAGTCAACTTTATCAAGGTCACCTGCAAGCCCCAAATACCCATACAGCACATTCTCCATCTTCCCCTCACTTCCATCATCACCTCCGCTAAGAGACTGGAACTCGCCCCTCCCGTGTTTGGCCTCGGCATAAAACTGGTGAAGCCTCTCCGCCTCTTGCAACCCGGAAAACGTCCCACTAAATGTCACCACCATGATGCTGTGATCGCCCGGCTTCCCATGGCACACCTTCACATTGCCCCCTCCAAAACCCTTATCTGCAAGCAAACAAACACTGCTTTGTTATTCAACAAAACAACACGCACTTTAAGGTTCCATCCGACAACGCTTATAGAATATAACTGTTTATAGCACTGAGTTCTTAAGTGCTATGTGCAGAGAAGAGCCGCAAAGTGCTTTGACCATTGGTATGTTATGGAGTCAGGTTAATCAGAGTTCTCAGATTCAAGTTTCTAGAAATGCAATCATCCTAAATATTTGTTGCTAAAACCTTACAACAGGTTGCACTGTACATGGGCACGGGGCCCACCACGGCCAATAAGCCAGACCTTAAAAAAAATGTATTAGCATGCATATATTTTTTGACCCAAATAATAAATGGGTTATTTTTTAAAGCCCGGCTAACATTCAGGCTGGGATCCGACAACAATTGGTGACCCAACCTGCCCAATAATAATAGATTGCAATAATAATTTTCAAAGAAAACATAATTTTCTGTATTTATCATTTTAAAATCATGATTATTAAAAAAAACATTTCATATAATTACATTTTAAGGCCCAATTAATAAACAAATCGGGCTTCGGTCTTTTTTTGCAACACACATTGATAAACAAGTCAGGCAGGGCCATGATTTCTTTTCTTACTACCAAGATGAAAACCCGGTCTGGATAATAAATGGGTCATTTTTAAAAGTTAGACTAATATTCAGGTCTAGCTCGAGATGACCCGATTAGTGACCTGACCTGCCCGATAATGATATACTGCAATAATAACTTTCAAAGAAATGATGGTTTTATGTATTTAATGTTTTAATAACCATGATTATTATATTTTTTATTTAATGTAATTTCATTTTAAGGGCCAATTAATAAACAAATCGGGATTGGGTCTTTTTTTGCATGACCTGATCAACTTGGGCCAGGCCATGATTCTTTCCTTATGAAGATAAAAACCCGGCCCGAAAACAAAAGACCCGACCAGAACTTGAAAGACCCGGCTGATATATTGCAATAATAATTTTCAAAAAAATAATGTTTTTAAGCATTTATTATTTTGATAACCATGATTATTATATTTTTTATATAATATAATTTCATTTTAAGGCCCAATTAATAAACAAATCGGGCTTCGGTCTTTCTTTGCAAGACCCGATCAACTTGGGCCAGGCCATGATTTTTTTCCTTATTCGAAGATAAAAACCCGGCCCAAAAACAAAAAGACCTGACCAGAACCCGAAAGACCCGGCTGATGTACACCTCTACCACCATTAAGGGTCTTGTCAGGTTTGTTCCAGATTAGTTCAAACCCATCCAGGATATTAGCTGGGCTTGTAGACCAAATGCAAGTAGACTTGTTACATGACAGGACAGGACCATGACATGTTTAAATTCAGAAATCAAATCAAATGAAAATGATTCTAAGTTTTGAAGAAGTGATAGCACAAATTGAATGCAAAAAGAAAACAAGAACATTTAACACAGAATGAAACAGGAAAACCAGGAATACTGTAGCAGCAACATCAAAGTTCAGGATAACCAACCTTTAAGATGGGCACTAAGTGTTTCACTGTTAACAATCATCCTTGAAGTCGAATCATTCCCATCAATTGTCATGGAACTGTTGTGCACAATGACAACTGGCGGCCAGATGATTAGGTCCTCCTTCAGAGCCTGGGCGTCAGCATTGGACAGTGCCTCACAAGCCCATGAACATTCAGGCCCAGCTGCACTCTTCCAGCCCATCACCAAACAAAGTGCTTTGTGGAAACCACGGTGTTGCACTTTCAACCCCATAGTGGTGGACACTATGGCATGCATGGCCAAACATTGTGTGTCCTTAAAAGACTCAGAATCACTGAAACAGAAGTGTACATATCATGCAAAGAAATTCAAACAGAGAGAATGTTAGTATCAGAATTTCTCCCCAAAAGGAAAAGGTCTCTTCATAGGAAAGACATGTAGTTGTATTTGGTTGAACAATTTTTGGATAAAATTAAAATTCTAGGCCCAATAAAAATAGGTTTGCGGCTGCCCAACCCACACGACCCGCATATGGACAATTTTTTTAATTTTGGTCCATAAGAAAAACAGATCAAAATGGACAGAGCTTAAAAGGACCTAGACCCATGCAGGGCCAGCCCATCCACCGGGACAATTGAATTGACCAGATGCAAGTGACACAGACAGATTAATCCAGTCAACCATCCAACCACCAGCTGTAATAAGAGTTAACCTCCATTTGACAGCACTTACTAAAACTGCATCATAGCACTTATCACTTACTATAAGTGCTTCTATATACCTATTTACAGACTGCTTACTGAAAAGGTGTTTTTCTGCCACTCATTCAAGTGATTTTCGTCTTGAATTTAAGGGTTTGTTTGACACCATGCATTGAAAACCATGGTTATTAAAATTGGATCAGCCCGACCGGTCCGACAGGAAAACCAGTGAACCAGCCGGTGGTCCAGTTAGAAGGTGCCAACAAACGGGATTTAATGGAACTGGTAAAACCATGTTTTAAAAAACCAAAACCAGGAGGGAAACAGCTCCAGTCAGGAGAGTTAAAGATTTTTTAATATTTTTATTTTATTTCATTTTATTTTTAAAGAAAACACATCTCAAAACTCAGTTTTATAAGGGAGTGGTCTGGAGAACTTTTGTAAAATTTTGGATGTGGGATTTTATCACTGCCCTTTTATAGACTTATCTAGAACTTCCTTCTTCACTTTCCAAGGTGGGAAATTAAATTAAAAGAAAAGAAAATAGAGGAATATGAAAAAAAATAAAAGTTTAAAAGTGTTCAATTTATAATGGAAATAAAACTATATGATAACATAAATAAATCATAATTAATAAAAAAAAATGATAAATAATAACATTATATTAAAAATAAATAAACTAATAAAGTCAGCAAAACCACCGGCTTAACCAATCCAACCTGACCGACCTTGTCCTGCTCTCCTTTCCGGTTCAATGTTCAGTCCAGTTTGAAAAAAAAAAGATGCTTGTTCTGTTTCTGTAAAACTTTCATAAACTTAATTCTTGAAGAAAGCCACTTAAAGAAGTGGCGAAGGAGCACTTTTTCAATAAGCAATTTGAAAACACCACTTATCATAAGTGACAATTACTATAAGCAAGTTTCAATAAGTGAAGTCAGACAGACCTTGAGGTGCCTCCTATGATGTAATTAGAAAAAGAATGGCTTCGACTTCAATCAGTAAGATAATAGAGGTTGAAAAAGAAATTATCAACAACCTCCTGAGAGGTGCGAACCTCAACAGAATTCTTTAAATGCAATTGATTTGTGGAGACCGTCCATAATCAATGAAAAACAGGGAAAGGTTGTGATGATAACAAAACTTCCATTGGACCTCACAGAATGTAGAGCCGCATACTTGAAGATATGTCATTTCAGTACTAATGGATACAAGCAAAAAAGATAAGATGTCATTCTCGTGCTTCCAGATTACAGAAACATTTTCTATTATAAATCAATAATTTATGATGGATGAAATAAGACTTAAAACAAGAAGGAAAATATTAGTGATCCACTAAAACCCAAGGAAATGGAAAACCCCCTCTTCCAAGAAAAGTTTTGCAGATCTGATTAAAACCATGCAACACACACGCGCAGAGAGAGGGAGAGGGAGAGGGAGAGAGAGAGAGCAACCTACTCCATTATGCCAGCATGCGCATCATTGAAAGGGGAAAAAATGAACCAAAGCCCGACATTATTCTACTACGTTTTAACACTATCACATTATGCCCTTGCCACTTCCACCACCACTGGAAACCTTTATACACCGTATTCATTCTGCTTCTTTCCCCACAAAAATAACAGAATTTACATTTCTCCTTCACATTCTTTGCTCAGATATTACAAATTGTTGGAGTCTGCACCCCAATCGGACTTGTGGTCTTATATGGTCTATTATTCGTTATAAAATAACTTCAAGGCCTCCCTTAGGCATCTTGGGTATTCAGTTCACCTCTCTCTATCATTCAACATGGTATCAAAGGAGGTCTAACCAATAACCATTCAGCATATTTTTTCCCCCTTCCCGTGTAGGTTTTCCAGCAATTCCCCCTGTTGGGGGCGGCGGCCCCAGGCCCCTTGGCCACCGTCACATTAGCGCCGCCCCCGGCGTCTCCCGGTGCGACCCCTCCTGTCGGTCGCACCTCTTCCTGCGCGACTTCCTCCGTTGCGCCCTGTCGCCGACGGCGCCCTGTCGCCGACGGCCCCCTGCACGGCTCCTCCCTGCCGTCGACAGCCCCCCCAGCGGCCCCCTCCCTCCCATCGACGACCTTCTTTTGCGGAATCTCCGCAATCCGTCGTCGTCACCTCCCGCTTCTCCCGTGTGACGGATTCGGCTTCCCCTGCGCGACGTTCTCCTACACCACGGCTCTTCCGTGCAACGTCATCTCCAACGCGTCGATTCCTTCCGAGCAGGTGCGTAGCCCCCGATGGCCCTACCTGTCGGCGCCTCCTTCTGCTTCTCCCAGCGCAGTGGTCTCCCCTCCCGTGCAACAGCCCCGTCCGGCTCGTCTCCCCTCCACCCAGCCAAACGGCACCCGGCGCGACACCTCTGTGTCGATGAAGGCGTGCGATCCAGATCTACTGCCATCCCTGGGCCAATTGCAGTGCCCCTCCAGTGCGGCCACCGCCCCTACTGGCGCCGCCCTCCTCCCGTCGCCAGCGCCTCTTGTGCGGTTTTTCCGGCGACCTTCATCGTTTGACCCCGCCTCCGGCTTTCCCGATGGTCGGCTCTGCGAGTGCGGCATTCCTGGCTTCCCGTCAACCGGTCTGCCAGTGCGGCTTTCTCGACGCCTCATCGACCGGCCCCGCCAGTGCGGCTTTCCCGACCCTCCGTCGACTGGCCCCGCTTGCGTGGTTCTTCTGTTGCGCCTCGACAACTTGTCGCGCCACCGATGTAATCCGGCACATCTTCCATCATTTTTCATCTCAAGAGGGAGCTGCAATCACGAATGATTTCTTTTGTTTTGTCTTGTTTTGTCATCAAGCTAGGTATGTCCAGCTTGAGGGGAAGTACTGAAGTGTTTTTTCTTTGTTTTGCTTTGGTTTCTTTAATTATGTGTTCAAGCAAGGTAGACCTAGCTTGAGGGGAAGTGTTGGTATGCATCCTACATCGGACTTGTGGTCTTATGTTGTCTTTATTATTCATTATAAAATAATCTCAAGGCCTCCCTTAGAGAGGCATCTTGGGTATTCGGTCCACCTCTCTCTATCATTCAACACAAACCATTAACAAGGTTGCACAAATATTACTACTTATTATAATTGTTGAGATAACTATCAATAACTTTCCCACAATTTATGGTCAACAAAGGTCCAACTATTGATTTGGATTCTGAAACATTGGGACTCATCCACACGCCACCTCACATGTCTTGTGAGATCAATCTGAAGTAAATGAAGACAAAAAAAAAACTAACTGATATTATTGTTTATATTTTTTCCACGTTGCTTCCCAAAAGCCTTTTTCAAGCAACGTTTTATATTTTTTTCTAAGTTGCTTCCCAAAAGCCTTTTTCAGGCAACACTTGCTTTAAACCTTTCTTTTCTACTTTTTAATGTTATATTTTATGATCCACACATTCATATTTTTATTCAGTCCAACTTTATGATGACTTTATTTTTTTTTACTTGCTACTCAATCCCATGCGAAAGCACGGTCAAAACACTAGTTCCTCTAATATTACAAACCATTACCGAGGTTGCACAAATATTACTGCCAATTTTAGGGGTAAAGCATACAGAGGGGGGGAGAAGGGGGGAGATGGGGGAAGAATGTGAAGACCAATCTCAATATTACAAATCATTAGTGAGATTGAGCAAATATGATGATCAATTTCAGCAAAAAAACACACCAAGAGAGGGAAGATAAAAGAAATGCGAAGATCATTCTTGATTCAATGCCTATGAATGCTACCTCTGAAAAAAAAACCTATACCCTAGTCCGCCTTTTCACCATGACCTTAAAAAACATCACATGTCTATGGCCCACCAAAATTGCCACCATACGTCCAAAAGGACAGTGCCACCACACCATTCCTCCATTAAATTCTCTATATCCACCACCACCAAAGGAGTCTGAAATTCACACCTATTTTAAGCCTCACCTTGATTAATAATCACCAACTAAGAAAGCAGTCATGTGAACATAGTTCAAATTGGTGTCGTGTAGAAGGCACATTCAAGACCCAGTAAACTCCTACATAACAACAACTAAACCTTCAAGACTGGTAAGACCGAGCTGATCGCTGATAGTTGATCACTTGATCTTATCACTTCCAATGCTCCACAAAAAATACTCATTAGAATGCCAAGTTTCTTCAATCCAGAAAGCAAAACCCAACAGTTGCGAAAACCTTACAGGTAGATTATTATTGGACCAGATGGGTATCAAAGGCTAAATTTTAAGGTACCCACTTGATTGTGGCAGGTAGAGAACAAATAAAAAAACCAAAAGAAGTGGAAAAAGTGTTTCACTTTCAAAAACACACAGAACAATGTAGAAGACAGACCTGCCACATATGATGCACTTTAAATTACCAGCACTTCCTTGCTCTGTATACTTTTTGAGTTGAGCTGGGTTCTCATTCAATTGTTTGACAAACTTCAAAAAAGCATTATGCACCAGCTGCCTAAATTCCTCAGAGCCCTCAAGTGGTTCGGTCTTGGTTAAGCTTTCCATAGCAAGTGGACTCGTATCTATACGAACATGAGACTTTTCAACGCATCTGTCCCCGCTTTTCTTATGAAATGTGTTTGGTTTGGGTTTCCCAACAGATAACCGTCGAGCCTGCCCGCCCAAAGGACTGTGCTTTCGCTCCATATTTACATATCTAGATGAAGGGTTTTGACCTCTGGTAATATGCTTTTGCTTGTAGTCAAACATATTAGGAGATGAAAATGAGTTTTCTGAATCGGTAATTTTATGACCAGTGAACTCATCGAATGCCCTTGCAGTCTTCTTATAATTTAACCGGCTGAAAGCAGACTTCTTCGACAAAAATCCACCTACATCGCTACTAGTACGCTGCTCATTTCTCCCACTCATTGCAGAAATTGTGCCATGAAACTTTCCATTACTTGAAAATTTATTTCCAACCTTGCGGTTAATAGGCTTCTTATCCATCAAAGCTCTACTTCTAAACATTCTTTCCACAGGCCTGTGAAACTTCCCTGTTTTTACCACTAGTTCTGAATTACCATCAATTCTATACGGGCCTGAATCACAATCTAACGATGTGGAGCCCTTCAAATTCTCTTCATAAGTCCAGGAATCAACATCACTTCTGAATGCATAATCCTTCTCATGATGGAAGTTTCCATGACATGCATCCCTATCATAAGCATAACCCCTCTCATGATGCAAGTTTTCATGACATATGTCCCTATCATAAGCATAATCCATCTCATGGTGCAAGTTTTCATCATAAACATCTGCTTCGAAAACAGGATAACAGCTTCCAGAAACAAAAACATCCTGGTCTCTCTCGTTTGCATATGAAATACTACTTCCACCAATGTCAGCTCTCTTATCTGCATATGAAATTCTACTTGTACCAAAGTCAGCTGGACCTTGGCGTCTTTCAAACGAATGATATTGATCCCCTTCTCCAAGATGTTCCCACTGAGAATTTTCATTAAATATAGTTCTGTCTGCACTAGGATCCACCGTACCAGTTCTTGATGAATCTAGGCTAGCATAGCCCTCTTGGCCGCTCTCCATGTTTTCATAATACTTGTCAGGCTGCATGCAACGATTGCTCTTCTCACTTCGCCTTGGTTCTGGGTGATTGTAGTTTTCAACTTTTACATCGGTAGAAGGATCAGTGTGGCAATAATTAATCACATCTATAGGTGGCATTTCAGGATTCAAAGAAGATTTATAAAACTTTGTTTGAGCATGGCCATCATCATAAACAGCTAAATCAATGGGCGTCCTGCCACTTCGAGTAAATCCACTTGAAGGAAGAGTGAAGTTATCAATGTATGAACCACGGACATCTTCTTCAACTAAGCCTTGAGATGCCATAGAAAATGTCTTGGAATGAGGTATCCGTGTCATATATTGTGATGAATCGTGTGTATTGGACAAAGGCTTTCCTTCTTCCATATAAATATCTCTTTTGGGTGATTTTCCTGCAAGTACATTGGAGCCTTGGAAATCAATGTCTAAATCATTGCAATGGTGCCTGGTAAAATTATCAGATGGTAATGGGAAGGCACTGCTCAAGTTTGCAGAGGATATAGGCCAATCAACATTAGCATGGAGTGTAGAGATAGATGTTTCCCTGACATGCTTGACAGGCATGGATGACTCCTTAGGTAAAATTCCATGCTGACCAAGGTTTGAAAGGGCACTTCCGTGGTAACTCCTTTCAGTTTCCAATCTAGAACCCTCAATTCCATAGTCATTGATGGGTTTCACAGTTGAACGTGGTTCGTAATTTAAATGCCCGGGTTCTGCCAACAAATGCTTCCATTGAAATCTCAAGGAAGGTAACTCCTCTTGCAAAAAAGCCTCATTAAACTGTGATGGTTTATGAAATTGCCCTTTCCTTTCTCGATCCAAAAGCCTATCATACTCCCATCCTTCCGCTCCAGGCTTCAACCTCTCAACCTCAGCATCTGCCAAACCCTGACCCAAATCCGAAAGCAGCTGTAATGATGGTTCTTGATTTTCATGACAATGGGAGGAATACTCGCGATCACGAAGCCGCTGAGGATATTCATGCTCTCCAGTCTGTGGTGAATACTGGCAGTCTCGAATCTGTGAGGAATACTGCCAATCCTGGGCCTTAATGGAATATCTGTGGTTCCGGGGTGAAAAATCACGGTGATAAAACTCCATCCGAGGAGGAGGAGACCGGCTTCTACCCTCCCTAACCCTTTTAGCTCTCATCATCACTGATATCAGACAAATAAAGCGATGCGGGATCCCGACCTTTTCAATTCTCTTCAGCAATTCCAAACCAACATACCAGGGATAGCGTAAATGCAAAGAAGCGCGAAATCCTACTCAAAAAGGAAAAGCTGCAAGATAAACAGAGCCCTAGACCTAGAAAACGGGCAACAAGTCCTATACCGGACCAAACCTCCGATTACAGGAGAAAGGGAAAAAAATACAAGAGGAACGACTGAATACTGCGATCAGAAAATCTGCAATTTGGGTTTGACGTGAAAAGGGTGCGAAAATAAGATGCAACGTTTGATTTCGAACCTTGATCAAAACAATAAAAGGAGATCGAGATTTATTCATCAATCAAACGGATTTTCTGGGGGCTTCCCACCGGGGATCGAAGCTTGGGTGTATGGAGTTTTCGAGAGGCAACTGAAACACGGCAACGCAAGCAGCGCGATAGGCTTTGCGAGATGCACGGTTTTATCTCTCTCGTACGGCGGTTTCGTGGAAGATGAAGTTTTTTTTTAAATGAGTTGTTTTTAATAAAATGTTATTTTAATGATTTTAGATTAAAAATACCTCAGATATTGGTTTTGAAATGCGCATTTTGTTTGAAAAAATTTCATCGAAATACGTAAAGGATATTGTTTATGATGCACGGTTGTGCCCGCTAAGTTATGAGTCAGTGTGAACTTGTTTTCCAAAGGCAAGCAGCTGCTAAGAGATCGAGCTGCTAAGAGACTTTACCGGTAACACTTTAAGTTGTGCATTGGTTGAGAGGATAAGAGATCGAGCTCATCTCATCATTTTGAAAGGGATTATTGTCTATTTCCGAAATCTTTTAAAATTTTAAGATATATTTGTGAATCCTTTCTAGTAATAAATACCACCACTGGTTACCTTCGTGCAAGTGATTGATTGAAACCATGCATTGATATTGACATTTGTATGTATCAAAGGTTCTCTGTCTTCCTTTTACTCAATGATTACACTATGGTTTAAAGTTGCACAGCTATACACTCTGAAATTTATCGTCATTCGGGGTGATGGTAGGTGTTGTGGTGTTGGGATCGGCCCTGTGAGAAAGGCTTCCTATGTATACTTATAGAGGGGATCAAGACCTTCATAGTTTGACGCCACTTAACATGACATGTCATGCCTTTTAAGGTTGTGTAACAATGACCAATGGGGCGCCTTTTAAGGCCATGTAGCCATAACCAAGCGAAGTGCCTTCTAGGTCGGGCATCCAATACCTTCGGGGTGCTGAGATTGAACTTTAAAGAGTCATCATATGTATCTTGGTTAACATGAGTCATAGCCCACGTAGTTCGGGTTGCACAATCTAAGGTCATGTGACGGGATCAATACATATAATCTAACATCATGAGGTAAGGATATGCGTTTTGCAGTTTCAAGTCATGCAACTATGACTACTAGGTAAAAGGTTTCCAACAATAGTTGGTGTGTGACCTACATATGGTTGACCCTTTCAGGCTCATCCTATTTGTTGGAAAACTAAACCGGAGAGGGTATGGTTGGACTCACAGTAAATATGACACGTTGAGGAAGAATGATCCACATAGAATATGAACCTATGAGGATGGATGAATCGAAGGGAATATGACATGTTGAGGAAGAGTAGGGGCTTACGCATAAGCGACCTGTACATGTGTATGGATCACTAATGGATCACAGGAGTTAGATCATCAACGAGGGCATAATTGGGGCTCACACCTAGTAGGTGGCTCATGCTTTGCTTGGGAGCATGAAGGATTCTTGTGGGGTGTACACATATGCTACCCGGAGATGCCTAACCTGGTTGGTGACTCAAGAGAAGCGGATTTTCAATGCTTATACTTAGTAAGAGGCCCTGGTTTTGCTTAAGACTTGGAAGAATACATGTGGGGCTTACGCACATGTTGCCTGGAGGTGCCCGACCAGGTCAGTGACTCAGGTAAAGGTAGGTTATGGGGCTTACACTTACTAGGAGGCCTTGATATTTCACAGGAGTAAGAAGGATACCTATGGGGCTTACACGCATGCTTCCTGGAGGTGCCCAACCTAATCAGTGACTCAGGTTGTCACACCCGTATTTTCAATTCCATGCTTTGGTTCAAATCCTCTTTCAGTTCTTAGCTTTCTCTTGGTTTCTGGGTGTTCTGGGTTTGAAATTTTGGTGTCTCTTGTGTTCTTGATCTATGACCTTGGTCTTGGGGGTATTTTATGGTAATTGGCCTCCTCTTTTGTCAAAGGTATGGTGTGAGGTTGTGGTGTTTTGGAGTTGGTTTAGTGACACTCCCAGTGGCACCACCTGTGGGGTATGTTGTTGAGGTGCTTTTAACCCATGATTTGGGTGAGTTTTAAGGTGAAAAGGGATGGATATTTTGGGCTTTTCTCTCCATTATACTTGGCCTATATTTCCCCCTTGTTTTCCCCCTTGGAACCCCCTGAAATTGGAGGAAAATGGAAGCTTTTTGGATGGCCAGAACAGGCCGCATGGTTTGGCTGCACGGTTCCAAACCGTGCAGCCAAACCGTGCAAGGGTATCCAGGTCATTAAAAACATTTTGTATTTCTCATTTTACCCTTCTGGAATAAACCCAAATCCGCTCCATTCTTCCCCATTTCGTTCCCTACCTCTATGGACAGCCTCCAAGGTCTCTCACCCTCCCTTGGAACTCATTTTTTTGAAGAGATATTTGATGGGGGAAACATCAAAATCGTGCAAGTCATTATCTCTTTGATTTCTTCCCTTTCCATAGGATTTCTTTCACCCTTTCATGAGTTCTAAAATGCCCAGAAGTTAGGGTTCGAACCTAGGGTTTGATTTGGTGTCTTTTTGGTCGAATCTTGTGGACTAGGGCTGGATTTATCTTCCTTGAGGTGCGACAGTGGTGTGGTTGATGTTTCGTGCCAAGTTTTGAGGGTTTCAACTCAAAAGGCAGATGATTCCATGTGTAATCATTTTATGATGAGTTAGCTTGCTTGGTTTACTAATTTAGCATGTTTCTAATCTGTTGTGTGTAGTGCGAAAACCTTTTTGGTTGCAATAGTATAGCATTTAGCATTAAAGTTACATTTTTTTTTTGAAGTGTGTATTTTTCAAATGTAACTCATGTGTTATTTCTTGTGGTAATTTTATAAAATGTTAAAGGGGTTTATTAGTTGTTGAAAGGGGATTCCAATTCTGGTTTGGGAATGTTTTAGTGTCATGTAGTCCTCAAAAGGGGACTTTGAACGGGTATTATGTGTAAAACCTTGTTTTACCCCTTGAAAGTGTTTATGAAAATGTGTGCTTTTCATGTGCATCTTTTGTGGCATTATTTGAAGTAATTTTATGGCACTTGAGAGTGGTTTAATAAATGTTAAAAGGGCTTCCAATTCTGCTTTGGTAGGGTCTTGGTATGATTTTGGCCTTGAAATAAGGTTTTGAAATGAGTTTTTTGTGCAGAACATAGTTATACCCCTTGGGGTTGTTTTATGAAAATTGTAAATGTTTTATTTGGTTAAAAAAAGTGGGAAAAGGGTTTATATGTACTATTTGGGTGAGTGTGTTAACCTAATATGGGTTTTTTAAGGTAAAGTGGTGATTCGAGATGTCAAACATTTTTAGAATGTTTTATAAATTGCTGAAATGTTTTGCTAAATGGTGTTGTGGGTCCGAAACATGGTTGTGAGTTGTTTCATGTGAGTTTGTTGACAAAATGAATTTTGAAGGTGAGAAGGGTATTATGTGATATTTTCATGAGTTGTTATGCGATTTGGAATATATTGGAATGGTTTTATAAGATTGTTTAAAGGATTTGTGGAAGTGTTAAAGAAATGTGAAAAGTATTGTGGGCTATTTTGGTGTGAGTATGATTTCAAAATGCATTTGAAGGAAAAAAGTGGACTTTGTGACTTGTGCGATGTACATGTGGGATGTTTGGTGAATGTGTGATGTGGAAGTGATCTTTTCATGTGAAAATTATATTTCTTGTCTTGTTGAACTTGTTTGAGCACAAGAGGGAAACCTGAGTATCTAGGTGGGTGGACGTGTACTAGTATGTTAGTGATCCCGTGGGCTTTTATCTCAGTTTCACGTAACAAGATTAACACTTACAATACTAACTAAACTATGATGATGATGATGATTGGGGAACACTAGGTTATGGGTATGTTCCCTACTAGTAGCTCATACACGAGAACAAATATTGTGATGGTTACTCTCACCGAGATACGAGGTACCTAGGACCCACAGCAAGCTAGTGTCTAGGGGTTATTTTCCCATTGCATGTGCTCATTAGTTACTTTGTGCTTATCGTCGACATACAATATGGTTGGCTAGAAAATTCAGTAGCATTGACATTTTTTTTAAAAGTGTTGATTCTTTAAAATATCCCACTTGAAAACTGTTTTTATTTAAAGTTGCATCTTTTAGAAATTGTAGCTAGCATTTCATGTTTTAAAAACTTGCATGATTTTTGTCTTAAAATGTTTATCACATGGAATCTCTTAGTGGTGGTATCCTACTGGTCTTTGTATCATACCCTACTTACACCTTTGGGTGTTAGTAGACTTGGTTATTTTTTGTCACAGGTTTGGGTAAAACTTTTAGTACCAGTAGTTCGGGATTCTAGCAGTTCTTCTTGGTGCAGTGTCGTGGAGATGGCTTGAGGGTGATTCTCCCTTACCTTGAGGTGGTTCTTGGGCTGTCTTTTTTTTTTTGGTTTTTCACATTTGTTATAGTCTTTGAGAGTTGTTTTAAACTATGTAATTCAGTATTGAATTTTTGTAAAATGTGATTTTGTTTGAAAAAAATTCCAGATTCGTTTTATTGGATTTTTTTGTTGTTTTAAGTTTATAAACTTGGGTAAATCATTCCTGATTTTCAGTATATGATACCCGAGAACTTGTGCCAGTCCATGGGGATCGGGAATGCTTTTTGGGCCTTGTCATGGGTCGGGTATGGTGTCAGTTTTGATGACGACTAGATTCGGTTCGTGACACAGGTGGAGGCATGTTTTAGAGCTTACACCTATCAGGAGGCCTATGGTGTATTTATGGATTATTGAATAGAACAAAAGAGTCCACTGGATGTTTGTTTGTATCAGATGTTATATATGGGTCATCCAAGATGAGCAACATAAGCTTGAGGAGTTTTTACCGCTCACCTCATGATAAAAACTCTTATTATCAAGAGAATACATTATCATGATTAACTTGAGAGACATATCAATTGGGGAGGATTTCCTAGGAAGATCCTTTTATTATAGAAATACATGGTTGATGGGGTGTATGCTGATGTGCACAACCCAGTAATGTAATTCAATAATCCATGACAAAATCCTTGCTAGAATGGGCTTTTTCATGGCTTTAACCTTGGTAAAAGGAATCCAATATGGTCATTTGGGTAAATTTAACCTAGGAAAATGACCTAAGTGGAAGAAAGGACGTGAAAGAGGTTCAATTACCCATATTTGGGTTCCTTTGTGAAATGCACAAGTATAGGTCTAATCTTTTGTGGAAAAAGGCCATTTAGGAAAGGTCAAAAACACCTTAGGAAACCCCCACTTTGTATAACATCAAGGTCCTGTGCAAAGTGGAAAATGGTTCACATAGGGTTTGGGTTAAAGGATTCTCGTAAAGAACTTTATGTGAACAACCCTCCACAAAATGGTGTTTGTGGGGATGATCCATGAAGGTGCCTCCTAGACGGGCTTCACGAAGGAAACTCATGGATGAGCTTTGCGAAGGAGCCTTTATAATAAGCTCTACATAGCTCCTATGTGATGGAGGCCTCATCACAAATGGTCCTTCACAATACTTTTCCCTTTACTCCTTTTCAAGTTTTTGCCTAGTAATTACCTTCAATATTTCTTTAAGATTTTTTCTCAAAGAAAATGATTTGTAAACAATGTGATTATTAAGAGGAAGATGGTCACTTTTTCAAAGTGGAAAATTTTCTCTAAATGGAAGAGAGTGTCCTTTTTTCAAACCATGTGCTTGGTATTTGTATGCATCATCTTCTTGTAATACTCTATCACATAAGAATCATATGGCTACCAAGAATATGTTATCACAAAAGATCAATGCCGCCCTTTGTAAATGGATTCTAGTCGCGACAGAGTCACACAACAGTGTAGGAATCCCATCAACCCATCATAAACAAATTTAATCTATGAAGGAATAATTCCATCATGAAGGAATACCTCCAACCCTCTGTGAATGTATTTCATTCATAAAGGAATGGACATGCTTGATGATTGCATGCAATCACAAGACATCATCATGTCATAGCCGCAAATGATGGTCATTCGTGAATGACTAACTTGCTCTGTGAGCGAGGCTCTGTAGTCACTAACAATGCCTTCATGAGTGATTGAATTGCTTCACGAACCACTGGGATCCTTCATGTAAATATCTCCTTTGTATATTTTTCCTTAATTCTAAATTGGAGGCCGACTTAAAATGACCATAACTTTTGACTGTAAGTCCATTTGGACTCCATGAGCAGTCAAATCAAAGGTTGTGAAACAAAATACACCCCTAACTATTGGGTTCCCCCATAAGAGGTGTTTTCCAAGGACAAAAAGTTCCTAGAAGACCCTTAAAATGGGTTTTATAGCTTCAACACCCCTTTTTATCAGCAACAGATGAAATAAGTGGCCTACATCGAATGAGTGGTCCTCACAACCATATCACTGGACTGAGATTTTTTTTTTGATGAATCTCCATCCCTCTATGTGTCAGAAATCATGTGACATTTAAAGATCTCATTAACATCTTCATTATATAGAAATATAATGTTCTACTTGCTCTTAACTTGTGTCATCCAAGTGAGGAACATATCATGGCTTCTATGGAAAAGTGTATGTGTCACACTCGTCATCTTTAAATTATTTATTTTATTAATTTTCTTGGCATCAGGTAGTTCAGGTTGAAGTCCAACATAAAATTTTTGAGTTCTTATTTAAAAACGCAAGTTTTTTCCCTGACAGTGTTCAACGCATGGGAAGGGCGCGGTCGAAGCAGCGCATCTTCACCTGGGTCACCGCGTGACCTTTCCCGGTTCCCCGCACGACCTGCCCGATGTCCAAAAAAAATAAATGAAGTAAATTGACATAAATGAGGTTAAAGTAAGATAAGAAATAAATAAATAAATTAATAAATAAACAAAGTTTAAAGAATCATTTTAATAATAATAGAAGTGGTGATTTTTTTATAATTCTTATTATTGTTATCATCATCATCATCATCATCATCATCATCATCATCATCATCATCATCATCATCATAATAATAATAATAATAATCATCATCATCATCATCATCACCATTATTATAATTAATACTTTAATTTAGTTGTTAATATTAAACTATAACTTTATTAACTTTTATTATCAATATTGCTATCATTTTTTAGGATTATTTTAGATTATTTTAAGTTTATTTTTAGGTTCACATTCTTTATTTTCATTTTATTTTTTTCATTTCTTTTTATCTTATCTTTTCCTTTTATTTTTTCTTTTCTTTTTTTTTCTCTCAGTCACTCACCCTCATCCCCTCTATCACGTGCAGACTACCCCCCCAAACCCTACCTTCGAAACCCCCTGCCCTCCTCCTTCGTTGTGCCTCCCTTGACTGGCGCCTTCCCTCCGGCTACACCGATCGACTACCACCGAGCCGCGCCGCTGTCCGCCTCACACCGCTTTGCACCGGACCGCTTCGCCCCCAGTGCCCTGCCTCCCTCACGCAACCCACGTCCGACACACTTCCTCAGCTGGTTGTGGCCTGGTCTGGCGCCTCCTTGCTGGCTGGTGCCGCTCCGGTTCCCCCACCGGCGCCTTATCCTCCTTTCACACGCGCAACCCCCCTCTTGATAAGTGCCTCCTTTCTCTTCTTTGAGTTTTTGTTTCTTTTTTTTCAGTGGGTATAAAGTTTGTTTTAGGGTTCAATATTGAATCCTTTTTTATTCATTTGTTTGATTTAGGTTCCAATTTGGTTCACTTGTGGTGCATTTGACATGCGTATGAATTTTTTTTACACCAATTTTGGGGGTTTTGACGTTTAGGTAGGTGGTTTCATGCCCTTGCATCTTTTAGATAATTTAATTTGTTTGTTTAGTTAATTTTATTATGTTCTGTGATTTAATTACATGGTCCGAGCTATGTTTTAGAATGTTTTGGCATACTCGTTTGATAAAATTGAATTTTTTGAATAATATAGTCTTGTTGTTTATATGTGTGTTGTTGTATAAATTCTTGTAATTGTTTAATGAATTGTTTGAGTGGTGAGAATGTGGTTTAAAAAAATTTCAATGAATTGTTTGAGTGGTGCGAATGTGGTTTAAAAAAATGTGATGTGAATTTGGTTTGAAACTGGTTCATTTTTATGAACTTGGTTTATTTAATTGTGTAAATGGTTTTGGGGTGTTTTATAAATTATACAATGGTTTATTTAAATTATGTTGATAGTGTGAAATATGTTTTTATATGGTTAGAATGTGCGATCGAATTTTAAAGAGGGTTTCAGGAGCACTTTTGATATAAAACATTGGTGTGTTTAGTGGAGTTGTTTTATAAGCTGTTATAACAGATTATTAAATTATTTTGAAAGGTGAAAAATATGTTTATGAAGGATTGGTGTGCTTATGTGTTGGGTTTGTATTTTGTACGGAAAGTGACTATGTTTTGTGTATGTGTTTTAAAGTGGTGTTTCTTAAAAAAGTGTCTTGTGAGTTGTTTGTAAGGTAAGAGTTGAGTTAAAAACATATTTAAAGTGTTTTGGCATTGAGAAATGGACTCCTTGAGAAAATGGGTTATATTCATTGGGTGTCGCACACACGTCTTTGTTTTTTATGCCTTGAATGTATATGATAAAATGTGCGGGTGGTGAAAACCCCCTTTTTAAATGGTTTTGTTATGTTTATGGCTTAGAAAGGATTTTTCTAAAATGGAAATTGGGTGTGTTTTTCTTGTGTAAACCTTTTCTTGCTAATTTTAAGTTTTTCATTAATTGTTTAACTAGATTTATTAAATTATATGTGGTGTGTGAGAGTTGTATTTGATAGGATTAAATGTGCGTTAAGTTTTTAAAGGAACTCTTATATGTGAAACTAGGAATTTTTCATGTGCAAACCCTTGTTGTTCTATTTAGAAATGTTCTTTAAATTGTTTAAATAATTTATCAAGTCATGAAAGTGATGCGAATTATGGTGTGAAATGGTTGTGGTGTGCATGTGTTTTTAAAATAGTGTTTGGGTATGCAAGTGGTGGCTTTTGTGTGTAATGTCTGGTTTGTGATATGTGAAAGCGATATATTATGTGAATGTGTAACTTGATTGAGCACAAGGGAAAACCCTAGGTACTTAGGTGTGCAGATTAGGAATAGTACGCTAGATGACACGTAAGTGGTTCGTCCCAGTTTCGTCTAGCAGGATTGACGTTACAACACTGAATAAACTTTTGTGATGATTATAGACCGCTAGGTTATGGATGTGTTTCCCTAATAGTGGAATGTGCATGAGAAAATAGATTATTGGAGTTCCTATGCCACATTTACACCAAGGTACGATGTCTCTAATGTCCCATGCATACTAGTTACCTTAGGGGATTTACCCACAATGCTCTACTATTCATGACGTGGTGCCTTCTGTCGGCATACAGAGGACCACTTGAGTATGTGAATGTTCTTTATGTATTTTCTCATCCAATTTAAAGTAGTATTTGTGAAATTGTTTTTCTTCAAACATTCCTTTCCTTGTTACTTTCATCTTGTAAATTTTTTCCTTAACAATGTTTTTTAAAGCATGTTTTTAAATAAGCATATTAAATTATCTCTTTAATGTTGTGGCATGAAATCTTTTATTGGGTGGTATCCTACCGGGCTCCTGGATCACAACCTATATACACCTTTGGGTGTATATAGGTCTTGTTCTTTGTGTATTCCATGTTGAGGCATCGTGCTTAGTGATGGTGGTTTGGGTTGCTGATGGCCTTCTCATGTAGGTTGGTGTTGGTGGCCTAGGTAAGTGGCATCTCTTGTTGTTTGGAGGTTTGAGTTAGAGTTTTTAGTTTTCCTTGTTGTCATTTATTTTTGGATGTTGGTTCAATTTATAAACCTTTAAATCTGAGATGCGTTAAGGTCCTGTTTGGTTGTCTGTTTTCAGTTTTAGTTTATTTATCTGGTAAGTTGTTTTGTGTTTACTATTTTGGGTAAATCACTCCCATATGTTATTTTTGATACCTGAGAACTTGTTCCAGCCCGTGGGGATCAGGAATGTCCCTCGGGCCTTGCTGCAGACCGGGTTGGGCGCAGGGTCAGATGGCGACCCGACCTAGTTCGTGACAGCATGACTCACATTTTCTAGTGCCAACAAAATGCCCCCATGTAGAATTGGATTTGTTCAGAATGAAAAGAATCTGATTCTAAGGTAACATAGGGTACTTTTTCACATTACATGAACATCTTCTAGTCTTTTGGAGCTGACTCGTCAATGAGAGGATGTTCACTAAAATGAGGATCTCCACTCAAGGTGTTTGTGTTACCTCAACTTATCAATTAATGATAATATATAAAAATCATAGAGTAACATCATGAAAATTGAATCCAATAAAACACTGTCTAAATAAGGACCGAGTAAATAATATTTTTCAAATTCTTGATTCAATGATAAAGTATGAATCAATCCGTTATTTATTGGACATGTTCTCTCAGACAAATATAGACAGACCAGATATAGTAGCGTATGCACAATCACTATAAATCAGGGTGAGTCTATGAGATAACGAGCTATAGAATCTGGTCTCTTACTAAGTATGTGCACTTCAATGGATATAGGTAGTCCAAATACAAAAACACATACACTGTAAACATAATCCAATGTTATCTCACTCAGATATGAGATATTTAAATTACTCAACATGATGAAAATTCCAAAGGGGGATTTTGGAATAAGGATTCCAATGTTCAAAAGGGATCAAGTACCCTAAAATTACACCTTAATGCATTTCATATAGATCATCAGAACCAATATATTAGAGGACCATAAGAGTGATTTAATTTTTTTCATAGGTTGAGAGACCTAGCGAGCATGACTTGACTTTTACTAGGGCTATATGGGGTACCCCCAAGCTTTGTGTCTCTTTATTTAGCCCTAATTTTTTCCCAAGCCTCGTATGAGGGAGGCTTAACAGGCAGGAACCCAACTTTTACTATGGTCACCCTTTGTGGATTTTCAACTTGACAAGTTTTATTCCTTTTCTCTTTTCTAATGATCAAATTTTTTCTAGGTTATGTGAGGCACGGGGCTAGCGAGCGAAGACTCAATTTTTTCCTAGGATGCCCTTTTTTGGGTTTTCAACCTACCGAGTATTGTATCTCTTTCCTTGTGTATTTTAAGGTTATGCAAGCTAGACCAATGAAGTTGGCGCTTAAAGTTTCGACAACTTTGACCAAAAGGTGAGGTAGTCTACCTAGTAGTGAGGGCGAGACATGCCCATCATGAATGAGTTCAAAATTCCAAAAATATAGAAAACCTTGGGGGGAAGGTGCAAGTAGTTTAGTGTCATGATTTTAATGCCCCAAAATTATAAAATAAGGATATTTTATTTTATAGCATGTATGACATGCAACAACAAGCTTAAAAAGAAATATAATAACCTGAGATATTATGATATATTTATATTTAGATAAATTCAATCTTTCCAATACCATATGTTACATGAAACAATGATATTAGGTTGAATTACACGCAACATAAAGTTTATCTTGATTTACATGGAATACCAAGGTTATCTTGCGTTACATGCAATAATGACTTTCTTTGATGGCTCACATTATACGCAAGACTAAGTTTTGTCAAATACTATTAATATTATTATTATAAAATGTCTCATAGACATTAAATCAATAGTTATGAATATGATTAACTAACTTATGAAAATATATTTTCAAATTCATTGGTTACCAATTAAATAGAAATTAATATAAAAACCAATTTAATATATAGGAAATGTTTTTATAAAGAACTATTTTTATGCTTCCAAAGATGTTTTATCTTAATAAATTAAATTAATTACTATTAGGGAAATATATTAATGAAATATATATTATATATTCAATAAAATATTTTTTAAATTCATACAATATATTTTATCGGCATAATATAAGAACAAATCCAATTTTATGCATAAAAAGTTATATTTTTCTAAAGGCAATTTTGTCGCCTTTTAATGGTGCACCTATTTTAAATATAAATTTTGATAATTTTATAAAATTTATTTGAAAAAATAAACTTGATTTTTGAAAGTTTAATTTTAAAATTATCTTAGGGTGAATATTTAGTATTTTTTTGAGAAGTTTCATTTTTTGATGAATAGTGAAAAATACTGAATTTTAATTGAAAACTATTTTTTATCTAAATAATTTATAATGTTAAATTATATTTTAAATTGGTTTTAAGGTAAAATTATAAAAATTATACATATATTAATACAATTTAGGTAATTGGAATCATTTTTATATTGAATTTTGATATAAAAACATTTCAAACTTTTGATCATTTTTACTTTAAAAACCCGCTTTATCATTACATATGCAGGATATATTTTAAATTAATTTTTGCCACTTATGTGATTGGAATTTGAAAAAATAGATTCTATATTTTGAATAAGAATAATTTATAATATATATAAATTCCAACTTAGTTTTTTATCAAAAATATTAGTGAAAATAATTAAAATTAATTACAATGATTAAGGTAAAAATGAGTCTACTTAGTGGTTAAACTTTAATCTTAAGGGTCCAAATGACCTAAAAACTTGTCCAAAACCTATTGGATGGACATATTTTATCCATTTACCCTCTTGTATATAATTTTTTTCATTATTGGAGACACATGATGTGAGGGAGACTTACCAATAGTGTTTACTTTTTTATATTTACAAGAACGTCACTCCTCCTCCACTATAAAAAGGCACTCATCCACCTCACTTCTTCAAAAAAATCAAGCCATTTGTGTCATAAAAACCCTACACAAATAACATAAAAACATACCTAATCTCATCCTAAAATCCTAACTTTGGGATGAAAGCAAACCAAATAAGTCATTTGATGCAAACCAAAAGGAGTTACCCGAAGAAGAGTTAACATTCTTTAACGAGCACTTTTATTTTATTTCTTTCTCTACCCATTAAATTATTCTTATAAATTACTTATATAATAACATAAGTATCATAAATATACCAATATATTTTTATATTAATATAAATACCTACAAATTCACATAATTTCATTAAATGGGACACACAATCATCATTCGTGTGTACGACGGACTACCGCCTCGCAACCTGATGTTGTTCGTTCTTCCATTACCACATTTCAAGGTTGGAAATAATGATGTATTTATAGTTTATATATGATATTTATGATATTTATAATGTATTTATTCTTATTTAATTTTTATATAACATGTACCTTCATGCTTTCCATTTTGTGGGAATATAATAACATCATTTGTGGAAGTGTGGATTACCGCCTCCTCAAAATGATGTGATCCGTTCACACTTTACATGGAATGTATTAAGGATGGTTTTAATAAAAATGTGATATATATGAAATAAAAATGATAATATAATTTTAATATACATCTATATCATTTAATTTTGATTATTTTAATATGAAAAGAAAATTGAAACAACGTTCATGTGTATGTACGACCTATCGTCTCCATGAACGGTGTATTTCATCTCTTATCTCAAAATTTTATGGATTACTCTAAATAAATATATAATAAATATATATGTTATTAAAATAATGTTTTAAATTATTTAGATTATGAAATCATGATCTATGTAAGAGAAACAAAAAATAACAAGAGAGTTACTCAAATATGATATAATAAATATTAACAAGAGAGTGATAAGATGTTATAATGAAAGATTATTAACAAGAGTGATAAGATGTTATAAAAGGATCAAATATGATATAATAAATATTGATATGATTTTATAATAAGTTATTAACATTTTAAAAACCATTATAAAGTATTTTAGATGGTGTTCAACAAAAAATAGCACAAGGTAAGGGGATTTCTAGTCTCACTTTTATTTCTGTGAGACTTATGCCATATTCACCACTAATTTATTTTGTGTGGTGTATATACTACACTATTACATGTTATATCATGAATTTAATTTATTTAATGGTATTAAAATTTTCAATTGATGTTATTCTTTCATGTATCTAATGATTCAAAAGTTACTCAAGTAGTAAGGGATTCTGTCTCAATTTCATTTCATTGAGGCATATTGTAATGTTATAAATATAAATTATTTTATATGGTGTATACACTACAAATTTGAAATATAATATCACAAATACTTAATTATAAATTGTATTTTAAGTTTCAATTTGAACTATTTCTTCTAAGGGGGTTTGTATTAAGAGTTACCAAGTGGTAAAGAACTTCATAACTCAATTTCTTTTCATTGAGTTATATTACTTCCTCATTGTCGTTAATATTATATGATTATGTGTATAATGAATTTTGACTATTTATTTTTGTATTTCCACTTATTTTATGTGTATTTACATTTAATACACATAATCGATTAATTGGAAGATTCTCACTTAAACGTTATGGTCTTTTCAAGGGTTTATTTCACAATCTCATTTTATTCGGGATTGTTTACACTTGAATTCCCATTAAAGAAAATTATTTGATAATTGATTAATAAAAAATTTCATTTTATTATCCTCTGGTTATTAATGATATTTTTCAATTAATAGTACCATTTTCCCACTCTTTTGGTACTTAAAATGTTTTTAAGAAAATTCGACTTCATTTCTCTCTGGTCGGAAAGTTGTTTTCTTCTAAAAACCATGTTTTCTAAAAAGGTTTTCAAAAAGGTTTTTAACCTTTTAAAAATTATTTATCAAAGTTATTTTCACCCTTTAAATTTTTGTTATATTTTTAAAATTTTATTTCAAAGAAAGGGTTTTTCAAAAAAAATTAAACAAAAAAGATATTTTCCTCAAGAATGTTTTTAAATATATTTTTATTGTAATTCTATTCATCCATGGAACCAACCATTATTATTACTCCAATGCGTATATTTCATATTGATACCGTCATTATTCTTCCTTTGGATGGATTATAATTATTTTGACCAAGGATAGTATTGTCATTCATTTCCTCAAATCATTTTTGTACTCATTAACCTCCCCTTCAGTTATTCACTTTCCAGTGACCATTGAAAATTAAATTTCCCCTAAATATCCACATTGTTTATCATGGATATGTTTATTGCCTAAATTGTATACCATTTTTACATACAGTGTTTACTTTGAAAGTTATTTGATTATCTAGGGAAATATTGATAAATCCATATTCTTTACTCAATACATATATTTGACGAGACACATTATTCATTAATTAAATCGATTATTTGATAAATAAGGAATGATTTGGACTAGAAATGATGGGCAGGGACCAGACTTTATACAGCCCCTTGATGCATTGATAGGTTCTCACGAGACAAATCAGTTGGCCAAATTAAATGGGTTTCTACCTGTAGTTTTAAACCATCTTGAGAAAGGTTTTGATGATATAGGTTCTTATATACCTGAGACATGATGTCCAACAATTAATAATTGTCTTCATTGAGATTTCAGTTATTATTATTATTAACCATGATATTTCCATATGATAAAATCCCTGGATGAATTTCATTCTTAGTTTATTAATTAAATGACACTTTTTTTTCCAGTTATTTACCATTCCATATTGTCTACGCACTTCCTTCCCAGTTATTGATTAAATGAAATATTCTCAGTTATTTACCTTTCAATATAGTTTATTCATTATCTAGTTATTTAAATGGCATGTGTGTTAAGTTATTTACCTTTCCATATTGATTATTCTTATTGATTCCTTATTTCTTTTGCTCTACTTAACCCTTATTGAGAATTTGAGATCACCCTTATTTTTTTCCATTCTCTAGGAATCCATGAATTTTTCTATGACATATATGAAAAAACATTCCTGAGGGAATACATTTATTATAAAAAAATTATATTATAATTTGTGTATTCAATTGTAATACAAGACTCATGTATGTATCTAGTTTATCAAGACTAATAAATTGTTTAGTCCTTTGAGATGCAATTTTCTTGTATCTATGCCAATGTAATGGTAGTAGGTACTAGCTTCTGGCTTCTGGGGTTAGGTCACTATAGTTGGTATTAGATCAAGTTTAGCAGAAACCTTGAGAACTAGATTTAGGAAAACATAGATTAGCAAACACAACCTTATGATAGTCATTAAGAATAAGTATAGAGAAACATCTTAATGTTTTGGTAAGGTGGATATTACGTGGTCTTTCCTAGGAATACACCCCTGTCTGGATAGTATCATAGGTTTATTAGTTTAAGATTGAAGATAAGTTCAAAGGCTTAAACACCTATTTTTTAAATTTTATGTGATGAGAGTCTACTAATATTAAGGAAATTTTTAAATTATATGTTTTAGTGGAAAAGTTATTGAATAAATAATGCCTTTAAATTTTATAGACATAAGTTTAAAGGTATTGATAAACTTTAGGGTTGATATACAAATAAGATTATTAGACATTGTAAAAAAGGTTGTATTTAAAACCATAGCGAAAAGGTTATTTAGTGATTAAATTGCAAGGATGTCCATCATATTTTTGGGAACGTCATAAGAATTATATTTATATAGTTTATAAAAAGGACAACTTATATGATGAGTGACAACCCATCGTATCTAGAAAGTTGGTTGGGATTGAACCATGACTGAAGGAAGATAAGGGTTTCACGCCTACCACTGACATATGCGACGTCCTAGTTAATATGTCATTTTTTAGCTAAAAAATTTGATGAATAAATATTAATGATGAACTGATGGTATTAATTTTGAGGTTTAGATATTAGTTAATTATATTTGATAACTTGTGTTAACCATATTGGTTTAGAAAATAGTTAGAGACATATATAAAGACTTTTTTATGGATTTTATGATCCATTAAAGGTGAATTTTAGTACTTTAGGTATGATTTTTTTTAATATTAATTTCTTGGAGTAAAGGGATAAATTTGAAATTGATTGAAGCATAACCAAAGGAAGAAATTACATTTATGAAATAAAAATATATCAAGTAAGTATATTTTCTTATATTCTTAGGTAGTAAAATAATTACTCAACATCAGGAAAATGATATTGAAATAAAATATTATCTTAATACCTTAATTTTTTGTTGAATTGATGGTCTTTTAAATCATTACAGATTTATGTCTTTGAGGCACTCAACTTGTAGGATCGAAATAGTGATGTAGATGCTCAATTTACAAGAGAGGGGTGAATTGTACACTTTAAAAATTCCTTTGGAACCTTTAAAGTTAGTTAAGAATAACTATGTTTTCCTTGATAAAAGGAAAGGGCTAAGTTTAACTAAGTTAAACTAGGCAAATTCACAACACCTCTAACACCGAATGTAAACTTGGAAAGAGATTCCGAAAGTAGGTTCCGAAAATATGGTTCCGGAAATTGAATCTTAACAAAAGATTACAATATGAGATTCTACCTTAAAGCGTATAGAATCTAAATGAAACAGAGTACAAATAAGGAAGTATAAGAAAGTTATAATTTCCTTATAATACAAAATACAACGGAAAATAAACAAGTAGTAGAACTACTAGTAACAAGATATAAGTCTTTTAACCCAAAGAGAAGGGTATCCAACAACCTTAGATAAAGGTCCCTTGATTTATACTTTCAAGCAAGTCTGTCTTACCCACATCAGGGTAAGCCCTCGATATGAATATCAGAGTCTCTGTCTTGCTATCCCCGCAAGCCCTCAACTTCAAGGTAGTTGACAACCTCTGTCTTCCTCAGCAAGGAAGCCCTCGAACTTTAAGGTAGTCGGCACCTCTGTCTTCCTATCCCCGGAAGCCCTCGAATGTAATCACCAACATTCGGAATCGCACGAAGCTTTGAGAGTTAATAAGATCCTCTCTCTCTCTAGAAATCACTTCAAGTATGTAATCACATGAGTCGAAGATCAGTCAGCCTTTCAGCAGCGAGCTCTTTCAAATGAGCTTCTATTTATAGGTAAGGTCGGCTCCTTCTCCAACGGTCATATTTTCCTTAAAGATCGGAGGGACCTGTACACGTGTCACTTAGACAACGGTTAGTTTATAACAAAATAGACGACATTGTTTTATAACAAAACAAGTGTAACAGAATGTACGAAATCTTTTTAAAAACTAACTCAAAAGTTCGGAATGAAAAATTCGGAGTGAAGGTTCGGAGTGTAATGAAAATAATAAAGAGTAGACAAATTATAGAAGTGTAAGCAGAATAAAAGTTCGGAGTCTAACCAAAATATTTTTCAGAGTCTGAATTAATTCAGAGTGTATAAAACAAAGATAACCAGATTCTGTTTAATAGGTGAATTCGGAATGAGAATTCAGAATGAGAATTCGTCATCAGAATTCGTAATGAGAATTCTTCATCAGAATTCGTAATGAGAATTCTTCATCAGAATTCGTAATGAGAATTCCTCATCAGAATTCGTAATGAGAATTCCTCATCAGAATTCGGAATGAGAATTCGTCATCAGAATTCGTAATAAGAATTCGTTGTCGAATCTTCATAAGGATTCATATCCTGAGTCTGGAGTAGAACTTAGTCAGAGTTCGTATCCGAAATTCGGAATAAAACTTCCTTATAGTTCTTATCCAGAATTTGGATCCTAAAACAGAATGCTTCATATCAAAGTTTCAACGATTCCGAGAAACTAGAAATGAATCCGAATCTCATACTTAAGAAAAATATGGATGAAAAAATGATAAGGATGGTTTTTCTTATAAAAGCGCTTTTTCTTATAAAAGCAATTTTCCTTATAAAAGCAATTTTCCTTAAGAAAACAATTTTCCTTATGAAAGCAATTTTCCTTAAGAAAACAATTTTCCTAAAGGTAAGGTGTTTGTGATTTTCAAAACAAGAAGGAATGGAAAAGTCATAAGGAAAACCTTATTGACTCAACACAACTTTCCATTGATCATTCATTTTTTTGTGATAAATGACCTCATTTACTCTCTAAATATTTATGTTTTTCCTCCATGTCCATATCTTCACTTGAAACTAGTGTTATACCACTTAGAAACCTAATTATTTGTTATTTCATGCGACCTTTGTACTTCTGACTCTCTATTATCAAGAGGATGTTTTACCAACCCTTATCATGATGTGGGAGTTCAATGAAGGAATTTTTAAATGTCAAACCCTATATTACCAAGAACAAGTTTCAATTGCGAGGATGCAATTTATTTAAGGTGGAGAGAATGTAACATCTTGAAATTCTAAAATAAGTATATTGTATTTGATCGTGTCACTATGCCAAAATTTCTATTTAGCGGTGGTCTAAATCGCCGCTAAATCATTCTACGACGGTTTTGGAAAACTGTCGCTAAATCGTGTGTCGGGAAATAATTAGCGGCATTTTTTTAAAACCATCATATAACGATTTAGTTGCGGTTTTTTAGTGGCGGTTTAAACCGTCGCTCAATCGTTTTTTTTTTTATTTTCGTAATTTATTTATTATTTATTATTTATTATTACCATGCTCATGCCCATCTCTATGCACAAGTCCATGTCCATGAACATGCGCGCCCATGCCATATATAGAAATTCTGTGTTGGGTGTGATTTTAACCCATTACCTCTTGCTTATTCTCTAAAGACTTTACCACTCCAGTAGACTCTTCATGTGGTCAATAAATCAAATTTAATATACTTATATATATATATATTAATTGGAAAAACAAATAATACATAACAAATAGATACACACTAAATAATTATTAATCAATAATTATTAATTAATAATGATTAATCAACAATCAACAATTAATAATTAATAATTAATAAGTAATTAATAATATTTAATAATTACTAATTAAAAATTACTAATTAATAAATAGAATATAAATGAATAATAGATAAAGAAATATATAATATGGAAATAAATAGTAAATAAAAAATAGTAAATAAAAAATAGTAAATAATAAATAGTAAATAATCACTAACTTTACCTTTTTGTTTAATAAATTTTTGGAAGGATACGGGTTGGGTCACCAATTCATATCCCATATCATTTGGGTATAATATATAATATAGAATATATAATATATAATATATAATAGATAATACATAATATATAATACATAATATATAATATGTAATACATAATACATAATACATAATACATAATACATAATACATAATACATAATACATAATACATAATACATAATACATAATACATAATACATAATACATAATACATAATACATAATATATAATATATAACATATAATATATAAGTAATGTATAAATAATAAATTAATTAAAAAATAATTTAATATATGATAAATAAATAACAAATTAATAATAAATCAATAAATAATCGATAAATAAATAAATAGTAAATAAATAATACATAATAAATAAATAATAAATAATAAAGAATAAAGAATAAAGAATAAATAATAAATAATAAATAATAAATAGTAAATAATTAATAATTAATAATTAATAATTAATAATTAATAATTAATAATAACTAATAATTAATAATTGATCATTAAGAATTAAGAATTAAGAATTAATAATTAATAATGTATAAATAATTAATAAATTATTAAAAAAAAATTAATAAATTAAAAATTAATAAATAATAAATAATGAATATTGAATAAATAAATACTAAATAAATAAATAAATAATAAATAAATAATAAATGAATAATAGACTAATAATAAATTAATATTTATTAAATTAAAAATAAAATAATAAATAATAAATAATAAATAATAAATAATAAATAATAAAGAATAAAGAATAAAGAATAAAGAATAAAGAATAAAGAATAAAGAATAAAGAATAAAGAATAAAGAATAAAGAATAAAGAATAAAGAATAAAGAATAAAGAATAAAGAATAAAGAATAAAGAATAAAGAATAAAGAATAAAGAATAAATAAATAAATACATAAATAAATAAATAGATAAATAAATAAATAAATAAATAATAAATAATAAATAATAAATAAATAACAATTAATAATAACTAATAACTAATAACTAATAATTAATAATTAATAATTCTTAATTAACAATTACTAATTACTAATTAATATTTAATATTCAATATTCAATATTTAATAAATTATTAATAATAAATAAATAAATAAATAAATAAATAATAATTAATTAATAAATAATGAATAAAGAATAAATAAACAAATAAATAATAAATAAATAATAAATAAATAGTAAAATAATAGTAAATAAATAAATAATAATTAATTAATAAATTAAAAATAAATTAATAATTATTGTTTGCATAATTACTAAATTATAAATAAATAAATAAATAAATAAATTTACAAATAAATAAATAGATAATAGTAATTAATAAATAATAAATAGTAATGAATAAAGAATAAAGAATAAAGAATAAAGAATAAAGAATAAAGAATAAATAAATAAATACATAAATAAATAAATAGATAAATAAATAATAAATAATAAATAATAAATAATAAATAATAAATAATAAATAATAAATAATAAATAATAATTAATAACTAATAATTCTTAATTAATAATTAATAATTAATAATTATTAATTAATATTTAATATTCAATAATTAATATTTAATAAATAATTAATAATTAATTAATAGATAATTAATAAATAATTAATAAATAATTAATAAATAATTAATAAATAATTAATAAGTAATAAATAAAGAATAAATAAAGAATAAATAAATGAATGAATAATAAATGAATAATAAAATAATAATAAATAATTAATTAATAAATTAAAAATAAATTAATAATTAATGTGTACATAATAACTATATAATAAATAAATAAATAAATAAATAAGTAAATAAATAATAAATAATAGATAATAAATAAATAAATAATAATAATAATAAATAAATAAATAAATACTAAATAAATAAATAAATAACAAACAAACAAACAAACAAACAAATAATTAAATAAATCAATCAATCATAAAACATTAAGAACCTCTAAAACCCCTAAAAACACTAAAATGACCATAAAATCTAATTCAAGACTTCTTTCTCAGCACCACAATTGATCAAATTGAAGATCATGAAATGAGCTTCGATATGATATGTGGTATAGGGCGAACATACACCTAGATCGAAAGTTATAACCGTTTGAATTTTAAGAAATCGTGGTCTGCAACTAAAACCTCTGTTTTGGAGGCCTTCTGGGACTTTATGGAATAATAAAAAGTGGTACAATACTCAAAGAGTCTATACCTGACCCAAACGGTGTAGAAATCGTCACAAGCTTCGATTTGATATGTGGTATAACCCAAACGGACACCCAGATTAAAAGTTATGGTCGTTTGAAGTTTGAGTTCAATTTTTGACTTTTGAAATTTGAATATATATTTTTTCCTTTGATTATCAAATGATTTAATTCTCACTTGGTTTTATCTCATTTGATAACCTTCGATTTGACTGGTTGTGGAGCTAAAATGGACTCTCAGATCAGAAGTTATGGTTATTTGATGTCGAAGTCTGTTCTTCAACTTATTGAAGATTTGTTTTCAGTTTAAAAATATTATTAAATAATAATTATAAATATTTATTAATTAAAACATTATAAATAATTAAAATTATAAATAATAAACTATATTTGATTGTAAATAATAAATAATAGTAATAAATAAATAAATAATTTTATCATTTTTTTCTCAATTTCACAGTGATTTTTTTAGAAAATCACCGCTAAAAAAATTGTAAATTTTTTTGGAAGAAATTTTAAAATATTTATAAAAAATATTTTAAAAACATTTAGTAGCAGTTTTGAAAAACATCATGAAAAAACTGCCGCTAAAACACTGTTTTCTTGTAATGCGTGTATAACACATAGCACCAAATGTAGAAAGAAATATAATAACTTGAGACATTATGATATATTTGTATTTAGATAAATTCAATCATTCCAATAGCATATGTTACACAAAACCTTGAGCTTATCTTGTATTACACACAACATAAAGTTTAACTTTCTCTACATGGAATACTGAGGTTAGCTTGTATTACGCGCAACAACGACTTTATTCGATTTTAATTGAAAACTATTTTTTCATCTAAATAATTTATAATGTTAAATTATATTTTAAATTGGGTTTAAAGTAAAATTAGACCAATTATACATCTATTAATAAAATTTAGGTCATTTTAATCATTTTTATATTGAATTTTGATATAAAAACATTACAGTATTTTGATCATTTTTACTTTTAAAATTTGCTTTGTCATTACGTTTGGGGGATAAATTTTAAATTAATTTCTGCCACTTATGTGATTAGAATTTTGAGAAATGGATTCCATATTTGCAATCATAATAATTTATGATGTATAAAAATGTTAACTTAGTTTTTAAACAAAAATATTAGTGAAATCAATTAAAATTAATTATAGTGATTAAGGTAAAAATGAGTTTACTTAGTGGTTAAACATTAATATTAATGATCCAAATGACCTAGAAACTTGTCAAAAACCCATTGTATGGCCATAGTTAGACCATTTACCCTCTTTTATCGAATTTGGTTCATTATTAGAGGCATATTATATAAGGGATACCTCCCAATAGTGTTCACCTTTTTATATTTTCAAGAATGTCACTCTCCTCCACTATAAAAAGACACTCATCCCCCTTACTTCTTCACACATATCAATCCCTTTGGATCATCAAAACCCTACCCAGATAAGCTCCAAAAATCCATCATATCATCCTAGAATCCTCACTTTGGGTAGAAAGTGAACCAAATAAGTCGTTTGGTGCAACCCAAAGAAGTCATTTGGTGTAAACCAAAAAGAGTTACTCAAAGAAGAGACAACGTTCTTCACTGAGCACTTTTGTTTTATTTCTTTATGCACCCCTTAAATTATTATTTTATCTTTATTATATAATAAATTCAGTATAATAAATATACTTAGATTTTTTTATCTTAATTGTAAGACCTAAAACTTCACACACTTCCAACAAATGGGATGCACAATCATCGTTTGTGTGTACGACTGACCACCACCTCAAGAACCAATGTCGTTCACTCTTCCATTACCACCTTTCAGGGTTAGGAATAATGATTAATTTATAGTTTATATATGATATATATTATATTTATAATGTATTTATTATTATTTAATTTTTATATAACACGTACCTTTATGCTTTCCATTTAGTGGGAATATAATAATATCGTTTGTGGACGTGTTGACTAATGCCTCCTTAAAGCGATGTGATTCACTCACACTTTGCATAGAATGTATTAAGGATGGTTTTAATAAAAATATGTGATATATATGACATAAAAATGATACTTGAATTATAATATACATATATATCATTTACTTTTTATTCTTTTAGTATGGCAAGAAAATTGAAACAACGTTCATGTATATGTACGATCTACCGTCTTAATGAATGGTGTATTTCATTTCCTATCTCCAAATTTTATAAATTATTATAAATACATATATAATAAATTTATATGATATTAAAATCATGTTTTAAATTTTTTATATGATTAAAGCATGATCGATGTAAGAGAAACAAAAAATAACAAGTCGAAACATACTTGAAAAACAAGGTAATTAACACCCGAAACAGTGAAAATAATGAAAGATTATTAACAAGCATGTGATAAGATGTTATAAAAGGATAATATATGATATAATAAATATTAATATGGTTCTGTAATTTTTATTAATATGTTTAAAACCATTATACAGGAGGTTAAATGACATTCAACAAAAAGGAGCGTAAGGCAAGGGGATTTATAGTCTCACTTTTATTTCTGTGAGACTTATACCATATTCACCACTCATTTCTTTTGTGTGGTGTATATAATTCACTATTACATGTTATATAATGAATTTAATTTATTTAATGGTATTCAAAGTTTCAATTGATGTTATTATTTCATGGATCTCATGATTCAAAAGTTAGCCAAGCACTAAGGGATTTTGTCTCAATTTCATTTCATTAAGGAATATTGTAATTTTGTACACCTAAATTATTTTATATGGTGTATAAACTTCCAATTTGACATTTAATATCATGAATAATTCATTATTCATGTTATTTTAAGTTTCAATTTGAATTATTTCATCTAAGGGGATTTAAATTAAGAGTTACCAAGTGGTAAAGAATTTCGTAACTCAATTTCCTTTCATTGAGTTATATTACTTCCTCGTTGTCATTAACATTATATGATTATGTGTATAATGAATTTTTACTATATATTGTTTTATTTCTAGTTATTGTTTTTGGATTTATATTTGATATACATAATTTATTTATTGGTTGATTCTCACTTTAACATTATGGTCTTTTCAAGGGTTTACTTCACAATATCATTTTATTCCGGATTATTTACACTTGAATTTCAATTAAAGGAAATTATTTGAGAATTTATTGATAAAAAATTTAATTTTCTTATCATATGGTTATTAATTATCTCTTTTAAGTAATATTACTATTTTCTCACTCTTTGGTACTTAAAATGTTTTAGAAAATGTTTTCAAGAAAATCTGACTTCATTTCTCTCTTCAGTTGGAAACTTGTTTTCTTCTAAAAACCATGTTTTATAAAAAGGTTTTCAATTTTTTTAACATTTTCAAAATGATTTATAAAAGGTATTTACACCCTTTAAAAAATGTTTTATGTTTTTTAAAATTTATTTTTAAAGAAAATGTTTTTCAAAATAGAAAGGATATTTTCTTTAAGAATGTTTTTAAAGATATTTTTATTGTATTTCTATTCATCCATTACACAAACCTTTATTCTTACTACAATGGGTATATGTCATATGAATGACATCCTTATTATTCCTCTAGATGGATGATGATTATTTTGACCAAGGGTAGTATTGTTATTGACTTCCTTGAATCATTTTTGTAGTCATTAACCTTACCTTGAGTTATTCACTTTCTAGTGACCATTGGAAATTAAATTTCCCATAAATATCCACATTTTTTATCATGTATATTATTATTTTCTAAATTGCATACCATTTTTACATATGGTTTTTACTTTGAAAATTATTCGATTATCTGGGGAGGTATTGATAAATCCATATTCTTTACTCAATACAGATATTTGATGTGGCACATTGTTCATCAATTAAATCAATTATTCAATATATGTGGAATTATTTAGACTGGTAGTGATGAGTGGGGCATAAAATTTATATATCCCCTCGATGCACTGATAGGTTCTCATGAGACAAATCAATCGGCCAAATTAAAGGGGTTTCTACCTATAGTTTTAAATTGTCCTGTGAAAGGTCTTGATAGTATAGGTTTTCATGTGCCTTAGACATGACATCCAATAATTAAGAATTGCCTTCATTGATATTTTAGTTATTATTATTATTATTATACATGATATTTTCATATGATAAAATCTATGGATGCATTTCATTCTCAGTGTATTGATTAAATGGAATGTGTTTTCAGTTATATATCTTGCCATATTTTTTACACACTTTCTTCTCAATTATTGATTAAATGGAATGTGTTATCAGTTATTTACCTTGTCATATTATTTATTCCTTATCTAGTTATTTAAATGGTATGTGCGTTTAGTTATATACCTTTCTATATTGATAATTATCATTGATTCATTATTTTTTCCATTTTACTTAACCCTTACTGAGCATTTGAGTTGTCACCCCCTGACCATGGTTTTTATTTTATTTTATTCTTCTCTTGATGTTGGATATTTTTATCAAGGTTCAAGTTGAGTTCCCAACTTTAATTTTTGAGTTTTGGGGTTTCTAGGTGGCTTTTTTGCATGCGTACAGTTTGTGTGCACGATTTGAGGGTAAAGCGTGCAGACATTAAGGATAAGGCTACTTCTAGTTCATTTCCTTCTTGTATGTTTTTCTTTTCTTGGATTGCACATGATTTGGGACAAAGCATGAGAGTCTTAGGATAAATGTGTGACTCTTGGGTGGTTTTAGGGACATGGCGCATGACTTACGCATGGTTAGGAGAAACCTTGCGGCAAGCGTGCTGGAGACTCTACAATTTAAAAGATCCAAATCATATGATTGACGTATGGTTTCCCAAACCATGTAGCCAAATCATGTGGGGTTCCCATCTTCTCCAGTAGGGTGTGCACTGTTGATTCATAGTTTGGAAAATCATGTGTCCAAAATGTGTGACTTATCAATTTCATTAAAACGTATGAAATTCGCCTTTTTTCCCTCTTTGTGTTTTAACCTCAAAATCCTCCTCTATTCTCCCCCTCATTCATGTGGTCCTAGGGGAGACTTAGGAGACTTTATCCTTCCCCCCTTCTTGGATTTTTGGTTCTCCTATCTCAATATATTGGTGGATTCTTCCTTAGGTAAGCTTCAATCTGCTTCTTCTCTTCTATTATTCTTATTTCTTCTTATTTCTTGGATTGGTTTATCTTTGGATGAATCCTAGGGTGAGGGTTGGCTAATGTTGGGTGTTTTATTTGATCCTAGGGTGTGTATATTGTCCCTTGATCCTTGTTCTTCCTTCTATGAGGGTTTTGTTTCATCTGCACGTCATTGATGTAGGTGCTTCCTTTATTTTCCTTTCCAAAACATGCAATTTATGCTTGGGTGTTTCCAATTTTCTTTTAAAATGTGTTAATCATGATTGTGGTGTGTTAGAATAAATTTTTGTGGTGTTTCCATAATGTAAATTTGATATAAATGGGGTTTTAAAGGGTTTTCCTAAATATGAATATGTATACATGTATGCGAAGTGTTCGATGAAATTCTAATTGGATTTTTTAAATGAATTTGGTTATTTCAAGAGTATGTTTAGACTTGGTTATGTTTTGTTGGATTGGGTTTTTTTTGAATTGAGTCGCGTGCATGAGTTGTAGTGCTTTTTGTTGATTGGTGCTATGTGTGTATTGTAAGAGATGGATCTTGAATTGGGTTTAGGGTAATCTTATGATTTACTAAGTATATGACATTGAATGTGGGAATATCCATAGGTTCAAGGGGTGCACCTATAGATAGACACACATATGAAGATGGTCTTTCATAAAGAAAATATGGATTTCCAAAATGCTTTCCCCCCTTCCCTCTTCCATTTTCTAGTCCACCTCTTCCACAAATGATTCTTCAAAAAATCCATTGGTTCCTAAATGGTTCTTTGGTCTCTAAATGATTTGGAAATTGGTTTTCAAAGGCATATTTCAAATGTGGTTTCTAAATATTGTCTTGTTTGGTACCTTGAAACATGGTTGGTAAACCAGTGACTCAAAAGGCCCATTTGGCATCTTCTAGGTATGAGTGTGGTTTCACCCTAGTTTTGGAAGTGGTTTGGAAATGGATTTGGATTGGAAGTGTTAAAGTCTTGGTTGGTACCTTGTAATGTTTTGGAAAATTGTTTTCAAAGTAACATGATGCGTATGCCCAATTGGAACTTGTGTGTGGCTTGATGTGTGATGAGAACCTCTATGGTGGAACCTCTAAGGATAGGGTCATCACATAAGTGTTGTCAGTGTTTGAGTTAGAAAAGTGTGGTGGCTATGGGTTTTAGTTTGATCCATGCATGTGAGGAATACCCCACTCACCACGTACTATTATTATGGGATTCTTGGGAATTATCTAGAAGGTTGAGTGATAGTTTCTTATCAAGCTTGATTAGATGGGTTGATATCCCCTGGATTTGCTAATAATCTAGGTGGGATGTGCCATTAGATTGGATATTTTAGAGCAGCTAGTTGATTATTGACTATGGAGTTGCACCATATACTGACAGGTGAGTCTGAACTGAGTACATCCATGGATTTCTTCAAGAGATGTTTAGAAAATTCCCATGATTATCTATATGTATGTGCATGTTTTACTTTGCCACATTTTGGTTGTCTGCACTGCCAGTATTTTCTTGCCTTTTTGTTCCCTTTATTTTCAGTGTAGCCTTTTATTCTCATGCCTTGGTCCCTTGTTCAAGTTTTTATTTGATAAACTGGGGTTTGGAATGGAAAACTATTAAAAAAAAGAAATTTTTGTTTTGTTCTTTAAAATGATAAAACCTTATTTTCATTAATGTATTTCAAACTTGTGTTCTTGGACTATTTTGGGAAATTAAATGTATAGACTCTATGGTAATTACCTACTGAGCTATTTATACTCAGACCCTACTTGTGCCACTCGGTGTTGGTATACCTGAGGTGTTTTGTAGGTCTAAGTTTATAGTTCAGTTTTTAAGTAGAGAAGGCTGGTCTTGTTGGATGATGGTGACTAAGAGGTCACGTGGAGGCCGTTCCATTCTGATTTGGTTTAGTTTTGTGTTTAGTTTTATTTTTTCTCTTCTACTATTTTATATAGATAAGTTATATATTTATTTAAGTTTAGTTATTATATTTCTTACTGCATACTCCATTTGGTTCTTTGATATTGGTGTTTTATTGGACGAAATCATTCCCACTTGATTTATCTTTGATGCTCGACATGAGTCTCCCACCCAGGAGGATCGAGAACACCTCTCGGGTGAGATTACCCAACCAGGATCCAAGTATCACTGAGAGGGGGAGGGGGTAAATTAATGATGTCTTTTTTCTTTTATGTTTCCTTACTTATGAAGCAACCTTCACCTCATCTTAAAGATTTCTTTACCTACTGAAAACAAATCAAAAACACAACCACATGAACATAAGAATTTATAAGTTTCACTACTCAACAAGAGTATCTAGTCCTTGGAATGGTTCATAAATAATCTAATACCACATAATCCACTAGAAAACAATCCTTTTTTTGTGGAATATAATGAGTAGGATATTCCCTTACACTCATGTAACACTATATTCAATACAATAGTGCTTGTGATTCAAGTAGCATGAAATGATGTAAAATAATTTTTGTAACAAACATGTTATGGTGCTTCTTGATCAAATTTCAAAAATATTATCTTTCAAAATAATTCTTCAATTTCTTACTCAGAATCTAGTAAGAACTTCCTGAACTTCATAATGATACTTAGTCTGATACCTTAGTCCGATTTCCAAGTTTGATTACTCACAACGAAAATCCCACTTTTCAGCGTATTGTTAGTTTGTAGAAATTACTTTCAAAAACATTTTAGTCCCTTTGGAAACTTCCTTGTACCCATCGTGAATTGTCTTGTATCCTATGCAGACTACCTTGCATCGCGTTGCGTGAGTTTTTCACAAACAATATTCTTCTTCTGCTAACCTCCCCTGCTTCCCTGACACCTAATTATTCCATGGACCGCCCCTACTTCACGAACAAATGATTATTTTTCATACCACCTATGCTACATGGTCCCTTTTCTATTTTCAGGCTACAGAGCCCTACAAAACTCCTGTGGAAAAATTCCTCCTTTGTAGAATCTTTCCCATATAAACACTTATCCTTCACCGAATTCTCCCTCACAAACTCTTTCAGACTTATCCAAATTCTTCTAGCAACAATGATATTGTCTAATAAAAATTTATCTACTTAATGATTTCATTAGGGGTCTTTATATAGTATAATAAGATCAGTAAAACCTCCTAATTGGAATTACCCTAAACTTCAATGCAATATAACCTTCACCGCATACTACTATGCGGTCCGCATACCGTTTTTCTCCTTTACGGAAGCTGATGTCATCCACAAAGAAAAATAATTTACAGAAGGAAAAATAAACACCTCATTCCACAAACGACATGAGTCCCATAAACTTTAAGTATCCCGTGAATTATTTTCTCTACACTATCCGCGTAGTGCACTTTACTGTCCACATAACACTATTATAAGGAAACCTTCCTTTATTGATTTTCCTTCACCATTCCATGTACCACCTATGAAATCTATAAACTGTGTTTCGAGATATGTGAATTGCATTCTACGGTATCCTTTGCATAAAACCTTACTTTTCCATAAAATAAACTCCTGATTTTGAGGCCCAACAATTTGTAAAACACTAGGAAATGTTGCCACCTTAAAAATATGGTCTTGGAACTCCAACCATACCGATTCATGGTCTTCTATCATTTTCAACAAACAAAAATTGATTAATTGTTAAAGCTTCAACCATATTCAACCTAAATTCACTTCATTCCAAAACCGCTTGATTGATTTTATCACGAACCCCATCTATCGTGATATTTAAACTTTGATCGATCACCTTTAGCATCATCAGTTTTTTTAAGTAAAGTATTGTAACTTCTCTTTCTTCCAATAACATCTTTCTTTCTTAATCAAATGGACTTTATTAAGAATTTTGTGTCTAATTTCCTGAGCATGATAGTCATTCTGATCATCCACTTTTACAAAGTGAGGTGATTTATTTTCTTCTTAAACTTCCTTGAAAACAAATGATAATACATGAATATGATAATATTCCTTACTAGCTTAGTGCTAACAATCTCCCCCTTTGGATTTTATTAACAACCAAGATTCATAAATCACTAAAATTTTTAACCTCAAGTAATGGATTACTCATCAACAATTCCAAGCCTACATGAGTTAACTATTTGTAGGAAACAAAAATTATTGATAGAAAAAACCATGCTATCCAAAATTAGTCAATCATGAAACACTTCTCCATCTTTCTTCCTTATCTTTCTTCCTCAGATTTTTTCCTCATCTTTTCTCCACTTCTACAACTTACCTACAATACAAAAATTTTCATTCCTACAACCCCTCCAACAAATAATTAGGATAGTTCACACACTTACATGATGGATTAACAACTTACCCACAACTCTCCCTTTATGCATGCTTATATAAGGATATATTTATGAAACAAACCCCATTGATAAAACTATCCAAATGTAAGATGAGAGAGGGTATATATACACACACATCAACCTTTATGAGAAAGAGGTTGGACACCCATGTTCAACCTCAATTTATAAAATGGTTCCTTTGGTAAAGGTTTTGTGAACATGTTAATAACTTGTTCTGATGTAAGAATATACTCTAGCTTTAATTCATTACTTTCCACATTCTTTTTGATGAAATGATATTTGATATCAATATTTTTTGAACGATAATTTTGTACCAAATTCCTTATAAGATTGATTTCACTTTTATTATTACATCCCAAGAGCAAAGTTAACTTTACTTTAGAAAGTCTTCCAACTAAGTTTTCTTCCACATAAGTTGGGTAACATCTTGAGTGGAAGCAATATAATTAGCTTCATCCATGCTAAGAGTTACTGAATTCTGTTTCTTTATATTCTAACTAACACAAATTTCCCCCAGAAAGAAAACTCCACCTAATGTGGATATTCTTTTATCAATATTTCCTTCCCAATCAGCATCTGAATACCCAAACAAGTCAATACTTTCTGAGCTATCATACCTGATTCTAAAATTTATTGTGCCTTTGATATATCTGATAATTATTTTTCCAGAAATTAATTATGATTCTTTAGGAGCACTCTGAAATCTTTCACATAAGGTAACAACATGAACAATGTAGGGTCTTGAGGTAGTAAAATATAGAAAAATTCCAATCAGCTTTTGAAACTCTTTCTAATCAACTTTCTTGCCTTATACATCTTTAGACAACTTGATTCCCACTAAAATTAGTTTAGAAAATGGTTTTTAATTTTCCATGCTAAACTTCTTAAGAAGTTCCTTAGGATACTTTTCTTGAGAAAGAAAAATGCGTTTCTTATTTTGTAAGATTTACAACCCAAGAAAGTATTTAATTTCCCCCAACATGGACATCTCAAACAACTTTTTCATCTCTTTAGAAAATATTTCACAAGTTCTTTCATCATTCTCAGAAAAGATAATATCATCCACATAAACAATTACAATGAGGGAAAACACATGACTTTCCTTGATGAAACGATTACTATCAACTCTTACTTTCTTAAAATTCATCTTTCTCAAGTAAGTATCCAATTTGGAATACCATGATCTCAGAGCCTATTTTATCCCATACAAATATTTCTCTACCTTACACACATAACTTTAATATTTCTCAATAATAAAGCCTCATGGTTGTTCAATGTAAACTTCCTCATCAAGATTACCATTTAAAAATGCTGATTTCACATCCATTTGAAAATTTTTGTAGCTTTTCTATACAGTAATTGCAGGAAAGATTCTGATTGTTTCTAACCCTACCAATGGATAAAAAGTATCATCAAAATCAATAACTTCAATCTATGAGTAACCTTTGCACAATAATCTTGCCTTGTTCCTTATCACTTCTCCTTCTTCATTCAACTTGTTCCAGAAAACCCATTTTGTACTAATAATTTTTTTGTTATCTAACTTGGGTACAAGTTCCAAAGTATCATTATTTTATATCTAATCAAGTTCTTCATTCATAGCCTAAACCCATTCTAGATGCTCAAAAGATTCATTCACATCATTTGGTTCGACTTTTGAATACAAATAAGTGCATGTAATAACTTTTGATGTTCTTCTTGTTTGAACCTTCTGATGTTGATCACCAATAATGTTCTAATCCTCCACTTGATTCCTTATAATAGGACTAGTTATGTGAGTTTCATAATCATTAATTGAAATGGATGATTTCAATTCTTCTTCTTGAGTAGGATTACCACTTTTGACATCCTTATCAGAATTGTTAACAAAACTTTTCTTATCCTGCTCAATTTCCTTATTAGCATAAGTCTATTTTTATTCCTTAATAGTTTTGACAACTTTCACATCAACAGAATCAAAAATTATTCTTATTTATTTTTTGAAAAATTTGCATCCTCTTCCTTCTAGAGCATAACTAAGAAATATTCCATCTTCACTCTTTGCTAAAACTTTCTCAGGTTTCTACCTTTCTTCTTTATAACGCATAGAATCCTAAAAAACTCTTAAGTGTTTGAAACTTAGTGTTTTATCATAAAACATTTAATATGGATTAATATATGATATTAGCCTATAGAAATATTGTTTTTGGATATACACTATAGTACTCATGTCTTTCACCCAATAATAACGAGAAAGATCATGTTCAAGTAACATAGTTCTCCCCATTTCCACTAGAATTCTATTATTTATTTTAGAAACCCCATTTTGTTGTGGTGTGCATGGTGAATTGAAATAATACCGAATTACATTCTTCTTAATATAATCATCAAATTATTCATTCTTATATTCACCACCATTGTTAGTTCTCAACTTCTTTACTGAATACTCACATTCCTTCTCAGCTTTCCTCCTGAAACTTTTAAACAATTTTCAGAGCATCTGACTTATGTTTCATATACATAACACATGTAATGTGAGTAAAGTTATAAATGAAAGTGATGAATTACTTATCTCTATTATTTTATTTTTTTCTCATTATCCCATAGATGTCGGAATGAATAAGTTCCATGGGTTATTTTGAACAAATATCAACTTTATTATGCTCTGAGTTTGTAATTTTTTCTTTCTGAAAAATAGTGCAACACCAATCTATTCTTCTAAAAATATCAGGAACACCACATGCACTATATTGATTTGATATCTTTCTCATGTTTCTTTGACACATGTTTCTTATCTTTTTATTCCACAACTGTTTTTTCTACCATACCTAAGTAATAATAGTTTTGTATTTCACCAACTTGGAACAAGTTTCCTTTTGTACGCTATCCTCTTGTAACCATCTTTCCATTTTCCTCACTTCACAAAAAAACCTATCTTTTCTGAAGATAACTTTTTTAACCTCATCACAAAGTTTCTAAACACTCAACAGGTTGTGTTTCATCCCATCAACATATAAATTTTTCTTGGATTTCATCTTTTCTTTCCCAATGATGGCTGATCCAACACCTTTGATTCTCAGAGATTCATTACTTCCGAATGTCATCATTCTTTCTTTGAATTCTTTCACATTATTAAAAAAATTTAAGTCTCTAATTGTATGAGAATACCACCCACTATAAAAAATCCAAGGTTGTTCTCCTTTTATAGCTTTCAAAGCAGTTTCAACAAAAAGATCTTTTTTCTCCCTTTTCTTTATTCACCTCTAGATTATGAGAATTGTTAAGAATATTTTGTTGTGATTTTAACAAAACAAGACAACCCTTAGCAATATTTTCTAGTTGTTCACATCTTTTGAAAATAGTTTCTAGGGGTTGGAACCTATTCTCAATTTTCACACCAACCTTCTTGGGTTTCTTCTAAACTTCTTTCTCAGACTTCTTTTAAGAGGATTAAATCCCCCTCAAACCTTGTCTTCCATAACCTATGGAATAATAATAATATTGTTGGTTGAACCAATACATATTTTCCGTATGTCCGAATCCACCATAATATCAAAATTATCCATAGAAAGAGTATTTTCCTCTGAATTTTTTGGATTGATTGGTGTTGTAAGTATATTTCTAAACAAACTTCTTAACAGAACTTTGTTGAAAACAAACCTTTATATTTTCAACTAAAACATTATTTTTTATCTTAGTTTTCTTTTTAGAATCATCAAAACTAGAAGTAATTTAAACTTTTACAAAATCTAAAGGTTTATAGATTTCAGACTCAGATTTTTTAGAAACTTCTGAATTCTCCACTTTTTAAATCTTGGTTACATAAATAACTTTCCTAACTTTCTTCTTCTTAAGAACAATTTTAGATTTCTTCTCAAACTTTTAATATAACTTTTGTTGATCCTTATTAGGTTCCTCCTTATGAGAATTTTCACCAAATTTAGATATAGATTTTTTGAAACTTATATCTCTCTATTCATCTTTATAAAGTTTTTGTTCGACAAGTTCTAACTCTTCTAATTTTTCCTTTAGCTTTACTTATAGATATTCATTATGATTCTTTTCTTACTCAATATACTTTTTCAAATCATCAATATCTTTTATCATCTTGAATTTATCATCAGTAAAACCTTATTTATTATTTGTGAATATTTTTCATTCTTTAGTTTTCTGATTTCTTTCTCTTGTCTTCTAATCTTTCTCAGACACTCTTTCAATTCTTCTTTAAGATGAAAATATAATTGAGTTTATTCTTATTCTTCAGAACTACTGCTTCTAAACTCTTCATTATTCACTATTATAATAAAAGTATTCTCTCAAGCCTTTTCAAAAGATTTTTCATATTTAGATTCACTTTCTTCTTCTTCACCACCTTTAGATAAGAAACTTATTCTTTTGGATTTGAATAATTTTTTATCTTTCCCTTTGGAAAAATATTTATCCTTATCACCCTATTTCTTCCATGACCTTCTTGGTCTTCTTTCTTAATCACTATTCTTTTCTTTCTTTCTTTGAGGAAAATTAGCCACAAAGTGCCCAATGACTCCACATTCAAAACACTTCAAGGGAAATTTCCCTTTATATTTACTTATACCACTTCTCACATTTTTAGAAAACAAGGATAATATATCATCAAGATTTTTACATACCTCATTTTATGAGTTAGAGTCAGCAACATCATTTTCCTCAAGAACCTTCTTAAACTTTTCTTTATAGGTGGATTTGAAAGACATTTCTCTACCATATTTTGTTTTGTTCTTCATAATCTTCTACCTTATCATTTCACAAGTCATGAGAGTGCTATACAAATCATCCATAGATAATATTTTAGTGTCTCTATCTTTTAATGAATAAAATTTAGCATCAAACTTGTCAGGAATAATTATTAATACATTTTCAAAAACTGTATAATCCTCTAGATTTTTACCAAGACATATGATAGTGCTTACAATGTCATTTACCCTGGTAAAGAAGTCCCCAACAGATTCATAATCACCCATTTTCAAATATTCATACTTCAATCTCCAAATTTTTAGTTTTTCCTTATTCACTTTTTTATTTCCTTTATATATGTTTTTCAGCTTATCCTAGATAACTTTAACTGTGGAAACACTTTTTACTCTTAAAAACTCACTTTCATAAAGTGATGAGTGTAAAGCATTTTTAAATCTTCCATCATTCTCAAGATTCTTTTTATCATCAGGTGTAAGAGGAACCACATCATCAATAGGAGGAAATATATCTGTTGTAGCTTCAAGAACATCATACCCAAGAGTCATAAGATAAGGAATCATTCTATCTTTCTAGATATGATAGTTATTTCTATCAAAGATCGAAATCCTCTTAATGTTCATGCAATTCATATTCTCCATCACAACTTCTTTTCAAAACTTCATCAAAGAACAAACAAAGGGAACCTTTCCTTTAATACCAATTCAGATTTCCCATCCATGATTCAAGTATCACTAAGAGGGGGAGGGTTTGAATATGTGATGTCTTTTTTTCTTTTATGTTTCCTTACTTATGAAACAACCTTCTCCTCCTATTAAATATTTCTTTCTCTACTGAAAACAAATCAAAAACACAACCACAAGAACACAAGAATTTATAAGGTTCACTAATCAACAAGAGTATCTAGTCCTTGGTATGGTTCATAAATAATCCAATACCACACAATCCAGTAGAAAAAAATCCTTTTATATGGAATATAACGAGTAAGATATTCCATTACAATAATTTATAACTATGTTCAATATTATAGTGCATGTACTTCAAGTAGCACAAAATAATGTAAAATAATTTATGTAACAAACATGTTACGATGATTCTTGATCAACTTTCACAAATATGTTATTTTAAAATAATTCTTCAATTTATTACCCAGAAGTTGTTAAGAACTTCTTGAACTTTGTAATGATACTCAGTTTGATACCTCAGTCCAATTTCCAAGTCTAATTGCTCACAACAAAAATACCACTTTTCAACATACTATTAGTTTGTATAAATTGAGTTTAAAAACTATTTTAGACCCTTTGTAAACTTCTTTGTACCCATCATGAACTATCTTATATCCTCAGTAGATTGCCTTGAACCATGTGGCATGCGAGCTTCATGGACAACCTTCTTCTTCTGTGGACCTCCCCTACTTTATGGACGCCTGATTTTTCCGCAGACCTCCCCTACTTTGCGGATGGATGATTCTTACATGTACCACCTATGCTATGTGGTGCCTTTTTTTCCTTTTCAGGCTATAGAGCCCTAAAAAACCCCTTATGTGGATAACTTACTCTTTCACAAAATATTTCCTCCATGAACACTTATCCCTTATGGATTTCTCCCTCACGATCTCTTTTGGACTTACCTGAATTCTTCTAGAATCAATGATCTCTTCTAATAAAATTCACTCTACTTAATGACCACATTAGGGGTATTTATATAGGCAAATAAGATATGTAAATTTGTTAATCCAAATTACCCGAAACTTCAATGTGTTATAGCCTTCACCGCATACTACTATGTGGTTTTCATACCGCCTTTCTCTTTTGTGGAGGCTAATGTCATCCGAAAAGAAAAATACTTTACAGTAGGTAAAATCAATTCCTCATTCTAAAAATGACATGCCCCCTCAAACTATTTTTCCTACATGGTCCGCATAGGGTGATTCGCGGTCTTCATAACACTACTATGCAGAAACCTTCCTTTACCAAATTTCCTTCACCATTCTGCATACCTCCTATGCAGCCTGTAAAATATGATTCATGGTCCGCAAACAATATTCTATATAATCATTTGAAGAAAAACTTTCTTTTACATAAAACAAACTCCTGATTTTGAGACCCAAAAACTTTTCAAACACTGGGAAACATCACCACCTTAAAAATCTGGTTCAGTAACTCCAACCATACTGATTCACGGTCATATGACATTGTCAACAAAAAAAATTGATTCATAATTAAAGCTTCAACCATCTTCAACCTAAATTCATTTCATTCCAAAACCACTCAATTTCTTTTATCAGGAACCCCATCTGTCATGATATTTAACCTTTGATTGAGCACCTTTAGTATCGTTATATTTTCTGTGGAAAACATTTGTAACCTCCCTATCTTTTAGAAACATATTTATTTCCTAATAAAATGGACTTTCTTAAGAATTGTGAGTATGATTTTCTGAACACAATAGTCAGTCTGATCATCCAATTTTACAAAGTGAGGTGATTTATTTTCTTCTTAAACTTCCTTGAAAATAAAATAAAATACCTGAATATGATAATATTCCTTATCAATCTGGTCCTAACATCAGGCTGTTTCACAGGCTAGGTCGAGTGTCAGGTTGGATAGCAGCCCGACCTAGTTCATGAAAAAATGGTATCAGAGAATCCCTTTGTTATTTGGGGTGTCAGGTAGACTGAATATTGGGACTGTTAGGACTCAATAGTTAGGTATGATAAGGACATCATGTTCCCTTTCTCATTTTTAGCCTTGAGTTTCCCGGGGAAGTTTGGGATTCTAGACTTTTATTTCAGTTTTTGGGTGCATGGATGGGGAATGACAATAGAGGTAAACTAGTCTTACATGGTGGGTTATGTGGAGTAGTGACCCATGTGAATCTTGAGTGCCTGGTGCAAGATCCTCCTAGTGGTTGGTGATTACTTGTGGAACTATCTACTAAACCATGTCATCGAGTTTTGCATCGTCACTAGTTCCCCATTCCAGGTGTTTGGTGTGAGTTGTATTTTGATATGATTTTGGCTAGTGTGGGTTGATTTTGAAATAGAAAATGATTTTTAGAAAAGGGTTTTCAAAAAGAAGATGGTTTCATTGTTCAATTTTGTTTTTAAATTGGGATTTTGTGTTTGGGTTCTAAAAGTGTCCATGAAATTAAATGGTGTGGATTTTTGGAACAGAAATGGTGGTTTTTTTAGGAAATAGGATTTTGGCTTTATTTTGTGGTGTTTGGCTTGTAATCTGGATGTTTTGGGTTGGGATGTTCTTTTTTTTAAGTTTAGTTTGATGTTTATTTGTTTTTTTCTTCTATGTTATTTAGATTATTCTACCCAAAATGTTCCCAAGGGTTTCCAGTGAGTCTCATTTAGCTTTTGGCCCTGCTCAAACTCCTAGTGGGGTGGAATATTTGGGATTCTTATTGGTTGTTTCCTATCTTCCATGGTGATTGAGGTTTTTTAGGGGATGGATGATGCCTTTAGTAAGTTAAATGTTTCTTTTGATTATTGGGAACTCCTCAAGACATGAGAGTGTGTGCTATTCTGGGTTCATTTGAAGGTTCGGTTTTGGATCCATGGAAGATGATCCTCTCATCATCATTGTAAGTTGGGATGAAGTGGGAAGTGTTTAAGACCACTTTTATCCAATGGTTCATACCTGAGAATGTGAAGCTGAGGAAAGAGGCAGAGCTATTGGGTGTTTAGAAAGGACAGGAGATGGTGATGGCCTATGTTGAATGATTCAAAGAGATGGTTTCTTTTTTCCTCAGAGATAAAATCATAGTATCAGTTAAAATATCTTCTATTAATTTGGTTTCTTCATCTAAAGATCAAGGATAAAGTACTTTCATCCAGGTAAGCTCAGTTCAGGAATATCTTGGATGAAGTGCTGCTAACCGAGTTGTAGTTGGTGACAATTGGTGATCTGGTTTCTTTTGGTGCCCATGAAGGTTCTGCATCTAGTGAGAAGTGTGTTCTAGAGGAACCTATTCTTGTGGGATATTCTTTATCGGTTATCACTTCTCGTTCATTGTAATGTTTGTTCATGTACTTATAATGTGGTTAGTTATGAAATTTGAAGACATCTTATCATAATTCTCCGAAGGCTTGCTATCAATGTGTATATTTGGTTCACTTAGAGGAGTTCTGTAGGCAGAGTTATCAAAAGAATAAGTCTCAGTCATAGGCTATCATCTCCTGACTGTGGATAAAAAGATGATTCAAGATATTAGGGATCCATCCATAGGCCTCAGAGTGAAGTTTCTCACGCAGTCAGGAATCTATGAGGATGTGGGGAGCCTTGGTTCAACTCTTGTCTCTAATGTTGGAGTAGCAGCATATTAAGTATCCATTTTATAGTTTTATTGGTTTATTGGGAGTTTATCTATTGTAGTTTTCTTCATTTCTAAAAGGTTCTTTCTTGTTGAAAGTTTATCTTTGTTGTAAAAAGTTTTGTGGTTTCATTTTTGTGTAGTTTGAATAGTTGTGCTTTATGGATGTGAATTCTTATATGGTTACCCATCTCATGTGGCCATCTTTCTTGTAGATCGGTTCTGGTTTCCAATTTTTCTTATTTAGGAGATGATTGTGTCCTAAGGAAAATGTGAATCATGTTGGGGTCCACTGTTTGGTTTGAATTCCTTTTGTGGGATTCCTCTTATGCCAGGGGTGCTTGGTTTGGGTTGATTCATGTTGGGAGTTTCTGGTCCCAGTGGTTGTGAGGGTTGGTTTCCTATGGTGGGGAGAACCTTCTCTTCTTTCTATCATGGTTTTCTTAATTGTGGGTTTCTCTAGATCTGGTTGAGTGTGACTTGTGGAGTGAAATATCACACTGTGGTTCATAGTTTCACTTGGCTTCGTTCTGTTTGAGCTTGAGTATTTTTCTTCATTTGGATGAGTGACTTTTTGGGGGAAGAATGTTTTTGTGGTGAAGAAAATTTTCACACCCTGACCATGGTTTTTATTTTATTTTATTCTTCTCTTGATATTGAATCTTTTGGTTAAGTTTCAGGTAGAGTTCCCAACTTGAATTTTTGATTTTTGGAGTTCCTGAGTGGATTTTTGGCATGTGCACGATTTGAGGATAAACCATGCAGCTAGTCAAGTCTAAGTCTATTTCCAGTTCATTTCCTTCTTGAGCGGTTTGCTTTGCATGGCCTGTACACGGTTTGGGACAAACTATGCAAGGCCCAAGAGAAAACATGCAGTTCTTGGGTGGTGTCAGGGACATAGTGCACGACTTATACACAGTTAGGAGAAACTATGTGACAAGCATGTAAGGAGGCTCTATAATTTTATAAAGCCAAATCACATGGTTGGTGCATCATTTCCTAAACCATACGGCCAAACCCTGTGGGACTCCCCTCTTCTCTAGTAGGGTGTGCACAGTTGGCACACCGTTTGACAAACCATGCATCTAAAATGTGTGGTTTTCCTAGGTTATTAAAAAGTGTAAAATTCCCCCTTTTCCCTCCTTGTGTTTTAACCCCAACCCCATCCTCTCTTCTACCCCTCATTTGTGTGGCATTATGAGAGCCTTAGGAGGTTTCCTCCTTCCTCCCTCCTTGGTTTTTTGGTGATCCACTCTCAATATTTGGGTGTATTCTTCCTTGGGCAAGCTTCTTTCCCCCTTTTCTCCTCTCTTACTCTAGTTTCTTCTTCTTTCTTGGTTTGGTTTCTCTTTGAACAAACCCTAGGGTAAGGGTTGGATGATATTGAGTGTTTTCTTTGATCCTAGGGTGCGTGGATTGTTCCTTGAGCCTTGTTCTTCATTCTCTAAGGGTCTTATCACATCCACACATCATTGAGGTTGGTGCTTCCATTATTTTCCTTTCTAGAACATTCCATTATTGTTGGGTGTTTCCAATTTTCTTTTAAAATATGTTAATCATGCTTGTGGAGTGTTAGAATAAATTTTTTTATTGTTTCCATAATTTTAATTTGATGTAAATGGATTTTCAAAGGATTTTTCTTAAATATGCCTATGTATATATGCATGTGAAGTGTTCGATGAAATACTAATTGTCCCTTTTAAATGAATTTGGGTATTTTGAGAGTATTTTTGGCCTTGTTTATGGTTTAGTGGATCAGGTTGATTGTAAATTGATCCATGTGCATGAGTTGTGGTGATTTTTGTTGATTTTTGCTCTGTGTGTAGTGCAATAGATGGTTCTTGAATTGGTTTTTGGGTACTTCTATGATTTTCTAAGGATATTCCATTAGATGTGGGCATATCCATTGGTTTAAGGGGTGCACCTATGGATAAACACACAAATGAATATGGTCTTTCATAAAGAAATTTGTTCCTAAATTGTTCTTTATTCTTTAAATGATTTGAAAAGTGGTTTTCAAAGGTGTTTTATAAATATTGGCATGTTTGGTACCTTGAAACATGGTTGGTAAACCCATGACTCAAAAGGCCTATTTAGAATCTTCTATGTATGAGTGGTGGTTTCACCCCAGGTTTGTAAGTGGTTCAAAAATAGATTTAGATTAGAAGTGTTAAAGAACTAGTTGGTCTTGTGATGTTTTGGAAAATGGTTTTCAAAGTAACATAACGTGTAGGCCCGATTAGCACTTGTGTGTGGTTTGATGTGTGATGAGAACCTCTATGGTGGACCCTCCAAGGAGAGGGTTATCACATAGGTGGTGTCGGTTTTTGGGCTAGGAAAGCATGGTGGATATGGGTTTCAGTTTTATCCACATGTTTAAGACCTCCACACTCACCACATACTATTATCATAGGATTTATGGGTATCATCTAGAGGGTTGAGTGATAGTTGCTTATTGACCACAATTAGATGGGCTAGTATCCCCTAGATTTGCTGAGAGTCCAGGTGGGAAGTGACACTAGATTGGATAGTTTAGAGCGGCTAGTTGGCTATTAACTATAGAGATGCACCACACACTGACAAGTGAGTCTGAATTGAGTACATCTATAGATTGCTTCTAGATATGTTTAGGAAATTCCCATGATTATCTTTATGTATGTGCATATTTTACTTTGATGTATTTTTTTGTCTACACTGCTAGTATTTTCCTACCTATTTGTTCCTTCTATTTTCATTATTTCCCTTTATTCTCATGCCTTGGTCCCTTTTTCAGGTTTTTATTTGATAAAATGGGGTTTGGAATGGAAAAAAATTTTAAAAAATAAAGTTGTGTTTCATTCTTTAAAATGATAAAACCTTATTTTCATTAATGTATTTCAAACTAGTGTTCTTTGATTGTTTTGTGAAATAAAATGTATGAAATTTATGGTGATTTCTTATTGATATATTTATTCTCAAACCCTACTTATGCCAGTCAGCATTGATAGACCCAAGATGTTTTGTAGCTTTAGGTTTTTGGTTCAGTTTTCCTGTGGAGTGGGCTGGTCTTGATGGATGGTGGTGACCAAGAGGTCATGTGAAGAGTGTTTCATTCTAGTTTAGTTTAGTGTTGTGTTTATTTTTAGTTATATTATTCTACTATTTTATATGGATCAGTTTTATATTTATTGATGTTTACTTATTATAGTTATTCCTCCATGATCTATTTGGTTATTTGATATTGGTTTTTTATTGGGTGAAATCATTACCACTTGATTTATCTTTGATTCCTAGTACTAGTATCTATCTCGGGAGGATTTAGAAAACCTCTCAAGCCTTTTCGTAGTCCAGGTTGAGTGTTGGGTTGGATGTAATTCTATCCTGGTTTATGACATGAGACCACCCTTATTTTTTTCCATTCCCTTGGTTTCCATGAAGTTTTCTATGTCAGATATACTAGAATATTCTAAAGGGAATAAAGTTATTATAAAAAATATGTTGTAATTTATGTATTCAATTTTAATATGAGAATCATGTATGTATCTAGTTTACCAAGACTACTAAACTATTCAGTCCTTTGGGGTGTGATTTTATTGTATCGATGTCAATATAATGGTAGTAGGCACCATCTCTAGGTTTCTAGGCCTGGGTTACTAAAATGATGTTTGGACCAAAGTTTTCTAATATTTAAGGTCCAATAGATTTGACCGAAGTGTTAAAGTTTTATTTGTTTTCAATTGGTCATTAATATAAAGATAAGTCAATGTGTGATAAAAAGTAAAGGAAGTTAAGAGTTGGATACCATTGTACATGAAAAGTAGAGTTTATCTCATGTTGGTAAATGAATTGAGGAGGTCACCCATAAATTTGGGTAAAAAAGAATGGAGTTGATTCCACGAGGAATTCATGGTAAAGGAAACTATATCAGATGATTTTTGAGTTCAAATTCATGGAAAAGACAAGTACTTAAGTGTGTTAGTGTTATATAAAATAGTTTGGAGAAGCTTTTAGAAGTGTGGAGATGGACTGAAGTCATTATAAGTGGCCTAGAATTAATTTGATAAATTTTAGAATTTACATGACTTGAAGAATTTGAAAAAGTCTAAAACTATAAGAATTATATTTCTATGCAACATAAGGATTATCTATAACCTATATGAAAATCATCCAGTAATTTGTAAGGATGATCCCCTATTTTTCATAAGAATCATTTCAGCCCAGAGATATTGAAAAATGGAAAAGGATGAGGTGTGTAAACATAACCCCACTTTGTGTATACATCATGTGAACTATGTAAGAATCATCCTCCATGCTATAAGGATGATATTGTAGGGATGATTCTTGTAAGGGTCATTTGAGTTCCACCATAAGCATTATTTCTATAAGCATTATTTTTATAAGCATAATTTTCCATGATCTTAAGGATCATCTACTGATCTCTAAGGATGAGAATACTCATAAGCATAAAGGCACGTATGCATGAAGCTGTAAGGGTCGTCTCTATAAGGATAATCTACCCACAAGGTTCATTTCTTTAAGGATAATCAGTGTTATAAGTATTATCCAAAGCTTTAAGGATGATCCTATAAGGATTAATTTTGATACTTCATAAGGATGAGCTACTACTGTAAGTATGATCATCACATAAGGATCATTTCATCCTTATAATAATTCTAAAATTTTTAGAATGTTTCTAGAATTTATATTTTGAAGTTATAAATTATATATAATGATATTTGAGACATTCAATCATGTTAAAAACATCATGATTCTATTATTAATCCATGATCTATGATCGTGTTGAAAAAGATGAGATGAGAAGACCAATGTTCTACTATTTAGTGAGTCTCAAATGAGAATACTTGAAACTCAACATTTATGATAAAAATGGAGTTTAAATCAGATGATTTTATATTTTTATTTCAAGAAATTAAATATCATATAGTGGGGTTTGATTTAAGATATAAATAAGGAGATATGGAGTTGAATCTAATATGAGAGTTGTTGTGTATGAATTATTGAAATATGTATTAGTTTTTTAAGAAGCTCTCATGAAGAGGTGTCCATGCTTCAAAATTTAAATTCTTCTACTGATGGAGTATTTTGTGTAAGAAGATGTTGATATTTCTATTTCAAATAAATTTCTATTCATCCTTGAGAAATAAAATAAAATAAAATAAAGTGAATAGTGTATTTCAATAAGGGATAACTGAATTGAAAAAAAGAAAAAAGGGATTTGAAATCATGATTGGTGTGGCTGTGCATTTTTTATGCTTGTATATATCTACTAAGTTATTTATATTTATGGAAATATGATAAAACATAAAAGGAAATCATATGTACTGTATGAAAAATATGATTATGAGTTTATCGATACAAATAAAGTTAATTGTCTTGAATAAAAAAAACATGACTCGAGAAGAAAAAGAGGGGAAACTACTATTAGAGAATCTGTGAAGCTCTAAAAGAAGAAAAACTAAAAAATTGAGAGAAAATAACTCTCAAGGTATAATAAGAAGATCTGTTGAGACTATTCTAGAGAGTTATAACCTTTTGTGTTTTGAAGAAGAAGATAAAGAGATGAGGAAGATGACCTAAGTTCTACTGGTCAGGTTTAGTGTTGAAGTAGTGAGTGAGTGAATCCTGTGTACAAATTTAGTCCAAGATCTAGGAGTAAGGTAGAAAATGGTGACTAAGTTGCTTTTAGTATTTCATGAAGAGATATACAAATTCTATTTTTTTTGTAAAAAGCTACTGAAGACTAGTGTGATTCCAATATAAAGATCCTTATAAGAGATAAATTGGTTATTCAGGAGATATATAGTTCACTTTTGTTACATAATGCACAATTAAAATGAATAATATTGTGAACCCACCTATGTAATATGGTGAACTAAGTTTTATAATAATCACTAGTTGACCCACTATACTTTATAATAAGAATATTAGTAGAGAATATGTGTCTCAATGGGAACTGAACATGGTAAGGAGTAGAATTCTTGAGAGGGATCAAACCTTGTAAAAACACTTATACTTACTTTAATAATTTATCTAAACCACATATAGGTGCATGATAGGTTAAGAAACAAAAAATCCAATAGTATTAACCAAAATTAAATGTTCAAAGTCTAAAGGAGTTGAAATATTTAAAGAATAAATTCAAATTTGGTAAAAGTTTGACAACAACTAATTCACCATCTCTCTTAGGTGTGTCTACACCAGTCCACTAAGAATTAAAATTGGTATCAGAGCATAGGTTCCCTCTGATTAGATCTTAATTTTTCTACCCTTTTGTTTTTATCAGATTGCCTAAAGTGTAGATTTGAAATGGAAGCGCCTTAGATGGAAATTTAAGGTTCCATCCTTATTAGAACAAATTTGGAAGTGTATGGAAAGATTTTACTAAACAAGAAGAATAAAGAGGCCAAAAAGTAGAGAAAAATGTCAAAAAGGAAACAAAAACAACAACCATATGAAGAAAATCATGGTGGTATTTTTCTTAATGAATCTATTGTTTATGATTCTTATAATGATTCAAGTTTAAGCTATGAGAATGGTTGTGATGAATCTGTTGAATACCTCTATTTTGTAGTTATGGATTATCTGAATAATTTCCCTATTATGGTGGTGATTTATATATTCAAATTCATCAAGGGACTATATGATAAAAAATCACATCTAGAAGAGGAGGTTTAAGTGATGGAGTATGCTTTAACCAAGAAGTTTTAAAAGTCTAAGACACCCACACAACTAGTTAAAGATAAGGATGAATCTATTTTAATTTTTAATAAAAGAAACTCTTTGATTGATGAAGAATTAAAAAGGGATGTATTTGATAAATAAGTATTTCAAAATATTGTCAAAAATTTGATCCATGCATTTTAAAAGCTCTATAAGGTTTCAATAGATGTTAAATATGCTCAGTTGGAAGTAAAGGAAAAGAGGATAAAGGAGATTAATTGTTATTTATAAGAGACAACTCAAATGCATGGGGATAGAGTTGGAAAGTTGAAAGTGAATGGGAAGTAAGGTTGAGATGAGATAAATATGAGAAAATATTCTCAACATGAAAAGTCTTGGGATGGAAATAAAGTTGAGAATTTGGAATCTATAAAACCTAGAACCTCCCAACAAACTATTGAGAAAAGATGTGCTACCGCACAAACACAAGAGATGAGTATCACATCGAAGAAGACTAAAAATGGTGGAGAGGTTAGTTTGAGACCATTTAGAGAAGAACCTACCTAAATATCATGCAAAACAGTATCCCATAACTCATATGAATTTTCTTATGCTAAATCTATCATATTTTCTTGCACAAATTTACAACTACATACAAAAGAAAAGGATTTTTGGGTAGATGTTGGTGATGGTAGAGGTTTGGGAACATGGCCATAGATTACTATCATAACATTTCAGCATGTTCAAGCTATGTAAGACCTGAATAAAGTATGAGAAAATAGGAAACAATAAGTCAAACTGCTATAAAAAACTTCATAGATGAAGAAAAATCTATCTTTCAAAAACAAATTTGAAAGAATGGAAAACTTCTGTGATTTTTGAAACATATATGGACACATTTATTATGAGTACTGGTATTTATCTACCATGATCAACTCTCATTATAGTTAAATGAGGAGTCCACAAATATAGAATAAATAAATAAAGTAAATTAATCTTTCCTTGGGATTTAAATCAGTAAAGAATAGAGCTAAATAAACCACTCCCAATAATCCAATGAATAAATTTGAGAAGGATGTTCAGCCTATAGGTAGTGGATGCTTATATTATGGAAATAAAAGTCACATTATGGACCATTGTAAAATTTACATGAATATAAAGGTGAATGGGAGAAAGATATAATCTATAAGAGAGTCCATCTAAGAGAGGGATAATGGGATTTGACTAGTGGTTGGCACTCCCTATGAAGAGGATAAAAGGTTGCCCAAAAAGGATAATCCTAAGGCTGATAAATATTCACGTGGAAAGTGCCAATATACCAGACATATAGATATAAAGTTTATAACTATTTTACCTGATCAAGTGAAGAATAAGAGAGAATCACCAATAACTCCTAATATTAAGAACACTAATAGAAAGTGAATTATTTGCGATAGGATCCCGTCGCAAATAGATTACAGCTAAAAAACATGTCACAAAAGCTATTTTGTGGAACAATCTGTCATAGAAAATATTTTTTTATGATGGGTGATTCTTCCTTCATAATTTTTTTTCACCAGTTATATATAAACGATCTATTGCGATGGGTAAAAAATCCCATCACAAATAATTTAAAAAAAATAAAAAAATGAAAAAAATAAAAAACATAAAAAAAATAAAAAACAATTTTAAAAAAAACTTATATAAAACAATAGACACCTGAATTAATAACAACATCACACATAATATCTTCATTCAAAAATTATCATAATAAATGTGTCAAAAAATATATATCAATCAATATGAAGGAGAGGGTCATTTGGAGGTGGTTGTGGAGGAAACTCTATCCCAATACCCTGTGCCAGTCATTGTATGTGCTCCATCATCTTCTTGCACTACTGCTCCTTCCATCGATGCTACTACTATTATCAATTAAGCTCTTCTTGCTCCCTAAAAAAGGTTTTTATAACCTCATTCTGAGCTCGAAACTTTTCCTCATACATTGAAGTCGATGACGATGACTCTCCACGAGCTTCTATTGAGATGGATTATGACCACAAAATAATACCATAATAACTACCAGGCATCAATTGATTACCAATACTAATAACTCGACATTTCTCAAAAGCATACTAAGTCACCTGCATTCATGCTGCATCATTGAATCTTGACGCATCGGTGGCCCAAACCTCAGTCTCGGCCTGACTCTCATCACCTGTGTGAGAAGTTGTGACCTCATATAACCTATTCAAACACAATTTGAAATTAAAATTATTAAAATATTATTTTTAATTAATTTTAAAACTCAAAATTTTTTACTGACCATAATCTAATATTATGGACCACCAATAATCTCTCCAGTGACAAGATCAATGTACATCCTCTTATAAACATCTAAATCCATAATATCAGGATGCTCAAATACCTATATGAATATAAAATAAACAATTTACATTTAAAGTGATATAAATTATTAAATAAAATTACTTACCATATGTCGCTGATGAGTATTTAATGTATGACTACCAACACTATGCATGAAATCCTACCTCCCCTAGTTCTATTAACATGATGATTATATCCTTTGAAAACTATCTCCCATCTAGTATGAACACAATCCATCCCAAAACTAAGAGGATATGTAATCAGGTCAATGGCTACAACACGACTAATAAAAAACTATGGCTCCATATTTCTTCCTGGCTCTTTTCCACATATTGTTCAAAAAATGATGACAATGTTCACACATACAACCCTACTAGGCCTCTCAGATAGAGGTCCTCATACCATCTTTGATGGGATACTATAAACCCTAAAAATAATTAATAATAGCAAGTTAATAATTAAATAAATTTCAAAATAACTATTATTTATTTATGTATCATTCAATGATAAAAAATGTGGTTTCAAACATCAATGGGAATCTGATCCCATGTCTATCATGTTCCAGAAAAATAATTCCATAGAATAACAATCCCCTATCCAACAACTATATGTGAAAAACTGTGGGAAAAAAAATTAATCAAAAAATTAGTACTTCAATAAATTAATAAAAATTAATGATAAATACTAAAAAATAACTAAAATACACAACTAAACATACCTCTTCATGCATGGATCAAAATCAAGATATGGTCATCACTCAGTAATATGGTTGGGAACCATCAATCTCGAAATCCCCAACACCTCCGAGTCGATGATGAACTACTAGCAACCTGAGCATCAGATGATGAAGCACCGGGCTCATCACCAGTAAGCATAGCCTCATTGAGCCTATATAACATCTCATCAAAATTGTATTCATCTATATGAAACATGAAAATAATGTTTTCAGCAAATAATTGAAAATGAGTTATATACATATATATTAATTATGACTATAACCAGCCTATAATTGTGTCATTATTCATCTTCATCATCATCTTCATATATAACGATGTCAATATCTTCATATTCCTTATCAGTATCATCAATTTATATAGGAGATCCAACTTTATCATCTCTTGTTATTTCAAATTAATTTGTTACATAATCAATATCATCGTCACCATTGACATGTAACAATGGGGTGTCATCATCGATATCCGTGTATAATTTTGGAAAGGATGTATTTGGAGCTATCTCTTGAAAAATTTCAATTACTTGCACTTCAGCATAACCATATTCACTTTTCATATATTTATTTTTCATGATATTTCATTTTTATAATGCTCCACCAATCAATTAACTTTATTGAAGTAGTATAATAATTTGCATAATAAATTTTATGTACTTGATAAACCAATAAAAATGGTTCATTTACTATAATAAGGATTTTATGTTTAATTTCAATGATTCCATGACATGGATAAACATGAAACCCTCTATCATTATCAAACCAATAATAGTTAAAAATCATTACATAATTCTGTCTTAGATAACACAATTCAATTATATCATCACGCATGTAATAAAAGTCAACATCACTTTTTCTATGATGGGATCATCTCAAGAATAAATCACAATTACTTATTTTTTTGATTCAATATATGCTCATGTATGAAATTGAAAACCATTCACCGCATATGAATTATAGGATTTAACCATTTTTGATGGAGGGTTACTTAATACACACAATCGATTATCAATTTTATCAGAATGTTCTGAACTTTTCTTTTTATTAATAAATTTGCGGAAATCAATTTTATCATAATGTTGTGATACCTGAAAATCTGAAAAAATATTACCAATATAAAAAATAATAAATTGATTTCATATGTTAAACTATAAACAATTTACTTTATCGGTATTTTGAAAAAAGTAGGAAAAATTATGTTTTCAATGTTATTCTAGAGAAACTTGTGTAATATGTGGAAACTATTTTGTGATATTATCATCATATAATCTAAAAATAAAATAATATTAATTTAATTTTAAAAAAATTTAAAGAATAGGTGATGGTAGCACTCACTGTACAAATCATTTCATTTCTTCACAGTTGATAAGAACATATGTATAATCCATGCGATGTTCATCATATGAAAGATATCATTTATAAACTCCATCAAATCCATGTTTGGGATGATTAAAAACTGATAATTGAATGTTCACTGAATCATTAAAATTTCCCTCATTATGACCCATTTGGTTGTGTTTTGAAGGATATTCGGGTTAGATATAATGGGAGCATAAAAAATAAATTTTCTCTTTTAAATAGGATTTAATAATTGACCCTTAAACTGATTCTTATGATGGACCAAAAAATTAGAACAATATGGTAGATCCCAGAAATACTCCATTTTATCAAATTACGATCTTTTCCAAAGCCATTTACTTTTTATTTGTTTATAGTTGGTCCAAAGGTAATGAGTGGTAATGAAGAGATAATAGATTTTAAATCAATATCTAAGATCATTGTCAGAGGTCCATCTCTTTCAATTTTACCTTTTTTAAAATAATTTATGATCCTTTAAAAAGGATGACCAGTAGGAAGAAATATGTGATGAAAGTCAAAATAATAAGGCTTTCTTCCATTAAATAGAAAAAACACTTTTCCATTACTCATACAGTATGGATATGATTTTTGATCATGTGTACTCTAGTAAGATAACATTATATATACTAGGAAGTCACTAATTGTCCACATTAATTCAAATTTCATTAAGAAAATTTTTCCCAACAACATCATATGTACTGACACCATTACTCCATAATAAATTTAACTACCAATCAATGGATTTAAATAAACATCAATATTCTTTTTTTGATGTCCTGAAATTAATAATTTCTAAAATATATATGTATCATTCATCAACATCCAATGAGGTAAGTTGTACAAAGTTATAAAGATGGTCCAATAATAATATTGACAATCATAAGAACCAAATGGACAGAAACTATCAGTAGAAAGACCCAATCACATGTTACAAGCTTTTGAAGCAAAAGACAAATGTACCTAGTCAAAATGTTTCCATGAATTACTATCATAAGGATGATTTAAGATTTTACCAGTTGAAATATTGTATTTTTGCCATTACATCAATGACTATGTGTTGTGATACATAAATAAACATTGTAATCTAGGTGCAAGCAGTAAATACATCAACTATTTAATGAGAACCAATTTAGAATTCCCTTATTGAGCCTCTTTGTACCTTGATTTTCCACATGTAGGAAAAATAACTAATGACTCTTTTTCCATAATATAAGATGAAATCATTTGAACATTCATGAATATTTTAATAACTAAGACCCAAATTACTAATGGGTTTCACATGTGTGTACAAATATATAAGACCGACCCTATGTCATCACCAATACATGCTGTAAATCTTCTTTAGTGGGATCAGGGATATGATCTTATCCCTAAGTAGCTAGTGGGATATTCCAATGAACTTCTATGGTGAGGTTAGTGATAAGAGAATATCCTCAAGTGACTAATGGGATATGTTGATTAGCTTCTATAGTGGGGGAAGGGATATGAGCCTATCACTGAGTGACTACTGGGATATGATGATGAACTCTAATGTTGGGTATATGGATATAAGATTATATATGAGTGATTTACAGGATATATAGATAAAATTTGGTAGTAATGAAGATATAATCTCACCCTTTATCTTCATTATTCATCAAGATATGCTAACGATCCTCCTGCATGGGAGTAGAAATATGAAACTGCTCCTAAGTATCCATCAGGATATGACAATGATCTCCCTTGATGTTAGTGAAAATATGAATATGGGCCTTCCCCCTGGCGGTTATCAAAATATTTCAATGGGTTTCTTCTATTACTATTAAGATATGCTAATAGTCCTGAAAGATAGGAGAAAATATACGAGCCTACTCTGTAGTTTCTTCCAAGATATTCTGACAAGATTCTTTTCTAGGAATTAGGATATTATCCCACTCATGTTATTAACTTTTCATTAGGATATACTAATGATATTCATATATGGGTGCAAGAATACATGCTTTATCCTTATTTACTGACAAGATATGCTGGCATATTTTATTACTGGGAATGGGAATATGGGTTGGTTCCCTAGTTTCTTTCATCCACCACCCTAAAAAATACCTCTATTTTGTTTCCCTATTCCAAGTGACTAGGGATGAGATATCTTAGGTAGACCATGGAACATGTTCCTAAGGGGTTGGTGTTGTAGGTCATTGGTGGCATAGATTGTTGGAATTATCCTACTTAGGAAGCTCCTATATAGTTTTAAGGAAGTATTTGATGTTCCCCTCTATCTCCCTAAGATAAGAGTGGTGGGTATTCTATGCTCTGAGGATAGGTTTCCAAAGTAGTTTTTTTGTGGGACAGGTGCCACTGAGTTCACCATAGTCTTCCATTGGTTAGATAGTCCATAGAGATTCATCACATGGAGCTTTTTATAAACTATCTATAATGTTGGGATGGATCCATTGAGACGTTTTTTTTCTAAACTAGGGAATTTACAACCTATTTTTAGAGATTCCGAGTCAATGAAAACATCCTCTTGGGTTATAGGGATATATCCCTCATCAAGACTGAGGCATATACCAGTTCAGGGCATCAGACATTGGTCAGTTCATGCTGTGACATTTCCATTTGTATTGAAGGGGACTTTTAAGGGATTCTTGAAAATCCTAAAAGGATAAAAAATCACAAACAAGCAGTCCATCAATGCAATATCTCAAGTAATAGAATTGTCAGTAAATTTATTTCTTGAGTAAAGGATTCATGTTGGGTTTACTATTATATTTTTAACTAACAACTAAATATTAGAACATGACAACTGATGTCTGATGTTACTCAATTTTTTTTATTAAAGGCACAATATTTCATGTTGTGTTCACTATTCTTTTTATAACACAAAACTATATACCAGAATGTGATTCTTGATGTATGATGTTACTCAATCAATTTCTGTTAAAGGAATAGGATTTCACATTAGGTTCACCATTCTATTTATGATAAGAAATGAAGCATCAGAACATGATGACCAACATTTGATGTTACTCATATTCTTATTTTTAAAGGATTATGATTTCACTTCAAGTTCACCATTCCATTTTTGAAGTGCCCCCACACCCAGGATGTTTTGAGTAGATGCAAACCTTCTTTATAAAGGTAGGTAGTTTCTGGGACTTTACTAGAAATTATTTGGGTTGCACATTAGTATATATTATGGGAGGTTGGACCCATTTCACATTTTTTGGGTGAATTATTGTCTACTTTGGGACTCTCTTAAATATTTAAGATATATTCCTAAATTTTTCCAATACAAATATTGGTTAATTTTGTGAAAGTTATTGATCAAAACCATGCATTGATGTGGGAATTTGTATGTATTATAGGTTCTCCATATTTATTTTACTTAGTGATTATACTATAATTTAAATATATACAACTAGATACTCTGTAATTTATCACTATACAGGGATGAGTTAGGTATTGTGGTTTTGGGATTAGGACCATGAGTGGGGCTTCTTATGTATCCCTATTATAGATATCAAAACTCTCATAGTTTTATGCCACTTAATGGGACACTTTTTATCTTTTATGGTCATGTGAAAATGACCACTATGGGTAATTTTAAGGTTGTTCATGAAAACCCCCATAAAGTTAAAGGGTTAAAAGTCCAAATGTTACTAACTATCTCAATAAGTTGAACCATTATTTTAAAGATCATACCTAATTAGAAATCTATACTTAAGCAAGTTTTCCTGGAGTAGTGATAGGATAAGTGACCACCTAGGAAGTTTCCTAGGGTGTGTGTGAGTGAGGAAAAAGCACACTGAAAGAACATGTGATGGTCTATGGGGATAGTCATTAGTTTGATGATCCATATAGGCACGTGGGTAGGCCCTAGGGGGGAACAATGCATGTTTATGGGGAAAATGTTGGTTCTTGGTAGGCTAGGAATCGATGACCATATTTAAAAGATAGGGTGATTATATTGGCAATGAGGCCTAGTTTCTACAGTGGTATCAAAGAGATACCCATCCAAAAGTGAAATTACACTATTTGGGATGAAATATAGGGATATATGGTCCATAATGAGGAAGTTGTTCTCTAAATGGGGGGGGGGGGGATGTAACACCCCTGAAATTTAGAGGGTTAAAAGACTAAATTTTACTAACCATGTCAATGATTTGCACCTTTATTTTTGGAATCCTACCTTATTAGAAATCCACAACTATGTGAGCTTGTCCTGGAGTGGTGACAAGATAGGTAACCACCTAGGAAGTTTCCTAGGGTGTGCGTGAGTGAGGAAAAAGCATAATAAAAGAACACATGTTTTCTTATGGGGTAAATCATTAGTCGATGATCTATCCAGGAGCATTGGTAGGACCCAGGGGGAATAACATGTACCTATGGGGAAACTGGGGGTGCCTTGTAGGGAAAGATCTGATGAACATATTAAAAAGGTGGGGTGCTTGTGCTGTCAGTGGGGCCTAGTTGTTATAGTGCATCCAAGACCATGTGAAGTTCCTTTTAACATTATGAATTTAGGGACTATAAGGGGTTAGGATTGAAATTTATAGAGGCATCCTACATATATTGGTTAAAATGAATCAAGCATGTATAGTTTGTTTTTCATAGTTTAAGGTCATATAATAGGACCAATCTATGTAGTTTTACATCATACAGTAAGGACATATACTGTGAAATTTAAAGTTGTGTAGCTAGTACTACTAGGAAAAAGGTGTCTAGAAATAGTTGGCGTAGGACTTATATATAGCCGTAATTTTCCAGTTCATCATGTTTTTTTGGGAATTAAATAGGAGAGGGTATGGTTGGACTCATAGGGAATATGACACATTAAGGAAGAATAAACTATTGGAAAAAATGTGACTTTGAGGATGGATGGACTATATGGAATATGGCTCATTGAGGAAAAGTTAGTAATTATGCTTGAGTGACCCATATGTGTGTGTAAATCACTAATGGATCATAGGAGTGTGATCATTAATTGGAAAATGATTGGGGATTACACTTAGTAGGTGGACCATTCCTTTCTTGGGAGTAGGAATAATACCTATGGGGCATACAAATATACTACCCAGAGATGTATGACCTATCAGGTGACTCAAGTGAAGGAGGGTTTTCAAGGATTACACCTAGTAAGTGGTCCCATACTTACTTAGGAGTAGGAAGGATACCCATGGGGCTTATACACATGTTTCTTAGAGGTTCTTTATTTGGTCGGTGACTTAGGTGAAGTTTGGTTTTGGGAATTACACCTAGTAGGAGTTCCTAACATTTCTCAAAATCATGAAGGATATCTGTGGGTATTACACAAATACTTCTCAAAGGTGCTTGACTTGACCAGTGACTCAGGTGAAGGAAGGTTTTGGGGATTACACTTAGTAGGAGTCCCTTGGTGTATCTTTATCTCACTGAGTAGAATAATGAAGCATACTGGATGATTGGGCTAATTAGATACTAGATATGTCTCAACCAAGATGAGAATAATAATACAAGAGAGGTTTCACCACTACCTCACAACAAAGACCCTCATTTTTAAGGGAATATATGATCATGATTACCTCGATGGTCCATTCAGTTGGGGAGTATCTCCTTAGAAGAGACTTCTAATAAAGGAATACACATGATTGATGGGGTCAACCTTGATGTACGTAACTTGGTCATATAATTTAGGAGATCATGGTGGAGGCCTTCCTGGAATGATATTTATGGGGATTTGAACTTGGTGAAAAGAATATAATACCTCCATTTGGGTCAATTCGACCTAAGTGGATGACCTAGGTTGAAGAAATCATGTGAAAGAGGTATTTTTACCCATAGTTGGATTTTTTTTATGAAGTGAACAAGTATAGGTCTAATCATTCATGTATAAAATCCATTTAGGAAAGGTAGAAAGCACCATAGGAAACTTCCAATCTGCATAATATCAATTTCCTACACCAAGTGTGACATAATTCAAATAGGGATTGGGTTTAAGTCCACTTGTGAAGTGGTTTACATGAATTGACCTATGTGAATAGTGTTTGTGGGGGTTCTACGTGAAGGATGTAAAGATAAACATATTTATAAGTTGTGAAATTTAGAGAGAATTTAGAATTTTTGCTCCTAGAGTAGGGGATTTTTTGAGAACTAGAATTAGGATCAGAATTATAATAGTTGGAATTTATTAAAGAGATTTTTATATATGCAGATTAAGTCCCAAGAGGTTCTTCAGGTGCCTAGGTGAACATTAGGGTAAGGTTGGGGTGACCCATTTGTTTATTTTTTTCAATAGGTGGCTCATCATGCCATGGTGGATGAGGGCTACATCACGACAATTATTGAGTGAGAAACAATTACACCATGGCCAAGGGATTCATGATGTGATGAGATATTGTGGAATATTTACTAATGGAAAGTCCTTTATTAAGGGAATTTCACCATGAACTGGAGGGTTTGTTCCATGATGGAGACCCTTATGAAAAGTATTGAGGACCCCTCATACAATTACCTATGTATTATTAAAATAGGAAATTCGATCAAGCTGCGATAGTCTACCATGGGGGCTATGTCACGGTAAGGAGAACGGGGATCCATGATATGAGAGAGGTGGATTGGATACCCCTAGGTGAAGAACATCACACAGTGACCCATAGGGATCATGGCATGATGGTGTTTGATTAGGGGATAGTCCCTCTTCTTGGGTTAGTCACGCCACAACCTTATAGGGATACCTCATGACCTAGTTAGGTGAAAGAGTGTTATGAAATAGCAATCATGGATGTTTTGTGACCAAATAACTGGGACATTTTATTTAAAATGGGTAGGATAGTATTTTTAGGGATTTTTAAATTAGAAACCACTCTATTTTGTAATGATTTTAAGTTAGGTTTTGGCATTAATTTAACTGGATAATTATAGAATCAAGTGAAGGAAATGAGTCTTCTACATGAAATGGATAGATGATATCCCATTACAATGAATTAATACCATTTATATCCATTTCATTTGTGGTATATCACCCTATGAATTTTTCTATATATTTTTATTAAATTGGATGAATTGGATATTGACTATGTGTCGAATGATAGGGTTTTTTCCTGTGATAGTGTTGGGGGTACACCATGGATCTTCTAGGTGTGGTTGGTCATGGTTTTGGTATGTTGAGGTGGCCTAGTGAGTTTTTAGAAAATTATATATTTTTAAATTAAATTGAATAATTAATTATAAGTTTTTATAATTAATTAATTTGGGTGTTAACCCTCTAGATATGAAATCAGGTATTAACATGATCTTAGATGAGGTTTGGGCGATCATAGGTGGTGGATAAGATTGATTAAAGGGAATAAATCTGTATAAGGAAGGTGGTCCCTAAAAATTTCCCTATAATTTATGCATTTTTATGTGCGTGTGATATGAGGTCTTGCTACTGACATGAAATTGACCCTAAAAATAAAATAAACTATTTCATTGAACTCCCATGAGATAAAATATAAGTGTCTTGGGCCACGATAGACCCTTGAACACTAGTTTGATTCCTCAAGCTTTGATGGTTAAGGTAATGAATATAAATGCATGATGTGTAACAAATAGACCTATAGGGGTATATATTTAATGATTTTAATAATTCATATATGACCTAGATATAGTGTTTCTTTGAGCCTCTTAGGATCAAAGTGGGTTCTCTAGAGATGTTTAGAGAAATAGAGTCACCTAGTGACTATGTCACTAAGGGGATAAAGATGTTAATTAGATTTAGGAGAGGGCTAGGATAGGTCCTTGTGGTTGATATGAGATATGTATATCCTTTATTAGTTTCCAAAGGATTATTAGGTGGGAATGAGATTCTTAGGACTAGTGATGATGGTTAGATGGACGTATATATCAGGCATGATAAGAATACACTCTTGAGGGTGTATTGGAATCATATAGAATTCCATGAGTGGGGTAAGTCCTCTAAGAAAAGATTAGGTGTGATGAGGAGGGTTTCCTCTAGATTAAATGATTGAGATCTCGCTTTAAGGATATATGGGAGGGGACCTAATTAAGGGTTGTGGGAATTTTTGGAGGTCTTGGCATCAAGATGCCAAGAGGCTTGGAGTGAGTTAGCTCAGGATGATCCCAGGTTAGTAGAGTTGGGGTTTGATGTGGTATTTTTATGTGTGTTGGATTGGCCTCTTGAGGATGGGGCCAGGAAGGGGCCTATAGTCCAAGAGAACACTGTGGGTGTTTGATATGCCTTAGTTCTAGTGGGTAGAGATTAGGTGATGTCTAAAGAACCCTAGTGGATTCCCTATCAAGAGAGATAAGGATGATGATGGGTTCAATATGATGTGTTGTGAGATGTATATGGTCTTGAGGAGATGAATCTAGTGGCCAGTTAAACATAGTGGAATTCCTTGAGATGTGGGGATAGGTCTAAGGGACTAATTCCTTGGTGATGATCTACCGAATATATGTGTTTTCTGGTGGGGAGTAGGTACACCCTTGAGTTTCCTAAATAGATTTTCCCGATGATATGATATGATATTCTAGTGGGAGTGTGAGTATTCCCCCAAGTTACCTGGTGATATGGTATGGGGTTCTATGTGGGTGTGAAGGCACACCCCCAAGCTTCTTGATGATATGATATATGTTTCCCAATAGAGAGTGAGTACATGCCAAGTTCTTAATGATGAGATACATGTTTCCTATGTGGGGAGTAATCATTCCCCTATGTTCTTGATAATGTAATATATGTTTATAGGGTAGAGAGTGATGGTTCCCTTGAGTTCCTAATGATGTGATATATGTTTCCAGTTAGGGGTTGATTAGACCCCTTAATTTCTTGAGGATGGTTTATATGTTTCCAAGGAGGTGAGTGAGTATGCCCTTGGGTTATTGATGATGTGATATTTGTTTCTAGGGTGGGGTGTGAGAATACCCTGGGTGCCTAATGATATGATATACTGGTTTCTAGGTAGGGTGTTTTCCCTTCCATATGAGATTGAAATTATAGATTCTAGGGTAGGTCATTGTTCCCCATGGTGGTTGTGTGACATACTCAAAGACATCTGGCACTATCTGAAGCACATATAGTCAATCTTAGGTGTCATCTTAGAATCTGAGGATCAATAGTTATTTATTTATTTCATATCAATTATTTATTTATTTATAATTATCATATCACATAATGAATACATTATATATACCATTTATGTTAGGGAAACCATTAATGGTGGAATACCAAGTTTTACTCACACCCTAATCGGGCGACCCTAACATGTTGGTTCCTAAGAAGACATCATGGTGTAGGTATAGGTGGGGAATAGGTCCAGTATTGGTTGATTAAGCTAGAGAGCTTGGTTTCCATTAGAGAATGGGATAGTGAGGCTTAGGGATGGTAATATATCTTCACCTAATATTTTATTCCTTTTTATTACTTTTTATATTTTATCAACCTGATGGGTGATCCGTTGGGTTTTATGATTGTATGTTTTCACATTTCATTTGTTATAACATGATTTTTGTTTTTCAGATTCTTTATAATCTGATTATGGCTATAAATTTTTTTTTTCTTACTTATTTTATTTTTTTCACTCAGATATGAGGGTATAGTGTCCCTAAGACAACACCTTAGACCCTCGCTTCCAGCCAGTAGCCTTTGGTATACATGGAGAGATGCTTGTGGTCACACTAGTACGAAAATTATATATGACATCAATGTTTTAACATAGTTTATTTAATAAATAATGTTAAAACTACCACATGACTATTTTAATTATTTTTATTTCAATAACTAGCTTTAAAAATACTCTATAATTTTTTTTAACATCGGTTATATCAATAACCGATGGTAATTTTTTTTAAAGTATTTTTATCATTTGTTATTTTAATAACCGATGTAAAAAACAAAACCCAGGTACAGATATTTAATTTTTTCACATCATTCCAATGTAATTTAACCTTAAAACCTATAAATTTACCCCAATGCACATGGAAATTTCATTTTTTCACATCAAGATAAAAATTTAATCCCACCCTACAAATATATCACTTCAGACAATATTTTTTCATCTTCACTCTCTGAATTTTGTTTCTCCCCTCAGAAACATTTTTTTATCCCACCCAAAATTTCATTTTTTCCTCAATTATTCATTTGTAGATTCAAAATCAAGACCAAATATCCATTTTATAGATGGATACCAAGATGTTAGTGAGATAAATTATAAAGAAATTTGTTTCAATATTATGATTTATCATGGAACATAACATAGTGGTAAAATCCCTAGAACGGTTTCATTTATTATCTTTTAATTTTTGATCATATTTTAATAAGTATTTGTTTATTATTATCATTATATATTTTAATTCTCATTATTTTTTTAGATCTAAAATTGTAGACTACTTATTTTTATATTTGAAACTCTTATTTTTCTTTTTGATTCTCTAAAACAACTGTGTGTTAGGTTCTATGGTCAAAAATATATATTTTTCAATTTTTTTTCTTATAGATGTTTTTAAAATACCGGCATGAAAAATCATAAAAATAAATTTTAACATTAGTTTTAATAAATGATGTTAAAAATAAATTTACTACATCACTTTCAAAGACTTCGCCTAAAAAACTGACATTAAAACATAAAAAACTAAAGTAAAAACTTATTTTTGTACTAGTTTCACATGATGAACCCACCTAGGACACTAGTAAGTGTTCTCATGCTGGGGGATGTTACAAAGTGGCATTAAAGAATCCTTTTCTTATCTTACTATTTGGTTTATGGTATATAAGGGATTTTTTACCTGAAATATGAGATGTGAGTGTCCCAACACTTTATTGTGAGAGGATAAGTGTGATTACACAACCTTTATATTAGATCACTATTATTATTTCATAAAATTTTCAATGAGGTTTATTCATGGAACTAGAAACACCCAATGACTCCCACACCTATGATAAGAGATGTTTCTATGAACCTGCTTTCTAAAGGAAGGTAGTCACTAGGGTTTATTATGAATGATGCTTAGGAACTCACATTGGTTAAGAGGATGAGAGATAGGGAACATTGAAAATTGTAGGGGGAATTATTACTTACTATGAGAATTTCTTATAGATTTAATTATTGTTCATGACTCCTTTCCAAGTCCCAATATGGGGCTAGCTACCCCCATGAGAGAAATTAGTTATTAGTATGCGTTGATGTGAATATCCATACATATCATAGGTATCCCACCAATGTGAATATATATATATATATATATATATATATATATATATATATATATATATATGAATCAGATGTTTTACATTGATGACACCATCTTTATGTATTATAGGTTCTCCATATTTATGTTATTGTTACTTAGCGATGCTGGTCTATAGGTCACTATAGTTTAAATCCATTTAGTTGTGAGCTATATAGTTTTTAACCAACTAGGAAGGCGATATATGTTTGTGGTGTCAGGGTTGAGCCCAAGAAAAGGACTTCCTATACATCCTTGTGAAAGGAATTAGAACCCACATAGTTCAGTTCCACTTAATGGGGATACATTGTACCTTTTAAAATCGCATGAAAAGGACTGATCCATGTATTTTAACATTGTACAGTAAAGAAGAATAGATTAAAAAATGTCTAGTAATGGTTGGTGTGGGACTTATGTTTGATTGTCCATTTTTGGATAACCTTAGAGAGAATATGACTCAGTGAGGATGAGTTGGTTTGGAAATAAATATGGAACTTCTAGGATAAGTGTGGTCTTATTAAAAATATAGCTCAGATGAGGTAGATATAGTTGTCACCTAGAATTAATATGTCTATCTAAGTGGGGGTATGATATTATCAAGAATATATCCCGTTAAAAGGATGGTTTGTAGGTTATATAACCCTAATGAACATGAAATCTAAACTCATGAGAATATAACCAGGTGAGGTAAGGACATAGATAATCTCATGAGAAATATGGCCCCATGATAATGAGTATAGAAGAGGATTCTTGGTTTAAACATCATGGATACATCCTATATATCCTATTTGATAGGAATCAAATCCCACGTAGTTCAAGATACATAGTTTAAGGTCATGTTATGGGACTATGTTGTGCAGTTTTATGTTATGCAGTAATGATGTTTTCATGTGGTTTTATATCACGAGACAAGGATATTGGAAACATATTTTAACACCATTTTTTGGGAATCTTTTCTTATAAAAGAAGTGAAAAAATATTGACCAGGGATTAAAAATATGAAGTTTCCATGAGATAATGGTACAATCTTTAAGGAATCCTAAATTGGGGAGATTCTTAATTATGCCAATGGCATGATCAGCTCAGATCTCTAGGCCCATGTGATTCATGCTCGATGTGAGAAATAAGAGATAATGAAATATTAAGAACATTTTATGAGAGTGCAAAATTATTATTGAATGAGGGTTATACCTAAAGAAGAGGCCCATATAGTGCGGGGAACCATTTCATGCTTGTTTCATGAGGCATACCACGCTCATCATACATGGAATCTTGGGTTCTTCATAAAGGGTATGGATAAAATTTAATGTATTACACTAAGTTAATTTTTGTAAAATTTATCATCATGTGACTAGTATGTGGTTCTATACAGTTTAAATTCATGCAGCCCAGACATTATTTTGCGTCTTATGTGTTTAAGCTACCTAATTTCACATTTGAGTGGAGGAGAGAACGATATAGGGTGGTCACTCTCAATAATTCCACTTTTGGATCTTACACATCCACTACAAATGTGTGATTAGAAAGAATAAGGTGTACATCCTACCCATTTCGGGTAGCATGAAATAGTCTTACACCCACTCGGGGGACTAGAAGGGTATATATAGGGCTTATGTTAGTTGTAGTCACCTCTCTCCACAGGTGTTCATAGGAATCCACCAGGTTCCTAGGACAATTGAGCTTTGGATCATTTCAAAAAAGTATTGATGCATGTGATAGTGGAATTATCATTGATGTCCTTTGTTTCGGATTGGTTCGAAATACCCAATGGTTCTGTATCTGACAATACATGGACCTGCTTTCCAAAGGCAGGCGTTTGCTAGGTGGTTTGAATAGAGACCCTTAAGAACTCATATTGGTCAAGAGGATGGGAAGTCGGGATCATCGCACCTTTTTGGGGGGAATTATTTCATGTTCTAGGACTCTCTTATAGATTTAAGACGTATTCATATGTTTGCTAATCTTTGGTTTATACCCAAGCATAGCATCCACGAATTACTCTTGGATGGCAATGGTCAGTTGGACGCAGAGGTTCAGAATCATTTATGCCCGAGGTTTACCATCCCTCATTGGATTAATGACCCCAAGGATTCTGGAATCACTGAGACGACACTGATTTCCATGAGAGGAATCAGAATCCATGTAGTTTGGTTTGGTATGCGGCTTACGCTCCGGGCTGCCCAGGGTTAATGCGGTGAACCGACGTGAAGATAGTCGGATCGGTTGGTTTTTGGGATTGATCCTCATGGAGGCTTTCTATGTACCCTGCCTAGGAGACAGGAATCAAAGTCCACGTAGTTCTAATGGCAGTGTCAGAGAACCGACGTGAATGTGGACCCGGGGGACCGATGGTGATCGGGCTTGAACATCTTGGAGGCTTCCTACGTATCCCTGTGGTGAGGAATCAAAGTCCACGTAGTTCGAATCAGCATGGGGCTTACGCTCTGAGGCAGCCCAGGGTAATGGATTGGGGCTTACACTCTGAGGAGGCCCATAAGAGGATGTCATGGTCGATGCTTACTCTAAGCCCATGTGAGTCATGCTCTGTGTGAGAAACAAGAGGCAATAGGGACTAGGCGATCACATCGTGAAAAGTGCATCCGTGGGAAGTGGAGTGGGGCTTATTCATAGAGGCAGACCAAAAATTCGGGGCTTACTCTGAGATGGATGCCCATGGTGACAAAGTGCAGCGGGAGAGGGACTTGGCCCTAAAGAGGGACGGAGCAACACCCTTCCCCACTACGCCCTTCCTCGGCCATGGCCGTGGGGAAGTACGGAGGTGCATGGGGGATTCCTTAGGATGGGTTGACCACCATTCCCCAGAGAGGGGAGAAGTGCCCTAGTACTAACAAATGGAGGGGCGGAAAGGGGACTCCTGGGCTCAGACTTCGCATTACCGTGAAAATGTGAACTCTGGAATGCTTCGAGAATCTGTTCAAGGGCCGGAGCAACCCCTTTTCCCTCACTTATCGTGGGAATGTGAAATCAAAACAGCACGCTGATGCACTTGAAGGTTACACCACATGGGTCTGGTGGCTTTGGTGGAGACCTCGGCTCAGGGCTGATGAATGGGCCAATGAGGGGGTTGTGGAGGATCAGGCCGGATTGGAAGGATTTTATTTGGCTCGGGGAATGATAACTCTGAAGGATTTGGCGGGCCACACAAGTGTATGAGTGGTGGCGCCCTTCGCCTAGGGAGGTGCTATGTGGCTGGGGAATCCGTCTGCAAACCAGGGTGGTCCGCGGACTGATGGGAATTCCGCGAACTGAGGTGGTTCGTGGCTTGGTGGGCATTCCGCAAACCAGGGTGGTTTGCGGCTTCGGGTTCGGCCTACGTACCTGGTTGGTATGCGAAGGGGTCCATGCAAGCAGCAGCAGCCAAGGGCGGCACCGGTTGGGGGTTCGTCGGTCGGGGCTTCACCCACATAGGAGGGTGCTACGCGGTGTGACAGATTGGAAAAGGGGCATAAACTCCCTGGTCCACGGGGAGTGCATCTGCAGAGGGGCCATGGTTTGCATTATTCTTTTCTTTTTTATTTTTAAGTCCACAGTTCACCAAGTTGTTATGCGTTTTCGGTTCCTTATTAATTTTCTTCCAGATTCATACCTGTTCTGGTTCGCGAACTGGAACTTTTCTGTTTGTGAAATCCTAGGCTCCTTCCTTCGAAATCCTTCCACCCGAATCTGATCGATCTCCCCTCCAAAATCCTTTTGCTCTTCCTCCTCGATCTCCTTTTATAGAGTGGGGAAAGAGATGTATCTGTGGTCATGTGACACATCTTGGGGAAGCCCATGATCGGAAACCCGGTCTACGGATGACTTGGTCAATTCGAAACTTGCGGGGGGCATTGAACGCATCTCCCCCGCAAACCAAACTAACTCGGGGAGTGCTTTACGACCGCGCAGGGTTCCGCCTCCATTCCGCGAATGATAGCAGATGCGGCCTAGGCCGGTCGACGCGGTCTGTGGCTGGGGCGGTTCGTGATGGTGGACCGGTTTGGCGCCTGTCCTACTTCGTGCCTACAGAGGATCTCCGCCTCCATTCAATGAATGATAGCGGTCTGTGAAGGGGGTGCTTCGCGGAACCGTTCGCGACACATTATCATTGGACCAGTCTGCGGACCGGTTCGGCTTGTTCCTTCCATTGAGTATTCTCCACACTTTTCCCCAATTCTTTGTGGGGGAAATTGGGTAGAATCTACCTTGGATTAAAGGAGATTCTCATCCTTCCTTTGCAGAATTTTCAGGACCCTACAAATGCCCCCCATCAGAATGGGGTCCGATCGGAACGAAGAAGAGGCCATTCTGATGTAGAGTGGTCATGAAACTTGATGCTTTGCGGTAGGGGAGTGGACCCGGTAGGGGACCACACCTATAAATATAGGGTCCCTTCCTTTGTCTTTTACCAAAATCTTCAGGAAAATAGAGCTCTCTCGCTTTTTGTCTCCGCGTGCTCATTCCTTTGCGAAACGCCTCGTTCGCGAACTAGCTGCCACCTTCACAAACCATTACTCGTTCGCGGTTGCCTTCACCCACAGACCAATTTCCCAGCCGCGAACTAACACTTTTATTTAATTAAAAAGTAAGTCACGATGGACCGTGTAGGAACTCACTCCATGATTTTGATGGTCCGCGGTCTGAAACCTTTCAGACTTTGAAAATTTCTGGAGTATTCCAAACCTAATTATTTAAGTCCAGGATTAAGATTCCATGGAGCAACCTGGTTTACGGTTTTCTGGCCAATGCTCCACGGGACAGGATATCGCGGACCTCTTCCGCATAGGATTGGTTCGCGGGATGCAGTCATCGCGAACCACATTTTGAGGCTTGCTTGCGGACCTATCACGAAGGCTTCTCGACTCTTTTTCCATATGGCTGGTATTTTTGTCCAGATTTTATTATCTCGGACTAACCATTTTCCTAGTTTTCACATTGCAGGTAGAAAATACGGTTCCCCCTCATCCTGCACCCAGGCCTGCTACCGAGCCTCTTCGAATTGGTGATCAACGCCTGAAGGACATGGCCAGCTCTGTTAAGGATGGAATCCGCCACTCCCCACCATGCTCCTTCCTTGCCAATTTTCTCTCCGAGTCACAATGGGAGTACCCCTTTTCCAATAGCCTTCCTGTCTACAGGTTCGGTTTACTGTCTGATACGCTGATTTTGGTACCATCTCATGAAAACAATCCTACAACATGGATATTTACCAGCACCATCCCTTGATCTGTTATATCCGCCATAGGGTGGCCTTCCGTAAGGGATACAGCTGCCGGATCTGTGTTGAATCATCTTCTTGTGTCCCCAACAGGGGAACAACGCCAGATGGATGGGACAATTCATTATTACCAGAGCATTTCCCGCCATGCTATTGTAAACAACCAGCATGGCTGGTCAGAAGACCGAGACCTTAGGCCCGGAGGGGCATTTAAGTCATTGGATTGGGGGTGGCCCTTCTGGGTTCGCCAGATTTGTGCTGATTTTGAAGCAGATTTGCGAGCCGTAGGCTTATATGAAGCTGCTTGGGTGTCCCAAACCTATACCCATCAGCCTCAAGCCCTCACCAGGAAACTTATGAGCTGTTGGAGTCCGAACACCAACACATTTCATCTGGTCCATGGTGAGGTGGGTATTAGTCTTTGGGACGTCTTCCAGATTTTAGGGGTCCCCATCATTGGGGGTATGTATGACGAATTTCTGCCTCCTTCTGTGTGGAACGATGAAGAGAGGACTCCCCCTTTGGTGAAGCAACTTATTGACCAGGCCCAGAAGCATTCAAAGGATACGTCTCTGAAACAACTTATCTCATATCGTGAATGGGTAAAGGCTTTTTCTAGAGAGAGAAAGTCCACGACTCTCCCACACAGACCCAAAAATTGCCCTATGATGGAGTCCCGAGACAGAGGGGCAGCTACTGGCTGATCCTGGAGGAAGGCCAGTTCAACGACTGGGGATGGGAGCTTGTTCCGGACGTTGATCGATTGCTTCGTCTAGAAGAATTTCTGTCCATGTTCTTGAGTGGATGGCTATTTCCCATATGCGAGACTGGTGGCGTGTGAGTCTCTACTTTTTTCATGGCAGTACAACTGGATACTGACAACTTCATCAACTTGGCCGTCTCAGTATTGGACAGGATTTATCGGTTGCTTAGAAACATTACCGATGGGAATCGGCCAAACTGGGTAGCCGACCCTTTCCAAATTCTCTAGGGGTGGTTGGGAGCGCATATCAAGAACTGCTACACCTTCATCAACCCTCTTCAGATTCCGGGCACTGCATTCTATCCGTACTTGGAAACGACCAGCGGGGTCATTCCTGAAGAGTGGGTGACCCAAGAGAAATATGGACAACAGACGGTTCATAATATGCGTCTACTGTCGAGTCGGATCTCAAGCTTTGATCATTTCAATTTCTGACCATATCCATCCCCGACTGGTGAAATTAGGAATACCATATTAGAAGAGTTTAGCAAGCGGGGCTACCTCTTTTCCCTTCGAGAGGTCATTCTGGTGGCCCATATCAGTGGGGAACTGATCTATGAGGGGTACACGCCTTGCCTATTTGGACATCAATTTGGTTGCATCCAGGAACTGTGTCCTCCCGCACTCAATGGCACTCGTGAGAACCGCCATTTAATGGTGTCCAGACAACTATAGTTAATGTTTACTCAGGAAGATACTGGTTGCGAGGTTATGACTCCTGCTCTTGCAGACTCTATCCCTTTCTTGTTCAAGAACTATACCGACTCCTGGGTGCAGTCGTACCCGAATGGCCAGCTGGGGATGTGGGTGCCCACTGTCTTAACTCCTAATCTATCTAAGGGCAAGAGGAATCGAAAAGGGGATATTGCTTCAACCAGGCCAGGCAAGGTTCTTCGCAACCCTACCGGTCCGATGCTTCTATGGAAGATTTTAACGGACATAGGTGTATCCTATCATGCCCTCAAAGCTTCCCGGAGGGAGTCGGTTATTCCCGCAGATGCTGCCTTCCTGAAGGCCTGGGGTCAATGGGATGAATTCAAAGGCTGGTCAGCCTTTCGCAGTCAGTACCCCCGTTCTCTATGGCAGTATCTCCAGGAATCGGAAGTGGAATTTGACGGGCTGGGCTACATATCTGCACCTATTGACATTCTTTATGATACGGACCCAGAGAGGGCCAAGTGGTATCTTCGAGACCTCGAGGCTTACGTTCATGCACGCCAGGGTTATGAAGTGTCGACTCATCGAGTCCAGGCTATGCTGCGATTGGGGAATGATGAGGAGGAGGAATAGAGTGATCACTCTTCAGGGGGCGGTGATCTCGGTGGTTCCCCCACTGTGGATAAGGTAAGAGAATTCCCCCCCTCTCCCATGAGGACCCACCCACAGGTAGCTCCAAAGAGTTCCAGGGTAGTGGCAGGATCTAGAAAACAAACACGGTCATTGGGCCCCCCATCAGCCCTTGTTGCTGCCTGGACCTCTCAGGTCAATCCTCCCTGGCTAGCCATTCCTGTTATGACTGCATTTCCAGATTCTTGGAGGATTTGGGATGACCTGAGGGTCAGTGGATTGGATGAAGAGGTTTTGGGCGTTACTCTAATTGGGCCCTCTCAAGATTCCGGGTATTGGGACGATCTTCGCTCCACCCCACTTGCTACTGGAAGAGGACCTAGACGAAATAGTCACCTCATTGAAGGAGATGGATGCATACATCCATTCACTCCGGAACTGGATTTATGGGTCTACCCGGGTGTCTATGATGATAATACATCCTAAATCATCCAATCCTGAAGAATAGGTTTTCCTGTTCATCCATTCCGGCTTTCTTCCTCCTTTACTATGAAGGTTCTACAATTTTTTCCTTTTATACAGGGTGCCGAGGAGTCCTAGGGGGCAATTCCTTCCCTAGAGTATACTCCCCGTGGTACCGCAGCGGGCGAACATGCGCTTTCGGCTACAGGAATCATCGGGGAGGGGTCTCCCGACGCAGCTGAGCTCATGGAAGCGACCATTGTAGACCCAGTTAGGGTCTTTCCTCCTCTAGCTCCTCTCAGCATTATGAGTGAAGAACTGTCCCCTGGGAAGGTCCATAGACGTCAACAGGCGTCCATTTTATCGGAACGACTTAGACAGGGGACTTCGGGTAATCATGACTTCCCGTTTCCTCGATCGCCAACTCATATACTCTGATTCTTCCAGTTATTAACTGTTTTGGCACATGGTGTAGGGCCACTCGAAGACCTGGCCGTGGCCACCCTAGCGGTCGTACCTTCTGCCCCCTTATCATATGAGGGATCACCTACAGCCACACCTGGGTGTGACGAGATGGTGGGCTCTACTGAAGGTTCTAGTGATATGGACGCTTTACTTCTGCCTTCATTAGTTAGAGATACGTCAGAGGAGGGACAACTGGAAGTTGAGGCTCTTGCTGATTATGCGGCCTTTATAATCATGGGGGAGGATGGGGCACCCATGATTACCAAAGAGGCCTCAGATCTGACGGGGCCAGCTGCCTCATACCCAATGGATCCTGTGACAATGGAGGAGGAACCTTCCATCAGGCCAGTCGTCAAAAATCCAGAGCGGGCCATTATTTTGTTCACTGGGGGAGAAATTTCCCCGTGCTTGATCTCTATAGCCAACCGCTTGGGGACAACTTTGGGAGCTGCTGGCCTTGGGTATGGCCTTAGGCTCTGGACACTTCTGGGGATTCCCAGGTCTCCCTTGTCTCTTGAAGACGCAGCGTCTTCCTCGAGTGGTCGCAGCGGCACAGAGCTTGGGGATACCGACGCCTTGATGATCAGGGGTAAGTTTCTCAACCTCATGCCACTGACTCTTTCCTCTTCCCTTTTATGATTAGAGATACTTATATGTCTTATCAACTCTCGGGCTTTAGGACCATGCCTTTTTTCATTGGCTATTGTGCCGTCGGATCCGATCGTGCCCGTGACCACAACCGCCAGGGGCAAAGTTGCCGCGGCGACAAAGTTTGCAAGTGAAGCCGCATCAGGTCCCTCCTTGGTGACGTTCATCCCTGAATACGTATCTTCATCTGGGAGTGACTCCGAGCCCGATCAACAAGTCCTTTCCCGTATTCTACATGCTCGCCAAAGGGCTTGGGAGAAAATTTGGAAGCTGATTTCTTAGACGCCCTTGGCCGAGATGCCGACCAGATTACCGAACCTGCACAATCTGTTTATGCTGCTTGGGTTTGATGGATTTGACTACCATAGTATTTATGATATAGTGAAGCAGGTGGTCGCTGACCGGGAAAGACTGGGTGGTTTTGAATCTCGCCTCTCTGCTGCTCAATCTGAAGCCTATCTTTCCACGACCCGACAACTTTGCCTAACAGAGGCTCATGATCATGCCGGGGTAGTTACGAGACTCTAGGGAGAAGTCATTGAGCAGCGTTCTCGACTAGAGGTGCTGAGGAATGACATATAGTGGATGCAGTAGGAGGAGACTAATGTCACTGCCACAATTGAATAAGGGGAGCGGTGGATAGAGGAGGAGATGAGGGTGAGCTCGAAGGAAGCCCAGGAGGCGGAAGTGTTGCGGGCTGGTGCAGAAGCTGAGATAACCTTACTACAGAATCTCCATCAAGTAATCGAGGATTCTCATCAGTGCCTAATACAGCTTTGTGAATCCAATGAAAACCAATTGTAATAACATTTCATGCCAGAGGAGGCTCTAGATTGTGGATGCCCTTCTTACCAACTTTGTTATGGAACAAAGAAATGTTTTCCTCAGCTCTCTTGCCATATTCTCCTGTAACATGAACTATTTGGCATGATTTTCATATATGTTAATTCATCGAACTTAGAGTAATCATAGTTCAGGATAATGGATAAAAACGAGCTCTAACTTTTGCCTGGATCATGGGATCTAACGAGCATAGTTTGACTATTTCCAGGGTTTTATAGAAAAAAACCCACAAACTTTTTGTCTTTTTTTTGTTTTAATACCCTAATTTTTCCTGGTCCTATTTGGTGTGGACCCAGTGGGTATGAACCAACTTTTTCTTAGGTCTCCCTTTTTGGGTTTTCGGCCTAACAGGCTTTGCACCTCTTTTTGTGAGCGGTTTAAAGTCCCACCGACAAGACTATCATTACTGATGTTTTAGGTCAAACATCTTTGACCAGGTATGGTGGGGCAAGGGCCCCAATGAGGTTTGGTTGATTAAAATATGTCTCAATATCCCCCAGACGCATGGGGGTGAAACACGTTTATATTTGAACGACATGCAAGGCATGTCTCAAGGCATTGGAGCCGTATCAGCATACAGAGGTAGGAAGAGCATCGCCTAAGGAAATATTGCCTTTGGTAAACGGGCTAGGAGCTATCAATATGCAGATCCGCTGAGGGAATGGTATTCATAGTCATGAAAAGGTGTCCTTATGTCAATGACTCTCCATTTCTGATGGCCTAAGGACTTCATGGAATTTCAGCTTATGGAAACCACCATGGGTGGCTTGGAGAATTCTGAAAACCACTGAGGGTGGCTCAGAAAGGGTATGTGATGTCTGAAAAGGGTTTGAGGACTTCTGTATTAATCAAGAGTGTGGAATGCAAGGTTCCTATCTTACGCATTTATCTAGCACAAAGGATGGTTGGAGCTTGGTGCAGTTTAAAGTCATGTAGCTGGGACCTTATTTAGAATGGAACGACTTCTCCTGGTTCTTGGTAATCTCGTCAGATACGTTCTACCATATTCAGGAAGGGTTGTGAAAAAGTCTAGTAAACTGTATCTCAGAGGGTTTCCGAATACCGGGATGGACATGGGGGCTCAAAGGCCAAGAGGCGTATGAAGAGAAACATTGCCTAAAGAAATCTTGCCTTTGGTAGACGAGCCAAGGGCGATCAATATGTAGAGATGTTGAGGGCATGGTATGAATATTCATGCAAAGGTGTCCTTGGGTCAATGATTTCATTTTCCTGATAGCCAAGAAAATTCAAGGAAGTTTGTGATTCAGGACCACCAGAGGTGGTTTATGAGAGTTTGTCTCTTTCTGAGGATAGAGTATGGTTTATGAGGAGAGAGTGCCTGGATATGGGAGAAACATCTAGGCTAAATTTCCCGAGAATGGGTGAAGTCATTCCTTCTCACATTGGTGTGAGACAGTGGTTTGTGCAGGTCTGACCCATGCACTATGGGACAGAGGAAAGCCTCCATTTCTTACTGAATGCATGACAGGTTTGACTGTGCAGTTTAACATCATGCGACAAAGATGACTTCTGTGCAGCTTAACGTCATGCGGTAAGGACAACTTCCGTGCAGTTTAACGTCATGCGATAAGGACAAGGAGCATTATTAAAGGATTTTGTGCAGTTTAACGTCATGCAGCGAGGATGTGGGGAATTTTTAAACTAGTGAAAATGCTTGTAGATGGAGGCATTTCCCTGGATTTTAATGCTTGGTCTTTGCATATTTATGCCAAGTGGCCAAGATGTTCCGTGCAGTTTAACGTCATGCGGTAAGGACATAGTTGAAAAGGCTGCTCTTGATCAGAATGTAACTGGGCTTGAACATCTCAGCATTCCCAAGACATGTAAAGGGGTTTGATGGTGTAAATCGTGGTTCCGGGGCTTCTTGGATCAAAAGAAATGATATGGGGGCTCTGAGGATGTTAAGCGTACGAAGTTAGGAAGAATACAGCCCGAAGAAATCTTGCCTTTGGTAGATGGGCTAGGGGCTATCAATATGCAGATCCGCTGAGGTCATGGTATGCATAGTCATGCAAAGGTGTCCCCGAGTCAATGAATTTCCACTTCTGATGGCCGTGAATGGTTATGAGGATCTGCGATTGTCTGGGCCACGAAGTCTGTCATTTGGTAAGAAAATAACCGGACATGTCGGTCATATTCGGCCCTGGTTGCTGTTAAAGCTTAGAGAGCTCCCTACACTGATTTATCTTGCATGTGGGGGTGTAATATTACTCCATGCAGTTTAACTTCATGCGGTAAGGATGAAATACTTTTAGTTTAGCGGTCATATAGCTCAGACCATTGGGGACTATTGCTACAGTCACTCGAAGGATAACTGAGTTACAATGCTCTGATATACTCTGAACAGGGTGGGGGATGAAGGTTGTAAACTGTAACTCTAAGGTTTCCCGGATCGGGAGATGTGGTATGGGGGCTCTGAGGCCGGTAAGCATATGGAGTTAGGAAGAGTACCGCCTGAGGAAATATTGCCTTTGGTAGATGGGCCAGGGGCTATCAATATGCAGAACCGCTGAGGGCATGGTATGCATAGTCATGAAAAGGTGTCTTCAGGTCGATGACCTTCCACTTCCGATGGCCATGAATGATTATGAAAATCCGATATTTCTCATAGTACAGTGTTCGACATGCGGGGATAATGGTGTCCGAGCATACAAGAAACATCTTCCCTGCAATTGTCCGTTGAGTCAAAGTAGCCTAGCCCTGGCTTGATGTTCGTAGATGCAAGTCGTCTTGTGGACCATGGGCGGATACATAGTCTAATCGAGTAGGGATACCCTAGCAGCATTCGGATGTGAGAGGCGAATGAACTTGTAAACCACTGCTCCATAAATTTCTGGATCGGGAGATATGATATGGGGGCTCTGAGGCTGGTAAGCGTACGAAGCTAGGAAGAGTATCGCCTGAGAAAATCTTTCCTTTGGTAGATGGGCCAGGGGATATCAATATGAAGAGCTGCTGAGGGCATGGTATGCATAGTCATGCAAAGGTGTCACCGAGTCGATAACTTTCCACTTCCGATGGCCGTGAACGGTTATGAAGATCCATAATTATTCGGGTTGTGGAGTCTGATGTATGGAGAGGATGCATCCAAATTCACAAGGAGTATTTCCATCTTGTTTTTCCATATATCTTGGGTGGGTTGAAACAAAGTACTTGCAATTTAAATGTCATGTGGTGAGGATGAAGTCCATGCAGTTTAACGTCGTGCGGTGAGGATGAAGAATACACCCCATGCAGGTCTGGTCCTTACACGAGGGGAAAGGGAATTTATGACTTTCATTTGGGGATATCTGGGCTAGGGTGAGAGACCCTGGTGTCACTACGTATCCTGAAATGGAAGGAATCAAGCCTCACGTAGTTCTATGAAGTCCGTGCAGTTTAACGTTGTGCGGTGAGGATGAAGAATACACCCCGTGCAGGTCTGGTCCGTACACGAGGGGAAAGATAATTTTTTTTCTTATCCGTGAAGTTTAACGTCGTGCAATAAGGATGAGGGATACCCACCATGAAGGTATGGTCCATACACGGGGGGAAGGGGGCATTTTTAATTTTTATCCATGCAGTTTAACATCGCACGATAAGGACGAGGAATACACCCCGTGCAGGGCTGGTCCGTACACGGGGGGAGAGGGCATTTTTTACTTTTATTTGGGGATGGCTAGGCTAGGGTGAGGGACCCTGGCATCACTACGTGTCCTGCGAGGGTAGGAATCAAGCCTCACGTAGTTCTCTGAAGTCCGTGTAGTTTAATTTCATGTGGTGAGAATGAAGAATACACCCCGTGTAGGTCTAGTCCGTACATGGGGGGAAAGGGAATTTTTTTCTTATCAGTGCAGTTTAACATCGTGCGATAAGGATGAGGGATACCCCCCGTGTAGGGCTGGTCCGTACACGGGGGGAAGGGGACATTTTTAATTTTTATCTATACAGTTTAACGTCGTGCGGTAAGGACGAGGAATACACACCGTGTAGGGCTGGTCCATACACGGGGGGAGAGGGCATTTTGAACTTTTATTTGGGGATGGCTGGGCCAGGATGGGGAACCCTATCATCACTACGTATCCTGCGAAGGTAGGAATCAAGCTGTATGTAGTTCTCTGAAATAAGTACACCTCGTGCAGGGCTGGTCCGTACACCCCCAGCGTCGCTACGTATCCTACGAGGGCAAGAATCAAGCCATATCTAGTTCTCTAAAATCCATGCAGTTTTACGTTGTGCGGTGAGGATGAAATACTCTTAGTTTAGGGTCATAGAGTTTGGACCATTGGGTTCTTGGCAGTTTAATGTCACGCAGATCGGACGATAACTACTTTTAGTTATGCCGGTGAGGATGAAATTCTCTTAGTTTAGGGTCATAGAGTTTGGACTGTTGGGTGCTTGACAGTTTGACATCATGAAGCTCGGACAATAACTTCTTTTAGTTATTCTGGTGAGGACAAAATGTTCTTAGTTTTGGGTCATAGAGTTTGGACCATTGGGTGCTTGGTAGTTTAACGTCATGCAGCTCAGACAATAACTGCTTTTAGTTATGTCGGTGAGGACAAAATTCTCTTAGTTTAGGGTCATAGAGTTTGGACCGTTGGGTTCTTGGCAGTTTAATGTCATGCAGCTCGGACGATAACTGCTTTTAGTTATGTCGGTGAGGATGAAATGCTCTTAGTTTAGGGTTATAGAGTTTGGAACGTTGGTTGTTTGGTAGTTTAACGTCATGAAGCTCAGACAATAACTGCTTTTAGTTATCTATGTGAAATATTTCTTCAAAAATCTCTCATTTGTAGAAGTGGTGGTGAACTGCCTGTCCATGGAAGTCAAGGCATATGCTCCGTTGGAGTAGACCTTTTATATAACATATGGTCTCTCCCACTTGGGATCCAGATTTAGAGGTTTCTTTCCGGGTATCATTGGGGTCCAGAGGACCAACACCAATTCTCCTTCCAAGAAAGACCGAAGACGAACCTTTTTATTGAAGGTTTGTGCAATCCGGTTCTGGTATACTTCCAGATGATGCAAAGTGTGCAACCACTTCTCATCCAGCTGTTCCAATTCACCTAACCACTTTTCTGATTTCTCACCATTGGATAAATGATCACAAATGGAAACATGGAGTGAGGGTAATTGGAGCTCAATGGGTAGGACCGCTTCTGTTCCGTATACTAATGAGTACGGGGTAGCCCGAGTAGCGGTGCAGATTGTGGTTCGATAAGCCCACAATGCATGGAGGAGTTTATCCGGCCATGACTTCTTGTCTTTGTCCACCATTTTTTGGAGAATGTTGGACATGCTCTTGTTTAAAGCCTCTATCTGTCTGTTGGCCACCGCATGGTAGCAGGATGAGTGGTTAGCCTTGATACCGTATTCTTGGTATAGTTTCTCCAATTCAGCAGAGCAGAAGTTGGTGCCGTTATCCATCAGTATGGTATGAGGGACACCAAATATGGTGATGATATTGGTTTTCAAAAAGCTGACAATGCTTCTTGCCCCAAATTCCTTAAGGGGTACAACTTCTGCCCATTTGGAAAAGAAGTCAGTTGCCGTGAGGATATACTTCAGCTATTTGGCTGTGGCAGGAGGATATGGTCCCTCGACGTCCATTCCCCAGACAACAAATGGCCAGGAGTACTTAGCCTGATGAAGTAAATCTGGGGGTTGGTGTATGAAGTTGGAATGAATTTGGCATGAGTGGCATTTTGTGGTAAAGTGCTCGCAATCTCGTGCCACTGTGGGCCAATAGTACCCAAGCCTTCGAACCTGATGGGAAAGTTTGGACCCCAGCTGATGTACCCCATATACTCTGGCATGTACCTCAGTCATGACAGCAGTGGTTTCTTCTCCATCAATGCATCTGAGGAGGATTCCGTCGAGGCCTCATTTGTAGAGGACCTCTTGCTGACCCGTGCCGCCATATAAGACAAAGTTGATTTCCCTTCTCCGTATTTGACATCGTTCAGCCCTGTCTGATGGAAGTTCTCCCCGTTGAAGGTAGTTTTCAATGGGGGTCATCCAGCCGGTGGCGGGAGCATATGGTTCAGGGATAGGACTGACTTCGTGGATTTCTTCCATCTTAGCTTGAACAAATGGTGAGACCATTCGACGATGAGCAATACTGATAACTATTTCATCCCAGTCTAGGTCGGGCAGGGCTATGGCTGTGTTAGCTAATGTGTCGGCCTGAGCATTCTGAGACTGGGGAATATAGTTCAATGCTGGTTCTGTGGAGAATTCCACCATTAACCCTCATACATGGTCAAACAGGGGAACCAACTCCTCCTTTTTGATAGTATAGTCACCATCGACTTGCTTGATGACCAGTTTCGAGTCACCTTTGAACTTAAGGTGATGTACTTGCGCTTGGAGTGTGAGATCTAGGCCTGCAATGAGGTCTTGATATTTTGCTTCATTGTTCATACATCCTTCTGACAGGAGGAAGGATTATGGAAAGACTGCCTTTTACAGGGAAATAAGTATTATCCCTAAACCCACCTTGTTAAATTTGGGATCCTCCATCATTTTCCCCGTCGGTCTTCAGGATGCGCCGTCGAAGTACATTTCCCATGCCGGGGACTCATCTTGGACCGATAAGATGTCTTCATCAGGTAGCTCGGCGTCCGGTGTGGCAGTCCCTGTTGAAGGGTGCTCCACCAGAAAATCTGCTAATGCCTGGCCTTTGATGGCCTTCTGAGGCACAAACCAGATGTCAAACTGTTGCAGGATGACTTCCCATCGGGATAGGCGCCCGGTTAGCATCGGGTGATTAAGGATGTACTTGAGTGGGTTACTACGCGAGACCAAATGAACTTCATGATGCTGCAAATAATGTCACAATTTTTGAACTGCGAAGACCAAGGACAAACAACTCTTCTCAATGTTTGAGTATCGAGTCTCAGCATCAATCATGGTTCGGCTGAGGTAATAGAGACTGTTTTCACTGTCGGCGTCATTTTTTTGCGTGAGGAAGGCTCCCAGCGACCGCTCTAAGGCCGTCACGTATAGGATGAGAGGTCTTCCTTCAACCAAGGACATGAGCATTGGTGGGCTTAAGAGATACTTATTTAGGTTGTCGAACACCTCTTGGTAGTCATCTGTCCATTGGTACGTGACTCCCTTCTTCATTAACCTAGTAAAGGGGAAACATTTTCCTGCCAGGTTGGCTATAAATCGTCTGATGTAGGCCATGTGCCCTTAGAATGCTCTTAACTCAGTGAGATTGTGGGGGGGGGGTGGTAGGCTGAGGATAGCCTTTGTCTTTTCAGGGTCGACTTCGATGCCACGATGGCATACGACGAATCCAAGGAATTTCCCTGAGGTAACCCCAAAGGCGCACTTCAAGGGATTCATCTTCAGACTATGCTGTTGAAGTTTGTTGAAGACGGTCTCAAGATATGACAGGTGATCTGAGCTTTGTCTGGAATTAATCACCAAGTCATCCACATAGCATTCAATGAATCTCCCCAGGAATGGTTTAAAGATACGATGCATGACACGCTGATATGTGGCGCCAGCGTTCTTGAGACCAAAGGGCATAACCCTATAACAGAATATTACTTGAGGGGCCCTGAAGGTAGTGGATTCTTCGTCTTCTTGGGCCATCCTGATTTGATTATACCCAGAATAACTGTCCATGAAGGATATAGCCTCATACCTAGCAATTGCATCGATTAATAACTCGGTGACCGGGACCGGGAAATCATCTTTCAGACAATGTCGATTGAGATCTCTGAAATCAATGCAGACATGGATTTGTCCATTCTTTTTCTTGACAGGGACGATGTTGGCCAACCATATGGGGTACTGGACGTCCCAAATGAAGCCTTCTTTAATGAGATTATCAACTTCAGCCTCTATTTTGGCAACATGTAAGGGGTGTGTCCTTCTGGCATCCTGTTTGTATCCCCTATAGTATTCTGGAAGACCTAAGTGGTGGGTTGCCACTTCGGGATCGAGACCCGGCATTTCTGTGTAATTCCAGGTAAAAACATCTTGATGTTGCCTCAGGAAAGAGTTATATACCTCGTGCTCCTCAGCAGACATGGCTGTACTAATGAGAGTGGGCCTCGGGTCTTCCTCAGTACCCAGGTTTATTTCCCTGAGCTCGTCCACTATGGTGGAGATACCTTCCTCAAATTTGGGAGGTGCATCCCTGAGATCTTCCTCCTCTTCTTCTCCCAAATCCTCATCTTCTTGATCTGGTGAGGGGAGAGCTCTTGACTCGGTCTCTTGGGAGTCCGGAGGTGAGGCATTGTGGGTGTCCTTGATCAAGTATTCACCCCCAAATTGAGGGTTAGCGGACATTCCCGCATTGTCATGCTCGGTTTTTATGGCTGAAGTCATGAGGATAGCTGAGTGCGTGTCTAGACTTGAACCCCTACTCTCAATATGGTTGATGGGCAGTACATAATCTCTGCCAAGCTGTCTGAGGGGGTCATCAGGAACCATTTCCAGACCATTTGGAGCGGGGATCCATTCAACACCATCGACTGAGGGCCTCTTCTTCTTTTGCTCATAGAACCCAGCATCGATTTAATGTAACTCAGAGAACTTTAAAGGGGCCTTGTCGGCATGCAATGTCCCACTTTGTCCATTGACGCAATACTTGACACACTAGTGGTAGGATGAAGGGACAACCATGTGCTTATGGAGCCACAACCTTCCCAGTAGGGCATTGAATGCTATGTTCTGCCGAACCACCAGGAATTTTGAATAGGCCACAAGGTATCCAAAATGGGTCTTTAGCTTAATTTGTCCCATTGGCTTCTGTTCACTCTTGTCGTAGCCTAGCAGAGTGGTGGCTGAGGGGATTAGGTCACCCTCACTGTAGACCAACTTACGGAGTGTCCATAGAGGAAGGAGGTTAACTCCAGAGCCATTGTTAATAAATACTTTATGGATCTCAACATCATCTAGCGTACCAGACACATAAAATGGTTTGATGTGTCCTTACATGATGGAATATTCATCCAGATCGGTGAAGGAAATCACTGTATCGCATTCAGCCGATCCAGTCTCCATTCGGTAAATCTCAACGGCAGCTACCTCGTCTTGAAACTCTTGGGGGCTGAGCAAGGCTTCTATAAGTGCCTCCCTGAGGTCTTCTGACAAACTCATGGCATCCAGGATCGACAACTTGGCTGGTATTGATGCCAGCTAATTAAGGATGTCGTATTTCTACTCTAGCATACGACGCTTCTCTATTGGTGGGGGAGTCTTAGTGGGTATCTTGGGAGTTAGAATACGTGATGAGGAGGGACCGACCACGGGGTCATATGTCAACGGTGTCCCCACGTTTTGGGGATTCGGCCCGGCCGGTCTGTTTGTGCGCACTGGGCGGCTAGGTGCTTGTTCTTCCTCTGATGGGTACTGCAGAATGACAGGGGCAGAGTGGTTTCCTATGGAGGTGGAGGGATATTATTTCTCCTACTAAGTCCATTGAAGGGATCTCCCATGGGTTTCTGTGATATTGACGGTTTGGGCCGAGGTCCAACCGTAGGGTTGATTTCGGCCTCGACTGTGCCTCCCCTAATATCCCCTGCCTCTGCGATTTCCCCTCCCAGCCCTTTGTGTTGCGAAATCGTGTTCATAACCATACCCTTCGTCAGGGGAAGATTCCATAAGATGGATGACATTGATGGAACCGAAGATTGGATCATCATCCTCTGACAAGTCAACCCGGTCAGTTGTCCTTGATGGTGCCGTTTGGTGGGTCAGTGCCCATGGTGCTAAGTTTGAGGGCGTGAGATCTGACAGCGTCGAGGCTAACTTTGGCCTCATCGCAGACTGATCCTCTAGCGCTTGTCTCCTCCCTTCTCGATTATGCATGGATGAATGGCTCGAGGAGGGTTGTGAGGCTGATATTTTCAGCTGTGCGACATCATGGGCTATTGGTGGCAACACCGGCTACTGTAGTTGAGCTCGGAGTATGCCCTGGGCTCGATTGATAGTCTTCTGAGTCATCCAGTTATCGAGTTTCTGCCTCTTCTTTCTGGTGACTTCCTGCCACCCCTCCCCTTTTTTGGAGTTGATGGTGGAAATATATGTCACATGTGCTGGGGGTGGTCCCAGATCGACCTTCTCAGAGTCTACCATCCTTTGCAGGAGGTCTTTGAAGACGAATCATTCCCGAATATTGTGGCCCAACATTAGATGGTAGGGATAGTAATATGGCCTGTCATCGCGGCTGACTTCTTCGGGTTTCCTTGGCTCTGGGAGGCATAGAAAGTTGTAATTCATGGAAATGATGAAGTAGCCACGGACTTGGTCCTCTCAGAATGAGTATAATTTGTGTTTTTGTTCCTCTAACTGGTTCTGCTTTGATCCACTTTGATCGTCCCGCTTGGGTGGAGGCGGCCGCTGATATATAGGGGGACCTTGAAGATTTGGCAGAGGCTTGAGCAGTGGAGCAGGCACAGGGGCTGGCTTGAGCGTGAAAGAGGACGCTTCGGCTCTAACTGCTCTCTTTGTGGGAGCCTGTGAGGCTATTCGGGACTTCAAATTGGTCCTCTACAGGGAGTCATCAATTCTCTGGGCAATAACTGAGAGATGGAGGAAGCCAGTGGTGCACTCCATTGGTATGAGCGGTGTTCACAGCTCATCTCGAAGATTATCGATGCATATGGCAAGTAAATCGTCTTGAGGAATTGGACTGTTCAGGGACTAGGTCAGACCTTTCCATCTAGCGATGAAATCTGAGACCCTCTCTTTCTCCCTCTGCTTGCAGTTCATGAGGTCGCTGACTGTTGTTTTAGGCAACATTGAGCTGAAGTGGTACAGAAACTGCTGCTGAAGGTCTTCCCAGCTTTTTATTGACAGGGCGGGCAGGCTTGTATACTAGATGAAGGCAGATCCTTTCAAGGTCCGTACGAAGCATCTGAGTTTCACTGCTTCTTGTTGTTCCAGAGTTCCCATCATAGGGTCTCAATAAGACATGTAGTGCATCAAATACTGTTCCGGATTGATTGATCCATTGAAAATAAGGAATACAGGGCTCCCAAAATTGGGTGGAGGTGGTGTGTTTCTCACCCTATCCTGGTAGGGCTTCCGCTCTGGCTGTATCGGAGCGCGTCGACCTTCCATTGCTTCCAATCGAGCTGTCAGTGCCTCCATGGTATTAGCGAGACCCTGGTTTACATCCTGTTGGGCCCGGTCCTAGGCAGCTGTAGCCCGAGGCATTGCTTGAGGATCCAGCTCGGTTGGCACCAGGGGTGCATGTTCCGTTTGTGACACCTTATGAGGTTTCATATGTACTCACTCTGGTTGCTTCCTGAGTGGAGGGAAGTCTTGGTATTCATCCAAATCCACATTTAGGTAGTTGGACAGGCTGGGTGCCTCATTGGGTGGGAGCCCTGACCGTGCTTCATTTGCCGGGGAAAACCTTGGTCTTTGAGGTGCACTTACTGGGAGTGCATGATGTGGCTCCTCTTGGGACGTACTTTCAATAAGACGGTTCTTCTGAAGTAGCTTGTCGTTAAGCCGCCTCAATTATTTCATTTCCTCTTACTGTTGAGCGAACCTCTCTTCGAGCGTGAGCGGCTCGTTTTTATCGAGATAAGGAGGCAGGTTGAGGGTAACCAGTCCTTTATTCATATCCTTATTGGAGGCTCGTAGGGTTAGTGGAGGAAGTTTAGCTGAAGGGGAGACCATATTTAGGGTGGCCCTCTAGTTTCGGGTGTGCACACCTGGGGGTTCATTGTGATTCACAGCCTGTCCAGAACCATCATCTCCCGATTCGTCCGGATTTTCATCATCTTCGATGTTACCCATGGGGTTAACCTCTATGGCATTTATGGATACATATCGCGGGGTGGAGAAGATGTTATCTTCCAAATAGGAAGAGGATCTCCCACGTCTTTTACCAATCTTCCCTCTTCTATCCCGGGATTTCTTTCGGGATCCTTGATGAAGGGTGACATGGAGAGTTCTTTGATGTGGCCTTACGGTACGCCTCCCTTTCGGAGGAGATGATGATTCAAAGAACGAGATAGGGTAGAAACCTCCTCTCCTAACTGTCCTCCCTAGACGAGAGGATACTGATTCTCATGGGGGAGGTTGTTGTTGAGGTGGTAAAAATGCCCCCAGCCCTGAGGGATGGGGTTGGCTTCGTTCCTTGGACGTCGAGTCTCTTCCCATTTTTATTGGTCTTACGGGGGTATTTGTTGTTAAAAATTCCTCCATCCCTGCAGGCTGGAGTTGACCCTGGATTGCGGCAGTGGATGCTGCTATCGTTACCTGCCTGATCTTGCATGCCCCCAGGGGGGGGGGAACTGGGTTTTGTACCGAGTTCTTCTATGAATTGACCCCTTTTGGGGAGGCAGGCAATGACCGCTGATTGGCCTCTCTTAGGCGAGAGGCCTTTTGTATGCTCTCGGTGGCCTGATTCAGGAGTTCTTGAATGTCTTGTTCCCGTCAGGCCTGATGCTTTTGGGACTTACTCAAGGCCTGACTCTATTGGGTGTGTTGCCTTTCACGAACAGGTAGACCACTCGATTGATGCCTTGACGTGATGACGTTGCAAGACACCATGACAAACGGGTTCTTCTGGGCGGGGAGTGGAGTGAAATGCAGAGCTCCATGTTCTCCCCATCCTCTGATATGGACTCCCTTTGGAGCGTCATCGATGAGGCGGTGTAGCTGGTGCATCACATGGAGGCATGCTATCTCCATGTTTCCTTTACACCTCTCAGGTCGCTGTTGCCGCGGTGAAGGAAGATCTTCAAGGTTGATGTGACGCAGGAGGTCTCCTATTGTCTTGACGTGGTCTACATACCCATCGTAGGACAGGAAGCTTGATTTCAACCGGCGGAGGGTTGTCCATATATTGTAGCGGATGTCGTGCACACATTCTTCCGACAACTTTCTTGGTATGTCGAATTGAGAGGTGGTCGTGGGCCAAAACATAACTGATATATCATCCCTGGCCAGTCTTTTCCTCAGGTGCAACATGTCAGAATACTCCTCCACTAGTGATTGCTCTGCCTGGTCGGCCTAGCTGATATGCTCACCGATAGTACGGTCGGAGGCGGTGGGACCGGTAGGTATTGAATTTTCATGTGGGCGATTCCGAGGTGGTTCAGAAGATGAACGTGGCCCCAGATCGTCTCCTGATCGAAGAAGGGTGTCGTTGGCAACTAGTTGGGAATCTGACATGATTGATCCTGTCCTTCTGAGTGCCTCAGAATACGAGGGATTTCCTGTGCTTGATTCGGTAGGGGGAGGACCTTCCTGTCGATGTGATATGTCATTGCGGGGAGGACCTTCGCAATAGTGACTGTAATGGTGAGGAATACCATTACTGCTTGACGCCTCACTGCATAGAGGAATTTTGTAGTGCATACCCTGGGGAGGACCTCCAAGGCGTGTCGCAGCAAGGGGAGGACCTTCTGGCTGTGTAGAGTTGTTACGGGGAGGGCCTTTTCAACAACTGCCATCATGGTGAGGATGACCATCATGGTTTGACGTTCTATGTGCATCCTGGGGAGGACCTTCAAGACACACTGTGATAAGGGGAGGTCCTTCTTGTTGCTTGGGGCCACTGTAGGGAGGACCTTCGCAATGGTGGCTGCAGTGGTGAGGACTACCATCACAACTGCTGCAATGGTGAGGACTACCATTACAGCTACCGCAGGGAGAATATCTACGGGGTACACCCTGGGGAGGGCCTTCATAATGTACCGAAACAAGGGGAGGGAATTCTCGTTGCTTGAAGTCTCTACGGGGTGGACCTCCATTATCAGGGTGGTGAGGACTACCACCGTGATCTGATGCCCGGCTGCGCGGAGTGTCGTTGCAGCGTAACCCCTAGGGAGGACCTTTAGGGTAGGACACAACAAGGGGAGGTCCTTCTTGTCATGATGAGACGTCAATGTGGGGAGGGCCTCCACAGTTACAACTTTGATAGTGAGGACTACTATCATAATCTATGGTCCTACTGCATGGAGAGTGCTTGTAGTGTATACCCCGGGGAGTTCCTTTAGGGTGGACCGTAGAAAGTGGAGGGCCTTCTTACTGCTCGATCTTCTGGTCATGTGGAGGGTTTCCGTGACTCGCATCAAAAGAGGAGATCTTGTGATCGATCGTTATATGACCACGGGGGAGGCCCCTACGGGTTCTCTGGGGAGGACCTTCAGAGCTACTGGTAGCGACATTGCAGGGAAGACCTTTGAAACTGCTACTGCCACTCCCATAATGTGGTAATGGGTGGGCAGGGTTCTAAGCCTTTGATATGCTCTTAGTGGCATCAGTAACCCCAGCTTCCAGTAGAGAGGAGTCATGAAACCGCTATTTATTTTCCGGCTGCCTTCGGTGTGTTTGGGGTGCTTTATTGCAGGCAGCGAGGACCGTCTGCTATTGACAACAGCCTTCACCTTTGGGTCCCTGTCTAATTGGGTCCCGTGATGCTGCTGAGATATGCCGACGAACATCTTGACTTTTAGCAGGAATATATGCCTGCTTTGGAGCATCCACCGTGATGGACGGGTGTCCCCCAGTTGGAACGAGTGAAGGTGCTCGATCCGGTTGCCCCTGCGTCGCGAAATATAGCCGGCGACCCTCCTGGGAGGAAGCAGGGATGCAGATCTACTCTGAGGCGGCTATACCATATCTGAGATGAGTCGCCTCAATTGGGGAGATGGGCTCACGGGCCTGAGTCCTTGCTGTTACTGCTGATACAATCACATTCTAGAAAGTCTGCAAGATATGATCGGGGAATGATACCTACTCCTCCATCATTACCAGGATATGCAGAGAGACATCTTTGGATGGAACGGTTATGAGGCCCCATTCCGATATTGGAGTAGGAATATCCTGCTCTAGTCCTCTAGTGGTCAGTGGGTACTGACAATTATCCTGTGTCGGGGTAGGTGAACGAATCTTCCCCTGGGCCGGGATATGCTGATTTATCTCTCCATTTGCCACCACATCGGGATGACGGACTTTACTTGCATCTGCAGGGAGCTGGCCCTGTATATGTTGGTTTCCCACCATATCGAGTCGATGGCCTTTGTTGGCAGGGAGACGTGCCCGCCTATTAATTTCTGCCACATCTGGATGGCAGGCTTTGTTTATCGCCACCATGTCGGGATGGTAGGCGTCAAGAGAATCTTCTAGGAGCTGGTCCTGCAGGAGCTGGGTTGCCACTATGTCAGGTTGGTGGGCTTCACGACCCTGGGCAGGGAGAGGTGCCTGCCGGGTAAGTGCCGTCCTGCGTGAGCGACGGGCTTGATGGAGCCCGGCGGGGATGCACTCCTGCTCGCATGATGCTGCCATGTCTGGATGGAGGGATTTAGAGGAGAGAACAGGTGTATGTGCCTGTTCATGATATGTCTTCGTGACTGGGCAGCAGAGCTCTTCCTCAGGGACAAGGGTGATTATCCGTCCCTGGTTGTACGTTTGCCGCCCTCGTCGGGCGGTCCGAGGGGCCGGAGCTCGGGGAGCATGGGCCTGGATCCTCGGGGCAACATCTTCCTTATCATGAGGATGGTGAGTCGCGACGTGACCGCGATGACATCTGCCAGTGGGGGCCTTGGAGCAGAACCCCCATCTAGTGGGGATGAATTCCTCAGTGTAGACCTCATCCCCCTCCCTAAGATAAGGGAGGTATGTGTTGTCTCGTTCCAGGGAGAGACTCCCAAAATGGTTTGATATGGTGACATGAGCCGTCTAGATTTTCTTTTATAGCCGCTGCTGGGCAGGCGACCGACGAGTCCTAGCGGATCGGAGGGCATGCATGGACGCCTCCACCATCGAGAGAGTACCGTTCACATGGTACTCTCGGATCAATGCATCCAAGACCCAGTGTTGAAGAAGCTGGGTAGGTGACGAGGTCCTCCGTTGGTGAGGATGTTCGGTCATTGTGTTGTTGGAATCATGTGCCTGTGAGTTCCTTCGTGACTCCATTAGATCGAAGGGAGTTCTGTATGGTACCTGTAAAAAATATTTTAACAAATACAAACAGCAAACCCGTCAAAGCAGCATCTCATGATCCCATGCGTAATTAATGACCTTGCTTGGCCCTCCTTGGGAGTATAAGGGGGCACAGAGTGAGATTAAGTTAAATCTGTCATGCTTGGTTAAATATTCACATCGGGTTCATCATTTTTGTTTCAGATCATTTAGAAACTCCCAACGGTTCCATATCCGACGATACATGGACCTGCTTTCCAAAGGAAGGCATTCGCTGGGTGGTTTGACCAGTGACCCTTAAGAACTCATATTGGTCGAGAGGATGGGAAGTTGGACTCATCTCACCTTTTTGAGGGGAATTATTTCCTATTCTGGGACTCTCTTATAGATTTAATACGTATTCATATGTTCTCAAATCTTTGGTTTATACCCAAGTATAGCATCCACGGATTACTCCTGGTTGGAAATGGTCAGCTGGACGCAGGGGTTCATAATAATTTATGCCCAAGGTTTACCATAACTCATTGGATTAATGACCCCGAGGAGTCTGGACTCACTGAGACAACACTGATTTCCATGAGAGGAATCAGAATCCATGTAGTTCGGTTTGGTATGGGGCTTACGCTCTGGGCTGCCCAGGGTTAATGCGGTGAACCGACGTGAAGATAGTCGGATTAGCCGGTTGTTGGGATTGAACCTCAGGGAGGCTTCCTACGTACCCTTCCTAGGAGACAGGAATCAAAGTCCATGTAGTTTGAATGGGAGTGTCGGAGAACCGACATGAATGTGGACCCGGGGGTTCGATGGTGATCGGGCTTGAACCTCTTGAAGGCTTCCTACATATCCCTGTGGTGGGGAATCAAAGCCCACATAATTCGAATTGGCATGGGGCTTACGCTCTGAGGCAGCCCAGAGTAATGGATTGGGGCTTACACTCTGAGGAGGCCCATAAGAGGATGTCATGGTCGATGCTTATTCCAAACCCACGTGAGTCATGCTCAGTGTGAGAAACAAGAGGCAACAGGGACCAGACGATCACGTTGCAAAAAGTACGTTAGTGGGAAGTAGAGTGGGGCTTACGCATAGAGGCGGCCCAAAAAGTCGAGGCTTACTTCTAGATGGATGCCCATGGCGACAAAGCGCAGTGGGAGAGGGACTTGGCCCCAAAGAGGGACGAAGCAACACCCATCCCCACTACGCCCTTCCCCGACCATGGCCGCGAGGAAGTACGGAGGTGCATGGGGGCTTCCTTCGGATGGGTAGCCCGCCAAGCCCTAGAGAGGGGAAAAGTGACCCAGTCCTAACAAATGGAGGGGTGGAAAGGGGACTACCGGGCTCGGACTTCGCATTACCGTGGGAATGTGAACCCAAGAATGCTTCGGGAATCCATTCAAGGGCTGGAGAAACCCCTTCTACCTCACTTACCATGTGTATGTGAACTCAAAATGGCGCGCTGATGCACTTGAAGGTTACATCACATGGGTCCGGTGGCTTTGGTGGAGGCCTCAGCACGGGGCCGATGAATGGGATAATGAGGGGGTTGTGGAGGATCAGGCCGGATTGGAAGGATTTTATCTGGATCAGGGAATGGGAATTCCGAAGGATTTGGCGGGCCACACAGGTGTATGTGTGGTGGATCCCTTCACGTAGGGAGGTGCTATGCGGCTGGGGAAGCCATCCACGAACCAGGGTGGTCCGCGGACTGATGGGAATTCCATGAACCGAGGTGGTTTGTGGCTTGGTGGGAATCCTGCGAACCAGGGTGGTTTTCGGCTTTGGGTTTGGCCCGCGTACCAGGTTGGTACACGGAGGGGTCCATGCGAGCAGCGGCAGCCAAGGGAGGTGCCGGTTGGGGGTTCATCGGTCGGGGCTACCCCCGCGTAGGAGGGTACTACGTGGTGCGACAGATTGGAAAAGGGGCATAAACTCCTTAGTCCACGGGGAGTGCATCTGCAGAGGGGCCATAGTTCGCGATCTTCTTTTTTTTATTATTTTTAAGTCCGCGGTTCACCAAGTTGTTATGCATTTTCGGTTCCTTATTAATTCGCTTCCATCTTCATACCTGTTTTGGTTCACGAACTGGAACTTCGCTGTTTGCGAAATCCTAAGCTCCTTCCTTCGAAATCCTTCCACTCGAATTTGATCGATCTCCCCTCCAAAATCCTTTTGCTCTTCCCCCTCGATCTCCTTTTATAGAGTGGGGAAAGAGATGTATCTGTGGTCATGCGACACCTTTTGTTGAAGCCCATGATCGAAAACCCAGTCTACGGATGACTTAGTCAATCCGCAACTTTTGGGGGGCATTGAACGCATCTCCCCCATGAACCAAATTAACTCAGGGAGTGCTTCGCGGCTGCGCAGGGTTCCACCTCCATTCCGCAAACGACAACAGATGCATCCTGGGCCGGTCGACGTGGTCTGCAGCTAGGGAGGTTCATGACAGTGGACCGATTTGGCACCCGTCCTGCTTCGCGTCCACTGAGGATCTCCACCTCCATTCCGCGAATGACAGCGGTCCGCGGAGTGGGTGATTTATGGAACTGGCTATGACCCATTATCATTGGACCGGTCTGTGGACCGGTTAGTCTTGTGCCTTCCTTTGAGTATTATCCACACTTTTCCCCAATTCTTTGTGTGGGAAATTGGGTAGAATCTCCCTTGGATTAAAGGGGATTCTCATTCTCCCTTTGCGGACTTTTCAAGACCCTACATCCTTATAATTAAGACCCCCATTATTAAGGTTACGTATAATTTCAAGACCCATGGGGACCCTATTTGTTAGGGGAGACACACAAGAGATAATTTTTATCTGAGGAATGCTAGATCACAATAGGGGAATGATGGTGTGAATACCCTGATTCCATGCATTTAGTGGATTTAGAGAATGCATTGATAATTGGAGGTCCAAATGGGAAATTTTTGTGAAGGAATGATTTACCATCGAATCCATGGTGTTCATGATGCTTTGTTATGAGATCAAAAAAGGATAGTTTTCCATTTTAAAAGGATATAAAAATACCTCAACCAAGTGATACTAGGGAGAATTATAAGACTTCACCCAAGTAACACTAGGGTGAAGTGATGAGGGATTCACCCAAGTAATGCTATGGTGAAGTGATGCTTTGGGAGACAGGATTTGAGGTAATTTTTTTACCTATTTGTAGGGATTATCCATAGATTTCATTAAAAGAGTGGCACAAAAACGTGTGGTTAAGTAAGTGTCCTTCACCCTAGTATTTTCAGACTAGGGGGGAAGTAGTTCCTTGTAAGGTTTATTGGTGTTTTATACCTTTAGGGATCTAAAATACCCACTACTTTGGTTAATTACCTTTAGTTTATAGCTTGAATAAGATACCTGATGGGTTTGAAGACTTGGGAAAGTGAATAGACTAATCAGAGCATCATGATGTATATTTGTATTCCAAAATATAGAAATGGAGATTCCAATGGTCCTATTTATAGGAAAATATAAGGTCCTATGAGAAGGTGAGTTTTTGTGCTTATGAATGATGCAAGTGAAACGCACATTGAGTACTTGGTCATGCAAGTGGCACGTATAGGGTCAACTTGCATGAACTTCAGAGATTTCAAGGAAGTTTAATCTGCCTTTTCCTATGAATTTTCCTTTATGTGTTGAGGTATAACTTCTTTAATATATTTATCCTTTTTCATGTATGGTGATAACAAAAAAATCCCCCCTCATGATTAGATCTAATTGTAATAAGGAGGATTTAATCCTGAGGTAAAAGTGACATTGGTATGGATGAATTTTTAAAAAGTGTATAACTTTTTTTTGTTTAATGCTAGACTATATTGTGCTAGTGTTACATGTAAACCGTCTTCCCAAGTCATCCACATGAATATAATGGGCTTCCATCACATTTTTATCACCTATGAATAATGGATTGGGGACCCCCCCTATGCACACCTTTGATTAATGGAAGAGACTTACCAACATTTAGGTTCTCTAGTACTCTGTGATAGCTCAAGGTATGTTCTCACCAATGAGTTTTTTCTTGAATTTAGTGTATTTATGTAAGAAACCTAGGTTGAGAAAATATATTGTGTGAGATACCTCCTTAGGAAATATAATAGGACTGGGGACATAAGAAATTTTTTTAAGGAAAAGTTCCTAATTTTGATGAATTAATTGGGAAAATTAATTGGTATTTTTTTTGGATGAGCTAAGTTGAACTTAGCCAAATTTTCCCCAGTATTTCATTAATATTATCTTATTCAATTGAGTACTTTATCCTTATATTTTTAGTTTATTTCAAATGAACCATTTTATTTTTATTAAAGAATTCTGATAGATGATAACAAGATCCCTGTTTTGGATACTGAGACTGCCTGCTTGCATCAAGGAGATGATAGGGATTATTAGATCATGCTACTATAACCAATGAAATATTTTACTATTAATAATTTAAAATCACTTGAAGAAACATCATCAGGTGTATCCCATATATTAAATTGTCTCACTATATTTTTATAGGATTTTGATAGACCTACTCATCTTCAGATTAAATGACTACACATCATGATCCTGGTTTAGTGAGTATATGAATGCGACTAAAGAAAATATTTATACCAAGTGAATTTATATAAATTAGGGGAAAATATGATCCCTATTTCTAATTCACCATGTTTTGAGTGATCTAGATATATAACCTCACATTTTTTAGTTGAAGACACATTTCTTCTCATCCGTTCTTCATCATTCCTTTACTGATTAGTCAAAAGGCTAGAATGAAGATTTAGACTTTAGTACTAGAGGAGGATTTATGCATAAATAGTTGTGGGCATACTGGGTTCATAATACATTCATAAAATTTAAATTTATTTTAAGTTGGACACCATTTATAAATCCATTTTGATCTCTCAAACTTATGTAGAAAAACACTCTAACTTAGTCCCATAGTAGTTGAGCTGATGGAGTCCTTAGATCAAAACTTTCCATCTGACACATAGTAAATTAGGATTCAATTTATGGGATATTTTAAAATCCTCAAAGGATACCATCATTGGGGATATGTATAATTAATTCACCCCCCAAAAGTGACATGGGAAGATTTTGAATCAATTCTTACCTTAGCCCTTGAGTTGTTAAAGATGACTTTGAAGGTTATAGGGAAAGACCCTCATCCTTGAGCTAAAATAAACTATGAAGTATGGATAAATTCCCTCTTAAATCCTCATAGGAAACAACCAAGCTATAAGCATCTAATGGGATTCTCCATAATGTAAAAGTGGTGAATACCGAGATAGTATTGGCCTACACTTTAATAAGTCCAGTATGAAGAATGAAATTATACTATCAATCCTAACATCCTTGTGAGGACCTGACTAGTTGTCTTTCTTGTGATGTGGTTAAGAAATTATCAGCTTCTAATTCATGATTCTAATGGTGTTGTGAGGCTTGGATTATTTTTTTATGGTGTCCATGTTATCACAAGGGGAGAATTTGCGATTGGCAGCACCCATTTTAGAAAATATACACCAGTTATTGATGAAAATTTACATAGGGAAGGCCCCTTTTTATATTTTAGGGCTATTTTAGGTGCTATGGGGATGGGTAGTGGGGAATTTTAATGTGTATGTGGTCCTTAGTGAAGTTGGTATTATCAAATTTTAGTTCCACCATTTCATTCAAGATATATTTTTCATAGGAATTTTTCTTCAAAGTATGGATCAACTCTAAATATTGTGAGTTTATCAATAGTTATCAAGTTATTTCTATATGGTGACCCTCCCACTAGGACAATTATTTCCAATTAACTTAGAGAATATGTGATGAGGTTATATATGATGTCTTTAAGAGGTTGTGTGTTTGTGACATGACTAGATAGTGAGGTTATCTTTGAGGATAATCTTCCTTATAGGTTTGTAGAATAATTTATGTGCCTTCAACAACCAAATGTATCACATAAAATGGACATTTCATAAAAAAACATCTAATAGCAGTAATAAACATTTGGGTAATAATGTCCCAAGAAGTACCCCAAGTACTGATCAAGTTTCCCCTACTCAGATAATCTATTAGGTTAATCCCAGAATATACCAATTACTATATTTATACATACCAAAAAGGTATGTTGATAAAAAGTGTTCCTAGAATTATTGTCATTGTGGCTCCAGGATGGGGAAAACAAGGTAAAATGACCCATCCTGAGAGCAACATTGATAAAGCCACACATTCATTTAAATGACCCTGGCTATGGGCTATATGGTGACTCAGAGTAGAAGGTCCCACATAACCTTAAATTTAGTTGAGATGACATAGTCATCACTGGAGGGAAGCGACCCAAGTTCATATTATTCAGACTCTGACTGAGGTAAAAAGGCCCAAAATCTAGTAAATTTGAGGGATCTAGATCCCTCATCATGATTGGACAAGGAGTCCTCAAACTACATAAGGCCTAAGGTGGCCAAATTTTGGTATAATGGGCCCTCATACACTAGGGATCTATGAGAAATTATCTAGATCGACATGCATATTCCTCAACTTAGAAAATATATGATAATCCTTGATAATTAATTATGATACTAATACTATAGAGGTATAAAAGTGTTTTCAAGAGATAGAGATACTTTTATATGACACTAAAATCTAGATCCCTACTATGAAATGGGTGAGGTAAATACTGGAGTTTGGAACCATTGAAGGGGTGGTAAATTGATCTATTGGTGAATGAGACGAATTTGTCGATCCCAAGGATGCAATTATTGTAACAGGGTACCAATTATTCTCTTATTTTAATAGGAAACTATTTCATACAAAAATATCATTTTAATTTGTAGAGGGTGGAAAATCAGTTAATTAAAATGAAATGATTAAGGTATATTGTAGAAGGCAGCCCCATTGGTGAGGAGAGATAATATTCTCTAGAGGAAGGGGAGTTATCCCTGGGATAGAGATTTATGTAGGAATAGATGAGGGAGTCCATTCTCACTTGCCTCCTCTGATATTGGTGTTTTATAGAGAATTATATAGCCTTACACTATCTAAAGTAAAACATCAATGAAGATAAAATTCATTATCCCAACATGTCTTCTGTTGCGGTTAGTTCTTATAACCCATGCTTAATTTTTTCATCATATATAACCATGTTTATCGATTGTAGAATATTCTGATATATCTTCCCTTATGGGATATACAACCAATCCTATAGATATTGAATAAGATTACTTGGGTGGAGTATATATTCTTACTATGATACCATACCTTTGATGGAAAACATATCAACAAAGAGAACCCCACTTAGTCTCGTCAATAAAAGGGGAGTAAAGAATCAAGGTATGTCAATAATATATGATTGTAATGTTGTGTAATTATTTTTGAATTCTCTTTTAATAACAAGGTCTATTACTTTTTTTGAATTCTCACACATGTTGGAGGATCTTTTAACAAACATAGATGTTACCAACCTCCCAATTATCCCAAAAGGAGATGAATATGAATCAAGTTATCCAAATGTAATCTACGAGCCCCCTTCAAATAATATTACCCATTTTGAAACCATTTTATAAAATATTTAGGGAGATTCCATTATAGATGAAGGTTTTGACTCAGTGGATGGTCAAAAAATGATAGAAAAATGGGGGTGATCCTGGTCTGACAGGGCACATGGAGGCGAAAACTGCCAACTCCCACAAAGTTTTCCCTATGCCTTCACCAATAATACTTTTTAGAAGCATAATAATTATTTTTTTTGAAAATTTATGAAGGAAAAATCATTATAAACCCATATTTTCTCAGGACTGATAGGAAAATATTACAATTACTTTTATGTGAATTTATTTTAAAGTTACTTCCCTAATGGTGCATGGGTTTGAGAAGATACTGTTTTGACTTCCATGAACCTTGAGACATCAAACCTTTGGGGAATTATAATTTCCACACTTTATGAAGGGGAACCTAATGGGTCCTTGATGGGTGGAGTTCAAGAAAGGATATATTTAGACCTTGATTCAATTGTCTCGAATATTGTTCCTAACTAAGAAGATGCATTAGGCCTGGATACTATTCCTAATGCTCCATTAAAAGTAGAAGATATACTCACGCATATCAATATATCTATATCTTTATAAGAGTTTGGGAATTTAAATAAAGAGTTGGAAGGATGAAAATATCATTATTCATGCTTAATTAGTCTCCTTACGCATGGTGTAGTGATCAAGATTCCCAACTTGCATAACTTTATCTATGGAGGATATTGCCAAATAAATCCATCAATATAAGATTGAGATTTATCACAATCCTATGATAGAGGGATTACTGTCTGAAAATATGGAAAAGGTGGATTCTCATGGATCATCTGAGTTTGGCCCTAAAAATACTCATAAAAGCATCCTACTTTAAGGAATACTCACTGTATGGGTCGATGAAGTCGAGAATGTGGAGAGAAACCTATACCTACCAGTTGATCAGTCTATGGGTAAGTATTTATAACACCCTTGATTTTTTCCCATTTCCATTCCTTTATTACCTCAATCATTGATATTTATACTTTTTTTATTAATCATAGTGGTGTAAACTTCAATTAATGGGCCAAAAAAAGATATTCCCACTCTAATTCAATTGTTAGAGCAAGATAGGGCTGAAATTACTCCATAACCTACCATTTTTTTGGGTGAAATACAAGACATTTATCTAAAATAATCAATTATAGAGTATGTATTTCCTCCCGTGAGTATCTATGCGGTATAATTGGAGGCCCAAAATGATTTTTTTGTATCTCATCGATTTATCTAGTAGGACATATGGATGATAGTTTCAGAGATGACCCTAGATGACCTTCCCTCACAATTTTACCAATTTCAAAGTATGTTTAACACATTGGGATATGGTGGGTTTGATTATCATGAAATACATTTTGACTTAAAGAGGAAATTTGATGATGATAATAAGATCAAGCATCACAACATATTCTTACTAAGTCTAGATTGTTATAAAAATATGATAACCTCTAAGCTAAAATATCTCAAGTAGAACTTAATCATGATAAGGAAATGGTAGAATATCAATGTAGAGTGGAAAAGAAATCCAAGTGATCCATATCAAAAAAAATTGGATTCCATCAAGGAGGATTAGGTACATCTCCACTGGCCACTTAAAGAAATTAAAATCTAGGGAAAATATGTTGTAACTACTGTAATGGAAAATCTTCATCTTGGTGATGTGGCTGAGTCTATGGAGTTAGTTAAGATTCAAAAGAATGTGGACGTTTATTGGGTATCAATCCCATGAAACCATATGCATGCTGATAGAATTTTGTAATATATCATTACAATGAAGAGAGACTCAAAATTGTTGATACTCCTCTTCTTCTATTTTGATAAATGAAAAAATTTGCTTTCAATCACTTGTCAATTGTCACTTTTCTAAATTCTTGCTTTAATTTAATCATTCTTTTTCAAAAATATGTGAAACCTCAGGAAAAAAATAAAAGTAATTTGACCTCAATCAGATATTAAATTTAGACTTAATAAGGGTAATAATGGATCAAAAATGCTTATGTTAATATGATTTACACCTGAGCATGACTCATGAATGGGTATATACATAATTACCATAACCATAATACTAGAGTTGTCCCATTTGGGTGAATGATTTTCTCTTGGGTGGGACTCACAATGGGTATAGTCATAGATACCATCACCATAAAACTTTTTTTGGTTCATTTGGATGAGTGATCTCCTCCTAAGTGTGGCTCATAGATGGATATAATCATTGATACCATTACCATAACACTAGAGTTAGTCTATTTGGATGATTAGTCTAACTTAATGTGATGAGGATCATAAAATACAAGTGTGTAATGAAGATTCCAATGTTCATGGGGGCTCAAATGTTAAGGAATCACACTCTTGTGAGATTTTACAAAGATATTCGATATGAGAAGTCAAGGATGAAGAAATGATTTAATTTTTTATAAATCTAGGGGGCCTATCAAGAATAAATTCAACTTTTTTCTAGGACCATATGATGATTCCTACAAGTTTTGTGACTTTTATTTTGTCACCCTAACTTTTTCCTAAGCCTTATTTTTGGGAGATTTAGTGACATAAATCATATTTCACTTAATTTTAATTTTATGTGTTTTCAAAATAGAAATTTTTGTGAATATATTTTTATGTGAAATAATCAATTTTTTCTAGACCATACGAGGCACGTGTCTAGCATACAGAGAGTTGATTTTTTTCTAGAGTTCCCTTTAGGGGTTTTCAAACTGGATAGTTCCATGTCTCTTTTCATAGGTAGTATAAGATATTAATGGTTAAGATAACATTGATAATGTTTAATGTCAAACAAAATTGACCATAATTTTAAATTTTTTAAGGTTATATATATTTGACCACATTTTTCTTTAGTTTAAGGTCATATAGATTTGAACAAAGAAGAGTTGTGAAGATCTATGTAGTAGTATGTGTAAGAGAAACCCATAATGAATGAGGGATAAATTATATTATAGATTTAGTTAGATTCATATAGTTTAATTATATCCTAGATATGGTTATATGTGTATATTTTAATGTCTTTGTGCTTGGACTAAGAACTGTAGGTGTTTTAGGTTAAACAGTTTTGACCAGGTGTTTTTATAGTTTAAGGTCAAAAACATTTGACCAAAGAAGCAAGGTGACCTATTAAATGACATGGGTAGGGTAGAAAAAACATGAAGTGATGAAGTCTGGTGTCACTATTTTGGGAAACCTCATGAATACTACATGTGCTTCATGGTTTTCTGTAATGACCCGAAATTTTTAAATAAATTTTGTTTCCTAATTTTATGTGTTATTGTTATACTCAACAAAAATGTTTTATTTGATAAACATGATTATAATTAAAATGAGATCAGTGGGTTTTGACTATTATATAACCATCGGTCAACATGACCGCTGTGAACAAAATGTTTTGATTATTGTCTCTAAATATAAGTAATCTTGGTTAATTATTATAGAAAGAAGATTCGATGGCCTCACCTAGTAGTCTTGGACCGATCGAAGCCCATCTAACAGAGCTTGGGAAGGAGGTAGCACCACTGGGCTTTGCTCTAGATCAAATCCAAGCCGAACTTCATCATGTGAAGCTGGAACGAAATCGCCTTTGTGAGAAGTTCAAACTGATAGAAATTACTACTCGGGCAATGTTGACTGAGCCGCCCAAGCTTCTATCACCCTAGCACACCTTACTCTTAGGTCCTATGCTGGTATTATAAGGGGTTATGTAACAAGACCGTAACTACCTTGTGTAATCCTTGTTTTAAATAAAAATTGGGATTTCTTCTTATGATGAAGTTTATGAATTTTGAAATGACCGGATAAATATAGTATGCATATTTTTGATGAATTTTAGAAAAAGGATATTTTAAATATGTTTATGTAAACCCTAAATAATTAAAAATGTGTAATGATTTTCAAAAAATGGTCTTCTGCAATTATGTTCAGTACTAAATTTAGAGTCTAATAAGATCAACTTGATTTTTGATGAATAGTAAATTATGAATAGTGATTTTATGATTAGGATTAGTAATATGACCAAATGGATTAGTAATCTCACTTAAAGAAAGTTTTAAAATAATCTAGGCACCTTGATTAAGTAATGTGATTCAATAAAATAGTAAAATAACGGTTTCATTAATTATTATTCAAGTATTAGTTTTTTCGGGTGAATAGTGTTTTTTAATTAAAAATTTAATTAAAAATAATTAGAAAATTATTTTTATAAAAATGACTTTATTTTTGAACTCAGAGCATCGATATTATGTTATGGTAATTTTTGGGGTTTTTTCTGAAAAAAATGAATTTTCGATGAATAGTGTTTTTATTTAAAAATTAAATTAAAAATATTTAGAAAATTATTTTTATAAAATGGATTTCATTTTTGAAATCATATCATTGATATTTGGTTAATGTGAAATTTTTGGATTTTTCTGAGAAAGTTGAATTTTCAGTGAATAGTAAAAATACAGTTTTAGGGTTTCGGTATGTTTAATGACATCATAAAGGTGTCATGATGATGTCATGAGATCTTTTGAGGGTTGGCCGGCCAAGGGTGATGAATTTTTGTTTTGGGGGCCCAATGTGGCCTAACTCCATGATAAATGACAAGGGAGAGCACATGGGTTTGAGAAAAGCACATGTGAGGTGTCCCTTGGCCATTAATGCCTTGTCCCCTCACTTTCCCTATAAATACCAAGCCCTCCTCTCATCCATTCGACTCCCCACTCATTCCCAACGAATTTCTGGTCTCATTAACTCCCAAAGAGTCCTCCCAAGGTTCCCCCAAGCCCTCAAGGTCCCAACCTTTGAGGTTTAAGAGTTACATTTTAAGGTAAGGGATCCGGCCTCTCTCTTTCTTTTCAAGTAATCTCTTTTATGTCTTTTCTTTTATACTCCATGTTATTATGTTGGAGGATGTTATTTTATATTAATCCTACTTCATATTTCATGTTCATATGATGAGAGACCCCCCTTTCTCTCATCAATTCGTTTTAAGAATGTTTAAGTGGCGCCGTTAGGCTGCCGAATTTTTAAGGGATTCTTTCACCTTCCTCGTTTTCAAGTTCTATTTTCATTCAAGTCTTTCATGTTCCTTTTTGTTATATTGGGGTATGATCTCTATATATATCATACTGTACTCTTATGTTCATATGATGAGAGACCCCATTTGATCTCTTCAATTCAGTATTTTGATGTTTTAAGTGGCGCCGTTAGGCTGCCGAATTTTTAAGTGGTTCTTCACCCTTCTCGTTTTGAAGTTCTACTTTCATGTCAATTATTTCAAGTTTCTTTTTGTTATATTGGGGTATGATCTCTATATATATCATACTGTACTCTTATGTTCATATGATGAGAGACCCCATTTGATCTCTTCAATTCAGTATTTTGATGTTTTAAGTGGCGCCATTAGGCTGCCGAATTTTTAAGTGGTTCTTCACCCTTCTCGTTTTGAAGTTCTACTTTCATGTCAATTATTTCAAGTTCCTTTTTGTTATGTTGGGGAATTATCTCTATATCTATCATACTGAACTCTTATGTTCACATGATTAGAGACCCTATTTGATCTTTTCAAATCGTTTTTGTTGAAGTTTAAGTAACGTCGTTAGGCTGTCGAACTTTCATAAGAGAAATCTAATTTTTGTCTTCCTTCCATGTTTTTCATTTCAAATGGTATGTCCTTGAAATTTCATTACCATGATCATGTATCCTTCTTATTCTGTCCATATACTGTTTTATGGGTCATTTATGAATGTTTGACTCATTTTCCCTCTCTTTTTAATGTCTTCTAAAACCTCATAACATAGCCGTTATGCTGCAGAATTTCCATCTCAAAATGTCTCTCTCTTTTTCTAAAGTTTTTTTTATATTATTAAGTGAATACTCAAAGCTCTTTATTCTAAAGGGGTATTCACATATATACCAAAATGTTCTATTTTAAATTCTAGGATTTACATACATAAGACCCACCTTCCTTTTCTGTGGGTTTTAAAGTGACGTAAAGATCATGTCTTTAAAGCAGTTTTTAAAACGTTATGATTATGAAATGAAACCCATTTATTTTATGCTATGTGGGTTATTTATGAAATGTTTGATGATGATATATGTGGCTCACATGATAATAAAGGCAAATTTAAGGGTGCGCCCTGATAGCGCTCCAATGCATTGGGTAATGATGTAACCACTAGAGATTACAATTTTCACGATACCTTGGTGAATAACCTTGGTAATTTTAAAATGACACCTTGGGGATAGACCTTGGTGATATGTTCATGATTGTCTATGTTAAATGATGTAGCCACATCTTCAAGTTATGAAAAAGTTTTATTTTTATTATGATATGCCTCATGATTTCATTTTCATGCATTAAAATTCTTTTCATGACTTTATTGATGTATCTCAAGTTCAAATGTAAAATGTTTCACTTGTTTCCCTTGCTGGGCCTTCTGCTCACCCATCCTTTTGATGTATGTCCCCAGGTTATGAGATGCAGTAATGAGCCTAGGGTGAACATGAGGATAATCCTTTCAAGTGTTTAAGAAGAATGTTTTTTTTGTTTCATGTTTTATGTTCCTTGTTTCCAAGACACTAAACCTTAAAGATCCTCAGTTCCGTGTAATGGAATGAAAAGTTATGTTATAAAAAGACGGGATGCTATATTTTACAACCCAAACAGAGTGACTATCACTATCAGATAAGATGATATTGCATTCTATGAGAGTATTTTAGAGCTTGAAGGTGTGATCATAGGAACCATTAACTCAATCAGAGTGACCATATCCATTAATGAAATTATAATTTCATTCTCTAAGAGTGTTCTAGAGATTGATGATACTATTTCATGAAGAAGATACAATCTGATGATTATTAATGAAAGAAAAAGGGGTATTTAGTTTATGATCATGAATATCATATCATGGTTTCATAAAGTTTAAAGTAATGTGACAAGGACTAGTTATATTATGAATTATTTAAATCAAAATTCAAGATGCTTGAATAAGGAGTGATGAAATAAAACACATATTCTGGGGATAAACACAAACCATATTTGAAATATGGATTACACTATAATGATTTTAGGGAATATGAGAACTAGAGGACCTTCCTATTAGGATGTTGATGCCTTTGGTTGATAGAGCATATTGGGGGAACATATGTAGAGTCATATCAAGCACATAGTATGCATATTCAAACATAATATTCTACTGGAGTTAAATAGGCTTGTTACTGATGGCTAGGAATATTTGCAAGGATTAAAGAACTTGTGTTAAAAAGTGGGTTTATAGAGAAAATAAATATTTAAGGAGGGTTTTTACACCCTAAAGGTTATACAATTATGTATAAAATTCATATTAAAGGTGGGAATATGCCATGTGAATTATTACCAAGGGGGAGTGGACATAGTTTATGGTCATAATACTTGGACCGATGAAGTTAGAATGATGACATGAATGGGGATCTATAGCATCTCGCCTTTTTATCACAAAAACTTTCATTACATTTTACAAAACCGAGGATCTTTAAGGTTTAGTGTCTTGGAAACCTGGAACTTTAAACATGAAAACATAAAACATTCTTCTAAAACACTTGAAAGGCTTCTCCTCATGTTCATCCTAGGTTCATTACTGCATCACATAACTTGGGGACTTACATCAAAAGAAAGGGTGAGCAAAAAGCCCAGTAAGGTAAACAAGAGAAACATTTTACATGTGAACTTGAGATACTTCAATAAGGTCATGAAAAGAACTTTTAAGGCATGAGAATGAAATCATGAGTCATATCATAATAAAAATAACATTTTCATAACTTGAAGATGTGGCTACATAATTTAACATAGACAATCATGAACATATCACCAAGGTCCATCCCCAAGGTGTCATTTGAAAATTACCAAGGTTATTCACGAAGGTATCGTGAAAATTGTAATCTCTAGTGGTTACATCATTACCCAATGCATTGGAGCGCTATCAGGATGCACCCTTAAATTTGCCTTTATTATCATGTGATCCACATATATCATCATCAAACATTTCATAAATAACCCATATAGCAAAAAATAAATGGGTTTCATTTCATAATCATAACGTTTTAAAAACTGCTTTAAGGACATGATCTTTACGTCACTTTAAACCCACGGAAGGGGAGAGCGGGTTTCATGTATGTAAATCCCAGAATTTAAAATAGAACATTTTTTTATATATGTGAATAAATCTGTAGAAATAAGATCTTTGAGTATTCACTTAATAACATGAAGTAATTTTGAGAAAAAGAGAGAGGCATTTTGAGATGAAAATTCTGCAGCACAACGACTACGTTACAGGGTTTTAGAAAACGTTGAAAAGAGAGGGGACATGGGTCAAACAATCATAAATGACCCATAAAACAGTAGATGGACATAATATAAGGGATTTAAGAACATGGTAATGAAATTTTAAAATATACCATATGAAATGAAGAACATGAAAGGAAGACAAAAATAAGATTTCTCTTATGAAAATTCGGCAGCCTAACAGCGTTACATAAACTTCAACCAAAAATGAATTGATGATGTCAAATAGGGTCTCTCATAATATGAACATAAAAGATCAGTATGATAGATATAGATATCATACCCCAACATAATAAAAAGGAACTTGGAAGACTTGACATGGAATTAGAACTTTGAAAAGGAGAAGGGTGAAAGAATCCCTTAAAAATTCGGCAACCTAACGACGTCACTTAAACTTCAACAAAAAATGAATTGATGAGATCAAATAGGGTCTCTCATCATATGAACATAAGAGTCCAGTATGATAGATATAGAGATAATACCCCAACATAACAAAAAGGAACTTGAGAGAATTGACATGAAAGTAGAACTTCAAAACGAGAAGGGTGAAGAACCACTTAAAAATTCGGCAGCCTAACGACGCCACTTAAAACATCAAAATACTGAATTGAAGAGATCAAATGGGGTCTCTCATCATATGATCATAAAAGACCAGTATGATAAATTTATATATCATACCCCAACATAATAAAAAGGAACTTGAAATACTTTACATGAAAATAGATCTTGAAAAATGAGAAGGGAGAATGAATCCGTTACAAAAATTTCGACAGCCTAACGGCGCCACTTAAAACATCATAAAACGAAATAATGAGAGTAAAAGGGGATCTCTCATTATATGAACATGAAAAGGACAGTAAGAGGATTATAAAAGAATATCCTCTAACATAAGAACATGGAGCATAAAAGAAATGACATAAAAGAGATTTCTTGAAAAAGAGAGAGAGAGATCGGATCCCTTACCTTAAAACGTAACTCTTAACACTCAAAGGTTGGGACCTTGAGGGCTTGGGGGCACCTTGGGAGGACTACTTGGGAGGTAATGAGACCAGAACTTCGTTGTGGGGAGAGTGGTGAGTCGAATGGATGAGAGGATGGCTTGGTATTTATATGGAAAGTGAGGGGACAAGGCATTAATGGCCAAGGGACACCTCATTAGTGGTTTTGGCAAAACCATGGGCTTGAACATGGTATTTGCCCATGGTATTGGCCACTTGGGACACCTCAAACCTTATATTACTATTAATAAGTCGAACATATTGATTACAAACTTAATACATCATTTAATGATGTCATTAAACACCTGTAACTTAAAAACCGTATTTTCACTATTCATCGAAAATTCAACTTTCTCAGAATAATCCCAAAATTTCACCTTAACCAAATATAAATGCTCTGATTTCAAAAATGAACCCCATTTTATAAAAATAATTTTCTAAATATTTTTAATTTATTTTTTTTAATAAATACACTATTCACCGAAAATTCATTTTTTCAGAAGAAACCCCAAAAATTACCATAACATAATATCGGTGCTCTGAGTTCAAAAATGAAATCCAATTTATAAAAATAATTTTTTCAAATATTTTTAATTTAATTTTTAATTAAAAAACACTATTCACTCGAAAAAACTAATACTTGAATAATAATTTATGAAACCGTTATTTAACCATTTTATTGAATCACATTACTAAATCAAAGTGCCTAGATTATATTAATACTTTCTTTAAGTGAGATTACTAATCCATTTGGAAAAATTACTAATCCTAATCATAAAATCACTATTCATAATTTACTATTCATCAAAAATCAAGTTGATCTTATTAGACTCTAAATTTCGTACTGAACATAATTGTAGAAGACCATTTTTTGAAAATCATTACACATTTTTTACTTATTTAAGGTTTACATATATTTTTTTAAAATATCCATTTTCTAAAATTCATCAAAAATATGCATACTATATTTATCTGGTCATTTAAAAATTCATAAACTTCATCATAAGAAGAAATCCCAATTTTTATTTAAAACAAAGGATTACACAAGGCAGTTACGGTCTCCTTACATAGCCCCTTATCACGCCAGCATAGGACCTAAGTGTAAGGTGTGCTAAGGTGAGAGAATCCGAGGGAGGCTCAGCTAACATCGCACGAGTAGTAATTTCTATCAGTTTGAACTTCTCGCAAAGGCAATTCCGTTCTAGCTTCACACGATGAAGTTCGGCTTGGGTTTGGTCCAGAGCAAAGCCCAGTGGTGCTACCTCCTTCCCAAGTTCTGTTAGATGGGCTTCGATTAGTCCAAGACTACTGGGTGAGGCCATCAAATCTTCTTTCTATAATAATTAACCAAGATTACTTGTATTTAGAGACAATTATAAGGCCCCAGCCTTAAACCTTACTTAATCTTGAGTTATTACAAGATTACACATTGAGGATCTTTTCGGGTTTAGAGTTTTAGAGAATTAGATCATAAAACTTGCATTACATTCCACATATAAACCAAGTGGTTACATAAAGATAGTATTCTTCATTCCCATCAAATGAAACATATTTAAAATAAAACATGGATTCATTCTTGACACTTCCTTGACACTATCATCATATCATGTACCTTTCCCTTGACCTGTGAAAACATTTCAAAAAAACTTGGGATGAGCATAAAAAGCTCAGTATGGGTTATAAAAATATGGAAAGGAAACATGGGTACATATGTACATAAGGATGAGATCATACTTTACCCATAAAACATAAGCACTTTAACATACCTCATCAAATCATGAATAAATCATAGAAATCATAAGACATAAAGGTAACTTGAGGCATTCATAACATTCTTACGTAGGGAGTAACCCTCTTGGTTACATTTGGAATACCCATCACAGTATATTCCCTAAATCTCTTCGGAGAAACCTTAACATTTCACTCCTTCGCGTTACCCAATGCATTGGAGAGCTATAACAGGCTCACCCGCCCTTAGTTTATCACGGAACCACCCGTCTTCATAATAATGCCCAAGAACCATAACATAATCATATCACATAAAACATGCATAAAGGAAACATAACATTTCCACATTTAAATCAAAAGATATCAATACAACACATTGATATAATAAAAACATTATGAAAACCATTTTCAATACCAAAGTAAAACATGGTATTTATTTTTTCGTTTTAAAAAAAAGGTATGGCTTGTAGAGGAAGCCGAAACTCAAATAACGGTCACGACGGCGGAGAAGTCGTTGTCGCCGCATACATACGACAAAAACATTCCCTTTTGTCGTTTAGTAAACGCTTCATATAAAAAATATTCCTTTCGAATAAACGTAAAAGTCAAAGGGGTTTATACACCGTATAAAAGAAAGTTGTGTATAAAATAAAATATGCCTCAATGAAAGGAGATTGAGACGAAGTCCCATACCTCGTATCTGACTTGACCCGACCGTTCTTTAATCTCCTGAATAATAAACTTGAGTTAATCTCTACTTTCTTATGAACCTTTTTCAAGTTCATTATTCCTTTTATACCATGTTATGAACATCATGTAATCATTTAAGTTAATAGTGTTCATTTTGTCGGTATTTAGTTCTTAAGTCAAAAATAGACTTCTTACACTTACTTGTTGTTAATTTGGTCAAAGGTTCGTTATATCCAGAATGATATTAATTATTTTGATAACATATATATCATATATATTCAGCATATACATGTATTTATAATATTACATCACATTTAGAGGTAAGAAATGAAATGCACCGTTCATGGAGATGGTAAGCCGTACGTACGCATGAACGCTACTTCCATTTCTATTTCGTATTTTCTGGAATGGAATCATAATGATATAAGAGTATATTATAATTCCAGTATAATAACATATATAATATCATTAACTTTATCCTTTACACATCCCACATATGGTATTAACGAATCAAATTATTTTCAGGGGGTGGTAGTCCGCACTTCCTAAAATGAAGATATCGTGTTTACCCATAATGGAAAACATAAAGGTATGACCAAAATGAAAAAAACAGAAGCTTAAGGAAAACATAAACATATTATATATCATATATAAAAATAGTTACATCATAATGGCCACCTTTGAAGGTGTTAAATGAGTGTTGAACAATCATCGTTTCGGGTGGCAGAATTTCGCCATCCACGGAAACCGTATGTTCTTTAACCATTTGATGTAGTTGTGTGAGAGTTTAGCTCAAATAAATATTATAACAACATCCTTGTATATTGAAGATACTGGTGTTGTTACAAAATAAGTAAATAAAAAGAGTTTAGGGGGTTGGAGAAGCAAAATAAAACAAATGAACATGAGAGAATGAATTACCTTTAAAAGTGTAACTCCTTTTGATTTGAGCCTAAAGGATTCATTTGAAAGGATTATGCCCAAAGGGAATCCTCTAGGATGAGGAGAGGGAAGTGGAGAGAGTAAATGGGCAGGGGTTGGCCGAGCCAAAGGCTTGAGGAGTGTGTGAAATGAGGTAGAGGTGGGGGCCTTTTATAAGAGGAGAGGAGGGACACTTTTGGAAAGTAAAGAAATATTACTTTATTTGAAAATGTGTTTCGGTTTCAAAAGGTCCCACATTAATATAATTCATGGATAAGGTGATAAGGGTTCTAAATACACTCATCCAATTGGTTTTGTCCATGTGTAGCTCATAGATTTTACATTATCTTGCCATTTTATTTAAATCGTCAAATAATGATGTCATCACTGCATCATTATTATGTCATAAATAATTTAATTTATTTAATGTCTAAAAATCATAAAAAAAATACTATGATGTATGAAATCTTTTTATCTTTACAATTACTATTTATAATCAAATATCTGATCTTTATAACCCCATGTAAAAATTGTTTTCGTAAAACATATTATGTTTGTGTCATTTTTACCTTTACATTAAATAAAAAGTTATTTATGTCATTTCCCAACCAAAATGTCCCCATGGGGTCCCCAAGTTGACCCATGGCTTGTCTTGGTCGGCCATGAAACAAAAAATAAGGTTGGGACATGTGTCTAGGTCATTTAATATTATTAAAGCATTATTTATACCTTAAACTACACTAATTACCACTAATCGCGATTAAAAACTTAATAAGTTACTATTCACCAAAAAAATATTTTAATCCCATTGAACCACATTTTACTTCTTAATGACAACCATGTATGTCGGATTTTCAAAATTCAATACACATTAGTGGTAAAATTTCATTTAACTGAAAAATCAGTTTGCTTGATTACCACTTAGTGGTTTCACTATTCATCAAAAATTGAAGTTTTTCAGAAAATTACCAAAAATTCACCCTAAGATATTTTTGATATTTTGAATTCAAAAATGAAGTCTATTTTACAAAATTCAAATCATATAAGTCACATTAATTAATTTAATAATTAATTCCCGCTGCCAGAGCAAATAGCGTGTTTTTACAAAACAATAAGTATCAAAAGATAGACACCAGTTTAAGTCTAATTTCAAAGTGAAATTGATTCCAATGACCAAAATTGGATAAAATGGTAAAAATATATTCTAATTTCACTTCAAAACCAATTCAAAACATAATCTAATCATATAAATAAATTAGATTAAAAAGTAGTTTTGATGTAAAATGCAGTATTTTTCACTATTCATTAAAAAATGAACATTGTCAGAAAAATACCAAAAATTCACACAAGGTAAATTTTGATGTCCCAATCATAAAGAATAAGTTTATTTTGACAAACATAGTTTATAAAATTGTCAAAATATAGATTCAAAAATGGTTTGCCATCAAAAGGCAGTAAAACAATCTTTTAAGAATATTAGTGTTTTCCATGCATAAGATTGTATTTATTTTCATTTTAAGCCTCTATAACACTATCTTAATCATTAATAGACATAGATAAAAATATATATTATTCATTACTTACTTGGGATGTTACATCCTTCCCCCCTTTAGAAAATTGCGTCCCCGCAATTTATTTACTTATCGAATAAATGGGGGTACTTATCCCTCATTGCATTTTCAGATTCCCATGTTGCCTCTTCAATCATGTGGTTTTTCCATAAAACATTTACCTGGTGAATCACCTTATTTCGTAACACTTGCTCCCTATGGTCAAGAATCTGGACCGGTTGTTCCTCATAAGATAGGTTCTCTTCCAGCTGAACTACCTCTGGACTCAAAACATGAGATGGATCTGGCATATACTTTCTCAACATCGAAACGTGAAAAACATTGTGTACCTGAGATAAACTCGGAGGTAAAGCCACTCGATATGCAACGGATCCAACTCTCTCCAGAATTTCGTATGGTCCAACAAACCTTGGACTCAACTTTCCTTTCTTACCAAATCTCATCACGCTTTTCCAAGGAGAAACCTTGAGAAAAACATGATCACCTACCTCGAAAGATAGATCCTTCCTCCGGTTATCCGCACAACTCTTCTGCCTACTCTGAGCTGTTCTCATGTGTTTCTGAATCAGCTGAACTTTTTTTGCCATCTCTTCTACCAATTCTGGTCCCATCAACTTCCTTTCACCCACTTCATCCCAGAAAGCTGGAGTTCGACACCGCTTCCCATATAATTCCTGAAATGGTGCCATCTGTATACTGGAATGAAAACTGTTATTATATGAAAACTCAACCAAAGAAAGATGTTGGTCCCAACTTCCCTGATAATACATAGAACAAGCTCATAGCATATCCTCCAATGTCTGAATTGTTCGTTCTGACTGCCCATCTGATTGAGGATGAAAAGTTGTACTAAAATTTAATTCAGTACCCAATGACTTCTGAAGGCCTTTACAAAAGTTAGAAGTAAACCTGGGATCACAATCCAATACAATGGAGAGAGGAACTCCATGTAACCTGACTATCTATTTAAGATACAAACGGGAAAGTTGATCAAGAGAGAAAGTATCTCGTATAGCAAGAAAATGAGCAGATTTGGTCAAGCGATCAACAATAACCCAGATTGCATTATTACCTCGAGATGTCTTCGGTAATCCAACAACAAAGTCCATGGATATATTCTCCCATTTCCAATCTGGAACTGGTAAAGGCTGAAGAATCCCTTTCGGTAACTGCCGCTCTGCTTTAACCTGTTGACATGTCAAACACTTCACAGTAAAATCAGCAATGTCTCTTTTCATTCCATCCCACCAGTAATACTCCCGCAGATCTCTATACATCTTAGTACTGCCCAGATGAACTGAAAACGGAGAACTATGAGATTCACATAACAACTCTCTCTTCAACTGTGAATCACAAGGCACACACAATCTCTTCCCAGATCTCAAAACACAATCATTATCAATGTTTAATTCAGGCAACTTACCTTTCTGAACCAGCTCTACCTTTTTCTGCAACTCACTGTCTTGCTTCTGTGCTTGCTTGATTCTATCTGATAGAGAAGATCTCACTGATACCTGAAACAAAACAGAAGGACTTCCTGCATGAACAAATTCTATTCCAAAGTTCATCAAATCGTTAACCAAAGGATCACGTTCCAACCACAACATTGTTAATGAAGCATTACTTTTTCGACTCAAAGCATCAGCCACTTTATTTGCTTTTCCCGGATGGTAATGAATTGTACAATCATAATCCTTGATTAATTCTAGGCATCTCCTCTGTCTCATGTTTAACTCTTTTTGAGTGAATATATACTTTAAACTTTTGTGATCGGTATATATTTCACACTTTACTCCATACAAATGATGCCTCCAAATTTTTAAAGCAAAAACAACAGCAGCTAATTCCAAATCATGTGTAGGGTAATTTACCTCATGAGTTTTCAACTGTCGTGAAGCATAAGCAATTACCTGATTATTCTACATTAGGACGCAACCAAGTCCTTTCAATGAAGCATCACTGTATATAACAAACTCACCATTACTAGAAGGTAGTGCCAAAACTGGAGCATTCACCAATCTTCTTTTCAATTCCTGAAAACAATCATCACATTCTTTTGTCCAGATAAACTTAACACCCTTCCGAGTTAGCTTAGTCATTGGACTAGATAACCGTGAAAAATTTCTAACAAACCTTCGGTAATAGCCCGCCAAACCAAGGAAGCTACGAATCTCGGTTACATTTGTGGGTCTTGGCCATTCTTCCACAACTTTTGTTTTTGCAGGATCAACAGTTATTCCATCTTTAGAAACAATGTGACCAAGGAAAGAAATTTGTTGCAACCAAAACTCACACTTGCTGAATTTCCCATACAGTTTCTTTTCTTTTAAGGTTTGCAAGATAAACCTTAAATGTTTTTCATGCTCCTCTTTACTTTTAGAAAACACCAAAATATCATCAATGAAAACCACCACAAACTTATCCAAGAACTCATGGAAAATTCTATTCATTAAGTCCATGAATACAGCAGGTGCATTGGTTAGCCCAAAAGGCATTACTACAAATTCATAATGGCCATATCTCGTACGGAACGCGATCTTCAGAATATCTGCCTCCTTTACCTTCAGCTGATGGTACCCCGATCTCAGGTCAATCTTTGAAAAAAACTGAGCTCCCTGGAGCTGATCAAACAAATCATCGATATGAGGCAAAGGATATTTGTTCTTAACAGTGATATTATTCAAGGCTCTATAATCAATGCAAAGTCTCATAGAACCATATTTCTTTTTAACAAATAAAACAGGAGCACCCCATGGTGATGTGCTAGGTCTAATGAAACCTTTCTCTAATAAATCTTGCAATTGCTCCTTCAACTCTAAAAGTTCAATTTGTGCCATTCGATAAGGGGGTTTTGAAATTGGCTTAGCAGCAGGAACTAAGTCAATAGTAAACTCAACTTCCCGATCTGGTATTATTCCAGGCAACTCATCAGGAAAAACATCAGGATACTCATTTACCACTGGCACATCATTAATATGAACAGTTCCTTTATTTTCAACGACGTGTGAAAGGTAACATTCATTTCCATCTTTTACAAGTTTCTCGGCCTCTTGATATGTTATCAAAAGTAAGGGTTCATTCTTGTAAACAAACTGAAAGTCTTTCTGAAAAGAAACTTCTTTAGCTCTACAGTCAATCTTAGCATGGTAAATAGAGAGCCAATCCATACCCAGGATAACATCAAACTCTGCTAGAGGTAGAACAATAAGGTTTGCAAGTAGGTTCTTTCCACAGATAAGGATATGAAGATTCTTATAAATTCTTTTTGCCTCAACATTTCCCCCAGGTGTTTTTACCAAAAGTTCAGGAGTCATTTCTTGAGATGGTATTCCCATTTTACTAGAAAAGGTTTCAGAGATGAAAGAATGTGTAGAACCCGAATCAAACAACACACTGGCATAATCTGAAAAAACAAACAAAGTACCTGATACAACTTCATTTGATGGCCTGACATCTGCTGAAGTAGTTGCAAAGGATTTCACCACCCCTTTCTGCTTGTAGTCTAAATGCTTCCCATCACTCAAGCTTCTTGTCGGACACTAGTTTTCATAGTGACCCATCTCATTGCACTTATAACATTTCACTAACTGTAAATCAAATTTGTTCTTACCTTCACCTTGATCCTTTTCAGTGCAATCACGAGCCTTATGTCCCATCTTACCACATTGGTAGCACTTCCCAGAATTCAGAAGACATTCCCCAGCATGCCTTTTTCCACATTTATCACAAACTGGAAACTTAGTTCTCTTACCATCAGACTTTTTTGAATAATTCTTACCTTTCTCCTGCCACCTCGGTCTCTTCTTCTGCTGGTTGTTATAGAAAACTTGGTCATCGGCAAACTCCATTTCCACCTTCTCAGTACATCGAACAAGCTTTTCATAACTTTTAAACTCACGAGAAGCTAATGCCCTTCGATATTTTGGCTTTAATCCTGAGTAAAAACGATTGATTTTACTATCAAGGTCCCGGATAAAATTTGGAGCATACCTTGCCAATCGAGTGAACCTTTCTTCATAGGCATCCACTAAGTCTTCCTCTTGCCTCAATTCCAAGAATTGCTTTTCCATCCTAAGTCGAACAGCCTTAGGAAAATACTTCTCAAGAAACATACCTTTGAATTCATCCCAGTCAAGAGCATCAATCTCATCGTCGCCCCCGATATTTTTAACCATAGACCACCATTGATCTGCTTCACCCTCCAAAAGGTAAATAGCAAGACTAACCTTTTGATTGTCTGAACACCCCATGACATCAAAAATCTTCTCCAGTGCTTTAATCCACCCTTCAGCTAGCACAGGGTCAGATGATCCTCTGAATGATAGTGGATGTTGCCTCATGAAATGTTCCACCACTGACATGTTCCTCTGCGGTTGATCTGGCTGATCTCGTGCATGGATACCACCGCCATTTATCGCTTGAGTCAACTGCGCCATTACTGCAACAAACTGTTCAGTTCCAATTCCGACCATTTCTGGATGCTGATTCGGAAGGTTATTTCCTTCTGTATGCCTTCCTAGCACTGCTTCCCTGTTTCCTCTGCGGAAAACCATTCTAAACAAACATGTCTTAGATGAAGCAACATGGTAATCTTTAAATGCTATATCATTTCGAAAAAAAAAATATTTTTGGATAATCATTTAATAGAATTCTAACTCCTAAAGTTATCTAAACCGACCTTTGATACCAACTATAAGGCCCCAGCCTTAAACCTTACTTAATCTTGAGTTATTACAAGATTACACATTGAGGATCTTTTCGGGTTTAGAGTTTTAGAGAATTAGATCATAAAACTTGCATTACATTACACATATAAACCAAGTGGTTACATAAAGATAGTATTCTTCATTCCCATCAAAGGAAACATATTTAAAATAAAACATGGATTCATTCTTGACACTTCCTTGACACTATCATCATATCATGTACCTTTCCCTTGACCTGTGAAAACATTTCAAAAAAACTTGGGATGAGCATAAAAAGCTCAGTGTGGGTCATAAAAATATGGAAAGGAAACATGGGTACATATGTACATAAGGATGAGATCATACTTTACCCATAAAACATAAGCACTTTAACATACCTCATCAAATCATGAATAAATCATAGAAATCATAAGACATAAAGGTAACTTGAGGCATTCATAACATTCTTACGTAGGGAGTAACCCTCTTGGTTACGTTTGGAATACCCATCACAGTATATTCCCTAAATCTCTTCGGAGAAACCTTAACGTTTCACTCCTTCGCGTTACCCAATGCATTGGAGAGCTATAACGGGCTCACCCGCCCTTAGTTTATCACAGAACCACCCGTCTTCATAATAATGCCCAAGAACCATAACATAATCATATCACATAAAACATGCATAAAGGAAACATAACATTTCCACATTTCAATCACGAGATATCAATACAACACATTGATATAATAAAAACATTATGAAAACCATTTTCAATACCAAATTAAAACATGGTATTTATTTTTTCGTTTTAAAAAAAAGGTATGGCTTGTAGAGGAAGCCGAAACTCAAATAACGGTCACGACGGCGGAGAAGTCGTTGTCGCCGCATACGTACGACAAAAACATTCCCTTTTGTCGTTTAGTAAACGCTTCGTATAAAAAAGATTCCTTTCGAATAAACGTAAAATTAAAAGGGGGTTTATACACCGTATAAAAGAAATTTGTGTATAAAATAAAATATGCCTCAATGAAAGGAGATTGAGACGAAGTCCCATACCTCGTATCCGACTTGACCCGGCCGTTCTTTAATCTCCTGAATAATAAACTTGAGTTAATCTCTACTTGCTTATGAACCTTTTTCAAGTTCATTATTCCTTTTATACCATGTTATGAACATCATGTAATCATTTAAGTTAATAGTGTTCATTTTGTCGGTATTTGGTTCTTAAGTCAAAAATAGACTTCTTACACTTACATGTTGTTAATTTGGTCAAAGGTTCGTTATATCCAGAATTATATTAATGATTTTGATAACATATATATCATATATATTCAGCATATACATGTATTTATAATATTACATCACATTTAGAGGTAAGAAATGAAATGCACCGTTCATGGAGACGGTAAGCCGTACGTACGCATGAACGCTACTTCCATTTCTATTTCGTATTTTCTGGAATGGAATCATAATGATATAAGAGTATATTATAATTACAGTATAATAACATATATAATATCATTAACTTTATCCTTTACACATCCCACATATGGTATTAACGAATCAAATCATTTTCAGGGGGCGGTAGTCCGCACTTCCTAAAATAAAGATATCGTGTTTACCCATAATGGAAACCATAAAGGTATGCCAAAAATGAAAAAACAGAAGCTTAAGGAAAACATAAACATATTATATATCATATATAAAAATAGTGACATCATAATGTCCACCTTTGAAGGTGTTAAATGAGTGTTGAACAATCATCGTTTCGGGAGGCAGAATTTCGTCATCCACGGAAACCGTATGTTCTTTAACCATTTGATGTAGTTGTGTGAGAGTGTAGCTCAAATAAATATTATAACAACATCCTTGTATATTGAAGATACTGGTGTTGTTACAAAATAAGTAAATAAAAAGAGTTTAGGGGGTTGGAGAAGCAAAATAAAACAAATGAACATGAGAGAATGAATTACCTTTAAAAGTGTAACTCCTTTTGATTTGAGCCTAAAGGCTTCCTTTGAAAGGATTATGCCCAAAGGGAATCTTCTAGGATGAGGAGAGGGAATTTGAGAGAGTAAATGGGCAGGGGTTGGCCGAGCCAAAGGCTTGAGGAGTGTGTGAAATGAGGTAGAGGTGGGAGCCTTTTATAAGAGGAGAGGAGGGGCACTTTTGGAAAGTAAAGAAATATTACTTTATTTGAAAATGTGTTTCGGTTTAAAAAGGTCCCACATTGATATAATTCGTGGATAAGGTGATAAGGGTTCGAAATCCACTCATCCAATTGGTTTTTTCCATGTGTAGCTTATATATTTTACATTATCTTGCCATTTTATTTAAATCATCAAATAGTGATGTCATTGCTGCATCATTATTATGTCATAAATAATTTAATTTATTTAATGTCTAAAAATCATAAAAAAATAATATGATGTAGGAAATCTTTTTAGCTTTCCAATGACTATTTATAATCAAATATCTGATCTTTATAACCCCATGTAAAAATTGTTTTCGTAAAACGTATTATGTTTGTGTCATTTTTACCTTTACATTAAATAAAAAGTTATTTATATCATTTCCCAACCAAAATGTCCCTATGGGGTCCCCAAGTTGACCCATGGCTTGTATTGGTCGGCCATGACACAACCAATAAGGTTGGGACATGTGTCTAGGTCATTTCATATTATTAAAACATTATTTATACCTTAAACTACACTAATTACCACTAATCGCGATTAAAAACTTAATAAGTTACTATTCACCAAAAAAATATTTTAATCCCATTGAACCACATTTTACTTCTTAATGAAAACCATGTATGTTGGATTTTAAAAATTTAATACACATTAGTGGTAAACTTTCATTTAACTGAAAAATCAGTTTGCTTGATTACCACTTAGTGGTTTCACTATTCATCAAAAATTGAAGTTTTTCAGAAAATTACCAAAAATTCACCCTAAGCTATTTTTGATATTCCGAATTCAAAAATGAAGTCTATTTTACAAAATTAAAATCATATAAGTCACATTAATTAATTTAATAATTAATTCCCGCTGCCAGAGCAAATAGCGTGTTTTTACAAAATAATAAGTATCAAAAGATAGACACCAGTTTAAGTCTAATTTCAAAGTGAAATTGATTCCAATGACCACCATTGGATAAAATGGTAAAAATATATTCTAATTTAATTTCAAAACCAATTCAAAACATAATCTAATCATATAAATAAATTATATTAAAAAGTAGCTTTGATGTAAAATGCAGTATTTTTCACTATTCATTAAAAAATGAACATTGTCAGAAAAATACCAAAAATTCACACAAGGTAAATTTTGATGTCCCAATCATAAAGAATAAGTTTATTTTGACAAACATAGTTTATAAAATTGTCAAAATATAGATTCAAAAATGGTTTTCCATCAAAAGGCAGTAAAACAATCTTTTAAGAATATTAGTATTTTCCATGCATAAGATTGTATTTTTTTTCATTTTAAGCCTCTATAACACTATCTTAATCATTAATAGACATAGATAAAAATATCTATTATTCATTACTTACTTGGGATGTTACAACAATAATCAAAACGTTTAGTTTCCAGCAGTCATATTGACCAATGGTCATATAACCGTCTAAACCCAATGGTCTAATTTTAATTATAATCATGTTATCAAGTGAAACATTTTTGTTGAGTATAAAAATAAAATAAAATAACACATAAAATTAGGAAACAAGATTTATTCAAAATTTCGGGTCGTTACATTCTTCCCCCCTTAAGAAATTGCGTCCTCGCAATTTTTAAAAATTGGGTTTTGAAATTTCATTGAAAGTCCCACATCGGAAAAGGAGTCAGTAAAATTATTACTTTAAAAGAAAGAAAGGGAAGTACAAAGGTCACCCGAGTTAACCCACACTAGGATTCGATGTAAGAAAACATGGAAATGGAAGAAAAACAAAGGGTCAAGTTCTGGGGGAGAGTGATAGAGAACATGATTAGGAGAAAGTTAACCATAAGAAAATCCCAAACTTATGATGTGTGTAAACGGTCTTTGATTACCTAGTAGGAAACGTAAACCAACAATGTTTTTGTTTTAAGTTCCTTTTTATAATTTTGAGGAATTCATTTACAACATAAAACAAAAACATAAGAAAATATACCTATCTTCATGTAGAGTTTCATCCTTTAATAAGTTTCTACCCAAAACTAATCTTTTCTCCAATCTATGAGCATTCAAAACTACTTGGTCTCATCAAAACACAAGAATCATCTTCATAATCCACAAAAGATTAACTATCTATTTCTTCTATCTTTAAACATTATCCCAAAAACCGAAAGGGTAAGGTAAAACACCTCTTCAAAAAGAAAGAATTCCATAGGAATGGAAACTAATTTTAAATCTTCAAAGTTCCATGGTACTACCCATAGTTCATCATTGACCATTCCATAAATAACGGTCATTAAGATTCCTCAAAATAAACCAAGCTAATATTGAAACCCAAATACAAGAAGGATTTGATAACATAGTCTTCCAAAATAAACTTCATTGTTCATCTCCAAACAACATCAATCACTTCTAACATCTTATAACAAAAGTAGCTAACCTAAACATATTTTACCCAAGATAGGTTAATCATTTCCATATGTAACCTAAATTACTATAAGTCCACCTTAAATTCATAGATTCTTCAAAATATAAGGGAACCTTACCCCTCAATGAAAATACCGTAGTAATCTATTTACCTCGATCATATAGGGTCCCCAAAATAGTGAACGTCTTCCAAAATAATAATCATATTTTAATTCCCTAATCATTCCTATCATATTAATACGAAAATCGTCTCATTTCCCATCACATTGGTTGTTGGGACATGTTCTTCCATTTCCTGCCATTAACTAAGAAAAGAAACCATAATTAGGGGCTCAAATACTTAGCCAATAATCATGAAAAGGAACCAAAAGCATATAAGGATAACTTGTAGAAGAAAAGTATACCCTAACTTGTGATCCCCTAGGTTCCCATCTAGGTTATCCATGATCATATATTCTTATGTGAATCTTTATTTTATTTTATCTTTGTTCCTTTAACAATGGTTCATACTAAGCTTATGAATTTACCAAAGCATATCCCCCGGGAGTGTCGTAACCAAGAGTGCAGCAAGGCCTGTTGTCGTGTACCAGTTCCCGTTCGATTCTAGCTCAAAGCGGTGTTTTCGGGTTTTACCCCTATGTAAATCTGTGCCATAGCCACCTCTACCTGCTCGTATCCAGACAGGGATGTATTTGCTTGGCAACCCCTTACTCAATACTCACCAAAATACCAGGAAGATTTCCTATTTTTTTAACTTTTATATAGGCTTCTTCCTAATTTTTTCATATCATAATTTCCACAAATAACTAAACCATCCTTTGATACCAACTATAGCATCCCACCTTTTTATCACAAAAACTTTCATTACATTTTACAAAACCGAGGATCTTTAAGGTTTAGTGTCTTGGAAACCAGGAACTTTAAACATGAAAACATAAAACATTCTTCTAAAACACTTGAAAGTATTCTCCTAATGTTCATCCTAGGTTCATTACTACATCACATAACCTGGGGACATACATCAAAAGAAAGGGTGAGAAAAAAGCCCAGTAAGGGAAACAAGAGAAACATTTTACATGTGAACTTGAGATACTTCAATAAGGTCATGAAAAGAACTTTTAAGGCATGAGAATGAAATCATGAGGTATATCATAATAAAAATAAAATTTTCATAACTTGAATATGTGGCTACATCATTTAACATAGACAATCATGAACATATCACCAAGGTCCATCCCCAAGGTGTCATTTGAAAATTACCAAGGTTATTCACCAAGGTATCGTGAAAATTGTAATCTCTAGTGGTTACATCATTACCTAATGCATTGGAGCGCTATCAGGGTGCATACTTAAATTTGCCTTTATTATCATGTGATACACATATATCATCATCAAAAATTTCATAAATAACCCATATAGCATAAAATAAATGGGTTTCATTTCATAATCATAACGTTTTAAAAACTGCTTTAAGGACATGATCTTTACGTCACTTTAAACCCACGGAAGGAGAGAGCGAGTTTCATGTATGTAAATCCCAGAATTTAAAATAGAACATTTTTGTATATATGTGAATAAACCTGTATAAATAAGAGCTTTGAGTATTCAGTTAATAACATGAAGTAATTTTGAGAAAAAGAGAGAGGCATTTTGAGACGAAAATTCTGCAGCACAACGACTACGTTACAGGGTTTTAGAAAACGTTGAAAAGAGAGGGGACATGGGTCAAAAAATCATAAATGACCCATAAAATAGTAGAGGGACATAATATAAGGGATTTAAGAACATGGTAATGAAATTTGAAAATATACCATATGAAATGAAGAACATGAAAGGAAGACAAAAATAAGATTTCTCTTATGAAAATTCGGCAGCCTAACAACGTTACATAAACTTCAACAAAAAATGAATTGATGATGTCAAATAGGGTCTCTCATCATATGAACATAAAATATCATTATGATAGATATAGAGATCATACCACAACATAATAAAAAGGAACTTGGAAGACTTGACATGGAATTAGAACTTTGAAAAGGAGAAGGGTGAAAGAATCCCTTAAAAATTCGGCAGCCTAACGACGTCACTTAAACTTCAACAAAAAATGAATTGATGAGATCAAATAGGGTCTCTAATCATATGAACATAAGAGTACATTATGATAGATATAGAGATCATACCCCAACATAACAAAAAGGAACTTGAAAGAATTGACATGAAAGTAGAACTTCAAAACGAGAAGGGTGAAGAACCACTTAAAAATTCGGCAGCCTAACGGCGCCACTTAAAACATCAAAATAATGAATTGAAGAGATCAAATGGGGTCTCTCATCATATGATCATAAAATATCAGTATGATAAATTTAGTGATCATACCCCAACATAATAAAAAGGAACTTGAAATACTTTACATGAAAATAGATCTTGAAAAATGAGAAGGGAGAATGAATCCGTTACAAAAATTTCGGCAGCCTAACAGTGCCACTTAAAACATCATAAAACGAAATAATGAGAGTAAAAGGGGATCTCTCATTATATGAACATGAAAAGGGAAGTAAGAGGAGTATAAAAGAACATCCTCTAACATAAGAACATGGAGCATAAAAGAAATGACATAGAAGATATTTCTTGAAAAGAAAGAGAGAGATCAGATCCCTTACCTTAAAACGTAACTCTTAAAACTCAAAGGTTGGGACCTTGAGGGATTGGGTGCACCTTGGGAGGACTACTTGGGAGGTAATTAGACCAGAACTTTGTTGGGGGGAGAGTGGGGAGTCGAATGGATGAGAGGATGGCTTGGTATTTATAGGGAAAGTGAGGGGACAAGGCATTAATGGCCAATGGACACCTCATTAGTGGTTTTGGCAAAACCATGGGCTTGCCCATGGTATTTGCCCATGGTATTGACCACTTGGGACACCTCATACCTTATCTTAATATTCATAAGTCGAACATATTGATTACAAACTTAATACATCATTTAATGATGTCATTAAACACCCGTAACTTAAAAACTGTATTTTCACTATTCATCGAAAATTCAACTTTCTCAGAATAAACCCAAAATTTCACCTTAACCAAATATCAATGCTCTGATTTCAAAAATGAACTCCATTTTATAAAAATAATTTTCTAAATAATTTTTATTTATTTTTTTAAATAAATACACTATTCACTGAAAATTCATTTTTTCAGAAAAAACCCCAAAAATTACCATAACATAATATCGGTGCTCTGAGTTCAAAAATGAAATCCATTTTATAAAAATAATTTTTTTAAATATTTTTAATTTAATTTTTAACTAAAAAACACTATTCACTCGAAAAAACTAATACTTGAATAATAATTTATGAAACCGTTATTTAACCATTTTATTGAATCACATTACTTAATCGAAGTGCCTAGATTATATTAATATTTTCTTTAAGTGAGATTAATAATCCATTTGGACACATTACTAATCCTAATCATAAAATCACTATTCATAATTTACTATTCATCAAAAATCAAGTTGATCTTATTAGACTCTAAATTTCGTACTGAACATAATTGTAGAAGACCATTTTTTGAAAATCATTACACATTTTTTTACTTATTTAAGGTTTACATAAACATTTTTAAAATATCCATTTTCTAAAATTCATCAAAAATATGCATACTATATTTATCTGGTCATTTAAAAATTCATAAACTTCATCATAAGAAGAAATCCCAATTTTTATTTAAAACAAAGGATTTCACAAGGCAGTTACGGTCTCCTTACATAGCCCCTTATCACACCAGCATAGGACCTAAGTGTAAGGTGTGATAAGGTGAGAGAATCTGAGGGAGGCTCGGCTAACATCGCACGAGTAGTAATTTCTATCAGTTTGAACTTCTCGCAAAGGATATTTCGTTCTAGCTTCACACGATGAAGTTCGGCTTGGGTTTGGTCCAGAGCAAAGCCCAGTGGTGCTACCTCCTTCCCAAGTTCTGTTAGATGGGCTTCGATCGGTCCAAAACTACTGGGTGAGGCCATCGAATCTTCTTTCTATAATAATTAACCAAGATTACTTGTATTTAGAGACAATAATCAAAACGTTTAGTTTCCAGCAGTCATATTGACCAATGGTCATATAACCGTCTAAACCCAACGGTCTCATTTTAATTATAATCATGTTATCAAGTGAAACATTTTTGTTGAGTATAAAAATAAAATAAAATAACACATAAAATTAGGAAACAAGATTTATTCAAAATTTCGGGTCATTACAGGATCAATGGAAAAAAGTTTCCAAAATATTTTGAACATGTAATAAGGACATCATAAATCATAACTGAAGATTCTTATATCCAGAGATTCTATATGAGATAGGTATGCAGGGGATGAATGAAAATCATGTGTCATGCAGTTTAACATCATGCAATAAGGACTCAATTTCTATTATTTGAAAATGTGGATATCTTATCACAGAATAGGCCTATGGATATATCACAAATACCAAGATGAGGGAACTTTTTTTGTTATCTTCTTTCTCAATGCATGTTTACAAAAAAATCTTCACTGGAAAATCCTATGTGTAGGAGATGTGGGAAGTTTGATTAATAGGATTTTTGGAAGGGCCCTGTATATAAAATATATGAATAAGTAAATATCTTATTGAAGCTAGAATCAATCCACATGTGGTTCTTATGATCCCTACATATGTTGTTCTGGATCAAATATAGGAGAAATGATTTAAAAATAAAGGGAAATTTTCTTGGTGGAGTTTTTGGCTAGACCTAGGATCAATGATCCTTGTGTCACTATATATCCTATCGAAATAAGAATCAAGCCACATGTGGTTCTAATGAAAGAAATTTCTCACACATATCAAACTCATATACTGAGAATATGATTTTTTTAATTTATGAATGGACCTTGTATATGGGATTCAAGTGTTATTATATATCCCAAAAGAAATGAGAATCAATCCATTCATATTTCTAATGAGATATTCCTTATACAGATCAATATCTTTCATAAGTGTGAGTGATATTTTATTTATGGGTACAAGAAGGCTGTGTATTAGGAATACTAACAGAGATATAGCTCTTATGTAAGGGAATTAGGTTTTATGAGGTTATCCATTTGATCGTACCACGATTCACTGTTTCATTTTCACCCTTACACCGCTGTGCTAAACATATTTTGTATTAAAAATTATAAAAATATTATCAAATTGTGATTCATGTTTGATTCAATAATTTTGTGTTTATCACTTTTAAATAGGGAAATGATACTTGTTTTGAAAATTACAATGTAGGTGGAGGTGATTTGGAGGGCCCATGATGAAGTCCTTGAAAAATGGGCCAAACTGCGCAGGATTCAAGAAGTTCAGTGGACTAAAATTCATACTGATACTAAACCGTGCATTCCAATGGACTGAAATTTTGTGGGATTATCCAAAACTCATTGGGATACAACTTTCATTTAATAGCCCAAGAGAAATTCGGCCATTAAGGTGCCCAACCGAACTGATCTGTCCAAGACACCGAATTTGGACCAAGTCAAATGAGGTGTTCTGTATTTTATTAATAACTTGATCTGTAGTTGTCCAAAAGGTGCCAAACTTTCGGTGGAGACAGTAAAGAGGCAGGGATACAACTTTTCTATTTTCTCCAAAGCGAGATAAGACTGTCTGAAGGCTGAAACGCGTCGTGAAAGTGGATTGATGAAATCTGTGTGCCCAAAACCACCTTCCACATTTCCTATAAAAGGGAACCTTGGGCTACTCATTTGTAAGTTCGGCCAAGGAGTGAAGTTCTGCCAATTTGGAGTCCTAGAGGAGTCTCCTAATCACCTTGGAGGTTCTGGAGGCCCCTATCCTCATAGGGGGATCAACAATTAAGAAGGAGTTCAACCCGAGCTTCCTCCTCCTCCCGATGTTGAGCTAAAAGTTGGGTGTTCGTTGTGAGGGAGCTACACACATTTCAGGGGAGTTCCGATGCATAAAATAGCTACTGGTTTGGAGTAATTTGGGTGTTTAAACATTTCATTCCATGTATATTATTTTATTTCAGATTTTAATGCTTGATTTGATACATGCGAGTGTTATGCTCTTAATTTCTAACCGATCGGTGTGAGGTTTTGAGTGCGTGACTTGTGTTGTTCCGATTGGACATCACAAGAATCCTTTTCATACCCAACTTATTGAGATTCCAATATGATTTGGAAGCTCTTATTCCATGCATAAGTACTGGACCTTGACAATACGATTGTTACATCAAGGTTTGGTCCTTAAAGCATAGAAATAAAAGCTTAGGAATTAATCGGGATTCCAATTAATTCCAACCAAATAATTACTCTAAACCTAAGATGAATCTCTATGAACAATGAACTTGATATGTGTGTAGTGAAATCACATCGACACTTTTATCTCATATTTCTCAAAATCCACTTGGGCACTCATCCTTTAAGCTATTTCAACTAAGTCATTGTTTTAAACTGTTTTTAAAACCACCCCCTCTCTTAGTCATTTTTATTAAAAATACACACTCTAAACCTACCAACGCTCCTTGAGAGACGACCTAGGGTTTAACCTAGACTATAAATCAACCTTAAAAATATAATAAATTTGACGTTTCACGACAACGCGGTCAAATTTTGGCACCGTTTCCGGGGAGCGCTTTGGTTTTTTGTGCGTGTTTTTGATAAAATTTTTGTAATTTTTGTGAATATTTGTTTGTTTTATCTTCTACCTTTGAATTTATTTTTGTGTTCTAATTTATTTATTGTGTAGGTTTTGTGTATGACGCGTTCTACTCCGGGAGACCTACAAACTTTCGAACCCGAACCGGAGAGGATCCTACATCAACGAAACCGAGACACACAAGACCACACTTTGAAGGAGGAGACATCGAATCTTAAAATTCTTCTTGATCCTTCTTCTTCTTCTGAAAACAAAGTTAAAACTGAACATAACTTGTATATCATGGCTGAAAATAATATAACACTAAAAGAACTAACCTCACCTGATGTTGATATCCAACCCACTTACATTCAATTACAAGGCGAGGCACCCAATTTTGAACTAAAATCTGGTTTAATTTATTTATTACCAAGATTTCATGGACTGCCTGGAGAAGATCCACATAAGCATTTAAAAGAATTTCATACTGTGTGTTCAACATTAAAACCTACTAATGTGGATGAAGAAAAAGTAAAACTTAGGGCATTTCCATTTTCATTAGAAGACACGGCTAAAGATTGGTTGTATTATGTTAATTCACCAATTAGGGGTTGGGCAGACATGAAATGCCTTTTTCTTGAAAAATACTTCCCAGCCTCTCGAACTGCAACTATAAGGAAAGAAATATGTGGGATAAGACAATCTCAAGGAGAAACCCTTCATGAATATTGGGAAAGATTTAAAAGGCTTTGTTCAAGTTGCCCACACCACCAAATAAGTGATCAAATTTTAATTCAATATTTTTATGAAGGTTTGATTCCTATTGATCGAAATATGATTGATGCTGCTGCAGGTGGTGCATTGGTAGATAATACCCCAATTGCTGCAAGAACCCTCATTGAGAACATGGCACAGAACACTCAACAATTCAGTACACATTCCAGTGTTCCCATTCGAGGTGTCCATGAGGTGCAAAGTACTGAGTTTGAGAAGAAGGTGGACACGAAGTTTGAAGAGGTGAGTACCCTTCTACGACAACTTGCTCTTTCCCAAGGGAAATTCCAATCTCCTCCTCCCATCCATTGTGGAATCTGCTCTTCTAACACCCACTATTCTGACCAATGTCCTCAATTGAGAGAAACTTCTGAGAGTTGTGAGGCAATATTTACAGGATGCCCCTTTAACCAACCCTTTAGGCAAGAACCATACTATCCATCCAACCAAGGGTGGAAGGACAACCAAGCCTATATGCAAGGGGGGTATTCAAACCAACCTTAATAGTAATGGAACCAACAGGGTCAGAGTAGTCATCCACCACCACCCAAAAATCCTCAACCACCCCAAAGGCCATTCCAACCACCCCCTCCAAAAACCGAGCCTAGACTAGAAGATATGATGAAACAAATGGCTGCCAATAATCTCCAATTCCAACAAACCACCCAAGCAGCCATACAAGACCTCAAAACCCAATTAGGACAACTAGCTAACTCAGTGGGTGAAATCCAAAGCCATGGGTCTGGTAAACTACCCTCTCAACCACTTGTCAACCCTAGGGATAAGGGAAATGTTAGTGCCATCACACTTAGGAGTGGAACTCAACATAAAAGCCAAATGAAAACTCCATTAGATTCATCCTCTCCTAAGGAAACCACCATCCCAACCATTGAAAAAGGTTCAAATGAGATGGAACCTTGTCTTGAGAGAAGTCCTACCAAAGGAAAGAGTGGCTGTTGATGAGCCACCTATCCCAACCATTCCTCTTCCATTTCCTTAAAGGGCTGCCCAACCTAGGAAACAAAAAGAAACCAAACTTGATAAAGAAATCTTGGAAACTTTCAAGAAAGTACAGGTTAACATTCCTTTGATTGATGCCGTCAAGAAAATTCCAAGATATGCAAAGTTTCTGAAGGAGATGTGTACCCACCGAAGGCGACTTAGAGGTGATGAGAAGGCGAGCTTGGGGAGGAATGTCTCAGAATTGATACAACCATCACTTCCCACCAAGTGCAACGATCCTGGAACATTCTCGATTCCGTGCACCATAGGGGAGTATTCATATTCCAACGCTATGCTTGATTTGGGTGCTTCTATTAATGTGATGCCTCACTCTATTTACTCTTCATTGCATGTCGGTGAACTGAAGCCCAATGGTATTTTCGTTCAGCTAGCAAATCGGAGTACAGCACACCCCTCTGGTGTGCTAGAGGATGTTCTTGTGAGGGTGCAAAATTTAATTTTTCCTACTGATTTTTACATGCTTAAAATGGAAGATGATAGGATGAATGGACATGCCCCAATAATATTGGGGAGACCTTTCTTGAAAACCACCAAAACCATAATTAATGTCCATAATGGTACATTATCTATGGAGTTTGGTGGTAATATTGTCCACTTCAATATCCTTGATTCCATGAAGCACCCCTCAGAAGAACACTCCTCTCTCTCTGTCAATTCAATTGATGTTCTCCCTTCCCCTAAAACAACTTATTTTCATTCACCTGATCCCCTTTCTGAGTTTTCTTCATTGATTGAAATGTTAGGTAATGAATTATGCATTGATTGTTGTAGCGGTCTAGAGAAATGTCATGCATGTTTGTTAATTGATGATTTCTTAAACACAGAGGATCACATGAGCATCGATGATACTGCTAAGCTTGTAAAATCTCATTACTCATCTGAGGATGTTACCATTGAGCAGTTAGATGAGATCAGTGACTTCTCACTGTCACACACACTTCCGTCAATACAAAATTCCCCAGAATTGGAACTGAAACAACTGCCTCAAGATTTAAAATACTCATATCTTGAGAATGGAAACAAGTTGCCCGTCATCATTGCTAGTTCACTCCCTCCTGAGCATGAATTGAGACTGCTTGATCTTTTGAGGGAGTATAAACAAGCTTTAGGATGGACACTTGCTGACATTCCTGGCATTAGCCCATAAATTTGTACACATCATATTTTATTAAATGATGATGCTAAACTAGTGAGGCAGTCACAACGTCGACTAAACCCAAACCTACTTGATGTTGTTAAAAAGGAAGTAACAAAACTATTGGCTGCTGTAATCATTTACCCTATCTCTGACAGATAATGGGTCAGTCCCGTTCAAGTAGTTCCTAAAAAAACTGGCCTTACTGTAGTTAAAAATGAAAACAATGAATTGGTTCCAACTCGTGTGCAGAATAGTTGGCGTGTCTGTATAGACTATCGCCGACTAAACCAACAGACTAGGAAGGACCATTTCCCATTGCCATTCATTGACCAGATGCTAGAGAGGCTAGCAGGGAAGTCCCATTACTGTTTCCTTGATGGGTATTCTGGATACTTTCAGATCCATATTTCCCCTGAGGATCAGGAAAAGACAACCTTTACTTGCCCCTTTGGTACATTTTCTTATAGAAGGATGCCATTTGGTTTGTGCAATGCTCCAGGTACTTTCCAACGATGTATGGTTAGTATTTTTTCGGATTACCTGGAGAATTGCATGGAGGTTTTTATAGATGATTTTACTGTTTATGGATCCTCTTTTGATGAATGTTTGAGTAGTCTTGCTTCTGTCCTACATCGCTGTATTGAAAATAATCTCGTATTAAACTATGAGAAATGCCATTTCATGGTGCGACAAGGCATAGTCTTGGGACACATCATTTATGGGGAAGGTATCCAAGTGGAAAAATCAAAATTAGATATTATTTACTCCCTACCATTCCCTAAAAATGTTTGGGATGTGCGGTCTTTCCTGGGTCATGCTTGGATTTTATCGTCGTTTCATTCGCAACTTTAGTAAAATTGCACTCCCCCTCTCCCGATTACTCCAAAAAGAAAAAGAATTTTATTTTGATAAAAAATGTGAGGAAGCTTTCAATAAGTTAAAATGGAGTCTCACATCACCCATGGTAATCTAACCACCTCGGTGGGATTTACCATTTGAGCTCATGTGTGACGCCTCTAACTATGTAGTTGGGGCAGTCTTATCACAAAGGGTCGATCGAGCTCCACATGTCATTGCTTATGCCTCACGTACTTTGGACCCTGCCCAAGAAAACTACACCACCACTGAAAAAGAATTTATTTATATTGTGTTTGCCTTGGATAAATTCAGGTCATACCTTTTAGGGTCCAAAGTCATTGTGTTCTCAGACCATGCAGCCCTCCGATATCTCCTAAAGAAACCAGAAGCCAAACCACGTCTCATTCGCTGGATGCTCCTCCTTCAGGAATTTGATCTAGAAATTAGGGATAAAAAAGGAGCAGGGAATGTGGTTGCTGACCATATCAGTAGGATTCTCCCATCCTCGGATATTGACTCATCCCCCTGTATTCCCATAAATGAATTGTTTCCTGATGAGAAATTGTTCCGAGTGCAAGATGCTATTCCTTGGTATGCTGAAACTGTAAATTATTTGGTAGCGTCTTGCATTCCTACTGATTTCACCAAAAACCAGGCCGACCGTCTAAAACATGAGTCTCGTTGGTATATTTGGGATGACCCCTACCACTGGCGCACATGTAGTGATCAGGTTATTAGGCGTTGTGTTCCCGATAGTGAGTTTCAGTCTGTCCTTAGGTTCTTCCACACACTTTCTTGTGGGGGCCACTTTGGTCCCCAACAGGCTGCTCGCAAGGTCTTAGATTCTGGTCTCTTTTGGCCCACATTGTTTAGGGATGCCCATGAATTCTGTAAATCTTGTCCTTGCTGTCAAAGAATGGGAAATGTCTCTAAAAGAAATGAGATGCCCCAACAACCCTTGATCTTCCATGACATTTTTGATGTTTGGGGCATTGAATTTATGGGACCATTCCCCAATTCATTTGGGAACCTTTACATTCTTCTGGCAGTGGATTATGTTTCAAAGTGTGTAGAGGCACGAGCCACGAGGACAGATGATTCCAAGACAGTTTTGGAATTTTTGAGAACCCAAATATTCTGTAGGTTCGGATTACCTAGGTTTATCATCAGTGATCAGGGTTCTCATTTCTGCAACCGCACAATGCAATCTCTTTTGCGTAAGTATGGGGTTGGGCATCGAGTGTCTACTGCTTATCACCCACAAACAAATGGTCAAGATGAAGTGTCAAATAGAGAGTTAAAACAGATTCTTGAGAAAACGGTTCAGCCAAATAGAAAAGAATGGAGTCTTAGACTCGATGATTCATTATGGGATTACCGTAGTGCATTCAAAACTCCAATTGGCATGTCACCATATCGGCTAGTTTTTGGGAAGAGTTGTCACCTCCCTGTTGAGGTAGAGCACCGGGCCTACTGGGCCATCAAACAATGAAATTCTAATCATTCTGGTGCAGGTGCTCAAAGGAAGTTGCAGATTCAGAAGCTAGAGGAAATGAGAAGATATGCATATAAAAACTCCAGGATTTATAAGGAGAGAACGAAGGCTGCTCATGACCGTCTTATCCTTCATCGTCAGTTCCACATCAGGAAGAAGGTCCTCCTCTGCAATTCAAGGATGAAGTTTCACCCTGGTAAGCTTTGTTCCCGTTGTTTTGTACCTTACATTGTTACCAATTTCTCTCCATTTGGTGTTGTCCAGGTTCAAAATGAAGATACCAAGCAAACCTTCACTATCAATGGGCAGCGGTTGAAGCACTTCCATGAAGCCATTCCGGAGTCCCCAATGGAGGAACTCCAAGTTCAAGAAGCAAACTATGAATGACATCAACCAGGTTTTATCCTTCCTTCCCACATTCTCTCTTACTACAGTGAGGACACTGCATACTCTAGGTATGGGGGGGTGGATACATTCCTGGGTTAGTTAGGAATTTTCATCGTTTTCTCCATTTTTTTTTCTCTTTTTTGCCTTCTTTATGGTATTTTCATTTTCCCCAACAATTTCAAAATTCCATGATGTGGAGACCATAGAGTGGGGAAAGTAAAAATACCATAACAAAGGCTAAAAAGAATATTTTTATGAATTTAACATCAGGGAGTGATTTTTAGTGAATTGGTTTTCTGTCAATGATATATTTGGTCGTATCTATGTGAAACCTTTGAGATGATTGATGCCCTTTGTGTGAGTAATCTTTTGGAAAACTGTGTCAGTAATATTTCCACAAATTGTTTTCACCAAACCACAAAGTGTGATTATTTATTACTTAATATAAGGTAAATATATGTTGGGTTAATGTTTTTCAGCTTTAAATGATATTTCCATACGTTCGTTCCTTATCCGATCTGTTTCATTACTGTACCAGATTGACCTATGCGTGTGTACCTAATGTCCGACTGTTGTACGCCCTCAAAAAAAAATGCTGTGTCTTGGGCAGGTCAAAAACCACTCCTCCTCAACCTTTGATCTTGTTATAACTATTACAATTAGTGTCGTGAGGAGATCAAACAAGGGTTGAGAGATGAGTGTGAGATTTGTTCCAATTGAAACTTCAAAAAAAAAAAAAAATAATAAATGAGGGGAGTGATGAAATGTGAAACATATGAGGATATCTAGGTCGGGAGATTATGGTTTGACTTCTGGGAATGCTTAAATGAGTGGGTCTTGAAATATTATTGCAAAAGATGTAGGACAGGTTCGGTGACAAAATCATTTAAGCTGAAAAATGTTAAAATAACATATATTTATTGGATAGCAAGTGGAAAGAATAGCATGGAATGGTTTTCACACACACACATGGAGAGTTAGTGTCATGGTTTACTTATGAATTCCTTTCTCAATTGGGTATCATGAATCTTTTTTAATTTCGCTATGATATGATTTATGAGACAACTTTTTCTATTTTCACTAGGAAGAACTCCTTGGTGTGATTCGTGCATCGATAAATAAAATTTCCTCAAATGATAAATCTTCAGGATGTTGGAAATGTATATATATATATATATATATGCATCAATGTATTTGGATATATGACTTTGCCCAAGAGTGCAAATGTTTAGGTGTGGGGGTGTGATCGTACCACGATTCACTGTTTCATTTTCACCCTTACACCGCTGTGCTAAACATATTTTGTATTAAAAATTATAAAAATATTATCAAATTGTGATTCATGTTTGATTCAATAATTTTGTGTTTATCACTGTTAAATAGGTCAATGATACTTGTTTTGAAAATTACAATGTAGGTGGAGGTGATTTGGAGGGCCCATGATGAAGTCCTTGAAAAATGGGCCAAACTGTGCAGGATCCAAGAAGTTCAGTGGACTAAAATTCATACTGATACTAAACCGTGCATCCAAATTGGCTGAAATATTTTGGGCTTATCCAAAACGCATTGGTCTACAACTTTAATTTAATAACCCAAGAGAAATTCGCCCATTAAAAGGCCTAACCGAACTGATCTGTCCAAGCCACAGAATTTGGACCAAGTCAAATGAGGTGTTCTGTATTTTGTTAATAACTTGAGCTGTAGTTGTACAAACGGTGCCAACATTTCGGTGGAGACAGTCAAGAGGTAGGGCTACAACTTTTATATTTTCACCAAGGCGAGATAAGACTTTCCGAAGGCCGAAACGTGTCGTGAAAGTAGATTGATGACATCTGTGTGCCCAAAACCACCTTCCACATTTCCTATAAAAGGGCACCTTGGGCTCCTCATTTGTAAGTTCGGCCAAGGAGTTAAGTGCTGCCAATTTAGAGTCCTATAGGAGTCTCCTAATCACCTTGGAGGTTCTTTAGGCCCCTATCCTCATAGGGGGATCAACAATGAAGAAGGAGTTCAACCCGAGCTTCCTCCTCCTCCCGATGTTGAGCTAAAAGTTGGGTGTTCGTTGTGAGTGAGCTACACACATGTCAAGGGAGTTCCGATGAATAAACTAGCTACTGGTTTGGATTAATTTGGGTGTTTAAACATTTCATTCCATGTATCTTATTTTATTTTAGATTTTAATGCTTGATTTGATACATGCGAGTGTTATGCTCTTAATTTCTAACCGATCGGTGTGAGGTTTTGAGTGCGTGACTTGTGTTGTTCCGATTGGACATCACAAGAATCCTTTTTATACCCAACTTATTGAGATTTAAATATGCTTTGGAAGCTCTTATTCCATTCATAAGTACTGGAACTTGACAATACGATTGTTACATCAATGTTTGGTCCTTAAAGCATAGAAATAAAAGCTTAGGAATTAATCGGGATTCCAATTAATTCCAACCAAAGAATTACTCTAAACCTAAGATGAATCTCTATGAACAATGAACTTGATATGTGTGTAGTGAAATCACATCAACAATTTTATCTCATATTTCTCAAAATCCACTTGGGCACTCATTCTTTAAGCTATTTCAACTAAGTCATTGTTTTAAACTGTTTTCAAAACCACCCCCTCTCTTAGTCATTTTTATTAAAAATACACACTCTAAACCTACCAACGCTCCTTTAGAGACGACCTAGGGTTTACCCTAGAATATAAATCAACCTTAAAAATATAATCAATTTGACGTGTCACGACAACGCGGTCACCATTCTAAATAGTTTAGGCTCATGTTCAATGAAACAAATTATTTCTTGCCTTTGGGCATGATGTGGTTCAACCATGTCAATCAAAGAAATCAGCCAGTATCTCTAAGCTCATGTGAGTCATTATCAATGTGAGAAATAATATAAGACTTGTAAGATTAATTGAACCACATCAAGGCACCATTCAAGGAAATATACCATGTTTTTTGAAATTCTGTAGTAGTGAAACTGTCTTGCATATTTTCATTGTACAACTAAGACAAAAGGGGGAAATTTATCCAAAATGCGAACTAGAAGATAGAGAAAAACATGAATTGATGTTACCATATGGATATAACACTCATGAAAGGTAAGGAGTTACTTTTCACTGGTGAAAGTTGGTAAAATGGGTAAATGCATTAATATATCTAAGAAACTTATGGTCCTATAGAATTTAATTATGGGGGTATGAGATTTAAATTCATGATGCTTGGATTAAAATGTCATGTAGTTTAACATCATGTGACTTGGACATTGTCATGAAGTTTTATGTCTTATAACTAGGATATTTACATGAATTTTTATTTAACATAACTGGTAAATGAGTTCTATGTAGTATAAATACTTACTATAAAGACATTGACCATGTAGTTTACCATCATATGATAAGAATGAAAGTGAACCAATGTAAAGATTATACATAGTTTTTCTTGAGGAACCTTGAATTTGTGGTTGGTATGATATAATCACCATCCATTATGACTAGGAATAAATTCCATTAGATTAGGCTTTGTGTATGACATAAGGTCCTTCCTACTCTGGTTCAATTTTGGGGGGATGTTTCTAGGATATCATTAGTGTTTTAAGAACCTATACCAGCTCTACTTGGAGGAAAAAATAGAGGTGAACCTTTTTATTAAAGACCTATGCAACTTAGATTTTATGGATTTATAATTTCTTCAAGGTGTGTAATATTTTCTCATCAAGTCTTTCCAACTCATCTAGTTGTTTTTTAGATTTCACATCCTTATAAATTTAGTAATAGATGATGATGCAAAGTGAGGGAAGTTGGATTTCAATGGAAAAAACTACCATTGTTTTGTATACAAGATAATATGTGGTCACTTGTGTAGTAGTGTGAGTTATGATGTGATAGTACCATATTGCATGAAAGAGTTTATCAAGATAAGATTTCTTGTCTTTATCCACCTTTTTTGGAGTATGTTTGATAATGTCTTGTGAAAAGCCTCTATCTATCCATTAATATAACATGGTTGTGAGATGAGTGATTAGATTGAATTTTATATTGTTGAAACAACCTTTTCAACTTTTAATAATAGAAATTGGTTCCATTTTCCATTATTATTGTGTGGGGTACATCAAATTTGGTAATTATTATTATCTTACAAAAGCTGATGATAGATTTTACCCTAAATTATTTGAGGGATATAGCCTCAAACCACTTGGAGAAAAATCCATTGGATGTAAGGATGTACTTAAACTACCTAGATATAACTAGGTGATATGGCCCCATGATATCTATTACCCATATGAAAAATTGACCAAGAATATTTTGTGGAAATTTTAGGGGTTGATGGATAAAGCTGGAATGTATCTGGCTGACATGAAATTTCTTGGTGAACTCCATGAAATCCCATGTCATCGATGACTAAAAATATCCAAGACTCCAAATTTGATGAGAGATATTTGTTCCTTACCGATGAGCACCACAAGCACCCACATGGGATTCTTGTATAATGATAAGAGTATCTCCTCATTCAATGAATTTGAGGATAAGTCTATAAAATACTCATTTATAGAGGATTTTATAAGTATATGAGATGTTATAAAGAGTAAAGTTGACTGTTCGATGTTGAATCTATTCTTTATTTACTTTGTCCAATAGAACAATACTGCTTTGGAGGTTATCGAATATGAAGGACATCCACCTGCTCACTATATCATTTGGTGAGGTTATCAATTTAAATTAAAAAATAACATTGATTTCATTGGTTTCTTACATATTATTGATAATTACTAGGGAAAACATCCTATGATTTGTGATGATGATAACTATTTCATACTGTTCTAGATTATCCAAATATATATATGAATTAATGAGTACATATGCACATGAATTCTAGGAATATAGGATATGAGAAAGTGCTAGTTTTGAGGGGAATTCTTCCATTAACCCTTGTGTGTAATCAAGAAGGGGAATTAATTCCTCTTTCTTAATGGAATATTCACTATTATTTTCTTGATTACCATTTCTGAATCACCTTGTATGTTTAGGTGGGACACTGATATCTATAGTTATAATTACAATTCTATAATAAGAGCTTGGTATTCTTCCTCATTGTTAGTGCATCCTTCTAACAATAGGAAAGAATAGGGAAAAAATACTTTAGCTAGGGAAATGAAGATGATTTCCAAACCGACTCTATTGAGTATTTGGTTCTCCATTATCTTTATAGTTGGGCTTATGTAGACACCATCAATGTATATCTATCATGTCCAAGGAGTATATTGAAATAAGAATACCTCTTTATCTATAATTTCAATATAAAATGGTATTTTTTGTGTGGAAGGATATGATGTAAGAAAATATTTTAGTTATTGTAATTTGGTAGCCTTATTGGTATGAACCAAATGTCTATATACTTTAGGATGACCACCCACTATGAAAAAAATCTAGTTAAAATTGGATGATTGAGGATATAATTTAGCTGGTTGACATGAGAGACTAAATGGAACTCATGATGTTGCTGATAGTGTCTCAATTTCTAGTCTGCAAAGATCAAATCCAAGAAATTATTCTTGATATCAGAATATCAAGTCTCAGTATCTAGTATGGTTATGATAAGATAACATAGATTAATTTACTTTTCTGTATCATTCCTTTATATGAGAAAGGGGTTGAGAAATTAATTCCAGGATGTCACATAGAGAATGAGAATATTTTCTTTTATTAAGGGAATAAATATCAATAGTATTAAAAGGTATTTTTTGAGCTTGTCAAAATATTCTTGATAACTTTCCTCCCACTGATAGGTGACTCCCATATTAATCATTTCAGTGAAGGGAAAACACTTGTTTGTGAGGTTTTTTTATGAATTAAATGATTTAAATAAGTAATCCTTGATCCATATTAACTATTTTAGGTTTTTAGGAGAAATAAAGTTAAGGATTTCCTTAGTATTTTCAGGATTTACTTCAATACTATGATGGAATAAAATGAAGTTGATGAACTTTCTCAAGGTAACCCTGGAATGATATTTCAAGGGATTCATTTTCAGGTTGTGCTATCATAAATTGTTGAAAACTATCTCAAGATCTCCAAGATGATCAAAAAGATATTGGGATTTGAATACCAAGTCATCTACAAAACATTAAATGGCCTTTACTAGGAAGGGTTTTAAATTATGGTGTAGAGAATATTGATATGTGGTTCCAATATTATTTAAGCCAAAGTGAATCACTTGATAGAAGTACACTCCTTGGGGCACCCTTAAAACTATAATATATTCATTTTAAGGGCCAATTTAGATTTTTTATAACTTTAATATCCATACATAAAGGATAGAGATTAATATATGGTAGTTGAATTTATTAGAAGTTCTATAATTAGGATTGGGAAATCATCCTTTGGGTAATGATGATTGAGATCCTTGAAATAAATACAGACTTTGATCTATCTATTTTTTTAACTAGGAAAATATTCGAATTCTATTTTGGGTACTAGACCTCCCAAATGAATTAATATTTTATAATATTTTTGAATTAAACTTCAACCATGGAATTATAAGTCAAATTAATTCTACTGGCCGCCTTTCTATAACCAAGATGATCCTCAGGTAGGCCCAGATGATGAGTATCCACATTGAGATTATATCTAGAATTTTTTTTATAATCCTAGTAGAGTAAATCATGATGCTATATCAAGAAAAAAGTGTATGTATCTTGTTCTTTATTATACATGGAAACATTGATTAATGTGGTCTTGAGAACTTCCTCTATACCCAGATTTACCTATCCTAGTTCATCAATGGTGAAAGATCCACCTTTATCAAATGTGGGATGAAATATTTGAGATATTATTCTTATACTTACTCTTCCTAAGTTTCAATATAAGTGGTTTATGAAGGGTAATATTTGAAGTTATAAAATACAGTGGGGTTATTTCTATCTTCTATAGATGTCAAAGAGGTGTCCCCAGATTCTAAGGGGGATGAAATGCAAGGATCATCATTGATGAAATTTTGGGTAGTCTATCATATCTATTATTATAAAGGAAAAAATTTGTTCCAACATCCTTGAATTCAATAAATAATATAGGAATATTATCATATTCTATTACTGATAAGGTGTAATTTTTATATTCTAAGGTTTGAAATATATGGGAATCATTATTAGGGAAATTCTAGATATGCTCGCCTTCTTCTGTATTACTATTAGGGGTGGAAGAAGTGATGATTTCCTAATACTCAGGTGATATGAGGTAATTTCTATTCTTCACTAGAAATGTGAAGGTATATTTTTATCCAAGTGGTGATACGATGAACTTGTTAGACCTTGAGGATGAAGATTGTGCATTTTCATCTGAGTCGTTGTTTTTATTATCATAATTTTCTTATATTTCTCCATAGTTAGATTCAACAATAGGTTTTATATCATAAAAACAAGGGAAAATATTCTTGTACCCAAGATTATCATTGCTATTTGATTGATGAACAATGCATATTCATCACTAATCTCATTGAGTGGCTTGACTAGGGCCATCTCCAAACCATTTAGAGTAGTGAATCAAGTGACATTATCAGTCATGCATCGTTTTACTTCTCTCTAGTTGAATCATGTATCAATGTACTGAGATTACCAAGATTAAAAATGGAACTTATCACCATACAATATCCTAGTTCATATATAAATATATTATTTGAGGCACTGATGATATGACGAGGGAACTATATCATGTTGATGTAACTAAGATCTTCCCAACAAGAAATTCAAAGCCTTGGCCTGTTGGACAATCATGAATTCAGAGTCAGAGATGAGAAAATAGAATTGATCTCTAAGTTTTACCAATCCAATAGGTTTATATTCACTCTTTTCATACCCCTAAATTATCAAAGTAGAGGTAGAAAAAATAAATTCACTGCGACATAATATTTCAAGCATCTGGACAGACGTGAGATTAATTCTGGAGTCATTATCAATTAGAACTCAACAGACATCAATGTCATCTAATTTTATAGATATATACAAGGTCCTAAAGTTTCCTTATATAACAGTTTCCTTATCTTATTTTTTGTGTTAAGTAGATGACTACATAAAATTCATAAATATTTGTGTCTATGTGATACACTTCAATGATAATAACCTCTACTTAAACCTCTTTAAAAGAGCCTATACCAGTGCTTCTTAGAGATCTTTTGATAAATGAATTGAATTAAAAATTGAGAGATTATCCTAAAAAATAGCCATCTACTTCATGATATCATATTTTTATCCAAAGGTCCATGCTTCTCATCTTGAGTCTGATCCTTGGTTTGGAGCTTGGGATATAGAGTCATCTATACTGGAAACTATTCTTCTTGACTATAATTTGGGCATCTTTTTATCACTTGTGAGTTGGATTGATTCCTTTTCCCCAAATTTTGATGTTTATTGGGTGAGTTTTTATTTTATAATTAGCCTTATATAATAATTGGATCTAATAAAGGTCTACATAACTTAGAGGAAGACTGGTGCTCATACTGAGCTTGTTTAAGTGCATGTCACTAGGTTTCAGTAGTATATATATTTTTAGCATGAATTTGGTCTGGATGTTAAGATCCATATTGACTATGTCTTACTTGATCACAGCAACCTCAGCAAATTCTCCCCTCTATGCCTCAATTTTTAGGGTAAATTATATTCATAGTAATCTTATTATTTTTCAAAGGAATTTTCTAAGTGAATCACATCAACAAAGCCATAAAGAGAATTTTCATCTAACAAGGGTCCTGTTTGGTGGTATGGTGACCATGTCCCTAGTGCTAAAGGAATGAAATATGAGAGGGTTAATGTTATCTTGGGAATCAGTATGAGTTCACTTTATTATAATTTATTATTATCATAATGGTTATATTGGGTTTTATAAGGCTAGATCTTGGAATATTAGAGTGTTGAAAAAGTTGGTTACACCATTACCGAAGAAATTGGGGACATGACTGGCCGGTTTAGCTATGTATTGAGGATGGTGCGCACTTGTTTGACCATAAATATAGTTATATAGTCATCAAACTTTCATTCTAAATTATTTGGGACTTCTTTCTATTCTCTTTCGTCTTCTAGTGGGATGGAATAGTCATAGTACACTTGTATTGGTGGCTTACCTAACTTTACCTACCTGAAATCTAATATATTCTAGAGGATATTATTAAAGTAAAATCATTTCTAGATATTTTTCCCTAAAATTTGGTGGTAGGAGTAGTAATTAAATCAGTCATTGAGGCTAACTTGATTTGGATTCTTGGGCTTTGGAACCTTCAACAAATTGTTCTCCATAACTATAATAAAGTAACTTGGAACCTACTCATTTAAGAAAGAATAAACTATGTTCTTCCAATATTAATGCAGTATGTATCTCTAATATTTTTTCCCTTCCCAATGTGGCTACTTATATTATTGTTTCTATTCATGAGGAGGTTTTGGGTGATATTTCATAGGGTTGGGTGCTGGAGCCGATGTTATAGTTAGCTTAAATATAGTAGTTTCAGTTTCCACTTTGCCAATCCTTCTACCTTGAGTTATCAGTATTGGTTGAGAGTTGGGATCTATCCATTGAATAGATTCTTAAAACCTATTTTTGATTGTGTAAAGATCATATAATTATCCTAGTTACTTTACTAAGATGAGTGGTGTTTGTATATCATCATTGATATTGTTAATACAGATTTCTAGAAAATATTCTTTGGGTATTTGTATGTTAAAGGAATAGGAAAAAACCTTCCAAATATAATTTTTTTTGAGACTCTATCATTTTCATGTTGTTTTTTGTTTGAGAGTTCAATGAATGTCATATTACACAACATAGTTCTAAATTGGTAGAGGAATTGCTTATGGAGGTCTCCCCATGCCGTGATCAATCTAACTGGTAGATTGTTATACTAGATAAATTTTGGTCTCTCCAGGGTTTGCATGAAGTATCTAATATTATATTCCTCTTTCTATTCAAGGGTTACCATAATGGGGCCACAATGAGATAAGAAATATGTTAGATCCTATTATCGGTCCCCAGTACTGTTAACAGTCTGAAAAGTTGGATTTCTAAAGTTGGGTGGTAGAAGAGTTTCATCCACCTATTCAAGGAATGGATTTGTATTTAGATGCACAGGTGCACTCAGCCATTATATATCTTCCATTGAAGCTATCAATGATTCAATAGTGTCAATAAGATATGATGGAATAATTGGTTGGGCATACATATGGGTTGGGGAAGTGACGGGTGGATCCTAGCATAATGGGCCTACTAGAATTCACTCCTGATAACCAATGTAAGTTTTCCTAGGGTAAATTTACCAACATTTCTCTAGTTTTTTTTCTTAATAGAGGTAATTCCTGATATTATTATTCTATTTAATATATATAAATTGGTATTATAGATCCCACATTGGTCATATGACTCTTTCCACTCTTTCTTGTATGGAATACTCTTCTTGTGGAGGAAGATTTATTGAAATATGAATGTGATTCTATGATTAGAAGTTATACCCAATGACAATATTTCCCAAGAGTAACTCAATTTTGAGTCTCCTTAACTCCTTTAACTCTGTCGTATACTAAGAAAGCATTTATTCAATTTTAGGGTGTTCAAATTATTTGGGAAATGGGTGGGATTTTTACACACCCTTAAAATTTTCTTTATTTGAAGTCCACCAGAGAGGTAATAGTTGAGTATTCGAGGGGACTCCCAAATTTTTATCCTGCCTTAGGTGTCAGGTATTCACACCTTCTTCAACTATATTTGTATGGATTGGGTTTCAAAAAAAAAACATCCACCTATTGTTATTCTATATTAGATTCATTCTCAAAATCATCTATGAGACTAGAACTAATGAAATTTACCGACACATAATGCACTGATGGTGTCATATCATCATTATATGGATAAATGGACTCTCCTTATTTGAAGTATCTATTTATAATTACATAAAAATTACCTTAAGTGGTCATCCTATTGAGTGTATACTTTGGTTTTCACCCCCTATGAGGCTTCTCCTTATCCTTTTATGACTCCATTATGACTTATTTGTTGAGGGTAATCTAGATAAAGTCTCCATAAACCCTTGTCTTATATATCCCTAAGAAGAAATATGATTCATGTAATTAGAAAAACTAAGAAATATTTTCTTGTGATGTTTTTCATACTCTAGAAAATAACAACTTCCATGGGGGAGGAATGGGTTGAGGTAAAAATACCCCCATTCTTGTGGGATCGGGTTGATCCAGTTCCATCACTACATTATTTTTGGACCTACTAGATATTTTATGAGCATGGGGGTGGTGGAAGAGGTAAAAATACCCAGACCTATGGTTTGGGGTTGTTCCTAGATTTCTTCTGCAGTGGCCACCACTACCACCCTCTTAAACTTTTGGGCTTTTGTTCAATAATGAGTTGGGTGTAGTATATGTTTTGAGAATGAGTTGCTCACTATAGGAGGAAACACTGCAGCTGAAGGTTTTCCTTTCTCAAGTGAGATGCCTATTAAACCTTTTCAGAGTACCGATACATGATTCTTTTAATATATATATCTCATTAGGTTTGATGTTTCTAATATTTAGACATAATAAAACTCTATTTAGTATACCTACTATCATAAAAAAAGATTAACCATGAAATAATAATGTTTCATGATGTCATTCTTGGTAGGATCTGTTGGTTGGGGAGGGGGGGGGGTGAAATATAATTCTCCATGTTTACCCCATCCTTGGATATATACATCATATGAAGAATTAATAATCAACTAATGTAGATTCCTCAAATAATTAAGGCATGCATATTGGATATTCCCCCAATGTTTTCACAAATTCGGGGTCCATACCACTGAAAGGGTGGCCAAATTAGTATATTGATGAAATTATTCTATTTCATTAATGAAATTTTTATATTCCACGTAAGGTATAAATATCACCTTTAAATGATAAATATTAATCCATAGGTTCATATAAAGATGGTGTATACATTATTTTGACAAATTTTTCTAAATTTTATATTGAGTGGGGGATACGGGATAGAACATGTTGATATGTTGTCTTTAAACCATTGTTTTCTTATAATAAAGGTGTTATCTTCATCTTTTTTAAGAGATAACTCTACTTTTTTAGACCAAAATGGACATTTCCTGATAGTATTTTTTGGAGAATGAGGATAATTTAAATCTTCTCTATTATTGTGGTAGCTAAGTAACCTGAGTGTGGTTTAAAGAATGACCATTTCCTCGAGCTGTCTTTTGATTGAAAAAGGACACAACCTATTAAATATAATTCATGAGGCTTAGCCGGATTCATTCTTTTTTTCATCTTATGATATTAGAGATTTCTCAAAGTTTCTTCATAAAGGGGAGGGCCTTCTTTCTGAAAGGAAATGTTACTGTAGGGAGTAACTTTGCAATGAACACCATTATGGGGAAGAATACCATCATGGTTTCATGTTTGGTTATAGGGGTAATTATTGAAATATATACCTTGTAAAGGATCTTCAGTGTAGATAGTGTTAAGGAGAGGATCTTCCTTCCGTTTGATCTTCTGACCATGAGGAGGATGTTCACAGTGCTCATCCTGATAAAGGTTTCTATGATTGATCTTGATATCTCCATGGAGAGGACCTTTTTCATGGGTACTCTAGGGAGGACCTCTAGAGCTAATGGTAGTATTATTTCATGGAGTAACTTCATAACTAATATTTATTCCTTGATATTATAATGAGTTAGTAGGATCCTGGGTTTTTATTGAGAAGCGTTCAAGGGCCTTAAGAATGACAACATTATGCAGAGCTAGGATATGGGACTACTCTATAGATTTAGGCCACCCTTGGTGAGATTTATTTTTGGATACTCTTCATTGGGAAGCCATAGTCATTCATTGTGAACAATTATCTTCATATGTGGGAGTCTTATGAGGTGAATCCTATGTTTCCCTCAAAATATGAATACATGCTTCTTCAGAATGAGAAGGGATAAGTGCCTAAATCTTGGTTTTCATGAGGATATGATGATGATATTCCACACACCAAAGGGGATCATGAATATATTCTTGTTCCTAGATAACCATTGAAATATATTATAAAATCATTGAAAATTTTGCAGGGATATGTACCTACACTAAAGTGACCATTTACACGGGTCGTTGACCTCCAGTTAGAATGGGAATGTGTGGTCAATTGTATTATTCATTTTTCACTAGGATGTGTAGAATATCCTCCTAAAATAGAGAATTAATGTGTATCTTCTTTTAATTAGATCTTAATATATATTGAGGAGATGATCTAGTAGTGGGGATGGGAGTATATTTCTATCCCCTACTAGGTTCTAGGGTATTTTGATAACTGTTTGTTGCTACTGCTACCAAGATATGTTGATATCTCTATAGAATGTTTGTGGGGGTATAGACCTTCCTATCCAACACCGATAAAATGTGTTGAGAGGATCCTATAATGGGAATGTGGATATGTGCCCATTATTTGGTGGGATAAAGGGAATGATCATGTTCCTATCCTACAAATATTGTTAGGATATTCCAAATGATTTCATATATGGGGGCATGGGTATGTTCCTATCCTTTGTTTTTTGCTGGGATATACTAGAAATCTTCTCTAGATAAAACCAAAATATACTAGAAATCTTTCTTAGCATGATAAAGTGTGTGTTCCTATCTTCTAGTCACCTCCATATTATGTTGGAAGACTTTTTTTAGGAGAAATGATAATATAGAACCAATCCTAGTTATTGTAATATCATATACCTTGGTGGGATTTCCTACATTCTTAGGTCTGAATGAAGAGAGGAGGAACCCATGTGGTGTCATCCTCAATAGATTGCTAAGGGATTGATACTGCATGACCCTAACGAAGGTTATGAGCATAGCAGAAGTGGAAGATGGGGCATATCCAACTCATTTTTTTGTTATGACCAATGATTAATCCGAGATTTACATGAAAATAAATTTCATAATCAAAAAAATTGCATCAAATAATATATAAAATAGAAACAAAATCAAGAACCAAAGAACAAGATCATCACATATTATTTATAATTAATTTAAACAATTAAATAATTACCTTATGAGGAATTATTTCTTCATTGATGGATTTGAAAATATATCTATGTTGTACCATTATTGTATTGTAGGAATCAAGAATAGATTCCCTATATTGGAGATCCACACATGCTCCACGAACCTCCAAACGTTTCCATAAGAATCTCTAGGTGTTAGCACGGCATATCCTAATTCTTGAATTATTTATCTTTGATCGACCCAAGAATTGCTTCAAGGAAGTGTTCTCTTTGATCTCTCTTGACTTGAGAGTGGTGGTGGAGGAGGATCGCTCCCTATTTTTGAGAGAATTCTTATAGAGGGATCTCTCTAGGGCTATGAGAGGATTCTCTATAGATCTCATTGTGTACAACAAATGAATTGTCTCTCTTAATAAAATAATATAATTGGGTTTATGAACAAATAGGGTTAGAAAATAATAATTTCACACGCACCCTTATTATTTCCATAATCCTTATAGAACCCCATTTCTATAATAATAATAATAATAATAATAATAATAATAATAATAATAATAATATTATTATTATTTCTTAACATGCACTAAACTCATGAATTAAATTAAATATTATTTATTCAAATAATATTATATATATATATATTATTTTTCACTGGACCATTAAACTTGGTCCACCATTCCTCCAAAATATTTATCAATCCTTGAATAATGAATATTTATTTAATAAATAAATATCACTACATTATTTTCCAATAAACAAATAAATATTATATTCACTAAATAGAAAATAAATATTTATTAAATATCCTGCCCATGTAATATTCTCTCGAATAACTGGTGAAAGAATATATGTGATCAAGAAAACATGAATAATTATTAAACCATATGTGAGAATAATATTTATTCAACTTTTTAAATAATAAATAATAATATATTATTTAACTAAGGTTCTGGATACACTTAGTGTGAGACCCTCTAGGCTTATTTCTTAGTGGCATTAGGTGAAACATCCTAAAGTCTGAGATTTTTTTCTAGAAACATGAAGAGGCACCCATAGAGGAATAATTTTATGTTATAATGACATAAAACCACATACAAATTCTTACTGTCTAATATAATCTATTTATCATGATATCTCTAATCAAGAAAGTTTCATGCTAGTGCCATCAACCTATGTGATCAATGTCTCTTTCTTTGAATTTATAAAAATTGAAATTTCCTAAAGAACACTATAGACATGGATTTATTTAGAATATATCATTTCCATCAAAGGACCTAAGATATCAACTTCCATTAAATAAAAAAAGTTATAAATCCTTTCTTGAATTATTCATTAATGAAATATTACTTGTGACACAACCAACACATCCTACCTCATCACAAACATATGCCATCATGGTTTTTATCAATGTATCAAAGTACACGACTTATATTACTCATAATAATTATCTTAAAGTCTAAGGATCAATACACACATTTATATACTGGAACATTCAATGACACATATAAATATGGATTTCCTACTAATGGGTCTTGTTATCATAATATCCCACACTGGATATTACCAAGGGTGTACACTATGAGAAGGTGCCTCAAAGTCTTATGAGTATCCAAAACTTATAGTCCATATAATTTGTGTCCATAAAATTATTTAATCTAACTATATATCATATATTTAAGAATATTGTCGTGTCACTTAGGGGTTCTCATTATAGCGGGGAACTACTATGACTTTTCAGTGCAACATCCACTCTTAGAAAATTTTCTCATACGATGACATGAAAAATAACAATCATGATGTGATAAGGTGTTTATATATTTTCAAAATAATGAATATAAGTTACCATAAATTACATAGAATTTAGTTTTAGGGAACCAACTCTGACAGAATCCCACTTGCACTAAATCCAATTGCTAAAAACCATCAGTTCAATAGCTCTCATATAATACTCATACTTTTGATGAGATAGTCCTTTAGTCAATGGGTATACCAAATTTTATTCTATGGGAAATATTATTACTACTACTTCAAACCTCTGAGAAAAATCCCTCAAGAGGTAATACTTTAGGAGTATGTTCTTTGTCTATTGGTGTGACCTCGACTCTTTTGCAAGAGCCATTACTGCAGTGTTGTCACAATTCAATGCGATTGGGTATTTACTTTTGGGTACCACATCAAGATCCTGGAAAACATCTATTTAGTATTTTCTCAATGTATTTATATTAACTTATTCCAATAAGCCTCTTGTATTTATCAAGAATGATCTTAATCCCTAGAATATAGGCTACTTCACCTAAGTCCTTTATAGAGATACACTTGTTTGCACATGAGCCTCAGCCCGGTTGGTGAGGACTTGGCAGGTGCATCCAAGAGACCCGAGATCAAATCTGGGTGGAGGTGAATTTCCGAGTTACTATAGCAGCACTGTAGTAGGCACTGTAGCAGTCACTGTTTGGTACTATAGCATCCAGAACTATTCATCCATCTGGGCCTTTGGGCCACCAGTTTGGTCCTCAGGTCCTGCAATGCTTTCGGGCCACCCAAGGCCTTCAGGCTAGTTGTTTCTCAAGGCCTTTGGGCCACCTTAATGCCTTAGGGCTACCCCAAGCCCTTCGGGCCACATGAATGAAGAAGTAACAGTCAGACTACAAGGGAAAAGGCTTCAGATGAGGATTCAGGGCAGACACGTTCATTAGAGAAGAGCTAACCAGAATTGGAAGAATGAGAGGGTATGGATTTTCCAACAGTACCAGGACTGTGCAGCTTTGCATAGGATAGCTAGTCAACCAGCCCTTTGAAGGTGGAGTGCTGATTTCATGACATATGATGGGGAGGAGCAGTTCCAAGTTGTCTTGTCTGGGTGATTCCCTCTAAGACCTACGGGTCATGTAATTGTCTTTATGCCTTAGGGCCTTGTAAGGGTTCCACCTCACCCCTTGAAAGGTGGATTATCAAAATAATAAAAAAATGAAGGCCTTCGAGCCATTCCGACCACTTGTTTAACCAGTTTTTAATAGACTATAAGAATGGTATGTTATTTCAAATAAGTAATATGTCATAAATATATACTACTAGGATAAAAAACACATTCCCACTAAACCTCTTGTAAACACATGGATCACATTCATTCTTAATAAAACTAAATTCCTTTATACCTTTATTAAATCAAATGTTCCCTGACCTGGATGGTTCCTTCAATCCATAAATGGATATATGAAACTTGAAAATATTTTTAGCATCACATAGAGTCACAAAACCTTCTACTTTTGTCATATATACATCTTCATGAAGGTTCCTATTAAGGAAAGTAGTTTTGACATCCATGTGTCAAATTTCACAATCATAGAAAAATGCTATAGCAAGTAGAATTCCAATGGATTTAAATATGGAAACTGGTGAAAATGTTTCATCATAATCAATTACTTAATTATTTTTAAACCCTTTAACAAATAGACTTTATTTATAGGCACTCACTTTAACTTCCATGTCCAATTTTCTCTTAAATACCCATTTACTCTCTATGAGCTTTACATCAACTAGCACATTCAACAGAACAAAATATTGGTTCTGATACATGGAATCTATTTTAAAATTCATAGATTCTTTCTATCTTGTAGACTATGATATCTCTACTACCTCTTTTTAGGATATAGGTTCATCATTTTCATCCAATAAAGAGTCACCATCTTTGGTGACTAGAAAACCATATCTCTATGATTCTATTACCTCTCTAGTGCTCCTATGCAGTACTTGTGTTTTAAGAACTACTTCTTCTATATAGACCTATGTAATATATTCCTATACCAAATCTTATTTATCTTGAGCATCAACTTCATTTAAGTCAATCTTACCACCACTATCCTTTTTTAGGATGTTCTCCCTCTCATGAAATACAACTTGTTTGGAAACAATCACTTTCTTATCTGAGGGTTTTTATAGGTAGTATCCCTTTATTTACTTAGGATATTATATAAAGATACACTTTGTTCCCTAGTCTTCTATTTTATTGATTTAAAAGGCCTTAACAAATTCCTCTCAACCCCATACATCTGTATTTGATAGAAAAAGTTTCTTTCCACTCCACAACTCAAAAGAAATTTCATTTTCCACTTTATTTGGTACTTAGTTTAGTGTGTATGCTGTATTTTATAATGAATATACCCAAATAGATATCAAAAGATCTAAAAAACTCATCATTGACCTTACCATGTCTATCAAGGTACGATTACTCCATTCACTAACACCATTAAATTATGATGCGTGAGGTGGTTTGAGGTGAGATATAATTCCAAAACTCTTTTAGAAAGCCAATAAACTATTGGTTTAGATATTCACCACCTAAATCAAAAAAAAAAATATTTATCTTCTTCCCAAGTTGATTGTCTACTTCATTCTTGAATTATTTGAATTTTCTAAAAGGGTTTAGACTTATACCTCATCAAGTATACATATCCACATATACTCAAGTCATCAATAAAAGTTAGGAAATAATAATACCCACAACTAGATTATTTTAGAAATTGTCTATACACATTATTGTATACCAATCCTAGAAGCTCAGTGGCCCTTTTACCCCACCGAATGGTGGTTCAACCATTTTTCCTTGTAAACAGGCATGACTTATTTAAGTGGTTTTAGCTCAAAAGAGTCTAAATAACCGTATTGACAGAGCTTTGTCAAATGATTCTCATTTACATGAAAAAGATGGTGATTCAATATCTAAGTGTTATATAAGTTGTGTGAACATGATTCATTATCTATTTCCAATATCTGGTTTTCATAATTTAATATATAAAGACCACTATTTAAATGTGTCATGTCATAACATATATTGTCTTTCTAAAAGAAAAAACTTTTATTTCAAATATTGAAAATAAAACCATATATATCTTGGTGGGATATAGAAATTATGTTCTTGGTAATAATTGATACATAATAAAAATCTCTTAAAACTAATATCATTCCCAATGGAAATGAAAGGTTGTAGTCTTGAATGGCTAGAGTAGCTAACCTCGCACCATTGGTAGCTCAAAAATCCACCTCTCCTATAGAAATATTTCAGAATATACTTGGTTCTTATATTTAGATATATATGTGAGCACCATAGGCTATATCTAATACCTAATTTATAGATATTGAAATAATACACTCAATAACGAATGCAACTTTAGCTTCCCCTTACTTCTGGGTGCAGTTCCTATCCTAGTGGACTTGATTTCCATATAAAAAACATATTGTTTCCTTTTCCTTGCCTCGTCTCTAGATATTTCTCTTATTGGAAGTATGATTCTCAAAATATTTAGAAATTTTATGATACTTGGACCCCTTTTCCTTATTCTTAATTTTCTTATTCACCATAACAATTATGGGTTTGTCATGCCCCATGTCCTTTTCCACTTGGAAAATCAGAGTAAGATGTTATGAAAGAATCTTATCATTATTACTCATGTTATAACTATTAATAAAGTGGGATAAGGACTTGGTTAGTGAGTAGATTATGGTATTTATGTGCAACTCATCTGGGAATTTAATCCCTAATATTTCTAAGTGTTTAATGTAACCAATTATCTTGACTAAATGAGACCCAACTACCACTGACTCTCTAGGATTAGTTGTAAATAAACCATTTTAGATATCGTATCTCTCTTGTATCACCTTATCTTTATAGAGAACCTAAATGTGAGACATCATTCTATAAACATCCATTTCCCCATGTATCTTTAGAATCTCATTGGCCATAGATGATAACATGAAACACTGAATATCTATAGAATCATTCAAATGTTTCTTATAGAGAGATAACTCTTCCTCACTAACCTCTTTAATATGTCCTTTAGGAATAAGTTCTTCCATTATATTCAATTTCATTTCATGATGTAGGATAACATATAAGCATCTTTTCTACTCTTGAAAATTTTTACTGGTGAGAAGGCTATCCTTCTCAAGTACGGATCACTGTGATATGTTTAAATTCATTTTTATTACCATTTATACAAGTAAGAAGAGAATAATTTTAGTACTTTATCTGATAAAATTTATAAAAATAAGTAAATATTAAATTTATTAATCTCCTAATATTTTATTGAAACCTAATAGTACTCACTATTAGCTTCATAATATCCAATTTCTTAGACATTATATTGACAAGGATATATATTCCCCATCTCATCACCCTAAATTTTTCCAGTCAATAAATTTGAAGAGTTTTAGGTAGGAATTATAAATTCCAATTTTATTAAATTATAGTTCCTTAATCTATTGAGTGGACTCCCCAATACTAAAACACTTAAATTATATTTCCTCAACCTTTTCCTCTTAGTTACACCAAGTCCTTCTTTGTTAGTCAACCCTTTATGTAAAATAAGTTAAGTCAACCAAAAACTTCAAGTTAGAATTCCCTAATAATTGAAAGCACCCCAACTTTAGATGGTCCAACACTTTGAACTATGGTTCGATTTTATCTTAAGTGGTGTTAGACTATAATGACTTAATATACATAATTGAGGGATTTTATCTTTATGTATAAATTGACAACTATTATCTTTATTACATGATTTTTAATATTAAGTGAATTTACTTAAGTGATTAACCATATCTTAGATATTGTTTACGATGAATTTGGTTTATTTTAGTTATATCTTTCATTTTTGTTAATTCATTAATTCTTGTGATAGATAAAAAAATCCATAAATAAATATCCATGAAAATTGATAGAAATAAAATAATAAAGTGGTATGATCATGAGATTTTACTAATTTTTAGTTTATCTAGAAGATAATAAACTTACTATCGACCTAGGGGGAAAACACCTTAAACCATTTATGGTTTATATTGCAGCTTTCCACCTATCTACCTATGTATCTCTGTTGGATTGGTTTGTCTCAACTCCAAACTTGAACTACCTCCACTTTCTTGGGATCCCCATCCAGTACATATGATTTTACTCACACGCAGGTGAGGGGAACCAAAGGATTGGTTAAGGGGTTTACATAAAAGAAACCATGGGCACAAATTCCCATACATAATGAGAGGAGGGATGAAACACATTCCAATAATTAAATTTAACAATAAATTAAAATATACCAACCACATACAAAGGCCTATTTTATACTCATGATCATCCACATACATGCAAAGAATTGCACATTTAATAAAATTAACATTCAATTATAATCATTATTATTTATGATAAATCATGCTCGAATAAATTAATTATCTACTATAATTAATCAATTATTTAATCTTAATTCTCATCCAAATTTTCTTGAGATTCTCATCCATCGTAATTTTAAACAAATTAAATAAATTTATTTAAAATTAATTGTGTATAAAAATTCACCTTGGAGGCAACACAGTGAGTAACTGTTCGAACTACCCAACATGTATTGTATTCATATACTAATTATTCATATGGAATATAATATACACGAATCATCATGTAATGTCATGTTGTGTACTATTAACTTAATGAACACACAAAACACATGGTATTTATATAGCGTGTAATATTTTGATGCGTGTAGACTAATAACTATATTATTATTTATACATGATATCCCGTTTTAAACATTATGTAGAAAATTAATTATACATTTAATATGTATAAAACCTATCATATAATGTGTACTATTAACTTAATGAACACATGTAACACATGTTGATAAGGTTTAAGTAGTATAATAAATTAATTTTTATTTTTTTATAATTTATTAAAAGTACACACTGTGTATATTTCGGCTACACATCATGTATTATTATCACAATCTATCCATGGAACATGCCTAAGGACTTGCAGTGTAACCATGCCATGGAAAATATTAGAGTACATAGTGTGTACATGAGATACATGGTGTTTGGTATTTGAGTTAATGTAACATCCCAGGTAAATAAAGAATATTACATTTTCATATCTATTAATATTTGTGAATAAAATATTAATATTATTTTAAAGGATATCCTAAGTTCTATGGCGTACCCAATACACAATAATGCGTTTCTTTGAAATCTTACGTTGCACACTAAAAATATAATTATTTTAAATAGTTAATGCCTAGCTGTTGTAATGGCGGGAATGAACAGAACTAAATAAAAAATGATTACATATGTTTGTTAAATATTTTTACATTTATCCAATAAATTTTAGAGGCTTAAAATGCAAATGAATCCAATTTTAAGAATAAATACTCTAATTTTTTTAAAAGATTGTTTTACCGCCTTTTGATGGCGAACCTTTTTTAAATCCAACTTTTGATAATTTTATAAGATCTATTTGTCAAAATAAACTTATTCTTTAGAATTGGGATATTTAAATTTACATTGGATAAATTTTTGGTATATTTCCGACGAATGTTCATTTTTTTAATAAATAGTGAAAAATACTGCATTTTACTTCAAAACTGCTTTTTAATCTAATTTAACTATATGGATAGATTATATTTTTTAATTTTTTTAAAGTTTAATTAGAATTTATTTTTACCATTTAATTCAATGGTGTTCATTATAATTAATTTCACTTTGAAAATGGACATAAACAAGTGTCAATCTTTTGATATATATTGTTTCTTAAAAACACGCTATTTGTTTTTAAAGCGGGAATTAACTATATGATTTATTAATGAAACTTATATGTTTTGAATTTGGTAAAATAAACATCATTTCTTAATTTGTAATATCAAATATATCTTAGGGTTAATTTTTGGTATTTTTCTGATAATGTATTTTTTTAATGAATAGTAAAAAATACAGCTTTTTAATTCAAAACTGCATTTTCATCCAATTTATTCATATATTTATATTGTCATTTTAATTGTTTTTAAAGTATAATTGAATTATTTTTTTATCACTTAATACAATTTTGTTCATTGGAAGTAATTTAACTTTTCAATTGGATGTAAAAACAAGTCAATATTTTGATAAATTTTACTTCTTAAAAACCCGTCTTTTGTTTTGACAACGGGATTTACTTTTAAATTAATTACTACAGTTTCTATGCTTGGAATTTGAAAAAATTGATTCCATATTTGGAATTAGAAGGTCCAAATTATGTAACTAACACTCTTTTGTTTTTGGACATTATGAATAGTAACGACGATAATTATCTTTAATTATCGTGATTAATTAGTAATCGGGTAGTTAAGGGTAATAAAATAATATCATAATAATAAAAAATGACCCCAAAATTCATCCTAATGATACTGGTTGTGTCATGGAAGACCATGGGATGCCTTGTTCCAAACTTTGGGACCCCATGGAAGCACTTTTGGGGCGATAGTGACACTTTTTAATTTTATGTTTTTAAAAGGAAAGTATAACCAAAGTATGTATCACCCAAGTAAAACAATTTTAGTTTTGTCTGTGTAAATGATATCTTAGAATATAAATAGTAATTGGAAATATAAAAATATTTCATACTTCATAGTATTTTTTTAATAATTTTTAGACATTAAATAAATTAATTTATTTATGACACCATGATGATGCAACGATTATCTCATTAATGAACGATTTAAATAAAATGAAAAAATAATATAAAATATATAACTTACACTTGTATAAAACCTATTGGATGTGTATATTTAGAACCCTTATCACCTAATCCTCGAATTATATCAATGTGGGACCTTTAAAATATGAAACTCATTTTAATATAAAGTAACATTTCTTGACTTTCCAAGAGTGCCCCTCCTCTCTCTTATAAAAGGCCCCCACCACTACCTCCTTACCCACACCTCTCAAGCCATTTGATCAACCAAAATCTGATAATTTTATCTCTAAACATACCTATCTTCATACTAGAAGCCTTACCTTAGGCATAAATCTCTTCAAGAAACCCTTTTGGTTCAAACCAAAGGGAGTTACCCGATTTAAAGGTAATGTCCTCTCTTATGTTCTTTTGTTTTATTTTGATTCTACAACCCCTAAACTCTTTTTATTCCTTTATTTTGTAACAACACTAGTATCTTCAATATACTAGGATGTTTTTATGAGATTTATTTGAGCTACACTTACACACACCTCCGTCTAATAGTTAAAGAACATACTGTTTCCGTGGATGACGAATTACTGCCTCATGAAACGATGATTGTTCTATCTTCTCCTACCACCTCTCATGGCGGCCATTATAATGGCACTATATTTATTTATGATATATATTATATTTATTTCCTCTCTATGCTTCTTTATTTTACATTTAAAACATACCTTTATGTTTTGTATGTTGTGAAAATGCGATAATTTCATTTGAGGAAGTGTGGACTACCGCCCCCTCAAGTGATGTGACTTGTTCATGCAATACATGGAATGTATAAATAATGAAATTAATGAACACATGTGACCTATATAACATATATATTATACTGGAATTATAATATATATATATATATATATATCTCATTTAGTTTTAATTCCATTAAATACGAAATAGAAATGAAAGTAGCGTTCATGCGTACGTACGACTTACCGTCTCCATGAACGGTGCATTGCATTTCTTAAATTTAAATGTTATGTAATATTATAAATGCATGTATATACTGGATATATATTATATATATGATATCTAAATCATGAATATAATTCTGTATATAATGAATATTTTACCACATGAACAACTTGTAATTATAACAAGTTTATTTTTGACTGAAGTACCAATGATCGACAAAACAACCGTTATTAACCTAAATAATTAAATAATGTTCATAACATGGTAATAAGTGATATAAAAGGAATAATGAACTTGAAAAAGGTTCTTAATCAAGTATAAATTAACTCAAGTTTATTATTCAGGAATATAATGAAACGAACAAGACAAGTCGGACTTGAGGTAAGGGATCCTACCTCTCTCTTTCTTTTTAAGTACTCTCTTTTATGTCATTTATTTTAAGATAATCTTTCTTATGTTTGGGGATGTTCATTTATATTACTAATTATTTAATTTTTATGTTCATATTATGAGAGACCCTATTTGATCTCATAATCCATTTTTGGATGTTTTAAGTGGCCCCGTTAGGCTGCTGAGTTTTTCATAAGGGATTTTTCATCTCACTTTTATTCCCGTGAGATTTATGCTACATTTTCCACCATTTCTTTATAGTGGTGTATGTACTAACCATTATTCTACTCTTTGTGTAATATACTTTCATTTATGAGTATTTAAATCAATGTTGTATAGTCCTTCTTTCATGGGGTGTACGTTTCGAAAGTTACCCAAGTCGGTAAGGGAACCTTTCACCCTCCTATTTTTAAAAGTCTTATTTTTGTTTTGTCTTTTAAATTACATATTCTTATATTTGGATATGTTCTTATATGTCCTTATTGCTGTAAATTTTATGTCCAAGTGATGAGATACCCTTTATCTCTCTCATCAACTCTTTTTCTAGAATTTGATGTGACGTCGTTAGGCTATCAAATTTTTTCAAGGGAACTTCTTAACCCAATTCCAATTCTTTAGCATAAACCTCTACTTTTTGATTATGTCATGCTATGAATATGTGTGGATGAAATATTATTGTTTTACACTGAGTATCCACTTATATTTAGTGTATTTATATTTTTCACACATAATTATGTCATTTATTTTTCCTTGCTCTAATGGCATGATCCTTGATTGGGAATACTTCTCAATTTCTTCTCATTGAGACATTTCTTAATTATATTCACTTTTATTCTTTTCTAAAGTGTATATACAGACCCTTTTACTTTCCATATCCATATTATGTCTATACTAAAGTCATTTAAATGTTTTAAAAATGGTCTAATTTCCTGTGGCTTATAATTTGAATGTTCAAAATGGAAAAGGACTCTTGTATTAAAACATTGTTTAAAATGGTCTTAAAGATTTATTATTTTAAACATTTATCATCCATGTCTGTGTTTTAAAAATGGTTTTAAGGATTTATTTATATGGACATGAATGTTTTAAAACCCTTTCAAAAGTTTCGAAGTGGTATGGGACACTTTGATTCTAAAATCTCTTTTAAATGTCTTCTTTTAATATTTTCAAAGTCTAAAGGGATTTTTCTCTCATAGAGTTTTAATGATTTTATTAGATATTTTTATTTATGATAATATCATGATGTGATCTCTTGGGATTTAAATGTGTAAATTTTATGTTTCTTTTATGCATGTTTTAAGTGTTATGATTATGTTATGGTTCTTGGGAAATGTTTATGAAATCGAGTGGTTCCTTGATAAACTAAGGGCATGTGAGCTCGAGATAGTTCTCCAATGCATTGGGTAACGTGAAGGAGTTAAATAATAAGGTTTCTCCGAAGAGATTTAGGGAATATACTGTGATGGGTATTCCAAACGTAACCATGAGGGTTACTCCCTACGTAAGAATGTTATCAATGCCTCAAGTTACCTTTATGTCTTATGATTTCTATGAGTTATTCATTAATATTATGATTTAATGAGGTGTGTTAATGTGTTTATGTTTTATGAGTAAAGTATGATTTCATTGATTCGTATGTATACATGGACTAATGTTTTCTTTCCGTATTGTTATAACCCTTACTGAGCTTTTTATGCTCATCCCAAGTTTTTGAAATGTTTTCCACAAAACTTAAAGTGGAATACGGTCAAGGATGGGATCAAGGAAATGTCATGATGTCTAAAACATGGAACTATACATGACTCTTTTGTTCAAGAGTTTATATTTTGTGAAAAAAATGGAAACTGAGTATATGTGTCTACCTTTTAATCTTTGAGATGTAATAGTTATGTCCTAATTCTCTAAAACTCTAAACCTGAAAATATCCTCAATGTGAATTATTCATTTAATTCAAGAATATGTAATGTAATATTGCCGGGTCCTTATAGTTGGTATCAAAGGTTGGTTTAGATAACTTTAGAGGTTAGATTTTTGTTTAATCATAAGTGAAAAGTTGTGTATAACCACAATGGTTATTATATTAGATAGAGTCATTGTTATTTATGAATGTTGGAATGATTTTGAGATAACTTGGATAATTATATCTTAGTGTTTATCTTCGTCTTTAGTACATGATGATTTTGTTGATATACTCACACTGACCTTTTTGGTTTTAGTAAATGGATGGATCTAGCAAGCACCAAAGTGACAATGGGTTTGAAGGAAACTATGGTGGTTCTTTGATTAAGAGACTGGATGAAATGGGGGATTCAATGAGAAATCTCATGGTTATTCTAAACCAACTATAAGGAGTCATGATCATCCACTTGAACCTTGGTGAGTTCTCTAATGCATCATGTATGAGAGAACCAACTCGATGTGGAAGTTCATGTAATAATTATAAAGGTTACCATTATGGTTTATATGATCCTTACTTTTGAGGTAATTATGGGTTACTATATGTTATGATGGAATATAAACGACATGAGATAAACTTGAGGTTAAATTTTAGTTATGGTTATTTTTGAAGATTTTATCACTTTTTGGAAAATGTTATAAGAATTATGTAGTTTTGGAAAAAGGACAACACGTAGACCATGTGACAACATGTCGCGTCAGACGAAGTTGCGGTAATCGAACCCACAACCAAAGCGCGACTGGTATTTATCGCCTACCACTTGACTACGTGAAGTCCCTAGTTAGTTTGACTAATTATTTTTAGTTAGACGATCTTATGAATCTAGAATAAGTTGATTTTGGGTTATCAATAAAAATTATTAACCTATCATGGAGGATATGTGATTAGGTTAATTACTTTTTAGCATGAGACTTTAAGAGTAACTGATGTTATTTGGAGATAAATGTTAAGGTTTATCTTGGAATACTATGTGATTAAATCCTTTAGAGATTTGGGTTTCAATCTTAGTTTTGATTACTTTGAAGAATTTTATGGATAGATGTTTATTGAATGGTCTTTGTTGAACTTTGGGTATTGTTTGACAAATTTTGGAGATTAAGAATAGATTTTTTTTATAAAGGATTATCCTTTTTGGGTATTATCTGATCTTGTACTAACCTTTTTGGTTTTGGTTTTGGTTAAGGTCTAAAGACATGGGAAATATATAGTTCTTTTTTTTGGATTAGGTGATTCTCAAGAAGTTTAGTATAGTACTCTTAATTTGAACAAGTCTTCCTAAATACTCGTCTTTTGGAGAAAATATGAGTTTGTGTAAGAAATCTAGTAAAAGTTGAAAGTCAACATAACAAGTAAGTATGTTTCCTTATGATTTAGTTAAGCTCATAAATAAATTCCACAATTAAAAGTAACTTAAAACTAAATTGTTGTCTGTTAACTTTTACTACTGGAAAATCAAATACCGTTTAACCCATCACAAGTTTGTGATTTTCTGGTGGTTAACTTTCTCCTAAACATGTTTTCTATCACTCTCCCTCAGAACATAAACCTTTGTTTTTTCTTCCATATCCATGTTTTCCTACATGGAATCCTAGTATGGGTTAACTCGGGTGACCTCTGTACTTCTCTTTCTTTCTTTTAAAGTGATAGTTTTGCTGAATCTTGTTCCGATGTGGGACTTTCAATGAAGTTTCCGAGCCCAATTTTTTTTTAAAAATTGCGAGGACGCAATTCCCAAAAGGGGGGAAGGATGTAACATCCTGGGTAAATAAATAATATTACATTTTCATATTTATTAATATTTGTGAATAAAATATTAATATTAATTTAAATGATATCCTAAGTTCGATGGCGTACCCAATACGCAACAACGCGTTTCTTTGAAATCTTATGTTGCACACTAATAATATAATTATTTTAAATAGTTAATGCCTAGCTATTGTAATGGCTGGAATGAACAGAACTTACTAAAAAATGATTACATATGTTTTTTAAATATTTTTACATTTATCCAATAAATGTTATAGGCTTAAATTGCAAATGAATCCAATTTTAAGAATAAATACTCTAATATTTTTAAAAGATTGTTTTACCACCTTTTGATGGCGAACCTTTTTTAAATCCAACTTTTGACAATTTTATAACTTTTATTTGTCAAAATAAACTTATTATTTAGAATTGGGATATTGAAATTTACATTGGATAAATTTTTGGTATATTTCTGACAAATGTTCATTTTTTAATGAATAGTGAAAAATACTGCATTTTACTTCAAAACTGATTTTCCATATAATTTAATTATATGGATAGATTATATTTTTTAATTGTTTTAAAGTGTAATTAGAATATATTTTTACCATTTAATTCAATGGTAGTCATTATAATTAATTTCACTTTGAAAATGGACATAAACAAGTGTCAATCTTTTGATAGATATTGTTTCTTAAAAACACGCTATTTGTTTTGACAACGGGAATTAAATATATGATTTATTAATTAAACTTCTATGTTTTGAATTTGGTAAAATGGAAATCATTTATGAATTTTTAATATCAAATATATCTTAGGGTTAATTTTTGGTATTTTTCTGATAATGTCTTTTTTTAATGAATAGTGAAAAAAACATCTTTTTAATTCAAAACCGCCTTTTCATCCAATTTATTTATATATTTAGATTATAATTTTAATTGTTTTTAAATTATAATTGAATTATGTTTTTATCAATTAATACAATTTTGTTCATTGGAAGTAATTTCACTTTTCAATTGGATGTAAAAACAAGTCAATATTTTAATAAATTTTACTTCTTAAAAACCCATCTTTTGTTTTGACAACGAGATTTACTTTTAAATTAATTAATATAATTTATGTGTTTTGAATTTGATAAAATTGATTCCATATTTTGAATCATACGGTCCAAATTATGTAATTAATACTCTTTTGTTTTTGGCCATTATGAATAGTAACGACGATAATTATCTTTAATTATCGTGATTAATTAGTAATCGGGTAGTTAAGGGTAATAAAATAATATAATAATAATAACAAATGACCCCAACATGTGTCCTAATACTACTGGTTGTGTCATGTCTGACCATGGGATGCCTTGTGCTAAACTTTGGGACCCCATGGAATCACTTTTGGGGTGATAGTGACACTTTTTAATTTTATGTTTTTAAAAGGAAAGTATAACCAAAGTATGTATCACCCAAGTAAAACAATTTTATTTTTGTCTGTGTAAATGATATCTTGGAATATAAATAGTCATTTTAAAGATAAAAATATTTTCTACATCATAGTAGTTTTTTTATAATTTTTAGACATTAAATAAATTAATTAATTTATGACACCATGATGATGCGGCGATTATCTCATTAATGAACGATTTAAATAAAATGAAAAGATAATGTAAAATATAAGACTTACACTTGTATAAAACCTATTGGATGAGTATATTTATAACCCTTATCACCTTATACTCTAAATATATCAATGTGGGGCCTTTAAAATCCGAAAATCATTTTAATATAAAGTAACATTTCTTGACTTTCCAAGAGTGCCCCTCCTCCCTCTTATAAAATGCCCCCCACCACTACCTCCTTACCCACACCTCTCAAGAAATTGGCTCGACCAAAATCTACTAATTTTATCTCTAAACATACCTCTATTCATCTTAGAAGTCTTACCGTAGGCAGAAAGCTCTTCAAGAAACCCTTTTGGTTCAAACCAAAGGAAGTTACCCGATTTAAAGGTAATGTCCTCTCTTATGTTCTTTTGTTTTATTTTGCTTCTCCAACCCCCTAAACTCTTTTTATTACTTTATTTTGTAACAAAACCAGTATCTTCAATATACTAGGATGTTTTTATGAGAATTATTCGAGATACACTTACACACACATCCGTCTAATGGTTAAAGAACATACTGTTTCCGTGGATGGTGAATTACTGCCTCACGAAACGATGATTGTTCTATCTTCTCCTACCACCTCTCATGGTGTCCATTATGATGAAACTATACTTATTTATGATATATATTATATTTATTTCCTCTATATACTTATTTATTTTACATTTAAAACATACCATTATGCTTTTCATGTTATGCAAATGCGATAATTTCATTTGAGGAAGTGTGGACTACCGCCCCCTCAAGTGATGTGACTCGTTCATGCAATACATGGAATATATAAACAATGAAATTAATGAATATATGTGAACTATATAACATATATATTATACTGTAATTATAATATATATATATATCTCATTTATTTTTAATTCCATTAAATATGAAATAGAAATGAAAGTAGCATTCATGCGTACGTGCGGCTTACCGTCTCCATGAACGGTGCATTTAATTTCTTACCTTTAAATGTTATGTAATATTATAAATGAAAGTATATAATGGATATATATGATATATATGATATCTAAATCATGAATATAATTCTGTATATAATGGATATTTTACCACATGAACAACTTGTAATTATAACAATTTTTTTTTGACTCAAGTACCAATGATTGAAAAAACAACCGTTATTAACCTAAATAATTAAATAATGTTAATAACATGGTAATAAGTGATATAAAAGGAATAATCAACTTGAAAAAGGTTCTTAAGAAAGTATAAATTAACTCTAGTTTATTATTCAGGAATATAAAGAAACGAACAAGACAAGTCGGACTTGAGGTAAGGGATCATACCTCTCTCTTTCTTTTTAAGTACTCTCTTTTATGTCATTTATTTTAAGATCATCTTTCTTATGTTTAGGGATGTTACTTTATATTCCTAATTATTTAATTTTTATTTTCATATTATGAGCGACCCTATTTGATCTCATAATCTATTTTTGGAAGTTTTAAGTGGTGCCGTTAGGCTGCCGAGTTTTTCCTAAGGGATTTTTCATCTCACTTTTATTCCTATGAGATTTATGCTACATTTGCAACCATTTTATTTGAGTAGTGTATGTAATGCCCATTAATATACTCTTTTTGTAATATAATTTCATTTAATATTATTTACATCAATGTTTTATAGTCCTTCTTTAATGGGGTGTACATTTTGAAAGTTACCCCAAGTTAGTAAGGGAACCTTTCACCCTCCCATTTTTAAAAGACTTCTTTTTGTTTTGTCTTTTAAATTACATATTATTATGTTGGGATATGTTATTATATATCCTTATTGATGTAAATTTTATGTCCAAGTGATGAGATACCCTTTATCTCTCCCATCAACTCTTTTTCTAAAATTTGATGTGACGACGTTAGGCTATCGAATTTTTGCAAGGGAACTTCTTAACCCAATTCCAATTCTTTGGGATAAACCTCTACTTCTTGATTATGTCATGCTATGAATATGTGTGGATGACATATTATTTTTTTACACTGATTATCCACTTATATTTAGTGTATTTATATTTTTCACACATAATTATGTCATTTCTTTATCCTTTCTCTAATGGTATGATCCTTGATTGGGAATACATCTCAATTTTTTCTCATTGAGACATTTCTTAATGATATTCACTTTTATTATTTTCTAAAGTGTATATACAGCCCCTTTTACTTTCCATATCCATATTATGTATATACTAAATTCATTTAAATGTTTTGAAAATGGTCTACTTTCATGTGGCTTATAATTTAAATGTTCAAAACAGAAAAGGACTCTTTGATTAAAACATTGTTTTAAATGGTTTTAAAGATTTATTCTTTTAAACATTTATAATCCATTTACATGTTTTAAAAATTGTTTTAAGGATTTATTTATATGGACATGAATGTTTTAAAACCCTTTCAAAAGTTTCAAAGTGGTATGGGACACTTTTATTCTAAAATCTCTTTTAAATGACTTCTTTTAATATTTTCAAAGTCTAAATGGATTTTTATCTCATAGAGTTTTAATGATTTTATTAGATGTTTTTATTTATGATAATATCATGATGTTATCTCTTGTGATTGAAATGTGGAAATTTTATGTTTCTTTTATGCATGTTTTAAGTGTTATGATTATGTTATGGTTCTTGGGAAATGTTTATGAAATCGGGTGGTTCCGTGATAAACTAAGGGCGGGTGAGCCCAAGATAGCTCTCCAATGCATTAGGTAACGAGAAGGAGTTAAACGCTAAGGTTTCTCCAAAGAGATTTAGGGAATATACTTTGATGGGTATTCCAATTGTGACCATGAGGATTACTCCCTACTTAAGAATGTTATGAATGACTCAAGTTACCTTTACGTCTTATGATTTCTATGAGTTATTCCTAAATATTATGATTTAATGAGGTGTGTTAATGTGCTTATGTTTTATGAGTAAATCATGATTTCATTGATTCGTATGTATACATGGACTAATGTTTTCTTTCCATATTTTCATAACCCTTACTGAGCTTTTTATGCTCATACCAAGTTTTTGAAATGTTTTCCACAGGACTTAAAGTGGAATACGGTCAAGGATGAGATCAAGGAAATGTCATGATGTCTAAAACATGGAACTAGACATGAATCTTTTGTTCAAGAGTTTATATTTTGTGAAAAAATGGAAACTGAGTAGATGTGTCTACCTTGTAATCTTTGATATATAATAGTTATGTCCTAATTCTCTAAAACTCTAAACCTGAAAAGATCCTCAATGTGAATTATTCTTTTAATTCAAGAATATTTAATGTAATAAGGTTGGGTCCTTATAGTTAAACAGTCACTATTCGTGTAGGTTATATAAAAAGATGCACGTCCCGTCTATGATTAAAGGACTACACACCATGTACATATGTTACACAGTGTGTACTTTGGATGACCATGTGCCAGGATAGCCCTGTCAACATAATGTGTGTAATTAAATTAATCATTTTTAATAAATTCACATGACTTGAATTAATTCTGAATTAATTCAGGGTGAATTAAACATTGGTATATGATGTGTACCTCTGAGTTACACAACGTGTACTCTTGTGTTATCTGGCCATACTTCTCGACACCTATAAATGAGATCTTTGATATTATTTTATTCAAAAAATTAATCTATTTGATTATATTTGTGAGAGTGAATTGAAATAAGATTAGATATCATGATTCAGATTAAATAATGATTTAACTAGAATTGAAAACTAAAAACAAATGGTAAATCAATAAATGATATTTAAATTATTATAAATAATCATGTCACCACTCTAACACCACCAGAAGGTTCTATGTGTAGTGGTAGTAGTGCATAAGGCATGCCCAACTTATATTTCTATCACGATTCTTGATTAATATGAGATTTACATAATGATAAATTCCATGATCAATGAAATTGAATCAATGAATATAGAAAATATAAAAACACTGAAACCAAAGTGCATGATCATTACATATTATTTATAATTAATTTAAGTGATTAAATAATTAACTTATGAAGAATTATTTATTCATTGATGGATTTTACAATGTCACTAAATCTTACCATCATTGCGTTATAGGAATCAAGAATTGATTCCCTCTAGCATTGATCCAAACATGTTCCACAGACCTCCAAATATCGCCATAGGAATCTCTAGGTGCTAGCATGGTAGATCCCAATGCCTGCATTGTTCACCTTTGATCTCCCCAAGAATCACTTCAAGTAAGGATTCTCATTGATCTATATATACTTGAGAGTGGTGGTAGAGGAGGATCACTCTCTGTTCTTGAGAGCATTCTTGGAGAGGGAGCTCTATAAGGCTTTGAGAGGACTCTGTTTGGATATTGTTCTACATAACTAATGAATTGGATCTCTTAATAAAATAGTATAATTGGGATTATATACCTCTAGGGTTAGAAAATAGTATTTACACATACGCCCTTATTATTTCTGTAATCCCTATAGAACCCCATGTTTATAATAATAATAATAATGTTATTATTGTTGTTTCATTACATGAACTAAACTCATGAATTAAATTAAATATTATTTATTTAAATAGTATTAAATATATATTATTTATCACCAGACCATTGAAATTGTTCCACCATTCCTCCAAAATATTTATTGGGCCTTGAATAATGACTATTTATTTAATAATTAAACATCACTGCATTATTCTCCAATAAATAAATAAATAAATATTATATTTATTAAATAACAATTAAATATTTATTAAACATTCTTCCCACATAATATTCTCTCAAATAATTAGTGATAGAATATATGAGATCAAGAAAATATGAATAATTAATAAACCGCATGTAGGAATAATATTTATTCAACTTGTTCAATGATAAATAATAATATATTATTTAACTAATGTTCTGGATACACTTTGTGTATGGCCCTCTAGGCCTCTTTCTTAGTGGAATTAGGAGAAAAAACGCAAAGTCTAAAGTTAGAATCTAGAAAAATGCCAAGGTACCCATAGATAAATGAGTTAATGTCACAATGACATAAAAATACATACAAACACTTATTGTGTAATATAATCCCTTTATCGTGATATCTCTAATCAAGAAATTTGCATACTGGTTCCATCAACTTATGTGCTTGATGTCTCTTTCTTGGACTTTATGAAAATCAAACATGCCTATAGAACACCATGGATATGGATTTATTTAGGATACATCATTTCCATCAAAGGGCTTTAGATATCAACTTCCATTAAATAAAATAAGAGAAAAATCCATTCTTTCATTATTCATTAATGAAATATTACTTATGATGCACCCAATATATCGTACCTGACCGTGAAAATATTTTATTATAGTTTTCATCAATACATCAAAGTACATTAATTATAATACTCATTAATAATAATATTACAGTCTAAGGATCAATACACCCATCCAAATATAGGAACATCCAATGACACATATAATTGTAGATTTCCTACTAAAGGGTCTTGTTATTATAATATCCTATGTGGGATATTACCAAGGTCATGAACCATGATAAGGTTACTCAAAGTACTATGAGTATCTACCCCTAATAGCCTATATCATTTGTGCACCTAAAATGATTTCATATGTAAATAGAACTTGTATTTAAAAATACTGTTATGAAACTTTTGGGTTCTCATCACAGTGGGGAACTTCTATGAACTTTTAGTGAGAAGACAAAAATTAAGACATTATAAAAAACTATTTCACATAAAATAAAAATAATAACGTGGTAAGGAGTTTATTAATATTCAAAATAATTAATAAAGTTTATCATAAAATACATATAAGTTTGTTATAGGGTACCAACTCCAACAACTAATGGTAGAAGCTGTTAAAAACATCCTTCCTAAGAGACTACTATATTAAGGAGATAACATAATTGACCTAATAATTCACCAACCAATGATATGGGATGTCTATATTTCTATGTTCTAGGTAAAGGCTCTTGAAATGGTTTGAAATGGTGATAGGTTTCATTTTTTCTCTTCACCACCATTCATCACTGGATAGACGATTGGTGGGGTTTCTTGTCACTGATGGATTCACACATAACCTCCAACACCAGAATAATACCATTAAGGTGGTATTGATGGATTAGTGCATTATACACCAGATGTTGAAGGAGTTGGGTGAGTGAAAAAGTCCTCTGATTTGAAAAGGCCACATCTTGTATAGTTCCTAAGGCGTATATCTTTTGTTGAAAGGATCCTTTTTCTATTCAAGGGAGTTCTAGTGATGGAGGTCCCATAAGGGAATAAAAAACACAAAAAAACCCCATAAATGTAGCATAATAAGTAGGAAAACATTCTAAACTAATTTCTTATGGAAAACTTAGTTATCTTGGACATTGGAAGATTTATTTCAATTTCACTATTATTTTTCAACCCAAAACACTTGATGTGAGAGTCCTGATGATTTATTGAGAGAGGCTGAGTGTAGTTGAAAATATTTTCATTAGATCACTATTTTTATTTTATACAGTTTCCAATAGGGATAATTCATAGAATTAGAAACACCTAATGATTCCCACATCCATGACAAGAGATGTTACTATGGACCTAAATTCTAAAGGTAGATAGTCATTGAGGTTTCTTACTAATAAATATTAGGAACTCACATTAGTTGATAATATGGGATTATTGGAACATAAAAACCTACTTGGGGGAAGTATTTCCTACTCTAAGACTCTCTTATAGATTTAATTCATGTTCGTGAATCCTTCTAAAGTCCCAGTTTGGGACTGGTTACCCCCATTCTAGTAATAAATTAATATCACATGTTGATGTGAATATATATACGTATCAGAGGTATCCCATCAATATGAATATATTTATGTATGACAGGTTATCCATTGATGAAACTATATGTATATATCATAGGTTATCTATCTTTATCTTATTGTTACTTATTGATGTTGGTCTATAAGTCACAATAGTTTAAAAAACACAATTGGGCTCTCTAGATTTTATCACTATCCAAGAAGGTGGTATATATTTTTGGTATCTAGATCATTCCCATGAAAAGTAATTCCTACATATCCTTGCGAAAGGAATCAAAAATCACATAGTTCAGTGCCACTTAACGGGGTATGTCATACCTTTTAAGTTTGTGTGACAAGAACTGATCCAAGTAACTTAATGTAGCATGGTAAGGAATACTATATGAAATATTCCCAATAGTGGTTAGTGTGGGACTTATGAATGGGAATACCTTTATGGTTTAGATTAGAGAGAATATAACTCAATGAGGATGAGTTAGTTTGAAAAAAAATGGCTCTTCCAAGATAAGTGTGGTCTCATTGTGAATGTAGCATTGATGAGGAAAATATAGTTGTCACCCAAAAGGAATATATCCATCCAAATGGGAATATGATATTATCAAGAATATAGACCAATTAAAGGTTTTTCTATAGAGGATATGTACCTAATGAATGAGATGTCCAAACTCATGGGAATATATCCAGTCAGGGGAAGGATGTAAATGATATCATGAGGAATATAACCCTATGAGAATGGGTATAGAGGATGATGTTGGGTTTGAACCTCTGGGAGGAATACTAAATATCCTATTTTATAGGAATCAAATCCCATGTAGTTTGAGATATACAGTTTAAGGTCATGTGATGGGACCATAGCATACAATTTTACATCATGTGTTAAGGATGTTATCATATAGTTTTATGTCATTCATCTTATACATTAGCCACATAGTTTAACATCATGCTACTAGGATGTTTGTTTCATGAAATATTAAAGAAAAAAAATACTAAGATGGTATTTTGCATATAAAGATACTATGAGATAATGGCTGGGGATTTTAGGAATCCCAAATTGGGAACATTATTAATTTTTCTAATGGAATGATAAACTAAGATATCTAATCCCACTCAAGTATTGCTTGGTGTGAGAAATAAGAGATAATGGAAGATTAAAAACATTATATGAGATTGAAAAATTAGGCTTGAATGGGTATTATATCTAAAAGAGTCCCATATAGTTTATGGAATCATGTCATTATTATTACACAAGGCATCCCATGCTCATCACGTAGGTAATTTTAGGTTCTTCAAACAAGGTAAGGCAATAGTTTAACATCTTATACTGAGTAAGTTTCATTTTAGTTTATCATCATGTGACTAGGATATGGTTCTTTTTAGTTTAAATTCATGCATCCTGGACATGATATCATGGATTATGAAAAAATATTCCTAGTTCCACTTAAGAGTGGATGAGAGAAGGATATAGGGTGGTCACTCTCAATATTTCTACTATTAGGTCTTACAAATATACTACACAAGTGAAACTAGAAAGTAGAAGGTTCAAATTCATTCCATTTTAGGAAACATGAAGGTGGCATTCTTCGAAATTTGGGGCTATAAGGGTATATATATGGTTTATTCTAGTTACACATAACTCTCTCTTCAGTTGGACTCATGCATCCACTAGGAACCCAGATTGATTGAGCATAGACCTAGGTCATACAAATATCATTATATATTATAGGGTAATTTATACCAATGTCACTAAAATTAGGACCCCCGTTATATAGGTAATATAAGATTTAAAGACCCCTGGTGACCCTATCTATCATGGGAGACACATGGGAGACACCATTTATCTCGGAAATATAGGATCAAAATAGAGTAATGCTGGTGTACATACCCTGATTCTATGAATTCAGTGGATTTAGAGGAGTCTTTGATAATTGGAAGTCCAAATGGAAAATTTATTTGGATGAATTATCTACCATAAAAGATAGGTTGTTCATGATTCTTTGGTACGAGAGAAAAAAGGATGGATTTCCATTATAAAGGGATAGAAGAATACCTCACCCAAGTGATACTAGGGAGAATGAGAAGGCTTTACCCAAGTAAAACTAGGGTAAAGTTACGAGGGATTAACCTAAGTAATGATAGGGAGAAGTGATGATTTGAGCAATAGGACCCGGGTGAAACTTCACCCTAGTTGTAGGGGTATCCATGGATGACCTTGTAATAGTGGAGAGAAAGCGTATGGTTGGTTAAGGTTTATTTGCCCTAATGTTGTTGGTCTATGGAGGAATTGGTTCCTCACAATAGTTCTTTGTGTTTTAGACCTTTGGGGAACTTAATAACCCTCTCTTTTGGTTAATTCCTTAATTTTAGGACTTGAATAATCTATTTAAGTTGTTTGAATACTTAGGAGAGAGATTATGGTGAGAAAAGCTTCATACCATCTCATCATATTTTAAAAGGTGCCAATGGGGATCCCAAGGGTCCTATTTATAGGAAAATCCATGACCTTTGACAATGGAGGTTTTTTGTGATATTTAATCACATAGGTGAAATGTGAATGAAGTAATTTTCTATACAAGTGGCACACACATGGTCAAATTGCATTAATTTTATAAATTTTGGGGCTGGTTTCACCTCCTTTCCTTGGAGATTTTCCTTTACGTGTTTGAGATATTCCTTCTTCAATATCTTCATCAATATTAATGAAAGGGGAGTTTTAAAAAATGTATTGAAATGTATCAAATCTTTTGATGGACCTTGAATTGGTGCACCATGAAAACTATTTTGGTGGGAAGTCTAGGCTACGAGGTGTATGAGATTGTTGTTATTGGTTTTCAATGTTATATTTGAGAAATTTATTCAATAATGATGTGTTTATTTGATATTTTTATTTCTATTTTGACTATTTTTTGGTAATTCTAAGGGGAATGTGTACATGCATCATATTTTTCATGTAAGGTTTATATGAAATTTGTATACTTGTGTGAGATTGATATTACTAAGGATATAGGGTTCAAATATTTAAAGTGTAAAAAATTACATATATAGTGTTTTCAAATATAACTTATTGGTGGAATTATAGTCATATGAACCATATAATTTATTTCTAATGATATGTAATGTTGATCCCAATGTGGGATGTTCCTAATGATGACTATACAATCCCTTCATGTAAGGGATATATAGTGACCCCTAGTGGGTTGGTATAGGCATCAGATGCCTTGGTGATGGACCCAATGTAGGTGTATGTGATTCTAGTTTAGTTAATTAAATTTTAAATAATAATATATTTTTTTCCCATATATATTCTTAGGGACATTATACTTAACCAAAACATGGGATTATGGTTTTAATTGATATGAATTTTCATAGGATGGTGTCGTTATATGCACATGGATATGGCCTAATCCTTGAGGGGGTAGTCTAGTATGTTGATTCCATGAAATAATGGGTTACCATAAGGGGGTAATCGATTTGTAATGTTTTTAATATTGTGTATATGTTTAAATCCTAGAGTGGGTGTATTGGAACATGATTTTATTGGTTATATTTGAGACAGGAGCATAGATGTTTCCCCATGAAGTATAGTTTATGTGAGACATGAGTCATGTGATCAGTGGAAGAGCCTAGTGCCTTTGATATGTGAATTTGGATATTATTGAGTTGAGTTCTACAATTTAATAGTAATAAATTTTCTAGTTTTTGAATATTTTTCTATATAATCGATACCTAATAGAGGGGTTATCCTAGACTTTTAAGTTACTTAGATATGGAAATCATTGTTAGATGATTTCTATTTATGATCAAAGAACATATAATTCTTATGATGTGATTATTTTAAAATGCACAAGAGTCATGTTTTGTTGATTCAGTAGGCATGCGATCCTAGGTTTTATGACACATGACTCATGCAATCATGAGTTGGGTCATGTGATTGGGTTGTAATATAGTGTGTACCCATTGGATTCAAATTATATTGATATAAATGATGAATAAAATCCCATGATGGAATTTATTAGTGTTTCAATATACCTAGAAAGTGGTGAGTGATAAATGGTATGGATTTTTGAGTAAATCCTTTATGAATGATGGGAAGTGTGTGTTGGTTATGCAAGTGCCTTTTTGTTTTGTAAATCAGGGAATAGACATGTATGGATCAAGAAATAATGGTTTTAATTATATGCTTATGAGAATGGTGATATAGTGTATTGAATGATAATGAGAGTTATGCTTCTATAGTGAGAGGTTACATTGGGAATGGATTGGAGTGAAATGGAATGGTAAATCCAAGTTGTGTTGTGATAGGGGTTGATAGGATGAGTGACATGGCTCTCGAGGAGATACATGCATGTGATATTAGATATTTTTAGGCACTTAACTCAAGGGAAAGTATAAGGGAATCCAAATACTGGGGAGTAAACTAGTGGCTTTTGGATGGTGTGACCCTAGTTTTGGATGGATTTTGGAAAATGTCATGGATGACCTTCATAGTAAACTGAGAATGAGTAGAGATTAGTGATTAAAATTAGAACTTGGGTGTGAGAAGGAAAGTCATGTCTATTTATTAAATGTAGTAATAGACAGATCATAATCCAAAGATATTGGGTGTATGGTTTATTAAAGCTATGATAAGGAGAGTTTTGCGGAAGAAAGTATCTTATCAGTTGTATATGTATAACCCTCATATTGGAAGTGTCATGTATGTGGTGAGACTAGTCGATGGATGGTTGAGGTGCCACTTGGGTTTCAGTGTGTGGGATGATTTTATGTAATTTGGTTCCTTGGTAAGTACTAGAATCAGGATTTAGAGGTGGTATTGGATGTGTTATTGTTTTGGCATCAGACTCAAGAAAAATTTTATGTGATCTGAGAGTGAGTTGGATTAAAGGTTTTTCAACAGTCATAAGGAAAGTGTGGTGATATATTTGGTTGGTTGGCGATCCAACCATGGAGTTACACTGTGTATTGGGTCCAAAATTTTCTATGGGGATTTAAAATATATAATGATTCCTTTGGTGACCATACATATAGAGGAGGACTAATTCCATTCAAAAATACCAATCAGTCCTCATATAGATGAATTTTTATAAAAATACTTAGGCACACCACACCCATTCCATGATATATATGAGAAATAGAGCATTGTGGAATGAATATCATGGTCACATCAGAACCATAAATTTGGGCTATTTTTTTTATTTTAGTAAGGATTATCTTTTAGGGGTTTCTAAATTAGAAACCCCCTAAGATTTATTTATTTATATGCATGAGTTGGGGAGGGTCAAGCCTTTATTTCCCCTTATTCCCCCTCTTTTTTTACCATTAATCTAGGTGGTTTGGGAAGATTTTGTTTCACTAATTCAAGGTGAGTTCCTATATTTCATCTTCTTTACTCCATAATTTTATTATCCCTCATATTTGTGATAATTTTGGGCCTGGGTTTGTAGACAATTACACTAGAGTATAGTGGAATTAGATGAGTATGATGAGGATCTTATGTTTGATAGGTGAAATATGTATTGTGATGATGAACCCATGTCATTTCACACTATTTTATTAAAGGTACTTCATTCTATGATTTTTTTTCTAGAGTTTTTAATTAAATTTGATGAATTGGCTATTGAATTAGTTACGAATGATAAATCATTTTTCTAGAATGGTGTTAGTGGTACTCCATATACCTTCTCGATGTGGATGATATAATTTTCATTATGGTGAGGTGGACTGGCGAGTTTTAAGCAATTATTACTTTTTGAATTAAATATAATAATTAATTAATTTGGGTGTTATGTCTTGAGATAGAATTTTGGATGTTGAAAATATCTTAGACTAGACTTGGTTGATCTTAGTCAATGACTGGGATTAATTAAAAGTATTAACTCCATATGAGGTTGGTGGTCTGTGAACATTTACCTATGATTTATGCATTTTTTTATGTTCATGTGATATGAGGTATCTCCACTAATGCATGATTAACCTTAAAAATAAAATTAATTATTTAACTGAAATCCCATGAGAGAAAATATAAGCGCCTTAGGCCATGATGGACCCTTGAACACTAGTTTAATGCCTCAACCAATGATTCCCAAGGTATTGACTATAAATGTTTTTGTGTGAAATATGGACCCATAGGGGTGTAAATTAAATGATTTAAATGAGTCATAGAGTTCCTAGATATAAGTTTTCTTTGAGCCTTCTAGGATTGGATAAGGTGCTCCAGTGATATTTGGGGAAATGGAGTTTCTAGATGACTATATCACCAAGGGGGAAGATTCAAATTGCATTCTTAAGAGGGACAAGATAGGTCCTCATGGTTGATACAAGATACATATAACCAAAATTATATTTCTAAGTCTTTTTGGGTAGGTATGAGAGGATTGGTCCTAGTGATGATGGTGAGATGGTTGTACATCCCATGCATGACAAGAACACACTCTTGAGAGTGGATTGGAATCGTGGTGGGTGCCATAAGTAGGATAAGTTCTATAGGACTAGATGAGTTGTGATGATGAGAGTTTCCTCTAGATGATGTTATTGAGATCTCTCCAAAGGGAGATGTGGGAGGGGAATTGAGTGTGAGTCATGAGAATTGTTAGATGGATTAAAACTAGGAGGCTTAGGTAAAGTTTTCTCATAATGGTCCTAGGTTAGTGAGGTCAGGTTATGATGTGGGATTTTTATAAGATTTGGACCAGACTCTTGAGGTTGGGGTTAGGAAATAAAATATAGGTTAACAGAAGAATGCTGATGTTAGATATGGTTTGGTGTAGGTGGGGCCCTAAAGGACCCTATTGTATGCCCCTGTAGGTGATATGAAGATGTTGATAGGGTTGGATTAATGTGTTATATAACCAAGATGGTCCCGAGGAGAAATCCAGAGTGTCTAGTTGGAATCTGAGGCATGGGGAAATGTAAAAGAGACCAGCACCTTGATGAAAATATAAAAATAGATATATTTTAAGGTGGGGAGTGGGTATCCCATGAGGTTTCCTAATGGTATATGATATCAGCTTCAAGGTAGGGAATGGGTATGCCCCTAAGTTTCCTAATAATGTGATATCATTTTCTATACAGGGTTCATATATTCCCTCAGGTTACCTGGTAATATGATATGGGATTTTAGGCAGGTTGTACGTATGCCCCTGGTTTTCTTGATGATATGATATATGTTTCCTGGTGAGGAGTGAGTATGAAAACATGTTCCAGATGGTGCAATATGTGTTTCCAGTGTGGGGAGTGGGTATCCCCTTGGGTTTTTAATGATGTGATATATATTTACAAGTTTAGGAGTGATGGTTCCTTCAATTTCATGATGAAATGATATATGTGGGGAGAGAGTACGATCTTGAGTTTCTTTAAGATGCAATATATGTTTCTAGGGTGGGTAGTGAGTATGTCCCTAGGTTCTAGATGATGTGAATTTTGTTTTTTGAGGGTGGTGTGAGAATACCTCAGGTGCCTGATGACATGATATATTGGTTTCTAGGTAGGGTATTATCCACCCTAGATGACATTGTGATTATAGATTTCAGGGTAGGACATGGTTCACTCTGGTGGTTGTGTGACATGCTCAGAGACATCCAACACTGGATTAAGGAGGTATGTGTGATCCTTGATGTCGCATTAGAACCCTAGGATCAATAGTGAAATATTTATTCCATTTTAGTTGTTTATTTATTTATGTTGAGAATATCATATCATAAATACACTATATAAAGTAGTTATCTTAGGGGTATCATTGGTGGTGGACTACTGAGTTTTACTCACACCCTTCTTAGGTAGACTTAACAATTTAGTACCTGAGCATACCTCATGGTTATAGGTGAAGGTAGGATAGAGGCCCATTATTGGTTGATATAACTAGATACCTTTGTTGGAGTTTGGATTCTAGGATAGTGATGCTCAGGGATAACAGTAGAGCCTCTTCATTTAGTTTTGTTAATTTTATTTATTTTTTATATCATATTGGCTTAGTGAGTGATCAGTTGGGTTTTATTCTTGTATACCTTCATATTTTTTATATCATGGTGCTTATTTTTTAGATTCTTTATACACTAATTATGACTATACATATGTTTTGGTTATTCTCGCCATTTTATTCACTCTAATATGATGGTATAGTTTCCCCATGATAACAATTTACACCTTAGCTGTTAGTCAGATACCTTTTTTAGATAGGGAGGTGTTCCAAAAGTCATGCGACAACTTTGATCGGGACACTGGCGAGTGGTATTATACTAGAGGAAGTTATAATGGAGTCATGTATAAGGGAATCACAAAGGAGCCTCACATATGGGATTCATGAATGGGTCTACATGAGAATATCTATAAAGCTCTTACATAATGATGACATCACAAAAAATGGTACTTTTTGGTACCCTTCCCTTTAGTCCTTTTTAGATCTTAACCTAGTAATTAAATATTTGATTTATATAGAAAATTTTTGCAAAGGAAACACTTTGTGAACAATGTGATCTCTAAGAGGAAGAGGTTCTCTTTATTGAAGTGGAATAGTTTATCCAAATGGAAGAGAATACCCTTTTTTAGAATTGTAGGATAGATATTTATAGGTATTACCTTCTAGGAATACATGTCATATAGGAATTATAACATCCTATGATTTTATGGTATATTTATTTTTTAAATAAATTTAATCTCTTCGATAGTTTTCAATACATGAAACCCCATGTCTAACTGAACCGTAATATAGTATACTGTTATAACCTAGCCATTAAATTGGAAGTTATGAATAGTACTGACTAAATTATGAATATTATATGGTTTAAACTTGCATAAAATAAATTCATTGGTTATCAATTAATTATAAATGAAAGTAAAAATCATTTTAAAGTAAAAGAAATGATTTTATGAAAAACCATCTTTATGTGTGAAAAGTTTTTTTGTGGAAATGTGCTTCTTTAAAATCTTTTTATTCTCCCTATGGTTGAATTCAATGTTATTTTTGGATTAGATTGACTTTATTTACATAAATCCCACATCAATTTCAAAGTAAGGGAAGTCATATTTGATATTAAAAACCAACCTATAATAATATATCAGGGCAATGAAAAATATTAAATTACAATGAAATTTAATCCATTGTATGGGTCAGGATTCCTATTCAAAATGGGTATTTTATATCATATAGTTGGGGAGGAAATCAAAATTTATGATATGGATATTGTGTAGGGTTTTTTTGATGTCTTTCCAGAATAATTTCCCAGTCTTCCACCAAATCTTGAAACTGAGTTCTCAATAGAACTCATACTTAGTGCTATACCTATTTTAAAGACTCCATATAGAATGCCCCCAATTTAGTTGTAGAAATTAAAGAAGAAACTCCAAGAGGATCTTAACAAGGGATTTGTTTAGACAAGTGTTTCATCATTGGGTGCACATGTTCTTTTTTTAAGTATAAATATGGATCAAAGTGACTCTGTATGGATTATAGGTAACTTAACAAGATAACAATCAAGAACAAGTATCATCTACCTGATATTGATGACTTGTTTGATTAATTGTGTAGATCTCAACGCTCTTCCAAGATTGACCTTCATTTTAGATATCATCAATTAAAGTTAAATAAGGAGGATATATCCAAGAAATTATTCTATACAGGGTTTAGACACTAGGAATATATAGTGATTTCATTTGGTCTTACTAATTCCCTTGATATATTCATAGATTTAATAAATAGTATTTAGAGATTATATTGATCATTTTTAGTATTATTTATAAATAATATTACTATCTATTCAAAGAGAAAGGAAGATCACGAAGATCACTTGAGAATTGTGCTGAATACCCTAAGTGAGGATAAGTTGTATGAACAATTTATTAGGTGTGAATTTTGGCTACAAAAGGTTTCTTTTTTGGGTAATATAACCTCAAGATAGGGTATATATATGGATCTATCAAAGATCAAAGTTATAGAACACTATCCTAGACTAACCACTGTGACTGAGATATTTAGTTTTCTTGGTTTGGATAGATATTATCGATTATTTGTGGAGAATTTATTACAAATTTCCAATCCACTCACCATGTTAACATAGAAGGGAGACAAGTTCCTTTGTATAGATTAATGTGAAAAAGATTTCAAGGAACTAAAGAGAAGGTTATTCAGCACACCTGCACTTACATTTCCCTATAGAGTAGAAGGGTTTTTAATATATAATGATGCATTAATGAATAGACTAAGATGCATCCTCATGCAGAATGATATGGTTATAACTTATGCCTCATGCCAATTCAAGGTTCACAAGAAAAATTACCCAACTAATGATTTAGAGTTAGCTGTGATAATTTTTTCATTAAATATATGGAGGCATTATCTTTATAGAGAAATGTGTGATATATAAACTAATAATAAAAGTTTAAAGTAATTTTTTCACACAAAAATAATTGAATATGGACTAGAGAATATGGCTTGAGATGATTAAAGATTATGAATTCTCTATACATTACCACCATAGAAAAATAAACAAGTTGTATGATTCTCAAAGTTGAAAGGATTATGATAACTTATATATGATAAGGATCACAAAACATCCAACATTTATATATTTTAAAATGATAGATATTGAATTATTGAATTAAGGGGAGAAATATTATCTTACCTAGATAAGCTTTTAAACATCTATACATGTGAATATTAAAGAGGCCAAAAGGAAGATATCGAATTGCTGAAGAATGTAAAAAATGTTCCCAAGTTCAACCTTGACTATGATGGAATGATAAGGTTACGAAACCATGTATGTTTTCTATCTATATCAGATTTGAAGAAGGATAAGTAGGATGGGGCTCATAGTTAATCCTTATCTATTATCCTGGAAGTACAAAGATGTGTAGATATTTGAAATGGTATTTCTAGTGGGACAACATGACAAAGGATATTGTAAAATATGTATCTCGGTGCTTGGTATGTCATCAAGTTAAGGATGAGAGACAAAAGTATAAGGGGATGTTACAACCATTACTCATACAAGAATTTAAATGTGAAAAAATCACTGTATATTTTTCATTGGAATCCACAAAATGTCTAAAGTATATAATTATATTTGGGTTGTAGTTGATCACCTTACAAATTCAACACACTTAATTACTGCTAAAGAAGATTTATATCTTGATCAAATAGCCATATTTTATATTAAATAAGTGGAAAGGTGTCATGTAGGGCCACATTTTATTTTATCTGATTAATATCTTTGGTTTACCTCAAATTTATGCCAAATTATTCACCAGGATATGGATACATAGTTAAATTACAGTGCTACTTTGCATCCTCAGACAAATAGTCAGTATGAGAGAACCATTCAAACCCTAAAGGATATACTGAGATATTTTTTTATGGATTTCAAAGGTGGTTGGGATCAACACATTCTTATGGTTAAGTGTTATTATAACTATATCTTTCACTTAATCAATTATATGGATCTTATGGAATCCCTTCTATTTAATACACATTAATTCATGATTTATTATATAAGATTACACATAATACAACCTGGAATATCGATAAGTCTAGTATATTTAGGAATTAGGTACATTACATAACAACTTAAAATAAGGAATACATTACCATTATTTAAAACTTCCTTAACATGCTCATATTATTCCATTATACTTAAAACTGAATGGGATAACCTGGGTACATACACAAGAAAGGGGTGAGATATAAAGCCAATTAAGGGAATAACCATGAAAAAACATAAAGAAATAATCACATGTTAGATAATAAGAATATAAATGATATATAAAATGGGTGATAATAATAAAAATTAATAATTAGGAATGATATATAATGATAATATAAAGAAAACATGGGAAAATGTGGAAAAAACTTTAAACATCACATCATATACATAGGTCAAGGATAACCACTAATATATTATGATGGAAAAGTCCCATGATGGATTAGGTTCACCCACTAATCCCTTGCCTGATGTCTCATGAGACTAAAACATTACCCAATTCATTGGAGCGTTATATAATTATGGGCACACCCTTTACTTTCATTTTATTCACATGCATAAGTGTGCCACATAGATCATACAACATGGAATCATTTATCATCAAATTTTATTTAATGACAAAGGAGTGTATAATACGTACATGTAAGTACCCAATAAAATAATAATAAGTACATAAAGTTGAACAACCTTGATTGGAAATGGGTATGAGTATTCACTACAAAATTGTTTGGCATGAAAAATCTTGGTGAAATTTCAGCAGTATAATAATAGTATTGCAGGATTAATAAAAATGTTTTAATGAAATAGAAAGGGGTCTCTATTTATTTGGAAATAAAATGGATAGTAATAGGGATGTGTAAAATTATACACCAACATCAAGAAATGGAAATAAAAAATATAAAATGAACAAGATTCTTGAATAAATAGGAGAAGGAAAGGACCCCTTACTAAATTTAGGCATGGTAACGAGTGTTCATAAAGGTTTGTGGGAGGTATTAATGAGAGTGAAAGGGGTATATAATAATTTATAAATAATAAGGGAATAAATAGGGATATTAAATAACATATAATAACATTATGAATTGGAGAATAAATGCATAATATAATAAATATTCTTTAATAAAGAGGAGAAGAAGAGGACCCCTTATTAAATTTCAGCATGGTAACAAGTGTACATAAAGGTTCATGGGAGAGATTAATGAGAGTGAAAGGGGTATCTCATAATTTATATATAAAATTAAAATTAATGGGGATATGTAAGAACATATCACAACATGAAAAAACGGAAATTAAGAGTCATAACATAAAAAAGGCGCTTGAATAAAAAGGAGAGTGGGAGATCTCTTACTAAATTTTAGTATGGTGATAGGTGTACATTAAGGTTCATGGGAGGTATTAATGAGAGTGAAAGTGGTATCTAATCAAATGTAATAAAAATTAAATATATAGGGTTTTATTAAAACATACCCAAAAAACCATAAATTTAAACTAAGAGGCATAACTTAAAAGAGGCACTTTAATAAAAAGAAGAGAGAAAACCCTTACTACATTTTATCATGGAAACAGGTGCACATTAAGGTTAATGGGAGGGATTAATGAGATTTAAATGGGTATATAATCATTTATAAATAAAATGGATAGTAAGGGGTATATGTAAGAACATATCCCTAAAAGAACAAATGGAAATTAAGAGGCATAACATAAAAGACGTGCTTGAATAAAAAGGAGTGGGAGATCCCTTACCTTGAGAGGGTGATTCTCAATGCTTGGAAAAATCTTATTGAGAGATTAGGGGCACCCTGGGAGGAATATATAGAGGGTAGGGAAGAGTAAGGACGTGATATATGTTTTTTTAGTGAATAAAAATGGGATATTGGGTGGGTTTATATAGGAAAATAGACGCGAGTTCTTTATTATTTCTCAAACTTAGGTTTTGGACTCTATATAATAAAGTAATAAAAACCACAAATATTAACATGGTTTTTCCCATGGTTTATGAAAAATAGAGGTGGTTTTAATTATTATATATTAAAAAGGGCTTAAATTATTAAAATATTACCCTTTCTGATGTGGAATTTGGTCATGTTCTTAAAGAATTGATTTTAAAAACATAAAATATAATATATGTTTTGGAGGATTCATAAAGGCTTTATAAAATTAATAAAATAAAATTAATCACATTATTTTAAATGTTAAACATAGATTTGGTCTTATATACCTTTTATAAAATTTATTACACCACTTTTGGGTCATTATGATATCATAATACACACTGTATATTTATACCGTATTCAATTTTTACCTGAAAATCTGACTGTCTCAATTTTTTTGAAGAATTTACCATTGGATAATTTTGATGCATTAATTCCAAAAATAATATTTAATTTTTAAAAATATTTTTCTAAATTTATTATGTTTTAATTTTAAAATAGAATTGAAATTTATTGAGAAATATTGGGTTTTTTGACAATAACAATTTTTGAACCATTATAGAAATTTAATTTGACATCCTAAAAGTTATATTATAATTTAAATTTAAAAATAATAATTAAATTATAATATTTTATTAAAATATAATTTATTTCAAAAATACATTTATTCATCATAAGGAATGGTTTAATTGAAATTTGATATTACTTAAAATATAATTTGTGTTTTATCATATTAAAATATAATTTTTATCAAACTGATTACTCAATCATATATAAAGTAAAAAAATAAGGAATAAATATTATAATTATTTAAATTAAAATTAAATATAAATATTAATACTATTAGGGACACTTTTTTTCTAGTCTTTGTTAAATTATTTTTACCATTAATAAACCAATTTTACTTTTACTGCGGTAATAAATATATACTACAATTACTATTCATATTATCCAAAACATATGTTGAAATTATTACCTAATATTCATTATGATGATTAAAAATATGGAATCCATTTTATAAAAATTAATTCATATAGGTGGAATAATTTAATTTTAATTAAAACCCACAAGCATGATGGAAATCACTTTTCTGAAAAAAAATTACGTTTCAAGGAAAAGATGATTTTTCTTTAACTCTATAACTAGTAATATTAATTATATATATTTAAATTCACAAATATAGATATATAATCTAATATTTTTTTAAATCATTTCTCATTAGGGGTTATTTTAATTAATTAAAATGGAGAAACATTATGCATTTTAAAACAGTTCTTAAAAAATGCATTTTTAATCCTAAAAATAAACTTACACTAAAATACGGTATACATATTTTTTAAATGTAATTAATTTAATTAAATATAACTAAATAATAATTATATTACCTTGAAATGAAATGAAAATAATAATTATACTTTTAAATTAATTAATTTATCAAAAAAATGATAATTTTACAAAAAACACTATTTTTTCACTATTCATTAAAAAATCAATATTTTCCAAAAAATCAAAATATTTTACCCTAAGTTAATTTTTATATGATATTATCAAAAATGGAGTTCATTTTATCAAATAATTTTTTTAAAATTTCTAGAAAATAATTATCAAATTTTTTCATAAAACAAAATAAAAATTATTTTTGAAGAAAACATATTTTGGAGAAAAAAAGGCATTCCTAAAAATTGATAGATTATTTAATTAGTATTTATCAATATATTTAGGACACATATATACTTAAATTTTTTTAATCATATTTATATCCCCAAATTTAGTGGAATGGTTAAAACAATTATATTCAAATAATCATTATTTGTTTGGGTTCGTTATTGTGTATCACATATGCTATCAAACATAGTTGTCTCTTTTACAAAATTGAGGCACTAAATTTTTCCCCCTTTAAAAAATTGCATCCATGCAATTTAAACTTGAACTCCGTATGCAATGTTTTGACACTTTAAAATATCTTCATTGAAAAAACACATAAAAAAAGGTTAATAAAACATCCAATTGAAAAGAGTTAAAGGGAAGTACGAAGGCCATCACATAATTAGGTTTCCAAGTAGGATAAAATTAGTGATAAGTGAAAACATAGAAATGGAAGAGAAAAATAACACTTAATAACTACTAGAGTGTGATAGAGAACATGGTTAATATAAAGTCAGTAACCCCAAAACATAAATCTATGATGGGTGAAGAGACAATCAATTCATCAGAAATGATTGTAATCTGACAACATTTTTGTTTCAAGTTTCTTTTCATAGATTAAAGGAATTACTTTACTATATAGAATCAGTACATAAGGAAATATAATTTCTTGAAAAGTATAATTTCATCCTTTAATTAATTTCCACTAAAATATCACCTTTTCTCAAAATAACTAATAGTCAAGATAATAATTTTTTATGTCTGGAGCACTAGATTAAGCTTATAATGAATCACATAATCCACCAAAGACCAATAAGGTATTCCTCCTATCTTTACCAAATATAAAATAGGAATCATAAAGTAATATAATATTGAAAATTAATAAACCTTAATAAATTTATCTCCAAAACCCCACAAAAATTCCAAATCATTATCATATATCATTCCTTAAATAAAATAATCCTATATCCTAAATAATATAAATAACTTCAACATTAAAGAATGCTTCTACCTCAAAGGTTTTCTCAAAAACTTCACCTTAAACCTCAAAAAACATAAGATAATTCTTCTTAAATAATCCTTTATATTAAAACTAAAGGGTATATATTCCTAAATATAATAAAACATATCCTAAAATATCATTAATCACCTCAAAATAAAAAATATTTGATCCTATAAAATGTTTCCCAGAATATATTTAATCATAGTAAAATTGTATCACATAAATATTCAAAATTTATATTAATGACATTAAACACAATATTAGCCTTAAACATATCATTACATGACTCTTTAGGATTATCCCCACATCAAACACATATTAAGGGTTATCAATCCATCAATCATGTGTTTTCTAAAATAATACTTTATCACTAAATAACTTTTATAGTTTATACATACTATTAAATATATGTTTCAAATCCTTAAAGAAAAATTAATGTGGGAAAATACTTAGATATTTCATGATTCTTATATACATAATGTCTTTCATAAAATACTACTAATGCATAATTATAAAATACTAATTCAAAACTATTTTAATCCTTACACTTCAATAATTTCTATAACATAGGTTCTTAGTATATGGTTTATCCCTTGAATTATGGAATTGACTAAGATAATGCTTATATTATCCATATATAATACATTTAATGATAAAGGGGTGATATAGGATGTAATTTATTCCCTTCCATCACAATATTTATTTTTTATGGAAACTATTTATATTGTGCCCTATTTTTTTACACTTAAATCACCTTCGAGTTATTTTTTGGGATTTACCTTGGTGTCACTTTCCACATTTTTGACACACATGGTATTTAATTTTCTTTCCTTTATCACCTTTATCAAAAGAAATTTATTAATACTCCATTATACTATTCTTTGATGTCTTTGGATTTTCAACTATGTGCTAGTTGTTAATTGTGATTTTTGATAGTTGGTTTGTTATAATCACAATATGTCTTACTCGAGCTCCCTTCATGTTAGGCATCTCATTTGGGGATTCATCAGATTTACCATCACATTTGTTGTTGAACTGTTTCTTCCTATTTCTATCCATTAACTAGAATAAATGTAAAATTAGGGATGAGTGCATTTAAACTATTAAACATATAATCAGGAATCCAATAAAATTAAAGGGATAACTTATAAATGAAATGTATTTACTTAACTTATGAATTTATAAGGTTTAATCTATGTTAACCATGTTATTTTTAATAACATAGACTCCTATGGGATTTTTTATAGCCTATTAATGGTTCATAATGAGATTATGAATTTATAAAAATAATATACCCTGGGAGTTCCAAACTAGGTGTGCAGTAAGGCCCGTTGTCATGCACCAGTTCTTGATCGACTCTAGACCAATGCGGTGGTTTTTGGTTTTACACCTAGAACCATCTGTACCAGAGCCACATCTGTTTGTAGTATACATATTATGATGTATTTTCATGGAAAACATTTACTCTATACTTTACCAAAATTCTGGGAAGTATTCCTATGTTTAGTCTTATCCCTAAGTCTTTCTCTAGAGTTTTCTAATCCTAAACTAAAAAAAAACTAAACTTTCCTTTGATACCAACTATGAAAACCATGCTCTTTAATACACATTAATTCATTATTTATTACATAAAATTACACATGATACAACTCAGAAAATAGATAATTATAGTGTATTTGGGAATTAGGTACATTACATAACAACTTAAAATATTTAATACATCACCATTATTGAAAAATTACTTAACATGATTATATTATTCTATCGTACAAAATTTCATGGGATAACCTAGGGACATGCATAAGAAAGGGTTGATACATAAATCATAGTAAGAGAATAAATATATAATAACATGAATAAAGAGTTATATGTTAGAAAATAATCATATCAATGAGATATAAAATGGGTGAGAATCATCAACATGAACAACATGCAATAATATAACCTGATAACATAAAGGATACATGGGAAAATTTGGAAACAACTTTAAACATGGAATCATAAACATAGGTCAAGGATAACCACTAAGAAATCATGATGAAAAAAGTAATGTGATAGATTATATTCAATCCCTAATCCCTTTCATGATGTATCATGAGACTGAAAAAATTACCCAATGAATTAGAGCGCTATATAATTCTAGGTACACCTATCACTTTCATTTCATTCACATGAATAAGTGTTCCATATAGATCATACAATATGGAATCATTTATCATCACATTTTATTCCAAGACCTAGGAGTGAAAAATAAAAACATGTAAGTCCCAAATCAAATAAGTATAATTGTATATAGGTGAACACACTTGATAAAAAATGGGTACAATTTTTCACTATACAATTATTTGGCAAGGAAAATCATGGTGAAATTTTTGAAGCATAACGATATTACTCAAATATTCATAAAAATGGTTTAATGAAATAGAAATGGGTCTCTCATTATTTTTAAATAAAATGGAAAGTAATAGGGTTTTGGAAGATAAAATCCCAACATTAGGAATTGGAAATAAAATACATAAAATGAAGAATATGCTTGAAAAAAGAAGAGAAGGAAACGATCCCTTACTAAATTTTGGCATGGTAACGAGTGCACATTAAGGTTAAAAAGAGGGATTAATGAGAGTCAAATGGGTATACAGTCATTTAGAAATAATAATGGAAGTAATTTTGATATAGAAGAATATATACCAAAATTTTTAATTGGATAATAATGGCATACAATAATGAAGTTTCTTGAATAAAGTAGGGAAGAAGTGGATCCCTTACTGAATTTCGGCATGGTAACGGGTGTACATAAAGGTTAATGGAAGATATTAATGAGAGTGAAAGAGGTATCTCATAATTTATAAATAAATTTAAAATAATGGGGATATTTAAGAACAATTCCCAACATGAAAAAATAGAAATTAAGAGGCATAACATAAAATAGGTTCTTGAATAAAATGGAGAGTGGGAGATACCTTACTAAATTTCGGTATGATAATGGGTGAACATTAAGGTTCATGGGATGGATTAATGAGAGTGAAATGGGTATATCATCACATATTAATAAAATTTAATGTAATATGGTTGTATTAAAACATACCCAAACAACCAAAAATGGAAGCTAAGAGGCATAACATAAAAGAGGCACTTGAATAAAAATAAAAGAGAAAAACCTTACTGAATTTCGAAATGGTAACAAGTGTACATTAAGGTTAGTGGGAAGGATTAATGTGATTTAAAGTAGTATATAATAATTTATATATAAAATGGACATTATGGAGGATTTGGATGAACATATCCCAATAAGAACAAATGGAAATTATGAGGCATAACATAAAATATGTGCCTGAATAAAAAGGAGAGTGAGAGATCCCTTACCTTGAGAGGGTGATTCCAAATACTTGGGAGGAGATTATTGAGATATTGGGAGAATATTGAGAGGAAAATAGAGATGGTAGGGCAGAGTAAGTATGTGATAAAAGGTTTTTAGTGAATATAAATGGGAGAATGAGTGGGTTTATATAGGAAAAGAGAGGGGAGTTCTTTATTATTTCTCAAACTTAGGTTCTGGGATCTATATAATAAAGTAATCAAAACCAAAATACTTCACATGGTTTTTAAAAAATAGGGGTGGTTTTAATTATGTTATAATTCCAAGATCTGAAATGATTAAAATATTACCCTTTCTAATGTCTAAGTGAGTCATGTTCTTAAAGAAATGAATTTAAAAACATAAAATATAATATAGGTTTTGGAGGATTCATAAAGGCCTTAAAAAATTAATAAAATAAAAATAAAAATACATTATTTCAAATATTTAATATATATTTGGTTTTTATCCCTTTTATAACATTTATTACATCACTTTTGGGTCATTATAATGTCATAATACACATAGTATATTTATACCATATTTAATTTTTACTTGAAAATTTGACTATCCTAGAAAATTATGAAAAATTATCAATTAGATAATTTAGATGTTTGGATTCAGAAAACAATATTTATATTTTCAAAATATTTTTATAAATATATGAATTTTTACTTTTAAAATAGAATTGACATTTATCGAGAAATTTTATATTTTTTGACAATAACAGTTTTTGATCTATTATAGAAATTTTATTTGACATCATAAAAATTATATTATCATTTACATTTAAAAAAATAATTTAATAATAATAATTTATTAAAATATCATTTATTTAAAAAATACATTAATTCATCACAAGGAATAGTTTAATTAAAATTACATATTACTCAAAAAATACAATTTATGTTTTATCATATCGAAATATAATTTTTATCAAACCCATTACTCAATGATTTATAGAGTAAAAATAATATGTAATAAGTATAATAATTTTTTCAATTAAAAGTAAATATAAATATTTATACTACCATGGTTACATTATTTCTAATATTTTTTAAATTATTTTTACCCTTAATTAACTTATTTTTCTTTTACCGCGATAATAAATATTTTCTACAATTACTATTCATATTATCCAAAACTAATTTGAATTTATTAACTAATATTAATTATTATTAATACAAATATAGAATCCATTTTATCAAAATCAATTTATATAGGTGGAATAATTTAATTTAAATTAAAACCTGTAAGAACGATGGAAAGAGGTTTTCTGAAAAAAATGTATTTTTCAAGGAAAATGACTTTTGTTTAGCTCTATAACTAGTAATATTCATTATATGAATTTAAATTCATAAATATAGATATATAATATAAAAATTTCATTTAAATCATTTCTCTTTAGGGGTTATTTGAATTAATTATAATGGAGAAACATTATTCATTTGAAAATAGTTCTCATAAAAATGTGTTTTTAATCCAAAAAATAAACTTACACTAAAATCCAGTATAAATATGATTTAAATGTAATTAATTGAATTAAATAAAACTAAATAGTACTTATTTACATTTAAATAAAATTAAAATAATAATTTTACTTTTAAATTAATTAATTTATCAAAATAAATGACAATTTTATATAAAAATGAAATTTTCACTATTCACTAAAAAATCTATATTTTTTGAGAAATACCCAATTTTCACCCTAAGTTAATTTTGATATTTTTATATCAAAATATATTTTGTTTTATCAAATAAATTTAATATATTTTCTAGAAAATAATTATAATATTTTGTCATAAAAATAAATGAAAATCATTTTTAAAGAAAATTTATTTTGAAGAATAAAAATACATTACCAAAAATTGATTGATTATTTACTAAGTATTTATAAATATATTTAGGATATATATATTTTATAAATTAGTTAAACCTACTTATATCCTCAAATTTATTGGAAAGGTTAAAACATTCATATTAAAATAATCATTATTTGTTTGGGCTCAGTGTTGTGTATCATATATGTTATCAAACATAGTTTTATCTTTTAAAAACTTAGGGCGTTACAAATCCTTATGAATAACTATATGAATATAAGTTTATAAATACAATTTCATGGGGTAAATTTAGAGAAATAAAGTTATTAGGACCTAAGTTAATTGAGGAAATGACAGAGAAAGTCAGATCCATTCAACAACACATCAATGCGGCTCAGAGTTGATATAATAGTTATGCTGATAATAATCAGTGAGATCTAGAGTTCAAAGTTTGTGTTAATGTTTTTCAATGAATTTATCTATGAAAAAATATTATTATATTAAAAAACAATGAAAAGTAGAGCCCTATGTATATTGGCCTTTTCTATATTCTTCATCCAGTAGGGATGGTATCTTATCTTTTGGAAATTCCTCCGAAACACTATCAAGTTCATGATGTATTCCATGTATCTATCCTATAGAAGTACATACTTGATACATCACATGTATTGAAATAATAGGTCATACCACTAGATCATGATCATTCCTACGAATAACAACAAGTGGAAATATTGAATTGTAGTGATAATGTGCCATGAAACAAGACCACCCACCTAGTTAAAGTTCTCTAGAGGAATCATACATTCAAAGAAGCTACCTGGGAATATGAGGATGTGATGAAATAGAGATATAATTATTTTTTTGTGTAATAGTAATATAATTTCAAGGGATAAATAAATTTTAAGGTGGGTATAATGTAACACCCTAAGATTTTTTGATATATTTCTTTTTTAAAAAATTTAATCCCTTCGATAGCTTGCAATACATGCAAACCTGAGTCCAAATACACCGAAATATAGTATAGTATTATAAAATTTAAGTTAAACTGGTCATTAGGAATAATAAAAAATAAATTACAAAAAATATATGGTTTACATATTTATAAAATAAGTTTATTGGTTATCAATTTATTATAAATGAAAGTAAAAATCCTTTGAAAGTAAAAGAAATTATTTTTTTCAAAACCTTTTTTATTCATGCAATGTGTTTTTATCTTGATAAATTAAATTAATTAATATTTGTGAATGATTGTAATGAAATTTATATATTATATATTCAATAAAATTCTTTATCATTCATTTAATATTTTCTAGGAATAAGATTATGATAAATCCAGTTTTATGCTTAAAAACTATATTTTTCGAAAAAGAGGTTTCAACAAGTTTTTTATACTTATTTTAAAATTAATTTTTTAAACTTTTATAGATTTTTTAAAAAATGAAAATTATTTTTGAAATAAACATTTAAAAATTATCACAGAGTGAATTTTTGATAATTTTCTGAAATGATTAATTTTTTAATGATTAGTAAAAAATACTATTTTTTTAATAAAAGTGATCTATTTCTTTTATAGAATTTAAAAAGTTTCATTTTATTTTAAAATTATTTTAAAAGTAAAATTAGTAAAATCATATTATTATTAATCAAATTTATTTCCTTTTAATTAATTTTATATTAAATTTTGATGTAAAAACTTTTTATACTTAAGAAAACAATTTATTTGGAAAACAACATTTTCATCGTGATTGTAGGTTTAATTTAAAATAAAATTATAACAATTATATAAATTTAATTTTATAAAATTTATTTCATATTTTTAATCACTATAATTAATATTAGGTAATAAATTTAACATAGTTGTTTTTATAATTAATAGTAAAATCCATAAAAATACGTTACCGTGGTTAAGGTTAAAACGAGTATATCGTGGGATTAAAATAAAAATATAACGATTAAAATGAAATAAAAACTTATATAATTTCTATTTTATGGAAATAATTAGGCCTTATATCATCTTACGTCCAGGAATGGTCTACTTTGGATCAATTTGGTGTGAATAACACATTGAATTATTTGATTCTTTTTATAAATTCCAAGTGTGTCCTGTCCCCCACTTATAAAAGGACGCCTCCTATAATCTCATCTTAAAGCTTAAATAGCCTTTTAGTTTATCCAATAACTACCCAAATAAATTCCTTACATCAATCCCCATGAATTATAGTCCTTTTTTATCATAAAACCATCATAGGAAGGCTTTAATTATAAACCTAAAGAGGGTTTCTAGGGAAGAGGTATAATTCTTAACCAAAAGTTTTTGTTTTATTTATTATAATACCTCATTAAAATAAAACTAAACCATGAAAAAATAATAAAAAATTTATCTTAAATATATTTATATTATTTTATTTTATTTTCATAACCTATACCCATATCCTCTTCCATCAAATGGGAAACAAAACCATCGATTGTGTGTGCGACAGACTGCCACCTCACGAACCAATGTAATTCATTTTCCATCACCGCCTATCACAGTTGAAAATAATGATGGATTTAAAGTATATATATGATATTTATGAAAAATTATAATTTTTTAATTATAATATCAAATCTAACTTCTTACCTTCTAATCCCTTGGAAAATGATAATGTCGTTCATGCGTAAGCATGGGCTACCGTCTCAATGAAGTGATGTGATACATTTTTCATCTTATTTGGTCATGGATGGTAATAAGGATAGATTTAATGAATATATAAGATATATATGATAATAATGATTCTGTAAATGTGACTTATTATTTACCATTATTTTGTTCCACCCATAGAAAAAATGGAATCAGCATTCATGCATATGTAAGACCTAATGTCTCTATGAACGGTGTAATTTATTTTTCTATCTATAATTTATATGGATTACTATAAATATGAATATAATAAATATAAATTATATTTAAATCATGATTACTTTTTTTTATATGATTTAACCATAGTTAAATTATAAGGATGAAATCTACCAAACCAAAACATACATGCAAAGCGAAGCAGTTATCACCTAGAACAATGATTTTAATAAAGAATTGTTAATAAGTCGGTGATAAAAGGTTATAATTAAACAATATATAGTATTATATATAGGAGTTTAGTTCTATAATATATTTACATTAATTATATATTTATTATACATGAGTTTTGAACATATATGAAGGAATTCGTACCTGAGGTAAGAGATCTTCGTCTCACTTTTACATATATGAGACACACACCTCATTTACCACATATTTCTATTATGTGGTATATATACTAATGATGAATGACTTATATGATTATTATCATGAAAATTATGTAATATACATATCCATATAAGGTCATTTATTTCATGAGGATTATGATTCAAAAGTTGCCAAAGTGGTAACAGTTTTATGTTACAATCTCATTATTTATTAGGATTGTTTATGATTAAGTTTATGATGATAAAATTTTATGATCCACCCCTCAAGAAACTCATTAATTTTATTCTATTTTTTCATTTCTTGATATTACTTTTTTTCCTTTAATTTTTCTCCCTTTAATAATTCAAGATACCAAAAGAAAGTTTTTAAGGAAAACAAACATTATTTATCTCTTCAGTTTAAAATACTTTTACCTCCATATCCATATTTTATAAAAATGTTATCAAGAATGTTTTTAGTATTCTCCAATGATTTTTAAATTAATTTTTACCAATATTTTACTTTTTTTAAAATATTTTAAAAGGAAAATTCTTATTGTTGGATCGGATTATACCAAATATACACAAGAGGAGGGTGAATTTTTTCTTTTAAAAATTCATTGTAATATATTTTTCTTCACTTTTACTTTAATCAGATGGATTAATGCAGTAGAAATTTAAATAGTAGGGACACATGATGTATAGTGGTTCGGGGAACAGAAGGCCCCTAGTCCACTCCACCAACACTCTACTCCACGAGTTTGGTGATTTTCACTATATGGCCCTCTTGTCAACAGACCGTTCCACAACTGAGTACAGGCAGTTGACACCTTTACAATCTAAGGAAAAACAAAGCCTTATGGTTCACTCACAAAACCTATACAACTTAGTACAAGAAGCTAATCACTCAAGAATAGAAAATCAAGATATTTTTACTTTGAAAATACTTTCCCGTTGTTCTTCACAATTGCAACAGAATGCAATTGATAGTAGATGGATCATCACCTTCAGAAATAATGATCTTTAAGTAAGATTCATTTTGAGTTGATCCTGTTGCAGTAGATATAGAAATATAATTCACAACTTCAGCAGAAATATATTCACAACATATATTCAATGTATAATAAGTGAATCTTCTATCGTGATTCTTTTTCTTCAATAAATAGAGATTTGTCTCTCTTCATAATTACCATATCTGTGTGTTCTTAATAGTCTCTATTTTTAAAATATCACATCTATATAATAACGACAAGCACTTCTCCTACAAATTTAGATCCAAAAAAGTCTCCTTCTAACTCGCGATAATCAAAAATTCAAAATAACATAGCAGTCGTAACTTCCCTTGAAATTCGGCATAAAAATATCCTTTTAAATTTATCCTTTGAATCATAATTAAAACATCTTTGACTCAGTCAAAAATGCACTTTCAAAATCAACTTTTAATCCGGATTGAAATCAGCCTAATAATCCGCTTGCATACTATTGCATAATAATATCGTCTTTAATTCTCCGACGCCAAATGTAAGGTTAAACTGTACAACATGTATCTTTAAAATGTAAGTTTGAACACAAACGTAGGGTTGATGTCACATCCTTCAAACGTAAGGTTGATTACAAATGTAGGGTTGATGAACCATACTTTTCTTTTCAATAATCAAACATATGATAAATGATCCATACTTTTAAAAGCTTCTAAATGTAAGGTACATGATCCATACTTTTGATGAAACGTAAGGTTGTTTACAAAAGTAAGGTTGATGAACCATAGTTTTCAATATCCCAAACATAGGGTTCCTTCCTAACGTAGGGTTCCTCTTCCATAATTTTCTAATAACGTATGGTTGATTAACCATACTTTTCTGATAACTCATAAAGTATACACCTAATTTCATCCTTACGCTACATTTCTCCACGTAGGGCATGAGCAGTGATTCCAGAACACACTTAAGAAATTCCTGAACATATAACGCATGAATAGTGTTTCCAGAACATGCTAATGTGAATACTTTAGCAATTAAATTTCGTTGTTCAAGAACTTAAATATTTCTTCCAAAAATAAAAATATAATGAATAATAAATTCCTGAAATATACTTAAATTAAAATCATTATAAAACAATTAAGGGTATTTGTGAGCATCAAAATCATCATAGATCTAGAGTATTGTTCTCAACAGTCTCCCCCTCTTTAAATAAAAATATTATGTATCGTTGAAAACAACACTTGATCAAAAATCTCCCCCTTTTTGATGATAAAAAAACCCATAAAATAACCAATGAAATTAACCTAAAAAATTAATTACATATAGTGTTGAATTTTTCAAAGATAAATACAATATTAAAGTATTTAGATTTAACTTAATTTCTCTCCCTTAAATCATATTTCTCCCTAAAAAATGTGAAATAGTTAAAATAAAATGTTGTGTTTATCCAAATTTCTCCCCCTTTTTGTGATATCAAAAAGAAAGATAGAATATGGAATAAAACACAATTTAATATAGGAGTGAACTTAAGTAAATTCTATTATTAACCGTTTGTTAATAATTAAACGTGGATTACTGGCATTTTTTAACAGAGGAAGTAAAACAAAAAAACAAAAATATAGAATATGGAATAACATTTCATTAAAATAAAATGTAAGAGGTAAAATTATGATAAACTCAAGAATAAAGGTGTGATAAGGGTATGAGATATGGTCTATCTCCTCTAAACAATGACCTTGATTTCTATCAACTGCTCCCTCAGTTTTCTCATCATTCCACCTCCCAGCTTGATAATAAGATCTCTATTATCTTGAGTCATATGAATATCTTCTATCATATTTACTATGAAAAACTCATTAAGTATCTCTATCTTTTCCATAAATAGAGTTAAATTCTTTGTGAAATGAGTCAGCATAGTTCTAATACTTGGATCACTTGAGGTCAAATAGTTAACCAAAAATCTATGATTATCTAATAAAATAGATAGTGGAGCACTATTGCACTGAAAATCATGCAATTTTTCATTCATATTTCTCATCACTGCAATGATAGACTGAAATATTATGATTAAATTAGGTGAAGTACCTGAACCACTAGCTTCACCAGTCCTAAAAGATGAAAACTGTGTCTACATATAGTCTTTAAACTCTGAAATATCTGACTTCATCACCATTTCTGATTTTAGATTGAACACTTCTGTCAACATCGTTTTATTAAAAGTTTCAACTTCCTGCCTTGAAACTGTACTGTCTTTAAGTCTCTGAAATTTCAACTGCTCTTTATCTAGGGATCTCCTCAGATCTAAATTTTCAGATTCCAAACTAGACAACTTACTATATAGTTATTCTACTTCCTTATTCATTGAATTAGAGGCACCCCGTGCTTGATTCTCATTTTCAGTTTGTACTTGATGCAGCAGTACTAATGGAAAAGATCCAGCATCAGATTGTTCTTTTTCTTTCTTCAGAGCTGGTTGGTCCACAGACTTTTCCTCATAGTATTTTCCAGATTCTTCCATAGAAAAATCCTCATGAATTACCTCTGTTTGAACTTGAGAAATATTCTCATCAGGATCTGCCTCCTTTTCCTTTTAAATTGTAATTTCAGCTTCAACTACAATTTGAGGTTCAATTTCAGTTACAACCAAAACCTATTCATGAGTCTCAGTTTTAGCTTCTACTTGGGTTTCATATTGTACTTGAGGAGTCAACATAATTTGAGCAGTATCTCTTTCTTGTGTATTCTCAACAACTGCTTCTCTGAAAAAATTGTAAGTGAGGAAATCTATTGATGTTAAATCATGTGAACCAATTTCCTCATGAGCAATATCATTTATTTTCCTTTGAATCTGAAGTCCCTCCTGACTTTATTATTCTTGGGACTTTACAGTTTCAAATCATATTCTTCTCATAGCAGTGATCACTCTTGATTAAGCCTATCCTTCCTTGAACTTAGTAGACTGAGCCTGAGCACTCTCTTCATCTTCTTCATCTCCTACTGGAAAAAGTTTTCCTTTTAGTGTGCCCCAGAAGTAACCAATCTTTCTCAGGGTTCCATCACCAAAAGTTTTACTATGATGACATCTAACTCTAGCTTCCACCAGTCTTACCATATCCTTTTTGAACAAAATTTTTGAGATGAATCTACCAAATAGATAAAAATTCATGCGAGCTTCTGTTTGACAACAATAATGTAGGTACCTTACCATGTACCTAAGAAAATTAAGTCCTATATCACTCATAAAAAGATACATTATATACATATCTAGATACAAGATTTTCTCCAACTCAGACATCCTCGGTGCAATCCCCGTTTGCACAAACTTTACTAGGATTTTATGATCCGGCTCCATGTTCTTGATAAAAATCTTCCTTATAGATATATAACCAAAAATAAAAGACATAATATCTTCAGAATTATGTACTGAATCTCTTATATTCTTCAAATAAAAATGAAAGACTCCCTCATGAGGGTAGTTTAGAATCCGACCAATCTCCATAGAGGATATCAAAACATCTCGATCTTCAATCTTAGCTACTATAGTATCCTCATCATCTCCCAGACTAAATTTTATATAATTAAAGAAATATCTTAGCTCTACCTTATATAAAAACTAATACTTCTCACCATTGAAGGTCTGCTCCAGATTTTGAAAAGAGAGAGCTTGTTTTAGTAGAAAATTTGTGTGAAATAGCCATTCCAGGTCTATGACCTTTCCTTACAAATTTTCCTTCCTTCGAAGCGCTGTCACTTGGTAGTGATGGTATCAGCCTCATCGATTCTCTTTGTCTTGGCCATTTCTGTTGAAAAATATTTGAAGGTTTGAAAGAGGATTAGGGTTTCGAAGGTTTAGGTTCGAATAGACAAAGAGTGGTAAAGCGCCGCGGGCTCAAAAGGGTTTTTTAGTTGAAACTAAACGATTCAGAATTCAAAAGGTTTCTAACAGCCTTGATTCCCATGTCATCAATAATTATTACATAGATTTTAAAAACGAATAAAATTGATCGTGCGAAGAAAAGAGAAAAAAACTTATTTTATTTGAAAAACAAATAACTAATTTATTTTAAATAGTATTAAAATAAAGAAACAACATAATAAAATAAAACTTTATTTAAAATTAAATAAACCTAGACCCCCTTAATAAAATCAAACCTTGCAGTGGGAAGTGGTTTGGTAAAAATATCAGCTAATTAAATTTCAGTACTTGAAAATTCTAAGAATATATCCTTTTTAAGAATATGGTCTCTTAGAAAATGATGTCTGATATCAATATGCTTAGTCCTAGAATGATTAATAGGATTTTTTTGAAATATTTATTACACTACTATTATCACATAAAATAGGCGTACTATTAAAACCTAGTCCAAAATCCATAAGAGTGTTTTTCATCCACAATACTTGTGCACAAAAACTTTCAGCAGATACATATTCTGCCTCGACTGTTGACAGGGAAACTGAGTGTTATTTATTACTTGACCATGACACTAAGGATTTTCCTAAAAAGTGACAAGTACCCGAAGGTATTTTCCTATCTAATCTACAACTTCCAAAGTCTGCATCTGAATATGAAATTAAATTAAAATCAGAAATTTTAGGATAAAGAAGAGATTGAAAAACAGTTCCTTTTAAATATCAAAAAATTATTTTAACAATAGTTAAATGGGATTATTTAGGATTTAATTGAAATCTTGCATGAAGACATACTAAATACATTATATCTGGCCTACTAGCAGTAAGATATAATAAACTACCAATCATACCTCTATATAACTTTTTGTCAATGAATTTTCTAGTTTCATCCAAATCAAGTTTTATATTAGTACACATAGGAGTTGTATATGTCTTTCTATTTTCAAGTCCAAATTTCTTTAGTAAATTAATAATGTATTTTCTTTGATTTAAAAAATTTAAATTTTTTTTTGATAAATTTGAAGACCTAAAAAGAAATTTAATTCTCCCATCATACTCCTTTCAAATTATTTTTGCATTATATTTGAAAACTCATGACAAAGAGATTTATTAGTTGATCCAAAAATTACATCATCAACATAAATTTTAACCAATAAAATTTTAGAATTTACAATTTTATTAAATAGTGTTGGATCTTCCATTCTAACAGTAAAATCATTTTTCAAAATAAAAGAGCTTAATCTTTCATACCAAGATCTAGGTGCTTGTTTAAGGCCAGAAAGAGCTTTAGTAAGTTTAAAAACAGAATCTAGTTTTTGTGAATTTTCAAAACTAGGATGTTGGTCAACATAAACTTCCTCCATTAAATAACCATTTAAAAAGGCAGACTTAACATCCATAAGGAATAATTTAAATTTCATATGAGATGAATATGCTAAAAGGATTCTAATGGATTCTAATCTAGCTACAGGTGAAAAGGACTCATCATAATCTATACCTTGTTCTTGATTATATCTCTTAGATATTAGTCTTTCTTTATTTTTAGTTATTATTCCTTGATCATCTTATTTATTTCTAAAGACCCATTTGGTTCCAATAACTGGAAAATTCTGTGGTCTTTCAACTAATTTCAAAACTTCATTTCTTTTGAACTGGTTTAATTCTTCTTAGATTGCTATCATCCTGCTTTCATCATCTAGAACTTCTTCTATTGTCTTAGGTTCTAGCTGGGATAGAAAGGAAAAAAATCAACAAGGTTTCCTATGTTCCTTTTAGTTTTTATTCCTACTTCTAAGTCTCCTATTGTAGTTTCTAAAGGGTGATAATTTAGGGTCCTTGATTGTATAGGTAGTACACTTATAGGTTCTTCAGTGTCATGTTCTTCTATATAGGACTGAGTTTTATTTATATCATTTCCAAAATCATCTTTCAGGTTCTCCAGTCTCATGTTATCATTAGAATAAAGCTCATCCATTTGATCTGTCCACTTCTCAAAGGGATCAGTTTCATTAAATTTTACATGAACTAATTCTTCAAAAATCCTTGAATTTTTATTAAAAACTCCATAAGCTTTAGAAGTAGAAGAATATCCTAAGAAAATGCCTTCATCATATTTTGGATCAAACTTACCAAGATTTTCTTTGGTGTTTAAGGTGTAAACCTTGCATCTAAAAACTTTAAAGTAGTTTACTTTAGGTTCTGTTATTCCAGTGTTCATATGGTGTCTTTTTCAAAATTGGTATAATTAAAACTCTATTCATTATATAGTAGGCTATACTTACAGATTCTGCCCAAAAATAGGTAGGAAGACTGTATTCATTTAGCATAGTCCTAGCCATTTCCTGAATAGTCCTATTTCTTATTTCAACAATTCCATTTTGTTGAGGTGTTCTTGGTGCAGAGAAGGTGTGTTTAATAGCCATATTTTAGCAAAAAGAATTGAATTCCAGATTATCAAATTCTCTACCATGATCACTTCTTAATGAAATTATTTTGAAACATTTTTCATTCTGAACAGCTTTGCAAAATTTTTCAAATAAAGTAAAAGATTCATTTCTAAATTTTAAAAAGAAAATCAATGTAAATCTAGAATAGTCATCAACTAAAACATATACATATAGTTTACCAGCCAATCTTGATACTCTTTAAGGTCCAAGAAAATCCATATGGATGAGTTCTAGAGGTTTAAATGTATCAATTTTGTTAAAAAATTTGAAGGATGATTTGTGCTGTTTGCCAAGTTGACATGCATCACAAAATCTTTCACTCTCAAACTTGAGACTAGGTAAATTAGAAACTAGTTGTTTCTTGGATAATTTATTTAAAGCATATATATTGCAATATCCAAGTCTTCTATGCAAGATCCAGGATTCATTTATCTTAGCAGTTAAGAATTTTACTTGTTGTTTACACAAGGAATTTAAATCTAGGGTATACACATTGTCAGTTCTAGGTGCTCTAAATTTAAGCAGTTTATTTTTGAAAACAGAACAACAATTGTTTAGAAAAATCAATAGCATAACCATCATCACACAGTTGAGATATACTTATCAGATTTTATTTCAATCCTCGTACATAAAGTACTTTGTTGACTGACACAACTTCTGGATCTCCAACTGTTCCAATACCAATGATTTTCCCTTTGACATTGTCACCAAAAGTGACAGATCCACCATCTTTTTGAGTGAGTGTAGATAAATTCGACGTGCTTCCACTCATATGCCTTGAGTAGACACTATCCATATACCATATGGTCTTTTTTTCTTCTGTGACCTGCTTCCTGCAAAGGCATTTAAACAAGTTGCTTTGGTACCCATATTCTATTGGGTCCAGTTGTGTTAGCCAACAAGGATCTAGAAATCTAGACTTGCTCTGTTTTTCTAAAATCAACAGAATAAAATAAATTATTTGAAATAAAAGCTTTCTTAATACCACATATTTGAGGTTGTCTTAAGAAATAGTTTTAGAAATATGTACTCTTGTTCCACAGTAATTAAAATTTAATCTTTTTGAGCCTGGAACAAAATAATTCTTGTATAACTTAGGTTTTTCACCTTTACTGTCAATTTAAAATATTTATTTCTTAATGATAGTGTTCCTAAGAATTTCATTTAAGGAGTTTTATCCTTTAGTAAAAATGAGGGCTGCACTTTTATATGTTTCTACTTTAGTTTTTAGTGTTTTTATTCTAGCTTTATGATCTGTATAGTAAATGTTAATTGAATTATACTTATGAGTTAACTCTATAAATTGATTTAGTATTGTATCTCTTTCATCTAAAACGGACTTGTGAATGTTATTTAATGAATTATGATTCTTAAAAATATAATCATATTTTCCCTCAAGCATGTTGTAGTAGGTTGCAAGTTTTTCATTAGAATAGATTGTTTCAGAACTAGAGTCAGAGTCAGAAGAGTAGTATGTTTATACCTCATCTATTTCTTCCATAAAGCACATGTTGGCTTTCATATTTACTTCTTCATTCTCTAAGTCTAATTCTAAAGGACTGCTGGAGTCTTCAAACACACTCCATGTTTCTTTTATTTCTTTATTATCTTTGTGCTCATAATCATTCCTTTTGAAGAACTTATTTTTCTTGTCTTCTTTCAAATGAGGACAGTCAGGTCTGATATGACCCATCTTCTTACACTCATAACATCTGACTTCCTTTTCATCCCTTTTGAAGGTTTTTCTGAATCCTTTCTTCTTTCTGTAGAATTTACTAAACTTTCTGGCTAGCCAAGCAAGTTCTATATCAGAACTTGATGAATCAAAACTTTCTGATTTCACCTTTACTTCTTTTTTCCTTTAGCTTTTTGCCTTTTCCTTGAGATGACACTTTTAAGGAAGTTTCTTCTCTCTTGATCAGAACCTTATGCTCATTTGATTCATATTGCATCTCGGCTTCATACATCATAAGTGTTCCAATCAATTCTCTCATGGTTAAGTCTCAGACAGGTGTTGACTATCTGATTGCAGCATAGATTCCATTCCATTTAGTAGGCAGTACTCTCAGTAATTTTAAAGCTTCATCAGCTTGTTTGATTGGGTCTCCCAAAGCTATTATATTATTGACAATCTCTGTTAATCTTCCATTCATTTGAGTAATTATTTCACCTTCAAACATTCTGAATGTGTCGAATTTAAGATTAGTAGTAGCATATCTCATTTTCCTGACATTGTCAGTTCCTTCACAAGAAACAACAACAGTTTTCCACATCTCATATGCTATTGGGAATTGAGATACTCTATTAAATTTATCAGGTCCTAGACCACATATAATTTCATTCATTTCCTTCGAGTTCATATCATATTCTACTTCAGTGGAATTACTCCATGTTTCGGGTTTCTCCGGTATTTCATATGGTGTCAGAATCTTAGAATATACTCTGTATCCAATATTTTTCAGATATATTATCATTCTTGATTTCCAACATCCATAATTTTATCCATTGAAGTATGGTGCTCTGACCACAGACATTTCTTCTCTTGTATAATTCATCTTGCTCTGTGTATAATCACTTTCAGCTTGTTAATGATTTATCAGAAATCTCTTCCTCTGATACCAATTGTTGGATTGGGTTATACCAAATATACACAAGAGGGGGGGGGGGGTGAATTGTGTCTTTTACAAATTCTTTGTAATATCATGTTCTACCCTTTTACTTTAATTAGATGTATTAATGTAGAGGAAATTTAAATAGCAGGGACACACGATGTATAGTGGTTCAGGGAACAAGAGTCCCCTAGTCCACTCCACCAACACTCTACTCCATGAGCTTGGTGATTTTCACTATATGGTCCTCTTGTCAATAGAATGTTCCACAATTAAGTATAGTTAGTTGACACCTTTACAATCTAAGGCAACACAAAGACTTCTGGTTCACTCATAGAACCTACACAGATTAGTACAAGAAGACGATCACTGAAGAATAGAAAAGAAAGATATTTGTACTTTGAAAATACTTTCCTGTTGTTCTTCACAATTTTAGAAGAATGAAATTGACAGTAGATGGATCGCCACCTTCAGAAATAATGATATTTAAGTAAGAGTCATTCTAAGTCAATCCTGTTGTAGTAGATATAGAAATATAATTCACAACTTCAGCAGCAATAAATTCACAATAGATCTTCGATGTAGAATAAGTGAATATTCTATCGTGATTCTTTTTCTTTAATAAACAGATCTTTTTTCACTCTTCTTAATTACCAGATATGTGTGTTCTTGATATTCTCTGTTTTTCAAATATCACATCTATATAATAACGACAAGCACTTCTCCTGAAAATTTAGATCCACAAAAGTCTCCTTCTGACTCGCGATAATCAAAAATTCAAAATAACAGAGCAGTCGTAACTTCCTTGAAATTTGGCATAAAAAGATCCTTTTAAATTGATCCTTTGAATCATAAATAAAATGGATTTGACTTAGTCAAAAACACGCTTTAAAAATCAACTTTTAATCCGGATTGAAATCAGCCTAATAATCCGCTTGCAGACCGTTGCAAAATAATATCATCTTTAATTCTCCGACGCCAAATGTAAGGTTAAACTGTACAACATGTATCTTTTAAACGTAAGGTTGAACACAAATATAGGGTTGATGTCGCATCCTTCAAATGTAAGGTTGATTAAAAACGTAGGGTTGATGAACCATACTTTTCTTTTCAACAATCAAACGTATGATAAATGATCCATACTTTTAAAAGCTTCTAAACATAAGGTACATGATCTATAATTTTGATAAAACATTAGGTTGTTTACAAAAGTAAGGTTGATGAACCATACTTTTCAATATCTCAAACATAGGGTTCCTTCCTAACGTAGGGTTCCTCTTCCATACTTTTCCGATAATGTATGGTTGATTAACCAAACTTTTCTAATAACTCATAAAGTATACACCGCATTTCATCCTTACACTACGTTTCTCCATGTAGGGTATGAACAGTGATTCTAGAACACGCTTAAGCAATTCCTGAACATGTAACGCATGAACAGTGTTTCTAGAACACACTAATGTGAATACTTTAGCAATTAAATCTCATTGTTCAAGAACATAAATATTTCTTCTAGAAATAAAAATATAATTAACAATAAATTCATAAAATATACTTAAAATAAAATCATTAGAAAACAATTAAGGGTATTTATGAGCCTCAAAATCATCATAGAGATAGAGTATTGTTCTCAACAATGTTCCCCTCTTTAAATAAAAATATTATGTATCGTTGAAAACAACACTTCCTTAACACTTATTATTTTCTGAATAAGGTACTTTGGACTTTTTACTGAAAATGTGAAAGGAATCTTTATTTTAATGTATATGATATGAAAATAATTTATAGCTATCATGGACACTCAATTATTTGAAGCTTACTTTATAAAATTTGAAGTTTATTTTAAAATAATTTTCCCTTAATATTTTTGAAATTTTTAGTTTTTAAATAAGCAGTTTTAAATTAAAAAGAATATTTTCCTCAAGAAATATTCCAAGTGATATTTAAAATCATTTTCCATATAATATGAAATAATTTTATGTTTTATAATCTTTATTAGTGATATGATTCAATAATATTATCCATATTATCTCTCTAGAGTATTTATTATCATGATAACAAGATGTTTATGAAGCCTTTTTCTTTTCTGTGAGTTATGTTATGATGAAAAGATAAAATGTTTATGAAACCTGTTTCTTTTACATAGGTTATACTATGATGAAATTATTATGAAACTAATTTCTTTTTCATATGTTATAATATGATGAATTATTTATGATCTTGTGACACACATATGTATGATTTTCATTATTTATGGGTGGGCCAGTAATTATATATCCCTCCAATGCATTGGGTAAAGATGGATATCTCATAAGATAACTGAGATTGGAATGGAGAGAGGACCTATCTTTCTAAGGGACTCTATCCATTATGATAGTCTTGGGAGTGAATCTTGACTGCTATGATGGTTTAAGGAGTGAACCGAATCCACTATAACAGTCTTTAACACAAGCACTTACTATTAAGGTAATGATTTTATATGATTATGTATATGCCACAAGTTCATGTATTATGCCTATGTTATGCTCTCAAGGATTATTTTCATTGATTACTCCATGATTCATGTCTTATGATCTTCCAAACTTTATGCCTTGACTTATGATTATGATTTAAGATATGTAGTATTTGTTTTTTTTTCAAATTTTATTCTTATGTTGTCATACCCTTAGGCTCTTGTTATGATCATGTGATTATTGACATCTTCATTGTTTACCCTTACTAAGCATATGATCTTACCCTTGATTATTGTAACATCCTGGACCTGGATTCCACCTGAAACGGTGCCCTGAGCTTGGTTGGCCATATGGACTCAAGCGCATATCCCTAAACACTAGAGGCTGCTGACTAGTAGCAAAGGTATATGTGAGTTAGTAGGGAGACTATACCCTCATTACCAGATTATCATAGTAAAAGTCAAACATAATATAAATACCCGAAGTGAAACAAATAATAGAAAACTAAAAGTTAGACAAGAAATATAGGAATACATAATAATAACTAAAAGTCCCTCATATACAAAAATGATGCAGATAGTACAAGTATCTAGAAAGTATTCAGAATAGTACATGGTAATAAAATACAATACAAGTATCCCAGAAAGATTAGAAGACCAAAAAGGTATCCCAGCATCGCAAGCCTCAGCTTGGTTCTATGATCCCCTACTCCAAAGCCATAGTCAACAACCTGTCCTATGGTGATTTCCCCTATCATCACCTATAACCATATAATCTGTTTGGGTCCCATAGGAGGCCCAAACAAGGTGTGAGATAAACACCCCACTAGGAAACCATCTAGGTCTATACAGTTCTAAAAATAATTATACAAAAGTTATTTCAAGTGCAAATAACCAGTAAATTAAGTGCTTATTCCCATGGAATAAGTCTACTACAATAAGTAATACTAAACAATGCTCAAGGATACCTGAAAAATAGAGTCAGATCCTAATATGGAAGCTATAACCAAGTAAACAAGTAAGTCATAGGTCTAGGCCGTACATCCATTTGTATCACGAAACCACAGTCATGCTGTATAGAGAAGTCAGGTGTCCCACGACCACGCCGTATAGTGAAGTCAAATATCTCATAACCATGCCGTATAGTGAAGTGTAGACCACAAGGTTTGGATCCAAGGTTTCAGTAGACAAAGGCATCCATGTAAAATATCTAGACCGTGGAGGACCGGATCCAAGGATCTTATCCAAGGAATCCCATCGAGTTCCATGGGTGTCCCTAATGGAAACTCGGTTAGGCACTGGTTGGGGTCCTAGGAGCATGATAATAGCAAGTCCTACATGAGCCCAAGAAAGCCAGATCCACGAGGTAGAAAGGCCCGATGCATCCCATAGAATTAAGACCCAAGGGGTAGAATCAACCCAAGCCATCCACTACCACATTCCGAATCCATTCATTCAAACATTCAATTTAAACATTCAATTTTAAAAAAACATTCCATGTGAGTATACCCAATCACATCAACCTTCACAATCCATGAGTATACCCACTCATGCAAACCATTTATCAAAATAATAATATGGGCCTACCCTCCTATATAAACCATTTAACATGCCAAACTATCAAAATAGACAAGGCATAACATGATATTCATTGAGCAAGGAGGCAATACATCTTCTAAATGGGATATTCAGGATATAAAGGCATTAACGGGCTTCCTCTAACTAGGAAAGCATAAGAACACACCCCTTGAGTGGTTTAAATAGTCATAAACAACATATTTTCTTAAGTTGCACCCCTTGGGTGACCTTTAAATGAGAAATGAGTGTTGAATCACCTAAATGGAACCTACGAGCATCCTCACTAGGTCTGACTAAGACTACGACAAGCAACTCACTCAAGAACAAGGCCTCGCTGGAAATTCTGATGGGCGACATATCAGCCAAACACCCAAAAATCCCAAGAAAAGCTGAAAGAAAGTATAGAACACCTAAATCTCCTTGATAGTAGACAACTCATCTAGTATCAAGTTCTAATTTGTCCTATTTTGTAATAAATATGAATAATAGACGAAGAATAAGATATTAGGGCATATGAACCTAAATCCAAATAGCACAGTCGTTGTTCTGAAGAATCAAGAAATACTAAAAATGAATTGATTACTTACCGATGTGGTTCCAACATGACTGAAGGTGCTTGAATCGATGTCCGGATGACTTCAATATCAGAAAAACTAGTTTAGAGGGGTTTTGGGTTAAAAAATGAGAGAAAAACATTCTGTCTATCAAAAAGTTAACCTACTGCCTCTTTTATAAAAAAAACCTATGGGCAAGTACATGGCGTGTACTCCCCCTTTTTTATGAGCCAGACTGGATACACATCATGATAGGCCAGTACATGACGTGTACAGGAAGTATACAGTGTGTAGACCAAGTACACGATGTGTACCTGGCATACTGCTAGATTTTAGCTTGTTTTTACCTTTCTTTACAAAAAAACAACCCAACCATCCCATGAATCAGCTTATGGTCAAAGAAAAAAAGTTAAGTAAACACATTTAACCTGAAAAGAAAGATCAGTACCTCAATAAAAACTCAAGATCTTACAATCTTCTTCCTTATAGAAATTCGTCCTTGAATTTATCTTGGAATAGTGGTCAAAATTCATCTAAGAACAACTCCAGCCATTGAGCATATACGTCGTCCTATATCTCCCAAGTCTCATCCTGTAAACGACTGTAGTTCCATAACACCCATACCAGAGGAACTTACCAGACTCAAAAAAACTTCGTGCTCTTGTCAACTATTTGAATCAAATGCTAAACAAAGGATGTATCAACCAGAAGTTAAACCTCCTCAAACTGAAAAATGTGAGGTAGATATGAGTTATTGTGGCACAACTGAGATACATGGAAGATTTCATGAATGGATCACTACCTCTAAGGTAACTACAACCAATAGGAAACTGAACTTAATCTCTCTAAAATCTAAAATGACCTAACATATCTCAGTTAAATTTTACCTTGTCTCATAATCCGCCTGTGTCCCAACCTCGGTGAAACGCGTAAGAAAACCCGATACCTAACCTTGAACTCTAGAGGTCATTTGTGGAAATAAACATATGATTTCTGGAGAGACTGTGGAGTATCCATCTACTTCTGAGTCAACTAGACCTTCTCAGAATTCTCCTGCATGAGACACGGTCCTAGTAAAGCTACCTATCCTACCTATAACCAGCACAAGAGATAACGACATGGCCTACCGTATAAAGCCTCGTAAGGTGCATCTGTATCACCACCTGATAACTATTATTGTAGGAAAACTCAACTAGGGGAATGTGCCTCTCCCAAGAGCCCCCAAAATATAGGACGCATGATCACAAAATTTTCTCAAGCACCTGTATCGTATGCTCTAACTGCCCATCAGTCTGAGGCTGGTATGCTGTGCTCAGAAGCACCTGTGTACCTAGCACCTTCTAAAAAATCTACCAGAAATGAGACATGATGTAGGAGTACCTATCTAAAATGATAGTGTATAGGACCCCATGAAGTCAGACCACCTCTCGGATGTATAACTTTCCAAGATCATCAACACTGAAGGTCTCCTTGATCGGAAAGAAATGTACGACCTTCATAACCCACACAGTGTCATTACCTCAAGGTGACCTTGGAAAACCCTTCAAAAAATCCATCATGACATCATCCCATTTCAACTCTGGAATATGTAAATTTTGTAAAATCCTAGCTGATCGTTGATGTTCTACCTTCAAATGCTAACATGTGGAACACCTAGTAACAAAACCAGCTACTTCACACTTCATTCTCGGCTACCAGTACTGTCATCGCAAGTCACAGTACATCTTGGTGACCCTGGGCTGCACTGCCCAAGATGAAGCATGAAACTCCTACATAAAATTCTCATGTATATCCACTAAAACCCAAACACATCCATGGATATGCAAGATCTAATCATCAACAACCGTCCAACCAGGAGGAGGGTCCTCACTTGCCACACATTCCCCTAGAACTAGACCTTCTGAATCTAATATCTGTCCTATCGTAACTCTGTCCAATAGGGTAGAGGTAACAACTAAGGATGAAAGAAAAGTCTGCCCCTGTCTGTCATACACCTCCAGATGCATCTCAGAAAACAACTCCATAAGATACCACTCACTACTGGCATACTGCACTTCCTGTATCTGAGTCCTCCTACTCAGTGCATCAGCCACTGCATTTCCCTTTCCATGCATGTAGGCAAGATCAAAGTCAAAGGATTGTAGATACTCCACCCACCTTTACTACATCAAATTATGATAACACTGTGTAAAGATATACTTGAGGCTTTTGTGGTCCGTGCACACAACAAAATATTCTCCCAATAAACAATTCCTCAAAAAATGAAACACATGAACAACTGCAGCTATCTCGAGATCATACATAGAGTAGTTCTTATTGTGAGGCCTCAACTGCCGAGACCCGTATGCCACGAATCAATCTATCTTGCATCAGAACTGCCCCCAACCGAATACCTAAAGCATCACAATACACCATGTAGCTCTTGCCCTGCTCTAAAAGTATCAGAACTGGTGCTGAAATCAACCTCTCTTTTAGCTCCTAAAATAATTCCTCACAAGATTCTAACCACACAAACTTCACACCCTTCTTAGTTAGGCCCATCAACGGCACTTCTAAGCGTGAGAAGTTCTGTATAAAATGATTGTAGTATCCAGATAGCCCCAAGAAACTCCATATGCAAAAAATGTTCTTGTGATGTTCCCAAGAAACTACAGCTCTCACCTTCTCTGGGTCTACTGATACTCCTGTCTATGAGATGATGTGACCTAAGAAGTGAATCTGATCCATCCAAAAGTGGCACCTTGTGAGATTAGCATATAACTAATTCTGTCTCAGTATATTAAAAATGATCTAAAGATGTTTGGAATATTTGTGTCGATTTTGATAATACACCAAGATATTTCCCATGAAAACCACCACAAAATAATTCAAGTAAGGATGGAACAATTGGTTCATCAAAGGCATGAAAATTGCTAGCGCATTCGTGAGACTGAATGACATAACAAGATACTCGTATAACCCGTACCTACTCCGAAAGGCTGTACAAGGTATGTATGCAGGTCTAACACACACATGTTGATATCCTGACCTCAAGTCGATCTTCGAGAACACTTGAGATCCTCGAAGCTGATCAAATAGGTCATTTATATGTGGAAAGGGATATCAGTTTTTAACTATCAACTAGTTTAGTTTCTGATAATCCAAGCATATCCTTCTATCTGCTTTTTTTTCTTCAAAAAGGACCGATGAACCCCATGGAGAAGTACTGGGTCTGATAAACCCCTTTACCTCTAAATCATCTAGTTGCCTCTTGATCTCCTGCAACTTCATCATAGCCATCCTATATAGAGGAATGGATACTGGTGCATCTCTTGGAACTAGCTCGATGGAGAAATCCACCTATCTCTTAGGAGGTAAACTAGAAAAGTCATTAGGAAAGACATCACTGAAGTGATCAAACACTATAGGAAAGTCCGTTTGACTCACTCCCTGATCATCCAGAAACAAACTAGAAATTTGGGCTATTATCCTGCCCATCCTACAATGCTCGGGTCTAGATTTTCTCACCTAGAAATCCCATTCACCCTTGTGAATAAACACTACACCATCTAATGATGTGAAAGTAAACCTCTGGCTATATCAGTTAACATATGCTCGATAAGATATGAGCTAGTCTATTCCAAGAATGACGTCAAACATTATTATCTTGAGGACATAAATATTACCGATGAAGTGAAACCCTCTGAACTCAAGGGGACACTCCATAAACTGGCACACATCACCTATTCTAACTCCCAATGGTGTGTCTAGCATCAAAAATCCATCAGAAATAAAACTGAAAACCCACGACTTTTAACTACTCATGCATAGATAAAACTGTGAGAGGCACCTATATCGAAAAGAGTAGATGAAATATTAAAAGCTACTAATATAGTACCTATCAATATAGATGGTCTGAGATCCTGCTTTTTTTGGGTCTGTTGCACTACATAAGTATGGCCTATACCGTGGCCCTGCCTGGAAACCCTGAGCTGATCCACCCTGCTATCTCTGAGAACCCAGTGTCTGGATACCCCATCCATAACCACTGCTACCCTAGATTGACCGGCCTACACTACTACAACTCCCAGCCTAACATGGATTTGAAGAACCTACTACTAAACTTGATGTCGGAGCTGACCCCTACCACTCACAGCTGGAGGGAAGGTCCTGAAAAACTGCTGCATGTGCCCCATTCTGCCGCAAGCTCAACACTCAACTGGGTCATGGTTGCACTAATTTTTCATATGGCCTCACCTACCAAAATGATGGAAATATACCAAGATACCTTCACCCACAACCTGACTAGCACTCATGTCACAGGAAGCCTCAAAACAAAACTTCCTTCCTAAAGACATAGATCCAATGGGGTGAGAAACAACACTCCCCTGTTCTATACCCCCAGCTTCCCTTAGGTTCCAATCTATAATCTGTGCCAAATTCACAATTTCAGTGATAGAAGGAAACCTGAACATGTTGATATGAGATCTAATAGAATGTATGAGACATTCCTCGAAGAACCTCACTCTCGACAACTCATCAGTAAGATACATCAGTGCAAAACACTGCAGCTTTGTAAAGCGTTCTGAGTATTCCATAACCATCATCACACCCTGTTCCAGATGCATGAACTCAGTAGCCCGCTCCACTTGTAGAGTCGTGGGGGTAAAAGTAGTTGTAGAAGTGGGTTTGGAATTTATCCCAACCCATATTCCACAACCCATTAGCCTGGTTCAAAACATCACACCAGTGCTTTGCTGCTCCAAGTAGAATGTAAGTCATGATATTGACCCTTCACTCCGGAGGCATCTCCAAATGCTAAAAAATATGCTAACATGGTCTCTAGTTATATCTCTACAACTTTTGGTCTTCCATCCCCTGAAAATGTAGGAGGATGCTGCTACTAGAACACCTGTGTCAGCTCATCCATAGTCAAGGCTAGCTGTAGTGCTCCTTGGATTTCTTGCATATATCAAAAGAAACCCTCACAATATTGTGCCTCAACACCTATGTTGGAAATAACCTCAGGTGCCATAGCTGGAATTATAGGAGGATCAACCGGTAGTATGTGGCCCACCGTATCTGAAGTATGGTCATCACCTCCCACATGGCATACCACTGGAGGTTGTCATGGTGTCATGTCTATATAATGCCAAACACATGCCTCAGAAAGGAACAACATCAAATTACAAAGCTCAAAGAATAGGACAGGTCAAAAACCTCCTAGAAACCAAGTCAAACCCACAACCTACTCCTAAATCTAGGACCGTATAAAGAACAACCAATGAACCACTAGAAACTATGACTCTTGCCCACTCAAAATTTGGGTCTAGTTAAAGTATCTATTTACCATTCAAGTTAACATTTCCTTTTCAAATTTAGTTATTTAGAAAATTCTTCCACGAGTTTACCAATTTCCAAATCCATGAGGGCCCATAACACCTCATGAACCTAAAACTTGGTTCCCATTCAGACCATACATATCAAGTTCATTCAACATTTACATTTCACTGGTGCATCATTTCCTAATTCATAAGGGCCCATACTCATTAAGAATTTAAAGATGACATCACCCCTTTACATATACTGTACCTAACCAACACAACATTAGGAAAATCTATCACATCAACTATCACAATATCATGAAATATCTAATGTATCCAAGATGGCATGACATAATGCATGACATGAGATTCTAACAAGTGTCTATATGACACATGAGATGACACACCCTCATATCATTGGGTTGCAACTAAAATAGAACCCACAATTGTATCAGTAGTAATAGTAGAAGTGCATTATCCAATGGTGAAATAAAATCAACTGTAATAGTCAAAATCCAGAAAATCAAAACTCAATTCGAAGCAATTTAGATTTTCCTTGTATGTGGGGTAGCTACTCCCAGGCACAGTTTATTACCAAACTCCATTTCCTTCCTATACCTATATAATTTTTCCATATAGTAAATCAAACTAGAAAAAACTACTTTGATACCACTTTGTAACATCCCAGACCTGGATGCCACCCAAAATGGTTCCCCGAGCCCGATTGGACACATAGCCTCAAGTGCATCTCCCCAGATGCCATAGGTTGCTTACTAGAAACGAGGGCCTAGGTGAGTCATTGGGGAGACTATGCCCTCATTACCAGAGTATCATAGTGGAAGTCAAACATAATATAAATAGTAGAAGAAAAACAAACAGTAGGCAACTGAAAGTAAGACAAGAAAGACAGAAATACTTAATAATAACTAAAAGCTTCTCATATAAAAAAATGATGCAGATGGTACAAGTATCTTGAAAGCAGACAGAATAGTACATGTCAATACAATACAATACAAGTATCCCAAAAAGAACAAAAGTCCAAAAAGGTATCCCAGTATTGCAAGCCTCAACTTGATCCTATGCTCCCCTGCTCCAAAGACACAGTCAAGAACCTGTACTAGGGCACTTTCACCTATCATCACCTGTAACCGTATAATTTGTTTGGGTCCATGAGGATTCCCAAATAGGGTGTGAGATAAACATCCCAATAGGCAACCACCCAGGTCTATACAGTTCTAACAACAATTATACAAAAGTGCTTTCAAGTGTAAACAACCAGTAAAGTAAGTGCATATGCCCATGGCATAAGTATAATATAATAAGTAATACTGAACAACCCTCAAGGATACCTACAAAATAGATTCATCTCTTAACAAGTCAATTATAATAAAGTAAACAAGAATATCACATGGCCATGCTGTACATCCATTTGTATCACGAAACCACTACCACACTATATAGACAAGTCAAGTGGCACACGATCACGCTCTATAGTAAAATTAAATATCCCACGACCACATTGTATAGTGAAGTGTAGACCGCAAGAGCTGAATCCAAGGCATCATCAGACCAAGGAATCCATGTAAACTATCTAGACCATAGAGGGATAGATCCAATGAGCTTGTCCGAGACATCCTATTGAGTCCCATGGGTGTCCCTGGTGGAAACTTAGTTAGGCACTGGTTGGGATCCTAGAAGAATAACAATAGAAATTCCTACGCGATCCCAATCAAGCTAGACCCACGGGGTAGCAAGGCCCGAGGCATCCCATGGAATCAAGACCCAAGGGGTAGAGTCAACCCAAGGCATCCTTTACCGCATTTCAAATTCATTCATTCAAACATTCAATTTAAACATTCAATTTTAATCAAACGTTCCTTGTGAGTATACCCACTCACATCAACCTGCACAATACATGAGTATACCCACTCATGTGAACCATTTATCAAAATAAGAATATGGGTATACCCTCCCATATAAAACATTTAACATGCCAAACTATCAAAATAGACAAGGTATAACATGATATTCATTAATAAATGGGGTAATACATCTTATAATCAGGTTATTAAAGCTATAAAGGCATTAATAAGCTTCCTCTAACTAGAAAAGCACAAGCACACACCCCTTGGGTAGTTTAAATAGGAATAAACAACATATTTCATTAAGGTGAACCCCTTGGGTGACCTTTAAATGAGAAAAGAGTGTCAACTCACCTAAACAGAACCTATGGGCATCCTCACTAGGTCCGACTAAGCCTACGACAAGAAACTCGCTCAAGAACGAGGCCTCACTGGAAATTCTAACGGGCGACATATCAACTGAATGCCGAAAAGCTCAAGAAAATCCAAAAGAAATTATAGACCACCTACCTCACCTCAGTAGTAGATATCTCATCCAGTATCAAGTCCTGATTCATCCTAGTTTGGAAGGAATATGAAGAATGGATGAAGAATGAGATATTAGGGCATATGAGACTAAATACAAATATCACAAACATTGTTCCAAATAATCAATAACAACTAAAACAGAATTGATTACTTACCGATGCAGTTCCAACATGACTGACGGTGCTTGAATCAGAGTCTGGATGACTTTAATATTATAAAAACTAGTTTAGATGGGTTTTGGATTCAAAAACGAGAGAAAATTTTTTTTCCATCAAAAAGTTAATCTACTACCCATTTTATAAAAAAACCCATTGGGAAAGTACACATTGTGGTCCTCAAGTACACAGAGTTTACACCCCTTTTATTTTTTATGATCCATACTAGATACACATCGTGATGGGCCATTACACGACATGTAGACCAAGCACACAATGTGTACCTAGCTTGCAACCATATTTCATCCTTTTTTCCCCTTTATTTCTAAAAAACACTCAATCGGCCTACGGCTCAGCTTAGGGTCAACTCCAAAAAGGAAATAAAACACATTTAACCTAAAAATAAATATCTGTACTTCAAGAAAAACCCAAGATCTTACAATTATCTTTCCTTATCCCATGTTATGAAGAAATGTATTATTTATGGTATGTCTAAGAAGGGTTATAGTTATGAAAAATAAAGTGGGAGATGATTTAGTTCACTTATGAACTAGTTGTTTATGTGTCCATGTTTCTAAATGAACTAGACCTAGATGATTATGGAATGGATCATTATGTTATGTAATGAATATTCATCTATTATGATGTAATATCTATGTATAAAAAGTATTGGTCACTATAGGAATCACATGGCCACAAAGTGTTTGTGACAATGAAAGATCAGTGCCTCCCTCCATAAATGACTTACAGTCATGAAGAAATCATGCGACTATATATGAATCTCATTAGCCTATCGAAAATGAATTCAATTCATGAAGGAATCATACTACCATGAAATAATCTCTTCATCTCTCTACAAATGAATTCCATTCATGAAGGAATGTTCATGTTCAAATATTCCACATAATCACAAGGCATCACTCTTTCATGGATGTAAACGATGATTGTTCATGAATGTTTGATTTGAATTGAAAATAAGGCTTTATGATAATGAATGATTCCTTCATAAATAACTAATTTAATTGATGAACCACTAGGCTCCTTCATGAAAATATCCCTTTTGTCATTTTTTTCTTCATGCTAAAATGGTTTCCATGTTAACACATCCATAAATTTTGATCCATAAGTCCATTTGGGCTCCACGAGAATTCAAATTGAAGCTTTTGAAATTAAAAATACCCCTAGATACCAGGTTTTCTTATAGTAGGTGTTTTCTAATGCCAACATATTTTAATGTATCTTTTATTTTTTTTTTAACAAAATATATTAAAACCCTTAACCCATTCTTTATTTTATATAATTATATATATGAATATTTACAAGTAAATTTTCATAGAGTTTTTTTTTGAAATTATTATTATTTTTTATTTTTTTTTGGTCAAATATATTTAATATTTGACTATTAGTGTATTTTTTATTATTTTAAATAATTAATTCTAAAAATGTAATCTAAAAACTCACTATATCCTTCCTATTATATGGGAGGGGGCCTTAAAATCCATTCCTAAGTTTTGATGTGTGATTCATGATTCATTTTACAACATTGAAATAACAATATATTATTAATATTAACACATTATTAATAATTCATAGTTAATACTAATACATTATTAATTGTTAATAATATTTAATAATAATGTAAAAAATAATAAATCATGACAAATAATAATAATAATATAATTTAAAATAATTAACAATGTAATTTTTAGTGTAATTGATATTAAATAATATGATAATTATAAAAAATGATTAATAATGTTATTATTAGTAATTAATGATGTAATTAACAATGATTTATAATGTAATTAATAATTATTTATAATAAAACTAATAAATATTAATTATGTAATTAAAAATGATTAATAACATAATTATTAATAGTTAATAATAGATAATTATTAGTTGTTAATAATGTAATTAATAATTAATAAATTTAATAAAAAAAATAATTAATAATTAATAGTATTTATTTATAATTAATAATTTTTAACCAATTAATTACATTATTAATAATAAATAATTAATATTATAATAAGTAATAATTTTTAATATGATTATTAATAATTTATTATATGAAATATTAATTAATAGTTTTTTAAAAGTTAATAATTAATAATGTTATCAATAATAAGTAATAATTAATAAATAATAATATAATTAAAAATATAAGAAATAATAATAGAAAATATTATTATTAATTAAGGATGTTATTAATAATAATTAATAATAATTAATAATATAATTTTTTAATTAATAATTAATAACATTACTAATGATTATTATCAACATTATTAATTATTAAAAACACAATTAATTATTAATTATTAATAACATTGTCAATTATTATTAAAAGAATTATTAATTATTAATAATTAATTACTAATTATGAATAATTCCATTATTAATTACTAATTATGGATAATTCCATTATTAATTACCAATAGTTACATTATTAATTAAATTAGTAGTAATTATTAAATTTTATTAATAACATTATTAGTTATTTGAAATTATTTTCAATAATTAGTATTATGAAGGTTTTTGGATATCCCTGTTGGGTAAGTCAGGCCCTGAGGCTTCTCTCAGTGAAGTCCCTACAGTGATGCAAGATATCCAACATTATGACACTCTCGTTAATGATGATTCTTCATCCCTAAAGCTCAAACTCCCTTTTCTTCCCTTATCTCAATACAAGGTTGACCAAAAGTGTCTTTCACTAAAGATAAGGTGTAACGCCCACAGTGAGGTTAACTCGAATAGCTAACTAGGCCACTACATAACCTCTGGTGTGTTTCCCTATGCTCTTAAGGCTGTTGACTAATAGCAAGGTCCCGATTAAACCACATAGAGAGACTAAAAATTTCATATCATTTCATCTAACGAATGATAAATATCATAAACATTTGTTACATGTATAACATCAAAGCTCAATAGTGAATTTACAAAGTAATAAATATCATGTACATAAACATCCACTGTAATATAACATATGATACTTGTGTAGGTCTTATAGTCATATGTCAATGCAAGATCACTCTATGGGATGATCATATGTTGTGCAAGAGAAAATAAACTAGTAAGGAGACCTAATACACTATCCTTAACCATTCCTCAAACCTTTCTCAGAATCCCCACTAAGCTCCTCTGACATACTCACCTATACTAGGGTTCATTTCCAAACCTACATACCAAACATATGATTTTCACATCCAACAAGGTTCATGCGTAGGCTGTGAGCTTAAAAATTAGTATCCCATCACCAATATTATCCCTAATAATAACCAATATAAATGTGTATGCATGTATTGAATTAAATGAAAATTGAAAACATCCCATGCATACATCCATTAAACCATTAGGTACTCAAAACTTTACCCGATAGATGACTCAAACCTACTTTTTAAAGTGTCATTTTAGGACTTGAATAAGTCAAACATAACCCAGTGGGATGGTGAAGCATCCTCCCACAAGCACATACTCTATAAACCCTTGAATCTGGGTTGGAATAACACCCAAATAATTCATGAACATAAGAAATAAAATTGAGCTTAAATATCACCCAATATTCTATCATTGAACACCTCCCAACACATAGTTGGCAGTACCCCCAATCTTCTCACCTGGTTGGAACCACTCTCAACCCACTCACAACAAAAGGAGAATATGTTGACATTTCACCCAACCTTACAACAGTATAAGTGATATAGTTAGAATAAAATCTAATCCATACAAAATAACTATATAAAATCCAGAATAACATCATTCTCATACATAAAAACCATCTCATTATTATCATAACATCCAACCCTTAAACAAGAAAAATATCATAGTTTTTATAAATTCCAACCCATGAAAATAGCATATCATAGTTGGAATAACATCCAAATAAAATATTATAACCCATCATTGGGTTATAATAACTTCCAACCTTTATAAAATAACACATATCTCCATTGTAATAGTGTCTAACCTGTAATCTCAATTGCTCACAAAGGGAAAATACACTCCACCAGGAAACCCATCATAGGTGGAAGTGCATATCACTTGGAAATACCTCTCAGGGGAAGTGAATTCCACCTAGAGACACCTCTCAGTGGGTAGTGTGCCTCTCATTTAGATTCCCATAATAAAGGTAAGAGTGTCCCTTGTAGATGTACTCTATTGTTGGAACTCAAATTTTAAAAATGGAAAATTTCCACTATACCTTGAAAATAGTGAACCCATGGGGAAAATATGTTGGTTAGACACCCAGATCCTCTAATATATTCTTATTTAACACATGAATACCTTACCAAAATCACATCACATTCCCTATCCATATTAAATCCATTCCATACTACATGTCCAGGCCTGATCTGCACTCGTGTCAAATTCCCTTTTTAAAGAGATTGTAACCTAAGTGATTAACTGATATTACTTAGGATCCCAAATCTTGATGGTAATATAAGTACCCTTAGAAACCAAATTTCCACACCTAGTATGATTAAGGAGAAGCCAAGAAGCACTTGATCATAAATAATCTATTCCAATATCCTCTAAGCTCTCATTTAGGTGAGTTTTGAATACAAATTATGGGGAAAATAAAGGAAGTGAAGGGTATTTATGTATTTTAATAGGTACAACCATTAAAAGACCACTTCACTGAGGTCATCATCAAGACTAGGGTGAAAGATACTCTTTAATAGGTTCATCCAAGAGAAAAATACATGACATCAATGAACCCCATCTATCCTAAAATGGGTGTGCCCTAGTATTCTTGAAAAGATTATACCCAGATCTTAGAGAATAACTAAATTATAACTCATTTACTCAAGTATATGGGGTATATGGTAATTCCACCCCGATCCCTCCTTCACACAGAGCTCAATCCCCCCCACCCTAAGAGGATTTGTGCCCAAGACTTCTTGAAGTGAACACATCTATCACTTAGAGACTACCTAACTAAGATCCCATTCACTCATGTCTCTTCCGAAGAAGGGAATTGAAGCTCAAAGACCTCCTTCACTTGGTTCTCTAACACCATAAGAGAATTCATGCCCTAGTCCCCCCAAAGGGCCCACAACAAGGTCATATAACTATATTCACCATTAACCTAGGTCACTTACCTAGAATCCTATTCACCTAGGTCATCTACCTAGGCTCTCCATTCACCCAGTTTATCTACCTAGGTGACCATTTGTCTAGGTATGATCCATGACCTCCTAAAATACATGGATAGGTTAGGAATAATATATTTCTCCCCTTATATAATGTATTTCTTTGATTATGTGGATTAAGCCTCTCATGAGAGATTTTTCTTTGGGTTTTCCCTAACTGATAGGACCCTCAGGGTGTTAATGATCATGTATTCTCTTAATAATTATAATAATTATCTTTAGGATACTATAGATCCCCCAACTAATGATTCTCATCCTAGATACCCAAGAAAAATTTCACAGCCATTGAGTATCTATCCAAGATTCTTGGGTCCACTCAAAAATCCAAGGATGCATATAAGCCTCTTATTAAGTGTGAGCCCCAAACTTTATTCATTGGTCTATATTACCCATGAGTATAGTCTTACTTATTTATATCTATATCAATATCCTTAGGGAATACATGTTTATATAGGCCTCTTATTAGGTGAAAGCTTCGACCTTTCCTCATTGGGCCATATTCCCCATGAGCCCAGTCTTCTGACCCATATAGTTATCAATATATTGGGTGAGGAGATGCACATATAGGCTTTCTCTTTGGTGTAAACCTCAACATTTATTTATTAGTATATATTACACATTATTCCACTCTTGATTCCTCATCTATTTATCAATATACATAGGGGATACATACATATATGGTCCTCCTATTAGAAATAAGCCCCAAAATTTCCTCATTTGGATATATTCCCCATGAGTTTATTCTCATTATATAATATAGTTATCAATAGATAGGGTAAAGACATGAACATATGTGCCTCCTATTAGGTGTAAGACCTATGTTTCCTGATTGGTCCAAATTCTCTACGAGTTTAGTCTTCCTTACACATCTAGTTACCAACATACAAGGGGTAGATATGTATATGGTCCTTCTATTTGGTATAAGTCCCAAAATTTCCTCATTGGGAAATATTCCCCATGAGTCATGTATTCTTTCCTCATCTAGTTATTAATAAACATGGGGTAGACACACATATGGGCTTCCTATTAGGTGTAATATCCAACCATTCCTCATTGAGGTATATTCTCTATGAGTCTAATATTCCTATCTCATATAGTTATTAATAGAAAGGGGGAATACATGCATATTTGGGCCTTCTATTAGGTGTTGACCCTAGACAATTCTCATTAGGTTATATCCCCCATGAGTTCAGTCTTCACGTCTTACCTATTTATCAATAGATAGGGGGAGACATGCACATACAAGCCTCCTACAAGGTTTATTCTCCGAACATGTCCTCATTGATGATCTCATATTGATTCCGCATTGATGATCCCCAATAATATAGGCTCTATTACTTGGTGCAAGCCTCAACCAAGACCTATGTATTCTAGTTACTAATAGATATGATAAACCATAAAGGACTATCTGTGTGAAATTCCAACACTACCCATCACTATGAACCTTAATCTAAGTAGTCCTAGTTGTATGACTTTAAAATTCATAGAATATAGTCCATTATACATAATTCTATTCTATTTGGAATAAGTCCTAAAAGAATAACCTTAAAAATCACTTCAATAGGTCTAAGGTGAATGACCTTTAAATGCATTTCAGTTAGTCATGGATAAATGAACTTAAAAGGACCAATATAGTCTTTATCACATGTCCTTAAAAGGTACAACATGTCTTGTTAAGTGGTATTAAAATACATGGGTTCTATTTACCTTTATAGGGATATATAGGAAGCCCATATCGTGGTACTGGTCATAATTATATAAAACATACTTCCTCCCTAGACGGTGATAAATTATAGTGTACCTAGTTGTGTGTCTTTAAACTATAGTATAATCAACTAGTAGTATATAGATGAAGAACCACTAATACATAATTTTTTTTACATCGAGTCATGGAAATGACCGATCACTCTCATGAATAAGGTAAAAAATATTATTATTAGAAATAATTTTAGGAATACATCTTAAATATGTAAGTGTCCTAGACTAGGTGATAAAAACATTGAGGGATGATTAAAATCCCCATCCTCTCATTCAACATGAAATCCAAGGTGTTGCTGGTATATCATAAGACCACATGAATGTGGAATACATTCCACACTAACTAAAAACATACAGAAAGAGTGTGCATTGGAACAAAATGGAAAACCTGATGCGAAATCCTTTACTCATGGGAGAGATAAATTACTTATGTGTATTTCTTATGATGATTCAATAATGGGTTTGATGTTTTTCGTTCCCCCTTAAAGATCTTTAGGATCTCCCATGATAACCAAATAACCTCATCAAATGCACTATAACATGTCAATCCCTCTAGAAAGACTAATGGAAACTACAAGGGACTTAAATATGCTGCACACCATCAGTCAAGAAATTAAACATATGCCTCAACTATAATTAAGGATGTGTCCCTGAGGACTAGTTGCATGATATCAACAAATAACAACCTAAAATGTTAGGTGGTCAATGATTTAATATAATAGTATCATCTCAATGTACATATCCTAACTTTAGAGGTGGTTCATGATATATACTAGGAGATAAATCCCTATAGGCTATCATATCAATGACGGGGAAAAAAGAATAAAGTAACACATGTTTACATATCCAAATAATTTAGGATTCAATCCTTGGTTCATAGAAACACATGCCTCCCTTACCATAAGGATATAGATGATTACATTGACATCATCCCCACTATTGTTTATGAGCTTCCCAAGAGGTATCATGTTATTTTTCGCTGTCTCCAACACCACATGACCCCATTTTCTCAGGAATATGCCTCAAAGATCACCTCAAAGATCCAAATCCATGTTTTCTAGACTAGGAATTCCATGAGGAGGGCCCACTAAATATTGATGGATATTGAAGCTCATGATTAGAATCATATCCCTATTCATTCCCATGATGTTTTTTGTCATATACTAATATAAGAGGATCAAGCTCATATCCATATTCCCATTAATAATCAAGAAGTTTATTGGCATATTATGATGGAAACCTAGGATCAGGATCATTTCTCCATTCGTATCAATATCCATGAAGGCCATCAATATATCCCAATGGATATCAAGGAGTTGCCTATGAGGGATCCCACTCATTCATAGAAGAATGATCTTATCCTTTTCATTATTAACATCTATGAGGTCTATTAGAATATCCCAACGGTATAAGAGAAAGATCATATCCCTATTCTCCTCAATACTCTAAAATTTCATCAGTATATTCCAATATAAACCCAATATAATGCTAATATCCTCATACTATTGAATATCTATGAATACTATCATCATATTCAGATGAAAATCAAGTAGCTAGCTTGTAGGGATCCCACTCATTCACAGGATTAGGTTCATATCCCTATTCTCCTAAATACTTAGAAATTTCATCAGTTTATTTCTATGGAAATCCAAGAGATGGCTCTATCCATGTTATTGTTAATATTTATTAAGGTCATTGACATATTCTAATGAAAACTGAGGATCCACCTAGGAGGGATCCAACTCATTCATGTGAGTAGAATCATATTCCTATACCTATCAATATATATAAACGTCATCAAAATATTGACGGTAAATAAGTGGGATCATATTTTTGTTCCCATAAAAATTCATGAAACCCATTAGAATATCTCTATGAAATTGGAGGAGCCACCTAATTGTTCCCCCACTCATGAATAATATCAGGCTCACATACCTAGACCTATAAACATCTTTGAATCCCACCAACATATATCAACAACACCCGAGTAGGTTTATATCTCTGTTCCTTTCAATACTTAGGAAGTTTATCAATATATTCTGATGAAAACCCTAGAACAGGGTCATATCTCCATTATCATAAATACCTATAAATTATATAAACACATCCTTAAATCAATTAAAGGGTTTCCTAGGAGGTATCCCACCCATAAAGGTTTCTTTCTATACTACATGATCCCGATCATGATCAAGGTTACAACCCTGATCGATCAGTGTAGAATTTATAGAAGGAGATCTTTCTAAGGGAAATATTTAATCCAAAAGTAGGATTATATTCCTACCCCCATCAGAACTTACATCACTTAGGATCATTGGAATATTCCTATATTTTTATAAGGATCATCTAGATCTTAATTAATAGAAAAAGGAAACTATGGTCATGGAGTTACTCCCTATGATACCTTTATCAATAACTTTGGAGGCCCTCCCAGATAATCCATCCTAGAGGATCTCCATGAAACATTGAATAAATTAAAAAAAAGTTCCTATCCATGAAATTTTAATGATAATTTATGGAGGTCCTCTATATGGTGTCTACTTTGAAGGTCCTCTTTGCAACATAAAGATAAACTAGTATGGAGTTACTCCCATTTACAACTCATCAACAACTGGTAAACATAGAGGCCTTCCCCTTGATAATGAAGCTATGAACATTGGAGGTACTCCCTAGGTTATACATTGAATAGATGATCCATATGATAATTAAAATAGTTTATGTGAAGGTCCTACCCTTGACTATGAATCTGAAATCAAATAGTTCTCATTGTAAAGGCCCTCATCATAGCGATTCATATTCTTAACATAAAGGTATAATCTGTGTCAAATATGCTCAAAATCTTCCCTCATAGTAAGATTCACATGAGAAGTAAAATATGACTATGTTTGGATCCTCAACATTGGTCAATGATATATCATTCTAGTCAAAAGATAGTCCAAGATGATGATCATCATATGCGCCTCCCAAGAACTAGGTAACCTTTGATACAACTGAGGATGTTCTGAATGACCTTACTACTCTTGAAAAATTAGTGGAGAAACAACCTTTATGGCCAAATTAGGTTAAATAACCCTTTTCATAGTATAAAGATAATTCCATGATTATATATAAGGAAATAGATATAGATTGAATAACAATCATTTTCTAGCACATTTATGCTCCCCAGTATTACATTCCAGAGGCACTAAAAAAGGAATGAACACCACACATTCATTGTAACTTGTGAGTGACTCTATATCATCTAAATACCATATAATTTTATTATATAGAGTATAATAACCATATCAAGGTGATAAATGAGTTTCTTTTTTTGTTGATCTAACCACATTTTTTAGTGGAATAGAACCCAAAGTCAAGGAAATAACATGAGTGTATCCAACATGCCTAGCTCAATGGTATGAATTTACTTCACCAGATAATCTTTAAAATTCTATCTAGTGTGAGTATTAGAGGTTCAGGTGAATATAGAGCTCAAAAATTTACTCCACTCACTGAAAAACAAGTTTCATCAAAGAATGTAGCTTGAAACATTATCACTTTATAAAAATATCATGTTTAGGATATCCATATTCTAGTTGGTCTATCCAAAAAAGACCCATAATCCAAAAATCTTAGAAATAATGTGATCGGTGGGATAGATCCATTTATTGGATCATGTATCTAGTGGCTAAGAAGGTAAAACAAGAATCTCATTTGAGGAAAACAAAACCTATAATTACGAAATGATCCTTGATAGTGAGTATCTCTCACCCTAATAAGGAGTCACATCTAGAACATGATAGGACATAAGACTGAATGTTTAAAAAGGAAATAATGGAATATTCCTTAGCTACATTATAGGACCAATACCAACCCATAGGGATGGGGTAATTTTTATTACCACATCCACCCCCAGAATGATCAAATATAAATCGAGGAAAGTTCACGATGGTGGAATATTTTAATCAATTATAGGATATATTACTGGGATCATTATTACCCATTTATCTAAGGAATACAGTATTTTTATGACTGGGAGTGGGTATATAGGAAATAAGTACATCATTTTCTCTACTTCAAGATCCACCTCCCTCATTAAGAGTAGTTTCAGTAAAATATATTGGGGTATCTCCCAAGATTACCATATATAAACTAATTCTGGGGGATTATCAAGTTGAGAAAGTGAAAACTTGTAGGGCCTATAAGTTAAAGTGATTCACCAAGAAAACAAATGTCAATGAGGATCATGATCTATTCCTAAAAGGATATTTAGAAGACAAAAATATCTTGTTAATATGATCTGGATGAGTATATGATCCCCATTTCACAATTCACGTTGACTATTGTTGGAGTCATCCCCATAGATAACATTGAGCATGACCCCAAAATAAAGGAATATGGTAAGGAATAATCCATTTAAAATATATTTTACCTTAAAATTTATGAAGAAGGCATGTGTACCGGTCATTAGAGGTGGACTCATTACTTGTGAGATCCTTTGAACATCTCGGTACTACCTACTTGGTGATATTTAACCAAGGATAAATGGAAAATAATAGAAATATCACACCCACCACCAGAAGATACTCATCTCTCTCCACTAAGGAGATGATTTCTCAAAATGAAGTTTAATTATAGAATCTAAAGATAATCAACACCAAATTACTTAGATTCAATATTACTATTGAGTACAACTTCCATGCTAAGTGTGATATCTATCATCTAGTAGAACACTTTTAATAAGATGGAAATACTCAACCATTAAGAGAAGTTTCCAGTCATTTGGATAAGTTGATGCTTGGACAACTAGTCTATTTGAATCTAGTGGCTACAAAATATCAGGAATTCCCTTAATTATTCTCGAAACTACCACCATTTCAAATGTGTTAACCCAATATAACTAAATATATCAATGAAAAATAGACATAGGTGAGCCAACCATATCAGTCTATGCTAACTACATTCACTAGAGATCCACCTAGGTGGTAGTCCCAGCATAAACCCTTAACTTAAATAAGACCCTTAGCACTAGAATGGAATCCATTGAATGGTGACATGTGCTAGTGCAGCTAGAGAGGAAACCTTAGCTGGAGTGTGTGGACTTGAATCATCCACCACCCAACTTATGAAATTACACATTATCAATATTTAATGGCCTCAAAGATTAAAAAAAACACCCCAATCACTTTTCATCTGGAAGCGGCCCCTTATTGGGAAATCTAAAACAATAATATCTCACAAAGATTAGGTGTTTTATACAAACCCCATAAGGACCAAAATTCATATGGTATAACAATTTACTATCTGGATCTATCTCTAACTTAAATATCACCAATGATAGTTCCTTCACCATTTAAGCTACAAATTAAGGAAGAAAATAACCATCAACCTCTAAAATTATAAACAATGTGAGAATAAGAGAGTCTATAACTTCATTTATAGGTGGAAAGGTTTAACCTATTCATTGAATATGTGACCTATCTAAGATAAGTTATTATATATATGTATATAAAATCTCCATGATGATTTTCAAAATATTCTCATTTCCTTGAAGCACCCTAGTAGTTTCTAAGAGTTTTGAAGACATAACACAATGACTGGAGGATGATATTTGATATTCCAAATCCAATTATGATCCAAATCCATGAACACAAGGGAAAAAATTTTGTATAGCAGTGACAATGAATGTTTTGATCAATCTGATGTCAATACCAACTACAACCCCTAAGCCTGATTAATATCATGCTATGAATTCTCCTACAAAACCACTTCAATAATAAATCCCTCATTAGGATGGAAATAAGAAGAATAATCACATGAAATTTGAGGACAAGAAGAATATAGTTTATTCATTTTGAAAAGAAAAAGTTTTGAGATATTTTATTAATACTAGGAGTATAGATTGGTTAAAATACTAGATTTAAAAATTCCAAATAAATCTAGTTTCAATGATCACCTCGATTAACGCACTTTCAACTAAATACTAGGGAATAATATCCAAGAATTATTCATATTCAAGGATATACTCTAAAATATGGTTGAATCTATAAAAGTAAGGTAAAACCCTATCATATGTAATATGTATCTCTACTGATCCACCAGAAGGAAAGGATGAGTGGTAAGAATCCCCAAATAGACGTACATAAAAATTTAATAACTAGATGAGTATGAAATTGACCATCCAAGGACATTCCATATTCAGGGTGAAACTAAACTGATAAATTGTAACCCCAATTCCCTTTGCAATAATAGTGATGAAATCTAAATCATCACAACCTTCCAAGAGTTTGTGTAGTCAATGTATATGAAAAAAGGCATATGAGGAAGATAAAATTTTAATATAAAATCCAGTTCATACTATTTTGGATTTATTACCCACATCATTGGGAGTATGGTCACCTCCCCACCAAATGGATCCCTCATCTAATGAGGAGTCACAATATGGCCATGTCAATGTCATCCATCTGAATGACCCCTTTGTTGATGAAAATGAAGACTCATATGAGACCAAGATCCTCATAGATAATCAAGAAAGAGGTTATAGAGGTTGGGGAAGATAAGGTAAAAATAGATAGTAATGGTCAAGAGTCTTTTTTTAGAAGCTATATATGGAGTCAAAATCCAGAGACCAAAACTCCAATGAGATCAACATGAATATTGATATGGTCCTAAATCCTACAGGGATCATTAAAAATTTATTATGTTGGAAGAAAAAATAGAAAAAAATTATATTTTCCCATCAATATCAAAATTTTGAATGATAATTTATACCTACCCATAGAAGGAGAGGATTCTACCTAGTTATATTCAAGGAAGGGAGTTGCCGATACATTCAGATTTGACCCTTGTTCCCCAAGAAAGGGAGAAACCCCATGCCAAGATACAAAGAACCTTGGCTAAAAAATATGAAATTTTGAAGGAAATCACTATCATAATAGATAGGATATCAATATTTTATTTCATTTATCTTTAAATAAAGGTAAATGAATCCCTTATCGAGGCCTTTTTAATCCCACACGAGTTTGAGAATGAAGTTGTTGTAGCCAAGATGCATCATGCTGTGACTATCACCATTGAAAGCCACACATTCATTTTTTTTCATAGAATAAGATAAGAAATATTCCATACATGGAAAAAACAAGAGATTATATATATATTTAAATATCGACAATATCAATATCTATGAGCCATAGTTGATAATTTCTTAGGGATCAAACTCATCCTGATCTATACCCTATGATGTATGAGCCATAACGAGGCAAACCTATCTCCCTCCCAACCTAAAATTTAGGGTTATAAAAATAGAGAAAAAAATCCCCTTAATAGGATAAATTGAGCATCCAATTTAGAGGCCTCATTTCTGAATCTAAATTCTTGGTGGTCTTCCAAGACACAACTTTCAATGTCTTATAGGGAAAGACATGGCTCTACATGGATGTATTAGTAAACTTTTCATATAAAAAGTTCTTAAAATACTCTATTGAAATTAAATTTATGGAAATTAATGTTGATAACTCTCCTTTGAGTCTAATTAATTTCATTACATAGATGGTAGATACTACAAAAATGAAGGGAAGTAGCTGATGAAGAAAATGGTCATTTATCACTAGGGTGAATATTTTTAGAAAACCTTCGATGATATCAAGTAATATATTTTGATCTATTGGTCTTGATTCCACCCATATAATTTTATCCCCTCATCCTTTATGTTTCAACCCTGTAATTATCTCTTGGAACCATACTTTATTAGAATAATGATACAAACAAAGAGAATTGTAACACCCTAAGATTTTAAAATATGAACATCATATCTAATAGCGTGAATGACATGAACCACCAAGTATAGAAGGGAGTATAACATCCTAAAAATATAAAATATATTTAAAATATTAAAAAATTAAGTTTATGATATAGATTTTAATTAATAAAACACTGAGTTTATCTTGTGGTACACGCAACAATGACTTTCTTTGATGGCTTGTGTTATACGTATGACCGAGTTTTACCAAATATTATTAATATTATTATTTAAAATGAAAATTATCTCCTATATATTAAATTTTAATTTATGAATAAGATTAAATAATGTATGAAAATATATGGTTGAATTCATTGGATACCAATTAATTAAAAATTAATATAAAAAACCAATTGAATATAAAGGAAATGTTTTTATAAAAAAACATTTTTATGTGCCAAAGGAATTTTATCTTAATAAATTAATTTAATTAATATTATTAGATGATATTAATTAAATTTATATATTATATATTCAATAAAATGTTTTTAAATTCATCTAATATATTTTATCGGCTTAAAATAAGAACAAATCCAATTTTACGTATAAAAAATAGTATTTTTCTAAAGATAGTTTTTCCTCCTTTTAGTGACACACTTGTTTTAAAACTAAATTTTGAAACTTTTATAAATTTAATTTGACAAAATAAAATTATTTTTTTAAATCATAATGTCAAAATTATCTTAGAGTTAATTTTTGGTATTTTTCTGTGAAGTTTCATTTTTTGATGAATAATAAAAATTTCTAAATTTTAACTAAACACAATATTTTCATCTAAATAATTTATAATGTTAACTTATATTTTTAATTTATTTTAAAGTTTAATTATTTCAATTATACACCTATTAATTCAATTTAGTTCATTTTAATCATTTTTATATTTAATTTAGATATAAAAACTTAGTAACCTTTTGAACATTTTAACTTTAAAAACCCGCCTTCTCATCCCGTCTGTGGGATTAATTTTAAATTAATTTATTCTACTTATGTGTTTTGAATTTGGAAAAATGGATTCCATGTTTGGAATATTAATAATTAATAATTTATAATAATTTCTTCTTAATTTTTGATCAAAATAATTATTGAAAATAGTTAAAATTAATCACAACAATTAAAAGGAAAACAAGTTTATCAAGGGACCAAACATTAAAATTAAGTGGGAAAATGATGTAGAAACTTGTAAAGAACCCACCTTTTGTAAATATTAAGACACTTAACACCTTAGGATAAATTTTTTATGAGTTATTCATATACTATTCGATGAAGGTGACCCATATAATAAGTAAAGTAAAGAAAAAGATAAAAATGATTCCTTTCTTACATTTAATTTCTATAAAGCATTGGGATTGGGGAAAATATAAAATATGTTCTATTTTGCATATAATTTTAAAATATAAATGAGTTTCTTCAATAATGATATTTTAGTTTAAATTTTTAGAGATTAATTAATTACTTTAAATACTTAAGAAACTCTAACACAATAATTATTTAGTTAATAATTAACTAAAATAAATGAAACTAAAAGTATTAAAAGTGAATTAAATTTAATAAATTATTATCTAAAATTAATTTTTTATATTATTAAATCAAGTTACACTTGTTTTTAAATAATATATTCTAACTCCATCATTTTATTAATATTTATAAATTCGAATTAGTTAAATAATGTCAAAATTGACCTTAATGTTATTTTATATTTTATTAATTGTATTAAAATTACTGAAAATCCTATATTCTACAAAGTGATTTTTAAATGTTAATAAATAAAAAATATGGTCTATTAATGGAACAATTGACATTTTATAATGAAAATATTGATTCCTAAATAGTAAAAACTTTGTTAGTACGGTTAGGGTTAAAGCATCCTTTTTGCATACTACATGCGATTTTGTTAAAATTAATTTCAAACACAAATGAGTTTTTTATTTTATAAATTAGATATAATATTTAGAATCAATGGGTATAAAATATCTAATAATCCTCACTTTAGTTTAGTATTAATGAAGAAATTACTTTAGTTAGAAAACTAATCAACATAATGAAAAAAAACAAAATGGTAAAATAAGTAAAGATAGAAGTTAAGGAGAAAAATAATGAAAATGTATTTATTTTTATGTGGTTAAGGAATTTCTAAACCATAATTCCCATAAAATACATTATGTTTCAATTTTAGAGGCACATGAGGTAAATGAGACCTCTAAATAGTGAATACTTTTGGGTGTTTACAAGAATGCCACTCCTCCTCCATTATAAAAGGGTATTCACTCTACCCACTTCTTTAAACCTCCCAAGCCATTTGGATTGACCAAAATCAACCAAAATCACTCCAAAAATTCCCTCCCCCCATAATAGAAGCCTTATTTTGGTTATAAATAAAACCTCACATTTTTTTTCAAATCTAATAAGGATACCCAAAGGAGATGTAATGTTTTTCTAAAAGCATTTTTTATTTTATTTCCTTCTCCACCTCCTTAAATTATTTTTATATAATTATTATATAAAAAAATAAGTATCTTGAATATAATAATATTTTTTAATGTTAAATTTAATACCTAAAACTTTAAACACTTCCATGAAATGGGTAATGAAATCATCATTCGTGTATACGACAGACAACCGCCTCTCGAACCGATGTCGTCTATTTTTCCATTACCCCATTTCAAGGTTGGTAATAATGACAAGAATATAGTTTATATATGATATATATGATGTTTATGATATTATTATTCTTCTTATTTAATTATCATATCACACATACCTTCATTATTACCATTTTGTGCGAATACGATAATATTGCTTGTGTGTACGACAGACTATCGCCTCACGAAGCGATGCGATTCGTTCATACTTTACATGGAATGAATTAATGATTAGTTTAATAAAAATATGTGATATATATTACATAATTATGATAATGGATTATAATATACATATATATCATTTAATTTTATTTGTTTCAATATGAAAATAAAATGGAAATAATGTTCATGCATACGTACGACCTACCATCTCCATGAATTGTGTATTTAATTTACTATAAATTTTTTTATGGATTAATATAAATACATATATAATGAATATATATTATATTTAAATCATGTTTTCAATTTTTGAGATTATAAAATCATGATCGACATAAGATAAATAAATAATAATAATTCAAATCATACTCAAAAAACAAGACAATTACACCAGAAATAATGAAAATAATGAAAGATTATTAACAAACGGGTGATATGATGTTATAAAATAATAATATACGATATTATAAATAATAATATGGTTCTAGTATAATTTAATAACATTATTAAAACCATTATAAATGAGTTTAAAGATAATTCAACCAAAAGGAAGTGTAAGTCAAGGGATTTCGTCTCAATTTACATTTTATAGAGACTTATTTGTTGTTATGCACCAATTAAATTTTATAAGGTATATATAATTCCTATTTTAAATTTAATACCATGATTCATTCATAATTATTGATGTCTTAAGTTTCAATTTTAATTATTTCATCTAAGGGGATTTGAATTGAAAATTAACAAGTGGTAAAAGTTATTGAACAATCTTACTTTCTTTTGTGATTGTTAGGTTTCTATTGAAGCAATCACTTATTATGATCATTTTTTATTGGTCATTACATATAAATTAATTATCCATATTATTTTATAATTTATATTATTACTTTCTAAACCATATACCTTTTTTACATACGGTGTTTAGTTTGTCAGTTATTTAATTAACTGGGAAAATATTGATAAATTCGTATTTTTTAATTAATATGGATATTTACGATAAGAAATATTGTTCATGAATTAAATAAATTATTTAATATATAAGGAATTATTTTGAACTATATAATTGGGTGGGGCCCAATTAGTGACATCCCCTCAATGGATTAGTAGTCTCATGAGATGAATCAGTTGGCCAAATCCGATGGGTTTTTACCCAGTAGTTCTAAACTGTCTTGAGAATAAATCTTGATGATAAAGGTATCATGTGCTTGGGAAACATGACATCCAATAATTAATAATTTCCTTCATTCAAGATTCATTTATTATTATCCATGATATTTTCACTATGACAAAATCCATAGATACATTTCTTTCTCATCTTATTGATTAAATGATATGTGTGTTTAGTTGTTTACCTTTCCATATTTATTAGGCCTTATCCAATTATTTAAATGGAATGTAAGTTCATTTATTTAAATTTCTATATTTATTATTCATTATTTATTCTTGACAACATTCACTGTACTTAATTCTTACTAAGAATTTGATCTCACCCTTATTTTGTTTCCTTTCCCCATGATACAAAAATGAATTCTTGGAATGAGTTTCAAGGATGCCGAAATTATACATTTATTATGATTTATTTTATTTTCACAATATAATATGGGTATTATGTTGGTAATATGATTTTCAAAAACTGTTAAACTATTTGTTCCTTTGGGATTTGAATCTTGTATCTATGCCAATGTAATAAAGTATGGCACCGGCTTTGGGCTACTAGGTCTAGGGTTGATACAGTCTGTATTAAAGAAATTTTAGTAGAAAAATTGGGAACTAGATTTAGGAAAACATAGATGAGGAAATATAACCCAATAATATAATTTTAGTATAATTATATAAGAACACCCTAGAGTTTTGGTAAGGTAGAGATTATATGGGTCTTTCTTGAAATACATCCCTATTTGGATACTATAAGTTGATGTGGTTCTGGTATAGATGCACCTAGGGATAATAACTCCAAAAAGGGTGCATTAATATTGAATCAAGCATAACTTGGTAGATGAAAAATGGACTTACTGTACAACTATGTTGACACTCCTGGGGGATATTCTTAGCATAAAACATATATTCTTTACAAACCATTATGAAGGATTTGAAAGTAAATATATCCCCAAAGAAACCTTGTTTATGATTATGAGATTAACTTTTGTTAAGTATTTTTATATTATTAGATTATAAATTATGTTTTGAAATGATATGGTATAATATAATGTATGCCATTATTTATAAATTGTTCCTAGAAGAAGGAATGGGAATCACATAAATTCATGTAAACCAAAGGGTAAGAATGATTTTTTCTTTGATGGTTTTAATACATTATTTTTAATGGAAGTAGTATCCTAAACATTCTCATCATATTAGGAAATAATATCATGTTCTAACTATATATAGAAAGAACAATCCATGTATTATAGATTCAAAGGGAAGTAATAGAAAAAGAAGATGATAGAGAAAAAGATGGACAATGGAAAAAATGGAAAGAAGGATTTTTCCACTCATGATAATTGTGGAAGGAAACACCTTGGTATATGATTAAGAGGAAAATGAGTTTTCTTTAAGTGTTTATAAATAGGACACCATGATCATTATTTCATGGGAAATAAAGAATTTTCTGATGTTCAATGCTACAACTATAAGGATACGGGGCACTATGAAAATGAATTCCCTAAGCATCAAAGGAATATACCTCAAAATAATCTAATGGATCATTGGAAAGATTATTCCATTACCAAAAACAAAGTGGAATGATTAATGTGCTTGTGTTTGGATCCAATAATTATATAATTTGAGTATTTTATCAATGAAATCCTGGTTACAAGAATTATTAAGTGTATAAGGATTGTACTGTAGTACTATTTCCTTAAGTATTTGAGAGAATATATTGAACGGTACTAATAAAATTGATTCAGTAGAAAGTTAATTTTTTTTGAAAACACATGGTTGAAGGAAAAATAACCCTTAATATGATCCTAATGTTGGGATAATGATGTTTGGATAAAGAGATGATTGATATGGATTAAGTAAACTAGATTCTAAAAAAAATCTTAGAACATATTAATGATTTGTTAACAAAGTGGGTTATTCATGATAGATTTAACAACATATTTAGATTTAAGAAATATATCCAATAACCTATGTTTTACTTAAGGAATAAGGAATCATTCATATTTTCAATAAGGTTTTATGGTAATTCAATTTATTATCATGTTTCAAAAGAATACATGATCAGGGTATTCACATGTTTCATATGTGATTATTAAGATCCATTTCATGTTGTTTGAGAGATTAATGGTAAGTTCAATCTATAAATTCAGTTAACTTATTTCTAAAGTTTTGGATCCTGATATTCTGTAAGGTTCATAAGGTTAACCATTTATGAAATGGTTTATGTTGAACTTTGGATGAGGTTTTAGAGATTAATTTTTTACTTCACCTTATGAATATTTATGTATATTGGATAACCTGTACTAACCATATATATATATATATATATATATATTTAAAATATTTTGAGACAAACATGAGGACTTCTCACTCCTTTATGGGTCTTACGATCCGTTAAAAGTTTATTTCAATGATTCAGGCATAAAAAATTCATTTTTTGATATTAAATTCCTAGATTAAGGGATGAATTATAAATTATTCAATGAACACCAAGGGATGATATTGTGCTTATGAAATTTAATGAAATCAATTAATTATACCTTCCCATGAAATTTCATCAACTTTAAGAAAATGATCTTGAAAAAAAATGTTATCCTATTATATTCATACCCGATGTATCGAATGGTCATTTAAAGAATCACAGATGTATGGTTTTGATCCCTTTAACTTTCCAATGATCATTAACTTTCTTATAATCAATGAAATTGATCATTTTCCATCATTATTTGGGTTTTTTATCTTATATGTCTATGTTTTTATTTCCCACTTATGTTCTCCTACTCGAAAATCTAGTTATGTGATTATCCCATATGAATTTTGTACTTACCTTTGTCTCTTATTAATATAATGTTTTACCAACCCTTATTAAGATGTTTAATTTCAATAAAGGTGTTTTCAAATATCAAAACCTTGATTACTGATATTAAGTTTAAATTATGATGGCATAATTTATGTATGGTTGAGAGAATGTAATACCCTGAGATTTTAAAATATAAACATCATATTCGATAGTGTGAATGACATGAAACACCAAGAATAGAAGGGAATATAAAATACCAAAACTTTACAATGTATTTAATATCTTAAATAAATTAAATCTATGATATAGCTTGAAATTAAAACAACATTGCGTTTAGTGCATTACACCCAACAATAACTTTCTTCGATGTCTTGCGTTACACATAAGAGCGAGTTTTACCAAATATTATTATTATTAATATTTAAAATGAAATTTATCTCCTATAAATTAAATTGGTGGTTATTAATAGGATTAAATAACTTATGAAAATATTTGATTGAATTCACTAGTTACCAATTAATTATAAATGAATATAAAAAACTTATTGAATATAACGAAAATATTTTTATTAAAAAACCATTTTTATTTTCCAATGGTGTTCTAACTTAATAAATTAAATTAATTAATATCTTTAGATTATCTTAATAAAATTTATATATTATATATTTGATAAAATATTTTGACATTATTTCAATAGATTTGATAGGCATAAGTTAAGAACAAATCACATTTTACACATAGAAGATATGTTTTTCTAAAGATAGTTTTGCCGGATTTTAGTAGAACACTCATTTTAAAAATAAATTTTTACACTTTTATAAATTTTATTTGAAAAAATAAACTTCATTTTTTAAATATTAATGTCAAAATTAACTTATGATAAATTTTTGGTATTTTTCTGAAAAGTTTTATTTTTTGATGAATAGTGAAAAATACTGAATTTTAATTGAAAACTGACTTTTGATCTAAATAGTTTATGATATTAAATTATATTTATAATAGGTTTTAAAGTATAATTAGTTAAATTATAAATATTTTAATACAATTTATTTCATTGGAATTATTTTTACATTGAATCTAGATATAAAAACTTGGTAAAATTTTGAACATGTTCACTTTAGAAACTCGTATTCTCATCCTGTCCATAGGATTAATTTAAAATTAATTTCATCCATTTATGTGTTTTAAATTTGGAAAAAATGGATTTAATATTTTTAATCATAATTATTTATAATTTATAACATGGTAATATTAATTTTTGTACAAAATGATTAGTGTAAACAATTAAAATTAATTACAGTGATTAAGAGGAAAATGAGTTTACCAAGAGACTAAATATTAAACTTAAGGGAAAAAATGACCTATAAAATTATCCAAAACCCATTTTATGGAAATATTTATACCATAAATACCTTAGTTTGTATTGTTTTGAGTTATTGGGATACTATTCCTTGAAAGTGACCCTTATAATAAGTTAATTAAAGAAAAAACAAAAAATATTCTTTTCTTACTTTTAATTTCTATAAAGATTTGGGATTGGGGAGAAATGACACATTTTAAGTTATTTATACCATTTTTACATATAAATGAGTTTTTTATATCATTATAATTTTTTTTAATTTTTTAGAGATGAACTAATTACTTTAAATTCTTAAGAAACGCCAACAAAGTAATTATTTAGTTAATGATTAAGTAAAATAAATGATACCAAAAATATTAAAAGTTAAGAAAATTTAATGAATTATTGTATCCAATTATTTTTTTAGATGATTAAATCTTGTTTAACTATTTTGGAAATAATATATTTTAATTCCATCATTGTATTGATATTTTAAAATTCAAATTAATTAAATAATGTCAAAATTGACATTAATGTTATTTTATATATTATCAAATGATTTAAAATTAATAAAAATTATATATTATAAAAATTTATTTTTAAATGTTAATAAATATAAAATATGGTCTATTTATAGACCAATTAACCTTTTATAATGAACATATTGACCTTTAAATAGTAAAAATTCAGTTAGTACAGTTAGAGTTAAAACAATGTTTTTATGCACTACATGCGCTCTTGTTAAAATTAATTTCCAAAACACATGATATTTTTATTTTATAAATTAGATATAATATTTATAATAATTGGGTATAAATTATTTATTAATTATCACTTTAATTTAGTCTTAAAGAATTAATTACTTTGGTTAGAAAACTTGTTAACATAATGAAAAAACAAAATGGTAAAATAAGGAAACTTATAAGTTAAGGAACAAAAAGATAAAAATGTGTTTATTTTTGTGTTTTAGAGGTTTTTATTGAGAATAATTCAATTAAAATACATTATTTATCAATTTTGGAGGTGCATGAGGTAAGTTAGATGACCCAATAGTGAATACTTTTGGGTATTTAAAAGAATGCCGCTCCTCCTCCATTATAAAATAACATTCACTCTCCCCACTTATTCACACCTCTCACTACATGGATTGAAAAAACTATATGTTGTTCAGAGTAGAATACTCAAGAGGGGTGGGGGGGGGGGAGGTTGAATTGAGTATCTATAAATAATTTCTGTTTAAAAAGGGGTTCTTAAAAATATTTCCCCTTCAAGTTCAATACAACCCAGTTAATCAAAGTAATACAGTTATAAAGGTATGACTGTTTAAATAACTTCTTAGAAGATTGATTATTTCTCAGTAATAATAATAGTTATTAATATTAATTTTGAAACTATTTTACTAAGACAAAGAAATTATAACTTCTTTCCAAGATTAACTATCAAAGTAAGTTTAGTGATTTCTAAATTATACAGTTAAACAGTAAAACATAGAAAACTAAATTAGCATAGCTTATATACAACAAGTGGTTCAGTCTCAAGTCGAGACCTAATCCACTCCACTTGGTGATCACCTTCCACCAAGTAGTTTATATAAATAAACTTGATCCATGCCCTGGATCGGGGTTAACCAATAGTACATGTCCAGGTTGCATAAGGACCTCTTCCATAGTTCTTTATGGGTAAAAACTACCTGGACACACAGGGAACTCTTCTACACTTATCTGTGGGTATACACAAGAGTAAAAGAATGTTTGAGTAAGGATATCTTGTATCCTTCAGTATGATGCAGGAGACAGAGTGCGTTATTATATAGAAACACAAACTGCTTGAAAGTTAATAAAAAGATACACAACAGAGCAGAGTGATTGAGATAGGTTTAGAAGTTCTCTGAGTGTTAGTATTTGCAGCTCTGGACTTTTGAGATGAAGAAGATAAAGAACTCGAGTCCTCATATAGAAAACAGAGTGTCGCACATTAGATAGATTCAACTTGTATTCTTCGTGGTGTTCTTTAGTGTGAAGATGTTCTCAGGATTCTAGTATTCTTTGTGTGTTCTTCAGCAGAATCAGGCTGCATGAGCCAATTCGTAAGAAAGTATTCTGTTGTGACACTCATGCCCACCAGCTTTTTCTTTTTTATCATGTTTTTCCTACAAGCTTTTCTGCCACTTGTTTCCGGGTCACACTACTCTTTTTATCTAGGAGTTCATGTGTTGGAGCCGACAGGTTGCATGTATTCAGCACCTCGTACCTCGTATTGTTCGATGATATGTCTATAAAGAAACATTAATTATGTCAGTGCATTAAAATCTTCAAATATGACCATTAGATATTAAATTGAAAGGCGACAAAATATATTAGGAAATAGTGTCACAGTATGTCATGGAAATGGTTTCTGGATGTCACAGTGTCTTATTCACAGTGTCTCATGGTCACAGTGTCTTTTTCATGGTGTCTAATGGTCATAGTGTCTTGTTCATGATGTCTGATGGTCACGGTGTCTCATGGTCACAGTGTCTGCTTGTTCACGGTGTCTGATTGTCATGGTGTCTGATCTTTCATAGTGTCTGATTTACTTTGCCAGAAATACATAACCAGTGGTAGACTCATGGTGTCTTATACTTTTCAAAATAACTGTATTCAGACTTAAGCAATGATGATCATAGAATGAATTAGACTTAATAATTTTTCAAAGAAGGTATTATAAAAGTAAATCAAGGATAGTATAAAGTAATTAAACTGAATGTAGAGAAATTATGATCTTGAATGGATCTTCTTAAATAATGATAATACTTAAAAAATAATACACATGATTTGATATAATTTATAGGATTTAACCAGCTTGAATAGGATTTGTGATCATTAAAACATGATTAGTACATGAGGATTCCAACAATCTCCCTCTTTTGGATGATCACAAATCATGTAGATTTAAAGTGCATATTTGATTCAACTATAGATATAGAGATAAATGTCTAAAATATAGAGATTATCTCCCTTTTTGGATTATCAAAAAGATGAAATAAGTGAAGTCATGAAAAGTGAACATTTCATTAAAGAAAATAAGATCAAGTACAAACAGAAAGAAGAAAAACAAAAGCAACACCATTCCTATCAAAAATGAGTAATCAATGTTCTTATTCACTGACTGGTCTTCTCTTTTCCTTTCACAGTAGTAGCAGAAGAGGAATACATAGGAGCAGAGGTCGAGGTAGAAGAAGGGAGTGAGGTGGTTAATAGAGAAGGTAAAGTAAGGCCTTCAAAAACAGAGGGAGCCAGAGTAGGAGTAGTAGAAGACCGAGGTAGGTGTTGATCAAGGATCACAGGCCAGATCTAACTCAGAGCTTGGCTGATAGACATAGTAGTAGAAGCTAGGGCAGAGGTGAAGGTAGACAATCCAGGTCTTAGAGGTGCAACCGCAGTAGCAACAATGGCTGTACTCTGTACATGAAGATAGGGCCTCAGAAGCTTAATGAAATCCACAATGATCTCTCCACCATACTGCATGGATTTTTCAAAATCACCCTTGTTTTCTATAAACTTATCCAACAATCGAGTGAACTCTGTGAGCTTTTGGACTTGAGTCTTGAAAGTTTGAGTAATAGGTGGAATCTGCAGATTTTACACAAGATACTTGAAATGATTATTCATGTCAATCTTGGAGAAGATTCTGTTGAAGTAGAAATACAATTTCTTAGAAATATCTTGCTGAGCATCATTTTCAATTTTAGAGTGGATTTGGACCAGGTCAAGAAATCTATCACTGTTATTGATAACTTCATAGAGAGAATCTTTATTGAATCCATTAAGCATAGTCTGAAGCTCTTCGTTGACCACCATTCTGAGCAGATCACTGTCTAAATAGGGTTGAGAGGATTGACTAGAGGCTTTAGAAGCATTGACAGTGGTGGTGAGATATTTTAGTTGATTCAGTACTTTCTAAAGACACCCCGTATACTCTTTAGTGAGTTTTTTAATATTTACAACAAGTTCTCTCATCTCCTTCACAATATATTTGTTCCTTTCGGCGACCTTTTCAGCTAAGGAAGCTAAGTGTGGTTGACTCTCAAAGAAAACATTTTGTGGGGTTTGAGGAACAACATGTTCTGCAGGATGAGAAATAAGATCTAATCTCGAATGCATCTCTTTCTACATATCTTCAATCATACCTCTTAGGGTCTTCACTTCATCACTATGCAGTTTGTTCTCAAATCTTACTTCCTGAATCTCATGAAGCATTTTGGGTTGTATTTTCTAGATAAGTTTCTCAAAAAATAAAGAGGTATACTTCTCACTTAAATGAGTCATAAGAGTAGGTTAGGAATTCATAACATTTTCAACACCAGACAAATGGGTAGCACCAAATTCCTTTAGATCAACCTTACCCACAAAGGATGGTTGTTCTGATGAAGGTTCCGAAACAGGGATTGATACAGTTTCAGGTTCCTTTGCAGGGGCGATATTAGAGACCGATTTCAGCTGGAACAAAGAGGAAAGGTTAAGGCCTTTTGTTGAGACTTGCTGAGAGTCATCCACATCATAGAAACTTGGGAACTTATATCGAGTGCTTACAGGGCTCAGATCAACCAGATTTTGTACTTTGATAGATTTCAGATTTGGGGGTTGCTCCCCCTCAACAGTTGCATCCTTATCAGGACTGATAGGCTTAGGATCTTGATCTAATCACACAAACTCATCTCATAGTTATTCACCCATTTCTTGTCTAGCCAACTGAAAAGCTAGCTCCATACTTTCCTTAGTCAAAATAATGATTTTAGGAATAGATTTTTCCACTGGGAGTTCCTCAAGGTTAGCCTCTTTCATAACTGGTATCTCTTCCACAACAGGTTCTTCCATGGCATTCTAGTCAGTTTCTTTGGCAACATATTCTGTTTCAACCACGGGTTGATCATCTAGATTAACAACATATTTAGGATCAAGGACCTGTTCTTCAAGAACTTCATGAGGAATAGGAGTACTGTCTTCCTCAACAGAAACAGTTTCCTTGGGAGGCACAACAACCTCTTCTTCTTCTTTAGAAGAGTATTCAATAACCTCATATAGTTCTAAACTAGGATCATAAATATCTCTTGGTCTTGAGGGATGTTCCATAGGATTGAATTTTTCATAAAGTCTATCGTTGTCTTCTACCCATTCCTTTTTCCAAGGGTTCCAATTTATCTTCATCCTCTTGATAGTGATTTTTGAAAGGAAGTACTCACAATCATTTATAACTTCCACATTAGGTCCAACCATACCTTTGGTTAGAATCATGGCTGAGATAACCTGAGAGTAAAACAGGGAGGTTGAATTGGATGTGGCTTTGATCAGTTCACACATGTGGTGAATAATATACCTGAAAAGGTTGATCTTATGACCATTTTTCATAAGGTGGATCAGAAACACATCTTGATATTTCAAAACAACAAAATCACTTTTTTTGGGGCTAACCATATTCTGAATAAACTTAAACAGAACCCTTGATTCTCCATCTAGTTTAGCAGAAACGGCTCTCCTCTTGGTTCCATTTTTAGTTAAGGCTTTCAAATCATACTCCAGATCAAAGAATTTGGTTGAAGGTGGAGGTCCTCTCTGATAATTCTCACAGATTCCTTCATGAGGTAACCTAAGGAATGCAGCCCATAACCTCAAAGAGAATGATCATTTTACCCATTGATCCAGCTTCTCACAACATATCCATCTTCAGACTCAATGGTGAATTGAACATATTGATAAAACTGAGCCACTAACATAGGATAGATAGGTCTATCTTCCTTCAAAAACCACTCTATCCAACCTTTCTCTTTTAAAATTTTCTGAACCAGAGACTTACTTAACAGAAGCCATTTGGGGAAAACCTCTTTCTTAGGTATGACAACTTGGTTTACCATATTTGGGTTTAGAGGACCTTCATGTGTTAGCTTAGGTGCAATTTTCCTCTTCTTTGTGCTACGTTTCTCAGGAGTCGATGATGAAGGGCATTTCATCCTGGGCATCCACCGAAGCTTTAAGAGAGAGAGAAGGGTTGTAGGTTTGAAGAAGGATTCTAAATGAGTGAATAGAATAAAAGCCGAGTGAATAATTGAGTGATAATTTATTTATTTTATCATTTAAGAATACCAAACATCACAAAATTAAAAACGTGGGAAAACAAAAAAGGTGAAATGAATAACTATCACGATGCAGTTTTTAATTCATAAATAAACATTAAAGAAAAGATTTACGGTAAGACATATCGAGTCTTTACAGTGAGACAGATAATGAATGTTATAGTGAGACAATAATATGGTGAGATAGTAATTGAGCATTACAGTGAGACGGTAATACGGTGAGACAGTAATTGAGCGTTACAGTGAGATAGTAATATGATGAGACAGTAACTGAGCATTACGGAGAGATAGTAACTGAGCGTTATGGTGAGACAGTAACTGTCAGACAGTAGTCATGAAGCACTAACTATGAGACCGTAATCATGAAACAATAAGATATTTACGTAAGATTTATCATGCCTAATTCATGTATGATGTAGTCTATTATTTCAGAATTTATTGGTTTGGTAAATATATCAGTAAGCTGATACTCAGTACCAATGAATTCCAAAGTGATATCTCCCTTTTGATAATGATCTCTCAAAAATTAATGTCTTACATCAATATGCTTTGTCCTAGAATGTGAAACATGATTTTTTGAGATGTTAATAGCACTTGTGTTGTCACAGTTTATAGGTACATGATTGAATTGATATCCATAATCTACTAATGTATGTTTCATCCACAAAATTTGTGCACAACAACTACCATCAGCTATGTATTCAACTTCTACAGTAGATAATGTAATAGAATTTTGTTTCTTACTACACCATGATACTAGTGACTTGCCTAAAAAGTGACATGTTCTGGAGGTTTTTTTTCTATCTAACTTACAGCCACCGAAGTTAGCATCAGAATAACCAACTAATTCAAATGATTGTCCTCTAGGAAAGAATAATCCTAGATTGGGTGAATGCTTGAGATATTTTAAAATTCTATTTACAGCATTTAAATGAGATTTCTTAGGATTTTCTTGAAAACAAGCACACATACACACACTAAACATAATGTCAGGTCGACTAGCAGTTAAGTAGAGTAAACTTCCAATCATTCCTCTATAAGTGGTTTGATCAACAGATTTTCAATCTTTATCAAGATCCAAATTACAAGTGGTACTAATGGGAGTGTTACTACTTTTAGTGCTATCCAATCCAAAACATTTTAGAAGATCTCTAGTATATTTACATTGAGTTAAAATAATACCATCATTATTTTGAAAGTTTTGAAATCCGAGAAAGAATTTTAGTTCACCCATTAAACTCATTTCAAATTCAATTTGCATCATTTTAGAAAAATCAACAAATAAAAATAATTTCTTGAGGATCTAAAGATAATGTCATCTACATATATTTGAACAACTAAAACATCATTAGAAATTCGTTTTATAAAAAGGGTAGGATCAGTTATTCCTTTTGTAAAACCTTTGGAAATAAGAAATGTACTTAATCTATCATACCGGGCTCTTGGAGCTTGTTTTAAACCATATAAAGCTTTTGATAATTTAAAAATATGATTTGGAAAATGGGGGTTTTTAAAACCAGGGGGTTGTTCAAAAAAGACATCCTCAGCAATATACCCATTTAAGAATGCACTCTTAACATCCATTTGATATAGTTTGAAATTCAGATGAGCAACATAGGAAAACAAGATTCTAATGGATTCAAGTCTAGCTACTAGTGCAAAGGTCTCCTCATAGTCAACTACTTCTTCTTGACTATAGCCTTGTGCAACCAATCTAGCATTGTTTCTAACTATGTTACCAGTTTCATCTACCTTATTTCTAAACACCCATTTAGTGCCTATGGTGAATGTGTCCTTAGGTATTTCAACAAGTTTCCAAACTTTGTTCCTTTAAACTGATTAAGTTCATATTTCATAGCCATCACCCAAAATTTATCTTTGATAGCATCATTAATGTTTTTTAGGTTCAAGTTGTGACAAGAAGACTTGATGTTCAACCTGATTTCTAAGAGAAGCTCTAGTTTGAGTTCCTTTGTCTAGGTCTCCTACAATAGCATCTAAGAGATGGTTCTTAAGAGTTTTAACAGATCTAGTAAAGGAGATAATAGTGATTTCAGGTTCATCAGTAGGTTCAAGTTCTAAGTAATTTTCAAAATTGAAAGTTTTGACAGATTCTTTCACATAAGTGTTTAAGGATTTTGAATTGATGTTCATATTTGATGCATCATCCTCCAGGTTTTCTAGAGAGGTTTTAGGCTCATGTGAATCTGTTTCATCAAATTTGACATAGAAAGATTCTTACACACATTTAGTTCTTTTATTGAACACTCTATAGGCTTTACTAGACATGGAATATCCTAAAAAGACACCTTCATCACTTTTGGATGAAAATTTGTCAAGATTGTATTTAGTATTAAGGATATAGAATTTGCAACCAAAAACTCTAAATTAGTTAATATAACACCCCAATGTTTTGAAAATAAATATAGAATTCAATTTTATAATCTATCCATTAAACACAACTTTGCCTCTTCTATGTTTTGAATTTCAAAAAAATGGTCATCTTGAGTTATGTTCAGTAAGTCATTTGAAGTCTAATAGAACAAACTTGATTTTTGGTGAATAGTAACATACCCTTATGAATAGTAATATGAATAGTAATATGAATATTAATATGACCCTTATGAATATTAAATAATAATATTTTTTTTATTTTCTTAAGGCAATAAGATAATGAGATCTTAATTAGTTTTTCAATGAGAAATAAAACTAATTCCATTTTAAGATTGTTATTTTTTGAATTAACTATGACCTTATTTAAAAATTAAATTAATAATATTTAGAAAATTATTTTTGAAAAATGGATGTCACATTTTAATTCTACACGTTGAAAAATTGTAGGGGTGAATTTTTGGGATTTTTCTAAAATACATGAATTTTTCATGAATAGTAAAAATACAGTTTTGAGTATTCGGTAGTTTAAAGACATCATAATGATGTAATAATTAAATATAAAATTATGGTATACTTGTGTATAGTAACTTATGACATGAGGTGTTCCAAGTGTCTAAAACCATGGGCAAATACCAGGGGCAAGCCCATGGTTTGGCAAAAACCACTAATGAGGTGTCCCTTTGAAATTATTAAAAGATTACCTCTCTTTTTCTATAAATACTCACTCATCCATTCGTTTTATTTCATTCCAAATCCATCATCCTCGAAGCTCTGATGGTTTTACCTCTCTAGGAGTCCTCCCAAGGTGTCCCTAATCCCCCAAGGTCCCATCCTTCAAGATCTAGGAGTTATTTTACAAGGTAAGGGAATCCTTCATTCTCTTCTTTAAGTCGATAATTCTTTTATGTTATCTATTTGAAATTCCTTTCTCATATATTGAGGTTTGATTTTATTCATTCTTATTACTTTACTTTTGATTTCAATATGATGAGATACCCTTTTTTTCTCATCATTTGATTTTATGAAATTTTAAGTGAGGCTGTTAGGCTGCCGAATTTTCATAAGGGATCTTTTAACTTTTCTTTTATTTTCAAGTTCATTTATTTTATTTTTCTCTCCTCACCACCTCTGTCCAAATGATCATGATAACTCCATTAACATATATATACTGGATTTATGTCATTTTAATGTAAGATCCATCATAAATATTCTTACCCCATCCCTTTTATTTTTATAAATGAAATCAACGTCCATGAGGTTCCAATTTGTTGCCTTTGTAGACGATGAAGTTTCGTTCTTCAATTTATTATTCATTACTGGTCATGAAACCATATTCATGGTTGAACCAGAATATAATATATTTTTTATAACCTAATTAATATTCAGGAACCAGAACATGTACATATAATTAAGTTATACGACAAAACTAGTTTATAATCATCCAAATACCGCCAAACAATCGAAGTGGTTCTCATCTAATGATTCATCCCATTCCATATAAGAAAATGATAGAAATGACCATTAACAATTATTTGTGATTATAAATAATATATAATTCCAATACTGGATATTTATAACCTTTCCACATAAACTCCATTACATAAAAACAAGTGAACCGAATATGAAAATAAAGGAAACAAACACTCCAGAACGACGAAATTCAATACAATAACTTGTCAATAATTACATAAATATACTAAACATAATTATGATAAACTAAATAAATGTATAATAGGTGTTTAAGTAAGTTATTAATAGGTATAATTTCATATTCCAGGAGCATAAGTTCGAGAGAAGAACACGTTTGGAGTTAAGGTAAGGGTTTTTCCACCCGAACTTCCATTTTCCTTCGGGATACTTTCATTGTCTAATTACCTCAATGAAATTATTATGTATTGTTATGTACTCATCATATACTCTGTATGAGTATCATATATATGTTTAAAAACTATATCCCTTACTTATTTTATGGATAGTTACACGTTTTAAAAGGAACTTTCAAAATTGTTTCCAAAATAGAAGCCCGATTCAAGGGAATTTTTCCAATTCATATCTATTTACAAGGGCACTCTATAATATGTTTTTGGAAACCATTAAATTTCTAAAAAAACTCATTTTATTATAAAAATACTATCTTACTTAACTTCTACGTTTATGCAAATATTTTCCAAAAGAACTCTTCTTTTCAAAATAAAAGAGTATTTATCTCAAAATTGCTTAATGATTTTATAAGAGTATTTTCGTTCAATGCTCTTATTGATTCCATGGTATTATTGGGTTTAATAATTTATGAAGTCATATACCATATTTTCTTTAATGGTTTATGACTAACATTATTTTAGATGATCTATCCTAAAACCATTCATCATATTATTCCGAATGGTTAGTATTTATGTTCAATAATTGGTGAAAGTTAGTTACATTTCATATGATAGTTTCAATATGAATGTATATGTTGTTTATGTTGATCTCTGCTCATATGAGGAATGAATTGGACTTATTATGTGATGGTTGGGGCCTACTATATCCCCTCTATGCATCAATAGGTCTCATGAGACAAACTTTGGTCTTGGCACGAGGCCTTGACAAAATGATTATTTAATGGTCCTAGCACGAGGCTTGGACGGTATGGTTATGATGTCCGACATATGCACTTCCCTCATTATGATGCTAGTATTTGAAGTTCATGTGGATATTCGACTAGTATAATACCCATGATTATGTTTTATTATGTAATTATTTATTTAGCTCATATCACTGCCATAATGTGTTCAAGTTCATTATTAAAGGCATGTGTTTTCAATTATTCACCATGTCTAATGTTTATATTAACTTCTGCTATATTTCTTACTCTTACTGAGTGTTTGAGCTCACCCCTTTCTTATGTTTCATTTTTTCAGGACATGAAGAAGTAATTTATGAATGACGTGCAAGCATAATCTAGGATACGTGATGTTTTTAGTAGAATAAAATAGTGTTTTTTTCCCTTCATATTGTAATGATAAACTTATGTATGTAACTTGTTTACAATAATAATAAACTACTCGGTCTTTTGGGATTCGTATTCCTTGTATGTATGACAATGTAATCAAATAAGGCACCGACTCTGGGCAACTGGGGTCGGGTCCTTACAGTTGGTATCAGAGGAAGTTTAGTAGAAAATTTGGAAACTTGATTTAGAAAACGTAGAATTAGGGAAGAGTCCCTAAGTTAGTCTTTGAGGAAATACATACAATAACGTCCTGGTATTTTGGTAAGGAATAAATTATATGGATAATTCAAGCAATACATCCCTGTCTGGATACGAGCAGGTAGAGGTGGCTCTGGCACATATGTATCTAGGGGTAAAACCTGAAAACACCACTTTGAGCTAGACTCAAATGGGAACTGGTGCACGACAACGGACCTTGCTGCACTCTTGGTTACGACACTCCTAGGGGATATTCTTAGGATAATTCAAATTTTCTTTACCAGCAATTATCAAGGATTGAAATGTAAAATATTCCTCAAAGAAATCATATTTGTGAATATGGGATTATCCATTCGTAGGATCTCAATTTTTTCTAAGTATTTTGTTAAGTTAATATTATACATTATGATTCATAACCTAATCTAGTGTATGCCATTATCTAGATATGGCGCCTAGTGGAGGAAATGTAAATCGCACGAATGCACGTGTCCCCTGTAAAGATTTTCCTCTGATGCACGATAATGATGTTGGCTCTGGTGCTGTGACTGGTGCTGAGCAACTCATAACTATACTAGGACAGCTTACTCAGGTTATGAATAATAACCTTAACCATATGGAGCATCCAAATCCACCACGTGGAGGATCCATGTTAGATCTCTTTATGAAAAAACAACCTCTATCATTCAATGGGACTACAAACCCGTTTGTAGCAGAGCAGTGGATATGTTCCCTTGAGAAGATATTTCTCGCCTTGGGATGTAATGAAAGAGAGAAGGTTTTCATGGCAGTCTATCGTCTATCAGGAGATACAGATCAGTGGTGGTCCTTAATCCAAAACACAAAGGAGGAGGAAGAGATAGAAGAGATGGAATAGTGGGATTTTAAAGAAATATTCTTAGAAAAATATTTCCCTCGTGAGCAGCGAGCAGATATGGAGAGACAATTATTGAATCTGAGGCAGAAGGAATATGATAATGTTTCAAGGAACGAAGCTAACTTCACAAGATTAGCAAGACATGTTGTGGACTACATATGAAATCCAAGGAGAAAAATTGATCGATTCTTTGATGGCCTAAATCCATTCCTCCAGAGGGCACTGGTCTCCCAATGTTTTTCATCATATGAGGATATAGTTTCATGTGCCATCAAGATAGAAAAATAATTCTCTAAGTCTTATGACTGTAAGGGAAATCAAGAAAAGAAGAGGGCTGCTGAAAACCCTGGGAAAGGAAATAAGGAAACTGGGAAGAAGGGAAGAGTTTAATTTCCACCATGTGACAATTGTGGAAAGAAACACCCTGGTGCATGCTTAAAAGGAAAAGGTGTATGCTATAAATGTGGTCAGAAATGCCATCTTTCTGGTGACTACAAAGAGAAGAAGGAATCCAATGATGTTTAATGCTATAATTGTTGGGAGATGGGACACTATGCTAATGATTTTCCAAAACATTAAGGAAATATGCAACAGAGAAGGCCAAGGGATCAGGGACAAGCTTATGCAATAAAAAATGTAGAGGTTGGAGTTCCTAATGACGTGGTGTAAGGTACTTTAATTATTTCCTCAAGTTTAGCCAATGATTTATTTGATACTGGATCATCGCATTGTTTCATATATTCCCAGTTTGCTAAGACAATTATATATTTCCAATTTGATTTAACAAGGGATTTGTTAGTCAAAACTCTTAAGGGAAGTATCATTGCTAAAAATTTATGTGAATCAGTTCCCAATAGGGGATATAAATGTTCTTTATCTGCTGATCTCATTTTCATACCCATGATTGAATTTGATATAATCCTCGGAATGGATTGGCTCTCGGACCATGATGAAAAAATTTATTTTAAGAAGAAAGAGGTTACTATTTTTGATGAAGATGATAAAGAACACCTTATCTTTAGAGTAGAATTGTCACCACCTGATTCTTACCTAGATCCACCCTCAGTAGCTCAAATAAATTCAACTATTGGGGAGGAAGAGAATGAAATAACTATGGGTGAGGAAAGGAATGTTCAAATAGAGGATGTACCTATTGTGAGAGAATATGTTGATGTGTGTCCAGAATATTTACCTGGACATCCTCCAGAATGAGAAATTGAGTTTTCCATTGATTTAATTCCGAGTTCAAGCCCCATATCGAAGACCCCTTATAGAATGACCACTATGGAATTAGTGGAACTAAATAAACAACTAGAGGAATTGAGTAATAAGGGATTTATTCACCCTAGTGTTTCTCCATGGGGATCCCCTATCCTTTTTGTTAAGAAGAAAGATGGATCTATGAGGTTATGTATCGACTACAGGGAGATCAATGCTATAACAATAAAGAACAAGTATCCCCTACCTCAAATTGATGATTTATTGGACCAACTACATGGATATAAATACTTTTCAAAGATTTATATTCGATCTGGATATCATCATTTGCGTGTAAGGAAAGAGGATATTCATAAGACATCATTTCAGACCAGGTACGGGCATTACAAGTTTACAGTAATGCCTTTTGGATTGACTAATGAACCCTCTATCTTCATGGATCTAATGAACAAAGTATTCAAGGAATATCTCGATGAATTTTTAGTGGTATTTATTGATGATATCTTTGTATACTCCAAAAGCTACGAAGATCATAAAAATCACTTGTGCATTATCCTGAAGAATCTTAGAAGACATGAATTATATGGGAAGTTTAGAAAGTGTGAATTATGGTTTCTAGAGATTTCTTTTCTTGGACATATTGTATCTAAGGATGGAATCCTAGTTGATCCTATAAAGACAAAGGCAATTCAATATTGGCCCACACCAACAAACATAACTGAGGTACGTAGTTTTATTGGCTTAGCAGGTTATTATCGGCGTTTCGTGCAGAATTTTTCCAGAATGGCTAACCCGCTCACGAAGCTCACACGTAAAGGGGTTAAATTTGTTTGGACAAAAGATTGTGAATAATGTTTCAAAGAACTGAAGAGAAGATTAGTCAATTCTCTTATATTGACTCTACCATCAAGGAATGATGAGTTTTTTATTTATAGTGATGCTTCAAAGAAAGGAATTGGTTGTGTCCATATGAAAAATGATAGGGTTATTGCTTATGCATCACAATAGCTAAAAATCAATGATCAAAACTATCCTACTCATGATCTTGTGTTAGCTGCTGTAATATTTTCTTTGAAGATATGGAGACATTATCTCTATGGTGAAAAATGTGATATTTATACTGATCACAAGAGTTTGAAGTATATTTTCTCACAGAAAGAACTCAACATGTGGCAAAGGAGATGGATTGAACTACTCAAGGATTATGATTGCACGATACACTACCACCCGGGGAAGGAAAATAAGGTAGAATATGCTTTGAGAAGAAAAGATCATGGAGTTCTGAACAAGATGAGAGTTGAAAGGGATCCTATTTTCATGGATCTAGTATAAATGAATATGGGAATAACCATGGAAGGTGAAACATCAATGCTTTTTCAAATGGTTGCCAAACCATCTTTACTAGAAAGGATAAAAAGTTATCAGGATGATGATGAGGAGTTTCAAAAGAAGATTAAAGCTATGAATGATGGGAGACTGAGTGACTTCGTATATGAAGATGGAATTTTGAAATTTGGGAAGAGACTTTGTGTTCCCGATATACCTGATCTAAAAAGGGAATTGTTGGATGATGCTCATAGTTCCAATTTCTCTATACACCCTAGTAGCACTAAGATGTATAGAGATTTGAAGGAACATTTTTGGTGGGACAACATGAAGAGGGAGATTGATGATTTTGTGTCACGATGTATGGTTTTTCAACAAGTGAAAGATGGATGGAAATAGCCTGGAGGAGTATTTCAACCTCTTCCCATACCTGAGTGGAAATGGGATAATATCATGATGGACTTTGTCATGGGACTACCAAAGACTCCTAGAAGGAATGACGCAATATGGGTCATTGTTGATCGTCTTACCAAGTCAGCACATTTTCTTGCTATAAGAGAAGATCTACCACTTGAACCTCTAGAAAGACTATATATTAATGAAGTTGTGAGATTCATGGAGTACCCCTATCAATTGTTTCTGATTGTGATCCACATTTTACATCAAGATTCTGGAAAAGTATTTAGAAGGCCCAAAATACTGATCTTCATTTGAGCACTGACTACCACCCACAAACTGATGGACAATCAGAACAGACTATTCAAACATTGGAAGTCATGTTGAGGTCTTGTTCACTTGATTTTCAAGGCATGTGGGATCAGTATTTACCTCTTGTAGAATTTTCCTACAACAATATCTTCCATTCAAGTATTCATATGGAACCCTATGAAACATTATATGGGAGGAGATGTCGTACACCAAATTGTTGGGATGATGTTGGTGAAAGAAAGCTCGTGGGACCAGAACTTGTTGAAGAAACAATGGAGAAGGTGAAGATTATCCAGAACCATATCAAAATAGCTCAAAGTAGGCAAAAGAGATATGCTGATAACCGAAGGAAGGATTTGGAATTTCAAGAAGGTGATCACGTTTTCTTAAAGGTATCTCCATGGAAGGGTATTAAATGATTTGGTAAGAAGGGAAAATTAAGTCCCAAATACATCTGACCTTATGAAATTCTAGACCGATTTGGAGTTGTAGCTTACCGTTTGGCAATGCCACCAAGTCTCTCCAAGGTTCACAATGTGTTCCATGTGTCAATGTTAAAAAGTACATGCCAGAACCAACACATGTACTCACTTATGAAGAAGTGTAACTTGAGCCCGATCTAACTTAATTTGAAGATCCTATCAATATTCTTGATACTAGAGAAGAAGTATTGAGAAATCGGACGACTCGTCTGGTGAAGGTTCTATGGAGGAACCATAAGATGGAGGAAGCAACATGAGAGCCTGAGGAGCTTATGTTAAAGACATACCCAGATCTTTTTAAGTAATATTCTATGAATTTTGAGGATGAAATTTTTGTAAGGAGGAGAGAATGTAACACCCCAAGGTTTTGAAAATAAATATATAATTCAATTTTATAATCTATCCATTAAACACAACTTTTCCTCTTCTATGTTTTGAATTAAAAAAAATGGTCATCTAGAGTTGTGTTCAGTAAGTCATTTGGAGTCTAATTAAACAAACTTGATTTTTAGTGAATAGTAACATACCCATATGAATAGTAATATGAATAGTAATATGACCCTTATGAATAGTAAATAATAAAATTATTTTATTTAATTAGGGAAATAAGATAATGAGATCTTGATTAGTTTTTCAATGAGAAATAAAACTAATTTCACTTTAAGATTGTTATTTTTTGAATTAACTATGACCTTATTTAAAAATTAAATTAATAATAATTAGATTTTTTTTGAAAAAAGGATTTCACTTTTGAATTCTACACGTAAAAAAATGGTAGGGGTGAATTTTTGGGATTTTTCTAAAATACATGAATTTTTAATGAACAGTTAAAATACAGTTTTGAGTATTCGATAGTTTAATGACATCATAATGATGTAATAATTAAATATGAAATTATGGTCGACTTGTGTATAGTAACTTATGACATGAGGTGTACCAAGTGGCTAAAACCATGGGCAAATACCATGGGCAAGCCCATGGTTTGGCAAAAACCACTAATGAGGTGTCCCTTTGAAATTATTAAAAAATTACCTCTCTTTTTCTATAAATACCCACTCATCCATTCGTTTTATTTCATTACAAATCCCTCATCCTCTAATATCTGGTGGTTTTACTTCTCTAGGAGTCCTCCCAAGGTGTCCCTAATCCCCCAAGGTCCCATCCTTCAAGATTTAAGAGTTATTCTATAAGGTAAGGGAATCCTTCACTCTCTTTTTTAAGTCGATACTTATTTTATGTTATCTATTTGAAATTCCTTTCTCATATATTGAGGTTTGATTTTATTCATTCTTCTTAATGTCCTTTTGATTTCATTATTATGAGATACCCTTTTGTTCTCATAATTTTATTTTATGAAATTTTAAGTGACACCGGTAGGCTGCCAAATTTTCATAAGGGATCTTTTAATTTTTCTTTTATTTTCAAGTTCATCTATTTTATTTTTCTCTCCTCACCTCCTATATCCAAATGATCATGATAACTCCAGTAACATATATATACTGGATTTATGTCATGTGAATGGAAGACCCATCATAAATATTCTTACTCCCTCCCTTTTATTTTTATAAACGAAATCAACGTCCATGAGGTTCCAATTTATAGCCTTCGTGGATGACGAAGTTTCTTTAATCAATTTCTTCTTAATTACAGGTCATGAAACCATATTCATGGTTGAACCATACTATAATATATGTGTTATAACCTAATTAACATTCAGGAACCAGAACATGTACATATAATTAAGTTATATGACAAAACTAGTTCATAATAATCCAAATACCGCCAAATAATCGAAGTGGTTCTCATCTAATGATTCACCCTCATTCCATATAACCAAATGATAGAAATGAACATTACAAATTATTTATGATTATAAATAATATATAATTCAATCCTGGAGATTTATAACCTTTCCACATGAACTCCATTACTTAAAAACAAGTGAACTGAATATGAAAATAAAGGAAACGAACACTCCAGAACGACGAAATTCAATACAATAACTTGTCAATAAATACATAAATGAACAAAAAATAATTATGATAAACTAAATACATGTCTAATATGTTTTTAAGTAAGTTATTAATTGGTATAATTTCATATTCCAGGAGCATAAGTTTGAGAGAAGAAGACGTTTGGAGTTAAGGTAAGGGTTTTCCACCCGAACATCCATTATCATTCAGGATACTTTCACAGTATAATTACCTCAATGAAATTCTTATGTATTGTTATGTACTCATCATATATTACTTAGAAAACCACTCTATCCAACCTTGGTCTTTTAAAACTTTCAGAACCAGAGACTTACTTGACAAAATCCATTTGGGGAAAACCTCTTTCTCAGGTACAACAACTCGGTTTACCAGATTTGGGTTTAGAGGACCTTCGGGTGCTAGCTTAGGTGCAATTTTCTTCTTCTTTTTGATACGTTTCTCAGGAGTCTACGATGAAGGGAATTTCATCCTGGGCATCCACCAAAGGTTTAAGAGAGAGAGAGAAGGGTTGTAGGTTTGAAGAAGGATTTGAAATGAGTGAATAGGAGAAAATCCGAGTGAAGAATTGAGTGATAATTTATTTATTTTATCATTTAGGAATACAAAACATCACAAAAGTAAAAACGCGGGAAAAAAAGGGTGAAATGAATAATTACCATGATGCAGTTTTTAATTCATAACTAAACATTAAAGAAAAGCTTTACGGTGAGACATATTGGGTCTTTACGGTGAGACAGAGAATGAATGTTACAGTGAGACAGTAATATGGGGAGACAGTAATTGATCATTACAGTGAGACAGTAATACGGTGAGACAATAACTAAGCATTATGGTGAGATAGTAATATGATGAGATAGTAACTGAGCATTACAATGAGATAGTAATTGAGCATTACGGTGAGACAGTAACTGTTTGATAGTAGTCACGAAGCACTAACTATGAGACCGTAATCATGAAACAGTAATATATTTACCTAAGATTTATCATGCCTAATTCATGTATGATGTAGTCTATTCTTTCGGAATTTATTGGTTTGGTAAATATATCCACAAGCTAATACTCAGTACCAATGAATTCCAAAGTGATATCTCCCTTTTGATAATGATCTCTCAAAAAGTTATGTATGACATCAATATGCTTTGTCCTAGAATGTGAAACATGATTTTTTCAGATATTAATAGCACTTGTGTTGTCACAGTTTATAGGTTCATGATTGAATTGATATCCATAATCTAGTAATGTATGTTTCATCCATAAAATTTGTGCACAACAACTGCCATCAACTATGTATTCAAATTCTGCAGTAGATAATGTAATAGAATTTTGTTTCTTACTACACCATGATACTAGTGACTTGCCTAAAAAGTGACATGTTCCAGAGGTGCTTTTTCTATCTAACTTACAACCATAAAATTTAGCATCAGAATAAACAACTAATTCAAATGATTGTCCTCTAGGATAGAATAATCCTAGATTGGGTGTATGCTTGAGATACTTGAAAATTCTATATACAACATTTAAATGAGATTTCTTAGGATTTTATTGAAAACAAGCACACATACACACAGTAAACATAATGTCAGGTCGACTAGAAGTTAAGTAGAGTAAAATTTCAATCATTCCTCTATAAGTGGTTTTATCAAAAGATTTTCTATCTTTATCAATATCCAAATTACAAGTGGTACTCATGGGGGTGTTACTACTTTTAGTGCTATCCAATCCAAAACATTTTAGAATATCTCTAGTATATTTACTTTGAGTTAGAATAATACCATCATTATTTTGAAAGATTTGAAATCCAAGAAAGAATTTTAGTTCACCCATTAAACTCATTTCAAATTCATTTTGCATCATTTTAGAAAATTCAACACATAAAAATAATTTCTTGAGGATCCAAAGACAATGTCATCTATATAGATTTAAACAACTAAAACATCATTAGAAATTCGTTTTATAAAAAGGGTAGGATCAGTTATTCCTTTTGTAAAACCTTTGGAAACAAGAAAAGTACTTAATCTATCATACCAGGCTCTTGGAGCTTGTTTTAAACCATATAAAGCTTTTGATAATTTAAAAATATGATTTGGAAAATGGGGGATTTTTAAAACTAGGGGGTTGTTCAACAAAGACATCCTCAGCAATATAACCATTTAAGAATGCACTCTTAACATCCATTTGATATAGTTTGAAATTCAGATGGGAAGCATAGGCAAACAAGATTCTAATGGCTTCAAGTCTAGCTACTAGTTCAAAGGTCTCCTCATAGTCAATTACTTCTTCTTGACTATAGCCTTGTGCAACCAATCTAGCCTTGTTTCTAACTATGTTACCAGCTTCATCTACCTTATTTCTAAACACCCATTTAGTGCCTATGGTGAATGTGTCCTTAGGTCTTTCAAAAAGTTTCCAAACTTTGTTCATTTCAAATTGATTAAGTTCATCTTGCATAGCCATAACCTAAAATTTATCCTTGACAACACCATTAATGTTTTTTAGGTTCAAGTTGTGACAAGAAGACTTGATGTTCAACCTGATTTCTAAGAGAAGCTCTAGTTTGTGTTCCTTTATCTAGTTCTCCTACAACAAAATCTAAGATATGGTTATTAAGAGTTCTAACAGCTCTAGTAAAGGAGGGACTAGTAATTTCAGGTTCATCAGTAGGTTCAGGTTCTAAGGAATTTTCAGAATTAAAAGTTTTGACAGATTCTTTCACATAAGTGTTTGAGGATTTTTAATTGATGTTCATATTTGATGCATAATCCTCCTGGTTTTCTAGAGAGGTTTTAGGCTCATGTGAATCTATTTAATCAAATTTGACATAGACAAATTCTTACACACATTTAGTTCTTTTATTGAACACTCTATAGGCTTTACTAGACATGGAATATCCTAAAAAGATACCTTCATCACTTTTGGATGAAAATTTGTCAAGATTGTATTTAGTATTAAGGATATAGACTTTGCAACAAAAAACTCTAAAGTAGTTAATGTAACACCCCAAGGTTTTGAAAATAAATATAGAATTCAATTTTATAATCTGTCCATTAAACACAACTTTGTCTCCTCTATGTTTTGAATTTCAAAAAAATGGTCATCTAGAGTTGTGTTCAGTAAGTCATTTGGAGTCTAATAGAACAAACTTAATTTTTGGTGAATAGTAACCTACCCTTATGAATAGAAATATGAATAGTAATATGAACCTTATGAATAGTAAATAATAATAATTTTTTATTTTCTTAAGGAAATAAGATAATGAGATCTTAATTAGTTTTTCAATGAGAAATAAAACTAATTGCACTTTAAGATTGTTAATTTTCGAATTAACTATTACCTTATTGAAAAATTAAATTAATAATATTTAGAAAATTATTTTTGAAAAATGGATTTCACTTTTTAATTCTACATGTTGAAAAATGGTAGGGGTGATTTTTTGGGATTTTTCTGAAAAACATGAATTTTTCCTGAATAGTAAAAATACAGTTTTGAGTATTCGGTAGTTTAATGACATCATAATGATGTAATAATTAAATATAAAAGTATGGTATACTTGTCTATAGTAACTTATGACATGAGGTGTTCCAAGTGGCTCAAACCATGGGAAAATACTAGGGGCAAGCCCATGGTTTGGAAAAAACCACTAATGAGGCGTCCCTTTGAAATTATTAAAAAATTACCTCTCTTTTTCTATAAATACCCACTCATCCATTAGTTTTCATTCATTCCAAATCCATAATCCTCAAAGATATAGTGTTTTTACTTCTCTAGGAGTCCTCCCAAGGTGTCCCTAATCCCCCAAGGTCCCATCCTTCAAGATCTAGGAGTTATTCTACAAGGTAAGGGAATCTTTCATTCTCTTCTTTAAGTCGATACTTCTTTTATGTTATCTATTTGAAATTCCTTTCGCATATATTGAGGTTTGATTTTATTCATTCTTCTTACTATCCTTTTTATTTCAATATGATTAGATAACCTTTTGTTCTCATCATTTTATTTTATGAAATTTTAAGTGACGCCGTTAGGCTGCCGAATTTTCATAAGGGATCTTTTAGCTTTTCTTTTATTTTCAAGTTCATCTATTTTATTTTTCTCTACTCACCACCTCTATCCAAATGATCATGATAAATCCAGTAACATATATATACTGGATTTATGTCATGTGAATGTAAGACCCATCATAAATATTCTTACTCCCTCCCTTTTATTTTTTTAAACGAAATCAACGTCCATGAGGTTCCAATTTATTGCCTTTGTAGACGACAAAGTTTCGTTCTTAAATTTCTTCTTCATTACTGGTCATGAAATGATATTCATGGTTGAACCAGACTATAATATATGTGTTATAACCTAGTTAATATTCAGGAACTAGAACATGTACATATAATTAAGTTATATGACAAAACTATTTTATAATAATCCAAATACTGCCAAATAATTGAAGTGGATCTCATCTAATGATTCATCATCATTCCATATAACCAAATGATAAAAATTACCATTAAAAATTATTTATGATTATAAATAATATATAATTCCAGTACTAGAGATTTATGACCTTTCCACATGAACTCTATTACTTAAAAACAAGTGAACCGAATATGAAAATAAAGGAAACGAACACTCCAGAACGACGAAATTCAATACAATAACTTGTCAATAATTACATAAATGAACTAAAAAAAATTATGATAAACTAAATACATGTATAATAGTTTTTTAAGTAAGTTATTCATAGGTATAATTTCATATTCCAGGAGCATAAGTTCGAGAGAAGAACACATTTGGAGTTAAGTTAAGGGTTTTTCCACCCGAACTTCCATTTTCATTCGGGATACTTTCGTTGTCTAATTACCTCAATGAAATTCTTATGTATTGTTATGTAATCATTATATATTCTGTGTGAGTATCATATATATGTTTACAAACTATAAACCTTCCTTATTTTATGGATAGTTACACGTTTTAAAAGTAACTTTCAAAATTATTTCCCAAATAGAAGCCCGATTCAAGGGAATTTTTCCAATTCATATCTATTTACAAGGACACTCTATAATATGTTTTTGGAAACCATTATATTTCTAAAAATAATCATTTTATTATAAAAATACTATCTTACTTCATTTCTGGGTTTATGCAAAGATTTTCCAAAAGAACTCTTCTTTTCAAAATAAAAGAGTATTTATCTCAAAATTTCTTGATGATTTTATAAGAGTATTTTCGTTCAATGATCTTATTGATTCCATGGTATTATTGGTTTTAATCATTTATAAAGTCATATACCATATTTTCTTTAATGTTTTATTATTAACATTATTTTGGATGATCTATCCTAAAACAATTCATCATATTATTCCGAATGGTTAGTATTTATGTTCAATAATTGGTGAAAGTTAGTTACATTTCATATGATAGTTTCAATATGAATGTATATGTTGTTTATGTTGATACCCACTCATATGAGGAATGCATTGGACTTATTATGTGACGGGTGGGGCCTGCTATAGCCTCTCGATGCATCGGTAAGTATCGTGAGACAAACTATGGTCTTGGCACGAGGCCTTGACAAAATGATTATTTAATGGTCCTAGCATGAAGCTTGGACAATATGGTTATGATGTCCGGCATATGAACTTCCCTCATTATGATGCTAGCATTTGAAGTTCATGTGGCTATTCGACTAGTAGAATACCCATGATTATGTTTTATTATGGAATTATTTATTCAGCTCAAATTACTTCCATAATGTGTTCAAGTTCATTATTAAAGGCATGTGTTTTAAATTATTCACCATGTATAATGTTTATATTAACTTCTACTGTATTTCTTACTCTTACTGAGCATTCGAGCTCACCCATTTCTTTTGTTTCATTTTCTCAGGACATGAAGAAGTAATTTATGAATGATGTGCAAGCATAATCTAGGAGACACGATGTTTTTAGTGGAATAAAATAGTGTTTTGTTTCCCTTCATGTTGTAATTATGAACTTATGTATGTAACTTGTTTCCAATAATACTAAACTACTCGGTCTTTCAGGATTCGTATTCCTTGTCTGTATGCCAATGTAATCAAATAAGGAACCGACTCTAGGCAACTGGGGTCAGGTCCTTACAGTTGGTATCAGAGGAAGTTTAGTAGAAAATTTGGAAACTTGATTTAGAAAACGTAGAATTAGGGAAGAGTCCCTAAGTTAGTCTTTGAGGAAATACATACAATAATGTCCTGGTATTTTGGTAAGGAATAAATTATGTGGATCATTCAAGCAATACATCCCTGTCTGGATACGAGCAGGTAGAGGTGGCTCTGGCACAGATGTATCTAGGGGTAAAACCCGAAAACACCGCTTCGAGCTAAAAATGTGGTTAGAAATGCCATCTTGCTGGTGACTGCAAAGGGAAGAAGGAAGCCAATGATGTTCAATGCTATAGTTATAGGGATATGGGACACTATGCTAATGATTATCCAAAACGTCAAGGAAATATGCAACAGAGAAGTCCAAGAGATCAGGGAAAAGCTTATTCAATCAAAAATGCAGAGGTTTAAGTTCCTAATGACGTGGTGGCAGGTACTTTAATTGTTTCCTCAAGTTTAGCCAATGCTTTATTTGAGACTAGATCATCGCATTGTTTCATATCTTCCTAGTTTGATAAGAAAATTAGATATTTCCAATTTGATTTAACAAGGGAGTTGTTAGTCAAAACTCTTAAGGGAAGTATCATTGCTAAACAGTTATGTGACTCAGTTCCCATTAGGGCATATAAATTTTCTTTATCTGCTGATCTCATTTTCATACCCATGATTGAATTTGATATAATCCTCGGAATGGATTGGCTCTCGGACCATGATGAAAAAATTTATTGTAAGAATAAGGAGGTTACAATTTTTTATGACGATGATAAAGAACACCTTATCTTTAGAGAAGAATTGTCACCACCTGATTCTTATCTAGATCCACCCCTAGTAGATCAACTAAATTCAATTATTGGGGATGAAGAGAATTAAATAACTATGGGTTAGGAAAGGAATGTTCATATAGAGGATGTACCTATTGTGAGAGAATATGTTGATGTGTTTCCAGAAGATTTACCTGGACATCCTACAGAACGAGAAATTGAGTTTTCCATTGATTTAATTCATAGTTCAAGGCCCATATCAAAGAAACCTTATAGAATGACCACTATAGAATTAGTGGAACTAAAGAAAAAACTAGAGGAATTGAGTAATAAGGGATTTATTCGCCCTAGTGTTTCTCCATGGGGATCCCCTGTCCTTTTTGTTAAGAAGAAATATGGATCTATAAGGTTATGTATCGACTACAGGGAGATCAATGATATAAAAATAAAGAACAAGTATCCCCTACCTCGCATTGATGATTTATTGGACCAACTGCATGGATCTCAATACTTTTCAAAGATTGATATTCGATCTGGATATCATTAGTTGCATGTAAGGAAGGAGGGTATTCATAAGACATCATTTCGGACCAGGTACGGGCATTATAAGTTTACAGTAATGCCTTTTGGATTGACTAATGCACCCTCTATCTTCATGGATCTAATGAACAGAGTTTTCAAGGAATATCTCGATGACTTTGTAGTGGTATTTTTTGATGATATCTTGGTATACTCCAAAAGCTACGAAGATCATGAAAATCACTTGTGCATTATCCTGAAAACTCTTAGAAGTCATGAATTATATGGAAAGTTTAGAAAGTGTTAATTATGGCTTTAGGAGTTTTATTTTCTTGGCCATATTGTCTCTAAGGATGGATGATCACATTGTCGAGTGCGTCAAATTAGTTGTTTAATTTTGACAAGAATTTCTGCAGTATAGCAGCAACCCTAGGTCGTCTCTCAATGGAGCCTTAGACTATCAATTTAAAAAGAGGGTTTTGATTATGGAAGTATAAGGTGAATTAGGTTTTTTGAAACTTGGGGGTTTTATGATTAATGATGAAAATAGTAAATGAAAGCGATAAAACAAAGTATAAATGAACAAGATTGATTAAACATGATCAACCTGGGGAAGTCTCGTGATGCTCATCCTTCATCGCTTCAAGGGATGGGGTTATGATCTTTTAATCCATGGTTTGTAACACCTAGAACCAAAATGTTACTGAGTTTATACTAGGATACCTCCTAGGGTTCAGTCGAAAACACATAACGATTCACCGGACATCGCCGATGATTGGGTGATTTGTGTTCGACATCATAACTGAAACTCACCAAGGAAACACATGAAGAATTCGATGTGCTGTCCAGGTTTGTATGTTATTTCATTGTGATACCATGAAATAAATTTTCATTAAATTGATAGTGATTATGCGAGTTCAATTGACCAATTTGAACCACACAAACACCGCAATTGGAAGGGGGAAAAGAAAGTGGTGAACGGTGTGTGAAACATCACATGAATGGGTACCCCCAAACATGATCATATGAGTTGAGAATGAAATACCAGTACATAAATCAATAAAATAATAATAGAGGATGACGAAAAACAACACAACAACCTAGAATTCAAAATATCATTCAAATATTACAACATGAAGCTTGGGATTTACATCATGTTCCTCCCCGGGTGATCACAAGGAGTTTAGAAACCCATGGAAGAGGAAGAAGAAGAATATGTTGAAGTAGAACTTCCCATAGCCTTCAGAACATCTAGGGATGTTGAGAAGACTCCTTGGGGACTCCAAAATGGCATCACCTTGCCTCCTGGCCGAACTTACAAATGGGGATCCCAAGGTGTCATTTTATAGAAAAATTGGAAGGTGGTTTTAGGCACACAGATTTCATCAATCCACTTGTACCACACATTTCGGCCTTCAGACAGTCTTATCTCTCTTTTAAAAAAATAACAAAGTTGTATCCCTACCTCTTGAATGTCTCCACCAAAAGTTTGGAACCCTTTGTGTAAAGACCCATAAATTTCAAGGAAATTTTTTTCTTAATTTTCTTTGGAATTTTACAAGAGCGTAGTTTCTGACGGCACCTGATTCCGAGGCCCGGTGTGCCCGGAATCATTTTCCAAAGCTTGGCTCAGGTACGTTCAGTGAATGGACGAGCGGGTTTTTCTAAATTTTGAACCGTTGCCCGAAATCAAATTCTAAGGGCACCGATGAAATCGCAGCGCCGGTATTTGCTTAGAAACGCCTCTTCCGGAGTTGCGTTTTCTCGGTGGTGGTTTTAAATTTTCGGGCTTAAGGTTAAGAAATAAAATAATTGTACGACAAACTTTATTTTATTTCACTTAAGTCACTTGGAAGACACTTGAAAGCCACTTAAACTGAGTTGAAATGGATAGGGTACTATCCAAAAATATCCTACCCTCTTGGTAGGATATTTGTGAGGTGGGGCCCGCACGAGCCCCGCCGTTTCTTTTCCGCTAAGTAACGCACCCACGAAAACCCGTCATTATGAAAGTCAACTGACGTGTTTTCTTAAATTCTTAACAGACCATTTAATTGGGCGGTTTTATACGTGAATTAAATGGGCAGTTCTTTTGTTGAATTAATTCTGCGAATTAATGGGTCGTTACTTACCTTTTCGTTTGTTGGCGTAATAATAAAATAAGACCAACACGACTTTTGGAGGATTACTCGTTGAGAGGTTTTGTCAGAGTTCTTGAGCCTTCATCCTCCTTCGGGAAGAACGTGAAGAACGCCGGCCTTCGACAAAGAACGCCGATACTGCGGAAATCGATGACGCAACGCCGTGTGCCGCGACGCCGACGTTTCCTCTCCCGCGACGTTCTTCAGCGACGTTCCTTAATCCGAAACAAGAACTTTCGATCATCCGTTGAGGTGAGGGTTTCAGATTTCTTTTAATTTTTCCTTTGTGGTTTTTAACTCAAGAAAGATTTAATTATTATTAATTAAATATTTTTGTTCTTGAACCTCGAAGTTCGTCGATGCGACCCCCTTCCGCGACGACGCGACGCCGGATACCGCGACGACGCGACGATCCTCAATCCGCGAAGAACCCGCAACGACGACTTGATGAGGTAGGGATTTTTATTTTGGAAATGCCCTTATTCCCGTAAACGTTTCTTTAAATTAAAGAACCGGTTGAAAATGAACAATTTTAATTTGTTAAAATTGTTGTTTCATGTGTTGGATTATTTCTCCCGTTGTTTTTATCTAACGCGGAGAGTGCGTGCCAAACGAGCACAGCCCGACAACCCTCCGCCGTTCTTCGTGGTTGTGCGGATTTGGCGGGCGATGGAAAATCGTGACGCAAGGGCAGTTTGTTGATTCTGCAGTGAAGAACGGAACCTGGGAGGAGCACCGACATAGACGGGAAGGAAATCGGACCACCGGAGCAACTCCGGTGGCCCGCGTAAGATTCCGGCGGCGCGGGTCGCCGGCAGCTGGAGGCGGCGGCGGCGGCCAACGGACCCGCGGCCGCGCGGGTCTGGTTCGCCCGCACGGGATGCGGAAGAAGCTGCGTCCGCGGTTCTCCAGTGCGGCCCACGCGGGGCCGCAACATCCCCAGGCCGCGGGGGCGGCTCCCCGCGGCGCCCAGGCGCTCGGCCGCTCGACCGAGCCGAGCCAGGCCGGTCCGACCGGCCGGGCCGTGCCCAGGCCGGACCGGACCGGGTCCGGCCAGGTTGGACCGGGTCAGGTCGACCTGGATTGGGTCGAACCGGTTCGGCCGACCCGGGGGGGGGGGGGGGGGGGGGGGTCGGGCCGGGTCGGCCCGGGCCCGGACCCCCCGTCTACGGACCATTTTGGGTCAAATGCCCTATCTTGAGCTACGGGCCTCCGAACGACGCACCGTCAGTGGAAACGCGATCCTTGAATCGAGACGGTCATTTTGGAATATCGCACTCAAGGTTTCGGAATACTTTGGGTTCTTCCGGGTTGGTTCGTACACGAAACCAACCGGGCCCTCGGAGCGGAAACACTCATATCTTGAGCTACGGACGTCCGATTGACGTGCCGTCAGCTTTGTTGAATTCCTCTAAGTGAGACGGATCTTTTGGCTCACTCCGCCCGAGGTTTGGACACAGGTGGAGTACGGTCGGGTTGGTTTTTCCATAAAAACCAACCGGGTCCCTGGGACGAAAAGGCCAATAACTCTTAGACCGGGCGTCCGATTGACGCGCCGTCTGCGACGTAGAGTTCCTGTTGACGATACGGAACTTTTGGATACATCAACTTCGGACTTTATGTCAGTTGATGTATCAGCCTCTCGGCTGGTGGAGCGGACCCTCTCAAACGAGCTTGCTGTGTGCGGGAACCCTAGAGCTGGCTACGACTGCTTCTTTGACTTCGATGATGAAGACTGTATAGTGATCCTCTGTGGATTCGACTGCGACGATGATGGAAACAGTACGAGAATCCTCCGTGTTTTCGGCAGTGACCACTACGGTACATCATGGGATACATCAACTCCGGACTACATGTCAGTTGATGCATCGACCTCTTAGCTCATGGAGTGGACCCTCCCAGAACGAGCATGCTGTGTGCGGAAACCCTGAAGCCGGTTGAGACTTGACGACTGCTGATCCCACGACAGAGGTGTGCTTGGTTGTAGCGGCACAGGGGAGCACTTGGTTGTAGCGGCAGACCCACAACAGAGGTGCGCTTGGTTGTAGCAGCACAGGGGAGCGCTTGGTTGTAGCGGAAGACCCACAACAGAGGTGCGCTTGGTTGTAGTGGCACAGGGGAGCGCTTGGTTCTAGCGGCAGACCCACGACGGAGGAACGCTTGGTTGTAGCTGCACGAGGGAGCGCTTGGTTGTAGCAGCAGGCCCACAGTACTTGATAAGTGGAGAACTACAACAGTCCAAGGTAAGAGGGAAGCGCTTGGTTGTAGCGGCAGAACCACTGTACTTGATGGAGTAGGAGTTTCCCAATAGCTTTGGGTTCAACTTCATGATCGATCCTATGTGGGTCATTGTGAGGGTTAGTACCTACAGATCCTTTGTGGGTCCGACGGCTTAGATGAATCAGTGGTTACATCTGATCATCTCTAACGTCATACGAAGAAGTACCTGTGTGAGCTGAATCCTGTGTGGGTTTACTGTTTACTCTCCTTTGTGGATTGTATTGAGCTATCCTATGTGGATTACTGTTTACTCTCCTTTGTGGATTGTGTTGAGCTATCCTGTGTGGGTTTACTGTCTACTCTCCTTTGTGGATTCTGTTGAGCTATCCTATGTGGATTACTTTTTACTCTCCTTTATGGATTGTTTTGTGCTATCCTGTGTGGGTATACGTTTGCTTTCCTGTGTGGACTGGGTTGTGCTGGGGCTCTGACATTGGAGCCGAACAAGAATTGATGACTTAGGTATATGTATGGGCATATACCTAAGCAGTGTCGGTTGTTACTTCGTGATTGTATCTTTCCTTTGTGGATTCTGGGGGACCTTCGGGGGTCTCGGGGTCCCTACTGAGTAGCTTATACTCACCCCTGCACGGGCTATGCCCGCACTTCGTTGTGTTGGTTGCAGACGACAGACATCGCTGATCGTGGTGAAGGTGTGTGGAGCAGGACAGTACCTGGAGGTGGACCACTGGGCGGGACGTACTCGGAGCGGTCAGGTGGACCCGAGGAGTAGTGGAGGCTATCTGTACCCACCCTTCAGGTGGGACTTACAGAGGACGGCTCGACGCTGTGGCTTTTCTTTTCAGTTACTGTTTTCCCATTTCAGTTGTACTTTATAGTTGTGCTTGTATTTCCATCCCCTTTTACTTTCAGCACAACTTGTTACAGTTTTTACTTAGTGTTTACTTTTCCGCTTGCTTACTCTGTGGTGCTTGTTTACTTTTCAAAGGCAATGCCTTCCCTTTTTCTGGGATTTACGCCTTGATGCTAGTCGCTAGCCCCTGGCCTATGGAAGGCGGGCTTGGGGCAGTCACGGCACGGGCCCTGAGGACGGGTCGTGACAAATTGGTATCAGAGGTGGTCAGTTCTACCGCAGACTCTGATCTTTCTTCTTTGTGAAGCAATAGTGTTAAGCGTATTGAGTGTGGTTATCAGTCCAGGGAGTCTAGTGTTGGTGCGGCGACCGACGTATCCGTACACCAGGACCCTGACTCCTGATTTCCGACTCAATGCACGAAAACATTGATTGCATGTGTGTTTCAAGTTTTCTTTGTGATTACTTATGTCAGCTCACCAGGTATACTGTTCTAACCGTGGCGCACCTGTTTCTTTTCAGGATGGCCCCACGACAGCAACCAGCTAGGGTTCCGAGAGTGGAATGTGATGACAGCCCACCGAGCGACGGGGCCTCGGTGCAGGGCTCCTTGTCAGCAGAGGCACCGGTGGTACCTTTACTCGCTGAGCCACCGATGCTTCCCGCCACGACCGCTGATGATGTCCATCACCTTGGAGCTCTTCATAAGTTCCAGCGCCAGCGACCACCCAGGTTTCATGGGGAGACGGACCCCCAGGCAATCGAGGACTGGCTAGAGGCGGTCGTGCAAGTTTTCAGATTAGTGAGGACACCAACAGATCTTATGGTGGTCCTTGCAGCGAGCCTCCTGCACGCAGCAGCGGGCCGATGGTGGAGCTTGATGCTCCAGGTGCACGACGAGGCATCTCTTCTCTGGACAGACTTCGAGAGCCTCTTCCGATCAGAGTTCATATCGGCCACCCTCCGTGCGGTGCACATTCAGGAGCTACTATAGCTGCGGCAGGGTAGCATGACAGTAGCCCAGTACGCGGCGAGGTTTACTGATCTCTCGCGCTACTCCACAGATATGGTACGGGACCCGTTCTTCCAGTCCCGGACCTTCGAGCAGGGACTGAGGCACGAGATCAGGGCTTCGATGATCTCCCTCAACATTCCAACTCAGTCTGGGGTGTTGGAGCGATCCCTCTTAGTGGAGAGTTTCCTTGCTGAGCAGTCTCCAGCAGCAGGACCCACCACTTGCCTACATGCAGCAGAGTCTTCTGCAGCGGGCAGTAGACAGATGACGCAGGGGTACAAGAGGACTATACCTACAGGTGGTCGACAACATGACTCTGGATCGTTTGTGCGAGGCACTCGGGGTGGACAACGACTTGCCATGAGAGGGCAGTGTTACTCCTGCGACGGGATTGGTCACATGGCTCGTGACTGCCCGACCCGCCATACGGATGACCAGCAGATGAACGAAGGACCCCCTAGGCAGAGGCATAGGTTCGATCAGGGCGGGCCGCAAGGAGCAGGCGGCCATGGCAGGGGATATGGCCGTGCAGTTGGAGGTGGACGACGCTTCGGGGTGTTGCCACCACCACCACCAGGAGGTCCACCCCGACCACAGGGAGTTGGTGGACATGCGAGACCTCAGCTTCAGGCAGCTGAGGCCTTCGATCATGGAGCTCCGAGAGCAGATGGACAGGAGCGGGACTAGCTCTAGACCTAGAGAATTTGTTCATGTTACTTCTAGTTTTGTTGATGAATGTTTGTAGATGCTTTGTGTCTTTGTACTTGAGCTGTAGTAATAAAAGACACCTTTTCTTGTGGCATTTACTTTCTTGTCCTCTCTTGGGTTGTTACTAAGAGGTTCCAGTTTAGACTTTTGACTTGACCCTCACTTGTGAGACATCTACTGGAGGAGACCTAGTTACCACACACTGATGCTGACAGTGTGACTCAACCCTTGGAGGCGAGAGTAACGGTTGGATCTCTTGGTAGTAGCATCGAGGCCTTACGACGTAATCCTTGGTATGGATTAGTACCATCCATGTCGGGATTGACTGTATTAGGCAAAGGAAGTGGTTCATCCAGGGGGGATGAGACCAGATTTCTTTTATCGGCAAGGAAGAAATCTTAGCAGCTCTTGTGGGAACGGAGAGGGTCCAGGCCACGACAGAGAAGGTCCAGGTCATCCAGGGGCGGATGAGTATAGCCCAGAGCTGACAGAAGTCCTATGCTGACAGGAGGCGGAGGCCACTAGAGTTCGAGGATGGTGACCACGTCTTCTTGCGTGTCTCACCTCGACGTGGTTTACAGAGATTTGGCCGAGGCGGCAAGTTGTCTCCACGCTTCATCGGACCTTTCCAGTTCCTCAACAGGATTGGAAAGGTGGCTTATCTCCTGGCTCTACCACCACAGTTGCGCCGGGTGCACGACGTCTTCCATGTATCTCAGCAGAGGAGATACGTGCACGACCCGACAAAAATCATTGACTATAGAGAGATGGTCTTTGATGATGAGGCTACTTTTGCGGAGGTCCTAGTGGAGATAAAGGATCGACAGGAGCAGGTCCTATGTGGACGATCGATTCCTCTAGTGCGCTTCAGATGGCAGCTCGGGAACCTCCAGGAGAGCACTTTGGAGTAGGAGGCTCAGATGCGTGCTCAGTACCGCCTTTGTATCCCTATGTTTGTGGTGAAGCTTTACGGGGACGTAAAGCCCTGTGGTGGGAGTAATGTAAAGACCCGTAAATTTCAAGGAAATTTTTTTCTTAATTTTCTTTGGAATTTTAAAAGAGCGTAGTTTCTGGCGGCACCTGATTCCGAGGCCCGGTGTGCCCGGAATCATTTTCTGAAGTTTGGCTCAGGTATGTTCAGTGAACGGATGAGCGGGTTTTTCTAAATTTTGAACCGGTGCCCCGAATCGAATTCTAAGGACACCGATGAAATCTCAGCGCCGGTATTTGCTTAGAAACGCCTCTTCCGGAGTTGCGTTTGCTCGGTGGTGGTTTTAAATTTTTGGGCTTAAGGTTAAGAAATAAAATAATTGTACGACAAACTTTATTTTATTTCACTTACGTCACTTGGAAGCCACTTGAAAGCCACTTAAACTGAGTTGAAACAGATATGGTACTATCCAAAAATATCCTACCCTCATGGTAGGATATTTGTGAGGTGGGTCCCGCACGAGCCCCGTCGTTTCTTTTCCGCTAAGTAACGCACCCGCGAAAACCCGTCATTGTGAAAGTCAACTGACATGTTTTCTTAAATTCTTAACAGACCATTTAATTGGGCGGTTTTATACATGAATTAAATGGGCAGTTCTTTCGTTGAATTAATTCTGTGAATTAATGGGTCGTTACTTACCTTTTCATTTGTTGGCGTAATAATAAAATAAGACCAACACAACTTTTGGAGGATTATTCATTGAGAGGTTTTGTCAGAGTTCTTGAGCCTTCATCCTCCTTCGCGAAGAACGCGAAGAACGCCGGCCTCCGACGAAGAACGCCGAAACCGCGGAAATCAACGAAGCAATGCCGTGTGCCGTGATGCCGACGTTTCCTCTCCCGCGACGTTCTTCGGCGACGTTCCTTAATCTGCAACAAGAACCTTCGATCATCTGTTGAGGTGAGGGTTTCAGATTTCTTTTAATTTTTCCTTTGTGGTTTTTAACTCAAGAAAGATTTAATTATTATTAATTAAATCTTTTTGTTCTTGAACCTCGGAGTTCATCGACGCGACCCCCTTCCGCGACGACGCGACGCCGGATACCGCGACGACGCGACGATTCTCAATCCGTGAAGAACCCGCGACGACGAAATGACGAGGTAGGGATTTTTATTATGGAAATTCCCTTATTCCTGTAAACGTTTCTTTAAATTAAATAACCGGTTGCAAATGAACAATTTTAATTTGTTAAAATTGTTGTTTCATGTGTTGGATTATTTCTCCCGTTGTTTTTATCTAACGTGGAGGGTGCGGGCCAAACGAACATAGCCCGACAACCCTCCGCCGTTCTTCGTGGTTGTGCGGATTTGGCGGGAGACGGAAAATCGTGACGCAATGGCAGTTTGTTGATTCCGCAGTGAAGAACGGAACCCGGGAGGAGCACTGGCGCAGACGGGAAGGAAATCAGACCACCGGAGCAACTCCGGTGGCCCGTGGAAGATTCCGGCAGCGCGGCGGCGCCGACAGCCGGAGGCAGCGGCGGCCAACGCACCCCTGGCCACGCAGGCCCGGTTCACCCGCGCGGGTCCGGTTCGCCCGCACGGGACGCGGCAGAAGCCGCGTCCGCTGTTCTCCAGCGCGGCCCACGCGGGGCCGCGACATCCTCAGGCCGCGGGGGCGGCTAACCGCGGCGCCCAGGCGCTCGGCCGTGCGGCCGAGCCGAGCTAGGCCGGACCGGACCGGGTCCGGCCGGGTTGGACCGGGTCGACCCAGTTCGGCCGACCCAGGGGGGGTCGGGCCGGGTCGGCCCGGGCCCGGACCCCCCGTCTACGGACCATTTTCGTCAAATGCACGTATCTTGAGCTACGTGACTCCGAACGACGCGCCGTCAGCGGAAACATGATCCTTGGATCGAGACGGTCGTTTCGGCATATCGCACTGAAGGTTTCAGAATACTTTGGATTCGACCGGGTTGGTTCGTACACGAAACCAACCGGGCCCTCGGAGCGAAAACGCTCATATCTTGAGCTACGGACGTCCGATTGACGTGCCGTCAGCTTTGTTGAATTCCTCTAAGTGAGACGGATCTTTTGGCTCACTCCGCCCGAGGTTTGGATGTAGGTGGAGTACGGTCGGGTTGGTTTTTCCTTAAAAACCAACCGGGCCCCTGGGACGAAAAAGCCAATAACTCTCAGACCGGGCGTCCGATTGACGCGCCGTCTACGACGCTGAGTTCCTGTTGACGATACAAAACTTTTGGATACATCAACTTCGGACTTTGTGTCAGTTGATGTATCAGCCTCTCGGCTCGTGGAGCAGACCCTCCCAAACGAGCTTGCTGTGGGCGGGAACCCTAGAGATGGTTGTGACTGCTTCTGTGACTTCGACGACGACAACTGTACAGGGATCCTCGGTGGATTCGACTGCGACGATGATGGAAACAGTACGGGAATACTCCGTGTTTTCGGCAGTGACCACTACGGTACATCTTGGGATACATCAACTCCGGACTACATGTCAGTTGATGCATCGACCTCTTAGCTCATAGAATGGACCCTCCCAGAACGAGCATGATGTGTGCGGAAACCCTGAAGCCGGTTGAGACTTGATGACTGCTGATCCCACGGCATAGGTGCGCTTGGTTGTAGCGGCACAAGGGAGCGCTTGGTTGTAGCGGCAGACCCACGATAGAGGTGCGCTTGGTTGTAGTAGCACAGGGTAGCGCTTGGTTGTAGCGGCAGACCCACAACAGAGGTGCGCTTGGTTGTAGCGGCACACGGAAGCGCTTGGTAGTAGCGGAAGACCCACGACAGAGGTGCGCTTGGTTGTAGCGGCACAGGGGAGCGTTTGGTTGTAGCGGCAGACCCACGACGGAGGAGCGCTTGGTTGTAGCGGCACGAGGGAGCGCTTGGTTGTAGCAGCAGGCCCACAGTACCCGATAAGTGGAGAACTACAGCAGTCCAAGGTAAGAGGGAAGCGCTTGGTTGTAGCGGCAGAACCACTGTACTTGATGGAGTAGGAGTTTCCCAATAGCTTTGGGTTCAACTTCATGATCGATCCTATGTGGGTCATTGCGAGGGTTAGTACCTACAGATCCTTTGTGGGTCCGACGGCTTAGATGAATCAGTGGTTACATCTGATCATCTCTAACGTCATACGAAGAAGTACCTGTGTGAGCTGAATCCTGTGTGGGTTTACTGTTTAATCTCCTTTGTGGATTGTGTTGAGCGATCCTATGTGGATTACTGTTTACTCTCCTTTGTGGACTGTGTTGAGCTATCCTGTGTGGGTTTACTGTCTACTCTCCTTTGTGGATTGTGTTGAGCTATCCTATGTCGATTACTGTTTACTCTCCTTTATGGATTGTGTTGTGCTATCCTGTGTGGGTATACGTTTTCTTTCCTGTGTGGACTGGGTTGTGCTTAGGCTCGAACGTTGGAGCCGAACGAGAACTGATGACTTAGGTATATGTATGGGCATATACCTAAGCAGTGTCGGTTGTTACTTCGTTATTGTATCTTTCCTTTATGGATTATCCTTTGTGGATTCTTGGAGACCTTCGGGGGTCTCGGGGTCCCTACTGAGTAGCTTATACTCACCCCTGCACGGGCTATGCCCGCACTTCGTTGTGTTGGTTGCAGACGACGGACAACGCTGATCGTGGTGAAGGTGTGCGGAGCAGGACGGTACCTAGAGGTGGACCACTGGGCGGGACGTACTCGGAGCGGTCAGGTGGACCCGAGGAGCAGTGGAGGCTATCTGTACCCACACTTCAGGTGGGACTTCCAGAGGACGGCTCGACGCTGCGGCTTTTCTTTTCAGTTATTGTTTTCTCCTTTCAGTTGTACTTTATAGTTGGGCTTGTATTTCCGGCCCCTTTTACTTTCAGCACAGCTTGTTACAGTTTTTACTTAGTGTTTACTTTTCTGCTTTCTTACTCTGTGGTGCTTGTTTACTTTTCAAAGGCAATGCCTTCCCTTTTTCTGGGATTTACGCCTTGGTGCTAGTCGCTAGCCCCTGGCCTATGGAAGGCGGGCTTGGGGTAGTCACGGCACGGGCCCCGAGGACGGGTCGTGACACTTTGGAAAACTAAAGCTCATGATATTGATAAAATACAGAACACCACATTTGACTTGGTCCATATTCGGTGGCTTGGAAAGATCAGTTCGGATGGGCCCCATAAAAGCCGAATCAGGATTGAGTTCTTTAATATGAAATGTAGCCTATTAAATTTCGGACAGGCCCACAAAATGGCAGCCCATTTAGATGCATGAATTTCGTGTACTATTCAAAAAAGTGGACAGATGTCCATGGATCCATGCAATTTTGGTCCATTTTTCTTCCACTTCATCAAAGGCCCTCCAAATCACCTCCACCTACTTTGAAATAATAAAAACAAGTAACATTTCCCATTCTAATCTTGATTAAAATTAATTGATTGATTCAAACATAAAGTGCAATTTATTATTATATTTGGAATATTCATTACAAAACCAGTTTAAAACTGCAGTGTAAGGGTGGAATAAAATAGTGAATCGTGGTACGATCAATGGAATCCTTGTTGATCCTACAAAGAAAAAGGAAATTTAAGATTGGCCCACGCGAACAAATATAACGGAGGTACACAGTTTTATTGTATTAGAAGGTTATTATCAGCATTTCGTGCAGAATTTTGCCAGACTGGCTAACCCGCTAATGAAGCTCACACATAAAGGGGTTAATTTTTTTTGAAAAAAAGATTGTGAAGAATGTTTCAAAGAACTGAAGAGAAGATTATTCAATGCTCCTATATTGACTCTTTCATTGGGGAATGATGAGTTTGTTATTTATAGTGATGCTTCAAAGAAAGGACTTGGTTGTGTCCTTATGAAAAATGGTAGGGTTATTGCTTATGCATCACGACAGCTAAAAATTCATGAGAAAAACTATCCTACTCATGATCTTGAGTTAGATGCTGTAATATTTGCTTTGATGATATGGAGACATTATCCCTATGGTAAATAATGTGATAATTATACTGGTCACAAGAGTTTGAATTATATTTTTTCACAGAAAGAACTCAACATGAGGCAAAGGAGATGACTTGAACTACTCAAGGATTATGATTGCACGATACACTACCACCCAGGGAAGGAAAATAAGGTGGCAGATGCTTTGAGAAGAAAGGATCATGGAGTTCTGAACAATATGAGAGTTTAAAGGGATCCTATTTTCATGGATCTAGTATAAATGGATATGGGAATAACCATGGAAGGTAAAACATCAATGCCTTTTCAAATGGTTTCCGAAAAATCTTTACTAGAAAGGACAAAAAGTTCTCAGGCTGATGATGAGGAGTTTCAAAAGAAGATTAAAGCTGTGAATGATGGGAGATTGAGTGACTTCGTATATGAAGATGGAATTTTGAAATTTGGGAAGAGACTTTGTGTTCCCGATATACCTGATCTAAAAAGGTAATTGTTGGATGATGATCATAGTTCTAATTTCTCTATACACCCTGGTAGTAGTAAGATATACAGAGATTTGATGGAAAAGTTTTGGTGGGACAACATGAAGAGGGAGATTACTGATTTTGTGTCATGATGTATGGTTTTTCAACAAGTGAAAGATGGAAGGCAACAACCTGGAGGAGTATTGCAACCTCTTCCCATACTTGAGTGGAAATGGGATAATATCACGATGGACTTTTTCATGGGACTACCAAAGACTCCTAGAAGGAATGACGCAATATAGGTCATTGTTGACCGTCTTACCAAGTTAACAAATTTTCTTACTATAAGAGAAGATCTAACACTTGAACCTCTAGTAAGACTACATATTAATGAAGTTGTGAGACTTCATGGAGTACCCCTATCGATTGTTTCTGATCATGATCCACATTTTACATCAAGATTCTGGAAAATTCTTCAGAAGGCCCTAAATACCGATCTTCGTTTGAGCACTTCCTACCACCCAAAAGCTGATGGAAAATCAGAATGGACTATTTAAACATTGGAAGACATGTTGAGGTCTTGATCACTTGATTTTCATGGTATGTGGGATCATTATTTACCTCTTGTAGAATTTTCCTACAACAATAGATTTTATTCAAGTATTCACATGGCACCCTATGAAGCATTATATGGGAGGAGATGTCGTACACTAAATTGCTAGGATGATGTTGGTGAAAGAAAGCTCGTGGGCCTAGAACTTGTTGAAGAAACAATGGAGAAGGTGAAGATTATCCAGAACCATATCAAAATAGCTCAAAGTAGGAAAAAGAGGAATTCTAATAACCGAAGGAAGGATTTGGAATTTCAAGAAGGTGATCACATTTTCTTAAAGGTATCTCCATGGAAGGGTATTATACGATTCGGTAAGAAGGGAAAATTAAGCCCCAGGTACATCGGACCTTTTGAAATTCTAGACCGAATTAGAGCTGTAGGTTACCGTTTGGCAATGACACCAAGTCTCTCCAAGGTTCACAATGTGTTCCATGTGTCAATGTTAAGAAAGTACATGCTAGACCCAACACATGTACTCACTTATGAAGAAGTGGAACTTGAGCCTGATCTATCTTACTTTGAAGATCCTATCAAGATTCTTAATACTAGAGAAGAAGTATTGAGAAATCAGATGAATCGTATAGTGAAGGTTCTATGGAGGAACCATAAGATGGAGGAAACAACATGGGAGCCTGAGGAGCTTATGTTAAAGACATACCCAGATCTTTTTAAGTAATATTTTGTGAATTTTGAGGATGATTTTTTTGTAAGGAGGGGAGAATGTAACACCCCAAGGTTTTGAAAATAAATATAGAATTCAATTTTATAATCTATCCATTAAACACAACTTTGCCTCTTCTAGGTTTTGAATTTCAAAAAAATGGTCATCTAGAGTTTTGTTCAGTAAGTCATTTGGAGTCTAATAGAACAAACTTGATTTCTGGTGAATAGTAACATACCCTTATGAATAGTAATATGAATAGTAATATGACCCTTATGAATAGTAAATAATAATATTATTTTATTTTCTTAAGGTAATAAGATAATGAGATCTTAATTAGTTTTTCAATGAGAAATAAAACTAATTGCACTTTAAGATTGTTATTTTTCGAATTAATTATGACCTTATTTAAAAATTAAATTAATAATATTTAGAATTTTTTTTTGAAAAATATATTTCACTTTTTAATTATACACGTCGAAAAATGATAGGGGTGAATTTTTGGGATTTTTCTAAAATACATGATTTTTTCATGAATAGTAAAAATACAGTTTTGAGTATTCGGTAGTTTAATGACATCATAATGATGTAATAATTAAATATAAAATTATGGTCGACTTGTGTATAGTAACTTATGACATGAGGTGTCCCAAGTGGCTAAAACCATGGGAAAATACCATGGGAAAGCCCATGGTTTGGCAAAAACCACTAATGAGGCGTCCCTTTGAAATTATTAAAAAAAATACCTCTCTTTTTCTATAAATACCCACTCATCCATTCGTTTTCTTTCATTAAAAATCCCTCATACTCTAAGATCTGGTGTTTTAACCTCTCTTGGAGTCCTCCCAAGGTGTCCCTAATCCCCCAAGGTCCCATCCTTCAAGATCTAGGAGTTATTCTACAAGGTAAGGGAATCCTTCATTCTCTTATTTAAGTCGATACTTATTTTATGTTATCTATTTAAAATTCCTTTATCATATATTGTGGTTTGATTTTATTAATTATTCTTATCTTTCTTTTGATTTAAATTTGATGATATACCCTTTTTTTCTCATCATTTGATTTTATGAAATTTTAAGTGACGCCGTTAGGATGCCAAATTTTCATAAGGGATCTTTTAACTTTTCTTTTATTTTCAAGTTCATCTCTTTTATTTTTCTCTCCTCACCTCCTCTATCCAAATGATCATGATAACTCCAGTAAAATATATATACTGGATTTATTTCATGTGAATGGAATACCCATCATAAATATTCTTACTCCCTCCCTTTTATTTTTATAAACGAAATCAATGTCCATGAGGTTCCAATTTATAGCCTTCGTGGACGACGAAGTTTTGTTCTTAAATTTCTTCTTCATTACTAGTCATGAAACCATATTCATGGTTTAACCATACTATAATATATGGTTTATAACCTAATTAATATTCAGGAACCAGAACATGTACATATAATTAAGTTATATGACAAAACCAGTTCATAATAATCCAAATACCGCCAAATAATCGAAGTGGTTCTCATCTAATGATTCATCCTCATTCCATATAACCAAATGATAGAAATGAACATTACCAATTATTTATGATTATAAATAATATATAATTCCAATCCTGGAGATTTATAACCTTTCCACATGAACTCCATTACTTAAAAACAAGTGAACTGAATATGAAAATAAAGGAAACAAACACTCCAGAACAACAAAATTCAATACAATAACTTGTCAATAAATACATAAATGAACTAAAAAGAATTATGATAAACTAAATACATGTATAATATGTTTTTAATTAAGTTATTAATAGGTATAATTTCATATTCCAGGAGCATAAGTTCGATATAATAACACATTTGAAGTTAAGGTAAGGGTTTTTCTACCCGAACTTCCATTTTCATTCAGGATACTTTCATTGTATAATTACCTCAATGAAATTCTTATGTATTGTTATGTACTCATAATATATTCTGTGTGAGTATCATATATATGTTTACAAACCATAACCCTTCCTTATTTTATGGATATTTACATGTTTTAAAAGGAACTTTCAAAATTGTTTCCAAAATTGAAGCCCGATTCAAGGGAATTTTTCCAATTCATATCTATTTACAAGGGCACTCTATAATCTGTTTTTGGAAACCACTATCTTTATAAAAATACTCATTTTATTATGAAAATACTATCTTAATTCACTTCTGGTTTTATACAAAGATTTTCCAAAAGAACTCTTCTTTTCAAAATAAAAGAGTATTTATCTCAAAATTGCTTAATTATTTTATAAGAGTATTTTTGTTCAATGATCTTATTGATTCCATGGTATTTTTGGGTTTAATAATTTATGAATTCATATACCATATTTTCTTTAATAGTTTATGAGTAAAATTATTGTGGATGATCTGTCCTAAAACCATTCATCATATTATTCTGAATGGTTAATGTTTATGTTTAATAATTGGTAAAAGTTAGTTACATTTCATATGATAGTTTCAATATGAATGTATATGTTGTTTATGTTGATCCCCACTCATATGAGGAATGCATTGGACTTATTATGTGATGGGTGGGGCCTGCTATAACCCCTCGATGCATCGGTATGTCTCATGAGACAAACTATGGTCTTGGAACGAGGCCTTGACAAAATGATTATTTAATGGTCCTAGCACGAGGCTTGGATGGTATGGTTATGATGTCTGACTTATGAACTTACCTCATTATGATTCTAGTATTTGAAGTTCATGTGGCTATTCGACTAGTAGAATACCCATGATTATGTTTTTTTATGGAATTATTTATTCAGCTCATATTACTTCCATAATGTGTTCAAGTTCATTATTAAAGGCATGCGTTTTCAATTATTCACCATGTCTAATGTTTATATTAACTTCCAATGTATTGCTTACTCTTACTGAGCATTTGAGCTCACCCCTTTTGTATGTTTCATTTTCTCAGGACATGAAGAAGTAATTTATGAATGACGTGCAAGCATAATCTAGGAGACATGATGTTTCTAGTAGAATAAAATAGTGTTTTTTCCCTTCATGTTGTAATGATAAACTTATGTATGTAACTTGTTTCCAATAATACTAAACTACTTGGTATTTCGGGATTCGTATTCCTTGTATGTATGCCAACGTAATCAAATAATGCACTAGCTCTGGGCAACTAGGGTCGTTTCCTTACAGTTAACCTTGGGTTTTTGATTGTTCCATAACTCATAAGGATTCCTTTTAAGAATAAGTCTGATAAACACTCTATTGATTATGTAGCATGCTATATTGAAAACTTTAGCCCAAAAATATATAGGCAGGTCATATTGACTGAGCATTGTTCCAACAATCTCTTGCCGGGTTCTATTTCTTCTCTCTACAACTCCATTTTGTTGAGATGTTCTAGGGGAAGAGAAATTGTGATTATAACCATTTTGTGAGAAAAAGGATTCAAACTCTTGATTTTCAAACTCACAGCCATGATCACTTCTTAAGGATTTAATTCTAAGTCCACTAAGATTTTCTACAAACTTGGAATATTTAGTAAAATAAGAGTAGTCTTCACTTTTTCAAGCCATAAAGAAGGTCCAAGTATATCTAGAAAAGTCATCTACAAGAACATAAACATAGTGCTTCCCATTTAAACTAGAAACTCTAGATGGTCTAAAAAAATCCATGCGAACCGGTTCAAGAGGTTGAGAAGTTTACACTTATTTCTTTGGTTTGAAGGAAACTTTGTGTTGTTTTCCCTTTTGGCAGGGATTTCATACTTTTTCATTTGGAAACTCAAGTTTGGGTAAGTCTTTAAATAGGATTTTTCTAGTTATCTTTCTAAGGGAGTGAACATTATAGTGTCCTAGTCTCTTATACCAGATCCAAGAATCTTTATGAAATACACTTAAGCATTAATCATTTTGAGAAGCTAAGGATTCTAGGTTAACAAAGTAAACATTTTCATTTCTTAATGCAGAAAATACTAATTCTTCTTTCGAATTAAAGACATTGCAAGCATCATCTTAAAATCTAACATGAAATCCATCATCACATAACTGTGAGATACTGAGTAGATTGTATTTTAATCCATCAAAAAACATTACTTTAGAAATCAATATTGAATTAGACTTACCTATTTTGCCGAGGACAATAATCTTTCCTTTGGAATTGTCACCAAATGTGACATGTACTCCATCTATTTTGATTAGGTTCTTGAAGCATGAGTATTCTCCTATCATGTGTCTTGAACATCCACTGTCCAAGTACCATATACTTTTACATGAACTCTTTAAGCAGCTTTCCTACAAAATGATCAAGAAATTATAGATTTTGGTACACATACTCGTTTAGGTCGGGTAATATTAGTAATAAGTGCTTTAAGAACCCATATCTGTCTCATAGGTTTCCTATAATAATTAAGTAAATTATTTGAAAAATAAACTCTATTTGGTCTGGAAAAACTTGAAACAGTAGACAGTGTATCATAACTTGAATTAGATGATTTGTGTCCAGAATTTGAAGTAAAACTGTATGTCTTAGATTTAGAAAAAGCTTTGTTCTACCAAGGTTTCTTTTTCTATGTTGATAACCAATGCTAGTGTTGTATTTAGGGGAAATTTTTTTCCTAGAATTTGGGTAAGGGTAATTTTCCTATTGGTAAACTTTTCTAGGTCATTCTTCAATTTCTCATTAGACATTTTTAATTCATTGTTCTCTTTGTGTAGTTGGGAATTTTTCTCCTTTTCAGTTGTGAGTTCAGATTTAATAGTCACAGTGAGAGAATTATGTTTCTTCAATGATTTATATTTGTCTTTTAGTTTATTGCATATTTCTTCAAGCATGTTACAGTATTCAAACATTTGTTCATCAATGTAATACAATTATAAAGGTTTGACTATTTAAATAACTTCTTAAAAGATTGATTATTTATCAGTAATAATAATAGTTATTAATATTACTTTTGAAACTATTTTACTAAGACAAAGCAATTATAACTTCTTTCCAAGATTAAACATAAAAGTAAGTTTAGTGATTTCTGAATTATACAATTAAGCAGTAAAACAGAGAAAACTAAAGTAAGCAACACAACGAATATACAACAAGTGGTTTAGTCTCAAGTCGAGACCTAATCCACTCCACTTGGTGATCACCTTCCACCAAGCAGTTTATATAAACAAACTTGATCCACACCCTGTATCGGGGTTAAACAACAGTACACAGGACTGTCCAGGTCGTACATGGACTTCTTCCATAGTTCTTCATGGGTACAAACTACCAGGCCACACAAGGACCTCTTCCACACTTATCCATGGGTATACACAAGAGTAAAATAATGTTTGATTAAGGATATCTTGCATCCTTCATTTTGATGCAGGTGACAGAGTGCGTTATTATACAGAAACACACACTGCTCAAAAGTTAATAAAAAGATACACAATAGAGAAGAGAAATTGAGATAGGTTTAGAAGAGCTCTGAGTGTTAGTCTTTGCAGCTCTGAACTTCTGAGATGAAGCAGATGCAGAACTCAGGTTCTCGTATGGAAAACAAAGTGCCGTAAGTTAGACAGATTCGGCTTGTGTTCTTCATGGTGTTCTTTAGTGCTAATATGTTCTCGGGATTCTTGTATGCTTCGTGTGTTCTTCGGCAGAATCGGGTTTCATGAGCCAATTCATAAGAAATTATTCTGTTGTGATTCTTACGCCCAACAGCTAGTTCTTTTGTATTGTGTTTTACCTACAATATTTTCCGCCACTTGTTTCTGGGCCGCACTACTCTTTTTTATCTAGGAGTGAATGTGTTTGAGCCGACATGTTTCATGTATTCTACACCTCGTACCTCGTACTGTTCGATGATATGTCTATAAAGAAACATTAATTATGTCAGTGCATTAAAATCTTCAAATATGACCGTTAGAGATTAAATTTAAAGACAACAAAATATATTAGGAAACAGTGTCATAGTATGTCATGGAAATAGTGTCTGGATGTCACGGTGTCTTGTTCACGGTGTCTCATAGTCACGATGTCTTGTTCACGGTGTCTGATGGTCATAGTGTCTTGTTCACAGTGTCTGATGGTCACAGTGTCTCATGGTCATGGTGTCTACTTGTTCATGGTGTCTGATTGTCACGGTGTATGATCCTTCACGGTGTCTGATTTTCTTTTCCAGAAAGACATAACCAGTGGTAGACTCATGGTGTCTTAGAATTTTCAAAATAACTATATTCAGACTTAAGCAATGATGATCATAGAATGGACTAGACTTAATCATTTGTCAAAGTAGGTATTATAAAAGTAAATCAAGGATAGTAAAATGTAATTAAATTGAATGTAGAGAAATTAAGATGTTTAATGGATCTTCTTAAAGCATGAGAATACTTAAACAATAATACACATGATTTGAAATAATTTACAGGATTTAACCAGGTTGAATAGGATTTTTGATCATTAAAACATGATTTTTACATGAGGAGTCCAACACTATACCAAAATAACTCCCCAAATTCCCTCTCCTCATCCTATAAGCCTTATTTTGGTAATTTTTTTAAGGTTTTAGTGCAAACCTAATGGGGATACCTAAAGAAGAGTTAATGTTTTTATACAAGCATTTTTATTTTATTTTCTTCTCAAAATACTTAATTTAGTTTTATATAAAGATTATATAATAAAAAGTATATTAAATATAATTAGATGTTTTTATTTTAAGGGTATTACCTATAACTTCAAACACTTCTATAAAATGGGTGACAAAATCATTATTCATGTGTACGATATACTACCACCTCGCGAACCGATGTCATCAGTTTTTCCATTACCACCTTTCAAGGTTGGTAATAGTGAAAAAATACTATTTATATATGATATATATAATATTTTTGACATTATTATGCTTTTATAATTATCATATCACACATAACTACATGCTTTCTATTTTGTGGGAATATGATAACTTCGCTCGTGTATACGATAGACTACCACCTCACAAAGCGATGTGATTTGTTCATACTTTACATGTAATGTATTAAGGATAGATTTAATAAAAATATGTGATATATATGAAATAATGATTAAACTAGATGATAATATACATATATATCATTTAATTTTCATTCTTTTAATACAGAGTGAAAATGGAAACAATATTCATGCGAACGTATGGCCTACCGTCTCCATGGATGGTGTATTTCATTTACTATCACCAAATTTTATGGATTGTAATAAATAAATATATAATGAATATATATGATATTTAAATCATGTTTTAAATTTTTTATATGATTAAATTATGATCTATATAAGATGAATAAAGAATAACAAGTCAAAACATACTTGAAACACAAGGCAATTAACACCCGAAACAAAAAAAATGAAATATTATTAACAAATGAGCGATAAGATGTTATAAAATAATAATATATGATATTATAAATATTAATATGGTTTTTGTGTTAGTTAATAACATTCTTAAAACCATTATACATGAGGTTAAATAGTGTTCAACCAAAAGGAAGTATAAGGTAAGAGATTTCATCTCAATTAACATTCCATTGAGGTTTGTTTTTTGTTATGCACCAATTTACTTTTATGAGATGTATATACTACCCCTTTTATATTTAATATCATGATTAATTCATAGTTCATGGTATTTTAATTTTAAATTTTAATTATTTCATCCAAGGTAATTTGAATTGAAAATTAACAAGTGGTAAAAGTTATTGAACAATCTCAATTTCTTTTGTGATTATTAACTTTATCTTGAAGAAATTACTTTCTTGTGATAATTTTTCATTGATAATTACATATAAATTAAATATAAATATTATTTTATAATGTATATGATTATTTTCTAATCCGTATACCATTTTTACATATGGTTTTTAGTTTGTAAGTGATTTAAATAATTTGAGAAATATTGATAAATCCGTATCTTTTTCCCAATACAGATATTTGATGATAAGGAATATTATTCCTAGATTAAATTGATTATTTGAAATATGAGGAATGATTTGGACCTATAGACATAGGTGGTGCCCAATTATTGATATCCCTTCAATGCATCAGTAGTCTCATGAGATTAATCAATTGGCCAAATTAGATGAGTTTTACCCAGTAGTTCAAAACTATCTTAAGAATATATATTGATGGTAAATATATCATAAGATTAGTAAAAATGGCATCTAATAATTAAGAATTTCACATATTTATAATTCATTTATTATTATCAATGATATTTTCACTATGAAAAAAATCTACAAATGCATTTTATTCTCATCTTATTGATTAAATGGCATGTGTTTTCAGTTATTTAACTTTCCATATTGATTATTCCTTATCAAGTTATTTAAATGGAATGTGTGTTTAGTTATTTACCTTTACATATTGACAATGAATTATTGATTCATGATAGCTTCCATATTACTTAACCCTTATTGATAATTTGAGCTCACCCTTATTTTGTTTCCTTTACTCAAGATATGAAGTTGAATTCTTGGAATGAGTTTCAAGGATGCTGAGATTTTAATTTTGTTATGATTTATTTTATTTTCCCAATGTAATATGGGTATCATGATTGTAATCTAATTTTCCCAAAATTATAAACTATTTGGTCCTTTGGTATTTGAATCATGTATCTATTAAAATTTAATAAAGTATGGAACTGATTGTAGGCTACTGGGGTTGGAGTCACTATAAGAGAAATATTTATTATCTTAGTTGAAAAATGTTGGATGCTAAGATCTGATTTTATGATATCAAGAAGAAATTATATGTATTGATTTTTTAGTAAAAAAGTTGAAATGATCAATTTTATAATGTTAATTGGGAATATAGAATTGTGGGAGGTAATTATACAATAGTTTGATATTGAGTTAATGTCTCATAAGATGATCAAATAAAATGTGTTAACAAATTTCCTCTTGGAACAATCTATCCTAGAAAAGTTGATGTTGAATGTGAAACCGCCTAAAAAAGAGGTATTCTTCATCTATGAAACCTCCTAATCATAGAATATGTACTTTTATAGTTCCTCTAGGAACCCAATGATTCAAAGGATGGAAAACCCAGAGATCAAATAATTTATCTTGGTAATTATATTCATCTATCCTTCCAAAAAAGTTATATTGTACTCATTTTTGTTAGAAGTAAGTACAAATAACATGGTGGAATACCAAGACCCCATTGTAGGATTATATTTGGACATGAATATACTAGGGTCCCTATTGAATATCGAGGCTAATTCAGAGTTATAAATCAAGTAAACCAATGGAAATTACACCATCAATAATGAGTAGTTGATTCCCTTGCTTGATTATATACAAGGGTTTATGTGTAAGTTCCCCTTAGAGCAAACATTTTCTTATATCCTATGGCCATAGAATTCCCAAGAATATTTAATGGTTATATAGCTACAAATATAGAAGATATAAACTAATATGGGATGGCCATTCACATCACATATCACATGGTGGTTTATCTATTTATCACTAATGTTAGGGAATAAATCAATGAAGTAAATGAATTATAGGTGAAAGTGAGCCTCTATGCTCAACAAATAATGCCATTCCATAATTGAGTACCTTAAAAATAGGATTCTTCCATTAGATAGAGAAAATAAGGAACAAATCCATCAATGTAAAATATTTTTTCCCTTTATAATAGACCAAATTCCCAAAAGGTCCTATAAAAACTATGATTTAATGTAGCACTCTTTATATACATTGGAGGAGATACCCTCATTATTAATATTTAATTCCATGTTCACCCCTGTAATACCCACTAATTAGTAACTAATATATTCCATCAAATAAATATACTTGGATACTTATAACCATCAATAATACATGATAATAATGAGTTTAAGAAAAATTATATACTTATCAGATACATGGTAAATTAATTAATTAACCACTATAATTATTACACACCATGAAATACTCATCCATTAAAAATAATTGGGATAGATTTCAGGGGTCCATATACTATATCCCTAACCAAGAAATTCAAGTACATCCTTATCATCACTAATTTCTTCTCTAAATAGGCCAAAGCAGTTCCCCTCAAATAATTGAAAATAAAGGTTTTCAATAATTTTATGAATTATAATATCATCCCCATATTTAGTGTCCCTCACATAAAATTTGTGATAGACCATAGACGTGACTATATTAATTACACAACTTAAAGAAAATATTTCCTTAAAATACATTCCCAAGACCTTATAGGTTTATAGTTTTAGATAATTAGGGAAAAAAATTAACTAAAATTACTCATGTCGTTTTCCACTAATGGAAATTTTTCATAGTATATAATAAGGTTTTTAATCCATAACAAGTATTAAATATCTTCCATAGATTACCCACACAAGATATTCTTATAGACACATCATATGTATTACTTTTCTTTATAGAATGGGAAAATGTAAACATAAGAAAGGGGTGATATCATATACTCAGAAAGGGTAAACATAAGTGATAATAATCAAAGATCATAAGTGAGAATAAGATGAGAATATTAGTATAATCAATACATATAAGAAAATCATACCCAATAAATATTAGGACATAAAACATGATTTATAGAATATGACATGGCATAACATAAGAAATGAATCAAGGGAGTGTGAATACACGGGTCATTAAAGCTAAACCATGAGATAATAACACATTCTTAATAATAATTATAAGACTATGGCACAAAAATATGCATAAAAACACATTTTTAGAAAATACAAGTATGTTTTACCTTTATGTTTTACACAAATCCAAGTATGTCCACCATTTTAGTAGTGAAAAAATATAAATATTTCCACCCTTTGAGTTGTGAAAAAAATCCAATTATATCCATGAATCATTATATCATGATATATAAGTATTTAACTAATGTATTAGAGAGTGAAACCGGACCCCACCCATCATCATCTAAACAAATGAGTGCCACTTGAAATTAATAATTCATCATATTATAAATAAACCTTGGGTAGAAAATGGGTTTCATTAATAACATCATATATAATCTATGGAAATAAAATGGGTTTCATATCCTAACAAATAGATACACATAAGGAAATAATTTACAATAATAATAATATGATAAACCCATGGAAAATAAATATTTATCCAAAGATATTTAGTAGCTTTCTAGGTAACTACTGTTCAATCAAGATAATAAATCATATGGTATATACACCATATAGATAAAGGTTATATTATTAAGTTAATAATTTTCCAAATTAATTAATTAATGTAATCTAGGTGATCACTATACAATTAAAGGAATAAAAAATAGGGTATTCATAGAGCAAAATAATTGGAATAAAAATTATGGTTATACACCAAAAGTGATTAGGAAAGAAAAAGGCAACGATGGATCTTTTCTATTATATATATTTAATGTTTCTCATTTTTGAAACCATCAATTAAGAATCAACTATTATATGAAGAATAATTTTATAAGAATAAAATTATTTTACTTTGAAAATCTTGATGAAAATGACCCCTTTTTTTAGTGAAAACTCTTTTAAATAAAAGTATTAGAATAATGGTAAAATAATTTACTTTTTAAAACAATGAATCATTGGAAATAATATTCAAAATTATGGGTAATCCATTGACATGATTTTTTTTAAAAGAATCTTCTTTTCTAAATTTATAAACAAATTTTAAGTAAAACAGTCATTAGTTTGTTTTGAAAATTAATTTTCAAGACATCTAGAAAGAAATTTTTTGAGATATATTAAATCAATTTTTAAGAAATATCAAAAAATGGAGTCTTTAAAGAGACATAACAATTTATTAAAGAAAAAATGGAGTTGTGTATAATAAATATATCCATGATGTGTAAAACCTTTTAATAATTTGAAAAATATTTATTGAAAACCCACACTGTAAATAGGGAAATAAAAGTTTCATTTGAAAAGTGGTGATTAGAAGTAAGAGAATCACATGAATTAATATATATTTGAGTTCCAAAAATGAGAGGAAAAAATTTATGGGAAGTAAAATATAGACATGTAAGAAAATATTTAAAGGTATGAATGTGAGTTATTCTTACCAACATTATACTTTTATTTGAGAATATATTTTACTAGAGAAGTGGTTATTGATGAAGAGAATAAATTTCCCTAGAGAAAAATATTAAATAATATATAAAATATGGGAATTTTTGGATCAAATAGATCTTGAAAATTATAATCAAGTAATAAATTCAATGACCCAATATATCATAAATTGAGTCAATGAAACCCTTATAAACATAAAAACTTTTGAAAAAAAATCCATTGAAGGATATGATTTAACATGAAACATTAAATACCATGAATTAAGAGAGGATCATGATAAAAAATATTAAATAGGAATTAGATGAACCATTCTAAATAAAACATTATTTATAATATAAATATGTCCCAAGAAAATAAATTTGAGATAAGAAACCCTTACCATGGTCCTGATTCATTCTATGAATGCACCAAAATTACTAAATATTAATATTAAGTTTATTAGATACCATATTAGGAACATTATAAATAAATATTTCATTTAATAAGGGCCATTTATTTTTATATTATATTTATTATTATATTGTTTTTACTTATATTTTTTCTGAAAATAGAATCACTGTCAGCTTATTTTTTTTAATTTTAGAGATCAAAGATGATATTTTAATATTAAGTTAAATAATTAATATGACCTTTAAATAACCATAAAACAATAATTATTTTATTATTAAATTAAAATAATATTATTATTTAATTTCCCATAGCCATCAATAATATATTTTTATATCATTTTTCAAATAAGTGGTTAGATCGACCCAAATATAAACATAACATAATTTGATGGGTGAGTATGGTTAAGAAATTTTTTATTTTTAAATAATATCATTATAAAATAATCATAATGATAATATTTTTTAAAAGTTTTTAATAAAATAATAATTTTTTTAGATAAATAGTTAAAATAAAGATGAAAAATGAAAAACGTTACTTCATGGAGGCGGTAGTCTGCACAACACATGGTTAATGTTTTCATTTCCTAATGAATGAGAGGAAATAAAGGTGAATTATATTTTTTATTTTAATATTAATATATATATATTATATATTCCGAATTTATTTTTAAATTTCATCCATATAACTAGTAAATAGATGTGGTGGTGAAAAATGAAATATGTCACTTTCTAGAGGTGGCAGTTCACATAACACACGATCAACGTTCCTCTGTTTTTATAGGTGGATGGAGAGGAATAAATAAGAGATATTAAATTAATATATTAACACTTTAGTATACTAATGATACTTATGTAATTGTATTACTATGGTTAGGGTATTATTGTAATATAAATATTAATAATAAAAGGTAAGGAGTAAGTAATACTTATGTAGAGATGTTGATTTTTCTATTAATGAACTCCTAAGAATTGAAGGGATTAGGATAACATGTAGTGATTAGGGAATTTAATAAATTAAATGGAATCCTAGTAGATGGAAAATGGGTAGGGTTTAAAGGATATTTTAAAGGGGAAGTGGATCCTTGAAATGGTGGAAGTGATCCCCTTTTATAAGTGTAGAAAAGAGCACTTTTGGGAATACTATTTACTTTTTAGTGAAATCATTACACTATTCAAGGGCCAATAAATAAAAAATTTTGAAATAATGGATTATGTGGTGATAATGGGTCTATAAATCCATAAAAAAGTATTTAAACACATGTTAAATATTTTTAAGTCATTTACCGTCATATGTTTTCTTTTACCTTTTTAACTGGGGTAACTAGATTTTACCCAAGTAACTCATGTTTTAATAAACATATAAAATAAATAATCTTACCAAATTTTGGTGTGATGAACCTAAATTTATTCAAAATTTATTATAATTTAATTTATAAATAACATAAAATTAACTTTTAAATAAAAACATTATATATATATATACTATTTTTTAGAAAAATATTGTTTTCACCATTAAAAATTATTAATCACATTTACTATTGATTACTAATTTAATGAGTGATAATATATTTAAATATATTTTTAAAAATTATATTAAATTTATTTTTGATAAGATGTTAATTTATTTTAATAAATAAATATTTCACAATATTAATAAAACAACCCTTTGAAAATAATAGTTATACCATTATTATTGTCATTAAATTAAATATTAGTAATTATACTTTTATGAAAAAAATGAAATTGAACTTATTAAATAATATGACCATGTTGATCTAAAATATGAAATCTATTTTTTATTTAATATCTATAAGTTATGAAAACTAATTTTTAATATAAGTGAATAAATAAGTTTTTAGAGTAAAATTTTACTTAAGTTTCCAAACATTAAAAATGGGTTTTAAAAATAAAACACGGTAATTTTAAATTTTTTATTTTAATTATATATATATATATTATATTTATTTTTCAAAAATATTTAAGCCATTATTGTATCATGATAATGTCATAAAAGTGATGTTTTAGCAAAATCTGGATTTTTTACCATTCTTCTAAAAAAATATTTTCAGAAACATAAAAGAAATTCATACTAAGATAATTTTGAAATTATAAATAAATAAATGAAATTATTTTTATCTAATTTAGATTCTAAAATTTATAAATTTACTTTATAAATACAAAATATAATGAAAAATTATTTTTATATAAAAAGTAATTTTTTTCTTTAAAAGTCAAGATAAAAAATATGTAAAATACATGTTATAAATAACATATTACATTTATAAATAATAGATAATATTATCCTAATTTATGTATACATTGAACATCAAGATATCTATATAGGATTTAAGCATTAGGTACACTCTGGTGGTAGTCGAGTGTAGTGATTCCAGTAGCATAGATCTCAGAGAAATTTAAATGATCTTGAATTTCTCTCACATATGATTTAGATTATACTGTAATTGTTCAAGTTTTTCTTAATATTATTCTAGATAAAAATGTAGAGAAGTTGACTCCTTCCCAAGCTTAGATAAATGGGATTCATTAGGGATAATTTCGATACCTGTTTCTATTACCTTCCTTTTTTGTAGATTTCATAATATGATTACTTATTTTTATAACTGTTACTTTAATGACTATATTATAATGGTAAAATATTATTTTAATATATCAAAATTTCGTTTTTTTGGTGTTTCATGTAGAATAAGCTATAAAAATAATATTTACTTAAGTAAAATACATTGTGATGTTTTGGGTTGGTCCATTCTTTGCCCTTAAATAAATTGCATCCTCACAATTTTAATTATTCATAACTAAGGAAATAGTTAAGGGTGACCAAAAGATAGATACGTATATATATTTAATATATAATATGGTTTCATCCTCATTCTCCTTGTTATGTCTAGTGAAATAATATCTTCCCTCTAGATTTGAATATAACTAACATTGAGATTTTATCTAACCATTTATGTTAAATACCATAAAATAATGAGTGTAATTTTTCATTGGGACTTTATAGTCAACCTTTTATTATTAAGTTATAATAAATTGTTTTTATAAGTGATTTTTGTATATTTGTAATTATCACAGCCTCTATGTCAAGAGTGAAAATACATTCCCTATATCACATAACATTTTACTAAAGGAAGGATAATAATATTTTATAGGAAGCACATTATTATAAAATATTATTATAGAGGAGTTATATACTTGGGTACCATAATTATACCACTAAAATTTGTTTATTAATAATTCAACATCTACTCATCTAGGAGGCAATTTTATGTTCTTAGCAAACATACTAGGCACACAGGAGTAGGATATACAATATATGGATGTAATAATCATAGTTCTTGAGTGGGTGATAATTATTACTCACTCCATATCAACTTCATAACTAACTTCCATCATTGTGGTTTCATATTCATTCCCTTGTCTTGAATGTTGTTAGTTTCTATCATCCTTATTATCCCTTGGATTAGGGTATTGTACTAGATAATGTCCATGTTACCCACATTTAAGATACAAATTGTCAATGGTACTTTAGGATAAAATCTTTATATTTTCTCTATGTACACCTATATCTTTAATTTTCCATAGTGATTAGTTGCTCTATGTCTTCCTTTATCATAGATAAAAAATATTCCATTTCCTCTGAGACATTTTCCTTGGCACTTCTTCCCACATTTTTGACATAAATGAAATTGAATAATCTTTCCTTCATCATCTTTATCACATAAAAATTCATGAGACTCCATCCTTATCTTTTTTGGTGTGTTTGGAAACTCAAATATTTTCACATTATTAATCATAATTCTTGATAGCTGGTTTGGAATTATCATAAGGTTGATAACTCTAGCTCAAATCCCATTAGGTTTCTTGTTTTGAAAATATATAAATTGTCCATAGAATCCATTATTAACATGGTTATTTTGGGTATAAACCATTACTAAAATCAAAAGGAGTTAACATGAGTGATGAATAATTAACACCATAAGAGAATTATTTTAAGATAATTATATGAAAAATTCAACATCAAAATGTCTTACTTTTCAAAATTTTTACCTTAGATGTTAGTTCAACTAAAACCACTATCTATTCAATCTAAGTTTCTTTAGGTTCCTTTATCTCATACTACTTATCCTAATTCATTAACATAATAAATCCATTATAATGGATTGTAATGAGAATGTGGGTAAAAAAATTATATCCCCCCATAGTGTCAAACTAGGTTTACAATTATGCCTCTTTATCATGCACTAGATGATGATTCAATTAATATCCAAAATTCCCTTTTTTGGGTTATTACCCCTAGGAATATATATGCCATAACCTTCATCCACTTTTTGTATCAACAAAATATATTATTTTCAAGAAAACCATACAATATATTCTTTACCAAAATTTAAGGATATTATCCTATACATATAATTTTCTCTTAGATTAATCTCAAGAGTGTTCTCTAATTTTATCGTATCTTAATCATTAAAATATTCAATATTACCTCAGATATCCTAAAGGGATATCTATATCTTTTAAATTAGAATCAACCTTAACTTATCAACCATTAAATTATCCTTAACTAATATAATAATATCCAAAGTTATCTAAAACCTACTCTGATACCGATTCTTGCTCAAATTTACCCAAGAGAAGAAGGTAATACGGTCCTTGTAGTTTAGCTTGGGTTGTCAAATCCTCAGATACCTAAGAAGTAACCTATAGACGCGTACATTCTATGGACTGTTTTTGGATATGAAGTGGCAAACTTGGGTTGATTTCAGATAGGTTTAAAGGAACTATAATAGACTTACGTGAATTCAATTTAAAAGAATGAGTTGATCCTAGGTTATCGCTCAGGGTGGATTGGACATATTTCCTTTTCAATGATTATAATTTCTTATATTTGAGATGGATTCATTTAAGAAGATAAAAAAAAATCATCACTTACTAGTTTAATTCCTACACCATTTAATACTAATCACCTATACACTTGAAGGATCAAAGTTTTGATCACTTCAAGGTAAAGGTTCGTATTAGCACATGAAGTGTGTGGCCTTAAATTCAACAAGGACGATGAAGTTTAAAAAACATCAAATAAAAATCTCAATTAAAGAAGTGATTATAAATTAATGAGATGATAAATAACATCCAATACAGCCCCTTTATACTCCCTTGGATCAACCCATAAGTGGGTTAGCCCTCCATTGATTCCATGGTTTCAATGGAAGCAGAAAGTAGACTCATGAGGGAGGAAATGGAGAAGTAAAGAAGACAACAAAAATAAAATGATCACTCCACCGTTGTGTGAATAATTTCACAAGGTTTGGTGTGAATAAATTAATACCTTGATCCAACGGTATCAAAGTGATATTAAGAACAATAGAATAAGAGTATAATAAGAACTTTTATTAAGAAACTAAAGTGAATTGAACAACTTACATGTGAAAGACAAATTTGAGACAACAAAATTGCAGCATAACATTACAATTGAACAAAGCATCCAAGATTCTTAAATACTCCAACACCACTGCCTTAAATAGGCATTTTTGAGCCCTTGGGTCGAGCCTCAAACAGTAAAAGTCATCCCACTTGAGTATGGTAGGTCTAGGGTGGTGGAACGTTTGTGGAAAGAAGACTTTTCACTCTTGACCCGAAAAGGCATCCAGCTTGCATCCACCAAATAGAGGCGCATTAAAGACCTTCTAGATGGCCGAATTTTGGTGGGCCATATAAGAATTAAATTAATCCCCGGATGTCCCCTAACATCCTATATAATCTCATCCCAAAAGGAGGTATTGTGTTCGAGATATGGTTTAATTGGTGGGCTGTTTTTCTGGGCCACAAAATCTGGACCAGAATTTTATCTCTAACTTGGTCCGCCTAAATGGACACCATGGAAGCCGAATTTGCATTGTATCCTGAAGAGTTATTTGTTCCTATAAATGTCTTATAGAATCCCACGAAATTTGGGATTCATTGGGCCTGTATGTTGGGCCCCACCATCTCATCAGTGGGATGGTGTCCAATCTGCCTTCTCTAGAATTGCTTCCTTTCATCAAAAAAATATCCCCATCTTCTTTCATAAATTCTCCATTGATCCCTGAATGAAAAATGTTCATATTGGAGTGTAGATAAAATTCCAAAAATATCAAATTAAAATATGTATAATCAGATGAATCATTGGGTACTTCAATTGATGTTCAAAAATGTACCACATAATAGTGCATTTTAAGAAGGTATTACAATCATAATGTGAAATGATGTTCAAAGTGTAAAATGCACTAAAATGGTGTTTATTAATAATAAATAACATGAATATTATGTATATTAACAATGAATATTAGCCTCATTTAGTGGATAATCACACCCCCAACTTGAGTTTTTCTAGTCCCGAGCAAAATATATCTCAACAATATGAAATTCAAATTCCCTTTTCCGAAAACATTTTAATACAAAATGATCACCAGAAAACCTTATACCAAACAATCATGAAACCCATCAAAATATTTTAATACAAGATAGTTTCATAAGAAGATCCCAATCCCAATCCCATTTCTTTATTGAAATTCATTTTCATATTTCATCCAATATCAATTAAGTATGAGGTTGTGTTGTGAATCACAATAGACATGGGGGTTCATCTTTATTCAAGGGGGAAATGAAGGAAGCGCTAGGTAGAATCACTTTTCAATATTAATACGAGTATTCAAAAAAATTTTGTATCATATTTTTTTTGTTTTTTTTGTTTTTTTTACAATTTTCCCATGGTAATTGAAATTGCACTCAAAAGAGTCAACCCCTGTAGCGAGACTTTGCCGATGACTCCCAGGCTCAAAGACCTTAGGGCACCAAGTGAATCCCACATACCCGAGCATCATCTCAAGTCAACTTAGTAAAAAAAATTCAAATTACCAAAAATAGAGATAAAATTACTAACTCTGGGCCAGACATCTATGGAGTCACGATCCCCAAGTACCGAAAGCCACGCATTAGGTCATTTCATTTCTCTACGCACAAAATTATTATTTTTTTTTATTTTTTTATTGAATACTCATACTAAAACTAAAATGATCACCAAACCTATGTTATTTATTTGGGGGACCCCATGAACTCAAACTAATACTCCACTATCCAAAGGACGTGTATTGTGATTTTTTTATTTGGATGAAAATATAAACGATGAAATATCACATTGGACAGCCACACTTTCCAAAATCTATGCTCATGAAATTATACAAGGATTAAAATCAGAATCAGGGCATGATAAATTATTTGATATTCAATTTAAAAGTTTTCAATGTGTATTACCATGTTCAAAGTTAAAGGAATTTTTCCTTCTATTTACACAATTTTTTTCTTCAAATCATTCATTTTTTTTGACATGAAATCATTTTTTATTTTATCTCCCCTCATCTTAAAATAACACTGTCCCCAGTGTTTAAATAAAAGAACATTTAGAAGGGGGTATATGAATAAAAGGGAAGTTCAATAAGGAAATTGAAATATTAGCATCATGGAATGAAGTCACCTGGTGGTTGAAGTTTGAAGTTCTTGTTGCTCCAATTTAGTCATTTGATATCCATGTCTCTTGAAGAGTTCCCTAGTGGAAAAATAAAAACAAAAAAACAAAACAAAATAGTATATATATATATAAGTAAAATATAATTATATATATAAAATAAAATAAACTGATGATACATTGTCTTCTTTTTAAATTTCTGGGTAAGGTATTACTCAAGGATCACACCACGTGACACAGATGAATATGGTGCTCCCCTTTCATACCCATCCATACTCATAATAGAAGAACATGTCAACAACATATTTTTTTTAAAATATAAAAATGATTAATTAAAATATAAATTTTATTAAAACAAAAAAATGATAGGAAACTTGAAAACCATGCAGTGCTTTGTTTAACGTCGTTAGCCCGACATTAATCCACCCAACTTACCCAATACCAACTTTAAGAATCTTAAGAACCCCATGTTTCACCACTTCATCTTGGTTGAGATTCATTCTATGTTTATAATTATTTTCATGCACAAACCTATGTTCTAAAATGAGTGGTAAAATCCAATGAATATCAGAAATAGGGGATTCAATTTCTTTTTTAGTCTTTTGAAATACATTAAGAATCATTACCTCTTTATTGGTTTCAAGATAAGAAATTGTGAAGAATGGAAGTTTTTGGATATCCCCAATTAATGGAAAATTAAGGGCGGATTGAAAGTCCTTTCATTCAAGTTTAAGTAGGCTAACACTTTTAGACATAGGTTGGGAATTTGAATCAAACTCAATTTCATTTTCAAAATTTCTCAATAGAATTGGTTCCTTTTGAATAGAAGATCCAACCACAAAATTGGAAATATCAATTTTAGGAATGGGTATGGAATCAATGTTTGTGATTTCTCTCAATGGTTCAATGGTTGGTGTTTTTGAAAATTTATCAATGGAGTTATACTTAGGAGACTCAATCCATGATGTAAAATTATCCTCTTTTGAATCCAAAAAGTAAATTTCCTCTTGATTTAAATACCCTTATACAATTCCTTGATCCTCTTTATCTATCCCAAATCCAAAGGTTGGTTCTTCAATAAATTCATGTGGGGTTTGTGGGAAACTAGACACATCACATAAGGTTATGGAAGGGATAGTTTGTGTAGGGATGGGTTACTCACAAGGTTTAATGATTTATAGTTCTAACCTCAATGATGAAACCTCAAAATTCATTATCTCCATTTTTTGACATAGTTTTTAAAGTGATGGATGTGTATTAGTATGGATAAGGGGTTGATCCGAATGGTCTATTCCAGGTGTATAACTATGTTGTTGGAATTCCATAGAAGGATGTTCAGATTGGATTTGTGGGGACTGAAACTCATTATATGTTGGAATGTTTTGTGGAACATAGAAGTAAAAACATTGTGGTTCATTATGTTGTTGATGATCCCACGTGTAGAAATTAGGATGATCATTGCACATCACACATGGGGTTGGGTGATCAATGTAGGGATAGGTTTCCCATGTTTGGACTTGTTCAAAATTGAATTCCATAGGAGTGAGGGGGTGAGAATAGAGAAGAGGGATGAAAAAAAAGGATGTTAGTGTCTAATATAACTTACTTAGGTCCCCAGAAATGGTTCCAAAATTTGATTCTCGCTCAAATTTATCCAAGAGAAGAAGGTAATACGGTCCTTGTAGTTTAGCTTGGGTTGTTGAATCCTCAGAGACCTAAGAATTAACCTATAGAAACGTACATTCTATGGACTATTTTTGGCTATGAAGTGGCGAACATGGGTTGATTTCAAATGGGTTTAAATTAACTATAAGAGACTTAAGTGAATTAAATTTAAAAGAATGAGTTGATCCTAGGTTATCGCTCGGGGTGGATTTGACGTATTTTCTTTTCAATGATTTCAATTTCTTATATTTTAGATGGATTAATTTAAGAAGATAAAAGAACATCATCACTTACTGTTTTAATTAATAAAACCTTTAATACTAATCACCTATAAACTTGAAGTATCAAAGTTTTGACCACTTTAATGTAAAGGTTCGTATTATCACATGAAGTGTGTGGCCTTAAATTCAACAAGGACGATGAAGTTTAAAAATCCTCAAATAAAAATCTCAATTAAAGAAGTGATTATACATTAATGAGGTGATAAATAACATCCAATACATCCCATTTCTACTCCCTTGGATCAAACCATAAGTGGGTTATCCCTCCATTGATTCCATGGTTTCAATGGAAGCAGAAAGTAGACTCATGAGGGAGGAAATGGGGAAGTAAAGAAATCAACAAAAATAAAATGATCACTCCACCATTGTGTGAATAATTTCACAAGGTTTAGTATGAATAAATTAACACCTTGATCCAATGGTATCAAAGTGATATTAATAACAACATAATAATAGTAGAAGAAGAACGTTTATTAAGAAACTAAAGTGAATTGAACAACTTACATGTGAAAGACAAATTTGAGACAACAAAATTGCAGCATAACATTACAATTGAACAAAGCTTCCAAGATTCTTAAATCCTCCAACAAAACTATATTAAATAGACATTTTTGATCCATTGGGTCGAGCCTCCAACAGTACAAGTCATCCCACTTGAGTATGGTAGGTCTAGGGTGGTGGAAAGTTTGTGGAAAGAAGACTTTCCACCCTTGACCCGAAAAGGAATCCATCTTGCATCCACCAAACAGAGGCGCATTAAATACCTTCTAGATGGCCGAATTTGGGTGGGACATAGAATAATTAAATTAATCTCAGTATTTACCCTAATATCCTGTAAAGGCTCAGCCCAAAAAGATGTATCGTTTTCGAGATATGGTTTAATCGATGGGCTGTTTTTCTGGGCCGCAGAATCTGGCCCAGAATTTTATCTCTAAATTGGGATGCCAAAATGAACACCATGGAGGCAGAATTAGCATTTTATCATGAAGAGTTATTTGTTCCTATACATTTCTTCTAGAATCCCACGAAATTTGGGATTCATTGGGCCTGTATGTTGGGCCCCACTGTCTCATCAGTGGGATGATGTCCAATCTGCCTTCTCTAGAATTGCTTCCTTTCATCAAAAAAATATCCCCATCTTCTTTCATGAATTCTCCATTGATCCCTGAATGAAACATGTTCATATTGGAGTGTAGATAAATTTCCAAAAATATGAAATTAAAATATGTATAATCATATGAATCATTGGGTACTTCAAATGATGTTAAAAAATGTACCACATAATAGTGCATTTTAAGAAGGTATTACAATCATAATGTGAAATGATGTTCAAAGTGTAAAATGCAATAAAATGGTGTTTATGAATAATAAATAACATGAATATTATGTATATTAACAATGAATATTAGCCTCATTTAGTGGCTAATCAGAAACCAACAATGATAGCCCAAAAAGTTGACCATCTCAATTAAATTAATTAAAAAAAATATTACATTGCAATATATTCCAAATACCTTTTAGGTTTAGAGTTTAAGAGAATAAGAACAAAAAATTACCAAAAAAATCATTTATTTTCCCACCAATGAGAAGTTTTTTCCAATTTATGATCAACTACTTAATATATATGAAGTATTCAACATCTCCCACTAATTTTCCAAAAAATACAATCTTATAGAAAAATCATACATATTATTTTTCTTCATAACCTATGGAAATGGAAACCTAATAATGGAATGATATCAGATTTTTAGTAAGGGTAAACATAAGAAAAAACAATCAAAGATCATAAGTGAGCATAAGATGAGAACATTAGTATAATCAAGATATAAAATAAAATCATACCGAACAAATATTATATCATAAAAAAAATTTATGGAATATGACATGATATAAATAATAAATGAATCAAGAGTGTGTGGAAACATGAGTTTTTAAAGATGAATCATGAGAGCATAACATAGTCATAAGAATAAGAATAATATTGTGGCACAAACATAATAATATGAACACATCATGAAAAAATACATGTATTTCCATACTCTATGTTATTAAAAAATCCAAGTATGTCCACCCATTTAGTTTGGAAAAAATCAAATTATTTTCACCCTCTAACTTGTGAAAATATACAAGTATATCCATGAATAATCATCTCATGAGATAAAAATATTTAACTAATGCATTAGAGGGTGACATAAGACTCCACCCATCATCATCCATACAAATGAGTGTCACTTGAAATAAATCATTCATCATATCATAAATAACCCCATGGGAAGAAAATGATTTTCATTAATTGCATCATAGATAACCCATAAAAATAAAATGGGTTTTTTAAGAAGCCAAATCTTTATTTCAGGTATGGATCTTGATTTCAGGTGTTTTTGAGAAAAAGGAGAGAATTTGGAAATTTCATAAGTACATGTCGTGCACTTAGGAGTACACGCCGTGTACTCAGTTGCTGCAGGTAGCCGTGTACTGTTCATATAACGGCTAAGTACATGACCGTGTGAGGTGACCTGGAGACCACCTAAAGCAGGTCCTGGTAAAGGCCTATACATGCCGTGTATCCTCAAGGAACACACCTTGTATTTTTATTTTTAATTTTTATATCAGACCGGGCTTGCATCTAATCAATAGAACTATATTCTTCTGGATCTGTCTCACCCATGGGCGATGGGAATCGATGATTCTTCTTCAAGTCATCAATCTGCTGTTTTTTCTCTGAATCAAGCACCATCAATTGCATTAGAATCATCTTGGCGAGTTCTTACTTCTTCTAGAGACCCTCCTCTTATGTGAGTTATTAAAGGTTGATTTTTTTTGATTTTTTTGTAGATATATGATGTTCTAGGTATATTCAAGGGTTAAAGTTAAACCATATCAATTGTACAATGTCAAGGTAGGTGGTTTGTGCCTTTCTATAGATGTTGTTGAATTATATGTGAATAAAGTTTTAAATACCCTAGTTTAAGGTATTACATGTTTTAGGAACATAACCCTATTAATACTGCTATGCTTTGTTTGCTTGGGTAAGGGTGTTTGATTTTGAATAGGGTTTATTACCTTTCTATGGATGTGTTTTACCATGTTTGATTGATATTGGCCATTGGGTTTAGAACTGCCTGTTAGGCTATTATGTTTTCCATGTATGGTGATGTTAGGATGGAGTTGTTTATATGACATGCTTGTGATATCCATTGTATCTGTTTATCCAAGTAGTATTTGAGTTTTACTTTGGCTACTGGATATCATTTGGTCACAATTGAATTACACAGGGATGTGGGAACCTAGTGTAGTTAGACCATAGGGGGAATGGACGCTGAGGGATTCCCCAGAGTGTTTGTTATACTTTTCACATTGCAAGACCATATAGGGGATAAACATGAGTGCTCCCTCATATATTCTATAGTATACCGTTGTGAGTCCATAGGGGGAATTGAATGTTGAGTTCTTCCTCAGAGAGTCTATAGTCACCGTTAAAGGCCACAAGAGGAATTGACGATGAGTGCTTCCTCATAGAGTCTTTGTCTATGTTGAACTAGAGGGGTTAGACTATGAGTACTTCCTAGAGGGTTGTTTGAGAATGTTTGGTTGATTATTATTAAATGTAAATGATTATAGTTTGAAACTGTAGTATTGTTTTTTTGAGTACTTCCTTGTTTATTACTTCATATTGCATATTGCCTACTATATATATATTCACTGATAGTTAGGAACATATATTTGGGTGGTTTCATACTGTGATTCATCTCACACTCTGTTTGGGTCATGCTTTTTGGCCCAAATAGATTATATTGTTGCAGGGATAGATAAGGGTAAGCACACTTCTACTTCAGGTACTTGATTGTGGTGGACATGGAGAGAAAGGGACCAAGATGAGGCTTGCGATGATACTAGAGTTTATTTGTTTCCTTGTAGGTTTAGTCCTTTATTTCTAGAATTGCAACATGTTGGGATACTTTCCTAGACATATGTGACATGCATCATTTTTATATGTGCTCCAGTTGTTTATTTACTTTCAGTCTTCAGCTGTTTACTTATTGTATGGTATTACTGCTTCCTATAATATTATTTATTTATTTTTGCTATGTTACTCTTCCAATGAGGGCATAGTTTCCCCAATATCACACCCAAGGCCCTCTTTATTAGTCGGTAGCCTCTGGAATTCGGGGAAATGTGCTTGAGGCTTTGTGAGCAATCGGGTACAGGGAACCTTTGGGTGGAACCTAGAACCAGAACTTTACAAAGTGGTATCTAAGGATTATTTTCTTCTTTGACTTACTGTTTGGAGCCTATAGACAAGGATATAAATGAATATATACTTGGTAATAAGATGTTCTTGGGAGTAGCTAACCTGTGTATAGGTAAAAACCAATTTACCTCGTTTGTTGCAACTTTTCTGGTTTTTTAATTATTATAGTTGATTTGATTTCCTTATTGTGTGATTCACATGTTTTTTACTATTATCATTGATATTATTGAGGTTCTATTTCTATTACAACCTGATGAGATGAGGGTATTATATCTCATGCATCATATAAGAACTTTCTAGAGATCACATGTCATGCATTCTTGTCATGACATTTAGGGTGCATTACCAATTTCATGTTGTTGTGATAGATGTTGTGCTAGATATGCATGTTGTTGTGATATTTTCCTTGATAGAATACCTATTATTTGATAGGGTATTGATAATATGTGAATTTTCTTTTGGATAAAGGTCAAACTTTGGTCCCTGAGGTGTTATGGGTCCTCATGGATCAAAATTTGGTAGATCATGCGATTGATTTCACTTTTATTCCTTGTAATATAAATGAATGAGATACCAAAATTTGATTCTTAGGGAGTATGGTCCCCACAAATTATAATCTGGAAGTTTAATGTTTGTTTTAGTGTTTTTATTGGGTTCCTACGTAGTTTCTGAGTTTTACTGTCCAAAAAACCTAAAATACATAGTGTGTATTGATGAATACATGCCATGTGTCCTTCTGTTCAGGAAGGAACAACTTTTCTTAAGTACACACCTTGTACTTTTAGTACATTCCATATAGTCTTTAATCGTGTGACTATTTGTGTTGGCAGAAACAATGTGTAGAGAAATCTTCGGTGGAACACGCCGTGTACCAGACGTACACACCGTGTTGTAAGGACCATGTATCTGGCCATGTGACTAATGACACGGGTCAGTGAAATCCTTCTATTACATGTCTTTTCTAGAATAAACACTCCTTGTATAGTCAAATGTGTCTCCGATTGTGTGACTAATGACACGGGTGGTTAAAAATTAAGTGGTACACACCGTGTTTAGGGTGAACACCCATGTAGTTTTGTTCTAGAAGAACTGTGTGGTTTAGCCATGTAGAGGAACTCGGGAAGGGGGAAAGGATTCAAGTACATGCCATGTCAATGGAGAACACACCGTGTGTAAGGGATGTTACATGACCAGGTTTTGCAGAAGTACACGACCTTGTAAAGGCTTAAAGAAACACACTGTGTAGGGGTCATACACACCCTATATCCCTATTTCGAAAAACTTGAATGTTTTCTTTCTCCTTTTCCTTTATTTCACTTATAAGTTTTGTTCCCTGATAAACTTGAACTAAGGTGTGTTCTTGAACTTGTAGAGTCGTTCCACCGAGATGTCCTCCGATTGTATGCCATATATAGGGAAATGATTAGACATAGAACATGGTAGATCAGGGACTACCAGTAGACCCTCCCATCTTGCCTGTCTTGGAACCAGCCGTCATTCTGGATACAGGTGATGATGCACAGTTCCGAGAAGGCTTCATGAGGTTTATGCAGACCTTCCAAGGAGCACTACATCCTACCCCATCTATGGTAGAGTTGATGTGGGGTTTTCAATAGAAATATCCTCCCACTTTCTCAGGGGATGGGGGGACCCAGGCTGTTGAGTTGTGGTTAGAAGCTATGTTGTCTATCTTTGAGAATTTGGAGACACCTCCAAAGAGGAGGGTGAAGCTTACTACATACATGCTTTGCGATTCCACCAAGAGATGGTGGGATGTGATATCACAGGAAGGTAACCAGTAGGGTATGTCTTGGGATGAGTTCTAATATGCCTTCTAGGACTACTTCTACCTGGAGACTTTGAGGGCCGACTGAGCTCGAGAGTTCATGAGTTTGGAGAAGGGTACTCTATCAGCCATGGAGTATTCTTCTTGTTTCATAGATCTGTAGTGCTTTACACCCATTCTAGGGGGTGATGAGTTATTCCTGGTGAGGATGTTTGAGGATGGTATTAGGCATGAAATCCTATCTTATGTGAACATCTTCAGGTTGACTTCCATAACTTCTATAGTCAACTAGGTTCTGATCACAGAGTGCAACCTGAGGGATTCTAGGACTGTGTGCTAGGGTGGCTCAGCATCAGGAGTTGGTACCCCTATGAATGATAGCTGGAAGCACCATAGGGAGTCTATGCTCAGATATCCAAGTAGGTAGAATAATTTTTCAGGTATCTAGGTGGTATGCTACCAGTGTGTGAAGAGCGGGAATAAAAGGACACATTTCCCAAGAGACCTAGTTGAGTGATGATATTGTGGAAAGATGGGTCATCTTCAGCATTTATGTGAGTTTTTCTCACCAGTATCTTGTGAGATGGGTTCTGTTATGACTCCTTATACTAGAGCAGGACCACCAGTCCCACATCAGATTGTGGGATGGATTTATATAGGCTATTTAGCCCGAGGTCGAGGTTGTGGTTGTAGTGGTCAAACAAAGGGTTTTGATAGATGTAGGGTGAATCGGCTCAGGGACCTCAGACATCTTCATAGGTCCATGGCATAGGCCAGGCTTTTGTACTCGAGTAGACCCAGTAGGAGGAGGATCCTAGACCCTCTTCAGTTAGAGTTACAATTCTAGTTTCCTTAGTTTTATATTCTTCACTTTTTGATACAGGGGCTTCCCATAGTTTCATATCTGTTGCTTTTATGGAGAGACTTGGGCTCTGTATCTTTACCTCTACTAATGTCTTGACGTTGGACACTCCGTTGGGGACTAGAAAGGTTGGTGTACATTAGTGCAAGAAGTTCCCTCTTAAGGTTGGTGTGTGTCACTTATTATGAGACCTTAATGTCTTAGAGATGAAGAACTATGATGCCATTCTTGGAATGAACTAGTTGGTTCACTTTCAATCTATTTGTGACTGCTATCACTGCAAGGTGAGGTTCACATCACTAGAGGGTAGTTTGTTTCTACATAAGGGTGAATGGGATGTCCAGAAGAGCCGAGCGAGACCCGAGTATCATGGGTTGGAAAGAGTTACAACCCAGATTGCTAGTTTTTATCTAGATGACCAGGGAACTTCACAGATATACTTTCCTCTAGTGGTGGATCATTTCAAGGATGTATTTCCAGATAAATTTTTAGTTTTACCTCTCCATAGATAGGTATATTTCTCTATTGAGCTTGTTCTAGGAGCGACACTGGTGTCTATTCATTCTTATAAGATTACTTCACCAAAGTTACAAGAGCTCAAGAAGCCGTTAGAGGAGTTATAGGAAAAGGGTTTCATTCAACCCAATACTTCCCCTTAGGGTTCGGCTATCCTGTTTTCAAAAAATGTGGACGGTACCCTCAAACTTTGTGTGGATTATCAGAAGCTGAACCAGCTAATGGTCAAGAACTAATATCCCTTGATGAGGATTTATGATCTCTTTGATCAACTTCGAGTAGCCCAGGTGTTCTCAAATATTTACTTGAGATCCGGTTATCATTAGTTGCACATTAGACCATTTGATATACCTCTTATATCCTTTCAGAGTAGGTATTGTCTATACGAGTATGTGGTTATGCCATTTGGTCTCACGAATGTGCCTATAGTTTTTTATGGCATTGATGAACCGAGTGTTCTATCCATACTTGGATTCCTTTGTGGTAGTTTTTGTGGATGATATCTTGGTGTAATCTCACACTCGACATGACCATGATACCCATATTGAGATCATTTTGAGTACATTGAGAGATCATGTGTTATATGCGAAGATCTCAAAATGCCACATTTGGATGGACCATATTCACTTCTTTGGTCATGTTCTCTCAAAGACAAGAGTATCAGTAGACCCAAATAAAGTGAGAGCAGTAGTTTCCTAGGAAGATCCAAAGAACATCTTTGATGTATGAAGTTTTCTTAGGATGGATAGTTACTAAAATAGTTTCATATAGGAATTTTCACACTTAGCAGCGCCACTAACCGTCCTGACTAAGAAAGGTACGAAGTACCTGTGGATAGATTCCTATGATTTAACCTTTCAGAAGCTGAAATGAAGGTTAAATTTAGCACCGATACTAGTTTTTATAGAGTTAGGAAAGAGCTATACTTTTTACTGTGATGCATTAGGTATTGGACTGGGAGTAGAGCTTATGCAGAGGGACGGAGTCGTTGCGTACAGGTCTTATCAATTGAGGCCACATGAGAGGAATTACCCAATGCACAATCATGAGTTTTCTATAGTTCTTTCTGCTTTACGCTGTTGGAGACATTATCTATTGGGAGAGAATTTTTTGTTTTCACCCACCACAAAAGTCTTAAGTATATCTTCACTCAATGTGATCTAAATTTGAGACAATGAAGGTGGGGTGAGTACATTCAATCCTTTGACTTTGAGCTTTCCTACTCGCTTGGGAAAGGCAACACAGTGACTGATGCGTTGAGTAGGAGGACTCAAATACAGGTAGTTGAGGAGGCTAGTAGTGAGTGGAAGCTTATGGATCTATTCTCTAAGATGAATTTGGAGGTGCACAACAGACAAGGGTAGATTTTTCTTTCTTCTGTATCAGTTACCTTTACTCTTCTTGATTGAGTGCGAATGAGGCATCTATCAGATGCTGAAGGCCTAGTTCTGTGAGAGAGTGTGTTATGAGAGGACCCTATTCTTGGATAGACTGTAGGTGAGGATGAGATCTTGCATTTTCATGGGTGAGTATGGGTGTCAATAGACATACACGAGGAGCTGATGCCAGATTTTCATTCTTCAGTTTGGGAAGTTCATCCTGCTGCCACCAAGATGTGTCTAGATCTACACTATTAGTATTGGTGTTTAGGTATGAAGAGAGATGTTATAGGTTTTGTCATGAGATGTTCTACCTATCAATAGGTGAAGGCAGGGCATCAATGACCAGTAGGTCTTTTGTAGTAGTTACCCATTCCCGAGTGGAAGTAGAAAGATGTTGCGATAGACTTCGTGATAGGATTACTGAGGTCACCTTGAGGGAACAATGTAGTTTGGGTTATCATTGATAGACTCACAAAGGTTTCAACCTTTTTACTGATCAAGGAGGCCTTTAGTGTTGATGATCTAGGAAGGTTTTATGTTTGGGAGATTCTACGTTTACATGGGGTTCTTCACTCCATCTCTTCAAACAGGGATTCTGGTTTTACTTCTTGGGTCTGGCAGGGACTGCAGAGGGATTTGGGTACACAAGTACTTCTAAATAAAACTTACCATCCCCAGATATATGAACAGTCCGAGTCTACGATTTAGGTGATGGAGGAAATTCTTTGTGCATGTTTCCTAGAGTTTGTTGGTTCTTGGGAGAAGCATATACCTATGGTGGATTTTGCATAAAATAATAGTTTTTGAGAAACTATTCAGATGGAACCTTATGAGGCTTTGTACGATAGGCCATGCCAGTCACCCATATGTTGGTTGGAAGTAGGAAAGGAAGCTATGTTGGGACCTTATCTTGTCCAGGAGACCACATATCATATGGAGTTGATTCGGAAAAGGATGGCTACTGCACAGTCACGACAGAAGTCTTATGATGATCTAAGGAGATGACCTCTGGAGTTTGTGGTAAGGGATTAGGTTTTTATATGCGTTACACCAAAGTTGGGACCTAGGGGATTAGGGTATATGTCAATCTTTCACCGAGATATGTTAGGCCATTTTAGGTTTTGGAGAGAGTCAGGATGGTTGCCTATCGATTGTAGTTACCTCAGAGGTACTGGCGTATGCATGACGTCTTCCAAATTTCCCAGTTGCGGTGTTAATTCTCAGACCCATATCATGGTTTTCAACTCGAGGAGGTTGATTTGGTGGTGGATGCATCATTCGAGGAGAATCCTATCCATATTATTGATCACAATGTGAAGGTTCTCTATGGCTAGTCAATTCCTCTAGTATGGGTGTTGTGGCAGCACGGGTGAGTACATGACAAGACTCGGGAGAGGGAGGCCGATTTATGATCATAGTGGCTAGAACTGTTTGAGGATTCATCTTCTCCTCCTTCTTAGGGAAATTCTGGGACAAATTTCTTTAAGGGGGGAAGTTTGTAAGAAATCAGATCTTCATTTCAGGTATGTATCTTGATTTTGGGTGTTTTTGAGAAAAAGGAGAAAATTTTGAAATTTCATAAGTACATGCCATGTACTTATAAGTACACACAGTGTAGTCAGTTGCCGTGGATAGCCGTGTACTGGCCGTGTAATGGCCGAGTACATGTCTGTGTGAGGTGATTTGGAGTCCACCTAAAGTGGATCTTGGTAAAAGCCTATACACTCCATGTATCCTTAGGGAACATGCCATGTATTTTTATTTTTAATTGTTATATTGGGATGGGCTCACGTCTAATCGACAGAACTGTCTTCTTCTAGCTCTGTCTCACCTAGGGGCAATGGGAATCAATGATTCTTCCCTGAGCCTTCAATCTGTTGTCTATTCTCCGAATCACCCACCATCGATTGTAGTGAAATTACCTTGGTGAGTTATTCCTTTTTCTAGAGCCTCTCCTCTTGATTTCTCCTCTTACGTGAGTTATTCAAGGTTGAAAGTTTTGACGTTTTTGTAGATATACTAAATTCTAGGTCGATTCAAAGTCTAATGTTCAACTATATCGATCGTACAACATCAAGGTAGGTGGTTTGTTCCTTTCCGTAGATGTCATTGAATTATATGTGCAAAAAGTTACCAATACCCTAGTTTAGGGTGTTGCATGTTTTAAAAACTTAACCCTATAAATGCCTGATATTATTTGTTTGATTGAGTAAGGGTGTTTGATTATGAATAGGGTTTATTACCTTTCTATGGATGTGTTTTCACATGTTTGATTGATATTGGTCGTTGGGTTTAGAACTTCCTGTTAGGCTGTTATGTTTTCTATGCCTAGTGCTATTAGGATGGAGTTCTTTATATGACATGCTTGTGATATGCATAGTGGTTGTTTAGACAAGTAGTATTTGAGTTTTACTTTGGTTAATGGATATCATTTGTACATGATTGAGTTACACAGGGCTGTGGGAACCTTGTGTAGTTAGACCATAAGGGGAATGGACGCTGAGGGATTCCCTAGAGTGTTTGTTATACTTTTCACATTGTGAGACCATAGGGGGGATGGATGCTAGTCCTCCATCAGAGATTTTGTAGTATAACGTTGCAAGACCATAGGGGGAATTGGACATTGAGTGCTTCTTCAGAGATTCTATAGTTACCGTTAAAGGCCACATGAGGAATTGATGGTGAGTTCTTCCTCAGAGAGTCTTTATCTAAGTTGAAATAGAGGGGTTAGACTGTGAGAAATTCCCAGAGGGTTGATTGTGAATATTTGGTTGATTATTATTAAATGTAAATGATTTTAGTATGAAATTGTAGGATTGTTTACTTTTGATTACTTCCTTATTTATTACTTCATATTGCATATTTCCTGCTATATATGTATATTCACTAATAGTTAGGCACAAATCTTTGGGTGGTTTCCTACTGAGATTCGTCTCACACCCTTTTTGGGTCATTCTTTTGGGCCAAAAAATATTATATTGTTTCAGGGATAGATAAGGTCAAGCACCATTCTACTTTAGGTACTTGATTATGGTGGAGCTGGAGAGAAGGGGACAAAGCTGAGGCTTGCAATGCTGTTGGAGTTTATTTGTTTCTTGGTACTTTGGTTTAGTCCTATATTTTCAACTTTATGAAATGTTTAGATGTTTTCCTAGACATATGTGACATGAATAATTTTTATATGTGCTCCATTTGTTTATTTACTTTCAGTCTCTCTCTATTTACTTATTGTATGGTATTACTGATTCCGTTACTATTATCTATTTGTTTCGGCTATGTTACTCTTCCAATGAGGGAATAATTTTCACACTATCACACCCAAGCCCCTCACTTCTAGTCGACTGCCTCTAGAATTTGGGAAAATGTGTTTGAGGCCATGTGACCAACCAGGTACGGGGCACCTTTGGGCAACACTCGGAACCAGGATGTTACAAGTTTCATATCCTTTTCAAATGTATACAAATATGGAAATAATTTATAATTCCATCAACAATCATATAATGATAATCCCATGGAAGATTAATGTGTATCCAAATATATTTAGTAATATTATTGGAAAATACCTTTCAATAAATATAATAAAGCATATATTATTTACACCATATAAATAAAGGGTGTACGGTTAATTCTATAATTTCCCAAATAAATTGATGTATAGAATCTAGTTGAACTCCCTTAAATTAAAGGAATACAAAATAGGGTATTTATTGAGGAAAATAATTAGAATACAAATTATGGTTATATAACAAAGATGATTAAGAAATAAAAATATAGTAATGGATTATTTATCCTATATAGATTTAATGTTTCTAATTTGGGAAGACATAGGTAAAGAATAACCTGGTAGATGGAAAATACTTTCATAAGAATAGTAGTATTTTACTTTGAAAATAATGATGAAAATGACCCTTTTCCCATGAAATCCATTTTTAAAAAAATTAGTATAATAATGGTAAAATAATTTACTTTGTAAAAACATGAAAAATGGGAAAGAATATTAAAAATAATGGTAAATCTATTCATGTGAAAATGTTTTAAAATGAAGTTTATTTTCTTATTTTATAAAGATTATAATTGAAGAAGTCACCAGTTTCATTTAAAAAATCATTTTCAAAAATGTTGAAAAGAAAACTTTTTAGATATATTAAAACATTACATTTTAAGAAATATCCAATAACGGACTCTTGAAAAAAGCATAAAGGATTTATAAATAAATCTTGGAGTGGAGGATAAGAAATATATCCAAGATATGTAAAAGATTTTAATAATTTGAAACAAATTTACTAAAAACCCACCTCATAAAAAAGGTAATAAAATTTTAATTTGAAAAGTTGTGATGATAAGTAAGAGGATCACATAAATTAATCTATATTTGAGTTACTAAAAAGTGAGGAAAAAATTGGTGGGACCGAAAATATGGAAATTTGTAACACCTCAAATCAAATCACTTGGTATAGGATAGAGTGGCACATGACCTCATGCATGCCTCCCCATAAACAATAGGCCACTAAATAGTGGTGAGGGAACAAGAGGCATCATGGGGATACAATTACCCTTGTAATAATCAACCATAATAGAAATACATATAAGTATCAATAATAATAATAATAACAACAAAATTAATAAAGGAAAATAATAACCCAGTAAAAATATGACATGATAACCATACAATCCAAACCAAATAAAGATTACCATAAATTATGATTTAGTTTAATAAAATAAGAAAACAATTTAGTAGAATGAAAAAATAATCTAAGACCTAGAGAACACCTATCATTGCATCACACTATTCTATAACTCTTTCTCAATCATCTATCATACGACCCTTTCCCTTTATAAGACCCTTGATCATAAAATCTACATGTGCATTGAGATTACTATGAAGGGTGTGAGTATGAATCCCATTAAAGAAAAACCAATGGGTCCTTAAGATATGTGTACAATATACACAATTTTATACAATGAAAATAATTAATTCTCAAATACATAAAAAGAAAATCATACGTGTATATACATTTGTCAGGCCCTATAAAACCAACTCTACTTACATCAGATCCATGTTAGATAAAGTTTCATACATTGGCCCAATATACTTGGACAACCAATCATCTATCCATATCCTCTTAAAGGTATAATGATGGATGAATTTAAGGTAAATACCCATGTAAAATCATTTCACAACTTTGGGGAAAGCCACACACCACATGTTGAACCAATCTCATAGTTATGGGGAAAGATAACACTACACATTGACCCAACCTCACAACTCTAGGGTAAGTCATAAAAATATCCACACTCCCCCTATAAGGATGAAATTAACCTATACAGCTCAACCTGATAATTCAATTTCAAGTAAAGAGAAGCTTCACATGTAACACAAAATACTATAATTAGTCAGTTAATAATCATGTCATGTCAGGAAAGAATCATATAGCCGACACTAATCCACATGTTAATCTTATAAAGCATAGGTATCACAAAGATACACACACCACATATAAATCAAATCAAGAATAGGTCTCACAAGGATACATATTCACATTATACAATCAAGGAAACACCATTTACATATGCCATATATGGTAAAGACTCCCTAACTCATGTTCGATCACACAATAAAATGCAGTAAGAGAATATATGAGAGATGTTGATGATCATCCTAGAACCCGTTCTAACCAAGATAAATCCCACTATAACTTTTCATAGAATTTTTTCATTCATACAACCAAAATAGGGAGGAAATTATTCCAAAACATCACCCTTCATTCATCCAAAAATTTTCTAGATATGAGGAATTATAAAGAGGAGGAAAAATTGATTAATATAGGTAAAAACTATAAAACCCAAATATTTTATGATATATTCATCTTCAAATAAGTTTTACTTCTTTGATAACTTTCTCCACATGCAACATTGAGTTTAAACAAACTAAATTATACTATTTAAATATTATTATTTAATATGTTAGTTTTTTCCAAGATTTTGGATTGGTGAGTATGAATATGGATAATTAAATTATTAAAAAATATTTTTTACTTATTTATTTAATAATGTTTTTTAATATTAATCTAATATTTTTCTAGGCATTAAATAAGAATAAATCCATTTTTATGCTTAGAAAACACATTTTTTCTCAAAAACAGTTTTTTTTACATTTTACACACTTTTTTTAAAATGGGTTTATTCCACTTATAGGAATTTTTTAAAAAAGTTTCCTTTTTATTTTTGGTCATTATGAATAGTAACCTTGGTATATATTTATCATCTCAGTAAGAGTAAAATGGGTAAAATGAGGAAAAAAATTGGGATAAGGCTTTAAAATTTATATAACACTTGAATTAATCCTATTGAATGAGGTTAGTTTGACCATTATCATATAATTATAAAAAAAAATTCCACTTGGTTCTATTTTTATTTTATTATGACCTTTATATTATTTTAGGAAAATAATAAATACCAAAGGTCACTCTCTTGAATTCAATATCTCTAAAATATTTACATAAGGATAAACAGAGGGTAAGTTTTATTGTAAATGTTTATTTAAAATAATAATTATTTTTTCTTATCATAGTAATTTATTTTTAATTTTTAGTGATTGAAAAATCACCTTAAATTCTTATGCAATGCCAACACAATATTTATTCAATTAATAGAAAAATAAAATAATTTATTTTAAAAATAATAAAATTTGGGTGAATTATTATGTTATAATAATTTCATAAATAAATTCAACATATTAAGGATGTTTTGAAGCTTTATATTTTAATTACTTTATTGTCATGTTGTTTTCAAATTCAAACTCAATGAATAGTACCAAAGATGACATTAATGATAAATATAATAAAAAATATTTTATTAAATGATTTAGAATTTATAAAATCCTATATTAATTCAAGTTAATGGTATATGATTTAAAATATTAACCATGGTTTATTTACGGGTCACTTTTCCTTTTATGGTAACATTGTTGACCCTTAAAAAGTAGAAAACTTTGATGTCATAATAATTGTTAAAAATGGTTAATGATGGTTAAAACTAAGAGACAGGGGTAAAAAAATAACAAAAATTTGTCCAAATTTTATTATATGAGTGGATCTAGTATTATAATAATATTATATTCAAATTATATCAATTCTAATCAATTTTAACATAAAAATTAATTTATATTAATTTAATACTACAAGTAATTCCAAGGGTTCACCTCCCCTCACTTATAAATGGGTGTATCCTCTACATCATTTTTCACAATGTTTGAGAATTATAGAATATAAAATCCATACAATAATATAATATTACCTTATATCACCACATACTAGATAATTTTTTCTTTCCAAAAGTCCATCCTTTGAATACTTAACGTGCAACCCAAAAGAGGTTTCTCAATGAATAGGTATGACTCTTAATCGAGAGTTTTCAATTTTATTTCTTCTTATAACTACTATAAATATATGGTATCCATTATAAAATATTAAATTATGTATCTTAAATATAATTAATTTTTATTATGATGATAGAACAACAATTATACATCTCTTTCCAATCTGTTGGAAAATAATAACGTCGCTCGTGCGTATGTGTGGACTACCACATCCACGAAGCAATGCAATTTGTTTTTAATTTAAGTTATACAAGGATGTTAATAAGGATATATTTAATGAATTTATATGATATATATGATATAATAATTATTCTTTAAATTTTAATTATTATTTACCTTCCTTTATTTCCATTTGTTAAAAAATGGAAGCAACGTTCATGCGTACGTACAACCTACCTTCCCTGTGAATGGCATAATTCATTTTTATATCTATAAATTTTATAGATGAATCGAAATATATATATACACATATATAATGAATATATACGATCTTAATATCATGTTTAAAATATTTTATATGTTTTAACCATGATCATCATACATATACTAGAACTTCAAAACCAAAACATCCATGAAAAATGAAACTACTAACACCTATAAATGATAATTTTAATAAATAATTATTAAGTAATGAGTGTTGAAATATAATAAGTGGATAATATATGATATTATAAGTATTTAAATGATTATTTTATTTAATTATAATAAATTTAAAATTATTATATAGGAGTTTTGAGTTCTTTTAAAAGAAGTTGAACTTGAGGTAAGAGTTTTATGTAACAATCTCTTTGTTCATCAATATTGTTTATGATTAAGTTTAAAATGAAGGAATTTTAGGATATGAATCTCATTAATATCATGAATTTTCATCTCCAATATTTATTTCTATATAATAAAAAAATTTATTTCATTTTCCTATCTTTAAGTACTGAAGAGATCAAAATAATGTTTTAAGGAAATCTAACTTTATTACTCTCTTCGGTCGAAAATCCCTTTTATTCCATGTCCATGTTTTCTAAATATGTTTTCAAGAATGTTTTTACTAATATGAAATGATTTTTTAAATTAATTTTTACCATGTTTAAATTTTTAAAGAATTTCTTTAAAATAATACACCAGTCATTTTTTGAACATGGTTATTTTTTTACTTTTTACTAAAAATTTGAAAGAAATATTTATTTTAATATATAAGGAATAAAAAAATTTCCCACCATCATGACAACTAAATAATTTAAATATTTTTTTACAATTTTCCAAGGTTATTTTAAAATAAAACTTTTCCCTTAATATTTGACAATTTTGAAGATTTTAAAGAAGTTATTCCATAATGAAAAGGTTATTTTTCCACAAGAAATATTCCAAATATCTAATAAAGGGATTTTCATCTAAGATGAAAATAATTGATGTTAATTATGATTTATTGGGGATATGATCCAATTATACCATAAAATTTCATTATTTATATGTATTGTGATGATAATGATGATTTAATAATGAATCTATGAATACCGTTTCTTTCCCGTGATTTAATTATGTTATGATGAAACCTTTATGAAATATGTTTCTTTTCAATGAGTTATTATATGATTAAATTATGAAATGTTTATGAAACCTATTTTCTTTCCATGAGTTATTCTATGATGAATGTTTTGTGATATTATATTACTCCTATATATTAATTTCATTATACGATGGGTGGGATCATAATTATATATCCATCCAATGAATTTGGTAAAAAATAGATATCTAATGAGATAATACGGTCTAGAATGTGGAGTGAACCTAGTTCAGTAAAGGATTCTGTCCACTATGATAGTCTTGAGAGTGAACCTTGACTAAGGATTTTATGGAATAGGGAATTAACCCAATCCAATATGATATTTTTGGAATTAATCCTCGACTAAAGAAATGATTTATATGTTTATGTGTATGCTAAAAACTTATGTCTTATGACAATGTTACGCTCTCATGGATCATTTTCTTTGATTCCTTTTTGATTCAAGTCATATGAACCACCAATAATTATTATGTTGTTCAATATTATGATATTTGATATGAAAGGTATGAATTTCAAATGTTAATATCTTGTTCCCATATCCTTATACTCATGTTTTGTTTAAGTGATCATTACAATCTTCCTTGTTTACCCTTACTGATCATCAAAAGCTCACACTTTCTTATGTTTTCATTCCCCAGGTTATGAAGTAAGGTTTGAATTATGATATGTCTAAGAATGGTTCTAGTTATGAAGAAATTGGTGGGAGATGATTTATATATCTTATGAATAAGTTGTTTACACATCTACGTTTCTAGAAAAACTAAACCTATATGATTATAGAATTAATCATAATTTTATGTATTGAATATTCATATAATAATATGTAATACTTATGTATGGAAAGTATGTGTCACTATAGTTGGTATTAGAGAAAGGTTTATTCACCATTTTAAATTACGATTAGAAAAATTTAGTATAAACCCTGAGGATATGTATAAGTATAGGATAACGTCATAAATATTTGGTAATGATCATGGATGACCTAGGTTAAACCAATGGTGTCATATATTGAAAGTAGGGTGTGTTAATTTAGACATCCTATAAATTTTTCTTCATGATTATATAGTTTCCCACTATGATTATTTTTTATCACCCAATTATTTTGGTTTTAGTTAGTGGATAGAACCTGAAGGAATTGTATTAATTCTGAATATGATGGGAAATGAAATGATTATCGTCATGAGAAACCAAATGTTATGGGAGATAGAATATAAAATCTTATTAGTATGCTTATGAAAATTTATCAAGATATGAATCATTATGAGATTGAAATAAAGAAAGAAGGGAACATTGTTCTGTTGATTCCTTTATGAGGAAACATCTAGATTATTTTAGTAGGTATATTGATCAACTAGTTATTGAGAAATGGATCAGTACCACTAAAAAATATTTTTTTATTCCCTAATGTTCAGAAAATAAAATAGTTATTTGAGCTATTTATCATCAGTAAGGCTAAGAATATCAATGGCATACTCTTATCAAGAACACAAGAAAATGGAAATAATGACTCCATAAAGTGGGATGGGTTTATGAGATTATTTTTGAATAAGTAATTTCCTCATATTATTTTTATGAAAATAGAGAAGGCATTCCTTGAGCTAAATTATAAGGATGGTGAATCTAGTAGAACCTATGTGGAAAATTTTACAATACTTTCAAGGTACACTTCTAGTATTATCATTGAACATGAGAGTAAGTTTGATAATTTATTTAGTGGATTAAAACAATGTATCCAAAGGGCGTTATCTATAAGGGACTTTAGTAGCAATGAAAAAAATCATTTGATGTGCTATCAAGTTATAAATTTATATTGGATTTACACATAAATCTTATGGTTTTGATAAGAAAAGAAATATGGAATTCAAAGGAAATTATAAAAATAATGAGAGAAGAAGATGATATTTACTTTATTCTTGAATTATGGAAGGAAACATATAGGAAATTCTCTTAAGTTAACTTTTAAATGTTTAAGTGGGGAAATAAAGGTCATTGGGAAATCAAATTCCAAAGTGATGGGAAGAAGAAATTAGTTAATGATGGAGAAAAAGTACCACAGAATGCACCACCCATAGTCTAGTGTTTTGAATTCAAGGAGTAGAATAATTATGCTAAGTAATGCTCAAATATTAATTTTAATTATTATTATTTAATTTAGAAACCTATTAAGCCTAGAGAAAATGGAAAATCTCAGGAAATCACTATTGTTGATGTGGATAATGAAGCGGTGAATTGTACACTTTACATCTACTCTAGGGATTATAATGTCTTATTTGATTCTAGATATACCCACAATTTTATATCTAAATAATTTTTTAAGGGTATCAAAATACATACTCAATAATTGATGTTAAATTAATTATGAAAAATATTAAGGGTGTGGTGATCACATCTCAAGTCTGTGATTCTTATCTGATTGAAGTTCGTGGTAATGTACTTTATAAAAATCTCTTTATTCTTCCTCTAACTAAATTTGATTTTATATTATTCATGGATTGGATTTATTTACCTAAAAACTAAATCAATTTCTGATTAAGGTAAGTCACATTTTATACTCTGAACCAACATGTGATTTTCTATCAGTGTGATGATAAATATGAGATCCTAATTGAAATTAAATCCATTATATGGGCCTTAATTCACATTCAAAAGGGGTTTTTTTATCTTAGATGGTTAGGAATAAACTCAACATCAAAGATATTCATATTGTATGATAGTTTATTGACGTTTTTCTAGAATATTTACCTATTCTTCCACTGAATCATGAAGTTTAGTTTTATACATGGTGTTACACCTATTTTGAAGACTCTATATATAATGGCCATAATTTAGTTTTTGGAATTAAAGAAGAAAATCAAGGAGAATATTGAAGGGGTTCATTTGCTAAAGTGAATCACCATATGGTGGAACGATTCTTTTTTTTAAGATGAAAGATGGATCAATGCGACTCTTTATTGATTATTGTGTTTAGAATAAAGTCAAAACAAAGATTAAATATCCTCTTCCTTGTATTGATGAATTTTTTGATCAATTAAAAGGTGCTCAATACTTTTCCAAGATTTATATTTGACTTGGATACTATTAGTTATAGTTCAAAAGTGAAGACATACCCAATAAAGCCTCCCATATGAGGTATGAACACTATGAATTTATAGTTATGACATTTATTCTTACTAATTATCCCACTATTTTCATGTATTTAATGAATAGAGTCTTTAGAGATTATCTTGATCAGTTTGTGGTAGTCTTTATAGATGATATTATTATATATTACAAGATAAAGGAAGATTATGAAGATCACTTGAGTATTGTATTGAAGGTTATAAGGAAAGATAAGATGTATGAATAATTTACCAAATGTAAATTTTGGATACAAAACGTTCATTTTTGGGTCATGTAATCTCAAGAGAGGGTATATCCATGGATCCAAAAAAGATGAAAATTATTTAATGTTATCCCAAACCAACTACTGTGTCTGGGATCTATAGTTTTTTAGGTTTGTATGGATATTACTGATGCTTTGTAATGAATTTCTCATGGATGTGTATTCCACTCAATATGTAAACTCAATAGTGATCCAAATTCATTTGGATTGATGAATGTGAGTAAAATTTCAAGGAACTAAAGAGAAGTCTAGTCAGTACACCAATACTTACACTACTCTATAATGAATAATGTTTTTTGATATATATTGATGTATCGAACAAGGGAATGGGATGAATCCTCATGTAGAAGGATATGGTGATAACTTATGCCTCATGAAAATTTAAGGTTCATGATAAAAATTTCCCAAGTCATTATTTGAAGTTAGCTATAATAATTTTTTCATTAAATATATGGAGGAATTATCCTTACAGAGAAAGATATGATATATATAATAATCATAAAAGTTCAAAGTATATATTCACTTATAAATATTTAAATATATTCCCAACAATATGGATAGAGAAGATTAAATATCATGATGGATCAGTACATTACCACCCTCAGATGGTGAAAAAGGTTTTAGATACTCTAAGTTAAAAGAGTAATACTAGTTTATCAATGATTAGAATCACAAAAGGTCCCATATTTTTTAATTTTCTAAATATAGGATTGGAAATAATGAAGGAAGGGGAGGAATATTGTCTTTCTAAAATAAATGTTCAACCACATATCCATGTGAGGATTAAAGAGACACAAAAGGAAGATGTAGAACTAAAAAAGAAGGTGAGAAATATTCTTGAGTTAAACATTTATTGTGATGGAATGATAAGGTTTATGAATTGTGTAAGTGTTCCATCCATACCAGATTTTAGGAAGGATCCGTTGGATGAAGTTCATAGTTCATCATTATATATTCATCCTGAAAGTAAAAATATGTATAGAGATATGAAAGAGTATCTCTAGTGGGATAAAACGAAGAGAGATATTTCATAGTATGTATCTTAGTGCTTGTTATATTAGTAAGTTAAGACTGAGATACATAAATCAAAGGGTATGTCACATCCATTACCCATACCATATTGGAAATGGGAAAACATCACCATGAATTTTGTCATCAGACTCCCCAAAAATTATAAAGTCCATATGTAAGATCCCAAACCTCTATAAAGGTAAATTTTTATTTAAATTTAGGTTAAAATTCCTTTTACATGGTTTATGGAATACTTACCATAAGTTGGGAAGGTCTCAGGGAGTGTCTTGGGGGTTCAAAACACGAAAAAGGAGAAAAGTGTCCATCCAGTGCATGATGCATGGTTATGGTTAACCATGCACCATGTCCTAAGAGTTCATGTGGCCTCTCCATCTTATATCAAGGTGGACTAGTCAAACATTGTGACCTGAACCCTCTTGGATAGAGGGTTCCACACGGTTGGCACACAGTTTGGCTAACCATGTGGCCAAACCCTATGTCTCTTAAAATGGGTGGATGTTACCATTTCCCCCGATCAATCATTAAGGGTTCTTACCCAATTTTACTCTCTTTTCCAACTACAAGAGTAAGGGATATGAAACTTTTCCTCCTCCCTCCTTCAATGGAAATTCTCCTTTAATTCTTAGTCATTTGAAGCACTATTGGTTGCAAATCGAAGTTCTATGTGAATCTACGAGTCCCCTTCCTTTTATTTTCTAAAAAATGCTTGGTTGAATGTTTTCTATCCTTATTAATCCCTAATAATTTTTTTCTATATTCTTATATTAGGCATTGAATATTGTTAAGGCTTTAATCAAGTGCCATATTTAAGAAAGAGGTTGTTTACGAGCTTGAGGAAAGTGGTCTACAAGTTAATTTCCCATAGTTGTGATGTAAATATTGTGTATGGGGTTGTACTAATGAACTTTCATTATATAAATTTATTTTTTTAATTAAAAAAAGATAACTGTGACCCTAATTTATGTGTAATATCCCTCACGTTCCCCATTGGATCCATTTATGATGTTTAGACTAGGCTTATAGTCACCCATGGGGTGCACCACTCTGTTGGAAATGGTGAAGTGAGTTGTTAAATGATGTTTTAAAGGGTTTATAATATTTAACCATAATAAATTGTGTTTTTATTAATAGTATTAAATAAAGGTATGTTTGTAATAACTTGAACACATTAAATGAGTTATGTTTTGTTAATGGGTAAATGGGATAAATTTTTAAAGGGGCATGTCCTTGTGGGTAAATGGTTTGAAAGGATAACTAATGGTTATAATTGTGCTTAAAGAGTGAAATAGAATGGTTATGAGAATTGAGTAAAGTTTTTAATGTAAATAACCATGAAAATGTGATAAATGAAAAGATGCACCCTTGTTGTTATTGTTAGTTAAAAAGTTCACTGAGGAAGAACATTGGAAAAAGTGATTAATGGTATGTCTGAGACATTGGACTAAGGATCCTATCCCTGAAGTCGGTACAGATGGATGCATTAAATCCCACTGATGTATTTCATGATTTAGGATTCCAAACAAATGCTCCATTCTCCTAAGGTATGGACATGAGATGGATACCTGGACTAATGATACAAGGTACATTGTTAAATTGTTTTGATAAATGAATTCCCATGTGATATAAAGTGCTTGAATCTTCTTTGTTTATGGTTTGTACTTATGGAATATTCTAATGTGGGTTTATTTGTCAGGTATCTAGGTGGAACCCTAGGGTTATAAGGATAATGAATATTTTTTTAAAAGTAATATTTTTTACTTTAATAATATTATTTATTATTCTTGGTACTTCTGAACACACTATTATTTGACTAGATATTATTTTATACATCATTGAATATGGCCTACTAAGTTGTAGTCACAACCAACTTAGGATGCCATGGGTACTTTAGTAGAATACATGGTTGTAGGTTAGGATAAGGTAAAGCACCCTTGATGGTTGACTTGGGATGGAACATAGATGAGGGGACTGAACATGCTTTCAAAACCCATTTTGGCGGATTTTCCTTGATGTCTTATTTTGGTTTTCTTTTTAGTACTTTATATCATCATGACTTGACATGTTTATTATATTTATTTGCAGGTTTATCTCTAGTTTTTGGATATAGTATATGATGTATTAGATTTTGATTATTATTGGATGATATCATTTATTTTATTTCAACTATTGGTTTACTATGGTAAAAAGGTTATAGTTGAAGGACCCCGGGACACCCTGAGAGGGGAGGGGTGAATCAGGGTGACAACTTTTTCTTCTTAAAGTTTTGGATCTTGTTCCCACGTTGGTAGGAACTTGTTGAACCTGTAAGATGAGAAATATCAAAAATCAAACATGCACATACACAGAGAAGACATAACCCTTTTTACTTGGTTCACCACTAAGGGCTATGTCCAAGGAGCATACGCCGAAAAGTTTTCGGTCGTACCAAAAACCACTAAGCTTCAATAGCTGGAGATTACAATTGTTCGGGCACAGTCACTCTGTCCCAGGCTCACTGCCTTTACAAAGGTTCTGAGATAGCTCACTGCTTCCCTCAGGTCACTCCCATTGACTCCCCCTGGCTCACTACCGTTGGTGAAGTAACACTCAGTTTATAGACGTGAAGGTCTCTTCAATTGATAGTTATGAAGTTCATTGTCTCCTGTTCAGCATGAGACTTTTCTTGCATCAGAGACATGATTTTAATGCTCTGTTAAGATCCAAATTCCAACCACTGATGAATACCCCCTTTTCCCTTGTCCACAGGGCAAACAACCTTTGGAAAAGGCCTTATCAAAGTACCCTACTCCGCGAGGCTCCCAATATTGCAAAGCTCAAACAAGCCTTCGCGGAGCCCCTTCCATTTCTCGAAGCTCAATCGCGAAGCTCAATCGCGAAGCACTCTCGCGATGCTCCAACCTTCGCAATTCTTGGCTATCGAAAAGCTCCTGCCTCTTCGCGATGCTCACTGAGCCAACGCGGGGCGCCCGTCTTTCGCGGAGCTAGAATAGCCGCCGCGAAGCTCCTCTTTCACGAAGCACGCTGCCTTCGCGAGAGACCTTTGCGAACTGAGAGCAAAGGAATTTCTCTGAAAAACTCTATACTTCTCTTGAGGGGGTCAGCCTCTATTTATAGGCGATTCCACCGACCCTCGACCCTTCCACGTGAAGTCAACGCCACGTCATCTCAAATTATGAAGCTCCAAATATTCTGCCGGAATTCTGTCCAAATCGTGAAGCACCATGGCACTTTTCCATTCGTGAAGCTTGATGTAGTCATGAAGAATCACCGTCAACATTCCTTCGCACCTTCTCCGCGAAGCTCCCTCGTGAAGCCCTTCTCCACCGCGATGCGCTTCAGCCTCTGTCGTTCGTGAAGCTTGACGTACTCGTGAAGAATCACCATCATCATTCTTCTGGTATTCGCGAAATCCAGTCCATGCATCCCATCTTCGCGAAATTCATGACTTTTCCATATTAAATCATGATCTTCATGGAAATCCTATTTTCGCGATGCTCACCAATTTCCAAATTTTGGACCCCAAAAATTTGGCAAACACTGGGAAACGGCGCCACATTCAATACTGTTGTGTGCTTGAACGGTATGATCTCTTTGCTTGTACACGATATGAACTTCCATTGATGATTGAAAAAAAACACAAACCAAACTCCAAATCATGTATAGAAGACCATGGTTCCAACAATCTCTCCCTTTGGGTTTGTTGGCAATCAGAAGAAAAATTCAATAGATCTCCATCTATGTGAAAACCAAACCAAAAAAACAGGAATCAACCCATCCAACACTCTAATTCTATGTGAGCAATGCTCGGTGTAGAAAACAAGAGAGGAGGCTTGAATTGGGTTCTACTATTTTCCTTCTAATTCTTCTCATCACAGAAGTTGCCTGAATTTATTCCTTCTTCTTTCTCCCCGATTGACAATAAATCCAAAAACCAGTAAAAATTTTCACGTTCAGCTCAAACCATACTCCCCCTGGATAGTATCTCCCCCATAAACCTGCATCATATCCATAAACAGATTAAAAAATTTAAAAAAAATGGGGAGAGGGGTATTCCGTATCCTCCTTATGCACTGGGAGGTGGTCGAACACCGAGGTTCAACCGATGCTTCTCAAACACAGCCACTGACAGTGGCTTTGTCAGGATATCAGCCACTTGCTCATCTGTTCCCACATGATCCAATCTAATCACGCTTTGCTCAACTTTCTCTTTGATAAAGTGATACCTGATTTCAATGTGTTTTGTACGAGAATGCTGAACAAGATTCTTCGTAAGATCAATTGCGCTCTTATTGTCACATTAAATCACCATTGGTTGCGTCACCTCATCGCCAATGTTAGTTAATTGCTGCTTCATCCATAGCAGTTGAGTGCATGCCTTTGTGGAGGAGATATACTCGGCTTCAGCAGTACTCAGAGAAGTTCTTTCTTGTTTCTTGTTCAACCAGCCAACACATTTCTGCCCAATATAGAAAGCTCCACCACTAGTGGACTTTCTGTCTACTACATCACCAACCCAGTCAACATCAGAAAACGCTGATAATTCACTATCCCTTCCTGCAGCAAAAAATATCCCGAAGTTATGTGTACCTTTAATGTACCTCATGATTCTTTTTACTACTGCCATATGTTCCTCCTTTGGATTACTCTGAAAGCGGGCCGTAAGGCATGTTGCAAAGACAATATCTGGCCTTGTCGGTGTCAGGTACAGTAGGCTTCCAATGATCCTCCTGTACATGGTGGGATCAACAGAGTTCCCATCCTCATGCTTTTCAAGTTTAGTTCCAACTGCAATCAGAGTTGACATTGGTTTGGAGTCTTGCATATTTAACTTCTTCAGCAACTCTTTTGCATATTTTTCCTGAGAAATGAAAGTGTATTCCTTCTTTTGAATCACTTGCAGTCCCAAGAAATATGTGAGCTCCCCAATCATAGACATTTCAAATTCTGATTTCATGTGGTTGGCAAATTCATCCACTGATTTCTGCATGCTGCCACCAAATATGATATCATCAACGTAGAAAAGAACCATGAATTGATCTTTTGGAGAATTCTTCACATAGATATTGTGATCAAATCCTCCTCTTTTGAATTCCAACTTCTTGAGATATGAGTCCAGCCGTGAGTACCATGCCCGTGGTGCCTGCTTCAAACCATATAGAGCTTTCTTCAGTTTACAGACCTTTGTTTCATCAGTACCCAACACAAAGCCCACTGGTTGTTCAATGTAGACTTCTTCTTCGAGTACACCATTCAAGAATGCTGTCTTGACATCCATTTGATATACTTTATATCCTCTTTGGAGTGCCATGGCAAGGAAAAGCCTGATTAACTCCAGTCTAGCCACTGGAGCAAAGGTTTCTTCAACATCAATGCCTTCAATCTGGGAGTATCCTTTACATACCAGTCGTGCCTTGTTTCTGATGACACTTCCATGCTCATCAAACTTATTTTTGAAGATCCATTTGGTACCAATCACATTGTGACCTTCGGGTCTCTGGACAAGATCCCATGTCCGATTCTTGTCAATCTGATCTAATTCATCATTCATGGATTTCACCCAAGATTTATCTTTTGCAGCTTCTTCGAATGAGGATGGCTCTACAACTGATAGAAATGCAGATTGCGTGGTATTCCTCATCCTTTTTTTGAGTGGGTGCACTCCTGTCCCCAATTATATTGGATGGATCAATCTCAGCTCATCGATTTCTCCTGTGAGGTTCAGTAGTATTCTCTTCAGCCATAGTTTCTTCTTCAGATTCTTCTTCTGAGTCAACATCTTGATGTGACTAATGAGTGTTTTGAACAGATTCCTCTATTTCTGCATTTGTATTTTCTTCACGTTCACATTCTTCCTGACCTTCTATCACATCAGCATATGAAGTCCTTAAAGCATTTGTGGTTTTCTCTTCAATTATCTTAACATCACTGCTTTTCATAATCCTTCCCAAACGCTTGTTGAAACATTTGTAGGCTTTGCTGTTCATTGAGTAACCGAGGAAAATTCCTTCATCTGCATTGTCGCCATATTTCCCTTGATTTTCTTCTTTATTCCTGATGAAGCATTTACTTCCAAAGACACGAAAGTATTTTAGAGAAGGCTTCCGTCCATGCCACAATTCATATGGTGTCTTCATCTCACCCATATAAAGTCCTGTTCGATTCTGAATGTACACTGTATCTTGAATAGCCTCTTTCCAGTAATGTCATGGAATACGACTCTCAATCAGCATAGTTCGTGCCATGTTGTTCACCTATCGATTCCTATGTTCAACAACTCCATTTTGTTGTGGAGTTCTCACAGCAGCTACCTCATGCTGTATCCCATACTTCTCCAGATAATTCTCAAATTCAATGGATGTTTATTCTCCTCCATTGTCAGATTGCAAAACTTTGATTGTTCGTCCAGTATCATTCTCGGCGATTCGCCGATATGTTTTCATGCAGTCAAGGACTTGTCGTTTCCTATGAATGACCATCACACATGCCATTCTACTGTAATCATCTATGAAAAGGACAAAGTACCTTTCTCCATGAGTTCCGGAAACATTTATTGGCCCAAAAACATCTGTATGAATCAGATCAAGAAGGTGAGACGCTCTTTTCTTCTTTGGCCGATATGAACTGCAGACTAGCTTCCCACGAATACAAGCATCACAAGATTTTTCATGCTCACGCTTCAGGTTGGGAATGTCCATGAAAATTCTCAATTTTGATATTTTCTCCATGTATTGTTGATTGATGTGTCCCAGTCTCCGATGCCACAAATTGTTTTCTTCTTCAATAGTCATGTAACATAAATTTTCTTCACTATCAACCTGATACAAGTTGCCTTATGTTCTACATCCCTTCATAAGTGAATTTCCAGTCTTTCCCTTGATAGTGCAGCCTTTTTGATTAAACGTGACTATAAGTCCTGAGTCGCAGAGTTGACTCACGCTGAGGAGATTATGACGTAGGCCATCTACGTAAAGGACTTCAGTCTTCTTTAGCTCTCCATTAGCTAATTAGGTACTTCCACTCCCTTTGATTTTCAGAGCCCCATCATTACCAAATCATACTGTTCCATCGAAATTCCTTATGATATTCATTAGTAGGCCGACATTACCTGTCATATGAGATGAAAAACTACTATCCAGAATCCAGGTACTGTTGTTCTTTGTAGCTTTGAGGGACACCTCTGCAAGGTTGGATTTCTCAATCTTCTTCCTTTCCTTCCATGAGACATTAGATCAAGTATAGAGAACTGATGGTCTTTCAATTATCTCTTCTGCATACCCAGGTTATTCAGAGTCAAAGTCTTCTTTGAGAGGTGAAAACCTGTTTGAAAGAGCAACATTGTCTTGCTGACGAGACTTGACTTGTCTTGAACTTCGGTATGAGGTGTCCATGTCCCTTCTCTGCCTGCAATTAGCGGCCTTATGACCAAAGTTAGAACAACAAAAACAATATCCATAGAAATTATTTCTTCTATAAGAATTAGGATATGAAATTGTTCTCCTTTGTTGAGCTTCTATATCTTCTCCATTCAGATAGCTTCTTGCCTCTTCACAATATTACATGGTATGGCCCAGATAGCCACAGAACTGAAACTTCATGAGAGGAAATGTCTTCTCACTTGAATTTCTCCTCAAACCTTCTTCCTTGGGAGAATAGTAAGACTGTCTCTCATTTCTGAATGTTTGAGGATAATTTTTAGGTCCCCTTTTAGTTTGGATTGAGGGTTCCTTTTTCGGAACTCTAGGAAATGTTTCAACATGTTCAACTTTCATCTTATCTTTCTTTTGGATCTTTTCACTTCTAGCAGTTGATGTCTCAGCCTCACAGCCAATTCCACTCTTTCCCATGCAGGCGGGTCTTTGATCACTCAATATTTTTCCAACCCCATCTGAACCACACTTGGCTCTTGCTAGTAATTCTGCATATGAGAATCTTCCAAACTGTATTTTCTTCCTCGTTTCTTTTAGAACTGATTCAGTCTCCAGTTTAATCTTTAGAGTAACTACTTCCTCATCAAGACCATCAGCAGTCTTGGATTTTTCATCCAGTCTGGAGGTGAGGTCATTGATGACCTTTGCCTGTTCTTCAATTCTCAACTTCAGATATACTACATCATCATTAATTTCAATTATTTTAGACTGTACCTTCACAAATTCTTCTAGTCGTTCAATTTCAGCTTCAATTTGATCAACGTATTCAGTTGATTCTTCCACAATTTATTTCCACTTATTGCAGCTCTTACATTTAATCTTGAGCTTACTAACCGCATCCTTAAGTTGCATCTCAGGATCTATATAAGTTATCAGTTGTTTTTATCCTTCAGTATCTTCTGGCTTTTCAACAGTGGCCATCATAGAATCATGGTTCCCAGTTTTTAATTCTGGTTCTTCTTCATCACAGAATTCATTATCATTTTCTTCCTCTTCACATAAAAAACTCTTCCTTTGCATTTTCTTACCAGATTTGAAGTATCCCTTTTTGAAGAACCTTCTCTGAGGCTTCTTCAAGTTTTCATCCTCACTATCTTCATCATTGATCTTTTTTAAACACTGAGAAGCAATGTGCGCAACTTTTCCACAACGGAAACACGCGAGAGGTAACTTCCCTTTGAATTTCCCTTTCCCCTTCTGGAACTTCTTTGCAATGAGAGAAAGAATTTATTTTTCTTCGTCATCTTCACTGCTACTATCCTTTGAGATTTTCAGTTTATCCATGGCCTTGAATGCCATTTCCTTGCTCACCCGAGTCGTAGCATCTTCAGGTTTGACTCTCATTTCATATGCTACCAAACTGCTCAGTAGATCATCTAGAGAAAGTTTGGAAAGATCTCTTTCCTCAAGGGCTGAAACCTTCGCATTATAAAGAGGTGGAAGTCTTCTCAATATTTTCTTTACAATATCAATGTCTTTGATTTCTTCTCCTAGACCCCGAATAGCTCTAACCACTTCAGTAATTCGATTGAAGAAAGAGTCTGCATTCTCGTCTGGATGCATCTTCAGATCATCAAACCGATTTTGCATCACTTGTAGTTTCGCCTCCTTCACTTTGTTATCACCTTCATAAATATTCTCAAGTTTATCCCACATGGATTTTTCTGAGGTGCAATTCATCACCTTTAGGTAGATCTGATCAGAAAGGGATGCAGTGAGTGCATTCTGTGCTTTAGCATCTGCATCAAGAAGTTTCCTGTCTATTTCAGTCATAGCAAGGCCTGTTGGATCAGTGACCTATATTCCTTGCACAGTAGAAAAGAGAACTTCCATTCCAAGAGATCTCAGATGAGATATCATTCTGTTCTTCCAGATCTGGAAATTACTTCCATCGAAGGGAGGGACTCCCCTGACATTGACCACGTTTTCCATGACAAAAAAAAGTCAGATTCAACACCAGCAACCTTCCTTTGATACCACTTGAAGGACCCCGGGACACCCTGAGAGGGGAGGGGTGAATCAGGGTGAAAACTTTTTCTTCTTAAAGTTGTGGATCTTGTTCCCACATTGGTAGGAACTTGTTGAACCTGTAAGATGAGAAAGATAAAAAAGAAAACATGCACATACACAGAGAATACATAGCCATTTTTACTTGGTTCACCACTAAGGGCTACGTCCAAGGAGCATACGCCGACAAGTTGTCGGTCGTACCAAAAACCACTAAGCTTCACTAGCTGGAGATTACAATTGTTCGGGCAGAGTCACTCTGTCCCAGGCTCACTGCCTTTACAAAGGTTCTGAGATAGCTCACTACTTCCCTCGGGTCACTCCCGTTGACTCCCCCTAGCTCACTACCGTTGGTGAAGTCACACTCAGTTTATAGACATGAAGGTCTCTTCAATTGATAGTCATGAAGTTCATTGTCTCATGTTCAGCATGAGACTTTGCTTGCATCAGAGTCCTGATTTTAATGCTCTGTTAAGATCCAAATTCCAACCACTGATGAATACCCCCTTTTCCCTTGTCCACAGGGAAAACAACCTTTGGAAAAGGCCATCGCAAAGTACCCTACTCCGCGAGGCTCCCAATATTGCAAAGCTCAAACAAGCCTTCGTGGATCCCCTAACATTTCGCGAAGCTCAATCGCGAAGCTCAATCGCGAAGCACTCTCGCGATGCTCCATCCTTCGCAATGCTTGGCTATCACGAAGCTCCTGCCTCTTCGCGATGCTCACTAAGCCAACGCGGGGCGCCCGTCTTTCGCGGAGCTAGAATAGCCGCCGCGAAGCTCCTCTTTCGCGAAACACGCTGCCTTCGTGAGAGACCTTTGCGAACCGAGAGCAAAGGACTTTCTCTGAAAAAATCTCTACTTCTCTTGAGGGGGTCGACCTCTATTTATAGGCGATTCCACCGACACTCGACCCTTCCGCGCGAAGTCAACGCCATGTCATCTCAAATTGCGAAGCTCCAAATATTCCGCCAGAATTCTGTCCAAATCGCGAAGCACCACGGCACTTTTCCGTTCGTGAAGCTTGACGTAGTCCCGAAGAATCACCGTCAACATTACTTCGCGCCTTCACCGCGAAGCTCCCTCACGAAGCCCTTCTCTGCCGCGATGCGCTTCAGCCTCTGCCGTTCGCGAAGCTTGACGTACTCATGAAGAATCACCGTCATCATTCTTTTGGTCTTCGCGAAATCCAGTCCATGCATCCCATCTTCGCGAAATTCATGCCTTTGCCATATTAAATCATGATCTTCATGGAAATCCTATTTTCGCGATGCTCACCAATTTCCAAATTTTGGACCCCAAAAATTTGGCAAACACTGGGAAACGGCGCCACCTTCAATACTGTTGTGTGCTTGAACGGTATGATCTCTTTGCTTGTACACGATCCGAACTTCCATTGATGATTGACAACAAACACAAACCACACTCCAAATCATGCATATAAGACCATGGTTCTAACAATAGTCTCCCCACATATTAAATTATACCCTTGCTACTAGTAAGCATACTTTTCCATATTGGGGGGGGGGCACTTGAGGTCATGTGGTGAATCGGTTCAGGGAACTATCTTAGTGTCTCTAAGGATGGGATGTTACAAAGTGGCATTAGGGCATTTTATTTTATGTTTATTTACTATTTGAGAAATTTAGATAGGAGGCTAGGATGTTTTAGGCCTTATTTATGTGCTTTTTCATGGGATTATCTAACCCATGTATAGGCAAAAACCCAACCCCTCAGGCTGTGATCATTGTTCTTGATGTTTTCTATTATGGTTGAATGTTATTTCACCTTGGGTGATACACATTTTGTGTGATATAATTGTTTTTTGTGGTTTAGATCATGGTTTGGTTTGGCATGAGGTTTATATAAATTCATAATTTTAATCACTCATGTATTTATTTGACATAAATCATGTTAGGAACATATAGAAAAAAACATGTGGGATATTAGAGATAAAAATACTTTTCAATTTCCTTATAGTTTTAAAGAAATGGTGCATAATAAAGATGATGAAATTGGTGAAATTTAATTAATTAAATTAGAATGGTCAAGATAATTCCTAATTATAAAGTTATAACTATTTAATGAATTGATGGATGTTAAATGAAATGTTTAGTATGATGTCTAATGTAAGGTTTGAAATTTGAAAGTTTCTTCAGTAGTAAATTATCCATGGCCCAGGATATGGGTCATTAAGGGTGGTGACGTGTTATAGTTATGACTATTGAGATAGAGTATACAAGGTAGTATTCTATGGATAGTGTCACCATCAATATATAACTATGTAAATGTTATGTTATGTGCCCTAAATTTTTATTTCATATTGTAGAGATATGACACCATAAAAATGTTTATTGGATGGGTGGTAGGATGGAATTATTGAAAATACACCTTCGATAGAGGGATAAGAACCTATGTTGGTTCCAAATAATATTGGGGAAGATAAATTCTATGAAAAATTCCCCCATTTTATGTAGTTCATGGAGAGATACCCGGGGTGGAAAGTACTGAGTATGCTTTATTTGAATTAAGAGTTCCAGCTGCAATATCATCTGATTCTTTCTGGGAGGGTGAACCTGTGGTAATAGAGTTATGGTTAGAGTATATCCAGATAATTCTAGACTACTTAGAGACTTCTCTATAGAAGAGGTTCAAGTTGTAAGAATATATGTTACGAGGACCAGTGAATCATTTGTGGGATATCAGGGTTTATACTGAGTAGGTAGATGGTATGCTATGGAAGGATTTACAGAAAACTCTCTTGGAACATTTCTATCCAGAGACTTTGATATAGGAGAGAACTAGAAAATTTATGAAGTTGACTCAGGGGACTATATTCATGATGGATTATGTTGATCTCTTCACCAACTTGTAGTGATTAGTTTCAACAATGGTAGGGGATAAGGCAGTAATTGAGAGACATTTTCATGATGGATTTAGATGCAAGATCAAGACCCATGTGAATATCTTTTGTTTAAAAAGGTTTTTTGAGGTGGTGGAATAGGCTCTCATTTATGATGGGAGCTTGAAAGAGTCTTCTACTAGTGGAAATTTGTTTCAGTTTTTTGGGTTAGTGGTATAAATGTTGATATTAGGAATCATTTTTATAAGAGAATTCACCAGAGTTATGGTGGAAAGAGTAGTTAGGGGAGAGGATCATCCTATAAAGTTAGTAATCAAGTGTTCTTCTATTAGTGTGACAGGTTGAGACACATTCATTCTCAGTTTTCCAAGACCACTAGTTGAGTTCTGAGCATGTGGTAGGATGGTCATGTATAGAGGTTATATAGGGACACTCAGTAGGCAGGTAGTGATATAAGACCTGGACTAATATATAGTGCTGGAAGGGGGTTTACTACCCCATACCATGAAGATAGTTGGAGTTTTTTTGGAAATAATGGTCAGGGTGGTGGATGTGGAACTTTAGGATAGCTTAATCCATACCATTAGTGTATTGAATCACAAGGGGCATAGTCTGGAGTTTAGGGAAGAGGGATTAGTCATCTGTATATAGTTCATCTGACACCCAGTGGGGGTGAGGATGGACCACTGACAGTCCGAGGTACTATTATTATAACTTTTACACTTGTTATTACTCTACTTGATACAAAATCCTCACACTCTTTTATATCATTATGGTTGGTAAGTATTTTGGGACTTACAGTGGATTATATGCATGGGGTAATATCAATTGACACACTATTAGGGGTGATATTGGAAGGTATCCATATTTTTAAGGAGTATACCCTTGAGATTGGAATATATTACCTCCTTTGGGACTTGTTAATACTTAAAATTTTGGGTTTATACCTAATAATAGGAATGTATTAGTTGTTCATGTATTAGTAATACATTGATTATTACTATAGAAGATTGATCTTTAGGTCTCTATAAGGTGACATTTACATTCATAATGGGAAATGAGATATCCAGGCAGGCAGTACAGGGCTAGTTTTTATATGGTTTGGTGATCCTACACCCTAGGTCATGAGTTTTATTCTTGAAAATGTGGGACTGGAGAATGATGTATTCCCTCCTATGGTGGATCAATTTCAAGAAGTGTTGCCTAAAGAGTTCATGGGACTGCTGCCCGAGAGAGTGGTTAAGTTCATAATAGAGTTGATGCTAGGGGATGATCCGGTTTCTATCCAACTATATAGAGTGGAATTAAAATATCTTCAAGAGCTTAATACTCAACTATAAGATTTAAAGGATAAAGGGTTTATCCATACAAGTATATTAGCTTGGGGATCTCTAGTTTTATTCTCCAAGAAGGCTGGTGGGATCTTGTGGTTGTGGGTCGATTACCAGATGTTAAATTAGATGATGGTTAAGAATCGATACCCACTTCCACATATTGTTGATCTTTTGACTAGTTGAGGGGTTTCTATTTATTCTTTAAGATTTATTTGAGATCAAGGTACCATTATATGAGGGTTATACCTTCTGATATACCATATATAGATTTTAGGAGAAGGTATGGTTTGTATGAGTTTTTTGTGATGTTTTTTTGGTTAAAAAATGATCCTACTATGTTTATGGATTTTATGAACCAAATATTCCGCCTATACTTGGACCAGTTTTTGGTTTTATTCATGGATGAAACATTAGTTTAATATTATACTCATGAAAATCATACAAAAAATCTTGACATCATCTGAAGTAAAATGATAAATCATCAACTATATGCTAAGGAATATAAATGTTATTTATGGATTAAAAATGTATTCTTATTGGGGAACATAATATTAGAGAAAAGTGAGTAAGTGGATCCGAATAAGGTTTAGGTAGTGGTTTTTGGGGATGAGATCAAGAACATTTTTGACTTCCATAGTTTCTTGGATTTGGAGGGTTATTACTAAAGATTCGTCAAAGATTTTTCTGGATTAGCAGTAACTCTTTTATGCCAGGACATGAAGGGTGTAAATTTTTAATGGTTTGGATAATGTGAGAATGAATTCTAAGAGATAAAGATCCATTTTAAAATAGAATCAATTCTAATCTTACTTGAATCAAGTGAAGAGTATACTATGTTTTGTGATGCATATGGGATCAGACATGGGGAATTACTGACATAGGGATATTGAGTTTTGGTGTACAGTTCATAACAATTGAGGCCACAAAAATAGAACAACCCTATTCAAGATCTTGAGCGGGATACCATGGGCTATGATTAAAGTATTGGCATCATTATCTTTTGGGTGAAAATTTTACTGCATCTACTGATTATAAGATCTTTAATTACATTTTTTCCCAGTGTGATTTAAATATTTGGTAGTGAAGATGGATTGAGTATATATAATATTTTGATTTTTGAGATAGCTTATATATCAGGAAATGGAAATAGTGTTGTATAGTATTTGACCTAGAATACATAAAATTAAGTGATTTAAGAGTCTATGTGAAGGTGGAAAATGATGGATTTGTTCACTAATATGCATCTAGATGTTCAATAGAAATGGTAAAGGATGGTCGTTGGGTCATTATCCATTGATCCCTTTATTATGAGTCTTATCAAGATGAGATGGCATGAGGATCTAGAGTTTCTGGTGATGAGGGAAAAATTTAAAGGCGGGGAGATGCATTCAGATTGGAACATCAATAATGATGAGATCATACATGTTTGGGTCTATGTTATTATGCCAAAATGTATGCAGGAGGATTTGATGTGTTATTTTTATTCCTTAAACTTGGTGGTGCACCCTGGTTTGACCAAAATGTATCATGATCTTTATTGGTAGTATTGGTGATTGAAAATAAAAAAGGAGATCATAGGTTTTGTGACATGGTGTTAGAACTGTCAATATGTGAAGGATGAACACCAGTGGACTACTGGTCTACTATAGTTATTTTCAATTCCATAATGGAAATAATATATTGTTATGATGGATTTTGTTGTGGGATTACCAAGGAATCCTTGAAAAAATGATGTGATATGGGTAATAGTGGATTGATTGAAAAAAGTAGCACATTTCTTACCGATATAAGAGACCTTCACCATTGATTAGTTTTGAAACTTATATATTTAGGAAATATTGCATTTTAATGGGGTGACCCATAGCATTGTTTCATATTGGAACAATCCTTTTACATCATGATTCTAGAAAAGGTTTCAGAAGGTACTTGGAACTCAGGTGTTTTTTAGTACATATTTCCACCCATAAAAAACATGAAATCAGAGAATACTATCTAGGTGTTTGAGGATATGTTGAGAGCATGCATCCTCAATTTTAGTGGATCCTAGATAATTCTTGTTGAATTTTCTTATAAAAATAGTTATCAAGATACTATTCATATGGAACCATATGAGGTGCTCTATGGTAGGATATGAAGATAATTATCATGTTGGATGGAAGTGGAAGAATTAGGGTTGTTGGGATTGAGTCTCATGCATGAGATGTCAGAGTATGTTTAGTTGATCTGAAAGTACATGGATACAAAAAAAATTTGAAAAAAGTCATACACTGATCGAATTATTCAACCTCTTGAGTTTGTAGTGGGTGACTATGTGTTCCTTCAGGTGTCACTGAGATCAGGTCACCATCGAATTTAAAAGTAGGGTAAGTTGGAACCTAGGTATATCAAGCTGTATGATATTTTGGAGAGGATTAGACTGGTGGCATAATGATTGGATCTTCCACAATGATACAAAGATATGCATGATATTTTTAATGTGTTATAGCTCTGGAAGTATTACTCTAACACTTCCCATGTGATTGATGTTGATGATGTTGAGCTTAAGGCTGATTCATCCATTAATGAGCATGTGGTTAATATTGTATATCACAGTGATAAAGTTTTGTGTGGTAAGACCATGCTGTTAGTCCATGTACTACCAAAACATAGTAACATTAAAGAGGAAGCATTTTAAGAGGAAGTAGATATGTGGGCCCAATGACCAGATCGTTTTACTTTGAGGCCTAGTGATTATTGGGAATGAGTCTCGAGGAAGTGCTATTATAATATGGGGAGGTTGTAAGATCCCAAAATTCTGATAAAGTATGTTTGTATTTAAATTTAGGTTAAAATCAATTTTACACAGTTAATGGAATGCTTCTCATAGTTAGTATGGTCTTAAGGGGTGTCCAGGTGGTTTGGGAGATCAAAAAGGGGGGAAATTGGCCATCCAGTTCTTGGAACACAGTTGGTGTATGGTTTGGGTTAACCATACACCATGGCCTAAGAAACCATGTGGGATGACCCCATGGATAGAGGTGTCTCTACTACCACCACATATTTTTTCAAACCATGTGTGTTTCTTAGCCAAACTGTGAAGCCTGGCCCCTCTTGGACAGAATGTGCTTCATAGTTGGTGCACAGTTTGGCCAACCATACAGCCAAACTGTGTGCCTCCTAAAATGGGGGGATTTTACCATTGTTTTCCTTGAACATTAATTTTTTTTCCATTTTTTCTCTCTTTTCCACCTCCATAATCAAGGGTTACAAACCCTAGCCTACCTCCTCCTTTAAGGGAAATTATTCTTTATCCTTAGTCATTTAAAGCACTATTGGTTGTGAATCGAAGCTCCTAGTGAGTCTATGAGTCCTCTTCCTTATATTTTCTAAAATAATCACGATTGAATGTTTTATCACTTTTAGAATCCCTAATCTCTTATTTTGCAGTATATTCTTTGAATGGGAATTTAAAGTTGTATATTCTTGAATCAAGGTACATGTTTAAGGGTGTGGTTGTCTACAAGCTTGAGGTAGGTAGTTTATAAGTTAATTTCACATAGTCCTAATGTTAATCTTGTGTATGGGGTTTTTTTAATGTGATACCATGCAACAAATTTATCTTTTTAATTTTGGAAAGTGAATTGGAATCTTAATTGATGTGGGATATTCCTCACGATCCCTGTTGGATCTATTGAGGATTTTTAGACCAGACCTATGGTCACCCACGGGGTGTTCCACTCCCTTGTAAATAGTGAAGTGAGTTGTTAAATTATGTTTTAAAGGGTTTATGAGATTGAAATACTATAAATTTGTGTTGGTATTGTTAGCAAAGAATAAATGGATGTTTGGTTTAACTTGAATAAGAAAAATGAGTTATGTTTTGTTAATGTGTAAATATGATAAATGGTTAAAGGGGTATGTACATTTGGATAAATGGTTTGAAAGGATTACTAATGATTATAATTATACTTAAAGAGTTAAACGATATAATTATGGAAATTGAGTAAAGTGATTAATGTAATGAACCATGGAAATGAGATAAATGAAAAGATGCATCATTTTTTTTATTGTTGGTTAAAAAGGTCACTGATGATGAAACTTGGAAAAATTTATTAATGGTATGTTTGGGATGTTTCCTTGAGGCTCTTATCACTTAGGTCAGGAAAGACTGATGCTCTAGACCCCACTAATGTATTTTATAGTTTAGGATATTGGGTTAATGTTTTAAGTTGACATAATATGGATACCTAGAATGATGTTCCAAGGTACATTGTTAAAATAACTTGATAAATTAATTACCATGAAATGTAAAGTGTTTAACTCCCATTTTTTTATGGTTAAGAATTATGAGATGGGCCGAAGTGGGTTTAGCAGTTGGGTGTCTGAGTGAAACCCAAGGGTCATAAGGATAATGAATAATTGTTTAATAGGAAACTTGTTTACTTTCATAGTATTTCTTATTATTCTTGGAACATATGCATACACTATTATTTGACTGGATATTATTGTAGAAATCATTGGTGGTGGCCTACTGAGTTTTAATCACACCCCACTCAGGCGTCCATGGGTACCCAAGAAGACTACATGGTTGTAGGTCATGAAAATGTAAAGGTTCCTATGGTTGATGGTTTAATTGGTATAGAGCATGGATGAGGGGACCATACATGATTTAAGAGCTCATTTTGGGAGATTGTCCTTGATATATTATTTTTATTTCCTTTTTGGTACTTTAGATCATCATGACATGACATGTTTATTATATTTTTCTATTGGTATATCCCTTGTCAAAGGATATGATATATGATATATTGTATTTTTATCATTATTTCATACTATCAATTATTTTATTTCCACAATTATTTTAATATATCTAAGAGGATATAATATCCCCACACATTACATTAGACCTTCAATGATAGTCGGAAGCCTTTGGAATATGGGAAGGTGTTCTTGAGGACATGTGGAGAACTGGAATGGGATACCTACTTAGTGGATCATAGGATAGAAAGTTACACCATAACTATATTTAGGTTATAGTAGATCACCTTACTATGTCAAAACACTTCATTACTATCAGATACGTTTTTATCTCTTAATTAGTTTTCTAAAATTATATTAAGAAAGTTTAAAGGTTTCATGTAGTACTATATTATATAGTATTTGATCAAGATATGAGATTTTCTTGAAGTTATGGTGAAGTTTTTCTATAATATATGGATATAGAGTTGAGTTTTAGTACTTATTATCATCCTCAAATTGATAGTCGGTTTGATATGAACATTCAAACCTTGGAGGATATGCTGAGGTCTTGTTGTATGGATTTCATTGGTGGTTGAGATCAACACCTTCCTCTATTATAGTTTTATTAAAATAGTAATTTTCACTTGAGAATTTAGATGGCTCCTTATGAAGAACTAAATGGAAATAAGTGTATAAGTCCAATGTGATGGGATAGAGTTAGATAAATAATTCTATTTTCACTTGATCTAGCTAAGGAAATAGCAGATAAAGTTAAATCCATCTATAAACACATCAAGGGATCTTAGAGTCTACAAAAAATATATACCGACAATCATCAGTGAAATCTAGAATTTGAAGTTGGTGAGAAGGTATTTTTGTGAATTTATTCATGGAAGAAGGTTATGATATTCAAAAATAAGGAAAGATGAAACCTATTTATATTTTCACCTTATATATTCTTGATCAAGTAGGGGTGGTAAATTGTGTCTTGGTGCTTCCAATGAACCTATCTTAAGTTCATGATGTGTTCCATATATCTCTCCTAAGGAAGTATATGACTGATCCTTAACATGTACTAAACTCAAAAGTTATACCACTGGAGAATGTTCTCTCCTATGAAAAATAACCATAGGAAATCTTGGATTATAGAGATATAATGTTATGGAAAAGACTACTTTCCTGGTTAATTTCTCTAGAGGAATTAGAAATTTAAAGAATCTATTTGGGAACCTGAGGATGTGATGAAACATAGATATCCTCTTTTATATGTATTAGAGTAACATAATTTTGAGGGTAAAATTCATTTTAAGGGGGATATAGTGTAACACATTTAGATTTTATGACATATTTCTCTTCAAATAAGTTTGATTTCTTTGATATCACACTCTACATGAAACATTGAGTTTAAATGAACCACATCATACTATTAAATTATTATTATTTAATGTGATAATTATAACCAAGACATTGGATTGGAAGGTATAAATAGGGATAACTAAATTATGAAAAATAATATTTTTTACTTATTTATAAAATAAATTCATTGGTTATCAAATGGTTAAAAATAAAAATAAAAGCGTTTAAATATAAATAGATATGTTTATCTAAAAAAACCATTTTTTGTGTAAAATGTATTTTTATTTTAATAAATTATATTAATATCTACTATGGAATTATTTTAATGAAATTAAAAAATAATATATTCCATAATTTTTTTAATATTCTTATAATGTTTTTTCTAGGTATGGGATAAGAATAAATCCAGTTTTATTCTTAAAAAATGAAATTTTCTCAAAAATGATATTCATTTTATTTTAAGTGATTATTTCAAAATATTTTTTTTCCACTTATAATAATTCAATCTTGAAAAATGGATCCCATATTTTGAATTATGAGGTTCAAATTTGGTAAATAGGTCCTTTTTATTTTTGGTCATTATGAATAGTAACCTTGGTAAATATTTGTCTCCTTGATGAGAGTAAAATGGGTGAAACAAGGATAAACTCTAAGATAAGGATTTAAAATTTCTATAACACTTGATTTTATACTATTTGATTAGTTTAGTCTTTCCAATATATTGTTCCCAAATAGGATCAAGACCACTGGGGTGGGGTGGGGAGGTGAACTAGTGGTTCCTTTTTATTTTATAAGAATGTTTTTCTTAACATTTTAGTAAACTTTAATAACCTATAAAACTTGTTAAATTTATTATCTACTCAAATAAAACTTCTCAAACTCACTTTTTTTATGAAAAAATTATAAAGAGAATTAATAAAATTATATTTACATGGTTTTCTATAAAGACATGCTCCTTGCCATGTTGGATAGTCCCACCAACATGGATTCCTTCACTAACTTCTTTTTGGAATACAATGGAATAAGCAGAGAAACATTCTACGATCCCAGTAAAAACGTTCCTACTATAGTTGGTTATAACCCCCAACTATCCTTTTTAGTATCCACCTTCCCACAACAATCCTTTTCAACAATTGGTAAGTATCCACAGTCACAAGATTCACTTTTCTTCTTCTTTTATGATCTAATTCATAAAGTCTTCACTTAATCCATAAGTAATATGAACCAAAATTTACCTATATAAAATCTTCAAGAATATTAAAAATTATATAAGGAACTTGTTGGTATTGAAACACTCTCTAGAAACTATGTATGAAAAGATTCCTTAGAAAAATTCAGTTTGATCTTCCACAGTCCAGTAACCTTGGTCTGATGGGTTCTATCCGATTAGCCTCAGTATGATTCTTCTTTTTATCTTCCTTCTTCAATTGATCAATAACTCAATTATAAGCTCTCAATTTCTTTTTTATGGAACTTTGTCCGATGAACATTGCTATTATGGATTTTACTTCAATGGGATTACTTCTAATGGACTCTCTCTAATAGAATTTCTCTCAATAGAACTTGGTCCAATGATCGGATTGAATCTCACCCCAATGAACTCATTCTAATGGAACTTCCTTAGCATCAACCTGAAAAACAAACTATGGTTGGAAACTCAATACAGAAAAAATCATATCTCTTGGCCACATTAAAAATTAAAGTATTTTCCCATTTGAAAATGCAGTGAGCTCTCCTTTTATAGGAACCAAAGAATAACAAAGGTAGGAAAACCAATTTTACTTCAAGCTCAATGAAATTTATGAATCCAAATTTTTTCATTCATTCATTATGATTCTTCAGTTCAATTCATCATTCTAATTCATCATTATGATGAATCATATTCATGACTGAAGATGGCCCATTATGATAAATTCTTATAAACACTGAAATTATTCTCATAAAAATGATTTTTACCAACTCTTAAATATAATACATTGAAAACCATTCTATAATATCTTCAAAGTATTTCTCATTTTCTTCAATTCCTCAGACCAATGATCCAACGTCTAATGACTTTATCGGCGTCAGCCTGTGCCTAATAGATCAGTCTCTACTTTATTCTAATGAACATTTTCAGTCTGAGTTTGATGAGTCTACACCTCCTTTTGAGATAGTCAATACCTTTTTTATTTTGATCTTGAACCATTTATAAGAGAACAAAGTAAGACTTATTGTTGTTGACATAATTTGATATACAATTAAAACTTTATCAAACTTCCTACCACCAATAAAAATCTACATATGACATACAAAGGATACCAAAAATATGAATCGGTTTTCGAATCCATTATGATGGATCAGTGGCATACCATGTCTGATGGACTAGTTTTGGTAGTGGCTTATTTACTTCAGGAATATCAATCTTCTATCCATATAATATTGTTACTCTGGTGATTCTCATAATGATGATCTTGATCCTTATAAATCTAATGTTCCTTACACCGATGAGTAGCATCAAAAATAATTTACATTGTATTGTCCTCTCTTCCACAAACATTATTCTTACACAAACTTTATCTTTTAATCATGACTTACTCATGACTTTGAATACATTTGAGATTAGAATAGAATCATCTAACTTACATTAGGAAGTATTTTAACTTCTTAGAATTCCTTCAAATTATTTCTTTCCAACCAAGCCTCAATATGATTGGCGGTACTCCCCCTTTCATTCATAAGGATTGCATCAAAAGTTTCCTAGACAACTTAGGATATTTGTGAATTAAAAAACAACAAATCATCATCAGATTTATATCAAATTCATTCTGACTCTATTACTACTACTGATTATGACCATCCTCTCATTATGGACCCAATAAAATTTCCAATAACTTATGAATTCTCATGAAAGTATCATTACGATTTCCTCGATCTGTTAACCCATATCGATGTACTTGATCCGGTTCTCATGCTGATGTTGATGGTTCGGGATCCAATTTAAAACTTTACATACACAAATTTCTTTAATTTGGATTTACATTACCTTCTCTACATACTTTATTTCAATAACATAGTCAACATATTTATCTATTGACAAAAAATACAACCAAAACCCAACATAGGCCTAACAATCTCCCCCTTTGTGTTTATTATTAATAGCTATTTCAACCACTTCAAAAAATACCACTTGTTTTCTTTTATCACTTTTTATTCCCTCTATTTCTTTATTTCTCCCTCTATTTCTTATCTCTTACCAAATGCTTTTATCTCCCCCTTTTTGACAATCAAATTCAAAGGGGTCATTATGAAAAGTTCCCCCCTAATTAAGAAATGAACTCATTTAAAAGGGTTGAAATTTTCATCTTAAAATATTGAAACTCTTCTTTAGGAGAATATAAGTATCACATGAGTTTCTTAATAAAGATAATTTAACTAAACAACTCTAATTATATGTGGGCGAACCTGGTTTAGAAAAAAGAGTGAATAATCAAGTTCATCAATGTTGTCCATTGCACAACTTTCATGTAATACACTTTTCATGTTTCTTTAAACATTATCATTTCTAGGGAAATCTTGAATGGATTTTTTTAGAATAAAAGTAACCTACATCCATATAAACAGTCATATAAAGAAGTTTAGGTTTACAAACAAAAATTTCAAAAGAACTCATTTTTTGTAACCTCATTACATTATTTTACAAGAATAATAAGAGACTCAACATCACCATCTTCCTTATTTCAACTCCTTCAATTCCATACAAGTTAGTAAAAGTATATATATTTTTTTGGAATAAGGAGGAACCTAAAAAATTCTTATTAGAAAATTTCTTATTGATATTCTTCTCTCTGTATTGACATTTTCTTCTACTTCCTAGATTTTGCATTGGATGTGTTTTTTTCCTTATGTTCATCCTTCTTATATTTTGTGACAAGTTTCATTTCATCTAAATATTCATATAATAAGGATTTAAAATTACATTATTCTTTAGTAAAAATTTTTATAATGATTTTGTAACAACCCTTTTATGCCTTCCTCTTATTCTGGTAGGATAGTCAAAAAACTTTTAGTAAAATTCCCTTCTTTCTCACATCTGTTGAATCTTTTTATAAATTTTCAAACTAAAATTTATTGATAAAATTTTATCAACTTTTTTCAAATATTCTAAAACCTTTTTATTTATATTTACTTCAAATAATTTTATGATTTTTATATCTTTCTATCCTGCAGGGTCCTGAAAAATCCACAAAGAAGATTCTACCCAAATCTCCCGAAGAATTGGGGAAAATAATGGAGAAAATTCAAAGAAGGAAAAAAGCAGGACCGGTCTGCGGACTGGTCCCATGAAAACTCAATGTGGCTAGGCCCTGTGAAGCACCCCCTCCGTGAACCATCACCGTTCATGAAATGGAGGTAGAGATCCTCCACGGTCGCGAGGCAGGATAGGCACTGATCCGGTTCACCGTCATGAACCGCCCCAACCGCGGACCGCGTTAACCGGTTCAAGCCGCGTCCGCTGTCGTTCACGAAATGGAGGTGAAACCCTCCGTGGCCGTGAATCACTCCCTGAGTTTGGTTCACAGGGGGGGGGGGGAGAGTTCAATGCCCACCACGAATTATGGATTGACCAAGTCAGCTGTAAACTGGGTATTCGATGATGGGCCTCCGCAAAAGGTGCCTCGTGACCACAAATACATCTCTTTCCACACTCTATAAAAGGAAACCAAGGGGGAAGGGATTAGGGGATTTGTATTCAGACGATTTTAAGGCAGAAGAAGAGAAGAGCGATCAAACTCGGGTGGAAGGATTTCAAAGGAAGGCTTAGGATTTCTCAAACAGTGAAGTTCCAGTTTGCGAACGAGAGTAGTTATGAACCTGGGAACGAACTAATAAGGAACCAAAAATACATAATAATTTGGTGAACCATGAACTCAAAATAAAATAAAAAGAGAAGACTGTGAACCATATCCCCTCCATGGATGCACTCCCTGCAGACCAGGGAGTTTATGCCTCTTTTCCGATCCACCGCGCCGCGTAGCACCCTCCTACGCGGGCGAAGCCCTGACTGACGAGCCACCAGCCGGCGCCGACATTGGTCGCCTCTACCTGTACGGAACCCTCTATGGACCACACTGGTTCACAGATTGAACCCGGAGCCATGAACTATCTTGGTTCATGGGATGCCAATCAGTCCGCGGATCCTCTTGGTTCGCAGACGACCAGTCAGTCCATGGACCCTCAAGGTTCGAGGACGGCCAGTCAGTCCGCGGACCCTCCTGGTTTGCGGACGGACTCTCAGTCCATGGATCACCCTGGTTCACGGATGGCCCCTCCAGCTGCGTATCACTTCCCTACGTGAAGGGAACCAACACCTTCGGAGTTCCCATTCCCCCAACCACATAATATCTTCCCGATCCGACCTGATTCCCCACAACCTCCTCTTTGGCCAACTCATCGGCCCCTAGCTGAGGCCTCCACCAGAGCCACCAGATCCGTGTGGTGTAACCCTTAGGTGCACCAGCACGCTATTTGAGTTCACATACCCACGGTAAATAAGGGAAAAGGGGTTTCCTCGACCCTTGGGCGGATTCCCGAAGCATGCCTGGGTTCACATTCCCACGGTAATGCGAGGTCTAATCCCAAGAGCCCCCTTCCCGCCTCTACTCACCAGGCTGGGGGACTGCACTCTTCGGTGGTCAGGCACTTCTCCCCTCCCCAGAGAGGGGTCATCATACCCATCTGAAGGCAGCCGTCCCCATGCACCTCAATACTTCCCCGGGTACTTCCCCGAGGAACAAGAGAGGTGATGAGGACATGAGCACCCCCTTTCCCTCTCCCGCTACGCTCTATCGCCTTGGGCCTCCTCAGAGTGTAAGACCCAATCTATCCTATCATGGGCCTCCTTAGAGTGTAAGCCCCAATCCACTTCTCACGGAAGCACCTTTCGCGACGTGATCCTCTGGTCCCTGCTGCTCTTATTTCTCACACAGAGCATGACTCACGTGGGCTTAGAGTAAGCATCGACCATGACATCCTCTTATGGGCCTCCTTAGAGTGTAATCCCTGATCCATTACCCTGGGCCTCCTCAAAGTGTAAGCCCCAATCCATCATCCGAACTACGTGAACTTTGATCCCTGTCTCCTAGGCGGGGTACGTAGGAAGCCTCCCCAAGGTTCAATCCCAAAAAACAGGTCATTCTAACCCCCTTTCACGTCGGTTTACCAACATCTTGGGCCTCCTCAGAGTGTAAGACCCAATCCACATCTTGGGCTACCTCAGAGCATAATCCCCAAGCCAATGCGAACTACGTGGACTTTGATCCCTACCTCCTAGGCAGGGTACGTAGGAAGCCTCTAAGAGGTTCAATCCCGACCACCATCGGACCTCCGATTCCACATTCACATCGGTTCTCTGAAGCTCCCCTTTCAAACTACGTGGACTTTGATCCCTATCCCCTAGGTAGGGTACGTAGGAAGCCTCCCTGAGGATCAATCCCAACAACCGGTCGATACGACTGTCCTCACGTCGGTTCACCTAGCTGCTCCTAGCACCGTCTCAGTGAGTCCAGACTCCTCGGGGTCATTAATACAATGAGGGATAGTAAACCTCGGGCATAAATGATTCCAAAACCCTATGTTCAGATGACCATTTCCAACCAAGGGTTAAATTAATGGATACTATGTTTGGTTATAAACCAAAGATTTGTAAACATATGAATACATCTTAAATCTATAAGTGAGTCCCGAAACATGCAATAATTCCCCCCAAAAGGGTGCGATGGGCTCGACTTCCCATCCTCTCAACCAATGTGAGTTCTTAAGTGTCGCTGGTCAGACCATCCGACAAACGCTTGCCTTTGGAAATCAGGTCCGTCCATCATCGGATACGGATCCGTTGGGTGTTTCAAGGCTGAAAACGAAACCGCGAAACAAAAATTGTGAACCCGACGTGAATCTTTAACCAAGCATGATGGATTTAACTTAATCCCACCCTGTGCCCCCTTTTACTCACAAGGAGGGCTAAGCAAGTTCATTAATCACACATGGGATCATGAGATGCTTCTTTGATGGGTTTGCTACTTGTATTTTCTAAAATGTTTTGCAGGTACTACCTTCCGAACTCCCTTCGATCCAATGGCATCACAAAGGAACTCACAAGTGTGCACTTCCAACAACGCAAGGACCAGACACACTCACCTACAGAGGACCTCTTCACCCACCCAACATATTCAACACTGGGTCTCAGACACACTGATCCGAGAGTACCACGTGAACAGTACTCTCCCAACAGTGGAGGCGGCCATGCCCGCCCTACAATCTGCTAGAATTCTCCAGTCGCCTGCTCAGCAGTGGCCGCAAAGGCAGATCCAGACAGCCCCTGTTGTTGTCTCCAACCGTTTTGGGAGTCTATCCGCAGAATGGGATAATGCACACCTCTCTTATCTTATGGAGATGAATGAGGTCAATGTTGAGGACTTCATCCCCACCGAACGGGGGTTCCGCTCCAAGGCCCCCGCCGACAGACGTCATCATGGTCACACTGCGACCCGGCATCCTCACACCGAGGAGGATGCCTCCCCGAGGATTCAGGCCCATGCTCCCCGAGATCTGGCCCCTCAGACCGCCCGACGAGGGCGGCAGACGTACAATCAGGGACCAGTCATCACCCTGGTCCCTGAGGTGGAGCTCCGCTGCCCAGCCACGGAGATGTACCACGAACATTCACCTACACCTGTTCGCTCCTCCCGAGCCCACCATCTATACATGGTGGCATCGTACGAGCCGACGCGCACCCCCGCCGAGCTCCATCAAGCTCGTCTCTCACACAAGATGGCACTTACTAGGCAGACACCTCTCCCTGCCCAGGGTCATGAAGCCCACCAACCTGACGTGGTGGCGACCCAACACCTGCAGGACCAGCTCCTAGTAGTTTCTTCTGATGCCCTCCATCCTGATATGGTGGCGATCAACAAATCCCACCACCCAGATGTGGCGACACATCATAGGCGGGTACGTCTCCCTGCTAGAAAAGGCCACCGACTCTATACGGTGGGAAACCAATATATGCAGGGCCAGATCCCTATGGATGCAAGTAAAGTCCGCCATCCCGATGTGGCGGAAAATGTAGAGATAAACTGGCATATCCTGGTACAGGGGCGAATTCGTTCACCTGCCCCGACATAGGAGAATTTTCAATACCCACTGACCACCGGAGGCCCGGAGCAGGATATTCCTACTCCGATACCGGAATGGGCCTTTATACCCGTTCCATCCATAGATGTCTCTCTTCATATCCTGGCAATGATGGAGGAGCATGTATTGATCCTAGATCATATCTTTCAGACTTTCTAGAATGTAATTGCATCAGCGGAAAAATCAAGGAATCGAGCCCATGAGCCTATCTCCCCAATCGAGGTGACTTATCTAAGAGACAAGATAGCCGCCTCGGAGCAGATCTGCATCCCTAGTTCTGCCCAAGAGGGTCGCCGACCATATTCCGTGACGCAAGGGAAACCGGATCGAGCAGCTTCACTCATTCCAACTGGGGGACACCCATCCATCACAGTGGATGCTCCAAAGCAGGCATATATCCCTACTAAAAGTCAAGATGTTCGTCGGCGTATCCCGACAACGTCACGGGACCCAATTAGACAGGGACCCAAAGGAGGTGAAGGCCGTTGTCAACAACAGACGGTCCCTGCTGCCCATAAAAGGGCACCCCGAATGTGCCGAAGGCAGCCGGAAAATAAAGAGAGAGTTCATGACTCTGCTCTACTGGAAGCTGGGGTTCCCAATGCCGCTAAGCACACATCAAAGGCTTAGAACCCTTGCCACCCATTACCATATTATGGGAGTGGAAGTAACAGTTGCGAAGGCCCTCCCCGCAATGTCGCTACCAGCAGCTTTGAAGGTCCTCCCCAGATCACCCGTGGGGGCCTCCCCTATGGGCATATAACGATCGATAATGAGAGTTACTCTTTTGATGCGAGTCACGAAAACCCTCCACGTGACCAGAAGATCGAGCAGCAAGAAGGTCCTCCACTTGCTACGGTCCACCCTGAAGGTCCTCCCCGGGGTATACACTGCAATCACTCTCCGTGCAGTGGGACCACAGATTATGATAGTAGTCCTCGCTATCATAGTCGCAACTGCGGAGGCCCTCCCTACAGTGATGTCTCATCACGACAAGAAGGCCCTCCCCTTGTCGTGGCCTACCCTGAAGGTCCTCCCTAGGGGCGACGCTGCAACGAAACGCCACGCAACCAGGCATCAGATCACAGCGGTAGTCCTCACCACCCTGATAACGGAGGTACTCCCCGTAGAGACGTCGAGCAATGAGAATGCCCTCCCCTCGTTGCGGTACATTCTGGAGGCCCTCCCCAGGATGTATCCTGCAGATATTCTCCCTGCGGTAGCAGTAATGGTAGTCGTCACCATTGTTGTTGCTGTGATGGTAGTACTCGCCACCACGACTGCCATTGAGAAGGTCCTCCCCGCATTGTCCCCAAGCAAAAAGAAGGTCCTCCCCTTGTCACGGTGCATCCTGAAGGTCCTCCCCAGGATGCACGTCGAACATCAAGCCATGATGGAAATCCTCACCATCATGGCAGTTGTTGCGAAGGTCCTCCCCGCGATGAGGCATCAAGAAGTAATGGTAGTCCTTGCCATTACGACCACCATTGAGGAGGTCCTCCCCGCGATGACGTATCATATCGACAAGAAGTTCCTCCTCCTACCGAATCAAGCACCGAAAAGCCCTCGTATGTCGAGGCACTCAGAAGGATGAGATCAAGCATGTCAGATTCCCAGTTAGTCACCGACGACATCCTTCTTAAATCAGGAGATGGTACAAGGCTGCGTTCATCCTCTGAACCACCTCAGAATCACCCACATAATGATTCAGCACCTACCGGTCCCACTGCCTCTGACGACATTGACAGTGAGCGTCTCAGTTGGGCTGACCAGGTAGAGGAATCACTAGCATAGGGGTATGCCAATATGCTGCACCTGAGGAAAAGACTATCCAGGGATGATATACTTGTTATGTTTTGGCCTACAGCCACCCCTCATTTCAACATACCCAGAGAGTTGTCAGAAGAATGCATGCACGACATCCACCATAATATATGGACAACCCTTCGTTGACTAAAATCAAGTTTCCTACCCTATGATGGGTATATAAACCACGTCAAGAAAATAGGGGAACTCTTGCATCACATTGACCTGGAAGCTCTTCCTTCAACACGGCAACAACGACCCGAGAGGCGTAAAGGAAACATGGAGATAGCCTACCTCCGTGCGCTGCACCAGCTGTGCCGCCTCATCGGTGATGCTCTAACGGGAGTCCATATCAGGGGATGGGGGGAACATGGAGCTCTGCATTTAACTCTGCTCCCCGCCCAAAAAAAACCCATTCGGCATGGTGTCTTGCAATGTCTTCACATCAAGGCAACAATTGAGTGGTCTCCCAATTCAGGAAAGGAAACACACCCAGTAGAGTCAGGCCTTGGCTAGGTCCCATAAGCATCAGGCCCTATGGGAACGATCCATTCAAGAACTCCTAAATCAGGCCACCAAGAGCATACAACAGGCCTCTCGTATAAAAGAGGCCAATCAGTGATCTTTTCCTGCCTCCCCAGAAGGGATTGATTCACAGAAGAACTCAGCACCAAACCCAGTTCACCCCCGAAGGGGGGTACGCGAGATCAGGTAGGTTATGATAGCAACAACCACTACCGCAATCCAGGGTCAACCCCAGCCTATAGGGCTGGGGGAATTTTTAACAACAAATTCCCCCATAAGACCAATGAAACCGAGAAGAGACTCAATGTCCAAGGAATGGAGCCAGCCCCAGCTCTCAGGGATATGGGCATTATTACCCCCTCAACAACAACCTCCCCCATGAGAGTCAGTATTCTCTCATCTAGGGAGGACTGTCAAAAGAGGAGGTTCCCATCCTATCCCGTCATTTGAATCATCATCCCCTCCGAGAGGAAGGCACACCATAAGGTCGCATCAAAGAACTCTCCACGTCACCCTTCGTCAAGAAGCCCAAAGGCAATCCTAGGTCATGAAAGGGAAGTCCAGCAGAAGACACAGGAGATCCTCTTCCCATTTGGAAGATGAAATCTTCTCCGCCCCACAATATGCATCTATCAACCTCATAGAGGTTAACCCAATGGGTGACACCAGAGATAATGAAAATCAGGAGGAATCAGGAGACGATAGTTCCGGTCAGGCTGTGACTCACAACGAACCATCAGGTGTGCACACCCAAAACTAGAGGGCCTCCCTAAATATGGTCGTCCTTCCAACCAACCCTCCTCCGCCTACCCAACGAGCTTCTAATAGGGATAAGAATAAAGGACTGGTTACCCTTAACCCGCCTCCTTCTCCCGACAATAATGCGCCACTCACTCTTGAAGAGAGATTCGCTCGACAGGAAGAGGAGATGAAATAATTGAGGCGACTTAACACAGAGCTACTCCAGAGGAACTACCTCATTGAAAGCACTTCCCAGGGGGAGCCACATCATGCACTCCCAACAAGTTCCCTTCAAAGACTAAGGTTTGCCCTGGCAAACGAAACATGGTCATGGATCCTGTCCAATGAGGCGCCCAGCTAGTCCAATACCTAAATGTAGATTCAGATGAATACCAAGACTTCCCTCCACTCAAGAAGTAACCGAAGCTAGTACACTTGAACCCTCCGAAGGTGCCACAAACGGCACACGCACCCCTGGTGCCAGCCAATCCGGATCCTCAGGCAATGCCTCGGGCTATGCCTGCCCAGGACCGGGCCCAACAAGATGTAAACCAGGGTCTCACCAACACCTTCGAGGCACTAACATCTCGATTGGAAGCGATGGAAGGTCGAAACACTCCGATACTTCCAGATCGGAAACCCTAACTGGATTGGGTGAGAAACACATCGCCTCCACCCAATTTTGGGAGCCCTGTATTCCCTATCTTTAATGGATCAGGTGATCCGGAGTAGCATTTGATGCACTACACATCCTATTGTGACCCTATGATGGGAACTCCGGAACAGCGGGCAGTAGTGAAACTCAAATGCTTCGTACGGACCTTGCAAGGATCCGCCTTCGTCTGGTACACAAGTCTTCCAGCCCAGTCAATAAAGAGCTGGGAAGACCATCGATAGCAGTTCCTGTTCCACTTCAGCTCAACGTTGCCTAAAACAACGGTTACTGACCTCATGAACTACAGGTAGAGGGAGAACGAGAGGGTCTCATATTTCATCGCCAGATGGAAAGGTCTGACCTATTACCTGAACATGCCAATGCCTCAAGATGAGATGCTAGCCATATGAATAGATAATCTTCGAGATGAGTTGCGAACACTGCTCATACTAGTGGAGTGAACCACTGGCTTCTGCTATCTCTCGGCCATTGCCCATAGAATTGAGGACTCCCTGCAACAGACTAATTCAAAGTCCCAAATAGCCTCGCAGGCTCCTGCGAAAAGAGCCCCTAGAGCTGAAACATCCACTGTCACACTCAAGCTGGCCCCTATGCCTGCTCCACCGCTTAGGCCTCCACCAAATTGTCAAGGGCCTCCTACATATCAGCGGCCGCCTCCACCTAAATAGGACGATCATCTAGGACCGAAGTAGAACCCGTTTGAGGAATGAAGACAAAAAGTATACTCGTTCTAGGATGATCAAGTCCGCGACTACTTCATTGCCGCCATGAAATGAAACTTTCTCCGCCTCTCGGATCCAAGGAAACCTGAAGAGGTCGGTCGTGATGACAGGACAGATTACTGCCCCTACCATCAGATGTTGGGACACAGTATCCAAGAATGCCTCATCTTCAAATACCTCCTGTAGAGGATGGTAGACTCCAGATAAGTCGAGCTGAGACCACCCCCAGCACATGTGGCATGTATCTCTACCACCGACTCCGACAAAGAGGAGGGGTGGTAGAAAGTCACCAGCAAGCAGGGGAAGAAATTTGACAATTGGATGACTCAGATGACTATCAATCGAGCCCAGGGCATACTCCGAGCTCAAATATAGCAGCCGATGTTGCCACCAACAGCCTTTGAAGTCGCAGAGCTGACAGTTTTGACCTCACAACCCTCCATAATCCGGTCATCTGGGTGTAATCGAAGGAGGAAATAATCGCAAGAGGAGCAGTCCAGGACGGGGCCAAAGTTAGTCCTGACCCTGGAAGATTATATGCCCTTGAATTTGGCGCCACGGGCACCGACCCACCAAACATCACCATCAGGGACAGCCGACCAGGTTGACCTGTCAGAGGATGAAGAGACAATATTTGGTTCTATTAACATCATCTATCTTATGGGATCATTCCTTGAAGAAGGGTATGGTTATGAACCCGAGTTCCCTGCACGAGGAACCGGGAGGAGGAATCGCAGAGGTAGAGGATAATAGGGGAGGTGCAGCCGCGACCAAAACCATCCCTATGGTTGGGCCCCGACCCAAACCGTTAATATCGCGAAAACCCATGGGAGAGCCCTCAACGGACTCAGCAGGAGAAGTAATGCCCCTACACATCCACAAGCAGCCACTCTAGCCCTGTTGTTCTGCGAAACCTACCAGAGGAGGAGCAAGTGTCTGGCCGCCCAGTGCACACAAACAGACCGACCAGGCTAAGTCCTCAAAACGCGGGAGCACCATCGATATCCGACCCCGTGGCCATCCCCTACTCATCAAATGATCCATCCCCTAAAGCACCCACTGAGACTCTCCCACCAACAGAGAAGCGTCGACCACTGGAGCAGAAATACGATATCCTTAAGCAGCTGACATCAGTACCAGCCAAGCTGTCAATCCTCGATGCCCTAAGTCTGTCCGCAAACCTCAGGGAGGCACTTATAGAAGCTTTGATCATCCCCCAGGAGTTTCAAGCCGAGGTAGCTGTCGCTGAAATTTACCGGATGGAGACTAACCCAGTTGAATGAAATGTGGTGATTTCCTTCACCAATCAAAATGAAGATTCCATCATGCAATGACACCTCAGACCACTATATGTGTCCAGCACACTGAATGGTATTGAGATCTGGAAAGTATTTATAGAAAATGGCTCTGAAGTTAACCTTATCCCCCTACGAACACTCTGTATGTTGGGATATAGTGAGGATGACCTAATTCCCTCGGCCACAAATCTGTTGGGTTACGACAAGAGTGAGCAGAAACCTATGGGACAAATCAAGCTAAAGACCCATTTTGGTGACCTGGTATCCTACACAGAATTCCTGGTGGTCTGACAGAGCACAACATTCAATGCCCTGCTGGGAAGGTCGTGGATCCATAAGCACATGGCCGTTCCTTCATCCTACCACCAGTGTATCAAGTACTGCGTCAATGGAAAAAGTGGAACATTGCATGCTGACAAGGCCCCTTTAGATCTCTCCGAGTCACATTACATTGACGACGGGTTATATGAGCAAAAGAAAAAGAATCCTTTGGTCGATGGTGTCAACTGGATCTCCACTCCAAATGGCCTGGAAATGGTTCCTGATGACCCCCTCAGGCAGCTTGGCAGAGATTATGTCCTTCCCATCAACCATGTTGAGAGTAGGAGTTCAAGTACGGACACACATTCGGATGTCCTCATGACTTCAGTTAGGATGGCCGAGCACGAAAATGCAGGAACGTCCACCAACCCTCGATTTGGGGATGAATACTCAAGCGGGGATTCCCACGATGCCTCTCCCTCAAACCCTCGAAGGCTCAGACTGGAAGCTCTCTCCTCATCAGATCAAGAAGATGAGGACTTGGGAGAAGAAGAAGGGGAAGATCTCAGGGATGCGCCTCCTGCATTAGAGGAAGGTATCTCTAGCACTGTGGACGAACTCAGGGAAATAAACCTGGGTACCGAGGAAGATCTGAGGCCTACTCTCATTAGTGCTGCCATGTCCCTCGAGGAGCATGAGGTATATACCTCTTTCCTGAGACAAAATCGGGATGTTTTCACCTATAATTACACAGAAATTCTGAGACTCAATCCCAAAGTAGCAAGACACCACCTAGGTCTTCCAGAAGACCACTGAGGCTATAAACAGGCCGCCATAAGGACACATCCCTCACATGCCGCCAAAATAGAGGTTGAAGTCGATAATCTCATTAAAGCAGGATTCATTCGAGAGGTCCAGTACCCCATTTGGTTGGCCAACATCATCCCTGTCAAGAAAAAGAACGGACAAGTCTGCATCTGCATCGATTTCAGAGATCTCAATCAGCATTTCCCGAAAGATGAATTCCCGATTCCAATCACTGAGTTGTTAATCGATGCAACAATGGGGTATGAGGCTCTATCCTTCATGGACGGCTATTCTGGATATAATCAAACTAGGATGTCCCGAGAAGATGAAGAAGCCACTGCCTTCAGGGCCCCTCAAGGGGTATTTTGTTACAGGGTCATACCCTTTGGTCTCAAGAATGTTGGCGCCACATATCAGCGTGCCATACATCGGATCTTTAAACCGTTCTTGGGGAAATTCATTGAATGTTACGTGGATGACCTAGTGGTCAAGTACAGAAAGCGCTCGGATCACCTGTCAGACCTTGAGACTGTCTTCAACAAACTCCGATAGCATAGCTTGAAGTTGAACCCCTTGAAATGCACCTTCGGGGTTACCTCAGGGAAATTCCTTGGCTTCATCATACGCCATCATGGCATCGAAGTTGACCCTAAGAAGAAAAATTCTATCCTTGTATTGCCACCTCCCTGCAATCTCACCGAGTTGAGGGGATTCCAAGGAAACCTAGCCTATATTAGGCATTTCATAGCCAAACTGGTAGGAAAATGTTTTCCCTTCACCAGGTTAATGAAGAAGGGGGTCACGTACCAATGGATAGATGACTGCCAAGAGGAGTTCGACAACTTGAAGAAGTAACTCTTAAGCCCACCGGTGCTAATGCCCCCAGTTGAAGGAAGACCGCTCATCTTGTACGTGACATCCTTAGAGCGATCACTGGGAGCCTTCCTCGCACCAAAGAATGACACATGCAGTGAAAACAGTCTCTATTACCTCATCCTAACAATGATTGATGCTGAGACTCAGTACTCAAATATCGAGAAGAACTGTTTGGCCTTGGTCTTCGCATTTCAAAAGTTGCGACATTAGCTGAAGCATCACAAGGTCCATTTTATTTCATGAAGTAACCCAATCAAGTACATCCCCAGCCTCCCGATGCTAACCGGACGCCTATCTCGATGGGTGGTCATCCTGAAACAATTTGAAATCTGGTTTGTGCCTCAAAAAGCCATCAAGGGTCAGGAATTTGCAGAATTTCTTACAGAGCACCCTTCGATAGGGACCACTACACCGGATGCTGAGCTACCTGATGAAGACATCTTCTCGGTTCAAGAGGAGTTCCCGGCATGGGAAATGTACTTCGACGGCGCATCCCAAAGCCCCAACGGGAAGAGGATGGAGGATCCCAGATTCAACAAAGTGGGTTTGGGGATAGTACTCGTGTACCCAGAAAGGGAAGTCTTTCCATACTCCTTCCTCCTTTCAGAGGGATGTACGAACAATGAAGCAGAATATCAAGCCCTCATTGCAGGTCTGGAACTCGCACTCCAGGCACAAGTACATCACCTTAAGGTAAAAGGTGACTCAGAGTTGGTCATCAAGCAAGTCAATGGTGACTATGCTATTAAAAAGGAGGAGCTGATCCCCCTGTTTGACCATGTCCGAGGGTTAATGGAGGAATTCTCCAAAGAACTAACATTAACCCATATTCCCCAGTCTCAGAATGCTCAGGCTGATGCATTAACCAACGCGGACACAGCCCTAGCCGACCCAGGTCGGGATGAAATGGTCATCAGTATTGCTCACCATCGAATGGTATTGTCGTTTGTCCAAGCTAAGGCAGAAGAAATCCACGAAGTCAGTTTTGTCCCCGAGCCATATGCTCCTGCCACCGGCTGGATGACCCCCATTGCAAACTATCTTCAACGGGGAGAACTTCCATCAGACAGGGTTGAATGAGAGAAAATATGGAGAAGGGAAATCAACTTTGTCCTATATAGTAGTGCAGGTCAGCAAGAGGTCCTCTACAAATGAGGCCTCGATGGATTTCTCCTCAGATGCATTGACGGAGAGGAAACCTCTGCCGTCATGACTGAAGTACATGCCAGAGCATGTGGAGCACATCAACCGGGGACCAAGCTTTATCATCAGGTTCGAAGGCTTGGGTACTACTAGCCCACAGTGGCACGAGACTGTGAGAATTTTACCGCAAATTGCCACTCATGCCAGATTCATGCCAACTTCATACACCAACCCCCGGAGTTACTTCATCAAGACAAGTACTCCTGGCCCTTTGCCGTCTGGGGAATGGACGTCGTGGGACCATATCCTCCCGCCTAGGCCAAACAGCTGAAGTATATCCTCACGGCAACCGACTTCTTTTCCAAAATGGGCAGAAGCCATACCCCTCAAAGAAGTTGGGGCAAGAAATATTGTCATCTTTGTGAAGACCAATATCATCACCAGATTTGGCGTCCCTCATACTATACTAATGGACAACGACACCAACCACTGCTCTGCTGAATTGGAGAAACTATACTACAAGTATGGTATCAAGGATAACCACTCATCCCACTACCATGCAGTGGCCAACAGACATATAGAGGCTTTCAATAGGTCCCTGTCCCATATTCTCCAAAAAATGGTGGACAAAGACAAAAAGTCATGGATGGATAAACTCCTCCATGCGTTGTGGGCTTATCGAACCACAATCCACACCACTACTCGGGCTACCCTATACTCATTGGTGTACGACACCGAGGCGGTCCTGCCCATTGAACTCCAACTTCCCTCACTCCGTGTTGCCATCTGTGATCAACTGTCCGATGATGAGCAGTCAGAAAAGTGGCTAGGTGAATTGGAGAAGCTAGAATAGAAGCAGTTGTACACTTTGAACCATATGGAGGTATACCAGAATCAGATTGCATGAGCCTTCAATAAAAAGGTCTGCCTCTGGTCTTTCTTGGAAGGAGAATTGGTATTGGTCCTCCGGACCCCAATGATACCTGGAAGGAAACCTCCAATGTTGGAGCCCAAGTGGGAGGGACCATACGTTGTACACAAGGTCCACTCCAATGGAGCAAATACCCTGATCTCCATGGACGGACAATTCAAAACTGCTCCTACAAATGCGAGATTCCTAAAGAAATATTTCGCATAGAGACCAAGTGTGCTTTATGTCCTCACCACATGACGTTAAACTACATGGATTTCATCCTTACCGCACGACGTTAAACTACATGGATAATAAGAGTCAAGAATGCTCCCTCCCCCCGTGTACGGACCAGACCTGCACGGGGTGTATTCATCATCCTCACTGCACGACGTTAAACTGCACGGAACTCGTCCTCACCGCATGACATAAAATGCATGGAACACGTCCTCACTGCACGACGTTAAACTGCACGGAACTCGTCCTCACCGCACGATGTTAAACTGCGCAGACCCCCCTTTTCTTTTCACGTCAGGTCACCTACGTCCTTACCGCACGACGTTAAACTGCACGGAGTTCTTCCAAGCTGCATGACGTTAAACTGCCAAGCACCAAATAGTCCAAACTATATGACCTTAAACCAAGACTATTTCGTCCCCACCGCACGACGTTAAACTGCATGGACAAGATGACTCAAACAATTACCCTCTTCCCCTATGTATGGACCAGACCTGCACGGGGTGTATCATATTTCAGATAACTACGTGAGGCTTGATTCTTGCCCTCGTAGGATACGTAGCAACGCCAGAATTCCACACCCTAGCCCATGCATCTAAAAAACAAAAAAATTTCTCTTCCCCCATGTACGGACCAGACTTGCATGGGGTGTATTCATGTCTCCACCGCATGACTTTAAACTGCATAGAATCTAATAATACCCCTCTTCCTTACTGCATGATGCTAAAATGCACGGAATATGTCCTCACCACATGATGTTAAACTGTATGGCTTTCTTCCTAACCGCATGACGTTAAACTGCACAGATTTCAAAGAACTATGAACGGTTTGATTCCTGCCCCCGCAGCATACGTAGTGACACCAGGATCCCCTATCCTAGCTGAGCCACTCCCAAATAAAAGTTAAAAATGCCTCCTCCACCCCGTGTATGGACCAGACCTATACGGGGTGTATCTATCATCCTCTCCGCACGACGTTAAACTGAACGGACAAGAAGTTTTAACAATTCCCCTCTCCCCCCTTTGTATGGACCAGACCTGCACGGGGTGTACTTATATCAGAGAACTATGTACGACTTGATTCCTGCCCTCGCAGGATACGTAGTGATGCCAGGGTTCCCAGTCCTGGCCCATGCCCCTAAATAAAAGATAAGAAATTCCCTTTCCCACCATGTACGAACCAGACTGGCACAGAGTGTACTTCTCATCCTTACCACACGACGTAAAACTGCATAGATAACAAGACATAAAAATTCCCCCTTTTCCCCGTGTATGGGCTAAACCTGCACGGAGTGTATTTTTGCATCCTTGAAGCATAACGTTAAACTGCACGGATAATAATGTTAAAAGTGCCCCTTCCCCCGTGTACGGACCAGACCTTCATGGGGTGTGTATTTCGTCCTTACCGCATAACGTTAAACTACACGGACTTCATCCTCACCGCATGGCGTTAAACTGCACGGACTTCGTCCCGACCCACCCAAGACGCATGGCAAAACGAGATGGAGATACTCCTTGCACATTTGGATGCATCCTTTCCATACATTAGACTCCACTACCCTGATAATTATGGATCTTCATAACCACTCATGGCCATCGAAAGTGGAAAGTCATCGACCCGTGGACACCTTTGCATGACTATGCATACCATGACCTCAGCAGCTCTGCATATTGATAGCCCCTGGCCAATCTACCAAAGGCAATATTTCCTCGGGCGACACTCTTCCTAGCTCCGTACACCTATCGGCCTCAGAGCCCCCGTATCACATCCCCTGATCCAAAAATTTATGGAGCAGTGGTTCACAAGTTCATTCCCCTTTTCACATCCAAGTGTTGCCAGAGTATCCCTATCTAGCTAGCCTATGTGTCCACCGGTGGTTCACATAGCGACATGCATCAACGAACATCAAGCCAGGACTAGGCTACTTTGACTCAACGGACAATGGCGGTGAAGAAGTTTCTTTTATACCCGGACACCATTATCCCCACATGCTGAACTCTACACTGTGAGCAATCACGGATTCTCATAATCATTCATGGCCATCGGAAGTGGAAAGTTATCGACCCGGGGACACCTTTGTATGACTATTAATACCATGCCCTCAGTGGCTCTGCATAATGATAGCCCCTAGCTCATCCATCAAATGCAAGATTTCTTTGGGCGGTACTCTTCCTAGATCCGTATGCTTACCGACCTCAGAGCCCCCACACCACACCTCCTGATCCAGGAAAAATCGAAGTTGAATATTACAACCTTCATTCCCCACCTTGTTCCAAGTATATTAGAGCATGTTGACCCATTTATCCTTCAAGTGACTGCAGCAATAGTCACCCAATGGTCTGAGCTCTATGACTGATAAACTAGGAGTACTTCTTCCTTCCCACATGATGTTAAACTGCATGGAATAAAGGTACACCCCCCACAAAAAATAAATCAGCGCAGGGAGCTCTCTAAGATTTAACAACAACTAGGGTCGAGAATGCCCGACATGTCCAGACATTTTCCTACCAAATGAAAAACATCATGACCCGGATAATTGCGGATCCTCATAACCATTCACGACCATCGTAAGTGGAAAGAAATCGACCTGTGGACACCTTTGCATGACTATTCATACCATTCCCTCAGCGGCTCGGCATATTGATAGCCCCTGGCCTATCTACCAAAGGCAAGATTTCCACAGGCGATACTCTTCCTAGCTCCGTACGCTTACCGGCCTCATAGCCCCCATATCACCTCTCCTGATCCAAGAAGCCCTGAAACCATGATTTACACCGATCAACCCCCCTCCACATATGAGGAATATTGAGATATTCAAGCCTAGTTACATTTTGATGAAGAGCGGCCTTTGCAACTTCGTCCTTACCGCATGACATTAAACTGCACGGGACATCTTGGTCGCTTGGCATAAAACTGAAAAGACCAAGCATTAACCATCCAGGGAAATGCCTCCAACCACAAGCATTTTCACGGGCTTAAAAAAAATTCCCCCCATCCTCACTTCATGACGTTAAACTGCACAACAACCTTTAAATAATTCCCTTCGTCCTTAACGCATGACACTAAACTGCACGGAATATATCCTAACCACATGATGATAAACTGCACGGTCAAACCTACCACAGGTTCAGTAAGGAACATAGGCTTTTCTCTATCCTTCAATGCACGGGTCAGACCGGAACAAGACACTGTCTCACACCCATGTGAGAAGGGATTACTTCACCCATTATCGAGAAGTTTATTCTAGATGTGTCCCCCGTATCCAGACACCCTCTCATCATAAACCATACTCTGCACTTAGAAAAAGCCGAACTCTCATAAGCCACCCCTGGTGGTCCCAAATCTCAACTTCCCTGAAGTTTCTTGGCTATAGAGGGAATAAAATCATTGACCCGAGGAAACCTTTGCATGACTATGCATACCATGCCCTCAGTGGATCTGTATATTGATAGCACCTGGCCTGTCTACCAAAGGAAATATTTTCTTAGGCAATGCTTCTCTCTGTATGCCTCTTAGCCCCTGAGCCCCCATGTCTATCCCAGGATTCAGAAACCCTCTGAGCTACAGTTTACTAACCTCTTTCACAACCCTACCTAAATATGGTGGAACGTCATTGACAAGATTACTGAGAACCAGGAGAAGTCTTTCCATTTTAAATGATGTCCTATCTTCTTGACTTTAAACTGCGCCAAGCCTTAACCATCCCTTACTCTAATTAAATACGTAGGGAAGTGGTCTCTTGACCACGCTCCTGATTAGTACGGATGTTCCCAAAACCCTTTCAAATGGCACACTCCCCTTTTGATCCACTCCTGGTGGTTTTCATAATTTTTCAATCCACCCATCATGGTTTCCATGATCCGGACTTCCATGAAGTCCCCTGGCCATCATAAATGGATAGTAATTGACTTAAGGACACCTTTTCATGACTATACATACCATTCCCTCAGCAAATCTGCATATTGATCGCTCCTGGCCTGTCTACCAAAGGCAAGTTTTCCTTAGGCAATGCTCTTCCTAGTTCTGTACGCTGACGCGACTCCCATGCCTTGAAGCATGCCCTGCATTCCATTCAAATTTATACATGTTCCCCCCACGTGCATCTGAAGAGTATTGAGACATCTTCTAATCAGCTGAACCTCATTGAGACAATCACCCCACCATGTTTGGTCAAATCTCTTCGACCTAAAACATCAGTAATGATAGTCTTGTCGGCGTGACTTTAAAACGCCCAAGAAAGGAGGCACAAATCTTGTTAGGCCGAAAACCCGAAAAGGGCGACCTAAGAAAAAGTCGAGCCATACCCGCTGGGCCCAAACTAAATGGGCACAGGAAAAATTAGGGCATTAAAAAGAAAAGACAAAAAGTTTGTGGGGTTTTCTTACAAAACCCTACCAATAGTCGAACTATGCTCGCTGGATCCCATGGTCCAGGAAAAAGTTAGAGCTCGTTTTATTTTTATCAATAATACTGTACTTTGATTATTCTATGTTCAGGGAATTAACATATGCAATGATCATGCTAAATAATTTCTATCATAGGAGAAGGAGACAAGAGCACTGAGGAGAAATATTTCTTTGTTCCATAACAAAGTTTGTAGGAAGGGAATCCACAATCCGGAACCTCCTCTAGAGTGAAAGGTAATTACAAGAGTTTTTCGGCGGATTCAAAAAGTTGTCTCAGGTGCTGGTGAGAATCCTCGATTGTCTGAGAGAGAGTCTGTAGTAAGGCCATTTTAGATTTTTCACCATCTCGCAACTCTTCCGACTTCTGGGCCGCCTTTTGTGCTTTCCCTCATTTCCTCCTCCATCTGTCGCTCCCCTTCTTCAATCATGGCGGCGACGTTGGCCTCTTCCTGCTGCAGCCGCTGTATCTCATTCCTCAGCACCTCCAGGTGAGAACGCTGCTCAATAACTTCCCCCTGAAGCCTCACGATGACCCCGACGTGGTCATAAGCCTCTGTTAGGCAAAGTTGTCGGGTTGCGAAAAGTTAGGCTTCATATTGGGAAGCGGAAAGGCGAGATTCGAAATCACCCAACCTCCACCGGTCAGTGACTACCTGTTTAACTATTTCATAAACACCATGATAGTCAAAGTCATCAAATCCCAGTAGCATAAATAGATTACGTAGCTTCGGTAATTTGGCCGGCATCTCAGCTAGGGGCGTATGAGAAATCAATCTCCAAATTTTCTCCCAAGCCCTTTGGCGAGTAGGACGAAGACTGGAAATGACTTGTTGATTGGGTTCAGAGTCACTCCATGATGAGGACACATAGTCAGGGATGAATTTCACCAAGGAGGGACCCGATGCGGCTTCACCCACAAGCTCTGGCATTGCAGCAACTTCGCCCCCAACAGTTGTGGTCATAGGCATGGTTGGGTCTGACGACACAATCACCAGTGCCAAAGGTCATGGTCCTGAAGCCTGAGAATCAATAAGATAGATAAGTACCCCTAATTATGAAAGGGAAGGAAAAGGAATTAGTGGCAAGAGATCGGGAAACTTACTCCTGATTGTCAAGGCATCGACATCTTCAAGCTCTGCACCGTTGTGACATCCACTCGAGGAAGATGGTACATCCTCAAAAGGAAAGGGAGTCCGATGAGCCCCCAGAGGGGTCCAGGACCTAAATCCATGCCTGAGGCCAGTAGCTTCCAAATATTTCCCCAAGCAGTTACCTACAAAGACAAAACTCGGGGAAATTACTCCCCCAGTAAACAAGATAATGGCCCGCTCCGGGTTTCCAACAATTGGACTAATGGAAGGCTCTTCCTCCATTACCACGGGATCCGTTGGTTCTGAAGTGGCTTTCCCCATCGGATCTAGAGGCCCCTCATCAATCACGGGAGCCCCATTTTTCTCCATGAAAGAAAGGGTTGTTGGATCAGCAGGAGTCTTGAATACCAGCAGTTCCTCCTCTGATGCATCTATGACTAATGAAGGCGGGAGTAAAGCGTCAATATCACTGGCCCTTCCAGAAGGGCCCTCCATTTTGTCGCGCCCAGGAATGGCTATAGGAGATTCCGCAGATGGAAAGAAGGTGGAAGGTATGACCGCTTGGGTAGCCACAACCAGATCCTCGAGTGGCCCTGCACCATACACCAAAACAACTAATGACTGACGGAGTCAGAATATGAAAGTTGGCAATCAAACAAATGGGAAGTCCTGATTACCTGATGTCTTCTGCATGAGCCATTCCGATAAATGGAATGCATGTTTCCATATCGGGATCTTCCCAGGGGACAGTTTGCCCAGAATTCTGGGAGGAGATGGAAGAGGGAAGACCCTAGCTGGATCTGCAATGGTCGCCTCCACAAGCTCATCCATTCCAGGGGACCCCTCCTTGATGACCCCCATGGGAGAAAGCGCATGCTCACCCACTGCGGTACCACAGGGAGTATACTCCAGAGAGGGAATTTCCCCCTGATATTCTTCAGCACCTTGCACAAGGGTGAGAAACCTTAGAACCTCCACAATAAAGGGGGAAGAAAGACAGAATGGGCGGCAGAGCAACCTCTTCTTCAGGGTCAGACAATTCGGGATGTCTAATCATCATGGACACTCGGGTGGTCACGTAGAGCCAGTTTCGGAGTGAGCGCACGTATGCGTCCATATCCTTCAATGACATGACAATGTCACCCAAGTCCTCTTCCAACTAGAGGTGTGGTGGTGTAAAGATAACCCCAATACCTGGAAGCTTGAGAGGGTTCATTTGGAGTGATGCCGAAACCTCTTCATCTGAGCCCCTGGCCTTCAAGTCATCCCAAATCCTCCATGTGTCTGGGAATGCGGCCGTAATGGGAACGAATATCCAGGAAGGACCAACCTGAGAGGGTCGGGCAGTGGCAGGTGCTGGTAGGGGCACCAGTGGCCAAGTTTGTGCTCCGAATCTCGCCCCCGCCTTAGAACTCTCTGGGACTATCGGTGGATGTGATCTCACAAGTACGGATGGGAATTCCCTAGCTTTAGCCATGACGAGGGGATCATCAAAATCATCACCCCCTGAAGAGTGGTCACTTCCTTCCCCCTCTTCATCAGTCACCAGATGCAGCATGGCCTGGACTCGATGGGTTAATACCACATGACCCTGGCGCGCGTAAATATAGGCTTAGAGATCCCGAAGATATTGACTGGCCCGCTCTGGGTCCACATCATAATGGATGTCAATAGGGGCAGATATGTAGCCCAGCCCGTCAAATGCCACTTACGATTCCTGAAGATACTGCCACAGAGAACGGGGGTACTGGCTACGAAAGGCTGACCGAACTTTAAATTCGTTCCATTGGCCCCAGGCCATTGGGAAGGCTGCATCTGCAGAAATAACCACCCCCTTCGGGCAGCCTCAAGGGCATGAGAGGATACACCTCTGTCTGTTAAGATCTTCCCTGGAAGCCCGAGACCAGCAGGGTGGCAAAGGACTTTGCCCAGCCTAGTTGAAGCATCATCCCCCTTCCTCTTCCTCTTGCCCTTTGATGGCTTGGGACTTGAAATGGTAGGCACCAACGTCCCTAGCTGGCCATTTGGGTATGATTGTACCCAAAAGTTAGCATAATTCTTGGATAAGAAGGGTGTGGAGTCTACAAGCGTGGGGGTCACAACCTCATAGCCGGTATAATACTGGGTAAACATTAACCACAGTTGCCTGGCCACCATTAAATGACAGTTCTCGCGGGCACCATTGAGTGCGGGGGGGACATTGTGCTTAGATGCAGCCAAATTGATGCCCGTATCGTCAAGGCGCATACCCCTCGAAGATCAGTTCCCCACTAATACGAGCCACCTGAATACCCTCTTGGAAGGAAAAGAGGTACCCCACTTGCTAAACTCCTCTATTATGGTATTCATAATTTCACCAGCTGGGGAAGAAAATGGATGAAAATTGAAATGATCATGATTCGAGATTCGACTTGATAACATACACCCGTTCTGAACTATCTGTTGATTATCCTTCTCTTGGGTCACCCACTCTTCGGGCATAACCCCATTGGTCAGTTGCAAGTATGGACGGAATGTGGTGCCTGGAATCTGAAGAGGGTTGATGAAGGTGTAGCAGTTCTTGACATGAACGCCTATCCATCCCCAAAGAATCTAAAAAGGACCGACCACTCAGTTTGGGCGGCTCCCATCGGTAATATTACCAAGTAAATGGTAAATCCTGGCCAGTACTGGGACGACTAGGTTGATAATGTTTCCGGTAGCCAGTTGTGCCGCCATGACGAAGGTAGAGACCTGTACGCCACTAGACTCACGTACAGGAAATATCCAGCCGCTCAAAAACATGGCCAGAAATGCTGCCAAACAAAGCAACCGATCGGCATCTGGGACAAGCTTCCAGCCCCATCCATTGAATTTTCCTTGCTCCAGGTTCATCCAATAGCTGCCCTTTAGCTTTCAGGACTCCATTTTTGGGAAGGTTGTCGGCCTACACGGAAGAGCTACAGACTGGCTCTCTCTGGAAAAAGCCTTAATCCAGTCGCGATACGGGATAATCTGTCTCAGAGATGTATCTTTCGGATGCTCCTCAAGACCAGGGATAGGTTTTTTCGGAGATGTATCCTTCGAATGTTCCTGGGCCAGATCAATGAGCCGCTTCACCAAGGGAGGAGTTCTCTCTTCATCATCCCACACAGAAGGGGGAGGCAGGAATTCATCATACATACCCCCAACAATGGGGACCCCTGAAATCTGAAAGACGTCCCAAAGACTAATGCCTACCTCCCCATGGACCAGATGAAAGGTATTAGTGTCTGGGCTCCAACGACTCATAAGTTTCCTGGTGAGGGTTTGAGGATGGTAGGTATAGGTCTGGGACACCCAGGAAGCTTCATACAAGCCTACGACTTGCAATTCTTCCTCAAACTTCGCACAGCTCTGGAGGAACCAGAAGGGACACCCCCAATCCAAGGACTTAAATGCTCCTCCCGGTCGGAGATACCGATTTTCTGACCAGCCATGCTGGTCCCTTACCATGGCGTTGCAGGCGATGCTTCAATAATAGTGGAGTACTCCTTCCTGCTGACGTTGTTCTCCTGTCGGAGACACTGGAAGGTGATTCAACACAGATCCGATAGCTGTCTCCCTTGGGGCCGGCCGCCTGTTAACAGGTATCACGGACCGAGGGATAGTGGCACTGAAGATCCATGCTTCAGGATTGTTGTCACGGGATGGTACCAGAATCGGGGTATTAGATAGCAAACCGAACCCATAGGCAAGAAGGCTATTAGAAAAGGGGTACTCTGGCTGTGACTTGGAGAGTCGCCCGGCAAGAAAGGAAGATGGTGGGGAGTGGCAGACTCCATCCTGAACAGAGATGGCCATGTACTTCAGGTGTTGATCACCAATTGGGAGAGGCTCTGTAGCAGGCCTCAGTGCAGAATGAGGGGGAACCATATTTTCTCCCTGCACAATGAGAGCCAACGATCGGTTAGCCCGAAATAAAAATCTGGACAAAAATACCATATATATGGCTGAGGATCAGTTGAGGAGCCTTCATAAGCAATGTCTGCAAGGAGGCCTTGGAGGATGGTTCGCGATGACAACATCCTGTGAACAAGCCCTTCGCGAAGTCAGTCTGCGAAACCTTGGCCTACGGAGCGTTTTCCAGGAAACCACGAACCAAGCTGCTCCACAGAATCTCAATTCTGAATTTAGGTGATTATGTTCGGAAGACCTAGACAGTTTTAAAGTTCAAGAGATTTTTGTCCGCAGAGCATCGAAACCGCGGAGCATCGAAACCGCGGAGCACCAAAACCGGAAAGCAAGTTCCTCCACAGCCCATCATGACTTACTTTTTAAATTAAGAGTAATGGTTCACGGTTGGGGAATTGGTTCGCAGGTGAAGGTGACCATGAAGGTGGAATGGTTCGTGGAAGTCGCATCCAGTTTGCGGATGAAGCACTTCGCGAAGGAACGAGCGCGCAGGGGTGAGGGAGTTCTGATTTCATGAAGAATTAGGTAAAGGACAAATGAATGGCCCCCCATATTTATAGGCGTGGTCCCCTACTGGGTCCACTGCCCTACCAAAAACCATCTCAGTTTCAGGACCACTTTGCATCAAAATGGCCTCCTCTTCATTCCAATCGGACCCCATTCTGATGGGGGGCATTTGTAGGGTCCTGAAAAATCTGCAAAGGAGATTATACCCAAATCCCTTGAAGAATTGGGGAAAATAATGGAGAAAATTCAAAGAGGGAAACAAGAAGGACCGGTCCACGGACCGGTACCATGAAAATGAAATGTGGCCAGGCCCCGTGAAGCACCCCCTCCGTGAACCATCGTCGTTTGCGAAATGGAGGCGGAGATCCTCCGTGGTCGTGAGGCAGGATGGGCGCCAATCCGGTTCACCGTCATGAACCACCCCAACTGCGGACTGCGTCAACCGGTTCAAGCCGCATCCATTGTCGTTTGTGAAATCGACGCGAAACCCTTCGCGGCCGCGAAGTACTCCCTCAGTTTGGTTCGTGGGGGGGGGGAGAGAAGCGTTCAATGCCCAATGCAAATTACGGATTGACCAAGTCAGCTATAAACCAGGTATTCGGTGATGGGCCTCCGCAAAAGGTGCCGCGTGACCACAAATACATTTCTTTACCCAATCTATAAAAGGAGACTGAGGGTTAAGGGATTGGGGGATTCAGATTCAGATGATTCAAATGTGGAAGAAGAGACGAGCGATCGAACTCGGGTGGAAGGATTTCGAAGGAAGGCTTAGGATTTTGCAAATAGCGAAGTTCCAGTTTGTGAACCAGAGTAGGTATGAACCTGGGAATGAACTAATAAGGAACTGAAAACGCATAATAATTTGGTGAACCACAAACTCAAAATAACATAAAAAGAGAATACTGTGAACCATAGCCCCTCTGCGGATGCACTCCCCGTGGACCAGGGAGTTTATGCCTCTTTTCCGATCTGCCGCGCCACGTAACACCCTCCTACTTGGGCGAATCCTTGACCGAAAAGCCTCCGGCCGGCGCCGCCCTTGTCCGCTGCTGCCTGCATAGAACCCTCCACGGACCACCCTGGTTCGTGGATTGAACCCGGAGCCGCGAACCATCTTGGTTAGAGGGATTCCAATTAGTCCGTGGACCCTCCTAGTTCACGGACGACCAGTCAGTCCGCGAACCCTCCTGGTTCACGGACGGCCAGTCATTCCGTGGACCCTCATGGTTCGCAGACGACCTCTTAGTCCGTGGATCACACTGGTTCACAGATGGCCCCTCCAGCCGCATAGCACTTCCCTACGTGAAGGGCTCCAAAACCTTCAGAGTTCCCATTCCCCAAGCCACATAAGATCCTCCCAATCCAGCCTGATTCCCCACAACCTCCTCATTGGCCTACTCATCGGCCCTGAGCTGAGGCCTCCACTAGAGCCACCAGATCTGTGTGGTGTAATCGTCAGGCGCACCGGTGTGCCATTTGAGTTCACATACCCACAGTAAACAAGGGAAAAGGGGTTGCCCCGACCCTTGGGCGGATTCCCGAAGCATGCCTGGGTTCACATTCCCACGGTAATGCAGGGTATGAGCCCGAGATCCCCCTTCTTGCCTCTACTCACTAGGCTAGGGGACTGCACACTTCGGCGGTCAGGAATTTCTCCCCTCCCTAGAGAGGGGGAAGCATACCCATCCGAAGGTAGCCATCCCCATGCACCTCGGTACTTCCCTAGGTACTTATCTGAGGAACAAGAGAGGTGATGAGGATAGGAGCACCCCCTTTCCCTCTCTCGCTGGGTTCTATCGCCTTGGGCCTCTTTAGAGTGTAAGACCCAATCTATCCTCTCATGGGCCTCCTCAGAGTGTAAGCCCCCATCCATCACCATGGGCCACCTCAGAGTGTAAGCCCCAATCCACTTCTCATGGACGCACCTTTCTTGACGTGATCCTCTGGTCCCTACTGATCTTGTTTCTCACACCAAGCATGACTCACATGGGCTTAGAGTAAGCATCGACCATGACATCCTCTTATGGGCCTCCTTAGAGTGTAATCCCAGATCCATTACCCTGGGACTCCTCAGAGTGTAAGCTCCAATCCATCATCCGAACTACGTGGACATTGATCCTTGTCTCCTAGGCGGGGTACGTAGGACGCCTCCCCAAGGTTCAAGCCCAACAACGGGTCATTCCGACCCCCTTTCACGTCGGTTTACCAACATCTTGGGCCTCCTCAGAGTGTAAGCCCCAATCCACATCTTGGGCTGCCTCAGAGCGTAAGCCCCAAGCCAATGCGAACTATGTGGACTTTGATCCCTGCCTCCTAGGCAGGGTACGTAGGAAGCCTCTAAGAGGTTCAGGCCCGGCCAACATCAGACCTCCGGGTCCACCTTCACATCGGTTCTCCGATGCTCCCCTTTCGAACTACGTGGACTCTGATCCCTGTCCCCTAGGTAGGGTACGTAGGAAGCCTCCCTGAGGTTCAAGACCAACAACCGGTCGATCCGACTATCCTCACATCGGTTCACCGAGCTTCTCCTAGCACCGTCTCAGTGAGTCCAGACTCCTCAGGGTTATTAATCCAATGAGGGATGGTAAACCTCGAGCATAAATGATTCTAAACCCCTGCGTTCAGCTAACCATTTCCAACTAAGGGTTAAATCTGTGGATACTATGTATGGGTATAAACCAAATATTCGTGAACATATGAATACATCTTAAATCTATAAGAGAGTCTTGGAACAGGAAATAATTCCCCCCAAAAGGGTGAGATGAGCCTGAATTCCCATCCTCTCGACCAATGTGAGTTCTTAAGTGTCGCTGGTCAGACCATCCGACAAACGCCTGCCTTTGGAAAGCATGTCCATCCATCATTGGATATGGAGTTGTTGGGCATTTCGAGGCCGAAAACGAAACTGAAAAACATATCGTTATCAACCTATTCTATCCAAATAACTAATCACTCCTTCTTTTTAGACTCTGCAAGTTTTTTTTATCCAATTTCTTAACATACTCATCTTTCTTCATCTTCTGAGTTTCCATTTTTAGTTCCAAATTTTTTTTAGAAGACATTGATCTTATTTGTTCATCAAATATCCCCCTTGATTTATACATGTTTCATAGTAGATACATGTTATGCCATCATGAATAAGCTCTATGTACAAAAAATTCACAACACCAATAGTGACCTCTGAATAATTATTTTTTGAACTGAAAGTGAACTTTTTCAAAACTCTGTTCTTGTTGTTTCTTCACAAATCATGTACCAATTTTCTCAAGAAGATACTTTCCTAAAAAATTATTATCTTTCTCGGTGAAAGATTTTTTCTCAAAAACTTAATTTTGTAAACCTTTCTTTTTTACCTTCTTTAGTTTTTCACCCTTATCATCAACTACCTTGGTGAAGTTTTCTATTATATTTATTATCTCACTTTTTGTTTTAAGAATAATTGATTATGATCCTCTAGAAACAATCTTTATTATTTCTTCTTTGTATTCTTCCTTTGGAAATGCTCTAACCCTAATTTTGTGGGACTTTGATCCCCCTCTCAATTGGAGGGGGGAGTTTTTCACTCTCTTCCTCCAGAGAATGGTTTTTACCTCTCAACGTCCTCCAATATACCTCCCCCATTTCCAAATATTTTGTTATCTTCGAAGGTCCCAGATATCTTCTAGGAGGCACCTCAGCTAACCCTTTTCCCAACGGAGTTCAATGGTGCCATAGATCTCTGCAAGTTCACTCTAGTGGCGTGGTTTCACCTTAATCTCCCATCGAATTATGAGTTTGATCAGTTCATCTTCAAATCATGGGAGCTATAGGAGCGTGTGGTCATTGGATTACTTGACCGGGGGAACATCATGATCTGATTTGGATCTGAAGAAGACTTTATCACTACTTGGTCTAGGGCCCCTCAAAGATGCAAGGGTTTTCCTTTCTACCTGTTCAGATGGAGCTTTGAGTTTCACATGCGGCGGGATCCTTTGACAATCGCAAAATGGGTACACCTTCTTGATCTTCCTCTCTCATTCCAAAATCCCTCTATCCTATGTGCCCTCGGTAATATGATCAGAAGATACCCACATTATGATCACTGAATGTAGGTAGTCTGTCATCCTATTTTTCATAGAATGTGTATCGAGGTTGATGTTGCACGACCACCAATGATCTAGGTGTGGATCACAGATGGGAAGACATTCCATTGGAAGTAAGAGGTAATCTTTGAGTCTTGGATACAATACTGTGATGTGTGCAGTTTTTTTGGCCATCTGGATTTGGTCTGTCACAACAGAAGGGTGAATGGAGTCTCACAGGTGGCGGAAAAGATGAGAAGTGGTGGTTGTGTTGCCAATGGAGTAGCTCAGGTGATGTTGAAGGACAATAACGAGGATCCTATGATAAGGGTAAGGGGTGTGATTGGGAGAAAAGATGATCGCACATGAGATCAAGGTTGGGGTACCTCTTCTATTAAAATGTATTCTGAACTAGGTATATCCTCTAAGCAGGACGCTCATGTAGGGGTATATCCCTCTGGCTGTGCAGTTTTTGGGGAGTAGAGCTCTGCAATTTTGGGGAGGGAGATGATTCATGCTATTCTTGGAGGGGCCTCTACATATCCGGTTACATTGAAGGAGGTTTGGGTGTCACCGAATCCGATGGTGAAGCAGGTCTTTGTTCGACTAAAGGGTAATCTTGGTGTTGAGTTTCTGCCTTCGTTGGAGGATGTTGTTGGTCCCAGCCGACTTTAGTTGTAAGTTCCTCCCATGGAGTCCTCATGAAATGTGGTTCGTGAGGGTGATGTAGCGGTCATGGGTACTCATACCTAAGGTGGAGTGTTGAAGGATAATTTATCTTCTTAAAACTGGTTTGAGGGGTTTGATCATGAAAAGTATCCCTTGTGATGGAAGGTCCTATAGTGTATGAAGATGTCAACATGAAGATTGAATCCAATATTCAGAATGTTGTGTTTGAAGAGGGTTCAATGAACAAGGAGTTAGATTATGGTAAAAAATATGTAGGGGTCCCTCAATGTTTATCCCCGATTGATACTAACAGGCTTCCCTAGCTGATGGAAGGTAGACCTCTGGATGCTTTAGGGGATCCTTTATTGGGAAAAAATAATGGATGAAAAAAGTATGGCTCTATGAAAATCACTAAAAAGTGGAGAGATGTTTTTGATAGTGATAAGGAAAATGTTGTTGGAATTGTCAGACCCTCCTATAGTGATATTGTTCAAGGTTGGAAGACTAAGATATCTAAAAGTGAAGGAGTTATGTCTGCTCCACCAAAGATAAAGACGAGGAAAGATTATTCTTACTTCCTGAAGCCAATGAATACCAGGTCTTCTTCTAATAGGGAAATAGGGGATTCTCATGCTCCTAAAAAGGATCGTGTCGACAAGAATTCATGTAATGATAATATCTCGTTGGAACAATTGAAACTTCGAAGGTAGTACGACAAGCTATTGAAGCACTATGAAACAAAATTTGAGTGGGAGTCAGCCACTGCAGAGGAAGACCCTTATTATGGCTGTGGTGAGGGATATGACTATTATGATATGTAGCAGTCTTTTGTGGATGGAATTTTGTTTGGATGTGGGAAAGATGCATGAACTCATCCTTCTTCTCATCTACTGTAGTTTTTATTTCTCTTTAATAAATGGTTAGAGGTTTCTACCTCTGACTGGACTTCATGGATTATTCTCTACTTCCTTATCAGTTAGACTAACTTTCAAAAAATATATTATCTTTTCAGATTCAGCTATCTAAAACTTATTCTGCTTATTTTATTCAACAATTATATATTCTTTGATGTTGATGTTATCATTTCTAGGTAATCTTTCTTCATATATTTTCATTTTTTCTTCAAGCTCACCAATATTCACATTATGAGATCTAATAAAATTTATATTTGTATCTTCTTTCTTAATCTAGTCATTATTCTCAAAATTTATTCTTTCAATATCTTTATTTAGCATATTTCTTTCATTCTTAAGTTGAGTATTATTCTCAATTTATTTTTCAAAATTCTCTTCAAGTATCCATTCCATTTTTGTAACTTCTTCATCACTATCATCACTATATGAATAATTAATTACATTTCAAACTTGAGAAATGAAGTTGAGTTGATGATTAGATTTATCACCAGATGAGGAATCATTCTTCTTTCTTCTATTCAAATAACATTTCTTCATCTTTTCATAAGGAAATATTTCATCATATTTCTTCCACTTTTGTTTTTGAGTTTTCTTATCATCCTCTTCAAACTCATACTCTTCAACTTTCCTCCTTGGATAATTCTATGAAAAATTTCCTTTCCCTTCAAAATTAAAATATCTGAGAGTTTTACTTTTTTCCTTTTCATTTATTTTATTTATTATAAAGGAGGGAAAAAATTGTATTGAAATATTAAGCTTCTTCATTTACCTTTGAATCACTTGATTATTCTTTAGCTTCTTTATATTTGGTTTTCCCTTTTAACAAAGATTTAAAATCTATTTATTTATTATTATTTTTCTTAAAAAATGGGGATTTTCTCATCTAATATACCACCAAGATATTCTTAAGTTATTCCAAATAAAAATCTTTATGAGATTATAAAGTTGAAAATTTGGAATCAAATGTTTAGAAATTTTCTCATATGTTTATTAACAATTGCAGTATATTCTAGTTTCTCACCAAAACTTATGATTTTTACTTAAAATCTCAGTTACCCTTGTTAATTAACTACAAATACTTTCATAATCATTCATTTTCAAATCTTTAAATCCACTTATCCTGATTTTTAACTTGGCTTCCTTAACATTCTCATTCCATTAATTAATTCATTTTAACTTATCCCACATTTTCTTAGATACTATAAACCCCATAATCTTTGAATAAACATCTTATGTGAGAGCCATCAATAAATCATTTTGAGCTTTTCCATCATCTTCTATACTTCTTTTATCAGTAATTGTCATTGAAAATTCATTTATGGAAGGAAATTCTACTATTTTTGCATCTCTAACTTCAATTCCAAGTGAGAAAAGATAGATTAACATAATATTATTACAACTATGATGTTTATTTCCATTAAAAACAAGAACACCCCTATTCTTCACTAAATTCAAGTTACCCATTCTCATAGATGGATATTTTAGAGGGAACCAACTCTAATACCAATGATTATTCCCAAATAAGATGGAGACCTCTAGGGGGGGGGTGAATCTGTGGTTCATTTTTCTTTTATAAGAAAGTTTTTCTTAACCTATTAGTAAAAATTCTTAACCTATGGAACTTTTTAAAGTTATGATCCAGTAAAATAAAACTTATCAACCTCACCTTTTGTATGTAAAAAATATAAACAGAAGGAAAAACATGATATTTACATGGTTTAGTATAAAGAAATTCTCCTTTCTATGTTGGATAGTCCCACCAACATGGATTGTTTCACTAAATTATTTACAGAATAAAAATTCATAAACAGTGAAAAATTATACAATCCTAGTATAAACATTCCTACTATAGTTGGTTATACCCCTCAACTATCCATTTAAATATCTACTTTCCCACAAAAATACTTTTCAGTAACTCGTATGTATCCATAGTTATAAGATTCAATTTTCCGATACACTTTAAAAAGTCTTCATTTCCTCCACAAGTAAGTTGAATCAAATTTTACCTACATAAAATATTCAATAACTTTAGCAATTATCTAAGGAACTTATTGGTATTAAAATATTCTCTAAAAAATCTATTGAGAAAACTTCCTTAGAAAAAGTCAGTATGATCTTCCTTAATCCGGTAACCTATATCTGATGGTATCCATCTGATTAGAATTTGTTTGATTATTATTATTCTATTCCTTATTCAATTTATTAGTAACTCAATCGACATCTCGTAATTCCTCTACCCAATGTAACTTGGTCCGATGAACCTTGATCCAATGGTATCACTATGATGGGCTACTTCGATGGACTCTCTCCAATGTGATGTCACCTAATAGAACTTTATCCAATGATTAGATTGAACCACAATCCAATGGAATCATTTTTATGGAACTTTTTTAGCATCAACTGAAAAAACAAACTATGGGTGGAAACTCAATACTCGACAAAACAAATGTCAGATCTCTCGGCACACATTAAAAATTCAAGTTTTTCCCATTTACAAATTCATAGAGCTCTCCTTTTATAGGCACCCCATAATAACAAAGGTGATAAAAACAATTTCACTTCCCACTCAATGAAATTCATAAATCCTAAATTTATCATTAATTCATGTTTTAATCTTTGACTTTTTTTAACTATTCTAGGCACTTATCAAAAATTCATACTTCTTAAAGTTTACACACATTTCTATAGTCCTATTATTTAATCTAATTTTTCATTATGATTTTTCATTATGATGAAGACATATGTATAAATAAATATGGCCCATTACAATGAATTCTTGTAAAAACTGAAATCCTTCTCATATAGATTCTCCATATAAAATATTAAATGTAAGACGTTGAGAACCATTCTGAAACATCTTCAAAGTTTTTCTCATTTTATTTAATTCCTTGTACCGATGATCCTGTGTCTGATGACTTTTTTAGTGCCAGCCTATGCCTTTTGGATCAATCTCTACTTTACTTTGATGGTTGTTTTTAGTGTGAGTATAATGAGTCTTTAACTCCTTTTGAGATAGTCAATACTTTTGTTCTTTTTCTCTCATCCCAATTGTAAGAGAACAAAGTAAGACTTATTTTTGTTGACATAATTTGAAATAAAATTCAAATTTTCTCAAACATCCCACCTATGATAAAACTCCACATCCGAAATATAAAGGATACCAACAATATAAATTAGTTTCAGAATCAATTACGATGGATTGGTGGCATACCACATCCGATATACCAATATCGGTAGTGACTTCTTTGCTTCGTAAATATTAATCTTCCAGCCATTAGATATTATCACTCCAATGATTCTCATACTGATGATATTTATCCTTATATATATGATGTTACATACATTGATGAGTAGCAGCCATAATACTTTATATCATATTCTACTCTCTTCCACAAAATTTCTTTTTCTAAAAACATTATATTATAATCATGACCTCCTCACAACTTTGAATACATTTGAGATTGACATAGCATCATCTGACTTACATTGGGAATTATTGTTACTTCCTAGACTTCCATAAAATTATTTATTTCTAATCTAGACTCAATATGATTAGATGAAATCCCCCTTTATTTCATATGGATTGAAACACAAGTTTCTTAGAACACTTATAATATTTGTAAATACAAATCAGAAAAGCATTGTTAGATTTACATTGGATCCATTATGACTCTGATACTGATTATCATAGTGATCATCCTCTCATTATAGAACCAATACGATTTCCATCAGTTTATGACTTATAATTAAAGTCTCATTATTATTTCCTCGATCTGTTGACACATGTTGATATCCTATATATGATTCTCATGCCAATGATGGTGGTTATGTATCCAATTGATAACTTCACATATACAACTTTGATCAATATATATTTCCATTACCTTCTCAACATACTTTATTTGTTTAACATAATCAACATATTGATCTATTGACAACAAATATGACCAAAACACTATTTGGGCCTAAAACATTCTCATATAACTCTTGAAAATATGTCCACTTCATTCCATTTTCCTTTGATAATGACCTTTATATTATTTTAAGAAAATAATAAATACAAAATGTCACTCTCTTGAATTTATCATATCTAAATTTTTTTCATAAGGATAAAAATAGGTTAAGTTTGGTTGTAAATTTTATTTCAAATATGAATTAATTTTTCTCATCAATTTAATTTAAATTTTTATTTTTTGTGATTGAAAATGTAGCTTAAATGCGTACACAATGTTGATAGAGTATTTATTAAATTAATAGAAAAATAAAATAGATGATTTTAGAAATAATAAAATTGTGGAGAAATATTGTGTTCAAAGAATTTTATAGATATATATAACTTATTAGGGATGTATTAAAGGTTTATATTTTAATTATTTTTTGTCATGTTGTTTTCAAAGTCAAAGTAATTGAATGTTCCAAAAATGAAATCAATGATATTTTATAATAAAAAATAATTTACTAAATGATTAAAATTTATAAAAATACTATATTTAGTCAAGTGAATGGAATATTGTTTAAAATATGAACCATGGTTCATTTATGAGGAATGTTTCCTTTTATAGTAACATTATTTACCTTTAATGAGTAGAAAACATTGATGTTGTTGTATTTTTCAGAAAGGGTTATTAAGGGTTACAACTAAGAGATAAGGGTGAAAAATAACCAAAACTTATCCAAATTTTATTTTATGAGTTTATTTAGACTCATATTTATCTTATATTCTTATTATATCAATTTGGACCCATTTGAGCATAAAAATTAATTTATATTAATTTAATACTTTAAGTAATTCGATGGGTTCCCCTCCTCTCACTTACAAAAGGAAACCTCCTCTATTTCATTATTCACCATTTGAGACTCCTATATTAGAAAAATACCTATTTTAATATCATACTCTATTACTTCAACACATCCTATATTTTTTTATCTTTCAAAAGGACCATCCTTTATAGTCTTAATGTGTAATCTAAAAGAGGTTTCTCAACAAAGAGGTATAACTCTTAACCGACCATTTTAATTTTTTTTTTGTTATACCTCCTATAAAACCATGGTATACATTATAAAATAATAAATTCATCATATAAAATATACTTAATTGTTATTATGTTTATGGAACAAACATTATCCACATCTTTCCAATTCTTTGAAAATTGATAATGTTGCTCATGCGCATGTGTGGACTACCACCTCTGCGAAGCGATGTGATACATTTTTCATTTTTTATTTTTATGGACTATAATAAGGATAAATTTAATAAATACATATTATATATATTATATAATAATTATTTTTAAATGTTAATTTTTTTATCTTTTTTTCCACATGTCAAAAAATGGAAACATCATTTATGCGTACGTACGACCTACCATCTCAATGAACGGTGAAATTCATTTTTATATCTACACCTTTTAGGGATGAATATATATATATAATGATTATATATTATATTTTTTATCATGGTTAAAATTATGGAGATTATTTAACCATGATCAAATTAAAATTACCTAAATCATTGAATTAAAACTTCATAAAATCCAAAGCTTTTAACACCTAAAAATGATTATTTTAAGAAAAAATTATTAATAAATGGTGTTTAAATTTTATAAGTGGATCATATATGGTATTATAAGTTTTTAAATTAATCTATTATATAATTATAATAAATTAAAATTCATTATATTTGAGTTTATAGTGCTTTCGAAGAAATTATAACTTGAGGTAAGGGTTTTATGTTACAATCTCATTGTTTACCATGATTGTTAATGATTACATTTCTGATGATGAAATTTCATGATCTACCTCTAAATAATCTCGTGATTTTTATTGTACTTTAGTTATTTATATATATTACATTTTTTACTTTAATTTCCTCTCTTTAAAATACTCAAGACATTGAAAGAAGGTTTTAATGAAATCTGACTTTATTTCTCTCTTCGATTGAAAATCATTTTTCTTCCATGTCCATGTTTTCTAAAAACTTTTTCAAGAATGTTTTTACTAATATCCAATCATTTATTAAAGTTATTTTTACCCATGTTTTAATTTTTAAAAATTTGTTTAAAAATAATCTTCTTGTTGTTTTTTGAATGAGGTATTTTTTACTTTTTATTGAATATGTGAAAGGAATATTTTTTAACATACACAATATGATTGAAATATCCCACCATCATGATCACTAAATTATTTGAATATTCTATTAAAATTTTCCAAGTTTATTTTCAAAAAAAAATCCTTAATATTTGGTAATTTTTAGATTTTAAATAAGTGATTTGAAATTGAAAACCATATTCTTCCTCAAGGAATATTCTAGATATATTGTAAAAGAATTTTAATCTAAGATGGAATACTTTGATGTTACTAATGATTTACTAGGGATATGATACAATTATTCCATGCAATTTCATTATTTTTATGGATTATGATGATTTTAATTTTATGTATAATTCTATGAAAACAATATCTTTCCACGAGTTATTTATATTATGATGAAACCTCTATGAAACCCATTTATTTTTTATAAGTTATGCTATAATGAAATGATGAAATGTTTATGAAAACATTTAATTTAAATTATTTATGCACTAATGAATGTTTTTTGATCTTGTGGCACACATATGTATCATTTTTATTATGTGACTAGTGGTCCATACATTATATATCCCTCCAATGCATTGGGTAAAGACGAATATCGCATGAGATAATAATGAGTATACTGGGGGTGAACTTAGTTCAGTAAGGGACTCTGTCCACTGTGACAGTCTTGGTAGAAAACCTTGAATAAGGATATTATGTAATGGGAAATGAAGCCAATCCACTTTTATATACTTCGTAATGAGACTTAACATTGGAAAAGATTTTCTATACTTATTTTTATGTAAGAAGTTTATGTCTTATGCCAATATTATGCTCTCATAGATCATGTTATTTGACTTCTTTATGATTCATGTCTTATGAATTACCTATATTTATGAAGTGAATCAATATTATGATCTTTGATATGAATAGTGTGATTTTCAATTGTTAATATCATGTTCTCATACCCTTATGCTCATGTTATGTTTAAGTGATCATTGATATCTCCCTTGTTTACCCTGACTGAGAATCAAAGCTTACCCTTTCTTATGTTTCTATTCCCTAGGTTATGACAATATTTTTTAAGTATGATATATCTATTAAGGGTGATAGTTATGAAGAAATTAGTGGTAGATGATGTAGATCTATTATTAATAAGTTTTTTATATATCTAAATTTTCAAAAACACTAAACTCATATGATTTTGGCATGAACACTAATGTTATTTACTGAATATTCATATAATAAGATGTATTATTTATGTATAGAATATGTTTCACTATAATAATTGAGTCCAAATTCATTAAATACCCCCACATAATGATATCTTGTGGTTTAATCTATAAGACATATGAAATACAAGAAGATCATTGGTCATTTGGTCTGTTTCACTTTTTGAAAAGTCATCACCATGGCGTGGTGATTCCCACTATGATGATGGGGTCTTGAACATGACAAGAACTAGAATAAAAATATGGAAACCCACATGGTGTGTTTAAAAAACCTTATCCACTTTGTGTTTTCCTCACATTAAACTATGATATGGTGAGGCCGATCTGACTGTGGTCCACAGGATGAATCATAGCACTACACGTCCAAGACGACACCTATCCAGTCCAAGGAAAATATAAATCTAGAACACATTCCTAGGATGTTACTAATAAATAAAATCCTCTACCTTCCCCGGATCAACATAAATTCCCACCTAAAAAATCACATACTCAATGAAACATAACTTATATATCTAAAAGTTTCATATTGAGATCTTAGCGTAAAGATGATGCACTCAAAGTGTAATCAACATAACATCAAGGTGTCTAGAATGTCATTCTAAGGTATTTTAGTATATCATGATTTCATCAATGAACATAATGTTTAATGAGTCAAAATATGGGTTAATTATCCTATTCACGAGGTCCATGAACACCGTTTGAGATTTCGTTATCTCAAAATGCATAACAAGATACTCATACAAACCATATCCACTCCTAAAAACTATCTTTGGTATGTAATCCTTATTTAACTGAAGTTGATGGTATCCAGACCATAGATAAATCTTTAAGAACCATCAAAATCCCCTTAAATAGTTGAAAAATCATCAATATTTGGAAATGGGTACCTGTTCTATACACTAATCTGATTTAACTTCATATAGTCCACACATAGCTAAAGAGTACTATTCACCTTCTTAGTGAAAAACACTATATAACACCAATAAGAAGTGCTTAGTCAGATAAACCCTTTCTCTTTCTAATATTCAAGTTGAACCTTAATATCTTTCAACTAATTAGGTTCTATATGGTATTTTATAATGGATATAGGGTATGCACTAGACATAAATTCATTTGAAAACTCAATTTCCATGTATAGAGGTAAACCTAATAAATAATCTATATAGACATCTTGGAACAAGTATACTATAGAAGGAAAAGAGTAAGGATCCACTATTAGATCTACAATAAGGATTATCCCATCCAACTGTGCTGTAATGAATCCAATCTAACTAGGGTCTGGTCCTACTCTGCTTGCTTCAATGCCACACTCACCAGCCAACAAAAAATTATCTCCTTTAGAAATCATAAAGGATAACCATCAAAAATAAAAATCTATGTGTGCACATCAACTATTCAACCAATCCATGATAAATATTACCTCAATTCTAAACATCTATAGAATTGTGAAGACCTACACATGTTTATAGCTGGAAATTTATATGGGGAAATCTAGGTAAATATGGTGATGATCCAATTTCTTTCCCAAAGGTATATCGATAGAAAGTATCTCAAAATAAAATTTAGCTAACTAGTATAACCCAAAAAATAACTTGAGTAGATATAAATGAATGGGAATTGGATATATAAAACAAAAAAAACAATAAAGAGTGTAGATGTAATCATGATCGTACCTCAAACCATTGAAGGTACCTCCCCACAGTTATTTATAACTTTTCCACCCATATATTTTTTTTCATGTTATTTCCATGGCCTCAACCCTAAGGCTCATGTGTCACCTGATTCACTGAACCCTAATGAGTTTTCACATACTCCTGAAACTCTTGGCTCACCTCTTGGTCTGACCTCACTAAGCCTATATGAGAGGCCTTTACATAATTTTTTTAAGATTTATTACCTTTACAAACCAATGATAATTTTTGGGAGAGTTAGAAAAATATTTGAGATAATTCTCATTTCATCCACAATTTTAGCACCTAGAAGAACCATCACCCATAAAGGGATCAGAATAACCCTTGCTCTACTCTGACTATATTCCACTACCATGGTGAATTTCCTCTAATTTAATCTTCTTATTACTTTAATAATAAGTTGGGGAATCATTTGAAAATCCACTAGTTAGTCCATTAAAATCTAGAAGAAGTCCTAAAGATTTATCTTCCTCTATCCCTTTCTCAATAGATATTGATTTATGAAACACCTCGGCATTAGTCTTCAAATCAAAATTCATAACCTATCACTTCAACTAAGGTCAATGACCAATCTAAAACTTCTTGGACTTTTATGCCTCATTCCTATCCAATAAAGGAGTAACACAAAACAACTTGGTAAATCGTGATGAATAAAAAGATATTAGCATCATATCTTTCTAAAGTTCCATGAAATATTGAGAATAATCCATTTTCAATGTATTAGGGAATAATTCTTTGAATAGGAGATATTTAAAGGCTTTCCATATGTGAGTATCAAGTCTTTATACTCAATTAATAATTCCCCACCACCACCTAGATGATCCTTGAACCATAAAGGCATAAAATTTTACCTTATAACACTCCAGAGTCTCCATTAATTCAAATATCTTATCAATGATGTTTATCTATTCTTCAACATATTGGGGGGGGGGGATCTAGTCCCTTATAAGTATACCAAATGCTAGAGTTGAAATTCATGATTATAGCCGACCATTAACCTTTGAGATCCTCTGCCCTGAGTGAGAACTAGATAGAAGAGACCAAGGGGGATCAGTTCTATGATTTGAACTACTAGAGAAACTAAAGAATCATGCCTACCTGTACCCTTTCATACAATAAGCGATTCAACTGGGGCATTACCCCTTATAAGATATTTTTTTTATTTACTTCACTAGGTGATCCCATTAAAATCTCCAAGGAAACATTATCTGAAATTACCAAAAAATGTTTAGAATTCCTATAAAATCCCTATTTCGTCAATAACATATGAAAATCACAGGTGGAACAAGGCATTTTTACAAGATATTTATTCTATGAGGCTTTCCAAAACATAAGTTATAACCCATTATAACTACTCAAAGCTCAAGGAAAATCTCGGTACCTGTACGTTAGTCACAACCACATATACACAATAATAATAGTATTATTAGGTTTAGGTAATTAAATGTAAGAAATAATGCATCACTAAAGCACATATCATAAATTTAAATGGGAATTTAATTAATTAAACCTTATTTAATGAAAGGAATAAGTAAGTGACACATGGAATTATGTGCCAAGTCATGGTTCATGAACCCAACAAAAATTACATAAATTAGAATATCAATATCATGTGATTCACCCAAGGTGAATAAATAAAATGGTAATAATGAATAAAGAAACATATACCCCATATTCTAAGAAACTCAGAGGTCTACTATATAGTGTAGGATAGACACTGACACAATCCCCCTAATTGAGTCCTAACCATACCATCTCTTGTCTAACATGTACTAAATCAAGGAAAAATAAAGAAACAGGCAAGTGAATATGTAAGGCTCTTATACCATTTTTTTAACACCCCCAGTTAAATCACTAGGTCTAGGATGGAGTTCCATATGACCTCATGTATGCCTCCCCATATACAAGAGGCTTCAGACTAGTAGTGAGGGATTGAGAGGAATTATGGTGAGACTATTCTCTTGATAAAAAACATCCTTCAGATAGATACTTAGAATCATAACCAATAATAATAACAATAATAGAGAAAAATAACATTCTATTAAAAATATGACATGTCAACCATACAATACAAACCAAATAAGGATTCCCATAAATGGTGGGTCAATGTACTAAAACATGGAAAACAACTCAATAGCATGAAAAAATTCATCGAAGACCTATAGTCCACCTAACATTGCCTCACACTATTCTATAGATCTTTCTCAACCTTCCACCATAGGGTTATTTCCATTTATAGGATCCATTATAGTAAAATATACAGGATCACTAAGATTCCCATGTAGGGAATGAATATGAAAACTAGCAGAGAAGTACTAATGGGTCCTTAACATAAGTTCACAATATAAAAAAGTGTATGAAATGATAATAATCAATGCACAAATAAACAAAAATAAAATCATACATGTGCACACATACATCAATCCCTTGAAGACCAGATCTACCATATTCAACTCCATGCCAAAGAAAGTGTCATACATTGAACTGAAACACTTGACTAACTAATTATGTTCCCACAACCCCCTTGAAGTGATAGTCCAGCTCACCTTTAAGGGAAGTACCCATGTCAACCCATTTTATGGATTTGGGGAAATCCACACACCACATGTCTATCCAATATTATAGTTTTAGAGTAACACAACACCATGCATAGACCCAACCTCAAAACTTTAGGGAAATCCATCACATTATCTACACCCCCATCTAAGGAAGTGATGATCCCATACGACTCAACCCATAATTTAATTGTAAGGATAGAGAAACTTCATAAGTAACACACAATGATACAATGAGGTTGTTCATAATCATTTCATGTTAATTAAGAATCATATATCCAAAAAATGTCCATGTGAAAATCATATCAATCACATGTATCATAGGGATACACACACAAACCACATGAGAATCACATCAAGAACAGATCTTACAAGGATACACGCACACACACACCATACAGTAAAGGAAACACCTTTTAAATATAACATATATGGTAAAAACTCTTTACCTCAAGGTTGATCACATAATGTAACACAACAAGAGAATATTTTGGAGATGTGGATGATTTCACTAGTACTTGTTTGAATGAATATAGGTCTCCCATTTACCTTTAACATAATCATATGATTCACACACCCAAGAGAGGAGAGTAAATAATTCCAAAACTTTACCATTAATTCATCTTGAAACCATCTAGATCCAAGGAACTATCAAGAGGAAGAAGACATATTGGTTAATATATGGAATAACCGAGTCCAAAGGAATTAAATAACCCCTCTTAAAGGTTGAATGAATTTTCCTATTTGAAACACATGGAACCCACAAAGTTCGTTGACTGATTTGGTTATTTCAATTTCTATACTACTGTCACCATGGAGTGGTGATGACCACCATGGACTTGGTGGCCTTCATCATGCTGATCCCTGGAATCCTAACATAGTGACCCACACAATGTGTTGAAAAAACCTTGGTTGTTTTGTATTCACCACACCTTCCACCACGACATGGTGAGGCCGGTCTATCCATGATCCACAAAAGGAATTGTAGTATTACATGATCGATATCATACCCAACCCAGGGAATTTTGGTCTTACCTATTTCACACAGGTGGATTTCATGCACAAAACATCCCGAACCATATTGTGGCCTTGCCTGTGGTGTATTATAAAACATAAAAAATCCTTGTTTAAGAAACCAATATTCTTGAAGTCTTCCCAAACCTAGATTAAACCATTTAAGGCTCAAAAATATTATTTATGGAATTCCTAAATTTAAATTAACATGACTTATAAATTTAATAGTGTTACAACATGGAAGAATAAATTATCGTTTATAAATTTTATTTGAGTAAGAAAAACTATGACCTAATGTATTAGAAAGAATAGTCTTTCTTACCAATTTCTAATACATTGATAACTAGTTTTTCCTTATTAAATGTTCTTAATCATATTAATTATTTATTAAAAATTAAATGAGTGATAATATATTTAAATTTAGGTATAGAAATTATATTAAATTCATTTTTATAAGATTTTAATTTATTTTATTAGAAAAAATTACATAATATTAATAAAAAAAATCTTTGAAAATAATTGTTTTACCTTTGTCATGGTCATTAAATTTAATGTTTTTAATCATAATTTTAGGGCCCAAAATAAAATTGAACTTATTTTATAATACGATGATATTTATAAAAAATATTTAATCCATTTTCTGGATTTAATTTCTATAATTTATTAAAACTATTTTTTATTATAAGAGAATAAACTGGCTTTTAGGGTAAAATATTACTTAAGTTTCCAAAACATTGAACATGGGTTTTATAAATAAAAAATAGTAATTTTAATTGATTTATTTTACATGCACACACACACACACACATATATTTTATGAAAAGTGTTTAAAAAAAATTTTAAGTTAGTTTTTATTATGATAATGTCATTAAAGTGATGTTTTAGAAAAATCAGTATTTTTTAACTATTCACTTAAAAAAATGTTTTCAAAAAAATAAAAAAATAAATATAAGCCAATTTTGAAATTATAACTACAAAAAATAAAAATACTTTTGTCTAATTAAAATTCTAAAATTCTAAAATTTACTTTTTATATAAAAAATATAAAGAAAAACTATTTTTTTGAAAAAACAAACTTTTTTTTCTTTAAAAGTCAAAATGGGAAATGTGTAAAATACATGTGACAAATGACTTGTTAAATTAATAATTATCAAATTTTATCTTCATAATTTCTAGTTACATATCCCCTCAAGATATTCATGTAATATCTAATCATAATGTATGCTCTGGTGGTAGTCGATGGTGGTGATTCCGCTAACATAGATTTCATAGAAATTTCTACAAGCACAAAGTTCTATTACATAGAATTTAACTCATGTTGTAATTATTCAAGTTAAAATTAGGACTAATCTAGAGTAAAACCTAGCACAAATATATCCTTCCTAGGATCAAATAAATTAGCATCATAAGGGATAATTCAATTACCTGATGTCATTATTTTATTTTTTTCTCAAATATTTCATAATATATTTACTTCCTTTTATACCCAATAATTTAATGGATATATTATAATGATATATTATAATTTTAACATATCGTTGTTTAATTTTAGGTTTTTTCATATAGAATAATATGTTAATATAATATTTACTTGTGATGTATCTGGTTGTTACAATATTGAAGGACAATGAAACACATTTTTATGATTCTAAATTGAATAGGCTGCACCAAAAATACAATATTCAGTCCAAACACTCTTATTATTATCACACAATGAATAATGGGTCGATATAGGCCTTAAAAAACCTATATCTAATATTATTAAGAAGATGGGGGATAAAGAAAAGAATTCTTGGCTTTACATGCTTTTACATGCTTTGTGGACTTATCATACCACAAACTATACTATCACAAATGCAACCCCATAGTCACTTTTGTATGATACATAATTATGTTTTCCCATTTATTTTTAGCTTACCTCACTTCTCATATTTATATGTGATTATCTATTCAAAGATGAGGAGTCTCTAAAGTGGCTCAATGACATGGGGAGACTCAATGAGAAAATGTTACACACACTCCACAAACTTGAGACTCATTAAAATCAAGTCACATAATCATTAAATAACAAGGTTAATCTATAAGATGATCTGGTCTCTAATCTCCTCTCCATGATATACCCAGTCAGATTATAGTAATTCAACAAAAGAGTTCAATGTTTGGAAGAATACTTATAGTAGACCAAGAAGGGGACTTTCCCATTACCTCTTTTAGCTCCCATGTGGAACCTTATAAAGAAGAAAAATATCCTCCATGCATAATGAATCCCTTTAGTTGGTCCACCTTTAGGAACTCTGTCAAATAGGCCTCGCCAAGAACAATATTAAAATGAAAATTTTTTCTAATCTTACCATTAAGTCTAGGATCCTAGGTTTCCCTTCACAGAATGTAAAAACTAACTCTACTCCTTCAGGGATGTGTAGGTGTTGACGCTCCTTTCTGTCACAGAGTCTAATGACTTAAAAAGGGGAAATACCTTGAACCCAAAGAGATTCATCCTTTGAATAAACATCAAAAATTGACAAAGGCATGAAAAAGGTTCCAAACCACTTGAGTCACGCAAGTTCCACCAAGGTTGCGCAAGTATACTTGCACTCCACCCAATGGTCGTGCAGGTGACTTGCGCACCCTCTTTGAATCTCGCCCAGGGTCTTCTCCAGCCTATAAATACCCCCTGTAGGCCCCCCATGTAAGGGAAAAAAAATTCCAGAAACTCATATTTGAGCTCCCGGTGCCCTAGTCTCTTCTCAAAGCTTCTGAACACTTCTAAGGTAACTTCTTACCTAGAACGGAAGATCTAAAGAGGAGGAGTAAGGCTTAAGTGTTGAAACTCATCGACACTTGCACGCCTAAGTGGTCAACCCATAAGGGAAATGGCCACACTTGCGCGCCGCCTTACCCCTTCAACAGAACTTGCGCACCCCTCTTCTAGAAGCCTCTAGGGATAGTACTAAGGGCTTGAGACAAGTCTCGCCCATGTATTACCCTAAGTGTTGACTGTCGCACAAGTACCCCTGTGTCGTGCAAGTATACTTGCACGACCATGACTTGCGCGCCCACACAGGACTTGCACACCACCTCCTTTTTGGGTGCCCCTCCTGCATATTTCACCTCTCTTATACCTATCCACCTATCCTCTTCAAGATTAAGCCTTTATAACTCTCTACAAATACATTCATGGCATGATTTCCTTGTTGTCTTCCTTATCTGAAAGGAATTCTGTGGAATATATCTTAAAACCTAGTGATTTACATTTCTTTATGTCACTAAGGTTAGAGATTTCATTCATTCAACCTCATCCTTTAAGATGAGAGAATCCTCAACCTGGGCCTCCTTTTCAGGAGTAAGCCTCAGTCCAAGTTCTCTTAATTTGGTCATCCTCCTTAGGAATAATCCCCAAGTCCCCTAACCTGGGCATCCTTTTCAGGAATAAGCCCCAGTCATAATTCCCTTTAACCTAGGCCTCTTCTTTAAGAATAAGCACCATTCATAATTTCTCTTAACCAGCCTTAATTTACTTTTTGACTTGGGCTTCCTTTTCAAGAGTAAAACCCAATCATAATTCCCTTTCTAATTTGGGCACCTTCCTCAAGAGTAAGCCCCAAGTTAGAGTATCCAAATCTCCATAAAGCACATATACCTTTATGGACCTTGTTCCTGGGTTTCTTCCCTGATGTAAAACCCAATATTCATCTATTTTGGGTAGTCATACATACATAAGCCCCACATCATTTCTTATGATGGCACAATTGTCTGGTTTTACCAATACTTCTTGTTTCTCACACCGACATGACTCATGTGAGCTTAGAGTGTAAAAGTAATTATGAAATCTTTCTTTGAGACATCAATCATGAATAAAACCCTTACTTATTTACTCGAACTATGTGGGTTATGATTCCTTTTCTAAAAACAAAGGATATGTAGGTAGCCCATCTATGGGTATGATCCCAACTATGAAATAATTCATGTCCTTCTGAATGACAATAAACTTCAAGTGCCCCACTGAGTGGCTTTAAAACTAGTATGGTCATCATAATGACCAAGAGACTTTTATATAATGTATTAAATGATACCATTGACTAAGAATATCTAAACAAATACAGATGATTCTCTATTGATGAAAAACCTTGAATACATATAAAATATTCTCTAAATCTCATACACATTAATCATTGATTTTCAGATCTAAAGAAAAGCTCATTTTCATACTTGGTAATGTAATAAGGATTCACGAACATAACTTAAATCTATAAAGAGAGTCCTGGAGTAGACAATAATTCCCCTAAAAAAGGTGTGATGAGTCCGAACTCCCATCCTATCGACCAATGTAAATTCTTAAGTCTCATCAGTTCACAACTAATGAGCACCTACCTTTGGAAAGTAGGTCCAAATGGATATGGAATCATTGGATGTTTCCAGTTCTACAAACAAACCTGTAAGAAATTGCTTGGGATGTTTGAATCTTAAATCAATGAGATCATCCCCAATTCCAGAGGAAAAAAAATGGTGAACCCGACGTGAATCCTTATCCAAGTTAAAATAATGTTTTACTTATTTGTTAGGCCCCTATTTAAACTCAATGAGAGGGCCAACAAGACAGTCAATAACATATGTGCTTATCCAAAAGATGTAGTGGCCGAATTTATCTTGATTATGTTTGTTATATCAAACATGAACTCTTTTCCAAGATCTTCTGCATTACAAGAATGGATTTTCTTATGTTCACTACTATGAATACTTCTGTTGTGAATACATCTGCTGTGAAAACCTCTGCTGTGAATGCATTTACTGCTAATCCTGCTGGATCTTCGTCCACTCTGAGGACGACATCACCTACTCAGCGTCTTCAACGTTGGGTATCAAATGCGCTGGTTAATAAGTACCATCAAAATAGTACTATTCCGACTCTGGAGGCAGCTAGAAAAGCCCTCCAAGTCAATAATTCACCCTGGTCGTCCGGACAGCGACGAACAGCGATCAAGAAGCAGGCGGTGCTAACCACCATCTCCAACCGTTTGAGGTCGTTATCCCCAGAACGTAACAACCATTCCCTCACATATTTTGAGGAGGTGAATGAGAAGGCCAATCAAGGCCTTAATTCAAGGAAACAAGAGTCCTTCCCGAGGGATCCCTCCGACAATCGCCGCCAGACTCGTGCGACAGTGTGCTCTCAACATGATGAGGGTGTCGTCTCCAGGTGTTTGGTTCAGGTTCCTTGAACCCGAGTAGGCAAGACGAACCACTAGAGGTGAAATCTAGTCAACAGTGAGTAGGTTCTCATCTCTTCCATTTCTAGATAAGTCCACCAACCGAACTTGGTGGCAAGCAACGAGCGGGCACACACACCCGTCCGTTTTGATTCCGCTGTCCAGCAGACTCATCTGGAAGCAGAATGCCAATCTCTCTAGGCAATTCTGGCGGAGTACTATAGACAGGAACATACACCTATTTATAAATCATCGGCTAGTCAGTAGGCTTGTATGACTACATGCGATGGATCCCACCAACCCAATGTGTTGACAACTAGTAAACAGGCACATACACCTGCCTACACTCATCAAATCCTGTCAGAAGCCTCGTCTGTCAGTATTGAAGAAAGTTCATCAACCACGTTCGGAGGAGTGTAATCCGCAGACACATACACCTTCTAGTATTGGTCAAGCATACCAACAGTCTCATTTGGTAGAATTCGTAGAAGTTTGTCGGAAAGCTCCAGTGACAAACAGGAAGCAGACTCAACTCTCTGCCCCCACACATGAGTACTGTCAGAATTCACTGATAGGAAAAGGAGGACAGGAGCAGGCACCTACACCTACTCTAGGCACAGAATGGACATATATCCCTGTTCCGGCAATAGAAGTCACCAAGCTTATTCTATCAATGGTGAAAGAGAAGAAGCAAATCCCTGTTCATATTCTGGATGCCTCCCAAGATATTATAACAGCTTCAGCAGTATCTCAGGGAAAGACACATAAATCTATCCCTACCAGTGGAGTGACACATCAACAGTTCACTCCGGAATAGACACACACATCTGTTCCAGTCCAAGAGGGTTGTGGGGAATACTCCCCCATATCATACGGACGGACAAGTCAGACACATACACCTGATTTGAGTGGATATAATCAGACTAACCTGATCATTTCTCCTGAGCAGGCAGATACACCTGTCCATAATGACCACTTTCATCAACAAGTGGTTCCTAAAGTGAGTAAGAAGGAGTCTAAGAAGAAGACCTACCCAGCACAGTCAAGAAATCAAGGGCCAATCTATAATAAGGCCTTACTCAATCCCATAGTTCTTGATTCACTCAGACAACTATCTGTTGCAACTCAAGATTCTACTCTATTAGTTCCCAATAGAGGGAACATTAATTCCAAAGGTCTGCATCAGACACTTCCCCATGAAGGCTTGCTTCATGAAAATTTGGTCGATCTTGAAGTTTCATCTACAGATGAAATCCACAAGAACCCTCTGTGTGGTCAGAAGACCAAGGAACAAAATGTTTCATCTTTTGCTATAACCCAGCATGGTGGTCCTCCCCATGATGATGAATTTAGCTGTGAAAGTACTCTCCGCAGTAGTAATGCACATTGCCTGGAAAATTCTCCAATAGACAATGTAGTGATGAGAAATCCCTCTTATCTTGAGGAACATGAAAATGTGAAGCCAGTCATGTATGATGCTTTACCATTAGTAGGTGAAATACTTTCTCAACCAGAAGATAGCCCAGGGTGTAGGTCATTCTCCGAACCACCCCTAATTCATGCATCTTCTAGTTTGATCAGTGATTTATCTACCAATCTTGTTAAATCCGATGAAGCAACAAGGAAGCACCTATTCTGGTCTAATCATGTAGAAGAATCTTAATCGAATGATAATGAGGAAGTACTGAATATAAGAAAACAACTGGCGAATGGTGAAGTTCCAGTTATGTTTTGGCCTTTGGATGATTCTCAGTATGACATTCCAGAGATGTTGATGGAAGATAGAATTAATGATATTCGTCTCAACATATGGAAAACTCTTTGTCTGTTGAAAAAGAAAATATTATATTATGATGAATATGAAAATCATGTCAAGATAATATAAGGGTTACAACGCCAAATTTATTTGGATTCTCACTCAGTTTCTTGATATCCGAAGGCTAAAAAGCAACATAGAGCCCTTTAGCGTTCATGCCTTGGCACACTAAGAAGATTTCACTAGTTAATTGCCAATGCCCCATCTGGTATTCATATCAGGGGATGGGGCATTCATGGAGCACTACATTTCATTGTGCTCTCCAGTCAGCAAAGCCCACTGAAAATGGTCTCATGCAATGTTATTGCCCATGGCTGGCCACAGTCAATGGGTTTTGTTTGTAATTAAAAGCTTTCCCAAGAACAGGCCTCAACTAGTTCCTCTCAAAATCAAGAATATAGAGAACAAGTTTTTGAATTTCTCCTGCATCAAGCAAACGAGAATATTGAATATTCCTCTCATTTGGAGAAAGCACATCATCAAGTGACAGAAGTGTCAGAAATCATCCAACGGTCTTTTGAGACGGGTGATAAAAGTGGATGCATGTTAATGCATTCAGCTAATTTTCGAACTAAAGTCCACAAGATCAGGAGAGATTTCAAGAAGGTCTCAGATATAGCATGTTAAGAACCACCCCAACTTGCCAGAATGGGGACTCTTTTAACCCAACCCTCAGAATCAACAAATAGGATTCAAGGATTTGAGTAAGAACAACCCCAGTCCACCGGACTCGAGACTTTTTCAAATCCTCAATCTCTCCCTCAGATAAAGTCAGTCTTCTCTCGATTAGGGAAGAATCCTCAAGAGGAACGAAGATCCAAACTATCGGAAGATTCCCTCCAAATTACGGTTCGTCAAGAAATTCCTGAGGGATCAAATCAACAAAAGGAAATGTCTCATCAGGGACATGGAAAAAGGCATTACCGCAGAAATACCGATAGAAGAGATGCAATGAATTATGCATCAATTAATGTCATTAATGCCTTTATTGCTGATCCACCAGATGAGGTTCACTCAGAGGGATCATATGAAGAGGTTCCTACTCAAGAAGTTGTACGCACAGACATAAATGAAGAAGGTGTGCGTACACGAAATCAAAGGCTTACCCAGAATTTGGGTAATCCTTCAAGTAACCCACTTCCCCCTCTCTGAAAGGGAGCAAACAAGGGGAAAGGCAAGAATCAGGTTACATACTTTTCCTCGGGAGAAGGACAATCGCTCTCACTAGATAAAAGATTTGCACAACAAGATGAGGAAATGAAGGAATTAAGGAGGTTGAATTCCAAATTACTTCAAGGTAGTCTACCTCCTAAGCATACTAGAGTCAGTCAGCCAAGGGAATTTGTTGTGACTACTGAGATGGATCAAGAATATCCTCCTCTACCAGTACACCATCACAGGTCTAATCCTATGGGTCAAGTGCAACAACAATTGGCGGTGCTACCATCAGTTGCAGTACCAGCCACCACATATGTACCAGCTCCAATCATTACACCTGTTCAGGTCCAAGCCCAACCAGATGTTTATCCAAAGTTAATAACTACTATTGAGTCATTAACAGCTCGGTTGGAAGCTATGGAGGGAAATCATGCTAAAATTCAACCCGAAAAGAGAGCTTACCCTGAGTGGGTTGATGCAATTCCTCCCCAATCAAAATTTTCAAGTACCACATTCCCAATCTTTAATGGTTCGGGAGACCCAGAGCAATACTTAACACATTTTGTTTCTCGTTGTGATCCTATGATGGTAACCCCTCAGCAACAAGAATCAGTTTAGCTCAAGTGTTTTGTACATTGATTACAAGGGTATGCATTTGTCTGGTACACAAGCTTGCAATCCCGATCAATTATTGGATGGGAGGATCTCCGCCAAAGATTCCTTCTTCAATTCAGTTCAACATTTCCAAAGAAAACAATTTTTTATCTTACAAATTGTAAGCAAAGGGAAAATGAAAGGGTTTTGGATTTCATTTCTCACTGGAAGGGATTAACATATTCCCTGAGCTTAGAACTCCCTCAAGAAGAATTGTTGCCAATCTGTGTGGAAAATATGCCTGATGAATTATGCACGTCATTGATCCCTGTGAAATACACAGGAGGGTTTCGAGACCTTACTTCAATCGCTCAACAGATTGAATATTCTCTTATGAAGACTAAGGATAAAGCTCGTGTAATTCCATCAGCTTCAGGAAGGAGAATGGGTAAAGTAGAGACTGCTACAGTTATGCTTAAACAAGCGCCTGTACCTGCTTCTACTTCAAGACCTTCATCTTCTCAAAGGGATCCACCTCCTGAGCGCCAACAATAGAGGTCGTTTCGTCATGATGATCAAAGAGATCAAAGACGAAAACAATTTGAGGATTTGAAGAGAAAAGTTTACTCTTTCAGAAATGAACAAGTTCCTTGTTACTTAATTTCGGCTCTGTAAAATAATTTGGTTCAATTTCCAAGACCCAAGACGCCAAATAAGGAAGGAGATTAAGATCGTCCCAATTATTTCCAATTTCATCAGATGTTGGGGCATCCCATCCAGGAGTGTTTTGTCTTCAAGGACCTAATGTAAAAAATTGTCGACTTGGGACAAGTCAAACTAAAAGGTTTCTTCATCTCAAGTAGCATGTGTTACTGCTGCAGATCCAGAGGAAGAAGGCGAGTGACAAGAAGTCAAGAACAAAAATGTGCAAAAATATGATGATTGGATGGTCAAAAAAACGATCAACCGAACTCATTCCATTTTGAAAACATAATTAAAGAAACCAATTGGGTCTTCTGCCATGAATACCACAACAAAAACCTCTTCATCAGAGGGAAAATCCTCAAAAGGGCGGCATAATTCCAAGAAAGAGGAAGAATCAGAAGAAGATGAAATCGTGTCAAAGCCTAAGTTGTCTTTGACTCTGGAAGATTTTATGCTGTCTACTTCGAAGTCACGGGCACCAACCCACTAAACGGAACAGCCTAAATAGGATAATCAGGAAGAGTCTTCATCATATGAAGAGTTTATTTTCAGTTTTGTTAATATGATTCAATTAACAAATCATATGTCAGTCACAGTTTCGATTTTGATGAGCCCGAGTACCCTGTAACAAACAGAGGAATCAGAGGAAGTCCCAGAGGCTCAGGATAGTGGGAAAGACATGGATCTTTCAGAGGCCACTATTCTAATTCTACCCATGCTAGAACTGTGTATGCAACAGAAACTCGTGGTAGAGCCCTTCAATGAGCTCAACAAGAACAAGCAAGTTCTTCCACACAAGGCAGACTCAGTCCTGGCATAATTATTCTGGAAGATCGATTAAAGGTTCCATCTTCGTCCTTTCAACAATTAAATAGAACTAATTAGTATAATCTTCCAAAGCTAGGAGTATTACCAACTCCTATCCTAGTACAAGATGCATCTACTTCCAAAGCATCAACTTCTAAGGAACCTGCAAAACTGCACGTTCTTATTGGGAAACGTAGACCTTTGGATCAAAATTATGATGTATTGAAACACTTGGCCCAAATACCGGCCAAGTTATCAATTCTGGATGCTTTGAATTTATCGAAGGATCTTCGGGAGGCACTCATCGAGGCTTTGTCGAGTCCTCAAGAGTTTGAAACTGAAATTGCTACAGCTGAAGTCTACTATATAGAGAATAATCTTGAAGAATTCCATGCAGTGATATCTTTCACAGATGAAGATGAAGATGATGTCATTCATGGACATATTAGACCTTTTTACTTATCTGGCAAGGTCGATGGTGTAGACTTCTGAAGAGTTTTCATTGATAATGGTTCAGGAGTCAACCTCATCCCCATTCGTACACTTTGTCGATTGGGCCTCAAAAAATCTGATTTATCTCCTTCTACTTTGATGTTACAAGGATATGATAAAAACGAACAAGAACCACTAGGCGAGATTACACTCAGAACTTAGTATGTAGATCTTGTATCCATTTCAGATTTCATGGCTGTTGATCAAGACTCAGCCTTCAACATCTTGCTTGGAAGACCCTGGCTACATCAACATGCAGCTATACCTTTATCATTCCACCAATGTCTCAAATATTGTTTTGATGGTCAAATTGGAACATTGTATGGTGATAAATCCCCATTTAGGACATGTGGATCTCAATACTTTGAGGCAGAATTCTATCACATAAAGGGAAAGGAGAAATCCACAACAAGGGAGATTACCAAAGTTAATTCTTCATATGTTTTGGAAAATATTCTATTAAACCCATTTACACATGTGAGTACAAATTATGTGTTGAAAATTAGTCAAATTGATAGGATAGAACAAAATCAAAATACTCTTATGGAAACTTCCATAATGTTAATTACGACAATCAATCCAGACAGAATGGGAGAAATTGGAGATTCACTAAGCAATGATGAAAGCTCAAATGGGGATGTCTTCATTTCATCTGCTGAAATTCATCAAGTCTATAATTCTCCATTTATATCAGAAGAAGTTATAGTAATATCGGAGGTGAACGATGATGTTGATTCTCAATCCATCATCTCCTCTATATTACCCAAGGAAGACGCTTCACCATCAATCGAGTCGGAAATGGAAGCTTCTTCTTCAAGATGTTCAAATTTTAACATCTCTTCTGATCATGGAAATTCTACTTCATCATCAAATATGCAAGTAGAAATAGAAGAAATAACACATGTTGAAGAAGAAGAAGATCTCAGGGATGATCCTCCAGCATTTGAAGAGTGTATCTCTACCACCGTGGATGAACTCAAAGAAATAAATCTGGGTACAAAAGAAGATCCACACCCCACTTTAATTAGTCTGGTCATGAATCTTGAAGAGCAAGAGATGTATATTTCTTTTTTAAAGAAAAATCGAGATATATTTTCTTGGAACTATACAGAGATTCCAGGTCTTGATCTTGATGTTTCCACTCATCGCTTGGGTTTTCCAGAAGAACATTGAGGATTCAAACAATCCGCTAGAAGAACACACCCAACTTATGCTTCCAAATTTGAAGCCAAAGTGGATAAGATCATCAAAGCAAACTTCATCAGAGAAGTTCAATATCCCAAATGGTTGGCTAATATTGTCCTAGTGAAAAAGAAGAATGGGAAAATTAGAGTTTGCATTGATTTTAGAGATCTTAATCGGTATTGTCCTAAGGATGATTTTACAGTACCAATTACAAAACTCTTAATTGATGCAAAAACTGGCTATGAAGAAATTTTTTTCATGGATGGATATTCTGGATATAATCAAATCTGAATGGCTCTAGAAGATGAAGAATCTACAACCTTCAGAGCCCCTCAGGGTGTGTTTTTCTATCGGGTAATGCTCTTTGGCCTGAAGAATGCAGGCGCAACATATCAGCGTGCAATGCATCGTATCTTCAATCCTTTTTAGGGAAGTTTCTTGAATGTTATGTGGACGATGTGGTGGTTAAATCAAAACAACATTTTAATCACTTGGCTGATTTAGAAGTTATATTTCACAATCTTTGGATACATAATTTGAAGATCAACCCCTTAAAATGTGATCTTGGGGTAACCTCAGGAAAATTTCTCGTCTTCGTCATACGCCATCGTGGTATTGAGGTCGATCCTGAGAAGACAAAGTCAATACTTGGTATGTCACCTCCTAAAAATTTAAATTAACTAAGTGGACTTCAAGGAAACTTGGCCTATATTAGGTGTTTCATCACCAATTTGACAGGAAAAAGTTTTCCCTTCACGAAATTGATGAAGAAGGGAGTCACATACCAGTGAACTGAAGAATGTCAAGAAGCATTCGATATTTTCAAGAAGTATCTCTTGATTCCACCGGTGTTAATGCCACCTGTTGAAGGAATACCACTTATCCTCTATGTGACAGCTTTAGAGCGATCATTGGGTGCCTTTCTTGCTTAGAATAATGATGATGGGAATGAAAACAACCTCTACTATCTCAGTCAGACTATGCTTGAAGCAGAAACCCGATAATCAAATATTGAGAAGTGATGCCTAGAATTAATCTTTGCAGTTCAGAAGTTGAGACACTACCTGCAAAATCATGAGGTCCAATTGGTATCTCACAATAACACGCTCAAATTCATCCTTAGTCGTCCAATTCTTACAGGACGTCTGGCAAGGTGGGAAGTTATTTTTGCAGCAATTTGATATTCAGTATGTGTCTCAAAAGGTAAAAAAGGGCCAAGCTATGGCTGATTTAATTTCTGAACATCCTTCAGTGGAAGATACACCTTCATATATTGAACTTCCTGATGAGGAAGTATTATTTATTCAAGATAGTCTTCAAACATGGGAAATGTACTTTGATGGTGCTTCCAGAAGTCCAACGGAAAGGAAAATGGAAAATCCTAAATTCAAAAAAGTTGGCTTAGGAATTGTACTCATTTCCCCCGGAAAGGTAGTGCTACCTTATTCCTTCTCATTGTTGGGAGGTGGTACAAATAATGGAGCAGAGTACCAAGCTCTCATAACAGGCTTGGAGTTGGCACTTCAAGCACAATTGAATCACTTAAAGGTGAAAGGAGATTAGACCTAGTAATCAAACAAGTCAATGGGGATTATGCAATCAAAAAATAAGAACTAATCCCTTTGTATGATTACATCAGAGAGTTAATGGTAGAATTTTCTACGGAACCGACATTTTATTATGTCTCGAGATCACAAAACGCCCAAGCTGATTCACTGGCTAATATAGCCACAGCTCTGGCAGATCCAAATCGGGAGGAGACAACCATCATTATTTCCCACTGTCATACAATTTCACCTTATGTTCAAGCCAGAACAAAGGAAATCAATGAAATTAGTCCCATCTCTGAACCATATGGTCATACTATAGGATGAATGACACCTATCAGGGAATACCTTCAAAATGGAACAGTTCCACCTGATAGAGAAGAGAAAGAACAAGTTCGGAGACCTGTGGTCAATTTCACTCTTTATGATAGCCCAGATCACTTAGAGAAAGTTCTCTACAAAAGGGTTTTGATGGAGTTCTCTTCAGATGCATTGATAGTGAAGAGACACTGGCTGTCATGAAAGAAGTGCATGCAGGAGTCTGTGGTGCCCATCAGTCTGGACATAGAAAATCTGATCAAATTCGAAGGCTTGGATATTTTTGGCCTTCAATGATACAATATTGTGTTGATTTCACAAAGAAGTTTCATTCTTTCCAAGTACATGCCAACTTCATTCATCAACCCCTAGAGTTGCTTCATACAGCTAAATACTCGTGGCCATTTGCCACACGGGGAATGGATGTAGTAGGACCTTATCCTTCCGCTACATCCAAGTAGTTGAAGTATATTCTTAATGTTTATGACTTATTTTCCAAATGGGTAGAAGTAATAACTCTCAAAGAAGTTAGTTCTAAATGCATTTTTAGATTCATCAAGTCTAACATCATTACCAGATTTGGTTCCCCTCATACCATATTGACGGACAATGGAACCAGCTTCTCTTCATCCGAGGTGAGGAAGTTGTATCAAGAATACAACATTAAATCCAATCATTCCTCTTGGTATCATACAGTGGACAATGGCTAGATAGAAGCTTTCAACAAGACTCTGTCAAATATACTGCAAATGATAGGGGATAAAGATAAGAAATCATGGCCTAAAAAACTCTTTCATGCTTTATGGGATTATCGGACCACCACCCGCACTACAACACAGTCAACTCCATATTCATTGGTATATGGAATGGAATAAGTCTTGAAAATTGAGGTTTAACTACCCTCGCTCAGAGTAGACATTTGTGATCGATCATCTACAGATGAACAATCTGAAAAGGGATTGGATGAATTGGAATGGTTAGATGAAAAAATATTGTGCACCCTACACCACATGGAAATCTATCAGAATCGAATAACATGAGCTTTCAACAAAAAAGTTCATCTTCATTCATTCGTCCAGGGAGAATTGGTATTAGTTCTCCAAACTCCAATGATACCAGGAAAGAAACCTCCCAAGCTAGAGCCAAAATGGGAAGGATCTTATTCAATACATAAGGTCTACTCCAATGGAGCTTATTCTTTAATCTCAATGGATGGAGAACTCATCACTACTCCAACCAATGCCATATTTCTGAAGAAGTATTTTGTATAAACACAAAATACACAAACGGTCCATGCATACGACCTTAAACTATTGGCATTTCATATTATCTAGCAAGACGTTAAAATACATCATCAGTTACAGTCCATGCATATGACCTTAAACTATTGGAACTTACGTCCAACATGACGTTAAACTGTGACGTCATAACTACATGACGCTAAACTGTACAGAAGTCCCTTACGTCCAGCAAGATGTTAAACTACATAACCAACGGTCCATGCATACGACCTTAAACTATTGGAATTTCATATTGTCCAGCAAGACGTTAAAATACATCATCAGTTATGGTCAATGCATATGACCTTAAACTATTGGCACTTACGTCCAACATGACGTTAAACTGTGACGTCCTAACTACATGACGCTAAACTGTACAGAAGTCCCTTACGTTCAGAAAGACATTAAACTGCATAATCAATGGTCCATGCATACGAACTTAAACTATTGGCATCCCTTTCATCCGACATGACGTTAAACTGTGAAAAAAATCCCTAACACATCCAACATGATGTTAAACTGCGTCTCTATATTTGACCTTACTGCATGAAATTAAACTGCACCATCCCCCTTTCATCCAACATGACGTTAAACTTTATTGTCCTCATCGTCTTATCTATAAGACACTAAACTGTACAACACCCTTATTTTCCAACATGACGTTAAACTGTGTCCCTATATTTGTCCTACATGACGTTAAATTTTATTTTGTCCCTACTTCATGACAATAAACTGTGCAACACCAATAGTCCTCACTGCAAGACTTTAAACTGCATAGTCCCTTCATATGTCCTACATGACATTAAACTGTGCATCGTTAGGGTTGTTGCTAACTCTTGTTTCTCACACCGAGTATTACTCACGTGAGATTAGAGAAAACTTCAACCATAACACCATCTCTGGGACGCTAACCATGTGTAAGTCCCAACACCATTTTTTAGGTCGTTGTCCCCAAGAACAACTTGATCACTAATTCATTCTTTAATTGAACTATGCAGACTTTGATCCTTGCCTTCTAGGCTGGGTATGTAGGCAAACTCTTAAGGTTCAAGCCCAAAACCAATCTCTTCACGTTGGTTCACCTTTGTCCTTGCTACATGAAGTTAAACTGTACAACACTTTTTTCCTATACGAAAATAATCTACAACATTATTTGATACCCTCACCTGAAAGAGAATCATTATTTACATTGATCTCCGATCAAGTTATATTTCAAAGACTATGTGCATACATGGAAATATTTGAACCTTTTATCTTGGGTCAAACCATAATTGCACTAAAGTCCCCTATTCACCCTTCATATGTACAAACCAAACCTGTATAGAGGGTATTTCAAGAACTACATACGACTTGATTCCCATCCTTATGGGATACATTGGAACGTTCGAGCATCCCTCGAATCCAGCCCCAAGTCTTTTGGGCCTAACCCCAAATTCCACTTTCAATCCCCTGGCTGAAAAGTCCTTATGAAAACACACACTGTGTATTCATTATTATGGTACAAGATCTATGACCCTAAACTATGATCTCCCATACTTTCGTCCCACACGATGTTAAACTGTATTTCAAGAACTATGTATGGCTTGATTCCCGTCCTTATGGGATATGTAGTGAATTCCAACATTTCAATTTAGGACCTAGCCACAACATGATTATGGTTAGCATTGATCTGTGTATCTCTACATACATTGGACAATACCCATTTTTTATGTGTCATAATCCTAACCTTGAATACTTCCAGATCTCCATAACACTTTTCTTGACTTCTGGTCACAAAATTTCCAATTTCTAAGAATTCTTTTTCCTGACCATGCAGCACGTTCCCTTTAGTGGCCTTGCATAAACAGTCTATGTAACAGACGCGTTAGCCAAAAGATGCTATTATTTGACTATTCAGCCAATTCCCTTAGGCGGCCCTGCATAATTCAACCCCCTAACGGGTTTTTCAAATAGTGGTAACTTCATTCTTGGGAAGAAAATCACTTTTGTCCTTAGTTGTCTTAATGACACTATGTAGGGATCCGCAAAAAATAGCCATCCTTAATATATTTGTCTCATACTCTTTTTCATGATCTGAAAGTATTCAAGTCTATGGTTTATATTTCCCTTCCCTACATTTGGGTTAGACCTTCGTAGGAGTGGCATTCATCCAGTTCTTAGATCATCTTGTTTGGAAATATCTTTTCCATATTCAAGTACCTCTCTCCATATAGAAAACTCTATGCTTTGGAAAATTTGAATCCCCATAAACTTCCACTGGCTTTTTAGCAGTAGAAAAGTAAATTTTTGAGAGTTCTTTTTCCTGACTAGGTAGCACGTGACCTTAGGCGGCCTTGCATAAACAGTCTACATATCAGACTTGTCTGCCAAAAGATGCTATTATTTGACTATGCAGTCAATGCCCTTAGGTGGCCCTGCATAATTCAACCCCCTAACCGATTTGTTAAATATTAGTAAGTTCATTCATGGGAACTACTTCTTCTAATTACTTTTAGCCCTTTTTTCATGTCATCCCTCAGATTCAAAATTTCTTAAGTCATAGTTTACAGATTTTCCCTCATACTTGAGTGTGGTAATATGTTTTCAGATAAATTGTCAAGGAATTGAGTCAATTTTAATCCATTCGGTCAAATCTATTTCGACCTTAAACATTATCCTTTTTATGTTCGACGTGCATGACTTTAAACTGCCCACAAAAGACAAGGGAACTCTGAACAGAAGTCATGTTCCAGCTCACTAAACATACATTTTGCATGATTTAGTTAATATTGAGCAATTAAAAGTTTCAAAGTTTATAGGTTTATTTTTATAATCCTAGTAAAAATAAAACTATTCTTACTAGGATAATTGGATTAAGTAAAAATTTAGAGCAGGTAGAAAAAGAAGGCATGCACAAATGATTGAAGATGAAAGTGTTTTTCATTGATAAACAAGAGTTAGAAGGACATCCAAAGATTGGATTCTCTTCTCTTTTTCAGGAATTACAAAAGGCTTTCAACATATCTCTTCATTTGATTTATGGAATCCCAAAATTCATAAAAAACCAACTCGAATTCATTCATTCAACTAGATACAATAAGAGATGAAGTAGTACCAGCTCTTATTGGAATAATTGTAAAAGAATGTTCTTGAGTGCAGTTTGAGAAAATATTCTGCTGATCAAACAGTGACTCTGTTTCTATCCAAGAGACATGGAAGATGGATACATGGATTTGAGAATAGAGCATTGGAAGTAAAGAGACATCTGGAGAGAGTACTCTTTTCAGATATTGTTTCTAATGTCATGATAGTCTTCTCTCCATCAATCAGTAGTAGAAAACATATCAGCCCATGGTTTTCCATTTTCATATCAGTAAGGAAATGGCATGAAGGAAAATTTTGAAAGTTCATACCATTTTTCCTACTCTTAATGCACAAAATAACCAAAATAGAGGAATAGAAGTGCGGTTGCATCTCAGGCAGATAGTTCTTTGCAGTTGGAACGTTGAATCCTTGCAGATGACCATGGCCATAAAGAGGCAAGTAGATGCTCTGTGGAAAATTAAGATGATACTTCTTCAAGTTCTTGGAAAAAAATGAGAGAGTTATATTGCACATATCATAGTAATCATGGCCAATGATTCTCATCATATCATCAATTCGCTTGCTGGCCAGTTCATCAGTCGTTCCAATTCTTCTAAGAGCCATTGAATCTGCACAAAAGTTGAATAATTAACTCTTAAGTAAGATGATTTTTCATAAATTTTCTAAAGAAAAGTGAAAAAATGGATAAGGCATTAAGGTGCATAAGTCCCAAAGTTGGCGCGCAAGTATAAGTGTGTCGTCCAAGTTTTGGCACGTAGGTATCACCGCGCAAGTCCAAATACCTTTGCAGCCGCACAACACAAAGAAACCAGTGGAAAACAGAGAACCTGTGCGACGTAGGAAACTTGCGCGGCGAGAGCTCAAAAGTCTGAAATTAGGTGCTTTGTATGAGGAATGGCCACATATATATAGGCCATGCCTTAACCCTACGCGCCTAAAACCAGTGTGTGCAACCCTGCGCGCCGACGCCATCTGCGCGCTCAACACTTGCGTGCCGAATTTTCCTTGTTTTTCTTCTTTCCTCAGAGTTACATCCTTATTTCTTTCGGATCCAACTCTGAGGGGGGACTTTTGTTGATTCTCCTTTCCATCATAGAGTCTAACGAATTGAAAAGGTAAATACCTTGAACCCAAAGTGATTCATCCTTTGAAGAAACATAAAAAATTGACAAAGGCATGAACAAAGGTTCAAATGCACTTGAGTCGTGAAAGTTCCACCAAGGTCGCGCAAGTATACTTGAGCGCCACCCAATGGTCACGTAGGTGACTTGAGTGCCCTCTTTGAATTTCTCCCAGGGTCTTCTCCAGCCTATAAATACCCCATGTAGGCCCCCCCATCTAAGGGACGAAAAATTCCAGAAACTCAGATTTGAGCTCCCAGTGCCCTAATCTCTTCTCAAAGGTTTCGAAAACTTCTAAGGTAAATTTTTACCTAGAACTGAAGATCTAAAGAGGGGGAGTAAGGCCTAAGTGTTGAAACTCATTGACACTTGCGTGCCTAAGTGGCCAGCCCTTAAGGGAAATGGCCACACTTGCGCGCCACCTTACCCCTTCAACAGAACTTGTGCGCCCCTCTTCTGGAAGCCTCCGGGGATAGTACTAAGGGCTTGAGACAAGTCTCGCCCAAGTATTACCCTAAGGGTTGACTGTCACGCAACTACCCCTGTTTCACGCAAGTATACTTGCGCAACCATGACTTGCATGCCCACATAGGACTTGTGTGCCACCTTTTTTTTGGGTGCCCCTCCTGCCTATTTCACCTCTCTTATACCTATCCACCCATACTCTTCAAGATTAAGTCTTCAGAACTCTCTCCAAATCCATTCATGGCATGATTTCCTTGTTGGATTCCTTATCTGAAAGGAATTCTGTGGAGAACCTCTTAAAACCTAGTGATTTACATATCTTTATGTCACTAAGGTCAGATATTTCATTCATTCAACCACATCCTTTAAGATAAGAGAATCCTTAACCTGGGCCTCCTTTTTAGGAGTAAGAACCAGTCCAAGTTCTCTTAATTTGGGCATCCTCCTTAGGAATAAGCCCCAAGTCCCCTAACCTGGGCATCCTTTTCATGAATAAGTACCAATCATAATTCCCTTTAACCAATGCCTCTTCTTTAAGAATAAGACCCATTCATAATTTCTCTTAACTAGTCTTAATTTACTTTTTGACTTGGGATTACTTTTCAGGAGTAAAACCCAATCATAAGTCGCTTCCTAATTTGGGAACCTTCCTCAGGAGTAAGCTCCAAGTTAGAGTATCCAAATATTCATAAAGCACATATACCTTTATGGACCTTGTTCCTGGGTTTCTTCCCTGAAGTAAAACCCAATATTCATTTATTTTGGGCAGTCATACATACATAATCCCCACATCATTTCTTATTATGGCACAATTGTCTGGTTTTAGCAATACCTCTTGTTTCTCACACCAAGCACGACTCACGTGAGATTAGAGTGTAAAAGTAATTATGACATCTTTATTTGAGCCATAAATCATGAATAAACCCCATACTTCTTTACTCGAACTAAGTTGGTTCTGATTCCTTTTCTAAAAACAAAGGATACGTAGGTATCCCATCCACAGGTATGATCCCAACTATGAAATAATTCACATCCTTCTGAATGACAATAAACTTCAAGAGCCTCACTTAGTGGCTTTAAAACTAGTATGGTCATCATAATGACCACAAGACTTTTATATAATGTATTAAAGGATACCATTGACTAAGAATCTCTAAAAAAAATACAGATGATTCCCTATTGATGAAGAACCTCAAATACATATAAAAGATTCTCTAAATCTCATACATATTAATCATTAATTGTCAGATCTAAAGAAAATCTCATTTCCAAACTTGGTAATGTAATAAGGATTCATGAACATAACTTAAATCTATAAATAGAGTCCCAGATTAGACAATAATTCCCCTAAAAAAGGTGTGATGAGTCCGACCTCCCATCCTCTCGAACAATGAAAATTCTTAAGTCTCATGAGTTCACAACTAATGAGAAACTACCTTTGGAAAGTAGGTCCAAATGGATATGGAATCATTGGATGTTTCCAGTTCTACGAACAAACCCATTAGAAATCGCTTGGAATGTTTGAATCATAAATAAATGAGATCATCCCCAATTTTAGAGGAAACAGTAGGTTATAGGGTAATTTATTTGTGCCATAAAAAAATCATGAATTTTCCTAAATCTAAATGACCCATAGTGTCATTGGAAATAACATCAAAGAGTGATTCATCTTCAAATATTTTCTCTAGGACTAGGTAGACTGTGGGGTCTAGTCAAGTTGGGTGTTGTGTCTACATAGGTAGAATATGTCTCTGACACCCCTATAGTGATTAATAAGACTCTATTTAATGGAATTAGGTTCTTGGCCATGATACTTAGAATTATAACAGGTAGAGAGCTCATAAGATGATCATTCAAACCCATAGAAACATCAATGCCCGGTTGAGCAGACTAAAACCTCCTATGGTCACTATGTCTCCTCTAACCTCCCCATAAACATCACAACCTTCCATGTATTGAAATAATAGGCACCAACTGTGCCATGAAAATTAGAGTCCCATACGTATGAAAAAACAAGTTTTAAATCTAAGTGAATTAATTCCCCCAGAATTGATAGAAGCCCCCAAAATCTATCCCATATTGGAATAATTCACTAATAAAGAATAGGGGTATGATTCCATGAATTCCATAATGATAGTGTAACATTGTGAAGTACCTAGTGATGAGGAATTCCATGTATCCCCTTTAATAACTTATAAGTGATGCCATTGAAGTAAGGGAAGGTTCCATGCAAGATGGTAAGATTTCTGAGCCGACACTTCAGAAGGGATAGTTCATGTTACTAAAACCAGACAACAAGCCTTGCTTAGATCTAAATATGTACAATCCTCATGGGATGTATCATTGGTTAAAACCTTGAAACCAACCAGATTGTTTGATTTTTTGTCTCATCCATGGCATCCCAACACTCATCTATGACTAGCCATAGCCTAATATCATCCATCTAGTGCTCAATCTAAGATGTCCAATCAATATTAGGACATGAAAAGTATATGATCCCATCCTTTATAGAGATTAATCAAACTTTTTTTGGTACATTTTTTTCATGTTTTCACATTATTTTGTTTGGATTTTGTCTCTAGTGAGTTTAGGTGAGTTTTGGAAAATTTTGGTGGGGTCTTAGAAAATTCACAGTTAGCACATAGTTTTCCCAAACTATGCACCTACCCCCAACAAACATTGCACCCCAGATAGAGGGTAATTGCATGTTTGGAATTCAGTTTTCAAAACATGCCCCACTTAGGAGAAACCATGCACCCTAGATGGTAGGGGTTTAAAATTAGGGTATATGGTTTCAAAATCCGTGCAACCCCTCCCTGGAAACAATGCATGCAGAATTTGAACACCCAATTTTTTTATAAAAATTTATCAAAATCCCTAATTATTACCTCTAATAACCCCATCCCAACCTAATAAAATTTACTTTGATTTTTTAGGTTCAAAATGGGATTCTAAGTTTCCCTGAAAATATTCCTTTGTGAATTAAAGATTCAGTGGAAGGACTGACCCCATTTGGAAAATTATTTTATTCCTCGATTAGTTTCCTACCTCTCCCATATTTCTCTCCCATTGAAGAGGAATTATTTTTCCTATGTTGTCGATGTTTTAGATCTAGGTTTTGATGGATCTTGTTTCTTCAGATCTGGATCCTAGGTTTTGATCCTAGATTTTTCTTTCCATTGTGATTCTGGTTGTTCTAAACCGAATTGAGGATTAATATACTATGTGAGTTCATCAACGATCTAGAAGTGGGTGGTCTAATTTCCAATTCCGATAGTCTTGATCATAATTATGTGCATATAAATTTTCAATTTCAATTTACACTAATTAGAAACTTAAAGATTCCAATATAATTTTTTAATATTTTAATATTTTGCTCTTTCAATGTTCATAAACACTATTTTTAATGCATTTTATTAGTTGAACCTAATTTCACATCATTGTGCAATTCATGTTTAAATTGGTTTAATTTGGGACTAATTAATCATAAGTTTGGGGAATTCATTATTTTGATTATTTTAATTTGATATTTTTTGATATTATTGATAAATTCGAGTGGATTTTTTTTTAGGATCAATGGATTAATCATAAGGGAATATGGACATTTTTGGCCATTGATGAAGAACTTTGTAATCAAATAATAATGTGACTTAAGCCCATAAAATAAAAGTGGATCCCACATTTAAAACCCAATGAAGGTGAAAAATTGACTATAGATAGATACAATCATGGATATAATTTCATTAAACTATGTCTAGAGCTAATTCTGAAGTTTACAAGGATATACCGGGAGCCTAATTTGAGGATTAAATTATGGGATAGATTTCAGGTCCCATAACATTATACCACCATTTCGATCATAAAATATGAATGGATCATAAAATTGGAATGAAATGTTGAAAGATAAATGAGTAAAGCTAGAATAAGATATTTATCTTCTATGACCATCCCATATTCAGACATCATTAGTGTCATATTGTCATGCCAAAAAGGGGGATGAATCTAGTCTGAATTTTATGTCCAATATTGAAAAGTCCAATCTACTTGGATTTATCACCAAAATTTTACTATCCTAATTAAATGGGATGGAATTTATTAATGGTTGATCAACCCTAGGACCCGTAAATTCATATTTAATGTGTGCTGGTGAAGGAATTTTGAGTGAAATTTTTATTCTTTCAATTTTAATGTTGCGCTGCCATTTCTTAATCGTACGTTCAATCTATCATGTATGTTTTTCAAATAACTTTAGTTTATTTATAAAATTTCCTCTTCTTAACCATTTATATTCTTATTCATATCACATTGATAATTTTTCCTTAGGTAGTGAAGCTATTTACATTATATTTTGTGAAATTATTCACACAACAACTGAGTGATCATTATTTCACTATTTTTCTTCTTCAATTCTGCCCTCATGAGTCTAGTTCTTACTTAAATTGATAGAATATAATCAATGGAGGAATAAACCTATTATAGATTGATCTAATAGATTATAAAGGGTATTTATTTGATATTATTTATCATTTTAATAATTCTTAATCAATTTTTTTGAGTTTTCATTTAATTATTTTCTTTCTTCCTCTTCCTTGTTGAATTTTATCGCTACACTTTTCGTGTGATAATAATATCATTTACTTTGAAGTTCACATGAAAATGTTCCTACAAGTTTATAAGTGATTAAAATATGTATGTTATTTTTTTAAACCAGTAAGTGATGATTTTATATTGATTTTATTAAATTAATTCTTCTTGAGTTAATGAAATTGAAATAATTTAAAAGGAAATTCATCTAATCCACCCCAAGTGATAACCGTAGATCAACTCACTCTGTTAAATTAAAGTCACTTAAGTATTTAAAAATATTTTATTATCCACTCAATTAAAACCCAAATTGGCCACTTCATAGAAAAATCACCTCCATGGAATGTATGTTTCTTTAGGTTTCTTATTAGTTCTCTGAGGATTCGATAACCCTAGCTGTTCTACAAGTTACCACTTAAACCATATAACTTGGGTAAATTTGGGCACAACAAAATTTTGGCATTGTTTCCAGGGACCTAAGAATGTAATGTTATAAAATCATTTTATTAACCCCCATTTACCTTATCACACCCCAATTTCTTTTATCTTTTACCCTTTCTTTCTGTGCATGTCTTCCTACACTCGTGACAACTCAAAAAATCTAGTTAGTTTACAAAACATGAGGGGTGAGGAGTCTAGTTAATATTGTGGAATCTTTCACATTGATCCTAGTATTTCTAAGACTTTTTATTCTAAAATTAAGTTCAATATAATATATATTATTCCACAAAACAAAATCATAAACCAGGGAGGGAACCCAAATTGAAACCAAAATGAGCATCTCCTTACTTGTGAATTGTTGTATATCAGACCCTGAACGACTACCTCACACCTATCTGGACTAATTAACCCCCAGTCATTAGGAATAATTCCATAGGATATTCAAAATATGTTTTCAAACCCCATGTCTTTAACCACCTTCCAACCTTTCATGGTATGGAGTCTTATATTCCTTCCCTTAATGTTAAAAAATTCAATGACTTTATTGAATCCATGTTCCAAAAAATAAAATTGAGTCAACTAAAATGAAACTATTTACTTTTTCTATAAAGGATCAATAAAATAATTCATTAAATAATTTGTGGGTATAATCCAATCACTCTTGGGACCCACTACAATGAGAATTATATAAAAAAATACTTCCCCTATCACAAAACAATGGAACTTAAAAAGCGAATCCATTTTTTTTTGAAAAATAGGGAGAAACATTCTATGAAATATGGTAAAGTTTAGAAAAACATTAAACATGTTACCACACCATGGTTTCTCAATCCCAGAACAAGTGCTAATTTTCTATGAAGTGTTATGGCTAGGTAAAAAATAGTTTATTGGCATGATGCACAATGGAAAATTCAAAAACAAATCCCCAAATGATGCTTACTAGTATTTGGAATATCTTGATGAACATAACTAAACATGGGAAAAATAACCTTACTATGAGAAGCCAACCAAATACATTGTAATTAAAAATATTATAGGAGAGGAAAAACATAGTGAAAAAATACCATACTCAGTAGGAAGGTTGAGGGGATTGATCTTAGGAAGGTCCATAAAATCCAAACTATTGAGCCTATTCACACAATTTATGACAAACATGACCACAAGACCGATAATTTTCCTACCATTTCTTATAGCAAGGATGTTCTTTTAGTAGGAAAACCAAAAGAGGTTAATACTTTGAAATTTCAAAATCCATTGTACCAAAAAACTTTCAATCCAAGGTATAATGTCCATCCAGGATTCCTTTGGAAGGATAATCAACAACCAACACAACAAATATGTATCAACCCATACCCTCAATAGAATTTTAAAACCCATAATCAGTTATAACCAAAACCAGTAAAATACCAGTATCCTCCTATCCAATACCAAAAACCCATCCAGAATCCCATTCAACATTCAATACAACAACTAAAGTATCCTCTTGGGGTAAACCAACTAGCACATGCCCCTGTCAAATTCGTCCCTCACCTAATCCTTGAACTGTTGTGTAAACAAATGGAGAAAATGAACTCATAAGTATCATCACTTAAAAACGAATTACAAACCATAAAAAATCGAAATTCACCCATTCTTACTAAGGCTATACCATCCCCAATATTAAGGGTAGAATCTACTTACACACAAACCTTTTATGAACAAATACAAGAAGTTACTATCTTAAGAAGTAGGAGATCCATTGAAAAACTTGAACAAACCATTCTGCGATCATTAAAAGATTCAACATCACATGAAAATGTTGAAGAAATACCCTCAGATTCTGAAAAATAAAATAATAATGTGAAAGAACCACAAACTCGCCAAACAATTAAACAATCTTCTCCCTTACCACAATTTATGAGAGGAAAATATAAAAATTAAATGAATGAATCATTGAGGAAAATCTTATCTCAAGTTAATATGAACATTACACTTATTGAAGCAATCCATACCATTATTTCATACTAAAATCGCATTAAGTACTTGTGCACTTTTAAAAGGAAAATTTCACATCAAAACCAAGTCCTTTTGGCTAATAATGTCAGTACCGCCATTTAAGGGACCATTCCTCCTTAGTTGAAAAACCCAGGATGTCCATACATAAACGTTGAGTTAGGAGAGAAAAAACCTACCAGATCCCTTTGTAAACTAGGAGCTATTGTGAACCTCATTCCATATTCCATGTATTTTCAATTAGGTCTTGAAGATATCTAACCAAATTTTGTCACAATCTAACTTGTAGAACGTAGTGTTCGAGTTCTTAAGGGGATATTAAAATACATTTTTCGTGAAAATTGAAAATTTCATTTAGCATAATGACTTCATTATCTTAGAAAATAACCCTATCTTAGATCCTATGGAGAAAACCCTAATCATCCTTAGCCATACCTTATTAGCAATAATCAACTCATTCATCTGAGTTAGGAATGGGAACATGAAAATAATTGTTGGAAACATGATCCTAAATCTAAACATTTATAATGAAAACTCTAAAATGGGGGATGATGAATATATCCATGAGTTAAATTGGATAGGAAGTGTTGATAGAGAACCTGAGGAACATAAAGAAAATTCTAAAGGATATTTAAGTCAAGATGAGATTTATTTCTTTTTTTCACATGATTGAAATTTGTATCCTTGGATTAAATCTCTTTCAGATAGATCCTTTGATGATTTTTTAAGATCATCAACCAATGAAACCATTGGAGAAATAAAAAACATAGAATCCATAACCATTATTTACATTTATATGGATAATGTAGTGGCTCAAAATTCTATTCAAAAGGAACCAATTATATCAAGAAATTTAGAAAATGAAATCAGGACTAATGCGAAGTCCCATCATTTTTTTGAAAGTTTTAACCAAATTATTCTAAAATTTAAGGTCCTACCTTCAGCAATAAAGTATTGATTCTTAGATTACAATCAAACCTTAACTATTTCCATTTCTTCTTCTCTTGAATCCAATCAATAGAGGATTCTTTTGGATGTCCTGGTAAAGCACAAGAAAGAAATCAGATGGACCCTATCTGATATTCCTTGGAATAACCAACTCATTGGAACTCATAAGATTATTATAGAATCTAACTCCAAACCAAGTTGTCAACCTCAGTGGAGACTCAATCCAAATCTTATGGATTTTTTTTATGTAAATAAATTCTAAAGTTGTTAAAAGAAGGTATCATCTACCCCATTGCTAAGAGTGAGTGGGTAATCCCAATTCAAGTTGTGCCAAAGAAGAATGAAATCACTATGATTACTAATGAGGATGATGACCTTCTCTCGAAAAGGGTGAGTAGTGGATGGAGAGTGTGCATTAACTATAGAAAGATAAAATTATATACCAAGAAATACCATTTACCTTTTCCCTTCATTGATCAAGTCATTAAGAGACTGGAGGCTTATCAATTAAACTATTCCTAGATGGATTATGAGGGTATAATAAAATTTTGGTCTCCTTATAAGATCAAGGAAAAATAGTCTTCCCTGATCCATTTGACACTTTTTTCCTTCAAGCATATGCCCTTTGGGTTATGTAATTCCCCTAGTACCTTCTAGTGGTGCATGATGGGAATCTTCATTGACATGGTGGGGGATTATTCAGTGGTATTTATGGATGACTTATCCATCTTTAGGGATAAATATGCGAGATTCATAATAATTATTGAAAGGGTTCTATCTATATTTGAGGATAAGTATATCATCCTAAACTGAGAAAATTTCCATTTTATGGTAAATTAAAAAATTATTTTGGGTCATATTGTATTTGGTAGAGGGATTGAAGTTGATAAATATAAGGTTGATATCATTCATCACCATCCATCTCCAAAAAATTTCAAGGAATTGAGATCCTTATTAGGACATGCAGGTTTCTATAGAAGCTTCATTAGGAATTTCATATCAATTTCCCAACCACTTTGTCCTATGATGGTGAAATATTCCCCATTGTTATGGACATAAAGCTGTGAAGAATCATTCTCAACACTCAATTAATCCCTTATCACTCCACCTATCATGAAAGCTCCCAATTGGAAGCTTCCATTCGACCTTATTTTTGATGGGAGTGACTACACTATAGGATATATATTAGAAAAAAATTGTGATAAAACTCCATGTTTCATTTCTTGTGAATGTAAATCAATAAATGATGCACAAATCAACTACACCACCACCAAGAAATAGTTTATTCTTTTTCCTTTACTTGAAAAAAATCAGGTTATATCTCTTAGGATCCCCCATTATGTTCTCCACATATCATTCATCTCTGAAATACCTTTTGCAAAAACAAGATGCCAAGTATATATTGATTTGGTTGGTCCTTATTCATTAGGAGTTTGATATAAACATTTAGGATAAAAATTATGTTTAAAATATTTTAGCCGATTAAATCTCTAGGATGGAATTAAAATACAACTCACATCACATTTATATGTCTAATTCATTTCTTTATGAGAACCTCTATTCTATGAGTGACTTCCCTTGGTATAATGAAATAAAAAACCGCTTTGTAATTAGTGTCATTCTAAAATAACTCAAGAACAAATATAAGAGAAAATTAATTTATAATATCAAAAACTATGTGTTTTATGATCCATAACTCTTCACGTTCTATCCTAGTCAATTCATTAGGAGATGTGCTCTTATTTTTGAGCAAGTGTCCATTCTTAAATTCTACCATGAAGAGGCATGTGGATGCTACTTTTCTATAAATAAAACAAATTAAAAGGCCCTCCAAGGTGGTTTATTTTGTCCTATCATCGCTAAGGATTCCTAAACATTCTACCAATATTTTCCTTGATGCCAACAATTAGGTTCTATGACCAAAAAAAAAATCAAATTTCCTTTACACCCATTCTAGTTGTCAAAATCTTTGATTGTTAAGGAATTGTTTTCATGGGACCCTTCCCAATATATATGGTATATCTCTATATACTATTATTTATTTATTACATATCTAAATGGTTTGAGGCCATTACCACCATTATAAATGACCATAAAGTTGTGATATGATTCCTGAAAGAACACATCCTTTCTATATTTCGAATTCATAGGGATATCATTAGTGATCTTGAAACAAATTTGTGAAAAATTCCATTCTCAAACCTCATGTATAAGTGTGGGATTTTTTGAAAAGTTTCACTACCCAACATCCTCAAACCAATGGGAAAGATGAGTTCAAAAATAGGGAAATTAAGAAAATTAAGTAAAAAATCACCAATACCTCAAGGAAATATTAGTCTAAAAACTCTTGGATTCGCTTTAGGAATATCATAAAACATTAAAAAACACCCTAAGAATGTCACCATATATGTTAGTTTGTTGAAAATATTTCCATTTACCTATTAAAATTGAACATAAGTCTTTTTGGGCAATCCAAAAAATGAACTTTGACATTTCTTTGGACAAAACAGAGAGAAAATTAGACATTAATGAAATTGAGGAACTTTGGACAGAGGATTATGAAAATTCAATGATCAATAAAGCTATAGTTCAAGCATACCAATTTAAAAATATAAATGTAATACACTTTAAACTAGGAAAATTTGTTCTCTTGTATAATTCCAAACTTCATTTACACCCAGGAAAGTTAAATTCAATATGTTTAGGGCCTTACACGGTGCATCATATATACTCCCATGGGGAAGTAGAGATTTGGGACCCCACCTGTGGTTAGATATTCAAATTCAATGGCCATAGGTTAAAACCATTCATTGAAACATTCAATAAAAAATAAAAATAGGATTTAAATGATCCAACATATAAACCAAAAGAATTGTTAAATTTAGAGTCCAAGTTGAGCTAACAACATTAAACTAAGTGCTTTCTAGGAGGCAAACCAACTTTTAAATTGATTTTATTTTATTTTTTATGTTTTGGTTTTTTAAGGAACCCCCATTGGGTTTCTAGTGTGATATAATGTTTATTATGTGTGAGATTAAATAGTTGAATTAGTTTAGTATTTTCAAATGAAACACATGCCTTATAGAGTTCAAACATAACCATCAAGCATCCTTGAGGAGTTTACTTGGAACATGAATCCAAAGTGATAAATTACTTCTTTATGGGTCATCTACTTCAAACCAAGAGATTTTGTTTTATGATTTCATTTAAAATTTAATTCTCCCCCTCATCCTTCCCAATTCTAAACTCTCTCTTCACTTCTCTTTCAATATAGGGGGTAATTTCATTCTAAGTTAGGGGGAGTAAAAATATGATATTTTGAAAAAGGGAGGATTTTATGAAAATATTTCAATTCATTATCCTTGCATGCATTAATATACATTTGGAAATATGAAAATTGAAGGTCAAATGATTTTGAATGCCTTGATTATAGTCTTTAAACAAGTTCAAGTTCACAGGATTAAATTTTGGAAAGTGAGGCTTCCTAATGTGATTTTACATTGTTTACATTTTCATCCATTTAATCAAAATTTCACAATTCATGACTATTAGATTTTGGGTGTATATTTTATTTCTTGGGTCCCTTTCATCACAAAATATGGTTTGGGGTCAATTTGAGTTTAATTTTTATATCAAAAAAAGACGAAAAAATGTTATCTACATAGAGTAATGTTTTTCCAAAATACATGGTGTTTGGAACTTTGGGACTGTGACTCCATATTTTTATTTCCCAGAGTTTGGATTTACATCTCTATTATAGAGCATGGAATTGGAAAAATGTACGGCATCTTTCACTTGTGGATTATGAATCCCTAGTTTCCTTGTATAGAGTTGGTATTTTCATCTCTATTATGGTAACAAAAAAAATGAAAAAAACATAAAAAGAATTTGGATACTTATCTCATGGTTTAATGAGATTCCCACCTAGAACTTCTATTTTCACCTTGAATAAGAAAATATGCCCCATTTCTTTTTTGAGACAGAAAATATCATCAATCTTAATTAAAATTGGATGAAATATGATGATGTATTTGAAAAAAGGAATGGTCTTGGGATCAGGTTATTCTTGTGAACCTAAATTGTGTTAAATTATTTTTAAAGGTTCAATGATTGTCTAGAATGATGCCTTTTAGTGAGAATTGTATGTTAAAATGTGTTTGGAAAATGGAATTAAATTTTATATTTTTGAGATACGTTTTGATCAATACTAGAAAAAATCAAGTTAGGGGGTGTGATTAGTCACTGAAAGAGGCTAATATTAATTTTTTTACTTTTTAATATTCATGTGCTTAAATTTCCATAAACACAAATTTTAATTTTTTTAATACTTTAAATTCATTTCACATCATTATACAATTCATGTTGAAAGTGGTTTAATTAGGGCCTAATTAATCATCAGATTCTGGAATTAATTATTTTGATTATTTGAATTTGATATTTTGGGATATTATTTATCACTTTGATTAGGATATCTTTTCTTTTTAGATAAATTTATGAATCATAAGAAAATATGAATATTTTTTCTATTAATGCAAAAATTTATGATAAAAGCATAATGGGACTTAGGACCATCAAATAAAATTGGAGCCCATATTTGAAGACCAATTAAGATAAATTTTAACTATAGATATATAAAATTATGGGGATCATTTTATTAAACTATGGAAATGTCTAATTCTAAAATTTTCAAGGAGATCTAGGGATCCCAAGTAGAGGATTAAATTTTGGGCTAGATTTCAGGGCCCATAAAATCATCCCACAATTTTGAGCATAAAATCTAAATTGTTGATCCAATTGGATTTTTCTAAAGATAATATAGGAATCCTGGATGAAGATATTTATCTTTTATGACTATCCCAGATTCATTCATATTCAATGTTATATTTTCACACCAAAAAGGGAATGAATCCTGTTCAAATTTTTTGGTCAACATTGGAAATTCCAATTTCTTTTGATTTCTTACCCACATTTTTTAGGTGAATGTTTTATTCTTTCAATTATAATGTTACATTTACATTTCTTAATTGCACTTTCAATTTTTATCATGTAAGTTTTTCAAATCACTTTATTTTCTTAATAAAAGTTATTCTTCTTCTTCACCAATTATATTCTTCTTAATATCACCTTGAAACCATTTCCTTTGGGTGTGAATCTATTCACACATTTTTTTTGAAATTCTTCACACGATGGTGAAGTGATCATTATTTCACTATTTTTCTTCTTTAATTCCACCCTCAAGAGTTTACATCCCACTTCCATTGATAAAATAACATTAATGGAGGGATAAAAATCTTATGGGTTGATCCAAGGGAGTATAAAGTCTATATATTATATGTTATTTATCATTTTAATAATTATTAATCAATTATTTTATTTATTTTTTCCTTAAATTTTTTTATTTATTCCTCTTCATTATTGAATTTTATTAGAACAATTTTCATGTGATAATAAGATCCTTTACCTAGGTGTGCTCACGAAAATGATCCTCCAAGTGTATAGGTGATTATCATGTGTATTTAAAGGTGTTAAACCAGTAAGTGATGAGGTTATATTGATTTTATTAAATTAATTCTTCTCGATTAATGAAATTTAAATAATTTTAAAAGGAATTCATCCAATCCACCCTAAGTGATAACTAAGAATAAACTCATTATGTTAAATTAAAGTCAGTTAAGTCAATAAAACTCTTTAATTACCCACTCAATTCAAATCCAAGTTGGCTACTTCATAATCAAATCATCCCCATAGAATTTAGATTTCTTTATGTTTCTTCTTATGTCTCTAAGGACTCGATAACCCAAATTGTTCTACAAGTGACTTCTTAAACCATATAACTTGGGTAAATTTGGGCACGACCAGCGACATTGAGCAATTGTATTTTAAATTGGTTTAATTAATTGATTCCCTTAAGATTTTGAAACTATTCATAGATCCCATTGGACCCATTGGAGAATATGAGATTGAATTGAATGGATACCCATGTGGTGTGCAAATGCACTTTAAATGGAGATTTATGAATTTCAAAAAGAAGAATAATGAGTTAATGGAATTTAACTAAATCCTTGATGCAAGTTTGATAGTGATATTTAAAGGATTTTTGGGATTAACCTCGAACGGTTAATGATTTGTGAATTAATTTATGACAATGGTTGATAAATTAGTTATGAATATGGAACCATGATATCTGATATTGGTAAATGGTTGATCAGGGAGTTATGGGTTAGGGAATGCTACTCGAAATACCAATGGGGTGCAAAATTCCTCTCCAAGACACTAACACACACACAAATATATATATATATATATTTATGTGATAACTGAGTTGTGGGATATGGACTGCTACTCTAAATACCCATGGGGTACCATAATGCCACTCTAGGCCCCCAATGTATGAATGTGAAATAGTAAATTAAATGAATAATGAAATCCCATGAAATAATGAAATGTGATATTCCCTTGGGGTTTTGTTTCGACTCCAGCATGGGTTGAGGCAGGTACGATTGGTTTGGGAGTCATCATGAACCTGAGTGCCTATGTGGTTGATTAAAGAATAATGAAATGAAAAACCTAATTATTTTTTTCATTTTTTATTCTTTATATAATTGTAAACAATATTATATAATTTATATTTCTTTAGAGACCATTGGGGGTGGACTCATGAGATGTATTCACACCCTACTCGGGCTATCTGATCGGTACCTGAATAGACTTCATGTTTGCTGGACAGGATAAGAGAATGAACCCTATGTTAGATGGATGAGTTGGACATGAGAGGGATCATGGATGAGGGAACCAGACAAGACATTCGAACCCACTTGGGAGTTCTCAGTGTGTATTTATTTTGTTTTTTCATTTGAAACTTGATACTAATGTATCATGACATGTCTACTACTTTGGTTTATGGCCATTTTCCATGTTTTGTATTTATCATTTGATGTTGGTCTATATTGATTATGGTTATGTTGTTATTGTTTATTATTATTAGATATTTTTTATTTATTTCCACTTTTGTGCTACATTGAAAAATAGGATATATTCTCCCCACATTATATATTAGACCTTCACTACTAGTTAGAAGCCTTTAGCATATGGGGAGTTGTGCCTAAGGTCATGTAATGAACTGACTCAGGGAACTGACATGTGGCACCAGGGTTAGGATGTCACAAAGTGGTATTAGTGCCTAGTTTTCTTTTTCTTCTAGTTTTCATGTAATTTGGGAAAGGAAGATTTGAGACTAGGATGAGCCAGGCCTTGGTCATGACCTCTTGTATGGGGTTAGCTAACCCATGTATGGGAAAACCCCAAGTACCCCAAAGTGGGATTGCTATCCTTGATGTTTTTTATTATAGTTGAATTTTATTTCACCTTGAGTGATGCACTTGTTTTGTGATGTTATTATTTTTCGGATATTTTCCACATGGCTTGGTATGGAATGAGAGAGTGTATACATGAATAATTCTAGGTTATTAGGATTTATTGTGATATGAATCATTTTTAGTAACACAAAGAAAAAAAAGTTATGAGTGGGTTTTGTGAAAGGAAAAATGATTTTATTTATTTATTTAAATTAAAAAGAATTATTGCCTAATAATTAGTTAAAATGGTTAAAGAGATTCTAAATGTGGTATTTTTAAATGGATAAAATTTTGTCTAATGGGAAACCTAAAAATGAAGGAATTTTACCCTATTTTAGCCATGAATCAGTCGAGGTATGGTTGATGGTAGTGATAGTGCCTCAGTTTTGACTATTCAGTGACATATATGAGATGACTTATTATTAACGTATATGGATACCTCTTATATATATGTGTTAATAATATGTTATGTGTCCTAATATGTATGTTTTTTATTGTACATACATTCCTCCCTGATGATGCTTGCAGATAGTATGATAGGAAGACCTAATTAGAAATGATCCTCCAGTAGTGGAATTGGAGGCTCTGGTAGTTCTGAGTGAAGAAACAGGATAATAGTTCCATGATAACATTTCCCACTTTATGAATTTTATTGAAATATTCCCAGGGTGGGATGTGTGAAATATATCTAATCTAAAATCAGAATTCCACTTTCTACACCCTCAAACCTTCACCAGAGAGGGTTGAACTGAGGTATATAATTTATGGATTGGGTCTATCCAGATGATCCATGAACATTTAGAGATTCCTATAGATAAGGGAGTCAAATTAGTTTCTTATATGTTGCACGAATCAACAAAGTGCTGGTGGGATATTTAGACTCGTGATGAGAAGCTATAGAACATGGTATGGAAATACTGTCATGATATTTTCCAACAACATTTTCACACATAGATTCTCAGGAAAGATAAATTAGAATAGTTTACATGATTGACCTAAGGGAGTATTCCTGTAATGGACTATGCTAGTTTTTCACTAATTTTTAGTGCTTTGTCCCAGTGTTGGATGGAGATGAGGCAACTATAGAGAAACATTTTCAAGATGGATTTAAATGCGAGATTATGTCATAGGTTAACATCTATCATTTTAAGATGTTTTTGTAGGTGGTGACTCAAGCTCTCATTTTTTAGGGGAACTCTAAGGAGAATTTGAGTGGATTGTAGGAGGTTTCCTCTCGATGACCAGGAGGTACATCTTCCGAGAGTAGGAAGAGTATCTATGAGAATGCCATCTAGGGAAATAGAAAATAGAATAGACAAGGAGAAGGATCAATTACTCAGATCAGTAACCAAGTATACTACCATGAGTGTAGTAGGTTGTATCACATTCATAGACAGTGTCAAAGACCATTAGTGGAGTGTCAAGCCTGCATCAGGATGGGTCACCTATAGCGGTTCTGTAGGAACCCATGATAGATGGGGGGTGATATTGGATCTAAGAAAAATTAGAGTACTAGAAGGGGGTCTTCTTCCCCCTATCATTTGGTAATCTAGAGTTCTTCTATCCATGGAGGTTAAGGCGATGGACATGTTACTTTAAGGAAAGAGAACCCATATCAGCAGATTACTGTAACACAAGTAATTAATCTTACATCATAGGGAAAAAGGGAAGGAAAGTTTCATGCAGTTCAACATGGGCTTGTGGGTAGTGAGGCTGGTCCATTGACAGAAAAAGATACTATTCTTCTTGCTTCTAACTTTCTAGAATGTTATTTGATACAAGGGCCTCTAATTATTTTATATGTTCTCAACTTGGGAATAGTTTGAGTCTAACAACAGATTTTGTTAGTGGGGTTATAGTGATCGACACACCATTGGAAGTACATTTGAGGGACATCTATTTATGTAAGGGGTGTTCTCTGGGGTTTGGTGAGTATCATTTCCTTTGGGATATTTACATACTTGACATTCCATGTTTTGACTTGATATTTGGTATGGAATGGTTGGTATCATATCGATACCACAATGATTGTTAGTACATGAGAGTAACCTTTATGTCTCCTAAGGGTAACAATTATATACATTATAGAGAGTGAGATATACAAGAAGGCCATGAAGGGATAATTCATCAACAACTTGGAAAGATCACTAAAAAGGTTGTAAGTATTATATTAGATGACAGGGGTGCAAAACATGATGTCTTTCCACCAGTAGTGGACTAGTTTTAGGACATGTTTCTTAAAGACTTCTTAAGGCCGACACATAAGATATATGTTGATTTTATTATTGAGTTAATGCCTAGAGAATAACTAGTTTCTATTATACATTGAATAATAGAACCAAGATAGCTTCAATATATTAAATATAATATATAAGAGTTTATGGATAAGGGGTTTATACATCAAAGTATGTATCCATGGGGTTAAATGGATTTGTTTGATAAGAAGGCCGATAGGAAATTGCATTTATGTGTTGATTACCAGAAGTTAAACCTGATGAAAGTGAAAAACTGATATTCTCTTCCATGAATTTATGATCTCTTTGACCAGTTTAGATGATCTTTTGTTTTATCTAATATTGAATTGATATTTATATATCATCAGTTTAGAGTGAGACCTTTTGATATACCATGAACTACTTTCAGAAGCACACATGACCTATACTATTTCATTGTGATACCATTTGGGATGATGAATTCTCTATCTGTGTTTGTGGACTTGATGAATTGAATCTATCATATGTACTTGGATCAGTTTGTGGTTATTTTTGTAGATTAAAACTTACTATACTCTAAGACTCATGATGATCATTCCCAACATCTTAACATCGTCATGAGTATACTAATAGAGAATCAGATTTATGCCAAGCTATCTAAGTGTCATTTCTATATTGACATGGTATATTTCATGGGTCATATATTCTTTGAGGAAGGTGTATCAGTTAACCCATATAAAGTTCAGGTAGTGGTTTATGTGTAGAATCCCGAGAATTTTTTTGATATCAAATCTTTCTAGGGTTGGTGGGTTATTATCAACAATTTATCCTAAAATTTTCCTATTTTGAATAACCAATTTTATGAAATAATGAGAATCAGATCAAATTTTAATGGTCTAGATCATTTGATAATATTTTATTGGAGTCAAAGAATCATTTTAATACAATAAAAATTTTGATCCTACCCATTCTGGGTGAGGATTATACCATATTTTTTGATGCATCCAGAGTTGGTATTGGAGCAGTATTAATGTTGGGAGATTGAGTTGTGGAATATGGGTTATATAATTTGAGGTAACATGAATGGAATTACCCCAAACATGACTTCAATTTGGCTATAGTAGTTTATGAATTAAAGATTTGGAGGCATCACCTATTCGGAAAAAAGTTTACTATGTATATCGATCACAAGATCATAAAGTACATATTCTCATAGAGAGATTTGAACCTTCAATAGTAGAGATGGGATGAGTATATGAATTCAGTTGATTTTGAGATATCATATACATCCAAGAAGGGAAATAGTGTGGATGCCACTTTGAGTATGAATACATAGACTCAGACAGTTTAGGAGTGCAGTTTTGAGTAGAAGATGTTGACCTTGTTAGTTGAGATGCATGTTGAGGTTCAGAAGGGCCAAGAGTGGATAACCCTTGTATCCTTATTAGTCGATTACACAATTTTGAACTAGGTTAGGGGGAGAAATTTTGAGAATCTAGAGTGTTTGGAATTAAGGGAAATCCTTGAAGGTGGGGAGTTTCCTTCTAGTTAGACTATATATAAGGATGAGATCATCTATATATGGAAACATGTTATTTTAACTAATTATATTTGGTAGGAGTTGATGTGCGAGTTTCATGACTTGAACTGAGAGGTTCATCTTGGTTTTACCAAAATGTTCCCCGACATACATCAAACGTATTGGTGGTTGGGCATTAAAAGAGGGATTTCAGGTTTCATGACATGATGTTACACATGTCAGTATGTGAAGGATTAAAAAAATGACCTGGTGGATTGTTATATTCATTTCACATTCTGTAATGGAAGTGGGATAAAGTTACCATGGAATTTTTGGTGGGTCTTCCAAGGATCCCTCAGAAGAATGATGCAATTTGGGTGATTGTGGATTGGTTGACAAAGGTACCCCATTTCTTGCCTATCTAGGATAATTTTATCATGAACCCATTGGGTGAGATGTTTGTTTGAGAGATATTCCATTTTCATGGGGTTTTACAATGTATAGTTTCAGAATGTGACTTTTGTTTTACTTGAAACTTCTATAAAGTCCTAAAAAAGGAATTGGGTATGTAGATATTTTAGAGTACGGATTTTCACCCAAATATAGATGAGAATTCATAGAATACTATATAGGTTCTAGATGAAATGTTGCGAGTATGCATCCTAGACTTTGAAGGATCCTAGGAGAAGTAATTAGTACTTGTTGAGTTCACCTATAATAACAGTTATCAGGTGACTATTTAGATGAAACCATATAAGGCACTATTTGGTAGGCTATGCAGATCACCTTTATACCAAATGGAGGTATGTGAGTCAAAGTTATTGGGAAAGAGTCTTATGTAAGAGATGTTGGAATAGGTTCAGTTGATTTGAAAACACATGGAATGGATCAGAGTAGGAATAAGTCATTTTTTATCGACGTCATCAACCCCTTCAGTTTACTGTGGGTGATCATGTATTCTTTAAGGTGTCACAGAGACTGGGTCACCATAGGATTCAGAGGTAGGGAAAGTTGGTGCCTAGGTTTTTTAGACAATTTGAGATCCTGGAGAGGATCACACCGAAGGAATATTGATTGTCTATTTCACAGAGGTATAGTTCTATGAATGATGTTTTCCATGTGTCACTACTTTGGTAGTATTTCCTCGATCCTTCTCATGTGATCGATGTTGATGATGAAGATATTAAGGCCGATGCATCCTTTGATGAGTATCCAATACATATTGTCGATCATAGTGAGAAAGTGTCGTGAGAAAAGACAATTTTATTGGTTAGAGTTCTATGGTAGTATGGTCGTGTTCAAGAGGAAATATGGGAGAGGGATAAATATATGTGGGCTCAGTGATCAGAACTTTTTACCGAAGATTTATAGATATGCTTGAGAGTATAGATTGATGAAGATATATTATAATGTGGGGAGATTGTAAGATCTATAGCTTTTTAGATATTCCTTATAGTTTTCTGTAGTTATTTTTTTCTTTTTTTTGATAATATTTTGATTGGAGCCTATCTTGGGTGAGTTTGGGTGAGTTTTGGAAACTTTTGGTGGGATTTTGGGTAGTTTAAGGTTTTCCTAAACCGTTAACCTACCCCAAACAAACCATGTTTCCTAGATAGAGGGTAATTTCATGGTTTGTGTATGGTTTGTCAAATCATGCACCACTTAATTGAAACCTTGATCCCTAGATAGTAAGGGTGCACATTTTGGAAAATTGTGTGTCTCCACCCATGATATCGTACATATATAATTTAAACTCCTTATTTCTTACAAAAAAATCCTCATTCCCCTGGTTATCACCCCTTATCACCTTAGGTCTACCTAATATAATTCCCTTTGATTTTGGTGGTTCTAGAGAGGGTTCCAAGGCTCCTTGAAAATCATCCTTTTCAAATCTAAGATTGGGTGGAAGGATTGAACCCCTTTTGGTAAGTAATTTTCTTCCTCATTTAGTTTCCTCTCTTTCCCTTATTTATCTCCCATCGAAGAGGAATGTTTTCTCACACATTGTTGATGTTTTAGATCTAGGTTTTGATGAATATCATTTATTTAGATCTTGATCTTAGATTTTTATCCAAGATATTTTTACTATTGTGATTCAGGTTGTTCTAAACCGAATTGAGGATTAAGATTTAGAGAGTGTTAATCAATGATATTAAGGTAGGTGCTCTAATTTCCAATTACCATAGTATTTATTATAATTTTGTGTATGAAATTTTACGATTTCAATTTCCATGTTGGAAAATAATATTTTAAATCGATTTTATTAATTTATTTCCTTGATATTGTGGAACCCTTCACAGATCCCATTAGACCCATTGGAGATTAAGAGACATACTTGAATGTAAACCCATGGGATGTTATAATTCACTTTAAATGGTGATTTATGAATTATTAAATGGGGAATAATGAGTTAATGTAATTGAACTAAATCCTTGATGCATGTTTGATTTTGGGATTTAAAGGATTGTTTGGATTAACCTTGAAGGGTTAATGTGTTGTGAATTAATTGATGAGAATGGTTGATAAATTAGTTATGAATGTGGAACCATGATATGTGATATTGGTAAATGATTGATCAATGAGTTGTGTGTGATGGAATAAACCTCTAAATACCCATGGGTTTCCAGAATTCTACTATAGGTCCCCAAGATATATATATATATATACATATTCATGTAATCACTGAGTTGTGAGATAGAGACTGCTGATCCAAATACTTGCAGGGTTCCAGAATACCGCTCTGGTCCCCCCAATATATGAATCTGAAATTGGAAATGAAATAAATAATGAAATCCCATGAAATAAGGAAATGTGATGTTCTATTTGTGTATGGTTCAAGCTCCAGCATGGGCCGAGTTAGGTATGATTGGTTAGGATGTCACTGTGAACTCATGAGATTATATGGATGATTAAAGAATAATTAAATTTGAACCCATTTATTTATATCAATTATTATTTATTATTTATACAACTGTATATGCTTTTATAGACTAGATATTGCTTTAGACCCCATTGGTGGTGGGCCTACCGAGTTGTACTCACACCATACTCAGGCTACCTGATTGGTACCTAGATAGACTTTATGTTTGCAATAAAGGATAAGGGAAAGATCCCTATATTATATGGATGAGTTGGAATCAGGATAGAGCATGGATGAGGAAACCAAACATAATGTCAGGGCCTTCTTGGGAGTTGTCAGTGTGCCTTTATTTTGGGTTTTTGTTTGACACTTGACACTTATATGGCATGACATGTATACTACTTTGGTTATGGTTATTTTCCATGTTTTGGATTTATCATGTAATGTTGGTCTTTATTGATTATGGTTATCCTAGTTTTTTTATTTGATATTATTTATTTATTTATGTTGTTTTTCTACTTTTATAAAGTGGTTATAGTCTCCCCACATTATATATCATACATTTTCTACTAGTCAGCAGCCTTAGGCATATAGGGAGGTGTGCCTAATGTCAGGTAACAAACTAGATTGGGGAACCATCATGTGGCACTCAAGTTGGGATGTCACAAAAAGCCCCATCCAGGATCTAGTGCCTCATACAATGATACCCACTACAATCCCTATTAAATAGAAACCCTTAGCGCGTATAAATATACCACTTACTTGGAAGTATGATGTGCTAAGGAACCTTTCCGTCATACAGACTTAAATCTTGATAATTGATGCACTATGAATTTACTAGAAGTTTTGTGAGGCTCTCATTAAGGATATGAATATCCCTCTATAGTTCAAGGATATGGAAGTTTTCATTGAGTCCAAACATGCATAAGAAGATGAATAGGAATAATGACAACATATCATATCCTTCCTTGAGGAAAATGTGGGTGCCACTATTTAGGGGAACATGCCTCTATTGTAAGTCACATTCCAGTTCAGTGGCATGTAAATGCATTATTTTCTAATTTACATTGGCTCTAGGATCAATCTCATCCGAAACCAAGTTCTCCATAGGTTGGGACTCATGGAATATAATTTAATCCCCTCTAAATTGACAATTTAAGGGTATAGAAAAAGAGAGTAGAATCTATGCGGTATGATTCAACTAGAGACACAATTATATGATTTGGTAGTAAGAGCTGAGTTCATGGTGGTCTCATAGGAAACTACCTACAATGCCTTTTTTGGGAGGTCTTGACTCCATCTGCATGAAGTGGTCTCCTCTCCATACCACCATTGCCTCAAATACTCCCTCGATGGTCAAGTAGGGGTCCTCCCTGGTGATGTTGATCCCTTTAACTCTTGTTTATACTTCTATATGGATTGTGGGTACTACAAATGAGAGGTTAAGAGGATTCATACCAATGAGGTTGAATATATCAATGCCTCTAATGATTTTATGGCCACTATATTAGATCCCTTGGAGGATTTGAAAGATAAATTCATCCTACCAGTCCATTGATTAGATCTAAAAACCCTGGATCTAGGGATATATTTAATAGAACCCTATAAGAAGGAACTCTCATATATTACCTTATATCCTTTCATAGGTTAGGAATGATTAAATCTAGAAATGAAAACTCTAGTTGAGTACTAAGTGATCCGTCCATTGGTTATTGACCTGTGATAGCACCACACCTTCCAGATAGTTGGTCTAACTTAATGGATATTGAACCATCATCATTGTTTTGAGATAAAAGGTGAATCGTTTCCTTGAAAAATACATGATATTGTCTCATAAGATTTTGTTTCCATGTTGTTCATAGAATAGGATCCCCACATTGAATATCTCACTCCTACTAAAGCAGATGGAAGTACCACTCTACAATCTCCATACCTTAGTGAATCACCTCATTCCTTAGATCTTTATGTTTGAGATGATGAAGTGGATTTTGAAAGTTTCCATCCAAAATATGAAGAGGGTTTATCGAACACTATCAATGAATTGATCTAGGTGAATCTTAGCACTGTGGAAGATCCAAGGCTGACACCGATTAGCACAATCATGTCTTAGATGGAGTAGCAACAATGTATGTCCTTCTTAAAGTAACACCACAACATGTTTTCCTAGAGTTTCAAGGAAATAATAGGGATCAATACCTAGGATACTATTCATCACCTTGGACTCCCAGTGGGATACCATTGGATCAAATACGCCCCTTGAGAAGATGAACTCTCCCCAGGGTTCCATGGTTGAGACTAAATTTGACAATCTCATCATGGTAAAATTCATATGCGAAGTGCAGTAACACAAGTTTTTGGCCAACATCATCCCAAACATGAAGAATAATTGGTAGATTAAAGTCTATATTGACTTCCAGGGCCTCAAATACCACTGCCTAAAGGATGATTTTCCACTCTCAGTGGAAGATCTTCTAATCAATTCAAAAACTAATTTCCAGGACCTATCCTTCATGGATGGGTACTCCAATTATATTTTAATCTTGATGACCCATAATTATGAAGAAGTTTCTACTTTCAAGGCACATAAGATAACCTTTTTTACTGAGTGATGATGTTTGGTTTGTATAATATGGGGGATACCTAACAACATATCATGCACTGCACATTAAAGGCACTCCTCAAGATATTAGTGGAATAATATGTGAATGATTTAGTGATAAAGTACAAACAACAAAAAAACCATATCAATGGTATTAAGAAGGTGTTTGAATTCTTATGTTCCCTACATTTGATGATAAATCCATTGAATTTTGTGATCAATGTAACCTATGAGAAGTTCCTCAGCTTCTTTGTCAGGTACAAAGGCATTAAAATCGATCCAAAGAATATTCAGGTCGTCGGCTAAATGCCTCCTATGCTTAACCTCCAAGATTTTTAGGGCCTACAGGGTCACCTGACCAACATCTGAAAATTCATCATGAATATGGATAGAAATTATATACCATTTTCAAGGATTATAAATAAAGGAACATCTTATTAGAGGGATGAAGAGTGCTCAACAAAATTTAAAAAAATAAAGTAGTACATACTATATTATTCAATCACGATTCCACCAATCCCAAGGAAGAATCTATTCATTTACATGACTTCCTTGGAATGATACCTTGGTTCCCTCTTAGATCGAAAGAAAATTTAGGGTAGGGAGAAATTACTGTACTACCTCAGTCACATGATACTCTATATAGAGGCCAAATATCCTCCCATAGAGAAGAGTTTCCCCACCTTGGTCTTCATGGTTTAGAAATTGTGGAACTACATACAGTACCATAAGATATGGTTAGTATCCTATGTAAATATTTAAAATTAAATCCTCAAATTCCCAATTCTTAATGGGTGGTTGAAACATTGGGATGTAATTCTATAGTAGTTCAACAACAGGTACATACCCCAAAAATATATCAAGGGGAAAACATTGGAAGATTTCCTGGCTGCATATACACCCCTTAAGGAAATACCCAAAAATATTGAATTCCCAGATGAGGTCATCCTCGTCAATGATCATACCACATTGTGTTGGAAAATTCACTTCAATGGTGCCTCCCAGAGCCTGAGTGAGAGAAGGATAACAACCCTAGAAATAATATGGTGGGTCTTAGGATTGTCTTCATCACTCTCACATAGGTCGTTCTAATATACTAATTCATGTTTTTAGAAGGTTGTACGAATAAAAAGGATGAGTCTTATGATCTTATCATTGGCCTCAAGTTGGATATTAACATTGATGTTCCCAAACTACATGTGAAGGGAGATTCTAATATAGTCATCGAGAATATAAATGATTATTACGTCATCAAGGAGAAAGAACCTATCCCCTTTTTAGGGAAGACTCTTGAGTTGATGGCCTAGTTCCCCTCCCATATGAAGTTGAATCATTTTACATGATGACAAAATGATCAAGATAATAGATTATTAGTCTTGTCCACATCCCTTACAGATCCAAAACAATATGAATTAGTCATTCACATATAACACCATAGATTCATTACCACTATCACTTCTCATAAATAGGACCAACAAGTGAACTATCTATACACCAAAAATTATACAGTAGGGCCCTTAAATTCCTTGTTAGTAAAATAATCACTTGATTACACAAATCCCTACATCAATTATCTTCAATATGGGACTATCCTACCAAATTGAGTCTCACATGAGTGAATCCATCAATGTATAGTAAAATTTACCCGTCAAGATGGACCTAAACTAGAGTAGACCCTGTACAGGAAGAGTTTTGATGGAATCATTTATAATTGTATCCAAGGGGAGGAGGCTCTTTAGGTCATGCGAGAAATTCATGCCAGGTCATGTGGGGTTGATAAATTAGTATTAAAACTCTACCTCCATATCCAAAGATTTGAGTACTTCTAGCTTACCATGGTTTATGAATGTATTGAGTTCACCAAGTGGTTTCATGAATTCCAGATCCATGGTTTTTTTGCATCATCTACCAGATTTTCTTTATGACACCAATTACTCTTGGCCCTTTACACTCCATGGACTTGATGTTATAGACCATTACCTACCAATAAAAACTTGACAGTGCATGTTCATTTTCCCTACCATAAACTTCATATCAAAGTGGAAAGATTACATCCCCCTAAAAGAATTAAAGACCAAGTATATCATTGAGTTTTTGAAGTACCATATCATCCACTGATTTGGGATTCTACTCACCATTCTAATGGATATTGGGATCAATTTTCGAGTTTCCAAGAAGAAAAAGTGATATGTAAATTACAAAATATGGTCCAACCACACCTACCACTATCAATCATAGGTAAATGGTAGATCAAGCCATTTGAAAAAACCTTATATAATATCCAACATAAGATTATGGGTCAAAAATAGAAGAATTGGACCGATAAGATCCCAAATGATCTCTGGGCCTATAGAGCGATGACCCAAAATTCCACCCAGGTGATTCCATAATCCTTGGTGTATATGAAATACATAATTTTACCTATATTGGTTTAACTACCATCACTACAAACAACTATTTATTATTAGAAGATGCTGAAAAATAGAGTTGAAGTCTATCTAGATGATATAGAATCCATAAAAAAACAATATCCAAGACCTGCATAACTTGGAAAGTCCTTAGAATTGGGTGGTATAGGGATTCAATAAAAAGGTTAACATCTTATATTTCCTTCAAGGTGATATGTTATTGTCTATAAAGACGTGAATGATACTTAGGAAGAGGCCAATAAAACTAGAACCCAAATGGGAAGGACCTTATATCATTAATAAGGTCTACTCCAATGGTGATTACTCATTGATCAGCATGGATGGGGAGTGCGTCACACCTCCACTAATCCCAAGTTCCTAAAGTGGTACTTTTTAGGACTCATCACCATTCATCCCTATATCATTATGTAAAAGTTCATGAAAACATTCAAGTCTTATAACATAAAATAGCAATACAATGTCCTGTCATGAGATGTTAAACTACATGACACCTCATCCTCACTATATGATGTTAATCTATGTATCCCATGTCCTTTCCATAATACATTAACTGAATGATTGACGTCCTTATCTCATGAGGTAAAATTGTGTGATACCTTGAACCCTCACTCATGAGGGTTCCCCCTTCTTGGTGCTGGTCTCTTATCATTATACCTTCTAGAAATATACATGGATTAATTTCCATTTCATGGGATACGTAGTGATACAAGGATCTCATATCCCTAGCCCATCCCAATTACTAGCCTATTCTATACATTTTACCATTGGGAAAATTTTAACTTGTTACTCACTAATGTTACAACTCGATGCATTTGAGAACATAGAAGAATAACTCCCAGAGTGTTTAACTATCCCATAAACTTCCCACCATGTTCACTCCCACACTTTTTAACTTCCTAAGTTTGGAACCTACTCATCCTTTCTATCTGAATAGGCTCCCCTAACAACAATGGTTCCTAAATAAACTTGATCACCTCCAATCCTAGGTAGATTCCTTAGAGGATCTCTTAAAATAGATGACAGTGCCCATGTTTCAAACATGGTCAATAGTCTATTTAACATTTTATCACCCCATCCTTGATTGATGTGGTTATTGGACCTATGATTCAAATATGGTCAATATTCCCACTTACCCATCAGTCACCCTCCTTTCATTATAAAAATTTTCAAAGTCTCTATTTACCTTCTTTCCACTTCCCTTTTTTTGGTGGAGTCTTAACACCCTTAGTGTCATTCCCCCATGCATTCACGCACATTGATTAAGAATGTATGTATCATTGGAACCCTCCCAAATTATATTCTTCTACCTCTATTGTGAAATCTCATGTAATAATAGGGAATCCTCAGCACTACTTGTTATCCACACCAAGTATAGCTCACATGGGATTATGAGTCTCGATAGGGTATTCCCCTAGAATAGTTGATACATAGAATAATTGAAAATTAGAATGACCCCTAGTCTAATAATTATGACCATAAAATCATATACAAACTCTTTTTCCAAGATCCATGACCTTAAACTATGTGTAACGTTTCTATGAGATGTTTTTTTGTGGTGAAAAACCTCATCGTCCCTCTTTTCACATTAGGTTACTAACCCCTTTCACTACACAAACATCCCAAGGAAAAACCTTTCTAGTCCAATCTCTAAAAACTAAAACTAGTAGTAGCTCTCTGGTCTAAGCACCATTACCTTAAACTATACAAAAACATTTATTCAAAGATATATGAACTTAAACTATAATAAAAAATATTATTGGTCATGTAAATTTAAACTACGAGAGAACATCCTAGTCACATAACATTAAACTATATGAAACATTGGGTCTATGCTCCATGACCCTAAACTAGTGAAAACCTTTTACTCCAAGTTGTGTGACCTTAAAATAAATAGATGACATATTCATATATGATGTCTTAGTTCATCATCCTCACATGAGATTTAACCCCCCCACTTTCATCTTTAGTCTTGTACCATGCCACTTTAAGGCTATATTCCTAGTTCTATGGGAAACATAGAGATGAATGGATCCCATATCCTATGCCTAGTTTGGTCACTGATCTATTTCAACAAATTCATGCCCCAAGACCTAGAATGAACCCTACATAGGTCTATACACTATTTTAATGTGTCCAAATGTGTGGCAGCATAAAACCTATAGCTTTTAATTCTACTTGAACACTTTCCCAAATAATCCCCATACATCGAGTCTTCCTTGATTTGGATCCCCATGATATTCCACATCCAAATATGCTCCACTAACTAAAATGGTGCTTAGCCAAACTATCTCACCTCCCATCTTGGGAACATTACTCATAGTATCTCATTTAAAAAGTGATGGTTCCTTTGTCCTGAATATGGTTAATGGTTTATCTGAAATCTATTGTCCCCCATCCTTGGCTGATGTAGTTGTGGAGCCTACATTAAAACAAGTTCAGTGGTAATTTCTCACCCATTAGTCATACTCTTTTTTTTTTTGAAATCTGAAAAATCAGGATTTACTTCCTCTTCACTGCCCTTTTTCTGGTGGAATTATAACACCCTTAGTGTTACTCCTCTATTCATTTGTGCATGTTGACCAATAAAGTTGGTGTTGTTGGGACTCTCTTGAGTAGGCTTATTTTCACCCTTGATTCTCACTCCCATGTGATTGGAAAGTATCCTCACCACTCCTTGTTTCTCACACCGATTATGGTTTACATAGGCTTAGGAGTCATGGCAGGGTCTACACCCGCATGTTTGAGACACACCAAGCCTAATTTTGGTCTCAGAATCATGAATTTAAACTATGTGAAACTCTTTATAGGGATCGTTTTGTGGCGAAAGGCCTCCTAGGACCTCTATTCATATAGAGTTTCAAACACCCTTATTCCATATGAACCTTTCTGGAATAATACACTTTGGTCCAAGCTCCATAACCCCAAACTAGTAGTAGATTCTTGGTCCAAGCATCATGACCTTAAACCATACCAACTCTTCTTAGGGATATTTTTTTGGCATGAAGACTCCTTGGAACTCTATTCGAATTGCTTTAATACACTCTTTATTGTCATAAGAACTCCTCCAGAATTCCCCCTTTTGGTTTAAACTCTCTGAATGTAAATTAACACCCTTCTAGTTTAAACTCAATGAACTAAAACTATGTGCATCTGGCCCCATGTGGCCATCAATACACACATAGTTCACATAAACTCTAGTATTTTTTAGACTAATATCATCCCTTTAATCGTATCCTCACTTGAGAGGAAAACCCATTTTGGTGCTGGTCTCCCACTACACCACCCCTAGAACTATGTGAGTCCCAGTTCCTTATTTATTAGGATACTTAAAAATTCCTAGATTTCATATCTTAGGCCTAATATTAAACTTCCACATCACTCATGATTTTTTTGGAACTCCTCATTTCACTTTGAACCTTAGAGTCTCTTCATACACCATGGTAGTGTGACACTCAAATAGAAATGGTCCAAGAATTATGAAATTAATCTATGTGTGAACATGTGAGGTACTGGGCCTCCTTGTCCCTCTATTCACATTAGGTTTATAATACATTCTTATCCACACAAGCTCCTCAAAATAGTCCAAGATTCAAGAACATAAACTAACAGTAACCCTTTTGGTTTGAGCATCATGGCTATAAAATGTGTTGAATGACCCATGCATACAACTATAAAACGTGTTCCCCTCTATCCATGAGAAAAAATTCCAACAATGGGCTAGTTGGGCCCCATATAGTCCCATCCAATCATAACAGGTATAATACTATCTAGCTAAATATTCCATTTAACCCCTTTTGTTCCAAGAATTATGACCTTAAACTATGTGTGCATGTCCAAAGGGATTTCTCAGTGAGGCTAGGCCTCATTCACCCTCCATTCACATTGGGACTATCCAAATGTATATTTATATGGTGTTGTACCTCTGTGACTTCCACTCACATCAGGTTTATATTACATTTGTTTCCACATGAGCTTCCCCTTGAAAATTATTTTCTAACCTAAAATACCATAAACCACCTAAGGAAAGAGGCACAAATACCTTTCAGGTTGAAAACCTATAAAGATAAACCTAAGAAAAATTCAATATTTTACCTTACAAGATTCCCCTATGAATTGGGAAAATGTGAGGGTGTGAATGTAAAAGGTAAAAATCCTGTGAGACTCTCTAGTGGGCCACAGTAAAAGAAAACTAACTGTGCTCATCGAAACCACTGGTTCTCAAAAAAGTTTGATCTAATCCATCCTCCCTTTTTCACACCCTTCACAAGATCCTTCATGAGGAACCACCCTCTATGTTCCCCTATCATGCATCCTAGTACATTGAGAGGGTGGACTTTAATCATTTCATTTCACATGTCCTAGTTAAAAGATGCTAAAATATATGAAACACATCCTCGTCACACAACGTTAAGCAGTATGATGCATCATCCTCATAGTACAATATTAAAATACAAATTTTATGACCTCACCACAATATATTAAACTACATGTTTCTCATCCCCATTATAAAATTTTTAAAATAAAAAATGTTTTGATCCCTCACTTGGTAGGACCTTTTCTTACCTTCGATTCCAGCCACCTAATGCACTACTCGAGTTCCTCTACCATCGCTTGAAAACCAAGAAGATGCTCCATATGGGAGGTGGTTTTGACCCTCATTCAGACTGATACACCTCCTTAATGTGATCTAATGCATGTAGGCATAATACACAGAGAGTTGAATCCCAATCAAATATTACTTAATTTTTCCTCCATGCTTTGAGTCCCCCTTGATTTGGATCCCCACCATATTCTATGACTAAAATGGATCCCCTAATAGTGGCATTGTCTAGCTAAACTTGATAACCCCTTATCTAGGTTACATTCCTCAAAGTAAATCCAATGAAAAATTGACAAGTCCCATGTTTCAAACATGGTCAATGATCAACCTTTATTTGTTTTCCCCCTCTCTCAACAATATGATAGTGGAATCTTCATTTTGAATTTGGTCAACAATATACCCGATTAGTTTTTCACACATCTTTGTGTTCCTGGTCATGTACATTTCAATTCACATCATATATTACCCCCTTTTTTCTAGTATAATTCAATGCCCATGGTGTTACCCCTATTGTGCACTCACACAAGATGGAAAAGAAAGTTGGCCACATATGGTCACTCTCCTACCAAATTCCCTCTTCTAAGGGAACTCCAAATGGTAAATGAATCATTCTGGCTCCAATACCTCATCACCTATCTAGAACTATCATATAAATAACCATCCGTCTATTTCTATCTTGTTTCACACACCGAGTATGTCCCATGTGGGATTATAAATTAATAGTTCGTTTTCTTGGTATCATGATAGAGATGAAATAATAAAAAATTGAAAAAAAATAGTTAAGGGAAACAAAAATTTATTATTATATACAACTAGTGGTGGTAAGGTCCACTGACTAGATAGATCCTCTCACTTATTATAACAAACAATCCCCCCTATACCATGGTATGGAAAAGAGATCACTCTAGATCTGTCATCCTTTATGTGGTGAACTTGAAAGGACACAACTTCTGGGCTAGTTCTTCCATATCATCATCAACTGTAGGATGAAAATAATTGGACCAAATTTTCACCCATCCTAGTTCAACCCTATACTCTGCTATTATGAATGCTACTCTATCTTATTAAGACTTGTCTACCACCAACTGTGCCCTTAGTTGGCTGATGATTTCTCCCAGAGTAGTGACAACAACCTCATTATGCAGTTCCTACCCCTACAACTAAGAAAGATCTTCTTTAGCTCATTATAGTGACTTAGTGACTTCTGAGCTATGAATGTACTGAGTGATATTGAATTATTTCCATTCTTTGAGAGCTTTCTTGGGTAATAAGTCCCAGGACAGTGCATGGAGGTATGATAGTCCACATTCCAGTCCTCAGGTTCATCATCCAATGGTGGAGAGACCCCATCTATAACACCCTGAGATTTTAATAAATATATTTTTTCAAATTAATTTAACCTTTTCGATATATTGTCATTTCACACCATACTTAATATAGATTTTTTATATGAAAACACTATGTTTGTATTGCATTATATGAAACACCAATTCAATAATTTTTTATATAAAAAATTTGTATTAGCTTGCAGTTTATGCAACACTATGTTTGCCCGTGTTACACCCAACAATGAGTTCTATTGATATATTTCATTACACACAAGACTGAGTTTTATCAAAAAATAATATATTATTAAATTATTATTATTTAATATAATAAGATATAACCTAGATTTTAAATTAGCGATTATAAATAGTATTAACTTTTTGGAACCAAGGATGGTCTTTGATATAAATGGAGTATAGTTTGTGTTTGTTTTTCAACCCTTAATGGAAGATAAATTAGTTTACAAGGGAAGAGATCTTACAGTTCAAGCAGTCAAAAATATTGAAGGTGGCATCTTTCCCAGTGTTTACCAAATTTTGGGGGTCCAAAATTTGGAGAATGGGAAGAATCATGAAAAGTAGTTTTTCTTGAAGTACTTATGAAAATATGGAAAAGGCATGAGTTTCAAGAATATGGGATACATGAGAGGTGTTTTGAGAAGGATTAAATATTTCTAACAGTGTGATCTGTGAGTACATCGAGCATCGTGAATGACAGATAATTGGAGAATTGCGATCAGTGACAATGATCTTTGTGATTATGAGAATTGTTGCATCGCTGTGGCGTAAAGAGTTTGATGGAGTGAATCGTGACAACGTCAAATCCCATTGGTGCTTCACAAAAGGAGGTGCACCATGAATATGTTTTTAATGGATCTGTAAAATGAATTAGAGGTGGTGTAGCTTCAATAATGACTGGGCTTATAAATAAGAAGATACCCTTATTCACTTTGGACAAATTTTTACAAGGAAAATTCAGAATTGAACTGATTTCATGAAGTTAAGGGAGCTCTGTGAAACTAAAATTCCATGTGATCTTGATCATCAAAAAATTACTTGTAAAGTCTTGACTGGTGCCAATGCTTTTGATAAAATGGTGCTTCATGATAATAGGGTTTACCGTGTCAACTTTTTGAGCTTTGAGAAGGAGTTTATTCCGTGAAGGCATGGGTGGTTCATGAAGGCAATTTGTTCCATGAAGGTAAGGGAACTTCATGAAGGGAGATTATCAAAAGGCATTTTTTGAACATTTGGTTTTAAGTGAATAGTTATTTCAAGTGCATTAATTTAGGACTTTGATGCAAGCAGAGTCTTGTTCTATATAAATTCAAGCGCTTCAATGAAAATCTATTGAAGAGACCACCAAGTCGATAAACTAAGTAAGACTTCTCCAAAGACAGTGAGCCAGGGGGAGTTAATGGAAGTGTTTTGAGTGACGTAGTGAGATATCCCTAAAATTTTGTATAGGTAGTGTTCCTAGAACATAGTGACTGTGTCTGAACTTTTGAAATCCAAAATTACAGAAGATTAGTGGACTTTGGTACGACCAGAACACCTTCACTGTATGATCCTTGGACTAGACTTTAGTGGTGAACCATGTAAAATTGTTGTGTTTTATCTTTTCATGTGAATGTTTTATTACTAAACCATTTCAACAAATAGGTTTTAATGAGTTCCCACCAACATGGGAATAAGATCCATCACTTTAGAAAAAAAAAGTTGACACCCCTATTCCCCCCTTCCCTATTAGGGTTCTCTGGGTTCCTACATAACTAACTTATTATAATATAATGTTTATAATATGAATTAATTGGATATAAATTAATTAGAAATGAAAATATATACCAATTGATAATAAAGGAAATAATAATATTTTTATGATCCCAAAGTCATTTTGTATCAAAAAATAAAATTAATTATAATTAGTGAATTATATTAATGAAATATATATGTTATATATTCAACAAAATATTTTTTTATATTCATATAATAAATTTTATAGTCATAAGATAAGAACAAAACCAATTTTATGCATAAAACCTGATATTTTTTAAAAGGATAAGTTTGCCGCCTTTTAATGGAAAACCAATTTAAAATATAATTTTTGAAACTTTTAAATTTTTTTATATGACAAAATAAACTTCTTATTTTAAAGAGACATATAAAAATTTACTTTCGTTGAATTGTTTGGATTTTTTGATAAGTTTCATGTTTTGATGAATAGTGAGAAATATTGAATTTTAATTGAAAAAACTTTTTCATCTAAATAATTTAGATTATTTAATTATATATTTGATTGGTTTTTATGTATCATTATATTTTTTTATTTAATCATATTTAGGTTATTTTAATCAATTTAACACTAAATTTGGATATAAAAACATATCAACATTTTGGACGTTTTCACATTAAAAACCCATTTTCACGTTCCACCAATGAGATTAATTATGAATTAATTTTAGGAATTTCTGTATTTTTAATTATAAATAATGGATTTAATATTTGGAATCAAAATATAAAAATTTAGTATATAGGCCCCTTTTATTTTTGGACAACAGGAATAGTAACTTTAGTAATTTTTAAGGCCACAATTAAGGGTAAATTAGGTAATTAAGGGTAAAAATTATGTAATAAATATTAAAAAACTATCCTAACACTTGAAAAAATGATAATTAATGAATAATATTCAAACATTAACACATAAGGATATAAATTGAATAATTTAATGGAAACTTTTCCCTAAAAATGATTTAAATATTATTAAACACAATGGGAGTGAAAAAATGTCACACTCTTACTTTTAATATCTATAATATTTTTAATATAGGGATAAATAGAAGATGTACTTAAATTTATATATATTTATGAAATATAAAATGTTTATATAAAGCGTATGAATTTATTTTTAATTTCTAGTGAAGAAATAATTATTATAAATAATTACAAAATGATGATGCAATAATTACTCAATTAATAAAAAAATCAATTAAATGATATAATAAATATTAAAATAAATATAATATGACTTAATTAATGTGATAAATGAATTTTATGGGTGAATATGACATCTTAGGGGTGTATTAAGTGAATTGTTTTGAAGTTATCTTGCTGTATGTATTTTCTTAAAGTCAATGTTATGAATAGTGTCAAAATTGACACTTATGATATTTTAAGAAAATAAAATGTTATTAAATTATTTAAAAAATAAAAAAGGACAATGGAATGATATATTATCTAAAATATCTTAAATTTTCCATTTATGGTCCAATTGACACTTTATATGTAAAAATTACATCCTCTTAATATTAACAAATTTGTTACCATAATTAAAACTAAAATGGATTAACAAAGGGTTAATCAAAATGATAAGGTTTAATTTAAATTAAAAGCTTTCCTAAAATATATTGGTTGATTATATAAAAACCTCATAATTCATTATATTATAATAAATATAATTTTGTAGGTATTTGGACTGTGATAGAATTTATTCTATATTAATATTTTTCAAAATTCAAAAAGTGTCCATCACCTCAATTATAAAAGGACACCTCTTCCCTCACTTATTCAAACCACATTTAGCCTTCTATATTGACTATAAACTTACCATTTCACTTATAAACTTTAATATAATAATTCTAGAGGTTCTGGTATTCCCAAAGGACCAACTCTAGAGTCCATTAGAGAAGATATAAAGGAGCTGTTCTGAAGAAGGGGTAATCACTCTAACCGATCATTATCTTTTTATAATCTTCTATATCTCCCCCAAATATATGATATATAAAATAAAATAATAAATTAATAATACTAAATATTCTTAAATTTTATTATTATTATGAACATAAAATTATACAACCCCTTTCCCATAAAAATGAAAGTATCACTCGTGCGTTTGTATGGCTTACCGTCTCCACGTAGCGATACTATTCATTTTTAATATCCATATTTTATGAGTAAGAATTATGATTAGTTTCATATTTATATATTATATCTATTATATAATTATACTTAGGTAATGATAATATTATTTCTACCTTTTTATTGTCAATCTAATATTTTGGGAAAATGGTAACGTCGCTCGTGCGTACGTATGGCTTACGATCTCCACGATGCGATGTGATTCATTATTCACCTATATTTCAAATGGTTGGTAATAAGGATTAATTTTATGAATAAATATGTTATATATGACATAAAAATTATTCTTAAAGGATAATATTTCATATAATTTCCTTTCTTTTAACCCAAGAATAAAATGAAAACAATGTTCATGTGTACGTATGACCCACCTTCTCCATGAACTGTGTATTTTATTTTCCATATCTAACTTTTATGAATCACTATTAATAAATATAATATATATATATATATGTCATTATTATCATTCTAGAGATGATTAAATCATTATCTTTGAAGAGTACCAATGATAACAAGTCAAAACATGAACGAAAAACAAAACGAATTTTACCTGAAGTGTAACATTAACAAAGAATTATTAATAAAGGGTAATATTAATTCATAAGTAAATATTATTTGATATATATATATATATATATATATGACTATGATTCTGTGGTATATGTATAATAAACTTATATTTATTATACAAGAGGTTTTAACGTGTGCGAAATAAGTCTAGACTTAAGATAATAAAATTTCATCTCACTTTTTTTTTATTTCCATGAGATACATGTTATATTCACCACTAGCTTATACTGAGTGGATTATATAATACCTTATTAAATGTTATATCATTAATTTACTTTTTTTAATAATATTAAAATATTTAATTATTGTTATTCTTTCTTGGATATCATGATTCTAAAGTTACTCAAGTAGTAAGGGATTTTTGTCTCACTTTTATTTATTTGGGACACATGCCTTATACACTACTAGTTTATTTTTGGTGGTGTAAATACTTAACATGAATTTATTTTATGAGTATTATTCTGAAAATTTATGGGTACTTACATATCCATTTGATGATCTCTCTTTGATGGGGTTTACGGTTCAAAAGTTACCAAATCAATAAGGTAATTTTGTCTCAATTTTCATTATTTGAGACACATGTTATATTATGTACCTATATTCTCTTATGAGGTGAATATACTATCCTTTTAAATTTTTTATTATGAAATCTATTTATTTTCATGATATTATAAGTTTTATGTAATGTTATTCTCTCTTTGTTTGGAAATAAGTGCTCAAAAAAATAATGTTTTCTAAAAATGTTTTTAAAATGTTTTTAAATGATATTTTAGGAATTTTTAAGGAAAAGTATTTTAAAGTATGTTTAAAATGGCTTTAGAAATATTCCATTATAAATTTTCAAGTGTACTTTCAATGAAAAGGTTTTAATATTTTTTTTATGATTTAAAAATTATTTTTCAAAGAAGAAAGGATATTTACCTCAAGAATTGTTTTCAAGTGATCTATAAAAATTATTTTCCATATAAGTCAACATTAGTTGATGATAAATATGTTTTATGGGGTATATGATTCAATGATAACATCCTTATTCTTTCTAATAATGGTTTATGTTTATGTTTATGATGAAATGATATTTATGAAGCCCATTTATTTTCTATGGGTTATTTTATGATTGAATGATGTTTATGATACCCATTTCATTCCACGGGTTCTGATATAACAAATAAATTATGTTCTTATGGCACACATATGTATAGATTTCATTATATGTTAGGTGTGAAATATATCTCCCTTCAATGCATTGGGTACATATTTTTTCTCATGAGATAATGATGCGAATCGGGTTGATGGGCTTGATCTAATATGGGAAAATGGGGAAACCTGATCCAATATGGAAAGATGGGGAAACCTAATCCACTATAGGAAGATGAAAAACCTAATCCCTTAAAAGGAAATCACTACGACTGGGGATGATGGTGTGTCCCACCCAGTAGTTTTAGTCCTCATGAAGTTCCCTGATAATCTCTAACAATGTGTTTTGACTTATAGAGAATGATATTACATGTTTATGTTAATGACACAATTCCATGTATTATTCCTATATTATTATCTTATTGATTATATTATTTGATTTCTTTATGATTCATATCTTATTAACTAGCATTATTTATGACATGAATCATTTATATGATCTTTCATATGTATGGTATGATCTTTATATGTTATTCTTATGTTTTCATATCCTAATGTTCATGTTATTCTTATATATCTCCCTTATTTACCCCTACTAAGAATCTGATCTCACCCCTTTCTTATGTTTCTTTTCCCTTAGATATGAATAAATCTATTAAGTATGATAAGTCAAAAATGGGTCTAGTTATAAAGAAATAGGTGGGAGAAGAAGAAAAAGGTGTTATGAACCAGTTGTCGATGTTTCTAAGTTTCCAAAGGAACTAAACTAATATGGTATTTGGGAATGTGTTTGTGTAATGTATGAAATGTTCCAAAAAATTAATTTAATTTCAATGTACATTAGAACTAGGTCATTATATTTGGTATCAGAGAAAGGTTTAGTCACCCTTTGGAAACTAGTATGATAAAACTTTAGTGAGACCCATATGGATATTTCTAAGGATATGTCTAGGGATGTCTCTAAGGATAAGTATAAGGATGAGTTAATGTTTAGGAAAATGTCTTGGAATTTTGGTGAAGGATTAAATGAGTTGTTTCCTAGAATTACATCAATTTATAGATAATAAAAGTTGATGTGGCTATAGAATATATGTACCTAGGGGTAACAACTATGACAAGGTGCGCTGGGCCTAACTCGAGTGTAACTTGGTACATGACAACAAGCCTTGTTGCACCCCTGATTTAACACTTCCATGGGATTTTATTTATAAATTCAAAAACTATTTACGCCGCATCATAAAGTATTTTAATGTAATTTTTCTATGATTAACATAGGATAAACCTAAGGTGTCATAGATTAAGGAAGGTGTCATAATGAGACATCTTATAAGTGTTTTATAATGATTATGTGGTTTCTCACTATGATAACTATTTCTTACCCAATGATTTCTGGTTATAGTCAATGGTAGTAACCATAAGTAATTGGGTTAATTTTGAAAGTGACCAACAATTTTCTGACGAGAAGTCAAATGGGATGGTCACTAGAGTGAAAGATGTTGTGATTATGCCTAGTCAGTTTTCATGGAACATGATTAACAACTTGTACCTTAACCAACTCTTGGACTCACCAAATATGATAATGAAGGAGTTCACTAAGGGTTAGGGTAACAAAGAACATAGAGGAAAAAATATTTAGTTTTATTTGTGTAAGGAATGTGGAAAGGATCACCTAAGTGAATGTATTAGAGGAACATGTGGATATTTTGACTATAGAAAAGAATGAAACAAATAAAGTAACCACAAAGAAAAAATGATGTGTTCAGTTAATGAAATGGATGGGAATATAGTCCTCCCTAATACATCATCAAAGGTTAAATTATTTAAGTTTGGAATGAATGTTCATTATGAAAATTGAGGTCCCAAGTAGAAATGTTAAGAAGAGAATCAGCAAGGTGGTATGAGTAACGGTTATATTGCTAATGATGATGATACTACTTGTGAAATGTGAAATGAAAGAGGTATTAAGTAATATTATTAGTTAACCTTGTTAACGGCTTAAGGATGAAGTGAAATAATCGAAGTGTTTATGCATTTGGATTCAAGAATTATGTTAAATTAGATGTGAAATATATAAGTATTTTTCAATTTAGGGTTTTATCTAAGGATTTATAAGAATATGTTGAAAGGTTTGGATGGACTAAAAAATTTATTTAATAGAAAGGTGATATTTTTGGAAAACACATGATTGAGGGAAGGATAACCCTTAGTATGTGTATTGTCTTAGGATAATGAAATAAGAAGATGTTTGATTATAAATGGGATCATATTGATGACCTTGGGAATAATAATATGACAAGATGGTTTATGATATCATGGTTTGAGTTCATAGAATTTTTGGATTTATTGTATGAGGATAGAGTAAAGTTTTTTAAAGCATCAATGTTTTCACTAAGTTTTTATTGTAATTAAGGATATTACTATGTTCCAAGAGACTAAAAGTTAATGGTTTTCACATGTTGGTGTGTGAAAGTTAATGGATATATCATGTTTTTTGAGGGATTAATTATAAGTTGATTTAGAAAATTTAGTAACCTTGTTTTGAAAGTTTTGGATTTTAATCTTTTGTAAAGTTCATAAGGTTAACCATTTATGAGATTGTTTTTATTGAACTTTGAATTAGGTTTTAGATATTAATGTATAATCTTTCCATATGAGGTTTTTTTGTATATTGGACAACTTTTCTAACAATTTTTTTGTGGTAAATACATATGGAATAACATATCATTCTATTTATGGATCTATTTATCTACTAACTCTTAGGGAATGAAAAAGTTACCTTCATTTCTTAGAAAAATTTATGAAGTTCAAATTGATAATGGAATAAAAAAAGGGGATATTGTGCTAAAATCATGTAAGTATATATTTTCATTAAAATTCAAAAACTCTAGGGAAATGATCTTAAAACCAGAATTTTATCCTAATACCTTATTTTCTAATAAATCAAATTGACCCTTATATGATCACATATTTATGACTTTTTGATTATTTAATTTATCTTAACCATGTTCTCTATCAATCTCTATCAGAACTTGATAGTTGTATTCCTCTTCCATGTCCATGATTTCACTTTTCACCTATGTTATACTATGTAGAAACCCATCTATGAGTTACTCTAGGTAACTATTAAGAATTCAACATTACCATTTTAAAATGAAGTTTTAGTATTCATTTTTATGATGTGGGTTTATATGAAACAAACTTTAAAGTATTAAAACTTTGATTAACTAGATGAATTTAGAGGGTGAAATTCATTTTAAGGGGGGTAGAATGTAACACCTAGAGATTTTTTGAAAAATTATTTTTGAATTAATTTAACCATTTTGATATTTTTCATTTCATACAATATTTAATATACATTTTGTTATATAAAAAGAACTATTTTTGGCTTATGTTATATGCAACACTAAGTTGACATTGTGCTACATGAAACATTTGGATTATATTTAAGTATAGAAAACACTATTATTGGCCTGTTTTATACACAATGCTGAGTTATTTTGATAGCTTTCATTATACACAAGACCAAGTTTTACCAAATATAGTATATTATTAAAATATTATTATTTAATATACTGAGATATATCCTAGATGTTTTATATTAATAAATTAAATAAATTAAAATTAATGAATTATATTATTGAAATATATATGCTATATATTCAATAAAATATTTTTGATATTCATCCAAAAAATTTAGAGTCATAAGATAAAAACAAGCCCAATTTTATGCATAAAACCCTATATTTTTCAAAATGATAATTTTACCTTATTTTAATAGAGAACCCATTTCAAATATATATTTTTTGAAATTTTTATAATTTTAGTATGAGAAAATAAACCTATACTTTGAAATTAGGATATCAAAATTTACTTTGTTTGAATGTTTATAATTTTTCTGACAAGTATCAAGTTTTGATGGAAAATGAAAAATACTAAATTTTAATTGAAAACAAATTTTTAATAAATATAATTTCGCGTGTTTAATTATATATTTTATTGATTTTAAAGAATCATTAGATCAAATTTATATCAGTTAATCAAATTTAGGTCATTGGAATTAATTTCACATTGAATTTGGATATAAAAACCTGTCAATCTATGGGATGTTTTCACTTTAAAAAACAATTTTCTCATTCTGTCAATGAGATTTATTTTAAATTAATTTTAGTAATTTATATTTTTTTAATTATCAAAAAAAGATTTAATATTTGGAATAATATGTTCCAAATTTATTAAATAGGTCCATTTTATTTTTGTATTATATGATGTGTAATTCAGTAATTTTTAATACCATGATTAAAGGTAAATCAGACAATTAAGGGTAAAATTATATAATAAAAGTTAAGAAACTACCCTAACACTTTCCCAAAATATATTGGATGAATAAACTATGACACTTAACACATAATTATTTAAATTTAATAATTTAATGGACACCCATCCAAGAAAATGACTTAAATATTATTAAACTCAAAGGGAGTGACAAAATGTCACACTCTTACTTTTAATAGGTATGATATTTTTAATATAAGGATAAATAGAAGATATTTTATAAAATATATATTACTATTAAATATAAAATATTGGTCTACATCATAAAATTTTATTTTTAATTTTTAGTGAATAAATAATTATTATGAATAATTAGAAAATGATGATGCATTAATTATTTAATGAATGAAACAATCAATTAAATGATATTAGAAATATTAAAATAAATATAATACAACTTAATTAAGTTGATACAAGAATTTTATGGGTGACTATGACATGCTAGGGGTGTTTTAAGTGAATTGGTTTGAAGTTATCTTCCTGTATGAATTTTCTTAATGTCAAAGTTCTGAATAGTATCAAAATTGACATTTATGATATTTTATGAAAATAATATTTTATTAAATTATTTAAAAAAATTAAAAAATGTCAAACTAAATAAAAGGGGATGATATGTGCTCTAAAATAACTTAAATTGTCTAATTTACACTTAATATGTAAAAATTTCATTCTCTTAATATTAAAAACATTGTTACCATTGTTAAAATTTTAATGGATTAACTAAGGGTTAATTAAAATGATAAGGTTTAAAATAACTATAGAACTTGTCTAAACTATATTGGTTTATGATATTACAATATTATAATGTCTTAGATTCGAATCAATGTAATTTTTTTGGTATTTTTATTATTATTGAATTTATTATAAATTATCATTTTTTTGAAATTCCAAAAGTGCCCCTCTCATCTATTATAAAGGGAACCTCCTTCCTCACTTATTCACACCAGATCGAGCCTTATAGATCTAAAAATACCTAACCATATACCTTATAAAATTAACTAGATACATTATATAGGTTCTTGTCTTCCTAAAGCACCAACCCCAGAGTCCATTAGAGGAGATCTAAAGGAGTCGTTCCGAAGAAGAGGTAATCGCTCTAACCGATAATTCTCCTCTTATAGTATTCTACAACTAATAAAAATCTATTATAAAAATAATAAAATAATATATTCATCATCGTAAATATTCTAAAATGTTATTATGATTATTAACACACTATTATAAAACCCATTTCCAATAAAAAATGAATGTATCACTCATGCGTACGTACAACTTATTGTCTCCATATAGTGATACAACTCATTTTGTCTATCACAATATTTTATGAGTAATAATTATGATGGGTTTAATAGTTATATAGGATATTTATGATAAAATTATACTTCTAGAATGATATTATCATTTCTACCCTTTTTATAATCCATCTAATATTTTTTGGGAAAATGAGAACGTCACTTGTGTGTACGTATAGATTACCATCTCCACGGTGTGATGTGATTAATTATTCACCTATATTTTACATGGATGGTAATAATTATTAATTTTATGAATATATATGTTATATATGACATAAAAACTAATTTTTAATAATAATATATCATATACCATCCTTTCTTTTAACCCGAAAAGAAAATGAAAACAACGTTCAAGCGTACGTATGACCTACCATCTCCATGAACTATGTATTTTATTTTCCATCTATAACTTTTATGAATCACTATGAATACATATATACTGATATATATATATATATATCATGGTTATCATTCTTTATATGATTAATTCATGATATAGGCAAGAGGACCAAGGATACCAAGTTAAAACATGAATGAAAAACAAAGAGGATATTAACCGAAGTGTAACATTAACAAGGAATTATTAATAAATGGGTAATATTAAGTCATAAGTAAATATTATATGATATATATACGACAATTATTCAATTTTAGATTTATAATAAACTTATATTTATTATACATGAGGTTTTAACATGTTCAGAAGAAGTTAATACTTATAGTAAGGTAATTTCATCATCATTTTTTATTTCCATGAGATACATTCCATATTCACCACTAGAATATATTATGCGGTGTATATAATGAATTATGAAGTGTTAGATAATTAATTTCCTTTATTTAATTATATTAAAATTGTAACATCCCAAGTAAGTAATGAATAATATATATTCTTATCTATGTCTATTTATGAATTAGATAGTGTTTTAGAGGCTTAAAATGAGAATAAATCCAATCTTAAGCATCAGATACACTAATATTTTTAAAAAATTGTTTTACTGCCTTTTGATGGAAAACCATTTTTAAATCAAACTTTTGACAATTTTATAAGCTCTATTTGTCAAAATAAACTTATTCTTTATGATTAGGGCATTTAAATTTACATTGGATAATTTTTTGGTATATTTCTGACAATGTTCATTTTTTAATGAATAGTGAAAAATACTGCATTTTACATCAAAACTGATTTTTCATCTAATTTAATTATATGGTTATATTATCTTTTTAATTGGTTTTAAAGTTTAATTAGAATATATTTTTACCATTTAATCCAATTTTGTTCATTATAATTAATTTCACTTTAGAATTGAGCATAAACAAGGGCCAAACTTTTCATAGATATTGTTTCAAAAAAAACCCGCTATTTGTTTTAACAACAGGAATTATTTTAAAATTCATTATTGAAATTTCTATGTTTTTAATTTGGTAAAATGGATTCCATATTTGGAATCAGAAGGTCCAAATTATGTAATTAATACTCTTTTATTTTTGGACATTATGAATAGTAACGACGATAATAATCATTAATTATCGTGATTAATTAGTAATCGGGTAGTTAAAGATAATAAAATAATATCATAATAATAAAAAATGACCCAAAAATGTGTCCCAATTCTACTGGTTGTGTCATGGACGACCATTGGATGCCTTTTTCCAAACTTAGGGACCCCATGGAATCACTTTTGGGTGAAAGTGACACTTTATCATTTTATTTTTAAAGAAAGGAGAATATCACTAAAGAATGTATCACCCGAGTAAAACATTTTTAATTTTGACTAAATAAATTATATATTGGATTATAAATATTAATTGGAAATCTAAAAAGATTTCCTACATCATAGTATTTTTTTTTATAATTTTTAGACATTATATAAATTAAATTATTTATGACATCATGATGATGCAGCGATTATCTCATTAATGAACGATTTAAATAAAATGAAAATATAATGTAAAATCTAAGCCTTAAACTTGTCAAAGACCTATTTTATGATTATATTTCGAACCCTTATCACCTTATCCTCAAAATATATCAATGTGGGAACTTTAAAATCTGAAAATCATTTTAAAATAAAGTAACATTTCTTGACTTTCCAAGAGTGCCCCTCCTCTCCTCTTATAAAAGGCCCCCACCTCTACCTCTTTACACACACCTCTCAAGCCATTGGCTCGGCCAATATCTGCTCATTTTATCTCTCCACATCCATATCTTCATCCTATAATCCTTACCTTAGGCAGAAATCTCTTTAAAAAAACACTTTTGGTACAAACCAAGAGGAGTTACCCGATTTAATGGTAAAGACTTCTCTAATGTTCTTTTGTTTTATTTTGCTTCTCCAACCCCCTAAACTCTTTTTATTCATTTATTTTGTAACAAAACCTATATCTTAAATATATTAGGATGTTTTTATAATATTTATTAGATCTACACTTACACACACCTACATCTAATGGTTAAAGAGCATAATGTTTCCGTGGATGGCGAATTTCTGCCTCACGAAACGATGATTGTTCAATATTCTTCTAACACCTTAAAAGGTGGCCATTAAGATGTCAATATATTTATATGTGATATATAATATGTTTATTTTTTCCTTAATATTCTGTATTTTTACATTTATGTCATACCGTTATGGTTTCTATTATGGGTAAACGCGATATCTTCATTTTAGGAAGTGCGGACTACCGTCCCCGTCAAAGTGATTTGATTCGTTAATGCCATATGTGGGACGTATAAAGGATGGAGTTAATGATATTATATATGATATTATACTGGAATTATAATATGCCTTTATATCATTATTATTCCATTCAATAAAATACGAAATATAAATGAAAGTAGCATTCATGCGTACGTACGGCTTACTGTCTCCATGAGCAGTGCATTTCATTTCTTACCTCTAAATGTTATGTAATATTATAAATGCATGTATATACTAGATATATATGATATATATGATATATATGATATCTAAATCATGAATATAATTCTGGATATAATGGATATTTTACCACATGAATAACTTGTAATTATAAAGTGTATATTTTTGACTCTAGTACCAATGATCGACAAAATGACCATTATTAACTTAAATAATTACATAGTGTTCATGACATGGTAATAAGTGATGTAAAAGGAATAATGAACTTGAAAACGGTTCTTAAGAAAGTAGAAATTAACTCAAGTTTATTATTCAATATGTTAATGAACGATCGAGTCAAGTCAGACCTGAGGTAAGGGACTTCGTCTCAATCTCCTTTCATTGACGCATATTTTGTTTTATACACAACTTTATTTTATACAGTGTATAAACCCCTTTGAATTTTACGTCCATTCAAAAGGAATATTTTTTTATACGAAGTGTTTTACTAAATGTCAAAAGGAATGTTTTTTTGTCGTACATATGTGGCGATAATGACATCTCCACAGCCATGACCATTATTTGAGTTTCAGCTTCCTCTACACGCCATAAATTTTTTTTAAAATGAAAAATAAATACCATGTTTTACTTTTCATTTATTTTGGTATTGAAAATGGTTTTCATAATTTTTTATTATATCAATGTGTTTTATTGATATCTTGTGATTGAAATGTCGAAATGTTATGTTTTCTTTATGCATGTTTTATGTGATACGATTATGTTATTGTTCTTGGGCATTGTTATGAAGACGGGTGGTTCTGTGATAAACTAAGGGCGGGTGAGCCCGATATAGCTCTCCAATGCATTGGGTAATGTGAAGGGGTTAAACATTAAGGTTTCTCTGAATAGATTGAGGGAATATATTGTGATGGGTATTCCAAACGTAACCATGAGGGTAACTCCCTACGTAAGAATGTTATGAATGCCTCAAGATTCCTTTATGTCTTATGATATCTATGATTTATTCATGATTTGATGAGGTATGTTAAAATTATTATGTTTTATGAGTAAATTATGATTTCATACATGGAATAATGTTATCATTTCGTACTTTTATATCCCTTACTGATCTTTTTATGCTCATCCCAAGTTTTTGAAATGTTTTTCACTAGTCAAGGGAAAGATACATGATTTGAGGAGAGTGTCAAGTAAGTGTCATGAAAGAATCCATGATTTATTTTAAATATGTTTCCGTTGATGGGAAAAATGAGTACTATCTTTTATGTAACTGCTTTTTTTTAAATGTGGAATTTAATGCATGATTTATGATGCAATTATCTAAAACTCTAAAACTGAAAAGATCCTCAATGTATATTCTTGAAATAACTCAAGATTAAGTAAGGTTTAAGGCTGGGACCTTATAGTTGGTATCAAAGGTCGGTTTAGATAATTTTAGGAGTTATAATTCTATTAAATGATTATACAAAAAATATTTTTTTATGGTCAAATTGAAATGATATAGAATTTTAAGATTACCATGTTTCTTAATCTAAGACATGTTTGTTCAGAATGTTTTTTCGCAGAGGAAATAGGGAAGCAGTGCTAGGAAGGCATACAGAAGGAAATGACCTTTCCAATTAGTATCTTGAGATGGTCGGAATTGGAACTGAACAGTTTTTTGCAGTAATGGTGCAGTTGACTCAAGCGATAAATGGTGGTGGTATCCATGCACGAGATCATCCAGATCAACTGCAGAGGAACATGTCAGTGGTGGAACATTTCATGAGGCAACATCCCCCATCATTCATAGGATCATCTGACCCTGTGCTAGCAGAAGGGTGTATTAAAGAAATGGAGAATATTTTCGATGTCATGGGGTGTTCAGACAATCCAAAGGATAGTCTTGCAATTTACCGTTTGGAGGGTGAAGCAGATCAGTAGTGGTCGGTGGTTGAAAATATCCGGGATGCTGATGAGATTGATGCTCTCGACTAAGATGAATTCAAAGGAATGTTTCTTGAGAAGTATTTTCCTAAGGCTATTCGACTTAGGATGTAAAAACAATTCTTGGAATCGAGTAAAGAGGAAGACTCAGTGGCTACTTATAAAGAAAGGTTCACTCGATTGGCAAGGTATGCTCCAAATTTTATCCGAGACCTTGATAGTAAAATCAATCATTCTTACTCAGGATTAAATCCCAAATATCGAAGGGCATTGGCTTCTCGTGAGTTAAAAAGTTATGAAAATCTTGTTCGATGTGCTGAGAAGGTGGAAATAGAGTTTGTCGATGATCAAGTGTTATATAACAACCAACAGAAGAAGAGACCGAGGTGGCTAGAGAAAGGGAAGAATTATTCAAAAAGGTCTAATGATAAGAAAACTATGTTTCTAGTTTGTGATAAATGTGGTAAAAGGCATGCTGGAGAATGTCTTCTGAATTCTGGAAAGTGTTACCGATGTGGTAAGATGGGACATAAGGCTCGTGATTTCACTGAGAAAGATCAGGGTGATGGTAAGACAAAATTTAATTTACAGTTAGTGAAATGTTTTAAGTGCAATGAGATGATTCACTATGAAAACGAGTGTCCGACAAAGAGCTTGTGTGATGGGAAGAAGTTAGACTACAAGTAGAAAGGGGTGGTGAAATCCTTTGCAACTACTTCTACAGATGTTGGGCCATCAAATGAAGTGGTATCAGGTACTTTGTTTGTTTTTTCAGATTATTCCAGTGTGTTGTTTGATTCGGGGTCTACACATTCCTTCATCTCTAAAAAATGTTCTAGTAAAATGGGAATACCATCTCAAGAAATGACTCCTGAACTTGTGGTAAAAACACCTGGGGGAAATGTTGAGGCAAAAAGAATTTATAAGAATCTTCCAATCCTTATCCGTGGAAAGAACCAACTTGCAAACCCTATTGTTTTACCTCTAATAGTGTTTGATGTTATCCTGGGTATGGATTGTCTCTCTATTTACCATGATAATATTGACTGTAGATCTAAAGAAGTTTCTTTTCAGAAAGGTTTTCAGTTTGTATACAAGAATGAACCCTTACTGTTGATAACTTATCAAGAGGCTGAGAAACTTGTAAAAGATGGAAATTAATGTTACCTTGCACATATTGTTGAAAATTAAGGAACTGTTCATATTAATGATGTGCCAGTGCAAAATGAGTATCCTGATGTTTTTCCTGATGAGTTTCCTGGAATAATACCAGATTGGGAAATTGAGTTTACTGCTGACTTAGTTCCTAATGGTAATCCAATTTCAAAACCCCCTTATCGAATGGCTCAAATTGAACTTTTAGAGTTGAAGGAGAAATTTCAAGATTTATTAGAGAAGGGTTTCATTCGACCTAGCACATCACCATGGGGTGCTCCTATTTTATTTTTTAAAAAGAAAGATGGTTCTATGAGACTTTTCATTGATTATAGAGCCTTGAATAACATCACTGTTAAGAACAAATATCCTTTGCCTCATATCGATGATTTGTTTGATCAGCTCCAGGGAGCTCAGTTTTTTTCAAATATTGACCTGAGATCGGGGTACCATCAGTTGAAGGTAAAGAAAGAAGATATTCCAAAGACCGTGTTTTGTACAAGATATAGCCATTATGAATTTGTAGTTATACCTTTTGGGATAACCAATGAACCTACTGTATTCATGGACCTTATGAATATAATTTTCCATGGGTTCTTGGATAAGATTGTGGTTGTTTTCATTGATGATATTTTGGTGTTTTCTAAAATTAAAGAGGAGCATGAAAGTCATTTAAGTGTTATTTTTCAAACCTTAAAAGAAATGAAATTGAATGGGAAATTTATCAAGTGTGAGTTTTGGTTGCAAAAAATTTCTTTCCTTGGTTATATTGTTTCTAAAGATGGAATAACAGTTGATCCGACAAAAACAAAGGTTGTTGAAGAATGGCCAAGACCAACAAATGTAACTGAGATTCATAGCTTCCTTGGTTTGGCAGGCTATTACCGAAGGTTTGTTAGAAATTTTTCCCGGTTATCTAGTCTGATGACTAAGCTAATTCGGAGGGTGTTAAGTTTATCCGGACAAAAGAATGTGATGATTGTTTTCAGGAATTGAAAAGAAGATTGGTGAATTCTCCAGTTCTGGCACTACCTTTTTAGGAATGGTGAGTTTGTTATCTACAGTGATGCTTCATTGAAAGGACTTGGTTGTGTCCTAATGCATAATGATCAGGTAATTGCTTATGCTTCACGTCAGTTGAAAACTCATGAGGTAAATTACTCTACACATGATTTGGAATTAGCTGCTTTTGTTTTCGATTTAAAAATTTGGAGGCATTATTTGTATCGTGTAAAGTGTGAAATATATACTGATCACAAAAAATTTAAATTATATATTCACTCAGAAAGAATTGAACATGAGATAGAGGATATGGCTAGAATTAATCAAGGATTATGATTGTACAATTCATTACCATCTAGGAAAAGCAAATAAAGTGGTTGATTCTTTGAGTCGAAAAAGTAATGCTTTATTAACAATGTTACTTTTGGTACGTGATCCTTTGGTTAAGGATTTGATGAATTTTGTCCTAGAAGTGGTTGGTGCAGGATGTCCTTCTATTTTGTTTCAGGTATCAGTGAAATCTTCTCTATCAGACAGACTTAAGAAAGCCCAGAAGCAAGACAGTGAGTTGCAGAAAAACGTAGATCTGGTTCAGAAGGGTAAGTTGCATGAATTCAACTTTGATAATGATTGTGTTTTGAGATTTGGGAGGAGGTTGTGTGTGCCGTGTGATTCACAGTTGATGAGAGAGTTGTTATGTGAAGCTCATAGTTATCTGTTTTCAGTTCATCTAGGCATTACTAAGATGTATAGAGTGTTGGAACCATGGTCTTCTATGCAAGATTTGGAGTATGTTTTGTGTTTGTTGTCAATCCTTAGAGGAAGTTCATAATGTGTACCAGCAAAGAGATCATACAGTTCAACCAGACAATAGTATTGAAGGTGGCGCCGTTTCCCAGTGTTTGCCAAATTTTTGGGCCTGAAAATCAACAAATGGAGAAAAGTGTTTGTGGCAAAGAGACTTGTACTCCGTGTACTTGATGAAGAAGAAACTTGCGCGCCATATGTTTTTCAAGATCAGAACATGGGAAAATGGCAAAGGGATAAGGGCCGCGTAAGTTTTGGGCTGGTCGCGCAAGTGACCTGCGCACCGTGAAGAGACTTGCGTGCCGATGCCTAAGAGGACTGGAAACTTGCGTACTTATTGTTTTTCAAGATCATAACTTCAAAATATGGAAAAGGAAAGAAGGTCGTGCAAGTATTTGCGTGGTCGCGCAAGTGAGTAGCGTGACAGAGGCTAGGGAGGATGAGCTGCATGCCGGAACCTGCGCAATGAGGGAAGATTTGCGTGCCACCGCGCAGGGGGTCCATTTTGCCTATAAATAGAGGACCCACTCCTCATTTGGAACAGAATTCAAGACTTAGAGATTTTTCAAGCTCTCGTTGCGTAAGTAGTTGAGTCGCACAAGTGGTTGTTGGGTCGTGCATGTAGAGGCTGCGTGCCAGTTGTTGGTTGCGCGACCAAGGCGGTTGGGGAGTTAAAGGTGCAACGTCGCGCAAGTTCAGAGTTGAAAGAGGTAGTGTCGCACAAGTGGGTTGGTGTCACCTGCGTGCCGAATTAGTACCGCGCAAGTGACTTGCGCTCCGGGATAGAAACTTGCGCGCTGGGCTTGGAGAAGTGCGTCGGGGTTGTTAAAGTACATCTGTCCTCTTGAAGCTGCATGAAAGCTGGAAGATCACCCGGTACCCTCAACACAAAGTGATATTCATATTCTGGTGGGAATTGGACTTTAATAGAGCATATACATACAACAGAGGATGAATTCTTATGCAATGATGAAGATACCTTCACGTCTATAAACTGAGTGTGACTTCACCAAGGGCAGTGAGCCAGGGGGAGTCAACGGGAGTGACCCAAGGGAAGCAGTGATCTATCCCTGATCCTTTGTAAAGGCAGTGAGCCTGGGACAGAGTGACTGTGCCTGAACCTTTGTAATCCAAAACTAGTGAAGATTAGTAGAATTTGGTACGACTGACAACTTGTCAGCGTATGCTCCTAGGACGTAGCCCTTAGTGGTGAACCAAGTAAAAAATGTTGTGTCATCTCTGTGCATGTGAATGTCTGCTTTCTGATTATATTCATCATACAGGTTCAATAAGTTCCTACCAACGTGGGAACAAGATCCATCACATTAACAGAAAAAGTTGTCACCCTGATTCAACCCTCCCCTCTCAGGGTGTCCTTGGGTCCTTCAAGTGGTATTAGAGGGTAAAGGTTGCTGGTGTTGAATCTGTCCTTTATCGTCATGGAGAATGCAGTTAATGTTAGGGGAGTCCCTTACTTCGATTGAAGTAATTTCCAGATCTGGAAGAACAGAATGAGATCTCTTCTAAGATCTCTTGGAATGGAAGTTAGTTTTTCTACTGTGAAAGGAATACAAGTCACTGATCCAACAGGACTGGTTATGACTGAAATAGACAAGAAAATTCTTGGTGAAGATGCTAAAGCACAAAATGCACTCACTGCATCCCTTTCTGATCAGATCTACCTAAAGGTGATGAATTGCACCTCAGAAAAATCCATGTGGGATAAACTCGAGAATATTTATGAAGGAGATAGAAAAGTGAAGGAGGAGAAACTACAAGTGCTGCACAATCGGTCTGATGATCTGAAGATGCATCCAGATGAGAATGCAGACTCATTCTTCAATTGAATTACTGAAGTGGTTGGAGAAATTCGAGGTATAAGAGAAGAAATCAAAGACATTGATATTGTAAAGAAAATATTAAGAAGACTTCCACCTCTGTACAATGAAAAGGTGTCAACTCTTGAGGAAAGTGATCTTTCCAAACTTTCTCTGGATGATCTACTGAGCAGCTTGGTAGCATATGAAATGAGAGTTAAACCAGAAGATGCTATGACTCGTGTGATCAAGTAAATGGAATTCAAGGCCATGAATAAACTGAAAATCTCAAAAGATAGTAGTGGTGAAGATGAAGAAGAAAAAGAAATTATTTCTCTCATTGAAAAGAAGTTCCAGAAGGGAAAAGGGAAATTCAAAGGGAAGTTACCTCTCACATGTTTTCGTTGTGGGAAAGTTGGGCACATTGCCTCTCAATGCACAAGAAAGATCAATGATGAATATAGTGAAGTTGAAATCTTTGAAAAGCCTCAAAGAAGGTTCTTCAAAAAGGGAGACTTCAAATCTGAAAAGAAAATGCAAAGGAAGAGTTTTGTCTGTGAAGAGGAAGAAGATGATAATGAATTATGTGATGAAGAAGAACCAAAATTCAAAACTGGGAACCATGCTTCCATGATGGCCACTGTTGAAAAGTCAGAAGATATTGGTGGAGAAAAACAACTGAGAACTTGTGTAGATCCCGAGATGAAACTTAAGGATGCAGTTAATAAGCTTAAGACAAAATGTAAGAGTTTCAATAAGTGGAAATAAATTGTATAAGAATCAACTAAATACGTTGATCAACTTGAAGCTGAAATTGAATGACTGGAAGAATTTGTGAAGGTACAGTCTAAAATAATTGAAAGCAATGATGATGTAGTGGATCTGGAGCTGAGAATTGAAGAGCCGGCAAAGGTCATCAATGACCTCACCTCCAGACTTGATGAAAAATCTAATACTGCTGAGGGTCTTGAGGAGGAAGTTGTTTCTCTAAGGAGTAAACTTGATACTGAATCAATTCCAAAATAATTGAGGAAGAAAATACAGTTTGGAAGATTCTCAGATGTAGAATTACTGACAAGAGCCAAGCGTGGTTCAGATGGGGTTGGAAAAATCTTGAGTGATCAAAGACCCGCTTGCATGGGAAAGAGTGGAATTGGATGTGAAGTTGAGACATCAACTGCAGGAAGTGAAAAAATCCAAAAGAAAGATAAGATGAAAGTTGAACATGTTGAAACGTTGCCTAAAGTGCTGAAAAAGGAACCCTCAATCCAAACTAAAAGGAGAACTGAAAATTATCCTCAAACATTCAGAAATGACAGACAATCTAACTATTCTCCCAAGGAAGAAGGTATGAGGATAAATTCAAGTGAGAAGAAATTTCTTCTGATGAAGTGTCAGTTTTGTGGCTATCTTGGCCATACCTTGTCTTATTGCGAAGAGGCAAGAAGATATCTGAATGGAGAAGATATAGAAGTTCAACAAAGGAGAACAAATTCATATCATAATTCTTATAGAAGAAACAATTTCTGTGGATATTCTAATCGTTGTTTTAACTTTGGTCATAAGGATTCTAATTGCAAGCAGTGAAGGGACATGGACACCTCATACCGAAGTTCAAGACAAGTCAAGTCTCGATAGTAAGACAATGTTGCACTCTCAAACAGGTTCTCTCCTCTCAAAGAAAATTTTGACTATGAAGAACCTGGGTATGAGGAAGAGATAATTGAAAGGCCATTAATACTATATACTCAATCCAATGTCTCATGGAAGGAAAAGAAGAAGATTGAGAAATCCAACCTTGCAGAGGTGGCCCTCAAAGCTACAAAGAACAACAATACCTGGATTCTAGATAGCGGTTTTTCATCTCATATGACAGGTAATGCCGGCCTGTTAACGGATATCAAAAGGAAGGTTGATGGTACAGTACGATTTGATAATGATGGAGCTCTAAAAATCAAAGGGAGTGGAAGTACATAATTAGCTAATGGAGAACTAAAGAAGACTAAATTCCTTTACGTAGATGGCCTATGTCATAATCTCCTCAGTGTGAGTCAACTCTGTGACTCAGGACTTATAGCTACTTTTAATCAGAAAGGTTGCACTATCAAGGGAAAGACAGGCAATTCACTTATGAAGGGATGCAGAACAGAAGGCAACTTGTATCTAGTTGATAGTGAAGAAAATGTCTGTTACATGACTGTTGAAGAAGAAAAAATTTTTTGGCATCGGATACTGGGACACATCAATCAACAATACATGGAGAAAATATCAAAATTGAGAATTGTCATGGAAATTCCCAATCTGAAGCGTGAGAATGAAAAATCTTGTGATGATTGCATTTGTGGGAAGCTGGTCTGTAGTTCATATCGGCCAAAAATAAAAAGGGCATATCACCTTCTTGATCTGATTCATACAGATATATGTGGGCCGATAAATGTTGCTGGAACTCATGGATAATGGTACTTTGTCCATTTCATAGATGATTATAGTAGAATGTCATGTGTGATGGTCATCCACAGGAAACAACAAGTCCTTGACTGCATGAAAACATATCGGCGAATCTCTGAGAATGATACTGGACGAACAATCAAAGTGTTGCGATCTGACAATGGAGGATAATATACATCCATTGAATTTTAAAATTATCTGGAGAAGCATGAGATACAACATGAGGTAGCTATTGTGATAACTCCACAACAAAATGGATTTGTTGAACGTAGGAATCGACAGGTGAACAACATGGCATGAACTATGCTGATTGAGAGTCGTATTCCATGACATTACTGGAAAGAGGCTATTCAAGCTATAGTGTACATTTAGAATCGAACAGGACTTTATATGAGTGGGGAGAAAAAACTATATGAATTTTGGCATGGATGGAAGCCCTCTTTAAAATCCTTTCGTGTATTTGGAAGTAAATGATTCATCAAGAACAAAGAAGGAAAACAAGGGAAGTATGGTGACAATGCAGATGAAGGAATTTTCCTTGGTTACTCAATGAACAGAAAGACTACAAATGATTCAATAAGTGTTTAGGAAGGATTGTGGAAAGCAGTGATGCTAAGATAATTGAAGAGAAAACCACAAATTATTCAAGTACATCATATGCTGATGTGATAGAAAGTCAGGAAGAAAGTGAACATGAAGAAAATACAAATGCAGAAATATAGGAAGTTGTACAAAACACTCAGCAGTCACATCAGGATGTTGACTCAGAAGAAGAATCTGAAGAAGAAACTGTGGCTGAAGAGAATGTAACTGAACCTCACAGGAGAAATCTAAGAGATGAGATTGATCCATCCTACATAATTGGGGACAGGAGTGCACCCACTCAAACAAGAAGGATGAGGAATAACATGCAATTTGCATTTCTGTCATTTGTAGAGCCATCCTCATTCGAAGAAGCTGCAAATGATTAATCTTGGGTGAAAGCCATGAATGATGAATTAGATCAAATTGAAAAGAATCAGACATGGGATCTTGTCTAGAGAACCGAAGGTCACAATGTGATTGGTACCAAATGGATCTTCAAAAATAAGTTTGATGAGCATGGAAGTGTCATAAAAAATAAGGCATGACTGGTATGTAAAGGATACTCCCAGATTGAAGGTATTGATGTCGAAGAAACCATTGCACCAGTGGCTAGACTGGAGTCAATCAGGATTTTTCTTGCCATGGAACTCCAAAGAGGATATAAAGTACATCAAATGGATGTCAAGACCACATTATTGAATGGTTTACTCGAAGAAGAAGTCTACATTGATCAACCAGTGGGATTTGTTTTAGGTACTGATGAAACAAAGGTCTACAAACTGAAGAAAGCTCTATATGGTTTGAAGCAGGCACCATGGGTGTGGTACTCACGGCTGGATTCATATCTCAAGAAGCTGGAATTCAAAAGAGGAGGAGTAGATCACAATCTCTATGTAAAGAATTCTCCAAAAGATCAATTCATGGTTCTAGTCTACGTTGATGATATCATATTTGGTGGCAGCAGGCAGAAATCAGTGGATGAATTTGCCAACCACATGAAATCAGAATTTGAAATGTCTATGATTGGGGAGATTACATATTTCTTGGGGCTGCAGGTGATTAAAAAGAAGGAATACTCTTTCATTTCTTAGGAAAAATATGCAAGAGAGCTGCTGAAGAAGTTTAATATGCAAGACTCCAAACCAATGTCAACTCCGATTGCAGTTGGAACTAAACTTGGAAAGCATGAGGATGGAGACTCTGTTGATCCCACCATGTACAGGAGGATCATTGGGAGCCTACTGTACCTGACAGCGACACACCCAGATATCGTCTTTGCCACATGCCTTACAGCCGGCTTTCAGAGTAATCCAAAGGAGGAACATATGGCAGCAATAAAAATAATCATGAGGTACATTCAAGGTACACATAACTTTGGGTTATTTTTTGCTGCAAGCAGGGACAGTGAATTATTAGTGTTTTCTGATGCTGACTGGGCTGGTGATGTAGTAGACAGAAAGTCCAATAGTGTTGGAGCCTTTTATATTGGGCAGAAATGTGTTGGCTGGTTGAGCAAGAAACAAGAAATTACTTCTCTTAGTACTGCTGAAGCTGAGTATATCTCCGCTACAAAGGCATGCACTCAACTACTATGGATGAAGCAACAATTAATAGATATTGGTGATGAGGTAAAGCAACAAATGGTGATTTACTGTGATAACAAGAGCGCAATTGATCTTACGAAGAATGATGTTCAGCATTCCCGTACAAAACATATTGAAATCAGGTATCACTTTATCAAAGAAAAAGTTGAACAAGGGGTGATTAGAATGGATCATGTGGGAACTGATGAGCAAGTGGCTGATATCTTGACCAAGCCACTGTCCGTGGCTATGTTTGAGAAGCATCGGTTGAACCTCGGTGTTCAGCCACCACCTAGTGCATAAGGAGGTTACACAATACCCCTCTCCCTGATTATGATAAATGTTTTTATCTGTTTATGGATGTGATGCAGGTTTTTGGGGAGATACTATCCAGGGGGAGTATGGTTTGAGATGAACAATGAACAAATAACCAAGCTTCAGGTTTATTGTCAACAAGGGAGAAAGGAATAAATTCAAGAATGTTCAGGCATATAATGCTCCTGTGACACAATATGAATTCAGTGTCACTGATAGGATGATAAGGATAAGAAGGAATTCATCGATCATGTAATGATTCTAGGGCATCATTGAGAATTCCAAAACACTGGAACCCAATTCAAGCTTCCGCTCTTGTTTTCTACACCGATCATTTCTCACGTAGACATAGAGTGTTGGCTGAGTTGATTCTTGCATTTTTGGTTTTCACATGGATGAAGATCTATTGAACTTATTTTCTGATTGCCGACAAACCCAAAGGGGGAGATTTTTGGAACCATGGTATTCTATGCAAGATTTGGAGTATGTTTTGTGTTTGTTGTCAATACTCAGTGGAAGTTCATAATGTGTACCAGTAAAGAGATCATACAGTTCAAGTAGACAATAATATTGAAGGTGGTGCCATTTCCTAGTGTTTGCCAAATTTTTGGGCCTGAAAATCAACAAATGGAGAAAAGTGTTTGTGGAAAAGAGACTTGCGAGCTGTCTACTTGATGAAGAGGAAACTTGTGCGCCATATGTTTTTCAAGATCAGAACATGGGAAAATGGAAAAGGGATAGGGGCCGCACAAGTTTTGGGCTAGTCACGCAAGTGACCTGCGCGCCGTGAAGAGACTTGCGCACCGATTCCTAAGAGGACTAGAAACTTGCGCACTTATTGTTTTTCAAGATCATAACTTCAAAATATGGCAAAGTAATGAAGGTCGTGCAAGTATTTGTGTGGTCGCACAAGTGAGTAGGGCGACAGAGGCTAGGGAGGATGAGCTACGTCCGGAACCTGCACGACGAGGGAAGATTTGCACGCCACCGCACGGGGGGTCCAGTTTACCTATAAATATAGGACCCCCTCCACATTTAGAACGGAGTTCAAGGATTAGAGATTTTTCAAGATCTCGTCGCGCAAGTAGTTGATTCACTTAAGTGGTTGTTGGGTTGCGCATGTAGAGGCTGTGCGCCGGTTGTTGGTTGCGCGACCAAGGCAGTTCGGGAGTTAAAGGCGCAACGTCACGCAAGTTCAGAGTTGAAAGAGGTCATGTCACGCAAGTGGGTTGGTTTCACCTGCACGCCGAATTAGTATCGTGCAAGTGACTTGCACACCGGGATTGAAACTTGCGCGCTGGGCTTGGAGAAGCGTGCGAGGGTTGTTAAAGTACATCTGTCCTCTTAAAGCTGCACGAAAGCTGGAAGATCGCTTGGAACCCTCAGCGCAAAGTGAGATTCATCTTTTGGTGAGAATTGGACTTAAATAGAGCATATACATACAACAAAGGATGCATTCTTATGCAATGATGAAGAGAACTTCACATCTATAAACTGAGTGTGACTTCATCAAGGGCAGTGATCCAGGGGGAGTCAATGGGAGTGACCCGAGGGAAGTAATGAGCTATCCCTGAACCTTTGTAAAGGAAGTGATCCTGGGACAGAGTGATTGTGCCCAAACCTTTGTAATCCACAGCTAGTTAAGATCAGTGGAATTTGGTATGACTTACTACTTGTCGGCGTATGCTCCCTGGATGTAGCCCTTAGTGGTGAACCAAGTAAAAAGTGTTGTGTCATCTCTGTGTATGTGAATGTCTGCTTTTTGATCATATTCATCATACAGGTTCAACAAGTTCCTACCAACATGGGAATAATATCCATCACATTAAAAGAAAAAGTTGTCACCCTGATTCACCCCTCCCCTCTCTGGGTGTCCCTGGGTCCTTCATAGAGATCTTCGGGAGTATTACTGGTGGGATGGAATGAAAAGAGATATTGCTAATTTTACTGTGAAGTGATTGACTTGTCAATAGCTTAAAGCAGAGTGGCAGTTACCGAAAGGGATGATTCATCCTTTACCAGTGCTAGAGTAGAAATGGGAGAATATATCCATGGACTTTGTTGTGGGTTTTTCGAATACACCTCGAGGTAATAATGCAATATGGGTTATTGTTGATCGCTTGACTAAATATGCTCATTTCCTTGCTATACGAGATACTTTTTCCCTAGATCAAATTTCCCTTTTGTATCTTAAAAAGATAGTCAGGTTACATGGAGTTCCTCTCTCCATTGTATCTGATCATGATCCCAGGTTTACTTCTAACTTTTGGAAAGGCATTAAGAAGTCATTGGGTACTGAATTAAATTTTAGTACAGCTTTTCATCCTCAATCATATGGGCAGTCAGAACGAATGATTCAGACTTTGGAGGATATGCTACGTGCTTGTTCGATGGATTATCAGGGAATTTGGGACCAACATCTTTCTTTGGTTGATTTTTCTTATAATAACAGTTTTCATTCCAGTATACAAATGGAACAATTTGAGGCATTATATGGGAAGTAGTGTCAAACTCCAGATTTCTGGGATGAAGTGGGTGAAAGGAAGTAGATGGGACTGGAATTGGTAGAAGAGTTGGTAGGAAAAGTTCAGCTGATACAGAGACACATGAGAACAGCTCAGAGCAGGCAGAAGAGTTATGAAGACAACAGGAGGAAGGATATCTCTTTTGAGGTAGGTGACCATGTTTTTCTCAAAGTATCACCATGGAAAAGTGTGATGCGATTTGGTAAGAAAGGAAAGTTGAGTCCAAGTTTCATTGGGCCATATGAAATTATTGAGAGAGTTGGATCAGTTGCATACCGAGTGGCTTTACCTTCGACTTTATCTCAGGTACACAATGTTTTTCATGTTTCAATGTTAAGGGAGTACTTTCTAGATCCATCTCATGTTTTGAATCCAGAGGTAGTTCGGCTGGAAGAGAACCTATCTTATGAAGAACAATCGGTTCAGATTCTTGACCACAGGAAGCAAGTGTTATAGAATAAGGTGATTCATCAAGTAAAGGTTTTGTGGAAAAACCACATGAGTGAAGAGGCAACATGAGAATCAGAAAATGCAATGAGGGATAAATACCCTCACTTATTCGATAAGTAAATAAATTGCGGGGACGCAATTTTCTAAAGGGGGAAGGATGTAACATCCCAAGTAAGTAATAAATAATATATATTCTTATCTATGTCTATTTATGAATTAGATAGTGTTTTAGAGGCTTAAAATGAGAATAAATCCAATCTTAAGCATGGAATACACTAATATTTTTAAAAGATTGTTATACTGCCTTTTGATGGGAAACCATTTTTAAAACAAACTTTTGACAATTTTGTAAGCTCTATTTTTCAAAATAAACTTATTCTTTATTATTGGGACTTTGAAATTTAATTGGACAATTTTTAGGTATTTTTCTGACAATGTTCATTTTTTTAATGAATAGTGAAAAATACTGCATTTTATATCAAAACTGCTTTTTCATCTAATTTAATTATATGGTTAGATTATCTTTTTAATTTGGTTTAAAGTGTAATTAGAATATATTTTTACCATTTAATACAATGGTGTTCATTAGAGTTAATTTCACTTTGGATTTGGGCATAAACAAGTGCCAAACTTTTCATAGATATTGTTTCAAAAAAACCCACTATTTGTTTTGACAACGGGAATTATTTTTAAATTCATTATTGAAATTTATATGTTTGTAATTTGGTAAAATGGATTCCATATTTGGAATCATAAGGTCCAAATTATGTAATTAAGACTTTTGTTTTTGGACATTATGAATAGTAACGATGGCAATTATCTTTAATTGTCGTGATTAATTAGTAATCGGGTAGTTAAGGATAATAAAATAATATCGTAATAATAACAAATGACCCCAAAATCTGTCCCAATGATACTGGTTGTGTCATGGCTGACCATGGGATTCCTTGTGCTAAACTTAGGGACCCCATGGAATCACTTTCGGGTGAAAGTGACACTTTATCATTTTATTTTTAAAGAAAGGAGAATATCAGTAAAGAATGTATCACCCGAGTAAAACATTTTTAATTTTTTCTAAATAAATTATATCTTAGAATATAAATATTCATTGGAAATCTAAAAATATTTCCTACATCATAGTATTTTTTTTATAATTTTTAGACATTATATAAATTAAATTATTTATGACATCATGTTGATGCATCGATTATCTAATTAATGAAAGATTTAAATAAAATGAAAATATAATGTAAAATATAAGAATTAAACTTTTCAAAGACCAATTAGATGAGTATATTTCGAACCCTTATCAACTTATCCTCGACATATATCAATGTGGGACCTTTAAAATCTGAAAATCATTTTAAAATAAAGTAACATTTCTTGACATTCCAAGAGTGCCCCTCCTCTCCTCTTATAAAAGGCCCCACCTCTACCTCTTTACACACACCTCTCAAGACATTGGCTCGGAAAAGCTCTAGACATTTTATCTCTCCACATCTCTCTCTTCATCCTAGAATCCTTACCTTAGGCAGAAAGCTCTTCAAGAAACCCTTTTGGTACAAACCAAGAGGAGTTACCCGATTTAAAGGTAAATACTTCTCTAATGTTCTTTTGTTTTATTTTGATTTTCCAACCCCCTAAACTCTTTTTATTCATTTATTTTGTAACAACAACAGTATCTTCAATATACTAGGATGTTTTTATAAGAAGTATTTGAGATACAATTACACACACCTACATCTAATGGTTAAAGAGCATACTCTTTCCGTGGATGGTGAATTTCTGCCTCACGAAACGATGATTGTTCAAATTTCTTCTAAAACCATAAAAGTCGGCCATTAAGATGTAACTATATTTATATATGATATATAATATGTTTATGTTTTCCTTAAGCTTCTGTATTTTTACATCTATGGCATACCTTTATGGTTTCCATTTTGGGTAAACGCGATATCTCCATTTTAGGAAGTGCGGATTACCGCCCCCTCAAAGTGATTTGATTCGTTAATTCAATATGTGGGACATATAAAGGATGGAGTTAATGATATTATATATTATATTATACTGGAATTATAATATACCTTTATATCATTATGATTCCATTCCATAAAATACGAAATAGAAATGAAAGTAGCGTTCATGCGTACGTACGGCTTACCGTCTCCATGAACGATGCATTTCATTTCTTACCTCTAAATGTAATGTAATATTATAAATTCATGTATATACAATATATATATGATATATATGATATCTAAATCATGAATATAATTATGTATATAATGGATATTTTACCACATGAACAAATTGTAATTATAAAGAGTTTATTTTTGACTCTAGTACCAGTGATCGAAAAAATGACCATTATTAACTTAAATAATTACATAGTGTTCATGACATGGTAATAAGTGATATAAAAGGAATAATGAATTTGAAAAAGGTTCTTAAGAAAGTAGAAATTAACTCAATTTTATTATTCAGGAGGTTAAAGAATGATCGAGTCAAGTTGGACCTGAGGTAAGGGACTTCGTCTCAATCTCCTTTCATTGAGGCATATTTTGTTTTATATAAAACTTTCTTTTATACAGTGTGTAAACCCCTTTGACTTTTGCGTCTATTCAAAAGGAATATTTTTTTATACGAAGTGTTTTTCTAAATATCAAAAGGAATGTTTTTTGTCATACGTATGTGGTGACAATGACTTCTCCACCGTTGTGACCATTATTTGAGTTTTGGCTTCCTCTACAAGAAATAACTTTTTTTTAAAATGAAAAATAAATACCATGTTTTACTTTTCATTTATTTTGGTATTGAAAATGGTTTTCATAATTTTTTATTATATCAATGTGTTGTATTGATATCTTGTGATTGAAATGTGTAAATATTATGTTTCCTTTATGAATGTTTTATGTGATACAATTATGTTATGGTTTTTGAGCATTGTTATGATGACAGGTGGTTCTGTGATAAACTAGGGGAAGGTGAGCCTGATATAGCTCTCCAATGCATTGGGTAATGCGAAGGGGTTAAACATTAAGGTTTCTCTGAATATATTTAGGTAATATATTGTGATGGGTATTCCAAACGTAACCACGAGGGTTACTCCCTACGTAAGAATGTTATGAATGCCTCAAGTTACCTTTATGTCTTATGATTTATATGATTTATTCATGATTTGATGAGGTATGTTAAAATTATTATGTTTTATGAGTAAAGTATGATTTCATACATGGAATAATGTTTTCATTTCATACTTTTATATCCCTTACTGATCTTTTTATGCTCATCCCAAGTTTTTGAAATGTTTTTCACTGGTCAAGGGAAAGGTACATAATTTGAGGACAGTGTCAAGGAAGTGTCATGAAAGAATCCATGTTTTATTTTAAATATGTTTCTGTTGATGGAAAAAATGAGTACTATCTTTTATGTAACCACATTGTTTAAATGTGGAATGTAATGCATGATTTATGATCTAATTCTCTAAAACTCTAAATCTGAAAATATCCTCAATGTGTATTCTTGAAATAACTCAAGATTAAGTAAGGTTTAAGGCAGGGGCCTTATAATTGGTATCAAAGGTCGGTTTAGATAACTTTAGGAGTTAGAATTTTATTAAAAGATTATCCAAAAAATATTTTTTTATGGTCAAATTGAAATGATATAGCATTTGAATATTACCATGTTGCTTCATCTAAGACATGTTTGTTCAGAATGGTTTTTCGTAGAGGAAATAGGGAAGCAGTGCTAGGAAAGCATACATAAGGAAATGACCTTCAGAATCAGCATCCTGAGATGGTCAGAATTGGAAGTGAATAGTTTGTTGTAGTAATGGCGCAGTTGACTCAAGCGATAAATGGTGGTGGTATCCATGCACGAGATCAGCCAGATCAACCATAGAGGAACATGTCAGTGGTGGAACATTTGATGAGTCAACATCCCCCATCATTAAGAGGATCATCTAACCCTGTTCTAGCTGAAGGGTGGATTAAAGCACTGGAGAAGATTTTCTATTTCAGGGGATGTTCAGACAATCAAAAGGTTAGTATTTCAATTTATTGTTTGGAGGGTGAAGCAGATCAGTGGTGGTCGATGGTTAAAAATATCAGGGACGCTGATGAGATTGATGCTCTCAACTGGGATCAATTCAAAGGTATGTTTCTTGAGAAGTATTTTACTAAGGTTGTTCGACTTAGGATGGAAAAACAATTCTTGGAATTGAGGTAAGAGGAAGACTCAGTGGCTGCTTATGAAGAAAGGTTTACTCGATTGGCAAGGTATGCTCCAAATTTTATCCGAGAACTTAATAGTAAAATCAATCATTTTTACTCAGGATTAAAGCCAAAATATCGAAGGGAATTGGGTTCTTGTGAGTTCAAAAGTTATTAAAAGCTTTTTCGATGTGCTGAGAAGGTGGAAATGGAGTTTTCCGATGATCAAGTGTTCTATAACAACCAACAGAAGAAGAGACCGAGGTGGTGGGATAAAGGGAAGAATTCTTCAAAAAGGTATGATGGTAAGAAAACTAAGTTTCCAGTTTTTGATAAATGTGGTAAAAGGTATGCTGGGGAATGTCTTCCGAATTCTGGAAAGTGCTACCAATGTGGTAAGATGGGACATAAGGCTCGTAATTGCACTGAGAAAGATTAGGGTGATGGTAAGATGAAATTTGATTTACAGTTAGTGAAATGTTTTAAGTGAAATGATATGGGTCACTATGCAAATGAGTGTCCGAAAAAGAGCTCGAGTGATGAGAATCAATTAGACTACAATCAGAAAGGGGTGGTGAAATCCTTTGAAACTACTTCAGCAGATGTTGGGCCATCAAATGAAGTGGTATCAGGTACTTTGTTTGTTTTTTCAGATTATGCCAGTGTGTTGTTTGATTCGGGGTCTAGACATTCCTTCATCTCTGAAAACGTTTCTAGTAAAATGGGAATACCATCTCAAGAAATGAATCCTGAACTTGTGGTAAAAACACCTGGGGGAAATTTTGAGGCAAAAATAATTTATAAGAATCTTCCTATCCTAATATGTGGAAAGAAACTACTTGCAAACCTTATTATTTTTACCTCTAGTAGAGTTTGATGTTATCCGGGGTATGGATTGGATCTCTATTTACCATGCTAATATTGACTGTAGATCTAAAGAAGTTTCTTTTCAAAAAGACTTCCAGTTTTTATACAATAATGAACCCTTAATGTTGATAACATATCAAGAGGCTGAGAAACTTGTAAAAGATGGAAATGAATGTTACCTTGCAAATATTGTTGAAAACAAAAGAACTGTTCAGATTAATGATGTGCCCATGGTAAATGAGTATCCTGATGTTTTTCCTGATGAGTTACCTGGAATAATACCAGATCAGGAAGTTGAGTTTACTATTGACTTAGTTCCTAATGCTAATCCAATTTCAAAACCCCCTTATCGAATGGCTCAAATTGAACTTTTAGAGTTGAAGGAGCAATTGCAAGATTTATTAGAGAAAGGTTTCATTCGACCTAGCACATCACCATGGGGTGATCCTATTTTATTTGTTAAAAAGAAAGATGGTTCTATGAGACTTTGCATTGATTATAGAGCATCGAATAAAATCACTGTTAATAACAAATATCCTTTTCCTCATATCGATGATTTGTTTGATCAGCTCCAGGGATCTCAGTTTTTTTCAAAGATTGACCTGAGTTCGGGGTACCATCATTTGAAGGTAAAGGAAGCAGATATTCTGAAGACCGTGTTTCGTACAAGATATGTCCATTATGAATTTGTAGTTATGTATTTTGGGCTAATCAATGCACCTGATTTATTCATGGACCTTATGAATATAATTTTCCATGGGTTCTTGGATAAGTTTGCTGTTGTTTTCATTGATGATATTTTGGTGTTTTCTAAAATTAAATAGGAGAATGAAAGTCATTTAAGGGTAATTTTTCAAACCTTAAAAGAAAAGAAATTGTATGGGAAATTCAGCATGTGTGAGTTTTGGTTGCAACAAATTTCTTTCCTTGGTCATATTGTTTCTAAAGACGGAATAACAGTTGATCCGGCAAAAATAAAGGCTGTTGAAGAATGGCCAAGACCCAAAAATGTAACAGAGATTCGTAGATTCCTTGGTTTGGCAGGCTATTACCGAAGGTTTTTTATAAATTTTTCCTGGTTATCTAGTCCAATGACAAAGCTAACTCGGAAGGGTGTTAAGTTTATTTGGATAAAAGAATGTGATGATTGTTTTCAGGAATTGGAAAGAAGATTGGTGAATGCTCCAGTTTTGGCACTACCTTCCAGGAGTGGTGAGTTTGTTATCTACAGTGATGCTTCATTGAAAGGGCTTGGTTGCATCCTAATACAGAATTATAAGGTAATTTATTATGCTTCACGTCAGTTGAAAACTCATGAGGTAAATTACCCTACACATGATTTAGAATTAGCTGCTGTTGTTTTCGCTTTAAAAATTTGAAGGTATCATTTGTATGGTGTAAAGTGTGAAATATATACTGATCAAAAAAGTTTAAAGTATATATTCACTCAGAAAGAATTGAACATGAGACAGAGGAGATGGATAGAATTAATCAAGGATTATGATTGTACAATTCATTACCATCCAGGAAAAGCAAATAAAGTGGTTGATGATTTGAGTCAAAAAAGTAATGTTTCATTAACAATGTTGCGTTTGGAACATGATCCTTTGGTTAAGGATTTGATGAACTTTGGCCTAGAAGTGGTTGGTGCACGATGTCCTTCTATTTTGTTTCAGGTATCAGTGAAATCTTCTCTATCAGACAGAATTAAGTAACCCTAGAAGCAAGACAGTGAGTTGCAGAAAAAGGTTGAGCTGGTTCAGAAGGGTAAGTTGCCTGAATTCAACTTTGATAATGATTGTGTTTTGAGATTTGGGAGGAGGTTGTGTGTGCCGTGTGATTCACAGTTGAAGAGAGAGTTGTTATGTGAAGGTCATAGTTCTCCGTTTTCAGTTCATATAGGAATTACTAAGATGTATAGAGATCTTCGGGAGTATTACTGGTGGGACTGAATGAAAAGAGATATTGCTGATTTTACTGTGAAGTGTTTGACTTGTCAACAGGTTAAAGAAGAGTGGCAGTTACTGAAAGGGATACTTCAGCCTTTACCAGTGCCAAAGTGGAAATTGGAGAATATATCCATGGAATTTGTTGTGGGTTTTCCGAAGACACCTCGAGGTAATAATGCAATCTGGGTTATTGTTGATCGCTTGACTAAATCTGCTCATTTCCTTGCTATAAGAGATACGTTTTCCCTAGATCAACTTTCCCGTTCGAATCTTAAAGATATAGTTAGGTTACATGGAGTTCCTCTCTCCAATTTATATAATTAGGATCCTAGGTTTACTTTTAACTTTTGGAAAGGCCTTCAGAAGTCATTGGTTACTGAATTAAATTTTAGTACATCTTTTCATCCTCAATCAGATGGGCAGTCAGAATGAATGATTCAGAATTTGGGGGATATGCTATGTGATTTTTTGATGGATTATCAGGGAAGTTGGGACCAACATCTTTCTTTGGTTGAGTTTTCTTATAATAATAGTTTTCATTCCAGTATACAGATGGCACCATTTGAGGTATTATATGGGAAGCAGTGTCGAACTCTAGCTTTCTGGGATGAAGTGGGTGAAAGGAAGTTGATGGGACTGGAATTGGTAGAAGATTTGGCAGGAAAATTTCAGCTGATACAGAGATACATGAGAACAGCTCAGAGCAGGCAGAAGAGTTATGCAGACAGCAGGAGGAAGGATCTCTCTTTTGAGGTAGGTGATCATGTTTTTCTCAAAGTATCACCATGGAAAAGTGTGATGCGATTTGGTAAGAAAGGAAAGTTGAGTCCAAGGTTCATTGGACAATATGAAATTCTGGAGATAGTTGGACCAGTTGCATATCGAGTGTCTTTTCCTCCGAGTTTATCTCAGGTACACAATGTTTTTCATGTTTTAATGTTAAGGATGTACATGCCAGGTCCATCTCATGTTTTGAGTCCAGAGGTAGTTCAGCTGGAAGAGAACCTATCTTATGAAGAACAACCAGTCCAGATTCTTGACCACAGCGAGTAAGTGTTACGGAATAAGGTGATTTATCAAGTAAAGGTTTTGTGGGAAAACCACATGAGTGAAGAGGCAACATGGGAATCTGAAAATGTAATGATGGATAAATACCCTCACTTATTCGATAAGTAAATAAATTGCGGGGACACAATTTTCTAAAGGGGGGAAGTATGTAACATCCCAAGTAAGTAATGAGTAATATATATTCTTATCTATGTCTATTTATGAATTATACAGAGTTTTAGAGGATTAAAATGAGAATAAATCCAATCTTGAGCATGGAATAAACTAATATTTTTAAAAGATTTTTTTACTGCCTTTTGATGGAAAACCATTTTTAAATAAACCTTTTGACAATTTTATAAGCTCTATTTTTTAAAATAAACTTATTATTTATGATTGGTACATTGAAATTTACATTGGATGATTTTTTGGTATTTTTGTGACAAAGTTCATTTTTTAATGAATAGTGAAAAATACTGCATTTTACATCAAAACTGCCTTTTCATCTAATTTAATTATATGGTTAGATTATCTTTTTAATTGGTTTTAAAGTGTAATTAGAATATATTTTTACCATTTAATACAATGGTGTTCATTAAAATTAATTTCACTTTTTAATTGGGCATAAACAAGTGCCAAACTTTTCATAGATATTGTTTCAAAAACACCCGCTATTAGTTTTGACAACGATAATTATTTTTAAATTAATTGTTTCAATTTCTATGTTTTTAATTTGGTAAAATGGATTCAATATTTAGAATCATAAGTTCCAAATTATGTAATTAAGACTTTTTTTTTGGAAATTATGAATAGTAACGACGGTAATTATCTTTAATTATCGTGATTAATTATTAATCGGGTAGTTAAGGATAATAAAATAATATCATAATAATAACAAATGACTCCAACATGTATCCCAATGTTACTTTTTGTGTCATGGATGACCATGGGATGCCTTGTTCCACAATTAGGGACCCCATGGAATCACTTTTGGGTGAAAGTGACATTTTATCATTTTATTTTAAAGAAAGGAGAATATCACTAAAGAATGTATCACCTGAGTAAAACATTTTTAATTTTGTCTACATAAATTATCTCTTGGACTATAAATATTCATTGGAAATAAAAACATATTTCCTACATTATAGTATTTTATTTATAATTTTTAGACATTATATAAATTAAATTATTTATGACATCGTGATGATGCATCGATTATCTCATTAATGAACGATTTAAATAAAATGAACATATAATGTACCATATAAGACATAAACTTGTCAAAGACCTATTGTATGAGTATATTTCGTACCCTTATCACCTTATCCTTTAAATATATCAATTTGGGACCTTTAAAATCCAAAAATCATTTTAAAATAATGTAACATTTCTTGACTTTCCAAGAGTGCCCCTCCTCTCCTCTTATAAAAGGCCCCCACCTATACCTCTTTACACAGACCTCTCAAGCCATTGGCTCAACAAATATCTACTCATTTTATCTATCCACATCCCTATCTTCATCCTAGAATCCTTACCTTAGGCAGAAAGCTCTTTAAGAAACCCTTTTGGTACAAACCAAGAGGAGTTACCCGATTTAAAGGTAAAGACTTCTCTAATGTTCTTTTGTTTTATTTTGCTTCTCCAACCCCCTAAACTCTTTTCATTCATTTCTTTTGTAACAACAATAGTATATTAAATATACTAGGATGTTTTTATAAGAATTATTCAAGCTACACTTACACACACCTACATCTAATGGTTAAAGAGAATACTGTTTCCGTGGATGGTGAATTTCTGCCTCATGAAACGATGATTGTTCAATATTCTTCTAACACCTTAAAATGTGGCCATTAAGATGTCACTATATTTATATACGATATAAAATATGTTTATTTTTTCCTTAAGATTATGTATTTTTACATTTATGGCATATCTTTATGGTTTCCATTTTGGGTAAACGCGATATCTTCATTTTAGGAAATGCGGACTACCGCCCCCTCAAAGTGATTTGATTCATTAATGCAGTACGTGGGACATATAAAGGATGGAGTTAATGATATTATATATGATATTATACTGGAATTATAATATAACTTTATATCATTATGATTCCATTCCATAAAATATGAAATATAAATGAAGGTAGTGTTCATGCGTACGTATGGCTTACCGTCTCCATGAACGGTGCATTTCATTTCTTACCTCTAAATGTTATGTAATATTATAAATGCATGTATATAATGGATATATATGATATATATGATATCTACATCGTGAATATAATTCTGGATATAATGGATATTTTACCACATGAACAACTTGTAATTATAAAGAGTTTATTTTTGACTCTAGTACCAATGATCGACAAAACGACCATTATTAACTTAAATAATTACATAGTGTTCATGAAATGGTAATAAGTGATATAAAAGGAATAATGAATTTTAAAAAGGTTCTTAAGAAATTAGAAATTAACTCAAGTTTATTATTCATGAGGTTAAAGAATGATCAAGTCAAGTCGGACCCGAGGTAAGGGACTTCATCTCAATCTTCCTTTATTGAGGCATATTTTGTTTTATACACAACTTTATATTATACAGTGTGTAAACCCCTTTGACTTTTACATCTATTCAAAAGGAATATTTTTTTTATATGAAGCGTTTTACTAAATGTCAAAAGGAATGTTTTTTTGTCGTACGTATGTGGCGGCAACGACTTCTCCACCACCGTGACCATTATTTGAGTTTCAGCTTCCTCTACAAGCCATATTTTTTTTAAATGAAAAATAAATACCATGTTTTACTTTTCATTTATTTTGGTATTTAAAATGGTTTTAATAATTTTTTATTATATCATTGTGTTGTATTTATATCTTGTTATTGAAATGTAGAAACTTTATGTTTCCTTTATGCATGTTTTATGTGATACGATTATGTTATGGTTCTTGGGCATTGTTATGAAGACGAGTGGTTCTGTGTTAAAATAAGGGCGGGTGAGCCCAATATTGCTCTCCAATGCATTGGGTAACACGAAGGGGTTAAACATTAATGTTTCTCCGTAGAGATTTAGGGAATATATTGTGATGGGTATTCCAAACGTAACCATGAGGGTTACTCCCTACGTAAGAATGTTATGAGTGCCTCAAGTTACCTTTATGTCTTATGATATCTATGATTTATTCATTATTTGATGATGTATGTTAAAATGATTATGTTTTATGAGTAAAGTATGATTTCATACATGGAATAATGTTTTCATTTTGTACTTTTATATACCTTACTGAGCTTTTTATGCTCATCCCAAGTTTTTGAAATGTTTTTCACAGGTCAAGGGAAAGGTACATCATTTGAGGATAGTGTCAAGAAAGTGTCATGAAAGAATCCATGTTTTATTTTAAATATGTTTCCATTGATGGAAAAAATGTGTACAATCTTTTATGTAACCAATTTGTTTAAATGTGGAATGTAATTCATGATTTATGATCTAATTTTCTAAAACTCTAAACCTGAAAGGATCCTCAACATGTATTCTTGAAATAACTCAAGATTAAGTAAGGTTTAAGGATGGGGCCTTATAAAAATCTTTAATTGATGTTATTTTTTCTTGGATATCATGATTCTAAAGTTACTCAAGTTGTAAGGTATTTTTTTCTCACTTTTATTTCTCTAGGACACACGATTTTTACACTACTCTTTTATTTTTTATGGTGTATATACTACCCATTAATGTATTTTATGAGTATTATTTAGAAAATTTATGGGTATTTATGTATCCATTTGATGATCTCTCTTTCACGGGGTTTACCGTTCAAAAGTTACCAAATCGGTAAGGTAATTTTGTCTCAATTTTTCTTCTTTGAGGAACATGTTATATTATTCACCTATATTACTTTATGAGATGTATATAGTTTCCTTTAAAATGTTTTATCATGAAATATCCATTTTTTCATGATATTACATGTTTCATGTAATATTATTCTCTCTTCATTCAGAAATATGTATTCCTTCAAAACAATGTTTTCTAATTTTTTTTAAAAATGTTTTTAAATGATATTTTGATTATTTTCACGGAAAAGGATTTTAAAATCTTATATTATAAATTTTCAATGTTATTTTCAATGGAAAGTGTTTGATAAATTTTTTATGATTTAAAAAGTATTTTTCAAAGTAGAAAGGATATTTAGTAGAATAATTGTTTTCAATTGATCTATAAAAATTATTTTCCTTTTAAGATTATATTATTTTACATTACATATGTCTTATTAGGGATATGATTCAATTATACTATTCTTATTACTTCTAATAGTGGTTTATGTTTATTTTTATGATGTAATGATATTTGTGAAACCTATTTATTTTCCACTATTTATATTATGATTGAATGATGTTTATGAAACCCATTTCATTACATGGGTTTTGATATGATTAATGATTTATGTTCTTGTGGAACTCATATGTATGGTTTTGATTATGTGATAGGTGGGACCAATATCTCCCTCTAATTTATTGGGTAAATATTTATGTCTCATTAGGTAATGATGGTAATCATGTCGATGGGCTTGATCCACTATGGTAAGATGGACAAACCTGATCCACTATGAGAAAATAGGGAAAGTTGATCCAATTTGGGAAGATGGGAATCACGATACCTAAAAGTAAATGACTTCAATTGGGGATAGTGGTGTGTCCTGCCTACTAGGTGTAGACCCCATGAAGTGCCCTGAAAATATCTTGCAATAAATCTTTCCTTATAGGGAATGATATTACATGCTTATGTGTATAAAAAAATTCTATTTCTTATTACTATGTTACGTTCTCATGATTTGATTCATGTCTTATGAATTTACTTTATTAATTACATGAATAATTTATATGATCTTTCATATGTAGGGTATTATCTTAAAATGTTATGTTTTTGTTTTCATACCCTTATATTCATGTTGTGATTACGTATATCCCTTGTTTACCCTTACTAAGAATATGATCTCAACCCTTTCTTATGTTTCTTTTCCCCAGGATAAGAAGAAAGCTATTGAGTCTGATATGTCAAAAATAGGTCTAGTTATAAAGAAATAGGCAGAAGAATAAGTAGATGTATTATGAACAAGATGTTTATTTTTCTATGTTTCCAAAGGCACTAAAATAATATGGTCTATGGGTGTGTGTTTATGTAATGTATGAAATATTCTAAAAAAATGATTTAATATCAATGCGTGTTACAAATAAGTCATTATAACATCTAAACAATTAGGTATAACCATGGATTATAGGTGAAAAAACTCTATATGATCCTCCATGACGAGTTCCAGATAACCTAATTCTCATTTGTGATGTTAGACCTCAATTCTTTAAAATCTTCAAGTGGCATGGGATGGTACTCTGGGAAGGATAAAAGTACATATATGGTGGGATATTCCATAGATATCCTTTTAGATGGTCTGGGCTCCATGTATAGATAAATATTATCTTTTCTCACAGTGGGAGCCTTGACAAGTTCTTGTAAAACATCAGGGGTAGTCTTGACCATTATAGCCTCCTCAGCCACCCCTACTGATTCCTTGGATCCAGTCTCTACCGCTTCAGCTGTAGGATGCACATATCTAGAATATCCACCTATGTATGGGTCCCTAATTTTGGAATTACTACCATTTATATGAATGGTTAGTAATTATTATCTTGTGGCTGAAAAGGAAAAAATGGTCTTGAGAGAAATACTTATAGGATGTGTAAAGGCTGGCTAGTAGATCAAGCTATGAGATGCTCAAAATAGGTCCTACTGGTTATAGAGTATCCACAACAACCTATGCTTCAGATACCAAATTTTTCCCCATAACCAGGTGTATTGGATCTTATTAAAAGAAACAAAAAAGTTAGCATAAAGGGTTAAAACACTGGCATCTAAAATTATCCAGTAAAGGAGAAGAAGTTACCACACAATCCTTGGGGAAGTTGAGTCACTACTTCAGCAACATAAAGAATTTCAATTATGGAAGGATATCCACCCATTACTACCACATTAGAGGGAATTTCTTCACATACCCCTTGAAGGAATTAGGTCTGTATGTCCTCCCTCAGAGATTTATAATGAATCTATCAACCCTTCATGCCTACCAATCCCTGCACAAGTCAAAAGAGGACGAGTTAGCAAGTCCAAATGTTTAAAAATTGCACCAAACCCAAAAATTATATAGAATTACCTAATTGGACTCATGTTATTCTTGATCAGGGAGTCAAGGAAAGTATTAATACCCTAGGACTCCTCCTCGACCAATCTTTCCTCCTTCACTATTCCATCAACTGATCGACCCCTTGGGAGGTCACCAGGGTAGGGAATGTCCAAAAACATGCTCACCTTGTCAATCAATGGTTGTTCTATTCCACCAGAGTGGATTACATCCTTTATGCCATGCATATACCACATGGCCTCTACCTAGTGAGTTGGGAAGTTGGACTTGGTGTGGTTGAGATAGGGAAGGAAGATCCTATCCCTCCAGAGCTGTATCCACACCACTCGAGAGGATTTGAATAAAAATAATATCTCATAATTCATGAAATAATTAGGGAAGATATCATCTTTAGATACATTCATTACACAACATATGTGATTCCCTATAGACAAATAAGATTCTATCAAAACTACCACTAAAGGATTTCCCAACTCTTGAGGCCATTTTCCTTGGATCCTTGGTCTTTCTATTGTATATATTGTATAAGTTTCAACCTATGTGGTAGTAGGATACCTTGAATCAATCATCATTGATCTTCATATTTATCTACATCCTCTACCTTGATATACTCCCCCGACTGCAACACACCCCCATCCATGTGGCTGTGGGACCCTGTCTTCATAATTTTCCTAAATTTCTGAGAACCTCTATATGTCTCCAGGGTATGTGAACTCTCATATTTTCACATAATTATGGAAAAAATAAAGGGATAATTTCCTGATGAAAATAATATTCTATCCCCACTACCCTTCCACAGAAACATGAACCATATCTACTGGTGGAACATGAAATGACATTCATGAAATAATCCAGTATAAACCATTGTAATGATCCTTTAGAGACAAAAAAATAGAAAATAGACCAATACAAAGTGTAAAAATTAAAAATCACACTGTAGTCCTCCTGGGCCACTAGTAACCCACCTCAAAACACTAGGAGGTATGTTGACTACTCTTCTGTCCCTCTGGCATCATCAATAATAGTCCTGACTGGAAGGGGTTATAAATGAAATATCAACTTCTTAGATAACCCAAATCTTTCTAGAGAACCAAATTGCTCTTGATGGAGTGGGTGAATCTCACTGATATTTAGCAACAAATTCCTAAAGTTGTTGTTGGCAGGGAAGAAGGAGTTTTGATACACATACCCCCCATGTGTGTGACCAACCATACATAAAAAAATGAAATGGACCACACACATGGGAGAGGGTCTCCTCTTATTGATTTTCCTCATCACCTTGCATAGATTTCACAACAATAACACTTCCAGGTTAATGAACTACCCCATCACTAGCCTTTATTCCATGATAAATATGCTCATACCCACCCCCACATAGGAATAATGTATGGGAAGTATCCATAAAAATTGGAACACCATGATGAACCCTTCTATATAGACCTAAAGGTAGAGGAACATCACACAATATCCCCATAGGTGGAAATATATTTCCTCTAGAAGAACTTAGTAGGATTCCTCCTTCCCATGTTTCATTACCCTCAAGTATTTTTAGGGTCTCCCTAGAAGCCTCATCTTATGTTCATTTTGGAAAAAGGTGAATCATTTCTTGAATGAAACATCCTTTATCCTTGGTTTATGTCACCTTCCCCCAATACTATGTCCAAAAAATCCCTTTTTAATACTCATTATTTCTTTTGATCACCCTATAAATTCTATACATGGATTATTTCCTTATACAAATCCCCCTAGATCAAGATCCCACCAATGTGGAAATTTTCCCATAGGCTGATGTTGACATCCCCACGGTGAATAAAAAATTTATTTGTCCATGGATACCGCCTTCTCATCAGTTTGGACATGATATATAGGTGGAAAAAGACACGGAACAAAGAATTACACACCGCTTCATACAACCCCACTCTTTTTAGCTCATCCTCAGACTCATCACATGATTGGAACACATAGTATGCCTAGGCCCACTCATCCATGAAGTTTTCACCCTGGCACAGGTCCATCTCTTTAGTTTACCCATGAAGATGTCTTACCAACCCAACTTTAAAAATGGCATCGTATTGTGTAGGGAACATATATATAGCTAGATCCACCTTATTGATCACAATGATGAGATTATAGAGGGAATATGATATTATCTAAGTGTGTTACATGATGTAGTGACCCACGTGGGGACCCATTCCACATATACAATCCCAGGGAACTCTAAAAACAGTAGGAAAGGGTGTTTTGATTAGTGATTGGGATCACAACATCATCCCATAGTCCAAAACTATACTAAAACAACCTATGGTATAGTGGATAATATTTCTAATCCTCTATCTCTAGTTTCAAGAGTGTTTCATGGTCAGACATAGTTCAAAAACTCTCATCAACTAGGATATTCCTGACCATATCCAACCTCTGAGCAACATCAGTCACAACACTTTGAAAATACATCTTCAAGACTTTGAATTTTTTAAAATTTTGGTTCCTAAAGGATTGTTCATGAAGCTTCGTTATTCGTGTAATATTTTCTTCATGAATGATTACCCTCATAAAAGGTCTCGTGAATGTTTGGTTTATGGAGATGGAAAGTATTATGAGTACTAAGGTTCACTGTCATATAATTATCATGATGGTTTTGAGTTTCACAAAAATTGAGGATCAACCACTCTTTCATGAGAATCTCGCAGTCCCCCCCTAAGAACCCTTACTCTATTTATAGGATAATTATGGGATAAGTTTCATAAACTAGACTATTCCCATCATTGGATTTCACCATTTTGGCCTTAGAATTTGGCACTCCTTTTCCTTTTAAGCTCCCATTATGTGGTGGGAATTTGTTGATAATGAAAAAAATATGTTATGAGTGATTTAAAGGGGACCAAAGCCCATTCGAGATAGATATGAGCTAAAATGGGATCGAAATCCACATAAAGAGATGGATTCCTGAAATATTTATCTTTCATGAAAGAATATGATTTCTCAAATGGTATTAAATCACTGTGAAACACCATCTTATTAAATGATGACAATATTCTTCATAAACTATGTTAAGACTTATATGGTTCCTATAAATACCCTATGTAACCCACATTTAAAGGGATTATGACCTTTGAACTTCCACCAAAATCTCTCAATTCATGAAACTTCTACATTCATTTTTAGAATAACACATCTATTCCTATAGGTATCCATATTTCACAAGTGAAATCCCATGAGTCCCTATAGAAATTAAACTCATGGTTGAGATAAACTTTACAAAATATCACCCTCTCTGTGCTAGAGGAATGTACCTTAAACCACTTTGTGTTTCGAGATTCATCCATTTTTTTGAAACCATTCCTGTGGGAACCAAGATACAACCTTGAGGATATGAATCCATGTTTCATGAAATTATCATCATCATAAAAAGAACTTTCAAAACCCCACTAACCTTAATGAAAACACTTCACGACCCCCGACATGATCCCTCCTTTCATCAGATATAGCTTCATGAAAGTTGAGTGTTCATGGGCCTTGTACCTATCCAAGCTGGGTCCACTTGTTTACCAATCATATGCATGAATGGTATCATCAACTGTTGTGTTCATTACCTTTTCTCCAAGTATGGGATGGGAAGTCCCATTTCCTTTTTCTGATTGGAATATTCTCCTTAATATTAGATCCCTCAAATTCTACCTAATATGGAAAATGTTTACATGTTGTACTATCCAAAATCACCTATGTAGTGAACACATAATCCCCAATGGTGGCATCATCAAAGAAAAAATGATGCTTTTACCTTTGAATAGAGAATGTAGGATCCATATATCCTCATCTCCTCCAACCCAGAATAGAATGGGGCACTATGTGTATAATCCCCAAACCAACATCCCAGATATAAGACTTTAAAATGAATAAAACTCCCAACCTAGTCATAGGATGGTAAAATTCACAACAATGACCTCAGCACATGAAATTTAACTATAACATTACCCTATGAAACAAACATGGTATGCATAATTTTCTAAGCATAATATGTTCCCAATTTCTTGTGAATATATTATGAATAATCCCAACACCATTCCTTATTGTCTCTCAAATCATGACACTAGCATCCTTACCGCACAATGTTAAACTTTATGGACTGGTACATTCACATGAACTTAAACTGTATAGTGTAACTACATCAGTTTTGATCCTTGTATCCTTATAGTGTATACGAGACACATCCTTGAGGTTAAATCCTGATATCTCAACATCATTAATAATCCATATGTCTCCCCCTGGGAGGTGATGACCATGAAGTGTGATCATTCCCCTTAAGAACACACTCCCCACTTTTACAACCCAAATTTGAGGTCCCCACTAGACCTCAATGTTTCCATATAATTGTTTACTATATTCTTTATAATACATGAAAGTGTATATAAAAAATACCCCCACAAGACTTTAAACCAAATATTAACCTATGATCACATGCCCATAAGACATTAAACCTATTATTGCACCCCCACAAGACATTAAACCCATGACCCCACATGATGCATTAGAATATCGACCACATGTGATGAGCATGAGATTACCTAGGTTATGATCATAGGAAGCCTTATGTAATGAGAAGAAGTTTCCTAGAATGATGAGTGTTATATGTATCACATAACACATATTAAAATGTGAGTCAAACTATATTACTAGTACAAGACTCCCATTGTCACGACCCGACCCTATCCAGGCTTGAGCCGGAACTACCCCAAGCCCGCGTCCATAGGCCAGGGGCTGGCGACCAGCGCCGAAGGCACAAAAACTCGGGGAGGCCTTTGCCTAAGTACCTGGACACACACACACGCAGCACACTCAATGCAAAAGTGCAGAGTAAAAGAAAAGACAAGTAAAGAAAAGGAAAGGAAAACTGCTATATATATACCACAAAAGTGCATCAACCTCTAAACAGTACACGTAAAGTGCTGAAAAGGAAAAAAGGCAAAACACGCGCCCAACAAGAAAATGCCACAACCCGACAATAGGTAAACAAAAGAAATAGCTGATGGGTCTCCCACCTGGAACCCGGCCATAACCACCGCACACGGTCCAAGCTCCCAAGCTCCTACGTTCCACTGAAGTCACGCTCCACCTGTCCGTCGTCTGCAAGGGCACACCAAGTGCCAGAAAAGCCCAAGCAGGGGTGAGTATAAAAATACTCAGTAGGATACCCCGAAGGCTCAAGGGAGCAACAAATAAGGTACTGAAGGGTGAGCAGTAGAGCGAATAGGAAAAGTAGAGGAGTAAAACTGAAAGTGAAGTAGAACACCAGTAGAGAGTTTAGCTCAAACCAACAAAAGAAAGGAAGTAGACTCATCCAGACACAAGAAGCTGGAAACGGTGAGAAGATGAACTTCTCGTCGAATCTTCGCTACCTATATCCAGAGAGTAGAATCGTCCAACCACGAGAAGCTAGACACAGAAAGGACGTGGCATACCCCGCACGTCTTCGCCTCTCCTGGAAGGAGAGCAACCAAACCCAAGAAGTGGGTGCAGGAACATGGTATATACAAATCCATATGCTCTATCGAGAAGCCCGAACCACGTCGTAAGGGGATCTCCATCCCATAGCTCAGCCCAACAAAATGAGTCACCAACAGTCCTAGAAGAAACTTCATCATGGATTCCCAGCATCCCGCTCGTCTACCCGAACTACAAGTCAAGGGGCTCAATCACCACACCTTGACACTATCCGCTTTGGGAGGCACTGACTCGCCCGCACGGTTTTAGATCACATCACAAGAATGCGTCTCGGTGGGGAAAGTTCCCCTCGTACTTCAAAGTTATAGGGAAAGTCAAACCACACCTCGTCATTGCCCTGCGGTCGAGAGGTATCCTCAAAGTCAAGCTGTTCCAACACTGACCCGTACATCCAAGGGTCTTACTCTGGTAACCACAGAGGAAAAAGCCACAGGCTAGCCCAGTAGGAAGGACTGAGCCTGGAATGCCAACAGGTGTCCCACTGGCCAGCCCTACTGGAGGGTAATTCATAACCAGATATCGGGTGACCCACTGCCCAGCCCTGCTGGAGGGTAAACCCTAATACATCATCAGGCGAGCCACTGCCCAGCCCTGCTGGAGGGTAAACCATAATAAGATACTGGGTGACCCACTGACCAGCCCTGCGGGAGGGTAAACCATAATACATCAACAGGAGACCCACTGCACAGGATCGCTGGAGGGTAGACCTTAATACATCATCAGGCGACCCGCTGCCCAGCCCCGCTGGAGGGTAGACCTAGAACTAGATGACGGGTGACCCACTGCCTAGCCCTGCTGGAGGGTAGGCCCTAAGAGGTCATCAGGTGACCCACTGCCCAGTCTCTACTGGAGGGTAGACCCTAAGTGCGTCAGGTGACCCACTGCCCAGTCTCTGCTGGAGGGTAGACCCTAAAAGTTAGCGAGGAACCCACTACCTAGCCCTGCTCGTGGGTAATCCTGAAGAAGTCGATGAGTAACCTACTACCCAGCCCCGCTGGAGGGTAAAACTCAGAACTGCTCTGGCCATCTCTAACGAAGGGTACACCACTGTCCAACCGAACACGGAGTGGGTATCGCACAACCACCCAACTCCAGAACAACTCACCCCAAATGAGGTGCAACGTCTGCTCCATCACTGGGTGTCACTAGCACCACTACTGGACAAACCATCGAGAAAAATACCAGGGGGAGACCACTCAACCCTGCTGGTCAAACAAACGAGCACAAATCCAGGGGAAATAAACTCCACCCTGCTAGTCAAACAAACGAGCACAGAGGGACCCTCTACGCCGCGAGAGGTCCAAGTACGCGAAGTAGAACATAGCACGCACATGGGGCCTACATGATGTGTGGCCCCATGCCAACCCCAACTGAGTGCACAAACAGTCTCAGGTACAACCACACTTACCTCCAAGCGCTCCCGTATACTCCTCGAGTATACCACGTTCCAGCCCAAAGGCTATCGTGCACACGACACCCAGCGTCAACACGAAGGCGTGACGTAACAACTCCACCTCAAATGCCCAGGCACGACCAACCACATCTCGTGAATCATTTATATCACTCTCCAAAGAGTGTGCGATCACACGCCAAGGGTCCGCTACAAGCATGGTAGGATGAACCACCACCGAAGAACCTTTCATGCTTCCACTTTTAACAAGATCGCGCAACAAACTCCGCACAACCAAGCGGATCGCACCATTGTAATCCTCGCGTAAAAACTCATGAGATCGACTACTTACTCGCCTCCAACGGATATCCGACGAAAAAGTCACCAACACCACCTCACGCCCGAACGACGTCCTGTGATCCCAATCCTCGGCCCCGAAAACTGTTGGGTGCATTGCACCATTGCGATTCCCTCGGGAAAACACGTCAAAAGCACTACTCACATGAGTGCAATGAATATCCGGAGAAAAAAGTGCATCCTGGCGCACCACACACGAGCGGTGCCACATGGGACCTGCATCCCGGTCCCGAAACTCAACGAACGGATCGCACCGTTGTGATCCTCTTGAAAAAGTACACGAAATGGACTATTCACTTTTCTAAAACGGTCGCCCGGTGATAAAGATGGAAAATCACTGTCGATGCCCAAAAGGCCCTCGTGGGCCCCACACCATCATGCCGAATTAGGGTGGGCGGATTTCACCATTGCAATCCCCTCGAAAAAACATCCAGAATCGACTGCTCGCACGCCCCGAACGGACACCCGGTGAGAAAGGCGTGAAACGCTACACGCAGCTCGAAAGACGGGCTATGGGGCCCATGCCTCAAATCCAGTCTCAACACCTGAAACTGCCTTGGAAACCTCCGCCTCAGTGCTAGGGGTGCTACATCGCTGACGGCGCTCAAAACGGATGTCAGATGCGTCCACGCCGCCCAAAACAAGTTCCCCCGGAAAAAAACGACAAACCCCTCGACGTACGTGTCGCGCCACCGAGGCCCCTCGTTTTGGGAATTAAAAATTCCTGAAACCATCTCAAAGAGTTTCCCTAGACTCAAGGTCCGCGCTGCCGCTAACGGCGCGCAAAACGGACGCCTATAGCCAAAACTACGGGCGTCGGAAATTCCAAAAGGGGGGGGGGGACTCCCTTGGGCCGGATCGGCCCGGTCCGGCCGGTCCGCCCACAGCCGGCCCGCGGCCCGGCCGCGGGTTTGGTTCAAGCCGCCACGGCCAGGTGGCTATGGCCCACCGCCACCGACCGGCCTTAACGGCCGGTCCGCCCTTTTTCCGCAGCAACCCACGTCGCGCGGGTCCCGGTCGCCGCACGTTGGGTCGCGCACCTCGCGGCCCCCGTCCCTCCTCGTGCTACGCCGACGCCGCCCGACCGCAGCCCGCCGCCACGGCGTCTCGGCCTGCCGCCGCGTCGCCTGCCTGAAGCCGCCCGTGCCGCCGGAGCCACCGCCTGAAGCCGACGAGCCCGAGCCACGCCACCCACCTGAGGACGCCGCCGCCGCCAGCCGAAGCCCCTGCCGCTGCCGGGACCCGTCGAAAAACACCCCAAAAACCCCGAATTCTCGCAACCTTCGGCGAACCCCTGCGGGCTTCTCCGAACTTGGATTTCAAATCCGAGACAAGTGTTGGAAAGGATATAAAATCTACTACGCGTTCATTGGATTCGCACGACGTTTAAGCAGCAATTTGATGCATCAAATTGGAATCAAAGTAGGTTCGAGGATTAAAACAAAACGTTAAACAAGATCCTACATGCAGGGGAGTTGCCCGAAGCTTCACGGGCGATCCGCCGGAGCCACGCCTTTCCGGAGCTGTCTCGCCGGAGGAGGAGCGGGAGAGGGAGAAGTGGGGCTGCCTTAGTGGGGGGGGGGGGGTGTTTTTCCAGGGGAGAGCAAGGGAGGGGAGGAAGGAGGGTTTAAAAAAAAATAAAAGAAATTTTAATTAATTAAACCCAAAATTTTCCCCACATCCGAAACCTTTGGCGAGGTCAAAATTAAACCTACCCTAGGGTAAAAACCACATCGCGACCACAACAGTGGTCTCATAATTTTAATCCGAGACCCCGTTCAAAATTTATTAGACTCAACGCCCGAGGGCGCCAAATTATGAAAATGCCCCTGGGGCCATTTTTCACAGACGGGCCGCGCTCGAAAAAATTACACCCCTCCTAGGGTAAAAGGCACGCTCTGAACTCAACGGTGCCCTCAGTGTTCCAATCCAAGACACCGTTTAAGAGATACTCGAGTTTCAACACTAAACGAATTAATTAATTATTTAATTAATTAATCAGTTTAACGTTCCAGAAGCAGGCGAGGGGTCCAAACATCCCGTGCTGAAAAGTTTTATGTCGTTCCTAGGGTAAAAACCCCATTAAGAACCCATCCGTACACTTGGATCTCTGATCTGAATCTCCGTTTAGGAGTTATCCCATTTATCTATCATTTCCAGTGTGAACGCACTGAGAATTTAATTCTGGCCACTCCGGGGCTCAGAATCGCACGCCGTCTGAAGGCACTGCTCTGGAATATTATCAAGAATATTCCAAAGCCTTTCTCAGAAATAACCGGGTTCTTACATCATTCCCTCCTTCAATATTTTCATCCCCAAAAAGCAAAACTAGGGAGCAACATAGGGTACTAAGCCCACACCTGGCTTTCCCATACCCAGAATAACCCACGCACAGCTCTGCGTCACTACACACGGACCAAAGGATTTATCCGTTCACCCAAGGACGACCCTTGCCGATGTCGTGTTCCCACTTCAGACTTTGGGGTTAGGGCAAGGCGGTAGGGAACCTCACCATCCCTTTGCACAGTTTCAAACGGCCCGAAGGCTCTCGAGGGTAGCTCACCTCCTCGAACGAACCTCTACGTCGCATGCCGCGACTGGAATCACCGCCTGCACCTGAAACAAGGCTCGGTGATTCCCTCCTTCAGAATATCCACATGGTGAATCAGCCAAGGATATTTGGTCATGATAGGTTCCACAGTCGATGCTCTCTTACATGCTCAAAAGGCGAAGGAGTCAACACCATCGACTAAAGGAAAAGGTCTCATGCCTTTTTCCTTACCAACACAGGGTTACACCCGATGCCCTGCGTCACCCTGGTAACAACTCAAACAAGGAGCAGGGAGAAAATCCTTTCACACACAGATCCTAACAATTCCACTGCAAAAAAATAGAAGAGTCGCAAGGGGTACCTCTCACCATCCCATGCTCTGCAGGATCATAGACATCCAAAGCTCGCGACTGTCCGTGGTCCCAACCATCAGCTCTCGGATCCTGACATGGACCGCCTAGTGGTGATGGAGAGATCTCGTAAAGTCGTACCCCTCTACTAGCTCCTCCCACTCTTTTGCTATCACCACCTCTCTGGGTACTACTTTAATCACGGCGCTGCCTCTGCCATGGTGGTGCACCTGCTGCCTGCCCGAAGCTCTCAGCAACTCGGGGCGGGCAGTCTCGTGCCAAGTGACCTCGCCCGTCATAAGCATAGCACCGACTCTCTCCGGGATGCACTGGTGCCATCCGGCACCACTGTGGTGTACAACCATGCCCCTGAGTCCGGTTGTCAGAAAGCCACCGGTGTCGAGGTTCTGCTTGCCGACGCCCACTAGCCGCGACAGACGTCTCGGCTCCGACGTGCCTACTGCCACCACCAACACTAGAACGTGACAGGAAGACCACTATCACCAGCGCCTGCTCTATCACCCCAGCATATGTGGAAATTACCAAGGGTTCTATGACAGTACGAATCTCTCGGTGGAGACCCTGCTCAAACTTCCGCACTCGGAAGTTGTCTTCATGGACAAAGTCCGGGTAAAAGCGTGCACGGTCTGCAAAACTAGCCGCGTACTCGGCCACCATCATCCCACCCTGCCAAAACTGCAGGTGATCCTGAATCCTAATGGAGTGCATGTAGGAGGGGAAAACTCTTCATGAAACAGCAATTGGAAGTCGTCCCACGAAAGTGACGACTCGTCAAGAAGCAGAGTCACCAGACTCCACCAACGCCGAGCTGCTCCACGAAAAAGGGTGGCTGCCAAAGCCACTCTCTGACTTGTCGGCGTCTGTACAAGCCTGAAAAGGCTAACCACTGTCTCTAGCCAAACCTCTGCTGCCTGAGGGTCTGGCTCACCACTGAACCTCAGCGGTCCCTGCCGCTGGATCTCACGGAGCGCGCTCAACCTGCACTCAAGCTCAGCCTGCTCTGCTGAAACTGCCTGCTGCTCAACAGGTGGGGGTGCTCTTACCGGCCCACTCGGAGAAAGGGGCTCGCATGATGGGTCCTGGACTGTGGCCTCGTAGCTCACAGGGTCGTCGTCATGAACTAAAGCTAATATCCTGGCTGGCTGTCTTCGCGGAGACATCCTGATTATTATTAAGGAGTGTCGTGGTCAGATGAGCATATATGTATATACCAATATCAATGATGGGGAGCTGACTCAAGAAGGATAGTCAAAGACTCAATCCTATGTGATGCACAAACAAATTTTCCCTGCAACACGTGTCTCAGCATGCCGATTCGACAAGCGGGTTATCAAGGTCCTGGTGAATGGATACGTCGGTCGCCGCACCATCATTGGAATCCCCGGCCTGAGAGCTGCTCTCAAGACACATTAACACTGTTTCCCTATATCCCAACCAATTCCTTTTATTTTAGGGACGCCCGAAAAACGTCCCTAGGAACGAACCACCTTTGATACCACTCTGTCACGACCCGACCCAATCCGAGCTCGAGCCGCAACTACCCCAAGCCCGCCTCCATAGGCCAGGGGCTGGCGACCAGCGCCAAAGGCACAACAACTCAGGGAGGCATTTTCCTAAGTACCTGGACACACACACACATAGCACACTAAATGCAAAAGTGCAAAGTAAAAGAAAAGACAAGTAAAGAAAAGGAAAGGGAAAATGCTATATATATACCACAAAAGTGAATCGACCTCTAAACAGTACAAGTGAAGTGCTAAAAAGGAAAAAGGGTCAAAACACGTGCCCAACCAGAAAAATGCCACAACCTGACAATAGGTAAACAAAAGAAATAGCTGACGGGTCTCCCACCTGGAACCCGACCACGAACACCGCACACGGTCCAAGATCCCAAGCTCCTACGCTCCACTGAAGTCACGCGCCACCTGTCCGTCGTCTGCAAGGGGACACCAAGTGTGGGAAAATCCCAAGCAGGGGTGAGTATAAAAATACTCAGTAGGATACCCCGAAGTCTCGAGGGAGCAACAAAGGAGGTACCGAAGGGTGAGCAGTAGAGAGAACAGGAAAGGTAGAGGAGTACAACTGAAAGTGAAGTAGAATACCAGTAGAGAGTCCAACTCAACCCAACAAAAGAAATGAAGTAGACTCATCCAGACACAAGAAGCTGGAAACGGTGAGAAGATGAACTTCTCGTCGAGTCTTCGCTACCTATAGCCGGAGAGTAGACTCATCCAACCATGAGAAGCTAGACACGGAAAGCATGTGGCATACCCCGCGCGTCTTCGCCTCTTCTAGAAGGAGAGCAATCAAACCCAAGAAGTGGGTGCACGAATATGGTATATACAAATCCATATGCTCTGTCAAGAAGCCCGAACCACGTCATAAGGGGATCTCCGTCCCATAGCTCAGCCCAAAAAAATGAGTCGCCAATAGTCCTAGAAGAAACTTCAACATGGATTCCCAACATCCCGCACGTCTGCCCCGAACTACAAGTCAAGGGGCTCAATCACCGCACCTTGACACTATCCGCTTCGGGCCGCACTGACTCGCCCGCACGGTTTTAGATCGCGTCACAAGAACGCGTCTCGGTGGGGAAAGTGCCCCTCATACTTGAGAGTTCTAGGGAAAGTCAAACCACACCTCATCACTGCCTTGCAGTCGAGAGGTCTCCTCAAAGTCAAGATGTTCCAACACTGACCCGTACATCCAAGGGTCCTACTCCGGTAACCACGGAGGAAAAAGCCACAGGCTAGCCTAGTAGGAAGGACTGAGCCTGGAATGGCAATAGGTGTCCCACTGCCCAGGCCTGCGGGAGGGTAATTCATAACCAGATATCGGGTGACGCACTTCCCAGCCCTGCTGGAGGGTAAACCCTAATACATCATCAGGTGACCCACTGCCCAGCCCCGCTGGAGGGTAAACCATAATAAGATACTGGGTGACCCACTGCCCAGCCCTGCTGGAGGGTAAACCACAATACATCAACAGGCGACCCACTGCCCATCCTCGCTGGAGGGTAGACCTTAATACATCATCAGGCGACCCACTTCCCAGCCCCGCTGGAGGGTAGACCTGGAACTAGATGGCAGGCAACCCACTGCCCACCCCTACTGGAGGGTAGGCCCTAAGAGGTCGTCGGGTGACACACTACCCAATATCTGCTGGAGGGTAGAACTTAAGTGCGTCGGGTGACCCACTGCCCAGTCTCTTCTGGAGGGTAGACCCTAAAAGTCAGCGAGCAACCCACTACCTAGCCCTGCTGGAGGGTAAACCCAAAGAAGTCGATGAGTAACCCACTGCCCAGCCCTCTGGAGGGTAAAACTCAGAACTGCTCTGGCCATCTCTACCGAAGGGTACACCACTGGCCAACCGAACACGGAGTGGGTATCGCGCAACCACCCAACTCCAGAACAACTCCCCCCAAATGAGGTGCCACGTCTGCTCCATCACTGGGTGTCACTAGCACCGCTACCGGCCAAACCATCAAGAAAAATACCAGGGGGAGACCACTCAACACTGCTGGTCAAACAAACGAGCACAAAGCCAGGGGAAATAAACTCCACCATGCGAGTCAAACAAACGAGCACAGAGGGACCCTCTACGCCGCGAGAGGTCCACGTACGCGAAGCAGAACACAACATGCACATGGGGCCTACACGACGTGTGGCCCCACGTCCACCCCAACTGAGTGCACAAACAGTCTCAGGTACAATCCACACTAACTCCAAGCACTCCCGTATACTCCCCGAGTATACCATGTTCCACCCCAAAGGCTATCGTGCACACGACACCCAGCATTAACGCGAAGGCGTGACGTAACAACTCCACCTCAAAGGCCTAGGAACAACCAACCATATCTCGTGAATCATTTATATCACTCTCCAAAGAGTGCGCGATCACACGCCAAGGGTCCGCTACAAGCATGGTAGAACAAACCACCACCGGAGCACCTTTCATGCTTCCACTTTTAACAAGATCGCGCAAGAGGCTCCCCACCACCAAGAGGATCACACCATTGTAATCCTCACAGAAAAACATGTGAGATCGACTACTTACTCACCTCCAACGGATATCCGACGAAAAAGTCACCAACACCGCCTCACGCCCGAACGACGTCCCGTGATCCCGAGCCTCGGCCCTGAAAATAGTCGGGCGCATCACACCATTGTGATCCCCTCGGGAAAAAACGTCAAAAGCACTACTCACATGAGTGCAATGAATATCCAGAGAAAAAGGTGCATCCCGGCGCACCGCACACGAGCGGTGCCATGTGGGACCTGCATCCCGGTCCCGAAACTCAACGAACGGATCTCACCATTGCGATCCTCTCGAAAAAGTACATGAAATGGACTATTCACTTGTCCAAAACGGTTGCCCGGTGATAAAGATGGAAAATCATCATTGACGCCCAAACGACCCTCATGGGCCCCGCACCATCGTGCCAAATTAGGGTGGGCATATTGCACCATTATAATCCCCTCGAAAAAACATCTAGAATCGACTGCTCGCACGCCCCGAATGGACACCCAGTGAGAATGGCGTGAAACGCTGCACGCAGCTCGAAAGACGGGCTATGGGGCCCACACCTCAAATCCATTATCAATGCCCGAAACTGCCTTGGAAGCCTTCGCCTCAGTTCCAGGGGCGCTACGCCGCTGACGGCGCTCAAAACGGACGTCGGATGCGTCCGCGCCACCCAAAACAAGTTTCCCCGAAAAAAAAAACGACAAACCCCTCGACGTACATGTCGTGCCACTGAGGCCCATCATTTTAGGAATTATAAATTCCCAAAACTGTCTCAAAGCGTTCCCCTTGACACAAGGTCCGTGCTGCCACTGACGGCGCCCAAAACAGACGCCCGTAGCGAAACCTACGGGCGTCGGAAATTCCAAAAGGGGGGGGGACTCCCTTGGGCCGGACCGGCCAGGTCCGGCTGGTCCGCCCACAGCCAGACCGCGGCCGGACCGCGGGTCCGGTTCAAGCCACCGCGGCCAGATGGCCACAACCCACCGCCACTGACTGGCCTTGATGGACAGTCTGCCCTTTTTCCGCAGTGACCCGCTTCACGCGGATCGCGGTCGCCGCACGCGGGGTCGCTCACCCCGCAGCCCCCGTCCCTCCTCGCACTACGCCGACGCCACCCGACCGCAGCCCGCCGCCATGGTGCCTCAGACTGCCGCCGCGTCACCCGCCTGAAGCCGCCCGCGCCGTTGGAGCCACCACCTGAAGCCGACGAGCCCGAGCCGCGCCACCCGCCTGAGGACGCCGCTGCCGCCAGCCGAAGCCCCTGCCGCCGTCGGGACCCGCCGGAAAACACCCCCAAAACCCCTAATTCCCGCAACCTTCGGCGAACCCCTACGGGCTTCTCCGAACTCGGATTTCAAATCTGAGACAAGCGTTGTAAAGGGGATAAAATCTACTATGTGGTAATTGGATTCTCTCAACGTTTAAGTAGCAATTCGATGCATCAAATTGGAATCAAAGTAGGTTCGGGGATTAAAATGAAACGTTAAACAAGATCTTACCTGCAGGGGCGTTGCCCAAAGCTTCACGGGTGATCCGCCGGAGCAGCTCCTTGCCAGAGCTGTTTCGCCGGAGGAGGGGGAGAGGGAGAAGAGGGGCTGCCTTAGGGGGAGGGGTGTTTCTCTAGGGGAGAGAAAGGGAGGGGAGGAAGGAGGGTTTAAAAAAATAAAAGAAATTTTAATTAATTAAACCCATAATTTTCCCCGCATCCGAAACCTTTGGAGAGGTCAAAATTAAACCTCCCCTAGGGTAAACACCACCTCCCGAGCACAACTGTGGTCTCAGAATTTTAATCCGAAACCCCATTCAAAAGTTATTAAACTCAACGCCCGAGGGCGCCAAATTATGAAAACGCCCCTGGGGCCATGTTTCATAGACGGGCCGCACCCGAAAAACTTACACCCCTCCTAGGGTAAACAACACTCTCCAAACTCAATGGTGCCCTCAGTTTTCCAATCCAAGCCACCGTTTAAGAGATACTCAAGTTTCAACACTAAACGAATTAATTAATTAATTAATTAATCCGTTTAACGTTCCAGAAGCGGGCGAGGGGTCCAAACGTCCCGCGCCGAAAAGTCTTATGTCGTTCCTAGGGTAAACACCCCATTACGAACCCATCCGTACACTCGGATCTCTGATCTAAATATCCATTTAGGAGTTATCCCATTTATCTAGCATTTCCAGTGTGAACACACTGAAAATTTAATTCTGGCCACTCCGGGGCTCAGAATCGCACGCCGTCTGAAGGCACTGCTCTGGAATATTATCAAGAATATTACAAAGTCTTTATCAGAAAAAACCGGGTTCTTACACCCACGATAATGAGCCTTGGATTCCTTATTTTTCTCAAGTAAGTTGCCTCATAATGATAACATGATTACTTGGGGTTCACACCCAAGATTCGTCATACATGAACTCCAAAAAAGGAATAATTTTACAGATTCCCAACAAACCCAACATTCATAAATTCTTAGACATGAAAAACATCATCATTATATTTTACCATAGGTATCCACCCTATCATGATAACTATAAATGTAATTAATTGGTTTTCCATTCAATATGGAACCAAGAACAAGATTCATGAACATGTATCAAATATATGAGGGATGCTCGAACTAAGAAACAACCTCGAATGAGGAATCCCTAGAAGGAGGAGATGACATCCCATCAACCCGTTTTGATCAATGAGCCAGCATAACTAATAATGGTGGTAGTGGACACCCACATTTAGAAAGAGGGAATGCATGGAACCACATTATAGGGGCCATGATTAGTCTATGAATGTATAACTCCTCAGATAAGAGAGGAACACCCAATGTTTACCCCAACCGAAGAGTTAGAAAAAACCCATTGCGGGCTCAACCATATATTTTCATCCCATCACATCCTCATCTAAATCCCAGTGATGGGATCCCATTAATTTATTTTAGATCTTTCCTCTTACCCCTTTTACAAGATACCTCTATTTAAGGTTTTCTATACTAGAATTGGGCCCTCAATTCATGTCATGTTTACCTCTCCCTTATTACTATATAGAATCCATTGAATTTGTGTCAAATATATATGACCTTAAACTTTATACATTATTGGTAAAAGATGTATGAAATTATACTTCAACCCTTAGCAGTCAAAATTTTGTGAAATTAAACTAACAGAGTTACAAAGTCTTGTTAGGGTGAAACCACCAAAAGGGTGGCCTGAGAAAAATTCAAGTTTTCTCTCACTTAGATTTACCTTTCAAGGAATTTGAAAAAGTTAAAGTGTAAAATAAAAAATGTTCAAATATTTTAAGGAAAAAAACATGGACTTAGAAAAATAAAAGATATGATCATGGAAAAAACTATTATATGAAAAAGTTAGAGTAGATATTCTTACTCAAATTATGTGAGCATATATTGTTCCATGATTATATTTTCTGTAAAAATGAGTACACTTCTTCACATTGAGCAGACCCTCCCTTTAAAATAATCACGAACAAAAGAAATTTCATGCCATATACCTTCAATCAGAGAATGTTTTGGTGGAGTAGACTATAGGGTGCTCGAACACTTCTTTAATGAACTGATCTATATGAAACTATTTCATACCTTTTATGTTTTAATCACCACCAACCTACAAACTTGAGTCAATATTATCCTATTGGAATTTCAAAACATTGGGTGTATCCTCTCTGTTCCATGTTTTGTAGTAACAATTAACAATGGTATTTGATTATAAAAATTTCTCCACTAATTAGTAGTGATATATATACTACATCTCTAGAACACCAACCTGAGGAATGTTTTTTTCCTGATGGATAGATCCTCTAACCCCATGCGCTACTTCTTGATGGTGTTGTGATAATGTCTCCATTACCAATTGATACTTATTTCCCCACATTTCCATTCCCTAGTGACTCATAAATTATTATGTTAGGATTCAAAAATTCCATAACCCAATTATTTAATTGGATTAAAAGTACCCTTGATGTTACACACTTTTTCATCATGCCCATTATCAATGGAAGTTTATGAAATCTTATTCTTGTACCCTTCCATATTTGGGAATCCATTTTTTATGAAGAATAAAATTCAATGAGGATAGATAATCCCCTTAACACCCAAATCCTTTTTTTGAGATTCTCCACTTTGAAAATACTCATTTGGTATATAGTCATTGGTTTATTAATTTTAACTACATGACTTAAAATCCATTCTATATAAATTTAAACAACTTGGAAATGGGCCTTATTTCATGACTGTAAACTACATGAAATGATTTTTTATCCTACAAGTCATTAAAATAATTAAGGTATTCTATTATATATAATTGGATTCCATTATGTATGAGCCAAATCTATAAAAGATATCATATTTTATGTGTTTCCAAATTAACATTTGTTCTTCTCCAACACACCTAGGCTATGATTAATCATTTTATTTTCTCGCACATATGAGAATGATCAATATAGAGACCCCGTATTCAGAACTATGTATGGACTGATTCATATTTATTTCATGATACATAGTGGTATCCAAAGAATAAATTTCTAACCTAATTATATGTTTCACCCCAATAAAACTCTTATTTTATCATGATGCATGATAATTTTTCAATTCATATTGGATTCTCACCACTCACTCAACACTAAGATAAAGCCATCAATTTCACGCAATCCATATATAATTTTTTTCCTATATAGAGGAAGTCATCATATGAACCTAAACAATATAAAATCTATATTCTAGTTGACTAATGTTAGACTATATGATATTCATTCCACCCCATATAACCCTTAAACACCTTGGGGGGGGGGGGTTACTTTACATGACCTAATTTTCTTAAATATGGACTAGATCTATATAAGAGTCAATTGATGTATGGTTCCTTATAAATAAATCTTAAATAAGTTATAATACGTCTATCATACTCAAGTACTACGTTCTATTTTCTTGGAACTCTCATATAGATCAGGTTCTTTAAGGACCCTTCATTTGGATGAATCCATTCCCTCATTTCTTAGTATATGAGAATGATCTATGAAAAGGGTCCCACTTCTAATTACTATTCATGACTTGATTCTTATTATCACATGATATGTAGTGATATCTATGTTTCTAATCTTGTATCTATCTATAAAATTTTATTTTATCCAAAATCTCAAAATGTATAGTCTTCATTCGTGTTGGGTTTTATATATCGATCATACATTGAGAAATTATATACAGAAACTCAGAACCCTATCTTTGGTACTAGTTTGGGGATTACTCTAGTTCTGAACTTGAGCCAAAATAAAAAATTCCCCTCATAAGAAATATGGGTGGCATGTTTACTATTTCCACAAGATACATAATGAAGCTTTGGTAACTCATTTTAAGACTAGGAATAAATACCATTCCCAATTCTACCCTAACAACAAGAACTTTTAAAATTCCTGATGGGTTTTATCTTTTCTTTCATCACCCAGGAACCCATGCATACATGTCATGTATATGAAAAAGATATTTGCAGATAATCATCACCCATATCTATCTGTGACTTGATTCTTATTATTTCAAGATACATAATGTCATATGAACCATATATATTGAACCCATTCATAAATCATCATCCACAAAAACTCCCATTTTACATTACATAATAATATATCCTTGGTTAGTTCTATATTGGATTTTTTCAATTAATATTTAAAACCCTAATCCCATATACCACACATCATAACTTTGGTATTTGAATCACTAAAAAACTTTTGTAGTAATTGGTAATGAGTGTATCTGATTCCAAAATAACACTTATTATTATTAATGATATAAATTCCAAAATTTATAACTAATAACCAGATGATTAATTTCATCCTTAATTGGAGGTCTTCTTACCCCATGTTCCCTTGAAGACAATTTCATAAATAAGATTCTGGGTGTAGCGGATGTTTCATATGGGGCATGACCATATTTTTTTTGTTGTGATGGATGATTAATTTGAAATTTACATGAAAATAAATTCCATGATAAACAAAATTCAATCAGAAAATATATAAAATGGATAAACACTGGAACCAAATTATAAGATAATCACATATTATTTATAATTAATTTAATAAATTAATAATTACATTGTATGAAATTATTTCTTCATTGATGGATATGAAAATTTCTCTACTTCATAGAATTTTTTCATTATAGGAATAAAAAATATATTCCATCCATTGGTGATCCACACATATTCCATGAACCTCCAAATGCCGTCATAGGAATCTCTGAGTTCTAGCATGAAAAATCATAACACTTTAATTATTCACCTTTGAGTTCCCCAAGAACTGCTTTAAGGAAGGGTTCTATTTGATCTCTATTGAATTGAGAGTGGCAGTGGAGGATAATCACTTTTTGTTATTGAGATCATTATTTTAGAGGAAGATCACTAGGGATTTGAGAGGATTCTCTCTAGATTTTGTTGTACACAACCCAAATGAACTGCCTCTCTTAAGAAAATAATATAATTGGGTTTATATATCTCTAGGTTTTGAAAATAATAATCGCACATTCACTCTTTATTATTTAGGTAATCCATGCGTAACCCCATTTATATAATAATAATAATATTAATATTTATTAACATGTGATAAAAGTTAAAATTAAATTAAATATTATTTAATCAAATAATATTCAATATATATATTATTTCTCAATGGAATATTACACTTAGTCATACAATCTATAATATTTATAAGGATTGGATTAATCACTACTTATTTAATAAACAAATACCACTAAATTATTCATAAATAAATAAATAAATATTATATTCAGTAAATAGAAAATAAATATTTATTAAATATTCTGATCATATAATATTCTCTTAAATAACTAGTGATGGAATATATGTGATCAATAAAAAATGAATAGTTATTAAAACACATGTTGGAATAATATTAATTCAACTTGTTAAATAATAAATAATAATATATTATTTAACTATGATTATGGATACACTTATTGTGTGAACCTTTATGCCTCTTTCTTAATGGAATTTGAAAAAAAAGTCTAAATTCCATGGTTAACATATAGATACATGCCAAGGAACACATAGAGAATGAATTCAATTCCTTAATAATAAAATACCTCATACATATGATTACTGCATAATGTAATCCCATTATCATGATATTTATAATCAAGAAGGTTTTATGCTAGTTCCATGAACCTATGTTCTTGATGTCTATTTATTTTAATTTCAAGAAATCAAAAATTACAATAGAACACCAAGGACACGGTTTTATTTAGGCTATATAATATCCATTAAAGGGCCTGCGATATCAAATTTTGTTAAAGAAAATAAAGGAAAAATATTTTCTCACATTATTCATTAATGAAATATTATTTATGACTCACCCAATGTATCTTACATCACCGTGAATGTATGGTATCACATTTTTCATCAATACCAAAATTTAAATGACTTATAATACCAATTAATAATAATACTAAAGTCTAAGGATCATAAAACCCATTCAAAGATAGTAACATCCAATGAAACTTGTAAATGTGGATTTCCTACTAGCGTATCTTGTTCTCATAACATCCTACATTGGATATTACCAAGGATGTGTACCATGAGAAGGTGCATCAAAGTCTTACGAGTCTCCAACCTTGAAATCCTTTATCATTTCCCCCCCAAATTATTTCATATGGGTATATAATAGATATTTAATAATACTATTGTGGAACTTCTCAGTTCTCATTATAGCAGGGAACTACTATGACATTTCAGTGTGATAGCTACTCTTAGGACATTATCATATACAATGTTATGAATGAGAATAATCATGATATGATAATAAGTTTATTAATATTAAAAATAATGAATATATTTCATCATAAAGAACACTGAAGTTGGTTCTAGGGCACCAAATCCAAAAAAATTCCAATTTCAGTAGAGCCAATTGGTAATAACGTTCAGTATTCTAGATCTCACATGATACTCATGATTCTACCATGAGAAGACTATATTCAAGGGCCCCCATTTTATCTTTTATGGGAACTTTTCTTACTATAACTTCAAATCTATAAGAATAATACCTCATGAGGTGATACTTCTAGTGTATGTTCATTATTCATCAGTGTTACCTTGGATCTTTGGTAAGAGCCACCATTATAGTACTATCACAATGAAATGTGATAGGGTATTTAATTTCAGGTACCACATCAAGATCTTGGACAAAGTTTCATATCCAAATAGATTCCTTGGCTTTATCAGAAGCCTCTATATAATCAAACTCCACTTTATAATCAGTGACAACTAATTTCTTTGAACTCTTCAAGATCGTAGATCCTTCATTGATATAGAAAGATTATCTTGAATACGACTTCAAATCATTCTAATTTGTTTTGGAAAACTAGCATTAGTATAACCCCTAATGACCATCTCCTTGTCTCCTCTACACACAAGGAACATATCTTTAGTTCTTATTATATTTAAGGATATCCTTAATAACAAACAATTTTTTTTATCTTGGATCATCTTGATATATTCCTACTATTCTCAATGAGTGGGCAACATCAAATCAAGTACATAATATGGAATACATTATTGATCCTATATTATAAGCATATGGAATCTTACTTGGTTCTCTTTTTGTTTCTAAGGAAACATTTTCTTAGACATATGTAAACCATGTGACAATGGAACTATACCCATCCTAGATTACTTCATAGTAAATCACTTTAGTATTTGGTTAATGAATGTACTTTGACTGAGTCTAAGAGGCCTCTTGGATCCATCACAGATGATCTTGATCCCTATAATATATGATTCTTAACCTAAGTAATTCATGGATAAACACCCGTTTGAACAGTCCTTAAGAGACTGTAAGATGGGTATGCCATTTACAATAAGTAATATGTCATCAACACATTCTAATAAGATAACAAACACATTTCCACTAAAACACTGGTAAACACATGGCTCATATTAATTATTAATGAAACTAAATTCTTTTATAACTTCATCAAATATAATGTTCAATGAACTAGATTCTTTCTTATATCCATAAATAGATCTATAAAACTTGAAAATATTTTTAGTATCACCTAGAGTCACAAACCAATTTGGTTATGTCTTGTAATCATCTTCTTGAAGGTTCCCATTAAGTAATTTTGTTTTGAAATCCATCTACCAAATTTCATAGTCATGGTAATTTTCTATATCATGTAGAATTATGATGGATTTAAACATGGAAACTAGTGGATTGGACTCATCATAGTCAATTCATTGACACTTTTTGAACCCTTTATCCAATAGCCTTTAGAGGTATTTACTTTAATTTTCATGTCTATTTTTCTCTCGAATACACATTTTCACCCTATGGGATTTATATCACCTATAACGTCGACCAGAACCCAAACTTGGTTCTGATACATGGAATTCATTTTAGAATTCAGGTCTTCTTTCCATCTTGTAGCTACCATTCTCTCTACTGCATATTTTTTTGGAGTGCGGTTCATCATTTTCAACCAAAAATGAGTCACAATATTTAGTGACTAGAAAACCATATCTCTCTGGTTCTCTTTCCTCTCTAGTGATCCTATGTAGTACTTGTGTTTTAGGAACTAATTCTTCTATAGAAACCTATGGAATATGTTCCTGTACCAACTCTTATATATCTTGAGCATCAACTTCATCAATTTCAATATTGATCACATTATACTTTTTAAGGATGTTCTCCCATTAATAAATTTGTATTGTCTAGTCACAATCACTTTCTTGTCTAAGGGTTTTTGTAGGTAGTTCCATTTTTTTCCTTAGGATACTCTATTAAGATACACTTTGTGCCTTGGTGTGATATTTTTTTACTTGATATGTCCTTAAAAAATACTTTCAACCCCATACAAGTGTATAAGATAAAGGGATTATTTTCACTCCATAAATTAAATGGAATTCTGTTTTCATCTTTAGTTGGTAGTATGTTTAGTGTGTATACCGAAATTTTAAATGCATATCAATAAAAGGATAATAGAATATCTTCATGAATCATAAAAAAACGTACAATGTATAATAAGGTACAATTCTTCCTTTTAATAAACTATTCTATTATGGTGTTTAAGATAGAGTGAGTTTAGATAACATCCCAAAATCCCATAAAAATTGATAAACTGTTGGTTAAGATATTCACCACCTTGATCCAATAAAATATTCTTTATCTTATTTTCATGTTGATTCGCTAATTGATTATTTAATTCTTTTAATTTCATAAATTAATTGGGATTATACCTCATCAAGTGTCATAGCCATATTTATTCAATTCATTAGTAATAGTTATAGAGTAATAATACCTTCCTCTAGGTTCTACTGAAAATGGTTCATATACATCAGTGTATACCAATCCTAAACTCTATGTGTCCCTTTCACCCATTCCTATGAATAGTGGTTTGTTCATTTTTTCATGTAAAGAAGCATTCCATCTTATAAGTGGTTTTAGATAAAAAGTATCAAAATAACTATCTTGATAGAGCTTTGTCAAACGCTTCTCACTTACATGACCAAGACAGTGATGCCATAGCTGGGTGTTACATGAGTCATGATAACATGATTTTTCTCTATTTTGACATTAGATATTCATAATTTCATATATAAAGACCATTATTTAAATATTCCATCACATTAAATATTCCATCTTTTAAAAAAGAAATATCTTTTATTTCCAAATTTAAAAATAAAACCATATGCATATAAGAATTTTCTTGAAATTATGTTCTTTGTTAAAGTTAGTACATAGTAAAAATAACTTAAAACCAATATTATTCATGTTAGAAATTAAATGTTGTAGTCACAAATGGCTAAATCATCTATCCTCACACTATTGGTAGATTTTAAATCCACATCTCCTCTAGAAATCATTCATAATATACTTGGTTCTTGAATTTGGATACATATGTTAGAACCACAAGCTATATCTAATACCCAATGTGTAGATATTGAAATATTACAATTAATAATGAACACACCCTTAGATTCACCTTACTTTTGTGGATAGTTCTTCCTCCAGTGGGATTTTCTTCCACATGAAATACTACTTCCCTTTATTTTCCCAACCTATAGATATTTATCTTATTGTAAGGACAATGCATGGGACATTTAGACTTATTGAGAGTTTTAGGCCCCATTTCCTAATTTCTACCATTTCTTATTCACCATAAATACTGTGAGTTTATCACACCCCAAGTCATTATCCACTTGAACAATTAGAATAAGAATCTCTAAAAGACTCTTCTCATTATTTCTCATGTTATAATTAAAAATAAAATTGGAGAAGGACTTGGGTAGTTAGGAAAGTTTGAGATCTATGTAAAACTCATTTGAGAATTTAATCCCTAAGATTTATAAGAATTAAATTTTGCAAATAATATATACTGTATGAGTCTCAAATTTTGATAACTCTATAATATTATTAATAAATTGATCATTTGAGATCTCATATATATCTTGCATCACCTTCTATTGATATAGATCCCAAAAGTGATACATTATTCTATATGTATCCATGTCCTCATGTTACATTAAAATATCATTGGTCATGGATGATACCGTGAAACCCTAAATATCTATAGTATCATTCAAATGCTTCTCATAGAGACAAAATTATTCCTCACTAGCCTCTTTACCAGGTGTATCATGAATAGGTTCTTCCATTATATACAAATTACTTTCATGGATGGATAACTTATAAGTTCCTTTTACACTCTTGGAAATTATTTCTGGTGAGAAGGTTATCCTTATCAAGTATGGATCAAAGTGATATTTTTGTAGTCATTTTTATTATTTTATCTACAAATAAGATGATTAGTGTTTTAGTACATTATATGGTAAAATTTATAAAAATAGTTGTTCAATTTATTTTTCTTATATATATATATATATGTGGATATCTTTTTTTCAATTATTTCCTTCATAATAAGGGTTGATTACTTCACTCAACGTTAGTGTCATTCATCATGAATGGACATTATTCATACGATCTATATATTTGACACACATATAAGGTGGTATATAACCCATACATTGATGAAGAAGGCTAGAATGTGGAGATTCCATATATGTTCCATTACTAACTTCTAATAACACCAAAAGCCTTTTAAAATTTGGTTGAGGACTCCCATTTTGAGAAAAAAATCTATATAATGGAATTATTCACCAACTTCCAGCTAGTCCAATCATAATTATTAAAAAAACCAGGAAACCTACTTTATCAACTTTTTGATTTGTTTTTTTTAATGAAAGAATCAAAATCAAATGATATTTCTAAAAATGGTTACTTGGATAAGGGGAACATTTCATTAATGACTGTTTCTATATAATATTATATTTTTAATCCCATTTCCACATTACTAAATGATTTATTTAAAGACGCTTTTCACTATAATGATCCAACTTGGGTTATCTAGACCCTATACATGAGTAAGGATGCCCCTAAGCCTAATGGGTGTTACTAATCACCATTAGATGGAAACATATTTTGGGGAACCATATTATATGTATTACTAATGGTTTCACCTAATTAATTATAAACTAAGGAATATATTTCCTTGGAAGTCTAGTATTACCACTTTATAAGTTAATAATTATATACTAAAAAAACTAACACTTAACAAAATAAAATATCTAAATATGTTCTTACACAAAATGTAAACCAAATATTATAAATGAAAAATGAGAGATAGGAACAACCATAACTTATAATTTTTGAATACACATCCTCATGTAAATCCAAAAATAAAAAATAAGAATAAATCCAAATTCAATCTGTAAGGATGTTCAAAGTGGATAAATATACATGACTGTAATATAATAAATAAAAAATATATAATGAAAAATTAAATACACTTCTCATCTCAATCTATCAAGAAAATATATTTTTCCTTTGACCTCCACTAAACATGGACCAAAAGAATAATCATTCACCAAATCAAAAGAAATTGAATTTACCTTCATAATAATTTATCAAGTAGGATTCCACTAGATACTCTATATAGATCCTTATTTAGAATAAATCTTCCAATTCTTGTTTGAAATAGAACTTACCAAAGTATCCTTTTTTATTTTGGGAAAAAAATAACATTGGAAGAAATTTTTGTTTGATTTTCATTAGTAAACAAAACACGTTCAAATATATTCAATTATAATTTATTTTTCATAATAAATAATAGAGGGTAAAATTTATTAGATAAATCATGTATATTTATAATAAATAACCCATTTTGAAAAAATATCCTCTCAAATTTTACAATCAAAATATATTATTAATATTTTGAAAACATAAATTACATTTATATTAGAAAAAACCTTATAAAGTAAACACTTTTGGTGTAAATTTTATTTTACACTGATTATCACAAATAAATGAACCATAATATATATATATAATGAAATATAACTCTTTTAACCATTAACAAGAAACAAAAATGATAATAAAAAGTACTAATAAACTATAAAAGACATAAGTCATCTTTAGTTGAAGTGATATATAATAAACATAATGTGTATAAAATTATCATAAAAAATAATGGATTGTTCATGTAAGTCATAAAAAAATTTCATCTTTACAGAATCACACAAATATTAGAAAATGAGAATCATTGGATATCACCCAAAATAAAAAGGGATAATCATGTATGTAAGTAATGTTCTATACATCATATGAATAGCCAATGATCTTAAATAAACTTATATTTGGTTAAATCTCTACCATCATCTCTAAGAAATTATAACCACTATCTAGAGAAATGATAATAAACTAGGGGGACTCATGCTGGTAGGTAAGCTTAATTAATGTGGTACTTTTCACCCCAAACATCAATATACCAACTCATGGATTCCCATGATATGATAATTCTAGGTGAGAAATCAATTAAAAATAACTAAATATTCCAAATTATATAACTACTCACATATAAAAACCATCAATGAAATACCACCTTTAGTTTTTATAACCAATAATATGACATTAAAATCATTCCATTGCAACATAACATAAAATATATTAAAAAAATTCCATCAAGGGTGTAAAATAACATAAAAAACTCTTTTTTCTTTTCAAAAAAAACCCTTAAATATTTAAATCCTTAATAAAATCACGATATAAATATAATAAAAATATAATAGAATTCACAATAAAAAATAAACTTTGGAAAATGAAAAGATAAACATAGAGTTTTTAATTTAAAAATAATATTTTTTTACAAAACTACCTCATGTATGAAAAAGACATATTTTATCTATTGAAAACAATACCAAAACATTCTATTTTGTATTTATAATTGAAAATACTTTAACCTAATGAAATAATTTTTATTATTATCTCAAAAATAAATTATAGGAATTTTATTTAACACCCAGATTACAATGATTTTCTTGAGAATAATTTCATACTTTATAAATGTAAAATGACCTTTATATCAAGTGTGATTTTTATAAAAAATAAAAATTAAACCTAAAAGAAATTTATATTTAAAATATATGCTTAATAAAAAAATATAATTGAGAAAGCATTGATATTTTTATAATAAAAACGATTTTTATAGAGTCTCCTTCAATAAATTGATGAATCCATTGGAAAGAAGTGTTATTACACCAAAAGAGAGGAAGATAGAAACATAAAAGAGGAAGAGAACCCTAAATTAAGTATAAATGTATGTAAAAATCATGAAATGTAAAACCATAGGTCACTATGAGATTATTAGGGAATATAATAGAGTTTATGCATAAAAAGAAAGGTGGAAAAGTCTTGATATGACATTCTTTAAGAAATATTTTATATTAATGGTGTTTTTTTGAATAATGCAGAAGAATAATAATGGAAGAGATGAAGATAATTATTTAGAACTATTAGAAAAATGAGGCGAGATATTTGGAAACTATTATTTAGTATTATTTTATAAAAATAAATGAATTATATTTTTAGAAGTCTATATGATGTGGATGCATGATTAGTCTATCTATTAAAAGCCCACTAGAATCAAAACATGATCTTGTGTCGTTAGGGACCACAGTAAACATAATTCTTAAGAAAATGCATATTATTTTATAAGTGTATTTTAATTATTCATGGTTCACGAACATAGGTTGAGAAACTACACTCCAACCATGCAATTTGGAAGTTTATTCAAAAACTGAAAAAATTATCCCAAATACAATAGGAAACTAATAAATAAATAAATAATACAATAAATATAATATAGTGGCATTATAGTTTTAATTATTCACCCCATTATGTCACTTTCTTTAGTCATATAGTCATAATAAACTAATTGATCGAAAATATAAACTCATGGAATCAACTATCCTAACAACACTAAAAAATTAAAATTATCCCATTTACCAAACTAATATTTACCATTGATGATAATTCAATCTATTTAAAAGTCACATATAAATTATCCAATGTTTAGGATTGAGGTATACTCTATAATAATTCCATTACCTTCTAGTTAATGGTTGTTAGGGATAAATTCCTCAATATAATTTTTGGTACTACACCCCACTAGATGATTTGTGAAATAGATTTAAATGGGGAATTACAAATAAATCCTTTAAATAAATGATAAATAGTAGGAAATAAACTATTCAATGGTGGTATCCCTACCATTTTGTATTCATGTATTAGATTTTATGATTTAAATACCACAAAATGGGAATAAAATTTATAATTTTACCATTACTAACTAAATGGTGTAATCCAAGTGATAGATGGAATTATAATCAATTTAAACTTCTCTTTAAACATTATAATAATGTAATTGACACTTAGAAGGAATGTGATTTAGTGATTCCATTAACCATAAGCATCTCATGAACTCAAAAGGATATAACAAGGTTTATTTGATCTTAAATATTATAGTATGCTACATCAAAACATTATGGTTTAATATCAAAAATTTTTTCTAAATAAAAGAATTGGATAAAAACGTACTCCATAGAAAGTTACATTTACACGAAATAAAATAGAGATCAAAGAGAAGGGAATCAATGGGTTCTACAAATTGATTAATCTCTTAACGTAAACTCATTAGGAATTTTTTTTTTCTGAATCTATCTAACATTTTATAGATCAATCCTAAGGTTCCTCATTAAACTATAATATCATACCCAATATCCCACGATCCCTTAATTTTGAAGACTGGTTTTTATTTCCTAATTAAGAATTCATTTGAGGTTTAGAATCTATTGGGTGATTATAACTGAATCATGTTTTCCTTCAACAACCACCTCTAAATAATCACTATATATAACCAAACTAGCCAAACCATGACATGTTTCTAGAGCCACCATAAATACAAGATTCTTATTCCCTGGTAACCACATTCATGGAACAACAAATATTTACACTTAAAATGAGATCAATAAATTAATTAATTTGGATTTTTTATGGAACCACCACCTATCTAACATTACTTAGGACAGTTCCACTTTGTACCACTAAAAATCCATTCATTACTTAAATGTATAAAGGAAACATTATTGTATCTAGATTTTCCTTTTAGGAAAGCCTTTATCTTCATATATAGAGTCAACACTTCCCTACCAGAGGACTGTCCACTTGATGTCATCGTATATTGAATATAAAGGTGAACACATCTTCTAAAACATTGAGCCTTTATGGAATCATATGGGACTTAATCAAGTAGGTATAATGTTAAATTTAAGAATGGATTACTATACTCCTTCACAATTTTTTCATTCTATTAAAAATAGAGAACACCCCATTTCATTCACCACCTTTATAGTTTAAAGATAGAATCACTTAATGAAAATTTACATAAAATGTTCCCATGATTGGTCCTTATATGAATTAACCCAAAAAATAGACTTCAATAATTTTGATTTCATGCCATCAAGAATGAAAATGTTGACCTAGTATTGAAACTCATAGGAATATTCAAATAATAAAATATTATTTTAATCACCATCAAACACCCCTATTATTTTAAGGAAACATACTCCCCTTATAAGATAGGTGGGTCATGGTCATGTAATTTTTTAGTCCATTTTGAAGCTTGAGTAAAACTAAGACCCATGTACCTTTTAAAACTTGAAAATTTTGGGTAATACATTAGGATGGATCTTGGATCTACTCAATAATTAGATTCTAGAAAATCATCCACCAAATCCTCTTGATGATTCATTAAGACCTTATCAAGTGGAAAGCATATATATTTATAATAAATTAAAAAGACAATAAAGCATATTCCAAGTTCTGAAAAAACCAAAAATAAAACCTAAAACCATTAACTAACTCCAACATATCATAATGTTCAATTCAAATTTACAATATTTATAAAATCCCATAACCACTTGTTAAACATATAATGTAAGATTAAATTTACTAGGGTGATCCTGATACCATATATATGGGAAGCTCTATTTTTAATTATAATGGTATACTTTTTATAAATATTTTTATAATTTGAAAATAATTCATAAAAACATAAATTATACTATAATAATATTTTGAATGCAATAATCAATAATTTTTACATTATAAAACCAAAAAAAGAAAGACTTAATGTAAAAAACCATTTCTTTGACATTAAAATAATTTAATTAAAAATTATATCAAACAATTTTTTAAAACATTAGAGGATAATAAAATGAAAATTTAAAAAGAATCAAAATTAAAAACTTCCCCTTTAATTTTTATTTTTTGAAATAAGTTCCAAGAACATTTTAGAAAATGACATATAATTATTAAATTTAGTTCTAGGAATATAACAACAATATACCACTATATAAAATGTAAAAATTGAGAAAACAAAATAAAAATAAATAGATCTTAAAATAAAATTAAATTTTATCTCAATTAACCAAAAAATTGTAAAAAAAATTGAAATCATATGAAATACAAAAATAAAAGAATAAGAGATTTTAAATGGTTTCATAGTTTATCTATATGGTTTTCAAAACTGATTTCTAATGGTTCAAATCCACACTAAAACTAATAAGAACTAAATACAAGGCTTGCGCATGGTTTACCAAATTGTGTACATAACAATTCACCATGGTTTTTCCCATTTTCAATAAAAAACATTGTATTTTCCAAAAATAACCCATATAATCTTAATAAAAACCATAATAAAAATTATATAAATAAAAATATAAAAAACCAAATGAAAATAAAGTCTCAATCAAATAATACACAACCCAACTATCCATAGCAAGTCAGGGTTCAATAAGAGAATGATTTGAAAAAACACTCTCCCATACTGACCTTTTGAGTTTCGATGATCCTTTCCCATGTCTAGCTTATTCACCAAAGAATATAAATCCAAACTAGGATGTGATACCAATTTGTAATGAACCAACCCAGCCTACCCAAAACTGGTACCTAATATGTCCCACATTAAGTCTTGATGTGTATTCCTAACAAACCCTAGCTAGATAAAAGTGTTGGGGTACCCATCTTAATGCTTCGAGGTCAATTTTACTCAAATAATTAGAAATAACGAATGATTTACCTCAAAATTACATCATTAGGACTCTATAATCTTGAGTTTTCATATATATATATATATATATATCTAACACTTTCTATAATAAATTATTTGAATAGGTTTTTAATTCAAAATATCAATATAATTATAGGGGATAAAAATGTGAAACATACATAATAATAATTTACAACTTATGAATACATAACCACGTGCGAATAAAAAAACCGAAATAATAAATAACCCAAAGTTATTGAGTAATGAAGGACAAAGTGGTTGAGTATACAACACAGTATCAAATTACAAAAAAATGAATGTCTGAAAACTAAATAGACTAGCCATATCATTGCATCTAGAATATACAATTTACATTCCACCACTGATATACCCAAACCAAAATAATGACGATTCAATAGATGTAAAGGAATTGTATTTGCATGTCTGAGATAATAACAAGACTATATATACACAATATGTGATAAAAAATCACTATAGGATTCGAACACAAACTCTATACATATCATTTTTAAATAATAAACCAGGAAATCATAATTTAAAATACAACTAATAATATTTCCTGTTTTATTTGAAAAAATCAATAATGGAATTAATTTATTCAGCATTTCATTATAAAACAAAAATGATTCCAATATATTTCACTATAAATGATTTTACATAATAAAGACAAAAAATTATACTTTATTATATAAAACTAATTTGTAAGAATAAATAATACCAACTGAAAAACATTATTCTTTCATACATTCTAATATAACTAACTATTTAATATTTTGAAATAATTAATTACATTTATACTAGAAAAAAAATTAGAAAGTAAACATTTTTTCAATAACTTTGAAATAACATTGATTATAAAAAATAAATGAACCATAATATATATATATATATATATATTCTAAAAAGGAATCCTTTTGACCATAGGAATCTACAAAATAAATCATAACACTAATAACTATAATAAAGAATGAAATTTATATATAAGTAATAAATAACTTTATTGTAATAGTAAGAAGCAATTATCTCGTAATGAGAAGAAAGGGACAATAAAATATTTATTATAGATAATATCTAGGATATAACTGAGGTGGAATACATAATATAGATTTTCCATGATCCTAACTATACTAATAGTCTATTCAACCAATTCCTGCCTACCCAAGTGGAAACAACCCCTAGGCAGAGAAATAAAAACACACTAGGAGGACACTAGGTAGTGTGTTGTATCCATTAGTGTATGAATCACCCCTAAAAATCAAACATGGGTACACAAGGATTCCATTGATATACTAATTCATGATGACAAATCCATTCAAAATAGAAAGTGGATGTCCAAGTGATCAAGGCGGAGAGGGAATAAATCGACCAAATGATGGAAAGAATGATTCAAGTGGAAGTTTCCAAGTATCAAGATGAATGGATTGACAATCAAGATCATATGTTGATTAGTGGCTTAAATATGAATAATATCAGAAAAGCAGAATATATAAAAGCTTGTGATTACCTTGAAAGGAACTATGAAGACAACATAGAGGAAGATACATACTACCAGGTAAGTTCCCTCCCGTGAAAACTATTTAGGGAAGGAGATTCCAATCGCCTTAAACTTGTGTTTAATAAGTCAGTAATTTCCATTTCTATTTGAACATTTTGTGAGGTTTCTCACTATCCCCCTAAAAGTGTTAGAAAATAAAAAAAAAGTTAACTTGGGTAGAATACAAGGGGATTCCAATATAAAAAATTTAATATAATCCAATGGAAGAGAACTAGGATTCTAAAAAATAACTAGATTCTCAATACAAATTCCATTGGATGCAATATATTCAATTTCCATATTTCCCTCCTACCACATTTGAATAATATCTACATCTTATTGGAAGATTATTCTATGGGATATGATGGAATAAGAAATAATTTACAGAATAACATGGATGTATGATAATAATTTAATTACAAAATATGAGTCAGAATCAATAACCTAAAAGGATAGTTTATTTTTCTACAGAGATTAATACAAGTGTGCATATCATGGGATTTACTTGAATTGAGTTTCCCTACTTAAAAAATATGGGAATACCATGAAGAATGAGCCTTGAGGGTATTATAAAGTACTTCCATTGTGAAAAATTCCTCATCATAGGACTCATCCATTTTAAATTTTAGGCCTTTTCTTGGTGCCTTCTAGAAAACCTGGGTTCCTATCCCCCCTATGAGAACCCATGCCAAATGAGGTAGGATCCTCTAGGATCTTTCCACATAGAAGCTAAGGTAAAATAACCTCTTTACATAGTAGGCCAGTAAAATTAATGAGGCACATGAGTCTAGAATGAAGATATAAATAGTTGGGATTTAGAACTTAGTGGTATATATCATTTAGATATACCTATAACATCCAACAACATGAATTGAAAATGATGTTTTCCTACATAATTCAGACATACCAGCAATAATAGAGAAGCCAACTTATAAGAGATCCACCAAATAATTATGGTTACCATTGATCCTTGTAATATTTATGATGGAATAAAAAATTAATATAACCCAATCACTTTTAGATAACAATTGAATCAATCATTCAACCCAAAAATTAACACCTCATCTATATCTTAAAGCATGAATATTCCATGGTTCTTGATATTCACATCAGTAGGGATGGACTAGTTTCTGATCTACAAGAAAAGGAAATTGATTTTGGATTTAATAACCTTTAAAAAAATTTATCTGTATATATTTTCTAAATTCTAGGAAGCATGAAGAGTTTTTTGAAAGCTGAATAAGATGTAATTATCCAAGGGAGAAGCTGTGAATACACAATGACCAGGTTTATCTTCCATTTGGATTTTTTGGGAAAGATCCTTATAATCACCATTGAGTACTTCTTCGATGAATTTTAACTGAGGTGCTTCTTGTTTGGAGCTTAAATTAGATAATACACATCCATGGAAGAATAGAAAAGAGAAAATCCAATTGTTCTCCCTAAAGAAGATATCCACTATATAAAAACATTAATGTGAGTTGTAAAAAATGCTGTGAGTGTAGGCCTAGAGGCTGCTCCACTGGTGAGAACTATTTTTAATTTCAACATAGCTGAGGGGTGATATTCCAAATTTTATCTTGATAAAACTAGACCAAATGGAGTTTCCTAGTATTAGTTCACAAAAAATCTTCATTTTAGGGGTCTCATGTTCTCCTCAATACTCCTCAAGTTAATACACCCTTCTCTAATGAGTATAGAAAGTCTTGAAAAGTGGACCTAGTGATAGAGACCTTACTAGTTAGAATCCAAAATAAAAATTTTAATAGTTATTTTAATTATATGAATGATGTTCTTGGGGTTATTAACACTAATATCATGTTCATGGGAATAGAAGATGGAATGATTATCATTAAAGTGACTCTTCCCCATGAAAGACAGACGGAAAATATTCTAATTATGGATCATTCTCATGATCCTATTTACAACACCATAAATGAATTAAAAGTGGATCCATACTTTAGAAAGAGGGATGCCTAGATACTACCTAGGGAAGCTCCTTGAAATTCCAAGACATTCCTGGAAATGTTTAGATCTCATATTTATGGAAATTAATTTTTTTGGATACATATTCTACTATAGGAATTCAAGATCAGCCTGAATTTTCATATTATTTTTGTTGGTTTAATCTAGAAACTCGTATTTTTTATTACTCGCAATTAATTTTTATTATTTTCTTAATGAAATTTATGTTTTATGATAGTAAAATTCTTTTATGGATGAAATTATGAAAAATAGATAAGTCCTAACAACACCATATCAACCTACCATATGAAGAGGTTTAAATGAATTTGAAGGCCGAGCAATAATATTTAAGTGAAAATTCATTGATGTCTAAGTGACCACATGAATAAAAAGTAACCATTTGTCAGAGGATAAAAGTTTCCCTATGTCTTGAACTTACCACATGTATTCAAAACCGACTTCATGAAGTATTCAAAGTGATTTCATGAAGCATTAAATGTACTACATGAAAACTTCATGTGACCATGAATTCAAATAGTAATTTTTGGTAAATTATTGAACCTACCACATAAATAAATGAAGTTTCCACATGTGGATATCAAGTGACCATTTCAAGTAACCATAATCAAGTGATCGCAATCGAGAATCATGTAGAGGATTTCGATATATCTAATTGAGAATGTAATGGATGATTTCGACATTTCCAACAATGAATGTATCCGATTAATAATCATGTAACTAATTTCTATGTAGCCAATTGATATCCATGTGGCCAATTTTAGTTTGGTATCCAAATATGTAACGTAGATGTTTTAGTTTTGATCTATGTGATCATGTATAACTTAAGAAGTGGGTAATATTCAAAACTCCAATGGCTATATTTGTAAGAATGTACTAAATATTTAGAGAATTTAATGATTCTAGATTAGAATAATGAGTAAAAGGATTAATTTATCAATATTATATAATTCATAATTAGAGATTTTTATATCTTTAATAAGAAGTTCCACTCATGAAAGAAATAGATATAACTTTGAGAACTTATTTATAAATACTGATGAGATGGATTACCTCATTTTGTGCATCCACATCACTCTATTTTGACCTCAAAGTGAAATACTCAATCAAAGGGTCTTTAAGGACAGATTTAAAGAAAACCAAAAAGAATAATAAGATCATTCCTAATAATACCTTTCTTAATTAGTTAAATAAGAACTACCAAAATAGTTTCTTACCCTTTCTTTCTTCTCAATTTTATATACATTTGATTTTATCTTAATTTAATTTTATATTTATTGATAATAAACTTCTAAAAAAATTGGAGATTACTCATATACTCTTTCTAATCTTAGTTTATATCTATTAGCACAAGATTAACTATGGAAGAGGCTATGTGTAGCCTAGAATTTGTATGAGTAGTTGTATAAAAAACCAGATCCAGGTTGTTGATCTATTTCTTATTTAATAAACATTCTTGAAAGTGGATGAGTGTAAAGTGGAGAGTATTATATCTTGACTTGATACTAAAACATTTTCAATTATCTATTCTATTCATTAATTTGTTTTTACTTTATTTTTTGAAAATTATTTTATTCTTTTAAAAATATTCAGAAACATAATGCTTTAATAGTTACATTTATTATGTATTATATATATTATGTTTGATACGATTAGATATGTTTCAAAAGTTTAAGTGGTTTTTAAATTATTTTAACTGGGTTGTGATCGAACCCTTGAGAACCATTTTGAAAATATCAAATTATATATTGTAAAAATTTTAGTTAACTATGATATTTTTATTTAGTGTGGGATTTAGTTTTCAATTATTTTTAAATATTTTTTTTATTTCAAACACAATTCACCCCCTCACAAGTTGTATACATTGAATAACATTTTGTATCAAAGGATTTCCCCCTTTTTCTACTTAAGATTGACCTTGATCATGTTTTTAACAATATATTTTTTAATTTCTTTTAATTCTCTAATTAGTTATTATAGAAGTTATCTATGAAGGTTATACTATAATTTTAACACCTTACTTTAATGGTCCAAATTATTTTTAGTGGATAATAAAAAATTAAAATTCATCTTAAGAGCCTGGGGTTTTACATTTGGGGATATATTGAAGATCAATATGAAAAACCTAAAAATAATAGAAAATAATGGGATGGTCTTACCAATGATGCTTATGATTGAAATTGAAAACCCATGAATGATTTATTTTGTGCTTTAGGAGATGACTAATTTAATAGGATTTATTCACATGAAAATGATTATCAAATTTGGGTTACCATTTATGTGTCTCATGAATGCACATATAATGTTAAGAAAGTTAGATTAATTACATAAACTATTTAGTATTATACTTTCAAAATGAATCTTGATGAATCTATCATTGAAATTTATCTTAGGTTCAATGAGATCATAAATAATATTATTACACATGGACAGAATATGAAAAAAAAATCTCAAGTTTTAATGATCTTTTGATGTCTATGAAATCATTGGAGAGGTATTATAGTCTCTATATTATAATCATGTGACATCATCAATTCACTAGCCAGGGATATAATAAAAAGATAATGATGTATGAAAGAGAGATAAAACAAAACAATTTTAACAAATCAGATTTTCTAATGAGGTATGAAACCTTTAAATTTTAGTATAATTTCTCATTTTACATCAATGGAAGTTCATAAAAGTTTAGGGAAGGATTCAAGAGAATTTGTGGCTTTTTTAGAGTTTGGAGCTCTAATTTTTCAAGGAAATAGGCAAAGGTGCACAATTGGAACATGGTTAGTAATAGTCATGTGACTCAACCATGAAACCCAAATTGAGTAAGAGAATGGTTTTTAAACCATATGAGGTATGACACATGGACATTCAGGGATCTACAGAGAAACTAAAGAGGGGATCCTCATGGGTTGTGCATTTTTAGCCAAATTTTTCACGTATCCCAAACCATTAGTGCTACTTAGGTAGTAAGCCTACATGGTTAGGTGCATTATTTTTCAAAATATGAGAAAATATATGATAATCAGTATGAACTTGGGATAGTGGTGGCATATAATTAGTGCGTGGTTTGGAAATAAGTATGGTAAAACCGTACAGCTCTTAACGAAAGGGGAAATTACTTATTTTCCAACTTTTATTATATTCTCTTCACCATTTTTTTCCTTCCTCCACCACACACAACACATGTATGATTGAATTTACCTTTTACCTTCTACTATTATTTAAGATAGGTCCTTAAAATTATATTTTATTCCTTCATCATTAGTCATGTTGGAAGTATATCAGTAAGCTCTTTAATTTTTACCTTCCTTAATTCATTTATCTTTCCACAAGAAATGCTAAATCCATAAAATATCATTTTCCCTATTATCGGGGTATTCATATATTTCTTACATTTCTCATATCCTATAATGATACCATAATAGGATATTTCTACCAATCTATGGTTGTTGGTTTATAACCTTTCCCTAAAAGATTGGGTGTTTTATAGGTTGTACTATAGTACTGCATGCAAGACCTTCTGAACACTACTCCTTAAATTAAAATAAATTTAAATTAAATTTATAAACTATACTTTAAACATGTTATACCACCCTTGTGAATGGTTTTAGGTTGTAACCTCAAACTAAACCACCCTTTATGTGGGTTCAATTCATTGATGATGTTTTCACCACCCATGGGGTTAGTTGATATTGCCTCTTTTTAATGGGATCCAAATAAAAAAAGAAATGAAATGTTAAAGGTTGATCACATTGGTTTGAAAATTTCCAATTATAAATGAAAGGAATAATGAAATGGATTAAATAGTAATTAAGGAATGAAATATAAAATTCCTTAGGTTATGCATGAAAATGAAACTGAATAGTAATGAGACTTAAACACTAACATGCCCATTATTTTCAACACCCATAGGTGAAATGATTAATGAAAAGAATATGAAAATTTAAATAGATAAAGGGAATGAAAACTAACATGTCCTCTTGATCCAATTATAATTCATTAAAGGTAATTGATTAAAGGCATGATAATTAACATGGATTCTCACATTTTCACTTATATATGAAATGGTTAATGAAAAAATTATGATAAATACAATATAATAAGGGCATGGAAAATTTAATAAACACTTGAACCATTATATAGATAACATTGATAATGGGTTTTATGGTATGGAACTAATATCCCACTTTCATATCTATTATTGGATGCCTTGGACTATTACCTTGGATATAACTTACATAAAGCACATTAGACATGCTCCTTAGGCTCCCACATAGAATTTATTGATTTTTATATGGATGATATTCATGGAATCAATGAGCATGCCTTTGGACAAGGGCTCTGGGTCCTGGAGCATATAGGTATACACTACACTGAATTTTCTATAGACAATCTCTATGGACTCAAAGAGGATTTCATGGTCATTCGACCTAGTTCCTATCCATCTTAGTTCTGATACATGATTATTCAGTGTGTGATTTACTTTTATGACACTTGATACGTTTTTGTAGGCTATAGATGATGTTTTCTCCATTTATAGTTATTAATAATTTATAGATTAATTTTTATAGAATGTTCTTATATATTGGATTACATTACTTATAATTACAATTTTATTCATTTTATATATGTACACTACTACATATTATATGCATAAAATGAATTTGTTACAAACATCATTGGTGGTGGACTATTGAGTGTATCTCACACCGCTTACGATATGTTGATCGATACCCTAATAGGAATTATGATTGTAGGTAGGGACAATGGGAAGGGTCCAGTTTTGGATTCCTATTTCTTGTGCTAGGAAGGAGTATGGGACCAGAGGACTGAGCCTATGCTCGTGATAATAACAAAGCTAGTCTTTTTTTCCTTTATATTTTTTTGGATAACATGTTATATATGTCTATATCATTATTTTCCATATATCATATTATTTTTTATATCAACATGAAATGATAAGTATCTTTTTTGTATATGATTGTTGGAACCCATAATCGTGCATCCTCACATTTTCATCGAAGATTTTAGGAATGTGAAGACCATAAAAAACATCAAATTAATTTACATGAAGAACTTGGAAATGACATACATGAAGACTTGTGATTTTTTTTAAGGGATATAACTTGGACCCTTGTTTCACTCATCTTAGAATTTCATTCTAAAAGTTTCACACTTTCTTTTCCAAAACTTATGTCTATCCCACTAACTATCCATGCCGGGGTCAACCAGAGGCACATGTGGGGACAAGGATAGCCACGCCCAATGGGATACATCTTGGTCTAGCTGGAAAACCAGCAGGGGGAGCATAGCTTCTGCAGGAAGTGAGCCGACCTGTGTATAGGGCTTGTGGTGTGCAAGGTTGAAGCCACATATAGCATGGGCACAAAGACCATAGGGTCGAAGCCCATGTGGAAGTGATGAAGGTGGTATGGATTTTAACCCCGTTTCCAGCATGATGTATTATAAGTCGCTAAAAGGCTTATATACAGAAGGGGTGCACCAGTGAGATTTCAACATGGGATGGGGAAAGTCAAATCTGGACCATCTGATCATACCTCTAGCTGATTTCAACCATCCATTTCAATCCCTCAGATCGTCAGATAAAACTATTTCGATCCTACACCATGAAAATTCAAATCAGACCCACATCCCATGACTCTTCTATCTTCAAACGTCTATTCGACCGATGCCCCTACACCATTGGTTTGACATGGTTAATTAAAAACAATCACATGATCACTCAGTGATCACTAGGACTAGTACTTACATTCCTTCACTAATAGTTATACAAATCTAAGATAACCAACATGAGTCACCATAAGATCCAATAGAGAACACTAGTGTAATGCCGAGATATCCCCCTATAATGTTCAAAGACATCACATGAGCATCATTTTATCATATGATTGAATTGAAGACAATCTATGCAGGCATCATGATCGATTTACAACCACAAACACTTCTTCTTCCTGAATGATTTTTATCCAATTTTAATCAGATTTTTCATATCACGCTACTTCATTGAAACAATAGAGGCATCCCATGATAAAATGAAATGACCATCTGATTAAGAACAAGTTATATCACTGGTGCATGTAGAATCCAACCTATAGAAAGCAGTAGGAGCTTTGGGCCAACCTTGTTTATAAATATCTGGCACCCCTTAGAAAAAAGATAGGTAATAAAACATGTGAGGGAAAGGAAATATATCTATGAAAAGGAAGGAGGGTAGAGGAACATAACACATTGTAAATATTCCTTTGATAAGATCCTCAAGTGATCATGAGATCCTACTGTATGGAATTTTGAGGATCAAGCGTTCTAACGAAGAACTGAGCATCATGTGATACCAGGTTCATGAAAGGTGTTTTTGTAATTGCATGATACCACATTGGGTTCCTGATCTCACCAAGAAAAACCTTCAGCAAGATTTGTGGTCCCATTGTGCACCCTCTAAATTCATTTGTGATACATCCTTATTAACCCTCATTGAGATAACATGATCATATATGAGATGGAACCCCATGAGACATAGTAGGAAAAGTCCTTGGAAATACTGTAGACCCATACTGGGGTCCAGAAAAGTATACCAGGAAATATGTGTCTTGTGATTCTATGTCTTAGATCTCACAATGTTCTGGTGCAGCTTTAAAAGCAATGACTTTAGTACACGAATGCTCTGCAGGTTCCTACTTAAGATAATGAGAAACAATCTCAATCACATTATACCCCTGCTTGATCTCATGGTGTCCTCTACTCGACCTCTTGGTGTATGTTATTGGACGTGAATCCCAAAACATATATTGGGTCAAAAATCATAAAATAGGAACCCTTTTCTACGTATGCATCATCAGAGAGAATCCCTAGTGCGAATCCATAGAATCTCCTACATGATCCTAGAGAGATCACATGCTTTTATGGTTTTCATGCAACCATGTAGTTAATATGAGAAGATTGGGAAAGCACATCCTTTATATAATTGGTTAATAAGACACAACTCAAGTCTTGTGATGGAATCATTACTTAGCCTTACAATGCATGATTTTGTATGTTCACCCATCCTTTTCATCATTTAGTGTATACCATTACCCATGCATGCAGAGGCCTTGACAAAAAACCCCCACACATGACCATAACACCCTTCCCAAGACCGCTTTAGAGTCATGAGATTCACATGAATGGTGGAGCTTCATGTAACTCCATCATAAAAACATTCCTCAGTCTGAATATGGACTTGAACCACAATAGAACTCATGAAAAAAAAACTCCATAGCCATGAAACCCTATGCATAAGAAAATAACTATCTATATAGACTCAGGGAATGATCCCGTTAGATGTGCACTTATGGTACACAAACAAGCACGAGATCCTAAAAACATCTATGAGAGCCCTCTATGTGGATAGTTTAAAGGAACACAGTCACAAGATTCCTCATAGAACTCAAGATGTCATTATATGGATTTGGATGTGTAACTTTGATTATGAGATAGGACTCATACAAGTTAGATTGATCTTGTGGCTACCCCTTGACATGTCACCATTGTTATGAAGTGACCCAAGGAAAAAACAAGTTGATTAGGCAACAACCACTTGACATGTCCGTATTGTCAGAATACAAGCTCTGGACAAGCTAGGACAACCTATTGAAACAACATTGAAATTTTGTAATGATCATATGATTTTCGATTGACATGTCAACATTATCATGTGACATTCCAGAGATGAGTTAGGTTGATCATGCGATAGCACATAGTCATCTCTACTTTAATCATGTGCAAGACCCCAGACATGTATGCTTTGATTATGTGAAGTATCTTGGACTTCCAATCTTCACTCATGTGAAGTCATATGAGACAAGCTGGTTGATCATGTAATTATCCATAGACATTTCTATAATAACATATGAAATTCCAAAGGCAAGTTAGGAAAATCATGCAAAAATTCATGGTCATGTACACTCTGATTATGCAAAGAAATAGAAGACATGTTAATTAATAAAGAAGACACCCTTGGACATGTCTTCCTTGTCAGAATAATGCCCCAATATATTGGAAAATAATCAATATATGTCCAACAGACAGTAGAGACACACCAGGAGTACCTCTTATGGAATGTCAACTTTGTCCTGTAGACCCATTTGGACTCATGCCATGTGGTCTCTATCCAGGAACCTTCGGCTGCATACCTATTTTATAAGCGAAGTTTCTTTGATGAGATAGGGTTACACACTCATGTGACCCTACCAATGTCATGCTATTAGATATACCTTTCATGGTCATCACCACATCTCTTTAATACATTAGAAGATAAAGAATAACTTTTTTATTAAGAAACATTAGTGTGTAAGCCCTAATTAAAATGGCATCCATCCTGGTATAATCCCTTAAAATTACTGGATCCTTAGGGATAGTAATAATGTCTCCAAGTGTGATTAATCACCTTACCCTATCAGTGGGTTATGCAGTAAATGAATTATGAGAATTCTATTTCCCACCATATCTGGGATACGTAGGATGCCTTCTAGAGGCTTGAGCTCCAACATGCACCCACTCTAGTGTAAGTCCCTTCTTATCCCAAGTATTCCTAACATATGGGATTAAATTCTCCTATAGGCCTCCTATTCTTCATCATCCATTAATTAATGAGAAGATGACTCATACACAAGCATAATTTTAAGTATATGCTCCAATCATGACCTCAAGTACCTCAATCCCATAAGCGAGTTAGGGGATGAAATGAACTAAGAGAAATCTGATTCTCCCCATAATTGGGATACATAGGAAAACTTAATAAGTCTCAAGCTCCATAACATATGACCTATGATATGGGAAATAATTCCCCTAAAAGTGAAACTTTAATGTGTAAGCCCTGTACAGATATTCCCACATGCAATGTGACTAATATACCACTATCTCTTGTTTCTCACACCGAGCATGTATCACATGGGCTTAAAGACTAGAAATGATTTTATTAAAATCATGTTGGGAATTAACCGTGTGTGGTCCCATCATTGGGATATAAGTCTGATTACATCTCTTCTCCACATAATGGGTCATATTACAAAAGAAGAAATCCATTGTAGTCTCATATACATAAGTCCCACACCGGGCCTCTATTTTTATATCTCTCATGACATAGAAACCCACTATTAATAACTATATAGACTTTGATTCTTGTCTCAAAAAGGATACATAGGATGCCTCACCAAGGTTCAAGCCCGATATCCATGTCCTTACTACATGACATTAAACTGCATAGATGGGTCCAGTCACACGACCTTAAACTATGACAAGTCAACTATGTGGGTTTGGATCCTTGTTTAATAAGATATGTAGGCTGAATCATAGAGGTTCAATCCCATATCCAAGACACCAACTGCCTCCCTAGATGATAATAGATTCTATATTTCTCAAACATGTCCATAACCTAAAGAATTATAACTAAATAAGAGAGCTATAAAGAACCTTTAATATGAACACCATTGTTCTTATAGATACATGTTCATAATCCAGTCATTGAAACATGGGTAAGTAGTCCAGTATTAGGGTATTTGAAGAATTTCAAAAACATATCTTAAATCTATAAGAGTGTCTCTATATAGGCAAAAATTCCCCCTAAAAGGGTGTGATGAGCCCAACCTCCCATCCTATCGACCAATGTGATTTCCTAAGAATCATTGGGGGTGAAACCTTAAAGAAAATCCTGCCTTTGGAAAGAATGTGTAGACCTAATTATGGATATGGGAAACATTAAAAGTTTATAGGGAAGACTAAATAATTATAAAACCCATTATGAGTAATTGGGAAAGGCCATAACACCACCAAAATCAAACTATCAGGCATAATACCATCTATGCCTTAAATTTTGATGAAACAAAATCGTGATCCCAATGTGAATTCCTTTAACTGTGTTATCCCTTTAACGAGTAAAAAAGGATAGATTTTCCAGTGCCCATCAGGCTATTTTATATTTTTCTCATTGGAAAATAAAATAGTGAACCTTACATTTTTCTTTTAACTATATTGAATCATGTTTAAAAATAAGGGAATGCCTCTTTATCCTTTAATTATGACAGTTATTGATCAAACATGTACTCTTATATATAATGCTTCACTAATATGGTTTATTTTTTTTCTTATTTAGAACCAATAAAGACTCCTTTAAATTGAAATTACATCATTGAATGTGCCAATGGATTTCAAGACCACTGAACAAGCTGCTTTAGCCCTGGGTAATTGACGTACATTGTCACCAACACAACAATTATATTATCAATTGGTGAATGTTTTGGTCTAGGAATAACACATCAAAAGATCTATCCCAAATCTGAAATAATCTTTTCAAATACTTTGGAGATTGATTCCCCACCATCCTCCTTTCCCATGATAGGTCATAAGAGAGGAAGTGGACCTTATCGCCACATTCAACTAGTTTGGGATCATATCGCTGGATCACAAAAACACGTTCCTTCCCTACTTTAATGAGGTGGATGATATTAGTAAACATGATAAATCAATCACTTGGGAGATTCCTTGGAGCACCCCCATTCATTATGATAATCATCACTGACATATGACCATGATTCCATGACGAGCTGATGATAAGGTTGTGTCTACAACAACTATCCAAGTTGGTACACCGGACAGGAGTGCTCGCAGGGGGTATCCAAATAATGTATCTTAAGAGTAGGATTATATCCATAATATATAAATCTATCTGAGGCCCACTAGTACATCCTAATAATGAACCATATCTAGTCCAAGATCATCGCTATCTTAGAGCCTCTAACTTCATTAAAACTATCCTTGGTGATTACGGAATCCAAAAGAGCACCATATCCCACATGATGGGGGTTATTTTCATCTTATTTTACCCTGGTATTATAGCAAACCGAGCTTTACATACTTGGTTATTACATAATTTTAGATGAATATTTAGTACATTACAAAAATACATTCCCAAAGACCATAATAGCTTAGTGTCTTTGTAAACATTGAAACAAAATCTTCTATCATGGTCAAATATCTTCAATATCTCCTATAAGGATCTCCAAATTTAGTTATTATACCTAAAACCATTATTTATAACTTGGGTAAAGGAAATAAGATAAAGGGGTGAGTTTAGATTCTTAGTAAGGTTAAATAAAGGAAATTCATAAGCATAACATAAAAAAATGGTATGGAACTAAATCATAACATTTAAAGATCATGCCCTACATATTAGATAACATAATAAATAATGGAAGTTCATAATACATAAATCATAATGAAATAAAGGATATCTTCCAAGGAATTGTAACATAGGAAATTAAATGGAATTTGTGGCATGAACATTATTTTATAACATTGCGAACATGTATAAGTAGAGACATGCTCAGTCATTAAGTTAAGGACATGAAATCAAGATCCAGATTCAACTTATGGACATGCAACCAAGTCCATACATAACATTGTGAACATGAAATCAGGTTCACACATAACCTTATGGATGTGAAAATACGTCCATTTATAGCATTGTGAACATGTAATCAGGTTCACACATAACCTTATGGATGTGAAACCAAGTCCATACATAACATTGTGAATGCGTGATCAGGTACACACATTACCTACTAGACATTAAACCAGGTCCATGCATAACATTTTGAAATGTAATAAGGTTCTTGAATAAATTTTAAACATGTAATAAAATTCACACATTATGGAAATGAAACTAAGTCAATGCATAATATTGTGAACACGTAATAAGGTTTACTCATAACATTATGAACATGTAACCATGTTCACACATAAACTTATGGACATGAAACCAGATCCATGTATAAAATTGTGAACATGTAATCAGGTTTATGCATAACATTTATAATCATGAGTCATCCATCATTACCCAATTCATTGGAGGTAGCTATAGGTCCCACCCATCTCATAATAAAAACATTCATACATTTCCAAATAGATAATAAAACATTTATCAGATCATAACCCATAAAAGACATATGTTTTATAAAAATAATAATAACCCATGAAATGAAATGGGTATCATTAACATTTCATCAAATCAAAACCTATGGAAAATATATTGGTTTCATAACCATTTCATCAAACCATAACCTGTGAAATGAAGTGGGTTTCATAAACATGTAACCAGTGAAAGGGAAATTGGCTTCACATAGACCATGAAATTAAGAATAAACCATTCATAAAAAGGATATTAATGGAAAATTTATATAATTTCCTATAAGGGAATGAGTAACATCATCATATGTCATCTTATATGGAAAGTAATTTTGAAATATATTTCAAAAACATTTCTTGAGGAAAATATCATTTCTTCTTTGAAAATTTGTTTTTTATAACAGACAATCTTTTTAAAACCTTGTTATTTTAAAATATATTTTAAAACATATAAAGGAATATTTTAAAATAATAAAACATTTAAAATATTTTTTCCTTGAAAATTATCTTCAAGTATCTTTTAAAAACATTTTTGAAAACATGGTTTTTGAATACAATAGATTTCTGACTGAAGAGAGAGAAAATCATATTTTACCTAAAGACATTATATTAAGTACCAAAGGGTGTAAAAATGGTACTAACACATGGGGATATCTTGAAAAAATATAGGAGAAGAAAACCCATGAGTTTTCTTTATATATTTATCATAACATTTCATCAAAGGAATCATAAACATAAACAATCTCTAAAGTGATGAGATTGCCTTAATAGACTCTTTTAACTTGGTAACTTGGGATTATACTCTCCATGTAAGAAAAGGAAATTAAATGAAGCTTAAAATATCATAAAAATAATTTTATTCATTATATAACATGTAAAATTGAATTATATACATCTTGAAAAATAGTTTAGGTGCATAACAAAACATGAGTATCAAATAAGGCAAATTGAGAAAAAACATTTTTACTGATTGGGTATCTTTTGAAACATAAAACTCATGAAAGAAGGATCATAAAATGGACATGTGAATAAAAATACATTGAATTATAAAATATATATAATATAATCATGGTCAGTATATATACAAAACAAAATGAAAGAGTTGTGAACATAACATGTATCTCACAGTAATTAAAATTGAGATAAAATCTCTTTACCTTGTGTCTTGACTCACTCCATACTTGTACAAGATTCCTGTATAATAAATATAATTTTATTATAAATATTTTTTTTAGAAAATTATTATATCTATTACGATATATTATTTTATTATGACCTTATGTAACCCTCTTGTTAACGACCCTATGTTAAGGTTTCACTTTGGGGTATATTTTCTTTGTTCTTTGCATGTGTCTTAATTTTTTATATCCATGGTTCTTATAATTATATCATGATTATAAAATGTAAATAATTATATAAATATCATTTATATTCATTATATTTATATTATAATAATATATATAATAAATAAGTACGAAATTTAATACACCATTAATGGAGATGGTAAGCCGTACGTACGCATGAATGTTGTTTCCATTTTTATTATCGTATTGAAAGAAAGTATGTAAATGTCATATGTATATATATATTCATGAATATATATATATATCATTATTAAAGTTGCATTAATATATCATATATATAATATAAGTTCACTATAATCATCCTTAATACATTCCATGTGGTGTGTAAATGAATAACATCGCTTTGAGGGAGCAGTAGTCCACAATTCATCAAACGAGATTATCGTATTAACACCAAATAGAAAGTAAATAGATGTGTGTTTTAAATGGAATAAATATGATTAAAGAAATATTAAATATAATATATTACATATATAAATATATTTTTCGTCATAATGGCCATCACAATTGGTGGTAAAGGATAAATGAGCAATCATCATTTTGTGAGGCAGTAGTTCACCGTAAACAGAAAAAGTAATTTCGATATCCATTAGATGGAGGTGTGATTAAGAATAGGTTAAAATATTTTCATAATAAAATAATAGTATATTTCGTATAGTGGTGTTTTTAGAAAATAATGGAATAAAGATAGTGGAGGGGGTGAAGAGGGAAAATAATGGAAATGATCTTGAGAAAAGACGATACCTCTTAATTAGGTAACTCTTTTTAGTTTGTGCCAAAAGGATTTATTGAGAGGATTTTTGAACAAAGGGAGGCTTCAAGGTATAAGGGAGGACTTTTGGGAAGTTTATTGGGTAGGTATTGGATGAACTTAACAGGTTTGAGAGGTGTGAGGAATGGGTAGAGGTGGTGTCCATTTATAGTGAAGGAAAAGGACTCACTTAAATTTTTTAGAAATAAGTTTGGTGTGCACATGTTGTTACCTAACAAAAGTCATAAAAAACAACAAAAATAAGTAATTTAAGGTTTATGACCTAGATATTTACATTAAATAGGCTTTTTATATATTTATAGGTTGTTTGGTCCGTTAATTTTAAGGTTTAGTCCATATTTAAGCTTAATTTGGCCTTAGTTGCTAGGATTAATTTTAATCACTTTTACTGACCATTTGGTCAAACATTAACTTGGTATTATTAGAATCTAAATATTATACTGAATAAAATGATTAATGTAATATTTTATAAATTAAATTCCTATAAGTGGAAAAATTAATATTAGTGATAATCTCATAGATGGGACGGAATAACGAGGTTTTAATGTAGGAAATAGTTCAAAAGTTTGTTAAGATTTTATATTCAGTTTTAAAGTGAAATTGATTCTAATGAATTAAATTGTATTATTCAATGTAATATTTTTCTAATTTGAAATAAAATTAATTATAATATCATTTATAATTAATAATTAATTATATAAAAGGTAGTTTTTAACTCAAAGCAGTATTTTCACTATTCATCAAAAAATGAAGTTTCTCATAAAAATCGGAAAACTTTACCATAGGATAATTTCAGTGTTATGAATTCAAAAATGAAGTTTATTTTGTCAAATTAAATTTCTAAATGTGTCTAAAATTAATTTTATTATTAAAATCAGGTCATTCAAGAAAATAATATTTTTAACATTAAAGGACTTTACCAAAAATATTATCTTTCATTGTCAATATGTTTTATTTATATAAATCAGTTATAAATTATATTGGAAAAGTAGTTATTACTATTCTTATAAATATTTTTAACAGTTAGGTTATAATTATCTCATTTAAATAAAATATATACATATAATAATATGTTTCATAAATACTCAGTGTTCTGTGCATTGTATGCCAAGTTGATGTTTCAGGTAGCGTAAGCTAAGTTGGTATTGCATGTAGTGCAAGACAAGTCGGTATTTTGAGTGAAAGTAATGTTTTAATTAGAGTTTGAATATATATATAAAGAACTATTTTAAGTGTCATGTGAAATGAAAAATACTAAAAAGATAAATTAATTTTAAAGAATATATTTTAAAAAATCTCAGGGTGTTACATTCTACCCCTTAAAATTAATTTCAACCTTGAAATTAATTTGGGTTATAAAAGGTTTAATACTTTAATATTTCATTAATATAAACCCACATCATAAAAATGGATACTAAAACTTCCTTTCAAAAGGGAAATTTGGAACCATTATAGTTACCCAAAGTAACTCATAAAAAGATTACCACATATGAGAACATAGGTGGGAAGCGAAAAAATGGAAATGGAAGAGAAATATTACCATCAAGTTATAATGGAGAGTGATCGAGGATATAGTAAAGAGAAAGTTAAAAATAATAAAACTATAAATATATGATCAACTAATGGATCTTCTGATTCTTCAAAAACTAAAGTACTAGGAAAACATTTTTTCCTTAAAGATACCTTTTCTCTAAAGTTAATGAATTTTCATGAATAGATATACTTGCATGATTTTAGGACAATGTCACCCTTTTTTATTTCATTGATCCAATTAACCCCTTTGTATAAAATGAAAGGTTAATTTTTCATTACTGAAGTACTCACAAATCATGAGATCTTTGATATGCCCTCCCATTTTTCATCAGTTATCATCAACACAAAGTAGGTTGAACAGACTATCCAATATGCATAAATACTCATATAGAGAGATAAAAAATTATTTTTACTAACTTCATTTTAATTTTAACATGAAATTTACATAAATGGTTAACCTAATAACCGTTTTTAAATTTAATTCATCATTTCTTCCTTAAATATTCTCTTATCTTATACCAAAAACATTTTTATTAGATACTTTTGTTTATACTTGCACTGATAGAACATTAAATGAGATTTTATTATTCCAAGTCTGTGTAGAGGGTTACAATCACATGAAAATTCACTAAATGATGAAAAATAAGATTATCATATGGATTATCCATAAAAATCAAACTTGAACTTCCCAACTAGGGGGGATAGGAAACTTTTTACCCAAATTTTCATTATTCACTTCATCCATCATGATTGCATAAGATTTACCTTTTTCCCTTTTACTCAAAAGTTTTTGTGTCTTATCATACCTATTATCCCTTTTATTAGGGAAATGATTCATATAATTCAAAAAATCCATGCACTTGAAACACTGAATTTTGGGTGGTTCATTCTGTTGAGATTTCTCTCCACTCATTTCATTGAATTTCCTCTTCTCATTAATTTTAAATTATTTTGCTCAGCGGCTATAATTACCACACTTAAAATACCTTATTGTTCCTTTAAGGTACTTTCCTAAGTGAAATTTTCTATAGTTTTGGAATATAAGTGTTTGAAACTTTTTCTTATCTCTATGGTTTTTAGATTCCCCTTTGAACTAAATCTACATATTCTTGTAAAACCACGAGATTGATAAGTAACTCTAACCTCCATTTCAACATTGATCACACAACACACAATATATTCATAGATACTAAATTCTCTTATGGCTAATTCCATTCTAATACTTTTCTTTAATACACTGAATAACTAATTGACTTTACTTTCGGGTTGGATGATAATACCAGAAGAGTACCTCGAAAGTCTTTTGAAATTAGCCTGACATCTACCAACATGTTCATCATCCTTTTGATTCAAATCAAGTAACTCCTTTTCCATATTCGTACGAAGAACATGAGACATGTACTTATTGAATAATAAGTATTGAACTCATCCCAATCCATGGATTCAATTTCATTTTTGTTCCTCGTATTCTTGATTAGAGTCCACCATTAGTCTGCTACAAATTCTAACTGATAAATAGCTAGAATGAATTTCTCATGATCCAAATACTTGAGAACCAATAATATCTTTTCCGTTGTACTGATCCAGTGTTCAGAAACAAGTGGATTGGATGACCCACTAAAAGGAGGTGAAAGATGCCTCATGAAGGACTCAACAAAACATTGTTCCTTCCATTGATTTTTTGGAAACTCAGTATGATTCATATATTGAGAAAGTTGTGAGGGTATGGAAATGAGGTTTTGTATTACATCCCCTGTATAATTTGTACCTTTAAGAGGTAATTCATTACACTATCCATCACAATCACCATTAACGTAGTTCCTTCAGGTTCCATCCATTCACTAAAACCAAAAGCATAGTGTAAGAAAAATTATCATAATGGAAAACCACGTAATCATGAAGAGTCACTTATAGGATTTCTAAAGTATGAAACCTTCCATAATCTATGACAAATTAGGTTTATCCTAGGTTATTCATAACCAATATATAATTTAATCCTTCATGATGGTTCATGAAGAGTTTGTGAATTCCCAAAGCATATCTAGAGAAGGATGTATTTCAAATAAACCACTTACTCTATCCTTCACCAAAATTCTAGGAAATTTTCCAAAACATTAACTCATCCTTATACATATACTTAGATATATCCCTAGACATATCATTAGAAATACAATTAGGGATCTCACTAAAGTTATCTTATCCTAGTTTCCAAAGGTTGACTAAACCTTTCCTCTGATACCAACTAAAGTGACCCGAGAATGACATACATGTATATTAAATCATTTTAGATGAATATTCAGTACATTACAAAAATACATGCCCAAGTATTGTAATTTTTAGTGACTTTTGAAAATTAGAAACAAAATCTTCTATCCTGGTTAAAGATTTTAAACATCTCCTATAAATATCTCCACCTTTATTACTTTTACCTAAAACCCTTCTTTATACCCTGGGGAAAGGAAACATAAGAAAGGGGTGAGCATAGATGCTTAGTAATGGTATATATAGGAAATTCATAAGCATAACATAAAAAAAGGGTATGGAACTTGAGCATAACATTTGAAGATCATGCCCATAATATTAGAGAATATAATAAGTAATGGGATTTCATAAGACATAAATCATAAGGAAATAAAGAATATAGGCTAATGAAGAATAACATAGGAAAAAATAGAATTTTTGGAAGGCATGTTGGTTTATAACATTGTGAACATGTATAGGTTGATACAAGTTCACTCATTAAGTTAAGGACATGAAATCAGTCCCCAACATCATCTTGTAGACATGTAATTAGGTCCATGCATAACATTGTAAACATGTAACCAGGCTCAAACATAACCTTATAGATGTGAAATCAAGTCCATTCATAATATTGTGAACATGTAATTTGGTTCATGCATAACCTTATGGATGTGAAACTAGGTCCATGAATAACATTGTGAATGTGTAATTATGTTCACTCATTACCTAATGGACATGAAACCTGGTCCATACATAACATTGTGAACATGTAATGAGGTTCACGTATAACATTGTGAACATGTAATCAGGTTCACGCATAAAATTATACACATGAAACCAGGTCCATTCATAACATTGTGAACACATAATATGGTTCACTCATATCATTGTGAACATGTAATCAGATTCACACATAAACTTATGGACATTCAACCAGTTCCATGCATTACATTTTTAACACGTAATTAGGTTCATGCATAAAATTTATTCTCTTGAGTCATCCATTGTTACCCAATTCATTAGACCTATATTATAATTAAATCATTCATACATGTGCCATAAGATAATAAAAAATTCATCATATCATGAATCATAAAAGGACATAGGTTTTAGAAACATCAAATCATAACCCATGAAATGAAATGGGTATCATTAACATTTCATCACATAAATACCTATGGAAAAGATATAGGTTTTAAAAGAATTTCATCAAATCATAACTTGTGAAAAGAAGCAGGTTCTATAAATATGTTACTCGTGAAAGGTAAACGAGCTTCAAAAAGACCATAAAATTAAGCATAACCCATTAATAGAACAGATATAAAGGGAACCTTTAAATCATTTCCTATAAGGTAATGAGTAACATCAATGGATGTCATCTTAGATGGAAAATATTTTGAAATATCATTCAAAAATATTTCTTGAGGAAAATATCATTTCTTCTTTGAAAATAACTTTTTTATAACATACAAACTTTTGAAAACCTTTTTCTTTGAAAATATATTTGAAAACATATAAAGGAATATTTGAAAACAATAAAATATTTCAAATAATTTTCCTTTAAAATTATCTTAAAGGATATTTTGAAAACATTTTAAAAAACATTGTTTTTGAATACAATAGATTTCTCTCTGAAGAGAGAGAAAATCTGGTTTTAAATAGAAACATTATCTTAATTAAAAATGGGTAAAAAAATGGTATTAAAACATGAGAATATCTTGAAAAAATATAGGATAAGGAATCTATTGAGTGTTCTGGAGATATGGATCATAATATTTCATCAAAAGAAGCATAAAAATAAACAATATCGAAAAGCGATGAGATTGCCTCAATAGACTCTTATAACTTAGTAACTTGGGATCACACTCTCCATGTAATAAAAGAAAATTTGATGAAGCTTAAAATATTATGAAAATAATTATATTCATGATATAACATCTAAAATTGAAGCATATAAACCTTGAAACAAAATTTAGGTTCATAACAAAACATGAGTCTCAAAGAAGGAAAATTGAGACAAAATATTTGTATTGATTGGGTAAATTTTGAAAATTAAACCCCATGAAAGAAGGATTATGAAATGGAAATTTGAATAAACATAAATTTAAGTATAAGATATGTAGAATAAAATCATGGGAAATACATACACCACACAAAAGGAAAGAGTGGGGAACATAACATGTATCTCCTAGAAATTACAAGTGAGATGAAATCCCCTTACCTTGTGTCTTGACTCTCTCCATACTCATACACGATTATTTTATAATAAATATAGGTTTATTATAAATATTTTACAGAATAATATTATTAAATCTATTACCATATATGGTTTTATTATGACCTTATAATACCTTCTTGTAAATGATCCTATGTTAAGGTTTCACTTTGGGTAATATTCACTTTATTCTCCACACATGTCTTAATTTGTTATATCATTGGTTCTTATAATTATATCATGATTTGAGAATTTAAATAATGATATAAATTAATTTATATACATTATATTTATATTGTAATAATTTATAGAATAAATAATTATGAAATGGAATACATCATCCATAGAGATGGTAAACTATACGTATGCATGAACGTCGTTTCCGTTTTTATTATTGTATTGAAAGAAATTATATTAATGAAATATGTATATATATATATATATTATTATATTTTTATTAATATATCATATATATCTTATAATTTCACTTTACCCATCCTTAATACATTCCATGTGGTGTGTGAACTAATCACATCACTTTGAGGGGGTAGTAGTCCACACTTCCTCAAACGAGATTATCTTACTAACACCAAATGAAAAGTAAATAGATGTATGTTTTAAAAGGAAAAAATAATCTTAAATACATAATAAATATAATATATGACATATATAAATATATTTTCCTTCAAAATGGCCATCATGATTGGTGGTAAAATAGAAATTAACAATCATCATTTCGTGAGGCAATAGTTCACCATACAGAGAAACAATATGTTCGATATCCCTTATATGGAGGTGTGTGTAAGTGTAGGTTTAAATATTTTCATAAAAAATCCTATTATATTTATGATACATTTGTTTTTAGACAATAAATTAATAAATAGAGTGTTAGTGGTGAAGAGTTAAAATAATGAAAAAGGAGCTTGAGGGAAGACGTTACCTATTAATTTGGTAACTCCTTTTGGTTTGTGCCAAAGGCTTCCTTGAGAAAATTTATAAAAAAAGAGAGGATTAAAGGTATAATGGAGGATTGTTGGGAAGATTAATGGATTGGTATTTTTAGGACATAATAGGTTTGAGAGGTGTGAGGAGTGGTTAGAGGTGGTGGCCTTTTACAAGGAAATTGACTCACTTTGAATTTTTAGAAACAAGTTTGGTGTGCACATGTTCTTACCTAAAGAAATTCATAAAAAATAAACCAAACTAAATAAGTTAAGGTTTGTGGATGAACTATGTAATCCAATGGGTATTGGAAATGCGTATAGGTCATTTGGTCCCTTAATTTTAAGGTTTAGTCTCCATTTAAGCTTAATTTGGCCATAACTACTGTGATTAATTTTAATCACTTTTACTAATCATTTTGGTCAAAAATTAAATTGGTATCATTAGAATATAAATATTAGATTGAATATGATGTTATGTTTTACTTTCAAAATTCAATTCCCCGAAGAGGAAAAATTAAGATTAGTGCTAATCCTACAGACGTGATAAAATAACAGGGTTTTAAAGTAGGAAAAAGTTAAAAAACTTGTTAAGATTTTATATTCAGTTTCAAAGGGAAATTGATTATAATGAATTAAATAATATTAATATATTTAATATTTATCTAATGCGACCTAAAAAATTATAATATCATTTATAATTAATAATTAATTAGAAAAAATGGTAGTTTTTTTCCTAAAAGCGGTATTTTTCACTATTCATCAAAAAATGAAGTTTCTCAGAAAATACCAAAAAATCACCTTAGGATAATTTCGACATTATGAATTAAAAAATGAAGGTTATTTTATCAAATTAAATTTCTAAATGTGTCTAAAATTAACTTTATTATTAAAATCGGTTCATTAAAGAAGATATAATTTTTAACATAAAAGGACATTGCTAAAAATATTATCTTTCATTATCAATATGTTTTATTTATATAAATATATTATAAAAAATATTTGAAAATTATTTATTACTATTAAAATAACTATGTTTAATGGTTAGGTTATAATTATATCATTTAAATAACTATATATATCTATATATAAAAGAAGATGTTTCATAGAACCTTAGTGTTGTGTGCATTGTATGCCCAGTCTGTGTTGCGTGTAATGTACTCTAAGTCATACTCCAGGATGGTGTTGCATGTAATGTATTCCAAGTTAGTGTTTCGGGTTGTTCACACTAAGTTGATATTGCGTGTATCACAATCCAAGTTAGTATTTAATTTTAAAAGAATGTTTGACTTAGTGTTTTAATATATATATATATATATAATTATTTCTTGTGTCATGTGAAATGAAAAATAACAAAAAGATAAATTAATTAGAAACAAATATTTTAAAAAATCTCAGGTTGTTATAGGGATCATCTTCACCATGGGAACTGACCCATAAAATAGTTCAATGGGAACCAATCCCTCAAATGATACCATGGGCCCTGACCCCTCAGACGGTACACCGAGCATCGAACTACCAAACGAGGAACTCTGTTAAGGAGGAGCACCAGTCTTCTTGTGTCACATTCAATATGATATCAGTCAGATAAAAAGAATCCTCATCAAATATGGATGACCATTCTCTTAAAGGGTACAATCATACCATCCTGAAGTCATCTGAGTCACAACAGTTTAGCCTACGTTCTATCATTAGCATAGGAAATGAAAGGCTCAGCGGTACCACTCAGGAATCTATAGAAGGTGTTACCGACTATGTTGGTATTTTAGAGGGTAATAACAATGCAGAATATTGACAATGGAAGTAGTGTTTTTGGTCTATATGGTTCACATCAAATATCCCATCATCATCTATTCACCCTTACACTAACAAAGGAAATGGTGTTTCCATAGATCCTACAGCCAACCCCTTGAGCCTGACTAGACGATTTCTATAGAAGAACCAATCGATCAACTCTAAAAAGAGAATAGGGATATATGGGATATAATTGTGGGAATAAACCAGAGATATCTACCTCTGGATGATGCACCCATGTCTTCTTATGGAATCACACCTTCCAGGGAAGTATCCTATCCCACAGGGCGAGGGGAATTTTCATATTTATTTTCCCACCATTTGGTGAAATACAAACATTGTTCCACCTTTCCCCAGCCCATAAGTCTTGGGGAATTTCTATATTTTTCACCTCCTCATAGAGGATATTCTAGAAATTGTCTAACCTTAGGTGTTACCACCAAACATTAAATAGAGTGAGAATATTTTAATCAGTGGGAAGCATCTACATCATCCAAGACTCCTAATGCTTCAACACATTCCTCTAGACCGATAAATACCAGGACTCTGAACCCCAAAATCCATACTCAGCCATGAACTAACACCAATGGTGGCATATATAACATGAGGGAGAAGCATCCTGGTCACCCATATCTTGAATACAGGTAGTGAAATGTATATTCCTTCCAATCCCAACCTGTTCCTGGGTATTTCAACAATTCCATGAATAATGGAATGATAGAGTTACTGATGATGAAAAATCTATGTGAGGAAAGGATGGTCGGACATGAAAATCATTTCCACTACCATCAATGTCTTGAGAAAATGATATAAGATTGATTTCCATTTAAATATTGGGTTCAGATACTGATGGACATGGGGATATGGGAACCACCAACACCAGAATTGCCACTCCAGTTATCTGATCACTCTGAGAAGGTTGCACTGATTGTGCAGGAGAGAATGAGGCACCTACCTCCTATGGAGAAATGAGCACCTTTCAATGAAAAATTGAACAAAAAATATTCCTTCCCAACAAAGCATGTCTCTAAGTACATTTATTGTGCCATGAAAAACAGTTTGATCAAAATTAAAACAATGAGGAAGCTGAATGAGGTAGGTTTTATAGGCCGTGAAAACAATTTACCCTATTATAGATGTCTCTATATTACAATAGAAAGCTTTTATTTCTTTAATGATTGGATAGAGATACATGAACTTGTATAATTGATAGAGTTGAAAGATCCCGAGATTCATGCAATATGAAAAAGAGTTGTAAAAAATCCTTTAGAAGAACCACTCTCCTGGGAGGTTATTCACCACAATCCTTACTGCAAGACATTAAAATTCATGAATGATGTCCTTATAATAAGAAGTTAAACTCTATGGATCACGTCCTTATATCAAGATGTTAAATATAATGGATCATGTTTTTTCTGCATGACATTAAATTGAATTGGTTTTCTAGAACTATGTATGACTTGATTCTCATTATAATGAGATGTGTAGGGAATTCTGGATTCTATATCCTAGCCTAAACACCTTTATTCACATCCTTACCACAAGATGTTAAACTAGCTAGCTCATATCCTTTCCACATGAAATTAAACTTCATGGTCTATCTAGAACTATATACAGCTTGATTCTCATCCTAATGAGATACTTAGGAATGTATAGATTCTATATCATGGCTCATCCACCTATATTTATGTTCTTACCACATGATGAAAAATTTTATGAAACATGTACTGATAATAGGAAGATAAACTATATGGAATCCCAATCTCTGGTATACATCCTCAACATCTGATGGAAAAGTTGGCATACTACATGGTGAAAATGCCCCCTTCAAGGATTATGGATCCATGTATGCTGAAGAATATTTCTATAAGAAGAGTGGTAGGAAAAAATTTCTAGATGCTGATATATATATTGAGGATCCCAATATCTTAGAGGAACACCCCTGTGAATCCCTATAACATGATCTAAAACATTTATGTGCTCCTTGTAAATATGGTTGAGGTAACATATCTAGTCCTAGAGGTCCAAGACTCTCCTATCCTTAGTGATAATTAAAATAAATTCAGATACCACATCTCTATACAACGACTCAATTGTTAAGGGATAATGATGTATCTTCTAATATCCTCCCTCACCCTGATAATGATAGAGAAGCCCCCCATATTCAAAATAATATTTGGATATGTCTCCATAGAATCAGAGATTGAAGAAGATGAGGATGACTTTTGGAACACCCCTTTATAATTCGAGGAAGGTGTATCAACCACCATCAAAGAAGTTAGGTAGATAAATTTTGGAATAGAATAAGACTCTTGACCAATTCCGCTATGCCACTCAAAGAGAAAGAGATGTAAATCACATTTCTGAAGAAAAACTAGTATGTGTTTTCTTGGAACTACATAGAAATTCCGAGACTGAATCCATATATGGATATGCACCATTTTATCCTACCTGATGATCATCGAGGCTTCAAGAAGAAATCAAGGAGGATGCACCCCTCTCATGACACCAATGTAGAGGCATAAGTTTACAAGATGATCAAAGATAACTTTTTTTGAGAAGTGAAATACCCAAGATGGCTTTCCAACATCATACCTGTCAAGAAAAATAAAAATTAGATTAGGGTATGCATTATCTTAAGAGACCTTAATACACATTCCCCAAAGGATGATTTACTATTTCTAATCATAGAACTCTTGATCAATGTGACTGCTCTCTTTCAATCTGTTTCCTTCATGTATGGGTACATAGGGTACAATTTGATCAAGATGGCCCCCGAAGATGAAGAAGCCACTGCCTTCAGAGCACCCCAGGGAATCTTCTAATTTTAGGTCATGACCTTTGTATTAATGAATAATGGTGATATATATAATTACACCAGGCATCACATATTTAAGCCATTATTGGAAAGGATGTCTAAGTGTTATTTCAACAAGTTGGTTGTTAAGTCTCGACATTGATGTGACCACTTCATGGATCTCTGGACAATCTTCGACAAGATGTGACACAAAACTTTAAATATGAATCAATTAAAATGAAATTTTGGGGTAACATCAAGAAATTTCCTTAGCTTTATGGTATACCACCACAACATTGAGTTTGATCCAAATAATACAAGTTCTATTTTAGCAATTTCAACCCCAAAAAATCTCAAATAATTGAAGGGAATCCAAGGTCACCTCACCAATATTCATTGATTCATAGACAACCTGACCGAAAAAGATCCACCCTTTACCTGGTTAATGAATTAGGTAATCACCTATCAATGGCACACCAATTGTCAAAAATCATTCAGAAAACTCAATTAGTATCTACTACACCCACTATTTTTGGATGCCTCTGGTGGAAGGGAGGCTACTCGTCATTTATGTGGTCAATACAGAGTGATCACTAGGTGACCTCATCACATAGAAAAATGACATGGTAAGTGAGAATATTCTATAATACCTCATCTGAATGATGGTAAGTATCGAGACTAGATATTCTGATGTCGAGAAGAAATACATTGCACTTATTTTGTGGTGAAAAGATGAGGCAATACTTGAAGCACCACAAATTCCACTTAACCTCTTATATTTATTCTCTCAAGTAAATCCTTGGCCACCCTATGTTGACTAGGAACATGGCTATATGGGAGGCCATCCTATAACAATACAATATTTAGTTCATATCATAGAAGTTAGCGAAATGGAAATCCTAGCCTGATTTCCTTGAAACACATCACGACCCATTAAATATGATAGAAGTCATTGATACTCTAGATGATGATGTATTTTATTCCCACAACACTCCCCATACATGGGATATGTACTTTTATGGTGCCTTCTAAAGTCCCATTGGCACAAGGATGGAAAAACTGAAGCTCAATCATGTTAGTCTAGGGATTCTATTTGTCTCTCAAGAGAAATCAATTTTCCATACTCTTTATCACTATCCGAAGGCTGTATAAATAATTAGGTTGAGTATCAATCCCACATCACTGGATTGGAAATAGCCCTACAACTTCACATAGCCTTCTAGAATATCAAAGGGGAATTTGAATTGGTGATAAAGCAAATCAATAGTGAATATGAAATTAAAAAGGAATAACTATCCCCTCTCACTAGCTATGTCATGGGACTGATGGAAGAGTTCACATTTGATCCCATATTGAATCATGTTCCCAAATCAAAGAATTATTGTACTGATGCATTGGTTAATGCATCCACCATCCTATATTACATTGGTTAAGAGGAATCACTCATGCATATCACACATCAAAGAATGGTCTCATCGATCGTTATATGAGATATCAGACAAATAAATTAGGCCAAAATCACCCTAGATAATGAAAAAATAATGACCACCTCTAAATGGATGGAGCCCATAATTGTTTATCTCAAAAATGGAATTCTCTCAATAGATCGTGCAAGAAGGGAACAGATTCAGTGCTGGGAGAAATATTTCACTATGAAGGATGGTCAAAATGAGAAGAAATTCCTATACAAATGAGGATTTGATGGAATAATCCTCATATTCATAGTAGAAGGATAAATTCTCTCCATCATGGAAGAAGTCCATGTAGGCTCTTATGGAGCCCATCAATCTGGGACTAGGCACTCCCATCAAATTAGGAGGATGGGATATTACTTGAAAACCATGATACAAGACTGTATGGAATTCCTTAATAAATTCCATACATTCTAGATTCATGAAAACTTCAACCATTATACCTCAAAATTTCTACATACAGCTAAATATTCTTAGACATTTACCATTTGGGAGAAGGATGTTGTGGGGTCATATCTTCCCAGACAAAACTATGAAGTTTAACTATATCATTACTACTTCCAGCTTCTTTCCCAAATGGTCTGAGAAAATACCCCTCTAGGAAGTCGGGATAAAGAATATCATTAACTTATTAAGGTCCCATATCATCAATAGGTTTGGGGTCCCTAAAAAATATTTATATAAAATGACACAAACTTATATTCTACGAAATTGAAGAGACTATACTAGGAGTACAATATTGTTTCCCATCACTCATCTCACTGTCATACAATGAAAAATGTAGAGATATATTCCTCTAATAATACTATATAGAATATACTCTTGAGTATGGTGAATAAGGATAATAATTATTGTATGAAAAATATTCTACATACATTTTGGGCCTAACATACCACCATGTGTACTGCCACATAGGTGACACCGTACTCATTTTTGTATGGGACGGATGCAGTGTTACCCATAGTGGTCCATCTGCCTTCACTCCAAATAGACATTTGTAGAAAACTCTAAGAGGCTGAAAAATCAAAAAAGTGACTCGATGAATTAGAATGGTAAGATGAGAACAGGTTTCACACAGTACACATCTTGGAGTTCCATAAAAATCGTATCTTAATGGACTTTAATAAAAGGGTTCACCTCCATTCATTCCTCCAAGGAGAACTGGTGCTGGATCTCAGAGCCTTGATGATATCGGGAAAGAATCCCTCAAAGATGAAAACCAAATGGGAAGGTCCTAACATTATACATAAGGTCTATTATAATGTATCCCACTCATTAGCCACTATAGAAGGGGAGCATGTCACATCACCCAACAATGTGAAATTTCTCAAGAAATACTTAGTATAACCACCATCAGATGGGAATCCACATCAAAGTAATCCCCAACATTAATCCTAACCATATGATGTTAAAATATAAAGAGTTCATCATAACCACATGATGTTAAACTATTTGGAGTTTTTCCTAACCACATGAAGTTAAACTGTATGTATTTCATCCTAACCACTAGATGTTAAATTATACGGAGTTCATCCTAAACACATGAATTTAAACTATACAGCTTTCATCCTAACCACATGACATTAAATTGTATGGAGTTCATCCTAACTACATGGCATTAAATTGTACAAAGTTCAACCTAACCACAATATGTTAAACTATATGAAATTCTCCCTAACCACACAATATTAATCTGTACGATGTTCATCCAAACCACATGATGTTAAATAGTATGGAGTTCATACTAACCACAAGACATTAAACTATATGGAGTTCATCCTAACCACAGGAAATTAAACTGTATGGAGTTAATCCTAAACATATGATTTTAAACTATATAGAGTTAATCCTAACCACCTGACCATAAACTATACAGTGGTTTTACTAACTAAATGATTTTAAACTATAAAAAGTTCATCCAAACATCAAGAAATTAAATTGCATGGAGTTTTTCTGAACCACATGATGTGAAAATCTATGGATTTTTTCTAACCACATGACGTTAAACTGTATGGAGTTCATCCTGGACACATGACATTAAACTGTACAACCAAGTCCTAAAAAAGACATTAAACTACATAGTATACCAAGTCCTCTCCACACAATGTAAAACTGCATCGATCCCCAAACTCTCTTATCCTTCTTGTTGGGTAATCCATCATCCTTAACACAAGATATTAAACTTTATAGATCTATCCTTACTATAAGAAATTAAAACTACATGAATGATGTCCTCTTTGCCTGATATTGGAATGTAAAAGTTTTCTAAAACTATGTACATTTTGATTCCTACCATCATAGGATATGTAGTGAAACCTAAAACTCTAGTCTCTTGCCTAGTTTCAGTCTCCTTTTTTTCAGATTGGACAATCCATTACCTTAACAAAATACATTAAAACTGAATGACCAACATCCTCACCAATGAGACACGTAGGGAGTCCTCAATCCTATATCTTGGTCTATCCACTACATAATACAAAATTCCTCTATTGTGCACTCAACTAACTTTTCATTGTGAAAAAACCTTGTTATTCCTTGTTTCTCACACCGAGCATAGCTTATGTGGGATTAGAAATTACAGTAAGGGATTCCCCCATGAACAAAGCATGAAAGCACACAACAGGTCTATCATAGTCGTGAATTCAAGACCATAAAAGGCACACCATGAGTCCTTGCCACATGATGTTAAAGTGCATGATCAATGTCATTTTCTCATGAAATAAAACTATATGTTCCCTTAATAATAATGTTTGGATTGATTCCTATCATCATAGGATACATAGTGATGCCTGGATCTCTAATCCTGGGACCAGAAATTATAATAAAGGGAAACAATTCCCACCTCTCTGTATAGGATAAACCAGTGAAGAGAGAGTTTCTTGTTCAAGAACTATGTGTGACATGATTCCTTTCCTCAAAATATATATAACGACTCCTATATTTCCAACATTGAGCCCAGCCACAACAAATAAATATAAAAATTCCCCTATTTACGTGTAGTCCATACCTACACAAATAAATTCATTAAGAACTATTCATGGATTTAATGCCATCACCATGGGACACATATTTAATCCCATAATTCAATTCATGGGCCCAACTGTAATACCGACATTTTATATTGGGGGACCCATGTCCTCATCATAAGATGTTAAACTACAAGGGATTTTTAGAACTATGTGTGGTTTGATTCTCATTTTAATGAGACACATAGTGATGCCAGGACATCCACCCTCAGTCCCAACTGCAACATTTCCATCCATTCTTGTTGGTTCATTTCCATCATCACTGCCTGACATTAAAATATATGGGATTTTAAGAACTATGTGCGGCTTGATTCCCATCATCATAGAATATGTAGTGACATTCATATCTCCAATATTGAGCCCAATTGCAACAACCGATAAAAAATTCACCCCAACTACATGGAAACCAATTCAAACAAGATTATATTTCCTACATTTGAGCCAAATATACATATGAATTTCTTTCATAGATATCATGCACAAATATTCCATGCCAGTTCGCACATCCTTTACGCATGACATTAAACTGCCTAGGATTACATCCATACCACATGACATTAAACTACATGGGATTACATCCTTAATTCATGATATTAAACTAGAAGGAAAATTACTTGGTCGGTTAACATTAAAACTACACAAAAAATACATCCTTATCACATGATGATAGAATTCACAACAAATTTCCTTACTGCATGATGCTAAACAACATAAAAAAAATCCCCACTACATGATGATAAACTATGCATACCATCACCAATTATGACTCCATATCAAAGGAAAATAAGATCCTTACAGAAAACAAATAGAGTACGTGGTTCTTTGACCATATTTTAAAAGAACCTCAATCCATGTACCACACGTCATGTCTTGAGTACCTCATGTTGCTGCAAATATTTCACAACCCTTGGAAAAGAAAAGATATCTCTTAGTTTGGTCATGATATTGACATAGAAGGGATTAATACCCACCAATTGGTAACATCTTGGCCCAATATAAAAGGGATTTATATTCCTTATGAGCCTGAATTCATAGTGGAAAAACCCAGCACCTGAGGGTGTTCTTGGTTGTCCCCGAAATGATTGTGTGATATCATTACTCATGACCTAAGAACCTCAAGATGTGATTTACAAAATTTCCATATCACACTCATAAGGATATTGGATTGCTCTTGACCCTAGGTATCCTAATTAGGATCTTGTGTAACATCTCCCATATTAGTTCCATGTGATTCATGACCTTAAAATTCACAAACTTTGGTTAAATGTGTACGACATTAAACTCTAGCCTATAATGGTCCAAATTTCAAGACCTTAAACTGTTACCAAAAGAGACATAAAAATTTTCATGTTGAAAACCCGTAAAGGGATACCTAAGAAAAATTCAAGTCTTCACTCACTAAAATCTTTATCTCCCAAGTTTAGGAAGAAATTATTGAATAAATAAATAATTCATAAATATCATAGAGTCTAATTTGAGGGCCTAATAAAAGCCAAGTTATTCTTTCTGGACATTCCAGTCAAGAAAAATTTAGATTAATGGGTTTTCAAATCTCCTCTCCATGAGAATATGTTCTCTAGAAGGTGAAATAACTTTTAGGGTGCTCGAACCCTTCTTGAATATTAAAAATTTTATAAACCACATTCATACCTTTGAAGTATTATCTAACACAAACTCACTATAACAAAATGGTAATAGGGACTCACTTTTATAAATGGACCATCAGATCCCAGGAAGCCCCCCCTTAAATCTAGGAGTTATCATCTTGACCTTGTGGAATAGTAGAGGCTAGATTGACCTATACCACTGGTTTTATATTCTTTTTCTCTCTAGTTAACTCACATATTCATGGTCTATGATTTACAATTCTTATAACTAGACTATTAAAGTGGATTTGACACCCTCAACATTATGTCACTCTATTTTGTACCCTTTCTAAAATTAGGGATGTGACACTCCATCCTCAGACCTTTTGATGGATCACACCTCATGATTCAAAACCACAAGGTAGAGCTTGTGATTCAAAATCAAAATATGAACTTCCTTAGGGTGATTGAACCATTACTATATAGATTTATTTCCACAACTAACTTCATTGGTCAAATTCTTGAGTCTTAATAAATCTTTCATATCCCATGGAAAAGAAAAGAGAACACTCAGTTTAGCCATTATATTGATACAGAAGGGAATGATACTCACCAAATAGTGATATCTTGGACAAATATAAAGTTCTTTCTAATCCTTGTGGGCCCCAATGATACCGGGAAGGAACCTAATATCTTAGAGTGTTATGGGACATAACTGGTATGTCTACTCCATCCTATATTCACAAACTCAATCTTTTGGGTTATGACTTACATCATCCACATTCCAGCTATCCAGGTGGACCTAGAAAACCTAGTATTTCTCCCTCAACGAATATTTCTTCCATAAATCTTCCACGACCCTTGGAAAATAGTGGAGATCATCTTTTCTTATCCATGATATCTATGCACAAGGGATATGACCCACCAACAAAAGGAATATCCTCCTTGAAAGAAAGGAACTCCAATCCTCGCGAGCCTTGGAAACACCACGACGAAACCCAGCACCCCCAAATGTTATGAGTCATCCCTTCTCTTCCTACCTCATTCAACATTAGGTCGGAGTTAAAATAACCTAAAATACAACAAAAAAAAATGTTCGAGCTGAAATACCATAAACTGTAGTAAAAAGAGGTCCGACCTAAATTACCCTAAACTACAGTACAAAAAAGGTCCATTCTATAATATCATAAACTAAAATAAAAAAAAAGGTACAAGAAAAAAGACCCTAAAATACAATACAATAAAAGATTCAAGATAAAATACCCTAAACTACTATACAATAAAGTTTTGAGATAAAAGATTCTAAAATAAAGTACAATGACGGTCTGATCTAAAAGAACGTAAACTAAAATACAAAAATGGTTTGACATAAAAGAACCTAAACTATAGTACATCAAAGGACTACTCTAGAAGACACTAAACTATAACACAATGATGGTTTATTTTGGAAGACAATAAAAAAAGACATGATACTCGCCAGAATGAAACTTGATAAGTGAATCCTAGGAAAAAGTCAAGTCTCCACTCATTAGACATACAACTTGTGTTACCTAAGAAATATTCATCATCTATAAAATGGAACTGGCATAGAAAAATTTTAGGTTGAAAATCCATAATACAGTGACCTAAGGAAAATATGAGACCATGCTCGCTATGTCTTCATCTATGCGAAGATTCAGAAAAAGTTAGGGAAAAACAAATAAAAAATATACAATGCTTTTGGGGCTCACCATATGGCCTTAGAAAAATTAAATCCATGCTCGCTAAGTCCTCTGAATTAGGTAGAAGTTTGAGCACTTGGGAATGATACCATGTCAAGGGGGCATCAAGGGTGTCTAGGGGGCATGCTAGGGGGCGTGTTGGGGTGTCCCAGGGGTGTCAAGGGGGGCGCTGGGGTGTCCTGGGGTGTGTGTTAGGGGTGTCAACATGTGTGTTAGGGGGGGAGCGTGGGTGTCAACAGTTGGGGGGTGTTGGGGGGGGGGGGGGTGGCCCCCCCTAGTGGTGCGGGGGTGCCCGGGGGTGTCAAGGGGGCGGTGCTGGGGTGTCAAGTGGGGGTATCAACGGGGTGTCTAGGGGTGTCAAGGGGGCGGTGCTGGGGTGTCAAGTGGTGGTATCAAGGGGGTGAACTGGGGTGTCAAGGGGTTAAGGTCTATTGTCTAAAAACCACCTCTAATTCCCCAAACGAAATCACCATTAGGGGAGGTTCAAACTGCCCCTAAATAGAGGTCGTTTTTGTTATAACCACCTCTAATGCAGTAAATTTTGAGTAACATTAGAGGGTATTTAAGCCACCTCTAATGTAAACACCACTAAATTAACTATGAATTAAGCAACACTTTCTCATAACCTCATCTACTAATAGTAGGTGGGAACATTAGCCGCGATTTCCTACAACAGCCGATAATGTCTTTAGAAGGGGTTATAACCCCCTCTAATGTAAAAAATAAACCCTTCTAAAGTGGTTATTTTTTTGTAGTGTGTAGAGATCGAGATTTGAAATCAAAATATGAACTTCCCTTGGGTTATTGAACCCTTAATAGATAGATTTGTTTTCATATCCAACTTTATTGGTTAGATGCTTGAGTCTTCATAAATCTTTCAAAACCCTTGGAAAAGAAAAAGAGATCACTTGGTTTGGCCATTCTATTGATGCAGAAGGGAATGATACCCACCAAATGGTGATATCTTGGACCAATACAAAGTTCTTTCTAATCCTTTTGGGCCCCAATGACACCGGAGAGGAACCTAACATCATAGAGTTTTATGGGACATAATCAGTATGTATACTCCATCCTATATAAACAGACTCAAGCTTTTGGGTTATGACTTACATCACCCACATTCCAACTATCCAGGTGGATCTAGCATCCCTAGTATTTCTCCCTCAACCCATATTGCTTCCGTAAATCTTCCATGGCCCTTGGAAAAGAGTGGAGATCATATTTTCTTATCCATGCTATCGATGCACAAGGGATATAACCCACCAACTAATGGAATATCCTCCTTGCAAGAAAGGAACGCCAATCATTGTGAGCCCTGGAAACACCATGACAAAACCCAACACCCCCAAATGTTATGAGTCATCTCTTGTCTTCCAACCTCATTCAACATTAGGCCTGAGTTAAAATACCCTAAAATACATTAAAACAAATGTCTTTGCTGAATGACCCTAAACTATAGAAAAAAAGGTCCAAGATAAAATACCCTGAACTATAGTACCAAAAAGTTCCAAGCTATAAGAGCATAAACTATAATAACACAAAGGTCCAAGAAAAAAGACCCTAAACCACAGTACAACAAAAGGTTCAAGATAAAAGACCCTAAACTACAATACAATAAAGTTCTGAGATAAAAGATTCTAAAATAAAGTACAATGAAGGTCTGATCTAAAAGAACCTAAACTACACTACAAAAATGGTCTAACCTAAAAGAAACTAAACTATAGTACATCAATGGTCTGCTCTGGAATACCCTAAACGACAACACAATGATGTCCTATCGTGAAAGATAATAAAAAAGGACATGATACTCGCCATGATGAAACTTGATAAGTAAATCCTAGAAAAAAGTCAAGTTTCCACTCATTATACATACACCTTGTGTGACCTAGACAATATTCATCATCAATAAAATGGAACAGGCATAGAAACCTGTTAGGTTGAAAGTCAATAAAAAGGTGACCTGAGGAAAAGATGAGTCCATGATCTCTATGTCTTCCTCTATGAAAATCATAGTAAAGAGTTAGGGAAAAACAAATAAAAAATAAAAAAATATTTTGGGGATCACCATATGGCCTTACAAAAAATAAATCCATGATCGCTAAGTACCCTGAATTAGGAAGAAGTTTGAGCATTTGGGAAGGATACCATGTCCAAATTTTCCTTGTAAATTAGAAAATATCAAGACTACTCAAGTAGGTGCATCTATGGATAATTTCATATTTGTGGGAATTCATGAACATTTATCGAAGAGTAACCTCTTGAAATTAAATCACTTAAATCTAGGTGATTGGATCTGTTTGGTATTACACATAAAGGATGGGTATCATGGATGATCCGAGCAAAAATCCACATGAACATGGATCTTTACTCGAGATTTCATCACAAAAAAGTGATACCCCCCTCCTAAGTATGATTAATATATATATAAGGAAATTCTTCATAGATTTATTTATCATTGAACCTATGTTCCCTATGAATGAGCTTGATCTACATAGTGGTATATTTCAGAACTATGTATGGTTTGACTCCCATCCTCGTGGGGTACATAACAAAATCCAAGTACCTTACTTTGGATCTATCCATAAGTTCTATCCCACCCAATCCCTGTTCTATTCTATAATTCATATACATTATAATTTTCGGGTATCCATACCCCAAACACACACTAATTCCTTTGATGGGTTTAACTAAGCACTCATGGTCAGAAGAATCCTATGGTAACACCTCAAATCGATCATTTGACATACTCAGGATAGATTCTCTTAGGAATCTCAATATCCAATCCTTATAGATGTTATGATATGTGTAAAAGTGTCCTAAATTTACCTTAAAATCATATTATTTTCTTGCAGAGTGAGTCTAATTCTAGGGCGTGGGCATTTTATTGGAACCTATAATCGCGCATCCTCACATTGTTGTCGAACATTCGAGGAATGTGAAGACCTTGAAAAACATCAAAGTAATTTACGAAAAGAGCTTGGAAATGACATACATGAAGTCTTGGGATTTGGTTTAGTGGAGATACCTTGGGACCTTCTTACAGTCATCTTAGAATTTCATCCTTAGAGTTTCACACTTGAATTTTCCAGAAATTATGGCCAGCCTACTGACTCGCCAAACCAAGATCAACCTGAGGCACATATGGGGAAAAGTTTATCCACACCCAATGAGAGATATATTGGTACAACCAATAGAATAGTAGGGGGAGAATAGATCCCATAGGAAGCGATTGGGCCCGTGTATAGGGACGGTGGTGCGCGATGCTGAAGCTATGCCTAGCCTGGGCACAAAGATCGTTGGGTCGAATCTCGAGTGGAAGTGATGCATGTGGTAAGGGTTCTGAACCCATTATTGGGTCAATGTAGAAAAAGTCTCTAAAAGGATTATATACCAAAGGTATACGCCAATAGTAATTTGATGTGGGATGGGGAGAATCAAATATAGGCCATCCGATCATGACTACTACCAATCTCAGCTGTCTGTTACAATCTCGTGGATCACAAGTTCAAAAAAATTCAATATCATTCTGTGCAAATTAAAATTAGACCTGAATGACACGAGAAATACATATACAATGTACTATTCAAATGACACCCTTTTACAACATTGGTTCTACATGGAAAATCAAAGAAAATCACATGAACACTTGGTGATCACTAGGTCTACCACCGCCAGTCCTTCAATGATAGCCAGAAAAGTGTAAGATGGATAACATTAGATTCCATGAGATCTGATCGAGAACCCTAGTGGAATGCTAGGAAATCCCCTTCCAATGATCAAATCCATCACATGATCATCATTTTATGATGTGATCGAAGTGAATATAATCGATGGAGGGGCCGCAAGTAGTTTACAACTACAAACCCTTTTAAATCATGAATGATTTTAATCCAATTTAAATCAGATTTTTCAAATCACGTGACTTCGTAGATGAAAACATATGCTTCTCATGATCAAATGAAATGATCATGTGACAAGGAATAGGTTGTCTCACTGGTGTAAGATGCGTCCACCCCATAGAAAGTGGAAGGATCTTTAGTCTGACCTCACCTATAAATACTTCAATCCCCTTAGAAAAAAGATAGGAAAGAACACACATGAGGGATAAGAATGGAAGATTCTAAAATGAAGGAGGGTGGAGGAATAAAATACATCCTTAATCATCCATGGAGAACTTCCTTAGGTGATGATGAGATCATACTGTATAAACGTTTTATGATCAATAGGTGGTATGATGAACTAAGCATCATGCAACACTTGTTTTGTGCAAGGTGTTCATAAGATCATGTGATACCACATTGGGTTCATGATATCACCAAGAAAAAACTATTTCTAGACTTTTGGTCCCAGTTTTCACCCCTAACATTCATTTATGAGACCTCCTAGACAACCCTCATTGAGATCATGCATCACATGAGAGATAAAACCCATTGTGACATGTTAGGGAAAGTCCTTAGACATACTACATACCCATACTGGTGTCCAAAAGAGTATACAAGGGGACATGCATCTTATAATTCCAATAATTTGGTCTTGGGATGTCCGGGCACATATTTTGAAGAAATGGATTCAGTATGAGAATGCCCCAAGAGTTCCTAGTTATGTAAAGGAGAAACATTCTCAATATTATAATGCCCACTTCTCAATCTTATGACATCCACTTCTCATCCTCATGGTGTAGGTTGTAGGACATGAACCCCATTACTGATAGTGGGTCAAGAGTCCTCAATCAAGAACCCTTGTGTGTGTATGTGGCACCAGCAGGCATCCCCATTGCATATCCACAAAATCTCCCACACAATACCTTAGAGATCACATTATATCATAGTGATCATGAAACCATGTAGTGTATAGGTGACGTTTGGGAAGGAAACTCTTTTCCATAAGGAGTTAAGAAGCCACAACTCGAGTCTTGTGATGGAATCCCTGATTCACCTTATAGTGAAGGATTTAGGAAGTTCAAATCTCTTATTCACCATGCAATGTATACCATTACCCATTCACGAAGATGATTTTATACACATCCCCCATGCATGACCACAAAACTACTCATGATACCCCTTCAGGGTTATGTGAATCGCAGGAATGGTGAAGCTTTATGTGGCTCCCTCATATGGAAAAACCCCAGCCTGAATATGGCCTTAACCCATGGAAGAACTCATAATCAATCTATTCCTTATCCATGAACCCCCTTTTATAGTTAAATAATTTTCTATATAGACTTAGGACATGATCCATTAGGACGTGCACTTATGGTACTCAAACAAGCATGATATCCTAAATACATCTGCGAGACCCTGCCATGTAAATACTTTAAAGGATCACGATCACAATATTCCTCATTGGAATCATGATGTCATTATAAATCTTTGGATATGTCACTTTGATAACAATATAGGACATAGAAAAGTTAGATTGATCTCGTGGATACCCCTTGGGATGTCACCATTGTCATGCAGTGACCAAAGGACAAGCCAATATGATCATAAGACAACCCCTTGACATGTACGCATTGTCACAAGACAAGCTTTGGACAAGCTATGATGGCCTCACAAAACATCATTGACATGTCAACATGATCATACGATTTCCCATTGACATTTTAGCATTATCATGCAAAAGCGCAAAGATGATTCAGGTAGATCAAGAGAAAACTCCATGTTATGTATACTTAGATCATGCACAAGACCCTAGACATGTATGCTTTAATTATATGAATATTATTGGAAATGATCACTTCAATCATGCGAAGGAATATGAGACATGTTTTTCGATCACACGATTTTTCATTGAAATGTATGCATTGAAATACAATAGTCCAAACGAAAGTTAGGAAAATCATTCAACAAATCATGGTCATGTCCACTATTATTATGCGAAGGCATCCAAGACATGCCAATTTATAAGGCATACACCCTTGGAAATGACTTACTTATTAGACTAATGACCCAAAATATTAGGAATACAATCAAGATATTTCTAGAAGATAGCCGAGACACACCAGGTATACCACCTATGGTATGTCAAGTTTATACGACAGACCCATTTAGACTCTGTCCCAAAACATTCAACCACATACCCCTTTTATAAGGGAAGTTTCCTTGATGATATAGGGTTACAAACTCATGCGATTCTACCAATTTTATGTTCCCAGATAGAACATTCATGGTCATCACCACCGATCTTTAATCCATTAGAAGATAAAGAATGAGTGTGTTATTGAGAAACCTTAGTGCATATGACCCAGTTAAAATGTAATCTATCCTAGTATAATCCCCTATCATTCTTGGATCCTTGAGGATAATAATAATGTATCCGAGCATGATTACTCACTTTATCCTATCAGCGGGTTAAGTAGTAAATGAACTAAGAGAACTCTGATTCTTGCTATATCTAGGATACATAGGATTCCTTTTAAAGGCCCAAGATCTAATATAAATCCTCTCTAGTGTAAGTCCCTTCCTATCGAAATTATTCTTGACTTGTGGGATTAAATTATTTCATAGGTATTCCATTCTTCCTCATCCATCAACAGATAAGAGAGGACTCATACAAGGGTATCATTTTAAGTATCATACCTGATCATGACCTCAAGAACCTAAAACCCATTAGAGGGTTTGGGGATGAAATGAAATATGAGAACAATGATTCCTACCATAATCAGGATATGTAGGGTGCCTTCTTAAGGAATAATATCCATAAAATATCCTCCCTATGATGAACAATCATGCACCTCAAATGGAAACTTCAATGTGTAAGCCCCGTATAGATATTCCCTCATGCAATGTGTCTAATATACCACTAAAGCTTGTTTCTTACACCGTGCATGGATCATGTGGGATTTGTGATCAGTGATGATTGTATTTAAATATTGTTGGGAATTACCTATGTGTGGGCCCACTATTGGGATGTAAGTCTGATTACATCTCATCTTTGCTCAAAGCACTATATTCCAAAAGAATAACTCTAGGGTAGTCTCATATGAATAAGTCCTTCCCATAGACTCTATTGTCATATCTCTCATGAAACAAACACCAGTTATTAAGAACTATGTAGGAGGTCATGTTACCACCAATCAGCTCTTGATGGTGATTCCCTAGAAGATATGAAGTCAGTTTCCTCCTCCCCCTCCCTATCATTAGAAGGGGGGAGGATCTCATCCCACTGGTTTTGAATCCTTTTTCCTCCCCCATTTCCCAAACCCTGATGCACAACCTATGTTTTTGGATATATTTATAATCCCTAAGGTTTCTGAAATTTTTGATGGTGTGACTTAACTTATGTTATCAACATTAGAGTTCACATAAGTTCAAGCCACCTAGATCTAACCCTTGTGGTGCATTTTTTACACTGAAGAACTTATGTGGATGTTTTTGACCGGTTTTTCTTTGGATCTTGGGGGTTATAAGAATGTGTGATTTCCATTATTCTCAAAAACCATCATCCGATGATTCTTTTTAGCTTGGAGGAAGATATAATTTTTATGTGGTCTAGTACTCTGCATAAATTCATTGGATACATGTTCTTTCTATTTATCTAGTCTTATGATTTTCATATGAAATAGGATTCTTACTCAGTTGAGATCTGGGTTAGTTTCCCAAAGCTCCCATTTCCATTCCAAAACCCTTCAATCCTTTGAATTCTAGGAAATATAGTAGGTCTATTTTTGTGCTCTGAAAACAGAACCCTATCTATTAGCCATATGATTAAACCATGGATATGTGTAGAGGTTTATGTATTAAATGCACTGGTGGAGTGGTTGTGGGTTACTATTGGTGAATAATTCAGGTGAAAACAATCGATTCACTTTGAATATTAGGTGGATTATTTCAAGACGTGTAAGTACCTGTGGCATTTGGATTCGTGTTTCCAGCGAGATGTCAGCTATGGGGGTGTGGATATGAAGATGGGTAAATATGTGGAAATAGCTTAGGTGAAGAATTGTGTTTATCTAATGATCATGGATGTTCCATGTTTGTAACTAGGGATCTAACAAGAGACTCATGTTTCCAACTTTAAGGAAGTAGACAGTTAGCTTGGTGTGGGTGAATTGATTCCCACCTAGAAGGATGTTTATCAATGTGTGATTAATCCCAAATTTGATGATGTGTTTAGAAGGTTTAATCATGATATAAATGGTTCAATAATACAAGATTCTTCTAGGTTCCGGGGACTAAAGGTATTGGATTCCCATTTTCCTCCTACCTTAGCCAATTCAGTCTCTTATATTGAGTCTTTGAGAGCTGGCAGTGGTACCATACACAAGGAGGGTCTACAGGGGACTAGGTCAATGTGCCCCTCCTCTAACCCTGCTCAGGGATATGGTTATCAAGCCATTAATTGGAAATGTTGCAATTTATTACCTAATTCTATGTTTTCATGCTACAAGGGTGCGTTTTGTTGGTGGTAAATGGTCATGTATAAGGATCTGACTGTTGATCCTACTGGGAAACTGATTTGAAAGATTAGTTTTTGAAGGATTGGGCCACGATCAACTAGACCCAATACAGGATAAGGGTTATGATGAAGGTTTATTCATCCCTGGATCCCTGTCTAGTGATGGGATCTCTAGTGATTTATTAAATTATAGTGCATAGGGTCACCATGGAAGGGGTCTCCAAAATCCAAGGAGGAAGAATGGGATTAAAGAAAACAATGATTCATGGAGATGAATTCTTCTCAAAAAATAAAAACCTAAAGGACATAAGGAATACTCATACCTACCTAAACCAACGGACACATGGTCTACCAAAATGTTAAGGCCTAAGAAGATTGACCTCGAAGCTCATGATAATATAAAGTATCAGAAGGTGAGTGTGATAGTTCAAGGTAGAAACCATTTGACTGAAATCAGTGAACACAAAGCTAGAGGTGTGATGGGAGAAACAAGTTTTATTTTGGAAGCCTTGGTGGTAGTGGTTGAGAACACCACTAACTGATTTGATCTCATTAAGGGTGCACTGAACGACTAGTTGAGGGAGGCTTGGAAAGAGGTTCCAAATATTATCAACCTTTGGGAGTTGATTTTCCACTCTGAGGAAGAAATAATGGAGGAATAACTTGTTATTAATTCCTTTTAAGAGGATTCAGATAAGATGACTGAGTGACTGCTACATGTGGATACTAATAAGGATTAGACTGAGTGGATCAACAAGTAGGACCTTATTCTAGAAAGAGGCTTCAATGAAAGGAAATTAAGCTTAGATTAATACATTAAATCATGGGAAAATATAAGATATTTTTTTGAATATATTATCAAATATGACCTGAGTTGATAGGTAAATGACCTTTATTGGAAATTATTTAAGATTAATGTGTCAAATAGGATCAAATTAGACTTTAATGGTTCATCCATATCGTATGGTTTTGGATGGTTTTTATTTTTAACTTGAATGGGTTCTTACTTTTCCCTTAAAAGTGTTTTCAAAATTAAAAGCTAATTTTTAGTCAATAGTTAAGTAGAATTCGATTCCTGTATCAAATAAGATACAAAATATTCCTCACTAAGGTCTGAGCCCGATATTTATGTCCTTATCACAAGATGTTAAACTAAATGGATTGGTCCAGTCACACAACCTTAAAATATGACAAGAAAACTATGTGGGTTTTGATTATTGTTTCACAGGATATGTAGGACACCTCAAAGAGATTCAATCCCATATCCAAGACACCAACCCCCTAGGTAGAAATAGAATCCAAAGTGATCGAACATGGCCATAATCTAAAGCATCATAACTAAATAAGAGAGTGACAGAGAACCCGTAATATGAATTCCATTGTTCATATCGATACATGTTTGTAATCAAGTAATTGACATAGGGGTAACCAGTCCTCTATCGGGGTCTGGGAAAGATTTCATGAACATATCTTGAATCTATAAGAGTCCTGGAGTAGGTAATAATTCCCCCATTGGGTGTGATGAGCCTGACCTCCCATCCTCTCAACTGATGTGAGTTCCTTAGCATTGTTAGTCATGAAACCCTAAAGGAATTACTACCTTTGGAAATCCATCCTATACCCATTTATATATGTGAGAACCATTAGGATTTTCTAGGTAAGAATAAAGAAAATGGAAAACTCATTGTGAGCAATTGAGAAAGGAATTAAACCCCCCAAAATCAAACCATTTGGCACAATCCTATCCATGACCTAAATACCAATGAAAACATGACATTGGATATTGTTTATGCTAGTCAGTATTTTATAGTTTGATGGTATAGGTTTTACACTGCTACTATTTATTCATGATACTTCTATTATTTATTGATTTTATGATTATAATGTGCCAATGATCATAAGAGTATAGTCTCCCCATCACCCTCTTAGATACCCTAACTAATAGTCACTATCCTCGAGCATACAATAAGAACCTTTGAGGCCATTTTACCATTGGTTCGACTACTATTATCAAGTGATCTAGGCCAGGATGTCACAAAGTAGTATTAAAGATTTTTTTTCATTATGTATTACTATTTTGATTATTAGAAATAATACTAAGAATATGTTGGAATTTAGTAACGATCATGTTCTTGGGAGTAGGAAACCCACATACATGAAAAAAAAATTACAAGGGAGGAAAATCATAGTTGTGGATTATGCCTATTATAGTTGTATTGATTTCACTATTGGGTGACACACATGATTTGGGGTGCTGTTACTATCTTTAGGGGTTATATTTTTCCTTTTCCTTGTATGTAATGTAAGTGTTGTATCAATCATCATCATAGTCAATTGAATATTAAAATTCCATGTATATGCCATGCCATATCTTTTTTACTGCATGCATTTCTTGCTATACGTTATTAGTGCCTTGATTTCTATATCCTTGGAATTGTGCTACCACTTCATGAAGGAATTGGATATATAATTGGTTATTGAAGTGTTTTTATCAACATAAATGATGTTTTATCATATATATTATTTTTGGAACATTATGTAACCAATTATCACATGTTTTAGCTATGTGACTATGGTCACATGAGCTGAAACATTAGTTAAGTATGATTACATGGATGCCGATTTTAATTTATAGGGATTATACATCTATAAATTAGGAATGATGATTCATGTAATTGAGATATATTTATGGACTTGTTACATTATGATGTTGAATGTAAAGGTCTGGTAGTAGTTACAAGAAGCACCAATTAAAACTTTTAAGGCATAGTAATTTATAACTTGGGAAGGGGGACTCATCTAGATGGACCATTAAATACATAAATGATTATGAACGATGGATTCTTGGAAATTTAATGAAATTTTTTCTATTAAATAGTGATTCCAATTGTAACATATTGGTTGTTTTCCTCTATAACTTGCAATTAAAATAATTTATATGAGACCCTTGATATAAAATAGAGAACCTAACCATGGGATAACCTTATATTGAGAAGTAGTAAGTGTCTCTTGTGATTCCATATGATCTTATATACCACCCAGACCTGTCCATAGGAGTTGGCAGAGGGGTGTGACTCTGATATTGGAAGGAATTTACATGTAATATTCTTATATATATTATTTAAATATTTATTCAATCTACACTAAGGCATGTGATTAGAATTTTTGGAGCTATGTCAACACGTAATCCTCGATTCATATTCTAGGAGCATGGTGAGGACTATGATCCATAGGTGGTGGGACCTGATCCAATAGTATTACCTCTGTTAGTGCCACTTAGGGAACCTCCTATTATTCCTGACTAGGGAACTCACACCCCATTTTGAGATGTATTTTTATAGATCATACAAACTATGAGGGGAGCCCCATGAACCACCCCTACTATTGAAGAGTTGATGCATGATTTTCAACAACAGCATCCGCCCATGTTTTTAGGGGATGACAGTCCAAATGCTATGGATTCATGGCTAGAGTCCATGATATCTATTTTCAAGAATTTTAAGACACCGCTTGAGAGGAAAGTGAATCTCACTATTTATAATCCATGATATTATTACAAGTGATGGTGGGACGTTGTTACCATTGTAGTTCATCTTCAAGATATGGCATTGATGGATTTATAGACAACCTTTTATGATTATTTTTATCTCGAGATGCTGAGGGATGATAGAGATAAAGAGTTTATGCACTTGAATTAGGATCTTTACTAGTTATGTACTAATCCACATATTTCACAGATCTATGGAACTTTACAACTATCCCTCAAGGTGATTAGTTATCTTGGGCTAGGTGATTTGATGATTATATCAGGAATGACATACAATCACTAGTAAACGTGTTTTGTTTGACCACTATCACCAAGATAGTAAATTAGGCACTTATTACCATGAGTAACTTGATAAAGGATGTGGGTGTGTGGAAATACAGTTTGAATCATATACTTAGAACTACTTTGACTAGCGGTAGGAAGCATCTCTTGGATATTTCATCAGGAGGTAACAATAGTTAGAGCATATAACAAGGTATCCATAAAACTGTTCATAATTGTGGTAATAAGGGTCTTGTGAAACCCTTATTATATAGATCCGTAGTTGATTGTAGAGATTATGGTACAATAGGCCACTTGTAGATGTTTGGTCACAACATTCCACATATGTCTTATAAAATTGGATTCACACCATAAACACCTTGAGGAGTAGGAGCAGTAGATATGATTACATGGGCCTAGGGAACTACCAGCCATGTAGGTTGAGGAGGTGTTCATGGCTAAGTGATCGAAACACCAGATATACAGTGCTAGTAGATTGGGCCTTCATAGGGTAGTCAGGTTGTATCTCAGAAGCAAAAATCAGGCCATATATATGTTGTATATATAATCTTCAATGATCGGAGTGTGGGTGAATCTATGTTTAAAGGTATAGTTTTATTATCTTATACTCTATTTTCTGATATATTTGATTTTGGTGCTTCTCACTTCATTATATTTTTAGAGAATATAGGGAGTCTTGACCTCATAATAGATTATTTAGGTAGTGTGATGACACTCGATACATCATTGGGTATTGGATCAGAGAGTGTATTCTAGTGCAAGGAGTTACCCTTTGATATAGAGGGTATCATTTCCTATAGAAACAATTCATCCTTAAGAAGAAAAATTTTGAAATCATTCTCGAGATGGATTAATTGGTCCCATATAATTCCAATGTCGATTTCTATCACCAGAGGTTATATTTTACATAACCTAAGGGTGGTAGGTATATTCACAATGGTGATTGAACTATCTAAGAAAGTAGACCCATACCTGAGCATTGTAAGTTGGGAGGAGTGAGAGACTAGATCTATAGAATTTATATGGATAATAAGGGAACACATTAGGATAATTTATTTCTTGTAGTTGATCGCTTCTGGGACATCTTCAATGATGAATTTTCTAGACTACCACATGAGAGAAAGATAGAGTTTACTATTAATCTATTTCTAGGAGTGGCACCAGTATCCATTAATCCTTATTGTATGGATACTAATAAGTTTCTAAAGAACAAGAGGAAATTAGGGGATTTAGAACCTAAGGTTTTTATACATCCCACTAATTCCCCATGGAGTTCACCTATCATTTTCTCTAATAATGTGAATGATTCCCTTATAATTTTCATGGATTGATGTTGGTTGAATTGGATTATGGTTATGAACCGATATCCACTACAATTGATAAAATACATCTTCAACCAGCTCTGAGGAGAAAGGTTTTTCTACAAGATCGATTTGAGTTTGGGCTACTATCAAGTTCATATAAAACCATTAGATTTACCTTGTGAATTATTGCACAAAAGATATATCTTATACAAGCATTTGGTCATGTCATTTAGTCGTATGAATGTTCCAGCAATATTCATGACTTTGATGAATCAGGTATTCCAGTAGTGTGTCGATTTAATTGTGATAGTCTAGATCACACTGAGAGAACTATCTATATGATAATCTCTCCAAATTCTACTTTTTGATTAACAAGATGCTCTGTTAGGGTCATATTATTTCATAGATAGGTGTATCAGTTGACCCTAAGAAGGTGAGGGTTGTTTTTTCCTGTGACAAACCAAAGAAAGGATTTGATATAAAGAGTTTATTTGGGATTCATTGATATTAAAATCACTTTATCTTGTATTTCTCACATATGTAGCATTACTCATAGGATTAAATAAAAAAGGTTTCAAGTTCATATGGTTTGAAGTGTGAAAAAATACCTTTCAAGAGATAAAGGGGTGATTGAATTTAGCACTGATCATGATTTTACCTAAGCCTAGAAGAGAATAAAACGTTTATTGTGATGCATCCGACATCATAATGGGATACATTATTCTATATAAAGATCATGGAGTGGTGTATTATCCTCACAATTTGAGACCTCATGAGTGTAATTACTCGATAAACAACCTCGATTTAGTAGTTGTGGTTAATGACTTACATTATTAGGGGAATTAATTAATTAGAGAGCAGTTTGTGGTGTATATAATCCAAAAAATCCTTAAATATATTTTTTACATAATTAATTAAATCTCAAGTATAGGATATGTTTTTAATATCTATAATAGTTTGGCATTGAGCTTTCATGTATGCCTAGAAAGTGAAATGCCGCTGCTAATGCACTAAGATAGAAGACTCAGACACAAGCACTTCAGGAGGATAGTAGTGAGAGGAAGCTTAAGGAAATTTTTTTATATTATTCTCTTAGTTGTTCAGGTGAATCATAGGTATACTATTATTATAACTTCAGATGTGACATATTTACTTTTTTTATTGAGTGAATTTATTAAAACTTTTCGATTCTGAGGTCCTATTGCTACGAGTGTGTGTTTCAGGTGAGGACCCACTACCTGGTTAGAATGTTTATGAGTATTAGGTCTTACACATTCATGGACCTATCTGGGTGCTTACAGACATCTAAGAGGAATTGATGTGAGATTCTCATGCATCTTCATGGGTGAGACAACCTGGCCTTAAAATATGTATCATGATTTACACCAATAGTATTGGTGTCCTGGTATGAAATGGGATATTTCTAGTTTTTCAACCCAGTGTTCCACCTGTTAGAAGGTGAATTTGGAACAAGAGTTGCTAACAAAGCTTTTACAGTTATTTACCATTCCTGAGTAGAAAGGGGGTGACATCAACTTGGATTTTTTGACAGAATTTCTTAGGTCATCTCAGGGATATGACATTGTTTGGGTGATCATATAAAGATTTACAAAGGTCACTCACTTTCTACCAATCCAAGATACCTTTTTAGTGGAACAACTAGGAAGGATATATGTCATATAGATCATATGAATTTATAGAGTTCCATGTACTATTATATTGAATAGGGAAACTCATTTTATATTGACATTATGAAAGTGGTTATAGAGGGAAATAGGAGCATAGATACTTTTGAGTACATCATATCACCCATAGAACTATGGTTAGTCTCAACATATGATACAGGTATTAGAGTCTAGGATCTAGTAATATGATTGAGATTTTAGTGGTTCTTGTGAGAAACACCTACCACTAGCTGAATATTCTAATTATAATATATTTCATGAGATCATATAGATTGATCCTTATAATTCCTTAAATAAAAGTTCATCCCATTCACCTTTGTTCTAGTTAGAGGCCAATGAGGTGTCACTTCTAGGACCTCATCTTGATTTGGATATTTTGGATTAGGTAAAAATTATCATAGAGAGCGAGGATAAAGATCAGTCTTGAAATAAGTTTTACACCAAATTACACTATTTAACACTAGATTTTGAGGTCATGGATTGAGTATTCTTGTGTGTTTCAACTAGATTGGGGCATAAAAGGATTCAAATATAGGGTAACATTTCACCTCTTTATATAAGTCCCTTAATGATTTTAGAGATAGTCAAGCTAATAGCATCTCGATTGTAGTTTTCTTAGAGGTACCAAGACATGCACTTCATCTTTCAGGAATCTCAGATTCACCACTATCTATAAGACCCATATCATATTATTCAGCTTGATAAGGTTGATTTGGAGGTAGATGCATCATTCAAAGAGCATCCAATACACATCATTCAGATAATAAATGCTCTCTAATGTTGGTCAATTCCTCAAGTATGGGTTCTATGGAATCACAATCATGTATAGGATGTGACATAGGAGTAATAGTTTGATGTATATATTCTATGGTTAAATTCATTCCCATATGATTCTTTACCACTGTTATAAGGGAATCTTGGGGATGATTTGTTTTTAAGAAGGGAGATCGTAAGAACCTTCCTTTTATAATGAGGTAAATACCCATTAAATTTTAGTATAAATTCTCTTCTTTTCTTTAATGGAAATTATTAAAGGTTTGAGGAAGGGTTTAGGAGAGTCTAGTTCTCATTAAAATCCAAGAGCTCTAGTTTTTTTAGGGAAATAGATAGGGGAACATGATTGGTTCACAATTAGTATTAACCATGTAAATCAACCATGTGGACTCAAATGAGAAGGAGGACATTTTTTTTAAAACATGTTAGGTAAGACACATGGATGTTCTTGGAGTTATATAGAAAATACAGAGGGGATCCTCACAGGATACATGAGGTTATCCAAAATGTGTTCTTAGTCTACACCATTTGTTCCAATAAGTAGTGATACCACACAGTTTTTCACATAGTTTTCCAAACTATGAAACCAACCATGAGAAGGGGTATGCCTTTGAAAAATAGGTGTCACATGGTTTGGATAACCATGTGTCCAAAATGTGTGCCTCTTAGAGAAAGGTGAAATTATGAATATTCCCCACTTTTCTATTATTCTATCCACCCCTTTTTTCCTTACTCCCCCATGAACATCACCTTTATGCTTAGAGATCCATTCTACTTTACCTAGGATTTGATCTATGTCGCACAAATTATGTGTTATTCCTTCACCATAAGTCATTTTAGAAGCATATCGATAAGAGCTTCATTTCATTACCTCCATTATTTGATTTATCATGCAATACAGAATTCTAAATCCATGTGAGATCTTTTCCCCTATTTTTAGGGAATCCATAAATTTCTTTGATTTCTACCATCATTGATTTAAATAGAATATGATATCAGATGAGGAGAGTTCTAACCATCTAAGTTAGATGGTATATACATTTTCCTTAATGTTTTGGGTGTTTTATAGATTTCAACATAGTGCTGCTTGCTAAACCTTATGGATGTTTCTCTTTAAGTTAATACAACTTTAAATTGGATGATTAAACTCTAATTTAGACATGTTATCACAACCATGTGAATGGTTGGAGTTTGTAACCTTAACCCAAACCACCCAGGAGGTGTGTTCTATTAATTGATTACATTCTCACAACCCAATGGCTGAGTTGAGATCAGATATTATTAAAGTGAGAAAAATAAAAATTAAATGAAATTTTAAAGTTTGATAACCTTTCATAGAAAATTTTCATTTATAAATTCAAGAAATAATGAAATGGATTAAATGAGAATTATGGAATGAAATTTAAAATCACTTATCTTATGAATGAATATGAAATTAATTAGTAATGAGGCATGTAAATTAATATGAACCTCATTCTTATAATCCATAGATGAAATGATTAATGAATAGAATATGAAAAATTAAATACATAAAGGTAATGGAAAATAATATGGATATTTGATCATTTTATAATTAATTAAAGTTAATTGATTAAATGCATGGACACTAACATGTCCTCTCACCATGTCACTTATGTGTGAAATAGTTAATGAAATGATTATGATAAATCTAATGGATTAATGGAATGTGAACTAACATGGACCCTTGAATAATTATATAGATCACAATAACAATGGGTGTTACAGAATGACATAGACTACCCAATTTAATATTAATTATTTTATGACATGAATTTATACCTTGGATTCAGGTTTCTTGGACCACCTAGGACATGATACATGAGCTCCCAAAAACCTTTTAATGATTAATCTAGGGATGATCTCCATGGACTTGAAGAGGTTTCCTTTAGAAAAGGGCCATATGTCCTAGATTTATAGGATTACACTACACCAACTATTTTATATGGATGAGTTCCATGGACTTGAAGAGTATTCCTTGGTCATTATCCCTAGGTTCTAGTACTCATAGGTATGATACATGATTATTCAGTGTATTCCATATTTTATTGACAATTGATATGCCGACATAGGATGTAGCTAACATTTTCTTTCTTTGTAATTATTCATCAATTATAGAATTCTTGTTTTATCATGTTTTATAAACTGGATTACATAAATAATCATTAAATATTTATTCTTTTTATATATTCACCCTACTAAAACCTATATGAATAGACTAGATTTTTTATAGACGCCATTGGTGGTGGCCTACTGAGTGTATCTCACACCCTATTTGGGCAGTAAATCGCTACCCCGATAGACATCATTATTGCATGCATGGAAAAATGGAAAGGTCTAGTTTTGGATGATTTATTTCTTATTATAGGATAGAGTATGGGAGTAGAAGAATAATACTATACTCATTATTCTAGAGAATATATTTTTTTGTTCTTTTCATATTTTTATACAACATGTTTGATATGCATGTTCCTTTGTTTCCTATATACCTTCTTCTTTTGTATATCTGTATAACATGATCAACATAATTTTTGGATATGACATTGGATACTATTTATTCCAGTCTAATTTTTATAGTTGGATGGTTTAATTATTCAATAACTTATGTTAATTAATTTTTCTTCCACTATTTATTGTTATTATGATTCCATTTTGATTCCCTCTGATCATGAGAGTATAGTCCCCCACCATCCTCTTATAGGACCTTACTACTAGTAAGCAGCCTGTAGCATATGAGGAGGCATTATTAAGGAAAGTTTTATTCAGTTTGGAAACTGTTACCGAGTAAGTTAGGATGAGATGTCATAGGAATAAAGATGATGAACCAAAAAATAAATATATATTGCCTTTAAAACATTTGAGAAAAGAGAAAAGAAAGTTATAAAACTTGAAAATATAAGTGGAAGTGAATATTATAGATAAAGTGATGAGGAAATGGATAAACTAGAAAGAATATTTATGAAGTTTTATAAAAATAATAATTTATTTTGAAAGTTAAATTATAATGGAATGTATGATAAAATGGGAAATTGGAGGAAAGATTAGAAAAATTATGACTTCTCTAATTATATTACATTATATGAATATACAAAGAAAGAATATATAAAATATTATAGTACAAAGCTCAAGTAAATAAATAAGTATGAGGATATAGTTATAATACTAGAGAAATCAATGAAGATCACTTGGATGGCATATAAAGATAACACTAGTGACTCAGATCCTAGAGAAGAGGATATGAATTACAAAGTTACTTTATGCATTATCAATACAAATTATGAGGTACCATATAATTATTCTTCTCATATATATGATGAATCTGGAATTTAAAATGAAAAATCAGATGAATACCAACTGTTATGGAAGATATAATGAATGAGTTAAAAGATAAATATAAAATTCTAAAAAAATATTGATTTATGTTCTTGAAAGAAATATAATCATCGTATATAAATGAAATATAATTTCAATTTATTAAATTTTAATAAAAATTTGAAAATATTAAATGAATAGCTTAAAAATTATTTTTAATATTTTTTTGATAGCATAAAAACCTGGAATATCATGTGGGGTGAAAAAAAATACAAAATCCAAATATGGAACTGTATATGGATCTATATTGAAAAGGAAGATGTATAAAAATATTTTTTATTATGAGTAAAAAAATAAAGACATCAATTTCTAGGTAGAAAACTAGTTTCATAAATATTTCTAAAAATTTTATACCTAATATGGATTTTCTATCTAAATATTTTATTTACACTGTAATAAATCCAGTGAATTAAATTTTGATTCGAGAAGATTTATTTTCTAACTTCTATGGATCGAAGAATATACAAGTAAAAAAGTCAATTGTTATTTGATTGTACTTAGGAAAAATGTTTGGAAAGATCAAATAAAAATATTTGGTATCTAGATAGTGTATATTCCATGCATATGACCTGAGTCAATTCAAGATTCAAGAATATTATAAAATTGGATACTGGGCGTGTCTCTTTTGGTGATAATGAAAAAATGAATATTGGTCTTGAAAAAATTGGCAACTTCGAACTAGTCCTTATATCTAATTTTTTTTATTAGTTAATGGTTTAAAATATATCTTTCTTAGTATTTATCAGTTTTGTGATGATGTTTTTAATGTTCAACTTGAAAAAAAATCGTGTATGATTTATTATTCAAAGTATTCTTTAGTTTTAAATTATGTAAGAAACGATAATGTTTACACTATTAATTTAGATTCCTTATTCTTTTAAACATAATTCATGTTTAAGTGATTTTCCTAATGAATCTTGGTTGTAGAATAGTAGACTTGGACACTATAATATATACCCACATAAGAATATTAATAATAAGGGTCTAGTCAAGGATATACTGAAGATGAAATTCACTAATGACAAAGTGTGAAATCCTTGTCAAAATGAAAGAAACAAAATATATATTTCAAACCAAAGAAAGTGGTATCTACATCTCAACCACTAGAATTAGTTCGTATAGAATTATTTATAACATTTATAGATTCTAGTTTAGTAGAAAAACACTACAATTATGCCATTTTTGATGATTTTTCAAGATATAAATGGGTGTTTTTCATTTCTCATAAAAGTTAAGCTTCTAAATATTTTAAAAAATAAAGAAAGTCATTATAGAACCTTATAAAAATCACCATAAAAAAATTGATAAGTGATAATATCCAGGAGTTTGAGAAATAATATTTTGAAACTATCTTCTTACAACATGGCTATGCCCAAAATTTTTATAAAAATTAAACACTCCAACAAAATGGGGTTTTTAAAAGGAGAAATATGACTCTTTAATAAATTTTCAAAACACTACTCACTGAATCAAACATACCTATCTATTTTTAGGTTGAAGATATCAATATATTATGTTATGTTTTAAATCAAGTTATTAAAATAATGATCTTGATAAAACTCCATTGAATTATAGGATATATAAAACCCAAAGTAAATCAATTTATATTTTTGGATAAAAATCCCACATTCTAAATTCAAAGAGTAATTTTAATTTTTTTAACCAAACTATGTTAAATAGTTTTCTTGGTTATTTAATTACTAGTAATTCATATAGATACATTAAAAAAGAAATCTATTATTTTGGAAGAAACTGTTCATGTCCATTTTTGTGAGATAGATCTACATGAACCCAAACCTTCTATAGAAAAAAATTATAATGATATAGAAAATTTCAATATCAATAATATATAAAAATATTTTGATCTTTGTACTAATTTACTTGATAAATATAGAACCAGTGACCATCATGTCCTTCCTGGTCTAGAATCATAATTGGAAGAACTAGGTACTTCAGTTCTTAGAACCATTTAAACCCTAAAAAATCAGCCCCTATATGCTGTTGTAGGAGAACTAGATAAAGGAACATAAAAAATGGCCTCACTAAGATACTATGTTAATCCTCGTGATTTTTTTAAAACATGTACCTAAGAAAATAAATAAATAAATCAATTATAAACATTGAGTAATAGAAAATAAATATGAATTGAATCAATTTGAAAGTAATAGATTTTGGTAATTAGTAGATATACTTAAATATTATCTAACTATTGGCACTACATGGGTAATAAATATGGAATAATTATTAAAAACAAATCTTTATTGGTTATCGAATGATGTATTCAATAATAATTTATTAGCTATGAATAAACCAATGCAATAGTATCTATACTTTATTCCATAAAAATATAAATTTCATATGCAACACTTCATAATTTGAAACAATTTCAAATGGATGTCAAAAGTTAATTTCAATATGGTTATATTATTGAGGATTGTTTTTGTTGAGAAACTTCAAAGATTTCCAAAGCCTCATTTTAAAAATCATGTTTTGTATCTTTCTAAAGAATTGTATTGTTTAAAACAGTCTCTTAGATCATGGAATAATAGTATTAATAAATTTATTTTTTAATTTGGTTATAAAAAATGTTGTGGGACCAAATATATTTATAAAAATAATTTTAATGGATTTTTTAGTAGTTCAAATATATGTTGATTTTATTATTTTAAAATATTAAAAACACTCTTTATGTATTCTAAAATAATGTGAAATGGATTTTAAATGAGTTTAATGGTTGAGTTAAAATTATTTCTTGGTTTTCAAATTTTATAAAATAAAGATGGATTTTTTTTAAAAACCAAAATACACAAAGGATCTAATGAAAAATTTGTGATTGGATAACTCAAAATGAAGTAATTATCCAATGATAACCACCTATAAATTCCATCTTGAGGAAACTGAGAAACCAGTTGACTAAACCACTTATAGAGGTATGATAAGAAGTTGAATTTAATTACCTGATAGTCACATACTATTATGTTCAGTGTATATTTATGTTCCCATTTTCAATCAATCCAAAAAGAATCTAATTTAAATAATGTCCAAAAAACATTCAAATACATCAAAAATAGAACTAATTTTTGGACTAATCTACCCTAAAGAAAATTAATTTGAACTAATTAGTTATTTGGATATTAATTTTGGCTGTATTAAATTAGATAAAAAAGAACCACCAAAATATTTCTTATTTTGGGAATGTATCTAGTTTCAAGGTGTAGTAGGAGATATATATTTTACATTATATACTACTAAATCTAAACACACAGCAACAAGTAGTTCTTATTCAAAAAATTTAAGAAAGAAACACACTTTACTTGATTTTGGTTATCAATTTATACATGCACCTATAAATTATGAAAATAAAAGTTCAATTAATGTTTCTAAAATCCTTTATCTCATTCTAGGAAAAAAATTTGATATAAGACCTCACTTTTTGAGATACCAATTTCAACAAACAGATATTAGTCTTGAGTACATTGGCACTGAAAAATAAATTTATGATATCTTTATAAAGCCTCTGAATATATATAGATTAAATTAAATTATACCTAATTAAGGAATGATAAATCATTCCTAAATCTTTAATTTATATTTATAACCCTTTTATATGATTAATTATTGATTTTATTATTTTATATTGCTTAACATAATTATTTTAAAAGCATTCTCTTAATATTTGTTCAATATAATGTTTTCTATTATCTTATAGTAAAGTAATGGAATTTTTTTTCATAAAACCTATTACATAATTGTGACTAATAGGTCACACAATCAATTAACTTACCATAATCCCACTATGTTACCACATATAATATGGTAGGTATACTAAGAATGAATTGTTTAAGTTACTAAAAGTATGTTTTTACTGTCAGTTAACCTATCATGACTACTCATGTTTGAAATTTTATGTAAAACTTTTGGTGATATTTATTTTTAGTTTATTATTATTTTATGCGCTAAATGATTTAAAAATATTAAAATTGTAATTTGAATCATCGCACATAATTATTTTCCTTTCTATGTTAAAAATTTCTAGACATTTAATCTCTCAAATATCACTTTTCCAAACCCACTTCTGTCTCTTGAAAAAAACCCAAGTCTCCCATGTTTTGAATCGATGTATGAAAAAGGTTTGAATAAAAAGTGACAATGAAGTCACATATATGTCTAGTTTCTCTCCATTAAAGAGATCTAAGAATGATCAATCAAGCTTAAGTGTTACGATTAAGCCTCCAAACCCTCATCTACTAGATAAAACTATATATTTAGAAAAGGAAGTGTATATCAAATATCAACAGTCAAACAAGTAATTAGTTTGGTGTTAGTTCCAAAGGAGGAGGGAAAATTTATTTTCTATTTTAGTTTTTGATTAAAACCTAATATATTTTGTCATGTTAAGGTAAAATGGAACACATTAAGAAATAGTGGGTAGATTATAATGAGAAATTAAATCCTATAAAGAATATTGTTATACCAAAAGTAAAAGTTGATACTGGTCTAAAACATAATGAGATATTAGAGTGTTATTTTAATGAAAATGAGGTGGATAATTTTAGTGTTGAATTTGGGGTAGTTGTTAAGGATATCAGGGATATCTCTCATACTATATCTTTTGGATTTCATGATACTCACCTACCTATAAACTCTCAAGAATAATAACTAATAGTAAATGACCTTGATTAAAATAAGTTATCAGTGAATAATTTTATTGAGGAAATATCATGCTAAGATAATGACTTAGGTGAGTCAGAAATAAGTGAATATATATATAAAAAATTATCTTCCTTAAGTCCCATAATGGTAAATAATCAAACTTCAATTGAAAGAGGAGAAACTCAATGGGGGGGGGGATTTGATGATTATAGGAAATTCCACCTAGGCTTGTTGGACCTACTATCTCTTCTAATTAGATATTACCAATAGGGTCTCTAAATTCTTATATATTTTTTTGAACAAATAGTTGAAGTTTCTAATTTTAGACCTATAGTGGACCAAGTACAAGCAGAGATGGTTAGCCATATTCATTATAAAATTATTGAAAGTAATATGGTTTATAAAAGAAATATGATAGATCCTATTGGATAAAACTATATATATATTTTTTATGATGAGGATGAAGCTGGTGCAGAACCAGAACTTCCATCTTTGAGACCAGAACATATAGATATTGAAGGTAGGATAGATGGTAGGAAGTTTACTTAAGATCCATATATACTTATAAATATTTATTATCCTTTTAAATATATTTCAAAAAAACAATATTTGAATTTTTTCAACTCATATTTTATGGATTTGTTTAAAGAGTTATTTACTGGTTACGTGAGCACAGTGAAACCCATTAGAGAAGAGGACATACCAAGGATAGTCACTCTTACTATATCTTATCTTCAACCAAATATTCATATTAAGATGTTTCTTATGTAAAATTATATTGAGGTTTTTAGAACCCAAGTTAATTATTTTCATGTAGATATTCAAGAAATTATGATGAAGTTAGACCAGAGATTTCTAAATGTAGTTTTCATCCTACTACATCAGATACTCCTCATGTATCCTCCTTGGATTTTCCTACTGATCCTATGAAATGTGATTTTAGTGAATATACAATAAAATATATTATCATAAATTATTTGAATGAAATATTATATGAATTTTAGAAGACTAAGTAAATAGAGTTCTAAGTATTTCAAATACATGCTATTAAAACATTGTATCTGGTTAGAAGGGGTGTGAAGCAAGCTAGAGAATATAGTGATACAATACTAAGGTATATTGATGTTTATCTCAGTAAAATATTTACTAAGTTTTATCTAAAGTCTTTTTAGATACTTATCCAATGATCTAACAAATCTCCCTTTGATTCGGAATTTCAAAACTCATGTAGAGATATTCAGAGTTATGCCCCCTATTCAAAAATCATTTTTGGAGAATGAGGAAGACTATTTTTAGTCCATGGATCATGGTATAAGAGAAGCCAAGGACTTAACTAATATTTTTGAAACCAACATTTATACTTCAAATAATTCCATTCAAGAACCTCTTGCCTTACCTATTTCTTTATCACCAAGAAAACTATGTGGGTTTTGATTATTATTTCACAAGAAATGTCGGATACCTCATAGGGATTCAATCCCATCTCAAAGACACCAACCACCCCCTAGGTGGAAATAGACTCTAGAGTGCTCGAACATGGTAATAATCCAAAGAATCATAACTAAATAAGAGAGAGATACAAAACCTATAATATTCATTCCATTTTTCCTATCAATACATGTTCATTATCAATTCTTTGAAACAGGGGTAACCAGTCCCATATCAGGGGTTGGGAAGGATTTCATGAACATATATTAAATATATAAGAGTCCCAAAGTAGGAAAAAATTCCCCCCCAAAGGGTGTGATGAGATGGACCTCCCATCCACTCAACTGATGTGGGTTCCTAAGAATTGTTCGGCATGAAACCCTAAAGGAATGCCTACCCTTAGAAATATGGTCTATACCCATTTGTTGATGCGAGAAGCATTGTGAGTTTCTAGGGATGAATAAAAAATAGAAAACCCATTGTAGGAAATTGACCAAGGAATTAAACCCCAAACTATCAAACTATTGGGAACAATCCCATCCATGATTTAAATACTAACAAAACCATGAAATTGGATATTGTTTATGCCGGTCTGTCTTTTATAGTTTGATGGTCTAGTTTTTACACAACTAATGTTTATTCATTATACTTATAATGTTTATTTCTTTTATGATTCTAATGTGGCTATTATCATAAGAGTACAATCTCTCCATCCTCCTCTTATAGTGTTGAGTCAATAAGGTTTTTTATTACTTTTACATTTTTCTATGTTTTAAAAATCACAAACACTCTATCTTAAGGAAAATTATTTTTCCCTAAGATTTATCTTAATAAGGAAAATTTCCCTTTCACAAGGAAATTTTATCCTTACCTTTGTTTTCATTTTTCTTTTTATAGTTTCAATAAATCTAACTATTTTTTTCTTAAAGGGTAAAATTCACTTTCATATAGAAAACCTCAAAATCCTATAAATCCTTAGTTTTAGTGCATTCTATTTTCAGGTTCTAATTTCTGGTTTTGAATTCAGATTCGGAATTCTCTTAAATTTAGATTCTAAATTCTTTGAAATTCAAATTCTGGATTCCCTGAAATTCAGATTCTAAATTCTCTGAAATTTAGACTCTTAATACTCTAAAACTCAGATTCTAAATTCTTTGAAATTTAGACTCCGAATTATCTAAATTTCAGATTCCAAATTCTCTGAAATTCATATTCTGAATTCTCAGAAATTCAGATTATGAATTCTCAAGAATTAAGATTCTGAATTCTCTAAAATTCATATTCTGAATTCTCTGAAATTCCAAATCTGAATTCTTTGAAATTCAGACTCCAAATTCCTCAGAATTTAGACTTCTAATTTCTCAAAATTTAGACTTCGAATTCCTCAGAATTCAAAATCTAAATTATTCAGAATTTCAACTTAGAATTTTCTAAAATTCATACTCAGAATTCCTCAGAATTTAGACTCTAAATTACTTAGAATTTAGACACCGAATTCCTAAGAATTCAGTTTTCAAATTCACTAGAATTCAGATTCTGAAGACTATAGAATTTTGGTTTTGAATCCTTTGTAAAAAAGAATCTGAATATCCATGTTTTATAGTCTCCAAATTATTATTTGATTAGACTCCGAAATTTTATTCTTCCTTAGACTCAAAAAAAATATTTGGCCAAGAAACCTTATTTTACTTACACTTGTTATAGTTATGAAACGATGTCTTACATTCTGTTTCTAACTAACCATTGTTTGAGTGACACATGTACAGGTCCCTCCGAAACTAAAGGAAAAAGATGACCATTGGAGGAGGGAGCCAACCACTAGAGAAATTCCTATAAACAGGAGATCATTTGAATGAGTTTAAGAACAACTGAGAAGATAGATCCACCACTCTAAAGATTGCATGCTGGTGAAGTGATTTCAAGAGAGAGAGACTCTAATGCCTTGTGCATACTGAATAGCTTGTCCAGCTTGCTTCGTACAAATCTGATTATTGATGTGTATAATCTAGGACTTATGGGAATAGGAAGATAGAGGTTTAGACTATCTTAAAGTTTGAGGACTTCTGGGGATAAAAAGACAGAGGTTCCAAGTACCTTAAAGTTCAAGGACTTCTGGGAATAGGAAGACAGAGTTACCGACTACCTTGAAGTTTGAGGGATTTCAGGGATAGCAAGATAGAATCCAATATTATTATCAAGGGCTTAACCTGGTGTGGGTAAGAAAAACTTTCTTGAAAGTATAAATCAAGGGACCTTTATCCAAGGTTATTGGATATCCTACTCCTTGGGTTAAATGACTTTATACTTGTTACATATTTTGTTTCAAGTTTTTTTCTATTGTATCTTGATAAAGGAAGAAAGTATAACTTTATTATACTTTCTTGTTCTTTTATGTACTCTGATTAAGTAAGATTTTATATTATTTAAGGTAGAATCTTTTCCTTGCAATATTTCCTTCAGTTTCATTTCTGGAAACATATTTCCAGAACCTTGCAAGTTTGTAAAACTAAGAGGTCTAATGAATTTAACTTATTTAACTTGGTTAAAAATAGTTCTCCTTAAGGTTAAAAATGAATGTTTTTAATCTCACAATTCACCCCCTCTTATAATTGAGCATCTACATTCATATTTTTGATCCTACAATTGGTATCAAAGGAGGTCTCTGAAATACTTATATTCACATATATGTTTTCTTACTTAAGTTTTTATTATTCTAAATATTTTTATTGATTAATATTTTTATCCTTGTTTAAAAATTTTTACTATCAACAAGTTTTTGTGGAAGGAAATTTTCTTTTTGATGGAAATAATGAATGTCGGTTCGATTGAAAATCTAAATCTTACTAGACTACCAATATTTGATGGAAAAGATTATGAATATTAGAGAAATTTTATGAAGACTTTTGTTATTAATACTAGAGTGGACAACTTTATTATGCTTACTGGAGATTAAAATATTCTTGATAAGAAAGTCATAACTTTTAATAATCAAGAAAAGTTAGAATATCAACTAAGCTAAAAAGTACACAATACATTGTTGTGTTCCATGACCAGGAATATATATAGTCATATTTCTTCTTGTAAAGTTTCAAATTGTATTTGGAAGAAATTGTAGGTCACTCATTTTGGTACATCCAAAGTTATAGAAACTAGAAGAGCTATGTTTAGAGTAGAATATCAGGGATTTCTACTTCCTTATGGAGAACCAATATGCAGGGTACAACAATGATTTATGACTATTGTTAACAGTTTATAGTCTATGGGTGAGAAAGGTTTAGATGATGAGACACTTTTGGACAAGATTATAGATATCATTCTTAATGAGTGGGAATCTAAAAGAACAACTATTGATGAGAATTGGAAAGTATCTCAAATTACTCTTGATGAGATTTTTAGAACTCTTCTTCAACATGAGATAAGGATGAAAAGAGATGTTGATATGAATATGAACAATAATGGCAACAGAAGTATAGGATTTACTACTACAAAAGGCAATGATCCTAAAAGGATTTCAAGATCCAATTTAATGAAAGTCATTGTTTTATCTGAATCTAGAGAAAGTGAACATTTTGAGAATGAGCTAGCTAATATTTCTCAAAGGATGAATAATATAGTTGGGAAGAAAGAATTTCAGTATAGATTTAAGAATAAATAATGAAAGGACAAGAAAGACTCTAAAGTCACATGTTATGAATGAAAAATAGCAGGACATATAAGGCCATATTGTCCTATGCTTAAGAGAAAGGATATAAAATAACATCATTCTGCGATAAATAGAAATAAGTTCTAAATAGTTTAAATAAAGAAAGTTTTGAATGATAATGACACCTGGAGTGCCAGTGGTGGAGACACTTATAATGAATCCTCAGACTATGAATCTTTCGATCAGAAGAATCTTGGTCTAATTGTAAAACTACCTATTGAAAATCATTATCCAATGGCCAAGGTACATAATGATGAATCTATAACTAACGTATATTTGAATGAAAATTATAGTGATAATAAATATTATGAATCTTTAGATGAAGAATCTTCTTCTGATGAAGATAATACTTTACCTACTTATGATGAAGTTTCTAGGTTTGCTAAACTTCTTGAGAAAGAAAATTCTAAAGTCAAGAAAAAACTTTATAAAGAAAAATCTAGAATTTATATTCTTACTATAGAAGTATCAGATCTTTCTAAATATCTTGATAAGAAAATTTATGATTTTGAAAGTGTTTCCAAAAACCTTGAGGAAGTTAATTCTGAGAAGAATAAACATTCCAAGGATCTTGAAAACGTAATTTCTAAGAAAAATATTTTATAGACTAACTCTAGTGCTAAAACTAACATTTTTGAGGATAAAAACATAGTTATTAGACTGATGTCAGAAATTTTTTCCTTGAGGAAGTGTTTGTAAAACTTTACCTTTGGTAAGGAAAATTTTGATAAAATTTATTCCCAAATTTGACCTCTAATGAATAATTTTGGATTTGGTTATACTCATTCTAAACCGGTTTTTAGTAATAATTATTTTGTTCCTCAAAGTGCTCCATTCTGCACTAAATGTCAGTGTGGTGGACATTGGGCAAAAAATTGTTCGTTAAACAAAACTCAGTATTTAGGTTTTCATAAGGCATATTTTTCCATAAAAATGTGGATACCTAAAATTTTTATTTTTTAAGTTTCCGGATCCAAGAAATTTTGGGTTCTGAAAGTCTAACACTCTTATTTTCAGAAAAATAAAGAATGTACCAATAGAAATGCATGGTACATGGATAGTGGATGATCCTGGCATATGACTGGTAACAAAAACTACTTTAAAAATATTATCAAGATGAAAAGAGGAAAAGTAACTTTCAGAGATAATGCTTCAGGAGAAATTATTGATATAGGTAACATTTTTATTCTTGAAAAAACTTTGATTTCAAATGTTTTATTTGTTAATGTTCTTAAGAACAACCTCATTAGCACAAATCAATTATGTAATGAAGGCTACCTTGTGAATTTTAGGAATGAAAATTGATTAGTACACAATTACAAGGAAGAGTTTATTCTTTCTACCCGTAGGAAAGAGAATGTATACACACTAAACTTAGAATACCTTTGGAGCCAATATCTACCTTTTCTTAGTGAAATGGAGGATCATTCTTGGTTATGAAATAGAAGGTTAGGACACTGTAACCTTAGGAACCTATGTAAACTCTCTAAGAAAAAGCTAGTTAAGGATCAACCAGAGCTTAGTTTTGATTCTTTAAAAGTTTGTGATCCTTGTTAATTTGGAAAGAAACATAAATCAAGCTTTAAATCAGTTGGTGAAGTATCAACTACTGATGCATTACAGTTAGTGCATATAGATCTTTTTGGTGCAACACAAACTGGAAGTATTGGAGGAAAATACTATGTGCTTGTTCTAGTTGATGATTACACTATATTTATGTGGGTCTATTTTCTTGCAAAGAAATCTGAAGTTGTTTTTTCAAAATTTTTAGAGCCCAGGTTAAAAATGAGAAAAACCATCCATTAATAACTATTCATAGTGATCATGGAGGAGAATTTAAAAATTCTTATTTTGAAAATTTTTTTAGTAGAAAAGGCATTACTCATAACTTCCCCACACCAAGAACTCCTCAACAAAATGGTGTTGTTGAAATAAGAAATTGAGTTCTTAAAGAGATAACTAGAACCATGTTGAGTGAATATTCGATAGATAAACACTTTGGGTCTGAATCTGTATGTACTTCTTGTTATACTATTAATCAAGTTTGGATTAAACCTTTTCTTAATAAACCCCCCTCTGAGTTATGGAATGGTAGAAAATATAAACTTTCCTACTTCAAGGTATTTTGATGCAAACTATTCATTCTGAATACTAAAGATATTTTACATAAATTCACATCCAAATATAATGAATGAATTTTCCTAGGCTACTCCACAAATTCTAAGGCTTATAGAGTTTTCAATAAAAAAACATGTACTATTGAAGAAATAATACGTGTTAAATTTGATGAAACTGATCCCTTTTTTTAAACAACCTCAACCTACATCCTCAGATGTGTTTTCAAAAACTAATTATCAACCCTTGATAAAATATCTTTCTTATAAGGAAAATGTTCAAAAAAATATCTCTCAAGGATTTACCCCATAAGATTTCCTACCATATGTTTACGAACAGGTTTTACAAAACCCAAATTAGTTGTTTCTTTAAAATCAACCCAGTGATAGTATCATTGCTGATGTAAATCAACCCGTAAGGACACGAATTTCCTTAAGAAATTAAGTAGAACATCTATCATTATTTTCTAAATTAGAATTAAAAAGCACTGATGAAGTTTTAGGTGATGATGATTGGATAAAAGCTATGAAAGATGAGCGAAATAAATTTTAAAGGAATAAAGTTTGTACATTGGTTGAAAGACCTAAGGAAACTTATGTTATTGGAGTAAAATGGGTCTTCAAAAATAAGTGTGATGAAAATGGAATAATAGTAAGAAATAAAGCCAAATTAGTTGAAAAGGTTATAATCAACAAGAAGGAAAAAACTATAAAGAAACCTATGCTCTAGTAGTTAGATTTGAATGTATTCATATTATACTTTCCTTTGTTGCATTCTTTAACTTTAAACTTTTTCAAATGGATGTTAAATGTGCTTTACTTAATGGAAATGTTAAAGAGGAAGTTTTTGTTGAACAACCTCTTGGTTTTGAAGATACAAAACATCCTGAACATGTTTTCAAAATTACCAAGCTTTATATGGACTTAAACACACCCCTAGAACCTGGTATGATAGACTTACATGATTTTTGTTAAAAAAATTACATTAAGGGAAATTATAATCCAACCATTTTTATAAATAAATATAAGAAAAATGTTTTGATTGTTCAAATTTATGTTGATGAAATTATATTTAGTTTAACTCAGTAATCTTTAACCTATTTTTTTGAGAATCTAAGGAATTATGAGTTCGAAATGAGTATGATGGGAGAGTTACCATTTTCCCTTGGATTTCAAATTTCTCAAAAACTAGAAGGAATTTATATATTTAAACATAATTACATTAAATATATTCTAAAAAAGTATGGATATGACAACACCAAAAGTATTAGTACTCCCATTGGTACGTCAAATTCACTTGATCTTAATGAAGTTGGGAAACTAGTAGATCAAACATCATTTATAGGTATGATAGGAAGCTTACTATACTTAACAGATAGTCATCCAGACATAATGTTTTCAGTGTTCTTATGTGCATGGTATCAATATAATCCTAAGAAATCTCATTTAAAGGCAGTGAAAAGAATTTTTTGCTACTTAAAGGGAACCATGGATTCAAGACTCTTGTATACTTCTGGAAATGATTTTGTTTTAAAAATCTTTTCATATGCTGACATTGGTAGATATAGAATGGATAAGAAAAGTACATCCATAACATTTCATTTCTTAGAAGATTCATTAGTTTCTTGGTCATGGAAAAGGAAACACTCAGTATCACTTTCCACTATTGAAGCTGAATATGTAGTAGTTGGAAGTTGTTGTGCTCAAGTGTTGTGGATGAAACACACTCTCATAGACTATGGTGTGAGTTTTACCAAAACACAAATATTGTGTGATAATACTAGTTCCATTTCCTTATGTAAAAACCCTACTCATCAATCTCGTGAAAAACACATAGATATTAGGTATCACTTTCTTAGGGATCACACACAAAAAGGAGATATCATTATTCAATTTATCGGATCACAAGATCAACTTGATGATATTTTCACAAAATTTTTACCATCCGATAGATTTGAATTCATTAAATTGAAGTTAGGAATGATAACTATAAGGTAATATTCCATGTTAACTTCTTGTTGAAACTTATCTCTTTATAGTAATAAACTCCTTCCTTTTCATGGGGGGGTGGTACATATGTTTGGTAGTCAAAATATTTTGTAGTCAAATTTTTTTGTAGTAAAAAATTTCATAATCATTTTTTTTGTAATCAAATTTTTTCTTCAAAATTTTCTAGAATCTAAAGTTCTCCAAAATTAATTTTCATCATTATAAATAATTATCCTAGAAATCCGGAAGGTATGGTTTTCCTCTTAAATTTTTGTAATAATCTTTTTACATGTTGGTTTTTTTCTTGTATAATATTTTATTTGGATTCCCTTTCTCTTAAATCTTAATTTTTATCTTAATAACCTCAAAAGATCAGAACCTACCAAAAACGTTTTTTGGTTGTCATCTCAACCATCAGATCTGATCAAAATCATTTCAATCAATGGATCAATCAAGGAAGATGAACCATCACCTCAAATGCCTATATAAGGACCACCCGATGTTTGTCCCACATCGGTCTTCAAAGCCTTTGCATGCTAAAGTTCTACCTCCCAACTTAAGGACGTTCTAAATCTTCAGGTTTTTCTTACTTCTAAATGTCGGTTGAAGCCTCTCCTCAGAAATAAATTTCGACTGTAAAGGAAATTTTTTAATGGAAGATATACCAAGAAATGATGGCCGATCCTAAATTTTATTCTAAGTATGACTCTATCATTTCATAGAATATTAAGTTGAATGGCTGGGATAGCTTGTGTATATCAAAAAAAGGCACATGATATGGTCTATCCAGATTTTTTGATTGAATTTTATGAGTCAGCATGTTTTTTAAACAAAGGAGGGAGAGATAAGTTTTCTTTCAAGAGATATGGGAAGACTTAATATCTTTATTATAGCAAGGAAGAATGTTTGATTGGAATTCCTTATAAAGGATAAGCATAATTCTGTACTCACAAATTATTGGATGTTTCAAGACCTTTTGATAAGGAAAATGCTCTAGCTTGTCTTGGGTTGAAAGGAGTGAAGACTCCGAATATTGTTAATCTATCTATAAAACTTTAAATTCTTGAGTTATGGGTGTAATGTTTTATCAGTCTGAGAAAAGGGTATAAGGATTCCCTGAAAGAATGTGATATCTATATTCTGGACTTCTTGGTGAACCTCAGGAAGATAAACCTGGTCAATTATATCTTGATTACAATTGAGAATATCAAGAATGGAAATTTAAAGTCTCAAATTTTCATGTATCTAACTATACTCTCAAAAATTATTGTCCTTTTCCTTGAGTCATTCAAAATTCCTTGTAGTTCTAAGCCAATGAATTTCAAAGAAATGTTATTGAGTGATGATACTCAAAGGAGGAATAAGGTTGACTTTAATAGTCAATCTGGAGATTTCTGTAACTTGTCTTAAGATGAAATCTAAGCTCTTTCAAAGAAACCGGAAGTGGATGAGACTTCCAAGAAGGGTGGAATAAAGAGGAAGGAAAAATAATCAGAAGAGAAAGGAGAACCTCCTACAGTTAAGGAAACCCAGTCTACACCTCCAAAGCCAAAGAAACAAAAGACTTACCCTGATGAAGTAATGGCTAAATGGAGAGAAGAAAAGAAGAACATTACAGAAGGGGAGGCTATTTTTGGCATGGATCCTGCTGAGGCAAAATACATATAGATAAAGTCTACTAAAATTCTTAAGAAGCATGAGAAAGGAAATAATCAAAGAAAGAAAATTTCTGAAGATGAGATAGTATAATCTATTCTCAAGGCTGCTGAAAAATCTTCTAAACAACTTCAGGCACCAGAATCATTTTTGAAAGAATTACTCCCTATGACTCCGGGAAAGAAGGTGGTAATTCTAGAACCACGTCAAGAAGAAGAAATATTTGAAGAGGAAGAAGTGGAAGAAGAAGGAGAAGAATAAGGAAGTGGTGATATAGAAGACATGATAAGGCAAGTCGAGGATTATCATGAGATGGATAGTCTTTCTGAAAAGATATCAATCCGAACATCTAAAGCAGAGTCTTTAAAACTTGCTACTCTAGGAAATGATGATAAGGGTTAGGAAGAAGTAAAAAAACCATCCGATGAAGAAAGCAACAATCATGATTTTTTTCATCCAAAGGATCAAGTGGCTGATGCTGAGAAAGAAGAATTTGATGAAAATAAGATTGTTTTGTTATCAGATAATGAGCCAGAATCACCCAAAAAAATACATTATTCTAAGAGCTGATAAGGGAAAATAGGTGGTAGTCGATAAACCTTGAAAATATATGGTGAAAAATAAAGAAGTTGGTGCTTCGTCAAAGAGGAAATCTGATGAGATAGAAATAGAATCCCCTCAAACCAAACACTTAGATTCAGAATCATCCTCCCTTAGATATGATTTTGTTGTTCAATCTTTGAAAAAGCTGGTTGGAACTATTCCTTTATTTCCAAAAATGGATTCAAGATGCCAGATACTTCAACATTTGATAAATCAGAAATCAGATTCAATTTCCATGGCTATGGAAAAATGTGTCGGACTTGAGACAAATTTCAAATCTTCTCTCATTGGTTATCAGGCTCATGCAATATCTTGTAAAAATATAACAATTTGGTCAAGAAAGATAGTCTAAGATCTCAGAAACTTTGATGAATTTCTTGAAAATATCAAGGATACTTTTTAAACCAATGATGGGAAGATCAAGGAACTTTTTAATAATTTTGAGGAAAAGATAAGTCTCAAATGGACTACTCAGAAGCAAGAAGCTAAGGATCGGAATGGGAAGCTTAATTCTGTGGCCATGAATTGGAAGAGGGAAAGGGATCTCAAAATCAAATTTGAAGAAAAGCTTGTTATGAAAGAAGAAGTATTTATTGTTTGGGCAGATATTATTATGGCTTAGGAAGAAAAGATAAAATACCTAAAGAAGAAAAGTGAAGATCATGATCAGTTTCTCAAGCATATAGAAGAAGTTCACAAGGAGATAAAGAAGCTAAAAACCATTATCAAGAAGCTAATGCCAAAGGAGAGAGAAGGATAATTTTTTACCAATTCCAATCTTTTGTTGAATTTCTTCCTTGTACAAATTCTTTCAATCTTAATGAAATTTTGGTTGTTCTCCATATATTTTATTGTTTAGTGCTATTTTTTCAGGTACCATTTTCTTCTATTCCCTCTATTCCTTTTGAAAATAACAAAGGGGGAGAAATGAATGATTAAAGGAATTCTAAGTAAAGAAGAAATTTCCCTATGTAAGGGGTAGTTAATATAAGGGGATGTACTTATCAAAGAATATTTTTGTATACAAGAAAATGTAAAATATCATTCATGAAATCAATAATATGATCCTTAGGGATTTCAAAACCTAGGGGGGGGGGGGGTAGTCTTATTCACTATGTTTCATATGTAAAGTAAGATAAGTTTTTATTTTCAAGTTCATAAAAATTCTAAGTCCTTATATTCCTTTTCGTAAGTATATTTTTTCTTTCCAAAAGGGGGGGATTGTTGAGTCAATAAGGTTTCCTTATGAATTTTCCATTCCTCTATGTTTTTATAATAAAAAACACTCTATTTTAAGGCAAATTATTTTTCCCATAAGATTTATCTTAATAAGGAAAATTTTCCTTCCTCAAGGAAATTTTATATATACCTTTGTTTTCATTATTCATTTTATAGTTTCTCTAAATCTATCTCTTTTATTCCTAAAGGGTAAAATTTAGTTTCATATCAAAAACCTCAGAATCCTATAAATCCTTAGTTTTAAAGATTTCTATTTTCAAGTTCTGATTTTAGGTTCCAAATTACGATTTCAAATTCTCTAAAATTCAGATTCCTAATTCTTTGAGATTCAGATTCTGAATTCCCAGAAATTCAGATTCTGAATTCTCTGAAATTTAGACTCTGAATTCTATGAAATCCAGACTCCAAATTCTCTGAAATTCAGACTCCGAATTCTCTGAAATTCAGATTCTGAATTCTCTAAAATTCAGATTCTGAATTCTCTGAAATTTATATTCCAAATTATATGAAATAAAGATTCTGAATTCTCTAAAATTTAGAGTCTGAATTCTCTAAAATTCGGACACAGAATTCCTCAGAATTCAGACTCCGAATTCCAAAGAATTAAAATTCCTAATTCATTAGAATTTGGATTCCAAAGACTATAGAATTCTTGTTCCAAATTCATTGGAAAAAAAAATCTGAATATCGACATTTTATATTCTCCAAATTATTATTTTCTTTGACATTGAACTTTTATTATTTCATAGACTCTAAAAAATAGATTTAGTCAAGCAACCTTATTTTACTTACACTAGTTATAGTTATAAAATGATGTTGTACATTCTGTTTCTAACTAACTGTTGTTTGAGTGACACATGTACATGTCTCTCCAAAATCTAAGTAAAAATATGATCGTTGGAGGGGGGAGCTGGCCATTGGAGAAAATCCTATAAATAAGATCTCATTTTAATGATCTTAAGAACAAACGATAATACTGATCCATCACTCTAGAGATTACATGTTGCTGAAGTGATTTCTAGAGAGAGAGACTCTCATGACTTGTGTGTACTAAACATCTTGTTCAACTTGCTTCGTGCGACTCCGATTGTTGTTGTGTACAATCGAGGACTTATGGGGATAGGAAGATAGAGGTTATGACCACCTTAAAGTTCGAGGACTTCTGGGGATAGGAAGATAGATGTTCCAACTACCTCAAAGTTTGAGGACTTCTAGGGATAGAAAGATAGAGGCGCCAACTACCTTGAAGTTCGATGGCTTGCGAGGACAGGAAGATAGAATCCAATAATCTTATCGAGGTCTTACCTCGGTGTGGGTAAGACTTACTTTCTTGAATGTATAAATCATAGGACCTTTATCCAAGTTTGTTGGATACCCAACTCTTTGGGTTAAAATACTTCATACTTGTTACTTATTTTGTTTCAGGTTTTTCCACTGTATCTTGATAAAGGAAGGAAGTATAACTTTCTTATACTCTCTTGTTATTTTATGTACTCTGATTAAGTAAGATTCAATATGCTTTAAGGTAGAATATTTTCCTTGTAAACTTTCCTTAAGTTTCATTTCTGGAACCATATTTCCATAACCTAGCAAGTTTTTAGAACTAATAGGTCTTGTGAATTTACCTTGTTTAACTTGGTTAAACACATTTTTAATTAAGGTTAAAAAAGAATGTTTTTAAACATACAATTCAACCCCTCCTGTAATTGATCATCTACATTCATATTTTCGATCCTACATATAGACCCTCAAAACTAGTCACCATCCTCTGGAATACAAGGAGGTACATTTGAGGCCATGTGACCATTGGTTCGACTACTATTATCAATTTATCTGGGCTAGGATTTCACAAAGTAGTATCAAAGCTTTCTTTTTTTCCTTATGTATTATTATTTGGGTAATTAGAATTGATACTCAGAATATGTTTGAAATTAGAAATGATCCAGTTCTAGAGAGTAGAAAATCCACGTACATGGAAAAGAAAAATTACAAGGGATGATATTCATTATTGTTGATTATGCTTGTTATAGTCGTATTTATTTCACTATTGGGTGACACACAAGATTTTTGGTGCTGTTACTATTTTCAGGGGTTATATTTTTCTTTTTCCTTGTATGTAAAGTAAGTTTTGTATCAATCATCATCGTAGTCAATTGATGATTAAAATTCTATGCATATTCTACACCTTATCTATTTTTACTGGGTTCATTCCTTACTGTATGTTATTACTGCCTTGATTTCTATATCCTTGGAATTATGCAAACACTTCATGAAGTAATTGGATATATAATTGGTTATTATTGTGTTTTCATCGACCTAAATAGTGTTTTATCATATATATTATTGGTGTAACATTAATTAAACAATTATCACATGTTTGAGATATGCGTCTATGGTCACATGAGCTGAAAAATTAGTTAACTATGATTACATGGATGCCAATTATAATTTATAGGGATTATACATCTATAAATTATGAATGATGATCCATCTAATTGAGATATATTTATGGAATTGTTACATTCTAATGTTGAATGTAAAGTTCTGGTAGTAGTTAGATGACATGTCAAATGAAACTTACAAGGCATAATACTTTATAATTTGGGAATGGTGACTCATTTCGTTGGACCATTAAATACATAAATGAGTATTAATGATGGATTCTTGGAAATTTAATGAAATTTTTTCTATTAAACATTTATTTGAATTATAACTTATAGATTGTTTTCCTCTATAAATTAAAAATGAAATAATGTATATGAGACCCTTGATATAAAATAGAGAACCTGACCAAGACCTAACCTTATTGTGGGTAGTAGGAAGTGTCTCTTGTGATACCATATGATCTTATATACCACCCAGACCATTCCGTAGAAGCTGGCAGTGGGGTGTGACTCTAATATAGGAAGGAATATAAATGTCATATTCTTATATATAGGATTTAAATTGTTTTTTAATATACCCTAAGTCGTGTGACTAGAATTTTTGGAGCCATGATACCATGTCATCCTCGAGTCATGTGCTTGGAGGGTGGTAATGACATTGATCCATAGGGGGTGGGACTTGATCCAATAGTATTATCTCTATTAGTGACACTTGAGTCACCTCTTATTATTCTCAACCTGGGAACTAACACCCAATTTTGAGAGGGATTCTTATAGCTCATGCAGACTATAAAAGGATCCCCATGACCTACCCCTACTATAGAAGAGTTGATGCATGATTTTCATCAACATCATCCTCTCATGTTTTCAGGGGATGACAGTACACAAGCTATAGATTTGTGGCTAGAGGTCATGATATAAATTTTCAATAATTTTAGGACTCTTCTTGAGGGGACAATGAATCTCACTATGTATATTCCATGATATTATTAGAAGTGATGGTGGGGCGTTGTTACCATTGTAGTTCATCTTCAAGATATGGCATGGATAGATTTATAGAAAAACTTTTATGATTATTTTTAAACCAATATGTTGAAGGATGATAGAGATAAAGAGTTTATGCACCTGAATTAGGATATTTATTAGTTATGGACTACTCCACAAATTTCACAGAGCTTTGGAACTTTACACCTATCCTTCAAGGTGATGATTTTTCTAGGGCTAGGTGATTTGAGGATTGTATAAGGAATGACATCCGATCATCGGTAAATGTGTTTTGTTTGACCAATGTCACTGATATAGTGAATTAGGAACTTATTACAAAGAGTAACCCGAGAGAGAGTATGGGTGTGAGCTAGGATAGTTCAGCTCTTGGACTCAGATCTACTTTTCCTAGTGGTAGGAAGCATCTATTAGAGCTTTGATGAGGAGGTAGAAATAGTTAGAGCATGGGACAAGTTAGCCATGGGATTTTTCATCATTGTGTTATGAAGGGTCATGTGAAACCTTATGATATAGATCCCCATTTGAGTGTAGATATTGAGGTATGATATGCTAGCCGTTGAAGTTTGGTCAGAGATTTCCACTTATATCTAGTGGAATAGGATTCACACCATATAAACCTTGAGGAGTTAGAGTAGTAGCTCTGATTCATACATGGGCATAGGGAACTACCGGCCATGTTGGTTGAGGAGGTGTTCATGGCTAAGGTATCCAGATGTAACACCCTAGAATGATAAATGGTTAAATGACTAAATAATATGACTCAGGTCAACAAGGTGCACCTTCCTTTTCGGGAGCCTACTTGGTTAGAACATCACAGTTAAGCATGCTTGGCCTGGAGTAGTGATCGGGATGGGTGACCTTCTGGGAAGTTTGCTAGGGTGTGTGCGAGTGAGGATAAAGAACACTGGAAAGGTAAAGTGTTGGCCTGTGGGGACTATCATAAGTTAGATGACCCATTCGGGCACATGGGTGGGCCCCAGAGTGGGGACCACGGGTCTGTGGGGGCAATTAGGGGGTGGAGCCCAGTTGTTACATTTGGTATCAGAGGTGGTACCCAACCTTAAGTGCGGTGCACTGCCTGGGTTGTGCAGTGCACTAACTGTGTTGAGGACAAAGTACACTGGAAAGGACATGTGTTGGCCTGTGGGGACTATCATAAGTCAGATGACCTATTCGGGCACGTGGGTGGGCCCTAAGGTGGGGACCACGGGTCTTCAACGAAACTGGTGGGTGGAGCCTAGTTGTTACATTTGGTATCAGAGGTGTTACCCAGCCTTAAGTGTGGTGCACTGCCAGGGTGGGGACCACGGGTATGTGGGACAATTAGGGGACGAAGCCCAGTTGTTACATTTGGTATCATAGATGGTACCCAGCCTTAAGTGTGGTGCACTACCTAGGTTGTGCGGTGCACTGACTGTGTTGATGAAAAATCACACTAGAGAGGACATGTGTTGGCCTGTGGGGACTATCATAAGTCAGATGACCTATTCGGGCACATGGGTGGGCCCCAAGGTGGGGACCACGGGTCTGCGGGGTAACTGGTGGGCCGAGCCTAGTTGTTACATTTGGCATCAGAGGTGGTAACCAGCCTTAAGTGCGGTGCACTACTAGGGTGGGGACCACGAGTATGTGGGGGATCTAGGTGGCGGAGCCTAGTTGTTACATTTGGTATCAGAGGTGGTACCCAGCCTTAAGTGCCGTGCACTGCCTGGGTTGTGCGGTGCACTGCCTGTGTTGAGGACAAAGCACACTGGAAAGGACATGTGTTGTCTTGTGAGGACTATCATAAGTCAGATGACCTCTTCGGGCATGTGCGTGGCCCCTAAGGTGGGGACCACGGGTCTTCGGGGCAACTGGTGGGTGGAGCCTAGTTGTTACATTTTGTATCAAAGGTGTTACACAGCCTTAAGTGTGGTGCACTGCCAGGGTGGGGACCACAGGTATGTGGGACAACTAGGGGGCGGAGCCCAGTTGTTACATTTGGTATCAGAGATGGTACCCAGCCTTAAGTGTGGTGCACTACCTGGGTTGTGTGGTTCACTGACTGCGTTGAGGACAATCGGGCACGTGGGTGGGCCCCAAGGTGGGGACCACGGGTCTACGGGGAAACTGGTGGGCCGAGGCTAGTTGTTACATTTGGCATTAGAGGTGGTACCCAGCCTAAAGTGCGGTTCACTGCAAGGGTGGGGACTACGGGTATGTGGGGAAACTAGGTGGCGGAGCCCAGTTGTTACATTTGGTATCAGAGGTGGTACCCAGCCTTAAGTGCCATGCACTGCCTGGGTTGTGCGGTGCACTGCCTGTGTTGAGGACAAAGCACACTGGAAAGGACATGTGTTGGCTTGTGGGGACTATCATAAGTCAGATGACCTCTTAGGGCACATGGGTGGGCCCCAAGGTGGGGACGACGGGTTTGTGGGGAAACTGGTGGGCGGAGCCCAGTTGTTACATTTGGTATCAGAGGTGGTACCCAGCCTTAAGTGTGATGCACTGCCTGGATTGAGATGTAGGGCCCATATCGGGGACGTTGTGCTCTAAGTGGGGGGAGGGGGTGAATGTAACACTCCAGAATGATAAAGGGTTAAATGACTAAATTATATGACTCATGTCAATAAGTTGCATCTTACTTTTCAAAAGACTACTTGGTTAGAACTCCACAGTTAAGCATGCTTGGCCTGGAGTAGTGATCAGGATGGGTGACCTTTTTGAAAGTTTCACAGGGTGTGTGCGCCTTAGGACAAAGCACACTGGAAAGGACATGTCTTGGACTATGGGGACTATCATTAGTGAGACAACCCATTCGGGAATGTGGGTGGGCCCCAGGGTGGGGAACATGGGTCTGTGGGGAAACTAGTGGGCAGATCCCAGTTGTTACATTTGGTATCAGAGGTGGTACCCAGCCTTAAGTGCAGTGCACTGCTTGGGTTGTGCGGTGCCCTGCCTATGTTGAGGACAAAGCACACTAGAAAGGACATGTGTTGGCTTGTGGGGACTATCATTAGTCAGATGACCTGTTCGGCCACATGATTAGAACACCACAGTTAAACATGCTTGGCCTGGAGTAGTGATCAGGATTGGTTACCTTTTGGAAAGTTTCACAGGGTGTGTGCGCCTGAGGACAAAACACACTGGAAAGGAAATGTGTTGGACTATGGAGACTATCATTAGTCAGATAACCCGTTCGGGCACGTGGGTGGGCCCCAGGGTGGGGACGATGGGTCTATGGGGTAACTAGTGGGCAGAGCTCAGTTGTTACATTTGGTATCAGAGGTGGTACCCACCCTTAAGTGCGGTGCACTACCTAGGTTGTGCGGTGCACTGCCTGTGTTGAGGACAAAGCACACTGGAAAAGACATATGATGGACTGTGGGGACTATCATAAGTTAGATGAACTGTTCGAGCTTGTGGGTGGGCCCCAGGGTGAGGACCATTGGTCTGTGGGGAAATTGGTGGGCGGTGCCCAGTTGGTACATTTGGTATCAGAGGTGGTACCCATCCTTAAGTGCGGTGCACTGCCTGGATTGAGATGTAGGGCCCATATTGGGGATGTTGTGCTCTAAGTGGGGGGGGGGTGAATGTAACACCCCATAATGATAAAGGGTTAAATTAATAAATGATGTGACTCCTGTCAACAAGTTTCATCTTCCTTTTCGGGAGCCTACTAGGTTAAAACTCCACAGTTAAACATGCTTGTCCTAGAGTAGTGATCAGGATAGGTGACCTTTTGGAATGTTTCACAGGGTGTGTATGCGTGAGCACAAATCACACTAGAAAGGAAATGTGTTGGCCTTTGGGGACTATCATTAGTTAGATGACCCATTCGGGCATGTGGGTGGACCCCAAGGTGGGTACCACATGTTTTCAGGGAAACTGGTGGGAGGGTGGGTGAATGTAACACCTTTGAATGATAAAGGGTTAAATAACTAAATGATACGACTCATGTCAACAAGGTTCATCTTCCTTTTCAGGAGCCTACATGGTTAGAACTCCACAGTTAAGCATGATTTGCCAGAAGTAGTGATTAGGTTGGGTGACCTTCTAGGATCATTCACAGGGTGTGTGCGCGTGAGGACAAAGCACACTAGAAAGGACATGTGTTGTTCTGTGGGGACTATCATTATTCATATGACCCATTCGGGCACGTGGGTGGACCCCATGGTGGGGACCACGTGTCTGTAGGGAAACTGCGGGGTGGAGCGCAGTTGTTACACCAGACACCAGATTTACAGTGCTAGTAGATCAGGCCTCCATAGGGTAATTAGGTTGTATCTCAGGGGCACAAATCAGGTCATATATATATTGTGTTACTAATCATTAATGATCATAGTGTCAGTGCATCTATGGTCAGAGGTATAATTTTAATATATTATACTCTAGTTTATGATCTATTTGATTTAGAAGATTCTCACTCCTTTATATTTTTGGATAATATAGATATTCTTGACCTCAAGACCGATTATTTAGGTGGTGTGATGACACTCGATACATCATTGGGTATTTGATCAGAGAGTGTAAGACAGTTCAAAGAGTTATCCTTGTAGATAGGGGTATCATTTATTATGGAAACTCTTATTTTTTGATAAGACAAGTTCGGGCATGTGGGTGGGCCCCAGGGTGAGGACCATGTGTCTGTGGGGCAACTGGTGGGTGGATCCCAGTTGTTACATTTGGTATCAGAGGTGGTACCCAACCTTAAGTATGGTACACTACCTGGGTTGAGATGTAGGTCCCACAACAGGTATTTTATTCTCTGGGGGGGGGGGGGGGGTGAATATAACACCCTAGAATGATAAAGGGTTAAATGAATAAATGATATGACTCATTTCAACAAGGTTCACCTTCCTTTTCGAGAACCTACTTGGTTAGAAATCCATAGTTAAGAATGCTTGGCCTGGATTAATGATCAGGATGGGTGACCTTCTGGAATGTTTCACTGGGTGTGTGAGAGTGAGGACAAAGCACACTGGAAAGGACATGTGTTGGCCTATGGGGACTATCATTAGTCAGATGACCCATTTGGGCACGTGGGTAGACCCCAAGGTGGGGACCACGTTTCTTCGGGGCAACTGGTGGGTGTTTCCTAGTTGTCACACCATACACCAGATTTATAGTGCAAGTATATTGGTCCTACCTAGGGTAGTCAGGATGTATCTTAGGGGCACAAATCAGGTCATATATATTTCGTAGATAATCTTTAATGATCATAGTGTCGGTGCATCTATGGTTTGAGGTATAATTTTAGTAGATTATACTCTAGTTTATGATCTATTTGATTTAGGTTCTTATCACTCCTCTATATTTGTGGATAATAAATACAGTCTTGACCTCAAGATAGATTATTTAGGTGGTTGGATGACACTCAATACATCATTGGGTATTCGATCAGAGAGTATAAGCTAGTTCAAGGAGTTCTCCTTTTAGATACGGGGTATCATTTCCTATGGAAACTCTTCTTCCTTGAGAAGACAAGTTTTGAAACCATTCTCATGATAGATTAATTGTTCCTACATCATTCCTATGTCTATTTCTATCACAAGAGGTTATATTTTACATCAAAAGAGGGTGATAGGTATATTCACAAGGGCCAATGATGTATCTAGGAAAGTAGACTCAGACTTGAGAAGCGTTAGTTGGGAGGAGTGAGAGACAAGATCTATAGAATGTAGGTTCTAGGCACAGTGGAAGAACATGGATGGGAGTACCCAACTTTGGTTTTTTTGTTAACAATGATCAATACAAGATTTATCACAATGATAAAATTTTGGATCTTCAGAATAGAATGAAGAATAAAAAAAGAGGGGATCTCTATAACTATAGAGAGGATCATCATATGTTAGTTATAATTAATTTAATTAAAAGAAAATAATTACCTTGATGGAATTCTCTGTTCGTTGATGTTTCCGATCACGATATGATGTGATACGTCCTTACATCATAGAAGAAAAGTGTAGGATTCCTCTAGTGGTGATCCACATGTGCTCCACGTATCTCTGGACATCACTGAAGGGATCTCTAGGTGCTAGCACGGAAGAGACTTCGATTGCGATGTACTCCTTCGATCACCTTGAGAGTTGCTTCTAAAGCGCTCTCCTCGATCCAGTGGAGGAGAGTGTCTCTCTTAACTTGAGAGTGTTCTTTTAAGAGGAAGAAGTTCACTCTTGGATTGAGGGATTTATCTAAATCCATTGTGCACAACCACAAAAAACATCTAGGTTTAGTGAGAGTAATATAATTGGGATTTTATTACATAGAATAATAAAATGAATTAATTACCCAAAAGAATTTATTTATTTCATTTAATTCTTAGTAAGACCCCATGTCTAATAATAAAAGTTGAATAGTATTATCACTTAACATGCACCCAAGAAATTAGACCTAATATCATTTAATTGAATAAATAATATTATTTCTCACGAATACCTAGAAAATCTACACGGTGTGTACTTTTGTTTTTCCATTTTTCTATTTCCTATAGTATAATTATTTGAGCTTGAATAATGACTATTTATTTCTTAAATAAATATCACTTCATTACTCACTAATAAATATATTATTTCACCCAAAATATATTCTCTCAAATAACTAGTTCTAAAATAAATGTGATCAAGAATCCTTGAATAATTATTAAAACAAAACCACGAATGATATTTATTCGACTTTTTAAATTAATATTTAACCGAGATACTTGGACACACTTAGTGTGTGACCCTTTAGGCCTCTTTCTAAGTGGCATTAGAAAGAATCTACCTGAAGTCCAAGGTTAACATCTAGAAACATGACAAGGCACCCATAAAGAAAGAAGTTAACACTTCAATGATGTGTCACCTCCTATGAATGCTTACCATGTAATGTAATCCCTTTGTATCGATATCTTGAATCAAGAGGGTTGAATGCTAGTGCTATCAACCCATATGCTCAATTATTATTTCTTTGAATTCCTAGAATTGAACATGCCCATTACTCACCATATCCATGTATTTATTTAGGCTATATCAATTCCATCAAAGGGCCTGAGATATCTACTTTTTTTATTCAATAGAAGGGACAAATCCTTTCTTGCATTATCTATTAATACAGTATTACTCGTGATGCACCCAACCTATCTTACCTCACTGTGAATAGTGTATCATCATAGTTTTTGTCAATACAACTAAGTGCGCAAGTTGTAATACCCATTAATAATAATCTTAAAGTCTAAGGACCAATACACACATACTTAGATAGAGACATCCAATGAAACAATAAATGTGGGTTTTCTACTGGTGGGTATCATTCTAATAATATCCTCCTAGATATCACCAAGGGCGCACACCCTGAGAAGGCACCTCAATTTTATATGAGTCCTCACCACTATTGGCCTGTATTATTTGTGTCCCTGAAAGAACATCATCTGACCATAGAACATATATTCAAGAATAGTTTTATGTCACTTTCGGTTTCTCATCAAAGTAGGGATCTGCTATGAACCTTTGCAGAAACAACTACCCTTCAGATGTTACCACATACGTTGTCATGAAAAAGAACAATCAAGATGTGATAAGGTATTTATTAATGAATAAAGTACAAAGTAGTTGGTTCTAGGCCACCAAATCCAACAGACTCCCACTTAGACTAGAGCCAACTGCTAACATCCCATAATCCGCTAGCTCTCACATTATATTCATGATTCAGATGAGAGAAGCCTTTAGTCATGGGGTTCACCACATTCTCTTCTGTTGGAACTCTGCTCATTGCAACTTCACCCCGTTGATATAAGTCACTCAAGAGGTGATACTTACAAAGAATGTGCTTTGTCTGTTGATGCGACCTTGGAACTTTTGCAAGATCCACTGCTACAGTATTATCACAATACAAGGTGATATGATCCTTACTTCTAGGCACCACATCATGTTCTTGGTAAAATTTCCAAATCAAAAAGGATTACTTGGCTACATCAGAAGCCGCTATATATTTGGACTCCACTATAGAATTAGTGAAAACTAGATACGTTGAACTATTACAGCTCACAACTCCTCTATTAAGACATAAAACATATACATATTGTATATTCAGATAGTTCTGATTGTTCTAAAAACCTTCATCATCATACCCTATGATGACAAGCTCCTCATATGCTCCATACAACAGGAACACATCCTTAGTTCTTATCAGATACTTAAGGATAGTATTAACATAAGTCCAATGTTGTTCACCTAGATCTTCTTGATATCTACATACCATGCTCAGTGCATAAGAAACATCAAGCCTGGTATATAACATAGAATACATGATGGATCCTATAGCCGAAGTGTATAGTATCTTACTAATTCTATCATTCTCATATTGTGTCAGAGGAATCATTTTCTTAGAAAGTTGTAGGCCATGTGACATTGGAACTAATCCCCTATTGGATAGTTTTATACTAAATCTCTTTAGTATCTGGTTAATGTATGTACCCTGACATAGTCCAAGTATCCTCTTGGATCTATCACAAATGATCTTGATCCCTACAATTTAGGTTGCTTCTCCAATGTCTTTCATGGAGAAACAATTGTTCAAATAGTCCATAACAGACTGTAAGACTAGTACATCATTTCTAATAAGTAATATGTCGTCAACACACACTACTAGGATAATGACTGCATTCCCATTAAACTGATTATAAACACATGGCACACATTCATTCTTAATGAAACCAAATTATTTTATAGATTCATCAAATCGAATGTTCCATTATTTGAATGCTTTATTTAATCAATAAATTTATTTCTACAACTTGTAAACCTGTTTGGATTCACCAGGTTCCACAAACCCTTCTTTTTGTTCCATAAAGATATCTTCTTGAAGGTTCCCATTAAGGAATGCTATTTTGACATCCATTTTTCAAATCTCATAGTCATGGTAAGATGCTATGTCAAGTATGATTATTATGGATTTAAACATGGAAACTAGAGTGAAGGTTTCATCATAGAAAATTCGTTGATATTGTTTTAATCCTTCAGACACTAGCCTTGCTTTATAGGTGCTAACTTTACCTTCCATGTATAGCTTTCTCTTGAATAACCATTTGAATCCCACATGATTTACATCAACTATCTCATCGACCAGGACCCAAAATTTGTTCTAATACATGGAATCCATCTCCAAATTCATAGATTCTATCCATCTTGAAACTTATGATCTCTCTACTACTTCCTTTTAGGATATAGGTTCATCATTTTAAAATAATAATGATTCACCATCTTCGGTGACTAGGAAACCAAATATCTATGGTTCCCTTAACTCTCTTGAGATCTTATGCAGTACTTGTGCTTCTGGAACCCCTTCCATGGGGACCTATGGAACTTGTTCCTGTACCATCTCCTATGTATCATGAGCATAAAGTTTTTTGAAGTTAATATTTATCCCATTATCCTTCTTGAGGATGTTCTGCCTCTCAAGAAATATGACTTTTCTGGAGAAAATCACTTTCTTATATGAAGGGTTATATAGGTAATATTATTTCGTTTCCTTGGGATATCCTATAAAGATACCCCATGTTCCCCATGGTGATAGTTTGTTGCCTGATAAGGCCTAAACAAATGCTTTGCATCACCATACATGTGTGTATGAAAAAATGGGTTTCTTTCCATTCCATATCTTAGAGGGAACTCCATTTTCCACCTTATTTGGTACTCATTTTAATGTGTATATTGCAGTTTGTAATGAATATCCACAAAAGGATAATAGAAGATCTACATGACTCATCATTGACCTCACCATGTCCAATAAGGTGTGGTTCCTCCTTTAACTAACACCATTCCACTATGGTGTATAAGGAGGAGTGAGTTGAGATATAATCCCAGACTCTTATAAAAGGTCGATGAACTCTTTGTTCAAATATTCTCCACCTCGATTCGATCAAAGATTCTTTATCTTCTTACCAAGATTACTCTCTACTTGATTATTGAATTCCTTAAATTTCTCTAAGGCCTCCGACTTATACCTCATTAAGCATATATATTCATATCTACTCAAATCATCAGTAAAAGTAATGAAGTAGGAATATCCACCTCTAGCATTTACTGGAAATGGCCCACACACATCCGTGTGTACTAATCCTAGAGCTTTGTGACCCTTCCACCCTATCCACCAAAAGAAAGTTTAGCCATTTTACCCTGTAAAAAAGGTGACATCTATCAAGTGGTTTCAGCTCAATAGAGTCTATATAACCATCTTGGAAGAGATTTATCAAGATATTCTCATTTACATGAGAAAAATGATGATTCCACCACTAGGTGTTGTGAGTCATGTGCGTTAGTTTTATTTTTGATTTCCAACACTTTTTTTTTCATAATTTAATACAAAGAAAACATTATTTAAATTATCCATACCATAACATATGTTGTTCTTATAAAAAACAACCCTTATTTCCAAACATGAAAATAAATCCATCCATATCCAAACATGACAAAGTAATTATGTTCTTGGTAACACTAGGTTCATAATAACAGTTATGTAAAAGCCAAATCCACCCAATTGGAAATAAGTTATGATAATCACCAATTTCCAACACAACCAGCCTCACGCCATTGGCAGCTCGAAGATCCACTTCTCCTCTGGTAATATTTCTAAATATACTTGGATCTTACATTATAATACAAATGTGAGCCCCACAAGCTGTATCTAATACCGAATGTGTTGAAATTGGAAGATTAAACTCGAAAACAATTGATCCTATAGCATCCCCATGCTTCTGGGTGCATTTACTCTTCTTGTGGCATGGTTTTACACATGAAAAACATACCGCCTCCCATTCCTTTCCCTACCTCTAGATCTTCCTCTTCATGGAGGGATGATGCTCGTGGGCTTTAGACCATTTATAAGTCCTTGTCCCCTTTGAATTATCCTTTTTTTCTTATTCACCATAAGGACTGTGGGTTTCTCACACTTCGTGTCCTTATCTACCTGGAAAATTAAGGTCAGATGTTCTGATAGACTCTTCTAATTATTTCTTATGTTGTAGTTGAAAATAAAGCTAGATAAGGTCTTGGGTAGTGATGATAGGATGAGATCTGTACGCAACTCTTCTGGGAACTTAATCCCTTAGATGTCCAGGAATTCAATATAGCCAATAAGAATGAATACATGAGGTTGAGTTGGAAGAAACTCTCTAAGAATAGTTGTGAACAAAGCATTAGAGATCTCATATCTCTCATATCTTTCCTTCTCTTGATAGAGATCCTTATTGTGAGAAATCATGCTATACGCATCCATGTTTTCATGTTGCTTCAAGAGTTCATTAGACATGGACAATAGAATGAAACATTGGACATTTGTGGAATCATCCAAATATTTCATATAGAGAGATAGTTCCTCATCACTGGCCTCTTTTCCAGGAGCAACTGAAATAAGCTCCTCTAGCACATACAATTTTCTCTCGGGGAGAAGGATAATGCGTAAACACCTCTTCCACTCCTAGAAATTAGTGCATGTGAGAAATTTTTCCTTCTCGAGTATGGTTCACAATGATATGTTTGAAGTTATTTTTCTTTCTGTGCCTAAAAATTAAGATGATTAAAGGTTTAGTACTTTATCATGATAAAACTGAGACAAATAAATTAATTAATACTTATTAGTATCATACTATTTTGTTGAAATCCAATAGCCCTCACCATTGAATTAAGAATATTTTGTTGCTTGAATATTCTAGTGGAAAGGATCCATATTTTCCTTTACATTAGCCCAACTAGGGCTGGTCAAGAAACTTGAATGGTTTTAGGTTTGAATTCCAAATGCCAACTACATTAACTCACAGTTCCTTGATCCGCTGAGTGGACTCAAAAATCCTAAAATCATTTTATTTTGGATTTCCTCAACCTTTGACTCTTGGTCACACCAAGTACTATTATGGTAGTCAAACCTTGTTGTGAACCAAGTTAATTCAACCCAAAACCTTGAATTAGAATTCCTTGATAATTGAAAGCACCCCAACTAGGGTTTGTCAAGCACTTTGAACTATGGTTTGATTCTAACCAAGATTATTGAAGGCTATACCGACTAAATATTTCTTTGATGGATTTTATCCTTATACTTAAATTTCCATTTTATTATATTTTTTACATGCTTGTTAATATTAAGTGGGATATAATTAAGGGATTAACCATGTCTAAGATAATATTTACGCATAATATGGTCTTATTTTAGTTCCATCTTGCATGCTTGTTTAATTCATTAATTGTGTGATCGTGAAAACACACCCACAATAAATAAACTAGGAAACTGATATAAATAAAATAAATGGAATGATCATGAGCTTGTTATATTGGTTATTTTATCTAGTGACTGATAAAACATCCCAAGACCAAGGGGAGAAACACCTTAAACCTATTGGGTTCATGTTTACAACTTTCCACCTATCCACCTTTGTATCTCGTTGGGATTGGTTTCATCTTGGCTTCTAACTTTAGTCACGTCCACTAGCTTGGGAGCTCCATCCATTAAATATTATTTTATCTCACTCACTTTTGAGGGATAAAACAAGGTTTTACATAAAAAAACCTTGGACACATAGGCCCTGCATATTAATGAGGAGAAGGCTCACCGACCAATAAATTTAATTTAAATAAATAAATTAAAAGAAACCATCGACAGACAGAGGTCTTAGTCTAGCTCATGATAATCCATGAATGTAATGATATTTATGCATAAAAAAATCTAACATTAAATTCGTTAATCATTCTTGTTTAAGATAAATCACGCTCGAATCAATTAATTATATTTAATTAATCAATCCTTTTATCTTAAAACATTTTCAAATTTCCATGAGATTCCTATCCATCATAATTTTAAATAAGTAAATTCATTTAAAATTATCTTTGTACATAACTTGTACCTTGGAGGCAACCCAGTGAATTCCCATTTATAACTACCAAATGAGTAGAAATAAACATTACAAAAATGTTAAATTACAATAACACATATATAAAACACCTATCACATGTTGTGCCTCATCTTTACACCAGCACCATGGTGCAAATCTCAAGGGTTTGTATAATATAATAATAAATTTTAATAAGTATATATAATTTGGATGAGTACATGATGTGTAGTTCTGACTACACAACATGTACTATCATTCATCTTCCCTCCTAAGTACACGCCTGGGTAAATGGCATGTAGATGTAATTCAGAAATTTTCGGAGTACACGACTTGTCCAGTGGGTCACACGTTGTGTAGTGTTTGTGATACAAAAGCTTCAGCCAGGCAATCCGTGTATGTGGTACACAGTCCAACCCTAATCTGAAGGGACTACAGGCTATGTCTAGTGGGAAACACAATGTGTAATCAAGAAACCATGTCCCACCTGTTCTTGGTCAACACACAGAGTCATTTAAGACATAGAAAGACTCCAACACACGACTTGGTTTGGCAGACCAGTCCAATGCATTGAATCATGACTACATGACATGTATTACCGAATACATGCAGTGTGTTCTAGGGTTATTTGTCCAGGAACTTTGGAACCTCCGAATGAGTTCATCTATTTTATTTTAATCAAAATTAAAAGAAAATATCGTTTTTGTGTGGTGAATGAGAAACGAAAGAGGAGGAATAGATCTCTAGAATTCAGATTTTCATAATGATTAACTTGAATTGAAACAAATAAATTATTAAATGTGTAAATTATTAATAAAAAAATAAATAATTATTATCAATGATATGACTGCTCTTATACCACTTGTAGGTTCTGGGCATAGCGGAAGCACGTGGATGGGAGTACCCAACTATTTTTTTCCATTAAAAACGATCAATCCAAGATCCATCATGATGATAAAATTCTAGATATTCAGAATAGAATAAAGAATGAAAGAAAAGATGGGAGTCCCCGAACTATATAGAGGATCATCATATGTTGTTTATAATTAATTTAATTAAAATACAAGAATTACCTTGATGGAATTCTCTCTTTGTTGATGTGTCCGATCACGATCCAATGTGATCCGTCGTTTCTTTGTAGAAGCCAAGTGTAGGATTCCTCTAGTTGAGATCCACATGTGCTACACATATCTCTGGACATCGTCGAATGGATCCCTAGGTGCTAGTACGATAGAGCCTTCACTTGCAATGTCCGCCATCGATCGCCTTGAGCTCCACTTCTAAATCACTCTCCTTGATCCAGTGGAGGAGAGTCTCTCTCATAACTTGGGAGTGTTCTTGGAAGAAGAAGAATTTCTCTCTTGGCTTGAGAGATTTATCTAAATATGTTTTTCACAACCATAAAAAAATGGATAGGTCTAATTAGATTAATATAATGGGGCTTTTATTACATAGAATAATAAAATGAATTAATTACCTGAAATCATTTATTCATTTCATTTAATTCTTATTAAGACCCCATGTCTAATAATAATAGTTTACTATTATTATCACTTGACATGAACCCAAAGAATTACACCTAATAGTATTTAATTAAATAAATAATATTATTTTTTATGAATCCCCAAAAAAACTACATGGTGTGTATATATTAATATACACAGCATGTACTTTTGTTTTTACATTTTATTTATTTCCTCCACCATATTTATTAGACCTTGAATAATTACTATTTAGTTATTAAATAAATATCACTGCATTAATCGCTAATAAATATATTATTTCTCCCATAATATATTCTCTCGGATAACTAGTGTCAAAATAAATGTGGTCAGGAATCCTTTAATAATTATTAAACCAAAATCGAGAATAATATTTCTTCAAATTGTTAAATTAATATTTAAATAAGATACTTGGACATACTTAGTGTGTGACCGTATAGGCCTCTTTATAAGTGGAATTAGGTAGAGTGTGCCTAAATTATAAGTTTAGTATCTAGAAGCACACCAAGGAACCCATAGAGAAACAAGTTAATGATGAAATGATGTGTCACCTCCTACGAATGTTTACCAGGTAATGTAATACATTTGTGTTGATATCTCGAATCAAGCTAGTTTCATGCTAGTGCCATCAACCAATGTGCTCGATTATTCTTTATTTGACTTCTTGGAATTGAACTTTCCCATTCCTCACCATGGACATGGATTTATTTAGGCTATATCAATTCCATCAAAGGGCCTGAGATATCTACTTCTATAATGGAACATTAGAGAAAAATCCTTTCCCACATTTTCTATTATTGAAGTATTACTCGTGCACAACAAACTTATCCTACCTCACTACAAATAGTGTGTTGCTATAGTTTTCATCAATACATATAAGTGAGAAAGTTATAATACCCATTAATAATAATCTTAAAGTCTAAGGACCAATACACACATCCGCAAATAGGGACATCCAATGAAACTATGAAATGTGGATTTCCTACTGGCTAGTCTCGATCTCATAATATCCTCCTAGATATCACCAAGGGAACACACCATGAGAAGGTTCTTCAAAGTTTTATGAGTCCTCACCCCTATTGTTTTGTATTATTTATGTCCCTCAAATAACATCATCCATCCATAGAACATATATTCAATAATAGTGTTATGGCACTTATGAGTTATCATCATAGCATGGATCCTCTATGACCCTTTGGTGCAACAGCTATCCTTAGGAAATTATCACATGCATTGTCACACTAAAGAACAATTAATATGTGATAAAGTATTTATTAATGAATAAAGTTCAAAGTAGTTGGTTCTAGGCCACAAACTCCAACATATAATTTATATGGATAATAAGGGACCACATAAAAATAATTTATTTCTTGTAGTTAATCACTTCTGGGATATCTTCATTAATGAATTTTTTGGACTACCTCAAGAAAGAAAGATGGAATTTATTATTAAGATAGTTCCAGGAGTGGCACCTTTATCCATTCATCCTTATTGTATGGTTACTACTAAGTTTCTGGAGATAAATAGGAAGTTATAGGACTTGGAAACTAAAGTTTTTATACATCCCACTACTACCCTATGGGGTTCACCTATCATTTTCTCCAAGAATGTGAATGATTTTCTTAGAATTTGCATGGATTGATATTGTTTGAACTAGATTATGGTCCAGGACTAGAATCCACTAAAATTGATAAAAGTCAACTTCAACAAGCTCTGATGAAAAAGGGTTTTCTCCAAGTTCAATTTGAGGTTGGGATACCATCAAGTGCATGTTAAACCATGAGATTTACCTTGTGCATCATTCTGTAGAAGAAATATCTTATATGAGTATTTGGTCATGCCGTTCATTCCTATGAATATTCCATGACTTCGATGAATCAGGTTTTCCAGCTGTGTGTTGATTCAATTCCGATAGTCTTGAGCAGAATGAGAGAGAACTATCTATACGATAAGATCTCAAAATTCCACATTTTGATAAATTAGACACACTTCTAGGGTCCTATTATTTAATAGATAGGTGTATCAATTGACCCTGAGAAGGTTAGGGTTGTTTTTTCCTATTAGAAACCTAAGAAATGTTTCGATATAAAGACTTTATTTGGGATAGATGGAAATTAAAATCACTTTATATAATATTTTTCACATCTATAGAACTAATCATATGATTGAATAAGAAAGGTTTCAAGTTCATATGGTGTGAAGCATGAAATAATTTCTTTCAGGAGATGAAGGGGAGATTGACTTTAGTACTGATCATGATTTTAATTGAGCCTATAAGAGGATAAAAAGTTTATTGTGATGCATCATACATCATAATGGGATCTATTATTCTATTGAAATATCATGGAGTGGTATATGAGACTTACCATTTGAGTTCTTATGGGTGTAATTTATTGATAAACAACCTCGAGTTAGTATTTTTGTATAATGCCTTACATTATTATAGGAATCAACTAATTAGAGAGCGGTCTGTGGTTTACAAAGACAAAAAAATCCTTAAATAAATATTTTCATAGAATGAATTGAATCTCATGTATAGTATATGTGTTTAATAACTACAATAATTTGGCATTGAGCTTTTTTGTACACCTAGAAAGTGAAATTATACTGCTAATGCACTAACCTAGAAGACTCAGACACAAGCACTTCAAGAGGATAATAGTGAGTGGAAGCTTATGGAGCAATGTTTTGTGATTCACTTAGTGGATCCGGTGCATCATAGAAAGAATATTATTATAACTTTAGATGTGACATATTTAATTTTTTATTGAGTGAACATGTGAAAGTTTTCATATTATTATGGCCTAGTTCTACGTGTGTCTATTTCAGGAGAGGACCCATCACCTAGTTGGAATGTTAATGAGGATGAGGTATTACACATTCATGGACCGGTCTGGGTGATTATAGACATCCAAGATGAATTGATGTGATATTCTCATGGGTTTCATGGCCGAGAAATCCTAAGCTTTAAAAATATGTATCATGATTTACACCACTAGTATTGGTGGCCTGGTATGAAATGGGTTATTTCTGGCTTTTCTACTCTGTGTTTCACCTGTTAGTTGGTAAAGATGGTACAATAGTTGATAAAAAATCTTTTATAGACATTTCTCATTCCTAAGTGTAAATGGGATGAAATCATCTTGGATTTTTATATAGGATTTACTAGGTCATATCATGTTTGTGACATAGTATGGGTGATTATATACAGATTGACAAAGGTCACTTACATTCTTTGAACCTGAGATACCATTTTAGTGGAACAACTAGGAAAGAAATATTACATAGAGACCATATTCTTTTATAGAGTTCCAATTATTATTATATCAAACCGAGAAACTCAATTTATATTATTATTATAGAAGGGGTTGTAGATGGAATTGGGTTCATAGATACTTTTGAGTACATCCTATCACCCAAAGACCTGTAGATAGGCTCAATGTATGATATAAGTATTAGAGGCCATGCTCTTGGAATGTGACTAAGATTTTTTTTTGTGGTTCTTTGGAGAAACACTTACCACTTTATGAATATTCTAATAATAATAGCTTTCATGATATCATAAAGATAAATCATTAGTAGTCCTTAAATAGAAGTGAATTGCATTCACCCTTGTGCTAGTTAGAGGCCAAAGAGGCCTCACTACTAGGGCCACATCTCGATCAAGAGATTTTGGAGTCGATAAAAGTTATCCTAGAGAGTGTGGGAATATATCAGTCTTGGAATAAGTTTTACACTGAATTCCACTATAGAACACTAGATTTTGAGGTCATGGATTGGGTATTCTTATGTGTTTCAACTAGATTGGGGAATAAAAGGATTCAAATACAGGGTAACATTTCACCTTTTTATATAAGGCCCTTCAAGATTTTAGAGATAGTCAAACTGATAACATATGAGTTGTAGTTTTCTCATAGGTACCAAGAAATTCACTTTGTCTTCAAAGAATCTAATCTTCACCAATATCAATAAGACCCATATCATATTATTCATCATGATTAGGTTGAGTTGGAGGTAGATACATCATTCAAGGAGCATTCTATAGATATCATTTAGAGAACAAAGGCTCTTTAAGTTTGGTCAATTCTTCTAGTATGGATTCTATGGAAGCAAAACCATGTATAAGACGAGACCCGGGAGTGATAGCATGAAGTAAATGTTCAATGGTTAGAGTTATTCCCATATGATTCTTTACCACCCTTAGAAGGGAAACTTAGGGATGTGTTGTTTTAAGGATGGGTGATCATAAGAAACTGCCTTTTCCGAGGAGGTAAAAACCCTTTAAATTTTAGTATAAATTCTCTTTTACCATTTAATGGATGTTCTTAAAGGCTTAATTAAAGTTTTAGGAGTGTATGGTTCTTATTCAAATCCAATAGATCTAGTTTTTTTAGTGAAATAAATAAGGTCACATGATTGGTGTACGATTTTTATTAACCATGCGACTCAACCGTGTGGACGAAAATGAGGAGGAGAACAATTTTGTAAACCATGTGAGGTAAGACACATGGATATGCAAGGATTTATAGAGAAAATATAGAGGGGATCCTCACAGGCTACACGTGGTAATCCAAAACGTGTACCTAGACCACACCATTTATTCCACTAGGCAGTGAGACTACATGGTTTGACACATAATTTATCAAACTATGAAACCAACCATAAGAAGGGGTATGACTTTGAAAAAGAGGTGTCACATGGTTTGGATAAACATGTGTCCAAACAATGTGCCTCTTAATGAAAGGTGAAATTACAAATATTCCCCTCTTTTCTAATATTTTATCCACCCCTTTTTTCCTTACTCCTCTATGAACATCACCTCCATGCTTAGAGAACCATTCTACTTTACCTAGGATTTGATCTATGTCCCTAAAATTATGTATTATTCCTTCACCATTAGTCATTTTAGAAGAATATAGACAAGCTCTTCATTTTATTACCTTAATTACTTAATTTATCTTGCCATATGAAATGCTAAATCCATGTGAGTTATTTTTCCCTATTTTTAGGGAATCCATATTTTTCATTGATTTATACCATCCTAGATTGAAATAGAAGATGATATCAGATGATGAGATTCCTACCCTTCTATGGTAGATAGTCTATACCATTTCCTTAAATATTTGTGTGTTTTATAGATTTCACCATAGAGCTACATGCTAAACCTTCTGGATTTTTCTCTTTAAGTTAATAAAACATTAAATTGAATGATTCAACTCTAATTAAGACATGGTATCACAACCAAGTGAATGGTTGGAGTTTGTAACCTTAACCCAAACCACCCAATAGGGGGTCTATATTCATTGATTACATTTTAACCACCCATGGGGTGAGTTGAGATCAACTATTATTAAAGGGATACAAATAAAAATTAAATGAAATGTTAATGGTTGATCACCTTACTTAGAAAATTTTCATTTTTAAATGCATGAAATAATGAAATGGATTAAATGAGAATTATGGAATGAAATTTAAAATCATTCATTCTATGCATAAATATGAAATTGATTAGTAATGAGGCATGAACACTAATATGATCCTCCTTCTTATCATCCATAGATTAAATGATTAATGAATATAATATGATAAATTAAATACATAAATGGAATTAAAACTAATATGGATCTTTGATCATTTTATAATTAATTAAATGGAATTGATTAATTTTATGGACACTCACATGTCCTCTCACCATGTGACTTATGTGTGAAATGGTCAATGAAATGATTATGATAGATCTAATGGATTAAGGGAATGTGAAATAACATGGCCCCTTGAATAATTTTATAGATCACAATGATAATTGGTTTTATAGGATGGCAGAGACTACCCACTTTAATATTTATTATTTTATGCCTTGGATTTATACCTTGGATTCAGATTACTTGGACCACCTAGGACATGCTACTTGAGCTCCCAAAAACCCTTTAATGAGTTTTCTATGGATGATCTCCATGGACATGAAGAGAATTCCTTCAGACAAGGCCCATATGTTCAAACCTTATAGGACTACACTGAACCATGTTTTCTATGGATGAGTTCCATGGACTCGAAGAGTAAGTCTTGTTAGTTGGACCTAGGTTCTTGCCATCATAGGTCATATACATGATTATTTGGCATATGCCATATTTTCTCGACAATTGATAAGTCAGCGTTGGCTGTAGCTAATATTTTTACTAGTTTATAATTATTTATCAATTTTATACTTCTTTTTATATCATGTTTTATAAACTGTATTACATCAATAATCTTTACCTATTTATTCTTTTTATATATTCACACTTCTACAACCTATATAAATAGTCTGGATTTATTATAGACACCATTCGTGGTGGCCTACTGAGTGTATCACACACCCTATTCAGGCAGCCAATCGGTACCCAGATAGACTTCATTATTTCAAGCATGAAAAAAGGGAAGGGTATATTATTCGATGATTGATTTATTCTTCTAGGATAGAGGGGAGTAGAGGACTGATCCTATACTTTTGATGCTAGAGAATATAGTTTCTTTTTCTTTCTATATTTTTGTAAAACATGTTGTATATGCATGTTTTTTTGTTTCCCATATACCTTATTTTGTATATCTGTATAACACGATGAACATTTGGATATGAAATTGGTTAATATTTATTCTAGTCTAACTTTTATAATTGGATGGTTCACTTACTCCACTACTTATGTTAATTAATTTTTCTTCCCCTCTTTATTACTATTATGATTCCGTTGTGCTTCACTCTAATCATGAGTGTATAGTCCCCCCACCATCCTCTTATAGGCCCTTATTACTAGTCAGCAGCCTATGGCATAATAAGCAATATTAAGGCTAGTATCCATCAATTTGGATACTATTGCCAAGTGACCTAGGATAAGATGTTATAAAAATGAATATTATAAACCAAAAAAAATATATTTCCTTTAAAGAATTAGGGGAAAAAGAAAAGGAAGTTTTCAAACTAGATAATATAACTAGAAGTGAATATTATAGGTAAAGTGATGAGTATGTGGCGCTACTAGGAAGAATATTTATGAATTTTTATAAAAAATTATTTTGAAAGATAAGTAATAGAGGAATGTATGATAAAAGGGGAAATTAGAAGAAAGATTAGAAAAAGGATGACTTCTCTAATTAGATTACGTTCTATGAATATAAGAAGAAAGGATATATAAAAGTTGACTATAAAGTCTCAAGTAAAAGAATAAGTATAATGATAAAGATATAATACAAGAAAAATCAATGAAGAGCATATAGAGTGCATCTGAAAAAAGCTCTAGTGACTCAGATTCTGGATAAGAAGATATGAATGAAAAAGTAACTTTATGAATTATTAATATTAATTATTAGGTAACATATACTTATTCTACTCATATATATGATGAATCATAAATTTCAAACGAAAAATTAGAATAATATCAAAAATTATGGAAGATATAATGAATGAGTTAAAAGGTAAATATAAAAGTTTAAAAAATAATTCTTTTATGTTCTTCAACTAAATATAATCTTAGTATAGAAATGAAAAATAATATAAATCTATTAAATTTAAATAAAAATATGAAACTTTTAAATGAATAGCATAAAAATTATTTGTAATAGTTTCTTGATATCATAAAAACCATGAATTTAATGTGGGGAGAAAAATACAAAATCCAAATATGGAATTGGTTATGGATTTGTATTGTAAATGAATATGTATAAAAAATATTTTATTATAAGTAAAAAAAATAAATACTTTAGTTTCTAGGTAAAAACTAGTTTTAGAAATATTTCTAAAAATTTTATACCTAAAAAGGCTTTTCTATCTAAATATTTTAATTATATTGTATGCAATCCAATGAAATAACTTTTGATTCCATGGGATTTATTTGCTTACTTCTATGGACCCAAGAATATAAGGGTACAAAAGTCAATTATTATTTTATTTTATGTAGGAAAAATGTTTAAAAATATCAAATGAATATATTTTGTATCTAGATAGTGTATATTCCAAGAATATGACCTGAGTCAATTCAAGCTTCAAGAATCCTATAAAATTAGATAGTGGACGTTTCACTTTTGGTGATAATCAAAAAGGAAAGAATATTGGTATTGGACAAATTGGTAACTCTAAATCAGTCCTTACATCTATTTTTTTATTCATTAATAGTTTAACATATAACTTTATTAGTATTTATCAGTTGTGTAATGATGGTTTTAATGTTATATTTGATAAAAATTCTTGTACGATTTATGATTCTAAGTATGATTTAGTGTTCATTTCTTTAGGAAATGGTAATATTTATACTATTAATTTAGATTCTTTATTCTCTCAAATTTTTTTTCATATTTAAGTGATTTTCCTAATGAATCTTGGTTGTAGAATATGAGACTTGGACACTACAATATATTCTCACTTAAAAATTTGAATAAGAAGGGTTTATTCAAGGATATACCAAAGATGGAATTTACTATTGAAAAATTGCGAAATCCTTGTCAAAATTAAAGAAATGTAATATATCGTTAAAACCAAAGAAAGAGGTCTTTAACTCTCAACCACTCGAATTGTTTTATATGGAATTATTTATACAATCTAGAGTTTCTGTTTTTGTAGAAAAATACTATGATTATGTAATTTTTGATGATTTTCAAGATATAAATGGGTTTTTTTCATTTATCATAAAAGTTAAGCTCCTAATAATTTTAAAAAATATATAAAGTCATTAGAGAACCTTAAAAAAACCACCATAAAAAATTGAGAATTGATAATATTCAGAAGTTTGAGAAATAAGATTTTGAAACTATCTTCTCACAACATGGCTATGCCCAAAATTTCTATGAACCTTGAATACCCCAACAAAATGGGTTTGTTATAAAGGTGAAATATGACTCTTCAATAATTTTCAAAACTCTACTCACTGATTCTAACATACCTATATAATTTTAGCTTGAATATATCAATATAGTTTGTTATGTTATTAATCAGTTTATGAAAATAATGATCATGATAAAGCTCCATTGAATTATAAAATATATAAAAAACTAAGTCAATTACATTATATTTTTTGGATACAAAATCCACATTATAAATTCAAAGGGTAATTTTGAAAAAAAGTTAACAAAAATATGTTAAAGGGGTTTTCTTGGTTATTTAACTACTAGTCAAGCATATAGAGTCATTTAAAAAGAAATCTATTATTTTGAAAGAAACTGTTCATGTCCTTTTTAATGAGATTGATCCACATGAACTCATACCTTCTATAGAAAATATTTAGAATGATATATCAAATTCTAATATCAGTAATACCTCTAAATATTTTGATATTCATACTAATTTACTTGATAAATATAAAAGAAGAGACCATCAATTACTTCCTGGTCTAGAAGAGTAATTATAAGAACCAAGAACTTTTGTTCATAGAACCATTAAAACCATAAAAAATCATCCCATATATGTAGTTGTATGAGAACTATATAAAGGTAATAAAACCCTATCCTCAATAAGAATCTAGGTTAAACCTCAAGAATTTTTTTCAAAACTTGTACCTATGAAAATCAATAAAGAAATCAATGATGAATGTCGAGAAATGGAAATGAAAGATTAATTGAATTAGTTTGAAAGTAATAATTTTTGGGAATTAGTAGATATACCAAAATATTATCTAACTATTGGAACTACATGGGTAATGAATCTGTAATAATTATTAGAAAAAAATCTATATTTGTTTCTGAATGATATATTTAAAAATAAGGGATTAACTATAAAGAAACCTATACACCGGTAGTTATACTTGAAGCCATAAAAATATAAATTTCTTATGAAACACATCAGAATTTATAATAATTTCCAATGGATTTCAAAAGTGAATTTCAATAAGGATATATTATTGAAGATGTTTTTGTTGAGAAACCTTAATGATTTCAAAATCATCATTTTCCAAATCATTTTTTAAATATTTATAAAGCATTTTATGTTTTAAAATAGTCTCTTAGATATTTGAATGATATTATTAAAAATTTTATTTATTAAATTAGTTTTGAAAAAAGTTGTTAAACCAAATATATTTATGAAAATAATTTCAAAGTATGTTTTAGTAGTTCCAATATATATTGATGTTATTATTTTAAAATATTAAAAACACTCTTTTTGTATTAAATATTATAAGCTAATGTGAAATGTATTTTAAATGATTTTAATAGGTGAGCTAAAATTATTTCTTGGATTTAAAATTTTATAGAAGAAAGATATATTAAAAAAACAGAATACACAAAGTATATATTGAAACAGTTTGGATTGGATAACTCAAAATGAAGTAATAATCCAATGAGCACCACCTATAAATTTCATCTTGAGGAAACTGAGAAACTATTTGACTAAAAAACTTATAAAGGTATGATAAGAAGTTGACTTTAATTAATAGCTATTCACCTACTATTATGTTCAGTGTATGTTTGTGTGCCCATTTTCAATCAAACCCAAAATAATCTAATTTAAATAATGTCAAAAAAACTTTCAAATACCTCAAAAATACATCTAATTTTAGACTAATATACTCTAGTGGAAATAAATTTGAATTAATTAGTTATTTCGATACTAATTTTGGTTTTAGTAAATTAGATATAAAAAGATTCTCCGGAACATGTTATATTTTGGGAAAGTCTCTGGTTTCATTGTGTAGTAAAAAATATTTTTTTTGCATTATATACTACTAAATCTGAACATATAGCTACAAGTAGTTCTTATTCACAAATTTTATAGATGAAACATACATTACTATATTATTCTAATCAATTTATACATGTCCCTATAAATTATGAAAATAAAAGTTAAATTAATGTTTCTAAAATCCTTTATCTCATTCTTAGAAAAAAATTAATATAAGACATCACTTTTTGAGATACCATTTTCAAAAAGGATATATTACTCTTGAGTAAATTGGAACTAAAAAATAACTTTATGATTTCTTTATAAATCCTATGAATAAAGATAGATTAAATTAAATTATACCTGATTTATAAATGATAAATAATTTCTAAATCTTTCCTTTATATTTATAACCCCTGTATATGATTAATTCTTTTTTTATTATGTTATATTTTTTAAAATCAGTATTTTATATCCTCATCTTAATATATGTTCTATATAATGTTTTCTATTCTCTTATAGTAATGTAATGGAAGAACTTTTTTCCTAAATCATGTTACATAATTGTGAATAATAGGTCATGAAGCCAGTCAAGGATAATGGTTAGTATGAGAATAATGGTAATCAATTTTATCTACATTTGGTCATAGATTTTTATAAAAAAATGGAATTTGTTTTCAGTGATTCAAGAGATACCATTTAATTGGTTATCAATGGATAAAATATGGTGTTCTCTACCAAGATCTATGTTAAAATTTTAAGCGTTCCTCATATAGTGGAGTATAAGGATTATCAAAATTATTGTCCTATAAATCATAGTCATTTTGAGTTTCCTAATTCCCTTGAGGATCCAACTAGTAACAAGACTCCCAAAATTCCAACTGATGTGTAATTAAATGAAGAATATATATTTTTGGTGATATTCATACAACATATGATTAGTCCTAGGAAAATGGAATTCATTATTTTGATTCATTAATTTTTTTTTCTAGATTTGATAAAGAATAGAGTTTGAATAAGTTTATAAAGATATTCCATGAGACATAAGGATGAACTATGCAATCCCTAATCTATATTTAATTATTCTCTATGACTTAAGTATATCTAATCCTTATTGGATTTCAAATTTTTAGTTCCAAAGGAGGATAGAAAAATTTATTTCCTATTTTGGTTTTTGATTAAATCATAAAAAATGGTGTCATATGAAGGTAAAATGGAACCCATATAAGAAATATTTGGTGGATTATTATGAGAAATTAAATACGATTAAGAATATTGTTAAACCAAAAGTAAAACTGGATACTAGTCTAGAACCTAATGAGGTAGTTTAGTGTTCTTTTGATGAAAATGTGGTGGATAATTTTTGTGTTGAATTTTTGGTAGTACTTGATGATATCAGACATCTCTCTCATACCATATCTTTTGGATTTAATGATACTCCCATACCTATACCCTCTCATGAATAAAAAATAAAATAAAATTACCTTGATGATACTAAGGTATAAATGAGAAATTTTATGAAGGAAATAACATGTGAAGATAATGACTCAGGCGAGTCAGAAATAATTGAAGATAGTTATAAAAAAATATTATTCTTTAAGTACCATAATTAGAAATACTCAAACATCAATTGAATGTTGAGAAACTCAATGGGGGGGGGGGGATCTGATGATAATGATGATCATGGGGAAATCCACCTGGGCCTGGTGGACCTATTATCTCTCCTACTCAAGGATTACCTATAGGGTCTCTAAATTCATAGATTTTTTTGATAAAAGATTTGAAGTATCTTCTCTTAGACCTATAATGGACCAAGTAAAAGAAGAGATGTTTGGTCATATTAATTATAAAATTATTGAAAGTAATATGGTAGAAAAAAGAAATATGATAGATCCTCTTGGATCAATATATATATATATATTTTATGATGAGGAAGAAGCTGGTGTAGAACTAAAACTTTAGTCTTTGATACCATAACATATAGATAATGAAGGTGGGATAGATAGTGGGAATATTACTTCATATCCATATATACTCATACCACATTACTCTCCTGGTAAATCTATTTCAAAAAATAATATTTGAGTGTTATCAATTCATATTTTAAGGTTTTTTTCAAAGAGTTATTTTCTGGTTACATGAGAAGAGTGAAACCAATTAGAGAAGAGGACATCCCAAGGTTAATCACTCTTGTTATCCTTTATCTTCAACAAAATCTTCATATTAAGATGGATCTTATGAAAAATGATATTGATATTTTAAGAGATCAGGTTCATGAGTTTCATATAGATCTTTAATAAATGACGATGACGTTAGAACAATGATTTATAAAGATAGTTTTCAGCCTACTACATTAGATACTCCTCCTGTATCCTCCTCAAGTTATCCTACTAATCCTGTTCAATGTGATTTGAGTGAATATACAATCAAATAACTTATCATAAATTATTTAAATGAAATATTATATGATTTTTAGAAGACTAAGGAAACAATGTTTGAATTATTTCGAATATATGATATAAAAACATTGTAACTGGTTAGAAGGGATGTGAAGAAAGCTAAAAAATATAGAGATACAATACTAAGATATATTTATTTTTACCTCAGTAGAATCCTTACTAAGCCTGATATAATGTTTTTAGATACTTAGGCAATGATCTAGTGATTCTCCCTTTGATCCCGGACTTCAAAACTCATGTAGAGAGATTAAGAGTTATGACCCCTATTCCAGAATCATTTCTGGAGAATAAGGAAAACTATTTTCAGTCCATGTATCTTGGTTCAAGATAAGTCAAGGAATTCACTAATATTTTTGAAACAAACATTTATAATTCAAATACATCCATTCAAGAACCTATTTACTCACCTATTTCTTTATCCCCAAAATCTACCAATTCATCTACTGACCCTATTATCTTGTCTTATAGACAATTTTTTTAATATATTAGACCTTTTTCAAGTTGTGTGGTTATTCAAGAACCTTATGTCTCTTCACCATAACCTACAAAGCATTCTTCAACCTCGATAATCTAAGGAAAAGAACATATTCTTCCTTCTGTCCTCAAAGATGTTATATCAGATTCTAATTCTGATTGGATTAACTAATAAGGCTTCTTTTTATAATAATTATTGTTTGGTAAATGAGAATATTATTTTCCTTCTTATAGATCCTTTTATCAAGTTTTTATCATTTCATTATTAGGTTTTTTACTCTCTACATTTTCACTTTCTCAGACCTATATCTTAATTTTAGATAGTCCCAAAAGGGAGTAAATTCTATTTCAATTCATTTTATATAATCTATTAAGATTTTTTATCATTAAAAAGGGGTGGATTGTTGGATTTTTCAAGTAACTACTTATTTTAATTCTTAAAAATCATGTTTAGTTTGTTATTAATGAAAATTTTGTTTTAGGGTAGTAAAATGTTTTTTTGGAAAAAACTATGAAAAATGGATAAGTCTTGATGTGGCCACATCAACCTATCATATAAAGAAGACCACAAATTGAATTATAAGTGATAGTATGAAAAAAAGTAACTATGAATCATATGATAAAATTTTCTCTAAGTCTTTGAACTGACTGCATGTATTCTAAATTGAGTTCATGAAGTGTTCAATGTGATGGAAAAAAGGTTTCAACCTACCACATAATAATTCTAATTAACAGTGAAGACATATAATGATTTTTGGTAAATTATTGGACTTACCACATGATTAAATGAAGTGATTGTATGTAATGATAATGTGACTATGTCAAGTGACAACAATAAAGTGACCACATGTTAGAATCAGATAGTCAGTCTTGATATTGACAATTGGGAATCACACAGTCAATTTTGATATAGTTCATTGAGAACCACATATCCAGTTTTGATGTAACAGATTGAGAATCTCATAGATAAATGGTATGTAGCTTATTGAGATCGGTGTCGATGATTTTTGTCAGAAACCCAAATATGTGTTGTTGGTGATTTAGTTTAATTCCAAGTAACTATGTCTAATTTGAGAAGTGGGGAATTTACAAAACTGTAACAACTATATTTTAAAGTATTTACTAAAGTGTTAGATCATTTAAGGACGTTAGATCAGATTAATGAGTATGAGGATTAAACTATCAATATTCTCTAATAGATAATTAGGTAAGGATCAACATTTAAAAATAAGATACACTCATTGGAAAAATAATTAGAGGTTATATTACTTATGAAAAATATTGATTAGATGTACTTCCTCACTTTACACCTATATAATAAACCATTTTAAAATCATAGTGCAATAATAGGTTGATGTGTATTCTAGGATATATTTAAAGGAAAACCAAATGAGTAAGAAGATCATTCATGTTCATCTCTCGCTTAACATAATAAGGAAGAACTATGAAAACATTTTTATAAATTTTATTACTTCCTAGGTATTTTTTAAATTATAGTTACATTTTTTTTAATTGTATATTTCATGAGAACAATCCTCTAAAATGAACTGGAGAGTACTCAGATACTCTATTCAGTCTTATTGTATATTTATCATCCCATGAATAACTATAGAAGAGGTTGCATGTATCATGTAATTATTATGAGAAGTTGTATATAAAATCTGATCTAGGGCATGGATTTGTTTATTGTTAAATAAACATGCTTGGCAGCAGGTGACTTTCAAATGGAGACGATTAGGTCCTTAATTGGGACTGGACAAATTTTATTTATTTTTATATGTATTTTTTTCATTGTTTATAAAAATCAATTTATTCTTTCAGTACTCTTTATAAAAATAAAAATTTGATAGTTATTTTTAAATCATGTTATATATATATATATATATATTAGGTTTGATATGATTAGATTTATTTAGAATTTAAAGTATTTTTAAAAATTGTTTTAGATGTGTTTTGATCGAACCCTTGAGAAAGTGTTTGAAAAAATAAAAATATATATTTATATTTTTTTATGTAACTGAGATGTTTTTATTAACCAGGGGATTTAGTTTTAATTTTTTTTTACATTTTTTTATTATAAACTTAATTCACCCCCTCTTGAGTGGTACAATCTGAAGAAAAATCTATTTCTTCCATTGATGGAGAAGATCATATCATTAATAAAAATTTAATTATATATGTTGGGGAAGTTATACTGACATATGAAGGAATAAACCAATCCATCATCAATTCCCTTATTAAAATATAATCTCTAGACATCTTTTGTGAAGATAACCAGTAAAATATAAAGTATCCCCTTGATATAGACCCCCAACTAATTTGAATTAGTTGAACCATTTTACTATAAGAGATATAGATAACCAAGGAAAAAAAATAAAAAATAAGGCCACACACCTCATTATATGATAAATATCTTCTGATTACTTTTATAGTGAATCTTAATTCCATAATTTCCTAATCATCTTCCATATAAAATTTTATCATTATGTTGGAGCCAACCAATATTATACTAATGTCTAAGATCATCTCTTGGGACATACCAATGGATCCTTGAATGATCATACCTTTCAAAAAACCATATTCTTCCTTAAATATTTGAAAAGTAAATTCATGATCATTTATTTTGTTCAGGTTTGTGGGTTGAACCATTTACATGAAATTACCCATGCTTATAGGCTAAAATTGGTCAAAACAATTGGTTTCAAAAACCTTAGGAATAGGAAGAACGGTGGTATCTTAGGAAACTCTTGGAAGATAACCCCATATGAAAGTGTCATGGACTACCTTAATATTTTCATTATTAATTATATCCCAACTAGTAGAGTAAAAAGACCATGGGAAAACACCATTGCCTGGGGAATTTTTAGCTTCAATATCCTTAATGGATGCTTTTAGTTCATATTCAAATGAGATGGATTCTAGTTTGACATTTTCATGGGAGTGTAATGAAATCAAAATATTGTAAAAGAGATTGTGATCCTTGTTTTGACAATAATTTCCATTCATATTTATTTAGAAAGGTTATGAAAGGATATCAAAATAGAAAGATTTTGCAAAAGATCTCGTAATAATAGCATCACTAGTGTTGTATCCATTCATTTGTAATAATAATTTCTCACCTCACCCCTGAAAACCCCTTCAAATAAATAGACCATTTCACCATTATATTCGAATATGAAAAATTCACAACATTTTATTCTGTTATCACATAAACCATAGCATAAAGGGGAAATTCTAGATAGGGTGGTAAATCAAATAATTAAAAATAATTATTTATTTTCCAAATGAGACATTTAACTTTGAAAACCTCAACAACAACAAGAAACAAATTTTTCAATGTACATTATAATAAAACATAATAAACTTTATAAAATAAGATGGAAATCATAGAGTTTTTTTACAATAAAATCATAAATATTTAAAAATTTATGTATGAAAACCACCACTTTATCCATTTAAAATAAAACTAAAATGTGTTATTTGGAATTTAGAATTCCCATTAAAGTCATCATTTTTAATATATTTAATTATTCCATTAGAAAAAATCTTGAAAATTTTATCTAACACATAGGGTAAAATATTATTCATGAGAAGAGTTTTATACAATGAAAATGTAAAACATCAATTTTTTATAAGTGACATTTTGATTAAATTAATGAACATTCATTAAAAAATTAGATATTCAATATATGATTTATGAAAATGTAAACACCATGGTAAATAAGTAATCATCCATTAATTTATAATATAATAGAGTTTATTGGAGTAACTTATCATAGATTAATGAGTCAATTAACAAGTGGGGTTATTTCACTAAAGAGTGGGAATAAAAAACATTACAATTGAAAGAGGTTAGTGAATATGAAATAGATGATTGAACCAACCCAAGTTAATGTTCTGACACCCCATAACACTCCTTGATCCCTAAATTATGGAGAATAGTTCCATGGGTCTCAATAGATAGTTATAATATTATTTACCCACACTAGAGACAAATATAATTCATGGTCAAATTCTACCAAAAAATGGGTATGTATTGTTTATAAGTTGGATGTTCCAAAAAAACAAAAAACAAAACAAGTAATATAAGAATTTTAAAATGAGATATCATACCACAAATCTATACCTTAATTCATAAAATAATAATTCTCATCCAAATCCACTATACACAATCAGATAATAAATAATGTCATAGCCAAAAATTACCTCATATGTAACATAAAGGAAAGAATGAAGTGTCATTTTCCAAACAGGACCTCCAACACACCATCCACCAGCTCAGAAACCTATAGCGCAACCACAATTTCTCCAATGATAAGACAAACCACCATTGACATAAACAACTAGAAAAATATGCCTTCATATACACTCTAAGATACAAAAGTGAAGTTTTATGTTTTCTATAGTGTCTATATATAGTGTTAGAATAAATACTCAGTGTGGTACCAACAATGGTGTCTCAATGGAATGAATAATGAATGTGTGTATACCAAAACATGTATACTTATATATATATATTAAATAAATTTTTTAGTAAAAAAATAAGTACATCAACATAATAGTAGAAAAGAAACACATTGATAAATATTAATTAAAACTAATAACACCCTATACTTGGAGGGTCAATACCTATACTACCCACTTCATGACAAATACTCAAATAATGAGATGAAATCATCAAGGAATCCATGATTCCCATCCTAGTGAAACTAGCATAAATGAATTTATGGTGAAACTCCTATTTTAGTATGCTAGGGAACCTAGTTGGTAGGTTCTTGTGTGGAAATTGATGCTTTATGAACCCCTAATAAATTTGTTTGGATAACAATAAGAGAAGAGTTTCGTTATAAAAAACAAATTTTTATGAATCTTGGGTGGATTTCTGCTCGGTTTGTATAAGAATGGGTCATGTGCCGAATGTTTTTAGGTGAGGTTCTAGACTGTTGGAGATGTAGAGTGATAGGGATGTTACAGGCGGCGACATGGCTCCTGTGTCCAATGGTGGCACCACTGTCCAGGTGTATGTAGAAGCGGAGAAGGTGGCAGGGGTAGTTCAAAAGGACCGTTAGGGTGGAAACCCTCTGGTTAGTGGAATTTTCAGACAGCTCAGGAAGGACCTAGAGGATCCACATCCAAGTGTGAAAGAGTTCACAACTAATGCCCGTGTTTTGGATCCTTTACCAGTGGAGTCTTTAATTAGTGAGAATGATAGTGGTCCCAACCTAGAAGTGGATTCAAAAAAGGAGGAGGAGGGAAATACTAAGTTCACTAATGCTGCTTTGTATGCTGAGGTTGTGCTTACTGGTCTGGATTCTTCTGGAAAAGAGTGTCCTCAAAAGAATGTGGCTTTGAACAGATCATGATCAAGGAGAGGGTCCCCAGCCATTATGTTGGGTAACCTTTTTGAGAGATTGTATATTGAAGGCCCTAGTCAGGAGGATTATTTTTCCAGGTAGGAATCTGATAGCGAGTCATATGGTCAGTTTACTAAAGACAGTGATCGAAAATTCCATGATAAAGAACCCTACAGTCAGAGGAGGAGTAAGGGGCGGAAAGGTAGTAAGAAAGGCCAAAAGGACTGCTCATATTTACCTCTACCAATGGAGAATCTATCTTATAAAAAAGTACAAGACAAAGGGAATGGTAGTGCTACCAACCCTGCTGGAATTTTGAAACATTTCGAAAGGAATTGCAGGGAATCCTTCATTAAGGGTGACATGTATGGGGGTATTCCTTTAGATTTGATCCTTAATTCTAGAGAAGTTATAGAAGAATAATCCCTTGTGATTAATTCATCTATAGGGTATACTGAAAATATGATGGGAATGCCTATTCAGGTGCATACTAATAGTGAGAAGAGTTCTTGGATAGACAAGAAAAACCTGATTTTAATTAGAGGGTTCAATGAAGAGAAGTTCACAGAGGAAGAGTACATGAATGTATGGGACATGATGGGATCCCACTTTGAAGACCTACTAAATGATGCTCCAGAAACACCTGTAATTTCTCTTTCTTAGAAACTCTTTAGGTATAAGAATCCTAATAAGTTAAAGTTTCATTTTAACACCTACGTTTATTCCTTTAGTTCTTGTCCTGGATGAACATGGGGTTTCTCATTTTTTCCCAAAAAATGTATCTGATAATAAAAATAATGAAATTTCAGTATTGATATATAATAACATAAAAACTTTCTTGATATAAAAAACAAAAACAAGACTAACATAACAAAACAATAAATTATGTAATATAATATAATAATAACAAGAATACCACATTATAAAAATACTTCCATTCACCATATACTTATCAATAAGAGCACATATGTTAATACCCCAAACCTAGTAGCCCATATCCTGTGATTACCTTATTACATTGACACAAGATATATGTGATCACATAAAAAATACCCAATAGTTTAGTATTATTGGAAAACTAGATACATACATGAACCACACATTACCTTTTAAAACATAAAATTCAACAAAATGTTTTATTTGATAACAACATTATTCCCTTTAATATATGACTACATATCAATTGTGAAACACATCCTAGTAACATATGGAAAGGAAACACCACAAAGGGGTGAGATCAGATGCTTAGTAAGGGTATGTATACAACATAAGCTATCATGAATAAATAGTTAATAATAAATATGGAAAGGAAAATATCTAAAAAATCATAATTAATAAATAGATTGAGTATGAAAAATAATATGGAAGGAGTAAATGATGATCAAATAATTCCATAAAAATAGTCACATGAGTTCGAAAATTATCCATGGATATCATAACTAATTAAATAATCACATGGACATTAATAACTAGTCTTACAATGAGGAAATGCATAATGTTATAATTCATAAACATACTGTCAAAGCTACATTCCAAGAAATATTACATAAATGGGTAAGACCTTGACCAAATACCCAAGCTAGTTTGTCTCATGATACCTACCGATTCATTAAGGGGATATAACAGCCCCCACCCATCACGTACTAAGTCTAATTCATGACTCATATAAGAGGGATAAAACATAATCAACATAAACATTCGAAATGAGAAACTATAATACATAATGTTAATATCTTCCCTAATAAATAAACTTAATCATAACACATATAGAGTAATATGGTGAATGATATCAATATAGTATATCCCCAGTCAAATTGATCATAAACTATCTCGATAAATAATAAGGAAGGTATCATTAAAAAATATCCCCAAAAGATAATAAGTAAAATAATGCTTTTTCATTGAAAAATATAAAAATCCATAAAAAATTTATTATAAATGTTCTTGAGGAAAATACCCCTTTCTCTTTGAAAATCACTTATAATAATGAAAAAATTATTGAATATATGGAAACAAATTTCATTTATAAAGAATCATAAAAAATTGTAAAGGAGGCATGAAAAATTTAAGCGATCATTATGGTCAGACGTTTTTTATTCTTTAAAAATTAAAATAAAAAATCCCTTTATAGTTTTGTAAGAAAATTCAAAATGTACCTTGTTCAGAAAATGACAGGAAGATTCCTTTTAAATCCTTTTTGTAAAAGTAAAACATGGTAATAAGGTACTTAATAAATAATTATAGAACATTAAAAATACTTTTTAATTTTTTTTAGGAAAGTATGAATATATAATATAATTATTCCCAACAAATTAGGAAGATTAAACAATTCCCCCTTTAGATACTTTATTATCAACAATCATGAATAATGATGAGATTTTGAAATAAACCCTTACCTCAAGTAAAAATTCCTTCATATGTATCCAAAAATCCTGTATAATAAATATATATTTATTATAAATCTATTATTTGACAATAATGATATATATAATACCATATATAATTTACTTATAACCCATTTATAATACCATATCATTTTTCATGATTATTTTGGTTTGGTAGTTTTAGTCATCGTACTTTGATCATGGTTTCTTTATCCCTATAATTTTAATAATTATATTAAAATCATATATATTCATTATATATATATACTTATCCATAAATTTATTGATAAAAAAAATTAATTATGCTGTTTATGGAGACGGTAGGTCATACGTACACATGAATACTATTTTCATTTTTTTACGGATGGAATAAAAGAAAAGTAAATAATAATTCACCATTATAGAAGATTTTTTATATATTATATATCATATAAATCCATTAAATATATCTTTATTACCATCCACGTTAAAGTTAAATGAAAAACATTTCATATAGCTTCATGGAGATGGTAGTACATACACACACAAGAGAAATGTTGTTGTTTTCCAACAGATTGGATGTTAAGAGGGTATATGTGACATTATAATTAAAAAGGTACAATTATTTCATAATTATAATATATAAATATTAAACCCATAATTATAACCATACATGAAATATGGTGGTGGAAAATGAAATGTAATGTTACATAGAGATGATAAGACGTACGAACACACGAGCGATACTTTCACTTCCCGTTTGATGAGAAATAGGGTGGATAATGGTGAATTCATAACAATTATAAAATTTTAGTATATTTATTATTATTAAATTATTATTTTATGATAAATAGACATTTATATTCATTCAAAACATTATTTTTTCCCAATATTAACAAATTAATGATATTTAAAACAAAGAGAGTGACACTTTGTAACTTTCTTCAATTTAAATATTATATTTCTCACTTTCATGGAAAAGTGTCCACTAACTGAATATATTTTAAGAATAATTTGGTTGGGGTATAATTTAATTCATCCCAAAAAAATCAATATTAAATATTATGACCTTATCACTTAGTTTTAACCAACATTTACTAGATTTATCCTTTACTAAGGTGACAAATTTTACCATGGTTACTATTCATATTGACAAAAAATAAAAGGGTCATATTTAGTAAATTTGAACCTATAAATTATAAATATAGAATCTATTTTATCATATTCAATTTCAATAATATTATGAAATTATGTTTAAAATTAATGCACAAAATATGACGAAAAACAATTTTTTTAGAAAAATGCATTTTTATGTATAGAAAGTTTTTTTAAACTAAATTCCATATTGAAATTAATTCCAATAGGATTAATTGATTTATTAATAATATAATAGGACTAATTTTAGATTGAAATTATTTTAAAATAAAAATTAACTTTGTAAATTCTCAAAACAAAAAATATAGTTTTTAATAAAAATATGTATTTTTCACTATTTAGTGGAAAAAAAATCTTTAGAGTGAAATAAATTTTTTTTACCCGAATATAATTTTGATATTTTGATTTTAAAAATGATATTATTTTTATAAAACACAATTTATTGATTTCCTAGAGATTACTTATATTAATTTCTAACAAAATCTAATAAAAAATAATTTTTTAGAAAACATATTTCTGAAACATAAAATCACTTAAATAAAAATTGAGTACTTATTTCCTAAGAATTAAACAATGATTTTTTATTGAGTAGATTATTTATATATATTTCATAATTTGGTTAATACTATTCATTCTCTCCAATTCAATAGATATTTTGTAACCATAATATTTAAATAATAATATTTTTTGGTTCGTTTAAGCTCAGTGTTGTGTGTTGTGTATTCTATCAAAACTAATTTTAATATTTTAAAATATCAGGGTGTTATATTCTACCCCATTTAATAAATTTCACCATCAAAATTAATTTTTTTTTACTAATCATGTTTTTACATATGAAGACTACTTTTTGGAAAACCCACCTTGTAAAATGGGTTCAAAAAACTTCCTCTTAAAAGAGGGAAACAGAAATACAAAGTTCATCACAGAACTAGGTTTCAAAATTGGTGAATAATAGTGGGAATTGAAAATATAAACATGTATGAAAAATCTAACACCCATGTACTGATAAAGAGTGATAGAGTACATATTAAGTAGAAATTTAACAACCACAAAACCAAAAATATGTGATGGATGAAAATACAATTGATTGATCAGAAATAGTCATAATAGGATAATTTTTTTATATTTCAATATCCTTTTCTTATATTTTAGGAATTAATTTACCATATAGAGTACGAAAATAAGGAAATATACCTACATATAATGTTGAATTTTAACCTTTATAACACTTCTAACACAATCTAATCTCTCTCTCCAAGAGATGAGTATTTAGGATGAATTTGTTTTTTTCTTAAAGAACACAAATTAATATCTAATGATTCCTAGTATCCATAAAATAATTACATTTCATTATACTCATCCCTAGATATTTTAAAAAACCAAATTTTTTATAAAAAATTATCTGATATTTCATTAATATCTAAAACCGAAAAAATAACACCCAAAGTTCAACTTTATCCATTCCTTAAATGGTTAACCTTAAGACCCTTCCAAAATATGTCTGAGAACATTAAAATCCAACTCAACATTAATACATAATGTTTCTCTTAATTTTTACATACCACATATATAAATAACATGATTATACATTCTTCTGAAACATGGTATTTACCAAAAATCCTCAATGAAATCATACATGATTATATATATTCCCTCTCTCTTCATTACTTAAAAAAATATCTCATTATCACCTATATTTCATCAATCCATTTTTTTCAAACTCCATCATAAATTATTTTGTCATTAAATCACTAACCATTTTTAATTTCAGCAATACTATCCCAACTAAACATTATTCACTCAACATTGGGAATATATTAAGGGTTATCTTTCCATTTTCATGTATTCTCCAAAATAGATACATACCACTAAATTAATTTTCTTATATATCAGTACCATTTAACTTATTATTTTAAATTATTAAAGAAAAAATACTACAGTACAATCCTTGTATGTTTCATGATTTATATATATAGAATATCATTGATAAAATATTTCAAAAACATAATTCTTGAATCCAAGTACATAATCACTTTAAATATTCAACTTTTAAATTAGTAATAGAATATGATTGCAATTATAATTTTATTTATTAATATTTCATTCAATCACCTGGTGGAATTTCTCTCTACATATGAAGCAAACCCCCATACCCATAAAGCATTTACTTGGGCATTTCTTTTCAAAATTATCACATATAGGAAAACCCATATATCAATTCTTCCCCTTATTCATTTTTCTATTATATCATTATCTTCTATTTATTTCCTACAAATACATAAGACTTAAAGAATTATTTCTCTATATTGATAGCACATAATGACATATCCTAATATGATGAGAGTGTTAGGGAGACTAATTCCATTTAAAGGATTGGATTTAACCAATCAAATAAAAAGTCAATATTACTATTTGTATTACATACGTAGTCTACATCATTCCTTGTTATCGTTGTAAAATATTATTCATAATTAGAAACATCTTTATATTCCTTTTGTCTTAGACTTAGTAATTATGTATCCATATCCTCTTGTTTCTTGTAGGGAAAATAATTTTCCAAGAAAATTTCGTTAAAACCCTTCAATTACATGATATCTATTTCCTCTTAATATGTATTTTTTTTGAATAAATGACCACCATTGATCCGCATCCCCTAATATATTATAGAAAACCATGATAACCTTATCCCTTTCATTACATTCCAATGTAGGAAATATATTCACGAAGGAATTTATCCATTTCTCAGCTACATAAGGGTTTGTAGTCCCATTGATTGATGGATGTTTCTAACACATGAAGCTATATAAAATTATAATAGAATGTTTTGGATCTATAGGATTATCAACTTGAGCCAAGTTATTGGTCATAACTCGAGTAAAAAACCCAAAATAGTTGTAATTTTTTGAGCTATAGCTATAGTTCCAACTTCATATTCATTATCTTTCCCAAGAGGGAAATCCTAAAACAGATTACATGAATTGAAACAAATTCCATTAATTCTATTAGGCACAATTTATGAACAATGTAATATATTAGATTATATTATAACATTATGGATCATAATGTATAATTTAAAAACTAGTTAAACCGTTAACATAAATTGAAAATTATTGTATAGATAATCTCAAAATCACAATATTGGTTTCTTTGTGAACATTTTTAAATTATATCATGGGGTTATATTACATAACATATGCTTTTTAAATCAAATTCCCATGGTTTCTAGTAATTATGCTCTAATACTAACTATAAAGGCCCTGAACCTAGTAACATAGAGCCGGTGGTTAATTTATTACATTGGCACTAAAGAAAACTGGTCACATCCCAAAGGATGGAATCATTTAGTAGTCCTGAAAAACTAGATACTTACATGAATATCAAATTACCTTTGAAAACATAAAATAAAACATAGTAATATCTTAGAGAAAATTATTATTACCTTTATCCTATATCTAAATATAAATCATAATACACTTCCAAGAATCATGGGATATGGAAACATAAGAAAAGTATGAGCTCAGATGCTCAGTAAGGGTATGTATACAATAGAAGATATCATGAATAAATATGTAATAATCAATATAGAAAGGTAAATATTTGAAATCACATTCCATTTAATCAATAAAATGATCATGATTAATAATATTATAGGAGTAAATAATGCCATATAAATAATCACATGAGTCTAAAACTTATCCAAAAATATCATAACTAATCAAATAATCACATGGAAATTAATAAATATCCTCATAATTAGGGAATTAATAATTATAGACATTATAATCACAATATCAAGGCCTAAATTTAAGAAATATTACATAAATGGGTAAATCCTGGTCAAATTCCCAAGCTAGTTTGGCTCATGAGACATACTGATGTATTGGGGGTCCATATAGGGTCCCTCCATCACATACTAAATCCAAATAATTCATCATATGAAATGGGATAAATGTAATAAATATAAACATTCCTTTTGAAAAAAATTCATAACAAATGTAAATACTTTCCAAAATCAATAAACATAATCATAAACTATCCATAATAATTTAGATAATGGTATCAAAATAGTAAGTCCAAAGTATAATTGATTATAAACCATCTGGAGAAATAATATGGCTAATATCATTATGTGATTTCTCTCTTTGGGTTCCACATACTGGTTCCTCGAGTCAGTTTTCCATGTGACCTCAGGCACACCTCCCTTATGCTAGAGGCTTCTAACTAGCAGCGAGGGTCTAATATCAATCATGGGGAGACTATACCCTATTTATCAAAGAAGAAAAATAGTGAATTTTTTTTACCAATACCAAAGATATAACCATAACCATAATAATACCTGTATTACATGACTACCAAAACATGAGTACAATATCCAAAAACTAAAGAAGTAGATATGCCATGCCAAGTACGTGTGACGTGTCAAATGAAAAACCCAAAATAAGGACACTGAAAACTCCAAAGAGGATCCTGAAACCAAGTCCAATTCCCTCATCCATCCTCCATCCCATATTATCCATTTAACATAGGTCTATTTCCCTTATCTTGTCCTACAAACAAGATGTCTACTCAGGTACTGATCTGGTAGCTTGAGTAGGGCATGAGTACATCTCCGTAGTCCACCAACAACGGTGTATAAAATAATATCTAGTCAACAAAAATATAAGAAGCTATATAAAGAATAAAATTTTATAAAAAAAAATTTACATATATTTAATTATTCTTTATTTAACCACATAAACCCCTGGGTTACTGAGGAAACCCAAACCCTCAGTAGATTCTTTGGACGATGCCAGATTCTGAACTATATCTAAGGGATATTACATATCACAATACCATGTTCAAAATTTATAATTTCAATTCAATTCACATTACATCCAATTAGAACCATAGTTCGATGCAAAATTTTTGGGCCTAGAACACCATGTCAAGCACACCATGAGTATTTAGAGCATCAATCCCTATCAGACACCCTATTTATCAGTCAATCACAAAAGGGTATTTAGAGCATCAGTTCATGTCTAAAACTCAAATATAATTCAATAACCTATCATTAGTTGGATCATCAGTATGTGTTCCACACTCTTAAATAAATCAATCAAACATATATCACATATATCACATCAATAAAGGTTAATAAACATCGACGCTTCTATTAAAATTTCACATCATGGTACCATATAAATCATCAAAACAATCTTGGTTCAACACTTTAATCACATGGAATAATAGTATAAATTCACCATTAATCATTTTTAATTAGTTAAATAATATAACACATTAAACCTTAAAGGTTAATCCAACTATCATAATCCTCATTTTCAATTAATTCATAATCACATTATTGACTAATTACACAATCACAATTTCTTATTAATTTCATAATCAAATTATTCCATTAATTAATTAACCAATTAATTAATCCAAATCCCCCAATTCCAATTTCCCAAATTTAACCCAATTCATTATCACATGGAAATTAAATAAAATCAATTGAATCTTATATTCAATTTCCCAATCATGTAAATTGAAATATTAAAATTATATACACATAATTAAATCAATACTATAGGATTTTATATTGATACCACATACTGTAAAATCATTGACGAGTCTTCGCTCAATGAAAATTATATAAATTGAAATAGAATAGTAAAACCCACAATGAAGAATGATATATCAAAGAGATTCCAAGATATAAGATCAAATAGAACAACAACCATCAAATCCTAGATCTAAACCCTTTCTAAGGGTAGATAAAACATACCTCTTTATCCGGAAAGAGGAGCTTGAGAGAGAAAGAAACCTAATAAGGAAGAAACCGCATACCTAGAGTGTTGTATATCCATCAATATAGCCTTTTATTCTTCGATAATAGTTTTTGAGAGTCTTAGTATTTAATTTGGAAGCCTCAAAAAACGATAGTAATGAGTTAGGGTCAAGTTAGGATGACCTTGGAAGATGTTCGTGGGGTTTGGGAATTTTAATCTAATTTTTTTCTGTTTAATTTTTCGCATGCAGAGTTTCCTATATAGGGCGCATAGTTTTCCCTGACTAGGAACGTATCCATACTCCTTTCCTAGTGGTGTCTCACAATTACTACAAATATTGTGCCATGTTTGAAAAACTATGTTTCGACAATGTGAATCCCATTTGTTTGGATTCACATGGTTTTCTTGCTTGAGCGCACAGTTGGTCAAACTATGTGCCAACCATGAACTACCCCACTTCATTAAACAATTCTCAAGTTTCACTCAAAAAACTCCCCAAGGTAAAACCCAAACTAGATATAATCCAAATAAGGAAAAATTGTACCTAAAAATGATTTCGATAAATCTCTATAAATGGTCGGGTTCTTACAATATCCTAACCTTATAAGTTCTCATCCTCGAGCTTTACGCCCATGTATCTATAAGATTACAAGGTAAAAATATCAGGCCAATGAGCCCACATATCCATTCCTCTCTCTGATGTTTTCTCTTGAACACCGCCATGTTTCCACAATATATGAACTATTAGTATGATCTTTTCCCTCAACACTTTCTCACTATGATCCACAACATGTATTGGGTGATCCTGAAAGGATGCATCAGTCTCAATCTCAACATCATCCACATCAATCACATGAGAATGGTTAGTGTGATACCTCTAAATCTATGACACATGAAAAACATCATTCAAGGCACTATACCACTATGGAAGATCTAATCGGTATGCCATCAGCCTGATTCTCTTCACAACCTCAAATTGTCCAACAAACATGGGCACCAAATTTCCCTATATCTGAATCCCATGGTGACCCAATTTAGGAATCACCCAATAGAAAACATGATCACCCATTATAAACTCAAGGGGTCATCAGAATCTCTTTGCATATGCATATTTCCTACTCTAATACATAACCTTATGTTTCTAAATCAACTAAACCTACTATGATTTATCCCACACAAGTCTTAGTCCCAAAAACTCTAAATCACCTACCTTTATCTAGCATTGAGGTAATCTGTATGGCCTACCATAATGATCCTTGTATGGTTCCATCTCTATTGTTACCTAATAACTATTATTATAAGAAAAACACTCAAGTGTTAGGTACTTCTCCCAAGACCCACTAAATTCTAGAACAAATTCCCATTGAACATCCTCAATTACCAGAACAATATATTCTGACTGACCATCTATTTTTGCATGGAATGTCATACTTAATAAAAATTGTGTACCAAGTGCCTTCTTCAAGACCATCCATATGTGTGAAGTAAGACGTGATTCAAAGTATGAAACAATACTCCAGAGAACTCCATACATATGGACTATCTCAAAAATATAAAAATATCACAATTGAACCACTAAGAAAGTCTTTTGTATTGGAAGGAAATACGCTGCTCTCATCTATCGGTCCATAGCCAGCCAAATAACATCATGCTTCTAAGGTATCCTTAGGAGACCCACTCCAAAGTCTATGGAAACATCATCTCACTTATGATATACATTGGGAAATGACTATAATAAACCACTAGGTCATTTATGCTTGACCTTCACCTATTCACAGGTATAACATCATGTCACAAACCCTGTAATCTCTTTTTCTTGCCAGCCCACCAATATTGTTGTCATAGGTCATGACACATTTTGGTCAAACCTGGTTGCACTACCCACTTCTAGGCATAAAAAATCACCCCAGAGATAGATGATATCTTCCTCATTTATAGTCCAATCAGAAGGTGACTCCCCACCCTCAAGGCTTACCCTCAAGGTCAAACACTATGGATCCTCATACTACCTCACCCTGACTAATATCAAAAGTTTGGACTCCAATGATATTGATATGAGATTCATCTTCTCATAGATTTGAAGGACCCTGGGACACCCTTAGAGGGAAGGGGTGAATCAGGGTGAAAACTTTTTCTTTTAATGTGATGGATCTTATTCCCACGTTGGTTGTAATGTGTTAAACCTGTATGATGAATATGATCAGAAAGAAAACATTCACATGCAGAGAGATGACACAACACTTTTTACTTGGTTCACCACTAAGTTATATTTCCAAGGAGAATAAGCCAATAGGTCGTCGGTCATACTAAATTACACTAAACTTCAATAGCTATATATTACAAAGGTTCAGGCACAATCACTCTGTCCCAGGCTCACTGCCTTTACAAATGTTCAGGGATAGATCACTGAATCCCTCGGGTCACTCCCGTTGACTCGCCCTAGCTCACTGCCTTTGGTGAAGTCCCACACAGCTTATAGAAGTGATGGTATCTTCATCTTCGCTAATGAATACATCCTCTGTTGTATTTAGATGCTCTGTTGAAGTCCTACTCTCACTCGTAGACTAATCTCACTAGGAACCGGAGGTATCAGGCAATCTTCCAACTTTTGTGCAGCTCCAAAAAGACCGATGTGCTTCAACTACACCTGGTGCACTTCTCCAAGCCTGACACACAAGTTTCAAGACGACGACCAAGTCTCGACATGCAAGTCCAAACCGGCATGAAAGTTCACCTCAACCACTTGTGCGGCACCCACTTCTTCAACTTCAAACTTGCACGGCTTAACCCCTTTCTCGCCCAAATCGATTTTTCCACGCAACTATGAATTGTCACGCTTCTTAAAATCCTAGAGCAGAAGTTTCACCAAATAAACTACGCGACACATCCTTGACCAACTCCAAACTTGGGTGACTCAACCCCTTTCTCTCCCAAAACACCTTGGACGATCAACTAACAACTGTCACACAACTTCAACTTGCACGACGCACCACCACTTGCGCGACCACAACACCTGCGCTTTGGGAGCTCTGATTTTCTATAAGTCCGAAAATTTTACTGAAACAGGAGGGGTTGACATGTATTTATAGGCATTTTGATACCCTACGTGACGGCGCGCAAGTCTCCCCTTGGCGTGCAAGTTTCGACGCGCAAGTCTCAGCCCCCGCCAATCACTTGCGCGACCAGCAATAAAACTTGGGCGCCCTTATCCCTTTGCCATATTTTCATATTCTGATCTTGAAAAATATATGGCGGGCAAGTTTCTAAACCTCCAAGTAACTGGGGTGCAAGTCACTTTGCCAAAAACAACTTTTCTCCATTTGTCGATATTCAGGCCCAAAAATTTGGAAAACACTGGAAAACGGTGCCACCTTCGATACTATTATCTGCTTGTTCTGTTTGATCACTTTGCTGGCACATATTCTGAACTTCCACTTAGGATTGAAAAAAACACAAACCATACTCCAATTCATGCATATAACAACCATGGTTCCAACAATCTCCCCCTTTGGGTTTGTTAGAAATTAGTAAATAAATTCAATAGAGTAACAGCCACATGAAAACTAGAAACACAAGAATCAACTCAGCCAACACTCTAAGTCTATGTGAGAAATGCTTGGTGTAGAAAACAAGAGGGGAAGCATGAATTGGGATCCCGTGTTTTGGAATTTCTTGATGAAGCCCAGGAAATTATCTTAAAATCTCCCAGAATCTTTACAACAATCCTATTAAATTTTCCCAGAGGCATTAACTGTCAAAATAATTCCTTCTTATCCAATCACCAAATTCTCATCGTGATACTAAACATGACCTGAATTTATTCCTTTCTCCCCCATTTACAATAAAACCAAAGACTGGTAATTGTTAATTGTTCATCTCAAACCACACTCCCCCTCGATAGTATCTCCCACACAAACCTGCATCTCATCGATAAATAGATTAAAAACAATTAACATAACTGGGGAGAGGGGAATTGCATAACCTCCTTTTGCACTCGGAGGTGGCTGAACACCGATGTTCAACCGATGCTTCTCAAACACAGCTGCTGAAAGTGGCTTGATTAGGATATCAACCACTTTCTCATCAGTTCCCACATGATCCATTCTAATCACTCCTTGCTCAAATTTTTCTTTGGTAAAGTGATACCTGATTTCAATATGTTTTTTACGAGAATGCTGAATAGGATTCATCATAAGATCAATTTCTCTCTTGTTATCATAGTAAATTACCATTGGTTGCTTCACCTCATCACCAATATCTGTTACTTGTTGCTTCATCAATAATAGTTGAGTGCATGCCTTTTTGGCAGAGATATACCCAACATCAGCAGTACTAAGAGAAGTACTTTCTTATTTATTGCTCAACCAGCCAACACATTTATTCCCAATATAGAACGCTCCACTACTGGTGGAATTTCTGTCCACTACATCTCCAACCCAGTCAGCATCAGAAAATGCTAATATTAACTGTCTCTTCCTATAGCTAAGTATAAGCCACAATTGTGAGTACCTTGAATATACCTCAAGAATATTTTTGCTGCTGTCATATGTTCCTCCTTTAGATTACTTTGAAAGCGGGCTGATAGACAGGTTGCAAAGGTAATATATGGCTGTGTCGTTGTCAAGTACAGTAGGCTCCCAATTATCCTCTTGTACATAGTGGGGTCTACAGATGTTCCATCCTCATGCTTTCCAAGTTTGGTTCCAACTGCAATCGGAGTTGATATTGGTTTGGAGTATTTCATATTAAACATCTTCAGCAGCTCTCTTGCATACTTTTCTTGAGAAATGAAAGTATAATCATGCCTTTGAATCACCTGCAACCCCAAGAAATATGTGATCTCCCAAATTATAGACATTTCAAATTCTGATTTCATGTGATTGGAAAATTCATCCACTGATTTCTGCCTGCTGCCACCAAATATAATGTCATGAACATAGACTAGAACCATGAACTGATATTTTGGAGAATTCTTCACATATAGATTGTGGTCTACTCCTCCTATTTTGAATTCCAGCTTCTTGAGATATGAGTCCAGCCAAGAATACCATGCTCGTGGTTCCTTCTTCAAACCATATAGATCTTTCTTCAATTTGAAGACCTTTGTTTCATCAGTACCAAGAACAAAACCAAGTGTTTTTTCAATGTATACTTCTTCTTCGATTACACCATTGATGAATGCTTTCTTGACATCCATTTGATATACTTTATATCCTCTTTGGAGTTCCATGGAAAGGAAAAGCCTGATTGAATCCAGTCTAGCCTCTGGAGAAAAGGTTTCTTCAACATCAAAACCTTCAATCTAGGAGTATCCTTTACATACCAGTCGTGCCTTGTTTCTAATAACAATTCATGCTCATAAAACTTGTTCTTGAAGATCCATTATGTACCAATCACATTGTGACCTTTGGGTCTCTGGACAAGACCCCTTGTCTGATTCTTGTCAATCTGATATAACTCTTCATTCATGGATTTCAACCAGGATTCAACCTTTGCAGCTTCTTCAAATAAGGATGGATCCACGACTAACAGAAATGCAGATTGTGTGTCATTCCTCATCCTCCTTGTTTGTGTGGGTGCACTTCTGTCTTCAATTATGTTTGATGGATCAATCTCAGCTTTTCAATTTCTCCTGTGAGGTTCAGTCGCATTTTCTCCACCCAATATTTCCTATTCAGATTCTTCTTCTGAGTCAACATCATGATGTGACCCCTGAGTGTTTTTACACCTTCCTCTATTTCTGTATTTGTATTTACTCAATGTTAACTTTCTTCCTCACTTTCTATCACATCAGCAAATGAAATCCATGAAGCATTTTTGGTTTTCACTTCAATGATCTTCACATCACTACTTTCAACAATCCTTCCTAATTTCTTGTTGAAACACTTGTAGGATTTTTTGTTCATTGAGTATCCGAGGAAAATTCCTTCATCTGTATTGTCACCATACTTCCCTTGATTTCTTTCTTTGTTCCTGATAAAGGATTTACTTCCAAAAACATGAAATTATTTCAAAGAGGGCTTCCTTCCATGCCACAATTCATATGGTGTCTTCGTCTCACTCATATAAAGTCCTGTTCAATTTTGAATATACACTACAACTTGAATAACCTCTTTCCAGTAATGTCGTGGACTAGAACTATCAATCCGCATAGTTTGTGCCATATTGTTCACCTATCGATTCCTATGTTCAACAACTCCATTTTTTGGAGTTCTCAGAGCATCTACCTCATGTTGTATCCCATGCTTCTCAAGGTAATTTTCAAATTCAATGGACGTGTATTCCCCTCCATTGTAAGATCACATCATTTTTATTGTTCGTCCATTATCATTCTCGGAAATCCACCAATATGTTTTCATGCAGTCATGCACTTTTTGTTTCCTGTGAATGACCATTAAAAAATCCATTCTACTATAATCATCTATGAAAAGGACAAATTACCTTTCTCCATGAGTTCCAGAAACATTTATCGGCCCGCGTACATCTGTATGAATTAGATCAAGAAGATGAGATGCCCTTTTCTTATTTGGCCAATATGAACTGCAAACCAGCTTCCCCCGAATGCATGCATCACAAGACTGTTCACGCTCACGCTTCAGGTTGGGAATGTCCATGACAATCTTAAATTTCGATATTTTCTCCATGTCTTGTTGATTGATGTGTCCCAGTCTTCGATGCCACAAATTGTTTTCTTCTTCAACAGTCATGTAACAAACATTTTATTTACTATCGACCTGATACAAGTTTTCTTCTGTTCTGCATCCCTTCATAAGTGAATTTCCTGTCTTTCCCTTGATAGTGCATCCTTTTTGATTAAAAGTAACTATAAGTCTTGAGTCACATTATTGACTCACACTGAGAAGATTATGACATAGGCCATCTACAAAAAGGACTTCAGTATTCTTTAACTCTCTATTAGATAATTCAGTACTTCCACTGCCTTTGATTTTTAGAGCTCCATCATAACCAAATCGTAATGTACCATCAACCTTCCTTTTATTAACTGTTAACAGGCTTGTATTACCTATCATGTGAGACAAACAACTACTATCTATAATCCAGGTACTATTGATTTTTGTATCTTTGAGGGCCACCTCTACAAGGATGGATTTCTCAATTTTATTCCTTTCTTTCCATAAGACATTGGATTGAGTATAGAGCACTGATGGCCTTTTAATTATCTCATCCGTGCACATTGGTTCTTCATCTTCTAAGTCTTATTCGAGAGGAGAAAACCTATTTGTAAGAGCAATACTATCTTGTTGACGAGATTTGAAATGTCTCAAAATCTGGTATGAGGTGTCCACATCCCTTATTTGCTAGCAATTAACAACCTTATGACCAAAGTTAGAACAACGAAAACAATATCCATAGAAATTGTTTCTTCTAAAAGAATTAGGATATGTTTTTTTCTCCTCCGTTGAACTCCCTTATCTTCTCCATTTAGATAGATTCTTGCCTCTTCACAATAAGACATGGTATGGAACAAATATCCATAGAACTGACAGTTCATGAGAGGAAATGTATTCTCACTTCTGTTTATCCTCATTCCTTCTTCAGTGGGATAATAATTTGAGGGCCCCTTTTTCAAGGAGGCTCACAGATAATATTATTTTCTTCTTTCAGATTGAATTGGGGGTTTCTGTTTCATCAATTCAGATGACTTTTCCACATCACCCACTTTCAGCTTGCCTTTGTTTTGGTTACCTTTATTTTCATCATATGATGACTCTGCCTTATAACCAATTCCAACATTTCCCATGCAGGTAGGTCTCTGATCATTTAAAATCTTTTCAACTCCATTAGAGCCATGTTTTTCTCTCTCTAATAGCTCCACATCTGAGAACCTACCAAACTGTATTTTCTTACTTGATTATTTTGAAGGTGAGGTCATTGATGAACATTGACTGCTCTTCAATTCTCAGATTCAGATCCACTACATCATCATTGCTTTCAAGTATTTTAGACTGTACTTTGACCAATTCTTCCAGTCGTTCAATTTCAGCTTCAAGTTGATCAATATATTCAATTGATTATTCTAAAATTGATTTACACTTACTTAAACTCTTACATTTAATCTTGAGATTACTAACAACATCCTTAAGTTTCAATGCAGGATTTGCACTAGTTTTTAGTTGATTTTCTCCACCAGTATCTTCTGATTTTTTAATAGTGTCCATCATGGAATCATGGTTCCCAGTTTTAAATTCTGGTTCTTCTTCATTACAGAATTCATTATCATCTTCTTCCTCTTCACAAAAAAACTCCTCTTTGGTACTTTCATTCTTGATTTGAAGTCTCCCCTTTTGAAAAACCTTTCCTGAGGCTTCTCAGTGTTTTTAGAATCACTATTCTCATCATCGATCATTCTTGAACACTAAGAGCCAATGTGACCAACTTTTCCACAACGAGAGCAAGCTAAAGGTAACATACATTTGAATTTCTCTTTTCCCTTCTGGAACTTATTTGCAATGAGAGAAAGAATTTATTTTTCCTCATCATCTTCACCACTACTATATTTTTAGATTTTATGTTTTTCAATGGCTTTGAATGCTATTTCCTTTCTCACTCGAGTTATAGAATTTCTGGTTTAACCGTCATTTCATATGCCACCAGGCTTCTCAGTAGATCATCTAGAGAAAGTTTGGAAAGATATTTTTTCTCAAGGGCTGAAACCTTTGCATTGTAAAGGGGTGGAAGTATTATTAATATTTTCTTCACAATGTATACATCTTTGATTTCTTCACCTAGACCCTGAATTGCTCCAACCACTATAGTAATTCAATTGAAGAAGGAATCTGCATTCTCATCATGATGCATCTTCAGATCATCGAACCTATTGTGCAGGACTTGTAGTTTCACCTCCTTCACTTTTATATCTCCTTCATAAATATTTTCATGTTTATCCAACATGGAATTTTCTGAGGTGAAACTCATCACTTTTAGATAGATCTGATCAGAAAGTGCTGCGGTGAGAGCATTCTGTGCTTTAGCATCTGCATCAAGAATTTTCCTATCTGCGTTAGTCATAGCCATCTCTGCTGGATCAGTAACATGTATACCTTTCATAGTGGAAAAAAGAACATCCATTCCAAGGGATCTTAGATGATATCTCATTCTATTCTTCCAAATCTGAAAATTACTTCCATCAAATATGGGAACTCCACTAACAGTAGCTGAATTTTCCATGGCGGTAAAAAAAAACTGATCAAACATCAGTAACCTCCCTTTGATACCACTTGAAGGACCTCGTGACACCATGGGAAGGGAGGGGTGAATCAGGGTGACAAATTTTTCTTTTAATGTGATGGATCTTATTCCCACGTTGGTAGGAACGTGTTAAACTTGTATGATGAATATGATCAGAAAGAAAATATTCACATGCAGAGAGATGACGCAACACTTTTTACTTGGTTCACCACTAAGGGCTACGTCCAAGGAGCATACACTGACAGGTTTTAAGTCATACCAAATTCCACTAAACTTCACTAGTTGTGGATTACAATGGTTTGCGCACAGTCACTTTGTCCCAGGCTCACTGCCTTTACAAATGTTCCAGGATAGCTCACTGCGTCCCTCAGGTCACTCACGTTGACTCCCCCTGGCTCACTGCCTTTGGTGAAGTCCCACTCAGTTTATAGATGTCAAGGTCTCTTCATCTTCACTAATGAATACATTCTCTATTGTATGTAGATTCTTTGTTTAAGTCCAACTCTCACCCGTAGACAAATCTCACTTGGCACCGAAGGTATCAGGAAATCTTCCAGCTTTTGTGCAGCTCCAAAAAGAACGGCGTGCTTCAACTACACCTGGCGTAATTCTCCAAGCCCGATGTGAAAGTTTCAAGACGGCGTGCAGGAGTCTGCGCACATGTCCAAACCGGTGTGCAAGTTCACCTCAACCAGTTGCGTGACACTCACTTCTTCAACTTCAAATTTGCGTGACTCAACCCCTTTCTCGCCCAAACCGATTTTGGAGCACAACTATGAACTGTCTCACTTCTTCAAATCTTGGTGCATAAGTCTCACCAAACCACCTACATGACACCTCGTTGACCAACTTCAAACTTGGGTGATTCAACCCCTTTCTTTCCCAACACACCTTGGACGCGCAACTAACAACTGTCGTGCCACTTCAACTTTCGTGACGCACCACCACTTGCGCTACCACAATACCTGCGTGACAGGAGCTCTGATTTTCTCTATGTCTGAACTTCATACTAAATGAAAAGGGGTCGAACTGTATTTATAGGCATTTGGACACCCTGCGTGATGGCGTGCAAGTCTCCCCTTGGCACCCAAGTTTTGGTGCGCAAGTATCATCCCCTGCAAATCACTTGCACGACCAACAATAAAACTTGGGTGCCCTTCTCCCTTTGCCATATTTTCATGTTTTAATCTTGAAAAATATATGGCGCGCAAGTTTCAAATCCTCCAAGTAACTAGCACACAAGTCACTTTTCCAAAAACCACTTTTCTCCATTTGTCGATATTCAGGAACAAAAATTTTGCAAACACTGGCAAACGGTGGTACCTTCAATTCTGTTATCTGCTTGTTCTGTATGATCACTTTGCAGGCCCACATGTTGAACTTCCACTGAGGATTGACAACAAACACTAACAATAATCCAATTCATGCATAGAACGACCATGGTTCCAACAAGACTTCCCAAACCACAACATGAATCTCAACAAGTAAGTTCACCATTATTCACTCATAAATAGATTCAGAAATTGTATGAGTTTGAGTTTCCCAGCTCAAAGCATAAAAAAAACTATTTCCCTTCCCATTAATCTATACTATCTCAAAATAAAATGAATGCATATACTCTACCCAACTTTGATTCCATATATTCAAATCCCATTATGAAAATATATAATTTTGGATCTTGTGATTAGTATACACAATAAACTTTTCACCAAATAGGTAGTGTCACCAACGATTAAAGGTATAAACAACTACATAAAACTTGAGGTTGTGTATAGGGTAATTCTATTCATGTGGCCTCAACTTCAAAGAACCATACATCACAACTTGATCTCTCAGCATTCGTACTACCCTAAGTCCAATTCCAGAGGCTTCACAAAAATACCTTAAACTTTTCACATGGATTGGGTATGATCTAAATTGGGTCCATTGTCAAGAAATTCTTCAAATCCTAGAATGTATTCTCACATGATCCAAACCATTCAAATTTTATCCCCTTCTTGGTCAAGACTGAAAGAGGTGCTTCCAAATGAGAAAATTCATTGATGAACATCTAATAATAACCCACTAACCCCAGAAATCTACAAATATCTAATACATTCTTGGGATGATACAAAGAATCCACTGTCGAAAATTTCTATGGATCCACTAGTATACCTTCCTTTGAAATGATGTGGTCCAAGAAATGTAACCGATAAATCCAAAATTAAAAATTAATTATCTTGGAATATAGATGATTATCTATCAGTTTACTCAGGATGTTGTCAAGATGTTGGGAATGATCGTCACGAGTCTTGTTGTACCCCAAGATATAACCCACAAACACTACCATAAACTATCCTAGGTACAGGTGGAAGACTCTATTCATGAAGGCCATAAACACTCTAGGAGAATTCTTCAAACCAAATGTAATCTTGAAGATCTAATAAAGGCCACAACTTCTTCTAAAAGAAGTCATTAGTATATTAGAAGTTCGAAATATCAACTGATGATACCCTGATCTCAATTAAATCATGAAGAAGACACAAAGTACCCTCAACATGTCAAAAACATCATTTATATGTGGAATAGGATAATTTTTTTTCACTAACATCCAATTCAACTTCCAATAATAAATATATAAGTATAATGTCTCATACTCCGTCTTTGTAAAAAAAACTAGAGAACCACCAGGAAACATACTTGGAAGTATAAACCCCTTATCCATCAACTCTTCTAATTAAGTGTTAAGCTCTTGAAGCTCTATCCATTCCACTCAGTATTGTAGAATATAATCTGGATCATCCCCTGGCATGAGATCAATCGTAAATTCAACATCTTTCTTGAGTGATATCCCTAATAAGCCCTATTGAAACTCATCCTAGAACTTGTCCACTATATGTGGACAGACGTCATGCTTTTCACCTTTATCATCCATAAATGAACTAGAATACTTGGTATTGAGTTCCCCCAGTTGTTGATGAACTTTCCTTTCATGACATGCCTTTATATCCCAATCTCCACGGTGAATATAATTATCACCCTTAGGAAATGTAAAATTCATTATCCATGGATAAAAAATCAATGTGTTCTCAATATTCTACTAAAAAGTTCATACACAAAATTAAGTCAAATCCTAACATGTATCGACCCAATGTTTTATCAATGGAATTCCCTTCTTATAATTATGCATTATAGTATTAAGAAACACAATGGAATATCATGATACTAAATACTATGTGACCATTAAACATAATATTTCCACTTCTATGTTTTGAATTTTTAAAATCTGACATACACGGTTGAGATCAACAAATTATTTGGAGTATGATAGGAAAAAATTAATTTTTGGTGAATAGTAACCTACCCATATGAATAGTAAACTAACCTTATGAATAGTAATATGACCCTTATGAATATTAAATCATCCAAAATAATAATAACCATACCCATGAATGATTCAATAAAATTTTGGAATCTTATTCGTGGCAATTTGACTGTAGTAAAAGTATTGGTATTTTTATAAGTCATAAATAATTAACTATAAATAATTACTTAATTAGAGAATTTATTTTCCTAAAATGTATTCATAAATTAAAAATTCTATCTCTTCTGGTTTGAAGATAATTTTATAAGGCCTTATGTAATTTTTGAAAGCATTATAAAGTCAGTTTTAATATTAAAAACTGTATTTTTCAAGTAAATTATGATTTTAATTAAAAATTAAAATAATAATATATAAAAAATTATTTTTGAAAAATGGACTTCTTTTTTGGATTCTACACATCGATAAATCATTAGGGTCAATTTTTGGGATTTTTCTGAAATACCTTAATTTTCGAGTGAATAGTAAAAATACAGTTTTTCACATAACTGAATATCCTAAATTGCATCTTTAATGATGAAATAGAATTTCTAGAATATTATATTCTGCCATGTTATATTTAATTTCATTAATGGTTCCTTAAAATAAAATATATTCAATTTCCAAACCTAAGAAGAAGTTTCTAAAATATAAAGTCCAAAAGTGATTCCTTAAAAATCATTTTCTCTTTCTTTTTCACTTTCATTTTAATAAATTAATAAACTAGAATTATAAAGATTACTTAAAGTCTAAAACTAATTATATAATATTAATATATTATTTATGTTTTCAAGAAAACTACTATTACAACTCTAACATTTGATATATTATTTTATTTAATACTTTATTCTAAAAACACCACCCTCTTCAAGTATAAATAACTCCTTTCCCTCCCCTTTTCCAACCACTCATATCATCCTTTACTAAGCCTAATATCTGTCCATATTATCCCTCTCAAGCCTCTTATAATACTTAGGGACGTTCTGGAGCCCTCCAACTCCAATCACCATGGGAGTTATAGTTTCGTACAAGCGAAGCTACACTGAGGAGAGAGTAAGACTCTATTAAATCTTCTCTCTTTTATTCTTTCTCTTTTACCCTATCCCTTTAGAAAAATTATTATACAAAATTAATTATGAATTAATTTAACATTATATTAATGATTTTAACCTACTGTAATTGTCATATTAATTAAAAATATAAATGTAATATTTCCCTTTTCTGCACTATCGACAATGTCTCGTTAAAAGTCGATCAACCATTTATGGAGACGTTGCCATGATAATTACTCTAAACAACTTAATGTATGGAAAATATAAAATATATAAAATATATTAATATAAAATTAAATTTATTCTATGATCCTAGAACTAATTATACCAATTTATAAATTACATCTAATAAAAATTCAAATCGTCACAAGATGGGAAATTTTGAAGTAAAATATGATATCCAAACTCTTCATTTACATCAATGAAAATTACGAAATAAAATCCAATGAATATAATTGAAAAATATTTTTATAAAATTAATATAATTCAATTTTATATTTTTTTTAATAAACATAAATTTATTATTCAGGAGGTGTAGAAGAGATGAAATTAAGTGGAAATTAAGGTAAGGGATCCTCCCCATTTAACTCTTAATCAAGAATGTCCTCCATGATATGAATTTTTATGTGTAATCCCAAATGATGGGGTATAATTTTTCACCTCCCCTATACTTTCCTATTGATTCATAAGTGACAAGAAACCCATTTTCTCTCTCATCAATCCCTTTTAGGTACACTTAATACCATGCCAATAACTCGTAATGAATTCTACCTGAACCTCCATTATTCCTTTGGGTTGATCTATCTTTTCTTTTACCCAAATGAATTTGTCTTTCATTTTTATGTATAACTTATAAATGATGTTTATATGCTCCAAAATCATGTTCCAAGATCCAACCCTCATTCTCTTTTGGGGATATACATGATTTTATGTGAATCCCTCCTCGATACTTCCTAATAAGCAAACTCATTTTAAGGGAACTTCCTAAATTTGCACCTAACTTCAAGTGAACTATATCATCTATTTAAGACACCACTGTTTTTATAAAATTAGTATTTTTTTCATGAAAACATTATTTTTTCACTTCAGTTTTTATATAAAATATTCTTCCATAGTCTATTTTAAAATCTCTATGGTATTTTCCGTAAAACCGCAAAAATATGTTTTAATGCAAAAAATTTCTCAAATAAATTAATTACATGTTGTCACTTATATTTGACATCACTTACCATGATATATTCCTATTTTACCTTATGAACTTCCTTGTATTTTCTAATTCCTTTCTTTCATGGACACTTTCATGATACACCCATTGGTTATGCTTGATGTCATGATTGTGGTACCCAATTCTTTGCATGGGTAACCCTTTTGTTTATATAAGATTGATAATGTATGATTCTTTATGTGGAAAACATGCTCATGAAAAGTAATATGGGTGCACCCAGATAGCACTCCAATGCATTGTGTAAAGTTAAGTCTCATAATATGCTATGTGCAATGGTCTTGGCGGTTAGCCTTGGCTTGTGCTGCTATGGGAAATGAGAATTGTGGTTATCCTTGACCCGTACTACTATAAAAATGAGATTGGAAGTTATCCTTGACTCTTAATAAAGAAATATTTTATGTTTCTTCCACATTTATATGATTCAATGTTTATATAATCCCATGATTATATGTTATGATTTCATATGTTCCACGCTTTTGGTATCTTTATGTCATGCCTCCTAACTCATGTGATTAAGATTTTTTCTTATGTTCATTACCTTAATAGGTTTTTTAGCTCATCCATTTCTTCATGTTATCCGTATTATATCCTATAAAAATTTAAGGGCTCAAAGGATGTTAGGAGGTCTTTATGAAAATTAAATAAAGACATTTTTTTTAATCCTATGTTTATGTATTATGTACCTAGTCTTCCAAGACACTAGACTTAATGATCATTGGATTGTAATCTTATGTATAATTATGCTTGAAATCATGTAATGTTATTTGTAAAAGGCTAGGGTCTCTATAGTTTGTATCATAGGATAGTCTAGTTATTTCTGGATATTAAGAATAGAGAACCTAATTGAGAACCTTAAGGATGAAACTAAGTATAAGAAAACATACCTAAATTTTGGTGATTATTCAGTAAGTGATTTACCAAGAAAATAAATCCCTATCTAGATACAAGCATGTAGAGGCAGCTCTAGCACAGATGCATCTAGGGGTAAAAACTAAAAAAACCACTTTGAGATAGACTCGAATGAGAACTGGTGCATGAAATCAGGCCTTGCGACACTCTTGGTTACGACACTCCTGGGGGATATGCTACGGTGAATTCATGAGATTAGTACAAACCATTATTAAGTAACAAAATCCCATAAGAATATAATTTGATAAATAGATCAAGGATAACCTATATTTAAACCTAGGGAATCACAAGTTAGGATATAATTGTCCTTGAAAATTTTATCCTCTTATATTTAACGTTTACTTTTTTTATTATCAATAGATAAGTATTCAATCCCTCTAATTATACTCTCTTTTTCATAGTTAATGGAGGGAAATGGAAGAACATATTCCAACAACCAACATGATAGGCAATGTAAATATTTCCCTAATGATATGCCTGATATGATGGGAATGGGTGCTCAAAACATCATGATAGTAATTTCTCAGTTGGTTAATGTTATTAACAATAACATAAACCAAGTTTAATTCCCTCCACCCCCATGGAAAGAGAATGTTTTCATAGAATCTTTCATGCAGCAAAATCCTCTCATGTTTAGTGGATCTTCTGATCCCCTCCTCGCGGAACAGTGGATTAACTCCACTAAAAAGATATTATCCTTCCTCCAGTGCTCATAAGAAGAGAAAGTTCTACTGGTGGTCTATTTTTTTGTTGGGGAAGCTGATCAGTGGTGGAAACTGATCAAGAATACGAATCCCATAGAGGAAAATGATTCCATGGATTGGGAGGAATTCAAGAGTATGTTATTCAATAAATATTTTCCTCTAACCCTTCATCTCAAAATGGAAAGAATGTTCCTTGGACTCAAGAAGAAGGAAGATGTGTCCAAGGGGAATATGAAGAAAAATTTACAAGGCTAGCAAGGAACGCCTCTAGCCTTGACATGAATAGTGAAATCAAGGTGGATCACATCTTTAGCGGACTAAATCTAAGTCTATGAAAATAGTTGGTGATTAGAGACTTCAACAGTTATGATGATATTTTCCATTGTTCCCTCAAGGTTGAAATGGATATTGGAGACTCTCAGTGGTCTTGTGGGCCTGGTGACAAGAAACAAAAAATGGAGAACAACATGAGTGGTTCAGAAAAACAATCCCATGATGGAAAGAAGCCTAAATAACCCAATTGTAAAATTTGTGGAAATAAGCATCTTGTGAACTGTTTAAAGAGAACCAAAAAATGCTTCAAATGTGGAAAGTTTGGTCATATTTCCAAGAAATGCCAGAGGGATATGAAAAATCCCACTAATTTTAAAGAAGAAAGGATATTTTAGATCAATGCTCAGCCAATGGTGTAGTGTTACAACTACAAGAAGTAGAGGAATTATTCCAACAACTAGACTATGCCAAGGGTTGGTGGAGGAAATCAACCACAACCTCCAAGGCAACAAGGAATGTATTATGTTATCACTACTACTGAGCTGGTGCTAGAAAATGGTGTGGTGATTGGTATTCTTGTTATTCATTCAATAATAGTGAACATACTATTTGATTCTGGTTCTTTGCATTCTTTCATATCATGAAAGTTTAGTAAAATTATTCAAACACCACCTCAAAATATGGAGGACAAGTTATATGTGAGAACAAAGAATGGGAAAATTATTGTGTCCATGGTTTATAACTTTTCCCAGTTAATGTTTGTGGACTAAACCTCCCAAAAAAATCATTTCATACTTTCTTTAGTGGAGTTCGATACTATACTGGGCATCAATTGGATATCTTTATACAAAGCCAATATCAACTGTGGGGAAAGGGAGATCACCCTTCACATCCCAAAGCATCCTCTGATTATTTACAAATGTAAGGAGGAAGATGAATCAACTTTGGAATTGTTGTCTCAAGTGTGGATATTAATAAATTATGAGAAATAATTTCTATATTAAATGATTAGGATAAAGGAGAGAATCATTTTTGAAGACAAGCCCATTGTGATGGAATATAATGATGTATTTCCAAAGAGTTACCCAGAATTCCCATAGATCATAAGGTAGAGTTCTCAATATAACTCATACCTGGAGCTACACCTATCTCAAAGTGTCACTATAAGATGGATCCTATCGATTTGGAGGAGTTAAATAAGTAGCTTCAAGAGCATTTGAAAAAATGGCTCGTACTCCCATGTGCATCACCTTAGGGTGCGCCAGTGCTCTTTTTGAAGAAGAAGGTTGGAACAATTAGGCTGCGTATCCATTGTTGGGTATTTAACAAGATCACTATAAAGAACAAGTATCGTCTTCCAAGGATTGATGAATTGTTCGATCAGTTAATAAGAGCTCAATACTTCTCAAAGGTGGATCTTTGTTATGGATATCATCCGCTAAAGTTGAATAAGGAAGATATTTAAAAGACTTCCTTCCGTACAAGGTATGGGCACTATGAGTTTCTAGTGATGCCCTTCAGACTAACTAATTCCCGCGAAATCTTCATGGATTTGATGAATAAAGTCTTTAGAAATTACCTCGACAAATTTTTGGTGGTTTTTATTGATGATATTATCATATAATCTAAAATCAAGAAGGAATATAAAGAACATATAAGACTGGTGATGGAGATATTGAGAAAGAAGAAGTTGTACGCCATGTTAGGAAAGTGTGAATTTTAGATGAATAAATTAACATTCTTGGGACATGTGATCACAAGTGAGTGAATTTATATAGACCCTTCAAAAATAAAGGTGATTGAGAAATGGACCAGGCCCTCTAGTGTCACATAAATATGTAGTTTTCTTTGATTAGCTGGGTACTACTGATGTTTTCTAAGAAATTTCTCATGATTGTCAGTCCCGCTAACTAAGTTAACAAGGAATTGGGTAAATTATGTCTGGAGGGAAGAATGTGAGGGAGGATTCAAGGAGCTAAAGATAAGGATTATCACTCCACCTGTACTGACACTACCAAAAAGTGGAGAAAGTTTTTTAGATATAAAACAATGCTTTAAAGAAAGTATTGGGTTTCATACTAATGAAAAATGACAATGTGATAGTTTATGCCTCATTATAGTTGAAGATCCATGAGTTGAACTACCTAACACATGATCTATAGCTAGAAGCTATGATTTTTTCCTTGAAAATATAGTGGAACTACATTTATGGTGAGAAGTGTGACATATACATTGACCACAAGAGTTTAAATAATATATTCACACAAAAGGAGCTCAACATGCATCAAAAGAGATAGTTAGAGCTAATCAAGGATTTAGATTGCTCTTTTCACTATCATCCTGGAAAGTCAAAACATGTTAGAAATTCTCTAAGAATAAAAGATCATGCTACTCTATCCGTGTTACAGATTGAGAAAGATCCTATCTCTGTTGATATGCAAAGGATGGATTTTGAAATCATAAGTGTAGGAGATACATATTACCTTTACCAAATTATTGGGAAACCATCTATCCAATAGAAAATTATGGAAGCAAAAAGGGATGATTTGGAGTTACAGAAGAAGGTGAATGTAGTAAAGGAATGGAGGTTTCATGAGTTCCATATCGACAATGATGGTGTGATTCGGTCTGAAATGCCACTTTGTGTGGCTTCATCACCAGGGATAAAGAAGGATCTATTGGATAATTCACATTTCTCAACATTCCCTATCCATCCTGGTAGTACCAGGATGTACCGTGATCTCCGAGAACACTTCTGGTGGGATAACATGAAGAATGAGATTGTGGAATATATATTAAGGTGGTTGGTATGTCCTCAAGTTAAAGCATAACAAAAAAAGTCCAAAGGGATGACACAACCATTATATATACCCATGTGGAAATGGGAGAATGTCACTATGGACTTTGTCATGGGTCTCCCAAAGACATCCAAGGGAAATGATGCGATATGTGTTGTGGTTGATTGACTCACCAAGAATTCCCATTTTTTGCTATTCTAGAAGATCTCTTGCTTAAAAAACATGCAATGATATATGTGAAGGAAGTGGTGAGATTTCATGGTGTTCCACTCTCGATTGTCTCGGATCATGATCTAAGGTTCACATCTAAATTATGGATGAGTCTTCAACATACTTTGAGTACTGAATTAAATTTCAGTACGGCTTATCACCCCTAAACTGATGGCCAATTTGGAAGGACTACTCAAACTCTTAAAGACATGCTAAGAGCTTTCTCTTTAGAATTCAAAGGAGGATGTGATCAACATATCCCATTGGTTGAGTTCTCATACAACATTAGATTCCACTCAAGTATTCATATGTCTCCATATGAAGCTTTGTATGGAAAGAGAGATAGAACTCCAACATATTGGGACGAAGTTGGAGAAAGAAATATACTTGGACCTGATATTGTGAAAGAGATAATAAATAAGGTTCAAGTCATGAAGAAACATATCAAAGCTGTTCAAAGTTGGAAAAATAGCTATGATGACAAACCTCGAAGGGAATTAGAGTTCGACATTAGAGATAAAGTCTTCCTTTGAATATCACAATAGAAGAGAGTAATGCGGTTTGGAAATAAAGGGAAGTTAAACCCAAAGTACATTGGCCCCTTTGAGATCCTTGATCGCATATGAGTCATGGCCTATCGTATTTCACTTCCACCGAATATGGATTAAGTTCATGATGTGTTTCATGTATCACTCCTGAGGAAGTACATACCAGATACCTCACATGTACTAAACTCGGAGGTGGTATAACTGGAAGATGACTCTTCTATGAGGAGCAACCAGTAAAGATTATATATCAAAGAGATAAGGTTCTACAAAACAAGACAACCCACCTTGTTAAATTTTTGTAGATAAAATATAAGTTTGAAGAAGAAAAATGGGAATCAAAGGAGGTAATGAAGGAGAAGTACCCTCACCTATTTTTGTAAAATGAAATTTCAAGGGTGAAATCTCATAAGGGTGAAGAATGTAACGACCCAAAGTTCTATCAAAGGAATTCCCTTATTACAATTACGCCTTATAGTATTAGGAAGCACAATAGAATATCACAATACTAAATACTTTGTGACCATTAAAAATAAATTTCCCACTTTTATGTTTTAAATTTCAAAAATATGACATACATGGTTGCAATCAGAAAGTTATTTGGTGTCTGATAGGGAAAAAATAAATTTATAGTGAATGTTAACCTACCCATATGAATAGTAACCTACCCTTATGAATAGTTATAAGAACCTTATGTAGTGAATCATCCAAAATAATAATAACCTTACCCATGAATTATTAAATAAAATTTAGGAATCTTATAAGTGGCAATTTGACCATAGTAAAAGTATTTGTATTTTGATAAGTCATTAATAATTAACTATCATAAATTATTTTATAAGAAAATGTATTTTCCTAAAATGTGTTCATAAATTAGAAATTATATGTCTTTTGGTTTGATGATAAATGTTAGGACCAATAAGGGCCTATATATCCTCAGGGGGGGGGGTGAATCAGGGTATGAATATTATTTTTCAAAGTTCTTCCTGCCCCACTGGATATTGACCTCTTTATTACACAGGTCACTTTGTTTTCACTTGTGTGTTTATTATGATCACTTATTTTCTTCTTTATCTGATGATGATGCTTTAAATGCAATGCAGGGAATTAAGCAGGTAGACACAAAGATTTTTACTTGGTTCACCCTCATTGGGCTACGTCCAAGGAGCATATGCCGACAAGTTACCGGTCGTACAAAATTCCACTATTCTTTACCAGATGTGGATACAAAGTTTTGGGAATAGTCATTATGTCCCAGGCTCACTACCTTTATAAGGTTTAGGGTAAGCTCACTACTTTCCCAAAGGTCACTCCCTGTTTCTCTCTCTCTGGCTCACTACTGGTGGAGAGGATCACCTTCTTCCTTGTAGAGACTCGGGTTTCTGGCCCCGTCAGACTTTGGAATATTTTTTTGAATAATTCCAGAGATAGGCGTGAAGACGGCGTGCAATTCCGAGGCCCGGTGTGCCCAGAATTAATTTTATAAAAATATTAAGTATTTTTATACTATGCACGTGGCGGGGGTGTGATATATCATTAACGGTAGCTCAGAACGGGAATATGAGGGCTCAGTTGCCTCTGAAACAAGCTGTTTACCCTAGGTGAGATGTAAACTTTGCTGGCGCGGGCCTGCGGTGGAAAGCGCCACCAGGGGCATTTTCGTAAATAAGTGAAAAAGTTGGTTTACGAGCGTTGGCTCGAATAAATTCTGAATGGTGTCTCAGATCGCAAATCCGAGTCCACCGTTGCGTTCAGAATGTCACGTTCACCCTAGGGGTGACATTAACTTTGTCCGCGTCGGGCGCAGAGTTTGGGGTGTTGCTTTAGCTAGAGGTTTTTAAATAAAAAAAATAAAAAAAATCATTTCATCCCCCTCCCCCGTCTCCTCCTATGCATGGAAAACCACACCCCTCCCTCCTCCAGTTCTTCGCCGATTCGAGACCTGATCGTCTGTTTTATGTGCCGATCGTCATCAGATCGAGCTTCAGGGCGTCGCTGGCGTCGTTCTGCACCCGAAACTTCGGCGTTTTGCCCACGAGGTAGGCGATTTGCGTTTAATCCCCCGATCACGTTTTTGTTGTGAATTACTTCGTTTTGAGGTCGTTGCAGGGAAGATCACGTACTGAGGGTTGCACCGGTGTTTTCAGATCACAAAACGGACCACTAGGGTGCCCCCGGCGGTCCGCGGAAGGTCCCCCGGCACGGCCCCGGCGCGGCGGCGCTGTGCGCCGTGCAGTGGAGGGCCGCCGGCCAGGGTGGGCCGGTTGAGGCTGGTCCGACTGCTTTTTGTCATATGGGGGTCTTTAAACCCCCGTTCCTTGCTATCCCGGAGTCGGATTTGTGTGTTGTTTGTGGCGATGCGACACTGGAGATGAGGCGAACCCTATGGTGTGGGTTCGAGGGTTTAATGGTTCGGGATTGTGGCCCGGGAGTTAGAAACATCGTAGAAAATAATAATAATTTATTATTTTTCGAATTCGGGCCGTTGTAACTTCTACCCGGAGCATCCGAATGACGCGCCATCAGTGGATTTGAGACCCTGATGGTACAACGGACTTTGTAATATGGTTTCCGAGTGTTGGGACTTGGAACGGGGTGCGGGCCCCACGAGGCCAGGTTTTGGCATTTGCGGAGAAACGCAGCTTTCGCACCAGGAGTCCGATTTTGTTGGATGAATAGTCTATCCTATGTGTTTTTCCAAGAGGATCTCAATGGTGTGATCTATTCGAGGAGTTTGGTGGTTATGTTGTTTTCACAGGGTTTTCCTCAGTGATGCTATCCGACGATCGTGATCTCTCAGGTGAGCATCTGGGAGGTTTGTGAGAAACTCGATGGAGTGTATCTCTCGGATGAGTGTCATCTGGGATGACAATGTTTGTGGAGTATGCTCTCCTGGTTGTGATCCGTTTATGGTGTTGAGGTTGGTACCTCAGGTGTATTGTTGCATGAGATGAGTATTTCTGGATTGTTCAAGGTGTATGTATGGGCATACACCTGAACTGAGCTGACTAGTTGTGTTTAGCCGAGGATGGTCATGAGATGGAGTTTATCTCTCGTCTGGGTTCCCTCTGGCTGGGATGAGAAGACTATTGCCTTTCAGTTTATCCCTTTGGTTTTGGGTTTTTGGGGTGCCTACTGTGTATGTTTATACTCACCCCTACACGGGATTTTCCCACACATGTTTGTGTCTTGTGCAGACCACATGCCTTTCGACGGAGTCCCAGGTGGACCCGGAGCAGGCGGAGCTGAGTGAGCAAGACTGACCAGGGTGTTTACTGGTGCAGTGCCGAGGGAGCTTTCCGATGGGTGTTTGTAGCAGCGTTCCCCTTCTTCAGAGCTGGTTGGATGTGCTTTTGTAGTTTTCTTTTGGTGGGCCATGTTTTTCCCTTTTGTACTTCTACTGTACTCTGGTTGTGGGATAGTTGTATGAATGCATTTTCTTTTCAGTTTTATATATCTCTACACTATTTCATGGAGGTGTATGTGGGTGCATGTGTACAGGTACCTTAGGCTAATGCATCCCATGTGTGTGATAGCTTACTCGGCACTAGACGCCAGCCCCTGGTCTATTGGAGGCGGGCTTGTGGAGTCGTGGCTCGAGCCCTGTTGGGTCGGGTTGTGACATTCCTCTTCCTACGCTCACTACTCTGGAAAGGATCCACTCACAGTTTATAGACCTATAGGTCTCTTCATTATTTCTAATTAATACATCCTATATTATATGTGGATGCTCTGTTGAAGTCCAAATTTCACCCGTAGATGAATTTCTCTTTGCACTGAAGGTATCGGGAAAACTTCCAACTTCCACACAGCCTAAAACAACTGCTGGGGAATCAACCTTACTTGGCACGCAAGTCAAATCTAGCATGAAAGTATCTACGTGCAAGTCACAACTAGTGCACAGGTCTACCTCTACCACCTGCACAACACAATCTTCGACAACTCCAAACCTGCACGACTCAATCCCTTTTACACCCAAGCCAATATTGGCGCGCAACTAAAAATCAGCATGCAACTTCAAACACTGGCACGCAAGTCCACCTGCGCAACCACACACCACCTGCGCGACCACCACACTAGCGCGATGAGAGCTATGATTTTTCTAAGTGTTGGACTCCATACAAAATGAGGAGGGGTGGTATTGTATTTATAGGCATTTGGTCAACCTACGTGGCGGCACACAAGTCACCCCTCGGCGCACAAGTCTTGGTGCACAGGTATCTTCCCCTAAAAGTCACTTACACGACCAAACCAATACCTGTGCGACCCTCTTTCATTTTCCATATTTTGATCTTCTGATCTTGAAAAACAATAGGCGCGCAAGTTATGAAGCATCCAAGGTATCGGAGCGCAAGACTCTTCACGGCGCACAGGTCACCTGCGCGACCACACCAATACCTGCACGACCCTCTTTCATTTGCCTTATTTTTATGCTCTGATCTTGAAAAAAATATGGTGCACAATTTTATTCTACTTCAATTCAACGGTGTGTAGGTCTCTTTTCCAAAATCCACTTGTCTTCATTTTTTGATTTTCAGGCCCAAAAACTTGGCAAACACTAGAAAACAGATCCACCTCTTATATGTTCTTTTTGTACCACCTCCAGATAATCCATTACTTTGTCGACATTCTTGAATCAAATATGGATCATTGACCACAACTCTTGAACTCGACATTCCACCATGAAATCCCCTTTTTCAACAAATTTGTATGCCATTGTTTTTCTTTGTTAACAATCATAGCACAGTTGTCCACTTTGTCAACAAACACAATCACCACAAAAATTCATCAATGATGCATTGTGAGATTTTTTCCCAACAATAAATTTATATGGCCTTATATAATTTTTGAAATCATTATAAACTCAGTTTTAATTATAAAAAGAGTATTTTTCTTGTAAATTATGATTTTAATTAAAAATTAAATTAAAATTTTTTTAATTTTTTTTTGAAAAATGGACTTCAATTATGGATTCTACATGTCAAAAAATGGTTAGGTTGATTTTTTGGGATTTTTCTAAAATACATTAATTTTGGATTGAATAGTAAAAATACAGTTTCCTCATAACCGATATATCCTAAATTTCATCATTCATGATGTAATGATGACATATACATTCTAGAACAATATATTCATCCATGTAATATTTAATTTAATAAATGGTTCCTTAAAATATAATAAAATCATTTTCCAAACCTAAAAAGAACTTTCCAAAACCTAAAGTAAAATAGTGATTCCTTAAGAATCATTTGCTCTTTCCTTTCACTTTCCTTTTAATAAATTAATAAATTAGAATTATAAAGATGATTTATAGTCTAAAACGAAATATATTATATTAATATATGATTTATTTTAAAAAAAAACTAATATTACAAGTCTATCATTTGATATATTATTTTATTTAATATTTTATTCTAAAAACACCCCCTACTCAAGTATAAATAACCCCGATCCCTCCTCTTTGGAAAATACTCCTATCATCCTATAATAAGACTAATCTCTGCCAAAATTTTCCCTCTAAAGCCTCTTAGAATACTTAGGGACTTTCTATAGCCCTCTAACTCCAATTACCAAGGGATTTATAGTTTTGTGCAAGAGGAGCTACACCGAGGAGAGAACAAGACTATATTAAATCATCTCTATTTTATTCTTTTTTTCTTTTACCCTATCCCTTTAAAAAAATAATTCTACAAAATTGATTATTCAGTTAGTTAAAATTATATTAATGATGTTAACCTATTGTAAATTTCATACTAATGAAAAATATAAATTTCATACTTCCCTTCCTCGTACTATCGACAACACCCCATTAAAGGTTGATTAACCATCTACGGAGACGTTGCCAAGATAATTATTATAAACACCTTAATGTATGGAAAAAAAATATTATATAAAATATATTAATATTATATTACATGTATTCTATTCTTCTAGAACTAATTATACTAATTTATAAATTACATTTAATAAAAAGTCAAATCGTCGCAAGATGGAAATATTTTAAGTAAAATATGATATCATAACGCTTCATTTTCATCAATGAAAATTATGAAATAAAATCCAATGAATATAATAGAAAAATATTTTTTAAAATGACTATAATTCAATTTTATATCATTGTTTTAATAAACATAAATTTTTATTCAGGAGGTACAGAAGAGACAAAATTAAGCAGAAATTAAGGTAAGGGATCATCCCCATTTAACTCTTAATCATGATTTTCCACTATGATATGCCTTTTTAATTGTAATACCAAATGATGGGGTATAATTTTTCACCTCCCACATACTTACCTCTTGAGGAATAAGTTATTAGAATCACCTTTTCTCTCCCATCAATCACTTTTAGGTACACTCGATACCATGTCAATAATCCATAATGAATTCTACCCAAACCTCCTTTATTCCTTCGGGTTGCTCAATATTTCATTTTACCCAAATGAAGTTTTATTTTATTTTTATGTAAAAATTCTAAATTCTATTTATATGCTCAAAACTCATGTTCCAAGATCCATATCTCATTCTCTTTTGGGGATGTATATGCTTTTAAGTGAATCCCTCCTCAATAATTCTTAATAAGAAAACTCATTTTAAGGGAACTTACAAATTTTTTACCAAACTTCAAGTGCACTGAATCCTCTATTTTAAGAAAAAAATGTATTTATAAAATCAATATTTTTTTGTGAAAACATTAGGTTTTTTCTTTTGGTTTTATATAAAATATTTTTCCCTTTTCTATTTTAAAATCTCTTCGGTATTTTCCATAAAACTGTACAAAAATGTTTTAATGCTAAAACATCTCAAATACATTTCATACATGTTGTCACTTCAGTTTTCCATCACTTACCATGATATATTCCCATTTTACCTTATGAACTTCCATGTATTTTCTAACCCCTTTCTATCATGGATACTTTCATGATACACCCATTGGTTATGCTTTATGTAATGATTGTGGTACCCAATTATTTCCATTAGAGAACCTTAAGTTTATATAAGATTGATTATGTATGATTATTTATGTGGAAAACATGTTAATGAAAAGTAATATGGGTTCACCCAGATATCACTCCAATGCATTGGGTAATGTCAAGCCTCATGAAATGCTATGTGCAACGGTCTTGGAAGTTAGCCTTGGCTTGTGATGCTATGGGAAATGAGATTGGCAGTAATCCTTGACCCATAATCCTATGAGAAACTAGATTGGGGGTTATCCTTGACTCGTACTAAAGACACTTTTAGGTTTATTCCACATTTATATAATTCCATGTTTATATGATCCCATGTTTATATGTTATGATTGCATATGTTCCATGCTTTTGGTATCTTTATGTCATGTCTCCTAACTCATGTGCGTAACCTTTTTTCTTATGTTCATTCCATTACTGGGGTTTTTAGCTCATCCCTTTATTCATGTTATCCCCAGGTTATCCTATACAAATGTAAGGGCTCAAAAATGTTATGAGCTCTTTATGAAGGTTAAATAAATATGTTTTTCTTAATCCCAAGTTTATGTATTATGTACCTAGTCTTCGAAGACACCAAACTTAATTATCCTTGGCTTGTACCCTGATGTATAATTATGATTAAAATCATGTAATGTTATATATAAAAGGCTATGGTCACTATATATCATGTTTAGGATGTAATGATCCCAACTAAGATGATACTCACCAACCTCAAGAGAACACCCCTTTCACAAATAGATGTCTCTCGATCATACTCCCAATGGTGTATCAATCACTATAAACCCACTAACAAATTCCACTTCTAGACTCAAACCATGCACAAGTTGTGTAGATATAGAATAATGAGAGTCTCCAGTATCAAATAAGTCATTAACAAGTGTAGAAACTACAAGAATAATACCTCTAACATCTTGAAGTCTATCATCACTATCCTAAAGTGTAGGCTGAACTGCATGAAACTATCCTACCCCTATTCCCTATGACTCAGTTTATGTCCCCTGACCAGTACAACTCTACTTATATAGGTTATCTTTCCTAGAAGCACCAAATCTACTTCCTCTACTACCATAACCAGTATAACACCAACTGTTAGACTAATACAGTGTAGAAGATCCCCTTCCTACACACTATTTCAACATAGATACTCTATTACTAAAAAAATATCAGGGGCTACTATAGAACCTCTATATATATCCCATCCTATCATAAGCTCGAAAATCTTCTAGGACTCTATGGAAATGTCTAAAAAAATTTACCAGACCTTCCACACTGGTGACAAATCACTTGAGTATGATCCCATGTAAATGATCTTCTCCCTAGACACTCATCTTTCCACTATTCTAGTAAACATCATCATAACAGTTCTTCTTTCACTTATAAGTTGATCATCTAGTAGAAACACCTATCCTCCAATGAAATCCTCTTTTAGGTTACCCTCATAAATGATAGTGTGATTCACCACATTAGAAAATGTTTTTCGCTGAAAGATATTCACCTGGGACTTAATTTCATGTTTAAGTCCATCCTAAAATTATTTCACCTTATTTCACTGTTATAGCCTCATATCCTACAAATGATAGATAAAATCACTGAATATCTATAAAGTGACTCACATAGACCATAACAAATATAATCCCATAATTCGTCCTCATAAACATATCCACTCTCTCTTTACTAAGCGTCTCAGGCTAAAAGTGATCTATGAACTTCTATTGAAATTCCTTCAACTCCATATTATCCAGTTTTCCATACCATGTCTGGATATCCCACCAACGCTTCACGTGACCATGTAACACATAAGTATCCAATTTGAATATCTTCTCAGAAAGAGTCTCTAAGTGGTCATGTATCATCTAGATAGATTTAATCTAGAACTCAACTGCCTTAGGTCCACCCTTTTTGGTAAAAATCGGAGGGAACTGCAACTGAAACTCTTGTGTTATGATGGAAATACTCTTCACAACCCACCAAGGGTCTCTATAAATAAACTACATAAAGTAAGAAAAAGTTATCATGAAACTTCTTATAGGGACCCTAGTCTTTTAAATATATCATTACATGATATTAATCAAAATTAAATAACAAATTACAAGCTAAGGATCGTAAAGTCTAGTTTCATGGAATACTAAGTACATAAAACTGAAAACATGGATCAAAATAAAAAATTTATTTATTTATCATAATTTATGAAATCCAAACATCCTTTTAGTCCTTACATCTTCATATGATAACATGGGGATAACATGAATAATGGGATGAGCTAAAAAGCCCAGTAAGGGAGTAAACATTAAAATAATGCATATCACATGGGTTAGAAGGAAAAACATAATGATATAAAAAGTTATAGAACATGATTAAACAAAAGGAATCATAACATGATATCACATTATCATATTTTCATATTAATTTTCCAGAAACATAAAACATGAATTTAGCATGAGTCAAAGCTCATTGCACATAGAGGAGCACAAGTCAAGGTTTTTTGCACATAGAGGAGCACAAGTCAAGGCTGACCACCAAGACCATTGAAAATAACATATCATGTGAATAAAATTTATCCTATTTATTTGAGTGATATATAGGTTCACCCATAATAACATGTTCATGGATATTCTTTCCACATAAAAAATCATACATTTGTTATCAAACATAAACATAAGGGTTACCCATGGAAAGAATTGGGTACCATATCATGTAAAAAGAATAATAAATGAGTGTATCATAAAAATGTCCATGAAATAAAGGAATTAAATGATACATGGACATTAAGAGAGGAATATAGTCACATATCATGACAAGAGATGTTAAAATAAAGTGAAAAGAGTGTTTAAGAAACTTTAGAAATTTTTATAGGGTTTGTGTGAAAACCTTCAAGATTATTGTATAAAACCAGAATTGAACCAAAGTATTTTTTAATAATAAAATTAGTTATTTTATAAAAATAATGGTGCCTTAAAATAGATTATGGATCACACTAGAAAATGTGTATGAATTCCAGATGTTCCATTAAATGAGGCTTGCTTATCGGGAAGAATTGAGAATGGTACCTATTAAAAACATGTATATCTCTAAAAAAAGGATGAAAAAATATTGATACATGAGTTTGAGAAATATAAAAAACAATTATAATATGTAAATAAAAATAAAATATAATCTCATTTGGGGAAAAAGAGAGATTGAATAACATAAAGGAATAATGGTGGTTTGGGTAGAACCCCTTACCTTATGCCTGAAATGATCATGTACTTGAACTTAATGTCCTCAATAATCAAATTAAATTCATTAATTAATAATTAAATAACTATTTATACGTGTATTTGATTTATTATAACTTTATTATTTTTATTTATGGCCTTTTTATGGGTTAAGGGATTCAATTTCATCGTTTGGGAGTGTTGATTTTATTGGTTTTCATGACCAGTTTACTTGTATATGTGTATGGAAAATCATGTAGAATGAGGATAGTTGACCAGAAATTAACTTAAATGTTATTAATGAAGTTATATTATATTATAATAACATTTTTTTCCATAAGTGGGGATGATTAATTATATAAATCATTAATTATAATCATTTCGATTAATATACCGCGTTTTGATAACAACGATATAATATTGTTTTATAAATTAATATCATGTGTACAAAATGATTCCATAAAATTAAAGTAGATATAATACATATATTATAATTTGGTTCAACAATTTTTTTTTTCATAAACATCCCTGAAGATGGAATTGAAAGATAAAACCACATCATCCATGAATGTGGTAAATCGGCACCTCATGGACGATGTTTTCATTCTTAAAGTAAAAGAGAGAGAAGAAGATATTGATGTAGAATTATTACATAAACATGATAAAATTATAGTATATATAAGACAATATGGTTTTCATTCCATTTTTATGAGGATATGTGAGGATATAAAAATAAATTTAAGGAACTTGAAAAGAAATTTAAAGGAAACAGAAGAGAGTTCAACCTCTTGATTCATTCTTCTTAAGAACCACCTTAGGGGATTTGTTTTGGTATTTTGTTAAGAAAACATTATCCTAGATGTGGGGTAGAGGTTTGGAAAGAGTATTTGGAATAATTTGTACAAATATCAAGTCTTGATAGATGCTAGTAGAAGAGGTGGTGAGGGGTGGTATTTATAGTGGAGGGGAGGGGTGTTTTCTCATTATTTTACTCAATATTTTATTATTTTTCTCAAGATAATAAATAGTGTTGATTATTGAAACTAAATAAAGTAATTAGATCATGTGATTTCAAACCAATTTTAATTATATAATCCTTGAATAAATGAATAGATAATTTAACTTATAATGTATATATACCATAAATTAACGTTTTTACTATTCACTAAAAATTCAAGTATTTTAGAAAAATCCAAGAAATTCATCATAAACATTTTTCAATGTTTAGAATTAAAAACGGAAATCCATTTCATGAAAATAATTTTCTAAATATGAGAAATTTTATTTTTATTTAAAATCACAATTCACTAAAAAAATACATATTTTTAAATTATAACTAATTTTATATCACTTTGATAAATTAACTATGGTATCATAAAATTATTGTATATTAACAATAAAAAACGATATTAATTTATGAATACATTTTATGAAAATAAATTTTGTTTTAAATTTTTACATTAATCATAAAATTGTAATTAAATATTTATGACAAATAAAAATACCAACACTTAGTCAATACTTTTAAAAATATTTATTTACTTAAACTATGATATAATTATATCATATTTTCACTTATAAGATGGATAAATTTTATTCATACTTTCATTAGCAAGGTTACTATTCAATTTTATGGTTTACTATTCATAATGGTCACATTACTATTCTAAAGTTCAAGTTTCTATTTCATCGATATTTATTCCTTAACTTCTAGAAATGCTTATTATTTCATTTATTCATAATTTATAAAGCTTATATCCTGTTATCTTATGTGTTTATACCATATGAAATAATTATAATAAGTGGATTTCTATAGATAAAACATTGTGTCATTACATTCTCACCCTTATAAAATTTATCACTTGAAATTTCCTTTTGCACTTTACGTTGAAAACAGGTCTGGGTACTTCTCTTTCATTGCTTTCTTTGGTTCACATGTTGCATATTCAAACTTATGGTTTCATCAAATTACTTTGACTAGATGAGTAGTTTTATAGCATAGAACATTATCTCTACAATCCAATATCTTCACTGGATTTTCCTCATAAGAAAAATCATTCTCCAACTGTACCACCTCTGAAGTCAGCACACGTAAAGGATCTGGTATGTAATTCCATAAGAAGGATACATGTAATACATCATTTACTTGAGAAATGGTTTGTGGAAGTTTTACTCAATAGGCCACAGCTCTGACATGATCAAGGTTATCAAAGGGGTCGATATACCTGGGACTTAGGTTCCCTTTCTTTCTGAATATCATACCACTCTACCATGGATATATGCATAGGAATACCATATCACAAACCTTAAACTTTAAGTCTCATCGACGATTGTCATCATAGCACTTTTATCGACTTTGGGCTGCTGTGATGTGCTGGTGAATGGGTTTCACCTTCTCTACCATTTCTTTGACAATTTTAGGTCCTAACAGCTTATGTTCGGTTACAGCATCCTACAATTCTTGTGTTATACACATTTTTAAATAAATTTCTTCATATAGAGCTAGTTGGACTCTCAAGTGGAAACTATTATTTTAGGAGAATTCAACCAGTGGAAGATGTTGGTCCCATCATCCTTTGGATTCCATAGAATATTCTCCCAATATGCCTTCTAGTGTCTGAATAGTCCTCTCAGATAGACAATCAGTTTTAGGATGACATGCTGTACTGAAGTCTATCTCAATTATTAGAGTATGTTGGAGACTTTTACAAAAACCTTTATGTGAATATCAGATATTAGTAAGATACAATAGATATTGGTACTCCATGAAACCATACCACTTATTTGATGTATATATGTGCAATTTTATATAGTGAGAAGTCCCCTGGAATTGCGATAAAGGAAATTTTCTTTGTAAGACAATCCATAATAACCTATATATCAATATTTACTTTGGATGTATTTATAAGTAAAGTCCAGGGTGATGTTTTCCCATTTCCATGTTGGTATGAGTAATGGTTTCATCATCCATTTGGACTTTTTTTCTTTCAACCTTCACTTTTTGAAATACCAGGAACTTTTATGTATATTAAATGATATACTTTTTCATATTGTCCAACCAAAAGTTCTCCTAGAGATCTTGATATATCTTTTTGCTCCCTAGATGAATATATAAGTTTGAGCTATGTGAGTCATTCAGAAGATCTTTCTTTATCTCTTGATTTGGTGGTACACATAGTGGTGACCCAAATCTTACAACTCTATCCTCACTGATCTAAAACATGGGGAATTTATAATTTCGGATAGATTCCTCCCTTTTTGTAATTTCCACATCATTTCTTTGAGAATACTTTATTTTCTCTATAAGTGATGGCTGAGAAATAAATTGAGAAAGGATTGACGATGTTCTTTACTTAATGATTACCACGTTCATCCTTTTAAAATATAATAATATTGGATCCTTCTCAATTATCATCATTGATAAAGATGAAGGATCTTTTCTACTTAGAGCATCCACCATTTTATTTTCCTTAACATGATGGTAGTGGATTGAGCAGTCGTAATCCTTGATGATCTCTAACCATCTTCGCTAGTGCATATTAATCTCCTTTTTTGTGAATATATATTTGAAAATCTTATGATAAAAATATATCTCACACTTCTCCCTATAGACATAATTATGATGGATTTAAAACTCAAAGATCACAGTCACAAACTCTAGATCATGCAAATGAATGTTCTTCTCATGAATTTTCAACAACCTTGATGCATAGGCTATCACTTTATAATTTTTCATAAGTACACAACCTAATCCTTTCTTTGAAGCATCGATGCACACCACAAAGAAATCTCCACTTTTCGGGAGTGTGAGTACTAGTGAAGTGATATGCCACTTTATGAGCTCATTAAATCATTCCTCACATTCTTGAGTCAAGAAAAACTTTTCTCCATTCCATTTCATCTTTGTTATTGGGTTTGACAATCATGATAATGTTTTCCTAAATCATTGATAATACTAAGCTAGACTAAGGAAACTACAGATTTCTATTACAGAAGTTGGACTAGGCCACTCTTTGATTTCCTTTTACTTGGAAGGTTCTAAATATATTACTTTACTAGTGATAAAATTCCCCAAGAATGATACTTCCTCCATCAAGAACTCACATTTAATATATTTTTCATATAGTTTCTCCCTTCACAAATTCTTTTGCACAACATTAAAATTCTTCTCATGTTAATCCTTTCTCTTGGAGTATATCAGAATATCATCAATAAATACTCAATTTTTTTTGAGTTAATCTCTAAAGAATATATTGTTTAAATACGTAAAAATGGATGGAGCATTAGTATGGCATCCCACCTTTTTATTACACAACTTTTCAATACATTTAAAAAATAGAGGATCTTTAAAGTCTAGTATCTTAGAAATAAGGATCATAAAACATGAAAAAATTAAAAATATACTAATCCAATTGTGAGGCTTCATCAAATATTCATCCTAAGTATAATTACTTCATCTCATAACCTGGAGACATATATCAAAGGAAAGGGTGAGAAGAAGGCCCAATAAGGAAAGCAAGGGAATCAGTTAACTTGTGAAATCAATAAGAACTTGATAAAAAACATAAAGACATGAAAAATGAAATAACATGCATATAATAATGAAAATAACTTTAAGAATAACTTTAATATGTGTCTAAAACATTTAATTTAGACATTCATGAACATATCAACAAGGTTCATCCCCAAGGTGTCATAAAAATTATCAAGGTTATTCACCAAGGTATCGTGAAACTTGTCATCTCTAGAGATTAAATTCTTTACCAAATGGATTGGAGTGATATCAGGGCACACCCTTAATATGCCTTTATTTTCATGTGATCCCCATATAACATAATCATAAATTTAATAAATAACCGAAAGAGAATAATATAAATGGGTTTCATATCAAAATCATGACGTTTTAAAAGTGCTTAAAAACAAGATCATTAAGTTATTTATAACCCATGGAAAGGGAATAAGGGTTATATGTATGTCAATTATAGAATGAAATATATCAATTTTATGTATTTACAAACACCCATAAAAACTAAATAGGTATAGGTATTCACATAAATAAAACAAGATAATTTCATGAGAGAAAGATAGAGAAATTTTGAGACGAAATTTCTGCAGCATAACGACTCTATAACATTTTTTTAGAAAATAATAAAAAGAATGGGGAAAATGGTATACAATCAATAAATGAATAATTTTTCAGTATAGTTACAGAATAAATTTAAATTAGATCATGGTGTGGAAATTTGAATGACATACCACATGAAAAGGAATCTTGAAAGGAAATAGAAAATGCGTTTTCTTTTACGAAAATTCGATAGCCTAACAACGTCACTTATAAATCAGAAAATAAGTTGGTGAGAGTGGAAAGGGTATCTCATAAATTGTACATAAAATGGACAGTAATAATGATATATAAGAACATAACCTAACACAATAAGATGGAAACAAGAATACATTACATAAAAGAAGTCAAAACTTAAAAGAGGAGGGTGAAAGGTTCCCTTACCTTGAAGAGTAACTTCAAAAGATTGAAGGTTGGGACCTTGGGGGGATTGAGGGAACGTTGGGAGGACTCATTTGGAGGTAAAAGGACCATAGATTTGTTGAAGATGATTTTGTAATGAAAGGAATGATGGAATGGTGTGGTATTTTTTAGCAAAAGTGAGGGAATATATAATTAATTTCCAATGGACTCCTCATCGGTGGTATTTGCAAAACCATGGGCCTGCCCATGGTATTTTCCCATGGTATTTTCCATTTGGTACACCTCATAGAATATCTTACTATTCCCAAGTCTACCAGAATGATTACATCATTAATGATGTCATTAAACACCTGAAACTCAAAACTGTATTCTCACTATTCACTAAAAAACAAAACATTTTATAACAATATTATAAATTCACCCTAAACTAATATCAATGGAATGAATTAAAAAACAATCTCCATTTTATGAAAATAATTTTATAAATATTTTTTATTTAATTTTTAAATTAAATAATTATTTATTCAAAAAAACAACAACTCTAAAAGTTTAACTTGTTTTGTAACACCTTGAAAATTTAATCAAGGTCCCATAAAATTATCACATAACCATAATATAATAAAGTAACAATTTATTATTACATTTTATGAAAATAAATTTTCATTTTAAAATATTAAATTAATTATAAAATTTTAAATAAAATATATTTGACCTAAAAAAATACCAAAACTTATACTATGATTGTTTTTTCACTTTTAAGATATCTACACTATATTTATACAATCATGGGTGAAGTTTCTACTTTTTTGGATGATTTACTATTCATTTCTATTCATAAGGTTAAGTTACTATTCACACTATACAATTCAGTAAAAATCAACTTGATCTTATGAGACTCTAAATTTCATACTGATCACAACTGTAGAAGACCATTTTTGGAAAATCATTTCACATTATTAATTATTTAAAGTTTACATGAATATTTTAAAATACCATTTTTCGCAAATTCATTAATAATATTCATCCTATATTTATCCAGACATTTGAAAATCAAAATTTTTACCATAATAAGAATGGAAATTTTATTCATACAAAGGGATTACAAAAAGCATCTAAGGCCTCATAACGTAACCCCTTGTAACACCTGCATAGGACCAAAGTGTAAGGTGTGCTATAGTGATAGAATCTTGGGGCGGCTCAGACAACATTTCCTGAGTGGTGATTTCTATAATATTGAACTTCTTCCTTAGGCGAATTTAATCAAGCATCACATATTGGATTTTTTCTTGGGATTGGAATAGAGAAAAGCCCAATGATGCTACCTCCCTCCCAAGCTCCGGAAGATGGCCTTGTACGAACTGAGTCTACTGGATGAGGTTATCGACTCTTCTTTATTTTTTAATTAACAATGATCACTTGTATTTATAAAAAATAATCATAATGTTAAGAGTTTAGTTTCCCATGGTCATATTAACCAATAGTCATATAACAGTTGAAACCCAATGGTATCATTTAATTATACTCAATTCATTAATTAAAGGATATAGTTTTGTTGAGTATAAAATAACACACAAATTTAGGAAATAAATATAATTAAAAAGTTATGGTCGTTACATTCTTCCACCCTTATGAAATTTCATACCTAAAATTTTTACTCATACCATAAGAAGAGAAAAGGTGTGGGTACTTCTGCCTCATAGACTCCTTTGGTTCCCACGTGGCTTCTTCAAATTTGTAGTTCCTCCACAACACCTTAAAAAGGTGGGTAGTCTTGTTGTGTAGAACCTTTTCTCTACGATCCAAGATCTCCACTAGCTTTTCCTCATAAGAGAGGTCATGTTTCAGTTGTACCACCTCTAGATTTACTACATGTGAAGGGTCAGGTATGTACTTATTTAAAAGGGATATGTTGAAAACATCATGAACGTGTGCTAGATTTTGAGGGAGTGCAATGCGATAGGCCACTGCTCCTATGCGGACAAGGATTTCATAGGGGCCAGTGTACCTTGGTCTGAAATTCCCTTTTTTAACAAACCTCATGACTATCTTACAAGGTGGAATTTGAAGAAATTCCTTATCACCAACATCAATCTCTGAGTCCCTTCGATGGTTGTCGGCATAGCTCTTTTGCCGACTCTGAGCAGCCTTAATGTGTTGATGTATGGCGTGGACATTTCTTGTTATATCTTGCACAAAATCAGGCCCAATAAGCTTTCTATCACATTCTTCATGCCAAAAATTAGGAGTTCCACATCGCTTCCCATATAGAGTTTCATAGGGTTCCATTTTAAAGCTCGAGTGAAACATGTTTTTGTAAGAGAACTCAACTAAAGGGAGAAGTTGATCCCATCAACCATTAAATTTCATTGAGCATGTTTTCAGCATGTCCTTGAGTGCTTGAATATTAATTTCAAATTTTCCATCAGTTTGGGGGGTGATAGGCTATACTGAAATTCAATTCTATACTCAGAACATGTTGAAGACTTCTCATGAATTTCGATGTGAACCTTGGATCACGATCAGATATGATAGAATGTGGAACTCTATATATCCTTACCACTTTCTCCACATAAATCCGACATGTTGATCAAGAGGGAAATCTTCCTAAATAGAGATAAAATGGGTAGTCTTGGTGAGAGGGTCCGTAATAACCCATATCACATTGTTTTCATTGGAATTTCTCAGATGTCCAGTGATGAATTCCATAGTGATATTGTCCCACTTCCATGCTGGTATGGGTAGTGGTTGAAAAACCCCATTAGGAAGTTGTCACTCTACCTTCACTTGCGGACATACTAGGCACCATGAAGTGTATTCAACAATCTCCCTTTTCATATTATCCCACCAATAATGATCACGAATGTCCCTATACATTTTTGTGCTTCCAGGATGTATAGAGAAAGTAGAGCTATGAGCTTCATCCATCAACTCCTTTATTTATGGAATATATGGAACACATAGTCTTGTATGAAATTCCAGTAAACCTTTTTGATCAATATTGAACTCAGGAAACATCCCATCCTTCATAGCCTCAAACTTATTCTATAACAAAGGATCTTCTTTCTGAGTTTTCATAATCTTATCTAGTAATGAACCTTGAAAATAATTTGGGTTAGGTTTGATGATGTACCTTCCCTTATAATTCCCATTTCCAGTTTTACTGGGTCATTGAACAAAGGATCTCTTTGAATCCTCATAATGGATAGAACAACTGGTTCTTTCCTACTTAATGCATCCGTGACTTTGTTTGCTCTTTTGGGATGATAATTAATTGAAAAATCATAGTATTTAAGATGTTCTAACCATCTACTTTGCCTCATGTTCAATTCATTTAGTGTGGAAATATAATTCAAAATTTAATGGTCTGTGTATATATCACATTTATACCCATAAAGATAGTTCCTCCATATCTTCAGAGCAAATAATGATCGCAACCAGCTCCAGATCAAGCATAGGATAATTCTACACATGAGCCTTCAACTGTCGAGATGCATATGCAATGAATTTTTCATTTTTCCTGAGGACACACCCAATCCCATTCAAAGATGAATCGCTAAAAATAATGAATCCTTCTCCACTTGAGGGTAGATTTAACACGGGTGTAGTAATCAATTTATTCTTCAGTTGTTGGAAACTTTCCTCAGACTCCTTTTTCCAGATGAACTTGATCCCTTTTCATGTTAACATAGTTAATGGATTATAAATTTGTGAAATGTTTTTCACAAACCTCCTATAATATCCTGGTAATCTAAGGAAACTATGAATCTTAGTTATTGATCTAGGATGAGACCACTCCTATACAACTTTTGTCTTTACATGGTCAGCTGTGATTCCTTCATTGGTAACAATGACCCCTAATAAATCAACTTGTTGTAACCAAAATTCACATTTTCAACACTTTTCCAAAAATCCACTCATTCTATAGAGTTTTTAAAACATCCCTTAGATGATCCACATGCCTCTAGCGACTTTTGGAATATGTTAGAATATCATCAATAAAATCTTCCACAAAGTTATCAAGGTAGTCCTTAAAGACTCTATTCATCAAATCCATAAAAATAGAAGGTTCATTTTTCAGTCCAAATGTCATAACAAAAATCTCATAATGCCCATATCTTGATTGAAAGGCAGTTTTTGGAATATCTTCTTTCTTCATCCTCAATTGATGATAACCAGATCAAAGATCAATCTTAGAGAATAATTAATCCCCATGATGTTGGTAAAATAATTTATCAATTCTTGGAAGAGGGTATTTTCTCTTCATTGTGATCCTGTTTAGTTCTTTATAATTAATGCATAGATGCATTGGTCTATCCTTATTCTTCACAAAGAGAACTTGTGCTCCCCCAGGAGACACACTCGGTTGGATAAACCCCTTATCCAAATGATCTTTGAGTTGTTTCTTTAATTCCTCTAGCTCTACATTTTCCACATTATAGGGGGTCTTTGATATCGGATGAGATCCAGGTATGAGTTCTATGGAGAACTCTCCCTTCCTTTCTGGGGGAGGTCTGGGTAACTCCTCAGGAAAAACATCAACATGCTCCTAGATGATGGGAACATTTTCTATCCTTAAAATCACATTTCCTTATTCTTCTTCATCGATAAACTCCACAAATAAGGATATAGGAGGTTATTATAGAAAAATATCAGGTTGAGATATCTCTCCTTGGAAGATAACCATAGGTTTTACATTCAAGAGTACTGATATTTACTTGCTTTTTCATTTGATCTTAGCATTATACATTGAGAGCCAGTCGATCCCTAGTATAATATCAAATTATAGAATGGGAATGACTACTAGATTTGCGATAAGATTGTGCCCACTAAATTAAATACTAGTGTTTCTAAACACTGAAGATGCTTGGATAATCCCACTAGGAGTCTTGACTGATAACTCTACTTTTATAAAATCAGGGGTTGATTTCAAATTATTTGCAAACTTGGAGGAAATAAAGGAATGTGTAGAACCAGAATCTAACAATGTAATTTCTAGATTTGATAGAAAAAGAAGAGTACATGCCCCCACATCATTTATCACTTCAACTTCAGCTGCAGTGATTGAAAAAGTACGACCTTCTTCCCTTGGCCATTGCTGAGGATGATGATGATTCCCCTCCACTACCCTCAAATTTGGATAGTGATTGGAAAAGTTCCCAAGTTGTCCAAAATTATAACATTGGACATCAGGTAGGTCTTGCTCCATATTCCCCTTATCATTAGTGTTGGGAAGTTGAGGCTTCACCTCACTACGATAATTCCGTGTAATATGTAAATCTCTTCCACACTTGTAGAACATCCCACTCCTGAGTAGGAAGTTCCATGAATGCTTCTTCCCACATTTATTACACATGGTAGATTGTACTTTCTAGCCTCCTCTTCCTAGATTGAAGCTCCTCCCTAATCTTGGCTCCATCAATCTCTTATTGTCATTGGATTTATGCGACCACTACATCTCACCAAATTTCAGATCTTCTTTCATTGAACTCCACATGATCTCTTCATAGATGTCATAGTCTTGGTTGGCTAGATTCTTCCGCAGATGAAGTTTCGGTGCACTGAATAATCTTTCAACCTTACCACTAGGATCCATGTCAATGATTGAGGTATAATGGGAATTTCTAGTGAAGTTTATATCATACCTTCCCACAGATTCATTTTCCTTCGGCTTCATCTAGAGAAACTCTTTCTCTATTCTTGTTCTCATGGAACGATGGAAATACTTACTGAAGAAGATCCCTCTAAACTCTTCCCACTACATAGCGTCAACCTCCACTCTTAGCCTCATGTTTTTAATTAGTTCCAAAAACTGATCAGCTTCTCCCTCTAAGTGATAGACAACCAGGTTGACCTTCTCTTGATCTGAACAACAGAGCACAGAAAAGATCTTCTCTATAGAGCTGATTCACTATTCAACAATCAATGGGTCGGTTGATCCACTAAAGGTTGGTGGTCATTGATTCATAAAGGATTAAACATAATTTTATTCCTTTCATGGTGAGATTAGTCTTTTAGCTTGATTAAAGTTATTTCTCATAACTTGAGTCGATTGGTTTGTCATTCACATGAAAGTTTCCTTTCCAGCTTCCATCAGAGGCCTGTCAGCGCATGGTCTATTGCGGTCACCATTTGCACGGTTCCTCCTATTTCCCACCATTTTCTAAAAGAATAAAACCTTAGGTAGAAGATTATTTCATTTACGAATATTTTAAATATATAGGATTTTATGTTTTAAAACATCATGCTTAAACAATTATATTTCTCTATAAATCCTTCATAATGATTCATAAAAAGCTTATGATTAACCAAATATATCCCCCAATAGTGTCAAACCAGGAGTGAAACAAGGCCCATTTTCATGTACCAAGATACCCCAAGTTAAGCCTGAAACTCCTTTTCAGAGTTTTTCACTCGTAGGTACATCTGTTCCAGAGCCACATCCACTTGTTCTTATCCATATAGGGATTTATTTTTTTGGAAACCACTTACTTAATATTTCACCAAAATACCAGGAAGTTTTCCTATATTTAAACTTTTTTATAGGGTTATTCCTAAAGTTATTGATATCCTAATTTCTATAAATAACTAAACTATCCTTTGATACCAACTAAGGCATCCCAACTTTTTATTACATAACTTTTCATTACATTTTACAAATAGAAGATCTTTAAAGTCTAGTGTCTTGAAAATCAGAAACATAAAACATGAAAACATTAAAAAACATCTAACACACTTGTAAGGATTCATCAATGATTCATCCTAATTACAACAACTGAATCTCATAACCTGGAGACAAACATCATAGGAAAGGGGGAGCATAAGGCCTAGTAAGGAATGTTTGGGAATCAATTTACTTGTGAAATCAACAATAACTTGATGAAAAATGTAAATATAGGAGAAATGAAAGTAGAGGAATATAATAATGAAAATAACATTAACAATAACTTTACTAGGTGTCTAAAACATTTAATATAGACATTCATGAACATATCAGTAAGGTTTATCCCCAAGGTTTCATAAAAATTACCAAGGTTATTCACCAAGGAATCATGAAACTTGTCATCTCTAGAGATTAAATTCTTTACCCAATGTATTGGAGCGCTATCAGGGTGCACTATTAATATGTATTTATTTTCATGTGATACAAAAAGATAATAATCATACATTTCATAAATAACCCAAATAAATAAGGTAAATGTGTTTCATATCCAAATCGTGACGTTTTAAAAGTGCTTAAAAACAAGATCATTAAGTCATTTATAACCCATGGAAAGAGAATAAGGGTTATATGTATGTAAATTAACAAATAAAATATATCAATTTTATGTATTAATAAACACCCATGTAAATGAGATAGTTCTGAGTATTCACATAAATAAAACAAGATAATTTCATGAGAGAAAGAGGGAAATTTTGGGATGAAATTTCCGCCCCATAACGACTATATAACATGGTTTTAGAAAATAATAAAAAGAGAAGAGACAAGGGTATCCCATCAATAAATGAATAATTTTTCAGTATGGGTAAATAATAAAATGAAATAAGATCATGGTGTGGACATTTTAATGACATACCACTTGAAAACGAAACTTGAAAGGAAAGAGAAAATGCGATTTCTTTTACGAAAATTTGGCAGCCTAACAACGTCACTTATAATTCAAAAAAAAAAATAAGTTGATGAGTGCAGAAAGTGTCCTTCATCAATTGGACATGAAATGGATAGTAATATGGATATATAATAACATAACCCAACATAATAATATGGAAACTAGAAGACATAACATAAAGGAAGTCATGACTTAAAAGAGGAGAGTGAAAAGTTCCCTTACCTTGAAGAGTAACTTTGAAATCCTGAAGGTTGGGACCTTCGGGGGCTTGAGGACACCTTGGTAGGACTAATTATGAGGTATAAATACCATATCTTTTTTTAAGATGATTTTGGAATTAAAGGAATGAGGGAATGTCTTGGTATTTATAGAAAAAGTGAGGGAATATTTAATTAATTTCAAAGGGATACCTCATCGGAGGTATTTGAAAAACCATGGGCTTGACCATGGTATTCGCCCATGGTATTAGCCACTTGGGACACCTCATATAATAACTTACTATTAAAAAGAAAACCAGAATTATTACATCATGATTACATCATTAATGATGTCATTAAACACCTGAAACTCAAAAATGTATTTTCATTATTCACCGAGATACAAAATATTTTATAAAATTCTCATAAAGTAACCCTAGCCTAATATTGACGTTCTGAATTGAAAAATGAACTCAATTTTATGAAAATAATTTTTTAAATATTTTGAAAATAATTTTTAAATTAAATCATTATTTATTAAAAAATACTCTAAAACTATTACTAGTTTGGTAACACCATGAAAAAGTAAGCATGGTCAGATAAAATTATTTTATAACCATAAGACAATAAAGTAACAATTTATGATTACATTTTATGAAAATAAATTTTCATTTTAAATTATTAAATTAATTATAAAATTGTAAATAAAATATTTATGACTTACTAAAATAACAAAACTTATACTATGATCATTTTTTCACATTTAAGATGTCTAAATTGTATTTATACATCCATGGGTGAAGTTTCTATTTTTTGTTTGATTTACTATTCATTACTATTCATAAGAGTATGCTACTATTCATACTTTACTATTAACTAAAAATCAATTTGATCTTATTAGACTCCAAATTTATTAATGATCACAACTGTAGAAGAACATTTTTTGAAAATAATTTCACATTATTAATTAGTTAAAGTTTACCTAAATATTTTAAAATTCCATTTTTCCAAAAATCATCAATAATATTCATCCTATATTTATCTGAACATTTGAAAATAAAACATTTTACCATAATAAGAAATAAAAATACTATTTTTACCAATGGATTGCAAAAATTATCTAAGGCCTCATTACATAGCCCCTTATAACACCTGCATAGGACCTAAGTGTAAGGTGTGCTATGGTGATAGAATCTTGGGGTGAGTCAGATAACACTTCCTGAGTGGTGATTTCTATCAGCTTGAACATCTCCCTTAGGTGATTTCGGTCATGCTTCACATGTTGGAGTTCGACTTAGACTTGGTCTAGAGAAAATCCTAGTGATGCTACCTCTTTCCCAAGCTCCAATAGATGGTCTTCGTATGAACCATGTATACTGGATGAGGCCATCGACTCATTTTTTGTATTAATTAAGCATGATCACTTGTATTTATAAACAATAATCGTAACGTTAAGATTTTAGTTTCCAACAGTCATATAACAGTTAAAACCCAATGGTCTCATTTAATTATACTCACTTCATTAATTAAAGGATATAGTTTTATTGAGTATAAAATAACACAAAAATTTAGGAAATAAATATTTTTAAAAATTTGGGTCGTTACAATTAGTTTGTCCAAAAGGCATCACGATGAAATCATAGTTTCCACACCTCATTCTAAAGTTAGTCTTGGGAATATCTTCCTTAATCACCTTTAATTGGTGATATCCTGAATGAAGGCCCACCTTAGAGAAATAACTATCCCCATGTAGCTGATTGAACAAGTCATCTATCCATGGAAGGGGATATTTTTTATTTATCATGATTTTTCTGATATCATGATAATAAATGTAGAGGATCATTAATCCATAGTTATTCCTGACAAAGACTATTAGTGCACCCCATGGTGAAGCACCCGAGTGTATAAAACCCTTGTCCAGATTTTCCTATAATTGCTTCTTCATCTCTTCCATATCAGAAATGGACATTCTATAAGGTGTATTTGATATAGGGATAGTTCTTGGAATAAGTTTTATTGAGAACACATCATATCTACCAGGAATAACTCTAGGAAATTTTTCAGGGAATACATCAGTATAATCCCTCACAATGGGGATGTATTCAAGCATGATCATCTCATTTGTCTCAGTAATTTGATCGAGATATGATTTCTCATAAAGAAGTAATAAGCACAATTGAGATGATGATTCTGAAAGAGATTAATCTTTCTCCTTACACTTGTAAATGATTGGAGGATGCTTCAGGATTTGAAGAGTGACATAACTTTCCCAACAGTTGAAGTTGGTTTTTTATAAAGATATCAAATCCATACCCAAAATGGCATCAAACTCCACAAAAGTAAGTAAGACTAGATTTTTTAAGAGGTCCAGTCCAAAAAAATTAATCATGGAGGATTTATGTACATTGGATGCAATAATTTCTCCATTAGTAATTCTCACAGATAACTCAACATTAAAATATTAAGGTGGTGATTGAATAGTTCTACTAAACTTGAAAGATATGAAAGAGTGAATATAACTAGAATCAAATAGTATGTTTAATATTATTGAATGAATAACTAGTACAAGTATCACCATATCACTGTTAATATCCACATAAACAGTAGTGATACCATAAGCGCTTCCTTGTTTCCTTGGATTTTGTTGTTTATTTCCTCATACAACCCTTAACATAGGGCATTGGTTTGAAAAATTACCATGTTCCTTGTAGTTGAAACAATCAACTAATAGTTAAGCATTGATATGAACCTTGATTTCTTCTTTTACATTTGAGGGATTATTCATATAACTTCAGATGTTATTAGCCACATTCCGCATTCTTCCACATTTTAAGCATTTCCTGGTTCCCTTCAGATAGTTCCCAGGATTCTTCATCCCACAATTTTGACACATGGGATATTCAATCTAATTTCAATCATTTGATTTAATTATAGATCCACCCATATTAGACTCCTTTTTTTTTCTTTTTTTCATTGGCCCTATGAGACCATTGAGTGTATCTGATCTCCATTTCATCTATGAGGGCACAATGAACAATCTCCTCATAAGTGTCAAAATCTCTAATCTCCAATGCTTTTTGTAGACTTATCTTTAGTCTGCTAAAAAAGTGATCCGGCTTTCTTTTAGTGTTCATGAAAAAGTAGGAGGCATATCTTACAATACTTGTAATGTTATCTTCACAAGCCCTAATAGATTCATCTTCCTTCTTCTTGAGTCAGAGGAATAGTCTTTCCATCTTGAGAAAGAGGGTTTGAGGAAAATATTTATTGGAAATATTTTTCTTGAATTCCACTAAATCCATGGAATCAATTTACTCCTTGGAATTTTTATTTTTGACCTATTTTCACCACTGATCAGCTTCCCCATCAAAATTATAGACCATAAGCACACATTTCTCTTCTTCTAAGCACAGGAGGACATCGAGTATATTTTCAATGGAGTTAATCCACTATTCTGTGAGGAGGGAATCAGAAGATCTGCTAAACAACGGAGGCCTTTGCATCATGATAGATTCGATGGCAACTTTCTCTCTCTTAGGATAAGGAGGTCATTCCATGTTATTGATGTTATTATTCATAACATAAGCCTATTTATAAAGTAATTTCATAAAGTTTTGAGCCCTCATTTTCATCATATTTGGCATATCATTAGGGTAATCATCACATTTCCTATCACATTGATTTTTCTAACATGTTATCATATTTCCTACCATTAACTAAGAAAAATAAAGTGCAATTGGATGGATTGAATATGTAGCTAATAAGTATAAAAGTAATCTTTAAACATAAAGGGATAAACTCTTAAAGGAAATGTTTATCCTAACTTGTGATTCCCTAGGTTTTAATATAGGTTATTCATAATATGTTTCCTAACATATATTCTTGTGGTCATTTTCTTTGGTCCCTTATTAATGGGGTTTAATGAGCTTATGAATTTACCAAAGCAAGTCCCCCAGGTGTGTCAAACTAGGTGCACAGTAAGGCTCGTTGTCATGTACCAGGTTACCCCAAGTCAGGCCCAAAACACATTGTCAGAATTGTTACACCTAGGTACATTTTTTCCAAAACCACATCCTCTTGTAGTATCCAAATAGAGATATATTTTCTCAATAAACCACTTATGCTACACTAACATAATTTTTTGGGATGTTTTATTATACGTAGTCTTATCCCTAGGGTTCTTAAAAAAGTTCTCTATTCCTTATCTCAAAAAATAACTAAACATTTCATCTAATACCAAATATATACACCCTAATCTTTATAGATATAATTACACAATTTTAAGCATTATTAAATAGAAAATCACAAGCCAATGATCATAAAGTCTTTCGTCTTGGAATAATAGGTACATAAAAATGAAAACATAAAACTAATCAAAACATTTGATTATTTATCATAAATTATGAGACCCTAACTTCCTTTGATCCCTTACACATATATAGGATAATATGGGGATAATATGAACAATGGGATGAGCTAAAAATCCTAGTAAGAGAATAAACATTAAAGTAATTCTTAGTACATGGGTTAGAGGGCATAACATAATGTTATAAAAAGGAATGGAACATGATTAAAAATAAGGAATCATAGCATGAGATCATTGATAGAGCTAATACTTTCCACATTTTTTGTATGAATTTAAATTTTTCTAAGCATCCCAAATTATCAATTTGAGCTTATATGAATCAATTTTGGATTTATGATGTGTTTTGAGCAAAATGGTGAAAACACATAATTCTGGATTTTAGACAGATTTTTACATCAGGGGTATTTTAGTCATTTCATGAAAAATATAAATCCAAATGTTGTGATTAATTTTTCTTTATAATACATATTCTATTTTCTTCAACTTTTTCTTCTGGACCAGGAGCTGATTCGGCCATCTAAAGGGCATAAAAATTCATTGAAGTTGGACATTTTTCCGGGCAGACAGTGTGGACCCCACCACTGTAATAGAACCCAAACACGGCCTACACATATTCAAATGAGGTGTTTCAACCTGGGATAGATCTAGGAAGGATATTTCTGGCTTATAAATAATGTTTTGGGAGTTTTGAAGTCATTAAGGAATCCATTGAACGACATACTTTTAGAGGAACCTTCCTGGAAGCTTCATCCAGAATCAGAAACCGCCAATGAAAAATTCATAACTCATTCCTCCGGTCTCCAAAAGAGATAAAATTTGGATGGTGAACAAAACATATATTTATGAACAACCTTTAATAATGGTTACACTTGTAAAACTTTCATTTAATGGGTCAAGAACACGCAATCCTCCGTGGTCTAGAATTATGCCTATAAAAGGAGGCCCTCACCTCCTTCCAAAATCATCCCATTCTCCATACATTATTTCAAGGCACCAAGGAGGAGATCTCCACCAAGGGAGGCTGGCCACAAATATTCCCCATTTTTTTATTTCCTTTCTTTATTTTTGTTTTAGTTTTCAATTGTAATTTATATTTCTAATAAAATTGATGCATTATTTTAATTTCTGTGTCCACCCGTCCACCCTGTTTACTTATTCATGTTTTATACTTCTATTTTTATTTTATTCTTCTCATATTATCCACTATGACCTCTTACCCAAAAAATTAGGGTTTAACCCGAGACTTGGCCCGGGGGAGGTTTGTGAAAATTTCATTTATTCTGTGCTTAAATTCTGATGTTTTATGAAGTTTGTGATGAGCAAGAGTGATGTGCACGGGTGTGGCGATTGTCCCCCACGAAACTGATCTCAAACTCATTTCTATTATTTTATTAAATATTTCCACCCCTTCAATTGGATACAAGATCTTCATACGATATAGTTGAGCCATTCAGTGGTTGAAATGGCATACGATGGAGCCGGGTCTTGGAAGATGTCACACTCTCGATCGAGGTGTGCCATCAAACCTGATTATAGGAGGAGGTGAAGTTAATATTGCTAAATGCATTCAAGATTTCACACCAATAAATAAAATAATAGTAATTCATGAATGAGATCTCATAATTTAATTATCAAACTTAATTTAAATACCAACAAGGAGAATGATGGAACCCACAGACCAACCCATAAAGGCCAAGTTCTTTCTCAATTAATTGAATTTTTTCATTGCATGTTAGTTTTATCTTTTATTTAAATTAAATTAAATTCCACTCCTAGATTAAATAAAAACAACCAAAAATAATTATTTTAGGTAAATTAGATTTAGTAAGTGAACGATTGAGAAAGCTCCTCAAGTGAGATGACCCTGGTCAGCCACTATCCTACATTTGGAAAATAAATTTGTTTTTTTCCACACCCTATGACAAGAGTGCACCAAAACTAGCACCATTGCTGGGGAGCTAATCGGCTGTTTACTTTAGTTTTTCTATTTCACAATTTTATATAGTTTTCATTATTTAAAAAAAATCTGCAAAAAAATTATTTTTCCATGATACATTCAAATTACAATTATTATGGATGGAATAATTACTCACAGGTGCAGGAAGAAGAAACCGACTACACTGTAGAGGCCCTCCAACGAAGGGATGATGCTCTAATGATAAGGTTCAAATATAAGGAAAGAGTACTTACAACATGGATCTCACTTGAAGATTTCATATCAATGGCCAATGAACTCAAATCTGACATTGAAAGATTCAATGCGAAGAAGAAATTGCCATAGGTCTTTCCTAATTTCACTAAAGAAATCCATTAAGTTGAATCCAAACTCGAGGTGGAGGATCATGACTACCTACCTCCATCTAGTGATAATCAACTCCAAGAGGCACTTTCAAATCAAGAGGAGATTAATGCTGAACCAACACAGGGATTTGAACCTTTCATTGACTTTATCCCTTCTGGTTATTGAATCTGAAATTTATGTCACACCCTTATGTTTTATAGAAGCAGATAGTATTTTCTCTACCTTGGAGAATGAAGAAGAAATTTCACCTGTTGAGGAACACCTGGAGCTCCCTGAAGATATTGATCATCTACTTGAGGAAGTCCATGAATAGATATAAGTGGCTATGCCTGAAGAACCAAATCTACAAGCTTCCTACCTTAAAAGGGAAGATCATAAAATTAATATTTTGAATTTAAATTTTGAATCTCCCTTTGATTATTCCTTTCATGCAACACATCTGAAGAAACCACTAGATTTTGAAGAAGACATTTCATGAGTATCAACTGAAGAGAAGGAGGTTCCGTACTTCATCCTCCCCCACCATGCAAGAGGTATATAATTGTGAAGGGGGAGGATCTGGTGTACTCTATACATGGAATTATCCTCAGCAAGAAAAAATAACTGCAAGCTGGTATGAACAACATGTGGTGGTTATGTCCAAGAAGATCCACTCACCATCAGATTATGGACAACGACTAGTATTTCCCTCTAGAGGCAGTAAAAGATGCCAAGGCCCACTTGGGGGATCATACCAAAATTTATCCTTTATTTGAATTATAGTACATTCATTTTCAATATTAGGAATTTAAATTTCAAATTCAGTATTAGGAACTAGTCTAGCATGCGGCCCACTCCCCCTTATTTTTTTTGAGCATAAATGACATTATCTATGTGCTTAATTCAGTTATTTTATTTTATAGGTTCATGATTTCAGAAAGAAACCCAAAGAATTGGACAAAGAGAACTAAAGCATTATTACAAAATAGAGTTTACATTTTATGATTATCTCTGAAACTCCTTATATTTTTTGTTCCAAGACACGATTTGACATTTAAAGATAAGAATTGCATACCCACACTTGAATTAATGCTTAACCAGACTTATCTAAGAGACATATGTTTCTTAGGAATCCAGTGATGCCATGTTTTATATTTCAATGTTAATGAGATTGAAATAGTAAAATGGAAAATTGAATGTTAAGTAAAGCATGGATATTGAAATGATAACTCATAATTTAAGGGAATTAGATGATTTATGTAAATGAAATTACCCTACCATTTTTCATACTTTGGATTTCTGAAATTCATGTGAATTAATTTTTTATTATTGATCATGCCTTGATTGATTGTCCAATACCATATGTCTCATTCCCGAGAGGATTTCTAGACCATGTGCTTCTTATTTATTCTTGAGCATATTTCTTGAGAGATCTTGAGATATTTCACCAATCAGAACATTAATTTGAACTTGTTGAAGCTATGACTTTGAAAAAACATATTTAAAATTATTGAGGCACCTTCCGAAAATCTCTTATCCTTAAATACCACCTTTACATCAATCCTTCTTTTAGACAATAGAGACCATGAATTACCTTTATAGGGATGATCCATGTTTCAAGCCCTTTTTATTCACTCCTACGGTACTCTTGGTATTTTCTTGGTATTTTAATGATGAAGTGTGCGGGGTAAATGGATTCATGTTGGAAGGGATGATTTACATTGTAAGGAAAAAAAGTGTGTGGATTTTAATTTGGGAATTGTAAAATGTTTTGTAATCATTCATTATACTCTATTGTTTTTCCCCTCTTGAAAAAAATGAAAATGACAAAATCAATAAAAGAAAAAAAAGGAAAAAAAGGGTTGTGATTTGGGAGAATCCAAAATCACAATTTTCTAGAACTACGATCTTCAAATCGTATGTGGTTAGGTGATGGATTTGAGGTTTCTTCTAATCATAACTTTCGAAAAAAATACAAAATATAAAATTAAAAAACATCAAGAGGGTGCATTAATCATTCATTAGGCTTTACTTTGAGCATGACCTGACTTTGAGTTTTTGTGGAAGTTGGTGTTGGTACATTAAAGGGGAGAATTTAATTACACTTTTCGATATCATTCATTATGATTAAGAGATAAACCTCCTCCTTGAGCCTTAATTTTTAAAACATAAAATCCTACCAACCTTAAGCTTTAGAGTCATTTGAACCTCTATTGAAAAGTCCTCATGATTTTATATGCCTTTTGTCTTTACAAAGTGGAGAAAGTAGTTCTTTTACAAGATTATAGATTAGGTGGATGATATCATGATATGAGAATAACTCTATTTTAATTGTATCATGAGTGAGGAGAGAAAAGTATCAAAATTGAGGTAAATCATGACTTGACATGTTTAATAATAATGAATCAAGGAGCTTGAATGAATAAATGGAGAAGTTACATCAATTTCAAAATGGTAAAAGTAAAATACATGATTTAATTGTTTCTTTGAAAAATGGGAAATTAAATTTATAATTTATTTGTATTTTTTAATGTTTGATTTGACATTGAAAATTGTTAAATTTAATTAATTTGGAATTTGAATATTGGTAACATTGGTGTCCTCTGAATTCCATGTTGAGATTTTATGCTTGAGGACAAGCATAGTTTAAGTGTGGGGGAATTGATAGACCTAATATTTTCGACATTTTTTTATTCATTTAAATTGTTTTAAGCATCCCAAATAATCAATTTGAGCTTATATTAATCAATTTTTGATTAATGATGTGTTTTGAGAAAAATGGTGAAAAACAAATAATTCAAGATTTTAGACAGATTTTTACATCAAGGGTATTTTAGTCTTTTCATGAATCATATAAATCCAAATTTTGTGATTAATTTTTTTTAAATCATGATTTTATTTTCTTCAACTTTGTCTTCTAGACCAGAAGCTTATTCGGCCATCTAAAGGGCCTAAAAATTCACTGACTTTAGAAATTGTTCCAGGTGGACTGCGTGGATCCCACCACTATAACAGAAACCAAACTCGGCCTACACATATTAAAATGATGTGTTTCTACCTGGGATAGAACTATGATGGATTTGGCTGGATCTAAAATAAAATTTTTAGAGTTTTTAAGTAATTAAGGCAGTCGTTGAATGACATAATTTTGGAGAAACTTTCCTCGAAGCTTTGTCCAGAATCTAAAATAGATAATGAAAAATTCATAACTCTTGGATCCGGCTTCCAAAAGACCTTAAATTTGGAGGGTGAAAGGAAAAAATATTTATGAACAACATTGAAGTAGGGGTCCATGCGTGAAACTATCATTTAATGGGTCAAGAATGTGAAATCTTTCGGGGTCCATAATTCTGCATATAAAAGGAGGCCTTTACCTCCTTCCATAATCATCCCATTCTCCATCCATTCCTTCAAGGCACCAAGAAGGAGATATCCAATGAGGGAGTCTAGCCAAAAATATTCCCCATTTCATTTTTTAATTTTTTTCTTTTCTTTGTTTTTGTTTTATTTTTCAATTGTAATTTATATTTCTAATAAAATTCATGCATTATTTTTATTCCCATGTCCACCCATCCACCCTATTTTCTTCTTCATATTTTCTTATTCTTTTCTTCTTGAAAAATGGGGGGTTAACCCGAGACTTGGAACGAGGGAGGTATGTGGAAATTTCATTTATTCTGTGCTTAAATTCCGATGTTTTATTATGTTTGTGATGAGAAAGAGTGATGTGCACGGGTGTGGCGATCGTCCACCATGACACTGATCTCAAACTAATTTCTATTCTTTTATTAAATATTTCCTTCCCTTATACGTGATACAAGCTCATCATACGATGGAGTTGAGCCATTCAATGGTTGAAATGACATACGATGGAGTCAGGTCTTGGAAGATGTCACACTCTCGATCGAGGTGTGCCATCAACATGTATTATAGGGGGAGGTGAAGTTAAGATTTCTAAATGAATTAAATATTTCAAATCAATAAATAATTGAATATTAATTCATGAATTAGATATCATAATTTAATTATGAAACTTAATTTAAATACTCACAAGGAGAATGATGGAACCCACAGACCAACCCATAAAGGCCATGTTATTTCTCAATTAATTCTATTTTTTATTGCATTTTAGTTTTATCTTTTATTTAAATTAAATGGATTTCCATTCCTAGATTAAATAAAAACAACCCAAAATAATTATTTTAGTTAAATTCAATTAAGTAACTGAACGATTGAGAAAGCTCCTCAAATGAGACGACCCTGGTCAGCCACTATGCCACATTAGGAAAATAAATTTGGTTTTTCCATGCCCTACAACAGGAATGCACCAATAATAAAATCATGTATTCATAGTAATGTGGTAGTAACATTAAACATGAATTTATATTGATTGAAAGATCTTTGTACATAGACGAGCACAAGTCAAGCCTCGTTGCACATAAAAGAGCACGAGTCAAGGGTAACCACCAGTACCATTGCACCTAAAGTCTCATGAGACTAAACATTAGAAAATGTGTTGTAGAACTATTTGGGAACAGCCTTAATAACATGTTCAAGAATATTCTTTAAACATAAATAATCATACATATGTAATCAAACATAAACATAAGGGTTACCCTTGTAAAGAATTTGGTATCATAATCATGTCAAATGCATAATAAATGGATGGATCATAAAAAATTACATGAAAGAATGGAATTAAATCAAACATGGACATTCATAAAATAATATAGGTACATATCATGATAAGAGATGTTATACTGAAGTGAAAATATTGTATAGGAATCTTTAGAAATAAATTCTTTTTGTACAGTTTAAGGGAAAACATTCAAGATTATTTAAAATGGAAAAGGAATAATTGTTTGTATAAAAACAAAATTGAACCAAGGTATTTTTTCAAGATAAAATGATGGATTTTATAAAAATAATGGTTTCTTAGAATATATTATGAAGGAAATTGAAAATGGGTAAGAATTTGGGATGTCCCCTTAAATCAGCCTTGTTTATGAGGGGGAATTGAGTAGGGAACCTTTTGAAAACATGTATATCCCAAAAATGAAGGATGAAAGGATATTTATAAATTAGTTTGAAACATATAAAATGTCACAACCCATCCCTCAGAACCTGTGTCATGACTACCCTAATCCCGCCTTCCATAGGTCAGGGTTTGGCAACTAGAATCGGAAAGACATATCCCAAAAAGAGAAGAAATTTCCTTTAAACCTATACACACATAGACTAGGTACACAAAAAAAGAAAACTACAAAGTAGAACTCATGATAGTTTAAGTTTGAACTGAAAGTAAAAAGGGCCAGTATACAAACCCAACTAAGAATAAAGTACAAAAGAAATAAAAAAAAAATGCTTCTAAGGTCGTCCACCTAGGCTCCTACCTGAATGGTAGGTACGACTTGTCTTCTGTCATCATCGCCGCTCCCCACATTTATCAATAACCTCTAAGAACCGTCTATCCCAGTCTCTCTAAGTCTTAGTCAGCTATCAATCTTCTGCACAAGAAATAAAAAGGTGTGGGTGAAGCCCATGCTTGGGTGAGTATAACAATACCCAATAGGGACCCCGAGACATCTGAAGGTCTACCAGAATTCCACAAAAGGAAAACCATAGTTCATGATATCAACTAAAAAGAATAAGGTAAAATATAGCTCACACCAGGTATACAACTTATAGAACAAAAATAAATATGATTATTCTTGAGCTAGATTATTTTATTTTTTTGAGAGGTTCTATTGTCAATCCATGAAGGGTCATTGTACTACTGATCCACAAAGGGTCCCTCTACTACTAATCCATAGAGGGTCACACTACAATTGATCTATGGAGGGCCGATCTCATGCCAATCCACAGAGGGTATATCTATTACTGATCCAGAGAGGTTCACACTGCTATCGATCCAGGGAGGGTCACTCAAATTCCAATCCATGGTGGGTCGCTCTTCACTTGACAACCTGCTACAGGATTCCCGCAGTTGGTGCTCTTGAGTTCTTGAGATTCTGGTCCTCATACCCTCGGTCAAACCTCAACTGAAATGAAGTCCCATGAAGAAGTAACCCAAATGACTGTCTTGTCGTATGGGTTCTAATGTGGCAGACTATGCGTCAATCAGATTCCTGGTCTGTAAGATATATGCAAAAAGGAATAAAGGACATAGTTGGATTCAAGTCCGATCCAACCTGGCTGTAATACAACTTCTTGCAAAAAGGAATAAAGGGCCCAGTTGGATTCAAGTCCGATCCAACCAGGCTATAATCCAACTTCTCCCAAAACTCAAGTAGAGTATCTCAAAAGGACAGCTTCATCACAAGGGTTCTCCCGTAGTAGACAACACGTCAATTGGACACCCGATTTGCAAGTTACATTAGATTTAGTGAAACAGGGCTGGTCGGGCCTGGGTCCAGTAGGGGTCTGGCCCGGCCGATGGGTCCAACCCATCTAGGAAAACAAGCCCACAAGTGGGTTAGTTTTGTTGGACTAGAAGCAATGCGTCCAGTTCTTCCAGTTGGCGACGCCAGCAGGGCACCACCCCTCCTTCCATAATGGATGGCTGGAGCTGGCCGTTTGCATCCAACCGAGCATCCCGAGTGGGCCTCTCCTCTCCCATGCTGCACAGAAACACCACATATCCACCTGAGATATCCCAGATGACCGCATCTATTGCCACCATGACGCTTGCAGGCACCGCTGTCTCCATGCGGCTAATGCAGGCTAACCACCGCCGCCGATCGCAGACACCGCCACGCCGGTGGTGCCGTGCTGGCAAGTGCTTCTTTGGGCCATCAAAGATGATACAATGGTTAGTTCTAATTAACATCTATGCCTATGGGCCTCCCAAGTCTCCTACTTTACTATGAATCCCACAGGATCACCCTGAAGCCATGTTTCTTGGTCTCCCACAAAGAACGCACAAAACTCAAGGATAAAGGAGGGTCCGGGACTTGTTCAGATTGGCTCGCACCCTCCACGTTAGCATTTTATCATAGGGGTGGAATAATAATCATTATAATTTTAAGAAAAACCCTTAAGTGTAACCCTGCAACAAATTGCCACAACAAATAATGAATCGAAGATCAACCTATTTGTTAGTTGATCTGTGTTCTTCATATTATTCAAGAATAGGGAAAATGGGAAATAAAACATATAAAACAATTAAAACCCCTACATGGATTTAGTGGAATCCATTAGAGACAAATGAAGGAATCTGAATTTGAAGTTGTTTGTCAATGATTGATTCGACTTCTCCAACAGTCGTCGATCGATCACCATTTTTCGTTGGAGGGTGATGTCGTTGGCATTTCGTCAGAGCTTCCTCTAGTGGTTTTTGAATTTTCTTGGCAACCGTTTGACTAATAAAAGGATTAATTCACATTTTGTGTTTGTTAATATGGTTTGTTAATGAATCTTAATTAATGAACCTATTAAACAAATGAGCAATGCAGTTACAAAAATAAATTAACAGGTTATTAAATTAATCTTATTAAATGAAAGTCATTACACTCTATCCCACCAAACATGGCTCAAAGGTTGGAAAAAAATAAAAATAACTCAGGGTTATTTTATTATTTCTACTAAATGTATAATTTCTTTTTTCAAACCTTTATGGTCGAAGTAAAGCTTTTCCTAAGAAAGTCTCTGCTCTAGAAATTCAATGGTCCCCTCAGTTTTTCAATTTTAGCACCAGTTCAAAAGATATAAAGACACACTCTCACATTTACTAAATGTACCTTAAAAAGAGTTAAAAATTCCATTCTGGGATCTTTGGTCCTTAGAGTCTTGTGTCGTCTATTTTCGTGGCCTCTTAATAATTCCATAAAATTAAAAAAAATTATACATAATTTATGGGTCTTTACATTCTCCCCAACTTAGGGATTTACATCCTAGAAAGCCACAAAAAAATATAAGGAAACAAATGGAGGTACTGATCATGAATATGAGCCTCCCGCTCCCATGTGCTCTCCATGAGGTTCACGTGCTGCCACTGAACTCACTCTAGAGGAATTGACTACCACCGTAGGACCCGCTCCTGTCAATCCCCTATCTCCACCAAGAACTCCACGAATGTCACCCCATCTTCAATGTCAAGATCGCCCTAATCAATGACATACGATTGGTCATGCATGTATTTCCTCATCTGCGACACATGGAAAACATTATACACCCGTTGCATCTATGTGGGAAGAGCTGGGAAGTATGCCACCTCACCAACTCTGTTGAGAACCTGGAAAGGTATGATGAACCTCAGAGATAGCTTGACACCTCAATCAAATATTCACAATCCTCATCATGGTGAGACCTATAGGAAGACATTATCTCTCTTTTTTAACTCAAATGGTCTCCGTCTCCTATTTTCATAAGACTTATTCCTACTCTATGTAGTATTCATCCTCTCCTAGATGATGTGCCCCTTCTCATTGGTAGCCCACACCAACTCTGGACCCATAAGTGCTAACTCACCTGGGTCTGCCCAGTATAGAGGTGATCTACATGGTCGCCCATAAAAGGCCTCAAACAATGCCATGCTGATGGTGGAGTGATATCTTTTGTTGTATGTGAACCCCACTAGTGTCAAGTGTTCCTCCTAACAGTAGGAAACATCAAGGACACAAGAAAGAAGCATGTCCTCAAGTTTCTGTATGGTCTGATATGTCTGACCATCTATCTGAGGGTGAAAGGCGGTGCTCAAGCGTAGGTGAGTCCTGAATGTCTCCAGTAAAATATTACACAACCGAGATGTAAAACAAGCATCATGATCTGAAATGATCATCGATGGTACCCTGGGAAGTTGAACTATCTCATGGACATAAAGTCATCCCAATACCTCAAATGAGCAATGATAACAGATGGGTAGAAAATCAGATGACTTGGTGAGTCGGTCAATGATCACCTAGATAAAATCATGGCCCCTAGATGCATGTGGTTACCCTATCACAAAGTCCATTGAGATACCATACCATTTCCACTCTGGTCCCTTGAGTGGCTAAGTCAAGACTACTGGAACCCAGTGCTTGACCTTCACTTGCAGAAAAGTGAGGCACTATGAAATGAACTCTGCCAAAACATTCTTTATCCCTGGCCACCAGTATTAGTGTCGGAGGACCTGGTACATATTTTCTACTCCAAGATGTACCACCAAAAGGGATGTATGGAACTCTCGAAAAACCTCCTCCTGATACATCACTAGTACCATGGTGCGTCCTCTGAGAAGAATGATGAGCTCCCCACCTATCAAAAATCCATTTGGAACCTGTACTAAGGACATCTGAGCACGCCGGGCCTTGTAGTGAACGTCCCCATGTATTGCCTCCCGAATTTGGTGAAGGAGTGGGGGGAGTGGCAGTCATAGAATGGATGTAAGGTTCTCCATCACTATCCACAAAGGATATCTGCAATGGGGCTAGGTGCTCTATTGCTTCACTCAACAACTGTAAACCCGAACTCTTACTGAGTGCATCTACTACTATGTTCCCCTTACCATGAGTGTAGACTATTTCAAAGTCATATTCTTGGAGGAACTCCAACCATCACCATTGTCTTAGGTTCAGGTCCTTCTGTGAGAAGATAGACCTGAGACTCTTGTGATCAGAGTAGATAGTAAACCATTCACACATGAAGTAGTGCCTCCACATCTTCAACTCAAAGACCACTATTTCTAACTCTAGGTCATGGGTCATGTAGTTCTGCTCTTGTTGGCTCAGCTTTCATGGGTTTTAGGGGATCACTACTTGATCCTGCATTAGGAAACATCCCAATCAAGTACTTGATGCATCACCGTAGACTACATACCCCATTCCCTATTCTAGTAGCCTCTAAATGGGGGCACTCATTAGTCTCTGCCTCAGCTCCTGGAAACTCTGCTGTAATCTCTTCATCCATACAAAGGATTTTAAGTATTTTTCAATGCTGAGAACAGTTCTGAAACTATGGAAAAGCCGGGTACAAATCTTCGGTAGTACCCATCCAATCTTAGGAAACTCCGCACCTCAATTACAATCCTAGGTAGCTCCCAAGAAAGAACTACCTCTAACTTTTTCGGATCCACTGCAAATCTGGAATTTGAGATAACATGTCCCAGATAGTGTATTTCCCGTATCCAGAACTGGTACTTTGAGAGATTTCCACAAAGAGAGTTCTTCTAGAGTGTATCAAGGACTATCGACAGATGTGTGGCATGCTCCACCTATGATGCCGAGTACACTATGATGTCATTAATGAAAAATACCATGAAGCGATTAGGTAAGGATGGAAGATACTATTCATGAATCCCAATAACACTACTACAACATTGGTCATGCCGAAAGGGATCACCATGATCTCATTGTGGCCATAACAACATCTAAAGGCTGTATTCAGTACGTACTCATCCCATAACTTGAGTTGATGATAGCTTGATCTGAGGTCTATCTTCAAAAATCTGCACGCTCCCTTCAATTGGTCAAAGAGATCATAAATCATTGGAAAAGGATACTTGTTCCTCACAGTCACCTATTTCAGGCACCGATAGTCCATGCAAAGCCTCAAACTCCCATATTCCTTCTTGGAGACAAAAATCATGGCTGCCCGTGGAGAGACACTGGGTTTTATGAACCCCTTCCTCTGCAATTACTCCAACTATACCCTCAACTCACAAAGCTCAAATGGAGACATAAAAGATGCTGGAATAGATATTGGTGTTATCTCAGGTTACAAGTGGATGTATAAGTCTACATATCTGCAAAAAGGAAGTCATAGAACATCCTTAGGAAAGACATCAGAATACTGGTCCACCACAATAGGATAGCTCAGACTCATCTTGTCCACTATACCAAAGGTGTGGCTAGCCAACTGATGAGTGATTGGCTGCACCCTCCTCTGTGAAAGTCCATCCTATGAAGAAAATGCTTCCTTCTCATCGGTGATGGAAAAATTTGTTCCATATTCATATACATACCAAACTTTTCACCTAAAATAGTCGATCTGAGCATGGACCATGGATAACCAGTCCATACCCTAGATGGCATCGTAAAGCCTCGACACTAATACTAGGAGATCCCATTTGAAGCACCTACCTCTTTGAGTATTCCCACCTATGAAACTCATATGTAATCACCAAATCCTCTCTTTTAGGAGTCTCTAATAATAAGAGTCAAGCAAAAAACTCCACTAGAATTTCTGAGCTCTAAACGAGAGTCGTGGCAATAAAAGAGTGGCAGAAACTTATGTCTATAAGAACTACAGATAGGGTGGAATAGACATAGATCGTACCACGAATCATATCTGGAGGACCGTGGTCATAAGCCTATACTACCTGAAGCTGAGATAATCCATTCCCACCTACTCTCTAAGGTCAGGGTGGACCACCCGGGGGTGGTGGCAGTAGTACCTCAAACCATCGCCCCCCGCCTGCTGTATGTCCTGCTCCTCTACCACATCCTCCACCATGCGGACCTCCATGATCAAATATCTGCCTCTGCCTCAGTGGTCCTTCGACCGTCAGGCGATCATCAGTACGAAGAGTCAGGAAATCGCGAGCTATGTGACCCTGCCCGCCACACGAGTAGCACAATCTTCTCCTCTGATGACCACCTTTTCCTTGTGATCTCCAAACCTCTGAACCTATATCTTGGGGTCGTCCTCCAGATGGTCTAGTCCACTTGGCCCTCTATGTCATCTGCCTACTACCTGCTACAGATGCATTGACTGACTGTCTACTAGTGGTGGTTCTCTCTTCCAGTGGCTGCTCAGCTAGGAATCTCTCCACCAATAGTTCTCTCTCTAGTACTCTAGCCGGTGTCGGAATGTTGAGCGATATCATCAATGATCTAATATCCCACCAAAGTTCCTTCTCAAAGGTATGAGCCCTTAATAAAGGGCCCCGTACCATGTCGGTGGAGTAGAGAGAGAGTTTAGTGAACCTCTCTATGTACTAGGCCACTATGAAGCTACCATGATGTAAGTGTAGTATCTCTTGAATATGCATAGAGCATAGATTCACTGGTAGGAAATCCACCCTAAAGAGGATATCATAGTAAAACCAGGGAATAATCCTCTCCTCATGTGTCTAGAGCATCATGATCCACCATATCCCTATTTTTCTCTAAAAGAGACTAGTATATAAGATCACCATCTTCTCTACTAGTGTCTTGACCAAGAGGAAAACTCATGTTACAACCTCCAGCTAGTCCTCACCTACCATTGGATCTGTCTCACCTCAAAACCTCAGTGGCCTCTATATTTGGAACTCATGAAACACACTCAGTTGGTGAGCATGGTCTGCTGATAGGACTGGTAAAAATTGCTTCCATATAGGTGGTGGTGCATCTAGTACACCACCCGAAGGTGCTGTCACTGTAAGAGGGCCCTACACTAACACCTCATCACTCGGTGGGCCATCATCTTGATATCTCACCAGAATCCTAGATGGATGTCTATACGGCAGTATTCTGTAAATAAATAGACGCGCCACGGTTAATAAGTTATACCTGGTGATATGACTCAAAATATATCCAAAGAAAAACATTTTCAAAACACACAAAACAATGTTTTTGTGTATCAAGTCAGAAATCAGAACTTAGGGTCATGGTCTATGGATACGTTTGCCATCACACTAACATTAGACTATCTGAACAATAATCCGTACTCAATAAACGTAACACTATTGCTCCCATGAAAACACAGACTCATAGTTCTTCTAGTAGAACCAACCTCCCTTTGATACCACTTTGTTATGACCTATCCCCCGGGGCCCTTACCGTGACTACCCCAAGCCCACCTTCCATAGGCCAGGGGTTGGAAACTAGCACCGAAAAAACATATCCCAAAAAGGGAAGGCATTTCGTTTAAACCTATACACACACAGACTTGGTACACAAAAAAAGAAAACCACAAAGTAAAAATGCGGATAGTATAAGTGTGAACCGAAAGTAAGAAGGGCCAGTACACATACACAACTAAAATGAAAGTACAGTAAAAAGGAAAAAATGTGCTCTGAAGGTTTTCCACCGAGGATCCTACATGAATGGTTGGTACAACTCATCTTCTATCAGCACTACCACTCCCTAAGTCTATCAATCACCACCAAACACCATCTAGGCATGGTTCCCCAAGTCTTAGTCAAGCTGTCCATCATCTGCACAAGACACAACAAGGTGCGGGTAAAGCCTGTGCAAGGGTGAGTATAACAATACCTAGTAGGGAACTCGAGACCCCCAAAGGTATCCCAAAATTACTTAATGGAAAAACTAAAAAGAATGTTCTCAATAAAAAATCATAAGGTAAGAGATATATCACACCAGTTATACAACTTAGAGAATAAGAATAAAGATGATTAGTCTTGTGCTAGATCATTTTATTTTGGGGAGAGGATCTATTGCCGATCAATGAAGGGTCGTTGTACTGCTAATCCAAAAAGGGTTTCTCTACTGCCAATCCACAGAGGGTCATACTACTGCTGATACATGGAGGGTATCTCTCATGACGATCCATAGAGGGTCACTCTATTTATGATCCATGGAGGGTCGCACTGCTGCTGATCCATAGAGGGTCACTCTCATGTCGATCCACAGAGGGCCGCTCTTCACTTGATAGCTAGACAGATGATTCTCGTACTTGGTGTGCTTGGGTTCCTAATATTTTGGTCCTCATACAATTGGTCATACCTAAATGGCCACAAAGTCCCATTAGGAAATAACCCAAAGGACTTATTTGTCGTAAGGGTTCCAATGCGACCAATGACACGTCAATCAGACGCCCAATCTATAAGAAATAAACAAAAAGGTAAAAAGGTCCTAGTTGGATTCAAGTCTGATCCAAACTGGATTTACTAAAATTTCCTCCAAAAACTCAATTGGACTATATCAAAAGGACCACCTCATCACAAGGGTCCTCACATTGCATACAGTGTGTCAATTGGATGTCCGATTTGCGAGTTATGTAATATTTAGTGAAACAGGGCTGGTCGGGCCTGGGTCCAGTAGGGGTCCGGCCCTTTGGGCCCTCCTGTCTAGCTAGCAGGCCCAACCTAGAAAGTGGGTCGAAACTATCCTAGGATTCCTGACCACCTAGAAAACTTGACCCGTATGTGGGCCTGTTGTGATGGACCAGACACAATGTGTTCGGTTCATCCAGCAGGCGGCGGTGCCCCTCCTTCCGTAACGGCCAGTTGGATTTGACCATTTGCGTCCTTCTGAGCGGCCTGAGTGGGAATCTATCCTCCCATGTGGTGCGCCTGCACCGTATCTCCACTTTTTACGACACCTATAGGAACCAACACCTCTATGCGACTAGCATGGGCCGGTCACTGCCGTCGCGCCGATGGTTCCACGCTGACGGTTCCGCGTCGACGGGTACTTCCACAGCCCACCAAAGATGCTCTTGTGGTCCATTTGCCTTCCTATCTATGCCTATGGGCCTCTTGGGTCACCACCTTCCCTGAGAATCCCACACAATCTCCTTGCCTCCATATTTCTCGGTTGCCCATGAATAATGAACAAAACTCTAGAGCGGTAGGGGTTATCAGCCTTGTTCTGATTGGATCGCGCCCTTCACATTTGCATTTTATCCCAGGGGTGGAGTAATACTCATTATAATATTAAGAAAAACCCCAAAGTGTAACCCTGTGACAAATTCCCACAATAAATAATGAGCCACGAATCAACCCATTGGTCAGTTGATCTGTGTTCTTCATATTATTCAAGAACGGGGAAGAAGGGAAATAAAACACATAAAACAATTAAACCCCCTACCTGGATTTGGTGGAATCTATTGCGGACAAAGGAAGGAATACATATTCAAATTCATTCATCGATGTTCAGTTCGAGTTCACCAACGCTCATCTATCGATCTTCATTCTTCATTGGAGGGTGACTTCATCGGTGTTTCTTCAGAGCTTCCTCCCATGTTTTGTGAATTCTCTTACCAATGGTTTGATCAAAAAAAAGGATTAATCCCCATGCAATGTTATTTAATATGGTTCATTAATGAATATTAATTAATGAACTTATTAAACACATGGGCATTCAAATTACACAAACAAACTAACAAGTTATTAAATGATTCTCATTTAATAACCGTCATTACACTGTTGTCCCGCAAACCGTCTCTCAAAAGATGGAAAATAATAAAATAACTCAAAGAGTTATTTTATTATTTTTCTGAAAAGTCCGAAATTAACCTTTTCATCCAATCCTTTCCATCCAAAGTTAAGATCCGCATAAGCGAATCCTAGAACTGAAAATTCAATGGTATCCTTGGATTCTCAATCTGAGCACCATTTTAAAAGAAAGAAAAACCTGCTCACATGTTTACTAAATCTACCATAAAAAGAGTTTAAAATTGCATTCTGGGATCTCCGGGCCTCAGAATCACGTGTTGTAAATTTTAGTGGTCTCATAATAATTCCATATAATTCAAAAATATTATATGGAATATTTGGGTCTTTACATAAAAAACATTTATAATAATTACATAAAAATAAAAGATAATTTAATTTGGTTAAAAAGCGAGGAAGAATAACCCGAAGGAATAATGGAGGTTCGGGTAGAATCCCTTACCTTATGTCTGAAATTTTTTTGCACTTGATATTAATGCCATGAATAATCAAATTAGATTCATTAACTAATAATTACATAACCATTTATACATGTATTTTATTTATTATAACTTCATTAAGTTCATTTATTTGTTTTTTGATTGGTTAAGAGATTTAATTTCATCATTTGCGAGCGTTGATTTCCATGGTTTTCACGAATGGTTTACTTGTATATATGTAAATAAAATCATGTATAATGTGGATATTTATCCGAAAATTAATTTATAAGTTATTAATTAACTAATAGAATATTAAAATACCATTTTCTAGAAGTTAGGATGATTTATTAGATAAATCATTAATGATAATCATTTCGATTAATTTGGTATGTTTTGATCTCAGTGATCTCATCTTGTTTTATAAATTAATATCATGTGAACATAATGATTCCATAACATTAAATAAGATATAATACATATATTATAATCTTTTTCAACTATAAAAATTGTTTCATGACCAGCATTGAAGATGGAATTGAATGATGAAAGTACAACGTCCATGAAGGTGGTAAATTAGCACCTCACAGACGATGTTTTCATTATTAAAGTAAAAGAGAGTGAAGAAGATACCGATGAAGAATTATTCCATTAACATGGTAAAATTAAATTATAAGTAATATAATAATATTTTTACTCTATTTGGATGAGGGGAGGTGAGGAGAGAATAAAAAGAAAGGAACTTGAAAATAAATTAAAAGAAAATGGAAGAGGGTTTTACCTCTTGATTCCTTCTTCTTGAGAACCTCCTTAGGGGATTGGTTTTAGTTTTTGTTAAAAAAAGGCTCCTAGAAATTAAGGAGATGTTTAAGAAGAGTATTGTGATGAATTTTGGCAAGGTTGAATGCTTGAGGGGTGTGAGGAGAAGAGGTGGTATTTATAGTGGGGGAGAGGGGTGTTTTCTCATTATTTTACTCAATTTTTTTTTATTTTGATCAAGACAAGAATTAGTTTTGATTATTGAGAATAAATATAGTAATTATATCATTTTTTTTTGAACCAGTTGTGCTTATATCATCCACAAATCAATTAATAGTGTATTTAACTTATAATATATATATACCGCAAATTAACATATTTTACTATTCACCAAAAATTCATGTATTGCAGAAAAATCCCAAAACATAACCCTAACCATTTTTCAGTATGTAGAATTAAAAAATAAACTCTATTTTATGAAAATAAGTTTCTAAATATGAGAAATGTAATTTTTTATTAAAATCATAATTAACTTGAAAAAATATTGATTATAAAATTATAACTAATTTTATATGACATTGAAAAAATAACTAAGGTCTCATAAAATTATCATATATTCATAAAAAAATCAAAATATTAATTTATGAATACATTTTATGAAAATAAATTTTCTTTTAAATTATTAAATTAATCATAAAATTGTAATTAAATATTTAGGACTTACAAAAATACCAACACTTAATTAATAATTTTTAAAATATTTGTTTACTTACACTATGATGTAATTATATCATATTGTCACTTATAAGATGATATATTTTATTCATACTTTCATTGGTGAGGTTACTATTCAATTGGCTGGTTTACTATTCATAAGGTTCACATTACTATTCCAACGGTCAAGTGATAATTTCATCTGTATAGGTTTTTTAACATCTAGAAACACTTCTTATTTCCTTCATCCATCATTTATAATGATTGTATCATGTTATATTATGTTTTTATACCATTTGAAATAATTATAAGAAGGTAATTTATATAGATAAAACATTGGGTCATTACACTTCTTCACCAGACACTATCGGTGCCTCAGGTCCCACTATTGGAGGATCATCTCCCACAATGTCCTCCTATTATCCTTTGAAAAAACACTTTCATGGTGGAATACCTCTATAATAAAAAACACACATATTAGGACACATAACCCAACATTAACACATTTACGTAAGATATATTCACAATAATCAATAACATTCATTCCCCCAAAACCCAAGGTGTTATCACTACCCTTAACCATACCTCTTATAGGTATCGGTAAAAAAAGGGTAAACAAATTATAATTATTAACGTTTCTCATTATACTCCCATTTATTCACATATTTCATCATTTTATAGCTTTCATGTTCACTTAATGTACCTTTTTCAATAATGTTTAAACAATGAAGGAAAAAAAATTTCAAATCTAAAAACTTACCCAAAAACCTATTTAACACCATGAATACCTAAAATGATGCATGCATTCCTAAAAAACCTCGAGTTCCTAGAATGATGCATGCATACTGAACACCCATTATATATTGTGCCACAGGTCAAATCATGGAAAATATCAGAAAAAATAATCACGTCACACAACAAGTGCATCACTTGAGGTGAAATACCATTCAACTATAACAACAGAGGTCAATAATAATTATCCAACACTAGGTACTTGGGTTTTCCCCGTACATAGGTTAGTTACTCCCACACACAATCTCACGTCCATGTCCCGACTCGTCCTAGTCTACTACCAACCTTTCCCAAATAGTAATACAAAAGAAAAAAAAGCAAACCTACCTTTGATACCACTTTGTGATGTCTTGACTTGGGTGCCACACACCAGCTCCTAGAGCTGGTTGGCCACATGAGATCAGGTGCTCCTCCCTATATGCTAAATGCTACCAAATAATAATAATGGTCTAATATAGATCATGGATAGATTATACCCTCATTATCAAAGTATCTCAATAAAATAAAATAAATAATAAAAAGCCAAAATATATTACCATAACCATAATAATACCACTATTACATGATGATAAAACTAGAAAACAATATCCAAAAACTAAATTAGTAGATATGTCATGCCAAGTACGTATCATGTGTCAAATTAAAAACCCAAAATAATGTCACTAGAAACTCCCAAGAAGGTCCCAAAACCATGTATAGTTCCAAAATACATGCTACATCCCATATCAGCCATCAAAAATAGGGCTCTTACCATTATCCCATCCGGAAAACAAGAAGACTATTTGGGTACTGATTAGGCAACCCGAGTAGGGTGTGAGTATAACTCAGTAGGCCACCAACAATGTAATATATAACAATATCCATTTGACAACAATGTATGTTGTTGTATATAGAATAAAAATAAAATCAATAATGTAAAAAATGTAAAAAATTCAAATATTCATTATTTAACCATATAAACCCCTGAGTTCTTGAGGACACCCGAACCCTCAATAACTTCTTCGGCCCGTGTCAAAGTCTAAACTATCTCCAAGTGATATTACATATCACAATACCATGGTTAAAATTTATTATATCAATTAAATTCACATTACAACTAATTGGAACCATAATCCAATGCCAATATTCTGGGCCTAGATTTCCATGTCAATCACCCCATGAGTATATGTTCCATCAGTCCCTGTCTCACATCCCGTTTGTTAATCAATCAAATATATGTATTTGTTGAATCATTCAATTCCCTACACTTGAATGTTAGTGAATCAAATATGGGTATTTGGAGCCCCATTCCATGTCCCACACTCGTATATCAATCAGTCAAACATATATCACATCAATCAAGGTTAATAAAAAATTACCCATTTATCAACATTTAACAACATGGTACCAACTCAGTCGTCAAAAAATAATGGTTCAACACTATAATCACATATAATAACATGATAAATTCACCATTAAATCATTTTTCATTAGATAAAACATATAACTTAGTAACCATTTATAGTTAATCCAACCATCATAATTCTCATTGGAAATTAATTCATAATCCCATTAGTTGACCAATTACATAATCCCAATATCTTATCAATTCCACAATCACAACATTCCATTAATTAATTAACCAATTAATTAATCCAAATCCACTAATTATAATTTCCCAGATTTAACCCAATTCATTATCACATGGAAATTCAATTAAATGAATTGGGTATTCAAATCAACTACCCAATCATGGTAATTAAAATCTCAAAATTACATACTCGTAATTAAATAATGATTAAGGGCATGTAATTTATGCCACCTACCTCAAAATAATTGATGAGAAGTCACCCAATGGAAATCACCCAAATTGAAATGGAATGATCAAACCCACAATCAAGAATGAAATCTTGAATAAATTCATAGATATAAGATCAAATATAACAATAGTAACCAGATCCTAGATCCAGACCCTTGAAAATGGTGGATAAACATTTCTATTTATCTAGAAATAGGAGAGGGAGAGAGAGAAACCTAACTGGGAAGAGACCACATACCCAGAGAGGTGGATATCAATCAATCTGACCCTCAATTCATAACGAATGGTGTTCAAGAGCCCTAAGAATTCATCTATAAGCCTCAAAAAATGAGAGGAATGAGTTATGGTTGAGTTTGGTTGACTTTGGATGATGTCTAGAGTGTTGGGTAATTTTTAATATAATATTCTGAGGTTTAATTTTCTGCACATATGATTTCGTATATAGGGTATGTAGTTTGACCTAACTATGTGCCTAACTGTGCACCTAACCTAGAGGTGTTTCACGATTGGACAAACTGTGCACTAGCCATATGAATCCCCTCTATTTGGGTTCACATAGTTTTATAGACTAGGCATATGGTTTGGAAAAACATTACACCAACTATACATTTCCCCACATCCTTCCAAATTCTATAATTCACTAAAAAACTCTCCAAGGTAAAACCCCAACAATATATACTCAAAACAAGGAAAGATATTACCTGAAAATGAGCTCAAAATATCTCTATAAGAGGCCAGTATCTTACACATTAAAACATATCTCAATTGAATAAAAATTAAAATAAGGGTTTTAATAATTGAAAAAATAGAAATACCATAAAAAATTCTTTAACAAATTCTTTAGGAAAAATAGATTTTTTAGTTTGAAAATTACCTTTAAAAACTCAAAATTTCCAAAATAATTTGGAAAATATTTTCTTCGAAAATAATCCTGGGAAATTTTAAAGGAATATTCAAAACATTCGGTGGTCACGATGGTAGGAAATTTAATTCATTACATAAAAGTTAAAAAAATATTCTCTACACACATTTGTATGAAAATTCAAAAAGTACCTCAGTCATAAAATGACACGATGATTATTTTTTAACACATTTTGTAAAATTTAAACATGGTAAAAATATATTTAATTTATTATTGAAAAATACTGAAAATATGCTTTAAGTATGAAAAGAGAAGAAAAACATTCCCAGCTAAGTAGAAATATCAAATAATTCCCCTAGTAGAGACTTTTACATAAATAATCGAAAATAGTGATGAGATTGTGAAATAAAACATTACCTCTAAATAAGCATCCTTCATATATGTACATACACATTATATAATAAATATCGATTTATCATACATATATGAAATAACCTTAATGATATATATCATACCATATATGATTTACTTATAAATCATTTATTAACAATCCTTTATTAAATCTCTATACCAGGTGGTAACTACTTTTTTTTTCATGCTTGTTTTGGTTTAGTAGTTTTTGTACCTATTGGTCAGAGTATATTACTCAAGAGGAGGGTGAATTGAGTATCTATTAAAAATTTTTGTTTGAAAATCTTTCTTAAAAAGTTTCCCCGATAAAAATAAATACAGCCCAGTTAATCAAAGTAATAGGATTATGAAATTTTTACAGTTCAAATAAATTATTAGAAGATTGATTAATTCTTAGTAATCATAATATCAGTTATTAACATTACTTTTGAAGCTATTTTAACAAGGAAAATAAATTATAACTTATTTCCAAGATTAAATATCAAAGAAAGTTTAGTGAATTTTGAATTATACAGTAAAACAGAGAAAACTAAATTAAACAAAACATCAGATATAAAACAAGTGGTTCCGTATCAAGCCGAGACGTAATCCAATCCATTTGGTGATCACATGCCACCAAGGTGTTTAAATTAATAAACTTGATCCACACCCAAGATCGGGGTAGACAACAATACACATGACTGTCCAGGTCACATGACCTCTTCCATAGTTATTCATGGGTATGAACTATCAGGTCACACAGAGACCTCATCCACACTTATATATGGGAATAAACAAGGGTAAAAAGATATGAGATGAAGGATTTCTTGTATCATTATATTTAATGTAGGAGACAATGTGTGTTTTTATACAGACACACACACACACACACTTCTCGAAAGCTAAAAAGAATAAAAAATAGAGAAAAGATGATGAGATAAGGTTAGAAGTGCTCAGATTGTTAGTCTATGAAGCTCTGTACTTATAGGATGAAGCATATGTAGGAATCTATTCCTTATGTTGAAAACTTAGTATCGCAAGTCAAATAGATCTGGCTCGTGTTCTTTGTGGAGTTGACAGGGTGAATATTTTCTCGACTCTGATCTATGGTAACCCAAATTTTTGGATTTGAGAATTATTCATGTGCTCTTCAGAAGTGTTGAGTTTCATGTGTTAGTTATTTTCTAAAAAATTATCTTTCTTCTTCGTTATTGTGCACACTTGTTTCTCATTCATCTATTTTCATTTCTGGCCATTCAATTTTCTTTATTTTTGGAGTGCATGTGTTAGAGCCGACATGATGCATGTATTCTGCACCTAGTACCTTGTACTGTAAGGTGACATGTCTAAAAATAAAACATTAATTATGCTAGTGCAATTAAAAGAATCAAATATGACCATTATAATTAAATTGGAAAAATGAAAAAACAGATTAATGAACGGTGTCACAGTCAGTCTGGAAATGGTGTCTCCATGAAACGGTGTCTCCATGAAACGGTGTCTCCATGAAATAATGTATTCTTCTTTGCCTTTGAGTGGTGAGATAGTTATTATGGAACAATTGTATAGGGATCAGGAACTGGTAGTATAAATTTGGTGTTAGGATTACAGTGTTTGGTCCTTTACCAAACATCAAACGGTGACTCATCACGAAACTGGTGTCACAAAATTCAATAGATCTGAAGCTGGTTTTAGAGTCTATTCACGGTGTCTATTCATAGTGTCTAGGTCACGATTTCTGGTCACAATGTATGGGTCATAGTGTTTGGTCATGGTGTCTGGGTAACGGTGTCTGGTCACGGTGTCTGGGTCATGGTGTGTGGTCACGATGTTTGGGTCACGATGTCTGGTCTTGGTGTCTGGGTCGTTTCCTAGAAAAAAATAACCGGTGGAAGACTCAAGGTTTCTCAGACTTAGCCAAAATATCTGTATAAAAAATTTAAATAGTGATATCCACATAATGAATTAAACATAATCATTCATAAATGAAATTCAATATAAAATAAAGTAAATAGAGTTTTCACAAAAAAAATGATTTTAGCAATTATGATCTTGGAAAGGTTTATTTAATGTATAAAGAAACCAACCATATGTACACATGATTTGAGATAGACTAAATAAGATTAAAAAGTTTTAGAAGATGTATATGATTTTTGATCATTAAAACATGATTAACACATGAGGAGGCCAACAATCTCCCCCATTTTGATGATCAAAAATCACATGAGTGAGATATCTAGTCTTAGGTAATGTGTATCTCCCTTAGTGTGTAGTTAGAGTGCATGTATCTCCCCCATTTGGGATTATCAAGAAGATTACAAAAGTAAATAAGAGAGTAGATAAGAAGATTTCACAAAGCGTGACGAAGCCAACAATGAGATCAAAAGTATAGGCAAGGGAAGAGGATGATAATGTAGAAAAACCAGGTTTCAAGGGTGAAGTTGCAGGAGACACAACAACAATACTCTATACATGAATATAAGGACTTAAAAGCGTTATGAAGTCAAAAATGATCTCACCACCATACCACATCACTTTCTCAAAGTGATCCTTGTTTTCCATGTACTTTTCCAACAAGGTAGTGAAATTCTTAAGCTTTTGAGATAGTGTTTTGAATGATTGAGTGAACGGAGGGATTTTTAAATTCTCTATAAGGTACTTGAAGTGGTTTGTCATGTCATGCTTCGAGAATATCCAATTGAAGTAGATATACACCTTCTAAGTAATCTCCTCCGGAGCATCATTTTCAATTTTGGAATGAAATCTCACCAAATCAAGAACTCTATCAATGTTCTTCATAACCTCAGATAGAGACTCTTTGTCAAAGCCACTGAGCACAGATAGGAGTTCTTCTTTAGGAACTATTCTGAGTAGATCATTGTCCAAAGAAGGCTGAGATGATTGTCTAGAAGTATTAGAAGCTGTAAAAGCTGAAGTAAGGGACTTTAGTTGATTTAAAATTTTTTGGAGACAACCCTTATACTCATCAGTCAACTTGTTAAGACTAATAACAAGCTCACACATCTCTTTCATAATTTGCTTATTTCTTTAATCCACCTTGTCAACTAAGGAAGTTATATTAGGTTGAATCAGGGAGGATACTTCTTGTGTAATCTTACTACTAATATCACTAATTGGATGAGAAACAGGTTCAGGTCTTGATTTTAGCACTCTCTGTAAATCTTCAACCATGCCTCTGAGAGACTTTACATCACACATAACTGTATGTTCTCAACTATGAATTCGTGAATTTCATGAAGCATCTTGGGATGTATATTCCAAATAATCTTCTCTAACAACAAGGAAACATCTCTTCCACTCAAAATTTTCATTGGAGCAGGTTTAATATTCATGAGATTTTCAACCCCAGCCAATATGGTAGCTTTAAATGTTTTAAAATAATCCTTAGTCACCATGTTTCATGGTTCTTGTGAAGGTTTGGGTATATGAGTCGAGACAGGCACAAGTTCCGTTGCATCTATAACATCAAGAGCAGATAATGGTTTAAATTGAAACATAGTAGACAGATCTATACGTTTAATTGAGGCTTCCAAGTAATCATTCAGATCAAAATAGATAAAAAATTTATACCACATATCTACTAATCTTGAATCAACCAGATTTGGCACTTCAACACTATCTAGATTCAGGTGCTCCTCCCTTTAAACATGTGCATCTTTCTTAGGACTAAGAGATTTAGATACTTGATCTAATTCCAATATTTCATCCTCAATATTTTCACCCATTTCTTATGTAGAAAATTTAAAGACTTGATCCATTCTCTCTTCAGCAGATGGGATAACCTTAGGAAAAACATGTTCTTCTAGGTGTTCCTCAAGAGCAGCTTCATTCTCAAGAGAAAGATTTTCTTCTAAAAGTTCCTATAGAATAGCCTTTTCACTTTCAACAACAACAGATTCATATTTAGAGACAGGTTCTTCCCGATCAATAATATTTTCAGGGACATGTACTTCCTTATCAGTTAAGACTTGAGGAGCAGGTTTACTATCTTCCTCATCCCGAACTATTTTCCCTATATGTACAACAACCTCTTCTTCTTCCTCCTCATAATAATAGTACACGATTTCATCTGGTTCCAAACTAGGATTAGGAATGTCCTTAGGTATTGAAGAGTGCTCAACCGGGTTAAACTTTTCATACACCCTGTCATTATCTTCTATCCATGATTTTCTCCATGGATTCCAAGTGATTTTCATTCTATTGACTATAAAATTTGAAATACAAAATTCACAGTCCTTAATAAATTCTTCATCTAGTCCAACCAACCTTTTTTCATGAAACATAGCTTAGATAAACCTAGAGTAGAACATGGAGGTTGACTTGGATGTTGTCTCGATCAACTCACACATATAGAGGATAACATACTTGCATAGGTTGATCTTGTGTCCATTTTTCTTGATATGTATCAAAAATAAATACTAATACTTGAGTGTAGAAAAATAACCTTTTCTAGGGCCAATCAGATTCTGAGAAAATTTAAAAAGATGTCTGGTTTCACCATGTAGCTCAACATTTATATATCTTCACATTATTTCATTTCCAGTTATGCTTCCCAATGCTTCTCCCAAAACAAAGATCTCACTTGGAGGTGGGGGAACTCTTTGGTAGTCCTCACAAATACCCCCATGAGGCATCATTAGGAATGAAACCCATAACCTCAAAGAAAAGGTACATCTCTAGCCATTGATCCAGCTTCTCACAACAAAGCAATCTTTGTGTCAAAAGAGAATTGAACATACTGATAAAATTGTGAAACTAGTTTTGGGTAAATTAGCCTATCCTCATTTGTGAACCAATCCATCCATCCTTTCTCTCTTAACACTTTCAATAATAAATAATTACTTGACATAATCCACTTAGGAAAAATTTCCTTTTCAGGCACCACTATTCTGTTCACCAGATTTGGATTCAATGGACCTTCGGGTGCAAAATTTTCCACTATTTTCTTTGATCTTTTCTTCTCAGGAGTGGATGACGATGGTCATTTCATCCTGGGAAGTCAATGATGTTTTGAGAGAGAGAAGGGTTGAAATAGGGGTTACGGTTTGAGAGAAGAGAGATTAGGTGAAGAAAGGAGTGAATCTTCTTTCATTTTTTTATCATTTAGGGATACCAAGCATCGTTAAAAAAGCGCAGGAAAGTAAAATATTAAGTACTTCAATATGGGTTATAGTATGTAAATAAAACAATAAAGTGTCTTTACGGTGAGACCTTAACTGGCTTTCACAGTTATACCGTAACAGGCTTTCACGGTGAGACCATAACAGGATTTCACGGTGAGACTATAATAGGCTTTCATGGTGGGACCGTAACAATGTGATTTCTAAACTCTGCGACTGTATTGTTTGAGACAGTAAGACAATAACTAAGAGATATAAACTTTTAGACTATAAACATGAAACAGTAAGTTGTGAAATAGTATACTTACTACTTAATATTTATCATTCCCAAATCATGTATGATGTAATCTATTCTTTCAGAATTTAATGGTTTGGTAAATATATCAGTGTGTTGATATTCAATTCCAATGAATTCCAAAGTGATGTCACGTTTTTGATAATGATCTCTCAAAAAGTGATGTCGTACATAAATATGTTTGGTCCTAGAGTGAAAAATATGATTTTTTGAGATGTTAATTGCACTTGTATTGTCACAATTTATAGGTACATGCCTTAATTGATATACATAATCTAGTAATGTGTGTTTCATCCACAGATGTTTTTCCCAACAACTACCAGCAACTATGTTTTCAACTTCTGTAGTACATAATGAAACATATTTTTGTTTCATACTACACCATGATACTAGTGAATTACCTAAAAAGTGACATGTTCTAGAGGTTATTTTCCATCTATCTTAGAACCATTGAAGTCAGCATCAGAATAAGTAACTAACTCAAATGAATGTCCTCTGGGATAGAACTGTCCTAGATTGGGTGTTTTCTTCAGGAATTTGAAAATTCTCTTAACAACATTTAAATGAGATTACTTGGGGTTTTCTTGAAAACGATCACACATACATGCACTAAACGTATTGTTAGGTCGGCTAGCAGTTAGGTATATTAGACTTCTAATCATTCCTCTATAATTGGGATGATCAACCGATTTTCTATCTTCATCAAGATCAAACTTACAAGTAGTACTCATTGGAGTGTCACTAATTCTAGTGCTATCCAAAGAAAAATGTTTTATAAGATATTTAGTATATTTTATTTGGTTTAATAAAAATACCATCATTATTTTGAAAGATTTGAAATCCCCGAAAGAAATTTAGTTCACCCATTAAACTCATTTCAAATTCATTTTTCATCATTTTAGAAAATTAAATACATAAATAATTTCATGAAGATGCAAAGATAATGTCATCTACACAAATTTGAAATACTAAAACATCATTGGAATTTCATTTTATAAAAAGGGTAGGATCAACTATTCCTTTTGTAAAACCTTTGGAAATAAGAGAAGTACTTAATCTACTATATCATGCTCCTGAAGCTTATTTGAAACCATATAAATCTTTTGATAATTTAAAAATATAATCTGGAAAATGTGGATTTCTAAAACCAAGGGGTTTCTAAACAAAGACATCCTCATCTATATACCTATTTAGAAATGCACTCTTAACATACATTTGATATAGTTTGAAATTTTTATGTGCAATATAATTAAGCGTAATTCTGATAGCTTCAAGTATAGCTAGTAGTGCAAAGGTATCATCATAGTCAATTCCATCTTCTTGACTATATCCTTGTGCAACCAATCTATCCTTTTTTCCAACAATGTTACCAGCTTTATCAACCTTATTTCTAAACACCCACTTAGTGCCTATAGTGAATGTGTCTTTGGTTCAGTCAACAAGTTTCCAAATTTTTTTTCTTTCAAACTAATTAAGTTCTTCTTGCATAAACATCACCCAAAATTTATCATTGATAACACCACTAATGTTTTTAGGTTCAATATGTGACAAGAAGACTTTATTTTCAACCTGATTTCTAAGAGACTCTCTAGTTTGAGATCCTTTATCACAATCTCCTACAACAGCATCTAAAGGATTGTTCATAAGAGTTCTAACCACTCTAGAAAAAGAAGGACTAGTTATTTTAGGTCCTTCAACATGTTCAGGATCATTGTTACTTGAATATAAAGAATTTACAGAAATTGATGATTTCACAGATTCCTTCACAACATGGTTAGAAGATTTTGAATTAATGTCTATATTTGATACCTCATCCTCTAGGTTCTCTAGAGTGGTTTTAGTCTCATGTGGATTTGTTTCGTCAAATTCGACATGGACAGATTCTTCTACACATTTAGTTCATTTGTTAAACACTCTATTGGATTTACTAGAGATTGAATATCCCAAAAATATTCCTTTATCCCTCATGGATTTGAATTTTTCAAGATTGTCATTAGTATTAAGGTTATAGATTTTGCAACCAAAAACTTTGAAGTAGATTACTTTGGGTTTTCTTTTGTTCCATAACGAATATAGAGTTATATTTAGAATAGGTATAATCAACACTCTATTAATAATATAACATGTTGTATTTACAGATTCACCCCAAAAATAAATAGGTAAGTCATATTAACTAAAAATGGATCTGGAAATCACTTGCAAGGTTCTATTTCTTCTTTATACAACTCCATTCTGTTGAGGTGTTTTAGTGGCAGAGAAATTATGTCTATAGACATTTTATGGGAAAAAGGTTTCAACCTCCTGATTTCCAAACTCATGGACATGATCACTTCTTAAGGATTTAATTCTAAGTCCACTAATATTTTCTATTGTTTTGGAATATTTGGTAAAATGAGAGCATGCTTCACTTTTGTGAGCCAAAAAGAAAGTCCAAGTATAACTAGAAAAGTCATCTACAAGAACATAACCATAGTGCTTACCATTTAAACTTCAAATTATAGATAGTCTAAAAAAATCCATGTGAACCAATTTGATAGGTTGATATATTGACACTTTTTTCTTAAGGTTTGAAGAAAATTTTGTCTTCCTTTCCCTTTTGATAGGGATTACACACTTTATCATTTGGAAACTCATGTTTGGGTAGGTCTTTGACGAAGATTTTTCAAGTTAAATTTCTAAGAGAGTGAATATTACAGTGTCCTAGTCTCCTATTCAAAATCCAAGACTATGTGAAATACATTTAAACATGAAACATTTTGAGATAATAAATAATCTATGTTAACAGAATATACATTTTCATTTCCTAATGTAGAAAATACTAATTCATTTTTAGAATTGAAAACATTTCAAGAATCATTTTCAAATTTAACATGAAATCCATCATCACATAATTGTGAAATAATAATCAGATTATATTTCAATCCATCAACAAAATGTACTTTGGAAATTAAAACTGATTTAGAGTTACTGATTTGGCTAAGTCCAATGATATTTCTTTTTGCATTGTCACTAAAGGTGACATATCCCTGATGAATTTTTATTATATTCTTGAAGCATGAATAGTCTCATGTCATGTTTCTTGAACACCCACTATTCAAGTACCATAATATTTTACATGATATCTTTAAGAATCTTTCCTATAAAATAGTCAAATAAAAATAGATTTTGGAACCCACATTTGTTTGGGTCAAGTAATATTAGTGACTAGTGCTTTAGGAACCCACATCTGCCTCATAGGTTTCTTATAAGCATTATGTAAAGTGCTTGAAAAATAAACTCTATTTGGTGTATAAATGCTTGAAACAGTAGAAATTGTATCCTAACATGAACTATCTAGAGGTTTTCCCAAACTAGGAGTATATCTGTATGTCCTATACTTAGAAACAAAATTAGTTCTTCCAAAATTTCTTTTACCAGGTTGATATCCAAAGACAGTAGTATATTTAAGAGAAATCTATTTACCTAGAATTTGTTCCAAATTATCTTTATTATTAGTAAAACTTTAAAGAAACATTTTTAATTTCTCATTAGATAGTTTAATTTCATTGTTTTCTTTGAGTAGTTGAGAATTTTTCTCCCATTCTACAGTAAGTTCAGTTTTAACAATTGAGGTAAGAGCATGCTATTTCTTTAAAGATTTGTATTTATCTTTTAGTTCATTACATGTCTCTTCAAGCATATTATAGTACTAAAAAATTTCTTCATTAGACATATTTTTAGAGTCACTCTCATCTCCAGAATAATAGGAATTCTGTATAAGAGATTCCAATGTTACCTTAAATGTGTCTGTAAAAAAACACATATTAGCTTTGTTAGCTAGTTTATCATGTGAAGATTTTGAGTCACATGAACTGTCCTCAGAAGCACTCCTTGTTTCTTTCATTACCTTTTTATAATTTCTACCTTTGTACTCGTATTTCATTTTATACTTCAGCTTGGGACAATCATCATTTACATGTCCCTTTCACTTACATTCATAGAAAACTATCTCATCAGACTTGTCACTTCTTTTCCAAACATTCTTCGATCTTCCTTTTTGATCATATATTCCCTTGAAGTTAGGCTTTCTAAAAATATTATTCTTCTTGTAGAATCTTTTAAATCTTCTAGATAATTGAGCTATCTCCTCATCACTATTAGGTGATGATTGTTCACTACTGTAACTTTCTATAAAGATTTCCAATTTCCTTTTCTCAATGTATTTAGAAGTGGTGGTCTTAAATGCCACATATTATCTTTTGGGTTCATACTTCCCTTCCTTGTTGACTTTCATATCTTCTTCGTACACCATTAGTTTCCCAATGAGTTCTTTTACAGGTAACTTGTTGATGTCACATGACTCCCTAATAGAGATAGAGGCTCCTCTCCATCTGTTAGGTAGGCATATGAGAATCCTCAAAATTTATTCTTTGGCAGTGACCTATCTTCCAAGAGAAATCATTATGTTGAAAATTTCATTGAACTTGAGATACATGTCAAAAATAGACTTATCAGGTTTCATTTTAATGTTATCATATTTAATAGTATAAGTATTAAGTATCATTTATTTCACACTAGATGTTCTTTCATGTGAAACTGACAAAGCATCCCAAATTTTGTGGTCAGTTTTACATGTAGAAATTTTGTTAAATTCTTCATCTCCTAAAGAGAAATATAATGAATTCATGGATTTACAATTGTCATTATAGTCAGTCTTAGTAGGGTCATCCCAAGTGATTATATCAATATAAGTAATCTTATACTCATCTATAAATAAAGAAAAAATTTCAAAACCCATACTTTCTTAATGAATTTTGATTTTAATTTTCCATTTGGAATAATTGGTTTCATTAAAGAATGGTGGTTTGTTTGTTGCAGCACCTTCTAGTTTGTTATAGATCATAAAGAACTACTTTGAAAGAGCTAAAAATTTAGAATTAACATAAATTTATAGATATTTAATGTACAACTAAAATCACAGTGGAATAGGGTAAAAAATAGAGTCTTAACAGGAATGAAAACTCCTCTGATACCAAATGTTAGATGGAGTATAGTACTTAAGAGGGGGTGAATTGAGTATCTATTAACAATTTCTATTTGAAAAGGTTTCTTCAAAAGGTTCCACAATAAAAATAAATACATCCTAGTTAATCAAAGTAATACAATTATTAATGTTTGACTATTTAAACAACTTCTCATAAGATTGATTAACTCTTAGTAATCTCAATACAGGTTATTAACATTAATTTTTAAGCTATTCTAACAAGGCGAAGCAATGTTAAATTCTTTACAAGATTAAATATCAAATAAAGTTTAGTGATTTCTGAATTATATATTAAAATAGAGAAAACTAAATGAAACAACACAACGGATATAAAACAAGTGGTTCAGTCTCAAGTCAAGACCTAATCCACTCCAGTTGGTGATCACTGACCAACAAGTAGTTTAAATTAATAAACTTTATCCACACCCTGGATTGGGGTAAACAATAGTACATAGGACTATCTAGGTTACATGACTCTTCCACAGTTCTTCATGGGTATGAACTATCAGGTCACACATGAACCTCTTCCACACTTATCTGTAGGAATAAACAAGGGGAAAAAGATGTGAGAGGAAGTATTTATTGTATCCTTTAGTTTAATGCAGGAGATAGTGTGTGTTATTATATAGACACACACACACTGGTCAAAAGCTAAAAATAATACACATCAGATAAAAGATGATCAGATAAGGTTAGAAGTGGTATGAGTGTTAGTATATGCAACTATAGACTTTTAGGATGAAGCAGATACATGAATCATGTCCTCTTATAGAAAAAAGAGTATCCTAAGTCAGATAGATCAGGCTCGTGTTCTTCTTAGAGTTGAAAGTGCGATGATGTTCTCAACTCTGATCTATGGTATCCCAACTTTTTTGATTCGAGAATGCCTCATGTGTTCTTTAGAAGTGTTGAGTTGCATGTGTTTGTTCTTTTCTCAATAATTCTTGTGCTTCTTCATTATCATGCACACTTGTTTCTCTTTCCTCTATTTTATTTTCTTGCAACGCTGTTCTTTTCATTCTCAGAGTTAATGTGTTGGAGTTGAACAGATTCATTTATTCTACACCTCATACCTTATACTATTAGATGGCATGTCTACAAAGAAAACATTAATTGTTTCAGTGCATTTAAAAGACTCATATATGACCATTAGAATTAAATTAAAAAAACAACAAAACATATGAAAGAATGGTGCCATAGTCAGTCTAGAAATAGGGTCTCCATGAAACAGTGTCTCCATGGAATGGTGTCACCTTTTCCTTTGAGCGGTAGGAAAGCTATTATGGCACAATTTTATCGGGATCACAAACCAGTATGAAAGATGTGGTTTTAGGATCACAATGTCTGTTCCTTTTCAAAACTTCAAATGGTGACTCAACATGGAACCGGTGTCACAGACTTCAACAAATCTGAAGCTAGTTTTGGTGTCTAGTCATGATGTTTGGTCACAATGTTTGGGTCATGATGTCGAGTCACAGTGTCTAGTCACGGTGTCTGGGTTATGGTTTCTGGGTCACAGTGTCGGATCATGGTGTATGGTCATGGTTTTTGGTTCCTTTTCCAGAAATACATAACCAGTGGTAGACTCACGGTTTCTTGGACTTAGCCAAAATATCTGTATACCAAATTTAAACTGTGATATCCACTGAATGAATTAAACTTAATCATTCATAAAATAAATTTATTATGAAATAAAGTAAATAGAGTTTACACAAAAAAAACATGATTTTAGAAATTATGATCTTAGATAGGATTATTTAAAGTATAAATAAACCAACAATATGTATATATTATTTGAGATAGACTAAACATGATTAACAAGTTTTACAGGATGTATAGGAATTGTGATCACTAAAACATGATTGAAACATGAGGAGGCCAACAATACCTATACTTTGATCATCATTTATTAATTTAATTTTTTTTAATCATGATATATTATTTATATATATTCTTCATATACATATTTTGATTCATCCATATAGTGTTATATAGGAAAATTAATTACACTATTCATGGAGAGAGTAGGTCGTATGTACGCATGAACGCTGTTTTCATTTTTTTATGGATAAAATGAATGAAAGGTAAATAAAAATTCACCATTCAAGAATAATTTTTATATAATATATATGATATATATTTATTAAATCAATACTTATTACTATCCATGTAAAATATAAATTCAAAACAAATCACATCTCTTTATAGAGGTGGTAGTACACACACACACACAAGTGACCCTATTGTTTTCCAACAGATTGGAAGGTGAGAAGGTAGATTTTACTTGATAATTATATAGGTATAATTATTCCATAATTACCATAAATAAACATAAAACCCATCATAAAAAATTTCTATGAAATATGGTGGTGGAAAATGAATTGTATTGCTACATGGAGACAGTATGTAGTACATACACATGAGTGAATATTTAACTTATCATTTGATAGGAAAGAGGGTGTACAATGGGGATTTCATAATTATAAAAAACTTTAAGTGTACTTATAAAATTCAAGTTATTATTTTATAATAAATAACATATATTTAGTAGGTATAAATAAAAATTAAAAGGAATTTTATCAGTTAAGGTGATTACCTCTTTTTTGAAAAGATCTACTTTAGATCCCTTGTTAAGGATCCCAGGGTTGATCTTTTGGGAAAAACAAAACCTATAGTGTTTTTATAACTAAATTTAGAATGGATTTTTGAATATAATGGTTGAGATAGATGGATAGTTGTGGTGTGGAAATGTTAAAGGAAGGGTTCCCTTCTATAAGTGAGCATTGAGGCACTCTTGGAATTTCATTAAAAATAGATTAAATATAATAAATTAAATCTATTAAAAAATCATTGAAAATGGATACATATTAAAATATAATGCTTTATGGTGTTGAAATCCCATAAAAAAATAAAACCTTGATAGGTTTAAGTAATATTTTAATACTTATATTTGGTTTTTACACCTTAGTTAACTTATTTTAACATTAACTGCGCGAACATATTTTCCACTCTTAAAGGGTTATAATTTTACATATAAGGTAACTATTGACTCATAAATGGAAATGGATGAAATTTTATACTATTTATTATACAAATTATCCTCATTAAATATTATAATTATTTTCAAATAATTTAATAAAATATTGTTTTTATAAATTATTATTAATGTCTATTTTGACACTTTTAAATTTATTGGGCTTAAAATACATAAATACAATTTTGTAATTAAAATATAACATATTTATATAATAATAATATTTCATATTAATCTGTAAAATTATTAAAACACTAAAAATTAGTCAAATTATATTACTTTTATGTTTTTAAAATCATTGGTTTTATTTTTCTACTAATTGATGAAATATTACTTCGGCGTTGCAGTAGTATTTAAGGAAATTATAGAACTAATAAAAATTATATAATTATGAAAAATTATAAATAAATTTACATCATGAAAATAATTTCAGTAATCTCAAAATAGACATTGATATTCTTCCATAACATGATGTTTTCCTAATATGAACACATAAGTGATATTTAAAACTTAGACAATGAAATTTTGAAACATTCATTGATTTAAATATAATGTTTTTCATTTTCAGGGAAAAGTTTCCATTAAAAAATAAATTTCAGCCTAAGGTTATAATCATATGACTCCATTAAAATAATAAATTTCAAGATGAAATATTATGACCATATAACTTTTTTAAACTAGATTAATTTGACTTACCCTTTACTGAGACAAATTTTTTTTCCATGTTTACTTTTCATATTGACAAAAGATAAAAGGGGAATATTTTCCAAATTTGATCATCATTATTACAAATATAGAATCCATTTTATCAAATTCAATTTATATATGTCTCAGAAATTAAATTAAAAAAAATGTGCAAAACACGATGAAAAATGGTTTTTCCAAAAATGTATTTTCAATCACAAAATTTATTAAAATAGAATTAATTGGATTATTAAAAATATAATAGAACTATTTTTTATTTCTGTCATTTTAAAATAAAGTTAAACGTTTTATATTCTTGAAACAAAAATGCATTTTTCAAAAAAAATTAGTATTATCACTATTCATTGGAAGATCAGTATTTTGAGAGAAATATTAAAACATAAATAAATGATAATTTTGATATGTTTATTTAAAAACTTACATTATTTTTATAAAAAAAATTATATAATTTTCAGAAATTAATTATAATATTTTCTCTGAAATAGAAATAAAAGTCATTTTTGAAGAAAACGTTTTTTTGAAACAGAAAATAACTTTGTAGAAAATTGAATAATTATTTAATAATAATTAATAAATGTCTTTTTATTGATTAGTTACTTTATATATACTTCATAATTCAGTTAACAAAATTAATACCCTCAAATTCAATAGATAGTTTATAATGGCCAAATTTAAATAATAATATTTGTTGGTTCATTTAAGTTTTGTGTCGCATGTCGTGTCCACTATCGAACATAATTTTCATCTTTTAAACTATCATGGTTTTAAAAATCATAAATTAGTTAAATAAATGGGTTAAAATAATGTAAAATATATTAAAATATTCTAAAAATATAAAATAATATATCTGTAATAAAACATGTAGTGTTAATCCCAATAAAAATGTAGGCTATGGCATACTCAATCCAAAAGAAATTCTTGTTATATTCTAAACAATGTAATATGAAAAGAAATATGATAGTTTAAAAATGGTATGGATAGTCCAAAAAAGTAACTATATAGATTATATTCGTATTATTATCACTTGGGATAACTTGATTAAGTCATAACCTATAAGAAATATAAATTTTTAGAAAAGAAAATCTGTTACAACCATGTTTCAAAGTCCCTCTTTCTTACTTAATTTTTTGAAACTAATTCCTAATATAACATGAAGTATTTTTGAAACCATTATTTAATATATATAGTATTAATTTCATTAATTTTTTTTATAATATTTAAAATAATAATGGAATGGTGAAATTTAATTAGGAATGTGTTTTCAAAAGTAACTATTTCTAAAAAATATTCTATAATAAAATTATCCATACTTATTGACCCTTATAAAAAATATTATAGTCATTATATGAAAAATATTTTATTTAATATTTAACTTTATATAAATACCATGTTAAATCACTTCCTCTCACTAGAAAAAACCTTCAACCACATTTTTAGGAAAAAAATCTCCTAAAAAAGGTTATGTATGGTTCATTGACTTATATCTCATTCATGTTTATATGGGATGTTGTGAAAAAATTTTATATATAAAAAATATGATAAAAGATGATAAAATTTATCTATAACTTAATAAACAAATAATTTCCTATTTATTGGAAAATAATAAGCTTACAAGTTATCATCAAGGAGGGATAACACTAAGGGAATATCAATTCTTCCAATTATAGGCCATGATTTATATCAAAATGGGGTTTGTAAAATTTTATAAAAATAATGTTTTATGTAATATATAGAACATGGTATAATATAATCACATTTAAAGTTGAAAATATCTAATTACATTAACAATATTAAATGTATCATTCAAATACAATTAGAAAAAAAGTACTCAAATTAGAAAAAAGGGAATGAATATCCCTACTAAGTAGCATATAAACCCATTAAGAACTTATCAATTGTTATACAATAATATTATTAGAAATATTTTCATTTATATTTTAAAATATTTAAGAAAAAAGTATTAAAATTTTAAGAAAATATATGGTAGAAAGTACTCAAAATCATCAAACACCACATCGGAATCTCCAAACAAAATTTTATGACTACAAAATCTAATTACACAATTTTTATAAACATAAAACATAAAAACCTAGACAAAATCAATGTGAACTACACTTAAAATACATAAAACATATAACAATCTAGGTACCCAACCACCTCCCTTAGAAATGTCCTCCAATTTCATCATTAATAATTAAAACAATTGAAAGAATTATATATCAATTTCCTTTCCAAAAATAGGGATGAACTAGTGGGGAAATACCCCCATGAGATTACTTTAAGAAATATAATAAAAATTCCAAAATTTTAGATGAATTATAAAATATTTAGTGAAATTAATTATAAAATAACTAAAAAACAATATAAATTATAGAAATATGGAAGAGGGGGAATTAATCAAAGAGAGAATATAACATACTGTTGATTATGAATGAGATGGTGAATTAATTTTCATTAAGCAAATGAGTAAAGAGGAGGAAGAGGATAAAAAATAAAATCCATGGGAGTGGCCTAATTTTTTATAATAATAATTAGTTTTAATGTAAATTTTAGAATGAGATAAATTTTTTTGGATGGAAACAAAAAAACCAAACTAAAAAAAACCAAGGACATAACTATCAGGTACTAGTCTCTAGTCCATATGTTACCTAGTGTCGCACCCATGATTATCAATAATCTTCTAGATACATCAAGTAACTTATACCATACAAAATTTATTTTATTACACATATAATTCAAAACTATATGTTCAACCTCCTCTAAACTATTCTCAAAACATCAAAATCTTAACCAAATAATAGAAATCATACAAAAAAACAAAGAACATGTCCTCAACTATCCAGAATCATATATAAATAATTAAATAAAATATAACCCTTAAATGGGAACATAAAAAATTTAATTAACCCGTATTTAAACCATGAAAAATTCCCTTCCTCTTCACTTTATTACATCTTGATCATGGTAATAGAAACATAGATCAATAAATGCTCCTCATCATATGCATTCTAGTTTCTAATGTTCCCCAATATAATCTAACCCAACAATTAATTCCACCCATGTATCTTATAAATTCTAATAGGTATATAATAAATTAAAAATTAAAATAACCATTAATAAATATCTAGTCAATGATAAATAACAATATCCCCTATAAAAAACCCCTAACAAAACACAAAACACGAATCTTATTTCCAAATCATACGATGAAAATCTAACCCAAATAACTAAAACCTAAAAATTCTGTAATTAATATATATCACCCAAATATATAACCTAATTACACACTATGTTTCTAAGTCATGATTCCAAAAAAAATCAAGACACTATAACACAATAAAATATTAATAACAAATCCCATATCAACAACCTTTTAATTCCTTTGATTCCATTAATCAGACAAAAAACTTGATAAAGTACTCTCCACTATATGAACCAAAAATAGATTTATTATTCTAGAAAATCCACCAAATTCTATATTATAAAAAATATTAATCTATAAAAATGAATACAATGAACAATTTTCCATGTAAAAATAAACATAACGACTCATTGAAAAAATACAACATTTTATATAATCAACTTATTATAAAACTATGGTTAGAGGATTTTTTTGATATACCATCTAAAATTTCATATCATTTGATGGGTAGTTTATAAAACAACCACAAATCAATTTCTATTATATTTTAATATACAACTTTGAATTAAATTTTCATATCACCTTGCCATTATATTTTTTTAAATTATGTATTTCTTTTTTAAATCTTTTTCCCATTTTTAAGAAATTTTATTTCCCAAATTCCAAAAGATTTGAAAATCCAGTTTTAAAGAAACATAAACCCCTTTTCATTTTCTAAAAATTACAACTATAAACAAATTTTATTACATAATGAAATTAAAAATATCCCCATATTTTATCATACTATATGGAACATTTTATTCTTATACATGATTGAAATGAACTAACTAACATGTTTGAGGGATACTTTTCCAAAAAAAATATAACAGTATATCGATAAATATTTCATTAATAACATTTTTAATAGTAATATACAAAATATAGGGTAAAAACTTCTTTATAATTGGATATCAACATTCTCATATATAAAAAAATTAGAATAAACCACTTTTAACCATATATATTATCAATAAGAAACAAACTTCATTCTTACTAATAGAGTAATGAAATAAATTCATGTTTGGAATGAACATACAAAAAAGAAATAGAGAGAATATAAAGGGATTTAAAAAACTGTCTTACTTGACCAATTGTAGAATACATACTTTATATAAATTGATTTCATAGAAATGGAACATTAAATAGAAATATCTAGATAACAATAGGAATATATAAAGATGATACATTCAATGGAATAAATTATGGATTCAAATTAATGTAATCCTCACCAATATATATTTTTTAAATCACCATTTATTTATTATTTATGTTTTAGTATATAAAAACCACTAATTAATTAATACTATAATATAGAAAAATATAAAAAAGTGAAAAAATATATGAGTGAGTACCTATTAATTCCTAATAAGATTCACGAGAACAAATATAGGTTAGATAATATTCAATCAATATATACACCTCCTAATATAAGAAAATTAAATCCTCAACTGAACCTATAATGCATATTAAGTTATCAAAAATCCCATGGTGACTAGAAAACCCACCCTAAAGTGGTTTATAATTCTTTTTATGGGTTACTTCTATAAGGATCTGACCTTAAACATTACTTAATCTTGAGTTAAATCAAGAATTCACATTTAGGATCTTTTCAGGTTTAGAGTTTTAGAGAATTAGGTCATAAAAATTACATTACATCTTAAGAAATTAAAAAGTAAAAACTTCTACTTAGGTTCCATTTTTTTATAAAATAAATATTCTTAAAAAAAGAAACATTTCTAGTTCCATGTTTTAGACAACATGAATTTTACTTAATCCCATCCTTGACCCTATTCATATTTAAGTCTTGTAAAAATAATTTAAAAAGTTGGGATGAACATAAAAAGCTCAGTAAGAGTTATAAAACAAGGAAAGAAAACCTTATTCTATCAATACATACAAATCAAAAAAATCAAACTTTTCAATCATTAACTTACCACACAAAATCATAAGATTTTTGAATAAAAAATGGAAATCATAAATCTGAAAGGTAACTTGTGGCATTCATAACATACTTACGTTGTAGCATTCACAACTACATAGGGAGTTAAATTTGGAATAACCATCGCAGCATATTCCCTAAATCTCTTAGGAGAAACATTAATGTTTTCCTTCGTCACGTTACCTAATGCACTGAGGAGCTATCTCTGGCTCACCCGCCCTAGGTTTATCATGGAACAACCTGTATACGTAAACAATGCCCAAGAACCATAACATAATCACAACACATGAACAATTATAAATTAAGATATAATTTCCAAATTCCAATCACTATATAGAATTTCATGGTATTGATATATCCAATCAATTTCCAAAACCATTTAAAATATGTGATAAAAAGTTTTTTTATACAAAGTGTCCCATACCACTTTGAAAATTTTAATGGGATTAAAATTTTAAAACATTAATTTCCATATAATTAAATAATTAAAACAAATTTTAAAACTTGGACATTAATGATAAATATTTAGAATATTAAATCTTTAAAACATTTTATACAAAGTTTTTGTTAAAAGTTTGTTACCACTTAGAAAATAATTGAATAATAATAATTAAATAATTACATTAAAAAAACATATAATATATTGAGAATAAGGATATTCGTGATATAATATTTCAATGGGAAGTATATACACCTTATAAGATAATAAAGGTGCACAATATCAAGATAAGCCTCAAATGAAAGGATATTGAGACCTAGTTCCTTAAAAAAATTCAGCCACCTAATGACGTCACTTTAAAATTCAGAAAATGAGCTGATGAGAGAGATAATGGTATCTAATCACTTGGACAAAAAATTTATTTCAATAAGGATATATAAGGACATATCCCAACATAATATAATGGAAATTACAAGACATAATATAAAATAAGTCTTTGACTGAAAGAGGAGGGTGAAAGGTTCCCCTACAAAGATCATATCATTAAATTAAGGATACATCAATGACATAATTATGTGTAAAAAACCTAAATACACCAAATATCAGTGTATTTAATGTTTATAATAATAATAGTTTATTAACCCAAATTTATAGCAACAAATAATCATGAAGTATATGTTCAACCCAAAGAATAGAAATTGGGTGAAGAAGTTCCCTTACCTCGTGTCTGACTTGACTAGTTTGTTCTTTGTTCTTTTGGAATAATAAAATTAAGTTAATTTATACTTTATCAAAACACTTTTTCATGTTTATTATTAATTTTATATCACTTATTACCTTGCAATTAAAATTATTTGATTATTTGAGTTCATATCGACATTTTGTCGATGTTCATAATTTGAGTTAAAAATGAACTTGTTATAATTACAATTTGTCCTTGTTTTAAAAATTACATTATCTCCAGAATGATATTAATGATTTAGATATCACATATATCATATATATCCAGTATATATGTATTTATAATAGTCCATAACATTTGGATGTATGAAATTAAATGCACCGTTCAAGGAGATAACAAACCGTACATATGCATGAACACTACTTTCATTTCTTTTTTTTCATTTTTAAAGAAATTAAAATTTAATGATACATAGGTGTATTATAATTATATTATAATATAATATTTTATATACATTACATAATTTCATTAACACCATCATTTATGAATTCCATGCATGGTATGAACAAGTCATATCACTTTTAGGGGCGGTAGTCCGCACTTTCTCAAATGAAATTACCGTATTTATAAAACATGAAAAGCATAAAGGTATGTTCTAAATGAGAATTACAGAAGAATATTTATAAAATAAAACAAAATATATATCATATATAATAAAAGTCCCATCATAATGGCCACCATGATAGGTGGTAGAAGAATTTTGAACAATCATTGTTTCGTGAGGCAGTAGTTCGCCGTCCACAGAAATAGTATGTTCGTATCCATCAGATAGAGGTGTGTGTAAGTGTAGTTTTAATTATTCTCATAAAAAAACCTATTATATTGAGTATACTCGTTTTTTTATAAAATAAATGAATAAATATAGTATATGGGGTTGGAGAAGTAAAATATAATAAATGAAATTAAGAGAAGACGTTACCTTTAAATCGGGTATCTCCCTTTCGTTTGAACCAAATGGTTTAATTTAATTTCTTTATGCCTATGGTAAGGTTTATAGGAGGAATATAAGGATGTATGGAGCTTAATTAGGCAAATTTTGGACGAACCAAGGGTCTTGAGAGGTGTGAGTAATGGGTTATAGGTGATGACTTTTTATATGGGGGAGGAGGGGCTCTTTAGGAACATTTAAAAACATTATTTTATTATAAACTGATTTTTGGTTTAAAAAGGTAAAAAACACATTAAATTCAAAGATAATATAACTTTTGTTCAAAATAAAATCATTCAATAAGAATTTTATAGGTTTTGGATATTCGTTTAATTTTTATAATCTCATTTATTTAAATTATTTATTAATAAGGTAATCAATGCATCGTTATTGTGTCATAAATAAATTTATTTATTTTATGTCTAAAAATTATAAATAAAATAACATAATTTAGGAAGTACATCCATATTTCAAATTAATATATATTCTAAGAGATAACATATATAACACCATTTAAAAATTAATTTACTAAAAGATATATGTTTATGTCATTTTTGTCTCACTTTAAATTAGTTAATATAACGTGTCATTATCACTACCAAGTGGCTCCATGGGGTCCCAAAATCGACCCAAGGATCCCCATGGTTGGAAATATATCAAACAATAGGATTATGACACATTTTAGGGTAATATAATATAATAATAATATTATTATTATTATTATTTAACTGATTTACCTTTCATCCATGGTAAATAAATTTTTACTCAAGTAAACATTCATAATGTCTAAAAATAAAAGTTACCTATTTAAAATATTTGGACCTCTTGATTAAAAATATGGAATCTATTTTTCCAAATTCGAAACACATAAGTGGAAGAGATTAATTTAAAATTAATTCTTATTTTCAAAACAAAAAGCGTATTTTTAAGAAAAAATAGCTGTCAAAAGATTGACACTTGTTTATGTCCAATTTCAAAGTGAAATTACTTCTAATGAACAACATTTGATTAAATGGTAAAAATATAATCTAATTAAACTGTGATTCCCCAAAACTTATTTCCCATGTAATAATAATATTATGGTTTTATTTTGTCTAATTTTCATGTTATCCAAAAAAAACTTGAAAACTAAATACAAGGCATTTTATTTAATTAAACACCAAAGTGTTTGAATTTTAGAAATATAAAAGGAAATACATACTACTATAAAATACCTATTAAAATATTTATTAGAATTATTGGGAGACCACCCAATACAACAAGAACCCCAAGGAGATAGTAAGGGTCTTTTAGATATGTCACAATAAACATCAGTATGGCCATAACTACTGCAACCACACTAATCATCAATGGAATTATGTGACCCATTTTCCCCAAGTTGTATTAAATTTGTAAAACCCTAATTAATGTTTTTATAAGGCCTCAATTCAACCATTTCCCGTTGGGTGACCGTTGAGTGTCGAACGACTATAATTATAGCCATTGGTTTTACCATGGTTTAATTTAATTTTTTTTGGTATAATAAGTTTTTGAAAATATTTATAGTATGAATTGAAATCATATCATTAAACATATACACTCTTTTATAAACTTTAGAAAGGATAAATTTATGTATTTGAAAATACAACTTTGGTGTTTTAATGAAGATACTGTAAGAGGTGTGAATTATGTTTTTGAATTTGAAAACATGAGTACGAATATGTTTATAAATTAAAGGTTATACTATAATTTGATTTCTGTACTTTGATCTTCCAATGTTTAAAATAAAAACCATGTTTTAAAAAATTTACTATATTCTCTATATAGTTAAAATGAATATATTTATTTTTTCTATGATTTTATAGTTAATTTTGAGAGTTGGTTTTTATAAAACTATATACCCATAAGGACTAGCCCTCTAGCCAGGCTGAAGGAGAAAACACACGCTAGGAAGACAAGCTTAGACTTTAGCCTCATCATAGGATTACCAGTGGGTGTGTGTGCATGCGCTTGAATTATGCACAATGGAACCAGAGCGCGCCACCATGCGGGGCGACACAACGGCAGGGGTGGGCGCAGAGTGCACCCGTAGAAACTGGTATGGAGTGGTACTGAGAGGGAGAGGGAGTATTATAAGAATATTCTTAGAGTCCTGGGTATAAAAACAAGCTGTAGAGGCTCCCTCTATTTCAATAATGGGGGGAGAAAATCATCTGATATTGGATCTCGGCCATTCGATCACATTGCGTGCGATCTAGGCTGTCTATTTTGATCCGGTCCTCGATTTCTAGCAGCCGTGGTATACCTTCACATTTTTTGAGCACCATATGATCCTGATGGATCTCATATCAGTCGTCCAAGTATTTTAAAACTCCACGTCGCACCGTAGCTGTTCTATCACGTTTGTGATCTAATCCCAGTCGTTCTTTGTTTTCAAAAACCAGGGACTCATCCCTGACCATTGGATCAAGGCGAGATCTAATCCTAGCCATCTATTCATTTTTTGGATTTTTCTCCCCATGGTATCTTCTTCTTCCTCTACTTGCGCTGCACCAGTGGCTTATTCCACACCCACTTGCACCATTTTTCTCCACCCATGACAACTGGTGATCCCTTCCTTTCTTTGTTTTCCACAATGACTTAACCTTAGTCCTTTTTTAATCCGGGTAGGTCTCAATTTTCCTTGTAAGTTATAATAAACATATTAAAAATATGATGTATATATTATATCATGTTTTTCATATGAACCCTATGGGTGTTCATCTTCTCTCAAGTCTACTTCGAGATCTCCAGCGCCTCCTTCACGCCTTTCCTGAGCCTCTCCTCCTCCTCAAACCAGGTAAGGGATTTATGTTACTTTGTTTTGTTGTGATGAAAGAATATAGATTTATATTTATATATGTATACTCATTTATATATTTTCATCCTTGCGTGTTGGATAAAAAACCTCTTATGTCCGATTCTAGGACCTCTGGATTTTGGGTTTATATAGAATTTTTAAGCCCGAGGGATTATTTTTTTTTCTCACGAAAAACTTTTTTATATACTTTGTATATTTGATTATATATATATAACAATATATTTTTAAATAAACCTCTATTGTGTCTGATTTTATGACTTCTAAACATTGAATTTCAAAGTAGAAGTAGAATTTTAAAACGTACGGAATTATATTTGATGCAAAACTTTTATATACATATTTATAATATACATAGTAATATATAATTATGTAGTTTATTTAACTCAGATTCTCAACCAGTTTTAAGAATTTCAACATTGAACTTCAATAATTAATTTATGTTTTTTATAAACATGTAAGTGTCTATTAATTTTGGTGAAATACCCTTCTATATACTTGGTTATACATGTATGTTATATATGTTTACATAAACACACAAACACACACACATATATAATTTTGTTTAATAAATAACCCTTTTAAATTGTATATTTTGATTTAAGATTTTGGGACTCTTTAATTGATGTGACCAATATATTTAAGTCATATAGAAGTTATTAGATTTTTTGTTTAAACCCTTTTTGCATAATTTATATTCAGTTATGTGAATATATGTCTATACATATAAACATTGAACCTCAATTTTATTTAGAACATTCCAAGGATTGGTAAGAAAGAATAAAATATGTGGTTTTCAAAGTATGAGTGGTTTTCATACAACTCTTTATATACACCCTTGTGTATAAAAATATTTACCCAACACTAAACCATAATTTTGGATATTACAAATATTATAATTTTGATGCGATTAGTATTTATGGAGAATTCGTGAGTATAATATTTGGGGCTTGCTAATCTTACACACATATTTATGATTCACTTATTTTTTCATATATTAAATGGTATTAGTTATGGTTTATTTTCATGATTTCCATTTTTAACATTATATATACCCTTGTGATATGTTATACAAAAGAATAAAAATAATAAATGTTTAGGCATCTATGAGTTTAATACCCGACATGAAATATTTTGTTTATCATTTAATTAATTGTGCATACAGATGAAATTTCAATATGTATTTGATTAATAAAGTTTTAGAATTTAAGGTTATCATTTTATGAGACAAAACTTGTATTTATTTTAGAGCATTATTTGTCATCACATATGCCATAATCCACTTATCATACTTACCATTCAAGGACATAGCCATACAATTGATAGTTTTTTAGTTAACACTTATATTATTAATTCTTTAAATATATGTAAATGCTAAAGAATGTAATTAAAACTCTTATGAACTTTTATGGAATTATTAATTAAATTATTCAAGTTAGTATGGGACACTTTGAATAATATGAAATGAGAAATTAAATGTTCAAATTGGTATATGACACATTTAACATACAACCCTACTTGGCATATGAGGAATGTATTAGACATAATAAGTGTTGGGTAGGGCCCGATATAGCCCCTCGGTGCATCAGTAGGTCCCATGAGACATACTACGGTCTTGACACAAGGTCTTGAAAAAATTATTGAGTACGGTCTTAGCATGAGGCCTTGACGTTATGGTTATGTTGTCCTGTATTATACATTCCCTCATTATGTTTGTGATAATTAATTAACCAAATGGGTATTACAATAGTAGAATATCCATGGTTAAGAGCGAGTAATTATGAGTATCAGAAGAATTAAATGCTTATGGTATGATGTTTATTTAGAACTCATAGAATTCTTTAGCCATTTATGGATTACAGTTAGTAATAAAATAAATTGAAGTTAATATTATGCGCAACTTTGATCATGTTTTACTCTTAGTTATTAATTTTTTACTTGCATATTCACATGTCAAACCCATTACAGTTAGAATGTAATTTACTTATTATTCCTAAATAAACATGCTTATAATAGAATAATTTTTCTTTATAACTCTATCATTATTCCATGAAATAGGCTCTTATAATTCTTATACTAAATGCTACATTATGATACATGTGTTAAAACATTTCGTTAGAAATTTTTTGTTTTCAAAAAGTTATATATGGTATTTTATGTTAGTATAAAACCCCTTACGGGGCATTCGTATGCTCACCCTATATTTTTTTAAAAAAAATTTCCGGTATCAGTTTTTAGCCGAAGAAGTATGTCAGAAGTGGCTGGTTTCCGAGAACCTGAACCGTAACGATCCTCTGTATGGGAAAATATGCGTAAAATATCAGCGCATGATTTTTGTAAAAATTACACATCATGTTTTAAGGCACTAACACTGGGTATTATTGAGTCAGGCTGTGACAGTTGGTGTTAGACGTTTGATTTAGACAACTCTGGAAGACCAGAACTGAACAAAAAAACCAAAAAAATTAAGCATTACAAAGTATGTGATTTTCTTAATTTTCAGATGGAAAACTAAAATACCAGTCTTTTGTGTCTCCCTATTGATTCTCTAGAAACCATATTTTCCATAGCCAAACACAAAAACTTTGTAAACTATTCCCACATTCGTAGGACATGCAAACACCTCTACAACATGCCAAATTTTCCCAGTGTACTTCAACTCCCCCGAGAAGTAGGTTTAGATTACCTTTTTATGACTAAAATCCAATTTCCATCCTACGCATGTCAAGGAAAGTACTTCTAGGGTCTTTTTTATGCTTCACCACAGCAGAAGGAATCTTGTCCCTCATGGATTTCCAAGAAGCTTCAGCAGCGGGTGACCTCCACACAACATATATGAGCGAAATCCTATCCTATTGCCACTACGGTCTAGTAATTGACTTTGAAATCAGTGAAATTGAGGCCTTACATTATTTTTAAAGACATCAAGTACATACTGATGTCTCTCAGCTTTACACCCCTCATGTCTCACTCTGGAGAAATAATAAGTGTACCCATGATATTGAACCAGACTGCTTGGGTTACATTTGGTTTACAGAGATCGAGTGTTTCAAAATTGTTTTGGGCGTTCATTTAACTGGGAACTAGGGAAAACATTAGTACTGGGTGTTGTGTTCCAGTTGTTTTATGAGAATAAAATTTGTTCTTTCTTCTTCCACAAACCTTTTTAGGGATTGTGCTTTTGGATGAGATTCAGTGATTGGACTTTCATGAAAAAAAGTTATTTTTAGATGGAAGGAAAAACCCATATCTTATCTCTTCCCATTGAGGTACTATAGGCCATTATGGTCAAAACCTATGCAGAATAATACCTTCCCTTCGCAAACCTGTAATGAACATGAAAAATTCTTTTTAGGGTATCGAACAGTCCATACATTCTTCGCTCCTACCAAGTGAATGCCAATATCTACCACTACATAGCAACTGTCCCACACACTGAGTATAGGCGAAGGGTAATGTACCATGAAGTCCTTTTCATGTGCTTCACTCTATCTCGAAACCTCACATCCCGGGTAAGGTTTCAAGAGGATTCTTTGGAAGTGAACCTTCACGCTGCTTACATCCACCAAATCTTGAGCTTTAGTTTGTATGACCATGTCTATGATAATGACATTCTCAGAAAAGAGACGGTCCTATGAGTTGTTAGAGAGTTTTTCCATTTAGAAATCTATGAAATTTTAACCATTTGAGCCTCCCTATGGAATCCTGAGTGTGCAATGTAAGAGTTTCAACCTTTCTGTCCAAGGTGTGTTTGGGCCAGAGAAGCGAAAGAATTGAACCCCAATTTGGGTATTCAGCTGACCACACCTGAGGATCCTCCATGACTAGGGATGTTATGAAGAATGTCAAAGAGTCTTTTAGAATGGTTATATGAAATGAATTATGAGGATGAAATTCCTCTCATGGGGGTGGGGATAATGTGATTCCCCAAAACTTCTTTCCCATGTAATAATAATATTATAGTTTTATTCTGTTTAATTTTCATTTTATCTGAACAAAACATGAAAACTAAATAATGGGCATTTTATTTAATTAAACACCGACAAGTTTAAATTACAACAAGATCAAAGGAAAACCATACTACCCAAAAATACCTATTAAAAGAACTATTATAATTACAGTGAGACCAACAAATATAACAAGAACCCCAAGGAGATAGTAAGGGTCTTTTGGATCTGTCAAAATAAACATCAGTATGGATAGAGCTACTTCAACTGCACTAAGAATCAATGGAATTATGTGCACCATTTTCACCAAGTTTTCTTGAATTTGGAACACCCTAATGCATGGTTTTATAAGGACTCAATTCAACTGTTTCCCCTTGGGTGACCATTGAGTCTCGAACAACAATAATTATAGACATTGGTTTTCTAGTTGTTTAATTCAAAATAATTGGGTACAATTAGTTTTCCAAAATATTGAAATTATGCATTGAAATCATAGCATTAAACTTATAAACTCTTTAATAAACTTTAGAAAGGATAAATGTATGGATTTGAAAATATAACTCTGGTGTTTTAAAAAAAACTGTAGGAGGTGTGAATTATGTTTTTGAATTTGAAAATATGATTACAAATATATTTATTAATTAATTTTTATACTATAATTTATTTGTTTACTTTTATCTTACAGAGTATAAAATAAAAATCAAGTTTTATAAAATTTAAGATATTCTCTATATAGTTAAAATGAATATATTTATTTTTTCTATGATTTTATAGTGAATTTTGAGAGTTGGTTTTTATAAAATTATATAACCATAAGGGCCAGTCCTCTAGCTAGGTAGAAGGAGGTGTCACATGCTAGGTGGCTGAGCCTATCCTTCATCCTTAGCACCTACCGACTAGTGGGTGAGTGTGCGTGCACTTGAAGAATGCACAAGGGAACTAGAGCGTTCTACCATGCGGGATGGAACGGCGATAGGGGTGGCTGCAGAGCGCGCCCACAGAACCCGGTATGGGGTAGTACTGGGAGGGGGGATGGAGTATTCTAAGGATATTCTCAGAGTATCGAGCTTATAAAGAAGCCATAAAGGCTTCCTCCATTTCTATGTGGGAGGGAAAAAATTATCCGAGATTAGATCAGGGTTGTTCAATCACACCGCATGCGATCTGGGCCATCTATTTCGATCTAATCCTCGATTCCTAGCAGCCGTGGTATACCTCCACACTTTTTGAGAACTTTCCGATCCTGATGGATCTAATCTCAGAAGTATGACTCTTTTAAAACTCCTCGTCACACTGTAGTCTTTCGATCATGTTCGTGATCTAATCCTATCCGTTCTTCGTTTTCAAAACTGCCGACTCATCCCCGATCATCGGATCAAGGCTGGATCTAATCATAGACGATCATTAATTTTTCAGATTTTCCTCCCAATGGAATCTTCTTCTTAGTCAAATTGCGCTACAACAGTGGCTTATTCCACACCCACTTGCACCGTTTTTCTGCAGTCGTGACAACTAGTGGTCTCTTCCTTGATTTTTTCCCACAAAGACTTACCCTTAGTCCTTTTTTGAACCCAGGTAGGTCACAATTTTCCTCACAAGTTGTAATAAACATATATAAAATATGGTTTATATATTATATCATTTTTCTTATATGAACCCTATGGGTGTTCATCTTCTCTCAAGTCTCCTTCGAGATCTCCATCGCCTCCTTCGAGCCTTTCCCGAGCCTCTCCTCCTCCTCAAACCATGTAAGGGTTTTTGGTTTCCTTGTTTGGTTTTGTTGAAAGTACACACACACACACACATATATATATATATCTATATGTATACTCATTTATATATTTACATCCTTTCAGTTTGGATAAAAACACTATTATGCCCGATTCTAGGACTTTTGGATTTTGGGTTTATGTAGAATTTTTATACCCAAGGGATTATTTTTTTTCTCATGAAAAACTTGTTTACATACCATGTATATTCGGTTATATGTGTACACACACACACACACACACATATATAACCATTCAGTTTTCAATAAACCTCTACTATTTCTAGTTTTAAGACCTCTAAATATTGAGTATCAAAGTATAAGTATAATTTTAAAATGTAGGGAATTATATTTTGTAGAAAAATTTTATATACATACATATAGTATACATGGTCATATATAACTATGTAGTTTTTAACTCACCTTATCCACCAGTTTTAATAATTTCAACATTGAACTTCAACAATTAATTTATGTTTTTGATAAACATGGTAGTGTCCATTAATTTTGGCATAATACCCTTATGTATAATCAGTTATACATTTAAGTTATATATGTTTACATAAACATATATATATATAAGTTTGGTTAATAAAAAAACCTTTTAAAATTTACATTCTGATTTTTTATTTAGGGACTCTTGTTAGTTTATGTGACCAATATATTGAAGTCATATAGGTGTCATTATATTTTTGGTTTAAACCCTTTTATGCATAATGTATATTCGGTTATGTGAATATATGTATATATATATAAACTTTGATCCTCAATTTTATTTAAAATTTTCCAAGGATTGCTAAGAAAGAATAAAACATGTGATTTTCAAAGTATAAGTGGTTTTTATACAACTCTTTATATATACCCTTGTGTATAAATAGATTTACACAACACTGAACCCTAATTTTGGATATTCCAAATATTATACTTTGGATGCATTTAGTATTTATGGAGAATTGATGAGTATAATATTTGGGATTTTCCACTCTTACATACATATATATGAATCACTTATTTTTATATATTTTAAATGGTATTAGTTATGGTTTATTCCCAAGGTCTCCATTTTTAACATTATGTATACCCTTGTGATGTGTTATACAAAAGTATATTAGTAATAAATGTTTGGGAATATGTGAGTTTAATACCCCACCTGAAATATTTGGTTTATCTTTTAATTAATTATGTATCCAAATGAAATTTCAATATATATTTGATTAATAAGGTTTTAGAATTTAAGGTTATCATTTTATGTGACACAACTTCTATTTATTTTAGAGCTTTAGTTTTCATCACATATTCCATAATCTACTTATCATACTTACCAATCAATGACATATCCATGAAGTTCATAGTTTTGTAATTAACACTTATATGCCTGATTCACTAAATATATGTAAATGATAAAGAATGTAATTAAAAATCTTATGACCTTTTATAGAATTATGAATTAAATTATTCAAGGTGGTATGGAACACTTTGAATAATATGAAATAAGAAATTAAATGTTCAAAGTTGTAGGAGACACATTGAACATATGGCACTACTTGGCATATGAGGAATGTGTTGGACATTGTAAGTGTCAGGTGGGGCCCACTATAGCCCCTCGGTGCATCGGTAGGTATCATGAGACAAACTACGGTCTTGGAACAAATCATTAACAAAATGATTGATTATGGTCTTGGCATAATGCCTTGACCTTATGGTTATATTGTCCCACATTATACATTCCCTCATTATATTTATGATAATTAATTAACCAAATAGATATTTGATTGGTAGAATATCCAGGGTTAAGTGATTTTATTAATGAGTATCAGATGAAGTAAATTATTATGGCATGACGTTTATTAGTCACTCAGAGAATTCTTTAGCCAGTTATGACTTACAGTTAGTAATAAAATAAATTGAAGTTAATATTATGTGAAACTCTGATCATGTTTTACTATTAGTTATAAATTTTGTACTTTTATATTCACATTTCATACCTGTAACAGTTAGAATGTCTTTTACTTATTATTACAGAATGATCATGCTTATATTATAATCATGTTTCTTTATATCTCTGTCAGAATTCCATGAAATAGGCTCTTATAATTCTTAAACTAAATGTTATGTTATGATACATGTGTTACATATTTCCTTAAAAAAAATTTTGTTTTCAAAAATTTATATTTGACATTTTATGTTAGTCTAAAACCCCTTACTAGGAATTCATATTGTCAATATACATTGTTAAATACAAATTTTTAGGTATCTGTTTTTAGACGAAGAAGCACGTCAGAAGTGGCTGGTTTCCCAGAACCTAAACTGTAATGATCCTCTATATTAGACATGATGTGTAAAATATCAGTGCATGATTTTTTGTAAAAATTACACATCATGTCTTCAGGAACTACATCTGGGTATTCTAGAGTTGGGCTGTGACAATAACCAATTAAAAAGAAAATCATACCATATAAATAAATTATATTATAAGTCAGTATTTTTTAATATTCATAAAAAATGAACATTATCAGAAAAATACCAAAATTTCATCCAAAGTAAATTTTCATGTCCCAATTCTAAAGAATAATATTATTTTGTCAAATAGAACATATAAAAGTGACAAAAAATATATTTAAAAAGGGTTCTCCATCAAAAGGAAGTAAATCAACATTTTAAAGAATATTAGAGTATTTATGATTAAAATTGGATTCATTCAAATTTTAAGCTTCTAACTTCCATTAGATAAATGTGAAAACATTTAACAAACATGTGAAATCATATTTTAGTTAGTTATATTCATTCTTGCAAATACAATGATTCTGTGTTAACTACCATTTAAAATAATAGTAGTATTATATTATTTTTCAGTATAACTCAAAGTTGTGTGCAACATAAGATTTCAAAGAAACCCATTGTTGCGTGTTGAGTATGCTATCATACATATCATCCCCTTTAAAAAAAACTAATATTTAATTAACACATATTAGTAAATATGAAAAATTCATATTCTTTATTTACCTGGGATGTTACCACCTTCCCCCCCATTTTGTAATTGCATCCTCCAAATTTTAAAATTGGGCTCATAAACTTAATTAAAAGTCCCACATTGGAAAAGAGTCAATAAGACTATCACATTAAAAGAATGAAGAGAAGTACAAAGGTCACCCAAGATAACCCATACTAGGATTCCATATAGGAAAACATAAATATGAAAGAGAAACTAACCGTCAAGTTCTGATAGAGAGTGATATAAAACATGATTAGGAGAAAGTTAACCACCAAAAAATCACAAGCTTCTGATGGGTTAAATGGTATTTGATTCCCCAGTTGGATATGTTAATGGAAAACGTTTTTTTTAAGTTACTTTTCATAAATTTGAGGGATTTATTTATGAGAATAACTAAAAAAATAAAGAAATATACTTACTTTTCATGTAGACTTTCAACCTTTACTAAATTCCTACCACAAACTCAACTTTTTTCCTAACAATGAGTATTCATGACAACATGGTCACACCTGAAACACTATAATCAACTTATAGAGAATCACATAATCCACAAAAGAAGAACTATATATTTCCCCTATCTTTAGACATTAAACAAAACCAAAAAAATTAATACAAGATCAGATAAAACCCAAAAAGGAAAATCTTTAAAAAAAAAATTAAATACTACTCCTAATCTCAAAAATTGAACAAACAATACGCAAAGTTCAAATAAGCCCATTCAATAAAGAACTGTCCTTAAAATTCATCAAAGTAACCGAAACTAATATTGAAACCCCAAACTCATAAAGATTTAATTTCATAGTCTTCCATAATAAATCTTAGCATTTATCTCCAAATAACATCAGCTACTCTTAAAGTATCATACTAAAAAGTAATTAACCTAATCAAATATTCGCTATGATAGGCTAATCATTTCCATAAATAACCCAAATCACTATATGTCCCCAACAAAAACATAGATTCTTAAAAATTAAATTTCAACCATTACTAAACAAATGAGATCCTATAGTATTCTATTTCCCTTAACCATATAATGTTCCAAAATAGAAAATAACTTCTAAAATAACCTTTATCACATAATCACCAAATCATTTTCCTATATTAAGGATATCCATTTGATAAAATATAAGTCCCTAAAATGAACTTATTCTTGATCTATATAATCATTTAACTAAAAAGAATAATTTATACTAACTAGAGACTTCATACAGGCTAGTGGTAAGCGATGCCCTCTTGTCGCCCTTCGGTTGTGGGTTCAATTCCTGCAGCCTTGCCAGACACGACGGTTTGTCACCCATCTTATGGGTTGTCCTTTTTATAAAACTCAAAAATAACCCTAAAATATTTTATCCTCAAAGGTTTTTTTATATATTTAATTTTCATCCCAAAACATTAATACCTCAACATATTAATTCATGAAGCCTTATATATATTCTCCCTTTTTTATTTTACCTTCATATGATAAAAAAACCATTCCTAACAGAAATAACAACATACCTTCATCATGGTGTCTATATGGTTTCATCATCATCTAGTTTACGTAGGTATAAGGCCCATGAATTGAAAGAATTATGTTTATATCCTTCAAAATAATTTTCTTCCAACATCCAAATACACCTTGTACAAATTGGTTCATATGGGTATTCACAGAAAAATAGTTTCGGAAAATAATCATGAATGACATATAATTTCAATACATCTGATAAAACATGATTTTTATAAAATAGTCAGAACAATATTGAGTTGAAACTTTCAATCAATGGTCCTTCTAAAATACCATAAGTATGTGTTGATACATTATATTTTAAAAGCAAATATAAATAGGTTTCTCAAGGTTCTCCTTCGTCATCACCTTTTTCGAAATCATAATATGCTTCAAAATATTATGATAAGGTAAAATATTTAGAAATTCTTTGATAATATTTACCTTTCTTGAAAATATGAGAATATTGTGAAAATAGGATTTGATTAAATACAAACCATGATCCATGATGATATCAAGGTATAGTGGAGGTGTTTGATATCTCAAACAACTGCTTTTACGTGAGTCGTATGCTAGAAAGCGTTTTCTAATCATCTGAATATGACTGTGAAATAATTATTTCAAGCATGTCATCAGGAAGTGATAGAAATGTTGTTTGAGATCCTCATACTTCCATTTATAACTGAGTTTCCTTGATCAAAAAAGTTATAAAACAAGGATTAAACTGAAATAATAGACATAGGGTATAACCATGTGTATAATGAAAAATCATAATCCATAAAGTTGTCTAAGCCAACCTCTGATACCAACTATAGGGACCCGAACTTAAACATTACATAATATTGAGTTAAATCAAAAATTCACATTAAGGATATTTTCTGGTTTAGATATTTAGAGAATTATGCCATAACAATTACATTACATCTCAAAAAATCAAAAATTAGACACTTCTACTCATTTTCAATTTTTTTATAAAATAAAAACTCTTAAAAAAAGAACTATTCATAGTTCCATGTTTTATAAAGTATGACTTTTCCTTGATCCCATCCTTGACCATATTCATATTTATGTCCTATGAATAACATTTCACAACATGGGGTGAGCATAAAAAGCTCAGTAAGGTTTATAAAACAAGGAAATAAAACATTACTCTATCAATACATACAAATCAAAGAAATCATACTTTTCAATCTTTAACTAACCACACAAAATCATAAGATTTATGAATAAAAAATAGAAATCATAAATCATAAAGGTAACTTTTGGAATCCATAATATACTTACATTGTAGATTTCATAGCTACATATGGAGCTATATTCGGAATACCCATCACAGTATATTCCTGAAATCGCTTAGTAGAAACATTAATGTTTATCTCCATCACATTACCCAATGCATTGGAGATCTATATTGGGGTCACCCAGCCTTGGTTTATCACAGAACAACCCATATATGTAAACAATTACCAAGAACCATAACATAATCATAACACATGAACAATCATAAAGGAAAGATTTATTTTCCACATTCCATTCACAATATAAGATTTCATGGTATTGACATATCCAGTCTATATCCAAAACCATTTAAAACATTTAATAAAATTTTTTCTTGTCAAAGTGTCCCATACTACTTTTTAACTTTTAATGGAATAAAAATAGTAAAAAATTAATGTCCATAAAATTAAATCCTTAAAACCATTTTTAAAACATGGTCATTAATGAGAAATATTTTGAAGATTAAATCTTTAAAACATTTAAAACTATGTTTTTGTTAAAGAGTCCGTTACCACTTAGAAAATACTTGAATGAAAATAATTAAAGATTTACATTAAAAAACTTATAATATCATGAGAATAAGGAAATTCATGATATAATATGTCAAAGGTCAGTATATTAACCTTATAGGATAATAAAGGTTCACAATATCAAGATAGGCCTCAAAAGAAAGGATATTGAGACATAGTTGCTTACGAAAATTCGGAAGCCTAACGATGTCACTTTAAAATTTAGAAAATGAGTTAATGAGAGAGAAAAGGGTAACTCATCACTTTGACATAAAATTTTAAACAATAAAGATATAGAAGAAAATATTATAACATAATATAATGGAAATTACTAGACATAACATAAAATAATTCTTTGACTAAAATTTGAGGGGTGAAAGGTTCTCTTACAAATATCATATCATTAAATAAAGGACAAATCAATGAAATAATTATGTGTGAAAAATATAAATAAACAAAATATAAGTGTATATAAAGTTTAAAACAATCATAGGTCATTCACACATATCTATATGATGACATAATCCAGAAGTAGATGTTTAACCCAAAGAATATAAATTGGCGAAGAAGTCCCCTTACCTCGTGTCCAACTTGACTCGTTTGTTCCTTGTTCTTTCTAAATAATAAATTAAGTTAATTTTTAATTACTTAAAAACCCTTTTCAAGTTTATTATTCCTTTTATATCTCTTAATACATTACAAAAACAACTAGTTAATTAATTGAGTTCATATCAGACATTTTTAATGTTCGGAACTTGAGTTAAAAAATGAACTTGTTATAATTACAATTTGTCCATGTGGTCAAAAGTAAATTATATCCAGAATGATATTCATGATTTAGATATCATATATATCATATATATCCAGTGTATATTTAGTAATAATATTACATAACATTTGGAATAAGAAATGAAATGCACCGTTCATGGAGACGACAAGCCGTACGTACGCATGAACACAACATTCATTTCTTTTTTTCACTTTAAAAAAATGAAAACATAATGATAAATAGGTATATTATAATTACCATATATTATAATATTTTATATATGTTAAATAATTTCATTAACACCATCATTTATGGGTTCCATGTATGGTATTAACGAGTCATATCACTTTGAGGGTGCGGTAGTCCGCATATCCTCAAATGAAATTATCATATTTATACAACATGAAAGACATAAATGTATGTTATAAATTAGAATGAAATAAGATTATTGATAAAATAAAATAAAATAAATATCATATATAATAAAATTTCCATCATAATGGCCACCATTATAGGTGGTAGAAGAATATTGAACAATCATCGTTTCGTGAGGTAGTAGTTCGCCGGCCACAGAAGCAGTATGTTCGTATCCATTAGATGGAGGTGTGTGTAAGTTTAGTTATAATAATACTCATAAAAACAACCTAGAATATTTATTATACATATTTTTTATAAAATAAAGTAATATAGAGAGTTTAAGGGGTTAGAGAAGTAAGATTAATGAAAAGAACATAAGAGAAGGCGTTACCTTTTAATCAGGTATCTCCCTTTGGATTGAATCAAAATGTTAACTTGAATTTCCTTATTCCTTGGGGAAGGCTTATAGGAGAGATATTGTGATTTAAAGAGATTAATTGGGAAGAGTTTGGATGATCCAAGGGGCTTGAGAGGTGTCGGTAAAGGGTTAGAGGTGATGACTTTTTATAAGGGGGAGGAGGGGCTCTTCAGGAAAGTTTGAAAACATTATTTGATTATAAATTGATTTCAGTTTCAAAAGATATAAAACTCATTAAATTAAAATATAAGATGACTCTTGTTCAAAATGTAATCATCCATTAACAATTGGATAGTTTTTTGATATTTGTTTAATTTTTATAATCTCATTTATTTAAATCATTCATTAATAATGTAATCAATGCATCGTCATTGTGTCATAAATAATTTTATTTATTTGAGGTCTAATAATTATAAATAAAATACAATGATTTATTAAATATTTTTTTATTTAAAATTAATATTTATATTCTAAGAGATAACTTATATAACCCCATGTAAAAATTGATTTACTAAAAGATATATGTTTATGTAATGTTTGTCTTTACTTTATATTAATTTATATAAAGTGTCATTGTAATTCCCAAGTGGCTCCATGCGGTCCCAAAATTGACCAAAGTATTCCCATGGTCAGAAATGTATCAACTAATAGGATTAGGAAAAATATTAGGGTAATTTAATATTATTATAATAAAAATTTTTACCCTTATTTACCAGATTTACCTTTTAACCATAGTAAATAAAATATTTAGTAAAGTAAATATTCATAATGTCTACTAATAAAAGTTACATATTTACTGAATTAGATTCTCCTGATTCCAAAGATTGAATGTATTTTTACAAATTCAAAACACATAAGTTGAATAAATTAATATAAAATTAATTCAATTTGTCAAAACAAAAAGCGTGTTTTTAAGAAATAACAATTGTCAAAACATTGACACTTGTTTATGTCCAATATCCAAGTGAAATTACTTTAAATGACCAAATTTGAATTAAATGGTAAAAATATAATCTAATTAAACTTTAAAACCAATTAAAAATATAATACAATCATATAAATAAATTATATTAGAAGATGTTTGGAATTAAAATGCAGTATGTTTCACTATTCATAAAAAAATGAACATTATCAGAAACATACCAAAATTTCATCCAAAGTAAATTTAGGTGTTCCGATTCTAAAGAAGAATATTATTTTGTCAGATATAACATATAAAAGTGAAAAAAACCATATTTAAAAAGGGTTCACCATCAAAAGGAGTTAAATCGACTTTTAAAAGAATATTAGAGTATTTATGCTTAAAATTGGATTAATTCACATTTTAAGCTTCCTACTTTCATTGTATAAATGTAAAAACATTTAAGAAACTTGTGAAAAATTTTTAGTTAGTTCTGTTCATTCCTGCCAATACAAAGGCTATGAGTTAACTACTATTTAAAATAATAATAATAATATATTATTTTTCAGTATAACTCAAAGTTGTGTGCAACATAAAATTTCAAAGTGACTCATTATTGTGTGTAGAGTACACTATCAGACATTACCTCCCCCATTAAAGTGAAATTAATATTTAATTCAAAAATATTAATAAATATGAAAATGTTGTATTCTTTATTTACCTAGGATGTTACATCCTTCCCCCTTTTGGGAATTACGTCCTCACAATTTTAAAACTGGGCTTAGAAACTTCATTAAATATCCCACATCGGAAAAGAGTCAATAAAACTTTCACTTTAAAAGAAAGAAAGAGATATACAATGTTCACCTGAGATAACCCATACTTGGATTCCATGTAGGAAAAAATGGATATGGAAGAGAAAATAACCATCAAGTTCCGATAGAGAGTAATAGAAAATATGAATAGGAGAAATTTAACAACCAGAAAATCACAAACATGTGATGGGTTAAAAAAACTTTGATTCCCCAGTAGAAATAATTAATAGAGAACATTTTTGGTTTTGGTTACTTTTTATAAAGTTGAGGAATTTGTTTATGATATTAACTAAAAACATAAGGAAACATACTTACTTGTCATGTGGACTTTCATACTTTACTAAATTCCTACCACAAGCTCAACTTTTCTCAAGACGATGAGTATTCATGACAACATGATCACACCTGAAGCGCTACAATAAACTTATAGAGAATCACATAATCCACAAAAGAAGAACTATATATTTTCCCTATCATTAGACATTAAGAAAAATCTAAAAGGTTAATACAAGATCAGATAATCCCCTAAAAGGATAATATTTTATAAAATAGAAATTCTACTCTTAATCTCAAAAATTGAACATACAATACCAAAAGTTCAACTAAGACCATTCATTAAATAGTTATCCTTAAAATTATTCAATATAACCCAAACTACGATTGAAACCCAAAACTCATAAGGATTTAATCACATAGTCTTCCATAGTAAATCTTAATATTTATCTCCAAATAACATCAGATACTCTTGAAGTATCATACTGAAAAAGTAATAAACCTAATCATATATTCTCTATGATAGGTTAATCATTTAAATAAATAACCCAAATCATTATATGTACCCAATAAAAACAGATATTCTTTGAAAATAAAATTTCAACCATTACTCCACAAATGATATCCCATAGTATTCTATTTCACTTAATCATATAATGTTCCAAAGGAGAAAACATCTTCTAAAATAACATTTATCACTTAATCAATAAATAATTTTCCTATATTAAGGATATAATTTTGAAAAATCATATGTTCCCAAAATGAACATATTCTTGATCCATAAAATAATTTATCTAAAAATAATAAGTCATACTAACTAGGGACTTCATATGGGCCATTGGTAGGTGATTCTCCCTTGTCGACCTTCAGTTGTGGGCTCGATTCCTATGGCCTTTCCGGACATGATAGGTTATCACCCATCATACGAATTGTCCATTGTATAAAAATCAAAAAATAACCCTAACATGTTTTAACCTCAAAGGTTTTCTTATACCTTTCATTTTCATCCCAACACATTAATACCTCAGCATCATAATTCATTATGCCTTATATATATTGTCCCTTTTTTATTTCACCTTCATATGATAAAATAAAACCATTCCTAATAGAAAGAACATCATTCCTTCATCATGGTTTTCATATAGTTTCATCATCATCTTGTTCACCTAGGTAGAAGGTACATGCATTGAAAAAATGATTTATAGATCCTTCAAAATCATTTGCTTCCTTCATCCAAATACATATTGTACAACTTGGTTCATATGGGTGTTCATAGAAAAAGTGTTTTGTAAAATAATCATGTATGACATATAATTTCAAAAAATCTTATAAAACATGATTTTTATAAAACACTCAGACCAATTTTGAGTTGAAACATTCAATAAATGGTCCTTTTAAAATACCGTAAGTTTTTTCTAAGAGACTATATTGTAAAATAAATATTAATAGGTTGCACTAGGGTCTCCTTCTTCATCACCTTTTTCAAAATCACAATATTCTTAAAAATATTATGATAAGGATAAATATTTGAAAATTACATGATAATATTTACCTTTCTTAAAAATATGAGAATATTGTGAAAATATGATTTGATTAAATACAACCCATGATCCACAAAGATATCGAGGAATAGTGGAGGTGTTTGATATCTCATACAACTACTTGAATATGAGTTTATGATAAAAAAAGTTTCACAATCATTTGAACATGACTTCGTAATAATTATTGCAAGCATGCCATTAGGAGGAGATAAGAATGTTGTTTGATATCCTCCTACTTTCATTTGTAACCCACTTTCCTTGATCTAAAATTTTTATAAAACAAATATTTGACTAATATAATTGACATTGGGGCTAACCATGTGTTTAACAAAAACTTTTAATCCCTAATGTTTTCTAAAATGACCTTTGATACCAAGTATAGGGACCAGACCTTAAACATTACTTAATATAGAGCTAAATCAAGAATTCACATTGAGGATCTTATTTGGTTTATAGTTCTAGATAATTAGGCCTTAAAAATTACATTACATCTCAAAAAATTACAAATTATACACTTCTACTTAGTTACTAATATTTTTATAAAATATAAACTCTTAAAAAAATAAACATGTATAGTTCCGTGTTTTAGAATGTATGAATTTTCCTTGATCCCATCCTTGGCCCTATTCATATTTATGTCCTATGATTTTTTTTTTCAAAACATGGGATTAGCATAAGATTTTCAATAAGGGTTATAAAATAAGGAAATAAAACATTAGTCTATCAATACATAGAAATCAAATAAATCATAATTTTCAATCATTAACTTTCCACACAAAATCATAAGATTTATGAATAACAAATGGAAATCATAAGTCATAAAGGTAAATTGTAGAATCCATATTATACTTATATTGAATATTTCACTGCTATGTAGGGATTTACATTTGGAATACCCATCGCAGTATATTACTGAAATCTCTTAGGAGAAACATTAATGTTTACCTTCGTCACGTAACACAATGCATTGAACAGTTATCTCGGGCTCACCCACCCTTGGTTTATCATGGACCCACCCATATATGTAAAGAATTCCCAAGAACCACAACATAATAATAAGACACAAACAATCATAAATGAAAGATATAATTTCCACATTCCATTCACAATATAACATTTCAATTTATTGACATATCCAATCTCTTTCTAAAACAATTTAAAACATTTAATAAAAAGTTTTTTTGAGTCAAAGTGTCCCATACCACTTTGAAACTTTTAATGGGATATAAATATTAAAACATTAATGTCAATATAATTAAATCCTTAAAATAATTTTAAAAACATGGACATTAATGATAAATATTTAGAAGATTAAATCTTTTAAACATTTAAAAAATGTTTTTGTTAAAGAGTCAGTTATGACGTAGAAAATACTTGAATAAAAATAATTAATGAATTAAATTAAAAAAAACTTATAATATCATGAGAATAATGATATTCATGATATAATATGTCAAAGGGAAGTATTTACACCTTATAGGATAATAAATGTGCACAATATCAAGATATGCCTCAAATGAAAGGATATTGAGACATTGTTCCTTACGAAAATTGGCCAGCCTAACGACATCACTTTAAAATTTAGAAAACGAGTTGATGAAAGAGAAAAGGTATCTCATCACTTGAACATAAAATGTAAAAAAGCAAGGATATATAAAAAAATATTCCAACATAAGATAATGGAAATTACAAGACATTACATAAAATAAGTATTTGACTAAAAGAGGAGGGTGAAAGGTTCACTTACAAAGATCATCTCATTAAATTAAGTATAAATCAATGACATAGTTATGTGTGAAAAATATAAATACACCCAATATAAGTGTATATTAATTTAAAAAAAATCAGAGGTCATTCACACATATCTATATCATGACATAATCAAGTAGAGTAAGATACTACTTTTATACTTTCCTCAAAACATTTTCAAGTGTGTTATTCCTTTTATATCACTTATTGATTAGAAATAACAATTAGTTAATATTTTGAGTTCATATCAGAAATTTTGTCGATGTTAAGAATTTGAGTTAAAAATGAACTTGTTATAATTACATTTTGTCCACATTGTCAAAATTACATTATATCCAGAATTTTATTCCAAATTTAGATATAATAAATATAACAAATATATATTATATATTTATTTATAGTAGTCCATAACATTTGGACATAATAAATTAAATGCACTGTTCAGGGAGATGGTAAGCCGTGCGTACACATGAATAATACTTTTATTTATTTTTTCCTTTTTTAAAGAAATTAAAACTTAATTATATATTGGTATATTATAATTAAAGTATAATATAATATTTTATATACATTACATAATATCATTAACACCATACTTTATACATTCCATGTATGGTATGAACACGTCATGGCACTGTGAGGGGGTAGTAGTCCACACTTCCTCAAATGAAATTATCATATTTATACAACATGAAAAGCATAGAGGTATGTTCTAAATGAGAGTTAAAGAAGAATATTGATAAAAAATATATCATATATAATTAAAGTTCCATCATAAGGTCCAACATGAGAAGTGGTAGAAAAATATTGAATAATCATCATTTCATGAGACAGTAGTTTGCCGTCCACAGAAACAATATGTTCGTGTCCATTAGATAGAGGTGTTTTTAAGTGTAGTAAGAATAATTCTCATAAAAACAACAGAGTATATTCAGGATACATGTTTCGTTATAAAATAATGAAATAAAGAGAGTTTAGGTTTTGGAGAAGTAAAATAAAAGAAAATAACTTAAGATAAGATATTACCTTTAAATCGGGTATCTACCTTTGGTTTAAACCGAAAGGTTTACTTGGATTTCTTTATGACAAGGTAAAGGCTTCTAGGAGGAATAGAGGGATGTAGGGAGATTAATTTGGCAGAGTTTGGATGATCCAAGGGGATTGAAATGTGTGATTAATGGGTTAGAGATGATGGATTTTTATAAGGGGGAGGAGGGGCTCTTTAGGAATGTTTAGAAAAATTATTTTACTATAAACTTATTTTTGGTTTCAAAAGGTCCAAAACTCATTAAATTAGAATATAAGACGACTCTTGTTCGAAATAAAATCATCCAATATTAATTGGACAGATTTTTTATATTTGATTAATTTTTATAATCTCATTTATTTAAATCATTCATTAATAAGGTAATCAATGCATCATCATCGTGTCATAAATAATTTTATTTATTTTAATTATAAAAATTATAAATAAAATACCATGATATAGTAAATTTTTTTATATTTCAAATGAATATTTATAGTCTAAGAGATAACTTATAAAACCCCATGTAAAAAATTTATTTACTAAAAGATATAAGTTTATGTCATTTTATTATTACTTTAAATTAATTAATATAAAGTGTCATTATCACTCCCAGGTTGCTCCATGGGGTCCCAAAATCGACCCAAGTATTTACATGGTCAGAAATATATCAAAAAATTGGATTAGAAAACATGTAAGGGTAATTTAATATTATTGTAATAATATTTTTTTACCCTTATTTACTAGATTTACCTTTTAACCAGGGTAAATAAAATATTTACTAAAGTAAATATTCATAATATCTAAAAATAATAGTTACCTATTTAAAAAAATTTAAACTCCTGGTTAAAAAAACAGAATCCATTTTTCCAAATTCAAAACACATAAGTGGAAGAAATTAATTTAAAATTAATTCCCATTGTCAAAACAAAAAGCGTGTTTTTAAGAAATAATAACAGTCCAAATATTGACACTTTTTAATATCCAATTTCAAAGTGAAATTACTTCCAATGACCAAAATTGGATTAAATGGTAATAATTTAATATAATTAAACTTTAAAACTAATTAATAAGATTATATAACCATATAAATAAATTATATTAAAATGTAGTTTTGAATTAAAATGTAGTATTTTTCACTATTAATAAAAAATGAACATTATAAAAAAAACCAAAATTTCATCCAAAGTAAATTTTGATTTCCCAATTCTAAAGAAGTATATTATTTTGTCAAATATAACATATGAATGTGACATAAAATGGATTTAAAAAGTGGTTTCCATCAAAAGGTAGTGAATCAACCTTCTAAATAATATTAGAGTATTTATGCTTAAAATTGGATTCATTCACATTTGAAGCCTCTAAATTTTATTGAATAAATGTAAATACATTTTACAAACATGTGAAATCATATTGTAGTTAGTTCTATTCATTTTATCAAATAAAATGACAATTTGTTAGCTACCATTTTAAATAATAATAATATTGAATTATTTTTCTGTATAACTCAATGTTGTCTGCAACATAAGATTTCAAAGAGAACCGTTGTGGCATATTGAGTACGCTATCAGAAATAGAATACCCTTTTAAAGTAAAATTAATATTTAATTCACAAATATTACTAAATATGAAAATGTCATATTCTTTATTTATCCGGAATGTCACAACTTCTCAAGTCATAACACCCAAGATATTGTTTGTGAAAAATAAAAATCCCTTCAATCTTTATATTTATTTGATACAATTTTTTATAACCTTCTATATGGATTCACATGTAGACCTAAGTTAAGTTACAATTACCTCACTAGTTCTCATAAATCCCTAGGGTATGGTATCTAGAACCGCAGGTTTTAAAAAATAGTTTAGAAATGATTTACCCACTTTAGTTACAAATATAAGTTATATCCAGGTTTAACCTACACTTTGGAAAGTCTTATCCCAAAGTAAGATCTTAAAAATGAATAAACAAAAACTAAAAATGCAATATAAGAATGGGAAATAGCATAATCATATCACAAATATCTATATGAATAAATATAATAAAAATTAAAAAGAAATAAACCATATATAATAGGACTCTAAATAATGGTGTATCCAAATGAGACCTAAACCATAAAAAAATGGAAAATATAGAGGGATATGTTCTAAAAGGTTCTCAACCCACCATTCAATTGCTCTAAAACTAATAGAGGGAAAAAAATTCTCCAAGTATAAGAAAAATCCAAACTAATGATAATATATAGAGTAATAATTTAATATGTATACACTTGAGACCTAGTTAGTGAATTTGAATGTCCACTGTAGTGTTCATGTAATGTGTGAGCATAAATACCTACCAAGAAACCACTAACAGTCTCTCAACCCAATAATTAATAAATGTGTATTTGTAAGAAAGTATATATTTTTTTAATAAATAATATAGAAACCAAATTAGTTTAATTTTTGTAACATATTGAGTTTTTAAAAATAAAGACAATTTCTGATAGTATATAAGATACGCCATATCAAGATTAAATGAACAATAAAATTTTATTATTTAAATGTGACCATTATAACCATGTCATTAAATTTATGGGAATGAATAGTATTATTGAAAATTTGAAATATATAATTTTCATACACATTGATAACATATTAATTAATTCTTTTTAAATAGGAATTAAATTTTTAGTAAAGACATTCTATTAGATTTTTGATGAAGCTATTTTATTCATCAAAAACATATTTTCTTCAAAAAATAATTTTTATTGATTATTATGTACAAATAATATTATTAATATTTAGAAAATTTAGGAAATTTTTTTATAAAATTATCTTTGTTTTTGAAATAATAATATAAAAATATTTCTATGGTGAAATTTTGATATTTTTCTTAAAAGTTTGATTTTTCAATGAATAATGTAAAATACTTATTTTTATTAAAAACAATATTTTATCTAGAAGGTAAAATTATGATTTGGATTTGTTTTAAATTTTAATTAGTTTAATTGGAATTAAAATAACACAATTATAATTTTTTAGTGGTTATTATTCTTTAATTTATTATAAAATCAATTTATATTTTAAAAGAGGAATTTTTTAAAAAAACTGTTTTTCGATGAATTTTACAGTATTAATTTTAAATTAAATTATGTCACTTGTGTTTTTAATTCAAAAAAATTTATTACATATTTTTAATCATAATTTATAAATATAGTAAATATATCTATTTTATTTTTTGACAATATGAAGAGTAAACCTAGTAATTTTTATTATTATGGTTAAGGGAAAATATGGTTATTAAGGGTACAAATAATATTATATATATTGGTAAATTATCTTAAAAATTGAATCAATTTTATTCTATGCATAATTTTGGACCAAAATAATTCATGTGTAGATTTGTTTTCCTTTTGGATCGACTTGGTTGACATTAAATCGGTATAGTATTTTATTTTAATGAAAGTCAAACTCTTCAAACTATGGTTTTTAATAAGTAATTTTTTAATATATGTTTTTTAGAAGTTATTTGAGACCATTAATATTATTTTGAAATATAAAATATTTATCTTCTACATGGAATTTTATTTTTAATTTTTAGGGAAGAAATAAATTCCTTAAATGCTTACAAAACAATGATGCAATAATTTTTAAATTAATGGAAAAACGAAATAAATGATATTAAAAATATTAAAATAAATATAATTTGAGATATGTAAGAGGATAAACGAATTATATAGAGTAATATTACTTTTATAGGACATAATCAAATCTTTTTTTAAATAGATGCTTTTTTATGTTTTTAAATTCATCGTATTGAATAATAGAAAATTTGATAGTAATGATATTTGAGGAATAAAATATATTAATAAATTATTTATAAATCATAAAAATATTAATTAAGACAATAGTGGGTAATATATGGTGAAATATTCCCCCAAAATTAAATTTATAAGCTATTTTTAAGCTTATGGATGAAGATTAGTCTTATTATATTTTAATATTTTGATAAATTCTTATAGTGCCCTTCACCTCAATTATAAAAGGGAACCCCTTAATTCAGTTCATTTCACCACCTTGAGCCTTATATCTAAACAAAAATCATTCAAATTATCATCTTATAATCACTAGAAACATTAGAGATGTTATATTCTCCAAAAAAATATCAATTTCATGTTTCTTAAGGGATCCTTAATGGAGGATATATTGAAGAGGTAACTTTCTAAAACCACCTCTCTTAATTTATTTTCTTCTTCTACCTTATCCTCAACTCATTGATTCGTAAAAAAAATAACTCTAGTATAATGTATATAATGAAATTTTATATTTCTAATGTAATATTTTCAATCTATCCATGTTTTTTTCATCTCCTTTTATTTAAAGAAAGGAAACCATTGTCTAAATTATAGCGATTAACCATCTCCGAGGATAATGAGTTTTTTTATATTATTGCCTTTAGTGATAGTCATAAAACTATTATTATGGTTAATTAATATTTTAATATGTATATTATATGTTATTTCAGGTTTTCTAATTAATAAATATATAAAATATTAGGTAATACAATACTAGTTTGTGATGGATGGAAAACTACCAAAATAAACTAAACATTTATTATTAATGTTTTATCAAATGAATCATCCTTATTTTGGAATAAAAAAAATGATATATGGGACCATTTAAACATATATAAGTGAATATATACCATTTAATTTCACTTTTTTAGTCTTATTCCCTTTTGATAAGATCTTATAAAATTATACACAAGTTAATCAATCTCGAAACCATAACACAAACGCTCTCGGAGCAATAATTTTGATCTTTATAACTCAAAAAATGGCCATAAATGAACTTAATTAAATTAGAATAAATAAGATATATTTGGAATATGTTTTCAATTAACAAATTAATTAATATAATTTTATTATATATGACATTAAGTGCAAGTGAAGAATGCTTTCAAACACAAGGTAAGTGACTTTTTAATTGAAAAGTACTCACTTTAATTATTTCAAAATTTTATTTTCTAAATCATTATATTTTATGAAAATGTTTTCAAAATTATTTTTATAAATGTATTCATTTTTAGTTGATTTTTAAATGTTTAATTTTCTAATTTCTCTAATTTATTTTTCCAAAATGGATCTTTTTAAGGTTTTATTTAAGAGGATTTCCTTTAAAAATCCTTGTTAATGTCTCTTTTTTACATAATTCAAAAGGAATGGTTTTTATACATATATGACATGAATATATTTTCCCACTTTCATTATGCATTATGTTTTTTAATATTCCATTAAATGATTATAGGGTTACATTTAAAGTAAATTTTCTCCTTTATCTGTGTCCAATATTCTTTTAAAAGAAGTGATTTTTCCTCAAGGAATGTTTTTAGGATGTAATTATTCATGTTTTGTTATTATGTTATAGTTCTTGGAAACTATTACTGAGAATGAGTGGTTATATTATAAAAAAGGGTTAGTGATCCTATAATATCTATCCAATTTATTGGGTAGAGAGATAGAGTTAACCGATTAGGTTTCTCCTATGAGATTATAGATTATACTGTGATGGTTATTCTGAAAGTAATTGTGCTGGTTACTCTATGTATAACCATGAGAGCTACTAAATATGTATTAATGATATGAAAATTATTCAAAAAGTTACCTTTATGTTTTATGTATGATTTATATAAATTTTATAGAAAACTTATTATTTCATAAGGTATGCTAATAGATTATGTTTAATGGATGAAAGTTATAACTTGGTGAAAATATTTAATAAAAAAATATGTATTTTTATTTTTCATTTATTTTCTCTTATAAACTATTTTATGGAATTATTTGGGAAGAAAAGACGATTTATTGTGTAAAAAACCTTATTTTGAAAAAGGAAATTTTTTATAAGCCTTTATGGACTAATTTTTTTTTTCTTTTTTACATCTCTTACTAGTCATATGTGGTCATCCCAAGATTTAAAATATTTTTCATAGGGTTATAAGGGAGAATAAGAAAAAATATGAGGACAAGAATAAAATTTTGAACATTTATCATGAAGAGAAATCATGTTTTAACTTAAATTATTTTGTTATAAGAAAAGAATTGATATTGTATAGAAGTATCCACTTGTAAAGTATGAGAGTTTTTTCTAATTATTTAAATCACAAAACCTAAAATATATTTGGGAATTATAGAAAATGAGTTATAGTGAAAAGTTACTAGAATATGTAATTTTTATGTTTAGGTCCGTAAAATTTGTTAACAAACAATGTATAATTATTGAAAAATAGTAAATTAACATGTAGGTGAACATCAACTACAACTAATAAGTCATTATATCAAGGGTGTCCATACTAGTATAACATGATTTATGCCAGTATCTTAAAATCTAAGATAAACTAGAGAAGAAAATCATAATTCCCATCCTAGGGATACTATCCTAATAGAAATCAAGGTGAAACACACATACTAGGGGATTAGGAATCATTTATTCTAGAGGAAGGACATACCAACTGACCAACCAATATGAAAGTGGATGGGGTATAAAAATTCAAAGAATGTGGACCCCATTCTCTCATATTTCACCATTTTATCCAAAACATTTCATATTTCAAATAATATCTAAGTACCCATTAAAATATTCTCATCATCTAACAATGTAGCAGTAATGTTCAAATCGATATAACTAGAAATATTACTCAATATGTTTAATATAAAAATAAACAACATGAAACATATAATATAGTAATGATATTATTAATAAAATAAATTATAATATTTACTAATATATAATAACTTGAAATCATGCTTAATATAATAGAATAATAACACACCTGATATAATTATACGATAACATGCTTAATATAATATAACTACAATGTGCTTAACATATCAAAAAACTATTCACATTATAAATATCCTTAACTATATTATTTTGTAATCATGAAAGTGAAAAACATGTTTTATAGGCATGGAATGGTCTTAAACTAGTCCCAAAACATAAAATAACATATAAGAAGTCCAAAAACCCATGTTGGTCCAAATAAAAACTTGAGTTATAAAATAGTCAATCCAAAAGATATACCAGTATGATTCCAACTAGCGAAACATAATGGGTGATATAATAGAATATAAATTGTATGAAATTTCCTTAGTATGCACTAGAGAAAGTATACAAGTAGTAGAGCTTGGGATAACATGATAAATGCTTAACCTAGAACAAAAGATAAATTTTATAAAGGATAATCTATTATAACTATATAGGTTCAATGTCCATATTTTTAGTGAAATTTTTAAATATAAAACCTAACATGACTTTATTTATTTATAAAACCATAGTGGAAAATAAATAAGGCTGATGCTTTTAAAATATAATTTTAAAAGAACAATTAAAAGGTAAAATTAATAAAGAGAGAAACTTCATTAAGAAAGTGTTTTCCAAGGAAACAATTTTTTAATAAGGTTTTTATAAAACATACCTTACTTATTAACCCTAATAAAAAAATTTATAGTGGTCATTTTTCAAATCTTTAGATTAACATTAAACTCAAAAATTATTTAATGTCACACAACCTTATCTTAATGAATCAACCCAACCAAAACATCCCACAAAATAATCCTCTTATGTAACACCCCAAGATTTTTGAAGATATTTTTATTTAAATGAAATTTAAGTGTTTGATAGCTTTCATGACATGAAACCCTGATCTTGAATCAAATTATTATATATTATAACCTAGACATTAAATTGATGAGTTTGAATAATACAAAACACAATATGAAATATGTATAGAAGTTTTTTACCTATATCAATTGTATTGATTAATTTATAATAAATAAGCACTCAATTTTTAGTAAAGTCATTTTGTACTTCAATGATACTTTTTCTTGAAATTTTTTTGTTGTTTTTTTGAGAAAATATTATATTTAATTTTTAACACTTTTACAAAATTTTATTTTATAAAAATTATATTATTTTTAAAATCATTATTTAAAAATTATATTTATGAGAAATTTTTAGATTTTATGAAAAGATTAGTTTTTCAGTGAATAGTGAGAAAATATCGATTTTATAGAAACCTACCTTTCTATTCAAATATTTAGAAATTCAAATTTTATTTTGAATTTATTTTTAAATACTATTGGTTACTTTTTATTAATAACAATCCATTTAATGTCATTCTAATCTATATTATAATTAATTTTTTTATGAAATCCTTTTTGAATTTAAAAATGCATTTGTTTGGAATTTTTTTAATCTTTTTTTATGGGTTTATTTTAAAATTAATTTCCTCCACATCTAGTGAGTGAATTTGATATAATTGATTCAATATTTGGAATTTCCATATGAAAATTTGGTACAAATAGTAAAATTATTTTTTTTCCAAAATGAATAAGAACCTTGGTAAGAATGTTATCACTACTGTAATGGAATAACATGTAGATAAAAGATTTTTTTTTTGAAATAAGGCATACAAATCACCCATTCACTTGCATATATTTCATTGTATGTGTGTAATTACACCAAACCCTTCATATATTAGTAAATATGGAATTTTGGATCCATTTTTCATTGATAAAGGAATTTATATTATTTTATGTGAATAAAAAATAAAAAACTTCTATTTATTTCTTTTCTATATCAACAATATTTTATAAGAGGGATGAAAAATATTAATAAAATAATTACCCTAAATTTTTATGTAAACATCGACACTGTTCTAGTGCAAGAAGTAGAAAAATCATGTAAATTATTTTAAATACATACAAAGTAATATTTTTGGGGTGATTTGTTTGGTTTCATTAATATTTTAGATAAAATAATTTTATAGTTATTTGTTAAAATTTATATTCACACCAAAAAACATTCTTGATATTATTAGGTAGTCAATTATGAAAAAAGTTCCAAAAATGAATTTTATGGTATTTTAATTTAAAAATACCTTATTAAATGATTTAAAATTCTCAAAAATATTATCATTATCCATTTGAATGGGATATAATCGATAATATCAACCATTTTCTATTTTTGGTTCACTAGTTTTTATACAGAAACATTCAAGACCCCTAAAGAGTAAAAAATCATTTTTATCACGATAATAGAAAAAGGTTAAAGAGGGTTAAAACAAAGCGATAAGGCTTAAAATATCACCAAAAAAAGTATAAATTTTATTTTATGGCATGAGACCAACTCATATTATTCCTAGATTAAAAATATATCAATTTTGTTTAACAAGATCATGGAAATAAATTTATATTAATATTAAACTTTAAGTAATTCCAAGGGTTCCCCTCTCCTCTATTATATAAAGAAACCACCTATAATCCCTTAATATCACTTATTGAGCCACTTAGTTCAACCTAACGCTACCTAAAATTTTTCCTAACATACATATAAACATTCTATAGGTTTTATAATTTTTAAAATACAATCACTAGGGTTCTTATCGAGAGATCCAAATGAGGTTCTTCAAAGAGGTGGTAATCATCTCAACTGAACATTTTCATTTTAATTATTCTTTTACATATTTAAATTTTATTATAACCATTAAAATATGATAACATCAGTATAAATGATATATTGGGATGTTATTATGTTAATTTAATAACCATATCCATTACCTTTTACCTTGAAATAGGAGACAAAACCTTCATCCATGCATATGTGTGGACTACCACCGCTCATGGATAGTCAAGGTGATGTATTTAATGATGTTACATTATTTATGTGACATTATAATGATTATATAAAGATATTATATTATTTTATTGATTCATTTTTCTTATAAAATGATGAAAAAAATCATTCACGTGTACGTGAAGACTACTGCATCACGTACCGATGCGTTTTCTTTTTTCATGATAGCTTTTCAAGACTCACACTAATATTTTATTCAATTTATTAAAATTTTAATTATGTAATGATTATTAGTTTTTAAATAATGGAACAATTACCCCTTTGACCATGATAAACCTATAAAATTATTATTTTTAATTATACAGCCAACAACCTCAAAACATCTGACATTGACTTAACAGATTAAGTAATTAAATGTGACATTGAAAGAAAAAAATAAATGTTTCAATTATATAGTAATAAACCTAGAAATTTTTATTAACTAATTAAATAGTTAAAGTAATTTTATTATATATGAGTTAAAATACATACATAGCATGTTGGTACTTGAGGTAAAAGGTTTCGTAACTCAATTTCCTTTTGTTTGGTAATAACACTTCTCTATTGACATTATTATTCCATGATTATGTGGTAATTTATCTATAAATTGTTTTATGTTTTATTTAATATTTTTATGTGGATTTATATATGTTTACATAATCACTTAAGAAAATAATTATAACTTCAAATGTTTTGGTTCCTTGAAAGGATTTTATTTTTCACAATATCATTTTCTTGAGACATGTTTTATGGCATGCACCATGATTTATTTGTGTGGTGAACATACTACCTCATGAATTATTTTTGAAATATTACATATTATAATTTATGGGATTTATAGATCCATATAATATACTTGATTTCAATGAATTTTGATTCAAAAATTACTAATATGGAATGTATTTTATTACAATCTCATTTTTTCTAGGGATGTTGATGTTCAAGGTTTTTTGGGGGACAATATAAGGTCCAAATTTCATAAAATACATTTCTCTTCTTATTATATAGTATTTTTTTAGTTATTGTGGATTTTATTTCATTTTAATCTCTTTGGAACATAATAAGATAATAATAATATTTTTTTAATAAAACTGACATCATTTGTATTTTTTGCTTGGGAATATTTTCTCTTTAATATCCATAATCCTTAAAATGTTTTCAAGAATTTTATTTTCTATACAGAAATAGTTATTTATGTAATTTTTAACTATATTTTAATTTCTTTTTTATGTTTTAAAAGGAACCTTTCAACCATTTTCTAAATAGGGATATTTGGATTCTACCGAAAGTATAGAATGGATAATTATTTTAACATTTACTAAATAAATGGATGTTATGACTATTATAAATATTATTTTCTTTGAATTTTACATTACAAGATTCCATGGTTATGTTAAAATAAAAGGATTTTCATCATTTTTCTTATATTTTTTATTAAAAATTTTAAAAATGGAAAAGGACATTTTCCTTATTTTTAGTGAAATGTATTAATTTTTTTAATTCATTTTTTATATTTTGAAATATGAATTTCTATTTTCTTATGATTTAATGGGGATTTATTCCAATTATACCATACTTATTATTTCACTAGATGGATTATGATTGTTTTAAATGTATTATCATGGAACCCATTTATTTTCTACATGTTCATCAAGATAAAAAGGAGCGATGGTTGTTTTCAAGTTAGTCATGTTGAAAAGTGAAAGATTCTAAATGTTTTTTTCATTATATATTAATTTTCCATATATATGGTAGATTTAAGTTTTTATTTTTTATAAACCAAGGATTGGTGGTAATTTTATAAAACAAGGATGGTTAGTTTTGTCATAAACCATGGATGGGTGGGTCTTTTATATCCCTCTAATAGATTGGGTAAAGTGACAGTGTTAGCCAATTATAAGTTACTTCTAAGAAATAATAGAGTTTACCAGTTAATGGTTACTCCTTTGAGATATAGTAATTTTATTTTTAGCTGATTCCATGATGAATGTATGATGTTCTAAGATACTACTTTTATACTTTCCTCAAAACATTTTCAAGTGTATTATTCCTTTTATATCACTTATTGATTAGAAATAACAATTAGTTAATATTTTGAGTTCATATCAGAAATTTTGTCGATGTTAAGAATTTGAGTTAAAAATGAACTTGTTATAATTACATTTTGTCCACATTGTCAAAATTACATTATATCCAGAATTTTATTCCTGATTTAGATATAATAAATATAAAAAATATATATTATATATTTATTTATAGTAGTCCATAACATTTGGACATAATAAATTAAATGCACTGTTCAGGGATATGGTAAGCCGTGCGTACACATGAATAATACTTTTATTTATTTTTTCCATTTTTAAAGAAATTAAAACTTAATTATATATTGGTATATTATAATTAAAGTATAATATAATATTTTATATACATTACATAATATCATTAACACCATACTTTATACATTCCATGTATGGTATGAACAAGTCATGGCACTGTGAGGGGGTAGTAGTCCACACTTCCTCAAATGAAATTATCATATTTATACAACATGAAAAGCATAGAGGTATGTTCTAAATGAGAGTTAAAGAAGAATATTGATAAAAAAATATATCATATATAATTAAAGTTCCATCATAAGGTCCAACATGAGAAGTGGTAGAAAAATATTGAATAATCATCATTTCATGAGATAGTAGTTTGCCGTCCACAGAAACAATATGTTCGTGTCCATTAGATAGAGGTGTTTTTATTAAGTGTAGTAAGAATAATTCTCATAAAAACAACATAGTATATTCAGGATACATTTTTCGTTATAAAATAATGAAATAAAGAGAGTTTAGGTTTTGGAGAAGTAAAATAAAAGAAAAGAACTTAAGATAAGATATTACCTTTAAATCGGGTATCTACCTTTGGTTTAAACCGAAAGGTTTACTTGGATTTCTTTATGCCAAGGTAAAGGCTTATAGGAGGAATAGAGGGATGTAGGGAGATTAATTTGGCAGAGTTTGGATGATCCAAGGGGATTGAAATGTGTGATTAATGGGTTAGAGATGATGGATTTTTATAAGGGGGAGGAGGGGCTCTTTAGGAATGTTTAGAAAAATTATTTTACTATAAACTTATTTTTGGTTTCAAAAGGTCCAAAACTCATTAAATTAGAATATAAGATGACTCTTGTTCGAAATAAAATCATCCAATATTAATTGGACAGATTTTTTATATTTGTTTAATTTTTATAATCTCATTTATTTAAATCATTCATTAATAAGGTAATCAATGCATCATCATCGTGTCATAAATAATTTTATTTATTTTAATTATAAAAATTTTAAATAAAATACCATGATATAGTAAATATTTTTATATTTCAAATGAATATTTATAGTCTAAGAGATAACTTATAAAACCCCATGTAAAAAATTTATTTACTAAAAGATATAAGTTTATGTCATTTTATTATTACTTTAAATTAATTAATATAAAGTGGCATTATCACTCCCAGGTTGCTCCATGGGGTCCCAAAATCGACCCAAGTATTTACATGGTCAGACATATATCAAAAAATTGTATTAGAAAACATGTAAGGGTAATTTAATATTATTGTAATAATATTTGTTTACCCTTATTTACTAGATTTACCTTTTAACCAGGGTAAATAAAATATTTACTAAAGTAAATATTCATAATATCTAAAAATAATAGTTACCTATTTAAAAAAATTTAAACTCCTGGTTAAAAATACAGAATCCATTTTTCCAAATTCAAAACACATAAGTGGAAGAAATTAATTTAAAATTAATTCCCATTGTCAAAACAAAAAGCATGTTTTTAAGAAATAATAACAGTCCAAATATTGACACTTTTTAATATCCAATTTCAAAGTGAAATTACTTCCAATGACCAAAATTGGATTAAATGGTAATAATTTAATATAATTAAACTTTAAAACTAATTAATAAGATTATATAACCATATAAATAAATTATATTAAAATGTAGTTTTGAATTAAAATGTAGTATTTTTTACTATTAATAAAAAATGAACATTATAAAAAAAACCAAAATTTCATCCAAAGTAAATTTTGATTTCCCAATTCTAAAGAAGTATATTATTTTGTAAAATATAACATATGAAAGTGTCATAAACTGGATTTAAAAAGGGGTTTCCATCAAAAGGTAGTGAATCAACCTTCTAAATAATATTAGAGTATTTATGCTTAAAATTGGATTCATTCACATTTGAAGCCTCTAAATTTTATTGAAAAAATGTAAATACATTTTACAAACATGTGAAATCATATTTTAGTTAGTTCTATTCATTTTATCAAATAAAATGACAATTTGTTAGCTACCATTTTAAATAATAATAATATTGAATTATTTTTCTGTATAACTCAATGTTGTCTACAACATAAGATTTCAAAGAAAACCGTTGTGGCATGTTGAGTACGCTATCAGAAATAGAATCCCCTTTTAAAGTAAAATTAATATTTAATTCAAAAATATTACTAAATATGAAAATGTCATATTCTTTATTTATCCGGAATGTCACAAATTTTCAAGTCATAACACCCAAGATATTGTTTGTGAAAAATAAAAATCCCTTCAATCTTTATATTTATTTGATACAATTTTTTATAACCTTCATATGGATTCACATGTAGACCTAAGTTAAGTTACAATTACCTCACTAGTTCTCCTAAATCCCTAGGGTATGGTATCTAGAACCGCAAGTTTTAAAAAATAGTTTAGAAATGATTTACCCACTTTAGTTACAAATATAAGTTATATCCAGGTTTAACATACACTTTGGAAAGTCTTATCGCAAAGTAAGATCTGAAAAATGAATAAACAAAAACTAAAAATGCAATATAAGAATGGGAAATAGCGTAATCATATCACAAATATCTATATGAATAAATATAATAAAAATTAAAAAGAAATAAACCATATATAATAGGACTCTAAATAATGGTGTATCCAAATGAGACCTAAACCATAAAAAATGGAAAATATAGAGGGATATGTTCTAAAAGGTTCTCAACCCACCATTCAATTGCTCTAAAACTAATAGAGGGAAAAAAATTCTCCAAGTATAAGAAAAATCCAAACTAATGATAATATATAGAGTAATAATTTTATATGTATACACTTGAGACCTAGTTAGTGAATTTGAATGTCCATTGTAGTGTTCATGTAATGTGTGAGCATAAATACCTACCAAGAAACCACTAACAGTCTCTCAACCCAATAATTAATAAATGTGTATTTGTAAGAAAGTATATATTTCTTTAATAAATAATATAGAAACCAAATTAGTTTAATTTTTGTAACATATTGAGTTTTTAAAAATAAAGACAATTTCTGATAGTATATAAGATACTCCATATCAAGATTAAATGAACAATAAAATTTTATTATTTAAATGTGACCATTATAACCAAGTAATTAAATTTATGGAAATGAATAGTATTATTGAAAATTTGAAATATATAATTTTCATACACATTGATAACATATTAATTAATTCTTTTTAAATAGGTATTAAATTTTTAGTAAAGACATTCTATTAGATTTTTAATGAAGCTATTTTATTCATCAAAAACATATTTTCTTCAAAAAATAATTTTTATTGATTATTATGTACAAATAATATTATTAATATTTAGAAAATTTAGGAAATTTTTTATAAAATTATCTTTGTTTTTGAAATAATAATATAAAAATATTTCTATGGTGAAATTTTGATAATTTTCTTAAAAGTTTGATTTTTCAATGAATAATGTAAAATACTTATTTTTATTAAAAACTATATTTTATCTAGAAGGTAAAATTATGATTTGGATTTGTTTTAAATTTTAATTAGTTTAATTGGAATTAAAATAACACAATTATAATTTTTTAATGGTTATTATTCTTTAATTTATTATAAAATCAATTTATATTTTAAAAGAGGAATTTTTTTAAAAAACTGTTTTTCGATGAATTTTACAGTATTAATTTTAAATTAAATTATGTCACTTGTGTTTTGAATTTCAAAAAAATTTATTACATATTTTTAATCATAATTTATAATTATAGTAAATATATCTATTTTATTTTTTGACAATATGAAGAGTAAACCTAGTAATTTTTATTATTATGGTTAAGGGAAAATATGGTTATTAAGGGTACAAATAATACTATATATATTAGTAAATTATCTTAAAAATTGAATCAATTTTATTTTATGCATAATTTTGGACCAAAATAATTCATGTGTAGATTTGTTTTCCTTTTGGATCGACTTGGTTGACATTAAATCGGTATAGTATTTTATTTTAATGAAAGTCAAACTCTTCAAACTATGGTTTTTAATAAGTAATTTTATAATATATGTTTTTTAGAAGTTATTTGAGACCATTAATATTATTTTGAAATATAAAATATTTATCTTCTACATGGAATTTTTTTTTAATTTTTAGGGAAGAAATAAATTCCTTAAATGATTACAAAACAATGATGCAATAATTTTTAAATTAATGGAAAAACCAAATAAATGATATTAAAAATATTAAAATAAATATAATTTGAGATATGTAAGAGTATAAACGAATTATATAGAGTAATATTACTTTTATAGGATATAATCAAATCTTTTTTTAAATAGACGCTTTTTTATGTTTTTAAATTCATCGTATTGAATAATAGAAAATTTGATAGTAATGATATTTGAGGAATAAAATATATTAATAAATTATTTATAAATCATAAAAATATTAATTAAGACAATAGTGGGTAATATATGGTGAAATATTCCCCCAAAATTAAATTTATAAGCTATTTTTAAGCTTATGGATGAAGATTAGTCTTATTATATTTTAATATTTTGATAAATTCTTATAGTGCCCTTCACCTCAATTATAAAAGGGAACCCCTTAATTCAGTTCATTTCACCACCTTGAGCCTTATATCTAAACAAAAATCATTCAAATTATCATCTTATAATCACTAGAAACATTAGAGATGTTATATTCTCCAAAAAATATCAATTTCATGTTTCTTAAGGGATCCTTAATGGAGGATATATAACGACCCATACTTTACATACATTGTTAATACTTCAAAATTGAAGCACACTTATTACAACATATGACAAAACCACAAAGGACCGTATAGGTATAGTGTCTTTAGAAACTTGGAAACATAAACAACTGGTTCATAAATCTTCTACAGTGTCTCCCATTTATTTCATCATATCTAGGGTCCCTTTTAGCATATTCTACTTAATATCCATCTTCCTGACCTGGGGAAAAGAAAACATAAAAGGGTGAGCTCAAATGCTCAGCAAGGGAAAATAAAGGAAATAAAAATCATATCATATCTTTATGAAAATCAAAACCTGCAAAAGAGATCATAATATCTTAACATGGAATAAATCATAGAAGTGAAAATGAGATCCCCATAATCATAACATAAAACTTGATACTTTGTGGCATGCACACATAATCATGGAAAATCATTTCTTGTTAGTCATGACTCATTGCCAAGACTATCTTAGTGGACAAAGTCCCTTTCTGAACCGAGTTCACTCCTCGTTTCAGTCCTGTATCACTGAACCGAAATAACCTTCCGTTCCAGCCATGTCTATCTCATGAGATATAAAATCATTACCCAATGCATTGGAGGGAGATATAGGTCCCACCCATCTTATAATGAATCCTTTCTTATGTGTGCCACATAATCATAAAACATCGCATAACACATGTAACAAAAATGGGATTCTTGAAACATCATGACATCATAAATCAATTCATATAAGATAAAGGAATTCATAAACATAATTCCATCACAACATAGTCAAATCAATGTAAAAATATGGATAGAAATAGAACCCTTTATTATCTTAGATGGAAAGTAATTTTGATAAAACACTTGAATTGAATTCTTGAGGAAAATATCCTTTCTTCTTCAAAAACATTTTTCCTTTCATAACATGTCATAAAACTTTAAAATAAAAGAAGTTGATTAAAAATAAACTTGAAAACTTGTAAAGGAAGCTTCTTTGAAGTAATGTTTTAAAAATCCATTCATGCCGTATAAGTTAAAAAAAACATTCTTCGTACTTTTGTCGGAAAAGTCAAAAAGTACCTCGTACGGAAAAACGACAAAAGATTCCTTTCATATTCTTTACTAAAAACTCACCTAAGGGTAAAATTGGATTTAAACTATTTCAAGTGGATGGAAACAATATTACATATTGAGGGAACATGGATGTGGATGATAAAATACACCCCAGTAAATACTTACGAATAAACAATCTCGGATAAAAATGAGATTGTGATATTTCCCTTACCTTAGGTCCGATTAGCTTTGTACGTGTCCGAAGCTCCTGTATAATGGTTTAAATAATGTTATTGACTTATTCCAGAATCATACATATTGATATGATATCATATATGGTCATATTATTAGCTTCTTGTTAGTAATATTTCATTGTTACTTGTTACTCGGGTCTTTATAACTTTTTGTTCTTATGCGTGTTTTGTCGAATAAATTCTTATTCTTATCTTTAGGTTATAGATAATTCATTTCCAGAATGGTATTAGTGTAGTATATACCATATTCATTCATTCAATTCATTTATATAATCATTATGAAATGAAGATCATGTAGAACGAGTCGCATCACATCGTGGAGACGGTATTCTGTACGTACGCACGAGTGATGATATCGTTCCTATGATCGTGGAACTGTATTGGAGTATATATATATATTATTTCAATATCAATATTACTTTATAATAATCATTAATAGTTACTCATTACACCATTATACCCATCCTTGTAAGGTGGTGGTGGAAAATAGATTACACCACGGCGTGGAGACGGTATTCCGTACGTACGCACACGCGGTGATTTCATTTTTCCGTAGGATGGATAAAAGGTGAATAAGGGTTGTTTAATATTTATAATAACATATCAGTATGTAAGTAATACTGATGTTATTACTTTATCATGAAACGACTAAAGAAGAAGAAGTTGAAGAAGAAATAAATTGAAAAGATCGGTAATGGATATTACCTCTTCTTTGGAACGCTTCTTTGAATCCTCCACTTAAGGAACTAAGATTGGTCTTTGGAGAAGACCAGGACCTCTAGGATTATTCTAGGGAAGTGGAGAGGAGAAAATGGCAGGGGTTGGCCGAGCTTGAGTGCTCAAATTGGTGTGAGGAAGAGGGGGAGGAGGTGCCCTTTTATAAGGGAGGAGAGGGGCACCTTAGGAATATCTCAAAATATTATTTTATATTAAAGTCAAAATCGGTTTATAATGGTTCCAAAGGGTCTTATTTCGAAGATAAAGTGGGGAAGGGTCGCAATCCTATCAACCAATAGGATTTAGACAAGTTTGGGGTATTATTTTAACCTTATCAATTAGATTTAACTCTAAGTTAATTAATTTAACTTTTACCGTGTCTTTTTGTTTTCTTTCACTATATGGTTAATACACTTACTATAACATGCCAAACGAACCCCAAATTGTTTATTATTAATATATATATCCTTATCTAAGTCATTTGGCCGAACCTTAGATTTTTAGGAATAAAATAACAATTAATAATATAATATTTGATTTAAAAACTATTTTGTGTCAATTTTGACACTATTTGATATATGATTTTTGTGAAAGTCATAACAGAATTATATGTTCGAAACAAGTTGATTAAATCAACATTAATATATCATAGTAACCTAGAAAATTAGTGGAATTCATAAAAAGTCTCAAATTACATTTATTTTGGTGTTTATAACATCAATTATGTCAATATTTCATTAATAAGATAATTACTGCATCATCTTTGTGTCATAAATAAAGTATATTATTTGATGTCTAAAAATTACAAATAAAATACCATCATGTAGGAAATCTTTTTATCTTTCTAATGAATATTTACAATTGAATTTATCTTATATATAACCCCATATTAAAAATGATTTACTTATTAAACTTTGATTTTAACTATTTTAACCCTTCTTTAAATAAATTAATAATAAATGTCCTAATCTAATCCAAGTGGGCCTAAATGGTCATATTTTATTCCTAAGTTTGTTTTTGGTCGAATTACACTTGTCCAATAGAATTAGGACATGTGTTATGGTAATATTGATATCATATTTACCCTTAGTTACCCTATTTACTATTAACCGCGGAAAAAAAAAGTAAAAAGTTACTATTCACCAAAAAATTATTTTCATCTCATTGAACCAAATTTTAGTCCTTGATATTAACCGTGTCTCTCGGATTTTCAAAATTCCATTCACAGAAGCGGTAAAATTAAGTTTTATGCAAAATTCAGTTTTTTAACCTACCACTTAGTGGTTTCACTATTCATCAAAAATTGAAAGTTTTCAGAAAAATACCAAAATTTCACCCTAGGCTAATTTCGATATTCTGAGTCCAAAAATGAAGTCCATTTTGAAAAATAAAATTTATAAATTTTCAAAAAGTGGTTATTACTATTCATAATGGCTAGTTTTAATAGCATATTGTTGTTTAGTGAAACTCGGTATTGCGTACGACGCAAGCTATCGAGGAAGGTCGCGATTGCGTGTAAAGCAAGCCAAGCAAGTGTTGTGTAGAAAAAGATTCCATAAAAGTCTCGGGTGTTACATTCTACCCCCCTTAAAAAGAATTTCGCCCTCGAAATTCGTCACTTTGTAACAAACAGATGAGGATAATTCTCCCTCATTATATCCTCAAGCTCCCAAATAGCTTCTTCAAGTTGGTGGTTCCTCCATAAAACTTTCACCAAGCGAGTGGTCTTGTTTCGTAGGACTTTTTCGCTACGATCCAGAATCTCTATCGGCTGTTCCTCATAAGAAATATCTTGCTCCAGCGGTACAACTTCTGAGCTGAGTACATGTGAAGGATCTGGTATGTACTTTCTCAGGAGAGATACATGGAACACATCGTGAACTTGAGAGAGATTCGGTGGAAGCGCCAATCGGTAAGCTACCTTCCCAACACGATCCAATATTTCGAAAGGACCGATATATCTAGGTCTCAACTTCCCCTTCTTTCCAAATCTCATAACCCTCTTCCAGGGAGATATTCGTAAGAACACTTTATCACCCACTTCAAACTCTAGGTCTTTTCTTCGGTTGTCGGCATAACTTTTCTGTCGACTTTGAGCTGCTCTTATGTGTTGTTGAATAGATCTGACCTTTTCTTCCATTTCATCAACGAGATCAGGTCCTAATAGCTTTTTTCCCCAACTTCATCCCAGCAAGTTGGAGTCCTGCATTTCTTTCCATAGAGAGCTTCATAAGGAGCCATCTGAATACTGGAGTGAAAGCTATTATTATAAGAAAATTCCACCAAAGGTAGGTGTTGATCCCAACCTCCTTTGAAATCCATAGAGCAAGCTCTCAACATATCTTCTAGGGTTTGAATTGTTCTCTCAGACTGACCGTCTGTCTGGGGATGATAAGCAGTGCTGAAACTCAACTCTGTATCCAGAGTATGCTGAAGACTTCGCCAGAACTTCGAGGTAAATCTCGGATCCCGATCAGATATAATAGAAAGTGGTACTCCATGCAATCTTACCACTTCCTTTACATATATCCTAGCAAGCTGATCTAGAGAGAAATCCTCTCTAATAGGAATGAAGTGTGCAGACTTTGTAAGACGATCAACTATGACCCAGATAGCATTATTGCCTTTGGATGTTTTAGGAAGTCCTGTGACAAAGTCCATAGTGATGTTTTCCCATTTCCATTCGGGTATGGGTAATGGTTGTAACATCCCCTTAGACTTTTGTCTCTCAGCTTTAACTTGTTGACAAACCAAGCATCGAGAGACATATTCAGCAACATCTCTTTTCATGCCATCCCACCAGAAGTACTCTTTCAGGTCCCTATACATCTTCGTGCTTCCAGGATGAATAGAGAATGAAGAACTATGAGCCTCATCCAGCAGCTCCTTCTTTAATTCGGGGATGGAAGGAACACAAACCCGATTCCTGAACTTTATTATCCCATCACAATCAAGGTTGAATTCAGGAACATTTCTCACCTTCTTTTGTAACTCGACATCTTCTTTCTGTGCCTCTTTAATCTTCACATGTATAGATGGTTGAACATTCATTTGAGAAATATAAGATTTTTCCCCTTCCATTATAATTCCAAGATCCATCCTTTGTAAATCCATAAATATTGGATCTTTTGTGATCCTCATCATGGATAAACTAGCATGGTCTTGTCGACTTAATGCATCTGCCACCTTGTTTGCTTTCCCAGGGTGGTAATGGATTGAGCAGTCATAATCCTTAATCAGCTCCAACCATCTTCTTTGGCGCATATTCAGATCCTTTTGTGTGAAAATATACTTTAAACTTTTATGATCAGTATAAATATCACACCTTTCACCATAAAGGTAATGCCTCCAAATCTTTAATGCAAAGATTACCGCAGCCAACTCCAAATCATGTGTTGGGTAATTTTGCTCATGGATTTTCAACTGTCGTGAGGCATAAGCTATCACCATATCATTTTGCATAAGAACACACCCCAATCCCTTCTTGGATGCATCACTGTAGATCACAATCCTTTCTCCACTACAAGGCAGTGTGAGCACAGGTGCACTGGATAACCTTCTTTTCAACTCCTTGAAATTCTCTTCACATTCCTCTGTCCAGAAAAACTTAACTCCCTTCCGAGTCAACTTGGTGAGTGGATTAGATAATCGTGAAAAATCTTTTACAAAACGTCGATAATATCCAGCCAAACCAAGAAAACTTCGGATCTCAGTTACTGTTGTTGGTCTTGACCATCTTTTGATAACCTCTGTTTTTGCTGGATCCACAGATATACCCTCTTTTGAGATTATGTGACCCAAAAATGCAACTTTTTGAAGCCAAAATTCACACTTGGTAAATTTGGCATAAAGCTTCTCCTTTCTCAGGGTCTTCAATATAATTCTCAAGTGATCTTCATGCTCCTCCTTGCTCTTTGAATAGACAAGAATATCGTCTATAAAGACTACCACAAATTGATCAAGATAGTCTCTAAAGACTCTATTCATTAGATCCATGAAGATAGCAGGGGCATTAGTAAGACCAAATGGCATCACTATAAATTCATAGTGTCCATACCTTGTACGGAAAGCCGTCTTTGGTATATCCTCCCTTTTGACCCTTAATTGATGATACCCTGAACGAAGATCAATCTTGGAAAAGTATTGAGCTCCGCGTAGTTGGTCAAATAAGTCATCAATGCGTGGGAGAGGATATTTGTTCTTGATAGTGATCTTGTTAAGTTCTCGATAATCAATGCAGAGTCTCATTGATCCATCTTTCTTCTTAACAAATAGAACAGGTGCTCCCCAAGGTGACGCACTAGGGCGTATGAATCCCTTATCAAGATTCTCTTGGAGTTGCTTCTTCAATTCCTGCAACTCAATTGGGGCCATTCTATAACGTGTATTTGAAATAGGCAAAGCACCCGGTACGAGTTCTATTGAAAACTCAACTTCATGATTTGGTGGAAGACCCGGTAATTCCTCCGGAAAGACATCATCAAACTCCCGTACAATGGGCATATTCTTAATCGTGAGTTTCTCACCAACTATTTGAGATAAATAACCTTCATTTAGTGGAATCAATACCCATAAGATGGAAGAAATTTCCACTGGAAGGTTATGTTCATCCTTGCATTGATAGACGATCGTAGGTTGATCTGGAATATGAAATGTGACTTCTCTTCTTTGGCAATTGATATGAGATCCATGTTGAGAAAGCCAATACATGCCAAGAATCACATCAAATTCCACTAAAGGAAGGATCACAAGATTTGCAGGAAGCACTTTCCCACAAACTTCGATCGGAGAAGAATTATAAACTTCTGATGCGATTGATGTGCCATTAGGTGTTGTCACAGCTAACTCAACATCTAATTGTTGAGGTAATACGGTGATACCCTTAGAAAATTTTTCAGAAATAAAAGAGTGGGTGGATCCAGAATCAAATAAAACATTTGCTACTTTAGAGTGGATGGTAAGTGTACCTTTCACCACATCGTTATCGTACTCCACATCGCTGATAGAAATTGCATGTGACATTCCTTTGTCTTTAGCCTTAAGAGTTTGTTGACGTCGTCCATCATCATCAACCCTTGGATTTGGGCATTGATTGGCATAATGCCCCATCTCCTTGCACTTGAAACATTGAAGTGTAGTAGGTTCATTCTGTGTATCCCTTCCTTTGTTTGCATCATTAGACATCTTCTTCCCATTATCACGGCATTCAAATGCCCGATGACCTTCCTTTCCACATTTAAAACATTTACTTGTCCCTTTAAGACAACTCCCTCCATGTTTCTTTCCACACTTTGAGCATAAGGGAAAGTTCGTCTTCTATTCCGTGTGCTCTTTAGATTTTTCTTTGAATTCCATATTCCTCTTCTTATCAAACCCATGTGACTGATGGGTTACTCCAATCTCCATCTCGACTTTGAGAGCACATCGAACGATTTCCTCGTAGCTATTGAAGTCCCTTATGGCTAACGCCCTTCGAAGACTTGGTTTTAAGCCACTAAAGAATCGATCGATCTTACTCTCAGGTTGGATAATAATACCATAAGCGTACCTTGCAAGTCTTGTAAAATTTGCTTCATAGGTACTAACAGATTCATCATCCCTTTGCTTCAGTTCAAGGAACTCTTTCTCCATCTTTGTTCGGAGAATACAAGGGAAGTACTTATTGAAAAATAAGTTCTTGAACTCGTCCCATTCCATAGACTCAATTTCATCCCTTTGCCTCGTATTCTTAACAAGATTCCACCATTGATCCGCATTTCCTTCCAAACGATACACTGCTAGGATGACTTTATCATGCTCAGAACATTGAAGAACTGAAAATATCTTTTCAGTAGTACTAATCCATTGTTCAGCAACTAATGGATCAGTAGACCCGCTGAAAGATGGTGGACGCTGCCTCAAGAAGGATTCAACAGAATGTTGCTCCCTCCTTTGTTCGTTTGGAAATCCTGCATGATTCATAGCTTGAGAAAGTTGTGTGAGCATGGCTACAAGATTTTGCATTCCAGCTCCCATATTGTTTGGTTGCTCAAGGGGACAATCATTGCATTGCCCATCGCATTCCGCATTAACACGGTTCCTTCGGGTTCCAGCCATTGAATAAAACCAAGAAGAATAGTGTGAGCAACACTAATTATAATAGGAAACCACATAATTCAAGAAAAAAATTTCATGCTTATGGTCTTATCCTAGGTTATTCATGGCCATTTCTAAGATTGTGTTCTATGCTTAGACTTATCCTTAGGGTTCTTACTAAGGCTTTCACATCCTAGTTTCCAAAGGTTGACTATACCTTTCCTCTGATACCAACTATAACGACCCATACTTTACATACATTGTTAATACTTCAAAATTGAAGCACACTTATTACAACATATGACTAAACCACAAAGGACCGTATAGGTATAGTGTCTTTAGAAACTGGGAAACATAAACAACTGGTTCATAAATCTTCTACATTGTCTCCCATTTATTTCATCATATCTAGGGTCCCTTTTAGCATATTCTACTTAATATCCATCTTCCTGACCTGGGGAAAAGAAAACATAAAAGGGTGAGCTCAAATGCTCAGCAAGGGCAAATAAAGGAAATAAAAATCATATCATATCTTTATGAAAATCAAAACCTGCAAAAGAGATCATAATATCTTAACATGGAATAAATCATAGAAGTGAAAATGAGATCCCCATAATCATAACATAAAACTTGATAATTTGTGTCATGCACACATAATCATGGAAAATCATTTCTTGTTAGTCATGACTCATTGCCAAGACTATCTTAGTGGACAAAGTCCCTTTCTGAACCGAGTTCACTCCTCGTTTCAGTCCTGTATCACTGAACCGAAATAACCTTCCGTTCCAGCCATGTCTATCTCATGAGATATAAAATCATTACCCAATGCATTGGAGGGAGATATAGGTCCCACCCATCTTATAATGAATTCTTTCTTATGTGTGCCACATAATCATAAAACATCGCATAACACATGTAACAAAAATGGAATTCTTGAAACATCATGACATCATAAATCAATTCATATAAGATAAAGGAATTCATAAACATAATTCCATCACAACATAGTCAAATCAATGTAAAAATATGGATAGAAATAGAACCCTTTATTATCTTAGATGGAAAGTAATTTTGATAAAACACTTGAATTGAATTCTTGAGGAAAATATCCTTTCTTCTTCAAAAACATTTTTCCCTTCATAACATGTCATAAAACATTAAAATAAAAGAAGTTGATTAAAAATAAACTTGAAAACTTGTAAAGGAAGCTTCTTTGAAGTAATGTTTTAAAAATCCATTCATGCCGTATAAGTTAAAAAACAAACATTCTTCGTACTTTTGTCGGAAAAGTCAAAAAGTACCTCGTACGGAAAAACGACAAAAGATTCCTTTCATATTCTTTACTAAAAACTCACCTAAGGGTAAAATTGGATTTAAACTATTGCAAGTGGATGGAAACAATATTACATATTGAGGGAACATGGATGTGGATGATAAAATACACCCCAGTAAATACTTACGAATAAACAATCTCGGATAAAAATGAGATTGTGATATTTCCCTTACCTTAGGTCCGATTAGCTTTGTACGTGTCCGAAGCTCCTGTATAATGGTTTAAATAATGTTATTGACTTATTCCATAATCATAAATATTGATATGATATCATATATGGTCATATTATTAGCTTCTTGTTAGTAATATTTCATTGTTACTTGTTACTCGGGTCTTTATAACTTTTTGTTCTTATGCGTGTTTTGTCGAATAAATTCTTATTCTTATCTTTAGGTTATAGATAATTCATTTACAGAATGGTATTAGTGTAGTATATACCATATTCATTCATTCAATTCATTTATATAATCATTATGAAATGAAGATCATGTAGAACGAGTCGCATCACATCGTGGAGACGGTATTCCGTACGTACGCACGAGTGATGATATCGTTCCTATGATCGTGGAACTGTATTGGAGTATATATATATATTATTTCAGTATCAATATTACTTTATAATAATCATTAATAGTTACTCATTACACCATTATACCCATCCTTGTAAGGTGGTGGTGGAAAATAGATTACACCACGACGTGGAGACGGTATTCCGTACGTACGCACGCGCGGTGATTTCATTTTTCCGTAGGATGGATAGAAGGTGAATAAGGGTTGTTTCATATTTATAATAACATATCAGTATGTAAGTAATACTGATGTTATTACTTTATCATGAAACGACTAAAGAAGAAGAAGTTGAAGAAGAAATAAATTGAAAAGATCGGTAATGGATATTACCTCTTCTTTGGAACGCTTCTTTGAATCCTCCACTTAAGGAACTAAGATTGGTCTTTGGAGAAGACCAGGACCTCTAGGATTATTCTAGGGAAGTGGAGAGGAGAAAATGGCAGGGGTTGGCCGAGCTTGAGTGCTCAAATTGGTGTGAGGAGGAGGGGGAGGAGGTGCCCTTTTATAAGGGAGGAGAGGGGCACCTTAGGAATATCTCAAAATATTATTTTATATTAAAGTCAAAATCGGTTTATAATGGTTCCAAAGGGTCATATTTCGAAGATAAAGTGGGGAAGGGTCGAAATCCTATCAACCAATAGGATTTAGACATGGTTGGGGTATTATTTTAACCTTATCAATTAGATTTAACTCTAAGTTAATTAATTTAACTTTTACCGTGTCTTTTTGTTTTCTTTCACTATATGGTTAATACACTTACTATAACATGCCAAACGAACCCCAAATTGTTTATTATTAATATATATATCCTTATCTAAGTCATTTGGCCGAACCTTAGATTTTTAGGAATAAAATAACAATTAATAATATAATATTTGATTTAAAAACTATTTTGTGTCAATTTTGACACTATTTGATATATGATTTTTGTGAAAGTCATAACAGAATTATATGTTCGAACCAAGTTGATTAAATCAATATTAATATATCATAGTAACCTAGAAAATTAGTGTAATTCATAAAAAGTCTCAAATTACATTTATTTTGGTGTTTATAACATCAATTATGTCAATATTTCATTAATAAGATAATTACTGCATCATCTTTGTGTCATAAATAAATTATATTATTTGATGTCTAAAAATTACAAATAAAATACCATCATGTAGGAAAGCTTTTTAGCTTTCTAATGAATATTTACAATTGAATTTATCTTATGCATAACCCCATATTAAAAATGATTTACTTATTAAACTTTGATTTTAACTATTTTAACCCTTCTTTAAATAAATTAATAATAAATGTCCTAATCTAATCCAAGTGGGCCTAAATGGTCATATTTTATTCCTAAGTTTGTTTTTGGTCTAATTAAACTTGTCCAATAGAATTAGGACATGTGTTATGGTAATATTGATATCATATTTACCCTTAGTTACCCTATTTACTATTAACCGCGGTAAAAAAAAGTAAAAAGTTACTATTCACCAAAAAATTATTTTCATCTCATTGAACCACATTTTAGTCCTTGATATTAACCGTGTCTCTCGGATTTTCGAAATTCCATTCACAGAAGCGGTAAAATTAAGTTTTATGCAAAATTCAGTTTTTTAACCTACCACTTAGTGGTTTCACTATTCATCAAAAATTGAAAGTTTTCAGAAAAATACCAAAATTTCACCCTAGGCTAATTTCGATATTCTGAGTCCAAAAATGAAGTCCATTTTGAAAAATAAAATTTATAAATTTTCAAAAAGTGGTTATTACTATTCATAACGGCTAGTTTTAATAGCATATTGTTGTTTACTGAAACTCGGTATTGCGTACGACGCAAGCTATCGAGGAAGGTCGCGATTGCGTGTAAAGCAAGCCAAGCAAGTGTTGTGTAGAAAAAGATTCCATAAAAGTCTCGGGTGTTACAGGATATATTCAAGAGGTAACTTTCTAAAACCACCTCTCTTAATTTATTTTCTTCTTCTACCTTATCCTCAACTCATTGATTCGTAAAAAAAATAACTCTAGTATAATGTATATAATGAAATTTTATATTTTTAATGTAATATTTTCAATCTATCCATGTTTTTTTCATCTCCTTTTATTTAAATAAAGGAAACCATTGTCTAAATTATAGCAATTAACCATCTCCGAGGATAATGAGTTTTTTTATATTATTGCCTTTAGTGATAGTCATAAAACTATTATTATGGTTAATTAATATTTTAATATGTATATTATAAGTTATTTCATGTTTTATAATTAATAAATATATAAAATATTAAGTAATACAATACTAGTTTGTGATGGATGGAAAACTACCAAAATAAACTAAACATTTATTATTAATGTTTTATCAAATGAATCATCCTTATTTTGGAATAAAAAAATGATATATGGGACCATTTAAACATATATAAGTGAATATATACCATTTAATTTCACTTTTTTAGTCTTATTCCCTTTTGATAAGATCTTACAAAATTATACACAAGTTAATCAATCTCGAAACCATAACACAAACTCTCTCGGAGCAATAATTTTGATCTTTATAACTCAAAAAATGGCCATAAATGAACTTAATTAAATTAGAATAAATAAGATATATTTGGAATATGTTTTCAATTAACAAATTAATTAATATAATTTTATTATATATGACATTAAGTGCAAGTGAAGAATGATTTCAAACACAAGGTAAGTGACTTTTTAATTGAAAAGTACTCACTTTAATTATTTCAAAATTTTATTTTCTAAATCATTATATTTTATGAAAATGTTTTCAAAATTATTTTTATAAATGTATTCATTTTTAGTTGATTTTTAAAATGTTTAATTTTCTAATTTCTCTAAATTTTTTTTCCAAAATGGATCTCTTTAAGGTTTTATTTTAGAGGATTTCCTTTAAAAATCCTTGTTAATGTATCTTTTTTACATAATTCAAAAGGAATGGTTTTTATACATATACGACATGAATATATTTTCCCACTTTCATTATGCATTATGTTTTTTAATATTCCATTAAATGATTATAGGGTTACATTTAAAGGAAATTTTCTCCTTTATCTGTGTCCAATATTCTTTTAAAAGAAGTGATTTTTCCTCAAGGAATGTTTTTAGGATGTAATTATTCATGTTTGTTATTATGTTATAGTTCTTGGAAACTATTACTGAGAATGAGTGGTTATATTATAAAAAAGGGTTAGTGATCCTATAATATCTATCCAATTTATTGGGTAGAGAGATAGAGTTAACCGATTAGGTTTCTCCTATGAGATTATAGATTATACTGTGATGGTTATTCTGAAAGTAATTGTGCTGGTTACTCTATGTATAACCATGAGGGCTACTGAATATGTATTAATGATATGAAAATTATTCAAAAAGTTACCTTTATGTTTTATGTATGATTTATATAAATTTTATAGAAACCTTATTATTTCATAAGGTATGCTAATAGATTATGTTTAATGGATGAAAGTTATAACTTGGTGAAAATATTTAATAAAAAAAATATGTATTTTTATTTTTCATTTATTTTCTCTTATAAACTATTTTATGGAATTATTTGGGAAGAAAAGACGATTTATTGTGTAAAAAACCTTATTTTGAAAAAGGAAATTTTTTATAAGCCTTTATGGACTAATTATTTATTTTTTTCTTTTTTACATCCCTTACTAGTCATATGTGGTCATCCCAAGATTTAAAATATTTTTCATAGGGTTCTAAGGGAGAATAAGAAAAAATATGAGGACAAGAATAAAATTTTGAACATTTATCATGAAGAGAAATCATGTTTTAACATAAATTATTTTGTTATAAGAAAAGAATTGATATTGTATAGAAGTATCCACTTGTAAAGTATGAGAGTTTTTTCTAATTATTTAAATCACAAAACCTAAAATATATTTGGGAATTATAGAAAATGAGTTATAGTGAAAAGTTACTAGAATATGTAATTTTTATGTTTAGGTCCATCAAATTTGTTAACAAACAATGTATAATTATTGAAAAATAGTAAATTAACATGTAGGTGAACATCAACTACAACTAATAAGTCATTATATCAAGGGTGTCCATACTAGTATAACATGATTTATGCCAGTATCTTAAAATCTAAGATAAACTAGAGAAGAAAATCACAATTCCCATCCTAGGGATACTATCCTAATAGAAATCAAGGTGAAACACACATACAAGGGGATTAGGAATCATTTATTCTAGAGGAAGGACATACCAACTGACCAACCAATATGAAAGTGGATGGGGTATAAAAATTCAAAGAATGTTGACCCCATTCTCTCATACTTCACCATTTTATCCAAAACATTTCATATTTCAAATAATATCTAAGTACCCATTAAAATATTCTCATCATCTAACAATGTAGCAGTAATGCTGAAATCGAAATAACTAGAAATATTACTCAATATGTTAAATATAAAAATAAACAACATGCAACATATAATATAGTAATGATATTATTAATAAAATAAATTATAATATTTACTAATATATAATAACTTGGAATCATGCTTAATATAATAGAATAATAACACACCTGATATAACAATACAATAACATGCTTAATATAATATAACTACAATGTGCTTAACATATCAAAAAACTATTCACGTTATAAATATCCTTAACTATATTATTTTGTAATCATGAAAGTGAAAAACATGTTTTATAGGCATGGAATGGTCTTAAACTAGTCCCAAAACATAAAATAACATATAAGAAGTCCAAAAACCCATGTTGGTCCAAATAAAAACTTGAGTTATAAAATAGTCAATTCTAAAGATATACCAGTATGATTCCAACTAGGGAAACATAATGGGTGATATAATAGAATATAAATTGTATGAAATTTCCTTAGTATGCACTAGAGAAAGTATACAAGTAGTAGAGCTTGGGATAACATGATAAATGCTTAACCTAGAACAAAAGATAAATTTTATAAAGGATAATCTATTATAACTATATAGGTTCAATGTCCATATTTTTAGTGAAATTTTTAAATCTAAAACCTAACATGACTTTATTTATTTATAAAACCATAGTGGAAAATAAATAAGGCCGATGCCTTTAAAATATAATTTTAAAAGAACAATTAAAAGGTAAAATAAATAAAGAGAGAAACTTCATTAAGAAAGTGTTTTCCAAGGAAACAATTTTTTAATAAGGTTTTTATAAAACATACCTTACTTATTAACCCTAATAAAAAAATTTATAGTGTTCATTTTTCAAATCATTAGATTAACATTAAACTAAAAAATATTTTAATGTCACATAACCTTATCTTAATGAATCAACCCAACCAAAACATCCCACCAAATAATCCTCTTATGTAACACCCCAAGATTTTTGAACATATTTTTATTTAAATGAAATTTAAGTGTTTGATAGCTTGCATGACATGAAACCCTGATCTTGAATCAAATTATTATATATTATAACCTAGACATTAAATTGATGAGTTTGAATAAGACAAAACACAATATGAAATATGTATATAAGTTTTTTACCTATATCAATTGTATTGATTAATTTATAATAAATAAGCACTCAATTTTTAGTAAAGTCATTTTGTACTTCAATGATACTTATTCTTGAAATTTTTTTGTTGTTTTTTTTGAGAAAATATTATATTTAATTTTCAACACTTTTACAAAATTTTATTTTATAAAAATTATATTATTTCTAAAATCATCATTTAAAAATTATATTTATGAGAAATTTTTAGATTTTATGAAAAGATTAGTTTTTCAGTGAATAGTGAGAAAATATCGATTTTATAGAAACCTACCTTTCTATTCAAATATTTAGAAATTCAAATTTTATTTTGAATTTATTTTTAAATACTATTGGTTACTTTTAATTAATAACAATCCATTTAATGTCATTCTAATCTATATTATAATTAATTTTTTTATGAAATCCTTTTTGAATTTAAAAATGCATTTGTTTGGAATTTTTTTAATCTTTTTTATGGGTTTATTTTAAAATTAATTTCCTCCACATCTAGTGAGTGAATTTGATAAAATTGATTCGATATTTGGAATTTCCATATGAAAATTTGGTACAAATAGTAAAATTATTTTTTTTTTCAAAATGAATAAGAACCTTGGTAAGAATGTTATCACTACTGTAATGGAATAACATGTAGATAAAAGAATCTTTTTTGAAATAAGGCATACAAATCACCCATTCACTTGCATATATTTCATTGTATGTGTGTAATTACACCACACCCTTCATATATTAGTAAATATGGAATTTTGGATCCATTTTTCATTGATAAAGGAATTTATATTATTTTATGTGAATAAAAAATAAAAAACTTCTATTTATTTCTTTTCTATATCAACAATATTTTATAAGAGGGATGAAAAATATTAATAAAATAATTAACCTAAATTTTTATGTAAACATCGACACTGTTCTAGTGCAAGAAGTAGAAAAATCATGTAAATTATTTTAAATACATACAAAGTAATATTTTTGGGGTGATTTGTTTGGTTTCATTAATATTTTAGATAAAATAATTTTATAGTTATTTGTTAAAATTTATATTCAAACCAAAAAACATTCTTGATATTATTAGGTAGTCAATTATGAAAAAAGTTCCAAAATTTGAATTTTATGGTATTTTAATTTAAAAATACCTTATTAAATGATTTAAAATTCTCAAAAATATTATCATTATCCATTTGAATGGGATATAATCGATAATATCAACCATTTTCTATTTTTGGTTCACTGGTTTTTATACAGAAACATTCAAGACCCCTAAAGAGTAAAAAATCATTTTTATCACGATAATAGAAAAAGGTTAAAGAGGGTTAAAACAAAGCGATAAGGCTTAAAATATCACCAAAACAAGTATAAATTTTATTTTATGGCATGAGACCAACTCATATTATTCCTAGATTAAAAATATATCAATTTGGTTTAACAAGATCATGGAAATAAATTTATATTAATATTAAACTTTAAGTAATTCCAAGTGTTCCCCTCTCCTCTATTATATAAAGAAACCACCTATACTCCTTTAATCTCACTTATTGAGCTACTTAGTTCAACCTAACGCTACCTAAAATTGTTCTTAACATACATATAAACATTCTACAGGTTTTATAATTTTTAAAATACAATCACTAGGGTTCTTATCGAGAGATCCAAATGAGGTTCTTCAAAGAGGTGGTAATCATCTCAACTGAACATTTTCATTTTAATTATTCTTTTACATATTTAAATTTTATTATAACCATTAAAATATGATAACATCAGTATAAATGATATATTGGGATGTTATTATGTTAATTTAATAACCATATCCATTACCTTTTACCTTGAAATAGGAGACAAAACCTTCATCCATGCATATGTGTGGACTACCACCGCTCATGGATAGTCAAGGTGATGTATTTAATGATGTTACATTATTTATGTGACATTATAATGATTATATAAAGATATTATATTATTTTATTGATTCATTTTTCTTATAAAATGATGAAAAAAATCATTCACGTGTACGTGAAGACTACTACATCACGTGCCGATGCGTTTTCTTTTTTCATGATAGCTTTTCAAGACTCACACTAATATTTTATTCAATTTATTAAAATTTTAATTATGTAATGACTATTAGTTTTTAAATAATGGAACAATTACCCCTTTGACCATGATAAACATATAAAATTATTATTTTTAATTATACATCCAACAACCTCAAAACATCTGACATTGACTTAACAGATTAAGTAATTAAATGTGACATTGAAGAAAAAAATAAATGTTTCAATTATATAGTAATAAACCTAGATATTTTTATTAAGTAATTAAATAGTTAAAGTAATTTTATTATATATGAGTTAAAATACATACATAGCATGTTGGTACTTGAGGTAAAAGGTTTCGTAACTCAATTTCCTTTTGTTTGGTAATAACACTTCTCTATTGACATTATTATTCCATGATTATGTGGGAATTTATCTATAAATTGTTTTATGTTTTATTTAATATTTTTATGTGGATTTATATATATTTACATAATCACTTAAGGGAATAATTATAACTTCAAATGTTTTGGTTCCTTGAAAGGATTTTATTTTTCACAATATCATTTTCTTGAGACATGTTTTATGGCATGCACCATGATTTATTTGTGTGGTGAACATACTACCTCATGAATTATTTTTGAAATATTACATATTATAATTTATGGGATTTATAGATCCATATAATATCCTTGATTTTAATGAATTTTGATTCAAAAATTACTAATATGGAATGTCTTTTATTACAATCTCATTTTTTCTAGGGATGTTGATGTTCATGTTTTTTTTGGGGACAATATAAGGTCCAAATTTCATAAAATACATTTCTATTCTTATTATATAGTAATTTTTTAGTTATTGTGGATTTTATTTCATTTTAATCTCTTTGGAACATAATAAGATAATAATAATATTTTTTAATAAAACTGACCTCATTTGTATTTTTTGCTTGGGAATATTTTCTCTTTAATATCCATAATCCTTAAAATGTTTTCAAGAATTTTATTTTCTATACAGAAATAGTTATTTATGTAATTTTTAACTATATTTTAATTTCTTTTTTATGTTTTAAAAGGAACCTTTCAACCATTTTCTAAATAGGGATATTTGGTTTCTACCGAAAGTATAGAATGGATAATTATTTTAACATTTACTAAATGAATGGATGTTATGACTATTATAAATATTATTTTCTTTGAATTTTACATTACAAGATTCCATGGTTATGTTAAAATAAAAGGATTTTCAATATTTTTCTTATATTTTTTATTAAAAATTTTAAAAATGGAAAAGGAAATTTTCCTTATTTTTAGTGAAATGTATTAATTTTTTTAATTCATTTTTTATATTTTGAGATATGAATTTCTATTTTCTTATGATTTAATGGGGATTTATTCCAATTATACCATACTTATTATTTCACTAGATGGATTATGATTGTTTTAAATGTATTATCATGGAACCCATTTCTTTTCTACATGTTCATCGAGATAAAAAGGAGCGATGGTTGTTTTCAAGTTAGTCATGTTGAAAAGTGAAAGATTCTAAAGGTTTTTTTCATTATATATCAATTTTCCATATATATGGTAGATTTAAGTTTTTGATTTTTATAAACCAAGGATTGGTGGTAATTTTATAAAACAAGGATGGTTAGTTTTGTCATAAACCATGGATGGGTGGGTCTTTTATATCCCTCTAATAGATTGGGTAAAGTGACAGTGTTAGCCAATTATAAGTTATTTCTAAGAAATAATAGAGTTTACTAGTTAATGGTTACTCCTTTGAGATATAGTAATTTTCTTTTTAGCTGATTCCATGATGAATGTATGATGTTCTAAGATACAAACACTATTTTAAATTTTTTTATGAGCTTTTATGGTTCCTTTTATCAAAGAATATTTTCACATGGATCATGATTGTTGAATCATCAGACTCTAGTCTTCTATTAATTCTTTAAACTATGTATCATGATTCTTGATGCACATTTTTATGGGTACAAATTATCTTTTGTTTAAGGAAATTTGATTATGAAACCATTTTTTAATTCTCATATTATTCTCATTAATAACAATAAATTGTTAATGCTTATGTTTAGCATAACTAAGCATCTAGACACACCATTATTAAGTTTTAAATTTTACCAGGTTATGAAGAATGGTGTTAAATGAATAGTGTCTAGAAAGGTTTCATTTTTGAATAATTTTATTGTATATATTGAAGACTTATTGTGAAATAAGATAAGTTGGGTATAATATGAAAAATAATAAATGGAAGAAAGGGGTATTCTTATGTTAGAGTTTTTCCAAATTCTTTAAAACTATAAACCTAAAAGGTCTTTTAGTATTGAGGTTATCCAATATTCTTTTTTTATATGGTATGTTTTTATAGATTAAATTGGGTTATATTTGTTGGTATCAAAGATAAAAATGTAATTATTATGTCTTTTTTCACCTGATATGAGAGCATGAGTTTGTGGGAGTTATAATTGGCATTAGAGAAAGGTTAAGATAACTTTGTAAATATGGTTCTTTTAATGTGAGGTAAACATAAGAGTTATGGATACCATCATGGATTTATATGTATAATGTTTATTAAAAGTTCCAAGTCATTGAAATCCCTTTTGATGTTTTATGTGATGGGATTTTTAGAAGATTAATGAAATTTTGGGATATGTTTTTTTATAATGAGGTATACGTATCCCATATGTTTAACATGAATAATTATTTCAGAATAATGTTATTGAATTTTTGGGGATGTAAGTTGAAAGGTATGTGAAACATTTTGAGTTTAAAAAATTATTTATTATTGAGGTTATTGAGAATTATTTGGATATGAGGTAATTTATTTAAAGAATTCTATAATTTCAACCTTTGGCATTATTTTGGAAATTTTGTACTTAAATTTATTATTTCTTTCTTTAAAGGCATATTAATTTTGTGTATTAACTTACCTTGTGCTAACTATTGTGGATTTAGTGAATATATTTTTATTATTATTTTATCTTTTCTATATCCTATGATCTATTAAAATTTGATTATTAGAATAAAATATATTAATCATGTATACTCATCACTTGGAATATGGGATGAGATAGATCTAGAATCTTTTTAAAACACAAAACAAAAGAATGAAATTGAATTTATATATTCGCTGAAAATCCAGTAATTTTATATTCCAATGTTTTTATTCATCATAATAAAATAATCCTTTATAAATTAGTAATTTTATTTTTTATAATAATTTATGATGAATTTATGGTCTTATTTATCTCTAATTAGTTCTTTTTTTTATAAAAGTGAGTGCATAGGTTCTTATATTGAACGAAAAAAGAGTTATACAATGTAGAAAGAGGGTATTTCTCTATCACTCTCCATTATTATTTGAACACTAATTTTCTCCTTCATGTCAATATTTTAAATTACCACTAATGTTCTATTTTTTGTAAACCTAGTTATGTGACATTCCTAATGACCTTCGTATTTTCCTTTCCCTCTTTTCAAAAGGCTGTTTTGTTAACCCTTTTTAAAATGTGGGTTTTCAATGATGGGATTTTAAATTTTTAAACCCTTGAATTACCAAGCCCATGATCAAATTGTGAGGATTTAATTTATTTAAGGGGATATTTTAACACCATAATATTTTTGAATATTTGTCTCTTTAATTAAATATTAAGTGTTTGATAGCTTTCTTAACATGTAACACTGATTTTAAAATGAAAAATGGTATATTATAATCTAGCCATTAAATTGAGGGGTATGAATTGAATTTACAACATTATGAAATATGTATAGATATTTTTTACTTAATTCAAATGTATCGATTAATTCAAAACTAATATGTACTTAATTTTTAGTAAATTCATTTTATGCTTCAAAAATAGTTTTTCTTAAAAAATTTGTTTTAATTCATTTTGTAAGAAAATATTATAGTTAATTTCTTCTAATTTTAGATTTTTTTTTTAAAAAAATGATATCAGTTTTGAAATGATCATGTCAAAATTATCTTAAGGTTAATTTTATGTATTTTTTTGAAAAATACTAACTTTCCCATGAATAGTTAAAAAACATAAATTTTATAGAAAACATTATTTTCCATTCATGGATATAAAACGTCCCATTATTCTTTTAATTGATTTTAAAATTTCCCCAGTTATTTTTTGATTAAATAAAATCCATTCAATGAATTATTGTAAATTATTATTCAATAAATCTTATATTTTATAAATAATATGATTTTATTTAGATATTAATGTTTTATATTAATTTTATAAATATTTATTAATAGGATATAAATGTATAAAATTTGTTTTTTACACCAAAATACTCCTAATTTTACAAATATGGTGGATTAATTTTAATATGTTACAATTGAAAATCAATCCATAGATAAAAGGAAAACATTTTCAGGTCTTAAATATAATTTTAGATGATGGTTGAAAAACAACACATTTATGGACTCCTAATACTAAAAAATTTACTCCATAATAAATGTGAGGGATTTGGAATTGGTAATAAAACATAATTGAATGTTCAAACCAAGTCATCATCAGAATGAACAATATACATCTTCAAATGTCAAGAATGAATTCTAAAACGTGATTAATGATTCTTATATAACTACAATACACCATTAAAATTATTGTAACATATTTTTAGAATCCCAATTAGAATTTATGGATTTTAGCATAATGGATAACCTCACTAATAAATTAAATTAATTTCATTAATTATAAAGGATGAGAAATAAGATTTATATAGTATATGTGGAAAATATTAAAGTTTTTTTTATTTTAAAAATGTATTATATCAAGGGAACAAATTAAAAATAATGTAATGTATATGATATTGGATTTTTTTCTTGATGAATTTATCAAATATATGATCTTAAATAATATTATAAAATGAATAATTTTATTAAAATGTTTGGTTTCAATTATATAAATATTCATAAACATCCAAATTCATATATAACATATTTAAAGGAGTGGTTTTACATAGAATAATATAAAAAATTTCATACTGACAAATATATACTGATGAATTTTAAAATTGTAAATGAATGTACTTATATGAAAAATAAATAATTTAAAAAACACTATGTTTTTACATTACTTTTATTTAATGTATTTCATATTATATAATACTGTAAAGTACGGGAAGTAACATGTTGTAGAATGAAAAATGATGGGGTTATATGGGATCGAATAGATTTAAAATATTGGACATAATTTTTCTATTTAAATATAAATTTAAAATGAGATATTAGGAATATTATTTTGGGATTGATTATTTATAGATCAATATATATAAAGAAATTAAGTAAAAATAATATTATATAGAAAATTATATGAATACCTTATAATTTACCTTTATGGATGTGTGTAAAAAATCATTCATTATTTCATTGATTTTCTAGCAATGAAAATGAATTTAAAGTATATTAATGTATAACTTTAGACTCTTATAGAATAATAAAAATATTTATGAGATAATATAGAAGACACATTAGATGAAATCATAACTAGAAGGTTAAAAATTCAAGTTTCTCTATTAGATACCATTAAAGAATTTCTGGGAGTATGAATATTTTTTAGCTAGAACACTCACACTAGCTATGCATGCTTAGTTTGTAACATTGATTTTGAGTCTAGGTGATCAAATTATTTAAAAAAATGTTTTATATATCCTCATTGATTCCAACATACATCTCACATATTTTAGTTTTACAAGTTACAATTTAATTGAAATATTAGAGTTTCAACTAAAAAAATTATCTTGTAAATTTTTTACCATAATTATGAAATGTTGATACAAAAAATGACCATTATTTTAATGAAATTATAAAAACACATAAATAAAAATTGAAACTCCATAATGAAAGAAATGTTTAATATTTTTCAAAATTATTTTTTCCGAATTTTAATTATTATATCATAATTTTAAGGTTATGCAGATTGAAAATAATTTTAATGATAATGATCATTATAGAATACTAAATTAACATAGTAAACAAAATGATATTATTAATTCATATATCTACATAGAAGAACTTAATATACAATTTTATTTATGGGAATATTATAATTGGAATATTGTAGTAATATTTTTATTAAAATTCAAAAAGGAAGATAACTTCCTTCAAAGATTGAAAAATGTGAATGTATAATATAAATATTTAAGAAAAAAATTCATTATTTGTTTACTTAGTGTATCCTAATTTAAATTGACAATGAATCAATAAAATTTATATTTTTATAGAGAAATTGATACCATTAGAATTGTATAAAATTTCATGAGAAAAAAAACAATTTTAATTAATATTTCTATGTTCCTTTGGAATATTTATAAGAAATATTTAAAATAAATTATGCTTGATAAACATGAGGAATTAATGTTATGTTAACCTTTTAATTTGGATATGATATTATCTAATTTATTCTATACTATGACTATTCATTTAACTATGTACTTTTTGAGGAATCCAAATTTGGAGGAATTAAAAATTATTAATGGACATATCCATTAGAGAAGAATTCCTATATTATACTTATCTCATTACTAATTTATATTTTTATATATCATTACATGTAGTTTTTATTATATTTTGTTACATTTATTCAATAGCTACCTAGGCCATTTGATTTATTATATGAAAAAAGTAAACAAAAAATGGTTAATTGTTGGATTTTACCTGGTTGAAAAGTGTCTCACCCTTTGTTTGATGTATTAGGATATGACTGTGATAGTACATCTAATTTTATCCTATTGACCAGTAACGTTTCTCATGCTTTACTAATGTTTGTAGCATCACTCGGGTCGAATACTCAGGGATGATACTTTTAAATAGTTGATTGTTTTTAGTTGATTGTATTTTATTTGGTGGATTTGTTTGCAGATCATACAGAATAATTTATGGATTATGTTTTATTAATATTTATTTAGAAATTTGATAAATATTGGAGTGAGTTCATCAAAATTTAGTTAAGATTGTGATATCCTTGAGCCTTGCTTTGTATTGCATTAAATTAACACCCATGTCATATGTTGACGTTGATTGGAATTCCTAAGTGTTAAGTCTTTAATTCAAGACTTAACTTAACTAGGATTCTAATATCAAAATTTACTTAATTGTGGTAGTGTATTTATGGGTCCAATAATATATTTAATCCATACTTTAAACAAAATATGCCATTAATACATGAAATGTTAAGTCCAACGTACACAATGTTAATTCAATGAATACTCATCGAGCAAAATCCCTCAACCGCTTAACATTACAAAATTATAACTCACCCTAATGAAATATTTAATCAGCCATTGAAATGATTATTTATCTAGTTATAATTATTATGATGATAAATTAATAAGATAATAAAAATAAAGGGATAAGAAAATAGTGGTGTGTCGAACACACACACAAACGATGATGATATTTAAAAACGAACTTTAGATTGAATGAGAAAGAAAAATAAGGTAAGAGGATTCAAATGTATTTAAACTATTTTAAGAACATCAATATTAAACTACATAATTTGGATGAGAATATGAGATATTGAAGAATAAACTTTCATTAAAACATAATTACAAAAAAATACTTACAAGATTACAATAATGAAGAACACAAAAGTAAAAGAAAAAAAGAGAATAGGAAGAGTATCTCAAGTGAAAACATGAGTATGGTAGGTCCTCCCAATCCCTTTGGAAAGGATTTGGTCTTTCCAATATGTTCTCTTCTATTTTGGAAGGACACCTCCTTTTAAGGAGAGGAGGGGGATGAATTTATAGCCCAAGGAAGTGGACTGTTTTCATTCCCAATCTGTCCCTCCACTTTCATCTCTACTTTGGCTATTCATACAGCTGAATCTCAAGATAGCCTCTTCTTCAAAGTTGTAGGTAATAATTTTGGCTGAATTTTCACAAACCTTGGAGTCATTTGGATGTATGAATTCAATGTTATTTTGGTATGATTAAACAAAGTTAAACTGTCTATCTCAATCCATACGTTTTAAAAGGCATAAATGTGAATGGGTTTATCAATTGGAATATTCCTTCAAATCTGATCACTTTATTTCACAAATTCATCCACCTATATCTCATATTTCACACTTAAAAATGGAAGCTTGATTTTATGATTACATCATGGGACATTTCATGAATAGTCTCCCGATTTTAATTTCTAGCCAAAATGGTGGGATGGACTTCAAAGCATCAGTTGGGACCCTTGTCTTGGGAGTTGGGACCTGAAACTTCTATCCAAAATGAAATGAATTGTCCCCCAACCATTGGGAATGAATTAAAGTATTTGTACTTCTAGATTGAGCCCAGTAATTCTATCTTCATGGATTGTCGAGTTTCTTTACAGATTATTTGGGCCTTTTGTGTGGATAATATGACCCTCCAAATTAATGATTTGGCCAGATGTTCCTTCTAATGAAATGTTGTAATTTGAGTAAGAAACCCTAAGAAAAGAATCATGTAATTCAGATAAGTAGGGTGACATTTATTATTAAAACATTAAACATAATTGAATCTGAATGAATTCAAATAGTGCTAAAAAAGTATCATTAATATTTAAACATTAATATTTCACACAAATTATTCACATTTCATATAAAATAATTAAAGGGAGTCTATAATATGTTATGAAAATATTAATAACATCAGACTAAGATAATATTGAATCATGTTGGATATTCTAATGATAACCCAATGTTTATTCTTAAAGTTAAAAATATATCCCCATTTCCACAAATGTAAATGGTTTTCATGCAAGAACATATATATATTATACTAAATAATGATATTATATATCCTTTAATTAATAAATTGGGAACACAAGAAAGACATGAATATAGGTTCAATCATAAAATGGGAAAGTGATACACAATTTTGACAAAGATATTATTGACTAATTTTCTTGAAATATAATTTTGTAATCCATTTGAAATTTATTATTCGGTGATAATGATGTTATGAAAGGAATAATATGTTTTATTTTTATATATATTATATAAATTTATAATCAAAATTAATTTTTATATAATTTAATAAATTTATCTTGGGTACATTTTAACCAATCTTGGAAATTCAATGACTAAAATATTAATGTATTGGAGTGTAAGATTTTATCATTAAAGAAACTTAAAAACAAAAATATTTTCATACCACAAAAATATGTAGACTTTGAATACTATAAAAAATTGTTTTTCATTCATAGATTAAATTTTTATGGAATTTGTTTGTTGTGTTATTCAAATATAAGTAAGTTTATATTCACAAGGTTATAAATAATTTTTCATTACAGTTAACTTATTTCAACATAATGTCTCGATATACATATTAGTGGTGTTAAATTAGGGTATTATAAAAGTTCATCATATATCAAACTTCATTAGACCACATGTTAATGTTTGTAAAGACACTTGGAAGCTATCAATTTCAATCACATAAGAACACAAAACAAAATACCGAAACAAGTGAAGTACAAATATCAAGATTTTACTTGGATCATGCACACTAAGATACATCTAAAGGGTATATATTAATGATGTGTTGATATGGATGATAATCACTACTTCACTAGTTAATTATTATAATATTTAGGATAAGGTCACTACTCATCCAAGTTCTACAATCTCTTCGTATCTTGAAATCACTAATTTATAAGAGTCATTCACGAAATGGTTATATAGATACATAGATCAAACTTACCAATATAATAGTAAATTAAATTTCACTATACACCAAGGGAGTTCTCCATGATTAACTAATATTTACATATAAATATTCAAAGGACTATGTAGGAAACTCATTTTTAACTTTGATCTTAAATGATATTTTAATAAAAAAATCACTATTTTAATCCCATATTTTCTATAAAATCCATATTATTCTCTCCCATTATCTACATCATGATCTCCCCAATATATCTATTTCTTCCAATCACTATAAAGATATATCTATAATATCACATCCAATTGGTTTATTTTTATTGGTCAAATTTGAATATGTAACCACCTTTAAATTCCCTAACATAAAACATAACCATTTTATAGAATCTATGTAAATATAATACAATAAAATCCATTTTAATTGGTTAAAAGTATCTAATAAAAACAAAAAACGCACAAGAAGTATAAGTTTTCAATTCTCATATATTTCTTCATTTATTTATTAATCACTATGTTACTACCTGTATTATTGTGTAATGTTTTGTTTCCCACATTGGTTACTTTAAAAATCAATACCCATGGTGTTGTAATGATTATCTCTATGACATGATGCCTATTTTTTCCCACAAAAACCTTGAGTCCAAATTTCATTAATTCAGTGTTGTGGTATGTTATCATCCTGTAATTTATTTATTTATCCTAATATAAGATTTTTTATAATGTGATTAAACCAATAATTGTGTGGTTTCTTTGTTTATTCAAAATAGAAAACATGAAATTTTCATGGTTCACTGATTAATTTTCACAAGGTCATCACTATTTCATGAGATCCAACACTTTTGGGTTATCATTATAGTTATAGAAAGATTTTTGATCTTTATTTAATAGATCTATGATAAAAATTCATAGCCTCTTTATCATGACTTGATCAATCCTCAATATTTATAACTTACAAAATTCCTATAATCAATGTGGTGTGACTAAAATTCTCTTCTAAAAATATTCATATTCCTTTTCCTTTCACAGAATGATCAATATGGTTTCATCATACTATATCTAGTTCAATATAAAAACTTCTTCTAATATTAACCAAATTTAACCAATAATCCTTCATCATAAAAACAAAATTCAAATCATTAACTCCAATTGATAATAAATCCACTATTACAAACCCTGGTCACAAAATACTTCCTCTTTGTATATTTTTTTTCAATTCATTCATAAATCCATATCCATATATCATTTCTCACCAAAGAAATGAAAATAAACTTATTTTCCTAAACCATATTTCTACCTATGAAAAATATATCCTTTTATGTATTTATGCACAAAATATACACCTTTGACTATTAAAATAAAAGGTTGTTATTCTCAAAAATTTACCACGTTCAATAATCATAAAAGTCTACATTTTTAGATATTTCACATAATAAAAATCCATTTGGAGAAATATTATTATCTTATTCTCTTAAAATCTATTATAACATTGCTAGGAGTCATTAAAAATTTCACAAATCTTATATGAGTCAATGTATGGAATAGAAAACAAGAGTAAATTTCAATTTCAAGAGTATTGTCTATATTTTTAAAGCCATATATTCTTAACTCGACTTAAACCTATGTGAAACTATTTTTTATTTCATAATTTTGAAACTCCCTATCACTTCTACTCTTCATATGTAAACCCATGGATTGTTTCTCACCCTTTTTTTCTTAAAAACCTCTCAATATAATCACATAAAAAATCATAACCTAATAGATAAATACCTTCATTAAGGTTTAGGTATTTTTCACACCACTATAGTTTGATGAAATTATTTGAACTCTACATTTCAACTAATGCTTCTTGAAAGCATGTTCACCCAATGAATTTGTAAAGAAACCTACTTCTAGGTGTTTAGTACCAATGAAATTTAAAATCATAATGTTTTTATTAACATTATTCCTTATAATGTGATAATTAATTACTATATGTTTTGTGTGGTAATAGGGTATCAAGTTCTTTATTAACTTTATAGAACTATTTTCTTCAATAAAAATTATTATTGGTTTTCAAAACAGTTTTCTAAGATCTTATAATTACTGATTTATCCACATCAGTTGGGAACAACCCTTTGGGAATGTAATATAACCTACCGATATTATTCTAAGCTATATATATATTCATAATTGTTAATTATCTATATAACATGAAACATCTTGTTACCTTTATTATAAGTTCATTTTGAAATTTATACTGTTTTTCTTTTTCCATTATCTGGGTAGGGTTAAGAGGGAATTTGGAGGATACCTATAATAGTGAAGTCATAGATTTATTGAATTTTCAGAATAAGACCTAATGGTTATATATCCTACTGGTAATTTACACTTCGTGTAATATGATTACATGGTGAGAAAATTCTAAAATAATAATAAATAATTTTCTAAGAATAAGAAATATGTTTTTTTGGGGTTTTTTTATTTCTCAATTACATGATGTGTAATTGGGTTACACATCATGTAATATTCTGATAGTTGTTTTCAAACAGGAATATCAACTAAAAATTACATTTCCTCCTCTCCATACTTTCTTTCCCTCAACCCAAGATCCATCCCCAAACTACTTGTCACTTAATTTTTTCTCTTTATCTCCTTAGAGTTTTACAGATCATCGTAGGATTTATGTTTCTAAACCCCTTGTTGTTTAATCATGTTTCTAGGTTGACTTCCAAGATCTTCTGTGCCTTTATTCTTGTTGGCAGGTTCCATTGCGGGTTTTATATTTCTATGAGAAATGTAGGTGGTTACATTTTGATAAAAAATTTAATTAACCATGAATTTCTTTATTTAAATTCAATTATTTTATTTAAATTAAGCTTCTTGAAACTTATACAAATTGTTTTATCAAAAACCAAATTTTATTGAATTGGTGGATTTGGATTTGATATGGCATGAAATTAGGGAAAACCTCGAATTCCATAAATTAGGGTGTGTTTTTGAAATTGGTGGAAAATTATGGAATTTAAATTTTTGAATTCAATTTATGAAATTAATTTGTTGAAATTAATTTTAAGGCTTTATTTTAGAAAATACCTTAAAATGATTTTGATTGAAACCCAATGGTTTTTATCTTAGGATATGCAATTTTTAATTAAAACCCATTTTAGTTTTTAAATAGAAAATTGATACTTTTGAAAAGGTAGAATGAGATGAATTATATTTTAAAACATTTTAAAATAACTTTCCCATCATTAATTGTATTAGAGAACCTGCATGGCTTGGTATTTAGTGTGTTATTAGGATAACACTCTTTTGATTCTTTATAACTGAAACAAAACATTGTGTTGCAGGTCACTCCCTGATGGGATGGTGTTGAGTTTCCTTTTACCTATGTCAGAGGAACATGTGTATACACATATTTTTGTGATCACCTTCAAGTGTGTGAGGACCACATAGCCTGGGACTGTCATACCATTTGGTAGATGACCATATTGATATCTTTTCTATATTTGAGATATAAATATGTGCCAATGTTTATAAACTATTTTCCATTCCCTATGAATTTATATAAACTATTTTATATAAAATTTATATTAATCCATTTGTTTAAAGTATTTTCATCTTTTAAAATGTAAATCATGAATTCTTTTAATTATACTCTAAACTACCATACCTGTTTATTGAAATTGAATGATTAATTTGGTTAATTAAATATTGATATCTTATTATGTAATCCTTGGTGAGACCCTACTATGATTTTAGCTCACACCATACCTATGGCTTCATGTGTTAGTAGTTTATCTTATTCCAGTTTCAAGAAAGGGTAAAGAACCACTTAGAGGAGGTAGTAGCTGTAGATCCCTGGGCTTCAAGAGTTATTTCTATTGGGACTTGTGTTTTATTCTATTTTCTATACTTTTCTATAGTACTTTATGGTTGTTAATCTACTTTAATTGTGGTTCACTAATCTATATGGAGTTTTTCTTGTATGTATATTTACATTTTTATCTTCTTTCGCAGTTCTTTTGACAAAACCTTCCCACTTTCATGTTGGATGATGCCAGGTGCTCATCACGAACCCATGAGTATCAGGAACACCCTTTGGTCTACATCAATATCAGCTCAGTTATCAGGTTCTAGGGTACTCAAGATGGTTCTTGACAAAGTGGTATCATAGGTATAGGTCTTTCATCTTTCCATGATATCAATATGTAGTTATGTGATCGTATCGATACTTAAGAGGTAGTTGTGATTGAGTGCCTAGAAAACTCTCACTGCAATGATACTTAAGTCACCAGAGGTGGTTTTAGGTAAGTCTTCTTGAGGAATAGTTCTAGTATTTTCCATAATTTTGATTTGTAAAGATTGAAATATAAATATTTTGTTCATATCTTTTGTGATTAATTATCTCTTATTACATTATTTGAGTGTTAATCCTAACATCTTCCTTATCGTTTGTTGATGTTGTGTAGCATAATGCCTCTAATAACACATGAAAATCAAATCCTGGAGAAAGATGCTACTAAACCACAATGATTAAATCCTCTAATGGACCCATGTTTGGTTGAGGTGATTTTATGTACTGTTCAAGCTCTGGGATAAACACATTTTATAGATCCCATTCAAGTTCTAGCTTTGGAACCTTAGAGGGATATTTTTCAGAATCATTTTTAGTAATTCCTTTAACAGAATCCACTATAATTCAAAGGGTACATTATAAATTAAGAGGCTAAGGAGTGGTTGATCAAGATATATCATTTTTTTGAATTCTTAGAGACACATTAGGAAATCAAGGTGAAGTGTTCCACCTTTTTTCTGGAGGGAACAAGCAATAGAGAGTGGAACACGATGTCGATGATGAAAAAACATGATGGATTAGAGTGTAAATACGTCAAGACTCTTTGCACCAACTTTTTCTATCCAGATTCAATGATTTTAGGCATGTCTATCGAGTTATTAAAACTTGACCAGGCTAATAGATACATGACGGAGTATGAGAACCTTCTTGCTGAGATTGTGCAGTTTTCACCTAAGGTTGTATCAATTGAGAAGATGAAGACTTGATGGTTCAAGTTGGGACATAAATATGATATTCAATTTCTTATTTTCCTGCTAAATCTTCCTTCTTATACTTATGTTACTGATAGAGAGTTTCTAGTCAAAATGGACCTAGATGGTGATTTTGGGGTTTTATGAGTTATTTTTTATCCTAGTGGTAGTGTGAATTCCTCTAAATGAAAGAGGAACAGTGAGGATTCTTGTGGTTTACATGATATCAGGGGTTTTCTTGACCTCATGTAGTTCTTGGAAGAGGCCCAATTATTTTTTACAAGTGTGGAAATGCTTGGAATTCAGAAATGGTCTTCACTAAGGCACCCATCATATGTGTGTCCTACGGATGCTTGGGTCACTTGTAGAAATAATTATATGTTTATTCCACTCAGTGTTGTGAAATGGGATCATCAGAGCCCATTAAAACTGTGGTGAAATTAGATTCTTCAACTAAAAGGGGTTCAATCCATTGGAACCTATAATGAAGCTTCCTCAAACATTGGAATAGTAGCCAAAGAAAGTAGATATGGGTCTAACAACCATGAGAGGTACCATCACTATAACATCATCATTAGTGACTCATTATTTAAACTGGTTCATCTCACTCATATATTTGAACACACATTTTTAATATACTAAATTAAACTATATAGATTCAATATTATGTGATGGATATTATTGTACACCATGGAATAAAGATAGAGTAGGGTATTCGTAGTCCCTCTTGTGTTTTATCTCACAAAGATGATGAGATTTCATGGAATTTTGTAGTTCTTAACATGAAACAAATCTACATAATATTTGGGATGTATTGGCTCATTTTCAATAAATCGCATATTTATTTCAATCTTAAATGAGTCTCCTTTACGACACCCGATGGTGTAGGTCGTGTTATTAAAGGAGAATGAGACCCAAGGTCAAGTAGAGCCAAACCTTCTTATATAAGTTTGGGGAATGTGACATCTGTGTTTTCATTTGATCTAATGTGGGGATCTACGAGTAGTGATCTCCCCCATTTTTCATTGAGTTTCCTGACATGTTTCTTTTTGAATACTATAGTGTACCATTGGTAAGAGAGGTAGCGTTTTCTATCAATTTCAGACAGAGTACTCGAGAGGTGTCTATTAAATCTTATCACATGGCACCAACTGAAATGTAAGAGTTGAAGATTTAGTTGTATGAACTTTTAGTGAAATGATTTATATGCCTGATCATGTCATCATGGGTGGTTCTAGTTCTATTTCCTAAGAAATATGATGGTTTTCATTGCATTTTTGATGATTACAGAAAACTCAACCGACTCATGATAAATAACAAGTATCCATTTCCATGGAATGATGATTTGTTTGATCAATTGAAAGGGGAAAATTGGTTCTTTAAAATTAATGTTCGATCTGGTTACCATCAGTTGAGGATAAAAGTGTTTTACATTCATAAAACCACATTTCAGAGTAGGTACGACAATTATGAATACCTTTTCATGCCTTTTGGTCTACAAAATGCTCTTGCACTATTTATAGATTTAATCAACTAGATTTTACATGAGTATATTGATACCATTGTGGAAGTATTTATTGATGACATACTCATTTACTCTATGTTTGAGAACAATCATGTGCGTCATCTAATAGTAGTTCTAGAATTGTTGATAAATAACCATCTTTATGCCAGGTTTTTGAAATATGATTTCTGGATTTGGGAAGTGAACTTCTCCAGACACATGGTGTCATAACATGGTTTTTCAGTTGATTCTGAAAAGGTAAAGTTTGTTTTGACATTGGAACAATCATTAATTTTTTTTTCAATATTTGGCGCTTCTTAGGTCTAGATGAATACTATAACCGATTAATTAATGAATTCTCAAAGTTGGTTCTCTGATGACTAATTTGATACAAAAGTGAGTACAGTTTACTTGAGATGAAATATGTCAGAATTATTTTGTTGAGAGGAAATTTCTTTTGACTACTGTGCTGGGGTTGACTCTTCCAGAGGCTAGGTAGGGCTATGTTTCCTTCTATGATGCATCAGGTTCGAGTTTAGGTTACATTCTTATGAAGGATGACCATATCATTTATTATGGATCTTAGAAGCTTATGCCACATGAGAATAATTACTATACCTATGACCTTGAACTTTCAGTTGTGATGTATGAACTTAAGAGTAAGTTGAATTAACTTTATAGGGAAAGGTTTACCATGTTTTCAGACGACAATATCTTGAGTTATATCTTATATAAAAAACATATCTCCACTAGAGGAATTGGGTGGAATACCAGAAATATTTTGATTTTGAAATCACCTATACCTTGGGGAAGGGTAGTGTAATTGCAAATACTTTTAGTAGGAAATTACAACCTGGGTAGTGAAAGAGTCATCAGAAGAGTGTAAAATGATTGCTCTTTTTTCACAGTTTTATATTGGATTTCAGGAAATAAGGGATGAGGTTTCTATGGCTTGTATTTAGTTCACATATTTTATTAACATGATGATTCTTTATGAGAAAATCTTGATAAAGAGTTAAATATCTTGAGAGACTCTATTTATATTTGGGAGACCATGCCTAACAGGTCATTCTCCACCAAGGGCATGTAATGCTACCCAAATTCCATTTTTGTGTTGTTAATAGTAAGGATAACTATGATGGGGGATTTCTATTAATCCTAGTGGGTTGTTTACCCAGGAACCAAGAAGATGTTATATGAAATGTGAAAATGATTTTGGTGGCATGGTATAAGATAGGGAATTGACGAATTGGTCTTCATTTATTATACATGTCAACTAGTCAAGGCCAAGATCCAGAAACATTTAGGTATGCTTTAGCCACTTCTAGTTCTAACTTGGAAGTTGTAAAAGATCTATATGGACATTTTGGTTGTGTTTTCACATACCAAGAGAAAGTGTAATATGATAAGGGTGGTGATCGATCTATTGAAAAAATAATATAACATTGTACCAAGTCATTATAAAACCAAATTTTTGGAGTTGGGAAATATCTATATGAAAGATATCATTTTTTCTTGGATTTCCATCTTCTATAGTCCCTAACTGGGATCCATGGTCCACTTATCACTTTTGGAGAGGCCTTAAATATGCACTTTAATCTTAGGTCCATTTGATAATGATGTACCATTTGTAGTTGTATGGACATATAGAAACATATATATAGATTCTTAATGAAATTATTTGTGCCCATGTTATAAAATTTGTTTAATTATGGGAAGAATATCCGGGACTGGTTGAGTTTTATTATAAAAATAGTTACAAGTATGCTATTAGAATGGCTATTTTTGAGGCCTTTTATGACCGACCTTGTAGATCTTCATTGTGTTGTTGGGAGATTACTGAATGTTTCTTGGCCGGCCAAGCTTTGTTCAAGAGACGATAAAATAAATTTAGTTGATTATTTGGATAATGTTGAGGGAACATAGCCAATATAAATCTTATTTTGATCATCATCATAGAACATTAGAATTTTTAGTTGGTGACAAGGTGATCTTGAAAGTGTCAGCTCGGTTGGGTTGTTAACAGATTATGAGGAAAGGGAATGTTTCTCCTCATTTTGAGGGAAATTTGGAGTTTTTTGAGACAATAGGCTAAGTTTCTTACTATTTAGCAATTCAACTACACCTGAAATTGATACATGACTTGTTCAATGTATCTTAGCTATGGAAATATTTATCTGATCCATATCATGTTCTGAGATAGAGTGAACTTAAGGTTGAACATGATTCATCTATGACAGAATGCCCAGGAGGGATAGTTGATTCTAAAATCAAGTTACTTCATGGGAAGAAAATACCTTTGGTTTGTGTACTATAGAAGCACGTTTTAGATTCATATGAGACATGGGATTGTGAGGCACTGATGAGAGAGTAGTGGAATAACCTTTTCAATATGGAATCTTCTTGACAATATTTCTAGGGACATAAATTTTTTTATGGTGGGGAGGTTATAACATCTCATCACCTTTCTAAAAGGTATGCTTTAAAAATTTTCTTGGTTTACCTTTTTCATTATCTAGGTAAGACAAAGAAGGAATTAGGATGATACCTATAATGGCGAAGTTAGAGATTTGTTGAATTTTAAGAATAAAACCGATTATTTTTATACCCTACAAGGGATTTAAATTCCATGTAATATGGTTACACTTTGTGTAAATTTGAAATAACAATTAATCCATTTTTAACAAAAGATGATGGTTTTCTCATTTATTTTGGGATTTTTCAATTTCATGATGAGTAATTGGGTTACACGTCTTGTAAATTACTAAGAGTTTTTTTAAATAGGAAGAAAAATTGAAAATTTTATTTCATAATCTCTATAATTCCCTTATCTGAAACTAATATCCATCCCTAGGATATTTTGGATCCCTAAAACCCTTTCGGGTTGTTTCGTTCAATAATTGAATGTGGTTCCAATTGCGGTGTGACTTTCTGGGTAAGTGTTTACCCTATCACTTTGTATCTTTTATTTCCCTCACTGGAGTTTGATAGATAATATTGGGATTGATGGATATAAACACTATGTTTTTGAATCCTATTTCTACATTGATTAACTATATCTCTTGTGAATTATTTCTTGTTTGTGGGTTCTGTTGAATGCTTTGTGTTTCTGTGAGAAATATAGGTGGTTCTATCATGATGACAAAATTTGATTAAACATGAATTTCAAGATTTAAATTTAATTTTTTTATTTAAATTAAATTTCTTAAAACTGATTTCAATTAGTTTATTAAAAAACCAATTCCAATGAATTGTAAAATTTAGATTTCATTTTTCACAAAATTGGGAAAACCCCAAATCCAATCGAATTCGGGTGTGTTTGTGTAATTTATAGAAAAATTTGGAATTTCGATTGTTGAATTTAAATAATGAAATTTATTTTTTCAAAATCATTTCAAAGCTGTATTTGAATAAATGGATTCAATGGTTTCAAAATAAACTTTGTGGTGTTTATCTTGGAAGATGCATGTTTTGATTAAAAACCCGTTTTTCATTTTAAATGAAAAATTAGATCTTTTGAAAAGGTTGAATGGGATTATTTCTATTTTAAATAGTTTTAAAATAAATTTTCTATCATTTATTGTATTAGAGAACATGAAATCCTTGTTCGTTTGTGTGTTATTTTGATAACACTCTTTTGATGCTTTACAAATGAAATATAATATTGTGCAACATGTCACATCCCTGATGTGATGGTGATGATTCTCTTTTAGATTGGGTCAAACAGATTTGGGTATACACATATTATCATGATCAACATTGATCATGTAAGGATCTTACAGCCTGGAACTATCATACCTTTTGGAAGATGACTAGGTATCTCACTTATTTATATTTGTGATATAAATATGTGCTAATGGTCGAAATCTATTTTACATGCATTCTTAATTTAAATAAACTAGCTTATATAAAATGCTTGTTAAGATAGTTGTTTAAATTATTTACGTAATATGAAATAAAAATCATGAATTATTTAAATGATAATATGAATTTTCATACCTATTTTTTAAAATTGAAATCTTTATTTGGTTAGTTAATTGTTTACATCTTATTATAGAATCCTTGGTGAGACCCTACAATAGTTTTATATCACACCCTACTTATGCCTTATATTTTTTTATATTATCATTTTCCAAGTTCAAGAAAGGGTAAGGAACCACTTGGAGGTGGTAGTTGTTGTTAATCCTTGGGATTGGAGGGTTGTGTCTGTTGGGGCTTTGGTGTTTATCCAGTTTTCCAGTACTTTGATATTGTACATTGAGGTATTTTTCTATTGAAATTTTAGTACACTACTCCTTATATAGTTTTTCTTATAATCATATAGAATTGTTTATCTGTATCCACAATTCTTATTGAAAAATAGTCCCCACATTCACGTTGTATGACGAAAGGTGCTACTTTCCAACCCATGGGAATCAGGAACACCCTTTTAGATATGTCAGGATCAGATCGATTATTATTTTACTAGGGTACCTAGGCTAGTTCATGAAATAAAAAATTTTTTTACTGAAGAATGCTCCACCACTCATGGATTTTTTATCCATGATTTTTAAACCTAAATTAAATCTAATTAGGTGAAAAAATCTTAATCATTATTAGCTTCTAGAATCAATTCATAATTTAATTTCCCCTAAATGTATATTATTATTCACTTTATGAATGAGCGATTCTGTTCCATTGGGAATCTTTGAAATAATACTATTGAAAATGTAAAATAAAATATATATTTCCTTATTATTATGATATATTGTAGACTCTCAATAACTCTTATGTACAAAGTTGAGTCCACTACCTTTTTATCTATATTAATTCAACATTTTTTTCAACCAGTTTTAGTGTTGAAACTAGTTTTTAGTCATTCATTCCAAGATTATTTAATAGTTCTCTCACATACTTCACCTAATATAGATGTGTTTCCATTATTTTGATGTACTTATACCCCATGTAAGTAGGTTAGTTCTATAATCTCTGACATATAAAATGATGAAAACTAAATATTTTAAACCATTCAAAATAATTCTAATTATTGATACAAAAGATAATTCCATTCACATACACTATCACTATAAACTACTTTTTAATTGAGATTTTCAAATAATGTATGATATTTACCCCCTAATTTTAAACTCTAGATTTGTCATATATATATTTTTAGATACATATACCATGTTCATGGGGAATTCTTCAGTTTATATATATCCTTTTCAATATTTAAACTACTCAATCATTATATCTAATAAGAAATATAATCATTTATTTAATGCATGACTCTTCATTCAAATACAAAATCATAAATATCATCTTTATATCTATTTCATAGCCTTTAAACATCCTTTTAATTTAAAATTCTTGGAAAATTATGATTAGTTTCAAAATTTCCACTAGTAAAATTATTTTATAGATGTAAACTCCTTAAATATTAGTACAACCTTCATATACTATCCTTTCCTTGTTCATGAACACTCTTCAATTTTCATCATACTTGTTTTTAATAACATATTTTATAGAAATCAAATTATAAAGTTTAGGTCTATCAAAAAGATTACATAACTTGTTTCTATCAATTTACTCTAATTATTCAATCATATATTTCACCATTGATTGAAACTTTTTAATATAATTAAATGCAGATTATTTAAAAAATAACAACAGAGTAGTGTTCTCTATACTACTAATTAGTTGTGTCTAATATAAAGAAAATGTATCTCTAACTATTTTGATTAGATCAAATTTAACTCTTATTGTAGTTCCCCAATCCATATGGACCACTGAAATGTGTGTTAATTAGTTTTTTAACATTTTCATGTTCTTTATTTTGAATTCGTCATCTTAAACTAGTTATGGTTCTTGATCCACTCAATGATATCTCAAAGTCACACTTCATATGCATAAATAATCAGAGAGAGCACAAATCAAGGTATTTATAAGGTTTGGTATAAGTACTTACTCATTTAAGTGTTTGTTATTACACCCAATATAGATTATCATCTATAATATTATCAATTTATACAATGGATTAGATAGAAACTAGTTTCACACCTCAGTAGTCAATACTCTAGATGATCCAAGTTCTACACCCCAACAACCAAATCTTATACCTTTGTTGGTTAAACAACCCAACCATATTATCTTCTCATTTTTCTATACTAGTTAACACCACATCCTTTATCATATTCAATGACTAGTCATACACCCCATTCATAAGATCTCTATTATTAATGTAGTTGATCAAAAATTGATAGATCTATGTATAATTCTTGTTTTTTTTTCTAAAAAACATGTACTAAATCTTCCTCTATGGGTATATTAGAACCACTTCACTCATTTAGAACTTCACGATCTTTAAAATAATATTGTAAAAAGCCTATTAGTCTTGAAATTCATTCACACTAGATCAAGGATTATATAGTTCTTCTCAATTTACTAAATGCTCATACCTAATTGTCTTCACCTGTAAGTATATTTTGTATTTAGTATCTTCAACTCATGATCTTCAGTGAATGATCAGATATTCATCAGTCAACTACTCAAGAAAGAATTCTCCCTTCCTAAAATGAATTCCCAACCTCAATAAAATGTGTGCATGTGACACACATGATTTCATAAGTATTATTTTATGCAAGACAAAAATTTAACAACTCAAAATAATATGTCTTTAAATTATAAACTCCAATTCTATATAAAATCACAAGTATTTCATGTACTTTATATTGGTGTTCTCTGAATTTTCATTTCTTCACCATTTTCGATACTTAAAATAGAATGATAAATTTTTCCCACGCATATCAAATGATCATATGATTGAATATATTATACTTTTTGTACTGTTGGATCATTTTCTTGATTCTCAGTGCACTAATTCTTTCAATTTATAATACATCACATTTCTTGTCCACTATATATTCTTAAAACTATATGAATTTTTCTATAATCTCGTTAAATGATTATAGCATAGCATATATGACAAGTCATATATTGTTAGACCACTTCTTTTATTCTTATAAAATTAATGCATACATTATATAACACTTCACTATTATTTTCAATTGTGTATTCATAAAAAATATTCTAAATCATTCTTATGCTCTTGAAATTATCATATCATATAATTTTTGAATCAATGCGTACTTTTTGTCCACTTCTTCGTTTCTTATCTTATTGATGTTTCAAAATACCAATGATTTCTTAAAGTACATGACACTATCTTTATGAAATTAAAAAATGTGTAATTTACATAGCACTTTACTTATATAACACATTGAATAGAACTTAACTTAACATAGTAATTAGCATATAACTTCACTTATCAGAACACTTAGTATAGCAGTTTACTTCTCTTATCACTTATCATATCACTTCACTTATCATATCACTTTTCAGATCACTTTAATTATCAATGAATTTAATATAGAAATTATATTTACATAACAATTATATTTTCACATCACTTAGCATAACACTATAGAGAATTTTCCCCTTTTCTAAAAGCAAAAATTTCTTTATGGAACTCAAATGTATCAAAATAAAATCTTCTTGTCTCGAGAAAAACTTATCCAAAATTATTGATTTTTTATTATCTGAGTGTTAACGAGGTATTAATATGAAACTGAGAATGTGGTTAACACATGAAAATCCTAAATAATATGGTATTCAATTCATCTGTATATGATGTTTAAATATAATACACATATCTTTGGAAAAGGATTAGTCTCCACATACGACATGTATCATAAAGAATTCTTACAAAATCCTCTCCGACTATGTGAACCCTTGCATACTGCTTCCTCAAAAAAATTTATCAATTTTTTTCAAAGATATTATTTATAGAATATGTATCGCATAAAAATTTTATTTTCAAATCATAAATCATTTAGCATGTAATTTTTTCATAGAAGCATATTGCATGTTCTATTTATTTCCTTAGAATGTATTTCATATCATTCTCATATAGTTCACTTCTAAACCATATACTGCACATATAGTTTTCTAAATTGATCTAATTCAAAATACATGGACATAGTGTAACATATCCATCAAATAGTTTAATATGGCCTAAATTTATTGATTTATAGAATAATGATACTCAAAAAACATGCTAAATTCTGTATATTATTTTTTATGAGCCCGAAACACATGGGGTTTTAATTTTACTTTATAAACCAACTTTTCATTTTCACTAAATGTATATTAAATAGAATGAAAATTTTCTTCTATTCACAACACATGATCATAGAATAACATATGTATCTTAAAGCATAATGTTGGTGACAATGTATGATACTTTTATAATTGTTGTATTTTTATCAATAAACTACATACCCTCATTTTCAAGGTATCCTCATTCAAAAACTCATCTTCACAAACTTTTCCTACTATTTATAGAAATGTATACTTAACTAATTTCCATAATTTTAGTGAGCTTTAGATAACCCTGCGTGGCACCTGACTTCACACATAATCATTTAGAATGAATACCCATCATCAATACCTCATAAAAAATATAGGTAAATTACAAGGCCTTGAAGTAAAATATACATGAAAATTAATATTTTCAAAGCCTTCAATAATATTTTATGTTGAAAACAATGTGTCACCATTTACACCATTCCTCAAACCTTAATACCAATTGAACAATAATCGTAATTAACATTGGGAATTTCTCTAGAATTCCATCCAATTCCATCAACTGAGCTCATAAAAATTCTCTAAGAAACATAATATCCTCATTTAATACTTATCTATATATTAAATTTATTATATACTGATAACAAAGAGAATATTAATTCTCCAATCATGAACATTTTCTCTTCACTTATCCTTCTTGATTGAGACATAAATTAACTTTCTTCATCAAAATACTCATACTCATATTTAACTATAAAATCATAATAATTTGGAATATTTTTTAGTTATTTATAATTCAAATTAACATCTTCTTCTTATTCACCAATTTCATAAAATATTAAATCTCTAGAATCATTACCAACATAATTTTTGACCACTTTTTCATAACTGATTTCAAAAAATGTACTAAGGATTGTTTTTCAATCCAATTATATTGTTTACTCCTAGATGAGTGGCCTAAAAATGTTCCATTATCTATTTTATCTTTATATACCCAATTTCCTTATTTATTACTAATGAAACACTTACTTCTAAAAACTCTAACATGTTTTAAATAATTATTCCTTCAATAACACATTTCATATGTCATACTATCTTCCATAGGGGTAATAAATTCCCACTTTTGGATATATATAGCAGCATGCACTGCAACCTTCTAGTAATATTATGAAATAACACACTTAATTAACTTTTTATCCATTTTGATAATCATATAGTTTCTTTATTCCATAGAACTATTCTATTGAGGAGAAATTATTGATTACTCATCATGTTTTATTATACATATCTTTAAATATTTTAAAATAAATTAATAAATATTATGTTCCATTATCCAATTATATACTCTTCATTTTTATTAATATTTCTTTCTTCACTCTCATTATGAATATTTTGATATATACTAACTCTTATTTATTTGACTATCAGAAAAAATCACATCTCACCCTACTGTTTTCACCATTAAATAAAAAGAAATATTTTCCAACTAATGTTATGTATTGATTTTTTAAGACACAGAAATTATTATGGAACAGATCCAAAATATTTTTCCCACTTTTTCTTTCTATAATATGTATTTATCACAATCTTTAACCTTAATCATTCACCACACATGTCTTCTTTATTTATCATTAAAATATAGATATCCATAGCTTCCCTTAGTTTTGAGAGATTTTAAATACTTTTCTGATGGATGTGACCATGAATCCAATTCCATAGATTATTTTACTCTTTATTATGAGGAGATAATATTTGTTATGTTTTCCTCCGGATAGAAATTCTCATCATTATACATCCTTGAATTAAATAATTTCCATCCTATCCCTTGACATAAAAACCTTTCTGGCTGAATATAACTTATAATCTTGAGTCACATATATTAACCAAACTCAACATTTTTTTCATAGGCCATATATATATAAATATATAATCTTTATTTTTCATTTCACCTCTATAAAAATGTTTTTTACCAATTCTATTAAACTTTAGAGCTCCATCATTTCTGAACCAAACTATTCAAATAATTATCATTATAAAATTCTTGAGAAGATTCATTTCTCTCATCATGTGGGATGATTACACACTATCAAGAATCTACATACTACTATTCTTTATAAAAATAATATCCATATCTATATGTATAGACTTATCATTCACCTTTAAATTATTTTATTTCACATAAATGACAGGATGCGTTATGACATATGTTGGTGTCCTGTCAATTTGACTGGTAGAGGTAACTAATTCGTCATCGTCTTCTTCCAAATGATAAAATATACTTCTTAAATTAATTATGCTAGATTCTCGAATATAATTTTTTATTTGAAAACCATTAACATATTCTTTTTTATTCTTTTTTTCCAAACAACAAAATTATTCCCAAAATTAATGAAGTTGAAACAATATCCATAGTATAAATTTTTCATTTATGATGAATGAAATGTTTTTATTAGACTTTTCCACCATAAAATATATTTAAATTTAAAATAGGTTTTTTCTTTTTCACAATATAATATCACATGTTCTAAATATCCATATAATTGCAACTCCAACAAAGAAATATGTTTTTGTGGAAATATATTTTCACATCACTATATTTTTAATAATACATTAATTATTAATATGTTCTCAAGAATTGAAAACCTTATATTTCCTTAAACTTTACTTTTATCATCACACATTCTATATTTGTTCTTGATGATTCAATAAAATATACAAGTCTATTTTACCCATGTAATTAGTGTTTTTATTACCCAATACCTCTTATTTTATGTCCTGCAATTTCCTAAAATTATTCATATGAGAATATTATGAACAACATATTTCCTTTAATGAAACGATTTTTTAGGCTCAAGATTCTTCATCAAGGATACCACTTCATCATAAATAATGTCAATCTTATTTTTTTTTCTTATTTATAAACATATTAATATCATCAATGATCTTATCCTTCTCATCAATTTGTAATATATATTTCAATATTTCTTCTGGTTTCACTTAATCATTCAAATGTTCCTATATAACCTTCTTCTAGTGATATATTTATTCTCTAAATTCCTCAAAAAAAAATTAGGATTCTTTTATAAAGCCTATAATATTCATGTCTTTAATTATTTATAGGCTAAGATCCCCAAGATATTTTTGTAATTCTTACCTGAGATCAAAATCTCACTCCTATTTATTTTCTTATTATACATTATTCTAGGATTTATATACTATTACAATAATTTCATCTTATATATCCAAGATAAACATAGATTCAATTCCTTCCAAAGGATCTTCTTCAGTATCATATTATTTTTATATAAAAAACAGTTCTCTCAAACTTCTCTCCACATAAAAGTATAGAACTGAAATTAATTCTATGAGAAGAATTATATATTTGTTTATGGGTGAGTTCAATTTCACTATCCTCTCTGTTAATTATTTTTAGACACCTAACAGTGATGTGACCAAATTTTCCACAACAAGAGAAATATAATGAAAACATACCTCTGAAGCTTCCCTTAACACTGTTAAAATTTATCTCCACAAGTGATAAGAAATCATCACTTATTTCTTCTTCATTATTTCCATTATCATGAATATTTGTATTCTTAATAACAAACTATTATATTTAGTCCTACAAATTTTCAATATACCTTTTTGGATTCACTCATATTTTATTTGGGATACGTTCTTTATATAAATAATCAAGTTGTAATTCCGAAATATTTACATCTTCAATAACAATCATCTATGGATTATTAATTTGTGATAACCTCTATATAATATTCATAATAATATGAAAATAATTCATCTCATCCACAAGGGAAAAAGAATTTAATAATATCAATTAAAATATTGAAAAATCAATCAATATTTTCAATTGAACTCATTTTACATCATAAAATATATTTCGAAGAAACTACAGCATGGCCTATTTTACCTTGTTTTGACATCTGTAAATATTAGTGAATTAGTCCTAAATAATTGTTTCTTGTGTAAAACACATCAAAATCATATAAATATGGTTTGAAAATTCCTAGATATAGAATTTTGGTATTTAGCATTAGAATTAATAAGTTACATGTTCACTCCTTTCATTGAAAATTTTATATTTTCATTGAATTTTATTCCATGAACCACTCTAAAAATAAATAAATATTGATTTATTGAATATTTTTACTCATTTTATTTCTTCAAAATATAAAATTTCATCAATAAAAAATATAACTACCTTTACATTGAAATAATTATCCATGAAAACATATTTCACTATACAGGTTCACTAATAATTAATTAGTGAATTTGATACCACATTGTGTAACCAAACGTCTTGGTATACCCATAAGAAATGGTCAATTAGAGTGTCATAAAACGTATTCTTTTGTCAAACATAAAGATATATTTTCATATGGTTTGAATAGATTCATGTCAGGTGTTACATCCAAGTTCATTGCCCCATAACCAAAATATATAAATAATAAATTCATTGATATTGAGATTTTACCATGGTTCATTTAGAATGGGATACATCCAAGGACCACATATAAATGATATTTTGATATTTTTAATTATATTTTCTTCACCATTTAGTGAATATAATATAGAGGGAAAGTTCAGTTATCATCTAACTTTCATAACCTAATCCTCTCTTCTTACTCCTACCAAAAAGGGATTCCAAAAATTATTGTATTGAAAAATTGGTTGAACATACAAGTATACTGGATAATAATAAAACACCACATGATATGGGTGTTTTCCATAATGCTCTAATATTCACCTTATGGAATTTATAATTTTTTATATAAAATACCTTTTTAAATATTGATATTCAATTATATTCAATCCAATATTAACAAACACTTTCAATCCAAGATTTTTTGTAACCTAAAAGTCATTGTATTTTCTTCTCTTATTCTTGATCTCTGTTGTCTAATTTTTTATCTATCACTACACTTTTATCTCTATAATTTCAAATAAAAAATTACATTTTAACTTCAAAATAAAATATATAACCAACATAAACTTAATCTACTTGGAAATAAACTGTTTGATCATCACCAGGTAAATATCTACCATTAAACTTCATTTTAATTGATGGAGATAATTATACAATCATTAAAAACTCATTAGGAGTCTAATTCTGCAACATTCATTGAATTCTGAATTTCTTCAAAAACCACCAAATGAACACCTATATTATAGCCTAAAAGGTTAGTTACCACACTAATTACTTATAACTGATAGAACCATTAAGGTGTGATAATCTCATGAATAGAGTTATTTCATTATTATCACCAAATAAATTGAAGAAAAAATTTCAATGTCTATGAATTGGGACCTCTTATCATACCATTATTCACACTTTTCATATAATGTATATTTTTTTAGTGAAACCAATCAAATGATGATATATTTATCTTTTCAATGTAGTGTCATGTTCCCTGCAGCTCCACGGGTGGATCTTGCCGCTGCTTCGAGCTCTATTTCTAAGACGCATGTAACTTCTGCACTCGAGACTAGAAGATCTGCATCAGATCCGAATGAAAATGTCATTGGTGATACTCGTGGTGTTCAAAGGGTTTCATTGGGGGCCTTGTCGACAAATCGGTGATAGATCATAGTGGTGGTTTCTAAGTTTTAAAGTTCTATGGGAGTCAACACAACCTTGGTGGGATGAAATGAGGTGAAACTGAATTCATCTTCTTCACACTTCCGGCCACCTATGGTGGTGAAAATCCCACAGCCTGTTTTAATGGATCCATCTCTGCAAGGCAAGGCGTTGTCTAGTCTTGCAGCGAAGAGGGTGAGTGGTAATCACCCTTTGGACTCCTTTGTGAATAGAGGCTTGGATTTGTCTCAACCTACAGTGGATAGGGACGTTGAAAACATCCCTTCGGAGAGGGTGGAGACGAGACCTTCATCTCGAAAATTGAAAAATGCAGGTAAATCCAGTAGGGATCCAACAATAGGTGGAGGGGATTCTGACAGAAGACATTTTACTTTGGTCTATGATGGTGTTGGGGAAAAAATTGTTAGAAAGGGTGATTCTGCCCTTGTTATTTATAATAGGGAAGCTATCCTCGACAAATTTAATATATGTGAGAATTTAATTATTGCTAGACTAGTTCTTCATAATGGTGGTCCAATTTAGAGGATTAATGATTTGGTTCAGAAAGTAACCTATACATGGGGGTTTTCTGATTGGTGATGAATACCTATGGGGCCTATATTTTTCCACATTATATTCCCATTAGAGGATCTCAATCATCAAGCATGGGGGTTTGGGTCAATTTTTCTAAATCCATGTATGATTTGCTTTTAGAAATAAGACTTTCGTTTCAATCCTTTATCCACAAAAATACCAGGGCTCAGGTGTGGATTAAAATTATTGGCCTTTACTAGATCTTATGGCATCCTAAAATTATTTTTGACATTTCCTCTATGGTGGGTATTCAAATTAAAATGGACAGGACCACTGAGGCTACGCAATTTGGACACTACACTAGGGTTTTGGTGGAAGTTGAACTAAGTACATGCCAAATTCATAATATAGTCTTGTCCTCCTTAGATGATGATATCTATCTAAAGGTGGAGTATGAAAGACTACTTGAATTTTGTCTTTATTGTCATTTTATTGGATATGTTATAGAGAAGTGTTGTAAAAATATTGTATGCACCTTTTTCTCATTAAAAGGGAATCACGAGACTTCTTGTAGAATGAATGTGATGAAGAAATCAACATAACAACATATGGGTGATAATCCTTCATAGGAGGGGGATGATGCTTCTTGAGAATTTTCTCAGGTGACCCAAGTGGATACAGATACAGAGAATATGGTTGCTCATGTTTCACAGGTGGTGGATGATGTTTCATGGAATTTTTCTCAAGTGCCTCAAGAGGATAAGGATGCAGAGTGAAATTTGTTGATGCATCAAGCAGAGGAGTACAGAAATATCTTACATGAACTTGGAACCTGTTTGGAACTGTCTTTGACCCCTGATCATGTTGCTCAGGGTGGGGGTGACATTATTCCAAGAGCGTTGAAGGGAAACTTTGGTCTTGTGCATGAGAAGCAATAAACTAATAGTGATGGTGAGATGATTTCAAAGAACTAATTGAAAATTCATAAATTAAAGGAAACACATGGAATTCAGGGAAAGTGGGATGATGCGGAGGGTGACTCCTCAAAAAAACTAACTTACTATCAAGAATTTCTCAAAGGTAAAAATATGGTTTTTTAAGTCGACTGTTTTCAACTTGTTCCTCCTAGAAAAGTGAGATCGAGGAAGGATTACTCATACCTACAGCCAACCATGGTTACCAGGTCCCATGTCCCTCTTGATTGTGATTATGAATGGGATATTGACTATGAAGATTCTTATCCATGTGACTTTGATATTTGAGTTCTTCTTTTCTTGGGTTATCCTTGGGTATGAGGGAATGTGTGCGTGTATGATCCCATATTTCTTATTGTTGTCTCTTATTTTCCTTTCATTAATAAAAACGGCTATTCCCTAATCTTAGGGTATATTGTCAATATAGTGAAACATGAAATTATCATGGTATAATCACTAATTATAATGGGATCCTCACTGTGGTCTGATACCTGATATTGTAGCATGTCCAATCTAGCTATGGAAAGTTTTTTTTTCATCAAGCATTGCTACTCCAAAAACATTTTTTCCACAACACTAAGGAATGATTTCACCCAACATTCTCTATATTGATACATTAATTCAATAATTTTTTGCTTGAATAAAATTATCCTTCAAACATTCATCATTCGCAACATCATTTCATTGTGTGATAAATATTTTTACATCATGGTTCAAGTCCTTTAAAACACAACACCTTGAAATATTCACCACATGTCTTCAATATTCCTTCTTCAAGAAAACACCTTTAATTAACTACCATAATTTTAATATTATTGATAGAAAACCCAAAATTACAATCTTTTTCTATACAATTAATTATTTAAAACTACCTCATTGGATCAACAATTTTGAGTAGAAATAACTCAATCGATATATTTTAGCTTCACTTGTTAACATCATATATTTTACAAATGATAGTTTATAGGAAGTGTGTATTACTAAATTCAATGTAAAAGTAAATGAATTATATGATATTAGTGAAAACTTTGAAGAATTATTTATTCGATATGAAACCCATTATGTCACACCCCAACCTTTAAAATTTTTTTATTTTTTTTATTTCATTGCTTTGGATATTCTCATCGAGGTTTAAGTTGAGTGTTGGTTCAATTTTTTTGATGTTGGATAATTTTGGTGGGTTTTGGGACGGTTTATGGGCACCACACGATTAGTAGTAACTGTGCGGTCCACCCCGGTGACCATGTTTATTTTTAATACTTAAAATAAATTATATTTATGAAAATAAAATAAAACAATTGCTTAAAATATATTAGTAATAATATTATTGTGGATGATGATAATAATAATATTATTAATATTGTTATTAATAATATTATTGTTAAATTATTATTAATAATAATATTATTAAATTTTTATTAATGTTATTAGTATCAAAAAATAAATGAATATTATTAATATGATGATGATGATTATTATTATTTTTAAAATGTTGTGATTATTATTATTATTATTATTAATTTTTTAGTATTATTAATTTTATTAATAGTGGTTTAATAACCCATCTTTTTTTACCCATTATGGACCCCTCCCCCAATTCATCCCCCATGCATGCACCATTTTCCCTTGTATATGTTCTAATCACCCCTTCCACCACTTACGTTTCTTGCAGACCCCGACCCTAGGGAGAACAACCTCCATTGGCCTTCTATCCACCGATGCTCCGGGAAACTCTTCGTCTCGCCACCCTACCTCTTCGTGGCTTGTCCTCCTCCATATTCATCAGCCCCTTATACTTGACCCAACCTCCAAGAAACTCACCTACTACGGCCACACCACCCTCTACCGGCACGACGCACTCCTCTCTGGCGGTCTTCACTCTAGTCACGCCTCCTTCGCTGGTATCCTCCTTCTACAATGTTTTTTTATTTCAAATTTTGGGGTTTTCCATCATTTTGGCCAAACCCTAACAATGGGGGTTTTATTTATGCATTTTTATTATTATTTAGGGTGTGTGGTTGGTCTGCGATCTCTCTCTCTTCCTTCAATTTAAATTCCACTGAGTCCGCACATGATTTGATGTAGGAATTTCCAACCATTCCATTCTGAAACACTCAATGAACACTTTTTTGTTTTCATTTAAATTTTAAAATATATTCAAACCTATGATATAATAACGGCTTGAATAGAATGGTGGTTTCATGTGTGTAGAATTGACCAAAAATAGTTTTCCAAAGTGTTTTGTGTGAATTGTTGTATTTAAGGCACCTTGGATTCCTATTTGAAATGATTTTGGTCTTTTAAATTTGAATCGGTTCTTTTATTAAATGTTTATCCCTTATGATGTTGTGTTAACATTTATTTTTTTTGTGAGATTGGTGAAGTGTGTGTAATTTGGTGATCGTATAGTTTGATAAGGGTGTTAAAAATGTTCTGAAATATGGTTTTATGGCATTAATGGGATGGATTTTGTTCTTTTAATGAAATGAATGGATGGATATGGTTTAAAAGAAAATGCTGATTTTTTTTGGGAATGGGTTTTTTGGGTTTCATCTTAGAAGTTCGGTATGGCATTGGATATTGGCACATCCATAGGTGCACTATGTTCACACATGGATGTGTACTCAATTAAAAATGGTTCTAAAACTTAGTGTTTTATTGAATATTTGTATCCTAAATGGTAGACATATAAAAAATTTAATGGTTGGGTTTGTTTTAGAAAGTTTGAGGTGTTTTTGGAAATGATTTCTAGTGTATTCCTTAATGTTTGGCTCAGTTGGACTTGAATCATGTTTTGGTAAATCCTTGGCATTGCATTCTTAGAAGTGTTTATTCATGTAAAATTTATAAAATGGTTGTTAAATGGTTGAAGGGTTATATGTAGTGATGGCCCTATTGGAACCTTAGAGCATGTCGTGTATGTTTACATCTTGTTTGAAAATAAATTGGAACTTGGAATATAGGGCATGTTTGGCAGGTTTTATAAAAATTGCATGTTTTAACTATTGTTTGGAAATACTCATTTTGGGGTAAGCTTCTAAACCTATTTTAGTTTTTTAAACTATATTTTAGGATCATATTGTGAGTCCTAAAGATTTATTGGATGTAGTTAAGATCAGTTTTGAAGGGGCACACACATATTCCCAGGTATGGATACATGCACATATATATATATATATTGTCTGTGCGTGTATTCCCTCATGGTGTGTGGAACATGTGAATTAGTTTAAGGATATATATACATGTATGTTCATGTGTGGGAGTGGGCTACTACTTTAGTTATAATGTTTTGTCTTGTTCATTCTTTGATGTAGGTTTCCCTATGTATTTGCCTTTAAATTAAAGAATTATTGATTTCTTATTTATCACAATTTTATTTAATTCTTGTTGATAATTTATGGTTTTTAGAATAATTTGTTATTTTGAAATAAAGTAATACCCCTTAAGTAATTGAATTTCATGGAATTTATTTTTAAATATGCTTAATAATTATTTGACGAAATGTGATGTTTTCCTTTATAGATATTTTTTCGATTTAAAATGGCTGTTGGGTTTCTAAAATGGGTTTCCAATCATGTTTCTAGTTTTGAAAGTGGTGTTCATGTGGTTCTTTAATAAATGGTTTAGTATGTGATGGTTTTTCAATGCCTATTTATCACTTTAAAAATGGTTTCATTAGAAACCCTCCTTGGAATGGGTCCTCACCTTGTTGGTTGGTAAAATATGGGAGTTTACATGGTTCAGGTCTTCCCTTGTGTTATGATGTTTTGCAGGTGAGAGTCTAGTTCCATGGTGTGACTTGGGGGTGACCTTGTGGTGTGTGTTGACTGTGTGTGATGAATGTACCTGTGACTGAATACTTGTTTGACATTGTTAGCTCATCCCCGTTTTAGTCAAAACATGGGAACCTAACATAGCAAGTGAATTTTTAGATAATGATTGTTGTACAAGTTTAGATTATACACTAGCTAGTGGCCCATAATAGGGGTTATTTTCAAATCATTGCTATGGGATTGGGACCCTCGGTCAGGCCAAGTAGGGTTATGATCAAGAATTTAGGCATTATGACATCATCAAGTAGGGAATTCCTTCAGGATGAGTCACATGTATAGAACGTTCTAGACTATTCATGAGATTCTAGGTTCTACCATATTATATGGTTCTTATAATTATGTGGAAGATGATTGTGATTCATATGCTGATTGGTTTCTCTTGTGTGGTGTTTCTACATTTTCTGTGTTGTATGTTTGTTGATCTTGTTTCCTTACATAGTGTAGCTTCTTACTAATGGAGATAAAATGGTTTCAATTGTTTTTTGGAAAATGGTTTTGAAAATGTTTTTCACTTACTTCCACCCTTTTTAGTGTCATCATAACCTCCTTTAAAATTCCAATTCTTTCTTCTTAGAAAGGGAATATGTCTTTCAATTGAAAATGGGAAATGGAGCATGATTTTTAAAAGAATAAAATGTGTGAAAACCTAGTTTTATACATTTTATTTCAAACTTTAAATTTATGTATCATTGATTTAAAGGAAATTCATATGGGATTAGATTTTTTGGGAACACCTACTGAGTTTTAATACTCAAGTCTATAGTTTTATATTAGTTTTTCGCTTTGAGTGCTTCACCTGGCTTGGATTCTATTGCTATAGTGCAATGTTGGTTTGAGGTCCATGGTGACCCATAGGGTCAGATGGAGGTATGCATATCTTTATTTTTCTTTCCATTTCAAGTTTTTATTTTTATTATTAGTCTTTATTAGTTTTCTTGTCTTTCATTTTCAGGCCAAATCATTCCCACTTCTTTTGTTTTAATGATCGACACTAATTGTCAGCCCGTAGGGAATGGGAACGCTCCTTAGTCCATTCTGAAAACCGAATTGGGTGAACAGTTCATGTTTGACCCAGGTTGGTTCATGAAAAAATCGTATTAGTGGAGGTTCTTTTTATTTACGGCATCTAGTATATGGAAATTAAGACTATTGATATTCTGGAGGAAGGTGCAGGAAGAGCGTCATGAACACATGCTCGCACTGATCCTCAAGTTAATAGGGGTATTATGGGATTCAATTATTTTGTTCTTCTTTTGGATTGATGGATGAGAATGGAGGTGAGCTAGTTTCACGTTGTGACCCCACATGTAGTAGTAACCCATGTTGAGTACGAGTTCCTAGTTCAAGTTCCTCTTAGTGTCATTACATACTTGAGGCACAACTCACTATAATGTCTCCAGGTTGGGTATAGATTCTTGTCCCTCATTCTGGTTGTTTGGTGTAAGTTGTGCTTTATCTTGGTTTTGGTTGGTGTAAGTGTTATTTTGAAGATGAAAATAGTTTTTAAAATGAATGTGTATTTTGAAATGGAAAATAGATTTAAAAATGGTGGTGTTTTTCTTCAAATGATTTTTAATTGGAAAAGTAGGGTTTAAAATTGAAAGAATTTTGGGTTTGAGAATGTGGATTGGGTGAGACCCTTGGGGTTCATTATGGATGTTTATATGTGTATAGGGTACGTACGTAAAGTGTGTGCGGGGAACTTGTTCATGGATGATGTGTGGAAATGGGCAGACACACATGTAATGGTTCATAGGAGGCCAAGGGTGGGGTTTTAGAATTATAGGTTTGATTTTGTTTTTCTAGAAGGGATTTGGATGAGAAGATGATTTCATGAATCCTCCATGGAAGAAGGAAATTTTAATATTTAAAAGGAAGTGGTGGTTTTGAAATGGGAAATGAACCTATGGGAAGTGAATTTGGTTTAAAAAGAGTGTTTTAGTATTTTGAAAGTCGCTTTTAAATTTGGAGATTTTGATAATTAATCTGAATTGGGATTTTTTAAAGGATGTTTTTTTTGTACTTGAGTTTGTTTGGATTTAGAACCCATTGTTTTAAGCTCAGGGCTTTTATTTTGATTATGTTCTGGCTTGATGCTGGTTTTGGTTTGTGTTTTTTGTGTTGTTCAGGATGTGCTGCCCAAAAAGGTCCCTCTAATATCTAATGAGTCATGCCTAGTTCTGGAGTTTTCTTTGGTGTTTCATATCTTTCACGGTGTGATAGGTCTATTAGAGGTAGATATATGTCTTGAAGAGGTAGATTGTGTCTTCAGGGTGGTGGGAACTCATAAGGCTATCAGGGTTCGTGTTGTTTTAGAGTTGTTCAAGAGTCCAATTTTGGACCAGTTGAAGTTGGTTGTCCCATCTTTATTAGGAGATTGGGTGACATTGCAAATGTCTGAGGCAACCTTTGTCTCAGGGTTCATGCTCGATGAGGTGAAGTTGAGGAAGGTGAAAAGGTTAAAAGATGTTTGGTAGGGTCAATGCTTGGTAAAAGTTTACATTCACAACTTTAAAGAGATGGTTCATGGGTGTATTTAGTGGTGGGTGACAATCCAGAACCAATTTTTGTTTGTAAGGGTTACCTATATAGAAAGATGTGTAGGCCAAAAGAACCAGTTTTTTTATGATTCTACGATCTTGTCGTATCCCTCCAATGTCCAACACTCGATGTGGTTGTTTGGGTCACCAAGGGAGGTCTTGTAGGAAGTGTTTCTTTAAGTAGTTATGGCTGACGGATTCTCGTACATGACTATGAGGCAGGACATGCTTCAGCCATTAGATCCCCAACCTCAGGTCTCAAGGTGAAGCATGTTCATAGTCAGTGTTGTCAGGGGTATTTGAGACCTTTTTCTGGTTCTTTGTATTTCATCTTGGAATACATATATTTAATTTTTCCTTATTCTTTTCCCTATCTATTGTAAGATCATCATGTCATTGTAAGTTTATTATGGATTTTATCTATTTTTATCGAAGTAGTTCCAATTATTTGAAAGTGGTGTTTGGAATTGTTTGTTTTTCATAAGGGATTTTTGGATTGTTGATGGGTTGGTTTTTCTTTTGGTTCCAATTATGAAAGTTTGGATATGTAAGTGTTTGGTAAGATTAAGGTTTCATAGTGTCTTCAGATCTACCATTGGTTCCAATTTCTTATTGTGGGGTTTCTATAGTGTTGAGAATCTAATTTTGGTGGTGTTGTGGTTTTTCTCATTCTAGGGTATTTGTATGAAGTTCATGTCGGGAATTACCAGCCAATTTGGGGGAGTTTTCTTCAGTTTTTGTGTAGAATGGGTTACGATTGTTCTCTCATCCCGGTGTCCCACTTTGCGTGTTCCCTTGTAGTGAGTTTCTTGTTTTAGTCTTGGTGGTATCGTCTGTGTTTTAAGGTTCCCGAGCTAGTTGAGTTCTTATGGTGGGGAGAACACCCCCTCATATTCTCCCTTCAATCATGGGCTATGATTTTCTCTTGAATGAGTTAGGTGTGACATGTTGGGATTAGGGTCATCCTAGGATTCATAGTATTCCTCGGGTTTGTCTAGGTGTGGGCTCAAGTTTTGGTTAACTATCGTCTTGGGGACTTTTTGGGGATAGAAAGTGTCTATGGTGGGGTGAATTATCACACTTCGACCTTTAAAATTATTTTATTTTATTATTTCTTGGCATTGGGTATTCTCTTCGAGATTCTAGTTGAGTGTTAGTTTAAAATTTTTGATGTCTGATAATTTTTGTAGGTTTTAGGTCATTGCATGGGCACTGCATGGTTAATAGTAAACAAAAAGTCAACCCAAGTGACCATGCGACTACCCAATTCATAAAATAAATAATTTTTATGAAAATAAAATAAAACAAAAGTTTAAAACATAATAGTAAAAATGTTATTATGGTAGATGATATTAATAATAATAATAATAATAATATTTTTATTAATTATTAGATTTTTAAAATTTTTATAATAATAATATTATTAAATTTTTATTAATGTTATTATTATTAAAAAAAGAAATGAATATTATCCATTTGATGATGGTGATTATTTTTATAATGTCATTATTATTATTATTACATTTTTATTTTTATTAATTTTATTAAGAGTGTTTTAATCCACACCTATTTTTTTTCCAGCGCGCACCCCTCTCTCAATTAATCCCCCATGCACACACCCTTTCCTCTGAAAAATATTCAATCACCCATTTCCTTCTCCCCTGGTGTTTCCTACGGTACCCCAGCCCTTACGATGACATCCTCCGCCAGCCTCCTCTCTACTAACACTCCATCAACTCTCCATTCAGCCTCCCTACCTCCTCGTGGGGCATTATCCTCCATCCGCAATGCCCACTTTTTCTCAACCTATCCTCCAGCCGATATCTCCTACTCTAGATGCACCACCCTTTACTACTGCGACCCCCCTCTCCAGTGGTCTTCGTTCCGGTCGCACCTCCCTCACCGGTATCCTCCTTCTCTGGTGTTTTTTCTTTCAAATTTTTGGGGGGTTTCCTTTATTCTGGGAAAACCCTAATCGTGGGGTTTTTCTTATTTCATTTTTCTCATTATTTGGGATGGGAGGTTGGTATACGAATCTCTCTCTTCCTTCTATTGATGTTTCATTGCATCCACAGTTGATTTGATGTGGGCATTTCAAACCTTTCCTTTTCAGAATACTCAATGAGAACGTTTTTTTCATTTAAATTTAAAATGTTATTCGTACCTCTCATATAACTATGAATTAATTCGAATGGTGGTTTCATGTGGGTAGAGTTGACCAAAAATAGTTTTCCAAAGTCATTTGTGTGAAATTTCTAGGTTTAAGGCACTTAGGATGCTTGTTTGAAATGATTTTGGTGTTTTATATTGTAATTGGGTCTTTAATGAAAGGTCTATACCTTATGATGTTATGTTGACATTTTTTTTGTTCTTTGTGATGTGTGTTTAATTTGGTGATGGTATAGTTTGAGAAGGGTGTAAAAAATGTTTTGAAAAAGGGTTTTATGGCTTTACGGGGATGGATTGTGTTATTTTAAGGATATGAATGGTTGGATATGGTTATAAAGAAAAATATAGTTTTTTGGGAATGGTTTTTTTGGGTGTCATCATGGAAGTTTGATGTTCCATTGGATGTTGGAACATCCATGGGTGCACTATGTAAAAACCTGGATGTTCCATCAAATGAAGATAGTTCTTAAAGTTGGTGTTTTCTTAAAACCTTTTTCTCTTAAATAGTACTCATATTCAAAGTGGAATAGTTGGATTTGATTTAGAAATGTTGAGGTTTTTTGGAAATTATTTCTAGTGTGTTCCTTAATTTTATACCCAGTTGGCCTTGAATCATGTTTGGGGAAATACTTTGTATTATGTTATTGGAAGTGTTTATTCGTGTCGAATATGGAAGATGGTTTTGAAATAGTTGAAGGGTTATATAAAGTGACAAACCGATTGGAACCTTCATGTGTATTCTATATGTTTACATCTTGTTTGAAAATAAAGTGGAAATTGGAATATACAGAATGTTTGGCATGTTTTATAAAAATAGCATGTTTTTTCAAAAGTTTTAAAATACTCATTTGGGGTAAGCTTCTAAACCCGTTTTTGGTTTCAAACCCTCTATTTTAGGATATTATGGTGTCTTTCAGTCCCAAAGATTTATTGGAGGGATTTGTGATCAGTTTTGAAGGTGTGCACATGTGTTCCCTGGTATGGATATATATATATATACACACACATATATATATATATCTTCTACATGCATGTTCCCTCATGGTTCATGGAACTTGTGCATCTATTTAAGGATATATATATATATATAGAAGTGTGTACATGCGAGCAAGATGCTACTTGAGTTAGAAGGCTCTGGCTTAGCCATTCTTGGTGGTAAGTTTCCCTATGCATTATCATTTAAATTAAATAATTATTGATTTCTTATTTTCATCATTTATATTTAATTCTATTTATTAATTTATGGTTTTTAGAATAATTACTTATTGTGAAAAAAGTAATACCCTCTTTGTAATTGAATTGGATTGAATTGCTTGTTAAATGTGCTTATTAAGTGTTTAATGAAACACCCATTTTGATTTTTCAAATGTGTTTTTGATTTAAAATGGTGGTTGGATTTCGTAAGTGGGTTTCCAATCATGTTTCCTGTTTTTAATGTAGTATGTGTGTGGTTCTTTAATAAATGGTTTTGCATGTGATAGTTGTGTGATGCCTGTTTGGCACTTTAAAAATGGTTTCATCAGAAAACCCTCTATAGAATGGATACTTGCCATGTTGGTGGATGAATGATGGTAGTTTACTTAGTTTGGGGATTCCCTTATGTTATGATGTTTTGAAGGTGAGAGACTTGTTCCTTGGGGTGAGTCAAGGGTGACCTTTTGGTGTGTGTTGACTATATGTGATGAATGTACTTGTGACTGGATACTTGTTTGACATTGTTGGCTCAACCCCTTTTTATTCTAAATATGGGAACCTAGTATAGTGAGATAATTTTTAGTAAATAATTGATTCACTTGATTAGATTATGCATAGTCTAGTGGCCCAAAGTAGGAGATTATTTTGTTATCATTTCTATGGGACTGGGCCCCTTGGTCTGGCCAGGTAGGGCGATGATTTAGTGTTTGGGAGTTATGAAATCATTGGGTAGGGCAATCCTTTAGGATCAGTCACATGTATAGTATGTTCTATACTATTCATGATCTCTTATGTTCTACCATGTTTTCTAGTACATATTATTCTTTGGAAGATTCTTGTGATGCATATCTGAAAGAGTGCTGCCATGGGCACCCTCAAATGATTAGTGGTTTTTGGGTACTTAGGTGCAACATAGTGGTTGGACAAGGTCATTTCTCAAAGGAGGATTAAATTAAAACAAATTATTAAAGGTATTTTAAAAATAAAATAGAATATAATTAAAACACTACTTGAATGGATGGAGGTTTTTTATAGTGTATAAATCTAGAAGAAGTTTTCTGGAAGAAGAATGTATTTTTTTGGTTTTTAGTTTTGAAATGAAGTTCCATTAAAATGACACATTAAGAAAATGTTTTTCAGAAAATATTTAAAACATGTAATCGATCTAACTCTACCTCTTCAATTGCTTGTTAATAATCATCATTTAAATCAATATCCACTTAATTATGATTCTTTAATTCATTAACCCTTGAACACTACAAGAGTTAACTTAACCACAAAGATGAATTTACTTAAACTCTAGTCTAGCTTCGGAACATGCAATCGCAGCACCCTGCTTTGATTGTCGTTATAAGGTTAGCTTATGATAAGTGGTTAATTAGAGAACATATCCATTCTATAAATTAGGATGAATTGTGTTTAGGGATTATATTTGAACTCTACAAATTTATCTTGTGTGGTCTTGTATTACCGATTAAGATCACGCTCTCACAATTTACACAAAATCTCAACATCACGTGTTTTTGTGTTAATTGTTCAATTGTGTGCATAGATTCTTATAATTAAAAAAAAATCAGGGATCATATTATGTGAGCTAATGTAGCTCAATGATTCAAAATAATTAAATGAAGAGGGTATAAGATAGATCGATCACTAAGAAAACTACTCTTCCATGGGCGGTGTGGTCATCGTGGAGACGTTTTTCATGAGAAAAGGATTGAAAGGGTAGAACCCAATCTTGTCTCTAATATTGATTCCAACCCAATTATAAATATTAAGAGAAGGAGAAAAGGTAAGAACACATAAGATTAATTGATGAAAAATTCCAGATAAAAACAAGAAAGAAATGAAATACAAAAAGGAGGTGGGAGAGGAGAGCCTTTTTGGAAGAGAGGTTTGCACAAATCCTTACTTATTCCAAGAGTTATGAGGGGTTCCCAAGAGACACCCAGTCGGAAACACCTTCCCAAATTCTCAACCAGCCTTCCCAATGAGTTAAAACCCCCTTTAAATAGAGTTTGTGAGGGCTAGGGTTACATAACTTTTTAAGTGTGAAATGAAAACTCGGCCAAATATTTTATTCCATGTTTCACCAAACAGTTGACCTTTAAAACGTGTGAATTGGCAGGACATCTAGTAGAATGATTTTTTTCTAATTATGTCCCCGAGATTTCCTCAATAGTTGGACTCAATCCAAGCCTGGATGGAGAAGATACGACCCAAATGGTAAATTAATGTCCAATCTGGATGGTTCTTTCCAGCTTTTTTATGGCCCATTTACTCCCCTCAAATGCATGATCCAACTCCCATGTACTCAATCGAATTTGTATCCCATTAAGTTAGGAACACAGGTAAAAAATTTTAAGTCACAATATTTTACATAAAAATATTTATGCCTGAAATAATATAGTGAATTTTAAAAGGGTAAAACTACATTTTTCATCAAATTTGCAAATGAATGATCTAATTTCAAATATTTCATAATTGATCATATCTAGAATAATGTGAGGAATTTATATCATTTATTGTCAATAAAATATTCAATAAAATTGTGTTTTATCACCTCCCCCACACTTACCATTTTGCACTCCTGGGAAAAACATCATATCATGTAAACAACAATATCAAATCAAAACGAATTTTAAAACACATATCCTTGAGATCCAAAAATTAAACACCAAGAAAAAAAGATATCATGCCTCATAAAAAACCATTATTTCATGTTCTTAATTTATATCATTCAATATATTTCCACTTCATTTATTCTCATGCACAAAACACTTACCTCACTTGAATTTTCTCTTATCACACACATGTAAATTTTTTTCGCAATGTCTTTCTCATCCAAACTCATACAAGGGTCACCATATGATTGATAAATTTCTACATCACCACCAGATGTGAGTAAAGGACATATTTTTATCCTATGGACTTTTCAGGGTTTTTCTTTGGCTTTTGGTTGGTATGATTTAGATGTGAAAAACTCTGAGGCTGAATGAGGAGGGCTTGACTCTTTTTGATGAAAAATTGCATTAATATAATTTTCACTTAAATATGGTCTCCTCATTAATAACCTTATCATCAATCCAGCTCCATCATCACAAAAAGTGATGGAATGTTTACAACATTCATCATTTCATCAAAAAAAAAAATAACAATATTCTCCAAAATAATTTTCATGAAAGCTAGAGATAGGCACAAATTTCTTTCTTTTCAGAAGCTCTAGAAAGGCACAACTTCACTTGTCAAGAAAGCTCCAGAAAAGGAACAAGTTTCAATAGAATGATTTTTTAGAAAAAAACACATACCTTCAGAATTTTAAATATCCACCCAAATTTTCATAGAATGTCATAGCTCAACACAAGATAGCTTACCCCACACTTATGTTAAAATAGATTATGAAATTTCACTTCAAGAGTTTGTTGGATAGGGAAAATTGGATTGTAATGTGGCTAACCTAACCGGCTGTTCATAGCTTATAAGGACTATAAGGATTAAATGTTCAAGGTAGGCCATTATACAAAATTATTCTTTGAAATAGGGTCTTTAATACCAAACAAATGTCTCAATCATTTAAACATCAGTACCCCAAACCCTCAAGTTTTGACAGGAATAAATCCAATTATGGTTAAATCAAGCATGGTTTGGTTATCTAAAGAAGTGAGGTGAAGGTAAAAAATATGAAAATAATGGTTCAGAAGCCTCACAGGAAAGTGATTTCAAATATAAAGATAGTGAGAAGTGGCATGGGATTCAAAATTCAGTGTACTTTTTAGGAAATTAATAAATATTTGAACTTGAAACAAAGTCATTTTCAACATTCATTTAAGCTCGGTTTCAATGGATAAATTGTTTCACTTATTTATATGGATTTCAAAATGTTTATGAGAATCATTTCAGATCAAAAGTTTCAAAAACACACATACAATTGAAAAATAAACCCAAAAAATGTGAAAAACACACAATTTTTTGGTTTGTTTTTAATAGGAAAACAATTGAAATTACTAAACTAAAAGGTTCCCTCGCCCACAATTAAAATATTGCATTGTCCTCAATGTAAATCCATGAGATGTTATATGCACATGAAATGTATTATTTTAAATAGGACAAAGAATAAAAAAAATGTTAAAGGGTTAGGAACAGCCTAATGTGCTCAAGTGATGATGGGGTCATGCAGTGTGATAAAATCCACTACATCAGTAAGAAGTCCCTCAATGTATCTCATCAAACATATCCTATTGACTGTAAAGATCCTTTTTGTATCATCTTGTGTGATCTCCACAACACCATAAGGAAAAACATTAGTCATAACATAAGGACCTAACCATCCGGAACACAACTTACCAGGCATTGACTTCAGTCGGGAACTGTAGAGAAGGACTTTCTATCCAACATAAAACTACCTTTGTTGGATAATTCTATCATGAGATCCTTTTGATCTTTCCTTTTAGAGCCTTGAGTTCTGATATAAAGTCAATTGAATCTCTTCAGTATATTGAATTTGAAACTTCCGATGGATTCTTGCTTCGGCCAAATCCATGTTGCATTTATTTATAGCCCAATAAGGCCGATGCTCAACCTCCAAGGGGAGATGATATGCTTTCCCTAAAACAATCTGAAATGGGGACATACCAATGGATGTATTGTATGCTGTCATATAAGCCCACAAATCATCATCCAAGATCTTGCTCCAATCCTTCTTATTTGGCGACACGATTTCTCCAAAATTTGTTTCAACTCACGATTTGAAACCTCAGCCTACCCATTTGTTTGGGGGTGGTATGGTGTTGATGTTTTGTGTGTCACCCCATACTTATGATGGAGGGAAGTCAAATTCCGATTGTAGAATTGTTTCCCTTGGTCACTGATGATGTCCTTTGGAACTCCAAACCTACAAAAAATCTCTATCTTTACAAATTCCACTACAACATGATAATCATCAGTCCTGGTGGCCTTAGCCTCCACCCATTTACTCACATAATAAAAAGCAACCAAAATATAAAAAACACCAAATGAACTAGGAAAATGACCCATAAAATCGATGCCCCATACATCAAAACTCTCACAGAATCGTATGGGTTGTTGTGGCATCTCATATCTCCTAAAAATGTTCCCGGTATGTTGGCAACAAGAGAATGACTTACAAAACACATGGGCAACATGGAATAAGTTAGGCCAATATAATCCAGAGTCTAAAACTTTCCTAGCTATCCATTGGGGTCCAAAGTGTCCACCACAAGCAAGTGTAATGCAAAAATGTAAAATAGACTCAAAATCATGATCGGGAACACACATCCTAATAACATGGTCGCTACACATGTGCCAGAAGTAGGGATAATCCCACACACAAAATCTAGATGCACTCTTTAACTTTTGGATTTTATGTTTCATTAAATTTGCAGGGATTTTAGATGCGACAAGGTAGTTAACTAAATCTGCATACCAAGGATGTATACCTAAGATGGAATAAAGATTCTCATCGGGGAAAGTGTCCTGAAGTGGTACATGGTCCAAGGTTTCATCCTCTAGTGTGTGAGTAAGCCTACTAATGGGGTCTGCCACTAGGTTTTCTGACCCATTCTTTTCCTTTATCTCAATATCAAATTCTTGAAGAAGGAGAATCCATCAGATAAGTCTGGGCTTTGCATCTGGCTTCTTTAAGAGGTATTGCAGAGATGCATGGTCAGAAAAAACAACTACTTTAGATCCCAAGAAATAGGAAAGGAATTTATCTAAAGAAAATATGACAACAAGAAACTCCTTTTCCGTGGTTGCGTAGTTTGATTGGGCCAAATCCAGTGTCCCCGATGCATAGAAAATCACATGTGAATGTCCCTCCACCCTATGAGATACGACAGCTCCATCCGCGAAGTTGGAGGCATCACACATAAGCATAAAATGAATCTCCAACTGTGGGAGATGTATGATCAGTGGAGTGGTTAGAAACTTCTTTAGCAAATTAAAGGAAGTTCTGCATAAATCATCAAACACAAAATCATAATCCTTTTGAAGTAATCATTATATAGGAAGAGAAATCTTACTAAAATCATTGATGAAGCACCAAAAAAAATCCAACATTCCCTAAGAAAGATCTACCATCATGCACACATGAATGATATGGTAATGATAAAATAATATCTACCTTAGATCTATCAACCTCTATCCCATGTTTTGACACTACATGCCCTATGACAGTGCCATGCTCTACCATGAAATGACACTATTCAATGTTCAAGACCAGATTCTTCTCAATAAAACAACTCAACTCATTTCCCTAACTACATAGACATTCATCAAATGAGGATCTATACACTGTAAAATCATCCATAAATTCCTCCATACAGGCCTTGATAAAATTAGACAAAATACTCACCATGCATCTATGGAAGGTACCTGAAGCATTGCAAAGTCCAAATGGCATCCTCTAGTAGGAAAAAGTGCCAAAGGGACAGGTTAATTTAGTCTTCTCCAGATCCTATAAATCTATAGGAACCTGAAAATATCTAGAAAATCCATCCAAGAAACAGTAGTGTGTTTTCACAGCTAGTCATTCAAGAATCTGATCAATGAATGGGAGGGGGAAATTGTCCTTGCGAGTGGATTGATTTATTTTTCTACAATCAATACACACACGCCAACTGTTTTGCACCCTCATTAGAACTAAAACATCTTTCATGTTTTTAACAATAGTGACACCACTTTTGTTTGGCACAAACTGAATAGGACTTAACCACTGAGAATCTGAAATAGGATAGATTACACCAGCCTCGAGCAATTTTTCAAATTATTTTTTAACAACCTCTAAAAGGGTTGGATTGAGTCTCCTTTGTGGCTACCTCACCGGTTTGGCCCCATCCCAAAAAATAATCCTATGCATGAAAATGGAGGGGATAATACATGATATATCAGATAAGGTCCATCCGTTTTCCCTATTGTCCCCCTCAAAAGATTCAAAAGTTTTTCTTCATGTTAAAAAGAGAGATTATTTGCAAAGATAACAAGTAATTTATCACCACTCAACAAGTATGAGTATATTATATTTGGTGGAAATGGCTTGAGTTCCTGTGTAGGGGGGTGATTTATGGATGAAGACATAGAAGGAACTGAAATATGTGCACAATAAGCATCAGTATCAGAATATAAATCATCAAAATTAGAGAATAAAGCATCAAATCCATCAGTATACTCAACAACCATGTCATAATCAGATTTCACATGACCCAAATCAGAATATGATTCCATTTAGAAATCAAATATAAGAGACTCTGGTGCATTATAAATAGGTGTGGAAGTACTCTTAGACATCAAACTAGAACCAATACTCATAATCTTCCTAAGCATAGAACAATCAATTTCCATGGGGTTTTTATTTGGTGGTTCAAAATGGGAGATAACAAATGCACAATGATCCTCTAAGGGGTACTTCATGGAATCCGTAGCATTAAATGTCACTATTTCATCCCCAAACTCCATATAAACTATACCCTCATTGACATTTATGATAGTTTTTCTATTTTGAGGAAGGTTCTACCAAATATAATAGGATCATGAGAGCTTACCTAATCTTTGTCCATGTTAAGCATGCAGAAATATGCTGGGAAGATCATGTCTCTTACCCGGACAAGTACATCCTGAAGGACTCCCGCTAGACATGCTGTAGCTCTATTTTCCAACTACACTACAACTCTCGTCGGCTTTAGCTCACCTACCAGCAAAGAATAGAATACAGAGTGTGGAATCACATTTATGGAAGCTCCCAAATCACAAATTGCATTATAAAAGTGCAACTAACCTATGGTTCATGGGATTGTGAATGTACTTGGATCCTTGCACTTTTTCGGCATTGCTAGAGTTGGTGTAATGAGTGCTGTTGGATTCCTTACAAGATTTATCCTCTCATTTCCCATAACCCATCTTCGATTTTTATAAGGTTATTTTAAAACATTTTGCTTAACTTGGAATTTTCTTGATGGATTCAAGTAAAGGGATGTTGATCTCCACATGCTTGAATGTATCGAAAACTTATTTTTGCATCACCTCTTTAGGCATCTTCTTGGTTTGTACAACTCTATTTGGAAATAGAAGGGGTTTGGGAGGAAATTCATCAATATTTTACTTACCTTTATCTTTCTCCTTGTATTTCTCATCAATTGGTATGGAATGCAGATTCTACAAATTTGAGGTGAATCCAAGTTCAATGGTAGGTGGAGAAGAATCTGTTGTTTTCTTCCCACTTCTCAATGTGATGGCACTGACATTCCCCTTGGGATTTGGAGTAGGTTGGGATGGTAGATTTCCAAAATTCTTACTTACCAATTCATGGAGGGCAGTGGCAAGCTGTCTCATTTGTGTATTCAACTCCCTCAACTCCGAACCTTGAATCTTCATCTCATTCTGTTGATTAAAAACAATTTGTTTCAAAATATCATCAGTATTATAATCTACCTTTGATGGGGGATTCCCTTGTTGTTGTCTTGTTAATTATTGGGCTTCAAATATCCTTTGGTCTTGTTGGAAACCTTGCTGGTAAGGTGGAGTCTGCTAGAAGTTTTGTTTAAAAGGGGGCCTTTGTTTTTTTCCAGAGCCATACCTCATGTCGTATTGATCCTTACACCCTTGGTTGTATGTTGGAGAAAATGAATAAAACTTCTTTTGGGGGTATGTTTTTTGTTTCAGCCGATATTGTCTCCCTCGGAATACGGCTGCGCAATCCTCTGTCTCTTGTAGTTGTGGGAAACCGTCAGTTTGGTGGCTTGTCTCAGTGAAAATGCCCCAAGGCCTTGAAGGAGGGGGTTGGGATGTCTTTTGTGCCAAATCAATCTGTCTCACCATAGTTGTCAATTCTTACAACTTGATATCAATCAAATGACTTTCAAGATAAGATAAACTTACCTGATGTACTCCCCTGACATGTGGTGTTCCTCGATCACCAAATTTTTGGGAGTTTTAGGCCATTTTTTTGACCAACGCATGTGAAACTACTAGTGTCTCGTCCACCAATGCTTCTCCAGCCAAAAAAACCACCATGATTCTCTCCATAGGTGTGAATCCTTCATAGAATTACTAGATGAGTAGTTTCTCACTGATTTGGTGATGTGGGAAGCTTTCACACAACTTCTTGAATCGCTCCCAGTACGCATACATTGAATCCCCCTGTTCTTTCTTGACCCCAGAGATCTCTTTACGAATGGAAGTGGTCCTTGTTGCTAGAAAAAATTTCTACAATAAAAGATGTTTTAAATCATTCCAACATGTTACATCTTTAGGTTATAAATAATACATCTAGTCTTTCACAGCTCCATCAAGTGATAATGGGAATGCTCTTAGTTTGATTTGATCTACAGAAACATTTCTAGGTTTAAGGGTTGAGAAAACAACATTAAATTCATTAAGGGTTTATTGGGATCCTCACTAGATGATCCATGAAACTTTGGAAGAAGATGATTTGACCCAGATTTCAGTTCAATGTCCGATTCATGATTTGGGTATGCAATACAATTTGGTTGATAGTTAATATCCGGTGTAGCTAATTATCAAATAGTTCTATTAAGTTCATTTACATTATTTTCAGCCATTGGTTCTTGTTTTATTGTGTATTTAGAAGTGTTTCCAATTTCAATGTTCTGGTAGTGGAGAAATTCCTTAACTGTTTTAATGTTGAAACTTCTCGTAGACTGAGAAAGTATGGTTTAATCCCTAAGGCTACATTCAATCTCAGGTCAAGATCTAAGAGATCTTCAAAATTAGTTTGTGTCATAAATCAAATAAAAATAAAAATATGGAAAGTGGACCATAGTAAAATAAAAATTAGAAGTTTGAGTTGACGATCCAAAAATAAATAGAAGAAAATAAAAGAAGATGAAAATAAAAATTTAGATTGGGTAAAGGAGGAAAGAAGAGAGGAAGTGAATAAAGTGTAAAATAAAATAAATACCTATAATTGTTTGAAATAATTACTTTCCTCCTCGAAAACCGCACCAATTTGAAAGAGCTCCATCGTGGGCACCATCAAATGATTAGTGATTTTTGGGGACTTAGGAGTAGTAGAGTGGCTGACTAAGGTCATTTCTCAAAGGAATAGGTAAATTAAAACAATTTCGTAAAGATATTCAAAAAATAAAATAGAATAGAATTAAAACACTACTTGAAAGGTTGGGGGTTCTTTATGGTTTATAAATCTAGATGATGTTTGCGGGAAGAAGATTGTATATTTTTTGTTTTTTTTGTTTTTAAATGAAGTTTGATTAAAATGACACAATAAGAAGATGTTTTTTTAGAAAATATTTATAATGCATAATCGATCTAACTATACACCTTTATTTACTTATTAATTATTATCATTTAAATCAATATCCACATAATTATGATCCCCTAATTTGTTAACCCTAGAACCCTACAAGAGTTAACTTAACCACAAAGATGAATTTACATAAACTCAAGGCTAGCTTCAGATCATGCAATCGCAGCACCCTGATTTGATTGTTGATTGAAGGTTAGATTGCGATCACTGGTTAATTAGAGAACAAATCCATTCTGGAAATGAGGATGAATTTGTTTAGGTATTATATTTGATCTCTAATAATTTATCCCGTGTGGTCTTGTATTACCGATTAAGATTGCGCTCTCACAATTTACACAAAATATCGACTTCGCGTGTTTCTGTGATAATTGATCAATTACATGATTAGTTTCTTATAATTTAAAAACACAATTCATGGATAATATTAAGTTAATTATAGTATCTCAATGATTCAAAATAATTAAATAAAGAGGGTAGAAGATAGATCGACCACTAAGAAAACTACTCTTCCATGGGCGGTGTGGTCATCATGGAGACGTTTTGCATGAGAAAAGGATTGAAAGGGTAGAACCTAATATATTATACACTATTTATTCCAACCCAATAAGAAATATTAATAGAATAATAAAAGGGAAGAAAAAAGAAGATTAACTGAATAAAAATTCAAGATACAAACAAGAATGAAAAGAAATACAAAAAAGAGGTGGGAGAGGAGAGCCTTTTTAGAAGAGAGGTTTTCACAAAGAATTACTTATTAGAGTAGTTTTGAAGGGCTCCCAAGAGACACAAATAAGTCCAAACCCTCCTGAAGCTTCAAAAATCCTTCCCAAAGGGTGAAAACCTTCTTTAAATAGAGTTTGTGAGGGCTAGGGTTACATAACTTTTTTAAGTGTGAAATGAAAACTTGGCCAAATTTTTTATTCCACGTTGTACCACATAGATCACCTCCAAAACACGTGCATTGGCCAGAATTACAGGGGAATGATTTGTTTCTCATTATGTCCCTGATCTTCCCTCAAACGTTGGGCTCAATCCAATCCTAGATGAAGAATATACGACCAAAATGGTGTAGTAATGTCCAATCAGGATGGTTCTGCCCAGTTTTGTCTTTATTTCCCATTTATTCTCCTCAAATACACAATAAAAATCCAATGTACTAAATAGAATTTGTAGCCCATTAAGCCAGAAGCACAGTTACATGATTTTAATTCAAAATATTTTACATAACAATATTTATGCGTGAAATACTACAGTGAACTTTAAAAGAGTAAAAATAGATTTTTCATTAAATTTTCAAATGAATGATCTAATCCCAAATATTACATAATTGATAATATCTAGCACAATTTAGGGAATTTATATCATTTATTATCAATAAAATATTCAATATTTTTTTATCAATATGCTGATTGGTCACTCTTGCATGGTGTTTCTCTATTACCCACGGTTTATGTTTGTTAATCATGTTTCTTTGGGTAGTGTAGCTTCTTGTTAAAGGTGATAAAATGGTTTGAACTATTTTTGGAAAAAGGATAAATTTTTAGTACACTTAATTCCTAAATTTTTAGTGTAATAATCACCTCCTTTAAAATTCCAATGCCTACTTCTTAAAAAGGGAATATGGGTTTTAATTTAAAAAGTGCAATGAAATGTGATTTTTTTAAAGAAGAAAATGTGTGAAAACCTAATTTTATTGGTTTTATTTAAAACATGAAATTGAGGGATCCTTTATTTAAAAGAAATTCATATGGTAATAGATTTTTTGGTCACACCTACTGAGTTTTAATACGAACACCTATAATTTTATCTTTTTTTAGCTTATAGTGTGACGTCTGGCTTGGAGTCGGTTTTTATAGTGTGACGTTGGTTTGAGGTCAATGGTGACATATAGGGTCACCTGGAGCTATGTACAACTTTATTTTTTTTCTTTCACTACAAGTTTTCAGTATTATTGTCAGTATTTATTTATTTTCTTGTCTTTAATTTACTGGACAAATCATTCCCACTTGTTTAGTTTTGATGCCAAACACTAATTTCCAGCTCATGGGGATTGAGAACAACCTTCAGGCCTTGTCATGGACTGGCTCAGGTGACAGGTTCAGGGTTGACACAGGTTGGTTCGTGACACATTAACAATGAGATATTAATTCATCTATCCACGGTGATATTTAAAAAGTCAATCTTGCAAGGAATAATATAGATGATAAAATCATGTAAATGGTATGGAATGACAACCATAAAATCAATGATGATTAAAATTAATCCAAATTTAGTTATACTTTAACTTATTTAGTAAATCATATTATGATCAATACAAGGAGGATTTCATTTAATTTTTACATAACTATAATATAAGGGAAATTTTTTTATTGGTAAATTTAATGATTTTTAATGAATTATATCTTATATGATTTATCATATTCCAAATTATTTCAATATTTTTTATAATAATATAATAGTGTCAATGAATAAATGTTTTATATGATTATAATCAGTCCATTTAAGAAAACATGCAATTATGTGAGTTTAGTATTCTACCAATGAAACTTCATGTAACATGGTAGAAACCTTTTCATCCTATTATAAATCATCCAACTAATTATAGGATTCCACTAGGTATGGGTTTCAAGGAATTAGTCCATCCAAATTATGACTAGGATTCAACAGATCATAATTTTCCACACATTCCACCATGAGGGTATCAATTGATGGCTCTAATTAATACGCATTTCAATGTGAAAAATTATTTATTCTATTTTTAAACTTACTATTGAATATATGTTTTCATGAGAGAAAAATAATCAATGAATTAAAACAATCATTGAATCTTTTATAGTTAGAGAATGAATAATTCAATGGTTTTTGTGCACTTTTATATGCACTTTTATCCTACAGATGATGGAAGAGGATTATTCATGTAATTTTTAGGGACTATAATATTTTCCCCCATAACCTCCCCCATCATATATCATGATTGGATTTATATTTAAATTAATTGGAATAATGATTTATTTCATAACAAACTAAGGGTAAAATTAGATAATTTTTCGTATTTGATATTACTTTTAGTAATAATGTTCTAATAATTTCAACATATCACATTCATTGGAAGTAATATATCTGGATTTATATGACCCACTTGTTCATTATTTGAAGTTATTTTTTTTGGAAAAATGGAAATAATTTAATTATAATCTAATGCATATATTTTTTAATAACTCATTAAGACTCTAAAAAATGTTTAATAGATTGGTATAAAGAATACCTTGAGAGAAATTTAAGTCAATTTTTATAGGTATAATGCCAATTCAAAAAATTAATTCTATGATTTCATTGTATATTATTAAAAATATCATGCTAATATTAATATAACCTTATTTATTTATAAAATTTTAAGGAATGTGATCAAGTAGGGAGAAAATGGTAATTTAAGACATAACTATATCTAAGATTTTTTTAAAGGAAATAGTCAAATAAGGCATTCTATTGTATGTTACAAAATGGGTGTGTGTTTTTTTTCTCATATTATGTAATTTAGATTTTAAAATAATAAATTATCAACTTTTATAATATCACTAAAAATGATATTCATTATGTTTGGTGAAATAAGATGTTGTTTTCTATGAACACTAAGTTAGATGGGAGTTATATGAATAATGTTTCCCAAAATATTGGGTTTTTTTAATTATTCTTTGATTATATTAAACAATTTAATATTTATTTATTCATTACCATTTTAGATAAAAATCAATGGATTATTAAAATTAATTCCCACAAATCTATCATAGATTTCCTTGGGTGATATTATATTATAGGTTTTTGTTAATGGGATCCCAAATGATATATTTTAGACTATCTTTATCGGAAGTATTTGGGAGGTCACTAAGTCTATATTCTATTATTCCTTCCCATTCTAATTATATTATTTTTTTATCGTAATATTTTATTAATATAGAGATTTATTGTTTTTGAGAAAAAAATCCATGAGAAATAGTCGTTCATAGGAGCCAAAAATGGCTATTTTACAGTTGTGGGAGTATATATTAGATTCCTAATTTTTATACAAGATAATGAAGTCTTAAAAATATTATAGCTAATATATGATATAATAAAATAGCATATGAAATAATAAAAATTTTATTTGTTAATATTTCTATAAAAATAATTTTAAATAAATGGTTTTTTATTGAGTTAATTAAATTAATTTATATTATAAATTTATTTTCATATAACATAGAAGTTCTATTCCAAAGTAAATAATTTTTTCTACTGTAAATTTGGTTTGATAAATTTTGGTAAATATTTTGTCTTTAGGGATGATATTTGGTATTGAATAAAAATATAGTTTTTTATTTTTATTTTTTTATACCTGAATTAGAAGTACATTAAATAAAAAATTATATATATAACAAAAATATGATTTTATTTATTTTGGAATCAACTACTATTAACAACTGATAAATTATTATAAATAAGTAAGTTACTACTACATATAATCATATTAATCTTTTAAATCAACGTTAATTTATGCATATTATTTTGAGTATAAATAAAAACTAATTTTTTTCCATGATGATGTAAATTAACAAAATTAATTAAATAATTTATTAATTAACAAAGATTAAAAAAATAGAAATTTAAGATAATACTTACACCTCTATGAAACTATTTGGTGGTGGTTAAAATTTTCTAAAAATGAATAGATATTATTAATAATTTAAATTGTGATAAGATTAAAATTTTCATTAGTCTCTCAAGATAATTACCAAATTCTTATAACAAGCACATATTACTGTTTGATAATAATAAAAATGTAAGATCATAGAACTTATTCGAAACATTTAAAGGTGGTTTGAAATTCAATTAATGACCATAATAACCACTTTTGGTTGTCTAGATTTTTATAGTGTAGATCAACATGAATCAAGAAGTGCACCATGATTTTTTCATGAGGTATGGGTTTTTATTTTGACTTTGTTTTAGATAATATTTTTCACTCAAGTTTAATGTTTGAAAAACATATATATTATATAACACCTTGTATTTATTTGAAATATATTTGAAGTATTTGATATATTTATGTATATATAACTTCATGTCTAAATAAACCCTGATATATAATAACATTTATAACCTTGATATTAGACAGACCAGTATGAATAGTATGATCCACATTATGGGATATATATAAATATTGTTTCCATAACGTATTGATTAATTACTATGAAATGATCGTTTAATTTTTTTACAAAATCAAATCATTATTAAGAGACATATTTTTCAATGAATCATAATTTTATATGTGTTTTTTATTTCTATATAAATAAATATATTGATCACTATTAAAAACATATTTCAATGAAATTAATTGATTATTTATGAGTAAACATTCATTAAATATTAATCTAATAGTTTGGAATGAAGACCAAACCATTCTAAGGTAACAAGAGTTATTTTTTAAAAAAATATTCTTATATACACTTTTTGTTTTTATCTTAATAATTTTTTTGTTGATTAATAATAATAATAATAAATTTTTTACATAATAAATAAAATATTTTAACATTCATATATTATTTTTTATAAGGAATGGTATGAAATTAAACTTATTTTTATGTTTAAATTATATTTTTATAAATAACCATTTCCATTGTGTTTTGTGTGTTTATTTTAAAATTAATTTGTTCCAGTTAATTGTATTTGAGCAAATGATTTCCATATTTTTAACCATAATTTTGAAATATGAGAATGAGGCCACTTTAATTTTTATTTATAATGAATAATAAAAATAGTAAAACTTTTTTTCCATGGTTAAGTTTAATATGGATTTATTGGGGTTTAAAATAAGATTTAAGGGTAAAAAGTTAAATTAAAATTTATATATATTATTTTTGAAAGAAATTTTGACCTTATCTTATCATAACATGAAATTATTATCCATTTTATATTTATTACACAATAAAATGGATTTATGTTTTTAAAATATTTTAAGTACTTTCATGTGTGTCCCTATCATCAGTTATGTCCCACTAGGAAATTGTTCACATTTAGATTACTAATGTTAGAAAAGAAATTCTTATCCATGAATATATGCCGTATGGATTAAATTCCAAATACATTACTGTGAATCAAAATAATCATAATTATTTGGATATTAAGGATTTCAGACCTATGGTTATTGGGAATTTAATTCAAAATGTGATAAGTAAGATCATGGGTCATATATTAGGAGATATTGAATAGGTATTTACTACTAGTAATTAGTTTTGGTTTATACATATAAGGAGTATTCAAAACTATCTATACGTTGCATCATAATGTGTTAACATAATAAGGAATAATGTGAAGGATGTGAATATGGCTCCTAAGATTGATATTTACAAGGATTTTGATACAATAAAATGGAACTTTATATTTTATATTATGAGAATTCATGGGATTCTAATTGAATTTATTGACTTGGTCAATAACATCCTTAATAGTTCCATGCTATCTATTATTGTTAATGGTTCTCCTAGGGGATTCATTCATTTATCTAGAGGGGTGAGACAAGACGATCCTCTCTATGAGATTTTTATTGGTGTTGTTGAGGATTATTGGTGTATTTTTATTTACAAACATTTCAATTATGGGTTATAGAAAAAATGATGGGATGGAAGAGTACTTATCACACCCTCACATCACCTGTATACTGAGGAAATTATTCTTTTTTTAGTGAAAACTGATAAAACCACCATCTCATATATAAAATCTTTTTTTGGGAACTATGAAGAAGTTGTTAGCCAGGTGATTAGCTATAAAACGTACTCTATGGTTTTGGGTAAGGTGTTTCCATATCTAAAAAAAATAAAGAGTCTAGTGATCTTAGTGTTAAGAGAGGATCTCTTTACTTTAATTACCCTTGGGTGATCCTCTTTTTGGATAAGGATAGAATGTGATTTATGGAGAAATTTTACTCCATAATTATCAATCAAATGGAAACTTGGATGGGTAAATCAATATCTTTATAAGGGAGGGTATTTATGGTCAACTCTGTGGTGAATTCTGTGTTTGTTTATGATTTTTATTTATATAGATGGCGTAGAAATATTATCCAAGAGTTGCTGATTTTGATAAAGAATTTTATCTTGATTGGTTCTATTCATGAAATAAATCTTATTACAGTGTCCTTGAAAGCCTTTTTTAAACCAGTGGATATGGGAGGGATGGGAATAAGGGACCTCAGGCTCTTATATGAGACACTTCTTAAAAAATTGACTCGGAACCTCCTCACATCCAATGAAACATATCTATATTTTTTCTCTAGAAGACCAATCAATAAACTGGAGAATGGTTTTCCTATATGAATCCCTTAATTTTTTTGGCATGCTATTAAGAGTTATTACTACAATGCCTCAAAACCTGACACCACTCAATAGTTCCCCAAGGATATTTAGGCACAAGGCCCCAAGAACATCTCTCAAAACACCACATGATTCATATTAGAATTGAGGGATTGAGTGTGTATATGGGGAGAATATTCCCAATTTCCATAGAGTAACACAATGGAATTGCAACAGTAGAGACATACCGTAAGCAGTAAATCCAACAGATAGATGATAAATTACCAAGATAAGAATATATAAATAAATCAATAAGTAACCCCATATACAAATTATGATACATGTCATGTCTCTACAATAATAACCAAAATAGTTATATATGGAATATGTACAATACATGTAACAAATTACAAAAAGCCCAAAATCTATCCATGCTAGTATACAAACCTCAACTCGGTCATATACTCCCTTTCCCCTAAGAAGAAATCAAGTACCTGTAGTAGATTGGTCTCCCTTTTCCATACCTGCAATCATATAGTCTTTTCAAGTATCCAATGATTACCTAAACAATGTGTCTGATTCAATCCAGGTAAGTAACCCCCAAAGGTCTAGTTTCATCAAGTCAGTGAATATATAATGATAACAACAATGTGGTAGTAATAAAATATTAAAAGAAGTACTGAAAGTAAACATCCTATAAGGTCCAGGTTCCCATTTTGTAATAAAATTCATTTAATCAAACAGTCTCACTAAATAAGTAAGTCTCAAGACCTGAAATGTATCCCAGAACTCCCGTATGGATATGTAATCAAATGATGCATAAGCATTCCATTAATAAAGTTTACGAAAAAGACCATACCCAGTAAAATTATTTGTATTGGAAGAAATTTCATATAAATCATTTCATTAATTTATCAATTATGAACCAGAGACATCCCTTAGAATTCCTTATTTTTAATCTTGGTATCTCTTCATGTATACATGAACCAAAAACCATACAATCCCATCCTAGGAATTCTTAATTTGATTCCTAGTATCTCGTTGGATATTGTATAACATCACTGCCTCTAGAGTCTATCTTTGGAGGTCCACTAAATGAGACCAAGTGTCACCCATGGAAAATATGATCAAAATCCCCCAAAGTCCATCCTTAGAAAATTATAAGGAGTCCAAGTATCACTCAAGAGTATGAAAATATTCCCGCATGAGTCCATACTTAGAAATATGTACAAGGATTCAAAGTGTCACTCGGGCATAATCAAGGAAGAATCCAAATGATTCTATCCATGATTTTCATTTAAGAACCCATGTTTTAGCCAAAAAATATAATCATTCAGTCAATATCATTTAATCATGTCAAGGTCATCACCATGATCAAATCATTTACATCCCACCGGAGAAGGCGGATCGTGGTATTACGAATTTTTTAATTCTTAGACTCTTAATTTATAGACATAAAGATTTCATTATAAGGGTCATTTCAAGATTAAGAAAGAAATAATATGTCAAGGATCTAGGGACATGGATTTCATTCCATTCCTTTAATAAATTAAATTTGAATTAATCATTTATAATTTAATTAAATTAAAATTGAAAATTCATTATTAAACATCCCATGACAAGGGGTAATAAGAACACCGCAAAGGTATCCAAATTGAAAATACACCCATGGTGGACCATTTAATTAAATAAATCACCCAAGGGGTGGTTCGAATTCTTTTTATTAACCTCCATACATATATAAATGGGTTATATTAATTACAAAGGTCATACCACTAAATTCAATTCAAGGATTAAATTACATTTCATGGGATATGCTCTGATAATTGGGAATATGGGACACCGACATATATATAAACACTTCAACTTTGAAGGAAATGTGTGAGACTTGGTACCATAGTTCCTCAGTAGAGTGATCACCTAATATTAGCTCCGGATTCGACTTAGATCGAAAGAAAAATGAAGAATGGAGTAAAACCCAGAAAATAGGGAAAAATAATATTTCACCTAAATTGTAAAGACAATAATGAAACAAATGAGGAATGATAAAAAAATAATGGAGATATTATCAAGATATATCTGATTCTTTCAATGGATCTAGTTTACAAGAATGAATAGTGGATACCACCCTCTTCGTAGAATATTTTTCAAAGATGACTCTCAAAGACAAAGATACCAAAAGATGGAAGAATATGAAAATTTAGTTTGAAATAAGAATCAATTAGGGGAAAAGGTAAATTCTTTTAAAACACTAGGCTGTATGGTTTTCCATACCATGTAGCAACAGTACTCCTCCTACTGTATGAAGGGGTACAATGCAAAATTAACATGGATAGTTTGACTAACCATGTGAAAACCATGTCTCATACTATTGTTAAATACTAAAGTGGGTTCCACACTTCCATGAGACTAAAATAACATGGGTTTTAAAACTAGGCATCTTGTAGAACTCTATCTTCTAGCCTCACATGATTATAAGTAACCACACAACCTAACCCTCATGGTTTCTTATAACCATATATTAGGCCTTTTTTACCTCAATAATTGGGTTCTGAGCTACAAACAAGCCCCAGACTCCCACAAAACCTCCCTGAAATCAATGTTAATTATCCTTAGGCCTTAATTAAGAATTTAAACATAAAATTTAAAGAAATAAAAGGATCCATAACTTATAAAAAAACCCAGTTCTTACAAAAATCCCCCATAAAGTAATTCATCACTGAATTTATCCTTCAAGGGTGGTTAAGATTATTTGAGAAAAACTATAGCCACTATACTTGTACATTATCCTCCCATAGCCTAGTCTCATCCAATACATGTTTGAGCTTCCATAGAAACCATACTAGAGGAACTGACCTGGATCAGAGAACCTTTATGCTATGATGAAAAATTTGAATAAGATTCTCCTAAAATGAGGCATCTACTTGTTATTTAATCTCCTCAGGATGAAGATCATGATATGGGTATGAATTATAATGTTGTAGATGAGATATGTTGAAGACATCGTGCATGGATTAGTACCTCTGATATAACTACAATTGATAGGATACCATCCTGACTCTCTCCATAATCATGAACAATCTGATATATCTCGATGAATGTTTACCCCGTATCTAGATAATCCTTTGTCCCAACATTAATAAAACACAAAAAATACATGATCCCTAACCTCTAACTCTATAAGTCATAAAAATGATCATTTTAAGATTTATGCTGAGAATATAAAGTAGCTATCTTCTCCATAATCAACTGAAGCTTCTCTGTAGTATCTTGAATGAGAGGAGGTCCAAGCATAGCTTCCTCTCCTATCCTTAACCAACATAGGGTTGATTATAATGACCTACTGTAAAAATCCTCATTATGGCCCATCTTAATAGTATCTTGAAATCTATTTTTATTGGAAAATTCAATTAGGGTTTTATGCCTCACCCAAGAGACTGAAAAATTCATGATGCATACCTGCAACATGTCCTCAAGCACCTGTATCATCTTCCCTAACATGTCATTATTTTGAGGGTGGAATGTTCTTATCAAAAGAACCTGTGTACCTATTTCTATCTATAAAATATGCTAGAAACATGATGTAATCTTGGAATTCCTATCTGAAATGATAGTGTGTTGGACCCTATGGAGTTTTACTATTTCACAGATATACAACCTCCTAAGATCATCTACTAAAAAGGACTCCTTGATAGATATTAAATGATAAAACCTTTTGAATATGTCAACAACAGCCCATATGAAATCATTACCTTAATGAAACCTCTACAAATCCATCATGAAATCCATCACGGTGTTATCCCGTTTCCACTCGATAATGGGAAGCTGATATAAAATCTTGGATGGTAGCTGGTGTTCGGACTTCACTTGCTGATAGGTGGAAATCCTCATGAAAAAACCAACTACATATATTTTCGTACTCAGCCACCAATATTGGTGATGTAAATCCTGGTACATTTTGGTGGCACCAGGATGCACTACCCAAGATGAATCATGAAAGTCCCACATAATCTCATTGAAAATGTATGTTGAAACCCATATGCAACCATATACTCAATGAATCTCATCCTCACATGTGGTCCATTTAGTAAGAGGTTCCACACCTACAACACTCTCCCGTAGGACTAGGCCCTCAGAATCTGTTATCTACCTCATACACAATCTATCCTTATGGGTATATGTAATAGTTAAAGGATGAAAAATAATTCTTACCTTGAATATCTTGTACCTCCAAGTGTATCTCAGAGAACAACCCCATAAACCACCTCTCGCTACTATCCTGCTGAACTTCCTATATTTGAGTCCTCCTACTTAGTGCATTATCCACTACAATGCCTTTTCCAGGAATCTTGGAAAGATGGAAGTCAAAAGACTATATATATTCAACCCACTATGGATACCTCTAATTTAGATCATGCTGTATAAATATGTAATTGAGGATTTTGTGTTATGTGTATACCAAAAAATGCTCTCAAAGTAAGAAATGTATCTAACAACGCAATGCATTAAAAAATGCATCTACCTCAAGATTGTTTGTTGGGTAATTCCTCTCATTTGGCATTAAGTATTGAGACCCGGACGCAATAAATCTATAACCTTTAATAAGAACAAAAATCCAAGCACGATACCTAATGCATCATAGTACACACTTTAAATCATTCCTAGATCTGAAAAAATCAGCAATGGTGTGGTGGTAAATCCAACTTTCAACTCTCGAAAGGCCATCTCATATGAATCTAACCTCAAAAACATTACACTATTCTTACAAAATCCCATAAGTGGTTCTGATAAGCATGATAAGTCCAACATAAAACCCTTCTAATATCCAAATTACCCAAAGAAACTCAATAACGGAAATATTTTCATGGGATACTCCTAGAACACTATATATCACACTTTCTCTAGGTCAACTTTTACTCTTGTCTCGGAGATAATGTGAACCAAGACGTGAATTTGATCCATCCATAAGTGGAAGTTTGTGAGATTAGCATATAACCAATGCACTCTCAGTGTATTAAATATGATTTCAATATGGATAGCATGGTTGTGTTGAATTTTAGGATAGACCAAGATATATTTCATGAAAACCACCACAAATGAATCTAGATAAGGATGGAAAAATCAGTTCATCAGTTCAACAAAGACATCAAGCATATTCATGAAACCGAAAGACATAACCAAATACTCATATAGACAATACCTTCAATTAATGTCTTTGAGAGGTGTGTTTGATGGTCTAACAAGCACTTGATGATAATCAGATCTCAAATCAATCTTTTAGAATACCCAAGCTCCTTTGAGCTAAACAAAAAGATCATATATCTATTGTAGAGGATACCGGTTATTAACCATTAGACGGTTCAGTTTTCAGTAATCTATATATAGTCTGAGATTTCCATCCAAATTGTTCACCAAAAGTTATGGTGGACCCCATAGAGAAATATTGGTTCATACAAAACCCTTTTTCTATAATTCCTCTAGATTTATCTTGAGATATGACATATTATTAGTTTCCATCCTATAAGTAGGAATGGATACTAGTGCATCTATTGAAACTAACTATATAAGGAACTCGACCTCTACCATTTTTGGTAATCTTGAAAATTCATTCGGGAAAACATACCTGAAAAGATCAACCACTGGATGGAAATATGCCTGATGTGTTCTGAGATCATCAATATATACTCTCAATCTGTTATATCATCCCACCAAGGCCACAATTCTTGGGTCCAGTTCATCTCACTTGGACATTCCATTCACCCTTGGGAATAAACTCTCCATCCATTGGAGATGTGAAGGTCACCCTATGATGATAAAAATCAACCAATGATTGAAAGGGAACCAACTAGTTTATATAGGGAATGATGTCAATACTTTTCATCTCAAGGAAAAATAGGTCCCATATGAAGTGACTCTCCCAAATATCAAGGGGGAAATCCATTCACAAATGTACATCTTCAATTATAATTCCCAATGAAATTTAACGCATCATAACACTATCAGATTTCTTAAAAATGAGCCTAAGGATCAACAAAATGGTCATTGATATAAATATTTTTGAAGTTCCTATATCGAAAATAGTAGATTCTAAATTAGATCCTATTAGAATAATACATATCATAATTGAAGGTCTAGGATTTCGCTCCTTAGGTGATTGTTTCACTGAGTATATCTAGCATGATCTGTGACCCTATTATATAGCTTGGATATCCTAATAAGATCCACTCTCTTATTGCTAAAAATATTTGGCATGACTACCATGACTACAACCTCGTCAAGATCGGCCAACTATACTCCATCTCTTGACATAATGAAAAGCTTATAGACCCATTCCAGCTTGTGAAGCCAGTGTAGACCCTCTCTCACTAGTTACTAGAGGAAAATTCCATTAAAATGGCTATATATGTCCCATATTTTCACATGATAAACACTCAAATGGTTCTACTATTCACCAGGGTCTTGTATATACCAATATACCAAACAAGTTGCACCTCACCTAGCTACTTGAGTATTTGATCAAGTTACTAATATCACTTGATAGAATCTCCAGATGATGATTCCATGTAATGGTCAATGCAGTACTATATTTAGATGTCGAACCGTCCAAGATTGCACCTCTAGCCTCACTTAAGTTACACATTGTGAAAAGTGCCTAATTTAGTCTTCCAAAAATTGTATTTAGCCAAAATACATTGACTTGTGACCAAATTTCATACCCGAGACCATCCACAAATCACCTTGCTTTAGACAAATTTTCACCTCTTAGAAAAGTTGAAAATCACCAAAGCTCTATAAAATAGGTCAAATAATACATAACTAATAATGCTCCCTACTCAAAGTGCATAAACTCTTAGGATCCATCATCCCTCAACATCTCGGGATAGATGTAATCATAGAAGGCCATATGAAAATACCTATAGGCCATTTCTCGATTATGATCCATCTGAGTAATGACATACCAACATATCTTGGTGGATTCATGCAACATATAAGAAGAAAGATTTACCCTCCTCTATGGAGGAATATCTAAATGATCAAAAATAGATAGCATTAATTCTATCAATGAATCTCCAGCCTGCAGTCTACCATCCCATGAAAATATGGGAGGATGCTACTATTGGTACTCATGGGTCAACTCTACCATAATTGGAGCAGGTCATGATTATCCCTCATCAGTATTCCTAAAATGAATAATAAGCCTTCTTATAACTGTTCCTCAACACCTATTTCAAGTACTATCACAATTTCCTTAGCTGGAACTACAAGAGGATCTACTGGTATCCCATGGACCGCCACCTTTAGAGCGTGATTGCCACCATCCCCCAGGTGCATGACTGGAGGATGTCTTAGTTCCATATCACTATAAATTCCAACCACACACCAACAATAAATATCATTATCAATGTATTAATCTCAAAGCATAGATAATGAAATAAGATCGGTTTAACCCTTCCTATATAAGAATAGACCCCTATGCCTTCTCCTAGAGTCAGGTCTAGGTGATATAAAGATCAGGGTAAATATAGATATACTCCTTGCTACCCACTACCGAGGTTGGGTCTTGGTTAAGTTCTCTTCTATAAATAGTTTTAGTTTTCATTTCATTTTCATATTCATTCCCTATTTTATTAATTTCAAATTTAAATCACCATTCATTTTTAATGGGTGAAACAAATGTTCACCAAATTCCGATCCATAAGGGTCCACACACCTCATGAACCGACATATGGAGTACAACTAATCCAAACCATTAACCCATTCTAGAATGTATATCACAAAAATATGTATAAACATCCTGAAAACTATCAGAAAATCATGCAATAAATAATGCATCTTAAATGACATGGAATAATGCAAGGACTGTGATTCCTATAAATTTAGAAAAATTATGCATGAGATGGCCTAGTCTCATCTCATTTGGTTGCAACAAAATATTAACCAAACTCATATCAGTAATAACACCACAACTCGTATACATCCCCCATCAGTTGAATCAAATCAACTATAATTGTCAAAATCTTGAAAACAACAATTTTCATTCGAGGAAATTTGGATTTTCCTATACATGTGTTATCTACGCCCAAACATAATTATTTACCAAATTAATATCCCTTTCTATCCCTATTTTTTGTATCAAAATATTAAATTATTCCAAAAAATAAGGTCTTTGATACCACTTTGTAACGTCCTAGAATCGAATGCCACTAAACAGTGCCCCAAGCCTGGTTGGCCACAAGGCCTCAAGTGCATCTCCCCCAATTCTAGAGGCTGCAAACTAGTAGTGAAAGCCTAAGTGTGTCTATAGGGAGACTATTCCTTTTCTACAGAGTGTATCATAGTGGAATAAATTTAACGGATATGTAGCAGAAGTAGTAAATAACAAAAACATATGATAAATAATCAAGACATGAATATATAAATAATTCAAGATGTAACCTCATATAAAAATGATGATACATGTCATGTATCTATATAAATTTAAAAATATGTATAAATCGTAGACATACTATAGATGTAACAAAATATTAAAAAGATCAAAATCTATCCAATATAGCATCACTAGCATCATCTCAGTCCCGAGCTCCCCTGCTCTAAAGCAGCAATAAATTACCTATAGCAAGGTGGTTACCCTTTTCCAAAACTACAATCATATAGTCTATTTAGGTACCCAATGATAGCCTAAATAGGGTGTGAAGTACAATCCCTATAGGGATCCACATAAAGGTATAATTCCATGTAGTCAGTGAGTATTTAATGTTAAAAATTAATGTGATGATAATGATAAATTAATCAAGGTAGTATTGAAAGTAAACATCCAATAAGGTCATGGTTATCATTTTATAATTAAATTAATTTAATCCAACAGTCTCATAAATATGTAAATATTGGGACCTAACACATATCCCAACACCCTATATAGATATGTAACCAAAGTATACCTAATAATTAAATAATTAAAGTGAAAGACAAATAAAAAATCCAAGATTGTGCTTTGGCTTGATAGAAACATCATATAAAGCATATCATTAAATATACAATTAAGAACCCATGCCTTTCCTTGGTATACATTACTTTGAATCCATGTATAGCTCTAGTAATACATGAATAAAACACCTAACAAGCCTATCCTAAGCATTACTCAATAGAATCCTAGTACTGCTCTGGGTGTGTTATAACATCAATTACACTCGAGTCTGTCCTTAGCGGTCCACTAATGGATCCCAAGTGTTTCCCATGGTGTATATGATAAACTTCCCTATGAGTCCTTCCTTGAAAAAAATAAGGATTCCAAGTATCAATCATGCATATATTAGTCATCCCCACGAGTCCGTCCTTGTAAATCCTTATAAGGAGACCAAGTGTCACTTGGGCTTAATCAAGGAAGAAGCCAAAAGAGTCAATCTGTGGCCTTCAAATAAGAACCCATGTGTCACCCAAGGCATATACAAATTCAGTAAATAACATTTAATCATGTAAAGGTTAGCACTATGATCAAATAATTTACATCCCACCTTAAAATGTGTCTCAAGTAACGGCTAAGATTAGAAGGCTTAGCATCTAAATTTACTAGTGTGGGAATTTCATTATAAGTGGAATTTCAAGCATAAGTAAAACATTACATGGAAAATATATAGATATATGGATTTCATTCCAATCCTTTATCAATTCAATTACAATTCATCTTGTATAATTAAAATAAATTACAATTTACAATTCAATATTAAACATACCATGAAAATGGGTAATTGGAACACCTCAAAAGTAGCCAAATTCAAAATCCACACATGGTGGTCCATTTAATTAAACAATATACCCAAGGGGTGGTTTCAATTAATGGTTGTTAACCTCAATCCATTTTTCAATGGATTCTATCAATTTCATATGTCATAACTATCAATTCATTTCAAGGATTAAATTCCATTTCAAGGGAGAGGCTCCAATAATTGGGCTTGTGACAGAACAAAAAATATATAAACACTTCAACATTGAAGGTAACGTAGGAAACCACCTACCGTAGGACTGTAGTAGAGTGCCCATCCAGTATCATCTCTTGATTTGACTTAGATCGGGAGAAAAATGAAGAATGGGGGAAAACCCTTAAAAGAGGGAAAATTAGATTACACCTAAATAGAATAGATGACACTCAACCAAATACAGATTGACACAAAAGGAACAGAGATATTACCAAGATGGATCCAATTATTCTACTAGATCATGTTTCCACACATGGAAATATGAAATTTCCCACTTATTAGAATATGTTTCAAAGAGGGTTCTCAAAGACAAGTCTGCCAATTGATGGACAAATAGAAAAAATTAGGTTGAAATAAGAATTAATTTGAGAAAATTGTATATTCACCACAAAAGAGGACTATGCAGTTTGGGCTCACGCTTGGTCAAACTGTATACCAAACATGCTCCTCCTATTGTATGAAGGGGCACATTACATGGTTTTAATGTACAATTTGACTAACCATGCACAAACCATGTCTCAACCAGCTATAAAAAACAATAGAGGGTGTCTCACAGCTGTGCACATCAAATCAGACAATTTTTCTAATAATGAGGCCTAAAGGACTCCACTCTAGAACCTCACATGGTTCTAAGTAACCATGCATTCTACCCTATATGATTTATACTAACTATGCATCAGGCCTTTTTCACCCATAAATTTGGGTTCCAGGATCTTAAAAATCCTTGTACACCCCCAAACCCACTTGACCCCAAAGGGAATTCCCCTTAGGCCATAATTAAGCATTTAAACATAAAATATAAAGAAATAAAAGGATTCTTACCTCCATAAAGAACTAGGTTCTTACACTTACAATGTAATTATGCAGTGTTCAAAGAGGATAATTTGTAGGCATTCACATCTTAATTGTTGGTGCACTGAATGGATTTTAAGGGAAATTATTGGGGATATGCATATCCCTTTTTCCCGGAAAGATATTTAAATTTTGAAGATTCAGTGTAATAATAATTAACAAGAGATGTTTCCACCTCATATCAGTATGGATATTGATAGATATGAGTATAAAAATAGAGATATTCTCATTTGGAAACCCAATACAATTGGTAATTTCATTACTATAGAGTGTTACATTGAAAAATGTGATGGATCATCCAAAATTACTTCTGGGATGCTGAACTATCAAATTCCGTATATATCAACTACTGCTTTATTGATTCATTGGAGAATTTGGAGACAAAGGTTTCCCCCGCACATGCTAGTTCAACATGGAGGGAAGAACATTTCCCCAACATACCATATTTTCCTCAATTATGTTGAATCAATTCATCATCTATTTGGATTTTTCTATTTCACATGAAGGATGTGGAAGATATCATTAGTTGAAGTCTATGATTTTATAATTTTAGGTAGCTGATGACCTCCATCAATAAAGATGGTTGTAGTGAGTAGGTTTCAGTTGTTTTTTATCCAATGTAGCTAGTATAATTTCTTTTATATTAATGGTGAGGATTGGTATATCCTTTGAGAATCTAGCTACCTCCCTTTATATTAGAATTGGTGCAATACACCAAGGAGTTATGACTACATCCAATAATCAAGCAAGATCAATGAGTAATGGGTTTTTTTGATATCGTCATCTTGAAATCTCTTGGTGTTAATGGTAGGGTCAAAAGCCATTGGTGACTATGTCTATTATATGGATACCTCTAATCCTCGAATGGATGAAAGTTAATGTATATGGGGTGGCTTCTGGTGCACTATGGCCCTCAGGATGTGCTGGTATCTTCAACACCTATTAGGTCCTCATTAAGGTATGTTTTTATAATTTCAATGGGAATGGGAATGCAGTTGAAGCTGAATTGTGGGATATGATCAACATGGTTAGGTATGTTGTTCATCAAGGTTGGACGGCTCTATGGATGGAATATGATTCAAGTGAGGTAGTGGAAATTCTTAGAATCCACTCTAGAATCATCCCACAGGGGACGTTTTTATCTTGGATTGATTGTATTCAGCTTGTGGAACATCTCTATATTAATGTTACACATGACCATAGAGAAGAAAATAAGGTTGTTGATTATCATTTCAATAGGAAAATTGTGGAGTCTCTCTCGAGTTAGTCCTTTATGGTTCTATATTTTTGTTATATTTTGGTTGAAGTCGATGCATGTAGAGATATGTATACTTTTCTTGGTAAACCCCACTTATACTGACTTCCTCGCTACTTAATGTTTTTTTAAAATATTTTAGGATCATGCTTTTCTACCTCCTGAAGCTTATGAATAATTAGATTCTATAATTATTTTTTAAATATTATACCTTATCGTGTTCTTACAAATTTGATCATTATAGAATGATCTGGTTTATTCATTTTTACCACCTAGATGAGTGATGTAATAAATTTTATGACCTGAATTATTAAGGAATGTTAAATATTAGGGATATTATTTAATAATATTATACATATTAACTAATTAAAATTATAATGATAATGGAACATAGATCAAGATTAAAGGACTATATCCATTGAATTGAAATATACATGAATAATGAAATAGTTAACACTTGAAATATTTTTCATAATCAGAGATTATTAATGAATAGGTGATAAGATATTATAAATAAACCATATATGTTTTTAGAATTAAGAATATTACTTTGTTTTATAAGTATGTATATATAAATTCTGCATACATGGACATGAAATAACTTACAATTTATGTCAGGCATGAGGTAAATGTTTCTCATCTCACTTTTGTTTATGTGATATATATTCTATATTCAAAACATTTTTATTTCATGTTGAATATAAATTACCCAATGATATATTATATCATGAATCTATTTACCTTTATGTATTTAAAGTTTTATTTATAGTTATTTCTTTTATGGGGTTTATAATTCAAAAGTTTCCATAACAATAAGAGTTTTTTGTTACAATATCTCTATATACTATATTTGTTTAAGAATAAATTTATGATGAAGAAATTATATAATCTATCTCCCTTACATTTTATGTATTTTATAATGGTATTCTTATTTCTATATATCACATGTCTTACTTTCATTTTCTTCTCTCTGTGTACTGAAAAGTCTAAAAACATTTTTATGGAAAAGTGACTTTATTTCTGTCATTGTTTGGGAAAAGTCTATTTTCCATATTCATGTTTTATATATGTTTTTTAGTAATTTATTTTATAATTCACAAATGATTTAGTAATGTAATTTTTAAAAATGTTTTACTTTCTATTAGAAGTTTTAAATTGAATATTCATAACATATTTGGAATGAGGTACCTTCTACAAATGGTTTGATTAGATTCTCATTTTTAATCTATTTCACACAAGTGGTTCTTACTGATATAAATAATACTCATTTAATTGAAGATTCCATTACAACTTTCAATGGTTCCTTTCAAATATTTTTTTTCAAAATATTCAAAATATTGTTTTTTATTTGAAATAAGTTATTTCAATGTCAAATGGATATTTTCCTCATGAAATTTTCCATATAAGTTTTTGGGAAATTTTTTTATTAATATGAGGACTTACCCAAAAGGAAAAGTCACTTTTATTAAAAGAAAAGAGAATAAGAGGATTCAAAAATGTGACTTAATATATTTATAATTATACAAAAAATAATAGATGTTAATAAGAAAATCATTGTGCCAAATCACACCTATTTTGAAAATCCATCTCCCATAAAATTTTCATTATGAAACAAATATATAATTAAGTAATTCATGGTAGAATAAGATTCCATGAAATTCTTCCACCTTGTAGTATGATTCCATGCTAAGTGAATTATTCCATCTCTGACTTCCAATATCACAGTGGTCGAGTCATACTCAAGAAAAAATTGAACCATCTATGACTTTGAACCCGTTGAACCGAATTGATGACCCCAAGCATTTCGACATCCATAAAAGTAGTAGTAACACAAGGTATATATAGATAGCCCAATTCTTTGCTTGTAGGATCTCTAAATATGGAACCATACCTAGTAGGACTTGGAATACCTCTTGAAGAACCATTCATGTTTCACTTGATCCATTTATGAAAAGGAGAGACCCATAAGAATTATAATTTACCATGGTGAGGGTGATAATTACCCGCAATTATAAATAATATAAGAATAAAAAAAAATAATTAAAATAATTTTAAAAAAATCAGATTTAATGGAATCATCCACTTTTATAGTAGAAAAAATCTACATAAGTGAATATTGGAGGTTTGACTGAATGCCATCACAAATGAACCTATTTCGATTATTAAATATGATATGAAAAATTTCCACACAAGCCACATGAAATAGATACTACATATAATTAACGATATTCAAATGAAAATAGGCTTCCAAGAGGTCATATATAATATTAAAATGAGGGAACCAGACTTGGAATAGGCCAGACACAACAGACTACATGGAAGAAGTTGTAGCATAGCTCAAAAGGAGATGCTCTATTACATCCTACTGTTTATTTCACAGAAAAAACTTTGAAAAAAATACTTATTCCAAAAAAATTCATATATTATCCATGGGATACTTTGAATAGAATAATCTCCATACAATAGTAAAATGGGATGGGAGAATCCAAGGTTTATCACGATTGTTTATCCAGCCATAATTTTTTTCAAGAAAATCCTTCCGATTTAAATATTTTGAATATAAAACCCCAATGATATTATATTCCCATACATTAATTTAATCTCCTACAATAAAATTATAGACCATTATAATCTCTTTGATCTTAGTTGGAGGATTATCGATAGGAATTTCTAGTCATTATTTAATTGAGATGTTGTTATCTAAAGACATGTCATGGGATGAAAGGTTACAATGAAGAGGGATTCCAAGCCAATTATCCTTCCATAAATTAAGAGAATAATGAGTGTGAAAATATAGTGATAGACGTCCATAATAGAGGAAAATTAATCCTAAATGGCAATCTAAGTGGAGGATTACATATAATTGACATTTCCAACTTAAATTTTTCTAAGAAATATTGCTCTTAATAAACCCAGACCTTATAATTTCCCACAGAGAAGTCTCCCCATAGGCAATATTGTAAATAAAGATTTAAATTTTTGAGATTATTAATTACCATAACTCTATAATCAATTGGTTGAAAAAAATTATTCCATGGGAAAACATAAATTTTACATTGTAGAATACTTTTACTCCAAATAAAATTTTAATATAAATGATGTTACTTTTCATGAGGGAAGCTATCCATTTGTAATCCATAAGAGAATAAATAAATTTTGAAATAATTATAGCTTTAATAATACAAATATGACCTACCATTGATAATTTGTTTCCTTTCTATGAGGATAATTTGTTCCTAATTTGGCTCAAAATTTGATAAAAAGGACCATTTCATGGTTTTCACCAAAACATAGGTACCCCAAGTTAAGTGAAGGGAAAATTTCATTCTTTAATCCCTTTATAAGTGATTATATCCACCCACTTAGATGTAGGTATTCTATTACAAATGTAAAGAAAATATTTATCCAAACTAATTTCCTACCCTGAAACTTTCTCATAATAGTGGAATGATTTTTTAAATTCCTAATGTTCCTTTTATCCCCTTGAATAAAACAAATGATTTCACCAACATAAAAGATATATGTAGGAGCAATAATACCTCTACCTTCTTTGATAGATGTGATATTATTCTCAGTCACCAATCTAAGAAGCATCCTGCTCAAGTAATCTTCTACAATAGAAAAAATAATGGCTGAAAGTGGATCTTCTTGTCTAACACCTCTTGAATAAGAGAAAAATCCCACAAGGGTTCTATTTATTAGAACCTAAATGTGGGAAAAAGTCAAGTTTATATTCACCCAATTAAAAAATACAACATTAAATACAAACCTAGTCAAAAAAACATAGATAAAACCCCAATAAATAGTGTCAATGGATTTTTTAACCTCTAATTTGATAACAATGTTACCTCCTAGAGTGGGTTTCAGTATGATGTTGAGATGATCAAAGGCGATGACATGAAAATCCATTGTGGTTATTCCATTTATGAATCCAAATTTATTTGAATACATCACACTATTGGAAATTCAATCAAGCTTGTTAGAAAAAATATTACCAACAATTTTGTAAACTGTATTAACAAAATAAACCAGCCTAAAGATGTGTATATCAATTGAATTATCAACATTAAGGATGAGGGAGTGGAATTTAGAAATGATTCCTCATGTAATATAACCTCTATTAAAACAATGATTAACCATTATACATATATCAATGTGGATAATGTCCCAGAAATTTTGAAAGAATGAATTTGTAAAACCATCTAGCCTATGAGTGCTCCTAGCATTTAGAATAAAACAACTCTTTAATTTCATAAGTAAGAGGAATAATAGAGAGAATAGAGTTATCCTTTTGGGTTAATTTTTTTGGAATGATTTCATCTAAAGACTAATATAATAGGAGACACCATATACTTGATGTTCTTCTATCTTTTTATAGGAGTTTCCATTGTTAGAACTAATAGCCATAGGCCTATTTATATTTCATACAATTTGAAAAGAGTTAAGAAATTTGGTATTTTTATCACCTATTGGTCCTTTTAAATTTAAAAAATTCCCTATTTATTATTCATTTAATATTTAGTATTATATTCAAATCATGAGTGACAATATTTTATTGTTCAAGATTAGTTGTGAAATTGTGGTTAGTGTTTCTCTCTTAGATATAAAGAAGCAATGATTCAAGATCTAAGATTTTTAATCAATGTAAATGTAAAAATATTACACCATAATTTTAGTTTTTTCTTGAGGACCTTGAGCTTTAAAACACAAGAAATAGAATCATTTTTAAATGTGAGGAGCTCAAAGTATCCTTAATTAGAGGTATACAGTTGGGTTGAGTACTCTAGAAATTATTAATTCTTAATAGTAAATGTGGTAATTACATTTTAGAGGTAATATTTTACAAAATGGGATAATGATAAAAGTTCAATTTAGTAATGGTGAAGAAATAAATAGAGGAATAGCAGTTGATAGATGAATCACTGATAAAAGATATGTCCAATTTCCTAGAAACAACTAAGTGGAGGTACCTTCAATACCAAGAATTTTTTTTCTAAAATAATGGTGACATCATATAGAATGTTATCCTCAATAAACACTCAGAATTATTTGGTTGAGGTAGAAGAAATTCCCATACCAAGAATATCATTAGGATTTGGAATAACATTAAAATCCCCCATGAGAATCCATGGGTAGCTTATAATGTGACTAATAGCCAAACTGTCCTTCCAAAGTTTCTTCTCTCTTTATATCCATTATAGGCATTAATTATGGAAAAACATTGCAGCATTCCATGATAGTGGTAATTGAAAGTAACCATCTAATCAGAGGAGATAAGGGAGGAGATTCCATCCAGCCTATATGAAGAAATAAACCAAAGTCTCTTAATTCCATTACTGGATAATGTACTTCCTATTAATAGATAACCCAATTTATTATGAGATGTGACCTTCTCTAATAATATATTATTTTGGTCAGAGAGACCAAAAATATTAGGTATATTCTTGATAACAATAATATGAAGAGATATAACTATTTCAGTATTAGATATCCCCTCAAAATTCCAAAAATTATTGTCATATGAAAATGTGTTTGAATAAATGGTCTCCTTTTATCTTCCCACCAGAATTTTTGATTTTTGTTGATTTCTTTGTAATAATGGATTTTTTATCATACATTATCTCATTTTATACATCATTTGGGAGAGGATTTTGAATAATTTAGCAGGGAAAATAAATATCCTTATACAAAGGCTTCATAGAATTCAATTCTATTGATACTTGGTCGGTACTAGGGTACTACATAAAATGAATAATAGAATTGGACTCCTGATTATTTACAGTTGTTGAGCTCTATATTTCAACAATTTCTCAACTAACAGTTGGTTCATCATAATCAATGAATTGACTACCAGTAGGGTCATCATGAACTGAAGGAACACTATAACTATCAGGATGGGAGTAACATGACTTAACAATTACATTAATACTTTTTTTCATCCCAAGAATGACCATTGTGTAAGCATACCTGCTGCTCAGGCAGATCAGATAGATAGAGAAAAAGGTTGTCTATTGGGTAACCATCCAAATATTTAGGAGGAACATCACTAGATATTATATTCAATTATTCCATTTCCTTAGAATCATGAATATATATAGATATTAACTTTTCATAAGGGTGAGTGGAAGAGGAATCAAATTGAATAGAGGAAGAATTTGGGGGTTCGTCTTGCACTAACTTGACAATTTTTAAAACAACTATATAGATATTATAAAAATATTTTTTCCCTGATTTATTTAGGACAATTATAGATCCAGAATTTTAATGAAGGGATATAAAACATCTGTATTTTCTTCTTCATCATCAAGAGAGGCCCAATTCTTCCCTTTATCCACTTTCACATTAAAAGATTATGTTTTATTTTGTACCCATATTCCCATTTCATGTTTCATTAGAGATTAATTTCTATCCAAAAAAATATATTTGACTTTGTTTTATCTACTGAATTATTTCCAATCATTTTGATTAACAACCTGAAAAAACTACCTTTTAATGTATGTACATTTAGGGATACTAGGTTCTAAAATCCTAAAAAAATCATAGAATTGAGTACCAAACTCATAATATATTTTAACCTCAATCCTCTAGTTATTTTAAATGAATCAAATTACATCAAGTGGTTTAGTATCAATATTATCTTCAACTCAGATCCTTTCACACATCCCCATTTAACCATGTATTGTGTGGTGGTATATCTTTAGGGTAATTTCGATACAAGATGTAAGATCATTCAGAATTTTGGGGTGCCAAAAAACCCAATTTAAACCATGAAGATGAATCCATATTTTCACTTTTGAATTCCTTCAATTGAAGGGATTGATGTTAATGTTTCATTTTTAAATCTTTAGAGTACCTAGATTCAAGAGCACATTATGAGTCTTCCAAAAAACATCAAGACCATATTTTCTTTTTAATAATATGGGAATGAGACCTCTATTGATCGAGATCAACATCAAATATTTTCCTCCCCAGCAATGTGAGATACATAATTTAAGATCATCATATGTCCATGAATTTTGTGCTTTTGAATATATAATACATCCAAGAAAATGGAATTTTTAAAAATTATTTCTCTATTTAAGTGATTCCTAATATTCCACAACTAAAAATCAGCCAGAATTCGATTTCTTGAATTCAAAAGGATTTGGGAGATCACAAGGACTAGCATCATATCCCTGATGATCCTACAAAAAGGAAACTACCCTAATCTTATTTATAAAAAAGATACCTTCAAATTTGGGTCTCCCTCTGGATGCTTGGCAGAACCATCAAGTTTAAAAATACCATGATTGTAATATAATTTCTATTTTGGATTGAAGTAATCCATGAGTTAAGGGGAAATCCTATTGAAGAAAAATAAATCTTTCAATTCAAAGGGAAACTTTTTGATCATCACTGATTCTTCTTCCTTGAGAGAGTGAGATCCATCAACCCCCAATTAAATGAAATTTTAATCTATGATAACATCCATTTATGTAACATAAACTTCATTGGGGATATAATCTTATTATATCATCCTTATTAATTCTTTGGATAATTTATGATGATTAGGATGAAATATTAATGAAACCCATTTTTTCATGGGTTAAGCTATAATAAAATGGTAAATTGTTTCATGATTATATGGATTAAAAATTAAATGATTATGTATATGTGACTGGAAGGTGCATTACAACCCTCTAATTAATTGAGAAATTTTTACTATTTATGATCTCAAAGGGTACATGTAAGGTAATCCAAATCTGGAAACAAGGTCCACGAGATGTTATCCCAAGCTTGAAGTAGGTACGCAGGTGGTTATGCAAAAACGTTCATGTGATAAATGTCTTGGTGTGTACCCATGACATAGTATTTATATGATTATGATTATACCACTCCTTCTATTTCTCTCCCTATGAAATGTTCTAATACTTATGATATGATCTCACACCTCATTATCATTTATTTTTAAATTATTTATTTATAATGAACTGTCGAATCCATATACCATGATTATGATTTATGAACTTATGGGTATGGTTTTAAAATGTTGATATAATATTATCATATAATTATTCTAATTTTTTACATACATATGATTGTTTTATTATACCTTCTTCTTTTACACTTACTGAACATCTAATCTGACACTTTTTTACGATTCCTTTCCCTGGTTTATGAAGAATGGTTTTATGTTTGGTATGTATAACAAGTTTATAATGTGTAAAGAAATTTGTATAAGTTTTTATATATATTTAATGAAATATTATGATTTTATATCTATAGTCTAAAGATATGAAATGATTACTATTTAAGGGTATTTATTATAATGGGATATATTTAATATTAATCTAAAATGATGTAATAATTTTTTATTTAATGTTTGTGTTTCCCTAATTTGTATCAGAGTAGGTGTAAATTATTTTAGGATTATTGAATTAAAAAAATTTAGTGATAACCCTTGGGATAAAGCTAAGTATAGGATAACATCCTAATGTATGGTAACAATTTTTTTGTTTTCCAATAAAATAAATCCTAATTAGGATTCCAGAAATTGGATGATGGTGGGGCATAGATACACCTAGAATGAAAAAATTTGAAATAAGGAGATTAAGTATTAACTTGATTGTAATAGATGCATGATGAGTGGGCCTAATACTAAACAAATGGATAGACACTCTCAAGGGATATTCATGGGATAGTTTAAATTCTCTATATGAACCATTACGATGAATATATAGGATAGAACCTAAGACAAACTATAATGAGTAAAAAGTGATATAGGGTGAACCTAAAAGTGCCATGTTATTCTTTCCTCTTCCTAAGGTTTCATTCCCTCACTATTATTTCCATTTTGTTTAGGCTTTTATCCCCATCCGTTCTTTGATTTTCCCTTTCACCTTTGCTTCCTAGGGTTTTAGTCCCATGCTCATTTAGGGTTGCAATCCCGTATTATTCTTCCTTATTCTATGGTGGTTTTGAGTTGTAGATCTGTTTATGCTAGAGATTTCGAGGGTGTGGTGGGTTTTACTGGTGAAGGTTCGTTGATTATATTTTTTGGTGAGTATGTTGGTGCTTGCTTGGTCACGGCTCACTTTGGAGGTTACGTTCACTCGTACTCCTCTCTGGCCTCCGGGTCCATTGTGATCTTCCTGGTCGGTTGGGTGCATTGGCTTCCAAGAGGCTCTGGGTTAGGTTGTACATTATGTTGGGGGTTCCAGGTGGCCCGAACTGCGTTCAAGTGACAGTAAGTTCTCAGTTTGGTTGGGTGGTGTTTGCGAAGATCACGACTCTCTGTGAATGATCCTTTCTACTCTTACTCTGCTCTGGATCCATCTCAATCTCTCCTCCCTGAGTCGGTTTGGAAATGTGTTTTCACAGGAGCTTTCAGAGGTGTTTTTCGAGTGGGTTCGACATTCTTGGAGTCTCGATCCTCACTCGATGGTGTTTGAACGATGATGATGTTGGTGATTGAGGTTTGTATTTGAAGATAGTCTTGATGTGGGAGTTAACAACGACAACGATGGTTTTTGGTTTAGGCAGTGATGGTGTTACTGGTGGTGGAAAATGACGATGACAGTTTCTGGTTCAGGCGGCGGCGATGTTGCAGGCGGTGGACGTCGGAGAGGCTGACAGTGACAAGATGATGAGGGTGATTCCCTTGGAAATGTGATGACGTGATGGCAGTGACGGTGTTTTGTCGGTGATGTGATGATGGAGGTGGGTTTATCGATGGTTGGTTTCTTGGGCAGCACACCACGACATGTGGGTCGATATCCGTTTGGTTTTTGATTTTGAATTTTGAACATTCACAGTCGCAGTTCTTGAAATGTGGGAGGGAGATGAATTTTATTTTCTTGATGGGTTGAATGTTGAATGTGGTGGTTTATATTAGGGTTCACACATTCCCTTAAAAGTGTCATTAGAAAATACAAAAAATATGAATTGTGTAGTATAATTTTTGACTTTGAAAATTGTAGCTTGATTCTCACACAACGATTTTTTATTTTAGTCAATGGCAGAAACTAGTAGGAATTGTGTGAACATAGAATTTGATAGACAATGAAATGATTGTCCACATGATAAACCTAATAAATTTGGAGCTAGAATACTAAATATTGGGATTATTTCTAATCAAATATCTCTAATTATGATTAACAACCACAACATATGTGAGTTTCTTAACTCACTAAATAAGAGAAAAATAGTTATCCGGGAAATTTTATGTGATAGAGACCATGGATGGCAGATGATTTAGCTTAATAAAAGTCAATAATGTGGTAATAAGGACCTAATGAAGTGTATCAATGTAACATGAAGGTATTATATGTGTATAATATAAGAGTATAATTAAATTAATCATCAAGGAAAAATGAAAAATTAGATGATAGAGAATGAAGATCATCATATTGTACAATTTATAATTCAATGTCTTACATATGGGGAACTTGGGAATTATTTGAAAAAAATCCATAATGAAATGGATAACTACTAGACAAAGGAAAGGTTTTTGATATGAAAATTAATTATGTATATCATGATTATTAAGGTGAAATTATCCTTCACTCTGGAGAAGGTGATTTCATATTTATGTTTGTATAAATGATCCATTAAAAAATATTATATCATTTAGTGAATTTTATTTGATTTTAAATATTTATTAACTCTACGTATAGATTTTCTAAATATATTTATAGAATAAGGAAATTAAATTTGATATTCCAAATAAACCTATGATCATTTATTGATGTTTTAATGATTAAGAACTTCTAATGGAAATTAATTCCATTTTATAGGCCTTGATTCTAATTCTTTAGTGGTATTTATCCCAAATGGTTTATCAGAAACTCAACATTGAATATATTCCAATTTTATGAATATCCTATTAATGTATTTCTGAAATATTTCTTTGGTCTTTCCAAGATTCATGAAGCTGTGTTTTCAAAATAATTCAAACTATGTGCAACACTAACACGCCCAGAGGGCATCGTAATTTCCCAACTTGTGTAATCAAAATAAAGAATTTATAAAAACTCAAACTATGATACTCAATTAATTAAAATATAGTATTGATATGTTTTAGGTTTAACCCATAGAGATGGTGAATTTGTTTGATTAGGGTTTTAAAACCATTATATTGAAGAAAGGAGGGAGAAAATATTGGTTTGATTGATTTTAAGAAAATGAAGGAAAGAAGTTTGTTTTTTTTGGAAATAGTGTTCAGAAAATGAAAGATGAAATCCAAACACAATAGATTGATTGGTTTTGAATGATATTTTGAAATTGTGCCTAGCTATTCTAATTTTAGGGTTCAAGTAAATATTTATTTTATAAAATAAGTTTAGTAATTGGTGATTGGTGTCTGAGTGGAGATGAGGGAGATCCAATGTTCATGTTATCCCCTACTTGACACAGAAATATCCTATTTCCATTGGTCCAATAATTTATGGTTTCTATGAGTAATGTTTTTTTGATACTATTTTTAAACCTAATTACCCTAAATTTTTAAATAGTTATGCCTCTTTTAGGGTTTCTAGTTACATAATTTTAATGTTACTTTCAAATTAATTTATCTATGGTCCTGAAAAAAGGAAAATAAAGGTATTGTAAGTGCAATATTAAATTTTTTAAAACCAAATACCTGAATAGAATAAAATGATATCAATCCAGCAACACATTTCCCACTATATTACATAACCAATTTTATAAGGTGTATTTACCTTTGCATTCTAGTGATTAGAGAATAAGAGGTAAAGAGAAAATACAAATAAATCATAATAAAAATAGAGATAAAAATGGGGAGGACCATACACAACACAACTTCTCACTCAAATATTTGTTCTTACGGTTCTTCTTCACAATAGCAGGATGTCCCCAAATTTATAAAACAATAGGGTTTCTCACGATGCATTCAATGTTGTTATAATTGTGTTATAAAATTTCCATGGTGGGTCCCAAGTTCAAATATTTAATATTCTCTTCAAAAATCTTGTTGAAGTCTCATAATCAGGTCTGTCGAGATATTACACAACAAGTTAATAATTACATGATATGTAAATAATTAGAAAATGTGTAAATAAATACATGACATGTAAATAATTATCCAACGAGTAAATTCATCTTCCAATTTTATTCACTTCAGATCATGTTTAATTTTCGGGACTTGAATCAGTACACAATGTTTAATGATTACATGATGTGTAATGTTATTTTTCTACATGAGAAGACACATTTTTCCTTGTTTCTTCAGTTATATTTCATGAAATTTCTTCATGATCATCATAAAATCCAGTGTTGCACCATGACCAAAGCAAAGAGTAACAATGTTTATTTTTTATCCTTTTTCAATAATCTGTTATATCCTTCCATAACACACAAAATGTGTTGTACCATTTGAAAATTATAAACAAATATTATTTAAATATAGATATCAATATATGGAAACATAATAAAATAAATTCATGAAATACAGATATTATACACACATTTTAATGATTCCATATAGAATAACCTTGATTGAGTGGAAGAAGCAACTCTAAGAGGATTGTTATAATGTGTTCATTTTCCCTGGTTCATCACCATGGGATGCACACATTATTTTAATTATGAATAAACATGGAGAAATGTCACTATATATTGATTATCTATAACCTAAAAATATCATGAACAATAATGAGTATCTATTACTGAATATTAATGGTTTGTTTGATTAACTATAATGATATGAATATTTTTTAAATATTGGACTTTATTTTTGATATTATATATTTAGGTTCAATAGAGAAGACATACCTAAGACACCCACCAATAAAAGGTTTGGTCAATACGAATTCAAATTGATTCTATTTTAACTAACTAATTCTCTCACTATCTTCATAAATTAATTGAATAGAGTCTTTCGATAATATCCTGATAAATTTATGGTATTCTTTATTGATGATATTCCTGTATAATGTAAGAGATAGGAAGATCATGAAGATCCTAAAGATCACCTAATAATGGTGTTAAATAAAAAAATAAAGGAGAAAATATATACTAAATTTAGAAACATTATATTCTTGTTATATAAAGTATCACTCTGGGGATACATGATCATAAGAAAGGGTATATTAGTAAATAATTATAAGGTAGCAGTAAATAACCATTATCCTAGACTAAACACTTTGAATAAGTTAAATATTTATATTTGATTGTATAGATACAATAGTTTTTCAAGGATTTATCATATTTTTCTAATCCACTAACTATTTTAACTTGGAAGGAAGTCAAGATCCTTTGGACTAAGTAATGTAATGAAAATTTCAAGGAGGTGAAGATAAAATTGTTTAGTACACCTGTACTGACACTATCATATAGTTTAAGTGAGTTTTTGATATATAAAGATTCATATAAGAAGATACTAGGATTTGTTCTTATATCTAATGACATGGTTACAACTTATGACTATTTTCAATTAAATATTGATGAAACAAATTACCCAACACATGAACTTGATTTAGAAATGGTAATTTTTTCATTGAAGATATAAAGGAATTATATTTATGGAGGAAGGATTGAAATGTATACCTATAATAAAAGTTTAAATTATATATTCACCCATTATTAGATGAATATTAACCAAGGAATATTGTTGAATTTTATTAATGATAATGATTTGTCAATACATTACCACCTAGGGAAAGAGAACTAGGAGGATAATGATTTTAGTAAAAAAACATGTTGTAATTTCTATGATGAGGATCATAAAAGATACAATATTTATGTAAATGCAAAGGATATACCTTAAAATATTAATTAAAGGGGATAAATATTATATTTCACCAATGAGTGTTAAAGAATCTATCCCTGTGAAGATTAAAGATTCAAAGAAGAAAAATTTAGAGCTATAAAGGAATGTGAGAAATGATCTTACGTTCAACCATAATTTTGATGGAATGTTAGGGTCCATGAATAGAGTATGTGTCCCTATTATACCATAATTTATGGACCAATTGGATGAAGTTCATAATTGATCATTCTATATTCATATAGGATGTATGAAGATGTATATCTAAATTATGGAACATTTTTTATAGGATAAAATAATGTGTGATATTGATGAGTTTTTGTCTCAAATTTTGGACTGTCAACAAGTCAAGGATGATGTGTAGAAGTATAAGGAGAGGTTACAAACATTACCCAGACTAATATAGTAGTCAGAAAATTTCACCACGGATTTTGTCATAGGATTCCCCAAGAAATATAATGGGAATAATTTCATTTAGGTTATACTTTATCACCTTACAATGTTTTTAAATTTCATTTCTATATTAGTATATTTATTTCTTGGCCATCTTTCTTGATATAAATTAAGGAATTTTTAAGGTTTCATGGAGTACATCATTCTATTATATCTAATCAAGATATTAGGTTTACTATGATGTTAGGGAGAAATATTTTGGAAGATTTTGATATAGAGTTGTTCTTCAGTACTATATATCATCCTTATATAGATGGTCAATCTAGGAGTACCATTAAAAACATAGAGGATATACCATGATATATTCCTCATGATTTTAATGGATTTTGGAACAGACAATATCCTTTTGTCACATTTTCTTATAGAAAAATATTTCAATTTATTATTCATATGGATTCTTATGAATCACTCTACCGAAAGAAGTTCATAACACTAACATAAATGGATCTAGTTTGATATAGAAATATATTGGGAACTAATAAATCTGAGAAAATGGTAGTTAAGGTTCTATCCATTCAGTAATAAAATAAGGCATCTTAGAATCAATATAAGATTTATGTGGAAAATCATTAGTGTGATCTAGAAAATAAATTGGGTGAGAACGTATTGCTATGAATTTCTTAATAGAATAAGGGTTTGAAATTTAAAATGAATATAATGCTTATCCCAAGGTATATTGGACCCTTTAATATTATTCATTGAATAGGGATTATATATGGTTTCTTAGTGCTTCCATTGAACCTATCTCAAGTGCGTGATACATTCCAAGAATATATTTGGAGCAAGTACCTACATGATCCTTAACATGTACAAAAAATCATGGTTTTACCATTGGATAATGACATTTCTTATAAAAAACATCCAATAGAAATATTGGATCATTTTGAGAAAGTTATACCAAATTAGACTATCAACTATGTTAAAGTTATTTAGAGGAATAAAAAATTCTATGATGTTACATGGGATCCTAATTATATTTTAATGAATAAGTATCCCAAATTTTTTTTATCTTAGTGAAGGAATTTCTAGGGAAAAATTAATATAATGGGGGTATACTGTAATACCATGATATTTTATATGTATTTATATGAAATAAATTTGAAATTCGACAACCTTCATCACACACAACCTTGTGTTTAAATGAACCGTCATATATTATAACAACTATTACCTTATCACAGTTTAAATTCGTATGAACAGGATTAATAAAATTTCAATATATATATATTTATTCCATTATATAATTATTAATGCTTAATAAATTATCATTAAATTTTTTTAATAATCTAATTTCACGATTAAAAGACACATTTTAAAAAGTAATGTCTTGTTATACTTTTTATGTATTTTTATATAAAAAAATATATTATTATCACTATTAATAGGATATTTTAATTAAATTAATTGAAAATTTATGAATAATAAATCATTTATTAGTTTTCTAATGGTTAATAATGAAGATAAAACCATTTTAAGATAAAAGTGAATAGTTTTTCTGAAAAAAAATTATGAGTGAAATGTGTTTTTTTTCTTAATAATTTTTTTTTTCTAATAGTAATAAAATTACGATATAATATATTTAATAATAAATTTTGACATTCATTTAATAATCTATACAGTTTATATAATGAATGAAAACCTAGTTTTATCCTTAAAATGTGTTTTTTATAAGAAATGGTTTTTGTTGCATTACGTGTGTCTACTTTAAAATTACATCCTTCCAATAAAATAAATTGATCTTGATAAAATGGTATCAGTATTAATAATAATAATTATCCAATTTCGAAATTAGGAAAATTTCATTTTTGGTTAGAATAAAAATTAAAAACAATGAAAGATTATTTACTTGTTTTGGGTTAAATTGAGTTTACCGGGGGTTTATTTAAGGGAGATGGTTAAAAATTCCATTTAGAGACGTACAAATATTAATTTTTGAAGATAATTAGACCTTATAATATGTTAAATTTTATTTATTGGACATTTTATAACACTTTAATAAGAATGTGGCTTTATATCGTTAAAAGAATTTATGTTATTACATGTGTGTATCCCACCTCACTTATAAAAGGGAACCTTTTATCCTACCTAATAAAAAATAATTGGGCCTATTATATTAAAAAATAATTCCCTTAAAACCTTCTTATATTATACCCCTTAATTAATGAACTTATGGACTTACCCTAAATCCATATAAAAAAGGGTTAATGTGAATGCCAATAGAGTCCTATCAAAGAAGAGGTAATTGTCACACCAAACTCTTCAAAGTTAATTTTTACTAACATATCCAAAACACATATTTAATTAATATTAATATAATTAATCAATTATCATTAATATACTTACATGGAATTATTATTATGGTAAAACCTTTTTCATTATTCTTTAAACAAAATGGTAAAAGAAATTATCACTCGTGCATATGTGTGGACTACCACCAACACAAAGCTATATGATTCATTTTCCATCACCACCTCACATTGATGGGAATAATGATTTATTTAATAAATATATATATTATTTATGAAATTATAATTATTATTTAATAATAAAATATTATTTATATTTCTTTTCTTCTATTTATTAGAAAATGAAAACAACATTCATGTGTATATAGGGACTCTCAACTCCATGAATAGTGTAATTTAATTTTCTCTCTCATCATTTTATATACAAATCTAAAATATTATATAATTAATATATATATATATATATATATCAATTATTATATAAATAATCATTTTTGATGTTTTATTTGGATTATACCTTAGCATGTTCTTACTCATCCAATCTTTATAACATGCTCTTGTTTAGGTTGGTTTTACCACCTATAAGAATGATGTTATAATGATTACAACATGAGTCATGAAGGAACTTTAAATAATGGTGAAATTATGTAATATTATGATATATATTACATCATTAAAGTTGTGTAGATCATATATCCATGACCAAGAAGCAAGGATCATAATTACTTAATCAAAACATATGTAAAAAATGAAGTAATTAACACCCAAAATAATGATGATAATAAAATACTGCTAATGAATGAGTAGTAAGATGTTATAATTAAACCATTAATTGAATTATATTTATAAATATATTTATTTAATATAATTATAATAAATTTAAATATATCATACTGGGGTTTAGAAGTACCTATGAAGAATGTCGGACTCGCGGTAAGGGGTTTCTCGTCTCACTTTTGTTTCTATGAGACATATTCCATATCCACCACTTATTTATTTGAAGATCTGAATATAGTATCCATTTAATATGTTATATCATGAATATATTTATATTCATAGTATTTAATGTTTCATTTTACATTATTTATTTCAAATAGGGTTATGATTCAAAAGTTACCATAATGATTAGGATTTTATGATATAATATAATTTTTTATTAAGAGTTTTTACTCTTAAATTATCAACAAAAAAATTATATAATCCATCTCGTATAAATATTTTTTTATTATAATATTTTTATTTCTATATAAAACAATTGATCCTTTATTTTCTCTTTCTATGGGTACTTAAAAGGGAAAAGGATTTTTTTAAGGAAAAATGAGTTTACTTGTTTCTTTGGTCGAGAATATTTTTTCTTATGTATCCATGATTTTTAAAATTATTTCAGAGTTTTTTTAATTATTTTCTAATGAATTATTAATGTCACTTTTTCCTATGTTTTAATTTTTATAAAATTAATTAAAAATATTTTTCTTGTCATTTTATGAATGCGGTAGTTTTTACCAAATGTGTGAAATGATTCATTATTTTAACATATACCACTTAAGAGACTATTAATTTCATCATGAAAACTAATTAATTTGATGATTCCATTAAAGGTTTCATTAGTTCTTTTCAATGAATATATTTTCCCTAATATTTTGAAAATTTTAAGAATTTAAATATTTGATTTCCAAATGAAAAGGATATTTTCATCAAAAAATATTACAGTGATTTTTAAAAGTATTTCTATCTATGACAACATCCATTGATTTTATATATTATTTAATAGAGATATAAGTTAATAATAACATATTAATTATTTCTGTGTAAGGTTTTTGATTACAATGACAAAATATTAATGAAAATTGTTTTCTTTTCCTTATGATAAGTTATAATTAAATGATAAATGTTGTCGTGATCTTACAGAGTACATTTGAATGATTTATAATTTTTTTATGGGTCATTCCATTATATCCATACAATTAATTGAGTAATGTTTAATGTTTATGAACTCCAATGGTATAAAAGATTTTATCCTAAGCCCAAAATAGGGTATACATGAGGTTATCCCAGACCTGAAGCTAGTACTAAGGTCGTTATCCCAAACCTAACATGTGATGAATGTATTCTTAGGTATCCATGACATAAGATTTATATGATTATGAATAGGTTGGATTTTTCCACTCTTTATAGCATTTAATTATGATTATATTATTATCTTATGTATCATGATATTTTATTATTCAATGATTCATGGTTTATGAAATTTCAAATATTAATTCCATGAAAATGATCTATGAATTACTGGGTGTTATTTTCAAATAATAAGATCATATTCTCCTAACCTTCAGATAATTATTGCTTATATATGATCATTACTTGATATATTCCATTTTTACCATTATATATCATCTAATATCACTAGTTCTTATGTTTCCATTCCCCATGTTATAATGAAATTTCTTAAGTTGGGTATGTCTAAGAAGTGTATAATAGGAGAATAAATCCATGTGATATATTGGATATCTTTCATGAAATAGGATATTAATGTATATAGTCTCTAAATACATTAAAATGTTATGGTTATAGGGAATATATTATTATGGGATGTTCTAAATATTCATTCAAAATGATGTAATAATTATTTATGTAATATTTGGGTCACCTAAAATTTTATGATTAACTACCTTAATATTATATCAACTTGAATATATCAATGATAAAAACACATTGGTCAATATATTTTGATGTCCACCATATATAAAATTAAATTTTTCAATAAGATAAATTTCATGAAATTGAGATCATGATAAAATGAGTAACATATTAAATGTTATATTATGGAGAAGATTAATAAAAATATAAATTTTTTCCATATTTTAGAGTCTTTCATGTTAGATTTTTTTATAACCCATATTTTTTAGATACTTGTGTAGATGTAATTATTTTGATAAAATTTAGTAATAAATAAAGAAAATTAATTATGTTTTAGGCTATGGACCATAGAATATGGTAGTATCACCAACGACATTGCCATGATTCAATTAAATGACCAGTACTATCTAATTTTTTTTATGGAAGATCATATGTATTTCTAGAAAACCCACTGTGGCATGAAAATAGAGTAGAATAATGTATTGGAAAGTTAATGAGGATATCTAATATATTGTCCGAACACTCAATATACAGTGGAATGGCTAAGATGATGCTTATGGTCATTGATTATCCAATCCATGAACTACAAACATCAAATAGAAATGGTATGTAACACACATGGAGTACATGTGGGTGTACATTGGGGGTGTGTAGAGTGGCCATTTTTCACTTCCTAGATTGCCAGAGGTTGGGGTATGTGGTGTTTCATGAGGGATATGTTTAGACAAAGAACCATAATTTATATTTTATAACCAACAATGAAACTAAATTACTTCTAATAAGGATTTTATTCTCATATTAAAATTTTAATTTCAATATATTTGATGTAATAATATTAAAAACAATATAGATATACCATTCTAGTTTTATTGGGTAAGTCCCCCTTTAGGTATTATTAGTTTTTTGGGATATATTTTAGTTTTGGTTTGTTTAGTGAACCATGCATGGTCAAGGTGCATAGTCATGATGACTATTTGATGTGAATTTATATGTCACCTAAAGAGTAATTTGTACCTACATGGTCTGTGAATAGTCTTGGGTTACATTAAAGAACATGGTTTATAGGTAATTGCACCCACACACTCCATTCATGGTCTTAGATTACGGTTTATCTAACTATGAATTCTGTTTTTTTATTGATTAACTTATAAAAACCTAATTTTCTTTCCATAAGCCTTATTAAATACCCTAAACCATATTTGGATGACCCTAGGGTCCTTTGGGAGTGAAATTTGGGATTCTCCTTCATCGAATGATTCCTTTCTCCTGAACATCAATCATATAAATTCCAAGTTTGTATTTTAATCTTGGTGATATCATATATTATTGAATACATCACTTTCTTATTTATTCTTATAGTTATTGTTCATTTCATTTTAATTATATCTAGTAATTTTTTGGAGGATTAAAAACACAAATATTGGAATTATAGTATCATTTTACTACTTTAAGGGGTGAGAGTATTGCATTATAATATTTGACATAATATCTATGTTTTATGATCATCAGTGATCATAAACTAAGGCAGGTGGTTCCAACTTATTCTTTATTATATTCATTCTATGTTCTGTTATTGATGTGAATTTATTTAATTTACCTATTTCAGTATTTTTCGAATAATATCTTGAAATCAATTTGATTTTTTTATGGTAAAACTCGTGTTTGGGGACTTTGAATAAAAATATAAGAGTTATTTTATGATTTTATTTAAAATAAACAATGGATATTGGGGTTTAAATTTAGTTTCTTAAAGTTAATATTGGGTATCTTAATTGGTAAAATATATTAACAGGTTTTATCGTCTTGTTTTGGGTAAATGGTTTCATTGATTATAAATAATTGTGTTTAATGAATATTTTGAGTATGAGAAATGATGAGTAATTTTGAATATAGTTTAGTATACCAAGTATTGGGATGTATAAGAACTTATATAATTTTCTATGATATGTATAGGGAGGCTATAAAAATTGAGAACCACTCCTATGGGTGAAAATCCACAATAGGGGTACACTTTGATCAAAAACAAGATATTATGTTGTGTTCTCATTTATTACTCAATTAACGATAGGTTTATTTTAGTTACTTATTCATTATATATTATCATGGATTCAATAAGTATTACCTTTTTAGGATACTAATTATTAACATTAATTTTATATGTTTTTTAGTTTTAAGTGAACTTATGATAAACTAATCTATTTTTAAATGTGATAAATTATTTTAATAGGATTGGTTAAATGGTTCTAAATAGGTCGATGTAGGATTTCAAGGGATTGATTTTTATAAATCCTATAATGTATTCATACCAACTCCAACACATAAATCTAGAAGGGCATGTACATGTTTTTTTCATGATGTTGGTAAAGGAATGGATCTGATTTTTTGGGGGATAGATCTTAGGAGATGTGGTTATTGTTAATATGATGATGTTCACCCTTATATTAGAGTAGTTTGAAAAATAATAGTTGAATGAGAATACATGTCTAAGTTGTCCTATCATGTTAAAAAATGAGAATATTTATTTTTCGACTGCAATCTATTTTGTTTTTTATATACTTAAAATGGTATTCATATAGTTGTTTTTGGATTTTAATAAAACACAAATTCTAATTTCATGTTATTAATAATTAGGTAATGGAAAATAATTTCCAAGTTGTTATGTTTATCCCTTGACAGATATTTTCAGTATCTAGAGATGGTGGAATGTTCTTGTTTTCATGTGGTGTTGACATATGAACCTAGTTATTTTGGATCCTTAGTCAGCTTGTCACATTAGGGTCATCAGGTTAATGATATCTATCATTTATAATTATGATAGAAAATTATTTTAATGATTATAAGGTGTTCTTAGGATGATAATATATAATTATTATGATTTAATTATATATATTTTTTAACAATTATGTGAATTACTCATGATAGTGATATGGAATTATCATGTTTATGATATTGACTTTCGTGGAGATGGCATTGATTTGGCATTGTTACAAAGTGGCCTTATATTACAAATGATGTTGGATTTTTATAATATATAGTTTAAAGTGGATATGTTTTTATTGTTGAGTTTTTATGAAAACATTCATCAATATTCATATATGGGACATGGTTCATGATTAATATTCTTCCATAACATGTCATTAATTGCATTAATTTATTAAGGATATTTTACATCAACCTTTCTTATATTTTAAGATGTTATTATATATAATTAGTTGTTTTATTATTATTTTGATGATCTATATAATTGATAATATGGGAATTGATTCATGTAAGATGGAACTTTTATTATGGCCTTATTTTTCACCCATTTCTATTGATTCATGATAATCAAATCAGATAGTTGATACTCTCACATATGACCAGTGATTTTCTATTTAAAGTCATCTGTAAATTACAAGAAATGTGGTATGTGTGGTTTTATATATTATTTATTATATTTTTAATTTTTTGGTCTCTTTAATGTTCTTGTGATTATAGTTGAGGGATTCCAATAGGTACATTCCATATTAAATGACTTCTATCCACTAAATATATGATTCAGTTGAATCATTCATTGAGGGGTATCCAAATAGATAGAGTGTTATGACTTATTACTCCTCCCAAGTCAACCATGGTTCAGGTGGAAAATGGTTTTTGGTTTTATGTATATAGGTAACCTCTATAATGTTGTGGTGTATAAGGGTGATTAATTATGAATATTATCTAGTGTTCATAATATACACATGAACACACAATATTTTTAGTGAGGGTTGCTAGGGTAACCCATGAGTTGTTTAAATATGAAATTTATTTTTAATGAGGATATCAAATTTTTCATAGATGGGATGTTTATATATCTTACACTTATATTTTAATAATTCACCAAGAATTGGTTTATAAGTGGGTTGTCTCATATCTTATAATGAATAACTGTTTATTATTTCTTGAATTTTCATTCATTGAGTGAAACTAAAATTTTAAATATTTAATTTTATTATTCAATGTGACATTATACCCCAAATATTACATTGAAATAGAATTTACTATATATTTAAAAACATTTATGATTTTTTAATTAATTTCTATTTTTTTTATAAAAATAGGAATTAACTAATTAATATTATTTTTGTATTTTATGATTATATTTAAGACTTAAATTCCAATATTTTAATATGTAAATTATTAATTGAAGGTATTTTTTGGGATATTTGGATTTTCATGTTCTGTCATAATTATACAATCCATTTATGTAAGTCTGAATGGAAATAATATAGGGATTTCACAATATTGAGATGTGTAACACACATAATATATATGAATGAACAATGTTTCACATAATAGGAAGAAAAAAAACGAATGAGTCACAAGAAAATGAATTACATCAAATATTGTTAAATAATAGTTATATTAAGTCAACATATGTGAAAATTGATATCCTAATACACTATTTATGAGTTTTAAGAAGATTTATAACATTGATAAAAACTCTTCAAGTGATGTTGGAGTTTTATTAGAGCAATATAATAGTTTTATGTGAATTAAAATATATATTTATGAGATTCCAAGTGTGATTCAAAGAAATTGATAAAGTCCCTAATCCACATGGAAGACCTGTAAGTCATAGGGGATAAATTGATAATATTTTTATATTTTCATTAAAAGAACATAAAAATATTCGAATTTCCAAAAAAAAATAGTTCTCTTTGTAAAAAAATAGAGATAATATAACTAAGATCACATAGAGGATCAGAATGGACTCACAAAGAAGTATATTTTATATTGGAGAATATAGTGAAGAAGATGCACACATCCATGTAGAGATATGAAATATCCTCTCACACACACATGGATGAATTCATAATAATAGAGAAATATTTTAATTTTAAAAAAATAAAGAAGATGGTTCTAAGAGAAAACGTTCTTGTTTCATATTGGATTTGATGTAGTTTATCTTTTACTGAATTTTATTTTTATTTCATTGTATCCACCCCCAAAAATTTAAACCATTTACCAAATAGGGATGGCCATTATCAAATTATATGAGGGGGAAATGATAAACTTATATTCCTGAGTTCATTTTTATAATACACACACTATAATTATTTTCATTACATTAGTTTGTGTAATTTTACTATCTGACAGTGTGTGGAGTTGGTGATCATCACTCCTTCACTATATTTGGATAATTTCATTAGCTCCTTTAATTATATTCACATAAAATGATTCCATTTACCTCATCATTGATCATATGATATATTTGGATGATGATGTAGGTAATGGTTCATGATTATGGAATTGTGTATTGGATTATATTACACAATTTACACTATTTGATGGATAAAAAAATTAATATGGGTTTATTTAATGAAATGGAATCCATGGTACTATGATAAACTCTTAATATGATAGAGTAAATTTTAATGATATACATTCACATAGAAGGATATTTTTTATAGTTGAATTTATATTATAATTTCCACCACTTATAAGAAAACAGTAATAGGTGGGTAACTATGAGAGGGTATCCGTTTAATTAGAATGAAACTTGAAAAAATGAATGTGAAATCACAATGGAATAAAACAAGTAAATAACCTAGGGAAAATCCATTATTCTCACTAATATAATTGTATAGAATTCAATTTATTTTGATCCAAAAATATTAATCCATTTTAATATTTTATAAGGGAAAATAATAATAATAAATGACTGTGAGACACTCTGTGTGATATGTTGGCCACCCTAGGAGATAACTTGAGGTTTAGATAATATTTTTTTCTCATATAATTTAAAATATTATTCTTTGGTGGCTCAAGAAAGCAATATTTTTTTGACATCCTTATTAGGGATTCTAATTCATTTAAGATAGATAATCTTGGTTTTATATTTTAATTTTTCATTTTGGTTTCTTTTGTCTATTTATTTATTTTCTTAATTTTTATTATATAATGTCAGATTAATACCTGTTAATCATATAAATTATAAAAATCTAGTATATATAAAACAAATGGTATCATGCGAAATAAAATATTAGTAAAATAATTATATATATATATTTTTTATAATAAATATACTTTCCCATAATTTCAAGAATAAAGGATCAATATTTGATCCCAATACTAGGAATAAAAACAATATCAATTAAACCATTTTGAATGAGAAGAGATCCCATGTTATAAAAATGGGTTCCAAACACCATGTTCTAATAAAAACCAACAATTTTCATTGATAAACAATTATAATAAACTATATAGGGGTAACAAGATAAACTCTTGGATGATAGACTATAATATTTATCGACACAAGTTGAATACATTTTCCCAACAACATATGAAATCTTAATGTTTTTTTTGAGAAATAAGAACCAATAGAGGATGAAGACGTTTTTACTCTATCCTTTTATATTATAAAGGTGTAGGATAAGCCTAAATATTTTAATTCATTAAATAATTTTATAATAAATGATCTACCTAAAAAATTAAATGTATAGAAAATTTTATTAGTCATGGAATTTGAAGAAGACTAAATAGATTTCAATGAGTACTAGGGAATTTTATAATAAGAAGATATGAAAAATGGTCCTCCCTAAATTTAAATTGAAAACAAATATCATTCCCTATATACACTAGAGTATGATAAAGGAAAGTATAAAATAGAGGGGGTTTGTTTTATATAATGTTTGAAAAATTCATTGTATATTATTACCAAAAGTTGTTTCATAGAGGTTTTATATAATTTAAAATAGATTTCAACTAATATAATTAAGGAATATAACCCATCACTGAATTCATTTTATTTTAATTTTTTTTCAAAAATAATTAAAAACAATGTCTCTCCTTGTTTAAGTTGTAGATTAAATACATTTTAATCTTCTTCAGGATGATTTGGATTTTGAAAAAGTGGCAAGTGAATCATACATTAAAGAAAAAATAGTACTAATCCCCAAGGTATATAAAGAATTTTGTAAATATATGGAATATAATAACAAAATTACTTCTCATAAATAAGTTGATAAATCAATTCTTAAGATCTATAATCCACTCTAGAAGGGTAGTACATTCACTCCTACATAAGATGAGGAGGCTCATTAAATCATCCAAAACCCAAAAGATTATATTTTTATCACTGTATAATATATTTTCACACGTCAACCAATACAACAAAGTCTTCTAAAGATAATTTAAATTAGAGAACTAGAGTTTACAAGGATATATAGGTTGAAATAAAATAAACCATATCATCATTGAGATTTTGAATATACAATAAATTATTTAATTGTAGATAGTAACAATGTAGCAGTACATGAGGTGATACACAACATTTTCATTATTTCTGAAATGTTTTATTTTTTATATTTTCATTTTTTTAAAATAAAATTAATATGTAGTTTTTACCTATGGGCCAGTATATTTTATCTAGGGTAGATGATTTATCTTTCACCTTGTCCATTATGAAAAAATGTATCATGTTGCATCTCTCATTCCCACCTTTTTAATGTTATCCAAGTTAAATATATTAAAACTACCATGATCATATGTGAGTTACAATGAAGATAGAAACAAAAATTTGTTATTGTGGGGATAATATACTATTAAGTGTTTTATTATTATTATTTTTATATTTATTTCAAAACTATGAAAATATAATGACCATAAAAGCTACCCATTTTAGTTAGGATTCCTTTATATTATATGGAACATTATAAATTTTAAACTATAATTTTTATGATTATTAATATATTTATAATCTTATAATTTCAATTCCTTGAATTTTATATCAATTGTATAGATATTTATATTTATACAATGTAATAACAATCCAATATTTAAACTCTCATTCTTGATAGACATAATAAAATACTTCAATATATTATTTTTAAAAAAATATTTTCTAATATTTAAGGGACATATAGATGCTATCAATTTACATGAATATTTTTTTCAAATATATAAGAGTTATGTTCATTGATATGATTGAGGCCAATTTTTTAAATCCCCTGTAATTCAATTGAAAAAATATTTTAATTAATACCATATAATAATCCCTTAAAAATGATGAATAATAATATGGGTATGAAATATTACCAACAAATATTTCTATTCCTATCATTCTCTAAGTGTATTACATGAATATGATTTATCCAAGATCATTGGTAAAAGGAATATTTTAAGGAATATTATAAATGGAAATGCTTTATATGGAGAGAATGTGGTGGGTTTTACATTGGTTATGGGATGTTTTATGAGTACCGATATCTTTTATATAATTTATTATAAAATTTATAACATATAGATACACATAATAACATCTGAAAGGATCAAGTGGCCTAGTGTATTTGTGTAATTAGGTGAATAATAAAATAATTTGAAAGAGAGATAAAATTGTATTACTTAAAAACTCCATAAAATGCGATTAAATTCCATTGAATTTCTAATACTACATGGGATAACCTAGGAACGTACATAAGAAAGTGGTGAGATATAAAGGTCAATAAAGGAAAAAAATTTCATAAAAATTTAAAGCATTAAATGTTATTAAAGGGGAATAACATGGTGAAATCGCAATATGGGAATCATTATCCTGAATACCAAACCATGATATAAGATGATAACATCAAGACAATATAGGAATGTTACAACAATATAAAACCTGACATCATAAGAATAATTGAAGGGTAAACACCAAGAAATATTAACATATCATTTTTATGATAACCTCCCAATCACCATGCATGGTATCTCATGTGATAAACATATTACCCTATTCATTGGAAGTCTTTTTAATTCTAGGCCCACCATCTCATTCATATCATGTATATGAATTTGTGTGCCACCAAGATAATACAACATAAGAACATATTTCATCCATTTTAATACAGCGATTAAGGAGTGTGTGATATATATATGGAAGTCCTGATTTTGTTAAGCACATTTATAACTATTTGAATACCCTTCAATTGAAGTAGGATTGTGTGTTCAAAAAAATAAAAATTGTCATGAGAAATCATGAGATTACTTTATCAACATAACAGGTATACATAAAGGTTAATTAAAAATATTAATAATATTGAAAGGTGGTATATAATTATATAGGAATCATAAGGGTAGGAATTTAATTTCTAAAAACAAGATAAAATATAAAAAATTACAAATCAAAATTCTATGTGTAAATAAAGTACTTGAATAAAGATAAAGAGGAAGGGAATCCCTTACTTGAAAGGTTGCATCTAAAAGCATATTAAGCGCTTCTTATGATATTGGGAACACATTTGGAGAGATTTATAGAGATATAGAGAGAAAACATTCATGATTTAAGGACTTTAAAACAAGAGGAAAATTATTTTGGGTTGGAATTTATAAAAAATATTGTGGAGAATGCTTTATTAATTGATAAAACATTTGATTTTCACTCTAATTTAAATATAATCAAAACCCCAAAACATACCATGTATTTTCCGATGGGTTATATAAAATATGATTGGTTAACTATGTTTAATTATGTTATCTACTAAACTAATTAAAATAAAACCCCTGATGATGTGGAAGTGACTCATATTCATTAAGAAATTTTAAACAATAAAATAAAATATTGTTTTTTGATGATTAATTATAGGTTTGTAAACTTAATAAATAAAATTAAAAATAACATTAGGTTAACCAGAAAGCCTATTTTTGGTCATGTATTAATTTTTTAGTATTAAATACATCACTTTTGGGAAATTATCATGTCATAATACATACTATATGTTTATACAGTATTTAATTTTTACCAAAAAATACGACAGTCTCAATTTTTTTTGAAAAAATGACCATTGGAAAATTTTAACATTTTCATTTGAAAAATGATATTATTTTTTAAAAAATAATTTCATAAATATTGGAATTTATAATTTTAAATAATTTTTTTAAAAAAAAATACTATTTTTTAAAACAAAAACAACATTTTGACCCTTATAAACATTACATGGGATATAATTAAATTTTACAATCATTTATATTCAAATAAAAAAAATCAAACCTGAATATTTCATTGAAATAAAGTTCTATTAAATTTTATTGAAAATATCAGAAAGTTTGTTTCAATTGAAACTGTATATATTCCAAAAATATACATTTTTTCTCTGTATAAAAATTAAATTTTATTTAAACCCATTATATAATCATGTATATGTATAATAATAATTTAAAGGGATAAATTATATCATTATTTTATTTTTTATGTTATTTTTATGACTATATTACTTATTAATCCATTTATTCATTGGGAATGGAATTTCCTTTATAAAATTCTGGTTCATTAAAATTGTGGTTATAAGTTAATTAATCATTATAATACTATGATATAATTTTTCTAAAAAATAAAAATATTAAATTGAATTTCTTTATAGAAAAAATTTAAAAGAATATAAATACAAAATAATCAAAAAATTATTAAAATTAGACAATATATAGGAAAAAACACTCTTATTCGTTATCAGGACTTTATAACCATCAAAGTTAAAATGAGTACAAATTTGGTTGGGTGGTCAATTTTTAGGGAGATCTATGAGGATTTTTATTACTATCTAATTATATATCATGTAAAATGATTTAGATTTTATCCACATCATTCAATCCTTTAAATGTTGAAATCATTACCAATAAAACTTTTATATCAAAACCATTATGCATAAGTCCTCATGCAAAGTGTTTAATTTTTATTGAATTCTATATAACTTATAAAAATGGAAAGCCTATGGTAGAATTCATGTGATTAAGGATTGAGCGTAACTACACATACTTGAACCCTGAGTTGGGATATAAAATTTCTAGTAATTTAATTCATTAATGAGCATGAATAATAATATAATGATAAAATATGTAAATAAAGGGGAAGATAGATAATCGATTAAAACATATAAAAATAATTATAATTCTCTTAATTGATAAACTAGTGTAGTTATATCAGTTTTAGATTGTTTATTTGAATTTATCAAGGTAAAAGTTTCACATTAAATACATATATTATATTTTTATGGTATTGAGAAGGTTATATATGGGTGGATCAATAGAATTGATATTTAAAAAATTTTACACTCTTATCAAATTAAATTTTTGATGTTATTTATATTGATATTTTTTTTAATTGTTTGATTAGAAGAATAATATTGAAATAAGTTTTACTAACATTTTCAATAATTTCACTATAAACATAAACATGTATATTATAATATAAAAAATAATATATTATTTTATAGATTATGAGAACATAAATCTAACAAAAACTAGATCATAAAATATAATATATAGATTATAAATTATGAAAAAGATAATTTGTTATATCATCTCTAACTTTTAATGTATTTAATATCAGATTTATAGTTCTAAAATTTTATTTTCCAATCCTAAGAAAAAGTCTAATCCAAAAACATATGTTTTCATGTACTAGTAGGAGATAGTTTTGTGAAACTATGATCAAAGTTATAAATAAATAATCTCTCACTATAAATTTCTCTATAATTATTATGAATTATAGTTTTTTATAGAAGATAAAAGCGATGATCGACCCATGTGTAATCAAATATTAATATTTGAATTTTTTTTGGATTAACACAATTTACTATTTGTTATTAAAGTAATTTCAAAAAATAAATAGAATAATAATATTTTTTCATTATTTTAATCATTTAATTTATTCAGGGATTATGCATAGAGCTGAAAAAAAACTATAATAAAGAAACTAATTCAAAGAGAATTTGAGGATATATAAATTTAAAGAGGTCAACTGTAGGAAACATATATTATTTGTTTTTTATAATTTTATTTGATTTTGTGTAGGTTAATGATAATTTATTTGATTTACCTATTGGGATTGTGTTGTAATCTATTGATCAACTACCACCAATTATTAAGAACTAGAGTGTTAATTATCCTTTCCTCCCATCTGATGACATCTTTTTTTGGAACCGTATTAGTTTGGAGTTCTTAATTAAAAACTCTGTAAATTTTTTTTAGAAGAATTAATAACTAATTTTGTTGGGGAATATTTATTAATAATCCTATATACATATTTATTTTTAATATGTAATCTAGAAAATCATTCATCGTAAACTTCCTACTGAGTTATTCCCTAAAAGAATTTGATATCATTAGAAAAACCACCTATAACATCTGAGAGATAACTAAGGGGGGAGTGAATTAGTAATGTATAATAATTTTATATTTTTCAATTTTAATAAACATAATAACCTATTGGAATTATATGATAAAATTTTTATATACAAAAATGTGCACACATAATAAGTTAAATAGAATATTTATAAGTTTCACTACTCAACACGAGTAGTTAAACCTATGAATGATCTAAGAACAAATAATAACAAATATTGCACTACAATCATCCTATGTATTATTTATATAAGGGAATATCGATGAACTTAAATTAAACTATAGTCTCCTGATAGTGAGTGTGAATCTTATATAGTTAAAATTGAAAATATGGTTCTTTAATAATAAGAGAGTCCTACACCAATGTATAATTAAATCATGTCTTTAATTTGTTGCATATTTATTCTAAACTTGGACTATCACAATTCTATTCAACTTTCTCTTACATTTAATGAACAATAATGAATAAGAACTACTACTCCTCTCTCATTGACACTGATGATGTTGAATTATTTTGTGTATCAGTTATTCCCAAATTTGTTTGACACATTTAGTCTTATTTATTTTTCCTTTTAAATTCATTGAAGATTGATGGATATTATTTCCATTAATAAATTATAGAAATATCACTAGTTTTGGACACCTTTATAATTTGAGTCAACTTCTACCAAATAATTCTCTATCAACTAAGATTCAATAAATTTTAAATAATTTAAATTGAAATTCCATCTATGAATTGACCATAAAATTATCCTCAATCTCTTAAAAAACATCAATTAATTTTTCTTTTTGAAACATAAAAAATACACTATAGTTATTATCTTCATATCAACCTCCACGTATTCATGGAATCATTTAACATATAACATGAAACAACCCTTTACATCATGGAATACTGGAATACTCGCATTAATAAAAATACTTCATGATTTTGATATAATTCCTTGATGACAGGTTCACAAAAAATATCCTCATTTAAATATTTATTCAGAATATAAAAATATGGGAAACTAATATTTTCATATTTTATAGAAAATTTCATTAATTACTTGACACTAATGAAGTAATATGGTGGATATTATGAATTCAAGAATCTAATCTTCAAAATTAGCGAAATAATCTTCTAAAGTAGAAATAAATTCTTCTAATGAAATGGATGAATCGTCCAAACATATTACTAACTCATCCAAATTTTCCATTTACTATTGTGAAATCTAAAATTACCACTTTAAGTTCATGGAATGACTCTTATAATGACTTTTTACTATTTTGAAGTTAGTAGTCACTCTTACAATGTCTCTGATGACTCTTTTGAAGTCTTGGAGTTAATCTTATGATGCACTACAAAACTCTTATATTGTTATGAAATTTTAATATTTATAACATCAAATACACTAAAAATAGACTTATGAATTTTTGAGTTCAATGAAAAATGTTAGCTTCCAATTAGAAAATTTATGAATTCTTTAAAACACCACTAGAATTAATCTAAACTCCAATATATCAACTAAAAGAATCCTTAAAAATACATTAATCCTTAAAATCACATATTCCCTTTATTTTTTATGATTCTGAATAAGATTTATGGATTGATAAAAATAACACAATAAATATATCCATTTTAACACTTCACTTTACAACATATAAATCATAAGCTAAACTAGATTTCCAAGTTCTCAACACTTTCCACGCATCTCATGAGGCTAGGAATTCCCCCTTAGGATTTTTTGGACACAAGGAACCCAAGTAAATTTCAAACTTCTACCAAATTATCAATAAATCAAGATAAAAAAAATTCTAATTGAACATGAGTGAATTAATTATATGAAATAAAAAAAATAAAAATATTACATTATCAACCATAGAAATAGTGATTTATATTCATATTTTTATAAAACCTCTACAACCCCTAATTCCACTTGATACCTCCTTTGACAACACCTCAGATATAGAAATATAATAAAATCTTCTTCCACTTTTCAACAATAAAAATTTAATTCATTAAACTATTAAGAAATAAATTCATGAATAGAGGCTCATAAAAATTGTTAAAATAGTTTATAAAGATCTTATACTACATCAAAAACACATACCAAATACTAGAATCATAGCTTACCCCATTAACAAAATCAACATAAATATATATTCCCCATTGACTAGAGAAACACATACCCTTCTAATGTCCCTTTATATTGTTTAACCTGACCATGTGAACATATTAAGTAATAAACCATTAATGAATTTTTGTTTCCTTTTTCTTACCATCTGAGAAAAATATCTAAATAACAAATGAGATAGGGGATATAATCCTTATTCCTTATTCTTAGGAGAAGAGAGGTTGGACTCCTATCTTCAAAATTAACCTCTAAAATGAATCATTTGATAATGGTTTGGTGAAAACATATTTTATTTTCTATATAAAAGAAAAAAAAATTAAATTCATTTATATCCATAGGCACTTCAGTGAAGTAATATTTAATCTCAATGTGTTTAGACCTTGAATTCCACATACAATTATTTGAAAAATTATGTGTACTTCAATTATAATAGACTAAAAGAAGTGGTAGATTCATATTCACCATGAGATCATCTAACTAGTACTTCATTCACATCATTTGAGTTGTTTGGTGTGTTATATGCACACATTCTACGTCAATAATTTCCCAGGTTACATAAATTTTCTTCTTTATATGCTCACATACAAACTTTTCACCTTGAATAAAAAATATACTAGATGTTGATCTTTGATCATTCACATTGCTTTCCTAATCTGTATATGTGTATCTGAATAGATCAAACCTTCTCTTATTTTCACTGTTCAAGAAAAAATTGTTGTTCCATTTATATATTTGATAATTCTATTCCTAGTCATCACATGAGATATTTTTAATACACTTTAAAACCTTGAACAAAGTGTAATAGCTTATAAAATATATGACCATGCATTTTCAAGTAAAATAATATCCTAATAATCTTCTAAAATTATTTTGGATGAACTTATTATCTATAAAATCCCAATGGAAACATGGTTCCCATTGAGATAGGTATAGAAACCAAAATTGAATTCTTCTTTGTTGACAAATTTAAATGCTCATGATCTCACTTCTATTGAGATAGAATTATGTTATAATCTTTTTGAGAAATTTGTTAATTGAGAAAGTGTATAATTTCCCCAAGAATATAAATTCTAAATAACTTATTCATTGATATATAAATTTTATCACTAGAACCTTATTTGTTTATAGATATTGTTATATCATGTTCATAAATAATGACAATGATTGAAACCCTATTTTTTAATTAATAATGAGATTATTGTGTACTATGCATCTAATGAATTTTAAATTATTTAAATTGGAATATAGCTTGGAAAAAATACTATTGATAATTTTTATAACCCATATAGAGATTTTCTAACCAAAAAATATAAGCATGCTCTTTTCCCATTAAGAATACCTCATATTTATTAGTGTAAATACCTATTCTAGCTCTCCGTTGATGATGATAGAGTTGAAATCCTTTTTTATATATTTTATTTACTTATTAATGTATTAATAAAAAATATTATAATTGTTTCTTATATAGAAATTAGGTAAACATTATCATCAATATAATTACCTTCAATATAAAAATACACTTCAAACCCACGTATTGCATTATTTCTCAAAACATCACCTCTTTCATTAAACATGGTTTGAAACAACCATTTTACTCCAAACACATTCTAATCTTAAGGATTCAATATTGGCTACTAAGTGTTATTATTCTCTACATTTTCTAATTATTTAGTCATATAATCAAACCACTCTTTATTCTAAAAATAATCATCCATATCTCTTGGTTAAACTTGAGTAAGAAGTGAGGTACAAAGAAATTCCATCAATGTTATCTAGGTTTTGAACTTTTATACCTTGATATAGAATGTTTTTTATACCTCCACTTTTCATATCAACCTTGTGTGGGAGGAAAAAGATTTATTCACATCACAAAATATGTTTGAATCATCATCATTATTCTGTATAGGATTTTAATATTTACCTCTTTCTAAAACTTCATCCTATTATTTATCCAAAAACATTTCATCTTCATCACATATGATTGTTTCTACATCATGTATATATATTAATAGAACTATCAATCACTTATAAATAAATTTTAATGATAATTGAAATATTTTTTTTGTAAGACATATTTCCTTATCTATTTTTAGGTAACCAAGAAATATGTTATCAAAACTTAATTTATCAAACATCCAAATAATTATAAATTGGTATTTGATAATACAGAGGATTCCAAACACCCTTAAGTACTTCAAACATGGGGTATTCTAATAATAAATATTTCATATAAACCTCTTAAAACATGTTTTATATAAGAATTGATTTTTAAAATATACATAGAAGTGTAAATATCTGAAAATATGGTTTGATCCATCTCCACCAAGCTTCTATTATTCCATTTAGTCACACCATTTTGTTGTCATGTGTACAATATATTATGTTTATAGAAAATTCTATGATTATCAATGTAAAATTAAAATATTATATTATTGTACCCTACACTAGTATCTATCTACATATTCTTTAAGGAGTATCCAACCTATTTTTCCTCAATACTATAAAAATTACTAATCATATTAAGAGACTCTCATTTATGTCTCAAAATCATAATCCAAGTAATGTGAGTGAATGAATAAATAACTGAAATAAAATACTTATCAACATTTTTTTGATTTCTCTCTCGTGATCTCAAATATTTCAAAATGAATAATCTCTAAGGGATGATATGTATGAACCTAAACTTCACATTGTAAACAATTTATAATCTTCCCCTTCTAATATGTGGAGAATATCTAGTTCCTTTAAATCGTCATCATAATAGCATCCCAAATACATTTTAATTGAGTAATATTTCTCTTATTATTTCTTACAAAAGAACCAATCCTTATATTAAATTGTTTTTTGTCTTATTTACTTAGATAACAAAAATTAGAAGTATCTCCCACTTCAAATAAGTTACCCTTGATTCAATGTACTCCTTTAAAAAGTCTATAATAATCATTTATTTTTACTATAAATACATATTTACCAAAAATTGCTTCATTCCTTTAATAAAAGAGATCACAAACACTTAATTGGTTATATTTCATCCTGTCAACATAAAATTTATTCATAGATTTCAGATTTTACTTTCCAATCTCAACAGTGAAAACTCCATTATCTTGGTTGATCAATCATTCCCAATGATTATTGAACCTCATTTTTAATATTCAAAATCTTTAACAATATTATGTATCTTATCATATGTAATGAAAATTAAATGTTAAATATCCATGAAAATTCCTCTTTTGAAACCATAATTAAAAATTCTTAAATAATTCCATTTTCTATAACTGTATCCTTCTTCTTTTGAGATAACTTAGTATTAGAGTTCCCAGTCTTTCAAGATGGTAGCATGTTGAGGTAAACACAATAATAGGGATCAGGATGGTCACATATCCAACAAATTTCATTAAAATATGGAAATCTATTCTAAGCCTTTAGTATATAATTTTCTATTTTCCACTGAATATTTATTATTTGAGTATGCTGACTCCCCCTAAAATTATGCAACCCAAATAATCTATACTCAATATAATATTTATAGTTAAACTAATAAATTTTTATAAATTCCAAAATCCTCCACAATGAAAATAGTATCAATAAAAGGCATAACTTTTTCTATAAATTTTTTTAATCAGGAATTTTATAGTTTTCTTCATTTATTCTTAAAAAACATTTCTATTTAATTTTTTGAAGCACAATATTTTGATCCAATGGAATATTATTCTTATTCAATAGAGTTTTCTTCTCAATATTTATATAGTCACTATCTATATAAGTTTGTTGATTTTAGGTTTGGGTTGCTAGAATTTATATATTTTTGAGAGTCACTTATTTTGTCCACGAAAATTATTTTCATATTATCAAAATATTAATCAATAATTTCAATAATAATTAATTCTTGTGAGGGTGGTTTTTTTGTATCACCAAAACTAATATTATTTTTTTACAATCCCTAACTTGTTAAATAGAATCATTAAAATAAAATCAATATTTTCTTATCTCATCTTCTGCATTTAATAATTTATATTGTATAAGATCAATATCCTTCTCTTTATCCTTCATTTTATTTTTTATATTGATGTTGAAAGTCATCCCACTAAACTATTTAGATTATAAAACTCTTTTAGGAATTCTATTTTTTATTTTGCATCATAAAATTACTTTTTTTCGTATGTCAATATTCTTCCATGAACATTTTGTTCTCCATGTCATGATTTTAAATCCTTGAGATATATTATTGGAAATGTATATTCAGTATATACTCTATCGGTGTTTGTTATTCAAAAATTTCAGAATTGATAGTTTTAATACCAGGTAGAGATTCATTATTTACCTTATAAATTATTGGATTCTCATGATCTTTGTTATTAGAAGTCTCATCTTCCTTTTCATCTTCATCTTCATCAATTTCTTCAAACTATGATAATAAGATTATATTTTTATATTTATATAACTTATTAACCTTCACTTTATAAATTTATTTTAACTTTTCTACCACATTCTTGAAAGATCATCTGATTCATATACCTTCCTCATAATTGGATTCTTCTTCATTCAATATTAGACAATTTTCATTAAAGAGTCCAATAGAACAAAACATAATGAAATTTAGTGTAAGCTTCCCTTTTTTACATTCAAGTAAAAATTATTATACTTCTTGGAAAAATAAATATACATTTATCAAACAATAAATCCACATATTCTTTTAGGTTATAATATTTAAATTCATTATCTTTAACTTCTTATTTCACTTTTTACAACATTGATGCTCTAAATGAAATTTATTTCTCTCCTTACCCTTAATTTTGGAATCACTATCTCTACTCATCTCAAAAATCATGAAAATAAAATGAAAGTCATCTAAAGGAATTTTTTTGGATCCTCATATCATGGGATAGAACTTTAGGATTAAATTTTTCAGGAAATAGTTTTAGTATCTTCTCAACAATAGTTGAATCCTCTAATTTTTCATCAAAATGAATATATATAATCATAACCACATTTATCATTTTAAATAATTTATCTAAATATTAATTACATTTAACATTCATATATTTATATTCTAATATATTAATTTAAATTAAGTCTATCTTTTCTTTGGTATTCACTTTATTTATATTTGTGGGTTTATCCTGTGGGTACCAATGGCGCAAAAAAACCATGTGAAATGAGGATAATAGAATTTTCATGTTTTGAATGATTTTTTATGTCATATTTAGAATAACCACACCCATTTATCAACATATGTCTCTCTTATTATTTAATTAATTAGGAAAATTTATGAATGAAACTATTAATCAAAAGAAAAATTAAAACTCAGTCGATTTTGATTTAAAATTCCTTCTGCGTACTGTCGTAGATCCTCGCTTTAAGGAACTAAAGTCAAAACCAACTAGTTTATACATGCATTCACTAGAATATTTTCAACCATAATAATTAATTCTACAGGTTCTATCATGGCAGAACTAAGGGGGTTAATACACTCTTATAATCACATAACATTGCTACTTCAATCGGGAAAACTGGTCCTTGATTAGGGTGCTCCAAACACTCTTGTCCCTCCTTAAAACATTAGATAGATCTTGAGTAGAGTGATAATTGAAATTTCAGAATATTTCTATTGAATTTTATGTATGTTAATTTATATTGGATGGTTTAATTTTTAAAATCTTAACTTTGTACCTTCAATAAATTTAAACTTTTATGTTAAAAAAAATTCAATACTTAGCCTGAATGGCCCAAAGGCCTGTATTTTTATTGATTTTTGATAACCCCCCATTCAAGGGATGAGGGAGAACCCTTAAAAGTCCTGTAGGCTCAATATATCACATGTCTCGTAGGCTTAGGAGATTACATGACCCAAAGGTCTTAGGGAATTCAACCAGACTATCTACAAGAAATTGCCTCTCCCCCGAAAAATGAATCATGATAGTTGATCTCCACCTTCACAAGGCCATCTGGCTAGGATTCCCATGCAAGAAAAGGTTGGTCCTGATGGAATAGCCATACCCTCTCATTCTGACAAATCCATTTGGTTCTACTTTGGTAAGTGCACCTATTCTGAATCCTCTTCTGGGGTTGCTCCTTTTTTTGTAGAGTCTATCTGGGGAAACTGTAGGTGGACTGAAAGCCCTACTTATAAGGCCCCAATCTTAAACCTTACTTAATCATGAGTTATTAAAAGATAACACGTTGAGGATCTTTTCAAGTTTAGATTTTTAGAGAATTAGATCATAAAACTTGCATTACATTCCATATTTAAACAAAGTGGTTACATAAAAAATAGTATTCATTTTTCCCATCAATGGAAACATATTTAAAAATAAAGCATGGATTCTATCTTTAATCTTCCTTGACACTATCATCATATCATGTTCCTTTCCCTTGACCTGTGAAAAACATTTCAAAAAAAATTTAGGATGAGCATAAAAAGCTCAGTAAGGGTTATAAAAATATGGAAAAGAAACATGAGTTCATATATACATAAGAATGAAATCATACTATTACCCATAAAACATAGGCACTTTAACATACCTCATCTAATCATGAATAAATCAAAGAAATCATAAGACATAAAAGGTAACTTGAGGCATTCATAACATTCTTACGTAGGGAGTAACCCTCTTGGTTACGTTTGGAATACCCACCACAGTATATTCCCTAAATCTCTTCGGAGAAACCTTAACGTTTCACTCTTTCGCGTTACCCAATGCATTGGAGAGCTATATCGGGCTCACCTTCCCTTAGTTTATCACAGAACCACCCGTCTTTATAAAAATTCCCAAGAACCATAAAATAATTGTATCACATAAAACATACATAAAGGAAACATAACATTTCCACATTTCAATCACAGGATATAAATAACACAGTGATATAATAAAAACATTATCAAAACCATTTTAAATACCAAAATAAAAGAAAAATAAAACATGGTATTTTTTTTTTTTAAAAACGTTATGACTTGTAGAGAAATCTGAAACTCAAATAATGGTCACGACAGCGGAGAAGTCATTGTCACCACATACGTACGACAAAAACATTCCCTTTTGTCATTTAGTAAAACTCTTCGTATAAAAAATATTCCTTTTGGAAAAATGTAAAAGTAAAAGGGGTTTATACACCATATAAAAGAATGTTCTGTATAAAACAAAATACGCCTCAATGAATGGAAATTGAGACGAAGTCCCTTACAAAGACGGTATCCTTGGATTAAGGATAAATCAATTACATAATTATGTGTGAAAAACTAATACCCCAAATATAAGTGGATATTAAGTGTAAAACAACCAGAGGTTATTGACACATATTCATAGAACGACATATTCAAGGAGTATAAGATTATCCCAAAGAATCAAAATTGGGTTAAGAAGTTCCCTTGCAAAAATTTGACAGCCTAACGGCATCACTAAAAAATTCAGAAAATGAGTTGAGGAGAGATAAAACGGGTATCTCATCACTTGGACATAAAATTTAAATCAATAAAGATATAGAAGAATATATCCCAACATAATATTATGTGAATTAAAATACATAACAAAAGAAGTCTTTTAAAAAGCGGAGGGTGAAAGGTTCCCTTACCGACATGGGTATCTTTCTAAATATACACCCCGTGAATGAAGGACAATGAAACATTGATGTAAATAATCATATATGAAAGTATATTACACAATGATAAAAATAATGGGCAGTACATACACCAGTAAAAGGAAATTGTGGAAAATGTAGCATAAATCTCACGGGAATAAATGTGAGATGAAAAATCCCTTACGAAAACTCGGCAGCCTAACGGCGCCACTTAAAACTTAAAAAATGGATTGATGAGATCAAATAGGGTCTCTAATCATATTAACATAAGGTTTACAACAAGAGGAATATAAAATAACATCCCCCAACATAACAAATAGGAGCTTAAAACAAGTGACACAAAGTAGAGTACTTAAAAAGAAAGAGAGAGGTTATATCTCTTACGAAAATTTGGCAGCCTAACGTCGCCACTCAAAACATCCAATATGGATTGATGAGAGAAAATAGGGTCTCTCATCATATGAAAATAAAATGTATAGTAGGAGTAATATAAAATAACATCCCAATCATAAGAAATATGAGCTTAAAAGGAATGACTTAAAAGATTGTACTTAAAAATAAAAAGAGGGGTAGGATCCCTTACCTCGGGTCCGACTTGACTTGATCGTTCTTTAATCTTATGAATAATAAACATGAGTTAATTTATACTTCCTTAAGAACCTTTTTCAATTTCATTATTACTTTTACATCACTTATTACCATGTCATGACCACTATGTTATTATTTAAGCTAATAACGGTCGTTTTAACGATCATCGGTACTTGAGTCAAAAATAAACTCTTTATAATTACAAGTTGTTCATGTGGTAAAATAACCATTATATCTAGAATTTTATTCATGATGTAGATATCATATATATCATATATATCCAGTATATTCATGCATTTAAAATATTTCATAACATTTAGAGTTAAGAAATGAAATGCACCATTCATGGAGACGGTAAGCCGTACGTACGCATAAACGCTACTTCCATTTCTATTTCATATTTAATGGTATTAAAACATAATGATACATAATAGTATTTTAATTCCTGTATGGTATCATATATAATATCATTAAATATATCCTTTATGCGCGCCACATATGGTATTAATGAATGAAATCACTTTGAGGGGGCGGTAGTCCGCAATTCCTAAAATGAAGATATAGCGTATACCCATAATGGAAGCCATAAAGGTATTCCATAAATGAAAAATACAGAAGCTTAAGGAAAAAATAAACATATTATATATCATATATAAATATAGTTACATTTTAATGGCCACCATGAAATGTGTTAAGAGAATATTGAATAATCATCGTTTCGTGAGGCAGTAATTCACCATCCACAGAAACAGTATGTTCTTTAACCATTATACAAAGGTGTGTGTAAGTGTAGCTAGAATACATAACATAAAAACATCCTAGTATATTGAATATACTGGTGTTGTTACAAATTAATGGAATAAAAAGAGTTTAGGGGGGTGGAGAAGCAAAATAAAACAAAAGGACTCAAGTGAAGACATTACCTTAAAATCGGGTAACTTCCTTTGGTTTGAGCTGAAAGGCTTCCTTGGGAAGACTTATGACCACAGTGAGGCTACTAAGAGATATAGAGGGATGTGGAGAGACAAAATTGGCAGGGGTTGGCCGAGCCAAAGGCTTTGGAAGTGTGGTTAAGGAGGTAGAGGCGGGGGCCTTTTATAAGAGGAGAGGAGGGGCACTCTTGAAAAGCAAAGAAATGTTACTTTATTTTAGAATGAGTTTCGGATTTTAATGGCCCCACATTGATGTGTTTCAAGGATAAGGTGATAAGGGTTCTAAATCAACCCATCCAATAGGTTTTGGATAGGTTTAGGTCTTAGAATTTACATTATCATTCCATTTTATTTAAATCGTTAAAAAATGAGGTCATCGCTGCATCATCATGATGTCATAAATAATTTAATTTATTTAATGTCTAAAAATTATAAAAAAAATACTATGATGTAGAAATCGTTTTAGCTTTCCAATGACTATTTATAGTCAAAATTATGACATGTATAACCCCGAGTAAAAATTGTTTTAGTTAAATAACTCATGTTTGCGACATTTTAATTTTAACATTAAATAAAAAGGTATTTATGTCATTTTCCAACCAAAGTGGCTCGATGGGGTCCCCAAGTTGACCCATGGATTGTCTTGGTCGTCCATGAATCTTCCAATGAGGGTATGACATGTTTCTAGGTCATTTCATATTATTAAAACATTATTTTTACCTCAAACTACACTAATTACCTCTAATCGCGATTAAAAACATAATAAGTTACTATTCACCAAAAAATTATTTTAATCCCATTGAACCACATTTTACTTCTTAATGAAAACCATGTATGTCGGATTTTTGAAATTCAAAACACAAAGGTGGAAAAATTTCATTTAAATGGAAAATCAGTTTTTATAAGTACCCCTTAGTGGTTTCAATATTAATCAAAAAATTGAAGTTTTTCAGAAAATTACCAAAAATTCACCCTAAGCTATATTTGATATTCCAAATTCAAAAATGATGTCTATTTTAAAAAATTCATACCATATAAGTTACATTAATTAATTTAATAATTAATTCCCGCTGTCAGAACAAATAGCGTGTTTTTATGAAACTATATATATATCAAAAGATTGACACTAGTTTAAGTCAAATTTCAAAGTGAAATTAATTCCAATGACCACTATTTGATTAAATAGTAAAAATATGTTCTAATTTCACTTTAAAAACCATTCAAAAGATAACCTAATAATATAAATAAATTAGATTAAAGAGAGGTTTTGAATTAAAATACATTATTTTTCACTATTCATTAAAAATTGAACTTTTTTGGAAAAATACCAAAAATTTACACAAAGTAAATTTTGATGTCCCGATTCTAAAGGAAAATTTTATTTTTTCAAATATAACACATAAAATTGTCAAAAAGTGGATTTAAAAGAGGTTCTCCATCAAAAGGCAGTTAATCGACCTTTTAAAGAATATTAGAATGTTTACGCTTAAAATTGGATTCATTCGCATTTTTAATCCTCTAACATTTATTGTAAAAATTAAAATTATTTGAAAAACATATATAATAATTTTTTAGTTAGTTATATTCATTCTCACCATCACAACAGCTAGGTGTTAACTACCATTTAAAATAATATTATTTTATTATTAGAGTGCAACGTAAAAACCTGTTGTTTCATGTTGGGTATGCCATCGAGCATAGAGTCCCCTTTAAATTTATATTAATATTTTATAAACAAATATGGATAAATGTGAAAATTTCATACTCTTTATTTACCAGGGGTGTTACATCCTTCCCCCCTTTTGGTAATTGCGTCCTCGCAATTTTAAAATTGGGCTTGGAAACATCATTGAAAATCCCACATCAGAACAAGAGTTAGTAAAACAATCACTTTAAAATAAAGAAAGATAAGTACAAAGGTCCCCCAAGTTAACCCATAATAGGATTCCAAGTATGAAAATATGGACATGGAGGAAAAAACAAAGGGTCATGTTCTGATGGAGAGTGATAGTAAACATGTCTAGGAGAAAGTTAACCATAAGAAAATCACCAACTTGTGATGGGTTAAACGGTATTTGATTCCCCAGTAGGAAACGTTAACAGACAACATTTTTGTTTTAAGTTACTTTTCATTGAGGAATTTTTTTTGAGATTAACTAAATCATAATGAAACATACCTACTTGTCATGTAGACTTTAAACATTTACTATATTCCTTAATCAAACTCATATTTTCTCCAAATGATGAGTATTTAGGAAGACTTGTTCGCATTAAGAGTACTATAATCAATTTCTATAGAATCACCTAATCCACAAAAGAGAACTATATACTTCCCATGTCTTTAGACTCTATCCAAAACCAAAACCAAAAAGGTTAGTACAAGATCAGATAATCCAGAAAAGGATAACCCTTTATAAAAAGAAAATCTATTCTTAATCTCCAAAATTTGTCCTACAAAACCCAATGTTCAACGAGGACCATTCGATAAAAAATTTGTCCATAAAATTCATCAAAGTAAACCAAACTAAGATTGAAACCCAAATATTTTAAGGATTTAGTCACATAGTCCTCCAAGTTAAATTGTAACATTTATCTCCAAACAACATCAGTTGCTCCTAAAGTCTTGTATTGAAAAGTAATTAACCTAATCACATATCCTCCATGATAGGTTAATAAATTTCATAAGTAACCCAAAATAAACTTACTCGTAATTTATAAAGTCACCTAACTAAAAATAATAAGTCATACTAACCAGGGACTTCACGAAGTCTAGTGGTAGGCAATAAATACCAGTTGCACTTTGGTTGTGGGTTCAATTCCCGCAGCTTTGTCCGACACAACGGGTTGTCACACGGTCTGCGTGTTGTCCTTTTTCCAAACTATATAATTCTCAAATCATTCCCCAAAAAGAGATAAAATCATCAAAAATAACCATAACATAATTTAACCTCAATTTTATCTCATGCCTTTCACTTCCATCATAACATATAGTAACCCATAATTACCACAAAAGTAAGGATCATATAAACCCCAATGGTTCATTATAACTATTTCCACAAAAGAACAGATAACTATTCCTTGAATAAAATTTTCATATATTAAACATCAGGGTTACACATTCTATAAAAAGTCTTCAAATGTAACCCCATCATCAAAAGATACTTAATACTCTTAAGAATTTCACCATAACTCTTGATACCCTTATATGCTGACTTCTTACTCATTCAACATTATTCATGATCCATTAACCATTCCTTTCCAACTTATTCTGAAATACATATTTCCTACAAAAAAAATCATGAATCATATCCTAATATTACAAAATAGGAAAACAAAAGTTATGAAATAATCCATTCCTTTGATAGGTCATTGTCTGTTTCTTCATCCTCAATCAGAATGGCATTAGGTATTGGTAAACGAGTATTTGTATGATCTTGGTGATCCCATTCACGAAACTTCTTCATAGGATATGTGTTTGCTTAATGACCATGCACACTACATTTAAAACATTCAATTGATCCCTCAAAAAGAACTTCTTTCCCTTTCGTCGAGCCAACTGGATGCTTCCTTTTACAATGGAAGGTTATTGCTTTATGACCTTCATTTCCACATCTATAGCATATTTATGTCCCTTTGAAACATTTTCCTAGGTGTTTCTTTCCACATATTTGACACATAGGTTTTTGAACACACTTACCTTTATGATTGTTACCTGTAGTTCCGTAGGGATTTGTTTCTTGCATATATGATGCCTTAAAGAAATCACCAAGGTTTAGGTGGTAAATCGTGACTCCAGATAGTTGGTTGAGGATAAACACAAGAGTTCTCATTGAAGCTCCCATATCATTCAGTTGCTCGCTCAAAAAACTGTCACAGTTTCCTTCACATCCACTGTTACTTTGGTGCCTACTAGATCCAGCCATTTACTAAAACCAAAATGGTCAGTGTGAGTATATCAACAAAACCATCATGTACTAATGAGGAAGATAAACACTAAGATATACTTACTCACTCACTTTATCTAAAACTAGGACTCTTTCTGAAATCCTAACCATTATGGTAATGTCAATTATGCTTGAAGAATACCCTAACCTCTAAATTTATCTAAACCGACCTCTGATACCAACTATAAGGCCCCAGACTTAAACCTTACTTAATGTTGAGTTATTACCAGATTACACGTTGAGGATCTTTTCAGGTTTAGAGTTTTAGAGAATTAGATCATAAAACTTGCATTACATTCCACATTTAAACAAAGTGGTTACATAAAAGATAGTATTCATTTTTTACCACCAACGGAAACATATTTAAAAATAAATCATGGATTCTTTCTTGACACTTCCTTGACACTATCAACATATCATGTACCTTTCCCTTGACCTGTGAAAAACATTTCAAAAAAAAACTTGGGATGAGCATAAAAAGCTTAGTAAGGGTTATAAAAATATGGAAAAGAAACATGAGTTCATATATATATAAGAATGAAATCATACTATTACCCATAAAACATAGGAACATTAACATACCTCATCAAATCATGAATAAATCATAGAAATCATAAGACATAAAAGGTTACTTGAGGCATTCATAACATTCTTATGTAGGGAGTAACCCTCTTGGTTACGTTTGGAATACCCACCACAGTATATTCCCTAAATCTCTTCGGAGAAACATTAATGTTTCACTCCTTCACGTTACCCAATGCATTGGAGAGCTATATTGGGCTCACCTGCCCTTAGATTATCACGGAACCACCTGTCTTCATAACAATTCCCAAGAACCATAACATAATTTAATAACATAAAACATACATAAAGGAAACATAACATTTCCACATTTCAATCACAAGATATCAATAACACAGTGATATAATAAAAACATTATAAAAAACATTTTAAATACCAAAATAAAAGAAAAGTAAAACATGGTATTTATTTTTCTTTTAAAAAAAGGTATGGCTTGTAGAGGAAGCTGAAAATCAAATAATGGTCACGAAGGCGGAGAAGTCGTTGTCGCCGCATACGTACGAAAAAAACATTCCCTTTTGTCATTTTGTAAAACGCTTTGTATAAAAAAGATTCCTTTTGGATAAATTTAAAAGTAAAAGTGGTTTATACACCATTTAAAAGAAGGTTGTGTATAAAAAATATATTCCTCAATGAATAGAGATTGAGACGAAGTCCCTTACAAAGACGGTATCCTTGGAATAAGGATAAATCAATTACATAATTATGTGTGACAAACTAATACACCAAATATAAGTGGATACTAAGTGTAAAACAATCAGAGCTTATTCACACATATTCATAGAATGACATATTCAAGGAGTACAAGACAATCCCAAAGAAACAAAATTGGGTTAGGAAGTTCCCTTGCAAATATTTGACAGCCTAACGTCGTCACTACAAAATTCAGAAAATGAGTTGATGAGAGATAAGAAGGGTATCTCATCACTTGTACTTAAAATTTAAATCAATAAGTATATATAAGAACATATCCCAACATAATATTATGTGAATTAAAAGACATAACAAAAGAAGTCTTTTAAAAAGAGGAGGGTGAAAGGTTCCCTTACCGACATGGGTATCTTTCTAAATATACACCCCGTGAAAGAAGGACAATACAACATTGATGTAAATACTCATTAATGAAAGTATATTACAAAATGAGTAAAATAATGGGCAGTATATACACCAATCAAAGGAAATTTTGGCAAATGTAGCAAAAATCTCACGTGAATAAAAGTGAGATGAAAAATCCCTTACAAAAACTCGGCAGCCTAACGGCACCACTTAAAACATATAAAAATGGATTGATGAGATAAAATAGTGTCTCTAATCATATTAACATAAGGTTTACAGCAAGAGGAATATAAAATAAAATCCCCCAACATAACAAAGAGGAGCTTAAAATAAATTACATACATGAGAGTACTTAAAAAGAAAGAGAGAGGTTAGATCTCTTACGAAAATTCAGCAGCCTAACGGCGCCACTCAAAACTTCCAAAATGGATTGATGAGAGAAAATAGGGTCTCTCATCATATGAACATAAAAATTATAGGAGTAATATAAAAGAACATCCCAATCATAAGAAAGATTAGCTAAAAAGGAATGACATAAAAGAGTGTACTTAAAAAGAAAGAGAGGGGTAGGATCCCTTACCTCGGGTCCGACTTGACTCGATCGTTCTTTAATCTCCTGAATAATAAACTTGAGTTAATTTATACTTCCTTAAGAACATTTTTCAGGTTAATTATTCCTTTTATATCCCTTATTACCATGTCATGAACACTATGTTATTATTTAAGCTAATAACGGTCGTTTTAACGATCATTGGTACTTGAGTCAAAAATAAACTCTTTATAATTACAAGTTGTTCATGTGATAAAATATCCATTATATCCAGAATTTTATTCATGATGTAGATAAAATATATATCATATATATACAGTATATTAATGCATTTATAATATTACATAACATTTAGAGTTAATAAATGAAATGCACCGTTCATGGAGACGGTAAGCCGTACGTACGCATGAACGTTACTTCCACATCTATTTCATATTTAATGGAATTAAAACATAATGATACATAATATTATTTTAATTCCAGTATGTTATCATATATAATATCATTAAATATATCCTTTATGCATACCACATATGGTATTAACGAATCAAATCACTTTGAGGGGGTGGTTGTCCGCACTTCCTAAAATGAAGATATCACGTATACCCATAATGGAAGCCATAAAGGTATGCCATAAATGAAAAATACAGAAGCTTAAGAAAAATATAAAAATATTATATATCATTTATAAATATAGTTACATCTTAATGGCCACCATTAAAGGTGTTAAGAGAATATTGAACAATCATCGTTTCACGAGGCAGTAATTTTCCATCCACGGAAACCGTATGTTCTTTAACTATTAGACGAAGGTGTGTGTATGTGTAGCTCGGATAAATAACATAACAACATCCTAGTATATTGAAGATACTTTTTTTGTTACAAAATAAAGGAATAAAAAGAGTTTAGGGGGTGGAGAAGCAAAATAAAACAAAAGGACTCAAGTGAAGACATTACCTTAAAATTGGGTAACTTCCTTTGGTTTGAGCTCAAAGGTTTACATGGGAAGACTTATGAAAAAATTGAGGCTTCTAAGAGTTATAGAGGGATGTGGAGGGAAAAAATGGGTAGGGGTTGGCCGAGCCAAAGGCTTTGGAAGTGTGGGTAAGGAGGTAGAGGTGGGGGCCTTTTATAAGAGGAGAGGAGGGGCACTCTTGGAAAGTAAAGAAATGTTACTTTATATTAGAATGAGTTTCGGATTTTAATAGTCCCAAATTGACGTGTTTCAAGGATAAGGTGATAAGGGTTCTAAATACACCCATCCAATATGTTTTGGACATGTGTAGGTCTTAGATTTTACATTATCTTCCCATTTTATTTAAATCATTAAATAATGAGGTCCTCACTACATTATCATGATGTCATAAATAATTTAATTTATTTAATGTCTAAAAATTAAAAAAAATACTATGATTTATGTAATCATTTTGTATTTACAATAAATATTTATAGTAAAACATCTGACTTTTATAACCCCATGTAAAAATTGTTTTAGTTAAACATCTCATATTTGTGACATTTTAATTTTAACTTTAAATAAAAATGTATTTATGTCATTTTCCAACCAAAGTGGATCCATGGGGTCCCCAAGATGTCCCATGGACTGTCTTGGTCGGCCATTACTCATCCAATGAGGGTAGGACATGTGTATAGGTCATTTCATATTATTAAAACATTATTTTTACCTTAAACTACACTAATTACCTTTAATCGCGATTAAAAACATAATAAGTTACTATTCACCAAAACATTATTTTAATCCCATTGAACCACATTTTACTTTTAAATGGAAACCATGTATGTTGGATTTTTGAAATTCAAAACACAAAGGTGGAAAAATTTAATATAAATGGAAAATCAGTTTTTATAAGTACCACTTAGTGGTTTCACTATTCATCAAAAATTGATGTTTTTTAGAAAATTACCAAAAATTCACCCTAAGCTATATTTGATATTCCAAATTCAAAAATGATGTATATTTTAAAAAATTCATAACATATAAGTTAAATTAATTAATTTAATAATTAATTCACGCTGTCAGAACAAATAGCGTGTTTTTATGAAACAATATATATATCAAAAGATTGACACTAGTTTAAGTCAAATTTCAAAGTGAAATTAATTTCAATGACCACTATTTGATTAAATGGTAAAAATATATTCTAATTTCACTTTAAAACCAATTCAAAAGATAACCTAATCATATAAATAAATTATATTAAAAAGATGGTTTGAATTAAAATACAACATTTTTCACTATTCATTAAAAATTGAACTTTTTCGGGAAAATACCAAAAATTTACACAAAGTAAATTTTGATGTCCCGATTATAAAGAAGAATTTTATTTTGACAAATATAACACATAAAATGTTTAGAAAGTGGATTTAAAATAGGTTTTCCATCAAAAGGCGGTTAATCAACCTATTAATGAATATTAGAATGTTTACGCTTAAAATTGGATTCATTCTCATTTTTAATCCTCTAACATTTTTCTAAAAATTAAAATTATTTGACAAAAATATATAATCATTTTTTAGTTAGTTATATTCATTCCCTCCATCACAACAACTAGGTGTTAACTACCATTTAAAATAATATTATTTTATTATTAGAGTGCAACGTAAGATTTCCAAGAAACTCATTGTTGCGTGTTGGGTACGCCATCGAGCATAGCGTCCCCTTTAAAGTTATATTAATATTTTATAAACAAATATGGATAAATGTGAAAATATGATACTCTTTATTTACCTGGGGTGTTACACTACTCACCCTAAGGCCTAGGTAACCCGAATGCCTTAAAGGCTCTAAGACTAAACCAGTGGCCCAAGGTGAATATTTCTATCTGCTACAGTACCGAATAATACCTACAACAGTGCCTGCTACAGTACCGCACAATGTACAACTCTACTACAGTACCCGCATAGTGTAAAGTACCACACAGTGTACAGTCTGCTACAGTAATAATACAGTAATGATATAGTGCCTACTATAGTACCCACCACAGTACTACTATAGTACCTTGGAAATATGCCTCTACCTGGTTTTGAACTCGGGTCTTGTGGATGCACTTAAGGATACCTCACCAACTGGGCTGAGGCTCATGTGAACAAAATTCAATACATATGACCTATATAATGTGTCACAAATGTTATTAATAATTTATCAATTACCAGTAATAATAAAAAAAATCATTTAATAAATATCTATTTCATTAACCCAACTACACTCTCCTATTAAAACATTTAATGGACCTTGAATATTAAATATTCATTCAAACATATTTTGTTTGAATTCATTGAATAACTTGAGAATATAATGTGTAAATAATTGTGTTCACTTGTTATTATAAACTCAAATAATATTATATTTATTTATTTATTTCTTATTTTTAAAATCAAACATAACCCATAGCCCAATATGGGGTCTAAATTTCCAAAATTATAATTAATAAGAATTGTTCATGATTTTGAACACACGTTGTGTATGATCCTCTAGGACCTTATCCTGATAGCAGTGACTGATATCCACATACCAAGAGTAGTATATAGAAACAAATCATTACACCTAATGAGATATGGTTTATTCATATAAATTAAAACTTCTATTGAACAAATGTTGTGTTATATGACCTCTTTGTATCATAATATCTCTTAATGCAAGATGCACATTTTATCTCATCATCCTTTCTTGAATTTTTTTTCATGATGTTTCTAGATGGAATTAATTTTTTCTACCATGGCCATGGATTAAATAAATGTATTTCCATTTTGTTCAAATTTTCAAATGATTTATCTTATTTACTGAAAGAATAATTCATATCTAATCATTCAATAAATTCCATACAACTAATGACACACCCAACACAAGTTATATCACTAGAGCATAAAAATCATGGTTTTCATCTTGTATTTAATTATCTGAAAAATTGGTACCCACTAATAATGATTGAATTTAGAGGAACTAATATATGTTCTCACACATAGGATTATCCAATGATACTCAAAACAAGAAGGGTTCTTATTGGTGGGTTAGTCCTCATGGTCTCTTTTAATCAAAATTTCCATGAGAAAACTTCATGAGATGAAGTTTAAATTATTATGATCCCCAACACCTAATATTCATACATCATCTACATCCCTTCAGTATTATGTATCTAAACTATAGGAATTTAGTATAATATTATTTTCCAAGTATCTCTAGGCTCTAATTATAATTGAAAACCGCTATAATCTATTGATTTAAAAAATAATCTAATTAAAGTACCATGTAAATAATAGATGTAGAAGTAGTGAAACTATAATAGAAAGAACACATTATAACAACTCACTACATACATGATATTTTAATAAAAAATTACTATTCATGTTATGTCTACAAAACCCCATATAACAACACCCCCATACACTAGACCCAACTAGCAAACCATTTATTTTTTATATATCACATGATAAGATCGTCCTTTTTTTAGTTATTGATCTTATAACTAGGCCTACCACATCTTCCCACATGGATAATCCAATATATGAAACTTCCCTTTCTGTAGAAAAACATATCCATAGATTATATCACAAAGTATATCACCTTTTTCCTCTATTATAATCCAAACATCATGTTTTTTACCTTTAGTGTGATTCCAATAACTAGAAAAAAATTCTATAATTTACAATACATGTATAGATAAATTAAAATATAACATATACTCAGTATTTATAGAAAATATAATACCCTGATATTGTATAAAATATTTTTTTTCAAATAAATTAATTTTTTCGATAGATTTCATTACATGAAACACTAAGATTAAACAAATCACGATTTATAATTAAAATATTATTATTTAAATGTGATAGTTGTCACATAGACTTCGGATTGGTGGGTATCGATTGGAAAAACTAAATTATGAAAAAATATAGTTTATATAGGAATAAAATTAATTCCTAGGTAATCTATTAATAAAAAATTAAAATAGAAGACATTTGAAAATAAAAGGGATAATTTCTGGAAAACTATTTTTTGTGTATAATGTACTTTTATCGTAATAAATTAAATTATTCACTAATGGTGAATTATTATAATTATATATATATATATATTACATAGTTAATCAAATGTTTTAATAGTTATTTATTATTTTTATAGGCATGAGATTATAATAACCCAAGTTTTATTCTTAAAAATCCATTTTTCTAAAAAGTGGTTTTCATCGCGTGCTGTGCACTTAATTTAAATTTAATTTATTACAATTATAGGTATATAATTTGATAAAATTAAGTCATAATTTATAATTATTATGTCCAAATTTTATAAATTGGACCCTTTTTGGTTTGTTCATAATGAATATTAACCGTCGTAAAGTTTATCACTTAGGTAATGAGTAAATTTAGTTAATCTAGTGTAAAAATAATCGTTAAGGAACTAATTTTTCATCAAAATTCTTTTTCAAATAATCTAAATCTACAATTATCACCTTAGGATATATTTTGAGTTCTTTAATAACTAATTTTATTTGAAAATTACCTATATAATATTTAAATTAGAGAACGTTACGAAATGTCACTATTTATGTGTTTATATCACTTTTGTGTCCACATATGGAAAAAAGAAAGTTATGAATGAATAAATGTTTATATTTTGATATTAAAGAAATTATTATTATAATAAAATTATATTTATAATTTCTTTAATTATATTATGACATTAAATTCTTACATAACACTAGTGTAATATTTCACGATTTCATAAAAAAATATAATAAATGATTTTAAAAATATAAAACGTAATATAATTTACTTTCATTGAATTTTTTTATTTTAATATGACATATTAATGTTATGTTAATGGATTATATTCTAACAAAAACTTTTTCTTTACATGTTTTAAGTCAAATTAAATGAATGGTTCCTAAAAGGGTAATAATGATATATTTTGAGAATAATATTTTATTAAATTGCACAAAAATCATAGTAGTATTAAAATAGGAAAAAGGGGTTAACATATGATCTTAAATTTCATCTTTATCTCATTTATAGACCATTTGAAACCATTTTTCATGATACATGCTTTAATATAATTTTATATTTTAAAAAATTCCAAAGGAACCCCTCCCTTCAAATATAATATAGAACCACTCATTTATGTTATATATACCGCTTTGAGACCTCCATCTCAAAAAATATACTAAATTATCTTCTTCACTACACTAAATACATTATATAGGTTCCTTTCTTCTCAAAAGATGAACCCTATAGCTCTTAAGAGGGTATCTAAAGGAGTTGTTTCGAAAGAGAGGTAATCACGATGATCAACCACTTTTTTAATCATTTTTTTCTTATTTTTAAATATATATTATTACTTAAAAAATAATAAATATAGTATCCTAAATATAATTAAATATTATTATGATTATAAAACAACATTTACTCATCAAATTTTTCATTAAATGTGATGTTAACATATCACTCATGTGTAGGTATGACTTACCATCTCCAAATAGTAACACAATTCATTTCTCATAAAAATATTTTATTAATGGGTATTATGATGGTTTTAATGTTCATATATGTTAATTAGGAAATATTTTAACTTATTTAATGATAATTTCACATATATATTCTTACCTTCCAAAGCATTGGAAAATGATAACATTGATCTTGCGTAAGTGTGGACAACCACCTTTACAAAATTATGGGGTTTATTTTTCATTATGTTTTACATAGATAGAAATAAAGTTGTATTTAATGAATATATAAGATATATATGATATAATAATGTGTCTAGAAATTTGAGATATTATTTAACTTTATTTATTTTCATCCATCAAAAAAATGAAAACAACATTCATGTGTAGATAAAGCCTACCATCTCCATAAAAGATGTAATTCATTTTCCACATATATATTTTATAAATTCATCTAAACATGTATTTATTGAATATTTAAAGTATTTATATAATTATTAAAATTATATAGATGATGTAAGACTGATAAAAAAAAATTACCAAAACTATAGAACCTAAACATACATGAGAAACGAAGTAGATATCACATGAAACATCTGTTTTAATAATGAATTATAAAAAATGTTTGACAAAAGGCTATAATAAAACAATAAATTGTATGATATATAGTATTATGGTTCTATAAATGATTTATAATAATAATATATTTATTATAAAATGGTTTACAAATCCAATTATGGAATTTGGAATTAAAGTATGGAATTTTCATATCACTTTTATTTATATTAGACAAATTTTATATTCACTACATGTTTCTTTTATGTTGTGCATATACTTCTGTTTATAATGAAAATGTTATTTTTTTTCAATGGGGAATGTGGCTTATTGGTTTGATTGCAAGGGGTTAATTGGTGTGCAATCACTGGTGTCAGTTATAACATTTTTGATGGTATCCAATTGGTTTGTTCATAGGGATAAAACACCCAATGACTCTCACATCCATGATTAATTGACATGCTTTCCAAAGCCATACGTTCATTGGGTGACTTTCCAAACAACACTGAAGAAATCACATTGGTTGAGAGGATTGAAACTCAGGATCATATTAGCCTTTTGGGGAAAACTATCTCCTATTTCAGGTCTCTCTTATAGATTTAATCTATGTTCATATGTTTGTGAATCCTTGGTTCATTCCCAATCATATGTCTGGGGTATATCCATGGGCCATCAGTTAATCATGACTACACACAGATTTGGAATCATCTGGATGTATCTAAGGTTCTCCATCGATGCAAGGATCTATATGTATTCAAGGTTCTCCATCAGTGTAACCATTTTATGGGTAAATCATAGATGATTTGGTTGTTATCTTGGACAATGATGGTTTCTAGAGATATGAGATAGTTGTATAGAGTTTACCATCATCCAGGTAGGACGTGATCTATTTTGATGTTAGGATCAAACCCATAAGATGGGCTTTCTACGTATTCCCATGAGAGGAATCAGCACCCATGTATTAAGGTGTCACTTTACTGGCCACATCACCTTTTAATGTCATGTGATAAGGACCCAACCATGGAGTTTAATCTCATGCCACAAGGACACGTAGATGAATGGTTTCCTAATCATGGGTGGTGTGAGACTTTTTCCGAAGTCGTCCAAGGTACCAAAATGTGATATGGTCTCTTGGAATGATATAATCCTACAGTAGATGTAGCATGGAATACATTATGGTGATTTGGATGTTGGGTTTGGACCTATGGAAGGCTTCCAATGTATCCCAGCTAGTTTGTAATCAAAGCCCTAGTAGTTTTGTTGAGTTGGTACTTACACTTTAGAGGAGGCCAATTATGGGTGTATGATTAGTTTGTATATATATGAAAAATTCTCTTTCTTTGGGACAATATGTATGTCCTGATCGCCAACAAACTCTAAGCCCACATGAGTTATGCTCGGTGTGAGAAGCAATAGGATGTGATGGATCTGAAGATCGCATGTCCCACATCATCTTCTTATAGATGGTACTGAATCCTAAGGGGAGAGAGAAAGGGATTTGGATGTGCTTGTATCCTCTTTTTTCATATCCTAGATAGTCATATATGGGAACATATCCGGGTATGTCTTGAGAAATGGTAGAGAGGAGCACGTGTGCAACCTCCTACAAGAAAATCTTAGGGCTTACCATAGTAGGAGTGCCCTATAGTTGACTCTGAGGGGAAAGATCTCATTCCATGTCAAAAGGAAATGCATGTGGGATCCCCTCTATTCCTACCCGAAATGGGGAGGTACATGTGATTATCTCAAGGCCATACCCTGTGTTACCATGTGAATGTAAAATTATGGCCATTCCATCGGTCCTCCATACCGGTGGGATAGTTAACATGTCTTCACATACTGTGGGTATGTAAACTCTAAAGGACACACAAGTGTTTTCCATGGTTCTATCATGAAAGTTTGATGTCTTTGGAAATGACGTTTTCTTAACACCATTGGAATGGTTTGTGAAGGAGTCTATATAGGGACTACTGATGTGATGGATGGAATGATCAGATCCAGAGAGTGGAACTTTATAGGGTACCCCTCTGCAAGGTAGGTTCTCACATGGGATAGAAGTTCTTCCATGAATCATGTTTCTACGTGAGTAATGAGGCTATCCACATACCATTATGGAATGAATACCTAGGTAGATACCACATAGCATTTGGATACATGGGTCTAGGTTCCATCCACATAGCATATTGCCACGCAAGGCTAAATTCCACCCACTTATTAAATTACTACACAAGGATGTGTTCTATCCACATAGCAGTTTTCTATGTGGGGAGCCTAGTTTGTGAAGGGGGAATTAGTTCTACACCTCTTGGAGAGTATACTTGTGAGGGATATTAACTATACATATTACCAAACTTTCTTTTTTCTCATTTGAATCACTATTTTTTCAATTTATTTACCTGCATGGAATTGTCAAATGAGACCATATTTTGAAGATATTTTGATTTCTTTCATCAATGGTCAATCCTCTAAAATTTAGATCCTCTCTGTGGATCCCCATGATCTATATTTATAGAGAATAATAGAACCAGGTACCAGTATATGAGGTTCCTCTTAACAAGGATATGATCCCCCTTTTGTAGAAACCCATGGCCATTACTCATTGTATAGAAACATTAGTTAGTAGAGGCCCTGGAGTTACTATTGGTAGAGGAAAAAATCGCCGCCTTAGTCTTTTGAATGACTTGGTTTTGTTTGTGGGAAGGCGTTGTATTTTCCTTACCCACAGACTGTTTGAGTCTATATAGGATGTTGTGTGTGGGGTGAATTTCTATGCTCCCATCCTGAAAATGAATATGGTCATAGAGTTGGCACCACCTTTTTCCTCCCATGAATGGTTTTATTCATGAGCATCTTCACGAAGAAGATCTCCATGCAGAGCAGTAATCCATGAAGGGTTTTCCTCTTCAAGGTACAATTTTTCCCTTTGCTGAATTCACTCCTTGAAACGTTTTTCCCTAAATTATTCCTTGAGTTTTTCTTACATTTCAAATTTCATGGGATAATTTCAATTCCAATTGAATATTTTTTAGGACCCAAATAATTCCCCCAATGAAATGGGGTCTGATTGGGATAAAGAGTAGGATATTTTGGTGTAGAAAGTGGTCAAGAAATGAGTATAGTTTGGGTATGATGGTGTACACATAGGATGGGGACCACACCTATATCAATGGGGATCATGTCATTTTTTCTCTATTATATTTCATGGTGAATAAATAGATCTCTCAAACCACTCTTGATCATCTTATCCTGCTTACATCAACCCCTCATGGACACCATCATTCACGAACTGAACTTTGGATATGTGAACTGATACCTTGAAAGAATGATTGATGATTTTATTTTTCTCTGTAGGAGGATTCGGTTTGAAGCTTTATTTTTCTATGTAATGATAGTTCACTGGAAAATACATCAGGGGCCAACACTACACTTGCTTGTGTGAACTATCAGTTCACATGTAGCATCTTCTATAGTCTGTTCATGAGACTTTGAGTATGTGGAATACTTTCCTTCCAATTCCAATTCTTGTAGGTTGACTCTATTTTTTCATGAAAATTTGATGTAGAAATGAGATTGACCCATTACATGCCACATATTCCATTCCTTATGCCCTTTCAGCTACTCATGTGAAGGGAAAAGTCATGATAGATATTATTGACAATCCAATAGTTGTTTCTCATTTTCATTATTATTTATCTGAACTCCTCAGGGAGAGTTAGAAGGAATATCCAAATTTATATTTGTATCCCATTTCTGAATTTGGCCTACCATTCAATGTGGTGATTCCAGTTCCACATCTGTCCAACCAACCCAAAACATGGATACTTGACAATAGTGATATTCCTAAGACTATTATTTCAGCAAAGGAACACTTCATACAGAATGATACCGTTAGTAGATCCTGGTTGAACTATACACCTCGATCACTAGAGGATTCATGTAGAGGGATATATTACAAGGCCCATTGCTACCATAACATTTCATATAAGGCCACATCGAATGAATGATATGGTTGGTCGTCAAAATGGTAACTTTACTCTGGAGGTTCGTATGGTTTTGACTGGGGGTGGAATTTCTAGTTTCACCAAAGTAATGATGAATTACAAACTAAATTAAAGACTGTTGTGCTATATAAAGCTGTTTGTGTATCCCAACCCTATTCCCATCGAACACATGCTCTCATTCCATATCTCTAGATTAGATGGATCCTAGATAAAAATACCATTCATTTAGTCCACGGGGAGTTCAGTATTAGCATATGGGATATCCGACAGATTTCGAGGGTTCCAATCATCAGAGACATGTATGATGAGTTTCAACCACCCCATCCTACTTAGGATGATGAGGATAGGACTCCTCCCCTTTCCAATATACTTATTGACAAAGAAAAATCCCTATCAAATGATATCCACCCTTACCCAAAGCAAGACATGCACTTTTTTGATTGGATTAATGTTTTTTCTATACAAAGTGGTCAAGAGTCCTGTGCGCACAGACTATGTTCCTACCCAAAAATTGACACCTGAAAAAGTGTAGGTTTTTACAAGACTATCTTGGAGGATGGTCAGTTTTGCGAATGGGGATGTGAACTTGGTCCTGATGTGGACCTATTGTTTTGTCTAGAATCCATCCTATCCATGTTTCTGATTGTCTTTATTTTTCTAGTATGTGACACTGGCCCCAGGGATAGATCTACAACCGTCATTATTCAGTTGGCCACTGGCAGATGTATCAACCTGGCCATGCCAATATTTGTGAAAATATATCACCTGTTGGGATGGATTAGTGAGGAGAAGCCACCCCACCAACTAGTAGGTCCTTTCGGAATCTTCTAGGGTTTTATGGGAACCCATATGGGAGATTAAACATTCATTAATTATCATCCGATCAGAGGTTCTAGTTTCTATCCATATCTTTAGTGTATTAGCGGGGTCATATTTATGGAATGAGCCATAAAATATTAAAAGGATGAGCAGAATGAATGAAATGAATGAGAATTGATGTCCCAAATAAACATTCATGACCACTTTACTTACAACCCTTACTCCTCCCCCACCAGTGTTTTAGATAATGATGAATCAGAGGTCTTTTTTAAGAGATACTGCCAATTTTATTTGAAATATTGTGTATTAGTCACTCATATTGAGGAAGAACTTATCTTTAAGGGATATGAACCTTGTAGATTTGGCCATCAATTTAACTATGTACATATGTTGGTCCCTACTTCTTTTAGTAGTGCACACTCGGAAAAATATTTCATGAAATCCCCGCAACTATGGAAAATTTTTACTAAGGAATATACTCAATACACGATTAATCATCCAAATTCTATAGGTTGTTTACTCGACCTCACAATGGTTATGTCGATATCCAGATTCAATATTACCCAAATGGTCTACTAACTGAGAAGATTCACATTTTCATGGCCTCCTAATCATTTTAAGCTAAAGAGAATCAAAAGAAACCCATTGGGTATTCTAGGACTAGAAAAAATCCATGGAAGTCTATGGTTTCTGATCCTATTAGAGAGGCTTTGCGAGCTTGGGGTTTGACTCTATAAGCTACCTATTCTATTTCTGAATGCCAAACTCCCATCACCTATGATTCTACGTTTCCCGTGGATAGGAGGTATTGGGATTATCTTAGGGGTGGTAGATATTTTTGTGGTTAATCCACCCATTCTTTTTCGGAATTTTATTCCAAAGAAAGTGGTTGATCTTACCAATTTTGGCTACATGTCAGTGCATACTGACATTTCTTATGATGATGTCCTTGAAAGGGTAAATATTTACCTTTAGGATCTTGAAACCCCAATTCACACTACGAAAAATATCTATAAATACTCTTATCTAGTAATCATCAGGGTGAGACCAGAGGTTGTTGAAGAATATGATGATGATGGTCACCCTTCAGAGGGTGAGGATACTTCCAATTTTTCTATTATGATTGAAGTACAGGAAATTCCTCTCCTATGTCTAAAGAATCATAGGAATCTGACCCCTGAGAGTTCTAGGGTCGTAGAGGCACCTAGGAAATAGTTACAGTTAATAGAACAAGCTACACTTCCCTGAGAAGATCCTATCTCATTATACATTCCTATGAGGAATTTATTCCTAGAGGCTTGGAGGGTCTAGGATGATTTTTTGGAAAACATTTCTATTGAAGATATTCTGGAGAATCTTCAAGGTTCTCCCATGGTTCTTCCAGGATTTAGATCAGCCATTTCCACTAACTAGATTTCTTCAAACGAGTATCCACAAGAATTATCAGTGTATCTGAATGAGATGGAAAACTAACTTCATTACTCCAAGGAAATGCCTTATTGGTCTGATCAGGTAGTAGATATAAAGATAATCTTAGAGTCATTTGATACCGAAGGAGTGGTAGTGATATTTGTTAACGTCATCTTTATTGTCCCTTGTTGTGAGGACCCTAAATTTTATTATTTACTCTTTTAGGAGTCTTAGGAGGATAAAGAGATGATATATTCGTCAGTGTACACCCATAGGGGAATTGCAACAGGGGAATGTGCTCTCCAAAGAATAGGGGTTGCTTAGGATGTTTCTCCCAGAGAAACTGAGAACATAGAGGTAGTCTTTGCAAGTACCATTAGCATATTTCCACCATTGGGTCCACATGATTCTCTTTCATAGATCCATCCCAATAGAATACCACAAAATTTCGATAGATATCTCATCTATCGATACACATATAATAAGGGCTTACAAGTAAATTCAATATCTGACTGACTGGTTGTCATACTAAATTCTTCCATTTGGAGACCAATTTTATTCAAAAATCATGATTTAAAACTGATAACTAACCACGTGAAAATTAGATAACAAACAACAGATCCCACGCCTTCTAAATTGTGGGAGATATTAAGGGTGGATGTAACCGAGAGAGTCATAGAAGCTAAGAAAACCAAGGTTGTTTGGGGTGTCCCTAATCCTCAGAGAGCATCTGTTCTAGATTAGACAACCCCTCCACCAATAGTGGTGGAGTCGTCAAAAGTATAAAATTTAACTCAACATGCTGACCCTGCCTTATAGATATGTATGAGAAAAATCTGATGGTGATTACTAAGATGTATGGGGATCCCCAATCACCAAACATAATCAGGGGGATTCCCAATCCTAAGAGTTTGGCTAGCCCAAACCAAATAAATCTTTCCCTTATAGAGGTTTTTTTTCCAGAGATGATACCCCAATTGGGAATTCTGATCCAACACTTCTAGGGGATAAAACCACATGGGAAGAAACAATCTTGGATCATTGAGGTTTATAATTGGCCATCATTCCCTTTTCCATGATGGTTATCCCTACATGTACAATTTCAATAAGCAATTTTCTGGAAGTTGTCGACCCGATTGAGCATGAACCCAAGCCACGAGTCCCTTTGGACAACCCTAAGACTCAATCGCATATCAAAGATGATGTACTAACATCATAGGGTGGCAGTGGAAAAATGGAGATCGAAGGTATTGATCCTCTTAGCAGGCATAGGTTAGTTTTATATCCTTCCAACCATTTTCCCCCTTGTTATTCTTTGAGAGTTTACATACCCAATTATTTTGTTTCTTAATTTCAGGGTCACAACTAGATGAATTTGAGTTTGATGATGATATCTCGACCCTATATTCTACTGATACTGCTAGAGATGCGACTGCTCTAGGGTCGAATCTCATTGAGGCTATTGGATGAAGGACTTTTTTGGTAGCACTCATTCCTAAATATGTTCTTCCATATGGGATAGACTCCAAAACTATACAGAAGGGCCTAGTTAGCCTTCATCATGGCTTCCAAAAAGAGAGGACAAATATTTTTCTGTTGATTTATAAAACACCTCTAGCATATATACCGACAATTCTTCCTATATTACACCACATGTTTTTTGTTATGAGGTTTGGATGGTTCGATTATCATGGTATTTATGACATTGTGAAGCAGGTGGCCACTCCCATGGAAATAATCATCCTAATCCATTATCTCATTTCTTCTATCGAGTTCACATCTCATCTTTACACAACTAGGTAGATTCTTCTTGATAAATCCATTGACCATGTAGGGAAGGCTGAAAATCGATAGGGTGAACTAATAGAGTAAAGGGCCTCTTTGGAGTGTCTTTGTGAAGAAGTGGAGCAAATATTCTAGAGTTGACCCATCTGAAGCAAGAAGTGACACGCACTAAGGTTGTGGTCTATGAGGGGGATAAACTGGTAGAGGAGGAGGAAAAGGCCAGACTTGATGTGGCTGAGGAGGTAAACAAGTTTCAGACAAGTGTAGCTGCTGAGACTATAACTCCTTCAAAACATCACTACTCTATATAGGATGCAAACTAGGCACTTATAAAGTTATATGGATTTTTTGAGAAACACTTTTATTTGTCGTGTCTTTCTTTAATATATAGGCTCTAAGTTGTGTATTTCCCTCTTTATTTATGAAATGAAAGACCATAATTTTTATATCCATGCATTTCCTTTTTTTTCTCATTATATGATAATGTTCACCATATATTGATTTGAATCATGATCCAGAGTAATTAAATTTAGGCAATTGAAGCATGATCTATCTTTTTCCTTATCCAATGGATTCAGGGAGCATAACATGATAGTTTCTAGGGTCACATGAAAAACCCTAAAATTTTAATTTATTTTTATGTTATAACTCTAATTTTTTCCTAGGCCTATTATGATTTGGGCTTTGCGTGTATAACTTGAATTTTTCTTAGGCCAACCTTTGCAGGTTTTTGGCCTAACAATATTTGTGTCTCTTGTTTTTTTATTTCTAGATATCATTCTTAAAACTTACAACGTGTTGGTCTAGTGAGATGATACTCAACATTGAATGTGGGTGATTTTTTTTTGGTTTTCAACATGTTGAGTTTTAGGTCAATTATCAAGATCAGTTTAAAGTCTTGCAAGCTAAAATATCATCACTGAGGTTTTAGGTCAAACAACTTTGAACATGAATGTGCAGAGTGAGGGACCCAATTGGATATATTGGCATAGAATAACCTAATATTTTCCAAAAATGGGTGAGGTATTTTTATTGACCCTAGTATTGTGATTTTTGGGGAATGATAAGTGATATGGGGAATGAAATCCATTGGGGCGTATGGAGGTATGAAAATAATCTTCTAAGAACAGACTTGTTTCGGGTTAATAGACCTTTTTGGGAACATATACAGAGCCACTGGGGTATATTTTTCATATTCAAGAAGAGTTGTCTTCAAGAAACTGTTCGTCCACTTCTGATGGCTATATTGATTTCATTGGACTTTGGATTTCTCAAGACCAAGATGGGTGGAATGTCAAAGGAGTGGTGTGTGGAAAGTAATAAGGTGTTCATCTCAATTTAAATCATGAATGGTAGACAACACCTATATGAATTTGGCTTTTGTAAAGGATAGTTGAAGCATGGTGAAATTTAACATTGTGAAAACAATAGTTTTTTTTGGGATTTACCACTTTGTTTCGACCAAAAACGGTTAAAAGAATCACCTTTTTCATGATAATTTGACCAGAAATGTTCTACCATGTTCAAGCACAAAATGTGGGGAATGATGTAAAATATAACCAAAGGTTTTTTAATGTATGGTATGATATAGGGAATGAGAGCCAATATGGTGTACAAATATAGGAAATGCATCTCCTATGGAAGAATTTGTATCTAGTTGGAAGAAAATTTTTTGTGGGAAACATACATAGTGTTGCAGGGGAATATTGTGCATAGTCAAGAAGAGGTTCCCTCAAAACACTGACCATCCATTTTCAATATTCATTTAATGATAAGGGGACTTAGACATTTCTGAACACAATGTTCGGGTTATGGAGGAAAGGTACCTGAATGTGATAGTGGAATCATAAGTCCTGATTTACTAATAAAAATGAGGAGAAATCATTCCCACGTTGGGGTGTGGAGGTTCCCTTTCATGAGATTGACCCATGAATAACATGGAACATTTGTGGTGTAGTTTAGTGTATTTTGGTAAAGAAATACCCATATTGTATCCTCTCATGTAGATTTACCGCAGGCATGTGAGTTGAGAGATGCTTGAATATGAGCTTACCAATAGGTCCAAGCTCGCATTGGACACTACCATTCAGATTTATTTCATGCATGGGAGTACGAAGGAAAGAACTCTTTATCATGTTTGAAATTTCTTATGTAGATTTGTCTCATACATAGTGATAGTGGGGAAATTTATATATTATGGATAGACCTGAAGCATGATGTTGAGGTATCACCATGTATCTGGTGGGGAAACGATTCATTACATACATTGATCTGAAAGTTAAAGCTCCCTGCATGAGTTTGGACCACACACAGAGAGGGGAAATTTTTTATTTTACGATGGCTAGACCAAGATGTAAGAATCCTAGAATCACTGTGGAATAAAAGCCCCATTGGTTTTTGATATCATTTAGTTAAATGTCCTGAAATTAATAATTTTCCATGTATTTTAATATCTTACAGTTAGGAATGTGGCAGAAAAAGTTAGTGTCATGTTGTGGGGACTGATTGTCATGGAAATTAATAGTAACTTGATGGAAAATTAGGCCAGGAGATTCTAGAATGCTCCAAAAAATGAAGGAAATGGAAGATGTAAACTGTTATTCTGGGGACTCTTAGATCCAGGAGGAATGACATAGGGCATGGGATCTATTAGGGTGTATGAAGGTAGGAAAATACTCTTCTGAGGATGAAATTTTATATAGTTCATAGGACTTTTTGTGGTCAATATATGTAGATCCACCTGGGCATATATTGTGCATAGTCAAGCAGAGGTGTCCTCGGGACACTAACGGTCTATTTTAAATTGAAATGGAGGTTTATGAATATTTGAGATTCCCAGGGTGTAGAGTCTAGTGAATGGAAATCTTGTGTTCAAACACATAAGAAACATACATGCTATAGTTGGAAATAATGTATGGACCTCCCTAGAAAAATATAACTCATATGTAGGGGGTATAATATTTCCTAAAAGATCTATGGTGTAGAATCCATAATTAAAACCTTTTTCACATATCTTCATTCATGAATAGAATATAGGGGCATTGTTTTAGAGAGTTTGGTCCTAAAAAGTAGTACCTAGGCGTTGCTACATTCCTCATTGAATCAAGGATCAAGCCAGACACAGTTCTTGAAGAATTTATTGTGCAGTTCTGATTCATGCACCAGGGGGACTCTTTTTTTATAGTGTTCCTACAAATAGGTATAGTTTATAAGTACCAAACATAGACTTGGATTTTATTTAGGGGAGGATTTATTTTTTACATTTGGGAGTGTCTTGTATATTATATGATATCCAAACATCACTACATACCCTAAAAGGGTTGTAGTTCCTAAAATACCATGAAATTTAGCGTTATACGGAAAGGTTGTAGGTGAACTGACACGAATGTTTGGGTATGTTTCGACTGGTACCAAAGGTGGGTGTCACTATGTATCACATGAGAATAGGAATCAAACCACGCGTAGTTCTTGGATGATGATTCTCCACACTGGTCTCACCCATATACAGGGGAGTTCTTCTTTTTCATTCATGGATAGACCCAGTACATAGTTTCTTGGAGTCACTATGTATCCTATATGAGTAGTAATCAATTCATACATAGTTCTTTGAAATATTTCTATACAGGACTGAACCATACATGGGAAAGGGATTTTTTTGTTTCAGGGTGGCTGAATCCGGACATAAGAATATAAGCATATTGAGGTGTCATGTATGGAAAGAAATCAAGACACACATAGTTCTTGGAGTTCCATGCAGCTTAAATCCGTGCAGTGAAGATGAAGGTGGACCCACATGAAAAAATGGAAATGTCTTAGTTGGGCCAAAAGAAGATGGTTGGGGTGTCACTACGTGTCCCATGAGATTGATAATCAAAATATGAGTAGTTTAGGAAATACCATTCAGTTAAATGTCATGAGGTGAGGACTCATGGAATTCCTTTTATGGTATTGAATTCAAGACTGTAATGGGCTTATTATGTACCTTAATTCCTTCCTTTAAAGGGAAATACCTTACCACAATTCCAAAACTCACATGAGCTATGTTTGTTGTGAGAAATAAGGAACAACATATGCTCCCTACAATTCTGAGGTAGGTGAGAGTTCAGAAAGGGAAATTCATATCATGTCATGGTTGGATGAAGATATAGTATCAAGGAATACCTATGTATCTCATTGAAAATGAGAATCAAGCTGCACATAGTTATGTGAAGAAACCTCCTTGCATTAGTTCGGTCCATGTTCAAGGATGGTGGAATTTTTAGATTATGGCTAGGCCCAGGACATAGGTCTAGGTATCACTACATATCTCATGAGAGCATTAATCAAGTTAAATGTAGTTTCTTAATGTGTCATAGTAGGTTACCAATATTGGAGGCGATGTCCACTCAGGTGAGAAAATCATGGTGTTTCACTATTTAATGTCGTACAATTAAGACAGGTTGGGATTGTAGTTTAACATCAAGAAGTAGGGACATTGGAAGAATAGTTTAATGTCATTTTATGGGGATGAATTACTTATAGTTTATAGTCATGTGGTGAGGAAATTGATTCTATGGAGTTTAATTCCATATAATAAAGACTTTTTATCCTACAGTTTAACGTCATGAGATCAAGATGAAAAATGCCATGTAGTTTAACATCTTACTTCCAGGATATGTTTGTACATTTTAACATCATGTAACTAGGATGGGATCCATAAAATTTAGCATCATGTGTTAAGGATATAGAAACTATGTAGTTTAATTTCATAGAATAAGGGATTTTTATCATGTAGTATAATGTCATTTCATCAGGACAATGGATTTCATGTAGTTTAACATCTTACTTCAAGAACATGTTCTTATAGTTTCACATCATGTAACTAGGATAAGATTCATACAGTTTAACATCACATGGATAGGACAAGTTGGTACAATTTAATGTCATGTTTCATGGACATTTTGGTACAATTTAATGTCATCTAACTTGGACGTATTTCTTTGGCTATAAGAAATATTTTTATAGGAACCCTGCATTGATAGGCATTATAATGAGCTATCCGTCCATTGAAATTAATGAATATTCTCCATTATAGTAGAAATTATGTATTATATATGGTCCCTGTTATATTGGTTCCATCTTTAGAGTTTTTATTCTGAGTATCATCTGAGTTCTGAGGACCAACACCATTTTTCCTTCAAGTAAAGACTACAGGCACACCATTTTGCTGAAGGCTTTTGCAATCTAGTTTTGATAAACTTCCAAATGGTGCAACGTATGAAATCTCTTTTCATCATTCTATTCTAATTCGTCCATTTTATTCAGGGATTGCTCATTGTAGAAAATTGGTCACAAATGGAAACATGAAGTTAGGGCAGTTGAACTTTGATAGCTAGGACCACTTCTGTCCCATATACCAACGAATACGGGGTTACTTGAGTTGTGCTATGGGAGGTGGTCCAGTGAGCCCACAGAACATGGAAGAGCTTGTCCGGCCATGAATTCATATCCTTATCTACAATCATTTCATGTATATTAGATATGGTCTTATTTAAGTCCTCTATATATTCATTGTCCACTACATGGTTGTGGTATGAACGGTTGGCCTTGATGCCATACTCTTGATATAATATCTCCGATTAGGAAGAACATAAATTGGTTCCATTTTCCATCCACATTGTGTGAGGGAAACCAAATCTGGTGATGATATTCTATTTCAGAAATATGAGAATATTTGTAGCCCCAACTTCTTTGATGGGTTCAGCTTCTGCTCATTTGGAAAAGAAGTCGGTTTCTATTAGGATGTATTAGAGTATCATTGTAGTGGCTGGTGGGTATTGTCCCACAATATCTATTCCCCATATGGAGAATGAATATGAGTACTTGGATTTGTGATGTAACTCTGGGGGATGGTGGATGAAATTCACATGACCTTGGAAGGAATGTAACTTCTTGGTAAAGTCGAAATAGTCCTAAGTCATAGTGGGACAATATTATACAAGCAATAAAATTTTATGGGTAATTATGTATCCTAATTTATGTGAACCATAGGATCTAGTATGTACTTTTTTAATGATAGTAGTAGCATTTTCTCCATCAATGTGCCTAATAAGGACCCCATTAAGGCTTCATTTATAGAGGACCCTTAATTGATTTGGACCGTCATATAGAACAAACTTAATTGCTCATATCTAGATTTTCTTGCTCCTGGATCTATATAGGGGGATTTATCCCTTTTAGAGATAGTTCATAAAGAGATTCAAACATCAAGTGGTAGGACCATATAGCTTAGGGACAAGGCTGATTCATTTTTTTCTTCTGTATCAACTTGAACGAATGGAGAGACCATCTGGTGGTACGTTATGATAATTCTTGTTTCATCCCAATTAGAGTCATCCAAAGATATGGATGTATTTTAAAATGCATCATCTTGATCATTTTGTGACCCAAGGATATAGGTTAACATATTCTCTGAAGGGAATTCCTCCACTAGTTTAATACATTATTTAAAAATGAATTAACTATCATCTTTTGTTAGCATAATCATTGTTAACATTCTTGATGAAAAGTTATAAATCTCCTTTTATCTTCAATTGTTTTACTTGTAAATGAAGTGAAAACTATATCCCAATAATGAGAGCCTAGTATTCTTCTTCATTCTTTGTACACCCTTCTAAAAATAGGAAGTTGTAAGGTGGGACCACCCTTGATAGAGATATGAGTATGATTCCCAGTATTTCTTTGATAATCTTGGGGTCATCGATCCATTTCCACATTGGGCTTCTGGATGAACCATCAAAATGAATCTCCCATGTTCCAGAGTCTTCCTTTAAAGTGAAAAAAACTTCACCTATTAATTCAGATTCGGATGAATTTATACCTTTAGAGGGGTTCTCTGCCAAGAAATTTGCTAATGCATATCCTTTGACAGCTTTCTAAGGCACAAACTTGATGTCAAACTACTGTAGAATGACCACCCATCCTAACAAATGTCCTATAAACATTGGGTGGTTGAGAATATACTTGACTGTGTTGTTGTACGAGGCCAAATGGAACTCATGGTGTTGATGGTATAGTTTCAATTTTGGGATAGTAAAAATTAGTACTAAATAACTTTTCTTGATATTTGAGTAATGAGTCTTAACATCAATCAGTCTTCGGTTGAGATAGTACAAGAGGTTTTCACTGCTGGTGTCATTATTTTATGCGAGGAAGGCATATATGGATTTCTCCAAGGTGGAAAAATATAGTATGAGAGCTCTTACATCAATGGGATGCATTATCACTGGTGAACATAAGAGATATTTCTTGAGGTTCTCAAATGATTCATCACAATTGTGAGTCCATTGATAGGTGACCCCATTTTTATCAACCTGGTGAAGGGAAAACATTTCATGGAATGGTTGGATATGGACAATCGATTGTAACAAAATTTTACTTGAATTCTACTAAAAAATGTAAGGTTATTAGGATGTAATATTCCAAGGATATCCTTCATATTATAATGGTAAAGTTTAATTCAATGATGGTGTTTGTTGAAGCTAAGGAATTTTCCTGAAGTAATTCCAAAAGCATATTTCGGGGGGTTTATTTTCCAGTTGTGCTATCAGTGTTTTTCAATGACAGTTTAGAGATCCATCAGGTGGTATGGATTCTGTCTCAATTTCACCACAAAGTAATCAATATAGCATTTAAAAATCTTTCCCTATAAGGGATCAAAGATGAAATGCATGGATCATTGATATGTGGCACAGACATTCTTCAACAGAAGGGAATTACATTAAAACAGAATAATACCTAGGGGGCCTATAGGTATTGGATTATTTCTATTCTATATCCCTCCATATTTGGTTGTATCCTGAATAGTTGTCCATGAAAAAGAGGGTATGCTATTTTGGTAGTTTCATCGATAAGAAATTATATGCTCGAGACCGGGAAATCATTTTTTGGACAGTGCTCGTTGTGATCTCAAAAATCAATGCACACTCTAATATGTCCATTATTATTTTTAAAAGGAACAATATTTGATAGCCTGATTGGATATTGGTCTTCCAAAATGAAGTCATCTTTGATGATCTTGTCAACTTTAGCTTCTATTTTGGAAGCAAGTGTCTGGTGATTTCTTCTAGCTACCTATTCATTATGCTGATGATCTTCTAGATGGCATAGGTGGTAAGTGGCCAATTCAAGATCAAGTACATTTATTTTTGTGTAATTCTAAGAAATAACATGTCGATTCTTTTTTAGGAAGGAGGTGAACACTTCTTTCTTTTTCGAAGGCCTGAATTTACTAATTAGGGTTGGTCATGGATCTTCTTCCATGACCAAATTGATTTATTTGAGTTCATCAATGGTGATAGAGACATTTTTTTCAAATGCTGGAGGGGAATCCCTGAGATCCTCTTCCTATTCTTCCTTATCGTTTTCTTCATCCCCTTATTCATTTGATGAGGACACAATATTTTATAAAAGATATCTAGAGTTAGAAGGATAGTCGAGACCTGGCCCAAAAGATTGTGGGGGATTTTCTGAAGATGATGGAATGGGGGATGGAAGGGTGATTTATTCCTAATCTAGCTCAGTGGGTGAGATAGGGATTTTTTTGGACCTTTGAGGGTGGTTTAGACGATTTTTTTTATCTGAGAAATCACCATTATTTGGTAGATCAGTGGATTTTTGGAAAATATTAGTCTTAAGTGTCCATGGTTGAAATCATGAGAATGGTCGAGTATGCATCTGAAAATGGGCTTATAAACTAAACCTGATTGATGGGAAAATGTAATCTTCACTGAGCTAATTTTAGGGGTTGGTGTGGGCCATCTTGAAACCATTTGGGGTAGTGACCCAATCAATGCCATTGATCTAGGGAAACTTCTATTTCTACTCATAGAATCTTGCGTCGATATAGTGTGACTTATAAGATTCCAATGGGGCCTTATCAGTATATAACATCCCATTTTTTTACATTAGTTAAATATTTTATGCACTGGTGGAAGGATGAAGGAATCATTGCTTGCTGGTGCAACCAGGACCTTCCTATAAGAACATTGAAGGTCGTGTTTTTCTAAACCACTAGAAATATTGAGTTTTCTAAAAGGTCTCCAAATCAAGTTTTCAGCATGATTTGGCCCAATAGTTTTTTCTCAATTTTGTGATAACCCCACAGGGTTATGGATGAGGGATCTAGGTTGTGCTCATGATATCCTAGATGGAGAAGCATCTGTAGTGGGATGAGGTTTACTCCAGATCCATTTCTAATGAGTATGTTTTAGATATGGACACCATTTATTCTTCCAGACACATATAATGTTTTAATGTTCCCTTTCATGATGATTTCTTCACCTTGATCCATGAAGGAGATAATCACATGAAATTATGTAGGATTGGTATTGATTTTATAGACATCAGGGGTGACCACATCAACATCATGATCCTGGGGGATTAGTAAAGCCTCTATGACTACTTCTATAAGGTCACTGGACGAACTTTGAGCTTCCCGGATTGATAGTTTTGTTGGTACAGAGGAAAGTTACTTCAGGATGTCATTTATAGTCTAAAGGACAATTCTTCCCAACTTGGGATTTCTATTTCATAATAACATTAGTCGATGCAGACATACTGTGCATTAAGACTAGAGTTTTAGGAGCTTCCCAACGTTGTCAGTTGGGTCGGACAGGTCATCCCATGTTCTGAGGGAAATTAAGAACATGTTCATTTCATAATTGATATTTCAGGATGATTGGACTAGAGAAACTTTTGTTCAGTGCGGGGGAATTTCCTTGTTCATGTTGGGTACACTGAAGGGCTCTTTAGGGAGTTTTTACAACATTTATGGTTTTATAGGGGGTGAAACCATAATCTTGGTTTCTTCCATGACTTCATCTTTCTTGGTATCCCCAGATTCTATGGATTCTTCCTCTGGTTCCCTAATCGGGTGTGGGGTACTTGGGTTCATAGCCATACTCATCATCAAAGAAGGGCTCCATTATATTAATGACATTAATATATAAAAAAAATCAACTCTTCTTTAGATGATTACTCTTCCGGGTTAATGGATTTTGGTGGTGCCGTTTGGTAGGGGTGCCCGATATTTCAGATTTGATGGAATGAAATTAGAGAGGGTAAAGGCTAATTTTTTCGTTTACATAAATTCATCTTCCAGAGCTTTCTCCTTTCATTCCTAAATAGACTTCCTTTTGTAAGGTCGTCTTCTGTATGATTGTGGGGATAATGATGTAATATGTGTTGCATTAGGAGAAACTGGAGATACAGTTGGTTACATTAACTGTGCTTAGAGAATTCCATGAGTTTGGTTAAAAGTATTTCAAGTCATAAAACAATCAAACTTTTGTTCTATCTTGTTGAAAAATTATTTCCACTCATCTCCCTCATCGACGGTGTTGGTTCATACTTATGCCACTTGCGCAGATGATGGTCCCGATTTCACTTGCCCAAAATCTATCATTCTCTATTGGAGGTACTTAAAGATTAAACACTCATAGATGGTGTGTTCTGGTATCAGGTGGAATGGAATATAATATGTCCCATCATTGAGACCAACTTCATTGGACCATTTTGGTTTTTGATGATGTAGTAGGTTTTTGTTCATAACAGCTATAAAATAGACATAGACTTGAGTATCTATGAATGAGTAATATTTTTTCCTTCGTGATTCAAACTAATTTCTCCAGGGATCCCTTCACTTATCTTGTCAATGTAGGGGTTTTCATCGATGTCCAGAGGGTCCTTCAGTACTCGGTACATGCGTTAGAGCTGGAGTAGGTGTTGGGGGTGGCTTATGTGTAATAGAAGCTATTCCAACACTTCCTAACCTCTTTTTGGGGGTCGAGGGGGATATTTAGGATACGATCTTAGTCTATTATAACGAATCATCTATTCTCTAGGAAATGGCAGAGAAATATAGGAACCCACTCATATATTTCACCAGGATGAGTGCTGTTCGTATTTCATCATGGATATTATTTATTCTTAGATCAAGATTCTCATCTTGGGGGACTAGTCGATTTTAGGAGTAGGTCAAACACTTCTACCTGATAATGAAGTACGAGAATTTATCTTTCTCCCTCTATCAGTAGTACATGATATCACTCACTATTGTATTTGGAAGCATTTAATTGAAATGGAAATGGAACTGCCATTAGGGATCCTCCCATACTATAATCAATTGATCTGGAATACTGATGTACCATACAAAGGCTGATCCTTTTAGGGTTCGCAAAAAGCATCTAAGTTTCACTATTTTTTTGATGACCTGGGGTTCCCATCAGGGGATCACAATAGGATGCCTAATGCATTATATGGTATTCCAGGTCACATGTATGATTAGATACTAGTAATATTAGGTTCCCAATGTTTGGTGGTGGTGGAACATTACTCACTTAGTTGGGGTAAGGTTTGCGTTCGGGTTGTATTAGGGCATGTCATCCTCCATTGGATTCCAATCGATCTGCCAATGACTAGATGATATTTATGAGCCCTTGACGTCTTTTCTAATTAGACCTAAGCATGGGAGGAACCTATAAGGGTAATATTTGGTTATGCTGGTACTATTGCTACTTGAGGTGGATACCCAATAAGGGGCATCATTTGTGGATTTTCCATAATGTATTCTAGTTGATTCCTCAATGTGGGAAAATATTGATATCCCTCTAGGATTGGATTTAGGTAGACTGATTGCCATGGTTCTGTTTTGGATGAACCTCCTATCCCTGATTCATTCACTAAGATAAACCATCGTGGTTGAATCACACACGCTAAGAGTGTATGTTTAGGTTCTTACAAAGAAAGTTGAGGTGAATATTCCATAGGACGACTTTCCTGGAGTAACTCGACATTGATTTGCCTTAAATATTTCATCTCTTCCTCTTGCCTAGAAAATCTCTCATCAAGCATAAGGGTCATATTGTCATTGAGAGGAGGAGGTGGGAGGTATATGACCTTTCTTTTATACTTGTCATTATTTGAGATTCACAAAGATGTTAATGAGGGATTGATTGAGGGATCACCCAAATTTAAGGCAGTCCTCTGATTCTAAGTATACACACCTTTGGGTTTGGTGTGAATTGGATTTTAGTTGGAACCATACACTCCTTATTCACTTGATTTTAATCATTTTTAGTGTGGTTCGTAGGATTTTTTAGGACATTTGCTGATTCATAATGCATTTGGGGTGTTATACCAGCTGCTGAAAGGTAGAAGGGTTTTTTGAATCAATTTATGGATATATTCCTTTCATTTTGGGATCCTCTTTGAGTTTCTTAGAGAAGGGTAACTCAGATGGAACCATGGTGTGATCCAATTGTATGAATCCCTTATGGGGGAACTAAAACATAATATGGGAAGGACCAGGTGACCTATTTACTCTTCATTCAACATAGGTGAGAAAAGACCAATGTCTATTGTACAAGTGATTGAGGTAAAATTCCCCAGCCCTATAGATTGGGGGTTCCTCCCATTCATTTATTGTAATACCTCATCATGTATTTTCTGGTCTTATGGGGGTACTTTGTGTTAAAACCCCCCCATACCTATGGGTTAGAGTTTATCCCGTATTGCAGTAAGGGATACTGTTGTTTCTGATTTCTTGATCTCATGCATTCTCATTCAAGTTGGATATGAATATGGTGTCAGGTATGCATGCAAATTATTTGATTTTGAGGAAATTATCAATGCTTCTTGATTGGAGTCCCACAAATGAGAGGCCTTTTTAATGTTCTTGATTTTGTGAATCATGAGTCTTTCAATGGATCTATCTTATTTGGCCTGACATTTTTTAGGCTTATTCAAGACCAGTTCTTGTAGAGGACACCACCTTTCCAGATGAAGAATTTCATTTGATGACCATCTTGGGATGATGACATTGCAGGATTGCATTTATGATGGGTTCTACTGGATGGGACATGGGGTAAAGTATAACACTACAAGCTCTCCTCATCCATGGATATGAATAGAAGATGGGGAATCATCAATTAGATGAAATAACTTATTCCACTTGTGGAGGAAAGTTAGTTCGAGATATTTCTTTGGCTTCTCTAATTTGAGTCATCGCACTGATGGGAGGGATTCCGAGTCTATCTAACGACTATGATCTCACATTATTTTGACATGGTCAGTATATACATCATAGGGTAAGACCTTTGTTTTAAGGGGCATGAGGGTCTTATAAAGAATTAGGTGAATGGTATATATATATTCCTCTAAAAATTCCTTTAGTAAATTGAACTGAGAAGTTGTTGTTTTCCAAAACATAACTAGTATTCCATCCTTGACTAACTGTATTCTCACAAGAAATGTATCCATTTCTCTCCCACTGGTGATTACCCTACCTGATATTCCCAATTTGGATACTTATTGAGAATTTCATCACAAAAAGTGGGGAATATAGGTATCTTGTTGATATGTTAATGATGATGGGGTGGCTCTGAAGATGAGAATGGCTCGAAACAATCTTCTAATTGAGAAAGGATATCACATTTCCTCAAAAGGTATCTAACATGTCCAACCCTTTCATACCAAGAGCCTCATAATATGAGGTCTTCCTCTTACTCACATTTCCAAGGGAATGACCTTTCTACCAATGTGAAATTTGACTACGAGGAGGACCTTCAATTATGGTACCCATGATGGTGAGGGCTACCATAACAACTTAGTATTTTCTTAGAGGGAGATTATTTGTGATGTGAATAACCAGGAGAATCTTTAGTATGAACTAAAACATGGGTAGGTACTTATTGATGGTTGATGTTAGTGCAAAGAGGACCTTCATAATGACTGCCATCACGAATAGGACTACCATCATGGCTTAATTTCTAACTACATGGAGAATTTATATATTGTATACCCTGAGGAGTACCATTAGGTTGGTTAACTGAAATGGGAGGAAATACATTCCATTATATCTTCTAGTCACGTGGAGGGATACCATGACACTCGTCATGATATAGGCTCTCCTGATCGATCATTTCTTTCCTATGAAGTACATCTCTGTGGTGCATTCTTTGGGGAGGACCTTCAGAGCACCTATAAATAATGTTGGGAGGAGAACCTTAGCAACTGCTACCTCAGATTTCATAATTTGGTAATAGATTGAAAATATCCCAAGCCTCTACTGATAAATGTTTGATGGTCTCAAGAACACTAGCTTTCAGCAGAGTATATTCATGAATGTTCTCTTCATTTTCTATTTCCCTTTCACACATTTCATTTTTGAAAAATCTCTTGCGAGAAAATGGGGATGCCTGCTACCGGTAATGGCCTTCATATATAGGTTCATATTTGAGTGGTTTTGATGATGCCACCGGGATATACAGACGAGCATATTGTGTTCTAGCAGGGATATATGGCTATTCTGGAGTGACCACCACGGTGGACCGATAACCCCTAGTTGGAACATGTATTTGTTCCCAATCTGGTTATACATTCATCAAAAAATAAGGATGATTATAATCCTAGAATAGATTAGGGATTCATGTATGCTCAAGGGTGACCATATTATTTTGTGGTCGTGTCACCGCAATTGGGGAGATGGGGTTGTGGGCTTGAATCCTTTCTATTTCTGTGTACATGATTACACCTTGAAAGATGTGGAGGATATGGTCATGAAATGACATCTGATCCTCCATCATTTCCAGGATGTGTTGAGTGACGTCTTTGGCTAGTGAATGTATGTATGACCATTCTAATGTCGGATTAGAAATACATACCTACTTTGAATCTCCATATTATTCTAATGGATATTGGTGGTTATCCTGTGTTAGGGTAGATGAACAAGACTTCCCTTGATTCATGGATTTGATACTGTAGTTTTTTTCTATGGTTACCATTGTATTTGACAGGTGGGATTCATATTTTTGAGAGGAGATTTTGAAATTCGCATTTCCACTGTATTTTTATAACACACTTTCTATGATTACATGGAAATATGGGACTTATTTTATTTCTTTAACAGTATATTTTACAGGTGGGGTTCATTTTGGTAAGTCGTAACTTTCATTTTCCTATATTTTCATTCCACTATATTTTATTTGTGGGCTTTATATTTATAGACAAGGTTGTATAACGACCCATAATTAGTTTCCCTTTTTCGATGATATGCTTGTTTTGCATTAGTAAGAATTTATCCTTACTTATAAATGATTTACAACCTATTTAGATGATGGGATTCTTGTGCATCAATAAGGATTTTCATTTTCCTATAGTTCTCCAAACTACTAGTACGATGGGTTTGAGAAGTGGGAGTAGGAATAAGTGTTTGATCATAGTGTTACACCATATTTTTATGGAAGATATCTTCCTTAGAAATCAGGGTGATGACATGTTCTTGGTTATAAGTTTGTCCCCCCCTGGAGATCCACCTGAGGAAGATGCATCTATAAGCCTTCAAAAGGGATCCACCAATAGGTCTCATCCATGAAGTGATGATGTTGAGCCACGTGGAATTGGAAATGACGTCTTCTGAGAGAGTCTCTTGAGCAATGCTCCTACACAACAGGGAAAAATTCACTGACAACATACCCATCTATCTCCATATGATAAGGGAGGTACTCATTGTCATGTTCTATGGATAGGAACCTGAAATGATTAGAGATATCTAGTGGGGACACCCTATTCTAGAATGTATGCCACCTTTGAAGAGGTGGTTGGAGAGATTTTAGTGATTCAAGGGACTATCTTGTAGCCTCCCCTGTAGGGAGAGTACAAATCAGGTGGTACTACCTGAGAAACGCATTCAAAACCTAGTGTTGGAGATACTGGTTGGATGATGGAGTCATTATAATTGTGGAAGACTTAGTTACTGCATTGATCAATATATATCTCTACAAGAATGGTGAGGAAGACATTGGATTAAAGGTATCCTTGGCGAACTACAATATATGGGATAAGTAAAGATAGAAAAATCTCAGTCAAAGTAGCATCTCATGATAACATTCATAATTGATGATCTTTATTAGTTATATTTCTTTTTTGGTATGGGGATTTGGTAGGGTAATAACACCACCTTGGTTAGGGATTCATGTCAGCTTCACCATTTTTGGTTCAGATGAAAATATTTTTGTTATGTAGCGATGTGGAGTGTGGCCTAATGGTTCAATTAAAGGGGATTAATTGGTGTGAAATATCTAGCATCAGATATAACATTTTTTATGGTCTCTAATGGGATTTTCATTGGACCATAAACACCAACCGACTCTCATATCCATGATTCATGGAACAGGTTTCCCAAGGTAGGCGTTCATTGGGTGATTTTCACAATGACCCATAAGAACTCACATTGGTCACAGGGATGTAAAATATGGCCCATATCCCCCTTTAGGGGAGATATTGCCTATTCTGGGGCTCTATTATAGATTTAAGCTTTTTTATATGCTTGTGAATCCTTGATTGTTTCCCAAGCATGTGTCTATAGAATATCGCTAAAGAAATAGTTAGTCATGATTAGGCATAGATTTGGAATCATCTGGATGTATCACAGGTTATCCATCGAAGGAAGGATCTATTTGTATTAGAGGTTCTCTATCAATGATACCTATTTACGGATAAATTAATTTATGGTTTTTACTTTCTTTTTGAAAATGTTTTGTTTCAAGCCATATGGGATGGCGCTCTTGAGTGTACTTACATTTACGTGGGATTGAAGCTATTTTGATGTCAGGATCATACCCATAAGATGGGATTCCTATGTATCCTCATGAGAGGAATCAGAACCCATGTAGTTTAGTGTCTCTTTAAAATACACATCAACTATTAAGGCCATTTGATAAGGACCCAATTTTGTAGCTTTACACCATGAGACAAGGACACATAGGTAAATGTTTTACTGATCAAGGGTGTTGTGGAACTTATTATGAAGAGTCCTGAGGTACCAGGAAAGGATATGGTCTCCTAGGAATATGTGACCCTACCGAGGATGTATCACATAAACCATTAGGGTGATTTAGATGTTGGGTTAAGACCTAAGGTAGGCTTCCAATTTATCCCAATTAGTTCGGAATCTAAGCCCTTGTAGTTTGGTCGAACTGGGAATTACACTTTATAGGAGGATCATTAAGGAAACATGATTGGGGATTACATATATAGAGAAGTATTTTTCATTAAGACCATGCAAATTTCATGATATCTACCAAACCACTAATCCCATGAGATTCATGCTCGGTGTGAGAAACAAGAGGAGGCAATGGATCTTAAGATTGTATGTCCCACTTCATATGATAATAGAAGGAACAGGTGCCCAAGGGGAGAGTGAAATAGCTGTGTATATGCCTGTATCCTCCTTTTTTTCAAATCTTGGATAGTTAGAGTTGTTAACTCGTCCGTATATATCCCAGGACAGGGTAGAGAGGAACATGGGTAAAACCTCTCATAAGAAATGATAGGGTCTTACCTTAGTGGGAGTACCCTGAATTTTGTTCCAGGGTTATGGATCTCGTTCCCTGTCAAAAGTAAACAAAAGGGTGATCCCCTCTATTACTACCTAAAATAGGGAGGTACATGTGAGTGCCTCAAGGTTGGACCCAGAATTACCATGGAAATGTAAAATTATGGTCAATCAATGGGTTGACTTATTGTTGGGATACCAAACATGTATCCTCTTGTCATGGTTATTTAAAATCAAAATGACACACTGGTGCACCAAATAGTTCTATCATATGAGTCCAAAATCTTTGGAAAAGTCCTTTACTGAACATCATTAGACATTTTTGTGGAGGAGTTTACTAGGGGACTACTGATGTGACATAACGGAACAACCGAGGCTAGAGAGTGTAATTCCATAGGGAACCAACCTCCACATGGCATGTTATCACACGAGATATGGTTTCTCCCACGTATCATGTTTCTATATGGGAAATGTGGTTGTATGTGTACCAATGTGGTATGATAACCAAGGTGGAATTTGTATTGATATTGGCTACATGGGTCCCAGTTCCATCCATGTAGCATATTACTACACGGGGCCAAATTCTTCATGTATAGTGAATTTCTACACAAGTTAGGGTTTCATCAACAAAGAGATCTGCTATGCATGGAGCCTAGTTTGTAAAGGGGAAATCAGTTTTTAACCTCCAGGGGAGTATACATATGAGGTAAATTCTTTCCATGGATTACCAGTTTTAATTTGTGCTCCTTCTAATCACTATACGATGGTGTTTTTACCTTTAGATAATAATAAAATGAGACCAGATTTTGAGGATCTTTCGATTTATTCCTTCCATTGTTGATTTTGAAAAATGTAGATCCTATCCTTGGCTCCCCTTGAACTCTATTTTTAGAGAATTAGTGAAATGGGTACTGGTGTAGCCATTTCATAGTAACGAGGCTTCAATCCCCCATTCACGGAACCCCACAACCATTACCCAACCCAAAAATGACTTAATCAGTAGAGGCTATGGGGTTATAGTTGGTGGATGTGAAAATCACCATCTTAGTCCCAAAACTGACTTCATTTTCTTCATGGGATGCTATTGGATTTGGATTTCCCATAGAATTATTGAGTTTGTTGAGGATTTAGTGTGTGTGGCCAATTTCTCCACCCTAATTCCGAAAATGATTGCATTTGCGGAGTTGGAACAACCGCCCCCCCCCCCACAAACAAGTTTATTCATAGGAGTCTTCGTGAAGCAGATTGTTGCATGGATTAGCGATCAGTGAAGGGTTTCCCTCTTCATGGTACAAATTTTTTCCCTTTTTGTAATTCTATCCTTTAATCATTTTTCCTTCAATTCTTCATTATGTTTAGCTTCCTTCCTTTTCCAATTTCATGGGATAATTTCAATTCACTTTGTTAATTTTTCAGTACCCCACAACCATCCATGATTAATTTTTTCTATTATCATATAAATTAATTGGATATAAATATTCATATTAGGATCTCTATTTTAAGGGATATATGATTTGAATGATTCCAAAACAGTAAGGTTTTTATGTTACAGTATCATTGTTTATAAAAATTTTTTATGATTAAGTTCTCGATGATGCAATATTATGATATACCTCTTAGAAAACTCATTAAATTTCTTATAAATTTTTTATTTATTAATAATACAATTTTTCCTTTCACCTTAATCACCTTATGTACTCAAGAGTCAAAAAATAATTTTCTAACGAAAATTCACTTCAATTCTCTCTTCGATGGAAAAAAAAACTTTTTCTTGTACATCATTGAATTTAAAAAATATTTCAAAGAATATTTTTACTATTCTACTATTATATTTTATTTTGATTTTTACCTGTTCTGTACTTTTTAAAAAATCGTTTAAGAGTAATCTTCTTCTCATTTTACGAACAATTGTTTTTTGATTTTTCACAAAATTATGTAAGGAATGTATACTTAACCTATACATCATGAATGTAATCTCCCAGCTTTCATAATTATCAATTATTTGAATATTCCATTACAATTTTATATAGTTATTATTAAAGAATATTTTTTATAGTATTTTATACATTATCATATTTTAATGAATTGATTTCAAAATGGAAAATATATTTTCCTCAAGAATGTTTGATGATCATTTAATGATATTTTGATTCATCAAATATAACTACCCTTGATTTCACTTATTCTTTACTTGGGATATGATCCTAGCATTCAATCATAATTATTTACCTATATATTTTTTATTTATGATAAAATGTTTATAAAACCCATTCCTTTTTCATGAGTTATTCTATGATAAAACTAAAGGATGATTATGAAACCCATTATTTTTCTATGGGTTATTCTATGATGAAATGTTGAAATGTTAATGAGATCCATTTCATTCAATGGGTTATGATTTGATTAATATTTTATAATATTATGGCACACAAAATATATTTTTCATTATGTGATGGTTGGGAATTATACCTCCCCACAATTAATTCGGTATTTATTGATATCTTGAGAGATAAATAGGGCTATAATGGGGAGTAATCCTTGTCCAGTAAGAAAATTTATCCATTATGAAATTATTTGGAGTGAAACATGATTACTAAGATGGTTTAGGGAGTCAAACCATTTCTCTTTGATAGATTTGGTATTGATCCATGAATACTGTGGAAATTATTTTCAATACCTATATATATGACACAAACTTATGTTTTATGATATTTTAATGCTCCCATGACTCTTTTTCTTAGATTCCTTTATGATTCATGTCTTATATACAACCAAGATTTAAGTCATGATTCAATATTAAGATTTATAATATAAATGGTTTTTTTCAATTGTTATTATCAGGTTCTCATACCCTTATTTTTACGTTATTCTCAAGTGATGATTGATATCTACCTTGTTTTCCATTTCTGAGTATCTGTGCTCACCCTTTCTTATGTTTCCCTTCCATAGGTTATGAATAAAGGTTCTAAGTATAATATGTCAAAGGAGGGTGATATTTATCAAAATATTGGTGGGATATGATGTAGATATTTTATAAATAATTTCTATATGTGTCATTGTTTCAAAGGCACTGGCCTATATGATTTTTCTAGGGATCATTGTATTATGTAATGAATATTAATGTACAATGATATGATATCTATGAATGAATTGTATGGTTTGTTAATGTTTATATCATAGTAAGGTCTAGTTAAAATTTAGAAAATAGGATTAGAAAACATTAGTTATAACCCTAGGGATAAGTCTCAATGTAGGATAACATCCTAATGTTTTGGTGATTATCATGTGTGACCTAGGACAAAAAAAAGGTGTTATAGAAGAAGGTGTCATGATTAGACATCCTATATATTATTTTTCATGAATATATAGTTATAAATATTATCATTATTTCTCATAATATTATTTTGTTTTTGGTCAATGGATAAAACCTAAAGGAGTCATATTAATGATGAATGTGAGGGATAATACAATGATTATCCCCCTATGAAACTTAATGCTATGGGAGTTAGAATAAAAAATCTTGTTTCTATTCGAACATAAATTATTCACGCTATAGATTATGATGATCATCCATATGAGAAATAATGTATGAACATTATATTTAGTCCTTCACAAGGAAACATACACATTCATTTAGTGGGTATAAGGATATACTAATATATAAGAAATGGATCAGTATCATTGAAAATATATTTTCAGTTATGAAGTGTTTAGAACATGTGAATGTAATTTTGTATGGTTATCATATGGAAGGTGAAATATATCAGTGGTGAAATCATGTCAAGAACATGAGGCAACATGAATAAATTGACTCCATGAAGTGGGATGAGTTTAGGAGTTTTTTTTAAATAAATAATTACCTTATAATCCTTTCATAAAAATAGAGATGTTATAATTTAATATGAACTAGAAGGATGATGAATCCATTGGTAGCTATGAGGAAAATTTTACCAGACTTGCAATGTATGATTCTAGTATAATCATCCAACCAAAAATTAATGTTGATATATTCTTCCATTTCTTTAAAGCAAGTCTCTAAGGGGTGTTATCCATAAGGTACTTTAATAGGTACAGAGATATAATTCTATGTCATATCAATAGGTATATGGAGAATATATTTACTCATCAATATCATGTTTTTGTTAAGAAAAGAAATATAGATTTCAAAGGTAATTATAAAAAACATGGAGGGAGGAAGATGATAATTATTTTATGCTCAATGTGTGGAAGGAAAAATAGAATAAACTGGCACAAGGAAATCATTAAATTGTTTAAGTGTGGAAAGTATGTTCATCAGGAAATTGAATGTTAAAGTGATGGGAAAAAGTTAGCTCATAAATAAATAGTGAGAAAGCTCCATAGAATTCATCTACAAAACATTAGTGTTTCAAATGCAAAGATTATAGAAATTATTCCAACCAGTTCCAAACATTAAAGGTTAATGATGATTATTGACATCAAAAACCTCTTAAGATGATTGAAAAATAGACATATCATGCGATCACTATTTTTGATGGGGAGTATGATAACAATGTGTTGTATGTTATACTTACCTTACACTCTAAAACTGTTAACATATTATTTAATTTTTGATCTACCCACTATATTATATACAAATAATTTTATATTGGTATCTCTATACCAACATATAGATTAGATGTTGAGTTATAAAAAACATCCTAATGGTATGATGATTTCGTCTCATGTTTATTTTTCTTATCCGGTAGATGTTTGTGGGAATTGGATTCCATATGATCTTATTATTATCCCTCTAGTAGAGTTTGATATTATCCTAGGTAATGGATTATCATTCATTACATAAATCACACATCAATTACTGAGGAAGGGAATTGAACTTTGATATTACTAATCATCCTATGATCAATAATTAGAGTTATGATAAATATAAACTTCTGATTGAAATTACAACCGTTCTATGGGTCTTGATTCCTTTTCGAAAGTGGTGTTAATATTAGATGGTTTGGGAGAAACACAATATCAAATACATTCTTATTGTGTAAGAGTTTTTATATGTCTTTCTAGAATAATTTCAGGTTCTTACACTGAATCATCAAGTTGAGTTCTTGATAGAACTCATACACAGTTCTACACCATTTTCCAAGGCACTATATATGATAAACTCTATTCAATTGTAGGAACTAAATAAGAAACTCTAATAGAATCATTATAAGTGATTCATTCGACCAAGTGTATCACCATGGGGTGCCCTAGATCTTTTGGTTAATAATAAATATGGATCATTGTGACTCGTAATTGATTTCTGAGAACATAAACACATCATTATCAAGAATAATTTTTCTATACCTCATATTAATGACTTGTTTGATTAATTGGGAAAAGATTCATAATTTCCTATGATTGATATTTTTTTCTAGATATCATCAATTGTGGGATAATAAAGAGGATATAACTAATAAAACATTCCATACAAGGTATGGAAACTATGAATTAATTATGATACCATTTGGACTAACTAATTAGCCCCATTATCTTCAGGGATTTTATAAATAGAGACTTTTGATATTACTTAGATTATTTTATGGTATCATTTATAAATAATATTCTTATATATTCATAGAGCAAGGTAGAGAATTAAGATCAATTGATGATTGTACTAAATTCCCTAATGAAGGATAATCCTTGTGAAAAATTTACCAATAGTGTATTATAGATTTAAAAGGTTTTTTTCTTGGGTGTTATAATCTCATCTGAGGGTATATCATATGATACTTAAAAGACTGAAGTCGTTGAACATTTTCCACGACCAACCACTATGACTGAGATCCATAATTTCAATGATTTTTTAGATATTATTGGTATGTGGTAGAGAATTTCACACAACTATCTAATCCATTCACCAATTTAACTGAGAAGGTAGAGAAGTTCCTTTGGATAGATGAATGTGAAGGAATGTTTATGGAACTAATGAGGAGGTTATGAAATGCTGATATGATTACATTACCCTATAGTGGAGAAGGGTTTTTAATATATATTAATGCGTTAAAGAAAGGACTTAGATGGGGTCTCATGAAGAATAATATGATGATATATTACGCCTCCCTCTAATTGAAGGTTCATGTGAAAAATTACAGAAATGATTATTTGGAGTAACCTATGGTATTTTTTCAGTAAGATATAGAGGGATTATCTTTATAGATTAAAGTGTGATATATATACTAAACATAAAATTTAAAAGAATATTTTAACATAGTAAGAGTTGAATATTCACTAGAGAATATGGATGAAGATAATTAATGATTATGACTCCTCAATACATTACTACCATGAGAATGAAAATAAGGTAGAAGATGCTCTAAGAGAAAAGGATCAGGCTAGATTATCTATGGTGAGGATCAAAAAATATCTAATACTTTTAGATTTAAAAATTATAGATATTAAAATAATGAAATAATGGGGGAAATTTTATCATTATAAAATGAGTTTACAACCATATATCAAAGTTAAGAGTAATGAGGCTCAAAAATAATTGTAGTTTACGCAAAAGAAGGTGATAAATTTTTCTAAGTTTAACCATGACTATGATGGGATGATAATGTTTAAGAACTATGTATGTGTTCCATCCATACCATATTTGAAGGAGAATTTGGATAAAGCCCACAGTTCACCATTCATTTTTCATCCTGGAAGTACATAGATGTATAGATATATGAAAGATTATTTCTGGTAGGACAACATGAAAAGTGTTTTTTATGAGTTTGTATCTTAGTTATTGGAATATTAGAAATTTATATTAGGGATAAAAAACACTAAGGGGATCTTACAACCATTTCCCATATCATAATAAAAATGTTAAAACATCACCATGGATTTTTTCATTTTACTCCTCAAAACATCAAAAGGGAATAATGATATATGGTTTATAGTCAATCAACTTACAAAGTGAGCACACTTTATTTACATTATATATTATTTCTATTTGGATAGAATTTCCAGAATTTATACTATGAAAGTGGTAAGGTTTTATGGAGTACCACATTCTATTATATCTTATTGAGATATGATGTTTAACTCAAAGTTCTAGATAAGTATTCAAAAGTCTCTAGATATAGAGTTTAGACTCGGTATTATGTATCAAAATTATACTTATGGTTATTGTAAGAGAATAATGAAAACCATAGAGAATATTTTCTGATCTTGTTCTATAAATTTCAAATGTGGTTGGGATCAACACCATCATCTAGTTCAGAATTCTTACAATAATAGTTTTCACACAAGCATTCTGATGGATCCTTTTGAAGACCAATATGAAAAGAAGTGTTGAAATATTACATACTGGGATGATATCAGAGAGAGAATACTATTAGGACCATATCTAGCTAAGGAAATGATAGAGAAAGTTATATCCATTCAACAACACATCATGATATAACATTTTAAATAGAAAAGTTATTCTAACAATCATCTACGTGAACTGGAATTTAATGTTGGTGAAAATGTGTTTATATGAATTTCTACATGGAAAAAGGTTTTCAGATTATGAAAGAAGGGAAATAATTTCCCATGTTATTTTATCCCTTTTAAGATACTTTATAAAGTTGGGATGTAGAAAATTGCTTAGTGCTTCCCCAAAAAATCACTCTATTTAACGATGTGTTCCGTGTATCTCACTTAAGGAAGTACATAAATAAACTTTCACATTTACTCAAATAAAGGGAAATAAAAATGGATCATTATCAATATTATAATGAATAACTGGTATAAATGTTAGATTATTGAGACAATATAATATTAAATAAGTCTAATAAATTGGTGAAAGTTCACGGGAGAAATTAGAAATTCAAACAAGCTACATGGGAACCAGAGGATGTAATGAAATAATGATATCACAATTTTTGGGTAATAGAGTGTTGAATTGTGAAAGATAAATTCATTTTAATAGGTGTATAATGTAACACCCCAGGTAAATAAAGAATATGGCATTTTCATATTTATCCATATTTGTGAATAAAATATTAATATGACTTTAAAGGGGACGCTATGCTCGATGGCGTACCCAACACGCAACAACGAGTTTCTTGGGAATCTTACGTTGCACTCTAATAATAAAATAATATTATTTTAAATGGTAGTTAACATGTAGCCATTTTATTTGCGGGAAAGGAAAAAAATAACTAAAATATGATTATATATGTTTTTAAATGTTTTTACATTTATCCAATAAAAGATAAAGGCTTAAAATACGGAAAGAATTCAATTTTAGGCGTATATGCCCTAGTTTTCACTAAAGGTTCACTTATCGCCTTTTGATGGAGAACCGTCATTAAATATAGTTTTGTTCACTCTTATACATTCTATTGGACCAAATAAAACTCTTCTTAAGAATCGGGACATCAAAATTTACTTTGTGTAAATTTTTGGTATCTTTCCGATAAAGTTCATTTTTTTATTGAATAGTGTAAAATGTTGTATTTTAATTCAAAACCACTTTTTAATCTAATTTATTTATATGATTAGATTATCTTTTGAATTGGTTTTAAATTGAAATTTGAATATATTTTTACCATTAAATCCAATAGTGGTTGTTGGAATTAATTTCACTTTCAAATCAGACTTAAACTAATGTCAATCTTTTGATACTTATTGTTTCATTAAACCACGCTATTTGCTCTGACAATGGTAATTAATTATTAAATTAATTAATGTGACTTATATTTTTTTAATTTTTTAAAATATAATCCATTTTTGAATTCGGAATATCAAATATAGCTTAGGGTGAATTTTTGGGATTTTTATGAAAAACTTCAATTTTTGATGAATATTGAAACCACTAAGTGGTACTTATAAAAACTGATTTTTCCGTTTAAATGAAAATTTTCCATCTTTGTGTTTTGAATTTCAAAAATCCGACATAAATGGTTGTAATTAAGAAGTAAAATGTGGTTCAATGGGATAAAAACAATTTTTTGGTGAATAGTAACTTATTAAGTTTTCAATCGCGATTAGAGGTAATTAGTGTAGTTTATGGTAAGAATAATGTTTTAATAAAATGAAATGACCTAGACACATATCATACCCTCATTGGATGTTTCATATCCGACCAAGAAAATCCATGGGTCAATTTGGGGACCACATGGAGCCACTTTGGTTGGAAAATGACATAAATATCTTTTTATTTAATGTTAAGGTAAAAATGACACAAACATGAGATGTTTTACTAAAACAATTTTTACATGGGGTTATAGAAGTCATATTTTTGACTATAAATATTGATTTTAAATCTAAAAATATTTCCTACATCATAGTATTTTTTTTTATAATTTTTAGACATTATATAAATTAAATTATTTATGACATCATGATGATGCAGCGATGACCTCATTATTTAACAATTTAAATAAAATGGAAAGATAATGTAATATATAAGACCTACACATGTCCAAAACCTATTGGATGAGTGGATTTAGAACCCTTATCACCATATACTCGAATTATATCAATGTGGGAACTTTAAAATACGAAACCCTTTTGAAAATAAGGTAATATTTTGTAACTTTACAAGAGTGCCCCTCCTCTCCTATTATAAAAGGCCCCCACCTCTACCTCCTTACCCACACTCCCAAAGCCTTTGGCTTGGCCAAACCCTACCCATTTTGTCTCTCCACATCCCTCTATTACTCCTTGAAGCCTCACTTTGGGCAGAAGTCTTCCCAAGGAAGCCTTTGAGCTCAAACAAAAGGGAGTTACCCGATTTTAGGGTAATGTCTTCACTTGAGTCCTTTTGTTTTATTTTGCTTCTCAAACCCCCTAAACTCTTTTTATTCATTTATTTTGTAACAAATCCAGTATCTTCAATATACTAGTATGTTTTTATAAGAAGGATTCAAGCTACACTTACACACACCTACATCTAATGGTTAAAGAGCATACTGTTTCCGTGGATGGCGAATTTCTGCCTCACGAAACGATGATTGTTAAACACTCATATAACACCTTCAAAGGTGGCAATTAAGATGTCACTATAATTATATATGATATATAATATGTTTATGTTTTACTTAAGCTTCTGTATTTTTCATTTATGGCGTACCTTTATGGTTTCCATTATGGGTAAACGCGATATCTTCATTTAAGGAAGTGCGGACTACCGCCCCCTCAAAGTGATTTGATTCGTTAATACGATATGTGGTACGTATAAAGTATATATCTAATGATATTATATATGATACCATAATTGAATTAAAATACTATTATGTATCATTATGTTTTAATTCCATTAAATATGAAATAGAAATGGAAGCAGCGTTCATGCGTACGTACGGCTTACTGTCTCCATGAACGGTACATTTCATTTCTTATCTCAAAATGTTATGTAATATTATAAGTAAATATATATAATGGATATATATATAATATATTACATATAAATTATGAATATCATTCTGGAATTATAACACATATATATATATATATATCGTTTTGTTTTAATTCCATTAATATGACAAAAAAATGAAAGTAGCGTTCATGCGTACGTACGGCCTACCATCTCCATGAACGGTGATTTTCATTTTTTTCTCTCCAAATTATATGGAATAGTATAAAATAAATATTTACTGGATATATATGATATTTTAATCATTAATAATATTCTGGAAATTATTTACTTATAACTACATGGAAAATATTTTTTCAAACAAGTTCATTTTTGACTCGTGTACCAAACATCGGCAAAAACGTCTGATATGAACTAACATTATTAAAAAATTATTATAACATTATAATATGTGATATGAACTTAATAATAATCTCTAAAAGAGGTACTTAGTCAATTATTAATTGACCAATGTTTATTATTCAAGAATATAAAGAAACGAACAAGACAAGTTGGACTTGAGGTAAGGGATCCTACTCCTCTCTTTCTTTTTAAGTACACTCTTTTATGTAATTCCTTAAAACTCATCTTTCTTGTTATTGGGATGTTCTTTTATATTACTCTTTCTGTAATTTTTATGTTCATATTATTAGAGACCCTATTCTCTCTCATCAATCCATTTTGGAAGTTTTGAGTGGCGCCGTTAGGCTGCCGAATTTTTGTAAGAGATCTAACCTCTCTCTTTCTCTTTAAGTACTCTCCTTTATGTCACTTCTTTTAAGATCCTCTTTGTTATGATGGGGGATGTTCTTCTATATTCCACTTGATATAAAGTTTATTGTAATTTTATGAGATACCCTATTTGATCTCATCAATCCATTTTTGGAAGTTTTAAGTGGCATCATTAGGCTGCCGAGTTTTCGTAAGGGATTTTTCATCTCACTTTTATTCCTGTGAGACTTATGCTAAATTTTCCACAATTTCCTTTGAGTGGTGTATCTACCGAACATTATTTTACTCATTGTGTAATATTCTTTCATTTATGAGTATTTACATCAATGTTGTATTGTCCTTCTTTCACGGGGCGTATGTTTCGAAAGATACCCATGTCGGTAAGGGAACCTTTCACCCTCCTCTTTTTAAAAGACATATTTTGTTATGTCTTTTAATTCACATAATATTATTTTGGGATATGTTCTTCTATATCCTTATTGATGTAAATTTTATTTCCAAGTGATGAGATACCCTTTTTATCTCTCATCAACTGTTTTTCTGAATTTTGATGTGACGCCATTAGGCTGTCTAATTATTGCAAGGGAACTTCTTAACCATATTTCGATTCATTGGGATAAACTTGTACACCTTGAATATGTCGTTCTATTATTATGTGTGAATGTCCTCTGATTGTTTTACACTTAATACCCACTTATATTTCGTGTATTCGTTTGTCACACATAGTTATGTAACTGATTTATCCTTAATCCAAGGATACCGTCTTTGTATGGGACTTCGTCTCAATCTCCTTTCATTGAGGCATATTTTGTTTTATACACAACCTTATTTTATACGGTGTATAAACCCCTTTGACCTTTACGTTTATCCAAAAGGAATCTTTTTTATAAGAAGCATTTTACTAAACGACAAAAGGGAATGTTTTTGTCGTACGTGTGCGGCGACAACGACTTCTCCACCGCCATGACCATTATTTGAGTTTCGGCTTCCTCTACAAGCCATACCTTCTTTTTAAAAGAAAAATAAATACCATGTTTTACTTTTCTTTTATTTTGGTATTGAAAATGGTTTTCATAATGTTTTTATTATATCAATGTGTTGTATTGATATCTTGTGATTGAAATGTGGAAATGTTATGTTTCCTTTATGTATGTTTTATGTAATTAGATTATGTTATGGTTCTTGGGCATTATTATGAAGACGGGTGGTTCCATGATAAACTAAGGGCGGGTGAGACCGATATAGCTCTCCAATGCATTGGGTAACGCGAAGGAGTGAAACGTTATGGTTTCTCCAAAGATATTTAGGGAATATACTGTGATGGGTATTCCAAACGTAACCAAGATGGTTACTCCCTACGTAAGAATGTTATGAATGTCTCAAGTTACTTTTATGTCTTATGATTTCTTTGATTTATTCATGATTTGATGAGGTATGTTAAAGTGCCTATGTTTTATGGGTAAATTATGATTTCATTCTTATGTATATATGAACTCATGTTTCCTTTCCATATTTTTATAACCCTTACTGAGCTTTTTCTGCTCATCCCAAGTTTTTGAAATTTTTTTCACAAGACAAGGGAAAGTTACATGATGTGATGATAGTGTGAAGGATGTGTCAATAAAGAATCCATGTTTTATTTTAAAATTTTTTCCGTTGATGGGAAGAATGAATACTGTCTTTTATGTAACCACTTTGTTTAAATGTGGAATGTAATGCAAGTTTCATGATCTAATTCTCTAAAACTCCAAACCTGAAAAGATCCTCAATGTGTAATCTTGTAATAACTCAAGATTAAGTAAGGTTTAAGGATGGGGCCTTATAGTTGGTATCAAAGGTTGGTTTAGATAAATTTAGAGGTTAGGGTATTCTCCAAGCATAAGTGACAGTACCATAATGGATAGGATTTCAGAAATAGTCCTAGTTTTAGATAAAGTGAATGAGTAAGTATATCTTAGTGGTTATCTCCCTCATTAGTACATGATGGTTTTGTTGATATACTCACACTGACATTTCTGTTTTTAGTGAATGGATGGTTCTAGTAGGTACCAAAGGGACAACAGGTTTGAAGGAAACTGTGGTGGTTCTCTGATTAAGATACCAGATAAAATGGAGGATTCAATGAGGAAACTCGTGGTTGTTCTAAACCAACTATCAAGGAGTCATGATCAACCACTTGAACCTTGGTATGATCTTTAATGCATCATGTACGAGATGACCAATTGATGTGGAAGTTCAGGTAATAATTATAAAGGTAACCATTAGAGTTTATATGATCCTTACTTTTGAGGTAATTATGGGTTATTATATGATATGCTGGAAAATGAAAGGCATGAGATAAAAATGAGGTTAAAATATGTTATGATCATTTTTGATGATTTTATCTCTTTTTGGGGAATGATTTAAGAGTTATATAGTTTTGAAAAAAGGACAACACGTAGACCGTGTGACAACCCGTCGCGTCGGACAAAGCTGCGGGAATCGAACCCACAACCAAAGTGCGACAGGTATTTATCGCCTACCACGGGACTACGTGAAGTCCCTGGTTAGTTTGACTGATTCTTTTTAGTTATATGATTTTATGAATTAAGAGTAAGTTGATTTTGGGTTATTTATGAAAATTATTAACCTATCATGGAGGATATGTGATTAGGTTAAGTACTTTTCAATACGAGACTTTAGGAGCAACTGATGTTGTTTGGAGATAAATGTTACGATTTAACTTGGAAGACTATGTGACTAAATCCTTCATATATTTGGGTTTCAATCTTAGATTGGTTTACTTTGAATAATTTTATGGAAAAATTGTTTATCGGATGGTCCTCGTTGAACTTTGGGTTTTGTTGGACAAATTTTGGAGATTAAGCATATATTTTCTTTTTAAAGGGTTATCCTTTTCTGGATTATCTGACCTTATACTAACCTTTTTGGTTTTGGTTTTGGATAAGGTCTAAAGAGATGGGAAGTATATAGTTATCTTTGGTGGATTAGGTGATTCTCTAGAAGTTGATTATAGTACTCTTAATGCGAACAAGTCTCCCTAAATACTCGTCTTTTGGATAAAAAATATGAGTTTGATTATGGAATCTAGTAAAAGTTGAAAGTAAACATGATAAGTGATTATGTTTCATTATGAATAAATTCCTCAATAAAAAGTAACTTAAAACAAAAATGTTGTCTATTAACTTTTCCTACTGGGGAATCGAATACCGTTTAACCCATCACAAGTTTGTGATTTTCATATGGTTAACTTTCTCATAGACATGTTTACTATCACTCTCCCTCAAGAACACGACCCTTTTCTTTTTCTTCCATGTCCATCTTTTTCTACATATGGGTTAACTCGGGTGACCGCTGTACTTATCTTCCTTTATTTTAAAGTGATTGTTTTACCGACTCTTGATCCGATGTGGGACTTTCAAGGATGTTTCCAAGCTCAATTTTAAAAATTGCGAGGACACAATTCCCAGAAGGGGGGAAGGATGTAAGATCCCAGGTAAATAAAGAATATGAAATTTTCATATTTATACATATTTGTGAATAAAATATTAATATTACTTTATAGGGGATTCTATGCTCGATGTTGTACCCAACACGCAACAACGAGTTTCTTGGGAATCATACGTTGCACTCTAATAATAAAATAATATTATTTTAAATGGTAGTTAACATGTAGCTATTGTATTGGCGGGAATGGATAGAAATAACTAAAATATGATTATATATGTTTTTAAATGTTTTTAAATTTATCCAATAAAAGATAAAGGCTTAAAATATGGAAAGAATTCAATTTTAGGCTTATATGCCCTAGTTTTCACTTATTGCATTTTGATGGCGAACCATCATTAAATATAGTTTTGTTCAATCTTATACATTATATTGGACCAAATAAAACTATTCTTAAGAATCGGGACATCAAAATTTACTTTGTGTAAATTTTTGGTATCTTTCCGATAAAGTTCATTTTTTAATGAATAGTGTAAAATGTTGTATTTTAATTCAAACCCTCTTTTTAATCTAATTTATTTATATGATTAGATTATCTTTTGAATTGGTTTTAAAGTGAAATTAGAATATATTTTTACCATTAAATCCAATAGTGGTCATTGGAATTAATTTCACATTGAAATCAGACTTAAACTAATTTCAATCTTTTGATACTTATTGTTTCATAAAAACACGCTATTTGATCTGAAAGCGGGAATTAATTATTAAATTAATTAATGTGACTTATATGTTTTGAATTTTTTAAAATATATTTCATTTTTGAATTCGGAATATCAAATATAGCTTAGGGTGAATTTTTGGGATTTTTCTGAAAAACATCAATTTTTTATGAATAGTGAAACCAATAAGTGGTACTTATAAAAACTGATTTTTCCGTTTAAATGAAATTTTTCCATATTTGTGTTTTGAATTTCAAAAATCCAACATACATGGTTGTATTTATGAATTAAAATGTGGTTCAATGGGATAAAAATAATTTTTTGGTCAATAGTAACTTATTAAGTTTTTAATCGCGATTAGAGGTAATTAGTGTAGTTTATGGTAAGAATAATGTTTTAATAAAATGAAATGACCTAGACACATGCCCTACCATCATTGGATGTGTCATGGAAGACCAAGAAAATCCATGGGTGAACTTGGGGACCCCATGGAGCCACTTTGGTTGGAAAATGACATAAATATCTTTTTATTTAATGTTAAGGTAAAAATGACACTAACATGAGTTGTTTTACTAAAACAATTTTTACATGGGGTTATACAAGCCATATTTTTTACTATAAATAGTAATTGGAAATATAAAAAGATTTCCTACATCATAGTATGTTTTTTAATAATTTTTAGACATTATATAAATTAAATTATTTATGACATCATGATGATGCAGCGATGATCTCATTATTTAACGATTTAAATAAAATGGAAAGATAATGTAATATCTAATACCTACACATGTCAAAAACCTATTGGATTAGTGGATTTATAACCCTTATCACCTTATCCTCTAATTATATCAATGTGGGAAATTTAAAATCCGAAAATCGTTTGAAAATAAAGTAACATTTTGTAACTTTACAAGAGTGCCCCTCCTCTCCTCTTATAAAAGGCCCCCACCTCTACCTCCTTACCCACAATCCCAAAGCCTTTGGCTCGGCAAACACCTGCCAATTTTGTCTCTACACTTCCCTCTCTTACTCCTTGAAGCCTCACTTTGGGCAGAAGTCTTCCCAAGGAAGCCTTTGAACTCAAACCAAAGGGAGTTACCTGATTTTAAGGTAATGTCTTCACTTGAGTCCTTTTGTTTTATTTTGCTTCTCCAACCCCCTAACCTCTTTTTATTCATTTCTTTTGTAACAACTCTAGTATATTCAATATACTAGGATGTTTTTATATGAAGGGATTCTAGATACACTTACACAGAACTACATCTAATGGTTAAAGAACATACTGTTTCCGTGGATGGTGAATTTCTGCCTCACGAAACAATGATTGTTGAAAACTCATATAACACCTTCAAAGCTGGCCATTAAGATGTAACTATAAGTATATATGATATATAATATGTTTATGTTTTACTTAAGCTTCTGTATTTTTCATTTATGGTGTACCTTTATGGTTTCCATTATGGGTAAACGCGATATCTTCATTTAAGGAAGTGTGGTCTACCGCCCCCTCAAAGTGATTTGATTCGTTAATACCATATGTGGTACGTATAAAGGATATATTTAATGATATTATATATGATATCATACTGGAATTAAAATAATATTATGTATCATTATGATTTAATTCCATTAAATATGAAATAGAAACTGAAGTAGCGTTCATGCGTGCGTACGGCTTACCGTCTCAATGAACGGTACATTTCATTTCTTATCTCAAAATGTTATGTAATATTATAAGTACATATATATAATGGATATATATAAAATATATTACATATAAATTATGAATATCATTATGGAATTATAACATATATATCTCTCTCTCATTTTGTTTAAATTCCATTAATATGACAAAAAAATGAAAGTAGCGTTCATGCGTACGTACGGCCTACCATCTCCATGAATGGTGCTTTTCGTTTTTTTATCTCCAAATGATATGGAATAGTATAAAATGAATATTTACTGGATATATATGATATTTTAATCATTAATACTATTCTGGAAATTATTTACTTATAACTACATGGGCAATCTTTTTTCAAACAAGTTCATTTTTGACTAATGTACCAAACATCGGCAACAATGTCTGATATGAACTAACATTATTAAACAATTATTATAACATTATAATATGTGATATGAAATTAATAATAATCTCTAAAGGAGGTACGTATGCAATTATTAATTGACCAAAGTTTATTATTCAGGAATATAAAGAAACGAACAAGACAAGTTGGACTTGAGGTAAGGGATCCTACTCCTCTCTTTCTTTTTAAGTACACTCTTTTATATCATTCCTTCTAAGCTCATATTTCTTGTTATTGGGATGTAATTTTATATTACTCTTACTGTAATTTTTATGTTCAAATGATGAGAGACCCTATTCTCTCTCATCAATCCATTTTGGATGTTTTGAGTGGCGCCGTTAGGCTGCCGAATTTTCGTAAGAGATCTAACCTATCTCTTTCTCTCTAAGTACTCTCCTTTATGTCACTTCTTTTAAGCTCCTCTTTGTTATGATGTGGGATGATATTTTATATTCCTCTTTCTGTACATTTTATGGTAATGTGATGAGATACCCTATTTTATCTCATCAATCCATTTTTGGATGTTTTAAGTGGCATCGTTAGGCTGTCGAGTTTTCGTAAGGGATTTTTCATCTCACTTTTATTCCCGTGAGACTTATGCTACATTTTCCACAATTTCCTTTAATTGGTGTATGTACTGACCATTATTTTACTCATTGTGTAATATTCTTTCATTTATGAGTATTTACATCAATGTTGTATTTTCCTTCATTCACGGGGCGTATGTTTCGAAAGATACCCATGTCGGTAAGTGAACCTTTCACCCTCCTCTTTTTAAAAGACTTATCTTGTTATGTATTTTAATTCACATAATATTATTTTTGGGATATGTTCTTATATATCCTTATTGATGTAAATTTTATGTCCATGTGATGAGATACCCTTTTTATCTCTCATCAACTCTTTTTCTGAATTTTGAAGTGACGCTGTTAGGCTGTCTAATTATTATAAGGGAACTTCTTAACCCAATTTCGATTCTTTGGGATAAACTTGTACACCTTGAATATGTCGTTATATTATTATGTGTGAATGTCCTCTGATTGTTTTACACTTAATACCCACTTATATTTCGTGTATTTGTTTGTCACACATAGTTATGTAACTGATTTATCCTTAATCCAAGGATACCGTCTTTGTGTGGGACTTCCTCTCAATATCCTTTCATTGAGGAATATTTTGTTTTATACACAACCTTCTTTTATACGGTGTTTAAACCCCTTGTAATTTTACGTTAATCCAAAAGGAATCTTTTTTATACGAAGCGTTTTACTAAACGACAAAAGGGAATGTTTTTGTCGTACGTGTGCGGCGACAACGACTTCTCCGCCGCCATGACCATTATTTGAGTTTCAGCTTCCTCTACAAGCCATACATTCTTTTTTAAAGAAAAATAAATGCCATGTTTTACTTTTCTTTTATTTTGGTATTGAAAATGGTTTTCATAATATTTTTATTATATCAATGTGTTGTATTGATATCTTGTGATTGAAATGTGGAAATGTTATGTTTCCTTAAGTATGTTTTATGTAATAGGATTATGTTATGGTTCATGGGAATTATTATGAAGATGGGTGGTTCCATGATAAACTAAGGGCGGGTGAGCCTGATATAGCTCTCCAATGCATTGGGTAACGCGAAGGAGTGAAACGTTAAGGTTTCTCCGAAGAGATTTAGGGAATATACAATGATGGGTATTCCAAACGTAACCAAGAGGGTTACTACCTATGTAAGAATGTTATGAATTCCTCATGTTACATTTATGTCTTATGATTTCTATGATTTATTCATGATTTGATGAGGTATGTTAATGTGCCTATGTTTTATGTGTAAAGTATGATTTCATTCTGATGTATATATGAACTCATGTTTCCTTTCAATATTTTTATAACCCTTACTGAGATTTTTATGCTCATCCCAAGTTTTTGAAATGTTTTTCACAGGTCAAGGGAAAGGGTCATGATGTGATGATAGTGTCAAGGATGTGTCAAGAAAGAATCCATGTTTTATTTTAAAAATGTTTCCGTTGATGGGAAGAATGAATACTTTCTTTTATGTAACCACTTTGTTTAGATGTGGAATGTAATGCAAGTTTTTTGATCTAATTCTCTAAAACTCTAAACATGAAAAGATCCTCAATGTGTAATCTTGTAATAACTCAAGATTAAGTAAGGTTTAAGGCTAGGGCCTTATATATAATGTAACACCCATTTTTTTATAAAATATATATTATCTAAATAAATTTAAATTCTTTAATAGATTGTGTTACACACAACACTGTGTTTAAATCAACCACGATTTAATATTAATATATTTCTATTTAAAGTGATAATCATTTCCAAACCATTTTATTATTGGGAATTAATTGGAATAAATAAATTATGATTTTTTTTTTAAATATGAATATAATGAAATGAGTTTTGATTTATTATTTAGAAATGAAAATAAAAATCATTTTCAAGTAAAAGGCATATTTATAAAAAACTAATTTTTTAGCACACAATGTGATTTTATCTTAATAAACTAAATTATTATCTATTGGATAATGAATTTAATTAAATATTTATGTTATATAGTTAATCAATTTTTTTAAAATTCATTTAATATTTTTTAGCCGTGGGATAATAATAAGATCTTTTTTATGATTAAAAATGAATTTTTCTAAAAAGTACTTTTCGTCACGTGTTGCATGAATATTTTAAAATTAGTTTATGAAACATACATGAAATAAATTTCATAAAATGGATTCAATATTTGGAATCAGGATGTCTAAATTTTTTAAAATTTCCCCTATTATTTTATGGTCTATATAAATAGCCACTTTGATAAAATCTATCACATCGGTAAAGGGTAAGTCTGGCTAATTTTGGATAAAAATAATTGATAAGGTCCTAATTATTTTTAATAACAATTATTAAATTTTTTTAATTTTAATTTAATCAACTTTGGATGTTAATTTAGTTATTTAATGGATAATTTTCTTTGAAAATGACGTATATAATATTTAATCAAATAAAGTTACAAAAAAAGACACTTAATTTTAAATATCCAACATAAGTCTACATAAGGGAAAAATCAAGTCATGAATGAATATATATATATATATATTGATAATAGTGAGATTATTTTTATTATAAATATTTATTTGTAAATTTTAGTAATTATATAATTATGTGAAATTCTTATTCAACAAAGATGTATTATTACCCTAATTAATTTTAAAAAATAATAATCGATTTAAAAAATATGAAAAGTAATATAATCTTATTGATTTAATGTTTTACATGAATTTTATAGATTAATAGGTCATATTATTTTTATTTTAATGGATCATATTCTAATTAAAACTTTTTATTTATACCTTTTATGTCAAATAAAATGAATAGTGTATAAATTGGCAATATTCATATTTTATGAAAACACTTTTTTTTAAATTACATAAAAGAAATTAAAATATTTTAACAAGACATTGTGTATAATATAAGGTAGAAATTTTTACCCATATATTATTTATATTCCAATTATAAACATTTGTATTGAGAATTACTTTTATATATTTTAATATTTTAAGACAATCAAAGGGTGCGACTCCCCTAAATTATAAAAAGGAACCCCTCCTTTCTCTTCATCACACCAATTTCAGTATTCAATAATGAAAAAACTGTAATAATAAATATTATCAACTCATTTATAATCATTTAATAGGTGTTCGTGTTCCCAAAATACCATCCCTAGAGCCCTTAAGATGATATCTAATAGAGTTATTTCATAGAAGAGGTAATCACCTTAATCGATAATTTTCTTTTAAATTATTCTTCTACATACTCAAAATATATTATATTCTTAATAATATAATAACTAAAATAACCTCACTATACATATATATTATTATTTTTATCATACAAATTTACTCACCATCTATCCATAAAATTGGAAGTGAAAATGTCACCGGTGTATACGTATGGCTTACCGTCTCCACATAACAATATAAATCATTTCTCATAATCATATTTTATGAATGAGTATTCTTGTGATTTAAATTTTTATATATTATAGTTATTAAATAATTATACATCATTAATGATAATATCATATCTACCTTCTTACCTCCCAAACCGTTGTACAATGATAAAATTGATCGTGCATACACGTGGACTACCACCTCAACGAAGCTATGTGATTCCATTTTCATTTATATTTTACTTGGATGGTAATAAATTTGGATTTAATGAATATATATGATAAATTTTATATATTAATTATTCTTTAATATTTTTTTATTTTTTACTTTTCTTTCTTTCCATCCATCGATAAAATAAAAATAGTATTGATGTTTACGTATGGTCTACCGTCTCCATGAACGATGTAATTCATTTTCCCATATCTATCTATTATGAATGTATATAAAAATGTATACAATGAATATATATTATATTTATATCATTATTAAAATTACTTATATGATGTAACCATGATCAAAAAACAATTATAAAAACTACCGAACCCGAACAAATATAAAAAAAGTAGATATCCCCCAGAATAGTGATTTTAATAAAGAAGTGTAAACTAACAAGTGATAAAAGGTTATAAGTAAACAATATATGGTATGATATATATGATTATGGTTATTTAATATGTTTATAATAAATCAATATTCTTTTTACTGTAGTTTCTAATTCCTACGATGGAAATCAGACCTAAGGTAATTGATTTTTATCTCACTTTTATTTCTATAAGCCACATGCCACATGCCATATTCATTATTTTTTTTATTTTATGTGGTGTATATAATTCCCATGAGTGAATTTATTAAGGAATATAACGTAAAAAACATGGATTAAAATTTTTATTTTAGGTTCTCATTTTTAGGTTATTTATGATTTAAAAGGTACCAAAGAGGAATGGGTTTTATGTTACGATCTCATTATTTATTAGAATTGATTAGGATTATGTTCTGAATGATAATATTTAATTATATACCTCTGAATAAACTCATTATTTTATTATCGTCTTGTTATTTTTTAATAATAAGTGTTTTATTTTTATTTTTTATCACTTTATGTGGTCAAGAGACCAAAAATGTGTTTTTAAGGAAAATCAAATTCATTTTTTCTGCGGTCAAAAAATATTTTCCAACCATATACATGTTTTATAAAAATTCATTAAATATGTTTTTAAATATTAGATCATATTTTTTTAAAGTAATTTTTACCTATTTTTTTGAATTTTAAAAAATTGATTAAATATAATCCTCACATAATTTTCTGAACGAGGTTTTTTTCAGTTTTTAAAAAATTAAAAAGGGAATTATTTTAAACTTATATGGTATGAATGTAATTTATCGCCATCACAAACACTTAATTATATAAAATTTTCGTTTAAAGTTTATAAGGTTATTTTTAACGAAATTTTTTTCCTTAATATTTTATAAATACTAACATTTTAAATAATTGATTTCAAAATGGAAAGGATATTTTCCACAAGAATGTTTAATGGAATTTTTTTGGTATTTCAATTCATTAAATACGACATCCCTAGATTTCACTTAAACTATAAATGGTATATGATCCAAGGATACCGTCATTATTCTTTCTCTAGATAGTTTATGTTTAATATAATATGTTTATGAAACATATTCCTTTTTTATGGGTTATATTATAAAGAAATAATAATATATTTATGAAAACCATTCCTTTTCTAGGGGTTTTTCTATGATGAAATGTTGAAATGTTTAAGAAAACCATTTATTTTCATGGGTTTTTATTTGATGAATGTTTTATGATATTGTATCACACATATGTGTGATCTTTATTATGTGATGGTTGTGACCTATATCTCCCTCTAATGAATTGGTTAATAATTGTTATCTTCTGAGATAAAAAGGACTAGACTTGGGAGTGAGCCCCATTCAGTATAAGACTTTATCCTCTATGATAGTATAGGGATTGAATCTTAATTAATATTATGGTTTATGGAGTGAAAACATTACACTATGATAGTTTTGGCAATGATCCTTGACTACCAAGGAATTGATTTTCTATGATTATATGTATGAAAAGAAACTTATGTCTTATACCGATGTTATGATATCATGACTCTTGTTCATTGATTACTTAATGATTCATATCTTATGAACTACCAATATTTATTTGTTGAATCAAGATTATGATTTATTATATTGCAGGGTATGATTTTTAAATGGTATACTCATGTTCTCATACCCCCAGTTTCATGTTATGCTAAATTTATCATGTATATCTCCCATGTTTACCTTTAATGATCATTTGAGCTCACCAATTCATATGATTCGTTTTCCCAAGTTATGAATAAAGGTACTAAGTATTATATTTATAATAAGGGTTAAATTTTTGAAGAACTTAGTTGGGATGATGTTGACATGTTATTGAAAAGCTTTTATATGTGTCCCTGTATCCAAAGGCACTAGTCCAACACAATTATAACATGGATCAGTATGTTATTGAATGAATATTAAACTTATAATATGTGATATCTATGTGTGAAAATTATGTGAAATTATATATAAGTATACCAATATCATAAATGAGATACTCTTTCTCATTACTATATAACTAACTATGATGTTTGTTGAAAAATACCTAAAGGAAGACAAGTTTTTACCCCCTAGACAACAAGTGTTCCATCCTATATAATTACTAGGTACATATCCCATGTAAATTGTTAATTACTATATTAATTATCTAACTAATTCCTATGAACTTATCTCATATTTATCATATATTTTATTACTATAATACTGGTGTTGGCACTACTGCATCAAGTATATAGAAAAAAACATGTGATAGATCCATCCTCGAAACATATGTAGTTCATCTCACTCTTATAATATCACTATATGAATTACACACATTTTATTATGGATATTTATAAAATGTGGAGGTGAGAAAAATATAATCATGAATTATTAAAATATTTATTTCTCAACACTTGGTTAATATATATATTTCAACATGGTCAAAGTAACCTATTAGATCTGTCTCAGTAGATCTTTTTACAAAAAACATGAGTCACTTTGTTAATTTCAAATTATAGGGTCTCTTATAATATATTATTAACTAACTATATGATTAATAACTATTTCCATATATTAATAACATATTTTTCTTAGAAAATGGTTTAATTATAACTAACCTCCTATAGAAAACATGTATAAATTCATTTCAAACAACTATTATTTGATCATGATGATTTAATTAATCCATAAATAGATCTCCATCACTTTTCTTCCTTATTATATTTTTATGTTGTCATCGAAACATTTTAGGTACATCACTATCAAAATGATGACATGATTTTGGAATATGATATCAATTTTCCAAAATGCACATAAACTTTTTCTTTATAAATTGTTTTAATTTATTCCCTATTTTTTTAATTTAGTATTCCAAAATAATTATATATCATATAAAATTATAATCCTGAAACCATTTATTTGTTTTAACATTCTTATGAAGTGTTTGTCTCTATAGAAAATACAATTCCATTGATTCTTATGTAAATTTTTCCGATTCCAAATACTTATATATCTTAAGAATTTAGTAATATAATTCAATATTGATCCCATATCTCAAATAGATACGTGCATCCATTTTATAGAAATTGATTCTATCAATTTTCAATAACATTTTTATCATAGGTATTTATATATTATGCGATTTAAACATTAGTATAATTATAGAGATTCACTTTATGTTTTTCATGAAATTTTTTATTGAATTTTGATTAACAAACACTTTTCATCTATTTTTTTGTTGAAATAATTAATTTATTTAATATTATAACTCATTTGATATTTATTTTTTCTTATACATGGCATATGGTTATAGGTTAACAATATTATTTTTGGAATAGGACATGAAAATATAATACATGACTTTGTATATATTATAACTCTCATCATTGATCCTTCTTGTATTTATATAACGGATAATGTGTATAAGGAAATTTTATTTTGGTAATTAATCCACACTACATTTTAATGATCAATGAATTTATGTAAGAATCATTATCCATCTTCTTTTTACTAACATCACAAACTGTATGTGAATAATGAAATGTGAGATTAAGAATAAATCTACGCTATATTTTCATGATTAATGAATATACAGTTAAAATATTATTTATTTCATGGTCCTGAAGTAACTTATATCTCTTAACAACGCATGTTTCTTAATTTACATCTTGATTCCAAAATTCATTATGGAATCATATAAAGTATATAACAAACATGAATATTAGCTACATAATATTTCAGGTAGTCAATCCGAACTATCTATAGAATCTATATAAATCATATTTATTTAAAAAGGACTATATAAAATAATTGAAAAGTAATTATTTCACTAGTATATATCGTTTTTGTCTCCAATGGGTTTAAACAGAATACTGATTATAACCCTAGAAACTACTTTTTTATATTTTAAAAATATTTATCTTTTGAAAAATGGGTATTACTTAGTATTATATTTTATATTCACTATTTATTATTTATGATACAAGGATTACTAAACTGTTAGTCGAATATGAAAAAAAACAAACCAAATTCGTTATAAAATGAAATAAGTTATCATTATGTCTAATGGATATAAGAGATAATGTTTCTATTAGTATTAAAAAATGGATCAACTAGAACTAATGTTCTGGGTAATTACAAGTCATGTGCTTCCCACTATTGATGTTGGAATCCCCATTTCTTAGTAACTTAGAGAATTCCTCCTTACTTATTATAATAATTTGAACTTTATAGTTGTTTTATTTAGATACAAATGTGTGACACACATATATTATCTAACACCCAATAAGTAAAATAAAAATATTAAATTAATGTTGAATATTCTTGAAATTGGGGTGATCACTTATTTCATATTGAAATCATTGAAATTTATCTTCCAGTAACCTATCATAAAATAGGAAAATTAAATAGTATAATGTTTAATGTGATCTATATTTTTTATTGGTTTTTTAAAAAGATAATATAAAACCATCATTTAGGTAGAAATTATTATGACCTTTTCAACAATTTCATTAACCGTGTTCACTAAATGAACTAATCATTTCACTCTCTTTAAGTTCTTATAAACTTGGTGAACCTTACCCAAATAGAACTAAAGTGGTCTGTTAATACTGTAAATTTTATTTTCCAAAATATAGATGGAATAACTAGTTGATAAAGATGGAAGAATGAGTTATATTTAAATATCAGGATTCATCTTTCAATTTATATATATGTATTGTAATCACCATCTCATTCATTTCCCTGTTCACATTATCCTCATAAACTTCTCATATAATAGAACACATGGTATGATAATCCATTAAATAATGTTTCTTCCAAATATCATTAAACATTGATTATATAATTATGATATAAACATCAAATCTGTCATCCATAAATCTCTTATAAGCTTCCGTTTCACCCCCAGTTTCTTCCTAGGGTGGGTCAGTATGTAATAGATTTTTTAACACATATATTTCTCATTTATATCATAGTATTATGTTGACTATTTTATACCATTACTAGACATTTATGTGTTTCATAACACATTAATTATACAAAAATTATCATAGTGAATGTGTGGTGTTATTTACTATTTCTCTATAAAAATAAACTTTATGAATTTGAATTATATTATTGATTAATGATTATTTGACATTAAATATTAATTAATTTCAAATGTACCCCAATATATTATCGAATCATAGTATCCCTAAACTACAAGATTGAAAATACCCATTCACTTCAGTATTCTAGTGGAAAGTATACTCAAAACCTCTCCTCATAGTCTAATCTAGGGATATACCACTACTAAAATTATTTAAAGGTATTACTTGGTCTGTTCAAATATATTGACACAATGATCATTAGTATTTTTAGTAGAGTCCTATATCGTACAAAGAATAATATAAATTTGCATAATGTTTTCCCCCTAAAATTGTTCCATGATAGGTATGACTATTTCTCTTAGTATAATTTTAGTTATGTTGACCTAACTATCTTATTACAATTCACCAAAAGGAGGGGACCTTAATTATGTCTGAGAAGCACCTCATACTATGGGTTTGTATAAATTTATGTGAAATAAGGTGGCAAAGACATAAAATTTTCTTTGAGAGTTTTTATAGTTTTCTCAACCATTGAAATCCAACTTTATTTATCAAGACCACTTTATATAATCCCACTCAAAAGTTATCATTTCTTAAATAGAAATTATTCACCACTAATATTCCTTTTATATATTCATGATTTTTTATTATATTATGTGATCGTATATAATTTCTAAAAATATAAATATGATAAACCATTTATAAATAAATAAATAAATAAATTGAGAGATCATGAATTTTTTTATGGTTTTATCCATCAAGATTATGATCAATCAATCGAGACCCTATGTATTACATCATGAGTTACATTTGTCTTGAGTTGCAATAATCAATAAGTCCAGTTAATTTGACTCCTGTTTATCATAGCATGAAATCTCAGAGCATACTGCATCTTTTTTTGTCTTCTTTATTATGTATAAGTACACCCATAGGTAAAAAGGCCTATTGAATGTCAGATAAATGTAAATTTGAGCACTCTCTAATATATATGACCTTTTATTTATAATTAGGGGAGGGATGATATGAAAAATTACTTTTATAATATAATCAGTATAGGAATTTATATTTCAATAATTAAATAATTAAATAAATAATTATTTAGACATACATGGGTTAGTCTCACTGATGATCAGTTGGAATAAATTAAACTACCATAAATATATTAAATTTGTGAAGAATTAAAATCAATGGAATTTTTTGTGAGTTAAAATAAAAGAAAAACATTTAATCTAAAAAATATTTGTCTCGCGATCCAACATCTATTTTTTTAAAATTCCTTACATTTTTAAATTAATTTGAAGAATTTTATATTTTTTCATGATCCCAGGGTTTATTTAATCTTCTACACCCCACCCCCAACACCGGATGGGTTTTGAATCCTTAATTGGTATGGACTAAGCAAAAAGGGTTGTGCAGGACCAACCCAGCTTAGTCTAGGTCAACGATACCTAGAGGGTTGTTTAGGTCATCGAGTGTGCTCATCCCATGAATGAATTGTGTGAGGAAAGAAGATGGGATGGCATCCTACACCACTAACATTACTATAGGAAAATTGATATGTTATTATCAATATTTTTAAGAGACACTTCATCCTATATTTTGTTGCCCCATTATACTGGACCCCCTATTAATCAATGGGAGGAGTACTATAACATAAGAACAATATATATATATATATATGTATATATATATATATATCTTTTTTTTTAATTTTTAAAAAAATTGTGAAAATATCCTCCCCACTACATGGGTTAATTTTTACATGAGAAACTATTTATCTATGAGTAATATTAACCTATGGATGGTTTTCACATTTTTTTTATTTTTCTAAATTTGAATTAAATTATTATAACCACAAATATTTATAATTTGAACATCAGATATGAATATATCAATAATCCACCCTCGTATGGATGTTTTTTATATAGTTGGAACTACATTAATGGCTCCTAATTAAATTCATGAATCATGAATTATTATTCAACTTAATTAAACATGTGACTGATCTACTACCAATTTTTAGTACCAGGTGAAATATTTAATAATAAGAAATAGGGAAAATAAAATTTTCATCCAGTGATTAACATGTTTACATTTTCATTGATGTTACTTGTCCTTGCTATCAACATGACGATCTGGTGTGAATTAGTTAGGCATGAAAAATTAAAATAAAACTAATATAAAAAAATAAAAATCATACTTCCTTTTATTTTGAAAAAAAAATGATTCACTACTAGAGATCATCACTTAAAGTACCAAATTTGTAACCCTTTAGATCACTAACATGCACGTCAAAATCATTTCCGTCATTTATATTTATACATTGAGTGAAATCATGGTGTATCCAAGGAATTTTCAACATCATCAAGATCACTAGAATACCACTACTTTGATTCAAGAAACCATTTCTGGCTCTAGGTACCCAAATTCTCCCTTCACTTTCCAGAATTTGAGATAGATATTGAGTGGAGAGGGAATTCGAGTAGAGGAATAGTTACCTTGAATTTGGATTATGTTGAATTATATAGATAGGTTAAATTTTTTAAACATACACATTCAACCTTTAAATAATTTAATATTATAAAGTAAACCACATTAAACACTAGTGACCTATTGAATGTGTCAAAAAATCATAACTAATTTATGAATTACTTATAAAATTAAAATATTTTTATGTGATAAATTTATGAGTCATTAACTCGACTTAAATATCCCAAAAAATAATAAAAAACAATAAATATTAAATATTCATTCATTTTTTTTCATATTAACAGAATAACTCTATAATAAAACGTGTTTATAAATTCAATAACTTTTTATTAAAAAATTGAATAATATTATATTTATCTATTTCCTTGTAATCAAATAAAACCATACATAGTCTAACACTCACCATAGGGGACACCATGTTCTAAACTCTAACTCCAATGAATTGATCCGTCTTTTTCATTAATTTTTGGTGTATCCCTCTATGATCTTATCTTAATCCTAGTGAGTGATACCCATAAACGAAAAGTGAAATCTAGAAACCCATCATGGGTCCTAAGGAGATAAGGTCAATTTATTGAAACAAAAACCTATTATGCACACATACTATATAATATAACCTCTTTGTCTCACAAAATCTCTTAATGGAGGATTCAAACTTTGTGTCATAATCATTAATTTATTTATTATTTCATGGATTTATTGAAAAAAAATACATTCCTATACTATGACCATGGATTAGATATCTGTACTACCATTCTGGTCCACTGGGACTAATATATCTCTTTATTAAAGTGAACAATCCTACATTTATTATTAAATCTTTGTCATACCACCAATGATTCACCCATCACATGATACCGCACCACAAAACAAATTTTCAACTTTTCTTCATCATGGCATGTGATGAAATGGTATATACTGATAATTATCTCATATAGAGAGACTAATAAATGTTATCATAGATAGGAATAGTAAATAAAACTCTAATCATGTTGTGTTATAATTGGGGGTTCATTCCTCATTATCTCTATTACTTATGATTACCTAATGTTAACATTATGAAAAAAATTATTAATTCTTATGACCCCCAATACATAACTACCATATATCACAAGATTACTTTTTGTATAATTTATTTAAACCATAGGAAATACATATGATATCAATATCACAGCATTTATAGGTTCTCATTATAGTTGAGATCCATTATAACTGATTGATATGTTAAGTAGTATAAGGAAATTAAAATGTAAATAATGGATGCAAAATTATCATCAATATAATAGTATGAATAGATCATAAATAAATAATATATAAATGATACATAAATCGGAATATATTCTTCATGTTGGGTATATGTAATCCACATCGACATCATATCCCATAATCCTTATTCTATATTTATAACAATATGTTTATAAGCTCATTATCTGATAGATAAGACACAATAGAATTTTGATCTCATCCATTGTTCTCCAGATTCATTCTATCACTAGTTTCAAAGATAAAACCATCACCATGTTGGGTAAATAAATCATTAATAGTATCTAATATATCTAAAATTATAGATAAAATATAAGGTATCACCACATACTTCTATATTTGGGAATTATTCTCATCAAATATTTGAATCCCCTTATTCTTCATTGAATTATGATTTCTCAAAATAAATGAAAAAATATTTAAATTAGGATAAAATCATTTTATTCAACATCCTATTAGAATTGAGTCAGTAAAGGGAAAATTTTCTCTTATACAAATTGAAAATACACCATTTGGATTAGTGAAATCACTAAAAAGGTGGTTAATAAGTGATACAAAATTATTTTAAATTTTAAATTTTCAAATACCTTTGTTAATGTTTAGGTATTTATAAAATTATTATTGGACACAGAAATGAAGACATAGAAGAAGGGACATGAAGGATTTACATGTTTTAATACTCAACACAAGTAGTTATTACTTGTTATGATTTGAAAAGTCACAATATCACATATTATACTAATACAATTTTTTTATTATAGTAAGTAGGGAATATCCATGAACTAAATTTATAATTTAGTCTCCAAATAGTGTATTTTAATTTTTTATAGTTACAATAATGTTTAATGGGTTTGTAATTACTAGAGAGTACTCTAATAATGTATAAATTAATTATTTCATCACTATGATTCTTATTTCCCCTCAACATGCACTATTTTAGATATTTTATTATTTCTCTTCATTTTCTTTCACAACAGTGAGTAAGAACTACCTATTATTTATTTCTCACTCTCTCTCTTTGATACTGTAGGTGTTAAACACTGTATTAAATCCGTTCTTATAAAAATTTAATGACATAATTATTATTTTCCATTTTTTCCCAATTATATTAAATAAATATTGTAGAAAATTATTTTTATTAATTAATTATAGAAATATTACAACTTTGGGCCTCTGATTTTACTTATTGTTTAATTCTACCTAATAATTCCCTATCAATTATGATTAATTGGATGTCAAATAATTCCACTTGAAATTCTATCTTATAATTATCCACAATATTGGAATCCATTTCCTCTATAAAACTCATCTATATCTTCTCTGTAAACATTCCATGTAAATGGATTCATTTATTTCTTTTATTAATTCCTCCGTATATTCAAGGTAGTATTTATAGAAATACATCATGGTACTCCCCATTACATAATTGAATCCTATAATACTACCATGAATCCAAATCCATCATAATTGTGATTTATTTTATTGAAAACTAGTCCATGAAGAATATTATGATTTAACTATTTACTCAGAATATATAATTATAGAATTCTCATATTCGTAGACTTATTGAAAGATTTCACTATGTACCTATTATTGGCAGGTGTAAAGATGGGTAAATTTTCCAAGAATGTTTTTTCTGAAAATAATACTAAATATCATGAGATTAAAATAATTAAAGAGAAAAAAATGATCAGTTTTAAGAAAAGTTTAATAATAAATTTAAAAGAAAAATAATATGAAATTTATAAATCGGTTTAGAAATAATCCATAAAGGATCCCTATGTTGGATTCCCCCAAGTAAACCTGGGATTTCATGGTTTAAAACTTCATTATTAAGGTTATAGAAAGAAAATACTAAACCTTTATTTTTAGTGGTTGTAGTAAAGAAACTCTTTACTAGAATTATGTCTCTTATTTTTTTAGTATTTTTACCAATAAAATCTAACTTGCTTCACTTTTAAGGTACTAATATCATATCCGCATCACACTCTGTGGTAGTGAGCACCCAAACTATCACTTTAAATATATTAATCACATATCCTCATCACACATAAGGGTACTACGCACATTAGAAAATAAGAAAGGATAATTTCTTTATGAAACAACATTAAAGAAAAATCTCATTCCTATATCAAGAATAAAATAATTAGATATGAGATAAAGAGAGAAAATTCTTAGTGAGAACATGAGAATGATGAAAATGAATCAGAATGTTCCCAAAAAGAATCTTCAAGGTATCCATATGCATCCATGAACCATTTTGGTTATATTTATAGCCTGCAAAATCATTAATATCATTACAGAATGTTGGGGGGGGGTGTAGAGATATATTGAGGGGTGAATTAAGAAAATTGAGACCCATTCTATTTACTATTTTTTATCTTTTATAATGCCACCTAATAGTCGATGGGTGCCACCAGCCCTAGTGTCACCTTCAAAGAACCAAGGTTCTTTCCAGATCTGACCTGCTAGATCATATATCTGATTGGCTAGTTTGAGGTACCTAGGAAGAACATGTGTTTTTTCCATGTCCTATTGGCTCTCTAGTGATGTCCACTGGGTAATTATTGGCATATGTAGGTGAAAAAAATTGAAGATTTTCTCCACTATACTTTTGATCCCTCTAATTGGTCCTGAAAATATATTGTAAAATAAATAAAATTTAAAAATTTAAATACATTAAAATAAATGGCTGAAAATATAATTTTGTGATTATGATCATTAAATCCACCTATGATAGTGATATATAAAACATTTACCCCCTTTTGATAATCACAAACACATAATCAATTAAAATAGTAAAGATAATAATGATGAAATTCTCATGATTTTATATAAAAATAATTTCAATATTTTATAATGGAATTCATCCTTCTATTTTCAATACACTAAAATTAAATTTATAAATGAAATTAAATAATTATTTTAAAAACTAATTAATCTACAATTCAATTTCAAAATAGCACCCCTTTTATTATTATCAAATAGTAACGACAATAAAGTTTTCATAATTTTAGAATAACACATTTTCAAAATAATTAAGTTTTCAAAATAATTTGAAAAATTAGGACACCTTTTAAACTATGACATTTTCCCCTATAATATCAAAAATATCATTTAATGTTAAAAATTTATCTCACTTTGAAGAAATATACCATAATTAGAAAAATGGTATAGAGAAATAATAAATTTTATTTAATTTCGTTATCTACCATTATATTTTTCATAATGGTCACAAATAAGATTTAGGGATATAATGTATTCATAATTAGATAAGGTAAAGGAATAAGAGATATAAAATAAAAATTAAAATTTTATAATATGTAAGATTTCATTAAGGTAATTGGAATATAAAAATGACTTTGATGTATTAAAAATATTCACCTTTGTATAAAAATTTACAAAGGCTTAAAACTAAACATTTCATATGTTTATAGTTTTCAAAATCATTCTTACAATTTTTTATCAATTAATTAAATGGTCTAGTTAAAAAGTGATAACCATGAAATCAAAAAATGCATAAAAGGAGTTTCTATATAGTAATCAATTTATATATGAAAATATATTTGGGCCCCCTAATGTGGAAAATTAAAACCATAATCTAATATTCCCAAAATATAATATTTTAAATACAAATTTGAAATACTAAAAATATTCAAAACATTAAAATATATTTTAAGAACCAAAAGATCAACACCCATGTGATTTGAAATAAAAATTTTAAAGTTACTAGAGTATAAATTATATTTTATTATGCTATATATCACTCAAAAATAGATGTTTACCTTTGGAAACTTTTAATGATAAAAATTTTTAGGTTCGCCCTCAAATAATGAATAATTTTAAAGTATTTAGGAGCCACTAATAAAAATGTTTTGAAACAAAACAATTATTAGATAGTAAAAGAAATAAACCATTCAATTAAATATTTTAATGTTACATTAATCATATCAATATTTAGTATATGGAATATAATTAATTTATGGTAAAGGTGAATGTAATGAATATTTAAACATCGATCAAGATTAAAAATTTTCAATGAGAGGGGAAATTCATTTAAATGATATCTAATTTTCCAAAAAATTATTAAAACTGGATACAAATGAAAATTATTAATGATATATGATTGAATTTAAATAGTATTTAACCAATGATTTATAAAATAAAACCTAAAATTAATGATTAAAAGGATTAAATAAATATATTAAAATATCACTATTCAAAGCCATTGTAAATTACATGCATACACAAAAAATAATACTTGAAGTATAAAATGGATTTTAATATCCTTGAAATTGATTTCTAAAAATATTTTTCCACATTAAAAATTCCTGAAAAAATAGAAGATAATTCCCCTTAATGTTTTTCTGATAATGGGTTTAGAAAAATTAAAAGATAAAAGTTATAAGAAATTGTATTTTAAAAGGATTTAAAAAATTAGAAACAATTATTAAGTCATCATAAAAGTGTCTCAATCACCCTTTATTCTTAAACCACATTTTTATTTTGGAATTTCTCTAGATAAATGCTTCATAAAAAATATTAATGAAACTCGAGGTTTTGGTACCCAAAAATTATGTCCTCAAATGTTAGCCAACATAGAATTTTAAACCTATATTTACATGGGATATGAGTTCATATAATAAATTTTAGGTTATTTAGAAAATAGATTTGATGATAAATGGATAAATTTGTGTGTACTATATTGATATTTTTTACAATCACATATATAAAAAATATTCTCCATTTTTCAAAAGTAATTGGAAAATTTGTATTTAGACAACACTTTTACCAAAGTGTTCATATTTTTAGGTTAAGTAATTATTCAAAAAATAAATCTCCTAATTTTAATTCCCCTATCACTAGGAACCCAAAATCAAACTCAATTTTTTGTCAACTTGGGTGAATTTTGCTAGATCATTTTTGAGCTGTCTGATTGAATTTTCCAATTATTATATGTTGGGTTGATCTATTGAACAAATATTATTTCCTTTTACTTTATCTAACTCTTTTTTGACCCAAAATTTTCATTTAACAAAAAAAAAACAAATATTTTTTCTTGATCTTCATTATTTTTTGAAAGATAACCTTTAGATTTATTATTTTCATGTTTTAATTTCTCATTTTTATTAAGATAATGATCCTTCCCATCAATGAAAATAAAATATTTATTTTTAATCTCATTTTATTTTAAAATAAGTTCAAAAAAACGCACCAAAAATTATTATTTTGAATGTTATAGATAATTATAATCTAGATAGATAAAGGAAGAAGAAAATTCTGAATAAGATAAGGATGTAGTTTGGAGGTTTACCTCATCATAGGAAATAAGGTACTTGGAACTTCAATAACATGAGTCAGATAAGGTGGGTCTGTCATCACTTGTACTCCATATCGATAATTTGAATTCCTCATTGCATTATTTTTTCTCTTTCAACTTTTTTGAAAAAGTGGTACTCAAGCTTGACGTGACTATTTTTCATTTACCCACAACTCAATATCAATGACTCACCTTGTTACTTCTCTTTGTTTTCATGATAAGCATATTTATTCCTTTTCATGGATTTTTATAGTTTCTTAGCTAATATGTCATGATCAATGTGACTTCTGGTTTAATATTCATCAATTTCCTGAATGTAATGGTCTTTTGTCCCTTAAAATCATTCTCTTACTCTTTGACATGATTTTATATTATAATATTAGAGGTCATAAGTGACATAATGAGCACTTAAACCTATATATTTTTTTATTTACTTTGATTCTTGAATCATCATTACATTTGGTGCCCATGAACTGGGAAATACCCAATGGACGTCCTTCACAAGAGTCTCTATGATAAGATCACCACCAAGAGACCTACTTCGATTAAAAATGTTAGTGAATATATTAAAACATTCCCAAATTAACTCATTATGATGCATACTAAATATTTTGTAATCTTGATGGTACATATCAAGCCTAATATCCTTAAATTTATTAGTACCTTCATGTGTATCTTCTAATAATTTTAAAATATCTTGGCATGTTTTACAAATATATATTCTATTATGTTTATTCAATATAACCTATTATTTTTGGAATTCATGTATTTTTCATCAAGATTAAAAAATATATAATCATCAGGGTCCCATTTATTTTATTTCACCTTGGTGTGGGATAAAAATTCATAACAAATTTAAAAATGGGATATCTTATACATCTAATAAATCTAAAAATTCATGTTTTCAAATAATCATTGTTGGTTCCTTCAAAATAAGGGGCTCTTCCCCTAGAGTTCATTTTAGAGAACCTCGAGAATTATTGGTAGTGGTCATGTTAAATTTTTCATTCCTTGTAATAGAATAAGGTGTTAAAATCAAGGTTACCTATGATAATAATTGTTGGTTGGGATACATATGGAAAGAGTTGGTTGATATCCTTTGAAAAACTTTTATGAAATTGAAACAAAATAACCTGATTAAAATTCCTAATGTAATAAAAAACACAACTAGGTAAGTGTAGTGAAATAATACATATCAAAGGAATAAAAATATAAATTAGTAATGTAGTTTAGAAATAAATGATAATGGATACGTATGTCCTCTACACTTGAGTAATCATGATAGGTTTTTATCTAAACTTTTACTTTTAATGATTATAGAAAAAACCAAAAACTTTATTTTTTTGTTGTTATATGATAAAAACATATTACAGGAAATATGTCCGTTGGTTTTTACTAGTTGAAGAAAGGAAACCCACACTCCCTCCATTCTACTGTAGTGATTGCCTATCCATCTCACACTCAATGGTAGTGACCACCCAATCCATCACATTAAAGGAATTGATCACCTATCCCCCTAACTCTAAGTAGAACATAGCACCTGAGAAAAGAAAAAAAAGAACATACTCAATTTATGTTAAAAAATTTAAGAACACTCTCAATCCTCCATTAATATCAAAACAATTAGAGATGGGAGGACGTTGGAAAAATGTGATAGAGATATTGATAATGATGAAAATGAAGAACAATGATCTGAAAAATAATATTCAGGGTATCCACATACATTAAACCGTTTTTGGGGTGTATTTATAGCCTCTAATTACTTTAAAATAATTATAGAATTGTTAGAGGGTTTTATTGTGATGTTGGTGGACAAATTAAGGCCAGTGCAGGAAAGTTAAATAGTTGTTTCATACGAGAATTCCACTTTACAGCTAGTTGGTTTCATTGTACTGTTGGTGTGACTGACTAGCTCTTTGGTGTTACCTAGAAAAAATTAGAGTACTCTCATGGTCCCACCAGCTATTTGGTGTGGTCTATAGAGTAGTTGCAGGAACCTGTGTGTGGAGAACTTCATAGATATATTCCATATTCCATTTTATTTATCTGATTGATCTAGTAACTCCATAGTGATATGAGTAAAATATAAACACTAAAATACATATAAATAAAATGGTTAAAGAATAATTGGGTGTTTTGGATCATTAAATCCATATAAGTGAGTGAGATGTTCAAAATACACCCCTTTTTTAAAGATTATAAAAACATAATTATTTTAATAAATAAATATAAGAAATATAAAATTCCCATGAATGAATATAAATTTATTTTAAATATTTCAGATTGAGATTTAAATAAATATTTCTAACAATTCAAATATCAATTTAGAAATAGAATTCAATAAACATTTAAAGAAATATTTTCCAATAATTCATTTTCAAGACACATAACCCCTTGAAATTATTAAAAATTCAAAACCACCAACTTTAAATAAATCAAGAATAAATTAATTTCAAAATAATTTAACTTTTCAAATAATTTATTACAATTAATACACCATTGGAGCTATTAAATCTTTCCCTATAATATCAAAAAGTTTTTTTGATGTCCAAAATATCCCCTAGTTGTTTTTGAACCATAAATATGAAAATAATTGAGGGAAATAATACATTTTATTCCATTCCTTACCTCCATTTTAATTTTCATAAATCTCACAAAAATGGATTATTAATTAAATTCAATTACAAAAATATAATTTCAAAGAATAAGAGACATAAAATGGAAATAGAAATTTTATTACCCATAATGTTCCATCGAGGTATTTCAAAAATAAAGAGGAATTTGAATTCACAGAAGAATTTAAATTTAAAAAAAAATAATGACAAAAAATAAACATTTCATATTGGTTAACTATTAATTTTTTCAAATAAATTATAGAAAATAAAAAAATAGATATATTAAACTAAGAAAACATTGAAATATTAACATTCTTAAAAGGAGTGTCTCTCTTGGAATTGATTAAGTTATAAAAATATATTTGTACCCCACTCATAATTATAATTAAAACCATAATCCAATATTATGACAATAGTATATTTTGAAAACAAATTTCATATACCAAAAAGATTCTAACATTCAAAACATATTTCAAAAATTAAAAATTGCACACTTGTGTGCTTTAAAATTCAATTTAAAAATCAACATGTTAACAAATATATTTTATTATCCCAGAGTACACTAATGTAATAGTTGTTTCTATTTAAAAATATTTCATGAAACAAATTACAGGTTCCCTATCAAATTTTACATACATATTATGTATTGATTAATCCACTGATATATAATGAATAAAATGAATAATATAGAAAACAAAAAAAACTAGCCAATGATAGGGGAATAAATCAATCTATAAATTCAATATTTTAATGTGACATCAATGATTTTATGAAATAAATAAGGAACATGATTTATTTAATCTAAATGTGTTGAAAATTCATATTTCAAAAAACTCAAGATTGAAAATATTGAATGAACCAAAAATTACTTTAAATGAAATATTTATTTATAAAAAAAATTTGTTGAATACCAAATGAAAATTATTAATGATATATTATTGATGTTTATGAAGATTAAAACTAAAATTTATCAAATAAAACATTGAATTCTAGATTATAATAATTTTCTAAATATAACAAAAAATCACAATATTAAGGTAGTGTAAATGTCATGAATGATCATAAAATATTACATGAGGTATAAAACACATATCCTCATTATTGAAATTTATTTGTTAAAAATATGTTTCCACTAGAAATAATCATGTAAAAACAAGATACAATTACCCTTAAAATTATTTTTATGGTTGGATGTTTAGCCATATTGATAAGAAAAGATATATTACATTCAATTTTAAAAGTATATAAATAATTAAAAAAATCCAAAGTACATGTTTAAGTTTCTCAAACACCTTCTATTATTACACTAGGTTTCTCCTTATAAATTTCTCTTGAAAAATGATTCCAAAAAAGTAAATAAACTATATTATTTAAAACCAAAAATTGGTACATGAATGATATCTAATAAAGAATTCATAATATATATTTTATTTGGATTTGAGTATTTATAATAAATGTTTGGTTTTAAAAAAAATAAATTTAAATATAGATGGATCTATTTTTTATACCATATCAGGATTTTTTTAATCACATTAACAAATAAGATGTCTGATGTTCAGGAAATAATGGTAAAATTTGTTTTAATAGAACCCTTTTACAAAAATGGCAGTATTTTTTGAGGTAAAAGAATTATTTGTAATAACAATACCATAAGATCCTTTCTAATTTCATTTGGAACCCAAAATAAAATTCAATTTTTGTCTCCATGGATGAATATTTCATGATAATATTTGAATTATTTTATTATATTTTCTAATTTTTCTATGTTGTGTTGGATCTTTAGATAATACATTTTTCCTTTAACTTTATCTAATTTTTTTAAACCACAATTTTCTTTAAATAGAAAATAGAATATGATTTCATAATCTTTATTATTTTCTGAAATAAAATACCTGCATATCAGTTTTTTCTCTTCTAATTTTTCATTTATTTTATGGATATAATCATTTTAATTAAAAAATAATTTATTTTATATAATAATCTTTGAATTTTGTAGTGAGCCCAAAAAATCATTCCATTAACTATTCTATAGCATATTGGAGATCTTCATAATCATGGCAGATAGAAGAATAATAAGAATTTAATAAAGAATAAGTGGAAGTAAGATAATTTTCCTCACTAAAGGCCATAAGTAACTTGAAATATGCATCACTTTATTTAGATCTAGAGTGGGAGTATTTACATTCACTTTGTGTTGATACTTTGAATGTTTTCTTACCTTCCATATTCTCCTTCACTATATTTTTGGATCAGGGGAACTCTAACTTAATGTGAACCTATTTCTTGCAACTGTAGCACCATATCCCTAATTTTCTGTTTGGATTTTAATTTTATCCATGATAAGAGGATTTCTTACTTTTGACGAAATTTCATTTTTTCTTGGAAAATTATTCAAGATCATGATACATTTTGAATTAATCATTATCAATTTCATTGATGGTAATGTTATTCCTTTTCTCCTTGAACTCTTTCACTAACTTCAGGGTTTCCTTTTCATTGTAATTCCATTTGGTAGGAATAACCTAAATATATCTTAAAACATAATATTTTTTATATGGTTAACATCTTTAATCATAATTACATTATATGACTAATAGCGAGACAAGAACTATATTATTTTCTTCATAATTATATCTATGATAAGATCATAACCAATATATTTAAAGACATTAAAAGTTAGACTAAATCAAGTAAATTTATTATTAATACACTCATTATGATACATACTAATACAATCAAATTGTTCACAATACATATCAGGACTAGTATCCTTAACTATATTGGTGCCTTCATGCGAATCTCAAAATAACTTCCAAACTTAATGGGGGAATTTAACACATAGAAAATATATTAAATTATTTCCATTATAAATATAAATATATAAGATTCTAGTATTTAACATCAATCTAAAAAATAGTTTTATCACCAGGGGTCCATTTTTCTTTTCTTTCTTTAGTGGGAGTATAACCATGAATAACAATTCTCTAAATGAGATATCTTGTACTTCTAAGAAAATTAGGAATTCATATTTCTAATAATTATAGTCAGTTCCATCAAAATAAGGTGATCTTATAATACAGTTACTTTTCATATCATCTAGGGAATTATTGTTATAGGCCATATTCAATGGATCATTCCATGTAATAAGATAAGGTTTTGAAGTCAAGGTTACCTATTTTACTAATTTTTTGTCAGAGAAAAGATTATTTGAGGGGGGTAAATTTTCTTTGGAAAATATATATGAAATTAAAACTAAATATTATGATATTAAAATAATTAAATCAATAAACAAAAAATAAAATAGTTATCCATAGTGTAATAAAAAATTCGAAAGACAAAGAACACGTAGTTAGTAAATAAGTTCAACAATAATCTATAACAGATCCCTACATCTTCTACCCTAAAGTAACCTTGAGAGATTTTGGTTTAAAACTATATTTTTTGCAATTGTAAAATGAAAAATTAAACCATTAATTTTAAATGGTTTTATAAAGTAAACCAATTTAATGTAGCAAGTCCATTTTTATTGAATATACAAAGAAACCCTAATTTACCTCAGTTTTAAGGTTTTGATCACCTATACAACTTACACTACTTGGTAGTGATCACCCAATCCCCCACATTAATGTTTTTCATCACCTATTCCCCTCACACTAAATTATAGTGAGCACCCATGAAAATAAAAAAAAGATACTTGAATATTTGGATCCCTTTGACGCAAAATCTCACTCCTCCTTTTGAATATGACAAGAAGAGTTGTTAGGAAGAGAGAAAAAGGAGAATGAGATTTAGAATAATGAAAATGAACCATAATAAGACAAATAATTTTATGCACGGTATCCACATGTGTACAGGAACCCATGGTTATAAATTTATAGAATCAAATAGCTTTAGAATCATTCTAGAAGTGTTGGGGGGCTTGGAGAGTCATTTGAGGTCGATTTAAGGTAAGAAAGACACATTCCAACAGATATTTTTGGGAATTATAAAATTCTTTTGGATAACCATTGTGACCTATAAGCAAGTTGATATTACCTAGGAGGAACATATGTTATTCCCAGGTCCCACCAGTTAGCTGGTGTGGTCCACCTAGTAGCCATTGGTCCATGTAGGTGGAGAACTCCAATAATATCCACACACTCCGTTTGATTACTCTAATTGGTATAGAAACCCTATATTAAAATGAATAAAATATAAACTCTTAAATCTATTAAAAAAAATTAAACACAATTGGGTGTTTGTAGATTATAAAAACCACCTAATAGAGTGAGATGTATAACACCTAACTCTTATAATGCAAATAACTAACTCTTAGGGGGTCACAAATTTACACTTCTAAACAAGTGAAGTACTAATTTAATGTAGTTAACTTCTATTTTGATGTAATTAATGAATGTTACAGACTTGATACTATATCTTATGATGTTACCATTTACCAACCTGAAGTCTAGGATTACACTTATAATGTAATGAAATGTCTCTTTCTATATTACTTTTACTCTTCATAATTCTTTATTACCTCTTACATAGTAACCTATAAATCCTATTATTTCATGATGTTACTATTTTTAAGTTGTATATGAATCTTGTACCACTATTCCTTTATTAAATTTCAGACATCACCTGCACTAAAATGTCTCTTACAAAATTCTGTGTAAAAAATTTCATCTTCTAATTCCAAAATACCATAACACTTGAAAAAACCAACACACATAATCCAAAATATACTATATCAATATAAAAAATATTTAAACATCCATGAAACATTTAACTCACATATCTACCTTTATTTTGTGTGATAGTGAACATGACTAATGGATTGAAAATAAAAACCAACACAATAAAAATATCCACTTTAATAATTATTCACATAACACATTCTTCCCTATAAACATAAAAATCCTTCAAAGTTCTCATTTACATCAAAAAGCACATGGGAATAACGAAATAATTGATTAATTTTTCCCTTCTTAAAAATTGGTGAGGAATATTAGGATCATTTGTTTATTAATTATAAAATACAAGTCATCCATGGATACTTTTATATTATTTCTTCAACCTAAAAGATATTATATATGTTGATATCATAGAGAAATTGAATTTTTATCTTGATATATATATATATATTCTAAATCAAATTATGTTACTGATAATGGTGATTTATCTGATATTATAAATGTGTTATAATGGAATTTAAATTATGTTAAGTATGATAGAAATGCTTTCTCATTTGATGTTATCATACTTCATATACTCTTGAATTTAAAGAGGGTAAATGGAATTCATTAAGGTTATACTAATAAATATTTAATCCCTTATATGTTTTATAAAGACTCTATATCACTATAAAGTTTAGATCCAATAGTCCACCTTGGTTGTTGGTTTTAGAGAACACCACTATCTTGGTGGTTAAAGGTTACAACAAATGGGTTGTCTTATGAAAAAAGTGTTGGTCATTTTATAGTATATCAAGACTCATATAAAATGGTCATAAGAATATTTTATTTCTACTGTGGAAAATATTCTACACTTAAGGCTATCATTGAGGTATTGATGCTATAATTAGAGCTATATGAATAGCTAGAATGTTGGCATATTTGGATCTACATATATTATTTGCTGGAATTGCAATATTTTTAGAATAATAAGGGTATATCATGGAGGTTCAAGCCATAATGGTACCATTACATTAACTATATTAGCTATCTATCACAAGATTTTTCACTTTTTTCATGATGAAATTTAGATGGATGATTTCCTTACTCACATGGTTAATTCTTGTTCTTCGTTTTTTTATATTGATGTAACTCCATTAGCTGTCTTGGGATGGTAAGGAAAGGTCATTTGAAAACTGCAGCCTTCAATTTTTCTTAATTTATTATATTAGTCTACAGACTCCTATGATGATAGACTTGTTTTATTGTTATTATTATTATTTTATTATTATTATCACTTGTATTATTTTGATTAATTTGGGGGGGGGGATGGGGTTGGGTTCACATCCAAGGATTGACATCTATGTTTCTTATATTTTCATGTGGGGGTTTTAAAATATTATAAATTATTATTATTATTATTATTACAATTAATGATGATGATGGGTGTGGTTTCAATTGTTTAAGAGATTATCTCTATAAGATTCAATGGAAACAAGGGTTTTTGATTGATGGTTTCAAATCTAGATATAATGTTCAACCTCAGTGATTTTTTTATTTGTTTGGTGAAGCATGTTTTTGAAAAAAAAATCTATGATTATATTTTTTGGCTCATGATTTGAATATCCTTGGTATTTTGATTTCTCTAGTTATAATGGTCAAGGATTAATTTTATCTTTCTGAGAATTCATAATCTGACTGATTATATGCTGATTTTAGGGTTGATTTTTCTTCTTATTGTTAAAGGAATTCTATGAATAGTTCACTCTCCTTGGTTATATCAAATAGAATCCTTCTCAAGATCCACTCATAGCGTGTGAACGATCAACTATTTCACAATTTACTCAATAATGGTAATAATTTTTATTTTTTTTGGATTTATAAAATATGATTTACAAATTGGGGCCTCAAGGGATCATGACTTGATTCTACAGGTAAAGGTTTTTTCCACATTGTATTTCTGTCAGATGAATTGAATTCAAGTCTTTGGGATTAGTTTTAATCTCTCTCAATATAATAATTCTTAATATTAGTGGTAAGGATCCAATATTCAATCCAATGTTGTTATAATATTGTATTATTCATTCCTAGATTCATATACATGGTATTAATTAGTTCTTGTGGCATCACAAAATCCTTTAAGATATGGATTTTAATGAAGAGGTGGTTATAAAAAATGATATTAAAACAAAAAGGGAAAGGTTTAAGAAATTAACTACAATTTTAATTGAGGTGGATTTTATATATACACTAACAAGAAATGTTATATTTAAAGACGATGTATTCAAAATTGATATTGATGTTATATTTGAGAATTTTTCTTCCTTCTTTTCAAAAGGTAGTATTATAGGGAACTCCATCAAAGAATTTCATTAGAACGTGACATGTTCTCATTGAAAAATGACTACTTTCTTCTTAAGAAAATATAAATTCAAGAATTTTATAAATTGTTTTCTATCTAAAAGGGGAACTTCTATGAAAAATAAGTACACATATTTAGAACAGAGATATGTGTACACATATCCCAATAGGTTTGGTATTTCAGTTATTGAGGGTAATTAAAATGGAATCAATTAATTAAATTTTTTCATGTCCATTTTTTTGGATAATACTGTGTATTTATTTAAAAAATATGTTTTTTGGAAATTTATTTAATTTTAATCATTTTTTTGGATTTATTGTGATTCATTGGAGGATATTATAAAAGTGATTATTTTCTGTTCTCAAAGGATGAAATTTTCTTAATATAATTTTCATGAATGTTGAGGTCATTTGTTCTTGGATGATTTATATGATTCTATTTTTGGAATTTTATATTAAAAATTAAATTTGAGTTATGAACGATTTTAATTTGGTCATTTATGGAATTTATTTTAAAATGGAAAGAAAATGTTTTTAATAAATTTGAAATTTTATTTGATGTTTTACATTGATTAATTTTCATTTGAGGTGATTTTTTTGTATAGGTGAATCCATGTAAAGGAATTTTTTTGTATCAGTGATACAACCATATTTCTACATAGAAAATTTTCATTCTAGATCACGTAGCCTCTTCTAATGTATACAAATGTGATTCAAATTTTTTCCCCAAAACTAAAAACATACTTCCCAAAAACCCTCACATAACCAAATTTAGAAACTAAAATCACATAGCCTAATATGGGAAAAATAACATAACTAAATATAGAGATGCACTGAAAAAACTTAATAGTGTACTATCATGTTTCTAATTCCATATAACCAAATCAGGAGTCAACCAAATTAGTCAAATCCAATTACAAATAATAATTCATTAGAAAGAGGTAGCAATAAAGGATGAACATGTTTAATTTGAATTTATCTATGTCTAGTAAAACAGTTGGTCTGAGTGTGATTTAAGACATATAAAGGGGTGATTATGCACATGAGATTATGCAATTAGAGATTCTATTTTGAGGATGGTCTATGACGAGACTATGCTAGATGATCATATAATAATATGGTCAATTTGGGTTGTTGTAGTGAGTCAGTAATAAATTCGGTTGAATTTGAATTGGGAAGTTAATTGTGGTGAAAAAAATCAGTCAATTTTGGAACATGTTAATTATAACATTAATCAATAAATGATAGAATATGAACTAAATCTAAACACGAGATGATGAAGGATGAATGTTCCCTGTGGTGTTGATCGAATAGAATATCACTTTTTATTGTCCTCAATTTGAGTGTTAAACATTTTACCATGGTGACACATGAGAATTGGTATTTGTGGAATTGAAGATGAAATCGTGTCATTCTATCTCCATATTGAATTTGAAGAAATCATGTTTTCTAGATTGTATTTTGTTATAGTTTGCGATGAAGGAGAGAGTGGGGGATTCAATTCTTTACAATTCACCAGATTCAATATTTGGTTTATTTTCACTGAAGGTGTTCAATCAAATGTCCTTGAAGAAATAAATTTATGAGCAATGGTGTGTGAGGATGAGATAAACTGATATTGAGGAAGAATTCATGAATGATTCCTTTTGAACATAGTTATGAAGTATGTAGATTTTGGAGGTGGAATTAAACCTAATTTTTTTATAGGATTGAATATGGATTGGGAATTTTGAATACATTTGGGACATAATGAAATATGGTAATAAAAATTATGGAAGGAAAATTCTATTTTTGTTAATGTTAATGTTATTTGGAAATTTAATGAAAGACAAAATAGGGAATAAGTTAACTGATTCAAGGAGGTAATAATGGTGGTTGGTAGGAGTAATAAATTCCCTACACATAAAGTAGAATTATTTGAGGGGTTATTCCTAAGTTATAGTACAGTGAAAAAAGGATAGGTAGTTTACACTATCATTTTTAATGCACCAAATGGACGAGTGAAAACAAAAAAAGTATGTGGAACATTTTTATAAAAATAAGGAATAAAAATTTCAGTGGTAGAAGGCATTGATTCCGGTGAGGTGGAACAAACCAAGGAGAAAAAAATGAAAAATAAAATAAATTTTTGGCAGAAGAAGAAATCTATTTTGGTTGAGAATATTTATCTCTCTATCTATCTCTTATTTCATCCCCTGTTATTTATATTTTTGGATGAAATTAATGAAATCAATTATAGTTATTTCGCTCTATATGTGTAACTATATTTTTAGGGGATTGGAATAAAATGAATTTAATATTTTACATATTCATTATTAGTTAAATAATTGGTGGTTTTTGTTCCTCCTTATTTTATTTTTCACATAGTTCTTCATTCTCTTAGAATGAATTGATGAATGAAGTTAGAGTTTAATATTATTAGGTTATTGAAAATTATTCCCTAATATAATTTAAATTGACATACTAGAAGGACTAGTTATTAAAGTTCACAGCATGCCATCTTTATCTAGTGTTCTTCTTTGCTTCAATTCTTCTTGAGTATCATTTCTACCATACTTCCTGAATAGAAAATTGAAGAGTATGAAATTCATAAAACTCATTTGAATCAATTGAAGTATTTCAATTTTAATTGGATGGAATTATTATTTCTTTAAGAAGAATTATATTTTTCTTAATTTCTTTTTAGACATTTCATCCATCAGGAGAGTTCAATGGGAAACACATCCTCTACATAGACTTTTCCACTTCTAACTATTATTTTATGTATGAAAAATGATTATTAAATATTTTATATTATCCAATTTCTATTAAAATCATCATCTTTCCATTCCTTCCAACCTCTATTTATTCTCACTGTCACAATTTCATCACTCCAACTCTGCTCACAAAAATTCCTTATTTATGTTCTATCATTTCACCTCATTTTATTTATCATATTATTTATTGTTTTTTTTATTTGGTCAGAAAACTAGGAATTCTCTATGGTTCAACACCAGATTAATTTGTTAATAATTGGTAATAGGATTATAAATAACTAAATTTTTATGTGTTAAAAAACACTAATATCAATTTTTTGGAAAAATATTTAGGGATGGCATGTGCATCCAAAAAATATACTAAATATTTTAAATATATTCTGTTTTTTTTTGTAAAATAATGAAAGTTTTATTCACTATTGGGTGTTATTTTTTTGGAATTTTTAAACATGAATATTTATGCAATGAAATTTATTTTATTAATATAAAATTTAAGTAATAATTCTTGAAATTAATATGATTTTTACATTAAAAGAATAACAATGAAGAAATAGAAAATGAAAATCCATAAATTCAAAAAACTTTCTTGGAAAATGAAAAAATGTTAGCACCTCTACCTTGGAAGGAAAATTATAAGATTCCTAGGATTATGTATTTCTATATTATTACTATTTCATATTATCATAATTACATTCAATTATCCCCTAGGTCTATAATATATGGGATAAAGTAATTTTATTTCTCTTTGTTACCATCCTTTATTGGACAACCCATTAATGATTATTTAGAGTTATTAATAGATCTCATAACACAATTCAGAAAATTAAATTTCATAGGATTTTATTGGAGGATATTAGGTTGAAAGTCTTCTGATATTTTATAAAAATATCAACGAGAATTTAGTTATATAACTTAGATGAGGAAATATTTGATTATTGGGACCAACACTGAAATTTGATTGTATGTAAATTTTATCCAATTAAAACCAGTAATAAAGTGAGATATAAAATTACTATATTTGTCCAATATGATGAAGATCACATTTATAAAGCATGGAAAAAAATTTTATGGGACTTAGTAGATAATTTCCTAACCATCATTTTTCTCTACAACTCCTAATGGGTATCATTTATAGTGGTTTACAACATATCATTAGAAAATTGTGGACTAGCCCTCAATTGGTGACTTTTATGATATGAAAATAGAGTAACTTAAAAATATCATTACAAATATTTGAAAAATATCCCATCATAAACTAACCAGGAAGAGTCTTATGCATAGTTCCGAAACAAGAACCCAAGCTCTTGTAGTTAATGAAAATTCCCTTTAAGGAGCAGTTTTTTCATAAGGGTTTATGAGGTAATTCTCAAAACTATTTTCCAAAATTAGATATCTATATGAATCAAGAATAGAGTGAACTATTTTTTGTGTTTAGGGATATAAACCATTCCTTCATTGAACCTTTATAGAATTAGTGAAATTGTGGTTTGAAAAATTACCAAAATATATCTTGGTGAAAACAATATTTATTGAAACCTGTTGTTTGTTCTTGTTTCTTATTTTAGACAAGGAATCAATTTCAAAAAAAAATTAACCATTAAATTATAATTTTGAACTAGATGGGTTGGTTAGGAATTTTTTTTTACCAAAGTTGATTCTCTAGAGTAAATAACAAAAAATTCATGATCTAATAGGAAAAAATATAGGGGACTATGGAGGAAGAGATAAATGGATGTTAACTAGCACTACTATGATGAATCTTAATGAGAATGGAAGATATATAACTATTATAATTGGTTGGAAACCATAAGAAAATGTTAGTAAATATCATAATGTGGTTGAATATAATATTTCATATGAATCTAGAAATGAAAATATAGAAAACCGAAAATCATGAAATCTAAAATGAAATGTACAACATCCCTAAAATGATGAACTTTCAGCTAAAAAATAAAATAAAAAAATAAAAGGAAGTTGGAACTCAAAAAATATGGAATGAAAAAGGTGAAGTTTGAAGATAATGTGGGGGAACAAACTATAGTTAAGAAATATGATCCTTCCATTATTTTTCCAAAAAGATATAAAAATAATAAGGATAAATTTTACATTAAATTGCATCGATGTTTTTTGAGATTTAATATAAATATGAAATTGGCGAATTCTTGAATAATGTTCCATCTTATTTTAGCTTTTCTAAAAGGATTATTAGCAAATAATATGTATTGGTTTTGGTGTTCAACAGTTTATGTGAATGAGGATTGTAGTTCCATTATTCAAAAAGGCATTTATCCAGTATTAAAATACAAATGATACTTTTAATTTCGAAAAAATTAGAGTAAATGAGGATTTTAGGTGATTTTGTGTCGTAGGTGGTAGCATTAACCTTATACCTAACTCCTTTTTGAAAATCATGCATATTAAGGGGTTAAGACCTACTTTAATGTCTTTGGAATTATTTGACAGGTCACTTAACTATTCATATGGTATGGTTGATGAATAAGTAATTGATTTAGGGAACTACACACTCCACCATGATTTTCTCATTCATTAAATATAGAGTGATAATAAATCTCCTTTAATTTTAATAAGGCCATTTTTATCCACTATTGGGGATATAATAGAAGTATCATTGGGAAAATTGATCCTTAATAGTAGTGAGAATTAATAATAATTCCATAATATTAATGAGTCTCCACCTATGATGACTTTTAGATTGATAAACGTTACAATGTAAGTGTTTAGAGATTAATTTAGGAGGGAATATCACCATGATTCTAATGATTTTATCATTGAACTTGTTAATGAAAAATTTATAGAAAATTTAGTCAAATATGAGATTATAGTTGAGCTTGAATTTATAGGGTAATTTTATAGTCAAATTAAAAAATTCATTGTTTGAGACTATAATGTAGTACTTCCATATCCAAAAATTTATGTTGAATGTGTCTCTCACGTTGATGTTCAAAGTTGACAGTCCAATATTATTTATAAATTGGAAAAACAAATTGTTCCTATCAACCTTAGAAGTGAAATCCTATATCAAATGCTCATGTAACTAAAATTTAGTGTTTAATGACTATATAAAAGTTTTATGTGAGTGTTGTTCATATAAAAGTTTTAATTTTTTTATCTTAGATTATTAAAAATGAAGAAAGTGGGAATATAGGTTATTTTGCAATTGTGGGTTGCAAGTCTACTCCAGCTAATCTACGAAACTTTGATGATAATTTTTTCCTCGATATTATAATTTTTTTATGAAATCTTAAGTACATTATACCTTTATCACATAATGGAGAATAATTTGGAAATATCATTTATACAATGTAATACTCCCAATCTATTATTCCATAATCTTAACAAGCTACTATATTATGTATGGATTATATGCGGGGAGTGAATATAGTCATTATATTGTTAATAAAATGTTTTTTCTTTAATATAAGATTATATCATTGAATTTTTTTTATTTGAAGATGGTTGCGATGAAAAAATTATTTTTATATGTTTTGGTTATTTTGAGAAATTTATACATGATGTTGTTATATTTGAGTTTCTTAGTGGACCAAAACATTTTTCTACCTAGAAAAATAAAATCCCATTTAATACTGAATTTTACCCTTTAAAAAACCCTAGATATAAAACATATCGGGTTATTTATATCTTAATACTTTATATTTTTTGTGGAATGTGATACTACTATTGATTTTTTAGGTTTCCAATTTATGTTTTCAATTTTAAAAAAATATATAGTTTGGGTTTCTCTCTAGATCTGATGCCTCATCTCGTTAACTGCATCAATTTTTTTATAATGTTTTCTAAGGATAAAATGAGATCATTTTATAGAAAATTTTATGAAACATTCATATCTTTTGTCTTTGGTTTTTTGTTTTTATTCATCAATTTTTTGAATTTAATGCATGACCTTCTCATTTTATTGATACACAATTTTAGGCTACTAGAGGGATATACTCTAGTTAAAAGGGGGAGGTTCCTCATCATAAATTTAAAGTGTTAAAACTCTATTGTAGGATATATTTTTTATACTTACATTACATTGGTGTTTCTTTATATTAAAAAAATAATCTTGCTATTTTTGGTAAAGAATCAAAGAAATTGATTTTAAAATGGTGAAATGCGTGGTGATATCTTCTTATTAAGTATTCTAGTTTCTAATACCTTTTTAATTCTTTTTTTGTGGAGATTTTTTCATTAATGGCTATTTTAATATTTTACCAAAAATCATTGATGAAATTCCAATAATAACAAACAAAATATCTAAAAATCTATAATAGTGTGCTTTATTTGTTATGTATTGATCAATATGTATTTTTGTGCATGTTTGGCATTTTATCTTGAATGTTATTTTGTGTGGGTTTGTGTTTTTAAGCTAAATTGTGACCATAAAACATTCTTTTCATGATTAATTTCCAAAATCCTTTATAACATACATTGTAAAAATTGGGTTTTCCTATATTAAGATTAAACAGTGTGGACTTTGTTGAGTTTTAAGTTTTTGGGAGAGCTCTAATTAGATCTAAATTTTATTTCCTTGGGAACTCATAGAAAACCTCTAATTTTTTTTGAATTGGGTTTTTTTAATAATAACATATCAATTTTGTAGTGGGTTAAAAAATTTCATAAAATTCAAGGTCATGACTGTACTTTGATGTGATTAATCCTTATTACCTTATTTATTTATTTGGGTAAATAAATTTTCTTTCCCTCTTGAGAAAATGGATTTTAGTAAACCATTGATTGAAATTATTATAATAACCATTTATTTTAAACTCTTAATTAGAATTTAAATCATAATATATGTATCCATGTGGATTATAAAATGAAAATAATAATCTTTGATGAACTCATAATTTTTTTATTTTCACTATTTAGTCATTAAATATTTATGGGTTATTTATTATACCAATAAATTATCACTCCACCCCATTCAATAGTGTGTATATTTATTATTTCTTCATAAATTATGTGATTCCATTCTCCTAAAGGTAAAGAAAATTTTGGACTTTCATTTGGAGGAAAATTTAAAATTGTTAAATTCCCATTAAATTTTAAATTTTAATCTTTTTATTCTAAAGAAGTGAACAATTTTTCACAAGAGAGATTTAATTTGAGAGGGTATTCTCATTTTGAACTTGAAATAACCCAGTAAGGAAAATCATTTTAATATCAAATTTCAGTGGAATTTCAATTTTTTATTCTGAGATTTAATTTCTACCATTCAATTTGACTAAAATATTTCTTGAGGACATGTAGTGCTTGAAGTGTGGAGGAATTTATTGTGTCATCAATTCAATAAAATTTTACATATATATTTTTATTAATTTATTGTGTATTTAGTTAAAAATTGATTTTTTGGAAGATTATTGAATATTAATCATTTTTAGTTTTTATTTTGATTTAAGGATTTTATTTTAAAAGATAGAAACTTATGGCCGAACAACTTGGTATGTGAGGAGTTATTTTATTTATTTAATTTTTCAAACCACTCCTTCCGAAAGACATAAAGAACCCATCATTGCTGAAGATATTTTAAATCATGTTTAGAAGATTAGTTACTATAATATTTTCTTGAGCAAAGAGTGAGATAGTTGCATCATTACTACACCAACTTCATGGATTTTTAATGTCAATGATTACAAGATTATGGTAAATCATAGTAACAAGAAATAAAATTGTGATCCAATTCGGTGCAATGAGATCTTGAGTAAATTGAACCTCTTAGTTTTTAGATTAAGAAAAAAATCCCTGCCTTTGGATGAGAAAATGTAGAAAAAGGGAGTTTTCTTGGTGTCCACATGTTACAGTTGTGTCCCACCACAAAAAGACTCTTTAGAACAACTTTTTTTTAGAGAGAATGTGAGAGGGGGATAAAGAGTTTTTTAGGCCATAGCCTGAATATTTATGCAGGTGTAGACCCAATACAAGAGGCAATCAATTCTTGGTTTCTCAATGTTGATACGTAGGGGCAGAGGTAATGACCTGAACAATAATATTTAATGATGTATGTTGCAATTTCTGGGAGGCTCAGAAAAAATCTAGAGAAGGTAAAAATTCAATGAATATTTTCTTTCAATTCTATATTAATATTTTGGTGGAAAATATGGTTACCCTCACTCAAAGTGGGTTATCGGCCCCTTCTATTACAAGGTTTCCACCATGTATTGGTTACACTTTGGGAAATAAAAGATAAAACCAAGGGATATGGATTCAATGAAAATACCCACATATATGGCTCAAACTGAATGTGGATAGATATTTTATTTCAAATTATATTAGAGGTTTCAGAATTTTGAGAGGTAAAAGGGGATCAATGTTGTTGGGTTTTTTATTTTATTGGATAGGAAATTCTATTGAAGCGAAGGAAGGACATTGTTAACCGGTTTCATAGTGTTCCATTTTTATAATAGTCAAATCATGGAAGTTGAATATAATTCTGATATACTAGTTGAATTTCAATAAGAGAGGGGAATATAACCTTAGAAATTATCATATATTTTTTGGGCATGTAGTTTGTATGTCAAATAGGGAATCTAGGTCAATCACACTTGGATAGAAGGTAATTTTTCCGCTAATGAGATTTCTTGTAAAGGGGTCCCAATTGAGACTATTATGACATATGTTGTTGTTGGATCATAATTATATGATTATAAACTCACTGTTAGGGGTGATTCTATAAGACTTCATCATTTTCATCCCCCTTTATTGGTGGGGTTTTTTTTACACTTTTAAATAATAAAATATTTAATTTTCAGACTTTGTACTCAATGGGTAAAATTTTATAATTATAATTTTCATTCATTTTGAGAACATAATATTTTAGTTGATTTTTGTGATTATATTTTTTCTGATTTAATTGGTAAATATTAATTCAATGTTTTTATGTAATTTAAATTGTTCATTTTATGGACTTTGTTTTAATATGAAAATTCAATTTTTCTATACCATTAAAATTATATTTAATGTAGTGAATTAATGAATTTTACATGAGAGGATTATTTTTTTCATATGAGTATCCATGCAGTGGAATTTTTAGAAGAAGTGATATAGGTAAATTAATATGTAACAAATTTTCAGCCAACGTCATGTAACTATTTTTTCAAATATCCAAAAATATTTTTAATATTTTCTCAAAACCAAGTGTCCAATTCCTAGAAACCTTAACATATAAAAATTTGAAAACAAAAACCACATTTCCAAATTTTGTGGGAATCATGTAACAAAATCTATAGGGGAACTGATGTACCATTATGATGTACTATAACATTTAAAATCCCACATAATCAAACCAATAGTAGAACGAACCATCAAAACAAAATTTTGAATAAGAATTCATCTAAATGAGATACTATGAAAAACAGAAGTTGATGAATTGGTATTCTTTTAATTCATATTATAGATCAAAAATTAGACAAATTAAAGACAGATCAAGGTGCGATTACCAGTTCAAGCTCATGTGATTGAAGATGGACTTTTTTTGAAGGTTTGAGATGAGGTTGTGTTGCATGAGAGGATAATAATCTTATCGTCTCGGTTTTTTTTGGTGAATCAGTCATTATCCCAATCATAGAAAATATGGAAAGATGACTTTGACCCAAAACATGTGTTTATTTCAGTATATGTTCATGATCCAATCTTTTATGAGAAACAATAAGATGACCTAAATCCAATCTCAAGCAGAAGAAGTTTGAACACATCCCACGAAGTCAACAATGAAAACTAAAATTTTTATTATCTTCCAATATGAGTATATACCATTCATCCATAGTGATGATGAAATATTTAGATTAGTGTAATTATAGATGAAATTTTACCCTATGGTATTCAAATTATTTTCAAGGAAATCATGTTTTATTTATTTCATGAAGGTTGATATGAAAGAGATGGTGGGGCCTTAGTTCTTCCTAGCGCACTGGTTTCAATTTCGGGTTCATTTTCACTGATATTGTTTGATATAATGAATATAAATAATGGAAGTTGTGAGTGATGGTGTGTGCCGAGGAATTGAACAGAGCATGAAAAATAAGACATGAAACCCTATGTTTGACGATGGTTTAGAAGTGAGGAGATTCAAAAGGTGTAACTGGACCTGATTTTTTGTTGGATTTATTTTTTATAATTCAAAGGAACTAAATGGTAAGTAGAATATGGATATTGTATTTTTAATTCACCTAGTGAATATTGACACATTTATTTCAAAAACTTGAAAAAATATATTTTCCTTAATGTCAAATATACTAATAAATTTAATGGAAAATTCCGTATGATAGACATTAATTGATTTGAAGAGTTATTATTGGAGGTTGTTAGGAGTAAAAAATCATTTACACATAATTTTGAATTATTTAGGGGAATATTCTTGAGTTATAGACTAGTTGTAAAATGGAATGGAATTCATAGTCTCATTTAGATGTTACAAAATGTGGTATTAGAAATAAACAATACTATGGTATATTCTTATAAAATGATGGAATTAGACTTTTAGTAATGATAAACAATGATTCTAGTGAGTTAAAATAGAGTGAGGATAATAACATTGATAAATCAACAGAATCATAAGATAGAGAACAAATAAAATTAGATATAGAATATTTATCTCTCTATTATTACATCTAGTACTCTTCAACATTTTTTATGAAATTATTATAATCAATTTTAGGTTTTCGTTTATCACTAATTTTTTTAGGGGTATTGAAGTTTAATTAATTGAATATCTTATACATTCATTCTCATTTAAACATTTAGAGGTCTATGTTCTTCCTTCTTTTATTCATCACATACATATTCCTTCTATGGTGATGCAACAAGGGTTTTATTTAGGCTTTAATCTTGTTATGTGGTTTAAAAACATTTATTTATTCAATTTAAACTGATATATTGGATATCGTACACATGGATGTTCACAGTGTGTTATCACCATCTTTTGTTCTTATTTTCTTCAAAACTTATTAAGAATAATTTATGCTTCAATTCCATAAAAAATATGTGAATATTATGAAATTAAATCCCAAGATAACTCCAACTAAATTACTCCAATTATAAATGGTTCAATTCCATTCATCATTAATAGGAAGTATATTTATCTCGATTGTATAGTAGACATGTTTTCTTTTGTCAGACATTATAAGGAAACACATCCATTACATGGAATTTGGAACCTCTAAGTGTGATTATATGTGTAGGAATTTCTTTTTTTACCAATTTATAATGTTAAATTTCTCCTAAAATCATCTACGTTTTCCCTTGTTTTCAATCACATCTGATTATCACTCTCACTGATATATCACATTAAATCTGTAAACACTATTTCATTGTTCACTTCTATCATTTCACCTCATTTTAATTTTTGTTTATTTCTATTTATTTTCAATTTTTGGTCATTTAAATAAGAATTTTTTATAAATTGACACATACTCACCATGGTACTTGTTTCTAATAGTTTTGGAAAAAATATATAATTTTCACATTTTAACGACATCTGTGTCCGTAACGCAACTATAAATGTTCATTATTATTATTTATTGTGTCTAGAAATATACCAATGGACTAGGGTGTACATGGAGAAAGTATTTATATTGATTCTTTAACCCCTATTAATTTTAATATCCAACCCCTTTAATGTTATTATAATGGTGGTGGCTAAAATAAATGAATTCCCTGAATATGGTGGTGGTCATTGTACATGAATAATAGGTTGGCCCATCTTATTAGAAGGTGATATTTAATACTAAAAATGATAATGGGGATGAGTTTTTGAAATCAAATTATAAGGATGATATGGATTTGGAATATCTATACAAAGATAACTTTCTTTACTCAAGTTGTAGTAAAGGTAAATACCCTCTGAGGATACCTTAAATTAAGTTGGGGGTATTACTAAGGCATGGGGAAACATGGTTTTTATACCCCTCAGGAAAGGAATAAGTAGGATTCAACAACTAGGATGGGGTAGAAGTCATAACCAAATTGAAATTAATGGTATATATTTTAAATCAATACATTGAAAATAAAAACCCAATCCTAAAAAATATAGATAATTTCAATACTTTTGAGAAAAAAATCTCTAAATGTTGTGGAATGGGTGATAATTTCAAAGATATTTCATGACATGTCAGCCTAAAGGGTAAATTTTCAACATTTAATTAGAATAAGTATGCATCATTAATGAAATTAGTGGTTAATGCCTCCTTTCCTAAAAGAATGGTGGATTCCTCCTAGAATGTTGTGACAGAAAATTCAAGTGATATTATATGGTATTCTATATCTGATAAGTTTATTCCAAATAATGGGAGATCATTTGTTAGTTTTTCCATTAAGAATTCTTTGGATGTACGTATTCCAAAAAAATTGATGAAAACTCAAAATACTTTCTAAATAAGTTAACCATTTTAAAGCACATACAAAAAAATCCCATTTATTGTTAAATCATACTGGGAATTTGTAGTGGTCTCATAAGACCAATGAATAGATTATAGTGTAGTGGATGATAATTATATTAAACCAGTTATTTTATCTAAGGATATTTCTTATAAATCATATGTTTAGATTCTCTATAGAATGGGAATTTTCAACTTTGAGTGCCTGCACAAGTGCAGTGGGACTTAATGTTCCCATTATAGAGTAAGTGGAATTTATTTTCATTCTAGATAAAGAGATATAATGTTCTAGGTGTAACGAATTATTCTATATAAATTATTCCCATAATAAATATCAGTATTTTCCTACTAGTCAATCGGTTATGTAACATAAATTATGTTAACATATTTTAGTGGGATTTCAAACAAATATTCCTAAACTAGTTTCTAATAAGGTATTTCTATCATTTGTGAACACAACATAGGAGATATAATCCTAATTTAACTTGTAGGATGCAGATGACGCAACACATATTGAGGCTTGTGTTGTTAATAATACCTTAATTAGGGGTATATAAATTGTTTCAAGATAGATCATTTCTTACTCCATGATTGACTCTCTTAATACTCATAGATGTAATGTTTTGTTTTTTAAGTGATTTCTTGGGGATTCAATTAGAGCCTTTGAAGTTATCTAAGCTATGATAATATATGTGGTTTCACTTAGTTATTAAACAACTGATTCTAATCCTTGAAGTAGGTATGAATCCTAGATATTGTGAAGGATATACATACACTAGAGCATGTTATAGTCTGAAATCACATCCAAGTTTTGAGTGGAAATACCACCCATATAGGGGATTCAAATTAAGTGTAAATATTTTATTTACATGAACTGAAAGATGAATTTATCCAAAAATTGAGATCTAATTCGACATTATATTTTAGCGATTTTGATAATAAACTCAGTAAACAGAATGGTTTTGACAACAAGTGGAAAGAAGATTCATCAGATAATGATCACAAAACAACTTTTTGTAATGATCCTAAAAAATAGAGGAGTTTTTGGCACCCAAAATATTAGGTTGGTTCTCAAGATAGAGGATGTAGTTAGTTAAAAATCTGACTAATTATTTATACTTGATAGGGCCAATGGAGATAATGAAAGACCTTGATGATTGTTTCCTATTGTAGTCCATGATTGTATAAGTTTTTTTGATATATTTTCCCATTGTTTCTTCTTATTTTCAAGAAGTATTCTACATATAATGAATTGAAACCCCATTTAATTTATGTGTGTGTGTTTTTTTCATTATTAATTTTCACAATTTAATGGGATTAGATTTCCAAATTTAGAGTTTTTTCATTTATTATTATTAATTTTATTATTATTACTAATACTAATACTAATATTGTTTTTAATATTATTAATTAATGGAATTATTTTATTAGAGTAGGCGATCAATGATTAACAAGGTATCCAAATGCTAGATGATGCTTCTAATCAATAGGCATTCAATTCATTCTATGTGGGTGGAAAATTATAATTTAGGATTTCTAATTCATGTATGGATCTTTGTGGAACAGTGGATTAAAATGAAGAACCAAAACATATTAGTTTATATGTGGAGAAGTTAAAAGATTGATATTTTTTTATTGATGAGAATAATGCTCCTTCAAGTAAAATCATCTCTTAGTGAAACTCTACACATGTTGAAACAAATATTGATATAATATATAAGTGTCTCAATACCATTATACTGTTTATTATTACATGAGTTATCCTTCTAAAAGGGAATGAACCACAAAAATTATTTATTTACCTAAACTAATTATAATAATTTTTGGGATTTATAATTATATAATGGTCAAGATATGTATGTATTGTTTCCATTTTTTCTTATATATGAACATAAATTCTGAAAATGGGGCTTTCGATTCATATCCACCAAACAAAAAACCTTTTATTCCAAGAACTTACCCCCTGTTTAACACTTATCAGGTTATAAAGTGTGATAATCAAGCATATATTAGAGTACATTAAAATATTATTTTTTTCAATTATACAATTTTTTGGATTTTACTTCCACTTTTGGGTTTCAAATAAATATTGGAATGTAAACCGAAAAATATCGATTCTTATTTTTTTCAAGGATTCCAATGGATATTAAATAGCAATATACCCATATTAACATGTTTCTACTCACAAAATTGTAGTATAATATCATTACTAAAATGAAATATGGTAGAAATATGATCTTCTACTATGATTTCAAGAATATTGTGAAAATACATATCTTTTTAAAAAATAAAAACAATCCAAAACTGGCCTATGTATTTTTTATTAAATGTGAAAATGGGGAGATTAATTATAATAAGAATAAGGGTAATGAAAATGAGAATATGGTTGACCCTTTTAATTTTATTGATTCATCTGTAAATAATAATGTTCAATTTAAATTATATATACTAATAACCTCATAGGATATTTTGAAATGGGGGTGAAACCTTCCTATGTTATCCTAGAATCTGATGAAAAATTAATGAAACACTATTTTAAAGATAGAAACCAGTAAAATATTATTCATAAACCTGCTGATATAAGTACCCACTTCAATAAATTACCATCTTGAAAAGGTTTAATAATGAAATTTATTCATAATAAAAATTACAGTTCTAAACAAATTATCACCATAAATAAATTTGAAATACTCAATAAAACTAATAATATTGATTTTTCTCAGAATTAGAAATGGGAAGACAAATTAGATGATAAAGATTACAGTTAGGAATATATGCAAGTAATATATATTAATGAGGATACAAAATTTTATGTCATACTTGTTACTAAAACCAATAATAAATTTGGTTCCAACTATAATACCATGAGAAAATATAAGGTAAATGAGAAACAATTTTGTTTAAAAAAATAATGAAAAAGTAGTCCCCAAAATTGGTTTATTCGTCCTTGAAATATTGTTTTTATTTAAGATGTTTCTTGTATTGAAAAACATTAAAAATATTTCAGTACATTGGTATCCCATTAAGAGAAACAATCCTCCTATTATTATCTAAGATGATCTAATGGTGCTATTTTCTATGTTTAAACTCTTTAATTAAAATCTCTCTAGATGTAATATTATATAATTAAATAAATACAATTTTATAATGGTAACCTTATGGTTCCTTATACATATAAATGTAAACTTATCTATTCTCTATATTGTTAAGAAATAAAGGACTGTGAAATTTTCTATAAGAAATTCTAACAATTTGGTCTATATTTTTTAGGATAATGACTTTTATAGAAAACATAATATATATATTGATAATTAATAAATATATATAATAATATTAGAAAAATAGTTATTATTATGTGAATTTTATTTTATTCTAGATCCTAGTGATAATATCAAGTGAACATTCATTAAAAGATCGTCTAACAAATTTCAAAGAGTCCTTAATATATTACTCTTTAATGTAATGGGGTTGGTATGTGCTCAATTCCCATAGGCCTAAATATTTATAATGGTAGAAATTGATTTAAATTAAATAGATACGTTTTCTCCATGCTTAGTCATAACCAAATTAGTGATATTACTTTTAATTCATTTCCTACAATTCATGTTTATCATTCAAATATTTTGGAATATATTAAAAAATACAAGGGTAGATCACACCTTATACCATATTGATTTAGTAACACATTATTATCACATGATGAATATAGACATATCATCTTGTCGAAATGGAATAAATCTGATATAAAAAATCCATTACATAATATATCTATTAAATTCGGAAAAAATCAATAGGTTCATGGATAATAGAGAAAAACAATATTTTGTCACCTTGATAATGAAATTAAAAAGAAAAAAACACAATCTTCATGGGATTTTTGACAACAATTACAAAAATTCATTTTCCCTTAAAGATGAAATATAGAGGTAATGTAATCAAGAGTAAGTAATTGATTTAAGGGATAACATGATTAATGAGATATATAAAATAACATGTCTTGATGATGTTGAGATAAAATCAATATTGTCATATTTTTTACATAGGGAAATAAGTGTTAATAAGACTATATCATCACTGTGGTTTGATGGCTTATAGGAAAATGACATAAGTGATATATTAGTGAATTATTTGTCTAATATATTCCTAGAAGTTAATGATGAAAATATTTTTATTATTATTAATGAAATTTTTAATCTTATAAATTATATTTAGAATTTATATCACATTTTCTCTTTATTTATTTTCTTCTACGCAGTCTAAACTCGTATTTCGTTATTTTGAACCCATAAAAGAGCATGTCTCTAAAATGAAATAAATTTTTTCCAACTATAATTAAAAATACATTTACATTTATTCATTTTTGGTAATATAATCCAATACTATCATTTAATTGCATATAAAATTTTTAATATCCTCCAAAAAATAAAAACATGGATATATTTTCATTAAAATGGATATCTCTAAAGCCTTTGGAAAATTAAAATAGTTATTTATTTTAAAAGTTCAAAAATAATATAGATTCTATATGTAATTTTTAATTTGGTTCATTTTTATAAATATAAAAAAATGAAATTCATGTCAATGACTCTCCTAAGAGACATTATATTCATTCAAGTTGAGTCAGTTATGGGGACCTGACTTTCTCTAATCTTTTTTCCAATGTAGAAATACCTTTATATATATATCTTATAATGGAAGAAGATAATTGTTTTAAATATTCAATTAATGATGTTAGAAAATTTATATCCATCTCATTTATTCTATATTAATTAAATCCTCCTATTTTATGAAGTAGATGATAAAACTCTCAACTCCATCAATTTTTTTATCAATATGAAGTGGTTGTTGGAAAAAACATCACAAAAAGAAAATATAATATTATGTTCATTAATTAATTTATCAATTCAATGAGAAATATTCAAAATTATAAATGTTAGGAACTTTTAATTTACAATTTTTATTATAGAATCTGTCTATTATAGGGAATATTGAAGTCCATCCATTTATAACTAATTTGTTAAAAATATTTTTTATAAGTAGTTAATTAGAATAAAATGTGAATATCTCAATATAATTTTTATTTAAAATTTTATCATTTTTTAAAATTTATCCAAACCTTTTACCTTTATATATAAGAAAAGTATATAATAAATAAAATGTAGATGCAGTGAAGTTATTTCATCTTGTAAATTTGCATTCATGAACCAAATCTGGTTATAGTTGGATGAGGAATTTGTTCCAAAACTCTTAATATTAGAGGAAGAGGTATAAAAAATCCAGATCTTTTTAACATAGATTAAAATTATAATTATTTTTAGAATATTTTGTATAGAATGTATGTGTATATAATATTATTGAGGACAACATTTATCAATAAGACTTAATAGGGAATTATAAATTACGTTAACTCATTTTCCTTTCCTATCATTAAAGATTCATTAATCAATATATCTCTTAACTATCTTCAGATTATATTTAATATAGTGTCCCATAATTTTAATTACCTGTAATTAATGAAAAACCTAGTTTATATTTTTTCATCCTTAATTAGGTTAACCAACTTATATATTGGAGATTTTTTTTAATATTTTGATATTGTCAAAACACACATCAATGATTTTATGCGAAATAAAATTATTTTTTTCAAAATGAGGTTTTTTTATGATCAACAAGACATCATGAACTTGAAATGAAATATTTTTACTATCATATTATAAAACCTAAAGATAGTGTTCCTTGATCTTATAAATTGTTAAATTTATAACATGTTTACCCATAATAAAAATTTCTCATTTGTAAACATTGGAATAATAACCTTATCACATATGAAATATTGAGAGTTTTTGGGATGATAAAAATACCATGATTGTCATTTCTTGAAGAAAGAACTAATGATTACAAATATATTTTCATCAATCATAAGTTCAATTTGAAAATTTATAATTACAGTGCATGTTTTTTATTATTAATATTCATGATGAAATTGAGATATTATTTTATAGGCCACTTTATTTTCATCATAGTGATTAATTATTCAATTAAGTATTTTTTTTGGTTTCATATACTATCCTCCTTACTTGGCATATGAAGAATGGTCTTATAAATAAAAACCCAAAAAATTCATTTAGAATCATTATTGTATTATTACACAGAACATGTATCTGGCTTCCCATATTCAGAATGGTCATATAAGTAATAGATTGAAAGATATTATTAATATTTATAATTTTAGTGTGAGAGGAATTAGATGAAAGACAATATTCTATAAATACATTTGAATCATGCCATATCTTTATATATGTATCATGGTAAACATTGATATAGATGATATCAGAAATCCCAATAGGGGGGGATATAGTGGGATATTTAGAACATGTAGGGGTTTCATGAAAGGGTCCTTATTTGAATATATAGGTAATTTCTAATTTTTTAATTTAAATTATTATGATTATTTTTTTATTAGTTTTGAAAAAATGTTCATCTATAAGAAATTATCGATCAATAGTGACTCTCAATTGACAATTAAAGCTATCAAATAATAGTAGAAAATGTTCCTTGGAGACATAATTTTTATTTGATTAATTTATTGAATCTAATAAATGAAATATAGATGACGATAACAGGTATATATAGGGAAGAATATCATATAGTATATGAAATTTACAATAGATTAGTGAAGGACATAGATGCATGTTGGTCATTCAGTATTTATGGTGAATTTTTTAATTTATATTTTTCTGTTATTCATGGTTATCAATTTACATGGTTATGTAATATGGATTGTAAACTAGTTATTTATTCTTTTTCATTATTTTATAAATTTTGGTATGATATATATTCTCACTCTTGAATCTATTTCTAATTATTATTTATATAAGTATAATTATTAAATCTAAAACTACTGTGCATATATACATAAGTATGTATATAAATGGTATAAAATACATGTTTTTTTGGTCAGTGTTTGTTTTGAACAAAAAATTCTTTTTTTTATTTTTCCATATTGATCACATTGATAAGACCTTAATATCAATTTGTGTTTCTTAATGATTCTTTTGATTATAATATTATTATTGGAGGAAAATTAAGAGTTGTAAAATATTAATTTCATAACTATAATTAGTATTATTATTATTATTATTTTATTTATAAATATATATATGTATTTATGGTATATGAAGTCCACTATTATTTGAAATTTATATTATAAAACATGTACTAGTGATATTATATGAATTAAAATAGCAATATTGTTTAATCAATTATTATGAAAAGTATAAATTTCAATAATATAATTAAATTGGAAATATTGGAGGAATTGTTACATGAATAATTACTTATATAATGATATTTTATAGGAATTAAAAGTAATTATTATTTATGAAAATATAGGATTTATATAATGGTATTTTTTTTGTGAAAGTTATTTAAATAATTTTTTTATTAAACAGAGTTTTTTATTATTCAATTAGCATAAAAAAGGCATATCAAAAGCTTTAGGATAATTTAAAATAATTTTATAATGGTGTATGTTAATTACCTATGTAATTGTGCTTATTTAGAAAAGAACTAATGATTTTAATGGGATGAATGGAATGAAAATCCAATGGAATTAGTTATTTTGTTATCTCTCTGTGTGTGTCTTTCATTTTTTAAACCAATTAGTGTGAATTAAATAAATAAATCTGAGCATATATTGTTAAACATTTATGATGTGAGTTATAAATAAAGAATAATAATATAATTTTATAAAATGAAATAATTTCAAGTAAGGAAATTTTAATATATTTTCTGTATTTAAAATTTGTTAATTAATTGTGTAATTCTTATGAATAAGAAATGGAAATAATATATAACAAATATTAGTTGAGTATGTAGGATGTTTTGATTCATTATAGTAGATAATTTTTTTTGATGATGTGAAAACATTGTTTGGACTACTCATTTTAATGAATAAATAGTTATAAGAAATGAATTTTGATATTTTTATTTATATTGATATCAAAAATAAATAATTTGGCACCTAACGTTTAATATAAATTATATTTTTATAGGTTAAGAACCTAGAAATTTGAAAATAATGAAATAATGACATGGTAGACTATTATATGGGGAGTTCCTTATGGATGATATAAGAGTAATTGATTTTGTGGTGCGGTTTTTAGGTTCACTTTGGGATACTCCCACACTAGGATTGGGAAGCATTAATGTAGAAATTTTTTTAATTCTATTTCACTTTCATCCCGTAATTACATATTCACATATCCCATCATTTTATCTCAATCTCTATATTTCCTTTAGTCAGTATATTAATATAGAATATGAAATCAATACCAGACGACACCTGGGATTGTTAATGAGGTTCACAACTTAGGGTTTTTTATCCCTTCATATAGGTGATTGGTATTTTACTTTATTGAAGAATGATCTCCGGTGTGGGATTGAGTCCCTCCTAGATATTATGAAAGAACATTTTTACGTCACTAATGATAGTCATATGGGCCTCTGTAATGTTCTATATATTTCTAATGTGGGATGTTATATGTTGTTTCCTTATAAGCTCATCCTATGTGTGATTAATTGATGTATTTCACTCAAAATCGATTTGTCTCTATTATTATTCTTTAGTGAATATGATTAGGACTAGGACACATTCTATTATCTTACAGAGACATGTTATACAACAAAATTTTGTATCTGTTCTTCTTCTTCCTTCTTTTGACTTGATGGATGTGTTCGGAGTTCACCACATTGAGAATCTCAAAATCCTTATTTGAAATGGAAATATATTAATATATATTGAATAATTAATTTGGCATAAAATATTTCTCATATTAAAACAACCTATATTGTAATCCTTAAATTCTGAAAATATATTAGTTAATGCATCATTCAAATTCTTTCAAAATGTTTAGCAAAATATTTTTCCTGTTTCCTTTTCATTATATTTGAATTATCATCATCATCCTCATTATATAAATCTTAAAGAAAAATTTTGTATTAATTTTATTTTTGAAATCATCTACACAAGGTCAAGATATTATTCTTAACTATATTCTTGGATCATGGAAACCCTCAGGTTATTTTTAAAATCATTGATTCATGATGTATGGATTATCAAGGAATCTCCTTTCCTTCTTTGGTTTCTAGAATCAAAACCTTGATCAAGGATTTGTGTTGTTTAGAGTTGAGTTAATTTATTAGAATCATATGATTTAATTTTTACATGAGATAATTCAATATGGAATTTTATTTTTCAACCAAATGGAATACTAAAATTTAAAAAAAAATTGAATCCTTTCGATCAATGAAAAAATACGATGGAGTCAATGTTTTAGGATGAAGATTTACATTCCATCTCAAAGACTTAATATCATCAAAAAAAAATGTGTGTTTTGGGATATTTTGATTTTTTTCATTCCATAGAAAATTATTATAATAATTCTCATATACTTAATATTGAAAAATTATTACATTCATCACTTTCTATCAAAGTCATACATTCGTAAGGAAAAGATTTATCATAATGCCATTACCATTTTTATTGCCTCAAAAAAATCCTTATATCTTTCAATTTATCTTATTCCATAACACCACATTATAAACTATCAATTTAATATACTGACCATGTATTTTTAATGGATTAACTCTAAGTGAAGTTATTTCATGAATAAAATTCAGATCGACTGCATAAACAATATTCAAAATGACTACATTACTATCGTAAATCAAGCATGTTATCAAAATAAATCAACCCTGTGGAGACATGATCAGTGGATCAACCATATGATCACTTTTTTTAACTCATCTCAAAGGTTTGACTATCTGAATTAATGGTATCCATTTTTGTCAAAGTGATAAAAATTAATCTTTCTTGAATGATTATCATTTAGATAATGTCATGCGATGAAGACTTAACTAGTTAACTAAATTTCCATCAAATGACTTCAAGGTTATCCCAAATCTATTTTGGATTATCATACCTTCATCCGAGTATATTTACACTAGGATTGAATTATTCTTCTCCACATATTTTCTAGAACTAGATATACATGTGAAATACCATTCAACATCATTTTGAGTCCAATTTTCAATTAATAAAATGGCTCTTTAATAATTAAATGGAAGAAAATCCAATAAAACATCATAGGTATACATTAATATATATCATATATGCATTAATATCATTACTTCGATTATTATATAAATATGATAGTATATCAAAATGCATCAAATTTTGGAATCTATAATGAATAATATTATTCACAGTTCAACTCATAGAATCATATATATAACAACCCAAAGTTTTATGAATAAATTTATTATAGAATTCTTTAAACACTGAGACCATGTTAAAAAAACACTTTGATATTTATAAGAGGTAGTTATAACCTGTTCGTAAGATATAAGTTTTCCTCTTTTGTGATTTTAATTTTCAAAAAATGACATACACATTTGTTATCAGAAAGATATTTAGAGTCTGATAGTATCAACTTACCATTTTAGTGAATAATAACATAAACTTATGGATATTAAATTACCCTTATTAATATTAATATGACCAATGGAATTGTAAAATCTCATAATAATGTATAAGTAAAATTTTTGTTCTATTATTTATGTATTGAGTTTAGTTTTTTCTAAAGAATGTGAAAATTTTAATAATTTTTTTCGCTAAAAATTACACATTATAGAGAGATTTAAATTATTATATGAATATAAGGTTTTATGAATATTTATTAAAATTAAATGTTATTATCAAAACACTAATATTTAATTACAAATGGTCAAAAAATATTTTTAAAGTGTCAAAAATTTTACTATGCATTTTATGTTCAATATTATTTTTAATAAATAAGTGTTTTCATAGATAAATGATAATGTTTTAATTTTTATAGAATTATTAGGATAAAATAAATTTCATTTTTTAATTCAAACCAACAATATTAGGTTATTCTTAATTTATGATAATTTTATAAAATACTTTAGTTTTCCATGAATAGTAAAAATAGAGTTTTTCGTTTTTAGTATGTTTAATGATATCATAATGATGAAATAAATAAAATAAAATTCTGGTATACTTGTGGACATCAAAATATTATATGTGGTGTCCTAAGTGGCCAATACCATGGTCAAATACTATGGGTAATCCCACTGTGTTTCATATACCACAACTGAGGTGTCCTCAGAACTTAATAAAAAATTCCCTCACTTTAACAATACATATCCACCCATTTATACCTTTCCTTTCATTAAGAATTAATCATCCCAAATCTCTGGTAATTTTACCTATATAGGATTCCTCCCTAGGTGTCCTCAATCCCCCAAGGTCCCAACCTTCTGGTTTTAGGAGTTACTCTACAGGGTAATAGATTCTACCACCCTTCTCTTTTTCAAGCACTCCTTTATGTTATTCCTTTTAAAATTTCATTGGATTATTCTATGATATGTCATTAAATATCCCCCTTAATTACTATATTATGTAAGAAAAATGAGATATCCATTTTTATCTCATCAACATATATTATTAATTTTTTAAGTGACACCATTAGGTAACCAGATTTTCATAATGGATTTCTGACCTTCTCTTTTTTGTCATTCAAGTTTCATTATTTTCTATTTCACTCCTCAACTCCCCTCATCCAAAAGTTATGATAACTAAATTACATTACATATACTAGACATTTTTATTCTAATGTATTAATTCATCAATATCTCTCTTTTCCCCCTCCTTTTATAAAAAAAATGAAAATACCATCCGAGATGTGTTAATTTATCATATTCAAGGATGAAATGTTTTCATTTTAAACTAATGTCTTAAAGGATGGTCATGAAAACATTTTTAATGTCGAAAAATATCATAATATATTTATTTTATCTTATTCAATGGTCTCTAACTAGTATATATATATAATAATAACACATACAAAAAACTAGTTTGTTAAAATAGAATTATCGTCAAAATAATCTAAATGGTTATCACTAATGTTCTATCTAATAAATCATTCTCATATCATTTGACCAAATGATATATATATATATATATATTACTATTTCTACTTATGTTTTTTCATTATGGACATATTAGTTCAATTATGGAGAATTATATCAATTCCACATGAATTCCATTACTTATAATCAAGCGAACCGATCATGAAATCAAGGAAATGAACACTCTATAATGAGAGAATTAAATCTTATAACTTTTCAATAAGGATATAAATGAAATTAATAAAACCATAATGAATCAAATATATAAATATCAGGTTCTTAATTTTTTAATTAATATATTTAATTTTATTTTCCATGACAATAAACTCATGTGTAGAATACATTCGGACATAAGGTAAGTATTTTCTACCCGAACCTCCATTTTCATTCGGGTTACTCTTATTATCTACATAACTTAATGAAATTATTATTTATTATCATTTAATCCATATAAATTTTATTGGAATGTTCTATATATATATATCAACCATAGTCTTTCTTTATCTTATGGGGAGTCACATGTTTTAAAAAGATCTTCCAAAAAGTGTTTCCGAAATACAAGCCTATTTCAAGGGAACTTTATCAATTCTTACCTATGTAAAATTACACTCTATAATATGTCTTTAGACACCATTATTGTTTCTAAAATAACTAATTTTATTATTATAAAACTATATTATTTCACATCAGGTTTTATACAAAAATGTTTGCAAAATAACTCTTCTTTTCAAAGTAAAGGAATACTTATCTCAAGAATTTCTTGATGATTATATAAGAGTAATTTTATCTATTTCAACACTCATGTTGAATCTTATGGATAATTGTGAGTAATATTTTATGATATGTTATACCATATATTATTTAATGGTTTATGATTCGTTTGACTATGGATGTCTATCACGAATCCAATCAAAAAATTACTCTGAATGGTTAGTGGTTATGTTTGGGGAAAGTTATTTAGATTTCATATATTAGTCTCAATATGAATGTATATATTGTTTATGTTTATCCTCATTAATATGAGAAATGAATTAAACTTGGTAAGTGATGGTTGGGTCCTGTTATAGCCCCCCGATGCATTAATAGGTCTTATGAGACAAAACAGATATGCACATGGCTGAGGCCTTACCCATTTTAAAATATTGTTTTGGATGAGGCCTTAATCATTTTTTGATGTCTTGTCTAAGGCCTTGATGTAATTTTTCATAATGTTGGAAATTATTAATTTACCTCATTATGAAAATTGATAGACCATGAGCTTATTCAATTAGTATAATACCCATGATTAAAAATTATTATGGAATTATTTATTCATCCCTTATTTCAACCATATTATGTTCAAGTTAATTTTTAAAGGCATGCATTCTTTGTTATTCAACATGCCTAATTTTTATGATTATAATATTTTATACTATATTGCTTAACATTTCTCAGCATCTGAGCTCATCCATTTATTGTGTTTTATTTTCCTTGGAGGTGAAGAAGTAAATTATGAATGATGTGAAGGGGTAACCTAAGAGTTATGGATGGTTCGAAAGAAATTTACACATTTTATTTCATTATATGTTGTAATTTTGAACTTATTTATATGTCTTCTTTTCCAAAACTACTAAACTAATTCATTCCTTTGGGAAATTAATTTCTTATTATCAATTCAATGTAATAAAATAAGGCACTGGCTCTATAAAACTGGGGTCAGGTCCCTACAATACATACATTGGAACTATTATTCCATACCATTTTAACTATGGTATCAGCTAAGATAGTTAACGACTTAAATTTCCTTCCAATTTGACTATATTCATCAAATAATAACATCATACATGTTTCCTTCTTCATTGATACCAAATTCAATATAAATATATTGTGGGTTGATTAGTGATTGATATGATTTCATATCTTAAATAGACGTGTGATGTATTTTAGTGACCAATGGATATAGAAATTTAATTTATACTTCATATATTTCAGTATACATTCACACTGAATAAGGTTTAAGTTTAATGATGAGATATGAGTATTTATAAATCTTTCCAAATATTTTGGTTAGATGGTGGTGATGAAATACATAGGTATGTATTCCAATGCATTAATTATTCTAGGTTAAATAGTGTCAACGATGGATGATATTGATATAGATATTGATTCATGTCAATTATTAAACTCTTTATCTCATACAACATTTGGATCAAGAAGTATGATAATGCATTGATTACTTATTCATACAATATCCATAACAATGGGTTGATCCTGACACAATTTTTATTTAAATCTTCGGTATGATGTTGGTGGATATGTGTATTACATAAACATATTTGATATGTGATGAATGGAGATACTTATTCTTCCATAACAACATATTGGTGTATCTGAGTAGAATTATCAAGCTGAAAAATAATGAAGGGATATATGTGAATGATATTATTTTAGATGCCATATCCATTTTAAGACTTCCATATCCATTAATAGTTACAATTTTCATGCATATTTTTTGAATTTAAAATTTAATATTCTGGTGTTTAATTGATAAAATTTTTCCAATTATTATGTTCATCGTTATATTTTTGGGTATTAAATATTTTAAGTTGAATTTTTTATAGTGGAAAAATATTTAAATTAACAACATTGAATTTAATAAAGGAAAAATTATAAATATTTATTTTTTAAAAATTAATATAAATTTGTTTGATTAAAAGGGTGATTAACATGTAAAACTTAGGAGGAACCATAAAATAACACAGATTGAAATCATGGGGGTTGACATATCATGCATGGAGTGTATCCATGGTGCACTAGAGGAATAATGCACAACCTTCCATGTGCAGGTTGACATGGAAGGTTTTAGGACCAACAAATCTATTTACTCATGTTCTTCAAAATTGTTATCATTGAATCTATTAGTAATAAGAGAACAACAAAACATGAAATCATTTTGGATAAAATGATACAAATCACAATCTTCATAATTTCCAAAACATTTTAATTATTCCAATGATTCTACATCACATGCGTTATAAATTTCTTCACAATACTTGAACACCCCACTAACCTCAAATACCTGACAATTATGCCACTATAGTTTACCATTGGGGTTTCTTAGTGATATTGATATCAATTCCAAATGAAACTATGAATCTCAATACGTCCATTGAAAACCATTGGAACTCAATTTGACTCTCTATAGTGATGAATGAATCCATAAATGATGATGGTAGCTCAATCCAGCCACTGTGAATGTGAGGTGTTAATAATGAAGTAAGAATATGAATGATGGATGAGAATGTATAAAACAAACTTGGATCCAATAATGAGGAGTGGATACCTATAGTTGATAGTATTATTTCAAATATCAAATATACATTAAAACACATTGAGAATATTTTATTTTCCCTTGGTAAATCCCTACATTCTTGGTGGATTTATTGATAAAGAAAAGGATGAGTGAAGCTGGATGAATTAAATAACACAAAATATTAGATAAATTTTCTATGAAGGAATGATATTAAACATAGATACAAAATGGTATTTAGGTTACCAGTATAAATGTTGAGGAAACTACATAAGGTTAACTCTACATGAGATGAATCTGTATAAGGATAGTGGGGTGTGTATAAGTTTCAATGAATTTTTTAATGGTATGTTACCATAATAGATGGATAATAAATAAGGAGTGACAATTTCAATTAATGATAGTTCGTTTCTGCTACCATGAATTTTGTAAAGTCAATGAATGATAGTTGGTTTCTTAGAGGTACATATTTAAATAAACTCACCAACTACTAGTACATGGAAGTGAACTTAGTGTACATGGATGAGAGAATTGTGATAATGATATAGGAAACAACTTTATGAAATGTTAGAGATATTAAGGAAAAATTATGGTGTTTATGTCTTGAATATATATAATTGTTCAGTTAATCACTATCCCACACACATGCTTGAAGATATTTTGGGGAACGTTTAAGTTACATGCCACATGTGATTTATCATATACCAAAGTGGATTTTGAGGTCAATTTAAATTTAATTATCTATGGTAAAGATAGGCGATATATGAGATTTAAAGATACACAAAAAGTGAAGATATCTCAATCCAATAATTTTATATAAATAGAGGTAGAAGATGGTTTAATGGGATCAAATAATAGAAGTTTTTCTTGTTTACATCCCACTAGAGTATGCTATAGAGTCCCTACTATGGGTTATTTTCCTTTTAATTTTTATGAAAGCACTATTAAAAAACATGATAGGGTAGTGTAGATTGTGCTGGGTTTTTCTATATAAAGATTGAATAATAAAATTATGTTCTTTTTATCATTTTATATGGGGTTCTCATAATCTATTCAATTTTATATCATTTATTTTACTTTTCTATGTTGCATGAATAATATGTTAGTGATGGTTAGGAAGTAGAATCAAATATCTTTCAATTGATTGGGAATGATTATTTAATTTGAGAGTTTATGATTCTTTTAGTGTGAGTTATAAAGTGTGGGATATCCACTATGACCATTGGGTTGGCTTTCCATTTTATGTTTGTCAATGGTTTTAAGTTTCCCACCATTGTATCATTCAATGCACCATTCCCATAGCGAAAAAAATTTACTCAGAGTGTGGAGAGTGTATACATATAAGAAGTGATTCACTAGGATCTAATTCTAATAACATCATAAATATCATACTTATTTTATCTACTTTTTATCAAATTAATTTGATCATGAAAATACACTATACTCTCATATCACCCAGTTTATTCTAATATGGAGTAGATAAATTTCATTTTATATGGGATGTCGGTTATATATATTACGTTCTAGAGTATTCCTAGTCATTTTGGGTTTGAAATCATATTCCTAATCTATACTACACCACTATCTATAGTTTTTAGGTTGTTTGAGAAAAAAATCTAAAGTTATTTTCCCATAAGAAAAAATGAAACCCTACAGGTGACCATGTTTTGGAACTATTTCCAAGGACTAGGTAAACATTAATTAAATATTTAGGAAATTAATTTACAGTCACACTTTTATATTTTCCTATTATATATAATTTTTTCATTTTATTTTACACTTGGGTGAATATATTTTTATTTCATATAAAAATCATGATAAAGATCTATATATAATTGTTAATTCTACTTCCATTCTCTTCCACCAAATTTACAAAATCAAAGGGAAGATCATAGTCCATGTATGGGATTGAAAAATTAAATCATGGGTGACACAACATGTCCCATTCTTGGAATAGTAACTCCAAATACTAAAAAAGAGTTCAAATATTGGTTTCTACTCTTGAAAATAATGGACAATGAGGCTAATAATTCAAAATAAAAACTCATGGTGGAATCCATGCTTGAAGCTCAAATCGATAAGGAATTTGAGAGTGATGTTTAGATAGATGTTGAAGATGAGGATAATTTCTAATGTTATTCCAAATTATCTTTTTCAATAGAAGGCACCAACCCACATTCTTAAAAGGAGGAAAAATAAGTGGAATACTAATTAAAAGAAGTAGAGGAGGAGGATAGAGGTATAAGAGATGTTGATTTGGTAGGTAACTTCCTAGAAAATACCGGATAATAGCATGAAGAAATTAAAAACATAGAAGTAGATCATAATAAGGTTTTGTTAATTTTCAGATAAACCAAGAGTTATTTCTCATGTCCTTACAATTTTTGGATTTTTTAGCTCCTAAAAGTTTTAAATAATAATAAGTCAAATAGGTGAGTTGATGACTACAAAAAATGAAATTATTTTATATTTTTATGAATAACATCAAAAAATAATGTAAAAACAACATAATACCTATTTTGGATAGTTTAGCGACATCTTTCTTATTCAGAAATTTTTCCCACTACATGTTTAAACCATTTTTAATGTTTTATAAATTTTTAAAGAAGAGGAGGAGTAGAGATACACTGAATACAAAAAAATTAAAAAAATGTTAATCCTGGGATGATTATCTCCAAATCTCACAGTTATTAGATGATTTGAAGAGTTAATTTTGAGCTTAACGACCTTAAACAAATCACTTCTAAAAGGCGATGCAAAATTTTTATTTCTTTCTCGAATTAAGTTTTTATTGATTTCCTATAAATTATTTTATTAATATATTATGATAGTTTCAATTCCCTTATTTATTTTTTCTACATTATTATACATCGATCATGTGATTTATGTACTTTATTATATATATCCATGATGAAAAAGGCATAATGAAATAAGTAATAAGTGAATGGAATTCTCATAAAGTAATAAAGGGTGTACTATTAATTTCATTATACTTTATCTCTTATATTTTGAACTAAATTATTTTGTTTCAAATGAAAAATTGAAATCCATATGCTTCGATATTTCTACTTTTTATCTATGATAAAAATAATTGAGTAGGATAAATATAATGACTTGTTTTGGATTTCAATTTTAATTGTATTGAATGATTAAATATGGGGGTTTTATGAGTAAATATAAACACAGGGTTATGGATTTAATCAACAATGATTTTAAGATGAAATTAAATTAATATAAATGAAATTTCCCATCCGTTATTCATGATATAAAATTTTAAATTTATATTGATCGATTTACTATTACCAATCTTATCATGAGTGATGGTATTCTATATTATATGTTCCCATTACGAATAGGATTCTAAGACAATATTTCCAATTTTTCATGACATTGTTTCCTGAGTAAAATTGAAGAAGTCATACCTTATTAAACACAAATAAGTAACCTATCATATTTGTTACTCTATAATGTAACTTTTAATATGATTGAGATATATTTATTTATTATACCTTATCCTTGATACCACCCTTAACATAGAATCCTACTAAAGGTGTAGAAGCCATTAATGACCTTTGATATAGAAGAGACACATTGCAAACCATATTTAACATTTCATACCCTTACTTATTGTATTATTCATTAATAATATTCTTATAATTATAGGGGAAAGCTCATTTATGTAGAAGGGATTTTTCCATTATAAGGAGAGATATGAGGTGATAATTTGGGTGAAGGGAACGTTCAGGTTTATCTATCATTGTATTATATTATTTATATATATTGAAAAAAATAACTTTGGTCCAAAAAATGAAAAAAACTGAATGAATAAGTGTTATGTATTTAGAAGGTAAAAAATCACCCTTTTTTAATCAATTATCTTGATCATTTGCGTTTGGGTGATGAATATAAGACTTTACATGAGCATAAATTATGAAAAAAATAGAAATCTATTATAAGAAAAAACAAAAAAAATATATTCATTTATTATACTTTTTATTTTCATGAGAACACAGTGATTTTGGGGATATAGGGAAGATTTCACATTGAAGATGATTCATTCATTAATGTATTTTTAATATCATGAATTTTTCTAAAGAGATTAAACTTTATTATGATTCCTATTTTTTTACTTTAATATACACCTACTCTAAGCCTCAAATTTATTTCACCAATAAATTCAAATCCTTTATCATTAATTGGGATCATTGCCTTTATGGGGTGTATATTTGTGAAATTATAAATGCATATAGAAAATGTACATGTTCTCAAGGAATGATCAAAATTCCATAAATATTTTTACTTTATATGATGAGAGAAAAAATAACAATGTAAGGAATATAACAATTGGAATTTTTAATAATAATATATTGCGGTAAAAGAATGGAGGTTACTATAAGATCTATAAATTTTCAAGGTATAATGTAAAATAAATGATCTTTTAGGTTTCATTAAAAAGTGAGGACTTAGAATGATATTTCCATGTTATTTTTGAATTTTTGTCTCCCCATTGATAATTATTCTTTTTTTATTTGGAATTTAAATATTTCTTTCATGTATTTCATTTATAATTATACTATAGATTTAATGATTTGGGGTAATCATGAGTTTTCATTTTGGGATATTTCCTAGCAACATTTTTCATGCTTGCATTTTAAAATAAAAAGTTAATATTTTTATTCTTAATTGATAATTTTTTAAAAAATATTAAAGGATTTATTATATTAGGGTTATTAATGATTTTATATGGAATTTAATATAAATTATTTGAGATTTAATTTGACATTGGATATATATATTTGATTAATTTTTGAAAAAGCAATTATAAATTATAGGAAAAAAGGACCTTAACTCATCCAACAAAGGAGGGTCCAACCTAGAAAATAAAGAGCACATATATGTGAGTACATGTCAAACATGATGGTAACGAAAGGTTCATGAGAGGAATAATGTTTAGCATATCTATTTCATTTTGGAATGAGAGGTTTTAGGAGAGCACCAAAACATATTCCGGATCATTGTTCCAAATATATGTCTTAAGATCTATTATTTTTCAGAGGCCAATAATGCATGGAATCGATGCATGATAAATTATAAATGGACCAATATTAATACTTATGAAAATGATTTAATTTCATCACCAAATACACATAACATTACTTATATATCTCATGTCTCTTCTATTAGACCTCACCAAACACTAGGTCACAACAAGTGATCAATGGTAGTACACTATTTATGTTGTCAAGGGATCTTGAGATCACCTAAAAAATCCACTATTAGTCATGGAAAAACTATGGAATGCTAGTTGTTCTCGATGAAACCCTATGTGATGATGAATGAATCCATTCAAGATTATTGGAGATGAATCTCTAAACTATGAATTCTATGTTTTGATGATGAGTACATTATGATAATGATGGAAGAGAATGGATCAAATTGACTTAGATATAATGGCATGCATTAAGTGGATATTATTGATAGGATGATCTTAATGATTAAATAAACATCAAAATTTTCTGGACTGTATCCTCATGTTGTGTTGAAGCCCAACATTTTTGGAGTATTTTTTTATGAAGAAAATGGTACGTGAAACTAGGTAATGGAAATCACGCAACATCCTGGTTAATCTTTCTACCATGTAATTATGTGAAACATGGATATATAAAGCTTATCATTATATTTTTGTAATGGTTGAGGATACCAGGTAAAGGTAATGTTGCATGAGTTAAATATTCAAAAGGGCAGTGAGGTCTTAGAAAAGGTCTATAATGGTATATGTTACTTTTTTAAGAGTCAAATATCATGATTAAAAGAGATAAAATGAGGAGTGGTAGCATGATGGAAGATTTGGTAATTTCATATTGTGACATATTGAATGAAACACAACAATTTCTAGGGAATGGAAGGTCTATAAGTGTATATGCATAAGAGAATGGGCATAATTTTTATGGAATCAGCTATAAGAAAAGACTTAGGAATTGATCCTACACCATGTTTTCAGTGATACAAATAGATATTAAGGATCAACTGATCACAATACTATAAACATGGAGAAGTATATTTTGAAAGAAGTTCATGTGACATGCCACATTGGATTTATCACGAATCTAAATTAATCTTGGGTCTGATTCATATAGAAATATATTTTAGAAATATGGGAGAGATATATAATGTACTATTGAGATCAATGGATTCCAGTGCAATAGAAATTTTTAATTTTTCCATCACCAAAGTGATGAAACATCACTGACTCTAGTGATATAGCCTCGATATGGTCTATGGATCCCACATGATTTTATCAGAGCACAAAAATAAAATGAATGAATATCTTATACTGATTTGATGCATGCAAGTCCTTCATAAAAGTATAATATTTTTTCTAAATAGATCAGATGTTGAATACCTCTTGATCATCCTTAAATGATTCTAAAATATGTGTGCACGTTTTTTGTCAGATTTTAGGTTCCAGCTTGGAGCTCTGATGATCACTTCAATTCAATGATGATCACTAAGAACCCCTACGTTTGATATGTGGGGATGAACTTAGATCATTCACTAGATTGTTTGATTCTGTTTATAGAAATTAAAGGTAGAGAGATACTCTCAATTACTATGGTATGAATAGTCTATTGGGAATATATTATCTCTAATTATATAGTGGATTTTCATATCACCTGATTAGGGTTCCCAACCCTCATGTAATAAACATCTACTAAATAAGTTAGAAATGTTTAATTATGACAAAATAAACTGAATTTTAAATATTATTTATTTTTTCACATACCTGTAATATATAATAAATATATTATGTTATAATCAGAATCCATTAACTCAAATTGTAACTCCAAGTAATATTAAATGAAACTGGAATATTATTTTAATATTCATTCAAATAATATTAATAGTTGTATTTACCTAATCAATTATAAATACATGTTATAAAAAAAACTAAACCCAATTATTTTTTACATCAATAATAATGATTTTATTTATTTCATTATTGATCGATAAAACATGGATAACACTCGAACCCCTAGGCGGGACCCACGTTGTCCTATATTAATATTCAAAAAATATGAAATTTTTTGAATGCAATATTGTTTGTGACCCTATATACCATTATCTCTATAGTAGTGAATAATATTAACAGACCAAGAGTAGAGTCTACCAACCCAACAAGGCCCTGAAATTGATAAAGAAAATTCTTAGTAATGAAAATCAACCTATGAACAAGCATTGTGTAGTGTAATATCTTTTTCATATGATATATCATAAATCAGGATGCACACTTATGTCATTATCCATTTATTTTTTAACAAATTTTAGATCTAACTAGACAAACATACATTTGACTACTATGGCCATTGATTTATGAAGGTACTACCATCCTGATCAACCCGGACCAACTTCCTCAACTCTAAAGCAATAAAAACTCTCTTGATCACTCAAACAAAGGCATTACACCAATAATATACCCACCAAAATATACCTCTCTAGGAATTCATATTCATGGTTTTATAATTGAATCAATGTACATGACCAAATGACACACATTGATAGTAATATCATGTTAGGAGGCCAATAGACATGTCTGTAGATAAGACCAACCAATGACACTAGAAACATGTGGTGTTTCTATTAGTGGGTCTATCCTCATGATCTCACTACTATATATCACCATGTGGAATCTTCACAATAAAAAGAATCAATGATTATGATCCCCCCACACTTGATAGTCAAATATCTAATTTTCTCATCAGTACTATGTGTCTATACCATAAGAAAATATTTTAATATTACCATCATAGTATCTTTAGGTTCTCATTGTATATTGGGATATTTTATAACCCTTTTATACAATACATAATCTATTTACATTTCCATAAATATAGTGGACACAAAAGTATCAAAATTATTATATAAAGATAAACATGTGTATATATAACAATATATATACATTTATTGGTTACAAAATTAAATCACTAATTGGGTCTCAAGAACCCGCTTTCAACACTCCTAGTTGCACTAGATACAACTACTAACATGTATCAATGTACTTTGTATCACATGAAAATCATTCTTGCACTGAGATACAGGTTTATTAAGGGGATCGTCCATGTTCTCCTCAGTGTCTACTCTGCTAATAATGACTTCACATCTTTGAGTAAAATACCTGAAGAGATTAAACTTCTGAAGTATTTTCTTTTTATCTAGTGTGACTTGGGCTCCATGTAAATTACCACTTATGCAGCATTATCAAAATAAACTATATTAGGTTCTACCCTGCTAGAAAAAACACTAATATCTATGATAGAGCGATATATATAGACTACTTCCTTTACTACATCAAAAGATTCTATATACGTGGATTCTGCTGTAGAATCAATGACCTCAAATTGAACTGAGCTTCTATATCTCACTAAACCACTATTAAAGAAAAACAAGTAGCCTGACAATGATTTTAGATTATAATGATATGCTGGGAAACTAGCATTTGTGTATCCTTTCACTACTAGTTCCACATCTCCTCCATACATCAGGAATATATCCTTTGTAAAACTCAAGTATTTCAAGATACTTTTAACATCTACCCATTTTAACTCTCATATATTAGCTTGATAAATTCCCACCATTCTTAAATAAAAGGAAACATCAAACCTAATATAGAGAATGTCATGCATGATAGAACCCACTATTGAGCCATAAGTAATACCAATCATTCTGTTAATCTCTTCCGATGTTTGTGGACACATTCTCATAAAGAGATTGATATCGTGTGACATGGGAAACAACCCTCTCTAGGATTGTTCCATATTGTTCCTTGTGAGTACCATGTCAACATATGTACTTTTGATTAGCCTAAGTAGCCTCTGATATTTATCTCGATTGATCTTGATCACTAGATTGTAAACTGATTCACCTAAATCTGTTATGACGGAGCATTCATTTAACCAAGTCATAACTGATTATAATACTTTCACTTTTTTCCCCATAATTAATATTTAATCAACATATAATACTAGCCTAATTATATCATTTACATTGTACTTCTTATAGACACAAAGTTCAATTTATTTTTTGAAAAATGAAATTCCCTTATGGCCTCATCGAAACAAACATTACATGATCAAGACTCCTACATCAACCAATAATTGTATCTATGAATATTTCACACCTTATTGGAAATATTTTTCATAAAAACCTTTGTTTTTTGTTTTATAGACTTCTTTAACGAACATACCATTTAAAAATCATTTTTAACAACCATTTTTCAAACCTATTAATCTTAGAAGTCTACTTTTACCAAAACTAATTCTGATGGATCTCATCATTGATAATGGTGGGAAGGTTTCATAATATTATTTTCATTGAATTTTTCTAAAACCCTTCACCACTAGTCTTTCCTTATAGGTATGAACTCACCGTAAATGTCCAACTTTTACTTGAATTCCAATTTTTACCCAATGGGTTTTACATCAGATGAAGGGTCTACCAAAATCTAATCTTGATTTAGGTACATGGAATCTATCTCAGAATGCATGGAATATTACCATTTAGCAGGTTCCTTTCCTTCTACTACAACCTTTTTAGATAGAGTTTTATCATCCTCAGGGATTAATGTGTCACCTGACTTTGTGATATGAAAAACATAATACTCTGGTTCTCTAACCACTCAGGTATACATATACAGTACTTGTGTCCCCGGAACCTCACCATCTCCCATTGTATGTAGTATAGATAGTTATGGTACAAACTTTTATGCATCTAGGTAGTTAACTTCATCGAAGTCAATATGGATCCCACTATTTCCATTGTAAATGTGTTCCCTTTCTAGAAATATGGATTGTATTTCAACAATAACATTTCTATCAGAAGGGTGATATTTGTAATATCCTTCAGTTTCTTTAGTATAACGTATAAATATGCACTTTGAGATTCTAAGAGATAATTTTTAATTTGGTATAGTACTGAAAATATCCTTGAATCCCCATACATGTAAGTGTGACAGATTCAGTTTCTTTCTATCCCACATCTCATATTGAATACCATCAGTAGCTTTAGTTGGTAACTGATTAAGGGTATATCTCACTACCTGCAAGGTGTATCCGTAAAAGGTTAATGGAAGAGTTACCTGACCCATTGCTGATCTGACCAAGTCTATAATGGTCCTATTCTTTCATTCACTAACAACATTTCTCTATTTTTTATAGGGAGGAGTGATTTGTTACAATATACAACAATCCATTACGTGATCAGTGAAATCTTGGTTACGATTCACACCACCTTGGTCTTAGAGGAGTCCTTTAATTTTCTTACCAAGATGGTTTTCTATTTCATGTTGAAATTCCTTAAACATATTAAATGAATCTGACTTATACCAGATTAACTAGATATATCCATACCTACTATAGTCATCGGAAAAAGTAATGAAGTATGAAACGAACCCCTATCCTCTACATGAAATGGACCACATACATTAGTATGAAATAATTACAGTAACTCATTGGTTCTTTCTCCATTCCTATAGAAGAGATCATTGGTCATTTTCCCTTGTAAACAAGCATGTTAAACATCTAAGGGTTTTAACTAAAGTGAGTCTAAATACCCTGCTCGATGTAATTCCTATAATCGATTCTTGTTTACATGAACTAGACTGAATTTCCATAGGAATGTTTTATATGAGTCATTCTTGGTGGTTTTTTCAATGGTTTTCATTTTCTGGTTTTAAATTTCATGTATATATAAGCCATTTTTACCATGTGTCATACCATAACACATGTTATCCTTATTAAAAGGAAAACATTTTATTTTGGAACTTGAAATAAAATCCAATTGTTTCCAAACATAACACTGAGATTATATTCCAAGTTAAATAGGGTACATTATAACAATTACTCAATAGAACAACCAAACCACTATCCAATGTATGGTGATAATCTCTCACTGCCAAGACTGCCAAGACTAACACCATTTGTAGCTTAGAGATCAATATATCCTTTTGAAATATTTCTTAATATACTTGTTCCCTATTTATTAATACATATGTGTGAGACAAATGTTGTATCCAATAACCAAAATTTACATAGTGAATGATTGCATTCAATGACAAAAATACATGACATATAATTTTCAACTAGATTCTTCTTCCCAGAACTATAATTTTTCATCTAATGGACTTTCTTTGAACATAAAAATTAGACAACCTCCTACTCAATTCCCTACCTCTATATCATTATATTCATATAAAGGTGGGGCACATGTGTCTTCAACATATACTTGGCCTTATACCCCTTCGTTCTCTTGTTCACCATGAGGATTGAATAGCTGGAATTCTTTATATCCTTATCATATTGGAGAACTAAAGATAGAAGGTATGGGATTGAATTTTTCATTTATTCATGTTATAACAGACAATGAATGGAAAAATTATTAGCGTTAAATAGGAAATAATGAAAACTATTGCTAGTTTTTGTTTCAATTTGAACCCATGGGACTCAAGCCTTTCAATGTACTCGATCATCATGAGTACATGATGTCTAACTTGATTCCCTTCTACAAGCTTGCACCTATACAATGATCTGGAATGCTCATACATTTGTTTCATTGCTCTATCATAATATAATTATTTCAAATGAGTCAATAACTTTTAGGAATCCCTATCTTTATTCATTTTCTCTAATTGAATGTACATGGAAGACAACATAATTTATTGAATATCTAGTGCATCATCTACCTGATTTTTCCATTTTTATTTTTCTACCTTTCTTTCTCCCTGAGAAGCCTCTGCCAGAACTAAGGATTCTATCACATAAATCTTTCTTTCTTTATTTATTACTGTGCATAAGTTCATATACCACTCTTGGATGTTATGTTCGGTCATGATATTTTCTTCATCCAGAATATATAAGAGCGATAATGAACTTGTGGTGATGGAGAATTTGATTTTGGAACTACAACAACTAAATTTTAGTAGTCATTACTTTATGTTTATTACCTTTTAGTAATTTATGAATAATTAATTATTATATCATTTAAATGTGTTCCACTATTTTGTCAAACCATAATATCCCTCATAATTAGATTATAAAAACTCTATCTATTAAGTATTCTAGTGTTATGGATCATTGAAAAATCTTTTTATCATCTTCATGTTTTGGATACACCACAAATTAGAGAGTTTCTAGGTAGGCTCTAGGCTGTCCAATGAAATTAAATCACAGTTCCTTGAAATATTGAGTAAAGTCCTAGATTATTGGAATCAAGACTTGATTCCCTTAACACCATTCCCATAAAGTGGTTTCATCCTAGATTTGGACACTTATTTACCACCACTTTTAGTCAAATCAACCCATTATTCTTAAAATGAACTCCACACCAGAAGGAGGAAATCTCAACTTCAGATGATGAGTAGTATGAACACCCAGTTGTTCTCAAATTTGTGTTATGGAAGGCTTTATGACTATATATATACCTGGGGGATTTTATCATTTCATGATGAATGTAAATCCTTTCTATCTGATATATTCAATCTAGGATGTTTCACTCACAACTAAACATGCAATAGAAAAATATTCATCACACATTTATACATTTTATCTTCTGTATCATTTTTTGAGATCACACAATAATCATTAGGTTTCATAGAATAATGAATTGTGAATAAATTAAAAACATTCAATATGGCTAGTCTTGATAATCTATTTATGATTGATTTAAAATGGATCAATCTTGACCAAGGGGTTTCCATTCCTGAGTTGTCTTCCTGACTCATATCGACGCTCACCCACACTACAATGTAACCGCTTGTTGTATAGATTACCACATTTACCTGGTACAATTCACATCATAAAACATTATCATCTATATACAATTATACTACTGTGCACAAGTGATTGTCTCTAGGGGTGTAATATATAATAGCTGCATTGGACTCACGTGCACATATTAATTTTTCAATAAAGGTAATATGATACGTAGATCATCATGAAATTTCCTACTTATTAACACAATCAGATGCAATAAATTAATAATTAAATAATCTAAAATCCATACATACACGGGTCTGTCACGAGCTCTAGACCAGTCAGTATAATAAAATTGTGCAATAAAAATTAAATTGCGATAAATTTAAATAGTAATATATAATGGAAATAAATTAAATAAATTTAAATTAATTCTAATAATTTAATTTATTGTTTCTTTCTTCAATTCAAATTTAAATCCAAACATTAGACTAAAAAAGTTAATTTAACATAATACTAATATTAAATTAATCATTCGGATAATAAAATTTATAAAAAAAAATTAATTTTAATAAATATAATTTAAAACTAAAATTAAATTAGACATATTAATTTCATTTTCATTATTCAAATAAATAGTTCCTGAAAAAACCATACCTAGGCCCTTTGTGGATGGAGCAGTAGTCTCGTTGGCCCGTTTGGGCCTAGAAAACCCCAGGTAGAGGTATTCTAGAGCAGGAAATCTGGAAGAGACCTGTTATGAGTCAAGCAGACCTACCATGAAATTTTTTCTTTGGAAAATGGTTTTAATTGTACCTATTTCATAGTTACCTCATGCGTGTGGTCATTTCTGAGGCATTCGTGTAACGCCCCGACCCCAGCTACCAAGAGTCATTCCATTACTTCGTAACATTGGTATGATCACAAAAGATCAAGTCTCAAAAGAGCGATTAGTTTAGTAGCCTTGGAAACGCTAGATACATTCATAAGTCTTTAATTACATCAAAAAGTAAACAAACTACAATAACATGGTCTTCATAGTCCACACTCATATCCCTTTCTGAATATCACTGCAGGTCATTCATAAAATACTTCTTCACATCCTGGAAAAATATTAATACATTGAAAGGGGTGAGCTCAGATGCTCAGTAAGGATAACAATATAGCGGAAGCTTTCATCAATAAACATAAACATTTAAGGCAATGTATAACTAAAACAAAAGCCTTTTAAACTTGAACTTCAACATAATATGGAAAAAGTTAAATGAGATAATGCCATTCACTTCTTCACATGGATATTCTACTGGTCGAATAATCACATGCAATATCAATAACCACTTTCATAATGAGGGAATGCATAATTCCAGACTATCATTACCACATATCCAAGGCCTTGTGCCAAGTCTACAATAAGATTTTGTCAAGGCCTCGTGCGAAGACACTAGTTTGCCTCATGAGACCTACCGATGCAATTTTTTTAGAAGATACTTACGTTTAAAATTGCTCAAATATACACCAGTGTTTTTTCTGAAAACATTAAGCAAGCCTCTGAAAACAAAATAACTAATTCTAAGACTGCTCGACTAATTACAGGTCATGATGGGTCCACGCCCAATCCCTTCCTATCTACCACACTTGAGAGTCAGGTTTTCTGAAATCATTTTTAAGCTTGCCTTAAATACATATACATTTTCACTGGATATTCATATATTAGAGTGAAATATCTCTTTTTTGAAATAATTTAAAAATCACATAATTATAAAAGAAATCCTTTTGAATAAACATAAAAGTCAAAGGGGTTTATACACTGTATAAAAGAAAGTTGTGTATAAAACGAAATATGCCTCAATGAAAGGAGATTGAGACGAAGTCCTTACAAAGATCATTTTTAAAATAAAATAGATCTATTATCTGTATTCACTATAAGTACACATAAATACAGTACAATTACAAGATAGGACATAATAATATCATGATATAATTTGAATGTATGAGATTAACCCAATGAATGGAAATTGGGTTAAGAAATTCCCTTACCTTGCGTCCTGTCCTGACTCGACCGTTCTTTAACCTCCTGAATAATAAACTAGATTTAATTTCTATTTACTTAAGAACCTTTTTCATGTTCATTAATCCTTTTATATCCCTTATTACCATGTTATGAACATTATGTAATTATTTAAGTTAATAACGGTCGTTTTGTCGATCTTTGGTACTTGAGTCAAAAATAAACTTCTTATAATTACAAGTTGTTCATGTGGTAAAATATCCATTATATCCCAAATTATATTCATGATGTAGATATCATATATATCATATATATACAGTATATACATTCATTTATCATATTACGTAACATTTAGAGGTAAGAAATGAAATGCACCGTTCATGGAGACGGTAAGCCGTACGTACGCATGAACGCTACTTTCATTTCTATTTCGTATTTAATGGAATGAAATCATAACAATATAAATGTGTAATATAATTCCAGTATAATATAGTGTATAATACCATTTACTCCATCCTTTATACATCCCACATATGGCATTAACGATTCAAATCATTTCGAGGGGGCGGTAGTCCGCACTTCCTAAAATGAAATTATCGCGTTTACCCATAATGGAAATCATAAAGTATGCCAGAAATGAGAAATACAGAAGCATAAGTAAAACATAAACATATCATATATCATATATAAATATATTGACATCTTAATGGCCACCTTTGAAGGTGTTATATGAGTGTTGAACAATCATCGTTTCGTGAGGCAGAAATTCGCCATCCACAGAAATAGTATGTTCTTTAACCATTAGATGTAGGTGTGTGTTAGTGTAGATCGAATCATTCTTATAACAACATCCTAGTATATTTAGGATACTGGTGTTGTTAAAAAAGTAATTAATAAAAAAAGTTTAAGGGGTTGGAGAAGATAAATAAAACAAAACAACATTAGAGAAGACATTACCTAAAAATCGGCTAACTCTTTTTGATTTGAGCCAAAGGCTTCCTTGGGAAGCATTCTGCCAAAAGTGAGGATACTAGGAGTAAGGGAGGGAAGTTGGAAGGGTATTTGGGCAGAGTTTGGCAGAGCCAAATGGCTTGAAATTGTGAATGAGGTGGTAGAGGTGTGGGCCTTTTATAAGAGGAGAGGATGGGCACTCTTGGAAAGTAAGGGAATTTTACATTATTATACAATGCTTTTCGGATTCTAAAGGTACCACACTTATATAATTCATGTATAAGGTGATACGGGTTCCAAATATACCCATCCAATAGTCTTTGGACAAGTTTATGCCTTGTATTGTACATTATCTTTTCATTTTATTAAAATCGTCAAATAATGAGGTCATCGCTGCATCATAATGATGTCATAAATAATTTAATTTATTTAATGTCTAAAAATTATAAAAAAAATACTATGATGTAGGAAATATATTTAGCTTTCAAATGACTATTTATAGTCAATAATATGTCTTGTATAACCCCATGTAAAAATTGTTTTAGTAAAACATTTCATGTTTGTGTCATTTTTTACTTTAACATTAAATAAAAGGTATTTATGTCATTTTCCAACTAAAGTGGATCCATGGGGTCCCCAAGTTGACCCATGGATTGTCTTGGTTGGCCATGGAACATCCAATGAGGGTAGGACATGTTTCAAGCTCATCTCACATTATTAAAACATTATTTTTACCTTAAACTACACTAATTACCTCTAATCGCGGTTAAGAACTTAAAAGTTACTATTCACCAAAAATTATTTTAATCTCATTGAACCACATTTTACTTATTAATGACAACCATGTATGTCGTATTTTTGAGAATCAAAACACATAAGTGGTAATATTTCATTTAAACGAAAAATCTGTTATTTAATTACCACTTAGTGGTTTCACTATTCATCAAAAATTGAAGTTTTTCAGAACAATGCCAAAATTTCACCCTAAGCTATAATTGATATTCTGAATTCAAAAATGATGTCTATTTTACAAAATTCCAAACATATAAGTTTCATTAATTAATTTTATAATTAATTCCCACCGTCACAACAAATAGTGTGTTTTTAAGAAACAATATATATCAAAAGATTAACAATTGTTTATGTCCAATTTCAATGTGAAATTAATTCTAATGAACACCATTGGATAAAATGGTAAAAATATATTATAATTATACTTTAAAAACACTAAATAGTATAATTTATCACTATAAATTTTTTGATTAAAAAAGTTGTTTTTAAGTATTTTTCACTATTCATAAAAAATGGAAGTTCTCAGAAAAATACCAAAAATTCAACATAGGCTAATTTCGATATTCCGAATCCAAAAATGAAGTCCATTTTGAAATATAAAATTTCTATAATTTTAAAAATTGGTTATTACTATTCATAACGGCTACTTTGATTAGTCGCGGTGTTTTAGAACTCGAAGTTGCGTACAATGCAAGCTATTGCATTATTGAATGAGAAGAGTATCGTGGAAGCTCGGGGTGTTACATTCTCCCATCCTTCAATAAATTGCGTCCTCGCAATTTGAAATTTTTCTTTGAAAATAAAAGGTTGAAAAGAGAAAATACCTTTGTGGAAAACCCACATCGGAAATAAGATTAATAAAATTTATCCTTAATAAGAGGGAAAGGGAAATGAAAAAGTCACCACCCAATTATGATCTAGATTAGGAGAACATTGGTGGAAATTAGAGACATATAATTGGAGTAAAAACGTAAATATTTGTAGGGAGTGATTGAGGTCATCAATTACAATCAACTATCAAATTGAGGGCCTCAAAGCCTTCAATCTATGTTTATTTAAAATATCATCAGTTCAACAAGACATAATGTATTAGGATAACACATTTTTTTGTTTTAATATCCCTTTACTAAAGTTTAAGAATTAATTTATTCATTGAATAAGAGATAGGTATATATATATTTATGCTTGACAATTAGGGTTTCAACCATCAACTCATCTTTCACTCAAAAAGATAATAGAACTTAAGAATATTATACTTATCCTAATTGTATAAGGTTCTAAATGTTAACACATACCATTAAGATTAGTAAAATTATTTTGTAATAACCAGGGACTTCCTATAGGCTAGTGGTAGGAAATAAAGGCCTGTCACACTATGATTGTGGGTTCGATTCCTGCAGCTTTGTCCGACGCGACGGGTTATGCCCCACCATGCAGGTTGTCCTTTTCCTAAAACTATAATATTATAATATTCCAAAAATAATCTTCATATATTTTTTAACCTTAAACAATACCATCCAAAGATCAACTTAATCCACTCCAACCTTTATAGTTATCCAAAATACCTCTGTCCAGACTTTCTCTAAAAGGTCTCTTAATTCCAAAATCAATTTATCAGATTCCCCAAACAAATTAAAGTTTCTCTTTTTGTCACATACTAAAAATATGATTACCTTAATCATATTAAAACCTTACTGAAATCAACAAGTACTGCAGTAAAATCCTTATATATATATATCACATTATTCTAATAACCAGAATATAATCCATGAGTCCAAAAGCACCAATACATTAATTATTCTGCTTCAACTGTAGTAACAGCATAAGATTTTCCTTGATCCCTTGGCCTTTTCTGAGGTAAGTTTCCCTAATGCTTAGGACATTCATTTGCATAATGCCCCATTTCTCTACAATTGTAGCATTCAACATTGATAGCCTCTTTATTTCCCTTGCAATCACGTGCCTGGTGACCTTTTTCTCCACATTTATAACAAACGTCCATTCCTTTTAGGAAAGTACCAGGGTGATTCTTCCCACAATTATCACATAATGGAAAATAATTCTTTCCCCTTTTCCCTTTATCTGTCACTTGTTCCACCATTCTCTTCTTCTCTTGATTTACTTTGTTGTCATAAGACTTAGAGAATTCTTTTCTGTCTTGATAGAACACGAAACAATATCTTCGTATGACGAGAAGGTTTGTGACACTAATGCTCGATGGAGAAATGGTTTTAACCCATCAAAGAAACGATCAATCTTACTTATTGGGTTACGTATATAATCTGCAGCATGCCTCGCTAACCTTGTAATGTTGGCCACATACTTTGCTACATTCACATCCTCCTTCTCCCTCAGACTTAGAAATTTCCTTTCTATATCTGCTCGATGGTCACGAGGAAAGTATTTTTCTAAGAAAAGCTCTTTGAACTCCCTCCATTCCATATTCTATATATCGTCATCTTCCTTTGTGTTTTGAATCAGCAACCACCACTGATCGGCATCTCCAGTGAGGCGGTAAACTGCCATGACAACCTTCTCCCTTTCGCTACTCCCCAAGGCATGGAATATTTTCTCTAAGGAGTTTATCCATTGCTCATCTACTAACGGATTTGTACCCCCATTAAATGTTGGTGGTTGTTGCCTCATGAAGCGGTCTAACATTGATCCTCCACGTTGCGGATCAGGGTGATCCATACGAGTAAGGTCATTATTCATAACTTGAGTGAGTTGTCCCAGTATGGTAATAAGTTGATCAGCACCAGTTGTATCTCCAGATCCACAATAATTATCTTGAGCAGGAGGGAAATCCCTACAAGGAGTGTGTGCATTGATACGGTTTCCATTCCTTCCACTAGGCGCCATTTCTATACAATGGCATAAACTAGATTAGTTTATGAATCAAAATACATAATTCCATACTTATAAAATACTAAACATAAATTGAACTATTTATGGATATAATCCAAAATCATAAAAAGGTTTTCTTTGAGGAAGTATATACTCATAACCCTTCATAGTGGTTTGTAAAGAAAATGAGAATTATCCTAAGCATATCCCACGGGAGTGTCGTAACCAAGAGTGCAGCAAGGCCCGTTGTCGTGCACCAGTTCCTGTTCGAGTCTAGCTCAATGCGGTGTTTTCGGGTTTTACCCCTAGGTACATCTGTGCCAGAGCAGCCTCTACCTGCTCGTATCCAGACAGGGATGTATCGCTCAGAAAAATCACAAAATCTCTATAATACCAAAATTCTAGGAAGTTCTTCTATACTAATCCTTAAAGTCTATCTTCGGGCTATGTGCTCTAATCAGTGTTTATCTAAATCTAGCTTCCAAGGTTAGTACTAAACTGCCTCTGATACCAACTGTAACGCCCCGAACCCAGCAACCTAGAGTCGGTGCATTACTTCGTAACATTGGCATGATCACAAAAGATCAAGTCTCGAAAGACCGATTAGTTTAGTAGCCTTGGAAACACTAGATACATTCATAAGTCTTTCATTACATCAAAAAGTAAACAAACTACAATAACATGGTCTTCATAGTCCACACTCATATCCCTTTCTGACTATCCCTGCAGGTCATTCATAAAATACTTCTTCACATCCTGGAAAAATATTAAAACATTAAAAGGGGTGAGATCGGATGCTCAGTAAGGATAACAATATAGCGGAAGCTTTCATCAATAAACATAAACATTCAAGGCAATTTATAACTAAAACAAAATCCTTTTAAACTTGAACTTCAACCTAATATGGAAAAAGTAAAATGAGATAATGCCATTCACTTCTTCACATGGATATTCTACTCGTCGAATAATCACATGCAATATCAATAACCACTTTCATAATGATGGAATGCATAATTCCAGACTATCATAACCACGTAGCCAAGGCCACGTGCCATGTCTAAAATAAGATTTTGTCAAGGCCTCGTGACAAGACACTAGTTTGTCTCATGAGACCTACCGATGCAATATTTTTTAGAAGATACATACGTTTAAAATTGCTCAAATATACTCCAGTGTTTTTTCTGAAAACAGTACGCAAGCCTCTGAAAACAAAATAACTAATTCTGATACTGCTCGACTAATTACAGGCCATGATGGGTCCACGCCCAATCCCTTCCTGTCTACCACACTCGAGAGTCGGGTTTTTTGAAATCATTTTTAATCTTGCGTTAAATACATATTCTTTTGAACTGGATATTCATATATTGGAGGGAAATATCACTTTTTTTAAATCATTTAAAAATCACATAATTATAAAAGAAATCCTTTTGAATAAACATAAAAGTCAAAGGGGTTTATACACCGTATAAAGGAAAGTTCTGTATAAAACGAAATATGCCTCAATGAAAGGAGATTGAGACGAAGTCCTTACAAAGATCATTTTTAAAATAAAATAGATCTATTATTTTTATTCAATATAAGTACACATAAATATAGTACAATTACAATATAGGACATAATAATATCACGACATAATTTGAAAGTATGAGATTAACCCAAAGAATGGAAATTGGGTTAAGAAATTCCCTTACCTTGCGTCCTGTCCTGACTCGACCGTTCTTTAACCTCTGAATAATAAACTAGAGTTAATTTCTATTTACTTAAGAACCTTTTTCATGTTCATTATTCCTTTTATATCCCTTATTACCATGTTATGAACATTATGTAATTATTTAAGTTAATAACGGACGTTTTGTCGATCTTTGGTACTTGAGTCAAAAATAATCTTCTTATAATTACAAGTTGTTCATGTGGTGAAATATCCATTATATCCAGAATTATATTCATGATGTAGATATAATATATATCATATATATATATTATATACATTCATTTATAATATTACGTAACATTTAGAGGTAAGAAATGAAATGCACCGTTCATGGAGATGGTAAGTAGTACATACGCATGAACGCTACTTTCATTTCTATTTTGTATTTAATGGAATGAAATCATAATAATATAAATTTATAATATAATTCCAGTACAATATAGTGTATAATACCATTTACTCCATCCTTTATACATCCCACATATGGCATTAATGATTCAATTCACTTTGAGGGGGCGGTAGTCCGCACTTCCTAAAATGAAATTATCGCGTTTACCCATAATGGAAATCATAAAGTATGCCATAAATGAGAAATACAGAAGCATAAGTAAAACATAAAAATATCATATATCATATATAAATATATTTACATCTTAATGGCCACATTTGAAGGTGTTATATGAGTGTTGAACAATCATCGTTTTGTGAGGCAGAAATTCGCCAACCACAAGAACAGTATGTTCCTTAACCATTAGATGTAGGTGTGTGTAATTGTAGCTCGAATAATTCTTATAAAAACATACTAGTATATTTAGGATACTGTTTTTGTTACAAAAGAAATGAATAAAAAGAGTTTAAGGGGTTGGAGAAGCTAAATAAAACAAAACAACATTAGAGAAGGCATTACCTAAAAATCGGGTAACTCTTTTTGATTTGAGCCAAAGGCTTCCTTGGGAAGACTTCTACCCAAAGTGAGGCTTCTAGGAGTAAGGGAGGGAATTTGGGAGGGTATTGGGGTAGAGTTTGGCCGATCCAAATGGCTTGAAAGTGTGAATGATGTGGTAGAGGTGGGGCCTTTTATATAAGGAGAGGAGGGGCACTCTTGGAAAGTAAGGGAATTTTACATTATTATACAATGATTTTCAGATTCTAAAGGTCCCAAACTTATATAATTCGTGTCTAAGGTGATAAGGGTTCGAAATCTACACATAAAATAGTCTTTGGACAAGTTTAAGACTTGTATTGTACATTATCATTTCATTTTATTAAAATCGTTAAATAATGAGGTTATCGCTGCATCATAATGATATCATAAATAATTTAATTTATATAATGTCTAAAAATTATAAAAAAATACTATGATGTAGGAAATATTTTTATCTTTCAAATGACTATTTATAGTCAAAAATATGACTTGTATAACCCCATGTAAAAATTGTTTTAGTAAAACATTTCATGTTTGTGTCATTTTTTACTTTAACATTAAATAAAAGGTATTTATGTCATTTTTCCAACTAAAGTGGCTCCGTGTGGTCCCCAAGTTGACCCATGGGTTGTATTGGTCGTCCATGGAACATCCAATGAGGGTAGGACATGTGTCAAGATCATCTCATATTATTAAAACATTATTTTTACCTTAAACTACACTAATTACCTCTAATCGCGGTTAAGAACTTAAAAGTTACTATTCACCAAAAATTATTTTAATCTCATTGAACCACATTTTACTTCTTAATGAAAACCATGTATGTCGGATTTTTGAAAATAAAAACACAGAAGTGGTAATATTTCATTTAAACTAAAAATCAGTTATTTAACTACCACTTAGTGGTTTCACTATTCATCAAAAATTGAAGTTTTTCAGAACAATGCCAAAATTTCACCCTAAGCTATAATTGATATTCTGAATTCAAAAATGATGTCTATTTTACAAAATTCCAAACATATAAGTTTCATTAATTAATTTTATAATTAATTCCCGCCGTCACAACAAATAGCTTGTTTTTAAGAAACAATATATATCAAAAGATTAACAATTGTTTATGTCCAATTTAAAGTGAAATTAATTCTAATGAACACCATTGGATAAAATGGTAAAAATATATTCTTATTATACTTTAAAGCCACTAAATATTATAATTTACCACTATAAATTATTTTGATTAAAAAATTTGTTTTTAAGTATTTTTCACTATTCATAAAATTGGAAGTTCTTAGAAAAATACCAAAAATTAAACATAGGCTAATTTCGATATTCCGAATCCAAAAATGAAGTCCATTTTGAAATAAAAAATTTCTATAATTCTAAAAAGTGGTTATTACTATTCATAACAGCTACTTTGATTAGTCGCGGTGTTTTAGAACTCGAAGTTGCGTACAATGCCATCTATTGCATTATTGAATGAGAAGCGTATCGTGGAAGCTCGGGGTGTTACAATTCGGGGGTTCACAAAGGTGATGATCTGGTTGACGATGAGATTAGGGATGTTAGTGGTGCCAGTTAGAGTGAGAGTTGATGGAAGGGGAACCTAAGTGGATGTTTCCCCCCTGTGGTTGTGATTCATGTCAATGGTTCCCCATAGAGGTGCACATGGGAGAAGGTGGTGGTGTCCCCGACAGGCCGTATGTAAGAGGAAGCTAGTGGCATGAAGAGTCGGTGACTCAGGTTGTAGTTCACAAGGGACGAACGATTGGTTATGGAGAGGTAGTGACTGAGCATGGGGCGGACTTGGCTCTCGGTGGTCGGGACTCTAAGATAGAGATGCTGGAGTCTGGTCGCAGAGGTGCTCTGTCAGAGGATATGGGTGTGGCATCACATGGTGGTAGCAGCGACGGACCCTGGTTCGACCGGTGTTGTTGGAGTGTGGAAGAGACGGCGGTTGGGAGTCTTGATTTGGGCAGATGGGGGCTCACTAGGAAGGATGAGAATGTGATACTGGTGGGTTTGGCCAAGATGGAGGGGGAGTTTTTATTGATTTTTTTTAAAATAAATTCAGAAAAACGACATTTGATAATTTTTTTGTAAAAAATACACTACAAAGGCTGCATCGCGGATGCCTCCTTTTCCCTAAAACAATTTTTTTATTAAAATTTATTATATATTTAAAATTTTAATGTTTTATTATTTTTTTCATAAGGTTATATATATAGAACATAATGTTTTAACATAATTTATCTTTCATTCAAGTACGTGACTTTCCTATCCTATATAATATAAATTATTAGAAAAATATGAATGAAATTTTAAACATTTCATAAACATATAACAACTAGCCCAAAATAATGATATGATCTTAAAAAATCATGGTGAAAAATTATTTATAACCTATCATATCCACCTACTCGACACATAAAAAATGTTTCAAGTATGTGACTTTCATAGCTTGTATAATATAAATTATAAAACAATTATGAATGAAATTTTAAACATTGCATAAACATATAACTAGTAGTCCAAAATAAAAATAATTTCATAAAAGATCATTGTGAAAAAATATTTATAACCAATCATATCCACATACTTGAAAATTAAAAATATTTCATGTATGTGACTTTTCTAGCATATATAGTATAAATTATAAGACAAATATGTATGAAATTTTATAAATTTCTTAAACATATAACAAGTAGTCCAAAATAAAAAAAAATTCTTAAAATATCTTGGTGAAAAATTATTTATAACCTATCATATCCATCTACTTGAATCTTAAAAAATTTTCATGTATGTGACTTTTATAGCCTATATAATATAAATTATATTACAAATATAAATGAAATTTTAATCATTTCATAAACATATAACAAGTAGTCCAAAATAAATATAATATCTTAAAAAATCTTGGTGAAAAATAATTTATAACCTATCAAATCCCCCTTCTTGAAACTTAAAAAATGTTTCATGTATGTGACATTCCTGGCCTATATAATGTAAACTATAAGACCGATATGAATGAAATTTTAAACATTTCTTAAACATAAAAATATTAGTCCAAAATAAAAATAATTTCTTTCAAAATCTTGGTGAAAATATATTTATAAACTATCAAATTTACCTACATGAAACTTAAAAATGTTTCAAGTATGTGACATTTCTGGCCTATATAATATAAACTATGAGACCAATATTAATGAAATTTTAAATATTTCTTAAACATATAACTATAGTGATAAATAAAAATAGTTTCTTAGAAAAATATTAGTGAAAAATTATTTATAACCTTTCAAATACACCTACTTGAAACATAAAAATGTTTCAAGTATGTGACTTTGCTGGCCTATATAATATAAACTATAAGACAGATATGAATGAAATTTTAATTATTTCTTAATCATATAACTATTAGTCCAAAAAATTAACTCGTTAAAAATTCTTGCTGAAAAATTATTTATAACCTTTCAAATCCACCAACTTGAAACTGAAAAATGTTTCATGTACGTGACATTGATGGCCTATATAATATAAACTATAAAACTGATATGAATGACATTTTAAACATTTCTTAAATTAGAACTCAATTCACCCCCCTCTTGAGATTAAAATCTAACCAACAATTAATAATAGTATTTTTATTTCAGTAGATATAAAACATGTAAACCATAATGTAAAATCAATGCCTATGTGTGTGGTGAGGAGATTCCATCCCACATTATGGTATGTGAATAGGACGTCTGTGTCGAGTGTGTAGTGGAGTCTAATGACCTAGAGAAGGCTGATTCTCGGGCACTGGAACGTCGACCGGTGCATCCTCCAGCGGTGTGTCAATGGGAGGAGCTATCAACTGTATCTCGTACAACCATCCAGATCCTTCTCCCACTAGGGTGGTAGAAGGACCTGCCTCCATCGTAGTGGGGAACCAAGCCTGCGATGGGGATATACCCCAAGATGGAGATGGCTCTAGAATAAAAGGCTCTGAAAGATTTGGAATGCAAGATGGAGAGAACTGTGGATATCCTGTCAGGAAAGATGGATCCCTTTCCACCTAAGGCACATCCTGAATCGGCTGACCCTAGACTACTGGAGGGACGACCTCTGCCTGTGGAACAGGTGAGTCCTCACGTGCAGCATGACGTTATCTATGTCGTCGTGGTCATGGATCCTTAGCACCAACAACAGTTGCATAATGTTCCTCTGGGGAAGGAACCTCCTCTCTCTGAGCCGGACTCATGAATATTCTCCCAGAAAGCGCACGAAAAGATGCCCTCTCCTCTAGTGCTGTAGCATGGATGACTGACCAGCTGAAGACCCCCTACTCCTCTTCGTCACTCATGTGAACAAGCTGCTATTTGTGACTTCCCAGTAAATAGATTCAAATTGAATTAGAAAATAATTCAATAAACAAACTAATGTAAATTTATTTACTTACCATCCTTTGCATATCTATGTCGGGTTGGGTAAGATACAGTATAGACTTCAGTATATAAAATGGTGCATACTCACCCTACTCTGAAAGAGAGAATCAATTCATAGAAACACCTTGAATATGAAACTCTACACGTCTGTTCCAACATTGGATAAAACTGGCATGTACTTAGCACCGGTCATTATCCTGCCTCCCTATCCGCTTCATCTAAGGAAGCCTGTCTGTCTGTCTCGATGGTAATGGAACTAACTGATTATGGAAAAACTAGTGCATGACTCTATCAGGATACTACCACTCAATAATATGGAAGTGAATGAGGGGAACTACAACCATATCATCCTCAATCCCAACAGTGCAATATGCTGGAAACTAGTCCATAATATTCTTGTATAGAACCATGAAATCTGAAATGACATGTTATTTTTTCAGAAAAACACTTAACTAAAAACCTAAATTGATGCTATTATTAAATATGTTAGATGGTGATAAATTGTATATACATACCTGATCAGGTAAGAGATAGTCCAACTATAGCTGATATACATCCAATTGCTATCTCGGAACCACATAAAAATTGAGTCACTGGAACCACCTGTAGAATACATCAATGATAGTGACAAATCTTGAGAAATTATAGTCAATAATTCATAGTATAATTAGAAACCAATATAAATGAAATATCATACCAGTGTCCACGCAGAGCGTCACACAACACCTCCATATCGACCGATGGACAAACTAGGTTTGGGAAGAATGCTGGGATTCTCTCTCAGGCCCACATATAAATAATGATGACACATCCACCGAGACCTGTATGGTCCCTATGGGATAGCCTGTATAATGATCAATACGTGTACGCCAAGTAAGCCGCTCCCCAGCTGTACGTACCAGCCCAATCAAAGTCCTCTAGTAAGGGTAGATACATCATATGCATTTGCATCCCTGAGTGATCAGTACACATGGTCCCGCAAATGATCCATAAGATATATACACTGGCATAACGCATGAAATTATGCTCATCATTATCATCCTGTAAATGTAGAATCTAAACATCTATCCAAGTCATATATATGAACGATCCATCTCTATCCCTACAGTCGGACAAAATATCAATGCCTAAGAAGCACTCAGCATGTTCTGGCCAAGCTGCACTAGTGAGTCCAATAATAGGTCTCCCCTGGATAGGTTGACCGAGAAGCACTACCACATCCTTGAGGGTGATGGTCATCTCTTCCTCAGGTAGGTGGAATGTGTGGATCTCTGGTCTCTATCTCTCAATGAGAGAAGCAAGTAGATAATAATCTACAAATGTGAAATCAGGTACGACAAGGCCATAGAAGCTAGCACGGTGAAATTATGGTCTAATGGCATGTGGAGGCTCCTTGTGATGAAAATGGTGCGCTCGACACACCCTTACCAATTGATCTGGATGACCCTCTAACACAGCCTGTGAAATAAGGGAAGGCTGCTGAGTGAGTAGTATGATATCATCCATATTCATATAAACAAATGAGGGTTTAGGGTTTTAGGGTTTATGGTTTTAGGTTTTAGGATTGGGGTTTAGGTTTTAGGGTTTAGAGTTTCAAATTTTAATATTAAGGTTTAGGAAACATGTTTTTTGATTAATAACATTTACTTAACAATATGGGTTAAGTGTTCTACTTTTGGATTTATGAAATAAATTATATTATCTCAGATTTTATTTAAAGAATAAGGAGGAAGTTATTTCTTGAAATAAATAATATTATTATGAAATGAGTTCTATTATCTAAAATATTGGGTCTTGAATTTGGTTAGACATATTTTGGAGAACCTTAATGACTATCTACTTATGGACTGGATTAAGATAAACCATGTTAATTAGAAGTGATGTTTTTTTGAATTTATCTTATTATTAGTATTGAATAACTTATGTTATTCATTATGATACTATATTTTTTTAAATAATGGTTTTCTAAAATATCACACATAATTTAACAAAAAAACACGGAAAATGGAATATTTTTTTGGGATGGGGTTTAGGTTTGAGGGTTTAGGGTTTCAAATTTTAATATTAAGGTTTAGGAAACATTTTTCATGGTTAATAACATTAACTTTACAATATGGGTTAAGTGTAATGATTTTGGATTTATGAAATAAATTCTATTATCATGGATTTTCTTTAAGGAATAAGGAGATATTAATTTCTTAAAAGCAAGAATACTATTATGAAATAAGATCTATTATCTAAAATATTTGGTCTTGAATTTGGTTAGACATATTTTGGAGGAGCTTTATGATTAACTAATTATGTATTGTGTTAAGATAAACCATATCAATTAGTAATGATTTTTTTTGGAATTTATCTAATATATATAACTTATTGTAATTATTATGAGACTATAATTTTTTTATAGAATTTTTTACTAAAATATCACACGTAATTTAAGCAAAAACCATGAAAGAGGGAAACAATTTTGGGTTGGGTTTAGGTTTGAGGGTTTAGGGTTTCAAATTTTAATATTAAGGTTTTGGAAACATGTTTTTGGGTTAATAAAATTTACTTTACAATATGGTTTAAGTGTTTTGATTTTGGATTTATGAAATAAATTTTATTATATCAGATTTTTTTTGGAATATGGAGAATGTTATTTCTTGAAAGCAAGTATACTGTTATGAAATAAGTTCTATTATCTAAAATATTGGGTCTTGAATTTGATTAGACATAATTTGGAGGAGTTTTACGATTAACTAATTTTGGATTGGATTAAGATGAACCATATTAGTTAGTAATGATGTTTTTGGAATTTATATAATTATATATAACTTATGCTAATCATTATGATACTATAATTTTGTTATAGAATAGTTTACTAAAATATCACATATAATTTAACCAAAAACCATGGAAAATAGAAGATGTTTTTGGGTTGGGTTTAGGTTTTAGGATTTCGGGTTTCAAATTTTAATATCATGTTTTATGAAACATGTTTTTGGGTTAATAACATTTACTTTACAATATGGGTTAAGTGTTCTGATTTTGGATTTATGAAATAAATTCTATTATCTCAGATTTCATTTAAGGAATATGGAGAAAGTTATTTCATGAAAGCAAAAATACTATTAGGAAATAAGTTCTATTATCTAAAATATTGGGTCTTGAATTTGATTAAACATATTTTGGAGGAGCTATTCGATTAACTACTTATGGATTGGATTAAGATAATCCATGCTAATTAGTAATGATGTTTTTGGAATTTATTTAATTATATATAACTTATTCTAATCATTATGATAATATAATTTTGTTATATAATTGTTTACTAAAAATTAACACATAATTTTACCGAAAACCATGAGAGAGGGATGATTTTATGGGTTGGGGTTTAGGTTTGATGGTTTAGGGTTTCAAATTTTATTATTAAGGTTCTGGGAACATGTTTCTAGGTTAATAGCATTTACTTTATAATATGGGTTAAGTGTTCTGATTTTGGATTTATGAAATAAATTCTATTATCTCGGAAATTATTTTTGGAATACGGAGAAAGTTATTTCATGAAAGCAATAATACTATAATGAAATAAGTTCTATTATAAAAAAATATTGCATCTTTAATTTGGTTAGACATATTTTGGAGGAGCTTTATGATTGAATACTTATAGATTAGATTAAGATAAACCATGTCAATTAGAAATGATGTTTTTTGAATTTATCTAATTATATGTAACTTATGCTAATTATTATGATACTATAATTTCATTATAGAATAGTTCACTAAATATCACACATAATTTAACCAAAAACCATGGAAAAGGGATGTTTTTTGGGAGATTAGAAAATAGAGGAAAAAAGAATAGATAAAAACATTTAGTTTACAATATGGGAATGACACAATGAAGACAATATATCATTATGGATGAGACTGTGAACTCAACCCAACAACAATAGGGAATTATTTCTGGTTATTACCATCTTTATGAAAGATCGTACATCACAACCTCTGTCCTTATTCTTGAGGCCATTCCATCTCATTAAACATCCTACTCGCTTTCGGTCTCCCACGAGGACGTAACCGATTCATGTTAGGTATCACTATCCACTGGCCTTCAGGCATTGGGAAATAATGATACACCATAATAGGTGTTCGTAGTGCAGCATAATAGTTAGCAATGATATCCATCTGGCACAGTAGATCAACATATGATTCCCAGGAGATGTTCCCAGAGGCACATGATGTGATGGCGTGGGTACATAGAAAACGTAAGGCCTGAATGTTTCCACATTGACATTGCCTTGTTTCTAGTAATAGCACCATTTTTTCATCGATATGATTTCTGATGTGGTCTAAACGCTCTTGAACATCAAGTTGGGAGTCGTCTCTTAAAAATTGATAGATGTGATAACCATAAGCTTCTTCAATATTCTTTTCAATCTCTCATTGAAAGTGTCTTATGTATCTTAGCCCCTGTTGTATTCCTTCTGATTCTAGATTTTTTCTATCCACAAAGTACTTCATGCATCGATATAATGTCTCCTAAACTATGTAGGTTATATGTATCTTGCGAAGATTTTTGAAGATACCATTTATGCACTCCAAAATGTTTGTCGTCATGTGTCCGTACTTATTTCCCCCGTTATATTCCATTGTCCATTTCTCTTTGGGAATCCGCATCATATAATCATAAACTTCTTGACTAGCCCAACGGAGTTGTTAAAAATGTTCGTCAAACTACTGTTGGTCCGAATCATATTCTAAAAAACATAGATGATATTTCGCATAAATTGATTTTGTCTTTATGTTGAAATAGTAAAACAGAACGAATAGAATGCATACCAAGCATCATGATTGCCTTCTTCATCGGTTCATTGTGGAATTTTTACGGACATTGCTAGTAATGTGTTCAATTAATAACCGATGATGTGCATTTATATATCTCCATGTATCAGTATCCGTGTTGAGTGCCTCCTTAATTGCTCGATGGCAATCAAATATCAAATAGACACCCCGAATGTTTATGAAATGGTTACTGATACATGCCAGAAACCAACTTGAGGATTCATAGTTTTATTTCTCTAATATGGAAAAGGAAAGTGGAAGATGTGAACAGTTTCCATATTGGGTTGCCGCAATCAATAATATGACCTTTTATTTTCCAAACAGAAATGTTCCATCAATCTGAATAAACTATTTGTAGAAATGAAATGTAGAGATACAGGGAAGGAATGCCCAGAACAACTGATGAAATTGAACATGAGATGGATCAAGTCGGTTATTGTGATACACATGTTTGTCTGTATGCAGATGGAAGACAACTTGGTTATGATTCCTCAGTATGGCTAGCAATTGTAGAAACACCCGATACGAGTCATACCAATCATCATATACCTTCACAATAGCCTTCTGTTTCATCATCCATTCCTTATTACAAGAAATATTATTACTAAATGTTAGTTGAATCATCTCTTGCATAAGGGATATTGGAACATCTTGAAATTCCCTAATCATCTCAACAATAATAGATGACATAAGTTCCATATCCAATGAGGTATGATCTTCTGTGAGGCATGGCTGAACACAAGTATGAGTTGCCTTAATCCTAGAGATTCTCCAAACTCCAAATGTAATGTCCGGAATCGCCCTCAAGAGAAATGTACAATCATCCCCATACATCTCACACCATATATCATATTTACTATGTCATGATTTGTCAACTACATAGTTGGAGTGTCTCTCAATATGAAATCTCTTTAGTGTTATTTTTAAGGCATCATTATTTGGAAAATTCCTTCCAATATATAAGGGTTTGTCCACCTCACTAAACATATCGGGCATAACTCTAAGGAACTCAGTTGCCAGTGTGAGAATAGTATTATCGAATTCAGGCACGTGTGACATTTCTTCTGACCAAGATTAAAAGAGTGGTGGATGATTTATTCTATATCGACGTTGATGTACAACTAATGCATTTCTCAAAACCTCCCCCATATCTTCTGTTGGTCCCTCTTCATAAGCACTATTGTCACCATCTTCTCCAACATTACGAAACTCCTCATCGGAAGTGGAGTTGACATGTATACCTAGAAGATCATCTTGGTGGTCCTCTTCTGCTTCATCATTTGTAATAGGCTCAATTTCATTGGGGTGTACTATTTTCAACAAATCTTGAAATTCTATGTCTTCATACAAATAGATGTTGTTGTTGTACAGTAGCAACATCAACATATAACTCCATCATGGTACCATCTGATCATTAAGAATATAAATTAATTTCTTAGACCCACTACGCATCTGCAACCAATGGACAAGCTAGATGCCCCAATGTTGTCGGAAATTGAAAATGTCTATAGCTTATAAACATGATCTCTTGATCATGTCTCAGATTAAAGGAACCACGAATTCTCTCTTGAAGGTCTCTTATGGTTACACAATCTGCTATACTAACCACCGTAATAGGTTGTGTAATATAAAAAGCTCCTTGCTCAGTTTTAAAAACCTCCTCATATCAGTACACACATGAAAACATGACTCTCAACGTCAAAAATGTTTCTTTCATAAAAATTATGATAGTGCAACAAATATTAACAATGATTTTTGACCATATGATATTTATTAGAATTTAATTTTATAGAACCTTTATATACCCAAAAATTTTCTACTGATGTTTGACTATATGATATTTATTAGAATGTAATTTTTGGGTGCCTTTTTGTTTAATGTGTTTAGTCTTCTTCATTTCACTTTATATGTTCATCAGTATCGTTAGATAATCATTATATGGATCCATGTTATAATCCTATGTTATTTTTTAATTATTTTATAATTAATTATGTCTAATAGTAACATTTTTTCTAAACTATATAATATTTACGTTTTAAAACATTTTCTTCTCCATTTAATTTTAAATAATTATAATTTTCATTTTAAACAGATTTTTATAAAACAGTTTTTAACTAATCAATCATTCTTTAATCACTATTTAATCCATATTAAGTTTTTCTTTAATTATTTATTCATTAATCGTTAATATTGTTATATTCATTAGTTAATTATAATTAACTAATAATAACTTTAATTTGTTAATGCTTTTGTCGTCATTTTATTCTATAACAATATATTTATCATTTTATCATTGAAAAATATACTGATTTGATTTTTCTTCTAATAGATATTTTAGTAGTTAATAAAGAATATATGATTGATCTTAAGAATATCCCCTGAGAGTGTCAAACCAGGATTTCTCAAGGCCCGTTATCGGGCACCAGTTTCTGTTCGAGTCTAGCTGAAAGCAGTGTTTTCGGGTTTTACCCCTAGGTTTATCTGTGCCAAAGACACATCCACTTGTTTGTATCCAGACATGAATTCAATTTCTTAGATAACCACATAATATTTATGCTTCCAAAATTTCAAAATACTAAATCCTAAGTTAATATATTCTTAATCTATACTGCTAAGAATAATTATTTGAAACTATATATAACTAATTATAGAAAATAAATAACCAAATATTAAGAACTACCTAAACTACAAAAAAAATGAAATATTTAAAACTAAAAAGAATTAAATTCAATAAATAAAAACATTATATTAAATAAAGAAACAAACCTCTAAATGAAGATTCGTAAAAACTGGCATAGAAAATGATTTTTTTTGAGAGAGACAGAGAGAATTTAAGAGAGATAAAGGTAATGATAAAGTGTGGAGTGGGGGGGGGGGATTTTATAGGGAGTTCAGGCCAAGGAAGCCTCCCCCCGGCCACCATTTCCTAGTCATCGATCCAGGTCAAAGGCGGCGCGGGGGAGAAAAGGTCGCTTCGGCGATGCCACCTTTGTAGCGCATTTTTCTAAAAAAATTAACCTATGCCATTTTATTGATTTTTTTAAAAAAACACATTTAAAAAATCTAGGGAGGGGAAGGAAATGCTTGGGAATTAGGGAGGGGTATCATGCTCTAGCGAGAGAGAAGGTAGGAGGCATGTGTGGGTGTCAATATCTTTTTTAATCATTGACATTAGTTTCGCTAACAATAGAAAACATACCCCATTTTTTGTTTTCATTTTAAAATTCACTCACCATTATTAAATTTTCCACCAAATCATTTAGTAAATATAAATTTTAATTAATCATTCTCTGAAAAATGGATAAACTACCGATTGAGCTCCAATTTCCAGATTCTAGATGGCCCATGCTATATTATGACATATGAAATAACAAAACCAAAATATATATGTATAAAATGTTCTTGAACAACTATTAAAAATATGAAAAAATTAAATCTTAAAACACTGTTGCGATCTAATTTTTTTTGTAGATTACTATATGTTGGCCATCTAAAATTGGATCGACAAATGGTCAAATTCAGTGGAACTGTTTTAACACGCTCTACTTAAAATTTAATGCAATTCAATTCACATCCACTTTGAAATTTCAGACTCAGTACTATTTGAGGATCATGAATGATTTTATCAGAGAATAAAAATAAAATGAACAAATACCTTATACCAATTTGATGCACACAATTCCATTGCATGTTGCCTCCATCAGTTGCATGAAGGGTCTAATTCTGAATCCCAATGGATCATCCACACACAATTATCATATCTACATGCACACCATTCATCAGATTCTAGGTGCTAGCATGGTGCTCTGATGATCACTTCGACACTGTGATGATCACCCCGATCCTCAGTTTTGGATCTGTGAAGACAAACATAGATTTTTCACTCGATTGTGCAATTCTATCTTTAGGAATCAATCAGATAGAAATTCTCTCAAATATAACTATATGAATTGTCTAGTGGGAAGCGATTCTCTCCACTTATACAATAGATATTCATATTACCTGATTAGGGATCCTGGTACTCATGTAAGAAACATACACTAAATAAGTGTTATATAAAATTAATTATAGGGGACTAAGATGCATCATAAATATTATTTACAATATATCACGTACATATAATATATATTAAATATATTGCATGATAATCTTGATCCATTAACTCGACTCGTAACTCCAAATAATTTTAAAAAACTTGGAATATTATATTAATAATCGTTCATATAATATTAATCCTTATATTTACTTAATCACTTGTAAATGAATTTAATAAATAAATTCAATCCAATAATTCTTTACATGAATAATAATGATTTTATTTATTTATTATTGATTGATAGAACATAGATAACCCTCTGACCCTAGGGTGGGGCCCACGAAGACTTATATTTTTATTCAACAGAATTAGGAAGATTCTAGAATGAACTAATATGTTTGACCCTCTCATCTCTTATCTCAATGGTTGTGAGTAATATTATCAGACCAAGTGTTCAGTCTAGAAACCCCTAAATTCCCCTATGGAGATATGTAAAAGATCTAACAATGAAAACCAACCTATGAACACAAAATGTGTAATATAATATCATTATCATATGATATACCAAAATACAGGATGCACGGTTATGTCATCATCCTTTTCTTGCTTTATTATTTTTTGATCTAACTAGACAAACAAACCTTCGACTACCATGGCCATGGGTTTATGAAGGTACTAGAATCCAGATTAATCTGGACCAAGATATTTATTCATCAACTCAGAAGGGAAAAATCCAACCTTGATCATTTATCCAATTACATGCCACTGATGATGTACCCAACATCAAATACCTCACAACAAATTCATTGTCATGGTTTTCACCTTTTATCAATGTATGTGATCAAATGACAAACATTGAAAATAATCTAAATTCAAGAAACCAAAACACATATCTATAGATAAAAACAACCAACGACTCCCCAAACATGTGGTGTTTCTATTGGAAGGTTCATCCACATGATCTCACTACTGATATCTCTAGGTTCAAAAATCAAAGGAAGAATTATCAATTCTTATGAACCCCAACACTTGATAATCAAACATCTACTCTGTCCAGTAAGTACGATGTTTCTAGAACATAATACATTACATTAATATTACGTTCATAGTATTTCTCGGATCTCATTAAAACCTAGGATCGGATTTAACACTTTGATTTGACACATAATCTAAGAACATTACCACAAATATATTGGATATAGAAGTATCCACACTATTATGCAAAGATAAACACATGTATTTATAAAAATATGTATAGATGTAGTTTTAATAGAATAACACCATAAGTTGGGTCTAGGGAACCCACTTTCTATAGATATGAGATCTATTGATAGAAAAAAAGTGAAGATGTCTCAATTGAATAATTTTTAAAAAAAATAGTGGGACAAAATAATGAAATGTGATAGAATCATAGAGGTATTCCCCAACTAATTTCCACTGGAGGCTCCTATAGGGCCCCTCTTATGGTTTTTTCGTATTGTTTTCTAATCAAGCTCTCATGGAAATAACTAGAGGTTTGTATAGGTTATTATAGGGGTTTCAATGAAAAAGGGGGTTTAATAATAAATTCTAGTTTCTTTTTATGATTTATTTTGGGTTCACATGCTTATTCCTTTATTTTCTATCCATTGTTTTACTTTTCTCTAATTCATGACCATTGTATTAGTGAGTGTTAGGAATTGTAATCAATTATCTTTTACTTGATAGAGTATGACTACTTCCTTTGAGTGTTTAAGGTGATTTTATTTAATATTTTTAGAGTTTGAGAATTACACCATCGTAATTGAGTTGGGCTTCATGACTATGTTTAAATATGCTTATGGGTTACCAACATAGGAGTGAGATAAACTACCATGAATGTTGAATTTTTTTGATCTTATAGTGCGGGGAGTGACTAAATAGAAAAAGTAATTCCATAGGATATGATTCCCAAAACTACATGATTATCATACACATTTTCTATACATTGTTTTATAGGGAGCCTGAGCCAAAAAATTCCCTATAAAATCATCTCACCTTGCATATTCTATGATATAGTATATATCCATTATCTAAAATTGTTTATAGGTTATTTATATTGTGTTCAATAATATTACAAGTCCTTATAGGATTGAGCTCAGCTTCTATTATCTATATTACACCCCTATAGGTAGTGAATAGGTTGTTTGAGAAAAAAATTAATAAAAATGTTTTCTCATAAGAAGTAACAAGTCCCTACTGATGACCATACATGCCAGGTGGATGTGTTCCAATATCCAAGATATGGTGGGAATGCATAACTAGTTTGGTATGATGCAGATATCCTCTATGATGATAGTTTACCTGATAGAGTTATGACTACCTGTTATATATCTAGAAGAACATAGTTCATAGGGTCCCTTTCTTGTATATATTTATTTAATAATGGTTATATATTATATATATAAATATATATAAAGATAGTTATTTATTAAGTGTGATGAATTTGAGTTATGGGTAGCTTAATAACAATTTATTTTAATATTTTCTTGAATTATGATAATGTATTATGATGAAATTTTAATTTAAAATTTGTTTATAGATTTTCAAAGATTAGTAGATTCCAATATTGGATGAATTTAGAAGTTGGATATGGATAATGGATCAGAAGATTATAATGTAGAAATTTTATATTAATTTCCACATTCTTATCTTTCATATTCAATATTTCATCTATTAAGGATGTGTTACTTATTCATGAGGATTTATTTGATAATTATATATTAAATATTATAGATACTTATTATATATTCTTGTGTTATATTTCATGGATGTATATTTATTTATATTATGGTGTTTGATGTGAATGGTATACTGTAAAAAATATTATATTTTGAAGTAATTTCTCCCATCATATGAGTGATACCTCAACATTGGTCACTAGCCCCTAACTTCTAAGAGATATGTATGGGTAGTTATGTTAAAGTATTATCATGATGTGATAGACTATAATCAAATAATTGGTCTCGAATTTAGAGTTAAAACATTCAATATATGTTTAGGATAGTTAATAATGACATTTTAAAGGGATTTCAGTTTATATGGATATAATAAAAACATTATAGTGGTTTTGTGTGGTTGGTATATTCTAATAAAAAACTCTTACCGAGGAATCATGACTATGAAAACACGGAATAATATAGTGGTTTTAGATCATGATTCCATGAATTATTGACTTGATTAAAATTATTTATAATCTACTTGGAGACAAATATTAAAAGGTATATAAATATATATCTCATATTTTATAGGCTCAAGATTAATATATTTATGCATATACAGTTGATTATGTTTAATATGATTTAGGATGTTTTGTTTAATATTAGTGGTTATGAGAGTGTGTATATACAAAGATATAAGAAAATATATTATCTTGTATCATCATATAGATATTTTTAGAAGTCTCGAGTAGAACAAAATAATTGTCATTCTCTATAGAGGTTCAAATTTCTTATGTTCAGATAGAGAAATGTATCTATGTATTCTGAATTTCCCCCTCATTATGCTTTTATTTGATTAGAATTTAAAAATTATTCCTTGTGATATTATAAAATTTATAGTGTATCTATGTGAATTTAGATTTGGGACTACTTTCTTTGTACTAATTAATGTGGAACCAGTAGTTGATCATTATTTAATTAATATTTTTTTATCATAATAGCTTAGAAAAGGAATAATATCTTGTTTTATGAGCATAAAATAATTATATGTTGATAACTTAGATGGATTATTTTCTCAATAGGGAATTCTAATTGTTAATAACTATGTTAAAATAGTATAAAGTTGAAGTAAATTGTTTATTTAATTTGAAATTCCAAATAAAGGGACACCACAAGGGATTTTTTGTGATTTTTTCCATTTCAAAACTATTTGTTTATATGTGACAATAAAATTATTTGGAATTTACCATGAAGATAAGTGAAATTTTTGTAAGAATAAAAGTAATAAATCATTTGACAGTTTTTTCTAGTGTCACTACACGATCATTGAGAAATATTCTAGTTTCTGGTCTTGATTTATTATGATCATTTGTACAAGTAAAGAATTTTATTCATAAATAATATTCATAAAATCCCCAATAAATAATTATCCTTTTCATATAATAGTTTGAGGGTGTATGGTATGCTTATTGGATATGAGACCATTTTCACAAATGGTTTTGTAGTAGAATAATAATGAGCACAATGAAATTTTTTTATAGATAAATATTAATTACATTTTTTTATTGGTGATTAAATTCTATAAAGAGTTAAAATAGATTAAATTTAGGTGAAGTATTTGTTCATCAGAATAGTGTGATGATAGGGGCAGAATGAAATGTTTGGTTATTATTCTAAGGGAGATGTTGGAAATGTTGAAATGATCATCTTGATTTTTGGATAGATAAATTTTATATGATGGAAATGAAATTAGATTTCATTTATTAATGAAAATATTTAAATAATATAGAGTTATTATTATACGATGGTAGATATTTTCAAAGGGATGAAAATCCAAGTGTTGTGTGGTTTTTTATATATATTGTTAGTTATTCTTTTACATGATTTTATTTTGGGTAGATTTTATTATTGACCTAAGTGATAAGACATGTAATAAACATTTTAGTAAAACATATAAAGTGGTAGTAATGAAATAGTGAAAGTGATTTTTCATGATTATTTAATAATACCATTTATTTTTATTATGCAGACAATGCAGAAGGGATAAAGAGTTCATGGGTGTCTATAAAAAAGGATCATAATCGAATATCTTAAAATCAGTGATAAATTATTTTATAATGTTGATATGTTTAGAAGATTCAGTTCTTATATAGATAAGATTATAATGAAACATTGAATGTGGTTTCATTGGGTTTTGTCAAATTTTTATTTATATTACAATATTTGGAGAATATTTTTATGAGTGATTTTCTACAATTAGATATCATTAGGTGGTACCTTTAGTTTTATTCTTATAGTTCCATATCTTTATTCCATTTTCCATTGATTAATAGATAAAATTATTGATCAATGAATAATTATATTGACCATGTATTGTACTTTCATGTGGTGATGTTTTAAATATATTGATATATAGAATAATCAATAATGATTTTTTTTATTTTTCTGGTTTTATATAAGTGGTTTAATATATCTAAATGATGTTAAAAGACTTTTTAAATGAATGTATATTTTTTACAAAAAATTATATAAAAATAATTACATGATTATTTCATTGGGACAATATTCATTTTTACTCAAATTAATTAAACTAATTTGACTTTTCATCTCCATATAATGTTGGGTGGTTTATTTTTTGTTAAATGAAATAATTTTGTAGAAACATTCATTTTAAAACATTTTTTAATATTATTTATTAAGATGATAGAATGCTTTATGGAATATTTTATCAATATATATTATTTTGTGACTAATTCCAATTTATTGGTTGACAAAGGTAACAAAGTTTTCTTCTTTATTGAATAAAACGTTTTAAGTAATGTATGTGTTTATCAGGTAATTTATGATTAACTTCTATTAAATGTTGATAAAAATAATTGTGGGGAAAATGTAATAATATGATTTTTCTAGGAAATACATTTATTATGATATGGATTATGGTCCTCAATTTAGATTCATTTTAATTATTTAAACTCATTTGAATTAAATGATATCTTCTAGTGATTTATTTGAAAACCATAGAAATATTTATAAGAAATATTAATTTTTCTTTAAAAGGGAAAATATATTATTTTAACCAAAAATAGTCTACCATGTTAATAAATATACTTATTTATTTTTTCAATAATAATATGATTATTTTGGGTTGATATATGATGAAATTTTCAGCCAACATTGTATATTTTTATGGCAGGGGAAATATTTTAATTAAAATATTATAATATAATAAAAATATTTTTTAATATAATACACTCAATAAAAGAATATTTTAGAAAAAAATTTACATGAAAACTATATATATAAAATTAATTGGATGGTGGTTACCCTCAGAGTTAGAGAGTTCACTGAAGAATGAAAATTGATGATGATAAACTGTGGTTCATTGATTTGATACCCATATTATTAGTTTTTTTATTATATTCTCATCAACCATTCTTCTAACTTCAACAAATTTAATTTTGACATGAAAATCATGGATAGTGAATATTAATATGAGACAATTTTAATTAAATTGTAATGATATCAATATAAGTTGTATGTTGAAATTACTCTATGAGTCTAATTTGATAATACCAAATTATTTTCTATGATTCAATGTATGTAATATAAAATTCAAAATACACAACACATTATTCTATAATCCCTATATATATATATATATATATTTCTATTAACATGTTGTTTTTAATTTTTCTAAAAATATTATAGAGTTAATCTAGAAGGAATTTTAATTTTCATTTCAGATAATTCCAATATAAAACTAAAACGTTAAGTAATAAAATTAAAAATTATTTATGATTGTTCAAATAATGAAAAATTGACTGTAATGAGACTTAATCATGGTAATTTGACATATGAATATGAAATTATTGAAGATGCATTTTTTATATTCTCTATAACTATTTATGGATTTAACTTATGATTTACTTTTTAAATATTTTATTTTTTAAATACTCATGAAAATATGAATCTAATAATGTATGAAATTAATTGATATATAATATTTCTTTCCATGAATGTGTATCTAAATGTATAAAAATATAACATTATTTTATATCCGAAAGAATTGGGAATTAGTAGTTTTTTATAGAATATAAAATTAATAATACACCCATGTAAATTATAATACTAAAATTTGATGATTTCTTTAGGTTAGTTAAAATTTAATGTGTTTATTAAATAAGTTTAAAAAATTCAAGAAAACATTTCTTTTGATTAATATGGGAACATAATTTGATCAATGTTGATGAACAAGGTTAGAAAAATGGTTAATAATTAATAAAAGGTAAGAAATAATATAAACTATTATATAGAAATTTTAATAAACTTTTATGTAATGAAATTTTATGTAAATAAAAATATATGTTTTGAATGTTAATGTAAATTATATTAACTATTGTGATCTATTTAATAATAATATTAGTAATAAAAATTGGTTTACCATGGTTCTTAAAAAACAATATTTCACCAATTTATTAAAAAAATAAAAAATAGTTACATGTGGAATGAAAATTGCATTAAAATGTCCATTTCAGATCACATCAAGTAGTTGGAAAAATAAAACTAAAAAATAAAATAAAAGTATATCCTAAAGATTATAAAAGATATTTTTTTCAATATGCCTCAACAAACATCAACCATCCCATTAATGAAGAAAAACAGACCCATCATGTATATTAATAGAAACTATAACCATCCCAATAACCATACAACCACAACATATTGAAGTAAAACAACTTCAACAAAAACAATATTTTAATGAATAGATCCATTTGAAATTTTGCTGAAAATATAAAAATTAATCCTTTTTATCTTCAGAGTGATTACTAATATTCTAAGTACCATGACATCTTATATATGTTCCTTTCTACCAATTTATAATTATATACCATGGGAAATTTTTATCTTTAAAATATAAATCATCATATCTTGAATCAATAGGATAAGTATTAGCACCATCCTTTTTTCTTGGCCTCCTCATTGTAGGGAGTCATACTCATTTCATAAACATCATTTTCTTGAGTTAGAGTTATTAAACTATAAAAATATTAAGTTGGTGTACCGAATTAATTAGTCAAAATTAAATTTTCAAAATCATTCTCCAATGTATTTTTTATTTCCTAAAAATAGGTTTCGAATTTATTAGTAATACTAAAGAGGTCTATCCTGAAAAAAAGAGTATGATTGTCAAACCAACTCTATTTTATCTATGAAAATGATAGTAACTTTTGGGTAATCAAGTTAATGGTTATTCCCCTAACATGTAACATTATTATGGTTTATAACTCAAATAACATAGAATCATTAAACACTCTCTAAAATATATCTCAAACGTTTACAGTATATTTTGGCTTCTTTTCAATATAGATAGAGAAGTCTTAAAAATACATATATGTATTTTGTTTTAATTGTTTTTTTAGTTGAATGACCCTATTATTGTTCTAAAATTTTCAATTTATTTATTTAATATGAAAAATAAATAGGATTTCTCCTCTTATGGTCACTTAATTTCCAAAATGTAACATTTTGTGAGTCTATAGGAACCACCATTGTTTCACTAACAAAGAACCAGGAGACATCATTCTCTATGAAATCCCTAACAGCAATAGGAGTATAGGATTCCTCATAATCATGTTATTTAATAGTAATATTATAATTTCTAATCAAATCACATTAAACACTAGATTCAACCATCAAATATTTCTCCTAATAAATGAAACAAACCACTAAAACATAATAAAAAACATAATGTTGTCTCATAATTACTAGAGTACCTGCTTCTAAATCATTAAATATAACAACACATTAAAATTATTTAGAAAAAGGATAATCCTCATCTTCTATTTGGATTTCTATAGAGTGGAATCCTTATTTTTATTATTCTATTTGTAAACATTTTCCCTTAGATCACCGTTTTAATTATTAATATAATAAAAAATATTTGGATCTTTTTTCAATTTCAACAATAGAATCTAATATAAGTATATGTTTTGAAAATATTTCCAAATTTATTCACAAATAACAATTTAATTAATATATAAAACATCTCTATCATTCAAAATATTATTAAAAATACTACAAATAAAGGGATTTTTAAAATTTATAAAAATTCCATGAAATATTTATTTGTAACTGAAACTACGTAATTAACTAAGATAGAGCTATGGTTTAGCATAACTAGAACATAAGAAAAGTGACCAAAAGATGTTTTATCAATTTATTTATCAATTTTAATAGTATCCCCCACCACTAATGTAATATCCTAAAGGATTTTAGGATTCCATTAAAACTATTTCTTTCAATCAATTCTATTGAGAACATGGGTAATTAAATTCCTCATTCTAAATGGATTCAAAATAAGAACCCAATCCTAAAACAAATGTATCAAAGGATTTAGATAAATAAACCCATAAATTCAGAATTGAGATTTAAATTCATTAAAAGGGAAAATAATATAGGATATCCCTTACCTAAGGATTTCATCCTTCATTTACTAAAACCCCAAAACTCATGAAACTTAATTTTGATAATATTAAAATTAAAAATATTCTCTCTTATTGAGGAATATAGATGCGAAATAATCAATCTTCAATAATATTTATCATTAATAAAATGATGTAATAAATTTTTATTTTCCTTAACGATGTCAAAAGAACCATTTCTAATGATTATCCTCAAAATAAGTTTTTAATCCATCATAAAATCGACCAACACTCTACAAGTTGAATAACTCTTATAAAAGGAAGAATCATTAACATTAGATGAAGTGTCGTGATATGAACCACTAGGATCTGACCCATGACTACCCCAATCCCACCACCTATAGGCTAGGTGTTGGGACCAGTGTCAAGTAGGCATATCCCAAAAATGGGAGGTATAAGCCTAAAGTAACTACACACACACATCTCCAAGCCCAAAAAATACTAAAATATAGAATAACAGAATTAAATCTCACATACATCTAATATCCCACATTGAGTTTGAAAATAAAGTAATGAATGTAGAAAAGGGGTTCAAATACATGCCCAAACAAAAATGCTAAAGAGGTCAACCTACTCCAAGGGAGAGAAATAAATTAAAATACAAATTCCTGGTAAACTCTTCAATCTTCCAAGCTCAAGATGTGCTCCACCAGCTCCCTATCCTCTTAGGACACTGTTAAAAGGGCCATCGTCTTCATAAGACACAACACGTTCACGTAAGGCCCATTAAGGGGTGAGTATAATAATACTCTTTAATACTTCCTAAAAACAATAAACATGAATCAAAAAGTATAATATTATTAATAAAATATATAACAAGAAATGTATAATAGATACACCTAGATATAATCAGTAAAGACACCACCCCACCAAGAGATCATAACCAACATCCAACCACATGATTATATTTAAAGAAATTTATATTTTGGGATAATCGAGTTCATGATCCATGATATCACTAGATACACTTGAAAAATAGTAATACATAATTAGGACCCACCAATGGAATCCCATTTTCCTATGAAGACCCAGCTACTCAGATAAGGGGTCGGATCCAGAATCACTGGAGGACACCACAGAACCTAATATAGATCAACCCACTATGTAGCAGATCATATTCCAATGATGCCAAAAACCCTAATGATACATTATGATAGGTAAAGGATTGAAACCATAATTTGGTAGGTCACATGGATTTCATATACCTAACCTATGTAACAATGATGATAAAGGATCATACTCTAGTATCACGGAAGGACACCATAACTCTATCCGGGAATCAACATCTAGAGGGGATCACAACCCGATTATGTGGATGTAATTTCATACTGTAACCTCGAGGGAATAGTCCAAGGGAACAAACTCAACCAATACTAGTCAAAACGAATGATACAATGATATACAACACACTTTAGGGGGGTACATGGTGTGCCCAGTTATCCCTAAGTATAGTTGTGTGGTAACACCTCAGAATACATGTAAATACATAAATATAAATCATCATGAATAATTAACCAACATGTAGATATCACAATAAACCATTACCATGTTTTCTGGTCCTGTTTCTATACTTTGTCCTGCATGTGTACCAACCCATGTAGATGTGGTCATGTCTGTGTACACTTGGCTATGTTTGTGTCCAAGTACAAAACATGCCTCTGGATGTGTAAATTTTTACATGTCCATGTACTTTAAAAATTATATGTCAAGGCATAATAGAGGGGTAAAACTTCGTGTGACAGGGGTCACAATCCTTGTGATCCTTAACATCATTGTAAACCACTATCCTTCCCTGAGATAGTCCCACATGGAATGTAATCTCAAGTTACATGCCATGTTCTTTGGGTTATTCTAGATAAGATGTTTTCTTGTCCATTATTACTCAAATTCCATCTATTCCTTGTATCAAGATATAAATCACTACCTAGATCTCAGATATGGGCTAACCAATCCCTTTCGTCACTTTCAAACTTGAATCCAGACTTTGAAATAGATCTAGAACATATCCTTGACGTCTGAATCATCATATGCCACCTGGGAAGATAAAGAAACATCAATTTATATTCTCACTCAACCCATCCACCACCATCATCTCCTAAAATTTAAACATCCATCAGGTTATGTACTTGTAGTTTCGATCCATTGAACCGAATAATGATCACTCGATGATTGGGAACTGGGTATCGGTTAAATCATTGGACTAAAGAAATAACAATGTTTATCGAACGATGAAATAAGGGTTATATCAGAAATCCATAAAACACGAGGAATTACCCATTTCCATTGTTTTTTTCCTTGATAATTTTCATTGAATAATATGAAAAAATAATAATAAATCAAAATGAACGAATAAAAAATTTCATGAAGTTAATTCTACAGACAATGCATGTATCAATTATGTTCATAGAATTGATCCACATTTATTTGGGTTTAATGAACTAGATGGAAAACATGGAATCAAACATCCTACCTAGATTTTGATTGATCGTTAAAGAATAATGGTTTTGTTTCTATCATTAATGAGATCCATGAACTCTGTTGGCACAATGATTCATAATTTGATCCATTTCCTCTATAGTAATCTACTAAATCTCTCCTCTAGTGGTATTTATATTTCCAAGGTATAGTATCCAACCCTAGGAAAAAACATATAATTTCAAAATTATATAGTAAAACAATCATTGTGTCAAAATAAACGAAAATATTTATTTATTTATTTATTTTATTTATTTAAACCCATGAGAACATTTTCCAAAACACCCCATAAGCAATATATATTATGCCATGCCAAGGTTTAAACATATATTGTGAACTTAATAATGCCTTATATTTATGATCTAGTCAACCATTCTAGAGTCATTACCCTTTTTTATGAAACAATATATTCATATTCCATTTAATATATTTAATATATTTAAAACATTTATTCCGAGCACATCGGGGCTCAAAATCATAAGCTAACTCCATGCATGGTGTTGATAATAATCCACAGAATATCCAAAAATAGTATATGGGAAATAAAAGTCATTTCATTATCACAACCTTATGTATTTTCATCCAAAAAAAGAGAACAACCTAGAAAAAAATGAGGGTATAAGGCCCACATTTGGGCCTCGCACTCCAAGGTTCTCTCCTAAAGAATCCTGTGATTCCTACAAACACACACATGGGGGATCGTTCACCCATGAGGGATCCTATAATACTGATCCTCTATCTCCATTGATTACTCTGCAAAGGTGGGACCATCCTTGATGTCCAACTCACCCCACTCGATAACATGTGATGGTCCCTACACGTACCTCCTTAGCAATGACATGTGAAAGATTATGTGAACGTAGTCCAATTGCAGTGGTAGAGCTAAGCAGTGTGCCACCGTATAAAATATACACACTGTCTAAAAGGGAGTAACGAGCCACATAAATAACATGGTATCGCAGAAAAATATCCTCAATCCACATCAATGTGAGACCCTAAAGAACACAAGGGGTCCTGCTTCAAGTCTAGATGTGTTCATCGTTGGTCTATATAAGTCTTATGACGATTCAATGCAGTCCTCATCCACTCCAAGATAATATGAACATTCTCTGTAGTAGCTCATAGAAACTTTTGGCCCGTGAGTGCAGACTCCCCTAGATTAGTCCAAAAAAGTGGTGACATAAAAATTCATCCACACAAAGTCTATAATTATGTCATTCCAATGGTGGAATGTAGTTTTGTTGTACAAAATCTCCACCAATGATAGGTGATCCTCGAAACTATAGCCAAAGTCTAACATGCAGTCCTACAAAATGTCCTCTAAGACCTAAATGGTGTGCTATGTCTATCCATTAGTCTAGGGATAAAATGATATGATCAAGAATAGCTGAGTGTTGAAATCCTCCAACAACCCTATATATTATAGAGATGTGAAGCGAGAATCATGACCAGATTTTATTATTTAGGGAACTCTATGGATTCATACTATCTCAGGCTTGTAAATGCACCCCACTTGAACTCTACTCTCGAATATCTTGGAAGTGGGTCAACTTGGTGAGTTGGAATAGGATCTCCAAGATAGAATCATATCCCATGGACGTATGTTGTAATATCATCATGATGTACATAGATATCCCTTCTCACATCCACTTTTTCACCTCAAGGGGATTAGCTAAACCCCCTAGAACCTGGTGCTTAGTTCTAAATTACAAATAAGTGAGGAATCGAGAGGCAAATTACGCTACTCTATCAGTCATTCCTTGCCTCCAGAATAGACATCACAGGTATTCTTACATCTTTTAAACACATATATATACCAAAAAATTGGATTATTTGAAACTCCCACATCACCTACTCTCACAACATCAAAGGTAGTATAAAATATCTTGTAAAAAGGATATTGTGCTCTCCACCTTCAATGTATCCATCAGGAGTGCATCCAAGGGATATCTGACTACATAAGGTCACACAGTGAGTACTTCAATGTTGAGAATCTGTGATACAAGATGAAGGTGGTGAGGTAACAAACATAGAATGTAGGTTTAAAGCACTGGAAGGTTCTATCATGGGCACTCTCAAATGATCTCTGGTTTTTTGGGTACTTAGGCGTTTTAGAGTGGCTTACCTAGGTCATCTGCCAAAGGGGTAGTAATTAAAAAACATAATAAAGGTATTATGAAAATAAAGATAAAATAAATACAAAACATATAAGGATGGGGGTTTATGTTCTTAAAATTAGAATAATAATACGCTGGAAGAAGATTGTATTATTTTTTTTTGGTTTTTTCAAAATTTGATTAGTAAGACACAATGAGAAGATGTTTCTTTTGAAAATATTCTTAGAATGTGTAATCGATCTAAATATAACTATTCACTCACTTATTAATAATTTTATTTTAAATTAATATTAATTTAATTATGATCCCTTAATATTTTAACACCTAAACTTATAGAAAATTAACCAAACCACATAGATGAAATAAATTAAACCATAGACTAGCTTTGGAATAAGAAATCGAAGCACCCTAATATGATTGATAATATAAGGATAGATTTTGGTAATTGGAAATTTAGATGCAATATAAATTCTATAAATGAGGATATATTAAGTTTAGGGATTATATTGGATCCTTATATAGTGTTCCAGTATTGTTTTGTTTCACCGATTAAGATCCCGCTCTCACAATTCACACATCACTCGACCTCGTGTGTTTTGTGTTAATTTTTTAATTTATTTATTTGTTTCTTTTAAATAGAAAAAACAATTCATTTATAATATTAATTTAATTAATTTACCCCATTTAATAAAAACAAATAATCAAATAAGGAAATATGTAGGGGTATTACTAACAAAACAACTCTTCCATGGGTGGTGCAGTCATCGCAGAAACATTTTTCATTCACAAAGGTTTTAGATAGGGTATAACCTAATGATGTTTCTAATATTTATTTCCAGAACAAAGAGGATTAGTATTGAATAATAAAATATAATAAAATAGAAGAAATATAATACTAATTGATATGTTTATTGTGAGAACAAAAACATTTCAAAGTTAACAATAAGAAAGAGGCTTCAAAAAGGGATCCTAGCTTCAAGAGCTCTCCATTTTGAAATGCCTAAATAAATAGAGTGAACCCAATTATAATATGCCTAAAATATACTAATAATCATAATAACCCCTAAATATGATAAAACAAATATTTAAATAGTGTATGGGAGGCTAGATTTACAAGTTGTTTCAAGTGAGAGTCATGAAATTCGGCCAAATGTATTAAGCCAACTTGCACTGACTGTTTGACCTCCATAACTCGTGAAATAGATTTTTCTTATAAAAGGATGTTTTTTAAAAATGGTTAGATATTATAACCAAATTTGATCCCAATCCAATCATGCATGAAAAATTCTTGTCCAAAATACTAAAGTGGTTACCAATCTGGAGAGTCCATCCCATCATTGAATTCATGGCCCTCTTACTCCAATAAAATTCATGATTAACACCCAATTTACTTAATAAAAGTCGTATCCCATTGAGTTAGGAACATAGAAATAAAACATAAAGTTTAGTTAATACATATAAATATATTTATTTCTTTAATAATTTATTGAATTTTAAAAGTAAAACTATAAGTTTCATCAAATTTTCAAATGAATGATTTAATGCCAAATATTTTATAAATAATAATATTTAACACAATGTGATGCAATTATTTCATTTATTATCAATAAAATATCAATTAATATTATGTTTAATCAACTCCCCAAATTACCCTTTTCACTCATGGTAAAAACCTCATATCATGTATTCCAAAAAAGGTGACCAGATATGCATGTTTATTTTTTTAAAGGTTGGGACCGAAGCATCAATTTATTATTTAAAGCCTATTACTATTTAGAAAATTGGTAGAGGGAGACCCATTACATATCCTGAAGGCCCAAGGCCAACTGGAAATATAGATGAAGTAAGAATCCCATCAAGTGATAATATTAAAAAAAATTAAAGTCACTATCTGATAAATTTTATCAATATAAAATACAATGAGATTAATGAAACTAATAATTTTGAAACAACATATGGGTCTATAATTCCATTAATTCCCCAAAAGCGTGTGTGCCAACCATTTCATGCAGATTTCTCTACCCTTTATTCAATATATTCCAGCCAAGCAAAACAATCATTAATATCTTTTTAGTTCACCAAACAAGTTATATATTCTTTGTAATAAAATTTTGAGGCCCAATCACATAAGAACTCTTGAAATTCAAACCTTAAGCTCCAAATCCAAATATCCCCATGTGTTTTACATTTCATCACTCCCCTCTTTATTAGTATTTTTTATATGATATTTTTATTTTTGGTTTTCTTAGGTCATAAAATTGTTAGATATTTGGTACACATGCATATGTCAATTCAGTATAGTAATGAAACTAATCGGAAGGGAAATGAACATATGGATCAACCATTGATATAATATGATTTTTTTCACCTAACATGGCTATACATTAAATTTAGATGAAAAAATTTCAAAATCCATGGTTGTGTGAAATGTTGGGTATAGAAATCAATCAAACAATTTACCATGAACAAATATCATAAATAATGGTGTCAAAAATCAAACAAAATTATGACGTAACTAATAAAATCATCAATGACTTTCATTTTTATAAAAATCAACACTTGATGATGAACTCTTGATCAAGTTTATCATGTTACCAGTGAATTTTGAAAAGAAAAATGATTTTTTTATATGTTCTATATGTAAATGTGTGTGTTATGTGATATGTTTTTTTTTAAAATTTAACCTAAACCTAACATATAATTTAAAATTTAACCAGAAATGTAACAAAAAACACACACAAAACTAAATAATTAAAATCCTAAAATTGCTACCCAAAATATTATCCCCTCTTACACGCATAAAAAAATGAATTGACCTTAATTTGACAATATGATATGATATTTACAAATAATATTTATTATTTTAAATAGATTAAATAATATAAAACTAAAAGGGGGAGGAAAAACCTGATGTTCTCAAGTGATTTTGAGGTCATGTAGTGTGATGAAATCAACATCATTGGTAGGATAACCCTCAATTTATTTCTTAAAATGTTTCCCATTGACAAGAAATATCCATCATCTGTCCTCTTGTCAGATATCCACTGCACTAAAATGATAAAAATAGATATAACATAAGAAACTAACAATTTTAAACCCAACTTACCATGCATCAACTTCGATCGTGATCTGTATAGCAGTACTTTCTCCCTTATATGGAACTCTAATTTTTTATCATTCTATAATGATATGATTTTTTCCATTCCTTTTAGATCATTGAGTTATCATATGTTGACAATAAAATCTTCTCAAGATCTTGAATTTGTAGTATCCTATGAATTCTAGCTTAGGACAAATCCATGTTGCATTTCTATATAGCCCAATATGATCGATAATCATCTTCAACAATGAGATGATAGAATTTCCCAAAAAAAATAGAAATAGGGACATACCATTAGGATGTTTGTATTCCATCCTATAATCCCAAATAACATCATTTTATAACTTTCTCCAACCCTTCATATTTTGCTACATAGTTTTCTCCAAAAATTTTTTCAACTACCGATTTGAAACGTCAGCCTGACCATTTGTTTGGGGGTGGTATGGTGTGGATGTTTTGTGTGTAACCGCATACTTATATAGTATGGAATCCAAATATTTATTGAAAATGTATGTCCCTTTATCAATGATGATAGCCTTCAATACTCCAAACCAAAAAAATATACACCTTTAGAAAATCAACTACAACACAAGATTCATCAGTCCTGGTGGCCTCTGACTCCACCCATTTTCTAGCATAATCAACAACAACAAAAATATAAAAAAACTAAATGAACTTGGAAAATGATGCATAAAATAAATTCCCCATACATAAAATATATCGGAGAATAATATGGGTTGTTGGGGCATCTTGTGTCTCCTCGAAGTCTTTCCAGTTTGTTAGAAACATGATCATGATCTATAAAACACATGAGCATCATAAAATAAGTTTTACCAATACAATACTAATTATAATACTTTTGTAGCTATCAATTAAGGTCCAAAGTGTCCACCAGATGAATGTGTATGGATGAAATCAATAATAAGATCAAAATCATGATTAGGAACACACCTCCTAATAACATGATCGCTACACATGTCCTAGAGGTAAGGATCATCCCCTAAATAAAAACTAGACTCAATTTTTATGTTTTGGGCTCGATGTTTCTTTAAATTTTAATGAATTTCAGAGGAAACATGGTAGTTCAACAAATCAGCATACCAATGATGTGTACTTGAGAGTGAATAAAGATTCTCATCGTGATTAATTTCCCGAAGTGGTACCTAGTCCAAGGTGTCAGCCTCTAGTGCATGAGTAATCCTAATCATGTGGTCCCCCACTAAATTCTATAAACCTTTCTTATCCTTTACATCAATATAAAATTATTGATACACGATTATCCATAGTGTATGACTAGGATTTTCTTCTATCTTCTTCAAGAGGTTCCTCATAAATGCATAGTAAGAAAAAAAACTGCTTTATAACATAATAAATATGAATGAAATTTTTCTAAAGTAAATATAATTGAAAAAAACTCCTTCTCTACGGTTGTATAGTTTGATTGATAGGAATTCATTGTCCTTAAATCAAATAAAATCATATATGAATTTCCCTCCACCCTATGATATAACATATCTACAACTACAAAGTTTGAATCATTACACATAAGCTCAAATGGAAGGTCCCACCATGAGGATGTATGATTGGTGGAGTGGTTAGATTCTTCTTTAGCTCATCAAATGACACACTTTATGAATCATAAACACTGTAGTGAATGTATTTTTGGAACAATCGAGATAAGGGTAGATAAATCTGAAAAAATTATCTGATGAAGTGTTGATAAAATCAAGAATTCCCTATGAATGATCTAATTTCATGCAGACATGAAGGATATAGAAATTATGAAATAATATATACCATAGATATATCAAAAACTTTTCCATTTTTTGAAACTACAGGACCTAATACAATTTCATTATCTACCATAAAATGACACATTTTAATGTTTAAAACCAGATTCTTCTTAGTAGAATGATTCAACACCTTTACCAATCTAATGAAACATTCATCAAACGAGGATCAATACACTGAAAAATGATCCATAAATACCTCCATGATGGTCTCAATGAAAATTGTTAAAAACAACAATCACCATACATCTCTAGAAGGTCCCTAGGGTATTGTAATATCAAAATGGCATCATTCGGTATGAAAATGTACAGAACAGGAAGGTGAATGTTATTATCTCATAATCCACCAGAGCTATATGATCCTGAAAATAACCATAAAATACATTCGAGAAACAATAGTGTATCTTACCAGCTATAATTTCAAACATTTTATAAATAAATGGGAGGGGGAATGGTCCTTGCGATTGGATTTATTTAGATTCTGATAATCAATAAAAACACACCAAATGGTTTACACTCTCATTGAAACTAACTACCCTCTCTCATTTATAAAAATAGTAACACCATTTTTCTTAAGATCCACATAAATATGACTCACCAACTAGGAGTCTGAAATGGAATAACTTAATCTTACCTCAGACAATTTTTCAACATCTTTTTTAACAACTTTCAAAAATTTGGATTCAGTCTTCTTTGTGTATTCCTAACTGGTTCATCCCCATATTCTCAAATAATCCTATCCATGAAAATGGAGGGGATAATACCTAATATTACATTAATGTTCCACATTATTTTAACAATGTTATCCCTAAAATGATTAAAACGTTTGTATAAATGTTTAAAATTGATATTGTTAGAAATTATAATTTGTAATATCTCACCACTCAAGAAGCATAAGTATTCAAGTTCTGGTGTTATGGGTTTGAGTTCTAATGAACTAGGGTGTAGTATGGATGTATAATTTGAAGGAACTAAAATATGTGCATAATCAAAATCAGTATCGGAATATAAATCCTCAAAATTGTAGAATAATACATCATATCCATCAATGTACTCAATATCCAAGTCATAATCAGAGTGAACATGATCAAAATAAGAATATCAATCCACATTGAAATAAAATCCAAGATAGGGTTTTTAATTAGAAATAGGTGTGGAGGTTATCTTAGAAATCAAACTAGAACCTATTATAATAATATATTTAAGAGTATAATAGTAAAAATGTATGACAATTTTACTTAGTGGTACAAAAAGGTAGATAAAAAAGCATAATAGTACTCTAAGCAGTACTTCATGGAGTTAATAACATTAAATATCACTACTTCATATACAAAATCTATAGAAAGTGTACCAAAATGGAAATTTATGATCATTTTTTTAGTTTAGAGAAAGGGACTACCTATGATAATGGCATAAATATAATTTACCTGATCATCCTGCATGTTAAGAACATAGAAATCTGCAGGAAAGATCATGTCTCTTACCTGAACAAATACATACTTAAGGAAAGTCAATGGATATTCTATAGCTCTATTCCCCAATTGAACTAATACTCTCATTGGCTTCAACTCAACAAACTGTAATGAAGAGAATATAGAGTGAGACATCACATTTATGAAAGATCCCAAATTATATAAAGCCATAGAAATGTGAAACTCCCCTATGGTGCATGGGATCGTGAGCGTCTCAAGAACTTTTCACTTTTTTTTTGGAATTTCTTGAGTTAGTGAAATGATTACAGATAGATTAATTTTAAGACTGATCTTATCATTTCCCTTAATCCCTCATTAATTGTTATAAAAGTCTTTTAAGAATTGGGTATACCATGGGATATTCATAATGGGTTTTAGTTGAGGGATTTTGATCTCAACATTATTTAATGTATCCAAGACCAATTTTTTACATTAACTCTTAAAATATCTTTTTGGTTTGAAAATAATATTTAGAAAGGAATGGGATTTATGAGGAATATAATCAATATTTTTTTAACCATTGTCTTTTGTCATTAGGTTCTCATCAATTTTTATTGATTGGGGATTCTTCATAGTTTAGGTGAATCCTAGTGGAATTGTAGGTGTATTTGTATTAGTCATTTCCCTCCCAATTCTCAAAGATATGGAATTAATATTACTAGTGGTATTTGGAGTAGGTTTTTAAAAAATATTAGTTAATTTATTACTTACCAATTCAATGAGGGGGTGTCAATTTGGCTCATTGGTGTAATTAACTCCCTCAAAATTGAACCTTGACTATTCAACTAATTATTTTAAATAATAACAATTTGATTCAAAAGCTCATTAGTATAAGAATATTTTTTGGTATATAATTCCATTATTGTTGATTTATTGATGCTTGAGCTTGAAATCTCCATTCTAGTTTATTTATACCATGTTGGTAAGGCAGAGGCTGCTAGAAATTTTGTTGAAAAGGGGACCTTTGTTTTTTCTCTAGAGACAAACCTCATGTCTGATTGATCCTTCCACCCTTGATTATACGTTAGAGAAAGGGAACCATAGTTATTCTAGGGATGTGGTTGTTATTTAAGCTAATATGGTCTCATAGGAAATATGGTTGTACAATCTTCAGTTTCATGTAGTTAAGAGAAACAATCTATTGTATGGTCTATTTTAGTGATAATTACACAAGGCCTTGTTGGAGTGGGTTGAGATGTCTCTGTATCCGAAGCAATATGTCTCACCAAAGTGGACAATTATTCTAAATTGGTACCAATTAAATCATTTTCATGATAATTTGAACTTACCTGTTTCATTCTTTTTAACATGTGGTTTACCTCGAGCGCCAAATTATTAAAAATTGTTTTCCATATTTTCTATTAATTAATGTGAAACTACTGGTGTTTTGTCAACTAATACAACTCTATCCATGAAATCCACCATAATACACTCTATAGGCATGAGGACATCATAGAATTATTGGATGAGGAGTTTCTCACTAATTTGCAAATGTACGAAGCTTGTAAAAAACTTATTGAATCACTCCCATTACTCATAAATTGACTCCCCTTATGCCTTCTTAGTCCCGGATATCTCATTTCTAATGGAATTTCTCTTTAATGATGTAAAAAAACTCAATAATAAAATATTTTTCTAATAATTAAAATAGGTTACATATTCGGATTGTATGTTATACATCAAATCCTTCTCAATTCAATCGAGAGAAATGGTAATGTTCTTAGTTTGATTTAATCTTCAGAAAAAATTATTGTTTTCATTATTGAACATACCACATTTAATACATTATAGTTATTATTTCGTTCCTCACCAGATAAGCCATGAAATTTATAGAGAATGTTAATTAACCCATATTTTAGTTCAAAATCAGATTTGAGAGTGGGAAATACAATGAATGTAGGTTGATAGTTAATATCAGGTGAAACTAACACTATAATGGTTCAATTGAGTCCATTTTCAATATTTTTACCCATTGGTTCTAGTTTAATATTTTCTTTAGATGATCTTCCTATATCAATGTTTCTAGAATTGAATAATTCTCCAAATGGTTGAATGTTGACACTTCATGTAGACTGAGACTGCCTGATTTGATCCCTAATACTGCATTCAATCATAGGGTCAAGATCTAAGAGGTCATTGGAATTATATACTATTAGAAATCAATGAAAAAGAAAACTTTAATGGAGAAAAATGAAGCATAATAACAATAAAATACATTTGGGGAATGGTCTAAAAAAAGAATAAAAGAAAAAGAAAAAATGAAAATTCAAGAAAGGGAAAAGAAGAAATAAAGTAGAGAATAAAATAATTAATTGTAAAATAAAAGAAATAAATATAATTGGTTGAAAATATTAATTTACCCTAGAAATTTAACCAATTTTAAAGGAACTATCATGGGTGCTCTCAAATTATTTGTGGTTTTTTGGGGAGTTAGTTTCATCAAAGTGGTTGATAATGGTCATCTCTCAAAAAGGTAGTAATTAAAAAAACACACTAAAGGTAATATAAAAATAAATATAAAATAAATACCCAATATAGAATAATGGGGGTTATTTTTATAAATTAATAATAAGAAATATTCTAGAATAATATTTTATTTTTTGTTTTTTTTGAAATGAAATTTGAATAATAAAACAAAACAAGAAGATTTTTTATTTAAATTATTTTTAAAGGCATAATTAAAATAACTATACCTCTACAATTACTTATTAAACATTATAATTTAAATTTATATCCACATAATTATGATTCCCAGATTTTTTAACCCACAAACCCTATTAGAAATAACTAAACTACAAAGATGAAATGAATTAAACTCTAGGCTTAAATCGGAACATGCAATTGTAGAACCATGCATTGATTGATGTTCCAAGGATAGATTATATTAAATGGTAAATTATAGAACATATAAATTCTATAAATAATGATAAATTTATAATTTTTATTATTTTTGAAATATAGAAATTGATCCCATATTTTTTGGCTTCACTGATTTGTATCACGATCTCTGAATTCACATATCACTCAACTTCTTGTGTTTTGTGTTAATTGTTCAATTTCAGGGTTAGATTATTCTAACATAAAAACTAAATTAACAGATCATTTTATGTGAATTAAATCACCTAAATTATTCAAAATATATAAATGTTTTTGGTAATAGTTATATTGATTACTAGAAATACTACTCTTCCATGGGTGGTGTAGTCATCGTAGAAACATTTTTCATTTTGAAAAGGTTGTGGAAAGGGTATAACCCAATAAAATTTCTACTCAAAATTATAGTTCAAAGAGTATAATTAGAAAATTATGATATAGAATAAAATAGAGGAAATAAAAGAGTAATTAATAAGTTTATTTCAAGAACAAAATCATTACCAAGTGAAGAAGAAGAACAAGGATTAGAAGAAGGGATATATGATTGAAGAGCCCTCCAATTTAATATTCTTGGAGAATTGGTGTGAAACCAATTATTCTATAACCTAAATATCATAATTCACTTCCAAATCGATAAAAATGTTAAAAATTCCTAATTTTTTAGTGTAGGGGATGCTAGGTTTACAGGTGTCTTCAAGTGTGAATGGAAAAAACATCGAAATATTTTAAGCCAAATTGAACCGATTGTTTGACCTCTAAAACATGCAAACCATATATTTTTACGAAAAAATAATATGTGGTAAATTGGGTTATAGATATTATATTAAAATTTGGACCCAATATAATTACATATGAAGAATTTATGTCCCAAATATAAATTTGTTTTCCAATCCAGAGAGTCCATCCAAACATTAATTCATGGCACTTTTACTCCAATAAAATGCACGATTTAGCTCGGATGTCCTAAATTAAAGTTTAATAACATTGATTTAAGAAAATAGTTAAAAATTATATGTTTTAATAATACGTATAAAAGTTTTTATGGCCATAGTACTATAGTGAACATTATATAAAAAAAACTGGAAGTTTCAACAAATTTTAAAACAAATGATCAAATCCAAAATGGGATTTAAATAAACTTTTTTTGACACAATGTGAGGAAATTTTTTCATTTATTATCAATAAAATATTCAATAAATTTTTTTTTATCAAGAACCATCCATGTACACTAGGGACAACTACAATGAGGATAACTATTCTAATGCATCATCCAACAATTGAAAAAATAACTTTACTAAGAGCATCATCCACTGTGTTTCCTTTCAGAGAAGTAAAAAAAATATAAAATTCATATTTCTATTGGAACTATATAAATAAACTATTTATAAATTTAATATCATTCTTGGATAAGATATATTTTTTAATCATAAGGTCAATGTGAATGATAAACCATTCACCCATCAGGTAGTGTTGCCACATCTTTACTGCGAAGTCTATTGCTGCTAACTCAAGACCACATGTCATGTAGTTCTTCTCATTTGGACTAAAAATAAATTAAACATAGGAAATTAATGGTTTCCTCTTAATCAAAAATTAAACATGTATGGTCCCTGATGCATTATACAGTTCAATGAACCTGGCACACTCCTCTAGAAATCTACGTTTGGGAGCGCTCATCTACATCTGGTTCATCTCTTGGAGGAAGTACTATAACCTTTCCATACACATGAAATAATACCCATTCTAGTTCTAAGATTTCAAGGGTTCTTCCACTCTAGATAAATCTGGTACAAACATTTGATAGGCCCCTTTAAACACAAGAAAACTTCACACCTCGGTAACACTCATGGGTGGGTCCTATAAAGCATTGCCTCAACCTTTACAGATTCCGCTACAACTACTACCTATGAGATAATATGTCATAGAAAGTGGATGAATCAACTAAAAAAATTAACACTTAAATAGATTTTAATAAATATAGGGTTCTCCGAGTGTGTCTAGGACCATCATCATGTGTCTCACGTACTCCTTCTAGAACATTTTATACATTGGGAAGTCATTGATGAAGACCACCATGAACCGGTCTAAGGCTGAAAGATATGGTTCATGAGTCCCATGAACACTACTGGGGTGTTTTTCTTATTGAATGTAATCACCATGTACACATAGTAAATATAGCTTCATCTAAATGCCATCTTCAGTATATCCTCATCCCGTACACAGAGCTAGGGATATCCTAATGTGAGGTCAATTTTTGAGAACAACTATTCCCCTCTCAGCTGATCAATGATTTTGTCAATTCTTGATAGTAGATACTATTTTTCATGGTAACCTGATTCCAGTGTCCATAATCCACACATAATCTCATATTCCCATCTACTTTCTTGGAGAACAACATGGGGGCTTCCTAGAGGGAACGACTTGGTGTCACAAACCCCTTATACTAAAAGTCCTCCAAATGCACCATTATATCTTAAATATCTACTAAATCCATCCAATACAATGGTGTGTATATTGATAAAATCCCAAGATAAAATTAATTTCCCAATTCCAACTCTTCGTGGGGAATTAGACCTGGTACATCCTAATGAAAGTCGTTCTCATACACTTGTACTAATGTAGGAAACTGATTTTCCAATTCATCCACTGCTCCAATAGTCTTGCTATCCAATAGTTGAGAAATAATCTACACTCTTATTTGTTTAATTACATATTTCTCTATAATGGTTTATTTATCACCCAAAAAGGAATTCCTGATTCCTTCATTGCTGACACACCACATCAACCACCTAAAACAGTCAATCTGGGTATGAACTGTGGATAGCCAGTCCATGACTAAGATGATGTCATAAGGCATAATTGTTTCTAAAAATAGATTTCGTATAAAACTCTTACCTAGAATAATTAGATTGAACTTCTATAACAAGTGTGAAATCAATGATTCCCCACCAATCTAAATATCCAACCATAAGGGTCGATTCAATATCTCAACAGGAAAATCTATAACTTGAACTACATAAGTGGTAAGGAAGGAATGAATCACCTCCATTCCTATCAATACTATAGCTAATATATAAAGAACACAAATCATACCAAGTATAATTAATGTATCCTTAGGGTCTGAGGCTCTATAGCTTGTAGTTATCCTCATCCCTTTCCACCATCTCCCTAATCCTAGTTTGGAACACCTGAGTGTGGTTGTGGTAATAGGTCTAACCTCTAACCACCACTTTTTTCCCTTCTAGCCCCTATGACCCATCCACCGCCCTACACAACACCCTTATCCTACCTCTACCTCTAGGTCTATTGTCCCATTACCATCTCATTATCATATTAATTATGGGATATACAATCATAAGCATGATTTCCTTGACCATCAAAGGAGAAACATAACCTCTATTTTGGATTATTTGAGCCACTCTAGGAGCCTGACACCACTATATTTATATCATGGGATCGCCAGCTAAAGTTTCTAGTAAGCTTAGTTACCTATTACTTCAATCACATATCTGTTGTTGAGCTCTCAGCTATAGGGAACCCACTACTACCACCCACTATCAATGCCTACTCTTCTAGAAAGCTCTTCACCACTAAGGCCCACTCAAGCACACCAACATATGTGGGAATGAAAAGTAATATCACTGTGTAGAGACCCGTATCTTGACGTACATGGACATTACATTACTTTTGCGGAATACTTAGTACATAACAAAAAACACACACACAAGGATCGTAATAGTTTAGTGTATTTGGAAACTCGGAACGTAATCTTCTAATCGTGGTGAAAGATCTTCAATATCTCCAATAAAGATCTTCCCTTTTTTACCTAAAACCTTTCTTTATATCCTGGGGAAAACAAAACATAAAAGGGTGAGCTCAAATGCTTAGTAATGGTAAACAAAAGAAAAATCAATCACATCATATTAATAAGAACATAACTTTTGGAAATATTAACCTGCAAAAGAGAGCATAATTTCATAACATGGGATAAATCATAGTAGTGAAATGAAATCCCAATAAGAATAACATAAAACATGAAACTTTTTGGCATACACACATAATCATAGAGAATCATTTCTTGTTAGTCATGACTCATTTCCAAGACTATCTTAGTGGACAAAGTCCCTTTCTGAATCGAGTCACCCTCGTTTCAGTCTTGTTTCACTAAACCGGTATAACATACCATTCCAGCCATATCTATCTCATGCGATATGAAATCTTTACCCAATTCATTGGAGGGAGATATAGGTCCCACCCATCTCATAATGATACCATTCTTATGTGTGCCACAAAATCATAAATCATACATCATTGCATAACCCATGTAATAAAAATGGGATTCTTAAACAACATGACATCATAAAACAATTCATATAAGATAAAAGAATTCATAAAAATATTTCCATCACAACATAATCAAATCCATGTAATAATAGGGATAGAAACAGAACCCTTTATTATCTTAGATGGAAAATAATTTTGATAAAACACTTGAAATCCATTCTTGAGGAAAATATCCTTTCTACTTCAAAAACATTTTCCTTTCTTAACGTGTCTTAAAATTTAAAACTAAAAGAAGTTGATTAAAAATAAACTTGAAAACTTGTAAATTAAGCTTCTTGGAAATAATTTTTTAAAAATTCATTCATGTCGTATAAGTTAAAAAAAACATTCTTCTCGTACTTTTGTCGGAAAAGTCAAAAAAGTACCTCGTACAAAAAACGACAAAAGATTCCTTTCATATCTTTTACTAAAAACTCACTGAAGGGTAAAATTGGATTTAAAAAACTGTAGGTGGATGGAAATAATATTACATATTGAGGAAATATGGATGTGGATGATAAAATACACCCCAGTAAATACTAAAGTATAAAAAATATCGGATAAAAATGAGATTGTGATATTTCCCTTACCTTAGGTCTGATTTGCTTTGTACGTGTCTGAAGCTCCTATATAATGGTTTAAATAATGTTATTGACTTATTCTAGAATCATAAATATTGATATGATATCATATATGGTTATATTCTTAGCTTCTTGTTAGTAATATTTCATTGTTACTTGTTACTCGGGTCCTTATTTCCTTTTGTTCTTATGCGTGTTTTGCCGAATAAATTCTTATTCTTCTTTTAAAGTTATAGATACCTTATATCCAGAATGGTATTAGTGTAACATATATCATATTTATTCATTCAATTCATTTATATAATTACTATGTAATGATGATCATGTAGAACAAGTCGCATCACATCGTGGAGACGGTATTCCGTACGTACGCACGAGTGATGATATCGTTCCTATGATCGTGGAATTGTATTTGATTATATATATATATTATTTCAGTATAAATATTAAATTATAATAATCATAAATAGTTTCTCATTACACCATTATACCCATCCTTGTAAGGTGATGGTGGAAAATAGATTACACCACGGCGTGGAGACGGTATTCCGTACGTACGCAAGCGCGGTGATTTCCTTTCTCTGTAGGATGGATAGAAGGTTAATTAGAGTTGTTTCATATTTATAATAACATATCAGTATATAAGAAATACTTATGTTATTACTTTATCATGAAACAACTAAAGAAGAAGAAGTTGAAGAACAAAGAAATTGAAATGACCGGTAATGGATATTACCTCTTCTTTGGAACACCTCTTTGAATCCTCCACTTAGGGAACTAATATTGGTCTTTTAAGAAGAGAAGGACCTCTAGGATTTTTCTAGGGAAGTGGAGAAGGGATTTTGGCAGGGGTTGGCCGAGCTTGAGTGCTCAAATTGGTGTGAGGAGGAGGGGGAGGAGGTGCCCTTTTATAAGGGAGGAGAGGGGCACTTTAGGGATATCTCAAAATATTATTTTATATTAAAGTCAAAATCGGTTTATAATGGTTCCAAAGGGTCTTATTTCGAAATTAAAGTGGGGATGGGTCGAAATCATATCATCCAATAGGATTTAGACATGTTTAGGGTATTATTTTAACCTTATCAATTAGATTTAACTCTAAGTTAAATAATTTAACTTTTACCGTGTCTTTTTGTTTTCTTTAACTATATGGTTAATACACTTACTATAACATGCCAAACGAACCCCAAATTGTAATTATTAAAACATATATCATTATCTAAGTCATTTGGCCGAACCTTAGATTTTTAGGAATAAAATAACAATTAGTAATATAATATTTGATTTAACAACTATTTTGTGTCAATTTTGACACTATTTGATATATGATTTTTGTGAAAGTCATAACAGAATTATATGTTCGAACCAAGTTGATTAAATCAACACTAATATATCATAGTAACCTATATAATTAGTGTAATTCATAAAAAGTCTCAAATTACATTTCTTTTGGTGTTTATAACATCTATTATGTCAATATTTCATTAATAATATAATTACTGCATCATCATTGTGTCATAAATAAATTAAATTATTTAATGTCTAAAAATTACAAATAAACTACCATTATATAGGAAATATTTTTAGCTTTCTAATTAATATTTATAGGCGAATTTATCTTATGTATAACCCCATATTAAAAATTATTTACTTATTAAACTTGGATTTTAACTATTTTAACCCTTCTTTAAATAAATTAATAATAAATGTCCTAATCTAACCCAAGTGGGCCTAAATGATAATATTTTACACTTAAGGTTGTTTTTGGTCGAGATACACTTGTCCAATAGGATTAGGACATGTGTTAGGGTAATATTAATATCATTTTTACCCTTAATTACCCTATTTATTTTTAACCGTGGTAAAAAAAAGTAAAAAGTTACTATTCACCAAAAATTATTTTCATCTCATTGAACCACATTTTACTTACTGACATCAACCGTGTCTCTCGGATTTTTGAAATTCCATTCACAGAAGTGGTAAAATTAAGTTTTATGAAAAATTCAGTTTTTTAACTACCACTTAGTAGTTTCACTATTCATCAAAAATTGATGTTTTTCAGAAAAATGCCAAAATTTCATCCTAAGCTATATTTCATATTCCAAATTCAAAAATGAAGTCTATTTTACCAAATTCATAACATAGAAGTTTCATTAATTAATTTTATAATTAAATCCCGCTGTTAAAACAAATAGCGTGTTTTTAAGAAACAATATCTATCAAAAGATTGACACTTGATTATGTCTGGTTTAAATGTGAAATTACATTCAATGACCAACATTGTATTAAATTGTAAAAATATATTCTAAATATACATTAAAACCACTCAAATTAATAATTTATCACTATTATTTATTTCGATTGAAAAAGTTGTTTTTAACTGAAATTTAGTAATTTTCACTATTCATCAGAAAATGAAAGTTATCCGAAAAGTACCAAAATTTCACCCTAAGCTAATTTTGATATTACGAATCCAAAGATAAAGTCCATTTTGAAAAATAAAATTTACAAAATTTTAAAAAGTGGTTATTACTATTCATAACGGCTAGTTTTAATAATATTTTAATAGCATATCGTTGTTTAGTGAAACTCGGTATTGCGTACTACACACGCTATTGAGGAAGGTCGCGATTGCTTGTAATACAAGGAAAGTCAAGGATGCGTGTTGTGCAAGCTCCTTTTGGTGTAGCATACAACACAATACATTAGTGAAATTAAAAAGAATATTTTTCATAAAATCTTGGGTTGTTACATTCTACCCCCCTTAAAATGAATTTCGCCCTCGAAATTCGTCTGGGTTATAAATGGTTTACTACTTGAAAGTTTTTTTTTAATAGAAACCCACATCATAAAAACGATTACCAAAACCAATCTTTAAAAACAAAAGTATGAAACTTAACAGTTACCCAAATAAACTAATCACTGGGTTTCCACATAGGTGAAAATATGGATATGGAAGAGAAATCTAACCATCATGTTCTGATGGGGAGTGGTAGAGAACATGGCTATGAAATAGCCAACAATCACAAAGCCATAGATTTGTTACAATATAAGGTACCATCTGATTTATCAGATATAAGAGCACTAGGACAACATTTTTGGTTTTCAAGATCATTTCCCTAAAGTTAAAGAATTTGAATTAGAATAAATACTTACTTTATTTTGGTACAATCTCACTGTTGTTCGTGACTTTAACAATTTCCACTTCATCTCTTAAATAAATGAAGTTGAATTTGTTATTCGTGAAGTGTTAGAAGATCATGTGATAGAATGACGGGTCATTCCATCTGTCTCAAACGGTTAGCAAAATTTATATACATAAGTCGATCTATAGTGGGATTAATCATATATGGTTCCTAAAATGGGATTATACTTCATATATCATACTTCTTAATATAATAAAACAAGTTTCTACTAAACAGGGACTTCCTGTAGGTCAGTGGTAGGCGATAAAGGCCAGTCGCACTTCGGTTGTGGGTTCGATTCCCATAGCCTTGTCCGAAGCGATGGGCTGTCGCCCGTCCTGCAGGTTGTCCTTTTTTTAAAACTACAATACTATAACATCACATAAACAATATCAAAAAAAGTTCTATACTTAAACAATACTAACTTATGGTTAACATAATCCATTACAATCATTAGGCTTATCTAAAATACTTCGGTCCAAGCTCATAGTATAAAGACAATGATTACTTGAAATGTCACCAACCAAGCATGTGAATACCATCATTTATCCCCCATATATCTTGTTGGTCACATTCCAATCATGTGAATACCTTAATGATGTATTCTCTTGAAAAAAAAGAATACCCATTAAACCTTAGTGAAAACATGAATGCTATCAAAAGTTAACTCTTTCCACATACCAAAATCCAAAAATTCTATATACTCAAACCATGATATAACCTTCTCCTTATATCAGTCATGAGCTCATGAATACTATCAAACATTTAATTTTCTCCTTATCCCTTCATTATACGCATATCATCTACATTCCAAAAATATCTGAATAACCTTCCATGGATACTGGTAACATTAATCATACACTTTCAAAACTCAAGGAATGACAATAGTGTAACAATCCTTAGATGTCTCGTTATTCCAACATTACACATGATAAACATGTAATCATTCCACTACATTCTTAAACCATTGTCCAAGATTCAACAATTCTTTCATCTCACATATCATTTGTAGTCTCTTCATCATCATCAACATAAATAATTTCCATACGACCATACTTATTCTCTTCATGAGACTTTCCCTTAGGGCATTGGTTTGCATAATACCCGTACATTCCACATTTAAAACATTTAACTAGTGTTGATGTCATAGCAATACCATTATCCTCATCCCTCGTGTTAACTGAACCTTTTCCTTTGCACTTACTGGCTTTGTGTCCTTCTTTTCCACACCCAAAGCATCTTCCAGTTCCTTTGAAACATTCTCCTTTATGCCTCTTCCCACATGAATTACATAGGGGAAATTGAACATTCTTTCCTCTATGATCATCATGAAACTCCATCTTTCTCTTATTAGCCGAGTCAGGAAACTTACCAAATTTTACTTTATTGATCATATTATGAGATTGCTGATTTGGCATAATAATTATGTTTGGACTTCCAAATCCCATTTCATTATGAAGAATATCATTCCATTGTCCATCATATCCTCCATTATCGTGAATCATCTTGTTTCCAGCCATTTTCTAAAACCCAAAAATAATAGTGTGAGAGGAAAAAATCATGCTAGGGAAAAAAAAATAAAGGGGAAGTACCTTCAATATCTAACATCTTCGGTTTAATTCTATGATCGTTAGCGTAATTCTAGTACTATAACCTATACATATACTTAACCTTAGGGACATCCCTAGACATACCTTAGAAATATCTCTAGGGATCTCACTAATGTTTTCGCGTCCTAGTTTCCAAAGGTTGACTAAACCTCCCTCTGATACCAACTGTAGAAACCCGTAGCTTGATGTACATGGACATTACATTACATTTGTGGAATACTTAGTACATAACAAAAAAACACACACAAGGATCGTAATAGTGTAGTGTCTTTGGAAACTCGGAACGTAATCTTCTAATCGTGGTGAAAGATATTCAATATCTCCCATAAAGATCTTCACTTTTTTTTACCTAAAACCTTTCTTTATATCCTGGGGAAAAGAAAACATAAAAGGGTGAGCCCAAATGCTCAGTAAGGGTAAACAAAAGAAAAATCAATCACATCATATTAATAAGAACATAACATTTGGAAATCTTAACCTGCAAAAGAGAGCATAATTTCATAACATGGGATAAATCATAGCAGTGAAATGAAATCCCAATAATCATAACATAAAACATGAAAATTTGTGGCATACACACATAATCATAGAGAATCATTTCTTGTTAGTCATGACTCATTGCCAAGACTATCTTAGTGGACAAAGTCCCTTTCTGAATCAAGTCACCCTCGTTTCAGTCCTGTTTCACTGAACCGGTATAACCTACCATTCCAGCCATATCTATCTCATGAGATATGAAATCTTTACCCAATTCATTGGAGGGAGATATAGGTCCAACCCATCTCATAATGATACCATTATTATGTGTGCCACAAAATCATAAATCATACATCATTGCATAACCCATGTAATAAAAATGGGATTCTTAAACAACATGACATCATAAAACAATTCATATAAGATAAAGGAATTCATAAAAATATTTACATCACAACATAATCAAATCCATGTAATAATAGGGATAGAAACAGAACCCTTTATTATCTTAGATGGAAAATAATTTTGATAAAACACTTGAAATCCATTCTTGAGGAAAATATCCTTTCTACTTCAAAAACATTTTCCTTTATTAACGTGTCATACAATTTAAAACTAAAATAAGTTGATTAAAAATAAACTTGAAAACTTGTAAAGGAAGCTTCTTGGAAATAATTTTTTAAAAATCCATTCATGTCGTATAAGTTAAAAAAACATTCTTCTCGTACTTTTGTCGGAAAACTCAAAAAAGTACCTCGTACGAAAAACGACAAAAGATTCCTTTCATATCTTTTACTAAAAACTCACCGAAGGGTAAAATTGGATTTAAAAAACTGTATGTGGATGGAAATAATATTAAATATTGAGGAAATATGGATTTGGATGATAAAATACACCCCAGTAAATACTAAAGTATAAACAATCTCGGATAAAAATGAGATTGTGATATTTCCCTTACCTTTGGTCCGATTTGCATTGTACATGACTAAAGCTCCTGTATAATGGTTTAGATAATGTTATTGACTTATTCCAGAATCATATATATTGATATGATATCATATATGGTTATATTCTTAGCTTCTTGTTAGTAATATTTCATTGGTACTTGTTACTCGGGTCCTTATTGCCTTTTGTTCTTATGCGTGTTTTGCCGAATAAATTCTTATTCTTATTTTAAAGTTATAGATACCTTATATCCAGAATGGTATTAGTGTAACATATATCATATTTATTCATTCAATTCATTTATATAATTACTATGTAATGATGATCATGTAGAACAAGTCGCATCACATCGTGGAGACGGTATTCCGTACGTACGCACGAGTGATGATATCGTTCCTATGATCGTGGAATTGTATTTGAGTATATATATATTATTTCAGTATAAATATTAAATTATAATAATCATAAATAGTTTCTCATTACACCATTATACCCATCCTTTTAAGGTGATGGTGGAAAATAGATTACACCACGGCGTGGAGACGGTATTCCGTACATACGCACGCGCGGTGATTTCCTTTCTCCATAGGATGGATAGAAGGTTAATTAGAGTTGTTTAATATTTATAATAACATATCAGTATATAAGAAATACTGATGTTATTACTTTATCATGAAACAACTAAAGAAGAAGAAGTTGAAGAACAAAGAAATTGAAAAGATCGGTAATGGATATTGCCTCTTCTTTGGAACACCTCTTTGAATCCTCCACTCAGGGAACTAAGATTGGTCTTTGAAGAAGAGAAGGACCTCTAGGATTTTTCTAGGGAAGTGGAGAAGAGATTTTGGCAGGGTTTGGCCGAGCTTGAGTGCTCAAATTGGTGTGAGGAGGAGGGGGAGGAGGTGCCCTTTTATAAGGGAGGAGAGGGGCACTTTAGGGATATCTCAAAATATTATTTTATATTAAAGTCAAAATCGGTTTATAATGGTTCCAAAGGGTATTATTTCGAATCTAAAGTGGGGATGGGTCGAAACCCTATCATCCAATATGATTTAGACAAGTTTAGGGTATTATTTTAACCTTATCAATTAGAGTTAACTCTAAGTTAAATAATGTAACTTTTACCGTGTCTTTTTGTTTTCTTTCACTATATGGTTAATACACTTACTATAACATGCCAAACGAACCCCAAATTGTATATTATTAATACATATATTCGTATCTAAGCCATTTGGCCGAACCTTAGATTTTTAGGAATAAATTAACAATTAGTAATATAATATTTGATTTAAAAACTATTTTGTGTCAATTTTGACACTATTTGATATATGATTTTTGTGAAAGTCATAACAGAATTATATGTTCGAACCAAGTTGATTAAATCAACACTAATATATCATAGTAACCTAGAAAATTAGTGTAATTCATAAAAACTCTCAAATTACATTTATTTAGGTGTTTATAACATCAATTATGTCAATATTTCATTAATAAGATAATTACTGCATCATCATTGTGTCATAAATAAATTAAATTATTTAATGTTTGAAAATTACAAATAAAATACCATTATATAGGAAATCGTTTTAGCTTTATAATGAATATTTATAGTCGAATTTATCTTATGTATAACCCCATATTAAATATTATTTACTTATTAAACATTGATTTTAACTATTTTAACCCTTCTTTAAATAAATTAATAATAAATGTCCTAATCTAACCCAAGTGGGCATAAATGATTATATTTTACACTTAAGGTTGTTTTTGGTCGAGATACACTTGTCTAATAGGATTAGGACATGTGTTAGGGTAATATTAATATCATTTTTACCCTTATTTACCCTATTTATTTTTAACCGTGGTAAAAAAAAGTAAAAAGTTACTATTCACCAAAAATTATTTTCATCTCATTGAACCACATTTTACTTACTGACATCAACCGAGTCTCTCGGATTTTTGAAATTCCATTCACAGAAGCGGTAAAATTAAGTTTTATGAAAAAATCAGTTTTTTAACTACCACTGAGTAGTTTCACTATTCATCAAAAATTGATGTTTTTCAGAAAAATGCCAAAATTTCATCCTAAGCTATATTTCATATTCCGAATTCAAAAATGAAGTATATTTTACCAAATTCATAACATAGAAGTTGCATTAATTAATTTTATATTTAAATCCCGTTGTTAAAAGAAATAGCGTGTTTTTAAGAAACAATATCTATCAAAAGATTGACACTTGATTATGTCTGGTTTAAATGTGAAATTAAATTCAATGACCACCATTGTATTAAATTGTAAAAATATATTCTAAATATACTTTAAAACCACTAATATTATTAATTTATCACTATTAATTATTTCGATTGAAAAAGTTGTTTTTAACTAAAATTTAGTAATTTTCATTATTCATCGGAAAATGAAAGTTATCCAAAAAGTACCAAAATTTCACCCTAAGCTAATTTTGATATTACGAATCCAAAGATAAAGTCCATTTTGAAAAATAAAATTTACAAAATTTCAAAAATTGGTTATTACTATTCATAACGGCTAGTTTTAATAATATTTTAATAGCATATCGTTGTTAAGTGAAACTCGGTATTGCGTACTACACACGCTATTGAGGAAGGTCGCGATTGAATGTAATACAAGGCAAGTCAAGGATGTGTGTTGTGCAAGCTCCTTTTGGTGTAGCGTACAACACAAGACATTAGTGAAATTAAAAAGAATATTTTTCATAAAATCTTGGGCTGTTACACACTGAATCCATGATGTCCCAGTGTAATACCTACTCAAAGTTATGTGCTTCAGAGAAACGATACCAAACCAAATTAGTGGATTAATAAGATAGATCGATAAACCTCATCGAATACTCCACCATAGTCAGAGTTCCCAACAAGAGATGCAAAATCTCCTATATGATCACTGATCGCAACATGGTTGAATAGACGTACTACCTGAAGATACACTCAAATAATGTATAGGATAGAGTGGTCTTGTAATGTTATTAAGTCACCAAGATCCACCATCACCTAGTATATCCCTTATGAATACTTTCCTCAAGGACCAACATCTTATCAACATGCATCATCAGAAGGAAGAAAATTTGAGTTACTGCCTCTAGCCAATCATCAACAACTTGTGGGTGTAGCTCACCCAAAAAACTAGGTAGTTTCATTCTATGAATCTTGTGAAACACACTCAAAATACATGTATCTTTAGCTAATACCACAGATTCTAGATGCTTCTCAATGACCGGTGGAATAAATACTAAACCACCCTTATGTTTTATCCCTGGTACAACCCATTTACCGATGCCACTTCACTTGGAAGATCATCCTTGTGACCATGTGGTGGAATCCTAGATGGATGTCTACATGGAGGCCTCCTAATATAAAACAAGATATACCCCGATCAAAAGAGTATATCTGCAGAGATGACACCAAGAAAGACTTGGAAAACAAAACTAATTTAGTTATGATGTGTGTACTAATTATTTTCATACAAATAATGTTTAAATATAATTAGTGGAAATGCAGGTGATTAGAGTCCTATTTTATGGATATATTGGCTACCACACCAACACTAGTCTCCCAAGCCTGAAATTAAATCTGTAAACACTAAAAACTATTTCTAAGAAAAATATCACTGAATCTGGTCCTAAGCTATATTTGACTACTCTGATTCCACTCTATCACGACTCACCCCATAAGGGTCTAACCTGTTTCTACCCCCAATTGACTTTCAATAGGCTATTGAATAGGTACTAGCACCGAGTATGCAGATCCCACAAATGGGGGGCATTAGCCTAAAGCACCTGCACACACACACACACACACATCTCTAATCCCACACAAAACTGAAATGAAAAAAAACTGAAACAATGGATGCATATATATATATGATCCCACAATAGAGTACAACAAAAAATTACTGAAAGTGGAAAATTGGACCAAATACAAACCCAACCAAAAAATATATAGATTCAAAAATAATATAAGGTAGAAGACTAAATTAAAATGAAATCTATCAATAAAAACCTCAGTTTTTCAAGATCAAGCTATGCTCCACCCTCTCCATGTCCTCTGAGGACACAATCAAAAGGGCCATAATCTGCATAAGATATGATATGTGTGGGCTATTACCAAGCATGGGTGAGTAAACAAATACCCATTAGGACACCCCAAAAATACTAAACATGAAGAAACAAGTATATCTTGATCAATATAAGATATAATAATTATTAAATAATTGAAACACCTATATATACTCAAGAAATACATCACACTACAAAGCAAACATAAAAAACTTCTAGCCACTGAAATCTACTTAAATAAATACTCATTCTCAAACAATCCACTCCATGAGACATGATATCAACAAATTCACTCTAGAAATATTTCTAAATCATTGGTCCCCACCAAATAAATAATATTCGTCTAAGAAGACCATAATAATCAGATAGAGGTCATGCCCATAATTGTTGGGGTAGACCATGAACCCAAATCTAGATCAACCTACTATATAATTGATTGTATGCCAACAATACCACAAACCCATCTAATACTTATAGATAAATGGTGGATTGATGCCCTTCATAGGTTTGTCATGATGATTCCAAAAAACCCCACCTAGGGATTAAATATGATAGATAACCACACTCCAGTATCATATAGTGACACCAAAACACTATCTAAGACACATCATCTATAGGTGATCACAATCCCATGATGTGGATATAATTTTGCACTATACCCTGAAGGAAATAGACCAAGGGAAAAAATGAACAAATACTAGTTCCAACTAAGAAAACTAAGAGCTAAAAAAACTCTTAAATGGGGTATTTGGTTTGTACTATGGGTACACGATGTGTCCAGTTATCCCAAAGTCAGACCATGTGGTAAGACTACAAACAACATATAAATATATGAATACACTGTGTGTAGAGATCACATGAAACTCTACCCATGTCTCATGAATTTTTCTATGTGCTTTGGCCTTTCCTTGTACCAATATGTGTACATGTCGGAATGTCCATGTACATTGGGCCATGTCTATGTCTGAGTACATAGTGTTCCTCTGGATATGAACTTCCTCCCATGTCTGTGTAATTTCCAACATACACATTGATCCATCATAGAGGGGTGACATTCCATGTGACAGGGGTAACACACTATGTGATCCTTAACGTCATCCAAAAACCCTAACCAATGCTAATAGAGCCCCTCATGACCTGTAATCTTAACTTATGTGCCAAGTTTTTCTGGATATTCTAGATTCGATGTTTTCATATCCATTCAACCTTGGGTTCCATTTCTACCTCATTTTAAGCAGGAAATAACTCCCTAGATTATGGATCTGGGAAAACTGATCAATATCATCACTTTCTCATTGAAATCCATCCTTTGGAATATATCGGGAACATACCACCGACTTGTTAATTGTCTCATAGATCCCATTTAGATGAAGAACAATCAATTTGGCATCATTATCCTATGATCCATTCACTATTGGTTTTAATTCTCTAACTATAACTATAATCATGTGTCATACCCATGGTTTCAATCTATTTTTTCGAATAATTTTCGCACAAAAATCAAGAACTGGGTTTTGGTTGAACCATTGGCCAAAGAAATACCAATAATGATGGAATAAATAAATAGGGTATTAATCTATAATCCATAAAACATTGGGAACAAAATAAAACTTTATCTATTTAGACTTGATTAATTGTAATATAATAATATGAGTGAAGAGGAATAAATGAAAATAGATGAATAAGAAATTTAATCAGTTTAAGTCTACCAACAATGCTTATATCAATTTTGTTCATTGAATTGATTTATGTTCATCTAGGATTAAATTACAGGATGATAAATAGTGACTAAAACATCCTACATAGAGTTTGGAATGATTTTTGAGTAAGAAAAATTTTATTTTCATCTTTTATGGGACCCATGAACTTCATTGGTGAAAAAATCATCAATCTGATCCCGATCCACTATCGTTCCCCAAAAAAACTCTCCTCCTATAGTCTCTAGGTCTCCATGATTTATCAACTAACCTTTGGAAAAAAACTATAACCATGTACCTATTGTGTCAAATAGTCACTCTATAAAAATAAATAATATAAAAATAATTTTTTTTTTATTTACACCCATGATGATTTTGTCACAAATGGACCATTTTGAAAAATATGGCATCACGCCGAATGTAAAACCCATGTTCTGAACTCAATGATGCCATAAGATTTCTTATTTCTACCTCCATTTGGAATTTATTAAAATTTATCTAGAAAACTACATGAATGTGATAATTAATATATTTCAAATATTTCAAATATTTATTCTAGGCACACTAGGCGTTATAATAACATGTCGTCTCAGCGCCCAGTCTCCAAAATAATTCATAAAGTATTATAAAATAACACACATATATAAGTCATTACATGATGTTCCATAATCCTCCCCATCACTATGTCTCTAGATAAAACCTTCTGATGAATTTTTTTACCATAAGGATGAGGTCATGGGTTATACAAAACAATATTAAAAACACACAAAAAAAACTCACATGAATCAATGTAACAATAAAATTAGAACTCTATTCTTGATCAAAACAAAAATCACTATTTAATCACAAAAAATAAGATATCTCAACCATCACCATCACCCAATAATAATAATAATAATAATAATGATAATAATAATAATAATAATGTTGTTGTTGTTGTTATTGGGAAAATTATTGTGATGGGTAGTGTGTTGGAAGATAAGAAACCAGAGTTCGAATCTAAGTACAATTGAATTATTGAGTAATTTTAGTGTTACTATAGTATAAAACATATAAAACAATGTGGGTATGTACTATTATAGTCATTGTAGTAGGTATGATAGTAGGAATTAAAATAGCTAATAAATTATTTCAAAAGATTCATTTTCCCCATTTATATGGCATCTGGACAGTAATTGTGAGGCCTTTGGGACGTATTGTATATATATTCAAGGTTCAATTGAATAAAATGGGGGGAAATAGAGTTGGTTCTGGACTTGGGTGGTTGTACTTATAAAATAGGTATATTTATTAGGTTTTTTTGTTTCATGTGTTTATAATCCAACAAAATATATTATTATTATTATTATTATTACTATTAATATTATTATTATTACTACTATTGCAACTGTGGATGCCACTGTTCATACTAATATTAATAACACTACAACATATACTACTATTATATAAATATATATACTTATATATATATTTATTAGTGGAAAACAAATGTTTTCCAGTTGGTGTCGATTTTGAACAAATGAATTGTTCATTTTACTTGTTTGCTTCATAAGTTGAATCAATGAGACTTTAAAATTAATTTAGGGTTATTTAAAGGATTCATAAGACTGTAAGATTATTTTTTTGATGAAAATAAGGTGTGTTTTTAAGTGTAAATGATTATAAATATTTAAATTAATAATAGTTAATTAATAATAATGTTATTCCTTGATATATATTAATATTATTGGAGAATTAATTTCAGCAGAAATTGATTTTTATAAAAATATAATGAGATAGTGTAATTGTATAAATTAAATCAAGAGGATTATTACCTAATTAAGATGAAAATATAAATACTAAGGACAATAAAATTTCAAGTAGATGAGGAATCATTAAATCATTAATGATTTATGTTATGATATTTTATGGTTTTTAAATTAATTATTTATTATTATAAGATGAGTTTTATGTAAGAAAATTTAGTGTATAAAAAGTATTTAAAAATGTTTTCAGAATGAAATAGAATATATTTTAATTTCTAATGTTGTATAATAAAATAATTACCAAATGATATTTGATAATTTTTTATACTATACGAAAAATGAGAGTTAATCACCAACATGATTGTTCTTCTTAAATAAAACATAATTTTATTAATGGGCCTAGGAAAGTGTAAATAAAATTGATTTGTCTTGTTGATATGTGTGTGTGTATGTGTGTTTGTCTTTGTGTGTGTTATTTATTAAAAATACATTTTTATATTCAAAAAATGAATATAAGAAGATTGTATAGAATATTTTATTATGAGAGTCACAAATGAAGAAGAATAAGGGATATATTTAATATAAATTTATATTATTGTAATATATTCCAAAAAATAATTTTTTTAATGAAAACTTAGTGAATTAAATAATTCATTTAATGATATAAAGGAAAGAAGATATGGAAATTATTATTTAAGGTTACATTATTCTTGATTTAGTAATCTTAATAGAATTTGGTGGTGATGTGAGAACGTTGTTTGGAATACTCATATGGATAAAGAAATAGTAATAAAATATGAGTAATTATATTAATATTTCTAATTATGCATTAATTTAAGAATACAAGAAATTAATATTATTATTTATTTGATTTTAATGTATTCATAATGTATTAATTTATGAGGAATGATATGAAGACATAGTGGGTTATTATATTGGATTTTTTTTGAAAAAGTGCCTCAGCTCGGTTGGTAAGGAATCGGAAAGTGCATCCAAGAGACCCAATATCAAATATTGGTGGAGACATATTTCTAGGCTCGTATAGAATTACAGTACCATGCACTATTCGATATTGTAGTATCAAAAAAAATTCTTCTGTTTGGGATTTTGGTCCACCCGATTGGTCCTTAGATCCATCAAGGCCTTCGGGCCAACCAATGCCTTCAACCCAATTGGGATTTTAGGCCACCTCAAGGCCCTAGAGCCACCTCAAGGCCCTCGTTCCACCTTAATTCCTTCGGGACATAATATATAGTGATTATAATGGACGAGGAAGAATCTATGAGGAGAATCCTCCAGATGAGGATTCAGATCAGCCGCATCCACCAGAGTGAAGCTAATGGATTTAGAAGAATGGGAATATAAGGCTATTTCTATCGAGACCTTTCTATGCAAGAATAGGAATCCAAGATGAAAAAAATGTGAAGTTTTAGAGTTGACATCATGATGTAAATGGTGGGGAGGGGTAGTTCCATGTGTTATAGTCTGGATGAATTCCTCTAGGATATTCAGGTTATGTAATGTCACGAAGCCTATGAGCCATGTAAGTGTTACCTTCAACTCTTAAAATATGGAATACATAATTTAGGGAAATTTATATATTACAAATAAAATTTTTATTTATTGGTTATTATAATTAATTTAATTAATTCTCATACTTGATGTGTGATGATATATTTTGGCTGATGTATGTGAATGATGATGGTATACTATTAAGATTATTGTAGTACTCACTATCCATACTGAGTTGGAGTTAAACAATAAATATTGTGCATTTAATATTCTAACCCACTATATTAGGTATTGTCAAATGATAACCTATATTTGTATACCTAACTATTCACCAATATTTTGGGTTAAAGCGTACTGAGGATTCACAGGGTTGATTTAGAAATGATTCATCTAAGTATGTCCACACTTTCTCTCACTGCACTGGGATTTATGTGTATGATGATACACTGAGTATTTAGTTCTACCGTACCCAGTTAAATAGTTTGGGGATATTCATATATTAATTTGTATATTTGGTATGATATTTTTGGGGATATGCATTCCTCCAAAATCAGTAGTACAATATTGGTGGAGATTTGTATTCCCCCTTCATCTTTGGATGGTTCATCTTTGTTTATTTATTGGACAAGAAAATCATATTGTGCTGTTAGTGAATATTATTAATTCTAAGATTTTATCTCCATTTTGTGCCCAAAATATACACATGGAGAGTGTATTTTATAACCTCTAGGAAATAGTGAGAATGAATGGATAGAGTGTTACAATCAGGTTCTCCTCTTCAAATATAGTGTTTAAGATATAGATATTAGTTCTTGGAGGATCTCTAATAGGATATAGTTTACGGGGACCCATTCATATTATTAGACATAGATGAGTGTGTATATTATACATATAAAAATATATATTGTAATTTTTTGAGTGTGATGGAAGTTAGATATGAGTCTCTAAGTAATAATTGATGATAACAATGTCCTAAATAATGATGATGTGTCATGATGTTTTGTATATCTAATTTTTTTATTGATGATTCATGTAAGCATTAGATGTTTATAGTGTCGTATCAGTACTTGAGATAACCATGAATGATATTATTTATCACCCCTTCATGAACAAGCATATAATTTTTACTGTAGTGTTCATGAAAATCAAAAGATGTAAAATGTGGTTGAATATGGAGGCAAGATGTAAATATTGGATTGATAGCTAATAACATGGATATTTCATTACAACAACCACATTTATCTATCATTATTGAGGATTCCATCAGTTCAATATGTGTGAATTTTTAAAAATAATTAAATTTATTATTATTTACTATATTTTGGAGATGATAGTTAAATATTCATGTGTTACATTACCTGGATGTTTATTCAATTATATTATGATGAATGGTGTGCCTGATAGTAGGTAAAAAACATATATTTGGAGTTAATAGATAGAATAATTTCAATTGATACCATAGTACTGATTACATTACACTAAACTATTAGGGGTATATCTAGGTTGTTCATTAATTGGTATTTTGTGACATGAAACATAATGATAGGAAATTACTAACTCTAAAAATGAGTGTGGTATTGATTTAAAAATAACTCATCTATGAAAAATACACTAGAATGTTGTTTTCAAAAAAAGGATCCAATATATTTTATGTATGTTTTGATCTTTGACATGTCAAATTAACCTTATAATTTCTATTTTTGTTACAATCTAAAAATCACAACATTTACATTCAACCACGATCTATCTAAAGCTCAAAAGGACCCATATAAGACATATATTTTTAGGTATCCTAATATCTGTTTGATAATTATTTGATGATGTGGAGTATATTTAAATCATAAGGTATTATATAAAATTCTCTTCAAGTATTAAAAATTAATTTTTTATTATATGGAAATGAAGAGATGTATTTTTTTATCAATATAAGAAAAAAGTGTATATATATTTAAATAGTATTTTATTTGTGAAATAAATTCTTTTATAGAGGAACCATTAATATGTATCTTGATATTTCAAATGTTTAATATCCGCATTAGATATTTTACCCAATGTGTAAAATGAATAGTTTCCATAGAAAGTTTTTTATTTTTAAATTATTTTATAACACACAATCTATAAAGGTCTAGTAGGATTCATTATGAACCGTAGTGAGGTGGAATTATCATGGATAATAATAAAAAATAGAAATTTATATAATATTAAATGATTACTTGTCAAACATTCCACCTTTAATTATAAATCTATCAAATAATTATTGACCATAAAATATTAAACTAAACCCAAGTACTCTAACCATGCTTTAAAATTGGTTGGCTCACCTCAAGGGGTTATATCTACAGGGAATAAGTATTTGTTCCACAAAATTTTATATTTATGGTATCTTTTTTAACCTATATATCATTTATAATGGGTATAATTGTCCAATAGTTGTTATGGTATTGAATATGAATATAACATCTCATTGGTTTCATTGATCAATTACATCCAAAATCATATATTTATGTCCCCCTATTTTTCTCATCATGAATTGACTAAAGTGATCATAAAGATGAAAATGGATATACTATGTGATTTCTAGATTAACCCTTTATAATTACCTAAATTACTATTATTTCTATTTTATGTAATTGTGGGAGAATATTTAGTGGGTGGAGAGGTTGTAAATAAATATCCAAGGGGAACATGTAGTACAAGTTTAAATTTAGAGAGTCCTTCATGGGGTGTTTAAACATATAAAATGGTAGAAATTACATTCTGGGAGTAATTAACATCAATATATTCTCTAGGATAAAAGAACTAAGTATTAAATGGTCCAAGAGTTTTATAGTGAATAACGCTAAATAGTTAAATTAAACATAACTTTATTATTTAATAATCAATGATAGATATTGGATTTTGAAAAACAAAATACAAAGGGGTGGATTTACTAAACCATTGTATCAATGGATAAATCATTTTTCATATTTTTTCATCATTACTTTTTATATTTTAATATTGTTTTCTACTAGAATAATCTATTATGAAAATTCTTATTGCATTTGATAGTTTCTAGTTTATCCAACAAAGTATTTGGGTTTTTTAATAAATAAATGAACTTTTAAAATGATATGTATAAATAAAATGAAGCTACATAATTGAGTATTGATGTTCCAACACTCTAATAAATATTTAAATGAGGATATAAATGTTTTTAAATTATAATAAAATTGTGGTTTGAGATTGATCTGAAGAATAAACTAGAAACATAATATTGAATTACAGATTCCACTAGATATGTTTAATTGATTGAAATCTTCAAATGATTATGTAATTGTTATTTGGAACTATATAATATTTATCGAAATTTAAAAAGATCATGTTAGTGATATAATGTGGTATTATGAAATGAATGTAAATATCAAATTAAAGTATTTGGATGGAATTAAAATATTATTGCATGATTTTTATGGAAAATTTATATATATATAATCATAAATATTTACCGAAATATAGATTATATATTCTGTATGATTAAATAAAAAGATAAGTATTTATATATTTTTAATATGTGATATTTTTAGAAGAAATTCAAAGTGAATAATATTGAATGATTTTAAATAATATTATTTACCCTTCCTATAGAAAGTTTTACCAAAATATGTTTTATATTAAGGGAATATGAATAGAGATACTGAAGATTAGTGACACATCGGGGGGAAGAAGCGTTGGACTGTTATCATCTTCCTAAAAATATACAATACTGAATATTTTGGAATAATGTAAATAAAGATCATATAGTTAATGTTGTTAAGAGAAATCACTTATTCTGTATTAGTGTTATAGAAATGATTTCACGAATATTATGATTTCACGTAATCCAATTCTTTGATATTCCCCTCAATACACTATGTAGGGAGAGCGAGTGTGACTCTTGGATAAGTAGTGGGAATACCCAAAATTTTTAGGTGATCCTTATTCTTATAATTCCATTTAAAAATTATTATAATCATAAAAATATAATGTTTATTTTCCCCCCACAACTCTGTTATGTGTATTCACCTTCGATGTATCATATCCCTATAAACCATATAAATCTAATGTGATGGCCTTGTTTGATGTTTTCATTTATGTTATTGTTAGTGGATAATAATGTTGTTTGGAAATAATTTCTATATGTATTTCATATAATAAGAAAACACGACTTGTGTGCATTAGTATTAATTGTTGTCTCTACATTTTTGAAGATGCGACCTCTCAAGATGCGGTGGAATATTTCAAAAGTATTTATTCTCATAATGGGTGGGATGGAACATATAAAATGGTTGATAAAATTGGACCCAATATTGATGATTATAAAAATTATGAACTTATCATGGATCCCTCCAAGTATGAAATCAAAAAAACCCTCTTCTCCCTCAACATGAAAAGTGATCTTAGCCTAGAGGGGTTGACTAAAATATTTTTTATGATTTATTGGGATATTTTGTAGGATTATATTACCTATTCATTGAAGAAATTCTGCACTCATTACTCAATTCCTTATAGGAAAACACAAGTTTTATTTCCTTTCTTCCTAATAAAGTGATTACATATAGCAATCCGAGCCTTTTACATATAACATTTAATGATTTTAAGAATAATTAATCATTAATGTACAAGCCAAGGATTGTTAAGTCTCGTGTCTTGGAAGACTATGTACATAAAACAAAAAACATGGGGCAAAAAAGCAATTCATTATTTAATCTCCACAATGAGCTCCTAAATTCCGTTGTTCCCTTACATCTGCATAGGATAACTTGGGGAACACATGAAAAAATGGATGAGCTAAAAAGCCCAGTATGGGAATGAACATAAGGATACATATTAAGCACATGAGTTAGGAGGCATGACATATTGATATCCAAAACAGGGAACATATGAAATAATATCATATAATCCGGGGATAATATAAACATGGAATCATATAAATGTGTAAGAATAATAAAAAATTCCTCTAGTATGGGTCAAGGATAACCTCCAATCCTCTTTCTCATTTCAGTACGGGTTAAGCCTAACCACCAATCCTGTTTCACATCGCATCTCATGAGACTTAATCTTACCTAATGCATTGGAACACTATCCAGGTGCACCCATCTCATCATTTTCATGAATATTTTTTCCACATAAATAATGATATATAATTAATCATTCATAAACATAAGGATACCCATATAGAGAATTGGGTACCACAATCATGACATAAATCATAACCAATGGGAATATGAATAAAGTTTCCATGTAAAGAAAGAATTAGAAAACTCATGGACGTCCATAAGTTAAAATAGGCATATAACATGGTAAGTGGTGTCTAACAGATTGATAACATATGATAAATGTATTTTGCAAACATTAGCATTAAAACATTTTTGTGCGGTTTTAATGAAAATATTATAGAGATTTTCAAATAGAAAAGAGAATAATAATTTATATAAAACCAGAATTTTACCAAGAAGGTTTTCATAATAAAAGAATTATTTTATAAAGACAATTGTGTCTTAAAATAGAGGACAGAGTGCACTTGAAATTGGGTAAAATTTCAGGAAGTTCCTTTAAAATGAGTGTGCTTATTGGGAAGTATCAAGGAGGGATTCACTTAAAATCATGCACATCCATGAAAGATAAGGAGAGATGGATCTTAGAAAAATATTTAGGACCATATAAAAATAATTTAGAAGGATTACCTAAAACAAGAATACAACTACATTTCGTAAAAAGAAATATGGAGTAACCTGAAAGAATAAAAGAAGTTTGGGTACAATCTATTACGGTTTATAGAAATAGTATTGGGTGGAACAAAGAGGTCTTGATGAGAGAGATAATGTAATGCCCTGACCCCAGCTACCCAGAGTTGGTGCATTACTTCGTAACATTGGAATGATCACAAAAGATCAAGTCTCGAAAGGCCGATTAGTTTAGTAGCCTTGGAAACACTAGATACTTTCATAAATGTTACATTACATTATAAAGTGAAAAACTATAATAACAAAGTCAATATAGTCCACACTCATATCCTCTTCTAACTATCCCTGCAGGTCATTCATACAATACTTCTTCACATCCTGGAAAATATTAAAACATTTAAAGGGGTGAGCTCAGATTCTCAGTAAGAATAACAATATTACGGAAGATTTCATAAATAAACATAAACATTTAAGGAAATGTACGACTATAACAAAAGCCTTTTAAACTTGAACTTCAACATAATATGGAAAAAGTAAAATGAAATAATTCCATTTACTTATTCAAATGGATATTCTACTGGTCGAATAATCACATGCAATATCAATAACCACTTTCATAATGATGCAATGCATAATGCCAGACTATCATAACCACGTAGCCAAGGCCTTATGCCAAGACCAAAAATTAGATTTTGTCAAGGCCTCGTTCCAAGACACTAGTTTGTCTCATGAGACCTACCGATGCATCGAGGAGCTATATAGGGCTCCACCCGTCACTTATTAAGTCCAATGCATTCCTCATATGAACAGGTTTAAACATATCATAAACCATAACATAATCATATCACATAAAATATGCATAAAGGAAACATAACATTTCCACATTTCAATCACAAGATATCAATACAACAGATTGATGTAATAAAAAACACTTTCAAAACCATTTTCAATACCAAAATAAAAGAAAATTAAAACATGGAATTTATTTTTCATTTTAAAAAGGTTATGGCTTGTAGAGGAAGCTGAAACCCAAATAATGGTCATGGTGACCGAGAAGTCGTTGTCGCCACATACGTACGACAAGAAAAACATTCCTTTTTGTCGTTTAGTAAAACACTTAGTATAAAAAGAGTCCTTTTGAATAAACGTAAATGTCAAAGGGGTTTATACACCGTATAAAGGAAAGTTGTGTATAAAACCAAATATGACTCAATGAAAGGAGATTGAGAAAAATTCCCTCACGAAGATCATTTTTTTTAAAATAACATATATCAATTATGTGTATTCACTATAATTACACATAAAGAAAGTACAAATACAAGATAGCACATAATAATATCATGACATAATTTGAAAGTTGGATATTAACCCAAAGAATGGAAATTGGGTTAAGAAGTTCCCTTACCTCGTGTCCGAATTCACTCGACCGTTCTTTGATCTCCTGAATAACAAACTAGAGTTAATCTATACCTTTTTCAAGTTCATTATTAATTTTATATTACTTATTACCATGTCATTAACATTATGTAATTATTTAAGTTTATAATGGTTTTTTTGTCGATCATAGGTACTTGAGTCAAAAATAAACTTCTTATAATTACAAGTTGATCATGTGGTGAAATATCCATTATATCCAAAATTATATTCATTATTTAGATATCATATATATCATATATATCCAGTATATTCATTCATTTATAATATTACATAACATTTAGAGGTAAGAAATGAAATGCACCGTTCATGGAGACGGTAAGCCGTACGTACGCATGAACGCTACTTTCATTTCTATTTCGTATAATGGAATGAAATCATAATAGTATAAAGGTGTATTATAATTATAGTATAATATCATATACAATATCATTTACTCCATCCTTTATACATCCCACATATGGAATTAACGATTCAAATCACTTTGAGGGGGCGGTAGTCCGTACTTCCTAAAATGAAATTATCGCGTTTACCCATAATGGAAATCATAAAGTATGCCATAAATGAGAAATACAGAAGAATAAGGAAAACATAAACATAATATATATATCATATATCAAAATAGTGTCATCAAAAAGGCCACCATTAGAGGTGTTAAAATAATATTGAACAATCATCGTTTCGTGAGGCAGTATTTCGCCACCCACAGAAACAGTATGTTCTTTAACCATTAGACAAAGGTGTGTGTAAGTGTAAACCAAATACATATCATAAAAACATCATAGTATATTTTATATACTGGTTTTGTTACAAAAGAAAGGAATAAAAAGTGTTAAGGGGTTAGAGAAGAAAAATAAAACAAAACAACATTAGAGAAGACATTACCCTAAAATCGGGTAACTCTTTTTGATTTGAGCCAAAAGATTCCTTGGGAAGACTTCTGCCCAAGGTGATGCTTCTAGGAGTAAGGGAGGGAAGTTGGGAGAGTATTTGGGCAGAGTTTGGACGATCCAAAAGGCTTTGAAAGTGTGAGTAAGGTGGTAGTGGTGGGGGCCTTTTATAAGTGGAGAGGAGGGGCACTCTTGGAAAGTAATAAAATGTAACTTTATTATATTCAGATTCTAAAGGTCCCAAACTTATATAATTCAAGGCTAAGGTGATAAGGGTTCGAAATATTCTCTTCCAATAGGCTTTGGACAAGTTTAATGTTTATATTTTACATTATCTTTTCATTTTATTAAAATCATTAATAAATGAGGTAATCGCTGCATCATCATGGTGTCATAAATAATTTAATTTATTTAATGTCTAAAAATTATAAACAAATATCATGATGTAGGAAATATTTTTAGCTTTATAATGAATATTTATAGTCAAAAATATGACTCGTATAACCCCATTTAAAAATTGTTTTAGTAAAACAACTCTTGTTTGTGACATTTTTATTCTAATATTAAATAAAACGTTTTTAATGTCATTTCCCTACCAAAGTGGCTCCATGGGATCCCCAAGTTGACCCATGGTTTGTCTTGGTCGTCCATGACTCATCCAATAGGGGAAGTACAAGTTTCAAGGTCATTTCCTATTTTTATAACATTATATTTACCTTAAATTTCACTAATTACCTTTAATCGCGATTAGTTAAACTTAAAAGTTACTATTCACCAAAAAATTATTTTAGTCCGATTGAACCAAATTTAACTTCCTAATGACAACCATGTATGTCAGATTTTTTTGAAATCAAATCACATAAGTGGTAATGTTTCATTTAAACAAAAAATCCATTTTTTAACTACCACTTAGTGGTTTCACTATTAATCAAAAATTGATATTTTTCAGAACAATGCCAAAATTTCACCCTAAACAATAATTAATATTCCGAATTCAAAAAATGATGTCTATTTTATGAAATTCCAATCATATATGTTGCATTAATTAATTTCATAATTAATTCCCACTGTCATAACAAATAGCCTGTTTTTAGGAAACAATATATATCAAAAGATTGACAATTGTTTAAGTCCAATTTCAATGTGAAATTAATTCTAATGACCACCATTGGATAAAATAGTAATAATATATTATAATTATACTTTAAAACCACTGAATAGTATAATTTATCACAATAAAATACTTTGATTTAAAAAGTTGTTTTTAAGTATTTTTTTACTATTCATAAAAATTGGAAGTTCTCTGAAAATTACAAAAAAATCACTTTGGATATTTTCGATATTACGAATACAAAAATGAAGTCCATTTTGAATTATAAAATTTATATTATTTTAAAAATTGGGTATTACTATTCATAACGGCTACTTTGATTAGTCGCGGTGTGTTAGAATTTCGAACATGCGTACAATGTAAGCTATTGCATTATTGAAAGAGAAGCGTATCGTGAATGCTCGTGGTGTTACATTCTCCCCTCCTTCAATAAATTGTGTCCTCGCAATTTGAAATTTTTCTTTGAAAATAAAAGGTTGAAAATAGAAAATACCTTTGTGGAAAACCCACATCGGAAATAATGTTAATAAAAATATCACATTAAAAGAAAGAAAGAGAAGTACAAAGGTCACCCGAGATAACCCATACTAGGATTCTATGAAAATATGGATATGGAAGAAGAACAAACCATCAACGTCTGATGGAGGGTTGTAGAAAACTGGATTAGGAGAAAGTTAACTATAAGAAAATCACAAACTTTTTATTGGTTAAACGATCATTGATTCCCCGGTTGGAAAAGTTAACCGGCAACGTTTTTGTTTTAAGTTACCTTTTATAATGTTGAGGAATTTATTTAGAATATTTACTAAGAACGTATGGGAATATACATACTTGTCATGTAGACTTTCATTCTTTAATAAATTTTTACCACAAACCCATCTTTCACTCCAAAAGTTAATAGATTTTCAAAAATATTATATTTATCCTAATCGTACAAAGTTCAAAATATTAACACAGACCATTTAAATTAAGAAAACTATTTTGTAATAACCAGGGACTTCTTGTAGGCTAGTGGTAGGTAATAAAGGCATGTCGCACTATGGTTGTGGGTTCGATTCCTGCAGCTTTGTCCGACGCGACGGGTTATGCCCCACCCTGCAGGTTGTCATTTTCCTAAAACTATAGTATTCCAAAAATAATCTTCAGAAAATTTTTAACCTCAAATAATACTATCCAAGGTTCAACTTAATCCATTCAATCCTATATAGGTTTCCAAAATACCTCTCTCCAGACTTTCTCTAAAAGGTCTCTTAATTCCAAAATCAATTTATCATATTCCCCAAACAATGTAATGTTTCTCTTATTGTCACATACTAAAAATATGATTACCTTCATCATATTAAAACCTTATTGAAAAAAACACAAGTACCGCGGTACAATCACATTATCCTTACAACCAGAATATAATCCTTGAGTCCAAAAGCACCAATATATTAATTATTCTGCTTCAACTATAGTAAAAACATAATATTGTCCTTGATCCCTTGGCCTTTTCTGAGGTAAGATTCCTTGAAGCTTAGGACATTCATTTTCATAATGACCCATTTCCCTACAATTGTAGCATTCAACATTGGTAGCCTCTTTTTTTCCCTAGCAATCACGCGCCTGGTGACCTTTTTCCCCACATTTATAACAAACTCCCATTCCTTTTAGTCAAGTACCAGGGTGATTCTTCCCAAAATTATCGCATAATGGAAAATCCTTCTTTCCCTTTTTCCCTTTAGCTGTCTCTTGTTCCACCGTTCTCTTCTTCTCTTGCTTTACTTTGTTTTCATAAGAATTAGAAGATTCCTTTTCTTGTCTTGATAGAACACAAGACTATATCGTCATACATTGAGAAAGATTGTGATACTAATGCTCGACGGAGAAATGGTTTTAACCCATCAAAGAAATGATCAATCTTACTTCTTGGGTTACGTATATAATCTGTTGCATGCCTCGCTAACCTTGTAAATTTAGCCTCATACTTTGCGACATTCTCATCCTCCTTTTGTCTCAGACTCAGAAATTGCCTTTCCATATCTTCTCGATGGTCAAGTGGAAAGTATTTTTCTAAGAAATGATATTTGAACTCTCTCCATTACATACTTGATACTTCTTCATCTTCCTTTTTATTTTGAATCAATGACCACCATTGATCAGCATCTCCAGAGAGGCGGTAAACTTCCATGATAACCTTCTCCCTTTCTCTACACCCCAAGGCGTGGAATATTTTCTCTAAGATGTTTATCCATTGCTCAGCTACGAATGGATTTGTACCCCCATTAAATGTTGGCGGCTGTTGCCTCATGAAGCGGTCTAACATTGATCCTCCACGTTGCGGATCAGGGTGCTCCATACGAGTAAGGTTATTATTCATAACCTGAGTGAGTTGTCCCAGTATGGTAATAAGTTGATCAGCACCAATTTTATCTCCAGCTCCATAATAATTATCTTGAGCAGGAGGGCAATCACTACACGGAGTGCATGCATTGATATGGTTTCCATTCTTTCCACTAGGCGCCATTTCTAAACAATGGCATAAACTAGATTAGTTTATGAATCAAAATACATAATTCTATACTTGTAAAACACTTAACACTAATTGAACTATTTATGGATATAATCCATAATCTAAAAAATGTTTTCTTTGAGGAAGTATATACTCATAACCCTTCATATTGGTTTGTAAAGAAAATGAGAATTATCCTAAGCATATCCCCCGGGAGTGTCGTAACTAAGAGTGCAGCAAGGCCCGTTGTTATGCACCAGTTCCCGTTTGAGTCTAGCTCAAAGCGGTGTTTTCGGGTTTTACACCTAGGTACATCTGTGCCAGAGCCACCTCTACCTTCTCGTATCCAGACAGGGATGTATTGCTCGGAAAACTCACAAAATCTCTATAATACCAAAATTATAGGAAGTTCTTCTATACTAATCCTCAAATTTTATCTTTGGGCTATGTCCTCTAATCAGAGTTTATCTAAATCTAGCTTCCAAGGTTACTACTAAACTGCCTCTGATACCAACGGTAACGCCCCGACCCCAGCTACCCAGAGTTGGTGCATTACTTTGTAACATTGGCATTATCACAATAGATCAATTCTCAAAAGACCGATTAGTTTAGTAGCCTTGGAAACACTAGATACTTTCATAAATGATACATTACATCATAAAGTGAAAAACTATAATAACAAAGTCTCCATAGTCCACACTCATATCCTCTTCTGACTATCCTTGCAGGTCATTCATACAATACTTCTTCACATCCTGGAAAATATTAAAACATTGAAAGGGGTGATCTCAGATGCTCAGTAACGATAACAATATTGAGGAAGCTTTAATAAATAAACATAAACATTTAAGGCAATGTACAACTAAAACAAAAGCCTTTTAAACTTGAACATCAACATAATATGGAAAAAGTAAAATGAGATAATTCCATTTACTTATTCACATGGATATTCTACTCGTCGAATAATCACATGCAATATCAATAACCACTTTCATAATGATGGAATGCATAATCCCAGACTATCATAACCACATAGCCAAGGCCTCGTACCAAGACCACAAATAAGATTTTGTCAAGGCCTCGTGCCAAGACACCAGTTTGTCTCATGAGACCTACCGATGCATCGAGGAGCTATAGCGGGATCCACCCGTCACTTATTAAGTCCAATGCATTCCTCATATGAACAGGTTTAAACATATCATAAACCATAACATAATCATATCACATAAAATATGCATAAAGAAAACATAACATTTCCACATTTCAATCACAAGATATCAATGAAAAATATTGATATAATAAAAAAACTTTCAAAACCATATTCAATACCACAATAAAAGAAAATTAAAACATGGACTTTATTTTTCATTTTAAAAAATTTATGGCTTGTAGAGGAAGCCGAAACCCAAATAATGGCCGTGGTGGCGGAGAAGTCGTCGACTCATACGTACGACAAGAAAAACATTCCTTTTTTTCGTTTAGTAAAACACTTCTTATAAAAAGATTCCATTTGAATAAACTTAAAAGTCAACGGGGTTTATACGCCGTATAAAGGAAAGTTGTGTATAAAACCAAATATGCCTCAATGAAAAGAGATTGAGACAAAGTCCCTCACAAAGATCATTTTTTTTAAAATAAAATAGATCAATTATGTGTATTGACTATAATTACACATAAAGAATGTACAAATACAAGATATGACATAATAATATCATGACGTAATTTGAAAGTAGGATATTAACCCAAAGAATGGAAATTGGGTTAAGAAGTTCCCTTACCTCGTGTCTGAATTCACTCGACCATTATTTGATCTCCTGAATATTAAAATAGATTTAATATCTACCTTTTTCAAGTTCATTATTCCTTTTATATCACTTATTACCATGTCATGAACATTAGGTAATTATTTAAGTTTATAACAGTCGTTTTGTCGATCTTCGGTACTTGAGTCAAAAATAAACTTCTTATAATTACAAGTTGTTCATGTGGTGAAATATCCATTATATCCAGAATTATATTCATGATGTAGATATAATATATATCATATATATCCAGTATATACATTAATTTATTATATTACATGACATTTAGAGGTAAAATTGAAATGCACCGTTCATGGAGACGGTAAGCTGTGCGTACGCATGAACGCTACTTTCATTTCTATTTCGTATTTAATGGAATGAAATCATAATAGTATAAAGGTGTATTATAATTCCAGTATAATATCATATACAATATCATTTACTCCATCCTTTATACATCCCACATATGGAATTAACGATTCAAATCACTTTGAGGGGGCGATAGTCCGCACTTCCTAAAATGAAATTATCGCGTTTACCCATAATGGAAATCCTAATGTATGCCATAAATGAGAAATAAAGAAGCATAAGGAAAACATAAAAAATATATATATATCATATATGAAAATAGTTTCATCAAAATTGCCACCATTAAAGGTGTTAAAAGAATATTGAACTATCATCGTTTCGTGAGGCAGTATTTCGCCAACCACAGAAACAGTATGTTCTTTAACCATTAGACGAAGGTGTGTGTAAGTGTAAACCAAATAATTATCATAAAAACATCCTAGTAAATTTTAGATACTGGTGTTGTTATAAAATAAAGGAATAAAAAGAGTTTAAGGGGTTGGAGAAGAAAAATAAAACAAAACAACATTAGAGAAGACATGACCTTAAAATCGGGTAACTCTTTTTGATTTGACCCAAAGGCTTCCTTGGGAAGACTTCTGCCCAAGGTGAGGCTTATCGGAGTAAGGGAGGAAAATTGAGAGAGTATTTGGGCAGAGGTTGGACGAGCCAAAAGGCTTTGAAAGTGTGAGTAAGGTGGTAGTGGTGGGGGCCTTTTATAAGTGGAGAGGAGGGGCACTCTTGAAAAGTAATAAAATGTTACTTTATTATACAATGCTTTTCGGATTCTAAAGGTCCCAAACTTATATAATTCGAGGATAAGGTGATAAGGGTTCGAAATATTCTCATACAATAGGCTTTGGACAAGTGTAATGTTTATATTTTACATTATCATTTTATTTTATTTAAATCATTAATTAATGAGGTAATCGCTGCATCATCATGGTGTCATAAATAATTTAATTTACTTAATGTCTAAAAATTATAAAAAAAATATCATGATGTAGGAAAATTTTTATCTTTCTAATTAATATTTATAGTCAAAAATATTACTCGTATAACCCCATTTAATTTTTTTTAGTAAAACAACTCTTGTTTGTGACATTTTTATTTTAATATTAAATAAAAAAAATTTAATGTCATTTCCCTTCCAACGTGGCTCCATGGGGTCCGCAAGTTGACACATGGTTTGACTTGGTCGGACATGACTCATACAATAGGGGTAGGACAAGTTTCAAGGTCATTTCCTATTATTATAACATTATATTTACCTTAAATTTCACTAATTACCTTTAATCGCGATTAATTAAACTTAAAAGTTACTATTCACCAAAAAATTATTTTAATCCCATTGAACCAAATTTTACATCCTAATGAAAACCATGTATGTTGGAATTTTTGGAAATCAAATTACATAAGTTTTAATGTTTCATTTAAACAAAAAATTAGTTTTTTAACTACCACTTAGTGGTTTCACTATTCATCAAAAATTGATGTTTTTCAGAACAATGAAAAAATTTCACACTAAACTATAATTGATATTACGAATTCAAAAAATGATTTCTATTTTATGAAATTAAAAACATAAGTTACATTAATTAATTTTATAATTAATTCCCGCTGTCAAAACAAATAGCGTGTTTTTAAGAAACAATATATATCAAAAGATTGACAATTGTTTAAGTCCAATTTCAAAGTGAAATTAATTCTAATGACCACCATTGGATAAAATAGTAAAAATATATTATAATTATACATTAAAACCACTCAATAGTATAATTTATCACTATAAAATAATTTGATTTAAAAAGTTGTTTTTAACTATTTTTCTTTACAATTCATAAAAATTAGAAGTTCTCAGAAAATTACAAAAAAATCAAATTTCGATAATTTCGATATTACAAATACAAAAATGAAGTCCATTTTGAAATAGAAAATTTCTATAATTTTAATATGTGTGTATTACTATTCATAACGACTACTTTGATTAGTCGCGGTGTATTAGAATTTCGAACTTGCATACAATGCAAGCTATTACATTATTGAAAGAGAAGCATATCGTGAAAGCTCAGGGTGTTACATTCTCCCCTCCTTCAATAAATTGCGTCCTCGCAATTTGAAATTTTTCTTTGAAAATAAAAGGTTGAAAATAGAAAATACCTTTGTGGAAAACCCACATTGGAAATAATGTTAATAAAAATATCACATTAAAAGAAAGAAAGAGAAGTACAAATGTCACCCGAGATAGCCCATACTAGGATTCTATGAAAATATGGATATAGAAGAAAAACAAACCATCATGGTCTGATGGAGAGTTGTAGAAAACTAGATTAAGAGAAAGATAACTGTAACAAAATCACAAACTTTTTATTGGTTAAACGATCATTGATTCCCCAGTTGGAAAAGATAACCGGAAACGTTTTTGTTTTAAGTTACCTTTTATAATGTTGAGGAATTTATTTAGAATATTTACTAAGAACATAAGGGAATATACATACTTGTCATGTAGACTTTAATTTTTAATAAATTTTTACCCCAAACCCATATTTCACTCCAAAAGGTAATAGATTTTCAAAAATATTATATTTATCCTAATCGTACAAAGTTCAAAATATTAACACAAACCATTCAAATTAAGAAAACTATTTTGTAATAACCCGGGACTTCTTGTAGGCTAGTGGTAGGCAATAAAGGCATGTCGCACTATGGTTGTGGGTTCGATTCCTGCAGCTTTGTCCGATGCGATGGGTTATTCCCCACCCTGGAGGTTGTCCTTTTCCTAAAACTATAGTATTCCAAAAATAATCTTCAGAAATTTTTTAACCTTAAATAATACTATCCAAGGTACAACTTAATCCATTCCAACCTATATTGTTTTCCAAAATACCTCTATCCATACTTTCTCTAAAAGGTCTCTTAATTCCAAAATCAATTTATCAGATTCCCCAAACAAAGTAATGTTTCTCTTATTGTCACATACTGAAAATATGATTACCTTCATCATATTAAAACCTTATTGAAAAAACAAGTACCGCAGTACAATCACATTATCATTACAACCATAATATAATCCTTGAGTTCAAAAGCACCAATACATTAATTATTCCGCTTCAACTGTAGTAACAGCATAATATTGTCCTTGATACCTTGGCCTTTTCTGAGGTAAGTTTCCTTGACGCTTAGGACACTCATTTGCATAATGACCCATTTCCCTATAACTGTAGCATTCAACATTGATAGCCTCTTTATTTACCTTGCAATCACGCGCCTGGTGACCTTTTTCCCCACATTTATAACAAACTCCCATTCCTTTTAGGCAAGTACCAGGGTGATTCTTCCCACAATTATCGCGTAATGGAAAATCCTTCTTTCCCTTTTTCCCTTTATTTGTCTCTTGTTCCACCGTTCTCTTCTTCTCTTGCTTTACTTTTTTATCATAAGACTTAGAGAATTCCTTTTCTATCTTGATAAAACACTAGACTATATCATCGTACGTTGAGAATGATTTTGATACTAATGCTCGACGGAGAAATGGTTTTAACCCATCAAAGAAACGATCAATATTACTTCTTGGGTTACGTATATAATCTGCTGCATGCCTCGCTAACCTTGTAAAGTTAGCCTCATACTTTGCGACATTCTCATCCTCCTTTTTTCTCAGACTCAGAAATTGCCTTTCCATATCTTCTTGATGGTCATGTGGAAAGTATTTTTCTATGAAAAGATCTTGGAACTCTCTCCATTCCAAACTTGATACTTATTCATCTTCCTTTGTATTTTGAATCAATGACCACCATTGATCGGCATCTCCATTGAGGCGGTAATCTGCTATGATAACCTTCTCCCTTTCACTACTCCCCAAGGCGTGGAATATTTTCTCTATGAATTTTATCCATTGCTCAGCTACCAATGGATTTGTACCCCCATTAAATGTTGGTGGTTGTTTCCTCATGAAGCGATCTAACATTGATCCTCCACGTTGCGGATCAGGGTGCTCCATACGAGTAAGGTTATTATTCATCACCTGAGTGAGTTGTCCCAGTATGATAATAAGTTGATCAGCACCAGTTGTATCTCCAACTAAATAATAATTATCTTGAGCAGGAGGGTAATCCCTATACGGAGTTCGTGCATTGATACGGTTTCCATTCCGTCCACTAGGTGCCATTTCTAAACAATGGCATAAACTAGATTAGTTTATGAATCAAAATACATAATTTTTTACTTGTAAAACACTTAAAACTAATTGAACTATTTATGGATATAATCCATAATCATAAAAATGTTTTCATTGAGGAAGTATATACTCATAACCCTTCATAGTGGTTTGTAAAGAAAATGAGAATTATCCTAAGCATATCCCCCGGGAGTGTCGTAACCAAGAGTGCAGCAAGGCCCGTTGTCGTGCACTAGTTCTCGTTCGAGTCTAGCTCAAAGCGGTGTTTTCAGTTTTTACCCCAAGGTACATTTGTGCCAGAGCCACCTCTACCTTCTCATATCCAGACATGGATGTATTGCTCGGAAAACTCACAAAATCTCTATAATACCAAAATTCTAGGAATTTCTTCTATACTAATCCTCAAAGACTATCTTTGGGCTATGTGCTCTAATCAGAGTTTTTCTAAATCTAGCTTCCAAGGTTATTACTAAACTGCCTTTGATACCAACTGTAACGCCCCGACCCCAGCTGCCCAGAGTTGGTGCATTACTTCGTAACATTGGCATGATCACAAAAGATTAAGTCTCAAAAGACCGATTAGTTTAGTATCCTTGGAAACACTAGATACTTTCATAAATGTTACATTACATCATAAAGTGAAAAACTATAATAACAAAGTCTCCATAGTCCACACTCATATCCTCTTCTGACTATCCCTGCAGGTCATTCATAGAATACTTCTTCACATCCTGGAAAATATTAAAACATTGAAAGGGGTGAGCTCAGATTCTCAGTAAGGATAAAAATATTTCGGAAGCTTTCATAAATAAACATAAACATTTAAGGCGATGTACGACTAAAACAAAAGCCTTTTAAACTTGAACATCAACATAATTTGGAAAAAGTAAAATGAGATAATTCCATTTACTTATTCACATGGATATTCTACTGGTCGAATAATCACATGCAATATCAATAACCACTTTCATAATGATGGAATGCATAATTCCAGACTATCATAACTACGTAGCCAATGCCTCGTGCCAAGACCACAAATAAGACTTTTTCAAGGCCTCGTGCCAAGACACTAGTTTGTCTCAAGAGACCTACCGATGCATCGAGGAGCTATAGCGGGCTCCACCCATCACTTATTATGTCCAATGCATTCCTCATATGAACAAGTTTAAACATATCATAAACCATAACATAATCATATCACATAAAATATTCATAAAGGAAACATAAAATTTACACATTTCAATCACAAGATATCAATACAAGACATTTAAATAATAAAAACACTTTCAAAACCATTTTCAATACCAAAATAAAAGAAAATTAAAACATGGAATTTATTTTTCATTTTAAAAAAGTTATGGCTTGTAGAGGAAACCGAAACCCAAATAATGGCTATAGCGGCGGAGAAGTCGTTGTCGCCACATACGTACGATAAGAAAAACATTCCTTTTTGTCGTTTAGTAAAATACTTCGTATAAAAAGATTCCTTTTGAGTAAACGTAAAAGTCAAAGGGGTTTATACACCGTATAAAGGAAAGTTGTGTACAAAACCAAATATGCCTCAATGAAAGGAGATTGAGACCAAGTCCCTCAAAAAGATAATTTATTTTTAAAAATAAAATAGATCAATTATGTGTATTCACTATAATTACACATAACGAAAGTACAAATAGAAGATAGGACATAATAATATCATGACATAATTTGAAAGTAGGATATTAACCCAAAGAATGGAAATTTGGTTAAGAAGTTCCCTTAACTCGTGTCCAAATTCACTCGACCGTTCTTTGATCTCCTGCATAATAAACTAGAGTTAATATCTACCATTTTAAAGTTCATTATTCCTTTTATATCACTTATTACCATGTCATGAACATTATTTAATTATTTAAGTTTATAACGGTCGTTTTGTCGATCTAAGGTACTTGAGTCAAAAATAAACTTCTTATAATGACAAGTTGTTCATGTGGTGAAATATCCATTATATCCAGAATTATATTCATGATGTAGATATCATATATATCATATATATCCACTATATACATTCATTTATTATATTACATAACATTTAGAGGTAAGAAATGAAATGCACCGTTCATGGAGACGGTAAGCCGTACGTACGCATGAACGCTACTTTCATTTCTATTTCGTATTTAATGGAATGAAATAATAATAGTATAAAGTTGTATTATAATTCCAGTATAATATCATATACAATATCATTTACTCCATCCTTTATACATCCCACATATGGCATTAACGATTCAAGTCACTTTGAGGGGGCGGTAGTCCACACTTCCTAAAATGAAATTATCGCGTTTACCCATAATGGAAGTCATAAAGTATGCCATAAATGAGAAATAAAGAAGCATATGGAAAACATAAACATAATATATATATCATATATGAAAATAGTGTCATAAAAATGGCCACTATTAGAGGTGTTAAAAGAATATTGAACAATCATCGTTTCGTGAGGCAGTATTTCGCCACCCACAGAAACAGTATGTTCTTTAACCATTAGACGAAGGTGTGTGTAAGTGTAAACCAAATACTTATCATAACAACATCCTAGTATATTTTCTATGCTGTTTTTGTTACAAAAGAAATGAATAAAAAGAGTTTAAGGGGTTGGAGAAGCAAAATAAAACAAAACAACATTAGAGAAGACATTACCTTAAAATCGGGTAACTCTTTTTGATTTGAGCCAAAGGATTCCTTGGGAAGACTTCATCCCAAGGTGAGGCTTCTAGGAGTACGGGAGGGATGTTTGGAGAGTATTTGGGCAGAGGTTGGCCGAGACAAAAGGCTTTGAAAGTGTTAGTAAGGTGGTAGTGGTGGGGGCCTTTTATAAGTGGAGAGGAGGGGCACTCTTGGAATGTAATAAAATTTTACTTTATTATACAATGATTTTCGGATTCTAAAGGTCCCACACTTATATAATTCGAGGATAAGGTGATAAGGGTTCGAAATATTCTCATCCAATAGGATTTGGACAAGTGTAATGTTTATATTTTATATTATCTTTTCATTTTATTTAAATCATTAATTAATGAGGTAATCGCTGCATCATCATGGTGTCATAAATAATTTAATTTATTTAATGTGTAAAAATTATAAAAAAATTATCATGCTCTAGGAAATCTGTTTATCTTTCTAATTAATATTTATAGTCAAATATATGACTTGTATAACCCCATTTATGATTTGTTTTAGTAAAACAACTCTTGTTTGTGACATTTTTATTTTAATATTAAATAAAAAGTTTTTAATGTCATTTCCCTACCAAAGTGGATCCATGGGTCCCCAAGTTGACCCATGGTTTGTCTTGGTCTGCCATTACTCATCCAATAGGGGTAGGAAAACTGTCAAGGTCATTTCCTATTATTATGACATTATATTTACCTTAAATTTCACTAATTACCTTTAATCGCGATTAATTAAACTTAAAAGTTATTATTTACCAAAAAATTATTTTAATCCCATTGAACCACATTTTACTTCCTAATGACAACCATGTATGTTGGATTTTTTGGAAATCAAATCACAGAAGTGGTAATGTTTCAGTTAAACAAAAAAACAATTTTTTAACCACCACTTAGTGGTTTCACTATTCATCAAAAATTGATGCTTTTCAGAACAATGCCAAAATTTCACCCTAAACTATAATTGATATTCCGAATTCAAAAAATGATGTCTATTTTATTAAATTCCAAACATATATGTTGAATTAATTAATTTCATAATTAATTCCCACTTTCACAACAAATAGCGTGTTTTTAAGAAACAATATATATCAAAAGTTTGACAATTGTTTATGTCTAGTTTCAATGTGAAATTAATTCTAATGACCACCATTGGATAAAATAGTAAAAATATATTCTAATTATACTTTAAAACCACTAAATAGTATAATATATCATTATAAAATACTTTGACTAAAAAATTTGTTTGTAATTATTTTTTTACTATTCATAAAATTTGGAAGTTCTCAGAAAATTACAAAAAAAATCAGCTTTGGATAATTTTGATATTACGAATACAAAAATGAAGTCCATTTTGAAATATAAAATTTCTATAATTTTAAAAAGTGGGTATTACTATTCATAACGGCTACTTTGATTAGTCGCGGTGTGTTATAATTTCGAACTTGTGTACAATGCAAGCTATTGCATTATTGAAAGAGAAGCGTATCGTGAAAGCTCGGGGTGTTATAGATGAGGGGTTTCTAATCACTTATAAAACATTAGGGCAGTATGGGGGAGGTTAGAAAAAAAACCCCATCACTTGGTATTACACAAAAAAGGAATATTGTATAGAACAATCTTGATTAAGAGTAAAAAAGAGAGGTTCCCTTACCTTAAATCCATTGGTGTTCTCCACTTGTTATTAAAAAATGAGTAAACAAATTTGGATTATTAATTAATATGTCCATAACCTCTTATATATGTAATTTATTTATTATCACCATTTTTAGTTCATTTAATGCCTTTTTTATTAGTTATAAGGTTCAATTTCATTGTTCGGGCTTGTTTGTTTACTTGGATTTAAAAGATCAGTTCACTTATATTAATGTTTGGATTATATGTAAGATGAAGGAGGTTGCCCAGAATTGATGTTATATTCTTTAGTGAACATCCAGGATATTACATGGATTTAATTTTAATTTGGTTTCTTAGAGTGAACTAAAATTATTATATATATAACCTTAGTGATAACCGTTTTGGTAAATCGATGGGTTTGATTACAAAGAACATGTTTTGGTTTTATAACATAATACCATTTGTACAAAAATAATACAGAACTAAAAAATGGTATATTGACTATATAATAATCTGGTTCAACCATAACTCAAATTGTTTCATGACAATAATTAAAGATAATAATAGAAATTGATAAATTGTTGTCCTTGAATGTGCTAAAATATAACATCTCAAACGATGCGTTTATTTCTTTTAAATAAAAAGGTGGGAAAGAGGAGAAGATACTGAAATATTCCATTATCATGAAACCATTCCATTACATGTATGTTACTGGATTTATCATAATATTATTCTGAAGGGAGTTGAGTAAAGAAACAAAAAGAAAGAGAAATAAAAGAAATAAAGGAATTGGAAAGAGGAATTTACCTCTTGAGACTTCCTCCTTTTAGAACCTCTTAAGGGGAGAGGTTTTGGTATTTCGAAAAGGCTTGGAGCTTTTGGACGTGGGGAATGATCTTGGGGAGAGATTCGGGCAGAATATTGACAAGGTACATGGCTTGAGAGGAGTAAAGAGAAGAGGGAGTGAGAGGGGTTTTATAGTGGAGGTGAGGAGGGTTTTCATAATTTTTTAGTCATTAGTTTATTATTTCCTCACCTGAAAGAAATAGTAAGTATTCCATGACCAAAAATAGTAATAAATTCATGGGAATTCGAACCAAATGGTCTTACATCTGCAGATCATCATCAATGATTCAATTAATCAATTATTTAGCATTTATTGTGAATTATCAGATTCTACTAATCAAAAAATATACAAGTATTTCAGAAAAATCCCAGAAATTCACCCTAATAAATTTTTGATGTGTTGAATCCAAAAATGAGGTCAATTTTTTCAAAATAATTTTCTAAATATGAATAATTTAATATTGAATTAAAATCATAATTTATTATTAAAAACCAATTTTAAAACATTCATTTACTTATTCTAAAATATAGGTACATCAAAATTTCACTTGAATATTATTTTATGACTAGAATACTTAAGTTTACTATTCATTAGGGTATTTCACTAATCATAAGGGTATGTTACTATTCATAAGGGTAGGTTACTATTTACTAAAAATTCTGTTTTTCTTATCGGACTCCAAATAACTTACTGAATGCTACCATGTATATCAGATTGAAAAAATTCCAAACACAGAAGTGATAAACTTATGTTTAAAGGCCACTTAGCACTTATTAGTTCATTGTGTAGTGTTTTCATGTTATTTAATCAAATATTTATTAGATGGTAGATTTCCATTGAAAACATTGGAACATTACATTCTTTCCCCCTTATGAAATTTCTCCATCGAAATTTCGTTTTACATTATTGGCCGTAAACAGGTGAGGGTACTTATTCATCATCGCCTCCTCCGGTTCCCAAGTCGCTTCTTCCAACATTTGGTTACTCCACAACACTTTGACAAGGTAGGTTGTCTTGTTGCGTAGAACCTTATCTCTTCGGTCCAAAATCTTCACTGGCTACTCCTCATAAGAGATATCATCTTCCAACTACAGTACCTCTGAGTTTAGTAAATGTGAGGGATCGAGTATATACTTCGTCAAGAGTGATATGTGAAACACATCATGAACTCAAGTCATATGCAGAGGAAGTGTGAGCCGATAAGCCACGGTTCCAATGCAGTCAAGGATGTCAAAGGTTCCAATGTACCATTGGCTTAGCTTCCCTTTCATTCCAAACCACATGACTCTATTATATGGTGATATTTGAAGGAAGAATATATCCCCAACGTCAAACTGCAAGTCCCTTCGATGGTTGTCAACATTTATCTTTTCCTGACTTTGAGCAGCTTTGTTGTTCTTAATGACATGAACCTTCTCTATCATCTCTTTCACAAGATCAGGCCCAAGTATCTTTAATTCTCTAACTTCATCCCAACAGGCCAGAGTTCTACATCACTTTCCATACGGAGCATCATACAAATCCATATGAATACTCGAGTGGAAGATATTATTGTATGAGAACTCAAACAATGGGAGATTGTGATCCCATCCACCTTTGAATTCTATATAATAGTCTCTCAGCATATCTTCATGCGTCTAAATAGTCTTTTTAGATTGGCCATTATTTTGGGTGGGATAGTCCCTGCTAAAATTTAATTCAGTACTCAAAGCATGTTGAAGACTCCTCTAGAATTTAGATGTGAACCTTGGATCACAATCAGAGACAATTGAGAGTAGAACACAATGTAGTCTCGCCACATCCTTCACATATAGTTTTGAAAGTTGTTCAAGAGAAATATCTTCCCAAATAGTGATAAAATGGGAAGTCTTGGTGAGTTGATCAACCATAACACATATCACATTATTTCCCTTCAACGTCTTCAGGAGACCCATGACAAAGTACATTGTGATATCTTCCCATTTCCACATGGGTATATGAAATGGTTGCATCATCCATTTGGACTTCTGTCACTCTTCTTTAACTTGATGACATACCAATAACCTTGATATATATTCCACAATATCCTTCCTCATGTTATCCCACCAGAAGTGTTCTCGGAGATCATGATACATATTGGTACTCCCAGGATGGATAGTGAATGTTGAGCTATGTGCATTTTCTAATAACTCTTTCTTTATCCTGGGTGATGAAGGCACAAAAAGCAAATTCCAAACCAAATCACACCATAATCATTTATATGTAACTCTTACATATTCTCTTCCTTTACTACATTGACCCTCTTTTGTAACTCCATATCATCCCTTTGTGCTTCCTTAATCTTCTCTAGAATGGATGGTTGCACAATCATTTGGGAAAGGTAGGATGTATCCCCTTCACTTAAGATTTCTAAATCCATACTTTTCTTATCCAAAAAGATAGGTTCTTTCTCAATCTGTATCATGGATAGAGTAGTAGGTTATTTTCTACTTAGAGCATCAACTACCTTGTTTGCCTTTACATGATGATAGTGAATCGAGCAATCGTAATCCTTGATTATCTCTAACAATCTCCATTGATACATGTGGAGATCGTTTTGTGTTAATATATACATTATACTCCTGTGGTCAGTGTATATGTCATATTTCTCACCATAAAGGTAGTTCCACTAGATTTTCAAGGAAACAATCACAGTTTCTAGCTCTAGATCATGCATCGGGTAGTTCTGCTCAAGGATATTCAACAGCCATGAGGCATAGGCCATCACATTGTCATTTTTCATGAGTAAAAAACCCAAAACATTCTTTGAATCATCTTTGTATATCACAAAACATTCTCCGCTTTTTGGTAATGTTAGTACAGGTGCAGTGACAAGACTTTTCATTAGCTCCTTAAAGCATACCTGACATTCTTTGGTCTAAACAAACTGTACCCCCTTCCATGTCAACTTGGTCATTGGGTTTGTCAATCTTAAAAATTTATTAATGAATCATCAATAATAACTATCTAGAACCAAAAATCTATGGATATTTGTTACAGAAGTTTGCATGGGCCACTCATCAATTGCCTTTGTCTTCTAAGGGTCCATAGATATCCCTTTCCTGGTGATAACATACCCCAGAATGATACATCCTCCATCCAGAACTCGCATTTACTGTACTTTGCATACAAATTCTCCCTTCACAAAGTATTTAACAATGTTTTTAAATGCTCCTCATGTTCCTCCTTGATCTTGGAGTATATCATAATATCGTTAATAAAGACTACCACAAATTTGTCAAGGTAATCTCTAAAGACTCTATTAAGTAAATCCATGAACATTTATGGAGCATTACTGAGTCTGAATATCATCACTATAAACTCATAGTGTCCATACCTCATTTGAAAAGCAGTCTTGGGAATATCTTCCTTCCTCACCTTTAGTTGGTGATATCTTGACCGAAGGTCCTCCTTAGAAAAATAAGTGGCCCCATGAAGCTGATCGAACAAATCATCTATCTGTAGAAGTGGATACTTGTTCTTTATCATTATTTTATTGAGCTCACAATAATCAATGCAGAGGCACATTGATCCATCCTTCTTCATTAAGAAGAGGACTGGATCACCCCACAGTGAAGCACTCGGGCATATAAAACCCTTCTCTATATTCTCCTGTAACTTCTTCTTTAGCTCTTCCATCTCTATGGTGGCCATTCTATAAGGTGTCTTTGAGATTGGAAGAGATCCAGGGATTAGGTCAATTGAGAAATCATCATCTCGGTTCGGAGGAAGACCAGGGGACTCTTCAGGGAATAAATCAGTGTAATCCTTCATGATGGGCATGCCTTCAAGCATGATTCTATCATTTTTCTCAATCATTTGACCTAGATATGCTTGCTCATAAGGAAGTAGTATCCAAACCTGATACGAATATTCTAAATGAGACTCATCTTTATCCTTACACTTGTGAAGAATTGGAAGATTCTTAAATATGTGAAAAGTGATATCCCTTTCCCAATAATTTATGTTGTCGTTGTACAAAGATAGCCAATCCTTTCCCAAGATAGCATCGAAATCCACTAAAGGAAGTATGAAGAGATTATATGGGAGGTTTAGTCCACAAACATTAACTAGGGAGGAGTTGTAAACCATGGATGCAATAATTTCCTCATTCACTATTCTCACAGATAACATTTCCTCCAAATATTGAGATGGTGTTTCAATAGTTCTACTAAACTTTCAAGATATGAAAGAATGCATAGAACAAGAATCAAATAGTTTGTTCATTATTCTTGAATGAATAACAAGTGTACCTATCACCACTTCATTTTCCAGATCCACCTTAGCAGTAGAGATAGCATATTCCCTTCCTTGTTGCCTTGTAGTTTTTTGCTTATTTCCTCCAACAACCCTTGGCTTAGGGAAATTGTTCACATAATTCCCAAGATCCTTCCAATTGTAACACTACACTACAGGCAAAGTGGTGAATTGAACTTTCCTTTCTTCTTCATCATTAGAGGGATTTTTCATATCCCTTCAGCAGTTCTTGGCCAGATGACCAAACATTCCTCATTTGAAGAAATTCATTATTCTCTTGAGATAGCCCCAAGAGTCTTCTTCCCACAATTTTTTCAAAAGGGAAAGTGAGGCTTATTTCCATCATGGGATTTGTTTGATGAACCACCCATGGTGTTCTCCATTTTCCTCTTATTTTCACTAGGCCCAAGAGACCACTATGAGTCTCCAATCACCATTTTAGCATTGAGGTCACAATGGAAAATTTCTTCATAACTGTCGAAGTATCGAATCCCCAATGATTTTCATAGACTCAACTTTAGTATGTTGAATAAGAAATACACCATGCTTTCAGTGTTCATGTAAAATCCCTAGGAGTACCTTGAATGACTTGTAATGTTCGCTTCATATGCCCCTATGGACTCATCTTGCTTTATCTTGAGTCCGATGAACTCCCTTTATATATTGAGATGGAGGGTTAGAGGAAAATATTTTTTGAAAAACATCCTCCTGAATTCCTCCCAATCCATGGAATGAATTTCCTCTTGGGACATTGTATTCTTGATTAGTGTCCACAACTGATCAGCTTCCCCATCCAAATGAAACATTGACAGTATGATCTTCTCTTATTTTGAGCACTAGAGAATGTAGAATATATTTTCAATAGATTTAATCCATTTTTCCATGAAGAGGGGATCAGAAGATCCCCAAATCATGGGGGGCCTTTTCCGCCTGAAGGATTCTATGTCAACTTGTTCTTTGCTTGGATGAGTAGGAAATTATTCATGATTCATGTTATTATTCAGAACTCTAGATAGCTGAGCAAGTACTATCATGAAGTTTTTAGAACCTGCTCTCATCATATCTAGAATATCACTAGGGAAATCTTCACATTGTCTATCACATTGGTTGTTGGAATGTGTTCTTCTATTTCACGCAATTAACTAAGAAAAATACTGTATAATTAGATGTCTTAAATACTTATTTATTGAGCATAAAAAATGAATCTTTCAACATAAAAGGATAAAATTATAACGAAAAATTATATCCTAACTTGGGATTCCTTATGTTAAAACATAGGTTATCCTCGATCTATTTCTTGACTTATATTTTTATGGGATTTTTTTGTCCCTTAATAATGTTTTGTACTAAGCATATAAATCTACCACACCATATCCCCTGGGAGTGTCATAACTATAAGTGCAGCAAGTCCCGTTGTAATGTACCAAGATACCCCCGGTCAATCCCAAAACTCCTTGTTAGTGTTTTCACTCCTAGGTAAAATTGTTCTAGAGCCACCTCTACCTACTCGTATCCAAACATGGATGTATTTTCTTGATAAAACACTTAGTCTATACTTACCTAAATTTAGGGATGTTTTTTAATACTTTGTTTCATCCTTAAGATTCTCACTAAGGTTCTCTATTCCTAATCTATAAAAATAACTAGACCATCCTCTGATACCAACTATAATGACCCATGCCTTTTACATATAACATTTCATGTTTTTAAGCATTATTAATCATCAAAGTAGTAGCTAAGGATCATTATGTCTAGTGACTTGGAAGACTAGGTACATAAAACAATAAACATGGGGAAAACACTTCTTTATTTAATCTCAATAATGAGCTCCAAACATCCTTTGATCCCTTACATCTGTATAGGGAACCCTGGGGAACACATGAACAAAGGGATGAGCTAAAAAACACAGTAAGGGAATGAACATAGGGATACATCTTACGCACATGAGTAAGGAATCATGACAAATTGATATCCAAAATATGGAACATATGAAATAATATCATATAATCATGGGATAAAATAAACATGGAATCATATAAATGTGGTAGAATCAAAAAAAAATTCTTTAGTACGGGTCAAGGTGAACCACTAATCACGTTTTCCATTTTAGTACAGGTCAAGGCTAACGACCAATCCCATTTCACATCACATCTCATGAGACTTCACCTTACCCAATGCATTAGAGCTCTATCTAGGCTCAACCATCTCAAAATTTTCCTGAATATTCTTTCTACATAAATATTCTTTCCACATAAATAATCATGCCTAATCAATCATTCATAAACAAAAAGATACCCATTGAAAGAATTGGGTTCCACAATCATGACATAAATCATAACCAATGGGTGTATCATGAAAGTTTCCAGGCAATGACAGAATTAGAAAATACATGGATGTTCATAGATTAAAATATGCATATAACATGGTAAGTGGTGTCAAATATAAGTTACAACATAAGAGAAATGTATTTAAGAAACATTAGCAGTAAAAAAATTTGTCCGGTTTTAAGGAAAATGCTAAAGAGATTTTAAAATAGAAAAGAGGAAACTCATTTATATAAAACCAGAATTTAACCAAGAAGGTTTTCATAATAAAGGAATGATTTTATAAAGACCATGGTGTCTTAAAACAGATGATATAGTGCACTTGAAATTGGGTAGAAGTTCTAGAAGTTCTTTTAAAAGGAGTGTGCTTATTTGGAAGTATCGAGGAGGGATTCACTTAAAATCATTTATATCCCCTAAAAAGAATGAGAGATGAATCTTGGAAAATTATTTTGGAGCATATAAAAAGAATTTATATGTGATACATAAAAAAGAAAATACAACTACATTTTGCTAAAAAGAAAGATGGAGAAACCTGATGGGATAAAGGATGTTCGGGTAGAATACATTACGGTTTATCAAAATAGTAGTAGGTGGAACTAAGAGGGATTGATGAGAGAGATAATGGGTTTCTAATCACTTATAAAACATTAGGTAATTATGGGGGAGGTGAGAAAACATACACCAACACTTGTTATTACACAAAAAAGGCATATCATTGAGAACATTCTTGATTAAGAGTGAAAAAGAGAGGATCCCTTACCTGAAATCTGTTGGTGTTCTCCACTTTTTATTAAATACCTGAATAAACAAATTAGTATTGTTAATTAATAAGTAAATAAATTATTCTATATGTAATTTATTTAATATAACCCTTTTTAGTTCATTCAAATCCTTTTTATTAGTTATAAAGTTCAATTTCATTGTTCAGGCTCGTTTGTTTACATGGCTTTAAAAGATAGGTTCACTTATATTCATGTTTGGATTATATGTAAGATGAAAGTGGTTGTCCAAAATTGATGTTATATTAATTAGTTAAAATCCATGAGATTACATGGTTTTAATTTTAATTAGGTTACTTAGAGTGAAGTTGAATTATTATATATATAACCTTAGTGATAACTGTTTTTGTTAATTGATGGGTTTCCTTACAAAGAACATGTTTTGTTTTTATAACTCAATAACATTTGTACAAAAAGAATACAAAACTAAAAAATGGGTGTATTACATATACTATGATCTGGTTTAACCATAACTCGAATTTTTTCATGACTAGAATTAAAGATAAAAATAGAAATTGATAAAATGTTGTCCTTGAATGTGCTAAATTAACACATCTCAAATGGTGCTTTGATTTCTTTCAAATAAAAGGGTGGGGAAGGGAGAGAAGATAATGAAATATATAATTAGAACGAAAACATTCCAGTACATATATGTTAATACATTAATCATACTATTATGGTGAAGGGAGGTGAGGAATGAAATAAAAATAAAAGAACATAAAAGAAAAGAATTAATTGGGAAGAGGAATTTTACGTCTTGAGACTTTCTCCTTTGTGAGCCTTTTAAGGGGAGAGGTCTTGGTATTGTGAAGATTCTAGGAGATTTTGGATATGGGGGATCTTGGGGAGATATTTTGGTAGAATAATTTCAAGGTACAAGTCTTTAGAGGAGTGAAGAGAAGAGGAAGTGGGGGGGGGTTATAGTGGAGGAGAGGAGGGATTTCATAATATTATAATCATTAATTTATTATTTCTTCACATGAAAATGAATATTAATTTTCCCATGACCAATAATAGTAATTTTATCATTTGATCCCTAACAAAGTGGGCTTACATCAGCAGAACATCATCAATGACTCAATAAATCACTTATTTATCATTTATTATAGTATTTTACTATTCATAAAAAATTCATGTATTTCAGGAAAATCACAAAACATTACCCTAACCATTTTTCAACAGGTTGAATCCAAAAATAGAGTCCATTTTTAAAATATAATTTTCTAAATATGATTATTTTAATATTTAATTAAAATTATAATTTATTATCAAAGTCATTTTTAAAACATCCATTAACTTATTCTAAAATATAGGTATATCGTACTTTCAACTTGAATATTATTTTTATACTATCATAAGTTGTATTACTATTCATTAGGGTATATCACTATACATAAGGGTATGTTACTATTAATTAGGGTAGGTTACTATTGACCCAAAATTATGTTTTCCTTATCAGACTCCAAATAACTTACTAATTACAACCGTGTATGCCGGATTTTCTAAATTCCAAACACAGATGTGTCAAACTTATGTTTAATGGTCACTTAGAACATATTAGTTAATTATGTTGTGTTTTAATGTGATTTAATGAAATAATCATGATAACGGAGTTTCCATTGAAAAACATTGGGTCGTTACATTACATATAACATTTCGTGATTTTAAGCATAATTAATCATCTGAGTACAAGACAAGGATCATTAAGTCTGGTGTCTTGGAATAATAGGTACATAAAACATAACACATGGGAAAATAATTCTTTATTTAATCTCCATAATGAGCTCCTAACTTCCTTTGAGACCTTACATCTTCCTAGGGTACCCTGGGGATCACATGAACAACGGGATGAGCTAAAAAGTCCAGTACGAGAATGAACATAATGATACATCTTAAGCACATGAGTTAGGAGGCATGACATATTGATATCCAAAACATGGAACATATGAAATAATATCATATAATCATGGGATCATATAAACATTGAATAATATTAATGTGAAAAAATCATAAAACATTTATTTAATACGGGTGAAGGCTAACCGTCAATCCCGTTTTTCATCTCAGTACGGTTCAAGGCTAACCGACAATCTCATTTCACATCGCATCTTGTGAGACTTAACCTTACCCATTGCATTGGAGAGCTATCTGGGTGCACCCACCACAACATTTTCATGAATATTCTTACAGCATAAATATTATTTCCACATAAATAATCATACATAATAAATATGGGGAGGTGAGAAAACATACCCCCTCACTTAGTATTACACAAAAAATGCATATCGTAGAGAAAATTCGTGATAAAGAGAAAAAAGGTGAGGATCCCTTACCTTAAATCAGTTGGTTTTCTCCACTTGTTATTAAAGACATGAATAAAAAATTAGGATTATTAATTATTAATTTTAGAACCTCTTATATATTTAATTTATTTATTATAACCATTTTTAGTTCATTCAAAGTATTTTTGATTAGTTATAAGAATCAATTTCAATGTTTGGGCTTGTTTGTTTACTTGTATTTAAAAGATCAGTTCACTTATATTCAAGTTTGGATTATATGTAAGATAAAAGCGGTTGACCAGAATTGAAGCTATATTCTTTAGTTCACATCTAGGAGATTACATGGTATAAATTTTAATTAGGATACTTAGAGTGAAGTCCATTTATTATATATATAACCTTAGTGATAACAATTTTAGTTAATAAATGGGTTTGGTTACAAAGAACATGTTTTGTTTTTATATCTTAATACCATTTGTAAAAAAATAATAAAGAACTAAAAATTGGGTATATTACATATATAATAATCTAGTTCAACCATAACTCAAATGGTTTCATGACCAGAATTAAAGATAATAATAGAAATCAAAAAACTGTGGTCTTTGAATGTGCTAAATTAGCACATCTCAAACGGTGCTTTTATTTCTTTCAAATAAAAGGGTGGGGAAAGGATAGAAGATAATGACATATACCATTTTCAAGAAAATATTACAGTACATGTATGTTACTAGATTTATCATATGATTAAGGTGAAGGGAGGTGAGGAAAGAAACAAAAAGAAATAGAACTTAAAAGAAATGAAGGAATTGGAAAAAAGCATTTTCCTCTTGAGACATTCTCTTTCGAGAACCCCTTAAGGGGAGATGATTTGTTATTTTGAAGAGGCTATGAGCTTTTTGATGTCGGGGAAGATCTTGGGGAGAGATGTGGGTCGAATATTGCAAGGAACAAGGCTTGAGATGAGTAAAGAGAAGAGGGAGTGAGGGGGGTTTTATATTGGAGGAGAGGAGGGTTTTCATAATTATTTAATCATTAGTTTATTATTTCATCACAGGATAAGGAATAATAAGTATTCCATGACCAATAATAGTAATAAATTCATGTGACTTAGAACTAAATGGGATTACATTAGAATATTATAATCAATGAATCAATTAATCAGTTATTTAACATTTATTGTGATTTATCAGATTTTACTATTCATAAAAAATTCAAGTATTTCAGAAAAAATCCAAAAAAATTCTCCCTAACCATTTTTTGATGTGTAGACTCCAAAAAATAAGTCCATTTTTCAAAACTAATTTTCTAAAGTTAATTAATTTAATATTTAATTAATATCATAATTTATTATTAAAAACTTGTTTTAAAGCATTCATTTACTTATTCTAAAATATAGGTACATCATAATTTCACTTAAATATTATTTTATGACTAACATAGGTGTGGTTTCTATTCAATAGGGTATTTTAAAATTCATAAGGCTATGTTACTATTCATAAGGGTAGGTTAATATTCCCCAAAAATTATGTTTTTCTTATCAAAATCAAAATAATTTGCTTATTGCAACCATGTATATTAGATTTTCGAAATTACAAACACAGAAGTGAAAAATATAAGTTTAAAGGACACTTAGCACTTACTAGTTCATTATATTTTGTTTTTATGTAATTTTATGACATATTTATAAGAAGGAAAATTTACATTGAAAACATTGGGTCGGTACATTTCCCTTGATATTAATGACTTCATGATAATTTCTATTAGGAGCACAATTTCTTAAATCATCTTTAAAATCATCACGAATAGTGTGGGGAAAACCATGAAGCACTTTATTTCTCTAAACCAGTTTATTTTTTTCTAGGGAAGGAATATGCAAAACTATCTCTTCATAGGCTCTAAAAGTAATAATATTATAAAGAATAAAATGCATGAGGGCCACATTTCACTCACAATTTACATCTCCAAATCCTTTGATACTCTGAAATGAAGATTTCCCCATGATGTTCTTAGGAGGTATGGTTTCTCTAGTGATTTTATCAAGATCAACAGCACCATCCTTACCTCTGAAAAGCTATCTATTCCCTAATAATGGCACTTTGAGGGAATTATTTCCATGTTTGAGGGGTGTTCAACATGGAAATACACTCTATGGACACCATTTTTCCATTGTTGAGGGTTATTTAAGAAGATGTCTAAATGACCTTACTCAAGATGGTCTTTATAGATAAATCAATTCTGGTAGATATTATTTTTCCTCCCTCACATATTTTGTATGTTAATGGAATCCTCTTTCTTGTAAAATCTTTAATGAAGACTATATAATTCATCAAATTCCTTTGTTCACATTATGAAGAGTTCATAGGTCAAGAAATAAGCTAGGAAAAATCATTTATTGTCTTTGATAATGGTATTTTGGTTAGTAAGAAAAACAAGATTTCCAACAAGTTAGGAGTCCAAAGAGTATCACATCATCTTTATTATATTGGTGTTCCCCTATTTTGGGGAAATGTGTAGAGGTAATATATTGAGGGAATTTTCATTAGAATTGTTAATCAAATGGAAGGCTAGAAATGGAATGTAATGTCCCTTGCTGGAAGGGTATGCCTTGTTTACTCAATGATAACTTCCAAGTTCATTTAATCTTTTTCCCTTTAAATATTTCCTAGATGTATTATTAGAGAGATTCATGGAAAGATCAGATACATCATTTGGTTTAGATCAATTTCAGAAAATATATTGATAACAGTTGTATGGAAGGAATTCATTAAACTCACAAAAATTGGAGGTCTCAAGATTAAATATTTTAGAATCATCAATGATGATCTCATTGGGTAATTTTCATTCCATGTAATTACTAATGATGCACCTTATGATTTTATATCTAGTAGTTTCAAGGTGAAATAATTGAAGGGATATAAATATTATATTTCATATTTTGTTTGGACAGCTCATAAGCAGTCATTCCCTGGTATCAGTCATGATATTCAGTTCTTGGGGAGTAGGTCTTCTACCCTCAACTGTTGTCTTAAAAATTCCCTTGGACCCCCCCCCCCCCACAACTCAATTTTAACATACCTCCTGGCCTAATACATGTGAATATTGATGTATTTTTCACACAACATCAGATTATTTATCGCATGCTTCCTATTCATGATAAGATAGATATTCAGAATTATTGCTTTATTGAATAAGATACCCTTATTTGGAGACAAAATAGGTTTGTCCACTTCATCATCAAGGATAATTATAATTTAATTACATATAATTCAACCGACCACCACAATGTATTATGAAATTTAAGGTATCATTTATAAAACCCTCCTGATTTTTTATCCTCTAAAGGATATGGAAGCATAGACTCCCAATACACAATCTTATTTGGAAGCATGGACTGCACATGGTATCAGTTTCTCTTTTATGAATCAAGGATGAAAAAGATACCCACCATCTCCTCATCACCTGTAGCTTTGTCCAGAAGCTATGGTTTTATGTTGGCTATTTGATTGGAATGAATTTTAACACTGAATTATAAGTTCATGGCTTTATGGGGAGGCTCACTAGTGTAGGACAAAGTGGCCAGGTTCAACATTACTTAAATGAAGCTACTGCAACCCTTTTTTTTAGTTTGGTTCATAATTAATTCTAGAACATTGGATGGAAATATGTATTCCCTTTGCATGGGAATGATGTCTATTCATTTGAAGTTGTATGCCTTATTAGTTCTGAAAATTGGAAGCATTCCCATTAGATTTGAGTACGTGACACCTTTCGATGTTGGGTTGTCACATGCAGACCAAAAAAATGTTCTCAAATTCATAAGATGGATCCCACCTATCATTTCATTGATCAAGGTTAACATTGATGGTATATCATATGGTGTTCCAGTAACCTCAGTCTACGGATGAATCTTTATATCTCACCTCATCTATTTCTAGGGTTTCTTTTACCCTTACACTAGAATTATAATTTCCAATAAAACATAACTATGGTCTATTTTCCATGTAGTTTTTTATGTCATCCAATATATGTGGAACAACTTATGGATCAATTCTCAATCTGAATTTGTTTTTAAAACTCTACAAAAAAGAACAAGGAATGTTCCTGGAAAATCCTACCTCATTGGATTGATATTATTAGTAATGTAGATAAACTTAATTTTTATAATATTGCATTCATATCGAATAGAAAATCAAGATCAAGATGCCCTGTCGAAGAAGGATGTCTTGGAAATGGGTATAATGTGGTCATTTAGGACCCCTAATTATTGTGTTCCCAAGGTAGATTAAGATATATGCGGTATACTGCATACTTGAAGTTGTAATAACCCATTGTTATGCTTGTCTTTCCTTCTTCTTTTTATTTTTAAAATATTTTTTCATGGCAGTATTTAACTGGACCCTGGACCATTTAGAATCTTCATTTTATAGTATACCCAAGTGATTTTTATAACATATTTTAGGGATAGTTATTAATAATTTTTCAATGTATTTCATGGATGATTTAATGGAAAAATATAATTTTCAAAATTGTTAATAATTATGTAATATTTTTGAATCCACAAGTTGATTTACTATAATCATTATTCAATTAGATATTTTTTTATTTGAGTAAACGGTGATTTAATCATTTATTTTTAAATGGTTTAAATTATTAGTTGTGTAACAGTGAAAATAAATTTTTGATAAAACCATAATAGTGTCACATGTTTGGTAAAATTATTAAATATTTGACAAAAAATGGAATTTTTTTTTATTATTATTAGTTTTCAGAAATTTATAATCCTTGTTTGGATGGAGGGATTAGAACTGAATTTAAATTTTATTTATTCATGGTCTATATTTTTATATAGGGGTTGATGTTGCAAGTAACAATAAATCTTATATAATCCATACTTGGATAAAGGGACTAATTTTCATCCAACAATAAATATGAGTATTATATAACAAAATGTGTATATAGGGGGTTTATGGTATGTATTAATTTTAGAAAAAGAATCGGTATGATGATATGTTTGATTATATACAATCTTGAGGTTTTATACTTTTTCAGAGGGGGGCGTTGGAGATTAATTATATAACATTTTCCATGGCCTTATAACAAAGTGTGACAAAGGAAAGTAATGTGATCATATAAGAAGATTTATAAAGGGGTGTGTGGGTTTTTGGTGTGAGAAATAGTGTCATAAATGGAATAAAAATTACTGAAACACACATTGGTAGGAAATAATATAGGGTATCATTGAGTGATGTAGCACAAGGGGTCTAACGAGTGATTTTGGATATAACGAATAAATAAAAAAGTAGTGATTATAATGGGAATCAATTCCATTGATATTATATATTTATTCATGACTTAATTTTATTATCGTTAGTGGTTTATCACAAACAAATAATTTTAAATCAATGTTCACACTTTGATCATAAAAAAATATTCAATTCATTGTTCAAATTCATTTAATTTATATTAATTTTACTATGTTGATCATAGAATTCGTATTAATGATCTAAATTAAAGCATTCTTGTTTTTAAATATACCTAATTCAAATTCCTAAAAACATTTCAATTGGATATTTGGCTATTTCGGTGATAGTAAGGGCCATGCTGACAAAAAAATAGGCCAAATAAATTTTTCATGGGAATTGAGAAAATTGTGGTTTTTTATTTTAGGGACTGAAAAATTTGAGTTAAACTCTCTTAGAAGTCCATGGACATTATAGTACAAATTCAGTAAAAATTTCAAGTCCCAATGTTTTTTTAGTAGGCCAAATCAATGCCCTAAATTAAGACACACAATCTTTCATGTGATTGAATAAAAACTCATCAATATTGGCTTTTCACCCAATACACTAATCCAATTTAATTGAGAATAGGAGACATGAAATAAAAGTATAAGGGTAAATACTTTTTTTGAAAATTGTGATTTTAGACGGAATAATATTTATAGAAATAACTGCATTCACATTTATGCCTTTGAATTTTTTGGATAATAAATGATTGTAGAATGTGTATTTGAAAAAAAAAATCATAAACTTTTCAATAAAAGATAAATGGATGATATTTTTGTTTTTTGGTTAGTCGTGATATAGATAAACATCTCTTTTGAGGAACTCATTCTAAGATTATTCGGTCCAATTTTTCATATGGGGAGGAAGAATTTATGAACAAAATTGAGGTGAAACTAGGATTCCCCCTAAGAAAAAAAATATTCCCATCTTCTCCTTGAAAATGGTTCAAAATTTAGTTATTTTAGAGGATAATTTTAATGAAATGTACTTGATAAAGTAATGTGAACAGCTACTAAACTAATGTTTCTACGTGACTAATCTCTCACCCACACTCCTTTCACACCATTTTCATTCTTTCTATGGTTCTATATTTTATGTGTAGTTGTGTATTTTCTTTCATAATAATGAATGTTTATTTTAAAACTGTTAATTAAATATATATTTTTTAGATTAATATTAAAATTTTAAGGGTAATTTAAATTTAGGTTAAAACCCATTCCATAAAAAACATCAAATCCCAAAAAATATTTTCATTTTCATTTCTTCATTCATGTGTGTGTGTTTGATGAAAAACTATTTTCATGTACCATTTATTTTATTTTTTATCAAAAAATTATGAAAAACCCAACAAGATTATTGACCACCATCATGGATGAATAATTACTCCATTTTAATGACTCATGATTGTGTAATTTTACATGGTTAAGATCTTATTTTCATTTAATATTATTTAAATAAATATTGTGTACATTTAATTGATGTGTTGTGGATTAATGAAACATCTTATTTTAAAATTTTAATCCGTGGATTATTTGACTAGTAGATACAAAATTATTCCTTAAATATTATATATTTTATATAAAATTATTTATTAAGAACAATACCAAGGTTAATGATTTGATCAAATCCATAACATTGGGGAACACTGATCAAAATTTTCTGGTGAAGTAGACGTTAATTTAATGAAAAATATTCTCAAATTTCAATGTTGTAATATGCTTACATCCCTAACAATTAACACCCACCAATTCATATAAAATTGTTATTTTATACACCATAATTAATTATTTGTGCTTCAAATAGAATCATTTTTAGGGATGGTATAATAAAGAGTGGTTTTTTTAATTTTCATCCAAAACAAAAATAAACATAAAAATAAATAAAATGAAAAAAATAAAGAAAACCCATCATTCAATATCTAAAAACCCCCCTTACCTTAAAAAGAATTGGATACTATGAGAATTACCTATTGGATCCCAAATAATAAATCATTTAATTCTGACCTTGAAATCATTTGAACCATTCAATAACTCTTGTAGGCCATTAAGGATAATCAAAAAAATATATAAAAAAACATTTATTTATCCCATGGATCTAGTTATAGAAAATCCAACTGAATAGATTCTAAAAGATATTATTTTCTCTAATATAAATTATCAACCCCTTGGTATTTGATATCCTAACATAAAGGATGATTTTGAAAAAAAATCGGGTTTGATTCATATTCGACCTCATTTTTAGGTGTTATCGGGTGAGGTTCCTCACACAAAAAATGATCAAATATTTATTCTCTACCATGAATCATCAAGGTATTTCTAATGAAAAAAATCAAACTCAGATAATTTCCATTCACTATGTTCAATTCTTTAAAGAGTTGGATCCACAATCTTAAAATTGGTTTAAAAAATGTATGGTGGACAGGAAGTGGATAATTTTAGAGAACATATTTACTACTTCTCAAACAAACTTTGTCAGAAAAAGAATCAGTTCTATCCTTCAATGACCAAATTGAATCACTAAATGAATATTGGGGTAGGTTTAAAATCTTATCGCAACATTCCAAGACCCCCAAAGCCTAGACCAAATCATTTTCAAATAATTCTATGAGGGTTATAGGTCATATAGGGAACCATAAATAATGCTACATGTAGTAGTTGTCTTGTATCTACTCGAGTAAAACATGCCTAATAGAGTCATTACATTGAACCAAACATGATGACTAAGTTGATGAGTGAGCTCATATTCCTTTTTGTAAAATTAAAAGTGGCTTAAAAATCCCCAAACTCCTCTACTATACAATCTCAAATTCCTAGACCTATAAATAATTATAGTATCTTTAACTCGCCTTCTCATCCAACAGATACATATATATTATTATAGGATGATCATTCTAATTAATCTAGAACAATGGAGATTAATGAAGCAGTTTCTCAATTTAACACCAACCCTCATTATCTTGGATAGTTTTTTAGAAATTATAACCATAACCATTATAATCATTTATCTCCTACCAATAATCCTGATCGAAAAGACTATACATGATTTAGGTATGTTAATTTGATATGTAAATAATCTCAACCCCATCCACACAATCCAAACCAATTATAGTATGTAAAATGACATGTTATTATAAAAAAATAACAATGTCTTCCTCGAAATCATTGGATCAATCCACATCTTCCTCATAGTTTTCCCACCACGATGATTCTTCCAAAATTCTCAAACAGGAATAATTGATTTCCCAGGAACACTAATCAAGGTAATATAATCCTTGGAAACACCTTATGTTCTACAAAACCATGTGAAAGTGTAGTAGAATAAATTTCCTACTCCACTCATTCAAGAGTAAAAATATTAAAAATAAAAATTTGTCAACTTTCTTCCCATTTGAGGCAACAATAACCAAATAATTTTTCCCAGATTCGAGCTCAACTAATACCCAAACCCAAGGGTAATGTTGATAAATTTTCTCATATATCAAAAATGAATGTACCAATACTCATTTTGATCCCTCTAAAACAACTCCAAATGTGGTAAATGAAAAATAAAAAGGTAAATAACCAGTGAGAGAATATAAAATTGAATCAAATACTCTATTTATTTTCCAAACCAACCTAGTTCTATTTTATTAATCCATCTCCGAGACTAATAAAGCCTTTGAAATTGATATGAACATTCTTAACATGTTAAAATATATCAAATTCACCATCACTATTCTATATGTCATTAAATAATTCCTAAATAATAAAAGATCATTATGGAATTATTCATATATATAATTAATCTCAAATCCATTGATAATGTATATTCTCAAAAAGAAATTTCCATAAAATGAAAAAACTCCAACCATGTATGCTTTCATGAATTCTATAGTGTACATTGCTGATGATGAACTCATAGAGCTAGGATCCTCAATTAGTGTAATTCCCAAGTAAATATTTTTAGACCTTGACCAAGGTCCCTTGTGCCCAACATGTGTATTTATCTAGGTACCGAATCCAATCAATGCAATCCATAAAGAATTAATCAAGGATGTTCTTATTTGAATAAATGTTACTATCTTCCTAGAATATTTATATGTCCTCAATATAAAAGATTAGAAATATTCTCAATTATATCATTGAATTCTAGAAATATCATTCCTTAGGACTACTAAAAGATAAATTAATGTCCATTCTATTATCATATCTATAGAATTTGGTGATCAAATTATAGAGATATTTTTTTAAATCTAGGTGATACCCATCCTAGAATAACTCGATTTTCCCTATCCATTATTTTTAAAGAAACTCTATGAGGGATTTGAACCAATATATGTCATGTTTCTCATGTTATAATGATAACTAATTTTATGAAATTTTCAGCCTCATTAAAAATTTCATAAATAGCAAATTTTATTTTGAACCTTCATTTAGGAACACCTTCAATCTAAAGGTTCTTGAAATATCTCAATAATTACATCTCCAATATGATATTTTATACTCAAAATTATATTTCACTAGGAATAATGATTTCAAAACACCTACAAATCTAACTTCAAATATCAGTCCTATTGTATCACATGTCAATGGACCACCTGAATTGAAACTTCTTCATACGCACTTGATGTATACATTCCTCTAACGTAATTAATTATTTTTTATAATAATATGTGCTTGAATTAATGAAATTAATTATTCATTACTCATTTAGGTTTTATATTAAAATAAATCGGACATAGTTTGAACCCTAGATAACATACCAAGCATTAAACATTCCATTTTCACGCATCATATCCATATAGACAAATCACTTAAAACTATTATGAAACATTAGAGAATATTTAATACACTCATTCATTAGGTCATATGGGGTGATATTACCAATAAAATTCTAAATGATATTATCTACCCCATTTTTGATAGTGAATTGGTTGGTTTGATTCAATTGGTTCGTAAAAACTATGGCATAACTATTATCACCAATGAACATGGAGATGTTTCTCCTAATCAAGTGAATAATATTTCATGTGTGTTCTTATACTTTAAAAATTTTAATGAAAATTTAGAAAAAGATGCTTCCCACTTCTATTATTTGATCAAATGATAGAAATATTTTCCAAAAAATCCTATTATTTCATTCATAATGGATAAAATAGCTATTTTCAAATCCAAATTTCACTATAAGACTAAGAAAAATAATCATTGACTTATCCATTTAATAATACTCATATAATAGAAATCCATTTTACTTTTCAATACTATTATATATATTTATTAGTACATGAAGAGAATATTTTATGAGTTCTTTGAGAATTGATTATAGGTTTTCAAGGATGACATTACCATTTGTTGTGATTCATTAAAAACATATTTTGATTCACACTATTTGACCCTAGTGAAAATTTTCAACTGTAAAGATGTGTTAAACATTGAAAATTACCACTTCATTTTCAGTAATGATATTTTTCAAGGATACAAAATCTCTAATGATGGTATTCAAGTTGATCCTTCAAAGATTGAGATAATCCAATCATTTTATGAACTATCTTTAGTTTGAGATTGTTGATATTTTCATATTTATGATAATTTTTAATGGATATTCATCTATAATTTGATCAGCATGACCCTCCCTCCTTCATGTTACCTATAAACTGATATTACATTATGTATTGTTGATTTTTGTTAGAGAGACTTCATTGAACTAAAAAAACTAAAATCTTCCCCAATCATTCAATATTACAATTAGTACCTCCGATTTCAATTAATGTGTGATGCACTTGATATAGACTTACGGGATATACATAGTTAATGAAAAAATAATATTCCTTGAATCATTAATTATTTCTAAAAATAATTTTATGATACTCAATTCTAATTTCACTATCATAGAAAAGCAATTTTTAATTAGTTTTTATTCCATAAATAAGTATATGACATATCTCCAAGGTGACTAAATTATCATATTCACTTATAAACTCAATAAAATAAGTTTATTAAATAAAAAATTTATCTTAAACTAGGGATAATAAGATAGATTATAATGTTTTTATAATTTCACCATGATATTTTAAACAAAACTGGAAAAGAAAATAATATTATAGATCCCTTGATTTTAATCTCAAATTATTCTCATATTGAAATTAGTGATCATGAATTAAATATAAAAAACACTCATATCTCACAAAAAAGTTACCGTAATATACCCAACTGTGAATAAAATAGTAGATGGTGTTTTTTTGAAATTTTCTTAATGAATAAAAAGATAATTTAATGTGGAATCCAACCACTATATTTGGTATGATAATTAAAATTAAAAAATTGGGGATAAAATTATAATTAGTATTTTTTTGATGAAGAGGAACATTCCAAAATATTAGAGTTTTATCTATCATTGGCCAAAGCATGCTACTTTGGACCACAAATAACCTCTAAAATTGTCTTAAAATCATAGTTATTCTATCATTTACTATTCATAAACAGACATAATCCCCTTCAATCATGCCCCAATTGATAAATAAATGGAAAAATTTCTGAAAGAAATGAAATGCCCTTATTAAAATTTTTTTGAAATATTTTAACTTTGTGGAATTTATTTCGTGGATTCATTATCTCCGTCTAATGGAATCATATATATTTTTTTGTTGTTGATTATGTGTTTAGGATTGTTGAGGCCAAAACCACTAAGTAATAAGATTCTTACATTTTTGGTAAGTTATTTTTAATAAACATCTCATATGTATCAGAACTCTATGTACATTGGTGACATACATATAATTTTTTTTAATTATACCAAGGAATATATTTTAAAAATCATGGTTCATATATAAAACACATACTACATATCACCCCAAAATTTGTTTTGTTAAACTTTCAAACAAGGAAGTAAAAAAGACTGCTTCTAAAAATTGTAAAACCCATAATAAAATACTGGTTAGAAAAAATTAACAATAAATATTAGGAATATATAAATTACTATGAGAAACACATTCATGTATCACTCTTTAAGATAGTTTTTTCTAGAATTTTAATTTCCAATAAAACTCAAACAAAAATTATTTTGGGTTGTAAAAGAATTCAATTTTGATTTTGAAAAAGATCGTAATGAAAATATAATATAATTAAAGGATTTGGGGGTTATTTTAATAGATAACAGTGAGAATTAATGTCTCAATAAAGAAACATATAAAGTATTTTGTGAAAAAAAGATACTTCAAAAACTATTTACTAGAGTTGAATGGGGAATTTTCTTTGACTCTCTCTTGACACTTCACCCAGGTAAGCACAATTATCATTAAGAAGGTCATTTTTTAGTAATATTATTTAAATACATGTTTTATTTAAATTATATAATCATTATCCCAAGTATACATTAAATATTAATTTACTTTGGAAAATTCATCACCATGAAATGACATGTTCTCCATGAACCACATCAACTTCCATTAGATCGATGACTACTACAATAGACCGAAAATTGGATGGAGAAGGAATATCTCATTTTACAAAAATAAAGTTATCTACTTTAATTTTAAATAACTCTCCTTCTCTCCTTATTTCACTCTCTATCAATTTATCTCTATCACTAACTCTCTATCTTTATTATCCTTTTCACACTTTCTCTCTAAATTTTTTAGTTTTTACTACTATCTTAATCCACATTTTCTTCTATGTGTTCCAATATTTAACAAAAAAATAAAACCAATCATAATAAATCACTTTTAAATTTTGAAAATTTTGTCTATCCAATATGAATGATTGAAGATAATTTGTTTCATCAATTTTTTTTTATTTTTTTCACAAAATTTGATAAAAAAATTTCATCAATTGAAAAACATTTTCAATGCACAATTTTTTGTAAAAAAATTAATTTATAATACATGTGAGGAACAATATAAGATTTAATTCCAAGGTATGCTATTGCTATATTTTTATCTTATATTATATTTAATCTTTTTTTTTGTTATTAATATTATATAACTTTAAACTAAATTTCTTACTTTTGTGTGAATTAATATGATAAAGTAATTTTCTGAACCACACTAGAATCATTATAGACAAATATCATCTCAATAACCATCCATTTACCCTTGTTATTAAATCTCCATTAAGCCAATGAAATAAAATTTGATAGAAACATTTCATGTTTAAAATATTTACAACACAACATCTAGATAAATTTTATTTTCAATGTAATTGTAAAATATAAGTGTGGGGCTAATGGATTTCATTTTGAGATTACCTTTACATATTTTAAATCATTCTTTAAATTCATGGTAGAAGGTTTTAATTAAAGAGAAAATGGGAGGTTTTGATTTAGTAAGGTTTCAATAGGGAAATATATTTGTGAAATTTTATTATAATTTTAAGGAAAAGTGAAAAAAAGGGAAAAATAGTAAATAGAAAAAAGAATAAAAAAATTTATATAAAAAAGAAAAAAATAGAAAAATAATACGCTTTTGTCTTTGTGGGAGTGTTTGAGTTTTGTATTTTTTTATCCTATTCTATTTTTATCTCAATATCATGTGTCTTACTTTAAAAAACATTTCCTAATTTAAAATGTGTCTTCATACCATTGCTTATCATATTTCATAAATTTTGAATTATATTTCCATATTGTTGTCTTAACCTCTCTTTCCCATTTTTTAGAATTATTTTTCTATCACCCCTAAGCCTTATAAAACCTTCTAAAAATACATATTGATTCTAGATCACTTTAAGATGGGAATAGATGTTTGAGGATTTAGCATCTTAAATGGTTTTCACATTTGGTTGTTGAATGAGTTAATATACTTAAATAAATTTTCATTACTTTGTGAGTAGTGAGTATTGTTCAACCGCATTTTTCAATTAAAATTTTGAGAATGAAAATTGTTTTTTTTTGAGAAATTGTTGTGGTAATAATATCTATTAAAAGTCATTATAGATGATTAAATTAGTATAAACTCCTGAATTGGAGAAAATAAAATTCAAATATTTGTTAGAATGTGTAATGGATTTTGATGTGTGTTAATAATTTTGTGCCTGAGGATATGAACTTTCATAAGCCTTTGGGATTTATTATTATCTATTTATACATGATTTTATGTTAATACAATTACAATTCATTCACCAAAATAAACTTGACATTGAATCAATGTTCACATTTTGATTATAAATATATACCTAGAGTTTTGTTAAAATTCATCCAATTTCCTGAACATTTTCCATATTAATAATAACATTAATATTACATATAAATATTATGTTATTATTTTTTTGGGTTTTATATTTCAATTATTTCAAGTCATTAAATAGGCAATTTTTCTAGTTATTCCATTTGACGGGCTAAATAGGCCACAAAAGAAGGAACATTTAATCTGTCATATAAATTATGCAAGTTGTGATGTTCAATTTTCAATGTAGAACCTAGAATTCCAAATTCTATGAAAATAAAATATAATTATGGAGAAATTCTATTACAACTTGAACATAAATTTATTCTCCCAATTTTACCCAGAAGGTTCCTAATCTGTGCACTAAATGAATACCCACAATCTTACCAATGATTAATGTATAACCGACTTTTGTTAAATTTTCTCACAATCCACCAATCCAATTGATCTAAAAATAAATGAGGAGGAAGAAAAGATATAAAGGAGAAAATTCTTAGAATATTTTTGTTTAAATTAATGGAATCTTCATATACATGAATTAATTTTCATTTCAGAATTTGAAAAAAAAATTAGATTATCCAGGATAGAATAACATGGTTTATAAAAATAGCCACATAACAGTAGAGTATTATACCTCTTATGGTCGATAGGTGAAAATAAACCATGATTTATCCATCATGGATTTTTATGTAGTGGTTCATTAATAAGACACAAGCTGTTATAATATTGTTAATTTATATATTTTTAGTAGGAGGAGGGAGGCATATTACAGGTAGACACATGATAATCCACTTGAGGATCATAAAGAACAAAATATTTGGAGAAAAGGGTTTATATGTATGGTTTAAACCCCAATTTTTTTGATTATAGGGAAAATATTGGTTAAACTCATGAACCACATTACAAAGAGTTTTTCCCTTTTAATTATTTATCAGTGTTACTTATAATTTTGTTCACAATGTAATCATGGAATGATATTTTGAAAAAGGAGTAAGCAAGTGTATTTTATCACATTTTGTTTTTAATTATTTAATAATTTAAACATATTAAATTTTTATAAGTGATTATACATATCATGGGAATTAGAAAACAAACTAACTACACTTAGATAAGAATATAATATATATATATATGTATGAGACATCATTTACATATGTTGGGAGAAAAATACAATGAATTTTTTTATCCTAATATATAAAACATACCTTTTATGTGAATGTTAATATCTATTTTAGGAAAAAAAATAATGTAAAAAATGTATTTGTTACATAGTCATAGATAATAGTCACTCAGGTGCATCTATGAATGATTTTTTCTATATTTTTCACACATGACATTCCTTATGAAGAATTTTTATTTTTACTTTTGTATGTTTTATGTTTCCACAAATTCATTTTTTATATCTTAGATTCATACACATATATGATATAGTTACGGTTAATTTTTTGTAATATATTGATTATTTATTTTATATTCTTTATTATTAAATATCATGCATGTATGTAGAGTTTTAGATTATTTTACATTTAAATATCGATATGTACATACCCTATAGAGTAATTAAGTTGAAAATTTTTATGCACCCTCTATGTGTAATTGAGATAATGACTTTTTAATTGAGTAGGGTTTGTTAAATGAAATATATGCTCCCATATTGATGGGTTTTTGTGAGATTTTTAGAGTTGGTAATCAAGTACATTCAGTGAAAGCTTTCCCAAATAGTTTGATAGAATCCCTTCGCAATAGTTACTAGCCTTGATGATTAAGGGATGCACCTAAGGAGTTATTATATTCTTTAATTTAGTTCTCAGGTCATGTATTATATTAAGGATACTATAAAATTGTATCATATATTTTATGCTTTGATTATTAGGAAGTAATTGCTATGTTTTGATATCATATGTTTATAATATATAGTAAATAATTAGGTATATCAAAAAAACATGTAGTTAAACTCTATTTACAAGAGTGTCTGAGTAGAGTGAGAGGTCAACAGACCTCTAGGTTGTTCATTAATTGGTATCTTGTTACATGTAAAATAATGTTAGGAAATTACTAACTCTAAAAATGAGTGTGGTATTGATTTAAAAATCACTCATCTATGAAAAATATTTTAGAATGATGTATTCCAAAAAAGGATCCAATATATTTTATGTATGTTTTGATATTTGACATGTTAAATTAACCTTATAATTTCTATTTTGGTTACAATCTAGAAATAAAAACTTTTACATTCAACCACGATCTATATAAAACTCAAAATGATCCATATAAGATATATATTTTTAGGTATCCTTATTTTTATTTGATAATTATTCGATGATGTGGAGTATATTTAAATCATAAGGTATTATATAAAATTCTCTTCAAATATTAAAAATTAATTTTTTTATATGGAAATGAAGAGATGTATTTTTTTATCATTATAAGAAAAAAGTGTGTATATATTTAAATATTATTTTATTTGTGAATTAAAGTCATTAAAGAGGAACCATTAATATGTATCTTGATATTTCAAATGTTTAATATCTACATTAGATATTTTACCCAATGTATAAAAGGAATAGTTTCCATAGAAAGTTTTTTAATTTGAAATTATTTTATAACACACAGTCTATAAAGGTCTAGTAGGATTCATTATGAACCATAGTGAGGTGGAATTATCATGGATAATAGTAAAAAATATAAATTTATATAAAATAAAATGATTACTTGTAAAAGATTCCCCCATTAATTATAAATATATCAAATAAATATTGACCATTATATATTAAATTAAACTGAAGTACTCTAACCGTGTTTTGAAATTGGTTGGCTCTCCTCAAGGGGTTATATACATAGGGAATAAGTATTTTTTTCCACAAAATTTTATATTTATGGTATCTTTTTTTACCTATATATCATTTATAATGGGTATAATTGTCCAAAAGTTGTTATGGTATTGAATATGAATATAACATCTCATTAGTTTCAATGATTAATTACATCCAAAATCATCTATTTCTTTCCCCCTATTTTTCACAAAGTGAATTGACTAAAGTGATCATAAAGATGAAAATGGATATAATATGTGATTTCAAGATTAACCCTTTATAATTTTCTAAATTACTATTATGTCTATTTTATGTAAAAGTGGGAGAATATTTAGTGTGTGGAGAGGTAGTAAATAAATATGCAAGGGGAACATATAGTACAAGTTGAAATTTATAGAGTCCATCATGGGGAGTTTAAACATATAAAATTTATAGAAATTACATTTTGGGAGTAATTAACATCAATATATTTCTAGGATAAAAGAACTAAGTATTACAAGGTCCAAGAATTCTATAGTGAATAATGCTAAATAGATTAATTAAACATAACATTATTATTTAATAATGAATGTTAGATAATGGATTTTGAAAAAAATACAAAGGGGTGGATTTCTTAAACCATTTTATCAATGGATAAATCATTTTTCATATTTTTTCATCATTTATTTTGGTATTTTAATATTGTTTTCTTCTAGAATAATCTATTATGAAAATTCTTAATGCATTTGATGGTTTATAGTTTATCCAACAAAGTATTTGTGTTTTCTAATATATTAATGAACTTTTCAAATGATATGTATAAATAAAATGAAGCTACATAATTGAGTTTTGAAGTTCCAAAACAATATTAAAGATTAAAATGAGGATATATATGTTTTTAAATTATAATAAAATTGTGGTTTCAGATTGATATAAAGAATAAACTAATAACATAAGATTGAATTACAGATTCCACTAGATATGTTTAATTGATTTAAAACATCAAATACTTATGTAATTAATAATTGGAAATATATAATATTTATTGAAATTTTAAAAGATCATGTTAGTGAGATAAATTGGTATTAAGAAATGTATGTGAAGATCAAATTAAAGTATTTGGATGGAATTAAAATATTATTGCATGATTTTTATAGAAAATTTATATATATATAATCATAAATATTTACCAAAATATATATTATATAGTTTTTATGATTAAATAAAAAGTTAAGTATTTATATATTTCTAATATGTGATATATTTAGAGGAAATTAAAAGTGTATAATATAGAATGATTTTAAATAATATTATTTACCCTTCCTATAGAAATATTTACCAAAATATATTTTATATTAAGGGAATAATAATAGAGATACTAAAGATCAGTGACACATTGGGGGGGGAGAGTTGGAATGTTATAATCTTCCTAAAAATATTCAATACTAAACATTTTGGAATAATGTAAATAATGATCATATAGTTAATGTTCTTAAGATAAATAATTTATTCTGTATTAGTGTTATACAAATGATTTCATGAATATTATGCTTTCATGTAATCTAATTCTTTTATATTCACCTCAATACACTTTGTAGGGAGAGCGAGTGTGACTCCTTGATAAGTAGGGGGAATACCCAAAATTTATAAGTGACCTTTATTCTTATAATTCCATTTAAAAAATATTATAATCATAAAAATATAATGTTTATTTTTCCCCAAAACCCTGTTATGTGTATTCACCTTAGATGTATCATATCCGGATAAACCATGTAAATCTATTGTGATGCCCTTGTCTGATGTTTTCATTTATGTTATTGTTTATGGATAATAATGTTGTGTGGATATAATTTCTATATATATTTCATATAATAATAAAACACGACTTAGATCCATTAGTATTAATGGATAACTTCACATTTTTGAAGATGATACCTCTCAAGCTGTGGTGGAATATTTCAAGAGTATTTATTCTGATAATGGGTGGGATGGAAAATATAAAATGCTGGATAAAATTGCAACCAATATTGATGATCATAAAAATAATGAACTTATCATGGCTCCCTCCAAGAATGAAATCAAACAAACCCTCTTCTCCCTCAAAATTTAAAGTGATCTTAACCCTGATGGGTTGACTAAAATTTTTTGTATGATTTATTGGGATATTTTTTAGGATGATTATACCTATTCACAAAAGAAATAATTCACTCATTACTCCCATGCCTTATAGGAAAACACAAGTTTTATTTCCTTTCTTCCTAAGAATGTGATTGCATATAGAGACCTGAGCCTTTTACATATAACATTTAATTATTTTAAGCATAATTAATCATCAGAGTACAAGCCAAGGATTGTTATGTCTAGTGTCTTGGAATAATATGTGCATAAAACATAAAACATGGGAAAAAAAACTTCTTTATTTAATCTCCACAATGAGCTCCTAAATTGTTTTGTGCCCTTACATCTGCATAGGCTACCTTGGGGAACACATGAAAAAATGTATGAGCTAAAAATCCCAGTAAGGGAATGAACATAAGGATACATCTTAAGCACCTGAGTTAAGAGGCTTGACATATTGATATCCAAAACATGGAACATATGAAATAATATCATATCATCATGGGATAATATAAACATGGAATCATATAAATGTGGCAGAATAATAAAACATTTCTTTAGTACAGGTCAAGGCTAACTGCAAATCCTGTTTCTCATTTCAGTATGGGTCAAGGCTAACCGCTAATCTAGTTTCACATCGCATCTCATGAGACTTAATATTACCCAATGTAGTGGAACACTATCTAGGTGCACCCATCTCAAAATTTTAATGAATATTTTTTCCCCATATATATTCTTTCCACATAAATAATCATACATAATCAATCGTTTATAAACATAAGGATACCCATAAAAAGAATTGGGTACCATAATCATGACATAAATCATAACCAATGGGCATATCAAGAAAGTGTCCATGTAAAGAAAGAATTAGAAAAAACATGGAAATTAACAGGGTAAAATATTCATATAACATTGTAAGTGGTGTCAATCAGATGTGATAACATATGATAAATGTATTTTTGAAACTTTATCATTAAAATATTTTTCTGCGGTTTTAAGGAAAATGCTATAGAGAGTTTCAAATTGAAAAGTGGAAAATAATTTATATAAAACCATAATTTTACCAAGAAGGTTTTAATAATAAAATAGTAATTTTATAAAGACAATTTTGTCTTAAAATATAGGATATAGTGCACTTCTATCTGGGTAAATGTTCAGGAAGTTCCTTCAAAACTAGTGTGCTTATTGGGAAGTATCGAGGAGGGATTCATTTAAAAGCATGTATATCCCCAAAAGAGAATGATAGGTGGATCTTGGAACAAGATTTCGGACCATATAAAAATAATGTAGAAGGGTTACATAAAAATAAAATACAACTACATTGTGATAAAAAGAAAGATGGAGAAACCCAAAAGAATAAAGGATGTTCAGGCAGAATCCATTATGGTTAATCGAACTTGTATTGGGTGGAACAAAGAGGTCTTTTTGAGAGATATAAAGGGTTTATAATCACTTATAAAACATTATTAAAGTATGGGGGAGGTTATAAAACATACCCCATCGCTTGGTATTACACAAAAAAGGCATATCATATAGAACAATCCTGATAAAGAGTGAAAAATAGAGGATCCCCTATCTTAAATCCATTGGTGTTCTCCACTTGTTATTAATGATCTGAATAAAAAAATTCGGATTATAAATTAATATGTCCATAACCTCTTATATATGTAATTTTTTTATTATAACCATTTTTAGTTCATTTAAAGCCTTTTTGATTAGTTATAAGGTTCAATTTCATTGTTCGGGCACGTTTGTTTACTAGGCTTTAAAAGATCAGTTCACTAATATTCAAGTTTAGATTATATGTAAGATGAAAGTGGTTGTCCATAATTGAAGTTATATTCTTTATTGAACATATAGGAGATTACATGGTTTTAATTTTAATTAGGTCACTTAGAGTGATGTATAATTATTATATATATAACCTTAGTGATAACCGTTTTGGTAAATCGATGGGTTTGATTACAAAGAACATGTTTTGTTATTATAACTTAATACCATTTGTACAAAAAGAATAAAAAACTAAAAAAATGGTATATTGACTATATAATAATATGGTTCAACTATAACTCAAATTTTTTCATGATAGGAATTAATGATAATAATAGAAATTGATAAACTGTTGTCCTTGAATGTGCTAAAATATAACATCTCAAATGGTGCTTTTATTTATTTTAAATAAAAAGGTGGGGAAAGAGGAGAAGATAATGAAATATACCATTATCATGAAACCATTACATTACATTTATATTACTGGATTTATCATACTATTATTCTGAAGGGAGTTGAGTAAAGAAACAAAAAGAAAGAGAACCCAAAAGAAATAAAGGAATTGGAAAGAGGAATTTACCTCTTGAGACTTCCTCCTTTGAGAACCTCTTTAGGGGAGAGGTTTTGGTATTTTTAAGAGGCTAGGAGACTTTGGACATGGGGTTGGATCTTGGGGAGATATTTGGGTAGAATATTGACAAGGTACAAGGCTTGAGAGAAGTAAAGAGAAGAGGGAGTGAGAGGGGTTTTATATTGGAGGAGAGGAGGGTTTTCATAATTTTTTAGTCATTAGTTTATTATTTCCTCACCTGACAAGGAATAGTAAGTATTCCATGACCAATAATAGTAATAAATTCATGGGAATTCGAACCAAATGGTCTTACATCTACAGATCATCATCAATGACTCAATTAATCCATTATTTAGCATTTCCTGTGAATTATCAGATTGTACTAATCATAAAATATACATGTATTTCAGAAAAATCCCAGAAATTCACCGTAACCATTTTTTGATGTGTTGAATCCAAAAATAAAGTCCATTTTTCAAAAATCATTTTATAAATATTATTAATTTAATATTTAATTAAAGTCGTAATTTATTATTAAAAACCTGTTTTAAAACATTCATTTACTTATTCTAAAATATAGGAACATCATAATTTCAATTGAATATTATTTTCTAACTAGAATAAGTAAGGTTATGATTCATTAGGGTATTTCACTATTCATAAGGGTATGTTACTATACATAAGGGTAAGTTACTATTCACTAAAAATTATGTAGACACCCCAAACTTGACGTACATGGACATTACATTACATTTGTGGGATACTTAATACATAATAAAAATAAACACTGAAAGACCGTAATAGTTTAGTGTCTTTGAAAACTCGAAACATAATATTCTAATCATGGTGAAAGATCTTCAACATCTTTCATAGAGATCTTCTCCTTATGTTTCCTTACCTAAAACCTTTCTTTTAATCCTGGGGAAAATAATACATATAAAGGGTGAGCTCAAATGCTCAGTAAGCATAAGAATAGAGAAAATAAAACATACAATATACATTTGAACTTACAAACATGAACATAATGTTTAAACATCAAAATCTTGAGCAATGACATAAAACATAGCAGTACATAAGGCATAGATTATAATGGAACATAAATCATCATAATATAGCATGGGAATAAATCCTGTAACTGTGGAAAACCATTACACACGTGGTATGATTTCCATAGTAGCCAAGGCATTGCTGCGGAGACCATCTTAGTGGAAAAAGTCCCTTTCTGAATAGAGTTCACTCCTCATTCCAGTCCTGAAATACTAAACCAGATTAACTTACCGTACCATCAATGTCTATCTCATGAGATATAAATCTTTACCCAAGGCATTTGAGGGATATATTTGTCCCACCCATCTTATAATAAAATCATTCTTACTTGTGCAACAAAATAAACATACATCATTCATAATAACCCAACAAATAAAATGGGTTTCATAAACACCATCCAATCATAACATTACCCATATAAAATAAATGGATATCATTTAATCCTACGAACCATGAAAATAATAGATATATTATACTGGAAACATATTCATACTTAATAATGTCATCGTATAAGGAAAATAGTTTTGATAAAACACTTGAAATGAATTCTTGAGGAAAATATCCTTTCTTCATCAAAATAATTTTCTTTTCTCAAATTTCCATGAAATTTTAAAAGAAAAGGATTTTTTTTGAAAATAATCATGAAAACTTATAGAATAATATTATTAAAAATTAGGCATTATGAAACCGTAAAAATCCATTCATGTCGTATAAGTTAAAAATAACATTCTCCTCGTACTTTTGTCGGAAAAGTCAAAAAGTTCCTCGTGTGGTAAAAAAAGTAATATTCCTTTCATAACATGTGGTAAAATTCAAAAATGTGTAAAAAGGACTTTAAACACACATGAAAACTTTTTTAGATAACATTGACTTTGATGATAACAATAACCCCAATAAATACTTACGAATAATCAATCTCGGATAAAAACGAGATTGGAATAGTTATCCATTACCTTAGGTATGATATGATTCATATATATCTGAACCTACTGTATAATGATTTAAATAATGTCATTAACGTATTATAGAATCATATGCATTGTTATGATATCATATATGGTTCAATTATGATGTTATATTATCCGTTCTTTTGTAAATTCCATGTTAAAGCAGCGTTTTGGGTAAAATCGTTTTAATTATCGTACGTGTTTGGACTTGTTGTTCTTGATATTATTATTACTTATATCATGATTTACTTACTTAAATAATTTAAATCGTGATTTATATATCATATATATTCAGTATATATATATTTAATAGATAGATGAATGAAATGAAATACACCGTTCATGGAGATGTTAGGCCGTACGTACACATGAACATTGTTTTCCTTTCCTTATTGACTTGAATGGAAGTAAGTAGATGACATATATATATATATATACATAAATTAAGTAGCTTAATTATGTCATATATTTCATTATTATTCATTATATATACTTTATAATCATTCTTGAATTGTTTACATGGAGAATGAATCACATCGCGTTGTGGAGAGGGTAATCCATACGTACGCACGAGCGATGATATCGTTACCATAATTATTGAATGGAATTGGAGTGGATGATATAATACCTCAGAATCAGTATTATGTTATAATAACCATTTATCGTTATTCTTTACACCATTATACCCATCCAAGTAAGGGTTGGTGGAAAAACTGATTACACCACGGCGTGGAGACGGTATTCCGTACGTACGCACGCATAGTGATTTCATTTCCCATAGGATGGATAGAAGATGAAATTTGGTTGCTTAATATATATAATAACATATAAGTATATTGGTGATATTGATGATATTAATTTATGAGGAAAGAGATAAAGAAGAATAAGTATAAGAAGAAATAAATTGGGAAGAATCGGTAAAGGATGTTACCTCTTCTTTGACGCACCTCTTCATAACCTCTTCTTAAGGAACTAGGGTTGGCCCTTGGAGGAGACCAGAACCTCTATAATTTTTATTGGGAATATGATAAGGGAAATGGGCAGGGTTTTGTAGAGCATCAAGGCTCAAAAGGGTGTGAAGAGAAGAGGGAAGTGGTGCCCTTTTTATAAAGGAGGAGAGGGGCACCATTGGAAAAACTAAAAATATTATTTTATAATAAAGTCATATTCGGTTTATAATAGCTCCAAATTGATTTATTTCGAATATAAAGTGGGTAGGTGTCTAAATAATCTCAACCAATAGGTTTTAGAAAAGTTTAGGTTACTATTTTAACATTATCATTTAGATTTAACTCTAAGTTAAATAATTTAACTTTTACCGTGTCTTTTTGTTTTCTTGCAATATATGGTTAATAAAATTAGTATAACAAGCCAAAAAACCCCAAGTTGTTCATTATTAATATCTATAACCCAATCTAAGTCATTTGGCTGATCCTTAGATTTTTAGGATTAAAATAACAATTAATAATATAATATTCGTTCTAGAAAATATTTTATGTCAATTTTGACACTATTTAGCAATTGATTTTTGTGAAAATCATAAAAGCTTTATTAGTTAGAAAAAAAGTTACTTAAATCAATACTAACATGTAATATTAATCTATAAAATTATTTTAATTCATAAAAATTCTAATATTACATTTATTTGGGTATTTATAACATCAATTATGTTAATATTTCATTAATAAGGTAATTAACGCATCATCATTATGTCATAAATAAATTAAATTATTTAATGTCTAAAAATTATAATTAAAATACTATTATGCAGTAAATATTATTATATTTATAATAAATATTTATAGTTGAATTTATCTTACGTATTACCCTATATTAAAAATGTTTTAGTTATTAAAATTTGGTTTTAATTATTCTAACTCTTTTTTAAATAAAATAATAATAAGTGTCCTAATCTATTCCATGTTGACCTAAATTGTAATATTTTATTCCTAAAGTTTTTTTTGTCGAATTAAACTTATCCAATAGAATTAGGATATGTGTTAGGGTAATAACAATATCATTTTTACCCTTAATTACCCAATTTACTTTTAACCGTGGTAAATAAAAGTAAAAGTTACTATTTACCAAAAAAATTATCTTATTGAACAAAATTTTACTCCTTGATATTTACCATGTCTCTCGGATTTTTGAAATTCCACTCCAAGAAAAGGTAAAATTAAGTTTTATGTAAATTTTCAAATTCTCCTAGGAGGTGGATAAAACACGGTGAAAAGTTCAATAAAATTTTTATATATATAAAATTATTATAAAATGACTCCAATTAATTACATTGAAAATATATTGCTATTATATATCAATTGTGACCTAAAATATATTCAAATAAAATAAATAATTATTTATATAAAAAATTCGGTTTTAAACTATAACTCGGTGGTTTTCACTATTCATCAAAAATTGAAAGTTTTCAGAAAAATACCGATAATTCACCCTAGGCTAATTTCGATATTCTGAATCCAAAAATGAAGACCATTTTGAATTAAAAAATTTATAAAATTTCCAAATGTGGGTATTACTATTTATAATGGCTAGTTTATATAACATATCGTTGTATAGTGAAACTTGGTATTGCGTACAACACACGCTATCGTGGAAGGTCGGGATTGCGTGTAATGCAAGACAAGTCAGGGATGCATGTAGTGCAAGCTCTGTTCGGTGTTACATATAACATAATCAAAACTTATTTCATTTATACATTAATTAAAATCTATACTTAATGTTGCGTAAAATAATTTCCACAAAACGAACTTGAAATTGTGTGTAACATGAGCCAAGAATAGTGCTGCGTATACTGAAAAATAATACGGTGTTGTGTATAGCTCAAGATAATTTTGGTTTAGCATATAACACATGATATCAATGAAATTAAAAAGAATAATCCTCATAAAATCTCGGGTTGTTACATTCTACCCCCTTAAAATGAATTTCACTCGTGAAATTCGTCCGAGTTATAAATGGATTACTACTTGAATGATTCATTCATAGAAACCCACATCGTAAAAAGGAATACCAAAACAGAACTTTAAAAACTAAATTATGAAATGTAACAGTTACCCAAATTAACTAATCACTAGGTTTCCACATAGGAGAACATAGGTGAAAATATGGATATAGAAGAAAAATTTAACCAGCATGTTCTGATGAAGAGTTTTAGTGGACATGGGTATGAAAAATCCAACAATCACAAAGAAATAAATTTGTGATGATCTAAGGTACCATCTGATACATCGGATATAAGGGAACTACGACAACATTTTTGGTTTTCAAGATGATTTCCCTAAAGTTGAAGAATTTTAATTAGAAAAGATACTTACTATATTTCTGTAAATCTCATCATTTTTCATGCCTTGAACAATTTCGACTTCATCTCTTAAAGAAATGATATTGAATTTTTCATTTGTGAAGTGTTTGTAGATCATGTGATAGAATTATGGGTCATTCCATATGTCTCAAACCAAAGGTTAGAAAAATTTATCAAATATACATAAGTCCATCTATGGTGAGGTTAATCGTATAAGATTCCAAAAATGGACTTATACTTCATCTATCATACAACATAATCAAACTAGTTTCTACTAACAAAGGAATTTTTGTAGGCCAGTGTTAGGAAATAAAGGCATGTCGCACTTCAGTTGTGGGTTTAATTACCATAGCCTTTTCCGATGCGACGGGTTGTCTCCTGTCCTCCAGGTTATCCTTTTTATAAAACTACATTATTATAACATTCCAAAAATAATATCGAAAAAAAATTCTAGCCTCAAACAATAATGAATTATGTCCAACATAATCCATTCCAATCTTTAGACTTATCTAAAATACTTTTGTCCAAGATCATTGTATAAATAAACCAATTACTAGAAATTTCATATACTGAGCATGTGAATACCATCATTTATCCTCCATATATCATACTCCTGCAAATCACTTTTTTGGATTTTTAAAAGCCGGTTTGAGGGTTATCCGGTTCCCGATGATAGCCGGTTTGTAATGGTTGCCGGGACCCGTAGAGACAATCATACATTTCAAAATTCAAAAACCATCCAAACAGGAAACCGCACAACATCTTGAGCCACGAACCCACGCGCCGACCTCGAAACCCGAGATCTTCTGCCACAGCATCATCAGCCTCGAGATACACCCCCGAGGCGACTAACAAACCCACTTTCACCGGAGCACCGGTGAGGTTCACCGACTCCCGTCGTCGTCCAGCGACCGTCGTCCTCTTCACCGGCAACCACCGCTGCCATCCCTTCACCAACACACCAACACCCCTTCACCGACATCAACGTGGCAGAAACCCTCAACACCGATTTCAACGAGGCAGAAACCCTCAGCGCATCACAGAAAAAATCACCGGATTTCCATGAAAATCCGGTGAAAGAAACCAAAAACTTACAGATAACATCCCGCAAAGCAACCAACAACAACCAAACATCAAAACCGCTAACGATGAAAAGAAAACCATCCAAGGAGCTGAAGATCCCTCCACCACCAGACAGACCAGCTACGACAGAGACAACGAAAACCCCATCGAACTCACCTAGGAGGGGACAAAGCCCAAACCACCGACGCAAGAGCGCGACCCTCGACCGCGAGTAAAAGCACCACCGGTCATCAGAAAACTGCCAAGATCTGGTCCAGGAGCGCTCCGTAGAGTGTGCCATCAACAGGACCGGTCTTACACCCGCGGACCAGGACCAGCAACTACCGAAGCTCGAGAGCATCTTCACAGCTGGAGAGACAACCACGCAGCGCCGAGCAGCAAAGGGCCACCACCAACCCACCGAGCGTGAGAGGGAATCGTCGCGCCTTCCGCAGCGGAGGAGCCGGCCGCGGCGATATATCTTGTTTTTTACCTTCCAAACAAGTGAATACATTAATCATGTATTCTTTTGAAACATGAATTACCATATAACCTTACTGAAAATACGAAATCTGTCAAAAGTTAACTCTTTCCATATACCAAAATCTCAAAATTTCTATATACTCAAACCATGATATCACTTTGTCCTTATATCAGTCATGAGCTCATGAATACTATCATACAAATTATTTTCTCTTTATCCCTTCATTATGCGTATTTCAACTACTTTCCAAAAATATTTCAATCACTTTTCTTGGTTACCGGTACCATAAAATTATTAAAAACGTCAATGATCCAATACATTGATATTACAATATTCCACTATGCTTTAAATGAGATTCCACAACATTATCTCAGAATCCCATTACATAAACACTTATTCATTCCACCACATCATTGTCATAGTCAACATCACAAATAGTGATCGCATGTGACTTCCCTTTATCTTTTGCCTTAAGAGTTTTCTCATGTTGATCATCATTAACCCTTGGATTAGGGCATTGATTAGCATAATTCCCTATTTCCTTGCACTTGAAGAATTCAAGTGTTTGTGGTTCATTCTCTATAGTCATTTCATTATTCACATCATTAGCAACACTTTTTCCATTACTTCAACACTCAGCTACTCAATGACCTTCTTTTCCACACTTAAAACATTTTCTAATACCTTTAGGACAATCTCTACCATGCTTCTTTCCACACTTTGAGCATAAAGAAACATTCATTTTCTTTTCACCATTATTCAGAGATTTATCCTTGAACTCCATCATTTGTTTCTTGTCAAAACCATGAGATGGATATGTTACACCAACTTCCAGTTCTTCCTTGATTTCACACCACACAATTTCTTCACAACTACTGAAGTCTCTTATAGATAATTCCCTTTGAAGAGTTGGTTTTAAGACACTGAATAATCGATCAACTTTACTTCCAGTTTGGATGATAAAGACAGATTCATACCCTGCATGTCTTTTAAAATTCGCTTCATATATACCAACAGATTCATCATCCTTATACTTAATCTCAAGGAACTCCTTTTCTATCTTTGTTTGAAGAATACGAGTGAAGTACTTACTGAAATTCAAGTTCTTGAACTCATCCCTTTCCATGGATTCAATTTAATATTGGGGCCTTGTTTTCTTAATTAGATTACACCATTGATCTGCTTCACCTTCTAAACGGTAAATAGCCAGAATGAATTTTTCATATTCAAAACTGTGAAGTATGGAAAATATCATTTCAATGGTACTATTCTATTGTTCATCAACAAGTGGATCATATGACCCACTGAAAGAAGGTGGATGTTGGCTCATGAAGGACTCAATAGATTATTGTTCCCTTCTCTGCTCATTTGGATGTCCAGAATGATTTATAGCTTATATAAGTATAGAAATAAGATTTTGCACTCAATCTTACATGACATTAGTTTTTTTCATTAGTACAACCGTTGCATTGTCCATTACATTGATCAAAACAGTTCCTTCGGGTTCCAGCCATCGTCTAAAGCCCAGAAAGACTAGTGTGAGAGGCAAAAAACATGCTAGGGAAAATAACATAATAAAGGGGGAGTACCTTCAATATCTAAATTCTTAGTTTTAATTCTAATATCATTACCATAAATCTTCGACTATACCCTGTACTTATACTTAACCTTAGGGACATCCCTAGACATTCCTTTGAAATATATCTAGGGATCTCACTAAAGATTTCACATCCTAGTTTCCAAAGGTTAACTAAACATTTCCTCTAATACCAACTGTAGATACCCCAAACATGATGTACATGGACATTACATTACTTTTCAAGAATACGTAATACATAACAAAAACAAACACTAAAGGACCGTAATAGTTTAGTGTATTTTTAAACATGGAATATAATCTTCACATTGTGGTGAAAGATCTTCAACATCTCCCATAAATATCTTCCCCTTTTGTTTTCTTACCTGAAACATTTCTTTATATCCTAGGGAAAAGAAAACATATAAAGGATGAGCTCAAATACTTAGTAAGGGTAAGCATGGAGAAAATAAAACAAACCTTATACATTGGAACATAAAAACATGAACATAATGTTGAAACATCAAAATCTTGAGCAATGACATAAAACATAGTAGTATGTAAGGCATAGATCATAATGAAACATCAATCACCATGAAATATCATGGGAATAAATCATTTAATTGTGTAAAACGATTAATCACATGATATGATTTCTATAGTAGCCAAGGAATTGCTGCCAAGACCATCTTGGTGGACAAAGTCCCTTTCTGATTCGATTTCACTCCTTGTTCCAGTCCTGAAATACTGAACCAGATTAACTTACTGTTCCAGCCATGTATATCTCATGAGATATGAATCTTTACCCAATGCATTTTAGGGAAATATTGGTCCCACCCATCTCATAATGAAATCATTCTTACTTGTGCCACAAAATAAACAAACATCATTCATAATAACCCAACAAATTAATTGGGTTTCATAAACGTCATCTCATCATAACATAATACTTACAAAATAAATGGATATAATTTAATCATAATAACCATATAAATAATAGATTTATTATACTTGAAACATAAACATACTTAATAATGTCATCTTAGATGGAAAATAGTTTTGATAAAACACTTGAAATGAATTCATGAGGAAAATATCCTTTCTTCTTCAAAATTATTTTCTTTTCTCAAATTACCACAAAATTTTAAAAGAAAAGGATTTTTTTTGAAAATAATCATGAAAACCTATATAAGAAGCTTATTGAAAATTAGGCCTTATGAAATAGTAAAAATCCGTTCATGCCGTATAAGTTAAAAATAACATTCTCCTCATACTTTTGTTGCAAAAGTCAAAACGTTCCTTATGTGGTAAACAAAAGTAAGATTCCTTTCATAACATGCCATAAAATTAAATAATGGGTAAAATGGAAATTAAACATATATGAATTTTTTTATAAAACATGGACATGGATGATAAGAATAACCCCAGAAAATACTTACGAATAAACAATCTCGGATAAAAATGAGATTGGAATAGTTATCCCTTACCTTAGGTCCGATATGCTTCGTACGTCTCCGAAACTCCGGTATGATGATTTAAATAATTTCATTGATGTATTAAAGAATCATATTCATTGTTATGATATCATATATTGTTCACTTATGACTTTATATTACCCTTTGTTTTGTATATTCCATGTTAAAGCAGCGTTTTAGTTAAAATCATTTTATTTGTCGTCAGTGTGTAGACTTGTTTTTCTTGATATTATCATTATTTATATGATGACTTAATTACGTACAGAATTTATATCATGATTTATATATCATATATATTCATTATATATATTTATATAATATACAGATACATAAAATGAAATACACCGTTCATGGAGACGGTAGGCCGTACGTAAGCATGAATGCTGTTTTCCATTCCTTATTGACATGAATGAAAGTAAGTAGATGACATATATATATTTACAAACACATAAATTATGTATCTTCATTATGTAATATATTTCATTATTATTCATTATATATACTTTATAATCATTCTTGAATGGTTTACATGGAGAATGAATCTCATTGCGTCGGGGAGACAGTAATCTGTACGTACGCACGAGCGATGATATTGTTCCCATAATTATTGAATGGAATTTTATTGGATGATATAATACCTCATAATCAGTATGATGTTATAATAACCATATATTGTAATTCTTTACACCATTATAACCATCCAAGTCAGGGGGTGGTGTAAAAACTGATTACACCACGGCGTGGAGACGGTATTTCGTACATACGCACGCGCAATGATTTCATTTTCCGTAGGATGGATAGAAGATGAAATTGGGTTGTTTGATATTTATAATAACATATACGTATATTATTGATACTGATGATATTAATTTATGATTAAGCTAATAAAGAATAAGAAGTATAGGAAGAAATAAATTGGAAAGAATCGGTAAAGGATATTACATCTTCTTTGACGCGCCTCTTTTTAACCTCTTCTTAAGGCACTAGGTTTGGTCTTTTGAGGAGACTATAACCTCTATAATGTTTATTGGGAATTTTAGAAGAGAAATGGGCAGGGGTTGTCAGAGATTCAATGCTCAAAAGGGTGTGAAGAGAAGAGGGAAGGGGTTCCCTTTTTATAAGGGAGGAGAGGCACACCTTTGGAAAAACTAAAAATATTATTTTATAATATAGTCATATTCGGTTTATAATAGCTCCAAATTTATTAATTTTGAAGAAAAAGTGGGGATGGGTCGAAATTCTCTCTGCCAATAGGTTTTAGACAACTTTATGTTACTATTTTAACCTTATCGTTTAGATTTATCTCTTAGTTAAATAATTTAACTTTTACCATGTATTCCTATTTTCTTGCACTATATAGTAAATAAACTTACTTTAACAAGCCAAAATAACCACAAGTTTTTCATTATTAATATATATAACATTATCTAAGTCATTTGGATGAACCTTATATTTTATGAATAAGATAACAAATACTAATATTATATTTGTTTTAAAAACTATTTATTGTCAATTTTGACACTATTTGGTAATTGATTTTTGTGAAACTCATAATAGCATGATTAGTTCGAAAAAGGATAATTAAATAAATAAAAACATGTCATATTAACCTATTAAATTATTGTAATTCATAAAAAGTTAGAAATTACAATTATTTTGGTATTTATAACATCAATTATGTTATTATTTCATTAAAAAGGTAATTACTGCATCATCATTGTGTCATAAATAAATTAAATTATTTAATGTCTAAATATTATAAATAAAATACTATTATGTAGGAAATAGTTTTATATTTCTAATGAATATTTATAGTCGATTTTATCTTATGTATAATCCTATAATAAAAATGATTTAGTTATTAAAAATTGATTTTAACTATTTTAACTCTTCTTTAAATAAAATAATAATAAGTTTCCTAATCTAATATAAGTGGACCTTAATGGTCATATTTTATTCATAAGGTTATTTTTGGTCGAATTACAGTTATCCAATAGAATTAAGATATGTTTTAGGGTAATAATAATATCATTTTTACCCTTAATTACCCTATTTACTTTTAACCATGGTAAATAAAAGTAAAAAGTTACTATTCACCAAAAATTATTTTTATCTTATTGAACAACATTTTACTAATTGATATTAATCTTGTCTCTTAGATTTTCTAAATTGAACTAAAATAAGCGGTAAAATTATGTTTATTTAAATTTTCAAATTCTCCTAGGAGGTGGGTAAAAGACGGTAAAAAGTTCAATAAACTTTTTATATATCTATAATTATTATAAAATGACTCCAATGAATTACATTGAACATATATAGGTATTATATATCAATTTTGACATAAAATAAATTTAAATAAAGTAAATAATTATTTAAATAAAAAATTTGGTTTTAAACTATAACTCAGTGTTTTTCACTATTCATAAAAAATTGAATGTTTTCAGAAAAATACCAAAAATTCACCCAAGGATAATTTCAATATTCCAAATCCAAAAATGAGGTCCATTTTGAAATAAAATATTTATAAAATTTCAAAACATGGGTATTACTATTCATAATGGCTAGTTTATATAACATATCTAAGTTTAGTGAAACTCAGTATTGCGTACAACTCACGCTATCGTGGAAGGTCGCGATTGCGTGTAATGCAAGACATGTCAGGGATGCATGTAGCGAAAGATTTGTTTGGTGTTGCGTATAACATAATCAAATCATATTTCATTTATACTTTAAACAAAATCTATACTTAATGTTGCGTAAAATAATTTCCACAAAATGAATATGAAATTGTGTGTAACACGAGCTAAGAATAGTGTTGCGTATACTGCAACCTCATACGGTGTTGCATATAGATCAAGATAATTTTGGTGTAGAGTACAACACCAGATATCAATGAAATTAAAAATAATTAATCTCATAAAATCTCGAGTTGTTAAAAATTCTGTTTTTTTATCGGACTCCAAATAACATATTGATTGCTACCATGTATATCAGATTTTAAAAATTCCAAACAAAAAAGTGAAAAACATTTTTTTAAAGGCAACTTAGCACTTATTAGTTCATTATTTTGTGTTTTCATGTTATTTTATGACATATTTATAAGAAGGTAGATTTCCATTGAAAACATTGGGTCATTACATTCTTCCCCCCTTATGAAATTTCTCCCTCGAAATTTCGTTTTACATTCTAGGACGTAAACAGGTGAGGGTACTTATTCTTCATCGCATCCTCTGAGTTCCCAAGTAGCTTCTTCCAACTTTTGGTTACTCCACAACACTTTGAAAAGGTGGGTTTTCTTGTTTCGTAGAACCTTCACTCTTCGATCCAGAATCTTCACTGGCTTCTCCTTATCATAGAGATCATCTTCCAGCTACAATACCTCTAAGTTCAGTAAAAGTGAGGGATCGAGTATATAATTCTTCAGGATTGATATGTGAAACACATCATGATCTCACATCATATTCTGAGGAAGTGCAAGCCGATAGGCCATGGTTCCAATGTAGTCAAGGATCTCAATGTGTCCAATGTACCTTTGGCTTAGATTACCTTTCTTTTCCAAACCACATGACTCTCTTCAATGGTGATATTTGAGGGAAGAATTTATCCCCAACTACAAACTGGATGTCCCTTCGACGGTTGTCAACATTTCTCTTTTGCTGACTTTGAGCAGCTTTGATGTTTTTTTGGATGATTTGAACCTTCTCTAACATCTCTTTCACAAGATCAGGTCCATGTAGCTTTCGTTCTCTAACTTCATCCCAACAATTCAGGGTTCTACATCGCTTTCCATAAAGAGAATCATAAGAATCCATCTGAATACTCGAGTGAAAGATATTGTTGTATGAGAACTCAACCAATTGGAGATTCTGATTCCATCCACCTATGAATTCTAGAGAGTAGGCTCTTATAATATCTTCATGCGTTTAAATAGTCCTTTCAGATTGGCCATCATTTTGGTTGTGATAGTCCGTGATGATATTTAATTCAGTACTCAAAGCGTGTCGAAGACTCCTCCAGAATTTAGATGTGAACCTTGGATCACAATCTGAGACAATTGAGAGTGGAACACAATGCAGTCTCACCACATCCTTGAAATATATTTTTGAAAGCTTTTCAAGTGATATCTCTTCCCAAATAGCGATAAAATGGGAAGTCTTGGTGAGTCGATCAACCATAACCCATATCACATTATTTCCCTTCGACGTCTTCAGGAGACCCATGACAAAGTACATTGTGATATCTTCCCATTTACAGATGGGTATAGGAAATGGTTACATCATCCATTTGGACTTCTATCACTCTTATTTAACTTGCTGACATACCAAGCACCTTGATATATATTCCACAATATCCTTCTTCATGTTATCTCACCAGAAGTGTTCTTAGAGATCGCGATACATTTTGGTACTCCCAGGATGGATACTGAATGTTGATCTATGTGCATTTTCCAATAGCTCTTTCTTTATCATGGGTGATGAAGGCACACAAAGCGCATTCCAAAAAAAATCACACCATATTCATAGATATGGAACTCTTACAGCTTCTCTTCCATTATTGCATTGACCCTCTTTTGTAACATCATATCATCCCTTTATGCTTCCGTAATCTTCTCTTGAATGGATGGTTGCACAATCATTTGAAAAATGTAGGATGTATCCCCTTATCTTAAGATTTCTAAATCCATCCTTTGCTTATCCAAGAAGATAAGGTCTTTCTCAATCTGTATCATGGTAAGAGTAACAGTTTATTTTCTACTTATAGCATAAACAACCTTGTTTGCCTTTATCGGATGATAGTGAATTGAGAAATCGTAATCCTTGATTAGCTCTAGAAATATCCATTGATACATATTGAGATCCTTTTGTGTTAATATATACTTTAGACTCTTTTGGTTGGTGTATATCTCATAGTTCTCACCATAAAGGTAGTGCCTCTATATTTTCATGGAAAAACCCACAGTTGCTAGCTCTAGATCATGCATCGGGTAGTTATGCTCAAGGATATTCAACTGCCATGAGGCATAGGCTATCACATTATCATTTTTCATGAGAACACAGCCCAAGAATTTCTTTGAAGCGTCACTGTATATCACAAAACATTCTCAAATTTTTGGTAATGTTAGTACATGTACAGTGATCAGACTTTTCTTTAGCTACTTAGAGCTTACCTCACATTCTTCGGTCTAGAAAAACTTCACCCCCTTCCATGTCAGCATGGTCATTGGGTTTGTCAATAATGAAAATTTATTAACGAATCGTCAATAACACCTATTTAGACCCAAAAATCTACGGATCTTTATTACAGAAGATGGCATGGGCCACTCTTCAATTACCTTTGTCTTCGATGGGTCTATAAATATCCATTTCCTGGTGATAACATTCCCCCAGAATGATACTTCCTCCATCCAGAACTCACATTTAATGTACTTTTCATACATCAACTCCCTTCACAAAGTATTTAACAATGTTTTTAAATGCTCCTCATGTTCCTCCTTTCTATTGGAGTATATCAGAATATCGTTAATAAAGACTACCACAAATTTGTCAAGGTAATTTCTAAAGACACTATTAAGTAAATCCATGAAAATTTCTGGAGCATTAGTGAGTCTGAATATCAATAATATGAACTCATAGTGTCCATACCTCATTTGAAAGGCAGTCTTGGGAATATCTTCCTTCCTAATCTTTAGTTGGTGATATCCTGACCCAAGGTCCACCTTAGAAAAATAAGTGGCCCCACGAAGCTGATCGAACAAGTCATCTATATTTAGAAGGGGATACTTGTTCTTTATCATTATTTTATTGATCTCATGATAATCAATGTAGAGGCACATTGATCCATCCTTATTCATGATGAAGAGGACTGGATCACCCCACGGTGAAGCACTCGGGCATATAAAACCCTTCCCTATATTCTCCTTTAACTGCTTCTTCAGCTCTTCCATCTCTATGGTGGCCATTCTATAAGGTGTCTTTGATATTGGAAAATATCCAGGGATAATTTCAATTGAGAACTCATCCTCTCGGTTAGGAGGAAGACCAGACAACTCTTTAGGGAATAAATCAGTGTAATCCCCCATGATGGGAATGCCTTTAAGCATGATTCAATCCTTTTCCCAATCATTTGACCTAGATATGCTTGCTCATAAGGAAATAGTATCCAAACATGAGACGAAGATTCTAAAGGAGACTCATCTTCCTCCTTACACTTGTAAATAATTGGAGGATGCTTATAGTTGTGAAAAGTGATCTCCCTTTCCCAAAAATTGATGTTTTCCTTATACAATGATAGCCAATCCTTTCCTAAGATAGGGTTGAAATCCACTAAAGAAAGTATGACTAGATTTTCTGGGAGGTTCAGTCCACAAACGTTAACAGGGGAGGAGTTATAAACCATGGATGCAAGAATTTCCTCATTCACTATTCTCAAAGATAACCTTTCCTCCAAATTTTTTTGGTGGTGTTTGAATAGTTCTACTAAACTTTGATGATATGAAAGAATGCATTGAACAAGAATCAAATAGTACGTTTGTTATTCATGAATGAATAATAAGTGTACCTATCACCACTTCATTTTCCAGCTCCACCTCAGAAGTAGAGATAGCATAAGCCCTTCCTTATTGACTTGGAGGTTTTTTATTATTGCCTCTGACAACACTTGGATAAAGGAAATTGTTCACATAATTCCCAAGATCCTTGCAATTGTAACACTACACTGCAGGCAAAGTGTTGATTTGAACCTTCCTTTCTTCTTCATCATTAGTTGGATTTTTTATATCCCTTCGGCAGTTCTTGGCCAGATGACCAAGAATTCCGCATTTGAAGCAATTCATTGTTCCCTTGAGATATCCACCAAGATTATTCTTCCCACAGTTTTTGAAAAGGGGAAAGTGAGGCTTCTTTCCATCATGGGATTTGTTTGATGAACCACACATGTTGTTCTCCATATTACGCTTCTTGTCACTGGGCCCATGAGACCACTAAGAGTCTCCAATATCCATTTCAACATTGTCGTCACAATGGAAAATCTCCTCATAACTGTCGAAGTATTGAATCACTAATGCTTTTCATAGACTCATCTTTAGTCTACTGAATAGGAAATCCACCTTGTATTCGGTGTTCATGGAAAATCCCAAGGCGCACCTTGAAATCCTTGTAATGTTCGCTTCATACGCCCCAATGGACTCATCTTCCTTTAGCTTGAGTCTGAGGAACTCCCTTTACATCTTGAGATTGAGGGTTAGAGGAAAATATTTGTTGAAAAACATCATCCTAAATTCCTCCCAATCCATGGAATGAATTTCCTCTTGGGACTTTGTATTCTAGATCAGTGTCCACTACTGATCAGCTTCCCCATCAAAATGATAGATTGACAGTACGAACTTCTCTTCTTTTGAGCACTAGATAACGGAGAATATATTTTCAATAGATTTAATCCATTGTTCCATGAAGAGGGGATCAGAAGATCCTCTAAACATGGGAGGCCTTTTCTGAATGAAGGATTCTATGACAAATTGCTCTTTCCATTGATGGGGAGGGAATTCCTCATGATTCATGTTATTATTCATAACTCTAGCCATGTGAGAAAGTACTATAATGAATTTTTCATCACCCGATCCTGTTATATCAGGAATATCACTAGGGAATTCTTCACATTGTCTATCACATTGGTTGTTGGAATTTGTTCTTCTATTTCACGCCATTAACTAAGAAAAATACCGTATAATTAGATGTCTTGAATACTTATTTATTGATCATAAAAATTAATCTTTCAACATAAAAGGATAAACTTATAAAGAATAAGTATATCCTAACTTGTGATTACTTAGGATAAATCCTAAGTTATCCTCAATATATTTCTTGAATTATATTTTTATAGGATTTTTTTGTCCCTTAATAATGTTTTGTACTAAACTCATGAATCTACCATAGCATATCCCATGGGAGTGTCATATCCATGAGTGCAGCAAGGCCCATTGCCGTGTACCAGGATACCCCCAATCAATCTTGAAACTCCATGTCAGAGTTTTCAATCCGAGGTACATTTGTGGCAGAGCCGCCTCTTCCTGGTCGTATCCAGACAGGGTTGTATTTTCTGGATAAAACACTTACTCTATACTTACCAAAATTTAGGGGTTTTTTATAATACTTCATCTCATTTTTAAGGTTCTCACTAAGGTTCTATATTCCTAATCTCTATAAATAACTAGACCATCCTCTGATACCAACTATAGTGATCCCAACCTTTTACATATAAAAGTTCATGTTTTTAAGCATAATTAATCATCAATGTAGTAGCCAAGGATCGTTAAGTCTAGTGACTTGGAAGACTAGGTTCACAAAACACTAAACATGGGGAAAACACTTCTTTATTTAATCTCCATAATGATCTCCTAACTTCCTTTGAGGCCTTACATCTACAAAGAGTACCCTGGGGAACACATGATCAAAGGGATGAGCTAAAAAGCACAGTAAGGGAATGAACACAAGGATACATCTTAAGCACATGAGTTAGGAGTCATGACATATTAATATCCAAAACATGGAACATATGAAATAATATGATATAATAATGGGATCAAATAAACATGGAATCATATAAATGTGGTAGAATAATAAAAAATTTCTTTAGTACGGTTCAAGGATAACTGCTAATCCCGTTTCCCATTTCAGTATAGGTTAAGGCTAATGACCAATCCTGTTTCACTTCATACCTCATGAGACTTCACCTTACCCAATGAATTTGAGCGCTATCTGGGGGAACCCATATCAAACTTTTCCTGAATATTCTTGCCACATAAATATTCTTTCCACATAAATAATTATTCGTAATCAATCACTTATAAACATAATGATACCCATTGAAAGAATTGGGTACCACAATAATGACATAAATCATAACCAGTGGGTGTATCATGAAAGTTTCCAGGTATAGATAGAATTAGAAAATACATGGACGTTCATAGGGTAAAATATTCATATAACATGGTAAGTGGTGTCAAATAGAAGTGACAACATATGAGAAATTTATTTTAGAAACATTAGCATTAAAATATTTTTGTCCGGTTTTAAGGAAAATGCTAAAGAGATTTTCAAATAGAAAAGAGGAAACTCATTTATATAAAACCATAATTTAACCAAGAAGATTTTCATAATAAAAGACAGATTTTATAAATACCTTGGTGTCTTAAAAGAGATGATAGTGTGCACTTGAAATTAGGTAAAAGCTCTGGAAGTTCCTTTAAAACGAGTGTGCTTATTTGGAACAATCGAGGAGGGATTCACATAAAAGCTTGTATAACCCCGAAAGAGAATCAGAGATGAATCTTGGAAAATGATTTTGGATCATATAAAAAGAATTTAGGTGTGATACATAAAATGAAAATACAACTGCATTTTGGTAAAAAGAATGATTGAGAAATGACATGGAATAAAGGAAGTTCTAGTAGAATCTATTACGTTTTATCAGAATAGTAGTAGGTGGAACTAAGAGGGCTTGTTGAAAGAGATAAGAGGTTCCTCATCACTTATAAAACATTAGGGAAGTATGGGTGAGGTGAGAAAACATACCCCAACACTTGGTATTACACAAAAAAGGCATATCATTTAGAACAATCTTGATTAAGAGTGAAAAAGAGAGGATCCCTTACCTTAAATCTGTTGGTGTTCTCCACTTTTTATTAAAGACCAGAATAACCAAATTAGTATTATTAATTAATAAGTCCATAAAATCTTCTATATTTAATTTATTTATTATAACCCTTTTTAGTTCATTAAAATCCTTTTTATTAGTTAGAAAGTTCAATTTCATTGTTCGGGCTCGTTTGTTTACTTGGATTTAAAAGATAGGTTCACTTATATTCAAGTTTGGATTATATGTAAGATGAAAGTGGTTGTCCAGAATTGATGTTATATTAATTAGTGAAAATCTATGAGATTACATGGTTTTTGTAACACCCCAAGATTTTAAGAGAAGTATTCTTTTTAATTTATTGGATGTCTTGTGGTGTATCCTACACTAAGATTATCGTGCGCTATACACAACATCGTATTAGCTTGCAGTATACGCAACACTATTCTTGGATCGTGTTACACAAAATTTCAATTTTGTTTTATAGAATTTATTCTATGAAACATTGAGTATATATATATATATATTCATTTTATAAATGAAATATGGTTGTATTCTATTATACACAATAACAAAGGAATCTTGCACTTCACGCAACCTTGAATTGGCTTTCATTACACGCAATCGCGACCTTTCTTTATAGTGTGTGTTGTACACAATATCGGGTTTCACTAAACAATGATATGTTATATAAACTAGCCGTTATGAATAGTAATACCCAAAATTTTAAATTTTATGAATTTTATCATTCAAAATGGACTTCATTTTTCGATTCGTAATATCAAAATTAGCTTAGGGTGAACTTTTGGTATTTTTCTGAAAACTTTCAATTTTTGATGAATAGTTAAAACAATGGGTTGCTATTTAAAAACTGACTTTTTATTTAACTTATTATTTATTTTATTTAAATTTATTTTAGGTCAAAATTGATACATAATATCCATAAAAGTTCAATGAAATTCATTTGAGTCATTTTATAATAATTTTAAACATATAAAAAGTTTATTGAACTTTTCACCGTCTTTTACCCACGTCTTGGGAGAGTTTGAAATTTACATAAAACATAATTTTACTGCATTTCTGAGTGGGACTTCAAAAGTCCGAGAGTAATGGTTAATATCAAGGAGTAAAAGGTGGTTCAATAAGATAAAAATAATTTTTGTTGAATAGTAACTTTTTACTTTTATTTACCACGGTTAAAAATAAATAGGGTAATTAAGGGTAAAAATGATATTATTATTATCCTAACACATGTCTTAATTCTATTGAAAGGTTTATTTCGACCAAAAACAACTTAGGGATAAAATATTACCCTTTAGATACACTTTTATTAAATTAGGTCATTTATTGTTATTTTATTTAAAGAAGAGTTAAAATAGTTAAAATCAATGTTTAATAACTAAAACATTTTTAATATAGGGTTATACATAAGATAAATTAGCCTATAAATATTCATTATAAATATAAAAAGATTTCCTATATAATGGTATTTTATTTATAATTTTTAGACGTTATATAATTTAATTTATTTACGATATAATGATGATGTAGTAATTACCTTATTAATGAAATATTAACATAATTGATATTATAAATACCGAAATAAATGTAATTTGAGACTTTTTATGAATTAAAATAATTTTATAGGTTAATATGAAATGTTATTATTTATTTCATTTAGTTTTTTCTAACTAATCATGCTGTTATGAATTTCATAAAAATCAATTACCAAATTGTGTCAAAATTGACATAAAATAGTTTTTAAAACAAACATTATATTATTAATTGTTATTTTATTCTTAAAAATATAAGGTTCGGCTAAATGACATATATAAGGATATTTATATTAATTATGAACCACTTGGGATTCGTTTGGATTGTTATAGTAAGTTTATTAACCATTTAGTGTAAGAAAACAAAAAGACACGATAAAAGTTAAATTATTTAACTTAGAGTAAAATGTAAATGATAAGGATACAATAGTAACCTAGACTTGTCCAAAACCTATTCTATGAGAGTATTTAGACCCATCCCAACATTATCTTCTAAATAAATCAATTTGGAGCTATTATAAACCGAATATTACTTTATTATAAAATAAAAGTTTAAGTTTTTCTAAAGGTGCCCCTCTCCTCCCTTATAAAAAGGGCACCCCTTCCCTCTTCTCTTCACACACTTTTGAGCCTTGAAGCTTGGCCAAACCCAAGAAAATTTATATTCTCAACCTCTCTAGTTAAATCATAGAGGTTATGGTCTTCTAAAAAGACCAACTCTAGTGCCCTAAGAAGAAGTTTAAAGGAGGTGCGTCGAGGAAGAGGTAATCTCTTCTACCGATTCTTTCAAATTTATTTTTTTCTTATACTAGCTCTTATTTAGCTGTTTCATTATAAAGTAATAACTTCCAAATTAATTTTATACTGATATGTTATTATACATATGAAACAACCCTATTTCACCTTCTATCCATCCTATGGAAAATGAAATCACAGCGCGTGCGTACGTACAGAATACCATCTCCACACCGTGGTGTAATCAGTTTTTCCACAACCACCTTACTTGGATGGGTATAATGGTGTAAAAAATAACTATATATGATTATTATAACATAATAATGATTCTAATATATTATATCATCCACTCAAAGTCCATTCAATAAACATTGGGATGATATAATCACTCGTGCGTACGTATGGATTACCGTCTCCACAACACGTTGAGATTCATTTTCCATGTTAACAATTCAAGAATGATTATAAAGAATATATAATAAGTAATCATGAAATATATGACATAATAATTCTACTGTATTTATAGATATATATATATATATATATCATCTACTTAATTCCATTCAAGTCAATAAGGAAAGGAAAACAACGTTCATGCGTACGTATGACCTACCGTCTCCATGAACGGTGTATTTCACCTCATTTATCTATCTAATATATATATATATATATATATACTGAATATATATGAAATATAAATCATGATTTACATTATATAGGTAATTAAATCATGATATAATTAATAATAATATCACGAACAACTTGTCCAAACAGGTACGATAAATAAAACGAATTTACCCAAAACGCTGATTTAACATGGAATTTACAAAAGAACGGGTAATATAAAGTCATAAGTGAACCATATATGATATCATAACAATGAATATGATTCATTAATAAGTCAATGACATTATTTAAATCATTATAAAGGAGGTTCGGATACATACAAAGCCTATCAGACAAAAGGTAAGGGATAATTATTCCAATCTCATTCTTATTTGAGATTGTTTATTCGTAAGTATTTACTGGGGTTATGTTTATCATCCATGTCCATGTTTTCTAAAAATGTTTTCATAAAATGTTTAGTATTCTTCCATGTATTTTTAAAGTCATTTTTACCCTTTTATGACTTTTACCACATGTTTTGGAAGAAATCTTTCTTTTGTTTACCATACGAGGTACTTTTTGACTTTTTCGAAAAAAATATGAGGAGAATGTTTTTTTAACTTATACGGAATGAACTGGTTTTTACGGTTTCATAACTCCTTATTTTCAAGAATATTACTATACAATAATTCAGGACTATTTTCAAAAAATCCTTTTATTTTAAAATTTCATGGGATTTTCTAAAAAGAAAATGATTTTGAAGAAGAAAGGATATTTTCCTCAAGAATCCATTTCAAGTGTTTTATCAAAAACATTTTCTATCCAAGATGAAATTATTTTGTATGTTTATGTTTCAAGTATAATGTCTCTATGATTTATGTGGTTCCACTTTTCTTATGATGAAATTATATCTACTTGTTTTATATGGATTATGTTATGATGGGATGATGTTTATGAAACCCATTTTTATTCTTTGGGTTATGATGAATGGTTTATGTTTATGTTGTGGCACAAGTAAGAATTATTTTATTATGATATTTATGGGACCTATATCTTACTATAATTAATTGTGTAAATATTTTATATCTCATGAGATAGACATGGCTGGAATGACAAGTTAATCCGGTTCAGTGATACGGGACTGGAACGGGGAGTGAACTTGATTCAGAAAGGGTCTTTGTCCACTAAGATGGTCTTGGCAGAAATGCCTTGGCTACTTTGGAAATAATATCATGTGCTTAATGGTTTTCTACAATTACATGTTTTTTTCCCATGCTATTTTATCATGATTGATGTTCCTTTATGATATATGCCTCAAGTACTTCCAAGATTTATGTCTTTGCTCTTGATTTTGATGTTTAGATTTTATGTTCAAGTTTTTGCCTTAAAATGTTTATGGATTGTTTTATGTTCTCAATGTTTACCCTTACTGAGAAGTTGAGCTCACCATTTATTGTTTTCTTTTCCCCAGGATATAAAGAAATTTTTTAGGAAAGAAAACAAAAGGGGAATATCTTTATGGGAGATGTGGAAGATATTTCACCACGATTAGAAGATTATGTTCCGTGTTTCCAAAGACACTAAACAATTACAGTCCTTAAGTGATTTTTTTTGTTATGTATTAAGTATTCCGAAAAAGTAATGTAATGTCCATGTACATCAAGCTTTGGGTCTTTACAGTTGGTATCAGAGGTTCATTTTAGTCAACCATTGGAAACTAGGATGTGAGAAACTTTAGTGAGAGTCCTAGAGATATTTCTAAGGTATGTCTAGGGATGTACCTAAGGTTAAGTATAAGTATAGGTTATAGCCCTAGAATTACCGTAAATATATTATAATTAAACCTATGATGTTCGATATTGATGTTACTCCCCCTTGATTATGATTTTATCCTCTCACACTATTCATTTTGGGTTTTCAAAAATGGCTATAAATAGGAAGATTCATGATAATGGAGGATATGATGGACAATGGAATGATATTATTCATGAGAAACCAAATGAAATCGGATCTAGAAGTCCACATATCATTATTATGCCTAATCAGAAATCTCATAATATGATCAATAATCTCAACTCTGGTAAGTTTCCCGACTATGCTAATAAGAGAAAGATGGAGTTTAATGATGATCCCATGGGAAATAAAGTTCAATTTCTCTCATGTAAATTATGTGGGAAGAGGCATAAAGGAGAATGTTTTAAAGGAACTAGAAGATACATTGGGTATAGAAAGAAAAGGGCACAAATCTAGTAAGTGCAAAGGAAAAGGTTCAGTTAACACCATGGAGAAGGATAATGGTATTTCTACGACATCAACAATGATTAGATGTTTTAAATGTGGAATGTATGGGTATTATGAAAACCAATACCATAAGAGAAAATATTATTAAGAGATTCAGCATGGTCATATGGGTAGTATTTATGTGGATGATGATGAGGGGACTATAAATGATATATGAGATGGAAGAAATGATGAAGCAGGGTCAGTGGTTTAAGAAGGTAATATAATTATTGTATATTTATCAATAATAATTTATGGTACTATGGAATAAAGAAAAATCTAAGGATTGTAACAATGTTTCCTTTTCTTGAGTTTTCAAAGTATATGTTTAATGGTACTGGTAACCGTGAAAGGTTATTCAAATATTTTTTGAAGGTAGATGATATGTGCATAATGAAAGGATAAGGAGATAATGAGATGTTTGATAGTATTAATGAGCTCATGAATGGTATAAGGACAATGTGATATCACGGTTTGAGTATACAGAATTTTGGGATTTTGGTATGTGGAAAGAGTTAACTTTTGATAGCATTAATGTTATTAATAATGTTCAATGGGTATTCATTTTTCAAGAGAATACATGATTAAGGCATTCAATGTTTGGAATGTGACCAACAACAAGATATATCATATGATATATGGAGGATACATGATGGTATTTACATGCTTGGTAGAATGACCTCTCTTGTAATATTGTTCATTATACTATGAGATTAGATAGAAGTATTTTGGATAAACCTAAATATTGGAATAGATTAAGTTAGACATCAGATAGTATTGTTTAAGGATATAACTTCTTATCTTGTTATAATAGTATAGTTTTAGAAAAAGGACAACCCGTAGGACGGGCGATAACCCATCACGTCATACAAGGCTGTAGGAATCGAACCCAGAATTGAAGTGCGACAGGCCTTTATTTCCTACCATTGGTCTATAGGAAGTACCTGGTTAGTAGAAACTGGTTTTATTAAGCATTATGAAAGATGAAGTATAAGTCCATTTTTGGATTCATATACGATTATCCTCACCATAGATGGACTTATGTATATTTGATAACTTTTTCTAACCTTTTGTTTGAGACATATGGAATGACCTAACATTCTATCACATGATCTACTAATGCTTCCCTAATGAAAAATTCAACTTCATTTCTTTAAGAGATGAAGTGGAAATTTTTCAAGGCACAAACAACGGTGAGATTGTACCAAAATCAAGTAAGTATTTCTTTTAATTCAACAATTCTTCAACTATAGGGAAATGATCTTGAAAACCAAAAATGTTGTCTTAGTTTCCTTATATCCGATGAATTAGATTGTACCATAAATCATCACAAATTTATGGCTTTTTGATTGTTGGATTTTTCATAGCCCTGTTCTCTACCACTATCCATCAGAACTTGACAGTTAGATTTCTCTTCCATATCCATATTTTAACCTATGATCTCCTATGAGGGAACCTAAGTGATGAGTTACTTTGGGTATCCATTTTGTTTATAACATTCATTTTTTAAAGTAAGTTTTAGTATTCCTTTTTACAATGTGGGTTTCTATGAAAATACTTTCAAGTAGTAAACCATTTATAACCCTGATGAATTTCGAGGGCGAAATTCATTTTAAGGGGGTAGAATATAACACCCCGAGATTTTATGAGAAGTATTCTTTTAAATTTATTTGATGTCTTGTGGTGTATGATACACTAATATTATCATGCGCTATACGCAACACCGTATTAGCTTGTAGTATATGCAACACTATTCTTGGATCGTGTTACACAAAAATTCAATTTCGTTTGATAGAAGTTATTCTACGCAACATTGAGTGTGTATATATATATATTCAATGTATAAATGATATATGGTTGTATTATATTATACACAACAACAGAGGAATCATTCACTACACACAAGCTTGACTTGGCTTGCATTACACGCAATCATGACCTTTCTAGATAGCGTATGTTGTACACAATACCGGGTTTCACTAAACAATGATATGTTATATAAACTAGACATTATGAATAGTAATACCCACATTTCAAAATTTTATAAATTTTATCTTTCAAAATGAACTTCATTTTTTGATTCAGAATATCGAAATTACCCTAGGATGAAGTTTTGGTATTTTTCTGAAAACTTTCAATTTTTGATGAATAGTGAAAACACTCGGTTACTATTTAAAAACCGACTTTTTATTTAAATAATTATTTATTTTATTTTAATTTATTTTAGTCCAAATTGATACATAATATCTATATAAGTTCAATGAAATTAATTGGAGTTATTTTATAATAATTTTAGACATATAAAAATTTTATTGAACTTTTCACAGTCTTTTACGCACATCCTGGGAGAGTTTGAAAATTTAAATAAAAATTAAATTTACCACTTATGTGAGTGAAATTTAGAAAATCCTAGAGACATGGTTAATATCGAGGAGTAAAATATGGTTCAATAAGATAAAAATAATTTTTTGTGAATAGTATTTTTTCTTTTATTTACAACGGTTAAAAGTAAATAGGGTAATTAAGGGTAAAAATGATATTATTATTACCCTAAAAAATATCCTAATTCTATTGGATAAGTGTAGTTCACCAAAAAAAACCTTAGGGGTAAAATATTACCCATTAGGTCCACTTGGATTAGATTAGGACATTTATTATTATTTTATTTAAAGAAGATTTAAAATAGTTAAAATCAATGTTTAATAACTAAAACTTTTTTAATATAGGGTTATACATAAGATAAATTCGACTATAAATATTCATTAGAAATATAAACATATTTCCTACCTAATTGTATTTTATTTATAATTTCTAGATATTAAATAATTTAATTTATTTACGATATAATGATGATGCATTAATTACCTTATTAATAAAATATTAACATAATTGATATTATAAATACCCAAATAAATGTAATTTGAGACTTTATATGATTTAAACTAATTTTATCGGCTAATATGACATGTTAGTATTTATTTAATTAACTTTTTTATAACTAATCATGATTTTAGGATTTTAACAAAATGCAATTACCAAATAGTGTAAAAATTGACATAAAATAGTTTTTAAAACAAATATTATATTATTAATTGTTATCTTATTCCTAAAATTAGATGGTTCTGAAAAATGATTTATATAAGGATTTTTAAATTAATAATGAACCACTTGGGGATATTTTTTCTTGTCTTAGTAAGTTTATTAACCATATAGTGTAAGAAAACCAAAAGACACGGTAAAAGTTAAATTATTTAACTTAGAGTTAAATCTAAATGATAAGGATAAAATATTAACCTAAACTTGTCTTAAATATATTGGTTGAGAGAATTTGGACCCATCCCCACTTTAGATTCGAAATAAATCAATTTGGAGATATTATAAACCGAATATGACTTTATTATAATATAATAATTTATGTTTTTCCAAAAGTTCCCCTCTCCTTCCTTATAAAAAGGGCACCCCTTCCCTCTTTACTTCACACCCTTTTGAGCCCTGAAGCTCGACCAAAACCTGAAAATTCCTCTTCTCAACCTCTATAGTTACATCATAGAGTTTCAAGTCTTCTCAAAAGGCCAACTCTAGTGCCCTAAGAAAATTTTTAAAGGAGGTGCATCGAGGAATAGGTAATCTCTTCTACCGATTCTTTCAAGTTTCTTTCTTCTTATACTTCCTCTTATTTAGTTGTTTCATTATAAAGAAATATCAAAAGTATTAACTTTATATTTATATGTTATTATAAATATGAAACAACCCTGTTTCACCTTCTATACATCCTACGGAAAATGAAATCACCGCGCGTGCGTACGTACCGAATACCGTCTCCACGCCGTGGTGTAATCAGTTTTTCCACCACCACCTTTCTTGGATGGGTATAATGGTGTAAGGAATTAAAATATATTATTTTTATAACATAAATCTGATTATAAGATATTATATAATCCACTCCAATTCCATTCAATAAATATGGGAACGATATCATCGCTCGTACATACGTACGGATTACCGTCTCCACGACATGATGAGATTAATTTTCCATGTTAACAATTCAAAATTTTTTATAAAGTATATATAATAAGTAATCATGAAATATATGACATAATAATTCTACTGGATTTATGTATATATATATTGATGTCATCAACTTAATTCCATTCATGTCAATAAGGAAAGGAAAACAGCGTTCATGCGTACGTACGACCTACCTTCTCCATGAACGGTGTATTTAATTTTATTCATCTATCTAATATATATATATATACTGAATATATATTATATATAAATCATGATTTACATTCTGGAAGTAATTAAATCATAATATAATTAATTATAATATCAATAACAACATGTCCAAACACGTATGATAAATAAAACGATTTTACCCAAAATACTGATTTAACATGGAATTTACAAAAGAACGGGTAATATAAAGTCATAAGTGAACCATATATGATATCATAAAAATGAATATTATTCTCTAATAAGTCAATGAAATTATTTAAATCATCATACAGGAGGTTCTGATACATATGAATCATATCGGACATAAGGTAAGGGATAATTATTCCATTCTCATTCTTATCCGAGATTGGTTATTCGTAAGTCTTTACTAGGGTTATGTATATCATCCTTGTCCATGTTTTCTAAAAATGTTTTCATTAAATGTTTAGTATTATTAAATGTATTTTTAAAGTCATTTTTACCCTTTTATTACTTTTACTACAAGGTTTGGAAGGAAGCTTTCTTTTGTTTACCATACGAGGTATTTTTTAACTTTTCTGACAAAAGTACAAGGAGAATGTTTTTTAAATTATGCGGCATGAACAGATTCTTATGATTTTATAACACCTTATTTTCAAAAAGCTTACTATACAATATTTCATGAACATTTTCAACAATATACTTTTCTTTTAATATTTCCTGGCATTTTGTAAAAAGAAAATGATTTTGAAGAAGAAAGGATATTTTCCTCAAGAATCCATTTCAAGTGTTTTATCAAAACCATTTTATATTCAAGATGACATTATTTCATATGTGTATGTTTCAAGTATAATGTCTCTTTGATTTAGATGGTTCCACTTTTCTTATGATGAAATGATGTCCATTTGTTTTATATGGATTATGTTATGATTGGATGATGTTTATGAAACCCATTTTTATTCATCGGGTTATGATGAATGTTTTATGTTTATGTTGTTGCACAAGTAAGAATGATTTCATTATGAGATCGGTGGGGCCTATATATCCATCTAATGCATTGGTTGAAGATCTTATATCTCATGAGATAGACATGTCTGGAATGGCAAGTTGATCTGGTTCAGTGATAGAGGACTGGAATGAGGAGTGAACTCGATTCAGAAAGGGACTTTGTCCACTAAGATGGTCTTGGCAGCAATGCCTTGGCTACTATGGAAATCATATCATGTGCTTAATGGTTTTCCACAATTACATGTTTTGTTCCAATTATATTTTATCATGATTGATGTTCCTTTATTATATATGCCTCACGTACTTCCAAGATTTATATCATTTCCCAAGATTTGATGTTTAGATTTTATGTTCAAGTTTTTCCATTCAAATATTTATAGATTTTTTATACTCTCTATGTTTACCCTTACAGAGCATTTGAGCTCACCCTTTATATGTTTTCTTTTCCCCAGGATATAAAGAATGGTTTTAGGTAAGAAAACAAAAGGGGAAGATATTTATGGGGGATGTTGAAGATCCTTCACCATGATTAGAACATTATGTTCCAAGTTTCCAAAGACACTAAAATATTATGGTCCTTTGGTGTTTGTTTTTGTTATGTATTAATTATTTCGAAAAAGTAATTTAATTTCCATGTACGCCAATCTTAGGGTATCTACAGTTTAAATTTTAGTTAGGTTACTTAGAGTGATGTTGAATTATTATATATATAACCTTAGTGATAACCATATTTGTTAATCGATGAGTTTCATTACAAAGAACATGTGTTGTTTTTATAACTTAATACCATTAGTATAAAAATAATATAGAACTAAATATATTGTGTATTACATATATAATTATCTGGTTCAACCATAACTCAAATTTTTTCATGACTAGAATTAAATATAATAATAGAAATTGAAAAAATGTTGTCCTCGAATGTGCTAAATTAACACATCTCAAATGGTGCTTTTATTTCATTCAAATAAAAGAGTGGGGAAAGAAGAGAAGATAATGACATATATCATTAGAATGAACACTTTCTAGTACTTGTATCTTACTGGATTTAACATACTATTATGGTGAAGGGAGGTGAGGAAGGAAATAAAATTAAAATAACTTAAAAGAAAAGAATTAATTTGGAAGAGGAATTTTACCTCTTGAGACTTTCTCCTTTTAGAACCTTTTATGGGGACAGGTCTTGGTATTTTGAAGAGGCTGGGAGATTTTTGATGTGGGGGGGTCTTGGGGAGAGATTTGGGAAGAATAATGGCAAGGAGCTTTTGAAAAGTCACAAGGCTTGATATGAGAAAAAAGGTGAGGAAAACAGACCCCATCACTTGGTATTACACAAAAAAATCATATCATAGAGAACATTGTTGATAAAGAGTAAAAAGGTGAGGATCTCTTACCTTAAATCCATTTGTGTTCTCTAGTTGTTATTAAAGATAGGAATCAAAAAATTATGCTTATTTATTAATAATTCCTAAACCTCTTCTATATGTAACTTATTATTATAACCATTTTTAGTTCATTCAAATCCTTTTTGATTAGTTATAAGGTTTAATTTCAATGTTCGGGCTTGTTTGTTTACTTTGCATTAAAAGATCAGTTCACTTATATTCAAGTTTGTAATATAAGTAAGATAAAAGTGGTTGTCCAGAATTGAAGATATATTCTTTATTTCACATTCAGGAGATTACATGGTTTTAATTTTTATTAGGTTACTCAGAGTGAAGTTGATTTATTATATATAGATAACCTTAGTGATAACAATTTTTGTTAATCAAGGGGTTTGATTACAATGAACATGGTTTCTTTTTATAACTTAATACAATTTGATCAAAAAGAATACAGAACTAAAAATAGGGTATATTACATATATAATAATCTAGTTCAACTATAAATCAAATGGGTTCATGACCATAATTAATGATAATAATAGAAATCGAAAAACTGTGGTCCTTGAATGTGCTAAATTAGCACATCTCACACAGTGATTTTATTTTATTCAAAAAAAGGGTGGGGAAAGGAGAGAAGATAATGAAATATACCATTATCAAGAAAACATTCCAGTACATGTAGGTTACAGGATTTATCATACTATTTTGGTGAAGGGAGGTGAGGAAAGAAACAAAAAGAAAGATAACTTAAAAGAAATGAAGGAATTGGAAAAATGAATTTACCTCTTGAGATTTGCTCCTTTGAGAACCCCTTAATGGGAGAGTTTTTGGTGTTTTGAAGAGGCTAGGAGCCTTTGGATGTGTGGGAGGATCTTGGGGGAGATGTGGGTAGAATATTGACAAGGCAAAAGGCTTGATATGAGTGAAGAGAAGAGGGAGTGAGGGGGGGTTTATATTGGATGAGAGGAGGGTTTTCATAATTTATTAATCATTAGTTTATTATTTCCACACAAGAGAAGGAATAATAAGTATTACATGACCATGAATAGTAATAAATTCATGTGACTTAGAACCAAATGGGCTTACGTCACAATATCCTAATCAATGACTCAATTAATCCATTATTTAGCATATATTGTGAATTATAAGATTCTAATATTCATTAAAACATCAATTATTTGAGAAAAATCCCAAAAATTCCCCCTAACCATTTTTTGATGTGTAGAATCCAAAAATTAAGTCCATTTTTCAAAAGTAATTCCCTAATGTTTATTATTTAATATTTAATTAAAATCATAATTTATTACTAAAAACTAGTTTTAAGGCATTCATTTACTTTTTCTATAATATAGGTACAACATAATTTTACTTGAATATTATTTTATGTATAACATAGGTATGGTTTCTATTCATTAGGGTATTTTACTATTCATAAAAGTATGTTACTATTCATAAGGGTAGGTTACTATCCCCGAAAAATTATGTTTTTTTTTATCGGACTCCATATAACGTACTGATTGCAACCATGTATATCATATTTTTAATATTCCAAACACAAAAGTGACAAACATAATTTTAAAGGACACTTCGCACTTAGTAGTTCATTATATTGTGTTTTCATGTAATTTTATGGCATATTTATAAGAAGGAAAATTTCCATTGAAAACATTGGTTCGTTACATTGCCCTTGATATTAATGACTTCATGTTAATTTCTATTGGGAGCACAATTCCATTACTCATCTTTAAAATCATCACGAACAGAGTGGGGAAAACCATGAAGAACTTTATTTCTCTAAACTGGTTTAGTTTTGTCCAGGGAAGGAATATTCAAAACTATCTCCTTATAGACTCTAAAATTATTAATATTATGAATAATAAAACTAATGAGGGTAACATTTCACTCAAAATTTACAGCTCCAAATCCTTTGATACTCTGAAATAGAGATTTCCCCATGATGTTCTTAGGAGGTATGGTTCCTCTAGTGATTTTATCAAGATCAGCATCACTATCCTTACCTCTACAAATCTATATATTCCATAATAATGGCACTTTGAGGGAATTATTTCCATGTTTTATGGGTGTGAAACATGGAAATACACACTATGGACACCTGCTTTCTATTGTTGAGGATTATTTAAGCAAATGTCTAAATGACCTTACTCAAGTTGGTCTTTATAGATAAATCCAAGCTGGTAGATATGATTTTTCTCCCCCACATATTTTGTTTGCTGGTGAAATCCTCTTACTTGTAAAATCTTTAAAGAAGACTATATAGTCCACCAAATCCCTTTGTTCACATTATAATGATTTCACAGGTCAAGAAATAAGCAAGGAAAAATCATTTATTGTCTTTGATAATGGTATTCTGGTTAGTAAGAAAAACAAGATTGCCAACAAGTTTGGTGTCCAATGAGTATCACTTCATCTTTATTATATTGTTGTTATCCTATTTTGGGGGAAAGTGTAGAGGTAATATATTGATGGAATTTTCACTAGAATTGTTAATCAAATGGATGGCTAGAAATGGAATGTAATGTCCCTTGCTGGAAGGGTATTCCTTGTTAACTCAATGATAACTTCTGAGTTCATTTAATATTTTTCCCCTTAGATATGGTCTAGATGTTTTATTAAGGAGAATCATGGAAAGATCAGAAAAATCATTTGGTTTGGATCAATCTAAGAAAATATATTGATAACAGTTGTATGGAAGAAATTCATTAAACCCACTGAAATGGGAGGTCTCACGATTAAAGATTTTGGAATCAATAATGATGATCTCGTTGGGGAATTTTCATTCCATGTACATACTAATGATGCACCTTATGATTTTATATCCAGTAGTTTCAAAGAGAAATAATTGAAGGGATATAAATATTTTATTGCATCCTTTGTTTAGACAGCTAATAAGCAGTCATTCACTATTATCACTCATGATATTCAGTTCCTGAGGAGTAGGTCTTCTACCCTCAGCTGTTGGCCTAAACATTCACTTTGAACCCCACCACAATACAATGTCAACCTGCCTCCTGGCCTAATAAACATGAATATTGATGTATTTGTCACAAATAATCAGATTACTGATCACATTCTTCTTGTTCAAGATAAGATAGATATTCAGAATTACTACATTAGGAAATGAGATACCCTTATATAGAGACACAATAGGTTTTTCCACTTCATCATCAAGGATTATTATAACTTTAATTACAAATAATTCAACCGACCACCATAATGTCTTATGAAATTTAAGGTAACCTTTATAAAACCCTCCTGATTTATTATCCTCTAGAGGATATGGAAGCATAGACTCCCAATACACAATCTTATTTGGAAGCATGGACTGCACATTGTGTCAGTTTCTCTTTTATGTATCATGGATGAAGAAGATGCCCACCATCTCTTCATCACCTGTAGCTTTGTCAAGAATCTGTGGATATATTTTGGCTATTTGTTTGGAATGAATTTTATCACTGAATTGTAGGTGAATGGATTCATGGAGAGGCTCACTAGTGTAGGCCAAAGTGTCCACGTTCAACATTACATAGTTGAAGCTGCTGCAACCCTCTTTTTTTTAGTTTGGTTCATAATGAATTCCAGAACATTGGATGGAAAGAAGTATTCCCATTGTGTGGGAATGATAGCTATTCATATGAAGTTGTATGCCTAATCAGTTCTAAAAATTGGAAGCATTCCCATTAGATTTGAGAACCGTGACACCCTTTGATGTTTGGTTTTCTCATGTAGACAAAAAAATTCTCAAATTCAAAAGATGGATCCCACATATCATTTCACCGATCAAGGTTAACATTGATGGTGTATACTATGGTGTTCTAGGAACCTCAGGCTATGAAGGAATCATTATATCTCACCACAGATATTTCAAGGGATTCTTCTATCCTTACACTAGAATTAAAATTTCCAATAAAACATAATTATGGTCTATTTTCCATGTATTTTTTATCTCATCCAATATATGTGGAAAAACTTATGGATCGATTTTGAGTCTGAATTTGTTGTTAAAACTCTTCAAAAAAGAACAAGGAATGTGCCTAGAAAATCCTACCTCATTGGATCGATAATAGTCTTGGTAATGTAGATCAACATAATTCTCATAATCTTACATTATTATCAAATAGAAAATCAAGATCCAGATGCCCTATCGAAGAAGGAAATCTTGGTAATGGGTATGATGTTGTCATTTAGGACCCCTAACTATTGTGTTCCCATGGTAGATGAAGATATGTGTGGTATACTACAAACCTGAATTTGTAATAACCCATTGTAACTCTTGTCATTCCTTCTTCTTTTTATTTTTAAAATATTTTTTCATGGACGTATTTAACTGGACCTTGGACCATTTAGCTACTTCATTTTATAGTAAACCCCTGTGATTTTTATAACATATTTTAGGGATAGTTATTCATCATTTTTCAATGTGTTTCTTGGATGATTTAATGGAAAAATTTAAATTTAAAAATTGATATTAATTATGGAATATTTTTTGATCCACAAGTTGATTTACTATAATCATTATTCAATTAGTGATTTTTTTTATTTGAGCAAATGGTGCTTTAATCATTTATTTTTAAATGGTATGAATTATTAGTTGTGTAATACTGAAAATAAATTTATGATAAAACCATAACAGTGTTATATATTTGGTAAAATTATTAAATATTTGACAGAAAATGGATTATTTTTATTATTATTAGTTTTCAGAAATTTATAATCCTTATTTGGATGGAGGGATTAGAACTGAATTTATGGTTTATTTATTAATGCTCTAAATTTTTATAGAGGGGTTGATGCTGAATGTAAATATAAATCTTATATAATCCATACTTGGATAAAGGGACTAATTTTCTTCCGACCATAATTATGAGTATTATATAACAACATGTGAATATAGGGTGTTTATGGTAAGTATTAATATTAGAAAAAGAATTGGTATCATGATATGTGTGATTATATACAATCTTGAGGTTTTATACTTTTTATAGGGGGCGTAGGACCTTTATTATAAAACATTATCCAAGGCCTTATAAAAAAGTGTGATAAAGGAAAGTAATGTGATCCAATAAGAAGATTTATATAGAGGCTGTGTGGGTTTGTGGTGGGAGAAATAATTTCATAAATTGCATAAAAATGATTGAAACACACATATATAGGAAATAATGTAGGGTATCATTGAGTGATGTAGCACAGGGGGTCTAACGAGCGATTTTGGATATAAAAAAGAAATAAAAAATTATTGATCATTATGGGAAACAAATTCCATTGATATTATATATTTATTTATGACATAATATTATTATCATTAGTGGTTTATCACAAAAAAATAATTTTAAATCAATTTTTACACTTTGATCATATACAAATATGCAATTCATTGTTAAAAATTCAACTAATTTTCATTAAGTTTACTATGTTGATCATAAAATTAATTTTAATCATCCAAATTAAATAATTCATTATTTTTAATGTACCTTATTCAAATTCCTAAAAACAATTCAATTAGATCTTTGGTTATTTCAGTGATAGTAAGGGCCATGTTGACTGAAAAACAAGGCCAAATGAATTTGTTGTGGGAATTGGGAAAATTGTGGTTTTTTATTTTAGGGACTGAAAAAATTTGATTTAAAATCTCTATGAAGTCCATGGACATTCTAGTACAAATTTAGTAAACATTTCAAGTCCCAAATGTTGTTTTTAGTATGCCAAATCCATGCCCTAAATTAAGACACACAATCTGGCATATGATTGAATGAAAACTCATTAATATTGGATTTTCACCCAATACACTAATCCAATGGAATTGAGAATATGTGACATGAAATAAAAGTAGAAGGGTAAAAACTTTTTTCAAAATTTTGATTTTAGATGGAGGAATATTTATAGAAATAAATGCATTCACATTTATGCATTTGAATTTTTTGGATAATAAATGAAAGTATAATGTACATTTGAAAAACAATCATAACTTTTTCAATTAAAGATAAATGGATGATATTTTTGTTTGATGGTTAGTCATGATATAGATAAATATCTCTTTTGAGGAACTCATTCTAAGATTATTCGGTCAAATTTTTCTAATGGGGAGGAAGAATTTCTGAACAAAATTGGTGTGAAACTAGGACCCCCCAAAGAAAAAAAAGTTCCCCTATTCTCCTTGGAAATGGTTCAAAATTTAGATGTTTTAGAGGATAATTTTAATGAAATGTATTTGATAAAGTAATGTGAACACCTACTAAACTAATGTTTCTACTTGACTGATCTCTCCCCCACTCTCCTTTCACACCATTTTCATTCCTTCTTTGGTTCTATATTGTATGTGTAGTTGTGTATTTGCTTTAATAATAATGAATTTTTATTTTAAAACTGTTAATTAAATATATATTATTTATTTTAATATTAAAATTTTATGTGTAATTTAAATTTAGGTTAAAACCCATTCCTTAAAAAACATCAAATCCCAAAAAATATTTTAATTATTATTTCTTCTTTCATGTGTGTGTGTTCGATGAAAAACTATTTTCTTGTACCATTCACTTTATTTTTTATCAAACAATTATAAAAAACCCCACAATATTATTGACCACCTTCATGGATGAATAATTATTCCATTTTAATGAGTCATGATTGTGGAATGTTACATGGTTAATATCATATTTTCATTAAATATTATTTAAATTTATATTGTGTATATTGACTAGATGTGTTGTGGATTAATGAAAAATCTTATTCTAAAATTTTAATCCATGGATTATTTGACTCTTAGATAAACAATTACTCCTTAAATATTTAATATTTCATATAAAATAATTTATTAAGATCAATACAAAGGTTAAATATTGGATTAAATCCATAACATTGGGGAACACTAATCAAAAGTTTCTGGTGAAGTAGATGTAAATTTAAAGCAATTTTTTCCCAAATTTCAATGATGTCATATTCTTACATCCCTGACAATTAACACCCACCAATTCATATAAAATTGTTAAATTATACACCATAATTAATTAGTTGTTCTTCATATATAATCATTTTTAGGGATGGTATAATAAAGAGAGGTTTTTTTAATTTTCTTCCAAAAGAAAAAAAACATAAAAACAAATAAAAAGAAAAAATAAAGAAAACCCATCATTCAATATCCAATAACCTCCCTTACCTTTAAAAGCATTGGGTACTATGAGAATTCCATACAGGATCCCAAATAATACATCATCAAATTTGGACCTTGAAATCATGTGAACCATTCTATAACTCTAGTGGGCCATTAAGGATAATCAAAACATATATGACAAAACATTTACTCATCCCATGGATCCAATTATAGAAAATCCAACTGAATATACTCTAAGAGAAATTATTTCCTCTAATATAAATTATCAACCCCTTGGTATTCGATATCCTAACATAAAGGATGATTTTGAACAAAAATCAGGTTTGTTTCATTTTCTACCTCATTTTTAGAGGTTATCTTGGGAGGTTCCTCACTTACACAAAAAAATGATCAAATATTTATTCTCTACCATGAATCATCAAGGGATTTCTAATGAAAAAAATCAAACTCATATAATTTCCATACACTATGTTCAACTCTATAAAGAGTTGGATCCACAATATTACAATTAGTTTCAAAAATGTATGGTGGAAAGGAAGTGGATAATTTTTGAGATCATATTTCCTACTTCTCAAACCACCATTGTCTGAAAAAGAATCAGTTCTATCCTTCAATGACCAAATTAATCACTCAATGAATATTGGGGTAGGTTTATAAATCTTATCTCAACATTCCAAGACCCCCAAAGCCTAGACCAAATCATTTTCAAATAATTCTATGTGGGTTATAGGTCATATAAAGAACCATAAATAATACTACACGAGGTAGGTATCTTGTATCTAATCAAGTAAAACATGCCTCATGGAGTCAGTACATTGAGCCAAACATGTTGACTAATATGATGAGTGAGATCATATTACTTTTTGAAAAATTAAAAGTGGCCTAAAAATATCCTACCACCTCTTATATACAATCTCAAATTCCTAAAACTATAAATAATTATAGTATCTTTAACTCACCTTCTCATCCAAAAGATAAATATCTAAGGTTATAGGATGATCATTTTAATTTATCTAGAAAATAGAGATTAATGAAGTAGTTTCTCACTATAGTACCAGTCCTCATTATCTCGGATAGTTTTTTAGAAATTATAACCCCAACCATTATAATCATTTATCTCCTACCTATAATCCTGACCAAAAGGACTATACATGCTTTAGGTATAGTAATTTGATATCTAAATAATCTCAACCCCCTACAAACAATCCAAACCAATTATAGTATGGAAAAAGACATGTTATTATTAAAAAATTATCAATGTGTTCCTCGAAATCATAGGATCAATCCACATCTTCTTCACAGTTTTCCCCACCCCGATGATTCTTCCAAAATTCTCAAACATGAATAATTTATTTCCCAAGAAATCTAATCAACGTAATATAATCCTTGGAAACACCTCACGTTCTACAAAACTGTGTGAAAGTGTTGTAGAATAAATTTCTTTCTCCTCTCATTCAAGAGTAAATAATATTAAAAACAAAAATTTTCAACTTGCTTCCCATTTGAGGCAACAATAACCAAATAATTCCTCCCAGCTTTTAGCCCAACTAATTCCCAAAGCCAAAGGTAATGTTAATGAAATTTCTCATATGTCAGAAATGAATGTTACCATAGTCATTTTGATCCATCTAAAACAACTCCAACTGTGGTAAATAAAAAATAAAAGGATAAATAACCAGAAAGAGAATATAAAATTGAATCAAAATCTCTTTTTATTTTCGAAACCAACCTAGTTCCTTTTTCTTAATCCATATCCAAGACTAAAAAAGATTTTGAAAATGATATGAACATTCTTAACATGTTAAAATATATAAAATTAAACATCACTATTCTATATGTCATTAAATAATTCCTAAATAATAAAAGGATCATTAAGGAATTATTCATATATATAATTAATCTCAAATCCATTGAAAATGTATATTCTCAACAAGCAATTACCATAAAATATAAAAACTCCCAACCATTATGCTTTCATGAATTCTATAAAGTTGCATTGTTGATGATGAACTCATAGAGATAGAATCCTCAATTAGAGTAATTCCCAATTAAATATTTTTAGACCTTGACCAAGGTCCCTTGTGACCAACATGTGTATTTATCTAGGTACAAATCTTATCAATGAAATTAATAAAGAATTAATCAAGGATGTTCTTATTTGAATAAATGATACTATCTTCCTTGATTATTTCTATGTCCTTAACATAATATATTAGAAATATTCTCCATGATCTCATCAAATTCAAGAACGATCATTCCTTATGACTATTAGAAGATAAATTAATGTCCATTATAGTATCATATCTATAGAATTTTGTGATCAAATAATCGAGATATGTTTTTAAATATAGGTGATACCCATCCTAGAATAACTCAGTATTCCCTATCAATTCTTCTGAAGGAAACTCTATAAAGGATTTGAACCAAAATATATCATGTTTCTCATGTTCTAATGATAACTAATTTTATGAAATTTTCAGCCTCATTATAAATTTCATAAATAGAGAATTTGATTTTGAACTTTCATTTATGAACACCATCAATCTAAAGGATCATGAAATATCTCAATAATGATATATGATATTATATACTAAAAAGTAGATTTTAATTTGAATAATTATTTCAAAACAACTACAAATCTATCTTCAAATAACAGTCCTATTGTATCACATGTCAATGGACCACCTGAATTGAAACTTCTTCATACGCACTTGATGTATACATTCCTCTAACGTAATACTTTTTTATAATAATATGTCCTTGAATTAATGAAATTAATGATTCAATACTCATTTAGGTTTTATATTAAAATAAAAAGGACTTAGTTTGAACCCTAGAAAACATACCAAGCATTAACCATTCCATTTCCATGAATTATATCCATATATAAAAGTATCTTAAAACCATTATGAAACATTAGATAAGATTTAATACACTCATACATGAGGTCATATGGGGTGATATTACCAATATAATTATAAATTATATTGTCTACCCCATTTTTTATAGTGAATGGGATGGTCGGATTCAAGTGGTTCGTAAAAACTATGGCATAACTATTATCACCAATGAACATGGAGATGTTTTCCCTAATCAAGTGAAAAATATGTCATGTGTGTTCTTATACTTTCAAAACATTAATGCTAAATTTAGAAAAATATGCTTCCCACTTCTATTATTTGATCAAATTATAGAAAGATTAGCCAACAAATCCCATTATTTCTTTCTTAATGGCTAAACTAGCTATTTTCAAATCAAAATTTCACTATAAGACTAAGAAAAATCATCATTGACTTATCCCTTTTAATCATACACATATAAGAGAAATACATTTTGAATTTTGAATACTATTATATATTTTTATTAGTACATGAAGAGAATATTTTCTGAGTTCCTGGAGAATTGTTTAGAGGTTTTCAAGGATGACATTACAATTTGTTGTGATTCATTAAAACATATTTTCATTCACTGTATTTTGACCTAGTGATATTTTTCCATTGTAAAGGGTTGTTAAACATTGAAAATTATCACTTCAATTATAGTAATGATATTTTTCAAGGATACAAAATCACTAATGATGGTATTCAAGTTGATCCTTCAAGTATTGAGATAATCCAATCATTTTATAACTATCTTTAGTTTGATATTGTTGATATTTTAATATTTATGATAATTTATAATGGATATTAATTTTTAATTTGATCAGTATGACCCTCCCTCTATCATGGTACCTCTAAAATGATATTACATTATGTATTGGTGAGGTTTGTTAGAGGGCCTTCATTGAACTCAAAATAAATCTAAAATATTCCCTAGTCATTCAATATCACAATTAGTATCTCCAATTTAAATTACTGTGTGATGCACTTGATATGGAATTACGGGATATACAATGTCAAAGAAAATATAATATTCCTTGAATCATTAATTATATCTAAAAATAATTGGATGATACTCAATCAAATTTCACTATCACAAAAAACGAATTTTAAAATATTTTTTATTCCATAAATAAGTATAGGACATATTTCCAAGGGAACTAAATTTTCATATTCACTTATAAACACTATAAAATAAGTTTTTTAAATAAAAAATTTATCTTCAACTATAGATAATAAGATAGATTCTAATGTTTCTATAATTTCACCGTGATATTTTGAACAAAACTGGAAAAGAAAATAATATTATAGATCCCTTGAGTATAATTTCAAATTACTCTCATATTGAAATTAGTGATCATGAATTTAATATCAAAAACCACTCATATCTAACTACAATGTTACCGTAATATACCCAACTATGAATAAAATAGTAGATGTTGTTTTTTTGAAATTTTTCTAATGAATAAAAAGAATATTTAATCTAGAATCCAACCACTTTTTTTGGTATGATAATGAAAATTATAAAATTAGGGATAAAATTATAATTAGTATATTTTTTTATAAAGAGGAACATTCCATAATATTAGAGTTTTATCAATCATTGGCTGAAGTTGGCCACTTTGGACCAAAAATCTCCTCTAAAATTGCCTTAAACTCATAGTTATTCTATCCTTTATTATTCATGGATAGACATAATCCCCTTTAATAATACCCCACTTTATAAATAAATGGAACTATTTATGAAAGAAATGAAATTCCATCAAAACAATTTTTTTGAAATATTTGAACTTTTGTGGAATTTATTTCATGGATTCATTATCTCCGTCTAATGGACTCATATATATTTTTCTTGTTATTGATTATGTGTCTAGGAATGTTGAGGCTAAAACCACTAAGTAATAAGATTCTTATATTTTTTGTAAGTTCTTCTTAATAAACCTCTCCTATGTATTTAGAACTCTATGTTCATTAGTGACAGGCATATAATTGTTTTTCAACTATACCAAGGAATATATTTTAAAAATCATGGTTCATATACAAAACACCTACTACATATCACCACAAAATATGTTTGGTTAAACTTTCAAACAAAGAAGTAAAAAAGACTTCTTGAGAAAATTGTAAAACCCAAAACAAAATACTTGTTAAAAAAATTCAAAATGCATATTAGGAATATATAAATTACTATGAGAAAAACATTCATGTATCACTCTTTAAGATAGTTTTTCCAGCATTTCAATTTCTAATAATAGTCAAACATAAATTATTTTGGGTTGTAAAAGAATTAAATTTTGATTTTGAAAAATATAGTAATGAAAAAATAATATAATTAAAGGAGTTGGGGGTTCTTTTAATAGATAAAAGTGAGAATTAATGTCTCAATAAAGAAACAGATAAAGTATTTTTTGACAAAAAATACTGCGGAAACTATTTCCTAGAGTTGAAAATGGAATTTTGTTTGACTCTGTCTTTGCACTTCACCCAAGTAAGCACAGTTATCATTAAAAAGGTCATTTTATTAGTAATATTATTTTAATATATGTTTTATTTAAATTATAAAATCATAATACCAAGTATAAATTAAATATTAATGTACTTTGGAAAATTCATCACCATGAAATGACATGTTCTTCATGAACCACATCAACTTCCATTAGATTGATGACTACTACAATAGACCAAAAATTGGATGAAGAAGAAATATCTCCTATTACAAAAATAAATGTATCCACTTTCATATTAAATAACTATCCTTGTCTTCTTATTTCACTCCCTATTTATTTATGTCTATCACTAACTCTCTATCTTTATTATCCTTTTCACACTTTCTCTCTAAATTGTTTTGTTTTTACTACTATCTTAATCCACATTTTCTTCTATGTGTGAAAATCTTTAACAAAAAAATAAAACCAATCATAATAAATCGATTTTAAATTTTGAAAACTTTGACTATCCAATATGACTGATTGAAGAGAATTTTTTTCATCAAAAAATATTTTTATTTTCTTTACAAAATTTGATAAAAACAATTTGCTCCAATTGAAAAACATTTTCAATGAACAATTTTTTTTAATAAAATTCTTTTATAATACATGTGAGGAACAATAAAAGATTTATTTCCAAGGTAAGATATTTCTATATTTTCATCTTATTTTATATTAAATCATGTTTCTTATTATTGAGTTTATATACCTTTAAACTAAATTTCTTACTTTTGTGTGAATTAATATGATAAAGTAATTTTCTAAACCACACTACAATCATTATAGACAAATATCCTCTCAATAACCATCCATTTACCCGTGTTTTTATATCTCTTTTTAGACAATAAAATAAAATTTGATAGACACATTTAATGATTAAATTATTTACAACAGAACATCTAGTTGAATTTTATTATCAAATTTATTGTAAAATATAAGTGTGGGGCTAATGGATTTCATTTTGAGACTACCTTTCCTTATTTTAAATAATTCATTATATTCTTGGGAGAAGGTGCTAATTAAAGTGAAAAGGTGAGGTTTTGATTTAGTAAGGTTTAAATATGGAAATATATTTGTGAAATTTTATTAGAATTTTATGGAAAAGTGAAAAAAGGGAAAAAATAATAAATAGAAAAAAGAATGAAAAAAATTTATATTAAAAAGAAAAAAAATAGAAAACTAGTACGCTTTTGTCATTGTGGGAGTGTTTGAGTTTTGTATTAATTTTTATTTTTATCCTATTATATTTTTATCTCAATATCTTACATCTTACTTTAAAAAAATTCCAAATTTAAAATGTGTCTTCATACCCTTGATTATCCTATTTCATAAAGTTTGAATTATATTTCCATATTGATGTCTTAACCTCTCTTTCCCATTTTTTAGAATTATTTTCCTATCACCCCTAAGCCTTATAAAACCTTCGAAAAATACATATTGATTCTTAGATCACTTTAGGATGGGAATAAATTTGGAGGGATTTAACATCCTCTATGGAATTCACATTTGGTTGTTAAACGAGTTAAGCAACTTAAATAAATTTTCATTATTTTGTGAGTAGTGATTATTTTTCAACCACATTTTTCCATTCAAATTTTGAGCATGATTTTTTTTTGAGACATAGTTGTGGTAATAATATCTATTGAAAGTCATTATAGATGATTAAATTAGTATAAACCCCTGAATTGGACAAAACAAAATTCATATATTTGTGAGAGTGTTTAATGGATTTTGATTATGGTTAATAATTTTGTGCCTGAGGATATGCACTTCCATAAGCCTTTGGGATTTATTATTATATATTTATACATGATTTTATGTTATTACAATTAATATTTTTTAATTAAAATAAACAATACTTTGAATCAATGTTCACATTTTGATTATAAATATATACCTAGAGTTATGTTAAAATTCATCCAATTTCCAGAACATTTCCCATATTAATCATAACATTCATATTACATTAACATATTATGTTATTTTTTTGTACATTTCAATTATTTCAAGTCATTAAATTGGAAATTTTTTCTAGTTATCCCATTTGAAGGGATAAATAGGCCACAAAAGAAGGAACATTTAATCTGTCATATAAATTAGACAAGTTGTGATGTTCAATTTTCAATGTGGAATCTAGAATTCCAAATTCTATGAAAATACAATATAATTCTAGAGAAATTCTATTACAACCTGAAAATAAATTTATTCTCCCAATTTTACCTAGAAGGCTCATAATCCATGCACTAAATGAATACCCACAATTCTACCAATGAATAATGTATAACCGACAATTTTTAAATTTTCTCACAATCCACCAATCTAATTGATCTAAAAATAAATGAGGAGAATGAAAAGATATAGGGGAGAAAATTATTAGAATATTTTTGTTTAAATTAAAGGAATATTCATATATATAATTTAATTTTCATTTCAGAATTTGAAAAAATATTAGATTATCCAAGACAGAATAACATCGTTTATCAAAACAACCACATAATAGTAGACTATTAAACCTCTGATGGTTGATAGGTGAAATTCAACCATGATTTATCCATAGTGGATTTTTTTTTAGTCTTCCATTAATAATACACAAGGTGTTATAATATTTTTAATTTATATCTTTTTTAGCAGGAGGAGGGAGGCATATTATAGGTAGACACATGGGAATCTACATGAGGTTAATAAAACAAATATTGGGAGAAAATGGGTTAGAGGTAGGGCTTGAACCTCAAATTTTTTGATTATAGGAAAAATATTGGTAAAACTCAGGAACCACATTACAAGGAGTTTTTTACCTTTTAATTATTTCTCAGGGTTACTTATAAGTTTGTTCATATTGTAATCCTGGAATGATATTTTCAAAAAAATAATAATCTAGTGTATTTTATCACATTTTGTTTTTAATTATCTAATAATTTTAATATATTAATTTTTTATAATTGATGATACATATCATGGGAATTAAACAACAAACTAACTAAACTTAGATAAGAATATAATGTATATATATGTATGAGACATCATTGACATCTGTTGCGAGAAAAATTCAGTGAATTTTTGTATCCTAATTTATAAAACTTACCTTTTATGTGAATGTTAATATCTATTTTAGGAAAAAAATAATGTAAAAAATGTATTTGTTACTTATTCATAGATAATAGTCACTCAGGTGCATCTATAAATGATTTTTATATATTTTTCGCACATGACATTCCTCATGAAGAATTATTTTTGTACTTTTGTATGTTTTATGTGTCCACATATTCATTTTTTATATCTTAGATTCATAAAAATATATGATATTGTTATTGTTAGATTTTTGTAATATATTCTATATTTATTTTATTTCCTTTATTATTAAATATCATGCATGTATGTAGAGTTTTAGATTATTTTACATTTAAATATTGATATATATATACCCCATAGAGTAATTAAGTTGAAAATTTTTATGCACCCTCTAAGTGTAATTGGGATAATGACATTTTAATTGAGTAGGGTTTGTTAATAAAAATATATGATCCCCCATTGATGGTTTTTTGTGATATTTTTTGAATTGGTAATCAAGTATATTGAGTGAAGGCTTTTCCAAATAGATTGACAGAATCCCTTGGCAATAGTTATTAGCCTTGATGATTAGGGGATTCTCCTAAGGAGTTGTTATATTCTTTAATTTAGTTCTCAGGTCATGAATTTTATTCCGGATATTATAAAATTGTATCATATCTTTTATTTTTATTATTTTGAATTAATTGGTATGTTTTTTGATCATATGTTCAGAATATATAGTAAATAATTAGGTATATCAAAAATGATATATTGAAACTCTATTTACTAGAGTGTCTGAGTAGAGTGAGAGTTCAGCTGACCTATTGAAGGGACTTTTAATTATGTAGTGCAAGATAGTTTTTTAACACACAATAGTTCAAAATGGATATTGTATTCATGAAGAATTGTAGTTATTTTTTTATTATTTCATGGATTTTGATTAAAGAAATATTTTTAAAAATTATTTTTAACATAAATGATATAACATCAGTTTCTTTTAATTTAAATTATCATGGGCATTTTTAAAAATGTTTTCTTTAAAGGGAAAACATTATAAAACATATAAAAATTATAGAAAAAATACAGATATGTGATGAATGATTCTTTTTGTTGATTAAATATAGGTTTATACAGCATAGGTAATTAATATTTCAAATTAAATGGAATGAGGCCATGTTATATTCTTACATAGTTATATAGAATAGTTTCTCAATAGTAAAATAATAAAACAAATTTTTTATGGAAAGGTGCGTGGTTTCAATTATTGTTTTATTATCATGAATCTCATAAAATATCATAGAATTAATTTTATATGTGCTTTATAAATTGACAATATAAATAATATAGTTTGTATAATAGAACATATTTTCGTTTCATACTTTTATTACAAGGGGTTTTAAGTCCCATGGTATACAAACATAAAAAAACTAGTAAATTATATTAAAGAAACCTCTAATATATACTAATGTGTTATTTTAAATATTTTTTGTAATAAAATTCATTCATATATAATTTTGATAAAATAATGTAGTTGTACTTGGTGAGATAAAAACACGTTGTGTGGGGAGATAAATCCGTTTATACATTCAATTAGCTCGTTTTATGAAAAATTACTGTTCAATCTACATTTTCTTATTATATAAAAATGATTCATGGTATTTATATCTTTCTACAAATATTATAAAAAACACATGAATCTAGGTATTATAGAAAATTATTTACGATTTTCCCAAATCAATTTTAGTAGTTCAATATTAGTGTGTTGTGGTTGCTATGAAATGTTACACTTCTATGATATTATAATCCAGTAATAACCATTAGAGAAATTAAATAATCGTGAACTCTACATAATTTATTTTTAAAAAAAATCCATATTTTCACCCTGATATAAAGTTTAGATTGATACCAATTGCTGGTAATAAAACTAAATTTCTATTCCAATATAGATCTAGTAATAATTTCTCAATATAATTTTTTATATAAATGTCTCATAAAGACTCTTTATCTATTATTATTATTCTCTATGTGGTGAATATTATAATAGAATTATTTTTATTCTTTATGTACAACTATAAATATCAATAATGCAGTATGTTTATCCTATCTTCCATTCTTGGCAATCTTTCACTTTTTTCTTGGTCAATCAATATTGAATACAATATCCTCTTTATTTCTTTATCTATGTTGCACAATAATTGACCCAAACCTACTATCAAGGATTTATATGTCCTTATATACATCTTATATTATTAATTATCACTTATGATCTAAAACAACAATAGTTGTCCATTATAAATTTATAAACATAACTATATATTTAATTGGATTAAATCTTTAATATTGTGGAATCTTTTTTCAAATAATTTTGAATAATTATTATAATTATAAACCACATAAAATCATTGCTTAAGTGATTGAATAAAATGAGTTATATAATTTTATTCAATGTTTATTGAAACCACATGTTTGACTATAATGAAATTCTTAAGTATCTGGTAATAATGATGTTATTATTAACACTCCCTTACAAAGCCATAAAAAATTTAGCATCACTATTACAAGTTATTTTTATCATTATTTTATTTTCCTCATAATTAAAAAGTTTCTTATACATTGTCATATGCAAACCATTACATATCTTATTTATATACAATTTATAATTATAAATCTCCATACTTCATATAAAATGTGTCATACATCACTTATGTTACTCATTTCTATAGCTTAATACATATATTGACTGTTTATTTCATCCTCACATACATAGCCTTTAAAATTTCTATCCCATTCTTGTACATTATAACCAACATTTAGGAATCCTTGGTAATTTAGTCATTAAATTTACACAAGGAATTAAATATATTATTAACAATACAATTGAACACATTTTAATTTCCTTCTTCACTTAGATCATGTTCATCATTTTCTATACCCATCAATCCATATAAAATAATGGCTTTTATAATTTATATAATATATGTGGTTGATAATAAAATATAAAACATATGGATACTTCATTACAATTATTAGTCTTCCGAGAAACATTTAACGCAATAACAATTAACCTTTTACATATATTATAAACTCTTTATTTGTTATCTATTTACATATGATTATCAACTTCATGTGGTTCATCGATATCATCCTTTAGAATCCACAATTCACATCAATATCTTCATTCTTTTGAAAAGACTATATTAATCCATACATTAATAGAACATAAAAATCATATGAATCATGTGACTTATTAAACCACCATAACACTTATCTTAGTAATCTTATATCAATCAATAATATCTATGTTTATGTGAGTGTGCTCATTAAAAAACCACATGAATGGTAAATAATACTTTTTCCCAATTTCTATTCATAAACTCTTAATCACTAGTTGAATTAACTAAAACACACATTTATTACAATTATTGATATAATTTATTTCAAATTTTTGTAATCACATATAATTTTTTTAATATAACTATTATATTAAAAAGTTCTTATCATACTGAAATAACACAAATTAACTTTAGTAATATTCTCCATACACACACACACACATACATATATATATATATTTATTTTTATACATATAATCAATAAATGCATCCAAATATTTAACCAAATCTTACCGAATTAAAAGTTTCGCCCTTTGTATTTCCCCCGTTGAATAATTATCTCCCTATACAAAAAAATCATATTAATGACTTCAGATTTTTTTTATTATCACTCATTTTGAATATTATAATATAGATAACATAGGGAAGGGGTTGATATAATAAAAATAACTATGATTCTATTTCCTCATCAACAACATTGTCCCAACATTTTCACCACCATCATTACAAGTATTTTAATCCTTGATTGTTACTTAAAGATATTGTAATGGCCCAAACCCACTGGATTCATCCCTTTTACAAATTCTAGGATCCCAAGGGGTCGCACCTTGTTTGGCAGGACCGATCGGCGCAACTGATCGGGGTGACCTGTCTGCGCGACAGATCGATGCGGCCTATCGGTGTGACCGATCGACGCGACCGATTGGCGCAATCGATCAGTGCGAATGATCGACACAACCTATCGGTGCAACCGATCGGCGTGACTGGCCGATCAGTGTGACCGATCAGTGTTATCCAACCTTCTCGGGTTTTCCTTCTATAGTTTTCCCCGTAACGCCTCTTTTAGGACTTTTTGACCTTTTAAGGCGTTTCAAGGCCCTTTTTTAGCCCATAATTAATATCTAAAAATCCCAAGAAACCTATATATTAAATAACAGTTAATTCAGCCATGTGTAACCACCCAACCGCATAGTAGAACCACGATCCGACTACCAAGGAGTTCAAATTACTTATCCCATAACATTGGGGATCTCATCTAATTGTCACGCTAGAAATTATTCTTCTCCATCATGGTTAGTCTCCCCCATTTCCTTGTGCATTCAATGTACTTTCTTTCCCGAGGCAAGTGGCGCACCTATGCGGGAGCCCTGCGAGTCGCGCTTCCCCTATTTTGGATCATGGGGAAAAACATTGATCTTTGATCAACCAAGTAGGGATTTTTTCCTTCGTCTCTCCTTTATGTATATCATGCGAGGTCAGAATCCTTTTGCCTCTGTGGAAATTAATGAAACCAAACTTAACGAAGATATAGAACCGACCTTTAAAGAATGATAAGGGGGTGTGATTGATGTTCTGTTGTACTCTTTATGTTGTTATGTGTTGTGAATTGTACGGGCCTATACTCACAGAAAATCATATCCGTTGGTGGTCTTTCTCTGTGAACTAATGAACCTCGGTGCTCTTGAATGTTTAAATAACCGTAACATGGAATTGATTAATTACGTATACTCGGTTAAATAAATTGAAAGCACCAAGATAAACCCTTTTCTGTGATAACCCCGGTTAAAGAATAGTGGAATTGAAACCATGGAGTCTGTTAAATCTTTTAAATATGAAAATACCTGCATGGGCCTGCCTTTTATTGGTGGTAGTGGTTTGGTTGTTTCATTCACGGGCTGATTGCTGGGGTGATATGGGTGGGGATGGGATCCCCTGTTGTTGTACTTTTGCTAGTTGTCAATTTGGATTGTGTGGTTACTCTGCTTATATCACGAATTGGGGTGGAATCCTCTGTTGTTGAGAGTCTGTTGGCTCCTGGATTTGGGGATATGGGGTTGAGTCTCGGGGTTTCCTTTGGTTCCAGTACTTCGTGGGATCTCACTTATCCCTTTTGTTGTTTTCACTTGAAAGAGACCCATGTGTGAATGCTTAAATTTATGTTTGGTTGTTTCATTCCTTTTTGGCTTACGGTTAGGCCTGTTAGTTGCCCGGTAGTGTAGAATTCACTTAAATGGGGTTACTTGAACATGAAAACAGGAACAGTTTAAATGGGAATTGGTTTTTGGAATGAGTTGTGGCTTGGCCGTGAGTGACGTACTGTTCTTTCATGAATAATTAATAATGAGGGTGTTTGTGCTTAGTTTTTGGAACCCCTAGGTTGGGATGAGTGTTTGTTACCTATACATATATCTGTAGTTTTTTTCTGTTTCTTATTTGTGCCCCACCCAAGTTGAGAACATAAATGTCGAACACTCCCATTTCATGGGGGAGGGTGTTTTTTCCCAACACTCCTATGAGTTGCTGGTTATTAGCTCCTTTTATGATCCCTTTCCCGAATACCCCAAGACTCTTCGGGCAGGCTGTGATGGCCTGAGGACCATTATTAGCCCAAGAATCATCGAGCTGGGTAGTTGTGGTGGTTGGACCTGGTGTTTGCGGGTAGGTTGTTTCCCAAGTGTCTTCAGGATGAGGCCCAGGTGTCTTTGGGTGTGGCAGTAGTTGTTCTGACCTAGGTGTTTGCGGGTGTGGTTACTCATGGTGGTTGTGTCCCCGGTGTCTGCAGGCGGGGTTTGGAAGTGGGACTGTGGTGAGTTTATGGCCCAGGTGTCTGTTGGCGGGGTTTGGCAGTGGCACAACGGTGAGATTATGGCCCAGGTTTTTGTGGGTGCGATGTGGCAGTGGGACTGCGGTGAGAATGGCAGGATTTTTTCGATGCATATGATTTCTTCAATAACCAGTGAGAAAGCGGTGTGGGGTACCCAAATATTGATGTGCTATTACTATATTTTACTTGACTTGTGTTATTTGGGGAGTGTGCCTTGGTGAGGTTTGGGTGGATAACTTTTCTTTGTTGGGTGTTTGGTTATCTCTTTTTCCACGGGGCATTAGAATGTCTCCTCACTTGTGCACGAGAGTCTTTGGTTTTCCCTACTAAGTGTACTTGTATGCTCACCCTACGTATATAATACTATTTTCCGGTTTCCAAGAGGACTTCAAGTATCGGGCGGGACCGTACTAGCTCGGACCTCAAGGCAGTTGCCTTTGTCATTTCCTTTTTTTTGTACTTTGCCTTTGGAGTTTTTTAGGCTTGTATTATTTTCTGTTGAACATGCATATGGGAATGTGTTACTTTTGGCTTTTCCTTTACATTCGTATTTGGTTTTCTTGGGTTGCTATCTTATCTCTCATTCTTATAAAAATAAAAAGGTTAATGCCTTCCATTTTGTGTGAGATTCTATACCCTCGACACTGGTCACCACTCCGGGACCTATTGAAGGCAGGTTTCAGGGGTCATTATCTCTTCTTAAACTTAAAGAAGGAAGGGATTGGTAATCTGCTGACCCTTCCATCCTTTTGGTGAAGGCGGGTCATGACAGAATGGTATCAGAGGAGGAGGTTGAGAGATAGGATGGAGGTTGGAGTTAGGCACAGTGAAAATTGCATGGGATGGTAGGGAAACAGTGTTGGGTGATCTTGGTACGTGAAATATGCTAGGGAAGACTGACTGGGACATAGGATTTTAGGGCCCCCTGTGATCTAATACAAGGACTCTGGACCTACCAAACGACCAAGAGAGGCTACACTGATTGTAGGGTAGAGACCCTAGGAAACGTACAGGAATCATAATGACTTGTGTTCTTATGTTTTTCGGTTTTTTGGGGATTCAAAAATAAATAAATTTGTCAAATAAAATGTAAGAACAATATTCTACACTACTTGGTCTTAGGCATTCATTGTTTACCTTGCAGATATGGCACCTGTGATACAACCACGATTCATGCGGGTGATCGAGGCCCAAGAGGTTGACTCGGTTGACTGACGGAGGGCTGACCGAGAGGAGGAGGATGATTAGTGTCAGAATATGCTTCGTTCTTTCTAGCGGTAGACCCTTGGGAAGTATGAGGGCAACACCTCAGACATGGAGACGGAGAGCTGGCTAGAGGAGCTGGTGATAACTTTCGGCTTGATCCAAGCTCTGGTGGAGTACTGGGTTCCTCTGGCCATCATCCAGATGCAGGGAGCAGCATGTTAGTGATAGATGCTCTATCTGGGGGAGAAGAGGGAGGTTGAGGTGATAAGGGCTGGTTTTGAGAAGAAGTTCTGGGCAGAATTCCTCTCTTCTATGATGAAAACTGAGAAGAGGTAAGAGCTACTCTGCCTCCAGCAGGGTGGTATATTAGTGAGAGAGTTGGTGATCAAGTTCAAGGATCTCCCCCGCTTTGCTCCAAACCTCTTTCCGGATGAGGAGTCTCGGGTGAGACGTTTGGAGGAGGTGCTCCGACCTTCCCTCCAATACGCTGTTACCCCCTTCACCTTACCAACATACTTAGAGGTATAGAAGAAGTCTGAAGTGGTGGAGAGGATGCACACACTGGGTGGTGTATCCGGATAGGGGATTCAGCTAGCCCCTTCAAAGGGAAAGGCAGTCAACCCAAGACCCCTAGCATCGGGACCCACTAGGTTCCAAGTAGCAGGGAGCATGCCTCAGCAGTTCCAGTTCTGATCCCCTAGCCCTTGACCATTCCCTTCGAGCCCAGGGCCAAGATGCTTCGTCTATGGGAGCCACGGGACCCTTCGAAACTAGTGCCCGGATAGAGTACAGTATGACGACAGTGGACAGGCCCAGCACCGACCTCAGCAGCAGCAACTTCCAGCTAGGCCCTTTCAGCAGCAGCAGCAGGGGTAGCAAACTCCCGCTCCTCTGAGGGCAGACGTTGGAGGAGGAGGCCGCCCAGGGTGCTCCTCATGTTCCTCGACCAGGGCGTGGTCGGGGAGGTGGCCGACAGCCGATAGGCAGAGGAGTTGGGCGCAGGCAGTTACACTCCACAGAGGCAGCAGTTCCATCAGGACCGGAGGTTGTTAGAGGTACGATTAGTTTGTTCAGTACCCTTGCTTACGTCTTGTTCGATACAGGTGCTTTACTATACTTTGTTACACCTAGTCTGGCCCGTGCTTTGGGTCTAGATAACGAGAGACTTCTGGTGCCCCTGGTGCTGAGCACACCAGTCAGAGGTCAGACCGACTTGATATATATGTTTGTCGAGGATGAAGACTGAAGATAGGGCCACATCAGTCAGTCAGGGACCTCCTACTATTGCAGATACAACCATACGATTTCATCCTTGGCATTGACTGGATGTTCTCTGTATGTCCCGTCATTGACTGCTTCCGAGGAAGGGTTATGTTTTCAGACATAGGTGTCTGACGTGTTACTTTCACCTGCGAGTGGGGTGGCTAGAAGTGCAGCAAGCGAGAAGGACCCCTCCTCTCTTTATTATCTGGGCTATCAGTCGAGTCAGCAGATGCAGAGATGGTGGAGGTACCAGGGATTGTCAGGGATTTTATGGACGTCTTCCCTGAGGAGGTGACAACTCTACCCCCTCAATGTGATGTCGATTCTGGGATAGACTTGAAACCTGGTGCTCGTCCGATTTCGATGGCTCCCAACTGGATGGCACCTTCAGAGCTACCGGAGTTGCAGATTCATATTAATGATCTGATGAAGAGGGGTTATGTTCAACCAAGTGCGTCACTATGGGGTTCTCTAGTCTTGTTCGCAAATAAGGCAGATGGAGGTCTAAGGTTGTGCATAGAATACAAGAGGCTAAATCAGGTAACGGTCAAGAATCTCTACCCTCTTCTGAGTATAGACAATCTTTTCAACCAGCTGAAGGGGGCATGATGGTTCTCCAAGATCGACATGCAGTTTGGATATCACCAGTTGAGGGTGAAGGAGGGCGACATCCCGAAGACGGCCTTCTGGTGCAGATATGGGAACTTCATGTTTTTGGTCATACAGTTCGGCATTACAAATGCATCATCTGTATTCATGGGGCTTAAGAACTCCATCTTCCGGGAGTATTTGGATCGGTTCGTAGTAGTGTTCATCGATGACATCCTGATATATTCAATATCAGAGGATGATCACGCTAAGCACCTGAGGTAGGGTTTGGAGGTCCTCCGACATCACCAACTCTTTGGGAAGATGTCGAATTGAATGTTGTGGATGTGAGAAGTGCACATCCTTGGGAATGTAGTGTCCGAGCAGGGAGTAGTGGTAGACCCATCGAAGGTTGAGGTGGTTGTTTCATGCGCATCACCCAAGAACGTGGCAGAGGTCCGTAGTTTCCTCGGGTGGGCAAGTTACTATCGAAGGTTCGTACCCAACTTCTCCCGAGTTGTAGCACCTTCGACAGCCTGGATGAAGAAGGATTGATCTTTCATGTCGGACGAGCAATGTGGGGCATCCTTAAGCTATATGAAGGAGAAGTTGGTTAGTGCCCCAGTGTTGAGGTTACTAGAAGAATGGGTAGCATATGAGGTGTTATATGATGCTTCAGGGTAGGGCCTCAGATGTGAGTTGATGAAGGAGAAAGGGGTGATCTCTTATGGGTCTAGGCAGTTACATCCCCATGAGCATAACTATTCCACCCATGATTTGGAGCTTGTGGCGGCTGTCTTCGCACTAATGTTGTGGTGGCACTACCTCATTGGGGAGCACTTCATGGTATTCACCGATCACAAGAACTTGAAGTATGTCTTCTCCTAGCGGGACCTGAATTTATAGCAGCGAAGGTGGATGGAGTTTCTTCAGGAATACGATTTCGAGATTTAATACACTTCAGGGAAAGGAAATGTGGTGGATGACGCCTTAAGCAGGAAGTTACAGAGGGATGAGGTGTAAGATTCGGCGGACGCTTATAGGGCGATGGAGGATTTGGCTGCACTGCACCTAGATGCGAGGATGGATGGCGGTAAGGGTTTCCTGTATCAGATGACAGTACAGTCTTCTCTGTTACATCAGGTGGAGGAGTATCATTGGGTAGACCTAGTGAGTGAAGTGATGTGTGACCGGGTTAGACAAGGCAGTGCTCTAGAAGGGTGGACAGAGGATGGTCAGAATCAGATGCTATTCCGAGGGAATTTGTTCGTTCCGGAGGCGATGCGCGAGACAGTCCTCGGTGATTTCCACAACTCACCCCTGGTGGTGCACCCAAGAGTTTCCAATATGTGCCAGTGTCTGAGGAGATAGTTTTGGTGGATCGGGGCGAAGCAGGCAGTGGCAGAGTTTGTGGCCAAGTGACTAGTGTGTCAGCAGGTGAAGGCTGAACACCGTGTTCCAGGTGGTCTGTTGCAACCTTTAGATGTCCACGAGTGAGAGTGGGATGACATCTCGAGGGATTTCGTCACGGGGATACCAAAGGTTCATGGAGGGTGCGATGCCATCTAGGTAGTAGTGGACCGGTTGACGAAATCGGCTCACTTTCTGGAAATCAAGGAGTCGAGTGCAGTGGACGCTCTAGAATAAAGGTATGTGGATGAGGTGGTGCGGTTTCATGGGGTTCCAAGGCTTATAGTCTCAGATAGGGATACACAATTTACCTCATGAGTCTGGAGGGGTTTTCAGCATGCTTTTGGACCCCAGCGGCGCCTTAGCACTGCCTTTCACCCCCAGACAGATGGGAAGACAGAGCGCACAATCCAGACGTTGGAAGATATGCTACGAGCATGCATCCAAGACTTCGGGGGATCATGGATGCAAGAATTGCCTCTAGTACAGTTTTCCTACAACAATATCTACCACTCTACCATTGGAATGGATCTTTTGGAAGCTTTGTACGGGAGGCCGTGTCACTCACCCGTGTGCTGGACAGAAGTTGGGGAGGTTGGTGTTCTTGTCCCAGAGGTGGTACAAAGCACAATGGAGAAGGTGTAGCTTATACAAGAGAGTATGAAGGCGTCTCAGGATAGGAAAAAGTAATATGCGGATTATAGGATAATTCCCTTGGATTTCGAGGTCTGGGACCACGTGTTCTTGATGGTCTCCCCTCAACGTGGACAACAGATGTTCGGTAGGGGAAGTAAGCTCTCTCACAGGTTCGTCGGACCCTTCGAGGTGTTGTACCAGGTCGTCGAGGTGTTTTATCAGCAGGGATTGCCACCACAGCTATGATGGGCGCACGATGTCTTCCATGTGTCCCAGCTTCGTCGGTATCTGCATGATGATTCGCACATCCTCGACTAGGGAGATCTAGATATCGAAGATGATGCAACCTTCATGGAACGACAAGTGATGATCAAGGGTCGTGAGGAGAAGGTACTTTATAGACGAAACAACCATTTGGTTTGCATGTTATGGAGGCATGGTGGGCTTGATGAGTTTACCTAGGAGAGGGAAGCGCTGATGCGTGCCCAGTACCCTGAGTTGTTTTGAGTTTTATCCTCTTTTAGCAGTACATGTTTTCTATGTAATGCTTTACCTTGTACACTATGGGATGTGTTGTTTCCTATTTCTGTGAATGTGTGTGAAGTGTCCTAAAGGATGGGTAGGGGAGGACCTGATTCCTAGTTTGGACACATTAAAGTGGATGCACCTAAACCCGTGCGGGCGAGTCAATGCTGCCCAAAGAGGATATTATCTTAACACGGAGGAAGGGAAACCCCTCACCCACATGGACAGACAGTTTAGTATTTTGTTTTGCGTGGTTTCATGAGGAAAGGGGCATTAGGATGTCTGTGATGGTTCAGGAGATAAGGTGTTCCTGTGTCAGAGTGGTTCACTCTTGATAGGTATCTTCCAGGGTGGTTGTTCGGACCCCCCCTTTTCCTTCGGGTCTGGTTCTTGATTCTCGTGGGTGAGAATAGTTTGAGTGGTATCTGATATAATGGCCCAGACCCTCATGATCCATCCCTTTTTCAAATTCTAGGATCTTAATGGGTCGCCCCTCATTTGGTGTGACCGATCGATGCGACCAATCAGTGCGACCGATCGGCGCGACCGATCGGCGCGACCGATCAGTGCGACCGATCAGCGCGACCGGAAGATCGGTGCGACCGATCAGTGTTATCTAGCCTTGTCGGGTTTTCCTTCTACATTTTTTCCCATAACACCTCTTTTAGGCCTTTTTTACCTTTTAAGGCATTTCAAGGCCATTTTTTTAACCCAAAATTAATATCTATAAATCCTGAGAAACCTCCCTATTAAATAACAATTAATTCAGTCGTGTGTAACCACCCAACCGCGTAGTAGAACCACGATATGACCTCCAAGGAATTCAAATTCCTTATCCCATAACATTGGGGATCTAATATAATTATCATGCTATAAATTCTTTTTATCCCTCTTAGCTAGTCTCCTCTTTTTCCTTATGCGTTTGAAGTCCTTTCCTTCCCGAGGCAAGTGGTGCACCTGCGCGGGAGCCCTGCGAGTCACGCTTCCCCTGTTTTGGCGTGTGGAGAAAAACGTTGATCTCTGATCAACCAATTAGGGATTTTATCCTTCATCTCTCCTTTTTTTTATCATGCGGGGTGGGCATGCTTTTTCCTCTGTGGAAATTGATGAAACCAAACTTAACGAAGATAATAAATGGACCTTTAAAGAATGAAAAGGGGGGGTGATCGATGTTCTGTTGTACTCTTTATGTTGTTATGTGTTGTGAATTGTATGGGCATATGCTCACTGAAAATCATGGTCGTTGTGGTCTTTCTCTGTTAACTAATGAACCTCGGTGCTCCTGAATGTTTAATTAACAGTAACATGGAATCGGTTAATTATGTATACTCGGTTAAATAAATTGAAAGCACCAAGATCAACCATTTTCTGTGATAACCCCGGTTAAAACACAATGAAATTGAAACTGTGGAGTGTGTTAAATCTTTTAAATCTGAAAATACCCGTATGGTCCTACCTTGTGTTGGTGGTAGTGTTTTGGTAGTTTATTTCATGGGCCGATTTCTGGGGTGATATGGGTGGGGATGAGATCCCCAATTTTTGTACTTTCATTGGTTGTGAAACTGAGGCTGTGTGGTTACACTTCTTATATCACAAATTGGGGTGGAATCCTCTTTTGTTGGAAGACCGTTGGCTCCTGGATTTTGGGGATATGGGGATGTGTCTCGGGGTTTCATTTGGTTCCAGTACTTCAAGGGATCTCACTTATCCGTTTTTTTTGTGACTTGCAAGAGAACCGGGTGTGAATGCATAAATTTCTGTTTGGCTATTTCATTACTTTTTGGCTTGCGGTTATGCCTGTTAGTTGCCCGGTAGTGTAGAATTCACCTAAACTGGGTTACTTGAACATTAAAATGAGAAAAATTTAAATGGGAATTGGTTTTAGGAATGAGTTGTGTCTTGGCCGTGAGTGTCTTACTATTCTTTCCGGAATAATTATTAACGAGGTTGTTTGTGCTTAGGTTTTGGAACCCCTAGGTTGGGATGAGTGTTTGTTACCGATAAATATATCTGTATTTTTTTATGTTTCTTATTCACGACCCACCCATGTTGAGCACTTATGTTCCGAACACTCTCATTTCATGGGGGAGGGTGTTTTTTCCAACACTCCTATGAGTGGCTGGTTATTAGCTTCTTTTCTGTTCCCTTTACCGAATAACCCAAGACTCTTCGGGCAGGCTGTCATGGCCTGAAGTCCATTATTATCCCAGGAATCTTCGGGCAAGGTAGTTGTGGTGGTTGGCCCAGGTGTTTGTGGGCAGGTTGTTTCCCAAGTGTCTTCGGGATGAGTCCCAGGTGTCTTCGGGCGTGGTAGTAGTTGTTCTGACCCAGGTGTTTACGTGTGTGGATCCGCATGGTGGTTGTGGCCCAGGTCTCTGCGGGCGGGGTTTGGCAGTGGAACAGCAGTGAGGTTATGGCCCAAGTGTCTGCGGGAGGGGTTTGGTAGTGGGACTGTGGTGAGATTATGGCCTAGGTGTGTGCGGGTGGGGTGTGGCGGTGGGATTGTGGTGAGAATGGAGGGATTTGTTCGATGCGTAGGATGTCTTCAATAACAAGTTAGAAAGTGGCGCAGGGTACCCAAATATCGATGTTCTAGTACTATATGTTACTTGACTAGTGTTATTTGGGGAGCATGCTTTGGTGAGGTTTGGGGGGATATCTTTTCCTTGATGGGTGTTTGGTTATCTCTTTTTCCTCGGGGCTTTATAATGTCTCCTCACTTGTGCACGAGAGTCTTTTGTTTTCCCTACTGAGTGTACTTGTATGCTCACCCTACGTATATAAAACTATTTTCAGGTTTCCAAGAGGACTTCAGGGATCGGGCAGGATCGAACTAGCTTGGACCTCAGGGTAGTTGTCGTTGTTGTTTCCTTTTTTTTGGTACTTTACCTTTGGAGTTTTTTAGGCTTTCATTATTTACTATTGAACATGCATATGGGAATGGGTTACTTTTGGCTTTGCCTTTACTTTCCTATTTGGTATTTTTGGGGTTAATATCTTATCTCTCATTCCTATAAAAATAAAAAGGGCAATTCATTCCATTTTGTATGAGATTCTATACCCTTGGCACTGGTCGCCACTCCGGGACCTATTGAAGGTGGGTTTCAGGGGTCATTATCTCTTCTTCAACTTAAAAAAGGAAGGGCTTGGAAATCTGCTGACCCTTCCCTTATTTTGGTGAAGGCAGGTCATGACAGATATGATTTTCTAAGATAACTATTTTTTACTACCATGAAAAAAATACATTAGCAGAAAAGTTAATCCTTTAAAAATAATATTCTCATTTCCCATCCAATTTAGCTTCCAAAATTATACATTAATAATATAAAATATGTACTCCATACTCTTAAATATAGTGCTCATTCCATTCATTAATGTTACTTACTACATTCCCATGAAAAATAAGGTGAATAAATCTATTAATTACTTTATTAACCACCTTTATTATAAAAACATGAGTTTCTATCTTTTCCAACATATAATATATTACCACTATTTAATTTTCCATTATCTTACCCTCTGTAAAATTTTATGCACTTTACCAATTACTCTTCTTTCCCAAATAGAACTCAATTTTCCTTATCACAATGTTGAGATGAACTGAATAGATTTTACATTAATTCATCAAAAATGAATTTATTCCTAGTCTTCATCATCATGTCACCAATTTTAGTATAATAAACACCACTGATAAAAAATTACTAATTGTTCCATGACATTATAGGACTACCTTCGATCTTTCTAAATCCAACAAATTTACATAATTTGCCTTGTTAAGGCTTCTCTTAAAATCATTCTGGTATCAATATAATTCAATCCCTTTTTTGATTTATCCCATATCATTATGTATTTCTAGATACTTATATATATCTATTCATTGATTCTATTATCCTTTTATAAAGAGGCCTTTAACCCATCAACCACTTTTACCTAAATTGAACCGTATAAAATATAGTACCATCTTCACTAAATAAGGTCTAATAATTTTTATTCATGTTTTTCTTATATCTATCTCTCTCAATGAATTTTATCATTATCATGTACTCAATTAATTTTTGATTTAACACGATTTCCATTTCTTCCATATTTTCTTCTTCCATACGACTTTCAACACCACTTGAAAAATCATAATTATTGCTTTTGGATATAAACATATTTTATTTATTATCACTCTATATATAATATTAATCATCATATTCAACAATAATTTCCTTTTCCTAGATTAATATATTTCCCCTCACCTTATATAATTTTTTTATAAAAAAAATTATATCCTTTAAAAAATTCCTTTATGATTCATATTTAGAATAAATTTCATATTATCTAAAATTTCAGATTGTGTGTCTCAAAGTGTATAATTGAAATAGAATTAAAACACTTTATAGGTATGTTTCTATGATTATTATACATTAATTTTTGAATAATTCTTGAAATGTGTTACATAATCCCATTAAACCTGATTTCTAGATCCTCTTCTATTGAATCATAATTTTCAACATATTTAGATCTATATTGTCAATTATCATTCTTTTTTATCCTTAAATGTTATCTATTTTTTATTATTAACATTTTTATTAGTGTTTTAATACTTTACCATCACATATATAATAAATATAATGTGTCATTCATCAAGAGTAAATTCATATAGATCTTAATCTATAAGGGAATACATGATTCGCTCAAAGATTTAAGGAAGTATTTTTAGAATACTATTGAAAAAAGTTAATATAAAATACTCTAACTAATATTGATATTTTTATTACAATGTATTTTAATTGATTTATTAAATCATTTACTGAATCATCTTCATACATATCAACATCCTCAAAATTTTCTCACCAAACTTACAACTTAGCTACCTTAACATTTTGGTCAGGTTTATATATTTTTATTATCTTCTCCCATATACCTTAATTAATATTTATCCCCTTAAATTTCATGAGATCATTTCCATATATTGATATAGTGAATTTATTCTTTAATTGACCATCATTAATGATTTTTCTCTTAGATATAAATATAATAGAAGTAGCTTCAATCATTGGTATATAACCTACAGTAATTGTAAAAAAAATTACTTAGAGTATATTATAATAAATGTGGATTCAATCTCTTTTTACATGACTAATAATTATTCCTATTTAATTTTTATAATCTTTTTTATAAAATATATTTATATAAAACATAATACTTGGTAACAAATCACTTCATAATTGTAAATTCTGAATAAAAATCATGCATATTTTGAAAAATGTATTCTATGAAAAATAAACTATTAGTATGATACATATTTCTTAGAATCCATAGGATATATTGTCACACTAATATGGATTAAATCATTTGGAACTATCAATTTCCACTTTATATAAACATCTATGATGAACCATGTGTCAAATTATTGATATGTTTTAAACATAAAAGAGATGATCTTAGTTTATAGATAAAAAACTAAAATAATATGACCCACTTATCATCATGGGAAAAAATTAATTCATTCCATGAGAAGATAATGATGAAGTCCTACTAAAGTAATGAGATAAAAAATAACATAATAAACAAATTTCTATAATAATAACAAGAATAATATTAGCTAAAAACACATTGTATTGCCTTGAATTAATATGTAATAAAGGAGTAACAAAATCCATGATAAGTACCAAGTTAAGTTTCCATGTTCCATACATTTTTTCATATACTAAGGACTCAAAACCATTCTCAAATATAGTGATGTGGTGTTGAGAGCCTCCTTTTGGGACTATTCTAAGGATTTTATCCATTGAAGAAACATATTAAGGTTACCCAAGCCACTCCAAATCGCAATTAATTCATTCAACTCTATTAAATATTATGTTATATAACAAGAGGGTATTTAGTGAATCATTTACCTATAAAATTATATATATGGTATTACATTATTTAATGACATCGAGCAAAAATATACATTATTGATAGATTTTGGAATAATTTTTTGTCCATATATTTTTCTATTATAATGATAACATATGTCTTGTCAACCATTAATAATGGACAGATGGAATGCCAAAAATCACAATGTGTTCAGCTATCCTGAAGATCATAAATATTTTTAAGGATATTATTAAAAGTTCTAATGCATTCCATATCACAAGAATGGTATGTTAAATAATATAGATTTATTTATTGACTATTTTGAATCATTATGAATTATTATTGAAATCACATGTCAAAAATTATTAATTAAACACATGCCTTGACAATTCAATAATGTATGCAAGAACATATTATGGATTATTAAATGTGGTTCATTTGAGACGATAACCCTCATCATTATTATTTGTAATAAATAACTAAAAGTCATATTTATGTTATATGTTAATAAAATTAAATAAGAGTTTATGGGTTATTGGATTGTATATAAAGATGATGGGAGGCATGGTGAGAAATCCATGAGTATATGCAAAGGATTGATATATTTTATATCCACAATGTTTTATTGTAGATAAATAATTAATGTGTTATAATGGATTATTCAATGGTATATGGTTTATGTTTCAATTAATTATTAACCATATCTATGATATTGGATCATATCTACATTATAATTGGATGTTTAGTGAATTTACAAGTGACACATAGTGGTGAAATATAGCCAAATGTTTTGGAATTACAATGTAAAAAAGGATTATTTAGAGAATCATGGAACATGATTCAGGTTTATAGGTGAACCATAAACTTTTATTTATTGAAGCAATATTTAAAACTCTATAATAATTTCCATAATAGGATGTATATTCCAAAATGTATCTCTTTATAAAACATTCATTATAAAATTATTCATCATTTAGAATATAGAACACAATTTGTAATTTTAATTGGTTTTAAACATATCTTCCCAAGATAAAATATTGTAAAGAAAATTATTTATATGTTAACATATTTATTAAATAATTATAATATATTTTTGGGGATTTTTTTTTTAAATTTATCTCTTATATCAAAAATTGAAAAAACATTATTAAAATGTAGTATAGAATATATATAATATTTTAGAGTCTAATTTGGTGATCAAAATGGAATATAATATTACATTAATCATATAATTAATTTATCATCATGAAATTATTTTCATAATGAGATTTGAATCTCCTTATTTATATATTTATTTCAATAATTATGTCCAAAAAATATTATTGTCTAGTAATATTGATATAACATATTTTAAATTCCATTTTATATCATAAGTGATTTATTAGACAATGAAAGTGGGTGATAAGATATTTATTTAAAATAATTTAATTTCTAAAAAATATATATATATTTAAATAGTACATGGAATTTGAATAATATGAAATATATATATATAATTCTATAAACAATACAATATATGTCTAAAATAGAAATATGTTGAAAATTTATCTATAAGTTTAATGGTGGGTAAATAGATAAAAATTATTATTATCCATTTTCCCCTTGATTTATTAATTATGTTGTAATGATTTTAAATTTATAAATTGGATATGAGTAATTAAAAAAATATTAAGGATCTCGCTGATAATGAATGAACTGTGTGAGTGACTTCATTGATGATATAAAAACACACAAAAGGATTAATGGAGGGTGTCTTATTTAAGTATGTTTTTTCTCAATATTTGTCTTAAGACTACTTTTATATTTTTATGAATACTTCAAATGATTTTCTATATAATTAAGTAATTATTTTTTTGATTATTATAGATTTTTACACTACGATTATCTTCCTGAATATCATATATAAATAAAAACAATAATAATATGAAGGAAACTCTCTCTATGTTTCCTGGATTTATCTCACACACTATAAATTAATGATTTAGTGAGTGTTTATGATTATTTTCGATCTATATTAGTCATTCTATGTTATAACAAATGTATTATCACTAATTAGCATATCAATATCCATTATATTCATTGAAGGTGAATCTATATGGTTTTAGGTATAAAGAAATTATCATGTATTATATTAAAGTGCATGAGGAAATATCTATCTAAACATGACTAGAAGAAGATGTTTCAAGAATTCTTTCGACACATATATAAGTAAAGTAATTCCTAGGGTTTCATCATCAGTGATAGATCCAATGGTTAATTTTCATTGTTGTACATTTTTGTTAACATTGAACAATTTCATTTTACCTGATTTATAATTACCATAGATATTAAAATATTTACTTGAGGTCCATGGATATCACCTTAACCTTGGAGATTTAGGTGATTATAAATGAAGTATATGTGATGTGGGATATCCTCTATGTTTTAGCAATGATTATCCACTAATCAAAGAGTGGTAAATGTTTCTAATCGGGATGTTTGATTTTTTGTTTTCAATTTTTTTATGGGTTTTTGGGTTTTAAAAGAGAATAGATTTATGAAGAAAACATAATAGAAAATAAGTCCTAGTTAGTTTAAGTCCAATTAACGTGATAAAATTCTCAATTAGACATCATCCATTAATTCATTCCCCAGTGGTTGGAACACATCTAATGGGATAACAAATTGGCATCAAATCTATATTTATCCTTATTATGTTTCACTTAATATAATTTTTATTCAATTATTTTTAATCAATGTGTATTACAACTTTTTTATTCATTATATTTATTTTATTCATATATTATTGAATCTAACTAACATGTTTAATTTTATCCTAATTGTTAATATTCATTAGCTTTTTTCATAAATAATAAATTGAATTTTATTCATTAAATATTATATTAATATATAATTTGACAATATCTATGAAAATTATTTTTTCAAAATCCCAAATAGTTTTTTATCCAATAAGTTTAAATGTTTTTTGTTAACATATGTATAATATGATTTACAAATTCATTATATTGTATATATTTATCAATATACTGTATTTTTCTAGAAGGGAGAAATTTTATCAAGTAAAAATTGGAAAAACAATTGAAAGGACAAGTAATGTAAGTTTAATAATATATCACTCTAGAAGGATGAAGGGTTGTCACACATTAGATTCAACGAAGATAATAGGTGTATTAGTGTAGATGAAATTAAATTGATGTATTAAATTCAAAATGAAGGCGATTTGGATAGATGACATAAGTCAATGATTTTAGATCAAAATCAAAATTATTAATCAAAGAGAACTCATATAAACATTAATCCCCATAAAAAATACCATTCATATTGAGAAAATAATTTCCATTGATTAAGGTAATGATTCATATGAGTATTTTGATCAACTCCTAATAGAACATATAGAAGATATAGCCACTCTAAGATGTAACATGTTAAAGGACATCAATATGACTTTTATGGAATTGAAAAATGTGGAATTAGAGGGATTACATCATGAAAATAGATTAATGTATAATAATATTACCAACCTTGAATTTCTATAACATGTTTCTTAAGAAGAAGTGAAGGTGTTTGAACAAATGATATATGTTGATACTCCCTTTTTAGAAGGGGGTGGGAAAAGAGTTATAAAAATTACTTTTATCATGTAAACTTAATAAGCATTGAAATATTCCCAAATGGACCCACATAGGACACTTGTACATGAGAAGATCATCACAACCCAAAAGCATAGCCCCCTACACTGGGGACCTATGTTGAGGACCTACACTGAGGACCTTAGTTACTATGTAAATTGTACACCCCTGTGCAGAGGAGCTACACTATAGACCTATGCCGAGAACCTATGATGAAAAATTACATTCAAACAGGTCCCCTCCTTGAATAAAAATAGGACCCTTGGGCTTCTATTTCAAAAACTAGAAAATTCAGATGAACTATCGAAGCTCTCATTCCATAGATCCTTCACCCAGGTCCCTTTAATTTTCATAACTTGCTTTCTAAAATACGACAGAATAGAGAATTAAAATGGATAAACAATATCAAAGTACCTTCAGGTCCTAAAATACACAATACTTGTTTGATTAACCCCCTTTCATAATAAGAAGCCACCTATGAAAGGTCATTTCCATATGAAAAGTCCTTCATGAGAATCTTTCAAGGACATAAAGGGACATCATGGTTGTTTACATTAAAGCATCACCCATGATTTTTTGTCCTTATAGACCTTTTCCAAAAGAATATCAAGCTTTCACTTGATTATCCTTACTATATTAACCAGTTTTTAGTTCCTCCAAGGACCAATGCGACATACCTACATGGCCTACCTACACAAATTACTCATGTGAACCACCTATGTGTGCTTTCTTTTATGCCCTATTTTAAGTCACTCATGGCAGGGATTCTTCTTATTTGGCTCATTTATCTGAAAGAGACCTAGATTAAACAACCACCAAGACCTCTTGATTTATAAAACCCTTTGGAAAGGTACATTATCATGTCTCTCATATGGATTTGTACATCTATGGTCCAAGTTTTCCAAAACATATCTTACTAGAGGATAAGGATCACCAAGGTGCCTTAATATTTTGATATCTATGGTCAGATACACCCTAACCCCATAGAAACTGTCGTCGAGTTCTCAGTTTTAATGGTTTAGTGTTTAAACCATGTCCTCTCCTAATTACCTATATGATTCGGAGCCTCTAGTCCCTAGTTGTGAGGGTATGGTTCATACATAATTTTACTTTTGACAAATGAAACGCCTCCCTTCAATTATGGGACCCATTTGAGGAAAGATATCATGGTTTAATTCCCTATACTTTCATTTAGGATGTTTTAGTATCCCTCATATCTACACCTTCTCGCCTTCATCCCTTCCTTACCTTGGATCCTTTTCTAAAGTAAAGAGAGTATGGGAAAGTGTCTCACCCACAACCTCTTCCACTGTAGGCCTGACCTCTTCCATTAGAAGAGGTGGGAAAGTGTGTGTGGTTTGTTGAATCATTAGCATATTATTGTTTCTCACACCAAGGATTACTCACATGGTCTTAGCGGTTTGTAATGATCACAACATCCACACAATACACCTGACTTAATGAACTATGAGAACTCTGATTACCACCATAACTGGGATATATAAGAAAGCTTCACCTAGGGCTCGATCTCACTGGACACCCTCCTTAGGAGTCCAGTCCTAATCCACTTAATTCACGCATCCTATTTAGGAGTAATACCTAACCCATTTCACTCAAAGGTTCATATTTCCCCATGGGACCTACCTAACTACATGGACTTTTATTGCCTTCCAAATGAGATACACAAGGGGCCTCCCTATGGTTCAATCCTGACATCTCAAATCAAACTTGTTCTCTCTAGGCCTCATTCCTAGTTGGGTATAATACAATGTAAAATCTCATGTTCTTTCTAGGTTCCTTGGGTTGCATCGATATAAGTCATACACAAATCCTTTAATAGGAACCCTCTACCTAGATTTCCTTTCCACATGACATTAAACTATTTTGTTGGGTCATTATCACATGTTAACAAAATGTTTGATGTGTCACATTATACGGCATTGAACTATGTGGGTTCTGATTCCTTTCACAAGGATACATAGAAATCCCACCTATGGGTTCGATCCCAACAGTAAAACCACTTCTATATCACTAGATGACAATAAACTTTAGAGTGACTTTCGTCTACATGGATGACTCTAAATTCAACGGTTCCCCATTGGATAGCTTAAAAAACTAAAATCGTAATAACAACTACTAAAGAATCTATAATTATCGTATAAGATGATAATATTGATGTATAACCTTGAATACATACAGATGTCTCCATTGATGAAGAACCTCAAATACATACAAGTGATTTTGAATTCCGCATTTGCTATTAACTATTCAGAAATTTCCAGGAAAACCTTCATTAAAATTTTTAAATCAATAAATATTCATGAACATATCATAAATCAATAATAGAGTCTTGGAATAGGAAATAATTCCACTCAAAAGGGTGTGATGATCCTGACCTCCCATCCTCTAGACCAATGCGAGTTCTTAAGCATCATGGGTTAAAATACATAATGAGTGCCATCCTTTGGAAAGAAGGTCTCTTGGGATGTAGAACTACTGGGAGTTTTTATTTCCATTAAAAAAATCTATTGAAAATTGATAAGATATATTGATTCCTAAACAGAAAAAAATATCTGTGGGAAACAAAAAAAGAGTGAACCCAATGTGAATCCTTAACCATGATGATAGTGTTACCCTTTTGTCATGCCCTATAAATTGATAAAATATGGTCAGACAAGGTAATTAATCAAGAATTCATTCATCCAAAAAGATACTACTTTTCTAGATTTCATTGTTTTTATGTATCATATATACAATCACTTCCTTCCAAGAACCCCCTTCATTCCAAATGGATTCCTTCAAGTGTACACATGTGATCATCCCAGCTACTACTCAAGATGGATCATCATCCACTCGTAGGACACCATTAATGACTTGGTATCTTCATTGTTGGGTCTATAACCCATTGGTTCAATATTACCATCAAAACGGTACCCTTCCAACCTTATAGACTACCCGATAGGCCCTCCAAATAAAGAATAACCCTCAGTTATCAGGTCAATGATGAACTGTGGTCATGAAACAAATAGTTCCAACCACTATATTCAACCATTTGAGGAGATTATACCTAGAATTTAATAACCAATACCTCCCATATTCATGGTAGGTCAACTAAGAGGTCACATATGACCTCGTTATAAAGACAAAGGGCTCCCTCCCAATGGATCCTTCCAACAATCGTCACCGCCAACACCACAGAACAATATACCCTCAACATGATGAGGGTGTTATCTTCTATTGTCTGACCCATGTACCTCTGACCCATCCATGAAAGATGAATCATTGGAGACAAAAATCAAATAACAGGGATCATGTTCCTACCTTTTCTCCCTCCAGAGAATTCCACGAACCTAGTTTTATGGAAAACAACGGCTGGGCACATACACCCATCCACCTTAATTCCTCCTTCCAGTAGACTCACTTAGAGGTACCCACCCAATCCTACCATCTAAATATGGTTGAGTGTCATGAGATGACACATAAACATTCTTAAAATATTATATTCAATAATAAGATTTGTCTGGATGCATTCATGGAAGCCCACCAACCATTCTTGGAAGAACTTTGCAAGATGGAACATACACCCGCCTGTACCCACCAAGCCTTCCAGCTGTCTCGTCTGCCAACACATAAAGAATCCTAACAAAAATTCATGGTAGTAAATTGACAACATGAACATACACATTCCAGTATCCATCAAGCCTTCCAATAGTCTCATTTGGAAGCACCTTGTGATGTTTTTCGGAATGTTCTGACAACAAGCCCAAGGCAGACTCAACTCTCTACCCCCCACACTTGAGTACTATCATTATCCACAGATAAAAAATAGAGGATATGAGTAGGTATATAAACCTTCGCTGGATAAAAAATTAATGTATATTCCTGTTTTGATTTCTAAAGTCACCAAATACATTTTGGAAGTGGTGAAAGGGAAGACACAAATTTCTACCCATATCCTGGAAGCTTTCCAGAATATCATAACAACAACTCGAGCTGTACCAGAGGGACATACACATAATTCCATACCCATAACTAGGATGAATCATTAGTATTATATCCTATATAATATTCAAACCTATGTTCTAGTATAGGAGGGTTATGGGGAACACTCCCCCATATCAAACGGGAAACTGAATCAGGTATATATACATGTTCTAATTAGAGATAATCAGCCTATTCTGATGGACACTCCATGGAAAGAACATACAACAACTGATGATAACCACTTCTCCCGGCAAGTGGGACCAACTATGTGTAATGATGTTTTTAAAAATAATTCTCACTATGAAGATTTGGATAATCCAGAGTCGGTTTTTGATTTGTATCCTCTTAATACTAGAGTTCTTGAATCCCTCATACATTTATCTTTTTAATCTCAAGATACTACCCTCCTATTACTAAATTATGGGAGTATTAGTATTAATTATGATGTTATTCATCCGAAACATCATTATGAAGGTATGATTCATGATAATTCAGTCAATCTCAAGAACCTATATCTTGATTATAACCACAGAAACCTTCTCTGTGGCCATAAGACCAAAGCGAAATAGGATTTATCACCTGCTATAATCCACCATTGTGTTCCTCCACAAGAAGGAATTCCCTTTGAATGTTATATCCACTATAGTGTTCTGCATTGTCAATATAATTCTTCAACTTACAATGTAGTGATGAGAAATCCATCTAATCTTGAGTCACTTTCAAACATAAGGCCAGTTCTCTCTAATTCCTTATTACTGGTAGGTGAAATACATTCTCAGCCAGAAGAAAACCCAAGGTGACAGTCATTCTCCAAACCTCCATTGGATAATTTTCCTTCTAATATTAAAGAGGAAACACCAAATGATCCAATTGCATGTGGTAAAGAAATCAGGGAGCATTTACTCGGGTGAGACTAGGTTGAAAAACCTCTAGAAAAAGATGAAGATTATTTTTTGAACAAGAGAAAATAACTATCTGAGGGTGGAATACGAGTCATGTTTTTTCCTTAGGCCACCTCTCAAAATGACATTCTAGATATGTTGGTAGAAGATTGAATTCATGATATCCATCACAACATATGGAAGACTCATTATCATATGAAAGAAAAATTATTACCATATCATGAATATCATAGCCATGTAAAGTTAATATTAGGTTTTTAGTGCCAAATTGACATATAATCTCTCTAGGTTTCCTGAAATCCAAAGATCAAAAAGTAATATGAGTCCCTTAAATTTCCATTCCATGATGCATTAAAGAGGATGTGAATATTGAACACCAAAACCCCATATGGTGTCCATATCAGTGGATGGGGTTCACACTGAGCATTTCATTTCGTTGTCCTCAAATTCTAGTAAAGACTTACACAAGTGGTCTCATGCAATGTTATTTCCCTAGGCCGGCTACAAAAGATAAATTTTGTCAATGAGTGAAGATATGTTCAACAAGAATAGGCCTTGTCTATTTTTCACCAAAGTCAGATCCAGATAGAAAAATATATTTATATACATTTTCATCCAACATCTGAGAACATTGAGCATGCCTCTCTCTTAGAGGATGTTATCCATTAAATTATAAAAAGGTATGAAATAGTACACCGATCTTCAAAAGCTAGTTATTTAAGTGTGTACTAGATAATGAACCCATCCAATGTTTGGACCAGAATTTGTAAAATAAGAAGTGTGGATGCATTGATATCAGCCATAGCAGTTTAGGAGCCACCCCATCCCACATGGATGGGGGATTTTTTAATCCAACCCTTGGAGTCAACAAATAGAGCCTAGAGGGTTGAGAAAAATGAACAACAATAGTTGCATCCCCACAGGGCTGGTAAATTGTTCACATTCACAATACCCTCTTTAGTGGAAGTTAGGTTTCTCAAAATTAGGGATGAGACCACAAAAAAAACATGACGAAACTATTTGAGAACTCCCTTTAGGTTACTGGTCATCAAGAAATTATTAGGGAATCCATGAATGAGAGGACCATCTATCATAAAAGATGTAGAAGAAGGAGATATCAGAAACATACTGATACAATTCCATAAATTCATTATTCATCAGTGAAATTCATTAATTCCATAATTTATTATTTTCCAAAAAATGAGTCCATTTCAGGGGAGTCATATGACGAAGCTCTTATTCATAATGCGGTCCACACTAAAAAAACAAAGGAGGAGTGCATACCTAAAATCAAAGGATTACCCAAATTTTAGGTACCCCCTCTAAAATCTACTTCCACCACTTTGAAAGGAACCTAATAAGGTAAAGGTAAAGTTCAGACAATGTATCACCTTTCCCACAAAAAAGGTCAATACCTTTTTCTTGAGGAAAGATTTAATAAGAAAGAGGAGGATATGAAGGAGTTTAGAAGATTCAATAAACAATTTTTCTGAAGGAGCATTCCTTCCCGACATACTCCAAAAATAGATCCTCATCATTCACTTCTAGTAGGAATACATCAGCAAAGAGGGTTTTTTGAAACTACTAAGGTTGATAATGAATTACCACTATTTACATTACTACCAGAACAAGGCCAGAAACATCCTTATCTTTCTGCCCCTATTGGTTACCCGTGCTAGATACTAGCACCACAACCACCTGTAGTTTTAAATGTTTTCACAACTGTTTAGGCTCCATTCATCACACCTTATTAGGTCCCATCTCAAACAATTAGTCCTTGAATTCCGATGAAAACTATTGAGTCCTTGAAGACTCAATTTGAAGTTATAGAAGTATGACGCGCACCAATACATCCAGAAAAGAAGGTTTATCCTAAATGGGTGGATCTAACCTATCCAATACTAAATTTTGGGAATCCCATATATCTAATCATCAATGGATCCGGAGTTCTGGAGCAGCAAAAGATGCATTTTTTCTCTTGCTATAATCCCTTGATGGGACCCTTGAGCAACAAGAGGTAGGGAACCACAGATGTTTTTTGGAATCACTGCATGCGCCAGCCTTAGTTTGGTATACAATCTTACAGTCACAATTGATTACTAGATGGGAAGATATTTGGTAGAAATTCCTTTTCCAGTTCAGCTCAATGCTTTAGTAGACAATGGTCATTGATATCACAAACTACAATAAAAAATATTATGAAATAGTTTTTCATATCATTGCTTAGTGTAAATGATTAACATAATCCATCAATATACCAATCCGTTAAGAATATTTGCTACCCATTTATGTAAAACAAATACATGAAGAATTGGGAACCCCATTAATCCCTGTTAAATATAAATATGGTTTTTGGGATGTTCATTTGATTTCTCAACAAGTGGAAAACTCCATAACAGAGACTAGTGCGAAATCCCAAGTAATCTGATCATCTCTGGGAAGAAGAAACAAAAAAGGAGAGGCCACTATAGTCACACTTAAGCAAACCCTTGTACATGCTCCTACTTCAAATCCCTCATCATACCATAGGGATCCACCACTCGAGCATTATCAGCAATGAACACATCATCAATATGATAAAAAAGATCAAAGGTGGAAGTAGTTTGAGGATTTGAAAAACATGATCTACTATTTTTTAAATGACCATGTCCTCAGATACATCATCTCAGATTTGGAAAACAAATTAGTTCAGATTCCAAGTCCAAAGAAACCAAAAAAATAATGAGATGAGTACATCTCAAACTCTTTCCCCTTCAGTCAAATGTTAGGACACCCCATTCAAGAGTGTTTTGTTTTTAAGGACCTCCTACTAAAGATGGTAGACTCCCAGAAAGTGAAGCCAAAAAATTCAACATCCCAGGTATCATGTATTACTGCTACTAATCCATAGGAGGTAGATGAGTGGTAGTAAGTAAAAAGTAGGAATGATCAGAATTTCTATGATTTGATGTTTAGGAAAAAAATAAACTAAACTCATGCCCTTCTGTGAACAAAATTTAAAAAATAAATTGTTTCTCATGATACTTCAATCACATAAAATTCATCTCAATAAAAAATAAAAATCAACTTAAATATAATCTTTAAAGAAAAAACATGGATGAAAGAATTATGGGTAAGTTGAAGAAGATAAGTTTGCATCAAGGACAAAGTTTACCTTGACCTTAGAAAATTTCATGCAAATGGCCTCAAAAGAACAAGCACCACCCCAAAAAAAGGCATCACAGGAATCGTCCTTTCCGGTAGAATCTTAATCAGATGATGAGTTGATCTTAGTTTCCATTAAAATTATTCACATAACACATCCCAACGCAAATAAGGATTCTGATTATAAACTTAATTTCCTCTTACTTGATTTGGGAACTAGGGGATGTGGTCATCAAGATCAAGGATATAATAGAAGATGTGGGTAATCTTGAATCCACTATTTCCATTACACACCTAATTGAACCGTTTATGCAGTAGATACTCAGGGGAGATCCCTACAGTAGGGTAATTAGGAAGAAGGGAAATCTACCACACAAGATAGGGTCTGCCCAGGCATGATCATCTTAGTAGATCAATTAAAGGTTATAACACAACCTTTTGGCAATTTGACCAACCTAGAATGTATAATTCACCAAGAGTAGATGTACTTCTATCCCCAATTTCAAGGGATGAACCATCCCCATCAAGAATATCTGCTTCTATGGAACCTACAAAAGAGTATCTATATACAATAAAATGAAGACATCTAGATCAAATGTCTGATTTTTTGAAGAAACTATCCCAATTCTGACCAATATATAGATCCTATATGCACTAAATCTGTCGAAAGATGTTTTGGAAGAACTTATTGAAGCATTGTTAAACCCTCAAGAGGTTGAAAATTAGGTTTTTTCCACAGAGATTTACCTTATTAAAAATGACCTAGTAGAATTCCATGTAGTCATATCTTTCATGGACCGGTATGAGTATGTTTTCGTACAAGGACACATCATGCCCTTTTACTAATCAGGAAAGATCAATGATATTAAAATCCAAGAATACTTTATTGATAAAGGGTTAGTGTACACCCTTTTTCCCTTTGAGAAGGTTCACCAATTGAGCTTCATTAGATCCAACTTGTCTCACTCTACTTTGATTTTATAGGGTTATGGAAAGAATGAGCAAGAAAATCTCAGTGAGATTACATTTAGAACTCAATTTGTGGATCTCATATCTGATTCCTAGTTCATTGTTATCTAGTAAGACATAGCTTTCAACATTCTTTTGGGGAGACATTAGCTATATCAACATTTATCAATTCCTTCATCACACCATCAATGTATCAAATATCATATCAATGTAAAATTGGGACATTTTACAGAGATATGTACCCATTAAAAACATGTGAATATGAGTACATTGATGTAGATTTCTATCACACAATGGGGAACCAGTCTATGTTGAATGATGTTACTAGAATATACACAAAAAATGGTTTGGAAAAGATCCCCCCTATCCTATTCAAGCATCTCAGTACATATTATGTGTTACCCACTGATAAAATTGATAGGTTTGAACCATATCCAAGAACTAATTTAGTGGATTCCATAATGTGAGTTGTGGAAACTATGCCAGATATTATAGAAGAAATCATTGATTCACCAAAAAATGATGAAGTCCAAAATAGAGATGTCTTCATTCCATAAACTATCTTCAGTAAGTCGATACTTCATCAACAAGGCTAGAATAAATTTCCACACACATGTAAAATGACTGGGATGTTGATTCTAAACCAATTAATTTTCCTTTAGAGTTTAAAAAACACCCTTCATAATTTGTTGGTTTGGAGATGGTTTCCTCTTCTTCAGGATGTCCAAATACCAACTCCTCCCTAGCTGTGAAAGTATTACTTCCTCACCTACCCTCCAAGATGTCGAAAAATAAGAAATACATGAAAAAGAATAAGAATAAGAGGAAAACCTCAAAGATAACCCACATATATTTGATTAAGGCATCTCCACCATTATAGATGGACTCAGAAAAATAAGTATGGGTATGAAGGAAGATCCACGCCCAACTCTGATTAGTGTGGCCATGAATTCTGAAGAGTAAGAGGTGTATACTTACATTATAAAGAACCAAAAGGATTTGTTTTCCTGGAATTACATAGAGATTCTAGTTCTTCACCCTTACGTTTCCACCCATCATTTGGATTTTCCAAAATATCATCTGGGATACAAATAAATAGTTAGAAGAAGACACCCAACTCACACCTCCAAAATTGAGGTTGATGTCAAAAAACATATCAAAGACAAATTCATCTGATAGGTGAAATATCCAATGTTCTTATCCAATATATTCTCATTGAAAAATAATAATGGTAAAATTAAAGTCTTTATTGATTTTATTGATCTCCAACGGTATTATCTAAAAGATGATTTCTCAGTTCCAATCACAATACTCATAATTGATGCAATAGATGGCTACTAAGCTCTCTCGTTCATGGATGGATACTCTGGGTATAACCAAATCAATATATACCCACAAGATGAGAAATCTACAGCCTTCAAATCTAATCAATGAATATTTTCATATGAGGTAATGACTTTTGTCTTGAATAATGCTAATGCAACATATCAATGTGAAATACAAAACATCTTTAAACCCTTATTTTTGAAATTTATTGAATGCTTTGTTGATGACTTTGTGGTCAAATCTAGAAAATGTTTTGACCACCAGACTGACTTTGAGAAAATATTCAGAAATATTTTCTATAATAATATGAAGATGAACCCCTTGAAATGTGCCTTCAGGGTAACCATGGTAATATTTATCATATTTTTTGTATTCCATAGAGAAATCAATGTTTATACTAGGAAGACTAAATCTATCCTCAGCATATCAACTCCTTAAATCATGAATTATTTGAGAGGACATGATGGAAACATTTCCTATATCCGTTTCTTTATAACTAATATGGAAACGAAGTGTTTTCCCTTCACCAAAGTGATTAGAAAGGGGGTTATATATCAGTGGAATAATGACTCCCAAGAGGCCTTTGATACCCTAGTTGTAGTTGGTAGCCTAGAACAAACTATGTTTTACTTTATTATAAACTTGTATTCATGGATTTGAATATTAATAAATACCTTATAACATCTTAATTGTTCTTCTATGTAACAATGCATCTGAAAATGTCCTAATGATAGCCGTTTCACTAAAGGGACATAGCAGATCCTTGTAATGATGAGAACATGAATGTTCTATAACACTATTATTGAATAAATGTTCTATGGAAGGATGATATTATTTGAGAGACACAACTAATACATTCCATTAGATGTGAGGACTCATAAAACATTGAGGCTCCTTCTCATGGTGTGCACCCTTAGTAATATCTAGGATGATATTATGAGAATGAGACCCGCCAATAGGAAATCCACATTTCATAGTGACATCAGATTTTCTTATCTAAAGATGTGTATATTTGTCCTTGGACTGTAATATTATTATTAACAGGTATATAAACTCATGTGGTTAGATGTATTGAGGAAAACTATGATAACACTAGCATATAACCCGCTTGATTTGAGCATGATTTATCTTAAACAATAATGATTAAATAATGGAATGCTAGTTTTATTTATGTGTAAAAATCATTTCATGTATGGGGGATCAGGAGCTAGACCCGGACCATTGTTTGTGGATGGTTTCTTTTAATTAATTTATTTAAATTAAATTTGTTGGCCTACGATAATTCTACTCATTAATATGTAAGGTCTGTGTGCCAAAGGTTTATTTTATGTAAAACCCCATTTTACCCCAACTATATGTGAGATATTATAATATGTAATAGATGGAGCTCCCAAGCTAGTGGAGGCAGCTCAAGTTAGGAGTTGATGTGAAACCAATCCAAGGAGATAAAAAGGTAGACATGTGGAAATCTATAAACAAGATCCCAAAAGGTTCAAGGTTTTTCTCCCCTAGGTCTTGGGTTAGTTTATCAACCACTTGATAAACTATCCAATAGAATGACCTCATGATCATTCCATTTATTTTATTTCTATCAGCTATATGATTAATTTATTATGGGTGTGTTGTCACAATCAGACAATTCATGAATTAAATACGAATTCAAGATGGAACTAAAATAATACCAGATTATGCATAAATATAATCATAGTCAGGGTTAATCACATAATTATATCCCACTAAGTATTAACAAGAATGTAAGAAGGATAATAAAATATAAATTTAAATATAAGGATAAAATCTCTCAAGGAAATATTATGTCTATATAGCCTTCCATAATCTTTGTTAGAATCAAACCATAGTTCAATATGCTTGACCAACCCTAGTTGGGGTGGTTTCAATTATCGAGGAATTATAATTCATGGTTTTGGGTTTACTTGACTTGGTTCACATTAAGGGTTGAATACCACAACACTACTTGTTGTGACCGAGAGGAAAAGGTTGTGGAAATCCAAAATAAAATGATTTTCATGATTGGAGAGTCAACTAGGCGGATCAAGGAGCTGCGAGTTAATGCAGGTGGCATTTGGAATGCTTACCTAAAACCTCTAATGTTGCTTGAACAACCCTATTTGGGGTAATTCAAAGGAAAATATGGAATTTTTCCACTAGATTATTTAGGGAAAAGAATATTTTGAAGTCAATGGTGAGGGCTATTGTATTTGGAAAAAACAGTAGGATACTAATAATTAATAATTTATTTATTTATCTCAATTTTATCAGGATAAAGTACTAGATATTTTATCATCATCATTTTTATAAATTGAAAGAAAAATAAAATCAAAAATATCATTACGAACCATACTGGAGAATGAAAAACTTCTCACTGACACAAATTTCTAGGAGTGGTAGAGGTGTTAACGCGTCATCATTTCCCACAAGAGGAAATTATATGCATTGGTGGTTCCTATTTTAGTTGTTCCTACAAACAAGGATAGTGATGAGGAAATATATCTCTATATCAAACATTTTGAGGATTCCATAGATTTACAATGTTTTATGATATCATCCATGTCTAATATGAAAACCTAAAAGCATATAGTATGATGTCTCACCTTAATGATCTCTATTAGGAGAAGAAGAGATATGATATCTGCAACACTTTGTTCACAACTAATCTTAGAGAGTCTGCACTAGCTAGACGTCATGTATTTAAGCTTATTGGCCACATTATATTCCTAGACATCTTAGGGGTTATTCTCCCGGGTGAGTTGTGTACAAATATCATCCTATCATCACTGCCTAAGACCTTATCTAGATTTATTATCAACTACAACATGAGAAACAATGATAACAGACTATTGGAACTTCTAACTTTGATTTTCCAGGTAGATAATGAAATAGGGCAGGAAGCCCTACAGTCCTTATGGGGAATATGAATTTGAATGACAAGGGAAAGGGTCCAAAGAATTATAAATGGTGTGAAGACCATAAGAGACATCCCTCCCAAAAGGGAATGATCCAAATTCAGGATAAATAATGGGAGGCAATATGTTATTCATGTGGAAATACAGGCAACTGGAAGTGGAACTACACCCAGAAGCATAGGGAAACTAGAGGTTCATTTGTTATCGAGTGTAATCTTTCCATTTCTACTCATTTGGTATTTAATACACCGTATGGGGATCACATCTATATTCAAATGTATGAACTATGTAGATTTAGAAAGATTTATAGAGGACAGTTAGATCTTTGAGAAGCCAATGGCCTGAGGCTGGCTGTATTGGCCATTGGCAATTACCATCTCTCATTGCCAACTAGGATGATTCTTGTTTTACATAACAGTTATTATGTACCTAGTGTTACCAAGAAGAAAATATATATATCATGTTTGGATGTGGATGTATTTATTTTCAATTTTGGAAATAATGGTTGATTCTTTTATTATAAAAACATATGTTATGATATAGAACACTTAAATAATAGTATTTATTTATTAAATTATTAAAACCAGGTGATGGAAATCGATAAAAAAACAAACTCACAAGACTCATAAAACACCAAGTTATGGCGTCACCATCTTGGTCATATAATGAGAAGTTCTTGACAATGCTCTACCAATATGTTTATTTAGACTCTACTAATCTAAAACAAATTTATAGATGTCACACATGTTTATAAGAGAAAATAACCAAGCTCCCTTTCAGTGGACATGGTGAAAGGTCCATAGAGCATCAAGTAATTGTACACACAGATGTTTGTAGACCATTTCCAGTAGAATCTAGAGTTGGATGTTCTTACATCATTACTTTTACTAATGATTTGATTATATATGGATATATCTACTTAATGAGGTATAAGTCAGAGTCCTTGGAGGAATTTAATGATTACAATAATGAAGTATAGAATCATCTTGGTATGAAGATAAAGAATATTCAGTCCGATCGAGGTTGAGAATATCTAAACCAATAGTTCATTGACCTTTTATGAACTCACTCCCCCTTATACAACACCGTGTAATGGTGTTAGTGAAAGGAGGAACCACACCATGTTGGACATGGTGAGGTCTATGATGAGTCATGAAGATCATCTAGTATCCCTTTGGGGATATGCATTAAAAACAAAATCATACACATTAAACCGAGTACCTACTATGGAGGAAAATGGAATTCACTCCATGTTATTGAATGGAAAGAAACTTATTTTTTCACACATAGGTGTATGGGGATGCGAGACATTGGTTAAGGCCTTCTCGGGCAACCGACTAGCACTTAGGGGAATGAGGTTTATCTTTATAGGATATCCCAATGAAAAGAAACAATATTAACTATATTCATCTGGGAGAACATCTTCAAAATGGATACTGGGAAAAACATTGAATTTGAAAAAGTTGATTCTCAAGATACACATTAGTTGGCAAAAGAATAAGTTCCATAGGTCCTTGAGGAAGAGGTTCTAGGAATATAAGTACTGTGTAAGATCTCAAGAGAGTTATGGGAACCAAAGAGATTTGGTTTCCTAGTCACTGAGGATAGTGAATCATTATTGTTGGAAAATGATGAACCTCTATCATACCAGGAAGTAGTAGAGAGATCAGAAGCTGTAAGATGGCTAGAAGCTATGAATTCTGAGATGGATTTCCTGTATCAAAACAAAGTCTTTGTTTTGGTTGATGAGCCAGTTGATATAAACCCTATTTGTTGAAAATGGATGTTCAAGAGAAATATGGACATGGAAGTTCAATTAGCACCTATAAATGAATTCTTATGGCAGAAGTATTCAAACAATGTCGAGGAACTGACTACGATGAAACCTTATCACGATTTTCCTTGTTTGAATCCATAAGAATCATATGTTCCAAAATAGCGTACCACGACTACAAGATTTTGAAGATGGATTTCAAAACAACATTTCTTTTTGAAAATCTTTAGGAAGATTTCAATATGACACAACCCAAAGGGTTTGTGATACTAGGTGAATCCAAATAGTTTTTCAAGTTGTAGAAATGTATTTATGGATTAAATAATGCATCAACATCATGAAAGATTTGATTTTATGAATCCATAGAAGTGTTTGGTTTCATTAAGAATGAATGGGAGCCATGTGTTTTTAAGTAGTTTAATGGGAATAATTATTTATCTTAGTAGTATATGTTGATGACATATTACATATTGAAAATGATCTTATATTCTTTCAGATAGTTAAGGTCTTGTTGAACAAGTGTTTCTCTATGAAGAAAATATGTGAGGCCACCTACATTCTAGGGATCAAGATCATTCATGATCGATCCAAGACTATTCTCAAACATTGTCGGGGTACATACATTGACCAGATAAAAACGAGATTTATTATGTAACAATACAAGAGGGTATTAGTTCCAATGTCACATGGCCTACATCTTTCTTAGAGAATGTGTCCTCAGAAACAATATGAGAAAGAAAGTATGAGTAAGATCACATAGGCTTTAGCAATAGGATCCATCTTGTATTCCATGTTTTGTACCAGGCATGATATTGCCTATTCACCGAACATGATAGGTAGATATCAAGAAGATCCAGGAGATAAGAATTAGGGTGCAGTTAAGACTATCCTTAAGTATATGAGAAGAACTAAGGATATGTTCCCTGTATATAGAGGAGGCAATGACCTTGTCATCAAAGTGTATACTGATGATGGTTTCCAGATAGATCAGAATGATCTAAAGTCACAATGAGGATATATTGTCTCTCTCAACAGAGGATCTGTGAGCTGGAAGAGTTCAATGTAGCTAGTTTTCTCCTATTAAACTATAGAGTCTGAATATATAGTGGTTTCTGATGCAGCTAAAGAAGCCATATGGATTTGTAACATTTTCCAAGAGATTGATGTGGTGCCTAGAAGTAGAGAACTTATAACATTGTATTGTGATAATACTACAATGGTGGATCTTGCAAAAGAATCATGGTCACATCAACAAACAAATCACATTATCTGGACTTAACACCTCTTATGGGATTTCTGTCAAAGGGGTGAAGTTGTAGTGAGTAGAGTGTCAATGGAAGAGAACATTCCAAACAGCATGAATAAAAAAGTATCTCAGCAGAAGCATGAATATCACATGAGAGCTAGTGGGTTAAAGGTTTTTAGAAATTGTCTCCAGTCCAAGTGGGAGTCCATTAGAGTTGGTGGCCTAGAACCAACTACATTGTACTTTATGATAAACTTGTATTCATGTATTTGAATTTTAATAGACACCTTATCACATCTTGATTGTTCTTCTACATTAAAATGCATCTTATCGTGTCCTAAGGATAAATATTTCATTAAAAGGTCATAGAAGATCACTACTATGATGATAACTTTGAAGTTCCATAACACTATTCTTGAATATATGTTCTATGGTAGGATGATGTTATTCGAGGGACACATATAATACAGTACATTAGTGGTGAGGACTCATAAAATATTGATTCAACTTCTCATAGTGTGAACCCTTGGTAATATCCAAGGGGATATTATGAGAACGATACCCACCTGTAGGAAATCCAAATTTCAGTGTCATTGGATGCTCCAATCTGCCGATATGTGTATTGGTCCTTAGACATTAATATTATTATTAATCATTATTGATACTTTCACACTTATATGTATTGAAAAAAACAGTTATGACACACTATTTGTAGTGAGGTAGGATATATTGGGTGCTTCAAAAGTAATACTACATTAATAGAAAATGCAAGAAAGGGTTTGTCCCTTCTGTTCCATAGAGGAAGTTTATATCTCAGGCCCTTTGATGGAATTTATATAGCCTAAATAAATCTATGGCCATGGTGAGGAATGGAAATGATCAATTTTTAGAGGTCAAATAAAGAGTAATCAAGCACATGGGAAGATGAAAATAGTATGAAACCTGCATGATTTGAGATATTGAGTCAAAGGGATTACATTGCATGGTAAGCGTTCGAACAAATTGACACATCATTGAGGTGTTAACATATTTCACTATGGGTGCCTTGATGTGTTACTAGATTATAACCTTGGACATTATGTAGGCTCAGCCTAATTCTAATAAGAAAGAGGTCTAGAGGGTCACACTATGTGTATCCAAGTCTCTTGGTTAAATATACATTAAACATGTTGAATAAAATTATTCAGGTTGTGGTTTAATAATTATTCAACGATTTCTGATCACATTTATTTTGACGATAGTTATTCGAGAAAATATATTGTGGGTGAAATACTATATTTATTAGCAAATAATGTAGTGATATTTATTTAAGAAATAAATTTTAAATATTCAAGGTCTAATAAATGTGATGGATGAAATAAAGATAATGAAAAAACAAAAGTGTAAGCCTTTTATATAAATATACACTCCATGTAGTTTTTCTAGTGATTTTTGAGGATAAATATTATTTATTTAATTAAATAATATTCGGTGAAATTAATTGAGAGATACCAAGTGATAATAATAGTCAAATGTTATTATTTTACATGGGGGAATACTACAAATTAAATTAAATGAATAACTTCCTTTGGGTAATTAATTCATTTTATTATTCTATGTATTATAAATCCCAATTATATTATTCTCATAAGATATAGCCATTCTTTTTGGTTATACACATCTGATGTGGAGAAATATCTCAATCTAATATGGAGTTCTTTTCCTCCAAGAAATCTCTCATGTTATGAAATAGATCCTCCCCCACTAGATCAAAGAGAGATATTTGGAAGATGCTCTCAAGGTGATTAAAGGTAGACATCACAAGTTAAGGTTCTTTCGCTCTTGAAACCATAGATCCCATTAACAATTTCCAGAGATACAAGGTGCATGTGTGGATTGCTGCTAGTGGAAGCCCACACTTGGATTCCATGATGCAATGACATATCACATTGGATTATTACTATAAGAATCAATAGATACAGAATTATATCAAGGTAATTCTTGTATTTCAATTAAATTAATTATAACTGACATATAATGACCTTCTCAATGGTTCTCAGACACACCTCTTTCATTTTTCATTCATCCTTATATTCCAAATATATGGTGTTTTATCAGCATGATGAATATTAGATTGATCATTATTAATAGTAAAATTAATGTAGGGCGAACCCATCCACGTACTTCAATTGAACCTAGAACCAACAACCCTCAATAAATAAGTCTGGAGTGCACCGATATTGATTCCACCATTTGAGTAAAAACAACTCATCATTTTCCTTGGAGTGATCACTAGGCTCTATCCTTGTGCAGAAGAATGATGCTGGGAATGAAAACAACCTTTATTATCTCAGTCGAACCATGCTCGATGCATAGACTTGATATTCAAATAGTGAGAAGATCATACAAGCATTAATCATTGTAGTTCCGAAGCTGAGGCCCTACTTGTAGCATCATGAGGTCCACATGGTCTTTCACAATAACTTACTCATATTTATTCTCAATAATACTATGTTGATAGTATGATAACATGGTGGGTATTGATTCTGCAGTAGTTTGATATACATTTTGTGTCGTAGATTGTAGTAAATGGTAAATACTTGGAATAACTCCTTGGTAAACCCCCGTCAATGGAAGAAACACCATTAAATACAGGAATTCCTAATGAAGAAACTTATCAATATAGGATGGCCCCGAACATGGGAAATTTACATTGATGGTACTTCCATAAGTCCAATGAGGAAGAGAATGGAAGACCTTTTTCTTAACAAAGTTGGGTTAAGAATTGTACTTATCTCTCGAAAAAAGGAGGTGTTGTTTTACTCTTTCCTATAATTAGAAGTTGGTACCAACAATGAGGCATAATATCAAGATCTCATTACAAGACAATAATTAATACTCCAAGTACCATTGGATCACAATGAGGTGAAGGGTGATTCAGAATTGGTAATCAAATAGATCAATGTGGATTACACCATCAGAAAAGAATAACTAATCACACTATCTGATTATGTATTAGGGTTAATGGAATATTTTCCCTTTGATCCCATGTTGTCTTATGTCTCATGGTCACAAAATGCCCAAGATGAAGCATTGGGAAATGCAACCACAACCCTAGATGATCTTAACATAGATGAGACAATCATCAACATTCCACATATTTGGATGGTTTCCCCTTTTATTCAAATAAGAATACAGGAAATCAATTAAATCAATCTCACTCCTGAATGATTTGGTCCTACCATTTGATTGATGAAACCCAATATGGAATATCTCTAAGATGAAATACATCCACCAAGTATAGATGGAAAAGATCAAGCCTGGTGAAGAGTAGTTAATTTAACTCTATATGATGGTCCAAATCACTATAAGATCCTTTATAGACAAGGCTTCGATGGAATTATCCACATATGAATTTATGGGGAAGAAACTAAATTCGTAATGAAAGAAGTATATGTCGCAGCCTGTGGTGCCCACCATTCTGGGTAGAAGAATTCTGATCAAATCCAAAGGCTTGGATACTTTTTCCCTTTGCTGATTCAGGAATGTACATATTTCACTATGAAGTTTCATCCCTACCATGTTCTTGCCAACTTCATTCATCAGTCCACAAAGTTGTTACATTCATCCAAATAATCCTATACATTTTGTATATGGGTAATATATGTAGTAGAACCCTATCCACCATGTATGGCCAAGAAGTTCAAGTACATACTTACTGCTTCTGGTTTCTTCTCTAACTGGGCTGAGGCATTACCTCTCAAAGAAGTTAGGGATAAAATCAATGTTATCATTGTCAAAGATAATATAATTTCTATATTTGGTGTCCCTAACACCTTATTAATGGAAAATGACACCAACTACAATTCTACTGAGGTAGGGAAGTTGTATCTAGAATAAAATATCAAATTCAACCATTCATCTCTCTATCATGAAGTGGAAAATGGAGAAATAGAGGATTTCAAAAAACGTTGTTAAACATACTCTAGAAAATAATGGATAGAGAAAAAAAGGATTAGCATGATAAAATATTTCATGCCTTATGGTCTTATTGGACTTCTACCCATACTATAACACAGTCAACTCCATACTCATTAGTATACAGAACATAAGTAGTATTCCCCATTTAATTTCAATTTCCTTCACAGTAAGATACTGTTTATGATCAATTATTTACAGATGAGTAGTCATAGAAGAAACTAGATGAGCTAGAGTTATTGGACGATAATAGATTCTATACCATTCATCACTTGTATGTCTATCTGAACCGAATAACAAGATCTTTCAATAGGTACATTTGCCTCTATTTTTTATCCAAGGAGAATTGGTATTAGTCCTTAGGAATCCAATGATACCAGTATAGAAGCCACAAAAACATGGGACAAAGTGGGAAGGACCATACTCCATACATAGGGTCAACTCTAATGGATTTTATTCAGTAATATAAATGCATGAATAAATCACTAAAACTCCAACCAATGAATGGTTCTTGAAGATGTACTTTGTGTAATTGCGCAAAATTCATCATAGTTGGATGATGAAAAACATTGTAACAACCAAAATCCTATTTTCATGACATTAAAATTCATATCACCATACATCTATGTTGTATGACATTAAACTATGTTTCATCTTCTTCCTTGTCTCACGACATTAAACTAAACGTAATGAGGTCTTAGTCGCATGACCTAAAACTACAAAAAACACCATTTTTCACAACCACATGACATTAAACTGCACAGTCAATGTATCCTTCATTTGATGTTAATAAATTTCCCAATATTCCACAAATTAACATTATTTTTGGTCCATTAAAAGATGAATATATTTCATGCATAATCATTACTCACATCATTACCACTTCTGAGTCGCATGTGATCCCCATTTCTCCGCATGTTTTGATTAGATCTGCATAGGGACCCCTTTTCAAGAACTATTTGTTGCTTGATACTCATTGCAATGAGATACATAGTGACACCCGGATCTCCTATCATAGGCCTATCCAGAATAATAAAATAAATAATTTACACTTTCCTTGTATATGAGCTAATTACATACTAGGAACCCTTCTAGAAAATATGTCTTAACTCTTATATTATCTTTCATTTTGGGCCTGACCATTATTATAGAAAGTATTAAACACCCAATTTCTCAAATAAACATTTAAATGATGTGGGTAACCATCCTCATGAACTACGTGTGGCTTGATTTATACCCAGCAAGATACATAATGACACAAGGGTCTAATCCCCTAGTCCAGCTACAAAATATTCATATTTTTTACATCAGATCATCTTCATACATACTTCATGGTGTTAAAATGTATAGAAAATTTCATAAGAGTTTTGTGGCTTGATTAATTCCCCTGAATGATACATATTGTCACCCAGATATCTTATCTCTTGTCAAAACGCAATATTGAAAATGTCCCTTCACCCCTGATGTGTACAAATCAAATCTGCATAGGGAGAACCTTCCAGAAGTACTTACGTTCTTGATTTATGCCTTATTAGGTTATGTAGTGTTGCTCGTATCCACAATATTATGCCCAACCATGATTGATCATTAATCCCCTTCACTTATTGTGTAAAAATTAGATCTACACATGGAACATGTCAAGAACTATGTGTGCCTTAATTATTTACCCTTGTAATATAAAATGTGATGCTTGGTTCTTTCCCCTGGTCAAGCCACATTATTTATTTTTAGCTGGGTCACCCACATCCTTGTCACATGATTATAAATTTCATGGGAAGAACTATTCATGGCTCGATTATCATTCCATTGAGATGTATATTGAAATCCAAATATCCAAACATGGGAACATAAATTTCATAAAAAACCCCCTTGCTAACATAAAAAATTAGTTATTGTGGGGAATCATATCGAAGAACAATGTATGGATTGATTATCATCCCATTGAGATACGTAGTGACACCCGGATCTCCAAACCAAGGCCCAAACATGATTTAAGAAGAGAAAACCCATATCCCTTTCCCCATGCATGTGTCAGATTTGTGTAGGGATATTATATAAAACTTGTGAGTTGAATATTATTAAAATAAGACACATGGTAATTCCTAGTCACCTACATTAAACCTATCCATCAGCCAGAAAATCATAAAAATTCCTCATCCCCATGTCAAACCCTAACCAGTATGGGGAAAATTCTCTAGAACTATTTATGGAAATATAATTTCATCAGCGAGATATATAGTGATTTCATGATCCTAGACAATGGCTAATCCACCACTTAATCATAATAACACTATCTTTCACTTGTGTTACACTTTTTTCCTAATAAACCTTTCCGACTCCATCTTTCCCATATCAAGCACAACTCTCATGGGATTATGAATTAGGTAAAGAGCTTATCTACACCAATACGGTGTCTCAATTCTTATTGGGGTTATCAATAATCATGTTATTAATACATTAAAAGGAAAACTATATGTCCTTGCCAAATTATGATAAACTAAATGGACCGTCATTTAGGATATATGTGTGGTTTTATTTTCCCCTCTATGATATACGTAGTTATGTCTAATTTTTCAATCTTTGGACAAGCCGCATCACAACATGAAAAAGAAATTAATTTTCTTATGTGTGAGTTAGATAAACATCAGGATGTCCAATAAAAGTTCTCACATTACACATGAACTCATATCCATTTGAACTCTTCAATACATGATTCTTTCTTCGATAAGATATGTAGTGACGCTTGGAATTTATGCCCTAGTTCTGCTGTATTTTATATTAAAATTACATGTCAAGACACGTAATGTCCTTACCACATCATATTGATTCCCCTCACTTATCATGTTGGATAATTCATCATCCCCACCACAAGATATTAAACTATAAGGATACATTCCTTGTGGTATGAGGTTAAAATTAATGGTATTCATAGAACTATGTATGGATTGATTCCCATCAAATTTGAGATATGTAGTGAAAGGTAGGCCTCAGATCCTACTCCCCTCCAAGGGATAAATGAAAATCCCCCCTCTCCTTATCATGATAAAAATCTATATATGATATTTTATTTTCAGCCCCCTCCTTAGGGATCCCATCAAAGAAATAAGAGATTCCCACTTTTTATATATGAGTTAGATCTATGTAAGGGACTTTAAATTCATGGTCAGTATCATTCCAAACACTTTCTCATTGTATTGGATAATGCCCCTTTTGCATGTCATAATCCTAATATTGAGATAATTTCTTATCTTCATAATCTTAATTTTATTTTAGTTTACAGAATGTATGATACATGAGTGCAATTTTTTCTTAACTATAATGTATGTGCCCCAGTGAGCCTTGAAAAAGGATTCCCAACATAACAATCCTATCAATCAAAAGATTCCACTGTTTTCTTATACAACACATTTTCATAGTTGGACTTGTATAACACATCCGCCATAACAGGTTTGTAAAATAGTGGTAACATCATTCTTGGGAGAATCTAATTATGTCCATTTATGCTTTAATTAGGGTATGTAGGAACAAGATATTTAAAGTTGTCATCATTTATGTATTTTTCTCACATCCTTTATCCAAACCTAAATGTCTCCAAGGATATTGCTTATATTTTCCCTTTCCATATTTTCAAAGCATATTGGAATGACCTTGGGACATTCAACCTCATATCCATGTTTTTTCCTTAATATTATGGTCCTAGATGTATAAACTAAAACTATATGCACCATAATTCCTATATTTAGGTCAGATCTTCATAGAGAGCCAATTTCTCTGATTATTTGGAAATAATAACTACATATACTCCTTATGTATTCATGTAATTTTATCCATAAATCAGACATTATACATGGGAAGATACGAATCTCTATAAACATTCCTCAACTTTTAGAAAAGGGAATTTAATAATTATTGAGAGCTCATTTATCTAACTATTCAGAACATTCCCCAATTGGCCATGCATAAAATTTGCCTACATAATGGGCCTATCAGCATAAGGATTCCACTATTTGGCAATGAATCACATGACCTAGTTGTCCCTATATAATACATCCTACATAATTTGTTTTTAAAATAGTGATAACTTCATTCATGGAAGAGATATCCTCTAATTCCATTTGTCCCTTTTTACCATATCACTCTTCAAAATTAGAAATCCCCAAATTTCAGCTTAAATTCCCCATATCTATACGTTAATATGGTATCACATGTCAAGACAAATTACTATTAATTGTAAAACCATCAAATCCCCATTCAAATGTAAATAACTTAAAACCACGATCCCTTAATATCCCAAAATTATAGCTTTCAATTACCCCTCTCTATATGTAAATATTATAGCACATTTCCATTATAATAAAAAAGAATTGGGAATTAATTAAATCTCTATTTGAAGCTAAATAACTTAAAAATAACATCCATTAATGTCCTTACTCCTCAACTTTAAACTACATGCCTTAATTTCATTTTTACATGACTTTAAAATTAATTCCTTTATGTCCATGATGTACTACATTAAACTACACAATATAATGTATTTTCTACATGACATTAAACTACATAGAAAAGTATCAGAAAACTCATTTCTGAAAAATACAACCTTTTCATACACTGAATTCATGTAGGAGTGATTTCTCCGTTCATGACCTATATTGATACAAATGGCCCCTTTCTTCTCAGATACTATTCCATGGAAGATCCACCATCTTTGGTCTTGAGATATCCAAATCGTGACTGCCTTTTGATTATAAATAGTAACATTTTTAGGAATCCTTGTCACTCCATTACCAGACTATGCAGTACATCCCCTAGTGGGCGTTGCAAAAAATTCACTGACATAACAGGTCTGTTAACATATGGATTCCACCATTTGGATATTCATTACATTCCCCAGTAAGCCCGATAGAATATATCCCCCATAAAGGGGTTTTCAAATGGAGGTAACTTCATTATAATGATATATCTCCACTATTATTATACTTCAAATTTTAGAATTGGTGACCATAAAAATCATGACTTAAATTCATCTTGGAAATATCTGAGGAATAACAGGACATTCCTAGCCATCATGTTTTGGATGGGTTATAATTTTAAAAATCATGGTCAAATATATTAGACCTTAAACACAACCTTTATTGGTCCCACATACATGACTTTAAACTTCCAACAAAGAAGACATAGTACTCACCAAATTGTACACCTGCAAAAGGTCCATCTGGACAAAATTCAAGACTCATCTCGCTAGACCTACACTATGTACTACTTAGAAAATATTGTGTAATGTAAAAAAATATTAAAGGGAAACCATTTTAGTATGAAAAATTAAAAAGGGAAGCCTAAGAAAAATCATTGTTATCACTCGCTAAGTCCCCTCCATGTTGGGTTTAGGAAGCAATTTGGGTAATAACAGAAAAGACACAATGTTTGAAGAATTGTTTATATGACCCTAGAAATAGTCAAACCATGATCAAAGAGACCATTATCTTAGATAAAAAAATAGATCACCCCCATATATATCATTGTAATTATGATTAGTTGTAATGAATATATAATGTTATGAAAATCAGCATGTATGTTATGATTATGGGAAAAGCTACAGGGATGATGAAATATATGAAAAGAGTCAAAATACTTTTTATTTATATAAAAATTTAGAGGAATATCTAGAGAATGGAGTCTATATGGCTTATATAACAATAATATTTCAGCATGATACTTCATTTTTGGAAAACCTATTGAGCTCAATCAACCACTTGTTGAAGCTCATCCAGCTGACCAGCTTCAGTCTCCTCATCTTTACAAAGTGCCTCTATAGCAGTCCCAATGGTAGTTTCCCCTTCAAGATAGGATTCTCCTAATGATTGATGGAGTATTAAAAGTCCTTCTAAGGGAGTATCCAACTCTTTTTAAGGTGTTTCCCGTTAATTTATTTTTCCCTGATTTTCCATTCACACTCTTCCAACTTTGCACTATGGTTGTCCTTTTCATGGGATACTACTGCCTATAAAGCCTCAACATTAGTAACCATCTTGACCTTTACATGGAATTTTTGAAGTTTAATATCTAGCTCATTCTAATGGATGACCCACTTCACTGCCTTATAAATTTGACGATAAATATTATATGGTAACCAAGAAATTGTACATTTTACATTACCATGACCCTCATCTCTCTCTATAGAAATAGGAGAAGATGTAGTTGTATCCTTTGACACTTTATTTTTTAAGGTGATAGACATATCAGCACAAATTTTTTACTTTCCTTAAGGTGTCCTTCTCAATCTATGAAGGACTAGTACCTGATCTCTTAGGGGATGAAAGCGTTACAGATCCTACGAGAAGGTGAACACATTTCAAATGTGTTTCAAGAAATTTGTATTACCATATAGAAATGTAAATAATTACTTTTTCGTACACTCCAAACCAACTTTAATGCTCTCTTGCACATATTTTCATATGATTGTAGAGAGATTGTACTCTTCTTGACAAGAGAGACCTGAGGTAATGGCTAAGTATTTTCTATTTCCATTACCTCGATCATTTTTTTCCCTCCTAGGTAAATCTATGAAGCCCCAAGGGTTTCATCTGATGTGTCGATGGGGGTGCCTATATGTCCATGTTTTGGGGACTCGATCACCTTTCTTGAAGATTTGTCTTCTCTAATTTCAAACTAAAAAATGAAATCCCATAAAAATTAGTTATTGTGGATAAAGAAGCAGAAAAAAACAAAATAAAAGAGACATACATTATTTGTATTAAAATAATTTTCCATTACTCCTCCTGGAAAACAATTACCCCTTTGGGTGTTCCTTGATCCATCATGTTGGATACTCATTTCGAGGCTGGGACTTGGTCATTAGTTGAATATATACAAATATCTATCTCCTTGAAGTACTCCTTTACTTTCACCAAATTGATATCTAGATGAAAATCAAAGGGTTCCTTAACATCACCAAAATATGGAATTGGAAGGCCATGTTGGAGAAATCCCCATGAATCCCTGATATAATGGGTCCTAATTTCCTGAAATTAGATGTCAGAGGGTCACCCATAGTTTTTATATATTGCAGCTGGTAGTGAGGAGAATTCAACACCCTCTAATTGGAAATTCTATTAAGGTATTCCCACTTTTTTAGAATAACTATGGGATGAAACAACAATTTATTCTCGATGATGGTGACTAGACCACCTCAATAGTGGGGGTGTGGTCTCCCTAACATATGTTGGAGGGGAGGTGGTTTATTTTTAAAGACGTTTGAACTATACAGAAAACCTATAAGCTTCATAATCCTCATAATTTATATCACTATTGATGCGAGCGACTAATATACTATCCCTAAATGCTATCGTGGACACCCTTAACTTGTAATTATCCCCCTTACCATTATATATAAATTTTCTTGTTGGTAGGCTAATAAATTTTAAAAATCTTAATTCTCTTGATATATTTAGTGCCTTCAGTACCTTTTCAGGCTTCATGATCAAAGAATGAATCCTAGAATCTTTTCCAACAAACAGGTTAAATCAACCATTGGGGATCTTAACTGAATTCATCACTTATTATGAACAAAAATGTGATGAATTCCAGTCCAACAGCACCTGAAGTGGTCCTGAAATCCTAAATAGATATTTCCCATTGTAAAAATGAAATATGAAATGATATATTCCATCCAAAATAGGGGATTCTAACCTGATATACTTCTACTCTTCTAACTTGGCTACAAAATGAAAAGTCTCTGGCCTAAATCTACTACCAAACTCATGAACTATAAGTGAATATATGCTTAACCACATCGTAGGGAATCCAACTAGACAAACCTCTGCATCAATCTTGAGCTTAACCAGGTATCCCCAATGCTTGTAATCACCATATTCCAATGTTGGCCAAAACATGCCTGAGGACCCTGGGTTATATGTTGTAGGGAAAACAATAAGACCTCGGTAAGTAGGTCCTTTTTCATTAATTGGTTATAAAAAATCATTCATCCACACTTTCTCATAAATTTCAGCTCTAGGATGAGGATATTTATTTTCATTCTACATATACATTTCTATTTTCAATAGTTCATAGGCTAATGGTGGAATCCTCTCAGCATCATCCCATATTGTAATTGGGGGATTAATTTATCACACATCTCCCTGAGAATGGGATTCCTAGAAATTTGATATACATCACAAAAATTTATTCCAACTTCACAATTCATCAATTGTGATGATTTTGTTTTGTGTGGACTCCATCGAATTAGTAACTTAAGAATGATTTCATTTTAATAAACATTAATCATTACTAAACAGAATGATTTTTAAATGTGAACATATTGCAACTCTTTTATGAACTCAATGTAAGATTGGCATACCCAAAATTCCCACATCTATTTAGGCCAAATTTCCACTCAAGATTAGAGATCCTTATCTTCATTCCATCCATTAGTATGAACTATATTTTAAGCATGAATGGTTGAATCATATCAGTGAGGCCTTGGTTCTACAACATGATTCTTCATATCAAGAGTACAACCACTACGATGTAGGAAGTGTACAATAAGAACCATTCCATAATTAATAAGGAAACCCATTGAAGATATTTGGAATCAAGGAAAAATGATGTGTTTTACAAACCATGTATTTTGGAAATATGTCTTATAAGGGGGAATGTGAGCATCCATTAGAATCATATGCCTATTCAGAGGTATATAGTTGCTTCCCAAATATTATAATTGATATGGGATCAATGATTTCTCTAATTCAGGAAGTGTACTCTCCATGACTATATAACAGTTCGGTCTAATGTCTTTCATCATTTCAATCTGATGCAAAGTATCCTCCTCAATTAAAGTCCCTATGATAACCATTTTTAACCTATAATAAATCACCAATTTCTCTCATAAGATTTAATATTAAATCAAGAATATCCAAATATTTACATAGAGGAAGTCAAAAATTTGGAAATGGAAAATCTCTAGACAAATCCTTCAACAATTTACCCCACACAGATCCTTCGACAAGGTACCCCATGCAGTTCATTCAATACGGTACCCCATACAGGACCTTCGACAAGGTATCCAGTATAAGTTCCTTAACAAGATCCTTATGTGGAGATCATTCAACAAAGTAACCTTACACAGATTTGTTGTGCATGTATCTATATCTTGAAGAAACCTTTGATGGACCTTCGTGGGAGAACAACACAATGTAGATAGATGAAAGATTTGCATGACAAGAGAAAATTTGGAAATATAGATAAAGGAAATGATAAATGAACGAGGGTATTAATAGGCACAGCTAGCCTATGTTGTCGACTTACGATACCGACCAATACCAAATGACCTACACTGACGACCTACGTGATAATTCTGTGTAGATGGTCTACACAAACTTGCATTAAATTTTTATAATCTTTTCCCCATAATCCTACCTTGGGACTATACCCTCATTGTTCAATCAGTTACAATCCTAAGGGGGTGTGGGTAGAGGATTTGTTTGAAAATAATTTTTAGAACGGTTGAGAAAAAATATTATGAAAATTAATTTTATCAAGGAATTTTTAGAATCAAATAAATCTGCTCAAATGGACCTACATAGCACACTTTCTGGCCAAAAGACCAACACAACCCAAAAGTGTATCCCAAAAGCGTATACCCCTATGTAGAGGACCTATGTGGTTATGTAATGTTTACACCCCTGGGTGGAGGATCTATGATGTTGACCTATACTAATGACCTACACCGAAAAATTCACTTCGACCAGGTCTACTACTTTCCAATAAATAGGACAATTGGCTATCCCATTTCAATAGCTAAAAAAGTCAGAATAAATCTTGAAGCTATCATTGCACGGATCCTTCACCCAAGACCCCCAAATGTATCAGGTAGATCACTAAAATATGATATAAGTGATAATATAAATGGATAAACAATATCAAATTCCCTTCAAGGTCTAAAATGCAAGATATTTGTTTGAGGACCCTCCTTCCATAAGAAGAAGTCACCTATGCAAGGTCATTTCCTTTGGAAACTAACTATGAGGGATTATTCCAAGGGCTTCAACGGATATCTAGGGTTCTTATGTTAAAGCCTCACCCAAGTTTATTTTTCCATGTAGTCAATTTTCCATCTAATATCAAGATTTTATAGGATTATCCTTCCAATGTTAATCATTTTTCAGTTCCTCCTAGGAATTGTGCAGCATACCAACATGGCGTACCTATGCGGAATAGCTTTTTGGCATACCTGCTTAGACCACCTATGAAAGATATCTATTTTGACCTTTTTAAGCCACTCATTGAGGGGAAAATACTTCTTCAGATCCCTTTTTGGAAAGAGATCAAGTAGAAGCCTCCAAAAAGACTTATTGATTTATCAAACCTTTAGGAAAGGCATATCAGTGTGTATCCCATTTGTATTTAGATATCAATGGTTAAATGTATCCCACACCATTATTACTTAATGGTAAGAATCTTTAGGGTGTCTACATATTTTGATATCTATGGTAAAATAGACCATTACACTAGATACAGTGTGGTAGATTTCCTAATTTTGAAGGATTATGGTTTAGACCATTTTCTCCCCTTCTCATATCTAAGATCCAGAGCCTCAGATCCCTAGTAGGATGGGTACGATTCATACCTTGTTATCTATATGACAAATAAAAAGTCTCACTCCCAACTATGGGACCTATTTCCAAGTATCCTTCCTTGTGTACGCCACTATACATTCACATAAGATGTTTCAGTCTAACTCCTCTCTACACATTTTCACCTTCATCCCTTCCTTAACTTGGACCGTTATCCTATGTAATGAGAAAATGGGAAATTTTTATAGCCATGACCTCTTCCACCACAGGCCTGACCTATTCCATCAAAGGAGGAGGAAAAGTGTGTTTGGAATAATGAATATTTAAAATCCTCTTGTTTCTCGCACTGCGCATGAATCAAGTGGGCATATAGATTAGTAACGATCACAACAACCAACCAATCCACCAAAAAATGAACTTTGGGAATTAGGTTTACCACCATAATAGGGATATAATGGAAGCCTTCACCAAGGGATGATCTCACTAAAAATCCACCTCAATAGTCCAATCCTAATTCCTATAATCTTGGAATACTTTTTAGGAATAAGCCCCAACCTATTTCTCTCAAAGGGTCATATTTCCCTACAATTCTTACTAAACTACACTGGTTTTGATTCCCTTACAGATATGATACATAGGATGCCATCCTAAGTTTGGAACCTAAAATACAAAATCATCCTTGTTCTCTCTGGGAAACATTCCCAATAGGGTCTAAACCAACCTGGAAACTCACATTATTTTAAGGTTCCAAGGGGCTGCTTCGGTATAAGCCATGTACTAAACATTTACTTGGTACCTTCCACATATATGTACTTGACACATGATGTTAAACTATATGGTTGGGTCCTTACCACATGAAATTGACATTTCTGTTGTTTCACATTATACAGCGTCAAACTATGTGGGTTTTGATTCCTTTAACAAGGAATTGTTAGAATCCTAACTATGGGTTCAATACAAACCTCAAAAAGAATTCATCTTCCTGGACTAAAATAAACTCCAGAGTTATTTTTATCTACCTGGGTGACTCTAAATTCCATAGTTCCCCACTAGGTAGATTAAAAAACAAACATCATTATAATAATGACTAAATAATATTTATGTAGTGTATAATGAATTACTATTAATGGGGATCCCCAAATACATATAGATGTATCCATTAATGAAGAACCTCAAATACATATAGATGATTCTGAATTCCACATATGATAATAATTGATTAAAAATTTCTTGGAAAAAATAACTCATGATTGTTAAATTAATAAAGATTTTTTAACATGTAAAAAATCTAAAAGAGAGTCATGGATTATGAAATCATTCCCATAAAAAAGGATGTGATGAGTCCCACCTCCCATCCTTTCAACCAATGTGAGTTTGAAGCATCATATGTTAAAATCCATAACGAGTGCATACCTTTGGAAAAATGTTCCCTTTGGATATAGAACCGTGGGTGTTTTTGGTTCTATAAATAAATCTATTGGAAACCATTTAAAAAATAGTGATTCCTAACTAGAACACTCATTATGAGGGAAATAATATCTGAAGTAGAATTTGGATCCTTCTCTGTAAATTTGATACTAGACTATTATTATGATTAACATTAAATTATATAAATTTAAATTGATGTAGTGGGAGATAAATTATAAAACACTATGTTCGATTTAAGAAAGTGGTATTCAAGAAAGGTGACATTGATAAGTGTATTGAGATGAATATAGAAGTAAAGGAGGAATAGTTTAATGGGATAAGGAAAATAAATCTACTATTAATATATAATAATAATATTTTTTAATTATAAAAATTCCCATAAATAAACATATTATAGCCCAAAACCAATATAGATCTCAATAAAAGGTGTATAACTCAAGCAACAATTATTAACACATTGGGGTTTGAGTTTTATACAACCAAGGACGAATTGGGACACACCAAATCTAAAAGTATAATCATAAAGTTAAATCATGATAAATTTATAATATTCCTTGAATAAAAAAAGATAACATGGGAGCATGATATCGTAGAGTTGAAACCTCAACATATAAAATATTTAGATAACATTATTATATCAAAGTAATCATATGTGAAATCTAATGAAAAAGATACTAAAATTAGTGAATCCCTTGGTTATCTCAATAAAATTATTTAGTGAGAGTTTACCTAAGAGGGAGTGTAAATTATTGTTGGAAGATCATTCCAATATACCCATTTATGATTCAAAATCTCACTACCTTGATTGATCTTTACCTTAATATAAGTAAGGTAACTAATAAATTCTTCCTTCTATGAAGATATAATGTATAATTCTATTATCTTATCCTTAATAATATTTAATTGAAAATATCTTGAACCACGGACATCGATTAATGTCTTAAAAAGAGTAAGTAAAACAAGAAAATAAGACAAAATAAATTTAATTGGTTCAAAAAATCTAGGTTAATCCAAGGTGTATACAACAATAATGCATTGAAGTATAAAAATCCACTAATGTAATTTTAGTTGTTCATTTATGCCAAATAAATAAAATTCATATGGTCAATCCCTTTATTATATTTTTATATTAATGAAAAAAACCCAAGGTTCACGCCCTTTACAATGATTTAGGGTTCAGTCACTCCTTGACCATGGGTCTGTCCGCTTTCTGTCTCCTTAAATCACTATAAAATAAGGGAAAATACATTATCACACTATGCAATAAAATATTTCATTTTCTATATTGTTCTTTTATATTTAGTTTGGTTCCCAGTGATCCTAATTCGACACTTTCAAGGACTCAAAGTGATATTATATATTTTATCTACTTCACTTACCTAATAATCATTAAAATTCATTTGAGGAATAACTTATTCTTTTGGAAATTTCTTTACCAATTGTCAACTAAAATTCTGTACAATTCTCATAGTGTAAATTCTGAATACTTTCTTTTTCACAAGTTTTTATTCACATACATATATCTTTACAAGTCCCATTGAATGGAAAAGTTGAAGATAGTTCTTTTTATTTAATAATTTCCTTCACACGTAATAATTTTTTATAAAAATAGTGTGTCTGGAGAACAACATATTTTTCATATGTTACTCATAGAACACAAGGGTTCACATAACTCTATACAAAAATTTACCACTAGAAAAATAAATCATTTTTCTCACAAAAAAATCTTCCTTTTTTATTCCTCTCTTTCTTATTCTTTTGTGGATTGGGTATTTATAATAAAATACCATCACTTCACACTTTTTGAAACATTTCAATCATTAATATCCACTTTACACAAGTAAAATAAAATTTCATAATTCATGGAAAACTAGGTTTTTAAACTCCCCAATACAATATGAAACTTCCTCACCAAAATTATCCTTATATGTTGAAACCCCACATTTTCACAACACCACAATTGTAAATGTACCTTCATTCCTATAATTGATAACCCTTAAATTTCTCTACATTCTTCTAAATAAATCATTGATGAACTCAAAAACTATTGATTTTTTCATGAATATATCATGGTCTTCAAAGTCCTATAAATTTAGCATAATTTTTTCATGGTACAGAGTAGTCTTGGTGATTGAAGATCCTAGTAAAGTCATCCGGAATTTTTATGACTAAATAATTTTCAAAAAAATATCTTCTACAATGGCATAGTCCAATACATACTATTTGATACTCCCCAACTCACCTTCAAACAACTTCAACATGTTTCTTCACATAATAGTCATGGTAGAAATGATGGGCCTACACCAATCATCTTAAAATATACCTTTGTCAATATATCAATATATTAATAAAAATTCTTATACTGTATTCCAACATTTCATCTCAGTGGGAAATCCTTTAAACCATTCGCACAATTTATATCATGGTGAAAAAATAAAACAATATTTAACACCCCCTACTTTGGTCAAAAATAAATCACACACTAAATTTTATTAAATCTCATTAGTGGCCAATAATATCCCCCATTGAATTTAATGGATAAAAATCACCATGAATCCATGTATTCAGCACTTACCCCATGTGTTTTTGTGGATTCAAGAGATTCGTCTTACAACCCCTTTTTCAACAAATCCAAATTATATCTTGTTCTACAAGTAACAAATTTTGTACCTCTATAAAACCTTTAAATTGGGTGAAAAGGGATTGGGATTTGATCTATTATCATTACAAATCTATCTTATTGAGTTTAAACAAATCTACTCCGTAAAATATTTCAAATTTTCAATAAACATTGTTTCTTTTATCAGTGATGAGAATTGGAGTATTTCTAATATATCTCCTCCCCAATTTTTATACAGTTCTTGCACAAGATAAATAGAGTCTAACCACCACCTATACTATAATACTATTAAAAATATTCTACTTCTTAGGTTAACATCTTAGTCCCACAAATTTGGTTCATACCCTATATTATTTCTCTTTTTTTACTATATGTTTCAGAAGCCTCTCAAGCTAAAAAACTGCATTCAGTTTTTCTTTTTATCTTGATAATAATTAATATGTGAACCTAACACTTAGGAAGAATCCATTAATAATAAATAATCGACTAATAATTCTGAAAAATATATAGGAATAAATAAATAAACACAATGAAACTATAATTTTCCATTATAATCACTTACTTATATAAATATCATGAAATCAAAGAACCTAAACTACTACATGTAACATTCTTTATGAACTCGGTCACATATATAAAAAAAGAGTATTAAGTAAAGATGAAATAAAAATTGTGTAATTCATACCATATTTATTCATTACATATCTTATCCAAACAATAAGTTGATACCAATTTTTGAAACTAATATGAATTCTTGGAACAAATTTTTTCTTTCCCCCATCAGGTGAATTTTCTTTGGTGATAGGGATACCACCTTTATTTTATTTATATCAAAACATCCCCTGAATGTATTCAATTCATCATAGAATATTTTTTTTAGAATAATTATTATCGACCTATATAATATTTTTATATTCTAAAAATAATCAAATAATATCATATGTCAATTAAAATAAATAAATCATGGAAATTTATATTTTTTAATTCCCCATCATCCTCTTCCATCTTCTCGGTCAAATTCCAATTAATAATATTATTTTTCTTACATAAATACTTGAAATGGTACATTATTCCAATCATGATACCAAATATTATTACTTTTAGGCCTCCTTTAGGAGTTATATATATTCATCTCTATATTCAATATGATAAAACCCTCAATGATATAATCATTAATTATAACATCATAAGAATATTGATACCACTTATGTATTTAAATGAAATTTCCCCATAGATTTTTTCTCTACCTAAATTCACAGCACATAAAAATTTGTTATGGTATCTAAATACATGTATATAGGGGAACATCCATTTCCTCAAACTAGAGAAGACGGTTATTCACAATAGAAAACTAATTTTCCATTATCCTTCAATTTATAATCTCTATTTAGATTTACAATAGCATAGATAGAATCCAACTTCATTAATTAAAAATTTTATTTCCAAGAATTAATTATATCTTGTTTATCGCTTCGAGATTTGCTAGCTTTCATAACCCATTATTATTTTTAGATGCTTCATTCACTTTATTGGCTTTTAGACCCATTTTATTCTTCTAATTATTTTTTTCCTAGAATTATTTTTTCAGAATTATATTTGGGAAAATTATTCAAAACAGTATTTTATATTTTCTTGGAAACTCACATAGTTCATTTAACTTATTTCCTTATGGTATATTTTGTGAAACCACCCAGACATACCTTGTGTCTATGATTTTTGACAAAAAAATATCCACCTTTTTTTGGCTATTTCAGTATATAATAATTCGTTTTTCTTATAGATAGAGGTGACTCATTATTTTTTACTCAAAATTTGTTTTCATCATCTCCATGAGTGATGTTATAATAATGTTGTAATTGGTTATTTGGGCACCTTTCATTGAGCTCCCTTACTTTCCTCTAGGAGAAAAAACCTATCCTCTAGTATATCATAATTTCTTTCAATGAAATATTTATAAAACATTTTTATTATAATAGAATATATTCCTTAAGAAAAATTTAATACATATATTACTAAATTTTCCAGCAATATGTATAGTGGTCAAATATATAAAATATCTCTAATAAAATATATACCTCATAAAGTCAAGAATCAGTTGAGATGTTTTTATAACAGTTCGTTTCCTATGACCTTTTATGATTCTAGTAACACACTAACTATGGTCCCTAATCCTACAAAATAATTTCATATTAAAGCTTAATTTTTCTTAGTGTCATCGCTTCTATATTTATGAAGAATATTTCAATTACTGACAAACTCTATATTTCTCTATTTTTGGACCCCGCTTATTGATTTGTTCATTTGAAGGATATTTATCTTATCTTTTATTGATTTAAACCTCCCCTCAAGCTCATTGACATTAAGATCCATATCCATCAATTGGGTAGTCTTATCCTTTGTCATTATGTAATCTTCCATTCAATATTTTATTCTATCTTAATGTTTTTATAGGTATAATGAAATCGTTTAGATTACACTCAATGTACATTTTTTCTTCCACTTTGTGTGAAATATTTTAAAGTAAATCACTTATTCCCCTTTATTTTTTCCCTCATTTTCATAATGTACTTATTTAATTCCATCTCCTTATAATTCATCCTATAATTCACTTTGACCAATTATTTCGTGTTTAAAACATGTGAATCCTTCTTGGCCTTCATGTTTTTAATTTCTCTCGAGTCATGTCCCTTTTCCTTCAAACAATATAAATATTCTTCACCTTTTGTAGAAATATCCTACAATTACACATCTTGATAATCATTATTTTCCTCTAGGCTCATAACGACTTCAAATAGTCTTTTATTCATGGTAATCAGTTTGAAAACATAAATCTTTAGCACTTCAACATTGATTTTTTGTGAATTATTTTCTATTCTCCACTAATTTTTTTGCTCTTACCATCCTTGATCTTTCATGTTTGATAAGAGAAAATATACTAACTTTTGATCACTTGGTATATCATCATTATTAATAGATCAAAAATTTCATTGAAAATTATATTCCTCAGCTAGTCAAATAGTATTATTGATTTAATTAATATATTCACAATTAGAATCTCTCATGCCTTCCTTTTGAATGTTATTGGATTCATTCATCTCAATCACAAATTTCACAAAGACAATTACATTATATAGAAGTCCCTCAAAGTTATACTTTATCTTCAACTTAATTCACATTCCAATGTGATTAAAAAATATTAGGTAAAATTGAACTAATCTCAAACAACCACTTAGATTAATTCATAAAAAACAAATCCTACAACATAATTTATTGTTTATTACCAATTATTTTCTCCATAAGGGTCATTAGTGATAGATACCCTAAGAGGGGGATGAATCTGTTCATGAATCATATTCTAATGTCCTTGTAAAATCCATAAAATTAATCACCTAAAATGATCTTGACTTTGTATTTAATTGGTTCACTCTTATACTCCTCCTTTCAATGATGATCTAATTTATAATCGACTTATCATAAACTTAACCACATTTGATGGATGATCTCTTTACCCACACACATCTATTGACTTATTGTAGATTCTAGGTAAACAAATAACACAACACATAATAAGTTTTCTTAGGTCTCCCACCCATGACTAATCCAAAGTGAATAAAATGATAATTTTTTTGAGATACTAGAATCCACTAAGTCAATTTAAGTGATGGGTTTAAACTAGATCACTCCAAATCCAAGGGTCACTAACTCCACAAGATTTTTTGATAGGAAAATACCACTGAAGGGTCAATCCATTCACAATAATTTAGTGTTCAATCAATCCTTTCCTTAGGTTCACTCCTATCCAACATATTTCTCACTATAAAGGTTAGAAATTCTCTTTGGTAAATGGGACAATATGATAATTCACTATTTTTATTGATACACCACATATAGGAAGGCATCAATTGATCATCACAAATATCTCTCATAGATTATATAATAAATTATGCATAGAATTAGCTTTAGTTCCTTGATGATATTCACAAAGTATTCAAGGAATAAATTCTTTCTTTGGTATGTTCTTATCTGAGTTCCAATTCACTTCCAGTATAATTCACTTAGTGCAAATGAAAAATAATTAATTTTTTTCCATATTATTATTCACTTAATTATGGACTTGTATGTTTTATAGTGTGATAAAATGTATATCTTTTAATTTAAGAAATTCATTTACAAAAAATAGCGGATCATGAAGAGAGTGCGTTTTTGGATCATAGTGGTTTTTTCTAGTCACTAGTTTAAGAGAGTGGTACAAAAAATTCTTCCACAGAACTTATATTTAGTGACACAAAACCTTTTTCTACATAATGATTATTCATATAAAAAATAACTCTCCCTTCTTCTTCCAGAGCTCAGGTACTTATAAACAATTATGGACCCTTGAGGCTTCAAAAAACCTTCCATTGGTGAGACTATACATCATGACACTTGAATAAGATTTATTCATTCACACAACTCTTTTGGGAAGATCTACCCGATATACGGAGACTCTAATTCAGAATCATCAACATTATACAGAAAATCCATGAAGTCATGCCAATCCATAGTTGTTAAATTACTTGCATGCCTTTATATGATAGTAATTTATTTGATTAGTTTTCTTGAACAAATTACTAAATGCAATGAAACACATCTAGAACCATTTTTTTCTTTTATATATCATGGTATTCATTGTCCTAGAACTTCATCATAGACTTTTTATGATACAATATGGTATCAATACTCATCTATCCTGGTAAAGTCTTCATATTATTTTAATGACATGATATTTATAATGGAATGATCATTAATAAATCCATAGTTCAACCCTTACAATTGGATACACACTAATTCTCCTTCAGATAGCTTCAGCCTACTACCATGAAAAATAGTCAAGATAGACATAACAGGCTTGCACTATTCTTCAAGTAATCTATTTTTTTATCAATAAATAGAGTAGAACTAATTATCATATTGGATTTTAATATCCTATGTCAATTGAAACTCCTTCAAACCCATCACAAAACTATTTATATAGTGAATAAAAATCAACAAGCACCAATTCACAATGTTATCATCAAAAATAAATCTAACACACAGTAGCACCAATAATCATTGGTGTCTAAAACCCATAAATATAATAAATAAAAAATAAATAGTATTTATAGTTAAAAAATAAAAAATAAACGTCTTTATAGGTTGTCACTTGAATAAAAATGAAATTATAATAAATTTAAAACCCACAACAAAAATTGGTTGAGAAGAAAAGGGGTAAAAATATCACTCTCAAAAAGGAAATATATATGTTTCTTGATAGACTAGAGTCACAGAAAATTAATCCAAATACTTATTTATATAATAATAATTCCATTTTTACCATGAATGAAAAAATAAGGGTTTTTAAATTTGAAAATTTTAATGTGGTATCAGAAAATATTGAATCAATTTTTAGAAATATATCATGTAAACATAAAACATTTATTATCATGAGTGTGGATAAAAATCCATAAAACAGAAAATATGAACACCTAAATATATATTATATCCATAAAATATTACCATATGAATTAGTGTTGAGTATTTACATAAACATATATCCAAATATAAATGAACTGAAGATAGCCAAAATGTGTTGTCAGAGAATAATTGGAGGTGTTATAGTCATTCTTGGAATTATAGATTTTATGAACATAAATCTCATTTTTGGTATTTTCATCTTAAAAATTTCCCGTCGATAACAAATTTCTCTAAGAGTAAATAAAAAAATGTAAACCACATTTTTGAGATGTAATGGGTTGTGTGTGAGACAATATTAAAGATCGATATGCCTAAAAAAGATTATTGTGGGGATTATTTTTTAAGTAATTTTTACACATGTTTTCATTGTTTAATTATACTATTATATATTTATGATATATTCAAAAAATATTTATATAATTAAGAACCATTGAATGGATTATTATGGAGACTTATTTTTATTTTGTCCATCATAAATATAATGAATTTATAATAAGAATAAGACGAAAATAAAAAATTTATCATCACCTAATATTGTCATGATTTATCTCACCTACTTTTAATTAAGGATTGGTTGACTATTTATGATTATTTTAAGGATCTATAAAACTCAACTAGGATTGGTATAAGTCTTATAATCAATTATTATATCAAAATGTATGATTTTAATTGTAAGAGAATCCATGATATTCGAGGAATGATGTAAATATAATGTATTCAATATTTTGTATCAATTATTACGATTATATAGTTATGTATACTAATTATTGGATGATGTAGTGTTAGGAATTATTTCAAAACTTATATGGAATGGATTTCTCATCACTTGTGTGTTATTGAGAGTTTTATTAGTTAATCACCGCTATTGTACATTCATGACAACATTATATAATATTATTATTTTGTCATTATATGTGTCTTAGTGAGATAAAAATTATATATATGATTATGATGTATCTCTCTATCATAAAAGATATAAGTGGTATTAAATAGATTTCTTGTGAAGTTTTATGTCACTCCCTTTTCACGAAGGATTATTCACTCCTCAAAGAGTGGTTAACCTTGAAATCCCCAATTGTGTGAATTTTGTCTTCAGATTTTTGGAATTCAAGTGTGAGGTATTAAAATGTGAAGATATGGGTGAAAACAATTAACTGAAAGTATGCCATAGCATGTATATAAGGCTATTTAGGATTTAAACATTGATATTGGACATTGACAACTAGTACACCCCCTTTTAATAGTTATTACACCACCAATGGGCATAGTAAACACAATTTCATTCTTTTTTAGTGGTTATATAAATATTAATCATTTATTTAGCACCATTTTCTACGATTAGACAACATACATGCATCTATATAGTAGAACATGTGATTTACAATGTTTACTACTCAATATGAGTAGTTGATATTTGATGTGTTATGTTTTTTATCCCATGTAACATGTATATACTATTAATATAAATTAATAAAAATTAGAAAAATAGAATATCATTAAAATATTTATAAAATATCTCTTAATAGTGTTATTTATTCTATAGTTATACATATTTTTTTATTATTACTCGTTAATGAAATTGATAGAAAATTTTGCATTCAAATTTAAATAAAATTATACTTAATTAATGTAACAAAGTTTATAAAAATGGGTCATAAAAAATCCTTTTCCCATATTCTTATTTTCTATGTGATGATGATCATAGATTGATTTTTCTTCTTACTCTTATATAATTTTCTAGCTCATCACTGAAAGATGTTTCATATTTTCTTTGTCTCTTGGATATCTTTATATTCTATATAACATGACCATTTGTGAATATAATATCCTTTTTATTTATTTATCTAATTTGATATATATTTAACATTTAAATTCCACCCAGACTATCCATTGTCATTCCTTGTCCTTCTTTTATTTATTATTCTCCATTATCCTTGATAATATTTATTATCATCCTTAAATTTAGTAATTTAACTACTTCTTTATTAGGATAAATATTTATTAACCATGACTAATAATGTCTATTAATTATGGATATTTTTCTAAATAAATATATTCTATTATTATAATGAATCATGGAAATATAGTGATCATATGAGTTAATTCATTATTATAAGAAATATCAACCAATGCCATTAGAATCACAAAATCCATTGATCCCTAGTACAAAATTCTAAAATCACCCTTACTCGGCCAACAAAAATTACGTTTTATAATTTTATAATATATTAGATAATCTTAATTGGGCCTAATTATTTGTTTTTACCACTGAATAAACATTAAAACACAATTATGAAATTCATTTCTGTCTGTATCACACATACAATACTCATTTCATTACTTACGCACCAAAATAATTCAGTTATATATATTATTTCTGTGAATAAACACCTATAAATAATATATAATTATTCTCTCACACCAATGAACAAATAATAGCACTATTATATTGATATGTTCTTGTATTCTTCACTTATAGAGCATTTCTTTTTTCACTTCCACACATACAATGGCTCACCAAAATCAATTAGCCTTTGTAATTCATACATAATTATAAGGAACAATTTTTTTCGATCAAAGATGTAGATTTAGCTTAGGGGTGGGGGTAAAAATTATCGGTTGGTATGAGTGATTTAGGAAGGCTTTTGTGAGTCAAATGATATTTTTAGAGAAAATAAAGTACATATTTAGTAAATTTTAGAGGACTGCTTCATTTTATAGTATGGTTAATGTTGAAAATTTGTTGAGATGAGAATCATGAATTTTATAAGCTCTTAAATAGGCTATAAATATTTTTTAGGAGGTTTTGTGGTATTTAGTGATGTTTGGAGTCTAATCTAGAAAAAAGGGAAACAAATGAAAATATATGGTCAATTTTATGATTTGGGTGACCATGTGATCTAGATAATATTCTAGTTTTTAATTTAAAGGTAAACATATAGTCCTATAAATAATCCACAAGACCACTAAGTCACCTATTGCATATTTAAAAACATTCTCTAAAAAATAAATTTTTCCCTAAATGCTCATATACCTTTAATATTTCAACTCTCATATTGGAGAATACCTTCTTTAGTGATATTTTAATATATTTAGAAAGAATTATTCTTATATCTGATGAATGTATTTATGACAAGTAAGTATTCTCCGATTTGTTTGTCATTTTCATATTGGTTTCTGTGTTTTGGTACTTTGGCATAGCATATCTCCAAGGCATGGAAAATACCTCATGAAGATTAAATCATTTACTTTTAGAAACTAATTGATTATTTTTTGGATTCATTGAATGTCATTGCATAATTGGTTATCATTATTAGGATTACTAGTGAGTACTTATTTCATTTGGTCTATTTTGATGGATTTTTTTTCAATTTAATTAATTATGATAATGTATATTTTTAAATATGTTTCATGAGTTTTTCGAGGATTAGAAGATATGAGTACAAAAGATTGAATGAAATATATGGTATTTGGATTCAAATTCATTTGGTTGTGTCATAAATTATATTATTTTTTGATTTTCTAATTATCTTTTAACCGATTTAAGATAATAGATAATTGTGGTTTTTTAAATATTGATAAGTGGTTTTATTGTGAGTGAATTATAAAGAAGAGAGACATGAATTTTTATTATATAAATTTATTTTCATGAAATGGTATAATTGTGAGAAAATGAATGTTTATGAATATGTTTATTGTTTCATAGTGATATTTTTTATAAAACTTTAACATAATTGATTATTTATGAAATGTTTGGTGGTGTTGTAATCACCCAAAATTGCAGATATTGAACAAAATAACAAAATGTTACATCTTTGTAGAATTGGAGCAAGGGTGTGTTGGTATTGAAAAATCATTCCATTCAATTTTTTCACAAAACCCATGATATGATACCCAATAATAAAAATAAATTGAGTTTGAGTAAAAAATTATTTCCATCCCTAAAGAAGTTGAATTATATTTCTACATTTCATAGGACTTATCATACACTGAGGAACAATGATTACTCAAAAAAATTCTTAATCCAGTGATGTGGTAGAGAGAACCTATATCTATAATTTGAATATAGATTTCCAAAATTTCTAGAAAAATAGTTTTCAAAGATGATAAACCCATACTTTAAGTTCTTCTAATAACTTTTTTGACATAAAATATGAAACCCTAATAATTTATTTTAAAAAAATTCTATTCTTGATATCTTGTTTAACATGAAAAACCACACTTTATGAAAATAAAAATATATTAAAAAATTATTATATAAATGTAAAAATTATAAAATGGACATTAAATTAGTGGTATTAATAAAAATAACCATATTATAAATGTAATGACTTCAGATTTCACTCTATATTCTCCTTAAATAAATATTTTAGTAAATAGTGTGTTTCACATACTATACCTCTCTAAATTTAAAACCCATGATATATTTGGAATATTAAATATAACTATTAAAAACTATCCATTTAATTAGTAGGTATGAATTAGCGTAACCCTATTGTTTCTAATGCTTTCGTCGGGGGGCGCGCGCATCCGTCCGCGGAGGAGGAGGACGCGCGGCGCTTGTTTCCCCGCATTCCTGCTTTCCAAAGGCAGGCAGCATTCGCTCCTTATTCAGGGACTTCTGCTCCTTGATCGAAACGGGATGATGGGATGTCAGTTCTTCCTTCTATGGATTCCTCCTCAGAACTCGTCACCTAGTCCGGGACTCCCTCATAGATTTAGTACGTAGTTCATGAAACTCTTCCCAGTTCCATGTTTCCATGGGCGCCGGTTAATTACACTGCTTCTGTCGGGATATCCCAAAGGGTCTAGTCAGGGCAGCAACCTTCATTCGGGGGAGTAGTCACGTTGAGGCATCAGTAGCATGTCTGGATGCTGGGGAACCTTGCATGTCTGTCTATTATCCTCCGTCAGAGGGCTTCTCGAGGGCGTGGAAGCCCGAGGCATCCCACATCGAGCACGAGGAATTATATGTCATAGACACATATCTGAGGTTTTCCTCAGCTTCCTGTGTTTAACACAGGGTACGCCGCGAGTTTAACGTCCAGCGGAGACGGATCAACCCAATCAGAGCATTATCTAGGATAGATCGGATTGAGGGATTCCCCTTGAAGGGATGCCGATACCGGGGCCAGCCCATGGGCGACTGTGAAGAGGAGCGTACCGACATGGTCTCACCGAGATATGACAGTCCGGGCGAGAATTGGGATGGGTGATAGGTGGATTAATGGAGTGGAGGGGGAGTGAAATGGGACCATCGCAGGGGGGATGGTGAAGTTGGGCTTGAGACTTGAAGAGGCCTCCTACGTATCCCTGTGGCAGGGAATCAAAGTCTGCGTAGTTCGGGATGGTGCCGGTAAACCGACGTGAAGGTGGACCTTGGCCCTATGAATGTCGTCAGCGAACCAACGTGAAGGTGGACCTTGGTCCGATGGGAATCGTCAGCGTACCGATGTGAAGGTGGACCTTGGTCGGATGGGCATCGTCAGAATACCGACGTGAAGGTGGACCTTGGTCCGATGGGCATCGTCAGCGTACCGACGTGAAGGTGGACCTTGGTCTGATGGGCATCGTCAGCGTACCGACGTGAAGGTGGACCTTGGTCTGATGGGCATCGTCAGCGTACCAACGTGAAGGTGGACCTTGGTCTGATGGGAGATGGGCTTGAACATCGGGGAGGCTTCCTACGTGCCATGCCTTGACATGGATCAAAGACTTCGTAGTTCAAAGGGTTGATGCAATACAGTTTAACGTCATGTGGGACGATAGTGAACCCTGTCATGAATAAACGACAGGCGATGGGTGTCGGTGAACCGACATAGATGAGGGACCTTGGTCTAATGGGAGATGGGCTTGAACCTGTGGAAGGCTTCCTACGTACCATGACTTGACATGGATCAAAGTCCTCGTAGTTCGGATTGTGGAATACAGTTTAACGTCATGCGGGACGGGGGTGGAACTCGATGTGAATTGGATGACAAGTAGGCTTGAACCTCGTGGAGGCATCCTACGTACCATGCCTTGACATGGATCAAAATCCTCGTAGTTCGAAAGGGGATTTGTCGCCGAACCGACATGAAGGTGGACCCGGGGGGTTCACTTGTGGTGGGCTTGAACATCATGAAGGCTTCCTACGTACCATGCCCTGATATGGATCAAAATCCTCGTAGTTCGGAATGGATGAGTCACAATGGATTGTCGTCGGACCGGAATGCAGCTTAACATCATGTTGGTCGGGGATGGGAGCCGACGTGAAATTATGATGAGTGGCTTGAACCTCAGGGAGACTTCCTACGTACCATGCCTTGACAAGGATCAAAGACCTCGTAGTTCAAATGGGTGTGCAGTTTAATGTCATACGGGACAAGGGGGGCATATAGTTTAACGTCATGCTAGACAAGGGCGAAACTTGACGTGAATGAACGATCGAGCAATGTGGCTTGAACCTCATGTAGGCTTCCTACGTACCATGCCTTGACATGGATCAAAGTCATCATAGTTCGCTATGGGTGGGGGTCAGGGTCGGTGCTCACTCTAAGTCCACGTGAGTCATGCTCGGTGTGAGAAACAACGTCATGCTAGACAAGGGCGAAACTTGACGTGAATGAACGATCGAGCAATGTGGCTTGAACCTCATGTAGGCTTCCTACGTACCATGCCTTGACATGGATCAAAGTCATCATAGTTCGCTATGGGTGGGGGTCAGGGTCGGTGCTCACTCTAAGTCCACGTGAGTCATGCTCGGTGTGAGAAACAAGAGGTTGCAAGGACCTGACGATCACGTCGTGAAGGGTGCGTCCGTTAGAAGCGAAGAGGGGCTTACGCGTTAGGTGGCCCATGGTGCTGGGACTTACTCCAGGATGGAGGCCCATAGTGCAACAAAGCGCAGGGAAAGAGGGATTTGGGACCAATTATGGGAGGTTCCTCGTTCCCTATCACGCCCTCCACTGACCATAGTAGTGGGGAAGTACAGAGATACAGAGGTTCAGCCATCCGTTGGGGAACTAGGTTCACCCTTCTCCTGAGAACATACGCTACTCCAATAAGGAGGATATCACCCCTTGTGGATGGGTGATTCCACTCCCGTGGAGACAAGTGGTGTAAAAAATGTTCGAGCTGGGGGGACCCTTCGTGAGAGGCACGAGGTCGGGTCACAGTTTAACGTCATGTGTTGAGGACGTGGTGCTTGCCAGTTTAACGTCCTGCAGCTTGGACGAGGTGGGTTCACTCCGCACCCCTAGGACTTACATAACCGGTACCCACTTGTCCTTAGGGAAGGTAAGGCACCAGTAAGGCCATGGTCAAGGGGGGTTGTGGAACGAACCATCAAGGTGTCCATGTTAGCGTGGCTATGCGAAGAAGTAATAGCCGTTAGCGTGCCTATGCGAAGAAGTATTAGGTGAAGCAACTCTACGGGTGGTATTGTCCATGGGACTTTAAAATTACATCGTGCAAACCTGGAGGGTCGCACGGGAAGGGGAATTTCTAATAAAAGGATTGTGCTTTGCGAAGTGGAGTGCCTTGGCCTTAGCATGGGGCGTAGGTGTGAGTGGAAGGTGCTTCTCGAAGTGGAACAGTGTTTACGGAGCACTGCATCGCGAAGAAGGGGTGCCTCACAAAGCAGGGTCATGCGAAGCAGTGTGCTTCGCGATGTGGAGCGATCCTGCCTTAGAATAGGGATCACTAGTATGGGTTGGGTGTTTCTTGAAGCATAAGTGCTCCACGGCTGCCAGGGTTCCCTTGGGAATCCCCTTCCTTCGCAAATGCCCTTGAGCTTCGCGAAGGGCATCCCTCTCGGAAGAGGGGCTCAAAACGAGACAAAGCAAATGAGTCTCACGAAGTAGAAATAACTCGCGGAGCTAATGATTCCCTGGGCAAAGAGTGCTTCGTGATTCATGAGAGGAGAAGCCGAAAGGTCGGATTGTCCGTCCTCGGGACTCAGGGGGAGTCTAGTATTTATAGGGAAGGGGCGCCGTGAAGCAGAACTCGCGCGCTGCCTCAGGTGCTTCATGGCGCGCTCGCGAACGTCAACGGCGTCCGCGAAGAGTTACCGCCTCTGGAGCTTCGCGGCGGGCTCGCGAACGTCAAATGCGTTCACGGAGAATTACTGCCTCTGGAGCTTCGAGGCGGGATCGCGAACGTCAAATGCGTTCGTGGAGACTTACCACCTCTGGAGCTTCGCGGTGGGCTCGCGAATGTCAAATGCGTTCGCAGAGAATTACTTCCTCTGGAGCTTCGTGAGACCGCGCTGCCTGGGGTGCTTCGCGGCGGTTCTTCGCGTTGGTGCTTCGCGAGGCAGCGTGCCAGCCTTCTTTTTCGTCCCTCCCTTTCGGGCCATATTTTGGCGCCAACAAATGCCCCCCCCCCTCAGACTTGGAGCCGCGGAGGGTGAAGGATCGAAGTCTGAGGGAGAATCACCAAAATTGTCGGTGGTTCGCAATGAAGCCCCGCGAAGGGGGCCCGCGGTGCTGACCGGGGCCACAGATCCAGATGCGCGGCAATGCTCCGTGCGGGTGAGGCACGCCGCGATGCTCCGGGGTCGCCGCCTATAAATAGGGGGTCGACCTCTTTTGTCTTCACGTGACTTCCTTGTCTTTTTGTGCTCTCGACTTCGCGAAGCTCCGCGTACTCCGCGACAGCCCTCCGCGAAGTGAGCTTCGCGGCGAACCGCGGGTCTCTGACTCCGCGACCGCGCCAAGAGAACTTCTTCTTGTCGGCCTCATCCAGACTTCACGGATTGGTCTCGCGATCGATCTTCATGATTCGGCTTCACGGTTCAGCTTCGCGGTCTAGCTTCACGATCCAGCTGAAAAAAAAATCTTTTCTGAGGGCCGGAATCGAAATGGCCCATCCAGAGGCTGTACTGGGGGTGCTTGCAGATGCTGCTCGTCGGGATGAGATGGCCAACTGTCCAGGCCTGGGGGAGATGGTCCGAAGCCACTCGGACCACACTTCTTTCACAGATCGGCTATCAGAGGGTCAGAAGGATTATCCGCAGTGTAAGAAACTGCCATTGTACGGCTTCGGGCTGAGGGATGACGTCTTCATCCCTGAGGCGAGTAGGGAAGAACCAGCTTGCTGGTTCAGGAGCACACCATGCCAGAACCAATGGTTCAGGGCGGCCGATGGTCATGTGCGGGAGGACTTCACACCCGTCACCACTGACTGTCTCTACAACCATGTGAACGATATTGACGAGAAGCCACTACAACTGGAGACGTCCCCTCCTCTCTACCGCACCATGTTGAAGGCGGCATTGCAGGATTCGAAGAAGGGATGGTCCGATGAGTGGGACTTGTGCCAAGGCGGCAACTTTACTGATGACTGGGCCTGGGCCTACTAGGTAGACGCCTCATGCCAGGAGTTTGGGGCCAAGCTAAGGAGAGTGGGGTTGTATGAGGCGGCATGGGCCTCCCAATTACACATTTACCAACCAAAGCAACTGATGCCGGAACTGCTGAGCAGATGGTCTTCTAGGACCAATACCTTTCACATGCATCATGGGGAGGTGGGTATTAGCATGTAGGATGTCCACCAAATTACTGGGGTCCCGATCATGGGGGCCAGGTATGACGAGTTCCTCCCTGTCATCAGCGTGTGGGAGGATACAGAGCAAATGCCGCGACTAGTGTTAGTACTGATGGCACTTGTCCCTGGAGAGGACAAGGAGGCAATAAGGGATGTCCACTTTAGGAGATGGTTCAAATGCTTCCTGAATTTCCCAGAGAATCGGGAGTTCCCTCCGAGGCCTCGAACTTGCCCAAGGGCGGCCCAACGGGGCATGGGGCACTCGTATTGGCGGGTCTTGGAGGACATCCAATGGAATACTTGGGGTGTCAGTGTCATCACTGAACAACAGCCGATAGTCAGGCTGGCAGAGTTCATCGCGGCTCTCATCTATGGTTGGATCCTACCGGTGAGGGATACAAGCATGGCGGTACGGCCCAGCTTGTTTATTAGGGCATTGATGTTGGCCATGGGGCAGCGTATCAATCTGGGGATCCCGATGCTCACCAAACTGTATAGAATGTTGCGGCACATTAGCGAGGGCAAGAAGCCGCCGAGGATATGCGGTCCCTTCCACCTCCTGTATGGGTGGATTGCAGCGCATATCATGGGGATTTATGAGTATCCAAACCCCATTTCTCCATCGGGATCGAACTTCCGCCCCTCCATCCTGAACGCGGTCGGGAGCTTCCTGTTCAAACTAGCTGTTCCGATGGTGCTGAATCGAGTGTGGAGAGCAGATGAGTTTAATTTCCACCCCTTCCCATTGCCGATGGGGATACTTAATGATGACAGGTGGGGAACGAAAGAACAACGGGCTTACCTCCTGGCCTTTCGAGGTGGAGTTTTGGTGGCACGGATAGATCGTGATCCAATCTGTGAACCGTACACCCCACATCGGTTTGCGAGGCAGTTCCGGTGCCTCTAACGGCTGACCCCGCAGGTCTACTGGAAGGTGCGTCACGAGGAGCACCCGTGTGTGATGAGACAGTTGTGGCTCATGTTCACACGGGAAGATGGGAAGTTGCGGATTGCATTGCCTCCATCCACCGCCGCTTTCGGATTGGTGAGGGAGTATGCCACTAGTTGGGAGCCAGCTTACCTAGGGGAGATTCTGAAGCAACCAACTATTCGGGTCGGTGACAGTGGGCCTCCTCGATCTCGAGGTCGGGGTCGGAGGGCAGCTAGGGCCGCTCGCGGTAGCGGGGCTGCCATGGCGGCGAGACCCACACCGGCTGAGGGTATGGCAGTAGTGGTGGATCCAATGATTCCGGAAGAGCAGGGCCATCCTGAGGGGTAGCCACCGAGGGGATTTCGTAGGATATCTACTCAGGCTCCGGGGAAGCAACTGCGTCATATCGACATGGCAGAGGATGTCATCTTCCCGGAATCTTGGGACATTTGGGATGTCAACCGGCAATTCCTCATCCCACCCGAGATATGGGCCCACCTGAATCGCCTCGGGATGGAATTACCATGCATAGGCCCAGTTCGGGCTAGATTCATGGCATCTCTGGCGGAGGGAAAATAGTACCCGGACGAGCTGGAGGATTACGTCCACTCCAGTGGTGTCCCTCGCCCAATGACAGACCGGGTGAGGGTACTATTGAATCAAACGCCCCCCCCCCCCCCCACAGTTATTGGCTGCCGATCTGAGGGATCGCTTCCCCCAGCCGGAAGAATCAGAGGACTCCTCTCGGGAGGATGAGGCTGGAGGAGGGAGCTCGTTAGAGGAGGGTGAGGTCAGAGACCGAGGCTCAAATTCCGATGAATTTGCAGAGGATCTCGAGGTAGCATTCTGAACTTCTAAACCCTATAATCTGTCCTTGGGTTGCTATGAACTTCTCACCGATGTTTGAGCCATGTAGGAGTAACTTGTTCGCCGGCCTCGTTCCCGCCCCTCGGCAGGTGATGATGCAGGACCTTCGGAACCCGTGCCTATGGCTGCGTCCAGTTTTGCGTCTGGTGGGACCAGAGCACCCGTGGAGGCTCTCCCGGAATCTGAGGGCCTCGCCTCGGGGTCCCGTCAGTACCGGCTCAAGAGCAGCGCTAGGAGGTCGATCTCTGTAAGTCTCCTCTATCGGTTCCCCTGTCTTCATATGTAGACCATGCCTGCCAACTAACATTTATGTCCCTCTGTGTCGCGCAGTTCTCTGACTGGCGTGGGCTGCTGTGGCAAGACTGGTTGGGATGTTTGGTGGCATCCCTCCTAGGGGAATTCCAGTGATGGTGGTGATTTTCCCCCCATCTCCTCAATTTGCGACGCACACCATCACTGGCGGGACCACCAGCAGGGCCGTACCTGAAGTCATTGAGGTGGACTTAGAGGAAGAGGATCAATCAGTCGGTCCCAGTCTTGTCACGCCTGCTTCGGTGCCAGGTGTCATACTGGATTCAACACCAGATGTTGATCCTGCCGAGGATTTTTTGCGGGCGTATCCCGCGTACAAGCCTGCCAATCACGCAGAATGGGAGGAAACGGCCTCCGACATGGAACACAGCAGCATAGCCCGCCGCCGGTCATGGAAGTTGATCACGTGCTTTATCAAGGACACCCCCCAAGCGCAATGGAAAGCCGAAATGGATAGACTCCGCTCACGGTTGCGCGAACTGTGTGCTGGGGGAGTGGATTCCCAACGTCCTTACGCACTCATCCGAGATCATATGGCTGAGAAGATCCGGGAGCATGATCGTGGGATTAGCGTGGGCTGGCAGCGGAGGAAGGCGACCAGCATCAAGAAGCTCCAGGAGGCTAAAGGTGAGGTCCAACAGATGCAGACCCGGGCAGATGAGCTTTCAGCCTCTCTTGATGCACAATCTGAGATGGTCTCATTGTTGAAGGACCATCTGGCAGAGGCAGAAGATCATATGAGGCAGACCTCTGGAAGATGGATTCTGTTCAAGCTGACATGGAGAGGGCCAAAGCCAGGACTGACGAACTGCGCCCTGCCGCTGCTGAGGAGGAGCGGGAGCTAAGAAAGTGGCAGCAAGCCTTGGATGCCACAAGCCAACGGGTGGCAGAGCTACAACACTCTTTTGACGGGGTCAACCTGCCCATGGGGGGGGGGGGGGTCGACCCCCGGGTATTTTAACAAACCCAAAAACCCTTTATTAGTGCTTTTGTGCTTCAAATTTTTTTCCTTTCATTGTTTTTAATGTCGTAGCGCGCACGATTTCCACTGTTTGAATTGCCTTTTTACATCCCTACAATGTTTGCGGGATGTTTGGCGACAATTCCCCAGGCCCACATGGGTCAAGCCCGGTGTGAGAAATAGGAGATAGTTTCCCTCTCGTCCCACCTAACATAGGAGTGGGGATCAGGCTCTGGACATCCGATATTCAGATTACCAGTCCGGATTTCTGAAAGACGGGAGAGGCTTGATCGGAGAAGGAACTTTCAGGATAGCCGAATTACCGTTTCTTCAGCGTGCTCTTATGCACGAATGGGGCAACGCCAGGGGCACTGAAATCGGTCCAAACAGATGAAAATGGAATGTGTGAATCATGATACCCAAGATTCGGAACACTGTGGGGATGGCGTGACATTAAGGGACAACCGTTAACCTTGGAGGATAAATGGTATCCTTATTGTGTTAGCCTGTAATGGGGACAACAAATGAGCGTCGACCGCTGACCATGTTCGAAACACGGGACCATGTCACAAATTTCATCGATCAATCCTTTGGGACGTTGGCCCAGGGCAGTTGGCGGACCATAGGTCAGACATCCATACTGTTAGGGGGTCCTTCCAGACATGACCGGTCTTCCGGAACGTTGGCCCAGGACGGTAGGTGAGCCGATGTGGCATGAGACCAGGCCGTTAGGGGGTCCCGTGAGACATGAAAGGGGACGAGGGTCCAAATAAGGGGTACGCAAAGCATGGAATATGGAGTGATGGTTTGTCCGAACAGAATCCAACACTTAGGTAGTCACACCACTGTGGTGGGAGTACACCATATGGGCGCATTGGTTTGATCATGGATCATTCCTTCTTTTAGAAAAGGCCTCTCTGACGAGGGGATCTGTCACTTCCCAATGGGATCTTGGGGCATCCTGAACTTGTTCAGGGTAGAACCGCAGTTTAGTGTCATGCGTCGAGGACACATGGACTCTTGTAGTTTAACTTCATACGATAGGACGTGGAATAAAAGGGAAGATCCCAGGGAGCGTGTGGCGCGATAGATATGAAACCGATGTGAATGAGGACTTGGAGTTCAAATCATACTACATACCCCCAGAGGAAACTTTTCAGATCGAGGGACCAAGAGTGAGGATTGGGCTGGGCCCGAAGCAGAGTGGTCGGGCATTCCTACGTACCCCATGAGGATGGGAATCAAGACATATGTAGTTCTGGAAGTGCAGTTTAACGTCATGTGGGACGACGAGAAGCCTGGCCGTGTTTGTACAGATCCTGCCAAAACTACTAAGCCCACATGACTCGTGCTCGGTGTGGGAAACAAGCAGTAGTGGTGGGAATTTCCAGACACGGAAAGGGGAAGGTTAGGGAAAAGGGACACTTGGTTAATATCGGCCCAATGATGCTAACATGATCATTTAGTGCACCTAGATGCGCGAAGAGAAAGAGCCGAGTATGATGGAATTCCACTTGAACCTGAGGAAGTGGAAATGTGTGAATCATGGCGCACGAGATTCAGATCATGATGGTAGCGGCGTGACGATGGAGGATAACTGCTGACCGTGTTCGCAACACAGCATCCTGTCGCGTTATCCTAGAATGGGGAAAGACAAACGAGGGTTGACCGTTGACCATGTTCGAAACACGGGACCATGTCACAAATTTTGTCAAATATTTGTAGGGACGTTGGCCCGAAACGATTGGAGGGCCCTTAGGTCCAGCATTCATGGAGAGCCCTTAAGCCTAGTATCCATGTCGTACGAGGGTCCTTTTGGATGTGGAGTAGTATGAGGATCCAAATAGTGAGTTCACGAAGCTTGGTCAAGGGACGAGGGGATTGTCCGTATGAAAATCCCACACTTCGGGCTCTTTTTCGAAACACATCTGAATACGATAATGAGACGTATTAGAGAGAGGGAGTAGATTCCTTTCCCATGGGGATATCTTAGTTTAGGGTCGTAGAATTCGGACCATGGATGGGTAAGGGGAGCAGGGGATACATGGCAAGGCGGTTACAAAACCCAACATGAATGAGGATCTAAGCCATACTTACCATGCATTCTCTGGGGAAATGCTCGAGTCGAGGGACCAAACACGAAGGTTAGGTTGGGCCCGCGGGGAAGTTCCCAGGCGATCTTACGTATCTCATAAGGATGAGAATCAAGCCATACGTAGTTCTAAAGGGTGGCGTGGTAAGGTACCAGTGCCAGGGGAAAAGCGGAGTGCAGTCATGGCCCTTGCACTAAAAGAACCGGAATTTGATAAGTCTTGTTTGTTCTTTAAGGTGAATGGTTTTTTTGTGAAGCGACATGCCTAGAGTAGTAGGCCGTGGTGTTGCCACAAGGATCAATCTGTAATGGGAGTTGACAAATGGCATGGCACGTGACTAATACCCAACGTAATGTCCTCTACAACAAGGTCACCACAATGGAGTGCCGTTTTTCGTCGTGCGGCCAGGAAGATAATGTCACAGTTTAGGGTCATATGATAGGACCATGCATGCATTTTATCTTCATGCAACACAGACATAGCAGAGACGATGCTAGGCGGGTAATGTGCACAGTGTTATAAAACCCAATTGATGGAGACATGATCCCACATCAAATTGTACGCTATTCGGAGAGGGAGACCTTAGGCCGAGGGGCCTATATAAAGGTAAGGGGTGAAATAGGAGGGGAAACTGGCTCCCTAAAAGGGCTGTACCCAAACACAGGGCGTCTGGGCGGTCCTACGTATCCCATGAAGATGGGAATCAAGCCACACGTAGTATCTAAGGGGTTCCTTTTAATGTCATTTCGGACAAGGAATATGAGGGAAGAACGGGGGTGTGCGTGGTGCAGCCATTGCAAACCCGACGTGAATGAGGACATAATCCCTCACTACGCCACGCGGTCCCGTAATCGGGGTCCTGAAGGCAGGACCAGAGAGGTGAATTTGCTGAACTCAAGCTGGACCCAAAGACAAGGGGTCTGGGAATTCCTATGTATCCTATCAAGATAGGAATCAAGCTGAACGTAGTTCCAGATGATAATCTTAGTTTATGGTCTTAGATCTCGGACTGTGAATAGTGACAACTTCCAGAGTAAGCACAGATGTCAACCCGATTCCTAAGCCCACGTGAGTTAAACTCGTTGTGGGAAACAAGGGGGGTATCCTCGTCGCAATACTTGGGGCGAGTCAAACGGGAGTTGGTAGAGAGCCCTTAAGGACACCTTCGACATGGATTGTTCCCCCAACACGCAGATGTGCACGGAGTAAAAGTACCAAAAGTTCCGAGACTCCACTTGGACATGGTGAAGTGATGATGGGCGTGAATTGTGCACCCGACATTTTGGGCCTAATGGGTTGGCATGGAGAGAGAGGAAAACTGTTAACCATTGTGGAAACACAGCGTCCATATCGCATTAGCCTGAGGTGGGAACAACAAACAAGCATCAACCGCTGACCATATTCGCAACGCGGGATTTTATCGATTTGTTGCCCGAAACCCTCAGGGGCGTTGGCCCGTAACGGTAGGAGAGCCCTTGGGCCTAGTGTCTAGGACATTCTTGGGGGTCCCTCCGGGTGTGAAAGATGATGGAAGCCCTGATGTAGGGATACACAAAGCCTGGAGAGAGGGTGTGGATGTGTCCGAGTAAAGCATGGCATTCTGGGTAATAAACCAGAGTACTCCCAGGCACATCGGTGAACTGCCGAAAAGGGATCGACGAAACAGCTCAGTAGGGAGAGGTACATCGCGTGATCATTACGAGACCGATGCAAATGAGGACATAATCCCACACCACACCATATAATCCCCTCATGGAGGAAGGGTAGGCCAATGGGCCAAGATGGGATGAAGATTCCCGAGGGATGGGGCTGGACCCGAATCCTAGACATTCAGGTGGTCCTACGTATCCCATGAGGATGGGAATCAAGCCACATGTAGTTATCCAAATGTAGTTTAACGTCATACAGGACGAAGAGGGGAGTAATATACCCCTAAACAAGGGAGGTGTACGGTATGGCGAAGAAGCCGATGTGAATGAGGACATAGTCCTACATCACACCATACAATCCTATAAGAGAAGACTTGGGCCGTGGCCCGGAAAGGCCAAGGGGCCTGATGGTTAGGCATTGGTCAGGAAGGCCTGACCTGCTTGTAGTTTAATGTCTTGCAATGAGGATGAGGGTCAGGGACATGAGAAGGCCAAGGGGCCTGAGGCTGGGCCTTGTAAAGGGAGGGCGTACAGCATGGTACATGATCCCGACGTGAATGAGGACGTAGTCATACACCACACCGTACACCCCGAGTAAGAGATTGGGTGGAGGGGCCCAGGAAGGCCAAGGGGCCTAAGGTCAGGCATCAGTCAGGAAGGCCTGACGGGTCTGCAGTTTAGCGTCTTACATGAGTATGGGGGTCGGGGACCCGAGAAGGCCAAGGGGCCTGAGGCCGGGTCTCGTAAGGGAAGGCATACAACATGGTACATGATCCCGACATGAATGAGGACATAGTCCTACATCACACCGTACACCCTGGGTAGGAGGGGACCTGGGCCGGGGGGACCGAGAATGCCAAGGGGCCTAAGGTCAGGCATCAGTCAGGAAGGCCTGACTGGTTTGCAGTTTAACGTCTTACATGAGGACGGGGGTCGGGGACCCGAGAAGGCCAAGGGGCCTGAGGCTGGGCCTCATAAGAGGAAGGCGTACAGCATGGTACATGATCCCGACATGAATGAGGACGTAGTCCTACACCACACCGTACACCCCTATGGGGAATCAAGGTCGTGGGCCCGATTACTAGCACCACCCGGGGGGAAGTTTGTCACTTCGGGATGGGGAAAAACAAATCACTGCACTCGATGTCTGGGACATCTCGAGGTGGACCCGAAGATCCAGGACACTGTTGACCATGTTCGAAACACAGGGTTCCTATGGGGACCCGATATGGGAGCAAAAAATGAGCGTCGACCGCTAACCAAATTCGCAACGCGGGACTTGTATCGGCTTGTTGCTTGAAACCCCTCGGGGGCGCTGGCCCGTATCGGTAGGAGAGCCCTTGGGTGTAGTATCCAGGCCGTTCTTAGGGGTCCCTCCGGGTGTGCAAAAATAATGGAATCCTAGTCAAAGAGTGGGTGAAGCATAGCTGTATCCATCCATGAAATAGGTAAACATCTCTAGGGGGGATGTGCAGTCGGGTCGAGACTTGCTCGATGTGAGTTGGGGCAAAAGTGTGCACCCTGCCATGTCTTGACCCGAGGGGAAGATTTTGGCTTTTGGGATGGGCCAAAGGACAAAATGCCCGGGCATTCCTACGTATCCCATTAGGATGGGAATCAAGCCATCCTTAGTTCTTGAAGGCCATGTAGTTTAGCGTCATGCGGTGAGGACGTGGGGGGAATAAAAGAACAGGAGTGGGAACATGGTGAGACCCTTACAATACTTGAGTGAGCGAGGTTGTATGAGCAGGGCTAAGAAATCCTACTCCCTGGCTATAAAAAGATCCTCCAAGGAAACTATTCCTAGGGGGGATAGTGGAAGAGAAAAGCTTGGGGCTGGTCTCAAGATGAGGTGTTTGAGTGTTCCTACGTATCCCATCAAAATGGGAATCAATCCACACATAGTTCTTGAAATGCAGTTTAACGTCATGCAGGACGAGGAGCATCTCATTTGGGGATATGTAAGTTACGGCAAGTAATCCGACATGAATAAGGACGTAATCCCATACTATACCATACAATCCCACAAGAGGGTAAGTCGGGGAAAAAACCAAGGGGCCTGGGGCCAGACCGCGGTCAGGGAGACCTGACCAGCTTTTGGTTTAACGTCTCGTGGTGAAGAAGGGGGGCCAGGGGCCCGAGGAGGCCAAGGGCCCTGAGGCTGAGCTCCAGTCAGGAAGGCCTGATTGGCTTGCAGTTTAATGTCTTACAGTAAGGACAGGGGGTGATCTTAGTTTAAAGTCATAGAGCTCGGAATATTTTGTAGTTTATTGTCTTGCAGGACGAAGATGCAGTTTAAGGTCGTGCAGGACTTTACAGTTTAGGGTCATGTTGGACCATAATGTGCAGTTTAAGGTCATGCGGGACCGTTTCACAGTTTATCGTCTTGCAGGACGAAGATGCATTTTAAGGTCGTGCAGGACCAACTTGTAGTTTAGGGTCATGCATGACCCTTTTGCCCTAGGCAAAGTATCACTTAAGGAACTTGGTATTGGTGGGAGGGGTTATACGCTCTCCATCTGTGGTCACCAAGGAGTATGCTCCATTGGGGTAAACCTTATGGATGATATAAGGCCCTTCCCATTTGGGTTCTAATTTGGGCGGTTTCCTACCGGGAATCATTGGCACTCGAAGGGCCAGTACCAGGTCGCCCTGTAGGAAAGAGCGGAGATGAACCTTCTTGTTGAAGGCCCCCGCTATCTTATCCTGATGCCTTTCCAGATTGTGCATGGCACAAACCCGGTTCTCGTCCAGTGCTTCCAATTCAGCTAGACAGTTCTCAGCTACCTCATCTGATGTCTGGTGATCATAAACTATAGTGTGTAACGATGGCCGCTGGATCTCAATGGGTAGGATGGCCTCAGCTCCATACACCAGGGAATATGGGTTCACTTGGTTAGAGTTGCGAGTCATCGTCCGGTAAGCCCAGAGGGCGTTGGGGAGCTTGTCCGGCCAACTTTTCTTGTTCTGACCAACCATCTACTGCAGAATGTTAGAGATGGTTTTGTTGAATGCCTAGATCTGTCAATTTTTCTGCGTGTAGTAGCGGGAGGTATGATTCAACCGGATATCGTACTTGGCGTACAATTTATTCAGTTCAGCCTCTCGGAAGTTGGTGCCTTTATCGTTGAGGACGGCGTGAGGGACCCCAAACCGGTGGATAATGTTGGAGCTCACAAAGTCAACGACGGAATGGGCCTTGACATCTTTGAGCGGAACTGCCTCTGCCCATTTGGAGAAGAAATCTATAGCAGTCAGGATGAACCTACACTGGTGGGCTGTTGTTAGTGGATATGGTCCCACTACATCAAGTCCCCATACCGCAAATGGCCAAGAGTACTTCGTGGGGTAGAGGGGCTCTGGTGGCCGATGCAGGAAGTTGGAGTGAACTTGGCACGCGTGGCATCTCTTGGCATATCCAATACAATCGTGGATCATAGAGGGCCAGAAGTACCCCAACCTACGGATTTGATGGGATAGCTTCGGCCCAGCTTGATTGGCGCCACAGGAACCGGCGTGAACCTCTTGCACAACTTTAGGTATCTCTACTCCTTGGATTCAACAGAGGAGGACACCATCGAAACTCTGCTTATAGAGGATCTGTTCAAGACTGGGGCCACTATGGAGGGTAAATTGTACCGTGCGGTGTCGGATTCGCTCGCGCTCGGCCCGGTCATCCGGGAGGCGACCATTTTGGAGATACTCAAAAAAAGGTTCCCTCCAGTTGGGAGTGGCTTCAACCACTGTGTCTGATGAACCCGGGACCCATGACGTGGAGGGTCCGGCGGTGAGATGACCTACCCGCAGGCCATCATTGTCCTCTTGGGTGACGGGGGCGATGACTCTCTGGTGTGCCACAAGTATGATTAAATCATCTTGCTCGGGTTCTGCGAGCGATGCGGCCAAGCCAGCCAAGGCGTCTGCATGACCGTTCTACGACCGTGGGACATGGGTAACCTCTGGTCGAGAAGAGAACTGGGCCATTAGGCGGAGGGTGTACTCCAGCAATGGTACAAGCTCCGGCTTCCTGACGAAGTAGTCTCTATTAACCTGTTTGATTACCATCTCGGAATCTCCCTTCACATGTAGATGGGACACATAGATCTCAAGGGCCAACTTGAGGCCGGTGATGAGAGCATGGTACTCTGCCTCGTTGTTCGTACAACCTTCTGACAACAGGAACGAGTATGGCAGGACGGCCTGCACTAGGGTAATGAAGACAATACCCAGGCCCACTCTGTTGAGCTTGGGATCGTTGAGCCTCCTACCGGTGGGGCTCCAGGAGGCATCGTCGAAATACATTTGCCAACACGAGACAACATGATCGACTGAGAGGATCATCTCATCAGGAAAATCCAGTTCCATGGATTGATCTGCGGAGGATGGATGGGCAGCTAAAAAGTCTGCCAACGCCTGTCCCTTAATGGCCATCTGAGGTACAAACCTGATATAAAACTGCTAGAGAATCACTACCTACCGTGCTAGTCGGCCGGTCAGCATGGGGCAGTTCAGGATGTACTTCAGTGGGTCTACCCGGGAGACCAATTGCACCTCATGGTGCTGCAGGTAATGTCGCAACTTCTGCACGGCGAATACGAGCGCAAGGAAGCTCTTTTTGATGGGGGAGTATCTGACCTCCGTATCGAGAAGCATGCGGCTGAGATAGTAGAGACTGTTCTCAGCACCCTCATTATTCTTCTGGCCGAGCATCACACCGAGGGATCTCTCCAAGGCGGTCACATAAAGGACCAGCTGCTTTCTGGAGACCGGTGGCATCAAGACCGGAGGTTGGAGCAGATACTGCTCGATTTCCTCGAAGGCGGTCCGACACTCCTCATCCCATTCGTAGGCGGCGCACTTCTTCATGAGCTGGGAAAAGGGCATACACTTGCCGGCTAGATTCGCGATGAATCGGCGTATATAGGCTATGTGGCCTTAAAGGCCTCGAAGCTCACGAATGTTGCTCGGGGGAGGCATTTGGCTGATGGCCTTGATCTTCTCCAGGTCGATCTTGATACATCGGTATCTGACAACAAATCCCAGAAACTTCCCAGAGGTGACCCCAAAAGAACACTTCAACGGGTTCATCATTAGGTGACGGTAATGGAGGAAACCGAACACTTTCTCTAGGTCTTTGAGATGGTCCTGGCGCTGACATGATTTTACTACGAGGTCATCCATGTAGCATTCCACCAATGTCCCGAGGATCGGTTTGAATATGCGATGCATGGCCCTCTGATAAGTGGCACCTGCATTCTTCATACCGAATGGCATAACCTAGTAGGAAAAGGTACCTTGGGGAGCCCTGAAGGCAGTGGACTCCTTGTCTTCAGGGGCCATCCGGATCTGGTTGTACCTGGAATATCCATCCATGAAAGAGAGGGCTTGGAACCCGGCCGTGGTGCAATCAATAACTTCGTCACCGGGAGTGGGAAGTCATCCTTTGGGTAGTGGCGATTAAGATCGCAGAAGTCGATGCAGACTCTGATCTTCCCATTCTTCTTCCTGACTGGAACAATGTTGGCAAGCCACTTGGGGCACTAGACTTCCTTAATGAAGTTGTCTTTGATAATCTTGTCAACTTCGGCCTCAAACATAGCACCATGAGAAGGGTGCATTTTCCTGGGGGGCTTCTTAAACCCACGGTGTTTTTTCGGGAGGCCCAGACGGTGAACGACTACTTGGGGATCTAGTCCTGGCATCTCGTTGTAACTCCAGGAAAACACGTCACGGTGTAGTTTGAGGAAGTCTACATACTACTACCACTCCTCGAGGGACATGGCTGCACTGATCAATGTGGGTCTCGAATCTGCCTCGCTACCAAGGTTCACCTATACCAGTTCATCAACCGTGGTAGAGACGCCTTCTTCAAAGGCAGGGGGAGCATCCTCCAGGTCTTCCTCCCCACCCGTGGGGGGATTTCGCGCAACGGAAGATACTTCTGGAATATCAAAATCTGAGGGGCGGCTGGTACCGGCTCGGGCAGCAGCGGTCATCATATCAGGAGAGTCACTTGTCATTGAGACCATAGTAATGAAGGCAGTCGACCCTATCCCATCTGCCCTTCGGCCTAAGGGGCCCTGTTTGATGATATCAAAGCAGTGGTGACGTGTCGACTTGATTCGGTTAATTCCAGCCCAGTGGAAGAGACACGTATGGCGCACCGCCGTTGTCATAAGCTTGACGTCCCGGTACCTTACAGGGGTAGGAGGTTCCGGGATCACCTGAGCCTGGTTGATGTATGAGTACGAGGTGATTTTCCGCTGTCGCTTGGACACATGAACATGCCTTCCTTGCGTACTCTAAATAAGAAAACATTGCCCCATGTCGGGGGTCGTGGCCTCCAACCAGTGGATCGGGAGGACGTAGGCGTCATCCATGCTTTCCCAGGGATCACTTGTGACCGGGGCGGGTTCATCCTCAATTATTATGATCTGTTTATCCTTACTTTTGTAATAACCCGCATCCAGATAGCGGGCCTCACAAGAAGCGATAGGGGACGCATCTCTTTGGATCACGCGTACTCGACTGTTGAGTGAGTACTTGAGGCACTGGTGACACGATGAAGGGACCGCGGCATGCAGATGGAGCCATGGCCTACCCATCAACGCGTTGTAGGCGGTGTCCTGAGAGACGACCATGAACTCGGTGCTGGCAATTAAGCCACTGAACTGAGTCTTCAGGCGGATCTTGCCGACTGGGGTTTGCTCGGTCCTGTCGTACCCCTGGATTCTGAGGTCAGAGGGAGTTAAATCACCTTCAGACAGACCTAGCTTTCGCAACGTCCGGGTCGGAATTAGATTGATTCCGGAAACTATGTCAACGAGGCAGTGGCGGACTTCCACGCCATTGAAGTGGCCAGTGATGTACAGTGGGCGAATGTGCCCCTGTATAGGAGGGTCCTCGTCTTCACCGGAGAACGAGATAACTGCCTGACATTCGGTGTTTTCAATCGTCTCGGTATGGAAGGCTTCTGCAGCTGCTACCTCCGTCTCAAAATGGAGGGGGCTCCTTAGGGCCTCGGCAAGTGCCTCGCGCATTTCAGATGACAGGCGAAGGGCCTCAAGGATGGAGAGACTTGCCGGAATATCGGCCAGGTGCTTCAGGACATCATACTTTCGTGCCAAATGCGAACCTCTGCTTACAGGAGGTCGTTCGGCACTTGGAGGCATAGAGGGTCCTGCCGGTTGAACCGGCAATCGGCTAGTACTGGGTACATCTTGCGGCCTACTAGTTGAAGCCTGGACAGTAGTCGCCGGACTAGGATTGGACAGCGAAGGCTGGCCTGTAGCTGGGCAAGACTGACTATGATGTGAAAGAGGCATCTCTCCCTGATCTAGTAGCACAAACGGCGGTGGAGGTGGAGCTGAGGGCGTTAGATGGGGTTTTGCGTGCTGAGATCTATGCTGAGCCTGCTTCCTGGTCTCAGTAGCATGCACGACTTGACTGAAAGTGCTTGCTGACGTACCTCGGTGACCAGCGTGGTTGCGATTCTGCTGACGTTGACGTCGGCTGGAAACGTTGGGGAGGTTCACCTGGCATTCCCCCTCGTCGGGGGTCATATAGGGCTTTACTAGCTCCACAGTGTTAACCGAAGCCTACCCCTAGCTGTCGCTCGAGGATTCATCCTCTGCTGGGTGGATTCTGGGAGGAATCCCCATTTCAGGGGGCATAAAGTCGCCGAGAGTGCGGGATGACGACGACACTGGCGGTGCGCGTTGCTTCTTCTTGCGTCGCCGCTGCTTGCCCTTTTGGGAAGAGGTCGACTGTGAAGACGATGCGGAGCCACCGGCTACTTCTTCTGAAGGTTCTGACTGCTTCAGGCATGCCCGAATGATACCATGGGCACGGATGACGGTTTTTCGAGCCATCCAGTCATCGTATTTCCGGGATCTGCGGCTGGGGACCTGCTGCCACTCGCCTTCGCTGTCGCTGCCGATCTCTGATCCTACAAAAAAACCCGCCACTTATGCTGGTGTCGGGCCCAACTTGACTATGTTGTTGTTGACCTGGTCTTGAAGCCAGTTTTTAAACATATAGAATTTCTTGAGGGTGTTCCCCAGAATTTGATGATAAGGGAAGTAGTTGGGGTGGTCGGTGAGATTCGCCTCTGCCGGCCTTCTGCACTCTGGTAGGCGCACAATCCCTTGCTCTAGAGCGCTTCGGAAGTATCCAGGGACCTGATTTTCGTTGAACGAATAAGTCTGGTGCCTTTTTTCTGGATAGGGGGCCCTGGGGGCCTGGCCCTAATGAGGGGCCGGAAAGTCCTGTCGAGGAGGCGGCGCCTGATTGTCTCGCCTAGGTGGCGGTGGCGCATTGCGCGGGGGAACCTGTCGGTTCTGAGGTGGTCGCTGCTGGGCAGGAGCCTGTGCTTGAGGTGGAGGACCTCTGTGGGGTTGCGGGGATGGTGCCACCGGCAGTAACTCCAGCTGCCTCGGGGCTTCTATTTGGGCCACCACGGCGGGTTCAGCCCTTGCGGTCCTCCTGGATGGGATCATAGGGGGTAACAAATGTGCCTGACTAGCCTGTTGTAGGGCTTCCTCAAGGCACTGAGCCTTATCTGAGAAATATCAAAACCCTCCAGGGTAGTTCTGGGTAATCAGGGAGGGTACCAGCTCTGTCTTGATGTTCCCCACACACATTGTTAGTAATTTCTCATGAGTCAGTGGCATATCGAGAGAATACGTAAGTCCCTTCCACCGGGTGATTAAATCTGTGACTCGCTCATCAGGACTTTGCTTGCACTTGAAGAGGTCCACAATGCTGGTCTTCCATGTGGTGGAGCTGAACTAGTATAAGAACTGCCGTCGAAGATCCTCCCAACCGGTCACCGATCCGATAGGGAGCTGGCTGTACCAGATGAATGCCGGACCTTCCAATGTCTGTACAAAATATTAGAGCTTGGCGGCTTCTTGCTGAGCCGGGGTCCCCAGCATGGGGACACACCTTGAAGAAAAATGAGCCAAGTGCTGTGGCGGGTCCCCTGTCCCGTTGAAGGGTGAGAATGTGGGGTTCCCAAAACCCGGAGGTGCAGGCATATCATCCACCCACGCGGGATAAGGCTTTCCATCCGGTGGGACCGCCACCTGCCGTGTTTCCAATGCTTCGAGGCAGGCTGTGAGTGCCGCAATAAGATCATATGGGGGCTCCCTGTCTTGACGGGGATCCCTAACCACAGGTGCATTGTCAGGTTTTTCAACACGGTAGACTGCTTCGGCTGCTCGTGGATCAACTGGCGGAATGACCTGCGGGGCGACTGGGGGAACCCGGGCTGGGTTCCTCATATTGCCCCGTCGCTCAGGGGGGTTTGATGAAACGTATCGCGCCCTCTTGCCATACGTTCGAGATTCTACCCTGTCTGCAGTAGTAGCATGATCAGGGTTTCCCGGAGACATCTCACTGGGGGGAAATTGTTCCTGCCCATGCTGCCCCGTCCTGGGATTACCATAGTCGGGTTGCCGCTCTGCGGCATGCTTAGCCAAGAGTTTGTCAACCAGCCTTTTCTGCTCAGCAAGAAGCTGGATTAATGTGGCCTTCTCGGGATCTTCATCCATTTTCTGCACAGAGGCGGACAAGTTGGAGTGCTTTACAGTTCCGACGTGCTCCTTACCCTTGCCGGAGTTTCGAACGAGTACCAGCGACTCGGTGGGTACGGGGAGGCCTAGCAGGTTCCTCTGCTGATGGGTAACCCTCCCTGATGGGTCCAGCAGTGGAGGTATGCCCTCGGGGGGGAAGTCTCCATCAAGGAGTTCAAGCTCGTCTTCCTTGTCCACAACGTCGGCCATGTGGACCGCGACTCCTCTCGAGGGCATGTCCTCGATGTCACATAATGAATTGGGCTGCCGTCGGATAGGGTCGAAGAGGAGAGAGACATAGTGTCCCCAACCATGGACATGCACATGGGGGGTAGCTTCCCTGACGATCCTGCGGAGTGCTTTAAAACTCTTAACACATTTCTGTTGAAGGGCGCTCTGACGGCCTGGCGACTCGTGGTGCTGGGCCACAAGGAGTGCGGCCGCATCGATCAGGCGGCACTGCTTGCTGATTTCTTCGAAGTGCTCTCGACTCCTGGTGTATTCCACCCGCTCGTAATGGAGGCGGAAGTGTGTCGCTCATAGGGTTCGACAGAAACACCCCACTTCTTCAGGGGTAAGGGACTCTGGTACACGAAAGTTCAGCGCTGCCGTCAGCCAAAACTTCTCTGGGAAGTAATATGCTGCAAGAATACTCCAGAAGATCTTGGGTTCGGACTCAAGGGCATGCCTTGTATTGCCCCACTCATCAACCGGGGGCGGCTGAGGGACCGGTAGCGGTACCGAGGCAGACCTCTGGGATAACAAACTCAGCGGCAGAGAATACGGCGAACGAGCTGACTGGCCACCGAATTCTGGGCCATCCTCCAAAGAGTGAGGTGACCTAGCCACGAAGTCACGGTACGATGGGCTGATAGCCATAGCTTCCGGCATAGGAGTCGCGACTACTGTTGACCGGTCATGTTGTCGCTCCACCGCCATTAGCCCCCAAAATAGCTCTCTGTGATCTCTGGTAGAGGTAGAGGGTGCTTCTGGTGACGATGGAGATGACTGCGCGGTCGAGACCTGCAGAATTCCCAAGATTTCTTCCACTTGGATGTACCTGCAGAGAGAGACGGGAATCTGGTGGACCTCATATTCCGGGAGAATGAGGCTAACACGTCTGCTTCCTTCCCTGGTCCTTGATATGGAGGAGCGGGGAGAAGGTTCCATCGCTGAGTCGCACTCCGCTTCAGAGTTGGAGAAGCGGGCAGGTTTGATCTCCACTCAGGATTTCCCAGGACTATTCTTGTGGCGGCGGCGACCTGCTCTCCTGCCCCGGTGTGGCGCTTCAGGACAGGGTTGATCCCTGTCAGGCAGTCTCGGGGCGGTGCTGGCGCCGTGGCGGAGAGGGCCCCCACTCGAGATAGTCGAGGTGCGAGGGGAACTATGTCAAATGTCTAAGGGTACGTGGGGAGGACCTCCACAAACAACACCCATGTATGCGGAGCCTCTGTTGGAATCGGCAGAAGCATGGGGAGGACCTCCATAGTCGATGCGGGCGGAGTGAGGCTGACGTTCAGTCATCATCTTGCTGGGGTGAGGACCTTCGCTGGTTGCAGAGAGGACGTAGGGAGGGCCCCACGTTAGAGAAGGACCGGATGGATGGTGCCTTCAGATCGGCGGTCAGGGGAAGGAGGATGGACTCCATACCCTGTATAGTGGGTGCGGGAAAGGTTTCCACGCCGAGCGTCACTGCCGCGGGGCAGGTCTTCCTTCGGGATGGGGGTAGCATGAGGCATGCCTCCATGAAGAACTTCGGAGCGGGGAAGGCCTACACTCTGTGGAGTAGTGGTACGGGGAGGACCTCCGTACGAGGTGACATCACCGCGGGTTAGTTCGCGGCGATCACCACTTGGGCCTGCAACCCAGAGAGTCAACCCAGCCTGCCCGTGGGGCGGTTGGGGTCTCGATCCTGGTTGGGTGAAGGAGTGCCCCTGCTCAGTGTATGCGGGGGCTTTATAATGCACGTCGGCAGTGGCTCGGGCCACTGTAGCTGTCGACGTCGACGCGCCTGGGCGAGCGTCCTCAGCCCGAGCCCGTCGCTGATGTCGGGTCAGGCGAGCTGGTGCAGGTGGTGCAGGGGCATGGCCTGCCTGCTCTTCCTGCGGAGCCGGACAACGATGCGGACGCAGCTAGGTGGGAGCTCTCGCCTGGAGCCCTTGGGTCGGGACCCTGAGCGGGCTGAGCTAGACGGCACCCGCCTCTTCGGTGTAAGGCGAGGAGTCATCAAGGCATTCCGGGGACAGGCTCCCGAAACGGTTGAATGTTGGGGTGGGGAGTATGGGCTCCCTGCACGGCATGTTAGGGCGGCGCTGACGGCGGGGCCTGGATGCCTCCAGGTCCAGGCGGGCCATATCCCTAGTTGGGATGACCCCATCCTCCTCGTACCTGCGCACGAGGTTGTTGATCACCCTTCGCTGGATGACCTCTGATGGGGAAAGGGGACGTGGGTGCCCCGTATTCCACGATGTGGCGGCCGTCGTGGCGGTAGTGTCGCCATGTGGGGTGGCTGTAGCGATGTTTCCTCTGCCCCTGCGTAGGCTAGCGAGCAGTGATCGCATCTCTGTAACAGCAAACTGGTTCCTGAGAAACGAGGGGATCAACTCATCAGCACTATGAGGGAAAAGGATTGACAACCAGTGCCACAGCGTCCTTCCATTCTCCACGTTTGTAAGAAGGATCCAGGCCAACACGCTGCAGAACGGAGTGCCCCACGTTCTACTGCCCCGATATCCAGTGAGTTTCACAACAGACCCGCTATTTTCTTGGAGGGACCAGGCGCCGAATATCTGGATCCGGTGACACGTCAATCTACTGGTGTCTCGAATGCTACTAATATCCATATTGAGGAGAAGACCTTCACGTCGGGTTCACCATTTCTGTTTCCGACGCTTTCTTCGGGGGGCGCGCGCATCCGCCTGCGGAGGAGGAGGACGTGCGGCGCTTGTTGCCCCACATTCCCGCTTTCCAAAGGCGGTCGCCATTCGCTCCTTATTCAGGGACGTCTGCTTCATGATCGAAACGGGATGATGGGATGTCTGTTCTTCCTTCTGTGGATTCCTCCTCAGAACTCGTCACCTAGTCTGGGTCTCCCTCATATATTTAATACGTAGTTCGTGGAACTCTTCCTAGTGCCATGTTTCCATGGACGCCTGTTAATTACACTGCTTCTGTCGGGACATCCCAAAGGGTCCAATCAGGGAAGAAACCTTCAGTCGGGGGAGTAGTCACGTTGAGGAATCAGTAGCGTGTCTGGATGCTGGGGAACCTGGCATGTCTGTCTATTATCCCCGGACAGAGGGCTTCTCGAGGGCGTGGAAGCCTGAGGCATCCCACATCGAGCACAGGGAATTATATGTCATAGACACATATATGAGGTTTTCCTCAGCTTCCCGTGTTTAACACAGGGTACGCCGCGAGTTTAACGTCCAGCAGAGATGGATCAACCCAATCAGAGCATTAGCTAGGATAGATCGGATTGAGGGATTCCCCTTGAAGGGATGCCGATACCGGGGCCAGCACATGGGCGGCTGTGAAGAGGAGCGTACCGACATGGTCTCACTGAGATATGACGGTCCGGGCAAGAATCAGGATGGGTGATAGGTGGATGAATGGAGTGGAGGGGCAGTGAAATGGGACCATCGCAGGGGTGACGGTGAAGTTGGGCTTGAGCCTTGAAGAGGCCTCCTACGTATCCTCGTGGCAGGGAATCAATGTCTGCATACTTCGGGATGGTGCCAGTAAACCGACGTGAAGGTGTACCTTGGCCCGATGAATGTCGTCAGCGAACCAACGTGAAGGTGGACCTTGGTCCGATGGACATCGTCAGCGTACCGACGTGAAGGTGGACCTTGGTCCGATGGGCATCGTCAGCGTACCGACGTGAAGGTGGAACTTGGTCCGATGGGCATCGTCAGCATACCGACGTGAAGGTGGACCTTGGTCCGATGGGCATCATCAGCGTACCGACGTGAAGGTGGACCTTGGTCCGATGGGCATCATCAGCGTACCGACGTGAAGGTGGACCTTGGTCCGATGGGAGATGGGCTTGAACCTCGGGGAGGCTTCCTACGTTCCATGCCTTGACCTGGATCAATGACTTCGTAGTTCAAAGGGTTGATGGAATACAGTTTAACATCATGTGGGACGATAGTGAACCCTGTCGTGAATAAACGACGGGCGATGGGTGTCGGTGAACCGACGTAGATGAGGGACCTTGGTCCAATGGGAGATGGGCTTGAACCTGTGGAAGGCTTCCTACGTACCATGCCATGACATGGATCAAAGTCCTCGTAGTTCATATTGTGGAATACAGTTTAACTTCAAGCGGGATGGGGGTGGAACTCGATGTGAATTGGATGACTGGTGGGCTTGAACCTCATGGAGGCTTCCTACGTACCATGCCTTGACATGGATCAAAAATCCTCGTAGGTCGGAAGGGGCTTTGTCGATGAACTGACATGAAGGTGGACCCGGGGGGTTCACTTGTGGTGGGCTTGACCCTCGTGAAGGCTTCCTACGTACCATGCCCTGACAGTGATCAAAATCCTCGTAGTTCGGAATGGATGAGTCACAATGGATTGCCGTCAGACCGGAATGCAGTTTAACGTCATGTTGGATGGGGATGGGACCCGACGTGAAAGTATGATGAGTGGATTGAACCTCAGGGAGGCTTCCTACGTACCATTCCTTGACATGGATCAAATACCTCGTAGTTCAAATGGGTGTGCAGTTTAATGTCATATGGGACAAGGGGGGCATACATGTTAACGTCATGCTGGACGAGGGAGAAACTCGACGTGAATGAACAACCGAGCAATGTGGCTTGAACCTCATGGAGGCTTCTAACATACCATGCCTTGACATGGATCAAAGTCCTCGTAGTTCTCTATGGGTGGGGGTCAGGTTTGGTGCTCACTCCAAGCCCACGTGAGTCATGCTCAGTGTGAGAAACAAGAGGTTGCAAGAACCTGACGATCACGTCGCGAATGATGCGTCCGTGAGAAGCGAAGAGGGGATTACGTGTTAGGCGGCCCATGGTGCTGGGACTTACTGCAGGATGTAGGCCCATAGTGCGACAAAGCGCAGCGAAAGAGGGATTTGGGACCAATGATGGGAGGTGCCTCGTTCCCTATCATGCCCTCCACTGACCTTGGTAGTGGGGAAGTACGGAGATGCAGAGGTGAAACCATCCGTTGGGAAACTAGGGTCACCCTTCTCCTGAGAACATACGCCACTCCAATAATAAGGATATCACACCTTGTGGACGGGTGATTCTATTCCCGTGGAGACGAGTGGCGTAAAAAATGTTTGAGCTGGGGGGACCCTTCGTGAGAGGCACGAGGTCGGGTCATAGTTTAACGTCATGTGTTGAAGACGTGGTGCTTGGCAGTTTAACGTCTTGCAGCTTGGACGAGGTGGGTTCACTCCGCACCCCTAGGACTTACATAACCAGTACCCTCTGGTCCTTGGGGAAGGGAAGGCACCAGTAAGGCCATGGTCAAGGGGGGTTGTGGAACGAACCATCAAGGGGTCCACGTTAGCGTGGCTATGCGAAAAAGCAATAGCCGTTAGCGTGCCTATGGGAAGAAGCATTAGGAGAAGCAACGCTATGGGTGGTATTGTCCGTGGGACTTTGAAATTACATCGTGCAAACCTGTAGGGTCGCACGGGAAGGGGAATTGCTAAGCAAAGGAGTGTGCTTCAGAAGTGGAGTGCCTTGGACTTAGCATGGGGCATAGGTGTGAGTGAAAGGTGCTTCGCGAAGTGGAACAGTGTTCACGGAGCACTGCCTCGCGAAGAAGGGGTGCCTCGCGAAGAAGGGTCCTATGAAGCAGTGTGCTTCACGATGTGGAGTGATCCTGCCTTAGCATCGGGATCACTAGTATGGGTTGGGTGTTTCGCGAAGCATAAGTGCTCCGCGGCTACCCGGGTTCCCTTGGGAATCCCCTTCCTTTGCGAATGCCCTTGAGCTTCACGAAGGGTATCCCTCTCTGAAGAGGGGATCAAAATGAGACAAAGAAAAGGCGTCTCGCGAAGTAGAAATACCTCGCGGAGCTTATGATTCCCGAGGCAAAGAGTGCTTCGCGATTTGGGAGAAGAGAAGCTGAAAGGTCGGATTGTCCATCCTCAGGACTCAGGGGGAGTCCAGTATTTATAGGGATGGGGTGTCGCGAAATAGAACTCGCTCGCCGCCTCAGGTGCTTCGCGGCAGGCTCGCGAACTTCAACGGCGTCCGCGAAGAGTTACCGCCTCTGGAGCTTCGCGGCGGGCTTTTGAACGTCAAATGTGTTCGCGGAGAATTACTGCCTCCGGAGCTTCGCGGCGGGCTCGCGATCATCAAATGCGTTCGCAGAGACTTACCGCCTTTGGAGCTTCGCGGCGGGCTCGCGAACGTCAAATGCGTTCGCGGAGAATTACCGCCTCTAGAGCTTCCCGCGACCGCGCTGCCCGGGGTGCTTCTCGGCAGTGCTTCGCGTTGGTGCTTCGTGAGGCAGCGTGCCAGCCTTCTTTTTCGTCCCTCCATTTCGGGCCATATTTTGGTGCCAACTCCTATTCTGAAATATGAATATAATGAGAATAAATTCTAATTTTAATACTATTGAAATTTGATTAGTATAGTTAAAATGACTAAAGAAATTATTTTATACTTATATATATATAATTGGTGTTTTTTCAATAAAATAATAATTTTATGACTAAATAATCATAAAATATATTAATAATAAGAAAAATAGATTTACAATAAATTATTTATAAAGTGAAAAGAAATAATAATAAATAATAACTGCACTTTTAAAAATCTATCTTCTAATATGATTTGTTTTCTTCTATATTTTAGGATTTTATTTAAATATTGAATAATTAAATTTTAGAAAATTAATTTTAAAAAATTATCATATTTTTTATTAATCATAATAATATAACCTTGGGATTATTTTTGGTAGTTTTCTCAATAATTTAAAATTTTGGTGAATAGTTCAACCTACTATTTATAAAAATATTACAACTTTTATGCCATTATTAGAATACAAGTATGAATTTTAAATTTATGAAACATTTTAATAATACCGTATATTTATTTTATTGGTAAATTTATTTTTTAAAAAATGTTTTTTTAATTTAAAATCATTGTTGTACTTTTTATACTTTAAATTATATTTTAAAAAAATAAATTGTTTTTATTATATAATTCATTTAGTATTTTAAAATCAATTTTAATCTTTTTTTATTAAAACTAAAATAAAATTTATTTCAAATTATAAACCATTAGGTCAAAATTATATAATAAGGATAATTTTATTTTCAGTCATAAAAAATAAATTACCTCCATCAAAACTATTTACTCTATTTGATCCCAAGATGGTAAAAAATGATTATCCTGAGAAATAATGGGAAAACATATTAAAACATATTTTAATAGATTTTTTTTGGTTTAGATAATCCTTATCACCTCTATTATCTATTAGTTTTAAATTTTGGCTCCAATTTACTTGAGAGTGACTTTCCATTATTGAAAATTATTGGAATTTTAATAAAATATTATTATTATTCACTTATAAAAGGGACACATCTCTCCAAATTTCCCCTCACATCAATATCCCATATTTTCATCAAAAACAAAAACAAACCCTATATTGTATACTCTGAAACAACTTAATGATCTTCTAATCTTCTCAAAATATCATTATATAAAGGATTAATCCCATTTGAAAAGTGGACAATCTAAGATGTGTGCTATACATTCCCAGGCTCTCTTTCCCCTTTCAATTTCTTTATATTATTTTCTTCTTCCTAAAATTTAATTTCTCAATATTTGAATGATATAATAGGTATCATTATTATACTATAATTATCTCATAATGATGTAATAATAATTTACTACCCTTCACTTTCCCATTAATAAGAATGAAAACAAGAATTGTGTGTTGTGTGGATTACTGCATCCATGATGCAACATGTTTCATTTTCCTTCACCACCTTATACATATTATCCAAATATATAATTTTTTATATAATTAGTATATTTAAAAATATTTTATATTTTTAAATTACAAATCAGGTTCCTCATATTCTCTATTCATTGGAAAATGAAATCATCATCCATGTGTACGTGTGGACTACCGCCTCCATGGAACGATTGATTTCAATTTACAATTCATCATGGAACTACATGTTTGGTATTAATAATTATTTTCATGTATTAATATGATAGATTTTATGTAATTAATTTTATTTATTGAAAAAAATTTCAATATATTAATGATATAATCAATAAAAATTTATTTTCAATTCAATGATTTAAAATAAACCTACTGAGAGGAAAATAGTTATTTCAAATTATTTAATATTTTTATATCCATTAAATATTCTTATAAAAAAATTATCATTATGTTATATAAAAATAATAAACACAATATAATATAATTAGTTTACTAGTTTAATGATATTATAGCAAAATCATCTCATAATCAGCAACAAATATGTTATGTTGATATTTAGTTTGGTTTGACAACCTAATTGAACAATGATTTGAAATTATATCATGGATGATTATGAAAGATTAATCATTAATGAAATATTATATAAACATTTAAATAATTGTTTTTTTCTTTAAAGGATACATCAATATTTAACTCATTAATTAAGAAAACACCCTTCGTATATTGAAAATCACCAAAAAAATGTTCGTTATTGAGTTCATATTCATGGATCAAGATTGAGCAATCATGAAAGGAAATTTAAACATAATAAATAATTATAAATCATCTATAAAATTAAATTTAATTATTTTTGATTATTTCCTTTTGATGGAGAATGAATACCAACACTTCCCCAACAAAACTACTATAAATGATCAAATAAAATAAGCACTTGATATGAGAAAATAGGAAAAACTAACTAATATAGATTTAGATAAGGGATAAAAATAGTAACTATATATCAATTTCGGTATGAATATGGTTATGAAATTATTTATTAATATATTTTTAATATATAAGATTTTTAATCACATTGGTGGAAATAAAAATTAAATGTATGGGTTTTGATAACTCAAACTTCTTCCCCTCAATTATAGGTTTTCTTCTTTATTTTACTCTTATGTTCGTGAAATTATCTATTTTAAATGATACACTCTATTTATTTCTAGGGTAAAGTTTTTTTAATCCAAATAAATTTTCATGAAAGGTCATGATTTCACTTTTTGAAATAAAAGAGACTTTTTGAAAAGATACATGTAACTATGACTTTTATAACGCTATATATAAAATATTTTAAAAACACTCATTTCATGAATTGTTTTGCACTATATTAAAATAATATATCACTATTGTATTTACATTTTATGTTTCACCTTATAATTAATTTTATGATGTGATTATTTTGGTTATCACGTTTTTTATATCCAAAAAAATTAATTCAGGATCTTATTTAACCATTGAGGTGATTGATGAAACCCATTTTTTGTGGTTTCTTTATAAAAAGTGTGTCATTTCCATTAAGAAATGTATGAAACCCATTATTTCTCTACAAGTTCTATAAGAAATTATGATGATTTACTTTAAATGTAACTCATATATAGGGATGATAAAGGGTGGGGTCTTATATCACTCTCCAATACATTTGTTATGGTTTCATATCACATGACACCATGTAATTTTGTGTGAATGAATTATAGGATATATTTTTTTTCATATGTTTGTTGTGTGAATTAAATGCCAGAATTTTTTTTTAATGTTATAAACCCTAGTATCTCAAAGTCATTGCCTTATTGTAAAGACCCATAAATTTTATATAATTTTTTTTAATCATTTCGAATTATTACAAGTTTTTGAAATTAACAGCGCCTGATTCCGAGGCCAGGTGTGCCTAGAATAGAATTTTGAACTTTGTTTAAGGTACATTCAGAAAACATGTAGGAAATGATTTCTATCTTTTTAAATGGTGATCACATTAAAAATATTAGGGCACCAATGAATTCGCAATGCCATGATTCACTTAAGAGAGGATTTACTTCGACTGTAATAGGTCAGGTGAAAAAGGTTGTTTGACAGACATTTTAGAGAATAATAAAATAACAAAAAAATTATTTTAATTTTCTACCAATAGTTCAGAAGTGGTGACGGGATTGCTGAGTTGTCAAGCCATTTAATGGCTTGACTCTTTTTTTGCAACCACATCATTGAGAGTTAAGAGGTTCATTCATTAGTGAACCTCATTAATCTCTCATTATGTTAATCATCCTCATATCCCCTATTTAAATAAGGCTCAATCCTGGGTTTTTTACACATAAGTGAGGAACCTCTAACTATGTACCCCAATGTCTCCCACCAAAGAAGAATAGAGGCTTGAATGATGTCATTGGAGGAATCGATCCGAGATCGACGAACGCCTGCGAATTTATCAATAGTGGATTATTATTCCATAACTGAGATGCCTCCTCTGATTCTGAGGTAGTGGTTTTGTTTAAATTCAAATGAATATGTTTCTTTTCCTTGTTCTTGAAAGGAATGACAAATCGCAGAATTATTTTTGGGGTTATAGTTTCTCTATGATAAATTAATTTCTAACTACTTATTATGATGGTACCGCGGAGGGTAAAAACCAAAGGAACAAGGCCCAGACCCTCTGCCGCTTCGTTTTGGTCACGTTCTTTGTGGTAGAAGTTTAAACTCAACAAAAAAATAAATTTGAGAGCCATTAAATGATAACAGCATCCCGGGAGGCCCGTAGGTGTGTTCGAAAGGGAGAACGAACCACCGGAGCTCACCCAGTAGCCTGTAGAAGTTTCTCCAGTGTGGCGTTGCTAGTGACCGGCATCGGCGGAAGCAGGCATCGTCCGGCCATGGTGGTAGCAGGTGGGGGCTGGCCCTCGGCCAGCTGCATTGGCGGAAGGCGGTGTTCCGTCCTGCACAGCGGTGGGGAGGTTGCGGTTTCAAACCTGCGGTAGAGGAGAAGGGAACTGCGCCTCGCGGGTCCTGTTGATAAAGAGGTGGCACCACATGGCACTGCCCTTGTAGAAAAACAGAACATGCCCTTAGTTTGTTCAGAAAGGGGAAAGTCCCCATGTGGATACCCAGCTCAGTAAAATGCCGGCTAGCTAGCCATACCGCCCGGTAGGCCGCGCACAGCTAAGGCTGGTCGAGTCGGTCTGCGGCCCGGCAGGCCGATCCTTCTGCATTCTATCCCACTCATGCCAGCATGGGTCAGACCTGGGTCAAACCCTAATAGGGTCAGGTCGGCCTGAACTGGGTCAGATCGGCCGAGGAACGGGCGGGTCAGGTCAGTCCAACCCGGTAGGACCGGACTTGGGCCCTCTCTGACCCAGATACGCTCAAAAGGCTGTATCTCACATACCAGATGTCTGTTTGATGAACTATCTATGAATCTCGAATCCTTGGAACGACATGGTCATTTGAGATACCCCAATAGAGTTTTGGATAATGTTGGAGTATGGTTGGGTTGGATCGAACCCAAATTCAACCCGGCCCTCGACACCCAATGCTTATAACTCACAGAGCGAGTGTCTGATTAATGCGCCTTCTGTCGCGTTGGTACCCATACAACATGGTGGTCCATTGGGTTACTCATTGTGGGATTTCATGGTAGTTAATTCATGAAAAATATATTTAGGAACAGATATTATGGAACTCAAGTGCACCGAGTGCAGGGAATCATGTGGCTGGTTTTCAATTGAAGAGAGACCCTATGTGGATCAGCATCATAGAGACCATTTGTGGATCGACATCCTAGAGACCATGTATGGATCCGAATAATAGTGAGCCTGTGTGGATCAGTATCATAACAACCCTCTATGGATCAGAATCATAGAGACCTTATGTAGATTGGCATCATAGCTAACCTATGTAGATCTACAACATAGTGACCCTATCTGGATTAGAATTCCAGTGACCCTATGTGGATCAACAATTCGAGACCCTTTGAGAACCAGCCTTAGAGTGGCTCATCGAGGATCATAAACATATAACCCTTTGTGGATAGATAATGGAACAACTTCTTTGTGGTTCACTTTTGGAACTTCCTAATGAAATAAAATGATATTTCTTAAGACTAATCATCATTATTCCCGATCTATGACATATATACATGGTTTGACCTAGGTCTTTTTCTTTGTGATTTTTGATTTAGATCTTTCATTTTGGTTTTCCTTTATGGAATTATAAGAGACCTTTAGGGTTCTCGGGTTCCCTAAGAGGTCTTTTTAAACTCACACCTGGATGGGCTTCGCCCGCACCATGTTGTGTCTCATACGGGCGATGAGTAGCTTGGCTGAGACTTCACGACCCAGGACCAGGAAGTACATGGAGCGGACTGGTTGACGTGGAGAGCTGTGGAGATGAGTTGTACCTACCCTTTATGTAGAATCATTGGAGAATGACCTCATGAGATATTTCTCCTTTTTGTTGTATTTACATTAATGTTGGGCTTGTATTCTGGCACATTTCTTATAGTACTTAATTTTACACTATGTGGTGGTTTTTAGTTGTGGTTGCACCTTTATTCTTCCATTGTATTTTACTTTTTTGTAGTGTAATATGTTTGTGTATGTATTGGTTTTGAGGAAATTCCTACCTATTTTAGGGAAATTCCTTTTCGGTGCTAGTCTCCAACCCCTGGCATATGGAAGGTAGGATTGGGGTAGTCATGGAACGGGCTCTGGGGGACAGTTTGTGACAAATTGGTATCAGAGGGATCAATTCTACTGAAGAAACATAGACTTTGATACTTCCAATAGATAAATAGTGTTATGAGTTTTGAGTGTGGTTTTTAGTTTGGAGAGTCCAGTGCTGTTGAGGAAGCCAACGTATCTATACCCCAGGACCCTGAATTCTTATTTCCAACTCTATACACAAAAACACTGATTAGGTGTGTTTTTGAAATGCTTTACTTTTCGTCTCTTTTGAGTCAGATCACCAGGTATAACTTATTGAACATGGTGAACCTATCTCCTTTTCGGATGCCTCCACCTAGATATCCAACCATTATTCCAGTGAGAGATCATGATAATGGCCCACCGAGTGATGAGGCTTCAGTGTAGGACCCTCTTACATCGATAGCACCTTTGGTTAGTACACTAGAAGCACCACCACCCACTGGGTAGTAGTTCTAATAGCCCCACTAGCAGATGGTGCATACCAATTGATCATGTATCAAGATTTATATCGGTAGAGGCCTATGAGGTTTTGAGGAGAGATAGATCCCCAGGTAGGTGAGGAGTGGCTGGTGGCTGTGGCATGAGTTTTTCTCGTAATTGAGACACCTGCAGAGCATATGGAGATCCTAGCTTCTAAAATATTACAGGGAAAAGCAGGGAGATGGTGGAGCATGATGAACCAGTTGCATGAAAAGGTGAGCCTCACCAGGACAGTCTTCAAGAGCCTCTTTTGGGTGGAGTTTGTTCTAGTAACACTACGCTCTGTGCGTATTCAGGAGTTCCTGCACTTACAGTAGGGAAACCTGACATAAGCCTCATACTCGGCGAGATTCACTAACCTCTCATGATACTCCACCGACATGGTACATGACCCTTTCTTCAAGTCTTGGACCTTTGAGAAGGGTATTCAGTGGGATATCAGAGTGTCGATGATATCTCTCAATATCCTAACGTATGATGGAGTTCTCAACTAAGCATTAATGGTGGAGAGATTCTTATATGAGAAGGCACCAGTGGTGAGAGCCTCTACTAGATGAATGGTTTCTATGTCATCTACAACATGTAGTATAGAGATGACACACAGAGGTCCAAGAGGGTCATACCTTTCAGAGGATGACCCCAAGACATAGGGTCGGAGGTGCATAGCTCATGAGGTAGAGCAGGCCAGTAGAGTAGAAGACTGTTCGTCACGTGTGGTGGGTATGGCCACATGGCTCACGACTTCCCAAACCACCATATTGACAATCAGAAGACGGTCTAGGTACAATGAAGGTAGAGGCAGATATTCGAGCAGGGAGGTCTGCAGGGTGACGGATGTGGCAGAGGAGAAGTTCGTGTAGGAGGCGAGGGGAAGCGATTTGAGGTTCTATCGCCACCACCTCCAGGTGCTCCAACCCATCCATAGTGAGCAGACAGACATGTATGAGCTTAGCATCAGGTAGCTAAGGCCTATGACCATGCTGCTCCAGAGATGATTCGACGTATAATATATATCTACTCTACCCTAGCTACAGTTCTTATAGATATAGGTCCTAGTCAATCTTTCATTTCCATGAATCTGTTTTGGTGCTCAAAGATTTCGGTAGAGCCATTGGCTTGATCCATACATTTAGAGACTTCTACGGGAGAGGATTTAACGATTACACACTATTTCCAACAGTGTGAACTTACTCTAGAAGTTGAGTACTTTGGCAGAGATCTCTTAGTTGCAGTGTCGAGGCCTTACGATGTCATCTTGGGTATGGACTGTTTATCCACATTCCATGCATATATTGACTATTTTAGGCACAAATTGTGGTGTGTCCATGAGGATGGGATCAGGTATTCCTTCACCAGTAGAATTGGAACCATTGGATCTCATTATGGACTTTCTCGGAGGAGGTTGCAGCCTGTCACACATCATTTGTATAGCCTTACCCTCAGAGTAGTTGACATGAGGATTATGAGTTATTATGTAGTGGTGGATCAGTATGATAATGGCTTTTCTGATGATGTTTTGGGACTACCTCCTTGCAGAGTGGTAGACTTCAACATCAACATGTACCCCAGGATGGCACCGATATCTGCACTAGCATATCGGATGGCCCTCGTAGAGCTTCGTGAGTTTCGAGTATAGTTGGAGGACTTGCAGAATAAGGGGTTCATAAGGCCTATTGTTTCTCCATGGGAATCCCTGATTTTGTTTTCCAAGATGGCATATGGGAGTTTGAGGCTTTGTGTGGACTATTGGTTCTTGAACTAGGTGACCGTGAAGATCAAGTATCATCTGCTAAGGATCGATTATCTCTTTGACCAGCTGAAGGGAGCTTGATGGTTTTCGAAGATAGACCCCATATCAGGCTATCATCATCTCACATTATGGGATGAGGACATACCGAAGACAAATTTTAGATGTCGGTATGTCCATTATGAATTCTTAGTGATGCCCTTCGGCATGACCAATGCTCCATCAGTGTTAATGGGGATCATGAATTGGATCATCCATCCTTAACTTGATCAATTCATGGTAGTTGTAAAAACCATTAAATGTGTTGCATGCACTTCTCTGAAATTGAATATGTATTTCCATGTGCCTCAACTCAAAATGTCCTCAACCGGGCTTGAAAATTCCCTGGTGCGACTCAGCATTTTTTATGGAGGTAAGTGACGGTAGTAGAGGCACCAACCTGAAGGGCCGAGACCAGAGCCTGACACAGAACCCAATTAGGGGTGCGGGGGCTCAACCGCTGCGGTATGGAGAAATAATTTGGCAAAGTCCCTGAAGCGGCGCCCAAGGTACCTGTGTGTAAATACTTGCGTACCACCATGCTGGAGACCAATGAAAGAATAATTTTTGCTAAGTCATAATGGTTTCACCCTATTCTAGTACTTCACCCCAGTCTGCTGAAACCTTCAAGGTAGTTCTTCAACACCTTGAGTGGAGGATTTAAGGGAGGATCATTGGACATAAGCTCTTTTTGTGTTTTAAAACCATAACACTTGCGTGCCTAAAGCACCCAACCTCTCCATGTTAGAAATACTTGTGCTCCACCCATTCATCACACATGAACTTGAGTACCCCACTTCTTGTATCACATATGAATAACCTTTAAGGCTTGAGAAGGGTATCACACAAGTATTACCATACAGGTTTTTCATCACCTATGTGAACATCAGGTCACCCAATCCTACTTGTGTGCCCTTACTTGCGCACACATACCTAATTGTGCATCCATATTTTTATGCCCTTATATACTTGGGAACCCCTCATTAATTCACTTAATTTTTTTACTCTCTTCAATATACAAGCCATAAAGCCTTCATTAATTCCATTTATGGAAAGGATTCTTCTTCCAGGGCTCCCTTATCTGAAAAGGATTCTGTTGAGACCTCCACCAAAACCTCATGACATATCAAACCATTGGGAAAGGCACATCAGTGTGTCTCCTATTGGGGGTTTTATATCTAGTGTCATAGGTTTCCCACATATATTTCAAAATGGGGTTAGGATTCATGGAGTGTCTGTGGGTTTGTATATCCACAGTAACATTGACCTTTCTCCCAGAAACAGTGTTGGGAAGTTCCCAGTTTTCATTAGGTTTGGGTCCTGGCCTCTCCCCTCTTAAAGAGAAGGCCCATAACTTCAGGTCTTAGGTAGGAAAGGTATAGCTCATTCCAAATTTTCCTTTTAAAAATAAAGGAGAAGTCTCCCTCTCCTACCTGGATCAATTTTATGAAATCCATACTTGCATAAGCCCATATCTTTTCATGTAGTTGGTGGCATCATTCCACCTACTCTCTTCTTCGGTGCGGAAGACCAAAGGGGAGATGGGAATAGGGAATCTTCTTAACCTTTCCATGTCCTGTTGTGCTTTGTCACCATGGGCATCCATCCTAGTTTAAGCCCCTATCCTCCATCCCTTCCTCATTACGCTGGACTCTAGTCCAATGCAAATAGAACAGAGGGAAGGCTCGTTGCCTCTCCCTCTTCCACGGTCACCTCAACCTCATTCACCTTAGACACCATTGGCGCGCCTTCTTCCACCAGCGAAGGATAAAAAAATTGAGTTTGTGAGTTCCATTGTTGAATCATCGAAATCCTCTTGTCTATCACACTGAGCATGACTCACATCAGCCTAAATATTTGTCATGGTCACAACATTTACATAATCGACTGAACTATGAGAACTCTGATTCCAATTAAAACCAGGATAAGTAGGAATCCATTTCAGGGCTAGAGCACACTGGACGTCCTCTTCATGAATCCGACCCTAATTCCTTAAATCTAGGCATCCTCCTTTAAAATTATCCCCAAATTAAACCCCAATTCATCAAGGAATCCTTTTCCGGATGTAATCCCAAACTCATTTCTCTCAAAAGAATATAATCACCTATGAGACTAATTGAACTATGTGGGCTTTGATTCCAATCTATATGGGATACATAGGAACCCTCCTTGAGGTTCAAACCCAATACCCAAAATCAACCATGTTCGCCTTGAGTCATATTCCCAACTAGGTCAGATCCAACATAGAAACCCATATTCTTTCCAAAGTTCATTGGACTACTTTAGTATAAGTCCCACACTAGGATTTGACTATGCACCTTCCTTTTAGATGTCCATACCACATAACATTAAATTGTCGGTCTATGTCCTTCTCACATGAAATTAAAAGGTATGATGTGTCCCATTAAGCTGCACCGAACTATAAGGGTTATAATTCCTTTCACAAGGATATGTAGGTAGCCCATTTTATGGGCATGATCCCAAAATCAAATCAATCCTTTGTCTCCCTAGATGATAAAAATTCCAGAGTGCCCCAATAAGTGGCTTAAAAACCAGTATCATCACAATAATGACTAAAAGAATCTGTAATAGTATATTAGTGGATACCATTGATGGAAAAACTCGATTACATACAGATATTTCCATTAATGAAGAACCTTTATTGTATACTGATGATTCTAAAATTTACACATGTTAATAAGTGATTGTAAATTCCATGTGAAACTTATGTTATACTTGGTGAATTAATAAGGATTCATTAAAATATATTAAATTTACAAAGAGAGTCCCAGAGTAGACAATAATTCATCCCAAAAAGGGTGTGATGAGTCCAACCTCCAATACTCTCAACCAATGCACATTCTTAAGTATCGTAAAGTTCAATCTTAATGAATGTCTACCTTTAGAAAGTAGGTCCCCTTTGGATAACGAACTGTTGGAAATTTCTGGTTCCATAAATAAATCCAATTGAAACCCCCTAAAAATAGTGATTCTTAAAACAAGAACACAAATTTCTAGGAAATAAGAAACAAAAATGGTGAACCCAACTTGAATCCTTAAATATGTTAATAATGTTACACAGCTGTTAGGACCCTATCAATTGATAAAGGAAGTCTAGACAATGGAATCAATAATGCATGTATCCATCTTAAAATATGTTTCTATAATGGAGTTTCTTTTTACATTCATGGTTTTTATTCTTAGAATTCCCTTCATTCCAATAATGGATTTCTCCAAGACAACATATGTGATCTTTCCGACCGCTTCTCATGATGGATTAATATCCACAGGAAGGACATCATGACCAAACAAACATCTTCAACACTTGGTCTCTAATGTGTTGGTAAAGGAATGTCGCCAGCATGGTACAATACCGACTTTGGAGGTTGCTCGATAGGCCCTCTAGGTCTATAACAATCCTTGATCATCTGGCTGACAATGACCAATGATCAAGAAGTAGATAGTGCCAACCACTATCTTTAACTTTTTCATGTCCTTATCCCAGGAACACAACAATCAATACCTCTCATATAATAGGGAGGTGGATCAAGTGGTCACTCAAGGCCTCAATTCAAGAATACATAAGTCTTTCCTGAGGACTCCCACCTGAAATCGCTGCAATAATCGTGTGGTAGTGTACACCCAACATGATGGGCGTGTTGCCTATAGAGGTTTGTCCTAGGTCTCTCATTCCCATGCATGAAAGATGAACCACCAGGGACAACATCCAGTCAATAGAATGTACGTTCTCACCGCTTCCTCCTCTGGAGAAGTCCACCAACTTAACTTAATGGAAAACAACGAGCGGGCACATAGACCCATCCATACTAATTTTTCTACTCAGCATGATCATTAGACATCAATACACCAATCCCACTAGATAAGTCTTGTGGACTACTGGGAATAGTCATATACATCTGCTTACAAGTTATCATCTATTCAGTTGGGTCATCTGACTGCATTTAAAGAAGTTTTCTAATCTAATATGGAGGAAACGGGTAAACAGAAACATACACCTATTTATAATAACCAATTTTGTTAGCTGTCTTGTTTTCCAGTATTGAAGGATGTCTATCAACCATACATGACAGGAAACAAACAGCAGACACATACACAATCCAATGTTCATCAATCCTACCAATATTCTTGTTTGGTAGCTCCCGGATAATTCATTCGAAAAGCTCTGACAACAAATTTGGGGCATACACAACTCTCTGCACCCCTGAATGAGTACTGTCAATATCCATTTGCAGGAAAAGGAGTAAAAGATCCAGAACATACACCTACTCCAAATACAGAATAGACATATATTCCCATTCCGGCTACTGAAGTCACCAAACACATCTTATCAATGGTGAAAGGGAAGACACAAATCCCAATCCATATTCTGGAAGCATGCCAGGATAATATAACAACTACTTAAGCAGTATCAAGGGAACATACACATAAATATGTACCCACAAATGGGATGACACATTGAAATTACATCCTAGAGTAGATACACACCTCTGTTCTAGTCCAGGAGGATCATGGGGCATACTCTTCCATATCATATGGACAAAAATATTGGGAACCCACACACTTTCCAATTGGAGGTAATAGGTCCATTCTAGAAACCACTCCAAGGTAGGCACACACACTTTCCCATGATAACTACTTTTCCCAGAAAGTGTCCCCAACTAAGTATAAGAGGACATCTAATAAGTAGTCTCGCCAAGCACTGTTGCAAAATCAAGATTCAAGATGTGATTTGGATCTTCTTAATGCGGGAGTTCTTGAATCCCTCAAACATTTTTATGTTGCAAATCAAGATACTACCCTCTCATTACCAAATTATGGGAGTGGTAGTTGTAATTCTGATGTTCTTCATTGGACACTTCATCAAGAAGTCTTGCTTCCTGAAAATTTATTCAATCTAGAGTGTTTATCTCCGAATAAGAGCCACAAAAACCCTCCATGTGGACCGAAGACCAAGGAGAAAGAAGATTTATCCCATGTAGTAATCCATTATAGTTATCCTCCCCATGATTGCATTAACTGTGAAAGTCCACTCCATGGTAGTTTTTCGCATTGTCAAGAAAATTTCATAATTGACAATGTAGTGATGAGAAATCCCTCCAATATCGAGGCACTTGCAAACCCAATGCATGTTAAGTCTGAGGCATTTTCATTTACAGGTGAAACAATTACTCAACAAAAAGACTTCTTAAGGTAATGATCATTATCTGAACCTCCCTTGGGCCATTGTTCTAATATATAGCATCCACTCTAGTCAGACCAAGTGGAGGAACCTCTAGGGAAAGATGATGGAGATGTGTTAAACATGTGGAAACAATTATCAATAGGAGAAATACCAGCAATGTTCTGGCCTTTGGAAAATTATTAGTATAACATCCCAGAATCAATTAAAGAAGATTGCATTCATGAAATCCTCCTAAACTTATGGAAAACTCTTCATCATTTTAAATCCAAAGTGTTACCATATGATGAATATCAAAATCATGTAAAGGTAATAGAAGGGTTGTAGCGCCAAATTGACTTGGAATTTCTCTCCGTTTTCAAACATCAAAAGGTTAAAAAATAGCGAAGAACCCTTCAACGTGTATGTCTCAATTCTATTAAGAGGCTATTCTAGTAAATTTATGATTCCCCATCGAGTGTTCGTATCAATGGATGGGTTGAATATGGAGCATTGCATTTCACTACACACTAAAATCAGAAAACTCTGCCAAAAGTGGTCTCATGCAATGTTATTGCCCACGGTAGACCCCAATCAATAGGTTTTGTATGTAATCAAATGTATTCTCAAGGAGAGGCCTCAACCAGCTCTTGTCAGAGTCAGGGCCAAAGAAAAGAAGTTGTTGAGTTACTTTCACATCATGCATTTCAAAATCTTGAGAAGGCATCCTGATTAGATAATTTCAAGCTTCAGAGAATGAAAATGTCTGAAATAGCAAAGAAATCATTCGAAATTGGTGATTTGAGTGGTTGTTGGATGATGCACCCACTTAATGTCCAAACCAAAATCCACAAAATCAAGAGAGTAGTTACACAAATTTCAGCCATATCATTTCAAGAATCACTCCAGCTTGAAAATATAAGGGATCATTCAATTAAACCATCAAATTCATTCAACAAATTTCAATGATTTGAAGAAGGAGAACATGATCATCCCCAGCCTATAGAGATGGGGGATTTTATACATCTGCAATCCCCTCCTCAACCAAAGTCTATTTTCTCTCGATTAGAAAAGAATCCACAAGGAGAGTGTACAATTAAAAAATCTGAGGTTTTTTTTGGGTTACTATCTGCCAAACTGTTCTACGGAATTCATCATATAAGAGATATAAGTCTCATAGAAGACACAAAGGAAGATGATATCGCAAAAAAACTGACAAAATGCCATTGATTCATTATGCATCAGTAAATGTCATTAACACCACTAAAGAATATCCTCTAGAAAATGTGTTCATTTCAGGGGAATTTGAGGATGAAGTTATTATCCTTAATATGGTACACACCAAGGCAAATGAAGAAGTTGTGTTCACCCTAAATCAGAGGCTTATCCAGATGCTTGTAATGCCTTCAAATAACGAAATACCCCCTCTCTGAAAAAAATCTAACAAGGGGAAAGGAAAAACTCAGATCACATCTCAATTTTCCACAGAAGAAGGTCAATCTCTTTCACTTGAAGAGAGATTTTCATAGTAATAAGAGGAAATGAATGTGTTGAAAAGACTCAATATAGAGTTACTTCAAAGAAACATTTCTTCTAGTCATACTCTCAATACATGTCCTCAACTTAGAAATCATGTAGGATCTCCTCAGAAAATAGGACTTTTAGTAACTACAGAGGCAGATGATGAATTCCCCCTACTGGGTACAAAATCATGATAGTATCATATAAATCCTGATAGTCTTGTTCCCGCCGGTTATCCAAGGAAGATATCAACAACACAATTAGTGGTTTTGCCGATCGTTTCACCAGCTCAAGATCTAGTTTCCATACATTAAAAGAATCCATATCATTTGGATATTACCCAAATGATTATGAACATAGTTTAGGCATTAACGACTCGATTGGAAGCAATGGAGGAACAACATGCACCAGTTCAGCTGAAAAAGATAACTTACCCGAAATGGTTGGATGAAATTCCTCCCCCACCATTTTTTTAATACCACATTCTCAATTTTAATGGTTCAAGAGATCCATACAAACACATAACACATTTTTTTACTCTTTGGGATCCCATGATGGTAACATCTCAACAATAAGAAGCAGTAAAGCTTAGTGTTTTCTTCATTCATTACAAGGACTAGCTTTTGTCTAGGATAAAAGTTTTCAATCTCGATCAATTACTGTATGGGATGATCTATGTCAGAAATTAATTCTTCATTAGAGCTCAATGATACCAAATATAATATTTTTTTATCGTACCAATTGTAAACAAAGGTTGAATGAAAGAGTTTTATATTGCATTGTGTGATGGAAGGGATTATATTTTTCCATAAGTCTAGCACTCCCACAAAAAAATTTGCAGCCAATCTGTGTAGAAAATATACGTGATGATTCATGCACCACAATGATCCCTATGAAATACATAGGAGGGTTTCGAGACCTTAATTCAATTGCTCAATAGATAGAAGACTCTATAATAGAATCTAAGGCTAAAACTCACGTAATTCCATCAGCTCTGGGGAGGAGGATAGGAATGGAAGAATGTGATACAATCACTGTCAAGCAGGCACTTGTTCCTGCTTCTACATCAAGACCATCATCATATCGAAGGGCTCTGCCTCCTTAGCACTAGTACCAATGACCACCTCGTCAAGATGATCATAGAGATCAAAGGATGAAAACGTTTGAGGAATTAAAGAATAAATTTTATTCATTCATAAATGAACAAGTTCATGGTTACTTTATCTCAGCCTAAGGAAAAAATTTGGTTTAGTTTCCAAGGCCAAAAAAACAAATAAAGAAGGAGATGAAGATATCCCGAATTATTGTCATTGTCACCAAATGTTAGGGTATCCCATCCAAGGGTGTATTATTTTCGAGGCCCACCTGCAAAAGATGGTTAACTCTGGGCAAGTAAAAATTAAAAGTTCATATGCTCAAGTAGCATGTGTTACTACTACTAATCCAGAGGAAGAAGGAAAATAAAAGGAGGTCAAAAGTAAAAATGTGTAGAAATATGACAATAAGATGATCAACAAAATGATCAAATATACTCATGCCATTTTACAAACATAGTTGAAACAATAGAATGTGTCTTCAACCACTGCTACGATAGTAAAACCATAGTAATCAAAAGTTTTCTCCTCAAAGAAGCTATGTAATTATAAGGAAAAAGAGTAGTCAGAAGAAGAAGATCTCATGTCTTGGAAAAAGTTGTCCTTGACCCTAGAAGATTTTATGCCATCTGTTTCAAAATCATGAGAACCACCCCACCAAACGGCGCAACAAAAATTAACATATCAAGAAGAATCTTCGTCAGATGAAGAATTGATCTTTGGTTCTGTTAATGTTATCCATTTAACAGATCCTTTTTCCCATGGTGATTCTGATTAAAATGAGCCAGAATTCCATACATGTAATTGGGGAACTAGAGGAAGAGGCCAAGGTTGATGAGATGGGGGATGACATGGGAATTATAGAAACTACCATTTGAAATCTACCAGTAAACGAACCATATATGCGGCAAGAACTCATGGAAGAACTCTTCAATGGGATCCACAAAAACATGGAGCTTCTTCCATGTAAGATAGGTTCAGTTCTGACACAATTATTTCGGAAGACCAATTAGAAGTCAAATTATCTTCTTCTCAGCAAGTGAAAAGACCTAGTTGGTCTAATCTACCAAGGCCAAGAGTATTTACAGCTTCTGCTCCGACACAATATACGACAACATCAAAAGCATCAACATCCAAAGAACCTAAAAAACCATATCTCCATACTGGGAAATATAGTCCTCTAGACCAAAATTATGATGTATTGAAACAATTATCCCATGTACGGACCATGTTATCAATTCTGGATGATTTGAATCTGTCAAAAGCTCTTAAAAAATCACTCATTGAGGCTTTGTCAAGTCCTCAGGGGTTTGAAACTAAAGTGGTTGCTGCTGAGGTTTACCGTATAGAGAATGATCATGCATAATTTAATGCAGTCATATCTTTTATAGATGAATATGAAGATGATGTGGTTTATGGGAATATCAGACCCTTGTATTTTTCTGGAAAGATTAATGACATAGAAATCTAATGGGCCTTCATTAATAATGGATCTAGGGTAAACCTCATTCCCGTTCATTCACTTTTTCAATTAGGCATAACTGAATCTAATTTATCTCCATCCACATTAATGTTTCATGTGTATGACATGAATGCATAAGAAACTTTGGGAGAGATTACACTCAGAACTCAGTTTGAAGATCTTGGGTCTAATTCAGATTTCATGGTTGTACGTCAGGACACAACATTCAATATTCTTCTTGGAAGGCCTTGGCTGCATCAACATGCTTCCATGCCTTCATATTACCACCAATGTCTTAAGTACTATTTCAATGGTCAAATCGGGACATTTTATAGTGATAAGGCTCCATTCAAAACATGTGAATCTCAATACATTGTGGTAGAGTTTTATCACACAAAAGGAACGATGTCCATGAAAAAGGAAATAAACAGATTTGATGCTCCAAATGGATTGGAAAAGATCCCAGAAAATCCATTCATACATCGGAGTACAGATTATGTGTTACCCATCAATCAAATTGAAAAGGTAAACCCAATTCTAGGAACTCATCCAGTAAAATTCATAATGTCAATTATGAAAATTGAGACTGAAAACATGCAAGAAACTGCTAGTCCACCAAGAAATGATGAAATACTAAATAGAGATATCTTCATTTCATCCACATAACTAAAAAAATCTTCTACTTCGTCAGTTAGATTAGAAAAAATTGTAACAATTCTTGAAGAAAACAATGATGTTGATTCTCAATATGTCATTTCTTATTTATTACCACAGGAAAACCCTTCATCAACAGTGGGGTCAGATATGGTGGCCTCTCCTCTAGGATGTTCAAATACTAACTCCTCCCTTAACTTTGTAATTTTTTCCTCATTATCTACTATGCAAATGGAAACAGAATAGGTAAAACGTAATGAAGAAGAAGTGGAAGATCTCAAAGATTCTCCACCGGCATTTGAGGAAGGTGTCTCTACCACTGTGGATGAGCTCCGTGAAATAAATTTGGGTATAGAAGAAGATCCACACCCCACTCTAATTAGTGTGGCCATGACCCTTGAAGAGAAAGAGGTGTATAATTCATTTCTAAAGCAACATCGAGATATATATGCTTGGAATTATACATAAATTCCAGTTCATAATCCTGAGGTAGCCACCCATCAACTTGGTTTGCAAGAAGAACATCATATATTCAATCAGGCAGCAAGAAGAACACACCCAACTCATGCCACAAAAATTGAAGCTGAAGTTAATAATAATTTCAAGATTAACTTTGTCAGGGAAGTTCAGTATCTGAAATGGCTGGCCAACATTGACCTAGTGAAAAAAAGAATGGAAAAATTAGATTTTTCATTGATTTCTGAGATCTTTACCGGCTTTATCCTAAATATGATTCTTCATTTCCAATTATAATGATTTTAATTGAAGAAATATCTGGCTATGAATCTCTTTCCTCCATGGATGGATATTCTATGTATAATAAAATTTACATATCCCTAGAGGATAAAGAATCTAGAGGCTTCAGAGCCCCACAAGGTGTGTTTTTCTATCAGGTAATTCCCTTTTTCTTAATGAATTTAGGTGTAACATACCAATGTTCCATGCACCATATCTTCAAACCCTTCTTAGGGAACTTTTCTGAATTTTTGTGGATGATTTGGTGGTAAAATATATACAACATTCCAATCACATGGATGATTTGGAGACAATATTCAATAAACATTGGCAACAAAGTTTGAATATGAACCCCTTGAAATGTGCTTTCAGGGTAACCTCATGAAAGTTTCATGGCTTCGTTGTATGCCATCATGGTATCAAAGTTGATCTTGAGAAAAAACAATCAATCCTTGGTATGTCAAATTCTTGAAATTTGAAAGAATTAAGTGAAATACAAGGACACTTTGCCTATATTCGGTGCTTTATCACCAATTTGGAAATCAAGTGTTTACCCATCACCAAATTAATGAACAAGGGAATCAACTAAAAATAAACTAAAGACTACCAAGAATAATTTGATACCCTCAAGAAATATCTCTTGAGCCCACCGGTATTAATTCCACCTATTGAAGGAAGACCACTTATTCTCTACGTGACAGCTTTAGAGCGATCACTAGGTTCCTTCCTCACCAGAAAGAATGATGATAGGAATTAAAACAACCTTTACTATCTCATTCTAACTATGCTTGATGCCGAAACGTGATATTTAAGTATCAAAATGTTTTACCCGGCATTAATTTTGGAAATTCAGAAATTGAGACACAAACTGCAACATCCATAATTCCAATTGGTTTCTCGCAATAATCCGCTCAAATTCATCCTCAGTCGTCCTATGCTTACAGGGTGTTCGGCACAGTGGGCGGTTGTTTTGAAAAAATTTGATATCCAGTTTGTGCCGCAAAAGGAAATAAAAAAAATAATTGGTGGACTTTCTTACTGAGCATACATCTGTAGAAGATACATCATTTAATACTGAACTTCATGATGAAGAGGTATTCTCTATTCAGGATAATTCCCAAACATGGGAAATGTAATTTTATGGTTCTTCCCGATATCCAACAGGGATGGGAATGGAAAACTCTAAACTCAATGAAATTGGGTTAGTAATTTTCTTTATTTCCCAAGAAAAAGAAGTATTGCCTTATACCTTCCTATTGTCAGAAGGCGGTACCAACAATGAGGCAGAATATAAAGCTCTCATCACAGGTTTGGAATTGGACCTTTAGGAGAAAATGGATCATTTAATGGTGAAAGGTGATTTAGAATTTGTAATCAATCAAATTAATGGGGATTATTCTATTGGAAAATAAGAGTTAATCCCTTTCTTGGATTACATTAGAGGGTTAATGGCTGAATTTTCTTCAGAGCAAACATTGTCTTATGTCCCGCGATCACAAAATGCTAAAGAAAATGCATTGGATAATACAGATATAGCCTTAAAAGATCCAAATCGGGATGATACGATCATCAATATAGCCCTTCGTCATGTGGTCTCACCTTTTTTCATACATGAATAGAGGAAATTGATGAAAATAGTCCAATTTCTGAACTATATGGTGATACCATTGGATGGAGAACATTCACTATAAAATATATTCAAAATGGCATACATCCACCAGATAGGGATGAAAAATAACAGATCTGACGATGAGCCACCAATTTCACTCTTTATGATGGCCCTGGCCACCAAAAGTTCTTCTACAAGTAAGGCTTTGATGGAATCCTCTTCAAATATATTGATGGAGAAGAGATGGAAGTTTTCATGACAGAACTACATTTATGAGTTTGTAGTGCCTATTAGTCTAGGCACAAACTCTCTAATCTGATCCGAAGGCTTGAATACTTTTGGCCTTCAATGATGCAAGATTATACAGATTTCACAAAAAAAATTCATCCTTACCAAGTGCATTCCAACTTATTTCATCAACCCCCTAAGTTTCTACATACAACTAAATACTGCTAGCCATTTTCCACATGGGTAAGGGATGTAGTAGGGTCTTATCCTCCAACCATGACTAAGAATTTCATGTATATTCTCATTACTACTGACTTCTTCTCTAAATGGTCTGAGACAGTACCTCTCAAGGAATTCGGAGCCAAAAACTTTTTTAGTTTTTTCAAAACTAATATCATCACCAGATTTGGTGTCCCTCATACTATTTTGACAGAAAATGGTACCATTTTTTGTTCTTCTGAGGTAAAAAAATTATATCAGGAACATAATATCATATCCAACCATTCATCTCACTATCATGTGGTGACCAATCAAAAGATATAGGCCTTGAATAAGACCCTATAAAATATAATCTAGAAGATAATGGGTAACGATAAGAAATCATGGCCTGCTAAACTTTTGAATGCTTTATGGGATTATCGGGAAACTACCCATACTGCTACCCAAGAAACTATTTATTCATTGGTACATGGAACCGAAGTGGTTTTCTCAATTGAAATGCAATTTCCTTCACTCAGAGTTCCAATATGTGATCAGTTATCTATAGATAAGAGGTCTTAGAAATGGTTCAATGAGTTGGAATGATTAGACGATAAAATATTTCATATATTACATTATCTATAAGTCTATCAGAAGAGAATAGAATGAGATTTTAACAATAAAGTTCACCTCCATTCATTTCTTCATGGAGAATTATTATTGGTCCTTAGGACTCCAATGATACTAGGAAAGAAACCGCAAAAACATGAGCCATTGTGGGAAAGACCTTATTCCAGACATAAGGTCTATTAAAATGGAGCTTATTCCTTTATCTCAATGGATGAAGAGCCTATTACAACTCCAACCAATGTGAGATTCTAAAATAAATTCATTGTGTAGTATCATTCATTCTCACTTCAAGACTTTAAACTACATAGTACAATGTCCTTGTTGTAAGAAATAAAATTGCATAGCCCTCATGTCCTAGTTTTAAGACATTAAACTTCATAATAACCATAAACGTCCATGCTTCAAGATGTTAAAATGTGTAGCATCTTCGCCCTTTTGGCATGATGTTAAACTATATAACATCATTTTTACAACTAAAATTTTCTCTATTTGACACTATAATCTTACATAAGAAAACATCATTGACATCATAGCACCTCCTAAGTAGCACATGAGTCCCTCTCTTTCCTATGTCTCAGTCAGATCTGCATAGAGACCTTATTTCAAGAACAATATATGGATTGATTCTCATTCTCCAATGAGATACATAGAGATGCCTAAATCACCAATTTTGGGCCGATCCACAATCAAAAAATATTATTATTTTCATTCCTACTCTTGTATATGAATCAAATCTATATATAGTGTTTCTTTAAGATATATGATTTGGTCCTTATACCTTTTTATGTCTTAATATTTTCTATTCTTTTAGAATATGTCAAAATCCCCCATTGCTCATCTCAAACTCGATTACCATGAGAAATGATTGTTTAATTAACTACCTATGGCTTTATTATCATCTATTTGAGATATGTAGATTCTCATAGATCTCTAATATTGGTCCCAAAAACAATAAAAACCCCTCTATTTATTTTATTAGAATCAAATATTCCTAGGGAATGTTTTAATAACTAATTATGACTTGATTCTTTCCCCAGCAATACACATAGTGAAATTTGTGTTTTGTCCCTTAATCCAGTTAAAATATGTCTTTCCTATCACATTGGATCAGGTTCATCCTTACTGCATGACATTAAACTACATGGAAATATAGTACCCATATTCTTCACTTGTGTCACCTTTGCAGTATAAAAGAAACCCTTACTACTCCTTGTTTCTCATGCCAAGCATAGCTCTACTGGGATTAGGAATTGGGTAAAAGGCCTTTTTATATAAATATAGTGTCTCAATTTATTATGGGTTTATTAATGTCTTCACTCCATGACTTAAAACTGCACAGTATAACATCCTCATTACATGATTTTAAATTACACATCATAATATTAATTCATATGAAGCAAAGAAAGTCTCCATTTGACCTACGAGTTAGAACTATGTAAAGGACATCAAACTCATGGTCAATATTGGTTAAAATATTAATCATATGAATTGGAAATAGACCCCTTCCATAATTTATACTCTTAATCATGAATATTTTCATATCTTCATAATCTTTCTTACGGTTTCTAGTTATATGGGTTTCTAGTATCTAATAACTCTTTCTCCTGACTATACAGCATGGTCCTTTAGCTGGTCTTGCATATGTTGCCACCATTAAAGGTATATTAGTCAAAAGATGCCACTATTTGGCTATGAAAAATATGCCCTAGTTGGACCTACATAAAACATCTCACATAATGTGTTTGTCAAATATTGGTAAATTTGTTCTTCATTATAGTATATTTGTCCCCTTTAATCTTTGATGATAATATACAAGAATCTACATATTAAAACTGTTATTCAAGTATACTTGTCCCATTATATTTCTCACAATCTAAAAGTCGTCAAGACCATGGTTTACACATTTCCCTCACCATGTAATCAATATAATAAGAAATAACCTTGAAATCACTTGGACACATATCATATATTGTTTCCATTTCCGGTCCTAGTCATATGAACTAAAACTAACAACACCATACCTCTTACATATGGGTTAAACCTTCGTAGAAGTCATATTCCTTTGATTATTTGGACATATTGGTTTGAAATACCATTTCCATATTCAAGTACCTTTCTTCATAAACCAAACCCTGTGCTACAGAAAATATGAATCTCTGTAAACCTTCTTTGGTTTTTAGCAGTAGAATGTCAGAATTTTTAGAGCTCTTTTTCTTGACTATGCCGCACATGCCCTTAGGTGGCCATGCATAAGATACCTATATAATTGGTCTGTAAGTAAAAAAGGTACTACTATTTGGATAAGAAGCATATGCCCCAGTTAGCCCTGCATAAAACAACCCCCATAATGAGTTTTTCAAATAATGGTAACTGCATTCTTGGAAAAAAGACTCTCTCTAATGCCTTTAACTCCTTTTCTATATCATTCTTCAAATTTAGAAATTCTCAAATCAGTGTTTACCATTTATTCCTTCCATACCTGAATATGATAGTAGGTTTTCAAAAACATTATCAAGAAGTTGGAATAGTTTTATACCTTTGGTCAAAGCTAAAGACCTTAAATTAATTCCACACAATTTCCTCACTGCATGACATAAAACTGCATAGTACAATGTCTGCATGACTTAAAACTGCACATTACAATGTCCTCACTGAATGAATTAAAACTGTACAATACAATCTTTTCACTGCATGACTTAAAACTGCACAGTATGTTGTCCTCACTTCATGACTTAAAACTTCATTGTAGGATATCGTAAATTCCTCCTTTCTAATAAATTTTAATCATTACTCGTACACCGAATTTGTATAGAAAGGTTTTTTTCCTAATCATGACTTATATCAGTATACAATAGATCTTTCAATTATTTAAATTCCATTCCTTGGAAAAACCACCCATTGTGGTCTTAAGTCAACCAAATATTATTTTCCACTATCTATCAACATCTAAATGTTTAACTTCAAAGAGCTATTTGGTTTGAATATAGAGCACATGCCCTTAGGCGGCCTTGAATAAGTTGCCAACATAACAGGCCTTTCAGTCAATTGATTCCACCATTTGGCTATGCAGCATATGCCCTAGTTGTCCCCACATAACATAGCCCCCATAATGGGTTTTTCAAATAATGGTAACTTCGTTCCTGGAAAATAAACCCCTTATATTGATATAGGTTTTAAATTTGGTGACCATAAAAATCATGGATCAAGATTCCCCTTGGAAATATTTAAAAAATATTAATGAAATTAATAGCTACAAAGTTTTATTTGGGATGTAAGTCAATTTTTATGGTCAAAGATATTCAACCCTAAATATCATCCCATTATAGTCCAACATGCATGACTCTAAACTGGCAACAACAAGAGATGTGGTACTCACCAGATTGAGAACCCATGAAGGGCACTCTAAATAAAAGTTGAGTCTCAGCTCAATAAAAGATAAATTTTTGTATGAATTAGTTAATATTAATAAATAAATATTCATGAGATATAATGTTTGTGGGGTTTTCCATATAACCCTATTAAAAATCAAACAATGCTCGCTAGGACCCATGGATTTGGTTTAAATTACAACATCCTTCCAAACCTGATGAAGCTCAAAATCTAAACAAATGGTGTTGGAATGCATCAAAGTTCCCTAATTTTCCCTTAGAACAAGATTATTTTCATTATAAATGAAACACATTTTAAGTTGGGGCTTTTGTAGACACCATGAAATGTGTTACATGGACTTCTCTGCAATTGAAGATGTATTTCCATTTGCCTCAACTCAAAATGTTCTCAAATAGGCACGAAAAGTTCACGGTGAAACTCTGCATTTTTATGGGGGTCAATGAAGGTTGTGAAGACACTGGCCCGAAGGTTGGGGACCACCACCTGACACTAAACCCAAGTAGGGGTTCATGGACACAGCCCCCGAGGTATGGAGTAATAATTTGGCTAAGTCCCTAATGCGGCGCCCAAGGTACCTCTATGTCAATACTTGCACATCAACATATTGGAGATGAATGAAAGTATAATTTTGGATAAGTCTTAAAGGTTTCACTATAGTCTATCCAAATCCCTGGTGGAATGCAAGTATACGTGGGTGCCACCCATTCGGCGCGCAACCACTTGCGTGCCCCAATTCTGTTGTGTAGACTACTTGCCTGCCCAAACTCCTTTCACCCAAGGTCTTATTTTTTCCTATAAATAAACCCTTGGGGCCCTCATTTGTACAGACAAATTTCCATGAATCCCAATTTCTACTCTAGTCACCCTAGTACATCACCCCGGTCTTCTGAAACTTTCAATATAGTTCGTCAACACCATGAGTAAAGGATTTAAGGGAGGATCATTGGACTTAAGTCCTTTTAGTGTTTGAAAACCATAACACTTTCACGAAAAAAGCGCCCAACCTCCCCAAGTCATAAATACTTGCACGCCGCCCATTACTCTCATAGGAACTTGAGCGCCCCCCTTCTGGGATCATCAGTGAATACAGTTGAAGGCTTGAGCTAGGTCTCGACTAATTATTACCATTTAGGTTGTTCATCGCCTAAGTGAACATCGGGTCACCCAAACCTATTTTCCCACCCCTACTTGAGCACCCTTACCTACTGGTGTGCCCATAATTTCACACCTTTATCTACTTGGGAACCCCACCTTGATTCACATACATTATTTACTCTCTTTAGTCTACAAGCCATCAACCCTTCATCAAATCCATTTATGGAAAGTATTTTTCTTCCTTGTCTCCCTTATCTAAAAAGGATTCGGTTGAGACCTCCACCAAAACATCCTGACATATGAAACCTTTGGGAAAGTCCCATCCGTTTGTCTATTATTTTGGTATGTATATCCACAGTCAGAGGATTCCCACATTTTTTCACAATGGTTTTAGGATTCATGGAGTATTTGTGGGTTTTTATATCCAAAGTCACATGAACCATTCTCCCCAAAATAGTGTTGGGAATTTCCCGGTTTGGAGGAGGGATGCATCCTGGCCTCTCTCTTCTCGAAGAGATGGATTGGAACCCGAGTTCTCTGGTTGGGAAGGTACAATTCATACCTACTTTTCCTTTTAAAAATAAAATAGAAGTCTCCCTCCCCTGCCAAGATCAATTTTAGGGAAACCATCCTGGCATAAACCCATTTATTTTCTTGTAGAAGGTGAAATCATTGCTCATCCTCTCTTCTTCGGTGCCAAAAACCAAAGGAGATATAGGAACAAGGACTATTGTTACCCTTTACCTCTCCCGTTGTACTTTGTCACCATGGGAAGCCATCCTATTGTAATCCCCTTACCACCATCCCTTCCACCATACATTGGACCACTGTCCAATGTAAACAGAATACAGTGAAGTCTCGTCGCCTCACCCTCTTCCACGGTCGCCTCTACCTTATTCACCTTGGACACTATAGGTGCACCTTCTTCTACCAGCGGAGGAGAAAAAAATTAAAGTGTGAATTCCTTTATTGAATCATTGACATCATCTTATTTCTCTCACCGAGCATGACTCACGTGGGCTTAGATATCTGTCGTGGTCAAAATAATTTTCACAATAGAATGAACTATGAGAACTCTTATTCCTGTACAAACCCTGATAAGTAGGAAGCATTTTAGGGGCATGAGCCCAGTAGACATCCTCTCCTAGAATCGAACCCAAATTCCATTAATCCGGGCATCCTCTTTAGGAATAAACCCCTAATTAAACCCGAAATCATCAAGGCATTCATTTCAATAAGTAAGACAAAACTCATTTCAATCAAAGGACTATACTCTACAATGAGACTAATCAAACTACGTGGACATTGATTTCCATCTATATGGGATACGTAGGAAGCCTCCTTGAGGTTCAAACCCAATATCCTAAATCAACCCTGTTCTCATTTGGCCATATTCCAAATAGGGTATGATCCAAAATAGAAACCCATATTCTTTCCAAAGTTCATTGGGATGTTTCAATACAAGTCCCAAACTATGTTGTGACTAAGCACATCCTTCTTAGATGTCCATACGACATGAAATTAAACTATAGAGCTAAGTCCTTATCACATGACCTTAAAAGTTGTGATTTGTCCCATTAAGCAGCACCGAACTATGAGGGTTCTGATTTCTTTCACAAAGATACATAGGTAGCCCATTTTATGGGAATGATCCCAAAATAAAATCAAACCTTCATCTCCTTGGATGAAAATAAATTCTAAAGTCCCTCTCTATGTGGCTTAAAAACTATTATCAAAACAATAATGATTAAAAGAATCTATAAGCAGTATATTAGAGGATACCATTGATGGAAGACAAATAAAACATAAGGTTGTTTCCATTAATGAAGAACCTTGAATGAATATTGATGATTCTAAACTTAACACATGTTAATAAGTGATTGTAAATTCCAAGGGAAACATATGTTATGCATGGTGAATTTATAAGGATTTCTGAATATATAATAAATTTTTAAAGATAATCCCAGATTAGACAATAATTCGGCCCAAAAAGGGTGTGATGAGTCTGACCTCCCATCCGCATGACAAATGCATGTTCTTATGTATCGTAAAGTTCAAACATAACAAAATTCTACCTTTGGAAAGTAGGTCCCGTTTGGATAATGAACTGTTGGAAGTTTCCAGTTCCATAAATAAGTCAAATGGAAATTGCTTGGAAACCGTGATTCTTAAAACTAGAACACACATTTGAAGGAACTAAAAAACAATATAATTCATTGACAACATATTTCTATACTTGGAGTCGGAGGAGTAAGATGACATGCACTATCAGATTGTTCTCGATACACTCTTAGAGAACCTGTTGTAATGAAAATCTCTCGAAGTGCTAGTTTTGGATACTGGAAGTTCACATCCTAGTCCACATTATCTAGGATTCTAGAGTTATAGTGGATATGGCTAAGATAGAGGAAGTGCTTTCTCGGGAGCCACCTAGGAATGGGACCGAGGTGCAGAGTTTCTCGGGATTGGTTGGTTACTACCAGAGATTCGTACCTGACTTTTCCTGTGTTGTGACACCCATGTCAGCTTTTAAAAAGAATGTACAAATCTTTGTGTGGATGGAGATATGCAAGTAGAGTTTTTAGAAGCAGAAGAAGAGACTAACGAGTGCTTCTATCTTGAGGATACCAGAAAGAGGAGTTGGGTATGTAGTTTACTACGACACATCAAGGACCGGACTAGGTTATGTCCTGATGCCGGAGTGACGGGCGATCACCTACGGCTCACAATAGTTGAGACAGAATGAGTATAACTATTCTACCCATGACATGGAATTAGTGGTAGTGGTATTTTTGCAGATGATGTGGCAGCACTACATGATAGATGAATGTTTTACAGTCCACTCTGATCACAAGAGTCTAATGTATATCTTCTCATAAAATGACCTAAACCTAAGATAGAGGTGATATCCTGAGTTCATCCCGGACTATGAATTTGAGATAGTCTACAGACCTGGGAAGGGGAACATAGTAGCAGATGCACCCATCAGGAGGTTTGGTCTACAGTTGCTGAGTGAGGTGAGAGAGCAGCTAGCTACATTGTTATTATCCTTTGTAAATAGGGATGGAGAAGCTTACCTCTTTTCTATGAAAGTTACTCCCACACTCCTTCAATGAGTCTTGAAGGAAGAACTTTGGGACATTTACTTCGAGGCCCAACATACTCAGATATCCTCATGATAGGCTTGTTGTGGATTTTTTGAAGGTGGGGAGCACGTTATCCACTTTAGAGCACACACTAAGGTACTAGTGACGCTACGAGAGGAATTATTGAGAGATTTCTATACATCCCCTTTGGAGGTACATCCTCGAGTGGTGAAGATGTACCAGGACCTCTTGTGTCAGTACTAGTGGCTAGGGATAGAGAAAGTGGTGGCATGGTTTGTATCATGATGCATCACTTGTTAGCAAGTGAAGGCCGAGCATCAGGTACCAGCAAGCTTAGATCATCCACTTGTGGCACCAGAGTGAAAGTAGGATGGTATATCCATGGACATCATGATGGGGATACCTTGTAAGTCCAGAGGCCACGATTCCATCTAGGTGATCATTGACTGACTCACTAGGTCGACCCACATCCTACCTATCCGAGAGAAAAGATCAGTCGAGATCTTGGGGTGTCTCTATATACATGAGATTGTACAGCTTCATGGGGTTTCATATATGATCGCCTCAGATTTTGATGCTCATTTTACTTCCTACTTGTGGAAGGGATTATATGAGGCATTTGGGACTCATCTACATTTGAGAACTGCCTTCCATCCTTAGATAGATGGTCAAACAAAGCGGTCCATATAGACACTTGAGGACATGCTTTGTGCCTGTGTCTTTGATTTTGACTGTAGTTTAGAGGAACGCCTTAAACTTGTGGAGTTTTCTGACAACAACAAATATCACTCCACCATCGGCATGACACCATTTGAGGATATGTATGGGGGGCCTTTCAGATCACCACTATGTTGGAAAAAAACAAGGAGAGTCAGCACTTATGGGTCCATAGTTGGTACATGCTACCACGAAGAAGTTGAAGATCATTCAGGAGAAAATAAAGACTACACAGAGCTAGCAGAAGTCTTATAACGATAGGATACGATGACCCACTGGGTTTTTGGAGGGAGACTATGTCTTCTTACAAGTCTCACCTCAATAAAGATTTCAGAGGTTTGGACAGGACGACAAGATATCTCCAAGTTTCATCAAACCTTTCCAGATCCCCAATAGAGTAGGCAAGATTCCATACCATCTAGCTCTTCCCCAACCGATGCACTAGGTGTATAATGATTTCCATGTGTCACAGCTGATGAGGTAGGTGCATGATCCAACACATGTTATCAACTAGGGCGAGCTGGACATCGATGATGGGTTGACATTTGTGGAGTTCCCAGTGGAGATAGACGATCGACAGGAGTGGGTCCTTAGTGGGTGATCGATTCCTCTAGGTTGAGATCGTTAGTAGCACTGGAACCTCTAGGAGAGCACCGAGGAGTGGGAGGCTCAGATACATTCTCAGTACCCCCATTTGTTCTTATAGTGGTTTTGAAGCTTTCGAGGACAAAAATCCCTAAGGCCGAGAGAATGTAAATACTCGGAAATTTCATATAAAATTCTCAAAATTATTTTGGATTATTACGAGTCTATAAAAATTGACGGTGCCTGATTTTGAGACTCAATGTGCTCAGAAAGGAATTTAAAAAAAAAATTAAGGTACGTTTAGTAAATGCGTGGATATCATTTTCAATCTTTTGAACTGGTGATCAGATTAAAAATCTGAGGGAACCGTTGAATCTACAGTGATGGGATTCTCTTAAGGGAGTCATAACTTCGACCATGGTAGGTTGGGTGAAAAAGATTGTTTTGTGGACTTTTTAATGAATTATAAATGACATAAAATTATTATTTTATTTTTTTACCAATGGTTGAGTGGTGGTGGTGGGGCCGCTTAGTTTTCAAGACATTTAATGGATTGACTCTTTATTTGTATAACCACACCATTGAGAGTTTAGAGGTTCATTCATTAATGAACCTCATTAATATATTATAGCATTAATCATCCTCATCCCCTCTATTTAAATGAGGCTTGAGCTTGGATTTTTGACACGGATGTGAGGAACCCCTGATGAAGTACCACGACATCTTCCACCTATGAAGAACTAAGGATCGAATGACATCATTAGAGGAATCGATCTTGGATTTATGAACTCTCGCAACTTCATCATGCATGGATTATTCTTCCAAAACTATGACATCACCTCTGATTCTGAGGTAGGGGTTTTGTTACAATTCAATTGAATTTGTTTCTTTTCATCATTACTGAAAGGAATGACGAATCACTTAAGTATTGAATGGTTTATAGTTTATTTATGATTAATTAATTGCTAAACACTTATTATGATGCTAACATGGAGGGATCACGCCAAACGAACAAGTATTGGATCCTATGTCACTTTGATTATGTCATTTTCTTCATAGGAGAAGTTTGAACATGATGAAAACATGAATCTCGGATCCACATAGTGATAGAAACAATCCTAGAGGTTCATAGGTGTGTTCAGAATGAAAAACGGACAACATGAGCTCACCCTGTAGCCTACGGATGTTCTGCCAGTGTGGCAATGCTAGCGATAGTGGGGGACAACATTAGCTGGCTGCGGTGGCAGCAGGCAGCGGCCGACCCTCAGCCAGCTGCATTGGCCGAAGGTGGCGCTCCAATGCACACCATGGTGAGGAGGTTGTGGATATGAAGCCGTGGAGGGGCAGAAGGGGACCCGTGGCCTGCGGGTCCTATTGACAAGGAGGTGGAACCACCATTGTAGAAAACCTGAATGGCCCCTTGGTGCATTTTGGAGGGGCCGAGCCCGCCGGCCCAGCTGGTTGAGCCCGCCGCAGCCCAGCCCACTCAGGTCAGCCCAGCCGGTGCGGGTTGTGCTGGGTCGAACCCATACAGGGTCGAGTCGACCTAAAAAGGGATAGATCAGCCTAGGACGGGGTGGGTTGGGTTGGTCTGATCGAGTCAGACTTGACCTAGATCCTCTTCGGCCCAGATACACTTAAAATGTCATATCTTACAAACCAGAGTATCGTTTGAAAAACCGTCTACGAATCTAGAATCCTTGAAATGAGGTGATCATTTGAGATACTCCAACTGAGTTTTGAATAATGATGGAGTATGTCTAGGTTTGATAGAACCTGAATCTAACAAGGCCCTCTGCACTAAAAGGCTTATAACTCCCAAACTGGACATTCGATTGACGTGTCACCTGTCGTGTATGAACCCTTACAATATGGAGGTCCTTTGGGTTACTCTTGTGGGGCGTCATGGATATTGGTGAATGACCGATATCTCTAAGAGCTAAAATTATGGAACTCAATCTCACCAGGTGTGGGGAATCCTATGGATATCTATCAATTGAGGAGTGACCCTATGTGGATCAGCATCATAGTGACCCTATCTGGATAGGTATCATAGTGACCAAATGTGGATTGACATCATAGCGACCTTGTGTGAATTGACATCATATCAACCTTATGTAGATCAGCATCATACCAACCCTGTTTGGATCGGAATCATAGTGACCCTATGTGGACCAGCATCATAGAGACCCTGTGTGGATCAAAATTCTAGCAACCCTAGTGGATCAATAGTGTGCAACCTGAAGAGGACCAGCCTTAGAGTGGACCATTGAGGATTAGTGACATACAAAACTTTATAGATCATCAATGGAATAACTTCTTCATGGTTTAGTTGTGGAACTTCCTAATGGAATAAAAATATGTAGCTTAATACTAATCATCTTTATTCCCAATCCTTGATTTTTATACCCTGTTTGAGATTATCCTTTTTGCTTGTGCTTTATGATAGAGATCATGCTTTTTAGTTTTCCTTTGTGGAATTTTGGGAGAAATTTGGGGGTCTTGGGGTCCCTACTAGGAATTTTTATACTCACCCCTACACCGGCTTCACCCTCACCTTGTTTTGTCTTGTGTAGATTTCAACCACCTTGGCTGAAACTTTAGGATCTAGAACCAGGCATCACACGGACGTGACTGGATTACATAGATAGCTGTGTAGACAGGTTGTACCTACCCTTCACATAGGATCCTTGGAGGATGACCTCATGATATATTTTTCCTTTCTTCTTTATTCCCATTTCAGTCAGGGTTGCATTCTGGTACCTTTACTTCAGTACATAGTTTTATACTTTATGGTGGTTTTCAGTTGTGTTTGAACCTTTATTATTTTTTTGTGTTTTAAATGTGGGTAGTGTACCCTCTCATTGTGTTGTACATGTTTAGAGGCAATGCCTTCCAATTTTTGGGAAATTCCTTTCTGGTGCAAGTCGCAAACCCTAGGCCTATATATGGTAGTCTTGGGGTAGTCACAACATGGGTCTCGGGGGATAGTTTGCATCACTTATATCATTTAATTGGTATAGGATAAAACAAATCACTTCCTAAATGATTGAATAGTTTTGCAGTCTTCATATAATATATACATATTTCAATTTCCAATTACATTTTAAACATAAAATAAAAAAAGTATTTTCATTCAGAACAACATTATTATCCTATATTAACACTACATATCAATCATAATAAACTTTATAGAATCCTAGGGAAACAAAATCATAAGAAAGGCGTGATCTCAAATGCACAGAAGGGGTATGCGTATAGAAGAATCCCTGAGTAAATAAGGCGTAAACAATATGGAAAGGTAAATAAGAGAAACACATGTAATTTAAACAATCACTTGAGTATAATATGATATGAATAAAATATGATCAAATAATTCCATATAAATAATCACAAAAAAATGAAACTAAATCATGGACATTTTAAATAATTGAATAATCACATGGAACATCAATAAATAAATTCATAATGATGGAAATCATAAGGCAAAACATCTGAAACATACTATCAAGTCATTGTACAAATATTATAATATTATCATGGTTTCATTACAAGAATATATTATTATCAAGGCTTTATACTGTGAATCTAATAAATCGGTAAGAACACAGCTAAAACCATTCCTAGTTTGTCTCATGAGACATGCTGATGAATAAACTAGATATAGTGGTATCCTCCCATAACTTACTAATTCCAATTAATTTCTTATATTAATGTTGTTAAATATCGAAAATTCAAACATTAATATTAAAACCTATGATATAAAATGTGATTACTTTAACAATGAACCATGAATGGTATCAAAATAACACATCCAAAATCAAAATTATAATAAACCATTCAATAAAATAAGATAAATGTTATAATAAGAGATCAAAACCAACTAATTATAAGATTAAAAAGACTGTGTTTAAATATGTGAAAATAATATAACAGAATCATTGAATAAGTTTTGAGGAAAATACCTGTTTCAACTTTTGGAATTACTTATTTTTTAAATATTGCACAATTATTAAAGAAATAAAATTATTTTAAAATAATTAATAAATTTTTTAAAGGAATTTATAAATAATTAAGGAATAATGAAATCCGGAAAATATGTTTGGGCTATATAAGTTAAATAAATTATTTCCGAATTTTTATCGAATAAGTCATAAAGTACATTGTTTGGAAAATGATTAAAATATTCATTTCAAAAAAATTAATAAAAATTTGAAAATACGTAAAAACACATTAAAAATTCATAGGATAATAGTACAAAACTTTGTGAAAACGTTTTTTGTAAACATTTTAAGAAATCATGGGCATAGAATAAAATATTCCCCAATGGATACTTATACATAAACAATCCCAAATAATAATGAGATAGTGAAATATCCTTTACCATGAACATTCCTTTAGTTGAACATGATTTAACATCATGTATAATCGTTTAAATCATGTTATTTATTTTTAACATAACCATATCCATATTTATTACATCCCATATGATCCTCTAAGATCATTTTGTTAATAATATTTCATTAATACCCTTTTTCGAGTGTTAAATGCTTCATTTTCCAATGCAAGTTTTTTTCATGTAACTCTTATTTGTAATGCATAAGATATATTTATTTCATCCCCAGAGTGATTTTAAGTACATATTTATCATATTTATTCATTATATATAATTTTATAATCATTATTTATTGGTTTACAAGGAAAATGAATCCCATCGCATTGTAGAGATGGTAGACTATATGTACGCAAAAGCGACGATATCATTCCCTTAATGGTGAATGGGTAAGCAAGTGGATGTTATATTAATATTTATAGAACTAGTATAATTTAATAATTATAATATATATATTGAAATTGTTTATATTGTTATACCCATCCAAGTAAAGTGGTGATGAAAAAAATATTACACTGTGGTGTGGAGATGGTAATCCATACACATAATAACATCATAGAATATATAGGATACTAGATATTTTACATTATATATGAAATAACACATTTTGAGGAAGTATAATAATAAATGAACTTTGATGAGTTGGTAAAAGTGATTACCTCTTCTTCAGTGGAATACCTTTAGATATCTTCTTAAGGGATATATGGTTATTATTTTTGGAAGATCAGGATCTCCCAAACATGTATATTAATGTTTTTAGGAGAAATGTTTAGGTGTGTGTTGAGATAATATTCTCAAGTTGTTGTGAATAAGTGAGGGAGGAGGTTACATTTTATAATTGAGGTGATCGACGCTTTTGAAACCTCTCAAAATATTAAATTAATATAAATTAATTTTCTATTTCGAATGGATCCATAGTGAGTTTTTTGAAGTTAATATGAGGATTGGTATAAATATTATCACCAAATAAATTTTATACATATTTAGTTCACATATATACCACTATGTTTTGGTTTTAACACCTATTTAATTCCTTTAACTCTTACCATGACAACATGGATTTTTAATCATTGAGGGTCAATATTGTTACTATGAAATAAAAAACAGACCAAAATAGACCAATGGATGATATTTTAAACCTTATTTCAATTAGGTTGATGATATTTAAATTTTTATAATTTTTATATCTTTTAATAAATATTATTTATTTTAAAATATTGTTAATTTTGACAATATGCATTACTTTGACTTTGAAAAATTATCAATGCATAAGATAAGATAAAAAACGTTTAATAAATCCAAAATATGTAAATTTGAAGTATAAAATTATTTTATTACCATTATTATCTTTAATTATTTTTTATTTAATATTTTTAATATCAATTTTTAGATATTTCATTAATTAAACTATTATTTCATCATCATTGTGTAATCCTTTAGGGTAATAATTTATTTCCTAAAATTTAAAAATAAATTGCCATGATTAAGATAAAAATTTCAGATTTTATAATAACATTTATAGTTTAATATATATTTTTAATAACCGCATATTAAAAATTAAATGCTTTTTAAAAACATGAGTATGACATGTTAGACTTTCCATAAAATAAAATATTATATGAGGTTTAAAGTCATCCAAGTGTCTCTAAGAGGCCATAAAATATGACCAAGGATGATTTAGGTCGAAAATAACTCATCCAATAATAATAGGTACTAGTGGTGTGTTGTTTTCTAATATTTATAACATTATTTTTAACCATAATTACCCGATTTTGCATAAATTATGGTAATTAAAATTACTATGTTTATTATCCATAATGGCCAAAAAATAAAAGGTAATATTTAATATATTCTGAACTTAAGATTAAAAATATAGAATCTATTTTTCATAATTAAATTATTAAATTTGTTATAAATTAATTTAAAATTAATCTTGCAGACGGGACAAAAAACTGGGTTTTTTTAAAGGTGATGCATTAGACCAAAACAACCAAGGCATAAATTATTATAAAAATATTTTACAGAAGTATAAAATATGTGATCATATTATAATCTCTTTCATGTAAAGAATTTAAAATAGCAGGGAGGTCTTCAAACCAGGTAAACTGGTTTTTAAAGTAAAAATGTTGAAAAGATGAAAATGTTTTTATATCCAATTTTAATTTAATATTGATTTTAATGACTCAATTTTTATTTTTTTGATGTATATTTTAACTATTTATACATTAATATAAGTGTAGAAAATAATTTAACTATATAAATAATTTCATAGAAAATGCCGTTTTCAATTAAAATGCTTTATTTTTTTAATATTTATCAAAAAATTAAACATATCATAAAATACCTAAAAATCAACAAAATAAAATTTTGATATTATGATTTTGAAAATAATTCTTATTTTTATAAAATATAATTAATTAATGATGAAAATTTTATTTTTAAAAAATTTTTGCTATTAAAAGGTGACTAAATTGCCTTTAAAAATCTAGTTTTTATGCTTAAAATTGAATTTATTTATATATTATTCCAATATATATTATTTTTTGAATTTAAAATATATTTAATATATATAAATTTTATAATATGGTTAATATTTTTCATTACTACCATTTTAACATCTTGATTATAATAATATATCACTGTACGGTTAAGCTGGGTGTTGCGGGAAATGTAAGCTATTGAAGGGGTAAAATACAAAAGGAGACATACCATAAGATATTGGGGTGTTACATTATACCATACTTCAATAAATTGTTTCCTTTAAATTTGAAATTACACTTTGAAAATCAAAGTATTATTCTTCAAAATTTCTTTTTTGGGAAACCCACATCAGAAATATGGTTAATAAAAATATCCACTTAATAAGATAGAATGCGAAATTTGACGATCACCCCAAAATTTGGTTTTAAAATTAGAAACAATTAAAGGGAAGTGAAAACCTAGACATAGAGAAGAAATATCACTATCAAGTTCTAATAGAGGGTAATAGAGAACATGGTCATTAGAAATTTAACCATCACAAAACCATAAACTTATGATCAGTTAGAAGACCATTGATTTTTCAAAGAATAAAATTAAGTGGATAATTTTTCTTCTAAATTACTAGTGTTGAGGGATTATTTTCCTATAAATTTAAGTAGTTACTAGATTTATATACATGTCATAAGAATAATCTCATCATTTGGTTATGCTTTGATCAATTTTCACTTCATCCCTTACACCTAAAAATGAATGTTCAAGATCATTGTTTTTTTCTGGAAGAACATTTAATGAATTGTAATGTCCACATGTCCTTCCTTCCTCCTATAAACATTAATCAAAACCAAAATAGTTAGAAAAGGTTTCCAAATATGATAAATCATACTTTAACCTCAAATAATAATATCTATATTACAATTATTTCAATTTTATAAGTATTTACCATAAGATACATCCAAAATAATTCTTTCCAAATTAAAAGTCCCAAAATTTTTAAATAAGGTCACTAAATTCCAAAAATAAACATTAAATTAGATTTCACAAACAACATAATACAGTTCTTATTGTCACATACCAAATATTTTATCACTTTAGATTTTTTTTTGAAAATTTTCATGCTTCCAAATACTTAAAGAAGAAGTATTGTAGTATAATCCTTTTATATCTCTTGATTATTATAACCATATAACCATAAATGAAATAATTATTGATTCCAAATACCTAAGAACGATAATAATTATAATTAATTTCTAAACCCTTAACAACGCTTCATCATCGTTTTCCTTAATACCTCTTACATTTCATTTCTATTTTGTAGTCTCTTTATATCCAATAGTGTAACCATTACTTATATAACTTTCCTGATTCTAACCATTAACAAAAGTCCAAAGGACAGTGTGAGAAATAATAATCGTAGTTATATTGTCAAGAAGACTTAATTATACGATATCAAAATCACAACATCTTCTTTTCAAACTGTAATTCCATAGGTTTAAACTAGGTTATCCATAGTAATTAACTATTCAATAGGATGTTATCCTATACTTTTACTTATCTTTAAAAGAAATTCATAGGGTTATGTTCCCAAGTATATGTTTTTATAAATCAATTTCCAAATGTTTTTATTAAACTTACTATGATAGCAACTATAAAGACCCAGACCATAGTAGTCTGAAATCAGTGCCTTTATTTAATTGTCAAAAGATACAAGAAATCAAATCCCAAAGGACAGAGAAGTTTAGTAGTCTTGGTAAACTCAATATATATTTTAAATTCAAATTATATTTTAAAAACAAATTAAAAAAATTATTTTCTTTTGGAACACCATTATTCTCTATGATTATCCCTACATATATGTGATAATAAAGTTTTTAGAATCCTATGGAAAAATAAAACATAAGAAAAATGTGAGCTCAGATGCTTAGTAAGGGTGAGAATACAGTAGAATCTATGAATAAATAAGGAATAAATAGTATAGAATGGTTAATAATTAAAATACCTGTCATTTAATCAATAACCTGATTATAATATGACTTGAATAAATGATGATCAAATAATTCCAAATAAATAATCCCATGAAAATGAATCTTAACTATGGATATTCTAACTAAATGAATAATCCCATGGAATATCAATAATTGAATTCAAAATAATGAAATACATAACTCCAAACAGCTGAAACATAATTTTAAGGATTCACACCAAAAATCTTGTACTATCAAGGAATAATTCCCAGAATCTAACATTTTCAAGGCTTTGTACCAAGAAAAAAATGGTTAAGGATTTGGACCCAACCAAGTCTAGTTTGTCTCATTAGACCTACTGATACATCAAGGAGAAATTGAGATCCCCAACCATCACTTATTAATTTCAATTAATTATTCATAATAAAGGGGTGAAAAATAAAAAATATAAACAATCACATTAAAAACTAAAATACAAAATGTGATTACATTAAACATAAAAAATGATTGGTATCAAAATTGAAAATCATTAGTAAAAATGATAATAAACCATTAAAAAAATATTTTAAATGATATCATAAGAAGTCAAAATCCATTAATTATAAGATTAAATAGAGGTGTTTTACATAGATGAAAAAACTATAATAAAATTATTAGAGAATTATTGAGGAAAATTCCCTTTTTCAATTTTGAAATTAATTATTTTTAAAATTATACATAATTATAGAAAAGAATACTTGAAAATGATTAAGAAAAAATGTAAATGAATTTATAAATCACTATGGAATCATGACGGTAGGAAAATCTACTCAACAAATATATGTTAAAAAAATTTCATTAGTATTTTCATCGTAAAATTCATAAAGTACCTCAATTGGAAAATGAAGAAAAGATTCTATTCAAACTGTTTTATAAAAAGGAGAACATGGGTAAAAATAATTTAAAAATTCATAGGATAATAGTAAAAATATTTTTGAAAACATTTATATGACACATGGTTTTGGAAGAAAATGCTCCCTTGTGGAGACTTAAACATAAATAATCTTGAATAATGATAATATTGTGAAATAACCATTACCTTGAACTTTACGTTAGTTGAACGTGATTTAACCTCATGTGTAATGGTTTAAATAATGATATTAATTTATTATAGAACCATATCCATATATATTATATCATATATCATCCTCTTATATCATTTTGTTAATAATATTTCGTTATTACATTTTTTGGCTATTAACTTCATCAATTTAAAATGCATATTTTGTCATGTAAGTCATGTTTATAATTAATATGATATATTTATTTCATATCCTTAATGATATTAAGTTCAAAGATATCGTATTTATTCATTTTATAGATTCTAATATTCATTATTTAATGGTTAAAATGGAAAATGAATCACATCACATTGGGGAGACAGTAGGTTGTTTATACGCACGAGTGATGATATCATTCCCCTAATTGTGAAAGGATAAAGAATTGGATGTTATATTAATTTTTAATGAATTATTATCATGTATTAGTTACCATATATATCAATTATTCCCATTGTTATACCCATCCATTTAAATTGGAGTTGAAAAAATAGATTACACCAAGACATGGATGTAGTAAGACATACATACGCACGCACGAGGTTTTCATCGGTCATAGGATGAAGAAAAGATATAATATGGTTATCCTATAATCATAAAAACTTCTCGTTATATATATGACACAATATTATTTCATTATCATAGAAAAAGATTAATTGGAAGTAGAATTAGAAATTTACTTTTATGAGTGGGTAAAAACGATTACCTCTACTACGGAGGAATTCTTTTAGATGTCTTCTTAAGGGATCTAGGGTTTGTATTTTTAGAATTCCAGGATCTAAAAAAATGGATAAGGGTGTTGGGTGGAGAAATAGAATTTTTTTTGTTTAAAATAGAAGTATCATAGTGTTGTGAATTATTGAGGTAGGATGTTCCCTTCTATAATTGAGTTGAGAGGTACTTTTGAAACCTCTCAAAATATTATATTTATATATATTAATTTTATATTAAAATTTAATCTAAAGTGAGTTATTAATAATTTAAGATAAGGATATGTTTAAATCCTTCCATTAATTAATTTTTATAAACATTTAGGTCAAATTCTTATGCTTAACCCTTATTTAATCCCTTTAACTCTTACCATGACAAAATGGATTATTACTCTTGGAGGGTCTATATTGTTACAGCAAAATGAATGAAAAATCATAAATTTATCATTGATGAAATTTAAAAACTTATAAAAATTATTTTACCTATATTTATATTATTATAAATTTTAAATCATTTATTAATATATTATTTATTTTTAAATATTGTTAATATAAATTTTGAAACAGTTCATTAATATGGCCTTTAAAAAATATCAATATGTAAGATAACTTCAAAAAAACCTTTTATAAATACCTAATATGTATATGTATTCTATAAAATTCATTTATGATATTAATTATCACAAACTATATTTATTTTAATATTTTTAATTACATTTATATGATGTTTTTATTAATTAAACCATTACTACATCATTATTGTGTAAGCCTTCAAGATAATTATTTATTTCAAAAAAAATTTAAATAAATTACCATGATGAATATATGTTCTTTATATTTCAATTTAATAAATATATTTGAAGATATATTCTTAATATCCATGTATAAAAAATGTAACACATATTAAAAAATGAGTATGCCATATTTGACATTCCTTAAAATAAAATACAATATGAGACTTCATGTCGTAGAAATGGCTCTAATAGTCAATAAAATTAGCCCAATAATGATTCTCGTCAATAATCACTCATCCAATTAAATTAAAACAAGTGTTAAGGAAATTATATAATATTTATAATATGTTTCTACCCCCAATTACCCAATTTAACCAAAATGGTGGTAATTAAAATTACTATATTTACTATTCATGCTTGTCAAAAAAAGGGATCAACTTACTAAATTTGGACATTCTAATTAAAAATATGGAATATAATTTTCATAATTAAATTCACATAATTTTCAGAAATTATTTTAAAATTTATTATGTAGATGGAATGAAAAAATGTGTTTTTAAAGTAAAAATGTTCAAAATATTGAAAAGTTTTTTATCTAGTTTAAATGTTAAATTGATTATAATACCACAAATTGGATTTATTAATGGATAATTGGAAACTTTATATTTTAAAAATAATTTATAATATAATTTAACTATATAAAAATTAGATGAAAATTCATTATTTTTCTACTAATAAACAAAAAATGAAACACATTTGAAAAATTAAAAAAAATCAAAAAAATTAAATTTTTTATATTATGATTTCAAATATAATTTCTATTTTTAAAAATATAATTTATAAATGGTTTAAAATTTACTATTAAGACTATTTCACCATTAAAATGTGAAAAAAATTCCTTTATAAAAATTTAGTTTTTTATGCTTAAAATTGGATTAATTCTTATCTTAGGCCTATAAAATCTATTGGTTGTATTTAAAAAATTTGAATATATATAAATTTCATAATTTGAAAAAAGACTATTCATTCTTGCCTTTTTTAATTACTCGGTTATAATAATAATTATTTGTACGGTTAATTTGGGTGTTGTGTGCAACATCATCTATTGAAAGGATTAAATTTAGAAAGAGTCATACCATAAAATCTTATAGAGTTACTGTTTTGTTCATAGTTTTTTTGAGAATGAGATATGGGAATATATTGTCAATTTTTTTCTGTAAATGTGATTTTGATGTTTTTGTGTTTCATATTTTCAATACATATGGTTAAGTCACATTTCTATATTGTTTATGATGTTATGACAAATTTTCAAGATACATATCATTTCCATAAAATGTCATGTTTTCATAATTATGCCTTTTTATGGTATCCCGAACATTTATATCATTCGTAGAAGTTTTATGATAATAAATATATATGTTTTAATCTATATCATATCTATATGATTCTTTAATTATATTTTTTTTGATCCATCAAGGTTTATGATTAGCAACCACAGTGTTATGAGATTTTACTAATAAATTTATGTCATTCTCATTTTCTCTTTTAAGTTAGTGATCGTATATTTTATGAGATTTTTTTCACTTAATACGAACTTGAGCTCCCCCCTTTCTTGTGTTTATAATCCCTAGGTTATGAAGATGATTTTATGATGTGTGATGTATAGAAAATATCAAAAGTATAATTATTCAGGACAAAATATTTCAAGTGCTGTAAAATAAGATATTTATATATCTAATATCCATGACACTAGAACTTTTGGTCCCTTGGCTGTGTAACTATTTTTGAGATTAAATATTTGAATCATGTTTAATATTCTATTGAAATAATTTTTTTCTAGGGACACTATAGATGGTATTAGATAAGGGTTTTGTTTTTTCTTTATATTAGTTTACACTACATTAGTAAAACCCTATGTAAAATTCTATGTTATGATTCACAGTATAGGATTACATCCTAATATTATAGTAAAGTAGAGATTATATGGTTCTACATAAAATTAAACTACCAATAGGATAATATGAGTGGATATAGGTTCTTAAACAATTTTAAGCTGGGGTAATTACCTCAAATCAAAAATTTCAATATTAACTCAACCATGATGTAGTGCAGGATAAATATGCCTAATTGCACACCTGGGATGAAAATCTCTGGGGTATACTTTGTCTAATGACATTATCTTTTTGAACCATTATTAATGATTGGTTTCTTATTTAATTTAGTAGTTTAGGTTGATAATTATATGATAATACAATTAAAATCATCTTAGCTTAAACTAATACTGATAAAAGATGATGTAAAGGATTTATATCCCATCATGATAATTTATTATAAAATGAGGTGAATGGTTTACTTTCTTTAATTATTATTAAAATATCATCATATTATTAATGTTTCATCACCCATGTCACACCTTTTTTGGGTTTTAATGGTTGGATATTGTAGGAACCATGGGTGTGAGGGATAACATTATGATTACCTCAATGAAAAACACTTCAGAATAAAAGCTAGTCTGAGTAACCTCACGATTATGAAAAACCATCTATAATGAAATATGAATATATTTGGGAACATAATCAAAGTATAAAACACACAATTTAAGATATGTATGGGGACTAATGAATGACTAAATGACTAAGAATGTAAAGGAAAAAAAAGAAAAGTTCTATTTACTATATTCGAAAATGTGGGAATAAAGAATAAAGGAATTTCCTTAAGGTAATTGTAAGATAATTTGCATGAGGAATTGGGGATCAACAAACATCAAACTATAAATAAAAAATAAATATCTTTCCAAAATTTAAATAAATAGAGTTTTTTCAAAGTAACCATTAATAATTCAATGTATTACATGTGGTAAACATGGAAATTATCACATTAAATTCCAAAATACACGGTCTAACTAAGATGATGAGAATAACCAACCTTAAAAACCAAGAGAACAATAGAATTCCTACAGAAGTACTACTCCTAATGTGAATCCTAATATTTAAGGTATGCATGAACTCCAATATAGAGATGTAGATGTCTTGTTATAATTTTATTCTTAGAAAATTAAAAAATATAATATATTATATATTATCATTAAATCCCATCCGTAATGATTTGATTATTTGAGAAATATTCTAGTGGTAACATTATTGTATTATAAGTTGAATTTTTAAGAAAAGTGTCTTGCAAATATCTTAAATCCTTACTTTAAGAAAATTTCGCTTGATTTTACTAATGGATTGGTTCACTCCATCTAGAGGAAAAATTATATGGAGAACGTAAAGCACATTTTATATTAACCGATGATATTATATCAATTAAATAATAGTAATAAACACCCTCTAGAGAAAAATATATAATGTGGTTATTGATGCCATGTAATAGTATACACCTTCCAAAAATGTTAGAGAAAAACTCAATATTAGGGATACTACTATTATGAGAAAATATATTTTCTTCCCAATATTATATGGTTGATATCTCTATAGAAAATAAATATTTAGTTATGATATAATTTTCATTCCCTCAGACAAATTTCATTATAAGTAACAATTTAAATTATGATAACTAAATTAATTTAATGGGGGAGAATTTAATGACCCATGATTTCATTTTATATTCTCCTTAACTAAATACTACATTAAAAAGGGTGTTTCACACACTATACCATACTAAAATGGAAAACATTGATATATATATATATAATATTAAATATAACCATTATTTTTTTCCATTTAATTAGAGGGTATTAATAGGTGTAAAATCATTACTAAATATGGTTATAATAAAAAAATTCCACTTTTAATACTATTGAAATTTAATTACTATAATTAAAACAACGAAGAAAACCCTTTTATTCTTAAAAATTTATTTTTCTAAAAATTTTGTTTTATCTCAAGAAACTATGTACATTATGATTAAATATGAATAAAATTTATTTAAAATTAGAATAAAATTTTTCTAATAAATTATTTATTAAATTATAATAAATTAAAATAACGAATAGTTAACATTTTAATAAGATATTTTCTAGTATGATTAGTTTTCTGCTATATTTTTTGATTTTATTTAAATATTAAAGTCTAAAATATTATAAATTTAATGTGAAAAAATGAACATAATTTTGGTAATAATAATAATAATATAATCTATGGATGATGTTTTGGGATTTGTTTTGAAATATTTAAACATTATATAAATAATGAAACATACTATATTTAATAATATTGTGTCTTTTATGCCATTATTACAATATAACTAAGAATTTGGAATTTATGAAACCTTTTTCATTGAGAGAAATGTATTTCATAAATTAATTTATAATTTTTAAAAATTTAATTTTTAATTTATAAAACCAAATTTAAAATTTTATAATTTATTTTATATTTTTCAAAAATATTTATTTTTAATACATTATATATTAAGTATTTTAAAATTATTTTTCATCTTATTTAAAAATTTAATTAAATAAAATGGATTTCAAATATGGAATCATTAGGTCCGGATTATATAATCACAGTCATTTTATGTTTTGGTGTAAATCATAAACAACCAATGTAAAGACTAGGTTCATGGTGAAAACTAAAAATTGTAATAAAATGAGTAACCTAAGAGGTAAAGGGAGAACTTGTTAAAAACAAATTTTAATGAGTTTTTTTGGTTTTTATTGAGCTTATATTATTTGCAATATATTATTTCTTAATTTTTGATCCACTTTAATTGAGAGGGACATCCCATTTTTGAAACATTTTTTGTAATTATAAAAATTCCACTCTTTTTTACTTATAAAAGTAAAAATCCATTCCTCAATTCCCTTGACTCCAAAACCCCCAATTTTCAGCCCAAATGCTTCCCAAAACACTCCTAAAAAATCATATCCACCTTAATTTGGTTTTAGTCTTCTCAAAATATCATACCACTGCGGTTTAATCTGCATTCTATAGGTGATAATCGAAGAAGTGTTAAAAATTTGAAAAAATTCATACAACATGGTAGGTGTAATGGGAAATTCTATAAAATGGTATACATTGGAAATTCTTGATCAACATGTAATCATAAAATTAAATTAATGATCTGTAAAGTTATAAAAAATTATTACCATAGTTAATGTCAAAAAGGGTTGTTGAAGGGGTTAAAATGTTTAAAATGAAATAAAAACCAATTTAAATTTTGTTGTATGGATATATTTAGAACTTATATTATTTTTCTTAAATTACATAGCCATTTATAAGCAATATTCGTGATAAATACATTAATTATATTCAATTTTTTTGAATAATTCCCAGTTTATGCTCTCCTCACATAAAAAATAGATCCTCCTCTACTCCCTTATTCACAAAGGTTGAGACTTATTAATTAGAAATGTCATTCTATAATAGCATCTTTGGTTCCTTCCATTCATTATTAAGCTTCTCTTCTTACCTGAAGACCATCCAATGAAGGCTTAATTTGTAATCAAGAGGATACATCACAAAGAATAGGTAATCATCTTACATGACTTTCTCAGGGTTTATTTCTTCACTTATTTCCTCTATATGTATTATATAAATCCTAACAGAATTAAAATAGTATAATAAATATATGTAAATGTTATTATGATTATAGGATGATAATTCTCAGTATATTTTCCATAAAATAATAAATGAAAGCATCGCTTGTGCATACATGTTGACTACCACATCCTCAAAGTGATGTGATTCATTTTCAATGACCACCATACATGTATATTTATAATGATTTATTAAATAAATAAATATTATATATATTATAAAATTATAATTAATAAATATAAATTATTATTTATCTTAATTTAATTCTTTTTGATATAAAATAAAAACAACATTCATGTGTATGTATGGACTACCATCATCATGAATGATGTTACTTATTTTTCGATATATGCCTTTTATGGATGGTTATATATATAAATATAATGAATATATAAAATATACATGAATTTATTAAAATTATAGGAATAATTGAAGAAAAATATATGTGTAAGGAATAGAACTCTCAAAAAAACATTCATAAGAAAGGAAATAGTTAACTCCTAGAAATAAGGATTTTAATAAATTATTATAAATAAACATGTGTTGAAATATTATATGTGGATCATATATGATTTTATATGAATATAAATGTTTTTATATAGTTATAATATATCTATTTTTCTAATATAGTATGTTATAGAGGTTATGAATCAATTCCTACATAAGTTAACGATTCTTCATCTCAGTACTATTTCCTTGAAATATGTTTGATGTTATGAAACAATTGTTGTTTATACGAAATATATACCTCCCATTTAATATGTTATATCATTTTTAATTCCTAATTCATGGTATTTAGAGTTACAATTAAATCCTTTTCATCCAAGGGGTTATTTTTAAAAGGTTTCCCTATACAGTATGGGTTTCTCATCTCACTTTTGTTTTCTAGAGATATATGTCATATTCACCAATTGTTTAATTACTGTAGTTTATAAATTTTCCCTATGATATTTTATATAAATATTTTAATTACATTAATTTCAGATAAAGATTCTTTTGACGTAGTTTCCTTTATAGGGGTTATGATTTAGAAGTAACCAAATCCGTGAAGGCTTTATTCAGCGAGCTCACTTTTTATGGGGATTGTTCATGCATAAATTTATAATATTTAAATTCTATGATATATTTATGAAATATCTATTATATTTTATTTTCATCTGTTGATTAATTTAAATTAAAAGTTTTCCTTTTATTTTCCACCATTTAATTACTAAAAATATTAAAATTATTTTTTAAGGAAAACTGATATTATTTTTTAATTTGGCAAGGACTTTCTTTCTTTCTTGTCCATGATTTGTTAAAATATTTTCCAAAATGATTTAATAATAAAAAAAATTAATTTTTTTACCCATTATTTACTTTCTACAAAATGTTTTAAATTCAATCATCTTATGGTTTTCTAGAAATGGAACTTCTTATTTTTACCAAATATTAGAAAGGAACATTAGATTAACATATATCATAGGAAAATCTTTCCCAAATGTTATAAAACCATAGTTATTTAAGGATTTCCATTAAATTTTAATTATTTTTATTTTCAAGTAAAAACATCATATAGTATATTTTAAATTTATTATTTTTTAATTAAGATATTTTAATCTGAAAATGACTTTTTCCTCAGAAAATATTCCACTGATCATTTAAATTCATTTTTCATCTATGATAAAATACATTGATGTTACTTATAATTCAATGCAGATATGATCCTATGATAAAATCTTTATTAATTATTTTTACGGTTAAACATTTTGATGATAAAAATGAAAATGATTTATGATTTTTTTCTTTTGGTTAAGATATGATTAAATCATAAAACTTTTCATTATCCAATGCCATAAATATGAATTTATTAGGATTATGTGATAGATGGGTCTATAATAAAACTCTAATAAATTTCATAAATATTGATGTTTTGTGATCTCAAAGGGTACATGGGATATTATCCCAATCCCAACAACAGTACGTGGGATGTTATCCCACGACCAAAGTAAGTACACATGTGAATATCCCAACACAAACATGTAATAAATTCCTTGATGGGTATCCATGACAAAAGATTTACATAATTATGATTATAAAAAACTTTATTAAAATATATTATGACATGATATTATGTCAATTTTATGCCTTCATGTCTCATATTCTTTAACTTCGTTATGTTTTATGTCCTATGAACTAAATGATTTATGTTATGATCGATGATATGGTCTATGAAATTATTAGTATGATTTTCAAATGTTAATATCTTGTTCTCATACGTGTTCATGTGGTACTTAAATATTTTTATTGATTGATAGCTGCCTTATTTACCCTTATATAGAATCTATTCACACCCTTTATTATAATTCATTTTCCCTGGGATATTAAGAAATATTTTATGTATGGTATGTAAAATATGGGTGATATTTGTGACGAACTAATTTGGAGATGATATAGATATTCTCTCTTCCAATTTTTTATCTATACATGTTTTAAAAGAAACTAAACCTATATAGTTTTGATGGGATTGTATTCATTTATAATGGATATTCATCTAATAATATGTAAAATTTAGGTTAATAATGTTTGTATAGATGTAGTTTTCATTAGAGAAGGTTTTAGTTATTTTTTGAGCTTTGGATTTGGGAACTTAGTTCAAACCATGGGGATAGATCTACGTATAATATAAAATCCTAAAGTTTTGGTAAAGTAAGATTCTGTGATTTTACAGGAAATTATATCCATGTATGGATATAGGAAAAGTGGTTTTTGATATGGAACAAATAAACCTAGGGGTAATAACTAAGAATGGGATGGGATGGGTATTTTTAACACCCCCTTATATTAAAATTACATGATGATCAATTGTGTATGAAATATGAAAAACATATTTTAAATGAACTATAGTAAAATAATAAATTATGGTTACTAGAATGTTACTGGTATAACATAGATGTTAAATTTTTTGATACGAATTATATTACATTTTTTATGAAATATATAAAAATTAAGGACTCAATATAAATTTATTTAAAAATTCCTAATAAATAAGAAGAGAAATTTACTAAAGATATTTTATTCTATAAGAAATATTTTTCTTTTAAAAATAATTTATATTACTTTTGTGGGAAAATGTTATAATTAATTTTTGGATATTTTTGAAATTTTATTTTATAAAAGTAAAATAATTTTAGAATTATACATATTTATATTAAATTACAAAAAAAAATTGTTATTTTTTTGGAAAATATTTATTTTTCTATGAATTTTTAAATATACTGATTTCTGGTAAAATTATCATATATATATTTATTTAATTATGTAATTTAAATTTCATATTATTCAAATAATATTATTTCAATGAAATATATGAATTATTTTTTTATATTTAATCCAATTAATTACATTTAAATCTTATTTATACTTAATTTTAATATTAGTTTATTTTTTTTCTTTAAAAAACTTATTCAGAAAAGATATTTAATGTACATAATGTTTCTCCGTTTTAACAAATAAATATAACCCCTAATTATGAATTATTTTAAAATAAATTTATATATTATTTATTTCAATTTAAATTCATTTAATTATGATTACATTTTATATAATTATTATACGATCATGTTATACTTGATAATTTCATTTCCTAAAAAACAATTTTCTCAACATGTCTACGGGGTTAATTTTAAATATAATTATACATATTTTTTTAATTAAATTTCGTAAAATTTATTAAATTTGTTTTAAAATTATAATTTTCAATATACAATAATATAAAACTATTTTTTTCATAATGAATAGTAAAACTAGTGAAAAAATAAGTTCACGTGGTAAAATAAATTAATGGGTAAAAGTGAGTACCATTAGTGTAAATGGGATTACATGTTTTAGACATGTATATTTTAAATTTTAATGTTTATAATGGCATTATATTCCCTCCAATACTTTATTTAAAATTTTTATGTAACTTTTCCCGATATTGAATTCTCATTATTTATTAGTTTTGGGAATTTACAAGAATGCCACTGATCCTCCTTTAAAAAAGAGAACCCCATCTCACCCCCTTTCTAGAATTCAAAAAATTATTAGTTAAGACAATACCTGGCAAGATAACTTCTTTAATTCCCTCCCCTAATCATATAATTCATTTTTTATTCTAAATCCATCTTAGGGAGGCTTTAGGTATAATCCTAAAGAGCTGGTCTGAAGAAGATGTATCATTCTTAACCGAGCAATTTTTTTTTATTTCTCCTCATAATTACTCAAAATATTTCTCAATAATGATGATATAATAGAATAATTAACTACCATAAACTATTTTTTTATTACCTTAATATAATAACCAAAATCCATCTTCATTTCTATCAAATGTGAAATGAAATGATCATTCATATGTATAGTGGACTTAAACCTCAAGAATCGATGTAGATCCTTTTCCATAATCACCTCACATAAATGTATATTATTATTGATTTAATATCTATTCATGATAATAATTAAACATTAATAATTTTTTAAAAGTAATATATCATATATTTTCTTACCTTATCTTCCATTAAAATGATAACAAAATTCAGGTGTACGGGGGACTACCGCCTCATAAAGTGACCTGATTAATTTTTTATTACCACAACACATGGATAATATATGTAATATTATTTAAATAAATAATTTTAGAAATATTATATAATTATATTTATGTAAATATAAAATATCATCTACCTTATTTCCATCATGATCATTGGAAAATGGAATCGTTATACATGCGTACGTATGGCCTACCATCTCCAAGATTGTAACATAAATCATTTTTTATAACCTTATATTAAGGATGGATATAAAATTATAATGTATGTATAAAAATAAAAAATATATAATCATTATTATTATGGAGAATATGGAATAATTACCCCTTTGACCATGGTCAACCCCACGATGCTGTTTTGAAAACTATGAACCAAGTGTCCACAGAACACCTGATATAGAAATAACCGATCATGTAATTAAATATTTCATTAAAATAAATGAAGTAAATGTTTAATTTTAAAAGATTAAAAATTAAATTTTCAAAAGAAATTTAATATTATTTTTTCTTATAGGTGATAGAGGATATATATGATTAATTATGGACTTGAGGTAAGGGTTTCCATCTCAAAACATCCTTCTTTGAGGTAGATGTTCTCTTATACACATAGTTTATTTTATATGGTACATATAATACCCATATAAATATTACATAATTAATAATTCATAATTAATGTTATTCTATGTTTAAAATCATTTACCTCATTCATGGGTGTATTGATTTTAATGTTAATAAATATGTATGGGTTTATGTTTTAATCTCATTTTTCATGATTCTTTATTCTCTATTTTCTATAGTAATTAATTATTTGATCATTAACTAATAAAACCATTTAATTTTATTCCCCTCTATAATTTCATTAAATATTCAAGTAATATTATAATTTTCATCTCTTTTTTACTTAAAAATATTGAGAAAATGTTTTTAATGAAAATAAACTTTTTTTTCTCTTTGGTCAAAAAATAATTAGTATTCAATGTCCATGTTTTCATAAAAGTATTTTCAAAAAAGTTTTAAATATTATTAAATAATATAAAAATTAATTATTAAAAATTAATATTTTTTAACAAATTTTTAAATAGTTGTGTTTTTTTCATTCTCTGGATGAGGCACTTCTTGACTTTTTTCCAAAAATGTGAAAGGGTTCATTCTTTTAACAAGTACGACACAAAAAATATTTTATTTCATAATTTAAATTAAATATTCTTTTATAAGTTTATATTTTTTTATAAAATAAAATTATTTCCAAATTTTTTTTTGGAAATATAGTTTTTCAAAATTTTGATTGAATGCGAGAAAGTTATTTTCTTCGTGTTTTTAATGTATTTTCATTCATTAAATAAAACAACCGTTAATGTTATGGAATGATTATAAATACAACTTATATGTTTCCTATATATATAAATTTTTCACTCTCTCTTATGTTTATGTAGTAATACATGACTAATGAATATTTCTTCAATTCCTTCTTTTTAGAATCTCTTTTGATTATGTTATGTGACAGGATTATGCACCCCATTTCTTTAATTGGGTAATTATTATGTTTATGCCTTATGATTGATTTCCTTATATGGGAAAATTTTTATATAATAAATATGAATATGATGGGTGGGACCAAATTATATATATCTCTAATTAATTAGGTAATTTTTTAGTCCAATTATACTTCTTTAACGGTATTATAGAGTAAACTAAATCCATTATGGGAATATATCCACCATGTGATTTGTCTCAGAATCTTTCCATGACTTTTTTTATATCGTGTTTTATATTTATTCCAGATTTCCTATAATTCAATGATTTTATAACACCATGTTTTTTATTTTCTACTTCTATATGATTATACATGTTACTTCTCTTTTATGATTTCATGTTATACCTTTGTCTCACATTGTTTGCTTCCTTATATTTTTTATTTCCTTACTGGACTTTTTAGATCAACAATTTTATCTATATGTTCCCCAGGTTATCCCAAAATATTTTAGGATCATAAAAGAATTTAATAATTCATTATGGAGAATAAAATAAATATTATTTATGTTTACCTCAATTTTATGTATTATGAAACTAGACTTCTAAAGTAACTATGCCTCATGACCTTTCATGTTTTACTAGTTGGGTATTTATAGTTAATTTACATGCAATAATATGTATAAAAGGATTGGGCCAATATAGTTAGATTCATAGATATGTTTTAGTTATACTTAGGAAACTAGGATGAGAAAATGTTAGTGATAAACATAGGGATAAGTCTAAGTAAAAGACTTTTATATAAAAATATTATAGAATCTTGGTGATGTATAGAGCTAGTAGTTTTTGAGTAATTACATCCTTATATGGATACTAAAAGTCAATGTGGTTTCATAATCGATGTATATAGGGGTAATAAAATTGAAAAAGGAATGTATTGATTGACTCTTACATTACCTAGTACATGAAAATGGAACTTAGTGTGCACCTAGATTCACACTCTAGGGGGATAAGTTTTGGAAATTCAAAAACTATTTAGAAACCAATATGAAGGACTCAAACAAAATGTCTGGTTTGTAAAACTAATTGGAAACATTATCAGGGGTAGCCAATATCATACCCTAGAGAAACATAAGTCAGGATTTAATTATCATTTATATGTTATTCTATTTAATTTAATTTTTTTACTTTTTTTTAAATAAGTATTCACTTCTGTATTTTTAATTTTATAAAATTATTGGTAGGAAATAGGCTAAATCATCTAACAACCAATTTGATGGGAAATGAAATTATTCACCTAACAAGTTTCATAACTTAATTATAATGTTATTTAGACATACTATTGTATAAAAATATAATATTTCATAAATTAGGATTTACAAATTGAACATAGTTTAGTTCCCAAACACACCAAAATGTTATGGATAGTGTCTCATGGAAGTCCAAGTGCTGACGTTGTAAAAGAAAATAACCTTCAATGACCAACTAGTAAAAAATTATGGAAGAGTAATCATGTAAATTTATTCAAAGGAACAAGAATATGATTTATGTTTATAAAAGGAGGGAACAAAGTAGATAATTTACAAAAAATGAGGAGTATTGTTAACAAGATATGGGGAAATAAATTCCAATTAAAGGTACCACTAAGGGTTTAATGTGGTAAATTTGGGGAACTTGGACATTATCTGAGTCAATTCTACAATTAAAAGATTAATTCCTAACCGCATAGGTTATGAAAATCATTAAAGTGGAATTACTAAAGTGTTTAGGTGTTTTAACTCAATCTTAATTTTGATGAAATAGTTTTTATCAATGGTATTCTGGTTATAAGAATCATGAAACTTCTATGGATTATTCTATTGTAGTTTTCTTTAAGGATTTTAAAAAACATGGTGAATGTTAACAAGGACCTATAAATTTGATTTAATGGTAAGGTGATATTTTATTGAAAAATACTTGATTGATTAAATTATAATCCTTAATATGTACTTCTTGTTAAGGTAATTACCTAAATTGAGATTATTTTATTTTGTGGAAAAGAAATCTATATAGAATAAATTATTGGTTACAACATGATTTTATGATTAATAATATGTTCATCATATTTTGCGAAATGTTTTATTTGTATGATATGAGTATTGACATTAGGTTTAAAATAAAGGATTATTTGGGAATATTGATATTATGTTTTTGGGGATATAGGTTGATGTATATTAGATAACCGTTGAAGTTAAAACATTTTTCATGTTGAGGATATTGAGGTTATTTTGGATATAAGGTTTCGTATTTAAGGAATTTTGAATGTTAAACCTTTGTTTTATTATTTAATTTTAGAGATTGATTGATTTATATTTATTTTGGCTATTATCTTAACTTACTCTTACAATTTTCATTTTAATTAAGATAGTAGGAGTATCTTGTTACTCTTTTATGAATATTATGACCTATTAAATTTAAAATTTAGTGCTTCAAACATTAAAAAATAATAATGGATATGAATTTCATAGAGTAAGGGCTGAAGTGGAAATTGATCATATCAAAAAAAAATGGTTAATTGTTTTAGTGAAATAAAAATATGTCAAGTAAGTTTATTTTATAGTGTTATCTATCTTGATTAAAATAATCCCTCATCTCTAATAAAATTATATTGAAAAAATTTATCCCATTAACATTATATCTGATGAATTAATGATCTTTTAATTCGTCTCAAAATTATGGTTTTGTGGTTCTTTACTTTCTCTTTATTATTCACTTTTTTTGAGATAAATCACCTCTATTACTCAATATAATTATTTATAATTTTATTTTACGTTCATATTTTCTCATACCAATATTTTATTATTAAATAGAATCTAATTTATGTGATGACATTGTAATTTCAAATTAACACTTTTTAAGAAGAGGGTTTATTAACCCTTTTACAATGTGGGTTTTTTAGAAAAGAATTTTCAAATGTAAAACCCATGATTACTTATTAAAAGTTTAAATTATGATGATGAAATTTATTTCAATTTTGTATAATGTAACACTCTAATATTTTAAAAGAATATAATTCTCTATAACACATTCAACACGTAATATATTGTTTAAATGAAACTTGATATAATTATAAAATATAAATATTTAAGTCACTGATATAACCGAATCAATAAATTCGAGTATAGAAATATTATTAATTAGTTTTTTAAATATATATAAAGTTTATACTCAATATTAATGTATATATAAATTTATAATAAATAATCCCCCACCTTTAATAAAGGTATTTTTTTTCTTAAAAAAGCATGTTTCATTAAAAAAATTATTTTTAATACTTTTGTAAGAAAATATTATAAGCATGTTTTTAAAATATTATAAATTCTATTTTATAAATTGAAATTAATTTTTGAAATCATAATATTGATATAAATTTAGGGTGAAATTCCATATTTTTTCAAAAAAAATATTGATTTTTAGAATACCGATTTTTGGTGAAATTATCATTTATTTTTATTTAAATTATATAATTTAAGTCGAATTATTCATTTAAAATAATTTAAAATTATCATAAGTATTATATATTTATATTTCATCCAATTAATTACATTTAAATCATTTTTTAGGATTTTAATATAAATTTATTATTATGAGTTAAATGACTTTTTTCTGAAAACTCTTTTGAAGTGAATAATGTTACTCCATTTCAAATAATTAAGATAACTCCTAATAATGAAATATTTAAATGAAATTTATAGATTATATATATTTTTTAATATTAATTATATTCATTTAATTATTATTACTTATAATATAGTTATTATATGAACTTATTATTCTTGAAAAATAGATTTCTAGAAAACATGTTTTTTCAACACATATACTGTTTTAATTTTAAATTTACTTCATACATTTCAGTGAATTGATTTTTATAAAATGGATTCAATATTTTTAATTAGTGTAATATATATTATATAATAAATTAAACTTAATATTTGGTTAAAATTAATAGTAAAAATAGTTATCAAATAAGTTTTCTTCGGAAAAAGTAAAAAATATATAAGTGAGTAACCTAAGAGTTAAAGAATATAACGTGTCAAAAATATGTTTGTTTTTAAATTTAGTGGTTTTTGTAGGCCTTATATATCCCCCAATAGTATATGAATAAATTTTGGAGGCACATTTCGTGAGGGTGACTTCCCATTATTGAATTCTTTTTGGTATTTACAATAATTCCACTCCTCAAAACATATAAAACGACACCCAATCTCCTCTCGTTTTTACATATCAAAAACCCATTTTAACATAAAATACATCCAAACATACCTTCCTTAATTATATAACAAAATCATATAATCGTTTGTTTGACCATAAATCCAATCTAGGAAGGATTTATGTATAACCTTAAAGATGGGGTCCGAAGAACGGGTAACATTCATAACTGAGAATATTTGATTTATTTATCCTTCCACTTCATAAAAATATTACTAAATAATGATCATGTAATAAAATTATCATCTATGATATAACAATATATTATTGTTTTAATGTAATAAGTTGAATCCATATCTATTTCCATCAAATGTGAAATGAAACCATTATTTATCTGTACAGCAAACTACTGGCTTGTGAACAGTTGTAATTCATTTTCCATCATCACCTCACAAAAAAATATTATGATTTATTTAATGATTATATATTATATTAATGAAATATTATTAATTTTGTAATTCTAAAATATTATATAATTTATTTGCATATGATTCATTTAAAATGATTACATCGTTCATGTGTATGGGGAACTATCGCCTCACGAATTGATGTGATTCATTTTTTATAACAAATTCACATGGACAGAATATGTAAGTTTATTTAAAAAAATTAATATAATATTTTTGATATAATTATCATTATTTAAAAATAAAATAAAATTTTCATTATTTCTATCATGAGCACTGAAAAATTGGAATATTTCACATGTTTAAAAATAGCCTACCATCTCCATGAATGTGACAGAATTAATTTTTTATTATCATATTTTACCATTATGATTAAAATTATAATTTATTTTTTAAAAATATATGTATTCCATGATTATTATTTTGGATATTATTTTACAATTACACCTTTGACCACAGTCTACATAATGATACCATTCTGAAAGTTATAAACCAAGCGTCCTAAAATCACCTGATGTGGAAATAACTTTTTAAGTAATTAAATACATCATTAACATAAATAAAGTAATGGTTTATGTATAATTTTTTAAACCTAAAAATTTTCAACAAAAAATAAATAAATTTATATATTTTTGTTATATAATAGATAAAAGACACACAATACTAAGTCTGTACTCGAGGTAAGGGTTTCCATCACAAAATATCCTTTTTTGAGATGCATGTTCTTTTATACACCACAATTTATTTAATATAGAGTTTATAATTACCCTTAACATATTATATAATTAATAATTCATATATAATGGTATTTTATGTTAAAAACAATTTACTTCTTTCTTTTTTATTCTAATGTTACCAGAGTTGTAGTTGTTTATGTTTTAATCCCATTTTTGGGATTATTTATGCTTAAATTTCCATTATTGTAAATTAATTAGTAATTTACAAATAAAAACCATAAATTTTATTCTAATCTAGTAAATAATGTAATTTTAAATTAAGAGTACCATTTTACACTCTTTGGTACTTAATAATATCGAGAAATTTTTTTTAAGGAAAGTCGACGTTTATTCTTTCTTTAGTTGAAACCCCTCACTCTTCTATGCCCATGTTTTCATAGAATTTTATAAGATAAATGTTTTAAATATTGTTATATTATAGTTTAAATTTATTTTTAATATTTTTTTTTATATTTATGAAATTTATTAAAATTATCCTTCTTATCATTTTATGAATGAGGTACTTATTGTCTTTTTACCAAAAATGTAAAATCAATCTTTGATTTAACCTGAACTACTAGAAAGGTATTTTCCAAAATTATTTTTCATTAAGTTTCCATTATGAGATAACATTTTTATTATGAAAGAAAATTATTTCTATGATATTTTATGAAAATTTATTTTTTTTGAACATGATTTTCAAAGTTGGATAGTTATTTTCTTCAACGGTGTTTTTTAAGTATTTATATTAATAAATTACAAAAAAAATTAATTTTATGAAATTATTTTAAATAATGTATATATATCCCTTATTTATGTACCTATATCACTCTCCCTATCTTTAATGGGTTAATACATTCCTTATTACCATTTCACAAATTCTATCATTATTAAATATATTTTCATTATGTTATGAGACAAGATTATGATACCCATTTTGTTTCGGGGATAATTCTTAGGTTTAGGACATATGATTGATTTACAAATTTGGCACACATATTAGGGTACATAAAATGAACGGGATGGGTGGTAACAAAATTATATATTACAATAATGAATTGGGTAATGTTTTAGTCTCATTAGATTTCATGTATAGGATTAGGGGTAAACCTAATCCATTATGGGACACAACACACCATGTGATGTAATCTCGAATCTTATCCTTCACTTATGTTTATGTCATGTTTTATATTGATTATATATTTACTAGTATTTTATGATATTATAATACTATGTTCTTTAAATTATGATTCCATATGATTACTCATGTGCATAATTTTTTTATGAAATCTTGTTATACCTTTAAATCACATGTTAGGATTTTGAAAAATGTTAATTTCCATACTATGATTTTTAACTCACCCATTTTTTCTAGATGTTCTCTAGGTTATATCATCCTAGATTTGGATCTCCTAGGTATTTACAAGCTCATTATGGAAAATAAAATAAAGCATTTTTATTTTAGACAAACATTGATGTATTATGAACCTAGTATTCTAAATGCACTAGGTCCCATGATAATTGTAATATTTTTTGGATATTTATGCTTAAATTTAATAAATAATATGTATAAAAGGATTGGGTTTCTAGATAATTAACATGAAAATCACTAGTGCATGATGTGTGGGCCAAAGAATACATATATGGATTAACACTCATAGGAGGTATGCCTGGGTTAATTCCCATTTTATTTATATACCATTATAATGGATTTGAATAGATAATAACCATAGATGAACTAGGTAAAACCGATGGTTTCATTTTTTTGAAAATAAAGTGTTATGATTTATCCCTCATATGAATTATTTTTTATGATTATATAATTACCCAATGTGATTATTTTTTATCAAACAATTATGTTTGGTTTTGAGTAAATGGTTGGAACTTAGAGGAAACATGTTAACACTAAATGTGATAGACATTGAATTGATTTCCCATATATGAAACATAATTAAATATATGATCGAATATAAAATATTTTGATTACAGAGAACCAGATATCTTGATATATGATTAAAAACCTCAACATATGTGTGTTTAAAAATGAAATAAATAAGTGAAAAAATTTATTTATTAAAGACCATAAAGTAAATATGAATCAACTCAAAATAGTTTGAGAATGTGAGTATAAAAATCCAAGTAAATGTCTCAATGGAAAATTAATTTTCATATTGGGGGAAAATAAGGTCAGAAAGGAACTAATTTTTAGGAAGAATAAATTGTTCAATGGAGAGAAATAAATTACATTATATTGTATAATTTAATGTTCAATGTCCAATGTGCGGGGAAATTGGGAATTATATGAGTTAATTCAATAATCCAATGGATAACTCCTTGGACAATGAGGGTCATATTCTATGTTAATTGTTGAAGTCAAATAATTAATATGATTATGTATTTGGATTTGATAATTATTTTAGAGAACTTTTTTAGCAATGATATACTTACTATAAGAATCATCAATATTCTATATATTGTTTTATAGTAGTTTTGATTTAAGGATTTTCAATCAAATGATGAATGATATTGATAACCTAAAATTGTGATTCAGTGGTATGGTGATGTTTTTTTAAGACAAATGATTAATGTATATATAACCCTTATTATGTTTCTAATATTGAGATAGTAATGTTTATCATTGATAAATAGATGATTGATAGTGATACAAAATATTAGATAGTACTTATGACCTTGAAATTAATTAGTTATTTGATGATAATGTGATTTATATTATCATTGATGAGGTTTTTTTACATCTTGGGATAATATATTATTTAATTTGAGGTATGAAGAGATATTTTATTTTTGGAAGCATAAATGTTTTCATTGTCATTTTATGGTGATTCCGGTTATTATCATGCTTTAGGAGAATATATTACCATGTTATTCATGTTTTTTGTATGTGACATTTTAAACTAATTTATGTGGTTTTGTAATTAACATTAAATTGATTTTAGAACTTTATTTTCCTAATTTTTCAATATAATTTATGGGTTTTTGATATTTCATAACCATTTGTTGCGGAATTTTAGAATTTAGCTTTATTGAATGAATTAAGTATATATTATGATATTATTATTGAAATACTTGATATTAAAATTATAAATAAAAGTATATTCATATTGGTTATTATATAATATACTAACTATTTTTATAATAATAACAAAATAGGGACTATGTGAATAAATTTTCAATGTTTTTGGATTTAATGACTTATTAAATGTTGATTTTAGTAATTTATATTTGAAAAATGCATCATAAATATTTATAAAAAATAAATCACGGGTGTAAAACTTCTCGAAACACAAGAAAAGAATGAACTTACATTTATGGATTTGAAGAAATAATGTAAGGATTTAATATAATATTATTTGGTTAAAGAAATCCTAAAATATAGTAATAGTATCTTGAAACTAAAAATTGATTTCTTATCATCACCATTTCTGATGATTTGATGGTATTTTCACACCTTATGAATTTTCAATTTTGGTGTCACAAAATTTATCGTTACTAGGTTCTCAGTCACTCTTTATTTTTATTTAACGATATCTTTATCCTACACACACAAACACAGAGATATATATACATATATATATCCTCAATTCTTGCTAATATTATCTTTATTTTGGAACATTATTATGTGTTATTTCAAGTAATTTTTATATTTCACACTTCTTTTTTAAGGATGATTTAATATCCCTGTGAAATATGTGGGTTTTCAAGAATTTTATATTATAATATTAAACCCTTATCAACAGAGAAAGAAATTATTAATATGTATTTTATTTAATATTGCGAATTAAACAACAAAAAATTTAGTTTAGAAGAATATTATGAATTATATCTTATGTAACATGCAACACATAGATTCAAGAGAACTATGATATATTATAAAAATATTGTAATTTTGATACGACCATTATAACATGGTTATTAAATTTGTTATATGAAAATGAATATTAAAATTATAAATATGTATAATTTTTTTATATAATTCTACTGTATTTATTAATTAATAATAAATAAGTATTAAATTTTCAGTAAAATCTTTTTATGCTTCAAAATTATGTTTTCTTAATAAATAGTTTTTTATAACATTTTCTCTATGAAAATTATAATTAATTTTTATAATATATCGAAATATTATTTAAGGAAATTAATATCAATTTTTAATTCATCATATCAGTATTTTCTTGTGATATTTTTTTGTTATTTTTTGGAAAAGTTTTATTTTTATGTGAGTACTAAAATATAACAATTTTCATAGAAGAATCATTTCATTTTATTAAATAAACATATTTTAAAGCCTAATTATATATTTTATTCGATATTAAACTAAAATAAGTATCATTTAATTAGAAATAACCTAATTAATTACATATGAATGGTTACTATACTTGATTTTGGTATAAAATCATTTTTTGTGCTCAAAAACACATTTTTCTAAAAATTGTCATTCTTGGAACTTTACACATTTTACTAAAATTGATTTATTCCACATGAATTAATTTAATTGTTAAAAATGGATTCATTATTTGGACTTAGGATATTTAAATTGGGTATATATGACCATTTTCTTTTAGTTTATTATGAATTGTATCCATGGTAATGATTTGTCTCAACGGTAAGGGTAAATCATTTAAAATTAAATTAAAACTATGAGATAAGGATTTAAAATAAATATAACACAATACTTTTCCCTATTTTATTATCAATGTTCAACCAATATCTAGGCACATTCCTTTAATTAGAACATTTTTACTATTTTAAGAAAAGGATAAATACAAATTGCGACTCTCTTTATTGTAATTTTTAGTTTATGTTCCAATATGGAAAAAAATATAAGGAAATATAAATGATTATTTTTAAACTAAATATATAAATTTTATGAAGGTAATTTATTTTTAAAATTTTTAAAATGGTATAGTTACCTTAAATTTTTACGTAATACAGAAATAATTATTTAAAAAATATTAGCAAAATAATGAAACTGATTTTAAAATATTAAAAGAAATATTTTTTGGATGAATTATGATGTTAAATGAATTTTATTTATAATAATAATTTAAAATTAATTATAAAATTGTTTATATTTGAAATAAATTGTTATCTTTATAACATTATAGTAAAATTAAATGAATATTCCAAAAAATGACATTAATAATATATTATGTTAAATACTATTTTATTAAATGATTTAAACATTAAAATATCTATCAAGAGGATATATCAAATGGTAAATCACCTATATATTCTTCTATGTACCATTTTTGAGACACTTATCACCTTAAAAAAAATAGAACCCATAATGTCTAAAACATATATTACCACAATTTAGATTAAATGGGTTTAATTAAAGGGTAATAGAGAAATATTTTGTTTAAAATTTCCCAAAAACCTAAATAAATTAAATTTTATGATGGTACCTTGAACATATAATCTTATTTTTAATCTATGACCATGTGGATGTCATAAGATTGAAAAATGAATTAATTATATTCTAATTCTTCAAGTAATTCCATGTGTGTCATCTCCTCACATATAAAATGAAACATCCTCACCCCTCTTTTTCTCAATGTTTGAGACTTATTGATCATAAATTCACTAAATTAATGCCTCATTATATTTGTTCCCTTAATTTGTGAAATTTAATATTACCCTAGTACCATCCTAAGAAGGATTAAGGTGTATTCTAAAGGTGGCCTCTCAAAGATGAGGTAACCAACTTAATTGAATCATTCATTGTAAATAAATTATTATACGTCCAATAAAATTATTGTATAAATAATAAAATAATTAATCCAGTATGACAAAATTTCTACGATTTTATTATGATTGTGGGATAATAATTTTCTACCTCTATCCTATCAAATGTGAAATGAATGTTTCACTCATGCATATATATAGAAAACCACCTCCATAAAGAGATGTTATTAATTTTCCATTACTAACACACATTGTTTTTATAAGGTTGTATTTATGGAATACATTATATATTTATTATATTATTAATATTATTAATGATAAAAAGTTATTTATCTTTCTTTTATTCATTTTATTAGAATATGGAAATAGAATTCATGCGTTTGAATGGACTATCATCTCCATGAATGGTGTAACTCCTTTTTATATCTATGGAATATATGGATGGTTATAAATATATATTATATAATGAAATTATTATATTTCTTGATATCACAATACTGTGATCAAAGATCATGGACTATAACTTTTGAAATTAAATATTCATAGAAAATAAAAATGTTAACACTCAAAAATAAGGATTTTAATAAAAAATATTCAATAAATATGCGTTGAAATGTTATAATTAGATCATATATGATTTTATATTTTTTTAAATGGTTATTTTTTGTAATTATAAAAAATATAAATTTATTATACAGTGGGTTAGAGAGCTTAAAAATCATTTAGAACCTAAGGTAAGGTCTCGTCATCTCAATATTGCCTCATTATGACATGTTTGATGTTATTCACCTATATAGGATTATAAGAATTATATAATCCCCATTCCACATTTTATATCATATATAAAATTTATTTCATGGTATATAAAGTTTTAATTTGAATTACTTCAACCAGGTGGGTTCGATTCAAATGTTTCCAAATCTATTAAGGTTTCTCACCTCACTTTTGTTCTGCAGTATATATATCATATGCACAACTTATTTCCTTCATGGGGGACTTACCATTAAATATTAAATTTTAAATAAATAATATATTTATATTCATGGTATATAATGTTTTATTTTAATTTATTTATTTTATGGGGTAATTATTCAGAAGTTACCAAAGTGGTAAGTATTAAATGTTACAATCTCACATTTTAATGAGATTGTTTATGATTACATTTATGATAATTAAATTATATCATATATCTATCAAAAATATTATCTATAATATTATCCTCTATATATTTCAATAAATAATAGGTTTTCCTTTCATTTTTATCTCTCTAATTACTCAAAAGTATGAAATAATGTTTTCAAGAAAAATCAACATTATTATTTTGTTTGTGTTGGGAATATTGTTCTTCCATTTACATATTTTTAAAATAATATTTTCATGAAAGTATTTATTATAATACAATGATTTAATAAATTCATCTTTAGAAATTTTTGTATTTATACAAAAATATTTAAATGGATTCTTCTAGAATTTTTTGATCATTGTAATTTTGACATATTAAGAAATGTGTGAAAGGAATATAGATTTTAATTTATAATGTATGAATGAATTTTACAATTTTCATTACCAGTAAATTAATTAAGTATTACCGTACATTGTTTCATTGTTCATTTAAATGAATTTTTTTCCTTTATTTTAATTAAATTTAACCATTAAAATTATTGATTACAAAAGGAAAATTTTGTTTCCTCTAGAAATATTCAAATTATATTTTAAAGGAATTTTTCATCTATAAGAACATCCTTAGTGTAACTTGTTCATGATAGGGAATATGATACTATGAAAATATTTATATACTTTCACTATATAGTTTATTATTATGATGATAAAATATTGATGAAATATGTTTTTTTATAAGGGTTAGGCTATAATAAAATGATAAATTTTATCAGGGTCTTCTAGTATACTTATGAGTGGATTATGATAATGTGGCTGGTAAATATATTATATACCTCTAATGGATTTGTTAAATTTTAATGTTTTATGAGATCAATATTACACGGTAGGTTATACCAATTCAAACATGGTTTAGATAGTAGATTCTATGAATCCAAAAGCAGGCACATGGGTGGTTTTCCCAAGCCTACTATGTGATAAATGTCTTGGTGGGTAGCCTTGACATTATATTTCTAGGATTATGATTATGGAACCCTTTTATCAAACTAATTTATGACATTATAATAGTAAAATGTTATAATATCTTGTATTATATTCTTTTATTCCTTTATGATTCATTCCTTATGAACTACAAAGATTTATGTCATGAATCATAATTATGATCTATGAACTACTATAAATTATTTTCAAATGTTATTATCAAGTTATTATACCCTAATGAACATGTTATTATTAAATAATATTATTTATTTATATCTAACTTTATTACATTTATTGATAATATGTTCTGACCATTTATTATGATTCATTTTCCCTAGGATATTAATAAAATTATTGTGTATGATATGTCTGAGAAGGGTTCAAGTTTTAAATAAATTTATGATAGATAACTTATACATTTTATATACCAGTTGTTTATGTATCCATGTTTATAAAAAAACTATAAATTTATGGTTTTGGAGGGTATCATCATGTTTTATAATTAATATTTATATAATAAGAATTAATATTTATATAATAAGAATTAATATTTATATGTGTAATGTTTGGTTCACCACATTTGGTATCAGATTATGGTTTAGTATTTTTGGAGATTTGGTTTAGGGAACTTTGTTTAAAACCCTTTTGTCAAGTCAATGTATAGAATAAGATCCTTAATTTTTGTAATGTAGATGTTGTGTAGTTTTCTTAAAAATTGATTTTTTTTCAAGAGAATGAGAAGTGGAAGTTAATGGTGCCAAAATGAAACTTGGGGTAACAACTCTCACTGGAGAAGATTTGGAATTAACTCTATAATCACCAATTCATGGTGAGTGGGACTAAGACAACACACCAAGATATGAAATCTTAAGGGATATGATTGGGGTAATTCATCATTTTATTATAAACCCTTATAAATGATTTGAAAATATAATGATAATAGATAACCGAAGTTTAATATAATGTGTCATTTATTGAAAATAATGTGAAATTATGTAGACATACTATGAATAATTTTTAATGATTATATGACTCCTCGGTAGTATTATTGTTTCTCACACTTCTTTTTTGATTTTTTAATGGCTAGAACAAGGAGATTAATGATGCCAACCCCGGTAACCCTGAGTTGATGGTTACTTTATTATATCATCACTAGATACAAGTTATTATATCCCAAAAGATCAAATTATTTAGTATTTTTGGTAAAATAGATACATAATTGTAATTAAAATTAAATTTTAAGAATAAAATATACAAAGTGTTTTCTTTTATAATTCCATTATTCCTCATTGCACATCCCTATATGCCAATAAAAAACACTTCCTACTATCTGGGGAAAAATAAAATATAAGTAATTGGTAAGATCAGTTTTTCAATAATGGAAATTATTTAGTAGAATCTACGATTAATAAATAATAATAATAAATATGGAATGATAAATAACTAAAAACATTCAATTTATTCAAAAAAATAACTATAATATGGCATAAATAAATGATGATTAAATGAATCCATATAAATATTCACATGATCCTGTAACCTATCCATGAATATTATAAATAATTTAATAATGACATGTATAACAATTAATGGTCTTATAAAGTGTAAATTCTTAATTTTGGTAATTTGAAAAATACTATCAGGACCTTTCATAAGACAGTTTAATGCTTTTAGTAGAAACCCATCTAATTTGGAGAATATATTTTTCTCATGAGAACATATTGATTCATCGAGGAGATGTCTATAACTAGTCCCCACCCATCACTTAATAATTCCAATACATTCCTTATATGAAATGGTTGAAACATATTCAACATAATAATTCTTATTTAAAACTAAATACAAAATTTTAATACTTACCTCAATCAAATAAACATAATCATAAACCACCCAGAATAATATGGTGAATGGTAATACAATTTCACATCCTCGGTCAAACTAATCATAATAAAACAAAATAAAAAATGTATGTTTTATGTATAACATATCTTTAGTTTATCATAACCACAATAATGTTTTTATGCAGTCGATGGAAATAAATACTATAAAAATTTCATTAAAAACATTATTGAAGAAAATATCATATTTACTTTTAATATAAAATTAAATAAAGATTATAATACATTTTTAAAATAAATTTATTGTAAAAAACATTTTAAAACAATTAAAATAATATTTAAACACTAAATGTTCATGATAGTGAAAAAATTTGTTTATTTCGTACACCTTAAAACAAATATTCCTTTCAAAGTTTTTGTAAAATCCATATAAGCCTTGTTTTGAAAATGACATGAGTATTACGTTCAAAAACATTTATAAAATGTATAAATAGGTACAAATTTATTTTATAAATAATTTATAAAAGTATAAAAAAATTCTGAAAACACTTTTAGAAAACATGGATTTTGAAGAAAAAGGATTTTTTACCGAAGAGAAAAATAAATTCAGGTTTTTTTAAACATTTTCTCTATAATTTTAAGTACCAATGAGTGTAAAAATGGTATTATTACATGAAAAAGATACTCCATGACCATAATAAAAGTAAATATATTTATTAAAAGATATTTATATATAATATTTCCTCTAATGGTGACTTCAAAACCAATACATAATAATGATTTGATTGTGACGTAAACCCTTACCACTTTGATAACTTTTTAATCATAATCACCATGAAAGAAATTAAATCAAATAAAAAACTAAATAACAAGAAGATAAATATGATATTGATATCACATATTTAAAGGGGTATTATATACCTCACAAAAATTAAAAAGTGGTGAAAATGGAGTAAGTCACCTGAAAGTAAATATACGACGAGAAACCCTTAGCTCAGGTTCGACTACATTAATATTTTTCTGAATCTCATGTATAATAAATATAGTTTTTTAAAAATATATTATATAAACAAAGAAATATATATAATAACATTTAATATTTTCTTATATATTTTCTCACCCGTTTATTAAAAATTATTTGTTAAAATCACTGGTTCGGGTGATAATTGCATTGTTTTTTCTGTATGTTTTTGTTTGGTAATTTTGATCCTTTTAATTTGATCGTGGTTAAACAATATTTATAATTATAAAAATGTTATAAATATCATATATATTCAATATATGTGAATTTATTTTATTTTATTAAAGTTAGTGTTATAAAATGGACTTCACAGTTTTTGGAGATGTTAGGCCATATATAAGCATAGATATTGTTTCCATTTTTATCGATGGACATAAAAAAAGGAAAATAAAAATCAATCGACCATTAAAGAATCATTATTATGTCATATATAGAATTTATATTAACAATATTTATCATATTTACCAACCACAAAAAAATAAAATGAAAAAAAATTCACATCACTATGTGGATGTGGTTGTCCACATGTACGCATGGGCGACATTATTATTTTCCAAAATATTGTAATTAAATAAGTTATATGTGATATTATATTTTTAGAATTATTTTTGAGTAGAAACATAACATATAAAATTAAATTTTATTCTTAATACCTTTCTTGTATAGAAAAAGGAAAACAATCACATAGCTTCATAAGGTTGTAGTCCAGTGAACACATGAGCACTGTTATCATATCCCCCATAGAACAAAAATTAAGAATGTATATGTGATACAATAATTAAATAATAATAATTTCTTAAATATCATATTAATAAGTTAAATCCATCATAATATCCATCCTTTAAATGTGGTGATGAAAAAATACATTGATTCGTGAGGCTGTAGTCCGACATACAGAAGATCGATAGTTTGGATTCTCATTTGAGATAAGTGAAGATAGATCAATGTTATGTAATTAAAATAATAACATTTCAATACATTTTATTTACTATAGTTATTATACAATCATATTTTACAAATTTCATAAGAAGGTGGAAGAAAAAGTAAAATAAATACACATGTTTAATAATTTTACATATTCTGTGAATATCTTCATTATGTTTATACCTAAAGCCTTTGTATGTGGAATTGATAAAAAATATTTCCTATAGGATTTGGGTAGGTAATTAAATAATTAATTTGTTCTAGTATTTTCAAAACCATAGAGTTATGGATGTTTGAATAGTGAGGATATGGGACATCCTTCTAAAAGTGGGTGGGGAAGACACACAAGGAATTTTTGAAATTCTAAAGTGATACCCATGTTTTCACAAAACTGAGCAATCCAAAATGGGTAATTATAGAACTTTTGAGATTATAGTCCCTAAATATGTCCATAAAATGGGTTTTGGATATGTTTTAGGTTATTTTTAAACATTATCTTCTTAGTTTAATCCATTGTAAACCCATTTATAACATAACTAAGGTAATTAAATTTTACTATTTTCCCTATTAATTATGGTAAACTATTAAGTTGAACTTATTAGTTAACATGAATTAATATGATTTAAAATTTTGAATCCATTTTTCAAAAATTAATTCACATAAGATTCTGAATTCAATTTTAAATTATCCCACAAAGATGATGAATTATCGTTCTTCCAGGGAGAAAATTTTCAAAAGTATATTATATTTTATAACCAAAAAACAAATTAAAATTTATTCAAATGAAAAAAATTAGTTAAATAGTGATATAGATAACTAAATTTAAATTTAAAACCAATTTAAAATAAAATTAAACTTTTTAAATAATTTAAAAAAATTAGTTTTCAGTAAAAATTCATCATTCTCACTATTCAATAAAAAATTAATCCTTTTAGAAAAATATAAATATTTTACCAAAATTTAATTTTGAAATGTATATTTCAAAAATTAATTTTATTTTTTAAAATAAATTTTCTAAAAGTAATAAAAAGTAATTTTTAATTATGTTTGAAAAGCGTGACTAATATATCTTTAAGAAAAATATTGTTTTTCAAAACACATTTGATTCTCTTCAGATAGTTCATTTTTAATTTATAATAATTTTATTACCATTAAATTTATTTTATCCATGTGTAAAATATTAGAGTTTCATTATTTAGTTATTTATATTCATATCGAAAATCTTCGCAACTCGGTTATAATTGTCATGTTTAAATAATAATATTTTAATAGAGTATTAAGTTTCGTCAAAACCTCAGTGTTGAGTTTACATTAAGCTATCAATGAAATTTAATTTAGTTAAAAATAAATATATTTTAATGTCTTTGGGTGTTTTTTTATCTTATATTCTTTAGGATTCAGGTCATATACACTAGGAAATATGATGTTACTCTTCTGAAATTTTAGATTGTTTTATGGAGGATTCATGTTAACGTGGTATGTGATGGATGATGCAGTTATTGTCCTCATGAAAATACAAATGAAATTGGAGATAGGTTTTCAAATATAATGATTATACTAAAATATATATATCAAGATATATGTTTAAAAACCTATACATAGCTAATATTCAAAATGATCTAAATAAAATAAAAATATAGTTTCATGAAGACTAAAGATTAAAGATGATTCATCTTCTTACATGTCATAAATGTGAGAATATGAACCTGAGGAAATTTACCAAAAAAATGAGAATATGTTTTATAAATAGAAAATAATGACATTAAGATACTACTTTCCAATGAAAATTAAGATTTTGACTATAGTAAATAAATTACATCCTAAGGATCCATTTATAGTTCAATGACTTATGTGTGGAGAACTTGGGAATTATCTAAGTCATTGACCTAATACAGGGGATAAATACTAGAATAAGGAAGGGATTATTATATTCCAATAATTTAAGTGGAATAATTGAAGTGTTTATGTACTGATATTTGACAAATATATTATAGGAATTTTTTATCAATGATATTATGGTTATAAGAATCATTAATCATTTAAGGATTGTTCTAAATTATTTTTTGTTTAGTGATTTTCAAGCATATGTTGAATGGTACAGATAACCTAGAAATTTGAATTAGTGGTAAGTTTTAATTTTTAGAAAACATGTTATTTAGGGAAATATGATATATTATATGTGAATGATGTGGAGATAATAATGTTTAGTTTGGATAAAGGGATGATTAATATTAATAATTTATATTAGATATTACTGGTTACATTCAAATTAGTTTGTTATTTGATGAGAAAATTACTTATGTTACCCTTAAAAAAATTTATTTCATTTTTGGATATTCTGTGACATTTTTTATGAATAATGATAGAGTAAACTTTTATAATCATATATATATATTAAGGTTTTATAGTCATTTGGGTTGTTATGATGTTTTAAGAGAATATATGTTCATAGTATTCATGTGTTTGGTATGTGACACTATGAGCTACATTATGTTGTTTTAAGAATAAAGTTAAATTGACTTTGGATATTTTTTGACATCATTTATTTTAATAATAATTAGGTTTTGAATCCTTTTTAATCATTATTTGAGTGGGTTTTGGAATTTATATATTTATAGAATTAATTATGTAGATATTTGGGTTTTATTATTGAAACATTTGAGACTAATATTTTAAAAGGAGGTTCATTAATATTGGATATTTTAGAATATTCTATCTATTTTGGTTCTAGTAAAAAAATATAGATTGGAGGAACAACTTCTCCTTTTTTATGGATTTAATAACCTATTAAAATTTGATTTTATTACTTCAATCATTGTAAATTTCTCATGAATATTTATATAATATGAATTAGTGGTTTACCAATACTCAAAATAGAACCAAGTGAGGAAATTACATTTATGGATTTTAAGAAATTATGTAGGAATATTTTGTTATATTCCCTATTTGATTAATGTTTTAACTCTTTGAAAAGGATATAAAAACGTTTAAATTTTTTTTTACTATCATTTATGATGAACTAATGGTGTTTTCAACCCTCAATGATTTATGATTTAGGGGTCATTAACATTCTCATGACCATGTTATATATCTCTCTATTATTCCCTAGACATTATATCTCACCTCCATGTTCATATCTTTCCCTATTGCAAAACTTCTTCTTATCTAGAAACATAATTATGTGTTATTTTATATAAAATTTATGTTTCCTACTCATTTTCAAAGGATGTTTTATTATCTATTAGTATGATGTGGGTTTTCGAAAATGGTATTTTTTAATATAAAACCGTTAATAACAAGATACAATTAGTGAGGATATATTTTATTTAATGGTGGAAATGTATCAACCATGAAATTTAATTTAAACAAATATTACGATTGATCTATTTCTTAACACAAGACACCAATCATTAAGTGAACTATGATATATTATAGAAAAATTATTCAAATTTGACCATTATATATTTATTATTTAATTGGTGGTAGGAATAGTAATAATTAATTTAGAAATATTCATAAAATATTTGTATAAATCGAATATATTGATTAAATCATAATAAAGAAGTACTCAATTCTTAGTAAAGTCATTTTATGCTTTAGAATTATGTTTTATTAAAAAATGGATTTTATTAAATTTTGTGCATAAAAATTATAATTAAAATAAACCATATGATGAAATTTCATTTGCAGAAAACAATATAATTTTAAATAATCATTTCAATATTATCTTAGAGTGAAGTTTTCTTATTTTTCTGAAACAAATTATTTTTATTTGAGCTGTGAAAAATAACAACATTTCTAAAACTATAAGTTATTTTCATTAGATAAAATATTTTAAAAGAACCATTATTTAATGAATTTTATATTACTGTTACAAATTTTCCTTTATTTTTCAATAATTTAATAAATTAAAAAAAATAATATTTTATATATTTTTATTCTAAGATCATTTTTGGGATTAAAATGTATTAGTTCTAAAAATAATTTTTCAATATATTTTATTTTTATTAATTAAATTGATTTAAGGAACTTATAAAAGTTTAATATTTAAACTTTTATTCCATATATGGAATTTAGTGAATCAAATTTTTTATATAGGTTCTATTTATTATTTTTTTTATGAATAGTAACCATGGTAATGATTTTCTTCCTCGATAAGGGTTAAACAGGTAAAATAAGGTAACAACTTTTAGATAAGTCGTAAAAATCTCTATAAGACATAACTTTATCTGACTATATATGTTTTGTTCTAAAAACTACATCCTATATTGGAAAATATGAAAATTTATTTCCACTTCCCTTTTATTATAAAATTTATATTATTTTAAAAAATTGATATAAATAATTTGTCATTGAATTGATTTTCATTTCTATTATATATTTTCATAGGGAGAAAAATAACATTGGAAATTAAATAAAATTTCTTTTTAACATAAATAAATTAGTTATATGATATTAATTTATTTTTATTTTTTGTTTATTTTTTAATTACATTAAATTCTTAGGTAACATTGAATCTATGCGTGTAAAAACAGTTGAAAAAATATAGGAAATAATATTGAGAACATAAAAAATATTTTTTTGGATAAATTATAGTGTTGTAAGAATTTTTTAGAAATTAATAACATTTAATGTATGGTAAAATAGTTAGATTTATAGCTACATAGTTAAATTGAAGATTTTAAAGTAAAATTAAATGAAAAGTCCAAAAAATTACCTTAATGATATTTTATATTGTATAATATATTTTTAAATGATTTGAAAATCACAAAAAATCTTGAAATAGTATAGGATGAATAGGAAATGGTAAAAAAATTCATCCAATGACTTTTTGTGAGCCAGTTTTCACCTTTGAAGTAAATTTATGATCTGTAAAAGTTGAAAATATGTTCTTATAATTACGGATAAAAAAAGTTTTCATATGTAATAACCCAAAATTTATGGTTTAAGATGACCCTAAAAACAAGTAATTTTTTTTATAATGAAATTTCAACTTTAAACACTTTTTATTCAAAAATATGGCTATTTTAAATCCTTATACATGAGAAATAAATAAATTAATTTAAATTATTTTAAATAATACTTACTGAGTCCTCTCCTAAATTATAAAATGGAATCTCCTCTCCTCCATTATTGATGAATTTTGAGCCACTTATCCTGGAAAATACCTAACTTAATAACTTTCTAGATTCTTTCTCTTCATATTTAAGCTTCCTTTCGGACTCTAAGTCAATCTTATGAAGGCATGATGTGAAGTTCAAAGTAAGTATCTTGAAGAAGAGGGAATTTTCTTACTAGAATATTTCAAGATGGATTTCTTCTTCAAATTCCCTTAAATATATCATTTCTATCACAACATAATTAATACATTACTATAAATGTGATGATATTTTATTATGATTATATGATAACTGTAACATCCCAAGTAAATGAAGAATAATATATTATCATACTTATTAATATTTTTGAATTAAATATTAATTTTACTTTAAAAGGGTTTCTATGATCGATAGCGTACCCGATACGCAACAACCGGTTTCTTTGAAATTTTACATTGTACACTAATAAAATAATATTATTATTTTAAATGGTAGTTAACTCATAGCCATTGTATTGGCTGGAATGAACAAAACTATCTAAAATATTATTATACCTGTTTTTTAAATGTATTTACATTTATCCAATAAATGTTAGAGGCTTAAAATGTGAATGAATCTAATTTTAAGCATAATTTACATTAAATGGCTGATTTATCGCCTTTTAATGGAGAACCCTCCTTAAAACTAGTTTTGGTTACTTTAATACATTCTATATGACCAAATAAATTTCTTCATTAGAATTGGGACATCAAAATTTAATTTTTGTAAATTTTTAGAATTTTTTCGATAAAGTTCATTTTTTTAATGAATAGTGAAAATATTGTACTTTAATTCAAAATTGTGTTTTAATCAAATTTATTTATATGGATAGATTATATATTTAATATTTCTTAATGTGTAATTAGAATATATTTTTACCATTTAATCCAATTTTGGTCATTGAAATTAATTTCACTTTGAAATTGGACATAAACAAGTGTCAATCTTTTGTAAACTATTGTTTCTTAAAAACACGCTATTTGTTTTAACAACAGAAATTAATTTTAAAATTAATTAATGAAACCTTTATTTTATAAATTTGGAAAAATAAACATCATTTTTTTTATTTGGAATATCAAATATATCTTAGGCTGAATTTTTTGTATTTTTCTGAAAAACATCAATTTTTGATGAATAGTGAAACCACTTAGTGGTAGTTAAAAAAACTGAATTTTTCATTTAAATGAAAATTTACCACTTTTTTGAATTGAATAACAAAAATCCTACATACATGGTTGTTATCAAGAAGTAAAATCTTGTTCATTAAGATGAAAATAATTTTTGATGAATAGTATCTTTTGATTTTAATTTACCGCGGTTAAAGGTAAATAAGTTAATTCAAGGTTAAAAGAATATTATAATAATTAAAAATTACCTTAACACTTGTCCAAAACCTATTGTATGAGTCGTGTATAACAATGGGCATCTTTTGGTTGATTGTGGGACAATATGGAGCCACTTATGAAAGATAATGACACTTTAGATTAATTAATTTAATGTAAAGACAAAATTTACATTAACAAAAATATTTTATTAATTAGTTTTTATAAGGCTTTATATAAATTATTTTTTTGACTATAAATATTAATTAGAAATATAAAAAGATTTCCTACATCATCGTATTTTTTTATAATTTTTAGACATCATATAAATTAAATTATTTGTGACACAAAAATGATGCAATATTTACCTCATTAATAAATGATTTAGATAAATAAGATTATAATGATTAAAATATTATCCAAAACATATCCAATTATGATTGGATGATTTTATTTTGAATATGAGTCAGCTTATATTTTCCTATAATCATTTTTGAACCATTAGAAACCGAATATCATCAAATAATAAAATAATATTTTCACACTTTCTTAAAGAGCTCCTCCTCCCCTTTATAAAAGGAGTCCACTTCAAACCAATTACTCACTCCTCTAAAGCCATTTGGCTCATCCAAACTCTACCCAATTAATCTTACTACATATTTATCCTCCTTTTAGAAGACTTATCTTAGGTATAAGGCACCTTAAGAAGTCCTTTGGTTCAAACCAAAGGGATTTACCCAAATTAAACGTAACGATTTCTCTTAAATTGTTTTCTTTTATTTTACTTCTCCAACCCCTAAACTCTTTTTATACCATTATTTTCTAACAAAAACAGTATCCTAAATATACTATGATGTTTTTATGAGAAGTATTCGAACTACACTTACACACACCTCCATCTAATGCATGAATAACATAATGTTTATGTGGATGGAAAACTGACGCCTCACGAAACGATGATTGTTCAATTACATCTTACCGCCTCTCATAGTGGAAATTATGATGGAACTATATTTATATATGATATATATTATTTTTATGATTTCCTTATTCTTCTGTACTTCCCAATTATGTTAATCCTTTATGGATTCCATAGTGGGTAAATATGATAATCTCATTTGAGGAAGTGCGGAATACTGCCCCCTCAAAGTGATATGACTCGTTAATGCCTTATGTGGGAGGTATAAAGGATATAGTTAATGATATTATATATGATATAATACTTTAAGTATAATAAACCTATGTATCATTATGTTCTAATTTCATTAAAATAAGAAATATAAATGAAAGTAGTGTTCATGTGTACGTACGGCTTACCGTCTCCATGAATGGTGAATTTCATTTCTTACCTCTAAATGTTATGTACTAATATAAATACATGTATATACTAGATATATCTGATATATATGATATCTAAATCATCAATATCATTCTGGATATAATGGACTATTGACCACATGGACAACTTATAAATATAAGGTGTTCATTTTTTACTCAAGTACCAAATATCGACAAAATGGACGTTATTAAATTAAACGATTACATAATGTTTATAACATGGTAATAATTGATATAAAAGGAATAATAAACCTGAAAACGGTTCTTATGCAAGTATAAATTATGTTTAGTTTATTATTTTATAGATTAAAGAATGATCGATTCAAGTCGGACATGAGGTAAGGGAACTTCTTAACCCAATTTCTATTATTTGGGTTGATCTTCTTTTTCTTGTTTATGTCGTTCTTTGATTATGTGATAAATGAATTTTTATTTATTTATAATTGCTTTATGTGTGATTATATTGAATTCCCATAATCTATCTATTTTATTTTCAAAGTTATCTTTATAAGGGACTTTATATCAATCTCTTTTCATTAAGGCATTTTTTGTTTTATACACGACTTTATTTTATAAGGTGTATAAACCCCTTTGAATTTTCATTTTACCTAAAGAGAATCTTTTTATACGAAGCATTTTACTAAACGACAAAAATGAATGTTTCTTTTTTTATGTAAGCGGTGACAACGACCTTTCTGCCACCGCGAGTATTATTTGTTCTTTGGCTTCCTTAACAAGACGGAATGTTTTTAAAAGGAAAAATAAATACCATATACTCCTTTTACATATTTTGGTATTGAAATTGATTTTGATAATGGATTTATTATTTAAATATATTAAAGGGATATTTTATTATTACAATGTGTAAATGTTATCTTTTTTTATGATTATGTTATGTGTTATGATCATGTTATGGTTCTTGGGCCTTATTTACGTATATGGGTGGTTCTGTGATAAACCTAGGATGGGTGAGCCCGACATAGCTCTCCAATGCATTGGGTAACATGACAAAGGTAAACGTGAATGTTTCTCCTAAGAGATTTTAGGGAATATACTATGATGAGTATTCCAATGTAACTCCCTATATAGCTGGGATAGCTAAAATGTAAGTATGATATGGATGCCACAGGTTACTTTTATGATTTATGGTTTCTATGCATCTTTCATAAATCTTATGATTTCATGATGTAAGTAAAAGAGTTCATGTTTTGTATGTATTTATGAACAAATGTTTTCATTCTTTGTTTTATAACACTTACTGAGCCTTTTATGCTCATCCCAAGTTTTTAAATGTTTTCATCGGACTTAAATATGAATAGGGTCAAGGATGGGATCAAGGAAAAGTCATGCTGTCAAAAACATAAAACTAGACATGACGTTTTTTCAAGAGTTTATATTTTATGAAAAAAATGGAAACTGTGTAGAAGTGTCTACCTTATAATCTTTTGAGATGTAATAGTTATGTCCTAATTCTCTAAAAATCTAAAATTGAAAAGATCCTCAATGTGAATTATTCTTCTAATTCAATATTATGAAAATTCTTAAGGTCAGTTCCTTATAATAACCATTTTCAATCACCTTTTTATCAAATAGGAAATGAATGTATCACTTGTGTGTATATGAGGACTACCACCTATATTAAGTGATGGAATTCAATTTCCATCACCGAATCACATTATTTATTTTAATAATGGATTTAATTACTATATATTTTGTTAATGATATTATTATTAGTTTTTAGTGGTAATATATTATTTTTCATTATTTTCTTCTTTTTCATATAAAATGAAATCGAAATTCCTGTGTTCGTACAAACAACTATCTCCATGAACAATGCAATACATTTTTTATTTCTTCCTATTATAGATTGATATAATTATGTATATAATGATTTTATATTATATAAATGAAATTGTTAACATTATTTAGATGATGGAACCATGATCGATGTGTATGGGCCGGAACTGCCAAAACCAAGAATTCAGGAAAAATGAAACAGTTAACACCGTTAAATGAGGATTTTAATAATTAATTATTATGAATAGTTTACTGAAATTATATAAGCGAATCATACATGAAATTACAAATTCTTATATATTAAAATTATAAAAATATAACAAATCTACATTTATTATATAGTAGGTTAGAGTGCTTATGAATCACGTCAAACTTATAGTAAGGGTTCTCCATCTTAATATTGATTCATTATAACACATTTGATGTGATTCTTATATTTATGTATATAAGGTTTATATAATTCCCCTTTTAAAAGTTATATAATTTACTATTATTATTTAATTTCATTAAAATTTACATTTCAAATTATTTTATCCAATAGGATTTGATTCAAAATTTTCCAAAACAAAATGGTTTTCTCACCTCATTTTTGTTTCCATGAGACATATGTCATATTCAGAAATTGTTTATTTTATGTATAGTATACATTTCCTCATTGATATTTGATAACATTAGTATATTTAAATTATTGGATTTTAATTTTTTTTCTTGTTTTTTTTATTTAATTTGGATTATGACATTAACATTCCTGAAGTGGTATGATTCTTATGTTAAAATATCAATTTTAACAAGATTCATTATGGTTAATTTTCTAATAATGAAATTATATGATACATCACTCATAGATCATGTATATATTCTTCTATTCAGGTTATTTTTGGAAGTTATAATTGTTTCCTTTAATTTTACTCTCTTGAAGTACTCAAAATTCTAAAAAAAATGTTTATAAGTAAAGATGACTTATTTTTATTCAGGCGAGAATGTTTTTCTTCCATTTATATATTTTCCATAAAATGTTTCAGCGAATGTTATTATTATTCTCTAATGATCTATAAAATTCATTTTTACCTATTTTTAATTTATATAAAAATGTTTAAAAGGAATATTCTTTTTTTCTAAATGAATTATATTTTATTTTTTAATAAATGTATGAAAGTGATGTTATTCTTAAAGTATTCCACCAGAATGGGTTTTCCCAATGTAATGAACACTTAGTATATTTAATATTACTATAAAAAAATATCATGATTTATTTCAAAGAAAATAATTTTCTAGATATTTTTAATTTTTCAATATTTTAAATAAGTAATTTGAAAATGAAAAGTGTATTTCACACAAGAAATATTCCCATGATCTTTTAAATTAATTTTTCATCTTGGATAACATCTATTAATGTTAATTTTGATTCACTATGGATATGATCCTATGATAAATCATTGTTCATTCTTTTGATGGATTATGATTATGATTAATAAATATTGATGAAACCTATTTTCTTTTACATTAGTTAAGCTATGATTAAATGATATATTTTTTCATGATCTTGTGGGACACAAATGAAAATATTATCATTATATGATGATTAGGTCTGTTATAGCCATAAAACACATTAGGTAAAGATTAATGTTTTATTATATCTAAGGGTGTACTAGAGGTTATCTAAAGAACAAAAATTATACCCTATTGGCTGTCCTAATCATAACTTGTGATGAATGTCTTAGTGGATTTATTTGACATAAGACATCTATAATTATTATTATGTAATAATTTAGGCCAATCTTTTATATCATGTTCTTATGGAAATATTAGTCACATATGGATCTTGTAAATACCCGGAATTTCAATGTAATTTTTTAAAATATATTGGAATCTTACGAGTATGCGAAAATTTACGGTGCATAATTTTGAGTCTCGGAGTGCCCAGAATTAATTTCTGAACATTTTTCAGGTACATTTAGTAAATGTTCAAGCAGGTTTTTCTAGATTTTGATCGACTGCTTGGAATTGAAATCTGGGGACATCATTGAACTCGCAGCACTGGTATTTTCTTATGAAGACTTTCACCTTGACGACAGTTGGTCGAGGGTGAAAGTTAATTTTTGGTTTTTTTGGAAATAATTAAAAAAAATAGCACATTTATTTTATTTTTTAAAACCTCTATGTGGAATTTGAGAAGTGGGGACCACCAGACCATAACGTCCCATGAGAATTTATGGTGGTGGGGACCAGCCGAGCCTAACCTCCCATGAGAGTTTATGGTGGTGGGGGCCACCCGAGGTCTAAACCTCTTCAACTCCCTCATTAATATAGAGGAGCCTTCTGAGCTTCCTCTACATTAATTGTGACAACACACCTTAATTAATTATTCTAACCCTCCCGCACTTAATTAAACTAAGTAATTAATTAACCCAATTTGAATTATATTCCAATAAACATAATAGATCACATAATCTTTTATTTTGGGGATACCATTCCATTTTGGAGGATTTGGGAGAGGATGAGGTTTGGGAGAAAATCTCACCAACAAAGAATGCCAATGAAGAATACGTCACCTTCGGTGTTTTCTTCTCTAAACATCGTCAAAGGATCTCCAACGACGTGTGAACCCACAATTGAGGAAAACACCGACAAAAAAAATATCCATCATTTCCAAAAGATTCATTTTCTTCCTTGAAACCTCATCAATGACATCAAGAGAAAGAGGTAAGGGTTTATTTCTTTTTGTTTATCACTTCCCATGTACACCCCATATATTTATTTTACGAGTTAGGAACAATCATTGAGAGAGGATAGAATTTTGATGCTCATGTTCATTCTCTTGATGAGCCATATGCTACCACCCTAATGCGGAGGGTACGAGCCAAACCAAAAAAGACTGACCATTCTGCAAATCTTGTGGTGTTCTTCTAGATGGAGGAGGATGAAAACCATCCATGGTTGGGGCATGAGAACGGAGGCCGAAACCACTTCTGGCCTCAACGAAGGCGACAAAGCAATCGCGTCGCCCCGCGGCCTCTACCGCTGCCCCATGGCAGAGGGGATACCCTAAGGCTGAGGTATCACCCCCCGAAAAAGGCCTCGCACCACGGAAAAACTACTACCATGTGACCGGACAGTCTCCCCATGGACGAGGCGTCACCCTGCGGCCGGACAGTCGCCTCGAGGCCGGATCGCTGCCCCACGGTCGGACTGTCGCCCCGCGGCCAGACCGCCACCCCACGGCCAAACATTCGCCCCACGGCCGGACTCCCCCTGCGGCCAGACAGCCCCCTATGCAGCCAGACCGCCACCCTGCGGCTGGATTTCCAGCCCGCTGCCCCGTGTCCGGACCACCGCGACCTCACGCCCTCGCGGCACCTTCCACGGCCTCGCGGCCACCCGTAATCCTTTGCGGCCTGCTAGGCCGGACCCAATAGGTCGGTTCCCCCAGCGGGCCTGGTTAAACCCATCAGGCTGGGCCGGACCCAGTGGGTTAGGTTGGGTCTGGCCTATTTGGTCCAACTGGGTCAGACCGCACCCTGACCCACTGCAACCCAATTATATTCTTTTGGCCGTAACTTTCACACTGGATGTCAGTTATATGCACAGTCAACGGAATTGGCAACCTTGGAGAGAGTCGATACCTTTAAGTGATACCCCACTATGTTTTGGATTAAGATGGGTAATGGTCAGGTTGGATCAAGCACAAATCCAATCGGGACCCTGGTACTAAAAGGATAATAACTCACAGACCGGGAGTCCGATTGAAGCGTCACCTATTATGTTGAGACCCCTATGACTTGTCTGACCTTTGAAACACTTTTTCATGGGAATTATTGGATGTTGGAGTATTAAACAGAAGATTGTGGAGTATATCCTCCTGGAGATGAGCGAGAATAGTGTGGGAACCTAGTGGCTGGCCGAGACATGATGACTACTGACTGTTTTGACTCGGAGTGACTTGACAGGCTTAGTGGGGAGTTCCTTGGTGATGCGGAAGACCCATGGTGGGGAGGGAATTTTTTACGCGTCTGACGCATGGTACTCGAGAGAAGTAGTATCTCAGCGGGTCATGAGGAGGAGCGCCTTGCTGATACGGTAGACCCACGGTGGGGAGTGCCTTGGGGATGCAGTAGACCCATGGTTCTCGACAGATGGAGTACCATAGCAGTCCAAGGTTAGTGGGAAGCACCTCTGTGTGATGTGGTAGGCCCACATTACTCAATAGAGGAGGAGTTCTCTAGCATCTTAGGTGTTCGACGTTGTGACTGGGAATGTTACTTGATAATACCCCTAGAAAAAATCTTGGTGTGATACGAGTCATTACCTCTGTGTTTTCCTCATGTTTGAGATTGATTACTTGATAACATAGGTATATGTATATGAATATACCTAAGTAAGTTTATTTGTTGATTTCATACTTTGTGTTTTATCCTTGATGGATTTTGTGAGACATAGAGGGTCTCGGGGTCCCTACTAAGTATTTTTATACCCACCCCTGCACGGGCTATGCCCACACCTTGTTGTGTGAGATGAATATGAAGGACATGGCTAACTAAGGCTGAGAGTACCAGAACTGGACTATACTTGGAGGTGGACCATACGACGTGTCGGTTCACAGAGGATATGGGTGGGCGTGGAGTGTTGAGGAGGCATTATGTACCTACCCTTTAGGTAGGAACCTCATAGGATGACCTAGAAGTTGAATTTCCCTTTCCTTATGTCGTATTGTATCACAGTTGTACATGTACTTTCCAGTTGAGCTTGTATTCTGGCCCCTTTTACTTATTTCACTAACTCTGTTTACAGTTCAGTTTACTTACGTTCCTATCTTATAGTTTGCTTGGTTACATGTGTTTATAGGTTATAAAGGCAATGCCTTTCCAATTTTAGGGAATACGCCTTTGGTTCTAGTCACCAACCCCTGGACTATGGAAGGCAGACATGGGGTAGTCACAACACGGGCCCCGGGGGACGAGTCATGACAAATTGGTATTAGAGGAGTCATTTCTATCGTAGAACAAAAGTATCTGATATTTTTTTAATGGTAATAGTGTTATGTGTAGTGAGTGTGGTTATCTGTTTTGGGAATCCAGGGATAGTGTGGTGGCCGACGTATCAATACACAAGGACCCTGACTTCTGATCTCTGACTCACTTAAATGAAACACAGATTCCATGTGTGTTTTAAAAAGTTTTCTTTGTGATATTTTGAGTCAAATCACCAGGTATAACTTTCAGCTCACCAGGTATAACTTATCGACTATGTCACACATATTTATTTTCAGTATGCCTCCACGAAGACAACTATCTAGGGTAACGAGAGTTGTACGTAATGATAGTCGACTGAGTGACGAGGCCTCGGTGTAGGGCCCTTTTCTAGTAGAGGAACCATCGGAGGCACAGTCGGTATCATTACCCGTTGGGCCACCGATGCCAATAGCCCTAGCAGCAGATGGTGCACATCACATGAGCACTTTGCATGAGTTCTAGCGCCATAGGCCACCTAGGTTCAGGGGAGAGACGGACCCACAAGCGGCTGAGGATTGGCTGGAGGTTGTGGTGAGAGTTTTCCAATTGGTAGGGACACCAACTGATCTCATGGTGATTCTTTCTTCCTCCCTTCTACAGGAAGCATTGGGAAGATAGTGGAGCTTGATTCTCTAGGTTCATGACGAGGTTATGCTTCTCTAGGAAGACTTTGAGAGCATATCTCAGGAAGATTTTGTTCTAGCGACTCTTCACGCAGTGCGCATTCAGGACCTACTTCATCTGCAGCAGGGAAACATGACTATAGCTTAGTTATCAGTGAAGTTCACTGACGTCTCACACTACTCCACAGATATGGTGCGAGACCCATTCTTTAGGGCATGGACATTCGAGAAAGGACTCATGTGGGAGATCAGGGCTTCGATGATCTCACTTAGCATTCCGATGCATATGGGGGTGTTAGAGAGAGCCCACTTAGTAGATATATTCCTTGCTGAGCAGTCGCCAGCAACGATACCCACCCGTAGTTGTCATGTGTAGGAGTCTTCTATAGCTTGCAGTAGACAGATTTCACAGAGTTCCAAGAGGACCAAACATGTAGGTGGACGACCACATGACTCAGGGTCGGTTGTGCGGAGCACCCGAGGCGGAGCTAGTCATGCCAGGAGAGGCCAGTGTTACACATGCAGCGGGTTGGGTCACATTGCTCGTGACCGTCTGAAAAGCGTACGAATGATCAGTAGATAGTCGAAGGACTTCCCAGACAGAGACAGAGGTTTGACCGAGGAGGTCCGTAGGGAACAAGCAGACATGACAGAGGAGATGGTCATGCAGTTGGAGGTGGGCGCTGGTTCGAGATGTTACTTCCACCACCACCAGGAGGTCTACCCTGACCGTAGGGAGTAGGTGGATAGGGGAAAGCTCTGCTCCTGGTAGTTAAGTCCTATGATCATGGCACTCTAGAGACAATATGAGGTACCATTTGTGTCTACTTCACCTTAGTAGTGCTACTTGTAGACAAAGGTTCCAGTCATTCTTTTATTTTCACCACCCGCGTTCAGAGCTTGGAGATTCTGGCGGAGCCATTGGCTCGATCCTTATGGTTAGAAACTCTTATGGGAGTAGATTCAATGATTACGCACGGGTTCCGGCAGTGTGAGCTTACTATAGGAGGTGAGATATTTAGTTGGGATCTCCAAGTAGTGGCGTCGAGCCCTTACGACGTCCTCTTGGGTATGGACTGGTTATCTACAGTCAATGCTCGGATAGATTGTATTTGGCACAAGGTGAGATGTGTTCGCACAGATGGGACCAAGTTTACCTTCACCGATGAGAAGGGAGACTTTGTAGCACACGATGGACATACTTGGAGGAGAGTGCAACTGATTACTCATAATTCGACTTGCCATACCCTCAAAGCTGTTGATGTGGAGAGACCGAGCTATCCTATAGTGGTGGACCAGTATGCAGATGTTTTCCCTGATGATGTCACATGTCTACCTCCTCATATAGAGGTTGAATTTTACATAGACTTGTACTCCTGGATGGCACTGATATCTACACCAGATTATCATATGGCTCCCACAGAGCTTCGTGAGCTGCAGGTACAGCTAGAGGACTTACAGGGGAAGGGATTCATTCTTCCCAGTGTTTATCCCTTGGCAGACCCAATTCTATACTCCAAGAAGGCGGATGGGAGTCGAGGCATTGTGTGGAATATCGATACCTGAACCAGGTGATTGTGAAGAACAAGTACCCACTCCCGATGATTGACGAAATCTTTGATAAAATGAATGGAGCACAATTGTTCTCAAAGATAGACCTTATATCAGTCTATCTATAGGTCAGAGTGAAATATGAGGATGTGCAGAAGACAACCTTCAGATTTTGCTATGGCCATTACGAGTTCTTGGTTATTCCAGTCAGTGTAACCAATGCTCCTGCAGTGTTCATGGGACTCATGAACAAGATATTTCAGCCATACCTTGATCTCTTTGTAGTAGTCTTCATTGATGAAATTCTTATCTACTCAACTACCAAAGAGGACCATGCCTATAATTTATAGGTTGTACTGGACATACTCTGAGAGAACCATCTTTATGGTAAGCTCTTGAGGGGCCCGTTCTAGATCCAAGAGGTTCACTTTCTTGGATATTTCATACTAAAGGCTGGAGTTGTAGTGTATCCAGTGAAGATTGATGCGGTACTTTCTTTGGATCCACTTATGAGTGTGACAGAGGTATGGAGTTTCTTGGGTTTGCTCAGATACTACCAGATATTTGTGCCAGATTTATCCAGAGTTGCAGTGCCACTATCAGCCTTGATGAAGAAGGGGAAACCCTTTGTTTGGTTGGAGAAAGTCCAGCAGAGTTTTTAGGAGCAGAGGAAGAGGCTGACTAGTGCCCCCATCTTGAGGATTCCAGAGGAGGGCTTAGGGTATGCAGTTTACTACGACGCATCAAGGACCAGACTCAGATGTGTCCTAATGTAGGATTGAGAATTGATTATATATGGTTCTCAATATCTGTGATAGCATGAGCATAACTACGCTACCCATGAACTGAAGTTAGCAGCAGTGGTCTTCTCCATGAAGATGTGGCGATGCTATCTGATGGGAAAATGTTTTACAGTGTACTATGATCACAAGTGTATCAGGTATTTCTTCTCTCAGAAGGAACTAAACCTGAGACAGTGATGTTGGATTGAGTTCCTCTAGGACTATTACATTGAGATAGTCTATACTCCAAGGAAGGGTAACATTGTAACATATGTAATCAGCCGGAGGTATGGTATACAGCTTCTAGGTGAGGCGATAGAGCAGATGGACGCTTTAAAAATATCATTTGTGGATAGAGACAGGGCAGCTTTTCCACAGTCTCTTACAGTCACTCACCCACTTCTTCAGTGAGTCAGGGAGGTGCAATGTGGGGACATTGACTGCGAGGAACAACATGATCAGATATCCATAGGACATGCACTTGGTGGATTTTCTGATGGTGGGGAGCACATCATCCTCTTTAGAGGATGTACCATGGTTCCAATGTCACTTCATGAGTAATTGTTGAGGAAGTTCCACACATCCCCTGTATTGGTACATCCAGGAGTGGGGATGATGTACCGGGATCTCCGACGACAACACTGGTGGCTGGGAATGAAGAAAGAAGTAGCAGAGTTTGTCTCTCGTTGCCTCACATGTCAGCAAGTGAAGGTCGAGCATCAGGTACCAGCAGGCATGGTTCCGCCTTTAGAGGTCCCAAAGTGAATGTGGGATGGGATATCCATGGATTTTGTGACAGGAATTCCAGGTACATCCAGGGGACATGACTCGATTTGGGTGATCGTCGACCGAATCACCAAGTCGGCCCACATCCTACTGATCATAGGGAAATGTTCTGTAGAGATCTTGGGATGCTGCTATGTGCAGGAGATTTTACAGCTTCATGGTGTACCTTCGATGATTTTCTCCGATAGGGACACATGTTTTACTTCCCAGCTATGGAATGGGTTGCAAGAGGCTTTCGGGATGTAGCTTCATTTGAGCATCGCCTTCCATCCTTAGACGGATGGTTAGACTGAGTAGACCATTCAGACCCTCGAGGACATGCTACGTGCTTGTGTCCTCGACATCGATCACAACTGGGAGGATCACTTACCTTTGGTGGATTTTTCATACAACAACAACTATCAATCCGCCATTCAGATGAAACCTTTTTAGGCATTATACGGGCAACCTTACATATCACCTTTGTGCTGAAATGACCCTGGGGTGTGGGCACTCGTTGGACCAGAGATTTCTCAGACTACCATAGAGAAGGTACGGATCAACCTGAAGTGGATGAAGACTACACAGAGCAGGCAAAAGTCATATGCTGATAGGAGACGGAGACCTCTGGAGTCCGAGGATGGAAACCACATCTTTCTAGGGGTCTCACCTCGATGAGGTTTGTGGAGATTTGGCTGAGGCTTCAAGATTTATCCGAGGTTCATCGGACCTTTTAAGGTCCTCAATAGAGTTGGAAAGGTGGCATACCGTGTAGCTCTTCCACCTCAGTTGCACTGGGTTCCCAGACGTCTTCCACGTAACCCAGTTGAGGATATACGTAAACGACCCTTCTCAGATCATCGACCATGGGGAGTTAGACATTGACGATAGGGTAAATTTTACAGAGGTTCTAGTGGAGATTGAGGATTGACTGGAGTGAGTTCTTCATGGATGATTGATACCTCTGGTGTGAGTTCGCTGGAAGCACGGGAACCTACCGGAGAGCACTTGGTAGCAGAAGGCTCAGATGGGTGCTCAGTACCCCCGCTTGTTCCCTTAGTTTGAGTTGTGGCATACAGGGATGAAAAACCCTTAGGTGGGGAGAATGTAAATACCCAGAATTTCCATCTATGTTTATATTAAATATATGGGAATTTTACGTGTCCACAAAAATTGACGGCGCATAATTCAGAGGCCCGGAGTGCCTGGAATGATTTTATGAACTTTTTTTTGGGTACGTTCAGTAACTGTGCAAGAAGATTTTTCTAAATTTTGAATCAGTTGTCATAATTGAAATCGTAGAACACTGTTTAACTCACAGTGCCGATAATCTCTTAAGAAGACATTCACCTTGATAGCAGTTGGTCGAAGGTGAAAGTTAATTTTTGGTGTTTTCATGGAAATAAAAAAATAATAATAATCTCACATTTTATATTATTTGTTAAAACATCCATGTGTAAGTTGAGAAGTGGGGACCACCATAACTTAACCTCCCATGAGAGGTTATGGTGGTGGGGACCACCTGAGCCTAACCTCCCATGAGAGGTTATGGTGGTGGGGACCACCCGAGGTCTAAACCTCTTCAACTCCCTCATTAATGTGGAGGATCCTCTTGAGCTTCCCCCACATTAATTATTCCAACAATCCTTAATTTATTGGACCAACCCTTACCCACATAATTATGCTAAGTAATTAATTAACCCAATTTTAATTATATGCCAACAAACATAATAGATCACGTAATCTATTATTTTTGGGCTACCATTTCATTTTGGTGGATTTGGGAGAGGATGTTCTTTGGAAGAAAATCTCACCAATGAAGAACTCCAATGAATAATACCTCTCCTTCGATGTTTTCTTCTCCAAAATCTGTCAAAGTGTCTCCAATGACGCACAAACCGACAATCGAGGAAATGTTGATGACATCAACATCCATCTTTTCCCTACGATTTGTCTTCTTCATTTAGACTTTGTTGACATCATCAAGTGAATGAGGTAGGGGTTTATTTCTTTTTGTTTATCACTTCCCATGTACACCCCTTATATTTCTTTGGTGGTTTGGGAACATTCATTGTAGGAGGATAAGATTTTGACATTCATGTTCATGTACTTGATGACCCATATGATACCACCCTAATGAGGAGGGTAAAAGCCAAACCAACAAGGCCCACCATTCCGCAAATCATGTGGTGATATTATTGATGCGTTAGGATGAAAACCATCCATGGTTGGGGCATGGGAACAGCGGCCGACACCACCACTGACTGCGATGAAGGCGACAGGGGAACGGCGCCGCCCCGCGGCCACCGCCGCCCCACGAACGAACCACCATCCCCAGCCTCGCGCCCCACGGCCTCACACCCTCGTAACACCCTCTGTGGCCTCGCCTCCACCCACAACCCTCCACGTCTCCTCACGGCCTACTGGGCCAGATCCAGCAGTCCGGGCCACCCAGCGGGCCGGGATGAACCCAATGGGCCGAGCCACCCAGCGGGTCGAGCCGAGTATGTCCGATCGGCTCAGACCGGACCTAGACCCACTAAAACCCCATTACATTATTTTGGCCATAACATTGGAATCAGACATTCATTAGACGAACCACCAATGGCGTTGGGAACCTTGGAGCGAGCTAGTACCTTTGGGTGATACCCCACTGTGTTTTGGAAAAAGATGGGGAACGGTCAGGTTTGATCGAGCATGAATCCAACCGGGCCCCAGGATAAAAAGGATAATAACTCACAGACCATGTGTTTGATTGAAGCACCTTCTGTTACATTGATACCCCATTTATGTGGCAGACCATTGAGACACTTCTTCGTGGGACTTCATGGCAGTTGGAGTATCGACCAGTAGCTTGTGGAGCAGATCCTCCCGGAGATAAGAGAGCATTGTGTGGGAACCCAGTGGCTGGCTGAGACTTGATGGCTGGTGACCATTTTGACTCAGAGTGACTTTACAAACCCAGTGGGGAGTGCCTTGGTGACGTGGAAGACCCTTGGTGGGGAGCGCCTTGGTGACTCAGTAGACCCACCATACTCTACAAGAGGAGTACCTCAGCAATCCACAAGGGGGAGTGCCTTGGTGATGCGGTAGACCCACGGTGGGGAGTGGCTTAGTGATGTGGTAGACCCACAGTACTCGACAGGAGGAGTACCTCAGCAGTCCAAGGTTAGTGGGAAGATTCTTTGTGTGATGTGGAAGGCCCACTATACCCGATAGAGGAGGAGTTCTCCAGCAGACGAGGTGTTCGAGGTTGTGATTAGGAATTCTACTTGATACTACCCCAAGAATAAATCCTTGTGTGAGATGAGTCAGTACCTCTGTGTTTTCTTCATGCTCGAGATGGATTACATGATAACATATGTATATGAATGGGAATATAACTAAGTAAGTTTATTTATTGATTTCATACTTTTTGTTTTATCCTTGATAGATTTTGTGAGACCTAGAGGGTCTCGGGGTCCCTACTGAGTATCTTTATACTCACCCCTGCACGGGCTATGCCCACACCTTGTTGTGTTGGATGCAGAAGATGGAATGTGCTGACTGAGGATGAGAGTACCAGGACTGGATGGTACCTAGAGGTGGACCAGACAACATGTCGGTACACAGAGGAGATGAGTGGAAATAGAGTGTTGAAAAGGTGATCTATGCCTACCCTTCAGGTCAGAACCTTATAGGTTGACCCAAGAGTTTAATTTCACTTTTCGTCAGTTGTATTATATCATAGTTGTGCTTATACTTTCAGTTGGGATTGTATTCTGGCCCCTTTTACTTACTGCACTCACTCTATTTATAGTTAATTTTTTTGTGTTCCTATCTTGTTGTGTGCTTGGTTACCTGTGCATACATGTTATAAAGGCAATACCTTCCCAATTTGAGGGAATACGCTTTCGGTGCAAGTCGTTAGCCCCTAGCCTATGGAAGGCAGGCTTGGGGTAGTCACAACATGGGTCCCAGGGGACGAGTCATGATAGATTGTATTATTTCATTCCATTATGATTCATGGATTATGAACTTCCAAATTTTATGCTATGATTCATGATTATGATCTATGAATTTATGTGTCTTGTTTACAAATGTGATGCTTATGTTCTCATACTCTCATTCCTATTTTATTCCAAAATATGATGATCAATTGATATCTCCTTTTTTTACCATTACTGAGCTTCATAACTCACCATTTGTTATGATTACTTTTCCTTAATATATAAATAAAGGTTTCTTGAATTGTAGTTATATGAAAGGTTATATTTTTGAAGATCATAGTGGGTGATGTCTTAGTTCTTCTTTACACCATTTTTATGTGTATCCATGTTTTCAAAGACACTAGACCATTATAGTTATGACATGGATCAAAATGATATGTAATGAATATTCATATAATTATATTTAATCATAATATATGTAGTATTTGGGTCACATCACAAAAAACATCATGCTTGGATGTATAACCCATATTTAGATAAATATGTTTTTTATAGGTTTCAATTTGACTAGTCATGGAGCCAAAATAATATTATAGATTTGTTTTTATAGTTGATAGATGTTTACAATCTAGTTAACAATATTTTCCACTAGATGATTTCACATGGATCTTGCAGTTTCAAAAGGGTTTTGTGGTAGTGTTACACTATCAAGTGATAGAATCAGGAATCACATGGGTTCAATTTCAAGATTTCATGTCCCCATTCTAGTCCTACGATTGAAATATGTCCATCATGTCATGAAACACTCCCTAAAAAGGCTATCAATGATATAGTTATTTTTTAATCATTGTTTTTCAGGAAAAAAGAACAATATTGTAAATTTTCATGTTTTATGTTGTACCTTGGACATAAAATCCAATTAAAGGACCCATCGATGTCATGTGATGATGCTAATATAGGCAAATGGTCTCCACCGCCTTTACGCCTTGCATGTGACCCTATTTACACATAATTAGGAATATATATTGAGATCCTATACTATAAATTAACCCATGGATTAAACTAATAGTGGATAAAAATGACTATGAAAGGAAAAAAGGGCGGTGAGCGAGTAGAAAGAGAATGATCCAAGGAGGGGTGACCCAAAATAATGTTCCTTTGAGGCCTCTTCTTTTTAAAACTCAATAAGTGTATTACAGAGTAATAAACAGAAACCCAATAAAAGGAGACATTAATTAAGGAATTGGAAAAAAAATTAGGACCTAGAATATTTATTTATATACATAAATCTTTGGTTTGAGATCGAGTCATGGGATTTCATAACTATATATATGACATGTGATTACATGATTCTATCTAAGTCGTGTGGGAACATAATTTTGGATAAGAAATATCATGATTCACATTCATTCACATGATATTTTAAAAAATATTTTTAAATTTGACCACATAATATCTTTATTCCTCCCATGAAACCACTGAACCTGTAAAATATGGTATTTCACACTAGAGTGCACACATTCGATTGTGTTTTCCCATGATAGAAGGACTCTCTAGGTCATCATCCTGGATAGGTGAAACCCTTAGGAGAACCATAATTATGTATTCCCTTACTATTAAGGATCCTTATTACAAAGACATCATATCATTATTTTCTAGATTGAAATTGGATTTCTTATACATCTCGAGAGACGGTTTGAATAGGGCATCCCTCTAAGATTAATCCCTTATTATTTCTTACTGGATGTTTGTGACACCCTCTCGGTCATGGGTATGTTATATTTATATAATTAAGTTTATTAAATTTATATTTTTATACTTTTTAGGTACATGTTTCACTGAAAATAGTTTTCAACTTTCTATATGCATCACATGCTAAACCACCCCGTGGGTCAAGCTGTGTTGAGCCTAGAAACTACCTATGTGAAATGGGAAGTCCCAACACACCCATGGTGGGCATTATCTTAGGCATGGGATTATGGAGGTCTTCCAATGGACTATATCTAGTTTAACATACAAAAATACCATGGTGAATGTCTTATTCGGGAAAAAATAAAATGGTTCTTACACCGTATGGTAGAGGTTCATCATTTTTGGATTTTAGGGATTGGTGTGATTGAGGCCACTTTGATTTGGGGGGAACGTCTCGTTGTGTGGATTTTTGTTTTAGAATTTTTAAGTAAATATTCATCTGTTGATCATAAATGTGAATTTAAAACTCTTATTGATGGCATGTATGAAATTAAGAGGGGGTTTTTAGTTATTCTAAGAGTATTTTACACTATATTAATCTTTTTTCATTCCACTTTTTATGGGGTCTAGTTCTATCTAATTCTATGAATATTTCGAGATATCCTTCATTATTCAAGAAGTGGATTATGGGGTTTCCATCCTTTCTAATATTTTCCTCATTTATTAATGATCTATGATCTTAACCGCTTCATTTCCAAATAATATTTTCTCATGTGACTTAGTTCGTTCCATTTCCATTGTAGGGATCTCAATACAATGATTATTTTTCATGAAATACATTATTTTTATTAATTTTTACATTTAGTTTTATTATTAAAATGGTTAGCTTGATATATATATATATATATATGAAATTTATTTTCATAAAAGAATATTGTTTGGCATGGAATATTATTAGAAAAGGGGGTTTTCATTAAAATCAATTTTTTGCACTTCTTCTATTAGACTAAATTACTCAAAGATGGTTCTAACTCTAAAATTGCATTTTATGATTTGAAGTGATAAGTCTTCTCTTAGGTAAAATATTTTTACCAATTTTATATTATGGTTTAATTAAAATATTTTTTAACATACTACATGGGAACATAGGGTGAGTTGGGGGGTGGAAATACAAAAACATTGATGATACAAACCCTTTAGAGGTTATGATGATGATAAAAACTGATTATGGAATCACTCAATGTCATTAATATTCTCATTATTCCTAAATTATTGTTCATTGGGTTTCCAATGTACATATTACTATTGGATAGATCCCTTTTGTTCCTTTTTATTAGTATTACTCACAGTGTTGATTTTTAAGTATATGATTCTCTTATTCTTATCCTTTGAGATATAGATAATTTTGACTAATAAATTTCATGTTATTTTTTCATATTAATTTTCATATTTCAATGCTTTTATTATAGATTATTTTAAAGGATACGCAAATTTTATTTTAATATAATTATTTTTAATTAAATTATTTAAAAAACTATTTTTAAAGATAAAACTAATGTATTCATGGAGATAGGTATTGTATAGATTAATGGTGGTATTATTTTGGGTGTTTCCCTCACAACCTACATATTCCACTGAGAGTATAGAAAACTTGTTTTTTAGAATACTCATAAAGGTAAGGTTGTCAAATATTTTGATTAATACTCATCATTAATGTCAATTTATGGTGGTTTGGTATTTTTGTGATGAATTGTCCCATTTATAATTGGTATTGGACTTATTTAGTTTCACGGTTTGTTCTTTTAGATAGACCTGTTATGTATCATTGTTATGTAATTTTTATTCCAAAATGTACTCTAGTTTTTTATCTTTATCTTTTTATACATGAGACATGTTTTGTAGTATTTTTTGGGTGAAAACATTCTCATGGATTATGTGTTGACACCCAAATTCTAGTCCATATCTCATAGCTATCAAAAACATTCATTGGGACATGTAGAGAGATATCTTGGGTGAAATTCAATTCCACACGAGTTATAATGCTATAAAATAGTATCAGATCCAATGCACAGCTAAAATAAAAGAGTTACTACCTGGGATTTAGTTTTAGAGTCCACAATTTAGGTGTTTTTATATTAATAGGGATAATGTAACACACCTAGAAAATTCATAATTAAAAGGCTAAATATTACTATCCATTTCAATAAGGTTTACATTTATTTTAGAGATCTTACTTGATTAGAACACAATAATTTTATGTTCTTGTCATCAATTAGTGTTATGATTGGTGACCTCTTGGGATGTTTCTCATGGTGTATGTGAGTGATGACAAATAAAATGTTTTTATTTATGAGGATATTCATTAGTATGATATGTTTCTCCAATGTGTAATAACCTATATTTTTTTGAGATTGAAACAAAGGAATTACGGGAGACCCGTGGGTTTAGATAACCAAATTCCAGTCCCAAGAAGGTCACATCATGAATATGGTATCATATCCCTTGTTTTTTTGAGGTGTTTTATTAGATTTAAGTACAAAGGTTGGAAATTTTTTAATAAGTGTATAAGAGTTCCTAAATTAATTATTTTTTTATCTTATATCATGTTACAAAGGGTGATCATGGTCTTTTTTCCCTTAAAGCTATAGATTAATTTTAGGGTTATTTAAATGAAACTGGTTATGTTTTTTTTGATAAAACATGTTAGGTTCATCCATTTGTTTCTAATGTTATCATTAATACTTCTTTTTAAGACAAATAATTAGGTTTAATTAAGATCTTATTTTGATTTAGAGATATATTCTTAAGATAATTAGGTGTTATCTTTTGTGTTTAATAAATATTGTCTCTTAGAAGAATCTCATCGATGTAGATGGAAGGAACTATAGGATAGGTTTTGTAAGAAATACCTCTAGTGGACCCTACTTTAGTAGATATTTTCACATTCACTCTTTAATCCATAGGTCAAGTGGGTGGTGGAAAATAAGAATGGATGGTGGATAATGATTTATATTTTACCAAAAAAAAATATACCAATTGTTCATGGTGATAAAGGAACTCAAGAACATGGGGAATTAATTGAACGAGTAAAGACAATTTTCACTATTTTAAGACTCTATAGGACAATCTAGATGGATTAAACACTAATATTCATGAAGGACCAGGAATTAAATCACCGGATTCTATTATGAATGGTATATTACACAAGAATATCATATAGAAAACTCTCAATTGAGCCTTATATAAATAGTTTAGTACGGAAATGTTATATGTAGAGAATAATTGAGAATTTGTTACTCTATATAAAGGATATAATTCAGCGATTGAGTATTCTACTCATTTATATGAGTTAGATCATATATCTATAGATATTATCACTATTGACTACCACAAGGAAAGGAATTTTGAGATTCTTATGAAGCCCTATATTTTATTGATTGTTAATGTCATATACCTATCAACCACTAACATGGTAGTTGATAAATTGGTTGTGGTTGATGAAGAAATAGAATAGAATATATGTGTTAGTGGAGCATTTTTGTGTCAGGGGGTTGAGTGTGTCATGCATCCAAAATGAAAGCATGATAAGGGTGGTTAGTTTACATTAAGATTGGTTACTGGGGATTCATTGAGTCAACACCAGGTTACTTACTTTCGGTGTAGAATACATGAATATACCAATATGAACTTTTCTATAACCCCCATAAATTTCCATCATTATGCACTGTCTTGTAACATTAATCATTTTTTCATAATATTATACCATTTTTATAAATCATAATCCACCCTTACCAAATGTTCTGAAGTTCTAGTTTATGTAGTGAATAGTGGTGGATATCATTTTCATGCAATGACGTGGACTCAATAAGTTAATAAGGCTCAAGGAGGGACTAAGTCCAAATATCTTTATACATTATTCTATTCAATATATGAATCTAAAGTATGATTTTCTACTCTGAGAAGTATGGTGATTATTTAATCCTATATGGCACTAGATTTTTTTAAAATAGATGAATCTAATTATTTTATAATATATAATTTGATTTATGTTTTGGGATTGTTCTCAGAGATTACATTGTTTATGATGGATATTTCATCTCTTATGGGATGGATGAAAGATCTGGGATTCAAATGTTCTAAGTATAGGTTTATGACCACTAGATAAAATAGTCATGTGGGAATTCCTGGTTCAAGATATTGGTAAATTTGAAATCATCATTGACCAGGATTTTCTCATTAAAATTAATTATTAGATCGGTTTTTATCATTACTGATTTTGGATTTTATATTCCAATGCGGTTATTCTTGTATTTTAGGGTAATTGGGATCTTATATCCTTGACGATGTTTCTTTATTTCATTAACTAGAGGATAAGGGGTTAATTTCCTACCAAAGTGGATAAGATCCTAGAAGTATTTAATGATTATATTTCTAGGTTACCACCCTATATATAAGTTGAGTTTACAATTGTATAACTTTTGGGGATGTGTTACATATATTTTCCATATTATTTCATGGCCTCCAAACATAAATAATATTTAATTTCTATTTGAGGATATTGGAGATAATATATTTATTCATCCAATAATTTCTCACAGAGGTTCAATATTTATCTTCAAAAATTAGGAAAATAGAGAACTCAATTTTTTTTATTCATAAAATCTTCATCCGATGACTATTAGGAAAAGGTATCATTTTTTATGATTTATGACATGTTTTATCAACTCACGGGATCCTTATGGTTTTTCTAATATTGATCTTAATCAGGGAATAATTATCTATGAGTATGAGATGAGTATATTACTTATGCACTGATAAGTAATAGATATAGTTCTTATGAGTATTGGGTAAAACCATTTTGTCTTATTAATTCTCATACGCTACTTATGGATTTGATTAATCAAATCATTCTTTGTTTCTAAGAATATTTTTTGGTTGTTTTGTGAATGATATTTTGGTCTTCTAAAACTATTAGAAATAACATTGGGATCAACCAAATATAATTTTTATAACTCTAAAATAACATCCTTTATTTGGAAGGCTTTCTAAATAGCAGTTTTGGATCAGTAAATTGAATATTCTAGGCTATGTTATATCTCACAGTGGAATCTTGGTGGATCATGAAAATATTCTAGTGGTGATGTGATGGAAGAAACTCATAAAAGTGTTCAAGAGTTAAAGATTATTGGGTTTTACTGGTCATTATTCACATTTTGTTTAGGATTTATTCAAACTCTCATCTCCTAAAACAGAGTTTATCCATAATGTTGTTATGTTAAAATGTAATTATAAATATCTGAGATTATTTTAAGAACTAAAGTTTGGGTGAATACATCTCTAGTTTTAATTCTTACCTAATTGAGTTTGGGTTATGTCAATATTCTTGTTACCTCATTTATAGGATTTCGATGTGTTTTGATATAGGGGAAGCATGTGATGCCATATTTCTCTCTCTGACTATTCAAACATGGGAATAATTACCTACCCATGATATCAAGTTGAATGTAGTGATTCATGTCGTCCTAAATTGGCACAACTATATCTTCTGAGAGAATTATATTTTATATTCACATCATAAAATCAGGCAGTATATTTTTATCAAATGAAATATAAAACTATGATAGAGATGATGAGTTTAGTATCTTCGTAATTTGGATTTTAATATTGAATATACACTAGGAAGAGGGAATGTGTTCATCGATGCATTTAGCATAATGTTATTCACACTTTCCTTGAATTAATAAGTAGAATATTGGTCTTTCATGAGTTTTATCATTGAGAATAATTTTGATATGGAATAATTTGATTGGATGGTATTCATATATTACATAAAAGATGATTTTTTATCTAATTATTGGATTTATATTAGATTATAAACACACACTTATTTTCATTGATTCAATGAAATCCTTTATAGTAGGGAGACCTCAAGTGACCTGTCTCGATCTATTAATGGAATATTATAATTATAAGGAATGTTTTTCATTATAATAACTATAACTTAAGAGCTTTTTATAGTGGAAACCATTCTAGTTTGTCTCTATTCCCTATCACTACTATGTTATATCATGATTTGAGATATTGCAATTGGTGGTTGGGGATTAATTGGACAGTTCTAGACATTGTATAATGATGTCTTACCTACAATAAGATTAACATGGAGAACTAGATACCTACTCATTTATTTATCCATTACCCATTCTGGTATGGAAATGGAATGAGATATCAATGAACATTTTTTTAGTTTACTATTGACTATATGTGGGAATACTTTTATTAGGATGTTCATAAATAAAATAATCAAATCCTATTATTTCCTTCATATTTAAGAGATTAAAAATTATTAATATCTCGAGAACCTATAATTATAATAGATTTTTATGTTTTATAGTTCCCCTTCTTCTACTTTTTTCAGAAATAGATATGTGTTTTACATATTGCTTTTGGAAAGGTTAATAAGAGGAAATGGCTACCCAGTTGATGTTAAGAATGGTGTATCACCTTTTGAAAGATTGAAATACTAAGAGAATAATCAAAATTCTAGATTATATTCTATGGCTGTGTGTGCTAGATCTAAGTGGTTCTTAGTAAAAACATTTTCCCATGGTTTAGTTTGAATATAACAACAGTTATCAAGATTTGATTATAATTTTTTCTATTTGAAGTGTTTTATGGGAGAACATGTAGATCTCATTTTTTATGGGAAGAGATAAGATAATGGTCTTTGGTTAGACTGATTCTTTTCTAGGAGATGGCGGAAAATGTAATACCAATCCAATAATGGTTAGTGACAACTCAGAGTATCCTGAAATACTATGTGGACCATCATCATTTTGCATTGTATTTTTTGAATAATGGTCAGTTTTTTTAGGGATTCACCTCTTTTAGGACATTTTAATTTAGGATGAGAAGGAAGTAGTTGTGATGTTTTTTTGGCCCTTTAAATATCATCTAACATCTTTAAAATGTGAAATACTTCTTGGAACTACCATATCTATTAACATTGGTTTATGACAAGTTTTATGTTTCCTAACTAAGGAGTTTTCAATCAGACAATTCTAATGTGTTAGAATCAGGAATTTTTTATCTATAACCTAACAACATAGTTTTTGAGAAACCATTTTTTATTATGGATCATAAATATAAATTTGAATTTGAATTTTTTTTCATTCGTCTGCGTACTTTGACAATATAGGAGGGATAACCATGAGATGTTATAGTGTGAAGTTATTATAATGTAGCAGTGGACTTATATATTTTTAAGTTCATAATCCTGATCAGTTTCTAAGGATATAATGTATTATTGTGTGTAGAATTTTGACACCATCCAAGTCACCAATGTGTTTTATTTTGAGCCTTATGTTGGTTAAATTTGGATTTGTATGTTTTGGAGGATAATGATAGATTGAAAATGGTTTTTAGCCTTTATATGTGCAAAATTGGATAGATCGTGTTATGTTAAGATTAGAAACCACCATTTTGAAATCAGAAGGGCAAACATGATCATTTTGGTTGTGTTCATGGGTGTTGGATATTAGGGGTCTTTATTGGGGTCATGTCAAGTTTGGACACCACCTAACCATGGTAGAGGGTGTGGTGGAAAAAGAAAACTATGGTTTTTACAACACATTATACATAGTAACTATATCATAAATCCTATGATTGGTGTGATTGGGGAAACCATTACATTGTGGTTCACACCAAGCTATAGTTTCTATTGTTTTAGAATTTCAAACAAATTATTTGTATATTGATCTTTTGGGGAATGTTACACCTCTTAATGAAAACACGTATCATCACTATGAGTGAATGTTTAATGAATCTTGAACCTATTTTCCAAATTATTAATCCATCCATATTACTCCTCTTTCTATGGTTCCAATCTAGCTGATTGTAGGAGGGGTTCTATATGTATTTCAATTTTCAGGAAGTGTCTTAGGGTTATTCATTCTTTCATGGGATTGCACTAATTGATTTTGTGTAATGTGTTCTTAGAAAATTTATTTGTAATTATTTATTTTGAAGGTGACTAAATTCCCTCTATTTGTGAGGAGTGTGTTTGTATACAATATTTATTCCTCATCGAATAAATTTTTATTATAATGTTTTCTATTAATTTATATTGTAAAAATTGTCAGTTTGATATATATATATAAGGTCTATTTTTTGTAAATTCGTCTTTATTGGTATGGAATTTCTTATGGTATTTTATATAAAAATATTTTTATACAATTCATGTGTTCCATGAAATGCCTCAAAGTTGTTTTTGGATCTAAAATGGTCTTTCATGAATGATAGTTGTATAGATTCTCCTAGTTATTTTTTTTACTAAATTGTAAAGATAGTATAATTAAATTTTTTTTAAAAACACAACACATGAGAACCTTGGTTGTGTATGGTGATATACATATGATAACCTTATTGAGTTTATCCCCACTAGAGGTAATGGTTGTGATACTTAAGGGTTGTGTCAAGAGTATATATCATTAGGATTTACATAATTCCAATATTAATGTTCCCCATTCAACCTATTTATATATTCTCATAAACTAGATCCCATAATTTTCTTGGTTTTACTCATAGTTGTGAATTTTCATGAGATGATTCTCCCATGCTTATCCTTTGACATAGGGATTATTTTTACTACTTCCCTCTTTGTTATCATTCTTATTTATGTTTCACAATATTATGGTATCTTTTATATATTTTTTAATGGAAAATCAATGAATATTTTATGAAGAATGTTTTAAAATGAAATAATTTATAAAAAATGTTTTTTTAATGATTAAACTAATGGTTGTATAGTGAAATTTATTTTATAAATTCATGGTTGTGTTTTATTCATTGTTTTCCTCACACCCTACATATATCCTTGGGAATATGCAGACATTATTTTAAAGGATATAGGTAAACTGACCAGTTTTATATAGATTGAAAACTTCTAGTGGGTCATGTATCTTTATTGTGGTTGGGGATAGCGGTGACATAAGATCACATGGAGAATTACACTTGGACATGTTTAGTTTTCATGATTATCATTTTGGTTTTTCTTTTTTGGTCTCATGGTTATAAAATTTTTCTTTGAAGATATACTTTTTTTATTATCTTTATCTTTTTATACATGATATGTCTTTTATTGTGATAAAGGTGAAATAATTCCCATGGTTTTTGTGTTTATACCTAGGTTCCTATCAAATTCAAATTGTGACCAAGAATTTGCATTAAGACTTGTGGTGATCCATGTTAGGTGATACGTCATGTCATCATATGTTGGTTTGTTATAATTTCATAATCATCTTGCCTCCCTGTCCTACATTCCTTCTTATCCTACAAAATGTAGGATATAGAAGGAATGGGTTTTTATTTAGGCATAAGAACCAACAAGATTTAATTGACGATTCTATTAATCTTAAGCCATCAGTGAGCTAAGGGGAGAGAAAAATCCTTGGGAACCCATAGTGACTTAGAACTATTCAAGCTTAGTGTGACGTTATCCAGTGATACATGTGATCCTCCATTATTTCTTATTTGTCACATCAATAATGACACACTCGAGCTTAGATATATGGGTTGATCATGCCAATATCATCACTAAGGTGCATTTATGGGCCTCCTTCTTTAGGGTAATCCCCAAAACCATATTATCTTTGGTGCCTTCATGGGCCTCCATCTATTAATATTAATCCATCACTTGAGCTTAGTCTACACAAGGGTTTAATTTACAAACATTCTGAGTTTAATTTTGGATTTGAACTTTAGATAATTTGGGAAAACTCTTATATATCCAGCCTTAACAATATAATAGGGAAATATCCAATAAATGTCAATTTATTCTCCAAACATTTTATTCCAAAATTAAGACTCAGGTTTCATTCAAAAAACTAATTATAGTAGAATATTATTATTTATTCTTATATAACTAAAAATTTATTTAGAGATACCTTCTCGGTATCATAAAATATAATAATTGGTGAGGTATAATTATTAGTAAGGGAATATGTATAGCAGAATCTATCATAGAATAAATAAACGGTGAGTAATATGGAAAACATAAACAATAATCAAATATTCTATATAACTAATATCATAAAAGGTTCCTAAATCTAGGGACGACATAGGATCACAAATAATAACATGGATAACAAAAACAAGTTTCATAATAATAGAATGAATAATGTCGGATATAATGATATTAGAATCAATACATCATTCTATGAAAACATATATAAATATGTAAGGCATACACCAAATACCAAAACAAGGTTTTCTCATTCGACCTACAAATGAATTGAGGGGATATAATTGCCCTAGCTAATCACGTACATAGTCCAATGCATTCCTTATTTGAAATAAATATGCAACAACTCTTTTTTTCCATGTAAATATTTAGAATATTTTAAATAATATTTTTGAGTGTTGTAAATAATTCAACAAGGGGTTCTTATGCTTAAGGAGGATCAGTATAGATATAATAAAAAATATTAAATACAATAGATCACATTCATGTTGTTTTAATGATATAATGGAAAACATCCCAAATGGATTCATAGATAAAAAATATGATATTTTTATTAAAACCATAATATGGGTGTTAACCTAGTTGATACAAAATGTTTGGGTGCATTAGGTTCCTGGATTAAGTGAAATCATAGGTGGGTTTATTAATTAATTAATTAGTTTATTTTTTTGACAACCAGACCTAATGTCCTCTATTTAATATCATTTATGGAAGGTTCCTCTAGGAACCCACATAACCTTAGGGATTTCATAGAAGCTGTTGGAGGATTTTTTTTATAGTTATAATAATTTTATCATTTATCATTTGTTAAACACAAATCAATCCCTTTAACAAAGTGATTCACTAGTCAAACATAGTATTATTTATATTTTTATCTTTCTCTAATTAAGAATGGATATTTTATTGATTAATCCATGGTTATTTCTTCTTTTTTATTTATTCTCATTGGAAATAATTGAGGAAATCCTAAATATGGATTTATTTCATTCCTCATGTTCTTGTTTTGTTTATTTCTCCCATCACTATTCACCAATTCGTCATCATAGTTTTCTTTGACTTGAGGATCAAAAAACACCTGGTGATTGATCATTTTATAATCATTCATTTTTTATAATGAATAATTTAGATAGATTTGTATTTAGGATCAATTTATTTATTGTTTTTTATGAAAAATATGTAAGTTCAATGTCTAATCGAGAGTTCATGTTTCATGGGTTTTGTGTATCCTAGTTATGCGATGTAATAGTAGACATTTGTTGAGTGAAAGGGTTAACTGAAATATGGATACCAATAATGATTATTGTTCAGTCAACTCAGATATAAATTCCCCTCGTGAGATTTTTGATGGACCTAGCGGTAGTAGAGGCATGAGTAGAATTACATGAAAAACTATTGGGTTCTAGTAAAACATGACACACACAGTGGGCAGTCTGAAGAGAACACACCATGTGGTCCCCTATATATAGTGGTTTGGGTTTTGGAAAAATTAAATAACACATGTTATGTGGGATTGACCACACATCAAGAGATTTTTTACTTGAACATCAGCTTTTTTCCTTTGGGTACAGGGGGTGGACACATCCATGTACACTAGCACATCCCTATTACATGGGAATAATGTAATACATGGTAACATACATAACCAGATTACCCTAAGATGGACAAGTACATGGGAATATCTATAGTAAATAGAAAATGTCCATAGTACACTAGCATGGATTAGAGTACATAGGAAGACCTAGAGTAACCATGAAATGTCATGTATACCCCTATACACACCATGTACTTTTCATAGGGTGGTTTGAGGAACTCTTTCTCTTTAGTGTGAACCTGTGTCTCATGGGTGTGTCCCCATGCTCCATAAATACAAGTGTACAATTTAGAATCATGTCCTAATAATATGATTTTATCCCCTCTATAGTATTAGAATTGTATATAGTATAGTAATCCCTCTATGTGGCTTAGGTGAGCTCCATAATCTTCTTTCTTCCCTATGTTGGGTTAGGAATCTCATACCAACTTCTTGGGAATGTGATGACCATACTAGAGTGTTTACTATAGGTAGGATCAGGAATCCCCAAAAGGTCATATATGAGATACCTTATCTATATATCAACATATTCTAAGACTCAATTTCTATTACTTCATGGATTGGAATGAGAAACATCACTTCTTGAATGAGTTTTATCAGTGTTATCAAATTCACTAAGTGAGATTTTCGGGATAAATGTTACTTGGAAGCCTCATTTAGGATTTGAGGCTTGAATAATGGTTACAACCTTACCCTAATACATAGTTAATTTGTTGATTATATTTGGATATTATTATTATGTCTCATATTTTGATTTACATTCCTTCATGATGATAAACTAGCTACTTTCTTAAGGCTTTATGTTTGGTGATTTATGGGTTTCCTGTTGGGCATTGTTATACTCACCCCAACATTAAATCTTCTTACACATGTCATGTGTTATAAATATCAAAATCCATATTATGGGGACCTAGGAGGACTAATAGTAAGTAGATCATAGTTTAATCTATATGGTCTTGTTAGTTTTAGGAGTTACATTCGATAGAGACCCCCTCCTTACCAAACATGATGGAAACATTTTATTTCTATATTGGGATTTTATTTGGCCCCATATGTTTTCCATGTTCTTGTTTCATACTACGATATAGGATATATATTTTTGCATCATTTGTTTAGTTTTATTTTACCTTTCAACATTATGTGGAGACATGGAGATACATTCCTATGTAAAGGAACTTTAGTCTAAGGCCACCCAAGTGTATGATATGCCAACTCAGAGCTTGTTTCTAGCCCCTATCCTATTAAAGGCATGTTTTGGTGTCATTATTGACATCATTATAGCTAGGTAGTCCCTAGTGGGGTGGATCATGACATAGTGGTATCAATGTGGGCTATACAAGGACTAGATATTGGAGATTATCTAGTGGTAATGTTTGGTTTTGGAATTGGGGAAACATTGTTAATGTGTTCCAAGATTGTATCTTAGGATAAAGAATCTAATATTAGTAAAGTAGTTAATGTATCAATTCACTAGGATTATGATAACCTTTTTATTAAATCAGTACATGTACGCACTGGTTATTGGGAAAACATTGTTACATTCATCATATAATAATGTGTTGTGGTTTCCATGTCCTTCTTGATTCAAAACCCTAGATGTACACTTTAACTATGATTATCTTGTCTATTTTATGCTTCCTCTAGGACAAAAACCAGATGAGATTACAAAATGGGACCATGAAGATAATCCACCTAGTGATGAGGATTTGGTATATGAGTCTATTCATGTTGTGGTACCTCTATGTGGTTTTCTAGTATTACTAACACCTTTTGAGTGGTAAGTTAAACAAGTAGTACTAATTGAGTATGTGTACAGAATGGGAAAAATTAATGAGATTCAAATAATGAGACCTCTTTGGTTTATGGGTGAGCATATCCCCCATGTATTTAATGAGTATCCTGAGGTAGTTATATAGGTTATCTACCTTTTCAGAACCCACATGATCACATGGTGACCATATTAGTGAGATAACATCATGGATCTACATTGTGATAGTGGAGTTTGGTTACTCATAATCATAACAAAGAAACTGTATCATAGAGTGAGTTCAATCATCTCTTAAAATATTTGTTCTATCTATCCATGATTCATGTAGTACACATGTAGGGGATTTGGAGATTTAGTAGGGTAGAATGTCTGTAGTTGATTATTCATAAATGTTCACTAACCTCTCATAATACTCAACATATATGGTTCAAGATATATCATCCTAAAAATAGAATTACAATTATAAATTTTTAGATATATCAGGGAGGGAGTGATATCACATTACACTCCAACTTTTGTTTTAGTGCTGACTGAGTATTGGTAGTAAATTGAATCAGGGAAAAGAAGTTGTTGATGGGTTGTGCTGGTATAGGGAAATCTAAAGATAAGACACCATAAGGTAGTATTCGATGTTAAACTCAGGGTTCGAAGAGTTATAGTGGATTCCATATAAAGTGTTAGGCTCAATTATATGCAGTTCAATTATCACATAAAGGTTATATCTAGCTAAGAGGGTGGTGGTGTTTCTCCATTAATAGTTGGGAAAATCTTGTGTGGGATTGCCTAACCCACCATTTGGATAATAAAGAGAAATTTTTTGGATTACCTAGGAAGATATATCAGTTAGTGAAGGAAGTTCAGTAGGATAGTAGAAAAGATATGGGTTCTATGAGAAAATAAGGTGGTGGCTGATAGTTTGATTTTTTACCACCACCACACTCCAGTAGTCAATATCAGGCTCATGGAACTAGTATTTAGGGATGTGGACAGTTATAGAATTTTGAGGCTTATCACGTAGATAATTTATGTATTATTTGAGGTATGATCTATGTCTCTTCTACATTTTTGGTAGTATTGTTGGACATATGTTTGATCCATTATTTTCATTCCATATTCATTTTCTGAGATCTAGAAATTCTAGTATAGCCTTTGGATCAACACTTGATCTTCGAGGCTCCTAATGGAGTATATATAGAAAATAAACACTTCTAAAAATATTGTTAAAAAACTCTTAAACGGGATAGATTTATTTGGTATATTTTATGGGTAATAATGAGGCCTTATGTTTTCATACTAGGAATTTTCTAGCTATACACTGTTCATGTGTATATTGGCTTTCTCTAGTGGTAGATGTGGTGTGTCCATGTAGATGGGATGAATTTTCTTTCATGAGGGAGGAGACCCATGTAGTGAAGAATATGATCACAGTTATTATGATATATCTAGTCACTCATTGTTTTTTTGTATTCCATTGGATTATTGGACTCTATGAGCTTTCAGATTCATATTGTTGTGGCGAAGAGTGAGGATGTATTCCCTGAGGATGTGTTTAGAAAATATCTCTATCGAAAGAAAGAATTATACATAGATTTTCACCCAGTTACTACGCTGATATCTACGCCAGGATATCAGATGTATCTCATAAATCTTTCAGAGATAAAGGTGAAGTTTGGGGAGTTGCAGATAAAGGGAATTGTTAGACCTAGTGTATAGCTTGGTATCCCAAATATTGTTTTCCAATATTGAAGATGGGTTCATAAGGTTTTTTAGACTATAATAATCATAAATATGTGACTATCAAGAATATGTATCTACTACCAAGGATCAATGAACCCTTTGAACAATTGAGATAGGTGATGTGGTTCTTGAAAACTGGCCTCTGGTCAGGCTATCACCATAATGGAGTTTATGATGAAGATATACCAAAACTTTTATTATGATGTCTCTAATATCACTACGAGTACTTGGTGATTCCATTCAGTGTAATTAACTCCCTATTAGTGTTAATGGAAATAAAGAACATGATCCTTCATCCATTATTGGACTAGTTCATAGTGGTCTTCATTAATGATATCCTTGTGTACTTGATTTTTGACAAGGAGGATATGAGACTATTTAGGATGGTCATGTACATATTTTAAGAGAACAAACTTTATAGGAATCTCATGAATTGTCAGGTATCAATTCAATATTTCCACATCATGTGACATTTCATCTCGTAATAGGGAGTAGATGTGGATATGATAAATGTTGCGGGAATTCTATCTTGGGATCCAATTAAGTGTGTGACTAATGTGTGTAGATTCCTTCTGTCGGATGGATACTATCAGAGATTGGGGCCCAATTCCTCCGGTGTTATGGAACCCTTGACTTACTTGACACAAAAGAGGAATCCTTTTATATAGACAGAGAGGTTCCATTAATTTTATCATGATTTCCAGCAGAGGTTGATGAGTGACCCCATATTTAGACTTCTAGAAGAGTTTGTTGAGTATATAGTGTTATGTGATTCCTTCAAAACTAGGAAAGGATGTGATCTAATACATAGTGAGTTAGTTATTTCCTATTAGTCTTAGTAGCTTAGACCCCATGAGAAGATCTATATATCCTATGATCATGAGTTAGTAGTGGCAGTCTACACCATGAAAACTTAGTTAACATAACTTAAGGGTTATAGGTTTATCATCTATCCCAACCAAAAGTGTCTCAAATATATATTTTCATAGAAGTATCATAACCTAAGATAAATTAGGTGGAAAGAGTTCCAACTATATAATAAGATTGAGATAGTATATACTCATACGAAGGATAATGTAGTGGTATATTCTCAAAGTATACGGTATTGTTTGTAGATGTTGAGAGAGGCCTCTAAGCAGTTGGAAGACTTGTGGTCATCCTTAGTGGATAAGGATGGGATATCATACCTCCAGTCAATAGTTGTTACCTCTCAACTTCTACATCATGTTAGTCAATATCATTTTGGAGATACATAAAGTGATACCATGAATGTCTAGTTATCCATTGGATGTGATTCTGATGGATTTTTTGAATTTCGGGGGCATTTAATTTTTTTAGGAAAAACCATGGTACTAGTGATGTAGATGGAGGACCTTTTGAGGGTGCTTCATATGTCCCACTTAATGGTAAAACTAGGAGTGGAAAATATATACCAGGACCATTTTCCTTAGTTTTGGTGGCTGAGAATAAATAAATGTTTAGAAATTTTCTCCTCTCGATGCCTCACATTTCTATAGTTGATAGATGAGCACCATGTTCCAGTATCTTTAGCTCAACCCCTTATTACGATAGAGTAGAAGTGGGAAGATATCTCTATGGACTTCATGATAGGTCTTCCATGATTATCTAGAGAGCACTAATCTATTTGGGTGATCATAGACCGACTCACTATTTCATACCAGTTCCTAGCCATCCAATAGAAGAGTTTATTAGAAATCTAGGGATTCCTTCACATGAAAACGATAGTAAGTATTCATGGGGTTACCTCAATAATTTTTTCATACCATGATACTCACATCATGTCATTATTATGGTGAGGATATATGGAGACCATTGGGACTTAGTTGCATTTAGGTATGGTGTTTCAACCCTAGATAGATGGCCATGCTAAGAAGACTATTTATAATTTGTAGGTAATGATTCAGGATTCAATGTTGTATTTTTTTCCTAAGTTTCAATGATAAAATACCATTAGTGGAGTTTTCATATCACAATAACTACCACTCCACTATCGGTATGTAACAATTTGAAGCCTTATACATGAGATCTTGTAGGACACCACTATATTGTACACATCTAGGGGAGTCAAAAATCATGGGCCTAGAGTTGGTGTGGGATGGAATAGAGATGTTATAAATGATCCTATAGAATATGATTAATTACCTAAGAAATTATAAGTATTATTCATACTAATGATGGAAGATATTGGTGTTTGATTGTGGGGGTTATGTGTTCTTGAATGTCTCAACATAGTGGGGATTTGAATATATTTGTATGTATCGACAAGTTATCTTCAATATTCATTGTCCCTTTTTAGATGATATGTAGGTTTATTGAGGTGGTGTACCACTTGACCCTACTACAACAGCCAGACTAAATACACAATGTCTTCAATATATCACAGTTGAGGAGGTATATGTGTTCCCATCACATGTTATTAACTAGGGAAAGCTAGAAATATTGGATATATTTACCTTTCTAGATTACATAGTATAGATTGAGGATTAGTAGGATATGGTCCTATATGGGTGACTAATTTCATTTGTGTGTGACCTATGGCACCATGATAATCTTCATGAGAGAACCTCATAGTGGGAAAACAAGATATGAGCTCAGTAAACTCACCAATTTGAGTAGATTTTTTATTTTCATGATGAAAATAACTATTTTTAAGAGAATTTAATGACTCCAGTTTTTACATACAAAACATAGGAATGTTTTTTAGGTCATACACTAAGCTAGAATGGGATTCTAAGGATCGGGGAGGCTCCATATTGATATAATAAAAATATTAAATATATTATATCATGCGAATTTAGTTTTCTAAAATAATTAAATAAATCCAAAATGGATTCTCAAATGGAAAACATTAGACCACAATTATATAAAAAATATGGGTTTTACCATACCCATGATAGAAAATTATTGTGATATTTTTTCTGGCTTAAGTATAATCATGGGTGGGTTAATACATAAATAAATTATTTATTTATTTTTTGTATGAAATCCTAAAAAACATTCTATATTTAAAACCATTTATAAAAAAATACCTTAGGATATCCCTATACACCTATGTATTTAAAAGAATTCGTTGGAGGAGAGTTCTTGGAAGAACAACAACAGATCATTGGTTGGCGATTTGTGTGCGGAAGGAGTTTATAGATCTTTCCAACTACAATGACACGTAACCATTATTCATCAAAAATTAATCTAAACATAAGGTATATTTTTTTGTTTGATTTAAACATAATATAATTATCCATTTCTTAAAATGAATCAATCCCTCTAAAAAATTGATTTATGGGCCGAGCATTAATTTAGCGTATTGTTTTATCTTCCTATAACTAAGAAATGAATTTTTTTATTAGTCCCTTATTATTAATTCTTCATTAGTCATTTTCACATAAATTAATTACGGTAAACCCTAAAAATGATCAAGGACTTTCACTCATATTTTTTTTCTAAATTCTCACATCATTATTTGCACGTTCAATATTGTTGTTTCCATTGACCAGCGGATTGATAAATACTCAGTTAATGATCAATTTAAAATCATTATTTCATTAAACATATCTTTATCATAGTTTTATATTTCGGTTCAATGACATTGTTGTGATGTGTAACAATGAAGGAGGTTCTGGGATAGATCTAGAGTTCATGATTCATGGTTTTTTGGTGCTCTAGTGATGGTGTGGGATGGATAATGCTCCCTAAGAGAAAATGGTGGCTATAATTTATCTATTGGTGATGATCAGAGCTCGTTCAACTCAGATATATGTTAGAAAATAAATATATTTTATGGACACATTGTTTGAAGAGGCATGAGTGGAACCTCATAAAAACATACAAGTTCTAGAAAAACACAATATATATGACATGTATTCTGTAGAACACACACTGTGCAGTCCCCTATATGCAGTAACTAGGGTTTTAGAAAAATAAAAAATCCCACACCATGTGGGAAAAATTACATCCCATTTAACACATCACTGGAAAGATGGTGTGTACCCTTGGGGTACACATGTATATACATGTACATGTATATGATAATGTATAGAGTATACATGAAATACCTAGTACATGGGAACAGACATGTCCAGAGTACCCAAACATAGACAGGTATATCGGCATGGCCAAAGTACATGGGCATGGGACACAATAATGGGAAAAAATAATAGTACACAAGTAAAATTTAGGTATCCTAGAATAATTTTGTATTACCCTGTAAAATTAATGATAATTTTACAAGGTAGTTTTAGGTTATTGTTCTCTTTAGTGTGCACCAATATCTTTATGGTGCATCCCCTTGGTAAGTCCCTATTAGGGTAAAGTAAGGAATGAAATCCTATGCATAATATTTGATCCCATATAAGGTATTATAATTGGATAGCAATTAGTAATCCATTTATGTGGTCTAGGGTGTGATCTACTATCATATTTATTCTCTTGGTTGGGAAAAAAATCTAAAAAAAACTTTCAGGGTGTGTAATCACTATCTTAGTGGGTTTAGTCCAGGTAGGAATAGGAATCCCTCATATACCCTATGTGATATCCCCTATCTAAATGTCTACTTATTTAGATATCAAGGGTGTACTACATCATGAAGATTCTATAAGAGAATGACTTCTCAAATGATCTCTATAAGTTTTACCAAGATCATGGATTTATTTCTCCCAAATGATGTTACATTAATGCCTTGAGTAGGATCCTAGGATGGTTATATGGTTGTGAAATTCCTTTAGAATTATTGACTTTCTTATCTATATTTGTTTACTATTTTTATTTTTTTATTCTAATTGACGTGCATTTATAATGATGAGCTAACTACTTTCTTGATACTTTTTGTTTGGTGATTTCAGGGTGTCCTACTGGGTATTATTTACTCACACATACATATGATATTCTATAAAATTTCATGTTGTATTAAAGTTATAGAACATACAATGGGATCCTAGGAGGACTAGGACAAGGGATATAATAGTTTCAGTTTGATGAGCTAGTTAGTTCCCATATTTACATCTAAAAATAGTCCCCTGGTTACATAGCTTGTTGGACTATTTTAAAATATTTTGTGGGATTGTACGTAGACCTTTATTATTTCCCCATATTTTTATCATAATATGAGGTGGGTATATATATAGGTATGCAAGAATTTATGAATCAGTTGTATTTTACCTTACAATATTATGTGGATTCTTGGAGATGTGTGGTTGTTTAAATGTATTTTAGGTTATGACCTCCCATGGGTGTAATATGATTAATCAGTGACAGTCACCAACCCATGGTCTATGGGTGGTGGGAATTAGGTTTCATTCTTGTATTACCACTCAAAAGGTGGGTCCTAGTGAGTATGGTTCGGGAAAATTAATAACAATTTGATACATTATTAATATAAACATTATTATTAAAAAAATATCATACTAACTGTTAATATTTTCCGTAGACAATAAATAGAACCACATGATCATAATCCATCCAAAGAAACAGTTTTTATGGTATAATTAGATAATATACCCAATAAAGAATAAAATTTTACAAATGATTTTTATATATATTAGAATAATTTAAAAATATCATTAAAACATTTCTTTATAAAAAACCCTTTTAATTTTGAAATAACTTAATTTAAATACCAATTTTTTTAAAATGTTACAGATAAATTTTCTTTCAAAATTGAAATGGAACTATTTAATGTAATATTTAAACCAAAATATAGTCATGATTATGGAAAAATTCATTAATGCAATAAAAAAATAACACAAATATTCAGTCTCTTCCTTTGGTATAAAGTACATAGTTCATAAAATGAAAAGAATATTCCTTCAAATAATTTTTTTAGAAAGTGATACATTGGTAAAAATCTATTTAATTATTCATTTATGAATATTAAAAATATTATTCAATTTTTCTAAATAAAATATGGATATCGAAGAGAAATTTCTTCACTAAAAGAAAAATAAAGCTTATTTTCCATAAAACATTCATTTTGGATTTTGACAACATAACGAGAGAAAAATTAAAGGAAATTTAGTAATTTATATAAATAACAAAATTAGAATAAAATCTAAAATATTTTGATAGATATATCCTATAATTTCATCATCATAAATTTATGTATACACAATATATGTGAAAAGTAATTTTGTAACTTTAAACCCATACAACATTGGTAATTTTTGAATCCAAACCCCTTGCAAGAAATAACATAAAATTAGACATTAATTAACATGAATATAGATATATATAAATATTATAATATATCAAATTTCAAGAATATACAACACATTAAAGAAACTAGTGGTAAATGTGGTATATGCCTCACTGAAACAAAAGTTATATTCAAAACCATGACCTCGAGTCGGAATCTCCATGTCTATAATTTGTCTCCTCTATAATAAACATATATTAATTATATACATACTTAAAAACCATTTTAAAATATCTTAAATTATTATTAACTATTTTATTACATATATTATATTCCATTATATAGTTATTAATTTATTTAAGTTCACTTTCGACATTTTTAGGATGTTCGATTCGTAATCAAAAAACAACTTCAATTGGTTGGCCATAGTCAAAATGGATATGGATGCATCATATAAAAAATATTAATAAAGACATTATTATCATGTCTATAAATTAAATACATGTTTATAATTTTCTATAAAAATCTGGAATGAAATAAGAATCACATCTCTTCTTAGAGGTGGTAGTCCATATGTTTAAATATGATACACTATCCCTTTTTAATGGGTAGACAGGTAAGAAGGTATGTAATATATTTCATTTAAAAAATAATAAAAATTTCATGAATATAATATATATATTTAATATATCCATCATAATAATCGTCTTTTTGATTTGGTGATAAAAAATGAAACACATCTCTTTATAGAGATTGTAGTGCACATATATATGCACAGGTGATGTCTTCATTTTCTAGAGGATAGAGATGGAGGTGACGAAAGTTTATAATATACACATAATAACATTTAAATATAGTGCAGATAATTTTTTTATTATATCAACCTATTTATAATACTATTTAAAGAGGTATAACAATCAACCAAATGAATGAAAATGGTTAGTAGGTATACCACATCTTTGTCAAACCTCATTTTGAATACACATTAAGACTCCAAGGTTGGTCTTATGGTGAGTGAAAATACACTTTTCATAGTTATGAGTGTTTAAAATTGATTTTAGTGGAAATTAATTGATCTAAATGGATTAATTGTTTTAAGATGATAGGAGAGAGGTTATCTTTTATAATTTATGGGGAGTTTCACATTTTAAAATATAATGAAATTTAAAATATAATAAATTTTATAATCAAATAAAGTGGATATAGACCACCATTATTTCAAAGGAATGATTTTATTAGGTTGAAATAACTTCAACTAATAAATTTTAGACTTGTCCTTATGTCATTTTAGACCTTATCTTTTGGTTTTATCTCCTTGTTATCCTATTTATGTTTAATTATGATAAAAATATTCATTAATTAATAATTATAAATTTACATATATTATGTAAAAGGGATCACAAATGGTCCAAATATTAAATCCTAGACAATTACCAACCCCATTTCTTTCTATAAGTTTTTGTTATTTTTAAAACATATAATAATATATTGGTTGTAATAAAATATCATTCATAGTCATTTTTGGGACTATTAATTTAATTTAACATCAAAGATATAAATAAAAAAATTTATTATCATATAAAGTAATTTTAAAATATTTTTAATTTATAATTGCATATTATTATTTTGGGATACCATAATTCACCAGAAAAATATTAATTTGGTTTTTAAAATCATTTACCATGATTTTTATGCTACATTCTAAAACATTGTATTAGCTCTGTATAAGTGTCTAAGTTAATAATTATGTCAAAAAATTATAATAAATTAGTATCATAAAAATAATTTATTTTTGTTCAAATTGATATTTTATATTTTCTCATTACATCATTTTACCCTAATAAAAACATATAACTGAAATTAAAATTTAGGGAGTGACATTTTTATAGTTATCCTTCACCTAAAATAATATAATGTTTAAATTAATAGGAAGTTGGAAATAAGTTTCCATGTATGTTTATATTCAAAAACCATCATCTAGTAAGCTAAAATCCAGTGTTATGGATATTTGTAGCCCTTATTTTATAATTTTAACCTTGTTTTATCCATTTTACGCTCACCCAAGTGAAAAATATTTTTAGCAAAGCATTTTTTTAATAATACAAAATAAAAGAGAACTATTCACCAAATTTTAACACATGATTCCAAATATGGAATATATTTTTTAAGGTTTTATTTTAGTTAGTGTGAGGAATAAATTTTAATATAAATGTTTAAATTGTGATAAAAAAAGTTTTTAGAGAAATGTGTTCTTAAGTATAAAAATGAACTTCTATCAAAATTAAATATGATAATAATATTATTATAATTATTTAGATTATGTATAATTAAAGTTGACAGATGTTACATTATGAACAGATTGAAAAATTAATAGACTTTTTAAATTACTTTATTTTGAAAAATGAATTGATATTTCTTCTAAAACGGAAAATTTTAATTATTCACTCAAAAATCTACATTTTCTAAAACATATCAATAATTAATCCTAATAAAATTATGAAATATGACTTTTAAAATGATGTTCATTTTTTCAAACAAAATTTTTATATGTGGTGTAAATAAATTATATTTTCCATACACAAAATATAACAAAAAATACTTTTGAATGAAATGTAGTTTTGAAAAATACAGTAAATTTAAACTCACTTCATTACTATTAAACACAACAAAATGAAATTTAATTAAACTTTATGTTTTATAATCTACACATTAAATTATAATTATTTATTAACATTTTTTAATTTAATATATTTTTATAAAAATATATTGTGAAGAAAAACATATTTTCTGGAAAAATATATATTTTTGACATAAAAAATATTTTATCATCATTTGTAAACAACTGATAATAAAAATTTGTTTGACTATTCCTTTTATTAAGGTAAACCTTTATACATATATTTCATAATATTATGATCACTATCTATACTCACCAAACCAATGGCTAGTTTACAATGAACATACTAAAATAATAATATTTATATTCTATATCATTGTTTATTTAATCTTGGTGTTATATATACCACCTGCTATAAAATATATTATTTATATTTTTTTTAAAAATCCTGGTGAGTTACAATCTACCACTTATATAAATTATGTCTTTAAAATCATATATCATGTATGATAAAAATGATAAAAACATATTTTAAAATAAATTCTAGTCAGAGGAAGATAAAGCATATGATCTTGAAAGGAAAAAATCATTTTAATATTTAAAAATACCCTTTTTGAAAAATCATAACGTAAAAGTGATAATAAAACATTATCTTCTAAAATTGATAAGGTAAATATGATGGGAGCCAAGAATAACACATAATCAGTTCCCAAATCAGGATAATATTAGCAACTAATGAAAATATGGACTTGGAGGGGGAAAATAACATCCAAGGAATAATAGATAATTATAGAAAACTATATCACGAGAAATTAAATGGACAAAAAACCATAAATTTCTAATGGGTTGAGAAAGCCATCAATTCACAATAATTAATAGTAAATGGAAAATATTTTTATTTCAGTATCATTTTCCTAGAGTTGATGGATTTGTTTACCATTATCATTGATAACATAATAAAATATACATATTTGATTTATTTTCATTTCTTAAGCACAATTTCAACTTTTGGTTCTGCTTTAAAATAATTTCAATTTCTCCTATATCTCATATTCTAAATAATAAGTAACGAATTTGTTATGCCTAAATAACTAAAATTAACTTTTAACAAATCATAAGATCTATAAAAGGATGAAATAGTATTCCTTATGTTTCTCTATATTAACCAAAAAATGGTTAGCAAATTATGAGACTATATAAAATATGGGCAATCCTTCATATGAAAAAATATGTCATTAATATCTAATTCCTCAACAAAAACCCATATTTGAACTTATATCATTCTATAAATAACTAACCATAAAACCCATCAAATATTCCTAACCAGTTCGAAAAACCATAAATTGGAAATATTTAATCACATATTCATCTAAGATCAATTAAAAATATAACTCCAAACAACATTAATCGCTCATAAATAAACATACAAATATTTTATATAACCAAATCATATAATCCCCAAAATTTGATAATCATTCCCATAAATAACTTAAATCCCCATAAAGCCACAATTTAATCATATATACATCCAAAAGATACCTAAATATTTATTATTAAAATAAAATCTCTTATTCAAAGAAAATATTTCAATTTTAACTAAATCATAAAATGTTCCCAATATAGTGAACTTATTCAAAATAATTATAATAATATAGTTACTAAATCACTTTTCAATCCCATATTTATCTATAATATGAAATATATTTTCCCAAAATGTAAAAAAACTTTTATCTAACTAAATTTAATATTAGAGATCATAATAAAACTAAAGGTTATCAATACATTAGGTCTAAAAAATATAAAACTTTTATTCCTAAAATAACATTTCACTAAAACACATTCCAAACCCTTTGGTTTTATTCACATAAATTTCTCCTAAAATATATTTAGTATTATTAAACTCTCATCTCATAAAACATATAAATTGGTATATGTTCCTTTAAAAATGTTATAAAACATAAAATTGTTAACCCATATTGGTTTCTTATTCTAAAAATATCCTCCTCTGAATCATTTTAACCTCTAAAATTATCTAAACATTTCCTTTCATTCCTATTGAAATGCACTGTAACTTAAATAACCCAAAATTACATGATTATAAACAAGGGATTCAATTTAAAAACTTCTTGTATTTTTTTAACTTGGAGTTTTATAGAATTAATAAAAACTTATATATATATCATACCCTTATAATAAAATGTGGAGACTTCCACCCAATGTCCATTTATTCCCAAAAAAATATGATTCTTCAATTAATACTTATGATTCATAAATTACAAGAATTATAGTGATAACGTTATTATTTCTCTTATTATATCCCTAAAATCATCCATAGATACCTTCATAACATCTAGGGAAAAGGAAATAATAAGGAATGGTGATCTCATATGCTCATTAATGGAAAGTGTATAACAAAATTTATCATAAAATAAATAAAGCCTATATATTATGGAAAAGATAAAAAATGTAATATTATTTATATAAATAATATCACAAAACATAACTAGATATACTAATTTTATTAGAATATGAATAATAACAATTATAAAAAAAATAATCTCATAATGATATATTGCATAATGTTGGACATCATAATCTCCCTATCAAGTCCCTAAGAAAAGACAACATATATAAATAGGTAAGGCATGTGCTAAATACTCAAACTAGTTTGTCTCATGAGACCTATCGATGCATCAAGGATAAATAAAAAGCCCCTCCAATAACATATTGGGTCCAATTCATTCATCATATGAAATAAATGAATAAAAAATCAATACATAATCAATATAATCATTCATTTTGAAAAACTAGCATATGAAATGTTAATATTTTCCCCATATAATAAATATAATCCCATGATAATAACCCATATAGATAAATAAGGTGGATGTGGTCATTATTTTATATATCCATTAATGCATAAAATTATGAAAAGGATGTTCAGATAGTTGAAAATATTTTTAAAACATCCTAGAAACATTTCTTGACGAAAATACACATATCATTTTGAAATAACTTATTGAAAATATAAAAATTCCCTAATTATAGGAAAATAATTCCTTGAAAATATCCGTAAACACGGGTAGTGGAATATTTTAATCAATAAAATACTAGACTGTGGGAAATCAATTTTTGTGGTAAACATTAAAAAAAATTCATTCTCACCTTTTCTAAAAACTACGTCATTCAGAAAATGATAATAGGATTACTTTTAATACTATTTTTGACTGTAAAAAATGGATAAAAATGGTTTTAATCAATCATTGGATAATGTTAGAATATTTCTTCAAAACATTTTAATGAAGATATAGACATTTTATACTGCGATTCGTGTCCAAATAAAAAAACAAAAATTAGATTTTCTTAAAAATATTCATTCTGAATTTTGAGAAATTGGAGAGAGAAAAATTTAAGGAATGATTTCCAATTTTAGAAATACCCATAGGAGAAGAAAGTTTATAATATTTTGGGATATATATCAAAAAAAATCATCATAAAAATATTAATCATAAAAAATCCTAAAAAATTGATTTTCTAGTATAAAATTACTACTCCATTGGTTACTTTTGAATCATAGCATTCATGAATGAAATAAATTAAAATTAAAATTTAAGTAGAACTATTATAAAGATACACATGATATAGGATATCAAATGGGTAGTATAAACATCACATGAATGAAACAAGTATTGAATATGGCATATGTCAAATAGAGACAAAAGTGAGATGAAAACCCCTTACCTAGATATCAACTCCCCATGTACAAACTTCATCTCTTGTATAATAAAAATATATTAAATTTTTTCATTTAAATGTTTTCGGTATTCATTTATTATTATTATTTTATTTTCATTTATTAACTTTACTTATATAGTTTTAGAATAAGATATGTTTATGTTGGTTATTTTAAGGATGTTTGGTTTATAATCATAAAAAAATTCGATTGGTTGACCATAGTAAAAGTGGTCATGGTTTTATAATATCCATAATATTCATAGTGAACTTATTATCATGTTTTTACTTTGAATAAAATTTTATAATTATTAAAAAAAGTAATACATGAAAAACAAATCATATCACATTCTAGATGTGGAAATCCACATGTACACAAAAAAAAGTTATGATTGTTTATCTAGTTTAATGTTAAGAATTTATGTAATATGTTCTCTTTATAGAATAATAATTATGTCCTGAATGTCATAGATATTCATTAAATTAATCCTAATGACAATCCTTTTGAGGTGAGTATGAATAATAAAACACATCACCTTATAGAGGTGGTAGTCCACACATATATACGAGTGATGCTTTCGTTTCCCATGGTATAGTGATGGTGATGACTTAGGGTTTTCCATAGAAATAATAACATCTCATTATATTGGAGATAATTATGTTGTTATATCAACCTTTTTATGATATAATTTAAGTAGTTCCAAAAATAAATATAATTAAAGAACTCTGATAAGTGTAATACGTCTTCTTTGGGAATCCTTTATTATCTTACAAATTAATCCTTCATGGTTTGTATATCGGTGAGAAAAATTAACATATTTCTTATGGAGGTTGTTTGGGCATGTTTTTTTGTATATTTTTTTCAATCCCAATGGATAAAAAGATGCAAGGAATTGAGGATATGGGTTCCTTTTTATATGTGATTAGAGTGTCACAATTATAAACATTAAGAACATTAAAATTTATTAAATATAATAATCATGTAATGTGAAAAAAAAAAGTTATATTTTATTAATTAAGACATTATAAGGTAGAAATAACTTCATAAAATAAATTTTTTACATGAATAAGTACTATTTTAAACATTATCCTTTTGCATAGCCACATTGTTAACCCTCTAAACATTAATAGTGGTAATGAATTTTCCATTATTTAAGGGTTATAAATTTATTTCTAAGGTGAAAAGTGGATTAAAAATGTTACATGTAAGAAAATTTAGAAAATTTACAAGCACAGTTACGTTTTTATAATATTTTTTTGATATTTAAATCATTTAATAAAATATTTTTTCTTGAAAACATATAATTAAAGTCACTTTTGGAACTATTCTAATAATTTTACATCAAAGACACTAAAAAGAAATTGGAATTAAAATATAAAAACATGAACCTGTAATTATAATCTGTAATTACCAATGATATTATTTTATGAAAACAATTCATTAGAAACATATTAATTTTATTGTTTTTAAAATAATTTACCTTGTTTTTTTTCTCCTTTTCACAAGCACTCTATTGGTGTCGCGTAAGCGTTTATATAAATTATAAAAATACTAAAAAAATTAGAAAAAATAATGTTAAAATAACTTATTTATTTTCATAATTATTTATTATATTTGTTAATAAATTAGTTTTGTCCCAATGACAACATATAAAGGAAATTAATAGAAAGGGATTGACATTTTTTTAATTATCATTTGTATAAAATAATATAATTCTTATAATCAAAATAAAGTTGAAATAAATTTAAAAATTTACATATTTAGAATTTTTATGATCTAAAATAACTTATAATATAAAATATATAGGTGTTTTAGGGATATTTTATGTCATTGTTTTAAAAATGTTTAACATGTTTTAATCTTATCAAGTTTACAAGTATGTTTACTAAGGTTACTATTCATAATAATTAAAAATAATTTTTCTATATTTATCAGATGTAAACCTCATGATTTCAAATATGGAATCCATTTTTCAAAATTAAATTTATAAAATTTAAAAAAATAATTTCAATATAAATGTGTAAAACACAAAAAATGTTTTTTGAAAAATATTTTTTAAACCTAAAAATTAACTTGTATGAAAATTAAATATGAGGATAATTATTTTTTAATTAATTTTATTATATATAATTAATGGATTTTTATTTTTTGTTTATACCAAATCAAAAACCTAGTGGTATCAATAAATTACTTTATTTGATGAAAGGAAATAGAATTTCAAAAAAAATAAACTTTTTTAATTATTCTCCAAAAACATATTTTAAATAAAATAAAAAAATTCTATTGAATCCTATTATTAAATAATGATTTTAAAAATTATTCCCATTTGGTAAAATAAAATTTCTAAATGTTTTGAAAATTAATTATAATATCTAATCAAAAAATGTAAAAAAATATTTTTAAAGAAAATATATTTTGAGTAATTAAATGATTTTATCCTTATTCCATACTTAACAACCAAAGTTAATTGAATGTAAATTAAATTTATTGGATATTAAATCTACTCATTTCATTAGAATAATTTTTTAAAAGGTATTAATTTAATATATTAAGGTAAAAAACATTTTCCATATAAAAATAGTTTTAAGAAAAATATATCTTTTATTTATAAAAATTTTATCTTCATTTCAAACCTATAGATAATTAATGTATGATTGAAAATTCATTTTATTAAGGAAAAATATTTTACATAAATTTCATAATATGGTTATTCCTATTCTTACCCACTCTATCAATGAAAATGTTATGACATACATATTTAAATAATAATTTTCCAATAGTATGTCACATTTTCTTTTAGTTCAGTGTTTCTAATATCAAATTTTATCAAATATATTACGAAAATAAATTAAATTATAAAAACACCAGGTGTTACAATCTACCCCCTTATAAAAAATAATCCCCACAATTTAATATCATTTCCAAAAAAAAATATCTTAATTTTTTAAAAAAAATTAATTCCTATGAATGGAAGATAAAACATTAAATCCTGAAAGTAATAAAAATTTTAATATTTAAACCTACATTTATTGAAAACCTAGGTAAAAAGGGATAAATTATTTTTAAAGAGAAGAAAAATTAAATATTAATGTCACCAGGAATAATATGTAATCAGGTTTTGAAATAATTGGATCATTGGAGAGAAGTTTAAATATGTACATGGAGGTGAAAAATATCATGTAAGGAATAATATTGAGTGATAAAGAACATGATCATGAGAAAGTTAATTACCAAATACCCATAAATCTATAAGGGTCAAAAAAAACCATCAATTCATTGTAAAATATGTAAAAAAGACAACAATTTTATTTAAATATCTTTTTCATAGAGATGATGGATTATTTTACCATCAAATTAGACAACATGAGAAAGTATAATTGATTTCATTTCATTATATAATCAAATTTTAATCTATTGGTTTTTCTTCATTAATTTTCTATAAATATACATCATAACATATTAGAAATGATAAAAGATGAATTTGTTATATCTAATGCACTAAAACTGACTTTTAAAATATATGAAGTCCCAAAAAACAACAGAGTATAAGTAATAAATTTTTAAAATTTAAATCATTATGTTATAAAACAATACAAGTTTTTTGACAAAATAATATTAATAACTCTTAGAAAAAGTACATGTAGTATCATAAAATCATATTATCATTTATATTCATATGGTTAGTGAAATATTAATCCCTTAGTTGAAAATAAATTTTAGTTTACAATTTTAAATTTATATTCCTCTCATTTCTCTCAATTAACCAAAACCAAAATGGTTGTCATAAAATGACATAATATCCATTATAAATAAAACATCATACGAATAAATGAAAAATTAATATCTAATTCCTCAAAAAACACACTCAAAGTCCAACTTAAATCATTTCATAATTGACTAACCAAAAAACTCTTCATTACACCCCAAACCATGTGAAACCCCCAATATTATAAAGATTTGATAAAATATTTTTTTGAGAACAATTAAACACTTGTCTTCATGAAAAATTATTCTCTAATAATGTCCCATAACAAAATTGTATATTCCCTAGTCATATAATTTCTAAAATATGCTAATCTTTTACATAAATACCCCAAACCAGCATAAGAACCCAATAAAATAACATATTCTTCCAAAATATACTTCATCCATTATTATTCAAATAAAATATCATTTTTTTCCAAAAATAATTTCATTTATCTTAATCATATAATTTTCCCATTATAATTAAATTATTTAAAAATAACATTAATAACTTAGTTACCAAAACACTTTTCAATCCCATGGTTATCTATAAAATAAAACATATATTATGAAAATGTAATAAAACTTTTCTAAATAACCATATCAGGGTTACTATAGAAGTAATATAGTGGGTACTATTCGATAAATTATCATCTAGAACTATTCATATATTTGGGATTTTGAGCTATCAATTTTTTCATTGAGTCCATCAAGGCCTTGGGGAAAGCTATGGCCTTCGGGATAGTAAGGATTTCAGGATACCTTAAGGCCTTTAGTCCACCTCAATGACATAGATCCACCTCAATTTTTTTGGGAAACACGAATTTTTTCTCGAATGGACCAGACAATCTCAACAAGGAGCAAGAACTTGATGAGGATTTAGAGAGGATGAAATTACCATAACAGAGCTAATGGATTTAGAAGAATAATATGGTATGTAAATTTCAAACCGTACCAGCTTGTACATTCATGGGAAGCCTAGACAAATAACTAAAGGTGGAGAGCTGACATTATGATGTATACACAAGGGAGGGACAATTCCATATAGTTATAATCTGGATGAAATCCTATAATACCTTTGGGTCATGTGATTTCATGAAGTCTTTGGGCCTTGTTAGGGTTCCACTTCAAACATTAAAACGGGGATTATTGAAAATAAATAAAAATTGAAGGCCTTTGGGCCATTTGTGGAAAATAAACACATCATCAAATATCATAATTACCCTAAAGGATATCAATTCATTATGTCTAAAAAACATAAAATCATTACTCTTAATATAAAATTTTTCACTGAAACACATACTAAAACCAAGAGTTTATTCCCATTAATGTCCCCCAAAATATCCTTAATAATCTTAAACTCTCATCCCCTAAAATATCAATAGGGGTATCTATGAATTTATACTTATGATCAAACTTAGAGTTTTTAACCCTTTAATTGTATCTAAATTTTATTAAATACCATTATATAAATCATCAAAACCTGAAATGTTTTCTGATCATTTATTTTGATACAAGACAAAATTCATCATGACATAAACAAAGAATAACTACTAGATTTATAATATGGGTTTCACTTTTTTACAGTTCGAGTATTTTATTTTCATTTTTATGGTTTTTGGGAAATTAAAAAAAACTCTTAGATGATAAACTCTTAAAATAAAAATTGGAAACTTCCACTCAATTTTCATTTTTTCTGAAAAAAAATGTTTTTGAAATTAAAACTCATGTTTCATTAAAAATATTATAATGATAACATTATTATGTATTCAAGTGTATCCCTAAAATAATTCATAGATATCCTCTGTATCGTATAAAAAAGAAGGCATAATAAATTATGAACACATATTCATATTAAGTAAATGTTTACAACTAAATCTTTCATGGAAGAAATAAAGCCTCGAATGGCTCGAAGGAGTTAGATTTTTTTATTATTTTAATAAGACCCCATTTTAACGGATGAAGGGGAAAACCAAAAATAAATCATGACATAAAACAATACTCAGCCTAAAGATTATAGAAAATAAAATTCAGACAAAAAAGAAGAACTAACCATCCCCTGCATTTGAATCATGATAAGGCTATCCACTGATGCAATACTGTATATCTAGTAGGTTTCATGTGTTAAAGCACAAGTTGAATCTGATGGATATCATCATACCCTCTCAAATATCCAAATCCACAAAGTTTACACCAGTGTACCACCTACTCTAAAACCTCCATAGGGAATGTTACATGTGGTCGATCTGGATGAATATCCTTATCATGTGTCCTGAAAGCATTTCAGACAATGAAACATATTCATTGGTGAAAGGACACACAATGATGGAATCGAAATCATAGAAGCCTCACCCAATTCTCAAGGCACCTTCTCCACCACAACTATAGGAAGAAAAGGAGGGAAATAATCTATAGAGCATGAATCCACGTCTTCATCACCCAAGACTAGAAGACAAAACATCACATCTATGGAGTGTCATGATTGAGGGGGTATGATCTAATCTAAACTATAAGTGCCTCCATGGTCATAAATATGATCTGGTCAACCGTGCACAAGAACCCTCCCAAGGTTCATAAAAGGTTGAACAAGTAGAATCGAAGGGTTGAAGATGAGGGAAGATCCAGTGAAAAAGAAAATGTAAGAACAACATCACTCTTCCAACCAAACAACACAAAACACAAAGAGTATGACCCCAAAATAAACCAGGAACTAGAAAAATTGATCCTTCCCCCTCTAAGCTGCTCTGAAACCGACACCGATCCACCCTAAGAAAATAGCCCGCACCTACTTCGACACCTTTCTACACCGATACATACCCAATGAAGAAGTTGAGAAGGAGACCACACCAGATTAGTCACTGGAACAACACTGAAACCCAGCATCTGGAGCTGTCGTGCACGCCATATCCACACCAAGCCATGAGGAGAGGAACCAACACCGATCTGGATTCAGGCCAGGTCTGTCGTTGATCCGAGGTTGGGACACCCAACGCCAAATGACGATATGATATCTGTGACATTATTATCATTGATCCGAGAATGAGGTGTTCATGACCAAGATGGTATTAGTGTCGACTAAATGTGCTTGGTTGGAGGAGGGGAGGGGAAGAACCCTAGGGAAAACCCTAGTCATGGGAGAGGGGGGGGTGACACCACTTCTTAAAATATCACTTTATTCATAAGCCTATGGAAGATATAAAGAATTAAAAATATAGAATATAAAAACTATAATGAAATATCCCATATAATTAATTTCATTATTGTGGAAGAAATCCCTAATTAACATAGAAATATAAATAATCACATGTATAACATAAACTAGTCTCATAATGAAATAATGCCTAATGTAGGACATTTTAACCATATTATCATGACCTTCGTCTATAAAAACATATGTAAATAGGATACTATTATGCCAAATAACCATAACAGTTTGTCCCATGAGAAATTTTGATGAAAAAATTTTATTTAACGAGCCCATGTCATCACATAATAAGTAAATTCATTCATCATATGATTTAAATGAATAAAAATGAAACACATAATCAACATAAATATTCATATTAAAAAGCTAGAAAATAAATTATTATTATTTTTACCATATAATAATAGAACCACATGATATGAATACATCTATACTAACAATGTGGATTGTATAATTTGTGTATATCCCTAGTAAAGTATAAAATTCATTAAAGTGTCTGGACATAGATGAAAATACATTTAAAAGATAACTAGAACATTACATGCTGAAAATTATTTTTTTATTTTGAAATCACATATTTAAAACCCAAAAAAATTCAAAATATTATGTAAAAACATTTCCCTTGAATAGAAAAGTGGAAACTTCAAAATTAATCTTTGAATAAAGGAATAGTCATTACGGAATTAAAATCTATTTAGGTTGAAAATTTTAAAAAATGAAGTTCACACCATCGATAAAAAGTGTATCCTTTGGAAAATGAAAAGAAATTTTATTTTAAATATTTCTATTGAATGTAAAACATGGGAAAATAAAATTAATAAGTCATTTTATAATATTAAAAAATTATCAAAATCTTTTTCATTAAAATAAGGACCTGGAAGAAAATGATTTAGGGGAGAATAGAAAAAAATTAGTTTTCCTCAAAAACCTGTATTCATAAATTTTAGTACTTAGATATAAAAATGTGGTTAAATAATAAATAATATCTAAAAATAACTAAAATATTTGAAAATGAAATATATTTTTTTGTGATTGATCATATAATTTTATCATTAGAAATTTAATAATAAACAATATGATAATAAGTGATATTGTATCATAAAACCCTTACAACTTTGGAATCTTTTGAATAATTTTTTCAAAAATAATCACGCAATACCTAAGAATAAGAATGGTCTGAAGAGTACTATGAAATATATCATTTTTATCTTATGGAGGAGGTTCCATAGTTAAGTGGTCTCGGTGGGTGATTGTAAGGGGTAAAGTGTATGTGCAATCGATCCACCTTGAGTATGATGTCTTCAGATGGTCACCAATGGGTTTATTGGTGGAGCTTGAAATACCCAATGAGTCCCTTATCATTAAAACCCCAATATTTCATGGTATGTTATCTTTAATATCTTGTGTTGCATACAGCACCAAGTTCGAGCATACCACGATATATTAAATTAACCGTTTAAAAAGCTGTTATGAATAGTATCCACCACATAATGAAATATTAAAATTTTGATTTTCACAATTGATTTCATTTTTTGAATTAAGAATTTCAAAATTATTTAAGGGTGAGTTTTTTGGTATTTTTCTAAAAAGATAAAATTTTATGAACAGTGAAAAATACTACATTGTGGTTAAAAATAACTTTTTCATTTGAATAATTATATTAATTTAAATTAATTTTAAATTAAAATTAGATAAGTAATACATATATTAATCCAATGTGGGTCATTTTAATCATTCATATATTATAATTAGATATAATATTTTTTTGAACTTATGAACATCTCTTTTACCTTCCTTCTAGCCACATTTCTAAGATTTTCATTAAACGTAATTCTATAAATTCTGGGCATTAAATATAAAAAAATGGATATACATTGATATAATTAGTATGGAAAATGTGGTATAATATGGTCTAAATAATTTTCGTATAAAATTAATCATTAAATATTATTTACAACTGTTAAAGGTATATAAAGAAATTAGAGGAAAAACAATAATATAAAAATATGAAATTACCCTAAAACTTTTCCAAATTTTATTTTATAAGTGTTTTTGGACAAAAATAAACCTTAGGTAAATAAATATGATCCTTTTTAAGACACTTGTCTTAAGAATAGTATATTTATTATATTTTATTTAAAAAAGAGTTAAAATTTTCATATTTAATTTTTAATAACTAAATCATTTTTAAAATAATGATATAAAAAAAATAAATTCAACTATAAATATAATTTAGAAATATAAAATTTTTATATACATCATTATAATTTATTTATAACTTTTATACATCAAAAAAGTCAAATTAATAAGTGACACAATGACGATGAAAAAAAAAATTTATTAAAGGAAGAATCAAATAAATGATATTAATAATATTATGATAAATAAGATTTGACACATTAAATGTCATACATGAATATTTTCGATTAAATTAACATATTAAGGATGATTTAATGTAGTTTTTTCAAAGGAATAAAGTTAAAATGAGTTTTTAAAAAGTCAAATAATAAATTGTGTCCAAATTGATATAAATGATATTTTAAAATAAGTAATATTTTATTAAATGATAAAAAATCCCTAAAATATATAATTTAGTAAAAAAACAACTATAATGTTAAATATTTCATAAATGATCCAATTTGAGTTTTTTTTGAACTTTATTGTTTCTATATTGACCCTATGGTGCCGAAAAAGACAAGTTATCATGGTAAGAGTTAAATTGTTTAACAATGGGTTAAAGCCAAAAATATAAAGTTTAGTTTGTGACCAAAACATGTCTAAAATTAATTTTTTGTGATTAAGGTGACTCATAATCATCTTATATTTTAAATAAATTAATTTTTATTTACTTTAAAATGAAAATAAATTTATAATAAAATTATTGTTTTGGAGTTCCCTAAAGTACCCTCCCTCTCTCTTATAAAAGGGAACTTCTCATTCTCATTTACTCACACCTCTAATGCACTTTAGTTCAACAAAACCATACCCATTTCTCCTCTAAACCTCACAGAATTCATCATAGATTCCATAATTTCGTAATAAATCAAACCTTATGGAGTCTTTTGTGCAAATCAAAAGGAGACACTCAAAGAAGAGGTAAATATTTTACCAATCTTTCAAAGTTATTTTATTATTGTACATATTTTTCCTAATTTTTTTCACATTAATTTATTAAAACCAGAATATAATATATTTTGAGATTTTTTTATGATTATTGTACATGCATATTCCTTCTTTTACCCCACATATGAAAAACAATATCATCATGCATGCGTACGTATGGATTATGGTTTCCACATCGTAGTATAAATTATTTTCATATTTTACTTATTTGGATGGGTATAATGATGAATATAATTAATTAGAATAATAAATATGATATGAATATGATTACTTATGATTAATATATGATCTTACTCCATACCATTTAACTACTAAATGAATGATATTGTTGCTCGTGCATACATACGTCCAACCGTCTCCACGACGTGATGAGATTCATCTTCCACGTCAACCATTAATGAATGATTATAAAAATATATAGAATGAATAAATATGAAATTTATGAATTTATAATTATTTAGGAATAAAATATATATATATATCTGTTATTTACTCACATCCATTCAATATGATAAGAAAATGGAAACATTGTTAAAGCGTACATACGGTTTACCATCTCCATGAATGGTGTTTTCAATTTCATTTATCTATCTAGTATATATAATTATATAATAAATATTTATTATATATAAATAATTTTTTATATTATTAAATTAATTCAATCAAGATATAATTAATATGATCAAGAATAAAAAACAAAACATGTTTGATAAACTAATTGATTATTACCCAAAATGTCGCTTTAACATCGAAATTATTAGTAAACCTGTAATATGAAGTCATAAATGAATAAAATATTATATCATAAATATAATTATGATTCTAGTAGAAGTTAATAATATTTTTAAAACCATTATACATGTGTTTCAGATACATATAATGTGTATTAGACCTAATATAAGGGAATTCTATATCAATTTTAATTTTCATGAGATATAATCCATCTTCACCAAACTATTTCTTCTGTGCGGTATATATACTACCCCTCTGATATTTTATATCATGAATAAAATTATATTATAGTTATTTAAAGATTATTTTTATGATATTGGTCTTATTATCTAAATGTTCTACGTGGTATGGGATGCTTGGAATGTTTAATGAATTAATCATTTCTCTGTTTTAATATTCTCGATATTATCAAACATATTAATATATATATATATATGTATATATAAATTACTATAAATAAACTTTATGTCTTTTTTTAATTTCTTCCAATTTTTTTAAAAGGAATATTTTAAATGTTTTATGTAAGAACTCTTTAACTAAAACTTTATTTTAATTTTTTTGAAGATTCATTCTTTTAAATATTTCTCATTTGTGTCCATGTTTTCAAAAATAGGTTTTATGGATTTATTTAAAAGGAAATGAATATTTTGAAATGTCAATTTTTTAATTTTTATCAAATGGTTCAAATTGTTATAATACACATTAACTCAAAAATATATTTTTTAATATCTTATTTTAAAATTGTGCGACTTTTGAATAAATGACTTCAAAGTAAAAAAGGTGTATTTCTATCAGGATAATTTTTATGACATTAATAGAGTATTTTCATATACGTGAATATCATTGGTTGGATCTTATTATTAATTCAGTTTGATATATTAGGATATAACTTACCATATTTTATTTAATGTTTTATGTTTATTTTTATTGTGGGTTTGTTACTTAGATACCATTCTCGGTTTACAGTTAAAGTATTTATATTTTTTATACTAGTTTTTAATATAAATGTTTATGTTTTTTATGTTTCACCATTTTCATATGAAGAATTTACTATACATAGTAAGTGATGGTTCGGGGCCGCTATAGACCCTCGATGCATTAGTAGGTCTCCTAAGACAACCTAGATAGGATTTTGGATAAGGCCTTACCCATTTATTAGATTTTTTGGAATGAATCACGGATAGTAATATATTCCTGTAATTTGGCCTTGATAGTAATATATTTTCCCCAAATCATTGACATTAATATATTATTTTTATAAAACCTTGACTGTAGTAAATTATTTTAATATAGCCGCAATGGTATGTTTTAAATGCCCAAAATTTTGCATTCCCTCATTATGAGATTAGTTATTGATATTACATGTGATTATTCGACTAGTAGAACATCCATGTTAGTGATTAAATTATATTATTTGATTCATTTATTCCATAATATACTGAATATTATCATTAAAATTCTTTTGTTTCAGTTTTATACCTTGAATTAAAATTTCATGTTTTTTTATGAAAGCTTATCCTATATTATTTAACTATACTGAGCATTTGAGCTCACCCATTTCTTATGTTTTATTTACTTGGATTCTAAGAAGTGTTTTACAATTGATAAACACGGTTAATCAAGGAAAACAATGTCATTATCAAATATTTATCTTTTTTACATATTATTTTTTGAGTTTTAATTTAATTTTGAATTATGTTATATATTTTCCAAGACTGTCAAACTCATTAGTCCTTCAGGACATGATTCCTTATAATTAAGAAAATTTATTAATATAATGCACCAACTCTGCGCTTCTGGAGTAGGGGAGTTATAGTTTGAATCAAATGATGTTTATCAAAAATCATATTAATTAGATTTAGAAAAAACTAGGTTATGGAAGATAATACTAAGATAGGCATTGAGAATAAGTATAGAAGAACATCCTAGAAGTTTGGTAAAATCTAGATTATGTGTGTTTCCTAAGAAATACATCCATTTATGGACACTAAAAGTGGATTTGGTTCTAGAATAGATCTACCTAAGAGTAATAATGTTGACAAGGTGTTTCAGACTTGACTCGGGGTAACCTGGTACACGACAATGGCCCTTTCGGCGTGCCTAGTTTGACACTCTTGGGAGATATGATTAAGATAATTCCAATTTTCTTTTTAAACGATTACGAAGGATTTATGAGTAAAAATGTTACAAATGAAACCATTTTTATGATTATGAGAGTAGATAAGCATAAAATTTTCAATTTACATGAATTAGTATAAAATTTTGGAATTATACATTATAATTCATGACTAAATCTAGTGTATGCCATTTTTTAGAAATAAGGACTAGTGGAAGGAAAGGAGAAGGTATCAACGCTTGTAATCCAAGTAGATATTTCCCTCCTATTAAAGATAAAAATAGTGTATCTTGTGATAAATCTAGTGATGAATAGATTATAACTATAATTTGACACCTAACTCATGTTATGAACAATAACCATACTAGTATGGAGAATCCTAATCAAGAATATGGAGGAACGATTGTAGATTTCTTCATGAGGAAACAAGTTCCAACATTTGATGGGACAATGAATACATTTATATTTGAACAATGGACAAGTTATTTAGAGAATATATTTCTACATTTGGGAAGTAATGAAAGGGAGAAGGTTGTCCTGGCAATTTAACAAGTCATAAGAGATATAGATTAATGGTGGGCACTAATTAAAAATACGAAAGAGGAGGATAAAATTTCTATATGTCATGGAAGGATTTTAAGGTAATATTTATAGAAATGTACTTCCCTCAAGAATAGAGACCATATATAGAGAGAAAATTATTGAATATCAAAAAAAGGAGGATGATAATGTTTCCAAATAAAAATTCAACTTCACAAGATTAGCAAGGCATACTGTAGACTATATATATAACACAGGGATTAAGATTGATTGTTTCTTTGATGGTTTAAAGCCCTTTCTCCCAAAGGCACTGTCCTCTAAAAATTTATTATCATTCAATGATATAGTCTCGTTTCTATCAAGATAGAGAGATAATTTTTTGAGTCTTATGAATTTAAGGGAAATCAAGAGATCAAGAGAATGGTGGAGCAAGAGACATATAATGGGAAGAATGGAAAGAAGGATTTTCCCACATGTGACAATTGTGGAAAGAAATACCCTAGTTTTTACTTAAAAGGAAATGGATTTTGTTTTATGTGTGTTGAGAAAGGCCACCATTTTCATGATTACAAGGAAAATAAATAATTTTCCAATGTGAAATGTTTCCACTATAAAGATATGGGGCTTTATGAAAATGAATTCCCCAGGCGTCAAGGAAATATAGCTCAAAAAACCACAAGATCAAGGTCAATTATATGTTGTTACTAATTTAGAAATTGAATAATTAATGTCTTTTTGTTTTTTGGATTCATGAATTATATAATTTGAATATTTTAAAAGAAATTTACTGGTCATAAGAATTATGGATTATATGTAGATTTTACATTAGTATTTATTTTTTAAGGGTTTTAAAGAATAAAATTTTTCATTAATGTTATAATGTGATTAATGGATTAAAATTTTTGGTATTTGATAATAGGATAATCACAATGTTTGAGGAAAATCTAATGTAAATATTGATATTGGAAATTTACAGAGATTTTTATGATGTTAATTTGGACATATGTATTTTGGAAAAGTCTGAAGTTTGGAATGTGGTAAGTTGAATAGTGGATATTATAGTTTGAGGTTAAATTATGATTTATTGGATACTTTGGGCTATCATTTTTGGTTTGATTGAAATCAAGAATATTTTCTAGATTTATCATCTGGATATTTAAATAATTCTTCAACTCTAGGGAATGGATCATGAAACCAAAAAATGAAGTCCAAGTATTTTTTTCCAATGAATCAAATGGTCCTTAAACCATCGTAGATTTATAGCTTTGTGATTGTTAACTTTCTCCTAATCATGTTCTATAACACTCCTCATTATAACATGATGGTTGTATATTTATTTCATATCCATGTATTCGTATATGGAACCCTTGTATGTCTTATCTCTAGTCACATTTGTACTTCCCATTCTTTATTTTAAATTAGACCTTTTAGCGACCCTTATTCTGATGTGGGATTTCAATAATAGAATTTTTGAATAGTCCAACCTTAGTTACTGGTCTCGAATTTGAAAAATACAAGGGAATTTTTTTTTATAGGGGAGAATGGGACACCCCAATATTTCATTGTATGTTATCTTTAATATCTTGCGTTTCACACAACACAGAGTTTAAGTGTACCATGATATATTATATTAGATTTTTTAAAAGCAGTTAGGAATTGTCTTAGCCACATTATGAAATTTATAAATTTTATTTTTCAAAATATACTTTATTTTCGAATTCATAATATAAAAATTATCTTATGGTTTCGTTTTGTTATTTTTATGAAATTTTTCAATTTTTAATGAATAGTGAAAAATACTACATTGTAGTTAAAAACCAACTTACACATTTAAATAATTGTTTTAATTTTAATTGATAATAATGTCACAATAGTTAATTAAATCATATATTAATCTATTTTTGGTCATTTTGATCATTCATATAGTATAATTAGATATAAAAATTTATTGAACTTTTGAATGTCTATTTTACCTGCCTTCTAGCCACATTTATAGGATTAGGATTAAATGTAATTTTATGCGTCTATGAATTGTTTTTAAAAAATATATATATACATGGTTATAATAAGAATAAAAAATTTGGTCTAAAAGGATCAAATTAATTTTTAGTGAATAGTATATTTTGAATTTTATTTACCATAGTTAAAGTTAAATTAGTTAATTTACGGTAAAAATAATATTATAATAATAAAAAATTACCCTAACAAATGTCCTAATTTAATTGGATAAGTGTTTATCAACAAAAATTACCCTTAGGTCAAAAATTAAGATTCTTTTTAAGACACTTTGGTATGATTCTACTATTTATTGTATTTTATTTAAAAAAGAGTTAAAAATTTTATATTCAAATTTTAATAACAAAATAATTTTTAAAATAGGGTTATACATAAGATGAATTTTACTATAAGTATTATTTATTAATATAAAATTTTTATATACATCATGACATTTTATTTATAATTTTTATACATTATATAATTAAATTGTGACACAATAATGATTCAACAATTGATTTATTAAATGAATAATCAATTAAATAATATTAAAAAAAATAAAATAATTATGATTTGAAACATTTAATGTAATAAACAAATTTTTTAGACGACATTGAAATATTATGGATGATTTAATGTAGTTTTATTACGGAATCAAGTTGGTATGTTTTTTTAAAAATACATATAAAAAATACAGTCAAAATTGACATAAATGAGATTTTAAATTAAATAATATTTTATAAAATGGTAAAAAAATCATAAAAATACATAATTCGTCCAACTAAATAGGGTAATGTTATATATGTCATAAATTATCCAATTGGGGTTATTTTGGTATTTTATATTAAATATATGAAACATATAGTTTAAAAAGATAAGTTTTCATGGTAAGAGGTAAATTGTTTAACTAAGTGTTAAAGACAAAATATAAGGTTAATTTTGTAACCTAAACATGTCTAAAATTAATTGGTTCAGATTATTTAGACCCATAATCATCTTATATTTGAGATAAATCAGTTTTTAACTATTTAAAATCAAAAATCCATTTATAATAAATTAATAGTTTTGGGTCTTCATAAAGTGCCATTCCCCTCTCTTTTTTTATAAGTGTGCAACATTTGATTTAATTATTTCGAAGTAAAAAATTGGTATTTCTCCAAATACTTTTAATGATTTTATTAGAGTTTATTCATATATGTCAACATGATTTAATTGATCTTTTTCTTAATTGAGTATGACCTCTTAGGATATCATTTACCATATTTTATTGAATGGTTTATTTTAAGTTTGACTGCCGATGTGCTACATAGATTCCATTCTTGGTTTATGGTTGAAGTTTTTCATATTTCGTATACTAGTTTTAAATACTGAAGTTTATGTTGGTTATATTTCACCATTTTTCTATGGGTAATGTATTAGATTTAGTATGTGATAGGTGAGTCCCACTATAGCCCCTCGATGCATAAGTAGGTCTCTTGAGACAAACTAGACTAGGTTTTGGATAAGTCTTTACCCATTTATTATATTCTTGGCCTGATTCATTGACAGTAAAAGATTTTTGGCATGAATCCATGAGTGTAATAGATTATTGGAATGAATACCTTTTGTAATAGATTATTGTTATGAATCCTTGACAGTAATAGATTCCTGGAATGCAGCCTCGATGATATGTTTTAGATTTCCAATTTTTTTCCCGCATTATAAGATTAGGTATATATATTACATGTGATTATTCAACTAGTATAATATCCATGTGAATTTTTAAATGGTATTATTTGATTTATTCATTGCATATTTTTCAGAACATTGTGAAAAAATAATGTGTTTCAGTTTTATACCTTGCTTTAAAAGTTTATGATCATTTATAAATGCTTCTTTTGTATTTTGTAACCTTACTGAATATCATATATCACCCTTTATTATGTTTTATTTTACTAGGATAATAAGAAGTGTTTTATAATTGATATGTAGGGTTAATATAGGAGAAAAATTTCATTCTCAAAGATTTATATTTGTCGAATATTATGTTTTGAAATGTAATTTATAGTTTAAGTATGTAATCTATTTTCCAAGATAGCTAAACTGATCATTCCTATGGGACATGATTCCTTGTAATCATGCCATTATTTTAAAATAATGCACCGACTTGGGGCTTTTGGGGTTAGGTAATTGCATTATCCATGATTCATGGACCTTCTTTTTAAAGGTATGCCCTCATTAGATGATTTTTCCGATGACACTTAAGGACTCACATTTGTCGATAGGATGGAAACTCATGTTATCATACCCTTTTTGGGGGAATTATTTTCTATTTTAGGACTCTATTATATATGTATCATATGTTCGTATGTTCGTGAATTCTTGTTTCATTCCCAAGAATGTGTCCATGGATTACTCCTAGGTCGTAAGATCAATGATAAAAATGCATGCATCCCAAATCTCTTGAATGTATCTGAGGTTCTTCCTTAACATTACCCTATTATTGGATATACAAAAAATTCCTCATTTGTTCACTAAGACAGAGCTATTTTTAATCCAAATGGGTCAAACTCTGGAGTTTGTTGTCATCCAGGGGGATGAGAGTCATTTCAATGTTGGGATCGACCCCACAAAATAGTATTCCTGTATATACTTGTGAGATAAATCAGAACCCACCTTTTTTGGTGTCTTTTTATTGGATATGCCCCCTTTTATGGTTGTGTGGAAAGGACCCAAACATCAAGTTTATCATCATGTCTCAAGGACATAATCCAAATGATGTGAACATGACGGTGTCGAGCTTGAACCTCGAATTGGTTTCCTATGTTTCCCAGATATTTGGGAATCAAATTCTTTGTAGTTCTGAAATGTGGGGCTTATGCATGGAAGTTTCTTATTATTGGTGGCATGATTATGGGCTTGCATATAGAGGGATGTCCAATTTGAGATTGGCCCTTGAACATTCATATGGCATATACTAGTAAGAGTATGAATCAGAGTTCTTATAGTTCAACTGTAAGGTGGATCTTCCAGATGCCATGATCACCACTGAACTCCATGCCCTTGTGATTCATGCTCCGTGTGAGAAACAAGAAGAAGTGGTAGATCTAGAAAACCATGCACTTAATGCTCTCTATTGGGGGGAAAGGAGGAAAATAGATGGAGAGGCCAGGGATATAGAACTTCCCAAAAGAGGTTCAAGTGGCTTTAATTAGATGGATTACCCTATCATTCATTATAGGAAAGGAGAGGATCATTCCTTATCAAATAGAAAATCAAGTGTGATTTTCCCTAATTTATTACTATCCCTTATCCAAGCTAAAAGATAGAGATTAATCTTATTCCTAAGAAAGGGGCGGTACATGTGAGCATACTGAGGTCAAAACCCACATTACCATGGGAATGTAAACATAGGGATATTCTACTGGTTCACCTTATTACATGTATTAGCCAATAGACTTAAATTACCTTTGGTATGTAAACACATAACGGTGCGATGATGTACCTGATGGTTTTAACTTATGCATTGTGTGGATTTTGAAGAGGATTTGGCATAGTGTTGTTGGGCTAGTTCATGGAGGGGATATGGATAATGTGATGGAAATAAATTGAAATTATTGTAGTTAAAGGGTGTAATTCCAGAAAATACCACATTCCATGGACCATTTCTTTATGCAGGATGGGGTTTCCTTTTCATAGCATGTGTTTAGGTAGTTGAAGGGGTCAACTTCATTTTTTCATGGTATACAGACCTGTATTTTGTCTGCATAGCATTTTTCTATGTGGAACAATGTTTTTTTCATGTAGCAATTTTCTATATGGTGTTGTGTTCTCTCCGCCTAGCTTAATGCTATGTGGGGATATCCTATACTAGATGCTAGATTGATGAAGGGAAATTACTTCTACAGTTCATGGGAAATTCTTCAATGAAGGAAGCTGGGCTTGCGATCACCCCACTAGAATTATGTTTCCTTATATATTTCTATGTGGAGGGTTATACCTATAGGGTATCATCGAATGAGTATCCTTTACAGTGATCTCTTCTTTGGTTCCCTCTACATCTCAAGTCCTCCAAAAAACGTCTTTGTATTTAGTACCCCTCGGGGTACTTTTATATATAGGAGGAAAATATATACTAGTGGACCATGGAGAATCCTTTATAGAGTCCCGTGAGAGAAATCCAATCCATGGATGAATCAGTTAGTGGGGCATACTGTCATCATCCTTGGTGGAAGAAATTACTGACTCGTTCCTACAAATGACATCATTTCGTTCATGGGAAGCTACCAACTTCACCTTTCCCACAAATAATTTGAGTTTTCAAGGGATCATATATGGGGTGTATTTCTCTAACTCCTTCCCACAAATTACTTTGTTTGCAGGGGATAAACACCATCATCTACATCCAGTGACCAGATTAGTTTGAGGGTTCTTCATTAAGTGGACCACCATACAATGCGGTGGTTCATGAAGGAGTAATACTTTGCCTTTTTGGAGGACCATTTGAGTCCATATAATATATAGTACATGGGGATAATTTATCTACCTCCACCATGAAAATGATAGTTTTCAAGGAGATGGCGTCTTAACCTACCTCATGAAAACTATTTAGTTTGCAACTGTCCTCGCGAATAGGATCACCATGCGGAGCGGTGATCCGTGAAGGAAGTTTCCCTTCACAGTCCAGATATTTTCATTACAAACTTTTCTCTTTTAAATATTTTTCTTTAAATTTTTCATTCACTTTGTCTTCTTCATTTTCCAAATTCATGGGTGTATTTTATTTCTATTTTAAAAGTTTTTAAGGCCCAACAAATGTCACCCATCGGAATGGGGTCTAATTGGGATGAAGAGAATGTTATTCCAATGTAGAAAGTGGTCTGGAAATGAACTAGTTTCCAATATAATGGAGGAACCATATGGGGGACCACACCTATATTTATTATTACTAGTTCATTTATACATTTACGATGTTTCTTGGGGAACGTTTTCCTTCCATGATTCTCTCAACCGCTTTGTTTCCATGAATCGTCTCCTTTGCAGATGCCCTTCACCCAAAAACTAAACCTTGCATCCACAAATCGAACAACTTATTTACAATAATGATGAGTTTGAGATTCCACAGAGCATGGGTTTGTACACTGTTCACTTTCTCCACAAACTATTAGTTCTTTGGCTAATGTATCATATGCTTGAGCCTCACAAGCTTCCACAAACATTCAATTTGTGGATGGTGCCTTCTGTGGATAATCGGTTTAGAGAACTTTTAGTATTCAAACTAATCTTAGGCATTTTTCTAGTTTTTATCTAGGATAACTCTTTGTAATGGTCTTTTGACATGGGAATGATATAGATTCTGACCCTTCATAGACTTCTCCAACTACCCCTACCACCATTTTAGCTACTGATGCAATGAAAAAATGCATGGTGTATTCTGTTGAAAATTTGATCTTAGTTATCCCACTACATTATTATATAATAGGAATCCTCACTGAAGGTCAAAAAGGAATAACCAACTTCATATAGGCCTCCCATTTATGTATTTGGCCTACCATTAGATAAAGGGATTTCAGAACTATGTCGGACCAACCAACCCACAACTTGGATAATTGATAATAACACTATCCCTCAAACTCTTATTTCATCAAATGGATACTTCCTAAGTAAAGGAATCACATTTGTATCCTTGTTAAAATATACCTCTGATTCACCATATGATGCATGAAGAGGTCTAGATGACATGGATCATTACTAACGTATCATTTCATAGAAGGCCATGAGAAATGAATAGAATGGTTGTTATTCAATGTGGGATCTTTGTTCTAGAGGGTCATTGGGTATGGAATATGGGAGACCTTTCTGGGTTCTTCAATGTTTTGAGGAATTATAGACTGAATTGTAGACTGTTAGGCAATATGAGGTTGTCTAGGTATCCCAAACCTATGCTCATCGAACCACCACCCTCATTTCACAACTTCTGTATAGATGGATCCAAGATACCAACACATTTCATTTATTCCATTGGGTGGTTGTATTATCCTCTAGTATGTTCATTTGCTTTTGGGAGTTCCCATCATCAGAAACATGTATGAAGAATTCCTACCACCCTCTTCTTCTTGAGATGATGAGTGGATGACTGCTCCCCTAGCCAAGAAACTTATTGAGAAAATAGAAATTAAATTAAAATGATATTGAACCTCATATGAGGTAGGATATACCCTTTTCAAATTGGATTTATTAATTTTCTAAGAAATGTGGACAATAGCCCCATGTGTGTAGACCTAGGTCCTACCCAACCATTTACACCCAAAGGCGAGTAGGTTCCTACTAGTATGTCTTAGAGGTGGGTCAGTTCTTCAAATGGGGATGAGAAATTGTCCCTGATGTTGACCATTTGTTTCATCAAGTGACCTTTTTAGCCATCTTTTTATGTAGATGTATTCTACTGGTACTTGATTCTAGTCTCAGGGTCAGAGCTACAAACTTATCATAGCAGTTCAATTGGCCACTGGAAAATGTATCAACCTCGATGTTTCATTATTGTTGGGAATATATTTCTTGTTGGCCCGAATCAGTGAGGGGATGTAGTCTCACCAGCTAGTAGGTCCCTTCCATGTCCTCTACGGCTAGATAGGAGCCCATATTGGGGGTTACACATTCATCAATCCTCTACTGATTCCTGAATATATTCTCCAACCGTATACTCAAAGTACTAGTGTGGTCATACTGGTGGGATGGGCAACACAATATAAGAAGGTTGAGTGGAATGAACAAAATGAAAGAGAATTTATGGCCTAAATAAACTATCATGTCCACTTTACATAATCCTTACACTTCTCCTACCTGGATTTTAGTGAATAATGAATCAGAGGACTTTGGTAAATGAGGATACCTATTTCCTTTGATATAGTTTGTCTTGGTTTCCCATATTTATAGGGAAATTATCTATGAGGGATATAGACCTTGCATATTTGTTCGTCAATTTAATTGTTTCCATAAGTTGTATGCTTCTACCCACAATAGTGCATTCTTGGAAAAACATTTCATGATAGCCTGATAGTTGAGGATAATGTTTACCCGAGATGATGCCCAGTGAAGGATTAAAATTACATGTTCTGAGGGTTTTGTACCTGCCCTCACAAAATGCTATGTTGATATATAGATTCAATCATACCCAAAAATCTAGGTAGTAGAGATGGTTCCCATTGTTCGGGCCCCTAAAGAATTCAGAGTTAAACTGAAGCAAAAGTTAACCATTGAGAATTATTGACTTGAGAAAAATCCTTAGAAGTATCTCATTGCTGAACATGTATGGAAAAATTTGAAATATTGGGGTTCGATGTCGTAGGCTATCATTTTTATTATTGTGGTCCTACCATTCATCCCCACTGATGTTGTCGTTCCCATGGCATGGAGGCAATGTGACTTGCTATGTGGTAGTCAATATTTTTGTTATCAGTCCCCCTATGCTTTGTTCCACCTTCATCTGGATAGGGAGGTCTCTTTTACCAATATTGGTTACATGTGAGCACCTGCTGACACATCCTATGATGGTGATCCTTGAAGGGTGAATTGTTACCTTAAGGATTTGATACCCTAATTGCCTCTCAGAAAAAACATTGTAAATACTCTCATCAAGTAGTTTCCATGTAGAGACCATAGGTTGATGAAGATGATGATGATGATGGTCACTCGTTAGAGGGTAAAGATATTAACCATTTTCATATTGTGACTCAGGAAAGGGATATTCCTTTTCTGTATAAAGAGCCTTACAGATGTCCATCCCTTGAAAGATCTACATTCATGAAGGTGCATAAGAAATAGTTATGATTAATGGAACTAGCCACACATCCTCAATAAGATCCTTTGGTTTTATCCATTCCAATCATAGTTTCATTCCTAGAGGGATAGAGGGTTTGATATGAGTTAATGGAAACTATTTCCAATGAATTCATCTGGGAGTTTCTAAAAACATTACCCATTATTCATCTAGGATCCCTATATTCCATCACCCCCAATTTTATTTCCACTAACGATTATCCATAAGAAGTAGTTGTATATATGAATGATTGGGATACATGTCTTCATTCTTCCAAGGATATGCTTTATTAGATTGATCGGGTGGCCTATATGGTGATAATTTTAGAGGTGATTGATACCAAAGGAGAGGTAGTGATATTTAATAACCTCAACTATAATTGTTCACTCTATAAGTATACAAAACATTATTCCTTATTTTTCATGAGATAGATGAGGCTCAAGAGACATTATTTTCTCTAGTTTACACCCATAGGGGTACTACAACTTTGGAATGTTCTCCCTCAAATGTGTGGGCCACTAAATAAGGTTATCATGGTGCAACTGAACATATGGAGGTAGTTCTTCGAAATCCTACTAGAAAATTTCCAATTTTGGTTCCACTTGAAACTCTTGCCAGCGGACCATTCCTATGACATACCATAAGAAATCAATAGAGATCTCAACTGTATATATGTATAACAATAGGATTACAAGTAACTCCCATATCTAACCATTTGGGTTTCATACTAAATGATTTAATTTTGTTGACCAATTATCCTGAAAAAATATTGATGCATAACCAATAAGTAACCAAGTTGAATCATCCAAGATGTCTAAAAATCCAGTCTCTTCTAATGTTTGGTAGATACTGTCAGTAGTGGTGGATTAACAGGGTAGGGAAGCTAGGTCAATAGAAGATGTTGGGGGAATTATTATCTCTCAGAGAGTGCTTTAATTAGATCAGAAGGCTCCTTCCCAAATAGTGAGGGCGTCTTTAGAAGACAAAACCACAACTGGGTGTGTCGATCCCACTATTATGGAGAAGTATGGGGAACCATTCATAGTGATTTCTAAGCTGGGTGGCGAGATATTATTTTTAGAGGACACAGTAAGGATTCCCAATCTTTAGAGATTGACTACCCCAAACCAAATTAACCCCACCCTTGTAGAGGAAATGTCTTTGTAAGTTGACGCCCTGATTGAGAACCTTATTCCTTCTCTTCTAAGGGAAACAACCACAGGGGAGGAAGTGATCCCAACTCAAGGAGGTTTAGAACTGGTCATTGTGTTTTTTTCTAGAGTAGTCATCCTTGTGCGAACAATTTATTTAGGTCGTCTTCTAGAGGCTGATGACCCATTTGATAAAGTCCTCAATCCATGGCTGCCTTTGGATGACCATTAAACTCAATTGTATACTAAAGATGCAGTATAAACCTTACCAGGTGGGGATTCCACAATGGAGGTTAGAGACATTAACACATCGGTAAGTGGAGGATAGTCTTCCACCCTTCCAACCATTTTGTTGTTGTGTTTTTTTACCCTCAAGAATATAGAGTGTTCACTTGTCTCACTCTTTTTTTCCCGATCATAGCCATAAACACATGGAACTATAGTCGATACCGTGAACTTGCATCTTACTAATACTGTTATAGATTTGGCTGTCGAGGGGTCAAGTCATACTGAGGTTGTTGGGTCCAGACCTCCTCTAGTTTCACTCATTCGTAAATATATTCTTCCATCAAGGAATGGCTCCAAAACCAACCAAGAGGTCCTCGACAACCTTCATCCTAGCTTCCAAAAATCATGTAAAAAATTTGATGTTTAATATCTCAAACACCTCTTACATATTTTTCGGTGAATCTTCCCTGATTACATCGCATGTTTTCAGTTCTAGGGTTTGGTGGGTTTTATTATCATGTAATTTATGACATATTGAAGTTATTGTTCACTTATATGTTAGAAAATGACATTCTTGAATCTTTTCTTTCCAGTACGAAGTCCATGGATCATCTTTCCACATCCAAATAAATCATCTTTTATGAATCTTGTGAGAAAGCTGGTGAAATCTCGATGTTATAGGGAAAAATCATAAAGCAGAGGTCCTTAGTGGAGCAGCATGGTTAGGAAGTGGAGAAAACGAGAAAATAAATAGAGCAATATAAACATGAATGTAAAAATTCTAGTATAGTGGTTGATGGGTGTAAATGACTACTGGTAGAGGGGTAAAAGGCTAGACTTAGTGTAGTTAATGATATATAGGCATTATGTGCAGGAGCGGAAGATGAGGATACAAATTTTTCAGAGCTCTGTCGAGCCCTCAAAAAATAAAATCAAATGTTGATATGATTTTGTGAATATGTGGAACATCATCTATAATTAACATTACCTATACATATAGAGAGGCTCCATGTTGTGGATTCCATTCTTATCCTCATTAAATTAAATGAAACATTTTTCTCCCCTATTCTTCTCCCTCATCTTTTTCTACAATGTCAATCAATTATAATTGACCACATTTTGATTGATAATATTCCACTGCATATCGATTTGACTCATGATCCCAGATAATTAATAGTAATAATAAAAGTATGATCTAGTTTTTCTTGAAACAAGGGACTTAGTTAGTGTAGTTTTAATCTTTCTAGGGAAATATGTCAAACCCTCCAAAGGTCACATCTTTTCTTTTTATCACCCTAATTTTTTCATAAAAATGATTTTGTGTGGGACTAGAGGGTATAACCATGATTCTTCTTAGGCCACCCTTTGTGGGTTTTCAACCTAACAATCTTTATGTATCTTTTTAATTTTAATTCATGGATATTTTCTTAAACTATACAAAGTGTAAGTATAGAATGATAGTACCCGAATTTTGTCCAGGGTGCATGTTGAAGGATTTCATCCTGGTGAGTTTTGTCTCTTTTTTATGGAAAGTTTAAAGTCTTTCAAACTAGACAATCCTTGTTGATTTTTTAGGTTGAACAACTTTGAAAATAATTTGTTCGGAAAGTTTCCCAATTTAAGATTCATTGGCCAAGTATGTCTCAATATTTTTCTTAAATAAATGAGAGATTTTCTTGATCATAATTTCTTGGTTTTGAGATATAGGATATAATATAGTGAATGGAATCAATGGTGAGCATGATAATAGGAAAATCCTTTTCTGAGGATGATTTTACCACTGGTTGATAAGAATTTATTTGGGAATCTTATGTAGAGGCAATGAGGCATTGTTTGCATAGTCAAACAAAGGTGTCCTCGTGACACTAACACTCCATTTCTAATGGACAAGAAATTTTATTAGTATTTGAATTAGTTTTTTTTTCATCAAGACCACAATGTGTGGCTTTTTTAGGGACATCCCAACATGTCCAAGACGTGGGTTAGAAGGAATTTGTAAACCATGGTTCTGAAGGCTCTTGGATCAGGAGAAATGGAACAAGGATTGGAATCCATTGGGTGTACAGAAGTAGGAAAACAACTCCTATGGATGAATTTTAATTTTCATAACAAGATTTTTGTCACAAAATTATGCAATTACACTAGGGAATTGTGTTAATAATCAAGAAATGCGTCTTCAGGACACTGAACTTCCATTTCTAATGTCTATGGGTGATTATGGGGAACCGAGACTTCTCAAATCATGAAGTTTGATGTGTGGGAATGATGTATCTATAAATATTTATAAATATTCAGGCACAGATTACCCATGGAATTAAATATTTCTCTATATATATCAAGCTCTTATGTAGGGTGGGGAATTTTGATTTCTTAATTAGAGATAGACCCAGTTCTGATTGTCTTGGTTTCCTAAAATTAAACTCCCTACATATGTTTGGTTCATATGTCGGGAGGGGTCATTTTAGCAATATTTGTTTCCTTTGGTGGTGGTTGGGCATTAGATTCATCATCCAAGCATCACTATGTATCTTTCATGCACATGAATCAATACAAATATAGTTATTTGGATAGCACATAGTTCAATGTCATGCAGATAAGAATTTGGGTTTCCCAAGATGGAGGGGAGAAATCTAGCATACCTTTCACATTCATATCACCCGGAAAACTATCATGGTTTGGTTTTCCATATATTTGTGGTGAATATCTTACTGAGGTCCCTAAGCCCATTTAAATTGTTCTCAGTATTAGAAATAAGGGGAAACTTTAATTTAATCCACCACATAGGGATGGAGTGATCAGGAAAAGTAACATTTTATGTTGGTGATGATTCTTTCCTAATTTAAACTCATACAATAAGGATTTTTTATCATGCCATTTAATGTTATTAGATTATGATAACTACCGTACAGTTTAATTTCATGTGGAGAGGATGTATATTCCATGCAGTTTATCGTTGTGTGGTGAAGATGTATATTCCATGTAGTTTATCAATGTGCAGTGATGACATGGATGACTCAACAAGAAAGAAGGGAAATGTGATTCTTATTACAATTTAATTACAAATATAGAATATGTGGAAGACCCTTAATTCAATTTTTCTTTCATGTAGATATGGGAACATTTCTATACATTTCTTGGCTTGATCTAGGTCATAGGATCCAAACGTCACTACATAACCCATGGGATTATAGGCATCAAACTATGAATAGTTATTCATTGAATGAATCTTGTGTATGACCAGCTAATATGAAGGGGAAATGATTCACTTTTTAGGGTGACTGGGCATGAGAAATAGAGTTTGGGTATCACTATGAATCCTATTTAGACAAGAATCAAGCCTTAAATAGTTTGGTGACATGGAATTTTGGAGAACAATTCTAGAAGTGTCATCCTATTATGTGAGAACACTGTTATTACTTGTATTTAATGTTGTGAGGTGAGGACTCTTACAAACTAAATTTATCATCGTTTCATGGGGATGATTTTTCATAATGATAATGAGTATGTATGGGCTAATTGGGTTGGGATATCCAAGATTTCACCATATGGTAGGGGGAAGAAAGTAAAACCATGATCTTGAAGACCCTCAGATCAGGATGAATGTCATTGTACATGGAATACATTGGGTTTGTGGAGGTAGGAAATTCATTTCTTGAGGATGAAATTTCTTTTGGTTTACAGGGCTTTGGTGGGAAATTTTTGTAGTTCCATAAGGGTATTTTGTGCGTAGTAAAAAAATCCTTTGGACATTGACATTTTTTTCTGATGGCCATGGAGGCATATCGGGATTCAATATTTTTTTCTATTGAGTTTTATGAGTTTAAAATGTATATTTGGGCATGAAAGAAATTTTAAAACCATGATTAGTTGTGAAGTAAGGAATCCCCCCCAAAAAATATGACTCATATGTGGGGGGCATGATCATTAAAAAAATAATTATTGTAGGAATCATGATTTGGGATCATCTACATTGGTTTACATTTTTGTGGTGTAGATAGAAGAATCTTTTTATGGCTTTTAGGCCCAAGGTTTTTAAATTTGGGCATCACAACATATCTCCTAATAGAAGGAATCAAGCCACTTGTAGTTCCAAAAGTATTCTCCTAATATCAGTTTGACCCATGCATATAGAGGTGAAGAATTTGAAACCATTTTTTCTAGGTAGTAGGCTTATTAGGTACCTTAAATCTTTTTCAAGTAGAGAAAACCCTTTACACCATTCCTAATATCACGTGATCAATGCTCGGCCAGAGAAACAAGGCATATTAGGGAATGATTTAGTAACGAAGAGGTAGTTGAAGTAAAATAGAAGCATTTGGTATCTTGTGGTGGCTGGAAAAAGATATTGGATCAAGGAGTCTCTACGTATCATGCACGCATGTGAATCAAGCCAAATGTATTTCTAGAGAAAGAGGGTTCCCATGTGGATCTGGCTCTCATATAAGAAGATGTGCATTTTATCTTTCTCTCACACAAATATGTCTTATGTGTGATGGGTTATTTATATTAACACAATGTTCCCAATATTTATTAGAATCATGTGGTTAGGATGACAAATACCATGTAGTTTAACATCATGTAGTAAGGATGATAAATCCTTCTATTTAACGTTGTGAAATCATGAATTTTTGTCCATGTAATTTAACGTCATGCGGTGAAGATGTTTTGGCCATTTAGATTAACATCATACAGTGAGGATGAATTCATCATGTAGTTTTATGTCATGTGATCAGGACATTTTATCATTTAGTTTTCCTTCATAAAATAAGTAAAATTACAATTTTCTACATGAAATATTTCCTCAAAAACATACATTGGTGGGAGATCTATGGAGTTTCCCATCCATTGAAATTAAGTCTCATTCAATCTGGATTTTTTAAACATCCAAATGGTGAAAAGTTTGCAATATTTTCTCATCCAGTCACTCTAACTCATAAATCCACTTTTCGGATTTCTCATATTTGGATAGTTGATCACAAATAGAAATTTCAAGTTATGGTAGTTTAATTTATATCATTATAACCACTTATTTCCCATATAATAATGAGTATGGGGTTGATTGATTCATAGTGTGGGTTGTAGTTTGGTAAGACCATGGAGGCTGGACGATATGGTTTGGCTGTGATTTCTTTTCCTTATCTACCATCTTCTAGATTATATTATATAGGGTCTTATTTAAGGCCTCTATCTTTCCATTGGCCTCTACATAGTAGCGGGATGAACAATTGACCCTTATACCATACATCAAATATAAATTTTCTAACTCAACAGAGTAGAAATTCATGTAATTTTCCTTCAGTATTGTATGAGGAACATAATTTTTTTTGATTATAATGGCTTTGAAAAATTTGACAATACTTACTGACCCTACCTCTTTAAGTGGTACATATTCTTCCCATTTGAAAAAGAATAAATTTTCTATTGGGATATACTTGAATTGTTTTTTTAGGTAGGAGGGTATGATCCCAAAACATCTATTCCCAATATGTAAAATGTCTAATTACTTGGTCGAGTGAAGTAATTTCAGGTTTTGATGGATGAAATTCACATGAATCTGATAGGAATGAAACTTTTTGGTTAACACAGTGCAATCCTACATCAAATTGATCCAATAGTGTTCAAGTCTTAAAATTTTGTTAGAGAGCATAGTTCCTAACTTGTGTTCCCCACAAACTCATCATAATCGTAGAAGACACTTTTCCATCAATGTATCTGAGAAGGATCCCATTGAGGCATCACTTGTAAAGGTCATTTTGTTTATTGGAGAAATTATACAATACAAATTTAAGTTATTATATTTGGACTTTTTCTCTTCCAACTATGTCTAGTAGGAGACATCCCTTTTGATCATGATCCATTATAGGAGTCATCTAGATAGTGGTTGGACCATACATCGCAGGGACAAGACATATCTCATCAATTTATTTTCAGTTTCCCTTAATGAATAGTAATTTCATACGACAGGGAGAAGTACATATGATGGTTTTGTCTCAGTCTCGATAAGATAGAGATGTGGCTGCATTTCCCAATGCAATATCCTTTGCATTTTGTGACCAAGGTACATGAGTTAATTTTGGGAATTTTCTCATCAGCTATCGGGCATGGTCCATCAAAGGGATTAGCTTCTTCTTTCTGATAGCATATTCACCATTGAATTTATTAATAAACAGTTATGAGTTACCTTTTATCTTCAATGGTTCTACTTTTATATGAAGTTATATATACAGGCCTACAATGAGGTCTTGGTAATCTGCTTTATTGTTTGTGCCTCCCTCTAATAGTAGGAAGGAATAGAGAAAGACCACCATTTCCAGAGATATGAGTTTGGCTCCCATCCCCACAATGTTTATAATAACCCTTCTCTTTATTTCACACATAAAAATAATTTATTACATAAAATATTCACTTGATACAAGATATAAATTTAGATTTAAAGTTTCTTTGGGTCTTAGGAACATTAAATAACAACTTAGAACATAAATACAATATCTTTATTAGAGACATATTTTACATGACCATAACATTCCTCTCTACTTAGCATTGCATGGGTGAACCATTGGAAATTTATAATAAAAGGGTGAGCTATAGATCCTAGTAAGGTAGTAAACAAGGCATAACATTAATCATATACTACATTCTAGTAAATATGCATCTTAATAGATCACAATAGAAACATGAACATAAAGTCTTGATATAGCATGATTTTCATAACATGGAAATGTTGCATCAACATTTAACATGATATTAGCTTGATCTAAGGCCCATTGAACATGTAGAATGAGTAAACCATCATTTCACTTGACGTATCATGATATTAGTCTTTACCCAATGCATTGGAGCACTATTAGGGCATACCCAACTTAATCATTTCATTTCTTATATAAGTGTGCCACATAGATCACAGAACATGGATTCATTAAACATCACCATTTATTCCAGGATAAAGAAAGGTGGAATTTTTACATGAAACACTATAATAAATAAGTAAATGTATATAAAGGATAATACTATTTATAGTGAAATGGGCATGGTATTCACTACACAATGAATTTGGCTTGGAAAATTGTGTTGCAATTTCGGCAGCATAACGACGTGACATAAGAATTCATAAAAATGGATGTTGAGAGAGAAAATGGTGCCTCGTCATATTTCAATGAAATGGAAGGTAAGGGGTCATATAGACATTTCACAACTTATGTAATTGAATTTATATTCATAATACTAAAGAATTTCTTGAATGTAAATGAGAATAGATAAATTCTGTACAGAATTTTGGCATGGTAACAGGTGTACATGGGATGCATTAATGAGATTAAAAGAGGTCTATCATCATTCAAACATAAGGATAGAAGTATGGGGGAGCTGAGAAATCATACTGAAACATTTTAAATTGAAAATATGGTATACTAATATAATGAAATTTGGACAAAAATGAGAAAAAAATAAATCCATTACTTGGAAGTGTGATCCCAAAAGCAATGGAGATTCTTGAGATAGGATTATTAGGAGCTTGGGGAACCTTGGGAGGATTCTAGAGAGAGGGGGTAAGAGTTTGGTCAAGCTCAAAAGGTTTTGACTAAAGAGGAAGTGGGATCTTCGGATGGTATATATTAGAAAAAAAGGGAATTCATTATTATTTATGTTTTGGACACCACAAATTAAACTAATCAAAACCACAAACCAACCCATGGGTTTTTCCAATTTTTTTACAAATGGGAGTGCTAAACATTATTTTATAAGGCCAATGGTCAAAATTCTTAATATATTAGTATTTCTTAAGTAGAGGTGTGTCACACTCTCAAAGAATTCATTTTAAAAGTTAAAATGTTTTATATGTCCTGGAGGGTCCACTGCGGCTCCATAAAATTAACCAAATAAATCTAAAATAACATTATTTTAAGGTAAAAACATTTATTGTCATAAAATACTATTTTTATAATTTATTACATCACTATTGGGTAAATATGATGTCATAAAACACATTATATATTTAAACGGTATTTAATTTTTACCCAAATATTCATCTGTCTCCAAAATTTATGAAAAATTCACTGTTGGATAATTTCAACGTCCTAATTCAAAAAATAATATTTAATTCATATAAATTTTTTTTTAAAATAATTGAATTTTTAATTTTTTAAAATAAAAACCAACATTTATAAAAGAATCATGGGTTTTGATCAAAATATTTATCAAACCTTAATAATATTTATAATTTTATTCATAAAAAATTATACGATCATTTGTATTTACTAAAAATTAATTTAGTAATAATATTTTATTAAAATATTATTTAATTCAAAGATCCATTAATTAATCAAAGTAGATTTGTTAGTTTAATATTAACTAAAAATACTATTTTTGCTTTTAAAAAAACAATTTACAAACAAACAATAATAAGATGAATATATATACCTTATTCTAGACAAAAAACAATGCACATAATCGTAGTGGTAGGGTCATGACCTAAGGGTAATGTGTGCGATGGTGATAGAATCTTAGGGAGGCTTAGATAACATCTCTCGAGTGGTAATATATATCAACTTCCACTTCTCCCATAGGCGGTTCCGTTCAACCATAACGTGTTGAAGCTCATCTTGGGTTTGGTCAAGAGTGATACCCAGTGATGCTACTTTCTTTTTGATCTTCAACAAATAGGATTTGTATGGAGGAATTCTACTAGATGAGGCTATCACGTCCTTTTTCTATGTATATTGGATTTGTTAAAGCGCTGTATTTATGTTATTCATGTGGTCACTATTAAACAGCTATATTAGCGACGGTAATAATTTTTTATGGTATTAGAAAATCCAAACACATAAAATGAAGGAAGTTCATAAGTTATATAAACATTTTACATAATAATTCATTTATTTTGATCATGAGTAATTTTTATTAGTATAAGTTTGGGTCATTAAAATCTTCCCCCCTTATAAAATTTTTCCCTTGAAATTTCCTTTTCCCACACTAAAAGAGATGATGGTAACTCCACTTCATCACTTCCACCAATTCTAACATTGAATCTTTAAACTTTTGGTTTATCCACAACACCTTGATGAGGTGCATTGTCTTATTTTGTAGAACTATTTTTCTATGAACTAAGATCATCACCAACTTCTTTTCATAGGATTGTTCATTCTTCAATGGAATGACCTCTGGATTGAGTACATGGAATAGGTAGGGTATGTCCTTCCTTGAGAGTGATACATGGAATACATCATGTACATGAGATAGGTTTGGTGGGAGTGCTAGTCAATAGGCCACTACTCTATTACGATCAAGGATATTAAAAGGGGCGATGTACTTTGGACTATGCTTTCCCTTCTTCCAAAATCTCATGAACCTCATCCACAATGATATGTGGAGGAATACCATGTCTCTGATCTCAAAATCTATGTCTCATCGATGATTATAATAATATCTCTTTTATCGACTCTGGGAAGCTTTAATGTGTTTTTGGATCGTTTTAACCTTCTCCACCATGTCTTCGACCATTTATCGACCTAGAGTTTTCACTCCCCAACTTCATCCCAACATGTCGGTGTTCAGTGCCTCTTCTCATAAAGTTCTTCACAACGATCCATTTGTATGCTTTATTGGAAACTATAATTATAAGAGAACTCCATCAGAGGAAGATGTTAATACCATCCTCCTTTGAAGTCCATTGATAATTCTCTCAACATTTCTTCAAGTGTTTGGATAGTCTGCTTAGATTTGCCATCAGTTTGAGGATGATAAGTCATACTAAAGTTCAGCTTAGTATTCAGATCATGTTTAAGACTCTTCCACAACATAGTTGTGTATCTTAGATCTTGATCGAATAAAATATTTAGTGGTATTATATGCACCCTTAACACTTCTCTGATATATATCTATTCTAGTTGATCTAATGAGAAATCCTTTCTAATTGTAATGAAGTGTGAAATCATCATAAGATGATCCACAACAACCTAGATAGCATTATATCCATTGGATTTATTTGGAAGTCCAATGACAAATTCAATGGAGATGTTCTTCCATTTCCATGATGGTATGGGTAATGGTTGAATCATCCCCTTTGAATTATTCCTCACAGCCTTCACTTGCTGACATACCATAAACATTGATGTATACTCAGCGATCTCCTACTTCATGCTATCCCACCAATGACGCTCTCAGATATCTCAAAACAAATTTGTGTTTCCTAGGTGAATGGATAAATTTGAACTATGTGAAACATCCAAAAGTTCATTTTCTAACTCCATATTTGATGAAACACATAGCCTTGTCCCAAGTCTCACAATTCCTTCTTCATTAACATTTAACTATGATGATTTCTCTTTTCTGATAGTTTCAACTTTCTTCTGAATTCCCACATCATCCTTTTAAAAGATATGGTTGAGGAATCATTTGTGAATGTATTGATGACGATCCCTTCTTTATGATTCCCATGTACATCTTTATCAAATCTATGAAGATTGGATCTTTTTCAATTATCATCAATTGTAGAATCCCTGGTTGCTTTCTTCATAGAGAATCATCCACCTTGTTCACTTTCCCATGGTGGTAATGGATTGAGTAGTCATAGTCTTTGATCAGCTCTAACCATCTTCATTGGCGCATGTTCATCTCTTTATGTGTGACTATATACTCAAGGATTTTGTGATCTGTCTATATTTCAAACTTCTCCCCAAAGAGGTAATGTCTCCAAATTTTCAAATCAATTATTACTGCAGCTAACTCCAGATCATGTGATAGATAGTTTCTCTCATGAACATTCAATTGCCATGAAGCATAGGAAATTAATTTGTCGTTTGGAATCAACACATAGTCCATGCCCTTCTTCTAAGAATCATTGAATACCACAAAAAAGTACTCCACTTGTGGGTAGTGTGATCATGGGCGCAGTGATATGCCTCCTTTTCAAATCCTTGAATCTATCATCGCATTCATCCCACCATGAAAACATTACGCCCTTCTGAGTTAACTTGGTAAGAGGGTTGGACAATTGTGAGAGATTTATCACAAATCGGAGATAATATCCAGGAAACCCCAGGAAGATACAAATATTCTTTACAGATATTGGCCTCATCCATCCCTTAATTGCACCTGTTTTAGAGGGATCCATGGATATCCCATTTCTTTTGATTATATGACCCACGAATGAGACTTACTTCTACTAGAACTCACACTTGATTTACTTTTCATAGATCCTATCCTCTCATAAGGTCTCTAGTATAGTACTTAGATGCTCCTCATGATCTTCCTTTTTTGGAAGTATATTAGAATATCATCTATAAAGACTAACAAAAAAATTTAAAGGTAATCTCTAAAGACTATATTCATCAATTACATGAATATTTTTGGAGAATTAGTGAGTCCAAAAGGCATTACTACGAATTCATAGTGTCAGTATCATATAAGAAAAGTATTCTTGGGGATATCCTCCTTCTTCACCCTTACATGGTAATATCCTGACCGAAAATTCACCTTGGAGAATTATTGTTCCCGATGTAGAAACAAGACATCAATTTGTGGTAGAGGATACTTGTTCTTTATCATTATTTTGTTGAGCTCATGATAATCAATGCAAATGTGCATTGACCCATCCTTATTCTAGATGAAGAGGACAAGTGTAGCCCATGGTGAAGAACATGGGCATATAAAACGGTTATCTAGATTCCTCTATAGTTTTCTATCTCCTAAATCTCCATCAAAACCATTCTATTCAGAGTATTGGATATTGTAAACACCCCAAGAATAAGATCAACCAAAAATTGAACATCTCTTCTAGGAGGATGAACAGGAAATTCCTTGGAAAACACATCAGTGAATTCCCTCCCAATAGGAATTTCTTCAAGGATGGTTGATTCCTTAGACTCATTCATCTGAACAAGATTCACTTTTTTATATGGTAGTAATATCCATGCTTAATGTGATGCTGCTAAAGAATATTCATCCTCCTCCTTGCACTGGTACAGAATCAGGGCTGATTCACCATATAGAGAGTGATTTCCCTCTCACTACAATTTATGTGGGATCTATATAAGTAAAGCCAATCCATTCTATGAATTACATCAAATTCCACCATTGGGAGTATGAAGATGTTTTTTGGGAAGTTCAATCCATAAATTATGATAGGGGAGAGTTATATTCATGGGATACAATGATTACCCCATTTTTTATTATCACCGACATCTTTAATTCCATGATTTGTGGTGGTTTTAGGATTGTTATACTAAACATTCGAGATATAAATGAATTCATAGAACCCAAATAAAAAATTAAATTATCTATTATTGAATGAATAACTAGAATACATATGGAGGCATTGTTTTCAAGTTTCACATAAGCAGTAGTGATGGAAAAATCTCACCCATGGGACCTTGGAGAATGTTGGTTGCCTCTAAAAACCATTGGCTTTGGGAACAGGTTTGTAAAGTCCCCTGGTTCATTGTACTTGAATTCGTGAACAATGTGTTGAGAGTCAAACGGAGTGTTCCTCTCCTCTGTCGTAGCCGTGTGTTTATATTTTCAGTAGTTAATGGATAACTACACTTCTCTTCCACACATAAAGCATTTCCTCATCCCCTTCAGTTAATTTATGGGTTTCTTCTTTCTGCACCTTTGGAAAGCGGGGTACAAGATTTTCTATGAACCATTGGATTTATCCTTTGGAACACTAGAATTACAGTCTAAATTATGATTATTATCCCACTTGATACCCCAAAGATTTGCTGATTTACATTTTGACCTTGAGGGAAAATAAGACAGTTTCCTCATATCTATCAAAAACACGGATCGCTAGGGATTTCCATAGGATGGGTTTTATCCCACCAAATAAGCAGTCAACCTTGCATTTGGGGGTTACAAAAAAACCAGAGGAATATAATTCAATGCTTTTGATGTTTTCTTCACACTCTCTAATGGATTAGTCACCTTTTTTCTTGAGGGAAAGGAAGTCCCTTTTCATCTTAAGTTAGATGGTGGGAGGAAAATATTTATCAATTTTTTTCTAGAAATCCATCCATTACAACACTTTGATCTCCTCCTCAGGATTCATATTTTTGATCAATGTCCACCAATTATAAGATTCACTCTCTGTATAATAAGTAGCAATAAGTACCTTATATTGTTCAGAAGATTGAAGTGTGGAGAAGTTCTTCTCCATAGAGTGAACCATTGTTCGGCGATTAAGGGATCAGATGATCCATTAAAAGTAGAAGGGATTTGTCTCATGAATCTCTCGATTGTGACTTTTTATTTTCTTAGGGGGGGAGGTTGAATGTTCTTATTAACCCATGTTTCTATTCAAAACTAGAGTTAACTGAGAGATTATTGTGACAGAGTTCATGATACCTACTCCCATCAGATTGGGAATCTCATTTAAACAGTCATCACATTGATCTATGCATCAGTTTTTAGTCTGAGTCCACCTATTACAAGATATTGGTTGGAAGAAATGGAAATTACATTTATTTCATTAACTTATGAATTTATAGGCTTCATTCTATGTTATCCATGATCTACTTCCCAACATATATTCGTAGGGGAATTTATTTATCCCCTTAATAATGTTTCATACTAAGATTATGAATTTACCAAATAAAATCCATTTGGAGTGTCGTAACCAAGTGTGCAGCAAGGACCATTATTGTGTACTAGTTCTTGTATAAGTCTTTCTCAAAGCGGTAATTTATTGTTTTACCCCTAGATACATATGTGCTAGAGCTACCTCTACCTGCTCGTATCCATAAAATAATGTATTTTCTTCATAAAACACTTACTCATTACTCACCAAAATTTATGTATGTTTTTTATACTTAGTCTTATCACTAAGGCTTTCACTAGGGTTTTCTAATCCTAATCCCAAAAATAACTAAACTCTTCCTCTGATACCAACTATAACAACCCTGATCTTTATTTCACACTTAAACATAATTTATTACATAAAATATTCACTTGATAAAAGATATAATATCTATAGGTATAGTGTATTTGGGGCTTAGTAACATTACATAACAACTTTGAATATAAAACACATTATATTTATTGAAAACTTCTTTTATATGACCATAAAATTCCTTCGTACGTAACATTGCATGTGATAACCTGAGGAAATTCATAAGAAAAGGGTGACCTATAAATCTCAATAAGGGAGTAAACAAGGAATAACATGAAGAATATATTCCATGTTAGGAAATAGTCATATCAATGGTGTAGAAGATAAACATGAAGATGAAGGCATGATATAGCATGATTATCATAACATGGAAATGTGGAATTAATATTTAACATGATATTAGTATGACCCAAGGCTCTTGAACATGGAGCTTCTGTAAACCCTTATTTCAATTGAATTATCATGAGTAAACCCACATTTCACTTTACATATCCTAATACTAGTCTTTACCCAATGCATAGGAGAGCTATCAGGGCACACCCTTCTTAGTCATTTCATTTCATGCACAAGTGTGCCACATGGAACATATAACATCGATTCATTAAGCATAATCATTTATTAAGTGAAAAAGGAATGAATAATTAATACATGATACTATATAATCAATAATTAAATGTGTGTAAAGGTGAATACCCTTGATAGAGAAATTTGTATGGTATTCACTACACAAAGACATTGTCTTGGAAAATCGCGATGCAATTTCGATAGCATAACACCATGTAATAAGAATTCATAATAATTTTTGATGAGAGATAAAGGGGTGTCTCATAATATTTACAAGAAATGGAAATTAAGGTATCATATAGATACATGTCCCAATATATTTAATGGAATAGATATTCATAATACAAAAGAATTGCATGAATGTAAATGAGAATAGAGAAATTCCATAGGAAATTTTGGCATGGAAACAGGTGTACATGGGTGGAATTAATGAGAGAAAAATAAGTCTATCATTATTCAAACATATGGATGGAAGTCTGGGGGTCGAGAAAAATAATACCCCAAAATTTTTAATTGAAAAAAATGGTATAACTACATAATAAAATTTGGACAAGAAAAAAGAAAAGAAGAAATCCCATACTTAGAAGTGTGATCCCAAAATATTTGTAGAGGCTTGATAGAGGATTATTAGGAGCTTGGGGCTCCTTGGGAGGATTCTAGAGGGTGGAGGGAAGAGGTTGGACGAGCTACAAAGGCATTTAGGGGGAGAAAGTTGTAGATTTGGTGGGTTTATATTGGAAAAGATAGGTAATTCTTTATTATTTATGTTTTGGCCACCACACATTAAACTAATCAAAACCCAAAACAAACTGTGGGATTCTCCTATGGTTTTTCCCAAATGGGAGTGAAAAAAATTATTTTATAATTTCAATGACCAAAAATATTAAAATATTAGGCTCACTTATGTAGAGGTCATTCACACTCTCAAGGAAACCATTTCAAAATTTAAAATGTTATATAAGCCTTGGAGGGTACACTAAGGAACCATAAAAATGACCAAAAAAATATAAAATCACATTCTTTTTAAAAAAAAAATATTTTCCATAAATCCTTTACATAGTATTCTATTACATCATTATTGGGTCATTATGATGTCATAAAACACATTATATATTTAACCAGTATTCAACTTTTACCCAAATATTTGAATGTCTTTGAAAATTATGAAAAATAAAACATTGGATAATTTCAACAACTTGATTCCAAAAAAATAATCATTTTATCCAAATAATTTTCTATATATGTGAATTTTTTATTTCCATATAAAAAACAGACATCTATCGAAAATTCATGGGTTTTGACAAAAATTTCTTTCAAACCTTATTGAATATTACAATTTTATTCATAAAAAATTATCTGATAATTTATATTTAATAAAAATTAATTTAGTAATAATATTATATTAAAATATTATTTAATTCAAAATTCCATTTATTCATCAAAATAGATATCTTAGTTGAATATTTACTAAAAATACTATTTGTGATTTTTTTAAAAATATTTACAAAGTGAAAATAATATCATGAATGTGTATTCTTTATTCTATAAAAAATAATGCACATAATCAAAGTGCTATGGTATTTCACATAACCCCTTATAACACACACATAAGACCTAAGGGTAAGGTGTTTAATGGTGCAGACTCATGGGAAGGCTCAGATAACATCGCTCACATGGTAATCTCTATTAACCTACACTTATCCCGTAGGCAGTTCCCTTCAAGATTAATTTGTTAAAGCACATTTTGTGATTGGTCTAGAGCAAAGACCAGTGATGCTACCTCCTTTCTAAGCTCTGAAAAATGGCCTTCGTATGGAGCAATTCTTCTGGATGATTCCCTTGCTTCCTTTTTCTGGGTAAATTGGATTCGTTAAATCTCTATATTTATACTAATCATGTGGTCACTATTCAATGACTATATTAGCAATGATAAAAATTAATAAGGATATTTTAAAATCGAAAAATATAAAACCAAGGAAGTGTAAATGTTGGATAACCATTTTACATAATAAGAAATTTAATTAGATCAAGAGGACATTTCATAAATAAAATTTTTGTTCGTTATAGTGTATATCATGGGGTCTTCCATCCTTTTCCCCATCAAGCTTTTGGATGCACTTTCAAAATGTATCTCCTAAGTTTGGGATTCTTTTTGAATAGAGAACACATCTATATTGAGTAGTTTAGCGTCTAAGGGAGTTATATCTTTCTAAGGGTGTTCTTCTTGGAAATCATCTAATTCCTGACCCTTGATGAATTACTAAGGTATCATCTATATATTGAACTACTACAGGATGACTGCTCATAATGATAGGGGTCTAGTCAACATTGGGAAGCTAAGAATGTACTTAATCGAGTTTCTACGAGAGACCAAATGGACCTCGTAGTGCTGCAGAAAGGGCTATAGATTCTAGACAATTGATATTGGGTATAGATATATCTTCTCGGTATTCAAATAGAGAGTCTCATTATCAATCAGGGTTCAGATGATATAATAGAGACAACTCTCACTGCTGGGGTAATACTTTTGTACGAGGAAGGCACATAGGGATCACTCCAAGGCATTCACATATAGAATTAGTGGTCTTCCTTCGATGGGTAGCATTAACACAAGAGGACTCAAGAGATATTTATTGACGTTGTCAATGCGTCTAGAAAAGCATCATTCCATTGATATTAAACCCCCTTTTTAATCAACCAAGTGAAGAGAAAACATTTTCCTATAAGGTTGGATATGAAATGATAAATATAGGCTAGATGTACTTGATTTCCTCTCAACTATGAGGTTTCAAGGAGAAGACATTCCAAGGATATCCTTCACCTTCTTACAATCGACTTCACTACCAAGATAATGTAAAAAAAGGATAAGGAATTTACCTAATGCATCACCAAAATCACCTTTTAAGGGGTTCATTTTTAGATTGTGTAATTGTGGTTTATTGAAGTCGGTTTAAATATCTTCGAAGTGGTATGATCATTTTCATTATTTAACCACCAGATCATCAACAAATAATTTAGTGAACTTTTCGAGGAAGGTCATCAAGATGTAATTCATGGAGTATTGATATGGGGTTCCAGCATTATTCAAACTGAAGGGCATTCACTTCTAAAAAATACTCCCTAGGGGACCCTAATGGTGGTGGAATCTTCATCTAATAGGGAAATTTAAAATTAGTTGTATCCTGAATAGATGTCCCTAAATAAGAGAGCATGATATACTATAGTTTCATCAATTATCAATTCTCTAATTGGCACCAAGAATTCATCTTTCAGGAAGTACAAATTGAGATGATTAAAATCGATGGATAATCTGATTTTCCAATTCATATTTTTTTAGGGACAATATTATCCAACCATTTGGGTTATTGGACCTTGCGAAAGAATTTTGATATTATGAAATTGTCGACTTCAACGTCTATTTTGCAGCATGTGTCTGGTGCATCCTTATGGTGAATTTCTTATAGCCGCGATGATCTTCCGGTTGTCCGAAGTGGTGAGTGGCCACTTCGGGATTGAGTCTTTAAATTTTTGTGCAGTCCAAGAGAAAAATATTGATTATTCCTTAGGAAGGTGCTATAAACCTCTTATTCTTCAGGAAGAAGACTACACTTATTAGAGTGGGTTGCAAGACTTTTTTAGTACTGATGCTTATTTCTCTAAGTTCATCAGTGGTGGTTGAGACACCCTACTCAAATAAAGTAGAGTCATTCCAAAGGTATTCACTACCACAAAACTGGGCAAGGCATGCGCCTGCCTTTATCAGCGCTAACGGAAATGCGCTGACAAAGGGGCGGGCCTTTATCAGCGCTAAAAAAAGCACTGATAAAGGCATACCCATTATCAGCGCTTATTTTAGCTTTGATAAAGGGATTCTTTATCAGCAATTTAAATATCCCTTTATCAGCGCTTTTCTTAGCGCTGATAATTTTTATTGTATATATTTATTAAATGTACACTTAAAATTAAATTATATTTATAAAATAAATATATATTTTATTATATTTTCAATGATATATATATAAATGTACCTTTTAAGAAAATTTATAAGTATAAATAGAGATATATATATTTAGAGTTAAATAAATATATAATAATATAAAGAAATTCTTAAATTGATACATTTATCCGCGCTACAAAAGCGCTGATAAAGTCCGGCCTTTATCAGCGCTAAAAAAGTGCTGATAAAGGTGGTGTTTATCAGCGCTTTTCATTTTAGCACTAATAAATACACCCTTTATCTGCGCTTTTTACTAGTGCTGATAAAGGCTCACACGAGATTGATAAAAACCACCGGGTCCTCTTCCTCCTCCCCGCACCCTATCAAGCTCTCGCGGAAGCCCTCCTATGCGCCGCTGCCGCTGCCTCCTACTCCACCTACGTCGCGGCGACCGGATCCTCCTTCTCCTCCTCCTTCTCCTCCTCCTCCGGCCGCTGCCTCCTCCTCCTCCGGCCGTTGCCTCCTCCTCCTCCTCTACGCCTGCTCCTCCTCCTCCTCCTCCTCCATCGCGGCTTCGTCCTCCTCCTCCTCCATCGGCGCCTCCTCCTCCTCCTCCTCCACCAACTCCACTGCCTCCTCTCCACCGCGGGTCCTCCACCACATCCTCCTCCTCCTCCTCCTCCTCCTCCTCCTCCTCCTCCGCTGCCTCCGCTGCCTCTGCCCTGCCTCTGCCCTGCCTCCGCCCTACCTCCACCCCGCCTTTGCGCTGCCTCCGCTGCCTTTGATGCCTCCGCTGTCAACGCCTCCTTCTCTTCTGCCCCTGGGTCCTCCACCTTAAGGTGATTGAAATTGAATTTTCATGAATTAATTATGTTTTCATTGTGGTGACCCCTTGAATCCTATCCCAAATTATGAATATTTGATATCCATTATCTTTTTCCTCCTAACATTTCGATAGAATCCATTGTATGAATACTTGGATGTTATAAGATTTGTTTGGATGTGAACAATTTACAATTGGTGTGGATGTAGGTTGGATGATGACAACCTTGGTAAACCCCAATGTTGACTCAAAAAAATTAAGGTAGGAAGTTCCTTACCCCTTGGTTTGTCATTTACACATGTTACCGTGAGGAGTATTTATAATGGAATATAATTACACCATTATTTATTATGATTGCATGTTGGTGTGTGTATAACGGGATACCTATATTGATTTTTGGATTTTATGAGTGTTGTTATTGTGGGTAATTGTTATGTTTGGATTGTGATCACATGATGTTATGTGTTATATTATATACCCATGATAATATGACATTACAACTTGAAAGATTCACCTCGTATGTGTGTTAGCATGCATGGTGTTTATATGTTGTACATAAAAGAAGTGGACCATCATGAAATTAATATTCCTTAGTAGGGTACTACACTTTATATGTGTTGATGAAGACAGAGAACCTAAGAATAGGGTGGAGGTACAACATATCCACGGTGTCGTGTCTTGGGTGTGCTTGAGGGTCCTAGTATTTTCTAGGTCCCATTAACTATGAGATGCATAATTTTTTTCAATAACCACATGGATCTATCTCATACATAGAAACAGGTTAAGAAGGTCACTAATTTCCTGGCTACTTAGGCCTCTCTAGGTAACCTGTGTACCATATTTAACATTATAGGATCCCTCCGCCCAAGCTTGTTAGTTTAGATAAAGAATATTCACTTGGGATAAACTAATTTATACCTCCTTTGACTATTTTTATCCTTGTCCCCTTCTTGAAATAAAATATATCAACATTGGATATGATGAAATAAAGTTCATGACTGAGTTATTTAAGCTATAACCTAGGGTTTGTTGTGCCCCCCCCCTCCACTACTCCCTCTTCTCCCCACCTCATCCATGCCTTACCTCCCCCCTCATCTCCCTCTCCTTTAACTAAACCTCCTCCCCTTCCTCCACCCATACTCACTTCCCTCCTAGCACCATGATTTGAACTAAGGGTAGGTGCCTTCCCCCATCCAAACACATAGCTTATGGATCGTGTCCTATTGCATCTAAGCACTAGACCCAAACTCTAACTCCACCATATCTTTCTCCCTCTTCTTTTCCACCACCATTGGACGATTCCATCTCGTTGGGTTTTGATTTTCCTTTTGCATCCCACCACTCACAAGATGTGGTTCCACCTACCAATGTCCATCCCTATTTTCACTTTGAGGAAATGCAACACTATATGTGCTTGGAACATTTTCAATCCAAGTCAATTTTCACCAACAAATCCATGGATTTGGTCATAGTACACAAGGTCCTCATCGACGTGGATGTTATGGTAGCCCTTCGCATCAATGAAACACTCCCAAATTATTGATGTTCCTGAGGAGACGTTTTAGGAGCTCTTTTTAGAGTTCCTTACAACTTTCAAGATATAATTAATCTATATCACCTTCAAACTAGGTGGTAGGGATTGGGATTTGACACTAGGTGAGTTCAAAGTTATCTTGGGGTTTATTCTTCTGACATTGCTACATCCACTACCTATGTTGCTTTGTGTCTTGATATGAACAAGACAAATACACTAAAGATTTGGGTGTTTATCACTCATGATCCCACGAGCATCCATGATCCTCCCTCATCCAAGAGCACCCAGATGAAGGGTTAATATCTTAGGATTAGACATTGTGCCTTATCTCATGCCTGGATAGCATGGGGAGACTCCCATATAACCATCACATAGATTAAAGTGGCCATTATGGCCACTTCCATGGGTGCCCTTGTGAAAAAAATATATTTCTTTATACTTATGAATTTGGTCCCATGTGTTTCAATCAAATTTCTACACTTTTACTTTTTATGCACATGTTAGGAAACCTATTGGCCTTACGCGTGAGGTATTTCCTTGTACGAACACCCTATAGAGACCACCCTATGAGATTGATCCACAAGTTTCACTGATTATCCTACTTACTCACAAAAGGTATGGTTAGCCCATGTCAAGAGTGGTGAACCCCAATAACACACTATAAAAAACTCCCAAGAACCACCCCTCATCTGGGGTGATCGAAGAGAGGAAGAGATTGTATGAATCCCAAGAACCACCAAAGATTTTATATTAATGAGTACGCCCCTACCATTTTTGAAGTATCTTGTTTTTTATTTAAATTATACTCATATTCCTTCTCCCCTAACCTATATACACATCCTATGGATTTCAAATTGGATGAATATAAATAAATAATGGATGAATGACAATCTGTTGACAAAAGAGTATGAAGAATGTGTGAAAGAGTTTATCAAGTTCGCAAAAGATCATGTATGTGACTCTTCTCAAATCCTTTTTCTGTGTTTACACTGTTGTTATTCAAAAAAAATTAGTCCAGATGAGTTGGAAGAACACTTGATCTATCACGGAATAGATCAGAGTTATACATGTTGGAATAAACACAGGTAAACAACGAATGTAGGTAGCGACTGGGGTGACACTGCATTTTTTGGATCAACTGATATGATTACAAACATGAAAAATGAAGATGACCATAAGGAGGATGTGATTACAGATATGAATGATGATGAATATAGTATTGAGGAAATGACAAGGACCTTCTAAGATGAACTTTGTGATTGCCCAAAATTGTTTGAGAAGTTAAAAAGTTGTGCAAAGACGCCATTGTATACTGGTTGCACTAAATATACTGCATTGTCAGCCGCACAGAAGCTGTATAATTTGAAAGCAGACAACAGGTGGAGTGAAGACAGTTTTACGAAACTACTTGCCCTCATGAATGGCATGCCCCCAGAAGACAATGTGCTCCCGATCTGAACATACGATGCCAAACGAATGCTACGCACTATGGGTATGATGTAACGACCCGAAATTTTGAATAAATCTTTTTTCCTAATTTTGTGTGTTATTTTTTTTATACTCAACAAAAAATTTTCATTTGATAACATTATTATAATTAAAATGAGATTGTTGGGTTATTGACTGTTATATGACCATTGGTCAATATGACCGCTGGAAACTAAACGTTTTGATTATTGTCTCCAAATAAAAGTAATCTTGGTTAATTAATATAGAAAGAAGATTCGATGGCCTCACCCAGTAGTCTTGGACCAATCGAAGCCCATCTAACAGAACATGGGAAGGAGGTAGCACCACTGGGCTTTTCTCTAGACCAAACCCAAGAAGAACTTCATCGTGTGAAGTTAGAACGGAATCTCCTTCAAGAGAAGTTCAAACTGATCGAAATTACTACTCGTGCGATGTTGGTCGAGCCTCCCTCGGATTCTCTCACCTTAGCACACCTTACACTTAGTTCCTATTCTGGGGTAATAATGGGCTATGTAAGGAGACCGTAACTGCATTGTGTAATCCTTTGTTTTAAATAAAAATTGGGATTTCTTCTTATGATGATGTTTATGACTTTTTAAATGTCCGGATAATTATAGTATGCATATTTTTGGTGAATTTTAGAGAAAGGATATTTTAAAAATGTTTATGTAAACCTTAAATAATTAAAAATGTGTAATGATTTTCAAAAAATGGTCTTCTACAATTATGTTCAGTACGAAATTTAGAGTCTAATAAGATCAACTTAATTTTTGATGAATAGTAAATTATGAATAGTGATTTTATTCTTAGGATTAGTAATGTGACCAAATGGTTTAGTAATCTCACTTAACGAAAGTATTAATATAATCTAGGGACCTTGATTAAGTAATGTGATTCAATAAAATGCTTAAATAACGGTTTCATAAATTATTATTCAAGTATTAGCTTTTTTGGGTGAATAGTGTTTATTAATTAAAAATTAAATTAAAAATATTTAGAAAATTATTTTTATAAAATGGATTTTATTTTTGAACTCAGAGCATCGATATTATGTTAAGGTAAATTTTGGGTTTTTTTCTGAAAAAATGAATTTTCTGTGAATAGTGTATTTATTTAAAAAATAAATTAAAAATATTTAAAAATTTCTTTTTATAAAATGAATTTCATTTTTGAAATCAGAGAATTGATATTTGGTTAAGGTGAAATTTGGGTATTTTTCTGTGAAAGTTGAATTTTCAGTGAATAGTAAAATACAGTTTTAGGGTTTCGGTATGTTTAATGACATCATAACTATGTCATGATGATGTCATGAGATATTTTAAGGTTTGTCTGACCAAAGGTGATGCATTATTGTATTGATGGCCCTATGTGGCCTAACTCCATGGTAATGCCACGGGAGAGCACATGGTTTTGAGAAAAGCACTTATGAGGTGTCCCTTGGCCATTAATGCCTTGTCCCCTCACTTTCCCTATAAATACCAATCCCTCCTCTCATCCATTCGACTCAAAAACCATCCTCAACGAAGTTCGGGTCTCCTTACCTCCCAAAGAGTCCTCCCAAGGTTCCCCCAAGCCCTCAAGGTCCAAACCATTGAGTTTTAAGAGTTACGTTTTATGGTAAGGGATCCGACCTCTCTCTTTCTTTTCAAGAAATCTCTGTTATGTCATTTCTTTTATGCTCCATGTTCTTCTGTTGGAGGATGTTATTATATATTCAACTTATGGACCTTTTTATGTTAATATGATGAGATACCCCCTCTTTCTCTCATTAATTCGTTTTAATAATTTTTATGTGGCACAGTTAGGCTGCCGAATTTTTAAGGAATTCTTCCACCCTCCTCTTTTTCAAAGTTCTACTTTCAGGTCAAGTATTTCAAGTTCTTTTTTATTATGTTGGGGTATGTTCTCTATATCTATCATACTGAACTCTTATGTTCATATGATGAGATAACCTATTTGATCTTATCAATTCATTTTTGGTTGAAGCTTAAGTGACGCCGTTAGGCTGCCGAATTTTTAAGGGATTCATTCACCCTTCTCTTTTCAAAGTTCTACTTTCATGTCAAAACATTCAAGTTCCTTTTTATTATGTTGGGGTACTATCTCTATATCTATCATACCTAACTCTTATTTTCATATGATGAGAGAACCTATTTTATATTTTCAATTCATTTTTGGGTGAAGCATAAGTAACGCCGTTAGGCTGCCGAATTTTAAGGGATTCTTTCACCTTTATCAATTTTTCAAAGTTCCACTTTCATGTCAAATCATTCAAGTTCCTTTTTATTATGATGGGTTATTATCTCTATATCTATCACACTGAACTCTTAATTTCACATTATGAGAGACCCTATTTGATCTCTTCAATTCATTTTGTTGATGTTTAAGTGACGTCGTTTGGCTGCCGAATTTTCAAAAGAGAAATCTTATTTGTGTCTTCCTTTCATGTTCTTCATTTCATATGGTATATCTTTCAAATTTCATTACCATGTTCTTATATCCTTAATATTATATCCCTATAATGTTTTATGGGTCATTTATGATTGTTTGACCCATGTCCCCTCTCTTTTCAATTTTTTCTAAAACCCTGAAACATAGCTGTTATGCTGTAGAATTTCCGTCTCAAAATGTCTCTCTCTTTTTCTAAATTTCTTTTATTTTATTAAGTGAATACTCAAAGCTCCCTATTCTATAGGGGTATTCACATATATACCAAGTTGTTCTATTTTAAATTCTGGGATTTACATACATGAAACCCTCTCTCCCTTTATGTGGGTTTAAAGTGACGTAATGATCATGTCTTTAAATCATTTTATAAAACGTTATGATTATGAAATGAAACCCATTTGTTTTTTTCTATATTGGTTGTTTATGAAATTATTGATGATGATATATGTGGCTCACATTATAACAAAGGAAAATTTACGGGTGCACCCTGATAGCGCTCCAATGCATTGGGTAATGATGTAACCACTAGATATTACAATTTTCACGATATCTTGGTGAATAACCTTGGTAATTTTCAAATGACACCTTGGGGATGGACCTTGGTGATATGTTCCTGATTTTCTATGTTTAATGATGTAGACACATCTTAAAGTTATTAAGAATTTTATTTTTATTATGATATGCCACATGATTTCATTCTCATTCCTTAAAGTTCTTTTTCATGACATAGTTGATGTATATCAAGTTCACATGTTAAATGTTTCTCTTGTTCCCTTACTGGGACTTCTGCTCACCGTTTCTTTTGATGTATGTCCTCAGGTTATGAGATGCAATAATGAAACTGGGATGAACTTAAGAAGAAGCCTTTCAATTGTTTAAGAAAAATGTTTTATATTGTTTTCATGTATTATGTTCCTGGTTTCCCAGACACTAAACCTTAAAGATCCTCAGTTTTGTGTAATGTATTGAATGTTTATGTTATAGAAAGGCGGGTTGTTATAGTTGGTATCAAAGGATGGTTTAGTTATTTGTGGAAATTAGGATATGAAAACTCTAGGAAGAACCCTATAGAAAAGTTTAAATATAGTAAATCTTCCTGGTATTTTGGTGAGTATTGAGTAAGGGGTTGCCAAGCAAATACATCCCCATCTGGATACAAGCAGGTTGAGGTGGCTCTAGAACAGATTTACAGAGGGGTAAAACCCGAAAACATCGCTTTGAGCTAGACTCGAATGGGAACAGGTACACGATAATGGGCCTTGCTGCACTCTTGGTTACGACACTCTCGGGGGATATGCTTTGGTAAATTCATAAGCTTAGTATGAACCATTATTAAAGGAACAATGATAAAATAAAATAAAGATTCACATAAGGATATATGATCATGGATAACCTAGTTTGAAACCTAGGGGATCACAAGTTAAGGTATACTTTTCTTCTACATGTTATCCTTATATGATTTATGTTCCTTTTTCATGATTATTGGCTAAGTATTTAAGCCCCTAATTATACTTTCTCTCCTTAGTTAATGGTGGGAAATGGAAGAACATGTCCCAACAACCAATGTGATAGAAAATGTGAGGATTGCCGTATTAATATGACAGAGATGATTAGGGTATTAAAAGATGATTGTTATTTTGGAAGACGTACACTATTTTGGGAACCCTATTTGATCAAGGTAAATAAATTACTACGGTATTTTCTTTGAGGAGTAAAGGTTGAATTATATTTTGAAGAATCAACAAATTTAAGGTGAACTTATGGTATTATAGGTTACTTATGGAAATGATTGACCTATCTTGGGAAAATATGTTTAGGTTAGTTACTTTGGTAATAAGATGTTATGAGTGGTTGATGTTGTTTGGAGATGAACGATAAAGGTTATCTTGGAAGACTATGTTATCAAGTCCTTCTTGTATTTGGGTTTCAATCTTAGTTTGGGTTATTTTGAGGAATTTTAAGGACAGTTACTTACGAAATTATCTATGATGAACTCTGGGTAGTACTTTGGAACTTTTAAGATTTAAAAGTAGTTTCCCTTCCTATGGGAATCTTTCTTTTTGAAGATTTTTTTTATCTTACCCTTTCTGTTTTTGGGATAAATGTTTAAAGATGGATAGTTTTTATTTTGTGGAATACCTGATTCTCTAGAAGATTATTCTTTTGTTTTGATGAGACCAAGTAGTTTTGAATGCTCATTATTTTGAGAAAAGATTATTTTTGGTAGAAACATATTAAAGGATGAAACTCTACAAGAAGGTAGGTATATTTCCTTATATTTTTGTTCTATGTTGTAAATGAATTCCTCAAAATTATGAAAAGAAACGTAAAACAAAAATGTTGTTGGTTTACGTTTCCTACTAGGTAATCAAAGACCGTTTACACACATTATAAGTTTGGGATTTTCTTATGGTTAACTTTATCCTAATCATGTTCTCTATCACTCCACGTCAGAACTTGACCCTTTGTTTTCTCCTCCATGTCCATGTTTTCTTACATGGAATCCTAGTGTGGGTTAACTCGGGTGACCTTTGTACTTCCCTTTCTTTCTTTTAAAGTAATAGTATTACTGACTCCTTTTCCGATGTGGGACTTTCAATGAAATTTCAAAAACCAATTTTAAAAATTGTTAGGACGCAATTTCTTAAGGGGGAAGATTGTAATAACCCAAAATTTTGAATAAATATTGCTTCCAAATTTTGTGTGTTATTTTTTTTATACTAAAAAAAAATGTTTCATTTGATAACATGAGTATAATTAAAATGAGACCGTTGGGTTTTTGACTGTTATATGACCATTGGTCAATATGACCGCTGGAAACTAAACGTTTTGATTATTGTCTCTAAATAAAATTAATCTTGGTTAATTAATATAGAAAGAAGATTTGATGGCCTCACCCAGTAGTCTTGGACCAATCGAAGCCCATCTAACAGAACTTGGGAAGGAGGTAGCACCACTGGGCTTTGCTCTAGACCAAACCCAAGCTGAACTTCATCGTGTGAAGTTAGAACAGAATCGCCTTTGTGAGAAGTTCAAACTGATAGAAATTACTACTCGTGCGATGTTGGCTGAGCCTCCCTCAGATTCTCTCACCTTAGTACACCTTACACTTAGGTCCTATGCTACTGTAATAAGGGGCTATGTAAGGAGACCGTAACTGCCTTGTGTAATCCTTTGTTTTAAATAAAAATTGGGATTTCTTCTTATGATGATGTTTATGACTTTTTAAATGTCCGGAAAATTATAGTATGCATATTTTAGGTGAATTTTAGAGAAAGGATATTTAAAAAAATGTTTATGTAAACCTTTAATAATTAAAAATGTGTAATGATTTTCAAAAAATGGACTTCTACAATTATGTTCAGTACGAAATTTAGAGTCTAATAAGATCAACTTAATTTTTTATGAATAGTAAATTATGAATAGTGATTTTATGCTTAGGATTAGTAATGTGACCAAATGGATTATTAATCTCACTTAAAGAAAGTATTAATATAATCTTGGCACCTTGATTATGTAATGTGATTCAATAAAATGGTTAAATAACGGTTTCATAATTTATTATTCAAGTATTAGTTTTTTCGGGTGAATAGTGTTTTTTAATTAAAAATTAAATTAAAATTATTTATAAAATTATTTTTAAAAAATGGATTTTATTTTTGAACTCATAGCATTGATATTATTTTAAGGAAAATTTTGGGTTTTTTCTGAAAAAAATGAATTTTCGGTGAATAGTGTATTTATTTAAAAAAATAAATTAAAATTATTTAGAAAATTATTTTTATAAAATGGATTTCATTTTTGAAATCAGAGCATTGATATTTGGTTAAGGTGAAATTTTGGTATTTTTCTGACCGTTAAATTTTCAGTGAATAGTAAAATACAGTTTTAGGGTTTCGGTATGTTTAATGACATCATAACTGTGTCATGATGATGTCATGAGATATTTTAGAGGTTGGCAGACCAAAGGTGATGAATTATTGTATTTGGGCCCCATGTGGCCTAACTCCATGGTAAAGTCCATGGGAGAGCACATGGTTTTGAGAAAACCACTTGTGAGGTGTCCCTTGGCCATTAATGCCTTGTCCCCCCACTTTCCCTATAAATACCAAGCCCTCCTCTCGTCCATTCGACTCAAAAACCATACTCAACTAATTTCTGGTCTCCTTACCTCCCAAGGAGTCCTCCCAAGGTTCCCCCACGCCCTCATGGTCCAAACCTTTGAGTTTTAAGAGTTAAATTTTAAGGTAAGGGATCCGCCCTCTCTCTTTCTTTTCAAGAAATCTCTGTTATGTAATTTCTTTTATGCTCAATTTTATTTTGTTGGAGGATGTTCTTATATATTCATATTACTGACCTTTTTATGTTAATATGATGAGAGACCCCCTCTTTCTCTCATTAATTCGTTTTAAGAATTTTTAGTGGCGCCGTTAGGCTGTCGAATTTTTAAGGAATTCTTTCACCCACCTCTTTTTCAAAGTTCTACTTTCATGTCAAGTCTTTCATGTTCCTTTTTATTATGTTAGGATATGATCTCTATATCTATCATACTGAACTCTTATGTTCATATTATGAGAGACCCTATTTTATCTTGTCAATTCATTTTTGGTTGAAGCTTAAGTGACACCGTTAGGCTGCCGAATTTTTAAGGGATTCTTTCACCCTTCTCTTTTCAAAGTTCTACTTTCATGTAAAATCATTCAAGTTCCTTTTTATTATTTTTGTGTATGATATCTATATCTATCATACTGAACTCTTATGTTTATATTATGAGAGACCCTATTTGATCTTGTCAATTCATTTTTGGTTGAAGCTTAAGTAACGCCGTTAGGCTGCCGAATTTTAAGGGATTCTTTCACCTTTCTCAATTTTTCAAAGTTCTACTTTCTTGTCAAATATTTCAAGTTCTTTTTTATTATTAAGGGGTATGATCTCTATATATATCATACTAAACTCTTATTTTCACATGATGAGAGACCCTATTTTATCTCTTCAATTCATTTTGTTGATGTTTAAGTGACGTCGTTAGGCTGCCAAATTTTCATAAGAGAAATCTTATTTTTTTCTTCCTTTCATGTTCTTCATTTCATATGGTATATCTTTCAAATTTCCTTACCATGTTCTTATATCCTTCATATTCTGTCCCTATAATGTTTTATGGGTCATTTATGATTGTATGACCCATGTCCCCTCTCTTTTCCATGTTTTCAAAAACCCTGAAACATAGTCGTTATACTGCAGAATTTCTGTCTCAAAATGTCTCTCTCTTTTTCTAAAGTTCATTTATTTTTTTAATTGAATACTCCAAGCTCGCTCTTATATATAGTTATTCACATATATACCAAGTTGTTCTATTTTAAATTCTGGGATTTACATACATGAGACCCGCTCTCCCTTTCCGTGGGTTTAAAGTGACGTAAAGATCATGTCTTTAAAGCAGTTTTTAAAACGTTATGATTATGAAATGAAACCCATTTCTTTTATGACATATGGGTTTTTTATTAAATGATTGATGATGATATATTTGGCTCACATGATAACAAAGTCAAATTTAAGGGTGTACCCGGATAGTGCTCCAATGCATTGGGTAATGATGTAACCACTAGACATTAGAATTTTCACGATATATTGGTGAATAACCTTGGTAATTATCAAATGAAACCTTTGGGATGGACCTTGGTGATATGTTCATGATTGTCTATGTTAAATTATGTTGCCACATCTTAAAGTTATGAAAAATGTTATTTTTATTACGATATGCACATGATTTCTTTCTCATGCCTTAAAGTTCTTTTTCATGACATAGTTGATGTATCTCAAGTTCACATGTTAAATGTTTCTCTTGTTCCCTTACTGGGCCTTCTACTCACCCTTTCTTTTGATGTATGTCCCCAGGTTATGAGATGCAATAATAAACCTAGGATGAACATAAGGAGAATCCTTTCAAGTGTTTAAGAATAATTGTGTATGTTGTTTTCATGTATTATGTTCCTGGTTTCCAAGACACTAACCCATAAAGATCCTCAGTTTTGTGTAATGTAATTAATATTTATGTTATATAAAGGTGGCATGCTATATATGATCTCTGAAAGATTACACACCTACCCGAATGACTGTATACTGTTTTGCAAGGACCAAAAATCACTTAATGAATTCCCAAAGTGTGGTGCTTCTCGATACAAGAAAGATGAATCGAGTCTTACTAAAGTTGTATGGTACTTTCCAATCATTCCAAGGTTTAGACTCCTATATGGAAGTGAGGAGACTGCAGAACAATTAACATAGAATGCAGATAAAAGAATTAAAAATGGGATACTGCGTCACCCGGTGTACTCTCCTTAGTGGAAGAGAATCGATCATCAGTATCCTGAATTTGGAAACGAGTCGAGAACCCTTAGCCTTGCGTTATCTACAGATGGAGTTAATCCTTTTGGTTTTCAAAGCAACAGTCACAGTATATGGCCGGTTATTTGATAAATTATAACTTACCATTGTGGTTATTCATGAAACGAAAATACATCATGTTATCTATGCTTATATTAGGACCAAAACAACCGGGTAATGATATTGATGTTTATTTATCTCCATTGATCGAAGATTTGAAATTATTGTGGGATTCAGGTGTTACATTGTATGATGCTTACAGAAAGGAAGATTTCACTTTGAGAGTCATGTTGTACGGGATGATAAATGACTTCCCTGCTTATGGAATTTTTTTTGGATATAGCATTAAAGGAACTCAAGGCTATCCCGTTTGCGAAGAAGCTACACAATCAATTAGGTTGAAACATTCATCGAAAACCGTGTTTCTAGGACATCGCAGATTTCTACCACAACGACATAAGTACCATTCTTGGACAACATCATTCGATGTAAGTTCAGAAGAACCTACAACACTGTCTCCACTAACAGGAGATCAATTGCTTGAGAAAGTTAAAAATGTGGACACTACTTTTGGTAAACTGGCTTTGAAAAACCTTACGAAAATCAGTTGTAAAAAGAGATCTATTTTTTTAATTAAAATACTGGAATTGTCTGTATATAAGACATTTTCTTGATGTTATGCATGTAGAAAAAAATTTATTTGATAGTGTTATCGGCACGTTGCTAAATACATCTGGAAAAACAAACGATGTAATTAAGGCTAGGTTGGACATGGTTGAGATGGGAATACGAGAAGAGTTGGCACCAATGAAGGGGGAAAACGAACATTTCTTCCTCCTGCTGCTTACACTCTTTCCAAGAAGTAGAGATATCCATTTTGAAACTTCGTGAATGACATAAAGGTTCCACAGGGGTATTCGTCAAATATCAGTAACCTCGTGTCAATGAGAAACATCAAGTTAAAAGGTCTGGAATCACATGACTGTCAGGTTTTAATGAAAAATCTCATTCCAATTGCTTTACATTGAATTTTTCCCAAGAATTTCCTCCATACATTAACGAAACTGTGTTTCTTCTTCAATGCTATATGCGGCAAAGTTATAGTCCCTGTGAAATTACCAGCTATGGAAAAAGAAATTTTCGTCATATTATGTAAATTAGAAATGTTCTTCCAACCTTAATTTTTTGATATGATGGTTCATTTGATGGTCCACTCGGTGAGAGAGATTCCACTATGTGGTCCTATACATTACAGATGGATGTACCCCATTGAACGGTATATGAAGATTTTGAAAGGGTATGTCAAAAATCGAAGTCGGCCAGAGGGTTGTATTGTAGAGCGATATATTGTTGAGGAAGCCGTTGAATTCTGTACAGAATACTTGTCTGTTGTGGAAAGCATTGTCTTACCAAAATATCATCACACTGGGCAGCTTGAGGGTGAAGGAATTTCTGGAAGAAAGGTTGTCACAATCAATATTACAGATCGGGAGCAGGCCCACCTTCATGTTTTTCATAACAGTTTTGACGTTGACCCATATGTTGAAATCCACAAAGAAATTCTTATGTATTTGAATCCATCTAGGGCTGAAAAATGGATATCAGATACACATAATCGATAGTTTATAGGATGGTTTCAAGATCATATTTTTTAAAAGTCAGGTAAAAATACATAGTCAATTTCTGAACGACTTCGATGGCTAGCCGGAGGACCAAGTGTGTATGCATTATCTTACAATGATTATGTAGTTAATGGTTATAAATTTTATACTAATGAATATGATGAAGACAGTAACATGCAGAATAGTGGTGTTAAACTTGTGGCTGATGCGATTCATGTTTTCGGTGCTAAGGATAGAAATCCAATTTATGCGAATATGTCATACTTTGGCATCATCAAACAAATATGGGAGTTTGATTATACAGAATTTCAGGTTCTGATATTTCAATTCATGTGGGTTGATAATTGGAGTGCTGTTAAAATTGATGATTTGGGATTTGTGAATGTTGATTTCAGTAAGGAAGGGGAGAAAGATGAACTGTTTATAATGGCATCACAGGCAGTGTAAGTATTTTATGTTCCAGATCCCACAAACAGAAACTGGTCAATCGTTCTGTTATCGACCAAAATAGCTGAAGGGTCATATGAAAATTCAACAGAAGATGAACCTTTCATTGGGACTTCACAATCATTTCGCAGTGGTCCCAATGTAGACGACGTTTTTTACGTTAGAGGAGACCACAATAAAGGGATATGGATAGTTGATATAGGGGTAAAATCCCTACAACATTTAAAAAAAGAGAGTTCAATAATAAGGTAATTGATTTTTATTGTTATATAGATTGTGTTACATTATGTTATTATCTATTCTCTATTGCTTTTATGTGATCTAAATTAAATGTTAAACCAGTTCTACAGATAATGACTTCTTCACCTGCAGATGCACCCAATCCCGAGACACAACACGTCTCTCAACCTATTGCAGCTGGTCCCACTGCTAAGAGACAATAGGTCTCTCAACCTATTGCAGCTGGTCCCACTGCAGAGGTACAACAGGTCTCTCAACCTGTTGCAGCTGGTCCCAGTACCGATGCTAGCGCTTCGGAGAAACATAATGATGATGCAGAAACTGAGGAAATGGTAGGTGATGAAAGCCCAGCGACACAAAAAAACAGGTGTGCCGTAGTTTAACAGTTTTAGCCAAAATACTTAAGGAAAAATAAAAAGGCATCAAATATGAAGTTGGATGGAATAAACTAGGCCAGCATGTAAACCCCAACAAAGCCATGTTTAGTAGCTACATTGGAATCGTCACTCGACAATGAATACCGATTGATGTAGAGTCATGGCACCATGTTGTCAGCAGGTTGAAAACATTAATGTGGGAAGAGATTATGGTAACATTATGATATCATCTATTTAATTTATAAAATAAAATAAAATACTGAAATATTGACTAACCCATCATCATCTCTTGCAGAGTGCATTTATAGTAGATGTTTCGCAAAAAGAATATGTTTTAAGACTAGAAGGAAGGATTCATAGAGACTTTCTCACCATTTTAACAAAACATCATCTGAAAGATGCCGAAGGGAAAATAAAGCCACACCCGCCTCATCTTTATGCACACTTGATATTCCAAGGAATGTGGGATGTGTTTTGCAACCGTCGTGCGGAATAGAATTTTCAGGTACATTGTGTTTGGTTACACGTTGTGTAATGTTGCTTTTATTCATCACATTGATTGATAGGTTTTTATTTATGAAATAGAAACTGAGTGCTGAAAATAAAGAACGGGTAGCAAAACCAGCGTACCCCTACCATAAAGCAATGCTAGGGTACACTTCAATTGAAAAAAAATTCGTACGTATATTAAAAGTACTGTAATAATTTTATGTGACATAAAACAACACCATAACCATGTTTCTATGTTTATATGTAGATTGTTGAAGCAAAATCTCTTGTCACTTCCATTCCATGCCATGTGCTATGGAAGGAGGCTCGTGTTAATAAAGAGGGGAAACTGATAGATGAAAACACACAAAAAGTGTGGGAAACATGTGTAAGTATGACATAATATAAACTTTTTTTCTTTAAATCACTATTTCATAATGATGATTACTTATTTTTCCATATTTTCTATTTGACATAGTCACAGGAATCAACAACACCCGCACCGGATGCAGACATACTTTCAACGGCCTTGAAACAGCCAGAACAGTATGGCCGTGTCAGAGGTGTGGGTTTTGGGGAGTCACCCCAGGCATATTTTCAGGAAAAAAACAAGGGGGTGAACAAACTAAAGAATTGCATGTAATGAGAGATAGAGTAGCTACCCTTGAAGAACTATTCCAAACTCAGGGAGAGATGCTAAAGAGTTTGATGGAGGAGAGGCGAAGAGAACAAACAACTCAAGAATAACACGTACGAGAAGATCCACCCTCACCAACTTTGAGGCAAGTCATTCCCCTCAGAGACCTGACTTAACTGAGGTAATCAATGTTCTAATATTTTTTTCTATGAAATATGAATCACAAGACACTGATACCTTTAATGTAATGATATTCTAGAGGGTGAAAATGACTATGATTTTAATTTGTCAACTCCCACCCATCGCCTTGTAGCGAGGGCTACGGTGTTCAATATGCAGAATGACACGCTACACTCTAGACCACTTCCCACCGATCATGTCAGAGTGTTGATTAATGTATCTCAAGAGCCGAGTGCTGAGCTACCCGTGCCAAATGATGATGATGACATTCATACGATGGACAAAGCTATTGTAATATCTGTTGCATGGCCTTCGAATCATGTAAAAAAACATGTCGGCCAGGAGGTATTCATTTCAAATTCATTTTTCAAGAAGAACCTTTAACATTAAATTAGAAAATGGCTGAACCGATGAATGTTATTACAGAAGGACAAAATGTAGGAGCTAAAATGAAAGAGCGGATCCAACATTGGATCAACCAACCAATCAAAACGATCTACTGAGAGAGCATTCACCCCGTCCATTCTATATCCACATTTAATATCATTGCAAGATCATGTGGATACGAAAATGAAATATGGAAAGAGTCATTCAATTGTTTGTGAAAAAGATATGTACAGCGAGGAAACATTAGATTTCATTAGTGCAGATGTTGTTTCTGAGATCATCATATACGACTGGCTAGGCACCTCAGTTATAAATGTATACATGAGGTATGTTTTCAGGATTTGATTTTATAGAAGCTGATATACATTGATAATTATGGATAAATACATATCATATTTTTCACAGGCGTATATATGAAAAACAATTGCAGGGATTTTCCCATGAATACAAATTTGTACTCATTAGTCCTCACACCATTTCTACACAACGAGAAGAAATAGATTCTGATTTTCATGCTGAATTAATGTCAAATTTGCTTAGAAAATTTCCAAGCATAATTACGACTGACAGACTCTTTCTAATACCAACGTTGCAGGGGTAAAACTATACATTTTAATCATATCAATTATATTTTCATTTCTATCAGTACTTATTTCTTTTTGTGTTTTTAGGGAATATTGGATGCTCATTGCAGTCAATTTGGATACTCCAAAGATTTATTTTCTGGATTCACTACATGGATATCCAACTAACCGACCACACATGATGGCGATTTTCAATTTGTAATACACTAGATCCAACATTTTAGAACTAAATATCTAGTTATATAATTTATATTATCTTTTAATGAGGATTTTGTTATGATAGGGCGGTGTATGAATATCGTCTAAAGGCTGGAATGAATCTAGGGCATAAAGACGACAATGCCCTCAAGATCTACAAACTGAGAACTATATGGGTATATATAATTATATTTCACTATCTATATACACATCAAAACAAATTACTTATTTTTCTCGATGTTTCTGCAGTGTCCGAAACAAACAAATGATAAGGACTGTGGTTATTATGTTTGTAAATTTATGAAAGAGATCATATTTCATGAAAAAACTAGCATCCCTGAAGAGGTATTTTTGAAAATAATTACTACTTCATTTAAAATAATTATTAATCCTTTATGTATTTATATTTTTTCAGTACTACTATGACTGTCACAAAAACTACTATTCAGAAGATGATATATATGTGTTTAGAAACGAATGGGCAGCGTACCTGATGGAAGAATGTAAAAAAATAGGACAATGAAGGTGAATTACTAATACTTATGTTATCTTTATATGGTCATGGATATCTCCCTTTACACTTATTAAGCATCTATGATCTCCCTTTCTTATGTTTCATATCCTTAGATTAGTGAATTCCTACTACACAGTTAGAAATTGACATAAATTTAGAAAACAACATAAGTGACATATGGAAAACTGAGCAAACACGTTCAGATTTTTTTGATACTTTAGGAAAATGATACATGAATAATTTTTGACGTGTAAGAATCAACCGCACCTCAAACCGACGCACGGTGTGACCGTTATGGGTAAAATTTTCTGATATCAGTTTCAAATTGAGATAATCTTTAGAAAACAACACTAATGACATAAGTAATACCAAGCAAACACATTCGGGTAGTTTTAATACTTTAGGAAAATGATCCACGAGTCATTTGTGATGTGTAGGATTCGATATCACCTCAATTTGATACACGGTGTGACTGGTATGGCTAAAAGTGTCTGATATCAGTTTCAAATTGAGATAAACTTTGGAAAACAACCCTACTGACATACGGAATACCGAGAAAATGCATTTGGATTGTTTTGATACTTTAGGAAAATGATCCATGAATCATTTGTGACGTTTACGAATCAATCGCACTTCAATCCGACGCACGGTGTGACCGGTATGGCTAAAAGTCTCTGATATCAATTTCAAATTCAGATAAACTTTAGAAAACAACAATAATGACATACAGAATACCGAGAAAATGCATTTGTATTATTTTGATACTTTAGGACAACGATCTATGAGTTATTTTTTATGTGTAAGAATCAACCTCACCTCAATCTGATGAACGGTGTGACCGGTATGGCTAAAAGTGTCTGATATCAGTTTGAAAATGACATAAACATTAGAAAACAACACTACTGACATACGGAATACCCAGCAAACGCATTCGGATTGTTTTGATACTTTAGGAAAATGATCCACGAGTCATTTGTGACGTGTACGAATTGAACGCACCTCAATATGATGCACGGTGTGACCGGTATGGCTAAAAGTGTCTGATATCAGTATCAAATTAAGATAAACATTGGAAAACAACACTACTGACATACGAAATATTGAGCAAATGCATTCAGATTATTATGATAATTTAAGACAACGATCCATGAATCATTTTTGAGGTGTACAAATCAACTTCACCTCAATCCGACGCACGGTGTGACCGGTATGACTAAAAGTGTCTGATATCAGTTTCAAATTGAGATAAACATTAGAAAACAACACTGATGACATAGGGAATACCGAGAAAATGCATTCTGATTGTTTTGATACTTTATTAAAATGATCCACGAGTCATTTGTGGCGTGTACGAATCGACCGGACCTCAATCCGACGTACGGTGTGACAGGTATGGCTAAAAGTTTCTGATATCAGTTTCAAATTGAGATAAACTTTGGAAGAAAACACTACTGACTTACGGAATACCTATAAAACGCATTAGGATTATTTCTAAACTTTAGGAAAACGATCCATGAGTCATTTTTGACGTGTATGAATTGACCGCACCTAAATCCAACGCACGGTGTGATCGGTATGGCTAAAAGTGTCTGATATCATTTTGAAAATGACATAAACATTAGAAAGCAACACTACTGACATAAGGAATAGTGAGAAAATCCATTCGGATTGTTTTTATACTTTAGTAAAACGATCAATGAGTAATTTGTGACGTCTACGAATCGACCGCACCTCAATCCGACGCATAGAGTGACCAGTATGGCTAAAAGTGTCTGATATCATTTTCAAATTGAGATAAACTTTGGAAAACAACACTACTGACATACAGAATACTGAGAAAACATGTTCATATTGTTTTTATACTTTATGACAACGATCCATGATTAATTTTTGATGTGTAAGAATCGACCGCACCTCAATCTGACGCACGGTGTGATCGGTATTTCTAAAAGTGTCTGATATCAGTTTGAAAATGACATAAACTTTAGAAAACAACACTACTAACATACGGAATACCGATAAAATGTGTTCGGATTATTTTTAAACTTTAGTAAAACGATACTTGTGTCATTTGTGACACGTACGAATCAACTGCACCTAAATCCGACACACGGTGTGACCGGTATGGCTAAAAGTGTCTTATATCAGTTTGAAAATGACATAAAATTTACAAAACAACACTACTAACATACGGAATACCAAGAAAATGCATTCGGGTTGTTTTGACACTTTAGGAAAACGATCTAAAAGTCATTTTTAACGTTTACGAATCGACCGCACCTCAATCTGATGCACGGTGTGACCGGTATGGCTGAAAGTGTCTAATATCAGTATCAAATTGAGATAAACTTTGGAAAAAAACACTACTGACATATGGAATACCAAGTAAACACGTTATGATTGTTTTGATAATTTAGGAAAATGATCAATGAGTCATTTATGACATGTATGAATCGACCATACCTCAATTTGATGCACGGTGTGACCGGTATGGCTAAAAGTGTCTGATATCTTTTTGAAAATGACATAAACTTTAGAAAACAACACTACTGACATACCGAATCCTGAGAAAACATGTTCGGATTGTTTTTATACTTTAGGACAATGATCCATGAATAATTGTTTATGTGTACGAAATGACCACACCTCAATCCGACGCACGGTGTGACCGGTATGGCTAAAAGTGTCTGATATCAGTTTCAAATTGAGATAAACTTTACAAAACAACACTAATGACATACGGAATACGGAGAAAACGTGTTCGGATTGTTTTGATACTTTAGGAAAATGATCCATGAGTCATTTGTGACGTGTACGAATCGACCGCACCACAATTTGATGTACGGTGTGACCGGTATGGAAAAAAGTGTTTGATATCAGTTTCAAATTGAGATAAACTTTGGAAAATAACACTACGGACATACGAAATACTGAGAAAATGCAATAGGATTGTTTTGATAGTTTAGTAAAACAATCCATGAATCATTTTTCATGTGTACGAATTGACCACACCTCAATCAGACACACGGTGTGACTGGTATGTCTAAAAGTATGTGATATCAGTTTCAAATTGAGATAAACTTTAGAAAACAACACTAATGACATACGAAATACCGAGAAAAAACGTTTGGATTATTTTTATACTTTAGGAAAACTATCCATGAGTCATTTGTGAAGTGTAAAATTAGACCGCACCTCAATCTGACACACAGTGTGACCGGTATGGCTAAAAGTGTCTGATATCAGTTTCAAATTGAGATAAACATTGGAAAACAACACTACAGACATATGGAATACCAAGAAATCGTGTTAGGACTGTTTTGATACATTAGGAAAACGATCCGTGAATCATTTTTGACGTGTACTAATCGACCGAACCTCAATCTGACACACAGTGTGACCGGTATGGCTAAAAGTATCTGATATCAGTTTCAAATTGAGATAAAATTAAGAAAACAGCACTAATGACATACGGAATACTGAGAAAACGCATTCTGATTGTTTTGATACTTTAGTAAAATGATCCATGAGTCATTTTTGAAGTGTACGAATCGACTGCACCTCAATCTGATGCATGGTGTGACCGGTATGGCTAAAAGTGTCTGATATGAGTTTCAAATTGAGATAAACTTTGGAAAAAAACACTACTGACATATGGAATTCCAAGAAAATGAATTCAGATTGTTTTGATACTTTAGTAAAACGATCCACGAGTCATTTTTGATGTTTATTAATCAACCACACCTGAATCCGACGCACGGTGTGACCAGTATGGCTAAAAGTGTCTGATATCAGTTTCAAATTGAGATAAACTTTGGAAAACAACACTAATGACATACGGAATACCCAGAAACTGCATTTGGATTGTTTTTATACTTTAGGACAATGATCCATGAGTCATTTGTGACGTGTAAGAATCAACCACACCTCAATCTAACACACGGTGTGACCGGTGTGGCTAAAAGTGTCTGATATCAGTTTGAAAATGACATAAACTTTAGAAAACAACACTACTTACATATGTAATACTGAGAAAAAGCGTTCGGATTGTTTTGATACTTTAGGAAATGGATCGATGAATCATTTTTGATGTGTACAAATCAACCTCACGTCAATCCAATGCACGGTGTGACCGGTATGTCTAATAGTGTCTGATATCAGTTTCAAATTGAGATAAACTTTAGAAAACAACACTAATGACATTCAGAATACCGATCAAGCACGTTCGGATTGTTTTGATACATTAGGACAACGATCCATGAGTCATTTGTGACGTGTATGAATTGACCTCACCTCAATCCGATGCACGGTGTGACCGGTATGGCTAAAGGTTTCTGATATCAGTTTGAAAAAGACATAAACTTTAGAAAACAACACTACTAACATACGGAATACCAAGAAAACACATTCAGATTGTTTTGAAACTTTATGAAAACGATCCATGAGTCATTTTTTATGTGTACGAATCGACCGCACCTCTATCCGAGGCACAGTGTGACCGGTAAAACTTTTTATTAGATAAAGAATCAGTATTTATTAATTGAGATAAATCAATCAAAAACATTTTGATTTTACAATATTCCCTTTCATTGTTATGAGAATGAAAACATTTGAGGTCAAAATTTCATATTTTTGTTTCACATTTCCATATTAATTTATTCTTTTATATTAATTTTTTAATTTATTTCATTATTTCATTACTAACATAATATTTGTTTTCTTATATCGGTGAATTTTTTTCCTTGAGTTCGGATGCTTTGTTCGGCAACAAATACCGTCGAGAGCGGATCACGGATATCAAAGGATGAAACATGAATGTTTATAACTATTATTGAATAATTGTAACTGTAACCATGTACAAAAATGCTTGAAATGTATATAGCAATGTGTTTTTTTATATTCATGATGTTAATTAAATGTATATATCGTTGTCGGTCAAAATATTTTGTCCAGGTGCTATGGTGTGTAGGTGTGCATGTGCTACGTTGTGCAGGTATTCTGGTGTGCAGGTGTGCAGGTTCTATTTTGTAGGTGCAGGTGATGGTGCCTTTATCCGCGCTTTTTTGAGCGCTGCTAAAGGACACCTTTAACAGTGCTAGAGGAGCACTGATAAAGGGGGTCCTTTACCAGCGCTCCGACAAGCGCCGATATAGGAGACCTTTATCAGCGCTAAAAAAAGTGCTGATAAAGGACACCCTTTATCAGTGCTTTTTTTAGCACTCATAAAGGTCTCCTATATCAGCGCTTCTCGGAGCGTAGATAAAGGGGACCCCCCCCCCCCTTATCTACACCGGCATTAACAGCTCTTTTCTAGCACTGTTAATGCCAGTTTTTAGCACTGATATTGGGACAAGTTGTAGTAGTGATTATTATACTTATTATTCACCATCTTAATTATCATATACTTCTTCTAATAGAGAATAAATTCTTGAGATGGTCTCTCCAGAGTTGAGTGAAGAGTCACAATTTCTACATTTGGAGGCTTAGGTGACTATATCTGATCCGACCGACATCGAGGAATCTTATGGAGATGGATTGAAGGAATGAAAAATTTATCATTTCTCTTATATTTTAGTGGGTGGGGAATGGATCATCTAGAGCCTTGTAGGTGGATTAAGGGACCTTTCATTTGAGTATTTTCCATTTTTTTCGGGGAAATCTGAACTTTAAACATTGTGAGGCTTGACAGCCACAACTGGAGTCATGTGCTCTATTTAACATGCATCTAAATTTGGACTCATTAATTCCACTTGATTGATGGAAAATATGTAATCTTTATTGAGATTCTTAATGGGGTTGTTAGAGACCATTTCCAAACTGTTTCTATTAGTGATCCAATAAATCCCATGGACTGAGGTTAGATTCCCTTCCTACTCATAGAATCTTGTATCGATATAATACGACACACAAGATTGGAATGGGCCTTATCAACATGAAAAATTACACAGATTTCATTGGCTCAATATTTTATTCCATGATCTTATAATGATGGAATTACTACAGGCGGATGCAATCAGGGCCTTCCTATCATGATGTTGGAGGTTCTGTTTTTTCAGAACACAAGAAATTCTTAGTCAGACACGAGGTCACAAAATGATGTTTTCATATTGATTTTTTCCAATGGATTATTTTCACTTTTATCACATACCAATAGGGTTGTGGTGAAGGGAGTCAAGCTATCCTCATTGCATCCCAGTCGAGGAAGTGTTTGAAGTGGAGTAAGATTAACTCTAGAGCCATTGTTTGCGAAGACCTTTTAGATACCGATATCATTTATCTTACTAGTCAAAAATATGGATTTGATATGTCCTTTAATAATGGAATCTTTATATCAATATGTAAAGTAGATAATGGAATTTTAATTATACTAGATCGGTCTCCCTCAAATAGACTTCAGCAGTAGTTATTTCAGCTTCAAATTCTTGGGGGTTTAACAAAGCATTTCTAAGCACTTCTATGAGATCTTTTGAAAAATTCAGGGAATCCAAGAGTGAAAAATTTGCTGGTAATGAATCCAATTATTTCAAAATGTCGTATTTTTTTATCTAAAATTCAGAACATCCAGACCTCTAGATTCCCTTTCAAAAGTACCTTAGTGTATTGAGAATTGGATGAAGATAGGCTGGTTCTTAGGAAATGAGCTGGTTGTACTTTTGTAATTTGTGAATTTGGCCATTCAGTTTATCCTATATGTTGTGGGAAATTAGATATTAGTTATTATTCTGATATAAATTCATGTATGATTGGGCCATAGAGTTTTCTAATATGGGGTAGGGGAATTTTCTGATTCTTTTTGGGCTCATAGAAGGGCCCTTCTGTAGGTTTTTAAAACATTGATGGTTTGAGAAAGAGTGCACCTAGGAATTGTGTTTCTTCCATGACTACATCTTCCCGGGTAACCTTGGATTCTATGGCCTCTTCCTTTGGTTTCCGGATTGTGTTTAAGGAAATCATGATCATATTCTTACTCTTCATCAGAGAATGGATCCACTAAGTGAATGAAATTAATGGAGCCAAAGATTAATTCCCCATCTACTGATAATTCCACTCAATTGACTTCTTCCATTGGCGTTATTTGGTTTTGTGGTGCCCATCTCGTCATTTTTGATGGCATAAAATCTGAATTCATCAAACCAACATTGGACTTGGTGCATTTTCCTCTTCTTTCACTCGGTCCAACTACTTCATGGAGGATTGTGGGGACAAGGATTTCAACTGTGTTGCATCACAAGCTTTTATAGGCATAATTGGTTGCTTCAGCTGGGCATAGGGAATTTAATGGGCTCAATTGACTGTCTTCTTAGTCATCCAACTATCAAAATTTTGGTACCTTTGTTAACAACATTTTTTCACTCTCCTCCTTAATCTGGGTTTGTGTTGGAAACATATGCCACTTGGGATGGTGGTGGTGCCAATTTAAATTTCCCAGAATACATCATTATTTCTTTGAGGTCCTTGAAAATGAAACAATCTTAAATGGTGTGTCCTAGTATCTAGTGGAAGGGAAAATAATATGACCATTTCTTGTGACCTACATCATCAGCCCTATTTTTATTTGGTAGATGGAGGAAGTTTCAATTCATTCCAGATACTATTTAGCCACATATTTTGTTATCTCAAATTGAGTAAAATTTATTACTTCCTTGAATTTTTTTCTCTAAGGTATCCATCGCTCATATGATCTAGGTGAAGGGTGTTATTGACATCCATGGGGTCCTGTACAATTTAGTGAATACCTTAATGATGGGGGTAGTTCAAGGGTTGGATTAAGAGTAACATAATCCACTTCAGATCATCCCACTATATTTCTTGGGGATAATGGGGATGGCAGAGACTTGAGATTTTTCTAGTTTAAGGAATCCTATATCCTTTGTAAAATGATAGATAAATCTATAAATCCAATTTTATATTTTATTGGGGTGAGTGGCATTCATAGCTCATCATGGAGTTAATAAATGAACAAAAAAATCATCTCATCTTGGGGAAGCAGCTGGTTTAGAGAGTTGGTCATACCTTTCCATATGGAAATGTAATATGAGACTCTTTCATTCTATTACTATTTATAGTTCATAAATTCTCTCACTATTTTATATTTCAATTTTTAACTAAAATGGAAGAGTAACGACCACCAGAGATCATCCCTTCCTATTTATTGACTGAGATAGAAAAATGTAATACCATAAAAAGGTGGAACTGTGTAGTGTTTGCATGAAGCATTTGATTTTCACTTCTTCTTGTTTATATCGGTTTCCATAATGGGATCAAAATAAGATGCATAATGCATCATATTCTGTTCCGTTTAACCAAATCCATTGAATATTGGGAATATGGGGTCACAAAAATTTGGTGGTGGAAAGTTACTCACCCAGTCTGGGTAAGGTTTTTGTTCTGTTTGTATCTGAGCATGCCGACCTTATATGGATTTCAATGAAATTTCTAATGACTTGTTGGATTTCATGTTCCCTTGATGCATTTCATATCGAACCCGAGTATATGTGTGAACAATAGTGGGAAATTTGGTTGTTCATGTGCTGCTAGTCCCTGGTGAAGATACTCAATCGAGGGAATCCTTTTTATATTTTCTAGAATTTATTCCAATTAAATCCCCTAGGGATGGAAATAATGATATCCTATGAGGATTGAATTCAGGTAGACTGATGGTCCAAGAACATCCTAGTATGACATTTCCATCCTTGCTACATTTTCCAGGATGATCCCATGTGGTAGAGTAACACCATCTAGAAGGGAGTGTTGAATCTCTTCATGGAGAACATATATAGTAGAATGACTTCATCAAACAATCTCGGTGTTAATTAACCTCAACTCTTTTATTTCTTTCTCATGTTAAGTGAATCTCTCTTAAGCGTCTGATACTCATTCTCATTAGTGGAGGGTCGGTCAAGTATGATTTTATTGTTCCTCTAAATATTAAGGATTCAAAAAGGAGGTAGTGATGGATAGACCAAGGGAGTGACCAAATTTATGGAAGCCCCTTGATTCTGGGTCTGTACACCTCCAGGTTTGGTGTGGATCAGATTATGGGAAGAACCATCCCCTACCTATTCATCATCATTTTCATCATTTTTATCATGGTATATAGGATATTTGTATATGATATTTACTAATTAATAATGCATGGGGGGAATCATACCAGGTCCCAAAGATTATGAGGGATTTTTTCATCCTTTATGGGATTTTATCCTTCTATTCTACGATCATATTCATGTTTCTTGAAAAAGGGTAACTCTGACAGAACCCTTATATGAACTTGTTATATTCCTCCCTTTCAAAAGAAATGAATCAAAATCTGATATAGCAAAGGTGACCTCCCTATTCAGTGTCCTTCCTAGGTAGGAAAAGACTAATGCCTACTGGGTGGGCTATTGAGGAAAAAATGCCTTCCGCCCTGTTGGTTGGGGATGCTCTCATTCCTCTATTAATATGCCTCATCATTTTTTTCATTCATATGGTGGAATAATGTGTTAAAAATGCCTCTATCTCTGAAGACTGTGGTTGATATCATACTACAGTTGTTGCTGCTACAATTGTCACTTTATTGATCTTGTGCATTACCATTAGAGGGTGATCCAAATATGACATTGGGTCTATATGTGAATTTTTTTCTTAGGACATGAGAATTACTTTATGATTGGATTCCCTTATGTGAGAATACTTTTGAATGACCTCAATCACCTGGTTTAGGAGTTTTTCAATTGATCTTATTCATTGGTCTTATCACTTTTGAGATTTATATATGTCTAGTTCTTATCATGAATGATTCCTTTCTTGAAAAAGGATTTCATTTGATCATCATCTTGGGATAATTACATTACCAGATGTCATTTTCCAATCGGTTCAGCTGGATGAGAAGTTCGGTAAAGTGCAATGCTCCATGCTATACCCAACCCCATATATGAACACCAAACAATGCGTCGCCCATAAGTTAATAAAAATTTTGTAGTGAGTGGAGGCATACCAAATTGAGATTATTATCCGGCCTCTCATACTGTGAATTTAGTTTAGATATAAGGGTTTATAGATCATTTATATGGAAAAGATCCCCCAATATATTAACATGGTATTCATAACCATTATAGTGTAAATAATATTCTATTAGATGGAGGAGAGTTGTTCAGATATTGAGATGAATGTTATGTACATATTTCTCAAACAAATATCATAGTATGTAAAATTGAGAAGTGTCTATGAGAAAAAAAATTACTGGTATGTTATCCCATGATAATTTTCTTCTCATAAGAAACATATCATTTTTCTCATTGGCCAAATACTCCTCTACTTGTTCTACCCTGATTGAATTCTTCTTGATGTTTTCGTTCCATGCAGGGGGTAGTATGAGTCTCATCGATATATGAATGGTGAGGGGGTGGATTGGATGAAGATAATTTCCCCAAGACATCTTTTGATTGAGAAGGTATGTCTCTTGTCATTTAAATAATATCAAACACGTCTAACACCACCTTTATAAGTTCCTCTAAATACGAGATCTTTCTTATATATAGTTCGGTGAGGGTAGGACCTTCTTTTCAGTGTTAATATTTACTGTAGGAAGGACCTCTGTAACCAATTTAATGTTGGTCAGGACTTCCATTGCGACATAGTGTCCAACTGTAGGGAGAATTTTTTCTGTCCATACCCTAGGAAGGCCCTTTAGGGTGTACCACAGTAAGGGGAGAACCTTCTTTCTTCTGGATGTCACTACATCAAGGGCCTTTGTAGTGACTTCCATCATGGACATGACTACCATCATAGCTATATTTATAGATATGATAATATTATCTATAGTTCGCATCCTTAGGAGGACCTTCATGATGGGTTAAAATGAGGGGAGGACCTTCTCTTTTCTGGACTTCACTGTAGGGAGGCCCCTCGCAGTGACTGCCATCAGGGAGAGGTTTACCATAATAATTTGATGTCCAGCTATAGGGAGAATTTATATAAAATAATCACTATGGAGGACTCTTAGGGTGGAAAGCAGTTATGGTAGGACCCTCTTTCTATTCGATCATCAAGTCTGGGGGAGGGCTACCATGACACTTATCAGGAGATAGGTTCTCGTGAGCAATCATGTCTTTCCCATGAAGTAAGCCTCTATGGGTGCTTTGAGGAGGACCTTCAAAACTACTGGTAATAATATTTCGGGGAGGACCTTCATAATTTCTTTTCCACTCCCATAATTTTTCAATGGGTTGAAAGGATCTTGATCCTTTATTGATAAGTGATTGATTGCATCAAGTACTCCAACTTTTACTAGACTCGGATCATGAATGTGCTCTGAATCTTCCCGTTGCTTTTAGTGTGTTTTATTTTTGGGCACTCTCTTGTGGGTAACAGGGCGGATGCTGTTGGTAATGGCTTCCATATTTGGGTTCCTATTTTATTGGTTCCTGTGATGTCATTGGGATACACCGACAAGAATCTTGAGTACTAATATGAATATGTGCATACCCTGGAGACCCAACAGTGGTGGTCTAGTGTCCCCAAGTTGGAATGAGTGTTTCTTATCGATCCAATCATCCTTTTATTATGGAATATGGATGTTTTCCTCCTAGACTGGATCAAGAGTGCGGTTCTAGACCCTAGAAACTATCTTATTTTGTGGATGAGTCACCCTTATTGGGGAGATGAGCTTGTGGGATCAACTCTTTTCTATTACCATGGATGTGATACCATCATTATAGATCTAGAGGATATGATCATAAATTGATATATAGTCCTCCATTATTTCCAGGATGAGATGTGATACGTCTTTGGATGGAAGAAGGATAAATTCCTATTCTGATGTCAGAGTAGGAATTTGTGCCTACTTTATTCCTACATGATTTACTAGTGGATACTCAAAGTTCTCCTATATCAAGGAAGAAGAATGAGTCTTATCCTAGTTTTTAGTTGGGATATGCTAGTTTTCTCCTCCATTGTTCACCATATTTGACATGTGGGATTCCCATTTTCAAGCGAGAATTTTCATATTCTCATTTTCCAAAGTATTTGTCTCGTGGACCTAATATGCATCCGCTAAAATTTGAATCTCCCTATATTTTATTGCTACTGTATTTTACTGGTTGGATTGATATTCATTGGATGGGGTGTGTGGTTTCCTTTAGTTTGTCGTCCTATTTGGTTCAGAGGTTTCATATGCACTGGTAGGGATTTGCATCAGCCTATAATGTACAACCTTGTTTTCATGGAGATACTGGCGAGTATTAGGGGTAATTTTCTCTTTCTCATAGTTTGTTTCCATCATTCTTCGGTGAGGTTCATAATAGTGAGTGGGGATATTTGTATGCTCATATGATATTTCCATATTTTCGTGGTGGGTGTCATGAGAATGGAGAAAATTGTATGTCTTCCCATAGTATGCCACCATATTTTCATAATGGATATCTTCCTGAAAAACTAGTGTGACGACCCACTGTTAATTTTATGTTTGTTTCCCATGGAGGGAATCCCTAGGGACCAGTGTTTTTTTGAACTTTTAAGGATCCATTGGTGTGCTATCCTCTTCAAAAATTGGATATTGGGTCACATTATATTGGTGGTGTTGTATTTTAGCATGGTCCCTTGAGGGAGACCCCAGTGCAGTAGGGATGAAGTTATTGGTGATGACTTCATCTGACTACCTAAGAAAAGGGAGGTACTCTTTATCATGTTATATGGACATTATCACAAATAAATTAGAGATAGCCAAAGGAGACGCTCAGTTATGGATGGACATCCACTACTGAGTGGGCAGACAACTCAAATTTATGACTTGGAGGGATTTTCTGGTAGCCTCTATGGTGGGGAGAGTACAATTTTTATGGTTCCACCTGATCAGTGCATTTGAAACCAAAAGTTGAAGATGTTGGGTGTGTGATGGGGTCATGTTCCTCGTTAAGGGTGTGACCTCTTGTGTAGTTTTGGACATACATGTCTGATCGAACTATCAGGATACCATTGGATTGAGGTAGGTATATGAATTATTTGAAATATAAGTGACAAGGATAGACAAAATACCCCATTAATTATAATCTCATGACCACGTGTATAATTTATGATCATTCCTAGACCACTTTCATTTGGGTTTGAAAGGGGCCTGAGGTGGGGTAACACTGTAACCTTGGTTAAGAATTTACATCATGTTTACCAATTATGTTTTGAAACAAATTACATCATACACATGAATAAGAATGTTTTGATGGGTACTAGGTAGTAAATCCTTTTTATATTAAAAAGTACCTTCCATAATTAAATAGTCACAACTGGTGATTGCAGGGTGTAAGTGTTTTTTAAATTGATCCACGTTGGGTATGATGTATTCATATGGTCTACAATGGGTTTATTCATGGATAAAGAAACACCCAATGGTCCCCTAATACCTGATTCATGGACCTTCCCTCTAAAGGCATGCTCTCTTTGGATGAATTTTACAACAACACTTAAGGAATCTCATTGGATGAGAGGATGTGAAATCAGGCTCATCACATTATTTTTGGGGGAATTATTGCCTATTTCGGGACTCTCTTAAGGATTTAACATATGTTCTTATTATGCTAAATCCTTGGTCCATTCCCAATCATATATTTGAGGATTACTCCTAGGTTTCATGATCAACCATAAATATTAATGGGTTTAGAATCTTATGTATGTATCAGAGGTTATTACCTAATTTTAACTTATTATTTGAAAGACCATGAATTACTTAGTTGTTCACAAAGATAGCGTTAGGTTTAATCCATATGGTATGGATATTTAGAGATTATCATCATCTAGGGAAAACATGAATCATTTTAATTTTGGAATCAAAGTTGTGATATGGGATTCCTACGTATCCTTATAAAACGAATCAGAACCCACATAGTTCGGTGTCACTTTACTGTATACATAACCTTTTAAGGTCATGTGATAAGGACCCGACAATATAGTTTATCATCATGCGGAAAGGAAATAAGTGAACTAGCATGAATATGATGGTGTCGGGCTTAAACCATGGGGAGGTTTCCAATATATCCCATCTTATTGGGAATGAAAGTCCATATAGTTCTGATATCTAAGGCTCATTCTTGGAAGTTACCCATTAAAAGCGGAAATATTTGGGGATTAAATATAAAGGGAAGCCCCATTAGAGATCACGCTTTTGATAAGCGCCATCCATATCCTATTTAGAGAAGTAATTAATGTTCTCGTATTTCAAATATCGGGTGGATCATGGAGATTCCATTATCGCCACTAATATCTATGTCGTATAAGGCATGATCTATATGAAAAACAAGATGAATTGATTGATCCAGATACTAACACACTTTCCCTTCTATGTTTGCTGAAAAGGAGGAGGAAAATGAAGGGTGAGTACATGGATATTGTACTTCCCTAAATAGGGGCTGGGGGATTACCTCAGATGGAGTGCCCTAAGATTGGTTCTCAAAAAGGGGTGGAGCATTCCTCATAAAAGGGAAAATAAAGTGTGATTTTCCCTTATTTATCATTGTCCTTAATTGAAGGGAAATAATAGATATTAAACTTAATCCCTAAAACAAGTAGGTACATGTGAAAATCCCCTGGCCAGAACACACATTACGATGGGAATGTAAACTTAGGGACATAAAGGGGTCCTCTTTATTTTAGGGATTACTAACATGAATCTTCTTACCATTGGTATGGAAACTTATAAGGGTTCACTGATGTGCCTGATGGTTTTATCATACAGGTCCATTGCCTTTAGATGAGACTTTGGCCTAGTGACATTGGACTAGATCGGTGAGGGTGATGGCCTATGCAATAGAAACATAAAGAAATGATTGAAGCCATAGGATGTTATACTCAAGAATACCCTATTCTTTGTACCATTTATTTATATTGTATGAGGTTTCCTTTGTATATAATGTTACCAGGTGGGTGAAAGGGGTTATCCGCATACCATGATGGTATGTAAACCTAGATTCGGTCCGTGCAGAATTTTACTTTCTGGATACATGTTCCCTTTTTGTAGCATTTTCCTACATGAAGCTGAGTTATGTCTTCATAGAATGATGTTATGTGGGTATTGGATCCATATGTATAGTGATTTTCTATGTGGTTTATGGTTTCACATGCATTGCATATTGCCATGCGAGAATCCAAAATGAAGAACGAGCATGGGTTCTTCACTATGATGGAAATTCATCCACAAAGGATGTTGGGTTCATTTTACACCAATTAGTATTATTTTTCCTTATTTAATTCTAGTTGGTGGTTTATATGTATAGGTAATTGTCAAAAGAGTATGTCCTTTGTGGTGATCTCTTCTTACATGCCCACGGTCAATCATATAACAACCCTTCATTTTATTACAAACTTAAACATGATTTATTACATAAACTCTTCACTTGATAAAACATAGATGATCAAGAGTTCTAGTGTCTTTGGGTCCTAGTAATGTTACATAATAGCTTATAACATAAAACAACCAGCATATTTATTGAATAAATCCTTTACAAAACCACTACATTCCCTCATACTTAGCATTGCATGGGATAACCTGAGAACATGCAGAAGAAAAGGGTGAGCTATAAATCCCAATAAGCGAATAAACATTGAATAACCTGAGAAATACAATACATGTTAATAAATAGGAATATAAATGGATTATAAGAGAAACATAAACAAAAAATCATGATAAATAAGGATAATCATAACATGGAAATGTGGCAACCACACATAACATGGAATTTAGCATGATACAAGGCTCATTGCACACATAGCATGAGTAAAACCACATATCACATGAACCTTGAGTAAACCATAATATCACATGAATTAGAATGATTCAAAAATACTTTAACATGATGTATCATGATACTATACATTACCCAATGCATTGGATCACTATTAGGGCGCACCCTCTTTAAACAATTTATTTCATACACAAGTGTGCCACATTGATCAAAAAACATGGAATCAATCAACATAATAAGTTATTCCACAATTAGGTAATGGGGAATAAATACATGAATTTAACATTCAATATGTATTTGTTCATAAAGTTGAATACACTTTATTGAGACATGGGTATGGTATTCACTACACAATGATCTTGGATTGAGAAAAATGAGGTGCAATTTCGGCTGCATAACTGTGTACCATAAGGATTCATGAAAATGGTTGATGAGAGATAAATGGATATCTCATCATATGTACATGAAATTTATAGTAATGGGGTCATATATATACATTTCCCAATGAAATTAATGAAATTTAGATGCATAATAAAAAATAATTACTTGGATGTAAAAAAGGAGAGAGAAATCTCTCACGAAATTTTGACATGGTAACGGGCGTATATGGGAAGAATTAATGGGGGAGAAAGGGGTATACCATCATCCAAACATAAATTGGGGAGTATGGGGGAGGTGCTAAATCATACCCCAACATTTTTACTTGAATACAAAAGGGAATAACAACTTAAAGAAAATTGGACAAAAATGAGAAAAGAAGAAATCCCTTACTTGGAAGTGTGATCCCAAAGGCTTGGAAGAGGCTTGAGAGAGGCTTCTTGGTAGCTTGGGGAACCATGGGAGGATTATATATATAGGAGGTCAGAGGTTGTAATAACTCTAAAGACTTTGAGTGAAGAGGATGTGCGAGCTTGGGTGGGTTTATATAGGAAAAGAGAGGGAATTCTTTATTATTTAGGTTTGAGACATCTCACATTAAACTAATCAAAACCACAAACCATACCATGGTTTCTGCCCATGGTTATTGAAAATGGAACGTGAAATGAAATATATTTTATAAGTCCGATGACCGAACATCTTAAAATAATAGGGTTTCTTATGTGCAGGTGAGTCACACTCTCAAGGAAAACAATTTAAAAAGACAAAATGTTTTATAAGCTTTGAAGGGTCCACTAAAGCTTTGTAAAATAAATCAAACAATCCCAAAATCACATTTTTTTATTGGTGAAACATATATTGGCCGAAAATAATGTTTATTGTATTTTATTACATCACTATTGGGTCATTATGAGGTCATAAAACACATTATATATTTAAACAATATTTAATTTTTACCCAAATATTCGGCTGCCTCAGAAAATTATGAAAAATTTACCGCTGGATAATTTTGATATCCTAAATCCAAAAATAATATTCACTTTATCTAAATAATTTTATAATTATGTGAATTTTTTCTTGTCAAATAAAAAACGACATTCACTGAAAATTCATGGGTTTTGACAAAAACAGCTTTCAAACCTTATAAAAATTACAATTTCATTAATAAAATTATATGGTCATTAATAAAAAGTAATTTAATAATAATAATATTTTATGAAAATATTATTTAACTCAAAAATTAGTTAATTCATCAAAATAGATTTCATAGTTGAATATTAACTAAAAATACTATTTATACTCTAAAAACTATTGATGACCTAACAATAATAAAATGAATGAACATTATTTTTACAACATGATCAAAGACTTCTGGGAGAGCATGCGACGACAAAGTGAACCTTTTTCTTTCAATTCCAAACTAAAACTTCTAAAACAACAACTCAAAGGTTGGTGCTTCTCCAAAGCAAAGCATCTTGATGCAGATATCTCTTCATTGGAGAATGACCTCATTCGTATTCAAAGATCCAATACTAGCTCTGATTTTTCTCTTGATCCCCATGCTCAAATTACTATTTCTTTGATGCTTAACTCTCTTATGAAGCTCAAAGATAACATGTGAAAGAAAATTTTTAAAACTAAATGGCTTTCAAATGGTGATAGAAATACTAAATTTTATAATTCTCTTCAACGAATCAGGAAAATCTGTAGGCCCCTTTCCTTTCTTAAAGTTGACAACACTCTTCTTGACACTGAGGATGCCATTGAAAATCATGTTGTTAGTTATTTCCATAATCTGTTTAATGGACCATAGGTTAGTATTGATCTCCTTGCTGACATTATTCCCAATATGGTCACTATTGAGGACAATAATAACCTTTTAAGCATACCTATGGATTATGAAATCAGAGACACTATTTTCAGCCTCAACCCTGACAGTGCACCGGGACCGGATGGGTTAAAAAATGGCTTCTTTCAGCAATACTGGGACCTCATACATATAGATGTTTGTAATCTGGTAAAATATATTTTTTCCAATGGTGTTCTTCCTCATGGAATAAAAGCTCAATTCCTCACACTTGTTCCTAAAGTTGATAATGCTGCGGGGATTCATTTTTTCCGACCTATTTCTCTCATTAACACCATCTATAAAATTATCACAAAACATATTTCTAACAGACTCAACTCCATCAATAATAAAATTGTTTCTTGGAACCAATTTGGCTTCATCAAAGGAATAACCATTCAATATTGTATCTGCCTTGCCTCAGAATGTACTAATATGCTGAATAAAGTCACTAGAGGAGGCAGTGTGGCCATTAAGTTAGAAATCCAGAAAGCTTTTGACACTATGGACAGGAATTTTATATTTAAGGTTCTTAAAAACATTGGGTTTGATGATTCTTTTATTACCATGATCCGCACCTTATTCAATTCGGCTTCCATTTCTGTGCTGGTCAATGGGTCCCCTAAAGGTATTTTCAAATGTACCAAGGGTGTTAGGAAGGGTGATCCCCTTTCAGCCATTCTTTTCACTATTTCTGAAGATTACTTAAGTAGACATCTTATGAGCCTTGTGAATCAAAAGAAAATCAATCCCATTCAAGCTATAATAAACTTAAACGTTCCCACACATCTTCTATATGCTGATGATATAATTTTATTCATAAAGGGAGATAAAAGGAACATTAAAAACCTCAAAAGTGCCCTGGCGCATTATGAAGATATTTCGGGACAAGCGATATGTTGAACAAATCCTTTGTTTTATTTCGGAAAAACTTTGCCTCCAATAGAAAAAGCCGCATCATTGATTACTTAGGAATTAATGAATGTTCTTTCCCTTTTACCTATTTAGGGGTTCCTATATTTTGGGGGAGACCAAAATCGAGATATTTCTACAGCACTGTGGATCAAATTGTCAATCAACTATCTTCTTGGAAAGGTAAATCTCTTTCTATGGCTGGAAGGATCTGTCTTATTAAGTCTACAATTGTTTCCAAGATGGTTTACTCGATGATGGTCTATAGCTAGCCCACCATTCTTCTTAAAATAATCAATACTTGCATGAAAAAAAATTCAGGGCTGGTAGTACGATTGAAAGAAAACTTGACACTATACCATGGGTCACTTGTTGTTAACCCCTGGATAGGGGTCGTCTTGGAATTAAGAATCTTATTTTTTTTAATGAATCTCTTCAAGCTAGAATGACTTGGAATCTGATTCATATAAATTATGATTCCTTGGTTTTCTTCAAGAAAGGGTTTGTTACTATCTTCAGAATGGTAACTTGGGGAACATCACATCTTCTGTCTAGCCTTCCATTAGACAGTCTTTCCTTAAAATCATGAACAACTCTAGATGGGTGGTTAGCACTTATTCATCTATGAATTTATGGCTGGACAACTGGACTGGTGTCCCCTTAATCTCTATGATGTCGCCCGCCACTAGTCCTGAGAACACCACCCCCATGATTTGTGAAGTTGTTAACTCTCATGACATCAGCCTTCCAAACCACATCAGTCGCATCATTGAAAATTATCATTTTTCTGACATCGATGACTTCCTTGTCTGCGAACCTGCCTTCAATGGGGTCCTGGATTCTAAAAATTTATACAAAAAAAACTTCTATAGTTCTAATTATAACTTTATCTGGTTGAAATCTTTTAACAAACCTTGGATCAAACCCTCGCGTCATACTCTCATCTGGTGTGTGGCTCATAATAGCGTCCCTACTGATGTGTGTCTCCAATATTCAGGGATTTCTCTGTGCTCTAGATGTCATCTGTGCAATCAACACTGGGAGGATTCTAATCATTTGTTCTTGTCTTGTGCTCCAGCTGCAGCTCATTGGAATTACATTTATGACATTTTTAGCTGCAGATGGTCTCTCCTTGCTTCTATCAGCTCTCAACTTTAGCACTGTGCGATCTGGGAATCTTCTAAGCAAATCAAGAATCTTTTCTTGGCTGCAGTGGCTGAGCTTCTACATGTGATCTGGTATGACAGAAATAATTTTGTTCATAACAATGTATTACTCAATCTCAATGCAGGTAAAATGCATATTCTCATTGCCATTAAGGATACTGACTCTCTTCACAAGTATCATTGTGACAACTCTGTTGGAGATTTTGTGATCCTCCAACATCTTCGCATTGCGGGTACTTTTAGGCCTCCCCGACATACCTATGAGGTCTTCTGGCAAGCCTCGTTTCCAGGACGGATCAAATTGAATGTTGACGGCGCTTCTAGAGGTAACCCAGGTCCGGCAGGATGTGGTGCTATCTTCAGAGATTCTTCTGGCAGATGCCTCGGCTGCTTCTTCTGTGGATGTGGCACGGCCTCAGCTTTGGAAGCAAAAATGTTGGGAGTCATTCATGCGGTGGACTTCTCCATGCAGAAGGGTTGGACCAACCTGTGGTTTGAATGTGATTCAACCACTATCGTCCAAGATATCTGGAAGGGAGTGGTACACCTTGCTTGGACGCTCACCTCTCGATGGATGAAATGTCTTGCTTCGCTCATGAATCTTAGCTACATTGCCACTCATGTGTTTCGCGAAGCGAACATGGTTGCAGATAGTCTCTCCAACAAGGGAGTCAATCAGAACATTACCTTGTTAGATGATCTTCCGGATGTATCTCTCTATTTCTTAAATAAGGACTGTAATAAGATTTATTCTTTTAGACTTTTGTAACTCATATCTTCTCTTTTATGAAATAAATTGTGCCTTGGTCCTTTACTGAGGCATCACCTCTTTTAATAAAATCATAGGGCTAGGGTCTTATTACATAACCACTTGTAACACCCATATAAGACCATAGGGTTTAGTTTGTGATGGTGACAGACTCTTGGGGTGGCTTGGATAACATCGCTTGGGTGGTAATCTCTATTAACTTCCACTTCTCCCATAGTCTGTTCCGCTCAAGCTTATTATCTTCAAGCTCAGCTTGGGCTTGGTCAAGAGCGAAGAAAAATGATGCCACCTCCTTTCTGAACTCCAACAAATGGGATTTGTATAGGGTAAGCCTACTGGATGAGGCCATCTCATCATTTTTTTGAGTGAATTGGATTTGTTAAAGACCTATATTTATATTAATAATGTGATCACTATTCAACGATTATATTAGCTATAGTCCCAATTCCTAACGGTATTTTAAAATCAAAAAACATAAAACCTATGGAGTTCACATTTTATATAACCATAATAAGTCATTTAATTACATCAAGAGGAATTTTTATTAATGAAATTTTGGGTCGTTACAGTCTTCCCCCTTTAAGAAATTTCACCTTCGAAATTTCCTTTTCCCATACTAAAAAAAGATGAGGGTAACTCTACTTCATCACTTCCTCTGATTCCAAAATCACTTCTTCAAACTTGTGATTTCACCATAATACCTTCACGAGGTTCATTATATTATTTCATTAGAATTTTTCCCTAAAATGTAAGATCTTCACTTGTTGCTCTTCATAGGAAATATCATCCTCTAATTGTACCACCTCTGAGGAGAGTAAATGTGAATGGTCTGGTATGTACTTCCTAAAGAGGGACACATGAAATACATCAAGTACTTTGGCCATGGTAGGTTGAAGTGTTAGTCGATAGTCCACAACCCTGACATGATCAAGAATCTCAAAGGGGCCCATGATCCTTGGACTTAACTTCCATTTCATTCCAATCCTCATGACCTTCTTCCATAGAGATATGCATAGAAATACCATGTCTCCAACTTTAAACTCAATGTCTCATTGACGGTTATCTACATAACTCTTATATGAACTCTAGGCTCCCTTGATAAGTTGTTGAATGGTTTTCACCTTATCCACCATTTCTTCGACCATTTCTGGTCCTTGCAGCTTACTCTCACCAACTTCATCGCAACATCCCAGTGTTCTGCACCTCTTCCCATATAGAGCTTCATAAGGATCCATTCAGATGCTTGAGTGGAAACTATAATTGTAGGAGAATTCAACCAGAGGAATATGTTGATTCAATCCTCCTTTGAAGTCCTTTTAGAATGACCTCACCATATCCTCAAGTGTTTGGATAGTCTGCTCGGATTGGCCATCAGTTTGAGGATGATATGCCATACTGAAGTTCAACTCAGTATCTAGAGAATATTAAAGCATCTTCCAAAACATATAGGTGAATCTTGGATCTTGATCGGATACAATAGATAGCGGTACCCCATGCAGCCTTACCACATCTCTGATATATATCTGTGCTAGTTGATCCAATGAAAAATCCTCATGTATTGCAATGAAGTCTGCAGACATTATAAGATGATCCATAATAACCCAGATTTCATTATTGCCTTTGGATGTCTTTGGAAGTCTAGTGACAAAGTCCATGGTGATGTTATACCATTTCTATACTTCTTTGGGTAATGGTTGCATCATCCCCTTAGATTTCAATCAATGAACCTTCACTTGCTGACACACCAGGCATTTTGATATAAATTCAGTGATCTCCTTCTTCATATCATCCCACCAATAATTCTCTTAGAGATCTCGATACATCTTTCTGTTTCCTGGGTGAATATAAAAATTTGAACTATGTGAATCAATCAAAAGTTCCTTATTCATCACTGAACTTGATGGAACATGTAGACTTTTCCCAAATCTCACAATTCCTTCATCATTAACAATGAACTCTGAGTATTTCCCTCTTTTGATAGCTTCCTCATTCTTATTAATTCCCACATCATCCATTTGAGCATCCTTTAACCTTTCCAAAAGAAGAATTTGGACAATAATTTTGACAGGATTGATGATGTTCTTTTCTTTATGATTCTGAAGTCCATCTACGTCAAATCTAAAAATTATGGATCCTTCTTAATTATCATTTATGATAGAGTCTCTGGGTCCTTTCTACATTGATCATCTTCCACCGTTTTCTCTTTCCCAAGGCGGTAATGGATTGAGTTGTCGTTGTCTTTAATAGGATATAACCATCTTCATGGGCGCATGTTCAAGTATTTCTATGTGAATATATATTTTAGGCTTCGGTGGTCCATATATATTACACATGTCTACCCAAAGAGATAATGACACCAAATTTTTAAAATGAAGATCACCACAGCCAACTCCAGATCATGTGTTGGATAATTCTTCTCATGAACATTCAATTGCCTTGAAGCACAGGCAATGACTTAGTCATTTTGCATCAACACACATCATGTGCCCCTCTTCTAAGCATCACTGAATACCACAAAAAGTTATCCACTTATGGTTAAAGTGAGCGTGGGTGTAGTGATAAGACTCCTTTTTATCTCCTTAAATCTTTATTCGAATTCGTCACTCCAATAAAACATTACTCCCTTCCGAGTTATCTTGGTAAGAGGGTTGGACAATCGGGAGATTTTTTTCTCAAATCTTCGATAATATCCAGGTATCCCCAAGAGGCTATGGATATTCGTTACAAATGTTGGCCTCATCTAACCCTCAATTTCATATTTTTTGTAGATATCTACATATATCCCATTTCTTGTAATGATATGGCCCAATAATGAGACCTCTTCAACCAGAAATCACACTTGTTGTACTTTGTATAGAGCTTCTCCTTTCACAAGTTCTCTATTATAGTTCTTAGATTCTCCTCATGATCCTCCTTGGTTTTAGAGTATATCATAATATCATCTATAAATACCACCAAAAATCTGTCAAGGTAATCCCTAAAGACTCTATTCATCAAGTCCATAAAGATTGTCGGAGCATTAGTGTGTCCTAATGGCATTACTATGAATTCATAGTACCTGTATCTTGTACGAAAAGCAGTCTTGGGGATATCTTCCTTCTTCACCCTTACTTGATAATATCTCGACTGTAAATCCACCTTGGAGAATTATTGTTCTCCACGCAGCTGATCATACAAGTCATCAATTTGTAGAGATGATACTTTTTCTTTATTGTGATTTTGTTATGCTCATGATAATCAATGAAAAGGCGCATTGACCCATCTTTCATCTTGACGAAGAGGACTACTACTCCCCATGGTGAAGCACTTGGGAGTATAAACCCTTTATCCATATTCTCATGTGGTTGTTTCTTTATCTCCTCAAGCTCCACAACAGCCATTCTATATGGAGTCTTTGATATTGGAAACTCCCCAGGTATAAGGTCAATTTATAATTAAACATATCTTCTAGGAGGAAGACCAAAAAATTCTTTGGGAAACACTACAACGAATTCCCCTATAATAGTCATGTCTTAAAGGATTGTTTCCTCCTTAGACTCAATCATCTGAGCTAGAAATGCATGATCATAGGGCAATAATATCCATGCTTTAGATGATGGAGATAAAGAAGATTCATCTTCCTCCTTTCACTTTTATTGAATCGGGGGTCGATTCTCCACATGGAGAGTGATTTCCCTTTCACGACAATTTATGTTGGATCTATATAAGGAAATACAATCCAGCACAATAATTGCATCAAATTCCACCAAAGGTATCATGACGAGGTTTGTCGGGATATTAAATCCACAGGATTATGACCGGGGAGTAATTATATTCATGGGATGAAATGATTGCCCCATTTTCTGTACTCACTGATATCTTTAATTCCATGATTTATGGTGGTGTTGTGATTATTCTACTAAAATTTCTGGATATAAAATAATGCATAGAACCAGAATCAAAATGTGTGTTCACTATTCTTGAATGAATAACTAGTGTACCTGTCACGACTTCATTTTTGGGGTTGACTTCAGCTGTAGTGATTGAAAAATATCTCCCTTGCTGCCTTGGAGGTTGTTGGTTGCTTCTGAGAACCCTTGTCTTAAGGCATCGGTTAGCAAATTGCTCCAGTTCATTGTATTCTATGCAATGAACAACATGTTGAGGGTCTAGCTGAGCATTCCTCTCTTTTGTCACAGTCGTGGGTTTTTCATTCCAACAGTTAATATCCAGGTTCCCTTCTCTTCTACACCTATTGCATTTCCTCACCCCCTTTAGGAAATTTCATAGGTGCTTCTTTCCACACTATTGGCAAGTGGGGTGATGGATTTTCTTATCACCGTTGGATTTATCCATCGGACCACTAGAATTGAAGTCCACCTTATTCTTTTTAAACCCATGATACCCTGAGATTCTCCAACCTCCATTTCGAACGTGAGGACATATGAGAAAATTTCCTCATAGTTGTTGAAGTCATGAATTTACAGCGCATTCTATAGGCTAGGTTTCAGCCCACCAAAGAAGCAGTCAACCTTGCATTTGGGGGTAACGACAAAGCTGGAGGCGTATCGTGAAACCCATGTGATGTTTTCCTTGTACGCTCCAACATATTTGTCATCTTTTTCCATGAGGGCGAGGAATTCCCTTTTCATCTTAAGTCATAGGGTGTGTGGAAAATATTTATGGAAAAACATCTTCCGGAAATCCTTCTATTCTGATGCCCTGATCTCGTACTCAGGTTTTGTATTTTTGATAAATGTCCATCATTGATCATCTTCAACCTCAATACGATAAGCAACCAAGATAACCCACTCTTGTTCAGAACATTGAAGGATAGATAAGATATTTTCAATGGAGTTGATATGTTGTTCAGAAATTGAGGGATCGAATGATCCATTAAAAGTATGAGGCATTAGTCTTGTGAAGCTCTCAATAGTGAATTGTTCTTTCTTGGGGGGAGGGGGGGGTTGAATGTTCCACTTGACCCATGTTTCTATTCAAATCTTGAGTTGACTAGTTGATAATCAAGACAATGTTTTTGATTCCCGCTCCCATAGGATTGGGCATCTCATTTTCACAGTCATCACATTGATCTTCACATCAGTTGTAAGCTCGAGTCCTCCAATTACAGGCCATTGGTTATAATAAAAGTAATGTTAGGGGTAACACAAAAAAGGTAATATAGGGAAAAACTGATGACTTATAAATAACTTTTTTTTTCCGTAATTTATTAATCCATAGGCTTCAATCTATTCTATTAATGATCTACTTTCTAAAATATATTCCTAGGGGAATTTTTTTAATTCCCTTAATAAGGGTTCATAGTGAGATTGTGAATTTACCAAAGCATATCCCCCGGGAGTGTTGTAACCAAGAGTGAAGCATGGGCCATTGTTGTGTACCAGGACACCCTGGGTCAAGTCCGAAACTCATAGTCGGGGTTTTCACCCCTAGGTACATCTGTACCAGAGCTGACTCTACCTGCTCGTATCGAGAAAGAGATTTATTTTCCTGATAAAACACTTAATCAATACTCACCAAAACATAGGGATGTTTTTATTATACCTAGTCTTGTCTCTAAGGCTTTACTTGGGTTTTCAAATCCTAATACCAAAAATAACTAAACCGATCCTCTGATACTAACAATGACAACCCATCCTTTTATTAAAAACTTAAACATGATTTTCTACATGAACTCTTCACTTGATAGAACATGGAAGATCCAGAGGACTAGTGTATTTGGGGATTATGAACATTACATAATAACTTAGAACAAAAAAATACAGCATCTATATTGAAAATTTCCTTTACGTGACCACTACATTCCCTCGTACTTAGCATTGCATGAGATAACCTGAGGACATGCCTAAGAAAAGGGTGAGCTATAAATCCTAGTAAGGGAATAAACAAGAAATAACATGAGTAATACAATAAATATTATTAAATATGAATATCAATGGAGCATAATAGAAACATAAGCATAAAGACATGATAAAACATGCTAATCATAACATGGAAATGTGGAAACAACACTTATCATGGAATTTATCATGAACCAAGGCTCGTTGCACACAGAGCCTGAGTAAACCCTCATAGAACATGAAGCACGAGAAAACCCTCATTTCACTTGAATTATCATGAGTCAACCCTCATTTCACTTGATGTATCATGATATTATACTTTACCCAATGCATTAGAGCATTATCAGGGCACACCCTCTTTAAACATTTCATTTCATGCATAACTGTGCCACATGGAATCAATCAACATCCTATGTTATTCAAAAATTAGGTAATGTGGAATAAATACATTAAAGTACCATTCAATATGTATATGTTCATAAAGGTGAAAACCCTTGATAGAGAAATGGGTATGGTATTCACTACATAGTGATCTTGGCTTGAGAAAAATCCGGTGCAATTTTGGCAGCATAACGGTGTGCCATAAGGATTCATGAAAATGGTTGATGAGAGAGAAATGGATGTCTCATCATATTTCCATAAAATGGAAAGTAAGTGGTTCATATAGATACATGTCCCAACATTCATAATAGAATTTTGATTCATAATAAAAAACAATTACTTTGATGGAAAAGAGGAGAGAGAAATCCCTTACAGAATTTCAGCATGGAAACATGTGTTGGGTGGAATTGATGAGAGAAAAAGGGGTCACCCATAATCCAAAAACAATATAGGGAATTATGGGGGTGGAGAAAAATCATACCCCAAAAATTTTAATTGAAAACAAAAGGGCATATAAACTTAAATAAAATTGGACAAAATAAAAAAGGAAGAAATCCCTTACTTGGAGGTGTGATCCCAAATGATTGGGAGAGGCTTGAGAGAGGCTTCATGGGAGCTTGGGGAACCTTGGGAGGATAATATAGAGATAAGGAATGAGGTTGGATGAACTCCAAAGGAATTTGGTGAAGATAATATAGGATCTTGGGTGTATTTTTATAGGAAATGAGAGGGAATTATTTATTATTTAGATTTGGGACACCTCACATTAAACAAATCAAAACTACAAACCTGACCATGGTTTTTACCCATTTTTTCCAAAGGGGAGTGGAATAAAATATTTTATAAAGAAAATGGACTAACTTCTTAAAATAATAGGATTTCTTATGTGGAGGTGAGTCACACTCTCATGGAAAACAATTTAAAAAGACAAAATGTTTTATAAGCCTTGAAGGGTCCACTAATGCTTTGTAAAATAAATAAAAAAAACCCAAAATCACATTATTTTATTTCTAAAACATATATTGTCCGAAAATAATGTTGATAGTATTTTATTACATCACTATTGGGTCATTATGGTGTTATAAAATACATTATATATTTAATTGGTATTTAATTTTTACCCAAAAATTTGACTGTCTCAGAAAATTATGACTAATTCACCATTGGATAATTTCAACGTCCTATTTCCAAAAATAATATTCATTTCATATAAATAATTTTATTAATATTTGAATTTACACTTTTAAAATAAAAAAACAACATTTACAAAAAATTAATGGGTTTGGACAAAAATAGCTTCCAAACATTAATAAAAATTACAATTGCATTAATAAAGTTATATGATCATTAATAAAAAGTAATTTAATAATAATAATATTTTATTAAAATATTATTTATTTCAGAAATCAATTAATTCATCAAAATATATTTCTGAGTTGAATATTAACTACAAAAAATTTTCATGCTTTAAAAACTATTTAAAAAGAAACAATAATAAAATGAGTGCACATTCTTTATACAAAAATAATTTATATAGTCATAGTGGTATGTTCTTGTTACATAACCACTTCTAACACCCGCATAAGACTGAAGGGTAAGTTTTGTGGTGATGACAGACTCTTGGGGTGGCTCAAATAACATCACTCAGGTGGTAATCTCTATTAACTTCCACTTCTCTTGTAGTCGGTTCCGCTCAAGATTATCGTGTTCAAGCTTGGCATGGGATTAGTCAAGAGCGAAGCCCAATGAATCCACCTCCTTTCTATGATTCAACAAATGGGCTTCGTATGGTTCAATTCTACTGGATGAGGCCATCACTTTCATTGTGTGAGTAAATTGGATATTTTAAAGCCCTATATTTATACAAATAATGTGATCACTGTTCAATGACTATATTAGCAATAGTCACAATTATTAACAGTATTTTAAAATCAAAAAACATAAAACCAATGAAGTTCACATTTTATATAACCATAATAAGACATTTAATTAGATTAAGAGGAATTTTCATTACTGAATGTTTGGGTCATTACAACTCATGTACTCAAAAACCCCCTTTCTATTCAGTACCCCTCTGGGTCATTTTATAAGGAGGAATAAGAGCTAGATTGGGGGAGAATAGAGCAGAATTTGCAGAGGCCCATAAGAGAAACCCTGTCCATGAATGACTCGATCATCGGGTCATGAGGTCATTAGCCACAATGGGAAAAATTACTGGATCATTCACACAAATGATTTTGTTTCAATTATAGGAAGCCAGTAGCTTCACCTTTCCCACAAACCATTTAGTTTGTGTGATATTGAATGATGGGAGGATTTATTTTCCTCCATCCCACAAAATACTTTGTTTGTGGGGGACCGACATCATCATCTCTATCCCGCAATGGGATGAGTTCGTGGGAGCCTCATGAAGTGGACAACCATGCATAGCAGTGATCCACGTAAAAGCTCTACTTCGCCTTCCCCATGGATTATTTGAGTCTTTATAAAATTTAGTAAGTGAGGTGAATTTATCCACCTCCATCACACAAATGATATCATTTGTAGAGCTGGTGTCTTTTTCTGCCTCTCATAGACCATTTAGTTCATGGGTTTCCTCAAGAAGTGGATTGTCATGTGGAGCGGTGATCATTAAAGGATGTTTCCCTCTATGGTCTGGAATTTTCAATTGTTAAATTTTCTCATATAAATAAATTTTCTTCAATTTGTTCTTATATTTGACTTCTTCCTTTTCTAAATTCCAGGGAGATTTTGATTTCCCTTTACAGATATTGCAGGACCCAACAATCATAACTCCATTCAAATAAAGGACTCAAAATGAAACTTAAAATGCCATTAATAAAAATATTTTCATGATATAGTATATAAAAGTTTAATTACATACACCAAATTATGGAATCAAGTTGTGAATAGAGAATATGTATCAAGGGAAAAAAGTGAGGCAAGAAACCCTTAACATGAGCCCGAAAACAAACTTATATAGTTTATCTTCTTTATAAAAAATATATATTTATTTTATACATTATTAATAATTTTTCACATTTTTATAGCCTTACTATTATCCCTTTTACTTCACTTTTTACCATTATTTATATATTTATAAAATTTATGAGGTTCATGTCTGACATTTTGAGGATGTTCGATTCATAATCCCCAAACAATGTTGGTAGGTTAACAATAGTCAATGAGTTCATCGTTCCATAATCCAAAAAATATTTATCATTAGGTAATTGTAGTTTTTATATATTAAAATAATGTTTTTTTAATCATAAATGAATGGTGGATATGAAAGATGAATCTCATCTCTTTGTAGAGGCGGTAGTCCATATGTACGCATGAGTGACGTTATCATTTTTGAATTGGTGGAAGGGTAAGAAGGTATATAATGAACCATAATTTACATAAATTGATATTAATTCAAAATTGAAGTTATTTCATTAAAATATTTAACAAAATCATGATAAGACTATATTTTTATAGTGTCATTAGAAACTGGGAAACATAAAAACTTGCTTATAGAACATCTACATTGTATCCCATTTATTTTTCACAAGTAGACTAATTTTTTCAAATATATTACTTAATATACTTCTTACTGTCTTAGAAAAAATAATCATATTAAAGGTTGATTTTAATTCTCATTAAGGGTAAATAAAGGAAATATCAATCATATCATATTCATAAGAACATAACATTTGAAAATATTATTCTGCAAAAAAAAGACCATAACAACATGTTGTGGGATAAATCATAGAATTGAAATGTAATCCCAATAGTCATAAAATAGGACATGAATCTTTTTGGCATACACACATAATCATAGAAAATCATTTCATATTAGTCAAGGCTCATTGCCAAGACCATCATAGCGGACAAATTCCATTACTAAACCAAGTTCAATCCTCAATCAATCCATGTATTACTGAACTAGATTTACTTTCTATTCCATCAATTTATATCTGATGAGATATAAATCATTAACCAATGAATTTTAGGGAGATATAGTACCCACCCATATCATAATGAAACAATTATTACATGTTCCAAAAAAACATAAAAACATTCACTGTAAGATAACCCATGAAATAAAATGGTTTTCTTAAAAATTATTCCATCATAACATAATCTATATAGAAATAATTATATAATTAACAAAATACAATAATATTAATAATAGGGTAATAAACCTAAATCTATGTAAAGATAATCATCTTCGATAGAAAATAATTTTGGTAAAACACTTGAAATTAATTTTTGAGGAAAATACCCTTTCTTCTTAATAAAAATTTTCTTTTCCCAAAACACAATGCATTTTTAAAAGATAATAGTTTAGATAAAATTAATATTGAAATAATTTAGATTAATCTTCATGGAAATAAGTATTGATAAAACCATAAAAATCCATTCATGTTGTATAAATTAAAAAACATTACCCATGTACTTTGCCGGAAAAGTAAAAAAGTACATCAAATCAAATAACGAAAAAAGATTTATTTCATACGATTTAAAAAATTTACCAAAGGGAAAAATTAAATTTATAAAATTTTATAATAATAGAACTAATATTACATAATTAGAAAACATGGACATGAAGGATAAATATTCCCAAAAGACACACATATGTATAAACAATCTCAGATTAAAATGAGATTAAAAAATTATCCCTTACCTTAGGTATGATATGATTCATATATATCTATACCTCATGTATATTGATTTAAAAAATATTACTGATTTATTATATAATCATAATAATTTTTATGATAACATTTATGATTATAATTTCATCCGTTTGTTAGTAAAATTTCATAGTTACTTGTTATTCGAGTATAAACTGGTTTATGTTCTTATGTATGTTTTGTCGGATAAGTTCTTATTACTCTTTTTAAGTTGTAGTTATATAATTTAAAACATGGTATTAGTATAATATATATCATACTTATTCATTCAATTCATTTATATAATACTGTTTTAATTAATATTATGTAGAACAAATCACATCGCGCCGTGGAGACGGTAAGCTGTATGTATGCACGAGCGATGATATCATTCACATAATTGTTGAATGGTATAGAATTGGATGGTTTATAGTATCACATAATTTGTTTCATGTTATATTAATAATATATAGTTATTATTTCCACCGTTATACCCATCCAAGTAAGGTGATGGTGAAAAACAGTTTACACCACTGCATGGAGATGTTAAGTCGTACGTATGCATGTACGGTGATTTCATTTTTTGTAGGATGGATAGAAGGTAAAATAGGGTTGTTTCATATTTATAATAAGATATAAATATATAATTCATACTAATTTATTTATTTATAATGAAAAAACTAAATAATAGGAAGTATAATAAGAATGATATTTGAATGTATCGGTAGAAGATATTACCTCTTCCTCGACGTGCTTCCTTTAAATTTTCACAAAGGGAACTAGATTTGGTCTTTTGAGATTACCAAAACCTCTAGAAAGTAACTAGATAAGTTGAGAAGATAAATTGGTAGGGTGTTCGGAGCTTGAAGGATCAAAATGTTGTGAAGTGGGGAGGGAGGAGGTGAGCTTTTATAAGAGAGGGTATGGGTACTTTTGGAAACTCTTAAAAATATTTATTTATTATAAAATCAATCCCTACCAAAAAACCTGCAAAGTATACCAAATTAGAATATTATATGGGATAGTGTTGTAATATCATCCACCAATAAATTTTGAGAAACTAAATTTGACAATTTAAACCTTATCGTTTTAATTTACTCTTAGTTATTCTATTAAATTTTAATTCTGATAATAATATTCTAGATATTTAATGGTAATGAATATTTAATTATGTGGTGTTAATTGACCATAAATGGATAAATTATTCCATTTTCAAAATTATAATTATCACTTTGTAATTTATATATATTTTTTGATTTTTAAATAATTTATTAAAATATAATTTTTATTAAATGTCAATAGTGTCAATTTTGACACTATTCATTTATTAGACTTTAAATAAAATTCACACATAAGATAAATTTAAAAAAAAATATTTAATACACTCCAAACATAGCATAGTCACCTATAAATTACTTGGATCACATTAGTTATTTTATATGATATTTTTTTAATATTTCTAAAACCATTTATTTGATATTTCAATTAATAAGATAATTTCTACATCACTATCGAGTCATCATTAATAGAAATTAATTATTCTCTAAAAATTATAAATAAATTTCTATGACATGTGTAATTCATTTATAATTTCATAGACTATATATAGTCGATTTGACCTCCTATTCATCCATATATTAAAATTAATATACTTATATAAAATGATATTGTGAACTTTTTTCCATTTCATTAGTTTTTATTACATTCATATCATTTTCATAGGTAAGTGGCCAAAGAGTGATTCTGTTTATGAAAATAGATTATAAGGGTATAATTTAGTCATGTAATATAATTTTTATAGGTGTTAAGGTAATTTTATAATATTATTTTTTCACTTAATTACCTGATTTACCTTTAACCATGGTAATAAAAAAAATTACAAAAGATACTATTCATAATGACCAAAAATAAAAATAGCCTATTAAAAAAACATTTACCTGCTGATTCCAAATAAGGAATCCATTTTTAAAAATTAAGAACACAGAATATGTGGTAATTAATTTAAAATTAATCTCATTGTTGAGAAAATAGTTCTTAAAAGATAAAACATTTCAAAAGATTGAAATGTTTTTACCTATGAATTCAATATAAAATTAATTATAATGACATACATTAAATTAAATGGAAAAAATATATTATATTTTTGCTTTAAAATAATTAAATATTATAATTTATTAATATAAATTATCTTGATGAAAAAGGTTGTTTTTAATTAAAATTAATCATATTTTACTATTCATCAAAATATGAATGTTATTAGAAAAATGTAAAAAATTTATCCAAAGTAAATTTTTATATACTATTTCAAAATAACATGTCTTTGTTGTCATATAAATAATATTAATGTTTCAAAATCATAATTCAAAATGTGTTCTCCATTCAATGGTCTAAAATTTACCTTTTCTAAAAAAATACTTCAAATAGGGTTTAATTCTTAACCTATGACTAAAATATCGATTGAATGAATATCAAAAAATATTATTAATTATATAACACAAATATATCTCATTAATTTCATTACCAAAGTTAATTCACTCTAAAATATAAATATCTATATGAATTATAGTTTTCATAAATAATTGATAGCCAATGAATTCATAATGCATTTTTATAAGATAGTTATAATTATTCTCAATAACCTAATAGTTATGATACAATGGTAGTTTTATAATAAGGGAATCTTGTGGTTCATTTAGACTCACAATTTCATGCAATGAAATATACTAAAGACTAAAAATTATTTAAATAATATATTTCATAAAAATATATGGGTGTTACATTCTACCCCCATTAAACTGAATTTTGCCTTCAAAATTCATCGATTATAAACAAAAAGATGAGGATACCTCTCCCTCATAATTTCTTCAAGTTCCCATGTAGCTTCTTCAAATTAGTGGTTCCTCTATAAAACGTTAACCATCCGAGTTGTCTTGTTTCATAGAACTTTTTCATCATGATTTAGAATTTCTATCAGTTGTTCTTCATAAGAAAGATCATTCTCCAACAGTATGACTACTAATCTTAGTACATGTTAATGATCTGGGATGTAATTTATCAGGAGGGATACATGGAATTCATCACGAACTAGAGAGAGATTAGGTTGAAGTTCCAATTGGTAATCACCCTTCCCAACACGTTCTAGTATTTCAAAAGAACTGATATACCTAGGGCTCCGCTTTGCCTTCTTTCAAAATCTCATTACTCTCTTCCAGGATGATATTCATAAGAACACCTTATCACCCACTTCAAACTATTGGTCTTTTATTTGGTTGTTAGAATAAATTTTTTGTTGACACTGAGATGATATTATATGTTATTGAATAGATCTGACCTTTTTCCCATTTCATCAACAAGATCTGGTCTAGTAGCTTTCTTTCCCTATCATCATCCTAGAAAGTTGGAGTTATGTACTTACTTATATATAGAGATTCATAAAGAGCCATCTAAATACTATACTAAAAGCTTTTATTATAAGGAACTTCCACCAATGGTAGGTGTTGATCCCAACCACATTTTAAATCCAAAGAGAAAACTCTCAACATGTCTTCTAGTGATTGGGTTTTCCTCTCAGTCTGACTATCTATTTGAGGATGATAAGCAGTGCTGAAACATAACTATGTATCCAAAGCATACTAAAGACTTCGCTAGAACGTATAGGTAAACTGTTGATCCTGATTAGATATAATGTAAAGTGGTACTCCATGAAATCTTTCCACTTCCATTACATATATCCTGGAAAGTTAATCAAGAGATAAATACTCTCTAATAGAAATGAAGTGTACCAGCTTCATTAGATAATAAACTATAACCCAAATAGAATTATTTCCTTTGGATTTTTTGGGAAGTTCGATGACAAAGTCTACAGTGATGTTTTCCCATTTTCAATATAGTATGGGTAATGGTTGTAACACCCACTTAGACTTCTTTCTCTCAACCTTTACTTGCTGAAAAATTAATCATTCAGAGACATATTCAGTGACATCTATATTCATTTCATCCCACCTGAAGTCCTATTTGAGGTCCATATATATCTTTGTGCTTCTAGGGTGAATAGAATATAAAGAACTATGAGCCTCATCAAATAGAACCATCTTAAATTCGGGTAAGGGAGGAATAAAAATCTAGTTCATGAACCGTATTATTTCATCACAATCAAGGTTGAATTCAGGAACATTTCTCACCTTCTTTTGTAACTCTACATCTTCCTCATGTGCCTCTTTAATATTCACTTTAATATATTATTGATCATTCATTTTAAAAAGATAATATTTGTCCCCTTATATTATAATTTTCAGATCTATCCTTTGTAAATATATAAATATTGGATCTTTTGTTATCCTCATTTTAGATAAGCTAACATGGTCTTATCAACTTAATGAATCTACCAACCTATTTGATTTACTAGGGTGGTAATTTATTGAGAAATCATAATCTTAAATCAACTCCAACCTTGTTCGTTGGTGCATATTCATATTATATTGTGTGAAAATATACTTTCAACATTTATTATTATTATAAATATCACACCATTCACCATAAAGACAATTCCTCCATATCTTTAATGCCAAGATTACCATACCAAACTCCAAATAATGAGTTGGGTAATTTTTCTCTTGGATTTTCAGCTGTAGTGAGGAATAATATATTGCCCTATCATTTTTCATGAGATCACATCCCATCGCCTTCTTAGATTTATCATTGTAGATAAAAAATCTTTCTCCACTACAATGTTGTGTGAGAATATGTGCATTGGCGATCCTTCTTTTTAGATCTTTGAAATTCTCTTCACATTCCTTCATCAAAAGGAACCTAACACCTTTCCGATTCAACTTGGTTAGTGGATTAGATCATCATGAAAAATCATTCAAAAAACATCGATAATATCTAGCCAAACCAAGAAAACATCCGATCTTAGTTACCAATGTTGGACTCGACCATCTTTCAAAAACCTCTATTTTTGTTGGTTCCACAAATATATACTGCCTTGAGATTATGTGACAAAATACTGAAACATTTTGAATCCAAAATTCACACTTGGTAAATTTGGAATAAAGATTCTCCTTTCTTAGGGTTTTCAATACAATTGTCAAGTGATATTAATGTTAATCCTTTCTCATTGAAAAGACAAAAATATTGTCTATAAAGACTACCAAAAACTAATCAAGTTAGTCTCTAAAGACTCTATTCATTGGATCCATGATGATAGCATGGGAATTAGTAAGACCAAAAGGAATCACTATAAATTCATAGTGTTTATACCTTGTATGGAATGCCTTCTATGGTATATCCTCCTTTTTTATCTTTAATTGATGATATACAGAATATAGATCAATTTTGGAAAAGTATTGAGCTCTGCGTAGTTGGTAAAAGCAGTCATTATTGCGGGGAAGAGAATATTTGTTATTGATAGTAATCTTGTTAAGTTCATGATAATCAATGCAGAGTCTCATTGATCCATCTTTCTTCTTAACAAAAAGAACAGGTTCTCCCCAAGTAGACACACTAGGGCATATGATTTCTTTACCAATATTCTCTTGTAGCAGCTTCTTCTATTCCTGCAACTCAATTGGGTCTATTCTCTAAGGTGTCTTTTAAATAGGCATAGCACCTGGTATGAGTTCTATTGCAAACACAACATCACGCCTTAGTGGAAGACCTGGTAAATCCTCTGGAAAGACATCATCAAACTTATGTATAGTGGGTGTTTTCTTAATCATGATTTTCTCCCCAACCATTTTAGATAAATAACCTTCATATATTAGAATCAAGACCCATAAGATGGAATAAATTTCCACTAGAAGGTTATATTCGTCCTTTCACTGATATATGATCATAGCTTGATCTGGAATATGAAATGTGACTTCCCTTATTTGGATATTGATATGAGTTCCATATAAAGAAATCCAATTCATACTAAGAATCACATGAAATTCCACTATCGAAATGATAACAAGTTTTACAAGAAGAACTTTCACAAAAACATCAACTGGTGAAGAATCATAAACTCTTGATGTAACTGTTCTTCCATTTGGAGTTGTCACATCTTACTCAACATCTAATTTTTGAGTTAATATGGTGATACCCTTAGAACATTCTTCATAAATAAAATATTTTGTGGATACAGAATCAAATAAAAAATTTTCTACTATAGATTGGATGGTATGTGTACCTTTCACAACTTCATTATTATACTCCACATTTCCAATAGTAACGGCATGTGAAATTCCCTTGTCTTTGGCCTTAATAGTTTTTTGATGTTGATCATCATAAATCAACATTGTATTAGGGCATTGATTGGCATAATTCCCCATTTCCTAGCACTTGTTTCATTGAAGTTTAGGAGGTTCATTCTGTGTAGCCTTTTCATTTTTCGCATCATTAGATATCTTTTTCAGATAAATTCAGCATTCAGTTTCCCGATGACCTTCTTTTCCACACTTAAAACATTTTCTAACCCCTTTATGGAAATTCACTCCATGTTTCTTTACAAACTTTTATCATAAGGGAAAACTCACATTCTTTTTAGTGTGGTCTTTAGATTTTCCTTTCAATTCCATTTTCCTCGTCTTATCAAACCCATATGACTAGTGGTTTACTCCAATCCTCATATCAACATTGAGAGAAAATCAAAAAATATCCTCATAGCTACTGAAGTCCCTTTTGTCCAATACTGTAACGCCCCAACCCCAGCTTCTAGAGTCGGTGCATTACTTCATAACATTGGCATGATCACAAAAGATCAAGTCTCGAAAGACCGATTAGTTTAGTAGCCTTGGGAACACTAGATACATTCATAAATGTTACATTACATCATAAAGTGAAAAACTAATAACAAAGTCTTCATAGTCCACACTCATATCCTCTTCTGACTATCCCTGCAGGTCATTCATAAAATAATTCTTCACATCCTGGAAAATATTAAAACATTGAAAGGGGTGAGATCAGATGCTCCGTAAGGATAACAATATTGCGGATTCTTTCATAAATAAACATAAAAATTTAAGACAATGTATAACTAAAACAAAATCCTTTTAAACATGAACATCAACATAATATGGAAAAAGTAAAATGACATAATGCCATTAACTTCTTCACATGGATATTCTACTGGTCGAATAATCACATGCAATATCAACAACCACTTTCATAATGAGGGAATGTATAATGCTAGACATTCTGAATCATTTTTTCAAGGCCTCGGCCAAGACATCTAAAATGATTAAGGCCTCGGCCAAAACCATAAATCAAATTGGGAAAGGGCCTCGGCCAATTCCACGTCTAGTTGTCTCATGAGACATAGCGATGCATCGAGGAGCTATAGCGGGCTCCACCCATCACATATTAAGTCCAATACATTCCTCATATGAATAGGTTTAAACATATCATAAACCATAACATAATCGTATCACATAAAACATGCATAAAGGAAACATAACATTTCTACATTTCGATCACAAGATATCAATACAACACATTGATATAATAAAAATGCTTTCAAAACCATTTTAAATACCAAAATAAAAGAAAGTTAAAACTTTGTATTTATTTTTCATTAAAAAAATGATGGCTTGTAGAGGAAGCCGAAACTCAAATAATGGTCACGGTGGCGGAGAAGTCGTTGTCGCCGCATAAGTACAGAGAGAAAAACATTCCCTTTTGTCATTTAGAAAAATGCTTCGTATAAAAAAGATTCCTTTTGAATAAACATAAAAGTCAAAGGGGTTTATACACCGTATAAAATAAAGTTGTGTATAAAACCAAATATACCTCAATGAAAGTGGATTGAGACAAAGTCCTTAAAAAGATCATTTTTTTAAATAAAGTACATCTATAATGTGTATTCACTATAAGTACACATAAATAATGTAAAAAATACAAGATAGGACATAATAATATCATGACATAATTTGAAAGTAGGAGATTAACCCAATGAATAGAAATTGGGTTAAGAAGTTCCCTTACCTCGTGTCTGATTTGACTCAACCATTCTTTAACCTCCGGAATAATAAACTAGAGTTAATATATACCTTATTAAGAACCATTTTCAATTTCATTATCTTTTTTATATCACTTATTACAATGATATGAACATTATGTAATTATTTTAGTTAATAACGGTTGTTTTGTCGATATTTGGTACTTGAGTCAACAATAAACTTCTTATAATTACAAGTTGTTTATGTGGTAGAATATCCATTATCTCCAGAATTATATTCATGATTTAGATGTCATATATATCAAATATATCCAGTATATACATTCATTTAATATTACGTAACATTTAGAGGTAAGAAATGAAATGCACCGTTCATGGAGACGGTAAGCCGTACGTATGCATGAACGCTACTTTCATTTCTATTTCGTATTTAATGGAATGAAATCATAATGATATAAATGTATAATATATTTCCAGTATAATATAGTGTATAATACTATTTACTCCATCCTTTATACATCCCACATATGGCATTAACGATTCAAATCACTTTGAGGGGGCGGTAGTCCGCACTTCCTAAAATGAAATTATCGCGTTTACCCATAATGGAAATAATAAAGTATGCCATAAATGAGAAATACAGAAGAATAAGTAAAACATAAACATATTTTATATCATATATAAATATAGTGACATCTTAATGGCCACCTTTGAAGGTGTTATATGAGTGTTGAACAATCATCGTTTCGTGAGGCAGAAATTCGCCATCCACAGAAACCGTATGTTCTTTAACCATTAGATGTAGGTGTGTGTAAGTGTAACTTGAATCCTTCTTATAAAAACATCCTAGTATATTTAGAATACGTTTTTTGTTACAAAAGAAATGAATAAAATGATTTTAGGGGGTTGGAGAAGAAAAATAAAACAAAACAACATTAGAGAAGACATTACCTCAAAATCGGGTAACTCTTTTTGATTTGAGACAAAGGCTTCCTTGGGAAGAGTTATGCCCAAAGTGAGGCTTCTAGGAGTAATAGGGGGAAGTTGGGAGAGTATTTGGGCAGAGGTTGTCCGAGCCAAATGGCTTGAAAGTGTGAATGAGGTGGTAGAGGTAGGGGCCTTTTATAAGAGGAGAGGAGGGGCACTCTTGGAAAGTAAGGAAATTTTACATTATTATACAATGATTTTCGGATTCTAAAGGTCCCACACTTATATAATTCGTGGATAAGGTGATACGGGTTCTAAATATACCCATCCAATAGTCTTTGGACAAGTGTAAGCCTTGGATTGTACATTATCTTTTCATTTTATTAAAATCGTTAAATAATGAGGTCATCGCTGCATCATAATGATGTCATAAATAATTTAATTTATTTAATGTCTAAAAATTATAAAAAAAATACTATAATGTAGGAAATATTTTTGGATTTTCAATGAGTATTTATAGTCAAAAATATGGCTTGTATAACCCAATGTAAAAATTGTTTTAGTAAAACATTTCATGTTTGTGTCATTTTTTACTTTAACATTAAATAAAAGGTATTTATGTCATTTTCCAACTAAAGTGGCTCCATGGGGTCCCAAAGTTGACCCATGGATTGTCTTGGTCGTACATGGAACATCAAAGGAGGGTAGGACATGTTTCAAGCTCATCTCATATTATTAAAACATTATTTTCACCTTAAACTACACTAATTACATCTAATCGCGATTAAAACTTAAAAGTTACTATTCACAAAAAATTATTTTAATCTCATTGAACCACATTTTACTTCTTAATGACAAACATGTATGGATGATTTTTGAAAATCAAATCACAGAGGTGGTAATATTTCATTTAAACGAAAAATCAGTTATTTAACTACCACTTAGTGGTTTCACTATTCATCAAAAATTGAAGTTTTTCAGAACAATTCCAAAAGTTCACCCTAAGCTATAATTGATATTCTGATTTCAAAAATGATGTCTATTTTACAAAATTCAAAAAATATAAGTTGAATTAATTTATTTTATAATTAATTCCCGTTGTCACAACAAATAGCGTGTTTTTAAGAAACAATTTATATCAAAAGATTGGCAATTGTTTATGTCCAATTTCAATGTTAAATTAATTCTAATGACCACCATTGGATAAAATGGTAAAAATATATTCTAATCATACTTTAAAACCACTAAATAGTATAATTTATCACTATAAATTATTTTTATTAAAAAAGTTGTTTTTAAGTATTTTTCACTATTCATAAAAAATTAGAAGTTCTCAGAAAAATACCAAAAATTCAACATAGGCTAATTTCGATATTCCGAATCCAAAAATGAAGTCCATTTTGAAATATAAAATTTCTATAATTTTAAGAAGTGTTTATTACTATTCATAACGGCTATTATGATTATTCACGGTGTTTTAGAACATGAAGTTGCGTACAATGCAAGTTATTGCATTATTGAATGAGAAGCGTATTGTGGAAGCTCGGGGTGTTACATTCTCCCCTCCTTCAATAAATTGCGTTCTCACAATTTGAAATTTTTCATGGAAAATAAAAGGTTGAAAATAGAAAATACTTTTGTGGAAAACCCACATCGGAAATAAGATTAATATAATTTAGCCTTAATAAGAGGGAAAGGGAAATGAAAAATTCACCACCCAATTATGATCTCGATTAGGAGAACATTGGTGGAAATTGGAGACATATAATTAGAGGAAATACGTAAATATTTGTAGGGAGTGATTGAGGTCATCAATCACAATCAACTGTCAAATTGAGGGCCTCAAAGCCTTCAATCTATGTTGATTTAAAATATCATCAGTTCAACAAGACATAAGGTATTAGGATAACACATTTTTTTGTTTTAATATACCTTTATTAAATTTTAAGAATTAATTCATTCATTGAATAAGAGATAGGTATATATATATTTATGCTTGACAATTAGAGTTTCAACCTTCAACTCATCTTTCACTCAAAAAGATAATAGAACTCAAAAATATTATAATTATCCCAATTGTATAAGGTTCCAAATGTTAACACATAACATTTAGATTAGTATAATTATTTTGTAATAACCAGGGACTTCCTGTAGGCTAGTGGTAGGAAATAAAGGCATGTCTCACTATGATTGTGGTTTCGATTCCTGCAGCTTTGTCCGACGCGACGGGTTATGCCCCACCCAGCAGGTTGTCCTTTTCCTAAAACTATAGTATTATAATATTAAAAAATAATCTTCATAAATTTTTTAACCTTAAACAATACTATCCAAAGATCAACTTAATCAACTCCAACCTTTATAGTTATCCAAAATACCTCTATCCAGACTTTCTCTAAATGGTCTCTTAATTCCAAAATCAATTTATCAGATTCCCCAAACAAAGTAAAGTTTCTCTTATTGTCACATACTAAAAATATAATTACCATCATCATATTAAAACCTTACTGAAATCAACAAGTACTGCAGTACAATCCTTATATATATCACATTATTCTAATAACCGGAATATAATCCATGAGTCCAAAAGCACCAATACATTAATTATTCCTCTTCAACTGTAGTAATAGCATAAGATTGTCCTTGATCCCTTGGCCTTTTCTGAGGTAATTTTCCCTGATGCTTAGGACATTCATTTTCATAATTCCCCATTTCTCTACAATTGTAGCATTCAACATTGATAGCCTCTTTCTTTCCCTTGCAATCACGCGCCTGGTGACCTTTTTCTCCACATTTATAACAAACTCCCATTCCTTTTAGGCAAGTACCAGGGTGATTCTTCGCACAATTATCACATAATGGAAAAAACTTCTTTCCCTTTGTCCCTTTATCTATCTCTTGTTCCACCGTTCTCTTCTTCTCTTGCTTTACTTTGTTGTCATAAGACTTAGAGAATTCCTTTTCTGTCTTGATAGAACATGAGACAATATCTTCGTATGACGAGAAGGTTTGTGAGACTAATGCTCGACGGAGAAATGGTTTTAACCCATCAAATAAATGATCAATCTTACTTCTTGGGTTACGTATATAATCTGCAGCATGCCTCGCTAACCTTGTAAAGTTGGCCTCATACTTTGCGACATTCTCATCCTCCTTTTGTCTCAGACTCAAAAATTGTCTTTCCATATCTGTTCGATGGTCATGGGGAAATTATTTTTCTAATAAAATATCTTTGAACTCCCTCCATTCCATATTCGATATGTCATCATCCTCATTTGTGTTTTGAATCAACGAACACCACTGATCGGCATCTCCAGTGAGGTGGTAAACAGCCATGACAACCTTCTCCCTTTCGCTACTCCCCAAGGCATGGAATATTTTCTCTAAGGAATTTATCCATTTCTCAGCTACTATAGGATTTGTACTCCCATTGAAGGATGGTGGTTGTTGCCTCATGAAACGGTCTAGCATTGATCCTCCACGTTGCGGATCAGGGTGATCCATATGAGTAAGGTTATTATTCATAACCTGCGTGAGTTGTCCCAGTACGGTGAGAAGCTGATCAGCACCAGTTGTATCACTAGCTCCACTATAATTATCTTGAGCAGGAGGGAAATCCCTACACGGAGTGCGTGCATTGATATGGTTTCCATTCCTTCCACTAGGAGCCATTTCTAAATAATGGCATAAACTATATTAGTTTATGAATCAAAATACAAAATTCCATACTTGTAAAACACTTAACATAAATTGAACTAATTATGAATATAATCCATAATTATAAAAATGTATTCTTTGAGGAAGTATATACTCGTAACCCTTCATAGTGTTTTGTAATGAAAATTGGAATTATCCTAAGCATATCCCCCGGGAGTGTCGTAACCAAGAGTGCAGCAAGGCCCGTTGTCGTGCACCAGTTCCCGTTCGAGTCTAGCTCAAAGCGGTGTTTTCGGGTTTACCCCTAGGTACATCTGTGCCAGAGCCACCTCTACCTGCTCGTATCCAGAAAGGGATGTATTGCTCGGAAAACTCACAACATCTATACAATACCAAAATTCTAGGAAGTTCTTCTATACTAATCCTCATAGTCTATCTTCGGGCTATGTGCTCTAATCAGAGTTTATCTAAATCTAGCTTCGAAGGTTAGTACTAAACTGCCTCTGATACCAACTGTAACGCCCCAACCCCAGCTTCCCAGAGTCGGTGCATTACTTCGTAACATTGGCATGATCACAAAAGATCAAGTCTCGAAAGACCGATTAGTTTAGTAGCCTTGGAAACCCTAGATACATTCATAAATGCTACATTACATCATAAAGTGAAAAACTAATAACAAAGTCTTCATAGTCCACACTCATATCCTCTTCTGACTATCCCTGCAGGTCATTCATAAAATACTTCTTCACATCCTGGAAAATATTAAAACATTGAAAGGGGTGAGCTCAGATGCTGAGTAAGGATAACAATATTGTGGAAGCTTTCATAAATAAACATAAAAATTTAAGGCAATGTATAACTAAAACAAAAGACTTTTAAACTTGAACATCAACATAATATGGAAAAAGTAAAATGACATAATTCCATTCACTTCTTCACATGGATATTCTACTGGTCGAATAATCACATGCAATATCAATAACCACTTTCATAATGAGGGAATGTATAATGCCATACATTCTAAAACATTTTTTCAAGGCCTCGGCCAAGACGCCTAAAATGATTAAGGCCTCGGCCAAAACCATAAATCAAATTGGGAAAGGGCCTCGGCCAATTCCACGTCTAGTTGTCTCATGAGACCTACCGATGCATCTAGGAGCTATAGCGGGCTCCACCCGTCACTTATTAAGTCCAATACATTCCTCATATGAATAGGTTTAAACATATCATAAACCATAACATAATCGTATCACATAAAACATGCATAAAGGAAACATAAAATTTCCACATTTCGATCACAAGATACCAATAAAACACATTGATATAATAAAAACGCTTTCAAAACCATTTTCAATACCAAAATAAAAGAAAGTTAAAACTTTGTATTTATTTTTCATTAAAAAAATGATGTCTTGTAGAGGAATCCGAAACTCAAATAATGGTCACGGCGGTGGAGAAGTCGTTGTCGCTGCATAAGAATGGAAAGAAAAACATTCCCTATTGTCGTTTAGCAAAACGCTTCGTATAAAAAATATTCCTTTTGACTAAACAAAAAATTCAAAGGGGTTTATACACCGTATAAAAGAAAGTTGTGTATAAAACCAAATATGCCTCAATGAAAGGGGATTGAGACAAAGTCCTCAAAAAGATCATTTTTTAAATAAAGTACATCTATAATGTGTATTCACTATAAGTACACATAAATAATGTAAAAATACAAGATAGGACATAATAATATAATGACATAATTTGAAAGTAGGAGATTAACCCAAAGAATAGAAATTGGGTTAAGAAGTTCCCTTACCTCGTGTCTGACTTGACTCAACCGTTCTTTAACCTCCTGAATAATAAACTAGAGTTAATATATACCTTATTAAGATCCATTTTCAATTTCATTATCCTTTTTATATCACTTATTACAATGATATTAACATTATGTAATTATTTAAGTTAATAACGGTCGTTTTGTCGATCTTTGGTACTTGAGTCAACAATAAACTTCTTATAATTACAAGTTTTTTATGTGGTAGAATATCCATTATCTCCAGAATTATATTCATGATTTAGATGTCATATATATCATATATATATAGTATATACATTCATTTATAATATTACGTAACATTTAGAGGTAAGAAATGAAATGCACCGTTCATGGAGACGGTAAGCCGTACGTACGCATGAACGATACTTTCATTTATATTTCCTATTTAATGGAATGAAATAATAATGATATAAATGTATAATATAATTACATTATAATATAGTGTATAATACCATTTACTCCATCCTTTATACATCCCACATATGGCATTAACGATTCAAATCACTTTGAGGGGCGGTAGTCCGCACTTCCTAAAATGAAATTATCGCGTTTACCCATAATTGAAATCATAAAGTATGCCATAAATGAGAAATACAGAAGCATAAGTAAAACATAAACACATTATATATCATATATAAATATATTTACATCTTAATGGCCACCTTTGAAGGTGTTATATGAGTGTTGAACAATCATCGTTTCGTGAGGCAGAAATTTGCCATCCACAGAAACCGTATGTTCTTTAACCATTAGATGTAGGTGTGTGTAAGTGTAGCTAGAATCCTTCTTATAACAACATCCTAGTATATTTATAATACTGTTGTTGTTACAAAATAAATTAATTAAAAGAGTTTAGTGGGTTGGAGAAGAAAAATAAAACAAAACAACATTAGAGAAGACATTATCTCAAAATCGGGTAACTCTTTTTGATTTGAGACAAAGGCTTCCTTGGGAAGAGTTATGCCCAAAGTGAGGCTTCTAGGAGTAATAGGGGGGAGTTTGGAGAGTATTTGGGCAGAGTTTGGCCGAGCCAAATGGCTTGAAAGTGTAAATGAGGTGGTAGAGGTGGGGGACTTTTATAAGAGGAGAGGAGGGGCACTCTTGGAAAGTTAGAAAAGTTTACATTATTATACAATGCTTTTCGGATTCTAAAGGTCCCACACTTATATAATTCGTGTCTAAGGTGATAAGGGTTATAACTATACCCATCCAATAGTCTTTGGACAAGTTTAAGCCTTGGATTGTACATTATCTTTTCATTTTATTAAAATCGTTAAATAATGAGGTCACCGCTGCCTCATAATGATGTCATAAATAATTTAATTTATTTAATGTCTAAAAATTATAAAAAAATACCATAATGTAGGAAATATTTCTATCTTTCCAATGACTATTTATAGTCAAAAACATGGCATGTATAACCCCATGTAAAAATTGTTTTAGTTAAACATTCCATGTTTGTGTCATTTTTTACTTTAACATTAAATAAAAGGTATTTTTGTCATTTTCCAACTAAAGTGGCTCCATGGGGTCCCCAAGTTGACCCATGGATTATCTTGGTCGGAAATGGCACATCCAATGAGGGTAGGACATGTGTCAAGCTCATCTCATATTATTAAAACATTATTTTTACCTTAAACTACACTAATTACCTCTAATCGCGATTAAGAACTTAAAAGTTACTATTCACCAAAAATTATTTTAATCTCATTGAACCGCATTTTACTTCTTAATGACAACCATGTATGTATGATTTTTGAAAATCAAATCATAGAGGTGGTAATATTTCATTTAAACGAAAAATCGGTTATTTAACTACCACTTAGTGGTTTCACTATTCATCAAAAATTGAAGTTTTTCAGAACAATTCCAAAATTTTACCCTAAGTTATAATTGATATTCCGATTTCAAAAATGATGTCTATTTTAAAAAATTCCAAAAATATAATTTTCATTAATTTATTTTATAATTAATTCCTGTTGTCACAACAAATAGCGTGTTTTTAAGAAACAATATATATCAAAATATTGGCAATTGTTTATGTCCAATTTCAATGTTAAATTAATTATAATGACCACCATTGGATAAAATGGTAAAAATATATTCTATTCATACTTTAAAACCACTAAATAGTATAATTTATCACTATAAATTATTTTGATTAAAAAAGATGTTTTTAAGTATTTTTCACTATTCATAATAAATTAGAAGTTCTCAGAAAAATACCAAAAATTCAACATAGGATAAATTCGATATTCCGAATCCAAAAATGAAGTCCATTTTGAAATATAAAATTTCTATAAATTTAAAAAGTGGTTATTACTATTCATAACGGCTACTATGATTAGTCGCGGTGTTTTAGAACCCGAAGTTGCGTACAATGAAAGCTATTGCATTATTGAATGAGAAGCGTATTGTGGAAGCTCGGGGTGTTACAAATACCCTTTAGATACATGGTTTTATGACACTAAATAATCGATCAATTTTACTATCAGGTTGGATAAAAATTCCATATGCGTACCTTGAATGTCATGTAAAATTTTCTTTATAGGTACCAACAGATTAAGTATCCTTCTTCTTAAGTTCAAGGAACACCTTATCCTTCTTTGTTCAAAGAATACAAGAAAAATACTTATTGAAAAATAAGTTATTGAACTTGTCCCATTCCATGGACTCAATTTCATATCTTTGCCTCGTATTATTGATAAGATTCTACAATTGATCTTCTTCATGTTCCAAATGATATACTGATAAGATGAAATATCAAATTCCGATAATTGTAGAACTAAAAATATAATTTTAATGGTATTGATCCATTGTTCATACACTAATGAGTCAAAAGACCCGCTGAATGAATGTGGATGCTGCCTCCTGAAGAATTCGACCGAATGTTTCTCCCTCATTTTATTGTTTTGAAGTCCTGTATGATTCATATCATCAGAAATTTTAGTGAGCATTGATATAATATTTTTCATTCTAGTTACCAAAACATTTGGTATCTTAGGGGGACAATCATTGAATTTCCCATCGCATTCAGCATTAACACGCTTCCTTCAGGTTCCAAGAAGCATAGTATGAGCAACAAAAACCATAACATGGAAACTACATATTCCATAATAAAATTTCAATTTACACACACATTATGATTAATTCTCGGTTATTCTTGGCCATTTATTAAACACTAGGATTTTATCCTATACTTATACATGTCTTTACAGTTCTTACTAAGGCTTTCTCATCCGAGTTTCCAAAGGGTAACTATACCTTTCCACTGATACCAACAATAAAGACCCATACATTACAGACATTGATATTACATCAGAATTGATGAAAATTCATTACAACATATAAAAAAACTGTGATAGGACCATATAGGTATAGTGTCTTTAGAAACTGGGAAACATAAATAACTAGTTCATAAAACATATACATTGTCTCTCGGTTGTTTCTTCATAATTACACTCTTTTTTTGCTTATCTTACTTAATACCCTTATTTTGGACATGGTTAAATGAAACATATGAAATGGTGAGCTCAAATTCTTATTAAGGGTAAATAAAAAAGATATCAAAAATATCATATTCATAAGAACATAACATTTGAAAATCATATCCTCCATATAAAAGATCGTAATATCATGTTAGGGGATAAATGAAAAAAGTGAAATGTAATACCAATAGTCATAAAATAAGATATGAAATTTTGTGTCATTAACACATATGCATAGAAAATAATTTCATATTAGTCAAGGCTCATTTCCAAGACCATCATAGCGGATGTAGTCCATTACTGACTCGATTTCACTGTTTGTTCCAGCCCGGTATTACTGAACCATATTTACTTTTCATTCCTTCCATTTCTATCTCATGAGATATAAATATTTACCCAATTAATTTGTGGGAGATATAGGTCCAACCCATCTCATAATGAAACCATTCTTACATATTCCACAAAAACATAAAAACATTCACTATAACATAACCCATGAAATAAAATGGGTTTCTTAAACATGATTCCATCATAACATAATACATATAAAATATCATTTCATAATTAACAGAATAAATAATATTAATAATAGTGGTATAAACATAACCTATTTTAATATCATCATCATAAATGGAAAATAATTTTGTTAAAAAACTTGAAATAATTCTTGAGGAAAATATCATTTCTTCTTCAAAAACAAATTTTTTTTCTCAAAAGGCCATGACATTTTAAAAGGTAAAAATTTAGATTAAAATAATATTGAAATAGTGTAGAGGAAGATTCATAGAAATAAGGCTTCATAAAGCTATACAAATCCATTCATGCCTTAAAAGTTAAAAAAACATTCTCCTCGAACTTTTTCTAGAAAATTCAAAAAGTATCTCAAATCCAATAACAACAAAATATTCCTTTCATACTGATTAATATTTTTTTAACAAAGGGTAAAATTAACTTTATAAAATTGTAGAATAATATAAATAATATTAAATAATTATAAAACATGGATTTATATGATAAATATACCCAAAAAACACTTACATATAAACAATCTCAGATAAAAAGGATATTGTAAAAGTATCCCTTGCCTTTGGTATGATATGATTTGTATGTATCTGAACCAATTTTATAATGATTTAATAATGATAATGATTTATTATATATTCATAATAATTTTTATGCTAAAATTTATGATTATATTCTCATCTGTTTGTTGGTAACATTTCATTATTACTCATTATTCTGTTATTAACTATTTTTTGTTCTAATGTTTGTTTTTCTCAGATAAGTTCTTATTCCTATATTTAGGTTATATTTATATCATTTAAAACATGCTAATAGTATAATATATATCATATTTATTCATTCAATTCATTTTTATAATTTTGGCTTAATGAATATTATGTAGAACTAATCACATCGAACTATGGAGACGGTAAGTCGTGTGTACGCACAAGCGACGATATCGTTCCCATAATTATTGAATGGTATAAAATTGGTTGTATTATAGTACCTAATAATTTTATAATGTTATATTAAACATATATATTTATTATTTCCACCATTATACCCATCCAGGTAATGTGATGGTGAAAAACAGATTACACCATGGCGTGGAGACTGAAAGTCATACAGACACATGTACGTTGATTTTGTTTTTTATAGGATGGATAGAAGGTGAAATAGGGTGGTTTTATATTTATAATAACATATAATTATATAATTAATTCTTATATTATTACTTTATAATGAAACACTTAAGTAATTGGATGTAGAAGAAGAAAGAAATTTGAATGAATCGGTAGAATAGATTACCTCTTCGTCGATGCGCCTCCTTTAAATTTCATATTAGGGAACAAGAGTTGGAATTTTAGGAATAAAAGCACCTATAGAATGTAACTATAAAACTGTATAAGAGAAATGTACAGGGTTTTTTCTTTATCATTAAGGCTCAAAATGGAGTGAAGTGGAGAGGGAGGAGGTGACCTTTTATAAGAGAGGAGAGGGATATATTAAGAAACTCTCAAAAATATTAATTTTTAATAAAATATAAACCTAAAAAAACACCAAAGTGTCCCAAATTATAATTTGAGATGTTATAGTGTTTCAATGTCATAAAAAATAAATTTTGGACAACTTATTTTGTCAATTTAACCGTTATCTTTTTAATTGACACTTAGTTATTCTATTAAATCTTAATTTGGGTAATAACATTCTAGATATTTTATGGTAATGAATATTTACTAATGTGGAGGTAATTGATAATAAATGGATATGTTATGGAATTTTAAACCTTATAATTATCATTTTTTAATTTTTTTATATTTTTATAATTTTTGAAAAATTTAATATAATGTTATGTTTATAAAATGTCAATAGTGTCAACTTTGACACTATTCATTTATTAGACCATAAATAAAATTTAAAATGATGATAAATTAGAAATAAATTATTTAATACACTCATAACATGTCATATTTCCCTACAAAATTCTTGGGGCACATTATTTAGTTCATGTGATATTTCTTTCAATATTTGTATAACCATTTATTTGATATTTCTATTAATAAAATAATTTCGACATCATTATTGTGTCATCATTAGTGGCAATAATTTAATCTCTAAAAATTATAAATAAATTTATTTGATTTAGTTAATTAATTTATATTTCCAGATACCATATATTTTTTTTATCTAATAGTTTTCCATATATTAAAATTAATGCACTTATATAAAATGAGATTGTGACATCTTGTCCATTTCATTATTTTTTATTACATTCATGTAATTTTCATAGGTAAGTGGCCAATGAGTGATTAAATTTAGAACAATATCTGATAAGTGTCTAATTTAGTCATCCAATGTGATTTTTATAGGTGTTAATTTAAATTTATAATATTATTTCAACAATTAATTACATGATTTACCTTTAAAAATGGTAATAAAAATAATTAACAAGGTTACTATTCATAATGCCCTAAAATAAAAGTAGTCTATTGAAATAATTTATACCGAATGATTCTAAATATGGAATTAATTTTTAAAAATTCAAAACAAATATTTTTTAGTAATTAATTTAAAATTAATCACGTTATTGAGAAAACAGGTTTTAAAAGTTAAAACATTGCAAAACATTCAAATGTATTTACCTATAAATTCAATGTAAAATTAATGATAATTTAATAAATTATATTAAATGGTAAAAATATATTATATTTATACTTAAGAACCATTAAATATTATAATGTAACCATATAAATTATCTTGATGAAAAAGTTTGTTTTTTATTAAAATTTAGACAATTTTTACTATTCCTCAAAATATGAAAGTTATCAAAAAAAATAACAAAAATTTATCCAATGTAAATTTTTATTTCCCGCTTCAAAATAGAATATTAATGTTGTCATATAAAAATTTTAATATATCAAAATCTTAATTTAAAATGGGTTCTCAATTCAAAGGTGAAAATTATCATTTTAAAAAAAATACATCAAATAGGGTTTTATTCATAATATATGATGAAAATATCCAATGGATTAATATAAAAAGTATTTTATTAAGTATAAAACACTTATATATATCCTTAATTTCATTACCAAATTTAATTCACTCTAAAATACAAAAATATAATTCATTTTTATTTTTAATAAATAATTGATAGACACTGAATTCATAATGCATTTTCAGAAGTTAATTATAATTATTCCCGTTAAACTAACATCTAGATTATAATGGTAATTTTATAATACGGGTGTCTCGCTGTTCATTTAAACTCACTTTTTCATGAAAATAGATATACTAATGAATAAAAACTTTTTAAAGAAAATATGTCATAAAAACATCCGGGTGTTATAAGTTAAGTAATATATTATCCCTAAAAATAATATTTATATCATTAAAATAACATATTTTAATTAAATATATCATAATAAAAATCCTTGTGTGGTGGTGAAAGAAAAAAAACATGTCACTTCATGGATTTGGTTGTCCATGTAACACCCTGAGCTTTCACGATACGCTTCTCTTTCAATAATGCAATAGCTTGCATTGTACGCAAGTTCGAGATTCTAACACACCGCGAACAATCAAAGTAGCAGTTATGAATACTAATAACCACTTTTTGAAATTATATAAATTTTATATTTCAAAATGGACTTCATTTTTGGATTCGGAATATCTAAATTAGCCTATGTTGAATTTTTTGTATTTTTCTGAGAACTTCCAATTTTTTATGAATAGTGAAAAATACTTAAAAACAACTTTATTAATAAAAATAATTTACAGTGGTAAATTATACTATTGAGTGTCTTTAAAGTATTATTAGAATATAGTTTTACCATTTTATCCAATGGTGGTCATTAGAATTAATTTAACATTGAAATTGGACATAAACAATTGTCAATCTTTTGATATATATTGTTTCTTAAAAACACGTTATTTGTTGTGACAGCGGGAATTAATTATAAAATTAATTAATTCAAATTATATTATTTCAATTTTTTAAAATAGACATCATTTTTTAATTTGGAATATCAATTATACCTTAGGGTGATATTTTGTCGTTGTTCTAAAAAACATCAATTTTTGATGAATAGTGAAACCACTAAGTGGTAGTTAAAAAAATTGATTTTTCGTTTAAATGAAACATTACCACTTCTGTGATTTAATTTTCAAAAATCCGACATACATGGTTTTCATTAGGAAGTAAAATGTGGTTCAATGGGATTAAAATATTTTTTGGTGAATAGTAACTTTTAAGTTTAATTAATCGCGATTAAAGGTAATTATTGTAATTTAAGGTAAAGATAATGTTATAATAATATGAAATGACCTTTACACATGTCATACCCCTATTGGATGAGTCATGGACGACCATGAAAATCCATTGGTCAACTTGGGGACCCCATGGAGCCACTTTGGTAGGAAAATGACATTAAAAACTTTTTATTTAATGTTAAACTAAAAATGTCACAAACATGAGTTGTTTTACTAAAACAATTTTTAAATGGGGTTATACAAGTAATATTTTTGACTATAAATATTAATTAGAAATATAATTAGATTTCCTACATCATGGATATTTTTAAATTTTAGACATTAAATAAATTAAATTATTTATGACACCATTATGATGCAGCGATTACCTCATTAATTAACGATTTAAATAAAATGAAAAGATAATGTAAAATCAAAGACTTACACTTGTCAAACACCTATTGTATGGGTATATTTCGAACCCTTTTCACCTTATCCTCGAAATATATAAGTGTTGGACCTTTAAAATCTAAAACTCATTATATAATAAAGTAACATTTCATTACTTTCCAAGTGTGCCCCTCCTCTCCCCTTATAAAAGGCCCCCACCACTACCACCTTACTCACACCTTCAAAGCCTTTTGGCTCGGCCATCCTCTACCAAACTACTCTATCAAATTCCCTCTCTTACTCCTAGAAGCCTCACTTTTGGGAATAATTCATCCCAAGTAATCCTTGAGCTCAAATCAAAAAAGAGTTACCCGATTTTAAGGTAATGTCTTCTCTTATGTTATTTTATTTTATTTTGCTTCTCCAACCCCTTAAACTCTTTTTATTCATTTCTTTTGTAACAACACAAGTATCCTCAATATACTAGGATGTTGTTATAAGAAGTATTCAAGCTAAACTTACACACACTTGCATCTAATGGTTAAAGAACATACTGTTTCTGTGGATGGAGAATTTCTGCCTCACGAAACGATGATTGTTCAACACTCATATAACACCTTCAAAGGTGGCCATTAATATGTCACTATATTTATATATGATATATATATGTTTACATTTTACTTAAGCTTTTTTATTTTTCATTTATGACATACCTTTATGGTGTCCATTATGGGTAAACGCGATATTTTCATTTTAGGAAGTACGGACTACCGCCCCCTCAAAGTGATTTGAATTGTTAATGCCATATGTGGGATGTATAAAGGATGGAGTAAATGGTATTATACTTTATATTATACTGGAATTATATTATAACTTTATATAATTATAATTTCATTCCATTAAATATGAAATAGAAATGAAAGTAGTGTTCATGCGTACGTAAGGCTTGCCGTCTCCAAGAACGGTGCATTTCATTTCTTACCTCTAAATGTTATGAATATTATAAATGCATGTATATACGGGATATATATGATATATATGATATCTAAATTAGATACATAATTCTGGAAATAATGGATATTTCTACCACATAAAAAACTTGTAATTATAAGAAGTTTATCGTTGACTCAAGTACCCAAGATCAACAAAACGACCGTTATTAACTTAAATGACTACATAATTTTTGTAACATTGTAATAAGTGATATAAAAGGGTTAATGAACTTGAAAAAGGTTCTTAAGAAAGTAGAGATTAACTCTAGTTTATTATTCTGGAGGTTAAAGGGCGGTCGGGTCAAGTCGGACACGAGGTAAGGGAATTTCTTAACCCAATTTCCATTCTTTGGGTTCATCTCCTACTTTCAAATTATGTCATGATATTATTATGTACTATCTTGTATTTGTAGTTTCTTTATGTGTACTTATAGTGAATACACATAATAGATCTATTTTATTTTAAAAATGATCTTTGTAAGGACTTCTTACCAATCTCCTTTCATTAAGGCATATTTGGTTTTATACACAACTTTCATTTATACGGTGTATAAAACCCTTTGACTTTTACTTTTATTCAAAAGGAATCTTTTTATACGAAGTGTTTTTACTAAACGACAAAAGGAATGTTTTTTATTACGTATGTGTCGACAACGACTTCTCCGCCCCCGTGACTATTATTTGAGTTTCAGCTTCCTCTATACGACATAATTTTCATTAAAGAAAAAGAAATACCATGTTTTACTTCTCTATTATTTTGGTATTGAAAATGGTTTTGATAAAGTTTTTATTATATCAATGTGTTGTATTGATATCTTGTGACTGAAGTGTGGAAATCTTATGTTTCCTTTATGCATGTTTTATGTGATACAATTATGTTATGGTTTATGATATGTTTAAACCTGTTCATATGAGGAATGCATTGGACTTAATAAGTGGTGGGTGGAGCCCGCTATAGCCCCTTGATACATCGGTAGGTCTCATGAGACAAACTAGTGTCTTGGAACGAGGCCTTGACAAAATCTTATTTGTGGTCTTGGCATGAGGCCTCGGCTACGTGGTTATGATAGTCTAACATTATGCATTCCATCATTATGAAAGTGGTTATTGATATTGCATGTGATTATTTGACTAGTCGAATATCCATGTGAGTAAGTAAATGGAATTATTTAATTTTATTTTTTCCATATTATTCTGAAGTTCAGGTTTAAAAAGGATTTTGTATTAATTATAAATTGCCTTAAATGTTAATGTTTATTTATGAAAGCTTCGGCAATATTGTTATCCTTACTGGGCATCTGAGCTCACCCCTTTCAATGTTTTAATATTTTCCAGGATGTGAAGAAGTATTTTATGAATGACGTATAGGGATAGGCGGAAAAGGATATGAGTGTGGACTATGGAGACTTTGTTATTGTAGTTTTTCACTTTATGATGTTATGTAACATTTATGAATGTATCTAGTGTTTCCAAGGATACTAAACTGATTGGTCTTTCGAGACTTGATATTTTGTGATCATGCCAATGTTACGAAGTAATGCACTGACTCTGGGTAACTGGGGTCGGGGCGTTATAGTTGGAATCAGAGGCAGTTTAGTACTAACCTTGGAAGCTAGATTTAGATAAACTATGATTAGAACACATAGCCCGAAGATAGACTTTGAGGATTAGTATAGAAGAACTTCCTAGATTTTTGGTATTATAGAGATTTTGTGAGTTTTCCGAGAAATACATCCCTATCTGGATACAAGTAGGTAGAGGAGGATCTGGAACATATGTACCTAGGGGTAAAACCCAAAAACACCGCTTTGAGCTAGACTCGAACGGGAACTGGTGCACGACAATGGGAATTGCTGCACTCTTGGTTACGACACTCCTGGGGTATATGCTTAGGATAATTATCATTTTCATTAAAAACCATTATAAAGGGATTATAAGTACATACTTCCTAAAAGAAATCATTTTTATGATTATGGACTATATCCATAAATAGTTCAATTTATGTTAAGTATTTTACAAGTATGGAATTATGTATTTTAATTCATAAACTAATCTAGTTTATGACATTGTTTAGAAATGGAACCTAGTGGAAGGAATGGAAACTGTATCAATGCTCGCACTCCATGTAGGGATTGCCCTCCTGCTCAAGATAATTATTGTGGAGTTGGAGATACAACTGGTGCTGATCACCTTATCACCATACTGGGACAACTCACTCAGTTTATGAATAATAACCTTACTCGTATGGAGCACCCTGATCCGCAACATGGAGGATCAATGTTAGACCACTTCATGAGTCAAGAACCGCCAAAATTTAATGGGGGTACAAATCCATTAGTAGCTGAGCAATAGATAAACTCCTTAGAGAAAATATTCCATGCCTTGGAGAGTAGTGAAAGGGAGAAGGTTGTCATGGCAGTCTACCGCCTCACTGGAGATGCCGATCAATAGTGGTCGCTGATTCAAAACACGAAAGAAGATGAAGAAGTATATAATATGGAATGGAGGGATTTCAAAGAGCTTTTCTTGGAAAAATACTTTCCTCATGACCATCGAGCAGATATGGAAAGACAATTTCTGAGTCTGAGACAAAAGGAGGATGAGAATGTCGCAAAGTATGAGGCCAACTTTACAAGGTTAGCGAGGTATGCTGCAGATTATATACGTAACCCAAGAAGTAAGATTGATCGTTTGTTTGATGGGTTAAAACCATTTATTCGTCAAGCATTAGTCTCACAAACCTTCTCATCATACGAAGACATTGTCTCATGTGCTATCAAGACAGAAAAGGAATTCTCTAAATCTTATGACAATAAAGTAAAGCAAGAGAAGAAGAGAATGGTGGAACAAGAGACAGATAAAGGGAAAATGGAAAGAAGGATTTTCCATTATGTGATAATTGTGGGATGAATCACCCCGGTTCTTGCCTAAAAGGAATGGGAGTTTGTTATAAATGTGGAGAAAAAGGTCACCAGGCTCATGATTTCAAGGGAAAGAAAGACCCTATTAATGTTGAATGCTACAATTGTAGGGAAATGGGGAATTATGAAAATGAATGTACTAAGCATTAGGGAACCTTAACTCGGAAAAGGCCAAGGGATCAAGGAAAATCTTATGTTGTTACTACAGTTGAAGTGGAATAATTAATGTATTGGTGCTTTTGGAAACAAGGATTATATTCTGGTTATAAGAATAATGTGACATATATATGGATTGTACTATAGTACTTGTTGTTTTCATTATGGTTTTAATATGATGAAGGTAATCATATTTTTAGTATGTGACAATAAGAGAAACTGAACTTTGTTTAGTGAATCTGATGTTACAATTGATTTCGGAATTTAGAGACCTTTTAGAGAAAGTCTGGACAGAGGTATTTTGGATAACAATAATGGTTGGAATGGATTAAGTTGAAAATTGGATAGTATTGTTTAAGGTTAAAACACTTATGAAGCTTATTTTTGGAATATTATAATACTATAATTTTAGAAAAAGGACAACCTGTAGGTTGATGGATAACCCATTGCATCGGACAAATCTGCAAGAATCGAACCCACAACCATAGTGCGATAGGCCTTTATTACCTACCACTAGCCTATAGGAAGTCCCTGGTTATTACAAAAATGTTTTCTGAATCTAAATGGTATGTTTTAATATTTAGAACCTTATACAATTATGATAAATAGAATATTTTTGAATTCTATTACCTTTTAGAGTGAAAGATGGGTTTGTGGTAAAAAATTTATGACAAGTATGTATATTCCCTTACGTTCTTAGTAAATCTCCTAAATAAATTCCTTAACTTTATAAAAGGTAAATTAAAACAAAAACGTTGCCGATTAACTTTTCCAACTGGGGATTCAATGACCGTTTAACCAATCAAAAGTTTGTGATTTTCTTAAGGTTAACTTTCTCCTAATCCAGTTTTCTACAACTCTCCATCAGACCATGATGGTTTGTTTTTCTTCCATATCCATATTTTCATAGAATCCTAGTATGGGCTATCTCGGATGACCTTTGTAATAATATTTATTTCTTTTAATGTTATATTTTTAATAACTTTATTTATGATGTGGGTTTTCCACAAACATATTTTCTATTTTCAACCTTTTATTTTCAAAGAAAAATGTAAAATTGCGAGGACACAATTTATTGAAGGAGGGGAGAATGTAACACCCCGAGCTTTCACGATACGCTTCTTTTTCAACAATGCAATAGCTTGCATTGTACGCAAGTTCGAGATTCTAACACACCGTGACCAATAAAAGTAGTAGTTATGAATAGTAATACCCACTTTTTGAAATTATATAAATTTTATATTTCAAAATGGACTTCATTTTTGGATTCGGAATATCGAAATTATCCTATGTTTAATTTTTGGTATTTTTCTGAGAAGTTCCAATTTTTTATGAATAGTGAAAAATACTTAAAAACAACTTTTTTTATCAAAATAATTTATAGTGGTAAATTATACTATTTAGTGGTTTTAAAGAATAATTATAATATATTTTTACTATTTTATCCAATGGTGGTCATTAGAGTTAATTTAACATTGAAATTGGAAATAAACAATTGTCAATCTTTTGATATATATTGTTTCTTAAAACACACTATTTGTTTTGACAGCGGGAATTAATTATAAAATTAATTAATTAAAATAATATGATTTCAATTTTTTAAAATAGGCATCATTTTTGAATTAGGAATATGTATTATATCTTAGGGTGAAATTTTGGCATTGTTCTGAAAAACATCAATTTTTTATGAATAGTGAAACCACTAAGTGGTTGTTAAAAAAAACTGATTTTTCGTTTAACTGAAACATTAACACTTATGTGATTTGATTTTCAAAAATCCGACATACATGGTTGTAATTAGAAAGTAAAATGTGGTTCAATGGGATTAAAATAATTTTTGGTGAATAGTAACTTTTAAATTTAATTAATCGCGATTAAAGGTAATTATTGTAATTTAAGGTAAAGATAATGTTATAATAATATGAAATGACCATTACCCATGTCCTACCCCTATTGGATGAGTCATGGCCGACCAAGAAAATCCATGGGTCAACTTCGGGACCCCATGGAGCCACTTTGGTAGGAAAATGTCATTAAAAACTTATTATTTAATGTTAAAGTAAAAATGTCACAAACATGAGTTGTTTTACTAAAACAATTTTAAAATGGGGTTATACAAGTCATATGTTTGACTATAAATATTCATTATAAAGATAATAATATTTCCTACATCATGATAGTTTGTTTATAATTTTTAGACATTAAATAAATTAAATTATTTATGACACCATGATGATGCAACGATTACCTCATTAATTAATGTTTTAAATAAAATGAAAAGATAATGTAAAATCTAAGACTTACACTTGTCAAAAACATATTGGATGGGTATATTTCGAACACTTATCACCTTATACTATAAATATATAAGTTTCGGACCTTTAAAATCTGAAACTCATTATATAATAAAGTAACATTTCATTACTTTCCAAGAGTGCCCCTCCTCTCCTCTTATAAAAGGCCCCCACCACTACCACCTTACTCACACCATAAAAGCCTTTTGGCCCAGCCATCCTCTGAAAAAATACTCTCTAAACTTCCCTCTCTTACTCCTAGAAGCCTCACTTTGGGAATAATTCTTCCCAAGGAATCCTTGATCTCAAATCAAAAAACAGTTACCCGATTTTAAGGTAATGTCTTCTCTTATGTTATTTTGTTTTATTTTGCTTCTCCAGCCCCTTAAACTCTTTTCATTCATTTCTTTTGTAACAACAACAGTATCCTCAATATACTAGGATGTTTTTATAAGAATTATTCGAGCTACACTTACACACACTTGCATCTAATGGTTAAAGAACATACTGTTTCTGTGGATGGCGAATTTCTGCCTCACGAAACGATGATTGTTCAACACTCATAAAACACCTTCATAGGTGGCCATTAAGATGTCACTATATTTATATATGATATATATATGTTTATTATTTACTTAATAGTTTTTATTTTTCATTTATGGCATACCTTTATGGTTTCCATTATGGGTAAACGCGATATTTTCATTTTAGGAAGTACGGACTACCGCCCCCTCAAAGTGATTTAAATCGTTAATGCCATATTTGGGATGTATAAAGGATGGAGTAAATGGTATTATACATTATATTATACTGGAATTATATAATAACATTATATAATTATAATTTCATTCCATTAAATACGAAATAGAAATGAAAGTAGCGTTCATGCGTACGTACGGCTTACCGTCTCCATGAACGGTGCATTTCATTTCTTACCTCTAAATGTTATGAATATTATAAATGCATGTATATACTGGATATATTTAATATATATGATATCTACATTAGAAATATAATTCTGGAAATAATGGATATTTCTACCACATAAACAATTTGTAATTACAAGATGTTTATTGTTGACTCAAGTACCAAAGATTGACAAAACGACCGTTAATAACTTAAATGACTACATAATTTTCGTAACATTGTAATAAGTGATATAAAAGGGATAATGAACTTGAAAAAGGTTCTTAAGCAGGTAGAGATTAACTCTAGTTTATTATTCAGGAGGTTAAAGAGTGGTCGAGTCTAGTCGGACACGAGGTAAGGGAATTTCTTAACCCAATTTCCATTCTTTGGGTTAATATCCTACTTTCAAATTATGTCATGATATTATTATGTACTATCTTGTTTTTGTACATTATTTATGTGTACTTATAGTGAATACACATAATAGATCTATTTTATTTTAAAAATTATCTTTGTAAGGACTTCGTCTCAATCTACTTTCATTGAGGCATATTTGGTTTTATACACAACTTTCATTTATACGGTGTATAAACCCCTTTGAAATTTACTTTTATTCAAAAGGAATCTTTTTATATGAATCATTTTTACTAAATTTCAAAAGGAATGTTTTTTATTATGTATGCGGCGACAACAACTTCTCTGCCGCCGTTACTATTATTTGAGTTTCGGCTTCCTCTATAAGCCATAATTTTATTTAAAGAAAAATAGATACCAAGTTTTACTTACGTTTTATTTTGGTATTGAAAATGGTTTTGATAAAGTTTTTATTATATCAATGTTTTGTATTGATATATTGTGATTGAAGTGTGGAAATCTTATGTTACTTTTATGCATGTTTTATGTGATACAATTATGTTATGGTTTATGATATGTTTAAACCTGTTCATATGAGGAATTCATTGGACTTAATAAGTGGTGGGTGGAGCCCGCTATAGCTCCTCGATGCATCGGTGGGTCTCATGAGACAAACTAGTGTCTTGGCATGAGGCCTTGACAAAATATTATTTGTGGTCTTGGCACGAGGCCTTTGCTACGTGGTTACGATAGTATGGCATTATGAATTCCATCATTATGAAAGTGTTTATTGATATTGCATGTGATTATTCGACTATTAGAATATCCATGTGAGTAAGTAAATGGCGTTATTTAATTTTATTTTTTCCATATTATGCTGAAGTTCAAGTTTAAAAAGGCTTTTGTTTTAATTATACATTGCCTTAAATGTTAATATTTATTTATGAAAGCTTCCACAATATTGTTATCCTTACTGAGCATCTGAGCTCACCCCGTTCAGTGTTTTAATATTTTCCAGGATGTGAAGAAGTATTTTACGAATGACCTGCAGGGATTGTCAGAAGAGGATATGAGTGTGGACTTTGGAGACTTTGTTATTGTAGTTTTTCACTTCATGATGTAATGTAACATTTTTTAATGTATCTAGTGTTTCCAAGGGTACTAAACTAATCGGACTTTCGATACTAGATCTTTTGTGATCATGCCAATGTTACGAAGTAATGCACCGACTCTGGGTAACTGGGGTCAGGGCGTTACAGTCCACAGATACGAACAAATGATGTTTTCATTTACTATAGGATATATACTGATATAAATAAGTGATTAATGACTGAAATAATTAAATATCAATATAGTTCATATACTTGTTTTATTATATCAAGATATTTATGACATAAATGAAGGAGGTGTAAAAAGAAATAAAATAAAATACCTCGGTTAAGAGTTATACCAATTATTTGGGAAACCTCATATTTCTTACTCATTAAGACTTATGGGTTGTTCTTTTGGTGATTCTAAAAACTGTATGTTATAGTGATGATGTTTTAATGGATTTGGAAAAATGGTGTTCAATATAAATGGCTCAAAATGTGTGAATAATAAAGGAGTGGGGTGCACTTTTATAAGTGAGGGGAGTGGAATAATATTAATTATTAAGAATTTTAAAATATAACCAATATCATAATCCTGTAAAGTGGTACCAAATGAACATATTTTATAAGTTAGGACATTATAAGGTCTAAATTCCACCATACAATTAAATTTATACATTTTTTGTTCCATTTTAGATATTATATTTTGGTTTAACCACCATGTTAATGCTTTTTAACTTTTATTGTGGAAACCTATTTTTTTATTTAAGTACTATAAATTTAGTTATAACATGGAAATTGTATCAAAAATGTTAAATGGATAAAATTTTATAAAATATTTCATCCCATTTTCTAATTTAAACTTTTTTACATTTTTAAATCATTTAACGCATAGTATTAGTCATAATATATTATTTATTTCATTTTTTGGGACTATTCATTTGATTTTGATTCAAAGAAATAAATATAGAAATGGATTTATAATATAAAATAATTTTACATTAATTTTAATTTATAGTTAAATTTTAAATTTGTGGAATACCAACCCAAAAATATTATTTTTATTATTTTTAAATTCAATTACCATGATAATTCTGTTCTTTGCACAAGCATTGTGTTGACATTGTGAAATAATTTAAGGTAATTATACTATTAATAAAAAAATTAATATAATAAAAATAACTTATTTTTTCAAAATAATCTTCAAAATTCATTCATCACATCTTTTTATTAAAAACACATCATATGAGAATAATTAAAATCAAGGGAGTGACATTTTTACAGTTACCCTGTACTTAAGATAATATAAATGTTATAATTAAAGTGAAGTGGAAAAGAATTTACGCATTTAATAATTTTTTTATTCTTATTCTCTATATAAAATATATTAAAAATGAAATAAAATCTTTTGGGAGATGTTTTGGTCTTATATCATATTTTTAACAATATTTTACCCATTTAACCCTTACAAAGGTGGAAAATATTTTTACCATGGTTACCATTCATAATGACCAAAAATAAAAGGGACATATTTACAAACATTTAACATTATGAATCTAAATGTGCAATAAAATTTTCAATATAAAATTTTTTGAACTAAAAGAAATAATTTTTAATAAAAATGCATAGAACCCCACAAAAACAATTTTGAGATAAATTTGATTTTAAGCCTAAAAATGAGCCTATACAAGAATTAAATATGATGAAAATTATTTTTTATTTGTTTTTTATTTACTATTTTATTCATAATTAATATAGGATTATTTTAAATTAATAATAAATCCAAAAATTGGGACTTCTAAATATCTTTATTTAAATAAAATAAATTACAGATTTTCAAAATTTGACATTCTTCATTATTTACTCAAAAATTAATCTTTTTTGAAAAACAATTACAAAAATTCATCTTAATCCTATTATGAAATGACTATTTTATAAATTATTCCCTTTTTTGAACTTTAATTCTAATATTGGAAAAATTAATTATCATATTTGTGTATAAAATTCAATAAAAACATTTTTATGAAATTGTATTTTTCTAGAATAAGATTTTTATCTCCATTCCTTGCCTAATAAAGGAAATTAATTTAATGTTGATAAAATTTATTTGAAATTTAATATAATAATTTAATAAAAGCATCTGTAAATAGTGATTAATAAAATCTCTTATGATAAATATACATTAGGCTCATACAGACACTTTTAAGAAAAAAATATCTTTTTCCCAAAAAAAATATTTATTTATAACCCATTGATAGTTAGTGTATGATTGATTATAAGTGCTATTAAGGAAAATATATATATATATATCAGAATTTGATTACTCTTAATCATCTTCATTAATCCTACTACTAAATTGTAAAATTAATCTTTAAAATATAATATTTCTATAGTATATTGATGTTCATTTATGATTTGTGTTGTGTATACCACATAATATTATATATATTACTTAATGAAATTAAATTCTAAAATACATTGGTTTTAACATTATTTTTCGTCAAAAATTTCCGAACACATATATCCGAGGACTTGACATTAGATTATGTTTCCAATATCCTAGTCACAAGATGTCAAAATTCATGATAATTTCATTACAACATTATATAAAATAACATAATACGGTAATTTCATAAAACTATAAACTATGAAATTGTAACGCCCCGACCCCAGCTACCCAGAGTCGGTGCATTACTTCGTAACATTTTCATGATCACAAAAGATCAAGTCTCGAAAGACCGATTAGTTTAGTATCCTTGGAAACACTAGATACATTCATAAGTCTTTCATTACATCATAAATTAAAAAAAACTACAACAACATGGTCTTCATAGTCCACACTCATATCCCTTTCTGACTATCCCTACAGGTCATTCATAAAATACTTCTTCACATCCTGGAAAATATTAAAACATTGAAAGGGGTGAGCTCAGATGCTCAGTAAGGATAACAATATAGCAGAAGATTTCATCAATAAACATAAACATTTAAGGCAATTTATAAATAAAACAAAAGCCTTTTAAACTTGAACTTCAACATAATATGGAAAAAATAAAATGAGATAATGCCATTCACTTTTTCACATGGATATTCTACTGGTCGAATAATCACATGCAATATCAATAACCACTTTAATAATGATGGAATGCATAATTCCAGACTATCATAACCACGTAGCCAAGGCCTCGTGCCAAGACCACAAATAAGATTTTGTCAAGGCCTCGTGCCACGACACTAGTTTGTCTCATGAGACCTTCCGATGCAATTTGTTTTAGAATATACTTACATTTAAAATTGCTCAAATATACTCCAGTGTTTTTCTGAAAACTTTATGCAAACTTATGAAAACAAAATAACTAATTCTGAGACTTCTCGACTAATTACAGGCCATGATGGGTCCACGCCCAATCCCTTCCTGTCTACCACACTCGAGAGTCGGGTTTTCTAAAAACATTTTTAAGCTTGCGTTAAATACGTATACATTTGCACTGGATTTTAATATATTGGAGAGAAATATCTCTTTTTTGAAATTATTTAAAAATCACATAATTATAAAAGAAAACCTTTTGAATAAACGTAAAAGTCAAAGGGGTTTATACACCGTATAAAAGAAAGTTGTGTATAAAACCAAATATGCCTCAATGAAAGGAGATTAAGACGAAGTTTTTAAAAGGATCATTTTTTTAATAAAATAGATCTTTTATGTGTATTCACTATAATTACACATAAATAAAGTAAAAATACAAGATAGGACATAATAATATCATGACATAATTTGAAAGTATGAGATAAACCCAAAGAATAGAAATTGGGTTAAGAATTTCCCTTACCTCGTGTCCGACTTGACTCAACCGTTATTTAACCTCCTGAATAATAAACTAGAGTTAATATATACCTTATTAAAAACCATTTTCAATTTCATTATCCTTTTTATATCACCTATTACAATGATATGAACAGTATGTAATTATTAAAGTTTATAACGGTCATTTTGTCGATCTTAGGTAGTTGAGTCAAAAATAAAATTCTTATAATTACAAGTTGTTCATGTGTTGATATATCCATTATATCCAGAATTATATTCATGATATATATATCATATATCTCATATATATCCAGTATATACATGCATTTATAATATTCCATAACGTTTAGAGGTAAGAAATGAAATGCACCATTCATGGAGATGGTAAGTCGTACGTACGCATGAACGCTACTTTCATTTCTATTTCGTATTTAATGAAATCATATTGATATAAAGATATATTATAATTCCAGTATAACATAATATATAATATCAGTTACTCCTTCCTTTATACATCCCACATATGGTATTAACGATTAAAATCACTTTGAGGGGGCGGTAGTCCGTACTTCCTAAAATGAAAATATCACGTTTACCCATAATGGAAACCATAAAGGTATTCCATAATGAAAAATACAAAATCATAAGGGAAAAGAAAACATAATATATATCATATATAAAAATAGTTTCATCATAATGGCCACCATTAGAGGTGTTATATGAGTGTTGAACAATCATCGTTTCGTGAGGCAAAAATTCGCCATCCACAGAAACAGTATGTTCTTTAACCATTAGATGTAGGTGTGTGTAAGTGTAGCTCTAATAATTCTTATAAAAACATCCTAGTATATTGAGGATACTGTTTTTGTTACAAAATAAATTAATTAAAAGAGTTTATGGGGTTGGAGAAGCAAAATAAAACAAATTAACATAAGAGAAGACATTACCTTAAAATCGGGTAACTCTTTTGATTTGAGCCAAAGGCTTCCTTGGGAAGAGTTATACCCAAAGTGAGGCTTATTGGAGTAAGGGGGGAAGTTGGGAGAGTATTTGGGCAGAGGTTGGCGGAGCCAAATGGCTTGAAAGTGTGAATGAGGTGGTAGAGGTGGGGGCCTTTTATAAGAGGAGAGGAGGGGCACTCTTGGAAAGTAAAGAAAAGTCACTTTATTATAAAATGAGTTTCGGATTTCAGAGGTCCCACACTTATATAATTCTAGGATAAGGTGAGAAGGGTTCTAAATCCACCAATCCAATAGGTTTTGGACATGTTTAGGTCTTAGATATTACATTATCTTTCCATTTTATTTAAATCGTTAAATAATGAGGTCATCGCTGCATCATCATAATGTCATAAATAATTTAATTTATTTAATGTATAAAAATTATAAAAAAATTCTATGATGTAGGAAATCTTTTTATATTTCCAATTACTATTTATAGTCAAAAATATGACTTGTAAAACTCCATTTAAAAATTGTTTTAGTAAAACATTTCATGTTTGTGTCATTTTTTTACTTTAACATTAAATAAAAGGTATTTATGTCATTTTCCAACTAAAGTGGATCCATGGGGTCCCCAAGTTGACCCATGGATTGTCTTGGTCGGCCATGGAACATCCAATGAGGGTAGGACATGTGTCAAGCTCATCTCATATTATTAAAACATTATTTTTACCTTAAACTACACTAATTACCTCCAATCGCGATTAAGAACTTAAAAGTTACAATTCACCAAAAATTATTTTAATATCATTGAACCACATTTTACTTCTTAATGACATCCATGTATGTCAGATTTTTGAAAATCAAAACACAGAAGTGGTAATATTTCATTTAAATGAAAAATCAGTTATTTAACTACCACTTAGTGGTTTCACTATTCATCAAAAATTGAAGTTTTTCAGAACAATGCCAAAATTTCACCCTAAGCTATAATTGATATTCTGAATTCAAAAATGATGTCTATTTTAAAAAATTCCAAACATATAAGATGCATTAATTAATTTTATAATTAATTCCCACTGTCACAAAAAATAGCGTGTTTTTAAGAAACAATATATATCAAAAGATTAACAATTGTTTATGTCCAATTTCAAAGTGAAAATAATTCTAATGAACACCATTGGATAAAATGGTTAAAATATATTCTAATTATACCCTAAAACAACTCAATAGTATAATTTATCACTATAAATTATTTTGATTAAAAAAGTTGTTTTTAAGTATTTTTCACTATTCATAAAAAATGGAAGTCCTCAGAAAATTACAAAAAATTTAATATAGGATAATTTCGATATTACGAATACAAAAATGAAGTCCATTTTGAAATATAAAATTTATATAATTTCAAAAAGTGGGTATTAATATTCATAACGGCTACTTTGATTAGTTGTGGTGTGTTAGAACTCAAAGTTGCGTACAATGGAAGCTATTGCATTATTGAATGAGAAGCGTATCATAGAAGCTTGGGGTGTTACATTCTCCCCTCCTTCAATAAATTACATCCTCACAATTTGAAATTTTTCTTGGAAAATAAAAGGTTGAAAATAGAAAATACCTTTGTATAAAACCCACATCGGAAATAAGGTTAATAAAAATACAACTTTAAAAGAACGAAAGATAAGTACAAAGGTCACCCGAGATAGCCCATACTAGGATTCTATGAAAATATAGATATGGAAGAAAAACAGACCATCAAGGTCTGATGGAGAGTTGTAGAAAACTGTATTAGGAGAAAGTTAACAATAAGAAAATCACAAACTTGTGATTGGTGAAACGATCATTGAATCCCCAGTTGGAAAATTTAACCAGCAACGTTTTTGTTTTAACATACCTTTTATAGAGTTAAATAATTTGTTTAGGATATTTACTAAGAATGTAATGGAATATACATACTTTTCATGTAGACTTTAATTCTTTAATAAATTTTTACCAAAAACCCATCTTTCACTCTAAAAGGTAATAGAACTCAAAAATATTCTATTTATCTTAATTGTATAAAGTTCCAAATATTAACACATAACATTTAGATTAGAAAAACTATTTTGTAATAACCAGTGACTTCACGTAGTCCAGTGTTAGGCGATTAATCCCAATCACACTATGGTTGTGGGTTCGATTCCCACAGCTTTGTCTGATGCGATGGGTTGTCACTCGGTCTGCGTGTTGTCCTTTTTATAAATATCCAAAAATAACCATAACAATAGTATCCAATGTAAAATATAATCCATTCTAACCTTTATAGTTATCCAAAATACTTCTGTCCAACTCACAGTCCAGATTTTATGAGGAAGGTAAACATAATGAGGCTCCTTTTTTTTCTGTGTAACAACATTGAACACCTTCATCGTGTATTCTTTTAAAACACTGCAACATACTGAATTACCATAAATCCTTATTGATTACATTCATGATCCCTTATTCCTTATAGAAAACTAGATATACTCCTTCTATCCAAAAATGTATACAAATCATTAATCAGTTTCAAGGATGTTAAGAATATCCAACATAATCTATCCGAATCAATCATGTCTTATTCCAAAATCACTATCTCGGTATCAGAACCATATTATGATTTATCTTTCTCTCAACAATATATTTTCCAAAAATTTAACCTACTGTGGAGTCACTTTTCTTGGTTCCACACAATCTCAAGTCCTAGATGAAATAGTACTGCAGTATAATCCTTATATACTCCATAATTATTATAACCAGTACATCATTGATACAACACTCAAATTACAAAATTCTTTAATAACAACATAATAACTCTAATCATTCCTCCTCATCTGTGGTAGTATCATAACATGATTATTATCCAATAACATCATTTGGGGCATACTCTGATGATTTGAACATTGGTTTGCATAGTGTCCCCACTCCTTGCAGATGAAGCATTGTACATTTGAAACCTTTTTCTTACCCTTGCAGTCACGCACTTGGTGTCCTTTTTCTCCACACTTATAACAAACTCCCATTCCCTTCCGAAAAATTCCAAGGTGTTTCTTCCCACAGTTATCACATATTGGAAAATTCTTCTTTTCCCTCATCCCTTTACCCATCATTCTCTCTTCCATACTTTTCTTCTCTTTCATCCCTTCAAATCCAATGACTCAGAGAATTCTCTACTTATCTTATTAACACATGATACTATTTCTTCATATGTTAATAACACATGGGAGAATATTTCCCTACTAAATGTTGGCTTAATACCATGAAATATCTGATCCTTCTTACTCTTTGGATCATACTTATTGATGGAGTTCACATTCCTTCTACTGGGCACCATTTCTATACAATGCCATAAACTAGGTTAGTTTATGAATCAAAATACATAATTCCATACTTATAAAATACTTTACATAAATTGAACTATTTATGGATATAATCCATAATCATAAAAAGGTTTTCTTTGAGGAAGTATATACTCATAACTGTTCATAGTGGTTTGTAAAGAAAACGAGAATTATCCTAATCATATCCCCTGGGAGTGTCGTAACCAAGAGTTCAGCAAGGCCCGTTGTCATGCACCAGTTCCCATTCGAGTCTAGCTCAAAGCGGTGTTTTCGGGTTTTACCCCTAGGTACATCTGTGCCAGATCCGCCTCTACCTGCTCGTATCTAGACAGGGATGTATTGCTCGGAAAACTCAAGAAATCTCTATAATACCAAAATTCTAGGAAGTTTTTCTATAATAATCCTCAAAGTCTATCTTAGGGCTATGTGCTCTAATCAGAGTTTATCTAAATCTATCTTCCAAGGTTAGTACTAAACTGCCTCTCATACCAACTGTAACGCCCCGACCACAGCTACCCAGAGTCGGTGCATTACTTCGTAACATTGGCATGATCACAAAAGATCAAGTCTCGAAAGACCGATTAGTTTAGTAGCCTTGGAAACACTAGATACATTCATAAGTCTTTCATTAAATCATAAAGTAAAAAAAACTACAACAACATGGTCTTCATAGTCCACACTCATATCCCTTTCTGACTATCCCTGCAGGTCATTCATAAAATAATTCATTACATCTTGGAAAATATTAAAACATTGAAAGGGGTGTGCTCAGATGCTCAGTAAGGATAACAATATAGAGGAAGCTTTCATCAATAAACATAAACATTTATGGAAATGTATAACTAAAACAAAATCCTTTTAAACTTGAACTTCAACATAATATGGCAAAAATAAAATGAGATAATGCCATTCACTTCTTCACATGGATATTCTATTGGTCGAATAATCACATGAAATATCAATAACCACTTTCATAATGATGGAATGAATAATGCCAGACTATCATAACCAGTAGCCAAGGCCTCATGCCAAGACCACAAATAAGATTTTGTCAAGGCCTCGTGCCAAGACACTAGTTTGTCTCATGAGACCTGCCGATGCAATTTTTTTTAGAAGATACTTACATTTAAAATTGCTCAAATATACTCCAGTGTTTTTTTGAAAACATTATGCAAGCTTATGAAAACAAAATAACTAATTCTGAGACTTCTCGACTAATTACAGGCCATGATGGGTCCACGCCCAATCCCTTCCTGTCTACCACACTCGAGAGTCAGATTTTCTAAAAACATTTTTAAGCTTGCGTTAAATACGTATACATTTGCACTGGATTTTAATATATTGGAGAGAAATATATCTTTTTGAAATCATTTAAAAATCACATAATTATAAAAGAAAACCTTTTGAATAAACGTAAAATTCAAAGGGGTTTATACACCGTATAAAAGAAAGTTGTGTATAAAATCAAATATGCCTCAATAAAAGGAGATTGAGACGAAGTTCTTAAAAGGATCATTTTTTTAAATAAAATAGATCTTTTATGTGTATTCACTATAAGTACACATAAATAAATTACAACTACAAGATATGACATAATAATATCATGACATAATTTGAAAGTAGGAGATTAACCCAAAGAATAGAAATTGGGTTAAGAAGTTCCCTTACCTCGTGTCCGACTTGACTCATCCGTTCTTTAACCTCCTGAATAATATACTAGAGTTAATATCTACCTTATTAAGAACCATTTTCAATTTCATTATCCTTTTTATATCAATTATTACAATGATATGAACATTATGTAATTATTAAAGTTTATAACGGTCATTTTGTCGATCTTAGGTACTTGAGTCAAAAATAAAATTCATATAATTACAAGTTGTTCATGTGGTGATATATCCATTATATCCAGAATTATATTCATGATATAGATATCATATATCTCATATATATCCAGTATATACATGCATTTATAATATTCCATAACGTTTAGAGGTAAGAAATGAAATGCACCATTCATGGAGACGGTAAGCCGTACGTACGCATGAACGCTACTTTCATTTCTATTTCGTATTTAATGAAATCATAATGATATAAAGGTATATTATAATTCCAGTATAACATCATATATAATATCATTTACCCCTTCCTTTATACATCCCACATATGGTATTAACGATTAAAATCACTTTGAGGGGGCGGTAGTCCGTACTTCCTAAAATGAAAATATCATGTTTACTCACAATGGAAACCATAAAGGTATTCCATAAATGAAAAATAAAAAATCATAAGGGAAACTAAAACATAATACATATCATATATAAAAATAGTTTCATCATAATGGCCACCATTAGAGGTGTTATATGAGTGTTGAACAATCATCGTTTCGTGAGGCAAACATTCGCCATCCACAGAAAAAGTATGTTATTTAACCATTAGATGTAGGTGTGTGTAAGTGTATCTCGAATCCTTCTTATAACAACATCCTAGTATATTGAGGATACTGGTGTTGTTACAAAAGAAATTAATAAAAAGAGTTTATGGGGTTGGAGAAGCAAAATAAAACAAAATAACATAACAGAAGACATTACCTTAAAATCGGGTAACTCTTTTGATTTGAGCCAAAGGCTTCCTTGGGAAGAGTTCTGCCCAAAGTGAGGCTTCTAAGAGTAATGGGGGAAGTTGGGAGTGTATTTGGGCAGATGTTGGCTGAGACAAATGGCTTGAAAGTGTGAATGAGGTGGTAGAGGTCGGGGCCTTTTATAAGAGGAGAGGAGGGGCACTCTTGGAAAGTAAAGAAAAGTCACTTTATTATAAAATGAGTTTCGGATTTTAGAGGCCCCACACTTATATAATTCGAGGATAAGGTGATAAGGGTTAGAAATCCACCCATCCAATAGGTTTTGGACATGTTTAGGTCTTAGATATTACATTATCTTTCCATTTTATTTAAATCGTTAAATAATGAGGTCATCGCTGCATCATCATGATGTCATAAATAATTTAATTTATTTAATGTCTAAAAATTATAAAAAAATACTATGATGTAGGAAATATTTTTAGCTTTCTAATGACTATTTATAGTCAAAAATATGACTTGGAAAACCCCATGTAAAAATTGTTTTAGTAAAACATTTCATGTTTGTGTCATTTTTTTACTTTAACATTAAATAAAAGGTATTTATGTCATTTTCCAAGTAAAGTGGCTCCATGTGGTCCCCAAGTTGACCCATGGATTGTCTTGGTCGGACATGTCACATCCAATGAGGGTAGGACATTTGTCAAGCTCATCTCATATTATTAAAACATTATTTTTACCTTAAACTACACTAATTACCTCTAATCGCGATTAAGAACTTAAAAGTTACTATTCACCAAAAAAATATTTTAATCTCATTAAACCACATTTTAATTCTTAATGAAAACCATGTATTTCAGATTTTTGAAAATCAGAACACAGAAGTGGTAATATTTCATTTAAACGAAAAATCAGTTATTTAACTACCACTTAGTGGTTTCACTATTCATCAAAAATTGAAGTTTTTCAGAACAATGCCAAAATTTCACCCTAAGATATAATTGATATTCCGAATTAAAAAATGATATCTATTTTACAAAATTCCAAACATATAAGTTTCATTAATTAATTTTATAATTAATTCTCGCCGTCACAACAAATAGCGTGTTTTTAAGAAACAATATATATCAAAAGATTAACAATTGTTTATGTCCAAAAGTGAAATTAATTCTAATTAACACCATTGGATAAAATTGTAAAAATATATTCTAATTATACCCTAAAACAACTCAATAGTATAATTTATCACTATAAATTATTTTGATTAAAAAAGTTGTTTTTAATATTTTTCACTATTCATAAAAAATGGAAGTTCTCAGAAAATTGCAAAAAATTTAACATAGGATAATTTCGATATTACGAATACAAAAATGAAGTCCATTTTGAAATATAAAATTTATATAATTTCAAAAATTGGGTATTACTATTCATAACGGCTACTTTTATTAGTTGCGGTGTGTTAGAACTCGAAGTTGCATATAATGAAAGCTATTGCATTATTGAATGAGAAGCGTATCATAGAAGTTCGGGGTGTTACAGAAATTCTAAAATGTGGGATTTTATTTCTATATTTAGGGGATAGATTGGATTCCCATTTACGGTTCAATCCCATTTTAATCAATATTATCTCAATCTCAACTAGGACAATATCTCATATAGATCATCCCTTTATCAGTTTATATTCTTGATAAAATCGTACCCCCACCTGGAGGACCATACTTTCTTTGGCTCTTATCACACTATTCTTTATTAGCCATATAATCTAGGATACCAGTATCTACATGTCCTTATTCCATGTGATAATGAACTATCATAATTAGTCTATATTCTATTTAGGTTAAATAGAAAGGGTCATTGATGCATTATCCTTATCCCAACCATTTCTAGGAATCTTTCACATTTTATTCCTTACCTTGTGACATTAAATTACAAAAATTAGTCATTATCACTAGAACATAAAAGGTATGATGATCCAATCTAAGTGGAACTGAACTAAATGGCTTCTTAATCCTTTAAAAATGGTAAATAGGAAACCCCATCATGGTCCCAATCCCAATACCATCAACAACCACTGCCTTCTTGGATAATGATAAACTCTAGAGCTCCCAACTATGTTGATTTAAAATATAGTGATATGTTACCAAAATCACAATATAAAATTAATAGGAAGAGTGAGAACTTATGTTACATATATATAGTGTCAATTATGGATAACCTTTGATACATATTGATATTCACAATGATTGGATGCCCCTGATTTTTATATACATTCACATCGGCATATTTTAATAATTGATTACTAGTATTAGAGTAACTAATATTGTACTAGGATTTTGGAATGATTCAAAAACATGATTTAAATATATAATAGAGTCTTAAAGTATGAAATAGTTACCTCCAAGATGGTGTGGTGAAATTAAAAACTTATCTTCTAAACCATTGTGTGTTCTTAAGAACATTGGTATGAAACCCTTATGACCACCTACCTTTGGAAAGCAGATCAATACCTTTTCACCAATATTAGAGCTATCGCTTGTTTCCACTTCCAATAATAAACCAAATTATAAATATTTTAATATGGGAGTAGTTACCCATCACAATGATTGTATAAACACACAGAAACCCTCTCAATCAAAAATTGGGACACCTCATGTAATGTCGAAAAAGGGTGAAATTGGTTTTTAAGATTCATATTATAGGGACCACCATTTTCATTGTTTTTATGGTTTTAAAAAGTAATTTATGTATTGATAGGATAATGTGAAAATTTTGAATGTGATTTTCAATGTAAAAAAGTAATGAGTGGGTCCAATTAGTTATAATTTAACACCATAAAATTCCAAATCCCATCTTATATGGGTCCTACTAGCCCACCAAACTCCATGTCAGGATCCACAAAGAGTCTTGTGGTGGCCTCAACACCCACTCATATGTGGGGGAATTATTCTTATTTTAATGTTGTTTTTTTTATTAAATCCATTTTCATCTTCATCTTGGTGAAATTTGATTTATTAGAGGTCCTCAATCTATTTTTCTCCTTTATTTCCCAGAGTTTTTCATGGATTATGGAGAAATGGAGTGGGTTTGGGTCACCAAGGAATGGTGATATCTCATCTTCTTTAATCATTAACTCTTCCATTTTCCCTTATTTGATTATTTTTCATCTCACAGAATGATATAGGATGTCATTTCACCAGATTAGGGTAAAATCAATAAATACAATTGGTATTTTTTATGACAACCCTGCTTTTTAATACAACTTAAGAATGATTTATTACATAAAACTTCACTTGATACAACAAAGAAGATCGAGAGGTTTAGTGTCTTTGGAGCTTAGGATCATTACATAAAAACTTTAAACTTGAAATACAACATCTTTATTGAAAACTTCCTTTACATGACCACTACATTCCTTCGTACTTAGCATTGCATGGGATAACCTGAGGACATGCATAAGAAAAGGGTGAGCTATAAAGCTCAGTAAGGGAGTACACAATGAATAACATGAGGAGTACAATACATGTTAGGAAATAGGAACATCAATAGAGAATAAGAGTAACATGAACATAAAGGCATGATAAAGCATGATAATCATAACATGGAAATGTGGCAACAACACTTAACATTGAATTAGCATGAGCCAAGGCTCATTGCACATGGAGCATGAGTAAACCCTCATTGCACTTGAAGCACGATTAAACCCCCGTTGCACTTGAATTAGCATGAGTCAACACTCATTGCACATGACGTATCATGATACTATACTTTACCCAATGCATTGGAGCGCTATAAAGGGCGCACCCTTCTTAAACATTTCATTTCATGCATAAGTGTGCCACATGATTCATAAAACATGGATTCATAAAACATAATCATTTCTTTCACGATAAAGGAATTTGGAATTCATACATGAAACTTCATAATCAATATGTAAATGTGCATAAAGGTGAATACCCTTGATGGAGAAATGGGCATGGTATTCACTACACAAAGACATTGGCTTAGAAAATCGGTGCGATTTCGGCAGCGTAACGGCATGACATAAGAATTCATAAAAAAGGTTGATGAGAGAGAAAGGGGTTCCTCATCATATTTACATGTAATGGACAGTAAGGAGATCATATATATACATGTCCCAATAATAGAAATGGAATTTAGATTCATGATACAAAAGTATTGCTTGAATGTAAAAGAAGAGAGAGAAGTTCCTTTCGGAATTTCGGCATAGTAACGGGTGTACATGGGAGGCATTTAATGAGAGAGAAAGGGTTCTCTCATCATTCAAACAATAAGAGGGCAGTATGGGGAGGTGAGAAACCATACCCCAACATTCATAATTGAAATAAAAAGGGCAATACAACTTAAAGAAAATTGACAAAAAATGAGAAAGGATGAAAACCCCTTACTTGGAAGTGTGCTTCCAAAGGCTAGAGAGAGGATTGTGAGAGGATTCTTGGGAGCTTGGGGAACCTTGGGAGGATTCTAGAGAGAGTAGGGCAGAGGTTGGACGAACTCCAAGGGATTTTAGTGAGGAGGAAGTGGGAGCTTGGGTCGGTTTGTATAGGAAAGGTGAGACAATTCTTTATTATTTAGGTTTGGGACCCCTTATATTAAAATAATCCAAACCACAAACCATCCCATGGTATTTGCCCATGGTTTCTGGAAAAGGAAAGAGAAAAAATATATTTTACAAGTCCAAGGTCCGAACTTATTAAAAAAATTAGGGTTGCTTATGTGGAGGTGAGTCACACTCCCATGGAAATTAATTTAAAAGGGCAAAGTGTTGAATAAGTCTTGAGGGCTCCATTAATGCTTTGAAAAGAAAGTAAAAAAAACCCAAAACCTCATTATTTTAATGATAAAACATATATTGGCCGAACATAAGGATTATGGTATTTTATTACATCACCATTGGGTCATTATGATGTCATAAAACACATTATATATTTAAATGGTATTTAATTTTTACCCAAAAATTTGACTGTCTCAGAAAATTATGAAAAATTCACCGTTGGATAATTTCGACATCCTGATTCCAAAAATAATATTTATTTTATCTAAATAATTTTCTAAATATGTGAATTTTCACTTTTAAAATAAAAACCGATATTTATAAAAAAAATCACGGGTTTTGACAGAAATGGCTTTCAAACCTTAATAAAAATTTTAATTGCATTCATAAATTTATAAGATCATTTATATTTAATAAAAATTAATTTACTATTAATAATAATATTTTATTAAAATATTATTTAATTCAAAAATCCTTTAATTTAATAAAATATAATTCTTAATTAAATAATAACTAAAATAACCATTTGTACTTTAAAAACTAATTAAAATGTATCAAAAATGACTAGAAATTATATTCATTATTATATATAAAAAATGTACATGAACATGGTGCTACTTATTTGTTACATAACCCCTTAAAATAGCCACATAAGACCTAAGGGTAAGGTGTGCGATGGTGACAGACTCTTGGGGCGGTTCGGATAACATCGCTCGAGTGGTAATTTCAATCAACTTCCACTTTTCCCGTAGACGATCACGTTCGAGCTTGACTTGATGAAGCTCAGCTTGGGCTTGGTCAAGGGAAAAGCCCAAAGACACCACCTCTTTTCCGAGCTCTGACAAATGGGCTTCGTAAGGGGAAATTCTACTGGATGAGGCCATCGCTTCCTTTGTCTGAGTAGAAATGGTTTCCTTAAAGCCTTATATTTATACTACTCAGATGATCACTGTTCAATGGCTATAAAAGTAACGGTCACAAATCTTAACGTAAAACTAAAGAAGTTGACATCTTATAAAAAACGTTTTTCATAAGGAAACTTTTAACTGGATCAAGAGGGATTTTCCATTAATGAAACTTTGGGTCGTTACAATATTCCCCCCTTAAGAAATTTCGCCCTCGAAATTTTCCTTTTCCCACACTAAAACAAATGTGGGTAACTCAGCTTCATCATATCCTCCGACTCCCATGTTGCTTCATCAAACTTGTGGTTTCTCCACAACACCTTGACGAGGGGAATTTTATTATTTCGTAGAACCTTTTCTCTACGATCTAAGATCTTCACTGGTTTCTCCTCATAAGAAAGATCATCTTCCAATTGTACCACCTCGGAAGAGAGTACATGTGAAGGGTCCGGTATGTACTTTCTTAAGAGGGATACATGAAAGACATCATGCACCTTGGCCATAGTAGGTGGAAGTGCTAGTCGATAGGCCACAACCCCAACACGGTCAAGAATCTCGAAGGGGCCTATGTAACTTGGACTTAACTTCCCTTTCATTCCAAACCTCATGACCTTCTTCCACGGAGATATGCGTAAAAACACCATGCCTCCGACTTTAAACTCAAGGTCTCATCGACGATTATCTGCATAACTCTTCTGTCGACTTTGGGCTGCCTTGATATGATGCTGAATGGTTTTCACCTTCTCCACCATTTCTTCGACCATTTCTGGTCCAAGCAGCTTACGTTCACCGACCTCATCCCAACATGCCAGTGTTCTACACCTTTTCCCATACAGGGCTTCATATGGTTCCATTTGGATGCTCGAGTGGAAACTAATATTATAAGAGAACTCAACTAGAAGAAGATGTTGATCCCATCCTCATTTAAAGTCCATTGAGCATGCTCTCAACATATCCTCAAGTGTTTGGATTGTCCGCTTGGATTGGCCATCAGTTTGAGGATGATAGGCCGTACTAAAGTTCAGTTCAGTATTCAGAGCATGTTGAAGACTCTTCCAAAACTTAGAGGTAAATCTTGGATCTTGGTCAGACACAATAGATAGTGGTACTCCATGAAACCGTACCACTTCCCTGATATATATCCGAGCCACTTGATCCAAAGAGAAATCCTCTTGAATAGCAATGAAGTGTGAAGTCTTTGTAAGAAGATCCACAACAACCCAGATTGCATTGTTGCCTTTGGATGTCCTTGGAAGTCCGGTGACAAAGTCCATGGTGATGTTCTCCCATTTCCATTCTGGTATGGGCAATGGTTGCATCATCCCCTTAGACTTATGCCTCTCTGCCTTCACTTGCTGACACACCAGGCACTTTGATGTATATTCAGCGATCTCCTTCTTCATATTATCCCACCAAAAGTTTTATCGGAGATCTCGATACATCTTTGTGCTCCTTGGGTGAATAGAGAAATTTGAACTATGTGCATCATCCAAAAGTTCCTTCATCAGCTCTGAACTTGATGGAACACATAGTCTTTTCCCAAACCGCACAATTCCTTCTTCATTAACATTAAACTCTTAGGATTTTCCCTTTTTGATAGCTTCCACTTTTTCTTGGATTCCCGCATCATCCTTTTGAGCATCCTTTAACCTTTCCAAAAGAGATGGTTGAGCAATCATTTGTGAAAGGATTGATGATTTTCCCTTCTTTATGATTCCCATGTCCATCTTTATCAATTCTAAGAAGATTGGATCCTTCTCAATTCTCATCATTGATAGAATTGCTGGATCCTTTCTACTTAGGGCATCCGCCACCTTGTTCGCATTCCCAGGGTGGTAATGTATTGAACAGTCATAATCCTTGATGAGCTCTATCCATCTTCTCTGGAGCATATTAAGCTATTTCTGTGTGAATATATATTTAAGACTCTTGTGGTCAGTATATATCTCACATTTCTCTCCATAGAGATAATGTCGCCATATTTTCAAGGCAAAGATCACCGCCGCCAACTCCAGATCATGCGTTGGATAGTTTCGCTCATTGATTTTCAACTGCCTTGAGGCATAGGATATCACTTTATCATTCCCCATCAGCACACATCCTAATCCCTTCTTCGAAGCATCACTGAATACCACAAAAAGCTCCCCACTTGTGGGTAAAGTGAGCACAGGTGCAGTGATAAGCCTCCTTTTAAACTCCTTGAAGCTTTCTTCGCATTCATCACTCCAAGAAAACTTTACTCCCTTTCGAGTTAGCTTGGTAAGAGGTTTGGACAATCGTGAGAAATTTCTCACAAATCGTCGATAATATCCAGCTAACCCCAAGAAGCTACGGATATCAGTTACTGATGTTGGCCTCGGCCATCCCTCAATTGCATCTATTTTGGAGGGGTCCACAGATATCCCATTGCTTGTGATGATATGGCCCAAGAATGAGACTTCCTTTAACCAGAACTCACACTTGCTGTACTTGGCATAGATCTTCTCCTTGCGCAAAGTCTTCAGTACAGTTCTTAAATGCTCCTCATGGTCCTCCTTGGTTTTGGAGTATATTAGAATATCATATATAAAGTCTACCACAAATTTTTCTAGGTAATCTCTAAAGACTCTATTCATCATGTCCATGAATATTGATGGAGCATTGGTGAGTCCGAAAGGCATTACTATGAATTCATAGTGCCCGTACCCTGTACGAAAAGAAGTCTTGGGGATATCTTCCTTCTTCACCCTTACTTGATAATATCCCGACCGCAAGTCCACCTTGGAGAAGTATTGTGCTCCACGCAGCTGATCAAACAAGTCATCGATTCTTGGGAGAGGATACTTGTTCTTTATTGTGATTTTGTTATGTTCACGATAATCGATGCAAAGCCGCATTGACCCATCCTTCTTCTTGACGAAGAGAACTGGTGCACCCCATGGTGATGCACTTGGGCGTATAAACCCTTTATCCAGATTCTCCTGTAGTTGTTTCTTCAGCTCTTCAAGCTCAACAACAGCCATTCTATATGGAGTCTTGGATATTGGTAGCGCCACAAGTATAAGTTCAATTGAGAACTCAACATCTCTTCTTGGAGGAAGACCAGGAAGTTCCTCGGGAAATACTTCAGCGAATTCCCTCACAATAGGCATTTCTTAAAGGGTGGTTTCTTCCTTGGACTCAATCATCTGAGCCAGATATGCGTGCTCATAAGGCAGTAATATCCATGCTTGAGATGATGGAGCTAAAAGAGATTTATCTTCCTCCTGACACTTGTAAAGAATCGGGGGTCGATTCTCCATATGGAGTGTGATTTCCCTCTCCCGAAAATTTATGTTGGCTCTATATAAGGAAAGTCAATCCATGCCAAGAATTGCATCAAATTCCACCAAAGGGAGTATGACGAGGTTCGCTGGGAAATTCAATCCACAGATTATAACAGGGGAGGACTTATACTCATGGGATGAAATGATTGCTCCATTTTCCGTACTCACCGACATCTTTACTTCCATGATTTGTGGTGGTGCAGGGATTGTTCTACTAAGCTTTTGAGATATAAAAGAATGCGTAGAACCAGAATCAAAAAGTACTTTCGCTATTCTTGAATGAATAACTAGCGTACCTGTCACCACTTCGTTGTCGGGGTTCACTTCAACAGAAGTGATGGAAAAAGTTCTTCCTTGCTGTCTTGGAGGTTGCTGGTTGCCTCCGATAACCCTTGGATTAGGGCACTGATTTGCAAAATGACCCGGTTCTTTGCATTTGTAGCATTGAACAACGCGTTGAGGTTCGAACGGAGCGTTCCTCTCCTCTGTCGTAGCAGCGGGTCCTTCTTGCTGACAGTTAACAACTAGGTGCCCTTCTCTTCCACACTTGAAGCATTTTCATGTCCCCCTAAGGCAATTTCCAGGGGGCTTCTTTCCACACTTTTGGCAAGTGGGGTGCTAGAACTTCTTAGCGCCGTTGGATTTATCCATCGGGCCACCAGCATTGAAGTCCACCTTACGCTTCTTGTCCCCATGATACCCATGTGATTCTCCGATCTCAATTTCAACCTTGAGGGCACATCGGACAATTTCCTCATAGCTGTCGAAGTCACAGATCACTAATGCTTTCCGCAAACTAGGCTTCAGCCCACCAAAGAAGCGGTCAACCTTGCATTCTGGGGTAATGACAAAGCCGGAAGCGTATCGTGCAAGCCTTGTGAAGTTTGCCTCGTACGCTCCCACAGATTCTTCATCTTTCTGTTTGAGGGAAAGGAAGTCCCTTTCCATCTTAAGACGGAGGGTGCGTGGAAAATATTTATCGAAAAACATCTTCCAGAATTCCATCCATTCCAAAGCCTCAATCTCCTCCTTAGGCTTCGTATTTTTGATCAATGTCCACCATTGATCAGCTTCACCCTCCATATGATAAGCCTCCAGGAGAACCTTCTCTTTTTCAGAGCATTGGAGGATGGAGAATATCTTTTCAATGGATTTGATCCATTGTTCAGCGATCGTGGGATCGGATGATCCACTAAAAGTAGGAGGCCTTTGTCTCATGAAGCTTTCAATAGCAACTTGTTCTTTCTTGGGGGGGGGGGGTTGAACGTTCCTCTTGACCAGTGTTTCTATTCAAAACTTGAGTTAGCTGAGAGAGAAGCGTGACAAAGTTCGTGATTCCTGCTCCCATTGGATTGGGCATCTCATAAGTACAATCATCACACTGATCTTCACAACGGTTCTTAGCCCGAGTTCTCCTATTACCGGCCATTGGTTGGAATAAAAGGAAAGATAGGGGTAATACATAAAGGGTAATCCAAAGACAAAAGTTGTTGACTAATAAATAAACTTTAATCTCTTTAACTCATGAGTCTATAGGATTCAATCCAGGCTTTTCATGATCTTCCTTCTAAAATATATTCATAGGGGCATTTTTCCCTTAATAAGAGTTCATACTAAGATTGTGAATTTATCAAAACATATCCCCCGGGAGTGTCGTAACCAAGAGTGAAGCAAGGCCCGTTGTCATGCACCGGTTCTCGTTCAAGTCTAGCTCAAAGTGGTGTTTTCGGGTTTTACCCCTAGGATACATATGTGCCAGAGCCACCTCTACCTGCTCGTATCCAGACAGGGATGTATTTGTTTGATAAACCATTTACTTAGTATTTACCAAAACTTAGGGATGTTTTTATTATGCTTAGTCTTGTATCTAAGTCTTTACTAGGTTTTCCTAATCCCAAAAATAACTAAACCTATCCTTTGATACCAACAATGACAACCCTGCTTTTTAATACAACATAAGCATGCTTTATTACTTAAAACTTCACTTGATACAACAAAGAAGATCGAGAGGTTTAGTGTCTTTGGGGCTTAGGATCATTACATAAAAACTTTAAACTTGAAATACAACATCTTTATTGAAAACATCCTTTACATGACCACTACATTCCTTCGTACATAGCATTGCATGGGATAACCTGAGGACATGCATAAGAAAGGGGTGAGCTATAAATCCCGGTAAGGGAGTACACAATGAAAAACATGAGGAGTACAATACATGTTAGGAAATAGGAACATCAATAGAGCATAAGAGTAACATGAACATAAAGGAATGATAAATCATGATAATCATAACATGGAAATGTGGCAACAACACTTAACATTGAATTAGCATGAGCCAAGGCTCATTGCACATGGAGCATGAGTAAACCCTCATTGCACTTGAAGCACGAGTAAACCCTCGTTGCACTTGAATTAGCATGTGTCAACACTCATTGCACATGACGTATCATGATACTATACTTTAACCAATGCATTAGAGCGCTATAAAGGGCGCACCCTTCTTAAACATTTCATTTCATGCATAAGTGTGCCACATGGATCATAAAACATGGATTCATAAAACATAATAATTTCTTCCACGATAAAGGAATGTGGAATTCATACATGAAACTTTATAATAAATATGTAAATGTTCATAAAGGTGAATACCATTGATGGAGAAATGGGCATGGTATTCACTACACAAAGACATTGGCTTAGAAAATCGGTGCGATTTCGGCAGCGTAACGGCGTGACATAAGAATTCATAAAAAAGGTTGATGAGAGAGAAAGGGGTTCCTCATCATATTTAAATGTAATGGAAAGTAATTAGATCATATATATACATGTCCAACAATAGAAATGGAATTTAGATTCATGATACAAAAGTATTGCTTGAATGTAAAAGAAGAGAGAGAAGTTCCTTTCGGAATTTCGGCATAGTAACGGGTGTACATGGGAGGCATTTAATGGGAGAGAAAGGGTTCTACCATCATTAAAACAATAAGAGGGCAGTATGGGGGAGGTGCGAAACCATACCCCAACATTCATAATTGAAATAAAAAGGGCAATACAACTTAATGAAAATTGACAAAAAATGAGAAAGGAAGAAAACCCTTACTTGGAAGTGTGCTTCCAAAGGCTAGAGAGAGGCTTGTGAGAGGCTTCTTGGGAGCTTGGGTCACCTTGGGAGGATTCTAGAGAGGGTAGGGAATAGGTGGGACGAACTCCAAGGGATTTTAGTGAGGAGGAAGTGGGAGCTTGGGTGGGTTTATATAGGAAAGGTGAGAGAATTATTTATTATTTAGGTTTGGGACCCCTTATATTAAAATAATCCAAACCACAAACCATCCCATGGTATTTTCCCATGGTTTCTGGAAAAGGAAAGAGGAAAAAAATATTTTACAAGTCCAAGGTCCGAACTTATTAAAAAATTAGGGTTGCTTATTTGGAGGTGAGTCACACTCCCATGGAAATTAATTTAAAAAGGCAAAGTGTTGAATAAGTCTTGAGGGCTCCATTAATGCTTTGAAAAGTAAGTAAAAAAACCCAAAACCTCATTATTTTAATGATAAAACATATATTGGCCGAAAATAAGGATTATGGTATTTTATTACATCACCATTGGGTCATTATGATGTCATAAAACACATTATATATTTAAATGGTATTTAATTTTTACCCAAACATTTGACTGTCTCAGAAAATTATGAAAAATTCACTGTTGGATAATTTCGACGTCCTGATTCCAAAAATAATATTTATTTTATCTAAATAATTTTCTAAATATGTGAATTTTCACTTTTAAAATAAAAACTGACATTTATAAAAAAAAATCACGGGTTTTGACAGAAATGGCTTTCAAACCTTAATAAAAATTTTAATTGCATTCATAAAATTATAAGATCATTTATATTTAATAAAAATTAATTTAATATTAATAATAATATTTTATTAAAATATTATTTAATTCAAAAATCCTTTAATTTAATAAAATATAATTCTTAATTAAATAATAACTAAAAACACCATTTGTACTTTAAAAACTAATTACAATGTATCAAAAATGACTAGAAATTATATTCATTATTATATATAAAAAAAATGTACATGAACATGGTGCTACTTATTTGTTACATAACCCCTTAAAATAGCCTCATAAGACCTAAGGGTAAGGTGTGTGATGGTGACAGACTCTTGGGGAGGCTCGGATAACATCGCTCGAGTGGTAATTTCAATCAACTTCCACATTTCCCGTAGACGATCACGTTCGAGCTTGACTTGATGAAGCTCAGCTTGGGCTTGGTCAAGGGCAAAGCCCAAAGACGCCACCTCTTTTCCGAGCTCTGACAAATGGGCTTCGTAAGGGGAAATTCTACTGGATGAGGCCATCACTTCCTTTGTCTGAGTAGAAATGGGTTCGTTAAAGCCTTATATTTATACTACTCAGATGATCACTATTCAACGACTATAAAAGTAACGGTCACAAATCTTAACGTAAAACTAAAGAAATTGACATCTTATAAAAACCGTTTTTCATAAAGAAACATTTAACTGGATCAAGAGGGATTTTTCATTAATGAAACTTTGGGTCGTTACATTTTTATTGTGGAATCTAGAGGAGGCATTTGAAGGATAGATATATGTGATATATCACCATTACATTAAAGTTAAATTTACAAGTTTATTATTTTATGGTTTTTGGTGATTTTGGTTTGGAATTTACTAGAAAATAAGTTATAATGAAAATTTATATTTTATATTTTGGAGAATCAAAAGCATATTATTAACCATCTGTATGTCATTGGATATGTTTTCAACATCATTTTGTTATTAGTCAATTCTCTATATTTTAAAATGATTTAATTACTTACAAAAAATTGATTATAAATGATTTTATATAATTAATTTTTTATTGTATACTTTTATAGGTTATCACATGTTTATGGATGACTGATTTGGTTTTGAATGGAATTAAATGACCACAATTTGATGGGTTAACTCAAAAATGAGGTTTTTAGTCTCTAAATTACTAATATATGATTAATGTGTATTTTTTAAATGAAGGGATATGTGAGTGTGGGGAATCAGGTTAAGGGGTAAACCCCGCCATATTTTCATAAGAAAAGTTTATTTAATTGGATAAAATGGCTTATAATCAAAACCAAACTAAAATAAATGATGTCTTATTATATAAATTTTTAATATCATATAATTTATTATATTATAATATAGGTTAATGAAACATAATTAGGAATATTATAAAATGAAAATAACAACAAGTGATTAAAAATACTACAATATTAAAATACTCAGCATCATGATTTCCCATGAGGATTATACTGACAATGATGACAACTGAAAGAATTATAAACATTAAATATGTGATAAATACCTTGAGGAAAGAAATTTTTTAAAAAGATGAATGATTTTAGAAATGTATATATGGTAATATATATGAATGGAATAGTGAAATGTGGTTGTTATATGGTCATTGAGAATATGTTTTTGTTAGGAATGTATAACAATTGGATAAATACAACCACTGGATATATCAGTGACTAAAAAGAAAAATTAAAGTCTTATTGGGAATAATACTTACTACTCATTTAAATTAATCATTTTTTTTATTATTTATTTATAGTCATTATCATAGCGGGTGTAGATATAAATAATCACATTATGAAATTTTTATGTATTGATAGATGTTATAGTGTCAAGTACTAGAAGTATTATATATGGGGATTGTTTTTAAATTCCTTGGATGGAGGTTGAATGACTATTATATCCCAAGAAAAATACCATGTTTAACTTCTACTTGTATAACATGACTAGAATTATCTATTTGAGAAATTCAGGCTCGTTGAATTCATTACATGATCCATTATTATTAAATATTTACCCATGACTATTCACATTACTTATCTCACCCTTAGGGATAATATAGATGTCATATAGAAATTTTTATGTATAAGTTGGGATGATATTAAAATCCAATTGTAAATATAATAATATTAAAATAATATTTTTATTATTATTAATATTTTATCAATTTTTATTAAATTTTAAATTTTATTGAATTTATTACTTTTAAAGTATGATGTTAATTATATATATTTACATAATTAAAAAAAATATTATAATACAACTTTATTTGTTGAAATCAATTAATTTTTAATAAAATAAATTCACAATTTTAACAAAAAGGGGAAAATAATTAAATATTAAAAAATAATTTTCAAATAATTGTTTATTAAAGTATTATGTATCTTAAAAAATTAAATTTATCACTATTAAAGATTTATTTTATTAAACCGTATCATTTATATAATGTAAAATATATTTACATTCATCTAATTGCTATTACTTGGTGATAAAAAATAATAAATTCATATAACTATTAAAAGGATAATTTCATAATGAAAAAATTCATTATATTCATATATTTTAATGTTAACATTATTTTTTGTCACTTTTATAAACTTATTTTAGTAAAATAAATTCGTATTTGGAATAAGAATTTAAGGATTATAAAATATATCTAGTTAGTAAAAATAATAATTTGTTTCCAAGAAGTGAGTATCCAAGATATAGATAAATTGCGGTAAAAGGGTTTAAATGAGTGGAAAAATCATAAAATATCAAAAAACTATCTTTAAAAAGTTTTTATGGTATAATTCATGAATTATCATTATCCATAGTATCGTATATATCCACCTTCTTTGAGAAACTATATTCATTGTCCATGAATAAATGTGTGTTTTCAGAAATGCCACTCAAACCCAACTATTAAGGGATCTATCCTCTAACCACTTAAAAACACACCATTTCATTAGATTTATAACTAATATATACATGAAATTGTATTTATATATATATATGTCTAATATTTTTAATCCATTGGTCTCAAGAAGTATCCATAAATACATCACATCATAAGCAGGTTTCCAAAGTAGATCATGTTTCTATGTATTAAGTATCAATGTCATTTTTTTATTTCCCATTTATCTATTTCATCCACCTCTTCTTAAATTAAATTCAAAAAATTAATTAAAAAAAATTAAAATAATTATTGTTCTTTAAATTTTTTAATAATAATAAAATAATACATTCTTTTTCATTCATTTGTTATAAAAGTTTAATGTATATGACTATTTTATCACTAACATGAATGATGTTATGAAATTTCCACTGTAAATAATTAAGAAATCCTAAATGAAAGTAATATTTTTTATTTTTTATTAACATTTTTATAAAAATTTAATGGTTATATATATATGTGTGTTCATTAATAACACACATTATTTTTATTTATTTATAATACACAAAAATGGATATTTCTAACTATTCATTATTAACAATCTCCATAGCATCCATATAATGATTATGGGACACATTATAATATATATATATATATCACTTCCATTAACATTTTGTGGGTGACTAACATAGGATTAACGAGTAAGGATCAAAATCGCCAAAACAAATCAAACATGGAACAAATGTAGCAATTAACTTCTGACTATTAATTTAAACTATTGATGATTAATAAATGGATAATATAAAAATATAAATTATGTTATTATATTAAATAAATATAAATAAGGTTTTTATTTATATATATTATAAACATAAGTTTATTATATAATATATTAGAGCATGTATCACCATGTTCGAATATGAGTAAAGGATTTTCTATCTAAATTTTTTTTTGAGAATATTCATATTATGCACATATTATACTTTATTTTGTGTATATAATTACCCATTAAAATGTTTTATTATAATTTGATTTAGATTCATGGAATATAAAATTACATTTTCATTTTATCTTTTTCATTATATTTTGATTCATACATTACCAATGTCATAAAAGAATTTCCAATGCCAAACTTCTTTCATTAGGTCATACTCTTTCTTCTTTGACTATGAATTTTTATATTTTTTATATTCTTACTTTTATATGAATAATATTTTATTATATATATTTTTCAATAAATATTATACTTTCTTATCAAAATACTCTTTTGATTGATTCTTATGTCATAAAAATATGACATTATAATAGATGACTTTCAATCTCTATAATTCTATTCATATTCATAAAATAATGATAAAAAATAAATATTTATTCCACATAAAATAAATCAAACATCTATTAATATTATATCCTGATTATCGATAAAAAATGGGTCAGATAAATTTTTCAGAAGGCATCATATAAGAAGAAATCAAGAATGAGATTAAATAATACCCAAATTTAAATCACTCAAAATAAACATAGTATTTTATGGTTTATAGGGAGATAAATGAAATATAAGTCAGTATATAATGGATATTTTAGAGATATATTTGGAAAGGTAGATCATGAAAATTATTTTCTTTATATTTTATTGATGTTTTCAAAAAAAAGTTTGAGGTCACGTTCAAAATCACTATTCAAAAATAGAAAAACGTTTAAAATATTTTTTTATTAATTAATATCAAATTAATATAACCTTGGAAATTATTAAAGGTTAAAATGAAAAAATATGTAATGAAATATATTAATTTTATAGAAGTAGATGGAAAAAACAATTAATAATTTTATTCATTTTAAAGAAACCCAAATACATATAATTATAAAATTTTATTTTCCATATCAATAAATAATAATATGAAAGGAATAGAATAGAATACATATTTAAAAATAAAAAAAATAATGTTTTTAGTAAAAAAATATGGTTAAAGAAGAGAATTACCACATTATAGAGATTGAGAGTCATCTATTATAATGTCATATTTTTATGACATAAGAATCAATCAAAAGAGTATTTTGATAAGAAAGTATAATATTTATTGAAAAATATATATAATAAAATATTATTCATATAAAAGTAAGAATATAAAAAATATAAAAAATCATAGTCAAAGAAGAAAGAGTATGACATAATGAAAGAAGTTTGGCATTGGAAATGAATTTCCCATTGCCAATAAGTTGATTGAACCCTTTTTGTTCATTTCTAACTTCCTCAAAATCTTATATTTAGTAATATGACTAAAATTAAATTTTTAATAGAAACTTTTTTTTGATAGTTTGATCAATCATTATGTAATAATATGATTATGTAGATGATCTTTAAAGACACTAAACCTTTAAGTTTTGGGATTCTATTTTAAATGTAAGATACATTGAATAATAATGGGAAATTAAGTAAAATTGATATAGGAATTGATTGGTTCATCTAGATTTGTATCAGAATGGGGTTTAGTCAATTGTAGGTATTATTTTAAGAAATTAGACTCAATGAAACCTTGGTTGAATTGAAAGTGTCATAACATGAAATGAAATTGACATTGATTATTAAATTTTAGCTTTGATTTTTCATACTCATGTGACTATTTAATATTTTTTTTATTATGTTTTTATTGTTCAAAAATTATGAAAAACCTTTTTTTTAATTTTTTAACTAGGATAAACTTACAGAATAATGAGTATAATGGTAAATGTAGTAATTTTAGTGATTGTTCCAATAAACAATAAATGGGATTAATGATATTGTGAAATCCTTTATGGTTTTCATATAATAAGTAATAATTTGATCCATTTCTAGCTCCCATTAGATCTAAATAATAGGAAAATAAATATCAATTACTTCATGTGATAATGAAAACCATTAATTAGTGTATCTTTCCATACACTAATTTTTAATAAATAGATCTGAAAAATAGAAAAAATATTTTATTTTCATCAATGTTTTTAGTAGGAGATGGAAATTTTGATCCCATATGTTTTAGAAGGTGTAACATAGCAATAATGATATTTCAATAAGAATTATAGAAAAAGGAATAAATAGACACCATGGAATAGGATTAATTTAAGTAAATATTTCTTAATAAATATTTTTTCCAGATTCTTTGCCTCATGATGGATGGTGAATTTCCTAAAATTAAGAAAAAAGAGAAAGAATATATTAGTTCTTATAAAGAAAACATCTGGAGATATTCATGGTGTGGCTCGCGATTTATCATTGATCCAAAAACTAAAATTGATCGTTTCTTTAGTGGATTAAATCTAATTCTTTGAAAATTAGTATATATATGAGGATTTAGTAACTATGGTGTAATTAAATTGTTTTCACTTAATTTGGAAATAGAGATTGGATTCTACCATTAATCTAATGTATTTATAGATAGGAAGTGGAAAATGAAATTTCATGGAAGCTCAAATGATAAATCTCATTGGTTAATGAAGACGTAGGTATTCAAAATTCCAAACATTTGAAACAAAAACACAAAAAAAATTCCTTAATGTAATGGTGAAATGCTTCAATTTCTTTGGAGTTGGATATAAAGAACATGAGTGTAGATTATTTATGGAGTGGATGATTCAAAAAATGGATGTGGAGAAAATCTGACATAATTTTCCTTAAATTTTTGAGTTTTATATATGTAAATAATTTAGACCCACTATAGATAATTCACTAATATAAGGGGTAACCTGGAAAATAAATGTGAAGAACCTCTAAAACCAATGGGAAAATAGAGATGTTGTTGGGAATGAATCCCTCATTATATATTATCAGATATTATCTATTGTTTTGTTTATTGAAAATAATAGTTGAAAATTTTTTATTGGTTTTCGAGAAGAGTTCATAAAGAAGGTGAAGCTGATGGTTATGTTTCCCACAGTATACTAATTTTTGGGTAAAATTTTTAGTGGTATCAGACAAATGGAAAGGATGAACTCCATGATAGAATTACATATATTGTGTGATAAGTACACAAAATCTTAAGAATATTCATGAACACACAAGGGGATCATGAGGCCACATGAGTTTCATATTTTTATGGTGAAGTGGTGGTGTTTTTGGATGCCTACATGGATGGTTAAGAAAAAAGATATTACAAAAAGTAATATAAAAACTACATAATAAGCACATAATTCATGATAATAAGTTTATATCTATTGTATAATATATTTGATTTATATTGAAGGAAAATATTTATTATAATCTTGTCTTTCATGGTCATAAGGTAGTAACATTACATGGTGCAGTGAAGGTTGTGATTGTATGATGATTTGAAGGAGTGTGTGGTAATTTTCTGATTAACAGATTTTTTATGATTTATTCATATTAAATGTACTATAGTTGCTTCATTAAAACAAGACACGATTAGGAGGAGGTTTTTAGAGATTTCAGAAACTCAGAAAGATATTTTTGAAGCATCTTGTGAATGAAGTACATGGAATAAATTCATATAAGGAGTTATGTGATGAACGGTGATCGTGTAAAGTAGTACACATTGTAGATTACATAGGGAATCATTTAAATTGATGCTATGAAGTATATTTCATAGAGATATCATTTTTTGAAAAGTAACAGGTGTAATCAGAATAAATTGGAGAAGGAATATTTTGCAAAGTATTTTTCCACAATGAAAAAATAATGTGGTAATGTGCAATTCGTCACATGGACAAAATATTATATTCATGTAAAATCAATTTTAGTGTGATCCAAATCCATAATGATAAACATTATCATAAAATTATTCAATAGGATTAATTTGTTTTTTTAAAAGATAGTGAAGTGACTTCTCATGTGTGAATGGTTGTAAAGTAGGTGGGATAGTGATCCCACACCAAATATTATAACAATATTGTCTTTATAGATTCAAGTTCATTAATACATTTTCATAGTATGCTCCTAGGATTATCCGGATTAGGATGAACCATGTAAAATTATTTTTTCCCTTTAATTATTTGATTTCAAATTATATATTATTGTTATAAGAATATAAAAGAGTGTTTTTAAGGACAAAAATTAAAATGGGAATTTTTTTCAATCCACTATTCCCCGATTTGTCCCCCATTTAAATTTATTTAACTGGGGAAACAATTAATATCAGTGAAAAATGTTAAAATCAATGGTATTCACTTGTTGGAAGCTATGATAGCAATCAATCACAGAGGTTTTATGATATTCTAAGGAAACAACATTTGTTATTGAAGAATTGGATGTATAATTAATTTGAATATTTATAAATGTGTTGTATTAATCAATAAATTCCTTGTTTTAGTGAACTCAATTCATACTAAATTTATTAATAAATAATTATTTTATTATTCAGATAACAATATATTTCTATCAAATTTAAATAAATAAGCTACATATATATCTTTTGTAAGACAAATGGTTCTTCTTTTCAAAGAAACTCTTTATTCTATAATAAATATGCTTCTTTTTTGTAATTATTATATATTCTATAAAACATATTCATACACTTATGAGTATAAATATTCCTTGATTTATTGCTAACATGGATAAGAAAGAATTTATGCAGACAAGCATCCATGCATACCATATTCTGTAAAGACAACCTCAAAATTAGCTAATATTTGGATCTTCCATGTGATATGTATATCATCGTGGAATTAGAATAAATATACCATATGAATTATTAAACAAAAATATGTAAAAATAATAATTCTTGAAACATAAGGATCCACTGGAGGTTGATATAAATCAACCAATCGTATTGACATATCTTCAATCAGAATGATTTTTTTACTTCTATAAGACTATGTCTCATTGTACTATGATTATGAGTATGTGCATATGAATATGTTTTATTACAAAAATTTAGATATGTACTATGTGATAATATTAAGGAAATTTCAACTGTAAAAAAGAACTAAATCATTCATGAAAAGAACAGATGCTTTATTGTGAATTCTTCTTATATAGAGCCTTTTTAGATAAATCTAACATTCAACTCCTTCAATGTTATTTTTTGACAATGATCTTATGGATCTATGAGATTATTTTTCTCGTCCTTTAGTAAGGAAATGTCCTTCCATTTATATCCATGAATAAAATATTATTTATTAAATTTTTAATCTCTTAATATAGAATAAATGTTCGCAGAATTTGAGGCCTTTTTGAATAGATATTCAGTATAAGGAACTAAATATAAATATTCTAAAATGGATAATTATAGTGTATTTGATTTTAAATTGAAGGTTCCTAAAGGTAAACATAATGAGGTATCTATTATGAAACAAATGAGGTTGCTCTATGACATAAAACTCAAAATACTCATTTTTATTCACTTTACTACGACATAGAAGAAGAAGAATTTAAGGACTCTTTCATATAAATTTCAATGATATATTTTGAGAAAAATAATCATCCAATTATAATTTGATATTGAGTTATATCAAAAATATCAATTCATTCATTATGCACTATTGTTTTCTTTTTTGTTGATTTATTCATGTGTTTTTTTTGTTTATTTACTAATCAATTATTCTGTATTGTAAGGATGGGTACTCTAATTCTTATTTCATATTCTTCTTCCATACTTTATCTCACAGATAACTATGGAAGAGACAAGTTGTATCGTGTACTATCAAATGTGTAGTTTATTTATATAAAACTGAATCCACATTTTAAATTTTCAATTTGTTTTAATAAAAATTATTGGCAGTGAGCTATTGTCACGTAGAGAGGACCCGGTTCCATATTTTAACTGAACCTCTCATTTTTTATCTTTTATGTGTTATTTGTTTTACTTACACCATCTAAAATCATTTTCCGTTCAAAACTATTTTATTAACACTTATTTTTAACTTCTGTGTAAAACATTTGTTGGAAAAATAGTTTATTGATTGATAAACATTAATGGTGATATATATATTTTGTTTTGTCTGAGTAAAATTCTTCCAAAAGATATACTGATTTAATAAAATTTTAACTAGTTTTAAAACACCCCAATCTTTCACAGTATGTTTCCCTTTGAATAATTTAATAGCTTTCATTGTACGCAACTTCGAGATTCTAACACACCGCGACCAATCAATCTAGTAGATATAAATAGTAATACCAACTTTTTAAAATTTTATAAATTTTATTTCTAAAAATGGACTTTATTTTTGAATTCAGAATATCGAAATTAGCTTAGGGAAAAGTTTTGGTATTTTTCTGAAACCATTCCATTTTTTGATGAATAGTAAAAAACACTGCGTTATTGGTTAAAACCGACTTTCTATTTAAATAATTATTTATTTTATTTATATTTATTTTAGGTCAAAATAGATATATAAGTTCAATGAAATCTGTTGGAGTCATTTTATAATAAGTTTAGATATATAACAATTTAATTGAACTTTTTACTGCCTTTTACCCACCTCCTAGAAGCATTTGCAAATTTGCATAAACCATAATTTTACCACCTCTATGAGTGGAATTTCAAAAATCCGAGAGACATGGTTAATATCAGTAAGTAAAATGTGGTACAATAAGATGATAATAATTTTTTGTGAATAATAACTTTTGGCTTTTATTTATCACGGTTAAAAGTAAATAGGGTAATCAAGGGTAAAAAGTATTTTATAATTACCCTAACACATGTCCTAATCCTATTAGATAAGTGTAATTCGACCAAAAACATCCTTATAAATAAAATATGACCCCCTTTGGTCCACTTGGATTAGACTAGGACATTTATTATTATTTTACTTAAAGAAGAGTTAAAAGAGTTAAATTCAAAGTTAATAACTAAACCATTTTTAATATAGGGTTACACAGAATATAAATTCTACTATAAATATTTTTTAGAAAGATAAGAATATTTCCTAGATAATGGTATTTTATTTATAATTTTTAGACGTTATGTAATTTAATTTATTTATGACATAATGATGATGCAGTAATTACCTTATTAATGAAATATTAAAATAAATTTTATTATAAAAATCCAAATAAAAAAATTATGAATTATAATAAATTACACTAATTTTATAGGTTAATATGACATGTTAGTATTAGTTAAATAAATTTAATTCAAAGTGATAAAGTTTTAATGGCTTCCAAAAATCAAATACTAAATAGAGTCAAATTTGACATAATTAAGTATTTCAAATAAATACTATATTAGTAATTGATATAATATTAATAAAAATCTAAGGTTCAACCAAAGGACTTAGATAAGGTTTTATATATTAATAATGAACCATTTGGGGTTCTCTGGGTAGTTTATAGCATGTTTATTAACCATATAATATAAAAATACAAAGAGATATGGTAAATGTTAGACTATTTAACTAAGAGATAAATCTAAATGATAATTTTAATACGGTGAATTGAAACTGTATAAAACCTATTGGTTGAATTTTTTTCAACCCATCCCCACCTTTTCCTCTAAATAAATCATTTTTGAGCATTTATAAACCGAAAATGATTTTATTGTAAAATAACATTTCAAGCTTTTCCTAAAGTGACCCTCACCTCTCTTATAAAATGGTACTCCCCCTTCTCTTAATTTCACACCTCCAAAGCCATTTGGCTCAGCCAACCCATGCCAAAATATCATCCCAACTTTCCCCATTCGTTCTAGAGGCTTTCCATTGGTTATGAAGACAACCTAAGGATCCATTTGGATCAAATGAAAGAGGAAGAACCTGAAGAAGAGGTAAATATTTTCACACTTCTTTCAAGTTCTTTTCGTCTTCCACTTCCTCTTTCATTGTTGTTTCTATTATAAAATAATAACTCCGGTATCTTATATATATTGTGATATTATTATAAAAATGATACAACCATATTCATTATTCTATCCATCATATGAATGACAAAGCCACCATACGTGCGTACGTACGGCTTACCATCTCCACGTTGTGGTGTAGTTTTTATAGAAGCACTTCATTATTTGGATGGGCATAATAATGAGTATAACTAATGTAAATAATAAATATAAAATGTTATTTATTATTTATATATGTTATACCATTCAATTACATTGTATTTCACCATCAATATAATGATATTATCGCTCGTTCGTATGTACGGATTAACGTCTCCACGAACGCGATGATATTCATTTCCACATAGTAATCAATCAAGAATAATTTTAATTTTATGGTTAAAAATAATTTCTATTAATATTATATAATTTTTTATATGAATCAAATGAATCCTATCCATAACAAACATGTCTTACGTAACCAAGCATGTAAAGGATTACGAATCAGTTAACACCTAAAACGATGATACTGCTGCAATATTATTAACAAAGCAATATTAGAAAATAAATAATGATATCATATTTATGAATATAGTTCTTGTATAATTAAATAACAATTTTTTAACTATTATACAGAAGTTTAACATACCATTGGCTAAGGGAAAGTACAAGGTAAGGGTAAATTTCACAATCTCTTTATTATCCGAGGTTGTTTTTACGTAAGTATCAATTGGGACCTCTTTATCATCCAAATCCATTTTTTCTTAAAAATATATATCAAAACATTTTTACTATTTACTATACTATATGGTAAATTCATTTATACCCTTATTTGACCTTATATGTTTTGAAAAGAATCTTTCTATCATTTTCCAAACAAGGTACTTTATGACCTTTTTTACAAAATTAATGTTAGAATGTTTTTTTAACTTATACGGTGGGTGCAGCTATTTTTCACCATTATAACATCATCAAGGATTCCCTTAAAATATTATAAGAATATTTTAAAAATAAATGATTTCTTTTATAGTTATGTGACTCTTAAATAGAAATAGGTATTTCTTTCAAATAGTTTTTATTTCATCTATGTCAACATCCATTAAAGGATTTTAAACTTTTTTGAAGTTGATTTATTATGATACAAATCTTCCATATTGTATTGATGGTTTTGTGATATGTTTGAATGTGGATGTTTTATATTTATACCATTCATGGTTTATGGTTAAATTACTAACATTTCATATGCTAGTTTTAACACGAATGTTTATGATATGTTTAAACCTTTTCATACAAGGAATACATTAGACTTAGTAAGTGAAGGGCAGAGCCCACTATAGCTCCACGGTTCATCGGTACGTCCCATGAGACAATTATATGTGGAATTGGATGAGGCCTTTCCATAGTAGATATATGGTTTTGGCCGAGGCCTTAATCATTTTTAGATTTCTTGCCTGAGGCCTAGACAAAATGTTTCAGAATGTCTGGAATTATACATTCCCTCATTATGAAAATAATAATGATTGTTCGTATGGTTATTCAACTTGTAGAATACCGATGACTATGTTTTATTATATCATTATTTACTCATTTCATATTCCTGTAATAAAGTGGTCATGTTTATTATTTGTAAGGGCATGTTTTTTGAATTGTTCATTATGCCTAATGTTTGTGTTATCTTCCATTGTATTTCTTACCCGTAAAAAGCATTTGAGATCACCCCTTTCTTATGTTTCATTTTCCCATTATATGAAGATGTTATTTATGAGGGACTTGAAAGAATAATCTAGGAGTCTTGGATGTCTCTAATAGAATAAATTAGTATTGTATTTCTTTTCAAGATGTATTTTTGAACTTATTTATGTATATTGTTTCCAAAAATACTAAACTGATTGGTGTTTTGGGATATGATTCCCTATATCAAGCCAATGTTAAGTAATAAAGAACTGACTCCGGGTAACTGGGGTCAGGGATTTACAGTTGGAATCAGATATTTTTGGTACAAACCTTAGAAACTAGATTTAGAAAAAATCTGATTATAGAACATTACCCTAAGATAGACTTTGAGGATTAGTATAGAGGATCTTCTTAGAATTTTGGTACTATTGAGATTTTCAGAGTTTTATAAGAAATACATCATTGTATGGATATGATCAGGTAGAGGTAGCTCTGGAATGGGAACTGGTGCACGACAATGGGTCTTGCTGCACTCTTGGTTACGACACTCCCGGGGGATATGCTTAGGATAATTCTCATTTTCTTTACAAGCCATTAAGAAGGATTTATGAGAATATACATTCTCAAATAAAATATTTTTTATCATTATGGATTATATCCACAAATAGTTCAATTTATGTTAAGTGTTTTACACATTCAGAATTATGTATTGTAGTTCATAAACTAATCTACTGTATGCCATTTTTTAGAAATGGCGCCTAGTGGAAGGAATGGAAACTGTATCAACGCACGTAATCCATGTTGGGATTTCCCTTTTGCTCAAGATAATTATAATGGAGCTGGTGACGCAACCTGTGCTGATCATCTTATCACCGTAATGGGAAAGCTCACACAGGTTATGAATAATAACCTTACCCGTACGGAGAACCCTGATCCCCAATGAGGAGAATCAATGTTAGATCACATCATGATGAAACAACCACCAACATTTAATGGGTATACAAATCCATTTGTATCTAAACAATAGATAAGTTCTTTAAAGAAAATATTTCATGCTTTGGGGAGTAGTGAAAGGTAAAATGTTGTCATGGCAGTTTATCGCCTCACCAGAGATGCAGATCAATGGTTGTCATCAATTAAAATCCCAAATGAGGATGAAGAAGTATCAAGTATTGAATGGAGAGAGTTTAAAGAGATTTTCTTAGAAAAATACTTTCATCATGACCATCGAGAGGATATGAAAAGGCAATTTCTGAGTCAGAGACAAAAGGAGGATGAGAATGTCAAAAATTATGAAGCTAACTTTATAAGGTTAGGAAGGCATTCTGAAAATTATATATGTAACCCAATAAGTAAGATTTATCATTTCTTTGATAGGTTTAAAACCATTTCTCCATCAAGCATTAGTCTTACAATCCTTTCATCATATGAATATATTGTCTTATGTGCTATCAAGTTCAAAAAGGAATTCTCTATGTCTAATGACTTTAAAGTAAAGTAATAGAAGAAGAGATCTGTTGAACACTCTGGGAAAGGAAATAAGGAAACTGGGAAGAAGGGAAGAGTTGGATTTCCACCCTGTGATAATTGTTGATGGAAGCATCCTCATGCCTGTCTAAAAGGAAAATGAGTATGCTAAAAATGTGGATAGAAAGGCCATCTTTCTAGTGATTATATGTGGAATAAATAAGCTACCAATGTTCAATGATACAATTTCATGGATATGGGAAATTATTAAAATGAATTTCATGAGCGTCAGAGGAACATACCTTAGAAACCGTGAAGGGATCATGGCCAAGCTTATGCGATCACTACTGCTGAGGTTGAAGCTCTGAAAGACGTGGTGGTAGGTAATTTAATGGTTTCTCAAGTTTATCCAATGCTTTATTTGATTTTGGATCATTTCATTGTTTCCTATCTTCCCAGTTTTTTAAGAAAAATAGATATTTCCATTTTTCTATAACAAGGTAGTTTTTAGTCAAACTCTTAACGGAAGTATCATTGTAACAAATTTTTATGAATCAGTCCCCATTAAGGCATATAAACTTTATTTATCTATTGATCTAACCATCTAACCCATGATTGACTTTGATATAATCCGTGGTATGGATTGGATTTCGGTCCATGATGTGAAAAATTATTGTAAGAAGAAGGAGGTTATAATTCTCGATGATGATAAGGAGTACCTTATCTTTAGAGAAGAAATATCACCATCAGATTCTTATCTAGATCCACCCCCAGTAGCTCTACTAAATTAAATTATTGGGAAGTATTAGAATGAAATAATTATGGGTGATGAAAATAATGTTCGAATAGATGATGTACCTATTGTGCAATAATATATTGATGTGTTTCCAGAGGATTTACCTGGACATCCTCCAGAACAAGAAATTGTGTTTTCCATTGATTTAATTCTAAGTTCAAGGCCCATATCGTAGACCCCTTATAGAATGGACATTGTGGAATTACTGGAACACATGAAAAAATAAGAGTAATTGAGTAATAAGGGATTTATTATCCCTAGTGTTTCTCCATGGGGATCCCCTACCCTTTTTGTTAAGAAGAAAGACAAATCTATGAGGTTGTGCATTGACTATAGGGAGATCAATTGCATAATAATAAAGAACAAGTTTCCCCTACTCGTATTGATGATTTAATAGACCAACATTATGGAGCTCAATATTTTTTAATGATTGACCTTTGATCTAGATATCATCATTTGTATGTGGAGAAGGAAGAAATTATGATAACAGCACTTCAAACCAAGTACAAGCATTACGAGTTTATAGTAATGTCTTTTGGATTGACTAATTCACCCTTTGTCTTCATGGATCTAATGAATAATGTTTTCAAGGAATATCTTGATTAATTTGTAGTAGTATTTATTGATGATATCTTAGTATACACCAAATTATATAAAGATCATGAAAATCACTTGCGCATTATTCTGAAGACTCTTAGAAGAAATGAATTATACGGGAAGTTTAGCAAGTATAAATTCTGGCTTCGGGAGATTTCTTTTCTTGGACATATTTTCTCTAAGGATGGAATATCTGTTGATCCTTTAAAGAGCAAGGAAATCCTAGAATGGCCAGCACCGAAGAGTATAACTGAGGTATGCAGTTATATTGGTTTACCAGGTTATTATCGACATTTCATCAAGAATTTTTCCCGGTTGGATAACTCATTAACCAAGCTCACACGTAAATGGGTTAAATTTTTTTAGACAAAAGAGTGTGAATAATGTTTTGAAGAACTGAAGAGAAGATTTGTTAGTGCTCCTATCTTGACTCTACCATCAGGGAATGATGGGTTTTTTATTTATAGTGATGATTCAAAGAAAGGAATTGGTCGTGTCCTTATGAAAAAGTATATAGTTAATTCATATGCATCATGAGAGCTAAAAATTCATGAGAAAAACTATCCCACTCTTGATCTTGAGTTAGTAGCTATAATCTTAACTCTAAAGATATGGAGACACTATCTCTATGGTGAAAAATGTATGATTTATAATGACCACTAGATCTTGAAGTGTAGTTTATCACAACAAATTAATCAATAGGAGGAAAATATAATGGCTTGAACTAACCAAGGATTATCATTTCACTATAAAGTACCACCCAGGGAAGGAAAATAAGGTGGAAGATGCTCTCAATAGAAAGGACCTTGGAGTTTTGAACAATATTAGAGTTAAAAGGGATCCTATTTTAATGGATCTAGTAAAGATGGATATGGTAATAACCATGGAAGGTGAAACATTAATAATTTTTTGAATTGTTTCCAAACCATATTTACGAGAAAGTAAAAAAAGAGTTCTTAGACTAATGATGAAGAGTTTAAAAAGAAGATTTAAGATGTAAATGATGGGAGATTGAGTGACTTTTTATATGAAGAAGGAATTTTGAATTTTTTTAAGAGACTTTGTGTTCCTGATATACCTGATCTAAAAAGGGAATTGTGGGATGATGCTCATAGCTCCAATTTCTCTGTACACCCTGGGAGCACCATGATGTATAGAGATTTTAAGGAACATTTTTGGTGGGACAACATGAAAAGAGAGATTTTTGATTTTGTGTTAAGTTGTATGGTTTTCCAACAAGTGAAATCTAGAGGACAACATACTAGAGGAGTCATGAAACCTATTCCCATACCTGAGTGGAAATTGGATGATATTATGATAGACTTTTTCATGGGGCTACCAAAGACTCCTAGAAGGAATGATGCAATATGGGTCATTATAGATCATCTTACCAAGTCAGCACATTTTCTTGCTATAAGAGAAGATTTACCACTTGAAAGTTTAGTAAGACTATATATTAATGAAGTTTTAAGACTTCATGGAGTACCCCTATTTATTGTTTCTGATCGTGATCCCCATATTACCTCAAGATTATGTAAAAATCTTTAGAAATCCCTAGATGCTGAACTTATTTTGTGTACTAGCTACCACCCTCAAACTGATGGACAATCAGAAAAGACTATTCATTCCTTAGAATAAATGTTGAGATCTTTCTCACTTGACTTTCAAGGTATGTGGGATCAATATTTACCTCTAGTATACTTTTCCTATAACAATAGCTTCCATTCAAGTATTCATATGGCATTATATGAAGTGTTATATGGAAAGAGATGTTTCACAACAACTTGTTGGGATGATGTTGGTGAAAGAAAACTCGTAGGCCCATAACTTATTGAGAAAACAATTAAAAAAGTAAAGGTTATTCTAACCCACATCAGAGCAGCTCAAAGTAGGAAGAAGAGATATGCCGATAACCGAAGGAAGGATTTGTAATTTTAGGTAGGATATCATGTTCTCTTGACGTTATCTCCATGAAAGGGAGTAATATGATCTAGTAAGAAGGGTAAATTATGTCACAGGTACATCATACCTTTTGAAATTCTAGAACGAATTGGGGTTGTAGATTACCGTTTGGAAATGCCACCAAGTTTCTCCAAAATTCATGATGTGTTCCACATATCACTGTTCAGAAAATACATGCCTGAACCAATGCATGTACACAACTATGAAGAAATTGAACTGGAACATGATTTGAATTATTGTGAAGAGCCTGTCAAGATTCTTCATACTAGAGAACAAGTGTTGAAAACCCAGATGACTCATCTGGTAAAACTTCAATGGAGAAACCATAAGATGGAAGAGGTAACGTGGGAACCGGGGGAACATATAATGAAGAACCACCTGAATATTTTTTTAGAGGTATTATTCAAGAAATTGTGAGGAAAAAATTATTTGATGGAGGGAAGAGTGTAACACCCCATGCTTCCACGGAATGTTTCCCTTTGAATAATGCCATAGTTTTCATTGTAGGAAACTTCGAGATTCATATACACCGAGACCAATCAAACTAGATGTTATGAATAGTACTACCCACTTTTAAAAAATTTATAATTTTTATTTTTCAAAATGTACTTCATTTTTGAATTCAGAATATCAAAATTAGCATAGGGTGAATTTTTGGTATTTTTCTGAAAACATTCAATTTTTGATGAATAGTGAAAAACACTATGTTATTGGTTAAAACAAACTTTTTATTTAAATAATTATTTATTTTATTTAAATTTATTTTTGGTCAAAATAGACACACAATACCTATATAAGTTCAATTTAATTCATTGGATCCATTTTATAATAATTTTAGATATATAAAAATTTTATTGAACTTTTTACCGACTTTTACCCATCTCCAAGGAGCATTTGAAAATTATCATAAAACATAATTTTACCGCTTATGTGAGTTGAATTTCAAAAATTCAAGAAACACTGTTAATATCAGTAAGTAAAATCTGGTTCAATAAGATGAAAATAATTTTTGGTCAATTGTAACTTTTGACTTTTATTTTCCATGGTTAAAAGTAAATAGGGTAATTAAGGGTAAAAATGATATCATAATTACCCTAACGCATGTCCTAATTCTAATTTATATGTGTAATTAGACCCAAAAAACCTTATTAAGAAAATATTACCCCCTTTGGTCCCCCTGGATTAGATTAAGGCATTTATTATTATTTTATTTAAAGAAGATTTAAAAGAGTAAAATTCAAAGTATAATAACTAAAAAAAATTTAATATAGGGTTAAACTAAATATAAATTCACCTATAAATATTATTTAGAAATAGAAAAATATTTCTTATATAAGGGTATTTTATTTATAATTTTTTGACCTTAAATAATTTAATTTATTTATGACACAATGATGATGCAGTAATTACCTTAATGAAATATTAAAATAATTGATATTATAAATATCCAAATAAATTTAAATTGATACCAATTATGAATTCCACTATTTTTATAGGTTAATATGACATGTTAATTTTGGTTAGATAAATTTTATTTTGAGTGATAATGTTTTAATGGCTTTTGAAAATTCAAATACTAAATAGTGTCAAAATTGACATAATTGAGGTTTTAAAACAAATACTCTATTATTAATTGATATAATATTCATAAAAATATAAGGTCCAGACAAAGTACATAGATAAGGTTATATATATTAATAAGGAACCACTTGGGGTTCTCTTGGCAGTTTATAGTAAGTTTATTAACCATATAATATAAAAATACAAAGAGACATAGTAAATGTCAAACTATTTAACTAACAGTTAAATCTAAAAGATAAGGTTAATATGGTGACCTAAACCTTTCTAAAACCTATTTTTTGAGTGGATTTTGACCCATCCCTAAAATAGTCTCTAAATAAATCATTTTAGAGTCATTATAAACTAAAAATTATTTTATTATGAAATAATATTTCAATCTTTTCCTAAAGTGACCCTCACCTCTCTTATAAAAGGGAAATTCTCCTTCTCTAAATTTCACACCTCCAAATCCATTTTTCTTGGTAAAAACCTTCCCAAATATCCTCCAAACTTTACTCCATTTATCTTATAGGCCCTCATTTTGTAAAAAATTCATCCTAGGGATCTTGTTTGATCAAATAATAAGGAAGAACCCAAAGAAGAGGTAAATATTTCATCACCTATTTCAAGTTCTTTTCTTCTTCCACTTCCTCTTTATTTGTTGTTTCCATTATAAAATAATAAATACAGCATGTTATATATACTGTGATGTTATTATAAAAATTTTACGGCCTTATTCACTATTATATCCATCATATGAATGAAAAAGTCACCATACGTGTGTATGTACGGCTTACCGTCTCCACATCGGGGTGTAGTTTGTTATTCAAACACTTCATCATTTGGATGGGTATAATAATGAGTATAAATAATGTAAATAATAAATATAACATGTTATTTATTCCTTATATATGATATAAAATCAAATTAGATACGATTTCACCATCACTATAGTGACATTGTCGCTCGTGCGTACGTACGTATTACTGTGTCCATGAACGCGATGAGATTCATTTCCCCATCATAATAATTCAAGAATAATTTTCATTTTATAATTAAAAATAATGTTTATGAACATAATTTCATTATTTATATGAATCAAATACATCATATCCAAAAAAACATGGATTATGTAACCAAGAATATAATGGAAAATAAATCAGTTAACACCTGAAACGATGATACTAATGAAATATTATTAACAATGAAATATTAAAGGATAATATATGTTATCATATTTATTAATATAGTTCTTGAATAATTTAATAACAATGTTTTAACTATTATATATGAGGTAAACATACCATCTACTAAGGAAAAGTACAAGTTAAGGGTTAATTTCACAATCTCTTTATTATTTGTGGTTGTTTTTATGTATCTACTGGGACCTCTTTGTCATCCACATCCATGTTTTCTTAAAATTTTATTCAAAACATTTTTAATATTTACTAGACTATGGGTTAAAGTCATTTATTCTCATGCTTGGTAACCTTGTTGGAAGGTATTTGTGTTCCGATAGTCGTATTGATGTTGTGTGCCATCCGATTATTCCTCGGATTTGTGTGGAAATGGATGCCTCTCGACAGCCTTTTGATTTTGTGTGGATTACCATTGGGGAAGAGTATAGGTGCAGAAAATAGGTTATTTATGAGAACTGGATGTGTTTCTGTTCTTTTTTTCACCGTTTAGGACATGAAGTGGAGTTCTGCTGTAGGAGTGGAGCCTTGAAGTTTCATCTACATGTTCCCAGTCGAAGGGAGGGAGATGCAAGGGGAAGGTCATCAGAGTTTTATTTGACGGCGAGAGGCATGATCAGAAAGAGCCTTAACCTATTATCAGAGCTGAGGGATCACACCTTATTGTTACGGTCAGTCAACTGGTTGAGGACAACATGGCGGTAGTTGAGGAGGTTCTTGTTCTTACTACTGAGGAGAATGAAACAGAATGGGAAGATAATGATGCCCAGGCTCTAGTGGTGGCTAAGAAGTTGGTTGAGGTCTGTATAGTGTTAGAGGAGGATGGTCAAGGTTTTAGGGCTTATGTTGAAAGGGTGCCTGGTGGAGGGGGGTCTTATTTGGTTTAGGCAGTGGGGGATGTGAGTAACAGACCCTTTTTGATGGTTTCTTATACAGAGGGGGCTAGAGGCTAGGATCAAGCGGCCCGGACTATTGTTTCTTTATCCAAAAAAATTGAATGCCTTGGTAATGGTAGTGTTAAACCCATTTTAATTATTGATTCAGGAGTTGGGGAGGAGGGTGTGTGAGCAACCATAGAGGAGACTTTTCTTGGGAATCTTGGACAAGAGGAGGTCGCCAAGGATGTGGATAATCCTATCGAGGGGGTTAGGCCTTCTTGCATGACTAAAAGTAATACTTCAGCCAAAGTAAGGAGTGTTAAGAATAAGCTAAATGATAATAAAGGGAAGGAGGCCTTTTCCATGGCTATAAAAGAATCTCCGACTGTAGATATGTGTCTCCTTTTAGTGGAGATCAACACTCCAGATCAGAGGCTGGGTAATTACAAAGAATGCCCAGTTTCTGTTTGGGTGGAACAACATGGTAATGTAAGGGATAATTCGGGGGGAGGAAAAGAAATTGTGAGTTTCCATGCTGGCCTTTCATTCAGTGATGTTGTTAAGAGTGGAAATCAGAGGATGGATATAGGTGAAGGGCCTTTTTCTACACCAAGAAGAAGAAGAACGAGGAAGAATTACTCTCACCTTCCGCCACCGTTGAAGACTAGATCTGCCTCTAAGCATAGTAGAGAGGTGTTTATTGCTTAGAAAAGGGGACGAGTGGTAAAATATGCTTCACCTGAGTGGCCTGCACTGGAGCAGCTTAGAAGTCAGGTTCAAAGTGCATATTTTTGGAGGCATCCAGAGTGGGATTCAGCTCTGGGAGAAGAAGATTCCTACATGGGTTTTGGAGACGATTATGGATATTATGATGTGTAATGTTGTGATGTTCTATGTCTTTTAAGGTTTTTTTTCTTGTATGCAGGTTGTAAGTTGGGGTACAGTACCCCTTTAAACCGGCCTTTGAAAATGGAGATAAAATGATTTTCAGGCAAGTATGATAGTTTTAATATAAATATTTATGTTATGTTTAAACCTTTTCATATGAGGAAATCATTGGACTTATTAAGTGATGGTTGGAGCCTGCTATAGTTCCTTGGTACATCGGTAGGTCTTGTGAGACAATTATATGCGGAATTGGCTGAGGCCTTTCCCAATTTAATATATAGTTTTGGCTGAGGCCTTAATCATTTGTAGACTTCTTGGCTGAGGCCTTGAAAAAATATTTCTTAATATTCAGAATTATATATTCTCTCATTATGAAAATAATAATGATGGTTCTTATGGTAATTCGGCTAGTAGAATACCATTACTATGTATTATTATGGCATTATTTACTTAGCTCAATTCCTGCCATAAATTGTTCATGTTTATTATTTGTAAGGGCATGGGTTTTGAATTATTCATCATGCCATATATTTATACTATCTTCCATTGTATTGCTTACCCTTACTGAGTGTTTGAGCTCACCCCTTTCTTATGTTTCATTTTCCCAGGATATGAAGAAGTTAGTTATGAGTGACTTGTAAGCATTATCTAGGATACCTGGATGTTTCTAATGGAATAAATTAGTGTTCTATTTCTTTTCAAGTTATAAAGTTGTACATATGTGTGTATCTTGTTTCCAATAATACTAAATTGATCTATCTTTTGGGACATGATCCTTTGTATCATTACAATGTTATGAAATAAATCACTGACTCTGGGTAACTGGGGTCAGGGCGTTACATGTTTTTTATCATTCCCATGAGAAACTATTTAAAAATACCGAATTATTTATACCTATTGTGTTACTGAATTGGGATGTTATTAAATTGAGGGATTTTTTATTTAAAGGTATTTTCAAAATATATTTTATTTCAAGCTCAATTCACTCCCTCTGGAGAAATACACTCCAAAAAAATTTCGTATCAAAGGTGTTTCAGTTATTTCTTAAATATGGCTTTTCTCTTACGTACCCTAAATTATTTTCTTATATTTGATCAAGTTGTATTAACAAGATCTTTATTTCTATTGAGTTTACTATCATTTAGATATGGGTACCTCAAGAGTTTATGTAAATATAACTAATATAACACCATAATTTAATGTTCAGTACTATGCTAAATGGAAAATAAAAAATGAAAATACATTTTTATAGAATGGATTTTGACATTTGGAATGTTATATAAGATAAATATAAAATACTATAAGCACTTATACATTATTGGAGTGATGTAATAATTGATAAAAATAATAAATCCATGAATTATTTATATTGTTCGTTAGGGTAATATTTTTTAAATAGAATTGATGAATGTGATACTACTTATAATATTTGGGATACTCATTTTGTGTCTCATAAAGGGAAATCCAACATTAAATAAATGCACTTAAATAAATATAATATGAAATTTAATATGTTAAAGATGAATCATGATAAATCTATTTTCGAAATGTCTCTCAAGTTAAATGGTTTTATTAATACAATGCATAAACATGGAAATACTATAGATAATAAATCGCATATGTTATGGAATATAAAATCGCTACCAAGCCGATGGTGAGGCATTTTGGTCTCTATTCGGGATTCATGTGATGTTATAAATTTAAAATAAGTGTAATTAATTAGAAAAAATATGATGTATGAGGATGGACTCAAAGTTAATTATGAGGATTTTATCCTCAAATGTTTTTTAACTTTAAATCATCTCAATCAATCATAATGTAATTTATCAAAGATAAAAGAACTAATAGAATTGAATCTGACACAAACAATCATTATGAGATGTAAATGTGGGAGAAAATGTTTACTAAATTCAATAAGAATAAAATGTAATTTAAAAAAAATGAATATATGGGGAAGTATTAAATAAAAAAACAAGAAAAGGATAACCATTTTGGTGATATTTCATTTTATGAGGGAAAAAGGAAATATCAAGGACAACTATACCAAGATAAAATATAAGAATAAAAATGAAAAAAATTAAATAAATTTAAGTAGGAAATGAAGGTAATTGATAGTGAAAATGAATATATCTTCGATGACATAGATTCAATCAGGAATGATGGTTTTGAAAAAAAATCTATCTTCTATGGATTTTTCAGCTTAGTTAAAACCTACTCATTATTCCTTTATTGAAAGTCAGTGTCATGATGAATCTAATATAACAAATGAAGTATTATTTGAATATTTCTAAATGTTTTAAGACACTAAGAATGATTTGAATTATATATATATAACTTTTATGAAATAAAATTCTATTTTGTAACATAAAAAACATACCTTTATGCAGAATAAAATGAAAGTAAACTTATTAAAGAAAAGTAATTGTTTAAAATTAGTAAATGAGAAGCATTAGAAATATATTGGAAGGTTTTATAATGGTTCTAAAAATAAAAAAAAATTATGTTATCAATTAACACCTAAATAAAAAAAAGGATATAAATTGGGGAAGTAAATAAAGTTTTATAAAACAAATTTAGTTACGAGATCTAATAATTATAATAAAATATCCATTTATAGACAACAATGTTTGGATCAAAAAATGATTATTTTTAAAATTATATATAATCTATTAATGAAACTATAAATAATAAAATACAAAAATGTGGATTCTGAAATCTTTATTTGTTATCTAATATATATCAAAGAAGGTATGGGTTCCAAAATCATTTCTTGATTAATGAAATACATGTTACATGACTTAAGATATCTAGTAAATTATTGTGGTCTCTTAATAACATATATTCCAGAAACTTGTAAGTAAACATATCAATATTCATGAACATAGACAAATTAGATGGTGTAATTTCACTTTTAGTGACAATTAAAAATAAAAAATAATTAGGATTAGTTAAATTGGTCTCCATGAATATGTTCTTAATTTCATGGTTTTTTTATTGTTTAAATTAGAATCTAATTTTAATTTCTCTATTATTTTATTATTTTTTTCATGTCATATAATAAAATAATTCATATAAGATTTAAGATTTTAATTTTAAATTAGTATTTACTTATTTTGAAAAGGATAATTTCTATGATATTAATTTTAATTATCCATTATCACAAAATGTTCCCAATTTAAATGAATTTAATCAAAATCATGTTTGTGGAATAATATATTAGGCCAGAATAATGTATACTTTATTAGAAATATAGTTAAAATATATTTATTCAATGGTTTATCCAAAATATAATTCCCAAATATATTAAGTGTTTGATCCTTGTCAAAATTCTAAGAAACACAAAATTTCTTTAAAATGAAATAAAGCGGTTTCTACCTATCAATATGTAGAGTTGGTTCACATGGACTTTTTTGGAGGTAAATATTTTCTTTTTTATATAAAAAAATTATTTTTTTTTATTATCGATTATTATATAATATTCACTTGGTTACACTTTCTGGATCATAAAATTGAATATTGTATTTTTTTCAAAATATGAAAAAAAATTGAGAATCTTACTGAATTGTTTCTTAAAAAAATATAAGAAGTCGTCATGGTTGTGAGTTAAAAAATTAATGATTTTGAAAACCTATACTCAGAACATAGTGATAATAAAAAAAGATCTAATACCTCCTAAAAAAGGGACTATTTGAATGAATAAATTAGACACTTTAATAAATATCTAGAATAGTTCTTATTGAATATGTCGTGCCTATAAATTTTTGGGTTGAAGCTATAAATGGAGATTGGTATTTGATAAATAAAGTTTTAATAAGAACAATTTAAATAAATATACATATGAATTACATAATTAAAGAAATCATAAGGTGTATAAATTTATAGATTTTAGATACAAAGTCATTCTTTTTTAATAAAAATGAGAATATTGGAAAATTTGAACCTAAGAGTGATTAAAGAAATTTCTTTGGTAATTCGACATCTAGAAAATCTTAAACAATGTTCAATAAAAGAAAAAAAGTGGTGTAAGAACTATTTCATATCACTTTTTAGGAAATAGACACTCATAAACCCAAATTTTTCATAGAAAATCTACGTAATGTTATGTCTAATTTGAATATCAATAATACATTCAAAACTAGGGATCACACTATTGATTTACCTAAGAAAACAACCAACGTAAACTAATATGAACAACCTAATCCTAGAGAAAACACAAAAGCCACATTTAAATCAATTCTTATAACCATTAGAACCTATAATTATCAACCTATATATGATATTGTATGTGAACTAGAAAACAGAACTCAAAACAGAAATTCACTGAGAAAATATGTTGAACATCAGTATTTCTTATCTCACCATGTAACATCCATAGATTTTCAAAGAGGAACATAATATTAGATAGTTTATATGAAATGCTACACCAATATTATAAGATAATTTAACACACTAAGACTTTATTATATATATTTCTCTTTAAATAAATCCATTCTCTATGAAAGCGTGTGATACATGCAACCCCAAGTCTAAAGGAACTGTAAAATAGTATTCCATTATAACATTGTTATTGAATTTGAGGGTATGAATAATACTAAAAAATTATGAAAATAATATGGTTTAATCTTTTATAAAATAAATTTATTTTATGTATACAGATTATAAATAAAATAAGAAACATTTGAAACAAAAATAAATATTTTCTAAAAAAATTGTATTTTTAAATGTTGGTTTCAATGAACATTTCCCACATACATTAATATTAATTTTTACGAGTTTTAGAAATTTTATTTTAGTAAATAATATTAATTTCTGAAATCAAAATGTCAAAATTATCTAATATTCGTGTTTTCATAATATTCAAAAAAGATTTATTTTTTATGAATAGTGGAAAATAATGGTTTTTATTGAAAAATACATTTTGATTTATTGAATTTGAAGGTTAAAGTTTGATATTAAATATTTTAAAAATTAAATATATTAAAATAATATTATAATAAATTCAATATAGGTCTATTGAATCAATTTCATATTGTATTTCTCATTAAAATTATTTATACATCCAAGACTATTCTCTTTGGAAACCCACTTTTCCATTGCTTCTCTAGGTTAAATTTTAAATTAAATTTCTTCTCTTATGTAAATAGAATTCCGAAAAATTGATTTAATTTTAATAATACAAATGATAGATTTTATATAATAAGGTCAAATTAATTTTTTATATTTCTGAGTTGTAAAAATAGTAAAAATTGATTATCACAATTATAGTTAAAATGAGTTTACTATGGGGTTAAACTAAAAAAGATAATAGTTAAAAATAATCTAAAACTTGTCTTATTACTATTTAATGGATATAATTATACCTGTATCACATTAGGATCTATTAATATTATTTTTTAGTACACTTTTCCATGAAATTGAACTATATAATAATTTAAGTAAACATTAATACAAAATGTCACCCTTTTGCTTTTAAATTTCAATTATGTGTTTACACATGAAAAAATGAAGTTTTCATTGACTATTTAAGGTAATTTTGAGATTAATGAAATTGTTTTCATGGGTATGATTTATTTTTAATTTTTAATAATAATATAATAATCTGAAATGATTATGCAACACGCACATATTAATTATTTTATAAATAAAAAATAAAAATATATTAAAATTAATATAAATTGTATGAATTATTATTTGAATGATTTTTTTAGATAAATATATAATTTTATACAATTTTGGAAATATTATATTCTAATTCCATCAATGGATTGATATTTTTAATATAAAATAAATTGAATGGTGTCAAAGATGACTTTAATGTTGTTTTATAATAAACAATATTATATTAAATGATTAAAAATTTATAAAAATAAAATACTATTCATAGTTATTTTTAAAATTTTAAAATTATCAACTATGGTCAATTAATTGAAAATTTTCTTTTATAGTGACTATATTGACCCCTAATGTGTAAAAACATTTTCACTATAGTTATAGTTAAAACAACTTTCTTTGAATGTAATGTGTGCTTATGTTGAGACTAATTTTCAAAACATGTAGGATTTTTATTTGATAAACATTATTTCATATATATAACTAATGGGAATAAATTTTTTAATAAGTCTCATTTTATATTTTTTCTTAAAGGATAGATTATCATTGTAGAAAAACTAATCACCATAGTGAAAACCAAAATGGAAAAAGAAAGTAAACATAAAGGCTAAGTAATAACATATTAAAAAAATGTGTTTTTAGAGGTTTTTATTGACCATATTTTCCCTCTAATCCATTATTTTTTTATTTTTGAGGAACGTATGGAGATAGTTACTTCCCATTATAGAATACTTTTTGGTGTTTACAAAAATGTCACTCCTCTATTATTATAAAAGTGAACTCCCAACCATAACCTCTTCACACCTCTAAAGCAAATTGAATAAACCAAAACCTTCCCAAAATCTATCCAAAACACCCATATCCAAATTATAGATAATGTATTATTACAAATATATCACCCCTCTTACCCATAAGAAGAGATTCGAATAATTTTTCTCTAAGAGAAGGTAATCGTCTCAACCAAACTCTTACCTTTTCTATCTTCTTTTAAAAACATAAATTGTGTATTAAAAATATCAAGATTATAAAAATATATATAATATACGATTATTTTATTATGAAAATTGTATAAACTATATCTATATCCTATTCCTCTAAATGGTAAATTAAATTGTTGATCATGTGCATGGTAGACTATCAGCTCGTGAATAGATCTAATTCTTTTTCCATAAACACATATCATAGTTGGATGTAATGGATGATTTAATATATATATATATATATATATATATATATATTGATATAATTTTTACAATATAATTATAATTATTTAATTTTATTATCAAATATACCTTGTTTTTTTCAACTTTGTTTAAAATATGTATAATGTCTCTCCTCTGTATAGCGAAATACCGCCTCGCAAAACGATGTGAATCATTTTTCACCTACACTTTACATGAAGGTAATAAGAATAAAATTAATTAAAATGTGTGATATATATTACATGTTATTGTTTTCTAAAAATCAATATACCACCCTATTCCTTACCCTTTCACCTCTTAAGTAAATGATAACATCACTCAAGCGTACGTACAACCTACCATCTCTACAAAGAGATGTGATCTATTCTCTATGTTTAAAACTCAATAGTTATTATAAAAATATATCTTATAAAAATTATTTTTATAACATTTATATAATTATAGAGATTATGGAACTATAAAATATGATCAAGAACTAAATCGTTCATAATAAAAAATGCATTAGAAAACAAGGTAGTTAACACCAGAAAGAATAGTAATACTGAATGATTATTAATGACTGTGTGATAATATGTTATAAAAGTATCATATATGATATTATAAAACTTTATATGGTTCATTAATAATTTAAAAACATTATTAAAACCACTATATATGATTTTAAATTATTTCCAACCCAAAGGAAGCATGAGGTAAGGTATTTTGTCTCATTTGTCTTTCATTAAGGAATATTAAACGTTCTGCACCAAATTTCATATATATGATATATAAACATAAAAAAATTTTATTTAATAACATTAATCCTTAATAAATAATAGTATTTTATGTTTCCATATTAATTATTTCTTTATATGTTATTTTACATGAAAATTACCAAGTGTAAATGGATTTTATAACTCATTTTATTTTCATTAGGTTATACTCCTTATTCATTGTCTTTGGCATTCATAGATTATGTGCATATTTAATTTTCATTATATATTGTTGTATTTATAATTTTTTTTATATTTACATTAGATACACATAATCAATTCATTTAATAATTCTAATTTTAATTCTATGATCATTGTAAGGGTTCCTCATCTCAAATTATCTTCATTGGGATATATTTCATGTTATACACCAATATGTTTTTTTAGGTTTATTTTCTCCCCCATTGATATTTTATATTAGTAATATATGTATATTCATGGTATTTGATGTTTCTTTCGATATTTTTCCTCACATGGGATTTACTATTCGAAATTTACTAATGTGGAAAGTGATTAATAGTTCAATATCATTTCATTTAGGATTGTTTAGACTTGGATTTCCATTAATGGAAATCATTTTATAATTGTTTAATAAACACATTTAAACTTATTAAACAATGGAAATTCATGAGTTTTTCATGTAATAGTACCATTTTCCCCTCTCCATTACTTAAATTTATTAGGAAATGCTTTCAAATAAAATTCAATTTCATTTCGCTCTTAAATAGAAAAATATTTTTCTTCCAAAACCATGTTTTCTATAATTGTTTGGAATTTTTTTAACATTATTATTTTGATCCTTTTTTAAAATAATTGTTTTTAAAAAAAATAAATAGAATATTCATATCTTTTTTCATTATGTTATATTGTACCATTCCTTCAAAATGTGAAAAAAAAAATTTATTTTAATATACTCATTGTGAATAAAACATTCCCATCATCATGACCACCCATTATTTTGAAGGTTACATATAAATTTTAAAAGGTTATTTTTATAGAATTTTTTCCCTAATATTATGAAAATTGTTATTTTTTAAAATTGATTTTCAATGTGAATTTTGTATTTTTCCTCAAGAATGTTTTTAAATATTTTTTTTGTTATTTATATTGATTAATGACAAAAACCTTTTATTTTATATATTCTCCACTAGATAAATATTGTAATTCTACCATCCATATTATTTTTATGTTTTCTTAATATTCTATTTGACCTGGGAAAGTATTGGCATTCTCTTTATTGATTAGTTTTTGTAGTTGTTAACCTTCCGTGTAAATATTAACATTCTTATGATCATGGGATGTTACATTTCTCCTAAATATTCATATTATTGGATGTTACATTTCTCTTGAATTGGGAATTAAATTATGGGTGGGACCCAATTGTAGATTTCCCATCAATATATCGATAGTCTAAAGATAGGAATCATTTATCTAGCCTTATTGAAATTGGTTTGTAGTGTATCTCTACCGATAATCTAAACTATATCGGTATAAGGTCTTGAAAGTAAAGGTATCATAATGCCAAAGCACATGAAATTTAATATTAATAATTTCCTTCATTATGATTTCAATAGTTATTATCCATGATATTTTATCATTTATATTATCTCTTGATGTATTATGTTTGTAATTTATTTATAAAATAGCATGTATTTTTATATATTTACCTTTAAATTTTTATTATTCCTTATTTATTGTGATTTATTTTTTTAGGATAGTTTCCATTTTGTGTAACGCTTTTTGAGAATTTTACCGCACGTTTATTTTTTTCTGTTATATAGAATCTTGGAAGTGTACTACTAATGATATATAAGGATATTCTCTATGGAATAATGATATTCTAAAAAAATGTTTTATTTTGTGTATTCAAGTGTAATATGGTAATCATGTATGTATATAGTTTACCATTAACACTAAACTATTATCTCCCTTTGGATATGGTCTCTTGTATCTAGAAAAAATGTAATAAAGTAACCAAAAACTCTAGGATACTAGGGTTATGGTATTTACCATTGTTATCATATAAATTTTAGTACAACCATTGTGAACTATATTTTGGAAGACAGATATTAAAGATAATAACCCTATGAATGACTTATAAGAGAAGCCTTTGTATAGGATAACATCCTATTATTTTGGTAAGGTAGAGATTATGTTGTTTTCATATAAATGCATCCCTATCTAGATACTACAAGTGTATGTGACTTTTTCATAGATGTATATAGGGGTAAGAACCTCAAAAAGTGTTGGTTGAGTATCTCACGTATATAATTTTGGTTCATAGTGAGTATTCCCTTACTATGCACCTATTTTAACACTCTCAGGGGATTTTCATTGGTGAATTCAAATTTTCTCTATTAACTATTATGATAAATTAAATAGTATGACCCATGAAAACCTATGATATGTCATAGTGATATGGGAAAACCTGAAATGTCATGGGATGATATGAATAAATATAATCATGTGTTTTAAATCATAGATACTCCTTTCTAGTTTGTAAATGATGCATTTAAATGATGAAAAAGTGTATTTTTTTAGGGTTTTATGGTAAAACAACCCTTGGGATTTGTATGGGATTTAGTAAAAAATTATTCAAGTAATAATGAATTACCATTTTTTGGATCAATGTTTTAAGGTTTTTATTATATTTATGGTTAATATGATCATTAATGTTATGTAAATTAAGATAATATGATTTCAGGGAATCATGTGATCCAATAGAATTTTATTTTAGTTCTTTATAAATAAAAAATCATCTTGATTACTCATCGTTTTGAGTAAAAGATTAAATTGTGGTGAAATTTATTAAAGGATAAAATTCATCCTATCCAATAAGTATATTTCGTTATGTTCCTGGTCTAGATGGTAAATAAAATCCTCATGTTTTGTAAAAGTGAATCTAAAAAAAATCTTTCATTTTCTATAAATCAATGGTCTATCCTATCATAAAAAGGTTATAACATTATCACATAAATGGATATTCTTTCTAAATCCATACATTCACTCACTCCAATGTTCTTCTACTTGGGAACATAGTAATTTTTTATTATAGATAAAAATTCATGTTCATGTTTCCATATTTTAAGAGGTATTTGTTTTAACCGTTTTAATTTTTTCAGTGTTTAAAAAATAATATTCAAATTAAAATCTTTTGACATCCAAATGTAAGTAAAAATTGTCGTGACAAAATTTATTAAATTTGGGGAGAATGTGTCACCTCGATATTTTTAAATAGGAAAATCATGTAACATGTTATATATTTAATTCAATAACAGTATTAGAAGAAAATTTATCCCCCCCCCCACAATTCTTTATGATATGTATTTCATTTTAAATAAATAAATTCTCTTGGATATCTTGTGATACACACAACCTCGACTCTAAAGGAGCCACAACAAAGTATACTCATATAACCTAGCCGTTAAATTGGAAGGTATGAATAGTAAAAAATAAATTATGAAAATAATGTTCTTTTTAAATGTATTAAATAAATTTAATGGATATATATTGATTATAAATTAAATAAGAATCATTTTAAAGAAAAAGATCTATTTAAAAAAATGGTATTGCTAAAAGGTGGTTTTATTTCACTTTTCCTTCATAATTTAAATTTAATTTTTAGAAAATTTAGAAAATTTATCACAAAAATATAATATTTTTTAAATAATCATTTCAAAATTATATTATAGTGATTGTTTTAAAATATTTTTAAATGATTAATGTTTCAATAAAAAGTTAAAAATAACGATTTTTATTGAAAACATCCTTCTCTTATAAATCATTTAATAGATCTATTTTGGTTTAAAAGTATATTAAATGTCAAATTATTTCAAAAATATTATAAAAAATACAATTTAGGCTAGTGGAAAAAATTTAAAATTGAATTTTATTTTAAAACATTCTTTAATCATTAATAATTTCTCTTTAGAAAAGTGTTTTTTCATCACGTTGGTGGGTAAATTTTAAATTAAAATTTTCTAATTATATGAATGGAATTTAAAAAAAATTATTCCATATTTTGAATTATATAAATTAATATTATATAATAAGATAAACTTAATTTTTATTCTTGATTAATATTTTTAACAGAAAAAACTAATTACCACAATTAAGGTTAAAACAAGATTATAGTAGGGTAAAACTAAAACAATCAAGGTTAAAATGATCTAAAGCTTTTATAATTACTATTTTATAGAATAGTGTCAAACATTATCACCCATTAAACTATTTGTTTTGAGTTTTTTGGGATCTTTTCAATGAGTCTGTCGTATATAATAACTTAAGTAATAAAAAATAAAAAATTGAACCCTATTGATTTTGGAATTCAATTATGCGTTCACATTTGGAAAAAAGAATGTTTTTAATGAATACTTATTGTATTTTCAAGATTGATGAACTTATTTTCATGATATTATTTTTTTTAAATTCATAATAATTATATAATTACCATAAATTCTTATGTTACCTCGACAGAGTAATTATATAATTAATAGAAAAATTAAATAAATTATTCTAAAAATATTAAAATTAATATAAATCGATTTAATTACTCTGTAACATTGATTTTCTAGATACATATATCAATTTTTTAAAAAAAATATAAAATTAATATATTTGGATTCCATCATTATCTTGATATTTTTAAATTCAAATTAAATGAATAGTTCCAAAATTCAAATTAATGTTATTTTCTAATATATAATATTTAATTAAATTATTTAAAATTCCAAGAATATATATTCTACCAAATATTTTTTATATTATAAATATTATGAACTATGTTCGATTAATGGACCAATATTTCTCTTATAGTGAATATATTGACTCATGAAGAGTAAAGACCTTGTTACTTTGGTTAATGTTAAAATGAAGTTTTTTCAAGTTACATGTTATTATGTTAAAATTAATTTTCAACACACATATTATTTCCACTTGATAAATTGGATTTCATATTTAAAACCAGTATATCCAAATTATATAATAAGATGAATTTTTTTATGATTAAAGGACAAATTACCATGGTATAAAAACTAATTTCCGTAGTTAAAACTAAAATGGTAAAAGTGAGTAAACTTAATTCCTAAGTAATAAAATGTTTTTGTGTGTGGTATATGTGTGGATATACAATAGTTTCCCTCTTATCCATTATGTTTCAATTTTTTAGGCACTTGGTGTGACATCGACTTACCATTATAGAATTGTTTTGGTTATTCCAAAAAATTTCTCTCCTCCATAATTTGATAAAGGAACTCCATCCATGCCCTTATCCATGCCTATAAATCAATTTGGATAAACAAAAACCTTACAAAAATCTCTCCCTAACACCCTTATCCACATTCAATTTTTATTTTTATTCCAAAAATACCAACTCTATTGTCATTAATTGATTATCCAAATAAGGTTTATCTGTGAGATGGTAACTATATTGACGAAGCTATTTCTTTTTCATTATACTTATAAAACTCTATATTATGTCCTAAAAATTAAAATATAATAAAACAAATATATAAAATATAATTATATGGTTTTTTGTTAATTTAACAACTTATATTCATCTCCTCTTCCATCAAATGATAACTGAAATCATCGGTCGTGTGTTTGGTAGACTACCTCCTTGAAAAACGATGTAACATAGTTTTCATCTAAAACTATCATGATTAGATATAATTATGTATTTAATTTATATATATATATATATATTTTAAATTTTAATATCACATATACCTTCTTACTTTCCACTCTGTTTAAAATAAGACAACGTCACCTATGTGTATGAAGGACTACCACCTCATGAAGCAATGTGAATTTTTTTCACCTAAGAATTAAATAAAAGATAATAAGGATAAATTTAATGAACATATTGGATATATAAGACATTATATTGATTATATAAAATTAATATATCACCCAATTCCTTACTCGTTTACCCGTTAAGGAAATGATAATGTCTCTTGTGTGTACGTACGACCTACCATCTCTATGAGGTGTGTGATCTGTTCACCATGTTTAAATTTAGATATATATTATTAAAAAGTATATATATAAAAAATATTTATTAAATTAATATAATTATAAAAATGGTATAACTATATAATATGATCAAGAACCAAAATATTCACGTGAAAAAATTAATGAGAAAACAAGCCAGTTAACAATCTAAAGAATTGTAATAAAGAAATATTATTAATGACCATGTAATAAGATGTTATAAAAGGATCTTATATGGTATTATAATTATTAATATGGCTCTTTAATAATTTAATAACTTGTTTAAAACCACTATACAAGTTGTTAAAGTGTGTTCAACCCAAAGAAAGCGTGAGGTGAGGGATTTTGTCTAAATTTCAATCCATTGGGGAATATTGTAATGTTATGAATCAAATATCTTATATATGGAGTATATAATTCCCTTTTAACATGTAATATCATGACTTATACATAATTAATGTTATTCTAATTTCTAATTTTAATAATTTCATACAAGCGGATTTGGATTGATAATTACTATGTGGTAAATAATTTCATAACTCAATTTCTTTTCATTGGGTTACATTACTTATTCATTGTATTTGAAATTCTTAAATTATGTATGTAATATGATTTTATTATATTGTGTTTTATTTGAATTTTATTATGCGGATTTACAGTTGATACACACAAGAAAAACATTTTTTAATTCTCACTTCAATGTTATGATCATTGTAAGGTTTTCTCATCTCAAATTATCTTCCTTGGGACATATGCCATGTTATAGACCTATATTATTTTATATGTTGTGTCTAATTTACCTTTGACATGTTATATTATGAATGAATTTATATTCATGTTATTTAATGTTTCATTTGAATTTATTTCCTCCATGGGGTTTATGATTCAAAAGTTACCAATTGGGTAAGAGATTTATGTTTCAATATCACTTTAATCAAGATTATTTTTACTTTAATTTACATTGAAGGAGGTTATTTGAACATTTTCAAATAAAAAGATTTAATTTTCTTCTCCTTTGGTTATTCTTGATTTTTTCAATAAATTATACAATTTTTATCTATTTGGTATTAAATAATATTGAAAATATCTTTTTAATAAAATCTGACCTCATTTTTCTCTTTGGTCATGATATTTTTTCTTCTAAAACAATGTTTTCCAAAAATTCTTCAAAAAAATTATAATTATTTTTAAATAAATTTTTACCCATAATTTTATTTTCCAAAAAATAAAAATAAATCTTCTTTCCTTTTTCTAAAAAATTATTTTTAATTTTATTATAAAATATGAAAAGAATTTTTGTTTTAATGTACTCATCATGATTGGAACCTTACCTTCATCATGAAAATAAATTATTTTGATGCTTTTATTTATAGGTTTAAAAGTTTATTTTTAATGAAAATGGTTTTCCAATTATTCTGTAAATTTTCAGTGTTTAATTGTAATTTTCAAAGTGAAAGTAGTATTTTCCCTAAAATGGTTTTTAATGTTATTTTTATGTTATTTTGATTCATCAAGGGAAATGAATATTTATTTTACATATAATACATTGGAGATTTATTGTAATGATACCATCCTTATTATTTATCTGGGTGTTTTGACATCTCTTTGACCAGGGAAGGTATTGATATTATATTGCATCATTAATTTTTGTAATCATTAACATTCCATTAAATTATTCACATTATTGTGATCATTGGAAATTTAATTTCCCATTAATATTCAAATCATTTATCATGAATATCCCAATTACATGAATTTTACATCATTTATACATATAGTATTTTACATTTAAAGTTGTATGATTGACTTGGTAAAATGTTTTAATATATATTCTTTAATCAATATAAAAAAAATTTGCTGGGGAATATAATTCATAAATTAAATTGATCATTTGATATATGAGGAATGTATTGTACTTTTATTTATGAGTGGGGATTTGTAGAAAATATCCCATTGATAAATTAGTATTCTCATGAGATGAATCATTTGGATAGACTTATTTAAGTAGGTTTTTAGTGTATACCTTACCATCAGTTAAACTATCCTGGAATAAGGTCTTAATGGTAATGATATCATGATGCCTAATATCATAATATCCAATATTATGAATTTAATTCATAAATAATTTATTGATTATCATCCAAGATATATTATCAATGATAATATCAGTCGATGCATTTATTTCTGAGGTTATTGATTAAATTTCATGTGAGTTCATATTTTAACATTTCCATATTGATTATGTCTTATTATTTATGATTTTTTATTTATGATTGATTATGATTTAAATAACAGTTATTGGTAATTTCATCTCACCCTTATTTTTTCCCTTTTTTGTGAATCTATGATGTGTTCAATGAATGATATAGAAGGACATGCTTGAGGGAATAATGAAATTATCAAAAACAATTTTGTTCTAATTTTTATATTCAAATGTATTATAGGAATCCTATATGTATATAGTTTACCAAGACTACTAAACTATGGGTTTTGAACACTTGTTTTTAGAACTAATGTAATAATATAACTATCAATCATTAGTTACTAGGGTTGGGGCCTATATATAGTATGAAACTAAGAACATCAAGGTATTAATCAAATATGGACATTGGGTAATGTTTATATAAGAGAAATTAAATCAAATTGAAGGAAATAAATTATGGGAATTTGTTTAGAGACCCAAAGTCTGACTTAGTGTTGTTACTAAATGGGTATACAAAAATAAGGTTGTTGATTCTGGCACAGTAGTAAGAAATAATGCAAGAATAGTTTCACAAGGTTATATTCAAGAGTATGGTGTTGAAAATGAAGAGAGCATTGTGGTGGTAGCTACACTTGAATCCATCAGGATACATATAGATTATATAACTCAATAAAATTTCAGAATTTATGAAATGGATTTTAAATGTTCATTTTATAATGGATATATTATTGAGAACATTTTTTTTGAAAAATTTCATGGATTCTAAAACCCCCGTATTCTAAATCATGTTTTCAAATTTAAAAATTCACTTTATGGTTTAAATCGTGCTCTAAGATCATGTAATAAAAGGATTAAACATTTTCAAATAAAATGGATTTTCTAAAAGAATATTTTATCATATTTTATTTGTAAAAAAATTTAAAAGATATTTTTCTTCTCATGTATATGATTATGACAACATTTTTTTCAATCAGAACATTCTTTTTCTGATGAATTTTCAAATCTTATTAGAAATGAATTTGAATTGGTTTGCATGGCTAATAATAATTCAATCAAAATTTTCAAATATTTCAAAATAAGATTGTAATAATTTAAAATAAATGAAATAATTCATAAGGTATATTAAAAAAATCATGAATAACATTAAAAGTAGTGATAATACAATGAGTACCACAGGTAAATTTGATTTGGATGAAACTGTTAAACCAATTGGCCAAACTACATATAGTAGTATGATTAAGAGTTCATTATATTTAACTACTAGTCATCCTATCATTATGTTTAGTTTATATATGAATTCTCATTTTAAACCAATTCTTAGAGAATAACATCTCAATGTTGTTAAAACAAATATCAAATACATCAAAGGTAGAATCAGTTTTGGATTGTTTTACACTATAGGGAATTATTTTAAATTATTGAGTTATTCATATGTTTATTTTTGTGGTTTCAATTTAGATCAAAATAGTACCTATAATACATGTCATTTTTTAGGTATGTTTTTTGTTTCATGGGGTAGTAAAAATAAATATTTTGGTTTCTCTTCCTACTAATAAAGTTTAATACATTATTTTAGGATGTTTTGTGAACATATTATGGGTATGAAACACATTGTACTTGATTATGGATATGATTTTTGAAACATCCCTATAAAATATGACAATTCAAGTTCAATTAATATTTCTAATAATCCAGTATCACATTCACGAAAAAATGTTAATATAAGACATCACCTTTCGAGGGATCATTTTTAAAAAGGTGATACACCTCTTGAATTAATAACAACATAACAACATCTTAATTATATTATCATAAATCCTTTTTGTTATTAAGTAATAAATTATGTCAAACAAATTTAGTAATGATAAACTATCATTGATTCTTATTATTATTGAAGCTATTTTGATATTATGTAACAATATAATAAACTATTTTCAACCATTTTGTAATTAATTAATTAATTTTTTAAATTGTACAAAGAATACTATTAAGACTCGTATAAATAATTCATAAGATTAATAAACCTCGTAAAACTTAAAACTTATCTATAGTTTTTCTACCAGGAACCTTTAGCTTCTGTATATAAATATGTTTCATAAATCCAAAATATTTCATGGAACATAGATTCTATGAGGAAATAAAATTTAATGAAACTTGCTTCCATTGACTTACTTTTATGAACAGGGAAGCTTCTTTGATCTCCATTACTTTGATGACTATTTTTATTATTTTATCTATTTTATTTTTTATTAACTATATATTTTTTATTGTCCAACAAATATTTTAAAATATCCCAATCCCAAATAAAAATCAGACCCATTAAAACCATAAATCCTTTTATGACACTTTAACTTTCTCTTATAATCCTTTTTGAGTTAATCCTTTAACTCCAGTCTCTAAGAACTTTATTGAAATGGGGATAATTAAATATCCCTTTGAATTTTCACTTTCAAATGCACTATTCCCTCAAAATAAATCTAAAGTTTCTCCCATTATTCATATCCACCCTTTAAACAATCATTTTCTGACTAGTGATGTAATATTAGAGAGAAAAATAGATTTTGAATGGTTGTTGACCAGCAAGTTTCTAGTGTTGAATGTTATTTAATAAAATGGGTGAATTTACTATTTTATCATCAATGATTGAATATTCTATTCAATATTAGGGAAGAAATTTTTTTAATGTTGAGTTTGAAGTGTATGAAAAGAAATATTTAATATAACTGTTTATAAATGTAGACGATCTAGTACTATCCTCAAAAACAGTTCCAAATGATTAAAGTTTAATCATGAAGGAGAATTATGGAATTGATAAAGGTATTATCATGTTGGGAATTATAGATTTTAAATTTAAAAACCTATTCAGGTGCTTACTAGAGATGGAATCCAAATGTGACCAAAGGGGAAGTAGATGAAAGGTGAATGTTGGTTGCTTCTTAACTATTTACAATAACAAATCTGTCCTAGGAAAGGGGATTTTAGAATTCTAAGACATAGGGATTTCCTTTTCCTATAACTTTTAAAATATAGTGTAAGGATTTCCTTAGTTTGATATATTATGAAACATATGGAAGAAGTAAGTAAGCCTGCTTCAAATATTAATTCTTTACTACATCTGAAACTCTTATATGTATTATTATAATTCAAAAATGTTGTTCCTAATGGAGAGGAAGTATCAACCTCATATAGAGATTTTTGATTAATACAATCCAATTTCATAATAATTTAAGTGATGGATAACCCCTTAAATAAAGTATAGGTTACAAAAAAATTAGGTTTTAGGAAAAATATAATTTAGTTATAAATCCTAGGTGGCCAAAAGAAAAATATGAACATTGTTTAGAACTACATGAAGATTCTGAGTATTATTTTGAGGAAGAGTATGTTTCTAGATATTAATATGAGATAGTTTATATTGATGAATAATCCTTGAGGGATTTCAGATATAAAAGGAAACTTTATATTTCAAATTATAGGAAAAGAAAAAAATGATTGTATATCTATTTGAACTCTAGACTCTCCAAATTCACTTCCATATTTTGATAGTGATATAAGTTCAGATGAATTTATTAAAACTGAATATTCACATATGTATTTATATTATAAATAAAATTCTGATACTAATTATTCTAATAAGAAAATGGAATCATCTCAGGGGGATCAATCTCTGATATTAAAATCGTAGGGAATTATATATTCCAGTTATAACGATTATAACACTGATGATGATTCTAATGGTGGAAGTTTACTTAATCATAGTGGACAAACCATTTAAGATTTTCCAAGAGATTATAATGCCTCCTTGTTTGAGTATACTGATCATAAAAAAAGACTATAGGTCTCTCTTTTTAGAGGTACTATAATTATTGAGTAGTTTTTTTAAAAATGGTAAACTAAAACCTATTGGACCCTCTCTATCCAAACCTAATAAAAATATTAAGTTATAAGGTTTTTTATATCCATGGATTCATATTTTTGAAAAGAACTACTATTTATTATTAATGAATCTAAAGGTAGGACGTTTCCCCTATTAATTTTGTATAACCCCCTCTTTCTTCCTCTTTCATTATAAGGTAAGAAATCATTGGATTTAAAAATGATTTAATAGCTATTTTTTAATGTTTTCTGGATTAAGAGCCTCAAGTGACCATGATATAGATGATGGAATATATCTAATTATATCTCATATTGTTCATATTCCTCTACCAAAAACATTTTTCAATAATGATTTAATGAGCAAGGAATTTGAATATTTAAGGGAATACATTAGTGTTATTTACTGGGATTTGGAAGACATGTAGTTTCACATAGCTCAAAGGAATCCAAGATTTTTCCCCCTTTTTCATATTTTATTTCCTCTTCCAAAGATTCCAAGCCTATTTTAACTTCTATTTCTCCTACTATCTCTACTCACCTTGATAATTATACTCTTTGAAATAATATAAAGGTAGAGATAAATATTGTGTTGAATGAATATTAGAAAATGTGATAAATTATTCTAGATTATTGTTAAACCCATGATTCTAAGTCACATGAAATGGATAGAAGAAATATTAAGAAAGAAGCATAGGATGGTGAAGGGTAGTGAGTGATTTCACTCAGCTTGTGGAGCCATATAAGTAAATTGTTAATTATTCTATTCTAACCCCTATAAATATACCTATGAACTTTATACCAACCCATACCTATCCTTATTTAACCTATCCAACTAGTTCTTTTATACTTACCACAGTGAAATCTATTCAACATATTCGATTGTTTGTAGTAAGTACTATTTTTTACCTCTTTATCCCATACCCAATCTTGAATCTTCCCCTTTTTTCCTAGGATAAGAATTCTATTAGCCCAAATAGCCCTCACCAATATAAATCAAATTCATATTTAGATTGGAGTAACAAATAGAGATTTTATTAATTCTAAACCTTTTTATTTCTCTCATCCCACTTTTTTATCATCACAAAGAGGGGTAAAATTGGTTGAATGTTTTCATTATTCATTTTCTAGTTCTGATATCACCTGTATAATATGGGAAATCAAATTTATAACTATTTTTCAAACTTAAATTAGTTTAAGTACTATAATATTTTTTTCTATGATTTTCCATCATTAAAAATCGGTAGATTATTATATTTTTCCAACAATTTCTTATTTTAATGATCCCAAATCATGCATATTTTGTTAAAATGAATTCTAAGATATTTATAGAAAATTTTACTTTTGGAAAATTTATGAAAATATTCCAAGTATGGATCTTCTATAAGACAAACATTTCTTCTATTTGAATAAACTATTTCTTTATTAAGAAAAATTATCCATCCATAAATATATTGTATTATTAATGAATCAAGATTTTATATGAACATGATTAGAAATAATCCATGAAGGATTGAACATTAGGCTAATAAATCTTCCAATATGACAAGTGTCCATGTAGACCATATTCTATGGAAACAGTCTCAAAATTTACTAAGTGTTTGATATTTTTGGATTTATATATATCTCTCATTCATTAAAGTACAGAAACCCTATTAATAATTGATCGACTATTAATAAAATAATTTAATTCTTAAAAAAATTAGATTGGTTATAAGTTAAAGTCTATGAATCATATGTACTGAAGGATCTTCAATGAGAAATATTTATTCTTCTATAAAAAGAAGTCTCGTAATTCTTTGATGATGTGTATGTGCCTATATATCTATGAAAAAACTTATATATGTCTAATTACCATGGGACCATGATAATGAATAATTGGGCTTAAGAAGGAACTAAATTATCAATGAAATGTATAGACACTTCCATGTGAAGTTTTATATTTTCATGCATGATTAGATTGATCTTTTATGCCACTACATCCATGTCACTATGGAAATGTGCTTCTATGAATCAGTAAAATAATTCTTATTGTGAATAAGTAAGGACTTACCCATTCTATTTATGTTCGAGATTAAAATATTATTTATTCCAATTGTTAATTTTATATCATTAAATTCATGTTAGAAAAATTTAAGTATTTCAGACTGGTTGATTAGTATAAGGAAAAAAATATGAGTACTTTTTATTGGATAATTAGAGAGAAGTTTAGATTATATTTAAAGAAGCCTCACATGAAACATATTAATTAATATGTTATGAAACATATAAGGATACTCTATAATATACTACTCACAGTACACTAATTTTCCACACTTATCTATAACATCAAAGAAGAATCTTCAAAATATTTTGTCTATATTACTTACATAGAAATATTTAAAGAACATTTACCAACTAAAACTGATTATAGATTGAGCTAAATCAAAAATAAATTTTCCATATTTATGATTTATCTATTTTTCTTTACCTTCATATTAGGATTATCATGTATGTTTATTTATTGAGAATCACTCTTTTATTTCTAAGAGGATTATTTTTAATCTTTTTATTTTATTTTTTTAAATATTTTGTCCTATTAATAATTTTAAGAGAGGCTATTTATACCTTTAACTACCTTGTATTAATTTTTTATTTGTAAAACCCAATCCAATTTATTGATCTATTTATTTATTTTAATAAACATGATTTGAATTGGGTTTCTATTGAGAGGAGTAGATGTGGATCTAGATTAAAATTGATCCACTTGTTTTTTAAATCCACTATATCCTTTTTTCAGACACTATCTAAAAAATTTTCCTTTCAGAATAATTTTATCCACTCATATTTTTAATAAATTTGAATAAATTATGTTGGAAAAATAATACTTTTATATTTAGCTTTCATTAGTGATATATATACTGTGTTTTTAGTTTGATTAATTTTTTTGAATACAGAAGAGGTTTGAAATTATTTTACCAGGGTTTTGATCATGCCTTTAGAAAATATTTAAAATAAAAAATATATATATACCTCCCTTATTATTTAACAAGGATTATTTTAAATTCAGGATTTTTTTAATGGTATTTTTAATAGATAATTTTTTGGATACTCAATTCACCCACTTCATGAGAACTCTACTCTAACCATCATCATTGATGTATATATATTTTCTATGTATGGGATTTCAGTCAGTATAGATAGTGGGTATTTATTAGGGGTTGATCAAATGAATTTGGTATTGATGCTAGAGAAACAAATTATTTATGGGGAGATTTTTACAACACAATCCACATGAATGTGATTTCACCTAAATACACACATTCAATAAATGAAAATATTAGTAATATCTAGTAGTAAGACTCAATAACTCCTAAAATTAAGATTAAATATTTTCAAAAACAATTATGAGGACATGAGGGTATACCCAAAAAAATATGTTGATACATTCTTTGATTGGATGAATATTTTTATAGAGAACAAGTGTGGTCTTTGAAAAAACTTTAATGATGTAAAAATATTCTTGTTAAAAAAGTGGAGGTTTCCAACCAGATTTAATCTAAAAGCATCTATGCTTAAGTATAATGATCCAAATTATTTGACATTGGATAGTCTTCTTAATACTCTAGTCACATATAAAATGATAAATTTTATCAAAAAGGCTATGGAAAGGGGGAATTAAAATTATGTGGCATTAAAATATTTGAATAATAATAACATGGAGAATGATTAGGGAGAATAAGTGGTTGAAGAAGTTATGTAGTGGCTTTTGTTTTTTTCTAGCTGAAACATAGATCATTTTTTAGTTTGTAATGTATTGAGAACTCCCCAAGGGTAAAATGGTAAATTCACTTAATTTGATGTCCTTGAATAAACTTTAAAATGATTTTTATTTCCTTAAGATGTAATATTTACCCTTGGGATAAGATTTAGTGAATTTTTATTCTTGTTAGTAGTTATGGGATATTTCATATCTATTTCTTAAATAAATAATTAGCCTACAACTCAAATGGTGGTGTCGAGACACCAACTTGTTTTATTTGAATCCTTGGACTCTATTAATTAATATTTTTTAGATGTTTCATTGAGATTAAGTAGAAATATGACACCAATGTGGATCAATAATAATATAATAATCATTTTGTTGTTTTTAGCCTATATGTGTGTATTTTAAAAGAAATTCTTAAATCTACTAAAAAGTATAAATTGGAGAAACTAATGTTGTAGTTACATCCAGAATAGGGGGATTACCCTAGGTATGGTATATGTTTGGTTCTCACTAGTTTATGAGATATGTTGTATTATATATAGTGTGATTCAAAGCCATTGCTTAGTTGGGGAATGTGGTGTGTACTTGGGCTAGGTCGGGGACCCCTATTGGGAGTCGGTGTTAGAAACCCAAATTTTTTGTAGTACACCTTGCACTCTATGAGAACTGGCATAGGCTTGAGTCTCACTATACTCGAACACTGTGTGTATTACGCACAGGGCGATTCAAATCCATTGCTTAGTTGGGGAATGTGGTGTGAACATGGTCTTGGTTGGGGTCCCCCATTGCGAGTCAATGTTACCAACCCACATTTTTTTTTATTTTCTAAGGTGTAACTTCTTATTTTACCCTTCACCTTCTACGGGAACGGGCATAGGTTCAGGTCCGGCCAGACTCAGCCACTGTTTGTATTATGCATAGGGCAATTCAAATCAATTTCTTATCTGGGGAATATGACACACACTTAGACTTGGTTGGGGCCCCCATTAAGAGTCGGTGTTAGAAACCCATTTTATGGGAAAGGGAACAAGATCCTATGAGCGTATTCTCCTCCCCTTTCACAGTAGTTAGGGTTACTCTGAGGACTTTTTTCCCCTTCCCCCTTCAAGCAGGATCACTCTCGAATCGGATTCATATAGTTCATTTAGGAAGACGTGTGTCTTGGCTATAAGGTGGAATAGGGGGGTATCACTGTGGTTAGACTTTGTCCCCAAATTAAATCTCATCGATGTTGTGACTTCAAAGATCACCAGCTTTTTAGTCTAGTTCGGTATTTCTTGTCTTTTAGTGATGTCGACTGACCATACGGCTCAGATTGTCTTGAATCAGAACTTGAATCAATGATGTGCTGTGTTAGATATGACCCCATGGTTTGGTCTGGTGCATCCAGGCTCCATATATGGCATGAATTTGGTGTGGGCCAGTAATTTATCTGGAGGGGCTCATAGGAGGTAGGTCTTGGATTCCAATGTTTTTGTAATTTTTTCAGGTTTCAAGGTTTTGTGATTGGTTTGTGCAGTTTCTCTATCGTCGGATGTTCACTTCTCCCCCTTCTATCTCTGTCTTCCCGTGTTTCCTAATTTGGACTATGGTTTGTGCTTAGAACGTTATACCCTGTCTGAATCTAGGACCTGTGTGGTGTTTCATTGTCATTACATCTTAGATCAACTCATCGGTGATGCTCATGTAGTGTGGTTTTAGGCCATCTGATCATGGGTGACGATTGTCAGGCTCTACATTCCTTGGCCAACCTTCTTCTTTGATTTGATTCAACGGATGGTAGGGGATGTTTTAGGATGGCGGTAGGGTTTTCCTTCGATGGTGGTTTTGGAGACTACTGAAGGATTTAAGGTGCAAGGGGTCTTAGTTCATGACTTGTGTGTGGTGAGGGGGCCTTGCTGGTTATCATGTAGTAAATTGTGGAAGTTTCTTGTTTTATGGTTTGATCTTGAAGGTGGGAAATCAATACAGCCAGCTCATATACATGGAGCAGGCCCCATGGGAGGATTTAGAGCTGGAGGATCGTCTTTTCAGAGCATTATGGATTTGGTTATTTGATAGCGCATGGTTTCTTCCATCATATCGGACATGTGCATTAACATAGAAAACTTTTTATCCAAACTTCCTTGCAATAGTGGGGAGATTCATCATGATCAACTGCTGGGGAGGGGAAGCTCCATATTTTCATTCTGTTTTTACTAATGTTTCCTTTGGGTGTGTTTTCCCTTATGTCATGGAAGTCTATTTGGTTTTCCCCCTTCCACCATTAAAAGGGGTTATGATTAAAATAATAAAAATTCGAAGGCCTTCATGTCTTTTTATGAATATTTTTGATCACTATTATCAATGAAATAACCATATATAGAGGGATACAATGCAATCCTTTAATAACAAAAAAGTTTCAAAAACACATTATAACCAAATTCCATTCATCGATGAGTCATATCATGGTATAATGATGTATTTTAAGGCTAAGATCGAATTTACCATGACATTGATGATGATATCACAAGATGAAAATAATATATTTGAGGCCATGAAAATTCACTATCATGATTAGGATTATTTCCTTAGATTCCACCTCATTCTCCATCCATGGATAATTATGGGAAGATTGTCGTTGGTAAATATTCTAAGCATTCGATCATTGGATTTTTTATAAATTCCTTTTTATTTTCCACATTAAAGTGTGGATTTAATATCTTCTTTGATTCCATAATTGAAACCATTATCATGTCCCTGTAATTTTTATATTCATTCATTTTTTCTGAAGATAACAACTAATCGAAATCTTTTCCTTCTACTGGTAGTTTCCACTATTTCAATTTCTAGACGGGTTCACCACTTCCATTAATGATCTCATCTTCTTGATTGTATATTTATATCTTCATTATTTAGTAATTTATTCTTGTACTATGGTGGTTAAGTGATTAAAGTATCATTCTGGTTTAATCATGATCAAATATTGGTCCTATCTTAGTTTTTTCAATCCTTGACTAATGTGATGTCTTGTAGGGATATCACCAGAGGATGATGGATTACAAAAGGAAGACATGTTCACACACACCCAAATTTTATATGAGGAATGATAGAATTTTTTGGATCAATATTAAATTATTATTTTTAAAATTAAATCCCATAAATTAGTCAGTCAACGTTCTATCATTGATATTGAGTCTTATGTTTAGATTTTGATATGTATGGTGGAGAGATCATCAAATAAATCAAACTCTATAGAAATATATGTTTCTAGTTTGAGGAACTTAACTACACACAGTATATTTTGAAATAAAAAACATCATCTAATTTAGGTTATTCATTGGATAGTGTTTTTTAAAGCGATCGATATCACACACTTTATGGATGGACCAACACACTGTGTGATGATTTCTGACCTCACAAGAATGAGGATCCATGGAACAACACTCTGGGATCTGGAGAAAAAAAATATATACTTTATAAAATAGATTTAATACACATCACTAGTTAACAAATCATTCAAACACAATGTAAAATTTAATTTCCAAATATTATTTCAGGTTTCTAGATTTAGATAATTAATTAATATATTTTAATAATACAACCCATGTTTTTTGTATCTAATGAATATATTTTCCCACTCTATAATTAAATACTAAATCTGTAACTGTTCTTTAATATCTTCTATAAATTCTTAAAAAAATATACTCTTCTATACATTTCATACTTCTATTATCTTAATATCCTGGGGGAATGGAAACATAAGAACTGGGTTACGTTATATTCTTGTAAAAGGTAAAAATAAGTGATAATAATATGGGTGTTTGGGTATAATCTAGATATAATTGAAATTTATATATAACAAATTATATATAATAAATCAGGATTCATATAATTTTTCAATGAAGAAAATGATAAATGAATGACAAGAGTGTGGGAACATTAAAAAATAAACACAATCCATGAAAGCATAATGTATTCATAAGAATAAGCATGGGAATATGGAAAAAAATCATCATATGTAAACATAACCTAATGGATAAGGCTACACCACCTGATTCCCCCTAACATAGAAGAGAAGCATACACCACCTGGTTCCCATGACATAGTGGAATAGGAATAAGGAAACTCTTGGTGAGTTTTATTAAGAAAATTATCCATCATATTATGATGTTTAGTTTTTACACTTGGAAAATGAGGAAAATCCACTTTTTTTTGACCCTATGCACATTTCTTATCTTTTATTTCATTATTTTTAATAAATTTTAAAAGTCTGTTGGATATTTCAAGACTTTATTTGTAGTGGATTAGAAATCACTACCTAATTTCAATAGTGATATGAACATTCCTTACTCAAAGTCCTACAATTATCTCATGATATTTAAATCCTTGATAAATTCATTTGAGCATGATATAGGACCACAAAAATCATTATCCATACATATGAGATCCACTTAAAATACTCATTCATCATATCATAAATAACTCATGGAAAGAATATTTGGTTTCATTCAACACATCATAAATAACCCATAGATTGAAAATGGGTTTTATATCCTTTTAAAATTTAATTATATAAAAAAATCATTCAAAATGAAAACAAGATAAAGTTGCAGAAAATAAATAGATTTCATGAGATATTTAGTAACATTATAAGTAAATACCGATAAATTATGATTGTGAGGCATAGATATATAGATATAAAAGTATATGTTTTAGTGAATATTTTTTAATAATGAATAGATGTATGACATCTATGTGATCAGTGTTCAGTAAAATAGATTTAAAATAATAATTTCACAAAGAAAATGCACAAAAAATAAAGATCAATCCTATAATATAGGATACTTTGGAAAGAAAAATATAATGATTTATTATATCTTTTATAGAAAAGGACATTACTTAAGACATCAAGATAAATATATTTCACAGTAAAATTTTAATAATCTTATCAATCATGAAAATTATTTTCCAAAAGATAATGACTTAAATGGATAAATATTTTTGGAGATTTTGAAAAATAAAATTGGAAATAAGAAAAATCCATGATATTTTGAAAAAACAATTAAATAATTATTTTCAAAAACTAGGATAAAAATCATTTATTTTATAATACCAAGAATTTTTAGATAAAATATCACATAAAATGATAAAGGTAGTGAAAAGATGAGTTTATATAAATAAATTAAAAAAGAGATAATTATCACACTTTGATAAAAATAAAACACAGAAAAAAAAGATTAAAATTTTATTTGAAACATTTAAATAAGGTTAAGTAGTATAAAAATCCATTAATAAATTATTGATTCATAGAAAAGGTCATTCACAAATGAATATAATGAGTATGGAAACTGAATAATGGAGGTTCCTAACTAAAAAAAGGTAGGGTTAATTTCCTTACAATGTAAAAATAAGGATAAAATGGGGAAATGAAATAGATAGAAGAAAACTAAACCACCCTGAATTACCAACAGATAAGAAAATGATATGATCTATAGAGTGAAAATTATGTAAATTACATATAGGGATTATCCTTAAAAATAAATCTTTATTTGAAAATTAGATTAGTGGTGGAATTTTTGCGTTATTGAAAGCATAATATTCAATGACTTGAAATTAATAGGGTAGTTAATACACCATATAAAATAAATAATGGTGTACAATATCAATCATGTCTCATGAAATTAAATTCGATATAAGAACTCGTAGAAAACATAGAATATTTCATGTCAAAACCCCTTGAAGGATATAATTTAAAATGAAATATTAGGAACTATGAATAAAGACTATAAAATGATAAAATATATTGAAGGATTTTCAGACATACTATTCCAGGCATGAAATAGTGTCTACTAAGAAAAAATTCTCAAGGGTGAAAATTTGAGACATGAAACCCTTAACTTATTTCCCTTCATAGTCGAATGCACTCTAAGATCCTCTATAACAAAAATAAATATCTTATTAACCTATTTTATTAACTTATTCATATATAAAAACTTTATAAGCTTCATTTATAATTATTTACTATATTTATATAAATTAGTTATTATTTATTTTTAATATCGAGTATGAGTAATCTTGGTCCTTTTAAAATAGTTTCATAATAACACGACTATAATTTCTTATTCTCTAAAAATTTATCATTCATATATGATAAAATATATTGGAATTGATGTTTTAAAAATATTTATAATTATTTCATTTCATTCTATGGTAGTGTTGTCTATGGTTATTATAGATGAAATTGGAAACAAACTTGTTTCAGTTATTTTTAACAATTGAATGATTGTATCTTAATTAATTATTTTATTATTACTATCACAATTAGGGAACTAATGAAAAAAAAGTATTTTCTTTTGACACCTTAATATTTTAGTATATTAATTCCTTAAAAAAAATTTAATTTGTTTTACAATTTTCTCCATAGAAAACTAAAAAAAACAAAACTTTATTATATTTAGATAAAGAATTAAATATTTTATGTGGTTATTAAAACCTAACCATTGAATTAGTGGGAATGAAATGGAGTAACTAATTTAAGAAATATTTAGTTAATTAAAATAAATGAAACTTTTATTATGAATTATATTCAACAAGTTCACCTAAAACAACTAATAAGGTCTTTTATTTCTTAGAGAATTATATTTATTTAAAATTTATATTTTATCAAATATAAATTTATATTTTAATAAATAAATGATTAATGATGATAAATTAAATTTGAAATTAATAATTAGTTGTAAAAAATTAGTAGTAATGTCAAATTAAATAATAATAATAACGCTTAATAATTTAAAATGTCATTTTCTATTAAAAAAGGTTTTCATTATGTTATATGATTTTGTTAAAACATTTATTTTATAAATTTTATAATTGGAATTTAAATAATGAACAATGTTTTGTGATTTATGATAATATCTTTTTTAATGATAAATTTTAGGGATTTAATTAAAATTATTGGTTTTTAGCTGAATTGTGAAAAAATATAGATTCTTCTAAAAACTGTAACTCTTATGAAATTATCATAAAACAAGAATGACTTAAATGTTTTTGAAACATTTTTATATAAATAAAATATATTTATAATCTAAATAAATAATTTTAAATTACTAGGATTCATTTATAAAACACACGTATATCATTGTTCAAACATAAGTAATATTTTATTCTAAAAACAATATTTGTTCAATTATTAAAGATTATTTTTCATTAAAAATATAAATTAAATAATTAAAAATGGATTTAATATTTATATCCACATTATAATATTATTTTAAAAGGGTAATTTAAATTTTTGGGATACAATTATGATTTTTAGGATTTAAGTTAATGACTATGATAATGGTAAAACTGTTATTTTTATAGAATTATTTTATTAATATTGTATGATTTTTATATGGAAAATTAAATTAATATATTTTAAATTTTTAATCTAATATCAAATTTAATCTCAGATATAATTACTTTAAAAAACATTTAAATGGATTCCAATTCTAAATAATATTTAGAATACATAATAGTTAAAACACCAATTTTCTATGTATAATATTTTTTTAAAAAATTTGGAAATACTTGTTTGATGAATTATAGACTATATCCTAACTAAAAATCCATCATTATTAGCTTTTGGAGTCTTTTAACCTTGAATAATATAATGATATAAATTAAAATTAAAGGGTGTTCATAAAAGTTACATTTTCTTCACTTAAAAAAGGGGATCACTTCCACCCCATCAATGTTTCACTTCCCATTGAAATTTAAAATTGAAACCTTACCAAAAAAACCTCTCTGATATTTAATTTTCTCATAATTAAGACCTTAATCTCAATAATTCATCATTATGCATTCATTTATGAGGATATATCCAAGAGGAGAATGAGCCCACAATATAAGTATTCCCTGTGTTTTAATCATCCATTATCAATATTCCACTTAGAAACTGACTATGACAATAAAAATATAATTTAATAAATATAATAATTATACTAATATGTTATTATATGAATATACCAACCATTATTTATTCTACACTAACCACTAAGAAAAACAAAAGTGTTGTTAGTTTGTGTGTGCAGACTACCGCCTCTATGAAGTGACATCTTCAGTTTTTCATAACCACCTCTTGTGGTTGTTCTTAATGATGTGATTGATAATTAAATAGGATATTGAAATATAAATAAAATTATGAAATATAATGTTATCATATACTTCATTTCTCTGTCTTTCATTGAAAAATGGAAACATTAATTGTGCATACATGCAGACTACCATATCCACAATCAATGATTTTCAATTGTCATCATCACCCATCATGGATGGATTTAGAAATACATTTAATTTAAAAAACATTATTTCTGCAAAAATGGAAACCATAAAACTATTTTATAATTTTTTCTACCAATGTAAATATACATAAGGAGTAATAAAAAAATTAATCAAACATTCTCAAATTACCAATATAGGCAATAAAACTATCTAATAAATAAATATAATATAATAATAGAGTTTAAATATTATATTAAATATACAATAATAAGATTCCTTATAAGGTTTAAAGTAAACATAATTTGATTGTTTAATAATTTAGGTGCATGTGAAGAATGAATCTAGAATAAAGTAAGCATTTACATCTCAAAAGCCTCTATCTCAGACATGTTTGTAATTATGTACCTAATTTCAATTATTTGGTGCATATATAAACTATTCAAGATATCATATCACTAATTATCTTTTAATAATTTTATTTTAATTTCAATTACAATACCTCTCTTTCAGGTGTTTTTATTACATGGTTACTAAACTAACATGGTTTCTTTGTCTCAAACATTAATTTCATGTTACATGTTTATGTTATGGATAATTATATCCTATGAGTGGTGTATTTACTAACCATTTATCTATATTGATCAATAAAATTCATTAGAAATAAAAGTCCAAATAAATTATTTTTCATCTAATATATTTTAGTATATTATTATCCTAGTTGTAGTGTATTTGGTAACCCAATTTTCATTCATTGAGTTATTATCTTTCTCTTTGACATAAAATTCAGGTAGATTATACCAATGAATTGTATTATATGTATTCTAATTTTTATATGAATTTACATTTCATCCACATAATACACCATGTGAAAATATTTTTTACTTCAAGAAGTATGTTTCTCATAAGTAATATTCATAAATTAAGTATCCTTTCCTTGAGTTACATTGTTTCATCATCAACTTCTTTCTTCCATGATTAGTTTCTTCCAACCAAATATTTTATTATATGGTAACATTTTTATGTCTATTTGGACAATATTTTTTGATTTAATAGGAATCATTTTTTCTCTTATTAAAATATGAGTTTTGAACAAAGGTATTTTTCAAGATGTTAAAAATTAATTTCCATTTACTTTAATATGTTTTGTCTTCCTTTGCACATTTATCTAAGATAAATATTATACCTTTTCAAGGTCTTATTATTTAATATTAATTTTAAATTTAATTATTTCCAAATATTTTTCACTTCACCATTTGAAAAAGACTTTTGAAAGTAACCCAAAACATCATCTTTTACATCAATGATAAAAATGATTCCTAAAAACTATTTTATATTTTCACCCTCATTTCAATTTTAGTTTTAAAAAACTATTTACCCAAATATGGTTTTTTTTCACTTTTTATACTCTATTATATATTTATCTTTTTTGGGAATGAACTCATGGTACCGAATAATACAACCCAAGATCCCTTCTTAAGTGGTATCATTCAAGCATTCTTTTTCAAGGATATTTTTAATCTATGTCAACATACTTCTATAATTCCTATGTTACATTTGGGTCATGTTTTTTATAGTCATCCATGTTTTTTAGCTAGATGTATTCAATTAATATTATTCCTATATAAACATATTCGTATACTCATTTATATATACTGTGTGAACATCAAATTTTATGTAATTTAGATTTGTTTATGTTCACCTAGAATGAATGTTATTATATTAAAATGGGGAAATTTATTTCCATTGTTTATTTTTTTATTCTAATATGGATGATTATTGGGTCATTGAATATGTATTATTTAACCATCCACCTTTTTTCAACAAATGAATTATGATCAGGTTATCCCTTTTTCTGACATGGGGAAAAGTATTGGCATCTTGTTTTTTGTTATTCCAATATGAATTATTATTATCCAAGTTCATTATATAATGTTTAATCAAGATCTCATATGATGAATTCATTGAATCTAAACAGTTTTGTGGTGGTAATTTACATTTTATATCCCATCAATGCATCGGTAGACCTCATCAATCAAACATGCTTGGGTATTTTGGTGTATTCCTACCTAGAAAATATATTACACTAACAGTAAGATCACAATGTCTAAGATCATGATGTCTTGTATTATGAAATTCCATTAAATTACAAGAATTATACATTTCATATTTATAGAAATGTTTATTTCTATCCATGTGATCTTTTTTATTTGAATATTTATTCATGGATATATTATGCTTTCAATTTCATTCTGTTATAGAATTAGTTTTTATTACCCAATATTTTCACAATATTTATTCAATATTTATTCTTTGATTTACTCGATTGTATATTTTCCATTATTGATCATTTGAGATCATGCCTTATTATGTTTCTATTTCCCTGGATTCTGAAGAAAAAATATTACACATAATATGTCTAACATGATATCTTGTGTGGATAATTTTTTAGAGATGTTGAAAACATTTTAGGGATTACGTTGTTTCTTATAGTGGAGAAAATTTCATTCCATTTAAAATAAAAAAATGATTTATTATTTTATTTTTTTCCCTATTTATATATATCTATAAAACTAAAAGGTCATGGAAATGTATATAATGAAATATTTTCTTTAATTCATGAAATTATGATATAGTTATGTTAAGAAATATATAGTTGGTATCGAATACAGTATATAAAGTGTGTTTTTATGTAAAATATCCAAGAGTGTGGGTATAAAGAATTATAGTTGACGTAAGAGTAGGTTTTAGATAAATTTGGATAATAAAATGTTTTTAGGATAATTTATGTTTCGATTAAATAAGATTGATTATAATTTCAAAGTTATAGATAACCCTTTGGGATAGTATATAATTTAATGGTAAGGTAATAGTGAAAATTTTATGTTATTATTAGGATAAGAAAACCATAGTGTAGACCCTTGGAATATGTAGAAGTATATTACTTCATTTTGATGTTTTGTTAAAGAATTTATTATGTGGTTTTCCTAGAAATTACATCTTTATTTGGATACTACAGGTGGATATATTTTCTAGCATAGTTTAACCTAAGGGTAATAACCCCAAAAATGGTAGAATAAGTATTAACTAAATTTTCACCTAGTGCATAATAAATAATCCTATCAACACACCTACTTTTCCACTCACAAGGTATATGCTTTGGTTGATCATATACTCTTTATAAACCACAATGAATGAATGATTTCATGTTACTTTGAGGGATTATAAGTATGAGAAAGGCCAATCAAAGAGTACCCTTGGTTGAATCTAGAATTATATATGTTTAGTTAAGGATGATATCTGTTGACCTATTAGTGATAAAGTTTAAAATAAAATAACAATCGGAAAACAAGGGAGTTAAATATTCTTTCCCTCTAAGATAAAAGAAACAAGAGAAAGCCTTCGCTAAAACTACTACTATAAATTGTCTAAGAAAATAGTTGGAAAATGTACACATATCCTGCACTTAGGAGTTTTAGATACCTTATTGCATTCATATTATATGCAACCTAGTGTATATACTATTTTTTTCAAAGTGTATTAAATCATTACATTAATTATTTGAGTATCGAAGGTAACTTCTAGTGTCCATTTTATTATATCTTAAGTTTATATTTTAGCAAATATGAATCTTATTTTTTTCATAAGAATTAATTGATGTGATTCTGGTAATGGGTTAACTATTTCAACATAGACTCCAATTTCACTAAATCATGGCCAAAATAACCAAAATATCTTCATTATTAAAAATGGATGTGGGTAGAAACAATAACTAGATATTTCTACAAAGATATATTAATGTCACTACAATGAAAGAACCCCCCAATGGAGTATCTTCTTCATCATCCATTAATGAAATACCACCATGTATGTGCCTCAATTATTCCATAGAAGTTAAAAGATCCATTCTAATGGTAGAAGTAGAATACAAGTCCTTAATATCACCATTGGAACAACATAACATGAAAATTAGTTGGAAATCGAGGGTCTTACCAATGACCCTGAGGTAATGAGAATTTGTACAATTATGTTTGATGCACCATAACATGTGAGCCTATATAGTATGTGTAGTAAACATATTTGGTCTTTGAAGTCACTATTTGGGAACATAAAGAAACACCAGGAGTGAATATAGGGGATAATCCATCCCTACCAACCTTTATAAAGGAGGTCTTTATAGGGTGGGATGTGAAGGGATTGATGAAACAAGTGAGTGAAGAGATTATTGGTTATTGGGTTAGGTTGGTGATGTGGGAAAGGGATATTTTAGAGAGGGTATTAAATAATATAGTGGGGATGGATAATTCAATAAGGATTAAAGAGGGGGTCTAAATGATATTTTAAATAATTCTTATTAAGATTATGATAATTCATCATCAACTATATCATTTGACCTCAACATACCACTAGTTATTCCACGGTGAAGAATCATGGGGAAAAGAGATGGATGTGTGTAGTTTGTCTATGAATTTTAATGAATAATAATTAGAAAAATATGGAATAATACTTATTACCAACCTTGGATAATATATCCCTATGATTTTTTCTATAAACTCATTGATTAATTAAACAGCTCTTAAAACCAAAACACAATGGCTATTTTATTCCAATATTTGAAAAGAAGCTCAATATGGAGATAATATTATAGTGGTCATTCCTATCCTTACTTATATTAATAATTTTGATATTTGATTCTATTTTTACTATATGGATACCCTTAGATATGTTTTAGGTGATAATTAAAATTTATAGTAAGAAATTTATTTAATGGGGGAGAATCTAAAACCCCAATATATTGATATATAAATTTCATTAAATAATAAAAATGTGTAAAATGGATTTCCCTGTATGAAAATCCAAAACTTAAAAGAAACCATAATATATTTAGATAAAAATATAATGATTAAGTATTACAAAAAAACTTATCCATTGAATTAGAGGGAATGAATATTAGTAACCACTTTATGAAATATTTAAAAAATGAAAATAAAGGATACTTTTAATATGAATGAAATTCAAATTTTTAACTAAAATGACTAATAAAATGATTTATTATTTAGAAAATTATTTTTTATAAAAATTTCCCCTTTATGTTATGTATATTTCTGTTTCAATTGTCATTTTCAAATAAAAAGGGGATTTAATTATATTTTCTTAATTTTATTCAGTAATTGAATTTATAAATTTTAGAATTTATTTTAAAATTTTAACTTCAATTTTAGATTTAGATTAAAAATTATATCTTAAGATAAATTTTTTGTATTTTTTGAAATAATTTTTTTTATTGAATAGTGAAAAATATCAATTTTTCTAAAAACAACATTCAATCGTATGAAATTATCATAACATATGAATATCTTAAATATTATTAAAACATTTCTATAAAATAAATTAATATATATATATATATTTATTTAAAATAAATTAACTAAAATTACAAAGTTATTATTATAAAAACAATGTTTATTATTCTGAAAACATAAGTAATGTTTTATTCTAAAAACAATTTCTATTTTCATATATTAAAGATTAATTATGATCAGTTTTTATAATAAAATATATCAAAATAGATTTCATATTTTAGATCAAATTGATAATATTAGGATATAATTTCAATAAAAATTTTATTTATAAAATTATGATTAGCAGGATTTATGTTAATTACCATAATAATGAGAGAATTATTATTTTCCATGAATCACTTAATTAATATTGTATAATTTTAATCTAAAAAATTAAACTAATATGTTTAAAATGATGGATATAATATTATTGTTAAATAAAGATATAATTACATGATCACATATTTAAATAATAACCAACTATAAATCATATTAAAAATACATAATGGTTAAAACCCATTTTTCTCAGCAAATTTGTTCTTAAATATAAAAAGAATTATGTCGAAAGTTAATTTTATATTATTTATAAATTGAATAATATCTAATGAATATTAATTTTAATTTCCATGTAAAAAATTATATTGAGAGTAGAAATTTTATTTTTTTAGTAAAACAAAAATTACTTAGTTAAAACTAGTTACTATGGTAAAATCAAAACAAAGGTAAATGTAAAAACCTAATAAAATATTTCATACAACATGTTTAAAAAATGTGTGGAAATATGTGGTTGATTATTTATAGACCCAATATCACCACACACCAAATTATTTATAAAAATTTGTTTTGTTGACCCTTAAATAGTGAAATGATAACTTTTAGAATATAAGGGTGTAAAAAAGTTCCATTTTCTTTACTTTTAAAAGGAAATAACTTCCTCCAATTCAATTCTAGGCATACCATATTAATTTATTTTGATTCCCATTTAAAAATAACTCTCCTATAATTCTTTTCATAATTCATAATCCCTTTATTTATAGAATATACCTATGGGATTCATTTCCAAGGATATCTCCAAGGGAAGAACGAGTCTCCAACAATAATATTACTAACTTTAAAAAATTTAAATTTAATATTACGGTTAGAAATATATTTTTCACCAAAAAATAAAATTAAATAAATATTATTATTATAATAAAACATTTTTTATGATTGAAACAACCAATATTTATTCCCATCCTTCTGCTAAGGAAAACAAAATCATTATTAGTGTGTTTCTAAAAACTATTGCCTCCACAAAGTGACATCATTTGTTTTCCCAACTACCTATAATGGATGGTTTTAATGATGGTATTGATGAATAAATAACATATATAAAATATAAAAATGATCCTGAAATATCAAATTGTTATATAATTTATTTCTCTCTCATTCATTGAGAAATGGAAACATTAGTTGGGTGTGTAGACTTCCGCCTCTATGACCAATGAGTTTCATTTTTCATCACCATCCATTATGTATGGATTAAAAAATATATTTTATATATAAATATTATATAAATAAAACTATTAATATTTTAGGTTCTATTAAACTATCTTATGATTCTTTTTACCATAGTCAACAATGATAAAGAGTAACAAAAACATTAATAAAAAAACATAATGTAAGCAAAATATACACGAAAATTATATAAAAAATAAATATTATATGATAATAAGTGGTCAAAATTAAATTAAATATATAATAATTTAGTTCTTAATAAGGAATCCAATAAACATAATTGGATTATCTAGGAAACTAGGTTCACATATAGAATGAATCCAGAATAAGGGTTTTTATCTCAAATTCTTCTCTTTGAAATTTGTTTGGAATTGTCCACCAAATTTCATTTGAATGGTGTATATAATTCCTATAATATATATAATATCATGAAATATTTTTTAACAATTATATGTTATGTTTATTCATAATCCCTCTAATTCATGTGGTTTCGATTAAAACGTTTCTCAAGTTATAATAGTTCTTAGACTCAAATATTAATTCCATATGACATGTTTATGTTATGCACCTTGTTTTAATTTTAATTTTAGAAAAACTTTAAATTTATATATCTTTATAATATATATTTTTTATTTCTATGAAAATTCTAATCCAGATCAATTCCCTTATTTAATGACCTGTGATTCGTCACTCTCAGAAATGGTCAAAATGTGTTGGTTATGAAACCTCAAGAACATTTTCCCATATACCAGAGGATGCTAACTAGTAATGGGGGTGTGATATGTATAGTGTAAAAAAATACCCTCTATTATAAACTTAAAAATGGTGTAAGAAATACATGTCTCAAAAATAATAAATATCATAGTAATGGGAAAATAGAAAAAAAACAACATAGAACTAAGAAATAAATGGAGGAACCAAATAATCCAATAATAATAATAAAACATGTAATGATAGAATGATATGTATCTATATGTAAAACCAAAAGTAATACAAACAAAAGAATCATATAAAACAAAATAATCATAAAATACACTAGCCTTGAACCCCAAATCCAACCCATCTCAAAACATCATCCCATTGAGCAAATAAACAAATCAGCTACAAGGTCCCTTTCCCTTATCTTTATTTGCATCTAGGTAATCTGATTGGGTACCAAATGGTGGTCGGAAAATGGTGTTAGTAAAACTCAATATTTTGACAACACCATTTATAAATAAAAATAGTTTGATATAAAGTTAATGCAATAATGTGATAAAATGGTTATTAATTAATAAATTAATATAATACAGAAATATGACATCTTTAGTAACATACTTGAATGTATCTTATAATTATGCATGAACATGAAAACTATAAACATATATCAATGTAAAAAAATCACACAAATCAAGGCCAAGACTGATGTATAATCACTACAGTGTGGAATTGGGAAGAGCCCATCAATATAAGCATTATAGTATGTGTAACGCCCCGACCCCAACTACCCAGAGTCGGTGCATTATTACATAACATTGGCATGATCACAAGAAAGATCAAATCCTGAAAGACCGATTACTTTAGTAGCCTTGGAAACACTAGATATATTCATAAGTTTTACATTACATCATAAAATGAAAAACTACTACAACAACATAATGTTTCCAACGTCCACACTATAATCCCCTCATAATATCCCTGCAAGTCAATCATAATTTACTTCTTCACTACCTGGGAAAAATAAAACATAGAAAAGGGGTGAGCTCAAATGCCCAGTAAGGATAACAATATAGCGGAACATTCAAAATAAGCATAAACATTTAAGGCAATGAATTACTAAAACAAAAGCCTTTTAAAATTGAACTTCAACATGGTATGGCAAAAGTAAAATGAAATAATGCCATTTACTTGTTCACATGGATATTCTACTAATCGAATAATCACATGCAATATCAATAACCACTTTCATAATGTTGGAATGCATAATGCCAGACTATCATAACCACATAGCCAAGGCCTCGTGCCAAGACTACAAATAAGATTTTTTCAAGGCCTTGTGCCAAGACACTAGTTTGTCTCATGAGACCTACCGATGCATCGAGGAGCTATAGCGGGCTCCACCCGTCACTTATTAAGTCCAATGCATTCCCATATGAAAAGGTTTAAACATAACATAAACATTCGTATTAAAACTAGCATACGAAATGTCAATAATTTCACCATAAACTATGAATGGTATAAAAATAGCACATCCACAGTCAAACATATCACAAAACCTTCAATACAATATAGAAGTTTTGTATCATAATAAATCAACTTCAAATAATCTTAAAATCCATCAAAGGATGTTGACATAGATGAAATCAAAATTCTTTTTAAAGAAGTATCTCCTTTTATTTTGAAATCATTTAAGATCCATATAAAATAAAACATTTTCTTTGAAAATATTCTTATAAGCTTGTATGGAAAGCTTCGACGATTTTATAACGGCGGAAAATAACCGCACCCGCCGTATAAGTTAAAAAAAACATTCTTACCTCAATTCTGTCGAAAAGGTTAAAAATGACCTTGTTTTGAAAACGACGGAAAGATTCCTTTATAAACCTCTTATAAAAAGTCAAACAAGGGTATAAATGACTTTAACCCATATTCTTGTAAATAGTAAAAATGTTTTGAAATACATTTTGAAGAAACATGGATGTGGATGATAACGAGATCCCAGTAGATTATTACGTATAAACAACCTCGGATAAAGAAGAGATTGTGAAATAACCCTTACCTTGTACTTTTCCTTTGTTGGGGTAGGTTAACCTCCTGTATAATGGTGAAATAATTGTTATTAAATTATACAAGAATCATATACATTAATATGATATCATATATGATCTTTTAACATTGCTTTATTAATAATATCTTAGTATTATCGTCGTTTCGGGTGATAATCGATTCGTTCTTCTTAAATGTTTGGTTACGTAAGACATGTTTGTAATGGATAGATTATATCTTATTCATAATCATAATGATATTAACATTATTTTTAACCCCAAAATGAGAATAAGACTTGAATGGATATGATGGAGAATGAATCTTATCGCGTTCGTGGAGACGGTAGTCCGTACGTACGCACGAGCGACAATATCATTCTTTTGATATTAAAATAATATATAAATGAATGGTATATCATATATACAGAATCATTAACATGTTATATTTATTATTTACATGAGTTACACATCATTATTATACCCATCCAAATAATATTATATTGAATAACAATTACACCACGACGTGGAGACGGTAAGCCGTACGTACGCACGTATGGTGACATGTTATTCAAAGGGTGGATAGAATACTGAATATGGTTGTACCATACTTATAATAACATCACAGTATATGTGAGATACTGGAGTTATTATTTTAGAATGGTAAGAACAAAGGAAGAAGAAGTGGAAGAAGAAATGAACTTAGAAAAGGGTGGTGAAATCATTACCTCTTCTTCGGGTTCTTCCTTTTGATTTGATCAAAAGGGCTCCTTAGGTTGGCTTTCTGATCAAACTAATGCCTCTAGGTTGTAGTGAGGGATGTTGGGAGAGTATTTGGGCAGAGTTTGGCCGAACCAAAAGGCTTTGAAGGTGTGAAGAAATGAGAAGGAGGAGTGCCCTTTTATAAGAGGGGTGAGGGGCACCTTTGGAAAAGCTAGAAATATTAATTTATAATAAATTCATATTCGGTTTCTAATGGCTCCAAAGTTTATTATTCAAAGGTTAAGGTGGGGATAGGTCGAAAACCACTCAACCAATAGAATTTAGACAGGTTTGGGTACTTATATTAACCTTATCTTTAAGTATTAACTCTAAGTTAATTAGTTTCACTTTTACAATGTCTCTTTGTATTTTTATATAATATGGTTAATAAACTTACTATATACATCCAAGATATCCCCAAGTGGTCCATTAATGATTAACCTATCATAATATAAGTCTCTTGGTCGAACCTTAGATTTTTAGGAAATTAATATCAATTAATAATATAATATTTGTTTTAAGAACTCTTTTATGTCAATTTTGACACTATTCAATAGTTGATTTTTGTGAAACTCATAACAGATTGATTACTTAGAACAAAGTCAATTACCTCAATCCTAATATATCATATTATCCTATAAAATTAGTTTAATTCATTAAAAGTTTCATATTATATTTATTTGGGTATTTATAATATCAATTATTTTAATTTTTCACTATAATAGTAATTACTGCATCATCATTGTGTCATAAATAAAATAACTTATTTAATGTCTAAAAATTATAAAGAAAATATAATTATGTAGGAAATATTTTTATATTTCTAATTAATATTTATAATCTAAAATCCAACATATATAACCCTATGTAAAAATTGTTGTTCTAAAAGATATATGCTTGTGTCATTTTTGTATTCATTTTAACTAAATTAAAATAAAGTGTCATTATCACTTACAAGTGGATCCATGGGGTCCCAAAATTGACCCAAGGGTGCCCATGGTCGGGTATGTGTCCGCCAATAAGGTTAGGACACGTTTTAGGGTAATTTTGTATTATTATAATATTATTTTTTTTAACCCTTATTTACCGGATTTACCCTTTAACCATGGTAAATAAAATATTTACCACAGTAATTATTCAAAATGTCTAAAAATAAAAGTTACCTATTTACACAATTTGAACAACCTGATTCCAAATATGGAATCCATTTTCCTAAATTCAAAACACAGAAGTGGCAGAAATTAATTTAAAATTAATTCCCACTGTCAAAACAAAAAGCGTGTTTTTAAGAGATAATAACTATAAAAAGATTGACACTTGTTTATGTTCGGTTTAATTGTAAAATTATGCCCAATGACCAACATTATATTAAATGGTAAAAATATATTCTAAATATACTTTAAAACCAATCAAATTCACAATTTATCACTATTAATTATTTTGATTAAAAAAGTTGTTTTTAATTAAAATTTAGTAATTTTCACTATTCATCAAAATATGAAAGTTATCCGAAATGTACCAAAATTTCACCCTAGGCTAATTTTGATATTCCGAATCCAAAAATGAAGTCCATTTTGAAATATAGAATATATATGATTTCAAAAATTAGGTATTACTATTCACAGTGGATAGTTTAATTAGTTGTGGTGTGTGTTAGAACTCAAGGTTGCGTACAACACACGCTATCGCATTATTCGAAGGGAAACGTACCGTAGAAGCTTAGGGTGTTACATTCTCCCCTCCTACAAATAATTGTGTCCTCGCAATTTCTAGGGTATTACTGTATAAAAAGACTCGGGTGGTTCTTCATCATAAGTTCCTCAGGTTCCCATGTTGCCTCTTCCATCTTATGATTTCTCCACAAAACTTTTACCAGACGCGTCGTCCGGTTTCTCAGTACTTGTTCTCTCGTATCAAGAATCTTGATGGGCTCTTCGCAATAAGACAGATCGGGTTCCAGTTCTAAATCTTCATAGGTGAGTACATGCGTTGGGTCAGGCATGTATTTCCTCAACAGAGATACGTGGAACACATCGTGAACTTTGGAGAGACTTGGCGGCATTGCCAATCGGTAAGCTACAGCCCCAATTCGTTCTAGAATTTCGAAAGGTCCGATGTATCTGGGACTCAATTTACCTTTCTTACCAAAACGTATGACTCCCTTCCACGGAGATACCTTTAGGAAAACATGATCACCGACTTGAAATTCCAAATCCTTCCTTCGATTATCGGCATAGCTCTTCTGCCTACTTTGAGCCGCTTTGATGTGATTTTGGATTACCTTTACCTTTTCCATCGTTTCCTCCACCAGTTATGGACCTACAAGTTTTCTTTCACCGACGTCATCCCAACAGGTTGGTGTACGACATCTCTTTCCGTATAACGCTTCATATGGTGCCATCTGAATACTCGAATGGAAGCTATTGTTATAGGAAAATTCTACCAGAGGTAAATATTGATCCCACATACCCTGAAAGTCAAGTGAGCAAGATCTCAACATGTCTTCTAAGGTTTGAATAGTCCGTTCTGATTGTCCGTCTGTCTGAGGGTGGTAAGCAGTGCTCAAATGAAGTTCAGTATCAAGGGATTTCTGAAGACTTTTCCAAAATCTTGAAGTAAAACGGGGGTCACGATCAGAAACAATCGATAGGGGTACTCCATGAAGTCTCACAACTTCATTAATATATAGTCTTGCTAGACGTTCCAGGGGTAGATCTTCTCTTATAGCAAGAAAATGTGCTGACTTGGTAAGACGATCAACAATCACCCATATTGCATCGTTCCTTCTAGGAGTCTTTGGTAGCCCCATGACAAAGTCCATCGTAATATTGTCCCATTTCCACTCCGGTATGGGAAGAGGTTGCATGACTCCTCCAGGTTGTTGCCTTCTAGCTTTCACTTGTTGACAAACCATACATCTTGATACAAAATCAGCAATCTCCCTCTTCATGTTGTCCCACCAAAAATGTTCCTTCAAATCTCTATACATTTTGGTGCTCCTAGGGTGTATATGGAAATTGGAACTATGAGCATCATCCAGTAATTCCCTTTTCAGATCAGGTAAATCGGGAACACAAAGTCTCTTTCCAAATTTCAATGTTCCATCTTCATACACAAAGTCTCTCAATCTCCCATCATTCACAGCTTTAATCTTCTTCTGAAATTCTTCATCATTGGTCTGAGAACTCTTAATCCTTTCTAGTAAAGATGGTTTGGCAACCATTTGAAAAAGCATTGATGTTTCACCTTCCCTGGTTATTCCCATGTCCATCTTCACTAGATCCATGAAAATTGGATCCCTTTAAATTCTCATCATGTTCAAAACTCCATGGTCTTTTCTACTCAAAGCATCTGCCACCTTGTTTGCCTTCCCCGGGTGGTAGTGTATCGTACAATCATAATCCTTGGGTAATTCAAGCCATCTCCTTTGCCTCATGTTGAGTTCTTTTTGTGAGAAAATATACTTCAAACTCTTGTGATCAGTATAAATCTCACATTTTTCACCATAGAGGTAGTGCCTCCATATCTTCAAAGCAAAGATCACAGCTGCTAACTCAAGATCATGAGTAGGATAGTTTTGTTCATGAATTTTCAATTGTCGTGATACATAGGCAATAACTCTATCATTCTGCATAAGGACACAACCAAGTCCTTTCTTTGATGCATCACTATAAATAACGAACCCATCATTCCCCGATGGTAGAGTCAATATAGGAGCATTGACTAATCTTCTCTTCAGTTCTTCGAAACATTCTTCACACTCTTTTTTCCAAACAAATTTAACCCCTTTACGTGTGAGCTTCGTTAATGGGTTAGCCAATCGGGCAAAATTCTGGACGAAACGTCGATAATAACCTGCCAAGCCAATAAAACTACGTACCTCAGTTATACTCGTAGGTGCTGGCCATTCTTGGATTGCTTTGGTCTTAGAAGGATCAACAGAGATTCCATCTTTAGAGACAATATGGCCAAGAAAAGAAATCTCCTGAAGCCAGAATTCACACTTGCTAAACTTTCCATATAATTCATGCCTCCTCAGAGTCTTCAAGATAATGCGCAAGTGATTTTCATGATCTTCGTAGGTTTTGGAGTATACCAAGATATCATCAATAAATACCACCACAAATTCATCGAGATACTCCTTGAAAACTCTATTCATCAGATCCATGAATACAGAGGGTGCATTAGTCAATCCAAACGGCATTACAGTAAACTCGTAATTCCCGTACCTGGTTCGAAATGCTGTCTTCGGAATGTCTTCCTTCTTTACACACAACTGATGGTATCCAGATCGAAGGTCAATCTTTGAAAAGTATTGAGCTCCATGCAGTTGGTCAAATAAATCATCAATACGAGGTAGGGGATACTTGTTCTTTATCGTTATAGCATTGATCTCCCTGTAGTCGATACATAACCTCATAGATCCATCTTTATTTTTAACAAAAAGAACAGGGGATCCCCATGGAGAAACACTAGGGCGAATAAATCCCTTATTACTCAATTCCTCTAGTTGTTTCTTTAGTTCGACTAATTCTACAGTAGCCATTCTATAAGGGGTCTTCGATATAGGCTTTGATCCAGGAATCAAATCAATGGAAAACTCTACTTCTCGTTCTGGAGGATGTCCAGGTAAATCTTCCGGAAATACATCTACAAACTCTTTCACAACAGGTACATCCTCTATTTGAACATTCCTTTCCTCACCGACAGTTATTTCATTCTCTTCCTCCCCAATAATTGAATTAAGTTGAGCTACTGGGGGTGGATCTAAATAAGAATTAGGTGGTGACGATTCTTCTCTAAAAATAAGGTGTTCCTTATCATTATCATCAAGAATCGTAACCTCTTTCTTCTTACAATAAATCTTCGCATCATAGTCCGAAATCCAGTCCATACCGAGGATTATATCAAACTCAATCATAGGTATGACGATGAGATCAGCAGATAAAGAAAATTTATGTGCTCTAATGGGGACTGATTCGCAAAACTTTGTTGCAACGATACTTCCCTTAGGAGTTTTAACTAACAACTCCCTTATTAAATCAAATTGGAAATATCTAATTTTCTTAGCAAATTGGGAAGATATGAAACAATGCGATGATCCAGAATCAAATAATGCATTTGCTAAACTTGAGGAAACCATTAAATTACCTGCCACCACGTCTTTCGAAGCTTCTACCTCAGCAGTAGTGATAGCATAAGCCTGGCCTTGATCCCTTGGCCTTTTATGAGGTAAGTTCTCCTGACGCTTAGGACATGCATTTGCATAATGCCCCATCTCCCTGCAATTGTAGCACTGAACGTTGGTAGCTTCCTTCTTCCCCTTGCAATCATGAGCTTGGTGGCCTTTTTCACCACACTTGTAACAGACTCCCATTCCCTTCAGGCAAGCACCAGGATGTTTCTTCCCGCATTTACCACAAGATGGATACTCAACCTTTCCCTTCTTCCCCTTATTTCCATTCCCAGATTGATCAGCAGGTCTCTTCTTCTCTTGCTTCGCTTTAAAGTCATAAGACTTAGAGAATTCTTTTTCGGTCTTGATAGCACATGAGACAATGTCTTCGTACGACGAAAAGGATTGTGAGACTAATGCTCTACGGAGAAATGGTTTTAACCCATCAAAGAAACGATCAATCTTACTTCTTGGGTTGCGAATATAATCTCCAGCATACCTCGCTAACCTTGTAAAGTTAGCCTCATACTTTGTGACATTCTCATCCTCCTTTTGTCTCAGACTCAGAAATTGCCTTTCCATATCTTCTCGATGGTCGCGAGGAAAGTATTTTTCTAAAAACAGATCTTTGAACTCCCTCCATTCCATGTTTGATACTTCATCATCTTCCTTCATGTTTTGAATCAATGACCACCATTGATCAGCATCTCCAGTGAGGCGGTAAACTGACATGGTAACTTTTTCCCTTTCACTACTCCCCAAAGCCTGAAATATTTTCTCTAGGGAAAATATCCATTGCTCAGCTACTAAGGGATTTGTACTCCCATTGAACGTTGGTGGTTGTTGTCTCATGAATCGATCTAACATTGATCCTCCACGCTGCGGATCAGGGTGCTCCATACGGGTAAGGTTATTATTCATAACCTGAGTAAGTTGTCCCAGTACGGTGATTAGCTGATCAGCACCAGTTGCATCACCAGCCCCACTATAATTATCTTGAGCAGGAGGGAAATCCCTACATGGAGTGCGTGCATTGATACGGTTTCCATTTCCTCCACTAGGCGCCATTTCTAAACAATGGCATAAACTAGATCAGTTTATGAATCAAAATACATAATCCCATACTTATAAAACACTTAACATAAATTGAACTATTTATGGATATAATCCATAATCATAAAAATGTTGTCTTTGAGGAAGTATATACTCATAATACCTTCAAAATGATTTGTAAAGAAAATGAGAGTTATCCTAAGAATATCCCCCGGGAGTGTCGTAACCAAGAGTGCAGCAAGGCCCGTTGTCGTGCACCAGTTCCCGTTCGAGTCTAGATCAAAGCGGTGTTTTCGGGTTTTACCCCTAGGTACATCTGTGCCAGAGCCGCCTCTACCTGCTCGTATCCAGACAGGGATGTATTGCTCGGAAAACTCACAAAATCTCTACAATACCAAAATTCTAGGAAGTTCTTCTATACTAATCCTCAAAGTTCATCTTAGGTCTACGTGCTCTAATCAGAGTTTATCTAAATCTAGCTTCCAAGGTTTGTACTAAACTTCCTCTGATACCAACTGTAACGCCCCGACCCCAGCTACCCAGAGTCGGTGCATTATTACATAACATTGGCATGATCACAAGAAAGATCAAATCCCGAAAGACCGATTAGTTTAGTAGCCTTGGAAACACTAGATATATTCATAAGTTTTACATTACATCATAAAATGAAAAACTACTACAACAACATAATGTTTCCAACGTCCACACTATAATCCCCTCATAATATCCCTGCAAGTCAATCATAATTTACTTCTTCACTACCTGGGAAAAATAAAACATAGAAAAGGGGTGAGCTCAAATGCCCAGTAAGGATAACAATATAGCGGAACATTCAAAATAAGCATAAACATTTAAGGCAATGAATTACTAAAACAAAAGCCTTTTAAAATTGAACTTCAACATGGTATGGCAAAAGTAAAATGAAATAATGCCATTTACTTGTTCACATGGATATTCTACTAATCGAATAATCACATGCAATATCAATAACCACTTTCATAATGTTGGAATGCATAATGCCAGACTATCATAACCACATAGCCAAGGCCTCGTGCCAAGAATACAAATAAGATTTTGTCAAGGCCTTGTGCCAAGACACTAGTTTGTCTCATGAGACCTACCGATGCATCGAGGAGCTATAGCGGGCTCCACCCGTCACTTATTAAGTCCAATGCATTCCCATATGAAAAGGTTTAAACATAACATAAACATTCGTATTAAAACTAGCATACGAAATGTCAATAATTTCACCATAAACTATGAATGGTATAAAAATAGCACATCCACAGTCAAACATATAACAAAACCTTCAATACAATATAGAAGTTTTGTATCATAATAAATCAACTTCAAATAATCTTAAAATCCATCAAAGGATGTTGACATAGATGAAATCAAAATTCTTTTTAAAGAAGTATCTCCTTTTATTTTGAAATCATTTAAGATCCATATAAAATAAAACATTTTCTTTGAAAATATTCTTATAAGCTTGTATGGAAAGCTTCGACGATTTTATAACGGCGGAAAATAACCGCACCCGCCGTATAAGTTAAAAAAAACATTCTTACCTCAATTCTGTCGAAAAGGTTAAAAAGGACCTTGTTTTGAAAACGACAGAAAGATTCCTTTATAAACCTCTTATAAAAAGTCAAACAAGGGTATAAATGACTTTAACCCATATTCTTGTAAATAGTAAAAATGTTTTGAAATACATTTTGAAGAAACATGGATGTGGATGATAACGAGATCCCAGTAGATTATTACGTATAAACAACCTCGGATAAAGAAGAGATTGTGAAATAACCCTTACCTTGTACTTTTCCTTGGTTGGGGTAGGTTAACCTCCTGTATAATGGTGAAATAATTGTTATTAAATTATACAAGAATCATATACATTAATATGATATCATATATGATCTTTTAACATTGCTTTATTAATAATATCTTAGTATTATCGTCGTTTCGGGTGATAATCGATTCGTTCTTCTTAAATGTTTGGTTACGTAAGACATGTTTGTAATGGATAGATTATATCTTATTCATAATCAGAATGATATTAACATTATTTTTAACCCCAAAATGAGAATAATACTTGAATGGATATGATGGAGAATGAATCTTATCGCGTTCGTGGAGACGGTAGTCCGTACGTACGCACGAGCGACAATATCATTCTTTTGATATTAAAATAATATATAAATGAATGGTATATCATATATACAGAATCATTAACATGTTATATTTATTATTTACATGAGTTACACATCATTATTATACCCATCCAAATAATATTATATTGAATAACAATTACACCACGACGTGGAGACGGTAAGCCGTACGTACGCACGTATGGTGACATGTTATTCAAAGGGTGGATAGAATACTGAATATGGTTGTACCATACTTATAATAACATCACATTATATGTGAGATACTGGAGTTATTATTTTAGAATGGTAAGAACAAAGGAAGAAGAAGTGGAAGAAGAAATGAACTTAGAAAAGGGTGGTGAAATCATTACCTCTTCTTCGGGTTCTTCCTTTTGATTTGATCAAAAGGGCTCCTTAGGTTGGCTTTATGATCAAACTAAGGCCTCTAGGTTGTAGTTAGGGATGTTGGGAGAGTATTTGGGCAGAGTTTGGCCGAACCAAAAGGCTTTGAAGGTGTGAAGAAATGAGAAGGAGGAGTTCCCTTTTATAAGATGGGTGAGGGGCACCTTTGGAAAAGCTAGAAATATTAATTTATAATAAATTCATATTCGGTTTCTAATGGCTCCAAAGTTGATTATTCAAAGGTTAAGGTGGGGATAGGTCGAAAACCACTCAACCAATAGAATTTAGACAGGTTTGGGTACTTATATTAACCTTATCTTTAAGTATTAACTCTAAGTTAATTAGTTTCACTTTTACAATGTCTCTTTGTATTTTTATATAATATGGTTAATAAACTTACTATATACATCCAAGAGATCCCCAAGTGGTCCATTAATGATTAACCTATCATAATATAAGTCTCTTGGCCGAACCTTAGATTTTTAGGAATTTAATATCAATTAATAATATAATATTTGTTTTAAGAACTCTTTTATGTCAATTTTGACACTATTCAATAGTTGATTTTTGTGAAACTCATAACAGATTGATTACTTAGAAAAAAGTCGATTAAATCAATCCTAATATATCATATTATCCTATAAAATTAGTTTAATTCATTAAAAGTTTCATATTATATTTATTTGGGTATTTATAATATCAATTATTTTAATTTTTCACTATAATAGTAATTACTGCATCATCATTGTGTCATAAATAAAATAACTTATTTAATGTCTAAAAATTATAAAGAAAATATCATTATGTAGGAAATCTTTTTATATTTCTAATGAATATTTATAATCTAAAATCCAACATATATAACCCTATGTAAAAATTGTTGTTCTAAAAGATATATGCTTGTGTCATTTTTGTATTCATTTTAACTAAATTAAAATAAAGTGTCATTATCACTTACAAGTGGATCCATGGGGTCCCAAAATTGACCCAAGGGTGCCCATGGTCGGGTATGTGTCCACCAATAAGGTTAGGACACGTTTTAGGGTAATGTTGTATTATTATAATATTATTTTTTTTAACCCTTATTTACCGGATTTACCCTTTAACCATGGTAAATAAAATATTTACCACAGTAATTATTCAAAATGTCTAAAAATAAAAGTTACCTATTTACACAATTTGAACAACCTGATTCCAAATATGGAATCCATTTTCCTAAATTCAAAACACAGAAGTGGCAGAAATTAATTTAAAATTAATTCCCGTTGTCAAAACAAAAAGCGTGTTTTTAAGAGATAATAACTATAAAAAGATTGACACTTGTTTATGTTCGGTTTAATTGTAAAATTATGCCCAATGACCAACATTATATTAAATGGTAAAAATATATTCTAAATATACTTTAAAACCACTCAAATTCACAATTTATCACTATTAATTATTTTGATTAAAAAAGTTGTTTTTAATTAAAATTTAGTAATTTTCACTATTCATCAAAATATGAAAGTTATCCGAAATGTACCAAAATTTCACCCTAGGCTAATTTTGATATTCCGAATCCAAAAATGAAGTCCATTTTGAAATATAGAATATATATGATTTCAAAAAGTAGGTATTACTATTCACAACGGATAGTTTAATTAGTTGTGGTGTGTGTTAGAACCAAGGTTGCGTACAACACACGCTATCGCATTATTCGAAGGGAAACGTACCGTAGAAGCTTGGGGTGTTACAGTATGGAATTAGGATGAGGCTGCTCAATATAAGAATTATAGCATGAGATTGGTCTGAGGCCACTCAATATAAGAATTTCAACCTAGGAATGGGAAGAGCCTGCTTAATATAAGAATTATAGTATATGACTAGGTCGAGCCCTCTCAATGTAATCATTAAAACATGGGACTAATCTTGGACCGGTCAACGAAAGATTTATAGCATTTTCAACAAAACATATAGTAACAAAAATGATATCACAATATCACATCACCAGCCTCAATGGTTAATTATAAAAATTAACATTTTATTTCAATTATACTTTCATTTATATATAAATTTATCAATATCCATATCAATAATAAATAATGAAATTACCATATAATTATATATAAATCAACCACCTATGAACTCATATCATTCTAAAATAACTTTAATCCATTATCCCATTTATATTAGTTGAGGGTTCTCTCACCCAAAGGGTAGCCATAACCCAAGACAAATCAATTATTGAATCCAAATAAATCAAATCAATATCCAAATATATGATTTTTAATTAATTAATGAATAATTTAATTAGAGTGAATGTTACAATGGAGAAATTATAATATTACACATAATTTCAAATTAATCATACCATAAGGTTAGGTTTAGACTCCTTACCTTTGACAAATGATTCAGTAACACTAAAAATGGGTAATTACAATGGAAAATGAAGGATTTGGAGATAAATAAATAAACTAAAGGATACGTTACTAAAATGAAATGTAAATAATGGAAGATGAGGTTCAAAATTTCTTGAAAGATTCCTAGGGTCGAGAGGGAAAGGATACATGAAAAATAATGAAAGCATTTTATGCATGAAGGGGTCATAAAATGATTGGGGATGAGATAAACACTATGTGTAAGTCTTCCACATTATATATTTCTCAATTAAATATATATGTTGAAAACCCTACCACCATTGGTTAATATTTATCCATATCGACAATTACACGATGTGAAATAGGATCTTGATGTGTTATAACTTCACATCCTGAACCAGTTCATGACATGTGATTGATAGTCGTTGCATTTCGTGTAACATGCACACAACTTGTAATTGTTCTATAGATATTTTTTAGTCCAGTTTCTTCATAAGGACCTAAACAACCTCCAAATAATTTCAAAACCATAGAAAACCCTCAAAACCCCATCTAACATGATTATATATAAACTCCATTAATTCAAATAAACATTCATCACAGAAATTTAAGTCATTTTCAACAACAAAATTGCTTTGTCTCCGAACAAGACCCAACCATATAAAGTTGAATACAAGGAAACCCCCAAATGAAATAAATATAACACCAAAACTCAAAGAGGGATATATCTGGAAAATACACTCTTATATATATTACATTAAATGAATTTTATTCAATGTTTTTCCTAGTTATAAAGCTTTTTGTAACCCAAATTTCATTGATTAAGTTATGATTTTACTCTTCACTTAAATATTTTTACATTTTACCTACTGATTATATTTTATGGTATTTTATTTTTTCTATTAATTTAAATTTATAGCACATAATTATACTTTTTTAAATATTTCTTACTTTCAAGAGTATGTTTGTCATACAAAATATTAGTAACTCAAGTCTCATTTCCTTTAGTTCTATTCTTTTTTTATGAAATTCAGACTTACATTCTTGGGTTCTCCCACCATAATATTTTATTTCATGGAAATTTGTTTTAGGGAAAATATTTTTGGATAAAAAATAATTTTTTTACTGTTTTTACAATTTGAATTTCGAACCAAGGTAATTTTCAAGTTATGAAAAAGGGTTTTCACTTTCACTTTCATATGTTTTTACTTCCTCTAAGTTCTTTTTAATATAAACCTTAAGACTTTTTGTGGCCCTATTAATAAATATTAATTTTAAAATTAATGTTTTTCATGGAATTTTCACTTCACATTTTGAGAAATACATTTAGAAGTAACCCATGATATTGTATTTTATGTCTATGTTGCAAATGATTTCTAAAAGATCATTTACGTTTTAGCTTTCTTTTCCATTTTTTTTTAAAAATTGTTTACCCTAATTGGGTTTATGTTTCAATATTTTTACTCTTATATATATTTATCTTTTGGGGGAATGAACTTATGGTGCCAAAAATCCAATTCATTATCCCTACTTTGGTGGTGTCATTTGAACATTATTTTGCAAGGCAGTTTATTAATCAATGTCAACGTCCTCCTGTGTTTAATTAATTAAATAGGGGAAATTTTCTTTGTATCCATCCAACATTATCTATATTCACTATAATCATGTTATTCCAATATGTACTTATTCGTATACTCCTTGATATATAAGTTTTTCAAATCACATAATATATAATTCATATTGGATGATGTTAACCTAAAAAATAATGTTATTATATTGGCCTAGAAAAATAACTGGAGTTATGTGTGATATTATTTGAATATGGATTATTATTGGTATATTAAATATGTATTTTTTGACCATCCACCTTCTTTCTCGTGATGTATTATGATCATGTTATCCATTTTGTTGATGTGGGGAAAATTATTAATGTTTTGTATATTGTTATTCCAATAAATATGATTATTGGAAAATTTGACTATGTATTGTATACTCAATATCAAATATGATGAATAAATTCAAAATAAACAACAGATGGGTGGGGATCAAAATTTTATATCACCTAGATGCACTGGTAGGTTGCATGAGAAAAACCTATTTGGGTATTTTGGCGTATTACTACCCAAAACATGACATTTACTTGATTATAAGATCATGATGATTAAGATCATGATGTCTTGGCTTGTGGTATATAATAATCTATCTATTCTTAGTAATTTGATCACTAAAGAACCAATTATTTATATCCATTTGATAAATTTATTTTTATTTTAATGAATGGGTATATTATTCATTCAGTTTCATTATATTATGGAATTATTATTTGTTATCTAATCATTCCATAATATTTATTTCATGTTAACCCCATGATTCCCCAGTTTTATATATTACCTTAATGAGAATTTTATTTCACCCATTATTATATATATATTTCATAGGATATGAAATATATTATTATAAATGATACATTTAATAGGAGATCTTGTGTGGAGAATTTGTTGAAGATGTTAAAGACTTGTTATTGATTTAGAAATTTCTTATTATAGAAAAAAAGTCATTTCATTGAAAAAATATGGTATTTATTATTTTATATTTTTTCCTAATTATTTAAATCCAAAAACTAAAAATGTATTGAGAATCTATGTGATGTAAAATTTTCTTTAATTCTGGTATTTATGGGATAATCATAACTGGGAATCTATAGTTGGTATCGAAGCCAATAATTTAAGTATGTGTTTATTGAATAATATATGGGAGGTTTGGGATGGGGAATCACATTGATTATTTATAAAATATATTATATTTAATTAAGATATCATATTTATACATGATATTTATTTATATCATAGTTCAAGTTGGTGGACTGACTGACCCAAACATGAACTTACCATAATTAATGGACGATAATGATTATGAAATTTGATTATTTATGAATAATATCATTATTATAGAATTTTAATGATATTATTTTGATAATTTTAAGGTAGTTATGAATATTTTAAGTGTCCTTAATAAATAGGAAACAAATATAATAAAAAATGTGATATGTTGCTCCGTGGAGGTGGTAACCCACACAACGCATGGTTAAATTTCGTATTTCTTAAAGAATGAGAGGAAAATAAGGAGTATTAAAAACATTTTTTTCATTAATAATATTCATATCATATAATTTACATTTATACTCAAATTTTACCCTTATAATAAATCATTATGGGTGGTAGTAAAGAAAATGGAAATTGTCACTTTGTGGAGGTGGCAGTCCACAGAACGCACAAGTGAAAAAAAATAAAAAAAAAAATGGGAAAGGTGGTTAATAGTTATTAGATAATAATAATGAAATTAATATTGATAAAAAATAGTTATTTCATTATATAAAAATTATAAAATTTTATTTTTTAAAGTATAAATGACATAAAATTAAGTAAAGAAAGAAGTAATCATAGAAAGGACTTGGGTTTTACCTTGGAAAACTCATATAAAGTGGATGAACTATGCATATTTAGTTTCACCATAAGCTTAATATAGTGAAATAGTATTCTAGGGTAATAAAAAATGTAAGGGTTTCATTAGGAAATATATTTTTGAGTGGTATTGAAGTGGTGATGAGAAGGACCTTTTATAAGTGGTGTGGATAGTATTTCAGTAAATACTTTATCTTAGTATAAAAAGAGAAGAAGTATAACTTGTCAAGAAGAGTCCAAAATTAAAAATTATTGATTGAGAGATGAGATAAGTTCAAACATACTTAATCCATTCATTATCATTCATATTTTAAACATTTTTTTAATAATTTTACTCTTAGATGTTTTATTTTGATCATTTTTTGGTTTTATTGTAGTAATGCATTTTTACCTAGGAAATTTAATTTTAAATAAAATGGAATTTTTTAAGTAATTTGTACTATTTATTCCAAATATAAAATCATAATTATCAGTTACAATTTATATTTGTATGAAAAAATAATTTTATTATTAGTGCATGTGATGTGTAAAAGATCGTTTTTAGAAAGAAGTATATTTTCAATGTTAAAATTTATGTGTAGGATAAAATTGTAACAATAATTGATTTTTATGATAGAAATTAATTATTATAAAAAATTAAATTTTATGTGGATTTCAAAGTAAGCTAAAACTGAATTTTTCTAAAATAATTTGTAATTAAAAGATAATGAAAAATCAGTTTTTATTCAAAAATATTACATAAGTTGTTATAAATAAGCTTCAAAAATTCATAATATCATTTTTAAATATATATATATATATAATTTATAAATACATATTTGTTCAATAAAATTGTTCTATAAATTTTTAATATTTTTATACATTTTTATATTATAATAAATACTACAATTTTAGTAAAAAAAGTACTTTAACTATACACTTAAAGAACATTTATTTCAGAAGAATTTTAAAAATTAACCCTAAGATAATTTTGGACTTATAAATTAAAAAATAAATTTATTTTTTCAATTTAAAATCATACAATTTATACATATATAGTTGTTTAAATAAAAATAACAATAGAAATAAAAAATATTTTTTATTGAAAAAATAAATTTTTAAATTTCAAGTTTTTTCAATGAAATTTCATATAAAATTATATATAATTTAATGTTAAATTTGAAGGTTATAAATATAAATACTACCTGATATAAGAATTTTTTTACTGTGAATAATTTAATCTATTAAATTATAATAAAATCTCCCATTTTTTAAGGGTACTTAGAAAGACATATTTTTTAAAATATTAGTGAAAAATAATAATAATATTTAATTAACTAAATTTATTATTTTCATCTAATTAACTAATTATTATATTATTCATGTAATTTTATAACATTTGAGTTCATTTTGGTGGGGTTTTGTGTTACTATAGTGTTTTAGGTGACAAAAACTATTGAAGGTAGTATTAATTAAAAGGATTTAAAATATCGGGTCATTACGTATAATGTATAGGGGAGTACACACCTAGGAAGCTAAGTTTGAATACATATAATGTGTAATAATATTACACAACATCATCCATCGGCGAGACGTGAATAGAGTAGCATGTTACATGCCCATTTCCCCTTACAATATTACACACTCTGTATCTTTCCCCACATGTCATGTATAGGGATATCAACATTCCTTATTGGATGGTAGTACACATCCAAGGCTTCAACTTAGGGTGACACATTGTGTGCTCCAAAGGATACACTTTGTTCTCTTCTCAGGACTATCCATCGACCGTGTATCCCCCATCATTCTTGTATTAGGACCTAGGAATTTTCTTATGGATTATAAATATTTAGGGAAAAGAATGATGAATTTTGGCCTCATGTAAGATACATGTTGTGACATGGTGATAGTATATTGTTCCCTTCAGCACGGATTGGATAGTTTTGAGGTTTGGGTTTCATCATCATAGTGACTTTTAGGTCAATTCAACCTTAATGGTTCAGGGAGGTCTAGTCATGTGTCCCCTAATTCCATGGTGCATATTGGGTCAGTGCATCCCCCATGTACCTACTTAGGTAAATGTAGTTCAAATTGTAGAGTTGGTGCCCCTATTCAATGATATCATATAAGTTTTGAGTTATCCATTGGTGTCTACACACCCTTCAATGAGATATTCCATCGGTGAGGTGTGTAACTCCCACAGTAGTTCTTGCAAAGTTACATGGATTTCATAGCATTAGTAGTTCAAATTGCAGAGTTCTAGATCAATTTTGATATACCATATTATGTGTTCTACATTGATTGGAGATCATGCTTAAGAAATATTCATATTTTTCATCTTGAGAACTGGAATTGTTTTGGTAGTTGTAAATGACATTTTTTGTAAACTGATATGATTCTTATGACTCCTCATGCACCCCATGGTTTTCTCTCAATAGGTGGCAAGTAGTTAGTATATCAATATTTGTCTTTATTAAATATTTAGTTTACCAAGAACCTCTAGTTTATTAATTGATATGACTTGTGAGAAATTAGTCTAAGATGGTTAGTACATCTTGTAACCCAGTGACTATTGATTATAGAGAATATCTTAAACCTTATTGTTATATTCATTTACTCTCTACCATTTTAGGAAATTTGTTATCTCTTTATTAGTTGTATTTCATTTTGGTTTTCAGGTTTTCCTACTATGTATGTTTGTATTCACCCCTATATTAGCCTAGTTCCCACACATGTTGTGCATATACATTCTGCACGTAGGTTGTACATGTGTATGGTGGTAGTGGGATTGTTATGTATTGTTCATAGATGATGCCTAGTTAAACTTAGTTCATCATTGAGCATGGTGATTTATAATGGTGGTTATGACTGTAGTAGATATTAATTAATCCAATATTTCACAAAATAAGACAGATCTTCAAGTGTATTATGTCTTTTTAGTTTGTAGACTTTTCAGGCATACACTTTTCTCCTGGATATCCCATATGTGTATTTTTACCTATTCATAGTACATCATGCATTCCTAGTTTAAAATTTAATTGATTATATTTACATAAACTATTGGTGATGTTACATGTGTTGTTCATTAGAGATATGTGTTTCCGAAACTTGCTATAGGATAAATCCGCCCATTTGTTTGGATATGTTTACATGGTTATAGTCACCAACCCTTATCATATTAGAGGAGGTATTGGGGTGTCAAAATCAACTTACCATTAGTTCAAATAGGGATATAATGGTTTGGGTAGTGAAAAGTCATATCATTCTATTCATCAAATATACAAATTGTAAAATGAAAATATAAAGTAAAAATGAAACTCACTTGCTTTCAATGTATAATGGTTGGGAACTATACAGTGAAATTTCGTAAGAAGTTATATGATTATGATGAGGATGATGAAGTTCTGAGGAATAATTATTCAACCAATATGATAGGGAGGATAAGTTTGAAACACAAATTCTTTAATAAGAAGAAATAATTTTCACACTAAGATAACAGTTTAAAATAAACTTAGGCAAAATAAATTAAAGAATATAAAGATCATAAAAAGATTCTCTTATAGTGGTCATAGATAGTTACCATAAATGGGAATATTGAAATGATGTTAAAGGATTAATTGAATGAATTATTTACCTATAAGAATAGATAGTGGAAACTCTTAAAGAGATAGATGTTTAGGGATCCAAAATTAAAAAAATTAATTGATTGGTTTATGATGTTAAAATAAATATATATCAGAAATAATATTTGAATTCTTAGTAGAATTTTGAGAAATAAAAACATAAATATAAATTGAAAAAATCATCGAAAAGGATATTGAGTATATGATCAAAGATTAAGAGTGGACTAGGTTTATCAATGGATTGAATAACACAATGAAATATCAATTCAAACATATCGAACAGGCTAAAGAAGAGTTTGTTGGCATGTGATGAAAAATTTATGATAATAAGTGAATATTGACTTTTGGTATGAAATTAGGTAATAAAATCATTCAAGCAACAAAACAATTGAAAGTGGAAAATTGATGTCTATTAAAATATAAAAATTACTATCAGGAAATGGGAAACACATATCATAAATACAATGATGGTATAGGGATTGATAAAAAATAGAGAGTGGTGGTGGTTGATTTTAGGAATCAAACACCTAATTCGACGTTGAGGGTTGATTTTGGTATAAGTAAGAATGAAAATACTCATATAACCCAAGGGATAAAAATTGATGTTGTAGAGACACATAATAATTCACCTCATATCAGGTATTATTATTTTTGAATGGTAAGACATTCACACAAAATTTATTCCAGATAAAAAAAGTATATGAGGGTATAAGAGAAGTAAGGGTAGTTTAGAAGAGTTCAATATTCCATGCATGGTTATAATGGATATTATTTCTACTGTGGAAGATTTAGATGTATTTTTAGGTATTTATCAACAATAATGTAGAGTAATTTTCCAATGAATGCATAAAGTAATTGGATAGAGAAGCACAATAAATCATCAAGCAAGTTAAAAAAATAAATTTTCATCTTTGAAAGATGAGATTTTTTTCATCTTATTTTGAAGAATATCAAGAATTTTAATCCACACCAAGGGTGAATTTTAGGATATGAATCAAAAATAAAAGGGCTTAGAAGGAAGTAGTTGTTAAGATTTCTTTTAAATCATTCAATCATGTCAGATTCCCTAAGGATATGATGGAAAATAAATATATTTACATAGGTATAAAGTATGAAAAGGATGGTGTCATTAGATTTGTCAATAATAAAGTATTAAATATTATTGGCTCTATGAAAGAAAAAATTTGGGGTAAAAGATATAAGACCTGTAGATGTATTTGTTGTTGAGGGATTGAGTTGGAACTTTTTATGTCTCAGTCAGTTGTGTGATGAGATTTATTCAATAAACTTTACTAAGAATAAATGTGTCATTAAAGGAATATATGGTGTTGTTTTTATTCTTGGTGAGTTCATAAAGGGGAATATCTAAATTTTCTGTGGGGAATAAGATATTTGTTTTCTTTCAAAGGAACAATGAAACATATGGTGGTATAAATGGATTGGCTATTTGATCCAATAATACATAAAGGATCTATTAAAGAATAATGTTTCTTGAGTCCTCCATAAACTATCATGTGATCATATACACATGTGTGATGTTTCTAGGAAAGATATTATTTTTCAAAATACATATAATGAAAAATAATATAACTCAATAAGGGTTATTGAATTGGCACATTTAGATGTGTCCGCACCAATATCGTCAATGGGACATTAATGAGAGGTGATAATATTCTATTTTTATTGGTTATTTCATAAGTATATAATTTAAAATATCCATCACTCAAATGTTAAAAGTGTTCAATTTCATTACTTAATATTAAAAATAATGATGAAAATATGTTTAATTAGAATATCTTGATATTTTGGACTCATAAAAAGACAGATTTCACAAATAGCATAGGTTCAAGATTATCTTAATGGATGGGGAACCAAGTCTTTGTAGTCAGAACTATTTAGGAAAATTGTATGGTTCAGAGGAGAAATTAGATCATAATATACATGGATAGAAATATACTTATTCAGAAAAAACATCCAATGAAATTTTGAAATTAATTTGTATCCAAATTTGTCAATATTTTTAACAATGTTGTGTTGTGTTGGAGAGAAGAGAATACATCATACGAGCTATGGTAAAAAATAAGGAGACACTAAATTAATTTTTAATAATTTAAAGTAAATATACCATTCTTAATAAGGAGAAACACATGACATTTGAGTCTTGGGTAGATAAATAAATTTTCCTTTGATACTTAAACAACATAAAAGAATATAAATGCTATAATAAGTTGCTGGAATGGTTGTTGAAACCAAGGATATAACTATAGTCAAAAATAATAATAATCATTAAAAAACTGTGAGTAGGTAAATGAGGAAACCGATGAAGAGTTCAATAGTACAAGTGGTTCCAAAGCATATAAAGAAAATTCAAATTAAGCCATTGATAAAGAGTAGCATGAATATACATCATCATCTTCAAAGAAGAAGAAAAACTGGGTAGAAATTTATCAGTAGGAAAACATCTGTGAATAGATAGTTCTAGTGCATTTGGGGAGAATTATGACTCTATAGTAAATAGATTTCTTATCTCCAATAGAGATAATTTTTTTAATAGAATTTGTTAGGGATGAGAATTTGGTTCTGGTGATGATTGAATACATTGGACAAATTGAGAAGATTCGATATCAGAATATTGATTTTAGGCTAGTAGAAAAGAATGTTATTAGGGCCAAATGGGTTTTATAAAATAAATAGAATGAATAAGACAAATTTATTGGAAAAAAACTATGATTTTTGTGGAAGGGATAACTCACTATTAAGGGAATTGATGTAGATGAAATACTTTCACTATGGAATGTATGGAGATAATTTGACTATTTATTACTATATAAATGAAAAATATATTGTTTTACAATATTGACATCAATTCAGAATTGTTAAATGGTGTTATAGAATATTTGTTGTACAATGAGAAACCATGTGATTTTCGTGTCCAAGAAAATGAAAAAAACGATGAATAGGGAATTTATGCTCTAAAGTACGCACCAAGAGCGAGGTATTCAATACTGGATCAATACATCAAGAAGATTTATTTATACTATGGTGGAGTTGATTATAATCAATATGTTAAGGATTATAGTGATCAATGGATGATGTTTCAAGCTTATTCAGATGATGTCATCTTTTAGGGATTGGAAGAAGCACAATTTAAACAATTTTAAAAAAGCAGGAAGTGTGAGTTTTAAATTTTTGATCATTAGAGATATGATATTTTTACTTATTATATATGTATCACAAGTATTGAATTGAAAATTCATATATCAATATAAATATTTAAAGGAGGTTCTAAAAAGGTTTATAATGAAAGATTCCATGGTTATGAAAAAATTGGTTTCACCCTATTGAAATTTTCAAAGGATAACGATAGAAAAGTATTCGATATCACATTATATATGCATACCATTGGGATTATCTTTTACATAATACAACCATGACCAAATATAATTTTATTTCATATTTCATATATAATAGTATGAATGAATTCCTAAATAATTACACTTTCTTATAGTGAAGAAATACTATCATATATCAAGGGAAAGATTCATTTCGGTATGTTATACACTCAAAAATATCACAATGGGTTATTAGGATATATTGATGTAGACTGGGTAGGTTTAAAAAATGATAGAAATTATATATCTTGTGGTACATTTTATCCTATGGATTTTTTATTTTTGGAAAAGTAAGAAACAAGAGTACATTTTAATGGGAACTATCGAAGCTAAAGGTATTAATGTCTAATGCCCCACCCCTTCTCATGGGATTGTGAGGGTGGAAGGGAATCACTTGGCCTTAGGTGACATCCCCAAGATGCCAACGGCTTGTAATTAATGTGGAAGGGTTCCAATACATGTGGCAGAAGATTTTCCCTTTTAATAATAAAACCTCTAACCAGAAAATCCATAACCCAACAACCACTATATGATGCTTGACAGAAATGAAATACAACTCAACATTAGATTTAGAAAAATCATTCTAGAATCAATTACAATAATGGAAGACTATGATATCAAAGTAAATAGCGGGTGAAAAAATAATAATACTCCAAGACCACCACAAGACTCCATGATCCATAAGCTCCAAGTTCCAACTTCACCAAAATACACATACATCTTGAGGTGGTTCTAAAGATGTCTGATACATTACCTTTTCCAATGTCCTGGTAGATGACATTTTCAAAACCACCAAAGGGACAATCCAAGTTTGAGTACTATAACAATGTAGTTTTTCCCCAATAACTTCTATACTCACGTCACTAGCAATGAACATGGTAGAAACATTTATATAAAATTGTTTAAAAAAAATTTCTAAAATAGTTTATATCAAAATATAAACTAAATTCATTATAAACATTTTTTCAATGAAATCACATAAACAATCCTTTAAATCATCTCACACTCCACTTTTTCATAACATCTTTATTTATATACATCCATACATACAACCATGCATGAAATCCATGGACCTCTCTATACTTTCATGTGGTGAGTCATCCATCCACTAATCCATCACTTAGTGGACCGCTTTGATGGGGTAAATTCATGCCCATATTTGTCCCAACCATTTTATGGGGGTACATCAGGACACTATCCATCCCAATGCATATGAACACACACCACACAACCATGCCATCTCATAGAAAACCCATGTGTGATTAAAGCATTCAATAAAACATCATTATTTTTAACGAAACCCATTTTTCATTTCTATAGGAAAACAAAAAATTATTTTAAAAACAACATTTCAAAATTGTGTTATCAAAAAGACTTTCCAATATCCGTCCAGTTTCCTAATTTCCAAAAAAAATGTCACTCAACAGGGTTTAAAACATTATTTCATAGAAAATAAACAATAAATTTCAATCATAAAATCAATTTTTAACAAATACATGAACATCTAAAATAGAAGAGTCAAAATTGAAGCCACCTACCATGATATTTTTTGAGAAAATTATAAAATACATGAAAAAACATCACAAAACTATGTTGAATATTCACAAACCCACCTTGGATATCTTCACCTATAAAAAAAATACTGAAACCAAACATATTTTTCATCTATAACCGTAGATATACCCACAACGAATGTAGATATATGAAACTGAGAGAGAGGACGAAGTAGATCTATAAAAATTAACATGAGAAATCAAGAATGATCACATACCATAAGAATCAAGCTTTAACACACTAAGAAAAGTATTTGGATCAATTCCAAATTCCTTAAGAGAGGTTCTCCAACCATTGAGAGACTAAAATACCTTTTAAGAACCATTTTGGCCAAATAATGAGGCACATAGAAGTAAAAAAGAGTTAGATCCACAATTTTGTGATCTATCTTTGAACCAAGAATGGTTTAGTCACACTGTTAGATAAACAATGTGAAAATTGTGCTCCTGGATCTTCCTTAAGGGAAACCTCACATTGTTACCACACACGGTATCTAAAATGTGCACCAACTATGCCAAATCTCAAAATCCAAGAATTTCAACACACAATATGGTTTCTTCTCAGATTTTGTAGTGTTTGGAAAAATCGTGAGCAACCCATGGTCCTTCTCTTTTCCCAATGTCTCACCGTGGGCTGTATCCTACAAGTGTTGCATGGTTTCCACAAATTATACACCACCCGTTAAACTATATGAAATCCCCATAAACTAACCAAAAAAATTAAAAACTCTCCCAAAATTCACACTTATACTTGATATACTAAAAAAGAATAAATAAAGGGATACATACTAGAAATTCGAGGTGCTACATTCTCACCACCATTATTACTTCTGTCCCCATAAAGTAGAAAACCATTGGTGTCATGGAAGAGTTAAAACCATTTTTCTTTCATCTCTTTATCACGTTCCCAAGTCTCTTCCTAAATTTGACCATGTTGACTCAAAACCCCCACTAGATTGATGATTTTACCATAAAAAACATTCTCTTACCTATCCATAATCCACATCAGGATATGTACAAATGAATCATCTGGTTCATGGTCAACATGATCCCATATGATCACCTGGTCAGGATCAATTTGTTACATTTTTAACTGAGGTATGTGGAACACATTATGCACTACACTAAAACATAGTGTAAATTCCATCTGATAAGACACCCCTATAACTCATCCTAGTATCGTAAAAGGGATTATATATCGAGGAAATAACATTCCCTACTTCAAAAAATATTGATGTGCAAGTCTTTGAGATATCCTCATGAATATATGATCACTCAACTTGAACAAAAATGGCCATCTAGGTTGATTTACACATGGTTTTTGAAGAATCTGAGCCATCTCCATCATTTTTTTGCTCAACTACATCTTCTTTACTGTCTCTTGAACAAGGATCGAACCAACTAGTGAAGTCTAACCTATTTCCACCCAAAAAAGAGGATAATGATAAGGGTGCCCATCCAATGCTTATAATAGTTCCATATATATCGAGGACTATTAAATTTTGTTATATGATAACTCCAAAAGTCTATGTCTTCTTCCCATAAGCCAAAAAAATCCCTTACACAAGCCTGAAACATGTCTTATAATTTATATATTGTCCATTCATATTATACATCCATCGGAGGATGATACACTATACTCATAGTCAACTGAGATCTAAGGGATTTTTGTAAGGATTTACCGAAATGAGATGTGAATCTCGGATCTCTATTTGAAACGATCGAAATCATTATTCCATGTTTCTTCACCACTTCTCAGATATATATTTTGGATAGATCCTCCATCGTTTGAGTTTCATGAATTGGGATGAAATGGGACGACTTCATGAGATGTTCCATAATCACCCATTTGGAATCCTATTATTGAACCATTCTTGGGGAAACTGTTACAAAATCCATAGTTGTCTACTTCTATTTCGACACTAGAATTGGTAAAGACTGTAACATACCTTGTGGTCACTGATGCTCTGCCTTAACTAGCTAAAAAGGTAAGCATCTGGAAGAAAACTCAGCCACCTTGATTTTCATGTCGACCCACCAAAAATTTGTTTTCAACACCTTATACATCTTCTTTATTCTAGGAAAGACATCCCATCATCAATAGGGGTAAGCATGAACGATTTTTCCCTAAAAATCCATATGTATGACCATACGATCTCAAAAAAAACAAAATTGAACTCTCATTTAGCCTCTAGTTGTCAATGGATGCACCATATTTTGAGTTTTGAACTTACAGTAACACATTCTACATAGATTTTATATGTCTCCTTTATCATATTTAGAAAATTAAGAAAAATCGAAACTATCAAGAAAACCACAACATCACCTTTTTCTTCACATTCCATATGCTTGTTGGCTAGCACCAACATCAACTACCACTCATATGAAGCCAATTTTTCTAACAGAGCATACTCATTTCTACTTAATGTATCAGTGCTTCAAGTTCATATGATCAGTGAACACAATAAATTTCTCACCAAAGAGATAATGATTACATGTATTTAAGTCATGGAAGACTCTATATAACTCCAAAACATATGTTGGGTAGTTCTTCTCATGCACTCTTAACTACCATGAGCCATAATAAACAACATGGACTCCTTACATGAGGATACACCCCAACCTAGTTCCCAAATAATCGTAATACAGCCCATAACCATTTCCTAATTATAGTAAAATCATGATCAGTGTAGAATTAATGAAAAAATTTAGCTTATGAAAGGATTTAAGGCATTCCTTAAACCATTGGAATAGAGCATTCTTTTTTTCAAATCTTTAATTTGTGTGTATTACCTTGAAAAGTCACACACAAAGCATCGGTAATAACTAGAGAGACTAAGAAAACATCATATCTCAAACACCTTCTTCAGAGGTTTTTTAGAGATAACAGCTTCTATCTTCTCCTGATCCCCCAAAACCTTTTGCAAAAATTAAATGGTCAAGAAAGAAAACCTATTGTATCTAAAAAATTCACTTTGATAATTTTTCAAACAAATTAAGGTCTCTCAATATTTCCAACATTATCACCAAGTGTTTCTCATGAACAACCCTTTTCATTAAATACCCCAGTATGTCATCCATAAATAGCATAAAAAAGAATCTAGATATCACTAAAATATCCAATTCACCAATTCCATAAATACAGTTAGTACATTCCTAAGGCCAAAAGTAATTACCATATATTCCTAATGGCCATGTATACATTTGAAATATAGCTTTGGAATATCGTCCTTTTGAACTCTCTATTTTTGATATCTTGATATCAATTCCATCATAGATAATCACTGAGCTCAACTCAATTGATCGAATAGATCATCAATACATGGAAGTGGATACATATTCTTTATCATAACATGGTTGATCTTACAATAATCCACACATAACAATAATGTTCTATATACATTCTTTGGGAATAAAATAGATGTTATCCTTGAAGATGTTCTTAGCTAATGAAACCCTTTATTTTCATCTCTCTAAAATACATCTTTAGTTCCCTTAATTTTGTAGGTTCCATTCGATAAGATGAATGTGAGATAGGAATGTTCCCAGGAAGGAGATCAATTGTAAACTCTACTTCTATTACTGGTGGAAACCCTCAGAATTATTGAGAAATGATGTCTAGAAACTAATCAAAAATTGCTTGAAAATCATTTCTCTTAACTATTACATTTATTCGAATGATAAAGATTCCAACTAGTAAGATATCATTCCTAAAACTGGTTCCAACAAGACTATTGAACATGTCTTATTCTTTTTTTATCCTTTAAAGAGATGCATGACACTATCATCAATATAAAAACTAATCATTCTTCTATAATAGTTGATGTAAGCCTTTAAAATTGTCTACTAATCCATACCCATGATTTCATCATATACATCCATCTTCAATATAGAGAAGTCCCATTTTAGTTCAACTCCGTCAACAGTTACAGAACATCCTCAATACAAAAACGCTCGACATTCTCTTTCCCCAAAAGGAGTTTCATGGTTTATTATAGAGGTCATCGACTAAGGTTTTTAAATCATAAAATCAACAACATGAGAATCAGTAAAGGAATTTGATTCACTGGTATCTAACAACACATTCATAAGAGTATAATTCAAAACAATCAAACCTCTCATTATAGATGGTCTAGCTTGATCATAAACAATCACCTCCTTAGATCTATGTAATTTCTTCATCGGTGCACTGTGTTCTTTATTTACCTATTGATATTTCACTTACTTAGGAGTCATAGTATTCCTAGAATCACCATGGATAACGTTGTTCTACTATAGAGATAGGTTATGTTTTCATCATCCCATCAATGCATACGATGTCTGCAACACCTATTAAGTGTCCCAAGAACCTGACCTTAGAGAAAAGTGACAATAACACTGAATATTCCCCATCTAGTTGTAGTTGCGGATAGATCAATGTTGTGTCGTACACTCTTGCTTTATGTAGTCAAGAAAACCACATTAGAGACATCCTACTTTACTCTTAGTTTATGGAGGAATTTTCCCTGATCCAACCATTTGATTTTGATTTACACTTCCACCATGGATGTAGGTGTCTCAGTTCCTCTTTCTCCCATCAATATATTTCCAACCATTTCCAATGGGTATCAACATTCTTCCTCCTACCATATCTCTTGAGATGTCTCTTTCATCCACCGTCTCTTTATTTACCATCTTTTTATAGTCCATAATACAGAGAATATCTATCTTCGAGTGAATCTCTTTCTGTATCCCTGATTCAAAGATGCATGCCTTCAAAGATGCACATTCCACAACCTCAGGTGAAAAGCACTATACATTCTGGAATTTAGATGCATTCTTAACAAAAAATATATTTTCCTATTTCAGGATGAAAAATTCCATCATTCTCTGAATCTTGAAAGTACGGGGATAGAATTGTTTTTTGAACCATTCATCAAAATCCTCACAACTCATGCCTTTAGATTATTTAGAGTGTACCACTAGATCCACCACTAGTTTTCAAGATCCTCTAGAATATACGTCTCTAGATTGAATTTCAATTCAACTAGTGGGTATATGAGATTGAATGTATGATTCATCCAGTCCATCCACACAACTACCTTTTCTGATTTAGAATCACACTAAAATATGTGTGGATTTTGCATCTTAAACTACACTGAATGATCCACTTACCTCAGGTAATCCCTCTAATTCCATGAGTCCATAGCATGAAATTCTTCGATAGTAATCTTAAACTGATCTTGGTTCATACAGACTCAGGTGCAACCACATTCTCTATATCTTGTTCTAGTTAGTTTCTACAATGCCTAATGGGTTCCATTTTCTAAAAAACTTCTTAAGTATCACTCTCAATTAACTAAAGGATTAATAATTTTAAATTCTTCCACATTAACAATCACAACATTTCTTCCCAAAATCATAATTTTCCATGTTTAACCATTTTTTAAAAATAGTAATTTTCTTTTTAAAAATAAACCCATTTTCAAAATAACTATATCAAGCTATTTTTCAAAATATTTCATTTGAAAATACTTTCACATTTTTTTTAAAAATTCATAACTTTTCACAAAACAAAAATTATTACTCAAAAAGATGTATGCACACTTAGTGGGATGTAATTATTCTAACGAATGGAATGTTCGTCTCATTAGCTGAACACAAGACAATGAGAATTAAAAATCCTATATTTTCCCCCAAAAAACTTATGTAACCAACACCATGGTAACTTGGAATTAAACATAAAAATGTTAGCTACATCTTTTTAGGCTCTGCATTTCAAGTCCTGAGAGTCCTACTCCTTTCTATGATCCTGACCTATGGAATGGAAAAGAATGAAATTCAACATCCAAGACTGGCAGAAGTGATAACAACAAGTTCCACTAGAAAAAGAAAATCTTGATACCAATTATCTCAAAATGACCTTTAGGCCACTCAAAACTGATACCATTTGTAACGTTAAACCCCTTATCATTATCTTGAGAGGGAGGAAGGGTATTACTTCTCCTTAGGAGACATCCCCAGGATTCCAAAGGCTACCTATAAATACCGAAGGGTTTTAATACATGTGGGAGACTATTTACCCTTTAAGAATACAACCACTAACCATAAAATCCATAAATAAGACACCACTATATGATGCATGGTAAAAATGAAAGACAACTCCTAATTTTATTTATCAAATGTATTCAAGAATCAATTACCACAACATGAGTCTAAAATATAAAAGTCAATAGTGGATGGAAAACCAATAAAACTCTAAGACCACCACAAGAGTCTTTGACCCAAAATATCCATATTCCAACTTCACCAATTAGCCCAAGTATCATGAGGTAGTTCTAAATAAATATGACACATTACCTTTCACATGTCCTGGAGTATGACATTGGCAAAATCACCAAAGTTTAAAGCAATGGTGAGTACTAAAACACAGTAGTATTTCCCCAATGACTTCCCCACTCATGCCACTAGCATGAAACCTGTTTGAAACATTTATATAAAACAAATTATATATAAAAATATAAAAGTGTTTATATTAAAATATAAACTAAACACATTTTAAAAAGTTTTTCAAGGAAATAACATAAACAATTCTGTTATTCACCTCACACGCAACTTTTTCATAACCTCTTCATTTCTAAACAACCTTGCATCCAGACATGAAAGAACTCCATAGACCTTCCTATACTCATGAGTGGTTATTCATCCTTCCTCTAAGACATCAATTAGTGTACCAATTTGATGGTGGTACTTCATGCCCATATGCATTGAAACCTTTTGATGGGGGTACTTCACATCCTTATCCATCCCAATGCATATAAACAAATGCCACACAACCATGCCAAATCATGCCAAATCCAAGTGTGTTCCAACCATTTAATAAACATCATTATTTTTATTGAAAAACTTTTTCCTTCCATGTAGAAAAACCAAAAATTATTTTAAAATCAACATTTAAAAATAATTTTATAAAAAAAATCAATAACACACCAGTTTCATAATTTCAACAAACCATCACTCAAGAGAGTTTCAAAAATTATTTCACAAAAAAATAAACAATCATTTTCAATAAAATAAATCCATTTGAAACTAATAATTTAATTTATAAAATATTTGAGTCAAGAGTGAAGTCACCTACCTTTAGAGTATAGGAAAAAATGATAAAATGGATTTTAAAACATCACAAAAGTTGGTTGAATCTTCTCGAACCCACATTAGATCTCTTCCCCAACCAACGAAAGGACCAAAAATAAACATATTTTTCATCAATAACCTTAGATATTCCCACATTGGACATAGATATAAGAAACTAAGAGATATGGAAAAGTATATCTGTGAAAACTAACAAGAAGGATCATGAACGATCTCATACCACTAGAATCGAGTGTCAGTGCACCAAGGAAAGCATCCAGATCGATTCCATGTTTCTTGAGAGAGTTTCAAAAACCTTTTAGAGACAAAAAACCCAATTTAGGTTCATTTTAGGAAAATAATATTCACTTAGTAGTAAAAAAAGGTTATACCAAAAATTTTAGCATCTATCTTAGACCTGAGCATGATTTAGTCACAGGATTAGATAAACCATGCACAATCCATGCTCCTACTTCTTCCATAAGGGATTCCTTGCATGATTTCCCAAAATAGTGTCCATAACATTCACCAACCATGCCAAATCACACTATCCAACAATTTCCCCACCCGACATAGTTTCCCAAAGTATTTCGAACGATTTGGAAAAATATTGTGTAGTTCATGCACCTTTCCAATTTCCCATGTATTATGGTGCATGGTTTCCTACAAGAGTTTCATGGCTTCCAAAAACTACATACCATCCATAAACCTATATTAAATCCCCATAAACTCAAAAAAAAGTTCTCCAAACTCTCCCAAACCTCCCCCTTATAATTTATATACTTAAAAATCATAAATAAAGGGTTACGTACCAGAAATTGGGGGTGCTACATATAGACACTCAAGCTTGCAAATAGATACTGTTAAAGAATAAATTTCATGAATAAATGGGAGTTAATGTTAAGTCTCCAATTCAAATCAATTTATATAATTTCATTTCTTTTAATATTTTTTAAAAATAAAGTTCACCACTCAAGGATAATGTACATCAAAATCAAGTACAACATTATAAAAAAGAAAGTGGGGCATGGTCTAGTGATATTGGAGATGTTCTTACAAAAAATAATGTAGGAAAAATCTTGAAAAATTCCTTACCCAAGGAATCATTTGAAAGCAATATTATGTTCAAGTACATTTAACCCACAACACAAAAAAATGTGTGGATGTAGAACCCTTACATTGGGAGTTATATTGGAAATTTCCTTATGTAATGACAAAATTTCATTTCACTATTTCAGAACACAAAGGATTTATTCATACTAGAAATGTAGTGGAAGTATATAAACATAGTATTTTAAGAAAATCAACTTTTTGATATCGCAATACTGGCACAGAGGACACACTACCCAATAAACTACCCAAGTGTCCCACCATAATGAATTTAGACATAAAAAGTAAATCAAACCATTACCTCATTTGATTAGAATATTCTTGAATATTACACATGTCACATGTAATAATTTGTTGAAATAACTTACTTTGGATCCAACTATATCATCTATACATCCTTCATGATCATTTTGAATCACCCAACATCAAATTTTTTGTGTAATTGTACATTACATATGAACCTTTCAATCAATTTCTTGGAATAGTTTACTAATATTACTGTAATGGGACGTTATGAGGGGAATGATAATAAATTTGATTCAATGAAAAATCATCCTAATTTGGACTTCCCGCAAATTATATATATAGTTCAACTTTGCAAAATCACACATTAGCACCTAACTATGTTTAGTCTTTTAAATAAACCCAATAACACTATATATAACCAAGTAATTGAATCAGAAAAGTCATAAGTAGTACATAAATTACTTGTAACCTAAAATACGTTACATGCTAAAATGAAATTACTAAAATAAATTCATTTTTTCTAAAATAATTATATGAATGTTGAATATTAAAATAATATTCATTCATAAAATATTAATCCTTGTATTCACTTAAAAAAATAATTGATACTGGGTGTAAATAAAATATTTTAATATTATTCTAAACTCAAATAATGAAAATTTTATTTATTTCAAGGTGATCATTCAAATACCAAACAACATCTAAATGATATGGTGGGGCCCACCATGTTTTAAACTATTATTAAATGGAGTAGTGCATAAATTTTAATATTCTTTGTGTGTGGCCCTCAAAGAACACATCTTGATATTAGTGAGTACAAATCACATGCCAAAAGCAGAGTCGAGCAACCCATCCTGGCCCAAAAAGAAAATAGGGTATAATCCTAGAAATAAAAACCTCTCCTATGAACACACAATATGTAATTTAATTTCTTTTACTCATGCTATCTCAAAGAGAAGGATTCAAATATGATGTCATCATAATTTATTGATTTTAATTTTCTTGAAAATATTGTAAAAAAATTCCTTCTTCTACTATAGCCATGGATTTAGTGAAAGTACTTCCATCTTAGTAAAAAGGCTTGAGATATATATTATTTTTAGAAGTGAAAAATCATTTCATTATCATTCAATAAATTCCATACCATTAATCACACACCCTACACAAGCTACATTACCACAATATAAATTTTATAGTGTTAATCTTGCATCAAATTATGAAACCAAATGGTAAACACTACTAATGATCTTAATTCAGGAGTTCAATTTACATGATCGTAGATATTAGTATCCAATGACACATATAACATGTGGTGTTTTCATTGGTGGTCCAGTCCTCATGATCGCATATACACAATAACACTTGGTATGTACATCATTAAATGAAGTCTCAATGATAATGAGCCCCCAATACCTGATAACCAAATAGCATTTGTGTCCTAACATGATGACATATCTAGACCATAAGATATATGTTTAATATTACTATCCTAGTATCTAAAGGTAATCATTATATTTTTTAACTTCTATATCCATTTTAAGTGACATGTAATCATAAGAAATTATTAATTACATAGTACACATATAAGTAAAGGTACTATCAGGGCTAGAAAAAAAGTATGAATAAAATTGATTATATGTTATGAAAATAAAAATAAATACAAGATTTGGACCTACACACCCACTCACAAAACTCCAATATACACTTGATCCAACAACTAACAACTCTCAACTTTCTATCTCTCACGTGATAATCATGATTCTACTTTGATATGGATTTAGTTAGGGGTTAGCCACATTATCCTCTATGGAAACTCTATTAACTGTGAATTCAACTCTATGAGTAAAATCCTTGAGAGAAGAAAATTTTTAAGTATGTTCTTTTTTTTGTAACCTAGGTTCCATAAAAATTAAAATTATAGTAGTATTATCATAATAAATTATAATTGGATATTAACTACTGGGAACAACACCAATATATGAGACAAATCTCTGTATCCAAACTAATTCCATAGTATTATCATAAGCCACTATATACAAGTATTCTTCTGTTGAATTTTTGACCATGGGTTGCTTTAGGATTTTCTAGGTCACTACACCACTATTCATGTAAAATTCATAGCCATAATGTGATTTCATATCATCATGATCTATATAGAAGATATCATTAGTGTATCACCACAATACTAGATCCACATACCCTCTATACACTAGGACCATATCATTTGTATGTATCAAGTCATTTAGGATAGCTTTTATAGCATACCAATGTAGCTCTCCTAGATTAGAATTATATTTTTCACCATGATTAAATTAAAGGAAACATCAAAACCAGTAATTAGCATGGCATACATACTCGATCCCACTACAATAAAATACATTATTCTTATCATCCCCTAAATCTCACCAATTGTTTGTGGACACATATTGTAGGGTGAATTTACACCATATAACATTTTCAACAACCATCTCTAGATTTTTTTTTATATTGTACATTTTTAATACCTTTTCAAAATATTTAATTTTTATTTTCCAAATAATACTTTAGTATCTATCTTGAGATATATAGTTTCTTATAATAAAGGAATCTTAACATATGTATTTCATGGCGAAGAATTCATTTAACCATGTATTAACTGAATGTTAGTGTAAAACCCTAACTTTAGTAACCCAAAGTTAGTTCCTATCTTACTATATTGGTACAAGATATAAGAGATTGTATCTAGAATCATTAAATTGTTTATCATTCTTGGGAGACTAGATACATAAATGATTCTCAAATTACATTTTGAAATATTAAATAATAAATAAAATTATAGTAATGAATTTATTAGTTCTTCAAGTATATCCCCAAAATCTTTAATATATCAATTTTTAGTATCCTAGGGAATAGAAAACATAAGAAAATGTGAGCTCAGATGCTCAATAATGGACTATTTACAACAAAGAAAATCATAGAATAAATGAACTGTGAATTATAAGACAAAGATAGATAATAATAAAATATCTCATATAAATAATATCTTAAAAGATAATATATCAATGGATGAAAAAAATATAAATAATCATTTGGATATAAAAAAACTATTTTCATAATGATACAATGCATGTTTCAAACATCATAATCTTATATCTAAGGCTTAATTCTAAGACAACGTACATAAATAGTTATGGAATATTCCAAATACCCAAGCTATTTTGTCTTATTAGACCTACTGATACATCAAGAATATATGAGGGGGCCTTCCCCTCACTTTATAAGTCCAATTAATTCATCATATAAATGTAATTAATAACAACTCAATACGTAATCAACATAAATATTCATATTGAAAAACTAGCTTACAAAATGTTAACATTTTTTCCAGTAAATCACTAGAGAAACAAAATCATAATCCATACCGAGTAATATGGGGATGGTACAATTATATTATATCCTTATTAAAACATAATATTCATAAAAGTATGTTTTTGTAGATGAAAATAAATTTAAAATGTCACTATAAGATTTCATGAGTAAAATACACATTTTATTTTGAAGTCAATCAAATTAAAATCTAAAAAAAATATTATGAAAAATATTTTCTTTTAAATGAACTATAGAAACATGTAAAGTATACCTAAAGGAAAAAATTTCCATGAAAATGAGAAAAAATCATGAATTATATGTGAAAAAATGATTCTATTCACAACTTTGGTAAAAAGTACATCATTCAGAAAATAATAATAAGATTCCATTTAAATTAAAATTATAGAAATTATATCAATGGTAAAAATAAAATTAATCAAACATTATATAATATTAAATACATTCTTGATAACATTTTAAAGAAAATATTTACATAGAAGAAGAATATTCCTGACCAAATAAAAAAAGTCAGTTTTCCTTTATAATGTTATGTTGTTCTTTTGGGGTGCCAAATAAGGTAATCTGGGAACTAATACCTAAATTTTTTTGAATAAATTAGTGTAAAATAAAATATATTGGGTTTAATATTTGAAGTTATTATAATTACTCCAACATAAACATAAAGTTAAATAGTCCAAAATAAGAATGAGATTGTGAAATAAACCCTTACTATTTTAGAAACTTTTATATCATAACCACCATGAAAGAAATAACTTGAAATTAAATTTTCAATAAAATATATATATGAATATAATATTTTTATAACCAATAAAAGTGTGAATTATATACAAAAAATTAAATAAATAAGTAATTACAATTAAATAATTCTAACAGAAACAAAACTGAGATGGGAACCGTTGCTGCTTTAGTAATTTTTGTATCATAACACCAATAAAATAAATAAATTCAAATAAAACATTAAAAATCATGAATAATAATAGATTTTTGATGTTATATTTCAAAGGTGAAAATATACGCACTATATTAAATAAAAAATAGGTGAATATAACTTATGTGTCAGAGAAACTAAATTGAAACGATAAATACTTACATCATGTACAACTTTCCTTGTAAGTGTTTTTGACCTCCTATATAATAAATTTAAATTTATTATACATCTTTATAGAACAAAATTAACACATATAATATAATATTTTATTCACACAAGTCATAATAAAATAGGCTAGAATATGAAAGGAAGGTCGGGAGCAGAGTGGAGCTAGAATCCTCAGCGGCAGCAATGACCTAGCAGAGATGTCTGTAGATCTGGCCCCCTCCTCCGCTGCGGAGGGAGGGGGGAATGCTTCCTATCTGTTTCCTAGGCCTTTCACCCCCTTTACTAACCTTAATTTTCTTCCACCTTTCCTATTGATCCCCCTTATCCCTAAGGTCTCGGAATTTCATAACGACTCACATCAACTAGAGCTTTCAACAAAAGAGTTTAACGCAGCTTCGGACCTCCATAGGTCGACTCCCTTGGCTTGATTCAGGGGTATTCGACCATCATTGGATGCTTTTGATAGATTTTTTTATTCATGGGGGATTCAAGATCTTGCGGTGGTGGGTCTGCTGGATCGGCGCCATTTGATGATCCATTTTTCCTCAGTGGATAACTTCATTGTCTCTTGGTCCAGCGCCCGTCGCGCTTTCAAAGTTTGTGGTTTTAACCTCCTTCGATTGTCCTTTAAGTTAAGCATGAATCGGGATGCGGCCTCGACAGTGGTTTGGGTAAGTTTCCCGGACCTACCTCACCCTTTTCAGAACCCTTCGATTATTGGTATGTTGGGTAATATGGTCGAAAGGTATTTGTGTTCTGATATCAGCACCTCTGTGGTTTTTCATCCAATATCCCCTTGAGTGTGTGTTGAGGTGGACGTCTCAAATCCCCCAATGGATTGGCTATGGATCTCAGTTGGCGAAGAGTTTAGATTGAAGCAATGGGTGGACTTTGATTCATGGTTTGTGTTTTTCCTGGGGTGCCATATATTGGGACATTTGGTCTCCAACTTTCACCGCGGTCTCAGAGGTAGGCATATCCCAACTCCAGTGGCAAGTCCAGATGAGGGGAATGAAGATCAGGTAGAACCCGTAGCCCTACAGAACCAGGATAATACTGGCATGGGCGATTGTGAGGAGTAAGTGGGGCTGTTTCAAAGGTAGTGGAATAAGTTATGCATCAAGACTGTACAAGAGTGGTGCCTAGGTCCCAGGTGGATCAGCTAACTTTGGTTCCCTCAGAGGCAGAGAAATGTGTGAAGTTGAATATGGGAGAAACGAGGGTAGCAGATTTTTTTTCCTGCCTCAAAGCAGATTTATGAATTACTCCAGTACAGGAGGGAGGAAAGGAGGTCGTGCAGGGAGGTGGAACACATGCAAAGGCAGTGGATACAACGGATTCAAACAATGTGTGGTAATGGATTTTAGGGTATGATCAGGTTACCGGTGGCACCCATGGTCAGGGATGGAAAGACACTAGCAAGCATCTACAGTTCATGGGAAGAGGATATGAACTGAACTCTGGTTTGGACATGGTGCAGGAGACCGCATTTCTGGTTGAAATAGAAACTCAAAGTGGACAAAGGGGGCCAGATGGAATGACTGTATTGGGAACCTTAGACCATAACACACTCAGTGATACCCCGGATCCTCAGTTAAAGGCTGGGAATGGGGAAAAGAAGAATGGATGGGAGAACACAGTAGGAAAGGGGGAGTCTCTAGGAAAGTAGTGGGGAATCAATGCAGGGTCGGGGATCAAGATAGGGAACCTCTTTGAGGGCTTGGAGGTTCAAGAACCCCCCCTTGTCTCAAGAGGAAATATCTTCAGGAGATGAATAGTACAGTCAACTCTTGGTGGACAGCAAGAAATGCATTCAAGGGAAGGGGCCTCATAGCCCCCGAAAGAAGAAGGGAAAAAAAAGGAGCTCGAGATTCTAGGAAATATATAGTGGTCCAAGGGAAAAAACCCCAAGGGACGCAAGTATTACTCCCATTTTCCAAAGCCGATGGAGACAATGTCAGCAAAGAAGGACAAGAAAAATGGAACCAAGCACTAATGAAAGGGGAAAGTGAAGAGCCCATGGTGTGTTTGAATTTGATTCTACACCCCAAGGAAGAAATGTTAGAAAAAGATGTTTGTCCTAATTTCTCAGAAGAGGAGATCAAAATAATTTATGAAAGAAGGTTACAAGTTGATGATAAAGAGGGTCAAGAGCTTTGGATAGACAAGCAGGACCGAATTCCGGCCCGGGGCTTCAATCAGGTCATAATCAACACAGAGGAATTCATCTAGAAAATGGAGAGGATGCTTACCCACTTTGAAGAACTTATTAGAGATAACATAGAAACATAGGTTAGTCCTTTAAAATGGGAGCTTTATAGGGTAGCTAACTCAGGTAATATAAGTCTCGTGTTTAACAATTTTGTGAGCTCTTTTACCACATAGTGGTCTTGTAAGGGAATTTGGTTTCCCATTTTCCCTTAAAATGGATTAATAAAAAATTTAAATGTGAATGGAATCATATTTTATTCACTTATAAAATATTATTTTTATTTTTATTAATAATTATTTGTTAAAATCATTATTTCAAGTGATAAAGGTTTCATTTTTAAAACATGTTTAGGTTAATTAGTTATGATCCTTGCATATTTATCAAGGATATAAAAATTTGAAGAATCTTAATAATGATATAACTATAATATATATTTATTATAAAATTATTTATAATTATCCATAAATTTTGAACAAGAAAATTGAATCAGATCGCTATGTGGAGGAGGTAGTTCACACGTACACACAAGCGTAATTTTTTTTTTTTAACGGATAGAAGCATAAGAAAGTATATATATATATATAAATTATTTATATAATCATAATTATTTCATGAATATAATATATATCCATTATTTTCCACTTCATAACCATCCATCTAAAGTGGTGGTGAAAAAAATTACCACTACTTGTAGATGGTAGGTCATATGTAGACATGAGCGATACTTTCATTTTCCATTGGTTGGAAAGATAGTAGAAAATGGTTATCCGATAATAATAATAAAATATAAATATTTTGATTATACTAGTGTGATTATTTTTCAGAAGGATATAATAGATTTATAAGAATTATAAGAAGAAATAAACTTCAAAATAGTTGATAATTGTGATTACCTCTTCTTTGAGAGACCTCTTTTGGATTACACCTTAATCATTGATAGGATGGTCTTAGGATAAACAAGAAGCTTTAAAATTAAAGGATTGAGGCTAGGTAGTTATTATAATAGTTATTTTTTAATATAGAGTTCTCAATATTTGTGAATAAATGATAATATGAGGTTCACTTTTATAAGTGAATGAATGGACACACATGGAAGTACATAAATATTTAAATTAAATTTATTTCATAGTCATGTCAAGTGGTACAATATTTTTATTATCTTCATTTTAAAACATTATAATTTCTAAATACCTTTATTAAATAAATTTTATGCATGACTAATTTTCATTTTAATCCTTAACTTTTAATTTAATGCCCTTGTTAATCCTTTGTAACATTAATTGTGGTAACTCAGGTTTTAGACATTAATGGCCAAAAATTTACTTCTAAGGTGAAAAGTGGATCAAAAACGTTCCAAGAGTGAAATTTTACACAATTTCCCATCCAAACTATCATGTTTAAAAATATATTTTCAAATCATTTAATAAAATATTTTTTTAACATAAAATATCAGTAGATTCATTTTCGGGGCTATTCGCATAATTTGACATTAAAGACATCAAGATGGAAATTTAATTTGAATATAAAAATTTTATCATCAGTTATAATTTATAATTACCTATTAATTTTTTGGAATACCAAAATTTTTCTAAATCATATTGATTTTAATATTTTAAAAATTATTTACCTTTCTTTTTTAATAGCTTTCACAAGCACTGTTTGGCATTATATAAGAGTTTATGTTAATTATATCATTACTAGAATTTAAAATTAAAATTTTAAAACAATAAAGATTATTTATTTATAAAATAATATTTATATTATTTTATAACTTCTTTTTATCCCACTAAAAATATAATTGAAATTAAAATTAAGAAAGTGACATTTTGTATTTATTCTATTCTTATTATAATGTGAATATTATAATAAAAGGAAAGTGAAAATATATTACTATATTTTTATATATATTATTTCTTGGTTTGAACACCACTCATCAAATAGGATAAAAGAAACTTTTTGGAACATTTTTATGCATTATCTCATAGTTTTAACCCTATTTTACACTCATTGAGGAAATATATATTTATTATGGTTACTATTTATAAATATAAAAAATAAAATAAAAAAATTTACAAATTTTGAAACTCATCGTTATAAATATGGAATACTTTTTTGAATATTAAATTTATATTAGTGGAAGAAACCAATTTTAATATAAATACATAAAATGAAATGAAAAAATGTTTTCTGAAAATCATGTTTTAAGCCTAAGAATGAGCTTATACTAATGTAAAATATAATGTTAATTCCTATGTCATTAATTAGATTATTTATTATTAAAATAGGATTATTTTAAATTATTAAAAAATTAAAAAATGTATACTTTTAAATTACATGATTCTATGAAAAAATTATTGTTTTGCACAAAATGGTAATTTCATTATTCACTCAATAATTAACCTTTTCACAAAATCCAAAAAATCACTCTATGTTAATTTTAATATTATCAAATGAAATGTGAAATAATTTTTAAAAAATTATATTTCAAAAATTGATAAATTTAGTTTGTTTTTAAAATACGCAAAAACCCACATTTATAGAAAAATGACCTTTTAGAACATCATGTGCTCTTAATCTATTTCATATAAATTAATAATTATATGACTGTTTTGAGTTATATTATTTGTAATTTTATAATAAAATTATATACCAATTAGACTTAAATAAAACTAATAACAATATATTTAACAGCTATATATATATAAGAGGTATGTATCCAATGGCCATTTATATAATCTTCATTTTGCAATCCTATAAATAGCCTTTAATACTTCACTTAAATTTATTCATTTAACTCTTTATCCTCATGTCTATTATTTACCTACATATTTACATGGTTTTAATAGTTTTGGTTGGGGCCATAATCATCATGGTGGACTGTGATGATAAAGATTTTATGTTTGTGGAATATTTATAGATCTGTGTGTTTCAGTGTATTTACTTCATTGGTAGTTTTCTATATTTTTCATAGTGAGGCCACATAATATAATTTTGTTTATATTTAATTGATTTTTTGTTCTCAAAAAATTCTTCACAGTTCATTTTAGTTTTATGTTCTGTGTGTCGTAATATATCAAATATAATATTAATTTAAGGGAGAAATATGTATTGAAATATGAGGTTTTACATCCCCCACCCCATATTAAAAATATTATTTCCTTGTAGTTTGAATTTTTTCTATCAAAAATTAATTTATTATAGTAATAAAATCAAACATATATTTTATCATGAACTTTATTTTTTTGGTCTGGATTAGAAAATTTATTATTTCATAAAAGAATGTATATCTATTAAACATATACATGAAGATGCATTTATAAAAGTGTACTTTTATAGTTGGGTATTAATTTCTTAATATGACAAGATAGGTTTGAGAAATTATTTTTCAATTAAGATATATATTTTAAAAAAATATACAAACTTGATTTATTTTCACTACATAAGAGTAATTTATTACACCATTTATTGTTTGATCAATTTTGAATTATACCTCATCTCTTACACCAAGAAATTAATATTTAAGAGGTATTTACCATTCCTAAATTATTAAATTAAACATTTAAAATACTATATGTTCCCAAAAATGATGAAACATTATTCCTTTTATCTAAAACTAGAATTATTAGAACAAGATAAAATGATAACCAATATGAATAAACCTTCATATTATGAATTAATATATTCATCTTTAAATCCTAAAAAATAACACCCAAAGTTCAATGTAAATCATTCTGTATGTAATTAAACATAAAACTATTCAAAAATATTCAGGCCCTAGATGAATGTCCAAAAATTAGAATGATTTAATCCCAAATTCATCTAAGATAAATTTACAATTTTACTCAATACCACATTAATTAATCATAAACTCACATAATAAAAATGTGTATTCTTTATCATATAATCTCTAAAATATGGTAATCTTTCCTATAAATAAACTAAATCAACATAAAGACACAATAAAATCACATATGCATCCAAAAGATAACTTAACATTTATTATTCAAATAAAATCTCATCTTATCCAAAAATATTCCCATTTTCCTTAATCATATATTGTTCCCAATATAGTGAATATATTTAGAAATGGAATTAAAAACTTATTCACTTAATCATTTTTTAATATCAGGCCTATTTATATTATAAAACATAATTTTCCATAATTTAATATCACTTTTCTTCCAATAAAACGTATTAATAATAATGATCAAATTATACCTAAAGGTTATCAATACCCTTCAATTTATTTCCACAAAATATAAAATAATTATTCATCAAATAACCTTTTTGATAAAACACATACTTAACTGGAAGGGTTGTATTCACATAAATATCCTTCAAAATATCCTTAATCATCTTAAAATCCCATCACATAAAGCCTCAAAAGTGATATTTATGCCTTTAAACTTATGGTCACGATTAAAATTATCTACCCATGACACTTTTGGTATCTCTTAAATCACTATAAAATATCATAGGTTTCCATAGATTTTATCCTCTTAGTTATCATAATGATTTATTAAGAAAATGTGAATGAACCTAAGAATTTTCCCCATGAGTGTTTATATATTTTTACAATATTACAACCACTCATCGTGCACGGGGGATAATAGATTCAATACCCAATCTGTACATTTTAGAGTTGTTACCCCAAGTTACATCGTTGAAACACCCACATCCACTTTCTATTATCCAAACAAAGATGTATTTTCTAGAAAAATCAAACAATATCTACTTTAACAATGCTTCATGAAAATAATATATACTTAAACTTATCCCAAGAATCTATCTTAGGGTTATTTTATAAAATCTTGGTTTTCTAAATATAGTCCCCAAGGGTCAAACTAAACATTCCTTGATACTAAATATAACACCCTCAGAACATTAACCCCAATATAAGAGAATTAATCTTGAAGTAATGAATTGTTTAGAAGTCTTGAGATACTATATACATACGTGATTCTCACATTACATTTGAATATGAAAAGTAAAACAAAATATTATAGTGAGAATTTTCATATTTATTCTATAATATCTCAGATATCATTCACTGATACCTTTTTGGTATCATAGGGAAATGATGTTGGAACCAGGTGCGTTGTCCCTTATACATATATCAAAACAAAGATGACACACAGATTGACTTTTATTTAACTACTTATTAAAAACCATGAAATAATTAATTAAATAAATAAAATTGCATCAAACATGCATTGGTTGGTCAACGGATCATGATCATTCATATACACATTAACTTGTGTATTTTAAATTAAATGAAAAAATAAAAATTAAACTTTCATTAAAAGAATTTTCAAGGGCATTTTTACTTAATTAAAATTCACTCTTATTTTAATTCAATGTTTCCTGTCATTCAGTCCCACTAATTAATTTAATTTTAAAACCAAAAATTATATTAATTAATTAATTTAATTATGCACCCAAATTAAATTAATTTATGTTGTATAATTTTTTTAAAAAAACAATCATTAATATTTAATAAATTTAATTTATTATTAAATTAATTAATTTTTGATAATCTACCAAAAAATACCATGTATTGGTGTTCTGGGTTAGACTGGTCCACTCACACTTGTTCTGAGATGGCCTGACCCCTTCAAGACATGCTTCAAGATGAATTTGGCCCTACTGATGGTACCTTAGTGGCGTTGGTAGGGGAACTACTTGTGTAGGGGTGGATCTGGTGCCTAGAGTTTCTGGAGGCTAAATCTGATTGAACAATCCATTGAAGAGGTACCATAGTAGTATAGGCTAAGTAGTGGATGGTCAGATTGATGGTGGTTGCTGGTTTTTGGATACCGTAAAGAGAGTAGGGTGAAGGTCTTTCTAGAGGCGGTGACGAACTCCAGAGATGGTGTTTTCTAAGGGTGGTGGTATATTATGGTTGAGGGGAACCGGTAAAGACAGATCAATACTGGATGAAATGGTGGCACATGCTTTGGGATGGAAATACATCAGGATATGAGATAGCATGTCATAGTTCTCTAGGTGGATGATGCTATCTCGCCAAAAAGGGGAGGTCAAGGTGTCGTTGTAGTTGGTGTATCTGGCCGAAGATTTAGGCAGCAATGACAGTGGAGCCCTAGGCAGGTGTTGAGGACAAGGAAACTATGTCGACACATGGAGTCGGAGGGTTGAGAGAGGCCGTGGTGGGCGTGAGTCAATGTTGTAGGCCGACATGGTGGGAGGAGGAAATCCAATTAGACGATGATCAACCTAGTGGTCTGACAGTAGTGCGGTTTGGTGCGCTGGCAAAGAGGAAGAGCCAACCGGGGCTTCCTAGCCACTAAGGGACGAGACCATGGCAGTGGTAACTGGCTACAATAGTAGATAACATCAATTTTAGAATAAGGATTTGGGTTACTTAATATATGTATAAAACAATCACGGATTGAAACCCCTTAAAATAAAAAATTTTAGATTTGATCTAAAACTTCATAAGAAAAAAAACTAGTCATCCGATGTCGGACTAAAACGTGGTATGCAGCATCGAAATCATAACAATGCCCTCTTCATAAATTAATGAAAATTTTATGTTTTCTTGGATTAAATTATTCATGCACCTATTTGATAAAACCTTCTAGTAATACGAATATAGTGATATCCCCAAAAGAGGGGATTTTAAAAAAAAAATACTGTTAATCGACAAGAACTTGTTGATGTTGGAAAATTTCTACACAGTTTAAGCTGATGATCTCATATGAAGAGTTTTAAGCACAAAATTAAAACCATAAAATACCTGGTTTAGATCTGAATTTGTGATCGACATCTGCTAATAATTAGAGATAATTTCTCAATGAATATGGGGAAGAATGCCTCTATATTATCAACACATTCTTCAAAAAAACTACAGGAGAATTGATTGTTGAAATCCAGGTACTAGCACAGAGTCCTGACGATGTATATGATGCTCCAATGATCACTGCATCGCCTTGCATGCGATGTGCGAGAGAGATCTTGATATGAGATAATTGGATCTAGAGCCTATATCTCTCGAGGACATATGAGAGAGAAGATTAGGGAGAGAAGTTATGAATACAATATGGATAATCCCTCTCATACTTCATAAATAGAGTGTTTATGAATTACTTGGAATTACCTCTCAGCCCTCGAATAATTAACACGCTATAAATGTGAAATTATGACTACTATACTGAGTCATAAATATTATAATCAATTTCATGTAATATAATAAATACATTACATGATAATAATTTATTCATTAACTAGACTTGTCATTCCTATAGATATTTAACGAACCTTGAATAATTTAACTTAATATTCATTCAAATTTTATTTTTCCAAATGTTTATATAAAACATGTAAATATATTTAATAAATAAATACAATTCCCATTAATCCTAACTTGAATAATATGAATTTATTTGTTACTTTGCTGATAGTACCTCCTTGAAAAAATCCTTAACCCCAATGGTGGGGTCCACCATGTCTAATATACATATTCATCTAAATAGGGTAGATTCTTGAATATGTTGTTGTGTGTGGCACTTTAGGCCCATATTTTGATCGTAGTGAATATTATTCATAGACTAAGAGAGGGATCTAACTACCCATGATGGCCCAAATAGAGATAAATAAAGTCATAGTAATGACAAACAACATCCAAAAATGCATTATGTAGTATAATATCTTTTTCATTAATATCTCATAAAACATGACACACACCCATGTCATCGCCCTTTTCTTTCTTTATTATTTATTGATATAAATAGATGGATTTACCCACAAATATCATGGACATGGTCTTATGATGATACTACTATATTTGTCAACTTGGTCGAAGATATATTACATCATTATCCTATAATCCACAAATATTTTCCTGACCATTCATATAATTTCATACCACCAATGACACTCCCAACACAAAATACCTCACCCCAGTTTCATTATATTGATTTTTACCTTTCATTAAAGAACACGATCAGATGGAAAACATTGTAAATGATCTCAATTCAAGACACTATTACACATGTCAATAGATAGAAATAAGCAATGACACCTAAAATATGTGGTGTTCCAATTAACAGGTCTTTCCTCGTGATCTCACTACTAGAAATCACCAAGTGAGAACTTCATGAGACGAATTCTAAATGTTAATGTGCCCTCAGCACGTAATAGTCAAAAATCTACTAAGTCCATTCATTAATATTTGTCTAGACCCTAAGACATTTTTTTAATATTAATGTCATAGAATCTCGAGGTTCTCATTATAGCTTGGGATTTTCTATAAGCTTTTGATATAATAATTAATCTATTGAAATTACCATTAAATAGTGGATGCAGAAATGTCTAAACTATAATGGTAAGTATTCATCATGTATATCTAACTTGTATATATGATTTTGGTAATCAATAATACTGAATAATTGGGTACAGGGAACCCAATATTTCAAAAAATAAAACATAATAAAAGGTGAAATCTGATTCGTAGTAAGGGAAAGCATTCAATTGAAGTTATCATAGAATAATGTAATCATTATTCATATGGTATAGATAAAAAATAATCAAATATTTCATATAACTAATATCATATAAGTGGAATATATACCTAGATGAAATAAAAATATAAATAATCACATCGATATCAATAATTAGTTTTATAAGGATAGAATTCATACGTCGGGCATTATAATCTTATCATAAATCCTTCGTTCTGTGATAATATATATAAATATGTATGGAATTCCCCGAATACTCAAGTTAGTCTGTATCATAAAAGCCACAAATACCTATATGGGAAATTAAATGTCATGCCTATCACATACTAAGTCTAATTCGTTAATCATATAAAATAAATTAATATAAATTCAATGTATATTCAACCTAAACATTTATATTGAGAAAACTAGCATAAAAAATTAATAATATCTTCCCCAGTCAATGACTAGATAAATATGGTCAGAATCCACCCAAAGTAATATGGTGTATGGTATAATTATATTAAATCCTCCATAAATCAAAATATTCATCAATGGTTTTCAAAAATGATTAAAATACTTTTAAAAGATCACTGGATGAGTTCTTGAGTAAAATAGCCTTTTTATTTGAAATCACTTATATTAAAATAAAAAAAAATTAAATATTAAGAATAAATTATTTTATAAGAACAACGGAAAATATTAAATTACTCTTCATAAAAAATAATAGAAATTATGGTGGTAAAATTAAATCAAGTGTTACATTTTAAAATAATGATTTTGTTCACACCATAGCTAAAACTTATGTCATTTAGAAAATAATAAGTGTATTACATTTTAATTTTTTTATAAAAAGTTAAAAATTTGAAACAAAAAATTCAATCAATCCTTAGAGAATATTAAAAAAATACTTCAAAACACTATAGAAAATATGGACATGTGATAGAAATATTTTTAAGAAAATATAAAAACAATGTCGGTTTTCCTTTAAAAGGTACTTTTTCTATTTTTGAGTTCCAAAGAAGGTAAAAATGTAAATGATAATTGAAGAAATATGAGGATAATAAAATATACTGTGTTTAAGGTAGATATTTCATTTAATTCATCCAATAGAAACATAAATATAATAAATCCTGAATAAAGATGAGGTTATAAAATAAACCATTAATTTTCTCCTAACTTCTGTATCATAAACCAAATGAAATAAATAACATCAATAGAAAATTTAAATAACATAATTACAAATATATTCATGATATATGATATCAATATGATAATTTTGTACACCATATTAAAGATAAAAGTGGTTAATGGGGCATATGTCTCACAGAAATAGAAGTGAGATAAGAAACCCTTACCACTTTGGTAACTTTTTTTATCATAACCTTTTTTATCATAACCTAATAAAATAAATAACATCAAATGAAAATTAAAATACCATGAATATAAATATATTAATCATATAAAATGTCTATTGGAGTATTATTTACATCATATAAAATAAATTAGTGGTGAAAATGGAATAATAATTTTAAAAACAAAAGTGAGATGACAATCCCTTAACTCACGTACGACATTCCTTGTATATGATTCTAAAATCCTTTATAATTAATTTTAAATTAATATAATTTTATCCATACATATAATATTCACACATTCCTATCGTAGGGCATGGAAAAACAATTATTTCCTATGTTAAAATGTAGTAATGTGATTGACCTAGGATGTCTTCGAAAGAGGAGTGCACAAAAAACAGTTTGTCATTTTAAACGAGGGTAAAAATGTTGTGATGTTGAAAGGAAATTTGAAGATCAAATGATTAGAAATCTATGATATTAAAAGGGTTATTAGGTCGGGGTCGGTTTCCCAATTGTAATACTAACCTTGTTCAATTTAATTTAAACCTCTTATTCTTAGTTGTTTAAAGTAAGTTTCCACAATCGTTTCCTCTCACTTGGTGAAATTATGATTATGAGAGAAAACCATACCAAGATATCAATTTGGTAGACTCTCCTTCCATGTGAAAAATAGTTGTATTTAATATCCTTAATTGACATGGTAAATACCCAATCAGGTCTTGTTTATCCCAAACAATCAAGAACGTTCACTACACCTTTTACACATACTAATGATCATCGAGTACTTCACCATTAATCCCTGGTTTTTTCCATCGTATATAAACCAGAAATTAGTGGAGGGAGATAATGAATATTTTACCAAGAAAAAAATCAATGGGGGAATTAAAATTCAAGAACTATCACAGTTGATAATAAAATCTGCTATATGAAATTGAAAACAACTTTGAAGAAGAAATAAATTTCATTAAATTTCATTCAAGAACTCAAGTATTAAAACATAGAAAACCAACCCTTCCCCAATCACTCCAAATGTTTACCCCACCATGTTAAGGGTAATCGAGATGAATGGGGAATAATAATTAATTACAAATCTATGAAAAATAAAATAAATAAAAGAGAAAGCTGAAAAGTTCTCCTTCTTGGTGTCCTAGAAGGAATGGGATGAAGAATGGGTTATCCTTTTTCTCCCTTTGTTGTTTTTGCAAAAGTGTTTCTATATTTTCCTTCCTGAACCTTGTTCTTTCTCCATTTTTGTCATTGAATTCATCTTTTTGTTGGATATGACGAGCTTTAGGAGGTTCCCTGTTATCATCCTCCTCACATTGTTCTGGTGATGTGATCTCTTTCCTACTTCGGGTGGTGATTGCACTAACATTCTCCTTTGGATTGGGAATTGATTGTGCGGGAAGCTTACCATGGTTCTTGGTGAGAGCATACATAATGCTTGTAAATTGATCAGCTAGCTTGTCCATTTTATCAATTATTCCCACAACTCTTGTCTTTAGCTATTGATTTTCAGTTGTCAGTGCACTTGTGGATGGTTACTCATAATTCTTCCGCTGGAAAGGTGGTGGTCAGAAATTTTGTTGTTGTTGGAAGGGCTGATTATAAGGCTTTTGGAATGCTATCGAGTTCTGATATTTCTGTTGAAAAGGTGGTCTGGCATGGTTCTGTTGAAACCCATACCATGGTTGGGTTTGCGGTTGGTATTTCCTTTGTTGATAGGCTGCAACACAACATTATGTCCCCTACACTTCTAGACATTGATCAGTGTAATGAGAATTATAAGAGAATAAACCACATACCTGATTTGGTCCTTGTTGTTCCTTCACATGGTTCACAGCTATTTGTCTCACTAACCTGGTGAGTTCACCCATTTCATTTCTAATTAAATCTTTTGAATCAGATGTTCTTACCTCATGGATTCCTCTGGTGATCGTATCTCGAGTGCCAATCTGCTGTGAATTTTGTGCAATCTTTTCAATCAATCATGTAGCATCCATTGGTGACTTGTCAATCAAGGATCCTCTATATGATGCATCTAGCAGGTTTTGATTATTTTCAAGAAATCCTTGATAGAAGAAAACAATGAAATGGTGTTCTTCCATAGTCTAATGTGGACAGCTAGAGCAGAGCTTCTTGAATCTCTCCCAGTACTCGTAAAGTGATTCACTAGTTGATTGGAGAATGGCATAAATCTCTTTTCGGATAGTTGTTCTCCTAGATGTGGGGAAAAACCTTTACATGAAGCATCTTTGAAGATCATCCAAGTCTTGGACATCTCCTGGATGTAGACTATACAACCATTCCATTACTGCTCCCTCGAGTGAGAAGGGGAATTCCCTCCACATTACCTGGTCTTCTGCAACACCTCAAGGTCTGTAGCTGGAGCACACAATTGTAAATTCCTAGATATGCCTGTTAGGGTCTTCAACTGTAAGACCATGGAATTTATGAAGATTTTGAATCATGTTAATTCGCACTTCAAAATCATTTTCTAAGGCCGGAATAGCTCGTTGATTTCATTGGTTAGTGAATTTTGGGGCACAAATATTGTGCAATGTTTGGTTGGGATTGCTAGCCTTTAGAGGTTCAGAGTGATGACTTGATGTTTCACCTGAATCTGTAAGGTGAATATCTTAAAAATCTATTTGAAAATTTTTCTTTCTCAACTGGGTTATTGTTCACTCAATTTATGGATCAAATTCAATTAAATGGTTGTTTAAAATATGGGTCATTCAAAAGAAAGAGGAGAAAAAAATTAAAGGGTTTTGAGGCACTGCCTCCCCGACAACTGTGCCAATTTGATAAAGTGTTTTCATGTTCTCCCTCAAAAATATTTATAACTAAGTGTAGCACAAGGGTTGACTTAGGTTGTTCTCTTGAGGAGCCTTTTTTTATCAATCACTCACTACATCTAATTCAATATGTATATATGTATGAAATAAAATGACCAGCAATGAGATTTTGGAATTGAAAATGCAAAAGTAAAATTAAACATGCAAATTAAATGCAAACATAATGAATGAAAACAGAGTTATGTCAGAAAAAAAAAATACATTCCCGAGAGAATCACCCAGGTTGAACCTTCATCATCTCATTATTGGTTTCATATTTAATTAATAAACACACTAAATTGTATATGTGAATAACCGCTTTTATATTTGGTTGTGAATATACAGTGCTCTCAACGATCGCCGAGAGACCGCACATCCACCTCCTTGATCGAGGGAAAATATAATAAAAGGGAAATTTAAGCCTTGGTTGGCTAGTGGAGACACAAAGACACCTTTCCCACTAATATAAAACATGACCTAACTCTAATAAAATAAGAGACAATAAACATTAATATGAAATTACTTGGGTTCAACATTGGATTGATCCCCAGGAAGTTCCATGGGTTAGCTACTCATGATCACAAGTAGAAGAGATCACGGTGGAGATGAATGGGGTGGAAGAACAAAAGATAAAAAATTGAGAATGAGAGGAATAACAGAAAAATATATTAAAAATTAATAATACTATTACAATATAAATAAACTACAAAACAGTGATAAATGGCCACACAGAAGTTCTAATGCTTCGAGAAGGGGTGAGGATACATATTTATAGGGAGAGGAGATGAAAAATTTACACTCAAAACATTTAATCTGATGTTTTCAATGTGGATGTGCCATAAATTACCGAATTTGTAACAGGAGTCTTCATATATGTTGTTCCATAATGTCTCCTACGTTCACCCTCCAAATATGAGCTTTATTGTCCATCATATGTAGGAGTTATGAATGATTTAATCCGAGACATTTAGTATGTCCATTTGACTGGCCAAATTCAAATTCTTCGACTTCCCTGGCCATTATGACTTTGAAACCTAGCGATTTACTCATTATATCTTTGATAAATGTTTTTCCAAATATAACTACTCATCCCTCCACAAAATATGATCCATTTTTTATTAATGTTCACTATGTTATTAATTAATTACCCAATTGAACTGTTTCTGCCTCGTGAGATGTTTCATCTTCCACATGTTTGATCCGTTTCATTAATGCCATAATTATCGTATTTTTACTTCAAAGTCATCCTTGAAAGGCCTTACCAAATACACGTTCATTTCCAGCTATAATCAATGCATTTGGAGGTGTGTGTGCCGAGTTATGCTTCTGTTACGTTAGTGGGTCCCATTCTGTCCGCCCGGAAAAATCATAAATTTCATTGATTTGTTAAGACATTTAGATAGTTGAATCAACTCCTGGTCCAGCAAACAAAGATAAAGTAAATAAAATCATAATTCTAAAAAAAATTAATCTTGGAATTGGGACATATATTTTATGGTAAATGACAAAAATACCCCTATGATAAAAATCTATTAAAATTGCAGAATTAGGACATTTTTGCATTTAGGCTCAAAATAACACTAAAACCTGAAAACGTGACAATTAACCATACAATAACACAATGGTGGGATTATAAAAAATTATTTACAGTATAAAATATATAAAAATTTGATCGTCATCAAATATATTATACTATAAAATAATATCATATTATCAATTTTTTATTAATGATTCTTCATTAAAATTACTATTCTGGTTTATAAATTTTTTTAATAGTGACATAAATATAATATATATTCATTCTATATGTATTTTTAACCATCTATGAATGTATGGAAAGAAAAATTAATTGCATAACTTTGTGGAGGTGGCAGTCCACATATACACATGGGTGACATTATCATTTATTATTATGTGGGTAAGAAGGTAAATCATATATCATATTTAAATAATAATAATTTTGTAAAAAATGTAATATAAATTCATCATTTTTATAGTTATAAAAATCTATGCAAGCAGTGATGAAAAATTAATTACACCATAATATGGAAACGGTAGGTCATATGTATGAACAATAAATTTTTTAATTTTCTGTAGGATGGAAAAGAGGTGTAAAATGGTTCCCATTATCATAATAGCATCCCAATATATTTATAATATTTTATTCATTATTTTTTTATTGGTAAATTATATTTTCTTAAAGTAGAATAAGGAATAAACATTAAAAAGAGTCATTAAAGACAATTACCTCTTCTTTGAGAGACCTCCTTTGGCTTACACCTTAAGACTTTCTAGGATGGTCTTGATATAATAAAAGAAGATCAATAATTAAGGAATGAAATATATAAAGTTATTATGGGTGGTATTATCTGAATAATAGTTATCAATATTTGTGAATAAAGGATGAGGATGGTACCCTTTTATAAGTGAGGGAAAATATGCACTTTGAATTACATAAAATATTTAAACATAATATATGTCATAATAATTTATAGTAGAGGAAAATGCTAATAATTTAAAATTTAGGACACTTTAAGGTCAAAATAACCTCAATAAATAAAATTTATACATGTTTATGTTTCATTTTAATCATTATATTTTTATTTAATCCCCTTGTTTAATAATTTTTGTATTAATAATGGTAACACAATTTTTAGCCTTTAAGGGACATAAATTTACTAATAAGTTGAAAAGTGGCTAAAAATTTTCCATGTTTGAAATTTTAAAAAAATTTCAAATTCCACCTATCCTGTTGATTTTTTTTATTTTTAAATCATATAATAAAATATTTGTTATCATTAAAGTCATTTTTTTGGAATATTTATTATATTTGACTTCAAAGAAATTAATAAAACAATGTAATTAAAATATAAATAAATTTACCATCCAATAAACTTTATAAATACCTATTGAATTCATTTTATACATAAAAAATCATCTCAAAAAAATTAATTTTATTATTTTTAAAATCATTTATCTTATTTTTATACTACTTTCACAAGCACCGTATCTGTGTAGAATATGATTTTATGGAAATTATATAATAAATAAAAACTAAAAATAATAACAAATGTTATAAAAATAATTTATCTATTTTCAAAATATCTTTTTATATTCATTAATATCTTTTCTTTATCAATTTTACTACATATAAAATAAATTAAAAAAAGTGACATTTTGTATTTATCATTTTCCTAATATTATATAAATTTTATAATAAAATTAATGTGCCATTAATTTGGGATATTTCAGTGTCTAAGATTTTTTTCCAAGAATCACTCATAAAATAGGTTAAATGAATTTTTAGGTACATTTTTAGGCCTTATCTCATAGTTTTAACATCGTTTTACTCTTACTGTGGTGATAAACATTTACTAAAACTATTATTTGTAAGGAAACATTAAAATAATATTTTTTTCAAATTTGAACCTAAGGATTCCAAATATGGAATAAAATTTTCAATATTCAATTTCTATAAGTTTCTATTTAATTTGTAATATAAATTCATAAAACATAAAAAAACATTTTTTTGAAAAATGAGTTTTTAAGCATTATAATTAGCTTATACCAAAAAAATATAATGTTGATTATAAGGTGATTAATAATATAATGTATTCTTAAATTAGGATTATGTTACACTAACAAAAAATTAAAATATAATGCGGATCCTAAATTACATGACTTAAAAAATGATAGTTTTTCAAAAATCATCATTTAAACTATTCGTTCAAAAATAAAAAATTTTAAAAAAACCTACAACTACACCCTAAGATAATTTAAATATTATGAATGAAAACATGAAATATTTTTTACAAAATTAAATATCTAAAATTTTTATTTTTTTCTTTAAATTCATAGAACTACACTTTTATATAAAAATGATTTTTTGGCCATTATTTGATCTTAATCAATTTCATATAATTCATTAATTATATGAGTGTAGTTAATTATATTGTTTTTAATTTTTTATTGTACAATTATATTCCAATTATAATTTAATATATCTAATGGATATTAATCTAATTCACTCACACACACACACATATATATAATGGTCATGTGTTCAATGACCATTTATATAATGGAAGTATTATATTCTTATATATAGCCATGCATATTTCACTAAAATTTATTAATTTAAATATCCCTCATCATGTATATTATATTCCAAATTTTTTTCCAGCTATTATTGGTTTCTATTGGGGTCACAATCATAATGGTGAACCATGCAGATAATGATTTTATATTTTTGGTATTTTTAGGTATATGCACATTTAATTAATTCTTACTTATCTTCATGTTGTTTTTTATTACAACCTCATAATGCATTAGTTTGTATCATTTATTATACTATCTCATCTCAATTAAAGATTCATGCTTCATTTTAGTTTTATTTTTCATGTCTCACAAGCTACAAAACAAAATATCCATTTAATGTACAAATACGAGTTTAAACATCATGGTGTTACAGTAAGACTTGCAATTCATTTCCCATAATGAATATGCCATAAATATATAAAACATAGAAAATGATCCCACTTCAACTAACTTTAAAATATAAATATGGCTTGATTTCATTACTAATGAATCCAAACATTCTTATGGACTCATAAAAATGAACATTTAATGATTGGGATTCCTTATTCAATCCATAAGTGGATATTTTTATACTTCATGATTTATTTTCAGAGTTTGATATTGTGTCATACTGAATTCTTCAACCAACATCCCATTTAGAGAAGTAGTTTTTTCATTCATTTTCTGAATCTTATAATCATGGAAGGATATTATATTAATAAATATTCTGATAGAATCAAATATCATGACCAGTGAGAAGGATTTTCCATAGTCATTGCCTTGTAATTACCCAAACCCCATCGAAAAAAATTATTCTTTATAGGTGTTAATTTTACCATACATGAAATTTTTTTATTGAACATCCTATTACAACCAATAGATTTTACATCAATTGGGGGGTCTACCAAAATCTAAACATGATTTTCATACATTGATTTTATCTCATAAGGAATGACTTATGTCCAATTATAACAATACATGTCATATATTGCCTCCTTATATGTTAAATGTTCATCAATATCAATTAGTTATGTGACACCTAACTCAGTATAAATAAAACCATAAATTTCTTATTATCTAACTCTTATAGTAGAACTATGTAGTAATTTTGTCTTTAAATCATCATCATCTCTAACAATATATTATAGATATTTTTCCCCTACAAACACTTGTGCAACTAGAGCATCAACTTCATCAAATTCAATATTTCTTCGACTATATCCATTAAAAACATTTTTCCTTTCTAGAAATATGGCATGTCTCACTAATATAACATTTTTCCTGAAAGGTTATATAGGTAATATTCATTTTTCCTTATGATATCTTATAAAGATTCCCATAAATATTTGGGATTCAATATTTCATTTTTTATTTTCTTGAAAAATTCCATGCATTCTCCAATATGTATGTGAGGTAGAGTTATTTTATTTCCATACCATAATTCATATAGAATCTCATCTGATGCCTTAGTTGGTACTTAGTTAATGGTATATTCCACCTTCTTCAGTAAATATACCCGAAATGATAATGGAAGAATGGAATGGCTCATCATCGATATAACCATGTAAATCAATGTATAATTAATCCTTTAACTAACACCATTCCACTAATGTATATAAGGAGGAGTGAGTTGGAAGAATATCCCACACTATTTCAAGTTATTTTTGAAACATTGTATTAAATTTTGTTTACCATGTTCTGAATAGAGTTTCTTTATCTTATTTCCATTCTATTTTATAATAAATTACAGAATTCCACTAAAATACAAATTACTTATATCTCAATAAAAATATATATTCATACCTACTATAGTAATTACTTAATTAATGAAGTATGAAAACCCAAACCCTTCCTCTTTTATAAATGGACCATATACATTAGTATGAATAAATTACAGTAGTTATTTGTCCCTTAATCCATTCTTAATGAAAGGTAATATGGTTATTTTACCTTTTAAGGAATCATGACAAACATCTAAGGGCTTTAAATCAATAGAGTCGAAAACCTTACTTATTTCAATTTATATAAATAGTTTTTATTTACATGAAAAATCCTAAGGTTCAACAGGTGGGTTGGATATGAGTCATTCCCTTTTGGATTTTTCATAGATTTATAATATTTGTTTTAAATTTCAATTATATGTAATCCATCATTAAGATACCCCATGTAATAACATATATTATTCATATAAGATAAAACATTTGTCTCTAAACTCAAAATAAACCACATTGAGTCAAAAATTGGTATTGAGATTATGTTTCCAGAAATTGAAGGCATATAATATCATTTTTTTATTTCATGAATTAAACCACTTGGTAATGTCAGATGAGAAACACCCAATAGTGAGGTTGCTACTCTGGAACCATTTGCGACCCGTAGATCCACCACACCTTTAACATTATTCAGAAATATACTTTTTTTACAAATACAATTGTGTGAGTCACATATTATATCCAATACCCAATGTGTATATAATGATAGATTTATTCTAATTAAAGATATACTAGAGTAGAAGATCAGCTTACTTCGTCTTTCCAACATTGAAATTCATCAACCAATTGACCTTGTTTCCATAATAAAATTATATAGCCTTCTTCTCATTTATGCCGCTATATATTTTTTTTCTTGGATAGATTTTGTGATAGTGTATTTGTCTTACACTTGGAATTTAACCCCATAGACTTTCCCTTCCTCATTTTTCACTATAAGGTCCAAATAATTAAATTTATTCATATCTTTGTAATTTTATAGAACTAAATCCAATAGATCTAAAAGTAACATTTTCATTACATTCATGTTATGATTAAAAATAAAAGTCAACAATATTTATGATAAAGATAGAAAAATGAAATTATTCACTAGGTATTTCTTCATCTTGAACCTATTTAATTTCGGTCTCTCAATGTACCAAATCGTATTGAGTACAAAAGTGCCTTCCTGACACCCTAATTCTAGCCTCCACCTATATAGTACACAAGATATATCATATCATTTTTATCCGGCTCTCACCTAATAAATATCTTATATAAAAGATGTTATTTTATAGGCATCTTCATTCTCATTCATTTTTTTCCTCACTATATAAACATCATAGAATTATTCTTTGTCCATCTAGCACATTTTCTAAATTATTCTTATACATTTACTTATATACCTTGGTTTCTCTCATGGGGGGATTTGTAGAATATTTGGATTCCAATACATAGAGAATCTAATATTATCATAGTACTATGTCGTAGCTCTTGTACCACTCCAGGAAGTTATGTCTAGTCTGAATATTTTATTTTTCTAGTATTTATTAAAATTATAATAAACTAATGGGTGTGTTTTCCATTTTATCTAAAACCTATAAATTTCATTAGGTTAGTAATTATATTGATTATTAATAAACATTATTGACCAATTTAATCATTAAATCCTTCCACTATTTTTTCAAATACTAGTATCCCTGAACTACTAGATTTTAATCCTTGGTTGGTTGTGCATTATGGTGGCCCATATCCTTGAAACTACTCCTCATAGTCTAAGCTATGTAAATACCACTACTCAAAGAGTTTCAATGTAGAATTTTGACTAAAAAACTATATTAACCTTTGGACCCTTGATCTGTTGAGTGAATCCAAAACTTCTGGAAATTTTTAATTTGATTTAATCAATACTTTTTCTATAAATTTACAAAAATCTAGATATGGATATTACTTTGTTTCCAAATTTAGTTAACCTGACCCATCACTTTTATAAAAACACCTCGGTAGTACGAGTCTCTCTCAACAATGGATAAAGAGAACTTCATGCATATAGTTTTGTTCAAAATAAAGTGATGGAAGGATTTATGACCTAACATATCTTTGAGGGTTTAGAATTATTCTTGGTGAATGTAATCATTTTCCATTTAAAATTATTATTCAATATGGTCACAATCAGATATTAACCATTCATAATAGAAAATAATTCACCATGTATTTTCCAATTTTATATATGCAATCTCATTTATTATTTATCTTATCATATAAACATAACATATTCACATAACAATAATCCAATCCAAAATAAATAAATAAAACAAATTCTTATGAACATCAATTTTTGGTTAATTCGTTGGGCAGATAATGGATCACCCAAAACCCTAAGGGTAACTATCTAAGACATAACCAACATGAGTTATAGCACCAACCCTTTTCCAATGTATTAATGTCTCTTATAGAACTATGTTAAGTATCTTAGTGATCCATTCATTCTTGAATCTATTTAATTATACATTAATACTTTGGAATGTGATATACACAAGAAGAATAAAAATTAAAGACACATAGACCCTCATACATATAATATGGGAGAGTGATGATGTTAAAACCATCACTTTATAATTAATTATTACAAAAAATACATTTCAATAAGTAAATAAATGAATGAATGAAAAAAATACATTAGCCAGTAAAGGATCATGATTTGTAGACATGAAATAAAAATGGGAAATTAAATTAAATTTACAACAAATCATACTCAGGGTAATTTAATATGAATAAAAAATAGATTAATTTTATTTTTAAATAATAAATTTTAAGTCAAATGATCCAAAAAATATTAATACTTTCTAAAAATATATTTTTCATCAAATTTTTTTTCTGATTCTCTAGGTCTATGGAGGTTCAAAAAACACCTTAAAGGGGTTTCAAGCCAATTTTTTATTTGAATGGGACTAGTAGGGATGGATGAAAAAATGAATTGTAAATTGTGTGTGGGATTGGGTGGGGTAGTATACCATAATATGTATTACTGGTGTAAATAAAAAAATGAAACAAAATCACCACCCACATTAATGTGGGTAACCCCTATCTACACAGCTGTCTGACTATTTGGTCGGGTGAATATATATTTTTCTAAAAATTATTATTTCTCTTAAACATTATACATTTTTTCCAAATCATATTCTTATAGTATTTTTTTAATATGATAAAACATTTGAGTGGAATCCAGGAAACTATCCTAGTATTCTTTTGGCTACAGGTTTTTGGTTATAACACCATTAATAATAACCTTCCACCAACGCACAAATATAAAAAAAAATAAGTGATGTGTTTTTGGGTGTGTTTCCCATTTTTTAAATCGGAAATATAATTTTTTTATCATATTTTATAATTTATATGGGCAAAAAATAGTCATCATAGCTCAAATTACAGCATAGTTCATTGGAATGTGCTCGTTACAAAACCATCTACCTGAATTTCATAAAACCTTAATTTAAAATTGGATAAAATGATCGCGTGGTCTCTCTAATACCATATATTAGTATCAGTTACACATGAGTAGTGGATAAACATGTAATTTAAAATAAAATTGGGTTGATGTTATAATGCTGACATTGATAATATGTTTCCTAGTAAACAACCTAAGGATCCCACATGAAAGGATTTATGAATAAAAAATAAATTAAACTATTAACTCATAAAATTATAATACATGGAAATGATTTTCTCATCATTGGAATTCATTACTTGAAATAACCAACAAAAGATCCTTCTTGATCATCTACATGTGATTCAAGAGTATGTTGGAAAATCGAATGAAAAATTCTAGGTGTTATCATATATTATGGATGATTCATTAAACCTCCCTATGATCACCACTACATCATTCCATTACTATGAGAATGAGAATTAGGATTGGTTTCTTATAATGGTTTCCATCTCTAACTAGGATATAGGAATGATGAGAAAGAAGATTGAGGTACCTGAAACCCACACTCCCAATTCAAGTGATAAAAAACTATCTTTACAAAATAGAATTGATACAATGTGAGATGGACCAAGATAAAAATACATATATTTCACATCATTCTCATAACATATACATTAATTCTCACAATAATATCACAATAACAAGAATAGAAGGTTTAATTTCACTGAGGATCATCAATAATAAAATCTTATTTTGTGGTACTTGTGAACATTTAAACATGATTGACCCACACTATACTCCCTTATATATTTCCCAAAATTTATACTCATATTCATTAACTGAGGAATGGAGACATGAGAAATGGGTGATATAAAACACAAAGTTAATGAAAAACTCATCAAAATATCATCATGGTTATGATCATAGGAATAAGATAAATAATGGTCAAGGTAGAAATACCATATTTTAAATAAAATGGCATAGTAATATTTATGCATAATCCATGATATGAAGATATGTAATCTGAAATGAGAAAAAATTTATTGTGGCTTAATATAGTGGAAACATGAAAAAATAAACATGATCCACAAAACATAATCATAGGCATTAATATATGGAAGATTTTGGAAATGTAACATATCAATAAATAGTATCCCAAAATAATAAAAGGGAGTTATTACATGGTGGATCATTCTTTGGAAACTGACTTCCCATTGTTGATTTAGGTTTCACATACCAAAAATTCATTTGTGACATAGGTTTTTAAAACCTATTGTCAATTGGTGACATATGCATTATAAACCTATGGTCCATTAGTATCTCATGAGATATAGATCCTTAAATAATGAATTTATGGGAGATATAAAATTCCACCCATAAATATCCATACATATGTCTACCATATGAAATTAATCATTCTACATATCATAAAGAATAAATATAAAGAAAATGGGTTTATATCATCTCCAAAATTTTCCTCCTAAACTAATATTAGGGACTAAATTGGTCAATACCAACATTATGTCATCCAAAATATAGTATTTCATATATAAATTTATAGGTTGATTCATAAGACATAACTCCATAGGATTTAAATATTATAAATTGTAAAATGGTAATGAATCCATGAGAAATATATTTGAGAAAAAACTTTTAAAAATTATTTTAAAGAGATAATATTACAAATCACATTAAAAATTTATTTTCTATAATGTAAAATGAGAAATATATTAAAACATCACATTAAATTAGATTCAAAAAAATTAGCATTTAATTACACTTAAGGTTTTTTGTTGATTCCATCCAAGTGAGAATCAAAAAATCCATAAGGGAAGAAATACCTAAAATATGGGTATTATTGTCTCTAGAAAATAAAGGAAGGTAATACAGATGAGACATGAAGATCATGTGGTATTCCAAAAGGCATGTGGTCGCATGACCATTATAAGGCCATGAAAATGATTCATGTACAATGTATGACCCACTTCAGATCTCACAAATATTCTTTTTACATGATTCCTTGTTCTCATGAAGTCACCAAAGACACTCAGTGATTGTCCAGTGGTTTCCCAATAAGCTACCCATGTCACTCGACTTTTCAAATGAATAGAGCCTAGTAAACATACAAAATTCCTTATAATATAGGGGATTAAATTATAAAAAAATTAATGGGTCAATTATGGTGGTAAATCTTCATGAAATTCACCCATGTGGTTAGCAAGACACCATAGAAGCCATGGTGACATGTTTTCATTATTACGTAAGATATCGCTTGCATATCACCCTATACCTTCCCTAAATTCCATAAATCGGAATATCCTTATAATTATTTCATATAATATTAATCATATAAAATCGCATAAATAACACAAAATAATCTTTATAAATGAAGAATAAATTAAATAATGGGTTTTTTAGAAGTTAAGGAACTTATACGAATGGAATTGTGACTTGACCTTTGGAATATTAATGTGACCCTTATGAATAGTAAAATGGCTAATAGAATAGTAACCTCACCTATGATAATATAAAAATTTTGGGTATAATATAAATAAAAATATGATATATCTATATCAGGGAATAATTTATTAAATTTTTTAAGAATTAACAATTAAGTGTTGGTATTTTTGTAAAACATAAATATTTTTTTTATAATTTTATAATTAATATAATGATATAAATAAAAAAAATATTTACATAATAAAGATTATTAAATTAATATTTTTTGTCTTATGTTTATAATATATTTTTATGACACCTTAATTAATTTTTTAGTCTGATAAAATCATTTATAATTTTAAAATTGTTATTTTTTGATTAAATGATGATTTTAATTAAAAAATAAATTTATCATATTTATAAAATTACTTTCATAAAATAGATTCCATTTTTAAATTCTAAACATCAAGAAATTGGTATTGGTAATTTTTGAGATTTTTCTAAAATAGTTGAATTTTGTGAATAGTGAAATATGGGTGTTTACGGTATTTAACAAATACATGGATTATTGAGTCATAGAATTTTTATGACTGATTTAATCAATAATACCGAAATTACCTTAATAATTTTAATATATTTAGTGATAATTCTTCAACTATTAGTATTATTTGTCCAAAATCATAAACTAATGACAAAAATATTGAGAAAACACTCCTCTCATCCACTATAAATACCTACTCTCTCCCCACATCCTTAAAACATTTAATATTGTCCAAATTATAATAAATACTCTTTCCAATAATCCTCCAAAAATCTAGGATCCCTTGGTCCCAACAAAATACCAAACCCTTTTCCCTATGGAGTTTCTCAAAGAAGATAAATTCAAGAGGTAAAATGCTCTTTCATTTTATTTTTATTTATTTTTAAATTTCTATTCTATTCTTATTATCTCTTCACCTCCCTTAATCCATGTGAATTGATAACTCCAATATCATATATATAATGGAATTTTATTTTTTTAATATAATATCATTTATCAAATCCCTTCTGTTATCTCTTTTATTCTAAAAATGAAAACGTTGTTCATGAGGTGTTAATTTATCGCCTTTAAGGATGAATAATTTTTATTTTCCATTATCACCATTAGTTCTGGTCTTAAAAACATTATAATGGATGAAAAATATTTTAAAATTAATTTTATAACCATTTTATGTCTTGAAACTGACATATTGACATAATATTTAATAATAAAACAAAACAAGTTCATTGTGAGCGAAAACCCCCCAAAATAATCCAAATGATTATGGAAACCAAATTATCTAATGATTCATCCTAACCCAAAATAAGGAAATGTATTATATAATAATTTAATATTATTTAATTTCATTAATAAAATAAAATTTCAATTTTTGATATCTATTCTAATTTTACATGATTTGTTGTACATGTATACGAGTAAACTGATCATGAAAACCAGGGAAACCAATATCCCCAAATGAAGAAATTGAATCTCATAACCCATTAAAAAGTCCATAAAACGTAATATAATTACAATAAAAAAATTAATTTATAAAATTCTGTGAATTAATTAATTAATATGTTTAATTTGGTTTTCCAAGAAATTTAGTTCAAGTGTATGACACTTTCAGACACAAGGTAAGAGATTCTACCCAAACCTCCATTTTTCCATTCAGGTTACTCTTTATCTCTATTTACTGCAATGTAATACATATTTATTTTTTTGAACTTATTATAAATTATATTTATGTGTTCAAAAAATGTTTATATTGATCATATCATCCTTCATTTATGGGGAAATACATGTTTCAAATAGGATCCTTTCTTAATTCTTTTCGATAAGCAAGCCCAATTAAACAGAACTTCCCATTTTCTTACCCATTTTTAAGTGAAATATATAATATTTTTAATCCAAAATTATTTTAATAAAATCACAAATTTTATAATGAAAAAAATCTTTGTTCGTTTTTGATTTTATGAATTAAACATTCTTTTTCTACTTTAAATTCCCTTTAATATTTTCCATAACCCACACTAAAATGATTCATTTCTAATATCTATTAAACACTATTTTTACTTATTTTCACTTCAGTTAGACATCCATTATCATAATATTATTATAATTTCTATTATTAATTTCCATGAATGATTTAAATCCATTTGTTCATGGACACAATTACGATATTCACTTTTTGATGCCTTGTGACATGATTTTGATACCCAATTATTTACATGGGTAACTCTTATACTTTATTATTCATGTCGAACACATATTAAAGATCATGTTAAAATGGGTTTGTCCAAATAGATCTCCAATTCATTGGTTAATGTTTAATCTCATGAGACTTCATGTTGGGACCAGGAGTGAACCTGATTCCTTTATGGGACTTTTTCCACCGTGTGTGATGGTCTTGGTAGTTAGTATTGACTCATGATTATGTTATGTTGTGAATTGTTGCCACATTCCTATGATTCCATGAATATATTTTCCCAAGATATACATGGGATACTTCATTATTTTTATTCACATCCTGTGTGTTTTATGTTTTCAGTTTATGTCTTTTAACCCATGTGTTATGTTTATTCCTATTCATTTTATCTTACTAAGATTTTTAGCTCATCCCTTATATTTAAGTATTCCCTGGCTTATCCTATAAAGATAAAAGGTCTCAAAGGAAGTTAAAATCCCATAATGAAGATTAAAAAAAATTATTTTGGTTTCATGTTCATTAATTAGGTACCTAATATTCCAATGACACTAGAATTTATGATCCACAGTTTTATTTTATGGTTAATCATGCTTAAAATCATGTAATATAATGAGTAATAGGCTCGGGTCACTATAGTTGGTATAAAAGAAAAGACTAGTTATTTTTTGGAGATTTGGAATAGATCACTTAAATAAGAACCATAGGGATAATTCTATCTCCATGGATCACTTAGATTAAAACTTAAGGTATCACAAGTTAGAATATACATTTAATTTAAAAGATTATCCTATTATGTTCAATGTTTTATTTTTATATGCTTATTATATAAGTATTCAAGCTCCCCTAATTTTAATTTCTTTTTCTTAGTTAATAGAAGGAAATAGAGCAACTCATTGTAACAATAAATGTTATAGGAAATGGGATGATTGACCAAGTGATATGAAAAATATTATGCAAATGGGTTCTCAAAAAATGATTACAGTACCTGCCCAACACCTTCAATCTACAAAATATAACATGAATCATGTGGAACTCCCACCTTACCTAAGAGAGATAAATTTTTTGTTGAATCATTCATACATCAAAGGCCTACTATATTTTGTGGATTTTTTTATCCCCTCATTGTAGAATAATGGATTAATTCCTTTTATAATATATTTTCTATCCTCTAGTGCTCAGAAGAAGAGAATGTTATATTGGAATTCTATTGTTTTAATGGGGACACTGACCAGTGGTGGACACTAATCAATATTGTAACACCCCAAGGATTTAAAAATAAATTTAATATAGAATTTAATGCACACAACACTAAGTCTTTGGGAAAAAATATATTTTTATTATAATTATTTAAACAAGATGGTTAAAACCATTCCATCAAACATAATTTTTCCACTTCTGTGATTTGAATTTTGAAAACAGACATACACGTTTGTGATCGGCAAGAAATTTAGAGTCAAATAGGATCAATTTTTTTTATGAATATTAACTTGACCTTTTTGAATATTAATGTTAACCTTATGAATAGTAGTAATACCCTTATGAATATTTACCTCACCCATGAAAGTATAAAAAACATTAGGCACCTTTTAAATGAATGTATGATATAATGGTATAAATAAGTGAATGTATTAAATAATTAATAATTAAGTGTTGGTATATATTTAATAAAAAATAAATAATAAATAAATTGTTTTAAAAGTAAAGTAATATTCAAAAATATATATATTTATAAATTGATATTTTTATATTCGATTATTTGAGGATAATTTAATTAGACCTTAGTTAATTTTTCAGGGTGTTATAATATCAGTTATAACATTAAAAAACATTATTTTTTATGTAAATAAGGATTTCAATTAAAAATTAAAATTCTCATATTTTAAAAATTATTTTCATAAAATGGAGTTCATTTTTTAATTCGACACATCAAATAATGGTCAAGGTGATTTTTTTTGGGATTTTTTTAAAAATACTTGAATTTTTGGTGAATAGTAACATACGATTATTTATGATAATTAAAAAATACAAAAAAAATCAGTCATTATTGATGCCACTGTGAGGTAATAACCACTAGTTTGAACTCACATGCACTTATTACTATATGTTTTTCAAATTAATCACCACTATCTTTGTTATCGATAAAAATAAGAAAATATAGAATAAAATATTTAGAAATCACACGTCTCCTCCACTATAAAAACAACCATCACCAACCCCCTATCCTCTTCACTCCCCTAATACATGAATCTTGTCAATGTTTTTCCCAAATACTCTTACACAGTCTCTCCCCACATCCATGAGCTCGTGGTATTACAAAAAGACCACAACTTTTCCTTAACGAGGTACTCGTGGAGGAGTACTCAATAGGTAAAATCCTTTTCCTTTCCCTTTTATTTTCTTTTCAAGTTCTTTGTTTTATTATACTATCCTCACCTCCATTGTAAAAATGTTTATGATAACTCCAGTATCATATATAAACTATAATGATATCATGTTAATGGGTGATTCATAATCAATATCCATACTCTCTCTCTCTCTTATTTTTAAAATGAAATCATCATCCTAGAGGTGCCGATTCACAACCATCATGGACCAAGAACATTCATTCTTAAATTTCTCATTAAAGTATGGTCATGAAACCTTTTTTGGTTGAACCAAATTATAAAATATTTATTATGTCTCATGTCATTTTCTAGGACTAGTATATATACATAATACTAATTCATACGACAAAATGGGTTCGTGATGATCAAAATACAGCCATAATAATCTAAAGGATTATAACTAATGTTTTGTCTAAAAAATCATCCTCATACTATATAAAAAATTAATTATATAACCATTTATTCTTATATATGTTCATTAGTATCATATAAATTCATAACTGGGGAATTATATCCTTTCTAAATGAATATCCATAATCATATACAAGTATATCGATTGGGAAAACCTTGAAAATGAACACTCCTAGGAAATAAAATTGTATCTATTAACCCATAAAATAGGCCATTAATGAACATAATAGAACTAAATTTTATATAATAAAAGTATATAAGGTTCTTAATTAATTAATTAATGGATTTAATTTTATTATTTTGGATGTTAAGTTCAAGTTCATAACACTTTCAGACCAAAGGTATGGGATTTCTACCCAAACCTATATTTTCTTTTGGGTTACTCATTTTCTCAATTTTAACCAATAATGTTTAAAAAAAATTATTATGTAACCCTCTTAATTTTTTTTTATTTTTCTATATATTTTTACCATTTATAATCCTTCTTTATTTGGCTGGGAGTTACATGTTTCAAAAGGATATTTCTTAAGTTCCTCCTGATAAACAAGCTCGATATAAGGGAACTTCCCAAATTCATACCTATTTTCAAGGGCACACTATAATTTATTTTAAGAAATAATTATTTTTATGAAATAACTAATCTTATTATGAAAAACAATTCTTAGTTCACTTATGGTTTTATTAAATGATTTTTTGAAAATAACACTTTTTTTCAAAGTAAAAGAGTGTTTCTATCAACAATTACATGATGATTTTATATGAGTATTTTCATATATTTAAACATTATTATTGATTCATATATTCAATTGGGATTAATATTTTATGATATCATTTACCATATTTTACTTAATGGTTTATGATTAGTTTGAATGTGGATGTTCTATCTTGAAACCATTCACTATATCACTCTAAATGGTTAGTGTTTGTGTTTAATAGTTGGGGAAAGTTATTTAAATTTCATATATTAGTTTCAATATGAATTTATATGTTAATTGTGTTTCACCTATTTCATTTAGGTAATGCATTACAATTAATAAGTGTCAGTTGTGGCCCTCTATATCCCCTCGGCGCATTTGTGGGTCTCATTACACAAACTAGTTTCTGTTTTTACCTGTTTAGATACAGACTTGGCATGAGGACTTGATGGAATGGTTATGACATATTGTGTTATAAATTATATAATTATGAAACTATAAATTGATATTCCATGTGATTATTCCACTATTAGAATATCCATGGGTAGTTTTATTATGGAATTATTTAATTATCTTTTATTCCTGCCATACTACGCTCAAGATTAGGTTTTAATGAAAAGTGAACATTTAGTTATTCACTATGACATAATATTTATGATTCTACTGTTATAACTACCCTTACTCAGAATATTATCTCACCACTTTCCTATGTTTTATTTTCCACGTGATGTAAATATGTGTATTATGAATGACCTCTAGGGATAATCTTGGTGTTTATGTGTGATTCAAAAGAATATGATAAGTTTAATTTCATTTAAAGTTGTAATATAGATCTTATGAATGTATATAATTATTTTAATAATACTAAACTATTCTTAACTTTGGTTTATGACTTCCTTGTTATATTACAATGTAATAAAATAAGGAATTGGCTCTAGGATACTGTGGTTGGGTCCTTACAATCAGTATCATAGCCAGCTTAGTAGAATCTTTGGAGACTAGATTTAGAAAACATAGATTAGGGGAAAAACCCCTATGATAGACAATAAATATAAGAATATAAGAACATAATATAATTTTTTAAGTTATATATTGTGTGGAAATTATTAGCAAATTCATCCTTGTTTGGATACTATAAGTGTATGTGGTTCTGAAAAAGATGTACCTATGAGTAATAATTCTGACAATGTGTTCCAGGATTGACTCAGGGAAACCTGGTACACAATAATGGACCATAATGAACACCTAGATTTACACTCCCAAGGAATGTTATTAATATAATTCACACTTCCTTTACAAACCTTTATAAAGGATTTTAATGTAATTATTCCCCAATGAAAATCATACCTATGATAATGATATTAGACATGCATAAAATTTCAATTTATGTTATGTGTTTTTCTAGATTTATATTTAAATTTATGATTTATATCCTAATTTATTGTATTCCATTATATAGAAATCGAACCTAGTGGAATGAATGAAATCTTCATGAACGTGGGTATCCCATGTAGGGATTTCCCTCCTATGTAAGATAATGATGTTGGTTATGGATCTGTGACTAGTGCTAAGAACACTATAACTATACTGGGATAGTTGACTTAGGTTATGAACAATAACCTTACCTGTATGGAGAATCCTGGTCCATAATGTGAAGGATTAATGGTATACCTCTTTATGTGAAAATATCCTCCAACATTTAATGGGACTACAAATCAATTCATAGTAGAGAAGTGGATAAGTTCGTTAGAGAAGATATTTCTCACTTTGGGAAGTAACAAAAAGGGAAAAGGTTGTTATGGTAGTGTATCATCTATCAAGAGATACTGATAAATGGTGGTTGTTTATTCAAAACAAAATAGAGGATATAGATATTGAAAATATTTAATGGATGTATTTTAAGGAAATTTTCCTAGAAATGTGTTTTCTCGCAAACAACAAATAGATATAGAGAGGTAATTCTATAGTCTAAGATAGAAATAGGATTAAAATTTTTTAAAGTATGATTCCAATATTACAAGGTTAGAAATTCATGATGTGGACTATATTTTTAATCCAAGAAGGAAAATTGATCAATTATTTTATGGTTGAAAAAAATCCTCCTAAGGGGAGTGGTCTCTTAGAATTTCTTATTATATGAATATATAGACTCAGGTGCTATCAATTCATAAAAATAATTCTCTAAGTCTTATAAATTTAAAGGAAATAAAGAGAAGAAGATGAGAAATAAAATATCTAGAAAAGTAAATAAGGAAATTTGGAAGAAGGGAATAGTTGAATTTCCAACCTTTATTTATTTTGGGAATAAATAAACTAGTACTTTCCTGAAGGGAATGGGTGTTTCTTACAAGGGTGGAGGAAAAGGACCAAAATATCTTAATATAAAGTTAATGAAATAATCCTCCAATATTCAATTCTATAACTGTAAATATATTAGAAGTTATGCACATTAATTTCCTAAGCATCAACAAAATATTCCCCAAAGAAGTCTAAGGGAGAAATTCCAAGCTTATGTGGTCAAAACAGCTGAGTTTTAAGTTCTTAATGATTTGGTGTTAGGTACTTTAATCATTTCCTCAAACATATCCAATGCATTATGTGATTCTGGATCTCCACATTCTTTCGTATCTTCCCTATTTTCCATGAAAATTATGCATTTCCAATTTTATTTAATAAATTAGTTTTCAATAAAAACTCATAATGGAAGTATCATTTGCAACAAAGATGTTTCAATCATTTCACATTATGAAACGTGAACTTTCTTTAGTTGCTAACCATATCATCATACCCATGATTTATTTTTGCAATAATTCTCAGTATGAATTGGATTTTAAATTATTATGTGAAGAACGATTTCAATAATAATAAAGTTACAATTTTTAGAATGATGTAATGTCCCTTATCTTTAAAAAGAAACCTCACCATATGATTCTTATTTGTATCCACCCCTAGTAGCTCTACTGAATTCAATTTAAGGAGGGGAAGATGATGTAATAGCTATAAGTGAGGAATTAAATTTTCAAATTAAGGATGTACCTATTTTTCAAGAATAAATGTATGAATTTTTAGAGGATTTACATGGACATCCTTCGAAGCATGAAATTATGTTTTCTATTGGTTTAATTCCTGTTACAAGTCTTATATAAAAGGATCCTTATAGAATAGACATAGTGGAATTAGTGGATCTGAAGAAACAGTTAGGGGAGTTGAGTAGTAAGGGGTTTATTCTTCTTAGTATTTCTCCATGGGGATCTCATGTTCTTTACGTTAAAAAAAGAGATGGATCTATGAGGTTATTCAATAACTATGGGGAGATCAATGCTACTATGATAATTAACAAGTATCCTCTTCATCGAATTGATGATTCATATATTCAACTTCACTGAGCCAAAAATATTTCAAAGAATTACCTTCGATATGGATATCATCAATTACATGTGAAGAAAGAAGATATTCCAAAGATAACATTTTGAACTTGGTTTTGGAATTATGAGTTTTTAGTAATTATTTTTGGACTGACTAATACAAACCATGTTTTATTGGATCTAATGAATATAGTTTTTAAGCAATATATTGCTGTATTTTTTTGTGGTATTTATTTAGGATGACTTGGTATACTACAAAATCTATGAAGATCATGAGAACCACTTGTACATTATTCAGAGAACTCTTAGAAGAAACGATTTATATGGGATATTTTGAATGTGTGAATTATAGATTCAAATAGTTTCTTCTCTTGGCCATATTGTATCAATGTATGTAATCTTAGTTGATTAGATGAAGATAAATGTAGTTCAGTAATGGTCTATACCAACGAACATAACCGATGAATGTAGTTTTATTGGTTTATCAGTTCATTATCGGGTTTTGTTCAGAGCATCAACTGATTAGATAACCCATTAACCAAGCATTCATGTAAATGTGTTATTTTCATATGAAAAATCAATGTGAAGAATGTTTTAAATAATTGAGTAATAGGTTATTGAATTCTCCTGGATTTACTCTACCATCAAGAAATGGTGTATTTATGATTTATCATGATGCATCAAAGAAATTACTTGGTTATGTCCTTATGAATAATGATAGAGTTATTTCCTATGCATCAAGTTAGTTAAAAAACTCATGAATAGAACTATCCAACTCATGATCTTGAGTTAGCTTCTATAATCTTTTATATGAAGATATAGAGACATTATCTCTATGGTGAAAAATATAATATATATACAGATCATGAGATCTTGAAATATATATTTTCAAAAAAACTCAACATGAGGCAATGGTGATGGACTGAACTTCTCAAGGATTATGATTCTTCAATACACTATAACCCAAGAAAGTCAAATAAGTGAGTTGATTCATTAAGATAGAAGTATCACAGAGTTCTAAACAAAATGAGGATTGAAAGGGATCCTCTGTGCATGGATCAAGAGAGGATGGATATGGGAATTATCAATGAAGGTGAATAATCACTATCTTTTCAATTGTATTTCAATCCATATTTATCGGAAAGAATTAAAACTTCTGAATATGATGATGAGAATCTTCAAAAGAAAATTAAAGGTGTGAATGATGGGAAGTTGGATGACTTCATGTGTGAGGATGGAATTCTTAAATTGGAAAAACGGTTTTGTGTTCCCTCTATAACTGAGCTAAAAAGGTAGTTATTAGATGATTCTCATAGATCTAATTTCACTATACACCCTAGTAGTACTATGATTTATGGAGATTTGGGGGAAAATTTATTGTGGGATAACATTAAGAGAGAAATTGTGGATTATGTATCAAGATGTTAGGTTTTTTTAATTGGTGAAGGCTGAAATACAATATCCTAAAGGATTCTTGCAACATTTTCTTATTTATAAATGGAAATCGGATTAAATCACTATATCTTGTTTCACTAGATTACCAAAAACTCCCCAAAATAATGATGCAATATGGGTTATTTTTGAATGACTTACCATATCTGCACATTTCCTCGCTATAAGGGAGGATTTTTCATTAGAGAACCTTGAATAGATATATATTAGTAATGTTGTAAGACTTGATGAAGCACCTCTATCAATTGTGTCTGATGGTCATCCAAGATTTACATCAAAATTCTGAAAAAAAAATGTCTTCATAAATCTTTGGATACTGAGTTTCATTTGAGTACTGCTTATCTCCCTCAAAAGGAAGGGTAGTTAGAAAGGATGATACAAACATTAGAAGACTTGTTGTGATTATGGTAACTTTATTTTCAAGGTATGTGGGATCAGTATTTACCTTTGGTAGAGTTTTATTAAAAAATATTTTCCATTCAAGTATTAAAAGGGCACCATATAAACAAATGTGTGTAAAGATATGTCATAACCAACACGTTGGGATGAAGTTGGTGAAATAAAGTTGTGGGGATAGAGCTTGTAGAGGAAAAACAATAAAGGTAGAGACTATTAAAACCCATATCAAATAATCTAAAATTAGGAAAAAGAGATATGTCAATAATCAAATGAATGATTGATAATTTAAAGTGTGATATTGTGTTTTCATGAACGTATCTCTATGGAAGGGTGTTATACGATTTGGGAATAAAGGGAAAATGAACCCCATGTACATTGGTCCTTTTAAAATTCATGATATATTTGGAGCTGGGGATTATCATTTAGAGATGTCACATATCCTTTATAATGCACACAATGTGTTCCAAGACTCATTATTAAGGAAGTACATGCCAAACCCAATACATGTCCTCGCTTCTGAAGGAATATAATTAGATCCTGAATTATCATATTGAGAAGATCCTACCTAGATTCTGGACATAAAAGAACAAGTGTTATGGAATCTAATGACTCATCTGGTAAAAGTAAATTGGAAGATTCATTAAATTGAAGAGGCAACATGGGAGCCCGATGGATTTATGATGAATAAATAACCAAATCTTTTTATGAGGTAACATTCTATAAATTTTTAGGATGAAATATTTTAAGGATGGGAGAATGTAACACCCCAAGAATTTACAAATAAATTTAATATAGAAGTAATGCACACAAAACTGAGTCTCTATGAAGCCAAAATTTGATATTATAATTATTTAAACAAGATAGTTATAACCTTTCCATGAAACATCATTTTTCCACTTTTTTAATTTCAATTTTAAAAAATGGACACACACAGTTGTGATCAGCAAGAAATTTAGAGTCTGATAAGATCAACTTTTTTTGAATAGTAACTTGACCTTTTTGAATATTAATTTTACTTTTATGAATAGTAATATGACCCTTATCAATAGTAATATGACACTTATGAATAGTAAACTCGCCCATAAAAGAATAAATAAAATTTAGCCACCTTATAAATGAAAATATAATATAATGGTATAATTAAGTGAATAATTCAAAAAATTAATAACTAAATGTGGGTATATATTTAATAGAAATTTTATAATTAATAAATTGATTTAAAAGAAAATTATTTTTTCAAAAAATTATTCATAAATCAATATTTATATGTTCTATTATTTTAGTATAATTTAATTAGACCTTAGTTAGTTTTTCTAGGTGTTATAATATCATTTATAATTTTAAAATCTATATTTTTTGAGTAAATAATGATTTTAATTAAAAAGTAAATTTATCATATTTATAAAATTGTTTTCATAAAATATATTTTATTTTTTAATTCTACATGTCAAAAAATGGTTAAGATGAATTTTTGTGATTTTTAATCAATACGTGAAATTTTAGTGAATAGTAAAATGTGATTATTTATGATAAATGTTAAAAAAAATAATTTTTGAGTGATTTTTGATGTAATGGTGAGGTAAGAAACATTATTATGAACTCAAATGAACTTATTACATTATTTTTTCATAATAATCAACACTATTTTATTTATTTAGAAAAATAACAAAATAATGAATAAAATATTAAGAAATATCCCCTCTCCTCCACTATAAAAACCATCGTTACTCCCTATTCTATTCACTCCTCCATGCCATGAATCTTGTCAAAGTTCAACCCAAATATTATTCCCTAGTATTTTCCCACATTCAGGAGCTCTTGTTCTTACCAAAATTCCTAAAGCACTTTCCTTAAGGAGGTTCTCAAGGATGAGTATTCAATAAGTAAAATCCTCTTCCATTTCCTTTAATTTCCTTTTCAAGTTCTTTCTTTTGTTATATTATCCACACCTCATATATATAAATGACCATGAAAAATCTATTATCATATATATACAATAATTATATCATCTTAATGTAGGATTCATCATCAATATTCTGACTCTCTATGGAATCCCACCTTTTTTATACATAAATTTTTATTACATTTTACATACAGAGGATCTTTAAAGTCTAGTGTCTTGGAAATAAAGAACAATAAAACATAAAAACAACATAAAAAATTATTCTAATCCACTTGTAAGTATTCATAATAAGTTAATCTTAATTATAATTACTATATCTCATAACCTGGAGACATACATTCAATGGAAAGGGTGAGTAGAAAGCCCAGTAAGGTTAAGCAAGTGAATCAGTTTACTTGTGATATCAATACTAACTTGAATAAAACATAAAGACAAAATCAATGAAATAATAGGAATATCATAGTGAAAATAAATTGAATCATAACATGAGTATTTGTCTACAACAATTCATTTATACATTCATGAACATATCACCAAGGTCCATCCCCAAGGTGTCATAAAAATTACCAAGGTTATTTACCATGGTATCGTAAAACATTTCATCTCTAGTGATTAATTTTTTACCCAATGCATTGGACAGCTATCATAGCACACCCTTAATATGTATTTACTTTCTTGTGAGCCACATGTATCATAATCAAAAATTTCATAAATAACCCAAATAGAATAAAATAAATGGGTTTCGTGTCAAAATCGTGACGTTCAAAAAGAGCTTAAAAATAAGATCCTTTTGTCATTTGTAACCCATGGAAAGGGAGTGAGGGTTATATGTATGTTAATTCCAGAATCGAATATATCATATTTATATATTTATGAATACCCTTGGAAATGAAATAAGTATGTGTATTCACATAAATAAACAATAGAATTTCTCGAGAGAAAGAGATAGAAATTATGAGACGAAATTTTTACAACATAATGTCTATATTACATGGTTTTAGAAAACATTGAAAAGAGAGGGGAAAAGGGTCACAAACTGATAAATAACTCATAATAAAGTTTGGAAACAGAATACGATCATTGTATGGATATTTTAATGACATACCACATGAAAAGGAAACATGAAAGAAAAGAGAATATGTGATTTCTTTTACGAAAAATTCGACAGCCTAACGGCTTCACTTAAAAATTCAGAAAATAAATTGATGAGAGCGGAAAGGGTCTCTCAATAATTAGACATAAAATGGAAATAAATGAGAACATACAATAACATACCCTCAACATAAATATATGAAAATTAGAAAACACAACATAATGGAAGTGGTGACTTAAAAGAGGACGGTGAAATGATACCTTACCTTGAAGAGTAACTTTGAAAACATGAAGGTGGGGACCTTGGGAGGCTTGAGGGAACATTGGGAGGACTCCTTGGGAGGTAAAGAGACCATAAATTTATTGAAGAGGATTTGGAAATGAAATTAATGAGGTAATGGCTTCGTATTTATAGGAGAAGTGAGGGGACAAGTCATTAATGTCCAAGGGACACCTCATCAGTGGTATTGGAAAAACCATGGGCTTTCCCATGGTATTGGACACTTGGGACACTTAATACCTTATATTACTATTCATAAGTCGAACAGAATGATTGCATAATTATAGAATCCTAAAAGATGTCATTAAACACCCGAAACTGAAAACCATAATTTCCCTATTCACCGAAAATTCATCTTTTTTAGAAAAATCCCCAAAAATCACTTTAACATAATATTGATGCTCTAAATTCAAAAATGAACTCCATTTCATAAAAATAATTTTATAAATATTTTTAATTTAATTTTTAAATTAAAAAACTATTCACCCAAAAAAACTAATACTTAACCAATAATTTCTGAAATGGTTATTTACCTATTTTATTGAATCACATTACTCAATCAAGGTGGCTAAATTATATTAATACTTTCTTAAGTGACTTCACTTAATCCATTTGATCACATTACTAATCATAATCATAAAATCACTATTCATAATTTACTATTAATCAAAAATTAAATTGATCTTATAAGACTGTAAATTTCTTTGTAAACATAAATTTAGAAGACCATTTTTTTGAAAATAATTACACATTATTAATTATTTAAGGTTTGAATAAATATTTTATAATATCATTTTTCTAAAATTCATCAATAATATCCAAACTATATTTATCCATACATTTGAAAATTCACAAACTTCACCATATGAATAAATCACAATTTTTATTTATATCAAAGGATTACATAGAGAATCTATGGTCTCACTACATATACCCTTATAAAACCATCATAGGACCTAAGTGTAAGGTGTGCTATGGTGATAGAATCTTGGGGCGGCTCGACCAACATTGCTCGAGTGCGGATTTCTTTCAGCTTGAGCTTCTCCCAAAGGCGATTCTGTTCCAGCTTCACATGATGAAGTTCATATTGGGTTTGGTCAAGAGAAAATCCCAATGGTGCTACCTCCTTCCCAAGTTATGTTAGATGGGCTTCGAGCAGCCCGAGTCTACTAGAGGAGGCCGTCAAATATTCTCTCTATATTAATTAACCAAGATCACTTGTATTTATAAACAATAATCGCAACACTAAGAGTTTAGTTCCCAATGGTCATATTGACCAATGGTCATATAACTGTAGAAACCCAACGGTCTCATTTTAATTATACTCATTTTATTAAATGAAATAGTTTTATTGAATATAAAATAAAATAACACACAAAATTAGGAAACAAAAATTACTAAAAAGTTTGTTTCATTACATCTTCCCCCCTTAAGAAATTTCATCCTCAATATTTTTCACTTGTACCCTTAGAAGAGAAAAGGTGTGGGTACTTATGCCTCATAGACTCCTCTGATTCCCATGTGGCTTCTTCATATTTGTGGTTCCTCCACAACACCTTAAAAAGGTGGCTATTCTTATTGCTTAGAACCTTGTCTCTATGATCCAAGATCTCCCCCAGCTACTCCTCATAAGAGAGGTCATGTTCCAGTTGTACCACCTATGGGTTTAGTACATGTGAAGGGTCTGGTATGTACTTCCTCAAGAAGGATACATGGAAAAAACATGAACTTGAGATCTAGATTTGGAGGAAGCGCAAGTTGATAGGCCACTGCTCCCACATGATCAAAGATTTCATAGGGGCCAATGTACCTAGGGGTGAGCTTCCCTTTCTTCCCAATCCTCGTGATTCTCTTCTAAGGTGAAATTTGAAGAAATACCCAGTCACTAACATCAAACTCCAATTCCCTTCAATAGTTGTTGAAATAGCTCTTTTGCCAACTTTGAGCATCCTTAATGTGTTTGTTGGATGGCATGGACTTCTTCTATAATCTCTTGCACAAGATCTGGCCCACGAAACATTCCCTCACAAGATTTATCACAACAAGTAGCAGTTCTACATTTCTTTCGATATAGAGCTTCATAGGGTTCCATTTGAATGCTCGAGTGGAATCTGTTGTTTTAAGAGAAGTCAAATAAAGGTAGATGTTGATCTCATCCACTCTCAAATTACATTGAGCACATTCTCAGCATGTCCTCGAGTGTTTGAATATTTCTTTACTATTTTATATTAGTTTAGGGGTGATAGGCCATACTGAAATTTAATTCAGTGCTTAGAGCATGTTGAAGGCTTCTCGGATTTTTGATGTGAACCTTGGATAACGGTCAGATATGATAGAAAGTGGAACTTCATGCAGCCTTACCACTTCCTTTAGGTAAATCCTGGAAAGTTTATCAAGAGAGAAATCTTCCTGAATGGAGATAAAATGTGAATTCTTGGTGTGATGGTCCACAATAACCCATATCGCATTGTTTCCTTTTGAAGTTCTTAGGAGACCAGTGACGAATTACATATTGATATTGTCCCACATCCATGCTGGTATGGTTAGTGGTTGCAACACCCCTTTAGGAAGTTTTCACTCTTCCTTCACTTGCTGACAGACTAGAAACCTTGTTGTGTAGTCAGCAATCTCCCTTTTGATATTATCCCACCAAAAATGATCCTGAAGCTCCCTATACATTTTTGTTATTCCAAGATGTATAGAAAAAGTAGATCTATGAGCTTCATCCATCTTAACCTTCTTTATTTCGGGAATAGATGGAACACATAGTCTTGTGCGAAATTTCAGTAAACCTTCTTGATCAATATTGAACTCATGAAACTTATCATCCTTCACAGCTTCAAACTTCTTCTCTAATGAAGGATCATCTTTCTGAGCTTTCTTGATCCTATCTACTAATGATGGTTGAGAAATCATTGGGGTTAGGGTTGATGATGTCCCTTTCCTTATAATTAACATGTCCATTTTTACTAGTTCATTTATCATAGGATCTTTTTGAATCCTCATCATGGAAAGAACTACTGGGTCTTTCCTACTTAATGCATCAGAAACTTTGTTTTCTCTTCATGGATGATAATGAATTGAACAATCAGAATCTTTAAGAAGTTCCAACCATCTCTTTTGTCTCGTGTTCAATTCATTTTTTGTGAAAATATACTTCAAACATTTATGGTCTATTTATATATCACATTTCTCCCCATAAAGATAGTGTCTCTGTATCATCAGAGAAAAAATAACTTTAGCCAGCTCTAGATCATGCGTAGGATAATTCTTCTCATGAGTCTTCCAATTTTGAGATGCATAAGCAATGACCATGTCATATTCCATGAGGATGAACCCAAGCCCTTTTAGAAATGAATCACTAAAAATAATGAATCCTTCTTCACTTGAGGGAAGAGTTAACATGGGTGCAGTAACCAATATCTTATTTTTCTCTTGGAAACTTTCCTCACACTCCATTTTCTAGATGAAATTAACCCCTTTTCGAGTTAACTTTGTTAATGGATTAGAAAGTCGTGAAATGTTTTTCAAAAACATCCTATAATATTCTAATAATCCATGAAAACTACGAATTTCAGTTATTGTTGTAGGTTGAGGCTACTCCTCTATAAATTTTGTCTTTATAGGGTCAACTGTGATTCCTTCATTGGTAACAATGTTCCCAAAGAAGGAAACGTTTTGTAACCAGAATTCACACTTACTGAACTTCCCAAAAATCCAATCCTTCAGTAGTGTTTGTAAAATAGACCTTATATGATCCTCATGCTCTACGTGAATTTTGGAATATATTAGAATATCATCAATAAAAACTACCAAACAGTTATCAAGGTAGTCCCTAAAGACTCTATTCATCAAATACATAAAAATTGCAGGTGCATTAGTCAGTCCGAACAGAATAACAACAAACTCATAATGCCAATATCTTGATCAGAAGGATGTTTTTAGAATATATTCTTTCTTCACCCTCAATTGATGATAACCAGATCGAATATCAATCTTAAAGAAGAATTGATCCCCATGAAGTTGCTCAAATAAGTCATCAATTCATGGAAGAGGGTATTTGTTCTTCACTGTGATTGCATTCAGTTCTCTATAATCAATGAATAGCCGCATTAACCCATCTTTCTTCTTTAGAAAGAGAACAGGTGGTCCCTAAGGAGAAACTCTCAGTTAGATAAACCTTTTTTCCAAAATATCTTGGAGTTGTTTCTTCAATTCCTCCAGGTCCACATTTTCCATCCTATATGGGGTCTTTGATATTGGATGAGATCCAGGTATGAGCTCAATAGAGAACTCTACCTCTCTTTTAGGGGGAGGTCCAGACAACTCCTGATGAAATACATCAACATATTCCTGGACGATGGGGACACATTCTATCCTTAAACTCTCATCTCATTATCCTTCATCACCAATAAAATCCATAAAGAAGCCTATACGGGTTCTTTTAGACAAATATCAGGTTGAGATATCTCTCATTGGAAGATAACTATAGGTTTTCCATTCAAGGCTACTGATATTTCCTTACTTCTGCAATTGATCTTAGCATTATACCTCGAGAGCCATTCCATCCCTAGTATAATGTCAAATTCCATCATGGGAATGACTACTAGATTTGTGATAAGATTCTGATCACTAAATTAAATACTTGAGTTTCTAAACACTGACGATGCTTGGATATTACCACTAGGAGTCATGACCATTAACTCTACTTTTAGCAAATCGGGGGTTGATTCTAAATTCTTTACAAACATGGAGGAAATAAAGGAATGAATAGAACCAGAATCAAACAAAGTATTTGCTAGCTTTGAGAGGAAAACAAGAGTACCTACTACCACATCATTCGGAGCATCAACTAAGCTATCGTGAAAGAAAAATAATGGCCTTGATCCCTTGGCCTTTGCTAAGGCTGATGGTGGTTCCCCTCTACTGTCCTTGGATTTGGATAGTGATTGGAAAAGTTCCCATGTTGTCCACACCTGAAGCACTGGACATCAGGTAGGTAATTCACCATCTTCCCCTTGTCATTTGTTTTTGGAAGTTGAGGTTTCACATCACCATGAAAATTCCTTAAAATGTGGCCATCTCAACCAAACTTGTATCACTTCCAACTCCCGAGCAGGCAGTTCCCCAAATGCTTCATTCCATATTTATTACTTGTGGGAAGTTATACTAGCTTTCCTCCTCTTCCTTGACCAAAGATCCTCCCTATACTTGGCTCCAACGATCCTTTCTTGTCGTTTGATTTATGAGACCATTGTGTCTCACCAAACTCTAACTCTACTTTCATCGCACTCAACATGATCTCCTTGTAGTTATCATAGTCTCGATTGGCTAGATTCTTCCACAGATGAGGTCTCAGTCCACCGAAGAATCTATCTACCTTACCATATGGATCCATGACAAGGCTAGAGGTATATCGTGAAAGCCTTGTAAAGTTTATCTCGTAGTTTCCCAAATATTCATTATCCTTTTTCTTCATCTTGAGAAACTCTTTATCTATAATTGTTCTCATGGAATGAGGGAAATACTTACTGGAAAAGATCCCTATGAACTCTTCCCATTCCATAGCTTTAACTTCCACTCTTTTCCTCGTGTTTTTTATCAGTTCCCACCACTGATCAGCTTCTCTTTCAAAGCGACAGACAGCCAGGGTGACCTTCTCTTGCTCTGAACAACAGAGCACAGAAAAGATCTTATAAATGGAGATGATCCACTACTCAGTAATCAATGGGTCAGTTACTCCACTTAATTTTTGTGGTCGTTGATGCATAAAGGACTCAACGGAATGTTGTTCCCTTTGTGTTGAGATTAGTCTCATAGCATGATTCAAGTTATTTCCCATAACTTGAGTCAGTTGGTTCATCATTCGCATGAATGTTTCCATTCTGGCTTCCATCGGAGGGTCGTCATCACATGGTCCATTGTGGTCACAATTTGCACGGTTCATCCTATTTCCCTCCATTTTTCTAAAATAGTAAAACCTTAGTGGGAAACTTATTTCATTTATGAATCTTTTAACTATAAAGGATTTTATGTCATAAAACTTTATGCTTAAACAATTAAATTTCTCTATAATTACTTGATAATGATTCATAAAAATCTTGTGATTAACCAAACAAATCCCCTAGGAGTGTCATAACCAAGAGTGCAGCAAGGCCCATTTTCGTGCACCAGTTCCCATTTGAGTATAGCACAATGTAGTGTTTTCAGGTTTTACCCCTATGTACATTTGTGTCAGAGCCACCTCTACCTGCTCATATCCAGACAGGGATGTATTTTTTTATTAAAACACTTACTCAATACTCACAAAAATACCAGGAAGTTTTCCTATATTTAAAATTTTCTATAGGGTTTTCCTAAAGTTTTCAAATCCTAATTTCCATAAATAAATAAACTATCATTTGATACCAACTATGGCATCCTTCCGTTTTAATACATAACTTTTCATTACATTTTACATACATTGGATCTTTAAAGTCTAGTGTCTTGGAAATAAAGAACAATAAAACTTGAAAACAACATAAAACATTTTTCTAATCCACTAATAAGGTTTCAGAATAAGTTCATCATAAGTATAATTACTTCATCTCATAACCTGGAGACATACATTCAAAGGAAAGGGTGAGCAGAAAGCCCAGTAAGGGTAAGCAAGGGAATCAGTTTACTGGTGATATCAATACTAACTTGAATAAAACATAAAGACAAGATCAATGAAATAATGGGAATATCATAATTAAAATAACATTAATCATAAATTGAATATGTGGATACAACATTTTATTTAGACATTCATGAACATATCACCAAGGTCAATCCCTAAGGTGTCATAAATATTACCAAGGTTATTCACCAATGTATCGTAAAACATGTCATATCTCGAGATTAATTACTTACCCAATGAATTGGGGTGCTATAAGTATCACCCTTAATATGTATTTAATTTAATGTGATCCACATAGATCATAATCAAACATTTCATAAATAACCCAAATAGAGTCAAAGAAATGGGTTTCGTGCCATAATCGTGACGTTTAAAAAGAGCTTTAAAATAAAATCATTTTTTAATTTGTAACCCATGGAAAGGGAGTGAGGGTTATATGTATATCAATTCCAGAATCAAATATACCATATTTATATATTTATGAACACCCATGGAAACTAAATAAGTCTGGGTATTCACATAAATAAACAATATAATTTCTTGAGAGAAAGAGATAGAAATTTTGAGACAAAATTTCTACAGCATAACGGCTATATAACATGGTTTTAGAAAAAATTGAAAAGAGAGGGGAAAAGGGTCACACACTCATAAATAACTCATAATACAGTATGGGTACAGTTTAAGATCATGGTATGGATATTTGAATGACATACCACCTGAAAAGGAAACATGAAAGAAAATATAAGATGCGATTTCTTTTACGAAAACTTTGGCAGCCTAACGGCGTCACATAAAAATTTAGAAAATAAATTGATGAGAGTGGAAAGGGTCTCTCAAAAATTACACATAAAATGGACCGAAATGAGAACATATAATAACATACCCTCAACATAAATATATGGAAATTAGAAGACACAACATAAAAGAAGTTGTGACTAAAAAGAGGAGGGTGAAAGGATCCATTACCTTGAAGAGTAACTTAAAATACCTAAAGGTTAAGACATTGGGAGGCTTTAGGGAACCTTTGGAGGACTACTTGAGAGGTAAAGAGATCCTGACTTTGTTTGGGAGTATTTTGAAATGAAATTAATGAGGTAATGGCTTGGTTTTTATAGGAGAATTGAGGGGACAAGTCGTTAATAGCCAAGGGACACCTCATCGGTGGTATTGGAAAAACCATGAACTTTCCCATGGTATTTTCCCATGGTATTGGCCACAATAGACACCTCATACCTTATCTAACTATTAATAAGTCTACCATAATTATTACATAATTATTACATCCTTAATGATGTCATTAAACATCTGAAACTAAAAACTATATTTTAACTATTCACTAAAAATTAAACTTTTTTAGAAAATCCCCAAAAAAATAACCATAACCTAATATCGATGCTCTGAATTAAAAAATGAACTACATTTTATAAAAATATTTTTCTAAATATTTTTAATTTAATTTTTAAATAAAAAACACTATTCACTTGAAAAAACTAATACTTAACCAATAATTTCTGAAACAGTTATTTACCTATTTTATTGAATCATATTAATTAATCAAGGTGCCTAAATTATATTAATACTTTCTTAAGTGAGGTTACTTAATCCATTTGATCAAATTACTAATCATAAGCATAAAATCACTATTCATAATTTACTATTCCTCAAAAATTAAGTTGATCTTATTAGACTCTAAATTTCTTACTAAACACAACTTTGGTAGACCATTTTTTGAAAATCACTACACATTATTAATTATTTATGGTTAACATAAGTATTTTAAATATCATTTTTCTAAAATTCATCAATAATATTCATACTATATTTATCCGGACATTTTAAAATTTACAAAATTCACCATAAGAAGTAATCACAATTTTTCTTTATATCAAAGGATTACATAAAGTAATTAAGGTCTCGTTACATAGACCCTTATAACACCAGAATAAGACCTAAGTGTAAGGTGAGCTATGGTTAGAGTATATTGGGGCGGCTCAACCCACATTTCCCAGTGGTGATTTATATCATCTTGAACTTCTCCCGAAGGAGATTCTGTTCCAGCTTCACATGATGAAGTTCATCTTGGGTTTGGTCTAGAGCAAAGCCCAATGGTGCTACCATGTTCCATCATATGGGCTTCGAATGGCTTGAGTCTACTAGCGGAGGACATCAAGTCTTCTTTCTGTATTAATTAATCAAGATCACTTGTATTTATAAACAATAATTTCAACACTAAGAGTTCAATTCCCAACGGTCATATAACTGTCGAAACCCAACACTCTCATTTTAATTATACTCATTTGATTAAACGAAATAGTTTTGTTGAGTATAAAATAAAATAACACAAAAAATTAGGAATCCAAAATTATTAAAAATGTTGGGTTGTTACACTCTCTCCCTCTTTTATATTAAAAAAGAAATCATCATCTGAGAGGTCACAATTCACAACCTTCATGGATGACAAACCTTTGTTCTTCAATTTCTCATTCATGGATGGTCATGAAATAGTTTTGATGGTTGAACCAGATTATAAAATATGTACTATTTCTCAAGTAATGTTCTAGAACCATTATATATACATAATAATAATTCATACGACAAAAATGGTTCATGATGACCAAAATACCTTCGTAATAATCTAAATGATTATCACAAATGTTTTATCTAATAACTCAACCTTTGACCATATAACCATTTTAATTATTTAACAATTTATTCTTATGGATTTTCATTATTATAATATAAATTTAATTCTAGAGAATTATATCCTTTACACACGAACTTTGATAATCATATTCAAGTATACTGATTGTGATAACTGAGGAAATGAATGCTCCTGAGTAATAGAATTGTATATTATACCTCATCAGATATTCCATAAATGAACTTAATAAATTTGTAATAAATAAAATAAATGTATATAACGTTATGCATTAAATAATTAATAAATTTAATTTTATTATCTAGGACGTTGAGGTTAAGTGTAGAACACATTCAGACATAAGTTAATGGTTTTCTAACTGAACCTCCATTTTCATTCAGGTTACTATTTTTCTCTCTTTACACAAATTAAATTCTTAATTATTCTTATTTACCCCTCTTAAATTCTTTGGTAATATTCTATATATGTGTTCCAATTAGAATCTTTCTTTATTTGATGGGTAGTTATATGTTTTAATTGGATATTTCTCAAATTATTCCCAATAAACAATTGTGTAAGTCCCACCTATACAAATTCTTATGTCCCAATGGTTTATAAAAAAGTTGTGAAAAGTAACCTATACTTATGGTTAATTGAAACTTTTGGCATAAGCCAATGTGATATTGATTTTAAAAGTTTTTTTAGAAAACCATTAGGATGGTAAAATAATTCCCAACGAGTTTATACAACCGTTGGGAAAGGATCAATGTGGCATAGGTATCCCAATGGTTATTAAAAACCATTGGGATAGAAATCATAAAAACTAGTCACCCCTCATCCTCCTTATAGAACTGAATTTTCTGATGGTTTTCCTAAGATATCTCCCTCATTTAAACCCTACTTCCCGAGCTCACTTCCTCTGGAACTAATCAATCAAGGCTGCCAACCCTACTTCCCATGTGCAATTCCTCAAGAACCCATATCTAACATTTTTCCTTAAATGATATTTCTCCAGGTTAAGAACCCTTCTTCTTAAATGGTGATCTATCTTTGATTCAAGTAATTTTGTTATTTCATTTCAAATTGGTACATTATAACTAAGTTATGTCTTCTTCATTCATTTATTTTATATTTTTTTCATTCGATTTTGCTACAATCTTATTTGTTTTACCTGTATTGTGATCCCCTTATGAATACAAGACATATATCATTTTAGGATGTAGTTTTATTGTAATTTTGTTGTGATTTATCTTAATAGAATAATTTTTATTGATATGGAAGATGCCAATATGATCATGAGTTATTTTATCCATGGATTATTTTAAATTTATGTTTTATTGACATTATTTCATTGGTTATCCATAAATACAGCTATAGAATTTTTTACCCTAAGAGGAAAGAAAAGATACTCATGCATTATGTATCTACCATTAAATGTTTTCTTTGAAATATCACACTCTAGCTTTAAGATGATGATATAATCACTATAATTTGTTCATAGAGAACCATTTTGGTAATTTTAATACTATGTTACATGTAATTTAATACTAAGTGATATGGCATGTTATGTTATAATACCAACTTAAATCGTAATTATTGTAGGATTTTGAAAGCTTTTGTTTTTGGATAATTTTAGAACTATTAAAATACAATTAAATTAAAGTAATTATCATAATCAATTTGGTGAAGTTTATCAATGGTTATATGAAGTTTTTTTTAAATATCATATACATTTATATTATTTTGACCTTGATTATTTCAATTTAATTTCGAGTTAAATTTATTAATGGTTGTACTATTTTCATGAAGTGGTCTGTGGATATCTATTACCCAACTGTAGTTGTAAGAATAATTATTTTTATTATATATAGAAGAAGTAATCTTGTGATACAATTGAAAAATACATTATGTTAATTCTATTTTCTTTAAAAATTAGATTTTAGTGAAGAATATTTTCAAAACTACTACTTCTTGAAGAATCAATTTTTGAAGAAGATTCATTTACTATTATTTGTAGAGACAAATATGTGCTAAATATGATCTCTATTATTATATCTCCTATATTTCTAGTGTAATTTTCATCTACTTATAATTAGATTTATATTAAAGTTCCAACTAGTTGTAATTATTTGTGAAGTCCTCAATAAAATTATATGAAGTCCCAAAAAAAAACTTATTCTAAGAATTTAATTCTTCACTCAATTGTGAGATTCCTATTTTGGATCCCATGTTGGTTGGTACCACTTATAGTGGGTGAATGAGTGGTACACTTTTTAGGATTTCTTTTTTAATTCAACTTGATGTACTAGTTAATTTTATGACCCTTTCAATATTTAATCAACTCATCCTCACCTCATATGAAACATAAATAGTTAAATCCAATTGTTCAAGGGTTTATAATGTTCAAACTCAAATGCCTACACCATTACATGATTGGTCAATCAACCTAATTACAGATTCTCCACTATAAACCAAAGTGGTTACACTAAGGACCTCTTAATCCTATAATAATATAGACCCACTATGATACTACTATAGAGTCCCACCAATGAATTAATCCTCCCAGAAACCGATAAAAAGGTATGGTTACAATTAAATAAAATATCACTAATATCTAAGTTACTTCTGAACCACTTGATGTAGATATCCATACATGAACACACACTAGTGTAAAGGGGATCTATACAAACACTTTTATGATGTGCTGATTTGATATTGTAATTTTTAGTTTTGACACTTAGACCATACACGAAGGAGGATTCTATACATTCATCATATGTTGCATGTAAGATTCACATGACATTTCTATTCTTATGTGTGATTGAATTTTCTAATGACATAGTTTTTAGTTGTATAAAGTTTCTATAATGCGTTTTATATGGGATTCCTATATAACGTTTAGTGGAATTATACCCACCCAAACCACAGTTTTTTTTTTGAAGAAAGAACATGTGGATCTTATTTTCGGATGTTCTCAGATGATGTAAATAAATTACGTTGGTGCAATATAAGTATTTTAACACTTGGGTGTTCATTTTATAATTTTATGGATTTGTAATTTTTTAAAGTATTAAAGGTAATCCTAAAAATATGGTTCCTAATGGGAATGATTTACCTTGATTATTTCAATATACTTGTGATGGTAAAAGTTAAGAAATGTAGAAATATTTATATCCTTTTAATTTTAATTACAGGAAGTGGTTTTGGAATCATGATTATATTAAGAGGGAATGATTTATTAGATACCTAGACCTTTTGGGTTTGAGAGTGTTTTCTAATGATACTGTTGATTATGATCTGATATGGTTGGATCTAGGATGGATAGAGTATGTGTACATTCTATGTGGTTTTTCAGTAATGCCTGAATGACCAGTGATCATTTTGTAATCCATGTCATGAGTGATATTCCTTAGTATTATTGGTAAGGAAGCACCTAGTATGGGTTTTTTCTAGATAAAATTGACATGGATAATAATCATGGTCACTTTTTGGTTGAATGAGCCTTGGTTTTATGGCATGTGACTCATTAGAGAACTAGACTGGAAGTGTGATCATGTGATATTGGAGTGTACACTCATTGGGTTTGTAACCCCTTTAGTTTTAATGAATTATAATTATTTTGGAATAAATTAAAATTCATTGGTGGCTTGCATTGTATGCTACACCAAAAGATTTTCAATATGATTAATGAATATATTACCATTTAATGAATATATTACAATTTAATACTTTAAAAAAAGATTATCAATATGATTAATTAATAATTATTTTTCCTTAGTGGACTATTTTTTAGTAGTTGAGTATAAATTTGATAAAGCCTCAAATGAAATGGGTGTATAGAACATATGAGTGTACTATGTTACTTACTTATCCACATAACACATTATTTTATGAGATTTATTACCACACCTAAGAGAAATATACGTTGGATCATTCACTATTATATGAGGTATATATTTAAAGATTATTCATCAACCAAAGTTAATCTAATACTGAGTTGCACTAAAAACACATTAAACTATTGACCTTATATGTTTTATTTTTGCATTTGAGTTGTTTCTGTATTTAATATATATTTACATATCACTTATCTTATTATTTAAAAGGGTTTACTCTGATACTCCATGTTATTTCTTTTTACCTATTCTTTACGTGAATAACTACAATAGTGGATGGTTGTATCCTGGACTTCCTAGTGTGTAGTTATTGTATGTAAAACCTGATCCTTGTTATAGTTCATTTAATTATTTTAAATAAATGTTCTTAGTAGTGGGTTACTATCATGTGGAGAGGACTATATTCTATATTAGAATTAAACCTCCTACTTTTTTAATTTCATTATGTCATTTTTTTTCTCTTACACAATCTCAAATCGAAGTTGATACAACACTATAATTTCCAATTCAATGTTTCAACATGTATCTACATATTGTGTCAGTTCTGGTTATATATAAAGTAAATAATTCTCATTTACTTAAACATAATTTTTATTGAACTTAAATATTACAGAATTCCATTCATAAAATGACTGATTACAATTTTTTATAGAATGGATAAAAGTTGTATGTATGAAAGTGATCATATTTCAAGTAATTTTCAAAACAATTTGGATAGATTTCTAGATTTCTCATTTGACATTGATTCAGATAGTGGTCAAATACACTACCCATGTTATAATTTTTTTGGAAGATCTTGGTTAATCCATGAAGAATTTATCTACATTATAACCAAATATGGGTTTCAAACAAACTATTATGTGTGGTATCACAATGGGGGAGAAAATGGAATCTCAAAAAGCTGATGATCCAAATGAGAGGACCAGATTGGAGAATTTCATATATGACCGGTTTCTGTTTATTCATCCTCATGAGAAGGAAAGTATTTAAACACAAGAATAATTTGATATGGGTACATATGATGCATACAATGAAAATGATGACGTTGAATTAGTGAAAAAATTGAATGATGCTATGAAAAATTTAGTATATCATTAATGTGGTATAATGAAAAGTTAGATTTTTTAATTTGATTGTTTCATGGGAAAACTGTGTATTGGATTTCTAACACTTCCATTGATTATATTCTTACCTTCTTGAAGGAATTACTTCAATATTATGTAGATATTACCTCAAACCACTATTTGGAATGGAAATTAGTTTAATAACATGGATGTTCAAAAAACAAAATTCATGATTTCTTGAAATATTGCAGCTTATTCTTGAAGGAAATTTCTGAAAGAAATGATTGTATCAAATGTGGAACATCCCGATGGAAGACAAAAGTTGATGGAACACTATCATGTGCCCCACAGAAAGTAATGTGGCACTTTCCATTTATCCCTAGACACCAAAATATTTTCAATTCTAATGAAATATCAATAAAAATTCAATGGCATGATACTGAAAGAAAGAATAATAATAAAGATTTAGTTCACCCTACAGATGGATTTTCATGGAATAGATTTGATGTTTGATATCATAATTTTGCATCAGATGTGCATAATGTGATGTTGGATCTTTTATGTGATGATTTTAATTTTTTTGGGTACATGTTTACTTCGCACAATACATTTCTAGTTTTTTTACACATTTATAACCTTCCCCCATGGTTGTGTATAAAAAAACCCATTCAATTTCATGAGTATACTTATATTATTCCCTTATAATCATGGAAATGATATAGATGTATAAATAAAACCTTTTTATAAAATATTTGAAACTTCTTTGGGTGTGGGTGTGCACACATACGATGCATGTTCAAAAGATATATATCTGATGTGTGATGCACTTATGTGGACAATCATTTATTTTCCTTCTTTTGAAATGATGTATGGATGGAGCATGAAGGGAAAATTGGCATGTCTTGTTTGTACGAATAATACTCGATCCAGAAGACTGAAATATTCCTGTATTTTTAGTTTTATGGGACATTGATGATTCATGTCAATGAAAAATCCATATAGAAACAATCATCAAAGATTTCACAATACCATGGAGACTGAAGATCCACCTCATCATATGCCTAGAACTAATGTGCTTAATTAATTTAAAGATATCAATTTTTTATTCATGATGGGTCAAATGAAATTGAGAAAAAGAATAAATGTTTCCAATGATACTTGTTAAAATTGGAAGAATATGTGTATGTTCTTTGAGTTGTTGTATTGCTCAACCTATTTGTTACGTCATTTCTTAGACGTAATTCACATTGAAAAGAATATACGTGAAATGTTGCTTTATATTCTTCTAAATGTCAAGAGAAAAAAAAAAGATGATTTATGATATCGGTGTGACTTGGTGGATTGGAGAATTAGAACAGAATTGCATCCTGTGTGTATCAGTGAAAATAAATGGAAAGCTCTATGTGTTTCTTATGTGATGATACCTACAGAAAAAAATCAATTTCTGGATGTACTAGAGACTATTGATGTTCTTTATGTATATTCAAGAAACATGTCAAAACATGTCAACAGAAGAGAGTGGAAGCTGAAATCTTTGAAGAATCATGATTATCACGTCCTTCTACATGAGTTTATTCTAATAGAAATCCATCAATTTTTTTCAAATAATGTAAGGGTGTATTTTTTTCTATTGTTCAATTTTATTAAAGATCTCCGTGCTGTGAATTTTTCCAATAATTTCTTGAAAAAATTGCTACTAAGGACACCATTAATTTGGTGTGAGTTGGAGGAAATATTTCCTCCATATTTTTTCACATGCATGTTACATCTAATTGTCCATCTTCTAACCAAAATACTTATTTAATGACATGTTTCTTTCTATTTGATGTATCCAACTAAAAGAAATATATACACATTGAAATCTTATATCTGGAACATGAATCATCACAAAGGTTAAATTGTGAATGGTTACATGGATCAATAATAGATAGATTTATACTCGATGTATTTGTCTGATCTTAATATGAGAATGAACATATTAGTGAGAAATAAAGAAGAACAATATGAGAAAATTGAACCCACTTTTCAATCACTTCCTTAAACAAGAGTAATTCCCAGATCATATACATTGATGACATTATGACTTGAAGAGCGGGAGATGGCACATCCCATAGTGTTGTTCAAATGCGAGTTGTTCGATGACTATATCATGTAAGTAAATTGAACATTTATATCTTATAACTTCTCTTGAAATTTAATATATATTTTAAAATATTTCTATTTTAATATACAGGGAACATAAAGAAACGATAAATAGAAAGCATTATACTTTATCTTTAAGAAGGAGAGAGACTTTGCATAGCAATGAATTTTCAACGTGGTTGAAATTGAAGGTTGAAATATTAATTTAATAAATAAATAAAATCATTATTTAATTAAAAATAGTATTTTTCTATAATTTAGGTATCAATTTTTTCTTTTAGACTATATTTCGGTGGAAATAAGAGCTTTGGATTTCGGTCTTAATATCGTGGTTCTTGAACGTAAATCAATTGTGATCAATGGGAATAGATTTATTATCTCTGAATGAGTAATGAACATGAGAATACAACATGATGGTGTCTTGCTAACAACCACAACAAACTGTTATGCCAACGCATCAGATATTAGACCTCATTTTGAAAATGTATCTTATTATGGATCCATTGAGAATATAATAATATTGGATTATTACACTCATGGTCGAGTCATGATAATTAATTTCCATTGGATTTATTCGAGGATGAGGTAGTGAAAATTTATTGATGATTGTGGATTTTGAGTTGTTAACATGAATCACACTCTTTCTACTGATGAACCATATGTATTGGCCTCAGTGAACAAATAGGTTTTTTATGTCTAAGATCATCTTCGACCAAAATTTGGAGGCATTAATAAAGTAATTCCTAGACTAGTTTTTGATGACGGTGATGATGGAATTCACTCCATCCCTACTACCATTTGAACCAATACATTTATTAATTATGATGACTCTAATAGTTCAATTGTCAGAGTTTATTATAAACCCAAAGTTATTGTGGGAAATATATAGAATCATCCATCCACGTTCTCAATCTTTTTTGTTTATCTTGACTTGGGTTATTAAGGATGGTACTACTAAAATTAATTTAATATTGATTATAAATATGTTTTATCCAACTTGAATATTATTCAAACCTATGAAACCAACATTTCTAATGTGGTGAACATTTCAATGCTTTATTGACCATGTATAAAATTAGTATAACTCTAAGACCCCCTTTAACATCTCAATGCTATATGGACCATGGCTTCATTACCCCAGAACCCATGAATACCCATATCCCCTCTCATATATTTTTTTGGGTTACACATTAGATATCCTTTTCTAATTACTTCCATGTTTGTTTTCAAATGCAGGAAATGAAACCTATTAAAAGATGTGTTGAAAAAGGATGATGGAAAACAATCATCACATGGATGAGATGGGTGTTCCTATACTAGTTTCTGTTGTGAGTATTTTATTTCATATATATATATATATATTTAAATAACATATAATTTCATGTGAATAATAATGTTTTAAAAAAATTGTAGGATCCACCAATAAGGTGACAGTTATTTGATGAGAAGCCTAATAGTTTTCCCAATACTCAGGTTGATGGTACAAGATAGGGTGGTACAAGAGATTGGAAATTTAGTCAGTGTACCATATTAGACCATGCCCCTCCCACTAACGTACCATAACTGTAGATACAACTCTTGAAAACATGTTACTTCAAGAATAAAATGACAGTTGTGTTACCCAAGCATATATTATTGAGTACAAATGATGCCAATGATGTTTCACAAATTGATGAACATGTTCCTTGTTGGCTTCATGACTGTAGATACAACTCTTGCAAACATCTCCCAGATCAGACTTATCTTCATCTAGTGATCGTTATAGAAAATCAGTTATTACTGTAACCAATATGGTCCTCAGAATGACCTTATCTACCTGAAATTATCAACATAATGTTGAAAATGAAATGGCCTAGGAATACCATAAAAATGGTACAATCCCAACCCTTGAGGCTACCCGTGAGGGAGGTCAAGTGTTGAAATTGGTGAGTCTGTATCATCCAAAGAAAGTTGTAGTAAAGCTAGTGGAACTCATCACCACCACCAAATGCTTCAAGATCTTATCCCCAAAGTGTGACAATTTCCATATATAGTATATGATGAATTTGGACCAAGGAGTCAACTACAACTCTCTTCTGGTTTAGAGATCTCTAAGGAAAGATCCTATCAACCATCATCCCCAACACCATTCCACTAGTTCCCTTCAGTCATCTGCTAAAGATACCACCTGACCTACATCCACCTTGTAGAACCATGCACAATAAATAATGAATACACGTCTAATGTGGATGGATCTGTAGAATTATGAGTGGGATCATATCCCCACTCTCACTGATGATGTCTACCAGTATATTTCGATAGTATCAAATGAACATACTTATATCCCTACAGAACAAGTCTGCAGGTATATTCCTCCCATAGGAATGGGGGGATCCTTAACCCCATGCATAAATCCCTTCATCATAATTTTGTGGAACAATGAGGAAATAAGTGACCTCATATCCCAACATCAATAAAATATATATTTCATTATATAGTGAAGACATACAATTTGTAGTCTTATATTACTACACACACTTTTATAATTTTTCATTACATATTAGCAACATCTAAAGAAATCTGTCAGAATATTCAATCACTGGTAGAGATATAGGGATAGGATCATATTCATATCCTTATAGCTAGTGAATCACAACACTCTAATAGGGAATACATATTCGGAATGGGATCATATTCCCACTCTAATCGAGGATCCCCATGTGAGAGGGGTGCATACCTCAAGGTATGTTTAAATTAATGCCAATAATGAAGAAGCTCATTGGAATATTCTAGAAGCTTCTCTTCTGTAGTCTCATACTCCAACATCACTAGACAATTATCAATAAATTCAGAAAACTATTACACAATATGACCATATCCCTAAAAATTTTCAAAATGCATATTAGAATATTCCAACCATGATGCAGAACGAGGCCCATATCCCTAATATTATAAATGACAATGTCCTTGAGGTTTTTTGAGACAAATTCCCAACACCACAAGGTTTCATCAACTCTTCAACTGAAGTAGAAGGAGACCATTACCACCACCGTCCTCCTCATGGTAGTGTGGATATGGATCACATGGAATCTACTCCTAAGATTTGATGTGTTCAACATCCCTATGGTAATATCACTCATGGATTAGGAAATACCCCATTTTCCCAGACACCTCTATATAGAGAGGTGTTCAAAATTTAGTTTCCTTGATATAAAGAAGTAATCGAAACATAGGGGGAACCGTATATATTCCCCCACCATCTTCCAATAACGCTTCTCTTTGGATAGTAGATGACCCCAATAATCACCTTTTGTGGTCATATTAGATGGAGGCATTTAAGTTTGATGAAGAATAAGATGACATTGAAATATGGAGAGAGTTAGTTGGAAACAACCTCCCCACCAAGTTCTGACCCCTTTCCATGTCTGACTATGATATCCTAGATAAGATAGAAAAGGATTTCACACCCTATATATGAAAAAATATGCAGTAAACTCATTAGATACTAAAGGATAGAAATATCTTTTATCCAAGATATAATTATCTCCTTCATACTATAAATAAAATCTTTTGTCAGCTAGATATGACATGCATTTCCATATCCCAGAATCTAGGAATGGAAGAGCATGATAATTACCAACATAGTTTTTTTCTATGCATTATGAAAAATATCCTCCAATTTATTTCTAGATCATCTCCCTATGTACGCATTTGCGGATGGGAGAGATATCGACAATTACACTTCACTATGTACCCAAAACACTATAACACCTCAGATATAGCATCCTTTAATGTCATGGACTCTAAAAAAATTAGGGGATCGGGTAATTAATGTGCTAGTTGGTAACTAAAATAAAATTCCCCCACTTAAAAAATTCCAAGAAATCACAAAATGACAGAGAGGAAAACTTCTATATCTTTGAATTGGGCCCCTCATAGCAATGGGAATGAATTATAGAAATAAAGGCCAAATATAAGACCAACACAAAAACTTCCCATAGAAATGGATTCCCATCATGAGTTTCCATTGATCATAACTCCTATATGATCATAGATTTTCCACATCAAATAGGTCGCAATAGAACCTACCATAGAGTTGTCTAAGAGAGAATGCATCCCCCTAGTCCAAGAAAATATCTACTACCACCTCCACCCCTTGGATAATCAATTCCCAAGATGATTTAGAACATATCAGCAATAGTTGAAAACAAACCTCATCTCACTGGGATGTGGAATTTATATCTCAATAATCATTAATAAATTCATCATCCCTTAAGGGTTCTTGTAAAAATAAATGGTTGATCCATATCAACCCCATCCCTTTAGTCTTGGGCCATTTATATCTCAATGTCCATTCTAGGAGTCATCAAATCCCTGACATGAATCATTGGATCATCAACAACATGATCAATTAATGTTAATTCTTTCCCATATAGTCCTTATCCCACAAGGTTGGGTAATATTAATTATCATTATCATATCATAGGGATGTAGTCTTCTCCAGGTTGGGAAGAAAATATCTACAGTCAAAATATCATCTATTTCTTCTACAATAGAAAAAAAACTACTATTCAGTGCTCGTCTGATACTCATGGCCAGAAACTCCCTAAAAGACACTACTCACGGTACAGTATGTTATGAGATTATAGTGAAGGAAATAAAATCTTTTCAGTGTCACAAAAAAAATGGCCCAATATGGACAAGGGTTCGAGGAGAAATCCTAATACATGTAGGGTAAAATCATCCAAGTGTGTCAAAAGTAATTGGAAACTAACATTAACTAATACACCTCTATAAATTTCCTCATCATCAACACAACTAATAATGTGGATCAATACATAGATACAAATGTACAAAATGTGGAAAACATGCCTTGAGAGGAGGATCTTTATGCACCTAGTGGGGAAGCAAAAAAAATAAACTAGAGGAGGCATTATATTCTGGAACACTCAAATATTGAGTTTCCAAATCAGAAATTGAACAATGCCAAAGAAAAAGGTAAAGGAATGGATACATCCCAATCACCACCTAGAAGAACTAAAAACGTTCCATGGATGAATAAGTATTAGGATATGATATTGATATAAAAAAATTCAGACAACTCAATGAGGAAATACTTTAGGGAAACATTCCCACCAAGTATCATCTTCAAGTGGAGATGAATATTCTTCCTCCACGATCCAATATTCCTACAAGAGTGACATATGAGCATCAGATTGGCCCCAAATCGAGGAATTTGGTCTATATAAATGAGGAATTCATTGATGATCACAAAGTCCCTCCATTATAAAAATAACCTCTCCCTCACTAAGGTAACCATTCTAACATTTCATGAATATACAATTAGGGGGAGATGAAACCATGGCACATCATAAGGCTCTAACCGCTCCTTATAGATAGGATGTGACTAAAATGGAAATACCAATATAATTGATCAATGCCATTGATTCATTGGACAATCTTACGGAATCCATAGAAGTTCAATGAACACTTTTATACACTAATAAGAATCCATATATCGAATTGTTGGATGAGACTTTGACCCCACCCAATTATGGAAATCCTACATTCTCTACCTTTGATGGTGCGGGAGATCCATAATAGTATCCCACACACTTTGTGTCATAATGTGGTCTGATGATGGGCCCTCGAGATCAATTGGAGTCAACCAAGTTTATGTGTTTGGTACAAAATTTAGTAGGTCCAACATTCATTTGGTATAATAGCCTTCAAGGAGGATCTGTTGTAGAATGGAAATACCTTCATTGTTAATTAATTTACTAGTTTTCTCCATGCTGAGAAAGATGAAAATTTTAAACCTGAAAAATTGAAAGCAACGTAAAAATGAAAGGGTGTATGACTTTATAGCCAGATGGAAAGGTTTAACCTATTCATTTAGCATTCCTCCCTTGTAGTGAAAATTAAAATAAATTTACGTTGAAATGATATGATATGAGTTACAGATGCCTATGATCGCAATAAAATATCTTATAAGATTCTATGAGTATGCAGAAAATTTCACAACTTTTAGAATATGTTGTTCAATAAACATGATCGAGGTCACAAATCATGCCCTCAACATAGGGAAAAAGTTTTTGCAATGTATAAAATGCCACTCTAACCCTCAAACTGACAACAATTCCCATTCAATCACCTATGTTGGTCTCGAACTGACCAATGCCTCCCATCAATCGAAAATAACAACAAGATCACCCTCGAACCGAATAAAAAAGAGATCAAGGTCACCCGAGATTTGAGGAATGGACCAAAAAGTATACTTCTTTTTAAATGATAATTTCCCCAGTTATTTACTTGTAGAAATGGATAATATATTTTTCAAGCTATTACAACTTATGAAGCTCAATGAGTTCAACCTCACCATTCATCATGAATACTTATCTTTTTATAGGAGGTTGGGTTATAACATCCAGGATTTATTCATCTTCAAAGATGACCTCTAAATTATGGTCAACTATTGATATGTGATATTGGATAACACCCCAAAGTAGGTGACATGCATAACCAAAACTAATTCATAAGAAGAGGGTGATCAAAAAAAGTTCTTGCTAGGCATGGGTAGAAGTTCAACAACTGGATGAATTGCAAGATAGTTTATCAATCTCATTCAACTCTGAGAGAATAGCTTGGAATACCCATAAATGTTACATTACCTTGGGAGGATACATCAGTTGTTCCTGTTGAAGGTTTACATGACCTTTAGACATTGGAACATATAGAAGAGGAAGAGTTATTTTCATCCCTAAAGCAAGCTCTGGCTCCTGCAGATTTCTTCCCAAAGACATCCAATGTATGGGCATCGCCCTACCAAACAGAACCTTTATTGGATTAAGAGATAATATTAGGATTTTTTTTAACATGATAGAATTAGAAAAAATCCATCATGGATGATTAATATCCCTCTATGTATGAGTTCCAAACAATATATTCAGGAATAGAAGTTTGTATGTGCACGATTCGACGATGCATGGGGAAACATGAGCATGGTCGGACCAAATATTTTGGTCATATACCCATATAGGACATGTATGTAGCTGGGACCTATGGGAAAGAATACTAGAAAGACTAACATTGACATGTAGGTGTCCTAGGACCCTCCAATGGTCATCTTCACCTGATCATACAACATGAACACCTTCCAAGGTGAAAATATCTGATCATCCCAGTCAATTCAGAAGCCCGACATGACCTACACCACCGGTACCAGATGCCTCATCATCCTCTACAAAAACACCAGGCTCATCTACCTCAAACACTTTAGCTCCTAATCTATAAAATAATGAGAAACACCACCTTGAGAAGCACTGAATTCTATCACAAAAGTACACCATTCTGAAATAGCTAGTGATTTTCCTAGACAATCTCTCAATCTTGGAATTCCTCAATATGTAAAAATAACTCAGAGAGGCACTCATTGGATCCTTATAGATCCCAAAAGAGTTTGATAGTGATGTATCTAGATCCAAGCTCTATCGAGTGGAGACCATTCCATCAAAATACCATGTCTCCATCCCATTCATGGACCGGGATCAGGAAGAGGACATCCCGGGACAAATCACATCCCTATATTTTTTTAGTGGAATCAATAACGTCGATATATAAATGCAACTAATTTAAAATGGTTTTTGGATCAACAGCATCCCAATTTGGAACCTAAAACATTTTGTATATAGTTAAAGATACCTATCTCCAATAAATCATACCATTCAAGGGGTTGATAAGCATGAAGAATGACCTCATGGAAAGATAAATCTCAAGGATTAGTTTGGGATCACACAACAAATGTTGAGTTTATGGTTATACAACATGTCACGTCATACAATATTATTCTTGTAAGGAATTGAATATGAATCCACATGGTGATACCATCAACATTCCATCAGTTCATGAAATACCCCATCGATGGAAAGATTGACATACTACATGGTGACAATTCCACCTTCAAGTATTCTAAATCCACATATTCTAAGGAAGGTTTCTAAATAAGGCAAGTAAAACAACCAATGGTGGAAGATGATATATAGGTTGCATCCCCCAAAGGGATTAGAGACCACCCCTAAAACTCTATGAAGTATTCTTAAGAGAGACCATGTTCTCCCAATAAATATAGTTAAGGCAATAGACCTAACCTCAGATGTACAAGCCACTTCTATCCCCAACAATAGTGTAAAATCAACCTATATTTAGAATCTCACTAAAATGAATCTGGTATTAAGGGATGATAATGGATTTTATTATGGCCTCTCTCACCTTGATAGTGACAAATATTCCCCCAGATTTCTAACTTCATCTGAAAATTCCTCCACAGACTCATAGATGGAAGAAGAAGAGGATAACCTCAGGAATGCCCCAACAATATTCACGGAAGCATCCTCTACCACCATTGATTATCTCTATCATGTAAATCTAGGTAAATAAGTAGACCCACAACCTAAACTAATTAGTGCTTCAATATCTATTGAGGAATGATAGATGTATATTTCATTTCTAAAGAAACACCAATATGTGTTTTCTTGGGATTATACATAAATTTCTATACGGAATCTAGATCTAAATTCACACCATATCAATGACCATTGAGGTTTCAAGTAGTATCTTGGAGGATTCACCCCTCTAGTACAACTAATATAGAGGTAGAAGTTGACAATTTGATCAAATGATACTTTTTTTGAGAATTGAAATACCCAAGGTATATCGCCAGCATTTCCCCTATCAAGTATAAGAGTGGGTAAATTTGGGTCTGTATCAATTTCAGAGACCTTAATCAACATTACCCAAAGGTCTAATTCCCATTTCCGATCATAGAAATATTGATCAATGAAATTTCAGGATTTTATCCCTCTTATTCATGGATGGGTATTCAAGCTATAATCAAATAATTATGTCCCCTGAAAATGAGGAATCCACTACCTTCTGAGCATTCAAAAGTATCATTTTCTATCAGGTCTTCCATTTAGATTAAATAATGTTGGTGCTACATATCAACACATCATACATCATATCATTAAGACATTTTTGGGAATAATAGATGAATGTTAAATCAAATCCCTAGTATTTATATCCTGATAGTGATGTGATCACTTTGTGAATCTTCAAACAGTCTTTGACAATCTATAGTAGAACAGTCTGAAGATGAATCTATTGAAATTCACTTTCAGGGTAATATTAGGGAAGTTTATTTGTTTAATTGTATTCCACCATGGCATTAAGGCTTACCCAAAAAATAGTAGTGATTTTTATGCAATTTCACCCCCAACTAATATCAAATAATTAAGGGGGATCCTAAGGAACTTCACCTAAATACAACATTTTACATCCAACATGGCTGAAAAATCTCCTCCCTTCACAAAAATATTAAATAATGGAATTGGATATTTAATATGATGATGATTAACAAAAAGCCTTCAAGGATATTAAGAAGTATATGTTTCACCCACCAGTCCTCAAGCTTCCTGTGGAAGGAAATCCACTCATATTATATGTGGCCTCCATAAAAAGCTCACTTGGAGCCCTCCTCACATAGAATAATTTTTTTGGGAATGATAATAGTCTCTACTACCTCAACTGAATTATTCTTGATATTGAGACTCGATATTATAATGTTGTGATATTATACCTTGGACCCATATTTGTAGTTAAAAGGATATAGAATTACTTGTAGCACAAATATTCAATCTGGTCTCTCCTATTGATCCTCTCAAGTAAATCCATCTTATTCACATGTTGACTGGGTGTTTGGACCTATGGGTAGTCATTGTGAAACATTAAAACATTTAGTTCATGTCACAAAAGTTTGTAAAAGTGTTGGACAAGGCTTATTTCTTTGTAGTGACCCATGATCTAGGAAACATACTAGTGGACACAGAACTCCCAAACAAAGAGGTTTTCAATTACGTGGAATATCCCTCGACATGGAATATGTATTTTGATGGTGCCTCCGAATGTCCTATCGGTAAGAGACTAAAAAACCTCAGACTCAATTTGGTTGGATTAGGGATTGTTTTAGTGTCTCTGGACAAAGTATTTTTTACCTACTCTTTCTCACTATCTGAAAGGTTTCATGAATAATGAGGCTCAATACGAAGACCTCATTGTTAGCTTGGATTTATCCCTATAGTTGTAGATATCCAACTTGAATATCCAAGGGGATTTGAATTTAGTGATAAAGAATATCAATGATGTATATTCCATCCAAAAGAAATAATTAGCCACCCTCATTGGCAATGTCATGGGAATAATGGTAGATTTACCTTTTGATCCCACACCACATCATGTACCCCAATCATAGAATGCTCATAAAGCTAAATTAGATAATGTTGATATAGTCCTTAATGACCCTAATCAGTGGGAAACAATATTCTATATCACGCATTGTAGAATGGTCTAATCAATAATCATATTTGATATGGAAGACATCAATTAGGTTAACATATCTCCAAAGCATAATGAACCAATATCCCCCCTGGATAGATTGATCCTATAATAAGTTATTTATAAAATGGGATCCTCTTAATAGATAGAGCAGGAACAAAATATATTCAGTGTTGGATCATGAACATCACCCTATGGGATGGTCTGAATGAGTAGAAATATCTCTAAAAATGAGGATTTGATAGAATCCTCTTCAATTCAAAGATGAAATGGAGATTCCCACAATCATGGAAGAAGTCCATGTAGGTTTCTACGACGCTCATCAGTCTGAGACATGACTCTCTCAACAAATCATGAATCTTGGATACTGCTTAAAAACTATGATGTAGGACTATTTGTAATTCATTAGGAAATTTCATGCATTACATGTTCATGAAAATTTCACCCATCTACCTCAATAATTTCTACATACCGCCAAATATTCTGAACCATTTTTTGTATGGGAAATGGATGTTGTGGGGCCATATCTCCTAGCTACAGCTAATCTATTCAGGTATTTCCTTACTAATACTGACTTTTTCTCCAAATTAACTAAGTCAATAACCCTAAAATAATTCAAGACAAAGAACTTATTCAACTTCATAAAGTACCATATCATCACCAGGTTCGAATATCATTGCATGATATTGACATAAAATGAAACTAACTTCTATTATATATAGTTGATGAAACTATACAAGTAGTAAAACATTGGTTCCAATCATTCATCTCACTATCATGCAGTGGATAATGGATAAATTGAGGCCTTTAATAAGAAACTATAAAATATAATACCAAATATGGTTAATAAAGACAAGAAGTTCTGGTCTGACAAGCTACTCCATGATTTATGGTCCTACCATACCACCATCCATACTTATATACAAGAAACTCCATATTCATTAGTGTACATGATAGAGATAGTGTTACACATATAATTCCATCTTCATTCACTCTGAATATCCATTTGCAAAAAACTTTGGGATCATGAGAAATGTAAAAATAAAATTGATGAAATAGAATGGCTCAATGAGAATAAGTTGTGAACATCGCAAAACAATTAATTTCATCAGAATCGGATCACATGAGTCTTTAATAAAAAGGATTGCCTCTATTATTTCCACTAAGGGGAACTGGTATGGGCTTTCAGAACCCCAATTATACTAGTCAAGAAATCTCTAAAGATAGAAACAAATAATAAGAGATTTATATCATATATAATACCTATCATAATAGATATTACTCATTGGACATAATGGATAGGGAGTGTGTCACACCCCAAACCAATGTGAGGTTTCTTAAGAAATACTTTGTAGAGTTTCCATCATGTATTGTTATTCCTTAAAGAAAGTATTTAAATTTCATAGAAACTAATGTCTTGTTAGTAAGAAATTAAACTAAATAAAATCATTCATCTTAACCACATAACATTAAACTGAATGGAACACATCCTCGTATCAAGACATTAAACTACACAACATCTCTCATACTATATGTGTGACATTAAACTGTGAAAATGTGTCTTTATCATATGAAGTTAAACTACATGTGAATCATCATATCACTGGTGATTTTCCATACAAAATATAGATATATACAAAAACAAAACTGAAATTCCCATATCCGTGTGTGAGAGTTATGTCCAGATAGGGAATCCTTTCAATCAAGAGTTATGTGTGGCTCGATTCTTTCCATTACAAGATATGTGGTGACGAATAAACCTCCATTATTAGTCCTAGCAGCAATACTACTTTTCTTCCATGTTGACTTTCTAACGTCCCTACTACATGACATTAAACTGTAGGAATATTTCCTTATTGTAGGATGAAAAAATACATGAATCCCAAACATTCCTCCTCTTTCACATCGAATCACCCACATCCCCACCACATCACATTAAACTGCATGGCTGATGTACTTGTCATATTATACTAAACTGCATGGGTTCCTAGAACTATGTACAAATTTATTACCATTCTAAGGAGATAAATAGGTTTTCCTAGATCATATATCTAGGCCCATCCCCCACATGATATAAAATTCCCTTATCCTTTCTCTAACTACCTCTATGTCATGAGATGCTTATAACATTCCTTTTTTCTCACATCAATCATAGTTCACATGAGATTAGGAATTTTAGTAAAGGATTCCACATATGGACAAGATATATTATCTTTAGAAATTGGTATCATGGACCTAAATTAATGACCTTAAAAGGAACACTATGAATCCTTGCTACATCATGTTAAATTGCACAGTTTGTTTCCCTTACATGACATAAAAATGCACATTACTGTGGACCTCACCCGAGAGGACCGCTACCCTTGGTGTTGGTCTCCCACCACACCTCGATTCTAGAGCTAAATACATATTCATGCCTACCATCACAGGATATATAGTGATGTTAAAATATCCAATCCCGAGACATTCCTTAGAAAATAAACATAAAATTACCCTATCTATGTAATGGGTTAGACCCATATAAAGAGATTCCATTTAAAGAACTATATGTGACTTTATTCCTGTCATCACAAGATATGTAGTGACACCCATACCTCTATTCTCAGAACCAGACATTACAATCCCTCTTTATGTTGGGGATCCCACATCCTTGTCTCATGGTGTTAAACTGAATAGTTTCCCAAGAACTATGTGTGGCTTGATTCCTGTCATACAAGATATGTACTGATGAATAAATCTCCGTTACATGTCCCATCTTCCACAAAAAATGAAAAACATTCGCCCACTTCATTATAAGGGTTGATTTATACAAGATTAGTTTTCCTATGTATGGGTCAGATCAACATTTGGCCTACATGCGCATGTAATACATCTTGCACAATTTTTCATGTAGGTTCTTATGTCATTATTTCAAAATGTTAATCTACAAAGAGACAAATAAATTATCACCATTTGATATTAAACTACATATGTACAAATACATCCTTAACTCATTATGTTAAAATTTAAGGGAAATTTTTTGGCTGCATTACATTAAAATTTCCTAGAAAATATATCCCCACTACATGATGTTAAAATGTCTAGGTCATTACCCATTATCATCCACTATCAAAGGACCAAAATAGTATTACATCATTAAAGTAGAGAGTGGGGTACTTCAATCATCTTTTAATAACATCAATTAATAATTCACAAATCATATCTTGAGAACCTTAAGTTTCCATAAACCTTTCATATCCCATGAAAAGTAAATTTATTTTTCTATTTGACTATGTTATCGATGCATAAGGGATCAGATGTACCAACAAGAGATAACTTTTCTCTATAAGAAGATATTTATGATCCATGTGATCCTAACCCCACCATGCTAGAACTCATCACCTTAGGGTGTTAGAACCATCCCTTGTATGATTTTCAAAAATCACTACTCATGACCTAAAAACATTGATCCATGATTTACAAAATTTTCATCTCCCACTTAGAAGGTCGTTGGAGTACACTTAACCCTAGGTTTCATAATTTGGATCTTGTGTGACATCCCCTTTTTTTAGTTCCGTTTCTGTTATGACCTTAATCTTTCAGCAATTTAGTCAAAAATGTATGACCTAAAATTCTTCCCTTTAATGGTCCAAATCATAAGACCACAAATAGCTAGAGAATGAGACATAAAACTTGTTATGTTGAAAACACAAAAAGTGTTCCCTTATCAAAATTCAAGTCATCTCTCGCTAAAATATTAATCTACAGAGTTTAGGAAAAAATTATGGAACAATTAAATTTGGAATAAATCTCATAGGGCCCATTTTGTGACCCTGGTAAAAGTTAATGAAAACTCTCTAGAACCCCTAGTCTAGGAAAATATTATATTAATGTTTTAACACTTATTCTTCATGATAAAAAGTTTACTAGGATGTGAAAAAACTATTATGGTGCTTTAACCCTTCTTGAATATTATGTGGTCCACAAATCAAACATCATGATTTGAGATCCTCATATCATCAGAACCTTCCATGACCCTTGTAAAAGTAAACCTAGCTTCAAGGGACCCTTGGTTTGACTATGCATGTATTCATATCACTTATGCATATGCACCTAAATTCATTAACCAAATATTTCACAGTGAAAAAGGTATTTCTGATCCTTGTGAGCCTTGACATCATCATAGCAGAACTCAACACCTAAGGGTCATCTTGTCCATCTCAAGCATGATTTTCCTATATTATCCTAATTACCTAATCACTTTGGACCATGATTTAAAATCCTTGTAACCATACTATTCATGAAGATTCAACATCCCCAACATTACATAACAATGTTTAATACCATTTCTTGAAGAAAAAATAAAACACCCATTTTCTAAATTTCCGATAGCCTACACCCCGTGATTCAAAACCATAAGGAATAGGGCTCAAGCTTCATATAAAATGTAAACTGCACTAGGGTACCCAAACCCTTCTTAGATACCCCTTCATTCCATACCCAACTTCATCATTTGGATGTCTCAGTATTCAAAACTCCTTCATGACCCTTGTAAAAGGGTGGGTACACCATTGTTTAACCATGTTTGTCAATGCATATGTTCATTGAACTAACAATAAAAGGCATCTATTCCATTGAGGAAAGGGACCCAAATCCTTGTATTCCCTATGAACACTATGGTGGTACTCAAAACCTCAACATGTTAAGGGTATTCCCTGGCATGTCTACCCTATTCCATATTAACTAACATGGACTGTTGGTTAATGGCTTACATTACCCATATCCCAACAATCTTGGTGGAACTATATTTTCTAGTATTTCTCATTCAACCAATTCTACACCCATAAATATTCCATGACCAATGTAAAAGAGTGAATACACCTGTGTTTGACCATGATAAAAATACATAAGGTATTTTACCTAATAATCAGAGACATATACTCTTTACAGGAAAGGAAATATAATGTCATGAGCTATGAAAATACTATGGTGGAACTCATCACCCCATATTGTTTTGGGCCATCCTTGTAATTTTTACCCAAAAATCTATACTCATGTCCTAGAATCAATACATTAAATTACATGTAATCTCAAGGTTTGAGCTAAAAGACCAAAAACTTTATCGATAAAAGGTTCGATATAGATGACCCTAAACTATAAGCGATAGAAGGTACAAGATAAAGGACCCTAAGCTATTGTAATATAAGGTCTGAACTAAAATAACATAAACTACAACATAGAAAAAACATCGTTTTCTAGAACAAAAAGGGTATAAAACATACCAGGTTGAAAACACAATAAGTTAATCCTAGGTAAAATCTGAGTTCATTCCCTCTAAGTCTCCCCATATATTAATCTTAGGAAAGAATTATGGAAATATAATCAAAATGATACAAATCTTGTGAGGACCCCATATGGCTTCATCAAATATCTTGTTATACTCGCCAGGTCCTTTGACTTAGGAAAAAGATAGAGAAATATCCCTCTAGGACATATATTCTACACACATTACACTTTTATGAATCAAGTGATCACACGATAACTAGGGAGAGTGCATCATTGGAGAATCTCATGTCAATGGGAATTCATGATAATTTCTTGAGAAGAATCTATTATGAATTAAATATTCAAATCTAGACATTCATATTTACTTTATATTTTGAAAAGGATGGGTATCATTGATGATTTATAAAAAATAAGATCAAAGAAATTTCATGCATGTCATCATTGAAAAAAAACCATACATCAACATATAAACTTCTGTAGATCCATTCATCGATAAAAAATAAAATGAGAAATCTCCACATATCATAGTCCCTCCGATGAATTACAATCCATGGAAAAGTTGAAAAAATTACATGACATTCATATAATGTTCTCATAGGACACCTTGATCTCTACAAACCTCTTCTCCATATAGGAAATAAATTGTAATAATTGCTCGATAGATTTAGGCAAAACCTTCATAATCCACTACAACTTCTCTTCTATGGAAACAATGAATAGCCTGGCCTTCTCTATTGTGTTAAAGATTCCCTATTTCTCTGACATATTTTTCTCCAATTTATGAAGTACATGATGAAATTGGGAAATCACTTCTTGAAGATGGATAATTATAGAAAGAAGATGGTAAATTTCAACCATATCATCATTGACTACATCTCGCTGAGTATTCGCCTCTATATCACATTGAGAAGCTGACTTTATGAACCCATACCAACATTATTTAAAGGATATGAAGACTCAATGACTACCATCTTTAATTCAACGGACCTGTTATGATCTCCTAGAAATATCACCTCCTTCACCTGGGAATGATTAATGGTTAGTCAAAGACCTCATATCCAAGGGTGTTAAACATAAATAGAAGGTTACCCAACTAATCTTTCATCCCTTCCAAATGGGTCTTCAAAACAAAGTTCCAGATCTCACTCCTCATTTTTTACTGAATCAACTAATAAAATGATGCATAATCTAGGACTTAATCCAATCCCATCCTTGAAATAGAAAAGTATTATGGTACTAGTTCACTAAGTGGAGTTGTGATCACATTCTTTAATGAATATGGAAGGGAAATAACCTCAACATTAGTTGACTCAGTCAAAGGAATCCCCAAGGAGGCAGGGACTAGAACCTCCGAGCTTTGGGGTGAAGACACTACAATAAGGGGATATAGGTTTATCATATAATGGATAAAATATATGATATCACCAAGTAACCAATGGATATGACTGATGTTAGAAACATACCTTTCTTTTTTTTCTCACTGGTGATGTCTGTTGCCTCAACCCCATCCTTAGGGTAAGATATAACACCCTCTTGTAATGAATGGATTCATCAAACTTCCAGTGATTTCCCTACAGATGTGTTTTTCTCTCCACCCTTGAGGGTTTCATGAAAAAAAGATAATTTCAAGAAATATGACACAACGTGAACAAAGTTTATAGTTTTAGAATAAGTATTCACCTTCTCCCAAACACACCAACATCAAGGATAACATATTAGAAGAATAGATTCATGTATCAGTATCTTCCAATAGAATGTTCATCCACACCGAATCAAGTAGATTGGCCACTGAAACATTTGCAGTAAAGAACAAGAATTACTAGGTTAGCAGAACAACAATCCTTACTTCCCAATGGGTCGAGCCCAATAGAAACGTTTCTATTGAAGCAACCAAACACTCACATGCATCCTTAGGGGAAGATATATGCTTTTCAAAGTAAGTTTTATTGGGACTCTAACCTGTTTGAGAAATCAAAATGTGGTATCAGAATAATAGAAACCATGAAAAGAGTGAAATGTCACAATTACATGAAGATTATGTGGGAGAAGGATTTGCAAATTCAGAATGCATGCTTTTCCCTTTACCTTATGGGAAGAGGTCCAAGAAGGTATCGATTCTAATAAAGTTTAAGAAGTCCCCCCCCCCCCCCGAAGGTGCTAACGTGGAGGTAGTTTCTCTAGAAATGGAAATCACCACACTCATCTGGGCTAGTTGACCAAGGGATCCCTCATCATCAATCCCTGATCACATTAAAATTTATCTCCAATAGAGGTACCCCATGGAAAATGTATAAGGGATGACAATATTATCCATTATTTTGCAACCATTCAGTATATCAAAAAAACACAAAGGATGTTAGTATGGTACCAATGGAACCATGACCTTTTAAATGTAATAGTATGGTCATCCATATTACCACTGGTACAATGGGATATCCTAGTTTTTACACAACCATTTTAATATTCCCTGAACCAAAATTTGGTGCACCAAAGGTGAATCAAAATCCTAAAAATTGAATATTTACAACATTACATCAAGGTCTCAGAGAAGTGAATTGACCTCTCCAGGTCTTTCTTTGAAGATAATGCCCATAGGGGCAGTGACGTGAGAAAAACCATCCAACGATAATTATACCTGGTGAAATATTCCTCAAATATCATCCTCTGAATTCAAAATTATCTATGTTAAACATGTTAAAAATGAAATAAGAAATAATAATGATGACATGTATTCACTCATTGGCACAACACTCACTACGGCTGTATCATTTTGTGCTTCTACTGGTAATGAGAGTAATTTTAAATGCATCACTTCCTTAAGAGGCGACTTTGGAGATGTTAGTCATTTTGAAGTTCACTATTTTCTAGGCCTCATATTTTCCTCAATAGTTGGTGGTAATTGAGAAGCTTCATGTAACAATGTGGATAATTTCTCATTGGGGTATGATTGGATCCAAATCTCATCAAAACCCCATGACATACCAATATCTACACCAAGGGGAGTGTGGTTTACCTCATCTTAAGTCCCCTCCCTATTTAGCATCATCCCAAACTGGTGATCCTCCATCAGATGCTGGTTGGATCAGATATGAATAGGGGAGGACATATAGATTAGACACACCCGAACTGACAGTTAAACCAATAAGGTGCATACCATTCACATGGGAGGTCCACATCAATGTGGGAAGAAGGGATGCCCTCATGAAGTGAAATAATATAGGACTGAGCCTCAATGATAACCCCCCACCCCCCCCCCCCCCCATTAACAACCATTATATAAATTGGAAATTACCCATCAGGTTTGAATAAGAACTAATCATGATGACTCATGAAGGCCTTGAACTCACAATCCTTTGGTGTAAGAGTCTTTACAAAGATAATACACTATAAAAATGGTTTCAAATGGATATTGGTAATGTTATCTATGTTTATGAACTCATTGATTCCTAAATGATCCCCATCCAATCCCAAACACTTGAAAGGGGTGTGATATTATATAAGGGTCCTTTCCCCTATAAATATGGTGCAGAAGACTATAAATGTTGTCCAATACAAGGATGGATAACCCAACATGTTTTCCTCCTTCCACAAAAGTTATAATATTAAAAGTATAGATGCTAAATCCACCCTTATCCTTTATTAGGAGTAAGTACCTGCTCAATAACATAGCTAGGAAACCAGCTAGATTAATGGTCTGGTCCACACTAGAGACATCCTACCATCCCTAGTCCTTGAATTTACCTTACTTAAAAGTAGTCCAGTAAGTTCCATCCACACCGTGAGAGTACTTCATTGGACATGCCTTTGGCTTCTTGCATTCCCACTCAGAATGGGCCTTCAAGAAGAAGTATCCCACCCATGTATTAAATGGGATATAAGCACTAGGAAGTGGCTCCTTTGGGAGGTCCTTTTCAGACAACCTGATCAAATCTTGAGTAAAGGGAGGATTCCACTCTATGTTGTCCCATCTAGATCATGAGGGTGGGAGAACTCCTCATATATCTGTCCTAGTATGGGTGAATCATAGATTTTCTTGAAACCCTAAAGACTAATTCCTTCCACACCATGAATTAGTTTTAATGTGTTAATATTAGAGCTCTAGTTGTTTAAGAGGTCTAACATCCGGACTTATTACAGTAGGAATTTTTTTTGAGATTCATATGGACTCATACACCCAAATATACTTAAACTCTATGGAAAACTCAGAAGTGATATACTTGTACCCTGAATGTATATCCCCAATCCATTCCATAGCAACCCCCTAATTGAAAATCCCAATTGGTAACATACTCAAATATCAAGCTGGTGGTGGACTTCTACATTGTTAAGTGGTACATATGGACATATTAATTTGGTTCAAGATTATTCCCATAAAAGTATCTTGGAATGAATGTCATTATATGCTCATCCGTGTATTCTCCCTCAGCAATGAAGTTTTCTACTAGGGATATGTTCTCTTGAAAGTTTTTATGGGTATTTGGAATCCATGAATGATGTTTTATTGATGATTGAGGAGGAGTGGGAGTTTTTTTGGTGAGACCTAACCCAAGGAGGGGATGAAAGTGCAAAAGAAAATATTCCCTAAATTTTTCCATCATCAGGTTTAGCAGACTCATCTAAAATGACCCAACAACAAAACAAAAAGTGGAATCAAAAAATAATATAATAACATCCTTGTGATCAATAACTACTTTATCTTTGCTTTTTGAACTCTTGTAGGAAGTATGGTGAGTTCTAGAAGTCGTATGATGATTTTCAAGAAGCATATGCCAGAAAATTGTAAATCCTCTCAAAATAGAATAACTCTAAAAGCCTCATGAACATTGAATGAACCATAAATGGATTCATGATCACATATAAGACTGAAAAATAAACTAATTTATGAAAATATCATGGACTTTATAGACCCAAATAAATTCATTTGACTACATGATCATCAACAAGACTCACAATCTCATAAACCTCACATGGTCATGTGACCTACACAATAGTCATGTTTTCATGAAATAGAGCCAACAGATTTTGAGAAATGTTCAAGGTGATCATAGAGACACATAAATATGTTTAAATATATTAATAAAGATATATTCATTGTTTTTTTAATGAATACTTGTAAATGAAATTTATGTGAAGTGGTTCTTGCAAAATGGTCTTGTGGAAAGGTCTTGCAGTCAGTTTATGTGGAAGGACTTGTGAAGGGGTCATGCAATGAAAGAAAATATTAAGAGATATAAGATATGAGTAGTTGATGAATGATACACCATCTATTCTTATATTTATCAGTTCTCTCAAAAAATACAAAAAACACTCAAAAGACCAAGCATCGCTCAAGATACCGATTGTAGATAGTGCTAAAGCCTAAAGAAGGTATTTACTTTCCTCATGATAAATCCCTTATTCCAAAATATGTATCTTCTGATGGGGGAATTTTTTGAATCCCACCATATGAGAATTAGAAAATCCATAATGGAATAAATACCCAAAAATGGGTATTATTGTCTCTACAAAAAAAAGGAAGGGGAGGTGGCTAAACAGATAGATTGCAAGATCATTTTAAATACACACAATCGCATGGCCTTTAGAAGGTCATGTGAATGATTAATATATATCACATGAAATTATTAGGATCCCACAAATACCCTTTATTATATCCTTCTTTTCTCTCATTAAGGAACCTGATACACTCACTTATTGTGTGGTGGATGCCAGATAAGCTCCCCCAAGCCACGTGACTTGTCAGCCGAAAGATTCTTGACAACCATCCCGAAATCCTTATAAAATATGAAATTAAAATATAAAAAATAAAAGAATATATTTCAGTTATAAATATTCATTTTATGTTCCTATACAGTTCACAAGACTCAATGATAGTTCTATAGACATGTTAGCCCTTTCGCGCAATATCCTACTAGCATGTCACCCTCATTACATGAAGAGCTTCAGATATTTCTAGGTGGTACTATGCGGCCACTATATATCAAATGATAAATAGAATAGTTTTCAATGATAATTATTTTTCATAAAAACATGATCCTTTTTAGGTCACATGGAACATCACTAATGGGGAGATTTATTATCTTAGATAACACTCATACAAACTCATGAGATACCCAACCCTTATCAAATAAACTAGGAAATAAAAGGGGAAATGAAATATGGTTATTGGGAAATATTATTCATATATAATCATGAAAAATGGGTTATGCACCACAGTAAAACATCATTGATCCCTTGGTTCCCCCTCGACATGTTAGCGCAATCTCCCAAAATTCCCCTAGAAAGCCAAATTTGTCTTATAGAATGTACCAGACAAGCCATCTCAAATCATGCGTAAAGATTTCAACAGGTATCCTGATCTTATAAAGGAAATTGGAAATATTATAATAACCTTGTAAAATCCCCGTGGAATGTCCACATAATTAGCCAAGACCCCATTGATTAGCCTAAATCCAATAAAATTGGGTTTGAATGGATGGTCTTTTGGTCAAGTAAAGTCATGTGATGCTAATAAAACACAGTTTTTGTTGAATATTTTATTGATAATAAATTAAAATATTTCCTCACATTTTGTTAAATATGTTTTTTTATATAATATTTTGGATTAGATCATTCATTTGAAAATTTTGTTAAAATTTCAGTTTTACCCATTGAAAATCATTGTAGCATTTCGGGAATATATATTTTCAAATGTTTTATTTGAACTTAAATTTTTTCAAATATGTTCCAAAATTAATGGGCTACATCTTTTATTCAGGAAATATGAGCTAAATTGTTCATTTGATTGGACTTAATGGGAAATGAAGTCAATGAAGGGATGGACTCACCAGATTGGACATCGGTTCTATATTTGGGTCATAACATATTCATTCGTACTTGGATTAGACCCAAATTGTGAGAGGAACTCATGGACTCATTTTTGAACAAATCATTATTTTTTAAGGATAGCGTATTCATGATTTTGGAGTTCAAATGGGCGGTGAAATTTGGATTAAAATATTTGGACGAGATTCCCTATTCACACTTGAAACCTCTTTTAACCCAGCCTCCCCTCCACTCTATAAATTTGTGTTTTTCTCATTTTGAGGGTTTGGTACGTGAATTAGGAGATTTAAGGCAGAGGATAATTGGTTTCATTCAAATTTCCTCAACCATTTTAATAGGGGTATCTCTTGAAGCAAGGATCCCCTCATTGAAGCCTTCTTCTACCTCTTCATGTTGTAATGTTTGAATTTTTATAATAAACATCTTTGTTCTTCATTTATTTCTTATATTTTTATATTTTATTCAAATTTATTCTTCTATTAATCTTCTTAATTGGTCTGGAATCAAGAGTAAAAACGAGATGGGTTCTACCCTTTCTAAACCTTTGCACATGAAAAACGTCTCTGTGATGACCACACCACCCATCGAAGAGTAGTTCTTTTTAGTAATTGATCTACCTCTAACCCCATTCATTAATTTATTTTGAATAAATGGAATACTATAATCTAGTAAATATGATATATTTATTGAGTTTTAAATTTAAATGAAACTAATAAAGAAATTGAACAATTGACACAAAAACACGTGAGGTCGAGATTTTTGTAAATTGTGAGAGTGTGATGTTAATTGGTAATAAAAGACCTCAAGGGATAAATTTGTAGAGTTCAAATATAATCCATAAACTCAATTAATCATTTTTTCCAGAGTTGATATGTGATCTAATTAACCACATACCATAATCTAACCAAAGAATATCAATTAAAGTAGGGTGATGCGATTTCATGTTCCGATGATAGCATAGGGTTTAAGTAAGTTTATATTTGTGGTTAATTAAACTATCATAGGGTTAGAGGGTTAAATAATTAAAGGATTATAATTAAGTGTGTTATAATTTAAATGATAATGATAAATAATTGAGTGAAGAGGTAGAGTTTGATCGGTTATACTTTTTAAATATTTTATAAAAAACATCTTCTGTTGGGTCATTTTAATCAAACTTCGTTTCAAAAATAAAAAAACAAAAAAAATAAATCCATCTTCAAAAAAACTTCTTCAAGATTTATAAATGATAAAAAATCCCTTAATTTTAATTAGTGTTCTTATTTCATTTTATTTTAGTTTAAATATACCTTTAATATGTTGTTAAATTTACTTTTTATTTTGACAGACGACCTTGGTCAGCCACTCTACTGCACCTAAGTACCCAACAATCACATATCATTTTAAATATCCCATGACAGTGCCTTCCAAATTGGCGTTGTTGTTAGGGAATCAAGTAATTATTCCAAAAAATTAGAGGTATTTATTTTATTTTAATTTTTTATTCTATTCTTCTCTACTTTATTTCATCTTTAACCTATATGAATTTTACTCCTTATTTTATTTTCTTCTTCTTCTTTTTAGACCATCAACTCAAACTTCTCATTTTTATTTTACAATGGTCAACTTTCATTATTTTAATTTTTATTTGATTTATGACACGAACTGATCCTGGGGATCTTTTAGATCTTGACCCTGAGATTGAACCTAGCCTTCGAGGTCGAATCATACATTCTCAGTCTACATGATGTTTCAACATTCTACCAGTTGGAGAATTCCTCCACTCCCAGAAAATTGAAATTGGAATCAATTCAAATTCAAACATAAAACAGGAACCAATGGTTGAAAATAATGGAAATGAACTTAATATAACTATTTTAGAATTTCTTGCACATGATATTTATTATCAACCTAATTGTACTTCATACCCAAATTTTGAATTAGACTTTGAGCTGAAATCTGGATTAATTCGCCTTCTTCCAAAATTTCATGGACTATCTGGTGACGATCCAAAAAAACATTTAAAAGAATTTAATGTGGTTTTATCAACCTTAAAACCAAGAAATTTTTCTGAAGATCAAATCAAACTAAGATAATTCCCATTCTCACTTGATGGAGCTACTAAGTATTGGATGTATTATTTACAACATGTATATGTAACATGTTGGAATAATTTGAAATGTCTTTTCTTGCAAACATTTTTTCCAGCATCAATGGCCACATCCATTCAAAAAGAGATCTTTGGGATCTATTAATCACAAGGGGGGTCAATGTATGAATACTGGGAGCGATTCAAGAAGTTGTGTGCAAGATACCCACATCACCAAATCAGTGATAAAATCCTCATCCAATAATTCAATGAAGGACTCACACCTATGGAGAAGAGCATGGTGGATGTTGCGGCTGAAGGAGAATTGGTGGAAAATACCCCAATAGATCCAGGTTCATTGATTAAAAAAATGGCCCAAAACATCCAACAATTTGGCGATCGAGGTACATCACATGTCAGGGGAATACATAATGTAATTACTTCTTCTCTTAAGAGTCATTTGATTGATACCAAGTTGGAAGAATTGGCCACTATGGTGAGTCAAATTTCTTTGGCTCAAAATACATCCCAACCCACTCCTTCGAGGCATTGTAGAATTTTCACTGAGACAAGCCACCCAACTGACTGTTTCCCCCAACTACAAGAAACAGAAGATTGTGGAGCAATGTTTCTTTGGCGACCATATCAGCAGCAACAACAACCATATCCCAAAAATAAGCTTTATTCTTTTGTACCAATATACAACCAAGGGTAGCAGGATCTATTAAACATGAGGTATGCCTCTGGAAAACAATAAAGGCCCCCCTTTCAACAAAACCTCCAGAATCCTCCACCTTACCAATAGGGTTTCCAACAACCCCAAAAGATATTTGAAGCCCAATCATAAAAAAAACAAAAAAGGAATTCTCAATAAAATGTAGATTCTAATACTGATGGTATTTTGAAAAAACAAATCTAAATCAATAGAATGAGATGAATATTCAAGGTTTATATTTGAAAAAGTTGAAGACACAAATGAGCCAAATTACCACCACCCTCTATGAACCGGTAAGTAAGAATTCTAGAAATATACCTTCCTAACCTACTCCAAATCCCAAAAGGAATGTTAGTGCCATAACATTGAGAAGTGGGATGTAAATGAATGATACATATATACATACCATTCCACTTGGATTCACCTCAACACCAGAAAATCTCCACTCTACTCCAACTGATGAGAATCCCAAGAAAAAATATGAAGGTAAGAAAAAGATTGATGTTATTCCTCTTAAACCCCATCCTTTTTCAAATATAGTTTTCCAAACCAAAAATATGGTTGAAGAGGCTATTAAAAAAAGAAGTTTGGGATACATTAAATCATGTGGAGATCCACATCCCTCTAATTGAAACCATCAATCAAATCCCAAGGTATACTAAATTATTAAAAAAACATTGCACCAATCAATGAGGTCTCAAGCGAAATGAGAGGACCAATCTTGGAAGGAATGTGTGATCACTCATTAAACCAAATCTTGAAATTCAAAAAAAGTGCAAGGATCCTGTTACATTCACCATTCCATGAACCATATGGGAGTTTCACTTTTCTGATACTCTTTGTGATTTAGGAGCTTCCATAAATTTAACGCCTCACATTGTATTTTCTTCTTTATAGGTGGGTGAATTTATGTCGATGATAGTAGTGGTGTAGTTGGTGAATGAAGCTACGACATATCCAATGGGAGACCTTGAGGATGTACTTTATAGGCTAAGAGACATGATCTTTCCTACATATTTCTACAATCTTAAAATTGAGGACGATTAGGTAAGCTCTCATGCTCCCATTATCTTAGGTATGACTTTCCTCAAAACTAAAAAATTATCATAAATGTCAATGATGGTACACTTTCCATGGAGTTTGGATATGATGTTGTGATATTTAATGATATGGACTCCATGAAGTACCCCCTCAGAAGACCATTTTTCTTTTTTTTATCTCTCATTTTGAACCACCAAGTAAAAACCCCATGTATTTTGATTGTCGTGTTCTTAGGTAGATTATGATAATTGGTTCTAGTTTGATGTCTTAGAGTACATAGACACCTTTTTCAAATAAAAAAGACTTTATTCAATTCCATATTGAAATGGATTCATATTTTGATTCTGATCATGTTCAATATGATTATGACATGGCTGTGGAGTATGCTGATGAGTTTGATGCTTTATTCTTTAATTTTTATGATGTATATTCTGATATTGATGTTCATTGTGCACATATTTTAGTTTCTTCAATATATCACCCCACTTACATTGTAACTCAATCCATTACCACCAAATCTAAAATACTCATACTTGTTAAGTGGTGAGAAATCGCCTATTATAATTGCTAATAATATCCCTTTTGAACATGAATAAAAAACATTAATCTTTTGAGGGAGAACAGCATGGAAATCGGTTGGACCTTGGATGAAATATTAGGTATTATCAACTCCATTTGCATGTATAGTATTATTTTTGAGGAGGGGGATAAACCAGTTAGGTATCCACAAAGGAGACTCAATCCAACCCTTTTGGAATTTGTTAAAAAATATGTTTAAAAATTGCTCATGGAAGGTATAATTTATCCCATTTCATATTCTTAGTGGATGAGTCCTATTTAGGTTGTGCCTAAGAAAATTGGTTTTACTATTATTAATAATGATAAAGATGAATTAGTTCTAATGATAGTGAAAAATAGTTTGCATGAGTGTATTAATTATAAGAAACTAAATCAGTCCACTTGCAAGGACCATTTCCCCTCCTGTTTATTGATCAGATGCTTGAGTGACTAGCTGGAAAGACACGCTATTATTTCTTGGATATATTTTCGGAATATTTTTAGGTTGTTATTTCTTCGGATTGTTAGAATTATACAAAATTCACTTGACTATTCGGTATGTTTTCCTACCAAAGGAGGCCATTTGGTCTTGGCAATTCCCTAGGTACCTTCCAAAGATTCATGGTGAGTATTTTTTGCTGGTTTTGTTGAGACCTTCAAGGAGGTATTTTATAATGATTTTAAAGTGTATGGGTCTTCATTTGATGATTGTATCTCAAGTTTTTGGATGGTTTTGAATCATTGTATTGAGAAAAATATGGTCTTGAACTTTGAAAAGTGTCATTTTATTATAGAGTATGGCATTGTATTAGGGAATGTAATTTCAAAACATGGGATAGGGGTTTATAGATCTAAGTTAGATATTATTTCATCCTTACCATATCCTTCATGTGTGTTTGATGTTAGATATATCCTATTTCATAGAATATTTTATCAGTGCTTCATCAAATATTTTAGTAAGATTCTCTTCATATGTCACAATTACATCAAAAAGATTCTGATTTCATGTTTGAGGATTCTTGTAGGACTTCCTTTGATAAGGTAATGAATTGTCTAACCACTCCACTAATCATACAGCCCCCATGGTGGGAGCTTCCTTTTGAGCTTATGTGAGATGCCTCAAACTTCACGATTGGAGCTATCTTATATCAGAGGGTGGAGGGGAGTTCTCATGTGATTACCTATACATTGAGGACATTGGATTTTGCCCAATAAAACTACACCACCACAGAAAAGGAGTTTATTTCCATCGTATTTTCTTTAGATAAATTCAATTCTAATTTATTGGGCTCTAAAGTGGTTGTTTTCTCTAACCATATAGCTCTGAAGTACCTCTTGAAGAAGCCGGATGCAAAGCCCAGGCTAATCTGATAGATTCTACTTCTTCAATAATTTGATAATGAGATAAAGGATAATAAGGGGTCAGAAGAGTAGGCTTACTCACATATTAGGGGATGACACCTTAGACCAGGTAGCACTTCAGGACACTTTCCCCGATAAGCATCTTTATTCCATCTCTGGTATGCATCATTGGTATTCTTATTTAGTGAACTACCTTGTTCCATCTAAAATCCTACAAAATTTAAAGAAACATAAAGTCCGATAATTAAAGATTGAGTCTAGATTTTATGTGTGGGATGATCCCAAATTATGGAGCATGTGTAGTGAACAAGTTATTAGGAGGTGTGTTCCAAATATTGAGTTTGATTTTGTTCTGTAATTCTGGCATACACTTGTTTGTGGTGGATACTTTGGACCCAAACGGGCAGATAGAAATGTTTTAGAATCTTGATTTTATTGAACTAGTTTATTCTATGATTCTCATGTGTTTTGTAAGTCATGAGCCAACACACTGGTAATATTTCTAGGAGACACGAGATGCCCCAACAACCCATATTATTCTACGTTATGTTTGATGTATGGGGCATTTATTTTATGGGTCCTTTTTTAAGTTCATTTGGTTTTATGTATATTTTTATTTCCATAGATTATGTGAGAAAATGGGTGGAGGCTAAGGAAACTAGGACTGGTGATTCTCAGGTTGTTGTGGACTTTGTCAAATCAAAGATATTTTGAAAGTTTGGAGTACCGAAGGCCATTATCAGTGACCAAGGGACACACTTTTGCAATCAGAATTTGGATTCCCTCCTTCAAGAGTATGGGGTGACACACAAGACATCGACACCATACCACCTACAAAAAGGTGGCAAAGATAAGGTTTCAAGTCGTGAGTTGAAACACATTGTGGAGAAAATTGTGTAGCTAAATAGGAAAGATTAAATGAATCACTTAGATTATGTGCTTTTGGCTTATAGGACCGCATACAAGACACCCATTGGTATGTCCCCATTTTATATTTTTTTGGGAAATAATTTTATATCCCCATGGAAGTTGAGCATTGGGCTTATTAGGTTATAAAGAAATGCAACATGGGTTTGGTCTAAGCTAAAATCCAAAGGAAGATGCAAATTAAGGAGATTGAGGAGATTCTATTGACATAATATGAGAACTCAAGGATCTAAAAGGAAATATCAAAGGCATTTCATGATAGAATTATCCAATATAGGGAGTTTCATATTGGAGAGAAAGTCCTTCTATATAGATCACGACTGAAGCCGGTGCCTGGTAAGTTGCATTCTAGGTGGTTAGGTCCTTATGTTGTGACTAATGTTTTTCCTTTATGGTGAAATGGAGATCACACAAGTGGACATAGGAAGGAATACATTTAGGGACATCCTTCTGATGTAGTGGATTTCATCACACTTCATAATCCCATCATCACTTGAGCATATCAGGATGTTCCTAACCCTTTCACTTTTTTTAATATTTGTCTTATTTAAAATTATACATTTCATGTGCATATATAATCTCATGGGATCACATTAAGGATGATGAAATATTTTAAATGTGGGGTAGGGGAAAACTTTTTGTAATTGATATTTAGGATTTTCATTTGTGTATTGTGTGTGTATTTTCTAAGAATTTTTTGATTAAAAGTTTCAAAACAATAAAAAGGGAAAAATCATTTAGAAACAAATACATTGAGGGACATTCTTCTGATGTAGTGGATTTCATCACACTTCCTAATCCCATCATCACATGAGCATATCATGATGTTCCTAACCCTTTCACTTTTTTTATTCTTTTTCTTATTTAAAATTATACATTTCATGTGCATATATCATCTCATGGGTTCACATTAAAGATGATGAAATATTTTATGTGTGGGGTAGGGGAAAACATTTTGGAATAGATATTTAGGATTTTCATTTGTGTATTCTGTGTGTATTTTCTATGAATTTTTTGGTTAAAAGTTTCAAAAAAATAGAAAAACAATAAAAGGGGGGAAAATCATTAAAAAACAAATATATCATGTAACATTATCATTTGAAACATATAAAAAATTCATGTTTTTAAAATGCATTGTTTGAATTATAAGCATGGGTAAGATTTCATCATCAAGGGTTGATTTTTATAAAAATTAAAGTCTTCGATGATATGAATGATTATGTAATTATAAAACCCTTTAGATTTTGACATCGATATTCATGATATTTGTTCATGGTAAATTTTTTCATTCATTTCTCCACATAAATTTTCACTCAATCATGACTTGTGAAATTTTTCCTACTCAATTGAAGGTATACTAAAGTTAGGTAAGAAAAATTCATTGGTTGAACCATATATTTGTTTCTCTTCTAATATATTTCATTACTATACCAAATTGACCTATATGTCCGTACCTGTTAATCAACAATTGTAAACCCTCAAAAAAAATATGGGTTGTGTCTTGGACGGGTCAAAAATCACTCTTCATCGACCTTTGATCTTGTTATAACTATTACAATTAGCATCGTGAGGAGATCAAAAATGGTTTGAGAGTTGAGTGTGAGATTTTGTTTCCAAGTGAAACTTAAAAAACAGAAAAATATTAATAATAATAATAATAAATGAGGGGAGTGATGAAATGTACAACATATGTGGATATATAGGTTGGGAGCTTAAGGATTGACATTCGGGAATGTTTAAGTGAGTGGGTCTTGAAATTCAATTGCAAAGGAATGTAGAATAGGTTTGGTGAATTAAACCAGGAAAGAATAATTGTTTTAGTTGACCAGAATATACTGAATAAAGGGTGGATTTATGATCTCGATATGGTTGGCACACACAGGTGGGGAATTGGTGGCATGGTAGACCAATGACTAGGTTCTCTATGATTATTGTTATGAATCTCATTGGATTTTTTTTGACACAATTTATGAGACACTTAATTTAAAATTTATTGGTATTGATGCTTGATGGGATTCTTAATTTCCTTATATTTATACTCTGGATTGAGAAATATGAACAAGCATATCTTGTCACAATTTTTTTGAATACATGAAATGATGTTTTTTCTATGAGTGCAGAAGGGTAAGTTTGGGGGAGTTGATAAAACAAAATTTTATTGAAAATTTTATTGATAATAAATGAAAACATTTCCCTAAATTGTGTTAAATATGTTTATTTATAAAATATTTGGGATTAGATCATTCATTTGAAATTTGGTAAAAATTCTAGTTTTACCCTTTAAAATGCACGGTAGCATTTCGGGAATAAATATTTTGATATATATTATTTGAACTTAAACTTTTGTAAATATGTTCCTGAAATAATGGGATAAAAATTTTATTCATGATATATGAGCTTGATTGTTCATTTGATTGGACTTAATGGACCTTGAGTCAAATTTGGGCTGGACTCGCCAGATTAGACATCAGTTTTTTATTTGGGAAATAAAATATTCATTAATGCTTGTATTAGGCCCAAATTTTGATATGATCTCTAGGACTCATTATCTCACAAATAATCCTTCTGGAAGGACAAATGATTCATGCATTTTGGAGGTCAAATGGGTGGTTCAATTTGTCTTAAAATACTTGGTTGAGATTCCCCATTCACGCTTGAAACCTCTTTAAACATAGCCTCCCCTTCACTCTATAATTGGTGTTTTCACATTTGAGGGGTTGGTACGTGAATTAAGAAATTTAAGTTAGAGGAGAATTGGTTTCACTCAATTTATCCAACCATTGTAAGAGGGGTATCTCTTGAAGAAATGATCCCCTCATCGAAGCCTTCTTCTTCCTCTCCATGTTGTAATGTTTTCATTTGCATAATAAACATCTTTTTTTTATATTTTATTTCGTATATTTTCTTCAATTTTGTTCAAATTTATTCTTCTCTTATTCTGAATAATTTTTCTAGAATCAGGAGTAGAAATTATATTGTGTTTTACCATTTCTAAACCTTTTTACATGCCAAACATTTCTACGATAACTACACAACCCATGGAAGAGTAGTTATTTTTAGTAATAGATCTACATCTAACCTCCTTCATTAATTTATTTTTAATCAATGATATACTTTAATTCACTTAATATGACATATTAATTTAATTTTCAATTTAAATAAAACTAATCAAGCAATTGAACAATTGAAACAAAAACACGTGAGGTCGAGGTTTGTGTAAATTGTGAGAGTGTGATTTTAATTAGTAATACAAGACCTCATGGGATACATTTGTAGAGTTCAGATATAATACGTAAACTCAATTAATCCTAATTTTTAGAGTGTATATGTGCTCAAATTATCCACTGACCATAAGCTAACCTAAGAACATAAATCAAAGAAGGGTGTTGCAATTTCATGTTTTGAAGCTTGCCTAGGGTTTATGTAAATTTATCTTTGTGGTTAAGTTAACTCTAGTTGGGTTTCAGGGTTAAATAATTATGGTATTATAATTAATTGGATTCTAATTTAAATGATAATGATAAATAATTTAGTGAATAGGTAGAGATATATCGATTACACCTTTTAAATAATTTCTAAAAAACATCTCCTTATTTTGTCATTTTAGTCGAACATTATTTCAAAAGTAAAGACAAAAAATATAATCTTCTTCCAGAAAAATTCTTCTAGATTTATAAAAGATAAAAAAACCACAACATTTTAATTAGTTCTCTTATTTCCTTTTATTTTATTTTCAAATTACCTTTAATATGAAGTTAAATTTACTTTCACCTTTGAGAGATGACCTTGGTTAGCCACTTTGCTGCTCTTAAGTACCCAACAATCACATATCATTTGGAAGCACCCATGACAGTGCCTTTTAGATTACCCTAACCTATGTCATGATTAGATCATATGAAATTTAATACATTAAGGTCATCCACTAAATCTGTCCCAAATATGTGAGAGGCATGTTGTGAAAGGTGGTGCATATTTTGGGTGGTGGGGCCTATAATCCACCCCTACCTCAATATAAGAAATGGATCTTAGGATCCATGAAACGGCACACCCATGAATCAGAGCGGACTTCTGGGAGTGACCAATATCACTCCCACAAGGTCTTACACAAGATAAATATTTGGGGAACAACCTAAGGGATCATGAGGAATGCATAGGCAATCCCTGTGATTTCTTTGAATCACACGAAGGGCTTATAGCATGCTGACTGAATTATGCAAAGGAAATCATGCATATCTAATGAGCCACACAAAACATAAATAATATAAAATAATTAACAAAATCTAAGTAACATTTGAAAATAAATGATAGAATAATGTCTAATAAATGTAGACTTATGCGATGAACATATACATTGATCCTCATGTGCATTCCATGAACCACCCAGGTCATGCAACGACATCGAGACATGTCTCTCAGATCACATGATGACACCCTTCTAATACTATTTGGATTATTTGATTTCCAATAGAAATGTAAAATAAATTCATGAATTCTCTCTGGTAATACCACCCAAGTCTCATGAAACCCTCCGGGCTCGCCATCTAGTCTTTACGATTTTCTCTAGACATGTCACCCAAATCATACTTTAGCACCAGTGAATGTCAGCTGGGTTTTGTGATATCATTAGGGCTTGTCAACTCGATCTTTAGATTTACTCTAGAAAGGATAGTTATGTAATGAAACACCCTCTATCATGTCAACATGGATCATGTGACACACTCCAAGAATTTCATCCTCATTTACGTACCGTTCTCCAAGAATGTCATCTGAGATCATGTGATGACCTCCAGGACAAGTCATCCATGTCATGCAGTATCCTTTGGACAAGACAACCTTAATCATGCGATGGACCTTAGATGTATAATCTAGATTACATGATATCCCTTATACAATCCAACAGGATCATGTTATTTTCTTTGGATATGTCTGAAATACAACTAGTTATTTCTAGTTATCCTTTGACTTGTCGGGTATAAAATCAATGCTTGTTAAGAAAACAATCAAGAAGGTTGAGAAGAAACCCAAGATAGGTCGAGAATGAGCCCTATGGAATAATAACTATATCCAACCTCCATATAATGGAAACCAATGTGTGTAATCCCAGGTCAAACTAAACTATGATAAGTTTGATTCCTAACATATCTAGGATACATAGGATGCCATATTAATCCCAGTGCTCTATATTAAACATCCAATGGGATATCCCAGTACATAAGTCCTATATCCATATGTAATGGACTGATTACTTGCAATAACTTGTTTCTCACTCTAATAATGGATCTCATGGTCTTAGGGAGTGGAAATGGTCATATCATTTTTATTATGAATCTCCACCAAGTTAGGGAAACCTCATCGTGTAATCCCCAATCAAACTGAACTATGAGAACTCTAATTCATGCCATAACTAGGATATGTTGGATTCCTTCCTAAGGCCTAAGTTCAAATGAGAATCCACTTCAGTGTATGTCTCCCCATGTCTCTGACATTTCATACATCAATACCCAATCATTCCTATTGGATAATAATTTTATCTCACCCATTATTAGATTGAGAAGTCAACTTAACAATGATAACTCTGATTCCTTCCATAACAAGGATGCGTATGACATCACCTTGAGGCTCAATATCAAATACTTGGTGCCTATGTTCCCATATATATTTCATTTCCTTGAGATATTAATCTACATGGGTTTGATGGAATATTTGGGTTTTAATTCCTCCTATAAAATTGGATGCATTGGACACCTCATAATGGATCAATCTCATCCTAAACATATTAATTTCCTCCATGCATAGTAGAATGATTTGAAGTTCCCAGAAAAATGTATTAACCATATATGAATATACCCAATAATTGGAAATTTATGAACAACCTCTTAAACATACAGATTTACCCACTAATAAGATTTCTATTTTCATATAAAAGGGTTTTCCCTATGAAAAATTTCTAAGGGAATCCACTATGGTATCATGTTAGGTAGAGATTGTCGAATATATCTTAAATATATAAGAGAGTCATGGAGTAGGAAAACATTTCCCCCAAAAAGGTGTGATGAGTCTGGAATCCTATCCTCCCGACCAATGTGAGTTCTAATGTGCCATTGGTTTGAAAACAATATTGACCACCTACTTTTGGAAAGCAGTTCTATACCTAGTTATGGATTCTATAACTATTGGGAGTTTATATGGGAAATAAATAAAAATGGTGATCCAAATGAAAATGATTATACAAACATAGAACCCCCTACAATCAAACCATTGGAATGTTTTGATCCGACCATGTGTGTGATCTATCCCCAACAAAATAAAAAGGTGAACCCAACATGAATTTATTTAACAATGAAATATCATTTACAAGATAAATATGATAAACTATCTAGTACTCATTAAAACCATTTTTTTCCTTAAATGTGGGTGACCATCATAATTTATTTTTCTAAAGAAAAAAAATGGTGAACCCAACATGTATTTATTTAATTATGGCATCTCCTTCATAAGATAAAAAGGATAGATTGTCTATTACTTTTTAGAACATTTTATTCCTACAATGTGGATGATCATCATATTGTATTTTCATGAAAAAATAGTTTTCCACAGAAACCTTGAAGTGGATGAAAAAATAAAAACATGAAAGGTAAATCCTTTTTAATATTTTGAAATTATTTTGATTGAAAACCATGTTATAAAGGAAGATGTAAATAATTAATTTAGAAAAAAGTACAGAAACTTTTTAAGAACACCTAAAAGAAAACATATTTTGATATCAATATAATAAATTATGACCATAGGAAGAAGAGTTACTAATGATATGGAACACAAAGAGTTCATTTTAATGGAATGGGAATTATTCTTAATAACATCAAATTTTATGATGAATGAAATTCATCAATGTAATTCCCCAAAAATGAAAGAGAAAATGAATTATAATACGATCATAGAATAGAAAAATACTAACATGATAAAAACATAGTCAAAGAGGATTCATTATGACCCAAGAAAACATGTCAATTCAAGAAAACCCCATACCCTTAACCTCTCTTATCCAAACATGCTCTAACCTATTCTCTTTTTGGATTTTCCTGCGTCGGTAAAATCTTAAGGATCCATATATTAGTCTTTTGGAATGAACAAGGATTCTTGGATATGGTGAGGGAGTTTATGAAAGACTATGGAATTTTTTTTGTGGAAATAAATTGTTATAATTAAGGCATAATTGGGGTGGTTGTGATCATTTTTTATAGTTGAAGGGAATGAAAGTTTTTAAAATATAACTTCTTTATATAAAGAGATAATAGGTTTCACGTGTAATGTGAATAAAAAATATAAAATAATAGATCGTAATATATTTTATATACATGAATCCCTCATCCATTTAATTTCACAAAATTTTTGACTATTTTATATGTCATTGACTCGAAGATTTTTACTTTTAACATTTACCATAGAAATAAATTTTTACCTATGTAATATAATTATAATGCCTATAAATAAAATGTTCCTAAATAAATAATTTGATCATAATGATTCTGAATATGAAATCTAGTTTATAAAATAAATTTTATTTTGAAAGAAAAAATAATTGTAACATTAGTGATTGTAACACGCAAAACCACATTTTGAGAAAAGGTGTATCTGAAGAATAAATGTTATATTTAAGAAAAATTTATCAATTTTGTAGATTTTAATTAAATTAATTGGTATATTATAAACCCAAGAGGAGTTATAAAGATTACAAAGTAATAAAAAATAGAATTCAACAATATTATATCATAATTAAATTAATAGATGAAGAATAATTTTTTATCAAAATTAAAGATTACTTACGTTTCAAAATGTTAAACAAGGGTTTTTAGAATTCAACATTTAATTTTCAAATGAATAATTTTATTCCATTGATACAATTTCTAACATGAAAATTGTTTTATAAGTTTTTAAGTAATACTTCTTGATATATTCATAAACCATAATCTCTTGACCTGAGTATAACTCATTGGTGCCCAAAGCCAATCTGACATGTGACCTCAATCACACTACCCTGTACGCCAGAGGCTATCGACTAGTAGCGAAGGACTAATGTTGATGATGGGGAAACTATAACATCTTTGTTTGAGTAATACTACAGTAGAAATAAATAAACAATAACCAAATATATAACCATAACCAGAAAGATATCAATATCACATGATGACCAGAATTGGAAATAATATATCAAAACGAATGATAGATATGTCATGCTAATATACGTGCCAAGTGTAAAAATGAAGAACCAATATTAAAGACACTTAAAACTCTTAAGTTGGTCTTAAACAATGGAATGTTCCCTCATCCATGCTCCAACCCAACTAAGCCATCTAACATAGGGATTTTACTCATATCATATCCCAAAGCCATGAAATCTATTCATGTGTCGATCAGGCACCCCTGGTAGGTTGTGAGAACAACTCAGTAGAAAACCATAAATGGAATCTAAAATAATATCCATTCAACAATTAGTTTATGAAGTTCGATAAATAAATAAGTATAATTCATAAATAAATTATGATCACATCGTCAAATTATTCTTTATTTTACCACATATACTCATCGGGTTCCCAGGGACACCTTAACCTCAATTCTTGCATCCGTATGTGTTGGAGTCTAAACTATCTTAAAGGGATATCATGTCCTATAATTCAACTATTACCATTCTATATCTCATGTCATATATCATAATTCAATTTTTTCCATTCTAGATATCATGTCATATCTCAAAACGCAATCATTTCCATTTTAGATTTCAATTCTCAACTAAATGTCATTATTATCATTCACCATTTGAATATCATTCAACAAATTAATTAACAAGTTAATTATTAATCTCAATCACATTAATTAACTCAGCCATTAATTAATCATCTCAGCCCCATTGATTAACTCAAAAATTAAACATCTCAACCCTATTAATTTACTCAACAATTAATTAATTATCTCATTCCCATTAATTAACTCAATAGTTAACTAGTCATATGAATTTCATTAATTAACTCAAAAATTAATTAATCATATAAACTTCATTAATTAACCCAAAAATTAATTAATCAACTCAATTTTATTTCTAATTACATAATTATTTCATCACATCAATACCCTTAATGAATTTCCTAATTAATTAAAAAAATCCACCATCCCAAAAATACCATAATTAATTCAAAAATTAATTATTCAATTCATAATATCATTAACCTATAATTAATTCAATAATTAATTACTCAATTAGACCATCCCAATTCCCTCATTATTAATTAAATTATTAATTAGTCATAATCTATAATTACAACATCCCCAATTTCACATTTTTCCTCAATTAATTAATTCCCTAAAATAATTAATTCAATAAAAACTCAATTGATCAAAATTTAATATAAATTATAAATTTTTGTACATATAATTGAAATTAGGAATTTGGGATTTAAATTTTATACCACCTACCTCCATTCATTGATAAATTAATATCCAATAAAATTCCCAAAATTTGAGTGGAACAGCAACATAGTACGATATTCGAATATAAAACCCCAAATCAAGATTGAAAAAATAAAGATCCTTAAAATCTAGATCATGATACAAATTCCTAGATATAGATCCAAAAAACATGATCTTGATCAAATCAAAACAGGATGAATAACCCTTTCTTTAATGGCAGAATAAAGGAAGAACAAAGGGAAACTAGGCAGGATAGGATTCACTTACTGGGACAGGTGTAGATGATTGATCTAGGCTTCAAATTGGGAAGAACAGATGTCATTAAGGTTTTTAATCCATTTGGGAGGATCCAAAATAAAGAAAATAAATTCTAGGGCTGAATGGGGGTCTAATAGGAGTTAATATGGGGGGTTCAAGTGTTTAAAAGTATAATTTTCAGGTGAATTAAAATGTCATACACATTATTTTGGGAAGGGGTGCATGATTTTCTCTAATAGTGAACCTAAACCATGCACCTCTATTGTTGGGTTACACTGTCACTCCTTAGAGGGAACACAGTTTGAAAAATTTTGTGCCAACTGTGAATTACCCAATTTGTACAGGGTTGCATGGTTTACTGGGTCAGGGCGCTTGGTTAGGGAAATTCCTGCTCCACTTATACATTGCACTCTTTCATTCAATTTCTATAAATTCTCACCTAAATAAAAACTAAGGTAAAACCCAACCAATGTATTCTAAAACATGAAAAAGAAGAATACCCAAAATCAAGCCTGAGTCATCTCTAGAAAAGTTTGAGATCTTACAATCTTCCCACCTTATAACAACTCATCATTGAGATGTACTTCCAAGCATCTCTAAGATTCTGAGAAAAATATATTGGGCCACTGAAACCACATATCTTACTCTCTCTTCCAAGTTTCCTCCTACACACATCCATGCTACCACAATATGTGAACTATCATCATGGTCTTCCCTCGCAACACTTTCTCATTGAGATCCAACACATGTATCAGATGCTCCTCAAAGGGCACATCAATCTCAAGATCAACATTATCCATATCAATAACATGATAAGGGTTGTGGTGATACCATCATTGTTGAAAAAAAATGAAAAACTTCATGCATAGCACTGTATCTCTATATAAGTTCCAATCGGTACACCACCTGCACGATTATCACCAAATCCTCAAACAGTCCAAGGAACATGAGTTCTAGATTTCCCAGTCTATGTATCATATGGTGACCCAATCTTGGAGACACACAAATATATACATTACCACCCCCTATAAGCTCTAGGGTTCTTATATTTTTATCAACATATGACTTATATCTATATTGAGTCGTATTCATACTTTTTTAATCAACAAAACCTTCTCTAATATCTCCTATATGATACACGATCACAACAACTCAAACTTTCCTTCTTCAATCTAGAAGAAATGTGATCTACATGGACTACCATAAAGAGCCTTGTATGGTTCCATCTATATAGTTTCTTGATAACTGTTGTAATAGGAAAACTCAAAAAAATTTAAATACTTCTCCCAAGATTGACAAAATTCTAGGACATACACCCAAAGAATATCCTCAAGCACCAACATATTATGCTCCTACTACCCATATATCAATGAATGGTATATTATACTCAGTAAAACATACATTCCTAATTCCTTCTGTAATACCTTCCAGCATAATAAAGTAAAATATGAGTCTTGATATGAAAATATATTATATGGAACCCCATATAGATGGACTATCTCTCTAAGGTACAATTCTCCCAATAACTCCACTCAAAAAGTATTTAGTATAGTCAACAAATTCACTACCTTTTTTAGATTTTCTATAATGATCCAAATGTTTTCATTCTTATGACAAATCCTTGGGAGACCCACCAAAAATTCCAAGGTAATCTCATCCCATTTCTATTTCGGAATAGTCAATGGTTGTAGCAAAACTCCAAGAAGTTGATTCAATTCCTACACATACTGACAGGTTTAGATCATGTCATGAACCCTACTATCTCCTTTTTCATACCCATCCACAAAAACTATCATCATATTTCATGGTACATTTTGGTCACACCTGGATTCACTACCCACTTTGAGGAATGAAATTCCCACATTATCCCCTCAAGAATTCTTATTGGTACAACAAACCAATTTTTTATGTAGATGACCTTGTCCTTATCTATCAAAAAGTCTTTAGGTTCCTCCCCACCTTCAAGGATTTCCCTCAAAGATAAACCTTTTGTATCCTCACACTACATGTGCCTAATCTATTTTAAAAATGTATACTCCACTGAAATCGATGCCATTGTTATATGATCATAACTCTCCTAAACCACAAAATACATCTCGACTAATAGAGTTATCCACCTCCTCTCAGTACTAGACTCTAGAATATCTTGGGAATTATTTTTTATATGGAAATAATCAGCAACATTGTTCCCCTTCTCGCATTTATATGCTATCTCAAAATCAAAATACTATATATACTAAACACATATCCACTGTCGAATATTCAAATACCACTATGAGAAGATATCCCTTAGTCTCTTATGATTTAAAAATACCATAAACATATTTCCCAATAGATAATTCCGCCAACACTTCAAATTAGAAAATTCGAGTTCATGCGTAGGGTAGCTAAGTTCATGTGGCATCAACATTAGAGAACCATACACCATAACTCGATCTCCCTACATCAAAACTACTCCAAGACCTATCCTACAAGTGTTACAATACACCTTATACTCATCACCGGGATCATGTAGGATCAAGATCAGTGTTGCTTTCATGCGCTTATTCGACTCCTAGAATGCATTGTCACATGCTTCTAACCAATAAAACAATATCCCGTTTTTGTTCAAGGCTAAAAGTGTCACTTCCAAATGGAAAAAGTCATGCATGAATCGCCGATAATATCCAGATATCCCTTGAAATATATTGGTATCAAATACATTATATCCTCATAAGAAAACACTTCCCAAACCTTCTCTAGATCTATTAACAAACCTTCATCCGAAATGATGTGACCCAATAAGTGTACCTAATCAATTAAAAATTGAAACTTAGATAGATTCAAATATTTAAGATACTATATAAATGGTCTCAGGATGATTTCAAGATTTTTCCATGATCTTAATAAGTCTTGGAGTACACCAAGATGTCATCCCAAAATAATACATCAAACTAATATTAGTATAGATGTATGATTATATTCATCAAGGCCATAAACTCTACTAGTGTTTTCTTTATTCCAAATATCATTACAACGAACTTATATTGGCCATACTTTATTTTTAAAGAATTATGTGGTATATAAGAAGACAAAATATTAATTGATGATACCCTGATCTCAATTCAAAATTGGAAAAGACACAAATTCCTATCAACTGGTCAAAAATATCATCTATACATGAAAGAAGATGTTGGTTCTTTGCTTTCATTCATTTTAACTTTTGGTAGTCAACACACAATATCAAACCCTCATCAACATTCTTTTCAAACTACATAGGTGATCCCCATGGTGTCATGCTTGGATAGATAAAACCCGTATCCACCAACTCCACAAACTAAGTCTTGATCTCTTCAAGCACTATTAACACCATTCTATATGGTGGAATAGAAACCTATTCATCACCTATCATATAGTCAATAGTAAATTCCACATCTCTCTAAGGTGGAATCCTTGAGAAGTTTTCAGGAAACACATCCTAAAACTAGTAAACAACAGGTGGATAAACATCCTTATTAATGCCTCTATCATCCAGAAATAAACTAGAATCCATGGTTTCCAAATCTCCCAGTTTCTATGTAATTGGACCTCCTCAGCCTTCTTGGATATACCACTCTCAAAGATGAATATATTTTCCAACCTTAAGAGATTTAAATGACACTATCCTATGGTAACAATCAATATAGAGGACCTTAGAGCACCCTGAGAGGGGAGGGGTGAATCAAGGTGTCAAATGTTTCTTTTAAACTGATTGATCTTGTTCCTGCATTAGTAGGAACCTTTTAAACATGTTTGAATAGGAAGATCAAAAAAACAGTAATGACAAATTAATCTTACTTGGTTCACCGCCATGGGATACGTCTAAGGATCGTCCGCTGATAGTGTATCGGTCATACCAAAAACCACTAATCTTCACAAGTTTTGGATTACAAGAATTTAGCAGAGTCACTATGTGCTAGGTTTTCTTACTTTACAAGGTTTTAGGGATAACACACTATTTCCCAGATATCACTTCCACTGAATCCCCCTTTCTTACTAAATTGGATGAATATTCACTCATTTTATGGACTTGAAGGTCACTTTTATGGTTTAGCATTCAATAAGGCATCCTCAACTATAAATGGATGATCCTTTGAAGTCTTATTTTCATCCACAGATGTATATCAATTTTTCCCACACTTGTAGGTTTTGAAAAATACATTTGTAAACTATTTTTTTTACCTTATATGATCCCTTGACTGTTTCTCATACCACCTTACCTCCTCTTCATACTGTGTAGTGGGTATGGTTCATAGATTGCCTCTCTACGAACCATCTCCATGTTCCTCCTCTACAAACTACCTTAGCGTATCGCATCCACATACTACATCTTCCTATTAACTCTGTATACTGCCTCTTCCAAACACAATCCACAAGTAGACCCTACTTTGTGTACTTCTTATGCTCTACGTACAACCCTACATGCTCCACATACTTTCCTACTATGCTTTATAATACGAGATTTTCCTCCTCAAACCACACTCTCTTTCACAGACTATTTTTCCTTACGCAGATCATTCGCTCTACGTATCATCATCTCCCCTGCAAACCACTTAAAACTTCACCAGATTTCTTCTTGAATTTTTAATCTTTAATCCACAACTCAAGAAAGTGGATTACTTATCCTTATATAGGAAAAAAGGATCCCAAAAATTTTCTAATCAGATTTACCTAATATTTTATTTTTCATATCCATCATCACGTACCACTCATGTCCCACGAACCATAGCTATCCCTCAAACCTCCATAATTCTGCGTATTACATGCCTCTGTCTACAAACCTTCACCATGAACCAACTTCGGTTTCGTGAACCTCTCTGCGTACTATTTCCTCTATTTCGTATGCAGTCCACAAACCATTCCCAGACATGGTATGCAGGCCATGTCCTAGGCTAAACGCTTCTCTAAATTTTCCAATTTTCTTCACCATTCTTCTTGCCATTCACTCTTATGAACAAATTTCCAATTTTGAGGCCCAAAAATTTGGCAAACACTGGGAAACATTACCGCCATCAATAATGCATCTAGCCTTAATCGTATGACTGTATTACTTGAAAAATTCATGATCATAGATGTGTAGATTGACAAAAAACACAAACAATACTCCATTATCATCAATGATGATACCTTTTTGAATAGTATCCCCCTTTTGGTTTTTTGGAAATATCTAGATAAATTCACTGATTCTCCATCCACAATAAAAATCTGAGCCTTCAAGAAAAAACTCAGCCATCACTCTTTGTCTATGTGAGTATTTCTTGGTGGATAAAAAAAGGGAGAGGACATGATTTGAGTTCTCAGGATTTCATTTTGTCCCCCATAGTTTTATTTTTGACTTTCTATATTTATTATATTTCTGGTATCTATAAAAATTTAGTTCACTCTCCATTGAATTTATCTATTCTCCCCCATTGTAAAAAAACCCAAAGTACTGAATCTTGATTGTAGATTTCAAAAACATGATACCCATGGATCGTATCTCCTCCATAAACCTATGTCACTTCCACATCTAGGGAGAGGGGATTTTTGTGACCTACTTATATAGTTGTTGGTGGTTGAACACCGAGGATCAACTAATGTTTCTCAAACACAACCGCTACTAGTGGCTTGATAAGAACATCAACCACTTTCTCCTTAGTTCCCACATGATCTATTTTAATCACACCTTGTTCAAATTTTTCCTTGATGAAGTGATATCTAATTTCAATATGTTGCATATGAGAATTCTAAACATGATTCTTTGTAAGATCAATTGTGATCTTGTTATCATAGTAAGTCACCATTGGTTGTTTCACCTCATCACTATTGTCAGTAAGTTGATGCCTCATCCAAAGTAACTGAGTATAAGATTTTATTGTGGAGATATATTTAGCTTCAATAGTACTGAGAGAAGTACTTACCTATTTCTTGCTTAGATATCCCACACATTTATTACCAACATATAATGCTCCACCACTAGTGGAATTTCTTTCCACTACATCTCCAGCCCAGTTAGCATCAGAAAATACTGATAGTTCACCATCACTTCCTATAGTAAATATAAGCCATAATTGTTTGTAACTTTAATGTACCTCGATATTGTTTTCACTTCCACCATATGTTCTTCATTTGTATTACTCTGAAAGCGATCTGCTAAGAATGTTGCAAATAAAATATCTAGTCATGTCACTATCAGGTACAATAAGATTCATGTGATTCTTTTATACATTGTGGGATCTACAGAAGACCCATCTTCATGCTTTCTATGTTTTTTTACTACCACAATTGGATTCGGCATTGGTTTGTAATCATGCATATTAAATCTATTTATTAGATCTCTTGCATACATTTTTTGAGAAATTAATGTGTAATCCTTCTTATGAATTACCTACAGCCCTAAAAATTATGTGAGTTTACCAATCATCTAGATTTATAATTTTGATTTCTTGTTATTAGAAAATTCATCCACTGATACTTGCCTCCTTCCACCAAAAATAATGTCATCAACAGACACAAATACCATGAACTGATCCTTCAACGAAATCTTCATACAGAGATTGTTATCCAATCCTCCTATTTGGTATTCATGCCTTTTGAGGTAAGAATCCAGTCGAGAGCACCATGCTCATGGTTCCTACTTCATTCCATAGAGTGATTTTTCTAATATGCAGACCTTTATTCCATCATTTCCAAGCTAAAAACCCACTAGTTTTTCAATGTCAACTTATTCCTCAAGAATACCATTTAGAAAAGCTATATTGAAATCCATTTGATGAACTTTATATCCTATTTGGATTTCTTTGGTAATAAATAGATTGATTGAATATAGTATAGCCTCCAGAGAAAATGTTTCTTCAATAACGACACCTTCATTCTATGAATATACTTTACACACCAATCAGACCTTGATTTTTATCACATTTCCAAGTACATGAAATTTATTCCTGAAAATCCTCTTTGTACCAATAACAACTGATTTTTTGGACTCTTAACTGGATCTTGTGTTTCATTCTTGTCAATATGATCTATCTCTTCATTTATAGCTTTAACCCTTGATCTATCTTTTGAAGCTTCCTCAAATGAGGATAGTTCCACAAATAACATGAATAAAAATTGTGTAGTATTTCTCATTCTCCATGTTTGGGTGGGTAAAGTCCAATCCCTGATGATTTTCAATTCATCAATCCTTACTTTTTGAATTATCCTTTGAGGTTCAACTGATTCTCTCCAGCCATGATTTCCTCTTCTGATTATTTTTTAGAGTCAACATCATGTTGTGACTCTGGAGAATTTTGTACCGCTTCCTCTACTTCTGTATTTGGATCAGATCTATGTTCACATTCTTCTTCATTTTCTACTACATCAACATAAGAATTACTTGATTCATTTGTTGGTTTATCTTCAATGATCAATACATTGTTTCTTTCCACAATTTTTTCAAGATTCTTATTGAAGCATTTATTGGATTTTTTATTCATTGAATATCTGAGTAATATTCTTTCATATGCCGCATCCTCATACTTTCCTTGATTTCATTATTTATTTCTGATAAAACATTTACTTCCAAAAATGTGAGAGTGATTCAAAGAGGGATTTTTTCCATGCCATAACTCATATGGTGTCTTGGTTTTACCCATGTAAATACCCATTCGATTTTGAATATATAATGCAGCTTGAACAACTTATTTCCAATATAGTAAAGAGATATTGCTCTCAATCAGCATAATTATGGACATATTGTTCACCTGTCAAATTTGGTGCTCAAAAACTCCATTTTGTTATGGGGTTCTCATAGAAGCCACTAGATGTTGAATTCCATGTTTCTCATTGTAATTTTCAAACTCAATTGGGGTATATTCTACTCCATTCTTAGATCGTAGAACATCGATTTTCCATCCAGTATCATTTTCAGAAATTCAGTGATAAGCTTTCATGCAATCAGTCACTTGATGTTTCCTGTGAATAACCATGACACATGCCATTCTATTGTAATAATCTATGAAAATAATGAAATACCTTTCTCCATGTATTACCAAACCATTTATTGGGCCACATACATCTGTATGGATTTGATCAAGAAGATTTGATTCCCTTTTCTTTATTGGCCGATAAGAAATGAAAAACAGTTTCCCCGGTATGCAAGAATCACAAGCATGTTCTTGATCATGATTCATGTTGGGGTATCCATGACAATATTCATCATGGATATCTTTTCTGTGTCTCGCTGATTGATGTGCCCCAATATTTGATGTCACGGGTTATTTTATTCTTCTTCAATGGTGATGTAGAAAAAAATTTCTTTACTGTTGACTTGATACAAGTTTCCCTCTATTTTGCATCGTTTCATAAGATAATTATCTACCTTTCCTCTTATAGTAAAACCCTTCTAATAGAATTAGAAAATAATAAATGAGTCACAGAGTTGACCCACACTCAGAAGATTGTGATGCAATCCATCCAAACAAATAACTTATGTCTTCTTCATCTCCCCTTTATCCAGTTCATTATTTCCAAAAACATTGATCTTAAGAGCACCATCATTATCAAACCTCACTGTTACATCAATCTTTTTCTCGATATTTGTCAATAGGTCAACATTTCCCATCATATAATATGAACATCCAATATCAAGAATCCAAGTTCTATTTTTCTTGATAGCTTTGAGAGCTACTTCTATGAAGTTATATTTCTCTATTTTCTTATTTTCTTCCCATGAGATTTTATATTGATTATAGGAAACTTATGGAATTTCAATTATATTTATTGTGTACATGGGTTCTTTATATTCACACTCTACTTCCAAAGGAAAAAACATATTTGAAATAGAAAAATTGTCTAGTTAATGAGTATTGACATGTCTCTGAGCATTGTAAGAATTTATCGTATCATACCTCTTCCTACAATACGTAGCTTTGTGGCCAAATTTAGAGTAGTGAAAAAAAAATCCATAGAAATAATTTTTTCTATAAGATGTAGGATATGAAATCAGTCTCCTTTGTTGTCTTCTAAGATTTTCCCCATTCAATCATTGCCTCTTCGCAATATGACATGGTATGATCCAAATAGCCATAAAATTGACACCTTAGGATAGGAAATGTCTTCTCACATTGATACCTACTCATGTATACCTTCTTAAGAAAATATTTTGGCTGGTTATCACTTCTAGATACCCGAGAATAATTTTTAGATATTCTTTCATTATGAATTGAGTGTTTTCAACCTGTCCATCTTTCATCTTGCCTTTATTTTTCCTCCTCTTATTTATCTCATTTGATTTACTAAAATTGAAACGGATTCCACTATTATCCATGAATGAAGGCCTTTTTTAATCCAGAATGTTTTCAACTCCATCGGCATATCTCGTATCTCTCTCTAGAAACTCGGTATCTAAGAATTTTCTAAATTGGATTTTCTTATTTTCTTTTTTTGAAATTGATTCACATTCAAGTTTACTTCTCAAAGTAATAAAATCTCCCTCCAAACCCTCAATAGTCTTGGGTGTCTCTTCTAGTATGTATGTATGGTCATTGATAACCTTTCCATGTTCTTAAATTATGAGTTTTAGTTCCATAACATCATCTGTGATTTTGAAGATTAATGAGTGCACTATCACAAAAAATCCTCTAGTTGTTCAATTTTATTTCAAGATGATCAACATATTCTGATTACTCTTCCATAATTCTTTTTAATGGATTTCATCTCTTAGATTGATTATTAAGCTTACCAAAATCATCCTTAAGTTGAAACTTGGGATTTGCATCAATGGTTATTTTATTATCAACCACCTTATCTTTTTGATGGTTCAGATTTTTCAAATGTAGCCATCATGGAAGCAAGGTTCCTAGATGTGAATTATGCTTCCTCTTCCTCAAAAATTTCATTGTCATCATCTTCTTCTTCAAAGACAAAACTATTTTATTGAAATTTCCTTCCATATTTGAAGACACTCTTTTAAAAAAATCTTTTTTGAGAATTTTTAATGTCTCCATCTTTACTTTATTCATCATTAAACTTTCTTGGGCATCAAGAGAAAATGTTCCCAACTCTTCCACAATAAAAAAAGGTAGAGGTATCTTTCCTTCAAATTTCATTATTCCCATCTGGAGTTTATTGGAAATAAGAGAAAGAATTTATTTTTCCACATCATCTTCACCAGCACTATCTCCTGAAATTTATTGTTTGTCTATTGATTGAAATTCCATTTATTTTCTTATAAGATTCATTGAATCATCTGGTTGATTCTCATCTCCTATGCCGCTAGGCTATTCAGTATATTATCCAGAGAATGTTTGGAAATATCCCTTTCATCAAGATCAAAAATAATTACATTATAAAGGGATAGACGTATTCTAAATATTTTAATTACAATATCAATGTCTTTGATCTTTTATCTAAGCCCTTAAATTGCTCCTACATCTTCCCCAATTCTATTGAATAAAGAATCGACATTTTCACTGGGGTGCATCTTCATATCCTCAAGCCTATTGTCTAAAACATGGATTTTCACCACCTTCACTTTGTTGTAACCTTCATAAATATTCTCTGGTTTCTGCCACATAGACTTTGATGACATATAGTTCATCACCCTTAGATATATTTTATTAGAAAGAGTTGCAGTTAGGGAATTATGTGTTTTAGAATCAACTTTAAACATTTTCTTGTCTGTATCAGGCATAGATAGACCTATTGGATCTATGACCTGTATTCCTTGTGCAGTGAAAAAAAAGGACATAAATTCCAAGAGTTACGAGATGATATATCATCATATTCTTCCATATATGAATGTTACTTCCATCAAACAGAGAAACTCCCATAACATTTACCGTATGCCTCATGCCAATAATAAAGGATAGAGTTAACTCCAAAAACCTTCCTCTGATACCACTTTAAGGACCCCAGAACACCCATAGAGCGGAGGTGTGAATTAGGGTGTCAAATATTTCTTTTAAAATGATGTATCTTATTTCCATGTTGGTAGGAACCTGTTAAACCTTTCAAAAAAGGAAGTGTTGAAAACAAAAAAAATCACAATAAAAGTAATGAAATGATAATATTACTTGGTTCACAACTAAGGGTTATGTCCATGGATTATACAAATACATTGTTTCATTTATACCAAAAATCACTAATCATCACATGTTGTGTATTACAAGAGTTTAGTACAGTCACATTGTGCCAGGCGCACTGCCTTTACGAGGTTTTAGGGATATCACACTACGTTCCTCAGATCACTTCCACTAACTCCCCCTTACTTGCTGTGTTGGAAGAATATTCACTTAGTTTACTGACTTGAAGGTCACTTCAATAGTTTAGAATTAAATCATGCATCCTCAAATATATATGGATTCTCTTTTAAGGTCCCATTTTCTTTCATAGATGTATATCAATTTTCCCCACACTGGTAGATTATGAAAGATACTTTCTCAAGCTGATTTAGTCACATTATAGGATACATTGAGTGTTCCACATACCACCTTACCACCTCTACATACTGAGTATGGGGTATGGTTTGCAGATCACCTCTCCTCGAACTATATCCATGTTCCACCTCCAAAAACTACTTCCACATACTGTGTCTACGGACTGCATCCATGTAATAACTCTATATATTTCCTCTGCAAAACACCTTCTACAAACAACCCCTAAATCATGTACTACATCTACTCCACATACAAACCTGATTACACTAAAAAATACCATGCTCCTCTACATACTCTGGGAGATTACTCTGTGAACCGCACTTTCTTTCGTAGACTATTTTTTCATACGTACATCGTTCTCTCTTGGTATCGTCTTCTCCACTACGAACCACTTCATACATCACTTGATTTATTTTTAGATTTTAAATATCTAATCCAGCACCATAACGAAAGGGATTACTACTCCTTATATAGGAAACGATGCAACCAAAAAATATGATAATCCAAGATTTACTAAATATTTGATTTTGTATAGCCATCATTGTGTACCGCTCTTATCCTATGAACCGAATCTATCCCGCGAACCTCCAGCCTTCATGTTCCACATTCCTCTATCCATATACCTTTTCTGCAAAATGATTTCAATTCCGTTAATAGATTTACATACTGTTATCGCTATTCTGTAGGTATTCCTTGAATTTTTCTCGAACATGGTATGTAGTCTATTCCACGAGCTACGTGGTTCCCTTCCTTTTCCAATTTTCTTCACCATTATTCATGTCATTCACTCCAATGAAAAAATCCCCAATTTTGAGGCCCAAAAAATTGGAAAACACTAGGAAATTTCACTACCTTAAATACAGCATTCATCCTCAATCATATGAGCACATTCCATGGAAACTCCATCATCATCCATGTGAATATTTACAAAAAACACAAACCAAAGTTCATTATTATCATCAAATAGCCCTAATTACAACACAATATGAGAATAGTATGCTACAAACCCATCCATACCCAACATCAGGTCGAATCCTGACATGTTTAGGAAGTATATATCACATAGAAAATGATACATTCCAACATAGAGAGAACATACCTTACACAAGCAGATGTCCCTAGACCTCACATCCAATGGTGGATCTATCATCAAAACCCTTCTCACAAACTCCACCACTTGGCTAAAACCATTTACAGGTTGTGTAGAATTAATGAAATGAGAAGCATTTGTATCAAATAATGCACTAGTTTATGTATACTCCACAATAATAGTACCAATAACCTTTGATGGTCTAGCCTTTCTATCCACAAGTGTTGGTAGCACCGCATACAACATCCTATCCCCTCTTCCCTATGAGGTAGTCTGAGTCCCCTAAGATGCACCACTCTGCTGATATGGGTTCTCTTACCCAAAAGTTTCACATCTAAATTCCTCTACCACCACAACTAGTAAGACCCCAACTGATAGCTTGATATGGTGTAAAATATCTGTTTCCTATACTCTAATTTTATCTAGTTTCCCCATCATTAACTATATATCAGGGGTTTTATAGAACTTCGGTAGATTTCCCATATTTCTGTATGATTGAAACTCTACTGGTGGTTAAAAAAATTAATGATCATAATGGCCTATCCTACTAAATTTGTGGGAAATCACAACATAAAGGTATTATTTAACTAGACATTCCCCTTTCCTCTATGTTTTCTACTAATTTGGTTAAAGTTCTCATAATGATGCTTCCTGTCCTTGGAATACGTACCTCTTGATCATCTGGAAGAAAAAATCTATCTTATACTAGAATCCTTATTTAGGTTCCCCTATTCTATGAGTATTTGATTCAACACTTCTGAAAACTACTACAACCTGAATATATTCACATAGGACTTAATTTCACACTTAATTCCTTCTTGAAATCATTTTGATAAAGTATACTAATCCACTATCAATGATGGAGAATAGAATTTCAAATCTATGAAGCGTCTAGTGTAGTCTATCATAGACATACCCCCAAAATTCAATCTCATGAAATCAACTACTAACTCATGCCTCAATATCTCTGGATAGAAGTTCTTCAAGAACTTTTGCATGAATTCCTTCAGTGCATACCATCAATCCTTCCAGTTAGAGCCTAAATGTCCCAATAGTTCTTTGCTGATCCTCATAGCATATATAAAACCATCTTGACCATCTTCTGAGAAAGAGTCTTAAAATGGTTAGGTATAGTCTAAATAGACTCAATCTGGAACATGGATCCCTTTGGTCCACCCTCTATAGAAAAAGTCAGTGGGTGCTACAATGGAAGCTTCCTCATCAAGTTATACATTCTCTTTATATCCCACCCTGGGTCTCTCTCTATGAATTGAATGAACCAAAAAAAGTTCTCCCAGAACTGCTCTCCAACTTCCTCACCCAGAACTATTGTTTCCTCTAGTTCTACCACTAGAGGATCATCTCTTGCCATTTCCTATGATCATCCTCTCAACATGTATCTTCCTGTAGGACTAACTCTAAAATTCTAAACAGAAAACTAAAAATACTATTCTAAACATTAATAGTTTTCTGGTAAACATTAAAAAACTCATTTCCTAAAGCTCACCACATTGAAAAACTGAGGCGCTATCACTACCCTTAACCATCCAACACTTAAGTCACAGTTAAGGTAAAAATATTCTAATTATAAAAGTATTATCATTTAGAAACTAAGTAATTCTCATCTTGCATAATTTTTTCACTTTCAATTTCATATTTGGAATTATTTTCAATTTAATTTCACTAGAAATGGAAAATAGATTGAGTTCAAATACTTACTCAAAAACCCATTTTCTATGCATGCCGAAAATGATGCATGTAACAAAATAATCCTAATTGCCTAGAATGATGTAGTCATATTCAAATCTCGTGCCTTATCGGGCCACAAGTAGAATATAAAAAAATCTATAAAATAATAATAATCACATAACAAAACAAGTGTGTCAGCCAGGGTGAAAAAATATTCAACAGTTATATAAATGACCAATAAAAAACTCCCCATTGTTACATAGGTTATGACCCATACATGAGTTAAATATTCCCATGAACAATCTCATAACCAATACCCACCTCTTCTTATTCTCCTAACTACCATTCCCAAATATTAAGACAAAAGAAAAGAAAATAAAACCCCACTAATACCACTTTGTAACATCCCGACATGAGTACCACTCACCAGTGCCCCGATCTAGTCCACCATATGACTTTAAGCATGCCCCTCCATACACCAGAGGTTGCTAACTAGTATTGAGGGTCTAATGTCGATCATAGGGAGACTATACCCACTTTATCAAAGTAATACCATAGCATAAATAAATAAATAATAACCAAATATATAACCATAACCAGAAAGATCCAATATCATGTGATGAACAAAACTAGAAATATCATATCAACCATAATGATATATATTTCATGCTAATGTGCATGCCATGTGTCAAAATAATGACCCATAAGTAAATACACTGAAAACTCCCAAGTGGTTCCTAAACCTTGTATGGTTACCTCATCCATGTTCCACACCAACTCATCCAAAAATAATCATGAGATAATACTATTATGTTTATCCAAAAATATAGTTCATTTTATCAAATTCAAATCCTAAGATTTGAGAGATTATAACAACATTTTGGGTAGGGGTTATAAATAAACAAAGAATGTTACTACAACTACAAGTTCATGGGTAGACTTGGACCTAAGAAACATCATGAGACACATAGATATGTGCACACTAGGTTACACCCCTAGGGGTATAAAATTACTTTTAAATAAAATAATTCATTTATAATTTGAAAATATATAGGAAAATAACTTCTCAAAGTATTAACTATTTTTATTTTTATTTCTTATATATTTAGAGTTGAATAAAATTTAATCTATTATTCATATAAATAATATACTCTATCATCATTTAACCATAATATATTTTGTTTCATAAAATAAAAATGCATAGTTTATACAATGAATTTTGTTTTGAAAAATACATTTTTAAGCATAAAATGAATTTATCCTTATTGCATGCCTAGTAATAACTATTTGATAGATTCTAATTTATTTTTTATAAATTTTATAAATAAATTTTATTAAAATAATTCTTGAGTAAAGTTTAAATAAAAATAAACCATAATTTAAAAAATAGTTATTTAAAAAATACTACATTTATATTTAATAAACTGCACAAAATACCATTAAAATTAATTATTAATATTCTATAAATTTATTTTAACTAATCCATTGATATTAATATGTTTATTTTAATTTTATAAATACATCATATAATAAATTAAAAATATTAATAATAATAAGACTTATTTCATAAATGTTTATGAATTTCTATAATATTTTAATATTATTATTTATTACTTACAAATTATATTATTTTAAATTTACTACTAATAATTCACACCTTTGTTATACTTATTAGATACATGTGTCTTCAATGACTATATTCTAATAAATATATTTATAACAATCAAATTTTGTTTTAATAAATTTCTTTGCTAAACTCATTCATTCAATTCACACTACACAAGTCACAATTCTCATATCCATAGTTTTCATATTAGATCTCAAAATATGTTTTATTGTTTCTTAATGTTATTACTCATTATATATTTTCTCTATTGATTAGTGATCCTCGTGGGTGAAGATGACCCATAAGATCTCCTAGTTTTGAATATTTTATTTTTTCTCTTTATTTTTCCATTTTAATTTTTGACCTTTTAATAGATGTAATATTCCAAGGTGAGTAATAATCCATGGTCTATAATACTTAGTTTCATGTTATTTTGTCTTAATGTTTTGTTCACACCCAGACCTGATGCAATTTTATAATTTTTTATTATTTTTTAGTTCATATTTTTTTACTTTTATTTTCTTACATATGTTTTCCTCGAAATTAGTTGTATTTGGGAATGCATTGCAGGTCGCACTATTAAGGTGCACTGTTTTTCTAACCATGTTTTAACCATGTGACAAATTCATTAACTTTTTATAGATCTAAACACAAGTCCGGCATATGGTTTTCCAAACCATGCATCAAACACGTACGGGGTACTCCCGAAGCCCAGTATAGGGAACCCAATTGGTGCATGATTTACCAAAATGCACGTCATTTTTTTTTCAAAAAAAAATAAAATAAAATTAAAAATGAAATTATAATTTGAAAAGTAAAAATAAAAATAAAAATAAAAATATTACACCCCTCTTTCCCCTCTCTTTGTTGCACAATGCCATCCCCTCCCTTTATCCATAGTCGCATGCCTCCCCCTCTTGTAGGATCCTCTCCACACACTATTTTCTCCATATTTATTTAGGTTTCTTATTTGAGACACCAAGGTAAGGTATATACTTATTTTGTCCTTTAATTTTGGTTGTTATTATCATCTCTTCATCACCTCTTTCATTCCACTAACCCTAAGTTCATTTGGTAACCTGATATTTCAACTTCCATCTATTATTACAGCATACGATGGGTCTCCTATGACTTCTTCATGATTATTTTGTTATCCAAAACTAATGTTGAAGTGTTTTTTTCAGTTCACCCTCAACCATTTAAGTAGGTATTATTCCACCATTTTTATTGCACTAATTTTAATTGTGGTGTTTTGGTGATTTGTTTCCCCCTCTTAGTTATTTATAATTTCCTGTGGCTCCTTGAAGGCTATAAGACATATAAAAATGTACGTATGTATATATATATATATATATAATCCATGTACATATTCCCTCATAGAGAGTGGAATATATACATTCCATTAATGGGTGTATATTTATATAAGAGTTTGTATTCAAGTATGTATGAAGTGGTCTACATCATAGGAGTCTTAGATTGAGGTTTGTTTCCCTATGAATTGTCCTTTAAATTTAAGAATCATTGATTACATGATGTTTATACCATGTTTTAATGATATTTAGTAATATAAAATTTTTTCAAGAATTATTATATTTAAATCAAGTGGTTCTCACTTTAAATAAAATTGTGTGAAATTGATTTTTTAAGACTTACAAAGAATATGTTTGAAAAATTCCTAGTTATCCTTTCTAAATGAGTTTTCATTCTCTAAATTGTGTTTAAAAATTCAAATTGGTTTTATTAATGAACTTTGAGATTCATAAGTGTTGTTTTTGTCTCTATTTGAAATATCTTATTACCCAAAGTATGTATGAGGCCCAGTTAGACCTTTTGAAAATGGTTTTTCTTTGAAAAAATCTCCTTGGAATATGCCTCTTTCCATAAAATTGTTATAAGAATGGGAAATTACATAGCATGGGACATCCCTTGTGGGATTATGGGTTAAATAAAAGGGGACTTCATTGCATTTGTTCCTAGGGGTGATGCTTTTGTGAGGAATAAGAGTGACTTGTGCTTATTCTTTCTGTATGATGTTTTGTTTGATACTCCTTAGGTCAACCCCATTTTATACATAATAAGTGAACCTACAATAGATAGTGGATTATCTGAGAATTCATTCTGCACTACTTTACAATTTCACTTTGTCTAGTCACCCCTTAGAATGGAATTTCTATTCTTCAAGGATGGTTTCCCTTGGCTAGGCAAGGTATGGTACGACTAAGAATTAGGTTTGTCAGATTGTATCACACACATCATTAGGATGGATCAAATTATAGTATGTTCTATATTTCCTGCTAATCTATTATGTATATCTGATGTTTTCTAGCATGTTTTTATAAATGGTGGATAATATAGGTTCCTTTTCAGTATGATTATTTTAGTACATCTTACTCATTTAACTTGTTATGTTTCCATTGATTCTGGTACTCATTAATGGTCTGTCTCTTTAGCAAAGATGAATTTTTAGTTTTTAAAATTTTCATGAACTTTTTTTTGAAAAATATTTCATACTCTCTTACACCCCTTTATACAAACCCCTTATTAATTTTATCTCTCTCCCACTATTTCACTTTAAAATACCCTAGCCTACCCTTTTAAGAAAATATAGTTTTAAATAAAGATGGAATGGGAAAGTGTTTTATTTTAAAATTAAATGGATGAAAACCCAATGTTTATAAATTGATTTTCAAATTTAGAGTAAATGAAATTTTTTTATAAAAATTTCATAGTTAATAATTTTTACTGGGTATATGTACTTATTTTTAATAGTCATGCCTATACATTTATTATTTTTTTATCATTGGGCGTAGGTCCTTCTTGGAATCAATCACCATGAAAAATTTTGTGTTTTGGGTTTGGTGAGTGACCTGTGGGGTCCCACAAAGATCTGTTTGGTCATCAGTTTCATCTTTGTTTTATTTTTAGTCTATATTTTTTTCCTCTTACTATTTGTTTTATTTTATATTGGGATGATTGTTTTTATTTACACTAATCTATGTATTTTATAATGGTAGAATCATTCCCATTGTATCTCATTGATTACCTAGGTGATTTTCACTACATGAGGATGATCAGGAATGCACCTCAGGGAATTCACATGCCATCTCGGATGACTGGTTCAGGGTCGACCCAGGTTAGTTCATGAAAAAAATTGTATAAAAACATATATTCTTTATAGGACCTATATTACATATCACCCTTTGTTATTTGGTTTTTCATGGTAGGATTAGGACTTTTGGAACTTGGGGTATAGTTATGAGCAAATGTTTGGATTACACTTTATGTGTCAAACCTTGGTTTTCCATGGGAATTTGGGTTTTTAATTTTACTTTTTTATTTTTTCTTTCTCTTCTTGGTATTTCTAGGATTGGATTATGATGTTTAGTTTATTAATATTTTGTGTAATTTTTTTATGGGTTTTTTATATGGGGAATAGAAAAGAGTATTGGGTTATTGGTTTTCTATGACCACACAGGGCCAGGAGAGGCATGTTGGTATGTGGATATGGTCTTGAATGACACTATGTGGCAATTGTGTGATAAGAAAATAGACACCACCCATATTAAAAAGTCACCCATTTTCACCAGTCTCCTTTAGGAATTTATTTTAAGTCTTTACTAATTTTAAAATTGATATGAAAACCTTGTTTTAAATTATCGAATCCTAGATTTCAAATTGTGATGTTTTGATTATAAAAATACATAAATGGGGTTTTCAACTTTGTCTAATTAGATTATTTGAAAAATAGATTTTTAATTACAATTACTTTTGATAAAAGGGGTTTTTTAAAAATGACTATTTTTGTTGTCAATTTTAAATTTACAATGTGTGTTATTTAAAAGTAATGTTTAATGTTTTTTTTAAAGAGAAAGTGGTTTAAATGGGAAGTTTTTCATTTCATGAGGGAATTTAAGGGATTTTTGTAAAATGAAATGTCTTTGAGTGTGAAATTTTAAAATGATTTTCCAAAGTGGTGGTTATTAATATTTTTTAAAAAAGTTTTATGGAATTTGTGTGTCATTTTATATTTTTGGGGTTGAATTGTGATGAGTTATAAATGGTGAGTTATTTTTGATTGAGTTTTTATTTTTCTTGTTGTTTACAGTACACCCCACTACGCACTAAGGAATCATGAAGATGATTTGTGGATTTCCCATCCATATTTTTCTTTCATTCGATCAAGTATTGTCTCATATAACTAATTATTAAATATCAGACATAGAGCCGAGTGGTCCTCGGTATCATGAATTTTTTGAGAAGTTTCAATAGTTGAACCCTCCTCACATATTCAAGTAGTTGGAACTGAGAAAAAGATGAGGAATTGTTGAGAACTATCGAGGATATTTTCACTCAGCTTGATCTTCCCAAACCTATTAAGTTCAAGTTTGTGAAATTTATGCTTGACTATTTGAGTTGGAAGTTGTGGAATTTTATCAATAGTAATAATACTTTGGAAGACCTATAATTGGAATTATTCAAGGTCTTATTCATTTGACAGTACTTTTATGAGGATTTGAAGGTAGCGAAGGAAATCGAGATGTGTCTCCTTCAGCAAGGTGATGTGTCATTGTTGGATTTTGTTCATCATTTTATGAGTTTATTCCCCTATCTCAGGGATCTATCCAAGGTATTCTTTGAAATATTTGTATTTTGAGAATTTTATTTATCTTGATCTTCAGTTGATGGTGTCAAAGTTCAGTATAACCTCCTTTTCAAATTTGGTGATACAAGTTGTTTGGGTTGAGGCTGTGTTAGTGGGGTTTGTCAAGGTAACCAATCCTAATTCATTATTTTGAAGTAGTGAAGGTAATTACAATAATGATATGGGAAAGCATCCTAAATTTGATTATACTAGTGGTTGAATTAAGTTTAATTTTGATATTTCATCGGATTCTTCAAGACATAAGACCTTAGTGTACCATCAATGTGAAAACCATGGTCACAATAAGCCATCTTTCCCAAAATCCACAAAGACCCATCATACATATGGATTCTTGGTTCACTTGCAATAGTTATGGTGGGGTTTTTACAATAATTTATATAGATCTAGTTCCACCCTTTCAAGCGATCCCCATCCTATTTTCAGGAGTATGGTGCCTATAACAACCAAAACTTTTGTTAATGAAAATTCATCTTGATCTAATTAACTGTCTTATTCTGCAGAATGATCATATAATGTCACGAACCAAATCTGGTCACCACCAAAACCGGCACCAAACCTAGCCCGTGACATGACCCGAAGGGCATTCCCTATCCCCACGGGCTGGCACAAGTGCCCGGGTATCATTAATTTAGGTTTGGGAATGATTTACCCGAGTATGAAAGCATAAAACATTAAAAAAAATCCATAGTATAAATCTGAAATTTTTGAGCCAAACAAGGCTTAAATAAAAAACCAGAACTGAGTAAATTGGTTTAAAAATAATACAAGTGGTCCAAATAAAAATAATTATAGCATCAATACATCCCCAAGGACTCCGCACGACTAGGGGTCATTGCCCCCAAGCTATCTCCAAAACTCCGCACCAAGGATGGGAACTAACACCATGAACAGCCATCACCCTTAGCCTTTCCTTTACCTGAATCAAACATAACCAAGTATACTTAAACCCAAGGGGTGTAAGTAGGGTGTGATCCTAATCCCAGTAGGATACCACCCAATGATTACAAAGAGTAAGAAATACAATGTGAAAAACCAAGCCGTTTTCAAACGCAAGGAAAAGTAGTGTTAAAATTTCAAGAAATGAAACCTCTAATTGAAAATAGTTTTCAATCAAAAATTTTCAGAATATTAACACATTAAAATATAAGTGTTGGATAATGTAATATACTTCCAAAAACACCCTAATACATGGGTAAATACTACAAATCCAATGAGCAACAACATTGGGAACACCCCTAGGCACTAGGTTGTCTTGGGCCCTATGTACCTCGTACCTCGGTGTAAAGTAACCATAGAAAATTCTTTTCTCGTGCACGATCCACCAGTAGGGAACATACTCATAACCTAGTGGTCCCCAATTATCATCCCCATAGTTTAGTTAGAGTCGTCGTTATCCAAATTCTAAGTGAAACAGGGACAAAACCCATCTGGTCCACTAGCCGTACTAGTACAAATCCGCCCCACCTAGGTACCTGGGCTTCTCCTTTTGTGCTCAATCAATTCCAGCATGCATCATAAATAAACTTTCATATAAAACACCATTACTGGTAAAACACAACCAATACAATAGCTATCACATTTTATACCACTTAAAACACGCAACAAAACACTTAGATTTTTCATAAAACAATTCCTCAAAATCTCGTAGTGTTTTGGACACAAAACTCCTTATAGACCTCACTTTCATACTATGTGCACATATTTAAGCTTCCAAAACATAAAGTTAATCATAATAAATTTCATTTAAAACAAAAAAATCCTTTTTAGGGCAGCCCCATATGGTTCAAGGAATGACATGCTTGCAAAGTCTCCATTTTTACACAACACAACTCTTAGAATTTCATGTGGTTCACAAACACCATTAAAACCAGGTTTCTCAGCAATAAACACAAGGTAAAATCATTAAAACAGTATTTTTATCCCTATTATAGTTCTATAAAATCAACTAGATACTTATAGGGTATCCCCAATTAAACTAATAAAACATTTCTATGAAAAACCCCCCCAATTTCACATGAAATTGGCCTTTAGGATTCATTTTAAATACAAACACCAATAAAACTATATTTTTCAGAAATAATAAAATTTAATAAGCATGAAAATACCATAAAAATAGTATCCAATTCACAAAGATTTCATACACAATGGAATCACATACCAAAACCAAGGAAACCCTTGACTCCTTTGTGCGAAAACTCAAACGCACCACCGCTGCACCTCAAGGAAGGTAAACCAGACCTAAAACCAGAATTTCAGACCATTAAACACAATATACAACCCTAATTTTTAAACCCTACTTCCTGGACATTAGTAACCTCAATGATAATGGAATAAACCCTAAGTAAATTGGATGTAACCCTAAACAAATTGAAAGAAGAGAGGAGAAGAACAACTTACTTAAAATATCTTGTAGAAATATCCCCCCAAAATACCAGTAGTTGATTTCAAAAATACTCAAATCTTCAAGGGAGGTTAGAAAAAGAATTGTTAGATCATTTAGGAATTTGAATGGGGGAAAAGAGTAAGAATCTAAGGAGTTATGAAGGAAACAAATAACCTTTATAAATCTTCCCAAAATTTGAGTTCTTCAGAAGATTCTACCTAAACCGCGATGCAAACGAGCTCCAAAGAGAGGGAAAAAGAATGGGAGCTCGCCTGGGCTTTTTAGTGTCGAGGGGGAGGTGGAATCACCGTGAAATTCATTATAATGTATAAGATATTAAGAAATTAATAAAACCATTTAAAACTGGAAAATATGCTTTCGGGTTGCCCCAATTATCAAATAAAAACCCAAATCCCCCATGATTATGGATTTATAATGGCTCCAAATTTAAATTTTGTGTTACTATATCAGGTTAGTACATTTAGGAGTTGGAATGTCTGAAAAATATTAAAAAATGAAAAAGTTATAAAAGAAACAAAAAAAATTTTTAAATCTGGAATTGGGCTCACGGTTTAGCCCAATTCATGAAAACTCACATATTCTCCATAAAATCTTTGAAAACCCCCAAAACAAAGCATGAATGGAAAATAAATTAAAAATGACTTTAAAATAAGTTATTTATGTGTCAATTCTCCCCACCTTGAAAACTTTCCACCCCGGAAAGTCACAGAAAGGTTAAAGCAACAACCAAACCCCACTGAGAAACCAATAGGTACTCCCTTGCGAGGTTTCACCCCCAAAGGCCAAAACACCTCCAGTGATCAATGAAGGAAGGAATACTCTCACAAACCAAACATACAACATTTTCATGAAACAATCAAGCACATTAAGGCTTTATCCCAAATGAAAACTCCTCAAACAGAAACTGAACAATACTCAATCAATTTGTCCAAATAAACAGCAACATCGAACAAGGTTACACTTAACCTAATATAACTGAACCATTGGGTACTCTCCAATATCAATGTTTACCCAAGGAAGATATAAGTATTTAGATATATCCAAATGATATTACCTACTTCCCAGACAATACCAAGGAAAAAACATGAGTTACTCGTATAAAGAGACACAAATGGGCTCCCCACCATAAGAGGCAACTTAAATTTTTTTTCTGAGACAGAATCAAGACACTAATAGGGGAAGGCCCAAATAGACTCCCTAGTAAAAGGGGTATACATCTATTAGAAATTTACAAAATAATATGTATGATACCCATGGTTGGTCTTCCCACCACAAGAACCAACCATCTTAACTGACTGGCATGAGTTGACATGAAAAGACCCCAAAATTACGGAGTTGGCACGGTCGCACGGTTAGTCTGCACAGTTTGGAAAACTGTGCGATACTATGTGGATCCTTATATCTACATGGTTATTTTTTTTGTTCATGGTTAGAACTAACCATCTGAAAACCATGTGCTCAATTTGTCTAGCCAAATTTCCAACCATTCTCCAAAGACAATGGAAACCAAAGGGGGAGGGAATAACATTGTGTGATGACATGCGTACAAGACCCTCTACTTATTTCCACCGAACGAGAACAACAGAAGGAAGATGATGAAACCATAGGTTTAAAAACTTTCTATCTTTCACACTGAGGATATGAAATTGTACAAGTTTTTAAATAACACTGGTGTTTCCCCTGATTACGCGCCAGCTTCTCTCCGGGACCTATGGCTGGAGCTCAAAATATTGAAGCATCTTCGGCCACACAATTAGGCTGTTGAAACCCCTATGTGGAAATTATTCTTTCGGTGCCACAAAAAAATACACCTCATACCCCGATGGGTTCATCAAGACATAACACACTTCATAACACACTTTACCCAGAAACATTCATTTCACCGAAACAAGGGATCAGAAGATGCACACACATCGCACCTTGTTTCTTTGGGTGAGAAACAACAGAAGGGAAAGACACGTATAAACACCTTCCTCTAAGATAGAGGATTTGATGTTTTTCCCAAGGGAGACATAATACCAACATAACATATAACCCTAGAGGATTGTGTGACCTTCACCATTATATTCAAAAGAGAACACAATATCACAATGCGTCACCGAACAAGACCCTAGAGATTGATAGAAACAATAAATGGAACGGGACCATATTCAAAGCCCCTAAACAACAGATAAGTCCAAAAAGTGGACACAATATCCTATCAGGACCAAAATCTCAAAATTGGTTGTTTAATAATAACTCCTGCTTCAAGGAAACTATGAAGAACCCAGAGGCCCTCTTAGACACCATCATGAAACTCATCTGTACTAACATCGAAAGAACACTCCCACCTTTGATGAATCAGGAAACTTAAGAAACTAAGGTCTCTTTCAACCTTCCAAAAGCACTATCCCACTACAAGAGGATCCAAAAATCAGTGAAATGAATGGGTGTAGACTCAATAAAAAAATGTTCGATAAAATATTCCTTATATTGATCAATTGGAGGATTTTCCAATGGCGAAACAATACGGGTTGCACTTCAGTTGTGCATTAACCCTTAATGGGGGCGTACCTTATCCAATGATAGAACCCAAGGACCCAAACAATCTAGTCCATTGGTCAAAACAATCCATAAACCAGATCTAAACACATGAAGGGAACCACCATAAAGGTGTCCCGAAAAAATAAAATTCAAAAGAGACCACTAACTGTCCCTGCAACACAGCTTACCGACCAAACACAAACCCAAAACACAGTTCAAACAGAAGGGGTTCTTGAACTCAAAACATCCCACAACTTCAACATTTTCAAAAACCGATAATAAAAACCATACCAAACTATTCATCAAGACATCATGTTTTTCTTTAAAACCAATTCATTGAAAACAAACGGTTTAGCAGTAAGCGTATCCACCAATGGTACCCCATGGGCCTCACACATGCATGTTTTTGTGCCACACCGGGCACCCTCCTCATATCCATCCCTGCACTCATCCAGTCATGCCATCAACCATCCATCATCCCATATAACCCCATGCATGTGGTCACTCATGGAAATACCAAAGGGTAAAACAAAACTTCCTTCCACTTTTCAAAAAAAAAATGGTCAACCAACCCAACCTTTTTCTCAAAACTGCTAACAATGAGATCGAAATCCCAATTCTCATCTTACAAAACATTTCATAAGGACACAACCATTTAGAAAAGAACTCACTTTCATGTTATTCACATCAATTTTGAAACATATCATCCCATTAAAACACACTCTAATTGTTTAGAAAACTCTATTGGAAACGCTTTTCAAAACCAAATTCAATATAGTTTCTGCTTTCAAAGAGGTGTAAGCACACCATTTTACATTTCAAAACAATTCTGAAAATTCAGTTCCTCCATTTCATAAACCAAACCATTCCCTCTTTATTTGAAAATCATTTCCTAAAAATGTTACGCTTCTTAAAACCAAGTCACCTTAAAACCAAAGTGCTAATATTTCAAAACTAAAGCACAAAAAAATGCAAGAGGAAACTAGTTTCGGTGGGTGACTTAGACATATGGTTGGCAGCCATATTCCAATCACTTCTCTGTCACAGAGATTATTCTAGGGAAATATCCATGTATACACATGGCTTTCCAGGCCCTGCGAGCTCACTAAGATTATTCTCCCAACTCTCTTTTCATTTCCCATAGTAATCATTAAACCAAGAAAACCAAAGGACTCAGATAAATCCATACTTCCCATGGTGACTTGAATCCCTTCATGAGGTGTGCTGGCCAGGAACAATACCCATGACTGAAATTTTAATTCTCAAAAATCCTAGCTCCAGACTATGCTGACTCTTCCCCAAATAACATGACCCAAGGAGAGAACCTCCTCTGATACCATTTTGTCACGAACCAAATCTGGTCACCGCCAAAACCAGCACCAAACCCAGCCCGTGACATGACCCGAACGGCGTTCCCTATCCCCAAGGGAGGGCACAAGTGCCCGAGTATCATTAATTTAGGTTTGGGAACGATTTACCAGAGTATGAAAGCATAAAACATTAAAAAAATCCATAATATAAATCTGAAATTTTTGAGCCAAACAAGGCTTAAGTAAAAACCAGAACTGAGTAAATCGGTTTAAAGATAATACAAGTGGTCCAAATAAAAATAATTATAGCATCAAGACATCCCCAAGGACTCCACACGACTAGGGTTCATCGCCCCCAAGCTATCTCCACAACTCCGCACCAAGGATGGGAACTAACACCACGAACCGCCATCACCTTTAGCCTTTCCTTTACCTGAATCAAACATAACCAAGTCTACTTACACCCAAGTGGTGTAAGTAGGGTGTCATCCTAATCCCAGTAGGATACCACCCAATGATTCTAAAGAGTAAGAAATACAATGTGAAAAAGCAAGCTGTTTTCAAACGCAAGGAAAAGTAGTGTTAAAATTTCAAGAAATGAAACCTCTAATTGAGAATAGTTTTCAATCCAAAATTTTCAGAATATTAACACATTAAAATATAAGTGTTAGATACTGTAATATACTTCCAAACACACCCTAATACATGGGTAAATACTACAAATCCAATGAGCAACAACATTGGGAACACCCCTAGGCACTAGGTTGTCTTGGGCCCTATGTACCTCGTACCTCGGTGTAAAGTAACCATAGAAAAATCCTTTCTCGTGCACGAGCCACCAGTAGGGAACATACCCATAACCTAGTGGTCCCCAATAATCATCCACATAGTTTAGTTAGAGTTGTCGTTATCCAAATGCTAAGTGAAACAGGGACAAAACCCATCCGGTCCACTAGCCGTACTAGTACAAATCCGCCCCACCTAGGTACTCGGGCTTCCCCTTTTGTGGTCAATCAATTACAGCATGCATCATAAGTAAATTTTCATATAAAACACCATTACTGGTCAAACAAAACCAATACAGTAGATATCACATTTTATACCACTTAAAACACGCAACAAAACACTTAGATTTTTCATAAAACAATTCCCCAAAATCTCGTAGTGTTTTGGACACAAAACTCCTTATAGACCTCACTTTAATACTATGTGCACATATTTAAGCTTCCAAAACATAAAGGTAATCCTAATAAATTTCAATGAAAACAAAAAATCCTTTTTAGGTAAGCCCCATATGGTTCAAGGAATGACATGCTTGCAAAGTCTCCATTTTTACACAACATAACTCTTAGAATTTCATGTGTTTCACAAACACCATTAAAACCAGGTTTCTCAGCAATAAACACAAGGTAAAATCATTAAAAATAGTATTTTTATCCCTATTATAGTTCAATAAAATCAACTAGATACTTATAGGGTATCCCCAATTAAACTAATAAAACATTTCTATGAAAAACCCCCAATTTCACATGAAATTGGCCTTTAGGATTAATTTTAAATACAAACACCACTAAAACTATATTTTTCAGAAATAATAAAATTTAATAAGCATGAAAATACCATAAAAATAGTATCCAATTCACAAATATTTTATACACAATGGAATCACCTACCAAAACCAAGGAAACCCTTGACTCCTTTGTGCAAAAACTCAAACGCACCACTGCCGCACCTCAAGGAAGGTAAACCATACCTAAAACCAGCATTTCAGACCATGAAACACAAGATAAAACCCTAATTTTTTAACCCTACTTCATGGACATTAGGAACCTCAATGATAATGGAAGAAACCCTAAGTAAATTGGATGTAACCCTAAACAAATTGAAAGAAGAGAGGAGGAGAACAACTTACTTAAAATATCTTATAGAAATCTCCCCCCAAAATACTAGTAGCTGATTTCAAAAATACTCAAACCTTAAAGTGAGGTTCGAACAAGAATAGGTAGATCATTTAGTAATTTGAATGGGGGAAAAAGAGTACAAATCGAAGGAGTTATGAAGGAAACAAATAACCTTTATAAATCTGCCCGAAATTTGAGTTCTTCAGAAGATTTGACCTAAACCGCGATGCAAACGAGCTCCAAAGAGAGGGAAAAAGAATGGGAGCTCGCCTGGGATTCTTAGTGTCGAGGGGGAGGTGGAATCACCGTGCAATTCATTATAATGTATAAGATATTAAGAAATTAATAAAACCATTTAAAACTGGAAAAAGGGCTTTCGGGTTGCCCCAATTCTCAAATAAAAACCCAAATCCCCCATGATTATGGATTTATAATGGCTCCAAATTTACATTTTGTGTTAATATATCAGGTTAGTACATTTATGAGTTGGAATGTTTGAAAAATATTAAAAAATGAAAAAGTTATAAAAGAAACAAAAAATATTTTTAAATCTGGAATTGGGCTCACGGTTTAGCCCAATTCATGAAAACTCACCTATTCTCCATAAAATCTTTGAAACCCCCAAAACAAAGCATGAATGGAAAATAAATTAAAAATAACTTTAAAATAAGTTATTTATGTGACATATAAAATGTATGCACTTCCTTGTTATAATGTTTTTAGATTTCAAAATACCATTATGAATTGTTATAGTTGCTAATATAGTCGTTGAGCATTGATCTCATGATTAGTACAAATATAGGTCTTTAACAAATCCAATTTACTCAGAAAAAGGAAGTAATAGCCTCATCTTGTAGAATTTATCTGTACGAGGTCCATTTTCTAGAGTTTGGAAAGGAGGTGGATTCACTAGGATTCGCTCTTGTCCAAGCCCAATCTGAGCTTCAACATGTTAAGGTTGAGTGGAACTACCTACATGAGAAGTGGAAGTTAGTAGATATTACCACCCGAGTGATGTTATATGAGCTACCTCAAGAGTTTTTCACCATCGCAAACCTTACACTTAGGACTTATACAGGTGTTATAAGTGGTTATGTAACAATACCCTAACACCATGATTATTTTTATTATTTTTGTATATAATAAAGAATATACATTGATTTTATTATTGTTACTTTGTAAATAGACTTTAAAGCACAACTAGTAATTTAGTTAATATTAAATTAAGAAATATATTTTTATAAATTAATGGATTTTTTAATTAAATAATATTTTAATTAAATTTTGTTACTAAATTACTTTTTATAGAATATAAATGAACGTATAATGTTTATGAATACAATAGTAATTTTTATTAAGGCTTAAAAGATGTTTTTGTCAAAATCCATGAATTTTTTATAAATGTCGAGTTTTTTTAAAGTAAAAAATTCACCTATTTAGAAAATTATTTATATAAAATGCATATTATATTTGGAATCAAGATGTTGAAATTATCCAATGGTGAATTTTTCATAATTTTCTAAGACAGTAGAATTTTCAGGTAAAGATTAAATACCATTTAAATATATAATGTGTTTTATGACATCATAATGACCCAATAGTGATGTAATAAAATACAATAAATGGTATATTAGACCAATATATGTCTTAACTTTAAAATAATGTGATTTGTTATTTGTTTGATTGATTCTATGGTGCCTTAGTGGACCCTCCAAGACTTATAAATCATTTTTACTTTTAAAATGTTTTCCATGAGAGTGTGACTCACATCCACATAACCAAGCCTATTATTTTAAGGATTAATGCCATTGGCCTTATAAAATATTTTTTTACACTCCCCTTTTGAAAAAAACCATATAATGGTTAATTTTTTTTATTATTTTAATGTGTAGTGTCCAAAACCTAAATAATAAAACATTTCCTCCCTTTTCCTATATAAACCCACCCAAGATCCCACTTCATCTTTAGCCAAAGCCATTGGATATCAATAAACCAAATCCCTACCCTTTCTAGAATCCTCCAAAGGTGTCCCAAGCTCCCATGAAGCCTCTCTAAATCCTCTCTTAAGCCTTTGGGATCACATTTCCAAGTAATGGATTTCTTCCTTTCTCATTTTTGTCCAAATTTCATTATGTTGTTATTACCTTTTATTTTTAATTAAAAATGTTGTGGTATGATTTATCACCTCCCCAGTACTTCCCTACTTATATTTTAATGATGATATACCTCTTTTTCACTCATTTACTCCTCCCATGTACACCTATAACGATGATGAAATTCTGTAAGTAATTTCTCTTTTCGCATTTACATTCAAGAAATTCATTTATATTATGAATATAAATTCCATTACATGTGTTGGTAAATGTATATATATGACTCCATTGATTTATATTTCATGTAAATATGATATTATACCCCTTTCACTCTCATCCACCATTTTTATGAATTATTATGTCATGTCGTTATGCTGCCAAAATTGCATAGTGATTTTCCAAGCCAAAGTCATTATTCAGTGAATACCATGACCATTTCTCTATCAATGGTATTAAACTTTATGTACATTTACTTATTGATTATATAGTTTAATTTATGTATTACACGGTCATTTATCTTGGAATAAATGATGATTTTTAATTATTCCATGTTGTATGATCCATGTGGCACACTTATGCGTGAAATTAAATGACTAAGAAGGGTGCACCCTAATAGCGCTCCAATGCATTGGGTAAAGATTAGTATTATGATACATCAAGTGAAATGTGGGTTTACTCATTATAATTAATGTTAAATTATGTTTCACTAATTTTCAATGTGCAATGATATTTGGCTCATTCTAATATCATGTAAAATGGTGTTGCCACATTTCCAAGTTATGATAATTAGCCTATATCATGCCTTTATGTTCATGTTTCTTTTATGATCCATTGATATTATTACTTCCTAACATGTATTGTATTATTCGTTTTGTACCTTTTTTACTTCCTTACTGGGATTTATAGGTCACCCTTTTCTTATGCATGTCATCAGGTTATCCCATACAATACTAAGCATGAAGGAATGTGTGTGGTTATGTAATAATATTTTTCAATAAAGATGTGTATTTCATGTTTTAAGTGGTTATGAAATGTTCCTAAACCCCAGAGACACTATACCTCTTGATCTTATATTTTTTATGATGTGAATAGATTATGTAATAAACCATGTTTAAGGGTGAAATAAATATCGGGTTTTTTATAGTTGGTATCAGAGGATAGGTTTAGTTATTTTTGGGATTAGGATTACAAAAACCTAGTGGAAGCCTTAGGGATAAGACTGAATATAGTAAAAATATTTATAAATTTTGGTAAGTATTGATTAAGTGGTTTATCAAGAAAATACACCCCTTCTAGATACGAGTAGGTAGAGGTGGCTCTGGAACAGATTTATCTAGGGGTAAACCCCAAAAACACAGCTTTGAGCTAGGCTCGAATTGGAATTGGTGCACAAAAACGGGCCTTGATGCACTCTTGGTTACAAAACACCCAGGGGATATGCTTTAGTAAATTCATAATATTATTGTGAACCATTATTGAAGGAATAAAAAATGTCCCTAAGAATATATGCTGGGAATTATATCATAGAAAACATAGATTATAGCCTATGAATTCATATGTTAAGGAAATAAGTGTAATTTATAAGTTATCTGTTTCAGTCTTTGGATTCCCTTTTATGTGATACCCCTAACTATCCTTTAATTCCATATAATGGCTAGTAATATGAGGTCTTAGGATAACAACCAATACAGATATCAATGTGATGATTGTTCTAATGAGATGCCCAATCCGATAGGAGTGCGAATCGCAAACATTGTCATTATACTCTCTAAGTTAATGCATGTTTTCAATAGAAACATGGGTAAAGAGGGATGTTCAACCCCCCCCCCCCCAAGAAAGAACAAGTCACAATCAAGAGCTTCATGAGACAAAGGAATTCCACTTTTAATGGATCATCGAATCCCTCAATTTCCAAACAATGTATCAAATCCATGGAAAAAATCTTCTCTATCCTTCAAATTTCTAAGAAAGAGAAAGTTCTTCGGGCGGCTTATCGTATGGAGGGTGAAGATGGTCAATGGTGGAAATTGATCGAAAATAAAAATCATGAGTAACAGATCAAGGCATTGGAATGGAAGTATTTCTTGAAAAACAAATTCAATAAATATTTTCCACGCATCATCCGAATTAAGATGGAAAGGGACTTCCTTGCCCTCAAGAAAAAGACAATGAATCCATTAGAGAATATGAGGAAAACATCACAAGGATTGCACGACATGCCTCCAGATTTGTCATTCCCCGAAAATCAAGGTTGACCTCTTCTTTGGTGGGATAAAAACTAGCCTACGGAAAGACCTAGTGATCTGTGACATTGAGATATAGGATGACATTATCTAATGTGACCTCAAAGTTGAAATGGTGATCAGAAAATCTAAGGGGTATCATGGGGATAGGAAGCTTAAGTTGAACTTCAATTACGACAGTCTGACGGATAAATAGAATGCTGCTAAGAAAATCTAGCACCCCTCTTTCCAAAGGTTTGGAAAGGAGTACCCTAGAAATTACCTAAAGGGGGTAAGGAAATGCTTTAGGTGTGGAAGAGAAGGGCACCTGGCTATTAAATGCAAACAAGAGAAACCTGCTGCTACAACTGAGGAGAGGAATGCTTCGTTTGACCCTCAATGTATTGTTCATTACCTCAACTACAGAGAACCAGGTCACTTTAAATCCATTACCTTAAGGCAAGGGTTTTGGGAGGAAACCAACGAACTCTAAGGTAGAAAGGGGGAGCTTTTCTATCACTACTGCCAAAGTGAACCCCAACAATGAAGTGGTGACAGGTACTCTAGTTATTCATTCAAGAATATCAAACGTACTATTTTATTATAGTTTTAAACACTCTTTTATATCCCTAAATTTTAGTAGAACAATCCCAACACCACCACAAATCATGGAAGTAAATATGTCAGTGAGAATGGAAAATGGGCCAATCATTGCAATCCCGGAACAAATCTCCTCCCCTATCATAATTTTTGGATTTAAATTCCTGTCCAATATCATCATACTCCCTCTAGTGTAATTTGATGCAATTCTTGGCATGGATTTTCTTTTCTTATATAGAGACAATATAAATTTCCATGAGAGGGAAATCTCTCTCTATTTGGAGAATCGACCCTCAATTTTATACAATTTCAAGGAGGAGGATAAATCTTCTATATAACCATCATATAAAGCATGGATATTACTTCACTATGAGAATGTATACTTGGCTCAGATTATTGAGTATAAGGAAGCAACCACCCTTGAAGACATACTTATTGTGAGGGAATTCACTGATATGTTTCCTAAGGAGTATCCTAGTCTTCCTTCTATAAGATATGTTGAATTATCTATTGATATTATACATGGGGCATTTACAATATCAAAGACTCAATATATAATGGATTTTGTGGAGCTTGAGGAGATTAAGAAAAATTATATGAGAATTTGGATAATGGGTTTATACGCCTAAGTGCTTCACCATGGGGTGAAACACTCCTCATTGTCAAGAAGAAGGATGGGTAAATTCTCCTTTGAATTGATTATCATGAGCTCAAAAAAATCACGATAAAGAACAAGTATCCTCTTCCCCAAATTGATGACTTATTTTATTAGCTATGTGGAGCACAATACTTCTCCAAGGTGGATTTGTAGTTGGGATATTACCATGTAAGGGTGAAGAAGGAGGATATTCCCAAGGCTTCTTTTCGTACAAGGTGCAGGCACTATGAATTCATAGTAATGCCTTTTGGACAAACTAATGATCCATCAATACTCATAGACCTGATTAATAGAGTCTTTATAGATTACCTCGTCAAATTTCTAGTACTATTTATTGAAGATATTATAATATACTCCAAAACCAAGGAGGATTATGAGGAGTATCTAAGCATTGTACAAGATATGTTGCAAAAGGATAAGATCTATGAAAAGTACAGAAAGTGTGAGTTTTTGTTGAAGGGGGTATCATTATTGGGTCATATCATCACAAGAAAAAGAATATATGTGGATCCCTCGAAGATAGATACAATATAGGGATGGATAATGACAACATAGATAACTGATATCCATAGCTTCTTTGGGTTATCTGGATATTATCGCCGATTTGTGAGACGTTTCTCACAATGGGAAAACACTCTTTCCTAGCTAACTCAGAATAGAGTAAAGTTTTCTTGAAGTTAGAAATGTAATCAATGGTTCAAGGATTTCAAAATGAGGCTTATCACTTCACCCGTGCTCACACTACCCACAATTGGATAACTTTTTGTGGTATTTAGTGATGCTTCAAAGAAGGTCATGGGCTTTGTGTTGATGAAAAATGACAGGGTCATTAGCTATGCTTCTAGGAAATTGAAAGTTCATGTAAAGACCTATCCAACACATGATCTGGAATTGGAGGCGGTGATCTTCACTTTAAAATTTTTGTGACATTACCTCTTTGGGGAGAAGTGTGAAATATATACAGACCAAAAAATCCACAAGTATATATTCACATAGAAAGAGTTGAATATGAACCAACGAAGATGGTTAGATCTGATCAAATACTATTAATGCTTAATTCATTAACAGCCTGGCCAGGTAAAAAAGGTGGCAGATGATCTAAGTAGAAAGGACCCAACAATTCTATCATTGATTAGAATTAAAAAGGATCTAATCTTATTAGATTTGATGAATATGGACATGGGAATCATGAAGAAGGTAACATCATCAATCCGTTCACAAATTATTTCTCAATCGTCTCTTTTGGAAAGGTTAAATGATGATCAAAAGGATAATGTGGGAATTTAGAAGAAAGTGGAAACTATCAGAAAATTGATATCCTCAGAGTTTAATATTAATGAAGAGGAATTGTGAGATTTGGGATAATAAAATGTGTTCCATCAAATCGGAAGTTAAAGAAAGAACATTTGGATGATGCACATAGTTTGAATTTCTCCATTCAACCAGGAAACACAATGATGTATCGAGATCTCTGAGAGATTTATTGGTGGGATTACATGAAGAAGGAGATCTCTGAGTATACATCAAAGTGCCTAGTATGTCATAAAGTGAAGGCTGAGAGGTAGAATCCTAAGGGGATGATGCAACCATTACCCATACAAGCATGGAAATGGGAGAACATCACCATGGACATTATCACAGGACTTCTGAAGACATCCAAAGGAAACAACGATATCTAGGTTGTTGTGGATCATCCTACACTGGCTGCACACTTCATATCAATTCAGTAGGATTTTTCATTGGATCATATAGCACAGATATTCATCAGAGATGTGGTAAGTCTACATGGAGTACCACTATCGATTGTATCTGATCGAGATCCAAGATTCACCTCTATGTTCTGGAAGAGTCTCCAACATGCTCTAAATACTGAGCTGAACTTCATTACGGCTTATCTTCCTCAAATTGATGACCAATCTGATTGGAGTATCCAGAAACTAGAGGACATGATGAGATCATGCTCAATGGACTACAAATGAGGATGGGATCAACATCTTCCTATAGTTTATTTCTCTTACAAAAATATTTTTCCACTCAAGCATCCAAATGGATCCTTACACTACTAAAAAAAGGCCATTAGCGACCGCCATTGGCGGTCGCTAATTCCCTATAGCAACCGCCCAGCGACCGCCAATGGTGGTCGCTATAGGTGGCTGAAATGCCGCCTTAAGAGACCGCCTGGCGGTCGCTGTAGGCTGACTCGCGGGCACCATTAGTGACCGCCATTGGCGGTCGCTAATACTGCCTAGACGGCAGGCTAAACCGACCGCCAATGGCGGTCGCTAATGCTGCCTGGCAGACATGCTATAGGGACCGCCAGAGGCGGTCGCTAAACTTGAAAAAAAAATTTAAAATTCATACCATAATAAATAAATATATATATATATATATATTAAATCAAATATATATATATATATATAAAATAATGAAAATATTGATATATATAATATTAAATAAAATATGTATAGTTATTTATTAAATAATATATATATATATATATATATATATATATTAATGAAAATATTTATATATATAATATTAAATAAAATATTTTTCATTTTTTAAATAAAATGTACAAATTGTGTTTTTTTCTTCACGGTGGAAAAGCAGACATAAAACAAGGTAACAATCATAAAAAATGGAAAACAATTAAGCGCACGCAACACTTAAAGAACGCATAATGAGCCCTACCGCACAGACCGCACGTCCGATTGGCGTGCCGTCTGCGCGTACACGTCACGAATAATAATTAGATTGTTTCCCTGTGATTTCAGGTCAATCCGATGTGGTTCTCTATGATTTTGAGCGTGAGACGCCCGTGTTGGCCGTTTATGACACCGGAACGGCGTTCCCGGTTACTGCGGGTACACGGTGCGGCCGATTGACGTTCCGTCTTCTCGACCACGTCACAATTTACTCACCCTTTGATGTCGTCTGATTTCAGGTCATTCGGACCTCGTTCGGCCCGTTTGGACCCCCCCACGCGCGTTTATCAAGCGCGCACAACACTTAAAGAACGCATAATGAGCCCTACCGCGCAGACTGCACGTCCGATTGATGTGCCGTCTACGCGTACACATCATGAATAATAATTATATTGTTTCCCTATGATTTAATGTCATTACGATGTGGGCCTCTATGACTTTGACCGCCAGACGCCCGTTTTGGCCGTTTATGACACCGGAACGGCGTTCCCCGTCACCGCGGGAATACGGCACGTCCGATTGATGTTCCTTCTACTCGACCACGTCACAATTCACTCACCTTTTGATGTCGTATGATTTCAGGAAATTCTCACCTCGTTCGGCCCGTATGGACCCCCCCCCCCCCCCCCCCCCACGCGCATTTATGAAGCGCGCGCAACACTTAAAGAACGCATAATGAGCCCTACCGCGTAGACCGCACGTCCGATTGATGTGTCGTCTACACGTACACGTCACGGATAATAATTAGATTGTTTCCCTGTGATTTCAGGTCAATCTGATGTCGTCCGCTATGACTTTGACCGTCAGACGCCCGTTTTGGCCGTTTTTGACACCGGAACGGCGTTCCCGGTCACCGCGGGCACACGGTGCGGCCGATTGATGTGATGTCTGCTCGAACATGTCACAATTAACTCACCCTTTGATGCCGTCTGATTTCAGGCCATTCGGACCTCGTTCGGCCCGTTTGGACCCCCCCACGCGCGTTTATCAAGCGCGCGCAACACTTAAAGAACGCATAATGAGCCCTACCGTGCAGACCGCAGGTCCGATTGATGTTCCGTCCGCACGTACACGTCACGAATAATAATTAGATTGTTTCCCTGTGATTTCAGGTCATTTCGATGTGGGCCACTATGAATTTGACCGTCAGACGCCCGTTTTTGCCGTTTATGACACCGGAACGGCGTTTCCGGTCACCGCGGGCACACGGCACATCCGATTGACATGTCGTCTGCCCGACCATTTTAAAATTCAGGAAACGGATGTTTTCGTGCGGTTTCGTGGCATTCGGAGGTCGTTCGGGTGGTTTTGACCCCCCAAGGCGCCATTTCAGCACGCGCTGAGCTGCTGAAAACAACGTATTCGGTCGTGCCGCGCGCACCGCACATCCGATGGATGTTCCACCTACTCCTGCATCTCAGGAATAATATTCCTATCGTTCTCGTGCGGTTTCAGGTCATTCGGAGCACGTTTGCTCCGAATTCGACCGCCGCACGCCGTTTTGTTGTTTTATGGTTCCGGAAACGCGTTTTCGGCCGCCGCGGTCAAACGGCACGTCCGATTGACGTTACGTCTAGCCGACCATTTCACAATTCACGCAACGGATGTTTTCGTGCGGTTTCGTGGCATTCGGAGGTCGTTCGGGTGGTTTTGACCCCCCAACGCGCCATTTCAGCGCGCGCCGAGCTGCTGAAAACGACGCATTCGGTCGTGCCGCGCGCACCGCACGTCCGATTAACGTGCCGCCTCCTTCTGCATCTCAGTAATAATATTCTATCGTTCTCATGCGGTTTCAGGTTTTTCGGAGCACGTTTGCTCTGAATTGGACCGCCGCACGCCGTTTTGGTGTTCTATGGCGCCAGAAACGCGTTTTCGGCCTCCGCGGTCAAACGGCACCTCCGAATGACGTGTCGTCTGGCCGACCATTTCAGAATTCACGCACTGGCTTTTGTCGTGCGGTTTCGTGGCATTCGGACGTCGTTCGGGTGGTTTTGAACCCTCAATGCACCATTTCAGCGCGCACCGCGCTGCTGAAAACAACGCATTCGGTCGTGCCGAGCGCACCGCACGTCCGATGGACGTGTCGCCTCCTCCTGTATCTCAGGAAAAATATTCCTATCGTTCTCATGCGGTTTCAGGTCGTTTGGAGCACGTTTGCTCCGAATTGGACCGTCGCACGCCGTTTTGGTGTTCTATGGCGCCGGAAACGCGTTTCCGGCCGCCGCGGTCAAAAGGCACCTCCGATTGACGTGTCGTCTGCCCGAACATTTCATAATTCATGAAACGGATGTTGTCGTGCGGTTTTTTGGCATTCGGACGTCGTTCGGGTGGTTTTGACCCCCCAACGTGTCGTTTCAGCGCGCGCCACGCTTCTGAAAACGACGCATTCGGTCGTGCCGCGCGCACCGCACGTCCGATGGACGTGCCGCCTCCTCCTGCATCTCAAGAAAAATATTTCTATCGTTCTCGTGCGGTTTCATGTCGTTCGGAGCACGTTTGTTCCGAATTGGACCACCGCACGCCGTTTTGGTGTTCTTTGGCGCCGGAAACGCGTTTCCGGCCGCCGCGGTCAAACGGAACCTCCAAATGACATGCCGTCTAGCCAACCATTTCAGAATTCACGCACCGGTTTTTTTCGTGCGGTTTCGTGGCATTCGGAGGTTGTTCGGGTGGTTTTGACCCCCCAACGCCTCATTTCAGCGCGCGCCGTGCTGCTGAAAACAACGCATTCGGTCGTGTCGCGCGCACCGCACGTCCGATGGACGTGCAGCCTCCTCCTGTATCTCAGGAAAAATATTCCTATCGTTCTCATGCAGTTTCAGGTCGTTCGGAGCACTTTTGCTCCAAATTGGACCGCCGCATGCCGTTTTGGTTTTCTATGGCGCCGTAAACACGTTTCCGGCCGCCGCGGTCAAACGGCACCTCCAAATGATGTGTCGTCTGGCCGACCATTTTAGAATTCATGCACCGGCTGTTGTCGTGCGGTTTCGTGGCATTCGGACGTCGTTCGGGTGGTTTTGACCCCCCAACGCGCCATTTCAGCGCGCGCCGCGCTGCTGAAAACGACCCATTCGGTCGTGCCGAGTGCACCGCACGTCTGATGGACGTGCCGCCTCCTCCTGCATCTCAGGAAAAATATTCCTATCGTTCTCGTGCGGTTTCAGGTTGTTCGGAGCACGTTTTCTCCGAATTGGACCGCTGCACGCCGTTTTGGTGTTCTATGGCGCCGGAAACGCTTTTCCGGCCGCCGCGGTCAAACGGCACCTCCGAATGACGTGTTGTCTGGCCGACCATTTCAAAATTCATGTACCGGCTGTTGTCGTGCGGTTTTGTGGCATTCGGACGTCGTTCGGGTGGTTTTGACCCCCCAACGCTTCATTTCAGCGCGCGTCGCGCTGCTGAAAACGACGCATTCGGTCGTGCCGCATGCACCGCACGTCCGATGGACGTTCCGCCTCCTCCTGCATCTCAGGAAAAATATTTCTATCGTTCTCGTGCGGTTTCAGGTCGTTTGGAGCACATTTGCTCCGAATTGGACCATCGCACGCCGTTTTGGTGTTCTAGGGCGCCGGAAACGCGTTTCCGGCCGCCGTGGTCAAACAGTACCTCCGAATGACGTGCTGTCTAGCCGACCATTTCATAATTCACGCAACGGCTGTTGTCGTGCGGTTTCGTGGCATTCGGACTTCGTTCGGGTGGTTTTGACCCCCCAACGCGCCATTTCAGCGCGCGTCGCGCTGCTGAAAACGACGCATTCGGTCGTGCCGAGCGCACCGCACGTCCGATGGATGTGGCTCCTCCTCCTTCATCTCAGGAAAAATATTTCTATTGTTCTCGTGCGGTTTCAGGTCATTCGGAGCACGTTTTCTCCGAATTGGACCGCCACACGCCGTTTTGGTGTTCTCTGGCGCCGGAAACGCGTTTCTGGCCGCCGCGGTCAAACGGTAACTCCGATTGACATGCCATCTACCCTACCATTTCAGAATTCACGCAACGGATGTTGTCGTGCGGTTTCGTGGCATTCGGAGGTCGTTCGGGTGCTTTTGACCCCCAACGCGTCATTTCAGCGCGCGCCGCGCTGCTGAAAACGACGCATTCGGTCGTGCCGCGCGCACCGCACGTCCGATGGACGTGCCGCCTCCTCCTTTATCTCAGGAAAAATATTTATATCGTTCTCATGCGGTTTCAGGTCGTTCGGAGCACGTTTGCTCTGAATTGGACTGCTGCACGCCGTTTTGGTGTTCTATGGCGCCAGAAACGCTTTTCCGGCCGGGGCGGTCAAACAGCACCTCCGAATGACGTGCCGTCTAGCCGACCATTTTAGAATTCACGCACCGGTTGTTGGCGTGCGGTTTCGTGGCATTTTGAGGTCGTTCGAGTGGTTTTGACCCCCCCCCCCCCCAACACGCCATTTCAGCGCGCGCCGCGCTGCTGAAAACGACACATTCCGTCGTGCCGCGCGCACCGCACGTCCGATGGACGTGCCGCCTCCTCCTGCATCTCAGGAAAAATATTCCTATCATTCTCGTGCGGTTTCAGGTCGTTCGGAGCACGTTTTCTCCGAATTGGACCGTCGCACACCGTTTTGGTGTTCTGTGGCGCCGGAAACGCGTTTCCGGCCACCGCGGTCAAACGGCACCTCCGAATGATGTGTCGTCTGGCCGACCATTTCATAATTCACGCACCGGCTGTTGGCGTGCGGTTTCGTGGCATTTGTAGGTCGTTCATGTGGTTTTGACCCCCCAACGCGCCCTTTCAGCGCGCGCCGCGCTGCTGAAAACGACGCATTTGGTCGTGCCGCGCGCACCGCACGTCCGATGGACGTGCCTCCTCCTCTCGCATCTCAGGAAAAATATTCCTATCGTTCTCGTGCGGTTTCAGGTCGTTCGGAGCACGTTTGCTCCGAATTGGACCACCGTATGCTATTTTGGTGTCCGCCGCGGTCAAATGGCACCTCTGAATGACGTGCCGTCTGTCCGGGGGTGCGGGGGGGGGGGGGGGGGGCTGTACTGGGGTTCAGGGGGGCTGTACGGGGGTTCGGGGGTGCGGGGGGGGGGGGGGGGGGGGGGGCTGTCCGAGGGTGCAGGGGGCTGTACGGGGGTGCGGGGGGGCTGTACGGGGGTGCGGGGGGGCTGTCCGGGGGTGCGGGGGGCTGTCCGGGGGTGCGGGGGGGGGGGGGGGCTGTACGGGGGTTCAGGGGGGCTGTACGGGGGTTCGGGGGTGCGGGGGGGGGGGGGGGCTGTCCGAGGGTGCAGGGGGCTGTACGGGGGTGCGGGGGGGCTGTACGGGGGTGCGGGGGGGCTGTCCGGGGGTGCGGGGGGCTGTCCGGGGGTGCAGGGGGCTGTACGGGTGTGCGGGGGGGCTGTCCGGGGGTGCGGGGGGCTATACGAGGGTGTGGGGGGGTTGTACCGGGGTGTGGGGGGGGGGGCTGTACGGGGGTGCGGGGGGGGGGGGGGGGGGGGGGGGGGCTGTACGGGGGTGTGGGGTGGCTTTCCGGGGGTGCGGGGGGGGGGGGGGGGGCTGTACGGGTGTGTGGGGGGGTTAGAGTTTTTAAATGCACGCCTTAGATAATATTAGCTATCATATAATAAACAAGAAAAGAAAGAAATTATAAGTACACAACCTTATAATTTAAATTAAATGAATACATACAGTACATCAATGTCAACCCCACCAGTAAAAACAAAAAACATATCTCGTGAATATATGATGAGTCACGTGTTGTCATCAATGCTACCTCCTTCTGGTGGGCCAGGGGCCTACAACAAATAAACATTATAAATATTTTAATAACAAAAATAATTTAAATTAAATAAATAAATACAGTATATACCTGCGTCGTATGATCCCCTGCACCATCAGCTCGACGCACATATTCCCGTAGTGCTCTAACCTCAGCTGTCAATTGCGCATTTGCCTCCTCGGAAGCGCGCAGCCGTGCCTCAAAATTTGACATCTATTGTGTCATATGAGCAACAGCAGGACCGACAACTGCAGCGCGTGACACTATAGAACGAGGAATCCCTGCTCTATAGGTCAAACTATAGCCATGCCCGTCCCGACCGATAATGCGATGAGAGATCTCATCCCGTCGCATGGGAAGCTGTCGCTGGTCCTCTGGCAGATGTTCTAACTCAGCTTCAAATTGAGCCTGTGAAATATTTAAATATATATAAATATATATATGTTAATATATAGATTTATGTAATTATTGGTAAGTACAGACACTTACTATCAATGCTGCAACCTCTAGATCATTGCGATCACGAGTCCTCATCCACACCGACATTTTATCAGTTGTTGCACCTTGCTCTCGCAACTGTATATTAAAAGAATATAAACAGAAAACCATATTAATTAATAAATTAAAAAATGAATAATATATACCTCATGTCGGATCTGAGACATGTGACGAGTCCCGAGCCTGTGAGGTGGTCCCTGCAACGCTCGATTCTCAGAATGGCGTGTTGACACCTCCTACATTCAATTCATTCAAATTTCAAACAAATCACATATTCTTGAAAATATATATACACCAATATAATTAATATACAAACTGAAACACCCTCAGTAGACCAATATGCAACCAAGTCACGCCACTGAGTCAGGAGGACACCTCTCGGGACTTTTTCCAAAATGTCTAGGGCACCCACATTTGGTACCCAGTGGTCCCTCTTCCCTTTGCCTTTATAATCTTTCCACATATTACGACATTTTCTAATACACACGGGTCGAAACTCTTCAGGGAATACTTTCAAATTTTTCTATAAAGAAAATAATCAAACATATTAGTATTCTTTATACATAGAAAATAAAGTAAAATGATTTTCTTACCTGAACCTCCCTCCATAGACGATCTAATGTGTCCTGAGGGATAGAAGCCCAGTCACGCGTGGTCAATGGAAATTGATGTGGGTCACGTATGATATGACCCAGCTGACGAATAAATGCTGGGGCATTCTGTCCCACTGGATGAAAAACCTTATCAAATGAAACATCTATCGTCATGTCGGAATTCCATGATAATATGCCACGACCAGGGCCTCTCCTGCGAGAGGAAGAAGCAGCCGAGTCTGATCCTGTTGAAAACAATTTTATATATAAATTGACAAATGTTATGTATATATATATATATGTATGTCAATTACATAAAAAATATAGACAATGACATTCAAACATACCTCGACCCTGAGACGTAGATGCCTCAGATAGATGATGTGGATCTTCTGCCTCTTCCCCTGACATGTCTGTAGTCATAGAAAACATCAGTAATGAGTCCAAAGTGTTTAAAAGATAAATTGGATTGTTCTTAAAAAATCAAACTTGTACAACTGTAAATCAAACAAAAAAGGATTGAATAATTAGTTGTGAATTAATTTTAAAAAATCAGAAAGTTAACAAAACAGATCTACAAATTATGTACAAAACTAGTCAATGCATAGCCAAATTTCAGATAGAACTAATAAAAAATCAAGCAGCACATGAATCAGATGAAGAATACCTCAAAGGGATGATACACCGACCATAACATCAATAAATCAAGAGTAAAAACAACCTAAATATTTATGATTGAATTAAAACTTACAAAAGTGAGGATTAAAACTTATAAAGATTTATAAAATGATTAGAAAATTTATGATATCCTAGGACATTCTACTGAATAGCGGGAAAACAATTATACCTTTCATTAAGAATGCAAATCGACCGTTTCTCCTTCAACAGCCGCTCTGACCCAATAAATATCTTCTTCACGTTGAACTACGGTATGTTGATCAAGTTGTTGGTAAACAAACGGAACAGTCTTGGGTTCATCTTCTTCAAATAAAAACACTTCTCACCGAGACATTTTGACAACAACTTTCCAACTTGGATCCGAAGGCAAAGTAATGAATAATAATTGTTCCTCTTGTGATGTCAAAATGAAAGGTTCATTCTCAACTCGTTCATTATTTCTATATAACATATAATTAAAATTCACCAATGAAAACTGATATTGATCGACTTTACATCCACGCACTGGATCAACCCAATTACACTTTAACAATATGTACTTCAAACCATGTGTGTATAAAACTTCAATGATGTCTATCAATTGACCATAGTAATAACCAGAATCGACAAAGGGACAACCGATGCCACTGTTTTGTGTTGCTTGTTTGTCGTCAACATCTTTAATGAGAAATCGAAAACCATTAGCATCAATAGCTTTATAACGACGAGCCGTTATAGATGGACCCTCAGCCAGTTGGATAAATACTTCAGGTAGCGTGGGGTCCCCTAACTCCCTCAGCTTACGAACCTACATAATTTATAAAAATAAATATTGATATATGCAGAAAGAATTAGTATAATACGTCACTCATAATGAAAATCAATTTATACATACATAATCCTTGAACTAATCATGAAATGATGCATAATGAGATTGTTGAATTTGCAACTCAGTCGCATGATGTATCGCTTCTTTTATCTCATTAATGTGTTTCCTGTAAATGATAACACGATGTTTAAAAGATCATCTTATGCAAACAAAACATGTAAAAGTTATACAAGCACATTGATAAGATAATTACTGCATTAATGGTGCAACTGATGGAGTATTGAACAAGATATATCGATGTGCTTGTATCCATTCGATGTTGTCCATATCAAATGTGGTTCCTTCTCCAACTAGACCATCATGAATCCGAGAGGGTTTATCTAATTTTGTTTCAACATCCGTAAGATATTCTGCACAAAAGGTAGTACACTCATCCATCAAATAACCATTGGCTATTGATGCCTCTGGACGAGCTTTGTTGCGTACAAATATTTTCAATGTACTCAAATACCGTTCAATAGGATACATCCACCTGAATTGCACTAGACCAACAGCCATTACTTCATCAGTTAGGTGCACTATCAAGTGGACCATAACATCGAAAAAAGAGGGGAGTAAAAGTTTCTCAAAGTGACAAAGCGTAAGTACAATTCGGTCCTGCAAACTTTTTAAATCACTCATTCGTTGATTTCTTAAACAAAGCTGTCTAAAAAAATTACTCATCTCAATCAAGGGCTGAACAAAATTGGGGGATAAACCATCACAAATTGAGATTGTAATCAACTGCTGAAGTAATATGTGATTGTCATGAATTTTCAACCCTTGCAATGTCTTGCTCGTCAGATTCACACACTTTGAAATATTAGAAGAATAACCATCAGGCACCTTGACCATCTTCAAAATAGAAAGAAATGTTTCTTTCTCCTCTGTAGTCATCGTATACTGTGCAGCAGGCATATATGCCTTGTTTCCCTCAGCTAACTGTAAATGCAACTGTTTCCTTAAACCCATTTCTTCCAAATCACGACGTTCATTAACATGGTCCTTTGATTTTCCACTGAAACCTAAAATGGTCCACAATATGTTATCACAAACATTTTTTTCAATGTGCATGACATCCAAATTATGCCTCAACATGTTAGTTTTCCAATACGGAAGACTATAAAAAATACTTTTCTTTTTCCAATTGTGATTGCGCTGCCTACCCGCAGCACGAATATTACGTACTAGAGGAGCCACCAAATCCTGAATTTCATATACCGTGCGGATGTTTTCTTCCTCAATCTGCGATAACATTTTGACTCCTGTCATGATCTTTGGTGCTGGGATGAACTCTATAGAACCATCAAATGCCACTCTGTCCTTTCTGAATCTGTGCTGAGGAGGGAGAAAACGCCTGTGATCCATGTATGCCCATTTTTTGGAATGTTTAAGCCATAAAGATTTTTTACTTTTATTGCAACAAGGGAAAGAAAATTCCCCTTTCGTACTCCAGCCTGATAAATTTGCATAAGCTGGGAATTCATTGATTGTCCACAATAAAGCAGCATGCAGTTTGAACATTTCATTCGTTTCGCAGTCATAAGTCATCACACCATCGCCCCAAAATTCATTCAACTCATCAATCAATGGCTGAAGGTAAACATCAATCTTATCCCCCGGACTTTTAGGTCCATCAATAAGAGTGGAAAGTAATATAAATTGTTGCTTCATACAAATCCACGGAGGAAGATTATATGGAACCAACACCACGGGCCATGTGCTATGAGTTGCACCAATGATAGACTTGAATGGATTGAAACCATCTGCTGCCAATCCCAATCGGACATTACGAACATCTTTAGCAAAGTCGGGATGTCTCTTATCAAATTCCTTCCATGCATGAGAGTCTGCCGGGTGGGTTAACATATCACTTTCATGAACTCTTTCTGCATGCCATCTCATTAAATTTGAAACTTTAGATGACATAAAAAATCTTTTCAACCTGGGTTTAAGGGGAAAGTAACGAATTTTCTTTATGGAAATTGGTTTCCCCTGTATCGCAATCTGACTTTGATGAGTATTATTTCCCCTGTTCTCTTTCCACCTGGAAGCACCACAAACCGTACAAATATCCAAATGGGCAGTTTCTTTTCTAAACAACATACAGTTGTTTGCACATGCATCTATGGTCTCATATGTAAAACCTAAGTTCTCTGTCAACTTACGAGCATAGTAATACAACTCAGGAATCTTAGCATTGACAGGAAGAACTTTTTTCAATAAAACCAAAAGCATGTCGAATGATGTGTCTAACCAATTATTCAAAGTCTTCAAATGCAACAACTCCACGATAAACGACAGTTTATTGTAAGAAGTACATCCAGGATATAATTCTGTTTTCGCATCATCAAGTGCTTCATAAAACCTCCTCGAATCACGATTTTCACCAGAGCGAAGATTTATCTCACCGGTCTCAAGATTCTGGATGTCAATGCCTTCAGGATCAAACCCACATACCATTTCAGTAAGCATTTCATGCATTGGATCAGTCATCCTTGCATCAACATCCATCTGAGCTGCATCTGTATTTTGACAACGAACATATTCTTCTCCATGACGAGTCCAAGTCTTATAATTTTTCAGAAATCCATTAAAGAAAAGGTGCTCCCTCACAGTATCTCGTGGGAATTGATATCTGTTAGCACATTTTCTACATGGACAACTAATATAGTCACTTCCAAATCCTCTCGTGAAGTCAATAAACTGCATAATTCCATTGAAATACTCTCTAGACGTTCGATTTGGAAGATCAATCCAACTCTTATCCATAATAAGATCCCTATAACAAACATTTACATAAGACTTATTACATTTTCATTTTTGATATCAAATATATTTAAAATAAATACTAACTAATTGTTTGTGAACCATTTATAAAATAATAATGTAAGTGAAAGACCATGTCATACCTGATTGTGCTACAAACCTGGAAGGGAGGGGAGCCGACGGCGGTGCTTTGAAGGAGAGGAGCGGTGGGGATCCGGAGCCGGAGCTGGTGCGGTGAGGTAGGGGACGGCGAAGGAGGGGACGGGTGGCGGTGGTGCGGCGAGGGAGGGGATGAAGAAGAATGGGACGGGGGTTGGCGGGGTACAGGGGGGGGTGTTCGGGGTGCTGGGGGGAGGGACGAGGGGGTGGAGGGCCGAGGGTGGAGGTCGGAGGCCGGAGGGGCTGGAGGCCGAAGGCCGGAGGGCTTCCGGAGGGCTCCCGAGGGATTCCGGGCTGCCGGAGGCGGGTGGTGGGAGGCCGCAGGGCGGCCGTAGGGCGGAGGGCGGCTGGATCTGGAGGGCGGAGGGCGGCCGGGGAGGGCGGGGCCGGCGGAGGGTGGCCGGAGGGCTGCCGTAGGGCTGCCGGAGGGCTGCCGGGCTGCTGGACGCGGGTGGCGGGAGGCTCGAGGGCAGAGGGAGGTCGCAGGGCGGCCGCAGGGCGGAGGGCGGCTGGAGCCGGAGGGCGGAGGGCGGCCAGAGGAGGGTGGGCCGGTGGAGAGCGGTCGGAGGACAGACAGAGGGCGGCCGGAGGGTGGCCGGAGGGCAGAGGGTGGCCGGAGGGTGGCCGGACGGAGGGTGGGCCGGCGGAGGGTGGGGCTGCGGAGGGCGGGGCGCCGGGGAGGGCGCGCGGCGGCGGGGCGCCGGGGAGGGCGTGCAATGGCGGGGGGGGGGGGGGGTTCGGGGGGGGGGCACGATCGAGTGGAGAGGGGGGGGGGCGGAAGCCCCTTATTTTTTTAAGAAGGCTTAGCGACCGCCATTGGCGGTCGCTATAGGTAACAGGGCTCAAATGCCATGTTTTCTAGTAGTGTTATGAATCCCTTTATGGGGAGAGGTTCAGGTCATCGACATGTTGGGATGAAGTTGGGGAGTGAAAACATCTAGTTTTAGAAATGGTCATAGAAATAGTGGAGAAGGTTAAGACCATCCAGCAGCACATTGAAGCTACTCAAAGTCAACAAGAGAGCTATGCTGATAATTATAGAAGAGACCTAAAGATTGATGTTAGAGACATGGAATTATTCTGTATATCTCCATGGAAGAGAGTTATGAGATTTGGGAAGAAGGGAAAGCTTAGTCCAAGGTACATCGACCCTTCTGAGATCCTTGATCGCACTGGATTAGTGGCCTATCGACTAGCACTCCCACCAAGCTAATCTCAAGTACATTATGTATTCCATGTATCAATCTTGAGGAAGTACATACCTGACCCATCGTATGTAATCCATCCATAGGTGGTACCATTAGAGATGACCTCTCCTATGAATAGAAGCTAGTGAAGATCTTAGATCATAGGGAAAACTTTCTATGAAATAAGACAATGCCCCTCGTGAAAGTGTTGTGGAGAATCCAGAAGTTTGAAGAAGCAACATGGGAACTGGAGGAAGTAATAAGGCAGAGTTTACCACATCTGTTTTAGTATGGGAAAATGAAGTTGTGAGGGTGAAATTTTTTAAGGGGGAAGATTGTAATGACCCAAACTTTTGTTAATGAAAATTACTTTTGATCTAATTAACTATCTTATTATGTAGAATGATCGTTAAAAATGTAAGAACTTCCTTGGTTTTATGTTTTTGGATTTCAAAATACCATTAAAAATTGTTGTCATTGCTAATATAATTGTTGAACAGTGATCACATGATTAGTAAAAATATAGGGCTTTAACAAATTCAATTTACTTAGACAAAGGAAGTGATGGACTCATCTAGTAGAATTCCTCCATAAGAGGCCCATTTGTCTGAGCATGGAAAGGATGTGGTGTCACTAGGGTCTTCTCTTGTCCAAGCCCATGCCTAGATTCAAGACATTAAGCTTGAGCAGAATCACCTATAGTAGAAGTGGAAGTTAGTAGAGATTACCACCCAAGGAATGTTATCTGAGCCACCCCAAGAGTCTATCACCATAGAACACCTTACCCTTAGGACTTGTGTGGGTGTTATAATGGGTTATGTAACAAGACCCTATCACCATGATTAGGTGTATTATTTTTGTATAGAATAAATAATATACATTCATTTAATTATTGTTACATTGTAAATAGTCTTCAAAGAACAAATAATATTTTAGTTAATTTTTAATTTAAAAAACTATTTTGATGAATTAATGGATTTTTGAATTAAATAATATTTAATAAAATATTATTACTAAATTAATTTTTATTAAATATAAATTATTGAATAATTTTTATGAATACAATTGTAATTTTTATTAAGGATTGAAAGTTATTTTTGTCAAAACCCACAAATTTTTGATAAATATCAATTTTTATTTTCAAAGTAAAATTTATAATATTAAGAGAAATTTTTACATAAAATGAATATTATTTTTGGAATCATTATGTAGAAATTATCCAATGGTAAATTTTTCATAATTTACTGAGACAGTAAAATTTTTGGGTAAAAAATAAATACCGTTTAAATATATAATGGGTGTTATGACATAATAATAACCAAATAATGATGTAATAAAATAACATAAATGGTATGTTAGTCCAATATTTGTTTCAACTTTAAAATAATGTGATTTTTATATTTTTTTTTTATTAATTTTATGGTGCCTTGGTGGACCCTCCAAGACTTATAAAACATGTTCACTTTTAAAATGTTTTCCTTGAGAGTGTGACTCACCTCCACATAATCAAGCCTAATATTTTAATAATTTCGGCCATTGGCCTTATAAAATATTGTTTTCCACTCCCCTTTGGAAGAAACCATGGGACAAATCATGGGTTTTTTTGTGCTTTTTATTAGTTTAATGTGTAGGATCCAAAACCTAAATAATAAAGAATTCCCTCCCTTTTCCTATATAAACCCACCCAAGCTCCCACTTCCTCTTCACTCAAAGCCATTGAAGCTTGACCAACCCCTTAACTCCACTCTCTATAATCCTCCCAATGTTCCTAAAAATCTTAATAAGCCTCTCTCAAGCCTCCCCCAAGCCTTGGGATCACACATCCAAGTAAGATATTTATTTTTTTCTCATTTTTGTCCAAATTTCATTATGATGTTATAACCTTTTATTTTAAATTAAAAATGTTAGGGTATGATCTATAAACTCTCCCATAAATAAATAATTATGTTTTAATGATTATATACCTATTTACCTCTCATTAATTCCTCCCATGTATACTCGTTACCTTTCTGAAATTCTGTAAGGAATTTCTCTCTTCGCATTTACTTTCAAGAAATTGTTTTATATTATGAATATAAATACCATTAAATATGTTTGGACATGTATATATATATGACCCCAATAATTTCCATTTTATGTACATATTATGAGATACCCTTTTTTATTTCATCAAACAATTTTATGATTTATTATGTCACGTCGTTATGCTGCCGAAATTGCACCGCGATTTTCAAAGCTAATGTCTCAGTGTAGTGAATACCATTCCCATTTCTCTATCAAGGGTTTTCACCTTTATGCACATTTACTTATTTATTATATAGTTTCATGTATTTATTACATGTTCCTTTATCATTTAATAAATTATTATGTTGAATGATTCCATGTTGTATGATCAATGTGGCACACTTATGCGTGATAGAAAATGATTAAGAAGGGTGTGCCCTAATAGCGCTCCAATGCATTGGGTAAGATTGGTATCATGATACTCTAAGTGAAATGAGGGTGTACTCATACTAAGTAAAGTTTAATGAGGTTTTACTCATGCTCCTTTTGTAATGATCCTTGGATCATTCTAATATCATGTAAAATGTTCTTTCCACATTTCTAAGTTATGTTAATCATGCAATATGATGCCTTTATGTTCATGTTTCTTTTATGATCCATTGATATTATTATTAACTAAAATGTATGGTATTCTTCATGTTATACCTTTTTTACTCCCTTATTGGGATTTATAGCTTAACCTTTTCTTATGTATGTCCTCTGGTTATCCCATGCAATGTTATGCACGAAGGAATTTTTGTGGTTGTGTAAAATTATTTTTCAATAAAGATGTGTATTTCATGTTTTAAGTTGTTATTTAATGTTCTTAAGCCACAAAAACACAAGGCCTCTCAATATTCTATGTTTTATCAAGTTAAGAGTTTATGTAATAAATCATGTTTAAGAGTGTAATAAAGATCAGGGATGTTATAGTGTCGATCTGGGTTTAGTTTAATGGTTCTTTCATTATAAATGTTTTTTATTTTTTGTGTGGTTATGAGTGATGTTTTCTTCTATTTGGGGATCTTTAATGAGGTTATATTGAATTTTTGGGAATTATATTCTTAATGGAAGTGAATTTTTTGGAAAATTTTGAATCTCATTTTTGTAGGATGGTGTAATTTATTGTTTCATACATCATTTCCTTTAGTTTTTAGTTTTTATTAGGATTTAAGAGTTATTATATCTTGGTACATCAATTGTTTAATCGACTCTAAATATGGTGGGGAGGCCTCCATAGGATTATCTCTTGATAAACAATTCTTTTAGGTGTTCTAGATAAGACACTTTCTTATTTTTTTCCCACTCATACCTGATAAGAGTAGTTGGTTGGCATGGATAGTGGTTCATGTCATGGATTCTTATAGAGATACCAAATAGACCATGATGAGTTTATTTGACAGATTCTATTTTGGGGTTTGTGTGTTTCCTTGTTGGGGTGCATTTGAAAATGGTTAGTCTCCTCTTCATAATCACATCATTGTTTTTTCATATTCTTTGGTCCTATGATATACCTTCCTTGGATGTTTGTCTTGTTTTTAGGATGGTCATGTATTTTCTTTTGAGAATTAGTATTTTGGAATTTTGAACAGAAGCCAGTGTTAACTATTTTATCTCCAAGTTTTTAGGTCTTTCCTTTGGACATATTTTATCATTTCATTGTTATTGATCTACTAATTATTTGGGGACTTTCTATGGATAGAAAGTGTCATGGTGGTAAAAAATTTCATACCACAACCTAATGTTATTTTATTATTTTAATTATTTTTGAGTTTCTATTTGTTTATTTTTCTCCCAATTTTATTACCTTTAAATTTGAAGTTTTTGGACATGTAGTTCATAAGGAATAGATAAAAAACATAGTTTTCTAGACCATCTGATGTTTTATAGAATTTTTAATAGATTTAACCACACGGTTGGAACATGGTTTTCCAAAATGTATGTACAAACCATGCAAGGTGCTCCAGGAGCCTAGAAGAGGGTGCACAATTGATGTACAATTCTCCAAACCGTACGACCCCAAATTGGATGTGAGGCCATTTTCTCAAAAAAATTAATTAATTAATTAAAATTAAAAGTGAAATTAACTCATAATGAATTATGCACTAATTTAATATTACATTATGGAAAGTAGACCTAATATATGGACACACTCTACTTTAGGTATGGTGCCACACAGTTAGGCCAAGTAGGGTATGACTGAGTATTAGGTCTATTCGACTTCATCAAGAATTATGATTGGATGGATTAGGTTATCTTATGTTCTAGATTTTTCCTTTATATCATTGGTATTACCATATTCCCTGACACTTGTTTATCTATAGAGGATAATCGTGATGAATTTATTATTTTTTGGTTAATTGAATACTGCAAACCCTTCACCCTTGTTATATTTCAATTACATATACTACCCTTTTATGATGGGCCTCTTTTTTAAAGATGAATTTTTGGTTTTTAAATGTTTCATGATTTTTTTTGAAATTTTTTTGTACACTCTTTCACCCCTTTGCCCAAACAATTTTCTCTCTCTCTCCATTTCTCTCTAAAACACCCAAGAATCACTTTTTTGAAAAACCTTTTTTTTATAAATAGGGAAACAGACTATGTGTTTTTGAATTTGAATGAATGAAAACCATTTTTATATATATTATATTTCAAACTTGTAGGAAATGAAACTTTTGTTTCAAGGAATCGTATAAGGAATTATTTTTCATGGGCTCACCTACTGAGTTTTATTACTCATGCCAATACTTCTATTATTGTTTTTATATCCAAGAGTATTTCATGGTTGTTTTTTATCACCACGGATTGATGTTGGTTTTTGGGTTTAGTGAGTCACCTATGGGGTCACATTGAGATCTATTTTTTCAAAAAAATTATCTGTTTTATTTTTAGTTTATTATTTGATGTCGGTGGTGTTTATTTTATTTTATATTAGTATGATTTTTTTCTTTATGATTATCTATTTATTTTATATTAATATAAATAATTAACATGGTCTCTCAATGATTCCCTTGGTTCTTATTTCCACCCCGAGGTGATCCGGAATGCACCTTTTGGATATCATGAGCTGGCTTGGGTGACCGGTTCGGGGTAGACCCGAGTTGACTCAAGACAGTTTTACTAAGAATGAGTAAAGTGATGTAATTTAATTATTTTTTTATATAACCTATTTTATAATATATTTCAATTACTTTCAATAATGGTAAAATATATTTTAGATTAATAATCATATTTTTTATGGAAAGAATGTACTTCATAAAAATCATGTATATTACATTCTCCCCCCATAAATAAATTGAATCCTTTAAATTTTAATTAACACTTACTAATAAAAATATATAAGGGAGTCTATAAGATAATAATTACTCAATATATAGCTTATAAAGTGATAAAAACCATTATATCATAGGAAAGACTATATTACATATCATTTCCCTTATAATAGTCATATATTAAGATTCTCAAACATTTCTTGGAAATATTCCACTATAGCTAAGTCTGAGAAGTTTTTAAAGATATAACAACCATAACATAATTTTCAAGATTGTGTTTCCAACCAAATATTAAAACCAAAATGATTATTATAATATCAAACACAATTATATTAAATGATCATATGAATATGAAAACTAGATCATAAGATGACTTCTCTTATGGAACCTTCATTTCAAACTATGATAGTTTTGGTTCAACTATGTCACACTTGGTTTATCCTCTAACTATCTATTTTTATCCTAGTTTTTCCATTACAATTTCCATATTATATTATCTAACCAAAATTAATATATATTACTTCCTTAATTTTCGTTTAAATCCTCTATAATGGTTATAAAGGTAATTTGAATTAACCAAATAATATATTTAAGGACTTTCTTGGCAGGTGTATAGTATTAGTCCCACTCATCATGTAATGAGTTAAGATCTACTTGATAGTCAACCAAACTTTTTCAGGGTGATTTCTGTTGGGTGCAGCTATGCCCTAATTGTATCTACATTCCAGTATCCAGATAAGGATTAAACTACTAGTAACACTATATACTCAAAATATCACAAAAATTCTTGGTTTTTATCATACACTTAGTCTTATACCTAAGATTTCCATTAAGTTTATCTCATCCCAATCCCCATAAATAACTGAAATAACACTCAAAAGTTACTAAACCTTGCCCTGAATCCAAAAAATGTTCCTCAAACTCATACTCCCAAGTTCGGTGATAAAAACTCAATCTTTAAACACTATATTTTATAAAAATTGAAACACACTAGGATAAACAAACATATATTTAACAAAATTTTCATAACATAAACATTAAAAATCACAATAATTTCAAAATACCAAAAATTGAAGGTTTAGTGTCTTTGAGGATCAATTATATTATCATTTTATTTTATAGAACTTATGAAAATTTATATATAATTAATACATACTAGTAGCTCAAATATACTTCTAAATAGTTATACTAATCTTTATAACATGGGGAATGGAGACATAAGAAAGGATCTACCTCAAATTCCCATTAAGGGAAAGCTCGTCAACTTGTCATCAAGGGTTAGATCATAGAAATATGATAAAACATGAGTCGAGGAAAAATATATTATTAAAGGTAACATCAAACAATAAGAGTAATCCAAAATTAATGATAGAAATATGTGTAATCTCAAATGGGAAAACATATTCCATGGAATAAAGGTGAGGAAATATAAGATAATTCGCATGATCCATTGAGCATAATCATAAACCTAATGTTTTTTTTAGGTCAAGTAAATATAGAATAAAAATAAACTATGGAAAAAAAATAATAGGGAATCCTTACATGGTGTCTTATGCATCTCAAGCTTAAATCCCATTAATGACAGTTTTTCAAACCTACAACAAATTAATGACTTATGTTTATAAAAGTAATGGTCCATTAGTAACTAATGAGATTTAAATCCTTAAAAATGAATTATAGGTTGATATAAGACCCCACCCATCATAATAAAAACATATTTATGCTATTTTTAGTCAATAATTAATCATATCATAAATAATCCATAGAATAAAAATGGGTTTATATAATTTCCAAATGGTATTGAACAAACTGAGATGAGGGATTATATCAGATTATACCAACATTCAATCACCCAAAAATAGTATTTCATAGATTCATTTATTATGTGATTCAAAAAAATAACTCAAAATACTTTCATATTTTAAATAGTAAAATGAAAAAAACCATGGAAATGAGATTTTAAAAAACACTTCTTAACACTGTCGTTAAGAGATTAAATTACCGATCACTTTCAAAACTAATTTTCAATAAGTTAACATGAATTTTTTTATAGAACCGCCTTAAATAAAGACCGAATAATGGATACTTTAAATAGTATTAAAGGTATTCCATAAAAAATGTGAAGTGGAAGATAAAAATGCAAACTTTGAAGGGAAATATATTTTAATAATTTAAAAATAATTTTATTAAGACCTACATAATAAAGTGAGTGATAAATCATTTATTTGAAAAGAGATAATGAGAATATTAAAGATTTCCAGAAATAAAACATATTTATATTTCCAGATAATAATGTATAACATTATTGGAAATACAGAATATGTAAATAGAATAAAAAATATCCTTTGGAGGGAATGGGTTTTATTTTTAACATCATCAACTTTTATAAAGAAAGAAATCCATTAATGTAATTATCCATAAATGAAGGAGGAAAGTAATTTTAATAAAATAATAGCATAGAATAAGACTTTATTGATAAAACATAGTAAATAAGGAATCATTGTTAAACAAGAAAATAAGATGATTCAAGAAAACCCCTTACCTTTAATCGAGATTATCTAAACATGCTCAAACCTCCACCTTATTTATATGTTCTCCCTTTGGTTACACATTAAGGCTCCATAGAAAGAAATTTTTTCAAGACCAAGAATTAAATGATGTATATAGGGATTTGGGGAGATACTAAGTAAGATTTTTGTTTGAGAAATATATTTATAATTATTGGATAAATTGGGTGTATTTGAGCTCCTTTTATAGGTGAAGGGAATGGATTTTTTATAAATATAAAATCCTAATATAAAGAGAGCACATGGTTTATATGTAATTTGGGGCTAAAGTGGAAAATAATGAATTTTTAGATGAATTAAAGTCTATATTACCTCAACTATTCATTTTTACACATGTTTTATACATTTTTTTAGACTTTTACTCTTATATTTTATACATTTTCCATTTTAGGTTTTTACTGGGGAAATAAATATTTACTTTAGTAATTCAATTACAGTGACTAAAAATAAAATGTTCCTTATTAAAAAAATTTAATATAATATTTAAAAATATTAAATGAATATTATTAAGTAAAATTCACTTTTCTGAGAAAAATTAATTTTAACAATAGTGCTTGAAGCGCGTTAAAATCCATTTTTAGAAAAAAAAAATATTTTTAAGCGAATGTTTTGTGTTTAAGAGGAAATTATAAATTATTTTGATCTAAATAACATTAATAAATTTATTAATAAATAAATGAGATTTATATATTATTAAAATAAATCCAGAAAATAATTCTACCTTATGATGTCACAATTAAAAAGAGGATGAAAAATAATTTTTTATTAAAATAAAACATTACTTAAGTTTTGAAATTCTAAACATGGGTATAATAAATTAAAAATATTATTTTAAATTAATTAATTTTATTCATTAGATATTTTTTTTATCATGATAATTTTCTTATAATTTTTTAATTTATACTTACTTTTTGTATAGTCATTAATTCTACAATATAAAAAAAGACTACATTTTATTGTATTCACACAAGAAATCTATTATTTTTTGAAAATCCCAATAATTTATCCTAATATGAAAATTTTATTCTGATTAAAAAAATAAAGATCATTTTTTATAATTTAAATATTTAAATTTTATCATTTATCTTTCAAATAAAATAAAAAAATATAATGAAAAACTATTTTTATAGGAAAATTACATTTCAAAGTATTAACCATTGTTATTATTCTTCCTGAAAATTTACTATTGAATTAGAGATAAAATATTAATCATATAAAAAATATTATTATAATAATTTAACCATAATATATTTAATTTTTAAAAAATAAAACAAAATAGTAGAAAAATAGATTTTTTTTTAAAAAAATACATTCTTACCTATAAAATGAATTTATTCTTATTACATTCCATGTAATAACTATTGGTTGGATATTAATTTATTTTTTTTAAATATTATAAAGACATTTCATTAAAATCATTCCTAAGTTAATATTAGTTAAAAATACAATACACTTTAAAAAATAGTTCTTCAAAAAAAAATTCTTTTATATTAATTAATATACACCAAATGCAATTAAAATTATTTTTTTATATTATATAATTTTAATTTAACTAGTCCCTTGATATGAATATATTTCTTTGAATTTTATAAATGAATTATGTCATAATTTAATAATATTATTATCATTGTTAATACTTAATAAAAGAATATATATTTATAATATTTTAATATTATATTTTTTATTTCATTATTAATTATTCATGATTGTATTATTTAAAATTTAATACTAGTAATACACAACATCTTTATTCCAATTGGATACTTGTATATCTAATAACAATGTTTCCAACGACGATATTCATAATGATAAGATTTTGTTCTGATATATAACCTTATTAAACACGTTCATTTCATTCACACTTCTTAAGTAACACTTTTAATTTCCAAAGTTTTTATTTCTAATCACACAATATTCTTTATCAATTCATGATGTTATTCCCCATTAGAGGTTTAATTTGGATAGTGGTTATCCTCAAGGGTGAAGAAGATCTAAGATATCTCCTTATGTCATAGATTTTATTTTAATTTATTTGTCATCAAATTTTAATTTATACACATTTATGGAATGTTATCATCTATGTTAACTAATAATCCATGGTGCTTAATACTTAGTTTCATGTGATCTTTCAATAATATTTAACTATGAATGAATAAAGTGTTTTATTTTAATTCCTATCTTTTATGAATTATTTCCAAATATATTTCAATTCATTTGAACTAATAGAAAAAAGGTTTAGAATTATAAACATGTAGTTTATGAAAATAATATTCTTTATAAAAATATAGGGTATTAGAAATATCCCAAATTTGAGTGGATGAATATTCATCTAAATTTTGTATTCTCTCAACTTATAGAGCTTTTTTAAACTTATGTAAACTGCGCTTTGTACCCAGAATATGTTTAACCTACCAAATAATCCCAACTAAACTACTTATATGTTAGTGACCAAGTCCGAAAATTCATAATTATTCGATTACATATAACATAAAATATGTCACATGACATAATAAAGGTATTAAACTTCACTCTTTTTCCTAAAATTATTAAACATACTTTGAATATGAAATTAATATACTTTTTTCAAAATATTAATCTTTGTTTTAAATTATTTACTAGTGAATAAAGGTAGAAAATGAATTATATTCCTATTAATAAAATCATTTATTTTATGGTAATCATTCAAAAACCAGATTTCATCTGAACACTATTGTGGGGCCCACCTGGTATTATACTATTATTCACTAGAATAGGCCATAAATTTGAATACACTTATTTTCTAACCCTATAAAAAATTATCTTTATATTGGTAAGTATAGCTCATAGTCTCAAAGTAGAGTCTAAGAACCTATCATGGCCCCTAAGGAGATAGGGTATAGTCATAGTAATAACCATATATTCTATGAACACACATTGTGTAATGTAATAACTATGTTTCAAGACAACTCAAAAACTTTGGGCACACACTTAATTTCATCAAAATTTTCTGATTTAATTATTCCTAAACATAATTAATGGGATTACCTTTTTCTACGATCTCCATTTGTATGTGAAGGTATTTCCATCATGGTCAAATGGATTGAGATATATCTTCCTTTAATAATTGAAAACTCATGTCTTGATCATTAAATCAATGCCATACCACTAATGGTTCACCCAACATTTGCTACATCACCACACCATAAATTTCATGGTCGTCATCTAGAATCAAATTATGAAATCAAATGGTTCACGCTAACAGTGATATAAAGTCATGAGACTTATACAAATTTTTATATATATTATCAACAAATGACACATGTAACATGTGGTGTCCCTATTGGAGGATCGGTCCTCATGATCTCATATAGTTGAGATAACCAATTTCAAACTTCATGAGTTGATGTCCCGATGCTTATGACCCTCCAACACCCTATAATCAAACATTAAATGTGTTATGTCAGTATGACATATCAATACCATATGATATATGTTTAATATTATTTACATGTTTTCACATGGTTAACATTATAGTTGGGAAATATTATTTCCTTTTATTATGATATGTAATCTAAAGGAATTAACAATTATATTGTACATTAAAATGTAATGTTATTATCTTTGTAAGAGAAAACACATGTATATATAAAATTATTTTCATATTGTGGTAATAAAGGTACATATAGGTGTTAGTTCTAGGCCACCCACTCAAAACTAAAGTGACCTTGGTATTCACTAAAAATAGGGGAGAAATTTTATTATTGAAAAGGGGAGAAACTACTCCACATTTATATAGGACATAGAAAATTTTTTAAATAGGGGAGATCAAAGCTTTATTGAATCAAGGGGGTATGGTTTTTGGGGGCATTTAAATATAGAGTTGTTGAACTTGTTATATCAAGGCAAATAAATCATGAAAGTAGAGACATATGGGTACATGATGGAAGTATTTTCTTCATGTCTAGTTGAGGAAGTGTTATTATTATGAGCTACACACTATGAAAAAATTGATAATAATTGCCAAAAATAATTGGTATTGATTTACAAGATGAGATGGTATCAAGAAATATTTAACATGTTGTATCAAGATAACATCATTCATTAATGAACATTTCATGCTTCTCTTGTTTCCCACATCAAGAATAAATCATGTGCACTTAGAGTGAATGTTATATAAGTCGTTGATCACTATCTATATTTTTAGAAGTGAAATATATGCTTGAATAAGGAAGTGTGTAATTTTTTCAACCAAAATATTAAATTTGTTTTAATGAATTGTCAATATAACCATAGTGGGAGACAGTTGGGAAAATCCATCATGATGTAATTGTGTAGATTTCTGTTTTTTTATTAATAGTGTCATTTGACAAATTTCCAATGGTTTTTGTGAAGATATAATGAATAAGGTGAAGATGGTGGAATTGTTTCCTAGTGTTTTCCATTTTTTCAAGGTAGAATTTTATGAGGAATCATAAAAAATGGAACATACGGGATTTTTATTTAATAATTACAAAAACATCATGATAATTACGTAACTTCATGAGAATATGTTCTATCATTTAATGGGATCATGCATCCACACATGAGGACCTCATCGTTTTTGGTGAAGTGATGGTATTTTTGGTTGACCAGGTGAATTATTACATGAAAGAAGATTATGAAAAGGAATATTGAGTGACCATATAACAATATATTAGTTTATTTTCATAAATATTTAGTGATTTAATAACATGTGGGATTTATGTGGAAGTAAAATCCACATGATAATCATGTATTTTATGGTCATAAGGTTGTAATTTCATTTGATATAGGTAAGGGTGTGATTATAGGGTCTGGCTGAGAAGTATACGATAATATTTTTATTAGTAGATTTTTTGGGAACTTTTCCAATATAAAGACCCAAAATAACTTCTTTAAAAAATAATGATTTACAAGGAGGATCCTGAAGACTCCACTATGTTTGAATAGTTTTTTCAGAGTAGTCCATAAAGGAAGTATGAAGAAGAAATCAAAAAAAGGAGTTACATGGTGAACAGTTGTTGTGTAAGGTATTATCTAGAGGTCATTTGTCTAATATAGTTTATAAGTATGTGGGGTAGCTCATAGGAGTATGTGGGGTAGCTCGCAAAAGGAATCAAGTGTAGATATAATGGATTGGATATTGCATGGAGGTATCATACATCAAATAGTGTTTTATGTAATCAGAATATTTTGAAGAAGAATGGTTCATGAACATTTCCCAAATAAAAAAGTTACATGGTAACTTTGAATTCATCCCATAGATGAAATAATATCTTCATGTCATGCCAATTATTGTGTTAATAAAATCAAAGATGACACAGATCATCATAGGATTCTTCTAAAAGAGCAGTGATTTCATTTTATAAGTGATATCAATTTATTCTTAAGTTTGAGTGGTTGAAAACTAGGAGGGACATTGATTTAACTATAAATATTTTACCAGAAGTACGCTCAATGATTTTGAAACATTGTCATATTTCCTTTGTATTATATTTGGATTATCTTGGTTAGAGTAAACCATGTGAATTTGTTTGTATATTATATAATTTTATTCCTATTTATACAATTATCTAATAATAATAAAGAATATAATTTTTTTAAATGTTAAAACAATATTAAAAGGGTAGGTTGTTTTAATCTTTCACATCCTAATTCACCACCACCCCCTATTAGAGAATTTAACCTAGTGGGGGAAAATAAATTTTATGCAATCACTATAACCTAAATAGATTATGATATTGGAGTGGTGAAAATTATAATTATTAACCACTAAAGAAATGAAAATTTCATATTTGATCATGTTTCTTCATATTTATATATATCTTGAATGTTGAGAAATATTATTGAAACATTACCTCAAAATGAGGATATTGAATTATCATTGAAATAATAGGTGGTGTGTTGATTTCATCCCAAATATATAATTCCACTATGATTGAGGTTTTTATGATGATACTGCTTGAAAATATAGTAATTCTCACTGTAGTATAATTCCATGTGATATTGGGAATTGATTATAATTATCTAGATAGATCATATATCAATTATTAGGATATATAAATCTCATTTCATATCTCAAATCATCCCATGATCAAATATTCATGCAATAATTATTATAATATTACAATATAAACTAATTCCTTAATATAGTTCTTGATAAATAATAATGGTGGATAATTATCTTAAATGGTGGGTGATATACTCCACATTTAAGAGGTGAAAATTTTAGGTGAATATGTCAATGAATTTCCTTAACAGATTTTTGATGTTCCTTCATATCATAAGGTTAGGTTTTTAATTTAACTCAAACTATTTTCTATGCATATATCAAAGAGTCTTTATAGAATGTCCCCTATTAAATTATATTATTTTAAAAATAATATTCAAGATAATTTGTGTAAGGGTTTTATATTCCCATGTGCTTCACCATAAGTTGTATCGGTCTGATTAATTAAGAAGTAGGATTAGTCAATATGCATTTTCATTGATTATTTTCATCTTAACAAGATCATGATCAAGAATATGTATATTCGACCCAATATTGATGAGTTTTTATATCATCTTAAAGGGGATCAATACTTCTTGAAGGTGGATCTTTAATCTGGATATCATCGACTATGAGTGAATAGGGGAGATATTCCCAAGATAGCCTTTCATACTAGATATGGACACAATAAATTCAAATGGATTACTTGAAGACTTGAAACTTCCATGTATTTTATAAATAGATCCTTTAGATATTATGTAGAAAAAAATATTATAGTATTTATTGATTATCTTTAAATACATTCCAAGAGAAAAGATGAACAAAAAAAGAATTTAAGGATTTTCTAAAGACCTTATGAAATGATAAATTGTATTATAAATTCAAAAAGTGTGAATTTTGGTAACAAAATTTATCCTTATTTAGTCATGAAATCATAAGTAGAGGTATATCTATGGATCCTTTAAAAATAGAGGTGATTTCCCATACAACACTATATAGGATAAGGTTTTATAATATATAGTGATACTTAAATATAGATCTTAGGATGTTTCCTCATGGAAAATGATGTGGGGATTGGATATACCCTGTATCAATTAAATCCTCATGGGAAAAAAATAATAAATGAAATATCTAGAGTAATTATATTTAATTTTTACATTAATTATTTTAAGGAATTATCTATATCGAGACAAGGGTGATAAATATACTAAGAAAAATATATTAAAGGCAGTGGAGAGTGAGTAAGGGAAGATTCATGTGACCATGATCATCGGGAACTAAATTCAGTTGTGAATTCAAAAATAAAAAATCATTTCCCTCAATATTTATCTGATTTCATTAGTCATAATGAATTTTTCCATCAATGTGCTCCAAAAATATTTTATATAGTAATTAACTCTATAAATACAGGTTATCTAAAATAGATATTTTTAGATTTCATCATATCCATAGGAATATTTTCAATATTTTTTATTAGTTCCCCATCTCTTAGATAGATTATTAAGAAGGGTTGTGTATCGCATGTAGTGAAGAATCAATAAATGATTGAAAAACTGATACATATATCTATATTTTCCACCATTGTGAGGGTAGTTGTTCAAAAGGGAAAAATAATGTGGATATTGTACAACCTATTTAGATGAATCATGGATACATGGGGATTTATAGAGTGGAAAATGACTATAATGGGAAGAGTATTTCACCCCATATTCATCCCCTCTGATGATTCTAAAGAGAATTTCTTTGAGCTTTAAATCCTTATCATTTAAGCTATGTGTTCTTAGAATTCAGGAATGGGATTGAAATTTTGATCACTTAAATATGAATAACCCCAAGGTCAAATATTTATTTTCATAAAGAAGATGAAATAGTTATACTATCACCCCCAAATTCAAAGGGACATTATATTCATTCTTGGTCCTCAAATTAGAATGGAAAAAAGAAACCATTAATCTGAGATTCAGTCATTTACCATGTTTCTTATTGAAGGTGTCCTAGAAAATACCTATATTGAGGAGGTGGTTCTCGCCACTATAAATGTATATATCACTCTATGTGTAAACTAGGAAATAAGTCTCAAATTCCTAAAAAAGTGAAATTTTATTAGGTTATCTCTCTCTAAATAAAAAGAAGTCATGCTGTGTTTGATTTGGAAGATAAAGGAAGACTTTAATGTGACATTAAGGAGGGGACTTGAAAATTGGAAGGGAAATACCCAAGACCCTTTCTATTCAAAAATTGTGCAATATTTATTGTAGATGATATGGCCATGACCTGTTGCAGTTAAAAACATTACTGATAACATAGTGGCTCCTGGTGGGAATGAAACCAATTATGAGAAATAAGGGAATCACGGGAAAAAACTCCCTGAGGTTCAAGAAGCATAAAAAATAAGTGATTTTGATCCAATGAATAATACAACATTGGATCACACTAATGATATTGATGTATAGGAACATGAACTCAAACTTTATGGGGATGATCCACCTGATTTTACAAGAAATATTGAGGTTCCTCTAGTGAATTTCAAATTAGATGTTGTTATTAAAGCTACTAATAATCCTAAAAAATAATGATGGTAAAGAAACATTAATGGAAAAGTATATTTAACCAATTAATGGTTCTAATAGAAGTCCTGATGATGAAAACGTTACAGAATACCAATTATAGGTTAGTGATTCAATACTGATATGCCTAAAAATTTAGGGGCATATCATAGTCTAATTTATTAGGTGAGTTTTCCCATAAGAGTTGTGAGGATGGAGAATTCACTCAAGTATCTTTAAAAAAGGTGGCACAAAAGAAGACTCAATAGGAAACTAAAACCATGAGTGGGGTCTATAATAAAATTTATCCATCTAAATGGCCAAATTTATGGTAATGAGGTTGATAATTCTAATTAGTCACAAGTCCCTAAGCCCCTTGATAGCTTGGAGAGGCAAGAATAAGAAAAAGAATTTGAGTATCTTGTCAAAAAAGGGGGAAATCACCTCTAATAATAAAGGGAAAAAATGAAATGGAAAAAAACAAAAACCCACAATGTAAAATGGTAAAGAAGGGTCTACCCCACACAAGGGTTAAGAAAGATACACTTCAATAATGAAGCTATTCTTATAGAATTATCGATGAATTGGTAATGAACTAACAACCAATACCCCTAGACATTATATGATCTCTAACAAGCCTCTTATTATTATATTTTTGGAACCTAAGAAGAACTTTTATAACTATAATACCTTCAATTAGGGATCCCTTGGATACTTTTTATTACTAATAACCTCCATGAAGGTTTCTTTGAAACCCTATAGGTCCACAAACATGTTTTTGTGCATGTTTTTTCTTAAGTACATATTTTCTATTTCATCTCCTTTATGGTTGATGTATATGGTTTTTTCATCACATGATCATAAATTTATACAAGAAACTCTTACACCATGAGAAGGTATCTTTGTAGATATCATTATATGATTTACAATCACTCATAAAATTGAATTTTAATTAGAGATTTCAATTTTGGGCTTAGATCTAAAGAGATTATTGGATGCACCTTGACCTTAATTTTATCTACTGAATTTTTTTCATGGATTTATAAATATGACCCTATTGAATTCCACATTATTGGAGATAAAATTATCTAGATAAAATAAACTATAAATTAGAGGTAGGCTAGTAGGACTAATCGGTGATTCCGATGTATTAAGGAAAACAATACTACTTTCATAATTTCTAGATACACTCTTCCAAGATTTAACTCGAACTAAACTCTTCTTTTTTTTATATCAAGTAAAATTATATGAGGACATATCCCATGACATTAAAATTTAATAATTCATGGATTTCCATCCCTCGATGTAGGGAAATTCTGAAAAAAAGGATGGTAAGTGCAATGAAATGGCAGCCTTATCCAAACATTATCTCCAAAACAAAAAAAAGGTGAAATCTATTCCTAGAGAGTGGAGAAATAATTACTTATCTAAATTAGATGATGAAATAAATTCCTCTAAAGAATCCCTTATGGATTTTTAACTAATCCATCAGATCAATGAACTCCCCACCATAAAGAAGATTCAATGAGACTCCATACTAGATGACCTTCTCTTAGTTAAGGAAAGTCTAGTGAGGAACTAATATAATGTAAAATGGATAGAATATAGTGACTTAAACTCAAAAATCCATCACTAATTACATAGGGAGAATAATATTATCAAGGATTTTAATGCCCTTAAAATTAATGGTAGCTTAGTCAACTCGGATGATGTGATTTTTAATCCAGTTGTTGTGTTTTTTTAAAGTCTCTATAGTGATGATGAAAATGAAAACTACCCAAAATTGATTGATAATATCCCATCATGTATTGAAGGAAACTAAAATCATTAATAATGCATCACACATATTAATGGGGAAAACAAGGCTACACTCTTTTACTCTAAATCTTGACAGTACTTCTAGGCCTAATGGATTTAGTAACATTTTTTTTTATTTTATTTTGAGACATCCTACATGTTAAAATCACTAATGCTATCAATGAGTTTTCTCGGCTTCCTAACAAGGAGATTGATATTGACATCAAGGAATTCAGGCCTGTTTCTATTGGTATTACCATCCTAAATATTATTAGTAAAATATTGGTAGTGATACTTTAAAAATTCATTAGTAACCTGATTACATCAAATTATTTTGGGTTTCTCCCTGGAATAAGTATTTGTAACTATTTATTCCCTATATTGAAGTCAGTCAATGCCCTTAAGAAAAAACCAAGGATAAAAAACTTATCTCTAGAGCTTAATGATAAAACACTATTTTGATGAATATTTTATTGATAATAAATGATATAATTTCCTCACATTGTGTTAAATATGTTTATTTATAAAATATTTGGGATTAGATCATTCATTTGATTATTTGATGAAAATTCCAGTTTTACCCTTTATAGTTCACTGTAGTATTTAGAATATAAATATTTTTATATTTATTATTTGAAATTGAAATTTTGTAACAGTGTTCCGAACTTAATTATCTACAACTTGTATTCAGGACACTATAGCTAAAGCGTTCAGTTGGTTGTTGAAATTGGGTCATGAAGTCAAAGTTGGGCTGGACTCGCCAGAATGGAGAAGCTTCTGTATTTCGGCCATAACTCCTTCATATGGGCCTGTATTGAGCCCAAATTTGGATAGGACATAGAAGACACATATCCGCGCATTGGATCATTCTGGAAGGCCGGCCAATTCACGCGTTTTGGTGGTCAAATGGGCGGTGCAAGTTGGAATAAAATATTTGGCCGAATTTCCACATTCACACTTGAAACCACTTGTGACCTCTCCTCCCCTCCCCTCTATAAATTGGAGTTTTTCTCATTTTGAGGGGTTGGGAGAAGTGAATTGGGAAGTTTAGGGCAGATTATAAGTGGATCCACTCCAATTCTCCAACCATTTCAATAAGGGTAGCTCTTGAAGCAAGGATCCCTTCAACGAAGCCTTCTTCTTCTCCTTCATGTTGTAATGATTTTGTTTATGTAATAAACATGTTTGTTCTTATTTTATTTATTCTCTTTTCTTCTATTTTGTTTAAATTTCTTCTTCTCTTAATCTTCCTAATTGGGCTGGAATTCTTGAGTAGAAGCGTTATTGGGTTATACCCATTTTAAACCTTTGCACATGCAAAACGCTTCTACGATGATTACGCCACCCATGGAAGAGTAGTCTTTTAGTAATCGATCTATATTCTACCCTATTCATTTAATTATTTTGAATCAATGAGCTACTGTAATTCACTTAATATGATCCATGAATTGTGTTTTTAAATTATAAGAAAATAAGCAAGCAATTGAACAATTTACACAAAAACACGCGAGGTCGGGATTATGTGTAAATTGTGAGAGCGCGATCTTAATCGGTAATACAAGACCACACGGGATAAATTTGTAGAGTTAAAATATAATCCCTTAACACAATTCATCCTCATTTCTAGAGTGGATATGTGCCTTAATTTACCACTGACCATAAGCTAATCTTAGAACATCAATCAAAGCAGGGTGTTGCGATTGCATGTTCCGAAGTTAGCCTAAGGTTAAATTCACTTCAATCTTCGTGGTAAAGTTAATTCTCGTAGGGTTCGTGATTTAACAAATTAAGGGATCTTAATTAATTGAATGTTAATTTAAATGATAATGATTAATAATAAAGTGAAGAGGTAGAGTTAGATCGATTACGTCTTTTAAATAGATTTCTAAAAAAACATCTTCTTGTTGTGTCATTTTAATCAAAATTCATTTCAAAACTAAAAACAAAAAAAAATACAATCTTCTTCAAGCAAACTTCTTCTAGATTCATAAAATATAAACAACCACCCCCATCCTTTCAAGTAGTGTTTTTATTCTCTTTTATTTTACTTCTAGAATACCTCTAAAAAAAATTTTAATTCACTTCCTCCTTTGAGAGACGACCTTGGTCAGACACTCTGCTGCACCTAAGTACCCCAAAATCACACTAATCATTTGAGGGCACCCACGACAGCGCTCTATAAAATTGGCGCCGTTGCCGGGGAGGAAATAGTTTTCTCAATCAATTAGAGGTATTTTTTTTCATTCTATTCTTCCTCTTCTCACTTTATTCTTTCACCTTTCTCAATATTGGTTCATTTTTCTCTTCTTCTTCTTCTTAATTTTTTTAGACCATCAATTGAACTCCATTATCATGATATTGTGGTCTATTATTTTTCTTCATTTCTCTATTTTTATATGATTTATGACACGGTCCCAACCTGAGGATCTCTTTGATCTAGACCCCGAGATTGAACGCAGCCTTAGGGCTCGAATCAGGCAATCTCAATCCACAGGAAGTGTCGACATTTACCCAACAGGAGAACTCCTCCATTTTGAAAACACTGAAATTGGAAACACATCTAAATCCAAACTAAAACAAGAACCAATGGCTGAAAACAATGGAAATGAACTTAATAGAACCATTCGAGAATTGGTTGCACCTTATATTAACTATCAACCAAATTGTATTGCATACCCAAATCTCGAATCGGACTTTGAATTGAAATTTGGATTAATTCACCTTCTTCCAAAGTTTCATGGCTTATCTGGTGAGGATCCCAACAAACACCTTAAGGAATTTAATGTGGTTTTCTAAACTTTAAAACCAATAAATGTTTCTGAAGATCAAATTAAATTAAGAGCATTCTCATTCTTACTTGATAGAGCTGCAAAAGATTGGATGTATTATTTGAAACCTAAAGATGTAACATGTTGGAATGATTTGAAACGTCTTTTCTTGCAAAGATTTTTTCCAGCATCAAGGACAACATCCATTCGAAAGGAGATATCTGGGATCAAGCAAGCCCAAGGGGAGTCAATGTATGAGTACTGGGAGAGATTCAAGAAGTTGTGTGCAAGCTGCCCACATCACCAAATCAGTGAGCAACTACTTATCCAGTAATTCTACGAAGGCCTCATACCTATGGAGAGGAGCATGGTGGATGACGCAGCTGGAGGAGCATTGGTGGACAAAACACCAGCAGACGCACGTTCATTGATAGACAAGATGGCCCAAAACTCCCAACAATTTGGAGATAGAGGTACACCACATGTCAGGGGAGTACATCAGGTAAGTCCTTCTTCTCTTGAAAGTCATTTGATTGATACTAAGTTGGAATAATTGACCACTATGGTGAGGCAAATTGCTTTGGCACAAAAGACATATTTACCTCCTCCTTCAAGGCCATATGGCATTTGCACCGAGACAAACCACCCAACTGATTGTTGCCCCCAATTACAAGAGTCAGAGGATTGTGCTGCCATATTTCCTGGGAGACCATATCAGCAACAACAACAACCATAGAAGAAGTATGATTCCTTTGAACCAACATTTAACCAAGGATGGAGAGATCAATCAGATATGAGGTTTGGCTCTGGATATCAACAAAGGCCCCCCTTTCAACAAAACTTCCAGCAGCGTCCACCTTACCAAAAAGGTTTCCAACAACCCCAAAGAAGATTTGAGGCCCAAGCATCAACAAGTCAGCAACATGGGAGTTCTAAACCAAAGGTAGATTCTAATACCGATGATCTTTTGAAACAAATTGGTCTTAATCAACAAAATGAGCTGAAGAGTCAAGGTTCTGAGTTGAGGGAGTTGAAGACACAAATGAGCCAGATTGCCACCACTGTAACGACCCGAAATATTAAATAAATATTGTTTCCTAATTTTATGTGTTATTTTTATACTCAAAAAATGTTTTATTTGATAAACATGATTATAATTAGAATGAGACCATTGAGTTTTGACTGTTATATGACCATCGGTCAATATGACCACTGTGAACAAAATGTTTTGATTATTGTCTCTATATATAAGTAATCTTGGTTGATTATTATAGAAAGAAGATTTGATGGCCTCACCTAGTAGTCTTGGACCGATCGAAGCCCATATAATAGAGATTGGGAAGGAGGTAGCACCATTGGGCTTTTCTCTGGACCAAACCCAAGCCGAACTTCATCATGTGAAGCTAGAACGGAATCACCTTCGTGAGAAGTTCAAACTGATAGAAATTACTACTCGGGCAATGTTGACCGAGCCGCCCCAAGATTATATCACCCTAGCACACCTTACTCTTAGGTCCTATGCTGGTATTATAAGGGGCTATGTAACGAGACCGTAACTGCCTTGTGTAATCCTTGTTTTAAATAAAAATTGGGATTTATGCTTATGATGAAGTTTATGAATTTTCAAATGACCGGATAAAAATAGTATGCATATTTTTGATGAATTTTAGAAAAAGGATATTTTAAATATGTTTATGTAAACCCTAAATAATTAAAAATGTGTAATGATTTTCAAAAAATGGTCTTCTGCAATTATGTTTAGTACTAAATTTAGAGTCTAATAAGATCAACTTGATTTTTGATGAATAGTAAATTATGAATAGTGATTTATGATTAGGATTAGTAATATGACCAAATGAATTAGTAATCTCACTTAAATAAAGTTTTAAAATAATCTAGGCACCTTGATTAAGTAATGTGATTCAATAAAATAGTTAAATAACGGTTTCATTAATTATTATTCAAGTATTAGTTTTTTCGGGTGAATAGTGTTTTTTAATTAAAAATTTAATTAAAAATAATTAGAAAATTATTTTTATAAAAATGACTTTATTTTTGAACTCAGAGCATCGATATTATGTTATGGTAATTTTTGGGGTTTTTTCTGAAGAAATGAATTTTCGATGAATAGTGTTTTTATTTAAAAATTAAATTAAAAATATTTAGAAAATTATTTTTATAAAATGGATTTCATTTTTGAAATCAGAGCATTGATATTTGGTTAATGTGAAATTTTGGGATTTTTCTGAGAAAGTTGAATTTTCAGTAAATAGTAAAAATACAGTTTTAGGGTTTCGGTATGTTTAATGACATCATAACGGTGTCATGATGATGTCATGAGATCTTTTGAGGGTTGTCCGGGCAAGGGTGATGAATTATTGTTTTGGGGGCCCCATGTGGCCTAACTCCATGATAAATTCCAAGGGAGAGCACATGGGTTTGAGAAAAGCACATGTGAGGTGTCCTTTGGTCATTAATGCCTTGTCCCCTCACTTTCCCTATAAATACCAAGCCCTCATCTCATCCATTCGACTCCCCACTCTTCCCCAACGAATTTATGGTCTCATTACCTCCCAAGGAGTCCTCCCAAGGTGCCCCCAAGCCCTCAAGGTCCAAACCTTTGAGTTTTAAGAGTTACGTTTTAAGATAAGGGATCCGACCTCTCTCTTTCATTTCAAGTAATCTCTTTTATGTCATTCCTTTTATGCTACATGTTCTTATGTTGGAGGATGTTCTTTTATACTCCTCTTACTCCCCTTTTTATGTTCATATAATGAGAGATCCCCTCTTACTCTCATTATTTCGTTTTATGAAGTTTTAAGTGGCGCCGTTAGGCTGCCGAAATTTTTGTAACGGATTCTTTCTCCCTTCTCATTTTTCAAGATCTATTTTCATGTAAAGTATTTCATGTTCTTTTTTTTATTATGTTGGGGTATGATCTCTAAATTTATCATACTGATCTCTTATGATCATATGATGATAGACCCCATTTGATCGCTTCAATTCAGTATTTTGAAGTTTTAACTGGCGCTGTTAGGCTGCCGAATTTTTAAGTGGTTCTTCACCCTTCTCGTTTTGAAGTTCTACTTTCATGTCAATTCTTTCAAGTTCCTTATTGTTATGTTGGTGTATGATCTCTATATCTATCATACTGGACTCTTATGTTCATATAATGAGAGGCCCCATTTGATCTCTTCAATTCAGTATTTTGTTGAAGTTTAAGTGGCGCTGTTAGGCTGCCGAATTTTTAAGTGGTTCTTCACCATTCTCGTTTTGAAGTTCTACTCTCATGTCAATTCTTTCAAGTTCCTTTTCTATTATGTTGGGGTATGACCTCCATATATATCATAATGGAATCTTATGTTCATATGATGAGAGACCCTATTTGACCTTGTCAATTCAATTTTGTTGAAGTTTAAGTGACGCTGTTAGGCTACCGAATTCTCCCAAGAGAAATCTTTTTTTTCTTCCTTTCATGTTCTTCATTTTATATGGTATATTTTCAAATTTCATTAACATGTTCTTAAATCCCTTATATTTTGTCCCTATACAGTTTTATGGGTCATTTATGAATGTTTTACCCATGTCCCCTCTCTTCTCAATGTTTTTCTAAAACCTTGTAACATAGCCGTTATGCTGCAGAATTTTCGTCTCAAAATGCCTCTCTCTCTTTTCAAAAAAATTATTTTATGTTATAAAGTGAATAATCAAAGCTCTTATTTCTACAGGGGTATTCACATATATATCAAAATGTTCTATTTTAAATTCTGGGAATTACATAAATGAAACCCTCTTTCCCTTTCCGTGGGTTTAAAGTGACGTAAAGATCATGTCTTTAAAGCAGTTTTTAAAATGTTATGATTATGAAATGAAACCCATTTATTTTATGCCATATGGGTTATTTATGAAATTTTTGATGATGATATATGTGGCTCACATGATAATAAAGGCAAATTTAAGGGTGTGCCCTGATAGCGCTCCAGTGCATTGGGTAATTATGTAACCACTAGAGATTACAATTTTCACGATACCTTGGTGAATAACCTTGGTAATTTTCAAATGACACCTTGGGGATGGACCTTGGTGATATGTTCATGATTTTCTATGTTAAATGATGTAGCCACATCTTCAAGTTATGAAAAATGTTGTTTTTATTATGAAATGCCTCATTATTTCTTTCTCATGCCTTAAAGTTCTTTTCGTGTCTTTATTGAAGTATATCAAGTTCACATGTAAAATGTTCCTCTTGTTTCCCTTACTGGGCCTTATGCTTACCCTTTCTTTTGATGTATGTCCCCAGGTTATGAGATGCAGTAATGAACCTTGGATGAACATAAGGAGAATCCTTTAAAGTGTTTAAGAAGAATGTTTTTTTTTGTTTCATGTATTAAGATCCTGGTTTCCAAGACACTAAACCTTAAAGATCCTCAGTTTTGTAAAATGTAATGAATGTTTATGTGATAAAAATGCGGGATGCTATAGTTGGTATCAAAGGATGGTTTAGTTATTTGTGGAAATTAGGATATGAAAACTTTAGGAAGAACCCTATAGAAAAGTTTAAATATAGGAAATCTTCCTGGTATTTTGGTGAGTATTGAGTAAGGGGTTGCCAAGCAAATACATCCCTGTCTGGATATGAGCAGGTAGAGGTGGATCTGGCACAGATGTACATAGGGGTAAAACCCTAAAACACCGCTTTGAGCTAGACTCGAACGGGAACTGGTACACGACAACAGGCCTTGCTGCACTCTTGGTTACGACACTCCCGAGGGATATGCTTTGGTAAATTCATAAGCTTAGTATGAACCATTACTAAAGGAACAAAGATAAAATAAAATAAAGATTCACATAAGAATATATGATCATGGATAACCTAGATTGGAACCTAGGGGATCACAAGTTAGGGTATACTTTTCTTCTACAAGTTATCCTTATATGATTTAAGCTCCTTTTCATGATTATTGGTTAAGTATTTAAGCCTCTAATTATAATTTCTCTTCTTAGTAAATGGTGGGAGATGGAAGAACATGTCCCAATAACCAATGTGATAGGAAATGCAATGATTTCCATATTAATATGAAAGAGATGATTAGGGGATTAAAAGCTGATTATTATTTTGGAAGCTGTTCACTATTTTGGGGACCCTATATGATCGAGGTAAATAGACTACTACGGTATTTTCTTTGAAGAGTAGGGTTGACTTATATTTTGAAGAATCGATGAATTTAAGGTGGAATTATAGTAATTTAGGTTACTTATGGAAATTATTAACCTATCTTGGGGTAAATATGTTTAGGTTAGTTACTTTTTTTATAAGATGTCAGGAGTGGTTGATGTTGTTTGGAGATGAATGATAAAGTTTACCTTGGAAGACTATGTTATCAAATCCTTCTTGTATTTGGGATTCAATCTTAGTTTGGTTTATTTTGAGGATTTTTAAGGACAGTTATTTATGGAATGGACTATGATGAACTTTGGGTAGTACCATGGAACTTTGAAGATTTAAAAGTAGTTTCCATTCCTATGGAATTATTTCTTTTTGAAGAGTTGTTTTACCTTACCCTTTCTATTTTTGGGATAATGTTTAAAGATAGAAGAAATAGATAGTTAATCTTTTGTGGATTATGAAGATGATTCTTGTGTTTTGATGAGACCTAGTAGTTTTGAATGCTCATAATTTGGAGAAAAGATTAGTTTTGGGTAGAAACTTATTAAAGGATGAAACTCTACATGAAGATAAGTATATTTCCTTATGATTTTGTTCTATGTTGTAAATGAATTCCTCAAAATTATGAAAAGGAACGTAAAACAAAAACATTGTTGGTTTACGTTTCCTATTAGGTAATCAAAGACCGTTTAAACACATCATATGTTTGGGATTTTCTCATGGTTAACTTTCTCCTAATCATGTTCTCTATCACTCTCCCTCAGAACTTGACCCTTTGTTTTCTCCTCCATGTCCATGTTTTCCTACATGGAACCCTAGTGTGGGTTAACTCGGGTGACCTTTGTACTTCCCTTTCTTTCTTTTAAAGTAATAGTTTTACTGACTCCTTTTCCGATGTGGGACTTTCAATGAAATTTCAAAACCCAATTTTAAAAAAATTGCGAGGACGCAATTTCTTAAGGGGGGAAGATTGTAACGACCCGAAATATTAAATAAATATTGTTTCCTAATTTTATGTGTTATTTTTATACTCAAAAAATGTTTTATTTGATAAACATGATTATAATTAGAATGAGACCATTGAGTTTTGACTGTTATATGACCATCGGTCAATATGACCGCTGTGAACAAAATGTTTTGATTATTGTCTCTATATATAAGTAATCTTGGTTGATTATTATAGAAAGAAGATTTGATGGCCTCACCTAGTAGTCTTGGACCGATCGAAGCCCATATAATAGAGCTTGGGAAGGAGGTAGCACCATTGGGCTTTGCTCTGGACCAAACCCAAGCCGAACTTCATCATGTGAAGCTAGAACGGAATCGCCTTCGAGAGAAGTTCAAACTGATAGAAATTACTACTCGGGCAATGTTGACCGAGCCGCCCCAAGATTCTATCACCCTAGCACACCTTACTCTTAGTTCCTATGCTGGTTTTATAAGGGGATATGTAACAAGACCGTAACTGCCTTGTGTAATCCTTGTTTTAAATAAAAATTGGGATTTCTGCTTATGACGAAGTTTATGAATTTTCAAATGACCGGATAAAAATAGTATGCATATTTTTGATGAATTTTAGAAAAAGGATATTTTAAATATGTTTATGTAAACCCTAAATAACTAAAAATGTGTAATGATTTTCAAAAAATGGTCTTCTACAATTATGTTCAGTACTAAATTTAGAGTCTAATAAGATCAACTTGATTTTTGATGAATAGTAAATTATGAATAGTGATTTATGATTAGGATTAGTAATATGACCAAATGGATTAGTAATCTCACTTAAAGAATGTTTTAAAATAATTTAGGCACCTTGATTAAGTAATTTGATTCAATAAAATAGTTAAATAATGGTTTCATTAATTATTATTCAAGTATTAGTTTTTTCAGGTGAATAGTGTTTTTTAATTAAAAATTTAATTAAAAATAATTAGAAAATTATTTTTATAAAAATGACTTTATTTTTGAACTCAGAGCATCGATATTATGTTATGGTAAATTTTGGGGTTTTTTCTGAAAAAATGAATTTTCGATGAATAGTGTTTTTATTTAAAAATTAAATTAAAAATATTTAGAAAATTATTTTTATAAAATGGATTTCATTTTTGAAATCAGAGCATTGATATTTGGTTAATGTGAAATTTTGGGATTTTTCTGAGAAAGTTGAATTTTCAGTGAATAGTAAAAATACAGTTTTAGGGTTTCGGCATGTTTAATGACATCATAACGGTGTCATGATGATGTCATGAGATCTTTTGCGGGTTGTCCGGCCAAAGGTGATGAATTATTGTTTTTGGGGCCCCATTTGGCCTAACTCCATGATAAATTCCAAGGGAGAGCACATGGGTTTGAGAAAAGCACATGTGAGGTGTCCTTTGGCCATTAATGCCTTGTCCCCTCACTTTCCCTATAAATACCAAGCCCTCATATCATCCATTCGACTCCCCACTCTTCACCAACGAAGTTCTGGTCTCATTACCTCCCAAGGAGTCCTCTCAAGGTGCCCCCAATCCCTCAAGGTCCAAACCTTTGAGTTTTAAGAGTTACGTTTTAAGGTAAGGGATCCGACCTCTCTCTTTCATTTCAAGTAATCTCTTTTATGTCATTCCTTTTATGCTACATGTTCTTATGTTGGAGGATGTTCTTTTATACTCCTCTTACTCCCATTTTTATGTTCATATAATTAGATATCCCCTCTTACTCTCATTATTTCGTTTTATGAAGTTTTAAGTGGCGTCGTTAGGCTGCCGAAATTTTTGTAACGGATTCTTTCTCCCTTCTCATTTTTCAAGATCTATTTTCATGTAAAGTATTTCATGTTCTTTTTTTTATTATGTTGGGGTATGATCTCTAAATTTATCATACTGATCTCTTATGATCATATGATGAGAGACCCCATTTGATCGCTTCAATTTAGTATTTTGAAGTTTTAAGTGGCGCCGTTAGGCTGCCGAATTTTTAAGTGGTTCTTCACCCTTCTCGTTTTGAAGTTCTACTTTCATGTCAATTCTTTCAAGTTCTTTTTTGTTATGTTGGGTTATGATCTCTATATCTATCATACTGGACTCTTATGTTCATATAATTAGAGACCCCATTTGATCTATTCAATTCAGTATTTTGTTGAAGTTTAAGTGGCGCTGTTAGGCTGCCGAATTTTTAAGTGGTTCTTCACCATTCTCGTTTTGAAGTTCTACTCTCATGTCAATTCTTTCAAGTTCCTTTCTATTATGTTGGGGTATGACCTCCATATATATCATACTGGACTCTTATATTCATATGATGAGAGACCCTATTTGACCTTGTCAATTCAATTTTGTTGAAGTTTAAGTGACGCCGTTAGGCTACCGAATTCTCCCAAGAGAAATCTTTTTTTTCTTCCTTTCATGTTCTTCATTTTATATGGTATATTTTCAAATTTCATTAACATGTTCTTAAATCCCTTATATTTTTTCCCTCTACAGTTTTATGGGTCATTTATGAATGTTTGACCCATGTCCCCTCTCTTCTCAATGTTTTTCTAAAACCTTGTAACATAGCCGTTATGCTGCAGAATTTTCGTCTCAAAATGCCTCTCTCTCTTTTCAAAAAAATTATTTTATGTTATAAATTGAATACTCAAACCTCTTATTTCTACATGTGTATTCACATATATATCAAAATTTTCTATTTTAAATTCTGTAAATTACATAAATGAAACCCTCTTTCCCTTTCCGTGGGTTTAAAGTGACCTAAAGATCATGTCTTTAAAGCAGTTTTTAAAATGTTATGATTATGAAATGAAACCCATTTATTTTATTCCATATGGGTTATTTATGAAATGTTTGATGATGATATATTTGGATCACATGATAATAAAGGCAAATTTAAGGGTGTGCCATGATACCACTCCAATGCATTGGGTAATGATGTAACCACTAGAGATTACAATTTTCACGATACCTTGGTGAATAACCTTGGTAATTTTCAAATGACACCTTGGGGATGGACCTTGGTGATATGTTCATGATTGTCTATGTTAAATTATGTAGCCACATCTTCAAGTTATGAAAAATTTTATTTTTGTTATGAAATGCCTCATTATTTCTTTCTCATGCCTTAAAGTTCTTTTCGTGTCTTTATTGAAGTATATCAAGTTCACATGTAAAATGTTCCTCTTGTTTCCCTTACTGGGCCTTATGCTTACCCTTTCTTTTGATGTATGTCCCCAGGTTATGAGATGCAGTAATGAACCTAGGATGAACATAAGGAGAAGCCTTTAAATTGTTTAAGAAGAATGTTTTTTTTATTGTTTCATGTATTAAGTTCCTGGTTTCCAAGACACTAAACCTTAAAGATCCTCGGTTTTGTAAAATGTAATGAATGTTTATGTGATAAAAAGGAGGGATGCTATAACCGCCCTCCACGAACTGGTAAGTAAGAACACTGGAGCCCTTCCTTCCCAACCTACTCCCAATCCAAAGGGGAATGTTAGTGCCATCACATTGAGAAGTGGGAAGAAAATGAACGATACATCTGCACCTACCATTCCACCGGGATTCACCTCAACTTCAGAGAAGCCGCATTCCATACCAACTGATGAGCAATCCAAGGAGAAAGATAAAGGTAAGAAAAAGATTGATGATGTTCCTCCTAAACCCCTTCCTTTTCCAAACAGGTTTGTTCAAACCAAGAATATGGCTGAAGAAGCAATGCAAAAGGAGGTTTTGGACACATTCAAGCATGTGGAGATCAACATTCCTCTACTTGAAGCCATTAATCAAATCCCAAGGCATGCCAAATTCTTAAAATAACTCTGCACCAATTGAAGAGGGCTCAAGGGAAATGAGAGGATAAACCTTGGAAGAAATGTCTCAGCACACATTTCACCAACTCTAGCAATGCCAACAAAGTGCAAGGATCCAGGGACATTCACCATCCCATGCACCATAGGAGAGTTGCACTTTTCTGATGCACTTTGTGATTTAGGTGCTTCCATAAATGTGATGCCTCACTCTGTATTCTCTTCCTTGCAGGTTGGTGAGTTGAAGCCAACAAGAGTAGTGGTGCAGTTGGCGAATAGAGCTACGTCATATCCAGTAGGAGTCCTTGAGGATGTACTTGTCCGGGTAAGAGACATGATCTTTCCAGCGGATTTCTATGTTCTTAACATGGAGGATGATCAGGTAAGTTCTCATGCCCCCATTATCTTAGGTAGGCCCTTCCTCAAAACTGCAAAAACTATCATAAATGTCAATGAGGGTACACTTTCCATGGAATTTGGGGATGAAGTTGTGATATTTAATGTTATGGATTCCATGAAGTACCCCTCTGAGGACCATTCTGCTTTTGTTATCTCCCATTTTGAACCACCAAATAAAAACTCCATAGAATTTTATTGTCCTATGCTTAGGGAGATTATGAGTATTGGTTCGAGTTTGATGTCTAAGAGCATTTCCGAACATGTTTCTGATACACAATCCTATATTGGATTTGATTTTGATGTGGATTCATATTCTGATTTTGATCATGTTCACTCTGATTATGAAATGGCTGTTGAGTATACTGATGGATTTGATGCTTTATTCTATGATTTTGATGATTTCTATTCTGATACTGATGCTCTTTGTGCACATATTTCAGTTCCTTCAATGTCTCCATCCATACTATACCCTCCTTCATTAGAACTCAAGCCATTTCCACCAAATCTGAAATACTCATACTTGTTGAGTGGTGAGAGATTACCTGTTATCATTGCTAACAATCTCCCTTTTGAACATGAAGAAAATCTTTTGAATATTTTGAGGGAGAACATCAGGGCGATTGGGTGGACCTTGGCTGACATATCAGGTATTAGCCCCTCCATTTGCATGCATAGGATTCTCTTGGAGGATGGGGCTAAACCGGTGAGACAACCACAAAGGAGACTCAATCCCACCCTCCTGGAAATTGTTAAAAAGGAAGTTGAGAAATTGCTCGAGGTAGGTATAATCTTTCCCATTTCAGATTCACAGTGGGTAAGTCCTATTCAGGTTGTGCCTAAGAAAAGTGGTGTTGATGTTGTTAAAAATGAGAAAGATGATTTAGTTCCAATGAGGGTGCAAAACAGTTGGCGTGTGTGTATTGATTATAGGAAACTAAATCAGACCACTCGCAAGGACCATTTCCCCCTCCCATTTATTGATCAAATGCTCGAGAGACTAGCTGGGAAAACACACTATTGTTTCTTGGATGGATTTTCTGGATATTTTCAGGTTCCTATAGCTCTAGAGGATCAGGAGAAGACTACATTCACCTATACCTTTGGCACATTTGCCTACCGGAGGATGCCATTTGGACTTTGCAACGCCCCAGGTACCTTCCAGAGATGTATGGTGAGTATTTTTTCTGATTTTATTGAGACCTGCATGGAGGTATTTATGGATGATTTTACAGTGTATGGGTCTTCATTTGATAAATGTCTAAGTAGTTTGGGAAAGGTGTTGAATAGTTTTATTGAGAAGAATCTGGTCCTGAACTTTGAAAAGTGTCATTTTATGGTAGAGCATGGCATTGTCTTAGGGAATGTGGTGTCAAAACATGGGATAGAGGTTGATAGATCTAAGGTAGACATTATTTCATCCTTACCCTATCCTTCATGTGTGCGTGATGTTAGATCTTTCCTAGGGCATGCAGGATTTTATCGGCGCTTCATCAAAGATTTTAGTAAGATCGCTCTTCCTATGTCATGATTACTTCAAAAAGATTCTGATTTTGTGTTTGATGATTATTTTAGGACTTCCTTTGATGAGCTAAAGAAGTGTCTGACCACTCCACCTATCATACAGCCCCCACGGTGGGACCTTCCATTTGAGCTTATGTGTGACGCCTCCAACTTCGCGGTTGGAGCTCTCTTATCTCAGAGGGTGGAAGGACATTCACATGTGATTGCCTATGCATCAAGAACATTGGATTCAGCCCAATAAAACTACACAACCACGGAAAAGGAGTTTCTTTCTATCATATTTTCTTTAGATAAATTCCGTTCATATTTATTGGGCTCTAAAGTAGTTATTTTTTCTGACCATGCAGCTTTGAGGTACCTCCTGAAGAAGCCAGATGCAAAGCCACGACTTATCCGTTGGATGCTCCTTCTTCAAGAGTTTGACATCGAGATAAAGGACAAAAAGGGGTCAGAAAACATGGTGGCAGACCACATGAGTAGGCTTACTCACTCACTAGAGGATGACACCTTGGACTAGGTACCACTTCGGGACACTTTTCCCGATGAGCATCTTTATTCCATCTCAGGTACGCATCTCTGGTATGCTGATTTAGTGAACTACATTGTTGCCTCCGAAATCCCTGCAAATTTAAAGAAACATCAAGTCCAAAATTGAAAAGTGAGTCTAGGTTTTATGTTTGGGATGATCCTTACCTCTCGTGCATGTGCAGTGACCAAGTAATTAGGAGGTGTGTTCCTGATCATGATTTTGAGTTTGTCCTACATTTATGTCATACACTTGCCTGTGGTGGACATTTTGGACCCCAACGGACAGCTAGGAAATTCTTAGACTCTGGATTGTATTGGCCTAGTTTATTCCATGATGCCCATGTGTTTTATAAGTCGTGCTCTCATTTCCAACACACTGGGAACATTTCTAGGAGACATGAGATGCCCCAACAACCCATACTATTCTGTGAGATTTTTGATGTATGGGGCATTGATTATATGGGTCCTTTTCCTAGTTCATTTGAATTTTTTTATATTTTGGTTGTTGTTGATTATGTGAGTAAATGGGTGGAGGCCAAGGCCACCATGACTAACGATTCTCATGTTGTAGTGGATTTTTTCAAGGCTCAAATTTTCTGCAGGTTTGGAGTACCAAAGGCCATCATCAGTGACCAAGGGACACACTTTTGCAATAGGAATTTTTCTTCCCTCCTTCGAAAGTATGGGGTGACACACAAAACATCAACACCATACCACCCCCAAACAAATGGCCAGGCTGAGGTTTCAAATCGTGAGTTGAAACAAATCTTGGAGAAAACCGTGCAGCCAAATAGGAAGGATTGGAGCAAGCGCTTGGATGATGCATTGTGGGCTTATAGAACAGCATACAAGACCCCCATTGTGGAGATCACACAAGAGGACACTGGAAGGAGCTTTACAGTCAATGGGAAACATTTGAAGAGATACATTGAGGGACATCCTACTGATGCAGTGCATTTTATCACACTGCATGACCCCATCATCACTTGATCACATCAGGTTGTTCATAACCCTTTCACTTTTATATTATTTGTCCTGTTTAAAAATTCTGCATTTCATGTGCATATATCATCTCATGGGTTCACATTGAGGACAATGCAATATTTTAAGTGTGGGGGAGGTAACCTTTTAGTTTAGTAATTTCAATTGTTTTCCTGTTTAAAAAAACCAAAAAACAAATTTGTGTGTTTTTCAAATTTTGTGTGTTTATTTTACAATTTTCTGTGTTTTTTGAAACATTTTGAGATAAAATGATTCTCATCACCATTTTTAAATCCATATCAATAAGTGAAACAATTTACCCCTTGAAACTAAGCTTAAATGAATGCTGAAATGACTTTGTTTCAAGTTCAAATATTTAGTAATTTCATGAGAAGTATGCTGAATTTTGAATCCCATGCCAATCTCACTGTCTTTATATTTGAAATCACTTTCCTGTGAGGCTTCTAAACCATTATTTTCATATTATTTACATTCACCTCACTTCTTGAGAGAACCAACCCATACTTGATTTAACCAGAATTTGATCTATTCCTGTCAAAACTTGAGGGTTTTAGGTACTTATGTTTAAATGCATGAGGCATTTGTTTGGTATTAAAGCCCCTATTTCAAAGAATCCTTTTTTATAATGGCCTACCTTGAATATTTAATCCTTGTAGCCCTTAGAATCCATGAAAATCCTGTTAGGTTAGCCACCTTACAAGCCAATTTTCCCTATCCAACCAACTCTTGAAGTGAAATTGCATAATCTATTTGAGCTTAAGTGCGGGGGAAGTTGTCTTGGGTTTTGCCACCACATTCTATGATACTTTGGGTGGAAAATTAAACTCTGAAGAGATGTGTTTACTGCTAAAGAAATTCATTATATTGAAAGTTGTGCCTTTTCTGGAGCTTTCATGACAAGTGAAGCTGTGCCTTTTCTGGAGCTTCTAATTGAGGTGGAAAGTTTTGCCCATCTGGAGCTTTCAAGAAAATCATGTTTGAGAAGATTGACATTTTTTGTGCTGAAATGATGAATGGTGTAAACCTTTCATGAATTTTCATGATGATGGAGCTTAATTGATACTATGGGGATTGTAGAGACGACCATATTTAAGTGAAAATTAGATTAATGCAATTTTGCTTCAAAAGAGTCAAGCCCTCCTCATTCAGCCTCAGAGTTTTTCACATCTTAATCCTACCAACCGAAAGCCACAGAACAACCCTGAAAAGTCCTCATGATAAACATATGTCCTTGACTCACATCGGGTAGCGATGTAGGAATCTATCAAGCCTATGGTGACCCTTTTATGAGTTTGGATGAGAAAGACATTGTAAAAAAAATTGATATTTGAGTGATGAGAGAAAATTCAAGCGAAGTAAGTGTTTTGTGCATGGGTGGATAAATAAAGTGGAAATATATTGAATGATATAAATGGAGAATTTGAAATAAGGTTTTTTATGAGGCATGATATCTTTTTATTCTTGGTGTGAAATTGATTGATCTTAAGGATATGTGTTTTAAAATTGGTTTTGATTTGATATTGATGTTTACTTGATAAGAGGTTTTGCCCAGGTGCGCAAAAGGGTAAGTGTGGGGGAGTTGATAAAACACTATTTTATTGAATATTTTATTGATAATAAATGATATAATTTCCTCACATTGTGTTAAATATTTTTATTTATAAAATATTTGGGATTAGATCGTTCATTTGAATATTTGATGAAAATTCCAGTTTTACCCTTTATAGTTCACTGTAGTATTTCGAATATAAATATTTGTATCTTAATTATTTGAAATTGAAATTTTGTAACAGTGTTCCTAACTTAATTATCTACAACTTTTATTCAGGACACTATAGCTAAAGCGTTCAGTTGGTTGTTGAAATGTGGTCATGAAGTCAAAGTTGGGCTGGGCTCTCCAGAATGGAGAAGCTTCTGTATTTCGGCCATAACTCCTTCATATGGGCCTGTATTGAGCCCAAATTTAGAGAGGAGATATAAGCCACATATCCTCACATTTTATCCTTCTGGAAGGCTGGCCACGTCACGCGTTTTTGTGGTCAAAAGGTCGGTGCAAGTTGGCATAAAATATTTGGCCGAATTTCCACATTCACACTTGAAACAACTTGTAACCTCTCCTCCCCTCCCCTCTATAAATTGGAGTTTTTCTCATTTGGAGGAGTTGGGGGACGTGAATTGGGAAGTTTAGGGCAGAGAAGAAGTGGATCCACTCCAATTCTCCAACCATTTCAATAAGGGTAGCTCTTGAAGCAAGGATCCCTTCGACGAAGCCTTCTTCTTCTCCTTCATGTTGTAGTGATTTTGTTTATGTAATAAACTTCTTTGTTATTCTTTTATTTCTTCTCTTTTCTTCTATTTTTTTTTAAATTTATTCTTCTCTTAATCTTCCTAATTGGGCTGGAATTCTTGAGTAGAAGCGTTTTTGGGTTATACCCATTTTAAACCTTTGCACATGCAAAACGCTTCTACGATGATTACGCCACCAATGGAAGAGTAGTCTTTTAATAATCGATCTATCTTATACCCTCTTCATTTAATTATTTTGAATCAATGAGCTACTGTAATTCACTTAATATGATCCATGAATTGTGTTTTTAAATTGTAAGAAACTAAGCAAGCAATTGGACAATTTACACAAAAACACGCGAGGTCGGGATTTTGTGTAAATTGTGAGAGCGCGATCTTAATCGGTAATACAAGACCACACGGGATAAATTTGTAGAGTTCAAATATAATCTCTAAACACAATTCATCCTCATTTCCAGAGTGGATATGTGCCTTAATTTACCACTGACCATAAGCTAATATTAGAACGTCAATCAAAGCAGGGTGCTGCGATTGCATGTTCCGAAGTTAGCCTAAGGTTAAATTCACTTCAATCTTCGTGGTAAAGTTAATTCTCGTAGGGTTCGTGATTTAACAAATTAAGGGATCGTAATTAAGTGAATGTTAATTTAAATGATAATGATTAATAATAAAGTGAAGTGGTAGAGTTAGATCAATTACGTCTTTTAAATAGATTTCTAAAAAAACATCTTCTTGTTGTGTCATTTTAATCAAAATTCATTTCAAAACTAAAAACAAAAAAAAATACAATCTTCTTCCAGAAAAATTCTTCTAGATTCATAATCTGTAAACAACCACCCCCATCCTTTCAATTAGTATTTTTATTCTCTTTTATTTTACTTCTATAATACCTCTAAAAATTGTTTTAATTCACTTCCTCCATTGAGAGACGACCTGGGTCAGCCACTCTGTTGCACCTAAGTACCCCAAAATTACACTAATCATTTGAGGGCTCCCACGACAGCGCTCTATCAAATTGGCGCCGTTGCCGGGGAGGAAATAGTTTTCTCAATAAATTAGAGGTATTTGTTTTTTATTTCATTCTATTCTTCCTCTTCTCACTTTCTTCTTTCACCTTTCTCAATATTGGTTCATTTTTCTCTTCTTCTTCTTCTTAATTTTTTTTAGACCATCAATTGAACTCCATTATCATGATATTGTGGTCTATTCTTTTTCTTCATTTCTCTATTTTTATATGATTTATGACACGGTCCCAACCTGAGGATCTCTTTGATCTAGACCCCGAGATTTAACGCAGCCTTAGGGCTCGAATCAGGAAATCTCAATCCACGGGAAGTGTCGACATTTACCCAACAGGAGAACTCCTCCATTTTGGAAACACTGAAATTGGAAACACATCTAAATCCAAACTAAAACAATAACCAATGGATGAAAATAATGGAAATGAACTTAATAGAACCATTCGAGAATTGGCTGCACCTGATATTAACTATCAACCAAATTGTATTGCATACCCAAATCTCGAATCGGACTTTGAATTGAAATCTGGATTAATTCACCTTCTTCCAAAGTTTCATGGCTTATCTGGTGACGATCCCAACAAACACCTTAAGGAATTTAATGTGGTTTTCTCAACTTTAAAACCAAGAAATGTTTCTGAAGATCAAATTAAATTAAGAGAATTCCCATTCTCACTTGATGGAGCTGCAAAAGATTGGATGTATTATTTGCAACCTAAAGATGTAACATGTTGGAATGATTTGAAACGTCTTTTCTTGCAAAGATTTTTTTCAGCATCAAGGACAAAATCCATTCGAAAGGAGATATCGGGGATCAAGCAAGCCCAAGGGGAGTCAATGTATGAGTACTGGGAGAGATTCAAAAAGTTGTGTGCAAGCTGCCCACATCACCAAATCAGTGAGCAACTACATATCCAGTACTTCTACGAAGGCCTCACACCTATGGAGAGGAGCATGGTGGATGCCGCAGATGGAGGAGCATTGGTGGACAAAACACCAGCAGACGCACGTTCATTGATAGACAAGATGGCCCAAAACTCCCAACAATTTGGAAATAGAGGTACACCACATGTCAGGGGAGTACATCAGGTAAGTCCTTCTTCTCTTGAAAGTCATTTGATTGATACTAAGTTGGAATAATTGACCACTATGGTGAGGCAAATTACTTTGGCACAAAAGACATCTTTACCCCCTCCTTCAAGGCCATGTGGCATTTGCACCGAGACAAGCCACCCAACTGATTGTTTCCCCCAATTACAAGAGTCAGAGGATTGTGCTGCCATATTTCCTGGGAGACCATATCAGCAACAACAACAACCACAGAAGAAGTATGATTCCTTTGCACCAACATTTAACCAAGGATGGAGAGATCAATCAGATATGAGGTTTGGCTCTAGATATCAACAAAGGCCCCCCTTTCAACAAAACTTCCAGCAGCCTCCACCTTACCAACAAGGTTTCCAACAACCCCAAAGAAGATTTGAGGCCCAAGCATCAACAAGTCAGCAACATGGGAGTTCTCAACCAAAGGTAGATTCTAATACCGATGATCTTTTGAAACAAATTGTTCTTAATCAACAAAATTAGCTGAAGAGTCAAGGTTCTGAGTTGAGGGAGTTGAAGACAAAAATGAGCCAGATTGCCACCGCCCTCCACGAACTAGTAAGTAAGAACACTGGATCCCTTCCTTCCCAACCTACTCCCAATCCAAAGGGGAATGTTAGTGCCATCACATTGAGAAGTGGGAAGCAAATGAACGATACATCTGCACCTACCATTCCCCCGGGATTCACCTCAACTTCAGAGAAGCCGCATTCCATACCAACTGATTAGCAATCCAAGGAGAAAGATAAAGGTAAGAAAAAGATTGATGATGTTCCTCCTAAACCCCTTCCTTTTCCAAACAGGGTTGTTCAAACCAAGAAGATGGCTGAAGAAGTAATGAAAAAGGAGGTTTTGGACACATTCAAGCGTGTGGAGATCAACATTCCTCTACTTGAAGCCATTAAGCAAATCCCAAGGTATGCCAAATTCTTAAAAGAACTCTACACCAATCGAAGAGGGCACAAGGGAAATGAGAGGATAAACCTTGGAAGGAATGTCTCAGCACTCATTTCACAAACTCTAGCAATGCCAACAAAGTGCAAGGATCCAGGGACATTCACCATCCCATGAACCATAGGGGAGTTGCACTTTTCTGATGCACTTTGTGATTTAGGTGCTTCCATAAATGTGATGCCTCACTCTGTATTCTCTTTTTGCAGGTTGGTGAGTTGAAGCCAACAAGAGTAGTGGTGCAATTGGCGAATAGATCTACGGCATATCCAGCAGGAGTCCTTGAGGATGTACTTGTCCGGGTAAGAGACATGATCTTTCCAGCGGATTTCTATGTTCTTAACATGGAGGATGATCAAGTAAGTTCTCATGCCCCCATTATCTTAGGTAGGCCCTTCCTCAAAACTGCAAAAACTGTCATAAATTTCAATGAGGGTACAATTTCCATGGAATTTGGGGATGAAGTTTTGATATTTAATGTTATGGATTCCATGAAGTACCCCTCTGAGGACCATTCTGCTTTTGTTATCTCCCATTTTGAACCACAAAATAAAAACTCCATAGAATTTGATTGTCCTATGCTTAGGGAGATTATGAGTATTGGTTCGAGTTTGATGTTTAAGAGCACTTCCGCACATGTTTCTGATACACAATCCTATCTTGGATTTGATTTTTATGTGGATTCATATTCTGATTTTGATCATGTTCACTCTGATTATGAAATGGCTGTTGAGTATGCTGATGGATTTGATGCTTTATTCTATGATTTTGATGATGTCTATTCTAATACTGATGCTCTTTGTGCACATATTTCAGTTCCTTCAATGTCTCCATTCATACTACACCCTCCTTCATTAGAACTCAAGCCATTGCCACCAAATCTGAAATAATCATACTTGTTGAGTGGTGAGAGATTACCTATTATCATTTCTAACAATCTCCCTTTTGAACATGAAGAAAAGCTTTTGAATATTTTGAGGGAGAACATCAGGGCGATTGGGTGGACCTTGGCTGACATATCAGGTATTAGCCCCTCCATTTGCATGCATAGGATTCTCTTGGAGGATGGGGCTAAACCGGTGAGACAACCACAAAGGAGACTCAATCCCACCCTCCTGGAAGTTGTTAAAAAGGAAGTTGAGAAATTGCTCGAGGCAGGTATAATCTTTCCCATTTCAGATTCACAGTGGGTAAGTCCTATTCAGGTTGTGCCTAAGAAAAGTGGTGTTGCTGTTGTGAAAAATGAGAAAGATGATTTAGTTCCAATGAGGGTGCAAAACAGTTGGCGTGTGTGTATTGATTATAGGAAACTAAATCAGACCATTCACAAGGACCATTTCCCCCTCCCATTTATTGATCAAATGCTCGAGAGACTAGTTGGGAAAACACACTATTGTTTCTTGGATGGATTTTCTGGATATTTTCAGGTTCCTATAGCTCCAGAGGATCAGGAGAAGACTACATTCACCTGTCCCTTTGGCACATTTGCCTACCGGAGGATGCCATTTGGACTTTGCAACGCCCCAGGTACCTTCCAGAGATGTATGGTGAGTATTTTTTCTGATTTTATTGAGACCTGCATAGAGGTATTTATGGATGATTTTACAGTGTATGGGTCTTCATTTGATGAATCTCTAAGTAGTTTGGGAAAGGTGTTGAATCGTTGTATTGAGAAGAATATGGTCCTGAACTTTGAAAAGTGTCATTTTATGGTAGAGCATGGCATTGTCTTAGGGCATGTGGTGTCAAAACATGGGATAGAGGTTGATAGATCTAAGGTAGACATTATTTCATCCTTACCCTATCCTTCATGTGTGCGTCATGTTAGATCTTTCCTAGGGCATGCAGGATTTTATCGGCGCTTCATCAAATATTTTAGTAAGATCGCTCTTCCTATGTCACGATTACTTCAAAAAGATTCTGATTTTGTGTTTGATGATTATTGTAGGACTTCCTTTGATGAGCTAAAGAAGTGTCTGACCACTCCACCTATCATACAGCCCCCACGGTGGGACCTTCCATTTGAGCTTATGTGTGACGCCTCCAACTTCGCAGTTGGAGCTGTCTTATCTCAGAGGGTGGAAGGACGTTCACATGAGATTGCCTATGTATCAAGAACATTGGATTCAGCCCAATCAAACTACACAACCACGGAAAAGGAGTTTCTTGCTGTCATATTTGGTTTAGATAAATTCTGTTCATATTTATTGGGCACTAAAGTAGTTATTTTTTCTGACCATGCAGCTTTGAGGTACCTCCTGAAGAAGCCAGATGCAAAGCCACGACTTATCCGTTGGATGCTCCTTCTTCAAGAGTTTGACATCGAGATAAAGGAAAAAAAGGGGTCAGAAAACATGGTGGCGGACCACATGAGTAGGCTTACTCACTCACTAGAGGATGACACCTTGGACTAGGTACCACTTCGGGACACTTTTCCCGATGAGCATCTTTATTCCATCTCAGGTACGCATCCTTGGTATGCTGATTTAGTGAACTACATTGTTGCCTCCGAAATCCCTGCAAATTTAAAGAAACATCAAGTCCAAAAATTGAAAAGTGAGTCTAGGTTTTATGTTTGGGATGATCCTTACCTCTGGCGCATGTGTAGTGACCAAGTAATTAGGAGGTGTGTTCCTGATCCTAAGTTTGATTCTGTCCTACATTTCTGTCATACACTTTCCTGTGGTGGACACTTTGGACCCCAATGGACAGCTAGGAAATTCTTAGACTCTGGATTGTATTGGCCTAGTTTATTCCATGATGCCCATGTGTTTTATAAGTCGTGCTCTCGTTGCCAACACACTGTGAACATTTCTAGGAGACATGAGATGCCCCAACAACCCATACTATTCTGTGAGATTTTTGATGTATGGGGCATTGATTTTATGGTTCCTTTTCCTAGTTCATTTGGATTTTTGTATATTTTGGTTTTTGTTGATTATGTGAGTAAATGGGTGGAGGCCAAGGCCACCAGGACTGACAATTCTCATGTTGTAGTGGATTTTGTCAAGGCTCAAATTTTCGGCAGGTTTGGAGTACCAAAGGCCATCATCTGTGACCAAGGGACACACTTTTGCAATAGGAATTTTGCTTCTCTCCTTCGAAAGTATGGGGTGACACACAAAACATCAACACATACCACTCCCAAACAAATGGCCAGGCTGAGGTTTCAAATCATGAGTTGAAACAAATCTTGGAGAAAACTGTGCAGCCAAATAGGAAGGATTGGAGCAAGCGCTTGGATGATGCATTGTGGGCTTATAGAACAGCATACAAGACCCCCATTGTGGAGATCACACAAGAGGACACTGGAAGGAGCTTTACAGTCAATGGGAAACTTTTGAAGAGATACATTGAGGGACATCCTACTGATGCAGTGAATTTTATCACACTGCATGACCCCATCATCACTTGATCACATCAGGCTGTTCCTAACCCTTTCACTTTTATATTATTTGTCCTATTTAAAAATTCTGCATTTCATGTGCATATATCATCTCACGGGTTCACATTGAGGACAATGCAATATTTTAAGTGTGGGGGAGGTAACCTTTTAGTTTAGTAATTTCAATTGTTTTCCTGTTTAAAAAAAACCAAAAAACAAATTTGTGTGTTTTTCAAATTTTGTGTGTTTATTTTACAATTTTCTGTGTTTTTTGAAACATTTTGAGCTAAAATGATTCTCATCACCATTTTTAAATCCATATCAATAAGTGAAAAAATTTACCCCTTGAAACTAAGCTTAAATGAATGCTGAAATGACTTTGTTTCAAGTTCAAATATTTAGTAATTTCATGAAAAGTAAGCTGAATTTTGAATCCCATGCCAATCTCACTGTCTTTATATTTGAAATCACTTTCCTGTGAGGCTTCTAAACCATTATTTTCATATTCTTTACATTCACCTCACTTCTTGAGAGAACCAAACCATACTTGATTTAACCAGAATTTGATCTATTCCTGTCAAAACTTGAGGGTTTGAGGTACTTATGTTTAAATGATTGAGGCATTTGTTTGGTATTAAAGCCCCTATTTCAAAGAATCCTTTTTTATAATGGCCTACCTTGAATATTTAATCCTTGTAGCCCTTAGAAGCCATGCAAAGCCTGTTAAGTTAGCCACATTACAAGCCAATTTTCCCTATCCAACCAACTATTGAAGTGAAATTGCATAATCTAGTTGAGCTTAAGTGTGGGGGAAGTTGTCTTGGGTTTTGCCACCACATTCTGTGATACTTTGGGTGGAAAATTAAACTCTTAAAAGATGTGTTTACTGCTAAAGAAAGTCATTATATTGAAAGTTGTGCCTTTTCTGGAGCTTTCATGACAAGTGAAGCTGTGCCTTTTCTGGAGCTTCTAATTGAGGTGGAAAGCTGTGCCCATCTGGAGCTTTCAAGAAAATCATGTTTGAGAAGATTGACATTTTTTATGCTGAAATGATGAATGGTGTAAACCTTTCATGACTTTTCATGATGATGGATCTGAATTGATACTATGGGGATTGAAGAGAAGACCATATTTAAGTGAAAATTAGATTAATGCAATTTTTCTTCAAAAGAGTCAAGCCCTCCTCATTCAGCCTCAGAGTTTTTCACATCTTAATCCTACCAACCGAAAGCCACAGAACAACCCTAAAAAGTCCTCATGATAAACATATGTCCTTGACTCACATCAGGTAGCGATGTAGGAATCTATCAAGCCTATGGTGACCCTTTTATGAGTTTGGATGAGAAAGACATTGCAAAAAAAATTGATATTTGAGTGATGAGAGAAAATTCAAGCAAGGTAAGTGTTTTATGCATGGGCGGATAAATAAAGTGGAAATATATTGAATGATATAAATGGAGAATTTTAAATAAGGTTTTTTATGAGGCATGATATATTTTTATTCTTGGTGTGAAATTGATTGATCTTAAGGATATGTGTTTTAAAATTGGTTTTGATTTGATATTGATGTTTACTTGATATGAGGTTTTGCCCAGGTGTGCAAAAGGGTAAGTGTGGGGGAGTTGATAAAACACTATTTTATTGAATATTTTATTGATAATAAATGATATAATTTCCTCACATTGTGTTAAATATGTTTATTTATAAAATATTTGGGATTAGATCGTTCATTTGAATATTTGATGAAAATTCCAGTTTTACCCTTTATAGTTCACTGTAGTATTTCGAATATAAATATTATTATATTTATTATTTGAAATTGAAATTTTGTAACAGTGTTCCTCAATTAATTATATACAACTTTGATTCAGGACACTATAGCTAAAGAGTTCAGGTGGTTGTTGAAATTGGGCCATGAAGTCAAAGTTGGGCTGGGCTCTCCATAATGGAGAATCTTCTGTATTTCGGCCATAACCCCTTAATATGGGCCTGTATTGAGCCCAAATTTGGAGAGGAGATAGAATCCACATATACGCACATTTGATCCTTCTGGAAGGACGGCCAAGTCACGCGTTTTGGTGGTAAAATGGGCAGTGCAAGTTGGCATAAAATATTTGGCCGAATTTCCACATTCACACTTGAAACCACTTGTAACCTCTCCTCCCCTCCCCTCTATAAATTGGAGTTTTTCTCATTTGGAGGGTTTGGGGGACGTGAATTGGGAAGTTAAGGGAATAGGAGAAGTGGATCCACTCCAATTATCTAACCATTTCAATAAGGGTAGCTCTTGAAGCAAGGATCCCTTCGACGAAGCCTTCTTCTTCTCCTTCATGTTGTAATGATTTTGTTTATGTAATAAACTTCTTTGTTATTCTTTTATTTCTTATCTTTTATTCTGTTTTGTTTAAATTTCATCTTCTCTTAATCTTCCTAATTGGGATGAAATTCTTGAGTAGAAGCGTTATTGGGTTATACCCATTTTAAACCTTTGCACATGCAAAACGCTTCTACGATGATTACGCCACCCATGGAAGAGTAGTCTTTTAGTAATCGATCTATCTTCTACCCTCTTCATTTAATTATTTTGAATCAATGAGATACTGTAATTAACTTAATATGATCCATGAATTGTGTTTTTAAATTGTAAGAAACTAAGCAAGCAATTGAACAATTTACACAAAAATACGCGAGGTCGGGATTTTGTGTAAATTGTGAGAGCGCGATCTTAATCGGTAATACAAGACCACACGGGATAAATTTTTAGAGTTCAAATATAATCCCTAAACACAATTCATCCTCATTTCCAGAGTGGATATGTGCCTTAATTTACCACTTACCATAAGCTAATCTTAGAACATCAATCAAAGCAGGGTGCTGCGATTGCATGTTCCGAAGTTAGCCTAAGGTTAAATTCACTTCAATCTTCATGGTAAAGTTAATTCTCGTAGGGTTCGGGATTTAACAAATTAAGGGATATTAATTAAGTGAATGTTAATTTAAATGATAATGATTAATAATAAAGTGAAGAGGTATAGTTAGATCGATTACGTCTTTTAAATAGATTTCTAAAAAACATCTTCTTGTTGTGTCAATTTAATCAAAATTCATTTCAAAACTAAAAACAAAAAAAAATACAATCTTCTTCCAGCAAACTTCTTCTAGATTCATAAACTATAAACAACCACCCCCATCCTTTAAATTAGTGTTTTTATTCTCTTTTATTTTACTTCTAGAATACCTCTAAAAATTGTTTTAATTCACTTCCTCCTTTGAAAGATGACCTTGGTCAGCCACTCTGCTGCACCTAAGTACCCCAAAATTACACTAATCATTTGAGGGCGCCCACGACAGCGCTCTATCAAATTGGCGCCGTTGCCGGGGAGGAAATAGTTTTCTCAATCAATTAGAGGTATTTGTTTTTTATTTCATTTTATTCTTCCTCTTCTCACTTTCTTCTTTCACCTTTCTCAATATTGGTTCATTTTTATCTTCTTCTTCTTCTTAATTTTTTTTAGACCATCAATTGAACTCCATTCTCATGATATTGTGGTCTATTCTTTTTCTTCATTTCTGTATTTTTATATGATTTATGACACGGTCCCAACCTGAGGATCTCTTTGATCTAGACCCCGAGATTGATCGCAGCCTTAGGGCTCGAATCGGGCAATCTCAATCCACGGAAAGTGTCGACATTTACCCAACAGGAGAACTCCTCCATTTTGGAAACCCTGAAATTGGAAACACATCTAAATCCAAACTAAAACAAGAACCAATGGCTGAAAACAATGGAAATGAACTTAATATAACCATTCGAGAATTGGCTGCACCTGATATTAACTATCAACCAAATTGTATTGCATACCCAAATCTCGAATCGGACTTTGAATTGAAATCTGGATTAATTCACCTTCTTCCAAAGTTTCATGGCTTATCTGGTGAGGATCACAACAAACACCTTAAGGAATTTAATGTGGTTTGCTCAACTTTAAAACCAAGAAATGTTTCTGAAGATCAAATTAAATTAAGAGTATTCCCATTCTCACTTGATGGAGCTGCAAAAGATTGGATGTTTTATTTGCAACCTGAAGATGTAACATGTTGGAATGATTTGAAACGTCTTTTCTTGCAAAGATTTTTTCCAGCATCAAGGACAACATCCATTCGAAAGGAGATATCGGGGATCAAGCAAGCCCAAGGGGAGTCAATGTATGAGTACTGTGAGAGATTCAAAAAGTTGTGTGCAAGCTACCCACATCACCAAATCAGTGAGCAACTACGTATCCAGTACTTCTACGAAGGCCTCACACCTATGGAGAGGAGCATGGTGGATGCCGCAGCTGGAGGAGCATTGGTGGACAAAACACCAGCAGACGCACGTTCATTGATAGACAAGATGGCCCAAAACTCCCAACAATTTGGAAATAGAGGTACACCACATGTCAGGGGAGTACATCAGGTAAGTCCTTCTTCTCTTGAAATTCATTTGATTGATACTAAGTTGGAAGAATTGACCACTATGGTGAGACAAATTGCTTTGGAAAAAAAGACATCTTTACCCCCTCCTTCAAGGCCATGTGGCATTTGCACCGAGACAAGCCACCCAACTGATTGTTTCCCCCAATTACAAGAGTCAGAGGATTGTGCTGCCATATTTCCTGGGAGACCATATCAGCAACAACAACAACCACAGAAGAAGTATGATTCCTTTGCACCAACATTTAACCAAGGATGGAGAGATCAATCATATATGAGGTTTGGCTCTGGATATCAACAAAGGCCCCCCTTTCAACAAAACTTACAGCAGCCTCCACCTTACCAACAAGGTTTCCAACAACCCCAAAGAAGATTTGAGGCCCATGAATCAACAAGTCAGCAACATGGGAGTTCTCAACCAAAGGTAGATTCTAATACCGATGATCTTTTGAAACAAATTGTTCTTAATCAACAAAATGAGCTGAAGAGTCAAGGTTCTGAGTTGAGGGAGTTGAAGACACAAATGAGCCAGATTGCCACCGCCCTCCACGAACTGGTAAGTAAGAACACTGGAGCCCTTCCTTCCCAACCTACTCCCAATCCAAAGGGGAATGTTAGTGCCATCACATTGAGTAGTGGGAAGAAAATGAACGATACATCTGCACCTACCATTCCACTGGGATTCACCTCAACTTCAGATAAGCCGCATTCCATACCAACTGATGAGCAATCCAAGGAGAAAGATAAAGGTAAGAAAAATATTGATGATGTTCCTCCTAAACCCCTTCCTTTTCCAAACAGGGTTGTTCAAACCAAGAAGATGGCTGAAGAAGCAATGCAAAAGGAGGTTTTGGACACATTCAAGCGTGTGGAGATCAACATTCCTCTACTTGAATCCATTAAGAAAATCCCAAGGTATGCCAAATTCGTAAAAGAACTCTGCACCAATCGAAGAGGGCTCAAGGGAAATGAGAGGATAAACCTTGGAAGAAATGTCTCAGCACTCATTTCACCAACTCTAGCAATGCCAACAAAGTGCAAGGATCCAGGGACATTCACCATCCCATGCACCATAGGGGAGTTGCACTTTTCTGATGCACTTTGTGATTTAGGTGCTTCCATAAATGTGATGCCTCACTCTGTATTCTCTTCCTTGCATGTTGGTGAGTTGAAGCCAACAAGAGTAGTGGTGCAATTGGAGAATAGAGCTACGGCATATCCAGTAGGAGTCCTTGAGGATGTACTTGTCCGGGTAAGAGACATGATCTTTCCAGCGGATTTCTATGTTCTTAACATGGAGGATGATCAGGTAAGTTCTCATGCCCCCATTATCTTAGGTAGGCCCTTCCTCAAAACTGCAAAAACTATCATAAATGTCAATGAGGGTACACTTTCCATGGAATTTGGGGATGAAGTTGTGATATTTAATGTTATGGATTCCATGAAGTACCCCTCTGAGGACCATTCTGCTTTTGTTATCTCCCATTTTGAACCACCAAATAAAAACTCCATAGAATTTGATTTTCCTGTGTTTAGGGAGATTATGAGTATTGGTTCGAGTTTGATGTCTAAGAGCACTTCCACACATGTTTCTGATACACAATCCTATCTTGGATTTGATTTTGATGTGGATTCATATTCTGATTTTGATCATGTTCACTCTGATTATGAAATGGCTGTTGAGTATGTTGATGGATTTGATGCTTTATTCTATGATTTTGATGATGTCTATTCTGATACTGATGCTCTTTGTGCACATATTTCAGTTCCTTCAATGTCTACATCCATACTACACCCTCCTTCATTAGAACTCAAGCCATTGCCACCAAATTTGAAATACTCATACTTGTTGAGTGGTGAGAGATTACCTGTTATCATTGCTAACAATCTCCCTTTTGAACCTGAAGAAAAGCTTTTGAATATTTTGAGGGAGAACATCAAGGCGATTGGGTGGACCTTGGCTGACATATCAGGTATTAGCCCCTCCATTTGCATGCATAGGATTCTCTTGGAGGATGGGGCTAAACCGGTGAGACAACCACAAAGGAGACTCAATCCCACCCTCCTGGAAGTTGTTAAAAAGGAAGTTGAGAAATTGCTCGAGTCAGGTATAATCTTTCCCATTTCAGATTCACAGTGGGTAAGTCTTATTCAGGTTGTGCCTAAGAAAAGTGGTGTTGCTGTTGTGAAAAATGAGAAAGATGATTTAGTTCCAATGAGTGTGCAAAACAGTTGGCGTGTGTGTATTGATTATAGGAAACTAAATCATAACACTCGCAAGGACCATTTCCCCCTCCCATTTATTGATCAAATGCTCGAGAGACTAGCTGGGAAAACACACTATTGTTTCTTGGATAGATTTTCTGGATATTTTCAGGTTCCTATAGCTCCAGAGGATCAGGAGAAGACTACATTCGCCTGTCCCTTTGGCACATTTGCCTACCGGAGGATGCCATTTGGACTTTGCAACGCCCCAGGTACCTTCCAGAGATGTATGGTGAGTATTTTTTCTGATTTTATTGAGACATGCATGGAGGTATTTATGGATGATTTTACAGTGTATGGGTCTTCATTTGATGAATGTCTAAGTAGTTTGGGAAAGGTGTTGAATCGTTGTATTGAGAAGAATCTGGTCCTGAACTTTGAAAAGTTTCATTTTATGGTAGAGCATGGCATTGTCTTAGGGCATGTGGTGTCAAAACATGGGATAGAGGTTGATAGATCTAAGGTAGACATTATTTCATCCTTACCCTATCCTTCATGTGTGCGTGATGTTAGATCTTTCCTAGGGCATGCAGGATTTTATCGGCGCTTCATCAAAGATTTTAGTAAGATCACTCTTCCTATGTCACGATTACTTCAAAAAGATTCTGATTTTGTGTTTGATGATTATTGTAGGACTTCCTTTGATGAGCTAAAGAAGTGTCTGACCACTCCACCTATCATACATCCCCCACGGTGGGACCTTCCATTTGAGCTTATGTGTGACGCCTCGAACTTCGCGGTTGGAGCTGTCTTATCTCAAAGGGTGGAAGGACGTTCAAATGTGATTGCCTATGCATCAAGAACATTGGATTCAGCCCAATCAAACTACAAAACCACGGAAAAGGAGTTTCTTGTTGTCATATTTTCTTTAGATAAATTCCGTTCATATTTATTGGGCTCTAAAGTAGTTATTTTTTCTGACCATGCAGCTTTGAGGTACCTCCTGAAGAAGCCAGATGCAAAGCCACGACTTATCCGTTGGATGCTCCTTCTTCAAGAGTTTGACATCGAGATAAAGGACAAAAAGGGGTCAGAAAACATGGTGGCGGACCACATGAGTAGGCTTACTCACTCACTAAAGGATGACACCTTGGACTAGGTACCACTTCGGCACACTTTTCCCGATGAGCATCTTTATTCCATCTCAAGTACGCATCCTTGGTATGCTGATTTAGTGAACTACATTGTTGCCTCCGAAATCCCTGCAAATTTAAAGAAACATCAAGTCCAAAAATTGAAAAGTGAGTCTAGGTTTTATGTTTGGGATGATCCTTACCTCTGGAGCATGTGCAGTGACCATGTAATTAGGAGGTGTGTTCCTGATCATGAGTTTGAGTCTGTCCTACATTTCTGTCATACACTTGCCTCTGGTGGACACTTTGGACCCCAACGGACAGCTAGGAAATTCTTAGACTCTGGATTTTATTGGCCTAGTTTATTCCATGATGCCCATGTGTTTTATAAGTCGTTCTCTCGTTGCCAACACACTGGGAACATTTCTAGGAGACATGAGATGCCCCAACAACCCATACTATTCTGTGAGATTTTTGATGTATGTGGCATTGATTTTATGGGTCCTTTTCCTAGTTCATTTGGATTTTTGTATATTTTGGTTGTTGTTGATTATGTGAGTAAATGGGTGGAGGCCAAGGCCACCAGGACTGACGATTCTCATGTTGTAGTGGATTTTGTCAAGGCTCAAATTTTCTGCAGGTTTGGAGTACCAAAGGCCATCATCAGTGACCAAGGGACACACTTTTGCAATAGGAATTTTTCTTCCCTCCTTTGAAAGTATGGGGTGACACACAAAACATCAACACCATACCACCCCCAAAAAAATGGCCAGGCTGAGGTTTCAAATCGTGAGTTGAAACAAATCTTGGAGGAAACCGTGCAGCCAAATAGGAAGGATTGGAGCAAGCGCTTGGATGATTCATTGTGGGCTTATAGAACAGCATACAAGACCCCCATTGTGGAGATCACACTAGAGGACACTGGAAGGAGCTTTACAGTCAATGGTCAACGTTTGAAGATATACATTGAGGGACATCCTACTGATGCAGTGCATTTTATCACACTGCATGACCCCATCATCACTTGATCACATCAGGCTGTTCCTAACCCTTTCACTTTTATATTATTTTTCCTATTTAAAAATTCTGCATTTAATGTGCATATATCATCTCACGGGTTCACATTGAGGACAATGCAATATTTTAAGTGTGGGGGAGGTAACCTTTTATTTTAGTAATTTCGATTGTTTTCCTGTTTAAAAAAAACCAAAAACAAATTTGTGTGTTTTTCAAATTTTGTGTGTTTATTTTACAATTTTCTGTGTTTTTTGAAACATTTTGAGCTAAAATGATTCTCATCACCATTTTTAAATCCATATCAATAAGTGAAACAATTTACCCCTTGAAACTAAGCTTAAATGAATGCTGAAATGACTTTGTTTCGGGTTCAAATATTTAGTAATTTCATGAAAAGTACGCTGAATTTTGAATCCCAGGCCAATCTCACTGTCTTTATATTTGAAATCACTTTCCTGTGAGGCTTCTAAACCATTATTTTCATATTATTTACATTCACCTCACTTCTTGAGAGAACCAAACCATACTTGATTTAACCAGAATTTGATCTATTCCTGTCAAAACTTGAGGGTTTGAGGTACTTATGTTTAAATGATTGAGGCATTTGTTTGGTATTAAAGCCCCTATTTCAAAGAATCCTTTTTTATAATGGCCTACCTTGAATATTTAATCCTTGTAGCCCTTAAAATCCATGCAAAGCCTATTAGGTTAGCCACATTACAAGCCAATTTCCCTATCCAACCAACTCTTGAAGTGAAATTGCATAATCTAGTTGAGCTTAAGTGTGGGGGAAGTTGTCTTGGGTTTTGCCACCACATTCTGTGATACTTTGGGTGGAAAATTAAACTCTGAAGAGATGTTTTTACTGCTAAAGAAAGTCATTATATTGAAAGCTGTGCCTTTTCTGGAGCTTTCATGACAAGTGAAGCTGTGCCTTTTCTGGAGCTTCTAATTGAGGTGGAAAGCTGTGCCCATCTGGAGCTTTCAAGAAAATCATTTTTGAGAAGATTGACATTTTTTATGCTGAAATGATGAATGGTGTAAACCTTTCATGACTTTTCATGATGATGGAGCTGAATTGATACTATGGGGATTGAAGAGAAGACCATATTTAAGTGAAAATTAGATTAATGCAATTTTGCTTCAAAAGAGTCAAGCCCTCCTCATTCAGCCTTAGAGTTTTTCACATCTTAATCCTACCAACCAAAATCCACAGAACAACCCTGAAAAGTCCTCATGATAAACATATGTCCTTGACTCACATCGGGTAGCGATGTAGGAATCTATCAAGCCTATGGTGACCCTTTTATGAGTTTGGATGAGAAAGACATTGCAAAAAAAATTGATATTTGAGTGATTAGAGAAAATTCAAGCGAGGTAAGTGTTTTGTGCATGGGCGGAAAAATAAAGTGGAAATATATTGAATGATATAAATGGAGAATTTGAAATAAGGTTTTTTATGAGGCATGATATCTTTTTATTCTTGGTGTGAAATTGATTGATCTTAAGGATATGTGTTTTAAAATTGGTTTTGATTTGATATTGATGTTTACTTGATATGAGGTTTTGCCCAGGTGTGCAAAAGGGTAAGTGTGGGGGAGTTGATAAAACACTATTTTATTGAATATTTTATTGATAATAAATGATATAATTTCCTCACATTGTGTTAAATATGTTTATTTATAAAATATTTGGGATTAGATCATTCATTTGAATATTTGATGAAAATTCCAGTTTTACCCTTTATAGTTCACTTTAGTAGTTCGAATATGAATATTTTTATATTTATTATTTGAAATTGAAATTTTGTAACAGTGTTCCTAACGTAATTATCTACAACTTTTATCCAGGACACTATAGCTAAAGAGTTCAGTTGGTTGTTGAAATTGGGCCATGAAATCAAAGTTGGGCTGGGCTCGCCAGAATGGAGAAGCTTCTGTATTTCGGCCATAACTCCTTCATATGGTCCTTTATGGAGCCCCAATTTGGAGAGGAGATATAAGACACATATCCGCACATTTGATCCTTCTGGAAGGCTGGCCAAGTCATGCGTTTTGGTGGTCAAATGGGCGATGCACGTTGGCATAAAATATTTGGCCGAATTTCCACATTCACACTTGAAACCACTTGTAACCTCTCCTCCCCTCCCCTCTATAAATTGGAGTTTTTCTCATTTGGAGGGGTTGGGGGATGTGAATTGGGAATTTGAGGGCAGAGGATAAGTGGATCCACTTCAATTCTCTAACCATTTCAATAAGGGTAGCTCTTGAAGCAAGGATCCCTTCGACGAAGCCTTCTTCTTCTCCTTCATGTTGTAATGATTTTGTTTATGTAATAAACTTCTTTGTTCTTATTTTATTTCTTCTCTTTTCTTTTGTTTTGTTTAAATTTCTTCTTCTCTTAATCTTCCTAATTTTTCTGGAATTCTTGAGTAGAAGCGTTATTGGGTTATACCCATTTTAATCCTTTGCACATGAAAAACGCTTCTACGATGATTACGCCACCCATGGAAGAGTAGTATTTTAGTAATCGATCTATCTTCTACCCTCTTCATTTAATTATTTTGAATCAATGAGATACTGTAATTCACTTAATATGATACATGAATTGTGTTTTTAAAATGTAAGAAACTAAGCAAGCAATTGAACAATTTACACAAAAACACGCGAGGTCGGGATTTTGTGTAAATTGTGAGAGCGCGATCTTAATCGGTAATACAAGACCACATGGGATAAATTTGTAGAGTTCAAATATAATCCCTAAACACAATTCATCCTCATTTCTAGAGTGGATATGTACCTTAATTTACCACTGACCATAAGCTAATCTTAGAACATCAATCAAAGCAGGGTGCTGCGATTGCATGTTCCGAAGTTAGCCTAAGGTTAAATTCACTTCAATCTTCGTGGTAAAGTTAATTCTTCTAGGGTTCGTGATTTAAAAAATTATGGGATCGTAATTAAGTGAATGTTAATTTAAATGATAATGATTAATAATAAAGTGAAGAGGTAGAGTTAGATCGATTACGTCTTTTAAATAGATTTCTAAAAAAACATCTTCTTGTTGTGTCATTTTAATCAAAATTCATTTCAAAACTAAAAACAAAAACAAATAAATCTTCTTCCAGAAAACTTCTTCTAGATTCATAAACTATAAACAACCACCCCCATCCTTTCAAGTAGTGTTTTTATTCTTTTTTATTTTACTTCTAGAATACCTCTAAAAATTGTTTTAATTCACTTCCTCTTTTGAGAGATGACCTTGGTCAGCCACTCTGCTGCACCTAAGTACCCCAAAATCACACTAATCATTTGAGGGAGCCCACGACAGCGCTCTATCAAATTGGCGCTGTTTCCGGGGAGGAAATAGTTTTCTCAATCAATTAGAGGTATTTGTTTTTTATTTCATTCTATTCTTCCTCTTCTCACTTTCTTCTTTCACCTTTCTCAATATTGGTTCATTTTTCTCTTCTTCTTCTTCTTAATTTTTTTAGACCATCAATTGAACTCCATTCTCATGATATTGTGGTCTATTCTTTTTCTTCATTTCTCTATTTTTATATGATTTATGACACGGTCCCAACCTGAGGATCTCTTTGATCTAGACCTCGAGATTGAACGCAGCCTTAGGGCTCGAATCAGGCAATCTCAATCCACGGGAAGTGTCGACATTTACCCAACAGGAGAAATCCTCCATTTTGGAAACACTGAAATTGGAAACACATCTAAATCCAAACTAAAACAAGACCCAATGGCTGAAAACAATGGAAATGAACTTAATAGAACCATTCGAGAATTGGCTGCACCTGATATTAACTATCAACCAAATTGTATTGCATACCCAAATCTCGAATCGGACTTTGAATTGAAATCTGGATTAATTCACCTTCTTCCAAAGTTTCATGGCTTATCTGGTGAGGATCCCAACAAACACCTTAAGGAATTTAATGTGGTTTGCTCAACTTTAAAACCAAGAAATGTTTCTGAAGATCAAATTAAATTAAGAGCATTCTCATTCTCACTTGATGGAGCTGAAAAAGATTGGATGTATTATTTGCAACCTGAAGATGTAACATGTTGGAATGATTTGAAACGTCTTTTATTGCAAATATTTTTTCTAGCATCAAGGACAACATCCATTCGAAAGGAGATATCGGGGATCAAGCAAGCTCAAGGGGAGTCAATGTATGAGTACTGGGAGAGATTCAAGAAGTTGTGTGCAAGCTGCCCACATCACCAAATCAGTGAGAAACTACTTATCCAGTACTTCTACGAAGGCCTCACACCTATGGAGAGGAGCATGGTGGATGCCGCAGCTGGAGGAGCATTGGTGGACAAAACACCAACAGACGCACGTTCATTGATAGACAAGATGGCCCAAAACTCCCAACAATTTGGAGATAGAGGTACACCACATGTCAGGGGAGTACATCAGGTAAGTCCTTCTTCTCTTGAAAGTCATTTTATTGATACTAAGTTGGAAGAATTTACCACTATGGTGAGGCAAATTTCTTTGGCACAAAAGACATCTTTACCCCCTCCTTCAAGGCCATGTGGCATTTTCACCGAGACAAGCCACCCAACTGATTGTTGCCTCCAATTACAAGAGTTAGAGGATTGTGCTGCCATATTTCCTGGGAGACCATATCAGCAACAACAACAACCACAGAAGAAGTATGATTCCTTTGCACCAACATTTAACCAAGGATGGAGAGATCAATCAGATATGAGGTTTGGATCTGGATATCAACAAAGGCCCCCCTTTCAACAAATCTTCCAGCAGCCTCCACCTTACCAACAAGGTTTCCAACAACCCCAAAGAAGATTTGAGGCCCAAGCATCAACAAGTCAGCAACATGGGAGTTCTAAACCAAAGGTAGATTCTAATACCGATGATCTTTTGAAACAAATTGTTTTTAATCAACAAAATGAGCTGAAGAGTCAAGGTTCTGAGTTGAGGGAGTTGAAGACACAAATGAGCCATATTGCCACCGCCCTCCATGAACTGGTAAGTAAGAACACTGGAGCCCTTCCATCCCAACCTACTCCCAATCCAAAGGGGAATGTTAGTGCCATCACAATGAGAAGTGGGAAGCAAATGAACGATACATCTGCACCTACCATTCCACCGGGATTCACCTCAACTTCAGAGAAGCCGCATTCCATACCAAATGATGAGAAACCCAAGGAGAAAGATAAAGGTAAGAAAAATATTGATGATGTTCCTCCTAAACCCCTTCCTTTTCCAAACAGGGTTGTTCAAACCAAGAAGATGGCTGAAGAAGCAATGCAAAAGGAGGTTTTGGACACATTCAAGCGTGTGGAGATCAACATTCCTCTACTTGAAGCCATTAAGAAAATCCCAAGGTATTCCAAATTCTTAAAAGAACTCTGCACCAATCGAAGAGGTCTCAAGGGAAATGATAGGATAAACCTTGGAAGGAATGTCTCAGCACTCATTTCACCAACTCTAGCAATGCCAACAAAGTGCAAGGATCCAGGGACATTCACCATCCCATGCACCATAGGGGAGTTGCACTTTTCTGATGCACTTTGTGATTTAGGTGTTACGCCCCGACCCCAGCTACCCTGAGTCGGTGCATTATTACATAACATTGGCATGATCACAAAAGATCAAGTCTCGAAAGACCGATTAGTTTAGTAGCCTTGGAAACACTAGATACATTCTTAAACGTTACATTACATCATAAAGTGAAAAACTACAATAACAAAGTCTCCATAGTCCACACTCATATCCTCTTCTCACAATCCCTGCAGGTCATTCAAAAAATACTTCTTCACATCCTGGAAAATATTAAAACATTGAAAGGGGTGAGCTCAAATGCTCAGTAAGGATAACAATATTGCGGAAGCTTTCATAAATAAACATAAACATTTAAGGCAATGTATAACTAAACAAAAGCCTTATTAAACTTGAACTTCAACATAATACGGCAAAAGTAAAATGAGATAATTCCATTCAATTCTTCACATGGATATTCTACTGGTCGAATAATCACATGCAATATCAATAACCACTTTCATAATGAGGGAATGTATAATTCCAGACATTCTGAAACACTTTGTCAAGGCCTCGGCCAAGACATCTAAAATGATTAAGGCCTCGGCCAAAACCATAAATCAAATTGGGAAAGGGTCTCGGCCAATTCCACATCTATTTGTCTCATGAGACCTACCGATGCATCGAGGAGCTATAGTGGGCTCCACCCGTCACTTATTAATTCCAATACATTCCTCATATGAATAGGTTTAAACATATCATAAACCATAACATAATTGTATCAAATAAAATATGCATAAAGGAAACATAACATTTCCACATTACAATCACAAGATATCAATACAACACATTGATATAATAAAAACGCTTTCAAAACCATTTTCAATACCAAAATAAAAGAAAGTTAAAACTTTGTATTTATTTTTCATTAAAAAAATGATGGCTTGTAGAGGAAGCCGAAACTCAAATAATGGTCACGGCGGAGGAGAAGTCGTTGTCACCGCATAAGTATGGAAAGATAAACATTCTCTTTTGTCATTTAGAAAAACACTTCATATAAAAAAATATTCCTTTTGAATAAATGTAAAAGTCAAAGGGGTTTATACACTGTATAAAAGAAATTTGTGTATAAAACAAAATATGCCTCAATGAATGGAGATTAAGACGAAGTCCCTTAAAAAGATCATTTTTAAATAATATATATCTATTATGTGTATTCACTCTATGTACACATAAAGAAAGTATAAATACAATATACAACATAATAATATCATGACATAATTTGAAAGTAGGAGATTAACCCAAAGAATAGAAATTGGGTTAAGAAGTTCCCTTACCTTGCGTCTTGTCCTGACTCGACCGTTCTTTAACCTCTTGAATAATAAACTAGAGTTAATTTCTATTTACTTAAGAACCTTTTTCATGTTCATTATTCCATTTATATCACTTATTACCATGTTATGAACATTATTTAATTATTTAAGTTAATAACGGTCGTTTTGTCGATCTTTGGTACTTGAGTCAACAATAAACTTCTTATAATTACAAGTTGTTTATGTGGTAGAATATCCATTATCTCCAGAATTATATTCATGATTTAGATGTCATATATATCTTATATATCCAGTATATACATTCATTTATAATATTACGTAACATTTAGAGGTAAGAAATGAAATGCACCGTTCATGGAGACGGTAAGCCGTACGTACGCATGAACGCTACTTTCATTTCAATTTCATATTTAATGGAACAAAATCATAATGATATAAATGTATAATATAATTCCAGTATAATATACTGTATAATACCATTTACTCCATCCTTTATACATCCCACATATGGCATTAACGATTCAAATCACTTTGAGGGGGCGGTAGTCCGCACTTCCTAAAATGAAATTATCGCGTTTTACCCATAATGGAAATCATAAATTATGCCATAAAAGAGAAATACAGAAGCATAATTAAAACATAAACATATTATATATCATATATAAAAATAGTGACATCTTAATGGCCACCTTTGAAGGTGTTATATGAGTGTTGAACACTCATCATTTCGTGAGGCAGAAATTCGCCATCCACAGAAACCGTATGTTCTTTAACCATTAGATGTAGGTGTGTGTAAGTGTAGCTCGAATCCTTCTTATAACAACATCCTAGTATATTGAGGATACTGGTGTTGTTACAAAAGAAATGAATAAAAAGAGTTTAGGGGGTTGGAGAAGCAAAATAAAACAAAAGAACATAAGAGAAAACACTACCTTTAAAACGGGTAACACTCTTTGATTTGAGGAAAAGGCTTCCTTGGGAAGATTTCTGCCAAAAGTGAGGCTTCTAGGAGTAAGAGGGGTTATTTGGGAGAGTATTTGGGAAGAGGTTTGCCAAGCCAAATGGCTTGAATGTGTAAATGAGGTGGGAGAGGTGGGGGCCTTTTATAAGAGGAGAGGAGGGGCTCTTTTGGAAAGATTGAAATGTTACATTATTACACAATGCTTTTAGGATTATAAAGGTCCCACACTTATATAATTCGAGGCTAAGGTGATAAGGGTTCGAAATATCCTCATCCAATTGGCTTTGGACAAGTGTAAGCCTTGGATTTTGCATTATCTTCCCATTTTATTTAAATCGTTAAATAATGAGGTCATCGCAGCATCATCATGATGTCATAAATAATTTAATTTATTTAATGTCTAAAAATTATAAAAAAAATACTATGATGTATTAAATCTCTTTAGATTTCTAATGAATATTTATAATCAAAATTTGGACTTGTGTAACCCCACTTAAAAACTGTTCTAGTAAAACACCAAATGTTTGTGTCAATTTAATTTTAACATTAAATAAATATATATTAATGTCATTTTCCAACTAAAGTGGCTCCATGGGGTCCCCAAGTTGACCCATGGGTTGTCTTGGTCGGCCATGACTCATCCAATAGGAGTAGGACAAGTGTCATGCTCATCTCATATTATTAAAACATTATTTGTACCTTAAACTACACTAATTACCTCTAATCGCGATTAAGAACTTTAAAGTTACTATTCACCAAAAAATTATTTTAATCTCATTGAACCACATTTTACTTCTTAATGAAAACCACGTATGTTGGATTTTTGAAAATCAAATCATAGAAGTGGTAATATTTCATTTAAACGAAAAATCAGTTATTTAACTACCACTTAGTGGTTTCACTATTCATCAAAAATTGAAGTTTTTCATAACAATGTCAAAATTTCACCCTAAGCTATAATTGATATTCCGAATTCAAAAATGATGTCTATTTTAAAAAATTCCAAACATATAAGTTGCATTAATTAATTTTATAATTAATTCCCGCTGTCACAACAAATAGCGTGTTTTTAAGAAACAATTTATATCAAAAAATTGGCAATTGTTTATGTCCAATTTCAATGTTAAATTAATTCTAATGACCACCATTGGATAAAATGGTAAAAATATATTCTAATTATACTTCAAAACCACTAAATAGTATAATTTATCACTATAAATTATTTTGATTAAAAAATTTGTTTTTAAGTAATTTTCACTATTCATAAAAAATTAGAAGTTCTCAGAAAATTACCAAAAATTCAACATAGGCTAATTTCAATATTATGAATACAAAAATGAAGTCCATTTTGAAATATAAAATTTCTATAATTTTAAAAGGTGGTTATTACTATTCATAACGGTGACTTTGATTAGTCGCGGTGTTTTAGAACTCGAACTTGCGTACAATGCAAGCTATTGCATTATTGATAGAGAGGCATATCGTGGAAGCTCGGGGTGTTACATTCTCCCCTCCTTCAATAAATTGTGTCCTCGCAATTTGATATTTTTCTTTGAAAAAAAAAGGTTGAAAATAGAAAATACCTTTGTGTAAAACCCACATCGGAAATAAGGTTAATAAAATTTAGCCTTAATAAGAGGGAAAGGGAAATGAAAAAGTCACCACCCAATTATGATCTTGATTAGGATAACATTGGTGGCAATTAGAGACATATAATTGGAGGAAAAACATAAATATTCGTAGGGAGTGATTGAGGTCATCAATCACAATCAACTGTCAAATTGAGGGCCTCAAAGCCTTCAATCTATGTTGATTTAAAATATCAGCAGTTCAACAAGACATAAGGTATTAGGATAATGCATTTTTTTGTTTTAATATCCCTTTACTAAAGTTTAAGAATTATTTTATTCATTGAATAACAGATAGGTATATATATATTTATGCCTGACAATTAGAGTTTCAACCTTCAACTCACCTTTCACTCAAAAAGATAATAGAACCCAAAAATATTATACTTATCCAAATTGTATAAGGTTCCAAATATTAACACATACCATTTAGATTAGTAAAATTATTTTGTAATAACTAGGGACTTCCTGTAGGCTAGTGGTAGGAAATAAAGGCCTGCCGCACTATGATTGTGGGTTCGATTCCTGCAGCTTTGTCCGATGCGACGGGTTATGCCCCACCCTGCAGGTTGTCCTCTTCCTAAAACTATAGTATCATAATATTCCAAAAATAATCTTCAGAAATTCTTTAACCTTAAACAATACTATCCAAAGATCAACTTAATCCACTCCAACCTTTATAGTTATCCAAAATACCTCTGTCCAGACTTTCTCTAAAAGGTCTCTTAATTCCAAAATCAATTGTAACATCAGATTCCCCAAACAAAGAAAAGTTCCTCTTATTGTCACATACTAAAAATATGATTACCTTAATCATATTAAAACCTTACTGAAATCAAAAAGTAATGCAGTACAATCCACATATATATATATCACATTATTCTTATAACCAGAATATAATCCTTGAGTCCAAAAGCACCAATACATTAATTATTCCGCTTCAACTGTAGTTACAGCATAAGATTGGCCTTGATCCCTTGGCCTTTTCTGAGGTAAGTTTCCTTGACGCTTAGGACATTCATTTGCATAATTCCCCATTTCCCTACAATTGTAGCATTCAACTTTGGAAGCCTCTTTCTTTCCCTTGCAATCACGAGCCTGGTGACCCTTTTCTCCACATTTATAACAAACTCCCATTCCATTTAGGCATGTACCAGGGTGATTCTTCCCACAATTATCACATAATGGAAAATCCTTCTTTCCCTTTTTCCCTTTATCTGTCTCTTGTTCCCCCATTCTCTTCTTCTCTTTCTTTACTTTGTTGTCATAAGACTTAGAGAATTCCTTTTCTGTCTTGATAGCACACGAGACAATATCTTCGTATGTTGAGAAAGATTGTGATACTAAAGCTCGACGGAGAAATGGTTTTAACCCATCAAAGAAACGATCAATCTTACTCCTTGGGTTGCGTATATAATCGGCAGCATGCCTCGCTAACCTTGTAAATTTAGCCTCATACTTTGCGACATTCTCATCCTCCTTCTGCCTCAAACTCAGAAATTGCCTTTCCATATCTGCTCGATGGTCACGAGGAAAGTATTTTTCTAAGAAAAGCTCTTTGAACTCCCTCCATTCCATATTCGATACGTCATCATCTTCCTTTGTGTTTTGAATCAGCGACCACCACTGATCGGCATCTCCAGTGAGGCGGTAAACTGCCATGACAACCTTCTCCCTTTCACTACTCCCCAAGGCATGGAATATTTTCTCTAAGGAATTTATCCATTGCTCAGCTACTATAGGATTTGTACTCCCATTGAAGGTTGGTGGTTGTTGCCTCATGAAACGGTCTAGCATTGATCCTCCACATTGCGGATCAGGGTGCTCCATACGAGTAAGGTTATTATTCATAACCTGAGTGAGTTGTCCCAGTATGGTAATAAGTTGATCAGCACCAGTTGTATCTCCAGATCCACAATAATTATCTTGAGAAGGAGGGAAATCCCTACACAGAGTGCATGCATTGATACGGTTTCCATTCCTTCCACTAGGCGCCATTTCTAAACAATGGCATAAACTAGATTAGTTTATGAATTAAAATACATAATTCCATATTTGTAAAACACTTTACATAAATTGAACTATTTATGGATATAATCCATAATCATAAAAAGAAATGTTTTCATTGGTAAAGTATATACTCATAACCCTTCATAGTGGTTTGTAAAGAAAATGAGAATTATCCTAAGCATATCCCCCGGGAGTGTCGTAACCAAGAGTGAAGCAAGGCCCGTTGTCGTGCACCAGTTCCCGTTCGAGTCTAGCTCAAAGCGGTGTTTTCGGGTTTTACCCCTGGGTACATCTGTGCCAGAGCCGCCTCTACCTGCTCGTATCCAGACAGGGATGTATTGCTCAGAAAACTCACAACATCTCTACAATACCAAAATTCTAGGAAGTTCTTCTATACTAATCCTCAAAGTCTATCTTTGGGCTATGTGATCTTAATCAGAGTTTATCTAAATCTAGCTTCCAAGGTTAGTACTAAACTGCCTCTGATACCAACTGTAACGCCCCGACCCCAGCTACCCAGAGTCGGTGCATTATTACATAACATTGGCATGATCACAAAAGATCAAGTCTCGAAAGACCGATTAGTTTAGTAGCCTTGGAAACACTAGATACATTCTTAAACGTTACATTACATCATAAAGTGAAAAACTACAATAACAAAGTCTCCATAGTCCACACTCATATCCTCTTCTCACAATCCCTGCAGGTCATTCATAAAATACTTCTTCACATCCTGGAAAATATTAAAACATTGAAAGGGGTGAGCTAAGATGCTCAGTAAGGATAACAATATTGCGGAAGCTTTTATAAATAAACATAAACATTTAAGGCAATGTATAACTAAACAAAAGCCTTATTAAATTTGAACTTCAACATAATACGGAAAAGGTAAAATGAGATAATGCCATTCACTTATTCACATGGATATTCTACTGGTCGAATAATCACATGCAATATCAATAACCACTTTCATAATGAGGGAATGTATAATTCCATACATTCTGAAACACTTTGTCAAGGCCTCGGCCAAGACATCTAAAATGATTAAGGCCTCGGCCAAAACCATAAATCAAATTGGGAAAGGGCCTCGGCTAATTCCACGTCTAGTTGTCTCATGAGACCTACCGATGCATCGAGGAGCTATAGTGGGCTCCACCCATCACTTATTAAGTCCAATACATTCCTCATATGAATAGGTTTAAACATATCATAAACCATAACATAATTGTATCACATAAAATATGCATAAAGGAAACACAACATTTCCACATTACAATCACAAGATATCAATACAACACATTGATATAATAAAAACGCTTTCAAAACCATTTTCAATACCAAAATAAAAGAAAGTTAAAACTTTGTATTTATTTTTCATTAAAAAAATGATGGCTTGTAGAGGAAGCCGAAACTCAAACAATGGTCACGGCGGCGGAGAAGTCGTTGTCACCACATAAGTATGGAAAGATAAACATTCTCTTTTGTCGTTTAGCAAAACACTTCGTATAAAAAAATATTCCTTTTGAATAAACGTAAAAGTCAAAGGGGTTTATACACTGTATAAAAGAAATTTGTGTATAAAACAAAATATGCCTCAATGAATGGAGATTGAGACGAAGACCCTTAAAAAGATCAGTTTTAAATAATATATATCTATTATGTGTATTCACTCTATGTACACATAAAGAAATTATAAATACAATATACAACATAATAATATCATGACATAATTTTAAAGTAGGATATTAACCCAAAGAATAGAAATTGGGTTAAGAAGTTCCCTTACCTTGTGTCTTGTCCTGACTCGACCGTTCTTTAACCTCCTGAATAATAAACTAGAGTTAATTTCTATTTACTTAAGAACCTTTTTCATGTTCATTATTCCATTTATATCACTTATTACCATGTTATGAACATTATTTAATTATTTAAGTTAATAACGGTCGTTTTGTCGATCTTTGGTACTTGAGTCAACAATAAACTTCTTATAATTACAAGTTGTTTATGTGGTAGAATATCCATTATCTCCAGAATTATATTCATGATTTATATATCATATATATCTTATATATCCAGTATATACATTCATTTATAATATTACGTAACATTTAGAGGTAAGAAATGAAATGCACCGTTCATGGAGACGGTAAGCCGTACGTACGCATGAACGCTACTTTCATTTCAATTTCATATTTAATGGAACAAAATCATAATGATATAAATGTATAATATAATTCCAGTATAATATAGTGTATAATACCATTTACTTCATCCTTTATACATCCCACATATGGCATTAACGATTCAAATCACTTTGAGGGGGCGGTAGTCCGCACTTCCTAAAATGAAATTATCGCGTTTTACCCATAATGGAAATCATAAAGTATGCCATAAAATAGAAATACAGAAGCATAAGTAAAACATAAATATATTATATATCATATATAAAAATAGTTACATCTTAATGGCCACCTTTGAAGGTGTTATATGAGTGTTGAACAATCATCATTTCGTGAGGCAGAAATTCGCCATCCACAGAAACCGTATGTTCTTTAACCATTAGATGTAGGTGTGTGTAATTGTAGCTAGAATCCTTCTTATAACAACATCCTAGTATATTGAGGATACTGGTTTTGTTACAAAAGAAATGAATAAAAAGAGTTTAGGGGGTTGGAGAAGCAAAATAAAACAAAAGAACATAAGAGAAAACACTACCTTTAAAACGGGTAACACTCTTTGATTTGAGGCAAAGGCTTCCTTGGGAAGAGTTATACCAAAAGTGAGGCTTCTAGGAGTAAGAGGGGGAAGTTGGGAGAGTATTTGGGCAGAGGTTTTCCGAGCCAAATGGCTTGAATGTGTAAATGAGGTGGGAGAGGTGGGGGGCTTTTATAAGAGGAGAGGAGGGGCTCTTTTGGAAAGATTGAAATGTTACATTATTACACAATGCTTTTCGGATTCTAAAGGTCCCACACTTATATACTTCGAGGCTAAGGTGATAAGGGTTCGAAATCTCCTCATCCAATTGGCTTTGGACAAGTGTAAGCCTTGGCCTTTGCATTATCTTCCCATTTTATTTAAATCGTTAAATAATGAGGTCATCGCTGCATCATCATGATGTCATAAATAATTTAATTTATTTAATGTCTAAAAATTATAAAAAAAATACTATGATGTATTAAATCTTTTTAGCTTTCTAATGAATATTTATAATCAAAATTTTTACTTGTTTAACCCCACTTAAAAACTATTCTAGTAAAACAACTCATGTGTGTGTCAATTTAATTTTAACATTAAATAAATATATATTAATGTCATTTTCCAACTAAAGTGGCTCCATGGGGTCCCCAAGTTGACCCATGGGTTTTCTTGGTCGGACATGACTCATACAATAGGAGTAGGACAAGTTTCATGCTCATCTCATATTATTAAAACATTATTTGTACCTTAAACTACACTAATTACCTCTAATCGTGATTAAGAACTTAAAAGTTACTATTCACCAAAAAATTATTTTAATCTCATTGAACCACATTTTACTTCTTAATGAAAACCATGTATGTGGGATTTTTGAAAATCAAATCACAGAAGTGGTAATATTTCATTTAAACGAAAAATCAGTTATTTAACTACCACTTAGTGGTTTCACTATTCATCAAAAATTGAAGTTTTTCAGAACAATGCCAAAATTTCTCCCTAAGCTATAATTGATATTCCGAATTCAAAAATGATGTCTATTTTACAAAATTCTAAACATATAAGTTGCATTAATTAATTTTATAATTAATTCCCACTGTCACAACAAATAGCGTGTTTTTAAGAAACAATTTATATCAAAAGATTGGCAATTGTTTATGTCCAATTTCAATGTTAAATTAATTCTAATGACCACCATTGGATAAAATGGTAAAAATATATTCTAATTATACTTCAAAACCAATAAATAGTATAATTTATCACTATAAATTATTTTGATTAAAAAAGTTGTTTTTAAGTAATTTTCACTATTCATAAAAAATTAGAAGTTCTCAGAAAAATACCAAAAATTCAACATAGGCTAATTTCGATATTATGAATACAAAAATGAAGTCCATTTTGAAATATAAAATTTCTATAATTTTAAAAGGTGGTTATTACTATTCATAACGGCTACTTTAATTAGTCGCGGTGTTTTAGAACTCGAACTTGCGTACAATGCAAGCTATTGCATTATTGAAAGAGAGGCATATCATGGAAGCTAGGGGTGTTACATTAGGTGCTTCCATAAATGTGATGCCTCACTCTGTATTCTCTTCCTTACAGGTTGGTGAGTTGAATCCAACAACAGTAGTGGTGCAATTGGCGAATAGAGCTACAGCATATACAGCAGGAGTCCTTGAGGATGTACTTGTCCGGGTAAGAGACATGATCTTTCCAGCGGATTTCTATGCTCTTAACATGGAGGATGATCAGGTAAGTTCTCATGCCCCCATTATCTTAGGTAGGCCCTTCCTCAAAACTGCAAAAACTATCATAAATGTCAATGAGGGTACACTTTCCATGGAATTTGGGGGTGAAGTTGTGATATTTAATGTTATGGATACCATGAAGTACCCCTCTGAGGACAATTCTGCTTTTGTTATCTCCCATTTTGAACCACCAAATAAAAACTCCATAGAATTTGATTGTCCTATGCTTAGGGAGATTATGAGTATTGGTTCGAGTTTGATGTCTAAGAGCACTTCCGCACATGTTTCTGATACACAATCCTATCTTGGATTTGATTTTGATGTGGATTCATATTCTGATTTTGATCATGTTCACTCTAATTATGAAATGGCTGTTGAGTATGCTGATGGATTTGATGCTTTATTCTATGATTTTGATGATGTCTATTCTGATACTAATGCTCTTTGTGCACATATTTCAGTTCCTTCAATGTCTCCATCCATACTACACCCTCCTTCATTAGAACTCAAGCCATTGCCACCAAATCTGAAATACTCATACTTGTTGAGTGGTGAGAGATTACCTTTTATCATTTCTAACAATCTCCCTTTTGAACATGAAGAAAATCTTTTGAATATTTTGAGGGAGAACATCAGGGCGATTGGGTGGACCTTGGCTGACATATCAGGTATTATCCCCTCCATTTGCATGCATAGGATTCTCTTGGAGGATGGGAATAAACCGGTGAGACAACCACAAAGGAGACTCAATCCCACCCTCCTGGAAGTTGTTAAAAAGGAAGTTGAGAAATTGCTCGAGGCAGGTATAATCTTTCCCATTTCAGATTCACACTGGGTAAGTCCTATTCAGGTTGTGCCTAAGAAAAGTGGTGTTGCTGTTGTTAAAAATGAGAAAGATGATTTAGTTCCAATGAGGGTGCAAAACAGTTGGCATGTGTGTATTGATTATAGGAAACTAAATCAGACCACTCGCAAGGACCATTTCCCCCTCCCATTTATTGATCAAATGCTCGAGAGACTAGCTGGGAAAACACACTATTGTTTCTTGGATGGATTTTCTGGATATTTTCAGGTTCCTATAGCTCCAGAGGATCAGGAGAAGACTACATTCACCTGTCCCTTTGGCACATTTGCCTACCAGAGGATGCCATTTGGACTTTGCAACGCCCCGGGTACCTTCCAGAGATTTATAGTGAGTATTTTTTCTGATTTTATTGAGACCTGCATGGAGGTATTTATGGATGATTTTACAGTGTATGGGTCTTCATTTGATGAATGTCTAAGTAGTTTGGGAAAGGTTTTGAATCGTTGTATTGAGAAGAATCTGGTCCTGAACTTTGAAAAGTGTCATTTTATGGTAGATCATGGCATTGTCTTAGGGCATGTGGTGTCAAAACATGGGATAGAGGTTGATAGATCTAAGGTAGACATTATTTCATCCTTACCCTATCCTTCATGTGTGCGTGATGTTAGATCTTTCCTAGGGCATGCAGGATTTTATCGGCGCTTCATCAAAGATTTTAGTAAGATCTCTCTTCCTATGTCACGATTACTTCAAAAAGATTCTGATTTTGTGTTTGATGATTATTGTAGGACTTCCTTTGATGAGCTAAAGAAGTGTCTGACCACTCCACCTATCATACATCCCCCACAGTGGGACCTTCCATTTGAGCTTTTGTGTGACGCCTCCAACTTCGCGGTTGGAGCTGTCTTATCTCAGAGGGTGGAAGGACGTTCACATGTGATTGCCTATGCATCAAGAACATTGGATTCAGCCCAATCAAAATACACAACCACGGAAAAGGAGTTTCTTGCTGTCATATTTGCTTTAGATAAATTACGTTCATATTTATTGGGCTCTAAAGTAGTTATTTTTTCTGACCATGCAGCTTTGAGGTACATCCTGAAGAAGCCAGATGCAAAGCCACGACTTATCCGTTGGATGCTCCTTCTTCAAGAGTTTGACATCGAGATAAAGGACAAAAAGGGGTCAGAAAACATGGTGGCAGACCCCATGAGTAGGCTTACTCACTCACTAGAGGATGACACCTTGGACCAGGTACCACTTCGGGACACTTTTCCCGATGAGCATATTTATTCCATCTCAGGTACGCATCCTTGGTATGCTGATTTAGTGAACTACATTGTTGCCTCCGAAATCCCTGCAAATTTAAAGAAACATCAAGTCCAAAAATTGAAAAGTGATTCTAGGTTTTATGTTTGGGATGATCCTTACCTCTGGTGCATGTGCAGTGACCAAGTAATTAGGAGGTGTGTTCCTGATCATGAGTTTGAGTCTGTCCTACATTTCTATCATACACTTGCCTGTGGTGGACACTTTGGACCCCAACGGACAGCTAGGAAAGTCTTAGACTATGGATTGTATTGGCCTAGTTTATTCCATGATGCCCATGTGATTTATAAGTCGTGCTCTCGTTTCCAACACACTGGGAACATTTCTAGGAGACATGAGATGCCCCCAACAACCAATACTATTCTGTGAGATTTTTGATGTATGGGGCATTGATTTTATGGGCCCTTTTCCTAGTTCATTTGGATTTTTTTATATTTTGGTTTCTGTTGATTATGTGAGTAAATGGGTGGAGGCCAAGGCCATCAGGACTGACGATTCTCATGTTGTAGTGGATTTTGTCAAGGCTCAAATTTTCTGCAGGTTTGGAGTACCAAAGGCCATCATCAGTGACCAAGGGACACACTTTTGCAATAGAAATTTTGCTTCACTCCTTCAAAAGTATGGGGTGACACACAAAACATCAACACCATACCACCCCCAAACAAATGGACAGGCTGAGGTTTCAAATCATGAGTTGAAACAAAGCTTGGAGAAAACCGTGCAGCCAAATAGGAAGGATTGGAGCAAGCGCTTGGATGATGCATTGTGGGATTATAGAACAGCATACAAGACCCCCATTGTGGAGATCACACAAGAGGACACTGGAAGGAGCTTTACAGTCAATGGGCAATGTTTGAAGAGATACATTGAGGGACATCCTACTGATGCAGTGGATTTTATCACATTGCATGACCCCATCATCACTTGATCACATCAGGCTGTTCCTAACCCTTTCACTTTTATATTATTTGTCCTATTTAAAAATTCTGCATTTCATGTGCATATATCATCTCACGGGTTCACATTGAGGACAATGCAATATTTTAAGTGTAGGGGAGGTAACCTTTTAGTTTAGTAATTTCAATTGTTTTCCTGTTTAAAAAAACCAAAAAAAATTGTGTGTTTTTCAAATTTTGTGTGTTTATTTTACAATTTTCTGTGTTTTTTGAAACATTTTGAGCTAAAATGATTCTCATCACCATTTTTAAATCCATATCAATAAGTGAAACAATTTACCCCTTGAAACTAAGCTTAAATGAATGCTGAAATGACTTTGTTTCAAGTTCAAATATTTAGTAATTTCATGAAAAGTACGCTGAATTTTGAATCCCATGCCAATCTCACTGTCTTTATATTTGAAATCAATTTCCTGTGAGGCTTCTAAACCATTATTTTCATATTCTTTACATTCACTTCACTTATTGAGAGAACCAAACCATACTTGATTTAACCAGAATTTGATCTATTCCTGTCAAAACTTGAGGGTTTGAGGTACTTATGTTTAAATGATTGAGGCATTTGTTTGGTATTAAAGCCCCTATTTCAAAGAATCCTTTTTTATAATGGCCTACCTTGAATATTTAATCCTTGTAGCCCTTAGAAGCCATGCAAAGCCTGTTAGGTTAGCCACATTACAAGCCAATTTTCCCTATCCAACCAACTCTTGAAGTGAAATTGCATAATCTAGTTGAGCTTAAGTGTGGGGGAAGTTGTCTTGGGTTTTTCCACCACATTCTGTGATACTTTGGGTGGAAAATTAAACTCTGAAGAGATGTGTTTACTGATAAAGAAAGTCATTATATTGAAAGTTGTGCCTTTTCTGGAGCTTTCATGACAAGTGAAGTTGTGCCTTTTCTAGAGCTTCTAATTGAGGTGGAAAGTTGTGCCCATCTGGAGCTTTCAAGAAAATCATGTTTGAGAAGATTGACATTTTTTATGCTGAAATGATGAATGGTGTAAACCTTTCATGACTTTTCATGATGATGGAGCTGAATTGATACTATGGGGATTGAAGAGAAGACCATATTTAAGTGAAAATTAGATTAATGCAATTTTTCTTCAAAAGAGTCAAGCCCTCCTCATCCAGCCTCATAGTTTTTCACATCTTAATCCTACCAACCGAAAGCCATAGAACAACCCTGAAAAGTTCTCATGATAAACATATGTCCTTGACTCACATCGGGTAGCGATGTAGGAATCTATCAAGCCTATGGTGACCCTTTTATGAGTTTGGATGAGAAAGACATTGTAAAAAAAATTGATATTTGAGTGATGAGAGAAAATTCAAGCGAAGTAAGTGTTTTGTGCATGGGCGGATAAATAAAGTGGAAATATATTGAATGATATAAATGGAGAATTTGAAATAAGGTTTTTTATGAGGCATGATATCTTTTTATTCTTGGTGTGAAATTGATTGATCTTAAGGAAATGTGTTTTAAAATTGGTTTTGATTTGATATTGATGTTTACTTGATATGAGGTTTTGCCCAGGTGTGCAAAATGGTAAGTGTGGGGGAGTTGATAAAACACTATTTTATTGAATATTTTATTGATAATAAATGATATAATTTCCTCACATTGTGTTAAATATGTTTATTTATAAAATATTTGGGATTAGATCGTTCATTTGAATATTTGATGAAAATTCCAGTTTTACCCTTTATAGTTCACTGTAGTATTTCAAATATAAATATTTGTATATTTATTATTTGAAATTTAATGTTTGTAACAGTGTTCCTAACTTAATTATCTACAACTTTTATTCAGGACACTATAGCTAAAGAGTTCAGTTGGTTGTTGAAATTGGGCCATGAAGTAAAAGTTGGGCTGGGATCTCCAGAATGGAGAATCTTCTGTATTTCGGCCATAACTCCTTCATATGGGCCTGTATTGAGCCCCACTTTGGAGAGAAGATAGAAGACATATATCCTCACATTTGAGCCTTCTGGAAGGCCGGCCAATTCACGAGTTGTTGTGGTCAAATGGGCGGTGAAAGTTGGAATAAAATATTTGGCCGAATTTCCACATTCACACTTGAAACCACTTGTAACCTCTCCTCCCCTCCCCTATATAAATTGGAGTTTTTCTCATTTGGAGGGGTTGGTGGACGTGAATTGGGAAGTTTAGGTCAGATTAGAAGTGGATCCACTCCAATTCTCCAACCATTTCAATAAGGGTAGCTCTTGAAGCAAGGATCCCTTCGACGAAGCCTTCTTCTTCTTCTTCATGTTGTAATGATTTTGTTTATGTAATAAACTTCTTTGGTCTTCTTTTATTTCTTCTCTTTTCTTCTATTTTGTTTAAATTTCTTCTTCTCTTAATCTTCCTAATTGGGCTGGAATTCTTGAGTAGAAGCGTTTTTGGGTTATACCCATTTTAAACCTTTGCACATGCAAAACGCTTCTACGATGATTACGCCACCCATGGAAGAGTAGTCTTTTAGTAATCGATCTATCTTCTACCCTCTTCATTTAATTATTTTTAATCAATGAGATACTGTAATTCACTTAATATTATCCATGAATTGTGTTTTTAAATTGTAAGAAACTAATCAAGCAATTTAACAATTTACACAAAAACACGCGAGGTCGGGATTTTGTGTAAATTGTGAGAGCGCGATCTTAATCGGTAATACAAGACCACACGGGATAAATTTGTAGAGTTCAAATATAATCCCTAAACACAATTCATCCTCATTTCCAGAGTGGATATGTGCCTTAATTTACCACTGACCATAAGCTAATCTTAGAACATCAATCAAAGCAGGGTGCTACGATTGCATGTTCCGAAGTTAGCCTAAGGTTAAATTCACTTCAATCTTCGTGGTAAAGTTAATTCTCGTAGGGTTCGTGATTTAACAAATTAAGGGATCGTAATTAAGTGAATGTTAATTTAAATGATAATGATTAATAATAAAGTGAAGAGGTAGAGTTAGATCGATTACGTCTTTTAAATAGATTTCTAAAAAACATCTTCTTGTTGTGTCATTTTAATCAAAATTCATTTCAAAACTAAAAACAAAAAAAAATACAATCTTCTTCCAGCAAACTTCTTCTAGATTCATAAACTATAAACATCCACCCCCATCCTTTCAAGTAGTGTTTTTATTCCATTTTATTTTACTTCTAGAATACCTCTAAATTTTTTTTAATTCACTTCCTCCTTTGAGAGACGACCTTGGTCAGCCACTCTGCTGCACCTAAGTACCCCAAAATCACACTAATCATTTGAGGGAGCCCACGACAGCGCTCTATCACTTAACATTTCTAAGGTATTTTTATATTATTAAATATAGATTCATTATTATTTTCTTAGATAAGTATAGCTTTTTAAATGGTTTTATCCAACTGATAAGAACAATTATTAATATTTGAAAGCTATAAATTCTTATTATTGGATTTATAAGAGGTTTATTTGGTTCCCTTTTGGTGTTTTTCAAGGGGACTCACTTTATATAATCCTATTTACCTTGGCTGAAGACTAATTGAAAAGGTGACTCATTGATATCATGAATATTAGTATTTGCAATACGATGAAGGTAGGGAAAAACTTATTTTCAACCTCCCTCCTTCTATACTCTGATTATATTCCTCTCTTTGGTGAACATTCCAAGAAAAATATCATGGACATAAAATTGATATTAAACCACTATGATAAATTTACAAGGAAATCCATTAGTTAGAAAAAATCCTTCATCATATTTGTTATTAACATACAAGAAGAACAAAACTACAAGGTTATTGGGTGTAAAGAGATGATATTAACCGTTTGATTATTTGGGCGTATCTCTATTTTGTGGAAAAATCCCAATAAATAACTTATAGAATATATCATCCAAAATAATTCCCTAAATGGGGAAATAGAAAGTTAAGGGTATGTCATAAGTAGGTAGAATCTATCTCGTTAACTCTATTATTGCTTTGAGGTTTGTTTAACATTTCTCAGTGTAAAAATGGCATTGTACGTTGATTAATAGGATCCAAAATATGATCAAAAACATTATATAGACTGTATGTATTCATTATATGAAATTAGTCATAATTTCTTGGAAATCCTATATTAAGTCCATAAATATGGGTGGTCTTGTGTTGGACTCCTCCTGTTTTAATAATGATTCAATGATCAGAAATCCTATACATTTTGTACAGCTTGTTAATCATGTTTAATCAATTTCCAATCATGTGTAAAGATGGTTGGTTTCTTTATGATTTAAATAAAATTTCTCAAGATCTTGATTCCTAAAAATCATGACTAATTTTTGTAAACTACATTTAATTTTTTTTATAATGAATTTAATTTATGAATGATTAAGTCTAATAAATTTTGTGAATATTACTTATTTAGTCTATATATAAGTATTTGGCTAAGTATGAGAAACGGTGAGTCTACCACCGATTCTGGTTTTTTGGAAAAGGACCTAGATACTGTTACCCAAACACTGTGACCAAACACTATGACCAGACACTATGACCTAGAAACTATGACCCAGACAACATAACCCAGACATCGTGACCCAAACACCCTTACCAGACACCTTGACCAGACACCGTGACCCAGACACCGTGACCAGACATTGTAACCAATTTTAGATCTGTTGAAGTTTGTGACACTAGTTCCTTGATAAGACACAGTTCGAAGTCTAGAAAAGGACCATACATCATGATCATAACACCATAGATGTGCTATTGGTTCCTAATCTCTATACAACTATTCCATCATAACTATCTCACCGCTCAAAGGAAAAGAAGAAGAAATTGTTCTGTGGTGACACCATTTCTAAGTGACACTGTTTCCACACCGACTGTGACACTGTTCTTTAATCTATTTTTGTTCAATTTAATTTATAACAGCCATATTTGAGTGTTTTAAATTCACTAACATAATTAAAATTTCTTTATAGACATGTCACCTAACAGTACGAGGTATGAGGTGTATAATACAGGCATCATGTCAGCTCCAACACATGCACTCAAATAATAAAAAGAAAAGTGTGGCCATGAAACAAAAGGGTGGTAGAGTAGTAGAATCATGAGCTTTCTTAAGAAAAGAACATACACATGCGACTAGATAAATATGAAGAACACATGAAGCATTCATGAATCCAAAAGTTGGGATACCATAGATCAGAGTCAAGAACATATTTGCAATAAAAAATCCATGAAGAACACGATCCAAATCTAACTGGAAACTAGAGCACCAGACTTTCAATACTCTGTTTCTTGAAAGAGGACTCGATACTTGCATCTGATTCATCCTAGAAGTCCATATATGCATAGAATAAAACTCAGATCACTTATAACCTTATCTCATAATCTATTCTCTATTGTGTATTTTTTTATCATCTGATTAGTGTGTGTGTTTCTATATTAAAGAACACATTTTCTCCTACACTAAATTAAAGGATAAAAGATATCCTTATTCTTGTATATTTTTACACTTTTTACTCCCACAGATAAGTGTGGAAGAGGTCCCTGTGTGAACTGGTAGTTTTTACCCATGAATAAATATCAAAGAGGTCGTGTGACCTGGATAGTTCTGTGCACTTTTGATTACCCCAATCAAGGGAGTGGATCAATTTTTTTAATATAAACTTCTTGGTGATAGCTGATCACCAAGTGGAGTGGATTAGGACTCATCTTAAGACTAAACCATGTTTTATATCCATTGTGTTGTTAAATTTAGTTTTCTCTATTTTACTGTATAATTTCCAAATCACTAGATTTACTTTTATAATTAATCTTGAACATATGTTATAATTGTTTTTCTTTATTATAATATCTTTAAAAGTAATATCAATAACTGATATTGAGATTACTGAGAATTAATAAATATTCATTGAATTTATTTGAACAGTCAAACTTTTATAACTGTATTACCTTGATTAACCGGGCTATATTTATTTTTATTAGGGAAAATTGTAAGAAAACTTTTCAAGCGGAAATTTTTATAGATACTCAATTCACCCCCCCCCCTCTTGAGAACTCTACTCCGGCTAAAATTTGGTATCAAAGGAGTTTGTTATTCTTGTTAATACTCTATTTATTTAAACTATTCATTTTTGATTTTAGTGGTACTTTAAATATTTGTAAATTTATATTAATTCTAAATTTATAGATCTTTAAAAGTATTTATTTATTATGGATAATAGACTAAAATGTTCTTCAACAAACAGACTACCATTATTTAATGAAACTAATTATTCCCAATGGAATATTTAAATGAGAATACATTTAGAAATTATGGGTTTTGAAATTTGGTATTCAATTTTATATGAGTATGACATTCCTACTACTGATAGAATCACTTGGGATGACCAAAACAAGACTTCCTACAATAACAATTACAAATCCATGAATTCTTTATATTTTTCTTTAGGAGATGAGTAATTTAACATAATTTCTTCCTATAAAACTACCCATGAAATTTGGGATACTTTGACTATTTCACATGAAGTAACTTCTAGTGTGAAATAAATTAGACTTAATACTTATACTATTAAAAATGATAACTTTAAAATAAAACTTGATGAGCCTATTTCTAACATGTATCTCAGGTTCAAAAAAATTGTTAACACAATTATTTCTCTTGTAAGAGAAGTTATTTCCTAAGAACAAATCATGAGGATTCTCATATGCCTGCATGATAGGTGGAGAGGAACCCTTGTCTCTATTAGAGTGTAACATGACATCAGAAAGTTACCTGTAAAAGAAATATTTTGGAAACTAATGATGTATGAAGAAGAGTTGAAAGTCAACAAGTAGGAAGAGGATGAACCCCAAAAAAATTTGTTTCATTCAATACCACCACCTCTGATCCTAACGAGAAAAGGGAAATTGGATGTCTCTATATATTGTTCCAGTACTGAACAATCATCACCTAACAGTGATGAGGAGATGTCTTAATTATCTAGAAGGTTTAATAGATTTTACAAGAAGAAGAAATTTTTCATAAATCCTAACTTCAAAGGAAGATATGATCAAAAGGGAAGGTAGGAGAATGACTGGAAAATAAGTGACAAGTCTGATGAGATAGTATGCTATCAATGTAAGAGAAATAGACATGTAAGGGATGATTGTCCCAAGCTCAAGTACAAAAAGAAATACGAGGAAAAATATAGAAAGTATAAAAATGAAATGAATGTAACGCGGAGTGCTTTTGAGGACAGTTCAAGTGACTCATAATCGTCATATAATGAATAGGATAAAAAACCCAATATGTGTTTTATGAAAAACATATCTGAGGTAAAATTGGAATCTCATGTACACAATTCCTATTATTCTGGAGATAAAAGTGATTTTGAGAATATTTCTAAAGAAGAAATGTTTGAGTATTGTAATATGCTTGAAGAGACATGTAATGAACAAAAAGATAAATACAAGTCTTTAAAGAAACAGTATTCTCTTACCTCAACTATTAAATCTGAACTTGCTGTAGAAAGAGAGAAAAATGTTCAATTACTCAAATAAAACAATGAACTAAATATATATAATGATAAGTTGAAAAATTACCTTGAAAGGTTTACTAATGGTAAAGATACTTTGGTACAAATTCTAGGAAAACAGATAACTCCTAAATATACTACTGGTATTGGCTATTAACCTAGTTAAAGAAATTTTGGAAAAACCAATTTTGTTTCTAAGTTTTGTACATATAGCTTTAATCCTAGTTCTGGAAAACATTCAGCTAGTTCAAATTATGATACAATATCAATTGTTTCAAGCTTTTCATGACCAAATAGAGTTTATTTTCCAAGCACTTTACAAAATGTTTATAGGAAACCTATGAGGAACATGTGGGTTCCTAAAGCACTAGTAACTAATATTACTAGACCCAAAAAAATATGGGTACCAAAGTCTCTATTTATTTAACTATTTTTATGACATCCCACCTTTTTAACACATAACTTTTCCTTACATTTTACAAACAGAGGATCTTTAAAGTCTAGTATCTTGGAAATCAGGAAAATAAAACATGAAAACCTAGAACATTATTCTAATACACTTATAGGGCTTCATCATAAGTTCTTACTAAGTACAATTATTGCATCTAAAAACCTAGAGACATACATCAAAGAAAAGGGTGAGTAGAAGTCCTAATAAGAAAAACAATGGAATTGGTTTACTTGTGAAATCAATAAGAACTTGATAAAAAACATAAAGTCATGAGAAATGGAAGTAGAGGCATTTAATAATGAAAATAACTTGAATAATAACATAAATATGTGGATAAAACATTTAACTTAGAAATTTAATAACATACAGCCAAGGTTCCTCACCAAGGTGTCTTAAAAATTACCAAGGTTATTCACCAACGTATTGTGAAACTTGTCATCTATAGAGATTAAATTATTTACCCAATGCATTGAAGAACTATCAGGGAGAACCCTTTATATGGATTTATATTCATTTTATCCACATATATCATAATCAACCATTTCATAAATAACTCATAGAGAGTAAATGTAATGGGTTTTACTTCCAAATCATGACATTTTAAAAGATCTTAAAACTTGACTGTTATGTCATTTATAACCCATAGAAAGCGAGTGAGGGTTATATGTTTTTCAATTCTAGAATAAAATAGATAACTTTTATGTATTTATGAATACCCTTGGAAATAAAAATATATTTGGGTATTCACATAAATAATACAAGAGAATTTTTTGAGGAAAAGAGAGATATTTTTAAATAAAAATTCAACAGCATAAAGGATATATAACATGGTTTTATAAAATATTAAAAATAGATGGGACAAGAGTAACATAATCATAAATAACTATTTATAAAGTAGATTTACATAAAAAATAAGATTATTTTAGGGATATTTGAAGGAAATAACATATGAAAATGAGACTCAAAGGAAAAGATAAGATGTGATTTTTTTACGGAAATTCGGCAGCCTAACGGTGTCACTTAAAAATTAAGAAAATAAATTAATGAGATAAGAAAGGTTCTCCCATTATTTGGACATTAAATGGATAGTAATAAGAAAATATAAGAACATACACCTACATAAGAAGATGGAAATTGGAAGACATAACTTAAAGGAAATCAGGACTAAAAGAGGAGGGTGAAAGTTTCCCTTACCTTGTAGAGTAACTTCGAAATATTAAAGGTTGGTACCTTGGGGGGCTTTAGGGAACTTTGAGAGGACTCCTTGGGAGGTAAAAAGACTAGAACATCGTTAAGGAGGATTTTTTAATGAAGTGAATGAGGGAATGGCATGGTATTTATGGGAAAAGTGATGGAATATTTAATTAATTTTCAAGGGACACCTCATCAGTGGTATTTTCAAATCCATGGGCTTTATCATGGTATTTTACCATGGTATTGGCCACTTGGGACACCTCATAGTATATATTACTATTCACAAGCCGACCAGAATGATTAAATCATTATTACATCATTAATGATGTCATTAAACACAGAAACTCAAAACTGTATTTTCACTATTCACTGAAAAACAAAACATTTTATAAAATTATCATAAATTAACCCTAACCTAATAAATAGGCTCTGAATTCAAAAATGAACCCCATTTTATTAAAATAATTCTCTAAATATTTTTAATTTAATTTTTAAATAAAATCATTAATTATTCAAAAAAAACTCTAAAATTATAACTTATTTTGTAAAACCTTAAAAATGTAATCAAGGTCCCATAAAATTATCGTATAATCATAAGAGAATAAATTAACAATTTATGATTAAATTTTATTAAAATAAATTTTCATTTTAAATTATTTAATTAATTATAAAATTTTAAATAAAATATTTATGACCTAAAAAAATAATAAAACTTATACTGTGATCTTTTTTTCACTTTTAAGATGTCTAAATTGTATTTATACATTCATGGGTGAAGTTTCTATTTTTTTCAATTTACTATCCATTACTATTCATAAAGGTATGCTAATATTCATACTTTACTATTCACTAAAAAACAAGTTGATCTTATTAGACTCTAAATTTCTTACTGATCACTACTGTAGAAGACCATTTTTGGAAAATCATTTCTCATTATTAATTATTTAAAGTTTTCATAAATATTTTAAAATACCCTTTTTACCAAATTCATCAATAATATTCATCTTATATTTATCCGAATATTTGAAAATCACAAATTTTACCATAATAGGAAATAAAAATTTTATTTATACCAAAGGGATTACAAAAATTATCTATGCTCTCATTACATATCCCCTTATAACACCTACATAGGATCTAACTGTAATGTGTTCTATGGTGATATAATCTTGGGGAGTCTTGGGAAACATTGTCTGAGTGGTGATTTCTATCAGCTTGAACTTCTCCCTTAGTCGATTTCGTTCAAGATTCACATGTTGAAGCTCGTCTTGGGCTTGGTTTAGAGTAAAGCCCAGAGATGCTACCTTCTTACCTATCTCTGATAGATGGGATTTGTACATCCCAAGTCTACTGGATGAGGCCATCGACTCTTCTTTCTGTATTAACTAACCAAGATCACTTGTATTTATAAATAATAATTGTAACATTAAGAGTTTATTTTCCAATTGTCTTATTGACCAACGGTCATATAACAGTTGAAACACAATGGTATCACTTAATTAATTAAAGGATATAGTTTTTTGGAGTATAAAATGAAATAACACACAATTTTAGAAAACAAATATTATTCAAAATTTCAGGTTGTTACATTCTTCCCCCTTAAGAAATTCCATCTTCAAAAATTTAACTCGTACCCTAAGAAGTGAAAAGCTATGGGTACTTCTACCTCATAGAATCTTATGGTTCATGTGTGGATTCTTCACATTTGTGGTTCCTCCACAACACCTTAACATGGTGAGTAGTCTTATTGTGTAGAACCATGTCTCTACAATACAATATCTCCACTTGTGGCTCCTCATAAGTGAGTTCATGTTCCAGTTGTACCACCTCTGGATTTGGTACATGTTAAGGGTCAGGTATGTACTTCCTCATGAGAGATACGTGGAAGACATCATGAAATTGTTCTAGATGTGGAGGAAGTGCAATTTGATAGGCCACTACTTCTATATGATCATGGATTTCATAGGGGCCAATGTTCCTAGGGCTGAGCTTCCCTTTCTTCCCAAACCGCATGACTCTCTTCCAAGGTGAAATTTGAAGAAGTAATTTTCCACTAACATCAAACTCCAAGTCCCTTCGACGGTTGTTGGTATAGCTATTTTTCCGACTTTGAGCAGTCTTAATGTGTTGCTGGATGGTGTGGACCTTTTCTGTCATCACTTGCACAAGATCAGGCCCAAGAAGATTTCTCTCAATAGCTTCATGAGAACAAGTATGAGTTCTGCATCGCTTACCATATAGAGCGTCATAGGGTGCCATCTGAATGCTCTAGTAGAAGATATTGTAGTAATAGAACTAAACTAAAGATATATGTTTATCCCATCCACCTTTAAATTCTATTGGGCATGTTCACAGCATGTCCTCAAGTATTTGAATTGTCCTTTCAGATTGGCCATGAGTTTGGGGGGGATAGGTCGTACTGAAATTCAGTTCAGTGCTTAGAGCATGTTGAAGACTTCTCCAGAATTTTGATGTGAACTTAGGATCATGATCAGATATGATATTAATTGGAACTCCATGATGCCCTACCACTTCCTTCATGTAAATCCCGACATGTTGATCGAGACAGAAATCTTCTCGAATAGAGATAAAATGGGTAGTCTTGGTGAGATGGTCCACAATAACCCATATCACATTGTTTCCTTTGGAAGTTCTAATGATACCAGTGATGAAGTCCATAGTGATATTGTCCCACTTTCATGATGGTATGAATATTGGTTGCAATACCCCTTTAGGAAGTTGTCACTCTACCTTCACTTTTTGACATAATATGCAGCTTGAAGTGTAGTCGGCAATCTCCATTTTCATATTATCCAACAAATAATGATCACGAAGGCCCCTATACATTTTTTTGATTCCAGGATGTATAGATAATGTAGGGATATGAGCTTCAACCATCAACTCCTTCTTTATTTCTGGAATAGATGGAAGACATAGTCTTGTACGAAATTTCAGTACACCTTCTAGATCAATATTGAACTTAGGAAACTTCCCATCCTTCACAAACTCAAACTTCATCTGTAACAAAGGATCTTCTTTCTGAGCTTTCTTGATCTTCTCTAGTAATGACAGTTGAGAAATTATTTGGGTTAGGTTTGAGGATGTCCCTTCCCTTATAATTCATATGTCCATCTTTACTAGGTCATTGATCAAAGGATCTCTTTGAATCCTCATCATGGAAAGAACAACTCGGTCTTTCCTACTTAATGCATCAATGACTTTGTTTTCTCTTCCAAAATGATAATGAATTGAACAATCATAGTCTTTGAGAAGTTCCAACCATCTCCTATGTCTCATGTTCAATTCATTTTGTGTGAAAATATACTTCAAACTTTGATGGTCTATGTATATATCACATTTTCCCCATAAAGATAGTGCCTCCATATCTTCAGAGAAAAAACAGCCGCAGCCATCTCCATATCATGCGTAGGATAGTTCTGCTCATGAATCTTTAATTTTCAAGATTCATAACCAATGAATTTTTCATTTTTCATGAGGATGCACCCAAGCCCTTTTATAGATTCATCGCTAAAAATAACGAATCCTTCTCCACTTGAGAGCAGAGTAAACACAGGTGTAGTAACCAATCACTTCGTCAGCTCTTGGAAACTTTCCTCACACTCATTTGTTAAAATAAACTTGACCCATTTTCGAGTTAACATGGTTAATGGATTAGAAATTCATGAAAAAAATTTCACACACCTCCTATAATATCCTGTTCATCCAATGAAACTACGAATCTCAGTTATTGTTGTAGGCGGATGCCACTCCTCTACAACTTTTGTCTTCGTAGGGTCAACTATGATTCCTTTATTCGTTACAATGTTCCCCAAGAAAGAAACTTGTTACAACCATAATTCACATTTTCTAAACTTCCCAAAAAGCCTCTCCTTCCATAGGGTTTAAAAAATAACCCTTAGATGATCCTCATGCTCCTCGCAACTTTTGGAATATATCAGAATATCATCAATAAAAACTACCACAAATTTATAAAGGTAGTCCTTAAAGACTCTATTGATCAAATCCATAAAAATAGAAGGTGCATTAGTCAGTCTGAAGGGCATAACAACAAACTCATAATGCCCATATCTTGATCGAAATGAAGTTTTTGGAATATCTTATTTATTCACCCTCAATTAATGATAACCAGATCGAAGATCAATCTTAGAGAATAATTTATCCCCTTGAAGTTGGACAAATAAGTCATCAATTATAGAAAGAGGGTATTTTTTTCTTCACAGTGATCTCATTCAGTTCTCTATAATCAATAAATACTAGCATTGATCTATCCTTATTCTTCACAGAGAGAACTAGTTCTCCCCAAGGAGACACACTTGGTCAGATAAAACCCTTCTCCAAAAGATCTTGGAGTTTCTTCTTTAATTCTTCCAGCTCAACATTTTCCATCCTTTACATGGTCATTGATATTGGATGAGATCCAGGTATGAGTACAATGGAGAACTCTACCTCACTTTATGGGGGAGGTCTGGGAAGCTCCTTAGGAAATATTTCAATGTATTCATAGATGATGGGGACATTTTCTATCCTTAAACTCTCATCTCCTTCTTCATAATCACTAATAAACTCCATAAAGAAGGATATAGGAGGTTCTTCTAGACATAGATTAAGTTAAGATATCTCTCCTTGGAAGATAACTGTAGATTTTCTATTCAAGACTACTGTGATTTCTTGATTATTCATTTTATCTTAGCATTATACTTTGCAAGCCAGTCCATCCCTAGTATAATGTCAAATTCCAACATGGGAATGACCACAATACTTGCGATAATATTGTGATCACTAAAGTAAATACTAGAGTTTCTAAACACTAATGATGCTTGGATAATCCCACCCTGACTCTTGACTGATAACTCTGCTTTTAAAAAATTGGGTGTTGATTCTAAATTCTTTGAAAACATGGATGAAATAAAGGAATGTGTAAAACTAGAATCAAACAAATTACTCACTAGATTTGAGATAACAACAAGGGTACCTACCACCACATCATTTGATACTTCAACTTCGACAATAGTGATTGAAAAAGTAATACCTTGTTTCCTTGGTCGTTGTGGAGGCTGATAGTGATTCCCCTCCACTTCCCTCAGATTTGGATAGTGATTGGCAAAGTGCCCAAATTTTCCACACTTATAACATTGTACATCAAGTAGGGCCCGCACCATCTTCCCTTTGTCTTTAGTTTTGGGATGTTGTGGCTTCACCTCACTACAACAATTCTGAGCAATGTGGCCATCTCTACCACACTTGTAGCACTTCCCTTTCCCAAGTAGGCAGTTCCCTGAATACTTCTTCCCACATTTATTACACGTGGGACATTTCACTTGCTTTACTCCTCTTTTCTAATCAAAAGTCTTCCCTAATCTTGGCTCTATAGATAATTTCTTGTAATTGAATTTATGAGACCATTTCATTTCACCAAACTCTAGTTTTGCTTTCATCACACTTCGCATGATCTCCTCATAGCTACAATAGTCTCAGTTGGATGGATTCTTCCACAGATTAGATCTCATTCCACCAAATAACCTATCAACCTTTCCACTATGATCTATGACAAAGCTCGAGGTATAACAGGAAAGCCTTGTGAAGTTCATCTTGTAGCTTCTCATAGATTCATTCTCCTTCTACTTCATCTCGAAAAACTCTTTCCCCATTCTTGTTCTCATGGAATGAGAGAAATACTTACTGAAGAAGATCCCTATAAACTCTTCCCACTCCATAGCTTCAATATCCACTCTTGGTCTCATGTTTTTAATCAGTTCACTCCACTGATCAGCTTCTCCCTCTAAGTGATAAACAACCAAGGTAACCTTCTCTTATTCAGAATATTAAAGCATATAAAAGATCTTCTCGATAAAGATGATTCATTGTTCAGCAATCAATGGGTTGGTAGACCCAATAAAGGATGGTGGTCATTGAAGGATAAAGGATTAAATAGAAAGTTATTCCCTTCATGGTGAAATTGGTCTCTCATCTTGATTCAAGTTATTTCCCATAACTTGAGTCAGTTGGTTCATCATTCGCATAAAATTTTTCATTCCTGCTTCCATCGGAGGGTCGTCAGTGCATGGTCCATCATGGTCTCCATTTTCACTATTCCTCCTATTTCCTAACATTTTTTAAAAGAATTAAAACCTTAGTGAGAAACTTATTTTATTTATGAATCTTTTAACTATAAATGATTTTACGTCTTAAAACATCATGCTTTAAATAGTTACATTTCTCTATAAATCCTTCATAATGATTCATAAAAAGATTATGATTAAACAAACATATCCCCAAGAAGTGGCATAACCAAGAGTGAAGAAAGGCCCGTAGTCATGTACCAAGATACCTCAGGTCAAGCCTGAAACTCTTTGTCAGAGTTTTCACTCCTAGGTACATCAGTACCAGAGTCGCCTCTACCTTCTCGTATCTAGACAGGGATGTATTTTCTTGAAAAACCACTTACTCAATACTCACCAAAATACCAAGAAGATTTCTTATATTTAAACGTTATATATGATTATTCCTACAGTTTTCGTATCCTAATTTTCATAAATAACTAAACTATCCTTTGATACCAACTATGACATCCCGCCTTTTTAACACATAACTTTTCATTACATTTTACAAATAGAGGATCTTTAAACTCTAAGGTCTAGGAAATAAGGAACATAAAACATGAAAACATAAAACATTGTCATAATCCACTTATAGGGATTAATAAAAAGTTCTTCCTAATTAAAATTATTTCATCTTATAACCTGAAGATATAAATAAAAGAAAAGGGTTAGCAGAAGGCCCAGTAAGGAAAATAAGGGAATTGGTTTACTTGTGAAATCAATAAGAACTTGATAAAAAAACATAAAGACATGATAAATGAAAGTAGAGGAATTTTATAATGAAAATAACTTTGATCATAACTTGAATATGTGGAAAAAACATTTAATTTAGACATTAATGAACATACAACCAAGGTTCATCCCCAAGCTGTCATAAAAATTACCAAGGTTATTCACCAAGGTATTGTGAAACTTGTCATCTCTAGAGATTAAATTCTTTACCCAATGCGTTAGAGAAATAGCAGGGAGAACCATTAATATGTATTTATATTCATGTGATCCACATAGATCATAATCAAACATTTCATAAATAACCCATATAGAGTAAATGTAATGGGTTTCACTTCAAAATCGTGACGTTTTAAAAGTTCTTAAAATCTTGATTGTTATGTCATTTATAACCCATAGAAAGGTAGTAAAGGTTATATGTATGTCAATCACATAATAAAATAGATAAATTTTATGTATTTATTAACAAACTTGGAATTAAAAATAGATTTGGGTATTCACATAAATAATACAAGAGAATTCCTTGAGAAAAAAGAGAGAGATTTTTAGATGTAAATTCTGTAGCATAACGGCTATATAACATGGTTTTAGAAAATATTGAAAAGAGAGGGGAAAAAAGTAACCTACTCATAAATAACTCATTATAAAGTAGTTTTATTGAACAAAAAAAGAAATAATATCATTGTATGAATATTTTAAGGAAATACCATATAAAAATGAAACTCGAAGGAAAAGAGAAGATGTGATTTCTTTCACGAAAATTCAGCAGCCAAATGGTGTCACTTAAAAATTCAGAAAGTAAATTAATGAGATAAGAAAGGGTCTACAAATATTTTTACATTAAATGGATAGTAATAAGAATATATAAGAACATACAACCACATAAGAAGATGGAAACTGGAAGACATAACTTAAAGGATATCATGACTAAAAGAGGAGAGTGAAATCTTCCCTTACCTTGAAGAGTAACTTTGAAAGAGTGAAGGTTGGGACCATCCGGGGCTTGAGGGAACCTTGAGAGGACTCCTTGGGAGGTAAAAAGACCAGAACTTCATTGAGGAGGATTTTGGAATGAAGTGAATGAGGGGATGTCTTGGTATTTATAGGAAAAGTGAGGGAATATTTAATTAATTTCCAAGGGACACCTCATCGGTGGTATTTGAAAAACCCATGGGCTTTCCCATGGTATATTCCCATGGTATTGCACACATGGGACACCTCATATAATATCTTACTATTTACGGGTCGACCAGAATGATTACATCATTATTACATCATTAATGATTTCATTAAACACTAGAAACTCAAAAATGTATTTTCATTATTCACCGGAAAACAAAACATTTTATAAAAATCTCACAAATTCACCCTAACCTAATATAAATTCGTGGAATTCAAAAATGAATCCCATTTTATGAAAATAATTTTCTAAATATTTTTAATTTAATTTTTAAATAAAATCATTATTTATTCAAAAAAAACAACTCTAAAACTATAACGTAATTTGTAAAACCTTGAAAAATTAATCAAGGTCCCATAAAATTATCAAATAACCCTAAGAAAATAAAGTAACAATTTATTTTTAAATTTTATGAAAATAAATTTTTTCTTTAAATTATTAAATTAATTATAAAATTCTAAATAAAATATTTATAACCAACAAAAATAACAAAACTTATATTATGATTGTTTTTTCACTTTTGAGATGTCTAAATTATATTTATACATTCATGGATAAAGTTTATATTTTTTTCCGATTTACAATTCATTACTATTCATAAGGGTGTGTTACTATTCAAAGTTTACTATTGACTAGAGAAACAAGTTGATATTATTAGACTCTAAATTTCTTTCTGAAAACAACTATAGAAGACCATTTTTTGAAAATCATTTCACATTATTAATTATTTAAAGTTTACATAAATATTTTAAAATACCCTTTTTACAAAATTCATCAATAATATTCATCCTATATTTATCAAAACATTTGAAAATCACAAATTTTACCATAATAAGAAATGATAATTTTATTTATACCAAGGTATTACAAAAAGTATCTAAGGCCCTGTTACATAGCCCCTTATAACATATGCGTGGGACCTAAATGTAAAGTGTGGTATGGTAATAGAATCTTAGGGCAGCTCGGACAACATTGCGTGAGTGGTGATTTTTTTCAGCTTGAACTTCTCCCTTAGGTGATTCTGTTCAAGCTTCACATGTTGATGCTTAGCTTGGGCTTGGTCAAGAGAAAATCCCAATGATGATACCTCCTTCCCAAGCTCTGACAGATGGGCTTCATTCAGCCCGAGTCTACTGGATGAGGCCATCGACTATTCTTTCTGTATTAATTAACCAATATCACTTGTATTTATAAACAATAATTGTAGCGTTAAGAGTTTAGTTTCAAACAATATTATTGAACAACGGTCATATTATAGTTTAAACCCAATGGTATCACTTCATTAATTAAATGATATAGTTTTATAGATTATAAAATGAAATAACACGCAATTTTAGGAATCAAATATTATTCAAAAGTTTGGGTCGTTATAATTTTGTAGGAAAATTGATTAAAGAGATCCTGTAAAAGCTTATAGTGCTTGGACAGTGGGTGTTCAAGACACATGACAAGAGACTGGTCATACTTCAAGAAATTTATATAAATTGATGGTGTACATGTCACATTTTGTGACAATGCCAAAGGAAAATCATTGGCCTTGGCCAAATCGGTAAGTCTAACTGAGTTTTAATTTCCAAAGTACTTTTTATTGATGGATTGAAATATAATATGCCTAATATTTCACAACTATGTGATAATGGATTTCATGTAAAATTTGATAATAATGTTGGCAATGTTTTTAATTCTAAAAATGAATTAGAGTTTTCTGTATTGAGAAATGAAAATGTATACTCTGTTAACTTATAGTCTTTAGTTTCTCAAAATGCTTCAAGTTTAAGTGTATTTCACAAATATTCTTGTCTTTAGCATAAGATACTAGGACACTATAATATTCACTCCCTTAGAAAGATAACTAGAAAAATCTTAGTCAAATATCTACCCAAACTTGAGTTTCCGATTGATAAAGTGTGTAATCCTTGTTAAAATGGAAAGTGACACAAAATTTCCATCAAACCATAAAAAGAAGTGTCAACTTCTCAACCTCTCGAATTGGTCCACATATATATTTTTGTACTATCTAGAGTTTATAGTTTAAATGGGAAGCACTATGTTTATGTTCTTGTAGATAAATTTTCTAGATATACTTGGACTTTCTTTTTGGATCACAAACGTGTATCCTGCTCTCATTTTATCAAATATGATAAAATCATAGAAAATATTTGTGGGCTAAGGTTTAAATACTTAAGAATTGATCATGGACCTGAGTTTCAAAATTAAGAGATTGAATCCTTTTTCTCAAAAAATGGCTATAGTCATAATTTATCTTCCCCTATAACACCTCAACAAAATGGAGTTGTCGAAATAAAAAATAAAACCTTGCAAGAGATTTCAAGAACCAGGCTTAGTGAAAATGGCTTACCAATTTATTTTTGTGCTGATGTAGTAAATATAATATACTATATTATTAATAGAGTGTTGATTAGACCAATTCTTAAAAGGACTCCATATGAGTTATGGAACAATAGAAAACCCCATGTATGCTACTTCAAATTTTTTGGTTGCAAAGTCTATATCCTTAATACTAAAGAAAATCTTGAAAAGTTTGAATCCAAGAGTGATAAAAATAATTTTTCTAGGATATCTAATCTCTAGTAAATCATATATAGTGTTTAACAAAAGAACTAAATGTGTGGAAGAAAAAATCTTTGTCAAGTTTGATGAGACAAATCCACATGATACTAAGACCACTCTAGAGAACCTAGAGGATGATGTGTCAAATCTGTACATCAATTCAAATTCCTCTAACCATCCTTTAAAGGAATCTATGAAAACTTACAGTTCTAGAAATTCTTCATATTCAAGTCATAATGAACCGGAACCTGTTGAAGAACATGAAATCACTAGTCCTTTTTCTAGAGTTGTTAGAACCTTTATAAATTTTCCTTTAGATACTATTGTTAGATATTTAAATAAAGGAACTCAAACTAGAGATTCTATTAGAAATTAGGTTGAACATCATGTTTTCTTTTCAAATCTTGAACCTAAAAACATTAATGATTCTATAAATGATGAGTTTTTGGTGATGGATATGAAAGAAGAACGTAATTAGGTTTAAAGGAAAAAAGATTGGATACTTGTTGATAGACCCAAAGACACACTTATCATAGGAATTTAGTGGGTGTTTAGAAATAAGGTAGATGAAGCTGGTAACATAGTTAGAAACAAGGCCAGATTGGTTGCACAAGGCTATAGTCAATAAGGGGGAATTGAATATGAAGAGACCATGGCATGAGTATCAATACATCAAGCCATCAAAATCCTTCTTGCTTATACTGCACATCAAAATTTCAAACTATATCAAATGGATGTTAAGAGTGAATTTCTAAATTGGTATATAGTTGAGGATTTCTTTGTTGAGCAACCCCTTGGTTTTAAAAATCCTCAATTTCCAAATCATGTTTCTAAATTATTTAAAGATTTATATGTTTTAAAAAAATCTCCAAGAGCTTTGTATGATAGATTAAGTAATTTTATTATTTCCAATGGTTTTACAAAAGGTATAGTTGATCCTACCCTTTTTATAAAACTAATTTACAATTATGTTTTAGTAGTTCAAATTTATGTAGATGATATCGTCTTTGGATTTTCAGAAATTATTTATGTTTTGAATTTTTTTAAATGAGCCAAAATGAATTTGAAATGAGTTTAATGGGTGAACTAAAATTATTTCTTGGATTTGATATCTTTTAAAATAATTATGGTATTATTTTAAATTTAAGAAAATATATTAGAGATCTTCTAAAACATTTTGTCTTGGATAGAACTAAAAGTAGTGACACTCCAATGAGTACTACTTGTAAGTTGGATCTTAATAAATATGGAAAATCTATTGATCAAACCACTTAAGGAGGAATGATTGGAAGGTTACTATACTTAACTGCTAGCTGACCTGACATTATGTTTAGTGTATGTATGTGTTCTCGTTTTCAAGAAAACCCTAATGAATCTCATTTAAATGTTGTTAAATGGATTTTAAAATACCTCAAGCGGACACCCAATCTAGAACTGTTCTATCTTAGAGGACAATCATTTGAGTTAGTTAGCTATTCTGATGCTGATTTAGGTGGTTTCAAGTTAGATAGAAAGAGAACCTTTGGAACATGTCACTTTTTAGGAAAGTCACCAGTATCATGGTGTAGTAAGAAACAAAACTCTGTTGCATTATCTACTGCCGATACTAAGTACATAGCTTCTGGAAGTTGTTGTGCACAAATTTTGTAGATGAAACACACATTACTAAATTATAGATATCAATTCAGGAATGTACCTATAAATAGTGACAACAAAAGTGCTATTAACATCTCAAAAAATTCTATTTCACACTCTATGAAAAAAATATATTGATGTAAGACATCACTTTTTCAGAAACCAATATCAAAAAAGTGATATCACATTGGAATTCATTGGAACTGAATATCAGCTCGCTCATATATTCACCAAACCATTAAATTATGATAGAATAAATTATATCATACATGAATTAGTAATGATAAATATTAAGTAGTAAGTGTACTATTTCAAAACTTATTGTTTCATAGTTTACAGTTTCACAATTCACATAGTAAAAATGACACTGTGAAAACTTGTTACAGTCACACCGTGAAATTCTTTTTTGGGATCACTATAAAGACACTTTTTCAATTTATTTACATATTATAACCTTTATCACTATATATAATTATTTTATTCTTTTTCTTTCTTGTGATTTTGAATTTGCGACACTCGATATCCCTAATTGATAAAAATGAAAGAAGTTTCACTCTTTTCTTCACCCGAGCTCTCTTCTCTCAAACTGTAAGCCCTCGTTCAACCCTTCAACTCTCTCTCTCTCTCTCTATCTCTCTCTCTCTAAAAACTTCTTCAAATTCTTAGGATTAAGCTCCCATATTCTTCAACTCCTAATAATTGTAGATCTCATAAGAAAATAAAAAGAGCACCAAAGATATCGCCCGAAGGTCGTCTAAATTAGAACCTTGTTGACAGAATAGTGGTACCAAAAAAGGAAATCTTCCCTAAGTGGTTGTTGTCAAGTTAGTCTCTAGTGTTGAAGTACTTAAATAGTAGGGATGGATGGATTGGTTCACAAATGAGACAAAACTGATTTACCCAAATCTAGTTTCTTAATTTTATCATTTCGTTCAATTCTCATTTGATACAGAAGATGGTTTTGTTTTGAGAATATATACCAATGGCCAAAGATATACCTTTTCTTCAAGTTTATGGGATGCTTGGATATGGATACCTTATGGGGGGATTTTTTAGGACTGCTAGAGAGGTCCTCCTCCTCCAAGTGAGATCTTTATTTTAGAAGAATCCTTGGAAAGATTTACTGGAAATAAAACAAAGTGAAGATCTATTGTTGCTGAGCTACATTGTGAAAACAAATTATTATTTAAGTTTTTCATAATCTGACTAGTCCAAGAAAATGATATTTTTCTACACCCAAGTATCTAGATTTATTTTTGATATATATTATGAAGAATGGACATAATATTAACATATTCAATTATGTTATACATCATATGTGTGAGTTGAAAAAGAAAACCTCAAATTAAACCTCCTTGTTCTACTCAAGGTTAATATCTTCTATGATTGTTGATAGAGGGTTGGTTGGACAGGATGAAGAAGTCAGTAAGGACTATGAATTCTATATCTCAAAGGTTACAGTCAAAAAGATGAAAATCAGTTGGAATTTATGGAGAAAAGAATAGGTGGAGGATAATGACAGGGTTTATGAAAATTTCAACCTGGTTGAGCATTCTTCAAGACCTAATAACATTTCTGATCCTAGTATAGAACTAGATAAAATTGTTAACTATCCTATTGAGGAGGTATAAGAAGATGTCGTTTCACCTACAAGGGAAATTGTCCAAGATAAGGAAGACAGTGGACCTGTTACTCAAGTCACAACTAAGAAGGAAGTATATATTCCTAAAATAACTATTGATTTGGTAAAAGAATATGCTTTTAGAGAAGAGTCTATTGTTAATGTAAAGGAAAATTATGTTCTGGAAGAGCATCTAGAATAAGATATTTCTCTTGAGAAATAATATTCCTTTTAGGAAAACTTAGAGGAACAAGTTGTTCCTAATATTTCCCATCTGCTGAGTAATGAATGGGGAAAGCAATTTAGTTGGCTAGAAAAGACATGTTTGAAGCTATTGGGGATGAAATTTTGGAAATATATCAAATATATAAATCTCTTATTCCTGTGAGAGATGCACTTGTTGAGGGGGAGCAGTACCCTAATCTAGAAAGTGTTGAAATTCCTAATCCAGTTGATCAAATCACTATGAATACGTGGTATAAATACCCAAGCTTCTTTGATGTGAATGATTCCCAAGAAGCCTTAGTTAAAGGTATTGATATGTATACTATGTTTCAATTGAAACTAGTCTCTTCTCATGGAGTTATCTCTATAATGGAACCAGATCTTGTCTCATCTCCTGTTCCAAAACCATCACCAAAACCTTCTTCTTTTATGAATCATAATGATTTGAATTCCTTTGGAGATACATTATTGTCTAGTGTTGAAGATCCCATGAACACTCAACCTTATCCTATAACAAACCTTAGTGAAAGAGATGCATTCCTATTGTTAGAAAAGATCATAAGGAAGATTTATCTAAAAATGCTTCATGAAATTCAAGAGGTCTCAATTGAGAACAAACAACTGAGTGATGAAGTGATGTCTCTCAGAGCTATGGATGAAGATATTCAGAGAGTGTTGAAATCAAGACCAGATCCTGTTACTTTTCCTATTGAGGATATTAGTGGTCAGTTTCCACAGGATGTTGTCTCTCTAATTCAACCTAACCTAAATTCCTTAGAAGATAAGGTGGGTGAATTAAATAAGAAAGTCGGTCAAGAAATGTGTGAGCTTGTTATTGGTCTCAACAAATTGACTGATGGGTATAAGGGATGTCTTCAAAATTTTCTAAATCAACTAAAGTCCATTACATTAGATGTTATAGCTTCTAGTACCTATGGACAGTCATCTCAGCCCTCCTTTAATAGTGATATACTTAGTACGGTTGTTAAATAAGAACTTCAATTAGTGATAAGTGGATTTGACTAAGTGTCTCTATCTGTGTTTTTCAAGAATAGTGACAGAGTTCTTGATTTGGTAAGAATTCATTCCAAGATTTCAAATGATGCTCTGGAAGAAATTACTACGAAGATGGATTTCAACCTCAATAGAATTTTCTCTCAGCATGATATGACAAACCATTTCACGTACCTTGTAGAGAATATGAAAATCCCTCCAGTCACCAAATATTTCAAAAATCAAGTTCAAAAGCTAAAAGATTTCACTCCTTTGTTGGAAAAGTTCATATAGAGAAAAGATGAATTTGTGAAAGAAATGTAGTATGGTATTGAGATTATTAATGACTTCAAACAGTTATTAAGGCCTTGTCTTCATGTGCAGAGCACTACTATTGTGGATCCTGTAGCTTCACACATATGTCCTGGTTTACCTCCTTCCTCATTCAATGCCTTTTCTTATACCTCTATGTTTGTATCTAAGGCTCTAAGTCAGTTTAGACTTGTTATCCTTGACCAACAATTACCTTGGTCTTCCACCAAACCTACCTTGGCCCCTTCATTTTTTGAAGAACTCCCTCTTCGTTCTCGGATGGTTGGTTCACTCCCTTCTTCTACTTCTACCTCTGCTCTTGTGGATTCTATTGATGCTACTGCCAAGGGAAAAGAGAAGACAACCACTACTGAAGAACAGTGAACACACTCTCATGATAGGAATATTTTGTATTTTTTGTTTCCTACTTCTTATAATGTCACATCTTTATCCATCTAATGCACTGTGAAATATTATTTTATATTCTTTTATTTCCCTTTTTACTCTTTTTGATAATCAAAAAATGAGGGGAGACGGATACACTAAGAACATATATCTCACTCATATGAATTGTGATCATAAAAAAGGGGGAGATTGTTAGACTCCTCCTATTTTAATCATGTTTCAATGATCACAAATCCTATACATCCTGCAAATCTTGTTAATCCTGTTTAATTTGTTTCCAGTCATGTGTAAAGATGGTTGGTTTCTTTATGATTTAAATAAAATTTATCATGATCATAATTCATATAAATCATGACTGATTTTTGTAAACTATATTTAATTTGTTTTATAATGAATTTATTTTATGAATGATTAAGTCTAATTCATTTTGTGAATATTACTAGTTATGTCTATATAAATATATTTGGCTAAGTCTAAGAAACCAAGAGTCTTCCACCAATTCTGGTGTTCTGGAAAAGTACCCAAATACCGTGACCCAGACACTTTGACCAAACACTGTGACCCAAACACCATGACCAGTACACCATGACCTAGACACTGTGACCCGGACACCATGATCAGACACCGTGACAAGACACCGAGACACAGGCACAGTGACTAGACACCGTAACCAGTTTCAAATATGTTGAAGTATGTGACATTGGTTCCTTGCTAAGACACTGTTTGATGTTTAGAAAAGGACCAGACACCATGATCCTAACACTGCATCTATTCTACCAGTTTCTAATCTCTAAACAATGATTCGATTATAACTATCTCACAACTCAAAGGAAAATAAGAAGAAATCGTTTCGTGGGGATTCCATTCCATGTGACATCGTTTCCAAATAGACTATGACACCATTCTTTAATCTATTTTTTCATTTTCAATTTTACTTCTAATAGCCATATTTGAGTCTTTTAAATGCACTTACATAATTAATATTTCTTTGTATACATGTCACCTGATAGAATGAGGTACGAGGTGCATAATATATACATCCTGTCGACTCCAACACATGCACTCCAAGAATAAAAACAAAATCGTGGCCCGGAAACAAAAGGGTGGTAGAGAAGTAGAGGTGCAAGAATTATTGAGAAAAGAACTGAAACATGCAACAAGATACATCTGAAGAACACACGAAGCATTCAAAAATCCAAAAGGTGGGATACCATAGACCAGATTCAAGAACATATTTGCAATACACACTCCACGAAGAACATGAGCCATATCTAATTGGAATCTAGTGCACTAGACTTGTGATACTTTGTTTCTCACAAAAAGACTCAATACTTGAATCTGATTAATCCTAGAAGTCTAGATCTATATAGAATAACATTCAAAGAACTTTAACCCTTATCTCATCATCTTTTCTTTTTTGTGTATTGTTTTTATCTTTCGATCAGTGTGTGTGTGTTTCTGTATTAAAACACACAATGTCCCTTGCACTAAGATGAATAATACAGGATATCCTTCCCCTCATATCTTTTTACACTTGTTTACTCCCACAGATTAGTGGGGAATAGGTCCCTGTGTGACCTGTTAGTTTATACGCATGAAGAACTTTGGAAGATGTCATGTGACCAGGAAATTCATGTGCACTTTTGTTTACTCGGATCCCGGGTGTGGATCAAGTTTATTAATTTAAACTTCTTGGTGTTAAGTGATCACCAAGTGGAGTGGATTATGTCTCAGCTTGATATTGAACCACTTGTTTTTTATATTTTATGTTGTTTAATTTATTTTTCATTATTTTACTGTATAATTCAGAAATCAATAGATTTACTTTGATAGTTAATCTTGGACAGAAGTTATAATTGTTTTAGCTTATTAGAATATATTTAAAAGTAATATCAATAACTGATATTGAGATTACGGAGAATTAATCAATCTTCTGGGAAGTTATTTGAATAGTCAAACTTTCATAACTACATTACAATGATTAACTAGGCTATATTTATTTTTATTGGGGAACCTTTTCAAAAAACCTTTGAAATAGAAATTATTATAGATACACAATTCACCCCCCCCCCCTCTTGAGTACTCTACTCTGACCAACATCTTAGAATCTGGGAACTCTAAAAATTCAGCGAGGCTTTACTTAATAAATTCACTTCGAATCTCCTTACCTTCAATGATGAATTGATGGTATTCCTCAAGGGAATATTCATTCATAAAATCTAGAATGGATATAACAACAATAATTATTAATTTTTATAGCCATCTATATAGTCCTTATATTATGAACTAATGAATCAAAGGAAATAATTGGTGTGAAGGGACTCTAAGATGAATTTCTAGACTCCTCACTAGAATGACAGGGAACATGTCAATATTTTACAACATTAATATAAAATGATCATTATTAATGTGGTCAAAAATTCTTCTAAAGTTCTCACAACGTCCTAGGTGGTGATAAATCCCTAGCAATAAAAATAATTGGAGTAGGAAACTCCTCTCTAGACATTATACACATTTTATTTCATCAGTTTTAGGGACTCCAACAACTCAAAATACAGTTAGGATACAAGAATGAATGGGTGGGTAAAGCCCTCATAAAGGCCCTTTATTCCTACATCCAAACCTTTCCTCCTTTGAATGATATGAAATATTATTCTTCCCTTTTCTGAATAATTATCATCTTATGAAATTCAAACTATTTTAGTTATTGCCTTATGTTTATAGGTTTATAATAATGCCCAACATCTCTTCATCATATGTCACTTCACTTTTTTGTTGTGGGATTATTTGTATGGGGTTTTTGCACAAAATTATGCATGTCAAAATTTATTATAGATTTGAATACTTCGATCACTAATTCCATGATCAACAAGAAGCTCCTCAAATACATATTTACATCATCAATGTCCACTATTTCTTTCACTTGTAGGTTGAGAAATGGAGTTATATTTGAAAATAATATACCCAACATATAGGATGGATTTCTTAGATTCATAGGTAAATATTTTCTTATTTTAAAATTAAATGGGTTTAATGCAAAATAATATCTTTGATATTACAAACACACAATTACATAGTTTTCCTAGTCTCTCAAAGAAACCTCTTTTAATGAAATCATTTGGTGGGATTATAACACTTCCAACTTGGATATAGGTGAATGTGGATTATGTGACATATGGTGCTCCAAGGAAATCAGGTATTAGAGGTTTGTTTCAAAACTAACTAGGATTAATCAATGGTTTATTTCTAATAATGAAATGAAAATGGAATTGTGTATGAAGTGAAATTATGGGTGCTGATTTATGCTATAAAAATATTCCACTAATTTTGGCTAGAACCCCCTTTGGGTGGAGTCTGAATCAACCCTTTTCATATATTCTTTGATGACCAAGTCCAGAAATGACCCTTGTAAACTTCTTCTATAGTAGATCCATTTTTTACATGATGTTAATTGTCTCTATCATTATGTGAAAAATTACTATAGAGATGCCAATTATGTGGTTGATTAGCTATTGAATAGATCTATTGTGAATGATTTCTCAATGTGTTCCCTTCTGATTCTAATAGATTGTTCAAGTATGCTGGTTTTTGATTCTCATGGTGATACCCATACCAGACAATGTAACCCACACTGGTAGCTCTTTCACTTTATACTTTTTTTAATAAATTTATAGGGTTAGGTTATCTAAAATCCTAATCCTCTCTGAAAATAGACATTATCATATATATTCCCATGTAAGGAGTTAAACATACATCAAAGGAGATTTTTAGAGTTAATCAATGACTATGATTTCTCAATACAGAACCATCCTGTGAATGAAAATAAGGTTGTTGATTCTATGAGTATAAAGGCTTGTGCAACCTTATCCAAAATAAAGATTGAAAGATAACCAATAATCATGGATATAAAATGGATAGACATGGAAATAATAAGGGAAGGGATGAAATACTACCCTTATAAAATGAGTGTTAACCTTAAATATATGTTCAGAACAATTATACATAGAAATTTGATGTGTATCTATAGAAGAAGGTGGAAAATATTTCTTAGTTCAACCTAGAAAATGATGGAATTATATTATTGAGAACCTAGATATGTGTCTCGTCTATACAGTAATTGAAGAAGGATTTTTTGTATGATGTAGAAATATCATCCTTCTATATTCACCTAAAAACATAAATATTTATAATGATGTCAAGGAATACTTTTGGTGGGATAACATTAGGAGGGATATTTCATAATATACATCTCGATACATGGTCTACTGAGAAAAAAAAGACAAATTTTAGAATATTAAGGGTTTGATTTAACTGTAACCCATAATCATATAGAAATGGAATAACATAGGCAAGGATTTCTTCATAAGTCCCCTTAAGACCTATAATTAAAAAAAATCTATTTGTGTTATGGTGGATCGATTTACAAAGTCAAAAAACATCATTACTATTCAGGAGGATTTTTCACTTGATGAGAATGTTATGATATACATAATAGAAGTGATAATGTGGATTAGAGTAATATATATAAAATCAATATATAAGGTTAAAATTAATGTTCTAGAGATGTATTTAAAAAAAATCGATACTGATCTAAACATTATCACTGTGTATCATCCTCAAACTGATGGTCCATCTGAATGGACCATACAAAAATTAAAAGGTATTCTAAGATCATAATCAAAGGATTGTAAATGAGTATAAGATTCACATCTTATTATAGTAAACATTACATATAACAATAGTTTCAACTCAAATATTCACATGGAACCATATGAGGCTCTGTATGGGAATATATGAAAAACTATGAAATGATGGGATGAAATTTGAGAGAAAAAGATTTTGGGACTATATATTTCTTATGAAATGATAGATAATGATCAAATAATACTATGGTATATTAAATATGTGAAAATTAGAGAGAATATATATGTTGATGTTCACCAATGGTATCTAAAATTTGAGGTTAGAGATAAAGTATTACATAGAATATCATTATGGTATAGGTCCATGAGATTAGGTATAAGAGAAATTTAATACCTAGATACATTGACCCCTTCAAATATTCACTATCACTTGGTAATAGTATCTTATCACCCAACGCTGCCACCAAAATTCCCTTAGGTGTATGATATGTTCTGTATATCACTTTTAATGAAGTATATAATACTTTCATAAAAATTAATGATGTCATAGGTTGTATAACAAGAACATGATATTTTTTATGATAAATAACAATTGTAGATCTTATATTGTTGTGATAAATTAATAAAAAACAAGACGAGCCCTCTAGTCAAAGTTATATGTAGAAATCATAAGTATGAGAAGCAATGTCAAAACCTAATGATATAATGAGATAAAATTACCCCCATTTTTTCATTTGAGTAAAGAAATTTAATGGGATAATTTTTTGAAGGGGTAAATATAAAACCTCATAATTTTAGTAAGAAATTTCTTTTAATTGTATATCATGGTTTACACGTAACACAAAAATAAAATTAATGATGTATTATTCCATTGAGAAAGAATATTATAAAATATAATACCTTAAAAGATAGCTAAAAGAAACATAATTAGGAAATTTAAATAATAAAAAAAACAAAATTAAATAAAAACACTATATCATTAAAATATTCAATATCATGATCTCCTAGTAAAATCACAACACCAATGAGGAAAATATAAAGAATAAAAAAATTTAGAAATGTGATTAAATTTTTAGCCTTTTTGGTACCGAGAAATAATTTTTATAGAATGGTAAATGGGTGGGGAAGTATAAATGGAAGGGGAATATAAGTTTTGTTCATATATTTGGTATTCATGTAAATTTTAATGGGAAATTATAGAATAAAAAAATTAAAAAATAAAATGGTAAATATTTCCCCATCATTGATCCCCCAATAACCATCAAATATCCCCCATAATCACCCCTTCCTTAGACTCACACTTGGAAAATTGGAAATCCTTGCATGAAGATCAGTGATAATTGGATCATGTCATAAGCATTTCATGGGTGAAATATCAGGACTAGGCAACTTAGTGGAACATAATTCGTCTGCGGTATTAGTTTTTTTAGATCACTATAAAGGTGTGGTCAGCTTAGGCAGGGTGGAGGGGAGGTGACTAGTGGTAGTCCTTGTTTGGGTACAGGGATATGATTCCATAAAGAAGTTTCATGAGGTAGAAGATGGGGTTAGAGCACAATAATAGTAATATAGGTACGGAAGGGAAATGAAATTTGGTGTTTTAGTGGTCTTCATTATCGGTCGTGGCAGTGGTTGAGCGTCACAGTGGTTTGGATTTTCAAGTCGAAGTTTGATATATGGTGTTGTCATGTTATTCATCGGGATTTGAAAAGTATTCTAGAGTTTTAGGGTAGTCAACATTGTTGGGTATTTAATGTTTCCATCAGGCATCAAAAGGTTACTGGAGTGGTCAGGAAAGAGAAAGAAGATGATTACAGGTTTATATTTTGTTTACTTTTATAGGGATATTTTGGTCTAGGATCATTAAATCACTTTCCCTCAACTATGTTTCCACACACTATTGGGAGGAACTAGTATTATATTGTTTGAATGAATCTATAATTCCATTACGATATACCAAATATCTAGTTGTCCTGATTACCTTTATCATTCCATTTCCCTAAAACTGATTACAGTATACCAAACAAGGGTATTGTGAAATGAAATGAGGTAAATAGATAAATTCTTTTAGGGAAGTACATAATTCAATATATAAGAGGGGATAAGGGAAATGTAGCTATTATATGTTCCTTGGGAGTATATGGACATTGGTAAAATATGTTCATTAGAATATATATTCATTGGATATAACTGTGATTAATACGGTAAGTTATATAGTTGGTGGAAATAATATTTAAAACTTTATTAAAATAATATTGAAATGTAACCATTTTAATATAGTTTTTGACATCATGGGTACAAATAGTAGTAATCACATTGTGAAATTTTTCTAGAAATAGAGATGTTATGGGATTAAGTAGTATAATCCTTCCCTTATGTGTCTCATTTGTCTAATATTGGAAAAGATATTGAATCACTAATTTTCCCCTTGATCAAACCTACGTTTAACTTCAACCAATATTTCTAGTGCGAAATTATATTTTATAAAATTTCAGGTTCATTGAAATCACTATGAGATCCACACTAGATGAATCACCTTATGTGACTACAAAAAAATTTTATTTCACTCTTAGAGATTATACAGAGGTAATAAGTGGTGTTTTATTATAATTCATATGATATCAACCTGAAATTATTTATGTAATAAATAATATTTCAAAAATATATTTTTTATTAGTATAATTATATATATTTTTACATCTTTCATTTATTAAATTTAATACATTAATGGGATGATTATAACTATATATATATAATTAAATAAAATAATGATTTTATGATAAATGTATTGATAAAAATAAATAAATGATTAAAAGATAAAAATTTTAATTTTAATTAAATGGGAATGGAATCATGTGATGTTAAAAAATATTCTTCAAAGAATAGATTTTCTTTTTCTTGTTTATTTTATTAAATAAAATTGATCGCTATTAAAGAATAAGTTTTATTAAATGTGTCATTTATATAGAAATAAATAAATTATCATTAATCTAATTATTATTACATGTTATGAAAAGAGAATAAATTCACATAATGTTTAAAATTTATTTTTCTAGAAAAAAAATTTTTTTCTGCGTTATACATTTTTATTTAAACATTATTACTTATCACATTAAGAAAATAAATTTAATAAATTTGATTACATATTTGTAAAATCATATCCAAATTAATTGATGTGATAAATTTTTTTTTTTTTAAAAAAATATGTTACTAAGTTAAATGTTAGTTTCCATGGTTTATGGTATAGTAAGGTAAAAGGGTTAGAATATGTATTAAAGTTGTAAAATATATGTAAAATTTGTCTATAAATTTTTTTTATGAGAGAATTCATGACCGATCATTATAAATTTTCTATTACTAATCCACTTTCCATTAAAATTTTATTTCCTTTTACATTAAGAAACAAATATTTGTGTAAATATTACTCAAACTCTACTATAAAATGACCCCTCCTCTACCACATCAAACCACACCATTACCACAATTCCCTCTCTATTATATCTGCTACCATCAGTCATACATCTATGCTCAACCCATCAGTCATAACCTTAGTAATCATATACTTATAGAATAATTCCAACATCTATTATAAACCCATAAGCATCACATCTATCTATTTACATCAACTACATCTGAACACCTCTATAACTAAAATGGTAATTAGATAAAATAACCATGTCATAGTCATATCACCTAGAAAAAAAAGAAATAAATTAAAACAATTGAACATAATAAATAATAACTATACTAGAATCCTTGATAAAATTTAACCATATCTTAAAAACTATAAGCTTTCATTTTTAAAATAAGAGGAGTTTCATTGATCAAAATGGTCAACCCTTTTAATATTACTACCATAATTCACTGATAATAAAAAACCATAACATTTAATAAAAGGGACATGAAACAGAATAAGAACATAATATTTTCCAATTTTTTCACATAATATTAGTTTTTATTTTAATCAAACATATGACATCTCAGAATAAAATAAATAATATATCTACCAACATATCAAAGAACAAATTATGATATAAAAATTATCCATCTAATTAAGCATTAAACATCACCTATAACACTTTGAAAACATAAAATTGCCTATTTAAGATATGATTCAACTTTTGGAACTCAAATGAAAGGTTTATAAAAATATAAGTGGTTTATAAACCATCATGTGGTGTTCTCAAAATGACTTAATATGAATTTTTTAAAGACTCTAATATTAAGTTCATTCATTAATTTTAAAAATTATTCTACCTTGGTTTTCCTATTATTTCATGGAGTGGTTTTGATCGTATGATGTATATTTTTAATAATTATGATATCTTTAAAAACTACATATTGAGTCATTTAAAACATACCACATGTTAGTTTGATGCATTATAAATCATACACGATAGAAATAATTCAAATGGAGTTATCACATAATATAATGTTGTTCGAGGTTTTTTTATGGTTATGATCATTACAAACAAATTTTGATGTTTTAAAACACAAAAAATGAATTTAATACCATACCCAGAAAATCTCAAATTGGATTGAGGTTTCATTGATTCATAAATTTTAAAAATAAATATTCAGTTAATTTCATATGATTTCATTCCAATATAAGGTCATTTTATTCTTTTTTATAATAGAAGGAATTTTTTAAAGGATTTGAAATCTTTTAAAACTACACATTGATGTATTTTTAAGCACACCATATATAAGATTGGTTTTATATGGTCTAATGTAGATAAAACATAAATAAAAAATAGCTTAAATATTATTTCATACTGACACGAGGTCATTCTCTATGTTTTCTACTAGCATAAGAATGTTTTAGAGTTTTAAAACATGAAAAATGTGTTTATGAACATTCTAAAAAACTTCAAATTAAATTGATGGGGAATAAATTCCTAAATTGAAAAAAATCAATATAAGTTCATTATACTATAATTTTATATCACTCTAAGGTAATTTTCAAAGTTTTCACCCCCTAAAACACATTTTTAAATACTTTTATAATATTAAAAACAACCTATTCAGACATTTTGAGGACCCCAGAAAACATATTGATCTTCCATCATCTTTTGAATGTCAAAAATGATTCAGATATAGTTTTCTAATGATTTCATGCCAATATTAGGGTTTTCTATGTTTTTTTTTTCATTTTAAGCATGTTTTTGAGTTTAAAACAACAAAAAAATAGTTTTACGTGTATCCTAAGAAAATTAATAGTTTGACTAATGTGGATTTATTTATTACATTTAAAAAATTATTCTAAGATGGTTTTTCTGCTATTTAATAGTAATATAATATTTTATCTCATTGTTTACCCCCCTAAAATAATTCTTTAAATACTTTTATATCTTTATAAACAACTTATTGATTCATTTAGAAATTTATTTTTTATTTGATTCTCTTCCTAGGGTACACAAAGCCTTAATTTATAGGAATTCTCTTAGGATTCATTAATTTTATCCCCCCATTTTAGCAACCTGACCCTAGATATCCCAGAGTAGGTGTCTACTACTAATTACATTGGAATGATTACAAAGAATCAAATCTCAAAGGAATGATAGGTTAGTTGTTATGGTAAACCAGATACTTACATGAGAAAAGAATATACTAATTACAACATAATTTTTTTTATTTTTTCTAAATAAATAACTTCATGGATAAAAATAATCCATCTATTAAATCTATAAATATCATTCATACTACTCTTTATAGATTCTTGGGGAAAGAAACATAATAAGGGTGAGCTTAAATGCTCAGTAAGGGTAAGTAAAGTAGAATAAATAATGAATCATTGAGATTAAATTAACATGTAAAATTAAATAACTAATAACACATTCCATTAAAATAACTTGATGAGGTAATATCAATATAGTAAGGTAAAATACTGTAACTCATTCCAACTAAATCAATAAACAAATAATGAAATGTATCCATAGATATGTTGACGCAAAATCTCATTGATAAATAATAACTAAATGATAACAAAATGTATCCATAGATATGTATATGAAAAATCTCATGGATGAATAATAACTGAATCTAAATGAGGTAAATGATTAATTATTATATTATATTTTTTCTAGGTAAATGGTACCTTTACCGTCAAGACCTTTCACAAGACGGTTTCAAAATTATAGGTAAAAACCAATCTAAGGCATCAAGAAAAATGACCCATCCCATGAGACTACAAATTCATTGAGGGGATATCTATAACTTGGCCCCACCTTTGTCATACCAATCCAAAACATTCTTCATATATCGAATAATATATTTAACAATATTCCTTGTCAAATATTCGTATGGAGTAACACATGCATATTTATCAATATTTACTCAAATAATAATGTAATTGTTAAAGTATAAACCATATGTAAAATTTTATACGTTTTTGGAAATATTAATATCCATGATAAATTAAATAGATAATTATGGGAAATTCAATGTTTAATGGTCATATGATATTTAATATTTGAAGGGGAAAAATTAAGAAAGTGAATATGAATACTATACTTGGAAAAATTAGTCATAAACCATACTTAGGATGATTAAGGATGGTATTAATACAACATACTCAAAGTTGAGTAAAATAAAGTGTTGTTGTCACTGATGAATGGAAATATTATAAAAAGATATTTTAAAATATTCTTGATGAAAAGACACTTTTGTTTTGAAAATACTTTATGAAAATACTTTTCTTTCAAAATAAATTTTAAAAACACTGTCATTAATAATTAACCTTTCAAAAATTTAAAGTAATATTCAAAGGAATAATAGTGGGTAAATCCATACATATCGTATGAGGTTAAAATAACATTCCTTTTATATGGTAAAAAGGTATGAAAAATTCCTTTTTCAGAAAGTAACAAGAAGATCCATTTGAAAGAATTGATAAAAGAAAAAAAGGGGTAATATATTATTTACAAAATCATTTTAAAACATTTTAATAAATCATGATTTTTAGAATAAAATAGATTCTCATACTAAAAGGTAAATGAAGTTGGGTTTTCCTAAAAAGATTTTTAAAAAACATTGAGTACAAAAGAGTGGAAAAATTGAGCTAATAATTGAAATTTTTCATAAATAACTAGAGGGGATAAAATGAAATTTTTTAATAAAAAATGCTCATATAATTTCTTCTAATGGAAATAACATTGAAATATCATTAAATTTATAATTGAGGAAAATAATCTTTAAACATTCTAATGTATCTCATACCACTTTGAAATATTTTAAATCATATAAATAATGAAGGGGTAATATTAAATGTAAGTATAAGATACCCTAAAGATAAAATTATTAATGATATAATATAACAAAAGGATATTTAGATAAACCACACAAAATATTTAAGCATTGTACATGACATATATCTCATAGATGTAGAAAGGTGAGATGAGAATACCTTACCTTGTGTTGTATTTTAGGTGAACATCCTTTAAATACCTATATAATAAACTTATTTTAATTTTATATTTTATTAATAAAAATTTTCATGTTTATAATAATTTTTGTTTCACTTATTACCATTTTATGTACAACTACTTAAACAATTATGTTTACATCGGATGTTTTGACAAAATTTAGAATATGTGTCAAAAACAACTTTGGTAGGTCATCTATGGTCAAAGGGGTCATTATATAACATATCCAGTATAATAATCATGAAATAAATAAAATATATAGATATATAAATTATAATTTTAAAATCGATCATTAAATATGGTTTTGAATAATGAACCAATGTTATAATCATGGAGATGGTAGGTCATACATACTCATGAGTAACGTTCTCATTTTTCGATGATCATTATGGAATTATGGTAAATAGATTTATATCTTCCCAGAATTATAATAATATCTTTAATACCATATTATATAGTCACATATACTTATATATAATATTCTCAATATGTAAATGGAATCATATTGTGTTGAGGAGGTGGTAGTCCACACGTCCACGACCAACATTATTACTTTTCAGTGCGTGGAAGGATAATAAAGAAAATGATATATATATATATATATTTATATATATATATATAAATAATGATAATTATTTCATGAATATAATATATATTTTGTGTATGTATTTTATGTTAAATTACAATCATCCTTTATACATTCCATGGATCATGTGAATGAATCACATTTCTTTGAGGGGGCGTTTGTCCACACTTCCTCAAAGGATGTTATCATATTAACGCAAAATGGAAAGTATAGGGGTATGTGTTGTAAAATATTTAAATTATAATAAATTTATAATAAATATAATATATTATATAAATATAAATAGATTTTATATCATAATTTCCAACCATTAAGGTTGTAAATGGAAAAATGAACAATCATCCATTCGTGAGGTAGTAGTTCATCGTACATAGAAACAGTATGTTCGTTACCCATTATATGGAGGTGTGTGTAACTGTGGGTAGAAATATTAACAAAAAAGTTGTATATTTATAATATTTTTTTGTTATTTAACCATAAAATAATAATATTATAAGGGTTGAATAATTGAAATGAAACTAAAAATATTGAGAGAAGACATTACCCTTAATCGGGTAACTTCTTTTGGTTTGATCTAAAATCTTCATTAGATTTCTTTCTACCGAAGGGGATGAATCTAGAATGAGGGTAATAATTTTTAAGACTATTTTAGCTGACTTTTGATGATTTAATGGGTCTTGATAGGTGTGAGTAAGTGGGAGAGTTGGTTTCCTTTTATTGAGAAGGAAAATGACTCACTTGGAATTTTTGGAAACAAGTTAGTTGTACACATGTTATTACCTAAATATATTCATCAAAAACCAACCAAACTCAATAATGGATGGTTAATAGACTAATTATGATTATAAAATGGGTTTTGTATAAGTTTTTAGGTCATTTGGGTCTTTAAATATAATTATTATTCCATTTCAAGCCTAATTACACCGTAATAACTATAATTAATTTTAATCACTTTCACTAATCATTTTGGTCAAAAAATAATTTTATATTATTAGAATAAATATATAATCCTGATTAAAATCTATTATGTCCATTTTTTTGAAATTTAACTCATAAAAGTGGAAAATTTTGGATTAATACTAATCTTACAGACTACCAATTTAATTGGTTTTAATAGAAAAATGTTCAAAACATTATTGAGTTTTTACATTTAGTTTCAATGTGAAATTGATTATAGTAAACTAAATTTTATTAATATATGTTTTAATGATATAATTTTACTTTATAAATAAATAAAAATATAATTTTACATTAACAATTATTTAAACGAAAAGGCTATTTTCAACTAAAATATAGTATTTTTTATTATTCATCAAAAAATGAAGTTTGTCATAAAAATACCAAAAAATCACCCTAGGATAATTTTGACATTACTAATTCAATAATTAAGTTTATTTTATAAAATTAAATTTATAATAGGTTCAAAATTAATATTTAAAATAGGTTTTCTATTAAAAGGTGATAAAATTTCCCTTAAAAAATATAGGGTTTTAATGTGAAATAGGGTTTTTTATTATCTTATGCATATCAAACCTAATGTATAAATATAAAAAATATTGTATTTAATATATAAATTATACATTTCATTAAAAACATTCACTAATTTTAATTAATTGTGTTTGTTAAGGCAAAACTACTTTAGAAGAATGAAAATAATAATATTTATTTTTATATCCAATTAGTTCTTATTTTAATTTATCATTAACTAGAAACACATTAATTAATTTTATATTTATATAAAATATAAATTTTTATAGGTTAGTTAATACTATTCATAACCAGTAACATAACAGCTATATTATATCATATTATAATAATATTTTAATAATATATTCATATTTGGTGAAACTCGGTCTTGCGCGTAATGCAAGATATTGAGGAAGGTCGCTCTTATGTGTAATATAATCTATCAAGGAAGGTAACTCTTTAGTGTAATAGAATCTATCGAGGGAGGTCTCCCTTTCATGTAACATTAGCTTACTCAGTGTTTCGTTCATCATAAGCTACATCAAGTGTTTTATTTATTTAAAATGGTAAATATATAGTAGAATCTTGGCATATTATATTCCCCTATACATTTGGTGTTTCATGTATTACATGATATTAAATGTAAAGTTGTACTTTATAATTTCAGGGATTTATACCCTTGATGTAGTTCTTTTTTTCTCCCTATTTGGAGCTCTCTTTAATAATAAATAAGATTCAAAGTGTCAGTTAGTGGGTCATTTCAACCACACTGCATGTCAGATTTATATATCATCTGCTCATATGCGTCATAAATAATTCAATAAAATTATACCCACAATTTAACATAATTCTAATTTCATTTTCTTTTTTTGGTGATTACAATAAAAATTTTTAATTTTAAGCAACTAAAAATGAGTCAATTATTATCTCTAAAAACCAAAAACATTGATTGACATGGTTTCAATTACTGTATTCATAAATCTATTTTTGGATTTTCTCCTCTAATTTCACTCCAACCCTAGGTTGTTTGTTTCATTTTGACCATATAAGTTATGTTTTTAAAGACTTTTATATCTTTTAAACCTTCTTATTGAGTCATTATAATCACACCACAAGACATATTGATGTTTCTTCCACATACGCATCAAAAATAAATCAAATAAAATTTTCCAAGTATTTCACACCAATATGAGGTCATTCTATATTATTTCAACTATTAAATGCATGTTTTAGATTTTTAAAACACTAAAAATGCATTTACAGAAATCATAATAAAAAATCTTCTCTAATAAATATTGTGTAGTTACTAAATTTCAAAAATAAATAATTGGTTGTTTTCTTGTCATTTCATGACAATCCAATGTCATTTTCTATGTTCTGACCCCCCTAATTCATGTTTTTAAAGACTTTTATATCATTAAAAAAGCAACTATTAAAAACTTTTGTGCACACTACACATCATATTTATTTTCCATATTCTCATAAACATAAAAAATTATTTAATGAAATTTTTACCATGGTTTCATTCTAATGAATGTACTTTTATATGATTTCTACTATTACAAGAATTTATTAGAGTTTAAAAACAAATATATATATATATATGTTCATCTCAAGAAAACTGCCAATTATATTGATGTGGATTCAGTTCATAAATTTAAAAAATAATTCAATTTTATTTTTCCTTTAATTTCATAGTAATCAAAGATCATTTTCTTGGTTCTGACCCTCTGATACACATGATTAAAGAATTTGATATCTTTAAAAATTGGTAATTGAGTCATTCTGATCACACTACACATAAATTTAACTTTTCATCTACTCTTACACATCACAAATAATTAAATGATATTTATACCATGGTTTCATGTCATTAAATGGACATTTTATATAGTTTTGAACATTATATACATGTTTTAGAGTTTTAAAGCACTAAAATGTGTTTACTATCATACCTGAAAAACCAAAAGGTGGATTAACATGAAATATGTTCATACATTCAAAAAATAAATTTATAGTAATTATACTATTTTTTGACTCCCATAATAGACCACTTTCTTGTTTTTGACCCCATAAGTCATGTTTTTAAAGACCTTGATTTCTTTTAAAACTGCTTATTGAGTCATTTTGATCACACAACATGCCTGATTGATTTTTTCCACTCGTACACATAAAAAATAATTTAAATATATTTTCACTATGATTTAACACTAATATAAGGTTTTTTATATAGTTTTGATCATTTAACACATGTTTTAGAATTTTAAAAGACTAAAAATGTGTTTACAGGCATCCTGTGTATACCACTACAAGAATTGTTGTGGTTTCAATTCTTACATTTCAAAAATCAGAATATGGTCATTGTACTATAATTTTATGGCACTTTGGTGTTATTTTATTGATTTTAAATAACTTGATGTGAATTTTTAAATACTTTTATATCAGTAAAAAATCTATATTTATACATTTCAGATACACTGCATGCCATTTTAATGTTCCATCTATTCATGAGTTTCTGAAATTATTCAACAAAAATTTTACAGTTATTTAAAAATTACAAGCCCATCTAATTCAAAGAGAACACTCATATCAAATTACCCTAACTCCACCTCCACATAAAATTAGCTCCAACATGATAAAATTTTATCATAACAATAAATAAAATTCCTATTTCGACATATAAATGATTGAGTTTAGAATTTAACCCTATAAGATGTACTATCATACTATAAATATCTTTAAGGACTATTCTCATCACCCTTTCAAATATAAAAACTATGGAATTTTCAATTTTCAACTACCATTTAACTCATGTTTTCCTATAGGATTCATGTTATTTGTCTTTTTCTTTTGATCTTGAATTTTACCTTTGCACATTCAGATCAACTGTATAGCTTGAATCCCAACTATATGGTATTTTAGTTAAAACTAATAGTTACCCAACTAAGACAGTTGATGTAGAATGGAAGAAACCCATCTACCATACACACAGAGGATTATGAATCCCTAAAATGATTACACCCACGTTTTTCTTGGAAATTGGTGATGATTTTTTGGGTTTTAAATCCCATGATTCTTGAATTTTAACCAATTAATACAATAAACTAAGGGTTATCAAATTATCTAAAATTTAAAATATCATATAATTTATTTATTTTTCATTATTATTTTTTATTGTAATGAAATATCATTAAATGGTAATGAAAAGTACTTACTCTAATGTCTTTGGTAAGTTAATTCATGAATTTTTTATCAGTTTTTTAATGAATAGTATTCCATATATCTAGTCATCTAATTGGGTGGCCTAAATCATAACCCTTTAAATATATATATATATATATATATATATATATATATTTTAAAGATAAAAAAACTTTTATTTATAATAAAATAATTTAAATAATAATGAATCAAATGAAACCATGATTTCTCTTTTTCAAGAAAAACAATATGACCTAGATATATAAGGAAGGACTTGTTTCATATGATTCATTGTATTTTTTTGATTATTCAAGGAAAAAATAAAAAAATAAAAAAAATATTATTTTATAATCTTTATATTATTATGGTACTATAAAATATGAAAATTCCTCATGAGATAAATCCCTTTTAATATCAACAAAAAACATCCACATCTCACAAGACACTCCTTTTAGAACATTCACATTTATCTATAGAGTGCTTGGAGAAGTGTCATTAAAATCATTCCATAATCTCAACTTGAAGTATCTACATTTCATGCTCAAAATATAAACCACCATGAGTGTTTAATAGATTCAGGGACATATAACATAAAAAACATCTATAAAAACACTTTATAAGTATATTAGTAATTTTACTCATGCTTTTAAATTAGTCATCAATAAATGTTATATTATTATTACCATTAATTGGTAGAAAAAAAACTTATTCTTCCAAGATATGTGAATATTCCTCTAGTATTTATAATTAATGGGAAGTCTCATCATCTCAAAATTAAGCTTCCTAAGAATATATATATATATTTTCAAAGTATCACTAGTAGGAACCCTAAACCCATCAAGTGGAATGATAATTTTAAAGTCCTTCAAATCTTATACATATTCTATATTCATATTCTTATCTATTCTATTATTAACATTATTGGGTTCTCAAATTAATTATATGGTTAATAAAAAAAATATATTTTTTCTACAATGACATACATTCCAGTAATGGAAACTCACTAATATTCCTTGGATAGAAGAGTGACCAATTGATCCACTGCCAGAGGTGCATCAGATAGTGAGTTACTAATAGTATTTGGGGAAGTTATTGTCTCACTAAAAGTCCCTCATATTGTTTAATCATTTGAATCGACTAATGTTTATGGTTTATGTGGTGTTTTTTATGATAATTATAAAATAAGATCTGAATTTGTTTTCCCATCATTCCCACAATTCAAATTTATTATAATATGATCAATGTAGAAAAACTAAAAATTCAAAAATTTATAAAATTCAAAAAAAAAATGGAATAATTTATAAATATAAAAAACACTTATAGGTGTTTCATTTTAATAAAGTTTCACTAACAGTTTACACATCCAGTTATCATTGTACTCATTTTCCCCATTGTTATCAACCTCTATCATAAAGGGTATTTCATCATTTTAACCCTAACATATATGTTCTATTCTTTAAATATTTTTAGGGGGAAAATACTTAATGTTTTTTTGGTTTTTCAAGTTCGTTGTTAGAAAGTACCAATTGATCATCCTCTCACATATCATATAGGTATCTCACTTTTAAGTGTCTACAGAAACTCCATCCTTATTATACTTCATCATACACATAAATAAACCATTTTTTCTTGTGACACCAAGATAAATGGATCGTGATCTTCATTCAAATTAATATGTATACATAGAAAGAATTTTAAAGAAGTAAAATGTAATAAATATTTCATTATACACCTATAAATGTGTACCCACTTTCAATTGAATAAGACTACTTAAAATTTATCTTGATTGATTAATTTCAAAATATAAAATGGATTTCTATAATATCACACCTCTCTATGTTCTAATAAACCACTATTTGTATTTTTCAATCATTTTTCATGATTAATTGTATGAAACAAAAAACCATGATTATTATAGTCATCGAATATCATAGCCTTAATTAGAGGACCTCAATCCAAGGACTTCAAATCATTTTAAATTTCATATCCATTCTCAATATTAATTTTCTAGAAAACGATATATAAGGTATTACTTTTAACATAGACAAAATAACAATACATCAACAAAATGAATATTTGTATGTACTTACCAGACAACAAAACCATTTTAAAATCTCTTTATTAACAACTTTTGTTAAGTCAGTCTCATTTTGATATAAACCTATTTCATGTCCCATTATTTTAATTCTCAATTTTTAATCAGTCTAATATCTAATAAGACAATTAATATCACATATTTATGTTTTTGTAGTAACTCAAATTTAGTAAATGGAAAATATGATCCCCTGTGTCCAAAGCATCCTATAGTTGTAAATAACGATGACTATTTTTTAGAATGATAATTATTATAAATGTATTTAACATGACTAACATGATTTAATGTAGTATCAATCCTATTAAAATACCTAAAATAAAATATCTAACATCCTTTGTCTTTGTAACCTTTATAAATTGAGTCTTCTAGCTGATATTTATTCCACAAAAATGACTTTATATGTCTTAAGTACCTGATGAAAAACAATATTTGAAAAATATTAATTTTTTGTACATAAGGACTTGATAAAATTGAACTAATAAATGAAAATAATATTAATATTTATGTACCTCTCAATTGGATACATCCATCAATAGTGTACTGGTCCAAAAAATTAACTTCCTAAACCAAATGAATAGCCAAACGAATCATGACAGAGAGAAAAGAAGGGGAAATAACATATCTAATTTATAAAATGGAAAAAAATTATTTATTAATTTTTTCAAGCTTACATGGGTTTATATTTTTCAAAAAATACTCTGAAGAAGGTTTACAAATCAACTACAACTGAAGTTACTTTTTCATGTAACATATTATGCAATACAAAAAGTAGAAACCAATTCATCAAAATATTTGAGTCGTGGGTTGTATATCCTTGTAAGTTTTAATGATTCTTGTCAATACACCATAAATGTTGACTGGAAAATTCATATTTCACTTTTATATTCTTTAAATATTGAAGGAATATGTCTTTCTCATAATTTATCATTGAAAAAAAAATCAAAGGATACATTCCATTCTCAATTTCCCACAAACCATGATTTATATTCCATGGTTTTAAATCTTCATGATCATTAATGTGATCCTTTGATATACCTAGGTCATTGAGAAATGTAAAAATTACATTTCCATAGATTTTATACTCAATATGAATTATGTCAATATTATGACCTAGAAAATTAAACTCACACTAATGAATTTTGAAAAATATACTCATATTCTACCACTATTGTTTTTGAATTATTTTTATATTACACCTCAAATACATTTCCAATATTATTTCAACTTATTTAATTTTCAAATTTCTACACTGATGATCATTAATATTCCCATGATTCTTTAAAATTATAACACCTTTAGTGATTCTTTCAGTCCAATATCTTCATTGAATTCTTTATTTTTAAACCGAAATTTATGAAATTCATCAAGAAATTTTAGATGATACAGAAATCACAATTTTTTAATATAATTTAATCATTAAGGTTCAAAATCAAAACTATAAATCGAAAATGCCACACCGGTATGAGTGTTCCACCTGGATACATTTCCTAGTCATGGAAAGTTACTAATTTTTTACATTAAAATATCATTCATGTTAAATATTTTTCTTATTCATGTATCAAAAGTTTCAATTCCATTAAACCAAATTTATAATAGTTGTTTGATTTGATGATTAAAGTATACATAAATTTTCCTTTACAAACATTCTCTTTCCTATAATAATCATTGAAATAATGATACAAATTTCCTTTATACACATCTATGGTGGTAGGTTAATGGGTGACATATTACAGTGATACTTTGAAATAAACATTGAACCTAATTAAAATGTATTGGTAGTGGAATCAGGTTATCTCTTAGAGAGGAAAATGTTATTGGTGTGTTATTATTATTTTTATTCAGTTTTATTTATGGAGGTACTGGTTATATTTACTTAATTTTAATTAAATTAGTTTAATAATCTATATAAAAAAGTGGTACATCCTTGAATATCCACTTACCTTCCTATTAAAATCATAATTCTAATTGAATTACCTTATATTATCATTTATCAAATTAAAATTCACTGATCACCCTCACCTAGTTATTTCAGAATAATCTGAGGCCTTCTATAATTACTGCAACCTCTAACATCACCAAGCTCAATGATTGAAGATCTCCAGTCATCCATATGTTGAACCACTATTTATGATCCAATTATTGGATATAATCTAAGTGTACTAGGTGTTAAATCTAGTTATAGAGGTAAAATAAATTCAAAATCCATAGAATTAAGTAAATATTTTAATATCTAAACAATACAAAATAATCTAAAGAGATTAATAGAAAAGAAAAATCATTAATGCTCTGAATTCACTTAAAATGGGGTAAGAGGAATTTCCTAATCTCATTCACTAATGGTTTAGTGTTCCATAATCTAAGAATTAATAAAATATAAATAAAAGAATTTGGGACCAAAAGTATCCTAGATTGATCAAGTAATCATAGAATAACCTATTAGTAGTAGTGAATAAATATTTATTTACATAATGTTTTGTGGTCCTTCAGAAGCTTTGTAATCCATTTTATGTTAGTATCATGATATTTTCCTCAAATAATGATATTATTTCTAAATTATTCCTTAAATTACAATCCCCATTACCTATATTCATATTTATTTTATGTTCATAGCTTGAAGGTCAATATTTCTCAATTTGATAATTACTCGGATTTTTTTCTACACAATTCTCCTCCAATAATTGTGCTCCATACTCCCCCAAGGATCAATAAAAAAAATTTCTCATAGGATTCACTAAATTATAAAGCCTTGTTGAAGGAAGAACACAACACACATGCAATACATGGGGTCATTTGAACATTAAAGGTCTTATTTGAATAGATTTGGGCCTGATGTGAAATTTGTCCTTGAAATTAAATTTTGTTGAGACTCAATAATGGAAGGTCTGGAATGAATGGGGACTTGGTGAAATAAGCCAAGAATGTGGCTATATTGAAGTAGGGTAATTACTATAGTCTTCAATTTTCATCATCAAATTTAATCAAGGGAACTCAATAATCCTCAAAATTCATTAATCTCAAGAAATAATCTTCTTAAGTCATATTTTATAAATCTTATCAGAGGTGAGATAATGAGCATCTAGTATACAATGTTCGAAAGCATCATAACCAATTTTTTAGGTAATCTTGAAGCTCAGTCTCCTTCATCATCAATGGGCCTGTAAACATTGATAACTGCCAGCAATATAGAAAAACAAAAGTAAATATATTATTCAACTGGAATAGAACTATAATATCCTTTGATTCTCCCAAAAATATATTCTTCACAAAAATTATAGATCGTAGAATAGTTTTATTTGAGGTGGCCCAAAGGTTCTTTGGTTTTAGTCATGGGTGCTACAAGTGATCTGTTCCTATAGTAATTTTATAGAAAATATGGTTTTATATGTTCTACGGAGATGAAGCCAGTGAATTTCGATTGGTCTAAGGCCTACACTATCATCCATAATATATATGGTGTAAATATAGCAACCATAAATCAATATTAATCATTTAAAACTTCATCCAATCTTACTGAAGTATAGTGTATGTGATCTAAACTGGTCAACATACTGCAAGGAGAGATAGTTTAAATCGTGATCGTAGTAGATCAAGACATCATGTTAGTGAGTATCCATGGAGGTTTGGATGGTATAACATTAAATATCAATTAAATTTGGGTTTATGAGATTCCCTTGGGAGAGGTGATTCTAAATTTATTTAGGGCATTCATGGCTAGTTTTTCGTGGATGATGATGCTTAGATCTGGAGTTGATTCGGATAGAGATGAGGATTACTACTGTTTTATAGATGAAATGAAATAATTTTGATAGTCTATGATCGTAGATTTGACGGAAACTAAATTATTTTATGAACTCATATAAGATTTATGTATAGATATGTGGTATATTATGGGGTTAAGGTGCCCTATGAGAGGATTTACCCTTGTGGTAGGTCGAATTGTGGATTTACTATCACTTAAAGATTTCTTATGTAGTGGGTTGAGTAAGTTAGGAGCAGTAGGTTGATGTGGAATCTTGGGGTAGATTATTTTTTCCAATAGTTAGTTGATTCTAGGGTGCCACTTTTAGTTAATGGAAGATATCCATGGTAGGTTTTCTGACCTTTAATTTCTTCTTGGTAGGTCGGAATGAGTGTCACAGTCATTTGGGAAGCTATCCACATTGTAAGTTGAGATTTCATTCTTGTATTTAGTTTACTAACCATGTGAGTCTTTTTTTATTCAGTACAAACCTTTTACAAGAAAAATTGGCATGTCTACTTTAAATTGGACTTGTGATCAATTAGGTATATAGTGGGATTAGGGGTACGATAGGTTGGTGATAAATCTTAGTCACTTGAGAAGGTTGCATGGTGAGTTCTTCACCTTGATGAAATAGATTAAAAGTTTCATAGTCATTTTATGTCTTCCATTATGCTCAGAATACTGATCATGAGGGTGCCTTCTGGTTAGTTATTGGGAAAAACATTCCTATTTCATGTGGTTAGTATAAGGACCATGGTGCTTCTTGGATTACTTCATCTAGAAGCAAATTGATCTTTCCCGATTTCAGATTCCAATCTACACAAAATTGATCCGCTTGAAATTTCAGCTTCAAATAAATTTTATTAACTTACAATTCACCTTCATTTTAAAATTATAATTCAATTTATGAATTTAAAATTCACAATTAATTCAATATTAAACTCATAAAAAATATAAATTTCCTTCCATATAAAATACACAATTTTACCTGAAGTTCAAGATTTTTATTTTAAAATTACATTTATCATTTCAAACCAATTTTTGAGTTTAATTAATATTAAAGTTTGAACTTAAGTTGATTTTAAAGAATGAATAAAACCATTAAAAATCACAATTAAATCTATTTGAAAATTAATTCCATGTTTAAATAAAAATTTAATAAAATAATTAAATTTCAAATTTCAAAATCAGCGTTTGGATACCTAATTAAGTAGAAAAATGAATACATAATTAAACATCAAAATTTTATTCCATTTTTTCATGAATTAAAGAATTATAAAATTGGAAAAATAATGATTTACCTAGATTTTTTTGTATTAATGGGGTGATTTATAAAGAAAAATAGTTAAAAAATTTGAATGTTTTAACACACAAGGTTCACATGCCTAGTTTATTACACTCTGAGACAATACAATGAATTACATTATTCAATAAGATAAAAAAATTATTCCTAAATACAAATACACATACCAAAATAGAATAAAATTTTTTATTCACTTATTATTTTAATTCACTACCTCACTTTAATTCAAGTTAAAAGTTCTAGTACAAGGATTGAAACAAATTATATTGGGGTCAAAATTTTAATAAGAATCACTTCCATTTATGCCTCTCCCATACATTTCTTAAACAAAAGTTCCAAGTTAAACTTTATTGATTTAAATAAAATTTAATTCTTATAATTACATGTCTCCCATATGTATCTAGGTTCAGTAATCCCCTTAGATGAATGAATCCATTTTTTAATATTTTCACTTCATGAACTTGTTTTTGAACTTTTCCCCAACTGTTTATGTGAAAGGCCCTATGGAAAGGAACTTATTAGATATTCAAAATTTTATTTAATTTATTCCTACAATAGGAACATAATGTCTCAAATACTCATTATGGGGTCTCAATTTCATATTTTACTCTAATTTAAAAGGATATATATCAAAAAATTTATTTGTCTCCCAAATGTGTTATTTTTAATATAGGACAATTCACCATAGATTATGTTCAAAAATCTAGTGAATTCATATTATAATTCTGATTTTATAAAGTACTTTTCACTCACACACGTTTTCCTAGTTCTAATACAAAATTTTTATCAAAATTGTAACAAATTGACTCATTAATCATTTAAATATCATAATTTCATAATTAATTTACCCCATGCACTCTAACATGGTATTAAAATTTATCTTGACATAAATGAATTTATATGATTCATTATCCTAAAAATTCATTTTAAAACCAAAAATATGGAATCATGTATAAATTATTTACAAATTCTTAAAACATGTTAGGATTTTTTCAACTTTTCTGAATGAAATCATATAAAATAAAAAAGAAATAAGAAGAAAAATATATTTAAATCTAAAGATATTTATCCTCTCTCCCCCACACATAGTTTAAATATACTTCTATTTAATTCCAATATATATTTATCATGGAATGCATATTAAAGATATCTAGTGTGAATTAAAGGGGAATCTAAATAGTTCCATGTCCAATGGAAGTATTGAGTATTTTGGAATCCACCATGGGTTCACTCCAAAATTCATCATGGTAATGCTTCACTTGTAGCCCATTTCACCTTGAATGACTACTTTGAATATTATTTATTGATCTAAATTGAACCAAATGGGAAATTAGTAGTTACTATATATGGTCCAGCACACATGGAATCAAGTTTACCTAGCATGAGTTTCATCCATTTAGAGAATAATATAACTTTATCCCCATTTTTAATTTCCCTTATCTCGATAATTCTATCATGGAAAAACATGGATTTATCCTTATAAATTATTGAATTATCATATTCTTCTCTTATCATCATCCTAATCTCTGTTATATATAACTTCCATTATTCTCTGATTTTCCCAAACTCCATATTCACTCTCTCTAAAACCTAGTAGACTTTTTGTTGCAACTCAATATAAAAGTGGTAGTGTTTACCATAAAAAATATTAAAAGAGAAATAACTATAGGGGTTTTTTGAGTTAGTCCTATATTCCCATAGTGCATCCTCCAGTATCTTATTCCAATAATTATGGTTGGGTTACATTGTCTTCTCCATAATAATGTGTATCCCTATATTAGAAACCATGGACATCCCATTGGTTTTTTGGGTGGTATGAAGTTGAAGTTTTATGATATACTCCATACTTATTCACTAGGGATTCTGTGTTCTTATTATATAAGTGTGTGTCTTGATCACTTATTGTTACTAATGGTACTCCAAATCTATAAAAAAAATTGATTTTGTAAATTCAATTATAACTTTAAATTCATTAGCTTTCGTATCTTTTACAATAATCCACTTAGAAACATAATCAATTACTAATAATATATAAGAAAATATAAATGAAATAAGAAATATACCCATGAAATATGATCCCCAAACATCAAATATTTCATATAAAATCAATGGTTATCGGAGTATCTCCTAACATTAAGAAATTCCACCAACAAACTAGTAGTTTGGATAGATTTTTCAAAATTCTTATGAGCCTATAAAAATTGAGGGCTAGAAAAACCAGCATCTTAAACCCTATAAATAGTTCATTGAGGTTTAAAATGACCTCAATATACAAGTGTGTGAAAACATATAAGAACATTTTTATTTTCATCTTCAAGGATGAACCACCTAATTAATTGACCAGTATAGATCATCCACAAATATGGATCTTCCCATACATAATATTTTGACTTGGATTTCAATTTAGAAATTTCATTCTTTGTAAATATGGTAGGTAACTTTAAGGTGACTAGTAATTTCACTAAATCAACATACCATGGTTTTTGAGTGGCTTTATATAACTACTTACTGAGGAAAGAGTCATCAAATTTTGTTTCAAATGGTGGTTATAACTCAACAGTGTGGGAAACTATACTCGAGTGGTGTGTAAAAAAATTCCAATATACTTTATTATCCTTTTTCTCTAAGTCATACTCTTGTAGTAGCAATATCCATCTCACTGGACTTATATTTGCATTAGTTTTCTTGATCAAATACCAAAGTGCTTCCTGATTAGATAAAATAGTTACTTTAATTCCAAATATATATGATCAATATTATCTAAAGTAAAAAAAAATAAAATAAACTCCTTTATATATTATTGTGAAAAAAAAAATTAAAACTTCCAGTGACTATGAAACATAGGCTTTCACTTGTAGATTTATATCAATATTTTAGGAAATCACATCTCCCGCAGCTTTTTTAAAGGCATCCCTTAGGATTTCAAAGAGGATTATACAATTTTTTGGATAGATTATGGGGGTTTGTTCAAGATTTCATTGACTTTATCAAAAGGTTCTGTGTATGATTCATTAAAGTAAAATTCATTTTCCTTCTTGAGTAGGAAAGTTAGGGAAAAATAAATTTTCATAAATCCCCTAATAAATATTTTTCAAAACCCCACATTTCTCAAAATATGATATAATTTTTCTCATTATCGTTGGGTAACGCACTACATAAATAATATCAATTTTTCCCATATCAACTTTAATACCTTATTCAAAAATTTATTGTCCCAAAACATTTCCTTCTCTACAATTAATTGTAACTTTTCAATATTTAACTCCAATTTATTCTCAATTCATATCTTTAATTTTTTTCCATGATTTCAGCAGAATTATGAAAATAAGTTCCAATGATAGTAAAATCGTCAAGAAATACCTCTAAGAATCTCTCATTCAGGTATTATAAAATACAAATCATGAAATTTCTAAAGGTATCTAATGAATTTTGAAGACTAAAAGGCATCCTATGATATTAAAATATACTAAAGGGAAATGTTAATGTGGTTTTTTATTAGTCATACAAATTAATTGTAACCTGAAAGTACCAAATAAATCCATCAAGTAAATAATAGCAACTCTTCCCAATTAGCTGCTCTAACATTTGGTCTATAAAGGGGGTGGGTAAGTAAAAATTATGGGTCACATATTTCAATCTCTTATAGTCAATACAATTTAAAATATATTATAAATTCTATTGGGAATAAATTATTATTCTCATTTTTTATAATTTTTATTCCAATTTTCTTAGGGATAAGTCAAATTAAAATCACCCATTAGGAGTCTAAGATAGTGTAAATTTTTCAAACATATAATGGTGTTTATACTTCCTTTTCACTACTTATATAAGGGTCGAGTTAAGCCTTCTATGGAGTTCCCTCACTAGTATGGACACATTTTCATGTAAAATATTATGAATTGTGGTAGTAGGGATATTATTTCAAATGTATCATTGTTCTTAGTCTATTACCCTAGGATTTTGTTTCAATATTTTTAGAACTTTATACTATTATTTGGGTTTTAAATTATTTAAAATAATGACTAAAATATTTTTAACTTCTCTTAAATAAGAATATTTAAAATTATATGGCATCCATTTCAATTCCACCTTAGGTGGTTTTATAGTGATGTTTCCAGCTTAATGTTATCTATACTAGGAGTATGTACATGTAAAGTAGAATATCCAGTGATGGTTTTGAGAAAATCATTAAAATAACTATTATCAAAATAGATTTCATGAGCACACATAAAAAATTATGAATTTAAATCATTTTCAAAAATAGATTCACTAGTAAAATTATGTGTTCTTGAAGTTTTCACTAATAATATTTTTTTGTCAAATATTTCAATTTCATCCTTAGGGAACAAGGTAATTCAAAATGGTTCAATTCAAAAATATAATGCACATCATTTGGGGTTTTATTGAACCAATTATATTAAAATTCATAGTTTTTTCACTAAAATTCATTGAATGTGTTCCCCAATTAACATTGTTGTTTTTTTAGAAGTCTTCAAAAATGGTCTTCCTAGTATGATGGTGAAATGAGTATTTTCTCTTTTTCCCCTATATTTAGAATATAGAAGTCAGTAAGGAACAAAAAACTATGTGCACTTACCAGAAAAAAATTGAATTCACCTTCTAGTTTGAAAATAACCTAGTTAGAAAACTTCACAACCACTCATGTGGGTATAAACTCTTCTATCTATATAGAATAATAAAATAAATTAGGAGTTAAAATAATTTATTCTCTTAAATTACATAATTTAGTGGAAAATTAATCTCACCTACAGTGTAAGGGATAGTGAAGGTACCTAGATGTTGAAATTTCTGTGGTATTTGTGGGGTTATAAGTGTGGAAATATTTTCCCCTAAACTGAAATTTTAATTAACATTCAATATTCTCCTCTTATATTATATATATTCAAAAAAATTGAATAACATAGAATTTTTTGGATGCATTCCAGCAAAGGGGTGTTAATATCCACTAGCTTTATTATGTACACCTTATAGTAATTTGTCTTCAATGGCTTTCTTATGTGATATTTATCTATATGGTAAGAAAATTTGGGGATGATGTAGGTCTTAAAACTCATCCTTCCCATTATCCTTCTTCATAGAGGTCTTTCTCAGAAGAACTTTAGATTTGTTTTTTTGGAAAAAATCATCGAGTGCGTATTTTCTGCTTCCAACACCCTCTTGAGATGGTCATTATTCACTAATTCCCATATTTTTTCAACTCCTTAATGAAATATAACTAACATTTCTATTTGGGTTAAGAATTAACTAATTAGGAAGATCACCATAGCCTTTATTCTTCAATCCATTAATGGTAGTCATAATCAGGATGTACTATCCTTGTAGCTCATTCAATGACGATCTTTGAGAGTTAAGGGTGGTTTTTTAGTGGTTTGAGTCTCTATAAATTTTTCCAATAGATCTTTAATTGTGGGTTATTGATCCCTCCCCTGTTGGTATCTTTTAAAGGTCTAAGAGTTTTCTCTTTGGAAGGGTAGAGGTTGTATGGGTGGTTGAAAAAATAACTAAAAAAAATCAATTTTTTGTTATTGATTCTCAACTCCAAACAAATTATTGGAATACTCCATGTATCCTTGATTGTTTTCTGGTTGTTGTTGGTATTATCTATAGAACATGCAATCATATCTTTTAGTCCCCTGAAAATGAAAAAATTCATCACTATAGTGGTTCTAAGAGTAGTAAAGTTGGAATAACCGAGTGGGTGTGGTGGTCGATTTCTCATGCACCTTATTCAAAACTAGTTGTCTCTAAATATAGGTTAGTAAATATTTTTTTTCTCTCATAAATTAGGGTTATAACTATTTACATCATTTACTCTTCTAATTTTGGTTCTTATACTAATTTGTTGATAATTTTGGGAGTTGTTATTGAAGGTTTTAGGCACAATGGAAGCATGGTTGGGATGGAACCCAACATTGATTTTTACCATGATTAATGATTATTCTGGGATCAATATGACAATGAACTCTAGTCTCAATAGAATAGCATCAAATATTTAGATAAATAAGTAAGAGTCCTAAAACCATTAGAGAGGATCTTTCACATCATGTTTATAATTATTTTAATTAATTTCATAAATAAAATAATACCTAGATCTTTGGTATTTTTTATATAATAATGTTGATCATCTGTAATGACCCTTCCAGATTATCTCATTTCACTTGTAAGGATCCAAACTATAATCCCTCTAGCGGTGATCCACACATGTTCTGATGTCCTCCGATTGAAATCGCTCATTATCTAGGTGCTAGCGCGGTGAATCGAGTGTCTTGTTTCAATCATTCTTTATCTCTTGTTCTCTGACCTTGAAGAACATCTATTATTCTTGAGAGGGGTGGGAAGAGGATTCGAGAGGGAAATTGTTTAGGTCAAAAATTATCAATTCACCGGGTGTGTAGTTCAGTACTAGGCACAATAGATGTATGTGTCTATTTATTGACATGGGGCTTCTGTTAAAATATTTAATTTCATAACAATAATTAAATACATTCATAACCTTAGAGAAAACCCATGTTATTAATAGTAATATTGTGTCATTATTTATGGTGTGCTTACTTGCGCAAAACAGAATTATAAATAAAATTATGTGTCACAAAATAATAGCATCATTATTTTAATGTTTTTCAACTAGTTAAATAATTATTTATCATCTTTCAAATAATTATTTTACTACTGAACTAGCCTTAGTCCTCTCTAACTCCACTTCCATTTATTGAACACCTGTAAAAATAAATAAATAATTTATTCTCTTAAATAAATATTATATTTACAAACTAGTAAATTAATATTTATTAAATGTTCAATAAAATAAATAAATATATTTTACCAACAATCTGGTGAATAAATATTTATTTAATTAATGAAGTCATTTTAACTTGAACAAAATTATTACATTGTCTTGATAAAAATAATTATAAATTAAATTCAAATAGAATTTAACTGAGACCACCAAAAACACATAGTGTGTGACCCTATAGGATTATTTCATGTTGGCATTAGACAGTCCTACCTAAAGACGAAGAGTGTTGTCTAGAAATGCGTTAAGGAACCCAAGAGAAAGAAATTAAAGTCACAACAATGATATCCACATACAAATATTCACTGTGTAATATAATCCATTTGTTGAAATATCTCATCAAGAAAGTATCATGATAGTGTCATCAACCTTTGTGCTTGATACATCATTCTTTGACTACCTGAAATAAAATCTTCATTACACCTTGTCCATAGAATTTCGCATGACAGTTCTATTTCAATCAAAGGGCTGAGATATCAACTTACATAAATGGAAGGTACAAATCCTTCCTCGGCTTATCCATTAATAACATGCCACTTTTGATGCACCCTACATACCCTACTTCCCGCCAACTGTCTGCATGATGGTTTTCATCAGTAAATCAAAGTGTGTGAGTCATGGAACATATTGATAATAATATTAATGTATAAGGATCATTAAACATGCTCTCAGATAGAAATATAAGATGACACCAAAACATGTAGAATTCCTACAGGATGGTCTATTCTCATAATCTTCTTTCTTGGATATTACCAAGTGAGAACTTCATGAGAGGAAGTCTCATCTACTTATGAGTACTCACACCTGATATTTTCCATGATATGTGTCCCATAATAGTATGTCATCTAACCATAAAACTATATTTAAGAATATTATTATAGCATTTCAAGGTTCTCATCATAGTGGGGAACTGCCGTGACCTTATCGATGTAACAAGTACTCTAGAACATTATTACATCATAGTCATGAAGAACAATGAACAATATGTAATAAGATGTTTAATATTTAAATACATTAAATTTCCATGTAATAAAAGTACAACCAATTGGTTCTAGGACACAAACTCTTACAAACTCCCACTTGGACTCGAGCCAACTTCCTATGACTTTTAGTCCTCTAGACCTCACATGGTGATTATGTTTCTATTGAGTCAAAGCTTTGGTCAATGGGTCCTCCATGTTGACTTCTATAGAAATATTTCCCACTGCAACTCACCACTCAATTAAAAATTACTCTATAGATGATACTTTTAAATTATGCGCTTCATCTGCTAATGTGACCTTGGATCTTTTGCGAGATCCATCATTGCATTATTATCATAGTACAGTGTGATGGGATCTTTACTTTTAGGTATCACATACAGCTATTGGATGAATCTTTACATACAAATTTCATCTTTATCTACCTCAAAATATACAATATAATCGGACTCTGCTATAGAATTTATGACCACACTCTACTTTGAGCTCTTCTAGCTCACTACACCTTCATTAAAAGTGAAGATGTATCCTATTTACGACTTCATGTCATCCAGATCAGTTGAGAAACTACCATCTTCATATCCTCTGATGACCAGTTCCTCATATCCTCTATAAAATATGAACATATCCTTAGTACACCTCAGGTACATTAGGATAGTCATGACTTCCATCCAATGGTGGTCACCTAGGTCAGCTTGATATCTACCTACCACACTCAATGCCTAGGTGACATCTAGTCTAGTACATAGCATGGCCTACATGACTGCCCCAATCTCTGATGTGTATGGATTCATTAACATTATCTTTCTTTCATCATGTGTTTGAGGACACAATTTTTTGGAATGATGAATGCCATGTGACGTTGGAAATAATCCCCCCTTGGATTGTTCTATATTGAATCTCTTCACTGCCTTATCAATGTAAGTACTTTGACTTAGGCACAACAATCTCTTAGATATATCATGATGGATCCTGATCCTAAGAATATATGATGTGTCACCCAAGTCCTTTATGGAGAATTATTGATTCAACCCTGCCTTAACACACTGTAAGACTGGTATATCTTTTCCAATAAGTAATATGTCATCAATATATACTATTATAAAAATGACTACACTCCCACTAAATTGTTTGTAGACACAAGGCTCACATGCATTCATGATATAAAAAAAATTAGCCATGGCTTCATCAAAATGAATATTCCATGACCTGGATACTTGCTATAGTCCATACATAGATTTATGAAACTTTCATACCTTATTTTCATCCATTGAAGTCAAAAAACCCTTCAGCTTATGTCATGTAGAAATCTTCCTCAAGGATCCCATTAAGGAAGGCCGTTTTGACATCCATTTTCCAAATCTCATAGTCATGGTAAGTAGCAATGGACAATCTAATTTTTATGGACTTTAACATAGCCACTGGTTAAGAGGTTTCATCACAGTCAATTCCTTGATGTTGTTTGAACCCTTTTGTAACTATTCATGTCATATAGGTGGTTACTTGTCCTTCAGTGTATAGTTTCTTCTTGAATATCCATTTACAACCAATGAGCTTTAAATCAATTGGAGGATCTACCAAAATCCATACTTGGTTTTGGTACATGGAATCCAATTCAGAATTCATTGCTTCTTGACACTTGGAAAAATTTGTACCACATGTTGTTTCTTTAAAGTCTAAAGGATCATTATTATCAAATAATAATGAGTCACCATCCTCGATAACTAGAAAACAGTACCATTCTAGTTCTCTAACCTCTCTTGTACTCCTACACATCTCTTGTTTCTCTAGAACAGTTCTTTCTTCCCTGGGGCTTTGTGGAATCTTTTCATGTAACAACTCTTGTATACCTTGAGCCTTAACTTCTTCGAATTCTATCTCTCTCCCACTATCTCTTTTAGAGATGTGCTCCCTCTCATGGAATATGGTGTGTATTTCCACTATAACCTTTTTTATGAGAGGTTGTATAGGTAATATGGCCTTTATTCCTTGTGGTATCCTATAAAGGTACACTTTGTGCCTTAGGGTGCAAGTTTGTTACCTAAAGAGGCCTTAACAAACGCATTGCTTCCCCACACATGTAAATTTGATAATATATCTTTCTTTCCACTCATGAACTCGTATGTAATACCATTTATTGATTTAGTTGGAACTTGGTTTAGTATGTGTGCCACTGTTTGTAATGAATATCTACAAAAGGATAATGGAAGAATCGCATGACTTGTCATTGATCTCACCATGTCCAACAGGGTGTGGTTCCTCCTTTCTCTCACACCATTCCAATAGGGCGTGTATGGAGGAGTGCATTGGGATAGGATCCCAAACTCCCATAAGTAATTGATGAAGTCTTGATAAAGATATTCTCCACATCAGTCTGAGGAGAATTTCGTAATCATCTTACCAAGCTGGTTCTCAACTTCATTCTTGTATTCAGTGAACTTATCAAAAGAATTCAAATTATACCTCAGTAAGTAGATATATCCATATCTTCTAAAATCATCTATAAAAGTTATTAAGTATGAGTACCCTCCCATTGCTACAACTGAAAATGGTCCACACACATCGGTATAAACCAATTCAAGAGGTTCTTTATCCCTTTCACCATTCCTATTAAATGGGGATTTGGTCATTTTTCCTTGTAAACATGCATGACATACACCACATGGTTTTAGATTAAAATAATTTAAATGTCCATATTGATGTAACTTTGTCAAGAATTTCTCATTTACATGACCTAGCCAGTGATGCCAATGTTGGGTTTGGTATGAGTCATGTGAAGTATCTTTCTTATCAATTTCCATTACTTGGTTTTTGTAATCCAAAATGTAAAGAATTTTGTATAAATGTGACCTACCCAAATAGATGATATCTTTGTAAAAGAAGCAACATTAATTTCGAAACATGAAAAAAAATCCATCTGTATCTAATCTGGATATAGAAATAATGTTTTTAGTAATAGAAAACTCAAAATAAAAACCCTTTAACACCAAGATCAACCTAGTAGGCAACGTGAGGTGGTAGTCCCTAATAGCTACAACAGTAAGTCTGGCTCTATTGGCTGCTCTTAGATCTACCTCCCCTTGGTCAATCTTCTTGAATCTACTTGGTTCCTTAATTTGGAAACATATGTGAGCACCACAAGATGTATCTAATACCCATTTTTGTGAAATAGATATATTTCATTCAATAATAAATTCACATTAAGCTTCCCCTTTCTTATTTGATTGGGTGTAGTTCTTATTCTAAAGGCACTTCTTGCCACATGTGAAACAAACAGCCTCTTGTTCCTTTACCTCCCATTTGATATTACTTTTCTTGGAAGTTTGTGAAGAAGATTTGGGCTTAAATCTCTTCTCCTTCCATTTCCTATTATTCACCATAAGGAAAAAAGGATTTTCATGCTTCATATCTTTTCCCACTTGGTGAATGAGGATAAGAAGATCAGATAGATACTTCTCAATGTTGTTCATATTGAAATTGACAACAAAGTTAGATAATCTTTGAGTAAGTAATGTGATAATGAGATTGATGCCCAGTTCTTTGGGGAGTTTAAAACCTAGAACCTCAAGGCACTCAATGTATCCAATGAGATTGACTACATGAGGCCCAGTTGGGGAACCTTCTCCAAGATTACTCTGAAAGAGTGCCTTAGAGATCTCCAACCTTTCCTATCTTTCTCTCTCATGGTAAAGTCCATAGAGGTGCTTTAGAATTCTATAATCATCCATGTTTTCATGAGACTTCATGAGCTTACTAGACAATGATGATAGCATCAAACATTGAACATCGACCATGTAGTTCATACGTTTCTCATCGACCTGGGAATCCTCATCACCCACCTCTTTGGCAGGTAGATCAGGTAATGCTGACTCCAACATGTAAGACATCCGTTCATGGAGTAAGATAAGCCAAAAGCATCTAAACCATTCTTGGAAGTTACTGCTAGTGAGGATGTTCTCTTTATCTAGAATTGATCACAGGGATAGTGTGGTTGACGAGCTTGTAATTTTTATTCTATAATTAAAAAATCATATCAATAGTACTTTATTGATTACATTTTATGAGAAATAATAAATTTTTATTAAGTCTCCCACTATTTTATCAAGTCTCAATGGCCCTCACCATTAAACTCAGAATATCCAGTTGTTATGAAATTCTAGTGGCAAGGATCCATATTCCCCTTCACATAACCCCAAAAAGGTTTGGTCAAGCAATTAGAAGGTATTAAGGTAGGTAGGTCTTTTCGAACTATGGGCTTACATCTCCTTGATCTGTTGAGTGGACTCCCCAATCTTGAAATCATGACTTTGGATTTCCTCAACTCTTTCCTCCAATATTACACTAAGTCTAGAAAGGGATAATCCTCTTTATGTAATATGGTTAGGTAAACACGAAACCTTTCACAGGTAATTCCTTTATAAAAGTAAGTTTCCCAACAAGGGTTGGTCAAACACATGGTTTTATTGAGTTTTCCCCTTAATTAAGTAACATAAGGCTTGGTCTGACTTAATATTTTATTTGAGGGATTTTTATATCTTATGAGTGAATCTCTTATTATCATAATCACATGCTTATTAATAATATATAGACCTTACTTAAGTTATTAACCATGTCTTGAAAATATTTACGTATAATTATGGTTTATTTTAGTTTTATCTTGCATGCTTGTTTAATTCATTAATTATGTGATCGTGACAACACATTCATAATGATAAACCCTGCAACTAACAGATATAAAATAAAGAGAATGATCATGAGATTCTCAAATGGTTAATTTATATAGTGGTTGATAAACTAACCCGGACCTAGGGGAGAAACATCTTCAACCTTTTGGGTTCGTGTTTGCATCTTTCCACTTGTCCACCCCTGTATCTCCTGGGATTGGTTTAGTCTTGGCTCCAACTTGAACAACCTCTACTAGCTTGGGAGTTACATCCAATACATATTGATTTTTTTAACTCACATACAGTTTAGGGGTAAAATGGGGTTTTACATAAAAGAAACCTTGGGCACACATGACCTACATATTAATGAGGAGAGAAGGCTCACAGGCCAACAAATTTAATTTAAATAAATAAATTAGAAGAAACCATCCACGTATAAAGGTCTCGGTATAGATTATGATCATCCATACATGCAATGATGTTTACGCATAAATTAAACTAGCATTAACTTCTTTAATCATTCGTGTTTAATATAAATCACACTTGAAACAATTAATTATCATCTTTAATTAATCAATACTTTTATCTTAAACCCTTTTTCTAAATTTCCTTGAGATTATTATCCATCATAATTTTAATCAAATAAATTCATTTAAAATTATCTTTTTACGTAACTTGTACCTTGGAGGCAACTCGGTGAATTCCTATTCATAACGACCCAATGAGAAGAAATGAACATTACGAAGATGTTAAATTAAAGACACATATATATAAAACCTATCACATATTGTTCCTCAGCTTTATTCCTACATGATGGTACATGTCTCTAGGGTTTGTCTAATATAATAATAAATTTTAATGAATCTACGAAATTTGGACGAGTACACGGCGTGCAGTTCCAACGACATGACATATACTATTTTTCACCATCCATCTGATGTACATGCCTGGGGAAATGGCACGTGAGTGTACTTAAGAAATATTTGGAGTACACGGTGTGTTCAGTGGGCCACATGCCATGTAGTATCTGTGTTACATGATTTCCAACTAAGAAATCCATGTACGAGGTACACGATCTAACCCTAACCTAAAGGGACTACATGTTGTGTCCAGTGGACTACACGCCGTCTCCAGTGGACTACATAGCGTGTAATACAAGAACCATGTGCCACCTATTCCTGGTCAACACACAGAGTTATTTAAGACATAGAAAGACTCTAACATATGACAAGGTTTGGAGAACCTGTCTAATGCATTGAATCTTGACTACATGGTGTGTACTGCTGAATATATGTCATGTGTTCTGGTGTTGTACGGCCAGGAAGATTTGGCACCTCCGGATGAGATCCTATGTTTTATTTGAATCAAAATTAAAAGAAAAGATTGATTTTATAAGGTGAACAAGAAATAAAAGAGGAGGAATAGATGTCAATATTCAGATTTTCAGAATGATTAACCTGAATTAAAAAAACTAAATTATTAAATGTGTAAGTCATCAATGAAATATTTAAATGATTATAAACTATGATGTAACTGCTCTGATACCACATGATGGTTCTGGGCGCAATGGAAGCATGGTTGGTACGAAACCCAACTTTTATTTTTACCATGATCAATGATTATACCGGGATCAATATGATGATGAACACCAGTCTCCATGGAATATAATAAAAGATTTAGATAAATAAGGAAGAGGCCCGAAACCTTTACAAAGGATCTTTCACATCATGTTTATAATATATTTAATTAATTTCCTATAGAAAATAATACCTGGATCTTAGGTATTTTATTCGTTGATGATGTTGATTGTCTAGAATGATCCTTCCAGATTATCTCATTGCGCTTGTAAGGATCCAAAAAAGAATTCCTCTAGCAGTGATCCACACGTGCTCTGATGGCATCCGATCGACACAGCTCATTCTCCGGGTGCTAGTGTGGAGAAGCGAGTGTATTGTGTTGGTTGTTATTGAACGATTTTTCTTCAGCCTTGAATAATGTCTCTTATTCTTGAGAGGGGTGGGAAGAGGATTCAAGAGAGAAATTTTTTAGCTCAACAATTCTCAATTCACCGGGTGTGTGACATGGTTCTTCAGTTACAATATTTAATTACATAATAGCAATGAAATACATTCATAACTTTAGAGAAAATACATGCTATTAATAATAATACTACATCATTATTTAGGATGTGCCAAATTTTTCAAAATAGATTTGTAAATAAAATTTTGTGTCACAAAATAATAGCAGTGTTATTTTAATTTGTGCCAACTAGTTAAATAATTATTTATCATCTTGAAAATAATTATTTTAATACCATATCATCCTTGGTATTCTTGAACATCACTTTCATTTATTGAACACCCAAATAAATATTTTATTTACAAACTAGTAAATAAATATTTATTAAATGTTCAATAAAATAAATAAATATATTTTCCCCATAATTCGGTGAATAAATATTTATTTAATTTATGAAATCATTTTAACGTGAATAAAATTATTCCATTTTATTGAGAATAATATTTATTAATTAAATTCAAATATAATTTATTTGAGACAACCAGAAACACTTATTGTGTGACCCTCTAGGATTCTTTCTCATTGTAATTAGGCAGGATTTCCTAAATTCCAAGAGTATTGTCTTGCAACGGGTCAAGGAACCCAAGAGAAAGAACTTAAAGTCACAATAATTAAATCCACATATGAACACTCACTTTGTAATATAATCCCTTTGTTGCAATATCTCATTAAGAAGGTTTCATGATAGTGTCATCAACCATTGTGCTTGATATGACGTTCTTTGACAACCTGAAATAAACTCATCATTACACCACGACCATGGAATTTCGCGTGACAGTTCTATTTCAATCAAATGGACAAGATATAAACATCCATAAATATAAGGTAAAAATCCTTCCTTGACTTATCCAATAATAACAGGCCACTAGTGACGTACCCAATGTACCCTACTTCCCGAAAACAGTCGACATGATAGTTTTTTTAGTAAATCAATGTGCGCGAGTCATGACACATATTAATGATAATCTTAAAATCTAAGGATCATTACACACACTCTTAGATAGAAATATCTGAAGACACCAAAACATGTAGAATTCCTATCGGAGGGTCTGTTCTCATAATCTCCTGTCTTGGAGATTACCAAGAGCGAAATTCATGAGCGGAAGTCTCATCTTCTTATGAGTACTCACACCTAACTATCTGCATGCTATGTGTCACATCATAGTATGCCATCCAACCATAGAACTATATATAAGAATATTGTTATAGAATTTCAAGGTTCTCATCATAGAGGTGAACTACCATGACCCTATCAATGCAATAAATACTCTAGGACATTATTACATCATAGTCATGGAGAAAAATGAAAAATATGTAATAAGATATTTAATATTTAAATACATTAAATTTCCATGTAGTCAATGTAAAACCAGTTGGTTCTAGGACACCAACTCTTACACCTATTAATCAAAATTTTTACTTAAATGGGGGATCTTTTATTAATTATCTCTTATAGTAAGAATTAATAAATTCAAATAATTATCCAAAAACCCATGGTATATGAATACAAATAAATGAAAATATTTAAAAGGCTTATGTGGGTAGGAGGTTTTCAACTGCTTGAATATCTACTAGATATAATTGAGAGTTTATCCACTTTCTTTCTTGATGACTTATATTTCATTCCTTATATATGTCCACATTGGGGGAGGTAAGTGCTTCAGGAGGATCTCCTTCTGTAGCCTATCCCATGTAGTGAATTCCCCATGATGGAGGTTGTAAATACATTCCATGGATACTTCTTCAGAAGATAAGTATAATACCTTCAAGATAAATTGATCTTATGATACTCAATAGGGATTGAAATTACTACATACATTAGAAAATTCTCTTATATGTCTGTTAAGGACCTCTCCTACCAAAGCATGAATCTTTTGAAGGACATGGACCTTCCAATTTATCAATTAAAAACCTTATTAATTATTAGGTTCTTCAAGATTATTATCATTATTATAATTGGGTGAATAAATTTCGATCAATTTTATATTAAATTATTAAATGTTATTTTATATGTTCTTTATAACTAAAGTTATTCTATTAGAAGAAGTATAAAACAGTAGGGAATCATTCAATAATACAGTGAAAAACTCTCTCCCAACTTCCTCTATGATTCTCAAAGTTATAAGTCTTTCTAGATAATTTCATTCATTCCCTAAATTAAAATCAATGAGTTGAGATGAACTAGATCAATTTATTTGTTTAATTTATTTTAAAATAAAAAAGACACAAAAATTGGCCTTCTCAAAAATGGTTCCAAGTTGATGTGCAGCCTATCATGGGGTCATCAACAAATGAATTTTGAACCCAAGAAAACATAGTAGTTGTGAACTTAGGTTGTCTTAAATAGAGGATAGTGTTTGGGGTTTGTTATTATTTTTCTTAATGGGATCAAATTATGAAGTAAAAGTTCATATTTGGTTTATTTTTATTGAATTGGTAAATGAATATATTTAAAGAAACTTTCTAAACCTCTGATGACCTATTTCTTTCCCTATATAATCATCATTCTAATATAATTCTATTTTTCTCACTTAAATCATTTGAAACCTCACTAATCTCCCTCACCTAGTTGTTTTAGATTAATCTATAGTCTATAATAATAACTATAAACTCTAAAAAATCCTATACTAATGATTTGATATCTCCAATTACCTTAGAATAGACCACCATTTATGATCACAAGTAGGGGATAGAATCTAAGTGGCATTGGTGTGAGATCCAGTGAAAGAGGGAAGATAAATTCAATATGCATAAAATTAAGTGAATCTCCTAATATCTAAACCATTCAAATGAATCCAAATATATTAGTAGAAAAGATAAATCATTAATGATCTTAATTAATTTATAGAGGTAAGGGGAATCTTTTTGACTTAGACACTGATGGATTTTTGTACCATCATTAGGGAATTATGGGAAATAGAAATGAAAGAAAATAAGAAAATAAGTAGACTATATTGATCAAGTGATTTTGGAAGCTCCCCAGTAATAGTGGATATTACATTATTTATATAATGATCTAGGGTCCTTTGGGTGCTTTATAATCCCTTCCATGTGAGTATCATGAGATTCTTCTCCCATGATCCCAGTATTTCTACATTATTCCTAAAATTATGAGTCAAATTCCCTCTCTTCATGTTTCTACCTCATGTATAGCTCAATGATCAATATTTATCCATATCAGTATTAATTGAATATTTTTAATTAAAAACTTTTCGTCCAATAATAGATCAATATAATCCTTTTCAAAGGATTAAACAAAAATTGATTTGATTCTATATATCTTCACTAGAAATTGAAGTATTATTTAAGTGAGAAGACAATGTGTGGGATAAGATTATTCTCATTTGAAAAATGAAGGGAATATATGCATATATTTGGGCTTAATTTGAACTTTAGGCATATATATCACTATATTTGAGATTTAATAATGGCATACTTGGCCATAATTGGGCCTTGGTTTGAAAAACCTTGAATATGGATGGATTGGTTCTGGTTAATTGGTCCAAATTTAGTTTTCATCATTGTTGTTTTTCAGTGGAACTCATTCAGCCTTAGTCTTCATTGAGCTTACAAGATCATCTTATTAAGTTGACTTGTAGTAATCTTCTCATAAGAAAATAAATAAACATATGGTATGTGGGTCTCCAAATCTTCATGGATAGTCTGTTACGTAATATTGAGGACCAATTTCCTTCTTCATTAATGCACCTACAAGCTAAGATGACTACTAGAACAATAGAAACACAACAATAAGTATCCTCTTTATCTGGAGAAGACTCAGCATATCCTTTATTACTCACAAAAAATATCTCCTTCCCAGAAATCCCAAATCATGGAATATTTTTATTTGATTTATACAAGAGTTTCATTAGATTTGTTCATGGGAACTACAAGGTATGTGGTCATGCATGCATTTCACATAATACGGGGTGTGAGGTGTTCTTTAGAGTCGCAGTAAGTAAGTTGGTAGTGAGTTGATGTGTCCTCCATCTTTCATCTTGTATAGGTAAAAAGCATGGAAGAAAAAAATTAAGATTCTTTAATTCATACTTTATATAATCTTGGAGAGGTGGGGTGAGAATGAGCTAAACTAGTCCCCAAAATTTGAATAGTGAGGCCTTTATTCTGGATCAGGGTTTATCATAGATGTATGGTAGTGAGTTTCCAATGGTGGGATAGATGGTGTGATGTTGATTCTTGATTAGATTCTGGTTTGTGAGATGTGTCTAGGAGAGGTGTTTCTAAATCGAGGTGGGACATGCATGTTGGGTTTTTCATGGAATAAGATGGTTGAATCTAGACACCATTAGGCTAGATATAAAGAGTATTGTTGTTTTAGGGATGTACTAAAATTGATTCATTGGTGTATGGACATGGAATTGATGTCTATTAAAGTAGGTGGTGAGCTCTCATTAGGTTAAATGAGGGATCCATGGTTACTTGTGGGGTGATGGTGTGGTCTTTTGGGTTTTCCTCATATGGTTAGTCCAACTGTGTATTTTTGGTCACTTGAGTAATCCTCATGTGTTGGGTTGAGTAGGGTAGGCGTTGTAGGTTTATGAGTACTCTCATAGTGCTTTTAATTTTTATCTTATGGTAAGTTGATTCTAGGGTTCCACCATCTTTTGAGGGAACACATCCATGGTAGGTATACTAGCTATGAAGTGTAGCATGGTTGGTTGAAGTGATAGTCAGAGTCAATTGAGAATCTATCCATGGGGTAATATGAGAGTTCCTTATTAGGTTCAGTACACTAACTATGCGATCCTTCTTTTGGTTTTTATTGTTGGACTCCTCGTGTTTTAATCATAGTTTAATGATCACAAATTGTTACTCCTATTTAATCTATATCATATCATGTATAGATGTGCTTGGTTTTTTGTGCTTCAAATAAATTCTCTAAAGATCTTGATTCCTATAAATCAGGACTGATTTTTTAGACTATATTTAATTTGTTTTATAATGAATTTCTTGTATTAATGATTAAGTCTAATTCATTTTGTGAATATTATAGATTAAGTCTATATATAGATATTTGGCTAAGTCTGAGAAACCGTTAGTCTGCCACCGGTTCTGGTTTTCTGTCAAAGGACCCCGACACCATGACTAGACACCATAACCAGACACCATGACACAGACACTATGACCCATACATTGTGACCAGACACCATGACTAATACACCATAACCCAAACACCATGACCAGACACTATAACTAGTTTTAGATCTATTGAAATCTGTGACACTAGTTCCTTTCCAAGACACCGTTTGAAGTTTGGAAAAGAACCAGACATCGTGATCCAAACACAACATCTATGATACCAGTTTCTGATCTCATTACAACTATTCCCTCATGATTATATCACCGCTCAAAGTCAAAGAAGAGGACATTGTTTCCTGATGACACCATTTCCAAGTGACACCATTTCTAGACAGACTGTGACACCATTTTTTAATATGTTTTTTCATTTTCAATTTAATTTCTAACTATAATATTTGAGTCTTTTAAATTCACAGACAAAAATAATATTTCTTTCTAGACATGTCACCTAACAGTACGAGGTATGAGGTTCAGAATACTTGCATTTTGACGGCTTCAACACATGCACTCTAAGAATAAAAAGAAAAGTGTGGCCTTGAGACAAAAAGTGTGGTAGAGAAACAGAAGCATGGGAATTCTTGAGAAAATAACCAACACATGAAACAAGATACATCTGAATAACACACTATGAATTTAAAAATACAAAAATCTAGGATACCATGAATCAGATTCATGAACATCTTCACAATACAAACTCTATGAAGAACATGAGCTAGATCTAACTATAAACCAAGGAACCAAACTTATGATACTCTGTTTCTCACAAGAGGACTCGATACGTGCATATGCTTCATCCTAGAAGTCCAGAGCTTCATATAATAACACTCAAATCACTTATAACATTATCTCATTATCTTTTCTCTGTTATGTATTGTTTTTAGATTTCGATTTGTGTGTGTGTATGTATTGAAACGCATACTTTCTCCTACAATAAACTTAAGGATACAATATATCCTTCCTCTTATATCTTTTTACACTTTTTTACTCCCATAGATAAGTGTAAAATAGGTCCTTGTGTGACCTAGTAGTTTATACCCATGAAGAACTGTGAAAGAGGTCGTGTGACCTAGACAGTCCTGTGCACTGTTTTTTACCCCAATCTAGGGTGTGGATCAAGATTATTAATATAAACTACTTGGTGGTAGGTGATCACTGAGTGAAGTGGATTAGGTCTCAGCTTGATACTGAACCACATGTATTATATCCACTGTGTGTTTTAATTTATTTTTCTCTGTTTTACTGTATAATTCAGAAGTCACTAGATTTATATTGAAATTTAATCTTGGACAGAAGTTATAACTATTTATCCTTATTATAATATCTTAAAAAGTAATATCAATAATTGATATTGAGATTACTGAGAATTAATCAGTCTTATGATAATTTATTTGAATAGTCAAACTTTCATAACCATATTAACTTGATTAATAGGGCTATATTTTTTTATTTGGTAACCTTATAAGAAAAATTTTCAAACATAAATTTTAATAAATACTCAATTCACCCCCCCCCCTCTTGAGTACTCTACTCAGACCAAAATTTTGTATCAAAGGAGTTTTTTATTCTTGTTAAGACTCTATTTTTGAAACTATTCAAATGTGATTTTAGTTTCACTTTAAAGATCTGTAAGTTTATGTTAATTTGAAATTTCTATCTCTTTACAAGTATATATTTATTATAGATAATAGACCGGAAGGTACTAAAAAAAATAGACCACCATTCTATAATGGAACCAGTTATTCCCAATGGAAAATTAAAATGAAAATGCATTTAGAAAGTATGGGTTTTGAAATTTGGTCTCTAATTATAGATGAGTATAAGATTCCTGCTACTGATAGAATCACTTGGGATGACCCAACCAATACTACCTACAATTAAAATTTCAAATCCATGAATACTTTATATTTCTATTTAAAAGATCAGGAATTTAACATAATTTTTTCATGTAAAACTGCCCATGAAATTTGGGATACTTTATATGTTTCACATGAAGGAACTTATAGTGTAAAGGAAAAAATACTTAACAATTAGACTATTAAATATTATAACATTAAAATTAAACTTGATGAGCCTATTTTTGACATGTATCTTAGGTTAAACGAAATTTTCAACACAATGATTTCTCTTGGAAGAGAATTTACTACTAAAGAATAGATCATGAGGATTCTCAAATTCTTACCTAATAGATGGATAAGAACCTATGTATCTATTAGAGAGTCATGTGACATCATCAAATTACCTGTCAAATAACTCATTGGGAAACTAATGATGTATGAAGAGGAGATGAAATTCAATATGGAAGAGGAGGATGAACCCAAAAAAAAATCTATTGCATTCAAGACCACCACCTCTAAACAAAAAGAAAAAGGGAAATTGGAAGTCTCTGTAGAAAATTATGGTAGTGAAAAATCATCACCTGATAGTGATAAAGAGATGGATCAATTAGCCATAAGGTTTAAGATATTTTATAAGAAGAATAAATTTCTCCAAAATCCTAACTTAAATGGAAGATATGATCACAAAGGAAGATGGAATAAAGATTTGAAAAGAAGTGACAAGTTTGATGATATTGTATGTTATGAATGTAAACTCAAGGGATATATAAAGTCTTAATGTCCCAAGATCAAGTATAAAAAAATATGATGACAAATATAGAAAGTATAAAAAGGAAATTAAAGTAATGTGGAGTGCTTCTGAGGAGAGTTCAAGTGACTCAGAATCTTCACATGATGAATAAGTCAACAAATCCAATGTGTGTTTTAAGACAAACACAACTGAGCTAACACTATAACTTCCTATAAATAATTCCTATTATTCTGGAGATGAAAGTGATTTTGAAAATATTTCTAATGAATAAATGTTTGAGTACTATAATATGATTGAAGATAAATGTAATAAACTAAAAAATAAATACAAGTCTTTAAAGAAACAGTATTATCTTACCTAAATTGTTAAATCTAAACTTACTGTAGAAAAAGAGAAAAATGTTCAATTACTCAAAGAAAAAAATGAACTAAATCTATCAAATGATCAATTGAAAAAGGACCATGAATAGTTTACTATTTGTAAAGGTACTTTGGTACAAATTCTAGGTAAACATATTACCCCTAAATATACTACTAGTACTGGCTATCAACCTGGTAAAAGAAATTTTGGAAGAACCAATTTTGTTTCTAAGCCTAGGACATACATCTTTACTCCTAGTTTAGGAAAACATTATTCTAGTTAAATTTATGATACACTATCAACTGTTTCAAGATTTTCTGGACCAAAGAGAGTTTATTTTTCATGCACTTTACATAATGCTTATAAGAAACCTATGAGGCAGATGTGGGTTCCTAAATCACTAGTCCCTAATATTACTGGACCCAAACAAATATGGGTACCAAAGTATTTTTTTATTAGACTATTTTGTAGGAAAATTTATTAAAGATCTCTGGTAAAATCTTATGGTACTTGGACAGTGGTTTTTCAAGACACAAGACATGAGACTTTTCATGCTTTAAAAACTTCATAAAAATTGATGGTGGACTTGTCACATTTGGTGACAATGCCAAAGTAAAAATCATTGGCCTTGTCCAAATCAATAACTCTAACTAAATTTTAATTTCCAAAGTACTTTTTATTGATGGATTGAAATATAATATTCTTAGTATTTCACAACTATGTGATGATGTATTTCATATTAAATTTGAAAATGATGCTTGTAATGTTTTTAATTCTAAAAATGAATTAGTGTTTTATGCACTGAGAAATGAAAATGTATACTCTATTAACTTAGATTCTTTAGTTTCTCAAAATGATACTTGTTTAAGTGTATTTCAAAAAGAGTCTTGGATTTGGAATAAAAGACTAGGACACTGTAATATTCAATCCCTTAGAAAGCTAACTAGAAAAATCTTATTCAAAGACCTACCAAAATATGAGTTTCTAAATGATAACATGTGTAATCCTTGTCAAAGGGGAAAGCAACCCAAAATTTCCTTCAAACCAATGAAAGAAGTTTCAACTTATCAACCTCTCAAACTGGATTACATGGATTTTATTTGACCATCTAGTTTTTCTAGTTTAAATGGGAGGAACTATGTTTATGTTCTGGTAGTTGACTTTTCTAGATATATTTGGACTTTTTTTTGGCTCACAAAAGTGAAGCCTACTCTTATTTAATCAAATAAGCTAAAATTTTAGAAAAACGTACTAGAATTAGAATCAAATCCTAAAGAATTGACCATGACCGTGAGTTTGAAAATCAAGAGTTTGAATCTGTTTTCTCACAAAATGGTTATTTTCATAACTTCATTGTCCCTAGAACACCTCAACAAAATGGGGTTATAGAAAGAAGAAATTTAACCCTACAAGAGATTTTAAGAACCATGCATAGTAAATATGACTAACCTATTTATTTTTGGGCTGAATCTGTAAATACAACATGCTATATTATTAATAGAGTGTTGATTAGACACATTCTTAAAATAAATCCATATGATTTGTGGAACAATAGAAAACCCAAAGTAAGTTATTTCAATGTTTTTTGTTCAAATTTTATGTCCTTGATACTCAGGAAAATCTTGAAAAATTTACATCCATAAGTGATGAAGGAATATCTATTGGATATGGAATCTCTAGTAAAGACTATAGAGTGTTTAACAAGAGAACTAAATGTGTAGAAGAATCTTTCCATGTCAAGTTTGATAAGAAAAATCCACATGAGCCTAAGACCACTCGAAAGAACTTAGAGGATGATGTGTCAAATATTGACATCAATTCAAAATCATATAACCATCCTATAAAGTAATATTTGAAAACTTCTAGTTTTGTAAATTCATTAGATTCAAGTCATAGTGAACCTGAACATACTATTGAAAAACCTGAAATCAATAGTCCCACTTTTTCTAGATCTTTTAGAACCCTTTAGAACCATCCTTTTGATGTTGTTGTAGGAGATTTACATAATGAAACTCAAACTAGAGTTTCTCTTTGAAATCAGGTTGAAAATCATGTTTTATTTTCACATCTTTAACCTAAGAACATTAATGATGCTATCAATAATGAATTTTGGGTGATGGTTATGCAAGAAGAATATAATCAGTTTGAAAGGAACAAATTTTGGAAACTTATTGATAGACCCAAAGACACATTTACCATAGGCACTAAGTGGGTATTTAGAAATAAGGTAGATGAAGCTGGTAACTTAGTTAGAAACAAGGCTAGATTGGTCGCACAAGCCTATAGTCAAGAAGAAGGAATTGACTATGAGGAAACCTTTGAACCAGTATCTAGACTTGAAGCTATCAGAATTATTCTTGCTTATGTTGCACATCTAAATTTCAAAATATATCAAATGGATATTAAGAGTTTATTCCTAAATAGGTATATAGTTGAGGATATCTTTGTTGATAAACCCTATGGTTTTACAAATCCTCATTTCTTAAATCCAGTTTTTAAATTATCAAAAGATTTGTATGGTTTAAAACAAGCTTCAAGAGCTTGGTATGATATATTAAGTACATTTCTAATTTCCAAAGGTTTTACAAAAGGAATAGATTATCCTACCATTTTTATTAAATGAATTTCCAATGATTTTTTAGTAGTTCAAATATATGTAGATGATATTATCTTTGGATCTTCCAAGAATTATTTATGTATTGAATTTTCTAAAATGATTCGAAATGAATTTGAAGTGATTTTAATGGGTGAACTAAAATTCTTTCTTGGATTTCAAATATTTCAACATAATGATGGTATTATTTTAAATCAAATAAAATATACTTGAGATCTTTTAAAACATTTTTCTTTGGATAGCACTAAAAGTAGTGACACCCCAATGAGTACTACTTGTAAGTAGGATCTTGATGAAGATGGAAAATCTGTTGGTCAAACCACTTATAGATGAATGATTAGAAGCTCGATCTACTTAACTATTAACTGACCTAACATTATGTTTAGTGTATGTATGTGTTATCATTTTCAAGAAAACCCTAAGGAATCTCATTTAAATTTTGTTAAGAGAATTTTCAAATACCTCAAGAATACACCCAATCTAGGACTATTCTATCCCATAGGATAGTCATTTGAGTTAGTTAGCTATTCTGATGCCGATTTCAGTGGTTATAATTTAGATAGAAAGAGAACCTCTGGAACATGTCACTTTTTAGGCATGTCACTAGCATCATGGTGTAGTATGAAACAAAACTATGTTGCATTATCTACTACTAAAGCTAAGTACATAGATGATGGTAGTTTTTGTGCACAAATTTTGTGGATAAAACACACATTACTAGATTATGGATATCAATTCAGGCATGTAACTATAAATTGTGACAACACAAGTTCAATTAATATCTCAAAAAAAATCCTATTTCACACTCTAGAACAAAACATATTGATGTAAGACATCACTTTTTGAGAGACCATTATCAAAAAGGTGATATCACTCTAGAATTCACTAGAACTGAATATATTCCCACTGATATATTCACCAAACCATTAAATTCTGAAAGAGTATATTACATTATATATGAATTGGGAATGATAAATCTTAAATAGAATGTGTACTATTTCAAAACATATGGTTTCACAGTTTATGGTTTCACAAGTCACTCTCTTAATATTACAATCTAATTCTTACAGTTCTATAGTTTACTATCTTAAAGTTGTTATCTCATGTTTACAATCTCTCCATGAAAACCTATTATGGTCTCACCATGAAAATAAGTTCTGGTCTCACTGTAATAACTCTTTTTCATTTTATTTACATATTATAACCCATATCTTTGTGATTGATTATTTTATTCTTTTAATTTCCTGCACTTTTGAATTTGTGACGCTCAATATCCCTAAATGATAAAAACAAAAGAATTCTCACCCTTTTCTTCACCCTATATCACTTCTCTCAAACGATAATCCCTCCTTCAACACTTCATCTATATCTATCTCTCTATCTATATATCTTTCTATCGATCCTTCATGGAATGCCCAGGATAAAGAGCCCCTCTTCTTTGACTCCTAAGAAGCACAGATCTCAGAATAAAATTAAAAGAGCACTGAAGATAGCGCTCAAAGGTCTTTTGAATCTAAACCTTGTCAATAGAACAATGGTACCTGAAATGGAAATCTTCGCTAAGTGGCTTCTGTCAAGTAATTTTCTAGTGTTGAAAGTACTGAAAGAGTAGGGATGGTTGGATTGGTTCACAAAGGAGACAAGACAGATTTACCCTAAGCTAGTTGCTCAGTTTTATCAGTTCATTCAATTCTCATTTGATACAGTATATAGTTTTGTTGTAAGAAGTTGGATCAATGGACAAAGATGTAGCTTTTCTTTGATGTTATGGGATGCCTGCCTAGGGATACCTCATGAGGGAATTTTTGAGGACTACCAGAGGGTTCCTCCTCCTCCAAGTGATATATTTGTTTCAGAAGAATCCTTGGGAAGATTTAATGGTATGAAAATAAAGAGAAGAGCTATTGCTGCTGATCTAGATGTTAAAATCATTTTATTGTTTAAGTTTGTTCAGAGTCTAATTAGTCTAAGAAAAGAAGATTTTTCTACACTCAAGTATCAGTATGTATTTTTAATACATCTTATGAACAATGGACACAAAATTAACTTATGTAAGTATGTCATACTTCATATGTGAGAGTTGATAAAGACAACCTCAAAATCAACCTCCTTGTTCTACTCAAGGTTAATCTCTTATATGCTTCATTCTAAAGGTTTGGGTGGACCATATGAAGAATTAATTAATGAATATAAATTTCATATCTCAAAGGCTTGTCAAAATAATGAAAATTAGTTGGAATATATGGAGAGAAAAATGGGTGGAGGATAATGACAGGGTTTATGGAAATTTCAATCTAGTTGAGCATTCACCAAGACCAAATAACATCTCTGATTCTGGTTTAGAACCAGATGAAATTGTTGACTATCCTGTTGAGGAGGAAGAATAAGTGGTTGTTATACATGGAGGGGAAACTATCCTAGATAAGGAAGACAGCGGACTTGTTACTCAAGTCATAGTTGATAAGAAAGTACCTGTTCCTGAGGACACTGTGGATTTAGTAGAAGAACCTATTTCTATAGAATAGACTGTTGTTAATGTAAAGGAAAAGGATGTTATGGAAGTGAATCTAGAAGAAGATATTTCTCTTGAGAAAGAATCTTTTTTTGAGGAACAATTAGAGGAACAAGTTGTTCCTAAGATTATCCCATCTGCTGAGGAAAGAATGGAGCAAGCCTTTCTGTTGTCTAGAAAATACATAGGTGCAACTATTAGGGATAAAATCTTGGAAACAAATCAAAGTACTAAATATCTTAGTCCTATGAGAGATGCACTTGTTGAGGGGGAGCATCACACTAATCTATAAATCATTGAAATACCTAATCTTGTTGATCAAAGAGTTGTGGATACATGGTATAAATTCCCTAGCTACTTTGATGTGAATGTTTCCCAAGAAGCCTCGGTTAAAGGTATAGATCTATCTATTGTGTTTTAATTGAAACCAAACTCTACTCTTGAAGTTATCTCTGTAAAGGAACTTGATCCTGTCTTAGATCTTGTTTATAAACCTTCACAAGAACCTTATACCTTAGAGAGTAAGGATGATTTGAAAGCCTTTAGAGCTACTTTATTGGATAGAGGTGAAAATACCATGAACACTCAACCTGGTCCTATAACAAACCTAAGTGAAAGAGATTATGCCTTATTATTAGAAAAGTTCATATGGAAGATTCATCCAAAAATGATTCCAGAAATTCAACAGGTTAGAATTGAGAAAAAACAACTGAGTGATGAAGTGAAGTCTCTCAGAGATATGGTTGAAGATATGCAGAGAGTGTTGAAATTAGGACCAGGTCCTATTGCTCATCCAATTAAGGATGTTAGTGGTCAGATTCCATTGGAATTTTTCTCTAAAATTCAACTTAAATAAACTTACTTACCAGAAAAGGTGGCTGAAATAAACAATAAAATGGTTAAAGAAATTTGTGATCTTGTTATTGGTCTCAAAAAATTAACTGATGATTATATAGGATATCTCTAGAAAGTTCTAAATCAACTGAAGTCCCTTACATTATCTCTTACACCCTCTAGTGCATCAGAACAGTCATCTTAAACCTCATTTGATAGTGATATGCTCAGAACAATTGTTAAGGAAGAACATCAAATAGTGATAAGTGGATTTGACAAAGATTCTCTATCTGTAGTTCCCAAGAATATTGATAGAGTTCTTGATTTTTTAAAAATTCATTCCAAGATTTCCAATGATGCTCAGGAAGAAATTACTGAGAATGTGGAATTCTACATCAATAGGATTTTCTCTAAGAATGATATGAAAAACCATTTCAAGTACCTTTTTGAGAATCTGAAAATCCCTCCTATCACTCAAGCTTTCAAAACACAAGTCCAAAAGTTGAAATATTTCATTATTTTATTGTAAAAGTTCATGGAGAACAAATATGACTTTAATAAAGTGATGTAGTATTGTGGTGAGATTATTTCTGACTTCATCAAGTTATTGAGGCCTTATCTTCATGCACAGAGTACTACTATTGTGGCTCCTGCAGCTATACCCTTGTGACATGGTTTGCCTCTTTCCTCAATCACTGCCTTTGCCTCTACTTCTATTTCTATCTCTCAGGCTCTAAGTTAGATCAGACCTATTATCCTAGATCAAAAATTATCTCAATCTTCCACTAAACCTACCTTGTCCCCTTCTGTTTTTGAAGGACTCCCTCTTGCTTCTATAATAATTAGTTCACTCCTGTCTTCATCTTATACCTATTCCCCTATGGCTTTTGTTGATGATGCAAAGAGAAGATAGCCAGTTCTAAACAACAGTGAACACTCTCTTTTGATAGGGATATTTTTTTTATTTTTGTTGCCTATTATTTGTAATGAAACATCTTTATCAATCTAAAGAACTGTGAATTCTTATTGTTTATTCTCTTATTTACTTTTGTACTCTTTTTTATAATCCCAAAAGAGGGAGAGACACATACACTAAGGGACACACATCAAACTAAGAACAGATATATCACTCATATAATTTTTAATCATCAAAAAGGGGGATATTTCTGGGATCCCCATGTATTAGTCATGTTTTAATAATCAAAAATTGTTACTCCTATTTAATCTATATCATATCATGTATATATGTGTTTGGTTTCTTTGTGCTTCAAATAAATTCCCTCAAGATATTGATTTTTACAAATCATGAATGATTTTTTTAAACTATATTTAATATTTTTTATAATGAATTTATCGTATGAATGATTAAGTCTAATTCATTTTTTGAATATTACTAATTAAGTCTATATAACAATATTTGGCTAAGTTGGACAAAAAATGAGTCTCCCACTTGTTTTGGTTTACTCGAAAAGGACCCAGACACTGTGACCAGACACCATGACTAGACACCGTGACCTTAACACCATGACCCAAACACTGTGACCAGACACCATTACCCAGACACTGTTCTCCAAACACCATGACCAAACATCATGACTGGACACCGTGACCAGACACCATAACCAGTTTTAGATTTGTTGAAGTCTGTGACACCGTTTCTTTGCTAAGACATCGTTCGAAGTTTGGAAAAGGACTAAACATCATGATCCTAACATTGCATTTGTGCTACCAGTTTCTGATCTCAACACAACAATTCCATCATGACTGTCTCCCTGCTAAAAGGCAAAGAAGAAGACATCGTTTCTTGATGACACTATTTCCAAGTGACACTGTTTATTGAAAAACTGTGATGTTGTTCTTTAATCTGTTTTGTCGTTTTCAATTTAATTTATAACGATCATATTTGAGTATTTTAAATGCACTGACAAAATTAATATTTCTTTGTAGACATTTCACTTGACAGTATGAGGTATGAGGTGCATAATACATTCATCATGTTAGCTTCAACACATGCACTCCAGGAATAAGAATAAAATCGTGGCCCTGAAACAAAAAGTGTGGTAGAGCAGCAGAATCACGAGCATTCTTGAGAAAAGAACCGACACAGGAAACAAGATACATCTGAAGAACCCTCAAAGCATTCACAAATCCAAAAATCTTGGATCTCATAGATCAGATTCAAGAACATCTTCACAATACAAACTCCATCAAGAGCATGATCAAGATCTAACTAAAAACTAGAGCACCGGACTTACGATACTCTATTTCTCGCAAGAGGACACGATACTTGAATTTTCTTCATCCTATAAGTCCAGAGCTTCATAGAATAACACTAAGATAAATTCTAACCTTATATCATCATCTTTTCTCTATTGTGTATTGTTTTTAGCTTTCAAGCTGTGTGTGTGTGTGTGTGTCTATATTAAAACACACACTATCTTCTGTACTAAACTGAAGAATACAAGATATCCTTCCTCTCATATCTTTTTACACATTTTTACTCCCATGGATAAGTGTGGAAGAGGCCATGTTTGACCTGGTAGTTTATACCCACGAATAATTATGGAAGAGGTCATGTGGCCTGGACAGTCTTGTGCACTATTTTTTACCCCAATCCAGGGTTTGGATAAAGTTTATTAATATAAACTACTTGTTGGTAGGTGATCACAGAGTAGAGTGGATTATGTCTCGGCATGAGACTGAACCACTTTTTTTGTATCTGCCTTTTCGTTTAATTTAGTTTTCTCTGTTTTATTATATAATTTAAAAATCACTATGTTTACTTTGATAGATAATATTGGACAGAAGTTATAATTGTTTTTCCTTATTAGAATAGCTTCAAAAGTTATATCAATAACTGATATTGATATTACTAAGTATTAATCAATATTCTGAGAAGTTATTTGAACAGTCAAACTTTCATAACCCTATTACCTTGATTAACTAGGTTTTATTCATTTTTATTGGGGAACCTTTTAAGAAAACTTTTCAAATAGAAATTTTAATAGATATTCAATTTACCCCACTCTTGAGTACTTTACTCTGACCAATAGTTATAACCCTTTTCCAAAATTTGGATCACAGTTACTTCAAATTGGCCTTCTGATCAATTGGGTCTACAGGTGGAGCAGGGTTATATTAGGTTAGTGACAAATATTTGTCCATTTGGAAGGGGTAATGGTAGGTTTAGGTCTTTAGTGTGCTATATTACACATAGCATAGTCAGTTGATGTTTTCTCTTAAGGTCAGTATACTGACCGTGAGCATGCCTTGTAGTCAATTAGTGGGATATAACCATGCCTCGTTAATGTAGTCAGTACACTAACCATTAGGATACATTGATTACTTCATATAGAAACAAATTGATTTTTCCAAATTTCATCATCGAATGTACACATAATTTATTAACATCCAATTTGAAAATAATTCGAAATTTTAATTCAATTCATGATTTTCCAATTCATAATTAATTTAACCTTTAACTAATCAAAAATTAAAATTTCAACCATTTAAAATAAACAGTTTAATCCAAATTTTCATATATTCTATTTAAAATGAAATTTATTATTCTAAATCACTGTTTGAGTTTACTTCTAATTAATATATAGATTTGAATTGATTATAAATAATAAATAAAACCATTAAAATTTTCAATTAAATCCATTTAATAATTAATTCTAGTTTGAAATCAATTGTGAATAAAATAATTAAGATTCAAATTTAAAAATTAATGTTTAACTTCGTAATTAATTTTAAAAAATTATTAAATCATTAAACATTTACTTTTTAAGACATTTTTTCAAGAAGTCCATTATTATCCAATATGAAATAAAATGAATGTTTTAACGACTTTTTATATTAATGGGGTAATTTTTACTAAAAAACATTTATAAATTTAAAACATCTAGCTCATGTCATATATTATAGGGTATCAAAAAACCTATACATATTCTATAATAATTACCAAAAGTACCTAAAGTTTTAAAACCATCCTAATCCAGTCCCAAATGTACATTACTAGTATCCAAATAAATATATATTTATATATATAATGAATTTAATGCCTTTAATTATGTTGAATATTTTAGATATATCATCAATTCATTATTTTCACTTTACAAAGCAAGCCACTTCATGTAATATGTAGTCATAGATGACAAGAATAATCTTTAAAATCATGTATTTATAGGAAAGTAATGCAATTCCTTCACATGAGTTTTCTTCTTCTAATTATTCTTATTGTTATATTCATTTTTATTCTCACTACTGCTCATTAATTTTCATCTACATGTATCCTATATTATGCATTCTTATTTATTATACACTTCTCCCTAGTAAATAATATAATCATTAGGGAATTCCTTTGTTACTTAAAAATCAATTCCATTTTTTTATTATATTATTCATTATAGAGAATGATACAGGGATATTAGATTCACCAAACACATCGTGAAGAAATATAAAAATCATTGAAAATGCATTATCGGTAATTCCTTGAAGGCACTTAATAAGGTACAACTATAGTAGATAAAATAGTTTTGAATTATTGACACACACATCAAATAATTCATTATTTTTTCTTCAACTAATTCATAAAACACATTTCTTTATCTCTGAAGTTCTAAGAAATATTAGCCTACACAAAATCACTTTGTGTTTCATTGATATGACAATCACTACATTTAACTTCTATAACATTCAATTCTATAGGAAACATCCAACATATATATTGATAAGGAAGTTGTTTCAATATCAATTTCTCACATTCTTCATTTATATTCAACAATGTCTTGAATTTACAATTAAACACAAACTTTTTATTTTACCATCCTCTAATCAATTTTCAATTTCATTATCTAAAAATTATTTCAAACCCATAGCTTATAGAGGTGTGTTACACATAAATTAATCCAATATTTATCTATACATATTATATTTCCACTCTTCTCCCAATACAATAAAAAATAAATATGAAACTATTTAATCAAAAAAGTACAATGAATTCTTAACATCATTATATAAAAAAATTATTCAATTAAAGTATTATGATTAAAAAAACTCAGTTTAAACTAAAAGAGGGGAAATAAATTTAAATGATCATAAAATACTATAAAATGATTAGGAAACTGATAATAATTTTATTTATTTAAATAGAATAATATTAAATACAAAATATTGATGATGGTTCCAGAAACTTCGTATATTTTTAAAATATAAGTAAAATCTATATCATCACATAATTAATATTAAAAAAAATATTATGAATACATAAAAGTGTAAACATAATTAGAATACACAAAAAAAAATAATTATGTGAATATATATATATTATTTAATATGAATTAATCATGGTAATAATGTTTTATTGAGGATTTAATTCCAATATATTGTATGATTATGAATTTTTATTAATTTTTGATATATTTTCTAGTTATATTTAGAGGATAATAATTTCTATATTTGTGATTTTTTGTAAGTGAACTTGGGGTAGGTCTAACCTAACATATTCATTAATTGGGGTACGGACCTTATTTGACCACACAAAAATCCAATATGAGAAAATGTTGATCCAATCTGACATGAAATTAAAAACATAAAAAACAATACCAATCTAAAGAAAAAATATATTTCTTCTTTTAATCAAAGGGGTTTTATGTCTTAGGACAAGGTCAGAGAGGTGTGGGGAAGGAGGCCATTAAGGTGACATTAGCTACTGAAGTGGAGGTTGGGGAGGTGATCCTAGGGATATCGGACTTGCGGTTGGATAGGGGGTCATGCGATCTGGGTCAAGGAAGAGGCAAAAGGAGGAGGATGGGGTGTTAGGGTTATGAGGAGTAGGGGTAAGGGTTGGTGTCAGGTTTGTAAAAATTAGTATGGGGGCCATTGGAAGAATGGGTTAGGGTCACCAAGAAAAGGGTTCACGGTCACCAAGATAAGTGGTTGGGGTCATTGGGAGATGGTTTGGGTGTCGAGGTCATCGGGAAGGAAGAAAGGGGTCGGGGTGGGTGTAATTAAGTTTATAATTCAAAAATGTTGTGGTGGTTAAGAAAAACTGTAGCTATATTTTTAAATATTTATTTTTTCAAAAAAAAAATGTTGGTGTTTATAATAAATTATCACTATATTTTAATTAAAAATAAATATACTAACTACTAGCAGTGGTTTCTATTGTAGTGACAACTCCAGTATCGAGATAAGTTTCACCATTAATATAATTACATATGTTTTTTTAAGAATTAAAGTGTATACTATATACTATTTGGGGTTTTTGGTTAGATAACTAGGATAGAAGGTTCTATAGGGAAATGGGTAGGAATGTGTTGGGGGTCCTATATTTAGAATTATTTCTCTTTGGGACTTAGGAAAATGGGGATCACCCTAAAACTATATCGACAAGGGTAAAGGTATTGACTTGGTTGACATGAGGCCTTGGGTTGGTCTTAGGATATAAGTGTTGATGTAAAGTTTTCTAGGTCACATTATTAGGGATATTGGGTAGGGTTGAGTGTCTTGAAGACGTGTAATGATTAGTGAGATGGTCGTACATATTTCAAGTGACTGTGAACTCCCTGTTTAACTTATCGGATAGTCTTGGTGTGTGTACCAAATAGAATTATTCCTCACAGACATGATGTGTGTAGAATAGAGGGGTTTACTATGGGTATTAGGATGAGAGGTATCCACTTGGAGTGTGGGATATGATCAAGGCATGGGTCAAAATATTTTTTAAAGAACTTTCACTAGGACTCTAAGGGGGATTTCAGATTCGAATTGAACACCGCATATCTAGGATAGTGTTAGGTAGAGACTATATGCTATGTGGTAACCATGGGGTGATGTGTGTGAAGTGGTGTTGATGATTATATATAATGGACTAGGTCATGGGTGACTAGAACACTGGGGATGATCTGGTGAGCTATGTGATGCGATACATGCCTTGTTTTTTTGTTACATGCATGTGGTTGAAAATTTTCTTCTAATAGGTAATAGATTAAAATGTTGGGGTGTGGATCCTAATACCTGGCCTCACTATGAGTGAGATGGAACTGGAAGGACTTCCATTCATCTAAGGTCTTGGATTTTTAAGTAAATTCATTTACATTTTCCGATATTATTAGAGATTTTTTTAGGTTTATCAAAGTCTTTTCCCTTGTTAATTTATAATTTTGTTCATGTCTTCAATTCTATGACCATGCAGTTATAAGTTTTTTTGTGGTTTATTTTCGAGATGGGTGTTCAAAACTTTTCTATTGTATTCACATATATAAATGTGCATTCATTTTTTTCATATGTTCACCAATTTTATTTTATTTTAATTCTTTTATCGATGTAGTCACTTTTTTCTTCATGCAGTTACCTGTTTGTTCAGGTGATTGATCATCCATTTTTTTCTGTGGACACATGTTTGTGAAATAAATTTGTAGGATCAAACAGTATAGTAGATAGTTTGCTCATGTGGTTGATATATATGGGGTTCTCAATCCTCATAGTATCTTGTTTATTAATATACTTGATTCTCTACTTTTTTCAATCCATTTAGTACATCACATGGTCAATCTTTACAGTCGGTCATCTACTTAAGAAGAAAATTTCAAATTTATGATAGAATTATGTAAAAGTTGTTCTAAACAAAAACAATAAATACATAATAAAAATAAAAGAGTGATTTGAAACTTAGATTTATTTATATGGGTTATATTTTCAATTACTTAATATTAGGGGATAAAAATAAGTCATACAAAGGGATTTAAATGGAAATTAAATCTGATCCAAATTAGATATAGATTGAAACAAATGTTTGGATTTGGAAATATTCGATTGAATCATCTTTTTTATCCTAAAAATGAGAGATATTTCCCCTCATTAATTATAATTACCTTCAATCAAGTCTAAATGATCCAAATCATTCACTATTTTATTCGTAAAAACATTATAGAATCATTAAAAATTAATCTTATGAGTTTATAACCTCTATGAGACCCCCTCACTCTTCGGTTCTGGGTTCAATTTTACTTTAATATTATTTCTTGATAGAAAATATGATTCTTATATTTTTTTGTGAAAATTTTTATTTAATCATGATTTATTTTCTCTGTATTGAATTATGAGATTAACTATTAAAATGACAATTGTCTATTAATCAAATATAAAATAATTATTGAATGATCTAGAAAATTGATGAAGGAATAAAAAGATTATATTTCATGTTATAGAATGAAAATTATTAACAAATAATTAAAGATAGATAATAACATAATGGTGTTTGATTTATGTATTGAAATTAACACAATCTGTAGGATGTAAATCATATTTTTTATATTATATAAGAAAGAAAAAAAGGAATAACGACATGCAGAATATTGAATACAAATGTAGGATATGAAAAATTAAAATAATGAAGAGTTTATTTCATATTACGGTATCATTTATTTATTTATTGTACAATAAGAATTATTTTAATAATTATATAACTTAGAGTTTTTAAATAATATAATTATCACATATTATAGATAATTATTATATCATGATTTGAGGATTAAAAATCGGTTGATGTTTTTTGATTGAATGAGTTCTTAAAATTTTATTGATGCTCCATATTTTTTCAAATGGTGTGATATATTCATAGATGTGTTTATTATTATTCTTTGTCATGGTTTAATTTATTTAAATGAATAAATAAAAAAAATCATGTAATATTAAGTGATTAATGGAATTTGATAATAATTTATTTACCTATATTCCTTGAGATTTATTAAATATAGAAATTATTCTTGAAGCATGTTTTTATTGATTTCTATCTATTATCTTCTACCGATTTTAAATTTCTTTATGTAGAAAACCTATTCATAATATATTAGTTGATTCAATGTGGGGATTAAAGTGGATATTTGTTAATGATAAATTTTTAGTTCTGAGAAAATCCATTCTTTTTTGTGGAATGCCTGATAGCCTTGATGTCATGGCCTTAGTACACTTGGATAGTTTGAAAAGAATACATGTCATATATATGTATTATCTAGGAATATTATAGACCTTTTGTGACTTTATGTGTTTTGTTGATAACCAATCATGGTTGGGAAATATTTTATGAGAAATGTGATTGAGGCCCAGAGCTACAGTGGTGGTTGATATCGGTGATGGATGGATAGATTATAATATGTGAAATGGTGTGGGAATGACATAGGGGGTGGTTGCGTTGAGTTTAGAGTGAGGCTTGATCAGTAATATAAACTCTATCTTGATTATTTTAAATGCAATTTTGGTGAAATAATATATAATGGGTTTCAAAATACTTGATCAAGTTTAACTCTATACATAGAAAGTTTATCTTGGTTATGTTATCTTAAGATGTGTCCTAGAGTGCATGGAAATTATAAAATGTATATGAATGAAAGAATGAATGGGTATGGTTTATGGTTATTGGTGTTTATAGATGATAATGAAATGAATTAGAATATAAATAAGAAATATTATAGTGCATATGGAACTTATCATGGAAGGTTAATGTTTTAATCCTATAAAGTAATACAAATTTATAAAAATTAATTAATGGTTGTTTAATAGTTAATGATGAACTTTGATGTTTGTGAGCATGTTAGATATATGGACATTAATAGTGGAATCCATGTGTCTTATAAAATTATAGCATAGATGTGATTATGGGTGGTAAATTCCCCTTAATCTGGTTATGTGTGTGTTATATTCTATATTTTTTTATTTTATATGCTTTATCATCTACATCGGTAGGGATACTAACACCAAAAAGTTTTTAGGATTGTTTTCTATAACATCCCTAAGATTGAGGGAATGGATGGTTGACTTAACCATCTCCCTCGCTCTTCTTTTAGATTTATTTTATTTATAGTTATTTCCCAAACTATAATGGATTGTGTTATATGGTGTGTTTCTACCTAGGTTTTGATTGATCTTGAATTTTTCATACATTTACATATGGGATGAAATGGCTTAAGGTATGGAACATTTTTGTATTTATTCATGGTAGGTATGGTTCTCATAGGTTTACCTATCTAGGATTTGATGTTCTAAGGCATAATGTATAAGCATAGGATATACTTTTTTTTGGACATACACTTGGTTAGGAATAAGATGATAATGATGAGGGTGGTATAGACTACATAGGATGTAGAATGGATATGATATGATTAATCAAGGTGTGGTAAGACTTTAGGAAGGGATGAGTATAAGACACGAGTAATTAGGGAACGAGAGGGATAAACTAGGGGTAAGATAAGGGGGTCCTCTGTTTATATATATGATCTTGATATATAAATAATTTACTTATATGTGCTACTTAGATAGTGATATATAGTGATGATGGGAAATAGTTTTATATGTTTAGGTGATAAGTTAATTTCATTTGTTTATTCACTAAGATTTAGTGTTCTTATTTTAAATTTTTTTCATGAGAGGATTTACATAGGATCCTATTGAGTATACATTTTATACTTACCCTATGTATTTTTTTTTTGATCCATTGGAGCTACCTGGTAATTGATCTGTGCATTACTAGCATGAGGAGTATTCAATAGTTATTGGAGATTCATGGTCACTTATGAGAATTTGTTTTATTGATTTCAGTTTTTTTATTTTTCATATGATTTTACATGTATTGGTATTTATTTTATGTTTATTCATTGTGTTGGTTAGTGGTTTCTCAAATTATCTCTTATTCCTTAAATTTATATATGAGGTAAATTCCCCTCATAAGTGTGTATTGTATACTCTCCGTGATAATCACTAACCCATTACCTATGTGAGGCAATATACAAAGGTCATTATCTCACTTTAATTAGTGCCAGAACAAGATTGGTAGCTTCAACGGGAGGGGTCATGATAGAGTGTTATCAAAGATAATGGTTGATAGATAGGGTAGAGTTTGGAGATAGTTATCAGTGAGGATTGTTGGGTTGGTAAGGAAACAGTGTCAATTGGGCTTAGTACATGTTGTAAAAATATAAATTTCCAAAGACATGTTATTTTAGGTCTCCTAATGGCTCAACATAATGACCATAAAATATAAAAAAAACACTAAGTGAAGTGATTCTTCTTGTTGGGTAGAGACTTGAGAAAGGATAAAGGATTATTATTATTTAATAATTTGTTTGAATTGGGTGAATAATGTGGATTTGGTTTAAAATAAATTAATTAAATAACATTAAATTTTTATATCTCGGGTTTATGAGTTCCAAAATAATTATTTAACTAATATATCACCAATTTGACATCCCCATCATGTTCATGCCGAAGATTTTCAACATGATATTCCAGGGGATCACTATAGAGTGGTGGTTGATAATAAAGACACATAGAGGAGGACACTATAATAAATATTTTCGAGGTTCTATAGAAATATACGTTTTCTTTTTTAGATCAAGAGATAAATTATTAGATAGAGGTTGTTGAGATAGATTTCAATTCGATTCGTCCTCAGATAGAGCATTGAGTTACTTTAGTTTTAATGATATTGTATGGGCCAACTCGGTAGTGGAATATTTTATTGTTCAAGTATTATAGTGAATCTATTGTTCTATGGGAGAATTTTTATATCAATGCCAGACTGATTTTATTTCATCGATCACAAAGGTGTATTTTCATCAAAAAAATCTCACCCTTCATGTGGGGAGTTATAGTGTGTGGTATTTCGGTATCCAATACTTGAAACTCCTATATTATGCTTTGGACTTTATACCAGATGAGGAGTCTGGATAGAGGTATTTCAAGGAGGATTTGTGCCTAGAGATCTATCTCTTTGTGACCCCATTTATAATAAAGAAATATATATATGTACTAATGTGGGAAGAGGTCATATAGAGGACGTCACCAAGAACCAAATCATCATGTGATGGTAGTCATCAGGGTCTTATATAGAGTATAGTTGTGATTGTTTCTATGTTTTCTAGTCAAAATAAGAAGTTTTAGTCATTAGGTAACATGTTTTAGTCATCTTCAACATATTTTATCATGTATAGTGGTTCTCATACCTCTACCATTAGGTCAGGTGTGGTTCGATTTTCTTATGGAGGCAATGACTGTCAAAATATATACTTTCAAACATTCCTATTTTTTCAATATAAGGTTGGTGGCCCATTTTAGGTTCCTTAATTCCATTAGTATCCATCAGATAATCATTAACAACAGGGTTTCCTAGCTTACAATCAGTAGATATAAGATGGGGTAGGAATAGGATAGCCTAGTTACACCCATTATCCCTAGAGAATAAAGTTTAGTGTGGTTATGGAGGTAGTCTCCATTAGGGCTAGAGAGTTAGTGGGGCAAGATGTGGCCAGATTCATGCCTTATGATTTCTATAACTAGGGTAAAAAGACATTGAGTGAGCTACTATATTCTATTTTTCTACTTTGTTTTATTCCTTGTTTGATTTAAGAGCTACACACTTCTTGTTTTCACCCACCCTAGACCATGATTTGGGACTTTAGGAGGAGTTTCTTATAGTGTTTTTGGTGTTGACTATGCCAATTAGAGGTTGATCTATGTTGTGTAATGTATGTAAATAATATGAGTTGGTCCTGGGGTTGCACCGCTCTTGGGGATACTTCTAGTGTTTACATATATAGTCATAATACATCATCCTTGTCATATATTGGTTTTATTTGATATTCACTATCATGTATTTATTTTAGAGGTTCATCGTATTTCATAATGTTGATTGAGACTAATTGGTGTTTTTTGAAAAGGAATACCCTCAAATGGGTGAGCGGTATGCTAAGTATATATATTCTTCTATCATTAGGAAGATGTTAAGTTATATGGATAATCAATCAGAGGTGTTTTATAGGGTGGTAGAAGTGTGCCCAGATGTATTCCCTAAAGAGATGATAATAATACCCCCTTTATGAGAGATCAAGACTATGATAGAGTTGTAACAATGTGTTTCTCTAATATCGATGTCTTTATATCAAATATACTTTTTTAAGCTATAGGATCTTAGAATTCAAAATGATGAACTATTATGGAAAGGATTAATTTGGCATAGTCTTTCACATTGAGGAACACCTGTTTTGTTTGTGCAAAATGAAGATAGTGTTCTACCTTTATATATCAATTATCGTCAATTAAATAATGTTATTAAGAAGAACGGTTATCCTATACCACTGATTAGTGATATATTTAATCAGTTTAAGGTTGTTATCTAGTTCATGAATATTGATTTGTTATCTAAATATCATTATATTCAAATAAAGTATGAGGATATCATGATGTATGCTTTTATATGACATTATTGGAACTATGAGTTTGGTTTTCTTCCATTTGGAGTTATAAACACTCTATTTGTGTTCATGAGACCAATGAATGTAACATTATATAAGTTTCTATACTCATTTTTGGTGGTATTTATTTAAAACATCCTTGTTTATAATAAAAATAAGAGGATCATATAAATAATGGGTGATCCAAGGTGGGAGTTCATCAACTTCATATTCTATGCAGGAATCAATAAAATTATGAGTTTTGGGATCATGAGGTCTATTTCTTGGGGCATGTCATTTCTCAACATGGAGTAGTTTTTTATCCTTTGAATATTGAGGTAGTGGTTTACTGGGTGGCCCCCAAGACTTTTTTATAGGAATGAAGTTTTAATGGTCTCATAGGGTATTATAGAGGTTTCTTCCCAATTTCTCTAATATTATGACTCCTATGACCACCTTTACCATTAAACATTAGGCATTCATATAGACTGACTAGTGGTTGGATGATTTTGAGTATTTAATCAAAAATGTATTTATTTTTATGGATATTCATCTATCAAAGGAGGGTGTTTCATTCAAGTTTTATTTAGATGATTCAATTCTTGTAATCGTTTAACTATTGAAGTATATGAAGGATATTTTTTAATATGGGTCTCATTAGGTATGTCATTATGAATATAACTATACCACAAATAATCTTTAAGTTGATGATGTGGTGTTCAATTTGAAGTTTTCATAATATTATCTCATCAGTGAGTGCTTTATAGTCTTCACAAATAACAATAGTTTAAAGTATTCCATCTCTCGGCATTGTTTGAATTTATAGTAGAAATGGTGGATAGATTTCCTATAAGATTATGATTTCAATATTTCTTTTACACTTGTTAAATGAAATATTGTTTCAAATTCCTTGAGTAAGAAGTTCTATGGTGGTGGTGTGTGTGATTCTAGATACTCTTGTATATTTTTGAATGATTTGGTATCATTACACCTTGAAATGGGAGTAGTTTATTGTATGGGATGTCTTCAACAAATGAAAATGAAACAAACTTCTATGTAGTGGGTGGAGGAGTTATAAATGGTGGATACTAAGGTAGAGGTTTGTCATGGTCAAGTTATTTGTAGGGATTCTACCAAGATATGGTTTGAGGAAGAATTACATTAGATTTTGTTTAAGGTGAGGATTTTCATTCCATTGGTAATGAATGGTGTGGAAATGTTTTATTTCTATAGTTATCCCTTGGTAGTATATCCTAGTGTAGTAAAGATGTACCATGCTCTGAGAGTCTAATTCTATTGCTCTACTATAAATCAATTAGGTACAGTGTTTGTCTCTCAGTGTTTGGTTTTCTATAGTGTGAAAACTGAAGATTGTGTTCATAGGGGTTTTTTAAATCTTCATGGTGTTCCCTAGAAGAAGTGATAAGATTTAATAATGGGATTAATCACCAATATAACCAGATCCCAAGGTGGATAGGATGTTATACGGGTGATCATAAACCTCCTGAAGGAGTCGACTCACACATTAGCGATTAAAGGGGAATGATCGGTATATTTTTTTTTCAAGGATGTATCTATAGTAGGTGATGGGGTTTCATGTGGTTCCAAATATAAACATATCTTATCATGATACTCCGTTAACTTCCAAGTTTTGGAGAGGCATCTAGTGTGATTTTGGATCCAAATTATTTCTTATTACAAATTTTTATCCACAAGAAGATGGTTAGACATAGTGGAATATCTATAAATTAGGGGACATATTGTGCTGATGAATTCTGGAATTCAAAGTTTTATAGGTGAGACACCTACATTTGGTGGAGGTTTATTACAATAAATTTTGTCATTCTACCATTTTTTGCACCGTTTGAAGCACTGTATGTCTTACCCTACCGATCTCTATTATGCTAGACCGAGGAAATAGAATTATATATTCTCAGACATAAATTGATTTATATAATGATAGAGAAGTTTCATGTGATATATGAGTGAATTATGGTAGTGTAAGATCATCATAAGTTGTGTGAAAATCATAAAATAGGCCTATGGAGTTCAATGTTGGGGATCATGTGTTATTGAAGGTGTCTCCTCATCATGGGTAGAAAATTTCTGGTAATAGTAGTAACCTTTATCCCTAATTTTTGGGGCCTTTTTAGGTATTTTAATGATTTATAAAAATTAAATATCCATTTGAAATTCCCATAAATTTGATCCAGATTCATAACATCTTCTATGTATAATAACATCACAGATATCTTCATGTTATTTTCTATGTCATCAATTAGAGAGGGATATATATTTTAGATTGTTTGACCTTCATGGAAGGGCATGTTAGTATTCATGATCATTAGGAGAAGGTTATTCATGGGAATTATATTCCATTTATTCGTGTCATTTGGAGGCATGGTTGCTTATAGGAGATAACTTTAGAGTGGGAATCGTAGACGCATGCTTGGTATCCTGATTTGTTCAATTATTAATCTTCCTTGTTCATATTATTTATTTTATTCCCTTATATTGAGATGATGTTTTTGACCTATTTATGTTTTATAAGATCATTTATCTTCTTCAATGAGGTTGTTTGATTATGTTTCATTGTTATATTCCTTGTTCCCCTAGTGGGATGGATGTGTTCTTATTTTATCAAAATCCTTGATAGGTATCTCATGGGGTGATTTTTGAGGCCCCCTATCTCTATTTTTGGGTTTTTCTAAATTCTAAAGGATGATAATTATTTGAGAGATATATGATGTAAGATCCTATATTTAGAAAACCCTTCATTTATGTTTTCTTGGAGCTTAGAGGTGAAGAGAGGGTTCCCATATTCTTTTCCTTTTTAAATTTAATATCTTGTTCATGTGATCACTTTTCTGATCATGTGGCCATAATTTTTTTATTCTGCTCACTTTTCTAACCATACAATTGTATGTTTGTTCATTTGTGTGCATGTATAACCATATAGTCACTTGTTTGTTCATGTTGTTTCCTATTTTATTCAAGGTGTTGATCCCTCTTTATGCAGTATCTAGTTTATTGATTTGATATATTATTTTTTCATAGGGTCAATTCATCCTTTATTTTTATATTCACTTATTAATGGGGTAGATCCAAATATTTTAACTTAATTTTCTATAGTTTTTTTTGGTTGATCAATACGGTCAGTGTAAAGACTAGAACTATTATAAATTAAATTCCCCTTTTGATTTAATTAAATATGTAATTATATATTATAGTAATAGAAAACACATGCACTTAATTGGATTTATTCTATCAGATTTAAAATACCATTAATAATCATTATTATTGATAAAATAGACATTTAATATTTCACAAATGATTATTATAAATATAGGGGTTTAATAAATCCAATTGACATGAGAAAATAAAGTGATGGCCTCAACCAATAGGATCATACCTTATAAAGACCATTTATCAGAGATTTTGAGGGAGATAGAATCACTAGGATTTTACCTAGACCAATCCCAAGATAATACCCAACAACTTAAGCATAATAGAAATAATTTAAAGGAGAAGTTCAAGATCATCAAAATCACAGCCCAAACCATGTACTCTAAACCACCCCTGAAAGACACACCATCATGCACCTTACTCTTAGGGCATTTCTTTCTATATTAAAGGGATATGTATCAAGACCCTATTATTAAGAGTATATAAATTAATTTTTATATAAGAATTAATATATTTTCATCCTATTATGTTTACTTTATAAATGATTGTTATTTTTTTTATAATAAAACACAAATAGTATTTTTAGTAATATTCAAATTCAATTATGGAGTTGATTTTTATTAATTAAAGGATTTTGTAACTAAATAATATTTTAATAAATTATTATTATTAAATAATTTTTATTAAATGAAAAATAACATAATTTTTATGAATCCAAATTTAATTTTTATAATGGTTCAAAAACTAATATTGTCCAAAAAACCATCATTTATAAATAAATGTAAATTATTATTATAAAAGTGAAATGCATATAATTAAAAAATTATTTACATAAAATGAATATTATTTTTGGAATCATAATGTCAAAATTATCCAATGGTTATTTTTTCATAATTTTCTGAGACAAATGAATTTTTGGGAAAAAATTAAATACCATATAAATATACTTTGTGAAAATGACATCATAATGACCCAAAAGTAATATATTAAATACTATAAAGGGTATACATGACTAAATATATATTTTAAATATAAAATAATCTGATTTTATTTTTATTTTATTAATTTTATAAATCCATTATGAATCCCCCCAAACTTATAATATATTTTAATGTTTTTAAATCATTTATTTAAGATTGTGACTCACTTACACGTAATAGAGCGAATTATTTTATTAGTTTATGACACTTTCCTTATAAAATAATGATAAACACTCCCATTTTTCGGAAACCATGGGCACAAACCATGGGTTGGTTTGTGGTTTTGATTATTTTATTATATAGAGTCCAAAACCTAAATAATAAAAAAATCTCCCTCTTTTCCTATATAAACCCACCAAAGATCCCATTTTTATTCACTCAAAATACTTTTATTACATAAATTATATTATCTACACTCTATATAGTCCTCCCAAGGTGGACCAAACTCTCAAGGACCCCTCCCAAGAAATTGGAGTCACACACTCAAGTATGGACTCCTCACCTTCTCTTCTTTATTCAAGTTTTATTATTATCACATGACATCAATTTCCCATTAATTATGTTGGGATATGTCTTTAAATGTCTGTATTAATGAATATTTTATTTTCAAATGATTAGATACCACTATATCTTTCATCAAACAATTTTATTAATTTTTATGTGACACTATTATACTATCGAGATTCCACAGTGATTTTTATTTCCAAAACAATTGTGTAGTGAATACCATACACATTTCTTATCAATGGAGTTCACCTTTTTACTCCAATAACACATTTAATTTGGACATAAATATAGGTATACCACACTCCATTATCATTAAATAAAATATCATAATGAATGAATCCATTTTGTATAATCTATGTGGCACACTTATGCATGAGACTGAAATAAAAGTGATAGGTGTTCCCAAAATTTTGTAGCACTCTAATGCATTGGGTAATGTTTAGTCTCATGAGACTTCCTGTTGGGATAGTTAGTGAACCTAATTTCTTGACGGTAATTTTTATATCATGATTCCTTGTTATTTTTCCTTAACCTATGTTTATAATACAATGTTTTAAGTTGTCACATTTCTCATGATACCTTTATGAATATCATGCTATAACATGTCTCAATGTTCAGGTGTATGCCTCTTACATCATTTAATATTTCAATTGTCCATCATGTATTATTCTATTCATGTTATTCTCTATTTTTTTCTTACTTTTCTTTGTATCACACCCCATTCTTATGTATGACCTCAAGTTATCCCATGCCGTTTTATGTGAGACCATGCTAAGGAATTTTGTAATAAAGATAGTGTTTTATAGTTTTAAATTTTTATGTAATGTACCTAATTCCCAAAGATAATATACTTTAAAATCTTCCAAGTTATATTAATTGTAATTTTATATAATAAATCATGTATTAATGTCAAATAAATAGCATGGTTGTTATAGTTTCTATCAAAGGAAATGTTTTGTTATTTTGGAGATTAGTATTAAAAAATTATAGAAAAAGACTTAGGGATAAGACTAAGTATAAGGAAACATTTTTAAATTTTGGTAAGTATAGATCAATTATTTTATCAGGAAAATACATCCATTTCTGGATACTAAAGTTAGCATGGTTCTGAAATAGATTTACCTGGGGGTAAAAACTCTTACAAGGTCTGTTGAGCCTAACTCGGTGTAACTTGGTACATGACAATGAGACTTACTGTGAACCTTTCTTAACACTCCTATGGAATATTATTTGGTCAATTCATAAGCTCATTATGAACTATTACATAGGTAAAAAATACCATTAGAATATATGTTAGGAAATATATCATGGAAAACATAAAATGAATCCTAGAAATACATAAGTTTTGATAATACATTTAACTTATAAGTTATCCCTTTAATGTCATCGGATTCCCCCTTTTATATGTTTAATAATTTAAAATTTACTTATCCATAATTTTCATTTTATTATAGCCAATAACTGAAAATAAGAGGAACTATGTAAACAATGAGTGTAAAGGGAAATTTGATCAGTACCCCAAAGAGATTCCTAGCCCGATGGGAGAAAGAATCACGAACATCATGATAATACTCTCTCAATTAAATCAGGTACTGAATAGAATACTAGATCAAGAGGAGAATCCAAATCCCCCTAAGATAGAAGAATATACTACCGAGTCTTTTACAAAACAATGGACTTTGAATTTCAATTGGTCATCTGATCCCTTAATCACAGAACAATGAATCAAGTCTATTGAGAATACATTCTCCATTCTTCAATGTTCTAACTATGAAAAGGTTCTCTTGGAAGTTTATCATGTGGAGGTTGAATTTGACCAGTGGTGGAAATTGATTAAGAATATGAATCCTGGGGAAGATATCGAAGTGATGGGGTGGAAGGAATTCCAAAAAATGTTTGTTGAAAAATATTTTCCTCACACTTTTAGACTTAAAATGGAAAGGGACTAACATTCCCTAAATAAAAAGGGTGATGAATCTATATGGGAGTATGAGGAAAATGTCACAACACTTCCATGATACACTTCCATCTATGTCATTACCCTAGAACTCAATATTGACCTCTTCTTTTTGGGATAAAACAGAGTCTATGAAAATCCTTGGAAACATGAGCCTTTGATAGCTATGAGGAAATTGTCCGATGTACCCTCAAATTCAAAATGGTGAAAGTATAGTCTTATGGGTATCATAGGGACAATAATTGGAAATTGGAGTTTAATTTTAGTATTCTGATGGGGAAATATAATGGTACCAAGAAATTTCAACATCCCACTTGTCAAAGGTGAAGAAAGATACTCCCCCGAAATTTCCAAGGGGAAAGAGGAAATGGATTAGGTGTGGGAAGGAAGGAAACCTAGCTAATGACTAAAAAAAGGAGAAACCTACTAATGTGATGGAGGAAATGAATTCTCTGGTCAACCCTTAGTACTTTTTTCATTGCTTCAAATTCAAGGAACCAGGTTACTTTGAAAATAGATTTACTAAGACAATGGTTTTCAGAGACAACCAATAACATCCAAGGTAGCAAGGGTGATCTTTTTCCATCACAACCACCGAGGTGGATCATGATAATGAAGTGGTAAAATTTATGTTGTCTATTAATTCAAGAAAAGAGAATATAATTTTAATGTGGTTTCTAGGCATTCATTTATATCATGAAAGTTTAGTAAAATTATTCAAACACCACCAAAAATCATGGAAGTGGAGTTATATGTGAAAATGGTAGATGGGTCAATTATTTCATTGTAATTATATAACTTCTATCATGTCAGAATTTGTGGGATGAACTTCCTTAATAACCTTGTCATACTGATTTTGTTGGAATTTTATGTAATTCTAGGCATTGATTGGATTTCCCTATATAGAGCCAATATAAATTTACAGGGGAAAGAAATCACTATCTGTATTGTGAATAGTCCATTTATTTTGTACAAGTACAAGGAGGAAGATGAATCTTCTTTACTAACAACATCTCAAGAATGGGTGTTATTTCCCTATAAGAAATCATATCTATCTAAAATTATTGATTATAAGAAAAGAATTGTCCTTGAAGACATAACCATTATGAGGGAATATGTTTATGTGTTCCCTAAAGATTTTCTTGGTCTTACTTTTATCCGAGAGGTTGAATTTCTAATCAAGGTTATACCTAGGGAATTTCCATTATCCAGGACTCCATATAGAATGGTTTTTGTTGAACTTGAGGAGATAAAGAAACAAGTGCATGAGAATCAGGATAAAGGGTTCATATTCCCAAGTGCTTCACCTTGGGTTGCACCAGTCCTCTTCATCAAAAAGAAGGATGGGTCATTAGTCCTTTGCATTGATTATCATGAGATAAATAATATCATGATATTAAACAGGTATCATCTTCCATGGATTTAAGACTTGTTTGATCATCTACATGAAGCATAATACTTCTCCATATTAAATATATGGTTGGTTTATTATGAAGTTAGAGTGAAGAAAGAGGATATCCCCAATACTGCATTTCATAAAATGTATGGGCACTATGAGTTCAATGTGATGCCTTTTGGGATCACTAATACTCTAGAAATCATCATGGACTTGATGAATATATTCTTTATATTTTACCTTGAAAAAATTGTTGTATTATTTATAGATGATATTCTATTATACTCCAAAACCAAGGAGGAGCATAAGGAGTATCTAAGTAGTGTGATAAAGACCTTGGAAAAGGAGAAACATTATACTATGTATATAAAATGTGAGTTTTTGTTAAAGAAAATATCATTCATGGGTAATATCATCACAATAAATGGGATATCTATGGACCCTTCAAATAAATAAGAAATTGAATTATGACTAAGGCTAACATATTTTACAAATATCCATATTTTTCTTAGATTATCTGGGTATTATCGTCGATTTGTGTGAAGTGTCTCATGACTATCAATCCCTCTAACCAAGATAACATGGAATGGATTCAATTTTTCTTGGAATGATGAATCTGAAGATAGATTCAAGAAGCTAAAAAGGAGACTTATCACTACCCCATATTCTCACACTACCCAGAAGTGGAGAATTCTTTGTTTTATTCATTAATGCTTAGAAGAAGGGATTGGTATGTGTGTTAATGCAGAATGACAAAGTCATAGCCTATGCTTTAAGCCAATTGAAAGTTCATGAACAGAACAACCCAGCGTATGATCTGGAGTTGGATATAGTGGCCTTTTCAATGAAAATATGGGTAGTAGAATCTCTTTGGAGAGAGGTTTTAAATATATACAGATCAAAAAATTCCCAAAAATATATTTACATAGAGAGAGTTGAATATACACTAATGAAGATGGTTAGAGATGATCAAGGACTATGACTGCTCAATCCACTACCATCTTAGTAAATTGAATAAAGTGGTAGATTTATTAAGTAGAAAGGACCCAAAAATTCTCTAAATGATGAGAATTTATAGAGATTTAATCTTCTTATATTTGGAAAGGATGGACATGGGAATCATAAAGGAAATAACATCATCAATCCTTTCACAAATTATTTTTCAACCGTCTCTTATGAATAGGTCAATGGATTCTCAAAAATATAATGTGGGAATTCATAAGAAAGTGGGAACTATAATGAAAGGGATATCCTTGAATTTAAATGTTAATGAATAGGATTTGTGATATTTGGGTCATGAGTAAGTGTATCATCACATCCTGAGTTAAAGTAGTAAGTGTTGGATGATGAACAAATTTTGACATTAACCATTGAACCAAGAAGCTAAAGGTTGTATCCAGATCTCTTAGAGCACTATTGGTGGGACATTATGAAAAAGTAGATCACTAAATATACATCAAAGTGTCTGTTATGTCAGAAAGTGATGGAAGAAAAGAAGAATTATAAGGGGATGATGAAACCATTACCCATATCGACATGGAAATGGGAAAACATCACCATGGACTTTGTCACTGGACTTCTGAAGAAATATAGAGGAAATAATGTTATCTGGGTTGTCGTGTATCATCTTACAATGAATGCATATCTCATTGGGATTTGAGAGGATTTCTCACTAGTTCCAATTTCATAAATATACATCAGATAAGTGGTGAGACTACATTGATCTCCACTATTGATTATATCTTATAGAGATCCAAGATTCACCTCTAAGTGTTGGAAAAGTATACAACATGATCTAAACACTAAACTCAAATTCAATATGGCATGTCATCCTCAAATTGATGGCTAGTCTGAGCAGACTATCTAGGCACTGGAATACATATTTATATCATGTTCTATGGACTACAAAGGAGGATGGGACCAACATATGACTCTGTTTGACGTCTCAAACAAAAATAATTTCCACTCAAACATAAAAATGGATCCCTATTAATCCCTTTATATGAATAGGTGCAGAACACCTTCATGTTGGGGTGAAGTTGGGGAACAAACACTACTAGGTCCAAAAATGGTTTGTTAAATAGTGGAAAAGGTTAATACCATTTAGTAGCACATAAATTATTCTTAGAGCCGATAGAATATATATGATGACAATTGTCAAGGAGACCTATATTTTGATGTTGGAGACATGGTATTCCTCTTCATATTTGCATGGAATCAGGTGATTATATCTTTGAAGAAGGTAAATCTTATTCAAATATACATTATCTTCTTTGAGATCCTTGATCCCCTTGGAGTGGTGGCCAATTGACTTGCACTCCCACCTATCCTATCTCAAGTACACGATGAATTTAAAGTATCCCTCTTTAGAAATTAAATACTAGACCCATCATATATACTTAATACAGAGTTGGTACTATTGGAGAATGACCTTTTCTTTGAGGAGAAATCGATGAAGATCCTAGATCATAGAGGAAAATTTCTCTAAAATAAGATAGTGAAACTTTTCAAAGTGTTATGGAGAAACCAAAAGTTTGAATAAGTGATGTGAGTTCCAGAGGATGTGATGAAATAGAGTTTCCCTCATCTTTTTTAGTGTGAGGAATAAAAGTTTTTATGGTAAAATTTCTTAAGGGGGAATAATGTAATGACCTGAACTATTATAAATAAAATTCCCCCTATAATTTAATTAAATGTATTATTATGTAATATGGTTATACAAAACACACACACTAATTTAAGATTTATTATATAAAATTTAAAATACTATTAATAGTAATTAACTTTTATAATATAGTCACTGAATAGCGATCATATGATTATTATAAATATGGGGTTTTAACAAATCTAATTGACATAAAAAAAAGTGATGAGCTCAAACAGTAGGATCATACCCTATGAAACCCGTTTATTGGATATTTCAAGGGAGATAAAATCACTGTGATTTTTCTTAGATCGAGCCCAAGTTGATATCCAACAACTTAAGCATTAGAAAAACCCTTTATAGGATAATTTCATGCTCATCAAAATCACCTCCCAAACCACATACGTTGAACCTCCCTTTATCTCTATCACACACCTTATTATTAGGGTTTATATTGGTGTATTAAAGGGATATATATCAAGACCTTAGAATTATGATTATCTAAATTATTTTTTATTGGATAATGAATATATTTTCATCCTATTATTTTTACTTTATAAATGATTTTTATTTCGATATAATAAAACACAAATATATTTTTTGGGTAATATTCAAATTCAATCATTAAATTTAATTTGATAAATTAATGGATTATTGAAATAAATAATTTTTTAATAAAATTTTATTACTAAATAATTTTTATTAAATATAAATTATCATATAATTTTTATAAATCCATATGTAATTTTTATAAGTGTTAAAAATTGTTATTGTCAAAAAAACCAGCATTTCTCAATAAATGTTGATTACTATTTTAAAAGTGAAAATTGACATAATTAAAAAATTATTTATATAAAAATTAATACTATTTTAGGAATCATAATGTTTAAATTATCCGATGGTTAATTTTTCATAATTTTTTGAGACAAACAAATTTTCGGGTAAAAATTAAATACTGAATAAATATACTTTGTGTATTATGACATCATAATGACCAAAAATTAATTAATAAGTAATATAAATGGTATCCATGAACAAATATATATTTAAAATTTGAAATAATGTTATTTTATATTAATTTTATTAATTTTATAAAGACATTATGAATCCTCTAAAACTTATAATATATTTTATGGTTTTTAAATCATTTCTTTAAGAGTGTGACTCACCTCCACATGAGAAAGGGAATTATTTTAACATTTTAGGCCCTTAAACATATAAAATAATTAGAACCACTCCCATTTTTAAGAAACCATTTTAAAAACCCAATGGTTGTTTTTTTATTTTGATTATGTTATTATGTACAGTCCAAAACATAAATAATAATGAAATCCCCATATTTTCCTATATTAGCCCTCCCATGTTCCCATTTCTCTTCACTAAAACTCATTATATCATGTTAATAATCTTAAATTCAATATATATATTCCTCCCATGGTACCCCAAGCTCTCAGTAATCCCCTCACATGCATTTGCATTCACACACTCAAGTAAGAAATCCCAACCTTCTCTTCTTTTTTCAAGTTTTCTTATTATCTTATGCCCCTATTTCAAATTACTTGTGTTGGGATATGTATTTACATTTCACTATTATTTTATATTTTATTTCCAAATTATTAGATGCCCATTTCTCTCTCATCAAAAAAAATTATAAATTTTTAGGTGATGTTGTTATGCTGCTAAAATTCCATTGTGATTTTCAATGGAAAAACAATTGTGTAGTGAATACCATACTCATTTACTATCAAGGGTGTTCACCTTTATACACTTACACATATTTGAATTGGGAAATAAATGTATTTATTCCACACTCCTTGATCATGTAAAAAAATATTATTATGAATGAATTCATATTATATTATCTATGTGGCACACTTAAGAAGAGAATTATATGAAAGTTGATGGTGCCCTCAGAATTCTATAGTGCTCCAATGCATTAGGTAATTTTTATTCTCATGATACATTATTTTAAGATATATAATTAACCTGATTAATTAATTTGACTTTTTACATCATGATTTCTTGGAAGTTATCCTTGACCTATGTTTATGATGTAGTGTTTTATGTTATTGCCACATTTCTCATGATTCCTTTATGAATATCATGTTATATCATGTCTCGTTATTCATTTTTATGACTCTTACTCATTTTTAAATGCCTACTATCCAACATGTATTATTCTCTTCATGTTTTTAAATTTTTATTCCCTTAGTTGGATTTGTATCTAACCTCTCTATTATGTATATCTTCAGGTTATCCCATACAGTTTTAAGTGTGAGCATGTTAAGGAAGTTTTTAATAAAGATGAGGTTTTCCTATTTTAAATTGTTTTGTAATGTACTTAATTCAAAAATAAACTATAATTATTGATCTTGAAGGTTTTATTAAGTGTACATTTATTTAATAAATCAAGTATTAATTTCAAATTAATAACATGGTTATTATAGTGTGGTCGATTATTATGGTCACTGGGCTATTCATGCAGTCGGTTGTCTTCTTGATATTGTTAATCTATATGGTCTCTTTGAATGGTCACTATTCATGATCATTCATCTAAATAATAATAATATTACATATTTATCTTATAGTGACATAAAATAATTTTTAATGAAAAAAAGGAAATAATAGAAATAAAATAGAGATTGGATACACGAATCAATTTAGATGAATTGTATCATTGAATTACTTGATATTAAAGAGATTTAAATCATTTATGTAAACAGAATTAAATGATAATTAAGTATAAACAACATTAAGTATGGATAAAAGGGAATATTTGACTATTTATTTGGAAATACTAAAGCAAAACATATTTTATATCCTAAAAAATATTTTTCCCCTCATTCATTTTCCTTTCTTTCCCTTGATTCTGAATGATTCAAATCCTTCATTATTGGGGTCATGAAACCCTTCTCTAATCTTTTGAGTTCTTCCTTTGAGTTTCTAGCCTGTTTTCAACCCCCACTCTCCCCAATTATTAGTGGAGAATAACTTTAATCTTCCTTCTAGGTTGGGTATTCAATTCTTCTCTTATATTTTATGTAAATTATGATTTAATCATGCTTTAGTTTCTCTAGATTGATATTTACAATTAACTTTAATAAAGATAATAATTATTAAATCACATGGAGTATAATTATTGAATTATTTATAAATTTATAAATTAAAGAGAATATAATATTATGTGGAACCAAATGAATGTTGCTGACAAAAAAATAGAAAAATATTATCACCTAGTACTATTTAATTTTTTTGTTGAAATTAAAGAATGTTTCCTGATAATGGTCTTGTAATGGATATTATCTATGAAAATAAAAAAAGGATAATGGAATAAAAAATACCGGATACTAATATAGAATATGAAAAATTAAAATAATTAAGAGGTAATTTCATATTAGAGTATCTTTTTTAAATTTAATTTATTATAGGAATTATTTTTATCATTATAGAAATTAGAGAATTAATTTAAAATAATTATTTTGTATTGTAGATAATTAATATATCATATTTTTTAGATTAATAAATGGTTTATATTTATTATATAGTGAACTATATTATTGGATATTATTTTTTGTTATCGTTTAGCATGGATTAATTTATTGAAATGGATAAGTAACATAAATCTGGTAATATTAAGTGGTTAATGGAAGATTATTTTAATTTATTTGATGATATTCCTTGAGACTATTTGAATATACTTATATAGTGATACATGATGACGAAACCCTATACATAATAAAATAATTAGTTCAATATGGGAATAGAAATTGTTGTTTGTTAAAGATCATTTTTGTGGTTGAGGGATCCCATTCTTGTTTTTCAGAGAGGCTTGAGTGACTTGATCTCATAGCCTTAGTTTCCATTGATTATTTAAATAGAATAAATTTAATAAAAATGTATGATATATGATTATTAGAGTAATTTTTTGACTTGATGTGGTTGATTGGAAACCTATCATAGTTGGGAAACATTTCACGATCAATGGGCCGGAGGCCTGGATATGCAGCAATGGTTGATGATTGTGATGGAAGGATAGATTATAGTATGTGAAATTTTATATGAATGACACTAGAGTGGTCAGGATGTGTTCTAGGAATGTATTTCTCATCAACATATATTCTTTCTTGATGCTTTTAAATGGATGGTTGGCTAGATATTATATGAATGGTTTCTAACTAATTGGAATAGTTTTACTCTATGAAGAATAAGTAAATCTTTATCATGGTAGCTTTGGTCAAGTCCTATGGTACCCAAAAGTTCAAGAAATGTAAATTATTTAAGGGATTAATGGGTTGTGATCATGGTTATCATTGGTAATGATGAAATGCTTGAGAATATAAGCATGAAAATTTCTAGTGTTGAAGGTGCTTATCTTGGAAGTTTAAATTATTAATCTTGGAAATGGATAGGAAATGATATAAATTAGCTAATGTTTTATTAATAGTTAATGATAAACTTTGATATTTTATGAATTTTTTATATCAAGACCTTAGAAGTTGTTTCTTGGTGTCTTTTCAGATCATAGTGATTGATGATTTGAAGGATAAATAGTTTCCCCTACCATGGTTGGGTGTTATATATTATATATTTTTAGATTTTATACCCCTTACCATTTATGTCGGTATGTAAATAAAAACCTAAATGTTATGGTGGGTTTTTTCAACAACATATATAATAGTGAGGGAATATATGATTGGCTTCTTGCTCTCCCTTTCTCTCCCTTTTATTATAGTTTATGTATAGGTGTATCTCAAGCTATAGTAAATTGTGGTATAGGGTACATTACTACCTAGGATTTGATGGGTATTGATTTTTATATACATTTATTTTCAAGATATAATGGATTTATGTGTCGAACATACTTGTATTTAGTTATGGTGGAAATAGATTCTCATAGGTGTACCAGCATGGGTTGTGATGGCTTATGGTATAATTCATATGAATAGGTTGAAGTGGATTCAAGAAATACAATAGGTTTTGAAGGATATTGTGATTATGAGTTTTCGTTAGGTTTAATTGGATATATAATGGTTATAATATGATTACATGAGGTGAAGGATGACTTATAGAAGGGGTGACAATGGTACATGAGTCATTGAGATATGAGAGCGATTAACCAGTTGAAAGTAGAACTGATATACCTTCATTTATATATATTATTTTAAAATAGAAATTATTTATATCTCATTATTTCTTGGTGAGTGGGACATGGTGAGTATGGGAACTGAATTTACGAATTTAGGTTACGAGTTGGTCTCATTTGTTTTTTCACTAGGCTTTAGTATGCTTCTTACACATTTTGTATCGTAGGTTTCAAGGAGGGTCTTTTTAATTATGAAAGTTAGACTCATCCTACATATATATAAACAATTTTTTATTTTTTTCATTGTTGGTTAGTAATCAAATAGATAATTACTAGCTTGAGAAGTGTTCAACAGTTTTTGGAACATTGTGGTCACTGTTACGGATTTTTTTGGTGATTTTAGTTGTTTCATATTTTTTACTAAAATTACATATATTGGGATTTATTCTATATTTATCAATGATTTGGATTTTTAATTTATCATATTATATAATATTAATTAAATTTATATATGATCTAAATTATTCCCATGTTTTTTATTATATGACCTCATTTTCAGTCGTTAACCCATAGCCTATTTGAGGTGGGATTCAGGGTTCATTATCCCCCTTTATTCACTACCAACCGAATAGGGGATCCTTTATAGGGAAGGGCCATGAAAATGTGTGATATTGAGTCCTAATGTGTATTATATTTGGTCCTACCTTGAGTTATATTGTATTCCATAGCACCATTTGGATTCAACTTTAGTGATAGGGTGTTTTCAGGGACCTTTCCTTGAATTTTATGGATTAGGTCGGGATAATATACTTCTTTGAGTGGAAAGGATATTCAAGTTGTGATTTGGTATGAGATGTGAACTTGGTTCCCTACCTTAACTGATAAGGTATCGGTTGGGAGTGATAGATGACCTTTCGTGAGTGATAAGGTTAGGTCCAATACTTGGATATAGGACATTACCCTATTCATAATGGTAGTGGTCGGGAATTGGTGTATGCATGCCCTGATTATTTGGGTATATGCTGAATTTAGGGTTTATTAGTATGAGTTTAAGACTCTGTTCTGGTATGGATCTTGATAAAATATGGTCAGGAACCATGTTGGAATGGTTTTCACACTATGGCATGATAGGCATGTGTACATCGTTAGATGTTGTGGTAGCCTAGTTGACACACAAAGACCCAATGATCATGATTAATTATATATTTATATTCCTAATTCATACACATGAATATGAAAGTATATATTATGGATTCTTGTTAATAAATTACCGATATTTATTTCTCACACCCTATATAAGCACTCTTGTGCACATCAAGACATATGTGTGCTTTTATTTTGAGTATAGGTTTTGCAGGGTATCATTCTAGAGAATATCAAAGAGTTATACAGATAGGGATGAGGTATAGATTAGGTATGCTGGTAGTCACCATTTATATTTTTTCCTTTTTTATATAGTATATGTGATTTTCCTAATGTGAGATCAACTATTATATGTTTATATGATTGGGTTTTTGTATATTTCTTTCTATTTATTATACATTGTGTTTATTTGTTGTATTTATAAATACATTAATCATGTGTTGTGGTATTTTGGTTATTTTACACTTTTATATGACTCTTATTTAAGTATATACTCTCCCTATTATTTAGATTGGTCCCTCTTCACTAGTCATCAACTACTAGTGTTTGGGGAGACATGCCTAAGGTCATGATGCATCCTCAGGCCAGGCATTGAAGAGTGTCCTAGGTTCGAGGCATTAAAATTTTATATAAGAACATTTTTTCTCTTTATTATTATTTAGGATATTATAGGTAGGAAATAGATATGTTTTGAATCTTGTGGTGGGATTTAGACTGGTGTGTCATGAACACATCTTTTGTGGGAATTCATGGTTACCATGGACATGATACTTGTGATATTTGTTTTTGATGTTAGGATTTAGATGTTATTAAAAAAAATGATGAGTTTACCAAAGGTTTTTGTTTATGGTTTTCATCTATGTTACAATTATAAAGAATCCTATGTACATGCATAATATTTTCTTATAGGATTCACATGACATGCATGTGCATGTGTGAGATTATTTTACAAAAAAAATAGTTTTGTTGTTAAGAGCTTCAATAATAACTTATATGTTTATTTCCCATATAACGTGTTTGTGTAATTATACTTATTTGGGTTATTATTTTTCCTCATGATTGGTTTTATAATCACATATCATGACGATCTTAGAGAGATACATTCTCTAGAAATAACAATATGGTCTTTCATGAAAGGGGTATATAGATAACCTTAGTAAGTTAGTGCATCCTTTAAATTCCTTGGTGATAAATCACTGGTAGGATATATTCTATAATTGGATTCCAAATATGTGATCTAATGATGGGAATGAGTTTCCTTGAGTGTGTGGGGTTGGTTACTTGAAGTGTTAACAACATCCTATATAGTATTTTCCCATATAACTTCTTAGAGGCACTATACTTAACTAAACGGTGTGGTTCAAGAAAGGTGTGAGGATTGTGTAATAGCCCATAAAGTTAAAGGGTTAAAAGACTATATAGGATTGGTATAATAAAATGGTAAGAGGGGGTGATTTACCTTTAAAAATAATTTATAAATGATGATATAAAATAAAATATATTATCATGTGAATAATTTATTTGAGTATAAAAATAAAAGTAATGAAATTATAGAAAACATTATAACTTTAAGCATAGTATAAAATAATGTGTATAAATTAAAAGTAACACTATGATAATAGAGTTCAAAAATAGCTCAATAATGATCCCCTATATCTCCTCCCCTCATGAATGTATAGTAGGGTTATAATTCTCACATGACATTAATTGTAAAAAAGAATCAAAAGAATAAAAAAATTCCTTGGTTTTAATGGAAACTAAAAACCAAATAAGAAAAGAATTCTGTGGTTTTAGGAGATACCAGGAAACAAAAAACATTAATTTGAAGAAGGTAAGAACCTAAAGAAGATGAAGCAAATGAGATATGTTTGTTTTTACAAAACCAATACAAGGTACTCAAATATCATTAGAATATATGATGAATATGAAAGATATAGAGAAAGAATATTTAATAAGAGACTTATGAAATATATTCAGGGGATACAAAGGCTCAAAGAGAAGAGTAAAAAGAAAAAGTATTAAAGAATTTTAATCCAAACTTCCTTTTGATTATTAAGAAAGAAATTTCACTTGAAAATATCTTGAAATTGTTCATCATGGATTAATCAAAGATCACATTATGTAAATTGGGGTTATTTTTTGAGATATAATTCACCTATGATGTCTATTTATAGATATCATATGTGTTAGAGGAGACTTAGCTCAATTAAATCCATTAAAGAGATTATTAATATCTTTTATACAAATATTTAATGCCCTTTTTAATATTTTAGATCAAATCCACTGGATAGATGGTGATACTCATGTAGGATCACAACATCTATAAAATCTATATAGACTAGTTAATGTTGTCCATTGGCTAGATGATGACCTTTAAGAAGTTTTGTTGGATCTTTCTGACACTATCGGCTAATCAGTGCCCTTATTCTGGGTTGCGAGTGATCTTATTACTTAAGTGGTGGTTCTTTCCATTACTATTAGGTAGTTGGTGTTATATCACCAGGTATATGTTTCTCCTTTCAGGTGTGGGAAAATCTCTAGGAATTCCAATATCATTTTTATGCCTTTATTTATACAATTGACAATTTTTCCTTATGATCAAACATAAACACTAGAATAAAATCAATGGAAAAAGTTAGATATAACTTATTTGATTTTGATCATAAAAAAATTAGAGGTTCATTAATCTCCCATGTTTTTATGATAAAAAACTCAATTAAGATTAAAATAAAAGAGAAGAATATGGTGGAGAAGAAAAAGGAAAGAATAAAAAATAAAGGAGATAAAAGACAAAGGAATAAGAAATATTATTTTAATGAAATAAAATTTCTTCTATTTGAATCAATATCCTTATATTATTTTAAATAAATTAAGAATTATTTTCCCTTTATGATATCACCCTTTCATTCATTAATATTACATCCCCTTTTATGATGAAGATTTACACCCTTTTCTTGAAGATTTTCTCCCTTTAAATCAAAAAACTATTTTTTTCATTGAAATTTTACATTCTCATACAAATTTTACATTTATCCACTTATTTTATTATATAAAATAATTATAAACCAACTGGGGTATGTATATAAGAGATGAAACATGCATAAGATAATCAAATTTATTATAAAAACATAATTTTTAAAATTTGAACAAGATGTTTTAAAAATGTGAAAATAAAATATTTTCAAAAACAATCAAGATTTGAAAAGAGAAAACATATATTAGAAGAGATAACAATAATTATGATAATAATTTCATTCCTAAATCCCCCTAAATAAAATTGAAATATTTAAAATCAATGGGTATTTTGAATATACCAACTAATTGAAGTTCTGTTATAATATATTATGACATGATATATCCTTTTAAAAAGTGGTCTCAAAAAAATTGATGCCGAATATCAATGTTCTTAGTGAATATATATTGAACATTATTTCTTAAGATTATTATGACACCTAAAATATCCTATTAAATTGAAACATGAATAAATGTCAGACCAAAATCAAAGAGATATTGTTTCATCTATATAATTTGGGTGCAACAACTCCTTGTATATATATATTCCACTTTGATTACAGAAAGAGAAACTTGATTTTTCTTTTTACTACCCAAATATATTAATGAATTTCTAAGAAGATTATAAGTCCCACTTTTATTTCTTCTATCTAGTTGACATCCCCCAAAATTTTCATTGAAAACACATAATAGATTAAAATATGTTCCTTTAGTATAAAATAAACCATGATTTTCATAACACTTATGAAAATACTTTTAATAAATTTTAAATTAGATTATTTTGTATTGGATTTAAAATTTTCATAAATACAAACAATAAACATAATGTGAGGTCAAGTAATATTAAGGTAAATAATACTCTCAATAATAATTCTATAAATCTTATTGTCAACCAGTTTATCAGCTTCAACCAACAATATCTTACATGCAGTACTCATAGGTGTGTTAATTAACTTAGCTTAATCTATGAAAAAACAATTTATAAGTTCATTATTGTATTATATTTTTATTATAAAAGTACCATCCTATTTTTGAGAGATTTTAAAACCAAGAATTAATTTTTAACTTTCCCATGAAACTCATTTCAAATTAATTTCTCATAATATTTTAAAAATTTATTACAAAGAAATTCAATTCTTCAATAAAGAAAATATGTCATGGTCATAGATTTGATGAAATAATTTAGAAATATTGTATTTTCAAAACAAGATGGTTGTTCAACAAAAACCTTTTGAGAAATAAACCCATTTAAAATCACATTTAACATCCATTTGAAAAAAAAAATTAGATTAGCGGTGAATTCCAATATGATTTTAATGGATTATATCCAAGTGATGGCTCTGAAGGTTTCAACATAATCATTTCCTTCTTCTTAATTATAACCTTTGGTTATGAGTCGATCTTTGTTACATTTGATATTACAATGATTATCAAATTTATGTCTATAAACCCATTTTATACTAATAATATGAAGATCGTTAGCTCATTTAAAATGGGTTCATTTATTATTCTATTGGAAATAGATTACCTATTCTTTAATATAAAACCAAACTTTTTATCATTAATGGAATCATAAAGTTTTTGAGTCTCTAGAAAAAAATAAAATAATAGTACCCAATATTATTTAAGGCTTAAATTTTTATATCAGTACCATTTTTCATATCACTAGTAATATTTTACAAGTGAAAGTCTTTCGAATTTTATAAAGAATTAAGTAGAGGACTATATGGATATTTAACCTTTATAGTCTCTTTTCGATAAGTCTGATCATTCAAATTAAAAGGTTCAAGGATAAACATAATATATTAAAATTGCATTAAATGTTTTTTAATATTTTCATCGAATCAGATATGAGTGGATTATTTAGTGGTTTTGGTTCTTTTATTGATGACATTGTAGGATTTACTTGACTTAAAGTACCTGAGAAATATTCATTCTTTATATTTTGGATCTAATTTACCTAGTTTTTCTATAGTGATAATAGTATAAATTTTACATCCAAACACATTAAAAACCCAACTTTTAAAATATTATTTTTCCAAAGTTCTTAATGTTTCTCTTTTAGGATGGTTTTTATTATAATTTCAAAGACCTGAGATTTAATTGCAAATTCTCCTTAAATGAATAATATATTAATTTTTGTTTCACACTATACCAAATTAAAATGATAAATATTGATATATTTTAAATAATAAATATGAAGATTACAAAATCAAAAGATGTAAATTTGAATTTATAAATTGAAGTAACCATATCACCAAATCAATTAAGAAACTAAGAATAAATGTCATTTAAAAGTGGGATTCCTCTTTATAAAGCCCATTTTTATAAAAAATGGAAGGGTGGTAGCTTTACTAGAGCTTTCTATAGATCAATCCCAAGATAAAATTGGGAAATTATATTTTTAGGAAAACGATATATTGGTGAATCTAAAGATCGTGAATATTTCTATGATATCAATGTGAAATGAAGAGTCACGTTTACAATGACCCGTAGTTCATAAGTGATTTTTTTCCTAAATAAATGTGTGTTATATTATATATAATTATACACATGAAAGACTCAGATAAACTAACAATGATTTATTTTATTAATGGATATCATTGTATTATTCAGTGACTAGACCCATAAAAATACCATTATTATAATGGGAAAAATATTAAAAAGAAAATATAGAATTGGAAAACATAAATAATTCCATTCTTATGGAATAATATACCCAAAAAACATTTATATAGAAAAGAAACAAAATATCAGTAAACCAATCAACATTTTAGAAAAATAAAATAAATAACCATGGTAGGAATTGTATTCAATGTTGAATAAAGGAATGAAGTGGTATTTATAAGAGGTAATATAGTCATTCAAATATTAATGTGACCACTGAAATAGTAACATGGTCATTGAGAGTAGTAACATAGTTGTTGGGAATAATAACCTCACTGTTACAATAGTAAATAATTAAATATATTATAAATAATATTTATCAGTAATAATTTAAAAAAATATAAATATTATAATACCATAAAAATAAATATCAAGATCAAAAACTTAAATAAAATATAAGTATGTTTTTAATAAATTGTATTTCAATGTATTTTGTATAAGTATTAATTTTTTTGTTAAGAATTAATATTAACCTAAATAGAAAATTATTTTGATAAAAATAATTCTATTATTATATTCATAACATTTAAATTATCCATGGTTGATTTTTTTCGAAATATTTTAATTATTACAAGAATTGTAAAAAATGTAATTTTTTAAATACCACTTGTTTTATAAAAAAATGATGACTTAATAAATGATAAATTGGTTATTTTAACCAAAATAAATTAATAAGATAAATTGATCATTTAAAAATATTTAACAAAATTTCTAATACTAAATATAATTTTTCGATGTCTAAATCCAAAAGTGCTCCATTAAAGTAACAATTTTTCTTTTTTCTCATTTTCCTTTTTAATAAACAAGTGAATTAAGTTTATAATGTGGTTTATAGTCTTAAATATGTCTTATTTAATTTACATATGATTCATAATTTCAAAATATCTCTATTTAAAGGTTTTCCTTATATATAATAATCTATTCAATATTTTATCCTTAAAATATCCCCCCTAAAGTATCAATAACCTCTCAAACCTCTCCAAAAAATCAAATTCACTTCTACATTCCAAATCTCAAACTCTACCCAAATTAGTTCCCTTATTCCCCTTAGTATCCATAGAGGAATTTTATGGTAATCAAACTCTAATGATTCAAAAATATAATGGTCTTGGAAAAGGAACAACTTTAAGAAAGAGGTAATTCCCTTTCATTTTTAATTTTGTTTTGTTTTCATAAACTCCATATCCTGCATTTATATTCTAATAAATACCTTAATAAAAATTTAAATAGTACTTTAAAATGATATTTATAATTTTAATATCCTATTAAAATTTTATTTTCCACACAATAACATAATTTATATCTCGCACCTCCTCTATGATGTCCCGTTAATAGTTGGTTAACTACTAAGGAGGACATTTCCAATTATTTTATTATCACTGACATTACGGATGACTATAATGAATTATATAAAAATTATAAATTTTTAAATATATTTATTTCTATTATTCTTGAGTTAATATTAATAATTTATATGTAATAATAAAATAAGATCAATAAATAGAATAAAAATGGGATATTTTCAAGTAAAATAAGATATCAAAATGTTTCACCTTTAATAAAGGGAGTGAAAGAATTGAATATAGTTGTTATAATTGAACAAGGGTGAAAATAATTTAACATAATTTATTCTTGGTTCCCTATTTTTATAAAGCTATATTTATTACTCATGAGGTGGAAAAGGCAAGAAATAAAGAAGTATTTAAGGTAAGGTGATTCTCGAAGCAAACTCTTTATTTCAGGTTATCTCCTATTTAACATTTTTTTAGTATTTATATTATATTGATATCCTTAAACATTAAATTAATTATTATTTTACTTTTAATTCTAGTGATAGACTTGTTTTTACCTTATAAAAATTATTTATAAGACAAAATAAAATAGATTTTTCAAAATTAATTTATTTTCCAAAGCAATGTATAGACACATATGGAGTTGATTCTTATCCACTCAATAATGATGTTTTTTTATGAGAAAAAATAATTTCATTTATTCATTTGGGAACCCAAAATTAAATTCAAGAAATTAATCCTTACAAGTACTTTATGAAACCTATTCTTTTGTAGGGGTTTATTTCATAACTATGATAAATATTAGTTTCCATTCCAAGTGGTATGCTTGATTATGTGAATTTTATAATGTGATGGGTATTCCTAGAATTATATATCTCGTTAAGTCATTGGTTAATGTGATATTTCTCATGAAATTATGTGTATTATTCATTAACAAGACTCTAATTTTTTTCATAATTATGACGTTATGTTTTATGCACATATGTTATGCCTCAACATGATTCTAGATTTGTTTATAACAATGTGTGGTATTTGAACACTATGCTATGATGATTCATTATTATACATATTTTATATTCCATGTCTTTATAAAAATATTCCCTTAGGATTAATATGATTATCCCATTCATATTAAATTATTATGATGATTATGTTTACCCATGTACTATTGATTCATCTCTCTTATTCCTTCAATGTTATCCCTCCCCTATTAGGTTTTTAACTCGCCCCTTTCTTTGATGTGTGTCCTCATGTGAATATATGTACTAAGAAGAATGTGAGATATTTTTATAGTAAAAATAATAAGTATTTAAATAATATTTATGTCTTATTATGTAGAAGAGATTTATGAGCCTAATTTACCCAAGATATTAATCATTTGGATCATAGATTTCATCACTATTACGTTTTTATCTAAAAAATGATGTAATTGTTATATAATAAATGTTGTGTTGTTATAAACTAAAACTAAAATGAGTAAATATCTGATTCTTAGGTCTTACATGGATATCATAAGGGGTTATGTAAGTATAAATTAAGATTATATCAATATATAAGAAAATATTTATATAATTTCTATACTTTTTCAAAATGTATTTTATAGAAACTGGTATTTTATTTTAGGAAAATAAGATTATTATTAGTTAATAGTAAAAAGATGTACTAATTTTATGAAAAATAATTTATCACTAGATTAATTAATAATTTATATGAAAATGAATAGTCAATATACTAAATAAATGATTTTTTTTTCTTTTTCATTGTCCATATTCTTGGTAAATATTATAACTACTTTACAAGACTCATTTTTTTATTCTAATAAATATTACTAAGTAAATATTGTATAATCATTGAAAATAACAAGAGAATGTGATTTTCCTTTGATGATTTTGACTTGATTTTTTCCAAAGATATCATGTTTAACAAAATCATGGGATTTAGAGGTTAATTATTCTTATTTAGGTATAAAAAAATTTTGTTTCTTACAAAGTTTGAAAGGTTCACAAACATTATTCTCTCTAAAATTTAGTTTTAGTAAATCTTGTATAATATAATTTCAAATGAACATAATGATTGTGTGTGTGTGTGATATAGTTTCCATGGAGTCTATGAAAAAACCAAGAATCATTTTATATAATTCTCAAACATTTAACATTTTCAAAATAATGAGATATTAAATTAATAATATAAAAAATTTTAAAATGAAAATTGGTAAACAAAAGTTTTCCTTTGAAATTAAAAAAAAATTCAAGAATAATTTTCAAAATATATTTTAAAAATATTATCACAAAAATTAGGTAATTCTTAGAAAAAAAATTTAAACCTTCATTGAATAAAATATATTTTAGGTGCAAGGAATTAATAAAATTAATTTTACCTATACTTATGATTTTATATCTTGAATCGTCACATAAATTCTCCTATAATACATTTAGTTTTTCAAGATGATTAAATTTTGAGTGGTCACCATACATGTATTAAGAGAATCTATTATCCATGTAAAACATTAAATTTTGAAATTTAATCTTTAAACATGTTTCCTACATTATTAATAAATTAAGATTTTATTACCTAAATTTTGGGTCCATAAATGTTAACTAAGAGGTATTTTAGAACCCAAATATTTTTTTAAATATAAATTTTGAGATGTGATATGGGATGAAAGATGCATAAGTTTTGGTCTACCATATTGAGTGTTTTCACTAAAAATAATAATAATATTACCAAATTTCCTCCAGAAATTAAAAAATATTTGACATCCCCCTTTTAAAAAATTGTTCTTTTTGGAAGAACTATAATTATTCAAAATACCAATTTAAATATTATTATTTTCATTTCATTTTAAACCCAATATTTTATTTAGATTAAGTTTTCCTTAAGTTAATTTTGTGAGATATTATTTGAGATCATCAATTTTATATTGTAACTCATTCACATTCAGTTCATAATTCAATTTTGCCTATAATTTATCTTTTTTATTGTAAGTTTCTTCTTTTAATTAATCACTTGATTATACATTTTGATAATTTTTTAAATTGAATATAGTTTGAAAACCCCTTATTCATGTTAATCATCACCATATTTTTGATCATTTTAGCTTTTGTGATTGGAATAAAAAGAGGAATAAGGGTATTTTAAGGAAGAAAAAATAAGGATTTATAGTTCAGTACATTAAAAACAGTGGATTTATCCATGAGACACTTGGAACATTCATCACTTGAATCACTTGAGGTCTGGGAATTATTTCATTTACCCAATGTTAAAACCTTAAAGTATTTATTTCTTATATTATTCTTATCATTTTTTTTCATTTTGATCAAGGAACATTTTTCTATTATGTGTCCCTTATTTTTTTCATTTAAAGCGTGTTAATTCTTGTTTACTTTGGTCATCCTCCATTTTTTCTTGTTGCTAGGATTTCTTTATTTTTTAGAAATTTTTTATATTCATGTAAATTTGATCCATTTCATTTCCATCATAATAGTATTCATTAATGGATTTAAAGGAAACAATATTTTTCACCATGAATTATTTAGATCCTTTATCAACTTGTCACTTCACTGTGATCTTATAATTCATGAGAGATCCAATGATCTCCTCAACTGGAATTTTCATTAAATATTTTTATTCATGGATTCATTTTACATTGGGTGCCCAATTAATTGGTAATACCATGAGTATTTTTATAAAAAGTGTTCCTATAGTAAGAGTGTCTCTAAGAGACTCTCTTCCACTTTATTGTTTTTAAAGAACATAAAAATCTTAGTAATAGTATCACTAGGATTCATACTAAATTTTTTGAAATATTTTCCATGAATATAAAGTCTAGTATATTAAACTTTATTTGTTCCTTGATTAGTAACTTATATGAGTTTCTAAATTTTATGTACAATTTTTTGTGTGGATATATAATTAAAATAATTTTTTTAAACCATAATTTAGGCCATTTATAGATTTAACATCTAATATGAATGTAGTGATATCATCGGGTGTCTATTTTTATTCTTTTTAACTAATAATAATATAACCACGCATGGAAATTTTCTATATATGATAATCAATACTTCTAAGAAATATTGACATACATGTCTTCCAATAAGCATAGTTAAAACCCTCAAAATAAGGTATATATCCTACAGATTTCCATTTTGGATCACCATAGTTATAAGAAGTATATTCCATTGAAAAAAAATTCTTTAGAAACTAATAAAAGATTTTTAAAACTAGTTACGCTTCAAATAAGTTTTAAAAAAAAGGAAAAAATAATCTAAGATTTCCTTTAATAGAAAATGTAAGACATTATAGGATAAAATAGAAATAGGGACCTGATTTACCTTTTTTAAAAAATTAAAATGATTCTATAAAATACCATTTATTATCATTATAAAATAAATATTTTAAATTGAAATGAATGCTTTGATAAAGGAGTTCGATAATACTTTAATAATGATCCCCTACATCTCCTCCAGTCAAGAATTCTTGAGAATGATATATTAAAACCTTGACTTTAACAGTAGTAAAGAAATTAAAGGAAAAAATTATTTAATTTGTATGGTAACCAAGAAACCAAAAAAAATAAATCCATTGGTTTTAATAAAAACCAATAGACCATGAAACCTCACTTTAATAGTGGTTATCACTTAAAGAAGAAGATGAGTAAGATAGAGGTTTGTTTCTAAAAATCAATTACAAATAACTCACCCCTCCTTAGAAGATAAGAAGAAGATGAAATATTAAAAGATTGAGATATATATATATATATATAATAAGAAGAGCCTTATAAAATAAAATAAGGGAGTAAAGGTATTAAAGAAAAGATGAAAAATAAAAAATGATTGAAGAAGTTGAAGCCCAATTTCCTTTTAGTGATTTGGAATTGAAGTTTACTTGAAAATATCTTTCAATTACTGATTGTGGGTCGATAAGGGTCACTTGATGGAAACTGGTGTTTTTTATTGAGGTACAATCCTCCCTTTATGTTTATTTACAACCTTTATGGGTGATGAATGAACCTTGGGTCGAGTCATTCCATTAAATATCTAAGTCAAATCTTTCAGACCAATATTTAATTCCTTTTTATGGTTGTGGATCAAAACCACTAGCTTACTAGATGATCCCACCAGCTACACAATGAATATTTTATAAGTTCAATACCTATTTAAAATATTCAGTGGCTAGTCGTTTCTATACACTAGTTGTATGGTGAACTTTTGGTAGTTCTTATAAATCTGTCGAATACTATTAGTAGGTCATTTCCCTTACACTAGGTAGTCGGTGAGCTTTTTTCAAGATATTTTTGTTATGTCCAACACCACCAGGTATCAGGTTCTATGTCACTATGTAGTTGGTTATCTATTCTACTGTGATACTATATATTTTTCTTCCAATATCATTTTAATTACATCATTTGTTTCATTGACAATCTATCTTCATGATCAAACAAAAACACTAAAATAAACTCAAGGGAAAAGTTTAGAAATATGTTAAGTGATTATGATAAAAAAATTAGATGTTAAATAGGATAAATTTTACTATTCATTTCAACATGATATAAAATTATTTTTTGAGATCCTATATGATTGAAATTTTACATCTATGTGAGGATTTTCCTAGAATGGTGTCAGGATGGGTATACTCCTATGGAGTTTCTCAAGGTTTGTGTGAGTAAGGAGAAATCACATAGAAAGAAAATGTGTTTCCTATGTGGATATTTAGTAGTATAATGATCTATTTAAGAATGTGGGTAAACCCTAGGGATGGGAAAACACATATATATATGGAAAATAGTGGATCCTAATAGGTCATGAAATGATATAAATCTAAATTCAAGGTGTGTTTAATGTTAGGGGAACACATTTTTTATAGTGGTTTTAAAGGGTTACCTATCCAGAAGTGTAGTGGAACTTCCAAGGATGAAATATAGGGTCAAAAACTAGTTCATTGTGATATAAGGGGGCATCGAATGTAATACCTCAAAAAGTTAATGGTTTACAAGACTAAATGTTATTACCCATGAAAATAAGGTGCAACTTTCTTTTTAGGAGCTGGTGTGATTAAAACTTTTTAATTATGAAAGGATTAGATTGGATTAGTGTTAGGAGGGGTTACCTCCAAGAAACATTTTCAAGGTCTATGTGAGTGATAAAAATCACACTAAAAGAATAATTTTTTTCCTTTGGGGATGGTCATTAGTCGGGTGATCTGTTTGGGAATGTGTGTGGGGAATAAGGAGGGGAAAACATGTGTTTGCTGAGAATCTAGTGGTTTCTGGTTGTCTAGGATTTAGAGACCATGTTTAGTTGGGGTTCATGTACTATTAAATAGTACTAATTGTTATGGAATAAAAAATAATTTTAGGGTGTGAATCACTTGGATCATGTTTTTTTTAAGTTCAGGCAAGAGGGACAGACCGGTAGAGTACATATTACTGTAGAGTTGGGATTCAATTTTGGATATGTATTCAATAAGAGTTTGGGTATATTATTATGGTTTTTGGATGATTCCCATGTATAGTTTGATTATATATAAATGGTTATCATGAGTGAGATAACGTGGTATTTTGGGTGAGATGGGCATGTGAGGGGAGAATAGTCCATGGTCTAGGTGAATAATCCTAGGTTAGATGGGATATTATTCATGGAAGCATGAGTTGAGTTGTGTGATTTGGTAGGTGGGAGTGTACACCCATTGGGTTTAGGAGAGATCTGGGTACGTATTAGGAAAGAACCTATGAGAGGGTTGTTGGTGACTCATACTACCCCAAAAAAGGATACTAAGGTTAATAAGGCTATTTATGAAAATTCTCAATATGTGAGGATAGTTCATACCAGTTACACACAATGTTGTTTGTGTTTTTTATTTCTAAACAAGCTATGTATCAATACATGGAGAACTACTCAGGTTGTGAATGAACCTGAGCTACATTATGTTGGTAGTACGATAGTGAGATTTTCACGAGCATGGAAACCTAGGATTTTGATCCTATTTAGATGTTTCTATCATGGGTGGCGGTAGTGATTAGACCCATTTGGGTCGGTACTTAGGTAGAAGAGTGAGGGGAAGTCATATGGTGGGGATTTAACCATTAGATATTAGTGGTTGTCATCCTTTTTTTTAGTGGACTACTGAACATCAAGGATTCCCTTTCTTGTTGTCCAAGGATGGGCGATGATTGATGTTTTATATTGGTGCTTGGGTTTGAATGGGATGGTCACATCTAATCATTATGTTTGGTAATTTATATAGTGTATTATTAGTATATCATTTTTTGGTTTGGTAGTTTCTAGATAATGGTACTCCTATAGTGGGGATAATATTATAATCCCTATAGAAAAAACCATCATGTTAGACAGATCATGGGTGCAGTGAGACCATTTTGTAAGAAAGTGTGACAACACTGGGATACTGGTGTGGGAAAAAAGATCCAATATTATTTTTTAATTAGTAAATAATAGAATATATATTTAGATATTAATTATATTAAATTTTTTTTTATGGTTAGGATCAAGGTGGGTTTGATGTGATCTAAAGGTTATTCAGGTTAGAGGTGATTTGGTGCTCAAGGTGAGAGAATGATAGCCAATTTTTTTGGTTGGTGAGGATGCATTGGTAGGTGAAAGTGGGTGGTGATTCAACCTAGTAATTAAACCACAAATTAGGTTCTAAATTTAGTGTGTGTTTTTGGATGATTCTTTGATTCATTAGGATGTCGAGTCATCGTGATCAAGCATTGTAATAACATGTCAGTGTAGGATGGTATAGTAGTGTGTTGGTATGATAGGTCAATCATTTTTTATGTTTAGTCAGTTAAAAGAGGATTAAATTTTGTTTTTTCATAAAATTATATGTGGTGATGTGAAAAATGAATTGAGGGTGTCTTTGAACAATTGTAAGATCATTTTATATATGTGATTCTTATGGTGGGAAGCACCATTATTTCCAATCAGCCTCTTTTTAAGTGAATCTTAATGGGGGAGCACCATAAAATTCCATATTGATTGGGAGATGACACCTTTGTGTCTATTCATATGATTTTGTTTTATTGTAACCCTTGATCGCAACATTTATTTGTCTGTTGAAGGTGGGAATCATTTGATGACCCACCTAGACGTGTCATGACCAATGATTAGTTGTCTTTTTTAAAAGTGGGAAGACCCATATTTTTTAGGTTAGTGCCACAATTATTCAATTTTTAGGGGAACGTGTAACAAGGGGGGTTATAATGGTTCTTCCCCCACTCTATTCTCCCATTATGATCCCATTTAAATAAGGTTTAATTGGAAAACAAGGGTGATCGTTTGTACTTATCTCCATCTGGTTTCTTTTATTTTAGTTTCTATCTAAGCCCCTTGATTAAGGGTGAATTTAGTTAGGGTTTTAGTTTTAATTATATTGAGTCATATTGGAATTAGGTAAGGATTAGGGGGTTTCCATTTTTCATGGTTAGAGGTTCTGTGAGGTTGATTTCATGCCATCCAAAGTGGATTATCTGTGACAAGGATGCATGGTGAGTTTTTAGGTGAATATTCCTATTTAAATTAAATTTAATAATTAATTATAAATTTTTATAAGTTATTATTTGTGTATTATGTTGTGAGATAGGTTCTTGAGATCCTGTATGGGCTTGGTCAAGGTAATTTATAGGTTTTGCAAGGGGATAACTTGAGTATCGTGGTAAGTTTCCCATTTAATACAATTACATAAGTTTATTTATGAATAAGTGTGCATTCCTACATACTGCATGGGATTAAATTTTAATGGATAGGGACCGAGGGTTCCCTAGAGAAATGTTTGGGAAGGCATTGGTCTTTGTTAGGTCCACTAGGCCGAACACCCCGAGAGGGGGTGAATCCGGGTATGGAGATTAAAACTTTCTACCATTTGGATCTTGTTTTGTTATTAGACAAAACTCAATTCTCTCTTCCTCCCATAGAAGTATATGAATAGATATGAAATCATTCATATGAAATAGTGATTTTTACTTGGTTCACCCTCACTGAGCTACGTCCAAGGAGCATACAATGGAAATGTGTCGATGTACCAATTTCACTAAGGATCACGGACAATAATTTGTACAACGTTCGGGCCAGATCTTCTATACCCAGGATCACTGCCTTTATAATGTTTAAGGTCTACTCGCTGCATTCCCAAGGTTCACTCCATATACCTCTTTCTCTGGCTCACTTCCAGTGTAAAGGGTCACTGTCTTCCTCTCACTTCAATCACATCTCTTGGAAAAGAATCCACTCATTGTTTATCGAATTGTAGGTATAACACAGTTTATGGACATGTAGATCCCTTCATTTTCATTAATTCATGCATCCTAAACTATAGGTAGATTCTCTGTTGAAGTTCCTTTATCATCCTTAGATGAATACAACCTTCCAGAGTACTGTTAGGTATCAGAAAACACTTTCACAAACTGATTTGAAGCTTTCAAAAGATTCCTTTTTCAAACCGTGAACCAATTTCCTCTCTCGTGTACTAAGTACTAAGTTTGGTACGTGGGACAGCTTCTTCTTGTACCATTGCTGCTTCCAAGAACCGTCCTTCATCCTCGGACTGCCTCCTCCTTCGTGATCGCATACCGCTACCACGTATTGATTCCATAAACCTCCTCTGTGAAACCCCTCCTATCCGTGAACTATTCTCTATTTGCAAACTACTTTCGCCTCTGTGTACCAGTGCTCCCCCTCCATGTACCACTCAGGGAACTCTCACTTGTGCGTACTTAATATTCCTCCTCCACGTACCGAGTCAACTCATTCTGCATACCATGCCTTCTTCTTTAGTTTGTCATGCCTTCTTCTTACGAGTATCATGTCCTTTGCGGATCACAGTTCTCCACAAACACATTCGGAAGAATATCTTCTGAGCGAACCACTTCAGCCTTCGTGAACCTCCCTTCAGCCTTCGTGAACTTCTTTCAGTCTTTGCCAAAATCCTATAGAAAAATGTGTTTTCTAATATTCAGTCTCCATAGTAATCGGTGGGATGAACTTTTCTTATATAGGCAAAGATTCCCTCTTAATCTGCTGAATCGAGATTTATCAAATCTTTAATCTAGCCACCACTTCTTACCAATTCTTTAGCCACTGAAAACAACAAACCGTCCATGAACCATTTTCCTACATACTCCACGTACCGTCTTTTCTACTATATAATCAATTTCCTTCACCGACGATATTCCATCTGCGTACCGCACTGCCACTTAGCCGCGAACCATTTTTGGTTCTGCAAAACCGCATCCACATACCGTACCCACTGCCTAGTACGCGGCCCCATACCCTTCTCAGACATTGTCCATGATCCATGTCCTATGCTCCTCATTCCTCTTCCTTTTCAGATTTTGTTTTCCATTATTAACACAAATTCTCGATTTTGAGGCCCCAAAATTTGGAAAACACTAGGAAACTACACCCCCTTAAAAACCTATATTTTGAAAACACCAACCATTCTCATTTTTGGTTATCTGGCTTTGTAAACAAACAAAACCATACCGAAAACATACCGAGAGGATGTATTGAGGGATTTTTTCCAATAATATCCCCCTTTGTGTTTGTTGAGAAATCTTCTTAAAATAATTCTTGCACATTTTGATACCTCATTAAAACTTCTTCCAACTTAAACCACCATTCACTCCATGAGATTAAGATAACAGTCAATGATTTACTCAATATATACTCTAAGACCACATGAGCAATGCTCAGTGTGAGAAAAAATAGTAAATGAAAATTTCATCATATAATCAATTCATTTCTATCACCAATTTTTGATACCAAACTGATACCATTTACTGAGTGTTGTAAACCTTATAACACATTCCAACACCATTCATTTTCTTTTATCGCAATCCTTAACTATCGTGATATCTATTATTTGATCGATCACTTCTAGAATCATCAGATTTAATTTCCCTCTTATATTATAGCTCTTCCAAACATACCTCTTCCAAACAGCTTTAGCTCATCTTCAACTCCCCCTATCTCATTGATCCACTTAACAGCTTCTCCCCACGTCTTTTATCCCCCTAGAAGTCACACTTCTCCCCCATTTACAACGAACACGAAGGGCACTTCAAGGTTGTATGAAATAGGGTAAAGAACAAATATCATCACATTAGGGAATGACATATCATACCTCATAAAGAGGGGGACCCACATCCACACTTTCTTAAGTGTGGGAAGTCGACTGGACTCCCAAATCCACTCAATGCCTCTCAAATGCTTCTTTGGGTAAGGCATTTGTCAGAATGTCTACAACCTATTGTTCTATAGGCACAAACTTCAAATTCACAAGACCTTTCTCCACCTTCAACTTGACAAAATGATATTTTATTTTAATCTGCTTTGTCCTTGAGTGATGGACTGAATTTTTTATCAGATTTATAGAACATGAATTATCACAACGCATTCTGATCAGATATTTCACTTCAATTCCCATATCTTCAATTTGTTTCTTCATCCACAATAGTTGTGTGCAAGCTTGATTAACTATGATGTTTTCGGCTTCTATAGTGCTTAATGAAATTCAGTCTTGTTTCTTGCTTAGCCAAGAAATACACAACTTTCCAAGATAGAAAGCACCTCCTAATGTTGATTTCCTATCATCTGCTGAACCATCCCAATCTGCATTCATATTTCCCAATAACTCTAACTAATATTTTTCATTATACATTAATCCAAAATCCAATATTCCCTTAATATACCAAAGAATTATTTGTACTGTAATCATGAGGCTCTCCTTGATAATTCTTTGATACCTCACTGCTTGGCATGTGGAAAATACAATATCATGCCTTGTAGCTGTTAGGTATAATATAATTCCAATTATTTTCCTATACTGTGTGATATTAACTAGCTTGCCTTCATCATCTCGTGACAATTCCAATCGGGTAGCAACCAAATTCTTTATCTCTTTAGATTATCCATTCCAAACCTTCTCAAAACCTCCTTGGAATATTTAGATTGAGAAATAAAAGTTCCATTACATCCTTGTGCCACCTGTAATCTGTGGAAAAATTTCATCTCTCCAATCATCGACATTTTGAACTCACTTTTCATGAATTCAGAAAGTTTTATGCATTGTGCTTCATATGATCCACCAAATATTATGTCATCGACATAAACTAGAACCATCATCCTTTGACTATTTCCATTTTTTAATAAAAAGTTTAATCAACTCTACCACTTTGAAAACTGAGATTCTTTAGAAACTGATCAATCCTTGAATATCATTCTCTTGGTGCTTGCTTCAAACCATACAAAGCCTTTTTCAGTCGAAAAACTTTGTTCTCATATTCATGAATGAGAAAACTATTTGCTTTCTCAATTTAGACTTCTTATTCTAGAACTCCATTCAGAAATGCTGACTTGACATCCATCTGGAAAACTTTAAACTTTCATTGCATGGCTATAGCCAAAAAAATATAATTGTCTCCAACCATACAACATGTGCGAATGTTTTATCGACATATATACCCTTTATCTGGGATTACCCTTTTCACACAAGTAATGCTTTGTTTCAAATCAAATCATCGTCTTCATTCATTTCCTGAACCCAACTCTCATCTCCAATTTCTTAATCAAATCATTTAGGCTCCACTTGTGATAAGTATGATGATTTATATAGAGACTTCATCCTTCTTATCTGCACTGGTGCTATCTGATCACCAATTATGTAATGCCTATCAATTTCAGCTCTTCTTGCTAGTCTCTGGAAAGACACTAATTTGTTCTCATCATCTGAGTCTTCTTATGAATCAACATTTTCCCATATGCTTTTCCCGATTCTCTTGAAAATCCATCACTATCGATAAGCATCTTGTTGAAACATTTTTGATATTCTTTCACAGCTCCTCGGTATCCTAAAAATAGTTAGCTGATACCACATTGTTAGTAAAAAATACATAATCATGGAGTGCATGATTATTTCTACTTCACGGAAATCTATCTTCTCTTAGCATAAAAATAACACTTGAACTAGGGAATGATACCAATGGATATATATTCAATGAAAATCAAAACCCCTCGATAATCCATGTATATATTTGAAAGATCTTCAGTTTCAACATAGACTCTTCATCATGTCATCTCTTCTTTCCATAGCACACATCCTTCTGATAATGATTTGTATAATAGAAACGTTGTGTTGAATCTGATTAGGAAGTAGAAAGCTCCCCCTTTGATGTCTAGCTCTGGTAACTGATTTGAATCAGTTGACATTATGGATCACATCACATCACTACTTTTCATTTTTTTATGCCACTTCCCCATGGATTGTATCTCCCTTTGAACCTGAAACACATTATCATCATTTAATATAATTTATATACATTGGGAGAGGGGAACCTTTGGAATCCTCAACGTGAGGATTGTGGTTGATCCTGATTGGTCAACCCTTTGATTCCTTTTTACAAAGAATCACACTCCTTCCTTGCTTCTTCTAGATTTCTAGCCAACTTCAAATACTCTAGCCATATGATTAGGAATCCATTACCCACATGATGATTCATTTTCTGATATTTAGATTATGTAGGCTTGGCCTTTCTCACAATTTGGGGTTTAAACCCACCCATACACATTTCCTTCTTTGATGATCCACCGATATGCAATTTATCAAGACTCTTTCGTTGAGAAGGAATATTTCCATTGTTCATCTATTCTTGCTTCTTCATCCATTGGAATGTTCTTTCTCTTTCATTCACTTCTCAATATGTGGAATGATATGTGAATTTTTCATCACATTCTTTATTCATTTTTCTTTTATCAATTGTCTGAGTCATGCAACCCTTTATTGTTGGGTTTGAGTTGTCCAGTGATTTCAAATTCTTCTTACTCAAAAATATAGTTGATCATTCCTTTTTATTCTAAGGTTTTACACATTTGTTCTAGGATTTTTGTTATAACTATAATAGAGGAGGTGATTGATACACCTTTTTACCTACTTTCTTCTTTCTGCAATGTATTGCCAAATACCAATGATCAGAATATAAAAAACATCTTCCATCAAAGGCATACCTCATTTCATCATTTCTTAACTGATATGTTGATGTACTTCAGATATTCTTCTGATATTGAGCTCCAGATCTTCCTAACACATGCTCATAGTGTGTCTCATTCTTTCACAGTAATAAGATCTGATGAGTGCTTTCTTCTGAGAGGTGTTCCTTTGATACTTTTCATGATTCTTCTTCTTATTATTAGATTAAGTAAAATATCTATCTTCACATTATGAAATGTTTTCCTAAGACTATAAACAAAAGATTTATGTATGACCATGAATCCCATAGAAATAGCACATGTTTTTATTACTCCCTATAACAACCTTCTTAGGTCTGTCTCTACCACCTACAATGTTTTTCTTATCTCTAGAAATCTTCACTAATCTCTTCATATTATGCATAGAAGGGGTATCATCATATCCAATTCCAGACATTCCCATACTATGCGGACATTGAGATGAGAAAATATGTTATTCATTATCCTCATAAATAACATTGTTTCTTTTCATTTTATCACCATCTGTCGAAAGACAATTGAATGGTAAGTGTAGTGCATCCTTTAACATAGGATTTCCATGGTCATTTTATTTCTCCATTTCTTTCTTGACTGATTCTATCTCTTAATCTGGTTGTTGTATCTTCATATCTCTTGATTCAAGTTTAGCATTGAGTTCACTCCTGATGTTATTACTATTGGTCATCCCATATTCGAGTTCTTGTGTGAGATTATCTACCATATCACTTTTCTCCTTTATTTTCAATTTTTTTAGAAATAGAATCAGAGAGGGATACATTCTCTTGTTATAACATTTGATTCATATGAACTAGTTTAGATATCTATGTAGAAATATCATCATTTATGGCTTTTAGATTCTTAATTTCATCTAAGTTCAGATTCTTTCCCTTGACACCATCTTTGAGATTTTCTCTCTTTATATACAACTTTTTATGTTCTTCTAATTGAGAATCAATCTTCTCCCTTAGATCAGTGACCACTTTAATAATCCTTTGATTTAATCCTCTTAGCTTGTTAACCTCAATTTCCATTGCTTGGATCTGGATATCTTTAGATTTAATCTCTTCATCCAACTTCTGATCCAATTCCTTTTTATTATGACCAACTTACAATTTTATAACTCTAGAAGTTTCTTCATCATCAGTAATTTGAACATCACTTGGAATATCATGTTTGGCACTCATTACTTCTATATAATTGAATGAGTATGTATTTTCACTGTATGATTTATCAAAATCATCATTCTGTTCACTACTTGATTCCTTCAACTAAATCACACTCTTTCCGTTGACACTTCCAAACTGGGGAATTTCACAAGACTTCTTCTTCTTCTTTGATGTTATTCCCTTTTACATGGCACACCAAGATAAGATAATACTGAATCTTTAACTTGAGAAAAATTAATGAACCAAGTTAGAGAAAAAAATCTGATAAAATAAACCTTCCCTCTGATACCGATTGTTGGGTCCACTAGATCAAATACCCTAAGAGGGGGTGAATTGGGGTATGAAAGATTAAAACTTTCTACCATTTGGATCTTGTTTTTTTGTTAGAAAAAACTCAATTCTCTCTTCCTCCCATAGTAATATGTGAATATATATGAAATCATTCACAGGACACATCAATTTTTAATCGATTCACCCTCACCAGGCTACATCTAAGGAACATACAAAGGAAATGTGTCGATGTACCAAATTCAATAAGGCTCACAGCCAATGATGAGTACAATGGTCAGGATAGATCTCATATGCGCAGGCTCACAACATTTATAGGGTTTAGGTTCTTCTCACTGCATTCCCAATGGTCACTCCCTATGCCTCTGTCTCTAGCTCACTGTCAGTAGAAAGGGTCACCGTCTTTCTCTTCCTTTGATCTCTTCTCTTGGAAAGGGATCTACTCACAGTTTATCAATTTTAGGTCAAACATAATTTATGGACATGTATGTACCTTCATTTTCATGAATTCTTGCATCCTTAACTATAGGTAGATGCTCTGTTGAAGTTCCTTTTTCACTCATAGATGAATTCCACCTTCCCGAGTACTATTAGGTACCTGAAAACACATTTGCAAACTGATTTGAAGATTCCGCAATCTTCCTTATGAAAACTGCAAACCACTTTCCTCTCCTGTGTACTGAGTAACAAGTTTGGTATGTGGGACACCTTCTTCACATATCATTTTCACTGCCATGAACCTCCCTTCATCCGCGGATTGCCTCTGCCTTCACGATCGCATACTATTATCATGTTATGATTCTGCAAACCTCCTCTATGAAACCCCTCTTATCTATCAACTATTCTCTATTCATGGGCTTCCCTCATCTCTACATACCGAAGCTCCCCCTCTGCAGACTACCTGCGGAACTCTCTCTCTCTCTCTCTCTCTCGCGTACTAGAGATTCCTCCTCTACGTACCAAGTCATCTCCTTCTGCATATCGTGCCTTATTCTTCTACGTAACACACCTTCTTCTTTCACGTACTGCATTCTTTTCGGATCATAGTTCTCTGCAAACACTTTTGGCGGAATCTCTTCTGTGTGAACCACTTCATCCTTCGCGAACCTCCCTTCATCCTTTACGAACTTCCTTTGGGCTTTTCTGAAATCCCATAGAAAAATATGTTTTCTAATATTAAATCACCACATTAATCGGTGGGATAAACATTTCTTATATAGGCAAAGATACTCACTTAATTGGCTAAATCATGATTTACCATATCCTTAATCCAGCCACCACCACTTACCAATTCTTCAGCCACCACGAACCATAAACCATCCATGAACCATTTTATTATGCACTATATGTACCGTCTTTACTCCTACGGGGTCGATTTCCTCAGCCGACAACAATCCTTCTGCATACTGCACAGTCGCTCAGCCTAAACTGTTTTTGGTTCCGTGAACGGCATCCACATACTGTACCTACTGCCTGGTACACAACCGCATACCCTTCCTAGAAATGGTACGTGATCCATATCCTGGGATCCTCATCCCTCTTCCTTTTTCGATTTTGTTTACTATTATTTACACAAATTCCTAATTTTAAGGCCCCAAAATATGGAAAACACTGGGAAACTACGCCACCTTAAAAACATGTCTTTAGGAAACAGTAATCATTCTCATTTACAGTCATCTGGCTTGGTTAAAAAACAAAACCACACCCAAAACATACCAAGAGGATGTATTGAGGGATTTTTTTCCTAAAAGTCTTCTTATACTTTGAATCAATGCCCTTTCACACTTTATGGAAGGAGGATCACCTGGAAACTATGTTGCTAAGGGGAGAAGAATGTGGTTTGGTTGACATGAGTCCTTGGGTTGGACTTATTGTATGAGTGTTGATAAGGAGTATCCCAGGTTGGGTTCCTAGTACTAATATTCTATCATGATCGTTTTGGGGCTGAAGAAGATGGGTTAGGTGGTTATACATCTTGTGAGTGACTAGGAACTTCCTTTTGAAGAATATGGGTGAGGCTTGGGGCTGAAGAAGTGGATTCATAGTGAGCGTAGCAAATGAGATGATTCATATAAGAATTAACATGTGTGGTGGAGAGGAATTTCCTCAAGGAGATATGTTGAAAGGTCTCCTTTTGGTGATATGATATGGGACCCATGTGTGAGTCATGGGAATGTTTTGGGACTTGACATTGGGATGTCAATGGGGGTTTTTATATGGGAATTAGACCCCTCCTATTGACACAAACCTATATTCGGGTGTGTTAAATATAATTATTTCGTATTTCAAAATGTAGTAAAGTGGTTCACCTAGGTTTTATCTAGTTTGTAGGGAACAATAATAAAGTTGTAACCTTAAATTATAGGTAAAGTGGCGGGGTTTTGAAATTTTTTTCTTTTGAAATTAAAAGATGTTAATGAAATAAAAGAAAGAAATTAAGAAATAGATGTAAAACTATAATATGAGAATAGTGATCAGGAAAAGGTTTTTTTTCAATTTTAATTCTATCCTAGTTCCAATTTACCCAATCCTATTCTACTAAGTCAATTAATGTGATATTTCAGGATCTCTTTGTCTAACCACCTTGGTCAAATAATGATGGTGAGAACAAAACTTTCCAAAATATCAGCTTAGTCTGCCCTAATTCCTTCAAATGAAATAGTTTTAGTGAATACCCACAATTAACATAGGTAAATCCTAATTAGTTCTTGTTTATCCCAAAAAAATAGAGATTTTCCATAACCTCTTCCACACAAATTGACGATTGCTGATTACATCACCACTAAACATTGGTATATTCCATCATATATAAACCAGAACCTAGTATAGGGATAAAATGATCATAAAAAATTAAATAAATATAACAAAATCAGAAATCAAATACAATCATTCTTGATAGTAAAATATTATATAAGAATATTGAAACCTACATCATAGAAGAAATAAAATATTTATTTCATAAAGTGAAAAACCCAAGCATTAAAAAAAGGGAAAACTCCCCATCCCTAATCACTTAGAATTTTTATCCTACTTTTTAAGGTTATCAGATAATAAGGGGGAAGAAGAAATAATTTCAAAACTAGGAACAAAATGTAAGGAAAAGAATAGTAGAATATTTTCTTCTCCAGAATATGTCCTCCAGAATATTACTCGGTTTCCTCCCACTAGAAGGATATAAATCAACATTATTCCTTCTTGAAAGTTTCACATAATTTATTTATCTATATATACTCAAAATATAAAATAATTTGGACATTTTTACAAAAATTTATTCCAAATGTACTGAATAACTATTTTTCTTCCCGAAGAGACCCTTCATCTTCTTTCACTTTGACACATGAAGAGGTAGCCTTAATGAGTGAATTTATCAATGAAATTTAATTATCAAACGAAACTAGGAGTGAACTCTATGTATAGATATTTATCCCAATATATGACTCATTTAATGACAAGTGGTCTAATCTATTATCCCAAAAAATTCCAGTTGATTTATTTTTTTGGTCATGTTGAAATTCGAATGTGATCTAGGTCTAGTTGAAGAAGTTTAATCCCATGAAAAAACAAATCCTAATAAAAATTAGAAATTCATATCAATATTTAAAATTTTATACTCAGAATAGTAAATTTACAGAAAACTATTAAAATTCTAGAATTACACAATTTTCATGATGTATCTCAAAATTCACCAAAAATCCTAAAATGATTCAATAAAGATAAAATTGATAAATTTTTGGGTATTAAATAATTTAAATAAATATAAAAAATATTAAAAAAATATTATATTTATCAATTCCTCTCACATTTAGAACATGAACTCTTCGACAAGTAAGCACAAAAATCTTATTAAAGAAAATTTAAAATGAATTCCCTACAACAAGAAACAAAACATATCATGACTCCTTAAAAACATTATATAAATTTATCCATTCACCTCATTCAATCCATGTCCACTTCATTTATACTCCCATTAATACAAAATACCTAGCTCACATGAATTTTATCTCATCCCACAACTGTCAATTTTTTACTTGGATTTTCTCATCCAAACTAATGAAAGAGTCTTAATAGGCCAAATAAATTTGAACATATCCACTCGATGTGAGTCCAGAACATGTGATTGTAATGAGTAATATTTAGTGTAATTTTTTCTAATTTTTTTGGTAATATTTTTATGTCAAAAATTTGTGGTATAATAAAGAAGGTTTAGCTCTTTTGGAATAAAAATTAATGATTTTAATTTTCACTCTTGTATGGTCTCCTCCTCGCTACCCTTAGAAAAAAATAAATTCCAATTACTATGAAAACTTTAAGTAAAGTTCAATCCATTTATTATTTTAGAATAAAAATAACAATATACATAAAATTTATTTTTTTAATTTATTTTTCCACAAGCTTCAACTCAGTAATTTTTTTCTTCAAATTTCTACCTTCAAATATTATGTAAAGGTAGCGGTTTTAGATTAATGAAAATGTCTGGAAAGAAATGAATTTCAGTAGAATAAATTTACTAAAATTAAACACAGGTCTTAATAATTTTATTTTAAACCAAAATTAACACCAAATTATATATCACACTGAAATTTAGATTACCCCATAATTAAGATGAACTCGATCATATATTTTCATTTATAAAGTAGGTTGGATTTGAAAAATTGGTTATTAATGTGTATATCCTTATAGTCTATTCATGGATACTAAGAGATAAAAGGATTAAATTTAAAGGGTAGTCCAAAATAAAAAATGATTCTCGTCAAAATGGGTCTTTAAAACCAAATAAATGCATCAATCATTTAAAACACATGTACCTCAAACCATCAAGTTTTTACTGAAATAAATCCAATTTTGGTTAATCAGACATGGTTTAGTTCTCTCAAGAAATTATTTTAATGTAAAAAATTGGTCAAAAGTTGTTTATAAGCCTCATAATAAAGTTATTTTTAAGATAAAGATAGTGAGAGGTGGTGTGGGTATCAAGAATAAGAGGTTCTTTCATGAAATTCCCAAAGTTTTGACCTTGAAAGGGAGTCCATTTTTAGAATTCATCTATGTTAATATACATGTTACAACTTTTTAAACTCGTTTAAATAGGTTTAAATATAGAAAATATATTCTTTTGAGCTCATAAGATTCAAAAAAATAGAAAATATGAAAATTAAACACACCAAAAGTTCAAAAAAACAAAATTGTTTTCAGAAAAACAGATATTTGACCATCCTAAACTACAAATATTATTTCCCCCCAAACTTAAATTATTCAGTATCCTCAATTTATTCATGTAAATTCAATATATAAATATAATTCTAATTGAATCAAATAAAATATGTGAGTGTTAATGAGAGTTAAACCTTGACTTATTAGTAGTACAGTGTAGAGATAATCCCCTAAGTGATGCTCATTGAAAAACTGAATCAAAATCAAAAATGAAAGAATAATATGTTTATTAAAATAAAATAAATATAAATAGAATAATAAATAAAATAAAAGGATGATAGATATTGGTTTTACCCCCTAGGTGGGCCATGGGTTTTGACTACCTCCATATGGGTAGTTTTAGTGCTTTATCCCCTACCTGAAGGTGGGTGGTGTTTCTTACATAGGAACCACCAATACTTATTACTTTATCATTAAATACCTTATTATTATTTAGGAATCAAAGGATATAATACCAAAAATCTATAACCATAACAATCTGATACTTCTTTCATGGTAGGGGTGTGATTAATAATGATGCATCTACTTTTTTGGTTTCCACTTGCACAGCATCTTCTTTGTTATCTTGTTATTTCTATATGTATGATGCATCAAAAGGATAATCAAAGGTAAAGTTAGAGTGTAATTATATTTGGAAAAATGAATACTTAATTAATTCATATCAAACTATTCTCTTTTAGTGTAGGTAGCATGTTTCTTGATTTCTTTAGAAAAAACATCTAAGATATCATTATGGACACCCTCCAATTAAACATCAATATATTTGAGGATCTCCAGTTGTTCCTATTCTTATGCATGTTATTTTTCTTCTTATTCATTAATGGTAATATGATAATTGGGTGATTCTTCAAATTCAAAACAATGATAGGTGATACTTAATTCATTTTAAATAAAATTAGAATAAAAATATTTTTGAAAAAGATCATCTCCCTAAGTTGATTTAGCATTAATTTTTTATTCTATGGAAAGTTCCTCATTGAGTTGAATTTCACTAGATAGAGGTAGGTAGTAGGGATACTCCAACCTTCATTTAAATTTCACCACTTGGGTGGTTTCCATATCTTCCTTGGCTAGATAAAGATACAAAGGAGTTGGCTCTTCTAATTTTTCAAGGATAAGGAGATCATATTTCACTTTGTATTCCTTCCAAATGTTATCCAGGTCATTTTGATCTCCCATGTGTACTTCATAGGGAAAATATTATTCATAAATATCTTTCATCATCAGCTAAGATAGGTGGAATGGTTTTTAAGATATATCATCCTTTACATCCTCAGCTTATTTAATGCAAAATATGAGAGGGAAACCTCTTCCCCCAACAAATCATGTTTGAGTTTATCTTCATTCTCATGATCTATTTATTCAATTTGGATATTCATACCCTATATATTATATTGAATCCATTAAAATTTATCTTTTATAATATTTTAATACACTTTTACTTGATGTTTCACCTATGAAATTTCAACAAAAAAATTGGTTATAAACATGGATGGCTCTTTCTGGGCTCAGTCAATTCATGATAAAATACTGGGAAGTACTCATAGAGTTCAGTTAATTATCTAGGAAATCTCTTCAACATTAGGTATTAAAGGTAATATTTAAGTTCCTTGATGATCTAATTGAATCTATCCTCTTTAGTAAAGTAAATTATATCTCTTCAAATATTCTTAGCAAATAAAGAAACATTATATTTTATAGAACAAGGTGACTTAAACATTTTTTTATTTTCAATTTTAATTTGAAAATAGAATGTTATTTACTATTTTATTGTTGGAAATACCTCCCCAGTAACATCATCATGTTTTGACATGATCATATTTTGGGGTGTTTGATAAATAATTATTTATTAATTTAAAATGTAATAAATTGGTTAATCTAGGTTGTCTCCAGATAGGAGTACACATCAATCAAGATGATACCTTACATAAGAGGAAAAATGTGGGTGTTTTTAAAATTTTATAATTTTGAAAAAAAAACATCACAATAGGATAAATAAATTAAAAAATAGATTGAATACTATGATATGATATGGGTGATCAGGTTGGGGTCAGTTTTCCGATTTCACATATATCCTAGTTCCAATTTATCCAATCCTCTTCTGCTATATTGATTAATGTGAAATTCCATGATCATTTCCTCTCACTCCCTTGTTTGAATGTTTATGGTGATAATTAAACATGAAAAAATATTAGCTTAGTATACATTCCTTCTTATGTGTAAGGGTGTTTCAGTAAATAATCTCAATTGAATTTGTAAATTCTTTATTGGGTCATACTTATCACAAACAATCAAGAGTTTCGACTACCCCTCCTACATGTGCTGACGATCACCAATTAATTCACCACTAAGCCCTATTTTATTCAATTTTATATAAACCAGAACCTATTAGAGGGAGAAAATGATCATCAAATAAGGTAAAAAAATTAAAGAATCTAAAACAAAATATTAATATACTTGATAATTAAAATTCCTATTAGAATATTGAAACCAACTTCTCAAAAGAGAAAAAATATTTATTCCAAGAATTAAAAAAACTCAATAATTACAAAATGGAAAACATAAAATTCACTAATAAATCATAATTTTATCACTTTACATGAAGCATAACTGAGAAGGAGGGGGTTAATAAGTCATTATAAAACAAATAATAAAAAGAAAAATAAAAGGAAGAGAAGAAAAATTTCTTCTCCGGAATATATCCTCTAGATGTTTTTTCATTTCTACATACCAGAATGATATAAATCAAAAAAATACTTCTTCAAAGTGGTTTTCAATTGATTTTTCTATAGATCCTAAATAATTAAATGAATTTGGACATGCGTACCAAAATTTATTCCTGAATTAATCAAGACCACTTTTTATGGCAGAAGAGACCCTTCATCTTCCACTATTTTATGAAAAGGTAACCTTAATGAGATAATTTTTAAATTAAAATATATTTTCACATGATTCTATGAGGTATATTTATTTAACAATTTTAATAAACCCATTTTTTATGGTTTTATCCTGATATATTACTCATTTAATGAGGTGTGGTCTATTTTTTGGCCAAAAATATTTTTCAAATTTATATATTCTTTTGGACCGGTTGGATTTTTAATTAATTCTAGGTATGTTTTAAGAAGTTAAATCACATGAAAAAAGGAATAATAAAAATTAATTTCATAAATTATATCTATATTAATAAAATTATGCTCAATATAATTAAGTGATGGAAACTGTTAAAATTCTACAATTAGGTAATTTTGAAAATTTAGCTCAAAATACACCAAAAATATTAAAATGATGAAATAAAGATCAAATTGATAATTTAGTGGGGATTAAATCATTTAAATTCAAATGAAAAATAATTTCAATATAAAATCTATCACCTATCAATGTCATGGTTAGGTATATCCTACAGGTTGTGAGATCACCAGGGGTGACAGGTGTGAGTTTTTATCGATAATCAGAGAGGGGATACGTCTTGAGTAATTAATGACATGGGGGAAATATAGTTAGTATTTTTATGGGTATTTTCTTTGTTTTATGTTTTAGGTATGTCCTTGACTCTATGATTACGATAGGTAATATATTTTGATGTGGGGTGTAGATACTGAGGCATGGCCTCATAATGAGTGATATGGTACTAGATAGACTACCATGCATGAGATGGATTCCTTGTATGCATGAAGTATTGTTATAAATTGAGTTAGATGGTATGGATTGAGAAAATTTGGCTTCACCTTGAGTGAAAAGGTTTGGTCGTGAACTTCATCTTGAGTGAGAAGGCTTATATGAGCATATTGGATATCCTTGAGTGGAAATGCTAGTTTATTTGTAATGTTATGGGAGACATAAATGATGGACCAATCATGAGTGTTGAGGTAGAGAATGAGAGTGTTTGATGACCTCCCTTGAATGGTAAGGGTTGGTATAGGATGGGGATATAGAGCCTTAATTTATCCCTCTAAGTAGCTTTTGGGACTTGGTGTGTTCTTTATATTGAGTCTTTGGGTGTGGGTTGTGTTTTGAGATCATTAGTATGTGGTGACAGCTAGATTTTGGCATGGCACAAAAGTAGGTATGGTCAAACACCATAGTGTCATAGTTAGCACATGGTATATAGATGGTCGTGTGTGCCTCATCATATTTTTTTGCATCGTTAGTACATAATAGCCCAATGATAATATTTATTTATGTATTTATTTCCCTCAAGTATACACACACATTATGGTTTATATTAGATGTTTTTTGGTACCCTATTGAGATGTATTTATCATATATTTTATAGGTACTCTAGTGAATTTCTAAGACCTTATGTTTGATTTTAGCTTGATTATATGTCGTGAAAGGGATTAAGAGGAGTAGATTGAAGGGTTTTTCTTAAGAAAGGTTGAGGTATCACTTGATAATGGAAGTGGAGTGTGTGTTTTTTTCATTAGTTTACAATGTATATGTGATCAGATTAGTAAGAAATCAACTATTGTGTGTTTTTATAACCATGTTTCCATATGTTATATTCTATTTTTTACAGAATTTTGTTTTTTGTTTTATGTTAAATTTATACATAGAATGGTTATTTTTTGGGGAAATCTGGTTATCTTACACTATTGTATGACTCCTATATGAGGAAATAGTCTCCCCGTTATTTGGATTATTCCCATATCACTTATCAACAGCTACTAATGTATGGTGAGGTGTGCCTAAATTCATGCGGTTTCCTCATATCAAGCACTAATGAGTGGCATGGGGTTAGGGTGTTACACCACTGGTTTTAATTATGATCCCCAAATTCTTTAATATAGATAAGATTTCCATAGAAGTTCATGTTCTTACATAGTAAGTAATTACAATATTTTTCTATTTTCATTGTATATTCTTCATCTATATATTCTTAGATATTATTTGACACATAAATAATATGTAATTTATTTCATTATTATTCTATTAAAATGTTATTACAATAATACAAAAACAAATTTTTGTCCTTCATACATTATAAAAAATTATTATTTGGATCAGTTTTTTCACTTATATAAACGATGATATAACATTTCTATCATGAATTAATAATAAAACATAAATAATCTGAATATATTTTATTAATGGTTAATTTAATTAGTTTTTATAATTTTGATATGTTAAAAAATATATTTATATTCATTAATAAAATAAATTCATTAAATTTATTCAAAATTAAAAAAAATGGAGATGTTTAACTATTCTTTATAAAAAATAATTTCGCATACATGAAATCACTAAAACTATAAAAAACATATATTTTATCTCCATAACCATTTGGAAGGTGATGAACACATGATAAAGCAGAAAAAATTGAAACTACCAAAACTGATCCAAATATATAACAAATGGAACAATTAACTCCCAATAGACAATTTTAAATATGGATGATTAATAAACGTATAATAAGAAAAAATAAATGAATGGTATTAAATTAAATAAATAAAAATATGGTTATTATATATATTATTAATAAATATAAATTTATTACAAGGGATATTAAAGTATGTTTGACCAAGAAAGAAGCTGAGGTAAGGGTTTTTCATATCAATTTTCTTTATATGTGATAGGTTTCATATTATGCGCTTATTATCCTTTATTTGGTGTATATATTCACCATTAAAATATTTTATCATAATTTTTTTGATTCATTTTATTTATAATACCAATTCATCTTCTATATTTTACTGGATTTTGATTCATACATTACCAAATTCATGTGGAAATTTCTTGACTCAACTCCTTCCACTGGGATGCAACCTTTCTTTTTTGAGTATAATTTTCAATGTTTGATATATTATTCCCTTTATATACCTTATATTTGATTTTATTTTTCATTATAGGGAGATTAAACTTTATTATTAATATATACTATTGATTGATTCATACTTTATAAAAATATGACATTATAAAGGATGATTCTCACTCTCTATTTTAATGTATTTCTATTTCATGTCCATATTTTTTTACCAAAAAAAATATTTTCAAATTTTTAAATATAAATATGTATTATCTTATATAACTTACATATTTATATTTATCTCTATATTAAAATAATTTTATTAATATTTTATCAATATTGGACATTTTAATGATAAAAATGATTAAAAAGTATTTCCTTCAACTTAAATGAATTTTGTATCTTCCAATGATTATTTATTCTTCTTGAACATTACTTATTTTCAATGTTCCAATATTAGGATGATCATTAATAAAATAATTTTTTAAAATTCCTTTTCATCTTTTGAAAAATGGTTTTTAAAGTGACCTTAAACGTTGTTTTTATGAAAACATAACCAAAATACAAAGGGAAATTTTTTCATTATTTATATTATTCTATATACCTTTAAAAGATCCATCATCTATGGAATTATGTTTCATGTCCCCTCTAAATTCTAACATGCTATGTTTCTTTTGGGTGACTAAATTTTTGATATCATTTGATCCAATTTTCTATTTTATTTTAAAAATGATACTTTATGAAAATGTTATGTATCCCATTTTATATTCATGTGTTAATCATACAATAATTTTAATGCATGTTTCATTTATTTCATGTGTCACACATAAGTAAGGTTTATTATTATATGGTGTGTGGTCTTAAAATTATATATCTCTATAATTTATTGGGTAAGAATTTTCATCTCATCATATTACTATGAGACATAGGTGATTATCCTAACCCACTTTGATATTCGATACATGTGCTTAGCCTAATACATTATGTTATGGGACCTGGGTGATTATCCTTTTTCATGGTGATATTAATTTCATAGTGTTTATTCTTGACATATGTTATTATTTTCTATTTTAATTCTTATACTACATTCTGATGTTAGGTTTCCAGGGTCCATCATTTTTTATTTCACATTCTTATGTCAAGGGATATGATATGTATTGATTATGATTATTCCATGCTTTAATGTTATTATGCTTTGATATATGATATTTTTATCATGTCTAATGAATACCTATTATATTTCTATGATCTTATTCCATTATTCATATCATTTATCCCTTGTTGATTTGCCTCCCTTGTTTATAATCTAATGATTAGTTCTCCCATATCTCATTGATATGATTTTTCTATTATTAAGAATTTGAGAATACCCTTTTCTTACATTTACTACTTATCCAAAAACTTATATGTTTATATATATCATGGATTATATCATGTGTGAATATTTTTTAGAGATATTGAAGCATTATTTTGTAATAAGACAATTAGGTATCTAATTTCAAAAGACACTAATTCTTTGGGTTATGAGAGATTGTTTTAATTGGGTTATGTAATGTCTAATTATAGGAAATTATTTAATGTATATATATATATATATATTTGGGTCATTTCAAGGGGACCCAATCTAGGACTAAGAGAGGTTCAGGGTCCTAAATTATATATGTAACAACTATTGTAAATAAAATAATTATATTATACTTGGAGGGTTTACCTTATAGTAACTTATTGGTTTATTTTCCATTTAATTTTTAGGTCAAGTAATATGGGATACTTTTAAGAGATGTCTATAATTAAGATTAATTTCACGGAACATAGAATAGTCATGTGAAACTGAATGGGAGGGGGTTATAGGAGCAGATCGTGAGATTGAAGTTTTGGTAATAAATTATCTGTGTAGGTTATACTATGTGAGGGGATTTAGAAAATTTATATGGAACTTGGAAATCACCTTATAGGTGATTGACTAGCCTACATAGATTGGAAAAAATGAATCCTTCTGAGGGTATGAGGATGTTTAATGGAATAGACCCATCGATAGACTAGAGTGAAAATCAATTAATTAAAGTGGTCTTATAGGAGTATACCATTAGATATATACTGGGTGAATCATGTGAATACGAGGACTATAAGAACCCATGCCCATATGATTTTCATATTTTGGAAGAAATTTGAATATTCAATTACTGGAGGGTTGATTTTTTAATTGGGATTTAGAATCAAATTTTGGGAGTTGTAATACTTAAAGGTTCTATTTTTATATGAGTTTTGAGTCTTAGAAGGTACCTTGGGTACTCAGGTGAGATGTGGGGTCTTCAATTTATGTTTATAGAGGTTTTTTTGTTTATATACAGGGTTCATAGTATGGCGCACATTGTTTAAGAGAAACTTTACCACACCCTAAAGCATAGGGGTGTTTTTGTTAAATTTATTATGATAATGTTTAGCTTTCATGGTTGAATCATAGTTAAGGCCAAACCATATGTATTTCAGAGGGAACCGTGTTAGGTAGAAGTTCATGGGACTCGATTCATGGTTTTTTCATGGTTGCAGACAAACCATACGATTTGTTGGAGATGGGTTACAGAGGCTTCCACATGGTTAGCATATTGTTTGGCCAACCAGATAGCCAAACTATATGGATATTTTAAAAAATAAATACTACCTTTTTCCCTGATGATCTTTTATACTGGATCCCATTTTTTCCATTATACACCCTCATACACTACCCTAGCCATCAAAACCCCTTCTCCCCTTCTACAAGTCCCACTAAGGGGTTGTTTTTTGTTTTTTCTGGTGGTTTTATTTATCTTTCACCCCAAAATACTTTTCATTGTCTTCACCTCCCTTCCGTTCTAATTTTCAGTTCCCTTAGGTTAGGTCATGGTTCTAATTCCACTTTAGGATGATGGAGTTGGATAAATTTGATGGGGCTTCCACTCTGACATGGAAGAGGGTGTCTTGAGATGTCATCCTCACTTCGCCACATGTCGTTTCATCTTGGTATGTCACCATAGTGATTTTTAAAATCATTTAATCTAAAATTAAATTAAATTGATAGTTTTTTCTATTATATTATTTAGAGATTTTTGTAGTTCACGATTGAGGTATGCCATGAACTATTGGTAGGTGTTTCATCATGATTTTTGTGTGATGTGATGATTTAGTGAGTTTGTTTACATTATTAAAATTTTGAAATTAATTAGTTAATTAATAATAAAGGTTTTAATAGATTAATTTTTGTTTTTTATCTTGAGATAGGAGTTAAATCCATTAAGGTGATCTCATTTAATCATGGATGAGGCTGGATAAACAATGGGAGGGCCTTATTAGTTGTTTTCATCACCTTGGAGATAAAATTGAAATGATTCAGTGGATGGTAGGTGGTATCACACACTTTCCCTATTCCATTTTTTTCCTGTTGCATGTGCATGATCGATAAGTCCATTCATGGTGATTCCCCATGTTAATTTAAATAAATGGTTTATTTTAATCTAATTTTAATACTTAATTGAATTGGGAAAGAACCAAGGGTATTGAAAAAACCTTGTGTGTTATCTTTTCACCCATTCTTCCAATGGATGAGGTTGGGACTTTGAGATATGAGATTCTTTATAAACCTATTAAGAGGTGAGTTCAAACTAACAAGACCCAATATCCCCTAAATAATTTCTTGAGACACCTCCATATCGGAAAGAAAAGTTCACCTAGAAGTCATTTGTCATGTGGGAATTATAGGATCCTTTTTTATAATTTGATCCCCTAGGGATGATCAAGAATATGACGGGATAAAAAAAACTCTATCATTTGATGTGAACAGTCTTATATGGATAGACCGTGGGAAGATTGGGACTAGGTTAGGTGACCAGACCAACCTAGAGTGTCCTTGAGGGCTGAGATGAATCATGGTCCATCTATTGATTGGTTCCTTTGTGTAAAGTCTTGTGTATCTGGCTAGGGATTTCTTCCTAGAAGGTAGTGTCAAGAGACGTGACATCTAAGAGTGTCATTTGTTTACCCAAGATTGTGACCAATATTGAGGACCCATGCTAGGGTGCCTCTATTGTTCTATGACTGAAGGGACCCAATGGGTTCCCTATAGTTAGACCTACCCTTAGAAGGTGAACATTTATATGGGTAGAGAAGGTTGTGATTGTTACATAGAACCCAAACTTACATAGGGTATAATTGGTCCATGAGGCACTTATGTGTTGCCAGACTTGTTTATCTAACCTTACTACACATCTTTTCTTACACCCAAGGGGTGATTACGACACTATGGATCTAGTACACGCTAATAGAATGGTCTTCCTTCTCTAAATTAATGAGGCAGGTTGTATAGTCATATTCCATAGGGATGGGTATATTTCCTCTATTGGTTTAGCCCACATGTCATGGGGAAGGATATAATTTCCCTTGTTGACCTGTGCTCTCTGGATGGACTAAGGATGGATATATTTCCCATGATCCTTGACTGTACCATGAGGATGGGTATATTACCCCCATTTTTTGAGCTTGCATGTCATAGGGATAGTTATATTTACCTCATCGGCATGTGATCTCTCAATGGCCTAGTGATGGTTATATTTCCTCAGGTTCCCAAATATAACATATGAATGGGTATATTTCCCATGGTTGGTTGAGCTTGTATATACTAGGGATACGAATATTTTCACTATTTCCTTGTGCTCTTGGACTAATATGAGGATGGGTATTTTTCCCTTGTATGTACACAATGTTTTGCGATCACATAGGCCCACCTAGGGATCATCCATAGAGCTTGTTAATGGGGAAAGAAGTCATGACATGCTCAGAGACACTAGAACACTATTTGAAGTAGGTATATTCTATCGAGTTCAAGGAACTGAGGATCAACATTGGTTACCATATTGGAAATTTCATCATGTCATGCTCAAATACAATTCTTCATTTTTATAGACTTTTTAATATTTAATTGTTATTTATTTATTTCTACTAATCATTTAATGAGAACATATCTGGAATATGTTGGTTAGTGAAGGAAATTATTGGTGGTTCCCAACAATTTTATGTATGCACAACCCATTGAGGAATAAATTTCACATGGGTGCTCGAGAATCACTCATGTGTTTATTTTAGGAGTAGGTTTGGAGTGAAGTTCAAGTTTGATCAAGATGGACAGCTTAGATGATGTCAGGATTTTGGGATGAGGTATAGCTTGGAGATATCAAGGATCCAACATATTTTATTTTTCATTTATTCTGGTATATGTATTTAAATTTCTTAGCTGGCGGTCATTGTATGAATACTATGGACATTTGGTCCTTTACTACATTTCATTATTATTCAGTCTTGTTTATATATATTTCTTCCATTCTCAAATTAATTACTAATTTGGATGATGTTTGGTTACAGTTTATTATTGCACATAATGATATAGAGATATATTCTCCCCATAGTATGAACCTAGACCCCAGCTAATAGTCAAAAACCTCAGGCATATTTGGAGATATGCCAAACAAATGTAGCAACCAATGGTTCAGAAATCGATCTGTGGTTTGTGGTGGTAGGACATTACAAACTAGTATAAGGGCATTCTATTTTTTTCCTACTATTTCAATATTAGTATCCAAGATACTTATAAATGTGTTTGATCTAGAAATAGATACTAAACAAGTGCATCAAAGAAAAATTGATTTAATAAAATTTCTTATATTCTAGGGATATGGTATTTTTTTCATGGTATTTGATGTTATGGTTTTATATGATTTTAACTTTGAGTGACACACATGTGGGTTTAATTTTATGATTTTTATGGACTTTTGGATTTTGGAATAATGGAAAGAGGCAAGTTATTTGATTTTGAATCTTTAACTATATAGGAAAGAGGAATCTCTTGCATCATATCAAGATAATAGGATTCCCATGACATATAGGCCTACTAGTGTGCGATCTTACTGAAGACTAAGTCATAGTTTTTTTATGTTTCAGTAGTTTATCATATATTATTTTCCTATATAAACACTTGGTGGAATTCAATTTAGTTAGACTGACTTATATACGGATTACATTATGATGGTAGGACATGTGGATCTATGGTGATATTCTATTCTATGAGGGTGGTGACCCCTGTTATGAGTTGAAATTTAGTGAATTCTACAGTGTTCAGATTATTTTTATGTTTGTGTAATAATAAGGATACACCTAAGGTGGGAAGTGGGTTTTTAGTCTTATATGTGTATCCCTCATCTCAGAAGGGTCATGGAAGTGAAAAACCATTTTTTTGGATCGTCATTTTGTCATTTTGGTTCTGTTGGATAAATAGAACTAAGTAATATTGGGTTCCTTAGTGAATTCCAGGTGTATGATCAAATATTGTTATGTGGATTTTGATCTTGAGTGTCGGCATCTGGGAGGCTAGTGATGATTTGGATGTGTGGGATCAGGTGTGTGTTTTTTCTCATGTTTGGGGAATGATAGTGGAATTGGTCGACTGGGTTTCCATCCTTTATATCACAACAAGTGTCAGCATGGGCCACCAGTGTGGGTACTTAAATAACAATAGGATTCCCTCGTCATAGAGGTATCATGATCGGGTTTGAGGTGGTGCATCAAGGAATTTATCTGATCATTTTTTGGGATGGTTCATCCATAAGGAGTTTGAATGATATTCCCATGTATAATAGGATGTTATGGGATAAGAACCAAACCAGATATTCCATATGGAAATGAATAATGTATTTCAGTGATGCTCACAAGTGGTGGCTCGGATTTTGGTGGTTTAAATGTTTTATATCAAATTGGTGATATAGAAGTGTGTTGGGTGTCCAGGGGTGGAATTCGTCCATTTGATCAAAAATATATGACTAAGGTTGGTTGGGTATGTGCGTAAATGGTTGATGAGACTTTCAGGGGATGAGAATTGTTTAGGTGGGATGTTTCTAAAAAACCAATTTATATATGAGTTTAATATTTAATAATGAATTTAAATTTTCAATTACTAGATTATTCATATTTTGAAATAAAATTTTGGAATTTAATTTTGATAATTTTAATACTTCAAAGTGATGTTATTATATGATGAGTAAGGCTTATAAGGTAGCTCTGGTTATCAAGTGAGCCTTGATATATTTAGTTTAAATTTTAGGAGTTTTGGATATTTATGGATAGGGAACACAGTTTTGGACACATGATCTATGAGAAACCTTATGTAACTCTAAATATTAGTGGGTTTTCAGATCAATTTATTTTGAGAATGGTTATATTTCTTGAATGGTGAACTATTAAGTTCAAAACATCCATATTTCATAGGGAACTGTGTGAGGTTGTAGGGTATTATAAATTTGTTCACGGTTTTCACATGGTTATAAAAAATATGTATGAGATGTTTTAGAGGGATTTATAGAGACATCTTCATAGTGTGAACATAGTTTTGAAAACCATGTGTCCAAATTGTGCAAGACAGATGGTGTTGAGGTAGTTTCTTCCACATGGTTGATTCTCAATTTGTCCAACCATGTCGCTATTTTAAAGGGGGGGAAATAACCTTTTTCCACTATGATATTTTATGGTGAGAATCCCCCTTTTCCATTCTCCTCCTTCACACACACTCCCAAATGGATAAACCACTTCCCTCCTAATTAAAGACCCATTAAGGGGGTGTCTTTCAAGGGGTTTTATGGTAGTTCTAGGCATGTTTTGACCTCGATGTATTTTCATTTATACTAACCTCCATTCTGCCCTAATTTTTTGTTTCTATGGGTTAGGTATTGGTACTAATTGCATCAAATAATGGTGGAATCAACTTAATGTATTGAGTCTTCCACTCTTCCTTAGATAAGGGAATCCTGAGATGTCTTCTTCACTTCACTGTGTCTTTTTTCATACAAGTACGCATTATATTGATTTTTTGAATCTTTTGAGATTAAATTAGATTAAATTAATATATTTTTTGGAAACATTGGTTTGGTTTTTTAATAAGTTAAATTTTGGGGTTTCACCATGATATTTTGGTAGGAATTTGGTCATTATTCCAGCATATTGTGATGACCAAGGCTGAGAATTTGATATATCATATGGACTCCATACCTCTTGTAATGTGAGGATAGACCAATGAGACCCAAGAGCCCATTCACAGGGTATTTATTCACCTACAAGCTATAGAATAGGGTGTAACTAGAGATCATAGGCTATGTGGGCCTTGTATGATCCCTTTTTCGCATTTAAGTCTTTTAGGCTCATTTAGGTGAGAACTGGATGAGAAACCTTCTCCCCTTTGATGTGACCGAACCTATATAAATAGAAATTATCCATATAGGGACAAAGTTGGGTGAGATGACTATCCCAGAGTGACCATGAGGTATGACATGGTTTGTGGGACATATCATGAATGTTTTCTTTGTATTGAGACTCATGTAGTCATCCTGGTCATGCTTCCTAGTCGAAGAAATTGAGAGATGCGGTGTCTAAGAGTTTTGGGTGTTGACCTAAGATAGTGACCGAGACTGAGGACCCATATGAGGGTTCCTCTTCTATTCTATGATCAAGGGGACCTAGTGGGTTCCACATATATAGACAAGCCTTGAGTGGGAGCATATGTATATGTATAGAGATAGTTGCGGGTGTCACCTAGAACCTAAATCAATATGGAATCAGATGTGACAATGAGGCACTTATGTATATCCAGCCTTGTTTCATTGGCCTTTATATGCAACTTGGTTATACCCATGGGATAGTTGCAACATTGTGGATCTAGTACAAGATCATATAACTATCTTCCATCTGCATTGTTTCTTAGTAGGTTTGATTATCAAATACCATAGTGATGGGTATAATTTTTCTTTTGGTTAAGCCCACATTTCATAGGGATGGCTATATTTATTATTTTTTTATTTCCACTATAGATGGCCAAAGGAAGGGTATATCTCCCTTGGTGCTCGAATATACCACTAGGATGGGAATATTTTCTTCGTTGGTTGATCTATCATGTCATAGGGATGGGTATATTTCCCATGTTGTCCACTACACTCTAGATGGCTCGAGGATGGATATATTTCCCCTACTTCCCAAATGTACCATAGCGATGGGTATATTTTCCATGGTTGGTTGAGCCCATGTGTCATGAGGATAGGTGTATTTTCCCCATTGGCATGTTCTCCTAGAGTTATCTAGGAACATGTATGTTTCCCCCATATTCACATAATTTTTAGGGATCTCCCAGGCCCACCTAGGGAATAGTCAGACGGTCATTTCGTAGGTATGATCATCACAATATGCTAAGAGACACCCTAACACTAGATGAAGTAGGTGTTTTTTATTAGGTTCATGAAGTTGAGGATAGAAACTAGTTACCTTTCCAATCCAACAATCAGGACGTGCTCAGATACACTTTAGCATCAGGCTGAAGCAGGTAACTTTTTTTAGGTTTCCGCAACTATTTATTAATTTCATCTGAGAATGTCACATGAACACTTCTCATGTTGTCATTTCACATGGGTACCTGAGTACTTATCACATGTGTATTGAGGGCATAGGTTTTTTCTAAGGCTCGAGGTTGATCAAGTGGGATAGCTCGAATAACATCAATATTTCATGATAGTGTATGGAATGGGGATTTCATAGAGTCAGCAACTTTTATATTTCATTTATTATATCCTTTATATGTAACCATCCCAATGGGTCATCAGGGAATGTTTGGAATGGTCATTTAAGCCTTTATCGCATTTCATTATTTTGTAGTATTGTTTATATCTATTATTTCCACTTCGATATTCTTTACTATTTTGGATAATGTTTGGTTATGCTTTATTATTACATGCTCTTATATGGGGGTATAGTCTCCGTATAGTACCAAACCATACCCTCACTACTAGTTGGAATCCTCTGGCATACAGGGAGGCATGCTTGAGGTATGTAGTGACTGTTGGTCTAAGAAAAAACTAGGGGTCCTAAGAAGTAGTATGTTATAGGGACTAGTCTGTATAATTCATATAAAATAGGAATAAGGTATATATATCACCATGATATTGAAAAAATGGATGATATAAGAAACTGATCAGGGTCTTTAATGACTAAGTGATATGATCAATTTAGGGTGGGATATTTTATTAGATTATTTAGCATAAATAAACTTGAGAGTTGAGGTGAGAGAGTGATTAGTTATTTCCTATGTCTAAGGAACATAAAAATAACCTTTTAGGTGATTGAGTAGTGTGGTTGATTTGGAAAAAATGAATCCATATAAGGGTAATAGGTTGATTAAAGAAATAGTCCAATGGAGAGACAAAAGTGTTAATAAATTTATTAGAGTGTTAATCTAGGAGTGGACTATAAGAAATTAACCTAGTGAATCATATGAATAGGGGTAATGGGATAATAAATTTATATTAAATAAAACTAAGGGATATAGTTCACCATGATGGATAACAAATGGATGATATATGAACCTAATTTGGTTCCTTCATGAAAAAGTGAGATGACCAACCTTGGGTGGGATGGGTTATTGAATTTTTTTAGCTTATCATAACTTGTGAGTTGTGTTGTGAGAGTGATTGGTGAGGAAATAAGGGTTTAGAATTAATTTAAGGGATTTTTATGTAGAATTTTGATCTATTATTGGGTAAGTTTTGCTCTAGACAGAGAGGTTTGGATCATGAGATTTAGGGGATGTGTTGGGGAATGGTTGAGTTCTTGGTAGTATACGTGAGTTATGAAATGCAAGAAATGTTTTAGTGTATAGTTGAGGGTATTGTGTGGGCTACTGATACATGGGTTTATGTCTTTTTTTCTAAAGTTTTATAGATTTTAGGGAATAACTAAGTATCATTATCCCCATAGTATTTCGTTCCCAAGTGGCCCTAGATACTAGGGTCCAAGGATGATCCCTAAGGTGCATGTGGTATCGATTATTCTTGATCAATTTGGATACAAGGGGATCTAATAGAAGTTTTCATAGTACCATATGGTGTCTTTAATCTCAAGGGACATGGATATGGTAAACTTATCCCATTATTGGGAACTTAATTTCACTATGGTATTATTTATTCACAAAGTTTTGTATTCAATTCATCACTCTCATAATTTATATTATAATATATAGATGGATTAACCATTTAGGATATTTTGATTATACTATATTATAATTATGGTATTACTATGTCACTTTAACAACACCATATAAGGTAGGTAGAGTTGAGTATCATGGTGGTTAGGTTATGACATGCTTCCCAACTTTCATGTGTAGTTTGGGTGTTAATGATTTGGATATTAATTATACTTGCACTAACATTTTTCATTGTTGTATATTTTAAGGGCCTCATTAATGGAAGACTACATAGTTTTATTCTCACACTCTCCACATTCACCTTAGTGGACATATAGATATTGTGTTTAAATTTCATTTCAATACATGGTCTTGATTATATGGATTAGACTTGGGGAGTATAGTGGGGATGATTCGTTCAATTCATGGAATGATGTTTTTTGAGAAGGTGTTGGAATCTTCAAATTTATTTATTTATATCATGATTTGGTATATTATTAGCCTAATGTGTGAAATATAATTTATGTATATTATTATATAAATCTATATAGGCTTCATTTTATTCTAGATTTTTTATATTATTAATATGGATGGACCACTACTGTAAACTCAATATGTGTATTTTGATTTTTTTTTTATCCAGTTTTACCAATTTAATCTATTATATAGTTATGATACTGAGAGTATGTCTCTCCATTATATTTATTGTACCCTCACAACTAGACTGTAGCCACCAGTGTATGGGTAGGTTAACTTGTGGTTGGTAAAACTCAGATTTGATCACTATTCATGTGAATAGTTCCAAGGACATTAAAAATTGTATAAAAGCCTTATTTTTATTTTATTTATGATTTGGGACTAGTAGAAGAAGATAGATGGTCAGATCATATGAATTAATTTTTTGTGTTTGAATATGAAATTCATAGTGTAAGTTCATGTTTCCATGGTGGTGGGTCATGGTTTTATTGTTTGTGTGGTTATAATTTATTTTTTCTATAAAATTTTTATATTTACCAGTGGATTGTTTTTCTCGTGTCCAAGAGTGGAAATAGGGCATGTGTTCATGAAACTTACTTGAAATATAAGTTCATATGACATGTGAATGACTATAAATAACTATAAAAATAATTTCTAAAACTTTTTTTGGGTAAGAAAAATTAAAGAATATTTTAAAAAATGATTTTGTAAAGATAGATTGGTTAATTTTAAGTAAAATACAAATTTTTTATTATTTACATGTATAATTGATTAGGGTCATGTTAATTAAATAAATCATGTGTGGATGTTTTCTAGATGTTACCACTTGATAATGGCAATGTTCATGTGAATTCCATGAGATGAATTCTCTATAATTAGTAGAAAATTAATTGTATGCTCTAGTTGTGGTTGAATGAAGAGGTAAGATGTCTTAATTATAGATTTTCACTGGTATTTTATGCTTGGAGTATTGATTAGTATGGGCCTTGTGGTAATAGGTATGATCTATTATAGACATGATATTCCAATTGAATTAGAAAACCTTTAGAGGGGTTAGTAAGGTATGTGAGGAACATTGGGTATGTGTGGGAATCAATGTACAAATAGTGTTGTATAGGATATGGTTAAGATAGGTGAAGAGTAAGATCAGTTGGATTCCTAGATTAATTGATTTTTTTAGAGATCCTTGGGAAATTATATTAGATTCATGATAGAGTTTGAACAACTTAGTAGAAGACTGATATGATACTATATACCTTGTCATTATAGGACCTAAATTTATAGGTTATTTCATTCTATAGATGTGAGAGAGTGTGTGTTTCTCTATCATACAAGTCATGTATTATGGGTTTTAATTGGTACTCTCTTTTATTGAATAGAAGAGATAGTGATTTTGTGTATAATAAAATGAGTGTGGGGTATTACATTCTGAGGTTAACCAAATTATGGAATGCTTGTGAATATATTTGGACATAATTTATAAAATGGATAGTATGGTATAAAAAAATCTTAGAAATAATGATCATTATGAGAATGGTGTTCTGTGAAAATTTAAAAGGTGAGGATTGAGAAATAAATTATTCGATATAAATATTTGAATAAAATTAGATTTAGCTAAAAATTAAAAATAAATATACCTTGATATAGGTGTTTATGCGGTGTTGAATGGTAAGTTTCACTTAGATAAGTATGATAGATAGATCAATAGAAAATAACTATAATGTGAGAATATTCATATTGAAGAGTGATATATGAGAGAAAGTTTTTGTGAAATGTATTAGGGGAAATCTCTAGTGTGAAGTTTTTAGTAAATACGTCCCTTTTATGTAATCACATTGTGAGCATTTATAACCATATATTTTTATGTTTAGGAAAAATTAGGTGAAAAATTCATATTGGTAATAAATTCTAGGTCCATCCTGTCTAATCTATGGAGGATTATAAGATTATTAGAATAATATTAAAATGGTCAATCCATGGTAAATTATAATGGTTTTAGTATGGTAATTATGGTTTAAATAAATATTAAGAAACATGAAAAAGGAATATTTATGTATGGTAGAGGACTGCTGAATGTTATGAGAAGAGAAAAGGGATTTCTAAGTCATGGTGAGTTATGAAATCAATATGTCTTTTGAGAGAATTATTATAGAGAGGTATATAGTGTGTGATACATTAAACATTTAAAATAATTGACAATTATTAGGGAACATTGATTAGATTAATGACTAAAATATTTAAGTAACCATAAAAATAAATTGGAATTAAATTGAAATTTTTATAATTTTATTATGTATATATTATGTAACATTCCTATAGGAAAATAGATATGGTGATGTGAAAAATCCTATTAATGATTTTTAGGTATTCCTAAACCCCTATTTTTATCAATCATTGGTTGAATTTCATTTGGGGTTGTTTCAGGTTAAAATTTTAAAAGTTTTTAAAATTCTGGTACAGTGTACGGTTGGCTCACAGTTTTCCCAAAATGTGAACCCTCTTAGAGAAAACCATGAAACCCAAGGAAGTGTAATTTTTCATGTTTGGTGCATGGTTATTCAATTTGTATTCCCTATTAGGATAAAACGTGTATACCATTTAAAAAACGTTTGTGGATAGTCCTCATGGTTTTTCAAACAGTGTGGCTCTTCCCAGCTAATCGTCCACAGGATTTCTTTAACTAGAAAATACAACTTAAAATCATAAAGCCCCCACTTTAAGTGTCAAATGGATCTAGAATGACTCCATATGATTTATTATTCCTATTTATCACCCAAGATCTATTCTTATCCCCTTGGATCCCTCCCAGAAGTGATTTGAATCTTGAGGAAGTCCCTTCAATCTTCTCCTTACTAGTTTCCTCACCCTAATCTCTATCTCTTGTAATCTCTATTCTCCTCTTTGGAGTTATATGGATCCCCATGTTGATTTTTAGATCTAATACCCTCTGTTTTGGGATCTAAAACCTAGGATTGATCCTCATTTTTCAGATTCCATGATCATCATTCATCATTGTTGAATCCTGATTAGGGTTTTCCATTACGAGATCTGTTGATATCGAGGTTGGTGGTTCCATCATAATACCCAATTTATGTTAACCATAAATTTATTTGTTTAATTTAAATTGATTTAATTAAATTAAATTGAGTGATTTTGATTAAAATTCTTTCAATTAGTCTATTTAAAAAATCCATTTCTATTGAATTGGTTTTTTTAAAATGGGTTTTTGACAAGAAATTGGAAAACACAAAATTCCATTGAATTATGGTGTGTTTATGGAAATTGGTGAAATTTAAATAATTTACCTTAAATTATGAAATGGTTTTGATGGAAAAATTTTGAGAACCCCCAATTTTATTGAATTGGGTTTTTTTTAAATTGGTGTTACTTTTTTGAAATTAAATTATTAAATTTAATTATGAAAGTGGATCCTAAAATTGAATTTTAAATTGACTTCAAATTCCTATTTAGGAAAAATTACTTAAAATGGTTTTGATGGAAAACTTAGGGTTTTGTCTTGGTGGAAAGGAATGTTTTTTATTTAAAAATATTTTTTTAAATGGAAATTTGAATTTTTTAAATTCGGGAATGGGACCTAATTGTATTTTAAGGTTTCTTAAAATGGATTACTCATCATTGGATTATACTATATCACATGAAATCCTATGTAGTTAGTAAGTTATTATGAAAAAAATTCTAGGTTGGAATTTCCCTAAAAATAGATTGAAGCTCTACAAAATTAACAAAATATTTGTCAGCACATATTTCTTCCCTATTAAGACATAGATGATTCCTCTATTTCCATTATCGAGGGACATGTTTACACATTGTGGTTTAGCACATGAGTGTGTGAGGATTCCATAACCTAGAACTATCATACATCTTAGTAGATGTCCATGTTTTTTGCTTGTTTATATATGTGATATAATTGTATTCCATTGTTGAAAAATGTTTGACATGCCTTGTGAATTTATATAAACTATATTATATAAAATTGTTTATTTAATCCATTTATTTAAAGTGCCATTTATGAAAGTATTTCTATAATTTTGAAATGTGAAGTGTAATTTGCTAATTTATTTCTATATTTTGAAATCTAAATAATGATATTTGTAAATATGTTTTAAAATTAAAAACCTATTTATTTGAAAAATTGAATGCACTTTGGTTGGTTTATTTGATATTGGAATCTGGTTATAGAATATTTGGTGAGACACTTCTAGGATTTTAGCTCACACCCTACCCGTGTCTTCGGGTGTTTGTAGATTATCTCCTTCTAGGTTTTAGCAGGGCTAAAGAACCACTTAGATGTGGTTCAAACTATTGATCCATGGATATAGATAGTTTCACCCACTGGGACATGGACTGTTTTCTTCCTATTTTACGGTACTTTTTTTTAGTACTTTGGGTTTTCATATCTATTTGAATTATTGTACACATATACCAGTGGAGTTTTTCTTGTATTAATTCTGATTTTTTATCTTTCTTATACAATGTTTGTGGAAAAATCATTCTCACATTCATTTCATATGATTTTAGGTTCTAGTTGCCAACTCGTGGGGATCAAGGATGACCTTTAGACCATGTTAGGACCATCTTGCTTATCGGGTTACCTGGGTACCCGGTCTGGTTCACGGCCTGATGGTTGATAGAAATTATTGATGGTATATAATAATTTGGAGTTTCTTTATGGATAACTAGGATGAAATGAGGACTAAGATCATGGCTCATGGGTTGGGATTAATAGGATATATTTATTTGGTCCTATGAATGGTGGATTTTAATTGGAATCTAAAACTGTATGTGTTAGTATTATAGTTAAATCCTATGTTATGGAGTGAATTATTAGTGGATCGATAGTAAAATGGTGTTGTGTTAATGTTTATAGAAAATCAATTATGGTGTGTGCCTAAGTAGTTGGTGAATGGGGTTTTTCTTTAGATGAAAAAAGGGAGGAAGATGAGTTATATCAAGTTCCCAATAGGTTCTTAGATCCTAAGATTAATCAATTATGATTGAGTAAAGCTAGTTCAATTGGTACATAATTGGGTATGGATTTCAGTGAATGGTATGAGTATGACCTAAGTTTTAGATAATTTTAACACCTATAGGTAGATAATTTTAGTAGATCAGTATATTTTAAATTATAGAATGTATTGAATCTGAAGTGGGAGAATGTCAATTGATCTGGATAAGTAGTAATCATGGGTGTGCATCACTAAGTAGGGAGAACCCTTTCATGGGAAAATTACATTGAATATCAAAATTTAGTCTTGGTGACAACATGTTTCAATTTATGAGTCACTTATATGGACTTTCTCTTTTAAAGAGGCAGAGATAGTCAACACCAACATATATGGCCATTGGATATTTTAGTGGAATTTGAAGCTATGAAGTATTTACCAATCATTTTAATCTGTTATAAATTTAAATAAAGAGGAATTGAAATCAGACACATAATTTTAGGAATAACTAATTTTGGTGATGAATCGGTGTGAGTGGCATCGGAGAGAAGACAATTTGAAAGAATCGGTGTAATAAAACTATGCCCTTATTTTGTATAAACTCAATTGAAATAGGAAAAAATTTTGAATTAATAGCCTAATAAACTCACTATAAATGTATGAATATGATTTTGGGGGATGATAAAACATATGGTGGTTAGTTTTTAAAAATACACACCTTCACATGTTAGAGGAATCAGATAGAGGTTAGGTCTTGGTATATCTAGAGACAATATGCAATTGGAATTTCAATTTTGAATATGAGGGAGAGTTTCATGGATGTTTTTATATTGTAAAATGGTATTTATGAATAGAACAGATGTGGGGAAAATGTATATAAGTTAGATTTCATCACAAAAAATAAAATACTAGGTATAGTGGGTTGTATCAAGGTCCCATAAAATTACCAGTGGCGGTCCAACAGATGTATGGTGGGTTGTATCAAGTTTTCACTAGATTACCATTGGTATCCCAAAAGAGGTATGGTGGGAAAGGAAGTGGGACAATCCCACTACATCTTCCACTCTAAATCTTGGGGTAATCCATCAAGATCATAGTGGTGTCCTAGACCCCTATAGTTAAATAGGGTAATTTTTATATTTCATGGGTTTTTTTATAAAATCCCCTACATCTTCCTCTTTTTTAGAAAATCATCATTGGAGGGACCTCTCCCTATTTCTTTTTCATCCTCCCACCTTGGATCTTAATGGTTTATGGTGATATGGAGTGGGTTAGTCTCACAGAGTAAAGGTAGGATCTTTTTCCTCTTCTTTTTCTTTTCCTTGGGTTTATTCTATTATTTATTTGATTTCGATCTATGAATATGCAAAGTGATTTCATTGGATTATGATTAAATTATTATACATGGATTAAGATTTTTCATGTGGAATCCATAGGTTGAGTGATAAGGATGATTTCATAAGATATCTCACAATATCATTAACGTTTAATTCATAATTAGAATATTATATATATTTTTTATAATTTTGGGATTAATTTAACTGAAGATTGTGTTATAATTCAAGGGGGGTTATGAAATATTATTGGGAGCACGTTATGGACTATATGCACATTTTTTTGTGGTATTAGTATTCTCTCATCATCATGTGTGTTTTGATAAGTTATTTTTATTGAATAAATTATGTGAAATTAAATATGATTTTTTATTTGACCGAATGGCCTGAAGGCCTTATTTTAATTGTTTTTTGATAACCCTCCTTTCATGGGATGATAGGGAACCCTTAAAAGTCCCGTAGGGTTAGTGGATTACATTACCCGAAGGACATTAGAGGAATTAATCCCAAACATGGCTACTTGGAAATACCCCTCCCCATTATCTTAAATATTATTTTTTATAATTAATTAATTTGTACTTTTTTCTTGATATATCTCATATTTTTATGAATGATCTATATTTACATGGATAGAATTATATGTTCTAACCTTAATAGGTTATGTATACATATTAAGTGGGTGGTCTATAAATTATAATTTCATGATTTATGTGTTTTTTTCATTCTATGTAATATAAAAGTGTGGTAAATAAAGTCAAGGGGGACCAAATGGGGATTAAAATATGTTCAGGATAATTATGTATATATTTAGTAACTATTATAAATGGAAATATTGTTTCTTAATTATTGAGATGATCTTAGGATCACTCAGTATATTCATTGAATTATAATTATTAGTAATAATTAGATGTGGGATTATATGGTATATATAGGAATAATATTAAGTGGAAGGAACTTAATATGGTCACATGTGACTAAATTAGAGGGACCACTAGGAGTGGCTATTGTGATTTAATTTTTGAATATAAATTCACCAATTAATTTGTATAGTGTGAGAGGAATGAGTTAGTGTATAAGGATAATGTAAATCACCTTGGAGGTGAGTAACTATTTTTCTCAATTTAAAAAGGGAGAGTCCTTGAAATAGCCAAAGGAGGTTTAAATTAATAGTCCCATGGTTAAACTGAGGTGTTAGTCAATAGATTAGAGTGGTCCATTAGGATTTCATATCAAGGTAAGAATCCAAAAAATAGTCCACCTAATGGTATCAAGGTGTGTAATACACATAAAATAGGCATACAAGTTAGATCTAAACATGGAGTTGAATTAATATATGATATAGAAAATGAGGTTTGTACTTTATAATCGATTAATATGTTGGATTAGATTCCCTAGAACCAACATATGTATACTTTATGATAAGTTTTTTTCATTGTTTTGAATATTAATAAACTCTTTATCACATCATGGTTGTTATTTTGTGTGAAATATTATGTGATGATGTCATAAGATTATTTTTTTTACTAAAAGGTCATAGAGATTCCCCCAATAATGAGAACCTAGAAGTTTTATTACAGTATTCTTAAATATATGTTCTATAGTTAGATGAAATAATTTGAGGGACACAAATGATTCAAGCTATCAGGGGTGGAGACTCTTATTAATTTTATGTACGAACTCATGGTGTACATCCTTGGTAATATCCAGTGTATGGTATTATGAGAACAAGACCCACCAGTATGAAATCACCATTTATATGTGTCATTGGATGTTCCAATATTTTTATCTGTGTATTGGTCCTTATACATTAATATTATTTTTAATGAGTGTTATAATTCATGTACTTTGATGTATTGATGAAAACTATGATGACAAATGTTCACAGTGAGGTAGAATATGTTGGGTGTGCCATGAGTAATATTTTATTAATGAATAAAGAGAGAAATTACTTTTAAATTCTTGTCTTTAATAGGATTTGATATCTCAGGTCCTTTGATAGGAATTATATAGCCTAAATAAATCCATGTCCATGGTGTTCTATAGGCAAGTTTGATTTCAAGAAATTCAAGGAAAGGGGGATCGAGCACATAGGCCGATGGCACCAGCATTCAACATGCTTGATTAGAGATATCATGATAAAGGGATTATAGTACATAGTGATAATCTGTATGAGTAATTTGTCATTGTGGAATTAACTACTTTATCTATGGGTGCCTTTTAATGTTTCTAGATTCAAACCATAGACTTTCGGCTACTTCACTTAATGCCACTCGAAATGTGGCCTAGAGTGTCACACACTAAGTGTATCCAGAATTTTAGTTCAATAATATATTATTTATTTATTATTTAACAAGTTGAATATATATTATTTCCATACACGGTTTAATAATTTTTTAGGTTTTATTTATCATATATATTCTATCGCTAGTAATTCTAGAGAATATTATGTGAGAGGAATATTTAATAAACTTTTATTTTTTTTATTTAGTGAATATAATATTTATTAATTTATTAGTGATTAATGCAATGATATTTTTTAATTAAAAAAATGTTCATTATTCAACATCTGATAAATATTGTGGAGGAATGGTACACAAAGTCTAATGGTCTAGTGAAAAATAATATATATATTTGATATTATATGATTTAATAATATTTAAATTTTTTTTGAGTTTAGTGCATGTCAAGAAATACTAATTTTATTATTATTATCATGGACATGGGGTTCTACAATGATTAAATAAATAATAAATAAAACATGTGTAACTATTTATTTCTATCTCTAGAGGTATATAAAACCAATTATATTATTTTTCCTGAGAGTTAATAAATTTGTTTTATTGTGCACAATGAATCTAGATTATCCTCTCGAAGATTTTGAGACCTCCCTTCTCCAACAGAGAGTGATCTTCCTCCACCATCCACTCTCAAGTCTATAGAGATCAAGGGTAATCCTTTGGAAGTAATTCTCCTGGTGATTAAAGAAGAATGGCACAAGTGATAGGATCTACCGTGCTAGCTCCCAGATATTTCTATGGTAACTTTTAGTGATTTGGGGAACACATGTGGATCACTTATATAGGGAATATGCTCTCAATTACTACAATACAATGATGGTACAATGTAGATCAATTTTCAGATCCACCAAAGAAGAAATAATTTCAATCAAGGTAATTATTTAATTACTTAAATTAGTAATAAATACTTTGTGATGATCCCATGATCTAGTTCCATCGTTTTATCCACTAAATGTATTCTTTGATTTAATTCCATTGATTATGGCATTTATCATCATGTAAATCTCACATTGATCATAAATCGTGAGAAAAGAAAGAAAATTTGAGCATGACCCAAAAAATGATTCTCTAATACCTAGAACTTATAAGTGGTATCAAAGAGGATCACATAATTATTTATAATTATTTAATTATCATTGATTAAATTAAGAATTTTTAATTTAGTTTTCAATTACAATTTAATCATTATTAAATTTGAATTTATATATCTTCTTTTTCTTATTCATTTCTCATATATATAATAAAATGGATTGATTTTATGAACAAAATAAATTCAAAGATCTCATCTTGAGCTGAAGAGGAATCTAGATGGATAACAAAAGAGTACATGTCATGTGACCCAGAGGTACACACCATGTATTAGTGATTAATGCATCATGAATTAATTCAAGGTGTGTAAATTTGTTAGACATGGTGAATTTAATTATACACCACATGTTGACTAGGCCATCCTGGCATATGGTTAGTCAGAGTACATGCCATGTAGTTTTTGTACACAGCATGTAGTCCTTTATTCATAGACAGGCCCTGTATATTCTAACATAGGCTACCTAACTAGTGACCGTGTGACTCAGAGACTACAATATGATTATCCCATGGACACATCATGTAGTAGAACATTTTCTATGTCATGATTTCATGTTGAGTCCCTAGGCATGTGTCATGGATATATGGTGAGAAAACAAACATGTTGTTTATCTCTATTGTACATGGCATGCACTTTTACAAAATTATGAAGAACTAAAATTAATTTATTATGTTGTCCAAACCTTATCAACATGTACTTTTGTGTGGTCATTAAGTTGATAGAACATAACATGTTAAGGGTTTTAATATAAATAAATATTTAATTAATTTGTTCATAATGTTCAAATCTTTATATCTTGTATGAGTCATATTACAATTATTACTCTACGTGCATTGAAGCATAACAGGTGACAAAAAACATATAATTTTTATAATCATTAAATTGATAGTATGTGTGATGAAAGTATGTGATAAATTTTGTATGCCACATGTCGTAAGAGTAAATAGTATACGAGTGTAATGAATGTTGGGTAGTTCGGATGGGTACTCACTGTGTTTCCTCCAAGGTAAATTTTATTGTGGATAATTAATTTTAAATAAATTTATTTAATTTTTTTAAAATTATGATGGATGAGAATCTCAAGAAAATTAGGATGATAATTAAGATAAAATAATTAATTAATTAAATAATATAATTAACTGATTTTACTTTGATTTATCTTAAATAATAATGATTAAGAACTGGATGCTGGTGTTATTAAAAGCATAATTCATTGCATGAATATGGATGATATTTATCCTAGACCAAACCTTTCTATGTGACTGGTTTCAATTAGTTTATTATTAAATTTTTATGTTTGTGTTTCATCTCTCCTCTTATTATGTAACGGCATGTGTGCCAATTGTTTATTTTATATAAACCCCTTCCCCTCACCTGTGTGTGAGTAAAATCATATGTACTGGATGGAAATCTCAAGCTAGTAGGGGCAGTTTAATTTTAGAGTCTAGGAAAAACCAATCCAAAAGATAAACATATGTGTAAAAGTTGAAATATAAGACATGAAACTTAATTGATTCAAGTTATTTTCCCCCTAGGTCAACGGTTAGTTTATCATCCTGTAGATAAAGTAACCACTAGTAAAATATAATAGTTATACCACTTTATAATTTTATTTCTATCAAGTTGAATGATTGTTTCATTATATATGTTTTTTCATAATAACATGAATTAATGAATTAACAAAAATAAAATATATAACTAAAATAAACTATCTTATGTATAAATATTATATGAGACATGGTTAATCACTTAACTAAATCCACTTAATTTTAACAAGCATGTAATAAAGATAATAATTTGAAATTTATTCATAAAAGGAAAAATCCAATAACTATATATATTAATTTGGTATAGTCATCAAATACTTTAATTAAAATGTAACCATAGTTCAAAGTTCTTAACGAGCTAATGTTGGGTTGATTTTAATTATCAAGGAATTATAACTTGATGTTTTTAGTTGACTTAACTTATTTCACATTAAGGGTTGATAGAAAAAGAATGAATTTTTGTAACTGAGATGAAAGGGTTGAGAAAATCCAATTTAAGGATTTCAAGATTGGGGAGTCCACTCAACCGATCAAGGAACTGGGAGTTAATGCAGTTGTAATTTGGAATTACTACCAAAGACACTTAAAATTTATTTAACAGACAAAGTTAGGGTGATGATAAGGTGAATGTGGATCCTTTCTACTAGAATTTCCAAGAAATAGGATATTATAAATCCAATGGTGAGGGTTATTATGTTTCGATAAAATAGTGGGAGATTAATAATATAATATATATTTATTTGTCTAAATTTTATCAGATAAAGTTCCAAATATATTCTCATATTACTTGTAGAAACAATAATAAAAATGACTTCACACATATCACTATGATCCATACTTGATAAGGATAACCTTTTCACTAGAAAAAAATTACAAGGGTGGAAACATCTCTTGTGTGTTATCCTATGTAATGAAACGAAAGTATATGTATTAGAAGAACATATTCATGATGCACCTGGTAATGATGCTAGTGAGGAATATTTTTCTCTAGATGTGAAATTTTTTAATGATACTATAGATGTTCAATGTTTCATGCTATCATCCATAACCAATGAAATTTTGAAGCAACAAGAGGACACGGATGTGTATAGTATGGTGTCTCACCTTTAGGATCCCTATCCAGTGAAGGAGAGAGAAGAGAGATAATAGATATACAATGATTTTCTTACATGTAAACTTAGAAAGCTTAGGGATTAAATTCTTAGATGAGTTGATCATAGACCTTTTACATTACTCACTACCAAGACCTTCTTGAATTTTATTGTTAATTATAACATGAGAAATAATGATACGAGTCATTAAAAACAACTTACTTTGATTCACCATTTAGATAAGGACATGGGGAATGAAAAACATGTCGTACTTATGGTGAATAAAAAATTAATAACAATGAAAAGGGTCCCAATACTCATAAAAAGTATAAATCTGAAGAGCACCATCCTTCTAAGAAGAGGAAGATCCAAAGGCAGGGTAAGGAAAAAAGAGGAAGTATATTTTTCATGTGGAAATCAAGGCCACTATAAGAATAACTTCACCCAAAAGAAAGGGGAAGATAAAGGTTCATTTGTTATTGAGTTTAATATATCAATATCTACAAATTGGGTCTTAGATATAGCTTGTGGTGCCCACATATGCATCCAAATTCATGAACCAAGTAGATTATGAAATATTTCTAAAGGATAGGTGGATTTTTAAACTTACAATGGTTAAAGGATGTCTTCTCTATCCATTGGTGACTAAAACATTTCATTTATAATAGGAATGTAATGGATTTTGGATATTTTTATTATATACAAACTGTTACCAAGAACATAATTTCTATATCATGCCTTAATACATGTGGTTTTATTTTCATGTTTTGAAATAATTTTTTTTCTTTTATAAAGCTAATTTATTTTATGGTATGGATCATTTAAATAATTTTCTTAATTTATTAAATTATGAAATCCAAGTATTGTAAATAGATAGTGAATCATGTTCACATGACTCATATAACACCCAATTATGGCATCACCATCTTAGTCATGTAAATGAGAAGTGTTTGAAAAATATTTATCAAGATGGTTATTTAGGATCTTTTGATCTAAAACTAGTTGAAATATGTCACGATTATTTATAAAATAATATTACCAAAACACCATTCTATTTATAGGGTGAAAGTGTTATAGATATTTTAGGATTAGTATACGTTGATGTGTGTGGACCATTTATAGTAGATTCTAGAGGTGGTTATTCTTACTTTATAACTTTTACTGATGATTTGAGTATATATGGATATGTCTAATTGATGAGGTGTAATTATAATTCCTTTGATAAATTTAAATAATTCAAGAATGAAGTATAGAATCAACTTGGAAAGAAGATAAAATATGCATGTATCTGATTGAGGTGGTGAATATCTTAACAAAAAAATTATTGACATTCTATGAGAGTTTGGGATTATATATCAACTCACTCTACCTTACACACAATATTTTAATTTTGTTAGTGAAATAAGGAACCATACCCTGTTAGAAATGGTAAGTTTGATGATGAGTCATGTAGATCTTCCATTATCCTTTTGGGGATATTAGTTACAAAATGTGTCATATACATCAAATCGAGTACCAAATAAGTGGAAAATGGAATTACCTTCAAGTTATGGAGTGTGAATAGACTTTTTTAGTCATATAAACTTGTATTGGGTTTGGAAGAATTTTATAAGGCATTTTCAAGAAATAAACAAATACCCTAGGGAATAAGGTGTGTCTTTATAGGGTATCTAAAGAAAACAAAGGGATACTGCCTATACAACCACTCATAAAAGAAATTGATCATCGCCAGACAAGATTTATTTCCTAAAAGGAATAACATACTCAAAAATTATAGTGGGTTCAAGATTGAATTTGATAAATTTGATGCTCAAGATACACAAGAGTTGGTAGAGGAACTGATTTCCTAGGTCCCCATGGAAAAAGTAATTCTAGAAACACATGTAATACATTGGAGCATAATAAATGTAATAGAAATAGAGAGATATTGTTTTCTAGTCACTGAAGATGGTGACTTATTATTATTTTACAATAATTAACCTCTGTCCTACAAAAAGGCAATATAGAACTTAGAATATATAGACCCTACTTTTTCTTACATATCTTATAACATTGTTTTATAGAAAAACAACATAAAATAATTACACAACTAGGATACAAAGTTTTAGTGTATTGGTAAAATAAGGACCATACATAACATTTACAAAATAAATCATAAAAATTTATTTACTTCCTTATTCTCTAGCTTCTTATTGGCCCTCATGTTCTCCTTAGAAATAGTAATCATGTAAGGATATGAATAAAAGAAAGGGGTGAGATAAAATCCCAGTAAAAGGATAGATATGAACATGAATCAATATAACATGGGGTGATAATAATAATTATAATTATAACATAAGAATAGGATCATAATCATGATAGGAATAATTAAGAAAAGGCATGAAATATGGAAGTGCATAAAAATGAAACATCATGTCTTAGTGGTTAACTTCCACACATAGTTGTGAACAATTCTATCATCATGTTCATGCATAATTCAATTTCCCATGAGATACATCATGTTACCCAATGTATTGGAAAAATATATAATTATAGGTGCACCCATCACATCATAAAATTTACATTGCATTATATAATTTTGGTTGCACCTGTCACATCATAACATTTACATTATCATGCATTCCACTTAGAATGTTTATCAACCTTGAAAATAACATAGATCATAGAAAGGAATGGGTTTCATTTAATAAATAATAAATTAATGAATAAAATTTGGGGTTCTCAAAAAAATATGGAATAACATTCATTGTATAATAATCATTAATTTTATTGAAGAATAAACAATATCATGAGAAGTAAAAGATATGTTTTAAGAAAGAAGATTTATTTTGTAAAAATCTTTTCATTTATCATAAATCTAGATTTGCAACACATATATCCTAGAAAATATAACATAATGATGAATAAATGATATTTTAGGAACATTAAAAGAATATCCCTACTAGAAATTAGGTGAAATAGGTAAACCCCAAAAAAGAGAGTTGGGTTTGAGAATTCACCTTACCTTATGTCTGAATGATTTCTTCCTATTAATATCTTGTATAATCACATTAGGTTCGTTAATTAACAAATAAATAACCTTTTATACATGAATATTATTAATTATGGTTTTATAAAGTTCATTTTTGATCTTTTTGATGGATTATGGAGTTTAATTTCATCGTTCATGGGTGTTTGTTTTCTTAGTTCTCATGATCAGTTCACTTGTATAAATGAGTGGAAGTTTCTGTAAAATGTGGATAAATATCCTGAATTGTTATTATATGTTATTAATAAAATTATATAAGTTTAAATGATCTTATAATAAATTTTTTAATACGGTATGAGGATGAATCATTAGTTCAATGTTAATGATGGACGCTTTAATTTTGACAGTTTTTCGATCACAACAAACTCGTTTTGTTTTATCATTTAGAATGATGTACATATTTTAGTTCCAAAACATAAAGAGTGTTGTAAAATAAATTTTAAAATATGTTTCAACCATTATAATGGTATTATTAACATCCATTAAGGCATTAATGGAAAATAGAAATGCATCATTTTTTTATGTTAGTGAATTGATAGATCACGGGAGATGATTTCATTCTTAGAATAAAAGAGAGGGAGGGAGAAGTTTAATGATGGATCTTCCATTAACATGATATAATTAAATTATATGTAATTTAATGGAGTTATCATGACATTTGGATGATTTTAGGTGAGGAGAGAATAAAAATAGAAAATAACTTGAAAATAAATTAAAAGAAAAGAAAGAAGAATTTACCTCTTCAATTTCTCCTTCTTAAGAACCTCCATAGGGAAAAGGATTTGGTATTTTAATGATACCAAGAGCACCTGGATGTGGGTAGGGTATATATAATCGTATTGGGAATAATTTTGATAAGGCTCAAATCTTTTGAGGTGTGAGAGAAAGAGGTGGTGAGGGGTGGTATTTATAGTAGAGGAGAGGGGTGTTTTCTCATTATTATATTCATTAGTTTATTATTTTGGATCAAGTCTATGAATACTTTGAGAATTTTCACTAAATATATTAAAATAATGAATGAGTGTTTGAGATTTTGGGATTACATCACCCATAAATCATCTATGAATCCATAATTTGTGTATTTAGCTTTTATCATATATTGTTATATTTTATTATTCATCAGAAAATCAAGTATTTTAGAAAAAATCCCAAAAAATTCACCCAAACCATTTTTCTATGTTTAGAATTTAAAAATGAACTCAATTTTATGAAAATAATTTCCTGAATATGCCAATTTTAATTTTTATTTAAAATATTCTTTTTGAATGAAAATACATATTTTAAAATTATAAATGATTTTATAACACTTTTACAAATTACTTAAGGTCTCATAAAATTATCCTAAAATCATAAGACATTAAAATATTAATTTATAAAAAAATTTATGAAAATAAATTTTCATTTAAATTAGTAAATTAATCATAAAATTTTAATTAAATATTTATGACTTACAAAAATACCAACACTTAATTATTAATTTAAAAAAAATTATTTACTTGGACTGTGATATAATTATACCATTATTCATTTTATAATATGCCTTAATTTTATTTATACTTTCATGCGTGAGGTTACTATTCATTTGGCTAGTTTACTATTCATAAGGTTCGTATTACTATTCCAAAGATTGAGTTACTATTTCATCGGTATGGGTTTATTAACTTCTAGAAATACTTATTATTTAATTAATTATTCATTTATAAAGTTTTTAATATGGTCTATAAGTGATTTTATGTGATTTATACTATATTAAATTATGATAAGGAGGGAGAAATTTCATTGATAAAATTTTTGTTCGTTACATTCTTCCCCCCTTTTGAAATTTCATCGTCAAAATCTCATTTTACATAAATATGTGAGGGTACTTCTCCTTCATCACCTCATCAGGTTCATAAGTTTCTTCTTCATACAAATGGTTCCTCCACAACACTTTGAATATGTGGATTTTCTTATTGCATAAAACCTTATATCTCAAGTCTAGAATCATTAATGGCTACTCCTCATAAGAGAGATCATCTTCCAATTGTACCAGCTCTATGTTCAGTACATGTGAGGGATCTAGTATGTACTTCCTCAAGAGTGATACTTGGAAAACATCATAAAAATAAGCCTTATTTTGTGGAAGTTCAAGCCGATAGGCCATGTATCTTATACAATCAAGGATCTCAAAGGGGAAAATCTACATTGGGATGAGCTTCCCTTTCCTTAAAACCACATGAATCTATTCTATTGTGATATTTTAAGGAATAATTCATCTCTAAAATCAAGCTCCATGTCCCTTTGATGGTTTTCAGCATAGATCTTTTTCTAACTCTAAGAATATTTGATATGTTGCTAGATGTATTAAACTTTCTCTGACATCTCTTGCACAATATCATGTCCATGTAGCTTGATTTATCCAACTTCATCCCAATAGTTTGGAGTTCTACATCGCTTTCCATACAGATCTTCATATGGAGTCATCTGAATACTTGAGTGGAAGTTTTTGTTTTATGAGAACTCAACCAATGGAATATGTTGATACTATCCACAATTTAATTATAATGAGTAGGATATTAGCATATCTTCGAGCATTTGAATAGTACTTTTAGATTTGTCATCAGTTTGGGGGTGATAGGTCTTGGTGAAATTTAATTCAATAGTCAAATCATGTTGAATACTCCTCCAGAATTTAGATGTGAACCTAGGATCATGATCAGAGATAATTGAGATTGGAACCCCATATAGTCTCACCACTTACTTCACCTATATCTTTTCTCAAGAAAGATATCTTCTTAAATATTCATAAATTAGGAAGCCTTGGTGAGTCATTCCACCATAACCCATATCAAATTATTTCCTTTATATGTCTTTAAGAGACTCGTGATAAGGTTCAAAGTGACATTATCCCATTTCCACATGGGTATAGGTAATGGTTGCATCATCCCTTTGGACTTCTATCACTCCGATTTATCTTTTTGACATGTCAAGAACCTTTAGATATACTCCTCAATATCCTTCTTCATGTTATCCCACCAGAAGTTCTCTCGAAGATCATTTTACATCTTGGTAGTCTGAGGATAGATACAGAAAGTTGATCTATGTTCATTACCCAATAGTTCCTTCTTTATCCCAAGTAATGAAGGCACAAAAATCCTCATTCCAAACCAAATAATACCATCATCATCGATATAAAACTCTTTTAGCTTCCCGTAATTTACTTCATTCACCTTATTTTCTAACTTCATATCATCACTTTGTGCCTCCTTAATCTTCTCGTTGATAGATGGTTGGGAAATCATTTATTAAAGTTACGATTTATTTCCTACTATTATGATTTCCAAATCCATTAATTGCATATACAAGAAGATAGGTCTTTCTCAATACTAAATGGGGATTGACTAGAAAGTTCTTTTTTTATAAGAAAATTAGCTACCATTATCACCTTGTCGGGATGACAGTGAATAGAGAAATCATAGTCCTTGATTAGCTATAACCATATCCTTTGTATCATGTTGAACTCCTTCTGTCTGAATATATACTTTAGGATCTTTTGATCGGTATATATGTCACACTTGTCACCATATAGGTAGTTCTTCCATATTTTCAAGGTAAAAATCATAGTTTCTAACTCCAGATCATGTGTCAGGTAGTTCTGATCAGGGATATTCAACTATTGTGAGGCATAGCCTATCACATTACCATTTTTCATGAGTACACAACAAAAGACTTTATTTTAATAATCACTATATATAAAAAAAACATTCTCTACTTTTTGGTAATATGAGTACAGGTGCAGTGATTAGCCTCTTCTTTAGCTTCTTGAAGGTTTCCTCACATTATTCCCTCCAAATATACTTAACCCTTTTCCTTGTTAATGTAGTTAGCGGGCTTGACAATCATGAGACATTTCTCTCAAAATTTCATCTGTACCCATCTAATCCAAGAAAATTATGGATTTCCATGACACTAAAGGGTCTAGGTCATTCCTCAATTACCTTTGTTATTGAAGGGTGAATAGAAATTCCCACACTTGTAATCACATGTCCCAAGAATATGACTTTTTGTATCCAAAAGTCATAATTTCTGAACATGGAATTCAACTTATCCTTCCAAAATGTCACCAACACAATCCGTATTCTTCATGTTCCTCATTTCTCTTAAAGTTTATTAGGATATAATCGATAAAAACTACCACAAATTTATCAATGTAATTTCTAAATACTCTATTCATCAAATCTAAATAGATTTCATGGGATTTTGTAAGTACAAAGGGAATAACCAGAAACTCATACTGCCCATACCTTATATGGAAGGAAATCTTCTGAATATCTTTATTCTTCACCTTTAACTGATGATGTCAATAATAGAGATCCACCTTTGATAAGTATTGATCTCATTCTAGATGATTGAACAAGTCATGAATCCTTGGAAGAGGATACTTTTTCTTTATTGTTATCCAATTGAGTTCTAAATAATCAATACATAGATGCATTGATCCATCCTTCTTCTTGACAAAGAGCATTGGTGCACCCCACGATTATGCACTAGGTCATATGAATCCTTTGTCCAAATTCTCATGTAGCTACTTATTTAACTCCTCCAGTTTGATAGGATCCATCCTATAGGGACACTTTAAAATAGGAGTAGCTCCATGTTTGAGTTCTATTGAGAACTCTACCTCACAATCTAGGGAAATTCCGGGTAACTATTCAGTAAATATATCAATATATTCCCTCACAATGGTAATTTCCCATAGTTGATATTTTCCTTTGACTCAACCATTTTAGTGAGGTATGATTCTTTACAAGGAATAAACACCCACACTGTTTAAGTATTTTTCAAAGGTGATTCATAATATTTATTTCATTTTTAGAGGATCATGGTATGGTTTATAATATGAAAAGGTATTTCCTTTTCCTAATAGTTTATAAGTTCTCTATATAACGATATCCAATCCATTCCCATTATAACATCAAATTCCACCAAGGGAAGTATCATGATACTCACTAGAAGAATCATCCCACATATGACAACAAGAGAAGATTCCAACACTTTGGTTGCAATGATTTTACCACATGGTGTTTTTATAGATATATCTACTTCAAGGTTTTTGGGCCTCAAATCAATATTTCTATAAAAATTACATGATATAAATTAATGTGTAGAACCATGATAAAATAAGACTTTTTCCATTCTTGAGTGAATAAGAAGTGTCCCTTGTATGAATTCATTTTCATTATCTACTTCAGAAGTAGTGATTGAATAATAATTTCCTCGATCGTTTGAATTTGGTGGTTGAGGATACTGATTACCTTCAAGGACTTGAGGTTTAGTGAACTAGCTTGCAAAGTTCCCTTGATCCCTATAATAGTATCATTGTACCACAAGTGTTTATCTCCTTTCCTATACCACATTATCATGTTTCCTCATGTATTTTAGAAATTCCTGAGCATTGTGGCCTTCTCTCCCAAACTTGAAGCATTTATCTAGTCCTTTGATGTAGTACCCATGATGCTTCTTCCCACATTTTTTACTATGGGTGGTAGAGTTTTATTTCCACCATTAATATTAGATCCATCAGTTTGAAACTCCATCTTTCATTTCTTATCACCATATCCATCAGACCATTCTCCAAACTCCATCTTCACATTGAGATCACATTGAACAACTTCTTCATAACTCCAAAATTCTATAATTTCTAGATCCTTTCAAAGGTTCCGTTTTAAACCACTAAATAATCTAACAATTTTTATATCATTTTTATTAAAAACACCAAAAACATACCTTAAAGGCCTTGTGATATTTTCTCCATAGGCTGAGACAGATTCTAATTCCTTTTGATTCAGATCTATGAACTATCTCTCCATCTTTTTATGAAGAGTTCAAGGGAAATACTTGCGAAGAAACATTACCTTAATGTCTTCCCACTCCATATCTTCAATTTCATCCTTTAGATTGGTATTCTTAATCAATTCCCACAATTGTTCGGCCTCTCCATCTATATGATAAATGGAAAGATTCACCTTCTCTGTCTCAGAACAGTGAAGAACAGAAATTATCATCTCCATTGAGTTAACCAATTTTTCTACAACTAGTGGATCATAAGATCCACTAAACGTTGGTGGTCATTGCCATATAAAGGACTCGATAAATGTTTTATCCCTCTTAGTTGAAGTCATACATTCCACATTATTAAGGTTATTATTCATAACCTGAGACTGATGGGTAATCATCAACATGAAATTTTGAACTCCACCCCCTAAGTCATTGGGGGTGTTATTTAGGAAATCTTTTCATTATCCATCGCATGAGATGTTGGCCTGGTTTCTCCTGGTTCCCACTATTTTATAAAATTGAAATGGTTATAAAAAAATAGAAGTCAATAATTCATGAATAAATAATTTATTCCTTTATAAAATAAAGTCCAAAGGCATATCTTATGGGATACTTATCTTTAGAATTTTATAAAACAAAGATAATTGGGCTCTTACTTAAACATAGTCTCATACAAGATTTTTCACTAAGGTAATCTAATCTTAATTCCCATATTAACTAAACTATGCTCTGATACCAACTATAGTGGCCCTTCCTTTTCTTACATAACTTATTACATCATTTTATAGACAATCAATATAAAATCATTACACAAATAGGATCCAAAGGTTTAGTGTCTTGGTAAAATTAGCACCATGCATAACATTTACAAAATAAAACATAAACATTTATTCAATTCCTTCTTCTCTATATTCTTATTAAACCACTTGTTCTCTATATGACAAGTAATCACTTGAGGATATACATCAAAGAAATAGGTGAGATAAATCCCAATAAGAGGATAGATAAGAACATAACTCAATATAACATGGGTTGAGCATAATAATTATCATCATAAAATAGTAATAGGATAATAATCATGAGAGGAAGCATTAAAAAATCTTTGAATGTGGCAATTTATAAAAATGAAACATCATATCTTAAGGGTCAACTACCACACCTAGTTGTGAACAAAGCTAGCATCATGTTCACGCATAATTAACTTTCTCATGAGATACATCACATTGCATAATGAATTAGAGTGATATATAATTATAGGAACACTAATCACATCATAACATGTATATTTCACTATATAATTCTGTGCACACCCATCACATCATAACATTTACATTATCATACATTCCACATAGAACGTATATCAACCTTGAACATAACATAAACCATGGAAAGGAATGGGTGTCATTTCATAAAGAATACATTCAGGAATAAACTTTGCAGATCCCAAAAGAAATATTTAATAACATAATTGGTATAATAATCATCAACTTTTAGTGAAGAAGAAACAATCTCATGCGTAGTAAAATAAGTTTTATTAGAAAGAAGATTTCTTTTGGAAAAATGTTTACATTTGTCATAAAATAATATTGGTGACATGTATATCCCAAAAAAGATAAGATAATGATTAGGAAATTATATTTAAGGAACTTTAAAGGAATATTCATACTGGAAATGAGATGAAATAGGGAAACCTCAATGATAGAGAGTTGGGTTTGAGAATTCCCCGTACCTTATGTCTAAATGCTTTATTGACTTTAATATATTATATAATCACATTATATTAATTAATTAAAAATAAAGAAACTTTTATACATGAATTTTATTCATTATGGTTTTATTAATTTCATTTATGGGATTTGTAATGAGTTATAGAGTTTAATTTCATCATTCATGAGTGTTCATTTTCTTAGTTTTCATGATCGATTCAATTGTATACATGAATGGAAGTTTGTGTAAAATGTGGATACATATCCAGAATTGTTATTATATAAAATTAGTGATGTTAAATAAGTTTCAATGATATTATAATTAATTTTTTTATATGTTATGAGGATTAATCATTAGATAAAAGTTAATGATGATTGTTTTAGGTTAATTTTGGTGGTTTATCGATCACAACGAACGTGTTTTGTTTTATCATTTAGTATTATGTATATATGTTAGTTACAGAACATAAATAAGGTTCTAACATAAATTTTAAAATATTTTTCAGCCATTATAATGGTTTTATTATCATCCTTTAAGGCATTAATGTAAAATGAAAGTGTATCGCCCACGATGTTGGTAAATTGACACGTCACGGGTGATGATTTGATTTTTAAAATAAGAGAGAGAGAGAGAGAGAGAGAGAGAGGATTTTAATGATGGATATTACTTTAACTTGATAGAATTATATTATATGTAAGTTATTAGAGTTATCATGACATTTTTATGAAGGTAGGTGAGGATACAATAAAAATATAAAATAACCTAAAAAGAAATTAAAAGAAAAGAAAGAAAAATTTGCCTCTTGAATTTCTCCTCCTTGAGAACCTCCTTAGGGGATGTTTTTTGTCTTTTGATGAGACCAAGACCTCCTAGATTTGGGGGAGGGGATATATAATTTTATTGGGTATAATTTGTACAAGGATAAAATCATGGGATTTTTGAGGAAAAGCGGTGGTGAAGGGTTTTATTTATAGTGGTGTAGAGGGGTGTTTTCTCATTATTATATTCATTAGTATATTATTTTGGTTTAAGATTATGAATAGTTTGAGAATTATCACTAGATATATTAAAATAATAAAGTATATTTATATATTTTGGGGTTACATCATCCATACATCATCTATGACTCCATAATTCATGTATTTTTATTTTATCATAAATTATTATATTTTACTATTCATCAAAAATTCTAATATTTTAGAAAAATACCAAAAATTAACCATAACAATTTTTTGATGTGTATAATTACAAAATGAACTCCATTTTATGAAAATAATATCCTAAATATGAGTAATTTATTTTTAATTAAAATCATCATTTACTTGGAAAATACCAATTTTAAAATTCAAACTAATTTTATAACACTTTGAAAAAATACTTAAGGTATCATAAAATTATCTTAAAATCATAAGGAATAAAAATATAATTTTATGAATAAATTTTATGAAATTAAATTTCTATTTAAATTAATAAATTAATCATAAAATTTTAATTAAATATTTATAGCTTACAAAAATACCAACACTTAATTATTAATTTTTAAAACATTTATTTACTTATAATATGATATAATTATTAAATTATTTCATTTATAAGATGTATAATTATATTTATACTTTCATGGATTAGGTTACTATACATTTGGCCAGTTTACTATTAATAATGTTCATATTACTATTCATAAGTTCAAGTTATTATTTCATCGGTATGGGTTACTTAACTTATAAAGGTACTTATTATTTAATTAATTATTCATTTATAACGTTTTTATTTCAGTCTATAAGTGATTTTATATGATTTATACTATATGAAATTACTATAAAAAGGGATAAATTCCATTAAAAAATGTTTGGTTCGTTACAAAGAAGCTACAAGATGGTAGGAAACCATGAATTCAGAATTAGATTCTATGTATCAGAAACATGTTTGGGTTCTGGTTGATGTGCCAGTTGATGTCATGCTTGTAGGGTAAAAATGGGTATTCAAGAAAAAAGTGTACATAGAAGGTAAAGTAAATACTTATAAATCAAGTCTAGTAGCTAAAGGTTTTAAAAAGTGTCAAGGAATTGACTATGTTGAATCATTTTCACCATTTTTCATGTTTAAATCCATCATAATGCTACTTTCTATAGAAGTTTACCATGACTATGAAATTTGGAAGAAAGATGTCAAAACATATTTCCTTAATGGGAACCGTTAGGAAGATGTCTATATGACACAACCAAAAGGGTCTTGGTAAGGCTGAAAGGATTTTCAAGTTTCATAGACCCATTTACAGATTGAAGCAAGTATCTAGGTTATAGAACATTAGATCCAATGAATATAAAAAATAATCTAGTCTCATTAATAATTAATGTGAGCCATGTGTTTATAAGAGGTTCAATGGGAATTTATTTTTTATCCTAGTAGTATATTTTGATGGCATATTACTTATTGGAAATGACATACTAGTCTTAAATTCTGTTAAAAATAGATAAAAGTGTTTATATATGAAGTAATTAGGTGAATAAACATATATTCTAGGGATTAAGATGATTCCTACTAGATCTAAGAGGTTGTTTGGACTAAGTCAAATTACATACATTTACCAGATACTAAAAAGATTTAGTATGTAACAATATAAGAGGGTAGTGGTTCCAATGTCACATGGTATACAAATTTCTAAGAAAATGTGTCCTCATACACAACATAAGAAATATATAATGAGTAATATCTCATACGCTTCAATGATAGGATCAATCATGTATGCCAAGTTATGTAATAAAATTGATGTTGACTATGCATTGAGAATGGTAGGATGATATCAAGCAGATACAGGAGAATAGCATTGTTTTGCTATTAAGGTTGTCATAAAGTATCTGAGAAGAACTAAGGACGTGTTCTTGGTGTATGGAGGAGATGGGGAGATGGTCATCAGGGGTTAATATAGATTCCAATTTTTAAATAGATTAGAATGACCTGAAGTCACATTTATGATATTTTCCCCATCTCAATAGAGGTTTTGTGAGCTGGAAGAGTTCAAAGCATCTAGTTGTTTTTTATTCTACCGTGAAGACCAAGTATATAGAGGATTCTGATAGCGTCGAGGAAGCCATTTGGATATGTTACTTTTTCTATAATCTTAATGTGGTACCTATTAGTAAAGACCCAATTACATTGTATTGTGATAATAATATAACAATGACTCTTGAAAAATAGCCAAGGTCACACCAATAGACAAACAACATACTCCATAAGTACCACCTCTTGAAGGATTTTTATTAAAGGGTGAAAGTACATAAATAATAGTTCCCATTGAAGAAAATATTTTAGAACATTTAATAAAGGTCCATCTTAGCAGAATCATGAGTATCATGTGAGATCTAGTGAACTAAATGTTTTTAGCTATTGGCTCTAGTGAAAGTGGGAGTCTATTGGAGTTGGTGCCCTGGAACCAACTTCTATATACATTATGATAACTTGTGTTCATTTTTTTTAATATTAATAAACTTATTCTCACATCATGAGTGTTCTTATGCATTTCATGGTATATGATAATGTCTTAAGAGTAGTTGTCACACTAAAAGGTCATAGTAGTTCTACACTTTGTTGAGAACCTATAAGTTTCATGATAGTATTATTAAATATATGTTCTATAGTTGGATGAAATTATTTGAGGGAAAAATGATTCAGGAAATCAAGGGTGGATACTTATAGGGATTTTAGTCACCTTCTCATGGTGTACTACCTTGGTAATATCTAGTGTAAAATATTATGAGAACGGGACCAACCAGTAGGAAAGACACATTTATACGTTTCATTATATGTTCCTATATATGTATGTGTGTATTGGTCCTTATACTTTAATATTATTATTAATGTATGTTATAAGTCATGTGTTTTGATGTATTGATGAAAACCATGATGACATATGTTCACGGTCAGGTTGGATACATTGGGTGCATCACGAGTAATATTTATTTAATAAATAAGATCCATACGGAATAGATAGTGAGAAGATCCATCTAAAAGAGATAATCCTATTTAGTTGAGGAGATGAACCAAAATCAATTGACGAGTTCAGTGGTTTAGGGATAACATTAATTTTCTTCTTTTAATTGATTAAATGAAAACTTAATTCATAAAATAAAAAACATCACATAGTGACTCAAAATAATGGGAGTCAATAAATAATGATTAAATTACATCATTGAAGTCTAATGAAACATTGGATTTGATTAACACTCAAAAATAGAAATGATCACATTTAAAAAAAACAGTTCATCATTTGATGGAAGAAGTTGATGAGGAGAATCAGTTCAAGATATTAATAATGGTATATGGGTTTTAATGATAAGAAGGTTTTTATTTTATAGAAATTTTCTCATCAATATTTAAACTTCAAACTGTCCCAATAATGTTAACAATATTGGCATTATAATATGATTACATGGAAACTATGGATGTAAATATAGATTTCCATCATAGATATTTATTCAAAATAATTTACCTAATGACACAAATACGTATGATGATAGAAGAGAACTAGAAAACATTTTTTAAATATAATATAATTTTCTATGAACTGAATAAAGTGAAACGATAAAAGGATTGAATGTTTTATTTTTTTTATGTCATAAGAGTAATTTTGAAGGTGTAACAAAAACCATTCTTACCACTGAAGGATATGGGATGATAGAAAATTCATCATACATATCTTGTATATGTATAACATATTTATTAATGTTTTAGAGGTTTTATGTTATTGGAGTCATTAAAACTCATCCATATGGTCTGGAAACCTATAACAAAATCATTATTCTTTTACTGTCAATTTCTAGAAGAAATCCCATTTTTATTGAAACATTTTTATGGAAAAACACTTTCACTTTACCAATGATCTACTACAAGTTCCCAAAATGGTTGAAAATATGTTCTGAAGTCTTCTACTAATTTTGGAGTTAATTTCAGTATCTAATGGAATTTATATAACTTCTAAATTTTTGTATGCTCCATATATGATTTGTGGTTGAAATTTAAAGATTAAAAAACACTTCTTGATTATTTTCTTGTGTTTCATCATCAGTATAAATGTATTTAGTTGGTTTTCAATCCCTACATGGTCAAATTTTATTTTAATGAAAATGAAAATATGATTTTTGACTTCACTAAAAATACAAAAACAAAATGAGATGGTTAATTTGAATGAGAAACCATAAAGATAAAACAAAATACACCTCTTAAATCTTATGCGTCATATAGGGCCATGGATAATACCTCCGTATGATGTGGTAGGGGCCTAAAAAAATAAAAATTGTAAATATTATAATAATTAATGTAATAAAAATAAATAAATAAATTCAGTATAAAACTACATCATTGAATCCCCTGCATTGTTACCCTGGATCATATATTCTAGTAGTTCTCCAACCTCAGTTAATAGCAGCACCTTTTACCTCCTCGAAATCATACATTTGTTCCTATAAATCTATCACCTATTTTTTTATCCCAGCAACAACAGGAGTCATAGACTCTGTGAGTGAAACTAAGGAATTAGGAATCCTTATTTCCATATGTAAAATTTTATCCATGTCCATCACGACCAATAATGAATTCAAATATCTTATCCCTTTGCAAGAAAAGTTATCACTAGTTATATGGTAGTTTTGCTAACTCAACCTCAAATTGTACCCATTTAATATATAAATATAAATATACCTTTATATACTGATGTATTTAAGTATTGATAATTATTATGAGAACTTATTATAAGAGCTAAAACCACTATATAATTTTGATCATAAATCATCATCCACACTAAAATTTTATCAGTCAGTGCACCTTGATCCTTTATATGTATGAAAATAAGATATAAATATAGAACATAAATACATATTAATAAATACATCATTTTGAATCTAGGAAATGTGATGATTCCCAATCATGTCAGGTGGTCCCTATAAGCCATAATTCTCAGAATGACATGCTTCCACCTCCTATATTAAATTAATTCAAATTTCAATCATGTAAAATGATACACATTATTTGAAATATATAGACTAAAATAAATAGACTCACAGTTTCAGACTCATTATACCAATATGCAACTAACTCATGCCATTGAGATGGGATAACACCTCTTGGGACTCTATCCAGAATGTTAGGGCACACAGATTTGATACCTAATGACACCTCTTAACTCTACCTTTATAATCTTTCCATATTTTATGAAATTTTTACATAAAAATTGGATTAAACTCATTAGGTTTCACTCTCAGATTATTCTATTTAAGGGAAAAATTATCACACATGTTAGTATTTTTTAAACATAGTTATGAAACTAAAAAGGTCATCTTACCTGAAATTCCCTCCATAATATATCTAATGTGTCTTGGGGGGTTTAAGCCCAGTCACGTGTAGTCAATGAAAATATTTTTGGGTAACATATGATATACCCCAGATGGTGAATAAATATACGGGTACCCACTCCCACAAGATGGTATGTCTCATTAAATGATATATTAAGGATCGTGTCATAATTCAAAGATGAAATACATGACCAGTGCCTCTTCTATGAGAGGAAGAAGAAGTCGAGTCTACTCCTATTGAAAAAAAAAATCATACATAATAAGATAGATGTGCATATATATGTATAAATCTTAATTAAAAAATAAACACATTTACATCGATGCATACATCAACCCTAAGATGCATATGGATCTACAGAATGATATGGATCTGGTGCATGTTCCCTTGACATGTCTATATTCATAGAAAGCATTAGTAAGGAAACAATTCATTGCCTATTACACTTCTATATAATGTGAACTACAAAGAACTTGTGTACTTTTTATTTATTGAATACATATTTCATCAAATATAAATGGGTGGCTTGATAAAAAACACATTTCTAAGAAAATATATGATATTTAATTATTGTGTAACCTAGAAATCTCATAGAAAGTCTAAAGATCTGATATATATTCATTTAATTCTCCAAAAATGAGAAATTTATAAAGGCAGAGTTTCCTCAAAATTAGAAAATAAAAGGTGTTGAATGTTTATTTACACTACGAATAATTAAATATCATTACTGTCATATACTGGACAAGAGGCATAAAGAGGCATGAAAATAAAATATGATTTCATATATCATAAACAGAGGCGTAAATATTCTTTTAATTTATATTTTTTTATTTCAATCATCACCAACATTTTTTTTATTTACATTAAATATAAACAAAAAAACAAAAAGATAATAAATAAGTTGAACACTATGTTAGGATACCATTGCCTCCTCATGATAATGATCCTTGATTTTATCACTTATGTTGCACACTTAGGTGCTTATAAATGGAAGTGTCGAGCGACCCTTTGAAAAGAACTACCCTGGACACTTTTTGGAACCATTTTTGGGTAATTTTGTTCTTTAAAAGTGGTCACTTCACCTTTTCCACTCCCTTTGGATTCTATTTTATTAAATTAATATTTCAAGGATGAGTTTTCAAATTTTCAATTCATGTGAACCATCAAGCTCCTTATAGGTGTGGAATTTTAAGAATGTTGTTTATAGTTATTAATAGTTGTTATAAACACATAAAAATGAAAAGTTATTGGAGTCACAAGTGGCTAACATCAAAAATATAAACCACCTAGTAGCATTGGTTTCCACAACAATTGGAGATGGAAAGATTCAAATTGAATTACCACTACCACATAAGGTTGAACATGAAAAATAAGTTGTTCTTTCAACTTTTGTCACATACAAGGAAGTTAATGATCTTTCCCTACCTTCATCCTTCTAATCTATTATATTCTCTTGGTTATAACACATTATAATAGGAATTTATTAGTAGGTACAAGTAGGATACCATGACATAATGCGTGATTTCATGTCTATTTATTATATTACTATTTTAACTAGTTAAAAACTCATAAAAATTGAGATATTTTTAATAAATATATACTAGTTTTCCATATATTCATTTCTAATTAGTAGGTTAATATAGGTTAATAACTAATTCCATTGATTTATAGTTCCATTTTTTTGATGATGGTTGCAATATTATTTTATGTTATATCCAAATAATTATTTTATTTGTTTATATATGATATTTTTAACAAGATAAATATATTAAAATATTTTTTAAAGTGAATAATAATGAAACAATGCTTCGAATAATGAAGGATTTCATGAACCTCCTATAAATTTTGAGGGTGAAGGAGTTTATGGACCTCCTACAAAATTGGGTTTCAATAAAGAAGTATACCACTACATTTGCTGGCCTTAAATGATTTACTCCTTATATGGGTAGGGATGAGGAGACTATGAGATTTAATGAGATTCTACAAACAAGGGTGAATCTCATTAACATAACTATTTTCTCTGATGTGGTATACAAAGTCATTTTAGCTTAGACAGGATTTAGAAGAGGCTTGATTTATAGTGTCCCAATGTCTTGAAAATATTTTTGGGATACATCATCTACCATACCAAAATGATTTCAAGAGGAAAGAATTTAGAAAATATCATTTTTAGCTAGTTTGGAATTTATTTCATCACCTTCTAGTTTAGGTAGGCCTTCTATTTAGTGCCACCAGTACAATTAGAAAGATTATATCAAGATTGATTTGACTTTCTAGGTGAAGAAATATTATTCCTATAGATTTTATGATCAAATTTGAAGTTTTTTCTAGTGTATTTAATCTTGGGTAATTATTAAGAAACTTAAATTGACCCATGACTCATAGGCTCAATTATCTAACCATTCTACTTAATCTAGTCAATCACCATTTGGGAGATTATGTGTTCCTAAAAGGGAGGATACAAGTGGTTGACTACCAACCTATTAACTCAAGATTCACCCTAGGAGAATTGAATATACAAGCAGTGTTACAAGATAAATTCAAACAATGCGATGAATTAGTTCTAAATAAATTTGATTATAATTTTCATGAAATTGATATGAATATCATCATATCAAAATATTCTGATGAAATTCCTTTTTTGATTCTCAGTAACCCATAGAAATTGTTTAAATCACTCAAGATCTTTTAATTTACTCGACATAAAATGGAAAAGGTCATATGATTAATAACATCATTAAAATTCATTAAGAAAATATCTCTATTTGATAACCCAAGCCTCATATATTTGATGAAATAAATGTTTATTGAAACTTTTTATTGCAAGAAATTTCTTAAAGTGGATTAGTATCTCAGTTTTGGGGGGAATACGGTTAACATATTTTGGATATTATTTTCTTATCATATTTTACATATATTATATGGTTTTATTTTTTTATTATATAAATATTATAGTAATTTATGTTTTCATATTTTTTTGAAAAAATTAATTCCTTTAATTATTTTTACTCTAATTCATGTAATTTTTCATTCATGTATAAATAAAATATAAACACAATAAATATAAGAAATAGTTAAACAATTCATAAAAAGTTGAACAGTAAAAAAAGTTTTAAACTGGAGAGCATGAAAACAATAATACATTTCATTAAACATGAAAATTTACTGTTTCTCTTTCAATGGTCTCTCTAACCCAGTGAATATATTCTTCATTTCCAATTATGGTGTGTTGATCAAGCTATTGTGAAACAATGGTATAGTGTCAGTTTCATCTCCTTTAATTAAAAACACTCTACACCTTGAAATTTTCACTACAACTTTCCAATTAGGATTATATAGCAAGGTAATAATGAAAAATTATTCTGTTTGTGATGTAAAAATGAAAGCTTCGTTACTAACTCATTCATATCTATATATAATACTACTAAAATTCACTACTGTAAACTGATAATGATCGACATTACTTCCATGGACTGGATCAACCCAACTACACTTTACAACTTATGCACATATAAAACTTCAATGATATCATTCAATTGACCATAGTAATAACCAAAATCGATAGATGGACATCCAATTCTTCTGTTTTTCTTTTTTTTTCACTTTTTTCATCGACATGGTTCTAATAAGGTGTTGAAGCAAGATTTGGATAAGTCATAATATAGGATCGAGTGGTGCTTCATCTTAAAAGTGTTGTATGGTATGTGATTATGCTCCTGGGATATAGATTTTATTTTTATATTCTTTTTCTCTTCTTGGATGAGTGTTTATTTCATTGGAAAAAAATCATAGTTTTTTTAATGATGTTAACTGGCTAAGACAAAGGGACCCTCTATCCCAAATTCTCTTTATTCTATGCCAAGATTTTAGAATCCATATCATTAACAAGTCCATCAGGCATGGAAACATCCTCCCTCACCATTTAAAATCTAGGTCCTCCTGCATCTTTCATCTCATGTTCACTAATGACTTAATCATTTTTATGAATTCTAGCATGAGATTTTTCTATGGAGTTAACAAAATCCTCGAATACTATTGTCACTGGAGTGGGTGGATTGTTAACTGAAGTAAGAGACATTTTTTTATTTCAAAAAGATGCCCATACAGCCCTATCAGATCCCTTAGCAGGAGGCTGGGAATACATAAGGGGTCATTTCACATGGACTATCTTGGTGCTCTGGTCTTCGCTAGAAAAATTTTCATCCATAAATTTGATCATATTATAAGAAAAATCACATCCTTAATACATAATAGGAAAAATAGGTTTTTATCCTTCTATTAAAGAATTACTTTATTTAATGGTGTCATGTTGTCCATACCAATCCATTCCCTCTCCACTACCAAAGTTCAAAAGGGGGTGATATCTACGATTGAAAACATTATTTTTTCCTTTATATCGGCCACTCATAAAGAGAGAAGGAATAATTGGATATCATGAAACAGGATCGTGAGGCCCATCCAGGAAGGTGGTATTAGTATTAGGAGTATCTCTAATAATTTTTATGGCATGAGAGTGAAGATGGATTGGGAGATTATCAAGGAGCAGTCTTTTTGGGGGTGATTTATGGATTCTAAAATAAATGGGGGGTATTAATGGATCTCTTGGTAATCTTTTGTATCTTTGGTCAATAGTTTAACCCCATATCAATTCTCTTCAACCTTTTACAATATGGATCGTGAGCCGAGGGGACATTTCCTTATAGCACTGAAACTTATATGGTGTTACTCTTGGGTTTCCAGGTTTCCCTATTACTGATATTACCATCAAGCAAGATTTTTATTTCTCTGCATTTATCAATGCGATGTTGGATAGTAACCAATGCATGACTTTTGATCTCACTGATATTATGGATGAATCAGAAAAATTTGTTTTCACTTCATCAGCCTCAGGAACCTTCTCCTCAAAGGACTACAGGAGGGTGACTAAAAACAAGGCTCATTAGGACACCTAGGACTCATCATTTTGGGTTAAAGATATCCATATTAAGCTCAACTTTCTTTTTTATAGAATCAAGAACGGAGCTATTCCTATAGATGATAATTTGAAAAGAATTTTTGTCAACCTGGTTTCAAGATATTTTTAGTTCAGGGAGATAAAGGAGGAGATAACATACCATATCTTCTTCAATAGTGATTGGTCTATAGATGTATGGTGTACTTTCGATGACATCACTAGTATCCCCTCCCTAGATTTGATGGATTTTCCTTTTATTGACCGATGGTTTCAGGGAGTGGGGACCACCATTATGGAGAATAAATATCAAGCTATTATTCTAGATGTTAGTTGTTGGTTTATTTGGAAGGCAAGGAATAAGTCTAAACATGAGTTTATTCATTATTTTGGTAAATATATAGTTTCCAGAACCAAATTTATCTTGGATGATATGGTGGGTCTCTCTCATAAATGAATGGAGGCCCCATCTCTTAGGTCGCTTTAGGTGTTCACCACCATCAAACCCCTAAATAATTTAGGAAATTGGGCTTGCTATCTCCCTCACCTATGAGGTTTCAAGATTAATATTTATGGATCATGTTTTATGAATGATATGAAAGGAGGCGGTGTAGTTTGGGACTCCATGGGCAGTGTTATCCTTGCCTTTTCTACTCACCTTGGTAGTGGGAACCCCCTGTTGGCAGAAGCAATGGCCCTCCTTATAGGTCTCCAACTTTTCAAGCAATGGAACATTGGCCTTACTACAGTTGAAACAAACTCTATATTCATCCATGACTCCTTTCATGGAAATATTCATACCCCTTGGTTTATATCTTATATTTTGAGATGGTGTAGGACGTATATCTGTTATAGCACTAACATACTTTACACTTGAAGAGAGGGTAATAATGTTGTGGATCACCTTAATTATATAGAGATTCATGGTCTTAACATTATCCTCCACCAATATCTTCATTCCTTATACATTTAAGGGGAAAACCTTGTTAGAGGATATTCGCTTGGACTACATCATTTTAAGCCTCTGTTGCTTCCTGTCTTTTTTTTATCCTTTAGTTTTATTCACTCTTTATAATAATAAAAAGATAATTATGATTGATTTAATATATATAAATAAATTAGTTTTGTGCTTTAATAATAAGGAAAATCCATTTATATGTACAAAATCCATGAACCAATCATGAAATGATGCATAATGGGATAGTTTGATTTGATAATCACTCACGTGAGACATCTCTTATTTTATTTAATTTATGTGTTTCAAATAAATGATAACAAAATCTTTAAATGATAAAATTTATATATTCAAACCTAACATATAAAAGTTATATAATAAAAGGGATAAGACACTTACTTCATCAATGATGAAACTGATAGAGTATTGAATAAGATATATTGATGAGATTGTATCCACTCGATGTTGTCTTTGTCAAATATAGTTCCTTCTCTAATATTATGATTCCAAGAGGGTTTATCTAATTTTGTTTCTACAACCATAATATATTCTTCACAAAAATTTGTACACCCATCTATCAAATAACGATTGGCTATTGATGCCTCTAGATGAACTATGTTATATATGAATCATTTCAATGCATTCAGATACGGCTCAATAGGATACATACATGTAAATTAAACTAGGCCAGTATTAATTACTTCATCGGTTAGGTGTATTTTCAATTGAACCATAACATCAAAAATGAAGCTAGAAATAGTTTCTCCTTGTGACAAAGTGTAAGTAAAAATCTTTCTGGAAAAATTTTTAAATCCCTCATTCGTTGATTTCTTAAAAAAATATTTCTAAAAAAATTACTTATATTAATCAAAATTTGAACAACATTGGGTGATAAAGAATCAAAAATTGCAGTTGGAATCAACTACTAGAGTTTTATGTTATTTTCATGACTTTTCAACCCTTGTAGTGTCCTTCTCTTCACATTCACACACTTGGAAATATTATAAGAGTAAACATTAGATGCCTTGAGTATTTTCAAAATGGAAAGAAATGTCACTTTCTCTATTTTTACACATCGTGTACTGTGCAACAGGAATGTACGTCTTGTTTACCTCACCCAAATATAAATATAATTGTTTCCTTAAATCCATTTATTCTCAATCAAGGTTAGAACTGACAAGTTCCTTTGATTTTATACTAAAACCTAAAATGGTCCACAATATATTATCATAAACATTTTATTAAATGTGAATTACATCCAGATTATCCTTTAGTATGTTAGTTTTCTAGTAAGGTAAATTAAAAAAATAATTTTCTTCATCCAATTTTTACTGTATTGTCTACCGACACCATGAATATTGGGTAATAGATGATCCAACAACTCTTAAAATTCATATACCTTTGGGATGTTTTCTTCCTTGATCTATGATAATATTTCTACTCCTTTCATGATCATTGTGCTGGGTTGAATTCTCTAAAACTATTAAATGGAACTCTGCCCTTTCTGAACCTGTGTTGGGGGGGAAGAAAATGTTTATGACCCATTTATGTCCACTTTTTACAATTATTAATCCATGCATAATTTTTACTTTTATTATTGTAAGGGAAAGAAAAAACCCTTTCATACTCAAACCTAAAAAAAATTCATAAACTGGGAAGTCATTGATTGTCCACAATAAAGCATCCTACAGTTTGAACATTTCATTCATTTCACAATCGTATGTCATCATACCGTTGACCCAAAATTCATCTTACTCATCAATCAATGGATTAAGGTAAACATTAATATTATCCCCATGACTTTTAGCTCCATAAATAAGAGTGGAAAGTAATATAAATTTTTTTAATACAAATCTACATAGGAAGATTATACAAAGCCAGCACCACATGATATGTTCTATGAGGTTCACCAACCATAAACCTAAATGGATTTAAACTATCTATTTCCAACCCCAATTTAACATTAAGACTATCTTTAGCATAGTCAGGGTGTCTCTAATCGAAATCTTTCCATGCAAGAGATTCTGTCGGGTGGGTTATCATATCACTTTCCTTATTTCTTTCCACATTCCAACTCATTAATTGAGAAAATTTAGATGACATAAATAATATTTTCAACCTCAACTTTAGTGTAAAATAAATCATTTTATTTACATTTATCAATTTACCCTATTTTACGGTCTGACTTTGATGAGTCTGATTTCCCCAGTTATCTTTCCACCTAGAAGAGTAATAAACCGTAAAATTATCCAAATGTACAGTTTCCTTTCTAAAATTAATACAGTTAATTTCACATACATGTATGTTCTCATATGTTAAACCTTAGTTCTATGTCAACTTATGAGCATGATAATATGACTCAAGAATCTTATAGAAATTGTTGCACATGATCTCAAAAATATTTTTTGATTCTACTAAGTAAACCACAGTGGATGACCTAGGTCATTATCTCGTGGATGAATTGAATTAGATAAACCGTAATATTCTTGAAGGAACTAATAAAATAAGTTAAAACAAAAGAAAAAATATGGGGGGTTTGGTTTAGTGACTTTTGGATAATAAAGAAAACAATAAAATGAGAAGGAACAATTAATGACACAATTTATTTAAAAACACTAATATAAGAATACGTAGTTGATCTAATATACCCCCCTTAAATATTAAATTATCATTATCCCATATGATTATAATTATTTTAATTTTTATCCACTAACCTTTTCAACCCCCAAACCCCAAAGAAATTAACACGACCACAAATGTTTGAAAAATAATCCCTAGGTCAACTTTGGGACATCCAATTACAGCACCCTGATTTGTTTGTGATCTAAAAGACAACTTATGGTAAATGAAAAATTAGGGAAGCTTATCCTCACTTTATTTGATAATTAATTGAGTATGGTGATGATAATTGAGCCTTACAATTTGATCCCAAGTTGATTGGGTTTTGTGATTGAAGTTTCACTCACATGATTCACACAAGTTAGACCTCACAGTCAAGTACAAGTCGATCGAGTTCCTTATAATTTCAAAGTCAATTAATTTATCACAATTTATGAATTAAAATATGTTTGTAGATTTAAATTAAATAAACTAAGGGATTTAGGATTAGATAAACTATAAATAAAATAACTCTTCTATAGGTGGAATTATCATCATGGAGATGTTTTGAATAAGCAATGGATTGAAAGGGAAACACCAAATATAATCTCAATTATTAGATTCCATAAAAAATAAGAAAAATAATAACATTAAAATATAAGAATAGTGGATATTTATTGAATAAAAATTCAATTTAAAAGCATGGAAACAAATAAACACAAAGTGGAAGTGAGAGATGAGAGCCTTCTTGGAATAGATCGCTGCACAAAGTATTACTTCTTCCAAGAGGTGTGAGATGTTTCAAGGAGACACCCTTTCAAACACACCTTCCCAAAGCCTAAAAAATATAATAAGAAAGTGAAAATCTCATTTAAATTGAGTTTGGTATGACTAGGGGTTCAAATTAAAAAAATGGTTCATGTGTCATTTAGTCACTATAAATTTCTTCATATTGATCCATGTTTTCGACCGCCTTCCATTATAAACCAATCATTTACTCAAGTTAAATAAAATTCTCAAAATTTATTTATTTGAATCCTCCCAAAATGTAAACTGAATCCAAGCATTAGTGAAGAATTTATGGTTGCTTTAGTGAGGTGGGGTCAATTCTTCCGAATTCTATATAGCCCTTCATTAATTACCATTTTTGGATCTCTAAATGTGAGATCCATCTACCATGTTCCAAATAAAAAAATATAGAAAATTTGGATTCTAATATTAGTATAAATATTAATTTAAAAATTATTCATATAGAAGAAGTTATAAAAAAATAAAATGGTGATATTAAAATGGTAAAAATAGAATTTTCATACAATTTCCAAATTCAATCACAAAAAACATTTTTCTATTAAATCATTCAATAAAGATTAATGCGGGGAAATTATATTATTTAATATAAACAAAATATTCAACAAAAACATGCATTATAAACTCCCCCACACTTACCCTTTTTCACTCCTAGGGAAAACCTCATTTTATGTAATCCAGAAAATGATGCATGTTGAAATTTCTCAATCCATGATGGTAATATGAGCATAGCAAGATTCACCAAAAATAAGTCAATCAAAAAAATTAGGATGTAAATGTCTCATAAATTGTATCAAACAAAATCCAATTATATCAATGACACTAATTAGGTGAAAACATATTATGATTCAATTTTGCTAAAAATTCCTCAATTGTGTGTATGCCAGCCATTTTAAGTTTTCCTATCCACCCTTTATTTAGTATATTCAAGTCAAGAAAAACTTTTCTTCTTACCTGAATCTATTCCACCAAACTTGTTGAAAATCCTTTACAATCAAATTCCAAAACCCACTCATTTTAGCATTCCTATAATTCAAACCTTGAGATCTTAACCTATATATCCTCGCACATTGTATATTTATTTACTCCCCTCTTTATGGTTTTTTTTTCAATTTTTGAATTTTTTTGTGAGGGAGGATAACATTCAGATATTAGGTATACACACATAGTTCAATCTGGTATAGTAATGGAAATGATCAAAAGATAAATGAATGTATGGAAAGACCATGTTATAAGCTAAAAATGATTACTTTCCCTGACGATACCTTCAATTAGGTTAGAGAAACTCACAATTAATTATTGTGTCTGAAGTGAATGGAAAGATTAAATGAAATAGTTTTCCCAAAAAATCCCCAAAATAAATGATGTTAAAAAATATCAAAGGATTCAAAAAGACACAATCAAACATATAATTTACCAACTTCCATTTTAAAAAAAATAACCAAAGTTGAAAACTTTCCCACGCTTAACATGCTTCCCATGTGGTTTGAAAAATAAACAATGAAATCTCAATAAGTTTCATGCATCTAATGGGCATGTGAAATGATTTTTTAAGGGTGTAAAATAGTTTAATATTAGGTATACACACATAGTTAAATATGGTATAGTAATGTAAATTATTGAAAGTGAAACAAATGTATGGAAAGACCATATTATAAACTAAAAAGGATTAATTACCCTAAATATACCTTCAATTGGGTAAGAGAAACTCACAATTAATGATTGTATGTGAAGTGAATGGAGAGATTAAATGACATAGTTTTCCCATAAATGTCCCATAAAGAATGATGTCAAAAAAATTCAAAAGATTTTAAATACAAAATAAAACATATCTTTGACCAAATTCCACTTTAAAAAAAATAGATAACCAAAGATGAAAACTTTCCCATGTTTAACATTCTTCTTATGTGGTTTAAAAAATAAAACATGCGATCTCAATCAGTTTCATGTATGTAATGGGAATGTGAATTTTTTTTTCTTTGATTTGATTTTTTACGAATAATAATTAAAATAGGAAACACATAAAAAAGAAAACTCCTAAGTAATTTACCCAAAATTTTATCCCCTCCCCCACATATAAAATGTTACATTGTCATCAATGTGACTCTATGAATTAATAAAATTCACATTAAAATCAGAATTAAAATTATGAAAAATGATATAAAAGTGAGACTATAAGGGATAGCTTGATGTTTTAAAGTGATTATGGGCTCATGTAGTGTGATGATATCAACTGCATGTGTAGTTAACCCCTCAATGTATTTCTTTAACCGCTTCCCATTAAATGTAAAGCTCTTTTCTTCCTCTTGAGTGACCTACACTGCACCATAAGAAACATTGGATACAATATAGGGTACCAACCATCTATAACACAACTTACTAGGCATCAACTTCAATAAAGAACTATAGATAATAACTTTTCATTTTACAAGAAACTCCCTTTTTTATTATTTTATCTTGAGATTATTTTTATCTTTCCTTATAGATCCTGTAGTTCTCATATTATGACATTTGAATCTCCTAAATCTCTTGAATCTATAGTTTCCTTTGATCTCTAGATTATACTAAATACATGTTTCATTTATTTATAGCCCAATATTCCCAATTATAATCCTCCATGGTAAGATGACATGATTTCCCAAAAAAACTATCTAGTAGGGGGCATACCAATGGGAGTTTTTAATGTCATCCTATAAGCCCATAGCACATCATCCAAATTCTTTCTCTAATCCTTTCTATTTTATTGCACTGTTTTTTCCAATATATATTTCAACTCATGATTGGAAACTTTGGGAGGACCATTTGTTTGAGGGTGGGGTTATGTTGATGTTTTATGTTTCAATGCATACTTTTGAAGGAGGGAAGTCAAATTTCTTTTACAAAAGTGTGACCCTTGGTCACTGATGATAACCTTCTGTACTCCAAACCTAAAAAAGGATTTATGGCTTGAAAAAATCCAAAACAATATGAGAATCATAAGTTTGGTTAGACTTATCCTATATCATTTTTCTAACATAATCAATGGAAATAAGAATGCATAATAAACCAAATGATCTAGGAAATGGACCCATAAAATCAATTTTCAAAACATAAAAAATCTCACAAAATAATATGGGTTGTTGGGGAATTTCATGTCTCCTATAAATGTTTCTAGTGTGCTGGCAATGTGATAAAGACATAAAAAACACATGGGCCTCATAGAACAAGTTATTTTAATATAATCCAAAGTCTAAAACTTTCATAGCTATCATTTGTGGTTCAAATTATCCACCATAAGAAAGTGTATAAAAAATGACTTGCTCACTAAAAATGCACCAAAGGTAAGGATAATCCCATACATAAAACCAATATTCCATCTTCAATTTTTGAACTTGGTGATTATTTTTTTTTAATAATTTCAAAGTAAACAAGGTAATTAACTAAATCATCATTCCAAGTATTTGTACCTAAGAGTGCATAAATATGTTCATTAGAAAAAGTGTCCTAAAGTGGTAAATGGTTTAATGTGGAAACCTCTATTGTGTGAGTAATCCTACTCATGTGGTAATCTACCAAGATTTATGAACCTTTATTTTCCTTTATCTTTAAATAAAATTCTTGAAAAAGGATCATCCATTGGATAATTCTTGTCATTGCATCTAGCTTATTCAAGAGGTACCTCAAATCTGCATGGTTAGAAAAAACAACTACTTTAGTGCCCAATAAATATGAAAAGAATTTATATAAAGAAAATATGATAGATGGAAACTCGTTTTCCAAGTTTGGGTAGTTTTATTTGGATAAATCCAATGTCCTTGAAGCATAGTCAATCACATGTGAATGTCCTTCCACCCTCTAAGATAAGACATATCCAACTGTGAAGTTGGATGCATCACACATATGTTCAATTGGAAGGTCCCACCATGGGGGTAGTATGATTTTTGGTGTTGTGATATATTTATTTATCTCATCAAAGGAAACCCTATAAGAATCACTAAAAACAAAATAAGAGTCCTTTTAAGTAATTGTGGAAAAGGAACAGTAATCTTACTAAAATATTTGATGAAATGTCGACAAAATCCTGCATTCCCTAGGAAATATCTAACATCACGCACACATCAAGGATAGGGTAAGGATGAAATAATATCTACCTTAGATCTATGAACCTCATTTCCATGTTTTGACACTACATGCCTTAATACAATTTCATTCTCTACCCTAAAATTACATTTTTCAAAGTTCAAAACCAAATTATTCTCAATATAATGATTCAACACATTTCCAAAACTAAAGAAGAATTCGTCTAATATGGATCTATATACTCTAAAATCATCCATAAATAACTCTATTAAGGTCTCAATAAAATCATAAAACATAATCACCATGTAACTCTAGAAGGTACCTAGGGAATTGCAAAGTCCAAATTGTATCCTCAAGTTGGTAGATGTACCAAATGGACAAGTGAATGTAGTCTTCTCCTAATCCTTCAAAAAAATAGGGACCTGAAAATAACCAGAAAATCCATCCAAAAAATAATAGTGTGTCCTCCCATAAATTCTCTCAAACATTTTATGAATAAATGTGAGGGAGAAATGGTCATTTCAAGTGTTTTAATTTAGTTTCATATAATCAATACACACACACCAACTAGTTTTCAGCCTCATAGGAACTAACTCATCCCTCTCATTTCTAACAACATTAACACCACTTTTCTTAAGTACAACCTAGATAAGGCTCACCCAATAGGAATCTAAAATGGGATAAATGATACCTACCTCAAGAAATTTTTCAAATTCTTTTTCCACAAATTTTAAAAGATTTACATTAAGTATCCTTTCTTGTTTCCTTATTGATTTATCCCCATCTTCCAAAAGAATCATGTGCATAAAAATATAAGGGTTAACACTATGTATTTTAGCCAATGTCCACCCGATTTTCTTAATATTATCCCTTAAAAGATTCAAAAAAATTTCTCTATGATCAAAAGATAGATTGTTAGAAATTTTTACAGGTAATCTCTCACAACTCAACAAGTATGAGTATTTGAGTTCTGGTTACAATGTCTTGGGTTCCAATGTAGGGGTGATGTATAGATGGAGAAATTTAAGTAATTGAAATATGTGCATAGTGAACATCAGTATCATAATAGACATTATCAAAATCAGAGAATAATGCATAAAATATATAAGCATACTCAACATTCATGTCATAATCAGAGTGAACATGATCAAAATTAGAATATGAATCCACATAAAAATAAAATACAAGAGAAGTTTGTGCATTATAAATAGTTGTAGAAGTTCTCTTTGACATCAAAATTGAACCAATTCTCATAGTCTTTATAATCATAGGAAAATAAAAACCCATGGAATTTTTACTCAGTGGTTCAAAATGGGAGATAACAAAATCAGAATAGTCCTCTAAGGGGTGCTTTATAGTGTCCATAACATTAAATATCACAACTTCATATCCAAACTCTATTTAAAGTTTAACCTAATGGAAATTTATAATCTTTTTTTCAGTTTTAAGTAAATTACTATCTAAGATAATGGGAGAATGATAATTTACCTAATCAACCTCTATGTTAAACATGTGGAAATATACTGGAAAGATCATGTCTCTTACTCAAATAAGTACATCCTCAAGGACTCCCTTTAGATATAAAGTAACTATATTCTCCAACTACACTAACACTCTTGTTGGATTCAACTCAACAACCTATATGAAAGAGAATATAGATTGTGTCACCGCATTAATAAAAGTTCCCAAATAACATAAAGAATCAGAAAAGTGTAACCCCCCCCCCCATGGTTTAAGGGATGGTGAATTTCCCGAGATCCTTGCACTTTATTGGCATTACTTGAGTTATTGTAATGAGTGCTGACACATTCCTTCCAAGATTGATCCTCACATTTACCCTAATACCTTTTCTATTGGTAAAAAATTATTTTAATAATTTGGTATACCTTTGTATTTTCATAATGGCCTCAAGAAGGGGGATGTTTATCTCAACACACTTGAATGTGTCTAAAACCTCTTTCAGCATTACCTCTTCAGCCATCTTTTTGGTTTGTAAAAATCTATTTGGAAAGGGAAGGGGGTTAGGATGAAAATTATAAATTTTCATCTTACATTTTCCATTCTCATTTGGTTCCTCAATGATCGGTGATGATGGGAACATTTCCTCTGGTTGGGTGAATCCCGATGGACTACTAGGAACAATTCGATCACTTTTTTGCTTCCCACTCCTCAATGTGATGGCACTAAAATTCCCCTTTGGATTAGGAATGGGTTGGCAGGGAAGGTGTAAATAGTAATTTTTCACCATTTCATGGAGTTTTATGGAAATCTGGATCATTTACATCTTTATCTCCCTTAACTTATTTCCCTAACTCTTCAACTCATAATGTTGATTCAGAAATTTTTTTAAAAGATCATTAGAGTTAGAATATAAATTTTTTTAGGTATTGCCTTTTTGTTGACTTCTTAATAATTGGGACTCAAAAATTATTTGGGGTTGTTGAAAACCCTACTGGTAAGGTGGAGGTTTCTTGATGTTTTATTTAATAGGATCCCCATGTTGTTGTTCACAAACATACCTAATATACAAGTGATCCTTACATCCTTGATTGTAATTTGATTAAAAGGAACCATTATTCTTTTTTTGGGGTGCATGTTGTTGTTAAAATGATTTCCCTAGGGACACTAATTCAAAATACTCTATCTCTTATAGCTAAAGGAAACAATTTTTTGGATGTTCTAGTGCATTAAAAATGCCACAAATATTTAATGGAGTGGGGGGAATTTTGGGGCCAATTATATCCATCTCCCTATAGAGGTTAATTAATAAAAATTAGTATCAATTAAATGACTATCAAGATAATAGGGACTTATCAGATGTACGCCCCTTATAGCCATTGTACCTCGACCACTGAATTATTGAGAGTTTTGTGTTATCTTGTCAATAAATTCTTGAGAATCCATCAGGGTTTTTTCAAATAATGTTCCTCCTACAGCCGCATCCACCATGCTCCTCTCCATGGGAGTGAGACCTCCATATAAGTATCGAAAGAGGAGTTTCTCAATGATTTGGTGATGTGAAAAACATGAACATAACTTTTTTAACCTCTCTGAGTACTCATATATTGAATCTCTCTATGCTTTATTGATTCTAGATATCTCCTTTAAAATTGTTGTTGTCCGTAATGCTGGAAAGAATCTTGGCAAGGAAATACATTTAAAATCATTGCAAGATATAGTATATTTAGGTTATAGGTAATTCATCCAATATTTTGTAGTTATATAAAGTGAGAATGGGAATTCCCTAAATATTAATTGGTCTTCTTATACATTTCTCAGTATATAATTTTTTCAAACAATATTGAATTCATTAAGATGTATGTTTGAATCCTCACCAGAAAGCCCATGAAATTTTGGGAGAAGGTGAATTAGCCCAGATTTTATCTCAATGTCTAATACAATATTTGGATATATAATGTATGTTGTTTTATAATTATCATTTGGTGTATCCAACTCTCAAATGGTTCTTTTATGTTCATTTTTTTCTTCATCCGTTTTTTGAAAATTAGATTTTGTTTCAGATGAGCTACAAAGATCACTACAACTAGAATGATGGAAATAATGAAATGTGGGAATTTTGACACTTCCTAAATTTAAATATTATCAAATTCGATCCATAAATAATTTTACAACCTTTGGGTATAGTTAAAAATTAACATTGGGGTTGGATCATGTCATCAATTAGAGTGAAATTAAAAGTAGCAGACCATAATATCATTAAATAAGGTTTCAATTTATGGTCTAAAAAAGAAGAGTTGGGGAAGGAAGAATAGAAAATAAAGGGAAGATAAGAGAATAAAAAAAATCATAAATAAGAACAAATAAATTACCTAAAATAGTATAAATAAAACATTCTCCTCTCAGGACATGACACCAATTTTATGAGTGTTGTCGCACACACTCTAAAAAATGTTTGTGATTTTACTAAGTGGAGAATAGTGTCTAACCCAGGTCATTCTCTCAAGGAGGACATGAATTAGAAAACTATTAATAGGCATTAATAAATGAAGAAAATGATTGAAAATAATGAAAAAATATTTAGGGATTTTTTTAGTGGTTTTCAGACAGTAAACAAAACAAACAAATAAGAATGAACAATTAAGGACACAATTTCTTCAGAAACACTAATATGAGAAGACATATTAGATCTAATATACCCCATTCACTATTATTTTTATCATTATACTATATTATTATAATTAATTCAATTGTGATACCCTAAACAATTCAACCCCCAAAACCCTACGAAAAATAAAATGACCATAATTATTGGAAAAATGAGCCTTATTTCAACTTTGGGATATCCAATTGCAGCACCCTAATTTGAATTTTGTAACACCCTGAGATTTTTATGAGGTGTCTATTTGTTAATTTTAGTGATGTATCATTTTGTATGATAAAAAAATATAATAGTGTTCTACACACAACACCAGCTTATCTTGTGGTATACACAACACTATGTTTGGCATGTGTTACACACAATTTCAAGTTCATTTAATAGAATTCATTTTAGGCAAGACCGAGTTTAAGCAAACAACTAAATATTATTATGTTACCTTATAACCTAACCATTATAATAGTGATTATTAATATTATTCAATTATTTATGAATATATTCATTATATGTGTATATATAATTAATTCATTGATGAGAAATTAATTATAAATGAAAATAAAACCATTTTTTTATAAAAGGAAATGTTTTTCTATTAAACTGGAAATTAGTGAGTTTATAAAATACTAAAAGCACTATTGATGGATTTTATTAATGAAATATATACTTAATATATTCAATATAATGTTTATAATTCATATTATAAGTTTCTTAGACATCAATTAAGAATAAATTCAATTTTTCGGATAAAAGAAGTATTTTTCAAAAAAATGTAGTTTTGTCGCATTTTGATATCACAATGAGTTTAAATCTATTTTTTATACTTTTTTATATTATATTTGAATAAATAAACTTCATATTTGTAAATGGGATATCAAAATTTAGTTTGGAAAAATTTTTGGTATTTATTTGATAATTTTCAAATTTTAAATAAATTGTGATAAATACTATATTTTAATTGAAAACAGTTGTTTTGTATAATTTATTTATACTAATTGAATATTTTATTAATTAGTGTTAAATTATAATTAGAATAATTTTTTATTATTTAATAAAAAAAATTATTTTAAGTATTTTAACAATGAAATTGGATATAAACACATGTTAATCTTTTGATGGTTTTTACTTTTAAAAAACATGTTTTCTCATTTTTTCAACAAGATTAATTTTAAATTAATTACTCTAAATTTGGTGTTTTAAATATTGAAAAATTAATTCAATATTTAAAATAATTGGGTCCAAATTATGTTAATAGGTTACTTTTATTTTTTTTTGATATTATGAATAGTAACTATGTTAATGTTTAATTAACACGGTTAAAGGTAAATCGGGTAATTTAGGTAACAAAATTATATGATAAGTACAATAAAATTGTCATAATGCCTTAAAAAATCCTATTGTATGAATAAACATATACCCTTAACACCTATGGATCATTATTGATTCATTTAATGGATTTTTTCAATGTAAATTATATAAGTATTATTAAAATAAAATAAAGTGACATGAATGTGAAAAAATGCCACCCTCTTATTTATTATAAGTATAACAATTTCAATAAAGAGATTAACATGATAAAATGTTGATAATAAATCATCTCCAAAAATCTAATGAAATTATATATATCATGGAAATTTATTTATATTTTTTAGAGATTAAATAATTATCATAAATTTTGACACAACTGTGAAACATTATTTATTTTATATATAGAAATATCAAATAAATTATATGGAAAATATTACAATAATTTTAATTTTAATTAAATAGGATACTAAAGAAATTTTATAGATGAATATTACATGTTATAATTCTATTAAATGGTTTTTTAATTTATCTCCCTGTTTGGATTTTATTTAAATTCAATGAAATGAATAGTGTCAAAATCGACACTTTTGATATTTTATAAAAATAATATTTTATTAAATTATTTAAAAATAATAAAATATATAAAATATACAAAGTGAATATTATAAGTTTTTAAGTTAATATAGTATCCATTTAGAGTCAATTGATCCCATATAATTAAAATTTATAGTCTCTTAATTTTTAAAATGTTGTTACAATAATTAAAATTAGAAGAGAATAATTAAAGGTAAAATGAAATTATAAGGTTTAAATTTATATAAAAACATGTATAAAAAATATTTGTTGATTATATTACAAACATATCTCATTTAATAGTAGAAAATAAGACATTTTGGATTTTTTTGGATGTGTTTTTATTTTATTATAAATTAATATTTTTGGAACTTCCAAAGGTTCCCCCAAACCCAATTATAAAAGGGAAGCTCCTCCCTCATTTATTCACAACTAATTAAGTCTTAAATTTCGTCCAACCCCTTCCCATTTACCTTCTCAACTTTTATAGTCACATTCTATAGGTTCTATTGTTCTCAAAATACCAACTCTAGTGCCTTTAAGAGGAGATCTAGAGGGAGCTCACCGAAGAAGAGGTAATCTCCTTTACCGACTCTCTCGAGATTATTTCTTCTTATACTTCCTCTTCCTTTTTTGTCTACATTATAAAGTAATAAATCTGTTATCATCTATATATAGTGATTTTATTATGGTTATGGAACAACCATATACCACTTTCTACCCATCCTATGAAAAATGAAATAAATACATGTGTGTACATATGACTTACCGTCTCCACGCCATGGTGTAATTTGTTTTTCATCACCACATTATTTCCATGGATATGATGATGGAAATAATAACTATATATGACTATTATAACATGGTATTTATTCTTTAAAATAATATACTATTAGCTTCTATATGATTCCATAATTATGGGAATGATATCATCTCTCATGTGTACATATGGTCTACCGTCTCCACGATGTGATGTGATCTATTCTACATAATCTTCATCAAAGGATGATTTTATAACGAATTGAATGAATAAATATGATATATATTATACAAATATCATTTTGTAAATGATATTACTATAATCCATGAATATGAACAAGAACTTATCCGATGAAACATGCTTAAGAAGATAAAGTCGTTAATACCTGAAATAAATGGGAAATAATATGATAAATTATGATATTATAAAAAACAAATCTGATTATATAATAATTTAATAACATTATTTAAACCCTTTTATAGGAGTTTTAGACATGTATGAAGGAACCCAGACCTAAGGTAATGGATTATTTTTTTATCACTTTTATTTTGTGGGACATACATCTTATACACAACCTATTTCTTTTGTGTGGTGATGTCCATGAATGTTTTTATGATTATTATTATGAAGTTTATGCTATTTACACATGAATATAATGTTCTTTATTTTATAAGGTGTATGATTTGACTGATTATAAATTGTTAAGGGATAATTTCAAAGTCTCGTTATTATTTGAGATTGTTTATAAGTAAGTATCTACTAGGGTTTATTTATCATCCATGTACATGTATTCTAAAAATTATTTCATAAAATGTTTTACTATTATCCAATGGATATTTAAATTCATTTTTACCTATTTTTTACTACTGGGTACATGTTTTGAAAAGAATATTTCATTTGTTTTCCAAACAAGGTACTTTTTTACATTTCTAGAAAAAGTACAAGAAGAATGTTTTTTTAACTTATATATCATGAATGGATTTTTACACTTTCATAATACCTTATTTCCATAAAGATTACCTTACCAGTTTTCAAGGTTATTTTCATCAAAATTATTTTCCTTCAAAATTGCACGATGTTTTAAGGAAAGAAAATAATTTTTTAAGAAAAAATGATATTTTCCACAAGTATCAATTTCAAGTTTTTTATCAAAATTATTTTCCATCTATGATGACATTATTTAATAAGGATATGTTTCAAGTATACTATCCCTATCATTCCTATAGTTTGATTATGTTTATTATATTTTTGGTATCCATTTTTTTCTTGGATTATGTAATGATGGAGTGATGTTTAAGAAACCTATTGTATTCCTTGTGTTATGCTCTAATGAATGATTTATGTTTTTTTGGTACATAGAAGAATGATTTCATTATGAGATTGGTGGGACCTATATCTACCTCCAGTGCATTGGTCAAATATGGATAACTCCTTAGGTATGTATGTTATGTATGAAATGGATTTCATGTACACAATTCTATATGTGGACTGGGTTTTCATGTCCATAATTTTAGGAGTGGAATTGGTTTCCATGTGTATATGTTTATGCAAGGGTCTGATTTCATGTCCATAATTTAATGAGTGAACCTATTAGTATTTATATATGTTCATAAATTTATAAGTTTATTTGTATGTCACAATTTCATGTCCTATGTTAATTTTTTGATCTTACGTATTGTGATATTTGATTTTTTTATGATTCATGTTTTCCTTTAATATGCATGGAATGATCTTCTAATGTTATGATCACGTTCTGATTCCCTATATGCTCATGTTTACATTTACATATCACCCTTGTTTACCCTTACTGGTCATCTGAGCTCACCCCTTTTTATGTTTCTTTTCCTTAGGATTTAAATAAGGGTATTAAGTAAGATGTGTCAAAAGGGGGTTCTAGTTATAAAGGATAAATAAGGATATGATGTAGAGGTTTTATGAACCAGTTGTTTATGTTTTCTAGTTTCCAAGGACACTAAACTAATATGATCTTTGGGCGTCTGTTTTTTTAATGTATTAATTTTTCTAAAAAAATTAATGTGATATCCATGTATTTCAAGATTGGATATTTATAGTTGGTATCAGAGTGAAGGTTTGGTTAACCTTTAGAAAATCGGATGAGAAACATTTATAGATATCCCTAGAGATATTTCTAAGGATATGTCTTGTGATGTCCTAAGTATAAGTCTAATTATATGTTACAATCATAGAATTTTGGTAACAATCATGAATAAACTAGGATTAAACCTAAGATATCATAGATTAAAATATTTTTATTAATTTCCCTTAATTATGTGATTTTCATCTATGATAATTGTATCTCTCACTTTGCTTTCTGGTCTTAGTCAATTTCTATAAATATATAGAACATGGTTAACATTGAATATTACAAATGTGGAATGTATGGTAATTATAAAAATTGATTTCCCAAGTGGAAATTTTATAAAGAGAATCAAGTAGGTGGTATGAGATTGGTTATAATTCTCAAGATAAAGAGACCACGCACTATAAGAAAAGATCCTCATAGTGGTGGTTTTTTTAATATGGTGGCGGTTTAAACCGCCGCTATATGATTTTTCAACGGTTTCATAAAACCACTGCTAAATTGGGTGTTGGAATCCAACACATGGTGGTTTCTTCAATTTAGCAAGTTTTATGGGAAGTTTTATAGTAAACATATTTATCAATGGTTTTAGTGCTTTTAGCGGTGGTTTCATGTGAAAAATGGCGTATTTAACGGCGGTTTAAACCGATGTTAATTTTTTCATTTCTTTACATTAAAATTTCCAATAAAACCACCGTAACCACCACTAAAAAATAACATGCATTTATTTATAGGCGGTTTTAACTACCAATGATAAGAGAATATAAAACTATAGCAGTGGTTTAAACCACCGCTAAATATGGTGCATTTCATCAATGGTAGTTTAAACCGCCACTAAATGTAGATTTATAATTTAAAAATACATCAGAGTTTGTAGCCCTAGTACCAGTACCCTGGAAAAAATCATGTGTAAAGAAAAAATAACAAAATAATCTAAACCATCTAATAATGTTCAGTAGTCAATAATCTAACAATGTTTCATAAAAAATCATGTACAAAGAACATATAACAGAATAATCTAATCCATAGAATCTAAACCATCTAACAGTGTTTCATTGATCTAAATATATGACTTTAAACTATATAGAGACAATGTCTGAGTTGTAAGACTTCAAACTAAATATCACAAACTTGTAATATGTATCATTGAGCCATCCTAATAAGGATGATTTATCCTAGTTCCCAGGATAACATTGAAAAAATAATTGGGTCTGACAACACTACTGATTAGTTTTAGTTTGGACTTTATGTTTGATATAAATGAAGTGCTTAAACATGACTAGGTAAGAGAATCATGCATGAATCTATGAGAAAACCTGTACTATAAAACTTGTAAGAGGATGGTGTTTTTTTAATTCCGGTTGATGATTGATATAAGCATGTTATCCTTGTTTTGGAACCACATTCAGTGGTGGATGAAGCATGTTCCATGGAAACTTTTTTATTTCAACAAAAAAATTCTTGATAAATTCCTAAGGTGGGGAGAATGATGAGTATTATGGAAATTATATCCTTTTATATAGAGGGACACAATAGTAATGGACTAATTGGAAATTGTCATAATGACTTCTGGAAGCGGATGAGTTGGTATATTCAATATTTCATATCTCAAACATGAAGATGACTTTTATAACATAGGTTTGAGTTTAAACTAATTCTTAATGATAGATTCATGCTTGAGATAAATAAGTGATCCATGAGTTTTACTGATCAGTAGTGTGTCTTTGAATTCATGGAAACACAATGGAAAGGTGGTTGGTTGATTACCCAACAATTGATGAATAATGAGATTCATTATTGGAATTTTTTTATGCATGAAATAACATTGTATCATTGGGATCTAAGGCTATGTGATCAATACCTTAATTAAAATACTAGATATTAAGATGGGAATCTCTTAAACAAGTAAGTTCTGAGTGGATTGATTTATACTTCAGTGATCAAATTTTGAAGGGGATTTGAGCCTTCCATCTATGCATCATGTTAAATATAGTGTGAAATTTTTTTGGTGTAACCCTTTAAAGATATAACATAGAAGTACAATGAGGGTTTTAGGGTGAGATGAGGTGGTTGACCCATTCATGGACCTAGTCAAACATCATCGAGAGACGTGGCATAAAGGTTTGGATCAAGGAAAGTATAATATGTTTTGATGGAGTGAGTATCAGAAGATATAAATAGGCCTATCAATATAATTTCTCAAAAAATTCAGGATGTTTTTATTTGTGGACTAGGAAAGGGTAATTTTTATCAACTTGGTGTACTCTTATTCTATATTCATTCATTCCTAATATATTGAAACCATCTTAAGTATATTAGGAGGGAATCTATATACCAAGAAAAATAATTAAAACCAATGCCTTTTTGTTTGGATGGATGGAATCGATGGGATGTTTATACAAGGATTTATTTATAGAAGGCATAAAGATATGTATTAAAAATGTCAAATATTGGAGGGTAACACTCATGTGTGTGTTAGAATGGTCATTGGATGGTTGTTTTAGTTTTTGAGTTTCTTGATAACTAGAACTGGGAACTATTGTATTCCACGGTGAATGTCAGGTACTGGTTCAAATACATACTTGGGAGAAGCTCAAGTCTAGGCATTAGGCTTGGGATTCCATTTGATTATATAGGTGTGTTGGATCGATAATTCACTAGAATTGTTTTTTGAAATGTGACATAAATGAGTAAGATTTGGTAAGATCAAGAGACACCATTGAAAGTTGGTTATAAGTAGTGGTGAGCATACTCAAAGTGATATTGGGGTACCTAGAATAAAAGGTGTTAGAATATGGATTTAGAGATTTCAACTTTTAAAGATGATTGTTCTTGAAAAATAATCATCCAAAATAAGTTCAATATGAGTTATTTCTAAAAGTAGTATGTAGCTAGTGAGGAACCACTTCAGGCACATGGTGGATTGAGATAGGTTCATATTCATGGTTTTTGAGAACTTTTAAAGGGAAATATAGTGTGAATGGTATGATATTGGTAAATTGTATTTCAACCATTTCAAAATAATTGAGGACCAGGGGTAATATCTTCTTAAGTAACATATTAAATGTGTTTGGAGAACTGTTAGGACATTGAGGTCTTTTATAAATCGGAAATTGTGATAGTGGGAGTACCGTAACTCAGAATTTACCATTAAAAATTAAAATTTATTATGGATATATCTATATTCTAGTTTATAATAGGATGATTACATGATTATTTCTCAGTATATATGGGATTGAGTATGAACTGTCTTTGTGATTTTTGTTTTTGGGTACAAAAATTTTCTCATGTTTTATCAGTTCATGAGTCGTATGATCTTTGTTTTATTTAAAGGAATATTGGGAGGATAGAAATAAAATTTTTAGTTTTGAGTTGGAATTACCAACCCATGTATGTTAGTTCTTGTTTATAATGTCCTTTGGGGATTCTCGATGATGAGAATTTCTACAGTGGTAATTTTGTAAGATCGCGGGTTTTGGAATGGTTGAAATTTTCAAATGAATTCAGGTTTTTTTATTATATAGTGTAAATATAAAATTGATCTTTGGAATAAAATTATGATAGTTGGAAAACATAATTTTTTTATATATTTTTTGAGGCTTGAGAGTTTTCTTGGAAGTCTGAATGAGTTTTGAGAGCAACATACTTTGAAATCTCATATTTTTGTGAGATAGTCTTAGGTGCACAATTGGAGCATGGTTACTACTAAAAATGTCATACAACCATGAAACCAATTTTGATGAAGCACATGGTCTGTAAATAACATGAAAAATGTCCTAGAAAATCATATATGACTTAAGAGTTTTTAACACATTTTGTCAAAAAATGACCCCATAGTCACACGACCATGCGAGAACATTACAGTTTATTGTAGAGGTTTGCGCATGAGCTCTACACGTTGTTTATCAAATTGTGTTCCTAACCCATGTTGGGTTTATGGATGAGATAGTTCCAAAGTCATAGTTAGAACACAACTTACATTACAGTTTTAACATCATATGTGGGATGTGGATCTTAAGTGGGGGGAGATGCATGGTTTGTGCATGGTTTGTAAAACCGTGTAGCCAAAATGTGCACCCCTTAAAAAGAGTAGAAACTACATTTTTTTACCTCTAGACTTTACGATTGTTTTCTCACAGTTAACAATGTTTCATAGATCTAAATCTAAGACTTTAAATTGTATACAACCATCATTTGAGTTTTAATCCTTCAAACTATATAGTACAAACATATGATTAATAAGACTTTAAACTACCTAGCCTAACATTGACCATCTTGGAATAGTATGTAACGAACATGATATTCTATCCCTTTCCTGGCTGGACTTTCTATTATAACAATGGTCATCTACCACATTGATTTTCAAAACTACATATGGATGTATTTTAAGTTTCATGGGATACAAGTAGATTCCAAATCTCATAGATCTTAGTCTTGTCCCAATAAATGACCAACCTTAGGGCCTTCACCTTAATAATGGGGTTGAATATCTCTTATATATAGGCTTACTCAATGTGCTCAAGCACATAGTGTTTTAGCTCCCAATTAGGATCTCCATCATCCTCCATGTATTATTCTCCCCTATATTGATGGCACGTGGCCATAATAAGCTCACCTACCAACTAGGGAACACACATCAAAGGATCTATTGTGAGAATTGATCATTCCCATGTTTTGAATGTGTTCAATGGTTGACCCAAAATTTGTGGTCCCCATACTTGAATGACACGGTTGTGTTTCTTGTACCTCCAACATGAATAAAATGAATCTGATAAACAACATAATAGTTAGTACAAAATACTAATATACACATCATAACATAAATCAAATAAAACTATTAAATATATCCATCTACCATAAGGAACATAGATTACTTCATACTCAACCAACTTCATACCTCACTAATTCTAGACTCACTAAATTACTAAATCATCAAGCTATATCAAACTCCAATTCCTTTATCAAACATGGGGAATTATGAAAATGTTAGGTCGTGAAAATATTGGGTGAATACTATGTGCCACACATGATACATGAACAAACCCTATATTTCCATATTTTTCCAACATATAAATAAAAACACTAATCATTGTCCAATGATGAATACTACTTGTCACACTCTCCACCTCCATCTCTACTTTCTGCTACCAGCACCTATAAGACAATTGTTCTGAAAATTAAATAATTTTGAATATTTATATTTAAACATGAAACCAATAAATTTTTTCAAACTAAATTATTTTTAATATGTGTGATTTACCTGCTCACCACACGTCATCGATGCAATATCACCAGGGACAAATCATGTCATCTTATGATATAAATCGACCAACACTTTCTGCAAAGAAGATATCTAAGCCCCCAATTACTGAATTGTGTTTTTCATAGAAACATAATCTCTTTGAGCATCTCTACTAAAACTACGAGTATATGTAGCTTCAATACACAATGTCCTTATTAATACCTCGGATGATAAGGGTCCCAAACCCATCCTGTGCAGTCGACCAGGATGCTCATTCCCAATCACATTACCAACTGGTTCATCCTAGGAGACTGAGTATGTGTTGGATTTTCATCCCATAGTTCTTTAATGTTTACATATAAATAAAATATCATTCATATTATAAGCAATATATATTAACATAGTGACAACTAATAATAAGTTATTATAATGAAAAATGAATTCATACCCCAACTTCTTTGGCAGACTCATTAACAAAACTCCCATCAGATTTTTTATGAATATCAAACCACACTTCTATTTGGGATGCTTGGTACCCTAAACTCTGTGACTGTATTAAACAAAGATAAATCAAAATTTTAATATATTAAACAGGTTATATTGCTTTATAAATATTTAAACTAATGAAAATATTACCAGATTCAATTGACTTCTAGAAAAACTCTTTGACCCCATAGTGTGATGGATGATTTTCTTAGCCCGGCTCGATGAATTATTCTTTGAAAGATCCTAAAATAAATAAAATGTAATTTAATAGTAATTTATGAAATGTAATATCCCTTTCATATAAATTTATAAATGTAAAATTATATGAATATAATAATATATATTTAAATACAATGTGCTTCTCATCACTATGTCTGTCAATAAAAATGTTCCATTTCTATCTAGATACCCCATTGGGTACCTTATCATACATCTGTTGGGTTCTTAATAAAGTATCATTGACATTACCCCATAATATCCATTTAAATTCTTTCCATTTATTTCCTAGATTTTTCAATGTCTGCTTTCATGATAGCACATCAGAAACCGTAAAGTGGAAATACATCTATACACAGAAATTAATTTCTAAAATATTAGAATTTAATAACATAATGACATTAAATTACAACATAATGTATTAAAATTACCTTTATTTTTTAATTAAAAACTTTGTTCATCCAAGATGAAGGCATATGCCTCCAATCATCATAAGTAATTGGAAGGGAAACTGGTTCTGCGGCCAGCTGACCTAGAATCTGGCCAAGTAATCCTACGGTGTCATCTATAGGGACCCCATAGGAATCAAATGGGACAACTATATTTAGTTTGGTCATATTACATACATATGAAATTTTCATATTTTTCTCACTAGTTTCATTTTTTCCACCTTTTATGAACAAACAATTAGTATAATAAAGTGAAATAAATTTAATCGTATTAAAATTTGTACCTATAATAGTAACCCTCCAGTATCCTTGTAATGAACTAGAAGTTCCACCCTACTCCCTCACTGTTGAGGATGCTGAATGGGAAGGCGTTAACTGAGCTGCTAATGGGATGCTCACATAGGGGGTGAGAGATGGTGCATGGGGGCAAACAGATAGTGTCTTTGATGCTGTAGGGAGGGAGATAGATAAATCATCATCTGTCGGTGTGGTCGATGGAACAATATAATGCTTCCTCCTTGGAATTCGTGTAATTTAATAAAATCAAACTAAATTCAGAACATATAATTAAAAAAATTATGTAGAAAATAAATTATAAAGGATAATAGATATACAATACTAATAAATAAAATATAAATCACAATGATAAATAATGAACCATTTTAAATAAGTTTTTATATTTCCTTATTACTATAATAAATTGTCTAGACTTCTCTTGAGGATTCCATCCAAATATTTTTTGTATTTATAAAATATCCTCAAATGACATAAAATGTTTTCTAGGTCTAAAATAAAGCATAAAATAAGTTTGTGTGCAACATGTTGATATATAATTGAAAAAAAGACTAGAAAAACACGACACCCGTGATAAATGATGAAATGGTTGATAAGTTGAGTATCATATAAAAATGATCCAATCTAAAAGGACTATTCCCATCGTGTGAGGAACTTTGAAGGCCTAATAGTTAGTTGGGCTATATAGTGTACACATAGTGGTGTGAGTGTTTCATGGTTGGGTGGGGGATTTGAGAGTTTCTCGGTGGATATTCCACAAGGGAAGTGATATCTATAATTGCTTAAAGGACACTAAAGTTTTCTTGGATTGTTTAATGAGTTGTTTAAGAAATGGTATGAACCATAGTAAGTTGCATGAAGGGATTCTAAGGGGTTTTCCTTTAGAAATATACTAATTACTACAGGGACATTGGAATTATATAGGATAAGATATTGAAATAGACATAGAATCTTGAAACTCCTTGAGTGAGAATATTGGGATGTGGGAATGGGTTGAATGGCCCATGATAAGTCATTGGTCATGGTGTATCTATATTGGTAGATTATAGAAGATAATAGTCACTCTCTTTGGGTGTGTTTAGTGTAACTAGGTGATTGTAATTGGGGGAGTAGCCTTTCATGAGTGTGGGGATCCCGAGGGAGTGAGGAGAAATCATTATATAATTAAGAATTCCTAGTGAAAGGTTATGTAAGACTTAGATAGTGTTGAAAGGGGTACGCCTTAGAGGAACTAAGTGAATTTTGGTTAGTTTATATATGGACTTGGTTCTTCAGAAGTGATGGGAAAGGGAATAAGAATCCAGTGATATCAGGATAGTGCAAACCCCATGAGGTTCATAATGAGTGGTATGATCATAGGGTCATGTTTTGATATAAGTGTGGCATAAGGGAATGAGATCATTATGGATGCTATGTAGTAGATGTTTATGTTTGATATGAGGATGAGGACTGAATACATAAGGATCATAGAGTATAGTTACATCTCCTAGGTTCTCATCTTTTCTTGAGTTATATAAATGTGTTTATCTATGTTATATACCTCATGTTAGTGTGGTTTATCTCATACAATAGGTCAAATATTAAGAATCGCTCCTCACACCACTTCTAATAATTCTTGATCTGTATGTAACTAGCTATGGGAATTTCCTTATACTAATATGGTTTGGCTTATATGGTTTGTTATAAATTTAGATACCCTCTTCAGACTACTTCTGATGTTGATTGGTGGATTAGAGATGTGTTCATGTGATCCTTCCCAGAGGGAATGATTCAAATTGTGAGATAGTTTGGATATTGAGATTATATCATTATATATCATGTTATATGTGATGGATTTTCTATTTGATTAGCACTATCTATTGTGATAACCTTCCTTTATGATTTTTATTATGGTTAGTAATAGATATTGAAATCCCATTCTCTGATGGAACTCTAATGACTTGTGGCTACAATAGATGTGTCACTGGAAGTGATCAAAAGAGGTGAGGTTAAGTGTTGTGATAACCTGGTTAGCACTTGATGACCCAACATGGATTCTAGTAAATAAGTTTCAAGATGAAACCTATCAAATAATTCCAAAAGGTTTCATATGATATTCATAACAAAATCAAGGTTATACATGTGAAATTTTCAATAAGGAAACCTAAGGTAATCACAATGAAATCAATTAATGATAGAGAAACACAAATGTTTCCATATTTACACACTAAAAAATCTCAACATCATAACCATATAAATTAATCATATCAAAAAATAAACATGACCTATATTAAATTATTTTACATTTTTAATATCAAAACAATATATTATTATAATTTATTCATAACAAAAAAAATAAACCTGCTCTAGAGGAAAACATAATGCACCTCCAGCATGCACAATATAATTTATTCTATCATCCATTTATTTCCAACCCTAATAAACTTAATATGTGTGAATTTCATTTAATTTGAGAATGATACTTTTCAATCAATCTATAAATACTAGGAAACAAGAAATCCAATACAAAACCCCATACATAATTCACATACAAACTCCATGCTCATGTATTACACATCATCACCCCAACCATGATCATCACACAACTATTTCACACAACATACAACATCACATATCATTCCAACCAACCATTTTTTCACTAAACAACACTGTAACTCCCCGACCCCAGAAGCCCAGAGCTAGTGTATTATTTTAATACATTGGCATGATTACAAGGAATCAACTCCCGAAAGACTAATCAGTTTAGGATTCATGGAAAATAGATTTCATTCATGAACATTACATTACACTTTCTAACATAAAACACAGCATAAATAATCATTAAATAACTCCATTATTCCCCATGAATAACCCTATATAACAATAATAATATACTTCTTGGCATCCTAAGAAAATAAAACAAAAGAACGGGGTGATCTCATATTCCTAGTAAGGGTAAATATTTTAGCATTAGCTATAAACTTTTAAGGAAAGATTTATAATAAAAAAACATCAGCCTTTTAAATAATAAACTTGAACATAATATGGAAAAAAATAAATCAAACATTACAATATAAACCTACACATAGATATTCTACTAGTTGAATAATCACATGTAATAACTAATTTCATAATGAGGGAATGCATAATGCCAAACATAATAACCACTGCATCAAGGCCTAGTGCCAAGAAAATTCACAAATATTCTATCAAGGCCATATTCCAAGACACTAGTTTGTCTCATGAGACCTACTGATGCATCGAGGGGCTATAATAAGCCTTGCCTATCACTTACTAAGAACAATGCATTCTTAATTTGGAAATTTTGAAACATAACATAAACATTCATATTAAAACTAGTATACAAAATGTCAATACTTCATCCATAAACCATGAATGGTATAAAAATATCACATCCACAGTGAAACATATCATAACTCATTCAATACAATATGGAATATTTTATTATAATAAATCAACCTCAATCAAGAATAATATCTTGTAAAGGATATCGATATAGTTGAAAATGATTAGTACAACTCTTTGAGAGAAATATCCCTTTTTGTGAAATCATTTCAAAGTCACCCATTTATAAAGTAATTCATTTAAAATATATTTTTCAATCAAATTTTCACATACCAATTTGAAACTTTTGAAAGGAATTAACATTTTACAATAATCATTTTCATATAAATAAATCCTTAAAATCATTTTCAAAATAAGGACATTAATTAAAAATATTTAGAAAAATAAATCATTAAAACATTTAAAATTATGATCTTTCTAAAGAGTCCCTTCTACAAAACCATAAAATATTATTTTTGAAAAAAATTATGAATCATGGACATGGATGATAAAAATTTCACAGTAAATACTTACACATAAAAAAATCTCCAATAAAAATGAGATTGAGAAATTAACCCTTAGCATGTACGTTCCTTTAGTTGAGGGTACATTTAACCACCTGTATAATGACCATAGTATGTTATTAAATTATAAAAGATCCATATTAATATTTATTATATCATATATGATTCATTTATGACTTTATAGTACCCATTTAATAATAATTTCCATGCTAAAGTAACATTTTGGGTAATTATCGCTTTCTTTATCGTATGTGTTTTAACTTTTTATTCTTGATCATATCACTTAGATCATGATTTAAATACTTCTAAAATATAAAACATTATTTATATATCATATATATTAATAATATAAATATGTATAATAGATAGATATATGAAATGGAAACACCCTTCATGAAGATAGTAGTATGTACGTATGCATGAACGTTGTTTCGGTTTTCTTATCGTATAGTATGGACGTAAGTAAAAGAAATATATTTATCTACATAAATATATATTATTCAAGTAGAAATATTATTTCATATACCTCATAATTAATCAATATATATTTATAAAAATTCTTGAAGGGTGATCGTTGAAGATGGATCTCATCGTGTTGTGGAGACGGTAAGCCGTACGTACGCACAAGCGACAATATCATTCTATTTATAGTGAAATGGTGTTAAATTGGATATTATATTACCTATACAGAATATTTACCATGTTATATTCATTATTTACATTAATTATACTCATTATTATACCCATCCAAATAATGTAGTGTTGAATAATAAACTACACCACGACGTGGAGACGGTAAGCCATACGTACGCACGCGTGGTGACTTTGTCATTCATAGGATGGATAGAATAATTAATATGATTGTATAATATTTATAATAACATATAATAATGTATAAGTTACTGAATTAATTATTTTAGTGTGGTAACAACAAAGAAAGAGGAAGTAGAATAAGAAAAGAACATGGAAAGAGGTGATAAAATAATTACCTCTTCTTCGAGTATTTCCTTTTGATTCGAAAAAAAGGGCTCTTTAGGTTGGCTTTATGATCAAGGTAAGGCCTCTATGTTGAATTTATGGAAGTTTTGAGGAGATTTGGGAAGATTTTGTCCGAGCCAAAGGGCTTTGTAGGTGTGAATTAAAGATAAAGGGTGGTTCCCTTTTATAAGAGAGGTGAGGGGCACTTTAGGAAAAGCTTGAAATATTAATTTATTATAAAATTAATTTTCGGTTTATAATAGCTAAAAATGGATTTATTTATAGTATATGGTGTGTATGGGTATAAATCCACTCAACCAATAGGTTTTATGGATGTTTAGGTCACCATATTAACCATACCTTTTAGACTTAACCCTTAGTTAAATAGTTTAACTTTTATGATGTCTTCTTGTATTATTAGAATACATGGTTAATATTGTTACTATAAAAGGAAAAAGAAAATAAAGTGATTAATTAATGAAATATCTAACATTATATAAGTAATTTGGAAGAATATTAGATTTTTAACACTATTTTATAATTTAATAAAATAGTATTTGTTTTAAAAACTCATTTATGTCAATTTGGACACTATTTAGTATTTTTTTGTTAAAGTCATAATAACTTGATTATTTCAAACCAAATACATTTAATCAAACCTAAAATTTAATATTAACATATAAAATTATTGTATGGAATCAAAAGTTTCAATTTACATTTATTTTAATATTTATAATATCAATTATTTTAATCATTCATTAATAAGGAAATTACTACATCTTTATTGTGTCATAAATAAATTTAATAATTTAATGTATAAAAATTATAAATAAAATACTATGATGTAGGAAATATTTTTACCTTTATAATTAATATTTTTAGTCTAATTTACCATATGCATAACCCTATATTAAAAATGGTTTAGTTATTAAAATTTGAATTTTACACTTTTGACTCTTCTTTAAATAAAATATAATAAATGTCCAAATCTAATTCATGTGGATCAAAAATGATCATATTTTTTCCTAAGGTTTATTTTGGTTTAAATAAACCTATCCAATATAATTAGGACATGTTTTGGGGTAATTTTTTATTATTACACTATTATTTTTACCTTTAATTACCCTATTTACTTTTAAATGTGGTAAATAAAATTCAAAAGTTACTTGAACCACATTTTAATTACTGATTAAAATCATTCCTTTTGGATTTTTTAAATTCGATTCATAGAAGTGGTAAAAGTATTTTTTATTCAGATTTCCAAATGTTTCTAGAAGGTGGGTAAAAGACGTTAAAAAGTTCAATAAAATATTATATATCTAATATTATTATAAAATGACTCCGATGAATTAAATTGGACTAATATAGGTATTCTGTATCTATTTTTACTTTAAAATAAATTTAAATTAAAAATAATTATTTAAATAAAAAGTCGGTTTTTAAATAATAACGAAGTGTTTTTCACTATTCATCAAAAATTGAATGTTTTTAGAAAAATACAAAAAATTCACCCTAATATAATTTTGATATTAAGAATCCAAAAATAAATTACATTTTAAAAAATAAAATTTATAAAATTTCAAAAAGTGGGTATTACTATTCATAACTGCTTTTTAAATGGTTCGTTTGATTGGTCGTAGTGTGCTAGAACTCGGAGTTGCGTACAACACAAGCTATTGTGTTATTCAAAGAGAAGCATACCATAGAAGCTTGGGGTGTTACATTATCCTCTCCTTAAATAAATTGAGTCCTTTGAATTTAAACTCGGGATTGAAAACTAGGGTTATGACATTTTAAAATATCTTAGTTGAAATCCCACATCGAAAAATGGATTAATGAGGCCTATATTTTAAAATAATGAAAGGTAAATATGAAGGTTAATATAAATAACACATACCAGGGTTCCATGTAGGAAAAAATGGATATGGAAGAGAAAACTAACCACCATGTTATGATGGAGAGTGATATAGAATATTATTAGGATAAAGTTAACAATCTGAAAGCCATAAATTTGTGATGATCTAAGGGAAAATTTGATTCATCACAAAAAGAAAGTACTAGGAAATCTTTTTTTTCTTTTATGATCCTTTTCCTATTGATTTAGAATTAATTCACTTCATATACTAAGAACACAAGGTGTCATACTTAATTGATATGTAGAGTTTCATCCTTTAACTAATTCCTACCTCAAACTCATCATTTTGTTTAAAAGATAAAACTCAAAATATTCTATTTATCTCAATTGTATAAGGGTTTAAATATAAAAATATATCATTTAAATGGATAAAACTATTTTATAATAACCAGGTACTTCCTGTAGTCCAGTCGTAGTTGATAAATCCTTGTTTCACTTTGGTTGTGGGTTCGATTCCTATAGCTTTGTCTGATGTCACAGGTTATCACCCGACTAGCAGGTTGTCCTTTTTCTAATACTATTGTATTATAACATTCCAAAAATAGCCTTAAGAAATTTTTTAACCTTAAAAAATACTAACCAAAGTTCAAATTAATTTATAGTTATCCAAAACACTTATGTTTGAACTCTATCTAAAAGGTATCTAAATTTCCAAAATCAATTGTAACATAAGATTCCCCAAACAACATAATGTTTCTCATAATGAAAATATGATTACATTCATCATATTAAAACCTTAATGAAAACAAAAATTACTACTATAAATTCCTTACATATATCACATTCTTCTTATAACCAAAATATAATTCCTAAATCAAAATAAACACAAATACATTAATTATTCCACTTCGACCATAGTAGAAGCATAAGCTTGACCTTGATCCATTTGTTTCTTATGAGATATATTTCCTTGAAACTTCAGGAAATTGTTTTCATAATGTCCTATTTCTTTTCAATTGTAGTATTGAAAATTGACAGCCTTTTTCTTCCCCTTGCAATCATGAGTTTGGTGGCTCTTTTATACACATTTGTAACAAACTCCCATTCATTTTAGGAAAATTTTAGGGTGTTTCTTCCCACAATCATCACATTATGGAAAATCCTTCTTTCCCTTTTTCCATTTATTTGTCTCTTGCTCCACTATTCTCTTCTTCTATTGATTTACTTTAATGTCATAAGACATAGATAATTCCTTTTCTGTCTTGATAGCACATGAGACTATATCTCCATATGATGAGAAATATTGTGAGAGAAATTCCCTTTAGAGGAATGTTTTTAACCCATTAAAGAATCAATCAATATTACTTATTAGGTTGCATATATAGTATGTAGAATTCTTTTCTAACCATGTGAAGTTAGCCGCATACTTTTCAACATTCTCGTCCACTTTTTTCCTCAGACTCGGAAATTTCCCTTCTATATAACCTCAATTTTCATGAGGAAAGTATTTCTTTAGGAAAAGTTCATTAAACTCCCTCCATTTCATATTTTTTACTTCTTCATCATCCTTAATGTTTTTAATTAATGACCACCATTGATCCGCATCTCCTGAGAGATGATAAACTTCCATGAAAATATTTTCCCTTTCATTACTTCCCAAAGCAAGAAATATTTTCTCTATGGAACTTATCCATTCCTCAGCCACAAATGGATTTGTAGTCCCATTGAATGTGGAAGTTTGTTGTCTCATGAAGCAGTCTAACATTGATCTTCTACATTTTGGATCAGGATGCTTTATACGGGTAAGGTTATTATTTATAACCTGGGTCAGTTATCCTAGTATGGTTATAAGCTATTCAGTACCAACTGTGACACCATCTCCTCTATCATTATCTTTCATAGGAGGGAAATCCCGACAAGTATTACATGCATTGATACGATTTCCATTCCTTCTACTAGACACCATTTCTAAAAAATGGTATACACTAGATTAGGTTACGAATTATAATTCATAAATTCAAAATAGTAAAATACTTATCATAAATTGAATTTTTTATTCATATCTAATCCATAATCATAAATATGGTTCCTTTGAGTACATATTTACTCATAAATCCTTTATAATGGTTTTTAAAGAAAATATGAATTATCCTAAGCATATCCCCCATGAGTGTCAAACTAGCTGCATAGTAAGGCCCATTGTCATCTACTAGGTTGCCTCGAGTGAAGACCAGAACACCTTGTAAGATTTTTCACCCAAAGGTAAATTTGTTCTAGAACTACATCCACATGTAGTATCTAGGTAGGGGTGTACTACTTGGAATATCCCCATAATCCCTACTTTACAAAAATTCTAGGGGTTCTTCTATACTTATCCTCAAAGTCTATATTAGGGTTATAAACCCTAATCTATGTTTTCCAAATCTATTTCCAAGGTTTTTATTAAAATTCTTCTGATGCCAACTATAATGCCCCAACCCCAAAATCCCAGATCTAGTGCATTATTTTAATACATTGGCATGATTATAAGGAATAAATTCCCGAAAGACTGACTAGTTTAGTAGTCATAGAAAATAGATTACATACATGAACATTACATTACAATTTATAACATAAAATAAAACATAAATAATCTTTCGAGAACTCTATTATTCCTCTATCATAACCCTATATAATAATCATAATACACTTCTTGGCATACTAGGAAAATAAAACATAAAAAAGGGGTGATCTCAGATGCTCAGTAAGGGTAAATAATTCATTAGAAGATATAAACTTTTAAGGAAAGATTTATAATAAAAAACATCATTCTTTTAAACAATAAAATTGAACATAATATGGTAAAACTAAATAAAAAATTACTATATAAACATGCACATGGATATTCTACTAGTCGAATAATCACATGTAATAACTAATTTCATAACAAGGGAATGCATAATTCCAAACATAATAACTACTAACTCAAGGCCTTATGCCAAGACAATTCACAAATATTCAATCAAGGCCTTGTGCCAAGACACAAGTTTGTATCATGAGACCTACCAATGCATCGAGGGGCTATAGTACCCCCTTCATGTCACTTACTAAGTCCAATTCATTCCTTATTTGAAAATGTTGAAACGTAACATAAACATTCGTATTAAAACTAGCATACGAAATGCCAATACTTTAACCATAAACCATTAAAGGTATAAAAATATCACATCTATAGTCAAACAAATAATAACTCATTTAATACAATATGGAATATTGTATTACAATAAATCAACCTCAATAAATAATAATATCCAGTAATGGATGTTGACATAGTTAAAAATGATCAGTAAAACTCTTTCAGAGAAATATCCCTTTTTGTGAAATCATTTAAAAGTCACCCATTTATCAATGAATTAATTTAAAAGATATTTTTGAATCAAAGTGTCACATACCACTTTGAAACTTTTTAAAGGAGTTAACATTTTAAAACAATCATGTTCATATAAATAAACCCTTAAAATCATTTTGAAAACAAGGGCATTAATTAAAAAGATTTAGAAAAATAAATCATTAAAACATTTAAAATGATGGTATTTCTAAAAGGTCCCTTCCAAAAAAACCTTAAAATATTCATTTTGAAAACATTTTTATGAAAACATGGATATGGATGATAAATATGTCCCAGTAAATACTTACACATAAACAATCTCGAATAATAACGAGATTAAGGAATTAACCATTACCTTGTACTTTTCTTTAGTTGAGGGTAAGTTTAACATCTTGTATAATGACCATAGTATGTTATTAAATTATAAAATAACTATATTAACATTTATGATATCATATGTGATTCATTTATGACTTTATACTACCCATTTAATAATAATTTCCATGTTAAAGTAACATTTTGGGTAATAATTGCTTTCTTTATCGTATGTGTTTTAACTTTTTATTAATGATATTATCACTTAGATCGTGATTTAAATAATTCCAAAATATAAAACATTATTTATATATCATATATATTAATAATATAAATATTTATAATAGATAGATATATGAAATGGAAGCACCGTTCATGAAGATGGTAGTATGTATGTACGCATGAACGTTGTTTTGGTTTTCTTATCGTATTGTATGAAAGTAAGTAAACGAAATATATTTATCTAGATAAATATATATTATTCAAGTAAAAATATTATTTTATATACATAATAATTAATCAATATATATATTTATAAAAATTCTTGAAGGGTGATCGTTGAAGATGAATCTCATCGCGTCGTGGAGACGGTAAGCTGTACATATGCACGAGTGACAATATCATTCTATTGATGGTGAAATGGTGTTTAATTGGATGGTATATTATGTATACAGAATATTTACCATGTTATATTCATTATTTACATTAATTATATTTATTATTATACCCATCCAAATAATTTAGTGTTGAATAACAAACTACACCACGACGTAGATACAGTAAGTTGTACGTACGTACGCATGGTGACTGTCATTCATAGGATGGATAAAATAATGAATATGGTTGTATCATATTTATAATAAAATATCAGAATGTATAAGGTACTGAAGTAATTATTTTATTATGGTAACAAAAAATAAAGATGAAGTAGAATAATAAAAGAACTTGGAAAGAATTGATAAAAAATTTACCTCTCCTTTGGGTGTTTCATTTTGATTTGAACAGAAGGGATCCATAGGTTGGATTTATGATCAAGGTAAGGCCTCTATTTTTAAGTCAGGAAAGTTGAGAGGATATTTGAGCAGATTTTTGCTGAGACAAAGGGCTTTGTAGGTGTGAATTAAAGAGAAAGAGTGGTTTCCTTTTGTAAGAGAGGTGAGGGAACTTTAGGAAAAGATTTAAATATTAATTTATTATAAAATTAATTTTCGGTTTATAATAGATAAAAATGGATTTATTTAGATTATAAGGTGGGTATGGGTAGAAATACTCTCAACCAATAGGTTTTAGACATGTTTAGGTCACCATATTAACCTTATCTTTTAGACTTAACCCTTAGTTAAATAGTTTAACTTTTACGATGTCTTCTTGTATTATTATAATACATGGTTAATATAGTAAATATAAATTGCCAAGAAAACCAAAAGTGATTAATTAATGACATATATAAAATTTTCTAAGTCATTTGGTCAAATATTATATTTTTAGGACTATTATATAATTTAATAAATTAGTATTTGTTTTAAAAACTCATTTATGTCAATTTTGGCACTATTTAGTATTTGTTTTTTGTTAAAGTCGTAACAACTTGATAACTTCTAAATAAATACATTTAATCAACCCTAAAATTTAATATTCTCCTATAAAATTATTTTATATCATAAAATGTTTAAATTTACATTAATTTTAATATTTATAATATCAATTATTTTAATCATTCATTAATAAGGTAATTACTGCATCGTTATTGTGTTATAAATAAATTTAATAATTTAATGTATAAAAATTATAAATAAAATACTATGATGTAGGAAATATTTCTATATTTATAATTAATATTTATAATCAATTTTACCTTATGTATAATCCTATATTACAAATAGTTTACTTATTAAAATTTGAATTAAACACTTTTAACTCTTCTTTAAATAAAATATAATAAATGTCTTACTCTAATCCAAGTGGATCAAAAAGAATCATATTTTTTCCTATGGTTGATTATGGTCTAAATACACTTATATAATAGAATTAGAACATGTGTTGGGGTAATTTTATATTATTATAATATTATTTTTACCTTTAATTACCCTATTTACTTTTAACTATGGTAAATAAAATTTAAAAGTTACTATTCTCTAAAAATATTTCTATCCTATTGAACTACATTTTACTAACTGATGACAACCGTGTCTATATGATTTTTGAAATTCAATTCACAGAAGTGGTAAAATTATGTTTTATGCAGATTTGTAAATGTGCCTAGAAGGTCGGTAAAAGACATTCAAAAGTTCAAAAAAAATTATATATCAAATATCATTATAAAATAACTCTAATTAATTAAATTGGAATAATATAGGTATTATGTATTTATTTTGACATTAAAATAATTATTGAAATAAAAATTCAGTTTTTAAACAATAACGCAGTGTTTTCACTATTCATAAAATATTGAAAGTTTTCAGAAAAATAAAAAAAAATCACCCTAATCTAATATTGATGTTCCAAATCCAAAAATGAAGTCAATTTTGAAAAATAAAATTTATAAAATTTAAAAAAGTGGGTATTACTATTCATAACTGCTTTTTAAACAGCTGGTTTGATTGGTCGTAGTGTACTAGAACATGAAGCTGCGTACAGTGCAAGCTGTTATATTATTCAAAGAGAAGCATATCGTGGAATCTTGGGGTGTTACAAACACACTCTAACTCAAACCCAATTACCACCACTAATTGAAAAATCCCCATAGGGAATATATGAAGCGAATAAATGCATCAATTACATAAACATATAAATGATATTTCAGGATGTACAATACCACATTTCAGGATCAAATCTGGGTAGGGACATATTTTCAGGGGTACTGTAGAAGCAATGTAGTAGGGCACTATAGTAGTACTGTAGTAGCGACGGAACTATTGAAATGGTGACACTGTAGCGGTGGAGGCATTATAGAAGGGACTGTAGCAGCACTGGTATTGTAGCAGGTATTGTAGCAGCCCAGGTACTATAGAATTACTATTCACTGAAGGGTCCTTTGGGCCATAAAATGGGCTTTTAGGCCTAGTATTCAGGCCACTTGGCCTGGGCCTTCGGGCTATGTAATGGGTCTCCATCTACCTAGTCAAAAAGATGTCTTTTCTTTAATAATAAAATGAGGCTTTGGCCCCAACCTTTAAAAAAATGCCACATTTCAAATTGAACAAAATGTAATTCATTGCATTTCATAATTATTAAAGTTTTTATTTTGATGTAATTCTATATTTCCATCAAAACAAATAGAGGATGTCACAAGAATGAACATCCAAACAAAATAGAGGGGTTCACGTAAATGAACAACCAAACAAAAATAGAAAATGATAGAAAAAATGGGTAGAAGAAGGTACCATGATTAATGGGTATATGTTTTTTGATGATCCAAGAGGTTAGAATCCACAATAGATGTGATCAAAGGGATCAAGGGTGGAAAGGCTCAGGACTAGCGGTGAGGGGCGGTAAGGCTCGGTACTGGTGGCGAGGCACGGTGAGCATAAGGATTCAGGGGGTTGGGGTCACGGGGGTCGGGGGAGTGGAGGGTTAGGAGGAAAAGTGTCGAGTTTTGAAAGAAAAAATATTTAGTAGCGGTTTTTAATAAACCACTGATAAATTATTTAAAAAAAATTAGCATTGATTTATTAAACTATCGCTAAACACTACTTTTGGTGTAGTGACAAATGAAAAATGCAAGGTATGTGAGGTTATTTCTATATTGTTTTCCCTAAATATAAAAAGCATGATTTGATTAAGGTTTAGGAACCTTAATACATGATTCACATCTCATATTCTTGGAATTAATAAAATAATGAACCCTAAGTGATGGGTTAAGAATAAAGTTGGATGATTGAAGTGTATATTTTTTGGAATTAAATGATTATGTATATGTATTTTCAGTATATGTTTTCATTAATGATTAAAAATGATGTTCTGAATGGTGATGAAGACTTATAAAATTTATTTAAGGGAAAGTTAATATTTTTATTATCATAAGGTAACCCTTAGTGTGTTCAAGATATGGATAAAATTGTGTTTATATTGGATAAAGATATGTTGGATATGATTAATTGGATGATACCGATTAAGGATTTTTTGATATGTGGGATATGAAATCATGGATTATGTATACAAATTTTGGGGACTTAAGGAATATATACAATATGTTTTGGAATAAGGAATCGTGAAATTTTTCAATAATGAAGTATGGTAATTTAGTTTATTACCATGACTTAAGAGAATACATAATAAAGGTATTCACATGTTTGGAATGTGACAAAAAAGATATATCTTATGATATATGGGGGACAAATGTTAATACAAATTAGTAAAACCTTTTCTAAAGTTATGTATTTTTATCTTTTAGAAGGATTATAAGGTTATCAATTTATAGAATGTTTAATTTATAATCTAGATGAATTTTGTTATAATAAAGTATTATCTCACCATAGGTGGACTTACGCATATTTGATAACATTTTCTAACCTTTTGTTGTGATAAAGACAAATGGAATGACCTATCATTCTATTTATGGATCGCATGATCTGTTAATGCTTACGGAATGAATAATTCAACTTCATTTATTTGAATAAGAAATGAAGTGGAAATTTTTCAAGGCATGGCCAATGGTGAGATTGTTCTGAAATCAAGTAAGTATATCTTCTCATGCCAATTCTTCAACATTAGGAAAAGGGAACATGATGTAAAAGGGTATCTTATTGTCATCATTTTTTATAATATCAATGACCTATTTAACGCTTCTTAATTTTATGATTTTTTGATTGTTAAATTTCATTGGATCATCAAATTTCTTATTGTCAATGATATTTATCAATCTCTCTGATTATTTATATTTTTCCTCCATTCTAAAATATTCACCTATGTTCTCATATATAGTGATCTGGTTATGATTTATTTTGGGTAATTTTTTTTTTCTAACAATTCCTTTTTAAAAGGAATTTTTAGTCTTTTTTATGATATGAGTTTCTATGAAATAAACTTTTAAGTATTAAACCTATGATAACCCAAACAAATGTTGAGGGAAAAATTCATTTTAATGGAAGTAGAATGTAACACCCTAAGATTTTTATGATATAGTTTTTTTTAAATTTATTTAATGTCTTCAGTTGAATGCTACACCAAGATAAGATTATGATACACGCAACACCATCTTATATTTTGGTATACACAACAATATGTTTGTCTTGTGTTACACTTAATCTCATGTTCTTTTGATAGAATTTATTTTAGGTAAGACTAAGTTTAAGAGAACAACTAAATATTACTAAGTTACCTTATTAACTAACCATTATAATAGCAGGTATGAATATTATTAACTAAATTATGAATATATTCTTTACACATGTATATATAATTAATTATTTGGTGAGAAATTAATTATAAATGAAAATTTAACCATTTTTAAAAATAAAAGGAAATATTTTTCTATTTAAATGCAAATAAGTGAGTTTATAAAATAATAAAACCACTATTGATGGATTTTATTAATAAAATATATATTTAATATATTCAATATAATATTTAAATTTTATCTTATATGTTTTCTATAGATGATATAAGAACAAAATCAATTTTTCGAATAAAAGAAGTATTTTAAAAAAAATTAGTTTTTCCACCTTTTGATAGCACACCCAGTTTAAATATAGTTTTTGAAACTTTTTTATATTCTATTTAAAAAAATAAACTTCTTATTTGTAATAGGTACATCAAAATTTATTTTGGACAAATTTTTGGTATTTTTCAGATAATTTTAAAAATTAAATGAATAGTGAAAAATAATGCATTTTAATTCAAAACTGATTTTTCTTATAATTTATTTATACTGTTATATTATCTGTTAAGTTGGTTTTAAAAAAATAATTAGACTAATTTTTTATCATTTAATACAATTTTGGTCATTTTAATTATTTTAACATTGAAATTCTATATAAACACATGTCAATCTTTTGATGGTTTTTACTTTTTTAAAACATGTTTTCTCATTTTGTCAACATGATTAATTTTAAATTAATTATTGAAACATTTATTTTTCAAATTTTGAAAAATGGATTCCATATTTTGAATATTTGGGTCCAAATTATCTTAATATGTTACTTTTTTTTATATTATTAATAGTAAATATGCTAAATTTTATTTAACATGGTAAAAGGTAAATCAGGTAATTTAGGTTACAAAAAAATATGATAAGGACAACAAAATTGCCCTAACACCTGAAAAAATCCTATTGGATGAGTAAAAATCGACTCTTAACACTTAACTATCATAATTTATTGATTTAATGGAATTTTTTTAATTAAAATGATATAAATATTATTAAAATAAAAGAAAGTGACATGAAAGTGGCAAAATGTCACCCTCTTATTTCTTATAAGTATAATAATTTTAATATAAGGAAAAACATGATAATAATTTTATAATAAATAGTATATAGAAGTATGATTAAATTATATACATCATAGAAAATTATTTATAATTTTTATAGAATAAATAATTACCATAAATACTGACACAATAGTGATACAATACTTATTTTATTAATAGAAATATAAAATAAATGATATTAAAAATATTGACATAAATATAATATAACTTAAATATTATACTAAAAAACTTTTATTGGTGACTATGGCATATTATAAGTCTATTAAATGGTTTTTTCTAAGTTATATCTCTGTTTTGATTTTATTTAAATTCAATGAAATGAATAGTGTCATAATTGGAACTATTGATGTTTATAAAAATAATATTTTATTAAATGATTTAAAAATCCCAAATATATTTAAAAACTAAAAAAAGTGAATATTTCAAGGTCATAAAGTTAATAATGTGTTTATTTATGGGAAATTTATCCCATATAAGTTAAATTTATAGTATCTTAATATTTAAAATGTTTTTACCATAATTAAAATTAGAAGAGAATAATTAAAAGTAAAACAAAATTATAGGGTTTAAATTTATAAAAAAAACTTGTCTAAGAATTATTTTTCAATTATATTAAAACATTGTATCATATCATATTCTAAACTAATACATTTTGGATGTTTTTTATGGGTTTTTATTTTATTATAAATTAATATTTTTGGAACTTCCAAAGGTTCCCTCAACTCTAATTATAAAAGGGCACATTCTCCCTCATTTATTCAAAACTCATTAAGCCTTAACATTCATCCATACCCTTACCATTTACCTTATAAACATTACTAGTTACATTATAGAGGTTTTGGTCCTCTCAAAAGACCAACTCCATTGCCTTTAATAAGAGATCTAGAGGGAGATCATTGAAGAAGAGGTTGTAACACCCCGAGCTTCCACGATACGCTTCTCATTCAATAATGCAATAGCTTGCATTGTACGCAACGTCGAGTTCTAACACACCGCGACTAATCAAAGTAGCTGTTATGAATAGTAATACCCACTTTTTAAAATTATAGAAATTTTATATTTCAAAATGGACTTAATTTTTGTATTCGTAATATCGAAATTATCCTAAGTTGAATTTTTTGTAATTTTCTGAGAACTTCCAATTTTTTATGAATAGTGAAAAATACTTAAAAAAACTTTTTTAATCAAAATAATTTATAGTGATAAATTATACTATTTAGTGGTTTTAAAGTATAATTATAATATATTTTTACCATTTTATCCAATGGTGGTCTTTAGAATTAATTTAACATTGAAATTGGACATAAACAATTGTCAATCTTTTGATATATATTGTTTCTTAAAAACACGCTATTTATTGTGACAGCGGGAAATAATTATAAAATTAATTAATGCAACTTATATGTTTATAATTTTGTAAAATAGACATCATTTTTGAATTCGGAATATCAATTATAGCTTAGGGTGAAATTTTGGCATTATTCTGAAAAACTTCAATTTTTGATGAATAGTGAAACCACTAAGTGGTAGTTAAAAAACTGATTTTTCGTTTAAATGAAACATTACCACTTATGTGATTTGAATTTCAAAAATCCGACATACATGGTTGTAATTAGGAAGTAAAATTTAGTTCAATGGGATTAAAATAATTTTTGGTGAATAGTAACTTTTAAGTTTAATTAATCGTTATTAAAGGTACTTAGTGATATTTAAGGTGAAAATGATATTATAAAAATATGAAAATACCTTGACACTTGTCCTACCACTATTTAATGTGTAATGGCCGACCAAGAAAATCCATGGGTCAACTTGGGGACCCCATGGAGCCACTTTTCTAGGAAAATGACATAAATAACTTTTATTTAAAGTTAAAATAAAAATGTCAAAAACATAAGTTGTTTTACTAAAACAATTTTTAAATGGGGTTATACAAGTCATATTTTTGACTATAAATATTCATTAGAAAGATAAAATTATTTCATACATCATGATAATTTTTTTATAATTTTTATACATTAAATAAATTAAATTATTTATGACACCATGATGATGCAGCGATTACCTCATTAATTAACGATTTTAATAAAATGGAAGGATAATGTAAACTCTAAGCATTACACTTGTCCAAATCCTATTGGATGAGTAGATTTAGAACCCTTATCACCTTATCCTCGAATTATATAAGTTTTGGACCTTTAGAATCCGAAAATCATTGTATAATAAAGTAACATTTTATTAATTTCCAAGAGTGCCCCTCCTCTCCACTTATAAAAGGCCCCCACCACTACCACCTTACTCACACTTTCAAAGCCTTTTGGCTCGGCCAACCTCTGCCCAAGTACTCTCCAAACTTCCCTCCCTTACTCCTAGAAGCATCACCTTAGTCATAAGTCTTCCCAAGGAAGCCTTTGTCTCAAATCAAAAAGAGTTACCCGATTTTAAGGTAATGTCTTCTCTAATATTGTTTTGTTTTATTTTGCTTCTCCAACACCTTAAACTATTTTTATTCCTTTATGTTGTAAAAACACCAGTATATACAATATACTAGGATGTTGTTATGATAAGGATTTGGTTTACACTTACACACACCTTCATCTAATGGTTAAAGAACATATTGTTTCTGTGGGTGGTGAAATACTGCCTCACGAAATGATGATTGTTCAATATTCTTTTAACACCTCTAATGATGGCCATTTTGATGACACTATTTTCATATATGATATATATATTATGTTTATGTTTTCCTTATGCTTCTGTATTTATCATTTATGGCATACTTTATTATTTCCATTATGGGTAAACGCGATAATTTCATTTTAGGAAGTGCGGACTACCGCCCCCTCAAAGTGATTTGAATCGTTAATGCCATATGTGGGATGTATAAAGGATGGATTAAATGATATTGTATATGAAATTATACTGGAATTATAATACACCTTTATACTATTATGATTTTACTCCATTAAATATGAAATATAAATGAAAGTAGCGTTCATGCGTACGTACGGCTTACCGTCTCCATGAATGGTGCATTTCATTTCATACCTCTAAATGTTATGTAATATTATAAATGAATGTATATACTGGATATATATGATTTATATGATATATAAATCATGAATATAATTATGGATATAATATATATTTCACCACATAAACAACTTGTAATTATAAGAAGTTTATTGTTGACTCAAGTACCAAAGATCGACAAAACGACCGTTATTAACTTAAATGACTACATAATTTTCGTAAAATTATAATAAGTGATATAAAAGGAATAATGAACTTGAAAAGGTCCTTAAGAAGGTAGAGATTAACTCTAGTTTATTATTCAGGAGATCAAAGAACAGTCGAGTGAATTCGGACATGAGGTAAGGGAATTTCTTAACCCAATTTCCATTCTTTGGGTTAATCTCCTACTTTCAAATTATATCATGATATTATTATGTCATATCTTGTATTTGTACTTTCATTATGTTTACTTATAGTGAATACACATAATAGATCTATTTTATTTAAAAAATGATCTTTGTAAGGTACTTTGTCTCAATCTCCATTCATTGAGGCGTATTTTGTTTTATACACAAATTTCTTTTATACGATGTATAAACCCCTTTGACTTTTACGTTTATTCAAAAGGAATATTTTTATACGAAGTGTTTTACTAAAAGAAAAAAAAGGAATGTTTTTCTTGTCGTACCTATGCGGCGACAACGACTTCACTGCCACCGTAACCATTATTTGAGTTTCGGCTTTCTCTACAAGCCATACCTTTTTTTTAAAAGAAAAATAAATACCATGTTTTACTTTTCATTCATTTTGGTATTGAAAATGGTTTTGATAAAGTTTTTATTATATCAATGTGTTGTATTGATATCTTGTGATTGAAATGTGGAAATGTTATGTTTCCATTATGCATGTTTTATGTGATACGATTATGTTATATGATATGTTTAAACCTATTCATATTAGGAATGCATTGGACTTAATAAGTGACGGGTGGAGCCCGCTATAGCTCCTCGATCCATCGGCAGGTCTCATGAGACAAACTAGTGTCTTGGAACGAGGCCTTGACAAAATCTTATTTGTGGTCTTGGCATGAGGCCTTGGCTACGTGGTTATGATAGTCTGTCATTATGCATTCCATCATTATGAAAGTGGTTATTGATATTGCATGTGATTATTCGAGAAGTAGAATATCCATGTGAATAAGTAAATGGCATTATCTCATTTTACTTTTTCCATATTATGTTGAAGATCAAGTTTAAAAGTCTTTTTTTAGTTATACATTGCCTTAAATGTTTATGTTTATTTATGAAAGCTTCCGCTATATTGTTATCCTTACTGAGCATCTGAGCTCACCCCTTCCAATGTTTTAATTTTTCCAGGATGTGAAGAAATATTTTATGACTGACCTACAGGGATAGTTTGAAGGGGGATAAAAGTGTGGAATATTGAGACTATGTTATTGTGATTTTTCACTTTATGATTTAATGTAACATTTATGAATGTATCTAGTGTTCCAAGGCTACTAAACTAATCGGTCTTTTGAGACTTGATCTTTTGTGATCATGCCAATGTTACGAAGTAATGCACCGACTCTGGGTAGCTGGGGTCGAGGCGTTACAGAGGTAATCTCCTTTACCAGCTCTCTCAAGATCATTTCTTATTCTACTTCCTATACCTTTTTTGTTTATATTATAAAGTAATAAATCTAGTATCACCTATATACATAGATTTTATTATGGTTATGTAACAACAAAATACCACTTTATACCCATCCTATGAAAAACAAAATAAACACACGTGTGTGCGTACGGATTACCATCTCCACACTGTGGTGTAATCTGTTTTTCACCACCACATTACTTATATGGGTATAATGATGGAAATAATAGCTATATATGACTATTATAACATGATATTGATTATTTAATAAAATATATACCATTAACTTCTATACCATTCCACAATCATGGGAATGATATCGTCGCTCGTGTACGGTCTACCATCTCCATGATGCAATGTGATCCATTATACATTATCTTCATCAAATAATTATTATATAAATGAATATAATAAATAAATATTATTTATATTATAATAATATCATTCTTTAAATGATATAAATATAATCTAATAAGAGGAACAAGAACTTATCTGATGAAACATGCGTAAGAAAATAAACAGTTAATACCAAATGGATGAGAAATAATTTTATTAACAAACGGGTAATAATATGATCAAAAATGATATTATAAAAAATAAATATGATTCTATAATAATTTAATAACATTATTTAAAACCATATATAGGATTTTTTCACACATATTAAGGAACTCAGACCTAAGGTAGGGTCCTGCTTTTATTTCTATGGGACATATGCCTTATACACAACCTATTTATTTTGGGTGGTGTTATCCCTGAATGTTTTTATGATTATTATTATGAATGTTCTGATATTTAAACATGGATATAATTTTCTTTATTTTATGAGTCATACAAATTTACTGATTATAAATTGATAAGGGATAACTTCACATTCTCATTATTATATGAGATTGTTTATATTAAGTATTTACTAGGGTTTATTTATCATTAATGTCCATGTTTTCTAAAATTTCATTCATAAAATGTCTTAATAATATCCTAAGGATGTTTAAATTTATTTTTAATTATTTTTACTATTTACTACACGGTTTTAAAAGAATATTTCTTTCATTTTCCAAATGAGATACTTTTTGATATTTCTATGAAAAGTACAAGAAGAATGCTTTTTAACTTATATGATAAGAAAGGATGTTTATTCTTTCATAATACCTAGTTTACATGAAGCTTACTTTAAAATTTTTCAAGGTTATTTTCAAATAAATTCTTTTCCTATAAAATTTCACACTATTTTTAGAAAAGAGAACATTTTTTAAGAAGAAAGGATATTTTTCTCAAGAATCAATTTCAAGTGTTTTATGAAAATTTGTTCCATCTATGATGAAATTATTTAATAATTATATGTTTTAATTATATTATCCCTATTATTTATATTGTTTGATTATGTTTATTATATTTATGAAATCCATTTGTTTTTCTTGTATTATGTTATGATGGAGTGATGTTTAAGAAACCCATTGTGTTCCTTAGGTTGTGATTTGTTGAATGATTTATGTTTTTTTGGAACATGTAGGAATGATTTCATTATGATATGGGTGGGACCTATATCTCCCTCCAGTCCATTGGGTAAAGATTGATAACTCATGATGTATGTATGTTATGCGTGAACCGGATTTCATGTTCACAATTCAATGTCTGGACCTGGTTTTCATGTCCATAATATTATGATTGGACCTGGTTTTCATGTCCATAATATTATGATTGGACCTGGTTTACATGTCCATATGTTTATACAAGGGCCTAATTTCATGTCCTTAATTGAATGAGTGAACCTGTTACTATTTATACATGTTTAAAAGGTTATAAATTTATATTTAGGCCCCAAATTCATGTCTTATGTTAATATTATGATCTCATGGATTATGATCACATTCTCATACCCTTTATTCTCTTGTTTATGTGTTCATATCTCCCTTGTTTACCCTTACTGAGCATTTTAGCTCACCCATTTTTAAGTAAGATGTGTCAAAAAGGGGTTCTAGTTATGAAGGATAAAGGATGATATGATATAGATGTTTTATGAACCATTTGTTTATGTTTCTTAGTTTCCAAAGACACTAAAATAATACGGTCATTGGGAATCTTTTTGTTTAATGTATTAAGTATTCCTCAGAATTAATGTAATGTTCATAAAATTCAAACTTGGGTCATTACAATTGTGATTGAAAATCCAACATATGGTCAATGTCCAATTAGGTAATCATCTCATCTATGGAGTTGACAATTAATTGATTTTTGGGATGATACGTGAACCCTTAAATTATATCCCAAGTTTATTGGGATTTTCAATAGAAGTTTCACTCACATGATTCACACAAGTCTGACCTCATGGTCATGTGCAGGTTGATCAAGTTCCTTAGAAATTAAAACTAAATTAATTAATCACAATTTTTGAATTATAGTATGCTTAGGGATTCAAATTATATAAATTATGGGAGTAGGTATTAGATCAACTATGAATGAAATCACTCTTCCATCAGCAGAGTTTTTATTATGGAGATGCTTTGTATAAGAAATGGATTAAAAGGGAAACACCCAATATCGTATCCACTATTATATTACATCACTAAGAAGAAAAATACTAAGATTATAATAAAATAACATTTAAGATTTATTAAATAAAAATCCATGTTATAGGCATGGAAACAAAGAAACACAAAGTGGTGGTGGGAGAGAAGAACCTTCTTGGAAGAGATCTTTACATAAAAACTTACTTCTTCCATGAGTTGTGAGATGTTTCTAGAATATACCCTTTTATAAATACCTTTTAAAATCCTAAAATAACTCTCCCAAAGAGTAAAAATATCATTTAAATGGAGTTTGGGATTTCTAGGGTTTCAAATTACAGAAAGAGTACATGCGTCATTCGGTCTAAACAAATTAATTCATATTGATCCATGTTTTATACCATATTCCCTTGAAAAAGTGTCACTCTAATAGATTTAAATTTAAAAAATGAGTTATTTAACACCTCAAAAAAGTTCAACTGAATCTGTGAAGAAATGAAGAAGTTATGGCTACATTAGTGGGTCGAGGTCCATTCTTCTGAATTCTTTCCAACCCTTTATTAATGCCCATTTTTAGTCCTCCTAATGAGAGATCTAGTTATCATGGTCTCGATAAAAAATATAGAAAATTTTTATTTGAAAATTATTGTAAAATTTCAAGTTACAATTCATCACACATAATAAGTTATGGAAAAATACTATGGTGATATTAAAATGGTAAAAATAGAATTTTCATGCAATTTCCAAATTCAAGCCCAAAACACATTTTTCCATTAAATCGTCAAATAAAGATTAATGTGGGGAAATTATATCAATTAATATCAACAAAATATTCTATAAAAGTAGGTAGTATCATAATATTAGCATCATAAGGAAGTAATTTTTTTTAATAACACCAACATCATGTCAAACAATGTGTCTGAACACTAATTCAAAGTCTTCAAGTGCAATAACTATGTAATAAATAAAAATTTACAATAATCATTAAACCTATAATATTATTCAGTTTGTGCATAATTAAGTATTTCATAAAGCCAAAACAAATAATGATCTGTACCAGAGTGTGGATTTATCTCACTAGTCTCAAAATTTTGGATGTTAATGCCTTTAGGAGACAATACACATACCATTTCATTAAGCATTTCATGCATTAGATTAGCCATCCTCCCATAGACATCCATATGAACTATTTTTTTATGATGCAAATGAATCTATTCTTCCCCATGATGAGTCCAACTTTTATAATTTTTATAAAATCATTCAAGAATATGTTCTCTCTCACAGTATCGCATATGAATTGATATTTTTTTGTATATTTTATATATGGAAAATTGATATTATCACTTTGAAATCCTATAATGAAATAAATAAAGTACTTAATGCCATCAAAATATTCTCTATATGTTCTATTTGGAAGATCATTCCAATGCTTATCCATGTTCCTATATGTACAAAAAATATTAACATTTACACAAGAATTTATATTGCATGCATTTTTATAATTTCATATCACAAAATATATTTAAAATAAAGACTAATATTGCAGGTAGACTTCAATTCATACTCATCCAAAACAAAAAATATGACATGATCATTGCATTATATTTAATTAATTATACATTTTATTTTTTAAAGACTTATTTTGTATATGAATAAATATTTTATAGAGAGGCACTTATAAAACATGTCTGGATAAATGAAATATTTTAAAGAGAGAAAATATTAATCAAATTAATATATAAAATAAAACTCAAATAAGATATATTTTCTTACAAAATGATAATTTTTTTAATACAATTTTTTATAGATAAGCAAATCAGAGTATCTAATTAATGGGAAAGTAAATATAAAATACAACATTAAATCTAGATTATAATATATGAATAAATGAATTTATAAGAAACACATTTTCAAGAAGCACAATTTCAAGAAATTTGAAAACACTTATACAAAAGAATTTATAAAAACAGAAATATGATATAATTGGTTTTTAATAAGTACTACAAAATAGAGCCTAAATATTGATTTATTTATAAAAAATCATATAATTTTCATATAAATTTCAGAATAAACCCACATAAATTACAAAAAAAAATTAAGAAATTTTCAAAAACTTATACTAAGTCGTTTATCATAACTGTTAAGAACTATCAGCATTTTTTATTCATGTTAAAAAATTATCATTTCTTTATTAAACACATAATAGTAAGTCCTCAATCTCAATATCAACACCTATAATACAACATGAATCAAACTTGTATTTCTAAAAGTATGCAACCAGAAAATGCCAACACAATGAATGCATTATTTTATTAGTGCACACCACTAACCTTCATATATTTTTTCTAAGGATACTTTAACTATATATTAGTATTTTAGGGTGGATTCCATATATAAAATCTCAAATATACTTAAAAAATTATTTTCCAATAAGGTAAAACATTTTATTCATGACGAATAGTAATAAAAATGTAAGAAAACATTGGTATGTAGTGTAACCATTATAAACTATATCATTAGAATATTAGTATCTATTGAAGGGACCCTTTTGTATTCAGAATTTTTTAGGTTAACAATGACACAATATAAATTATTAATATAATTAAATTAGTAATGAAATATGAAGAAGACTAGAAAAAATCGACATCCCTCTCTTTTTTTCCAACTAGATCTTATCACAAAGATCATTTACATGATATAGAATTGTATTTTTTTTATTACTACATAGTCAAATAAAGAAGAAATATTCATTATAAATTATAGTACAACATTATTGTATCATCAAACTTAGTCCTTTAAGATTTCTTGTTCATTATCTTATTCACAAGATAGGAAGGACCAACATTTTTCCATTTTATCAATGTTTTTTCTTTTCATAAAAGGTTAAAATTTACCAATGGTTTTGATCCAATAACTAAATTAAATATCAACCTTTCTAATTGAATATTTTTTACTATTTGTTCCACTTTTAAGGCAATGATTATTCACATTCATTCATTTAATAAAACAGTCCACATAATGGTATGTTGTCATGATCTAAACCAAACTATGGCTCAAGCCACAACTACCCCAAGCCCGCCTCCATATGTTAGGGGTGGTGAAAAGTGCAGAAGGAATAACTAACATGGGGGTTCCTTTTTCTAAGTTACTTTATGCACACACAACCACACATCCATATTTATGTATAAGTGTAGAGGAATAATACTAAAAGATACAAAACATTAGGGAAACAACCATGCATGGAAAACATATAGATAGTATAATAATGTGGTAGTGAAAACTAAAAAGTAAAGGGAAAAAATATTCCCAACAAAAAATATGTCTGAACCGAAAAAAACTAGAAAAGTAAACTACTGAGAGATTCCAACTCTTGAATCCCCACTTGCGACCATCATACAAGACCCAAAGTACCAAGTATCCTGAATCTCCTCTAAAGTCACCACTGACTTGTTCATCATCTGTATAAGATATGACACATGAGAGAAAATCCCATGTAGGGGTGAGTATATACATACCTAGTAGGATGCTTCGAAAGATTAAGGAGGAGAAGTAAGAGATAAAATAGGAATAAAAATATATTACATAGGAAATATAAAAGAGAAAATCTTAGACCAATACCAAGATTGAAGGTAACCTCATAAAAACACAATGGGATCAACATAGTGAGTGGATGAACTTCACGTTGAGTCTTTACCTCATATAGAAGGAGATTAGACTCGTTTAACCATGAACATCTAGACATGAAAAGAAAGTGGCATACCCCATGCATCTTTACCTCTCATGGAATGAGGGTAATCAAATCCAAGGGTGTGGATATAGAATAATATATATATATACTCAGTTAAAGAAACTAAAATGAGAGAGTAAAGGTATATCTATCTCATAGATCATCCCAAGAATTCATGTCTCCAAATGTTCAAAAATTCCATCAACAATTCCCATCATCTCACATGTCTTCCTAAAAGTAACCATCCAAGTCAAATCACACCTCGTCACTATGAAACATGGTCAAGGGGTTATAATCTCTTAGTAGAGGACTCATTCTCGGGTATAATAAGAGGGATCCACTCTGACAGTTGATGGAGGAACCACATCCAAGATCTACTAGAGGTTTACATTATAAAATTCATCGAGGACCCAATATTCATCTCTACTATAGGGTACCACTCGGTAATCATCAAGCACCCGACTTCCCAACACTACTAGAGGATATGACTCGATAGTCATCGATCACTCCATTTCCCAGCTCTACTAGATGGTACTAGTTAGTAGTCGTTGAGGAATCCATTGTCCAACTCTACTAGAGGGTATCACTTGGTAATAATAGAGGAATATACTAGTCTGATCTACTAGAGGATACCACTCATTAGTCGTCGAGGACTCCACTGCCCAGCTCTATTGGAGGGTACCACTCAGTAGTCGTCGAGGACTCCACTACCCAGCTCTACTATAGGGTACTACTCAGTAGTCATTAAGGACTCTACTTCCCATATCTACTAGAGGGTACCAATTGGTAGTTGTCAATGACCCCATTTCCCTTATTTACTAGAGGGTACTACTCTGTAGTTGTTGAGGACTCCACTATCCAACTCTATTGGAGGGTACCACTCGGTAGTCTCTAGTGATCCTATGTGATCACTACCATCATAGAGCATATATTATCCAAGTTTCATGCCCAAAACATTTTACATAATATATGGAAATCCATAACAGAGGTAACCATCATGTTCTGTGTGGGAAAATACTTTGTATATTCTACTCATCGGCCAACATCTGAGTCCAAACGAAGGAGATACGGATACGTAAAGTTTCCTAAAAAAGAACCAAGCATAACATGATGTGTAAGGGGAACGAAATGGAATGTGGTTCTACTCCACCTCTTGGTTGTGTACTTGGGGGTACATGTATTCTAACTTTTATAGTAGTACACATCATGTAGGTGGAATACCCAGTGCATCCAACATAACTAGGACTGGGTCATGTCCTTCTGATTGTGTTTGTGTACTCCAGTACACATCTGTAAGCTTGGAATGTACTCCCATATAGAGTCCCTCCTATGTGGTCCATCACATGGATCATCCACCTGGGGAATAGGTACAAGGTGTGTGATGAGTGAGACACTTCATTTCATCCTTATGATTTCCCAAAACCCTATCCACCGCACTTAAGGGGAAACACGTTGTGTGTTCATCCTTGTATATAGTTTGCAGTTGATTTTTTAACAATTTATCATATCTAATTTCAACTTCTTAATTCCAGCCAATTTTCTTTGATATCATTCACATCTCTACCCAAAAATAGTGGATCTAGACCGAATCTATCATTTTTATTCATCGTTCTTCATACATCAATTCTGTTTGTTCGTTAGGGGTTTAATTGTTCATCCTATATGTTTCCAATCCTTATACCTTTTATTTCATGGTCTTAAATCATCAAAATGGTCATACATGACTTGCAATGATTCCAGATCTAGACTGAGTTCATCGATCCAAGCCTCGATCGACATGTCTTCAAGGTTCTGGGGGTCCGATCAGGCTAGGTACCACCCAACAATGTTGAACCAGGACCACGGAATTTTGTCGATGATGGATGGAAAGAAATTTGGGATAAAGTCCCCATAATAAAGGTTTAACCATCATTGTCCAAGATTTATTTTCCGATGATCTAGAAATTTGATACCATAGTTATAAACTAATGAAATAACTCAATTAAACTCCTACGTAGGCACATTCTTAGGCCATAATTGGCATAGATTGATATAAGGGATCAATATTCTACATCAATTTGATCAATAAGAGATTAAACCAAAAATTTAAAAGTCCTATCTAGAGCCTATATCATTTTTCTTTTAAGAAAGTGATCTTTAATGATGAAAGTAATCTGCTCTGCTCACTACATATCAATCTGATATGGTCTAGAGTTTCAATGTCATCTGAGGTGATTCTCCAAAAAAGAAGGAAGGAGAAGCTCTTAGCATATCCTAGGATAATGAGGCTAACCATGGTTGAATCATCATGGAAGTATATTTATAATAATTTTTTTATGTTAAAATGAATTAAATAATTAATTTAATAATTAATTAATCCATTGAACATGTCTCTAACAAGAGAGTAGTCTGAACACCCTGTTTTGTCCCATTTTATGTTGTGCCTAGGGTAAAAAACACATTCTAGACTCAACTGTGGTCTCAGATTTCTGATCTGAGTTTCTATTTAAGAGTTATACCATTTTCATTAAGACTAATTCTTGGGTAATATAAAATATATTTATTATTTTTATAAAATTATTTCTAGGGACATCGGGCCACAGAATCGCACACCGTCTCAACACCTAGATCTGAAAATATATATAGAAATATTTTCAAAGTATTAAGAGGGAAAAACTAGGTCTCTAAATCATTACCTTCTTCAATTTTTTCATCCATGAAACGAAAAACTAATCCAATGACTCTATATAATAAGCATGCATCTATCTATCCCACTCCTAGGAATTATCCTACATGTTTTCATGTTGCCACAACATGTGAACCAAGGGGATGGTCCATCCACACAAGGTTCTCTCCTATCGATCCTTGATCACCACTAAGTGATCCAAAAAGGTGGATCCATCCTTGATGTCCATCTCAAACCAATTGATGATGTGCATGGGGTCATGCACATATCACCTCAGCTGCGACACGTGGAAGATGTTGTGCACCTGCTCCAGCTATGGGGTTAGGTTGAGGTGGTAAGTAACCTCGCCAAACCTCTTCACGATATCGAAAAACCTAATGAAACTCAGGGATATCATTAACTCCCCTACAAAACCTCTAAAATCCTCATATTGTGGAGACTCTAGAAAAAACATGGTCTCCCTAATTGAACTCCAAGGGACTATAATGATGATCCATGTACGATTTCTATCTTCTCTAGGTTTCCCTCATCTGTTCATGGATAACCTAGACTTTCTTCATTTTCACCTGCACTATATCTAGCCCATAAGAGATGTCTCACTAATCTATTTACAATATAAGTGAAACCTATAGGGTCTCCCGTATAGGGCCTAAAAAGGTGTCATGTAGATAATATAGTGGTAGTTGTTGTTGTACACAAACTCTATCAAGGGAAAGTGATCCTCCCAGCTCTGTTCAAAGTCTAACATGTAATAACTCAGTATATCCTCCAACACCAGTATAGTGCACTCATTATGACCATTATTCTGGGGGTGAAAGGTTGTAATCATACTCATTTGGGTACTGAATTCCTTTTTAAATCCTCTCCACAATCATGATGTAAACTGTGCATCACAATCATAGACAATCATTAAGGGAACCCCATGAAGAAGAAGGATCTCTCATATGTAAAACTATCCCAAACTCTCCACTAAATTCTGATCCCTAATAGCAAGGAAGTGTACCGAATTCATGAGTCGGTGGAATATCACCCAGATGGAGACATGGACCTTCTATGTGCATAGTATCCCTATCACAAAGTCCATGGATATGTCATCCTACTTCAACTCTTGGATCTCAAGGGGATGCAACAAACCAATTGGGACTTGGTGATCAGCCTTCACCTATTGATAGGTGAGGTAGTGAGAGATGAATTCGGCTATGATTCGTCTCTTTTTGAACCACTAAAACTATCGTTGAAAGTATCTCTACATATTCCCCACACCAAGATGTATAGATAGGGGAGAATTTTGGAACTCTCACATCACCTCCTCCCATATTGTGACTGTAACCACCATCCATCCCTAGAAAATGATAATGTGATTCCCTCATACATAATATCCATCTGGTAAATCACCCATGGATATGTAGTCACATAAGACCTCATAGTTGATTTCTCTTAGTTGGGACTCTCTCACTCACTCAAGAAGTGGATGATTCAACACCATCGACTATAAAAATGTTGTACCCTTCTTCTTCACTAGGGTTAGCTATAGGGAGGACAACTACTCTAAAGCCTCCTACACTAAGGGGTCCCAAAACTTCCTACTAACAAAATCTCCTACTACATTTTACTTCCCCATAGTATATATTATCTTGAAGTTATAGTCATGTAAGAACTCAAACCATCGTCGATGTCTTAGGTTCAATTCTCTATACATAAAGATGTGTCTGAGACTCTAATGGTCTGAATAGACCTCAAAGTGATTTCATAGAAGGTAGTGCCTCCACATCCTATGGGAAAAGACTACCATAGTCATCTCTACATCATGAATTGTGTATTTATTCTCATGGGGTCTCAACTATCTCGACCCATATGTGATGAATACCTACCAATACATCAACACGCAACTGATACCAGCTCCCGATGCATCATAATACACAATGAACTTCATTCCTTCATTTGGTATTCTTAACATAGGATCATTCATCAGCCTCATCCTCAACATCTCAAAGGCCTTATGGAACTACTCATACCAGTTAAATGAATTCCCTTTCAATTTCAGGGTGTTCAAAGTGGATGTAATTTTGGAGAATTCTTCTACAAACCTTCTGTAGTACCCCGCCGAGCTAAGAAAACACCACACCTCCAAAACGCTCCAGGGTGTCTCCTAAGTAATAACTGCATTGATCTTCACTGGTTCCATAGCTAAATCATGCTCAAAAATGACATGCCCCAGAAAGTGAACCTCATTAATCTAGAACTATAATTTTGAAATCTTTCCATAAATCTAGTTTTCTCGAAGAAAATATAGAACCATACTTAATTGATTTGGATTCTCCTTCTCTAATGAAAATTAGATGAGTATGTCTTCAATGAAGATGAGTAAAAATTGGTCCAAGTACGGTTGGAAAACCTAGTTCATCATATACATAAACACGATAGTGGAATTCATAACACCAATGTGCATCACTAGGAACGCATAGTCTACTTAGAAACATTATAATTCCAAATTTGGAATATAATTCTCATGAAGCCTCAACTGGTGGTAGTTGGACTAGATATTGATCTTCAAGAACCATCTCACACCTTGAAACTGGTAAAAATTTCATCAATTCTTGGAAAGGGTACTTATTATTTATCATGACCTAGTTCAGGTGATGATAATCCACACAATTCCATAGATTCCCATATTCCTTTTTCATGAATAACACTAGGACTACCCAGGGGGACACACTGGGTATGATTAAACCCTTCTCACAAAGATCCTCCAACTACAACCGTAGCTCTCAGAGCTTGGTAGGGGCTATCCTATATGCCACAAAATATATTAGAGTGGATCTGGGATGTAAGTTGCTGAAAAAATCCATCTCCCACTTTGTAGGTAGTCCTAGAACATCCTCAAGGAAGATGTACATATAATCCTCCACAACTAAAGGAATCCATATGCCTGAAGATTCTACTTCACCAAGGGAAATTCTCACCAACTGATGGGTGATGGGTTGCAGCCTCCTGGTCACAGAATCCACTTTTCTTTCCATGAGATATCACTCACCAGAAAATGGGAATCTTGTCCCATCAGTGTGTAGGAATCTGACTTGTCTTCAGTGATAGTAAATATAGGCTTGGACCATAAAAACCAATCCATACCCGAGATGTAATCATAGGGTTCCATCTTGATGACCAAAAGGTCCCACATGAACCTCACTCCACCAAGAGATAGATCACACTACTAACAGATAAAATATATAGAAGAAGTGTTCCCTGTAAGAACATCAAGACAAGGCTATTGGGCTAGTGCCTAAAATAGGAGCTCCAGCTCTTGCACCAGGAGTATAGAGATGAAGTAATGACTATAACCTATGTCAACTAATACTAAATAAAGAGTAGAATAAACACATATTGTAACTCAAATCATCTCATACATTGTAGGGTAACAACCCTCAAATTCCTATAGTTATCTGCAACCTCACTACCAAATCCTTAATCCTAACATGGTACACCTAGTGGTGGTGGTGGTGGAAGGATCTCATAGCAGCATCCACCACCCATAGCTCCTCTTGATCCTCTTCTAGATATGACTCCTAGGGTACAACTGTAATGACCCACTTATTCTCATTTTCTTGAGAATACAATGAGTCATTACTAGGCCTTAAGGTACACCCCCAAGACACCAATGGCTTTAAATAAATGCTGAAGGGATTCAAATTCAATTGGGGTATGATTTACCCTTTAAAAACCACTAACTCAAAAAACCATAACCAAATAGCTCACTATATGATGCATGAACAAATAAAAGACCACTCAACCATTTCAGTCATATTAATCCACACTAAAGTGTGCAATAGCATAAGACTAATCAACTATCAAAGTAATTTGGAGAAAAAAATAAATACCCCAAGAAGGACACAGTAATACATGCTTCGCAAGCTCCAAGCTCCAAGCTCCAACATTACCAAATAGTCCAAGTATTGTGAGGTGGTGCTAAATATTTGTGATACTTTACCTTTTCCCATGTCCCAAAAGATAGCATCTGCAAAATCACCAAAGTTCCAAAGCAGGGGTGAGTATAAAACTCATTAGGTTTTCACCAATGACTTGCCTACTCATTCCACTAGGATAGAAAAGTTAGAAACTTTTATATAAAATAGTTTATATAAAACAAATTCCCAAAATAGTTTATAATTAAATATAAAAAAGTTCCAAAACCATTTATAACCAAATGTAAACAAGTCCTATAAAAACCAATTTTTCCAAAAATTAATATTCCCAACAAACAACCAAAAAATTATATAAAACGATTTCTCATTCATGTGTTTTCATAACCATTCCATTACCCTTATTCACACATTCAACTATGCATTATTATTTATGATAGTTCCATACCCTTGAGTGGTTTCTCATCAATCTACCATGTCATCACATGATAATTACACCCCATGTTCCATTACACTTTTGACACCGAGCATAAGGTAATATTCCAACCAATCCCTATAAAAGTGATCTACACACACCACTATTATACAAAAACAATTTCAAATAACCATTTCAATAAAACCTTTATTTTATTGAAACCCATTTAAGAAACAAAATCCAATCACCCATTTCATTCCAATAAATTAACTAGTTTTATTAAAAACCATTTTACCAAATCCATTCCCCATTATTCCAGAGAAATCCCATTTTAAAATCCACATTTTAAAATCAAGAATCAAACACTTTAATCAAAAGCACCCATTTTCCAGATGTTCCATAATCATCACTAAAGAGGGTTTCTAGTAATAATAAAGTATCCAATTCATGATCAAATCCACCCATAATTATCAATTTTGAACCATTCTATTTAGTTCTACTAAGAGGAGTTGAGAGTGAATCCACTGACCTCAACCGTTTTGATGAAAACCGAAAACGGATGAAGAAATCTCAAGAAAACAGGGTTGATTCTTCACAAAAATACCTTAGATATCTTCTCCTACCAAAAACCAAGACAAATATTATCATATTTGTAATTAAATATCTTAGATCTACCCATAATTGTTGTAGATATAAGAAACTATGAGGAGAGGAGAAGTAGATAAAATTAGATCTAAGAAACTGATCAAGAACGATGAAGAAAAATCACATACCTCAAGGATCTGGATTCAAATAACCAAAGAAATACTTCATATTACCTCTAGATTGATAGGAGAACCTTATCTGGACTTACCAGAAGCAAAATCATGAGTTAGATCTAGGTTTGGGAAAAAACAAGTAGATTAAATGAAAGGTTATCCTAGATCCACTTTTTAAGTAGGAGGTTTTTAATCCATGCACGGTTAGTCCACATGGTTATGAAAACTATGCACTAACCACGTGTTAGACACTGACTTCCAGATCACTCTACATAGCCTCATCACATGGTCTTCCTAACCATTCACACACTGTGTCGAAGCTACTGTCTAGACTATGCAACTTTTCATGGATTCTACTCGTCTTTCTTCACAGTTTGGACAAACTTTGCACATCCTGTGAACCTTACCTTTAACTCCAAAAACTCTCAATAAGTTCCCAAAACTCTCCCAACATTCACCCTTATACATTATAAAAATAAAATCACAATGTAAGGGTTATATACCAGAAACTGAGGGTACTACATTCTCCCCACCATTATTCTTTTCATCCTCAGAATGTAGAAAACCATCACCATCATGAAAGAGTTATAGCCATTTCTATTTAATTTCCCTCTTGTGTTCCCAAGTATCTTTCTTAATCTAACAATGTTTCCATAAAACCTGTACTATACCGATGCTTTTTTCATGAAAGAATTTCTATTGCATATCCAAAATCTACATCGGGATATGCACCAATGATGCATCCACCTCTACGTCAACGTGATCCCATCTGATCACATGGTCAGGATTAGGTTGTTACATTTTTAACTGAGATACGTGAAACACATTATGAACTGAACTGAACCATGGTGGAAATGTCAATCGATATTCCACCTATCCAACCCATTCTATAATCTCAAAAGTGCAAATATATCAAGGGTAGAACCTGCCCTACTTCCCAAAATGATGATGTACAAGCCTTTGAGAGATCCTCAAGAACACATGATCACTCATTGAAAACAACAACAGTCTTCAGCGATGATTTGAATATTATTTCGGAAAACTCTAATCCATCTACATCCTATTTCTAATCAACTCAACCTTCTTCATCATTTATTGGACAAAGCTCGGCCCAACTAGTGAATTATCACTTGTTTCTTCCCAACACAGTGGGGAATGACAAGGACGCCCATATAATGATTTAAAAGTAGCTATATGTATTGAGTTCTAATAACTGTTATTATATGATAACACCACTAAGGGTATATTCTCTTCCCATGATCCACCAAAATCCATTTCACAAGACCGCAACATGTCTTCCAATGTATGTATCATCCTTTCGAATTTACCATCTATCTAAGGATGATACGTTGTACTCATAGTCAACTAAGTGCTAAGGTATTTTTGTAAGGATTTACATAAATGATACGTGAATCTAAAATATCTATCTAAGAAGATCAAAACAGGAATTCCATGTCTCTTTTCCACTTCCTAGATATAGATTTTCGATAGATCCTCTGCCATATGAATTTCATGAATTGGGTTGAAATGGGCTTACTTTGTGAGTTGATCCCCTCTCACCCATATGGTATTGTGTTTATGAACCATTCCTGGTAGACCTGTAACAAAATCCATCACTATCTACTTCCATTTCCATAATATAATCGATAATGATTGCAACATACCTACTGGTCACTAATGCTCTGCCTTAACTTATTGACATGTTAATCACTTTGAAATGAACTCAGAAACTTTCTTTTTCATGTTGTTCCACCAAAACTATGCCTTAAGCACCTTATAAATATTCTATATTCTCATATGTATAGTCCATTTTGAATGGTGGTAAGCATGAAGAAGTTTCTCTTGAGTATCCGTAAGTACAAACATCTGATCTCTGATCCACAAAACTGAACTCCCATAAAGTTCCCATCCCTCAATGGTCTCCCCACCATTGAGTTTTGAACTCATAATCTAGCATTCCAATTTTGATGTTTGTACCTCTTTAACCATATTTACCAAATTAGGAACCATGGAGACTGAAAAGAAAACTACAACACTACCTTGGTCTTCACATTTCACATGCATGTTGGCTAGGACCGACATTAACTTCCATTCATCAAAAGCTTCCTTCACTAGCTACACATATTACTTTATGGTTAATGCCTCGACCATCGAATTACCTTTTTTACCGGTGTATACATTTAGTAAAAGTCAAACATCTAGAGATACCCCATCCATCTCCTTTGCCTCATATTTAAATCCCATTGTGATAAAATATGTTTCATGATTGTTTTGTCTTTGAACACAGTAAATTTCTCACCAAAGAGATAATGATGCCAATTATTGAAGGAATGCACAACTACCACATACCCCTATTTGGATTCTGGAAAAATCATGGTAGGTGCTGATATAAGATGAACCTTTAGCTCTTGGAAAGACTTCTATCATTCCTCGGTCCATTGGTATGGAATGTTCTTCTTTTTCAAAGTTATCATAGGAAAATCTAGTCATGATAAGTCATGCATAAAGAAACAGTAATAACTATCTAGACCAAGAAAACTTTGTATCTCAATGACATTATTTGGGGGTTTCTAAGAGATAATAGCGTCTATCTTTTCAGGATCCACTGAAACACATTTTTTATAAATTACATGTCCAATAAAGTATACCAATTGTATCAAAAAAATCACACTTTGATAGTTTGTCATACAAATGGTGATCTCTCAAGATTCCAAACATTGTCACTAATTGTTTCTCATGCTTAGACTTTTTCCTTGAATACACAAGTATTTCATCCACAAACACCAAAACAAAAAAAATATAGATATCATTGAAATATTCAATTCATCAATTCCATAAATACCACGGGTGAATTCATGGGACCTAAAGGCATTGCTACATATTTGTCCTGCTTCTAAAAGCTGTTTTCGGAATATCTTCCTCCCGAACTCACAATTGATGATATCCTTATCACAAGTTACTTTTTTTAAACCATCGAGACCCTTTAAATTGATCAAATATATCATCAATTTATGGAAGGAGATATCTTTTCTTTATCATAACATGGTTAATCTTATGATAATCAATGAAAAATCAAAGATTTCCATCTTTTTTATTTACAAACAAGAATGGTGTTGCCCACAGAGTCGTGCTTGGGTGAATGAAACCTTTTCTTTCTAGATCCTCCAATTTCACTTTTAGTTCCCTTAACTCTGTTGGTTTTATCCTATAAGATGGAAGGGAAATAAGATTGTTCACTAGAAGGAGATAAATTGTAAACTCAACTTCCTTTATAGGTGGTAACCCATAGAGGTTCTTGGAAAATACATCTATAAATTGATCCATAGCTACTAGAAAATTGGTATCCTTAATCTATTCTATCAATACCAAAGGCAATGCTTCCAATTGATAAGAGATCATGCCCATCGCTGGTTCCAACAAGCCTATTGCACCTTTATTCAAAAGCCTTTGTCCTCTAAAGAGATTTTCGACGCCATCCTCAGTTGTAAAATTAAATTTTCTATTATAACATTTGATGTGAGCCTTGAACATAATTAACCAATCCATACCCAGGATTACATCAAATACATCAATATCTAACACCAAGAAGTCCCATTTCATCTCAACTCCATCAACTATTATAGAACATGCTCTACATAGGAAGGATCTGCATTCTCTTTCCCCGAGAGGAGTTTGAAGTTTTTTCAAAAAGTGCATCATATAAATTTTTAAACATATAAAATCAACAGCACCAGAAGCAATGAATGAATGAGATGAACCAATATCAAAAAAACTTTCATAAGGGTATAATTCAATAGAATCATACCTCTCACCGTAGAGGGTCCAACCTGATCATCTATAATCATCTGCTCAGCTTCATGCAATTTCCCCATCACTACACTCTGCTCATTGTTTCCTTACTGAGATTGACCTTGCTAAGGATTAATGGTGTTACTAGCATCATCATGGCTAGATCTTCTCTGTTTATGAGACTGGTTGTGCTATCTTAATCCAATTGAAGCATATTATACATGTGACACTTGTGAAGTGTCTCAAAGACCTGACCTCGGAGAACTTTGAAAATATCACTTAATATGTACCATCTTGTTGCAATTATGGAATTCTATTGGTTGTTTCATACAGTCTCACTTCATGTGGTCTAAGGAACCACATTTGAAACATACATCATGGATCTTTGGTCTTGGAGGAAGGTTCACTAATACAGTCATCAGATTCTACATCCCACTTCAACCTTATAAATAGGTGTCCCTCTTCCACTTTCTCCCGACATTAGAGTTCACATAATTTCCTGTAGGTATCACCATACTTCTTGCTCCCTCAAATCCTGAGATATCATGTTCATACACTATCCCTCTATTCCCTGTCTCTGTATAATTTGTAATATGGAGCACTGAAATCTTCGATCTAATGTCCTACCTTAGCCCTGATTAGAATATGCATGCCTTTAAGGATGCATCACTCGCAACATCTGGTGAAAATAACACTTAATGCATGGATTTATATGCATATTCTATGGTAGGGATATTTTTATACTTTAGTCTAAAGAATTAAATCATTCTATAGATCCCGGACATGTGAGGATAGAATTATTTGTTAAATAATTCTTCAAAATCTTCCAAAATAAGATCGTGATCTAATTTATCATGCACACCCAAATCCCAAAATTAGCATTCAAGATCCTCAATCATATAATTCTATAGCTTGAAATTAAAATTCTATAGTGTTCTAATGAAATAAAAGATACGATTCATCCTATTCAGCCACACCTCTGCCTTTTTAGGTTCAGAATCACCCCAAAAGATGGGCTAATTCTGGTTTATGAACTAGACGGAATGATTCACATGCCTTGGGTTATCCCTCCATTTCCCAGTATCCATAGGTTGGAACTCTTGGTTGATGCTCATAACCATCTCTTGGTTCACCTATGGCTCAGGTGTAACCACATTCTCTGCAACTTCTTCTGGTTGGTTTCTATGATGCCTAATAGGTGACATTTTCTAAATAGACAACAAACTCTGTAAGTACCACTCTCTAGAAACTGATGTATTAGCATTTCAAATTCAATCACATAAACTATCATAGAATTATTACCAAAACAACCTCTTATAGGTTTAACCATTTTTGAAAAATTCTATTCTTGATTTTGAAAATTAAACTATTTTCAAAATACATCAACCATTCTCTTTTCAAAATCCTTCATTTGAAAACAATTGAAACATTTTTCAAAAATTTATAACTATATACAAAATAATAAATCAATACTCAAATTAAATATTCAATCCTAGTGGGAAGTTATTCCTATACAATTCATGCCATGCTCGTCTTAATGGCTAAACCCATGACAATGAGATTCAAATATCCTATAAGTGTATCCAAAACACTTATGTACCCAACTCACTGGTAACTTTAAGTTCATCATAAAAAGGTTATATATGACTTTTTATGCACTACATTTCAAGTCCAGAAAATCCTACTCCTTTCTAAGATCATAACCCAAGGAATAGACAAGAATGAATTTCAACTCCAAGACCAAGAAAAACTAATGACTACTTGTTCTATAAGGAAAGGAACAAGCTGATACCATGTATCTCAAAGAATCTTTTAGATCAAACAAACTGATACCATTTATAATAACCCTATTATTCTTATTGGATTAAGAATATAATGAATCATTACTAGGCATTAAGGGACATTCCCAAGATGCAAAAGTCTGGAAATAAATGTCGAAGGGCTTCAAATGTAATTGGGGGTGATTTACCCTTTAAAAACAAAAACACTAACTCAACAAACCATAACAAAATAGCACACTATATGATGCATGAAAAAATGAAAGACCACTCAACCATTCCATTCATTCAAACAACTCTAAAGTGTGAAATAGAGGAAGACCAATAAACTATCAAAGTAAATATTATAAAACAACTAAAGTCTCCAAGAAGACCACAAGAATCCATGATCCACAAGATCCAAGATCCAAATCTACAAATAGTCCAAGTATCATGAGGTGGTGCTAAATACATGTGATACTTTACCTTTTCTGATGTCTTGGAAGATAGAATCTGTAAAAGAAACAAAGTTACAAAGTATGGGTGGGTATAAAGCTCGGTTTTTTTACCCAATGACTTCCCTACTCGTGCTACTAGGATAGAAAAGTTAGAAACATTTATATAAAAAAATTATATAAAAAAATTCCCAAAACAGTTTATAACTAAATATAAACAAGTTCCAAAACCATTTATAACCAAATGTAATCAAGTGATATAAAAACAAATTTTTCCAACAAGTCATATTCCTAGAAAACAACCAAAAAAGGCCTTAAAACCATTTCTCATTCATGTTTTGGCACAACTATTCAATTCCACTTATTCACACATTAAACCATGCATGCTTTGTTATGATAGTTCCATACTCATGTGCGGACTCTCATTGATCTACCATTTCATCACATGATAATTACACCCCATGTTTCATTATACTTTTGGAACTGAGAACAAGTTTATATTCTAACCAAGCCTCTTAAATTTGATATACACACACCACTATTATGTCAAAATCATTTCAAATAACCATTTCAAACCATTTCAATAAAAATTTTATTTTATTGAAACACATTCAAACAAACCAAATACAATCACCCATTTCATTTAAATAAATTAATTCCTTTTATAAATAAAATTTTTATCAACTCCATTCACCATTATTCTAGATAAATCCTATTTTAAAATCCACATTTTAAAATCAAGAATCAAACACTATAATCTAAAACACCCATTTACCAGATTTTCCACAATCATCACCAAAGAGGGTTTCTAGTAATAATAAAGTTTCCAATTAAAAATCAAATACACACAAATAAATCAATTTTAAATCATTAAATTATGTTCTCTAAGAGTATTCGAGAGTGAATCTGCCTACCTCAACTGTTTTGACGAAAACTGAAAACTGACGAAGAATGATCAAGAAAACCTGGTTGATTCTTCACAAAAATTCCATAGATCTATTCTCCTAACAACAACCAAACCAAATATTATCACATTTGGAATTAAATATCATAGATATACCCATAACAGGTGTATATCTATGGATATAAGAAGATATTAGAATTAGATCTAAGTAGAGATAAGAAACCCATCGAGAATGATGATGAACGATTACATACCTCAAGAATCCTGCTTAAAATCACAAAGGGAAGACTTTGTATTACCTCTAGATCAATAGGAGAAACTTATCTAGCCTTAGGAGAATAAAAATCCTGAGTTAGATCCAGTTTTGGGCAAAATGAGTGGATTAATGATAAGGCCGACCTAGATCCACTTTTTAAGGATGTGGTTTTTAACCCACACACGTTTAGTCTGCACAATTAAGAAAACCATGTGCTAATCATACATTAGCCACTATGTTATAGATAACCCTACATGGACTCCTTGAACGGTCTTCCTAACTGTGCACACAACGTGCCGAAGCTACTATCCAAAATCTACAACTTTTCACGGTTTCTATTAGGCTTTCTACATGGTTTGGACAAACCATGCACCTTCCCTTTATCCCGAAAAACTCTCAAAAAGTTCTCAAAACTCTCAAAATTTTCACCTTTATACTTTATAAAAATAAAATCACAATGTAAGGGTTACATAATAGAAACTGGGTGTATTAAAACAACCCTAACCTCTCCTGGGAGGTCCCTGATCATGGTGTTACCTCTATCGTGGTAGTCTGTCAGCTATCTTCCTATGTTGGTCGACACATGTGGTCAGGAAGTCTCTCACTATCTAACCCCACCTATCATAATAAATTAACATACCCTCTTGGGGCTACCCTAGTGCTCTATGTTATCCCTGCACCATACAAAATCATGTATGATCATGACTACGACAAGACTTCTTGCATCAAGATCCTACCGACCAGTGCCTACTAGCTGCTATAGACGACTCAACTCTTTGATGCCCACTACTAGCACCAGCTTCCTAGAGTCCTTCTTACATAAATAACTCTATCACTAGTGGTATCTCTATTACCTTGACATAGGTGGGGATGCATAAGGAAACCCCATAAGAATGGATCTCTCTATGGAGTCCCTGCTCAAACTTACATGCTCAGAAGTATCCATTGAGGATCATGTCAAGGGAGTACTAGGTAGGGTCTATGAACCTCCCTACACACTCATCCACCATCATCCCTCCCTAGTGAATATCCAAAAGCTATTGAATCTAAACTGAGCGCATTTAGGAGGGGTAGTACTCCTCATAGAACAACTTCTGGAAGTTGGTCCACGACAGTGTCAAATCATCGTGCATCTATGTAACAAGGCTCCACCAGTGACTATCTACTCCATGGAAAAGTATAGTTACCATTGATATCACCTGATCTGTTGGGGTCCAAATAATCCTGAAGATATGGACCACCAACTCTATCCAATCCTCTACTGCCAGAGGATGTGGCTCTCTACGGAACCTCAGCAGCCTCTGGTGCTGGAACTCACAAAGCATGCTAAGTATGTGTGTTTCCTCATCTTTATCTGATGGAACGATCTGCTACTCGATAGGTGGAGGTGTTTATACCTTCCCACATGGAGGAAGGGGGTCGTAGGATACACCATGAACAAAGGACTCATCACTCGTTGGATCTTCGTCACAATCTAGAGCTGGTATCCTAGATAGCTATCATTACAGAGGCATCTTGAAATTTATCAAGATGTACCACTATCAGATGAGCATATGTATATAAAAAATGAGGATATGAATCAATAATTGAAGTCAAAGACTCAATATTATATGATGCATGTACCATTTATCCCTGAAACCAATGTCTCGGTATACCGAGTTGACAAGTAGGTAGTCAAGTTCCTAGGTAATGGATACGTCAGCCGCCCATACTATCACTGGATTCTCTGGCCTGATAGCCTCACTAAAAACACTTTTAAATTGTTTCCCTAAACCCAACTAAATCCCCATAAGGGGAATAGTTCAAACAACATACCAAGTAATGAACTTTCTATGATACCAACTTGTCACAACCCAACCCATGTTGGGGCTCGATCTACAAATACCCCAAGGACGCCTCTACATGCTAGGGGTGGAGACAAGCACTGAAGGAATAACTAACATGGGGAGGCACTTTCCTAAGTACATGTATGCACACACACAGTCATCTCAATGCAGAATTGTAGAGGAATAATACTAAAAGAAACAAAAACTAGGGAAACAACCTTACATTCAAAACCTCTAGACAGTATAAGAGTACGGAATTGAAAACTAAAAATTAAATCTGAAAAATACACACCCAGCAAGAAATATGTCCCAACCTAACAAAACTAGAAAACTAAACTGCTCATAGAGCCCAGCTCTTGAATCCCAATATATAACAACATTACGCGGTCCAAAGTACCATGTATCCCTAAGCTCCTCTGAAGTCACTACTAACCTATTCTTCATCTACATAAGACACAACATGTGTGGGAAAATCCCTTACAGGTCTGAGTATATACATACCCATTAGGATGCCCCAAAAGCTGAAGGGGTTTCAGTAAGAGATACGAAAGGAATAGAAAGATAGTAGAGAGTAAATAGAAAATATAAGATCTCATCCCAATACGAAGAGTGAAAGTAACCTCATCCAAACACAAGGGGCTCGACATAGTGATTATATAAACTACATGTTAGGTCCTCATCGCCTATAGTATGAGAGTAGAATCATCCAACCATGATAAGCTAAACACAGAAATCACGTGACATACCCTACACATCTTCACCTCTCATGGAAAGAGAGTAACCAAATACAAGTATATGGATAGAGAATAAGATATATATATATATATATATTCTCAGTCAAGGAAACCCAAACAAGAGAGTAAGTAGATCTTCATATCATAGATCATCCCAAGAAGAAGAGTTGAAATAAGTTTCAAAATTCCATCAACAATTATTAGTATCTTATGTGTCTTCCTAGAATTAACCATCCAAGTCAAGTCACACCTCATCATTGTGCCGCACATTTGAGGGGTCACAATCTCTAGGTAGAGGACTCATGCCCTGGTAAAATAGAAGGTATCCACTTTGATAGTCAATGGAGGACCCACATCCCAACACTACTGGAGGGTTCCATTATAGAATTCATTAAGGAACCACTTCCTAGCTCTAATAGAGGGTACCACTCAGTGATTTTCGTGGACTCCACTACCCAGCTCTACTGGAGGGTACTAATCAGTAGTCATCAAGGACTCTACTACCCATATCTACTATAGGGTATGACTCATTAGTCATCAAGGACTCCACCGCCCACTCTATTGGAGCGTACCACTCAGAATTAGTTGAGGACTCAAATTCACATATGTACTTGAGGGTACCACTCAGTAATTGTCAAGGACTCCACTTCCCAAATATACTGGAGGATACTACTTGGTAGTTATCAAGGACTCCACTACCCAACTCCACTATAGGGTACAACTCAGTAGTCATCGATGAATCTACTGTCCAGCTCTACTGGAGGGCACCACTCAGCAGTCATTGAGGATTCCACTTACCATATCTACTAGAGTTTAATACTTGGTAGTCATTAAGGACACCACTGTTGAGCTCTACTAATGGGTACCACTCGGTAGTCATCGATGACTCCACTACACAGCTCTACTAGAGGGTACCACTTGCTAGTCATCGAGGAATCCACTACCCAGCTATACTGGAGGGTACCACGCAGGAGTCATAAATGACTCCACTACTCATCTCTACTAGAGGGTACTACCAAGTTGTCATAGAGGACTCCACTGCCCAGCTCTACTAGAGGGTGCCACTCGGTAGTCTCTGGTGATCCTGTTTGATAACTTCCATCATAGAGTGTCACCATGAAAACAGTCATGCATTGAACAGCCCATATCGTATCTCCAAAGTGAAAATGGAGGGAACTATTGTGTTATATGTAGAAAAATACTCAGGGTATGATACTCATGAGCTGATATCTGATTCCAAATGAAGAAGATATAGAAGCTTTAAGTTTCTTTAAAATGAACCCAGCAAAACATGACATGTGAGGGGGACCACATGGCGTGTGGTCCAGTTCCACCACCTAGTCATTTCCTTTGAGGTACATGACTCCCAACCCATGTAGTATTACATGTTGTGTAGGTGGGATACATGGCATGTTCAACCTAACCAGGACTGGGTTGTTTCCTTATAGTTGTGTTTGTGTACTCTGGTTCATAGCTATATGCTTGTCTATGTACACCCTCAAGAATTCCTACCAGTGTAGTCCATCACATGACTCATCCACTTTGGGATGAGGTAAACATCATGTGAGGTGGACTACACGCCATTTCATTCTTATGATTCCCCAAAACCCTAACCGCCGAACTTAAGGGGATACACGTCGTGTGTTCATCCTTGTATATGGCATGTAGTTGGGTTTTTCATAGTTCCTAAAATCTGATTTTTGATGCTCAATTTCAGGAAATCCACTTAGATGTCATCCCTATATCTATAAAAAATAGTGGATTTGAACCGGATCTATCATTTCCAACCATCATTCACAAAAAATCGTATTTTTCTCATTCATTGTGGGTTTCATTGTTCACCTTGTATGCTACCAATCCTTCCACCTTTGATTTCTTGATCTTAAATCATCAAAATGATCATGCATGCCTCACAATGATTCATGATATAGGCTTAGTTCACCGATCCAATCCTCAATCACAATTTCTTCGTGGTTTTGGGGTCCGATTGAGCTTGGTACTGCACAACAATGTTGAACTGGGACAGCGGGGTCTTATCAGTGATGAACATGAAGAAAATTTGGGAGAAAGGCACCATAACAAAGGTTTAACCATCGTTGGACAAGTTTTCTTAGTAAATGATCAAGAACGGTGATACCAGGGTTAGAAACCAATGAAATAACTCAATTTAAATTTTTAAGAAGACACGTGATTAGGCCACAATTGGCACAAATCGATGGAAGGGATCGATCTTCTCAATCAATTTAATCAACAAGAGCATAAACCATAAATTGAAAATTCCTACCTATAGATTGGATTTTTCTTCATCTAAGAACACTCTCACCAAAAATCAAAGGAATCTATTGAATTCATTGCATCCCAATCTTCTCTGATCTGGAGTTTCGTCGTTGTCCGAGGTGATTCTCCAATGAAGGAGGAAGGAGAATCTCTCAAAAGATCCCAAGATAATGACGATAACCCTGTGTGAATATCCATGGCATTATATTTATAAAAAAAAATTAGGTTAAAATGAATTAATTAATTAATTAATTAATCAACTGAATGTGTTTCCAATGAGCAAGGAGTCTGAACACCCCACGCCAACCCATTTTATGTTACGCTTAGGGTAAACACTACATTCTAGACTCAACCATGATCTTGGATTTATGATCTGATATTTCGTTTAGTAGTTATCTCATTTTCTTTAAGAACCATGTGTGCATAATATAAAATATATTTAATATCTTTATAAAATTAATTTCAGGAACATATGACCTTGGAATTGCACATCGTCTTAGCACCTAACTCTAGAAATATATAAAGAAATATTTCAAAGTCTTACAAGAAAAAAATTGGGTCTCTACATATGCATTCCCTAAACATGGCTCCTACCTAGATGTAGGTTGTTATAGTAATTAGATATTATGGTTATGGGTATTGACTAGTTTTATCTCATCCCATATTTTCCTCTACTTTGAATTTGTAATTTCTATTCAGTAGATATAATATCTGAAATTTTCCAAGATGTGATGCTCATCATTCCTATGAAATCCATCATCAGATTGAAGAATAAAGTATTGATGACTTTAATAATTATTCACAGTTTTCAATTAAATAAAATAATACAATTCACATTAAATAAATATGTCATCCCAAGAAATATGGTAATAAAATTGACCCAGAACCTACCACCCTGCTAATTAAAAACACTATATGTAAAGATAACAATTAGAATGATTTTAAATATAAATTCAACAAAAAAAAGAATTGACATCATGAGGTCATTATCAATAAACATTTTCCTTAAAAAACATAATAAATATTTAAAACTAATAATTTATTTAATATAAATTTTTTTAACAAATAGAAGAAAATTAAATTCTAAAAATTCATGGTAACTAATAAAGATTCCAAGATCATGTTAGAATTGGATATTTGTGATTCAAAAAGTAAATTTTTGGATACATTAGATTTTTTGAATAATTATTGATAAAGAATTTAATCATAACATTATTGGTTGAGAGGGCTCCATCTTGTGTTTATCTTAAAATTGGTTGTTTCATTAGTATAGAAAAAGAAAATATTAGGTAATACACCAAGTTAAGACTTAACAATATGTAACATAATGAAAATTCAGAAGAACATTTTGTGATTATTCTATAAGTGGATATGTCATTGTATTTCACACATGTATAATTCATATTTTTGTATCATGTAGACATAAAATTCTAAGTAATATGCTAAGTTGAGAGGTAACAATATGTGACTTGAAGCCTTTCACTGGCCCATCCAATTTCATTACCATAAAATGAATTTCATTCAATCTAAGTGATGTAAGTTCCCAAAATAAAAACCCTAAAACTAAAATTAGGACTTACCTAATAGAGAGGGAGGGGAAGCGGTGAGGGAGGATGGGAATCGTTCGACTCTGGATGTGGTAATGGTGATGGGTGAGGTGGGAGGAGAGGGAGCCAAGGGTGAGTGAGGTGAAGGCAGAGGTGGGGGGATTCAGGGAGGAAAAGGGATCCAGAGCAAGTGGGAGTCGGAGCCAGAGGCAGAGATGTGTGTGGGGAGGGAAATGACGGGTGGTGGCAGATGTAGGCTTTGTCGAGGGGGTGTGTGGGAGGAAATAGGTTGGGTTGTTTTTTTAAGTCTTACGATCACCAATGACTATTGCCTATTCCAGCGGTACAGAAACCCCAATTTCGAGTAGTGTCACAAATCCTTGAAGATAGTTGGCTCTACTCCTCTACCAGTCTGTTACTTCAACGGTGAGCCAGGCGCCATCCCACGATGGTCCTTCTCTGAACCTCTATTTTTTGTATCCAGAACACTCAAATATAGAAACTTTCTACAACCAAAACCATACGCTCTCTAAAATCAAATAGTGCACCACAATGGAATAAGTGGAACCCATATCGAGGTGTAAAGATTGAGAAAACGATTTATTGAAACAACTCGAGATCATAATAACACGTGGATAGTGGAGCGCATCCCTCGTGTAACCGATTGAGGGGAATAAAAAAACCTTCAAAACCAAAACATAAAGGGGGAATGCGACACTAATGGTAGGGAAAAAGTGGAAAATATATTTTTCCAAAAAACATCCATATTATTTAATTTCATTTAAAAAAATACAATTGAAAACATAAATGAAATATCATTTAATTTTCAAAAAATTAATTGAATAAAATTCACAATAAAAATAACTAAAATATTGATTTTAATAGTTAATTGATGTGTCAAGCTTAATATAATTAACAAACACCCATCACTACCATTTTTTAATTTCGGATATGTTCCCACTAAAGTGTACCGGAAATAAAAATGTAAAAAGTGCATTGCCCCCACCTTGTTCTGCCCGACTTTGCCTCCTCCTGCATGCGCTCGAGCGCGTGCATGTTTCATGTCGCATAGTGTCCGCACCTGTGAAGTATAAACAAGTTTTCTCCTCTTCTCGAGAGCACTTCATTTGGTATGCAGCGATGTCGCGGAACACCGCTAAATTTTCGCATCTAATGGAAATAAAAAAACTATTTTTGAAAATTGGTAGATTGCAAAATGATTTCCAATTAATCATTAAATCTTGGGGGGATGTAGGTAAGAGGGTGGATGATGTTTGAAACAATGTCCACTTTAATTTTTTTTCTATGTTTTGATTATATATATACAAATATAAACAAATATATATATATAACACATTTTCAATAAATAATAATAAAGATGTATATAATTAAAATAATATAAATAAAATAATAAAATTATTATTGTTAAGTATAAAATATATAAAAATAAATAAAATAAAATATTATTATTAAATATAAAAATATATTAAATTAATTAGTATTTTATTTTTATAGTCAAATAAATTATAATCATATTATCATTAAATATTATTATTTTTAAATTACAAATATATGCATATATTCATTTCAACTTAATGATTATTTATAACTAATAACATTATTAACTATATTATTATTTAGTATTATTAAATAATCAAATAATTTCATTGTATATAACATTTAAAATAATTATTTTTTAATTTGTTTATTAATAAAATATTAATTTGATTACTCTTATGATTATTATGAAATACAATTTTCTATCATGTAAAATATTTTATATTGATTATATTTATGAATAATAATGATAATAATAATCGTGATGTAAACAAATAAACTAATTTTAAAATATTATCTTTATTATTAAATATAAAATATATTTGGTGTTTATTTTTTAAAATAAAATATATTACCTTCTTGTTTTTTTTTAAATAAAATAATAAAATTATAAAATTTTTTATTATTATATAATAATTATGCACATAAATTCATTTCAACTTAATAATTACTTATAATTAACTAGACTATTGATTATATTATTATTAAGTATTATTAAATAAAAAATAATTATATTATATTAAAAATTTATAAATACAAATTATTTATTCATTATTAATATATTAATTATATTAAAACTATTATTATTATAAATTAATTTTAATAATTCTATTTTTTATATTAATATTTTTACTTATAAAATATTTTTGCATCAAACATTTCTTTGTGTAAATTAATTTTTTTCTATTATTTTTTAACATTCCTTGTATTTAAAATTATTTTTTATTTATACAGTTAATGTTTTAAATTTCATATAGATTTAATTTGAACTATATTTTATGTGCATAATATTTTTGAAGTGTAAACGTAATGTTTTAAATCAATAAATTTTGTGTCATCTAAATGATTTTTGGTTAATTATATTAATGAAATTATTTTAATTTTCAAATATTTTTATATTTTTAATGCATATTTTAAGTTTTAATTATATTGTACATACTCTTTATATTTTATAGGATTCCAAAGTAACCTACTTGAAAGGTAATAATGTTTCAAGTAGGCTACTTTGAAATCCTACAAATTATAAAGTTTAAATACAAAATAAATAAAAGTTGAAACATTGAATAAACATATAAAAAATAATTGAAAATAAAAAAATCCGAAAAAATGTTGATGAAAAGTAATTTCAATGGAACAAAATATTGTTTTTTCAAAACATAACATTTGTACTTAAATATTCTTTGTGGAGAAACGTATTTTTTGGTTAAATTAATTTTTCTGTTTAATATTTTTTTGATATGACTTTAAGTTTTAATTAATTTTTTTTATAAAGTCAGTGTTTTAAATTTCATATAGATTTCATTTGTACTATATTTTATGTGCATAATTTGTTAAAGTATAAATTTTATTTTTTTAATGAATAAATTTTTTGCCATGTAAATTATCTTTGGTTTATTATATTTATGAAATTCTTTTTATTTTCAACTATTTTTTATATGTTTAATCCATGTTTTTTGTATCATTTAGATTGTAGTTATAGTTTGTATTTTATAGGCTTCTAAAGATACCTACTTGAAATATCAAAATGTTTCAATAAGTAACTTTGAAAGCCTAAAAATTTTATAGTGTAAATAAAATCTAAATAAAATTTAAAACACTGATTGTACAAATAAAAATTAATTGAAAACAAAAGGAATAACAAAAAATTAATTAAAAAATTAATTTTTCACAAAAATTGTTTGGTGAAAAAATAATTTATATGTACAAATGTTATTTTTTGAAACAACAATATTTTGTGCGATTGAAATTATTTTTCATGAATTATTTTTTTGAAATTATTTTTATTTTAAATTATTATTTATATGTTTAGTTTGTTTTTAAAGTTAAATTTAGATTTTATTTATACTTTATAATTTAGAGGCATCAACTTCACCTACTCGAAATATTATTACATTTCAAGTATGTGACTTTGGATGCATATAAAATATAAACTATTTGTACAATCAAAACTAAACTTAAAACATACATTAAAAATATAAAAAAACTAAAATGTAAAGGAATTTCATTAATATAATAAATAAAAATTAATTTACATGACACAAACTTTATTGATTAAAAACGTAACATTACATCAAAAAAATTATTCCCATAAAATATAGTGTAAATAAAATCTAAATGAAATTTAAAGCATTGGATATGAAAATAAAAATTAATTGAAAATCAAAATAATGATAAAAAAAATTAAAATAAATAAATTTACATAAAAAATTTTATAAGTACAAATATTATGTTCTGAAACAACTATATTTTGTGTGATTGAAATAATTTTTCCTCAATTCTTTTTAATAAATTATTTTCATTTTCAATTATTTATTATATTTTTAGTCAATGTTTCAAATTTCATTAATATAAAAAACCAGATTAATAATTGAAATGTAAAATAACATCATTAATAGAAAAAACCAAATTAATTTACATGACATAAACTTTATTGATTAAAAACATAATAATTAAAGTTTAGAAAATTTGTGGGCATAATTCTTATTAATCATTTTTTATTAATTTAATTATTAATAAGTATTATTAATTAGTTTTTTATTATTAAATATTTTGAATTACATTATTTATAAATATTAAGTATTTCACTAAATATTTTAAATAATTACAATAATAATTATGAATAATGATCTAATTAATATAACTACTAATGTAACTAATAAAGTAGTTAATAATATAATTTGAAATATATATTAATTAAATTAGTAATATATAATATATAATTATTAATAATAATTTTATTATTAACCATTTATTATTTAATTAATTATCATTTATAATGATCAGAATAATTATATAGTTATTCTTTTATTAATAAAGTAATAAACAATTATTGTAAATGTTATATATCATCTAATTATTTATGTATTTAATAATAGATAATAATAATATAATTAACAATACAATTACTTATAAATAGTCGATAAGTAAAAATGAATTTATGTACATAATTATTATTTAATAATAATATTTAATAATATTACATTTTTAATTTATTTTATAATATAAATAATATATTCATTATTTTAATAAATAAAAAATGATTTTATCTATTTAATATTATTATTATTATTATTTCGATATTAAAATTATTTTAATTAATTATAAAAATATTTAATACTCTTATATCAATCGTCATTATTATTATAATTATTAATATTCATAAATATAATAAAAATAATAATTTACATGACACAAATAATTATTTCTTTATAATAATTCAAAAAAATTAAATTAATAATTATTACTAATTATTTTGAAATCTCAAATTAATTATATTATTAATTATATATATATATAACAAAAAAAAAGAAATTAATAATTTAAAAAAATAGAAGGGATTGTGTTGTCTTTAAAACCAACTTCTTGAAAATTTTTATGAAGAAGATGTTTTTTGAAAAGTGCATTCTCAATAAATATTTGCAATAATGAGCTTTATATTAAAGAACATTCTTGAAAAGTGGTCTGTAGTGGAAAATTTTTTATAAAACGCTCACCCATAACCACAAAATTCCTCTAAGAACCTTATTTTGGGAATCCCCCCCCCCCACACACACACATATTATAAAATACACCCAGAACACCTCCATGTCGTGCAAAATAACCTTTGAAACTCTTCCATAAAAACATCACTCCTACCCACTACCATTTCCTCTATTCGAAGCACCTTCCATCGTCATCTACTACTACTGATATGGCTTTCAAAAGTGCTATAAATCACTTTTATCAATGCTAAAGAGGCGATGTTAAAAGGGGGGTCCCTTTTATTGTTGGGATAGAGCCCACATCGTAGTGGTAGTAGTCACACAACACACCAAAAGATTCACCCAAAGGCCTTTTATCACCCGAAGGATTTTTACAACTCACCTAAAGGATATATCTCTCAACACACCCAAATTCATTTTTAACATAGTCATATGAACCCGCCATTTTGATTGTATCGATGATCATCAAAACTAGGACAGACCACTTGATCTCCACAACCAATAAGACTTTCAATACATGGAATCATCATCATCTCTCATCGCACACCATCTACAACGCTTTAAATTATCACCATTGACACGCCATCATTTTCATAACCACTATATTTGCTTCATTCTCATCATCATCACTTCCCACCAGTTACCGCAAACGCAACAACCCCTTCTCAGTTCTCCCTCTCTGACTAAATTGTGCTGTCACTCATTCCCAAAAATGTTACCACAACCTCTTATATAAATATCAAGTCTATATCCCCATTTAATTAAATCAAAATTAAATTTTTTTCAATTAATATTGATAATTGACTCTCCATTAATAATGTTCTCTCTCCTTGATATTCAAATTTTAAATCAAAAAATCCCAATAATATATACCTTGATTTAAAAATAAAATACTCCACATTCATCTTTTCCATCTGGGTCAATGTGATTGCCGGATCCACCAAGCTCCAAATGTCACCCAATGAATAGAACATGCCACATGACACCTACAACTAAGAAGACTTTCGATATTATAGTAACATTGTTGATATTGTCGTCATCTTCTAGTTACATTATTTTAGATGCTTGATAGATCACATAACCCGAGGAACCCTGATCATCTTCCACCAAACTATGATTGTCACCAACAACATAACATGCCTCATGACTCCTACTAGTCAATCAAACTTTCCATACCCTAGAAACATCTCTGGTACTGTCACTCTCTTCTAGTAACATCCTTCTAGTCCTTGATAAACTATTCCACTATATGTCTGCCACCATGATCTACAACTTAACACTTCAACCAATACCTCTGATACCATTGTTGGGATAGATCCCTACAATACGGCATTATCAGTCGCACAACACACCATAATATTCACCCAAAGGCCTTTTATCACCCGAAATCATTTTATCACCCAAAGGATTTTTACAACTCACCCAAAGTATTCCTCTCTCAACACACCCAAAGTAATTTTTAACATACTCACATGAACCTTCCGTTTTTATTGTACCATTGATCATCACAACCAAGACATGCTACTTGATCTCCATAACCAAGAGGAATTTTGATACATGGCACTGTCATCATCTCTTATTAAACTCCATCTTCGATGCTTTCAATTATCGAAATTAACACACCATCATTGATGTAATCACCATCTTCATTTCATTTTCATCTTCATCACTTCCCACCGGTTACCAAAAACGCAAAACCCCCATCCTGGTTCTATCACGCTGGCTACATTATGATATTACTCATTCCAAAAAATGTTATTGTGTCCTCTTATATATAAATCAAGTACATATCCCCAAATAATTCAATCAACATTAAATTTTTTGTTAATTAATATTGAGAATTAACTCTCCATTTATGTTGGGAGATAATCCACTATTAATGTTGAGATAAATTTCTCCATTAATATTTTTCTTTCTCCTCAGTATTTAAATTTTAAATCAAAAAATCCCAACATTCATCAGTTCTTAAAAAATTGCTGATAAAAGACTCTTTTATCAACTCTAAAAAAATTTGATAAAACACGTATTTTATGAGCACTAAAAACACTAATAAAAGGGGGATTTTATAATCACTTTTTTAACGCTTATAAAAGGATCCTTTATCAGTGCTAAAATAAAATCAATGATAAAAGTCAAAAAATTAAAAATAAAAATATCAGAAAATTTAAAAAAATAGAGATCACCCCTCTTATCAGTGCTATAAGCCCTCATTAATAGAATTAGATGCACCCCCACCCTTTAACAATGCTAGTAGCCCACTTCACCTACTAGTGCACCCCTTCCTCTGTTAGGGTTTGAACTCAAGACCTCTATATTGCATGGATACACCTTTACCACTCATCCATATTGTTTTTTTCTCCATTTTATGATATATCTATATATATATAGTTATATTTATTCATATATTAATATATATTTATATTATTATATATATATAGTTATATTTATATATTTATTAGTATATTAATATATATATATATATATATAAATATTGTCACGTCCCCTTCCCCACAAGGTGTACCCCTCCTGGGCCGGCAATGTGAGAAGGGAGATAGTGACCCCTGAGTCCTGCCTCTAGTAGGCCCCAGTTTGGAGACTAGCACTGAGGGTAGAGTAAACACACAAATGGGAGGCATTACCATCTAAGAGAATGCATGCGAAAGAGAGAGATAAGATAGACACGAACCAACTCCAACTTAGAAAACAATAAAAATAAAACCCAAGTACACATATATAATGTCATGCAAAACAACTACAACTAAAAGGGGAAAAACCGAAAGAACCCCAAAGAAAGTAAAAACAACAGCAACCACAAGCCCAAATAGCTCCTACAACCCCAAGCTAGAAGAAACCAACTTGATCTACAACATGCTCCAACCAACCTGAAAAATAGTTCATATATACATAGGGTGATTATAATAGTATACTCAGTACGATCCTCCCAGAATCCTCTCATGCAAAAGTAAAGAAAGAATGATAAAGCACAATGAAAAACAAGATAAACTAACTCATCATTTAAATAGGTATACTAAGTTCCTAGCCTCACCATGGATACTCTCACCAAGTATCACATACAAGAGTATATATATAATAAAGAATATCAAGGGTACCCTGCTACTACTTCCCCATCGGTTTGCCATTTTTCCCCAACATCGCACGTCCTAATCATATCTCTCCAAAAAGGATTTCCTGTAGACACCTGGTCGAAGCACCACAACATGCACCTCGTGCAACAAAACCACCACATCCACACAAGAAAAGTAACTAGGTGGTTTTCGGGATCCACCACAGCTCGCATAACGTGTATCATACGTTAGGTATTATACCTCAAGACATTACATCCCATACACCGAGTAAGGATCCTCAAGACATCACAACCTATACATGTTATACCTATAGTAGTATATAGAAAACTATATCCCAAATATATGTTTGTGAATAACCACAATCCATTACAACCCTCTGCACACATATATGGAGAAAACTAACCATTGTGTCTTCTAGCACAAGTAACTACCCAGAGAAGATAGAGGGGCCAATGGGGGTAGTCATCCATCCATCCTCCCATCATAATGTTGGGGAAAACAACCCCCCCCCCTAGGGCTCAGAATCCCAGGGGTGTCAGTTTTCCTAACTAATAGGGTGGATTAGCGTATAGAAACACAAAAAATACTGAATATACTACAGCTCACAACCACACTATGGGCATAACCTAGCCTTAGACTCAACTATAGCCAACGTCTCTCAGACTCCCAGCTGCCACTTTTAAGACTAGGTATCCTATAAGCACACAACCATTTAAAGATCTTTAATAAATTAATTCATTACCTTTTTATCAATTTCACTTTATGTTAATTAATTCTTTAAACATTAAATAACCATTAATAATTTCCACATTATATTTCATTAGCATCACATCCAAAGTTCACTATTCCTTTAAATAGTAACCTCATCATTGGGTCCCAACAATCTCGAACCCCATGGGTAAATATCATTTATTCAATAATTTATTAACAACATTATTACTTTCCTATATTCCCTATAATTCTAGAAAAAACATTCTAAGCTACTAAAAACAAGGGGGCTCAACATGGTGAGTAGATGAACTACCCGCCGGGTCTTTGACGCCTATTGAAAGAGAATATACCCATCCTCCCTTAGGAAGATAAACACGGAAAGCACGTGGCATACCTCATGCGTCTTCACCCCTTTTGGAGGGAGGGTAAGCAAACTAGCTGCCTTGAGTAGTGGGGAAAGTAAGGAAGATAAACAATCAACAAGAAACAGCAAACATCTAAACATTCACATCCAACCCACTCCATCATCTATGGTGTCCTCTCTGACACCCACATACATAAACCAATCCATCTCTCCACTCTAGGCGTCAACTACTGCTATAACCAATAGTCCTCTATACCCCCACATATCACAACAGCCTTCCAGGCTCACATCACAACACAAGAAGTAGGAAAAAAAACATACCAATTGGGATCTTGGCCCTTAAACAAGAAACAGGGTAACTCATAAACCTACAAGGAATTATCTTTTATCAAACAACTATTTATTTAATTCATCTTGAATTAACCAATTTATTATTCGTAGGTTTCAAAATTGGGAAACCTAAATAATAAGATATCACAAATTGATTAAACATGCTTACTGCAGCAACTTGATTAACATCAAATTACAACAACAACAACCAGATTCATTTACATGCCTCTTTATCTTTATCCAAAAAATTATAAATTAATTCGAGCTTTACATTCATTACTAATTTCCATCAATAATGAAAATCTAAACAAATAAAGCATAGATGTCACACTATCTAGAAAAACAGGAGGAAATAACATACGATCAATATCGATTTATTTATCTGGTTCAAATATTTAATATGTCAATTCCATTGTGATCCAATGGAATAAAACATGATAACTATATAGTTTCATGTAAAAGAATATATAATCAATTAATCCCCTACCTTAAATGGTTCATGATGATATTTATACGAGAATGAACCACACAACGGGTTATGATCTCCTCCCCCGTGAAAACTGTATCCACCTGAGGATGCAGAGACACCTCCACACTGGTCAACACCCAAGAAAATTCCATTAGGAACATGGAGATACCATTCCAAAAAAAGGAAAGGAGAAATAGAAGGAGATGAACCTAAAAGAATTACTATAGATTATACCTTATATCGAAGATTGATCGATACTGCTTAATTGCATCAAAATGGAGGGGAACCAATCTAAGAAGCAAAGTTTGATCATGAAAATCCTATGGGGTGGAATTAAAGGTTAGATCATCTCACACCATAGAACAAGGAGGAAGAACTAGGGAGGAAGATATCTCATCTATTTAGAAGATTTAATGTAGCAGCGGTTTAAGATACGTTGGATTTTCCATTAAAAGTGGATCGCATTAAACCATGCGGTTCGACCAAGTAAAAGAATCCCGAGCCTTTGAAAAAATTAATATAGGGGTTACAGCCTTTGAATAGGCCATAGAGTCCTTAAAACAAGGCTTTAAATGAATTTTACATCAAAGGAAATGTCAAAGGGGAGAAACTGTAGGAAGCTCGAAACACTATTCATGAACACGAAATTTGGTAAAGGAAATAGGGGCTACTGTTGGACCTCAACATTCTGGAAACATTGTTCATGAACTCAAATTTTGGAAAAGAAAATAGAGGCTACCATTGGACCTCACCATTCTGGAAACAATGTTCATGAACTCAAAATTTAGTAAAGGAAATAGAGGATACCGTTAGACCTCACCATTCTAGAAACACTGTTCATGAACTCAAAATTTGGAAAAGGAAACAGAGGCTACCGTTAGACCTCACCATTCTAGAAACACTGTTCATGAACTCAAAATTTAGAAAAGGAAAGAGTGGCTACCACTGGACCTCACCATTCTGGAAACACTATTCATGAACTCAAAATTTGGCAAAGGAAATAGAGGCTACCATTAGACCTCACCATTCTGGAAACACTATTCATGAACTCAAAATTTGGCAAAGGAAATAGAGGCTATCATTGGACCTCACCATTCTAGAAACACTTTTCATGAACTCAAAATTTGGAAAAGGAAATAGAGGCTACCATTGAACCTCACCGTTTCACTGTTCACATAAGGCTACCGTTGCACTGTTCATATAAGGCTACCATTGCACTGTTCACATAAGGCTACTATTACACTATTTACATAAGGCAACCGTTGCACTGTTCACATAAGTCTACCATTTCACTATTCACATAAGGTTATCGTTGCACTGTTCACATAAGGCTACTATTGCACTGTTCACATAAGGCTATCATTTCACTGTTCACATAAGGCTACCGTTTCACTGTTCACATAAGCCTACCTTTAGAACTGTTCACACCGGTCTACTGGTGGAACTGTTCACCGAATTGGAAATTTTGAAAATTATTGGGGATAAGTCACCTTGACCACCAAAACACCTCAAACACTAGATTTCCTCAAAGGAATGAACTAGAGAGGTCCAAGCCATTACATCAGATACCTCTCAAAACATTCTCACCCTTAAGAATTAAAATCCCACCTAAAGGGAAACAGAAACAGGGTCTGAACAACCACCTATCGAGATACCTTACAAAATAGAGCAATCCAAAATAAGTAACCAAAATAAATCCATCTTATGAACACGAAATTTATATAACCACAAAGGGAACATAGTTACATGAAAATAGTTAAACATCAAACAACTTTGGGTACTGAGCACGTATTTGTGATTCGCGTTCCTAGGTACTCTCATCCATGCCACCATGTAGCCACAAGACACGAACTAAGGGGATAGAAAGCTCATTCAACACCTTATCTTTGCAGTCTTGGATCTCCACATATCTCTCCTCGATGGTTGCATCATCATCAACATCAATATATCCCCAATTGATGACGCGTGAGTTATTATGAAGATAATGATGGAGCTGTGACACATGAAAAACATCCTGTATCCAAATCATATATGGGGGAAGTGCTACTTGATATTCCATGGCTCCAACACGAGCCAATACCTCAAAAGGCCCAACAAACCAGGGAGAAAGCTTACTCTCACGACCAAACCTTCGATGCCCATGATAGGGAGTCACATTAAGAAAAACATGATCCCCAATATCAAACTCTAAGGGTATCCTCCTTTGATCAAAATATGATTTATAATGATTCTGTACTGCTTTCATCCTCTCACAAATTACCTAAACCATCTCTGTTGTATTCTGTACTAGTTTTGGTCTGAGAATTGTGGACTCTCCGACCCCAGTCCAACACAACGTAGAACGAAAAGGTCGGCCATACAAGGATTAAAATGGTGCCATACCGATGGTGGAGTGAAAACTATTTTTGTAAGAGAACTCCACCAAGGGTAAGTGCCTCATCCATGAACCTCCAAAATCTAGGACAAAAGAGTGTAACATGTCTTCAGGATTCTGGATAGTCCGCTCTATCTGATCATCCGTTTGAGGATGAAAAGAAGTTCTAAGGCATACCAGAGAGCCGAAAGAATGCTAGATACCTCTCTACACCCTGGAGGTAAAATGAGGATATTAATCATAAATGATCATCCTTGGGACTCCATGAAGTCTCACCACCTCCTCCAGATACTACCTCAACAAAACATCCACTAATCTTGACTCCTTGATTGCTATGAAGTGGGATGATTTTTTTAAATGATCCACTACCACCCAAATAACATCATGCCCTCCATCATATCGAGGTAAACCAGTAAAAAAAGTTCATTGATATATCCTCCCACTTCCACTGAGGAATATCTAACGGCTGGAGCATGCCACCAGGAACACGGTGTTCGGCCTTCACCTTTTGGAAGACCAAATATCGAGACACAAACTCTACAATAGAACACTTTAGCCCAGGCCACCAAAACTGAATCCTCAAGGCTCGGTATATCTTTTTCATGCCAGGATGCACCACTAAAGGTGAACTATGGAACTCTCTGTGAACCCTCTCACGCATCTCCAAAGGAACAAATAACCTTTTAGGATACAACACTCATTGTTGTTCATCCTCAGACCAACCATCAGGGGCCTCGCCATAAACAACTCAGTCTCTCCATACCTCCACCTCATGATCCCCCAACTGGGACTCTTCCACCTGCTGCACTAGAGATAACCACACCATCATCTGAAAAAGACAACTTATTCCCCCAATAGCTCCCATATCGAGATGTAATGTTGTAAGTTCTTTCATTACTCTCCAGGAATCACCAGATTCACGCACTATATCACTACGTGACTTATGACCCAGTGCATCAACTGCAACATTACCCTTTTCAGGTGTATATGATATTTTGAAGTTGTATTCCTGTAATAACTCCATCCACGACATTGTTGTAAGTTTAAGTAGTGGTGGGAGAAAACATACTTCAAACTCTTATGATTGGTGAAAACCACAAAGCACTCTCCAATGAGGTAATTTATCAACAAATTTATAGAAAACACCATGGATTCCAACTCAATATCATGGGTGGAATAGTTACATTCATGGGGATTCAACTACCAAGAACCATAAGAAACAACTGATCTATGCTGCATCAGAACATAGCCTAACCCCAGATGCAAAGCATCACAGAAAACATCAAACTAAACTCCCTCTATTGGAAGAAAAATAAATTGATCACTTACTAGATTCTCCTTTAGATACTCTAAATCTGCCTAACATTGATCATTCCATATAAACTCATGATATTTTCAGGTCAAAGTTGTTAGAGGAGTCGCAACTCGAGAGAAATTGGCTATGAACCTCCTGTAGTAGCCTGTAGGACCAAGGAAACTTTGTACCTCTGACACTGTCTTGGGGGAAGCCCAAGACACAAATGGTTCTATCTTCAATGGATCCACAACTACTTCCTAATGGGACACAACATGCCCTAAGAAATAGACTTCTCGAGCCCAAAATTCACACTTTGAAAACTTCCCAAACAACTGATGTTGATGAAGAACTCCCAAAATGGCATGTAGATGCTCTGCATGCTCCTCCTCGGATGTGGAGTACACAAGGACATCGTTGATGAAAACCACCACAAACTTGTCAAGGAACTCACAGAACATAGTGTTTATCAATCCCATGAATACAGTCGGAGCGTTCATCACACTGAACGGCATTACAATGAACTCATAATGCCCATGACGACAACAGAAAGCAGTCTTCAGGATATCGTCATCCTTTACATGCATCTGATGATATCTTGACCATATGTTGATATTTGAGAACCAACATGCACCCTTCAGTTGATCGAATAAATCATCAATCTATGGAAGAGGATAGTGATTCTTTACTGTCAATTTGTTTAAGTGACGATAATCGATACACAACTGTAAACTGCCATCATCCTTCTTCACAAACAAAACTGGTGTGCCCCATGGTGACACACTCAACCGAACAAAACTGCACTGTAACATACCATCAAGCTGTATATGTAGCTCTTGTAACTAAAAAGGGGCCATCCTATATGGATATATAGAGATAAGAGATGCTCCTGGTTGTAGCTCGATCTCAAACTCGATCTCTCGTTGTGGGGGTAATGCTACAACATCTTCTGGAATGACATTAGGGTAATCTTCTATGACCCTAAGAAATGACAACTACTGAACCTCTAAAAAAATCAGAATTAGCTTAGCCATCATGGATGATAAGGACGGAACATGCCTCTGATCCATATGAGGATCTCGCTCACCAACAAACACCACCGGCTCTCCATCCGCATTGAAGAACACAACCTGCCTCCTGAAGCAATCCTCGATATCTTGTTCTGAATACAATCAATCCATGCTGAGGATGAAATCATATGGTTGTATCTGTAAACATAGGAAATCTCCCCATGAGCAGTGCAGCCCCAGCACTAACTCACAGTCTCTACATACTTCAAACAAGTCAGTTTGACCTCCAATTGGCGTAATCGACGCCAAGGGCACTAGAACCCTCTCTAACTCAAGTCCCAAATCATGGACAAGGGTAGGTGATGTGAAGGAGTGTTTCGCTCCTAAATCAAACAAGGCATACACCAAGGTAGAAAACAAGCAAAGGGTACCTCGAACGATGTCTGGCTTGCTTGGAGCTGGCAATGCTAAAGCATGAAGCTAACCATGACCTCCTCCATGACCTCTATAACCCTCATGACAACCACCACCATGGTCGTTCTCTGATCATTGAGGATGGGGAGCATCATAAGGTTGTCCTCTACCTGACCCATATACCCTTTGTTGATCTAGAGCTGGTGAAACCTGCTGCTGCTACCTCAGTTAGAACTACCTCAACAGAGGAACCTGGAGTAGAACACCTAGTGTACGATGACTGCTCTAAAAGGTCGAGAACTCTCACTACTGATGACCTCGACCACCACAATAAAATAAAGAGTATAATCCTTTGGAATAGGCCTAAGAGCCATTGCCTCCTGATATATGAGATGTTGAGGGTTGGGACCTACCCCGGCTGAACGGAAACTCTTCTTCCCTAAAAAATGGAAACCCCGAACCAAAGCTCTACTTCATGAGGAATCAATGTGACTCCTCTCTCATAACGATCCAATTCTAGACAATGTCCTCTCAACAACCTCTGCCCTCGCCAGCACCTCAAGATATGTCTTCAACATAAATGGGGTGACCTGGTACTGGATCTATGGATGAAAATCCTCCTTGAAATGCCTCACCCTAGCCTCCTCGTATGGAAACAAGTCCGAAGAATATTTTAAAAGGTTCCTGAAATAGATTCCAAACTCTCACACACTGGAGCTCCCCTATCAAAGGGTAATAAGCTCCTGGCGATTGGACTCCTTCATAGTCGAAGAAATAAACTCGACTCTAAACTTGTCTTATAACTCCTCCCATGAGATCATCGACTCCTCACGATCCCCAAGGAATAAGAACCACCACTTCCTGGCTACTTCATGCAGCATTGTCACTACTAAGGACACTCAATACTCCTTCCGAGCATGGATCGAACTGAAGCCTATCTCGACATCCTCCAACCAGTCTTCTATGACTACATCCGAAACGGAGCCCTCGTACTTCTGTAGACTCAGGTGCTGAAACTCTTGGAGTTTCCTCCTCCGAGTTTCTTCGTTGTCGACCTCTACCCTACGATGATCTTATATAATAGCCTACTGGACATCTTCTATGTGATCCTGACGAGGATGTCGACCTGGATCCATACCTGTAAAATAACAAATATTTGGAGCTCCTAAACCCATAATATGGAAGACTCGGCATTAATTAATTAATTGTTTTATTTTATTCAATTTAGGTTAATCTATCCCATGGTCTACCCATTCAAATACAGGCACAAAGAAGAATGATGCATGATCCTTTCTTAGGTCTATGCCCTACAACTAGTGTCACCTCATTTAGTAGCCATTTTAAACTTAAAAGTCCATACATCTGATCATAGGGGGCCCTAAACGCCTATATCTCAACTGGTCTCCAATGTTTACATCACTTTCTAAACTTGATTGACACTATTTCCCAACCAACCCATGAAATCTCACATGTTCCTAACACCAAACTCCATCATATCCCTCAACCAGACCTCTAATACCACTCTGTCATGACCCCTCCCCACAAGGTGTACCTTTCCTGGGTTAGTAATGTGAGAAGGGAGATAATGACCCCCGAGTCCCGTCTCCAGTAGGCCCTGGGTTGGTGACTAGCACTGAGGGTATAGTAAACACACAAATGGGAGGAATTACCCTCTATAAGAACACATGAGAAAGAGAAAGATAAGACAGACGCCAACCAACTCTAACTCAGAAAACAATAAAGAGAAAACCCAAGTACACATATGTAATGTCATGAAAAAAAACTACAACTGAAAGGGGAAAAACTACAAGTACCCAAAAGAAATTAAAAATAGTAGCAAACACAAGCCCGAGCAGCTCCTGCAACCCCAAGCTAGTAGAAACCATCTTGATCTCCAACCTGCTTCAACCAACCAGAAAAATAGATTATATATATATAGGTTGAGCATAACAGTATACTCAGTAGGATCCTCCCCATAGCCACTCGTGAAAAAGTAAAGAAAACATGCTAAAACACAGTGAACAACAAGTGAAACTAACTCGTCACCTAAATAGTTATACTAAGTTCTCAGCCTCACCATGGCTACTCTCACCAAGTATAGCATACAATATTATATAATATAATAAAGAATATCAGGGGTACCCTACTACTACTTCCCCATTCGTTTGCCATTTTTCCCTAATGTTACGTGTCCTAAGCATCTCTATCCAAAAAGGCTTGCCTGCAGACACTTGGTCAAAGCACCACAACATGCACCTCATGCAACAAAACCACCACGTCCACACAAGAAAATTAACCAAGTAGTTTTCGGGATCCACCACAGCTCGCATAACATGTATCATATGTCAGGTATTATACCTCAAGCCATTACAGGCCATACACCAAGTAAGGATCCTCAAGACATAACAACCTATACACGTTATACCTATAGTAGTCCATAAGAAATTATATCCAAAATATATGTGTGTGAATAACCATAATCCATTATAGCCCTCTACACACATATATGGTAAAAACTAACTGTTGTGCCAACCAGAACAAGTAACTACCAAGAGAAGAGAGTAGGGCCAAAGGGGGTAGTCAGCCATCCATCCTCCCACTGGAATGTTGGGAAAAAACAACCCCCCACCCCCCACCCCACCCCCCCAGGGCTCAGAATCCCCGGGGTGTCAGTTTCCCTAACTGACAGGGTGGAGTAGTGTATAGAAACACAAAAAATATAGAATATACTATAGCTCACAAACACACCATGGGCATAACCTAGTCTTAGACTCAACTGCAGCTAATGTCTCTTAGACTCTTGGCTTCCACTTCTAAGACTATGTATCCTATAAGCACACAACCATTTAAAGAGATTTAATACATTACTTCATTACCTTTTTAATAGTTTCACTTTACATTAATTAATTCTTTAAAAATTAAATAACAATTAATAATTTCCACATTATATTTCATTAGCATCAAACCCAAAGTTCATTGTTCCATTAAATTGAAACCTCAACATTGCATCCCAACAAGCTCCAACCCCATGGGTTAACATCATTTATCAATCATTTATTAACAAATTTATTGCTTTCCTATATTCTCAGGCATTCTAGATAAAATATTCTAAGCTATTAAACACAAGGGGGCTCAACACATTGAGTAGATGAACTACCCATCGAGTCTTTGCCGCCTATAGCATGAGAATAGACCCATCCTCTCTCAGGAAGATAAACACGAAAAGCACGTGTTATACCCCGTGCATCTTCACCCCTTTTGTAAAGAGGGTAAGCAAACCATCTACCTTGAGAATTGGGGAAAGTAAAGAATATAAACAACCAACAAGAAACAACAAGCATTCAAATATTCACATCCAACCCTCTCCATTATCTCTGGTGTCCTCCCTAACACCCTCATGCATAAACTAATGCATCTTTCCACTCTAGGCATCAATTTATTCCATAACCAATAGGCCTCCCTACCCCCACTTATCACTACAGCCTTCCAGGCTCACATCACAACACAAGTAGTAGGAAAACAAACATCATATCAATTGGGATCTTGGCCCTTAAACAAGCAAGAGGGTAACTTAGAAACTTACAAGGAATTATATTTTATCAAACAACCAGTTCTTTAATCCATCTTGAATTAGTTGATATATTATTCCTAGGTTCCAACTTCAGAAAACCTAAACAGTAAGCTATCACAAATTGATTAAACATGCTTACTGCATCAATTTTATTAACATAAAACTACAACAACAACAACTAGATTGATTTACATTCCTCTTTATCTTTATCCAAACAATTATCAATTAATTCCAACTTTATGTTCATTAAAAATTTCCATCAAGAATGAAAATCTAAACAAAGAAAGAATATATATATATATCACACTATCTAGAAAAACAAGAGGCAATAACATACGATTGATATCAATTTATTTATCAAGTTCAAATATTTAATATATCAATTCCATCATGATCTAGTGGGCTAAAACATTCTAACTATACAGTTTCACATAAAATAATAGAGAAGCAATGAATTGCCTACCTCAAACAGTTTTTGATGTTATTTATACGAGAACGAGCGACACAACGGGTTACGATATCCTCCCTCGTGACAACTGTATCCACCCGAGGATGCAGAGACACCACCACACCAGTCAACACCTAAGAAAATTCCATTAGGAACATGGAGATACCATTCCAAAAAAATTCAAGGAGAAACATAAGGAGATGAACCCAAAAGAATGACTATAGATCAAACCTTATATCGAAGATTGATTGATACTGCTTTGTTGCATCAAAATAGAGGGGAGCCAATCCAAATAGGAAATTTTGATCGTGAAACTCCTACATAATGGAATGAAAGGTTCGAGCGTCTGACACCAAAGAAGAAGGAAGAATAACTAGGGAGGAAGATATCTCGTCTCTTTAGAAGATTTAATGGAGCAGTGGTTTAAGATACACTGGATTTTCCCTTAATAGTGGATCGCATTAGACAAAACCTTTTGACCAATTAAAAGTATCCTGAGCCTTAGAAAAAATTAATATAAGGGTTATGGCCTTTGAATCAGCCTTAGAGTCCTTAAAACAAGGCTTTAAATGCATTTTACATCAAATGAAACATCAAAGGGGAAAAACTGTAGGAAGCTGGAAACACTGTTCATGAACACAAAATTTGGCAATGGAAATATAGGCTACTGTTGGACCTCACCATTTTGGAAACACTTTTCATGAACTCAAAATTTGGAAAAGGATATAGAGGATACTGTTGGGCCTCACCGTTCTGGAAACACTATTCATGAACTCAAAATTTGGAAAAGGAAATTGAAGCTACCGTTGGACCTCACCGTTCTGGAAACACTGTTCATGAACTCAAAATTTGGCAAAGGAAATAGAGGCTACCGTTGGAACTCACTATTCTAGAAACACTATTCATAAACTAAAAAATTGTAAAAGGAAATAGAGGCTACCATTGGACCTCACTGTTCTAGAAACACTGTTCATGATCTCAAAAGTTGTAAAACGAAATAGAGGCTACCATTGGACCTCACCGCTCTGGAAACACTGTTCGTGAACTCAAAATTTGGAAAAGGAATTAGAGGCTACTGTTTGACCTCACCATTCAAGAAACATTGTTCATGAACTCAAAATTTGGCAAAGGAAATAGAGGCTACTGTTGGACCTCACAGTTGCACTATTCACATAAGGCAACCATTGCAAAGTTCACATAAGTCTATCGTTGGACTATTCACATAAGGCTACCGTTCAATTATTCACATAAGGCTACCGTTTCACTGTTTACATAAGGCTGCCATTTCGCTGTTCACATAAGGCTGCCATTGCACTAGTCAAATAAGGCTACTGTGTAAAGACCCAAAAATCCTGTGGAAAATTTTTTTTTTTAAATACATGGGAATTTTATGAGTTCGCATTTTCTGACGATGCTTGATTCTGAGGCCCAGTGTACCCGGAATCAATATCTGAAGTTTTTTTCGGGTACATTTAATAAATGTACATGTGGTATTTTATATCTTTTGAATCGGTTCTCGAAATTGAAATCTGAGGGCACCGATGAACTCACAGTGCCTGTATTTGCTTAAGGAGACCTTCACCATAGTTGCGTTTTGTCGGGAGTGGAAGTTAATTTTTGGGGATTCTTAACAAATTAAATAAAAATTATGTGTGACATAATTTTTATTTAGGTGGTGGTTAATTTCTCCAAAGGGAAGTTGGAGGTGGGTCCCACCCCCACATAACCTCCCATGGGAGGATAAATGTGGTGGGGCCCACACAAGCATCTAACCCTTCAACTCCCCTTTAACTCTCCTTGAATTTATTAAAGCCACCACTCTTCATTTAATTGGGTGAACTCTCCACCTTCCTTCTCTCATTAAGTGTGCTAACCAACTAAATTAATGAATTGAGCTTATTCAATTTAATTAATTATAACTTTTGAAATATTTTGAAAAACTTTTCAACAATAAAATAATAGGCAGAGCCTATTACTTTAGTTTGGAGGTGGAACTTTGAGAAGACTTGGGAGATTCTTGGAGAAGGACATCATCTCCGATGAAGAATGACGTCCTCTCCAACAAAGAATGAGGACGATGTTTGAGCCTAGGATCGGCGGTGTGTGACGAGAACAACGTACGATGGCGTCTTCGAATTCTCTTCCTACGACACCGTCAATCGAACATCGAAATCAAGGTAGGGGAATTTTGTATTAATTTTAAATATGAGATTACTCCTTCGTTCTTCGTCGTGTAAAATTATGGTTTGGAAAACCAAATGTTATAAAATGATGAGGAGGGTTCGGACCACACAAACACGGCCTGACCCTCCACATTGTTGTTTCCATTTGATGATGTTATAGGTGGAGAAGAAAGGGCACGGTGACGTCGTACCACGCCAGAGAATAACTGCAGCCAAGAGGGTCGCGGCGGATGAAGAGGTGCGGCGTCGTCGTGCCGCGCTGTGGAGACGAAGGCCGCGGCCAGGCCAGGCCACGGCGGTGGGGGACCGGCGCCGGCCGCGTGGAGGAAGACCCGGCACGCAACTGCTGGCTACTCGGCCAGAAAAACCGGACGGCTACGACCGGCCGGGCTAGAGGACCGCGGCGCCCGCAGGCACCGCGCGGCGGAGAAGATCGCAGCCTGCTTCTGCGGGCTGCTCTGCTGGGTGAACCGACCGACTGAAACCGTGGTGCCCTCAGGATCTACGTGGGAAGAACCACGGCCCACTAAGCGAGCCATGTGTATCAGGAAAAACCGGACGGTCGGGCAGGAGGAGGCGGCGCCGCTCGGTACCGCCAGGCGAACCGGACTGGCCCGTAGCGTGGGCTGGGTCCGTAGGTGGGCCACTCCCCACCGGGCTAGGCCAACCCCCCCCCCAGTCGGGTCAGACCCACCGATCCGGGCCGGGCCGGGCCAACCCCCCAGCCGGGTCGGACCCGCCGAGCCAGGTCGGGTCGGGCCCGACTTCGCTTAAATGTGAATATCCTCAAGACCGCGCGTCCGAACGACGCGCCGTCTGCAGAACTGGGACCCTCGTGACAAGGCGGTCCTTTTGTGATACTCTAAGTGAGTTTTGGAAAAATTTGGAAAATGGCCGGGTTTGGATCAAGCGTAAATCCAACCGGGCCCCTGGAACGGAAATGCCAATAACTCTCAGACCAAGCGTCCAATTGACGTGTCGTCTATCATGTTGGGTTCCTTTTGATGAGAGGAAACTTCGGGATACATCAACTCCAGAATTTATGATAATTGATGTATCGAAACTTGACTCGAGGAGCGGACCCTCCCAGAATCGAGCGTGATGTGTACAGAAACCCTAGAGCTGGCAGCGACAACTACTATACCGGAATCCTACGTGGGTTCGACAGCAATGACTATTGTACTGGAATCCTACGTGGGTTCGACAGTGATGACTACTTGACGCACGCCTGTCGCGGGGCGTGGACAAAAAACAATTATATTTTTCCTAGTGCAGCACAGTGGCTGACCAGGGTCGTCTCTCTTGAGGAGTCTTTTAGTTTGGTTCACTTACTTTATTCTAATTCACCTAAACTATCTCTTTTTGTGGTTTTTTAATTATTTAGAACAATGAAATTCAATGTAAGAATTCTAAATTTATACTTAGATGCAAGTCTAAACAGAATGAAGTTAGGAAGAAAGTACTTGGTTTGGGCTTCATCCAGGGATTCGATCATTATTCTCCTTTATATGTTTGATTCTATTTTGATAACTCAAACATGAAATCTCATGTTTGAATTACTATTATTTCCCAGAATAGAAATAGCTTGAGTTGCATGTCATTGGGGACTGTCACCCAATCAGAGACATTTGCCTAGCCCAAGAATACAACTCAAGTTTATCACAAATTTAGAATAATCATTAAAGAAAACTCATGAACTTCTTGACCTCCCCCCGAGCCAAGCCTCGGGGTCAGCCTCTCATTTTTAATAGTTGGAGATCACAATGGTGGATAGATGAGGGGATAGAGATAAAGAGATAGAGGAGAGAGGGATAGAGGAAGATTAAATAATTTATAATGAAAGTGAAAATAATAATAATAATAATAATAATATAACTTATTATTATTATTACTTAAGAAAATAGGTTTCGAAAAAGGAGAGAGAAAGAAAGTAAAATAATTTGAAATTAAAATTGAGATATTGTAAATAATGATTATAATAATATTAATAATAATAATAGTTTTTAATTATTATTATAGAAGAAATTAAATGGTGGAAACCAAAATAAAAATGCATGGATTAATTGAAAAGAAATTCAAATTACAAATGAAAATTAAAACTAAAATAAAAATAAAATAAGAATAGAATAAAAAAGAAGAAATGAGGGGGGAGAGAGAAGTAGAAACGGACCGTGCCCTGGTGGGATCCCTCCTTGGCTTTGGGTGTCGAGCTGATGATTTTGGAAGGAGGGGAGGGCCTCTTTTTCTTGGCAGCATTCTGTCCTCTGAAATTTTGCGCGTTTTTGACCCGATAAATGGCCGATTTATGCATGGACCCCTTCTTCAATGTTGTTTATAAATGTGTTTTCCATTCACTAACATAATTTCAGAGAATTTGGATGCCGGATGAAGGAGTTATGAATTTTCCATTGAAGTCTTATGTTTCTAGACGAAGCTTCCTGGAAGGTTCTTCCAAAAGTATGTCATTCCATGGTCGTATTAATGAATTAAAAACTCCACATAATTTAGTGTAGAGACGTAAATATCTGTCCTAGTTATATACCAGGTAGAATCACATCATTTGGATATGTGTAGGCCTAGTTTTGGTTCTGTTACAGTGGGGTGGTCCACGTTGTCCGCCCGAAAAAATGTCAAACTTCAATGAATTTTTTAGGACCACTAGATGGCCGAATCAGCTCCTGGTCCAGAGGACAAAGATGAAGGAAATAAAATCAGAATTCTAAAAAAATTAGATTTAATGAATTTTAAATTATATTTTTTATGAAATGACAAAAATACCCTTGTGATAAAAATCTATCCAAAAATCCTGAATTATGCACTTTTCACAATTTTGTTCATTTTCATTCTAAAACTCAAATTACCCATTATTTTAATAAAACAATGAAATACATGGGTTTTATCATCTAAAAACATTAAAAAATACTCATTATTTGATAAAAAATATGCACTTAAATTTTCTCTGTCAAATACCCCCACACTTAAACCATGCTTGTCCTCCAGCATTAAATCTCAACATGGAAATCAGAGGACACCAATGTTACCAATATTCAAATTTCAATGCAATAAAATCAAACAATTTTCAATATAAAATAAAACTTTCAAAAATCTGTATAAAATATCAATTTAAGTTCCCATTTTTCAAAGAAACCAATAATTCACATATTTTACTTTTCCCCTTTGAAAATTGATAGAACTTATCCTTTAATTCCTTCAAGCTCCTTAATTCATCATTATTAAACATGCCATGTCATGATTTACCTCAGTTTTGATTTTTTTTCTCTCATCAGTCATGATACAATTCAAGTAGAGTTATGCTCATATCATGAGAACATGCTCCTTATCCATAGGCTTTTAAATGAACTACTTTCTCCACTTTGTAAAGACAAAAGACACATAAAATCATGAGGACTTTCAATAAAGGATCAAATGACTCTGAGGCTTAAGGTTGGTAGGATTTTATGATTTAAAAATTAAGGCTCAAGGAGGAGTCTAATCTCTGAAGTACAATGCATGATATTAAAAGTAAAAGTGTAATGAAATTATCCCCTTCAAAAATAGCAACACCCACTTCCCAAAACTCAAAAAAGGTTATGATCATGTAAGCATAATGAATGATTTGTGCACCCTCTTTATTTTTTTATTTAGTACTTTTTTTTCATTTTTCGAAAGTTATGATTAGATAAAACCTCACATCCATCACCTAACTGCATACAATCATAAGATCATCGTTCTGGAAATGGTGATTTTTGGTTCTCCAAAATCAAAACCCATTTTTCTATTTTTTTTCTTTTAGTAAATTTTTTCATTTTTTTAATTCAAGAGGGGAAAACAATAGAGTATAATGAATGATTTCACAACCTTTTACAATTCCCATAATAACACCCCCACACTTGTTCCTCACAATGTGTATCATCTCATCCACCATGATTTCCTTTTCCCCCACACTTCAACTTTAAAATATCATGCAAATACCAAGAGTTGGGTAGGAATGGATAAAAATGCCTTGAAACATGGATCATCCCTATAAAGGTCATTCATGGTCTCTATGGGATAAACGAAGGATTGATGTAAAGGTGGTCTTTTAAGGAAATGTAGCTTTTCAAAGGATGCCTCAGTCATTTTAAATGTGTTTTTGCGTAGGCATAGATTTGACAAATTTCAATACAAGTTTTGGTCGGTTACATGTCCCAAGATCACTTAAGAAATATGCTCAAGAATAAATAGGAATTACTTGGTCTAGAAATCCTCTTGGTAATGAGAAATATAACATTGGACAATCACTAATGTCATGACTATTAATAACAAATCAATTCACATAAATTTCAGAAATTCAAAGCATGAAATATGGTTGAGAAATTTCATTTACATGAATTAATTAATTCCTTCAAATCATGAGTCATCATTTCAATATCCATGCTTCATATTTCAAAATTAAATTCTTAATTTCAATAATTTAATCATATAAAAATTGAAATCTAAAACATGGAATCATTGGGTTCCTAAGAAACTCATGTCTCCTAGATAAATCGAGTAAAACATTTATTCAAGTGTGGGCATGAAATTTTATCTTTAAAGCTCAAAACATGTTGTGGACTAAAATGTGGAGAGTTTAAAAAGATATACAATTAAAATGAACTCCCTTTTGAAAATAAAGCTTCAGTCCTCATCCATCAATGTTTGGGGCTTCATTCTACCATCATGATCCTACAAAAGAAAAAAAACTCAATTAAACTCAAGGATAGTATCATTAAAGCTCAAAAATATAGAGGGGTGGGATGCATGCTGCACTAAATCTAAGAAAATAAATTGAAATATAAATTCCTAGAAGGCATGTAAAGATAAATCTTGGTACGATCCCCCAAGTGGGACCTGAATTTTTATTTCCTCCAGAGGGCAGTACCAGCTATTATCCAAAGTCTGATGGTGGTTGGGGCTTCTTTGGCATGAACCACCACATGTTGTTTTTATTTGCATCCACTTACTCTTTCTTGTTGAGGAGAACTACATGGATAGAGTACACTAGATATGACCCCTTCACAATTTGGTACAGCTTGCATGGCGGGGGTAGGATGAAGTATGGAACCTCCTTCTTATTTGTTGCTACATGTGCAACATTCACTTTCCCTTCTTGTGCTCCCTCTAGTAAATGTTCAACATCTCTAGGGAGCTCTTAATGTTCCTCAACAGGTGCATCTTATTTTGTCTCTTCATCCTCCAGGGCATAATAGGAGTCATATGATTCTGAAAATTCAAAACAATTGGGAGTTATACTCAAATTCATAAAATTAAAAGAATTTGAGTTCAAGAATGTATCATCTCCCTGAGTTGGTTTAGCTTGAATCTCTTCTTCATTGGAAAGTTCCTCTTGGATTTGATCATCACTGGATGGAGTTAAGTAGTCAGGCTCCTACATTTTGAGTTTGTCCTCAACTTCATGGATGTCTTCAGTGAAATCCGGGAAGACCATTGGTGCTTCCTTCTTGGCCTCAAATCTTTTTAAGTCATCTTTGAGTTCATTGACCATGGCCATCAAATCTTCCGGTGAGATCCATGTTTCTATGCATCTTTCTTTCTGATTTACCATTATCATAAGTGCATCATCTCTTCATTAGATGGCCTCCTCAGTGTAGTATGTTTCTTTTTCTTTCACCTGTGAGTAATTGTTAGTCCATGTAGAATAATAATCATTTGAATTCATCATGGAAAGATTTTTTTAAAAAAATTATAAAAAAAAATAAAATATATCTAAGATGTGAAAATAGAAAAAGTAAATGAATAATTGATTGGATCCCTAGAAACGGTGCCAGTTTTGACGCACGCCTGTCGTGGGGTGTGGACAAAAAACAATTATATTTTTTCTAGTGTCGCACAGTGGCTGACCAGGGTCGTCTCTCTTGAGGATCCTTTCAGTTTGGTTCACTTACTTTATTCTAATTCACCTAAACAATCTCTTTTTGTGGTTTTTTAATTATTTAAAACAATGAAATGCAATGTAAGAATTATAAATTTATACTTAGATATATTTCTAAATATAATGAAGTTAGGAAGAAAGTACTTTTGTTTGGGGTTCAGCTAGGGATTCAATCATTATTCTCCTTTATATGTTTGATTCTATTTTGATAACTCAAACATGAAATATCATATTTGAATTACTATTATTTTCAAGAATATAAATATCTTGAGTTGCATGTCGTTGGGGACCGTCACCCAATCAGGGACATTCACCTCACCCAAGAATACAACTCAAGTCTATCACAAATTTAGAATAACCATTAAGAAAACTCATGAACTTCTTGACCTCCCCCCGAGTCAAGCCTCAGGGTCAGCCTCTTATTTCCGAGAGTTGGAGATCACAATGGTGGATGGATGAGGAGAGATGGAGAAAGAGAGAGAGGAGAGAGGGATAGAGTAAGATTAAATAATTTATAATGAAAGTGAAAATAATAATAATAATAATAATAATAATATAACTTATTATTATTATTATTATTTAAGAAAATAATTTTCAAAAAAGGAGAGAGAAAGAAAGTAAAATAATATGAAATTAATATTGAGATATTGTAAATAATGATTATAATAATATTATTAATAATAATAATAATAGTTTTTAATTATTATTTTTATTATTATTATTATAGAATAAATTAAATGGTTGAAACCAAAATAAAAATGCATGTATTAATTGAAAAGAAATTCAAATTACAAATGAAAATTAAAAATAAAATAATAATAAAATAATAATAAAATAAAAAAATAAATGAGGAGGGAATAGAGGAGCAGCATCGGCCAGTTCCCCGGTGGGATCCCTCCTTGGCTTTGGGTGTCGAGCTGATGATTTTGGAAGGAGGGGGGGCTCCTTTTATTGGCAACATACTGTCCTCTGAAAGGTTGCGCGTTTTTTACCCAATATATGGACGATTCACGCATGTACACCTTATTCAATGTTGTTCATAAATTTGTTGGCAGTTCACCACCAAAATTTCAGATCATTTGGACGCTGGATGAAGGAGTTATAATTTTTTTATTGAAGGCTTCTGTTTCTGGATGAAACTTCCAGGAAGGTTCCTCCAAACGTATGTCATTCCATGGACGCCTTAATGACTTCAAAACTCCACTAAATTTGGTGTAGAGATGACCCTCTCTGTCCTAGTTCTATCTCAGGTGTAAGCACCTCATTTGGACATCTGTAGGCCGAGTTTTTGTTCTGTTATAGTGAGGTGGTCCACGCTGTCCGCCCGGAAAAATGTCAAACTTCAATGAATTTTTAGAACCATTATATGGCCAAATCATCTCCTGGTCCAAAAGACAAAGATAAATAAAATAAAATTGGGATTCTAAAAAAATTATATTAAATGAATTTAAAATTATTTTTTTTATGAAATGACAAAAATACCCTTGTGATAAAAATCTGTCCAAAAATCCAAAATTATGCACTTTTCACAATTTTGATAATTTTCTTTATAAAACTCAAATTACCCATTATTTTTATAAAAAAATGAAATACATGGGTTTTATCATCTAAAAAATTTAAAAAAATACTCATTATTTGATCAAAAATATGCACATAAATTTTCTTTGTCACTACTGTACCGGGATCCTCCATGGGTCCGACAGTTCTGACTTCTGTTCCTGTATCCTGTGTGGGTCCAACTGAGTAGTTGGTCCTATATCCTGTGTGGGTCTGACAGCTTAGCTGGTCCTGTATGGTGTGTGGGTCTGACAGATAGATGAATCAGTGACTACATCTGATCATCTCTATCGCTCTACAAAAGATGTATACCTGTGTGAGCTGAGTCTTGTCTTTCAATCATTATCATCGATGTGATTGACCTTACTTCCTTTGTGGACTGGGTTGTGTTTGGGATCGAGAGTTGGATCCGGGACTGTGACAGGTAACTTAGGTATATGTATGGGAATATACCTAAGTAGGTTTGGTTGATACTTTGTAATTGTATCTTTCTTCTGTGGTTTATCCTTTATGGATTCTGGGAGACCTTCGGGGGTCCCGGGGTCCCCTACTGAGTATTGTTATACTCACCCCTGCACGGGCTTCGACCGCACCTTTTTGTGTCCTGTGCAGACGACGGACAGTAGTGATCGAGGCTGAGGGTGACTGTAATGACCCAAAATTTTGAAAAAATATTGTTTCCTAATTTTGTGTGTTATTTTATTTTATACTCAACAAATCTATTTCATTTGATAACATGAGTATAATTAAAATGATACTGTTGGGTTTTGACTATTATATGACCATTAGTTAGTATGACCTTTGGAAACTAAATGTTGCGATTATTGTCTCTAAATACAAGTGGTCTTGGTTAATTAATATAGAAAGAAGATTCGATGGCTTCATCCAGTAGTCTCGGGCCAATCAAAGCCCATCTAACAGAACTTGGGAAGGAGGTATCACCACTGGGCTTTGCTCTGGACCAAACCCAAGCCGAACTTCATCGTGTGAAGATAGAACGAAATAAACTTTGCGAGAAGTTCAAACTTTTAGAAATTACTACTCGTGCAATGTTGGCTAAGTCACCCTCGGATTCTCTCACCTTAGCACATCTTACACTTAGGTCCTATGCTTGGGTTATATGGGGCTATGTAAGGAGACCATAACTACTTTGTGTAATCCATTGAGATAAATAAAATTTTGTTTTCTTCTTATAGTGATTTTTTGTAAATTTTTAAATGTTCAGATAAATTTAGGATGTATATTATTTATGAATTTTAAAAAAAAGGATACTTTAAAATATTTTTTTAAACCTTAAATAATTAATGATGTGTCATGATTTTCAAAAAATGGTCTTCTGCAAATGTGTTCAGTAAGAAATTTAGAGTCTAATAAGATCAACTTTATTTTTGATGAATAGTAAATTATGAATAGTTATTTTACGCTTAGGATTAGTAATGTGATGAAATGGATTAGTAATATCACTTAAAGAAAGTATTAATATAATATAGGCACCTTGATTAATTAATGTGATTCAATAAAATAGGTAAATAACTGTTTCAGAAATTATTAGTCAAGTATTAGGTTTTCCAGGTGAATAGTGTTTTTTAATTAAAAATTAAATTAAAAATATTTAGAAAATTATTTTTATAAAATGGAATTTATTTTTGAACTCAAAGCATCGATATTATGTTAAGGTAATTTTTGGGGATTTTTCTGAAAAAAAATAAATTTTTGTTGAATAGTGTATTTATTTAAAAATTAAATTAAAAATATTTAGAAAATTATTTTTATAAAATGGAGTTCATTTTTGAAATCAGAGCATCGATATTTGGTTAAGGTGATATTTTGGGATTTTTCTGAGAAAGTTGAATTTTCGGTGAATAGTGAAAATACAATTTTTAAGTTACGGGTGTTAAATGACATCATTAAATGATGTATTAAGTATGTAATAAATATGGCTGACTTGTGAATAGTAAGATAAGGTATGAAGTGTCCCAAGTGTCCAATACCATGGGCAAATACCATGGGAAAGCCCATGGTTTTTCCAATACAACCAATGAGGTGTCCCTTGGCCATTAATGCCTTGTCCCCTCACTTTCCCTATAAATACCCACCCTTTCCTCCTTTATTTTTCACTCCCAACTCTCCCCTAACGAATCTCTGGTCTCATTACCTCCCAATAATTCCTCCCAAGGTTCCCCCAAGCCCTCAAGGTCCCAACCATTGAGTTTTAAGAGTTACGTTTTAAGGTAAGGGATCCAACCTCTCTCTTTCTTTTCAAATACTCACTTTTATGTCATTTCTTTTATGCTCCATGTTCTTTTGTTGGAGGATTTTATTTTATTTTAATCCTACTGTCCTTTTCATTTTAATATTATGATAGAACCCATCTTTATCTCATCATTTCATTTTAATAATGTTAAAGTGGCGTCGTTAGGCTGCCGAATTTTTAAGGGATTCTTTCACCCTTCTCGTTTTCAAGTTCTATTTTCATGTCAAGTATTTCATGTTCCTTTTTATTATGTTGGGGTATGATCTCTAAATATATCATACTAATATTTTATGTTCATATGATGAGAGACCCTATTTGATCTCTTCAATTCAGTATTTTGAGGTTTTAAGTGGCACCGTTAGGCTGCCGAATTTTTAAGGGATTCTTTCACCCTTCTCATTTTCAAGTTCTATTTTCATGTCAAGTATTTCAAGTACATTTTCATTTTGTTGGGGTATGATCTCTATATATATCATACTAATATTTTATTTTCATACGATGAGAGACCCTATTTTATCTCTTCAATTCATTTTTTTTGAAGTTTTAAGTGACGCTGTTAGGCTGCCGAATTTTCATAAGAGAAATCTTATTTGTGTCTTCCTTTCAAGTTATTCATTTCATATGGTATATCTTTAAAATTTCATTACCATGTTCTTAAATCCTTTATATTCTGTCCTCCTACTATTTTACGGATCATTTATTAGTGGGTTACCCATGTCCATCCTCTTTTCAATGTTTTCTAAAACTTCGTATCATAGCCGTTATGTTGCAGAATTTTCATCTCAAAATGTCTTTCTCTTTTTCTCAAATTATTTTATTTTATTAAGTGAATACTCAAAGATCTTTCTTATATAGGGGTATTAACATATATATAAAAATTTTCTATTTTAATTCTGGTATTTACATACATGATACCCACTTTCCTTTTTCTGTGGGTTTAAAGTGACATAAAGATCACGTCTTTAAAGCAGTTTTTAAAATGTGATGACAATGAAATGAAACCCATTTATTTTATGATATATGGGTTGTTTATGAAATGTTTGATGATGATATATGTGGCTCACATGATAATAAAGAAAAATTTAATGGTGCGCCCTGATATCCCTCCAATGCATTGGGTAAAGACTTAATCTCTAGAGATGACCATTTTTAACGACGCCTTGGTGAATAACCTTGGTAATTTTTAATGACACCTTGGGGATGGACCTTGGTGAAACAGAAATGATTGTCTATGTTAAATTTTGTATCCACATCTTCAAGTTATAAAACACGTTATTTTTATTATGATATGCCTCATGAACTCTTTCTCATGCCTTAAAGTTATTTTTCATGACTTTTGATGTATCTCAAGTTCTCATGTAAAATATTTCCCTTGTTTCCCTTACTGGGCCTTCTACTCACCCTTTCCTTTGATGTATGCTCCCAAGTTATGAGATGCTGTAATGAACTTAGGATGAACAAATGAAGAAGCCTTTCAAGTATTTAATAATAATGTTTTATGTTGTTTTCGTGTATTAAGTTCCTGGTTTCCAAGACACTAAACCTTAAAGATCCCCAGTTTTGTAAAATGTAATGAAAGTTTATGTGATAAAAAAGCAGGATGATATAGTTGGTATCAAAGGATGGTTTAGTTATTTGTGGAAATTAGGATATGAAAAATTTAGGAAGAACCCTATAGAAATTTTTAAATATAGGAAATCTTCCTGATATTTTGGTGAGTATTGAGTAAGGGGTTGAGAAGCAAATACATCCCTGTCTGGATACGAGCAGGTAGAGGCGGCTCTAGCACAGATGTTCATAGGGGTAAAACATGAAAACACCGCTTTGATCTAGACTCGAACGGGAACTGTTACACGACAATGGGCCTTGTTGCACTCTTGGTTACGACACTCCTGGGGGATATGCTTCGGTAAATTCATAAGCTTAGTATGAACCATTATTAAAGGAACAAAGATAAAATAAAATAAAGATTCACATAAGAATATATGATCATGGATAACCCAGATTAGAACCTAGGGGATCAAAAGTTAGGGTATACTTTCCTTCTAAAAGTTTATCCTTCTATGATTAAAGTTTCCTTTTAATGATTATTGGCTAAGTATTTAAGCCCCTAATTATACTTTCATTTCTTAGTTAATGGTAGGAAATAGAATAACATGTCCCAACAACCAATGTGATAGGAAATGTGACGATTGCCCTATTAATGTGACAGAGATGACGAGAGACCATGTTGAACATATTGTGATTATGACAAACCAGCTATCAAAAATCACAATTAGTAATTGGTAACTAGTTGAATTCCAAAATTCATCAAGGAAAAAGAAGACAAAGTCTCAAGCATGTTCATCTGATAAAGTTGATAAGGGAAAGAAGACCGAATTTCTTTTTTGCAAAAAGTTTGGGAAGAGCCACCAAGGAGAATGTCACAAAGGAACCGAGAGATGTTTTAAGTGTGGGAAGATAGGTCATAAAGTAGCCAATTGCTTTAAAAAAATGGATAATGTGGTGAATGGAGATAAGGTTCAATCTAATGTACCTTATATTATTAAATGAGGTAAATGTGGAGAAGTTGGACATTATCCAAGGAAATTATCTCTTGGAAGGGATGAGAATATTGATGAGAATAAAAAATCTTCAAGGACAAGGGAACAATGCAAGTCTTATGCTGAGATGGATCATGATGACTAAAGTACATACAAATTCTTCTCAATAATTGTCTATGTCATGTTGTATTTTAGTTCGTGCTCCATGAGATTGTCTTTAATGTTTTCTAAGAACATAGAGTCACTACCTAAGATGGTTTTATATCATTAAGTAAAACATCTATGGTTATGTACCACATGTTGATGTAGTGAAGCTGTTCTTCTTAAAAAAGGTGATTAGGGGATTAAAAGATGATTATTATTTTGGAATACGTTCACTATTTTGGGAACCCTATATGATCGAGGTAAATATATTACTACAGTATTTTCTTTGAGGAGTAAAGGTTGACTTATATTTTTAATAATCGATGAATTTAAGGCGAACTTATGGTAATTTAGGTTACTTATGAAAATGATTAACCTATCTTGGGGAAAATGTGATTAGGGTAGTTACTTTTGCTATAAGATGATAAGAGTGGTTGATGTTGTTTAGATATGAATGATAAAGTCTATCTTGGACGACTATGTTATGAGAAAGTTCTTATAATTAGGATTCAATCTTAGTTTGGTTTATTTTGAGTAATTTTAAGGACAGGTATTTATGGAATGGTCTATGATGAACTTTGGGTAGTACTGTGGAATTTTAAAGATTTAATGAAGTTTCCCTTCTTATGGGATTCTTTCTTTTTGAAGAGTTGTTTTATCTTACCATTTATATTTTTGGGATAATTTTTAAAGATAGAATAAATAGATAGTTAATCTTTTGTGGATTATGTGATTCTCTAGAAGATGATTCTTGTGCTTTTGATGAGACCAAGTGTTTTTGAATGCTCATCGTTTGGAGAGAAGATTAGTTTTGGTAGAAAATTATTAAAGGATGAAACTCTACTTGAAGGTAAATATATTTCCTTATATTTTTATTCTATGTAGTAAATTAATTCCTCAAAATTATAAAAAGGAATTTAAAACAAAAACATTGTTGGTTTATATTTCCTACTGGGTAATCAAAGAACGTTTACACACATCACAAGTTTGTGATTTTCTTGTGGTTAACTTTCTCCTAATAATGTTTTCTATCACTCTCCCTCAGAACTTGATCCTTTGTTTTCTCCTCCATATCCATGTTTTCTTACATGTAATCCTAGTATGGGTTAACTTGGGTGACCTTTGTAATTCCCTTTATTTCTTTTAAAGTAATAGTTTTACTGAATCTTTTTCCGATGTGGGACTTTCAATGAAATTTCCAAACCCAATTTTAAAAATTACGAGGACACAATTTCTTAAGGGGGGAAGAATGTAATGACCTGAAATTTTGAAAAAATATTCTTTCATAATTTTGTGTGTTATTTTATTTTATACTCAACAAAACTGTTTCATTTGATAACATGAGTATAATTAAAATGAGATTGTTGGGTTTTGACTATTATATAACCGTTAGTTAGTATGACCTTTGGAAACTAAATGTTACGATTATTGTCCCTAAATACAAGTGATCTTGGTTAATTAATATAGAAAGAAGATTCGATGGCCTCATCCAGTAGTCTCGGGCCAATCGAAGCCCATCTAACAGAACTTGGGAAGGATGTAGCACCACTGGGCTTTTCTCTGGACCAAACCCAAGCCGAACTTCATCGTGTGAAGCTAGAAAAAATCGCCTTCGTGAGAAGTTAGAATTGATAGAAATTACTACTTGTGCAATGTTGGCCAATATGCCCTTGGATTCTCTCACCTTAGCACACCTTACACTTAGGTCCTATGTTGGTGTTATAAGGGGCTATGTAAGGAGACCGTAACAGCTTTGTGTAATCCTTTGAGATAAATAAAATTGTGTTTTCTTCTTATGGTGATTTTTTTAAATTTTCAAATGTTAGGATAAATTTAGGATGTATATTATTTATGAATTTGAAAAAAAAGGATATTTTAAAATATTTTTGTAAAACTTAAATAATTAATGATGTGTAAAGATTTTCAAAAAGTGGTCTTCAGCAAATGTGTTCAGTAAGAAATTTAGAGTCTAATAAGATCAACTTGATTTTTGAGGAATAGTAAATTATGAATAGTGATTTTACGCTTAGGATTAGTAATGTGACCAAATGGATTAGTAATATCACTTAAAGAAAGTATTAATATAATATAGGCACCTTGATTAAGCAATGTGATTCAATAAAATGGGTAAATAACTGTTTCACAAATTATTAGTCAAGTATTAGGTTTTTCGGGTGAATAGTGTTTTTTAATTAAAAATTAAATTAAAAATATTTAGAAAATTATTTTTATAAAATGGACTTTATTTTTGAGCTCAGAGCATCGATATTATGTTAAGGTAATTTTAGGGGATTTTTCTGAAAAAAAATGATTTTTCATTGAATAGTGTATTTATTTAAATTTTAAATTAGAAATATTTAGAAAATTATTATTATAAAATGGAGTTCATTTTTGAAATCAGAGCATCGATATTTGGTTAAGGTGAAATTTTGGGATTTTTCTGAGAAAGTTGAATTTTTGGTGAATAGTGAAAATGCAGTTTTTAAGTTACGGGTGTTTAATGACATCATTAAATGATGTATTTAGTATGTAATCAATATGTTCGACTTATGAATAGTAATATAAGGTATGAGGTGTTCCAAGTGGCCAATAACATGGGAAAATACCATGGGCAAGCCCATGGTTTTTCCAATACCACCAATGAGATGTCCCTTGGCCATTAATGTCTTGTCCCCTCACTTTCCCTATAAATACCCACCCTTTCCTCCTTTAGTTTTCACTCCAAACTCTCTTCCAAAGAAGCTCTGGTCTCATTACCTCCCAAGAAGTCCTCCCAAGGTTCCCCCAAGCCCTCAAGGTCCCAACCTTTGAGTTTTAAGAGTTACGTTTTAAGGTAAGGGATCCAACCTCTCTCTTTCTTTTCAAATACTCTCTTTTATGTCATTTATTTTATGCTCCATGTTCTTATGTTGGAGGATGTTCTTTTATATTTATCCTAATGCCCTTTTCATGTTAATATGATGATATACTCCCTCTTTCTCTAATCATTTCATTTTAAGAATGTTAAAGTGGCACCGTTAGACTGCCGAATTTTTAAGGGATTCTTTCACCCTTCTCATTTTCAATTCTATTTTCATGTCAAGTCTTTCATGTTCCTTTTTATTATGTTGGGGTATGATCTATAAATATATAATACTTATCTTTTATGTTAATATGATGAGAGACCCTATTTTATCTCTTCAATTCAGTATTTTGAGGTTTTAAATGGCACTGTTAGGCTGCCGAATTTTTAAGGGATTCTTTCACCCTTCTCGTTTTCAAGTTCTATTTTCATGTCAAGTATTTCAAGTTACTTTTTATTTTCTTGGGGTATGATATCTATATCTATCATAATAATCTTTTATTTTCATATGATGAGATACCATATTTTATCTCTTCAATTCATTTTTTTTTATGTTTTAAGTGACACCGTTAGGCTGCCGAATGTTCATAAGAGAAATCCTATTTTTGTCTTCCTTTCAAGTTCTTCATTTCATATGGTATATCTTTCAAATTTCATTAAAATGTTCTTAAATCCTTTATATTCTGTCCCCCTACTTTTTTACAGATCATTTATGAGTGGGTTACCCATGTCCCCTCTCTTTTCAATGTTTTCTAAAACCCTGTATCATAGTCGTTATGCTGCAGAATTTTCGTCTCAAAATGCCTTTATCTTTTTCTCAAATTATTTTATTTTATTAAGTTAATACTCAAAGATCTTTCTTCTATAGGGGTATTCATATATATATCAAAATTTTCTATTTTAATTCTGGGATTTACATACATGAGACCCGCTTTCCTTTTTCCGTGGGTTTAAAGTGACATAAAGATCACGTATTTAAAGCAGTTTTTAAAATGTGATGACTATAAAAGGAAACCCATTTCTTTTATGCTATATGGGTTGTTTATGAAATGTTTGATGATGATATATTTGTCTCACATGATAATAAAAACAAATTTAAGGGTGCGCCCTGATAGCGCTCCAATGCATTGGGTAAAGACTTAATCTCTAGAGATGACCATTTTTAATGACGCCTTGGTGAATAACCTTGGTAATTTTTAATGATAACTTGGGGATGGACCTTGGTGAAACAGAAATGATTTTCTATGTTAAATGTTGTAGCCACATCTTCAAGTTATGAAACACGTTATTTTTATTATGATATGCCTCATGAACTCTTTCTCATGCCTTAAAGTTATTTTTCATGACTTTTGATGTATCTCAAGTTCTCATGTAAAATATTTCCCTTGTTTCCCTTACTGGGCCTTCTACTCACCCTTTCCTTTGATGTATGCTCCCAAGTTATGAGATGTTGTAATGAACATAGGATGAACAAATGAAGAAGCCTTTCAAGTGTTTAATAATAATGTTTTATGTTGTTTCCGTGTATTAAGTTCCTGGTTTCCAAGACACTAAACCTTAAAGATCCTCATTTTGTAAAATGTAATGAAAGTTTATGTGATAAAAAAGCAGGATGATATAGTTGGTATCAAAGGATGGTTTAGTTATTTGTGGAAATTAGGATATGAAAAATTTATAAAGAACCCTATAGAAATTTTTAAATATAGGAAATCTTCCTGATATTTTGGTGAGTATTGAGTAAGGGGTTGACAAGCAAATACATCCCTGTATGGATATGAGCAGGTAGAGGTGGCTCTAGCACAGATGTTCATAGGGGTAAAACATGAAAACACCGCTTTGATCTAGACTCGAACGGGAACTGTTACATGACAATGGGCCTTGCTACACTCTTGGTTACGACACTCTCAAGGGATATGCTTTGGTAAATTCATAAGCTTATTATGAACCATTATTAAAGGAACAAAGATAAAATAAAATAAAGATTCACATAAGAATATATGATCATGGATAACCTAGATTGGAACCTAGGGGATCACAAGTTAGGGTATACTTTCCTTCTACAAGTTTATCCTTCTATGCTTAAAGTTTCCTTTTAATGATTATTGGCTAAGTATTTAAGCACCTAATTATACTTTCTTTTCTTAGTAAATGGCGGGAAATGGAAGAACATGTCCCAACAACCAATGTGATAGGAAATGTGAGGATTGCCCTATTAATGTGACAGAGATGACGAGAGACCAAGTTGAACATAATGTGATTATGCCAAACCAGCTATCAAAAATCACAATTAATAATTGGTAACTAATTGAATGCCCAAATTCATCAAGGAAGAAGAAGACAAAGACTCAAGGATGTTCATCTGATAAAGTTGATAAGGGAAATAAGACCGAATTTCGTTTTGGAAAAAAGTGTGGGAAGAGGAACCAAGGATAATGTCACAAAGGAACCGGGATATGTTTTAATAGTCGTAATATAGGGAATAAAGTAGCCAATTGCTTTAAAAAATGGATAATGTGATGAATGGAGATAAGGTTCAATCTAATGTACCTTATACTATTCAATGTAGTAAATGTGGAGAAGTTGGACATTATCCAAGGAAATTCTCTCTTGTAAGGGATGCGAAGAATGATGAGCATCAACAATATTCAAGGACAAGGGAACAATGCAATTACTATGCTGAGATGGATCATGATGACTAAAGTACATACAACTTCTTCGCAATAATTGTCTATGTCATGTTGTATTTTAGTTCGTGCTCCATGAGCATATATTTAATGTTTTCTAAGAACATCGAGTCACTAACTAAGATGGTTTTATATCATTAAGGAAAACATCTATTGTTATGTACCACATGTTGATATAGTGAAGTTTTTATTCTTAAAAAAAGGTGGTTAGGGGATTAAAAGATGATTATTATTTTGGAAGACGTTCACTATTTTGGGAACCCAATATGATCGAGGAAAATAGATTACTACAGTATTTTCTTTGAGGAGTAAAGGTTGACTTATATTTTGAATAATCGATGAATTTAAGGTGAACTTATGGTAATTTTTATTACTTATGGAAATGATTAACCTATCTTGGGGAAAATGTTATTAGGTTAGTTACTTTTGTTATAAGATGATAAGAGTGGTTGATGTTGTTTAGAGATGAACGATAAAGTCTATCTTGGAAGACTATGTTATGAGATCATTCTTATAATTGGGATTCAATCTTAGTCTGGTTTATTTTGAGGAATTTTAAGGACAGTTATTTATGGAATGGTCTATGATGAACTTCGGGTAGTACCGTGGAATTTTAAAGATTTAAAGAAGTTTCCCTTCCTATGGGATTCTTTCTTTTTGAAGAGTTGTTTTATCTTACACTTTATGTTTTTGGGATAATGTTTAAAGATAGAAGAAATAGATAGTTAATCTTTTGTGGATTATGTGATTCTCTAGAAGATGATTCTTGTGCTTTTGATGAGACCAAGTGTTTTTGAATGCTCATCATTTGGAGAGAATATTAGTTTTGGTAGAAACTTATTAAAGGATGAAATACTTGAAGGTAAATATATTTCCTTAGGTTTTTATTCTATGTAATAAATGAATTCCTCAAAATTATAAAAAGGAACGTAAAACAAAAACATTTTTGGTTTACATTTCCAACTGGGTAATCAAAGAATGTTTATACACATCATAAGTTTGTGATTTTCTTGTGGTTAACTTTCTCCTAATCATGTTTTCTATCACTCTCCCTGAGAACTTGATCCTTTGTTTTCTCCTCCATATCCATGTTTTCCTACATGGAATCCTTGTATGGGTTAACTCGGGTGACCTTTGTAATTCCCTTTCTTTCTTTTAAATTAATAGTTTTACTGACTCCTTTTCTGATGGGGGACTTTCAATGAAATTTCTAAACCCAATTTTAAAAATTGAGAGGACAGAATTTCTTAAGTGGGGAAGAATGTAATGACCTGAAATTTTGAAAAAATATTGTTTCCTAATTTTGTGTGTTATTGTATTTTGTACTCAACAAAACTGTTTCATTTGATAACATGAGTATAATTAAAATGATACTGTTGATTTTTGACTATTATATTATCGTCAGTTAGTATGACCTTTGGAAACTAAATGTTGTGATTATTGTCTCTAAATACAAGTGATCTTGGTTAATTAATATAGAAAGAAGATTCGATGGCCTCTTCTAGTAGTCTCAAGCCAATAGAAACCCATCTAACAAAACTTGGGAAGGATGTAGCACCACTGGGCTTTTCTCTGGGCCAAATCCAATCTGAACTTCATCTTTTGAAGCTAGAACAAAATCGCCTTCGTGAGAAGTTCAAATTTTAGAAATTACTACTCGTGAAATGTTGTCCAAGCTTCCCTTGGATTCTCTCACCTTAGCACACCTTACACTTAGGTCATATGCTGGGGTTATAAGGGGCTATATAAGGATACCATAACTACTTTGTGTAATCCATTGAGATAAATAAAATTTTGTTTTCTTCTTATGGTGATTTTTGTAAATTTTCAAATGTTCGGATAAATTTAGGATGTATATTATTTATGAATTTGAAAAAAAGGATATTTTAAAATATTTTTGTGAACCTTAAGTAATTAATGATGTGTAATGATTTTCAAAAAATGGTCTTCTACAAATGTGTTCAGTAAGAAATTTAGAGTCTAATAAGATCAACTTGATTTTTGATGAATAGTAAATTATGAATAGTGATTTTACGCTTAGGATTAGTAATGTGACCAAATGTATTAGTAATATCACTTAAAGAGAGTATTAATATAATATAGGCACCTTGATTAAGTAACGTGATTCAATAAAATAGGTAAATAACTGTTTTAGAAATTATTAGTCAAGTATTAGGTTTTTCAGGTGAATAGTGTTTTTTAATTAAAAATTAAATTAAAAATATTTATAAAATTATTTTTATAAAATGGACTTTATAAAATGAACTCAGAGCATCGATATTATGTTAAGGTAATTTTGGGGGATTTTTCTGAAAAATTTGAATTTTCATTAAATAGTCTATTTATTTAAAAATTAAATTAAAAATATTTAGAAAATTATTATTATAAAATGGAGTTCATTTTTGAAATCAGAGCATCGATATTTGGTTAAGGTGAAATTTTGGGATTTTTCTGAGAAAGTTGAATTTTCGGTGAATAGTGAAAATATAGTTTTTAAGTTACGGGTGTTTAATGACATCATTAAATGATATATTTAGTATTTAATCAATATGTTCGAATTGTGAATAGTAGGATAAGGTATGAGGTGTTCCAAGTGGCCAATAACATGGGCAAATACCATGGGCAAGCCCATGGTTTTTCCAATACCACCAATGAGGTGTCCCTTGGCCATTAATGCCTTGTCCCCTCACTTTCCCTATAAATACCCACCCTTTCCTCCTTTAGTTTTCACTCCCAACTCTCCTCCAATTAATCTCTGGTCTCATTACCCCCCACGAAGTCCTCCCAAGGTGCCCCCAATCCCACAAGGTCCCAACTTTTGAGTTTTAAGAGTTACGTTTTAAGGTAAGGGATCCAACCTCTCTCTTTCTTTTCAAATACTCTCTTTTGTGTAATTTATTTTATGCTCCATGTTCTTATGTTGGAGGATGTTCTTTTATATTCATCGTACTGTCCATTTCATTTTAATATGATTAGATACCCCCTCTTTCTCTAATCATTTCATTTTAATAATGTTAAAGTGGCGACGTTAGGCTGCCGAATTTTTAAGGGATTCATTCACCCTTCTTGTTTTCAAGTTCTATTTTCATGTCAAGTATTTCATGTTTCTTTTTATTATGTTTGGGTATGATATCTAAATCTATCATACTGATCTTTTATGTTTATATTAGGAGAGACTCTATTTGATCTCTTCAATTCAGTATTTTGAGGTTTTAAGGGGCGCTGTTAGGCTGCCGAATTTTTAAGGGATTATTTCACCCTTCTCGTTTTCAAGTTCTATTTTCATGTCAAGTATTTCAAGTTCCTTTTTATTTTGTTGTGGTATGATCTCTATATCTATCATACTAATATTTTATGTCCGTATTATGAGAGACCCTATTTTATCTCTTCAATTCTTTTTTTTTTTGAAGTTTTAAGTGATGCTGTTAGGCTGCCGAATTTTCATAAGAGAGATCTTATTTTTGTCTTCCTTTGAAGTTCTTCATTTCATATGGTATATCTTTAAAATTTAATTACCATGTTCTTAAATCCTTTATATTCTCTCCCCCTACTGTTTTACGGATCATTTATGAGTGGGTTACCCATGTCCCCACTCTTTTTGATGTTTTCTAAAACCCTGTATCATAGCCGTTATGCTGCAGAATTTTCGTCTTAAAATGTCTTTCTCTTTTTCTCAAATTATTTTATTTTATTAAGTGAATACTCAAAGATATTTCTTCTATAGTGGTATTCACATATATATCCAAATGTTCTATTTTAATTCTGGGAATTACATAAATGAGACCCGCTTTCCTTTTTCTGTGGGTTTAAAGTGACATAAAGATCACGTCTTTAAAGCAATTTTTAAAATGTGATGACAATGAAATGAAACCCATTTATTTTATGCTATATGGGTTGTTTATGAAATTTTTGATGATGATATATGTGGCTCACATGATAATAAAGAAAAATTTAAGGGTGTTCACTGATAGCATTCTAATGCATTGGGTAAAGACTTAATCTCTAGAGATGACCATTTTTAACGACGCCTTGGTGAATAACCTTGATAATTTTTAATGACATCTTGGGGATGGACCTTGGTGAAACGGAAATGATTGTCTATGTTAAATGTTGTAGCCACATCTTCATGTTATGAAACAAATTATTTTTATTATGATATTCCACATTAAATCTTTCTCATGCTTTAAAGTTATTTTTCATGACTTTGATGTATCTCAAGTTCTCATGTAAAATATTTCCCTTGTTTCCCTTACTGGGCCTTCTGCTCACCCTTTCCTTTGATGTATGCTCCCAGGTTATGAGATGTTGTAATGAACTTAGGATGAAAAAATGAAGAATCCTTTCAAGTGTTTAAGAATAATGTTTTATGTTGTTTTCATGTATTAAGTTCCTGGTTTCCAAGACACTAAACCTTAAAGATCCTCGGTTTTGTAAAATGTAATGAAAGTTTATGTGATAAAAAGGCGAGATGCTATAGTTGGAATCAAAGGATAGTTTAGTTATTTGTGTAAATTAGGATATTAAAACTTTAGGAAGAAACCTATAGAAATGTTTAAATATAGGAAATTTTCCTGGTATTTTGGTGAGTATTGAGTAAGGGGTTTCCAAGAAAATACATCTCTGTCTGGATATGATCAGGTAGAGGTGGCTCTGGCACAGATGTACATAGGGTTAAAACATGAAAACACCACTTTGATCTAGACTCGAACGGGAACTGGTACACGACAACGGGCCTTTCTACACTCTTGGTTACGACACTCCCGGGGGATATGCTTTGGTAAATTCATAAGCTTAGTATGAACCATTATTAAAGGAATGAAGATAAAATAAAATAAATATTCACATAAGAATATATGATCATGGATAACCTAGATTGGAACCTAGGGGATCACAAGTTAGGGTATACTTTCCTTCTACAATTTTATCCTTCTATGCTTAAAGTTTCCTTTTAATGATTATTGGCTAAGTATTTAATCCCCTAATTATACTTTCTTTTCTTAGTTAATGGCGGGAAATGGAAGAACATGTCCTAACAACCAATGTGATAGGAAATGTTATGATTTCCTTATTAATGTGACAGAGATGATGAGAGGCCAAGTTGAACATATTGTGATTATGCCAAAACAGCTATCAAAAATAACAATTAATAATTGGTACCCAGTTGAATGCCCAAATTCATCAAGGAAGAAGAAGACAAAGACTCAAGGATGTTCATCTGATAAAGTTGATAAGGGAAAGAAGACCAAATTTCGTTTTTCCAAAAAGTGTGGGAAGAGGCACCAAGGAGAATGTCACAAAGGAACCGGGAGATGTTTTAAGTGTGGGAAGATAGGGCATAAAGTAGCCAATTGCTTTAGAAAATGGATAATGTGATGAATGGAGATAAGGTTCAATATAATGTACGTTATGCTATTCAATGTGGTAAATTTGGAGAAGTTGGACATTATCCAAGGCAATGATCTCTTGGAAGGGATGAGAAGCATGATGAGCATCAACAATCCTCATGTACAAGGGAATAATGCAAGTCCTATGCTGAGATGGATCATGATGACTAAAGTACATACAACTTCTTCACAATAATTGTCTATGTCATGTTGTATTTTAGTTCGTGCTCCATGAGAATATCTTTAATGTTTTCTAAGAACATCGAGTCACTACCTAAGATGGTTTTATATCATTAAGGAAAACATTTATTGTTATGTACCACATGTTGATGTAGTGAAGCTGTTCTTCTTAAAAAAATGGTGATTAGGGGATTAAAAGATGATTATTATTTTGGAAGACGTTCACTATTTTGGGAACCCTATATGATTGAGGTAAATAGATTACTACAGTATTTTCTTTGAGGAGTAAAGGTTGACTTATATTTTGAAGAATCGATGAATTTAAGGCGAACTTATGGTAATTTAGGTTACTTGTGGAAATGATTAACCTATATTGGGGAAAATGTGATTAGGTTAGTTACTTTTGTTATAAGATGATAAGAGTGGTTGATGTTGTTTATAGATGAATGATAAAGTATATCTTGGAAGACTAGGTTATGAGATTGTTCTTATAATTGGGATTCAATCTTAGTTTGGTTTATTTTGAGGAATTTTAAGGACAGTTATTTATGGAATGGTCTATGATGAACTTTGGGTAGTACCGTGTAATTTTAATGATTTAAATAAGTTTCCCTTCCTATGGGATTCTTTCTTTTTGAAGAGTTGTTTTATCTTACCCTTTCTATTTTTGGGATAATGTTTAAAGATAGAAGAAATAGATAGTTAATCTTTTGTGGATTATGGGATTCTATAGAAGATGATTCTTGTGCTTTTTATGAGACCAAGTGTTTTTGAATTCTCATCATTTGGAGAGAAGATTAGTTTTGGTAGAAACTTATTAAAGGATGAAACTCTACTTGAAGGTAAATATATGTCCTTATGTTTTTATTCTATGTAGTAAATGAATTCCTCAAAATTATAAAAAGGAACGTAAAACAAAAACATTGTTGGTTTAGATTTACTACTGGGTAATCAAAGAATGTTTACACACATCATAAGTTTGTGATTTTCTTGTGGTTAACTTTCTCCTAATCATGTTTTCTATCACTCTCCCTCAGAACTTGATCCTTTTTTTTCACCTCCATATCTATATTTTCCTACATGGAATCCTAGTATGGGTTAACTCGGGTGACCTTTTTAATTCCCTTTCTTTCTTTTAAAGTAGTAGTTTTACTGACTCTTTTTCTGATGTGGGACTTTTAATGAAATTTCAAAACCCAATTTTTCTGAGAAAGTTGAATTTTCATTGAATAGTGAAAATACAGTTTTTAAGTTACGGGTGTTTAATGACATCATTAAATGATGTATTAAGTATGTAATAAATATGGTCGACTTGTGAATAGTAAGATAGGGTATGAGGTGTCACAAGTGGCCAATACCATGGGAAAATACCATGGGCAAGCCCATGTTTTTTCCAATACCACCAATGAGGTGTCCCTTGGCCATTAATGCATTGTCCCCTCACTTTCCCTATAAATACCCACCCTTTACTCCTTTAGTTTTCACTCCCAACTCTCCTCCAACGAAGCTCTGGTCTCATTACCTCCCAAGAAGTCCTCTCAAGGTCCCCCCAAGACCTCAAGGTCCCAACCTTTGAGTTTTAAGACTTACGTTTTAAGGTAAGGGATCCAACCTCTCTCTTTCTTTTCAAATACTCTCTTTTAGGTCATTTATTTTATACTCCATGTTCTTATGTTGGAGGATGTTCTTTTATATTCATAATACTTTCCTTTTCATGTTAATATGATGATAGACCCCCTCTTTCTCTCATCATTTCATTTTAAGAATGTTAAAGTGGCGCTGTTAGGCTGCCGAATTTTTAAGGGATTCTTTCACCCTTCTCATTTTCAAGTTCTATTTTCATGTCAAGTCTTTCATGTTTCTTTTTATTATGTTGGGGTATGATATCTAAATCTATCATAATTATATTTTATGTTCATATAATGAGAGACCATATTTGATCTCTTCAATTCAGTATTTTGAGGTTTTAAGTGGCGCTGTTAGGCTGCCAAATTTTTAGGGGATTTTTTCACCCTTCTCGTTTTCAAGTTCTATTTTCATGTCAAGTATTTCAAGTTACTTTTTATTGTGTTGGGTTATGATCCCTATATCTATAATACTAATATTTTATTTTCATATGATGAGAGACCCTATTTTATCTCTTCAATTCATTTTTTTTTTTGAAGTTTTAAGTGACGTCGTTAGGCTGCCGAATTTTCATAAGAGAAATCTTATTTTTGTCTTCCTTTCAATTTCTTCATTTCATATGGTATATCTTTCAAATTTCATTACCATGTTCTTAAATCCTTTATATTCTGCCCCCCTACTGTTTTACGGATCATTTGTGAGTGGGTTACCCATGTCCCCTCTCTTTTCAATGTTTTCTAAAACCCTGTATCAGAGCTGTTATGCTGCAGAATTTTCATCTCAAAATGTCGTTCTATTTTTCTCAAATTATATTATTTTATTAAGTGAATAATCAAAGATATTTATTCTATAGGGGTAATCACATATATATCAAAATGTTCTATTTTAATTCTAGTATTTACATACATGATACCCGCTTTCCTTTTTCTGTGGGTTTAAAGTGACATAAAGATCACATTTTTAAAGCAGTTTTTAAAATTTGATGACTATGAAATGAAACCCATTTCTTTTATGCTATATGGGTTTTTTATGAAATGTTTGATGATGATATATTTGGCTCACATGATAATAAATACAAATTTAAGGGTGCTCACTGATAGCACTCCAATGCATTGGGTAAAGAATTAATCTCTAGAGATGACTATTTTTAACGACGCCTTGGTGAATAACCTTGGTAATTTTTAATGACACCTTGGGGATGGACCTTGGTGAAACGGAAATGATTGTCTATGTTAAATGTTGTAGCCACATCTTCAAGTTATGAAACATGTTATTTTTATTATGATATGCCTCATGAACTCTTTCTCATGCCTTAAATTTATTTTTCATGACTTTTGATGTATCTCAAGTTCTCATGTAAAATATTTCCCTTGTTTCCCTTACTGGGCCTTTTACTCACCCTTTCCTTTGATGTATACTCCCAAGTTATGAGATGTTGTAATGAACTTAGGATGAACAAATGAATAATCCTTTCAAGTGTTTAAGAAGAATGTTTTATGTTGTTTTCGTGTATTATGTTCCTGGTTTCCAAGACACTAAACCTTAAAGATCCTCAGTTTTGTAAAATATAATGAAAGTTTATGTGATAAAAAGGTGGGATGCTATAGTGATGGATGGAGGATGCTCGGAGCTGGACTAGACGGGACGTACTGCAGGGATGAGTTGATCGAGTTCTGTACCTACCCTTTAGGTAGTATTCCCGGGCGGATGATCCAGGAGTTGTTTCCTCTTTTTACTTGTACTTGTACTTGTTGTTCAGTTGGGTTTGAATACTGGCCCACTTACTTTCAGATCACCTTGCTTTTCTATTTTAGTACTTGTTGCCTCTACTTCTTGTGTTCAGACTATGTGTGTGTGTTACAGGTTTAAAGGCAATGCATTACCTTTATATCAGGATTATGCCTTTGGTGCTAGTCGCTAGCCCTTGGCCTATGGAAGGCGGGCTTGGGGTAGTCACGACATGGGCCATGAGGACTGGTCGTGACAAAATGGTATCAGAGATAATACCCAGCCGGAAGTGCTTAGGCACTACATGGGTTTGAGGCTTGGGGTCCACAACGTGGGCATTGTGCTTTAAAGGGGTGGATAATGTAACATTCCTAAAAAAGTGTGACTTAAAAGGCTAAATGTTACTACCCATGTCAGCAAGGTGCACCTTTCATTTCGGGAGCCTACCTGATTTGAACTCATAAGTTAAGCATGCTTGGCCTGGAGTAGTAATCAGTATGGGTGACCTTCTGGGAAGTTTGTCAGGGTGTGTGTGAGTGAGGACAAAACACACTGAAAGAACATGTGTTGTCATGTGGGGACAGTCATTAGTTTGATAAGTGACCCTAGTGAGTAATATCCTATGGTCTGTTGGGAAGGCAACCAAGGTATTACAGTAGACCTATGGGGTCAAATGATAAGGTTCATGGCCCGGGGAGGTGGGTCGTGACAAAATTGGTATCAGATGAGTCGGTTCTACAGCAGACCTTGGACTCTGATTCTTTTAATGGCAATAGTGTTAAGTTTTTTGGATGTGGTTATCAGTTTAGGGAAACTGGTGTTGGAGCGTCGGCCGACGTATCCATACACTAGGACTCTGACTTCTGATTTCCGACTAAGTTCACGAAAACATTGATTGCATGTGGGTTTCCTTTGAAAAAGTTTTCTTCGTGATTACTTTGTGTCAGCTCACCAGGTATACTGTTTTAACCGTGGCGCACCTGTTTCTTTTCAGGATGGCCCCACGAAGGCAGCCTGCTAGGGTTTCGAGTTTCGTATGAGATGGTAGCCCACCGAGCGATGAGGCCTCGGTGTAGGGATCCATCATAGTGGAGGTACCAGTGGTACCACTACCTGCTGGGACACCGATACTACCAGCTAAAACAGTAGAGAGTGCATGTCGCCTGAGTGCATTGCATGAGTTCCAGCGCCAGAGGCCGCCCAGGTTCCGGGGAGAGACGGACCCATAGGAAGCTGAGGATTGGATGGAGGCTGTCGTGAGAGTTTTCAGATTGGTAGGGACACCAGCCGACCTCATGGTGATCCTTTCCACGAGTCTCCTGCATGCAGCAGTAGGAAGATGGTGGAGCCTGATGCTCTAGGTACATGATGAGGCGTCATTACTCTGGACAGACTTCAAGAGTCTCTTCTGCTCAGAGTTTGTTCCAGCCACCCTTTGTGCGGTATGGATTCAGGAGTTACTTCATTTGCAGTAGGTCAGCATGATAGTAGCTTAGTACTCAGGGAGGTTCACCGACCTCTCATGCTACTCCATGGATATGGTATGGGACCCTTTCTTCAGGGCATGGACCTTTGAGCAGGGACTTAGGCATGAGATCAGGGCTTTGACGATTCCCCTCAGCATTCCAATGCAGGAGGGGGTGCTAGAGAGATCCCTTCTAGTGGAGAGTTTTCTCACTGAGCAGTCACCAGCGGCGAGACCCACCACAGGGCGACACGTAGCGGAGTCTTCTATAGCTGGTAGTAGGCAGATTTCACAGAGGTCCAAGAGGACCAGTCCATTAGGTGGGCGGCCCCAGGATACAGGTTCGGTTGTGCGGGGCACACGATACAGAGCCAGCTATACGAGGAGCATGCAATACTATGTATGCGGCGGGCAGGGCCACATGGCTTGTGACTACCTGACCCACCATGCAGATGAGCAAAATACAGTAGAGGTACCTCCTAGGAAGAGGTAGAGGTTCGACTGTGGTGGTTCTCTAGGAGTTGGTGGATGTAGTAGAGGAGCTGGCCGAGCAGTGGGTGGTGTACAACATTTTGAAGCTCTACCACCACCACCACCAGGAGGACCACCCCAACCACAGGGAGCTGGCAGACAGAGGCGGGCTCAGCTCCACACAGTCGAGGCCTACGACCATGGCGCACCTGAGATGATTCGAGGTACTATATGTGTCTACTCCACCCTTGTTGTATTACTTATAGACACAGGTTCAAGTCATTCTTTTATTGCCACTTCCCTCTTTCAGAGCTCGGAGATTCTAACGGAGCCGTTGGCTCGATCCTTATAGCTAGAGACTCCTACAGGAGCAAAAATCGACGATTATGCACTGGTGCCGGCAGTGTGATCTTACTCTAGGAGGTGAGAGCTTCAACTGGTATCTTCTTGTAGCAGTGTTGAGGCCTTACGACGTCATCTTGGGTATCGACTAGTTATCCACAATTTATGCTCAGATTGACTGTATTAGGAACAAATTGCGGTGTATCTGCACAGATGGGATTAGGTTCACCTTCACCGGCGAGAAGGGAGCCTCTTCAGTGCAGGATGGGCTTACTTAGAGGAGGGGGCAGCCGATCACACATCAGTTGTCTAGTCTCATCCTTGGAGCGGTTAATTTGCGGAGTCCGATTTTTCCTATTGTGGTGGATCAGTATGCATATGTTTTCCCTGATGACATTCTAGGACTACCACCTCGTAGATAGGTAGACTTCTACATTGACATGTACCCCGGGACAACACTGATATCTACTCCAGCATATCAAATGTCTCTCGCCGAGCTTCGTGAGCTGCGGGTACAGCTGGAGGACTTGTAGGGGAAGAGATTTATCTGAACCAGTGTTTCACCTTGGGCATCTCCGATTTTGTTAGCCAATAAGGTGGATGGGATCTTACAACTGTGTGTCGACTGCTGTTGCCTGAATCAGGTGACCATGAAGAACAAGTACTCAATCCCAAGGATTGAAGACATCTTTGATCATCTCAAGGGAGCACGATGGTTCTCAAAGATAGACCTCAGGTCAGGCTATCACTAGCTCAGAGTTCAAGATGAGGATGTGCAGAAGACGGTCTTCAGGTGTCGGTATCAACACTACGAGTTCTTGGTTATTCCCTTCGGCGTAACCAATTCTCCAACAGTGTTCATGAGTCTCATTAACAGGATCTTACAGCCTTATCTCAATCGCTTTTTTGTAGTCTTCATCGACGACATACCGATTTACTCGACTACTGAGGAGGAGCACGCCTACCATTTGCAGGTAGTACTGGACACGCTCTGAGAGCACCAGCTTTATGGTATGTTCTCGAAGTGCCAGTTCTAGATTCGAGAGGTTCATTTCATGGGACACATCATCTTGGAGGCTGGATTTGCAGTGGATCCAGCGAAGATCGAGGTAGTACTTTCTTGGTAGCCACCCAGGAGTGTGACGGAGGTGTGGAGTTTCCTGGGTCTGGTTGGGTACTATTAGAGATTTATGCTAGACTTCTTGAGAGTTACAGCACTTCTTTCAGCATTGACGAAGAAGGGTCAACCCTTTGTGTGGTCAGAGAGATGCCAGCAGATCTTTTAGGAGCTGAGGCAGAGGTTGACCAGTGCACTCATCTTGAGCCTACCGGAGGAGGGTGTAGGGTACGTAGTTTACTACGACGCATCAGGAACAGGACTCGGGTGTTCCCTGATGCAGGAGTGAGAAGTGATTGTGTATGGTTCACGGCATTTGAGACAGTATGAGCAAAACTACTCTACCCATGATCTGGATTTAGCATCAGTGGTCTTCGCCTTGAAGATGTGGCAGCACTATCTGATGGGCGAGCGTTTCACAGTCTAATCTGACCACCAGAGTCTCAGGTACATCTTCTCGCAGAAGAAACTGCACCTGAGATAGTGGTGATGGCTTGAGTTCCTCCAAGACTATGACTTTGAGATAGTATATACTCCTGGGAAGGGGAATGTTGTAGCATATACTCTCAGCAGGAGATCAGGCTTTCAGCTGCTAAGAGAGGCAACAGAGCAGTTGGTCGCGTTGCAGATATTCTTTGTGGATAGAGATGGAGCAGAATTTCTACAGTCTCTCACAGTCACTCCTCCACTTCTTCAGCGATTCAGAGAGGCACAGCATGGGAACGTTGACTGTGAGATGCGACGTGCTCAGATATCCTAAGGGAAGTAACCTGATGGGTTTTCTAAAGGTGGGGAGCACGTCATCCTCTTAAGAGGATGTACCATGATACCAGTTGAACTATAGGAGGAGGTGTTGGTGGAGTTCCACATTTCCCCTCTAGAGGTACATCCATGAGTGGTGAAGATATATCAGGACCTCAAACGACAGCACTGGTGGCCGGGTATGAAGAAGGTGGTAGCAGAGTTTGTCTCGTGATGCCTCACTTGTCAGCAAGTGAAGGTGAAGCACTAGTTTCCAGCAGGCTTGGTTCATCCCTTAGAGGTCCCAGAGTGGAAGTGGTATGGGATATCCACGGATTTTGTGACAGGACTTCCATGTACATCCAGAGGACACGACTCTATCTGGGTGATTGTCGATCGACTCACCAAGTCGGTCCACTTCCTACCGATCAGAGAGTAGGGCTCAGTAGAGAGATTGGGGCGCCTCTATATATTGGAGATCGTATGGCTTCATGGTGTGCCATCGAAGATCGTCTCCAATTGAGATTCATGTTTCACTTCCCGGCTATGGAAGGGGTTGTAGGAGGCTTTCGGGACGCAGCTTCGCTTGAGCAATGCCTTCCACCCACAGATGGATGGCCAGACTAATAAGAACATTCAGAATCTTGAGGACATGCTTCATGCATGTGTCCTTGACTTTGGTCACAGTTGGGAGGATCACTTTCCCTTGGTAGAGTTTTCATATAACAATAGCTACCACTCTACCATTAGGATAGTACCTTAAAATGCATTGTACGGACGACCTTGCAAATCGCCTCTGTGCTGGACTGACCCAGGGGAGTCAGTACTTGTAGGACCGGAGATGGTGTAGGCTACGACAGAGAAGGTACAGGTCATCCAGAAGTGGATGAAGACTACACAGAGCAGACAGAATTCCTATGCTGAGAAGAGACGGAGACCATTGGAGTTCGAGGATGGCGACCACGCCTTTCTACGGGTCTCACCTCGATGAGGTCTACGGAGATTTGGATGAGGCGACAAGTTATCTCCATGATTCATTGGACCATTCCAGGTTCTCAGTAGAGTAGGCGAGGTGGCTGACCGCCTGTCTCTTCCACCTCAGTTGCACTGGGTGTATGACGTCTTCCACGTATCTCAGCTGAGGAGATATGTGCACCACCCATCCCACATCATCGACCATGGGGAGCTGAACATCTATGACGGGGCTACATTCACGGAGGTTCCAGTGTAGATTGAAGATCTATATGAGTGGGTCCTATGTGGAAGGTTGATTCCTCTGGTGTGCATTCGCTGGAAGCACGAGAACCTCCAAGAGATCACATGGGAGCGGGAGGCTCAGATAGGTACTCTGTACCCCCATTTTTTCCCTTAGTGTGTGTTTTTGCTTTCAGGGATGTAAAGCCTTGAGGTGGGGAGAATGTAAAGACCCATAAATCCTGTGGAATATTTTTTTTTCTTAAATACATGGGAATTTTATGAGTCTGTAGTTTCTAACGGCACTTGATTCTGAGGTCCGGTGTGCCCAGAATCAATATCTGAAGTTTTGTTCGGGTACGTTTAGTAAACGTACGTGCGGGATTTTATATCTTTTGAACCGATGCTCGGAATTGAAATCTGAGGGCACCGATTAACTTGTAGCACCGGTATTCTCTTAAGGAGACCTTCACCGTAGTTGCGTTTTTTCGGGAGTGGAAGTTAATTTTTGAGGATTCTTAACAAATTAAATAAAAATTATGTGTGACATAATTTTTATTTAGGTGGTGGTTAATTTCTCCAAAGGGAAGTTGGAGGTGGGGCCCACCCCCACATAACCTCCCATGGGAGGATATATGTGGTGGGGGCCACACGAGCATCTAACCCTTCAACTCCCCTTTAACTCCCCTTGAATTTATTAAATCCACCACTCTTCATTTAATTGGGTAAACTCTCCACCATCCTTCTCTCATTAAGTGTGCCAACCATCTAAATTAATGAATTGAGATTATTCAATTTAATTAATTCTAACTTTTGAAATCTTTTGAAAATCTTATCAACAATAAAATAATAGGCAGAGCCTATTACTTTAGTTTGGAGGTGGAACTTTGAGAAGACTTGGGATATTCTTGGAGAAGGACATTATCTCCAATGAAGAATGGTGTCCTCTCTAATGAAGAACGAGGACGATGCTCGAGCTCAGGATCGGCGGCGTGTGACGGGCGCAACGTACGACGATGTCTTCAAATTCTCTTCCTGCGACACTGTCAAGAGAACATTGAAATCAAGGTAGAGGAATTTTATATTAATTTTAAATATGAGATTACTCCTTCGTTCTTCGTCGTATAAAATTATGGTTTGGAAAACCAAATGTTATCAAATGATGAGGAGGGTTCGGACCGCACGAACACGGCCTGACCCTCCCCATTGTTGTTTACATTCGATGACGTCGGAGGCGGAGCCGAAAGGGCACGGTGCCGCCGCAACACACCAGAGAATAACTGCGGCCTAGAGGGTCGTGGCGGATGAAGAGGCGCGGCGTTGTCGCGTCGTGCTGTGGAGCCAAAGGCCGCGGCCAGGTCGGGCCGCGGTGGTGGAGGACCAGCGCCATCGCACCGGCCACGTGGAGGAAGAAGCGACCCGCAGCCGTGGGCTGCTCAGCTGGAAAAACCGGCCATCTACGGCCGGCTGGGATAGAGGACCGTGGCACCCGTAGGCTCCGCATGGTGGAGAAGACTGCAGCCCGCTTCTGCGGGCCTCTCAGCTGGGCGGACCGGTCGGCCACCTACCAGCCAGGCTGGAAAACTGCAGCGTCCTCAGGAGCCATGTGGGAAGAACTGCGGCCCGCCCAGCAGGTCGCGTGCGCTGAACAGAAACGATCGGCTACGGACGGCTGGGCAAGAGGAGGTGGGGCCGCTTGGCGCCACCGAGAAAATCGGATCGGCCCGCAACGCAGGCCGGGTCTGCAGGTGGGCCACGCCCCACTGGGCCGGGCTGACCCCCCCATCCGGGTCATACCCACCGAGCCGGGCCGGCCCAACCCCCCAGTCGGTTCAGAACCGCCGAGCCGGGTTGGGCCAACCCGCCATATCCCACTAGGCTTGACGGGCCGGGATTGACTTCGCTTAAATGCGAATAACCTCAAGACCGCGCGTCTGAACGACGCGCAGTCTATGGCACTAGGACCCTCGCGATGATTCTATCCTTTTTCGATACTCTAAGTGAGTTTTGGACAAATTAGGAAAATGGACGGGTTTGGATCGAGCATAAATCCAACTGGTCCCCTGGAACAAAAATGTCAATAACTCTCAGACTGGGCATCCGATTGACGCGCCGTCTGTCGCGTTGGGTTCCTTTTGATGAGACAGAACTTCAGGATACATCAAATTATGAATTAGTGATGGTTGATGTATCGAAACTTGAATCAAGGAGTGGACCCCCCCCCCCAAATCGAGCATGCTATGTGCCAAAACCCTAGAGCTAGCAGCGACGACTACTGTACTGGAATCCTACATGGGTTTGACAGCGATGACTATTGTACTAGAATCCAATGTGGGTTCGACAGCGATAACTACTATACCAGGATCCTCTGTGGGTCTGACAGTTCTGACTTATGTTCCTGTATCATGTGTGGGTCCGACATAGTAGTTGGTCCTATATCCTGTGTGGGTCCGTCAGCTTAGCTGGTCCTGTATCCTATGTGGGTCTGACAGCTTAGCTGGTCCTGTATCCTGTGTGGGTCTGATAGCTAGATGAATCAGTGACTACATCTGATAATCTCTATCGCTCTACGAAAGATGTATACCTGTGTGAGATGAGTCTTTTCTTTCAATCATTATCATCGATGTGATTGACCTTACTTCCTTTATGGATTGGGTTGTGTTTGGGCTCGAGAGTTGGAGTCGGGACTGTGAAAGGTAACTTGGGTATATGTATGGGCATATACCTAAGTAGGCTTGGTTGATACTTCATGATTGTATCTTTCTTCTGTGGTTTATCCTTTATGGATTCTGGGAGACCTTCAGGGGTCTCGGGGTCCCCTACTGTGTATTATTATACTCACCCATGCACGGGCTTCGCCCGCACCTTGTTGTGTCTTGTGCAGATGACGGACAGTAGTGATCGAGGCTGAGGGTGATGGACGGAGGCTTCTCAGAGCAGGACTAGATGGGATGTACCGCAGGGAAGATTTGATCGAGTTCTGTACCTACCCTTTAGGTATGATTCCTGGGCGGATGATCCAGGAGTTTTTTACTCTTTTTACATGTACTTGTACTTGTTGTTCAGTTGGGTTTGTATACTGGCCCACTTACTTTCATCACACCTTACTTTTCTATTTTAGTATTTGTTGCCTCTACTTCTTGTGTTCAGACTGTGTGTGTATTACAGGTTTAAAGGCAATGCCTTACCTTTCTATCGGGATTATGCCTTTGGTGCTAGTTTCTAGCCCCTGGCCTATAGAAGGTGGGATTGGGGTAGTCACAGCATGGGCCCCAAGGACGGGTCGTGACATACTGTTTCACTGTTCACATAAGGCTACCATTTCACTATTTACATAAGGATACCGTTGCACTGTTCATATAAGGCTATTGTTGCACTGTTCACATAAGGCTTCTAAAATTTCCATCTAAATGGGTTGATATTTTGTGTTATTGTCCAAAATTAAGTGGGATGTAACTTTTATTAAGAAACCCAAGATCAATTCTTCCATCTGGTGGCCCATCCAGACTGATCTATCCAAGCCACCAAATATGAATGAAGTCAAAAGTGGTGTTATGTCTTATGTGGATATATAAAGATTTATTTGTTTAAATGGTGCCAAATTTTTTGTGGATATATTAAATAGGCGGGGATACAACTTTTATATTTTCTTCAACATGAGATAAGACTTTATGGAGGTATAAAACCATGGTATAAGTGGTTTCTGAAAATCTGGGGGCCCAAAGCCACCTTCCAATTTTCTTATAAAATGATACCTTGGGATCCCTATTGGAAAGTTTGAAACATAAGAAATGATCTAACATTTGGAGTTCCATGGGAGTCCTCTCCTCATCCTAGAACTTCTAGAGGCCCCTATCCTCATAAGGAGATGAAGGATGAATAAGGAGTTCCACCCGACTTTCCTCCCCCTCTCAATGTTGGGATAAACAATGGGTGTTTGTTGTAAGGGAGCTAGAAATATTTTAAAGGGTGTTTTGACACTTTTAGTACTACTGGTTTGATTTATTTTTGGTTTTAATAAAATTTAATTTGGAATTATATTACTTTGATTCATGTTTGAATTCTTTGTTTGATTAGATCGAATGGAATGCTCTTTACTTTTAATCGATCAGTGTGAAGTCTTGAGTGTGTGACTTGTGTTGTTCCAATTGGACAACACAAGAATCCTTTTGTTCCCTACTTATTTGAGATTTAAATTTTCTTTTGATGTTATTATACCATGCATGAGATATGAACATTGTCTATACAATTGTTTTGTCAAGGTTTGGATCAGCGTGCTTTGATATAAAAACATGGAAAGTAATCGGGATTCTGATTAATTTCAACCAAGGATTATATTAATCCCTAATTAATCTCCAAGAATGATGAACTTTAAATGTTTTTATTGAACTCACAAATAAACATTTTTCTCATACTTTTGAAAATCCACTTGGTTCTTCAAATATTAAACTCTATAAATTAATTTATTTTATTTAAATTGTTTTCAAAATAACCCCCCTCTTTTAGTAATTTTTATTAAAAATACACACTCTGAACATATCAATGCTTCTTGAGATATAACCTAGGGTATTTTCTATACTATAAATACCCTTTAAAATAATAATAAATTTTACATGTGATGACAACGCATTCAGATTTTGGCGCCATTTTTAGGGAGCACATTGGTTTTTAGTGTGTATTTTTTATAAGATTTTTTGTAAATTTTGTGAATATTTATTTGTTTTATCTTATACCTTTACCTGTATTTGTTTTATCTTATACCTTTACCTGTATTTTTTATGATTTATTTATTTATTAGGTTCGGTGCATGATTTTTTCTACTTATATACACTTACCACCTTTAGAACCCGTATCAGAGAGGATCATACATCAGCAACACCAAGACACACAAGAGAACCCTTTAAAGGAGCACACACAAAACATCGACACTCTTCTTGATACTTCTTCTTATTCTTCTAGAACCCATGTTAAAACTGAAATTAACATGTATAATATTGGTGAAAATAACAGAACACTCAGATAACTAACCTACCCTGATGTTGATATCCAACCCACTTACATTCAATTACAAGGTGGGGCACCCAATTTTGACCTTAAATCTGGTTTAATTCACTTATTATCAATATTCCATGAACTCATGGGAGAAGATCCATAGAAGTAATTAAAATAAGTTCATAATATTTTTCTATATTAAAACCTATAAATGTGGATGAATAATAAGTAAATATAAGGGTATTACCTTTTTCATTAGAAGATACTTCAAAATATTGGATTTACTATGTTAATTCAACAATTAGAGGTTGGTGGACATGAAATACCTTTTTATTGAAAATAATCCACATCCTCTAGAACTAAAACTATAAGGAATGCAATATGTGGTATAATTACCATGTGGAAAAACTTCATGAATACCAGGAATGATTTAAAATCCTTTGTTCATGTTTCCCTCACCACTAATAAGTAATCAACTGTTAATACAATATTTTTATGTAGGTTTAATTCCTATTGATCAAAACATGATTAATGCTATTATAGGTGGTGTTTTAGTCGATAAGACCCCAATTTCTACAAGAACACTAATTTAGAATATAGTGAATAACACTCAAAATTTTGGTTCAAGGTCTAGTATACCCATTTGAGGTTTCCATGAGGTGAAATCAATCGAATTATAGTAGAAGGTGGACATGAAGTTAAAATATGTAAGTACCCTTCTTCGACAACTTTTTCTTTCCTGAGGGAAATCATAATCTCCTCCTCTAATCCACTATGGAATATGTTCTTATGATACCCACTATTTTGACCAATTCCCTCAAAAGAGAGATACATCTGAGAGTTTTGAGGCAATCATTCCAGGTCACCCCTATAACCAACCCTTTGGGCAAGAACCTTACTGTCCATCCAACCCTGGGTGGAAATAAAATCAAGCTTATATGAAATGGGGTATTCAAACCAACCTCAACAACCATGGAACCAACCAGGGTAGAGTATCCATCCACCACCACCTAGAAATCCTCAACCTCCCCAAAGGCATTTCCAACAACCAACTCCAAAACCAGATCCTAGACTAGAAGATATGATGAAACAAATGGCTTCCAACAATATACAATTCCAAAAAACCACCCAATATGCTATAAAAGACCTAAAAACCCAATTAGTCCAACTATCCAACTCGGTGGGGGAAATCCAAAGTCATGGGTTGGGTAAACTACCCTCTCAACCACTAGTCAACCCTAGGGATAAGGGAAAAGTTAGTTTCATTACCATTAGGAGTGTAAATAAACTTAAAATCCAAATGAAACCTCCTTTAGATTCATCTCCTCCTGAGGAAAACACCATACCAACAGTTGAAATTAGTCAAATTTTGAAAAACCTTGTCCTAAGAGAATCCCTTCCAAAGGAAAGAGTGTGTCTCTTGATGAGTCACCTATCCAAACTATTCCCCTTCCATTTCCCACAAGGTCCACCCAAACAAGAAAACAAAAATAAATTGAACTCGATAAAGAAATCTTGGAAACATTCAAAAAAGTGTATTTTAACATCCCCTTGATCGATATCGTGAAGAAAATTCCAAGATACACCATATTTTTTAAGGAAATGTGTACACACCGAGGGATAATTCAAGGCGATGAAAAGGTGAGCTTGGGGAGGAATGTATTAGAATTGATAGAGCCATCACTTCCCACCAGATGCAATGATCTGGGAATATTCTCAATTCCATACACCATAGGGGAATATTCCCTTTCCATTGCTATGCTTGATTTAGGTGCCTCTATAAATGTGATGCCTCACTCCATTTAATCTTTATTACAGTTTGTAGAATTGAAGACCATAGGAATTTTTGTTCAACTAGAAAACTAGAGTACTACACACCCCTCTGGTGTGTTAGAGGATGTTCTTGTGAGGGTGAAAATTTTAAATCTTCCTGCTGATTTTTATGTGCTTAAAATAGAAGATGATAAGATGAATGGACATGCCTCGATTATATTGGGGAGACCTTTCCTAAAAACTACCAAAACCATAATTAATGTCCACAATGGTACATTATCTTCATAGTTTTGTGGTGACATTTTCCACTTCAACATTCTTGATTCCATGAAGTACCCCTCAGAAGAACATTCCTCAATATCTGTTAACTCTCTAGATTTAATCCCTTACCCTAATAAAACTTATTTATATCCCCCTGATCCCCTTTTTGAGTATTCTTAATTGATTTAAATTATAGGAAATGAATCTTGCATATAATTTTGTACCTTTCCAAAAAAATATCATGCATGTTTGTTAAATGATAATTTCTTGAATGTAGAGGATCACATGACCATCGATGATACTGATAAACTTATAAAATCTCATTCCTCATCTAAGTAAGATACCATTGATAAGTTATATGAGATTATTGACCTCGAACTTTCAAAAACACTCCCATAAGTCCAAAATAAACCTCAATTGGAACTAAAACAACTGCCTAAATATTTAAAATATTATAATCTTGGGAATGGAAACAAGTTTCCTGTCATCATTTCTATTTAACTCCCTACAGAGCATGAATTATGAGTGATAGAATTTTTGAGGGAGTATAAACAAGATTTTGGAAGTACACTTTTGGACATTCCTAGTATTAGCCCATAAATTTTCACACATCATATATTGTTAAATAATGAGGTTAAACCAGTAACGCAGGCACAATGATGACTGAACCCAGACCTCCTAGATGTTATAAAAAAATAGGTAACAAAATTATTTGATGCTGGAATCATTCACCCCATATCTGATAGTCGATGGGTCTGTCCAGTTTAAGTAGTTTCTAGAAAACTGACCTAATAGTAATTGAAAATGAAAAAAATGAATTGGTTCCAACTCATGTGAAGAATAGTTGGTGTGTCTGTATATATTATCACTAACTAAACCAAAATAGTAGGAAGGACCATTTCCCATTGTCATTCATTGAAAAAATTATTGAGAGTCTAGTAGGGAAGTCCCATTAATGTTTTACTGATGGGTATTCTGGATTCATTCAAATCCATATTTTCCTCGAGGATTAGAAAAATACAACCTTTACTTGCCACTTTGGCACATTTTCATATAGAAGGATTCAATTTGTTCTGTGTAATCCTCTGAGTACTTTCCAGCGATGCATGGTTAGTATTTTTTCATATTACTTGGAGAATTGAATAGATGTTTTCAAGTATGATTTCACTATTTATGGATCCTATTTTGATAAATGTTTGAGTATTCTTGGTTCTATCCTACATTATTATATTGAAAATAATCTCATATTAAATTATGAGAAATTCCATTTCATGGTGCGACAAGGTATAGTATGGATACATTTCATTTCTACAGATGATATACAAGTTGATAAATAAAAATTGGATGTCATTTGTTCCCTATCATTCCCAAAAAATGTATGTGATGTGTGGTCTTTCCTAGGTGATGTTGTATTTTACCGTCGTTTCATTCGTGAATTTAGTAAGATTGCACTCCCCCTCTCTTGATTACTCCAAAAAGAAAAAAAATTGATAAAGAATGTGAGGATGCTTTTAATAAATTGAAATGGCGTCTCACATCACCCCAATAATCCAACCACCTCGGTGGGATTTACCGTTTGAGCTCATGTTTGATGCCTCTATCTATGTAGTTGAGGAAGTCTTAACACAAAGGTTCGACTGAGCTCCACATGTCATTGCCTATGCCTCACATAATTTGGAACTTGCCCAAGAAAACTACACCACAACTGAAAAATAATTTCTTACCATTTTTTTCCTTGTATAAATTAAATTCATACCTTTTAGGGTCCAAATTCATTATTTTCTCAGACCATGCATCCCTCCAACATCTCCTTAAGAAACTAGAATTCAAACCTCATCTCATTCAATGGATACTTATCCTTCAAGAATTCAATATAGAAATTAAAGATAAAAAAGGAGCATAGAATGTAGTGGTAGACTATATCAGTAGGATCCTCCCATCCTCATACATTTCCTCATCCCCATGTATTCCTATAAATGACATGTTTCCTGATGAGCAAATGTACCGAGTGCAAGATGTTATTCCATGGTATGCTAAAAATGTAAATTATACGGTAGCATATTGCATTCATACTGATTTCAACAGAAAACAATCTGATCGTCTAAAGAATGAGTCTTGTTGGTACATTTTGGATAACCCTTACCTTTGGCGCACATTTCATGATCAATTCCTCAGGCCACTGCAAAAAAAACAGTACATTAGAGGGGGTTATTTAGAGGGGGTTCTGCACAACCCCCTCTAAATTCATTTTCTGTAACATTAGAGGGGGTTCTTCCCAACCCCCTATAATCATAGAATTTATACAGGGTTATAAACCCCCCCCCCCCCAAATTCATTTTCTATAAAAATTAGAGAGGGATTACGCTCAACCCCCTCTAAAGTTTTTAGCATTGCTTTTTTAATATTTTGTTTGATTTTAGATTCGGTTATATCAAAACCACTATTAATTTATTAATTAGTGGAAATATATATTCTATTGGATTTTAGAGAAGATATATATATATAACATTCATTTGGATATATATATATAATTAATTTTTTTAAAGGAAATAGTGGGGGTTCACAACCCCCTATAATTTAAGATATTAGAGGGGGCTCGTGAAATGCCGCTAATCCCTTAGATTAGAGGGGGTTTTGAAACCCTTCTAATTTAAGAAATTAGGATGTGTTTTGAACCCCATCTAAATGATGACATTAGAGGGGGTTTTGAACCCCGTCTACTTTAAGAAATTAGAGGGGGGTTTGAACCCCCCTCTAATTTATGACATTTGAGGGGGTTGTTAACCCCCTCTAATTCATGAAAATTGATGGGGGTTATGAACCGCTATAAATCCCTTTGATTAGAGGGGGTTTTAAAATCCATCTAAATTTTTATTTATTTTCTAAAATAAATCTCATATAAATTCAAAAAAAAATTAAAATATATGTGGGTGTGTACATGTGTGTGTGTGTGTATATATTACATGAACACATTATATAAATGTATTTAAATACTTTATAACACATATATATAATTACATTATATAAATATTTTAAATAAATACTTATACATATAAACAAAAATGTATACATATATATAAATATTGAAATATATAATATAAATGTAATTATAAACATATTTATTCAAATTAATAATATTTATATATGGTTTTATAAATACTATACATTTATATTATGATTTATATTATACATATATTATATTAAATACATTTTTATTATAGATTTTTGTATAAATACATTTATATTATATAATGTATACAAATATATATAATATAGACAACATTAAATATAAATTTACATAAATATATATATTTTTTATATAATTATATTATATATATATTATAAATATTTAATTATATATAAATTTATATATATTATATAATTATTTTACATATATTGTATCATACCATTTTAATTATAGATTAATTTAGTACATATATATATCATATAATAATTATTAATATTATTGTTACACACACATACATAAATACATTTGTATTGTATACTTATGTATAAATACATTTATATTAGATTATGTATACTGATTTACATAATTTAGACAAAAGTAAATATAAATATAAATATAAATATAAATATAAATATGAATATAAATATATTATTTATTTATATTTTATATTATATTGTAAATATTTTATTGTAAATAAATTTATATGTATTATATAATTATTTTATGTATATTGTAGTATAACATATTAATTATAAATTAATTTAGTACATATATATATCATATAATAATTAATAATATTATTTTTACACACACACATACATAAATACATTTGTATTGTATAATTATGTATAAATACATGTATATTAGATTATGTATACTAATTTACATAATTTAGACAAAATTAAATATAAATGTATTGCTTATTTATGTTATATATTATATTATAAATATTTTATTATAAATAAATTTATATGTATTGTATAATTATTTTATGTATATTGTAGTATAGTATATTAATTATAAATTAATTATAAATTAATTTAGTATATATATATTTATATCATTCAAGTATATTATTTATTTCCAAATATATGAATGCGTTTAATTTTGTGTGTATATATATGTGTGTTGGTGATATAATATAAATATATATAATTAAATACATTAATATATAATATAAATGTATTTAATATAATATATGTATAATATATATTATAATTATATTATATCTATAAATAAAAAAATATATACACACACACATAAATATAAATATATTTATTAATATATGTATAAATATGTATTTATATATATTAAATATACCCAAATATGTGTGTGTGTGTGTCTATATATATATATTATACAAAAATATGTCATAATTATACATAAATACATATATATAAATATTATACAAAAATATATATTATATTATAGAGAAATATATTATATATATACAAATATATTATATTTTTTATATTTCTAAACACAAATATATATATATATATATATAATATAATACTTCAAAATATAATTAAATATAATGTAGCGTATTTTTGTACACATAAGCGCCCATAGCCTAATGGCTCGGTGTTGTGTGCTGGATCGAATAGGTGTAGGGTTCGAAACCTACGGGGGGGGACGCTGGGGTGTCAGTTGGTGTCAATCAGTGTCAAGGGGGCACGCGAGGGGTGCGCGTTGGTGTCCCGAGTTGTGTCAACCAGTGTCAAGGGGGTGCGGGGGAGCATTGTATTACCGATAAAGAGTTTCAGTCTGTCCTTAGGTTCTGCCACACTCTTGCTTGTGGGGGTCACTTTGGCCCCCAACGGACTACTCGTAAGTTCCTCGATTCTAGTCTCTTTTAGCCAAAATTATTTCAGGATGCCCAAGATTTCTATAAATCTTTTTATCACTGTCAAAGAATGGGGAATGCCTCTAAAAGAAATAAAATGCTACAACATCCCTTTCTATTCCATGACATTTTTTATGTTTGGGGAATTGAATTTATGGGACCATTCCCCAATTAATTTGGGAACTTGTACATTATTTTAGCAGTTCATTATGTGTCAAAATGAGTAGAAGCATGCACCACAAGGACTGATGATTCCAAGACTATTGTGGAATTTTTGAAAACCCAAATTTTTTGTTGGTTTGGATAACCTAGGTTCATCATTAGTGACCATGGTTCTCATTTATGTAACCAAACAATGCAATATATTTTTCATTGGTATGGTGTCAAGAATTGAGTGGCTACTGCATATCACCCACAGACCAATAGTCAAGTTGTGGTGTCGAATAGAGTGGTAAAAAAATTCTTCAAAAAATGGTTTAACCCAACAGAATAGATTGGAGTCTTAGACTCAATGTTTTATTATTTTATTATCATACTACCTTTAAAACTACCATTATGTCACCTTATAAGATTGTGTTTGGAAAATATTTATCATATCCTTGTTGAGATAGAGCATTGGGCCTACTGGGCCATAAAACAATGAAATTTTAGTATTTTTGGTGTAGGTTCTCAAAGGAAGTTACAGATTGAGGAGCTAGAGGAAATGAGAAGAGATTCAAATGAGAACTCCTAGATTTATAAGGAGAAAACCAAGGTTTTCCATGACCGTCTCATCCTTTATCATCAATTCTAAATTGGGTAGAATATCCTACTTTACAATGCAAGTTTGAAGTTGCATCTAGGTAAGCTTTATTCCTACTAGTTTGTTCCATACATTGTTACTAATGTTTATCCATTTGGTGTTGTTCAAGTTCAAAATGAAGAAACCAAACAAACCTTTACTATCAATGGGTAGTGGCTTAAGCACTTCCATGAAGCCCTTCCAGATTCTCTGATGGAGGAACTCCATGTTCAAGAAGCAATCTATGAATGACACCAACTAGGTTTTATCCTTCCTTACCACATTTTATTTTATTACTATGAGAACACTGCATACTCTAGGTGTGGGGGTATGGGTACATTCCTGGGTTAGTTAGGAATTTTCATCATTGTTCTTCTTTTTCTCTTTTTATCTTGCTGAATAGTATTGTTACTCCCCCCCCCCCACACACACACACACAATTTTTTGTCAGAATGTAACTTTTTGATTCCCACTTTATCATGGAAAATGATGACCATTTAATCATGGAATGTATTTAAAATTCATGATTAATTTCCGTATTTCATGTTGTTTTAACATTCAAAAAAATCTAATAAAATGTTCATTTCAGTAAGAATTCAATACTATTGTGTGACTTTCTTTTTAAATTTGGTTCTTTGATGATGATATAAATTGTTGCATCATTTTAAAACCTTTGATAAGAATGTTACCCTTTTTGTGAGTAGTTTAAGGGAAAATTGTGTCACTTAATTTCTCCACACACCTTTGCACCCAACCATGAAGTATGAAAATTTATTACTTAATAGAAGGTAAATATAAGTTAGGTTAATTTTTCTCTACCTTTCAAAATGTTTTTTCCATACACTCATTATTTATATGGTATATTTCATTATTGTACCATATTGACCTATGTGTGTGTGATTGTTATCCGACTGTTGTATACCCTCAAAAAACCCCAAAAAACAAAAACAAAACAAAAACAAAAACAAATAAACATTGAGGGGAGTGATGAAATGTAAAAATATGGGGATATCAAGTTCAGGATCTTATGGTTTGACTTCTAGAATGCTTAAGTGAGTGGGTCATTAAATATAATTGCAAAGGATATGGGGAAGGTTCGGTGGAAAGGATCATGTAAGTAGATAATTTTTATAATAACTAATATTTACTTCATAGAAAGTGGAAATAATAAAATTAAATGGTTTTCACACACACACATGTTGAGAATGAGTGACATTATTAACTTTTATATTATTTTATTCGATTGGTATAATTAATCTCTTGGAATTTCATTCTAATACAATTTTCGAGACGAATTTTTCCATGATCACTGAGAATAACTCCTCGGTGTGATTTCTTCTTTGATCACATTTCTATGAGGAATTAAATTTTAATTAAATGTTAAATCTTTATGAATTTGGAAATATCTACATGCATAATTTTTGGAAATATGACTTTTCCTAGCAGTGAAAATGTTTAGGTGTGGGGGTGTGATTGCACCATGATTCACTGTTTCATTTTCACCCTTACACCGTTGTGTTAAACAAGTTATGTATTGAAAGTTATAAAAATAAAAATAAAAATTAACTTTATGTTTGATTCAATTATTTTGTGTTTATCACTTTTAAAAATGTAAATGTTACTTTTTTTATAATTTCATTGTAGGTGGAGGTGATTTGGAGGGCCCATGACGAAGTTCAAGAAAAATGGGTCAAACTGTGAAGGATCCAAGCACACCAGTGGACTCAACCGCACACTTCTACTAAACCATGCATTGAAATGGGATAATATTTTGTGGGATGATCCAAATTTCAGCAGTCTATAAATTTTATTAAGGAACCCAAGCTCAATCCTACCTTCTGGTGGCCCATCTAGACTAATCTATCCAAGACACCAAATCTGTACAAAGTCAAAAGTGGTGTTCAGTGTTATGTCAATATCTTGAGATTTAGTTGTTTAAATGGTGCCAAGTTTTAGGTGGAGATATTAAAGAGGTGGAGATACAAATTTTTTATTTTCTTCAAAGTGAGATAATATTTTATGGAGTTTTAAAACCATGTTCCAAGTGGTTTCTTGAAATCTAGGGGCTCAATACCACCTTCCAAATTTCCTATAAAATGATACATTGGGCTCCCCATTTGCAAGTTCAAACCAGGAGCAAATCTCTACCATTTTGGAGTTCTAGAGGAGTCTTATCCTCATCCTAGAAGTTATGAATGCCCCTATCCTCACAGGGGGGGATCAAGGATTAATAAGGAATTCCACCTAACTTTCCTCCTCCTCTCAATGTTGGGCTAAACTGTGGGTGTTCATTATAAGGGAGCTACACATCTTGTAAAGGGAGTTCTGACACTTGTACAATAACAACCCTGCTCTTTATTACACACTTAAATATGATTTATTACATAAAATATTAACTTGATATAATATATAAGATCGATATTTCGAGTTTCTTCGGGTCTTAGTAACATTACATAACAACTTAGAACATAAAACACAACATCTTTATTGAAAACTTCTTTTACATGACCACAACATTCCTTCATACTTAGCATTGCATGGGATAACCTGAGAACATGCATAAGAAAAGGGTGACCTATAAATCCCAGTAAGGGAGTAAACAAGGCATAACATGAAGAATATAGTACATTCTAGGCAATAGGCGTATCAATTTAGCACAAGAGAAATATGAACATGAAGGCATGATATAGCATGATTATCATAACATGGAATTGTGGCATTAACATTTAACATGATATTAGCATGATCAAAGTCTCATTGAACATAGAGAATGAGTAAACCATCATTTCAATTGAATTATCATGAGTAAACCCCCATTTCACTTAACTTATCATGGTACTAGTCATTACCCAATGCATTGGAGCGCTATCAGGGCGCACCCTTCTTAATCATTTCATTTCATGCATAAGTGTGCCACATGGATCTTATAACATGGATTCATTAAACATAATAATTTATTCCATGATAAAGGAATGTGGAATTGATACATGAAAATATATAATCAATAAGTAAATGTTTATAAATGTGAATAACCTTGACAGAGAAATGGGCATGGTATTCACTACACAATGACTTCAGCTTGGAAAATCACAATGAAATTTCGGCAGCAAACGGCGTGACATAAGAATTCATAAAAAGTGTTTATGAGAGATAAAGGGGTGTCTCATAATATTTACATGAAATTTACAGTAAGGGGTTCATATAGATACATTTCCAAACATATTTAGTAAAATTTAGATTCATAATACAAAATAATTTCTTGAATGTTAATGAGAAGAGATAAATTACTTACGGAATTTCGGCATGGTAACGGGTGTACATAGGAGACATTAATGAGAGATAAATAGGTCTATAATCATTAAAATATAAGGAGGTAATTGTGGGTCAGGTTATAAATTATACCCCCAAAATTTTAATTGAAAAAAAGGGTGTAACAACATAATGAAATTTGGACAAAAATGAGAAAGCAAAAAATCTCTTACTTGGAAGTGTGATCCCAAAAGCTTGGGAGAGGCTTGAGAGAGGATTATTGGGAGATTAGGGAGACTTTGGAGGATTATATAAAGAGGATGGAAGAGTTTTTTCAAGATCCAAAGGCTTTGAGTGAAGTGGAAGTGGGATATTGGGTGGGTTTATATAGGAAAAGAGAGGGAATTCAATATTATTTAGGTTTTGGATACCAAAAATTAAAATAATCAAAGCCACAAAATAGCCCTTGATTTTTGCCCATGGTTTTTTCCAAAGGGGAGTGGAAGAAATTATTTTATAATTCAAATGGCCTAAATTCTTAAAATATTAGGCTTGTTTATGTGGAGGTAAGTCACACTCTCAAGGAAATCATTTTAAAAGTTAAAATGTTTTATAAGTCTTAAAGGGTCCACTAAGGCACCATAAAATTAACCAAACAAATCTAAAATCACATTATTTTAAAGTTAAAACATATGTTGACCGAAAATAATTTTTATAATATTTTATTACATCACTATTGGGTCATTATGAAATCATAAAACACATTATATATTTAAACTGTATTTATTTTTTACCCAAAAATTCGACTGTCTCAGAAAATTATGAAAAATTCACCGTTTGATAATTTCAACATACTGATTCCAAAAATAATATTCATTTTATATAAATAATTTTAAAAATATATTAATTTTTTACTTTTAAAATAAAAACTGACATTTATCGAAAATTCATGTGTTTTGACCAAAACAGCTTTCAAACCTTAATAAAAATTACAATTGTATTCTTAAAAAATATATATGATCACTTATATTTAATAAAAATTATTTTAGTAATAATATTTTATTAAAATATTATTTAATTCAAAAATCCATTAATTCGTCAAAATAGATTTCTTAATTGAATATTAATTAAAAATACTATTTGTGCTTTTAAAAAAACTATTTACAAAGTAACAACAATAAAATGAATGTATATTCTTTATTATATACAAAAATAATGCACATAATCATAGTTCTAGGGTCATGTTATATAACCTCTTATAACACTTTCATAAGACCTAAGGGTAAGGTCTGTGATGGTGACAGACTCTTGGGGAGGCTCGGATAAAATCGATTGGGTGGTAATCTCTATTAAATTTCAATTCTCTCGTAGGAGATTCCGTTCAAGCTTAACATGTTAAAGCTTGTCTTGGTCTTGTTCAAGAGAGAATCCCAGTGATGCTACCTCCTTTCCGAGCTTTGAAAAACACTACTACAAATATGGCCTTTATTAGCGCTAGAAAAGTGCATTAACAGCGCTAAAAAATGTTGTTAATCAAGGTGAAGATAAAGGGGGTCCCTTTTATTAGTGCTCAGAAAAGCGCTGATAAAATCCCCTTTTATCAGTGCTAAAAAAGCGTTGATAAAGGACCCTCTTTATCATTGCTAAAATAAAAATACTGATAAAAGTTAAAATAAATAAAATAAATAAAAATATATATTATGTGGGGGGAGATTTTAACAGTGCTTGACCCCCCCCCCCTTTATCAGCACTAGGCAGACCCTCTCCCACTCTCTCGTGCGCTGCCCTTTCCCGCGCATCGCCCAACATGCCCACGTGCTTACACCCGAACTCAAACACGCGACATCCCCCCTTGTGGGCCTACACCTTTACCACTAAGTCATTTTGTTTTTTTCTATTTGATGATGTATCTATATATATAGTTATATTTATTCATATATTAATATAGATTCATATTAATATAAATATATTTAGTTATATTAATACATATATATGTGTTCATTTATTAATATATATATATTTATTCATATATTAATATATATTTATATTTATTTATATATATATATATAGTTATATTTATTCGTATATTAATATAGATTCATATTAATATAAAAAAATGTAGTTATATTAATACGTATATATTCATTCATATATTAGTATATATATATTTATTTTTATATTTATTTATATTTATATTTATTTATATATATATATTTAGTTATGATTTTTTATTCATACATTTATTTGTATATTAATATATATTTATAAGATTAGTTTTAAATACATTTATAAAATATGTTTTTTTATGTGTGTTTATAAATAAATAAATAAATACATACATACATACATATATACAACACACACACAGAGAGAGATACACACACACACAATGATATATATATATATATATATATATATATATATACGAATAAATATATATGTGTGTGTATTTGAAAAGCCATAGAATGTTAAAATGACCATAACTTTTAATCCAGAAGTCTGTTTCAACTTCACAACTAGTAAAATAGAAGAAAATGAAACAATCTTCGGTATGATATGTGTTACAAACCTAGAGGACATCCAGATCAGAAGTTATACCTATTTGAATGTTAAAAAATTGGGGTATCTTGATTAAAAACTCAGTTTTAGAGGCCTTCTGGGCCTCAAAAAATGTGACCGAAGGTTCCCTTCGATCACTAGTGCGTAGATCTTATCGCAATATTTGATTTGATATTCTATAGAGATCAAACGGACATCCGGATCAAAAGTTATGGCCGTTTGAAGTTTGAGTTACATTTTCAACTTATTTTAGATCTTTTATTCATATTTTTTTATTTTTTGTGTCTTTAGATTGTTATTAAAGGATTATTAATCGATGATAATTAGGAAATTTTGAATTAATAATATTTTTTAAAATATTTTAAATCCATTTCCACTAAATTTATTATATATTAAATGTAATAGTCTATTTATACTTATCTAAAACATATTTAAAAAATATATATTATATTTATATCAATATAAATATACTTATATAACAATATATTATTTTTCATGATTTTTTTTTAAATATAAATTTTATCAGCGTTGATAAAGCCCCCCTTTATCAATGCTTTTTTTAGCCCTAATAAAGGGCAGCGCTTCCCTTGTCCGTTTTTGTAGTAGTGAAATGGGCTTTGTATAGAACAATTCTACTGGATGAGGTCATCACTTCCTTTGTTTGAGTAAATTGGATTTGTTGAAGCCCTATATTTATACTAATCATGTGGTCACTGTTCAACGGCTATATTAGCAACGGTAATAATTTTTAATGGTATTTTAAAATATATAAGTATAAAACCAAGGAAGTGCATATGTTATATAACCATTTTACATAATAAGAGATTTAATTAGATCAAGAGAAATTTTTATTAATAAAAATTTGGTCCATTACAATCTTTCCCCTTAAAAAATTTTGCCCTCAAAATTTCCTTTTCCCACACTAAAACAGATATTAGTAACTCTATATCGTCACTTCCTCTGATTCCCACATTTCCTCTTCAAACTTGTGGTTTTTTTAGAACACCTTGATAAGGGGAATTGTCTTATTTCGTAGAAAATATTCCCTATGAAATAAGATCTTCACCGGCTTCTCTTCATAGGAGAGGTCATTCTCCAAAGGTACCACCTTTGTATTGAGTACATTCAATGGGTTGGGTATATACTTCCTCAAGAGTGATACATGGAATACATCATGTACTTGAGATAGGTTCAGTGGGAGTGTTAGTCGATAGGCCACTGCTCCAATGCGATCAGTGATCTCAAAAGGGTCGATGTACCTTAGACTAAGCTTTCCCTTCTTCCCAAATCTCATAACCCTCTTCCACGGTGATATGTAGAGGAATACCATGTCTCCAACATCAAATTCTAGGTCTCATCGACGATTATCAGCATAGCTCTTTTATCGACTCTGAGAATCTTTAATGTGATGTTGGATGGTCTCAACCTTATCCACCATTTCTTCGACCATTTCTAGACCTAGGAGTTTTCTCTCCCCAACTTCATCCCAACATACTAGTGTTCTGCACCTCTTCCCATAAAGGGCTTTATAAGGATCCATTTTGATACTTGAGTGGAAACTGTTATTGTAAGAGAACTCTAGTAGAGGAAAATGTTAATCTCATCCTCCTTTGAAGTCCATTGAACATTCCCTCAACATGTCATAAAGTGTTTGGATAGTCTACTCATATTGGCCATCAGTTTGAGGATGATAAGCCATAATGAAGTTTAGCTCAGTATTCAGAGCATGTTGAAGACTCTTCTAGAACTTATAGGTGAATCTTGGATATCGATCGGATACAATTGATAGTGGTACTTCATGAAGCCTTACCACTTATCTAATATATAAGCTGAAAGAAGAGTTAATAAATTAAGATTTGCAACCGTACAAAGTTCTAAAGATGAATCTTATACGAAAAAACCTTTATATTGTGGAAACAATTGACTAAAATCAATCAATATTCAATCTCAAGTGGTCCCAAATAATAAGGTACCATCCACCTCCGATAATAAAATTTATGATAACTCTAGCCTTATGAAAAATGCATGTTTAACGAGGATGGAAGAGCACAGGGAGAATGGGGAGATTGGAGAAAACCCTAAGCTTGATGAATTTGATGCTCGTAAGAAGATTATTCCTAGTGGAAATAAAGGAAAGCTCCCAATTGAGGATTAAATTGAGCACAAGGATTTATTTTTCCTAGTTTAAAGAAACCGGTTGTGGTGCATTGCGCGGCTGAAAATGTCATCGGTGTGAAGAAAAACTTTCCGGGTGTAGTTATGTCCGCTGCAAATCCCTCCTTTATGGACTTTGATCTACCTCTTCCTAGAAGTATTGTAAAAAAGGTATGATTGCGCACGTTTTAGCGAACTAGGAGGCTAGAGGAACGTGTGAGGTATTGTCCCATTTTCTTTTCTCACCGACATCTTGTAACGCCCTGACCCCAGCTACCCAGAGTCGGTGCATTACTTCGTAACATTGGCATGATCAAAAAAGATCAAGTCTCGAAAGACCGATTAGTTTAGTAGCCTTGGAAACACTAGATACATTCATAAATGTTACATTACATCACAAAGTGAAAAACTATAATAACATAGTCTCCATAGTCCACACTTCTATCCTCTTCGGACTATCCATGTAGGTCATTCATAAAATACTTCTTCACATCCTGGAAAATATTAAAACATTGAAAGGGGTGAGCTCAGATGCTCAGTAAGGATAACAATATTGCGGAAGCTTTCATAAATAAACATTAACATTTAAGGCAATGTATAACTAAAACAAAAGCCTTTTAAACATGAACTTCAACATAATATGGCAAAAGTAAAATGAGATAATTCCATTCACTTCTTCACATGGATATTCTACTGGTCGAATAATCACATGCAATATCAATAACCACTTTCATAATGAGGGAATGTATAATGCCAGACATTCTGAAACATTTTTTCAAGGCCTCGCCCAAGACGTCTAAAATGATTAAGGCCTCGGCCAAAACCATAAATCAAATTGGGAAAGGGCCTCGGCCAATTCCAAGTCTAGTTGTCTCATGAGACCTACCGATGTAATTTTTTAGAAGATACTTACGTTTAAAATTACTCAAATATAATCCAGTGTTTTTCTGAAAACATTATGCAAGCTTCTAAAAACAAAATAACTAATTATGAGACTTCTCGACTAATTACAGGCCATGATGGGTCCATGCCCAATCCCTTCCTGTCTACCACACTCGAGAGTCGGGTTTTCTGAAAACATTTTTAATCTTGCGTTAAATACGTATACATTTTCACTGGATTTTCATATATTGGAGAGAAATATCTCTTTTCTGAAATCATTTAAAAATCACATAATTATAAAAGAAAACCTTTTGAATAAACGTAAAAGTCAAAGGGGTTTATACACTATATAAATGAAAGTTGTGTATAAAACCAAATATGCCTCAATGAAAGGAGATTGAGACGAAGTACTTAAAAAGATCATTTTTAAAATAAAATATATCTATTATGTGTATTCACTATAGGTACACATGAAGAAAGTAAAAATACAAAATATTACATAATAATATCATGACATAATTTGAAAGTAGGAGATTAACCCAAAGAATAGAAATTGGGTTAAGAAGTTCCCTTACAAAGATCATTTTTAAAATAAAATAGATATATTATGTGTATTCACTATAAGTACACATAAATAAAGTACAAATAAAAGATATGACATAATAATATCATGACATAATTTGAAAGTAGGAGATTAACCCAAAGAATGGAAGTTGGGTTATGAAATTCCATTACCTTGCGTCCTGTCCTGACTCGACCGTTCTTTAACCTCCTGAATAATAAACTAGAGTTAATTTATATTTACTTAAGAACCTTTTTCATGTTCATTATTCCTTTTATATCCCTTATTACCATGTTATGAACATTATTTAATTATTTAAGTTAATAACGGTCGTTTTGTCGATCTTTGGTACTTGAGTCAAAAATAAACTTCTTATAATTACAAGTTGTTCATGTGGTGAAATATCCATTATATCCAGAATTATATTAATGATGTAGATATCATATATATCATATATATACAGTATATACATTCATTCATAATGTCACGTAACATTTAGAGGTAATAAATGAAATGCACCGCTCATGGAGACGGTAAGCCGTACGTACGCATGAACGCTACTTTCATTTCTATTTCGTATTTAATGGAATGAAATCATAATGATATAAATTTATAATATAATTACAGTATAATATAGTGTATAATACTATTTAATCCATCCTTTATACATCCCACATATGGCATTAACGATTCAAATCACTTTGAGGGGGCGGTAGTCCGCACTTCCTAAAATGAAATTATCGCGTTTTACCCATAATGGAAATCATAAAGTATGCCATAAATGAGAAATACAGAAGCATAAGTAAAACATAAACACATTATATATCATATATAAATATAGTGACATCTTAATGGTCACCTTTGAAGGTGTTATATGAGTGTTGAACAATCATCGTTTCGTGAGGCAGAAATTCGCCATCCACAGAAACCGTATGTTCTTTAACCATTAGATGTAGGTGTGTGTAAGTGTAGCTCGAATCCTTCTTATAACAACATCCTAGTATATTGAGGATACTGGTGTTGTTACAAAAGAAATGAATAAAAAGAGTTTAGGGGGGTTGGAGAAGAAAAATAAAACAAAACAACATTAGAGAAGACATTACCTCAAAATCGGGTAACTCTTTTTGATTTGAGCCAAAGGCTTCCTTGAGAAGAGTTATGCCCAAAGTGAGGCTTCTATGAGTAATAGGGGGAAGTTGGGAGAGTATTTGGGCAGAGGTTGGCCGATCCAAATGGCTTGAAAGTGTAAATGAGGTGGTAGAGGTGGGGGCCTTTTATAAGAGGAGAGGAGGGGCACTCTTGGAAAGTAAAGAAATTTTACATTATTATACAATGCTTTTAGGATTCTAAAGGTCCCACACTTATATAATTCTAGGCTAAGGTGATAAGGGTTCGAAATCTCCTCATCAAATAGGCTTTGGAAAAGTGTAAGCCTTGGATTTTTCATTATCTTCTCATTTTATTAAAATCGTTAATTAATGAGGTCATCACTGCATCATCATGATGTCATAAATAATTTAATTTATTTAATGTCTAAAAATTATAAAAAAAATACTATGATGTAGGAAATATTTTTAGCTTTCTAATGAATATTTATAGTCAAAATTTGGACTTGTGTAACCCCACTTAAAAACTGTTTTAGTAAAACAACTCATGTTTGTGTCAATTTAATTTTAACATTAAATAAATATATATTAATGTCATTTTCCAACTAAAGTGGATCCATGGGGTCCCCAAGTTGATCCATGGGTTTTATTGGTCGGCCATGACTCATACAATAGGAGTAGGACAAGTGTCAATCTCATCTCATATTATTAAAACATTATTTTTACCTTAAACTACACTAATTACCTCTAATCGCGATTAAGAACTTAAAAGTTACTATTCACCAAAAAATTATTTTAATCTCATTGAACCACATTTTAATTCTTAATGACAACCATGTATGTCGGATTTTTGAAAATAAAATCACAGAAGTGGTAATATTTCATTTAAACGAAAAATCAGTTATTTAACTACCACTTAGTGGTTTCACTATTCATCAAAAATTGAAGTTTTTCAGAACAATGCCAAAATTTCACCCTAAGCTATAATTGATATTCCGAATTCAAAAATGATGTCTATTTTACAAAATTCCAAACATATAAGTTGCATTAATTATTTTATAATTAATTCCCGTTGTCATAACAAATAGCGTGTTTTTAAGAAACAATTTATATCAAAAGATTGGCAATTGTTTATGTCCAATTTCAATGTTAAATTAATTCTAATGACCACCATTGTAAAAAATGGTAAAAATATATTCTAATTATACTTTAAAACCACTAAATAGTATAATTTATCACTATAAATTATTTTGATTAAAAAAGTTCTTATAAGTATTTTTCACTATTCATAAAATTTTTGAAGTTCTCAGAAAATTACAAAAAATTCAACATAGGCTAATTTCAATATTAGGAATACAAAAATGAAGTACATTTTGAAATATAAAATTTCTATAAATTTAAAAAGTGGTTATTACTATTCATAACGGCTACTTTGATTAGTTGCAGTGTGTTAGAACTTGATGTTGCGTACAATGCAAGCTATTACATTATTGAATGAGAAGCGTATCATGGAAGCTCGGGGTGTTACATTCTCCCCTCCTTCAATAAATTGCGTCCTCGCAATTTGAAATTTTTATTTGTAAATAAAAGGTTGAAAAGAGAAAATATCTTTGTGGAAAACCCACATCGGAAATAAGATTAATAAAATTTAGCCTTAATAAGAGGGAAAGGGAAATGAAAAAGTCACCACCCAATTATGATCTCGATTAGGAGAACATTGGTGGCAATTAGAGACATATAATTGGAGGAAAAATGTAAATATTTGTAGGGAGTGATTGAGGTCATCAATCACAATCAACTGTCAAATTGAGGGCCTCAAAGTCTTCAATCTATGTTAATTTAAAATATCATCAGTTCAACAAGACATAATGTATTAGGATAACACATTTTTTGTTTTAATAACCCTTTACTAAAGTTTAAGAATTAATTTATTCATTTAATAAGATATAGGTATATATATATATATATGCTTGACAATTAGAGTTTCAACCTTCAACTCATCTTTCACTCAAAAAGATAATAGAACTCAAAAATATTATACTTATCCTAATTGTATAAGGTTCCAAATGTTAACACATACCATTTAGATTAGTAAAATTATTTTGTAATAACCAGGGACTTCCTGTAGGCTAGTGGTAGGAAATAAAGGCCTGTCGCACTATGATTGTGGGTTCGATTCCTGCAGCTTTGTCCGACGCGACGGGTTATTCCCCACCCTGCAGGTTGTCCTTTTCCTAAAACTATAGTATCATAATATTCCAAAAATAATCTTCATAAATTTTTTAACCATAAAAAATACTATCCAAATATCAACTTAATCCACTCCAACCATTATATTTATCCAAAATACCTCTGTCCAGACTTTCTCTAAAAGGTCTCTTAATTCCAAAATCAATTTATCAGATTCCCCAAACAAAGTAAAGTTTCTCTTATTGTCACATACTAAAAATATAATTACCTTTATCATATTAAAACCTTACTGAAATCAACAAGTACTGCAGTACAATCCTTATATATATATATATATCACATTATTCTAATAACCAAAATATAATCCATGAGTCCAAAAGCACCAATACATTAGTTATTCTGCTTCAACTGTAGTAACAGCATAAGATTGTCCTTGATCCCTTGGCCTTTTCTGAGGTATTTTTCCCTGAAGCTTAGGACATTCATTTTCATAATAACCCATTTCCCTACAATTGTAGCATTCAACATTGATAGCCTCTTTCTTTCCCTTGCAATCACGCACCTGGTGACCTTTTTCTCCACATTTATAACAAACTCCCATTCCTTTTAGGCAAGTACCAGGGTGATTCTTCCCACAATTATCACATAATGGAAAATCCTTCTTTCCCTTTTTCCCTTTATCTGTCTCCTGTTCCACCGTTCTCTTCTTCTCTTGCTTTAATTTGTTGTCATAAGACTTAGAGAATTCCTTTTCGGTCTTGATAGCACACGAGAAAATATCTTCGTATGTTGAGAAAGATTGTGATACTAAAGCTCGACGGAGAAATGGTTTTAACCCATCAAAGAAACGATCAATCTTACCTCTTGGGTTACGTATATAATCTGCAGCATACCTTGCTAACCTTGTAAAGTTGGCCTCATACTTTGCGACATTCTCATCCTCCTTTTGTCTCAGACTCAGAAATTGCCTTTCCATATCTGCTCGATGGTCGCGAGGAAAGTATTTTTCTAAAAACAGATCTTTGAACTCCCTCCATTCCATATTTGATACTTCATCATCTTCCTTTGTGTTTTGAATTAGTGACCACCATTGATCGGCATCTCCAGTGAGGCGGTAAACTGCCATGACAACATTCTCCCTTTCACTACTCCCCAAGGCATGGAATATTTTCTCTAAGGAATTTATCCATTGCTCAGCTACTATAGGATTTGTACTCCCATTGAAGGTTGGTGGTTGTTGCCTCATGAAACGGTCTAGCATTGATCCTCCACGTTGCGGATTAGGGTGCTCTATATGAGTAAGGTTATTATTCATAACCTGAGTAAGTTGTCCCAGTATGGTGATTAGCTGATCGGCACCAGTTGCATCACCAGCCCCACTATAATTATCTTGAGCAGGAGGGAAATCCCTACATGGAGTGCGTGCATTGATACGGTTTCCATTTCTTCCACTAGGCACCATTTCTAAACAATGGCATAAACTAGATCAGTTTATGAATCAAAATACATAATCCCATACTTATAAAACACTTAACATAAACTGAACTATTTATGGATATAATCCATAATCACAAAAATGTTTTCTTTGAGAAAGTATATACTCATAAACCCTTCATAATGATTTGTAAAGAAAATGAGATTTATCCTAAGCATATCCCCCGGGAGTGTCGTAACCAAGAGTGCAGCAAGGCCCGTTGTCGTGCACCAGTTCTCGTTCGAGTCTAGCTCAAAGCGGTGTTTTCGGGTTTTACCCCTAGGAATATCTGTGCCAGAGCCGCCTCTACCTGCTCGTATCCAGACAGGGATGTATTGCTCAGAAAATTCACAAAATCTCTACAATACCAAAATTCTAGGAAGTTCTTCTATACTAATCCTCAAAGTTCATCTTAGGTCTACGTGCTCTAATCAGAGTTTATCTAAATCTAGCTTCCAAGGTTTGTACTAAACTGCCTCTGATACCAACTGTAACGCCCCGACCCCAGCTACCCAGAGTCGGTGCATTACTTCGTAACATTGGCATGATCAAAAAAGATCAAGTCTCGAAAGACTGATTATTTTAGTAGCCTTGGAAACACTAGATACATTCATAAATGTTACATTACATCACAAAGTGAAAAACTATAATAACATAGTCTCCATAGTCCACACTTCTATCCTCTTCGGACTATCCCTGTAGGTCATTCATAAAATACTTCTTCACATCCTGGAAAATATTAAAACATTGAAAGGGGTGAGCTCAGATGCTCAATAAGGATAACAATATTGCGGAAGCTTTCATAAAAAAACATTAAAATTTAAGGCAATGTATAACTAAAACAAAAGCCTTTTAAACATGAACTTCAACATAATATGGCAAAAGTAAAATGAGATAATTCCATTCACTTCTTCACATGGATATTCTACTGGTCGAATAATCACATGCAATATCAATAACCACTTTCATAATGAGGGAATGTATAATGCCAGACATTCTGAAACATTTTTTCAAGGCCTCGCCCAAGACGTCTAAAATTATTAAGGCCTCGGCCAAAACCATAAATCAAATTGGGAAAGGGCCTCGGCCAATTCCACGTCTAGTTGTCTCATGAGACCTACCGATGTAATTTTTTAGAAGATACTTACGTTTAAAATTACTCAAATATAATCCAGTGTTTTTCTGAAAACATTATGCAAGCTTCTGAAAACAAAATAACTAATTCTGAGACTTCTCGACTAATTACAGGCCATGATGGGTCCATGCCCAATCCCTTCCTGTCTACCACACTCGAGAGTCGGGTTTTCTGAAAACATTTTTAAGCTTGCGTTAAATACGTATACATTTTCACTGGATTTTCATATATTGGAGAGAAATATCTCTTTTCTGAAATCATTTAAAAATCACATAATTATAAAAGAAAACCTTTTGAATAAATGTAAAAGTCAAAGGGGTTTATACACTATATAAATGAAAGTTGTGTATAAAACCAAATATGCCTCAATGAAAGGAGATTGAGACGGAGTACTTAAAAAGATCATTTTTAAAATAAAATATATCTATTATGTGTATTCACTATAGGTACACATGAAGAAAGTAAAAATACAAAATATGACATAATAATATCATGACATAATTTGAAAGTAGGAGATTAACCCAAAGAATAGAAATTGGGTTAAGAAGTTCCCTTACAAAGATCATTTTTAAAATAAAATAGATATATTATGTGTATTCACTATAAGTACACATAAATAAAGTACAAATAAAAGATATGACATAATAATATCATGACATAATTTGAAAGTAGGAGATTAACCCAAAGAATGGAAGTTGGGTTATGAAATTCCCTTACCTTGCGTCCTGTCCTGACTCGACCGTTCTTTAACCTCCTGAATAATAAACTAGAGTTAATTTATATTTACTTAAGAACCTTTTTCATGTTCATTATTCCTTTTATATCCCTTATTACCATGTTATGAACATTATTTAATTATTTAAGTTAATAACGGTCGTTTTGTCGATCTTTGGTACTTGAGTCAAAAATAAACTTCTTATAATTACAAGTTGTTCATGTGGTGAAATATCCATTATATCCAGAATTATATTAATGATTTAGATATCATATATATAATATATATACAGTATATACATTCATTCATAATGTCACGTAACATTTAGAGGTAAGAAATGAAATGTACCGTTCATGGAGACGGTAAGCCGTACGTACGCATGAACGCTACTTTCATTTCTATTTCGTATTTAATGGAATGAAATCATAATGATATAAATTTATAATATAATTACAGTATAATATAGTGTATAATACCATTTAATCCATCCTTTATACATCCCACATATGTCATTAACGATTCAAATCACTTTGAGGGGGCGGTAGTCCGCACTTCCTAAAATGAAATTATCGCGTTTTACCCATAATGGAAATCATAAAGTATGCCATAAATGAGAAATACAGAAGCATAAGTAAAACATAAACACATTATATATCATATATAAATATAGTTACATCTTAATGTCCACCTTTGAAGGTGTTATATGAGTGTTGAACAATCATCGTTTCGTGAGGCAGAAATTCGCCATCCACAGAAACCGTATGTTCTTTAACCATTAGATGTAGGTGTGTGTAAGTGTAGCTCGAATCCTTCTTATAAAAACATCCTAGTACATTGAGGATACTGGTGTTGTTACAAAAGAAATGAATAAAAAGAGTTTAGTGGGGTTGGAGAAGAAAAATAAAACAAAACAACATTAGAGAAGACATTACCTCAAAATCGAGTAACTCTTTTTGATTTGAGCCAAAGGCTTCCTTGAGAAGAGTTCTGCCCAAAGTGAGGCTTCTATGAGTAAGAGGGGGAAGTTGGGAGAGTATTTGGGCAGAGTTTGGCCAAGCTAAATGGCTTGAAAGTGTAAATGAGGTGGTAGAGGTGGGGGCCTTTTATAAGAGGAGAGGAGGGGCACTCTTGGAAAGTAAAGAAATTTTACATTATTATACAATGCTTTTCGGATTCTAAAGGTCCCAAACTTATATAATTCGAGGCTAAGGTGATAAGGGTTCGAAATCTCCTCATCCAATAGGCTTTGTACAAGTGTAATCCTTGGATTTTTCATTATCTTCTCATTTTATTAAAATCGTTAATTAATGTGGTCATCACTGCATCATCATGATGTCATAAATAATTTAATTTATTTAATGTCTAAAAATTATAAAAAAATTACTATGATGTATGAAATCTTTTTATATTTCTAATGAATATTTATAGTTATAATTTGGACTTGTGTAACCCCACTTAAAAACTGTTTTAGTAAAACAACTCATGTTTGTGTCAATTTAATTTTAACATTAAATAAATATATATTAATGTCATTTTCCAACTAAAGTGGCTCCATGGGGTCCCCAAGTTGACCCATGGGTTGTCTTGGTCGGGCATGACTCATCCAATAGGAGTAGGACAAGTGTCAATCTCATCTCATATTATTAAAACATTATTTTTACCTTAAACTACACTAATTACCTCTAATCGCGATTAAGAACTTAAAAGTTACTATTCACCAAAAAATTATTTTAATCTCATTGAACCACATTTTACTTCTTAATGACAACCATGTATGTCGTATTTTTGAAAATCAAATCACAGAAGTGGTAATATTTCATTTAAACGAAAAATCAGTTATTTAACTACCACTTAGTGGTTTCACTATTCATCAAAAATTGAAGTTTTTCAGAACAATGCCAAAATTTCACCCTAAGCTATAATTGATATTCCGAATTCAAAAATGATGTCTATTTTACAAAATTCCAAACATATAAGTTGCATTAATTAATTTTATAATTAATTCCCGTTGTCACAACAAATAGCGTGTTTTTAAGAAACAATTTATATCAAAAGATTGGCAATTGTTTATGTCCAATCTCAATGTTAAATTAATTCTAATGACCACCATTGTAAAAAATGGTAAAAATATATTCTAATTATACTTTAAAACCACTAAATAGTATAATTTATCACTATAAATTATTTTGATTAAAAAAGTTCTTATAAGTATTTTTCACTATTCATAAAATTTTTGAAGTTCTCAGAAAATTACAAAAAATTCAACATAGGCTAATTTCAATATTAAGAATACAAAAATGAAGTCCATTTTGAAATATAAAATTTCTATAAATTTAAAAAGTGGTTATTACTATTCATAACGGCTACTTTGATTAGTTGCAGTGTGTTAGAACTTGATGTTGCGTACAATGCAAGCTATTACATTATTGAATGAGAAGCGTATCATGGAAGCTCGGGGTGTTACACATCTTTACTTCCATGATTTTTGGTGGTGTTGGGATTGTTCTACTAAACTTTTGGGATATAAAAGAATACATAGAACTAGAATCAAAAAGTATGTTTTCTATTATTGAATGAATAACTAGAGTACCTATCACCACTTTGTTTTCAAGGTTCACTTCGGTGATAGTGATGGAAAAATTTATCCCTTGCTGCCATGGAGGTTTTTGGTTGCCTCCAAAAACCATTGGATTAGGGCATTGGTTTGCAAAGTGCCCTGGTTATTTGTATTTGAAGCAATAAAAAATGTGTTGAGGGTCTAACGGAGTGTTCCTCTCCTCTGTTGCAGTCGCGGGTTTTTCTTGACAGTAGTTAATGGCCAGGTTCCCTTATCTTCCACACCTAAAGCATTTCCTCATCCCCTTGAGGCAATTTATAGGGTGATTCTTTCCGTACCTTTAGCAAGCGGGGTGCTGGATTTTCTTAGCACTATTGGATTTATCCATCGAACCTCTAGAATTAAATTCCATAGTATGCTTCTTATCCCCACGATACCCCCTAAGATTTTCCAATTTCCATTTCAATCTTGAGGTCACATCAGAAAATTTTCTCATAGCTCTCAAAGTCACAGATTTCTAGGGCTTTCCGTAGGCTAGGTTTTAACCCACCAAAGAAGCAGTGAACCTTGCATTCAGGGGTAACAACAAAGATGGAGTCATATCATGAAATCCTTGTGAAGTTTTCCTCATACGCTCTGATGGATTGGTCATCTTTTTTATTGAGGGCAAGGAAGTCCCTTTCCATCTTAAGTCAGAGGGTGTGGGGAAAATATTTATCGAAAAACATTTTCTAGAAATCATTCTAATCCAATGCCTTGATCTCCTCCTCATGCTTCATATTTTTTATCAATATCCACCATTGATCAGCTTCACCCTCCATACGATAAGTATCCATAAGTACCATCTCTTGTTCAGAACATTGAAGGACATAGAAGATCTTCTCAATGGAGTTGATCCATTGTTCGGTGAGTGAGAGATTGGATGATCCATTAAAAGTAGGAGGCCTTTCTTTCATGAATCTCTCTATTGAGACTTGTTCTTTCTTAGGGGGGTTAATTTCCCTCTTGACCCGTGTTTCTATTCAAAACTTGAGTTAAATGAGAGAGTATCGTGACGAAGTTTGTGATTCCCACTCCCATCGGATTGGGCATCTCATTAGAATAGTCATTACATTGATCTTTGCATTGGTTGTTATCCTGATTCATCTTATTACCGGTCATTAGATGGAATAAAAGGAAAGTTAAGGGTAACACATAAAGGGTAATCCAAAGAAAAAAAATTATTAACTTATAAATTACTTTTATTTCCTTAACTTATGAATTTATAGGCTTCAATCTATGTTATACATGATTTACTTCCCAACATATATTCTTAGGGACAATTTTTATTCCATTAATAATGGTTCATACTAAGCTTGTGAATTTACCAAAGCATACCCCCTAGGAGTGTCATAACCAAGAGTGCAGTAAGGCCCATTTTCGTGCACCAGTTCTCGTTCGAGTCAGCTCAAAGCGGTGTTTTCGGGTTTTGCCCCTAGATACATCTGTGCCAGAGCCGCATCTACCTACTCATATCCATACATGGATGAATTTTATTGATAAACCACTTACTCATTACTAACCAAAATTTGGGGGTGTTTTTATTATACTTAGTCTTATCCCTGAGGATTTTACTAGGGTTTTCTAATCCTAATCCCAAAAATAACTAAACCTATACTCTGATACCAACTATAACAACCATGCTCTTTATTACACACATAAACATGATTTATAACATAAAATATTTACTTGATGCAAGATAGAATATTGAGAGGTCTAGTGTCTTTGGGGCTTAGGAACATTACATAACAACTTAGAACATAAAGCACAACATCTTTATTGAAAACATCATTTACATGACCACAACATTCCTTCGTACTTAGCATTGCATGGGATAACCTGAGGCATGCATAAGAAAGGGGTGATCTATAAAACCTAGTAAGGGAGTAAAAAAGGCATAACATGAATAATATAGTACATGCTAGGAAATAGTTATATCAATGGATCACAAGAGAAACATGAACATAAAGGCGTGATATAGCATGATTATCATAACATGGAAATGTGGCATGAACATTTAACATGATATTAGCATGAGACAATGCTCATTGCACATGGATCATGAGTAAACCCTCATTGAACATGAATTATAATGAGTAAACCCACAATTCACTTGATGTATCATGACACTAGTCTTTACCCAATGCATTGGATCACTATCAGGGCACACCCTTCTTAATCATTTCATTTCATGCATAACTGTGCCACATTGATCATATAACATGGATTCATTAAAAATCATCATTTATTCCAAGATAAAGGAATGTGGAATTCATACATGGAACTATATAACCAATAATTAAATGTTCATAAAGTTGAATACCCTTGATAGAGAAAGGGGCATGGTATTCACTACCCAATGACTTTGGCTTGGAAAATCGTGATGCAATTTCAGCAGCATAACGGCGTGACATAAGAATTCATAAAAATGGTTGATGAGAGAGAAATGGGTGTCTAATCATATAGACATGAAATGGACAGTAAGGGGTTCATATAGATACATTTCCCAATATATGTAATGGAATTTATATTCATAATAAAAAAGAATTGGTTGAATTTAAATGATAAGAGAGAAATTCCTTACGGAATTTTGGCATGGTAATGGGTGTACATGGGAGAAATTAATAATATATAAAGAGGTCTCTCATCATTCAAACATAATTAGGTTAGAATGGGAGATGTGAGAAATCATACCACAACATTTTTAATTGAAAACAAAAAGATACAACAACATAATGGAATTTGAACAAAATTGAGAAAGGAAGAAATCCCTTACTTGGAAGTGTGATCCCAAAAGCTTGATAGAGGATTGAGAGAGGATTCTTGGGAGCTTGGGGTGCCTTGGAATGATTCTAGAGAGAGTAGGGAAGAATTTGGTCGAGCTATAAAGACTTTGAGTAAAGAGGAAGTGAGATCTTGGGTGGGTTTATATATGAAAAGAGAGGGAATTCTTTATTATTTAGGTTTTGGACACCACACATTAAACTAATCAAAACCACAAACCAACCCATGGTTTTTTCCCATAGTTTTTTCCAAAGGGGAAGGGAAAAAATATTTTATAAGTCCAATATCCTAACTTCTTAAAATATTAGGCTTTCTTATGTATAGGTGAGTCACACTCTCAAGGAAATCATTTTAAAAGTTAAAATGTTTTATAAGTCTTGGAGGGTCCACTAAGGCACCATAAAATTAACCAAACAAATCTAAAATCACATTATTTTAAAGTTAAAACATATATTTTCTGAAAATACTTTTCATAGTATTTTATTACATCACTAATGGGTCATTATGATGTCATAAAACACAATATATATTCAAACTTTATTTAATTTTTACCCAAAAATTCGGCTGTCTCGGAAAATTATGAAAAAATCACCGTTGGATAATTTTGACATCCTAATTTGAAAAATAATATTAATTTTATCTAAATAATTTTATAAATATGTTAATTTTTACTTTTAAAATAAAAACCAACATTTATAAAAAATTCATGGGTTTTGAAAAAAAAACAGCTTTCAGACCTTAATAAAAATTACAATTGTATTCATAAAAAAAATTATACGATCATTTATATTTTATAAAAATTAATTTAGTAATAATATTTTATTAAAATATTATTTAATTAAAAAATACTTTAATTCATAAAAACAGATTTCTTAATTGAATGTTAACTAAAAATACTATTTGTGCTTTTAAATAAACTATTTACAAAGTAACAATAATAAAATGAATGTATATTATTTATTCTACAAAACAATAATGCACATAATCATAGTGATAGGGTCTTATTACATAACCCCTTATAACACACACATAAGACCTAAGAGTAAGATGTGCAATGGTGATAGACTCTTGGGGAGGCTCAGATAAATCACTCGGGTGGTAATCTCTATTGACTTCCAGTTCTCTCGTAGGTGGTTCTGTTCAAGCTTAATGTGTAGAAGATGGGCTTGGGCTTGGTCAAGAGTGAGGTCCAGTGACGCTACCTCCCTTACGATCTCTGAAAATTGGGCTTCATATAGAGCAATTCTACTGGATGAGGACATCGCTTCCTTTGTCTGAGTAAATTGGATTTGTTAAAGCCCTATATTTATACTAATCATGTGGTCAATGTTCAATGACTATATTAGTAACAGTAACAATTATTAATGGTATTTTAAAATCCAAAAACATAAAACCAAGGAAGTACATATAGTATATAACCATTTTACATAATAAGGCATTTAATTAGATCAAGAAGAATTTTTATTAATAAAATTTTTGGTCATTATATGTATTACTACTGGATTTATGTATTTTGGGTTTGAAAACATTTCATTTAGAATTGTATTACTTGGATTCATGTTTGAATGCTTTTTTTTATTGAATCGAATTTAATGAAGCATCACTACAGATAACGAATTCCCTATTTATGGAAGGCAAGGCAAAAACAAAATTATTCACCAATCTTCTTTTTAGTTCCTAAAAAAACATTATATTCTTCTATCCAGATGAAATTAACTCCTTTTAAAGTTAACTTAGTCAGTGTGATAGATAACGAAACAAAGTTTTAAACAATCCTTTGTTAATAACACTCTTATCCAAGAAAACTATGAATCACAGTGATGTTGGTAGTTCTTGACCACTCTTCAAAAAAAATTGTTTTAATAGGGTCAACAGTTATGCCATATTTAGAAACAATGTGACCAAGTAATGAAATATATTGTAACCAAAATTCACAATCGATAAATTTCCTATACAAATTATTTTATTTTAAGGTTTGTAAAACAATCCTTAGATTCCTATCATGTTCCTCTTGGTTTTTAGAAAATAATAAAATTTCATCAAAAAAATAACCATAAACTTATCCAATAACAAATAAAAAATTATATTCATAAGATCCATAAATACAATAGGTGAATTAGACAACCTAAATAGAATTACTAGAAATTCATAGTGGCCGTAGCTAGTTCAAAACACAATCTTTATAATTTCAGCTTCCTTCACTTTCAACTGATGGTACCCTAACCTCAAGTCTATCTTCAATAAATATTGTTCTCCCTAGATCTGATCAAAAAAATAATTGATATAAGGCAAAGGATATTTTTTCTTAATAATGATGTTATTCAAGGCTCTATAATCGATGAAAAGTCTCATTAATTCATCTTTATTTTTAAAAAACAAGACAAGAGAACCCCATAGTGAAGTTCTGGGTCAAATGAAACATTTATCTAATAACTCCTGCAATTTTTTTTTCAGCTCTAAAAGTTCCACTTGAGCCACTCGATAAGGGGATTTAGAAGTAGGCTTAGAATTAGGTACTAATTCAATATTAAGATCAACCTCTCGATCAGGAATAACACTTGTAAAATCATCTAAAAAAGCATTCATGTATTCATTTACTACTAGCACATCCCTAATTTGAATAGTTTCTTTATTTTCAACAATATGAGCTAGGTAACTTTCATTTCCATATCTAATCAATTTCTCAGCTTCTTGGTAAGTTATCAAAGTCATGAAATCATTTAACACAAATTTCTTAGCACTGCAATATACCTTAGCATGATAAACTGAAATCCAATCCATGCCAAGAATGATATCAAACTCTAATATAGATAGTTCAACAATATTTTTAGGAAATAACATCCCACTTATAATAATAGAAAGATTACTATAAATCTAGGTTTCTTTGATACTTCCACTATGAGTTTTTACCAAACATTCTATCTTACATTCATGAAGTGATATTCCCAATTTTCTAGAAAATTTCTCATAAATGAAATTATGCAAAGATACAAAATCAAACAGGGTATTGGAATAATTTGAAAACACAAGTAACATACCTATCACTACTTTATTTGATGGTTGAACATCAACTATAGTAGTAGAAAAGGACCTCACTACACCTTTCTATTTCTAATCATGAATATTTAAATCATGTGCAACTAACATCAGATGTGAATTGGCATAATGACCCATCTCATTGAAACTAAAACATATTACGTTCAGATGGATATCAGTTACCACATTCTTTGATTCCTCTGTATTCTTTTCCTTGCATTCAAGGGCCATGTGGACAAAATTTCCAAATCTATAACACTTCCCTATCATCATAAGACATTCTATAGGGTTCATTTTACCACACTTGCTACAAGATTGGAACTTCATTTTCTTACCTCAAGATTTCTTTGTTGCAAGCTTCCCCATCTCCTACCATCCTGACCGATTCTTACTTTCATCATCACGAGGGACATAAGAGTCAGAAATCTCCATCTCAACATTTTCAGTACAAATAACATCTTTCTCATATCTTTCAAATTCTTATGTGGACAATGCTCTTTGTAGACTTGGTTTCTATCCATAGTAGTATTGGTTAATTTTACCATCAGTGTACTAAATAAAATCCATCACATGCCTATCCAATATTGTGAAGTTGCATTCATATGTAACTACAGAATCCCCATCTTTTTTCTTCAATCCTAGGAATCATTTTTTCATTCAGAGTCGAATAACCATATGGAAATGTTTCTCAAGGAAAAGTTCCTTGAATGTTTCCCATTCTATGGAATCAAGATCATATTTCTCTATGATATTATTAATCAAAGACCACCATCGATCAGATTTACCTTCAAAACAATAAATAGAAAGGGTTACCTTTTGGCGTTCTGAACATACCATGACATCAAATATCTTTTCCGAAGCATTGATCCATTCTTTAGCTACCACTAGGTCGAATGATCCATTGAATAATGGGAGATGTTGCCTCATGAAATGCTCTAAAAAATACATAATCCTTTGGGGTAGATCACATTTCTCTATAGCATGGATACCACCACCATTTATCACATGAGTCAACGGAGCCATCCCTACAAAAAAAACTATTCTGTTCGAATTCCGACCATCTCAGCATGCCGATTTGGAAGGATATATTCCTCGTAGTTCCTTCCCACTACTGCTTCCCTCTTTCCTCTATGAAAAACCATTCTAAAATGATATATTTTAGATGAAGAAACATGGTAATATACAAATTAAATAACATTTTTACTTGACCATAAGGTAAAATCTTCTAAGGACATTCTATTAACACTACCCTAACCTCTAAATTTATCTAAACCAACATTTGATACCATCTTGAAGGACCCAACCTTAAATAAAACTTAATATTATTTTAATTCAAGAGTTTTACTTTCTATCGCATTAAGGGTATTTCTAGGTTTATATTTATGGATAATTAGGGTATAACTCATACATAAAAAAAACATAAAAATACGAAGCATACACTTCTGAATAGTGTCATTTTTTCTATAATCTAAAACTTTTAAAATAAGCCTTGATATCTTTTATAAAAACTGTTCACAACTATCAAAATGAATTCTTCCAACCCCTTAATAACCCTTAAGTATTGTGAAAAACATTAAATAAGAATAAAAATCTTAATTAGGGATATAAAAAAAAAGAAACATTTAGTCCATTAATAAACATTAAAACACATGAAAAAACTTACTTGAAAACATAAAATTTTACCCAAAGAGGGAAATATCACTGTTCAATAAATATAATTTATTTTACCATTCAAGAAAAAATAATTCTATGAAAACTCATTAGAAAAAAAATAAAATTCATGTAGGCACCTTGGGACGTCATCACAATGAACCCTTACAGAACCCTTATAGATTGGAAAAACCATATGGCAAACTTCCAATATAATTCTCCAGATAATATAATCATTACCCAATACATTAGAGTATTATCAGGGTGTGCCCATTGTTTATAATATCCAAGAACCACAACATTAAATAAAAGATTTAATCATTTTAAAAACACTTTTAAATTCGTATTAAAATCACTTTCACATATTAAAAAACCTTTTTCTTTCAAAAATCCCATTTTTAATAAAAAATACAAATTTCTTTTGAAAAAACATTTTTAATAAAAAAATATCCATAAATATAGAAATAAGACTTTTAATTTAAAAAAAAGATGAAATATTTTAATGTAATCCAAAAAAAATTGGCTATGGTGATGGAAAGTCATTGTTGTTGTGTACGTTAATAATAGAACATTCATTTTGTCGTTTGTCAAAACATTCCATATAAAACACATAAAAAGATTCCTTTTTTGAAAATATTTGAATGAAATTCAAAATATACATAAAATTTCATTTATAATCCTTTTATACCCATATAAATAAATATGTAAAATAATATCAAGATTATTGGAAGGAAATGATTAAATCGTTAAACATTCATAACATCCCATGACACTTTGAACATTTAAATCATAATCCCCATGAAAGTATACCATTTATCATATAATTAAATAACATGAAAATGCATAAAATGTGGATATTTAATGTTAAAGGGGTAGTATATACACTTTATAAAATAATAAAGGTTCATATCATCAAGAAATGTTTTGATGAAAGGAGATAGAGCTGAAATCCCTTACCCTCTTGTGTATGACTTGTCACGTGTGCCTTTATCTTCCTAAATAATGAACTAATGTTAATTATTTAATTTATTCAGGACCTTTTTCAAGTTTATAATTACTTTTATTTCATTTATTACGATTTTTTAAACAACTACTTAAAAAATTATGTTTACGTCGGGTGTTTTGGCCATATTTGGTTTATGTGTCAAAAACAACTTTGGTAGGTCAACTATGGTCAAAAGGGTCATAATATAAAAAATATCTAGAGTAATAATCATGAAATAATTATCATATTTATACATAAAATATACTTTTAAAACCAATCATAAAATATGGTCATGAAAAATGAATCAACGTTACAATCATGGAGACGGTAAGTCGTACGTATGCATGAGTAACATTCTCATTTTTCAATGATCGTTATGGAAAGAAGGTAAGTAACATTTATCTTTACATAATGATCATTATATCATACATACCATATTATTTAGTCATATATACTTATATATATAATTTGTGTAATTTAAAAGGGATCACATCGCATCGAGGAAGTGGTAGTCCACACATCCACAAAATACGTTATCGCTTTTTTAGTGTGTGAAAATGTGGTACAGAAAATGATATATTATATTTATAGTAAGGTAATTATGTCATGAATATCATATGAATTCTATTTATTTCAAATTATTGTAGTTAAATCTATTATTAAAACATTTCATGTCATGTGTGAACATATCACATCGCTTTCAGGAGGAGCTAATCCACACTTCCTCAATCGAAATTATCATACTTACACAAAATGGAAAGAATTAAGGTATGTGTTATATAATAATTTCAGAATCATAAATACATCATAAATATCATATATTAAATATAAAAAAAATACATTTTACATCATAATTCATAACCATGATAAGTGGTAAATGAAAAACAAACATCATTTCGTGTGGTAGTAGTTCACCGTACACAAGAATGGTATGTTCGTTACCCATTAGATAGAAGTGTATGTAAGTGTGGGTAGAAAGATTATAATAACATCTCAGTATATTTAGGATAATGATATTATTATTTAAGCATGGAATATGAATAATTGAGGGGGTGGAGAAAAAAAATAAAATAAAGGAGCTTGAAGAAGGATGTTACCTCCTTTTTGGGTAACTCCTTTTGGTTTTCACCAAAGGGCTTTCTTGGTTAGATTTATACCCAAGGTGAGGCTTTTAGGTTGAGTGGAGAGATGTTGGGAAGTAAATTTGGCAGATCATGGTCGAACCTAAGTGGTTTGAGAGGTGTGAAGAAGGGGGATAGTTGGTGTCCTTTTATAACATAGGGAGGGGACACACTTGACATTTTTTTAAAACAAGTTAGTTGTGCCCACATTTTTTACATTAAAAAAAGTCATCAAAACCTACAAAACTAAATAATATAAGTTTTAAGGACGAAATATGGATATAAAATGGGTGTTGTACAAGTGTATAGGTCATTTTGACTCTTAATTTTAAGGTTTAGTGCACTGTTAAGCTTAATTTTACCTTAATCACTATAATTAATTTTTATCACTTTCACTAATATTTTTGGTCAAAAATTAATTTGATATTATTAGAATATAAATATTAAACCTATTATAAGCATTTATGTCCTTTTTTTTGAAATTCTACTCACATAAGTGAAAAAATTATATTTAATGCTAACCTCATAGATGTGGTGAGAAAGAGGGGTTTTCAAGCGATAATGTTAAAAGTTCATTAAGATTTTATATATAAATTCAAAATAAAATTATTCCAATGAAGTAAATTGGATTAATAGATGTATAATTAATATATTTTTACTTCTAAAACTAATATAAAATATAATTTAATTATATGAGTAAATTAGATGAAAAAACAGCTTTGAATTAAAAGTCAGTATTTTTCACTATTCATCTAAAAATGAAGTCTCTTAGAAAAATCCTAAAAAATTACCTTAAGATAATTTTGACATTCTAAATTCAAAAATGAAGTTTATATTATCAATTTAAATTTCAATTCGTGTCTAAAATTAATTTTATTATTGTTAGAAGGGTATAAAAAGGAGTTCCTTTAAGAAAATAGTATTTTTAAACATATAAAGACTTTACCAAAAATTATATGTTTCATTATCAATACATTCTATTTATTTCAAAATATTATAAATAAAATTTAAAAATTATTTTTTACTATTCATATTACTATGTTTAACGTTTATGTTATAACTAAATGTTTAAATAATTATAATAATAAAGTGTTGTTTCGTATAAACTCAAAGTTGCATGTAATACAAGTCAGGTCGGTGTTGCATGTCGTGTACGCTATCAAACATCCCTATAAAGGTAAAATTACTATATAATTCATAATTATTAATATATAATAAAGTATTATTCTATAATTACCTGAGATGTTACTGAAATATTATACCATCAATCATATTCCATGCTCTTGAATTTATAAGAGCACAAATAGTAGCAAAAAAATATTGATCTCTTCTTTTTGGATAATAGCCTAGCTATATTGGCATACTTGATTATTCTATTTATTTTCATTATTATTCTAAGATTCTTTAGGGAAACAACTTCTATTACCATTACCTTTCTCTACAAAAAATTTTGTGGTGTTCTCTTCAATATTTTTCTTCATCCACTTTTGCTCAGGTTTTGATTTTAAACATGCATTTTTACCAAGATGATCCGAGATCCGGGTGGAACCGGTCCCAAAAATATTAATATAAAATAAAACAAATAGATTCAGGTGTTACAGGGGAGATTAAAAATTCGGGATTGAACCACTCCATGCATGTCGTCATCCACCAGTGACGTACAAAAGTAAGGAGCTCTGAAATACATGAACATGCATGATTCCATGATTTCCCTTTTTGACAGGGCATCCGCCACTTGATTGGCCTCTCTATATGCATGTGAAACCTTCAGATTGAGCTGAGTGGCCTGATTGATACATTCAATCTAGAATGGGAGAAGTTTCCAGGGAACAATCCGGGTACGAGTTTTCATAGCAGTAACTACACTTTCAGAGTCAAATTGAAGATATAGGGTAGTCCAATTATGATGAACAACATGTTTGATGGCAAACATCATCGCCCATAACTCAGCTTCGAAAGCAAATCCAATTCCAATATAGTGATAAAAGCATCCTTTAAAAAATATATGAGGTGTTCGAAAAATACATCCACACCTAAATGGTCCAGGCATTCCAGATGATGAACCATAAACGTTGACTTTAATCCAAGGTGCAATAGGAGGAATCCATCTTACAGATTTCAAAATAAGTGGCAGCCTTGATCTGCTTGCCACACCCAGAATCCTTAGGATATTCAGGTCTGACATTGTATTGCGCACAGCCCCTGTTTGCACTATTGCCGCTGAAAAGAACTCCCTAGGCATAGAAATAGTTGTAGCATTGATAGAAGGTACCTTAATTTCAAAGAAGCAGTGGTTTCGAGCTTTCCAGATAGCAGCGAAAATGGCAGCAACCACTGCAAGCAACAAATTTTGCAGTTGTTCATTGCAGCCAGATTTGTAAATGAAATCCAAGAAGTCATGCAGGGGACGTCCTCCACCAAGGTCAATGCCAAAGACCCAGCCTACATAGTTCCTGAGGGATCGAGTGAAATTACAGTTGATGAAAATTTGTTGTACAGATTCCTCTGCGCTTAGGCAGAGACAGCTGGCCGAAACAATGACCTGTCTAGATTTTTTTAGCTGGTCTTGTGTGGGCAATCTGTTTTTCCAGATTCGCCATAGTAATATATATCCTGATGGCTGAATAAATATTGCCTTGAATCATGACAACCATGATGGTATGATATATGAGCTCTTGATTTCCACGGTGTGGTAGTCCTTTAGATTGAAATGCCCATTAGAATTTGGCATCCAAACAAGGGTGTCCACATCCATAAAAGCATACTATTGAATTCTCACCATGACCTGCGAGGGAACAACATCTAGATTGTTGTAAGACCCCATAAACCCACCAATGTTCATTTGAAGTCTATCAGGAGAAATAATCAAATGCTCATTTAAAGGTCTATTAAGCCAAAAATTGCTCCAACAGTTCATATCAGATTTCCTAGACACAAGACATTTGGTATTTTTTATGATATATGTTAAACCCTCATTTGTTATTCTTTTTATTATTATGGGTATTTCCGAGTCCCACATCGGAATACTCACTTGTGTATTCCTCTATCTCAATCTATAAAAGAAAGCATCCGTCTCACCTTGAAGGTAAGGGGGTTTTCCCAATCTACATGGTATTAGAGGGAACCTTATTCCCGAACCCTCCCTACTCTGCCCTAAGTGGCACCCTTCCCTCCTAGGTCTGCCCTACGCGGCCCCCCCTGATCCTTGGTCTGCCCTCCAACGGTGCCCTTCCCTGGCACCCTGCGTCGTCCGGCCCCAACCTCCAGCAGCCCTCCCCGGCAATCCTCCTGTGCGCGCGGCGCCTCCCGCAGATCCTCCCGTGGCCTTCACCCGGCGGTCCTCCTGTGCGCGCGCTGCCTCCCGCGTATCCCCCGAAGGCCCTCCCCCCGGCAGCCCTCCTCATTTACGAGCGGCAACTCCTGCGGCCCCAGCGGCCCTCCTCCTTTGCGAGCGGCATCTCCTGCGGCCATTCCCCGGCGGTCCTCCTGTGTGCGTGCCGCCTCCCGCGAATTCCCCGACGGCCTTCCCCCCAGCGGCCCTCCTCCTTTGCGAGCGGCGCCTCCCGCGGATCACCCTCAGCTCACCCGGCAGCCCTCCTACGGATTCCCCGGTGGATCCCTCTCGCCGTCCACACCGGCCGCCTTCCTCCCTTTCCGCCGACGAACCCTCCCGACGTAAGCATCCCAGATTTTTTCCCCCTCCAGCGGCTCCCTCCAAGCGAACCGGTCCAGGCCTCTCTCTCTCCAAGTGGCCCGGCTTCCTCAAGGCAAACCGGCTCCTCCCGGTTCTTCCTGCGCCAGTGTGCACCGGCTCCCGGCGCCCTCCTGCTGTCCGCTGCTTCTCACAGGTTCCCGGCACGCCCGACACGCCCGCTGATTCCGGCGCTACCCACCGCTGCGTCTTCAACCGCTACCCGCCGCTTCCATGGCAGACCCCTCCCCTTTGGCTCAAATGATAACCGCTTCCACCCGCCTCGTCGATAACCGGTTGGACTCCACAAACTTCTCCATCTGGCGGAAGACTGTGGTGATGTCCCTGACCGGGATGGAACTTGATCATCACCTTGAGGATCCTCCCCCGGCTTCGACTGACCCCACATACCGTAAATAGAAGCTTGTCGATAGCAAGATCTTCACTCTGCTGGTCAATTCAATGGATCGATCGGTCAAGGATGTCACCCGCACGGCAAATACAGTCAAGGAGCTATGGGACTCCTTGAACATTATGTATTCCGAGACCAACAACCTGGCTCGAGTGTCCGATATCTTCCAGTGCCTGTCCCATATTCGACAACAGGACCAGTCCTTCACCGCATATTTCCTGGAATGGAAAGGGCTTCGTGATGAATTGCAGGAGTTGTGACATGTTCCCCTGACAACGGCAGAGGCTCAGACCCAGCGGGACCAACTCTGCATCTTCACTCTTCTCAGCGGTCTCGCTCCGGAATTTGCCACCACGGCAACCGAGCTGCTCGTCAGCCCTTCATCGCTGGAGATCCCACAGGTTTATCATCGGCTGAGCAAGGCCCAACGGGCTCTTCCCCCTCCCGCCCCGATCATCGACCACTCAGCTCTCGTCGGAAATGGCACGCTCCTCAGGCCCTCGTGGACGTGGTCATGTGGAAGGTCATCCACGTCCCCTCTGTCAACATTGTGGCAAGCTTGGCCACCTGATCGACCGGTGTTGGGTTTTACATGGGCATCCATCTCAGCGCCCGAGGCAGGGACAGACCGCGGTCCAGGAGGCTTCCTCGGCGGTCGCCACTCTTCCACCATCTCTGGACCTGTCTATGGTCGACATCCGATTGACTCATGATCCTCAGGACCCCGCAGGACCCGGTCCATCCTTGGCTTCTCTGGCCCATTATGTTCACTCCGCTGCCTTTGTCGGTCGTCGCTCCCCTGCATGGATGCTCGATTCAGGTGCCTCCGACCACCTCACCGGTGATGCTGGTATGTTAACCTCTTACTGCCCTTATACCGGTTCATCGGTCATCACCGTCACCGATGGCTCCACTATCCCCATTGCGGACTTCAGCGCATGCTCCCTGACGTCATCGTTTCACCTACCATGTGTGGCCCATGTGCCCCGCAGTCCATTTAACCTTCTTTCCATCAGTAAGCTGATAAAAGATTATAACTGTGCTGTCATTTTTACCTCCTCTGGTATTATATTTCAGGAGCGGACTACGAACCGGGAACTTGGTAGAGGCCAGCTTCGGGACGGGGTCTACATGTTCGATGGACCGGCACCTATCGCTTGCACGTCTGCCTCTGCTCGAGCATTGGATCTTCATTCCCGGTTAGGACACCCGCCTGCCTCCACCATTCATCAGCTTTTTCCAGACTTTAGTCGGCATAGTTCGTTTCATTGTGAGTCATGTACCTTTGCGAAACATCATCGCACTACATACATTCCTCGCGTGGATACAAGGGCCTCACACCCTTTTGATCTTCTTCATTCAGACGTCTGGGGTCCTTGTACCATTTCGAGTCATTCGGGATATAAATATTATATATCTTTCATTGATGATTTGTCACGAATGACTTGGTTTTATCTCCTTCGAGAACGCTCCGAAGTGTTTTCCACATTCCAGACATTTTACAATGAGATTCAAAACCAATTTTCCATCTCTGTAAAATGTCTCCGCTCGGATAATGGTCGTGAGTATCTCTTCACTCCCTTTCGGCAGTTTCTTCAGACAAAAGGCATCATCATCAGACCTCCTGTCCTGATACACCCCAGCAGAATGGTGTGGCCGAGCGGAAACACCGACACATTCTGGAGACTGCGCATGCCCTCCTCTTCCACCGACAGGTGCCTCTGCATTTTTGGGGAGATGCAATTCTCACCGCCACCTACCTTATAAACCGTCTTCCTTCCTCCATCCTTCAGGGGGAGACTCCTTTTTGGGCGTTGTTCTCCTCACTCGCTCTGCACTCTCTTCCTCTCCGAGTGTTTGGATGCCTCTGTTGCGTTCGCGACACACGTCCTGGCCTCTCCAAACTCTCTCCTAAATCCCTCCGGTGCATTTTTCTTGGCTACTCCCGCACTCAGCGCGGATATCGCTGCTTCTCACCCGACCTACGGCGGTATGTCATATCGGCTAACGTCGCATTTGTTGAGAGCTCTCCGTACTCCCTTCCCTCTCCTCATCATAACCCTGCCATCGATGATTGTCTTCCTCTCATCATCCAACCTCCACCGGTGTCAACCCCTGTTGACACCCATTTTGGTCAGGTCTACTCCCGTCGTCCATCAACTGTGTCCCCCGTCCCGGCCAATGACACCGTCATCCCCGCTTCGTCCGATGCTCCTGCCCCGCCACCCGAGGACTTGCTCATTGCCTTACGGAAAGGTACATGCTCCTGCCAGAGTACTCCTCTATTTGTCTCTTCATACAGGGGTCTGTCCGCTCTGGAGACAGTGTTTATTCCTCGCACAGTTGGTGATGTCAAATCTCACCCCGGGTGGCTAGCAGCAATGCGGGATGAATTGCAGGCTCTGGAAGAAAACCACACTTGGGATCTTGTCACCCTTCCTGCAGGGAAGCAGGAGGTCGGCAGCAAATGGATTTACACAGTCAGGCTGAATCCCGATGGCACTCTCTATCGTCTCAAAGCCCGCCTGGTGGTCAAGGGCTTCGCGCAGACTTACGGTATTGACTACTTTGATACCTTCTCCCCAGTTGCCAAAATGGTCTCCGTTCGACAATTCATCTCTCTGGCCACCCATCACCATTGGTCTATTCATCAACTGGATGTCAAGAATGCATTCCTACATGGCTTCCTTGAGGAAGAGGTTTATCTGCAGCAGCCCCCAGGATTTTGTGCCTCCGACGCCGAGTCTCAAGTCTGCCGACTCCGCCGCTCTCTTTACGGCCTCAAGCAGTCTCCCCGTGCTTGGTTCGGCCGCTTTAGCACGGTCATCACCGACTTTGGGCTCTCTCGCGGCATGAAGGACCACACTGTGTTCTATAGAATGACCTCCGCTGGCTGCATCCTATTGGTCGTTTATGTGGATGATATCATCATCACTGACAGCAACTCTGCAGGTATCACCCATCTCAAGAGGCATCTTCACCAACACTTCCACACAAAGGATCTCGGTCCTCTCACATACTTCATCGGCATCGAGGTCTCCTATTCTTCGGACACCATCTCCCTCTGCCAACGGAAGTATGCGTTGGATATTCTGCAGGATGCTGGGCTGACACAAGCCACTGCTGTCGACACTCATCTGGAGCCTGGCGAACGGTCTCTTTATGCCTCTTCAGCACTGTATCCACATCCAGAGCGGTACCGTCGACTCGTGGGTAAACTCAATTATCTTACCATGACTCGTCCCGACATTGCCTGTATTGTTGGCAAAGTCAATTTATGGAGCATCCGACCACCTCACATTGGGATGCAGTTATCCGCATCGCCAAATACATCAAGCGAGATCCTGCCCGTGGTCTTCGCTACTCTCAGAATCCTCATCTACATATTGAGGCTTTTTGTGATGCTGATTATACTGGTTGTCTTGCTACTCGGAGAAATACTTCTGGGTTTGTCATATTCTTGGCAGACAACCTCATCTCTTGGCGCAGCAAGAAGCAGACTGTCGTCTCCCGATCCAGTGCGAAGTCTGAGTACCGTGCCATGGCCACCGTCACTACGGAGATCCTCTGGCTTCGCCAACTCCTCCAGGAGCTTGGCTTTCCTCAGCAGACTTCTGCTCACATCTGGTGCGACAATCAGACAACCACCAAGATTGTTTCAAATCCCGTATTCCATGAACGCACGAAGCATATTGAGGTGGACTGCAACTTTCTTCGACACCACCTGAAGCACAATCATGTCAGCTTTAGCCACATTCCAACGGCGGACCAGCTTGCGGACCTCTTCACCAAAGGTCTCCCAGGGGCTTGTCTGGCCTCGCTCAGTTCCAAGCTGGGCATCCACAACATCTGCAGCCCAGCTTGAGGGGGATTGTGTCTGATCTTGTTTGCTGTCATTTTTTGTGGGACTCGTTGTCCAAGCTGGGCATGTCCAGCTTGAGGGAGAGTGTTAAACCCTCTTTTGTTATTCTTTTTATTATTATGGGTATTTCCGAGTCCCACATCGGAATACTCACTTGTGTATTCCTCTCTCTCAATCTATAAAAGAAGGTCTCCGCCTCACCTTGAAGGTAAGGGGGTTTTCTCAATCTACAATATCATATAAATAATGCCTAATTGAAGGCCAAACCAATGACAGAAGATAATATTGATAGCCATCCAAAAGATTTCTCTTGAATCTGCTTTCTAAAAAATCAGTGGAAGGATCATTAGAGGTGAGAAGATTCCATGTAAATTTTCTAATCAGGACATCGTTAAAGATATAAAGATCTTTGATGCCAAGTCCTCCCCTTCCAATAGGCTTAATGCAATCCTTCCAGGAGACAATAATCAGTTTCCGTTCATGCATGGATCCGGTCCAAATAAAGTTCCTGATCATGCCTTGCAACTCCTTGATGAGACCTCTTGGCCACCTGTATAAGGATAAGGAATAAACAAATTTGGAGGTAATGACAGAGTTCACAAGGAAAACCCTTCCAGCTTGAGACATTAATTTCCCCTTCCATCTAGAAAGCTGATTAATAATTCTAGAACTTCTGCCTCTAAGGAATTGACTTTTAACCTTGCCCCAAAATATAGCGACACCAAGATAGGTAAAAGGAAAAGATCCTTTCTTCACTCCAAGTCTTCGTGCAATCCTGTTCTATATGCTCGCAGTAATCCCATCACAAAAAAAAATGAAAGACTTTCCCCAAGAGATAGCCTCGCCAACCACTTCCTCAGAGTGTGTAGAAAGCACCTTGATGGTAGAGATAGCCCTCTGAGAAGCCTGACCAAAAAGAAGAATGTCATCTATATATAACAGATGTGATGGGACAGGTTCACCCCCGCCAGCTGTAATTTGTTTGTAGAGGCCAAACTATGCAAGGTCAATAATACATATACTGAGATAATCCTCAGCTACAGAAAATAGGAGACCTGAGAGAGGGTCTCCCTGCCAAACTCCCCTTGTACATTGAAAGAAACCCCTAGGGGAATCATTGATAAGAACAGACAGCCGTGCAGATGAAATAATGGAGCTGATCATTCTAATAATGGTGCTGGAAAAGCCAAATCGCATAAGAATATTAAGTAGGAAGGACCATTTGAGGGTGTCAAAGGCCTTGGATGTATCAATATTCAAGGAAAAATTTCCATCCTTTGCTTTCCTCTTCATAATGTTGACACTTTCTGAGGCTGTAAACAAACAGTTTTGAATGCACCTTCTAGGGAAAAACCCATACTGATTGGGTTTAATGTGCTCTTTGAGGATTTCCCCCATCCTGAACATTATGATTTTGTTGATAATTTTGGGGATTATGTTCCCAATAGCAACCGGCCTAACATCTTTTTAGTCCACAACACAATATTTTTTAGGGAATAAGGCAATAAAGTTGTAATTAATCCCATGTAGTAAAGAGAAGGGAGAGAAAAAATCCATTACTGAATCAACCAAAACATCCTGTAATATATCCAAGTAGAACATGAAACATTTATTCGAAAATCCATCCAGGACAAGAGCACTTTCCATGTTAAAAGAAAAAAGGGTTTTCTAGACTTACTCTTTGTCCAGTAAAGAGACAAGACTTCGATTCTTTTGTTCATCAACGCGTGGAAGGATGTTATCAAGTATCAAAGTCATATTATCAATCCCATCATCAGAACATAACCCTGTAAAATAATCAACCACAACCTCTGCTATGTCATGTTCAGATGTGGACAACTGCCCGTTAATGCGAATGACATTATTCCCGGATTTGGATCTCTTCTCCCTGTGTAACCTGTGGAAGAAATATGAATTTATATCCCCCTCTTTCATCCATTTGACATTCAAATAGTTATTATCCAACCTCTCCTTGATGTTGAGAATATTATCCAACTTTGAGTGAGCCTACACATCCTCCCCAGAGGGAAAATCCTGAATTCGGTTCCAATCCTGGATGCTCTCAAGATGCTGTTGGGCATCCTTAATTTTAGTATCAAGTTTGGAAAATGACTTTTTGCTCCATTCTCTCAACAGTCTCTTGGCGTGTCTTAATTTCTCAGCAAGCCTGTAAAGAGGGCTTTCCAAATGCATAAGCTTCCATGCTTCCAAGATGATTTTCCCACATCCTGGAGAGAGGACCCACCCATTGTTGAATAGAAAGGGAAGAGGAGCAAGCCTCCTTCTTTGAAAGACATCCACAATTATGGGGTTATGATCAGAGTGGTGTCTCGGGAGCACATACTTGGATAAACCATCGGCAGCACTGCCATCACTTAAATGGAAAAAACACGCGTCCAATTTTCTTGCCTGCCTCCCATTCAGAGTGTGTATACTCTAGGTAAATTCATCTCCCATGATTGGCACTTCCATGATATTGTAGTGATCAATACAGGATGCAAACTCATAATCTGCATCCTCGTTAACAGTGGATCCAAGCTTCTCTTCTGGAGTGAGAATTGCATTAAAATCTCCCAAGATAACACATTTATGGACTGCATTCCTAGACTGCTCCTCAAGTTCCGTCCATAAGTCCCTTCTCATGATATATGAAGTTGAGGAATAAACCAAGGAGACCTGAATAATATGGCCAGAATTGGTCAGTGAGACATTTATACATTGCTCGTTCTTGTGACAAGCGTCAACTTGAAGGCTTTCTTGCTTGAAGATCCAAAGATGATCCATGTTGTAATTGTGAAGATTCTATGAGACAAAATTATATCCCATGGACCCCCATTTGAATCCCTTCCACTTCGCAAACAACATTTTCAGTTCAACAATTCCGATGAGCATTGGTTTGTTGGCCATTATAAGGTGCCTAAGTGTTTTGGTTGTAAGGGAATTCCCTAACCCTTGACAGTTCTAATAGAAGATCTTCATGGTCTGAGGGCCATGCCCCTTGTCATAGGTCCTTACCCTTTTTCCATCTCAGGATGGCCTTTCCCTATTCTCTTTCATCCTTTCTTCTTCCCATCTTTTGGGCACCTTTCTTCTGAGTCCACAGAAGAAACAAGATATTTCGAAGGGTTATGTTCATAGTTTTTCTCCGCATTGTCTTCACATTGCAGAGTGTGTTGTGATTCCTCAACATCAACACTCCAGAAACATCCACTTAATGGGGTAAAAGTGTTTTTGGATAGTATAGGCTCAGAAACCTTGTCTGATGGTACAATTCTTCTAGCAATCCTAGAAGAGGGAACCTCAGAAAAGGCATCATTTTTCTCAAGGGTGGAAGCAATTTGAATGGCTCGAGTGCCATCATGCTCAGTGCAGGTTTTCTTTCCTGCTGAAAGAGGGAAATCGCCACTGGATTCTGACCGATCTTCAGACCCATCCTAGCCTGCATGTACATAGTAGGTTTGATTCTATACTGAAAGAGGACGATCACCTCTGTCAATTGCCTGACATGAAGGCAAGATCACTCCAGACCCATCATGACCTGTGTGCGCGCAGTTGGTATGTACCATCTGTTCATATTTGGGTGAAATGGAGTCATGTACGATCTTCCCATGCTCCACTTCAGCCAATAACCCCGGAGTGCCATGAGGTGACCCACTGGAAATAACTTGTGGAGCATCAGCATTAGCGACAAGAACACTGGAAGTTAAATTCAAGGAACCAGTCTTATTAATAGGAGTGGGGGTATGCTTGTCAGTAGGCTCATGCTCCCCCATAACATGCTGAGAGCCCAATGAATTCTCAATCATCAAACCCTTGGGATCTAAAGATACTCCGTCTGGATTTAAAGATGGTTTCTCATGTTGCCCATTGCTGCCTTCAGTAGGTAATTCCCCATCTACAGTGATCTCCATATTAGCAATTCTGTCACATCAGAGGGTCCAGGAGCAATAGTTTCCTGTGGAGCAGGAGGCATGAACTTCTTCTTTCTACAAGAGACATCATCATGCCCCTTCAAAAGACAAAAAACACACTCCTTATCTCTATTGCATTCAGATAAGAGGTGACCAAAGAACATGCAATTTGAGCAGAAATTTGGCTTCCATTCATATTGAATAACAAGGTTCATGCTGTCATCCATTGTATTCAGCACAATTTCCTCTACAACGGTGTTGGACAGGTCCACTTCAACCAGGATCCTAGCATAATGCCCATATCTAGGATTGTATGTTTGTCTATCCATCCTAATTAGATTCCCTACGGAAGAATCTATGTCCCAAAGGATCCGTGGATGCCAATAAAGCCAATTTAGTCTACAAATTCGAATCTAGATTTGTGTATGAGTGTTTCATACAGTATCTGGATAGAAATTCCAATCCCATTCCTGAATGCGAAGGAATCCAGGCTTCATAGTGAGCGACCCAAAACTCCATGCTCTTCACTTGAGGACGTCAGAGGGAAAAACCACGTGATGATAACCACGGCCCATCGCTCTCATCTTCCAGTCCTTGAAACACCAAAGTTTAAATATCCTTCTCGTGAGATCACAAAATTTCCATAACCTTTCACCTTTCTGCACAAGAACACGCGCAATGATGGAGTGCCGACATAAATTCACACGTTCCTCCAGCCTCCTAGTTCGCTAAAACGTGCGCAATCCTACCTTTTTTTACAATACTTCTAGGAAGAGGTAGATCGAAGTCCATAAAGGAGGGATTTGCAGCGGACATAACTACATCCGCAAAGTTTTTCTTTACACCGATGACATTTTCAGCCGCGCAATGCACCACAGCCGGTTTCTTTAAAATAGGAAAAATAGATCCTTGTGCTCAATTTAATCCTCAATTGGGAGCTTTCCTTGATTTCCACTAGTAATCATCTTCTTACGAGCATCAAATTCATCAAGCTTAGGGTTTTCTCCAATCTCCCCATTCTCCCTGTGCTCTTCCATCCTCGTTAAACATGCATTTTTCATAAGGCTAGACTTCTCATAAATTTTATTATCGGAGGTGGATGGTACCTTATTATTTGGGACCACTTGAGATTGAATATTGAATGATTTTAGTCAATTGTTTCCACAATATAAAGGTGTTTTCGTATAAGATTCATCTTTAGAAGTTTGTACGGTTGCAAATCTTAATTTATTAACTCTTCTTTCAGCTTATTGTGAAGACTCAGATTAAGCATTTTCAATATTTTCCTATTTGAATGTAAGTTATAGACTTTTTATATTTAGGATGAATTTTTTATCCTCCATGAACTTCATACTATCTTCATAATATTTCATGATCTTCATAACTTCCTCATTATGAATTTTTTGTTTATCATGCAGTAAGTTGTCAAGATCCTTAATCAATTTTGCTTTAATTTCAAGTTGAGAATTCTTGAATTCAATGATGGACTTATGTTTTTTCCTTCAATTCCTATAAAGTTTCTTTAAATTCCTTAATAGAATCCTATTTCTCCTGAATTGTATTTATCCAATGATCTCCAAAACTAGATCATCTTTCTTCAAGTTCAACATTATCTAGTTCTTTGGATCCAATTTACTTGGAGAGTTTCGTATTCGATCGCATTATTTCTTCAAAATATTTCTCCAAGTTCTCAAGATTTTCTTATAGCTCAGTGATTATTAAACTTTTTTAATTACATTGTTTGGTGAGATCCACACATGTCATCACATTTTGTATCAGCGCACTCTCTCCTTTACGAGCTTCTTATTCAATATGAGTGATCTTATCTTGCAAGGTCTTCCTCAAATCTATAAAATCAGCATTGTTTTAGGAATGATCCTCACCACTTTTGCTTGGTTATATTGTTGGAAAATCTTGGAAAAACGTATTTGATACCTCTTTATCAGCATATGAGGTAGAACCATTATCCATTTCTTTGGTAATAGATAAAACTTCCATATCTTCAACTTCGATGAAGGTATTTTCTTTATCTGAATTCCAAAATGGGAAAACTAATACTTATTCCTCTTTTCATAAGAGGGATGACTTCTTCATATTTCTCAATTCATTCTTCTTCCCATTCTTAAAGGTCTTGGAAGATATATAATTCTGATATGTAGTAAATGAATATCCCCTAAGTTTTCACTCCATTCTGAATTGAGAAGATATATATCAGATCTTCAAAAATATTCCAATATGATAATCCAATAAGGGGTGTGACCCCCAATGATACCAATTTCTAATATCGCTTTGGGATGACCACACTATTAAGGGGTGGATCAGTGTGGGGTGACTCTTTATCACTTTAAAACATTTATCCCCTTTAATGCATTTTTCACTTAATCAGTGAAGGATTCTCTTTAACTTCTTCATTTGAAATTATCAAGAAAGAACACAAAACAATAAATCACAAGGAACACCAATATTTTTAATGAGGTTCACCTCTAGTGTGTATGACTACATCCTCAGTGTACATTATTTATTATCCCAAACTCACACATATTTCATTTTATTATAAAGAAAACCACAGAAAAGGGTGTGGCCTTGAACCTATTCTCCTAGCACTGACCAGGTGTAGTGGAAGTAGAAATATTGAAGAATAAATTCGGGATGTCATCCTACTCCTCTTGAAGTGATCAACAACATAGAACAAAACTTATTTGATAGACACCAATTACTCTTATCAAATTCTTCTAAATGTAACAATCAAAAGGCTTCCTCTATTTCACAACAATCAAATGGGGTTGCCTTAGATTATGAAAAACTCTAGAGACTTCCTCTTCTTCTGCTTCAGTCACAATAATATGAATGTGTAGCAGACTAAAAGTCTCAAACTTCTTCTAAAAAAATTTATTATTAACAAATATCATCTTAGTAACCTCATCTTCTTATACTTTTGATATTCCACCCACAATAGGAATTGTAATTACTGTTTTAGTTTATCTTTGATACAAAAAGTCAATCACTAAATGTATTATATGTTTCTCTCTTATTCTTCTAGGTGCTGTAAATTTTTTTTGAAACTAAATCACACTGCACCTTCCCACTATTTATTTTAGAATTTTAACACTTAAATATTTTGTAACAATTCAAGATTGAATCTTCTCATGGAAACATAATATTATACTCAATATTTTTTATTGTTTCTCACAATAATAATAACATGAAATCATTATTTCATGTGTGCGGATATTATTGTTTTCACGGTATTTTAATTCATTGAATTCTTATTTGTTGAATGTGTTGTGTAATATATGTTTTTTTAACAAAATACATGATATCTTAGAACTTCACACAAACCATGAGGGATCTACATGAAACTTTGATAAAATACTGATCTTGTGTAGTAGTGTAAATACATTGAGACAATATTTTCTTCTTAATTTAACCCTCACGAGTTCTTTAAACAAGAAAGGGTATATGGAAACTATAAGATTATCTTAAAAATGTGATTACATTGTTCTTATTCATGCCTGATTTGTGAATGGAACTTATTCTTCACATAGCTAAGTGGCTCGAAAAACCTGCTATCCTCTACGTGTTTCCAAAGAGGCCTGTAGATGATTCCATCACATGAGTAAATGCATAGAGGTCCTCCATTTTTATCCTGAAAAATGAATGCTCTTGAAATCATGAATTGTAGCAAGCACTCTTAGACTCAGATGATTTCTTTATATAGACTAGTTCCACCATATCTTCTACACTTCCAAAAACTCAAAACTCTGAGAAATAAGATGAGTCAAGGATGTATTTAAAACTCCCAATGATCTTTGGATTTTTTGAATCCTTTAAACATGGTATTTTAAATGTTTTAGGAATTGTCCATCATGTATCCTTATTTTATAATGACCTGAATGACTCGAGCCTCATAGTCATTATGTGAAAAATTCATTTTTGAATACCCAAAGGATATCATACATATATCATTGTGTCTGTAAAGGCCCGGACCTCTCTGGTCCATTCCTTTGTGAAAATCAGGTGTATGAGGTGTTTCAGGAGGTCGAGGTGACTTATCCTCAACACTTTTCCAAATTTCTATTCCTGTGAACAGTTCCATCGGTGAACAGTTCCAACGGTAGACCGTTGTGAACAGTGCATTAGTAACCTTCTATGAACAGTTTCATCAGTGACCTTATGTGAACAATGTCATTGGTAACCTTATGTGAACAGTGCAATGATGACCTTATGTGAACAGTGACATCAGTGACCTTATGTGAACAGTGTCATCGGTGGCCTTCTGTGAACAGTGTCATCGGTGACCTTATGTGAACAGTGCAATGGTGACCTTCTATGAACAGTGTCATCAGTAACCTTATGTGAACACTACAATAGTGACCTTATGTAAACAGTGACATCAGTGACCTTATGTGAATAGTGTCATCGGTGACCTTCTGTGAACACTACCATCGGTAACCTTATGTGAACAGTGTAACGGTGAGGTTCCAATGGTGACCTCTTTCCTTCGCCAAATTTTGAGTTCATGAACAATGTTTCTAGAACGGTGAGGTTCCAACGATGACCTCTTTCCTTTTCCAAATTTTGAGTTCATGAATAGTGTTTCTAGAACGGTGAGGTTCCAACGGTGACCTTTTTCCTTTGCCAAATTTTGAGTTCATGAACAGTGTTTGCAGAATGGTGACCTTTTTCCTTTTCCAAATTTTGAGTTTATGAATAGTGTTTCCAGAATGGTGAGGTTCCAACGGTGAGGTTCAGTGTTTCTAGAACGGTGAGGTTCCAATGGTGAGGTTCATGAACAATGTTTTTCCTTTGCCAAATTTCAAGTTTGTGAACAGTGTTTCCAACTTCCTACAGTTCGCCCCTTTAACGTTTCCATTGACGTAAAATGCATTTAAAGCCTTGTTTTAAGGACTCTAAGGCCGATTCGAAGGCTGTAACTCCTATATTAATTTCTCTTAAGGCTCAGCATGTTTTTACTTGGTCAAACCACGTGGTTTAATGCGATACTCTTTTAATTGGAAACCCAGCGTATCTTAAACCACTGCCCCATTAAATCTTCTAAAGGGACGAGATATCTTCCTCCCTAGTTCTTCCTCCTTTTTCTCGGGTGTGAGATGCCCGAACATCCCATTCCTTCCTCTTGGAGTTGTGCAATCAATTTTTCCTCCTAGTATCTGTTCTGCTCTGTTTTGATGCAACCAAGCAACACTGATCAGTCTTCGATATAATGTATTATCTATCTTCATTATTTCTGGTTCATCTCCTTCTTTCTCCTTGCCCTTTTTATTGAATTTTTACCCCATATTCCTAATGGGTTTTTCTTGGGTTTTGGCTGATGTGGTGGTGTCTCTTCAACCTCGGGTGGATACAGTTGTCACAGGGGAGGAAATCGTAACCCGTTGTGTGGCTCGTTCTCATATAAAGAACATCAAGGACTGTTTGAGGTAGGGGATTCGTTGCTTCTCTTTTATTTTATGTGAAACTATATAGTTAGCATGTTTTATCCCACTGAATCATAATGAAATTGACATAATAAATATTTGAACCAGATAAATAAATTTATATCAATCGTATGTTATTGTATCTTGTTTTGCTAAATAGTGTGATATCTATGCTTGCTTTGTTTAAATTTTCATTCTTGATGGAAATTGGTATAGAACGTAAAGCCGAAATTAATCGATAATTGTTTGGTTAAAGATAAAGAGGCATGTAAATGAATCTTGATCTTCTTATTGCAATTTGATGTTAAACAAATTGGTGTAGTAAGCATGTTTAATTATTTGTGATAACTTACTGGTTAGGTTTTTCCGAATTTGGAACCTATGAATAATAAATCATTTAATCCAAGATGAGTTAAAGAACTGGTTGTTCGATAAAAGATAATTCCTTGTAGGGTTCTGAGTTACCCTCTAGCTTGTTTGAGGGTCAAGAGCCCAATTGATAAGATGTTGTTTTTCCTACTGCTTGTGTTGTGATGTGAGCCTGGATGGCTGTTGTGATATGTGGGGGCAGAGAGGCCTATTGGTTGTGGCAGCATTTGACGCCTAGAGTGGAGAGATGCATCAGTTTATGCATGTGGGTATCAGGGAGGACACTGTGGATGATGGAACAGGTTGGATGTGAATGTTTATATTCTAGATGATTCTTATTAGTTTTTTATCTGCTTTACATTCCCCACTGCTCAAGGCAGTTGGTCTTCCTTACCATTTTTCTGAAAGGGATGAAGATGCGCGGGGTATGCCACGTGCTTTCCGTGTCTAGCTTCTCAAGGGAGGATGGGTCTACGCTCTTGCTATAGGTGGCAAAGACCCTACGGGTAGTTATCTACTCACCGTGTTGAGCCCCCTTGTGTTTAGTAGTATAGAATGTTTTTCTAGAATTATTGAGAATATGGGAAAGTAATGCTATAAATAAATAATTGAATAAATGACATTAACCCATGGGGTTGGAGCTTGATGAAATGAAATTTGGAGGTTACAATTTTAAAGGTACATTGGACTTTGGGTGTGATGCTAACGAAATTTAATGTGGAATTGTTAATAGTTAATTAATGTTTAAATAATTAATTAACGTAAAGTGTAAATAATAAAAAGGGAATGAAGTAAGGAAATAAAGCTCTTTAAATGGTTGCGTTCTTATAAGATACCTAGTCTTAGAAGTGGCAGTTGGGAGTCTGAGAGACGTTAGCTGCAGTTGAGTCTAAGACTAGGTTATGCACATAGTGTGGTTGTGAGATATAGTATATTCTGTACTTTTTGTGTTTCTATACTCTACTCCACCCTATCAGTTAGGGAAACTGATGCCCCAAGGATTCTGAGCCCTGGGGGTGTTTTCCCCAACATTCTGGTGGGAGGATGGATGGATGATTACCCCCTTTATCCCCGCTCTTTTCTCTTGGTAGTTACTTGTACTGGTTGACACAGTGGTTAGTTTTCCTCATATATGTCTGTAGAGGGCTGTAATGGATAGTGGTTATTCACACACATATATTCTAGATGTAGTATCCTATGAACTATTATAGGTGTAATGTGTATAAGATGTGATGGCTTGAGGATCCTTACTCGGTGTATGGGATGTAATGGCTTTAGGTATAATACCCGACGTATGATACACGTTATACGAGCTATGGTGGCTCCCAGAAACTACCTTGCTACTTTCTTGTGTGGATGTGGTGGTTTTGTTGCACGAGGTGCATATTGTGGAGCTTCGCCTAGGTGTCTGCGGGTAAGGCTTTTTGGAGAGAGATGCTTAGGACGTGCGACGTTGGGGCAAAGTGGAAAACCAATGGGGAAGTAGTAGCAGGGTACCCCTGATAATCTTTATTATATTATATACTCTTGTATGCATTACTTGGTGAGAGTATCCATGGTGAGGTTGGGAACTTAGTATACCTATTTAGGTGACAAGTTAGTTTCACTTGTTGTTCACTATGCTTCAGAAAACTTTCTTTACTTTTGCATGAGAGGCCCCAGGGAGGATTCTACTGAGTATACTGTTATACTCACCCAATGTATATATAAACTGTTTTTTAGGTCACTTGGAGAAGGTTTGAGATCAAGCTGGTTTCTACTAGCTTGGGGTTGCAGGAGCTGTTTGGGCTTGTGGTTGCTGCTCTTTTTACTTTCTTTTGGGTAGTTGCAGTTTTCCCCTTCCAGTTGTAGTTGTTTTGCATGACATTACATATGTGTACTTGAGATTTCTTTTATATTTCTATTTGATTTGGAGTTGGTTGGTGTCTATCTTATCTCTCTCTTCCGTATGTGTTTTCTTAGAGGGTAATGTCTCCCATTTGTGTGTTTTCTATACCCTCGGTGCTAGTCGCCATCCCGGGGCCTACTAGAGGTGGGACTCGGGGGTCATTATCTCCCTTATCACATTGCCGGCCCAGGAGGGGTACACCTTGTGGGGAGGGGGTCGTGACAGAGTGGTATCAGAGGGAGGTTGAGGGATAAGATGAAGTTTGAAGTTAGGCACAGGTGAGGTTTCATGGGTTAGTAGGGAAACAGTGTCAGTCAAGTTTAGCAAGTGATGTAAACACTGGAGACCGGCTGAGACATAGGCGTTTAGGGACCCCTATGATCTGATGTACGGACCTTTAAGTTTACAATGGATACTAAACGAGGTGATACTGGTTGCAGGGTAGAGACCTAGGAAAGGATCATGCATCATTATTCTTTGTGCATGCGTTTGAATGGGTAGACCTTGGGATAGGGTAACCTAAAAAAATTAATCAATTAATGTTGAGTCTTCCATATTCTATGTTTAAGATCTATAAAGGTTTATTATTTTATAGGTATGGATCCAGGTCGACATCCTCATCAGGTTTGTGCAGAAGATGTCTAGTAGGTTGTGCCAGTAGATCGCCGAATGATAGAGGTTGATGACAATGACACTTAGAGGAGGACACTCCGAGAGTTTTAGTGCCAGAGTCTGTAGAAGTACGAGGGTTGTGTTTCAGATGCAGTCACAGAAGACTGGTTGGAGGAGGTCGAGATAGGCTTCAGTTCGATCCGTGCTCGGAAGAAGCACTTGGTTTCCATTGTTGTGACGATGATGCATGGATCAACGAGGCAGTGGTGGTTCTTGTTCCTCGGGGATTGCGAGGAGTCAACGATATCATGGGAGGAGTTTCGAGACAAGTTTAGAGTCAAGTTTCTTTCCTTGAATGCAAAGGTGTCCAGTCTCCAGGAGCTTCTTACCCTTCAACAGGGGAGCTCCAGTGTGTGAGAGTTTGGAATCCATTTCAAGAACCATTTGTGATAGGCTTCAGACCTGTTTCCAGATGAGGAGGCCAGGGTAAGGCATTTCAAGGAGGCTTTGCATCCAGAAATCTAGCGCCAGGTCACCCCATTTATGCTAAAGACATATCTTGAGGTGATGGTGAGGGTAGAGGTCATCGAGAGGACATTGGACAGAACCAAATCATCACGAGATGGGAGTCGTCATGATTCATCACAAAGCCGAGATGTGGTCTGGGGTTCTCAGTTTTTAGGGAAGAAGAGTCTCCGTTCATTCAGGGGTAGGTCCCAACCCTCAACATCTCGTTTCTCCGGGGGCAGTAGCTCTCAGGCCTATTCCAAGGGATCAGGTGCTTGTTTTTCTTGTGGTGGTTGACGTCATCAGTAGCGAGAGTGCCTGACCTTTCAGAGCAGTCATCGTGCACCGGGTTTTCTGGTCTAGGTTCCTCCGTTGAGGAAGTTCCAACAGAGGCAACAACAACATGTTGCACTAGCTTTAGATCAGTAGAGGGTAGACGGGGTAGGCAGAGGATATCCCCATGACACTCCCCATCCTCAGAGAGTAGAGCGTATCCATGGTGGTGGTCTTCATCAGGGTTAGATATGTCATGGAGGAGATCATGGTCAGCTTCATGATTTAGTGTTGCCAGCTCCAGGCAATCCAGACGTCGTTCGAGGTACCCTTTGCTTGTTTTCTACCTTGATGTGTGACTTGTTTGATTCAGGAGTGACACACTGCTTCATATCACCTACCCTTGTCCATGATTTGGGACTTGAGGTAGAGAGGCTTCCAGTGCCCTTGGCATTGACTACACCAGTTGGAGTCTGAGCTGACCTGTTTGAAGTATGTAGAGACTGTGAGCTAGTGTTGGGGCAGCACCGCTCTTGGAGAGATTTCCTATGTTTATGAATACAACCATATGATGTCATCCTCAGCATGGATTGGTTGTATTTGGTGCTGGCCATCATGGATTGCTTTAGGAAGAATGTCATTTTCTTCAATACGGATGGAGAGCCAGTGGTGTTTGTTGGCAAGAGAGATCCTTGGATGGGTGATAGGCGTGTTCTATCCATATCATCCATGATGGCTGAGATGATGTTGAGTTCATCATAGGTTTAGCAGTTTTCATTTCCTAGGGTCGTAGAAGAGTACCCTGATGTCTTTCCAGAAGAGGTTGTAACATTACCCCCTCAATGAGAGATCAAGTTTGGGATTGAGATACAACCAATAGAGTCTCTTATCTCTATTTATCCATATAGGATGGACCATTCTGAGTTACGAGAGCTATGTGTACAGCTTGATGGTCTATTACAGTGCGTTTTTGTTCGGCCGAGTGTGTCACCATGGGGTGCACCAGTTTTGTTCGTGAAGAAGGCTGATGGAAATTTGCGGTTGTGTGTCGATTATCATCGCTTGAACAAAGTGAAAATAAATAATCGATATCCTCTTCCACATATTGATGATTTATTCGATCAAATTAAGTGTGAAAGTTGGTTATCAAAGATCGAATTATAGTCAGGATATCATCAAATGCGTGTGAAGGATGAGGATATCCCAAAGACTACTTTCTGTTGTCGTCATGGGCATTATGAGTTCGTTGTAATGCCGTTTGGCATGACAAATTCTCCAGTTGTGTTCATGAGATTGATGAATGCTGTGTTCTGTGAGTTACTGGACAAGTTCATTATAGTTTTCATCGACAACATCCTTGTGTACTCCACATATGAAGAAGAGCATGCCGAGCATCTACACACCATTTTGGGAGTTTTTCATTAACATCAACTGTTTAAGAAGTTGTTGAAGTGTGTTTTTTGGGCTTGAGAAGTCCGTTTCTTAGGGAATGTGGTCTCCCAGCAGGGAGTAGCTATGGATCCATCGAAGATAGAATCAGTTGTGTCTTGGGAAACCCCCAAGACTGTGTCAGAGGTGTGAAGTTTCCTTGGTCTCGCAGGCTACTACAAGAGGTTTGTAGACAATTTCTCTCGAGTTGTGACTCCTCTAACAACTTTTACCAGGAAGGATCAGGAATTCATTTGGACTGATCAGTGTCAGGTAGCTTTCAAGTATCTAAAAGAGATTTCAGTAAGTGCTCCAGTTCTTTTTCTTTTAGCAGAGGGAGTTCAGTTTGATTTTTTATACGATACTTCGCATTTGGGGTTAGGTTGTGTCCTGATGCAGCATAGATCAGTTGTTTCTTATGGGTCTTGGCTGTTGCGTCCTCATGAACGTAACTATGCCACCCATGATCTTGAGTTGGCACCCATGGTGTTTGCTCTGAAATTATGGATACATTACCTCATTGGTGAGTGATTTGTGGTTATAGAACTTTCATGTTTATAATATGGATTTCTTTTCTTGATTCTTGTGGCTTGATCTCTTTTGAGAGGTATCTCAATGGTTCGTTGTTCGGACCCCGTTTCGTTTTCCCTTTAGGTGGGTTTTGAATTCTCAAGGATGAGAATGTTTTGAGAGGTATCTAATGTAATGGCTCGAACCTCTCTAGTCTATTCATTTGCAAAAATTGGGTGTATGAGGTGTTTCAGGAGGTCAAGGTGACTTATCCCTAACAATTTTCCCAATTTCAATTCCTGTGAACAGTTCCAACGGTGAACAGTTCCAACGGTAGACCGTTGTGAACAGTGCATCGGTAACCTTCTGTGAACAGTGTCATCGGTGACCTTATGTGAACAGTGTCATCGGTAACCTTATGTGAACAGTGCAACAGTGACCTTATGTGAATAGTGACATCAGTGGCCTTATGTGAATAGTGTCATCGGTGACCTTCTGTGAACAGTGTAATTGGTAACCTTATGTGAACAGTGCAACAATGACCTTCTATGAACAGTGTCATCGGTAACCTTATGTGAATAGTGCAATGGTGACCTTATGTGAATAGTGACATTAGTGACCTTACGTGAAATGTGTCATCGGTGACCTTCTGTGAACAGTGCCATCAGTAACCTTATGTGAACAGTGTAACAGTGAGGTTTCAATGACGACCTCTTTCCCTTGCCAAATTTTGAGTTCATGAACAGTGTTTCCAGAATGGTGAGGTTCCAATGGTGACCTCTTTCCTTTGACAAATTTTGAGTTCATGAACAGTGTTTCTAGAATGGTGAGGTTCCAACGGTGATCTTTTTCATTCTCCAAATTTTGAGTTCATGAACAGTGTTTCCAGAATGGTGATGTTCCAATAGTGACCTTTTTCCTTTGCCAAATTTTGAGTTTGTGAATAGTATTTCTGGAACGGTGAGGTTCCAACGGTGAGGTTCATGAACAGTGTTTCCAGAATGGTGAGGTTCCAATGGTGAGGTTCCAATAGTGAGGTTTATGAACAATCTTTTTCCTTTTCCAAATTTCGAGTTCATGAACAGTGTTTCTAGCTTCCTACAATTTCACTCCTTTAAGGTTTCTTTTGACGTAAAATACATTTAAAGCTTTGTTTTAAGGACTCTAAGGCTGATTCAAAGGTCGCAACTCCTATATTAATTTCTCCTAAGGCTCGGTATGTTTTTACTTGGTCAAACCGTGTGGTTTAATGTGATATGATTTTAATGGAAATCCTAGTTTATCTTAAACCAATGCTCTGTTAAATCTGTTAAAGGGACAAGATATGTTCCTCCCTAGTTCTTCCTCCTTGTTCTCAAGTGTGAGATTCTTGAACATCCCATTCTATCCTGTAGGAGTTTTGCAATCAAATTTTCCTCCTAGGATTTGTTCCGCTCTGTTTTGATGCAACCAAGCAATATAAATCAGTCTTCGATATAAGGTATGATCTATCTTCATTATTTCCGATTCATCTCCTTCTTTCTCCTTGCCCTTTTTATTGAATTTTTACCCCATGTTCCTAATGGGATTTTATTGGGTGTTGGTTGATGTGGTGGTATCTCTGCATCCTCAGGTGGATACAGTTGTCATAGGGGAAGAGATCGTAACCCGTTTTGTGGCTCGTTCTCGTATAAAGAACGTCAAGGACTATTTGAGGTAGGGGATTCATTGATTCTCTTTTCTTTTATGTGCAACTGTATAGTTAGCATGTTTTATCCCACTATATGAAAATGAAATTGGCATAATAAATATTTGAATCAGATAAATAAATTGATATCGATCGTATGTTATTGCATCTTGTTTTGATAGATAGTGTGATATCTATGCTTACTTTGTTTAGCTTTTTGTTCTTGATAGAAATTGGTAAAGAACGTAAATCCGGAATTAATCGATAATTGTTTGGCTAAAGATAAAGAGGTATGTAAATGAATATGGTTCTTCTTGTTGTAATTTGATGTTAAACAAATTGGTGCAGTAAGCATGTTTAATTATTTGTGATAGCTTAATGGTTAGGTTTTTCTGAATTTAGAACCTATGAATAAAAAATCATTTAATACAAGATGGATTAAAGAACTAGTTGTTCGATAAAAGATAATTCCTTGTAGGGTTATGAGTTACCCTCTTTCTTATTTGAGGGTCACGAGCCCAATTGATAAGATGTTGTTTTTTCAGTTTCTTGTGTTTTGATGTGAGCCTGGATAGCTATTGTGATATGAGGGGGTAGGGAGGCCTATTAGTTGTGGAAACAGTTGACGCCTAGAGTGGCGAGATGCATCGGTTTATGCATGTGGGTGTCGGGGAGGACACCGTGGATGATGGAATGGGTTGGATGTGAATGTTTGGATGTTGGATGATTCTTATTAGTTGTTTATCTGCTTTACATTCCCCACAGCTCAAGGCAACTGTTCTTTCTTACCCTTCTTCCGAAAGGGGTGAAGACATGCAGGGTATGCCACGTACTTTCCGTGTCTAGCTTCTCAAGGGAGTATGGGTCTAATCTCTTTCTATAGGCGGAAAAGACTCTATGGGTAGTTATCTACTCACCGTGTTGAGCCCCATTGTGTTTAGTAGCATAGAATGTTTTTCTAGAATGCATGGTAATATGGAAAAGTAATGCTGTAAATAAAAAATTGAATAATTGATGTTAACCCATGGGGTTGGAGCTTGCTAGAACGAAATTTTGAGGTTACAATTTTAAAAGGACAGTGGACTTTGGGTGTGATGCTAATGAAATTTAATGTGGAATTGTTAATGGTTAATTAATGTTTAAATAATTAATTAACATAAAGTGGAACTGATAAAAAAGAAATGAAGTAAGAAAATAAATCTTTTTAAATGGTTGTGTGCTTATAAGATACCTAGTCTTAGAAGTGGCATCCGGGAGTCCGAGAGACGTTAGCTGTAGTTGAGTCTAAAAATAGGTTATTCCCATAGTGTGGTTGTGAGATATAATATATTATGTACCTTTTGTGTTTCTATATGATACTCCACCCCATCAGTTAGGGAAACTGACACCCTGGGGATTCTGAGCCCTGGGGGGTGTTTTCCCCAACATTCCGGTGGGAGGATGGATGGCTGAATACCCCCCTTTGGCCCCGCTCTCTTCTCTTGGTAGTTACTTGTGATGGTAGGCACAATGGTTAGTTTTCCCCATATATGTTTGTAGAGGGATGTAATGTCTTGTGGTTATTCACACACATATATATAGGATGTATTATCTTATGGTCTACTATTGGTGTAACATGTATCGGCTGTGATGGCTTGAGGATCCTTACTCGGTGTATGAGATGCAATGGCTTGAGGTATAATACCTAACATATGATACATGTTATACAAGCTGTGGTGGCTCCCAGAAACCACCTGGTTACTTTCTTTCATGGACGTGGTGGTTTTGTTTCCCGAGGTGCATATTGTGGTGCTTCGCCCAGGTGTCTGCGGGCATGCCTTTTTGGAGAGAGATTCTTAAGACGTGCAACGTTGGGGAAAATCGACAAACCAGTGGGGAAGTAGTAGTGGGGTACCCTTGATAATTTTTATTATATTATATACTCTTGTATGTGTTACTTAGTGAGAGTAGCCATGGTGAGGCTGGAAACTTAGTATACTTATTTAGGTGACAAATTAGTTTCACTTGTTGTTCACTGTGCTTTAGTATGCTTTATTTACTTTTGCACGAGAGGCCCCAGGGAGGATCCTATTGAGTATACTGTTATACTCACCCTATGTATATATAATCTATTTTCAGGTCACTTGGAGTAGGTTGGAGATCAAGCTGGTTTCTATTAGCTTGGGGTTTTAGGAGTGGTTCGGGCTTGTGGTTACTGTTGTTTTTACTTTCTTTTGGTACTTGTAGTTTTCCCCTTCCAGTTGTAGTAGTTTTGCATGACATTACATATGTGTACTTGGTATTTATTTTATATTTATGTTTGAGTTGGAGTTGGTTGGTGTATATCTTTTCTCTCTCTTCCGCATGTGTTCTCTTAGAGGGTAATGCCTCCCATTTGTGTGTTTACTATACCCTCAGTGCTAGTCGCCAACTTGAGGCCTACTGATGGCAGGATTCGGGGGTCATTATCTCCCTTCTCACATTGCCGACCCAGGAGGGGTACACTTTGTGGGGAGGGGGTCGTGATAGTCTCATTCAGTTTACATGCATGTAAAGTGCATGTATATTTTATTTTGATCTTCACCCATCCATTTTCATGGAATGATGATTGGAAAATATCTCAAACTATTTTGATTTCTCAATCGGTGAAGGTGTTGGCTTGATAATGGTGGATAACTGCACATAGATGAATCCTCGAATGAGGGATGAAGATGATGATGATCCACTTTGATATGATGGTCGATGTTATTTTTATATATTTCTTATGTGTGGATAGTATATCATTTTTTACCTATACCATATCGATATTCAATTCTATTGTGCTTAGTATAATAATAAAATTCATGCATAGAATGGACCAATTGCGAGTAATGGGGTCATATTTCATCCACTGTGCCTAACTTCCATACCAAACTACATAGCGACCCCTCTTCTACCTTTCTGTACACCTTGTGTGCAAGAAATTCACTATTTTTACTCCGTGTGGGCACTATGCATCCACATGGACTCACCTGCCACCATGGTTGTGCATGTGTAGGCTATTTCCTATGTAGTAGAGCCTTGCACCCACACATGGTTGAGATAGATCTCTTTGGATAGCTATGGTTGGCTCTATTTTTTTATAAAGGCCAACCAAAAATAATACATAGCATAATTCTATGTATATAATTTAAAATCAATCCATTTAACTATTTTCACACTTCTTAATAAATCTTCATTCAAAAATATAATTATTTTTACATGGACTTCAAATAAATTATTCCATAAACAATTTGAATTTCTTTATGTAAATGAATACTTGTGTGGTCTTCAATATTTTTCATGGTCCTTATATAATAATGAAATATTTTATAGCCTTCTTTAATTCTCCTTCATCCAAATATATAACACATGACCTTTGAACTTCCATGTATGGAACTTCTTTAAATCTTTAACAACTTCAAATATTTATTTTCCAAATATAAGAGATCTTATAAGAATATTCTTTAGAAGTACCAAAAAACGAATCTATGATTCTTTAATCAACCATTGAGCCACACATAGTAATTCCCCACTTAATGCACATAGTTTCTTGGGAAATTCACTTCAATCCTCAAAAAATTTTATTAGGAGCCTAAATGAACTTCCAAGTTGCACTTATTTACTTAATTAATATGAACATCTAGTGCTTCATCACTTATTGACTTATTGACAATGAATAAAATACAGACATGAAGTAGGATTAGCAGAAACCATTCCCATGAGTTTTTTCATTTGATACCCTGACACTAGTTTCCAACCCATGGTGATCGAGAACACACTTCAGACCCTATAGAATATTGGTTAGGCTAATGTGACAAGTTGACTTGGGCTAGTTTGTTATAGGGTGTTTAATCCAAGAATGGAAGAACAATCACTATTAGTCCCCACCATCACATGGTAGTGGGATATTTATAGGGCCATTTAGGATTCTCCTCGAGTGTTCATTCATTATCTCATGTATTATAAAACATGATTTAATGCCTCATCCAACATAAGCATCACTTGTAGGAATTAATCTACCTTGCATTAAATATTGTGTAATAGTCCTTTAAGTGATATTCAATAAGGGTAGATCACTTGCATGTTAACTCTTAATGTTCGAACACCTATACAATCGAATACAACACCATTTATATTCCATAAAATATGGAAGATCATACTCTATAATTTGCAGGGCTATGACTAACGATATAACTAAAATCATATACCATAATTGAAATAGGCAGTAGTATGAAATCACAATTAATTCCCTTATGATATGCCTTAATTTTTAAATATAATTTCACAAAAATTAATCACTTGCAAATGGTATTTAAGGTGTATCTACTTTAATATCCCAAATGTACTAAATCCTAATAGAATTTGTGTCATTTCATATTATGTTGTATTATATACAATAACATGTGAAACCACATCCAATTTTTTTTAGATATATTAAGAATATTTTGAAAGCTATCATTATATTCACCGTATATCACAATATATATAATACCTTGAGAATAATCATTTAAACCATTTTTTGGATTAACTATAAAATTATTTTAGAGCTACTCTCTGAGTAAAAAAAAATCCCTATTTAGTCAACCAGAAAGTGTGTCATAGTGGACCTTTGTATCATGGAAAAATATATATGAATCTATGGATCTATAATGTAAGAAAATATAAGCCTCTAGAAAATAATTAGTACTACTCAAGCAACAAATAGATCTTGTGTGATCTTCATTAAACACATGTATCAACATGTATGTGTCCACTAGTTGTATCACCTAATAATGTACATTCTCATAGGTGTTATTTGTTAAAGTCATTGAGTGACCATGGGATATAGAGTATTCTAATCTCATATTTCCAACTCAAATGTTCTTGAATCTCCAAGTATACACTAACCTAGTCGATGAACACAACACATGTTATTCACTTGTATGGATGAGCACATCACATTTACCTCAACTAAATAGATAAAAACATCATATTTACTATCTATGTATGGTCACAAACTTTCTAGTATGTCTCAATCAAGGTCCCAAATGTCATACTCATCATATAAGAGGATCAATTCCATCTCAGTTGAGCTCCAACTGATGAAAAGATCAACAATATACTCAAATGACCCTTGATTAGAAAAGAATTAGGCTTGTGTTAGAAAGGTATCTATGTATGAAGGTTCACACAATAGGTATCTTTCCAAACATAGGTAACATGGACTCCAAATATGATCCATGCACCCCAAGTACACCAAAGGCATAGTTTATAACACCCCATGTGGTATACTTATTCAGTCGTCCAGTGAACTATAAATTTTTTTATTCCTTTTATGTATATTTTGTATCTTATAAAAGAATCCTACTCACTCTAACCTTAACATTTCATCATAACCTATATTACTCTGTAAAGAACATCAGTTAGGGATAAATCAATGTTATACTTTTAGAGGATTTTTATTTTCATGAAATTTATATCAATATATACCTTCATGCAACCAATATGAAATAATGATAAAGTGGGAATTAATTTCTCTATGATATTTTTTTAAAACCCCATTTAAGAAAACATAACAAAATAAGCAATTTTATAACATATAATATTTGTTATATTTCCAGATTATCCTAATGTTTTTTGCACATTCAGTGGTTTTTTTTAACATATTACATCTATATATAGTTCATTCTACATATTTATGTGACCATATGATAAAAACCTCCCATTTAACTCTTTAGTTAGTAATATTTATGAATAAATAAAGTTTGAATAATGGAGAAATTTTGGAATTTTATTCATAATGTTAAACTCCTTGAACATATTCAAAATCCTTAACTCCACAACATCAAATGTTACATTGTAAACTTCTATTTTCTACCCTAAACTTTTATATGTTTAATATAATCATCCTTATAACCCTTTCCATAAAACAAATTAATTGAAATCTATTACTAAATAATGTAACTATTTATATTATTACTTACCAGAACACCCTAAACTTTATTAGGATAAAGTGAAATTCACTTTGTTTTGGTAAATAAATATAACTATTTACATTTATATTAACCACAATACCCTAAATCCATTTTAGGATATTAAATTAATAATCAATTTTTGTTTTAAGCCAAATAGTTCTCTAAGAAATAGTGGCATTCACATACTCATGCTAACTAAATATAACATTTACATTTTTCTTTACCATAACCTATTCTAAAATATTTAGTATATTAATTGAAAATTACCATAATAATAGATTGGTAGAATAATTTATTTTATTATCTTTTTAATTCTATAAGTTCAAATATACTCTCACTATCCTCTTATAAACTGCCTTATTTTCAGAATATCATGTCAAGATACACAAGCTTATTTGTGTTGGGAAATAAAAATTATTTCCTTTCAGTAGGAATATTTAATAAAATATTGTTTCTATATCATATATTTTATTATATGTGTTTGGAAAATTTTCCTCTGAAAATAAAACTTTATTAAAATATACCACTGATGGGTTTCCAGAATATCTTCCCTTATATTTTAATAAACATATGGATATAGATTTTATTCTAGATAAATTTTTTTATCCTTTTCTTATTTTCAAAACATGTTATAGAATCTGATAAATCATAAATAATGTGTATAAAATTAATCATTTCATTTCATTAACAATAACTATTTATTAGAGAACCAATTGTATTATTATATAAGAGAAATTAAATAAAGATACACATCCTTTTCTTAGACTCATATGATAATGATATATTCCTTTTATATTCAAATCCTTTATGTAGGAACTCATTGCTTTATCATTTGAATGAAAACTAGATCCTTTATAAATTATTCCCTTGATTTTGAACTCATGTATAATTAAAATACTTATAAAGTATACATTTGGTATCACAAACCCTTCAAAAGCTAAGAATTAATTTATAGAAAATAAATATCTATCATACATATTCCATGGAGTTTCATAAATCCATTTAGGTTACTCATACCATTTTATCAAATGGAATCATTAATCCTTCTTGAATTTGACTTTAGGTTTAAATGACCAAGAATGGATATTTAAGAAACATATTTTGGACTCTCCAATATAATTTTCTCTTTTATATTTTAACTTCTACCTACCAAAACCTAGACATCACATGTTGTGATCATCTATTCTCAAATCTTGAAAATATCTGGTAAACATCTCTTAAATCCAATCGTATTGTTATAAAATTTCCATAGTTGAAAATTAAAGGAATTAATCATCCATAAAAATACTTAAAGAATCCTCTATTCTCACTAAGTCATTATAATAGTCAATCATATTATATATCATTGTCATACCCAATCATACTAAGTATATGATAATAAAATTCCTTAGTTCATTTTGCATCTAGTACCTTTGAAACCCTATGTAAATCATTTTATGCATCCTATAAGCATCTATATTCACTTATTAACCAATTTCAAAACTTAGTTACTCTTGAAGGTATTTCCCAAGCATGTATAATTTCTCCTTATACTTAAGAAATTTTCTTAAGTTACCAGTCTAAAGGGTTTCTTATATTAAGCTTCATTTTTTCCTATAGGATTGATCTCAAAGGTAACTTTTACAATGATTATGATTATGTTATTTATCTACAATATAGGCTTATATTAAATGAATATCATGTTTGGTTGGTTAAATAATGTTGAGCCCAATTTTTTGACAATAAATGAATTGTATGGAAAGAGATAATGCATGGGTAATATGTAAGTGGAATACTTGGAAGTTTTGTGGTGATTTGAATTGAATAAGATAAAAAAGGTGAATCTATATACACGGGTATAAAGAAAAATAAAAAAAATACACTTTGATGTTTTTTAGGTATGTGGGACTATATTTTATATGGAACTATTCATCTACATTTATAAACCAGTGTGCTGGCTACTGTTTGAAATGATGGCATCACAAGTAATCTTCTTCCTTGATCCCAAGATTCTGCACATGTAAAGAACCAGACGTCACCTCTCCGCTCAGTTTCTATCATAATACCTTCTCAATGTTGAGCCTCATAGGGTTCCTATATATGTGCGAAGATGATCTTTCATACTTCTATGATCAAGTTGAATCCTCAATAGTGATGAATTTTATGCGAACATCCATTCATGTTACACATAGAGGAGTCGAAGTGTATAAATGAATGTATACATAATGTGATGTATAATATGGTTCATTAATGTATGTAAATGTTTTTAAGATGTTGTAATAGGAACTGGCTATCGTGAGTTTTTTTATTCATTTAAAAAAAATTTAAACAATGCTAGGTTAAAAATATTTTTAAAATTAATATAGAAAGGTGGTATAGACAATGCCAACTTATAGTTATCTTTAAAAGCATAAAGGTTGATGATTCCTTTGCCTCTCATTGACTTGGATTGGTGACATGGAAAATATGACATTGGTGATGACACATTTCAGCTAAATTATGGTTAAATGCAGTATATGAGATTCTACCTTTCTAGTATATTAAGGTGAATGGCGACATTAGCAATTAATGAATGATTAAGGCATAATTAATATAGGATTAACTAATTATTAACCAATGATTATCTAATTATTAACTAATGAATAACATATTATTAACTAATGAGTAAAGAAATATTGACTAATAATTGCTTAATGATTAACTATTTATTAACTAATAATTAACTATAAAGTGACTATTTGATATATATTAATTAAGTAATGATCACTGCTAGAATTTTTAGCTATACTAATGGTTCAAAACCATTGGTATAGGTTAGAGAACCATTGATATAGCCTATACAAATGGTCCTCAAAACCATTGGTTGAAATGTTGTTGGTATAAGCCTATACCAACAGTTTTCAGTTAACCGTTAGTATAGGGGTAATGGAATTTTAGTTTACCAATGGTTTTTATAGAACTTTTGGTATAGATATATACCAAAAATTATATCAAAACCATTGGTATAACTGTATACTAATGGTTTTCAAACCATTGGTATAGACCCCCCCATAGTTCCACCACCACCAGCACTCCCACCCTGTCCAAATAGCCACAAGAAGCCACCAAAAATTATAGCAGCACCCAACCTTGGTCAATTAATTAAAAAAAAACATAACAAACCAATATAGAAACAATGATAACACAAGAATTCAATTAATTCATTCAACCAGGGATAACACACATTAAAAAAATCACATATATTCATTCAGAACTAAGCATCAAACATTAAATGTCATAAATATCAATAAAAGATATAAAGGATCAATCCTCCCCTCATCACCATAACCATCACCATCACCATCGTCACTACCATCTTCATCATCATCCTCACCAACATCCTTTCCACCATACTCATCGACATCCTTGTCGTCATCCTCACCATCATCCTCACCTTTATCCTCACCGTTATCCTTACTATCATCCTCACCATCATCCTAGCCATTATCCTCACCATCATCCTAGCCGTAATCCTCACCTTCATTCATTTCTAGTTGATATAGGGCCAGTTAACTCATGTATATTCAGTTTTTCTTGATTAAAATTACAATGGTAATGTTTTATTTTCTTTGTAAAACTTTGAAAATTTTCTTATGAGTAATTAAATTTAATTCTTTATTTATGGATTCTATTTTTTTGATACAATTTGGGTTGGGTTTTTTGGGCCTGTTCAGTTTGATTCAATATAATTAAATTATACTTTAGTTGAATTTGTCTGGTTCGTTTGATTTTGGTCTGGTTTGTTTCAGGTCAAATTTTTTCAACTAATTTGTCTTGGTTGGATTATATTTGATTCATTTTGGGTTGGTCTTTGTATGTTTTTTTTTCAATTTACTATGTTTATTTTTTTTAGTTTATTTTTTGAATATTTCATTATAATTAGAGTTGGTTACATTCAATCAGGTTTAGTTCATGAATGTTTACATCTTTTTTTATTCTGTTTTTATAGATTTGGTTTGGTTTAGTTTCACTTGGATCAATATGGTTCATTTTATTTTCATTAAATAGTGGTTACTTTGGTATATTATGTTTGGTTTAGTTTCTATCATTTTGATTTAATTATCATCCACTCACTTCAATCCAGTGGATATAGTAATGTGTAAGTGTAATGCCTTTACCATAGGGGAGGGTGCAGCATAGTGAACACAATAATAAATAAGAGTCCCTAAAAGATATAAAAAGGTTCATGCCTTTCCCATGGAGGAGGTATAGTCTCCACATATGGGTTATTTTGGTTGATGCATAAAGGTACACTTCAGAATAAAGGGCATAGATAAGGCTCATGTCCTTTCAAAAATCAAAAGAGGTAAAGCTTTCATGGTGTGGTGTGAATCCCATGATACATGACCATTAAATATATTCTCATATCTAATTATTAATGAATTCATTAATCTAATGGAGAAGAAGGAAACTCAATCATTGGGAAAATTTAAAGGGAAGAAAACATATTGGAATAATAGAGAGATTTCAAAGATGTTTATTTTTCAAAATCAAAGCAAGAGAATCTCATGAAGCATCACTATGATTTTAAATAGGTTTTTTTTCATGATTGAAGTGATAATATTGATGGATGTGGATTGGGCCATTAATAAATTCAGACTAGTGAGTAAAAAATGCTGTCTTGAGTCTATTTGGAAATGTCTTACTAAGTACATTGCAACAATGAGCTAATGGAGACTTATGGATACCCTTCTAAATCAATATTTATTTTTTATTCTATCTAAATTATTCTAGAATTATTATTCTTATATTAAAATGCTCATTTTTTACTATAATTTGAAACCTTTTATATTTCTATTTTGAATTAAATTATTACAATTATTTATGAATGTGGTTTCATTTTTCATTGTGATAAAGATTAGTTGTTCATCAAATGGAAGTAAAGTAATTATGTTCTTTGTTTAAATTTCTTAATCATAATTTTGTTTAGAAGAAAATTGAATTTGATTATTTTTTTATTACATGATGGTTATTAAGTAGTTATATAATTTTTAGAATAAGAATAAAGTTCATACTAAGGTTTCAGTTCATCTTATAGGATGGATTTTGTGCACCCTATATAGTGTTATATTGGCCATTAAAAAATTCAATAGGAGAAACTTATTTTTAAAATGAAGAATGTGTAATTATAAAGTCAAAACTAGTTCAAAATTGTTTTATTTTACCTATTCATATAACATTCTCAGGTCTCTAGAAAGTCTTAGATTTTAAATCATTCAGAATGGTGTCTGGTGGATGGTTTATCCAAAAATCCCACTTCACTCAAGGAATCCCATGAATAAGCGTTCCGACATCCAAGGGAATGCTGCTGATAAAATCTTTAGTAGTTTTGTGGTCGCCACATGCCAAGTTGCTGGATGGTCAAGGACACAAGGAAAAAAATATGAACATATTCTCTTGGTGGAGGAGAGATTAAATCTAGAATGATTTAAATCTATGAATGTAGGTTCTGAATGCATAAAGGGAAATCATGAAAGAAAAATTAATCAATTTTATGTTCTGATCTATACTCCAAAACTTTTTACTATCAATGGGGGGATTTTATTTGTGGATGAGGGGTTCATAGTCAAGGAGAATAAGTCCTTCCCTCGTAAAGACCACTCATTTCTACCTAAGTCTATATCAATGAAATCAATAAGAAAGAGTTGAAAAATATTTGACTGTTATAGTCCAAAGTGACAAGGAAAATGAATTATTTAAGTGTGGAGTGGATTTTATTGTCAGTAAAAAGAACAATGTAGTTGTCTCTCTAGTTTAATATCTTTATTAAATTTAGATAGGGAAATATGTTATGGAAAAAGTTTTAGATGTGGTTTCCATGTAGCCTATGCTGCACCCAATTAAAACCTCAAATGTTGAGGATAGCTATATAGAGGGAAAATATCTAGGTGGCAATTTATGATTTCCATATTTTTATCCAATGATGAAATACGCCTTCAACATCTTAGAAAAGGCCTCAAGTGAAGAATGCACTGAATCTCTGAATATTATGATCAAGAAAGAATTGGAGGAATATTCTAAATTTTAATTATAAATATTTTTGCCTGGTCTCAATGATAAATTCATTAGAAGGTTAGATTCACAAGTTCAAATTTTCTTAGATAAAATTAAGCTTGATTTTTTAATGTTAATTATTACTCAGTAGTTATGAAATTTATCATCTCTTACATTAAAGTTAACCTACATCACAATGTAGAACAAGAAATTAAGAAATTTTCATAGAAATACCAGATTTATTTTTGTCCATTCACTTCTAATGAATCAATATAATTTACAATCAAGGAAATTTTATCTCAACAATTTATTTAAATAAAAAATTATAAATGAGTGTCATACATTCTTCATATCATGGTATGAAATCATTGTACGACCCAAAGCGTAGAGGTATTTCATATCATCCTTTCTTTTTTATTTCTTCCTAACACTTCCTAAGAAATAAATTTCAATAATAAAGAACTAATTATTAATGAAAATCATGGTAACTTTCATTCAAAAACCTCAAATTTGATTAATACTTTGAAATCCGTACTCTTCCAATAAGAAATCATTTCCTGATAATATGCCACCAGACACTCATTCATGATAGGTGTGGCCTCTAAATCCACACCAACTCTAGCACACTAGCCACTATACAACTCATGCTTACATGTTCTCCATAGCTCACCTAATTCCATGAGTCATGTTATCCTCACAACCTCACCATTGGGAAAATTATAATGATGCTGACACCAAAATATTAATTCATTGAAATAAAATAATAATATAACATTAAATCCAATGAATTTTATTACCCATATTTTCACCCAAGCTTTATCCTTTACTTCATTTGGAAGGAGTCTTAAGGAGAGTGTCCTGATGAGAATGATGTCAGAGTATTTGGAAAGTGTCACCATTAGACTCCTACATTCTCACCTAGTTTTCCAATCATTTGATTTACCTCGTTGTACTCAATTATTATTTGTGTATGGCATTTCTACACTACACACATTGTGTACTCCCATGACACCTGTTTTAAGAACCAACTATGAAAAAAAATAAATATTTTATCAATAAATTTTATAATTAAAATAAATTATAGTAAAATATTTACTAGGGTTATATAAATATACATGAGGCAGGTTGATTAGTGGGAGCCGTTGGGTCCCTAGGCATTGAAGGAACATCAACCTATATAGAAGGATTGTGACCCAATTCCTACTCTAGAGGCTCAAAATGTGTTAGATTAGAATTCGAAGGAAAATGACCATAAAATCTAGGGATAAGGAAGTGTAAGGAAAATAATATGGCAAAGATGTCTGTGAAAATGTATAATATGGATGTGGAGTAGGATCCATTATCAGATAAGGGAAATATAGGTGAGGAGGATCATATGAAAGTGGCGGTGAAAACATAGGTGGACTAAATATCCTAGGTGTCTCTAATGACATTGAGGGATAAAAAGGTGTGCTAGATGGTATTACAAAGGAAGGGACAAGGTGTGATCATGTATACTGAGTGGTGCATGTAACTATAGTACCATCCCCCCTCGTATCAGATGGCTAAGAACGAATACCACTAGGATCTTCAAAGAATAACTGCGGCCTATGTGGTGGATCCTAATTAAAAGTTAAAAAAATTAATCACACGAAATTATATGTTATTGATATATATATTCTAAATAAAATACTCACAACATGAACCAAAGGAGGGACACCCATCTCTCTCATTCGCCGATTATTGTCTTTCATCATTTTCCTTTATATCTATTCAATGTTTTCATTACCTCCAGTTGAAAAAAATATATAATTGATTAAAAATCCATAAAAAATGTTTAATCCAAACAAGAAACAAGATGGGACATGACTTAATTAAGGAATAAAAATTTTCAAACCAAATAAAGTATGCATAGTGATATAAAAAAATATTTTTATATTTAGTGAAAAGAATATAAAAACATAAATGAAATGTCATATAAAAATCAATACTTTAAAATTACCATGTTTAGTATGGGTATGATATAGTTTTCTTCTATTTTCATTTCGATCCATTTAATTTTGGTTAGTTCATTTGGTTCATTTTGGTCATTTGATTCGGTCATTTTTCCATTTTTTGGGTTAGGTCATTTGGTTCAAATTTTTGGTTAGCTCATTTTTTCATTTTTTGGTTACATCATTATTTTCATCGGTGTTGATTTTCATTTTAATTAGTTTAATGTGTTTTAATTAAATTTATCTAGTTTTTTGTTCCAGTTTAATTGTTTCAGTTATTTTTGGTTTGGTAGGATATAATATAGTTCAATTCAATATTAAAAAATACAACTTAAAGAAAACTACAACCAATATATATTGAAAATGAACATGAATGTCAATTTAGATACAAAATATTTATAATCAATAATAAATCAATTTTCATAGTACCATCCTTAAAAACCCAAGTTGAAATAATCCAAAAGAACTGAGAACATAGATAGATGATTCTATATATTTTTTACCATATCATCAGGTTCATAATAAACTCCGACAATTGAACTATTAGACTAATCACAATTAATAAATTGATCGGGGATAATTGGAGGAGGAATGGTGTCAATTTCATCATTACTATTATAAAAATATATATATTGGGATTACTTAAATAATGAAACCAAATTCAGGTTGTATATGATATTTCAAATAAAAAACTTGTCTCTCCATTGATACTAATATATATGGCTCATCATTAGTAAGAGTGTGAGTCATGTGAATAACTCAAAATCCATAATCATTAATAAATGTGACATTCTTATTCATCAGATCAAACAAATTGAATTTCATCATAGTTACTTGACCGTGTGAGTAATAATCAAATATTATTATTTTATGAACAACTCCATAATATGATACATTTTAAAATTGAGGTCTAATATCCGATGCACTAACATAATAGTCTGTTTTGGTAGTTACCATAACACCATCATTTTGTGTTCTCATGTTCATTTCTCATTCAGTGATAATAAATATGTACCCATTGACCATAGTTGATTTTCATTCATGAACCCTGGAATTATAACTAAAAGAAAAAGCTCTTATTTTATCAGAGATATGGTTAGCATGAAAACTCAATACCTAAAATTTAATTGAATATTAAAATTAACTAAATATTAATTTTATTAATTTTTTAAAATAATAATTCTACCTTTAATTTAAACCAGGTAGAAAACTCATTACTATGAAAAGTCTCTCTCCTTCTAAAATATAAAAAATGATGATTTCTATTTATCATTTGTTTATGTTATCTACCAAAAAATAGAAATATAATAACAGATATGTACAATTACTTACTTGGTGTAGTCATCAAACAAAAAATTGTGTGATGTTCCATATCCCACTCGTCAAGGCTCAATGTGGTCAATATATATGATCTGGTAATTCCCCATGTTTGGGAAAGTGATGGAAAACCGGGATAAGTTTTCTCATACATTTATTCTTCATTTTTCATTGGATTGTTCAATCTCATAGTCACATTAGACAAATATTTTGAATAAAAATATATAAATTATTAATACAATTAAACTTTCATGATAGAACCTTTGGGATGATAATGTGTACATATTTCTTTTAGCTGGATTCATCCAACGAAAATAAATTGGTCCTCCAAAAATTTTTTAGTTAGAAGATGGATAGTTATATGCATCATGCATGTGAAAAATGATGGAGGAAATATTTTCTCTAAATCACACAAAATTAATGGTGCATCTGCCAATATTTTTAGAAAGAAAGACCTGGACAACTTATTAGCACAAAGATATATATATAAATAGAATAACTAAATAACTAAAGCTCTTAAATTATTGTAAAGTATATGAAATTTTTATATTGGAATCAACTCATGTTGAAGGATGTGATAATCATGAGTCTTCAAAGATTTCAACTTTAACTCTCTTCTATTGAACCATTTTGATATGTTGTTAGAATAGCCATCAAGAACTTTAATAGCCTCTAGTACTTCTAGAAATTGTTTTTTTAGAGGTTTCATCACATAATAAGAACGTTGAACTTTCCATTTATTTTCACTAATACACATAGGATTTAATTCTGGTCTGATACCCCAATCTACTAAGTCGCACTAAGATTGTAAATAATCTTTTTTTTCTTTCTCTTTCCATTTAGAATAAATATAATAAACCTTTCACATATTTTTTTCATGTTCATTGTGTCTAAGAAATAACGTAAAAAATTGGATGACCAATAAGGAAACTCAAAGAATATAATTTTATTCTTCCAATTAAAATTGGTTTCAATGGAAACATTCTTACCCTTTAAAGTTTTCAACAGACCCTTCCTAGATAAAAAAATAAAATCTTTCAATTCATTAAGCACATCAGTTCTAGACAAATGCTAAGGTGGATTTTTAGTCTCTATGGTTTTTTCAAACCTTCGATGATTATTCCTATATGGATGATACATTGGAAAGAATCATTGATGTCCCATAAAATTGAAACTACAACAATATTTATGTCTCTTAGATTGTGTATTCTTCATATAAATAGGACACGATAGTTTTCCCTTCATTCTGTATCCATACATCATTTCATATGTAAGAAAATCATTTATCATCCATATAATCACAACATGCATTTGAAATATGTCTTTCGAACATGAATTGTGTGTGTGCACACCCACATTCCAATGATTTTCACCTCTTTTATTAAAGGTTTCATGTATACATCTATATCATTTCCAGGATCACAAGGTCCAGATATGAGTATACTCATTAAAATAAAAGGTTTTTTCATACACATCCATAGAGGAAGGTTATAAATGTGTTTGAAAACTGAAAATGTGTTGTGCGAAGTAAGCATCCACAAAAATAAATTAAAATCGTCACATGATAGACCCAACCTCACATTATGCATGTCAGATTCAAAATCAGGGTATCGAGAATCAAATGTACACTATGAAAATCCATCTATAGGATGAGTGAACTCATCGGTATCCTTCTTTCTCTTGGTATCATGAGATCACATTTTTATAGATATTTAATTTGACCTAAAAATATTCTAGAGTATGTGAATTAATGGTAAGTGACAAATTACCTTATGTGGAATTCAATATGGTGTTACATTAGAATTTGTCTTCCATCTAGATGTGCCACATTTTATAAAATCATTTAGTTTAGCAGTTTCCTCCCAGAATAAGGTGCAATCTTTTGAGTAAGCACGATTTGTTTTAAGAAAATCCATGTTCTGCAACTAACTTTCACACTATATAATGTCTTGAGAGAATATCTTCATCATCCGGATGTCAATACTTAAAAAAGGTAAAAATATAATCGATGGGAGTATTATAAATCCCCTATATGGTTTTCCCATGAAATAGTTTGATTAAAAATTCCAGCCTTTTCATTTTAACACTTTGCTGATATACTAGAGTCATGGCTGTATCATTCAATTTTTTCACTCTATCAACATCATCATTTTCATTATACGCATAATGTATTCTTGTATAAAAGTGTTCTTGGGTTAAAATCCTTTCTATCTTATAATGTTTAATAAATAGAAACTAGTCATCTATTAAATTCTCTAGTCCAGTCCTCTCATTTGGATCATCAACATTTTGAGATTGCATTTTATCCCCATTGTGATACAACACATAGTAGTTTGTTTGAAATACATATTTGGTTATACGGTAGATAAATTCTTCACAACTTAACCAAGGTCTTCCAACATAATTATAAAACATGAAACGTATATGACCACTATCTAAAGCATTGTTAAATAAAAAATCTAAAAATCTCTCCAATGTATTTTGAAAATCACATGAGATCTGATCAGTTTCATACATCCAAATTCTATCCATGATATAAAAAAATGTTATATTTCATGTCCTAAAATTAATTAAATAATATTTAATTTAAATCAAAAACATATTTAAGGAAATTATAATTGTTCACTTTATATGAAACTATAACTAAAACACTAATATATATGATAATCATAATATAAAAAAATACTATATATATAACAAAGTACTATAAATATAAAACCATGACACTGAATTACATTATATCAATGGGTAATATCTATTTATAATACAACACAAAATTGTGTTTATAATTGCTGTTTGTATTTTTTCTCTTATTAAATTAAATTTTTAAGTGTGTGTGATGATGAATGAAAGTATCATAGGGGTGATAAAAAAGATGAAAACTATAAAACAGTGTAAAAACTAAATTAAAAGTGTGTGTGATGAAAAGTCTTAGAATAAATGAAAAATATTGAACAAAGTTTGTATAAGATAAAATTATGATCAATTGAATGAAGTAATGACAACATGATTTAAATTAATATAATAATTTCAAGTGGGATGCATTTGAATTGGGTTACTTGAAATGTTTTTCTAGACATAATACCATTATGGGATCTTAAAAAAATTAGTTATTTGTAGATTGATGATAATGGTAAAATTTAGTGGGTCATCATAATTAGGAATAAATTGTGATATTATGTGAAAAATAATGGATATGATGGAAAATAATTGTATAAAGAAAGACCTATCTAGGTTAATTACGAGAAGATATTGAGTTTAAATCTAAATTTATAATGATTATTGTATTGCATAATTAGTGATATTTATAATCAATGGTGGCCCTCAAGTAAAGATATTTGTTTAGTGTATTCGAATTATGGAATCAAAATTTTAGTATTGGTGATCAATGATTTCATAGTAGGATATTTTGATGATAAAAATATTATCACAATAATCTGTATATATTAAATAGTTTATATACCATTTAAGATGATAATATTTATAGGGTGTGTTTTTTAAGGTATCCATCTAATAAAAAGTCATTTTTTTTAATTTTATTTATCATTTGTTACTCCATGTATTGTTAATGAATTTCATGGGACTCGTATGGTTTCATATAGGCTTCTATTTTAGTTTTAATTCATCTATAGATGAGTGTTCTGACAATCCAGGCTATTGTAGTACCACCGGTTTGAGGTATGTGACCCTTATTTTGGTTCTTTTGTGCTTTTTAAAGTGGTTGGTTGAAGTTCAGACAATTCTGGGAAAAACTTTTAAAGTTGTGGAGGTTGTGCAGGGGTGCACATTTGGCTCATGGTCTGAACAAACCGTGCAGCCAGCCCAGGAAACCATGCACCCTTAACAATGGGATCTACATGGGTGGCGCACGGTTTGTCAGACCGTGCGGGCAAGCCATGCGAAGTCCTTGGGTGAGACAGTGGAAACCGCACGGTTGGAGCACGGTTTTCCAAACTGTGCGGCCACATAAAGTTTGGGTTTTTAAGTCTCGGGCCACTCGTGAGTTCCCAATTTTCACTCATTCTTTCTCCCACTCGTGGCTCACACGAGAGTTCTGGTTTTCAGAGGTTGGGGGAGCTCCTTATCACATTTTGGAATCAAATCAAAGGGGTTTCAAGGTGGTTTAAAGGTGTTTTCTCCCAGTTAAGTCTCTTCTCTTGGTTTCTTTGTATTTTCCTCTAAATCTACATCTATCTCTCTCTCATTTTTCTAGATCTACACCCGTTTTGTGTAGATCTAGGGTTTTGGTTGCCTTGGGTGTTGATTTTAAGACTTGTTGATGTTAGGGAAGGGGATATAGAGTGATTTCAGTGGTGAGTTCTCTGGATTTGAGGATGTGTGGTAGCTTGTGGGTCGATTTCATCAGAACCCTAAAGGTAGGAGGCTTCTTTTTCGACTCCACTTAGTAGAACTGATTGGCATGCTTTCAAATTGAATGCATGGTGTTTAATTTATTGTGATTTGGTTTTTGAACACTTTTTGGAAACCTTCTTGAGTGGTGGTTGTGAAATCTGGAAAATTGGGGATTTTGAATGAGTGCTTTGGTTCTTAATTTTTAAAATAGAGATTTTAAAATGGGGATTTTCTGGAGTTGTGACACATGGTTTTGATTAGATGTTTTCAATAAAAGGGAATGTTTTATTAAAGTGTAGTGGATGTTTTGAAATTAGTTTATTCTTTGGTTTTCAATAAAGGTACAATTTTATTGAAATGGTTTGAATTGGTTGAACACACTTGGTTATTGACATGACGGTTGTGTGTGTTCATGGGATTTTGGGACGGATAAGGGTTAGGGGTCTCCCCCATCATTAACGGGATGTATAAGGGTTAGGGATCTCCCCCGTAAAAGGGTGCATGTGGGACAGATAAGGGTTAGGGGTATCCCCCATCATTAACGGGATGGATAAGGGTTAGGGATCTCCCCCATCAATTGGTTCAATAGGGACGACTTAGTAAAAATATGACTCACCACTCCCGAGTATAGGGAGATCCAGGTTACATGAAAGGTTGGTTGTGTGGATGTATGGAATAAATTGGTTATGTCAAAGGAATATTGAGAAATGGTTTTAAAGGTTGTTTAGTAATTTTTCTGAAAAAATAACTTGTTGGAAAGATTGGTTTCAATTGCACTTGTATGATTTAGGTTATGAATGGTTTTGGAAACTTGTTTATATTTGGTTGTAAACTGTTTTGGTAAATTGTTTTATATAAAATATTTTATATAAATGTGACTAACTTTTATATCATAGTGGCGTGAGTAGGGAAGTCATTGGGGAAAACCTACTGAGTTTTATACTCACCCCTAATTTGGAACATTGGTGATTTTGCAGATGCTATCTTCCGGGACAGGGGTAAAGGTAATATTTCACACGTATTTATCACCACCTCGTGAAATTTTGGTTGTTCGGTGATTGTGGAGCTTGAAGCTTGTGGAGCATGGAGTCTTGTGGTCTTTTGAGAGTCTTGTATGGTTTATCCGCTGTATACTTTTTTACTTGGTTATTCTTCTATTATTGCATACTTTGATATGGTTTTGAGATACATGAAGATGTTGGTTTGTATTTCATTCGTTCATGAAACATATAGTGAATGTTTGGTTATGGTTTTTAGGTTTATTGGTTTATTTATTAAAGGGTAAATCATCTCCCACTTGTATTTGAAACCCTTCGGTATTTATTGTCAACCTTTGGAATCTTGGGGATGTTGCTTAAGGTCTAGTAATGACTCGTTGTACTCTCAATCCAATGAGAATTGGAGGGTCATTACAAATGGTATCAGCTTGTTCGGTCCTTTCCTAAAAAGTAGTCATCGATATTCCTAGTTTTGGAGATGAGATCTCTTCTTGTCTATTCCTTGGGTGGGAATCATAGAAAGGAGTAGGCTAGTCGGAAAATGAAATGTATAGCATAAAAGGACGTATCTAACCATTTTATGCTAAAATTCAAGTTACCAGAGAGTTGGGTAAATAAGTGTTTGGAGACACTTTTAGGATTTTGAAATCTCATTTTCATGGGTTTAGACAATGAGACGAGCATGACATGCATTATAGAGGAATGACTTCCCACTAGGAGTGCATAAATCATTTCTAGAAATGATTATGTTGTGAAAAAAGTGTTCATTTTTGAAAAGTATGGAATTGGTTTTCAAATGAAAGATTTTGAAAAAGCGAATGATTATCGTATTTGAAAAATGGTTTAATTTTCAAAAGCACGTGAAGTAGTTTCAAAAATAGTTGAACATGGGAAAAAGGATGTTTTAGAAAACAATGTTGTGATAGTTGATATGATAGAATTGGAAATACTAATACATTAGTTTCTAGAGAGTTATATTGATGGAGTTTATTATTGGTTTAGAAAATGGCACCTGGTAGGCGTCGTCGAAACCAACCCGAAGAAGCTGTGGAGAATGTGGTTTCACCTGAACCATGGGTGAACCAAGAGCTGGTTCAAAGTATTGTCTAGGATTTTCATGCTGTGGATATGGGGAACTGGAGGAATGAACCAAGGCATGTGGATCATACCATCCAGTTCATGAAGCAGAATCCATCGAACTTTTGGGGTGATGCTGAACCCGAGAAGGCGGAGGTGTGGCTAAGTAAGATGAATCATATCTTTGATTTTATTGGAACACCATTAGAGATCAAGGTCAAGTTGGAAACGTATATTCTCAAGGATCTTGAACATCAGTGGTGGGATTTAATGGTGCAGGATAAATTCAATGAACGCCTTACATGGGAGGATTTTGAAGAATTGTTCAACAAATAATTCTATCCTCACACGTTCAAAATCCAGAAAACGAAATACTTCTTCAGCCTGAAATAGGAGAGCCTCTCTATCACAGAGTATGCAACTAAGTTCATGAATTTAGTCAATTTTTCACTAGAGGTTTCGATAAGTGTGTCTTTGAAGGAACACATCTTCAAATCGGGGCTAAGGCAGGAGATTCGATTGAAGATTGTGGTGCCCCGTATTACGGATTATACAGAGATGGTGAACGGAGTGAATGTTGCTGAATGTGATATCTTGGGATCGATAGGAGGAGGAATGATGATACCTATAGGAAATGGTGGTATCTCAACCACTGGGAACAAGAGGAAAAGGGACACCTATTTCCATAGTGCAAGTGGAAATCAGAACCAGATGGCTGGATCAGTAAACCTTCCTCCACGACCCAGAGCAAAGCAGGTTGTTTTCAACGTGGTTCACTTGACCAAATAAAGTGAGATTATATGACACAACCCATAGCATGTCATAATTGTAACAAGATGGGACATATTTAGCGCTATTGTCGTAGTTCTCCAAGGTCAGGTGCTTGAGACACTTCTCAGCAGTCACAAGCATCATATGCTTTGACTGAACGAGGACATCAGAATCGGTCCCGTCAGTAGAGCAGAGCTAGCCATGGTGATTCTATAAATACCATGACTCCACAACTAGGGAAACCTTATCAAGGAAACAAGGAGAAAAATATAGTGAAGAATCAATTGTATGGAGCTGAGCAAATGATTGTCGATGATCAGGCTGGACCATATACAATGAGAGGTACGATTATTTTGAATTCTACCTTTGTGAAAGTGTAGTTTGATACTGGTGAATCACATTCCTTAATTTATTCTTGCGCTATTGACTTTCTATGTTTAAAACTGGAAATGATTCCTTCTATTTTGAAACTCCAAACTCCTATTGGTGAAAGATAATGTCAAGCCTTTGTGTGTAGAGCATGTGCTATAACATTAGATGGAGTTGAGCTAAAATGGGACTTCTCGATGTTGGATACAGATGTCTATGATGTAATTTTGGGTATGGATTGGCTTACAATGTTCAAGGCTCAAATTGACTTTTATAGGAGAACAATTAGTTTCATGACTGAGGACAACATCGAGCATCTCTTTAGAGGAGATAGGATTGTAAAGAAGGGTGCAAAGATCATGTTGGAACCAATAGTTGGAATGATCTCTTACCAATTGGAAGATTTGACTTTGGAATCAATGGAAAAGATCTAAGAAAATAGTTTTCCAGCTACTATTGATCAATTTACAGATGTCTTTCTCAAGAACTTCTCAGGGTTACCACCTCTAAGGAAAGTTGAGTTTACGATTGATCTCCTTCCAGGGACCAGTAATATTTCCCTTCCATCTTATAGGATGTCACTAATAGAGTTACAGAAATTCAAAGTGTAGTTAGAGGAGCTGGAAAGCAAGGGTTTCATTCGACCAAGTATGTCTCTATGGGAAACACCGGTTTTGTTCATAAAGAAGGTAGATGGAACTGGAAGTTTGGCTTACATCGACACCTATCTTGATTTTTCTAAAATCAGGACAGGGGTATGTAGTGCATTGAGATGCATCAGGATTAGGGTTGGGCATGTGGTTTCATATGGCTCACAATAGTTGAGGGTGCATGAGAAGAACTACCCAACTCATGATTTAGAATTGGAAGCAGTGGTCCATGCTTTGAAAGTGTGGCATCATTATCTATTTGGTGAGAAATTCACAGTATATACAAATCATAAGAGCTTGAAGCACATTTTCTCACAAAGGGATTTGAACTTCAGGCAAAGGATATGGATGAAATATCTCCATATGTTAGATTTTGACATGATTTACACACCGGGTAAAAGAAATTCGGTGGTAGATGTGTTAAGTAGAAAATCATAAGCTCAGGTGGTGAAACAGGCATCATACCAGTGGAAGTTGATGTCAGTTATAGCTGACATGCAGTTGGAATGTGAGGACCAGGGCAATATACCGGTCTTATTTTCAGTCTTGTTGATTCCTGACTTGGTTGGCCTGGTTAAAGAGGAACAAATATCTAATTCTGAGTGTGTGACCATGAGTTCTAAACTCAATGGTGGGGAGACCATTGCGGGTTGGAAACTGAATGGAGATTCAGTTTTGTGTTTTCGGAATCGGATGGTTGTACTAGTTTCTTTTTAGGAGGATCTTCTCAGGGTGTATCCTCATTCTAGATGGGTTGTTCATCCTGAAATTCAAAAAATTTATAAAGCGTTGAAAGTGTAGTTCTGGTGGGATGGTATGAAAAGAAGATTGGATTATTTTGTTTTGAGATGCTTGACTTGCCAGCAGGTCAAGGAAGAGCATCAAAGGTTAGAGGGAATGTTGCAGTCTTTACCAATCCCTGTTTGTAAGTGGGAGCAAATAGAGATGGATTTTATCACAGGTCTCCCAAGAACGGTCAGAAAGAACGATTCCATTTGGGTGATAGTGGATTGGCTAACGAAGTCGGCCCATTTCATTCCAATTCTTGAATCTCATACGGTGGAGGATCTATCCAAAATCTATATCCGAGAGGTGGTAAAGAGGCATGGTGTTCCAGTTTCGTTGATATCCGATAGAGATATGAGGTTTACACCTCGTTTCTGAAAATCCTTACAGCAAACCCTTGGAACTAAGTTGACTATGAGTATGGCCTATCACCCTAATACATATGGTCAATCCTAGAGGATGATACAAACATTGGAGGATATATTGTAGGCTTGTGTCATGGATTTTGGTGGCTCGTTGGAGGATCACTTGTCGTTGTTTGAGTTCTCGTACAATAACAGTTATCAAGCATCCATACATATGGATCTGTTTGAAGCGATGTATGGGCAGCCGTGTTGTTCTCCACTATGCTGGGTGGAAATGGGTGAGTCCTCGATGGTTGGACCAAGTCTTGTATAGGAGACTATGGAGAAGATCAAGTTAATCAGGAAGAGAATGGATATGGCTTAGAGTCTTCATAAATCGTATGTGTATCATCTTCAATGGTCGTTGTCAATCGAGGTGAGTGATCATGTTTTCTTGAGGATCTCTCCTAGGTTGGGACATCATCGGTTTGGGAAGCAGGTAAAGTTATCTCCGAGGTATATTGGACCTTTTGAGATTCTTGAGCGGGTTGGTGAGGTGGCTTATCGTTTTTCTTTTCCACCTAGGTTCAGTGCGGTGCACAATGTGTTTCATGTGTCATAGTTGAAAAAGTATCAGCTGGATCCATGACATGTTATTCGATGAGATCATGTTGAGCTAAAGTCGGATGCTTCATTGGTGAACGTGCCAGTGCGGGTTGTATATAGGCAAGAGAAAGTCTTGTAGGGTAAAAGCATCAGTCTAGTTTGGGTTTTGTGTCAGCATGGCCAGATCCAAGAGGAGACTTGGGAGCAGGAGAAAGAGATGGTCGAGCAATGGCCTGAGCTCTTTTGGCAAAGGGTGGGTTCACTACTTTCCGAGGACGGAAAGTACAATGGTGGGGAGAATGTAGTACCCCTGGTTTGAGGTATGTGACCCTTGTTTTGGTTTTTTTGTGCTTTTTGAAGTGGTTGGTTGAAGTTCGGAAAATTTTGGGAAAACATTTAAAGTTGTGAAGGTTGTGCAGGGGCGCACAGTTGGAATACGGTCTAAAAAAACCATGTAGCCAGCCCAGGAAACTGTGTACCCTTGACAATGGGCTCCGCACGGGCAGCACACGATTTTTCAGACTGTATGGTCAAGCCGTGCAAAGTCCCTGGGTGAGACAGTGGTAACCGCACTGTTGGAGCACGGTTTGCCAAACCGTGCAGGGTAATCGTGCGACCACTTAAATTTTGGGTTTTTACGTCTCGGGCCACTCAGGATTTCCCATTTTTTCCATCATTATTCCTCCCACTCATGGATCATGCGGGAGTTCTAGTTTTCAGAGGTTGGAGAGGCTCCTTAGCACATTTTGGAAGTAAATCAAAGGGGTTTCAAGGTGGTTTAAAGGTGGTTTCTCCTAGGTAAGTCTCTACTCTTGGTTTCTTTGTGTTTTCCTCTAGATCTACATCTCTCTCTCTCTCTCTCTCTTAGTTTTCTAGATTAAAACCCATTGTGTGTATATCAAGGGTTTTGGTTGCCTTGGGTGTTGATTTTAAGACTTTTTGATGTTAGGTAAGGGGATATAGAGCGATTTAGGTGGTGCGTTCGCCAGATTTGAGGAGGTGTGGTAGCTTGTGGGTCGATTTTATCGGAACCCTAAAGGTAGGTGGATTATTTATTGACTCCAATTAGTAGAACTAATTGGCATGCTTTCAAATTGAATGTGTGGTGTTGAATTGATTGTGATTTGGTTTTTGAACACTTGTTGGAAACTTCTTGAGTGATGGTTGTGAAATCTTGAAAATTGGGGATTTTGAATGAGTTCTTTGGTTCTTAATTTTTAAAATAGATATTTTAAAATAAATATTTTATAGAGTTGTGACAAATGGTTTGGATTAGATGTTTTCAATAAAAGGGAATGTTTTATTGAAGTGAAGTGGCTATTTTGAAATTGGTTTATTCTTTGATTTTCAATAAAAGTACAGTTTTATTGAAATGGTTTGAATTGGTGGAACACACTTGGTTTTTGACATGATGGTTATGGGTGTTCACAGGAATGTGGTACGGATAAGGGTTAGGGGTCTCCCCCATCATTAACGGGATTGATAAGGGTTAGGTCTCTCCCCCGTCAAAGGGTGCATGTGGGACGAATAAGGGTTAGGGGTCTCCTCCATCTTTAACGGGATGAATAAGAGTTAGGGATCTCCCCCGTCAAAGGGTACATGTGGGACGGATAAGGGTTAGGGGTCTCCACCATTATTAACGGTATGGATAAGGGTTAGGGCTCTCCCCCATCAATTGGTTCACTAGGGATGACTTAGTGAAAGGATGACTCACCACTCGCGAGTATAGGGAGATCTAGGTTATATACAGGGTTGGTTGTGTGGATGTATGGAATGAATTGGGTATGTCAAAGGAATATTGAGAAATGGTTTTAAATCTTGTTTAGTTATTTTTTTGAAAAAATAACTTGTTGGAAAAATTGGTTTCAATTGCACTTGTATGCTTTTTGTTATAAATGGTTTTGGAAACTTGTTTATATTTGGTTATAAACTGTTTTGGTAAACTGTTTTATATAAACTGTTTTATATAAATGTGACTAACTTTTCTATCCTAGTGGTGTGAGTAGGGAATTCATTGGAGAAAATCTACTGAATTTTATACTCACCCCTACTTTGGAACATTGGTGCTTTTGCAGATTCTATCTTCCAGGACAGGGGCAAAGGTAATGTTTCACACGTATTTAACACCACCTCTTGACGTTTGGGCTGTTCGGTGATTGTGGAGCTTGAAGCTTGTGGATCATATAGTCTTGTGATATTTTGAGAGTCTTGTATCGTCTATCCATTGTGTACTTTGATACTTGGTTATTCTTGCACTGTTGGATACTTTGATATGGTTTTGAGATACATGAAGATGTTGGGTTGTCTTTCATTCATTCATTCATCATATAGTGAATGTTTGGTTATGGTTTGTAGGTTTATTGGTTTATTTTTTAAAGGGTAAATCATCCCCCACTTGTATTTGAAACCCTTCAACATTTATTTCTAGCCTTTGGCGTCTTCGTGATGTCACTTAAGGTCTAGTAATGACTCATTGTACTCTCAAGCCAATGATAATTAGCGGGTCATTACACTATCTTGTAGGATGTGATAGGATTACCCTTGCATGTATATTCATTAACTATTAAATCTTATCAAATAATGTGAGTGGGTTTTATATAATATTATACACTCCAATAGTTAAGCCTATTCAAGGAAATTCCCTTGTAATACACTCTCCAATATTTGAGGCTTGTATAATACACAATAAAATACCTCTTCCAATGGATTTTTATAATAGGGAAAGTGTAACACCCCAGGTAAATAAAGAATACGAAATTTTCACATTTATCCATATTTGTGAATAAAATATTAATATAACCTTAAAGGGGACGCTATGCTCGATGGCGTACCCAATATGCAACAACGAGTTTCTTGGGAATCTTACATTGCACTCTAATAATAAAATAATATTATTTTAAATTGTAGTTAACGCCTAGCCGTTGTAATGGCGGGAATGAACAGAAATAACTATAAAATGATTATATATGTTTGTCAAATATTTTTACTTTTTAAAATAAATGTTAGAGGATTAAAAATGAGAATGAATCCAATTTTAAGCGTAAACATTCTAATATTCTTTAAAAGGTCGATTAATCGCCTTTTGATGAAGAACCTCTTTTAAATCCACTTTTTTACAATTTTATGTGTTATATTTGACAAAATAAAATTCTTCTTTAGAATCGGGACATCAAAATTTACTTTGTGTAAATTTTTGGTATTTTTCCGATAAAGTTCATTTTTTGATGAATAGTGAAAAATGTTGTATTTTAATTCAAAACCTCTTTTTAATCTAATTTATTTATATGATTATATTATCTTTTGATTTTGTTTTAAAGTGAAATTAGAATATATTTTTACCATTTAATCCAATAGTGGTCGTTGGAATTAATTTCATCTTGAAATTGGACTTAAACTAGTGTCAATCTTTTGATACTTATTGTTTCATAAAAACACGCTATTTGCTATGACAATGGGAATTAATTATTAAATTAATTAATGTAAATTATATGTTTTGAATTTTGTAAAATATAAATCATTTTTGAATTCGGAATATCAAATATAGCTTCGGGTGAATTTTTGGTATTTTTCTGGAAAACTTCAGTTTTTGATGAATAGTGAAACCACTAAGTGGTACTTAAAAAACTGATTTTTTCGTTTAAATGAAATTTTACCACCTTTGTGTTTTGAATTTAAAAAATATTACATACATGGTTGTCATTAAGAATTAAAATATGGTTCAATGGGATTAAAATAATTTTTTTTGGTGAATAGTAACTTTTAAGTTTTAATCGCGATTAGAAGTAATTAGTGTTGTTTAAGGTAAAAATAATGTTTTAATAATATGAAATGACCTAGACACATGTCCTAACCTCATTGGATGAGTCATGGCCGACCAAGAAAATCCATGGGTCAACTTGGGGACCCCATGGAGCCACTTTTCTTGGAAAATTACATTAATACCTTTTTATTTAAAGTTAAAATTAAAATGTCACAAACATGTGTTGTTTTACTAAAACATTTTTTAGATGGGGTTATACAAGTCATATTTTTGACTATAAATATTAATTAGAAAGATAAAAATATTTCCTACTTCATGATATTTTTTTTATAATTTTTAGATATTAAATAAATTAATTTATTTATGACACCGTGATGATGCAGTGATTACCTCATAAATGAACGATTTAAATAAAATGAGAAGATAGGGTGAAATATAAGTCTTAAACTTGTCAAAAACCTATTTGATGTGTGGATTTAGAAACCTTATCACCTTATACTCGAAATATATCCTTTTGGGACCTTTTAAATCCGAAAATCATTTTATAATAAAGTAATATTTTATAACTTTCCAAGAGTGCCCCTCCTCTCCTCTTATAAAAGGCCCCCACCTCTACCATCTTACACACACCTCTCAAGACTTTGGCTCAGAAAAACCCTACCCATTTCATCTCTCCAAAGCCCTCTCTTCATCATTGAAGCCTAACTTTGGGAATAATACTTTCCAAGGAAGCCTTTGAGCTCAAATCAAAGAGAGTTACCCGATTTAAAGGTAATGTCCTCCCTTGTTTTCTTTTGTTTTATTTTTCTTCTCCAAACACCTAAACTCCTTTTATTACCTTTTATTTGTAACAAAAACAGTATATTAAATATACTAGGATGTTTTTATAATAAGTATTCGAGCTACAATTTCACACACCTCCGTCTAATGGTTAAAGAACATACTGTTTCTATGGATGGCGAATTACTGCCTCACGAAACGATGATTGTTCAATATTATTTTAACACCTTCAAAGGTGGCCATTAAGATGTCACTATATTTATATATGATATATAATATTTTTATGTTTTCCTTAAGATTCTGTATTTTTCATTTATGGCATACCTTTATGGTTTCCATTATGGGTAAACGCGATATCTTCATTTTAGGAAGTGCGGACTACCGCCCCCTCAAAGTGATTTGATTCGTTAATGCCATATGTGGGACGTATAAAGGATGGAATTAATGGTATTACATATTATATCCTACGGGAATTATAATATACCTTTATATCATTATTATTTAATTCCATTTAATACAAAAAAAGAAATGAAAGTAGCGTTCATGCATACGTACGGCTTACCGTCTCCATGAACGGTACATTTCATTTCTTATCTCCAAATGTTAAGTACTATTATAAGTACATATATATAATGGATATATATGTAATATATTACATCTAAATGAAGGATATAATTCTGGAATTATAATATATATATCTCTCATTTTGGTTTAATTCCATTAATATGACAAAAAAATGAAAGTAGCGTTCATGCGTACGTACGGCCTACCGTCTCCATGAACGGTGCTTTTAATTTTTTATCTCAAAATGCTATGGAATAGTATAAAATGAATATATACTGGATATATATGATATTTAAAACATCAATACTATTCTGGATATGATGTACCTATAACTACATGGAAAATTCTTTTCCAACAAGTTCGATTTTTACTCATGTATCGAACATCGACAAAAACGTCTGATATGAACTCACTTTATTAACCAATTGTTATAAAATTATAATATGTGATATTAACTAAATAATCATATTTAAAGTAGGTCCTTAAGAAATTATAAATTGAACAAATTTTATTATTCGGGAGATTAAAGAACGATCGAGTCATGTCAGACACGAGGTAAGAGATCCTACCTCTCTCTTTCTTTTTAAGTACACTCTTTTATGTCATTCCTTTTAAGATCATATTTCTTATGATTGGGATGTTCTTTTATATTAATATTACTGTACTTTTTATGTTCATTTGATGAGAGACCCTATTTTATCTCATCAATCCATTTTGGAAGTTTTAATTGGCGCCGTTAGGCTGCCGAAATTTCGTAAGGGGCTTTTTATCTCACCTTGTGTTTTCGTGAGATTCATGCTACATTTGCCAATATTTCCTTTTGAGTGGTGTATGTACTGTCAATTATTCTACTCTTTGTGTAACATAATTTAGTTTATGAGTATTTACATCAATGTTGTATAGTCCTTCTTTCATGGGGTGTACGTTTTGTAAGTTACCCAAATCGGTAAGGGAATCTTTCACCCTCCTCTTTTTAAAAAAATTCTTTTGTTATGCCTTTTAATTTTCATCTTATTATGTGGGGATATGTTCTTATATATCCTTATTTCCATAAATTTTATGTCTAAGAGATGAGATACCCTTTATCTCTCTCATCAACTCTTTTTCTAAAATTTGATGTGACGCCGTTAGGCTGTCAAGGGAACTTCTTAACCCAATTTCGATTTCTTTGGGTTCAACATTTAGTTATTGAATATGTCATCCTTTGAATATGTGTGAATGAAATTTGATTATTTTACACTTAATATCCACTTATATTGGGTGTATTTATATTTGTCGCACATAATTATGAGATTGATTTATCCTTAATTTAAGGATACCATCTTTATAATGGATTTCATCTCAATTTACATTTCCATTGAGACTTCATTGTTGTTATGCACTAATTCACTCTTATATGGTGTATATATTGTCCTTTAGAATATTATATCATGAATCCCTTTATTCTCATGATATTATAAAGTTTTGATTAAATGTTATTCCTCAATTATTGTATTCAAGTGTCTCTCATTTTGTTAAAAACCCTTTAAATAAAATATCGTTTTAAATGTTTTAATGATTTAATCTTATAAATATTTCTCATTAATATCCATGTTTTAAAAAATGGTTTTAATGATTTATTTATATGGATATTAATGTTTTAAAATGTTAAAATCTTCAATGTGGTATGGGACACTTTGATTTAAAAATCTCTTTATTAAATGTTTTAAATGGTTTTGAAAATGGTTTTTAGAATGGATTCATTATTTCAATATCTTAAAATGTTATATTGTTATTGCAATGTGGGAATGTTATCTTTCCTTTATGCTTAAGTTATGTGCTATGATTATGTTATGGTTCTTGGGCATTATTATGAAGACGGGTGGTTCCGTGATAAACTAAGGGTGGGTGAGCCCGATATAGCTCTCCAATGCATTGAGTAACGCGAAGGAGTTAAACGTTAAGGTTTCTCCGAAGAGATTTAGGGAATATACTATGATGGGTATTCCAAACGTAACCAAGAGGGTTACTCCCTACGTAAGAATGTTATGAATGCCTCAATTTACCTTTATGCATTATGATTTCTATGATTTATTTATGATTTGATGAGGTATGTTAAAATGATTATGTTTTATGAGTAAAGTATGATTTCATACATGGACTAATGTTTTCTTTTCATACTTTTATATCCCTTACTAAGCTTTTTATGCACATCCCACATTTTTGAAATGTTTTTCACAGGTCAAGGGAAAGGTGCATGATATGTTGATAATGTCATAGAAGTGTCAAGAAAGAATCCATGTTTTATTTTAAATATGTTTCCATTGATGAAAAAAAAAAACGAATAATATCTTTTATGTAACCACTTTGTTTAAATGTGGAACGTAATTAATGATTTATGATCTAATTCTCTAAAAATCTAAACATGAAAATATCCTCAATGTGAATTATTAATTTAATTCAATATTAAGTAAGGTTTAAGGTCAGGGCCTTATAGTTGGTATCAGACGTCGGTTTAGTTAACTTTAGAGGTTAGGGTATTCTCTAGGAATAAGTGACATTACCATAATGGTTAGGATTTCAGAAAGAGTCCTAGTTTTAGATAAAGTGAATGGGTAAGTATATCTTAGTGTTTATCTTCCTCATTAGTACATGATGGTTTTGTTGATATACTCACACTGACATTTCTGTTTTTAGTGAATGGATGGATCTAGCAGGCACCAAAGTGATAATTGGTTTGAAGGAAACTGTGGTGGTTCTATGATTAAGAGACTGGATGAAATGGGGGATTCAGTGAAGAAACTTGTGGTTGTTCTAAACCAACTATCAAGGATTCATGATCAACCACTTGTACCTTGGTATGTTCTGTAATACATCATGAACGAGATGACCAATCGATGTGGAAGTTCAGGTAATAATTATAAAGGTAACCATTAGGGTTTATACGATCCTTACTTTTGAGGTAATTTTGGGTTATTATATATTATGATGGAAAATGAAAGGCATGAGATAAACTTGATGTTAAAATATGTTATGATTATTTTTGAAGATTTTATCTCGTTTTGGGGAATTTTTTAAGAATTATATAGTTTTGGAAAAAGGAAAACACGCAGACCGTGTGATGACCCGTCGCGTCGGACAAAGCTGTAGGAATCGAACCCACAACAAAAGTGCGACTGGTATTTATTGCCTACCACTGGACTACGTGAAGTCCCTGGTTAGTTTGACTAATTCTTTTTAGTTAGATGATTTTAGGAATCAAGAGTAAGTTTATTTTGGGTTATCTGTGGAAATGATTAACCTATCATTGAGGATATGTGATTATGTTAATTAATTTTCAATATGAGAATTTAAGAGCAACTGATGTTATTTAGAGATAAAAGTTAATTTTTACCTTGGAAGACTATGTGATTAAATCCTTCAAATATTTGGGTTTCAATCTTAGTTTGGTTTACTTTTAAGAATTTTATGGACAATTGTTTATCGAATGGTCTTCGTTGAACTTTGGGTTTTTTTTGGACAAATTTTGGAGATTAAGAATATATTTTCTTTTTATAAAGGATTATACTTTTGTGGATTATCTGATCTCATACTAACAATTTTGGTTTTGTATTTTGTCTAAAGACATGGGAAATATATAGTTCTCTTTTGTGGATTAGGTTATTCTGAAGAAGTTGATTATAGTACTCTTAATGCGAACAAGTCTTCCTAAAAACTAATCTTTTGGAGAAAATATGAGTTTGATTAAGGAATCTAGTAAAAGTTGAAAGTCTACGTGACAGGTAAGTATGTTTCATTATGATTTAGTTAAGCTCAAAAATAAATTCCTCAATGAAGAGTAACTTAAAACAAAAAAGTTGTCTGTTAACTTTTCCTACTGGGGAATTGAATACCATTTAATCCAACACAAGTTTGTGATTTTCTTATGGTTAAATTTATCCTAGACATGTTTACTATCACTCTCCCTCAGAACACGACCCTTTGTTTTTTCCTCCATATCCATGTTTTCCTACATGGAATCCTAGTCTGGTTTAACTCGGGTGACCTTTGTACTTCTCTTTCTTTATTTCAAAGTGATTGTTTTATTGACTCTTGTTCTGATGTGGGATTTTCAATGAAGTTTCCAAGCCCAATTTTAAAATTGTGAGGACGCAATTCCCAAAAGGTGGGAAGGATGTAACACCCCAATTAAATAAAGAATATGACATTTTCACATTTATCCATATTTTTGAATAAAATATTAATATAACTTTAAAGGGGACGCTATGCTCGATGGCGTACCGAATACGCAACAACGAGTTTCTTGGGAATCTTAAGTTGCACTCTAATAATAAAATAATATTATTTTAAATTGTAGTAAACACCTAGCCGTTGTAATGGAGGGAATGAACATAACTAACTACAAAATGATTATATATGTTTGTCAAATATTTTTACTTTTTACAATAAATGTCAGAGGATTAAAAATGCGAATGAATCCAATTTTAAGCGTAAACATTCTAATATTCTTTAAAAGGTCGATTAATCGCCTTTTGATGAAGAACCTCTTTTAAATCCACTTTTTGACAATTTTATGTGTTATATTTGACAAAATAAAATTCTTCTTTAGAATCGGGACATCAAAATTTACTTTGTGTAAATTTTTGGTATTTTTCCGATAAAGTTCATTTTTTGATGAATAGTGAAAAATGTTGTATTTTAATTCAAAACCTCTTTTTAATCTAATTTATTTATATGATTATATTATCTTTTGAATTGGTTTTAAAGTGAAATTAGAATATATTTTTACCATTTAATCCAATAGTGGTCGTTGGAATTAATTTCATCTTGAAATTGGACTTAAACTAGTGTCAATCTTTTGATACTTATTGTTTCATAAAAACACGCTATTTGCTCTGACAGCGGGAATTAATTATTAAATTTATTAATGTAACTTATATGTTTTTAATTTTTTAAAATAGACATCATTTTTGAATTCGGAATATCAAATATAGCTTAGGGTGAATTTTTGGTATTTTTCTGGAAAACTTCAGTTTTTGATGAATAGTGAAACCACTAAGTGGTACTTAAAAAACTGTTTTTTTCGTTTAAATGAAATTTTACCACCTCTGTGTTTTGAATTTCAAAAATCTGACAAACATGGTTGTCATTAAGAAGTAAAATGTGGTTCAATGGGATTAAAATAATTTTTTTGGTGAATAGTAACTTTTAAGTTTTAATTGCGATTAGAGGTAATTAGTTTAGTTTAAGTTAAAAATAATATTTTAATAATATGAAATGACCTAGACACATGTCCTACCCTCATTGGATGAGTCATGACCAACCAAGAAAATCCATGGGTCAACTTGGGGACCCCATGGAGCCACTTTTCTTGGAAAATGACATTAATACCTTTTTATTTAAAGTTAAAATTAAAATGTCACAAACATGTGTTGTTTTTGAAACCTTATCACCTTATCCTCAAAATATATCCTTTTGGGACCTTTTAAATCAGAAAATCATTTTATAATAAAGTAATATTTTATAACTTTCCAAGAGTGCCCCTCCTCTCCTCTTATAAAAGGCCCCCACCTCTACCACCTTACACACACCTCTCAAGCCTTTGGCTCAGCCAACCCCTACCCATTTCATCTCTCCACATCCCTATCTTCATCATTGAAGCCTCACTTTGGGCAGAATCCTTTCCAAGGAAGCCTTTGAGCTCAAATCAAAGAGAGTTACCCGATTTAAAGGTAATGTCCTCCCTTGTATTCTTTTGTTTTATTTTTCTTCTCCAAACCCCTAAACTCCATTTATTACCTTTTTTTGCAACAACACCAGTATCTTAAATATACTAGGATGTTGTTATAAGAAGTATTCGAGCTACACTTTCACACACCTCCGTCTAATGGTTAAAGAACATACTGTTTCTGTGGATGGCGAATTACTGCCTCACAGAATGATGATTGTTCAATATTATTTTAACACCTTCAAAGGTGGACATTAAGATGTCACTATATTTATATATGATATATAATATATTTATGTTTTCCTTAAGCTTCTGTATTTTTCATTTATGGCATACCTTTATGGTTTCTATTATGGGTAAATGCGATATCTTCATTTTAGGAAGTGCGGACTACCGCCCCCTCAAAGTGATTTGATTCGTTAATGCCATATGTGAGACATATAAAGGATGGAATTAATGGTATTACATAATATATCCTACTATAATTATAATATACCTTTATATCATTATTATTTAATTCCATTTAATAAAAAAATAAGAAATGAAAGTAGCGTTCATGCGTACGTACGGCTTACCGTCTCCATGAACGGTACATTTCATTTCTTATCTCCAAATGTTATGTACTATTATAAGTACATATATATAATGGATATATATGTAATATATTACATCTAAATGAATGATATCATTCTGGAATTATAATATATATATCTCTCATTTTTTTAATTCCATTAATATGACAAAAAAATGAAAGTAGCGTTCATGCGTACGTATGGCCTACCGTCTCCATGAATGGTGCTTTTAATTTTTTATCTCCAAATGCTATGGAATAGTATAAAATGAATATATACTGGATATATATGATATTTAAAACATAAACACTATTCTGGATATGATGTACCTATAATTACATGGAAAACTCTTTTCCAACAAGTTCGATTTTTACTCATGTACCGAACATCGACAAAAACGTCTGATATGAACTCACTTTATTAACCAATTATTATAAAATTATAATATGTGATATTAACTGAATAATAATCTTTAAATTAGGTCCTTAAGAAATTATAAATTGAACAAATTTTATTATTTAGGAGATTAAAGAACGATCGAGTCATGTCGGACACGAGGTAAGGGATCCTACCTCTCTCTTTCTTTTTAAGTACACTCTTTTATGTCATTCCTTTTAAGCTCATATTTATTATGATTGGGATTTTATTCTATATTACTCTTACTGTAATTTTTATGTTCATTTGATGAGAGAACCTATTTTCTCTCATCAATCCATTTTGGAAGTTTTAATTGGCGCCGTTAGGCTGCCGAAATTTCGTAAGGGGCTTTTTATCTCACCTTGTGTTTTCGTGAGATTCATGCTACATTTTCCAATATTTCCTTTTGAGTGGTGTATGTACTATCCATTGTTCTAATCTTTTTATAACATACTTTGGTTTATGATTATTTACATCAATGTTCTATAGTCCTTCTTTCATGGGGTGTACGTTTCGTAAGTTACCCAAATCGGTAAGGGAACCTTTCACCCTCCTCTTTTTAAAAGACTTCTTTTGTTATGTCTTTTAATTTTCATATTATTACGTGGGGATATGTTCTTATATATCCTTATTGCCATAAATTTTATGTCCAAGAGATGAGATACCCTTTATCTCTCTCATCAACTCTTTTTCTAAAATTTGATGTGACGCCGTTAGGCTGTTAAGGGAACTTCTTAACCCAATTTCGATTTCTTTGGGTTCAACATGTAGTTATTGAATATGTCATCCTTTGAATATGTGTGAATTACCTTTGATTATTTTACACTTAATATCCACTTATATTGGGTGTATTTATATTTTTCGCACATAATTATGAGATTGATTTATCCTTAATTTAAGGATACCATCTTTATAATGGATTTAATCTCAATTTACATTTCCATTGAGACTTCATTGTTGTTATGCACAAATTCACTCTTATATGGTGTATATACTATCCATTGGAATATTATATCATGAATCCCTTTATTCTAATGATATTATAAAGTTTTGATTAAATGTTATTCCTCAATTATTCTATTCAAGTGTCTCTCATTTTGTTAAAAACCCTTTAACTAAAATATCGTTTTAAATGTTTTAATGATTTAATCTTATAAATATTTCTCATTAATATCCATGTTTTCAAAATGGTTTTAATGATTTATTTATATGTATATTAATGGTTTAAAATGTTAAAAGCTTCAATGTGGTATGGGACACTTTGATTTAAAAATATCTTTATTAAATGTTTTAAATGGTTTTGAAAATGGTTTTTAGAATGGATTCATTATTTCAATATCTTAAAATGTGATATTGTTATTGCAATGTGGGAATGTTATCTTTCCTTTATGCTTAAGTTATGTGCTATGATTATGTTATGGTTCTTGGGCATTGTTATGAAGACGGGTGGTTCCGTGATAAACTAAGGGCGGGTGAGCCCGATATAGCTCTCCAATGCATTGGGTAACGCGAAGGAGTTAAACGTTAAGGTTTCTCCGAAGAGATTTAGGGAATATACTATGATGGGTATTCCAAACGTAACCAAGAGGTTTACTCCCTACGTAAGAATGTTATTAATGCCTCAAGTTACCTTTATTAAATATGATTTCTATGATTTATTCATGATTTGATGAGGTATGTTAAAATGCTTATGTTTTATGAGTAATGTATGATTTCATACATGGACTAATGTTTTATTTTCATACTTTTATATCCCTTACTGAGATTTTTATGCTCATCCCACGTTTTTGAAATGTTTTTCATAGGTCAAGGGAAAGGTGCTTGATATGTTGATAGTGTCAAGGAAGTTTCAAGAAAGAATCCATGTTTTATTTTAAATATATTTCCGTTGATGGGAAAAAAACGAATACTATCTTTTATGTAACCACTTTGTTTAAATGTGGAATGTAATTCATGATTTATGATCTAATTCTCTAAAACTCTAAACCTGAAAAGATCCTCAATGTGAATTATTCATTTAATTCAATATTAAGTAAGGTTTAAGGTCGGGGCCTTATAGAAAGATTATTCAATATTATAACATGATTTAACCTATTAATATATAATTATTATTTATCACAAAGGGTATTCTTATTTAACTTTATATTCATAGAAAATAATTTTCCAACACCTCCTCATGTTATATCTAATTTTTAAATATTTAATAAAATATTTATGAAGCTAGTGTAGATGAGTTTAAGGTGTATAATGTCTTTAATGGTCAGAGAATTGAGAAAAAACACCATATTGGCAGATGATATCCAAAGAGCCTAGCTATGAAACATCACCTATTAAAACTATATTTTTTCTCAATAATTTCACAATAAAACCTAAAATGTAATAACATGTATTAAAAATAATATTACCATGATTTTTCATGTATTATAAAACTAGACATATTAAATCTTTATTCAAATAATCATATATAATGTATAAATCATTAAATACACTAAAATTAATTTATATATAAAAAATAATATAACACATATAGTTGATATGTTGTCTTAACAATATTGTATATTTTTTATTATCTAATATTTTTTAAAAGTAATGAAATTAAACTACAAATATCACCCAAAAGCACTTGGAACAGAATTAAGTAAACCAAGAACTACAAATTTTAAACTCATAAAATATTTTTTAATAAACACTAATTTATATTTTTATTATATAAATATCATATAAATAATAGGTTTATATTAGATTTATATAGAAGTAGATAGTGACTAAATTTAAAAAAACACTTCACACACAATCAGATTTATTATGCAATTCAATAACAAATATAATTAAAACTAACCTTCATTCAATGAATTTGGAATTTTACAAAAAAAATCTTATTTATTATTTTAGAACTAGAAAATAAATATAATTATGTTTGATAGAATAGATGAAGTATTTCAAACTTACCAATTTGATATCCAAGAACAACCGAATAAAAAACTTAAGGGATGATAGATTTATCTGGATGGAGAATAAAACTTAATGTTGTAGGTCAATGTTTTATAAATTGATTAAAAAGGAAAATGATTCTTGGTTTAAGATATGTCCCATTTCAAACTCACCAATTTGATTTTGAATAAATCGAATGAATGAAGCTGAGGATGGATCATCACACATACTTGGGGAAGAAGATGGAATCACTCGGTAGGAAAAAATGTGGCTCGATTTTGGAAATGAGGAGATGTTGCCCGCTTGTATTTGGGGAAACTATATACCAATATTTTTTTAAATATGTTGTGATCGTATTTATAAAAAAGTAATATTGCAACAATTTTTTTAATTATTGGGACAGGACCCCCAAATCCAATGTTTTTTGAAAACCATTGGTATAGGGGCATGGGTCTAGCTACCCATTCCAGTATTGGATTAACTAGTGATTAATGAATGATTAAGGTATACTTAATATAAGATTAAATAATGATTAAAAAATGATTAGCTAATGAATAACTAATGAATAACATATAATTAAATAATGATTAAAGAATTATTAACTATTAATCTACTACTAAATATCTTTCAAGTAAGTATTTGATATCTATTAATTAAGTAATGATTAACTAGTGACTAATGAATGATTAAGGAATAATTAATATAGGATTAACCAATTCTAAACTAATGATTAGATAATGATTAACTAATTAATAACATATTATTAACTAATGAGTAAATAATTATTAACTAACAATTACTTAATTATTAACGATTAATTAACTAATAATTAGTTATAAAGTAACTATTCAATATATATTAATTAAGTAATGATTAACCAATAATTAATGAATTATTAAAGCATAATTAATATAGGATTAACTAATTCTTAAAAAATGATTAGATAATGACTAAATAATGAATAGCATGTGATTAACTAATTATTAGAGAATAATAACTATTAATTAAAAAATAATTAGCTATAAAGTACGTACATGATATCTATTAATTAACGTTAAACTAACTACTTAGGAACTAATAATTAATGAATGATTAACTACTGAATAAATAGTGAATAACTAAGTATTAAATTATTATTAAATAATGAATAACTATTGATTAACTTTGGGTTAACATATAATTAACATAGGATCAAGGATGGATAACTAGATGAAAAATAGGCTTAATTACACACATGATTTATTACTCCTTTGATTTAGATGATTCCTACCTTATGGCATGCCTGGTTTGATACTCTTGATGGATATGTTTAAGATGATTCATAGAATCTTTATAAACCATTGAACATACCTTTATAAAGACTAAAAAATTTACTACGAAACATTAGAGTTATCTTTTAAGAAATAAGAAGACATTCTAAAATTTCAGTATAATAGAGATTATGTGGTTATTTAATAAATGAAATCCATATTTGGATACTATAAGTGGATTTGGATCTGGAATAGATGTACCTAGGGGTAAAATTTGAAAACACCGCATTAAGATAGACTCGATTGGGAATTGGTGTACAATAACAATCCTTGCTACACACATGGTTTTATATTCCAAGGGGGAATTATTTAGAAGATTCATATTTTCTTTATAAACCACTGAACATACTTTTAGGAAGATTAAAAATTTTACTATGAGAAGTTAGTGTCATATTTTAGGATATTAGAAGACATTATAAAATTTCAGTATAATAAATATTATATGGTTATCAATGTATTGAAATCCATGTCTGGATAATATATGTGGATATGGATCTAGCATAGATGTACCTAGGGGTAATACCCTAAAAACTACATTGATCTAGACTCGATTGGGAACTGGTGCATGGAAACAGGTCTTGCTACATACCTAGTTTGACACTTATGGGCAATATGCTTTAGATGGTTCATATTTTATTTATAAAATAATGAAAATACCTTTAGGAATATTAAAAATTATACTACGAAAAATTAGTGTCATCTTTTAGGATATATTTTGACATTCTAAAATTTCAGTATAATAAATATTGTATGGTCAAATCTATATGATTATTCCACATTGTTAATATTATTATTTACATGATCAGAATCTTGATCAAAAAATATTTTTCACATGTAGAATCGTGTTTTCATGTGTATACTACTATGAGAGATTATTAAAACTGAGCATAAAGATTCTTATAGTATAAAACCAATAATAATGGTTAGGAAATCTAATTTCATAGCCCTAAGAGAACTTCAGGAAAAAATTAATGGTTTTTTAAATTTAGGACTTGATCCAGAGATATAATCTATTAGCTATAGATATTTTAAACTCCTGGATACACTATAGAATATAGCTTTTCCATTGGTTTCTTATGATAAATAACTCCAAGAAATAACTTCATTTTCCCAATGGTCCGATGGTTCCATGATGGAGTTATATGTTGAGGTTTCTAGTGTACAACAACAACATCTAATTTTATGAATACTAGACATGAAACAATGGTTGAATATGGTCCATCCTAATAAAATGAGGTTAATCCCTATGATGTGGAAGAATAAAACCTAGCTAATCTCCCAGATATACATCTAAATCCATTTTATGATGAATTTTTTTTCTAATGATGGAATAGATGGATACAAAAATGCTAATGATGTATAAGCTATAGATGTTGGGGAGTATGGTTCTAGAAATACACTAGTTTTACAACAGCCTCAACCCACAATAAATCATCAACCACTCTTCCCATATTAGTAGGATGTGATGGCTTGTTTTCATAAATTTAACTGGAATGTTATCACACCTGTAAATGATTTTCATAGAGTTTTAGTAGACAAGTTAAGTGAGCTAGAAAAAAAAAATATGTTGGAAGGTATTTTCCAAGTAAAGATGAAATGAAAAACATACTAAAAAAGATTTCTTATTGAGAGAAACTATAGATATTTACTTTCAGAATCCATACATAAAAAATACATCATACAGTGTGATATATATGGTGATGATTTTAGATTCATCTTGAAGGATATTTCTGACATTGCATTTGAACTTTGTATAATTTCTATGATTGAGTCATCTCATACATGTGTTCAGCCAAACCTAACATAAGATCATACTTTATTGGATTCTAAACTTATGTTATCTATTATTATTGATATGATTATGACTTTACAATATGTTCTTGTAGCTCTTGTGATAGAGTTTATAAAACAAAATTTTGGTTATAAAATTTCATATAATAAGGCATGGATGGTGAAAAATAAGGAAATTGTCAAGGTCTATGGTGATTGTAATGAATCAAATCTAGTGTTTCTGAAATTTTTATTCATACTAAGGAATAATGAACAAGTTTTATTCCATATTCATATGAATGAAAACGTGTCTCAAGATAACCGACTTGATCTATCTCATGTCAAATTTCATCGATTTTTGTGGGTATTCCTTCCCTATATTTTTGTATTTTTTTCTGGAAAAAGTTCCTACAAATTTATGGAATTTTTCTATATGAAAAATACATGCACATATTGATGATTATGTAAATCCAAGATGGTAACCATTCACCCCTACCGCATTCATTTTCCATTGTGGATAAGGAAAATTAGGAATCATGGAGTCGGTTTTTGGCATGTATCAACAACCATTTCACCCACATTTGGGGTGTCTATTTGATATCTGATTGTAATAATGCAAACAAAGAGGCAATCAGTGTGGATCTTGATATATGGAGACCCCAAAATTCATATCATTGGTATTTAATTAAACAAATTTCAAGAAATTTTTGAAAACAATTCCATGATGAACCTATGAAGAAGAAAATCAAGGCTTGGTACGTAATCTATTTATTATTTTTTACTATTTCAACGTAAAGATGAAATTTATTTATGTGAAATATGATCACTTATGTGAAGAATATGATCCAAATTAATGAATTTTTTAACCACTTTTTAAAGAAATTTGTAGGGATAATCTGGGAGTGTATGATTATATGATGCAGATTCTAAAATAAAAATGGGTATTGGCATATAATGGGGGGAAAAGGTATAGTCACATGACCATAAAAATTGTGGAGTGTATAAATGGAATATTCAAGGGACTTAAAATGTTACCTATAACTATCATAGTTTAGTAGACATTTTATCTTTGTGTCAAGTACATCATTGATAGAGAAAAACAGACAATGAAATGGGATTTACTTGGGGCTAAGGTAGGGAAGAGACTTTCAAAAAGAAATTAAAAAGAACATTGAAGAAGCTTTTGCTTATTGAGTATTCCTTTACCACTGAGAAGACTCTAAATTTTAAGTTAAAGTGTGTATGAACCCCATCACAAATAGCAATGGTCAGGTCTTGGGGTAATTACTTAAAGTAAGAAAATGACAATGTGGAAACTTCCAGGTATTATGGTTTCCATGTGCACATGACATCATAGCATGTTACTCTATGAAAATATCATGGGAAACATATGTTTATCCAGTGTATATGATTAACACTATTTATAACTACTATGTTTCATCATGGAAACTTATTGGGGAGTTTCATCATTTCCCAATTCCTGAAGACTAGCCAATATTGAAACCTAACATCAACAAGTTGTGATAGTGAGGGACACCACAGTTGACCAGGATGCGGAATAAGATGGATTGGCCTTATGAATAAGGGAAAAGTTTGATTTGTATCATGTTTAATCAATAAGAACATAACATTAAATGATTCCCTAATATTATTGGATTGAGTTCACACTCTCATCTACAATGATGTATTGCCTCCAATGTGAATTTTCCATGTTATAAATTACATGGTGTTAATATAAAATCCTTTATTTTTTTATAATTTTGTGACATCTCCAAATACTTTTAATATCATATAATTAACATTTTATAAATTATACAACCATTTACATAAGTCATTGACAATATAAACATTCCTAAATGATACATCATTTCAATAAATGAAACTTTGATCTACATAATGACCTTCCATTTAAAAATATTTTTCACATGATAAAACCATTTTGGAAATTATTATTTGTTTTTCATATTAATCATTTCACATTTATATTATAAGGAATATGATAAGTACATGTGAGGTGATATGAAATCATAATTAAACTGTCCATGGATACACAATAAATCCAGAATGTGAGAAAATAATCATGAAATATACCATCATGTGAGAAATCATACATAAATTAAAAATCATACCATTTAGGGTCTTACTTATTGGTATATTTTCTAGACGTCAAAGAAAGGCTAAATATATATGCTGGGTCTGACCAATATAACCTATATGTTTACAGATATATTTTTAAAGTAAAAACCATTTAAAAAAATGACTCTATTCTAAAAATAACAAAGTAAACACTAGTCACCTTAAAAAACTAAGACTAGGAAAATAAAAAATGAAAAATTCCATAAAGTGCCCAAGCAGGGTGTGATGCATGAAGCCCATTAGGATACCAATATGAATCTATTTAAGGATTTTATCCATGAAATCAAATAAACTATCTTGAAAACAATTTCAAAACTAAACCACTTGAAAAAGAAACTACAAGTAAACCTTTAAATACCGTTGGTTTTATTTAATAGAAAAACATGGTTTTCAAAAACAATTCCCAAATATGGATCAAGTAAAAAATGAGGCTAGATAGCATAAGTTATTTCATAAATCAAATATTCCCAATTTAACAAAACACCATTTCCAAGGTAAAACCATATCAAAACCCACTTTAGAAATATTATTTGAGAAGCATGAATACACTCCCTTTTCTTTTGGTGAGAAAAACATTCTAAAACAATGGGAGTAGACATGTTATATCTTACATTCTACTAGTATTTAAATTATACTAACCATAACGTTATATTTAAATTTTACACATAAGATTTATTTCATTTTTATACATAGAGATGGAGGATACTATGCTACTCACTAGGTAGTATAGAAATGTTTCACGTGATTTTCTAGTTGGTTGTGAGGTTCAACAGATCAGGGTACATAGATCACACCATTATCATCACATTCTACCTTCAACTGCCATTATACCATACCTATGTTGTGCTGGATTCGATGATATTATTGTAGTCGATTTTATATTTGTTTATCATTACCTCCATGATAATCTCACCGATAAATGGATAATTGAGACACACACATTCCACTTTCCCAATGGAGAGACGGATTTCAGCTTTGAGGATGTGTCACTTTTATTTGGTCTTCCTATCTTGGGGGTTGTGGTTATAAGATCCACCCATGGAAATTGGCCTAAGCTTGTAATTTGTAAGCATCGACATTGTGGGCGATGATGATGCTATAAATGGTCGATTGATATCTATGAGCTAGATTTAGATGCACTTTTCACAACTACCTACTGACTCTGATGAGTAGACTATCATGTTTTATTCATATTCATATATCTTATGGCTCATTGGAGGTATACTATTCATTGATCACTCTTTTATTCATGTGAACATGATTTATATAGGGTTACTAGAGGATTTTGATTTGACTGTGAGATACAGCCGATGATCAACGCATCTGGAATACACTTGCAAAGAATTATGCATGACATACTGATCAAATCATACTAATAATAGAGGATGTGTAATCCTTATTCAGATGTGGGAATGCTAGAACATCTCTCCCCTCTCCCCTATTATTGCTATTCAGGAGCTTTATATAGATGTGTTTCATGATGCTCTGTGTGGATGTCGGTATGATCACTCATCTTTATTATATTTTTATGCTACTATGAGTAATTAAATTTAATTTATTATTATATATCACTTTCTATGTTGTACATTACAGGTGGAGTCAAACACACCACCTTTTCAGGACATCGAGGCACCACTTGGGTTCTTATTGTCTCATGTTGGATAGTCTAGTACCCACCGATGTAATTATATACATTATTTACTTGACTAATCAATTTAATAATATTATATTTTTGGTTTTTAGTAACATATGTTTCTTAAAAAATGTCACATGTGATTTCAGATTACATGATTATCATATTTGGATCTATTAGAGCAATTAACCACATACTACACTGATAGGATTCATGATTCCATGGATATAGTTCCTCTCATTAAATTTTATATTTTTGTGTTTCACTAGCCTGATAGATTCATGTGCCAGTTTGGATTTGTTTATAGTATTATCTTTCCACCTAGACAGCCAGTAGCACTTCATTCTATGAAGCTGATAAGGAGGTAGGATGTTGACTGGCATCAATGACATGTAGAGCATCTAGACCTCTAGGATAGGAGATCATGATTTCATATTGAGGGAATGTATAACATTAAATTCCATCTAGAATAGAAACTCAAGTATGATCCATGGTATAGAATGAATTCTATATTGTGTCTTACTCTATAGGGTAGAGGGATCTAGGATCTAGTAAGTTAATAAATTTACATTAGTTTGTTTATTGTACTTTTTTCAATTAATTTTAAATGTATTTATAGTATAATCTAATAAAACATATTATCCACAAGTTTGATCCAGAAGAGGGGGTGGTTTTTAGCTAGGAAGCATACCACGCAACAGCGTAGGGAAGGATGCTAGTGTATTTTACTCTACATGATAGTATCATTGATCATCCACCTCAGGGAGACACTTTTCCTGCCCAGGGAGAGGAGGTTCCTACCCGGTATCCTCCTCTAGTGGATATTGATATCGAGGATTCATAATGGCGACGACATAGAACACATCAAGATACATGTGATGCCTCACCTATACTAGAGGCAAAGGTCACACCTATTATAGTTCAAACTCACCCGATTGCGGATGTGCAGCTGGAGTCATGGGATCTATTTATATTTTCAGGATCTCCATACATTTTACCATATATATATGATTCAAGCTCGTATAAGTGGTCATTTCCCATGACTCGACCTTTTTTCATTGATCCTTCATAGGCCTTATGGTTCCCCTAGCAGATGATGACAAGTCCTTCTACTAACTCAGTGGGGGAAGGATCAGGAGAAGACGATGACATACAACTGCCACCAACTCTTAATGAGTCATATAAAGAGAATCAGACATATGAGGTTCCATAACAAGATGATAAGACCAATCCAACTCCTTATACTCCACCCCATCACAAAGGTCGGTGATCTTGATATGGGCGTCCCATTCGCACCCCATATTATGGGAATAGACCTCATTATAGATAGTGATTGTCGTCATTTATTTATATATGTTCTATTGAATTAAAGGATTTATAGAATCAATGTATTATATCCTCTATATGATTTCATTACTATTAAAATGATGAAATTATATTTACTATCAACCATTTTTACATGTTTAGACACTATTTCAATTTTCATTTATATTTTACTTATAGTTTATATTTTATAATATTTCAAAGTTGACTACTTGAAACATAGGAAAACATATTAACTTTATAGTAGGTAACCTTAAATATTATAAAATATAAATTATAAAAACAATCTAAATAAAAAATAAAACATTGACTAAACATCTAAAAAAATTGAAAATAAATAGAATTTCATAAATATAACAAAACAATATAATTTACCTAACACAAACATTATTGATTAAAAACATAATTTTTAAAAATTTAAAAAAGGCACAAAAAATATAGTAGAATTAAAATTGAAATGAAATTTATAACATTCACTAAATATATAATAAATAATTGAAAATTAAAGGAAGGTAAAAAAATATTAATATAAATGTAATGGTTTAAAACAACGATATATTTTCCCACTAAAATTACTTTACATTATTTATTTTTATGAAATGATTGTTATTTTAAATTATTTTTTATATGTTCAGTAAGTGTTTCAAATTTCATTTCGATTGTATTTCTACTTTATTATTTATAGACTTTCCAAGCCACCAAATTGAAACATTATTATGTTTCATGTAGGTGACTTTAAAATCATATAAATTCTGAAATATAAAAATAATCTAAATGATATTTGAAAAAATGACTCAACATAAAAAATATAATTTAAAATAAAAAAATTCATAAATATAATAATAAAAATATAATTTACATGTCACAAAATTTATTATATAAAAACATTAAATTTTCACATTCTAATATTAATGGAGATAACATTAATTAATTATTATATTATTAATTATATTATTATGAAGTATTATTAATTATTTTATCATAATTAAATTTTAGTAATTAAATTATTAATGTATATTAAATAAATAATTAAATATTTAAAATAATTAAACTAATAAATCTTAATAATGATGTAAATAATATAATTATTAATATAACTAATAAAGTACTTAACAATCTATTTTTAAAATAAATCTTAATATATTAGTAACAAAAAATTTAATTACTAAAAATAATTGTATTATTAAAAAATTATTTTTTATATATGTATCTAAACAAATGAAAATAGACACAATATATATTTATATATATTAAAATATACAAACATATATATTTTAAATTTTTTAATTATTTTTTAAATATACATACATTTATATTTAAAATATATATTTTTGTTGAAAGTTAGCATCACCGATACTATATTTCCGCATTATTTTTGAAAAAAATAATAATTACCTAGGCTTTTTAAAATAAATATTTTCTTCAAAAAAATGTATAAAAAAACTCGACTATGGTTAACCTTATGTGTCATCAAAATATAACCCCCCTACCACAACTAAACCTACCACATGAAGGTTGGATCTACCATGTGAGTTGCCACAGGAATAGAGTTACCTACCATGAAGTAAACGAATGGGGAAGTAATGACCACATGCATGGAGCTTCTGCAAACATGAACCTACCATGTGCTTGGAGCTACCATGAACATTGAGTGACTGTGTAAACAACGAACCTACCATGAATGGATGACAATTTAAATATGAAAAAGCATATATCTATATAGTAAACCTACTACTAATTCATGATAAGTCAAGATACTATGAGCATAGAGTGACCACCTGCATAGAGCTACTGAAAACATGAACCAATTATGGGATATCCTACCATGATTACATGGTCAGTCTCTATATTATGGGTGAGATATTTCATTCACATTCACCCAAAACAAGAATAGAGAAGCCATGAGTATGGAGTGATCACATAAACAATGCCTACTACAATGATAAGGTAAGTTGATGTACCGTGGCTGAACTGACTACATGGACACATTTAGAAATATAGATCCCATGAGATTTTTATAGGTTTTTTAAATATTTAATAAAATATTTATAGGTTAAAAATATTTTTAAAACTAATGCACAAAGGTGGAATCATCCTTGCCGCCATTGGGGTTTAGTCCAAAGATAGGAAGACATATGCCACCTTCTAACAAATTAAAAATTCAATTAAATTTTTGAAAAAATATATGTTTTTATATTTAATATATATATATATATATATTGTTTTATTTTATTTTGTTTTGATGAATATATATACAAATAGTTTTTTAATAATACCATTATTATTAGTAATTAAATATTTTATATTACTAATATGATTAATATTTATTTTAAAAATATATTGTTATGTACTTTAATAGTTACATTAATAATTATATTATTTACATCATAATTAATATTTATTATTTTAATTATTCTAAATATTTAATGTTATAATTAATATATATTAATAATTTAATTACTAAAATTTAATTATAATAACATAATTAATAATACTTCATATTAATGTAATTAATAATATAACACTTTATAAGAATTATGTTAATTAATATTTTTAAATGAAAATGTTATGTTTTTAAGAAATAAATTTTGTGACATGTAAATTATCTTTTGTTTATTATATTTATGTTTTTTTTATTTTCAATTATGTTTTAAATTTTCATTCAGTTTTTAAAATTTTATTTAGATTGTATTTAAATTTTATAATTTATATGCTTTCAAAGTTATCTACATGAATCATAATAATGTTTCGAATAAGTGACTCTAAAAGGCTAAAAATAATAAAGTAAAAAAAATACAATCTAAATTAAATTTAACACTCATAATAAACATATAAAACATAATTGAAAATAAAAATGATTTCATTAAAATAATAAATGAAAAGTAAATTTAGTGTCACAATATATTGTTGTTTGAAAAAATTACATTTATATTTATAATTTGTTTTATAATTCTTTTATTTTAAATTATTTTTTATATATTTAGTCAATGCTCTAAATTTCATTTATATTGAATTTATTCTATTTTTTTTGATTTTTTAATGTGTAAATATTATGTTTTTAATTAGTAATATATGTGTCATGTAAATTAATTTCGGTTGAATATGTTGATGAAATAATTTTTATTTTCAAAAATTTTTTAGATGTTTAGAATATGTTTTTATTTTTAATTATATTTTTTATAGTTTATATTTTATATGTTTTTAAAGGTACCTACTTGAAATTTTAGAATTTTTCCCATGATTCAATTAGTCCACATTGAAAACTTGTAAAATTTAAACTTTAAGTAACATATAAATGAAAATTAAAACACAAGGATAACATGGAAAAAATGGTTGATAGTAAAATGAACTTTATCAATTTAATAAAAAAAGAATAATATAGTTGATAGAATAATTTTTTTGTTTCAAATCCATTAAGTCAATAGAAAATATATAAATGAATAAGTATAATCATTGTCTATGATAAGATCTCATCCCATGTTATAGTGTGTGAATGGGACACCTGTATCGAGATTGTTGACCTCTTTGTTGGGTGAAATATGATGATATTCAGAGGGATTTTCCTTAGGTGCTAGAACCTTGAATGTTGGATCCTTTGGTTGTGACTTGTCTAGAGGAGGTGTCAGCTTGATGTTATCATGTGCACCTAATCCTTCTCCCCCTGTTTAAGTGGAAGGAAATGCCATCATCGCCTGGGGGAACCATATGACTTGTGAAGGCTCGGTCACAATAGGTGTATTCATAGGAAATAAACTCTAATAGAAGCTCGGATTAGTTGTACCCATAGAAAACTATGGATATACTGAAAACCCAAATGGATCTCATGCCTCTTGATGCACATCCACAATCGACTAAGGCTAGACTTATACAAGTGTGACCTATTCCTATGGAATATGTTAGGCCTCACATGTAGCATGACATGGACAACATCGTCATCGTCATGACTCCTCAACATTATCAGCTACTGGAGGAGGTTACTAAGTAGGAACGTAATGGAAATTTATTAACTTACCATATCCTAATGTACTCTACTGTGTAGAGTTAGATATAGTATTGAATTCAGTTTATACCAAGGATCTTACTTGAGATTCTTTGCTAGAGGGAATCAAATCATACATATACCCTCGATATGAAATGGAACTCATTTGTCCTAGAGTTCTAGATAATCTACATGTCTTCGATGATAGTTAACATCCTACTTCCCTATCATCTTCACAGAATGAAGCACTATTGGCTATCTTGGTGGAAAGGGAATACATTGAACAAATTGAAACTAGCGTATGACTCTATCAGGATTTTCCACTTAACAATATGAAATTAAATGATAGGGACTATATTTGTAGCATCATGAAGCCCAGTAGTGATGTATACAAGCATCTAGTCAAATAGGGCCCAGTATGACTTCTATGCAATCTTAAATGAAATGTGACATTTTAAAAAAAAATTATTACTAAAAAACCATAAAATATATTATTACGAAATTAATTAACCAAGTAAATACTATATATACTTACATTTATGGGTACTAGACTATCCAACATGATACGATATGCACCCAAGTTGTGCCTCAATGTCCTAAAAAAGTAGTGTTCTTGACTCCACCTATAATATACAACATAGAAAGTGAAAATAATAAGAAATTAAATTCAATAAGGTAGTTATTTTTTAATCATTGAATAATTATTCCTTAATCAATGATTAATAATTAGTTAATTATTTAATCATTCATTAATATTTCTTTAATCATTGGTTAATCATTATAAAATCACTAGTTAATCATTCATTATTAATTAGTTAATTATATGTTATAAAGGCCTAAATCATTCATTAAAAATTTGTTAATCATTCCTTAAATAATAGTTATTAAGTATTTACAATTAAGTTAATTATTAGTTAATTACTATGTAATAAATAATTAAGTAGTTATCTCATAGTTAATTAATAATTAATCATTACTTAATTATTGGTTAATCATTACATTATTATTAATTAATCCCATGTTAATCATTTCGTAATCATCGATTAATCATTATTTAATCACTAGTTAATCATTATTTCACCATTTTTAGTCATTTACTAATCTTTAGTTAATTATTACGTAATCATTAGTTAAATATTAGTTAATTCTAATATAATTATTCCTTAATCATTAATTAATAACTTGTTAATTATTACTTAATTAATATATGATAAGTAGTTATTTTATAGTTAATTATTTTTTTAATTAATAGTTAATAATTAAGTAATTATTAGATAATCATTATTTATTCATTAGTTAATTATTAGTTAATAATTGGTTAAGTAGTTACTTTATAATAAATTATTATTTAATTAATATTTGATCATTAAGTAATTATTAGTCAATCATTAGTTATTCATTATTTATAAATTAACTAATCATTAGTTAAATAGTATTTAATCATAAATGAATTATGTCTTACTTATTTTTTAATCTTTTGTTAATCATTACATACTTAATAGTTATGTACATTGTAGTTGTTATTTTTTATTACTATTCATCATTATTTAATTATTAGTTAATCCTTATTTAATAATTAATTAATAACTATATTATCCTAAGTGAGTGCTAAGTTAATCCTAGGTTATTCATTATCTAATAATTCTTTAATCCTAATATATTCATTATTTAATCAATACTTAATCATTACTTTAGTATTAGTTAATCATTAGTTATTTAATAATTAATTATTAGTGGACCATTTTCACTAATATTTATTCATTATCTAGTGAATATTACTTCCTAATTATGTCACTAATATTTAAAAACTACTATGTTATACTAAATAATAATCTTATAATAATAATAATAAATCTATTACTAATACTAATTGTAAATTATTTACTCAAAATTCATAAATATATAAAATTATTTTATTTTCTAATATTAACTATTATTTATAAAATATACATAACTAACTAAACAAATAAGTAAATAACATATTTAAAACTAAATAAAAAACAACTAAATAAATAAATAACTTTAATATATAATAGAAAAATACCTCTAAATGATGCTACATATAATTCAACACTCCTTTTAGGCCACCAAAATCACTATGCACAAAGAATTAAACACCGGGAAAACTATAGAGAGAGAGGAAGTGGAATTAGAGAGTGGGATGGGGGGAGAAATGAGTGAGGATAAGGGGAAGGGGAGGGTTTGTTTTTATAGGCATTTTGGGAAAAGGTTTCCTCAAAGATGCTTCCTTTCACCTTAATTTAAGATAAAGGAAGCATTGGCGATGCCTCTTTTCTGCATTAGTTTTTTTAAAATTAATCTTGTATAATATTAACAATTATTTAAAAAACGTATAAAAAATTTATCCAATGATATTATGAGGCATTAAAAATGTATAATATATAGGGGATTTTTTTTTAAATATTTAAAGGAACGAATTATAATAATGAAAATATAGAAGTTCTATGTACAATCATTATTTTAGGCCACATGAGCTATGTTTTATGGTATTAAACAAGCCGTGAACTATTTTTTTAAAGTGAAATATTTGTGGAAGGTTAAATCCCAAAGATCATGGAGATTTAAAGATCACTAACTTGGTATGAATTTAAATAGATTTTTTATCAGAAGGTTTAAATGAATAATTTCAAAATGAGTATACATGTTGATTCTTTAGTATAAATGATTGACTATAGAAGAAGGAAACATATTTTAAAAGTCTGATGATCATGGACATTTCCCTTAAGGATCCTACAATATTGATTTCTCATAGGTTTTCATATTTTCAAGTAAGAAATATTCAATACAAGAATATTTATTCTTGAATCATTTAAAAGAGAGGATTCAACCATGAAAAACAATGAGTTTCATATATTTGAAGATATGGAAAGTTGAATATAATTTTTCTAAATGAATAGAAAAGAATAAGGATATAGAAGAATAATTTTAGGGGAGAATAACTACACATATTGATATATAGGTTTAAAATAGAATAAATGGAAGGGAGATGAAACATATAGTTTTATATTAAACATTAAATGATGAAGGAAAAGATAAATTATTCCACTGCTATATTCAGTCTAAAGAAGAAGGAAGCAATAACAAAAATTCTACTTTGAAGTTATACTCATATTGAGAAGAAAATTATTACTACCGAGATCATTATTTAAATATATATAGTTATCCTCACCCTATAGGATTCTCTCATCTTGCATTTGAAGATGAAGGAACAATACTTGACTCCCTGTAAAGCATTGCTCTCATGTAGACTTGAAGAAATAGAGTGTTACAAACAAGGAGCATAAAATAGAATAAAACTGAAGATAAAGATACAAGTAGAGTCCCACATTGGATGGAAATGTACCCTCATGTCCTTAAACTGCTAAAGATTCCTTTAAGTCTACAGATTGGACATCCCTCACTCAATTACTATTTAATTATAGAAAATTAATTGAACCTTGGATTTACAATGATCCATTCTTAAATCCCATGAAATAACCCTACTTAGAGTATTACAACCCCCTATAACACCAATTAATAGTTGGTGTGTTCTCCTTTGACTATCCCTTTATGGTTAACCAAGTAAAACCCTAGTGCCCCATATATTATTTACATTTTATAAATGTGTGACTCATGTGGTGTGATGTATTTGATAGAGATAATAGGTTGAATGAATGCACCTCACAACTTAAGATAATATCCCAAAAGTAAAATAAAAATATTTGGTGTCACTTTGATTAATCCCTCCCATAACAGGGTGACTTTGGTTCCAACAAGTGGTATAAAAAGAAAAAGGTCATGACTTTGGTTTCATAAACATTTTTTATCTTTTTTTTCTTGCATCAATTATGTATTCTATGTGAAATCCAACATTGATCAATGGTGATACATTTTATGGATGGAAGAAGTAGATGTATTTATTTCTATAGTATTATGAAAAGGAATTTGTGGAATAAATTCAAGGAGATGAAGATCAGAAAGAACCTAATGAAGGTAAGGGGATGAAAAGACATAGAAGATATGGGTAAGATTACTTCCTAATGATGTTCATAATAAACTCATCCATTTTCAACTTCTTTTGAAATATATATTACTTTGAAAATAATATATGGGGAAAATGTGGAAATAAAGAAGAAAGAAGCATCAAACTCTAAACCTGATGAATATTACCTGATACCTAAAGGGAAAAGGAATAAAAATAAGAAGAAGGATCATATAAATATTTATTTTATAGTTGAGGATAGAAATTATTATTTTATCAATACATTTGTTTCTAACTATATTCTGGAAGATCCATTAAAAACATGAATTTGAGGCTCTCTCATATAAGATAAAGAGGATAAAGAATCCATAGAAGAAGTGGTAGTGATATTAAGTAATTAATTTTAAGTTTGTTCATACATAAATCAAGAAAAGATCATATTATTATATAAATAAGTGTATAAACATGATATAATTCACTAATTATATCTTTCTATCATTGGAGATTTGGTTATGGATATTAAAAGGATGAAAAAATTTCAAGTGGACTTAAATTTTGATATCAAGAATATGGGTACAAAAATTAAGGTAGAAATTGTTATACTTAAATAACTTTCCTAAGATATAGGAAAACCAATGAACACAAAAAAATATTTGAAAGAGATAATTTTACTTCTCAAGACACATCATGAAGAGAGAAGAAAATTGTGAATACAAGCTGCTTCAAAGCTAAAGAAGATAATAACACAATTAAAATAAAAAAAATTCATAATAAAAGTGGTAGAGGGAAGCTTGATAAATTATAATAATGATATAACGATATCTCTAATGTTAACCTCAATAATTAGAGAATACAAAAAAATATTAAATCTAATGGAAGAGAATAATATTTAAACTCAAAACATTGAATAAGAAGAAGGTTGTCAAAAAAGAAGGTAGTAATGTAACGACCTAACCCCCTGGGCCTACTTGGTTGGCAAAAGGCTATGAAATCACAACCCCAAGCCTTCCTCCATAGGCTAGGGGATGGAGATAAGAACCAAGAAGGCATAACTAAAATGGGGGTCCATTTCCTAATGTATATATGCACATGCACACAACCATATCCATGTAGAAGTGTAGAAGAATAATAATAAAATCTAGTAACATCTAGAGTAAAAATCATGCATGTAATTACCTATAAGGATTAAAAATGAGAAAGGAAGTGTAAAATTAAATGCAAATGGGAAAATATGTTCCAACTAGAATGTATGTCCCAACCTGAAAATAACTAGAATAAATTAAAGTTGAGAGATCCTGACTCCTAATCTCCTAGACTGACCACCATCTGTGATCAATGCACCCGGGTATCACTATGATCCACTGTAATCACATGTTATCTATTCACCATATGTATAATACATGACACATATGGGAAAATCCCATGCAGGGGTGAGTATATACATACCTAGTAGGATTCCCCGAAATATAAAGGTAGTGATAGAGAGACACAAAAATAGTCAGCTCAACCCAAATAAAGAGGGAAATGAAACCCAATAGATACACTTATATATATATATATATGATTTTAAATATACCCAAATGATAGATAATGGGGATATTTAATGGAACTGTCATAGGCACTTTCAAATAATGTGTGGTTTTTGGGTACTTAGGTGCAACATAGTGGCTGACCAAGGTTGTCTCTCAATCTGGAAGTAATTAATAAGACTTCTTAAAGGTATTATGAAAATAATGATAAAATAATTAAAAATTGTATAATTATGGGGTGGGGGGTTTATTTTTATAAGAAAATAATAATAATAATTCTAGAATAAGATTGTATTTTTTTTTGAAATGAGATTGAGAAAACGAAATGAGAGGATATTTTTTAGAAAAACTATTTTTAGAAAGTGTAACAAATATAACTCAACCTATTCACTTAATTATTAATAATTATAATATGGATTAATCTCCAATTAATTATGATCCTATAATTTTTACCCCTCGAACCCTATGTGAGTTAACTTAAACACAATGATGAAATGAATTAATCTCTAGGCTAGCTTCGAAACGTGAAATCGTATCACCCTGCTTTGATTGATGTTCTAAGGATAGATTTTGGTTGGTGATAAATTAGGTCAAATAGAAATTCTATATATGATAATTAATTGAGTTTAGGGATTAAATTTTAACTCTACAAATTGATCCTGTGTTGTTTTGTTTTACAAAAAAAATATTGTACTCTCAGTATTTACACATTTCTCAACCTCATGTGTTTTGTGTTAATTATTCAATTTCTTTATTATTTTATTTTAAATTAAAAAATAAATTCATAGAAAATATTATGTAAAATACAGTATCCCATTTACTCAAAATAGATAAATGAATAATATAAAAGGTTGATCAATTACTAAAAAAACTATTCTTCTATGGGAGGTGTAGTCATTGTTGAAATGTTTTGTAATTGCAATGGTCATGGAATGGATATAACCCAAAAAAGTTTATACTATTTATTTATAGCCAAAATTTTATGAGTATAGAAGATGAAAATTTAATAAAATGGAATAAATAGAGGAGAAAATAAGAATTTTATTATGAAAACACAACTATTACAACATGAGAAGGAGAAAAAGGATTCAATTAAGGGATCCTTGCTTCAAGAGATATCCCTATAAGAATTGGGAGTTAAAAACCTCTAAGTTGGTGAGATAAATCATCAAAAACTCCATAATATAATATCTTCACTCTTTATTTATAACTCCCAAATGTGGTGCCCATAGTTCCCTTTTATATCAAAAATGGGAAGTGGTTTTGGGTACCCATGTTTCAAGATACCACTTGTGTATAAGTTTTGGATTATTAAATGGTATTATCTCGACTTTGAAAAAATATATAAGTTTTTGGTAGGAATATTGAATATCAACATGTCAAATTTTATGGAAATTGGACATCTTTAATTGTAGATATAATCAAAATACCGAACCAAACTTTTGACTTCATGCATATTTGGTTCTTTAGACTGATTAGTTTAATTTGGGATACCATATGGAAGAATTGGGATTGGTTTTATTGTGATGAGTTATATAAAACTAGGGGTTGGATCAGCTCAAAAAAATTCATCCCATTTAGATTCACGGGATTCAAGGATCATGTAAAACGGTGGACCTATAACCTTGGGCTTCTATGAAGTTTGGCTCGTTTTTCTTCTACATCATCCTCAGACTTTCAAATCACCTCCTCCTATAATGAAATCACCAAAACAAGTATAATTTTCATTTTAACAGTGATAAATATTGAATAATTTTATCATATGGAAAGTGAAATTTGTTATTTTATTTGTAATTTTCAATATAAAACTAGTTTAAAACATTGATGTAAGGGTAAAATAAATTAGTGAATTATGGTGCGATCACCCCCCATACTTACCCTTTTGCATTCTTGGAAAAAACCTCATATCATATATTAAAAAAAATTATGAAAGTATATTGATGTTTGTATTCCTCAATCAGAAGTGGAAATGTAATCAAAGTAAGAATCTCATCAAGATTCAATTTCAATAAATTTGAAAGTCATTGTCTCATAAATTGTATCAAAATAAAATCCAGTGACATTAATGACACTAATCATAGTAAAAAAAGTTATGGGTATAACATGCCATCAATTCCCTATATGTGTGTGTACCAACCATTTAAATTTCATATCTCCACCCTTTATTCAGTATATTCAGGTCAGGTGAAATAATTCTTCTTACCTGGTTTAATTCACCAAACCAGTTCTACATTCCTTTGCAATCAAATTTCAAGACCCATCCACTTAAGAATTACTGAAATTCAAACCTTCCTGACCTAGATATCCCCACGTGTGCTATATTTCATCACTACACTCTTTATTAAGATAATATATATATATTTTTTGTTTTTTTAACTTTTTTTTTGATTTTTTAGGGCGTACAACTATCGGATATGAGGTACACCCGCATATGTCAATTCGGTACAATAATTAAACTGTTCGGAAGAGAAATTAACGTATGAATCAACCATTTATATAAGATGATTTTTAACCTAATTTGGATATACCTTTTATTGATAAGGAAAATTTTCAGAATTCATGGTTACATGAAAATATTTGTGGAGAAATCAATGAGACAATTTACCAAGAACAAATATCACAAAGAATGGATTCAAAATATAGAAGGTTTTTATAGTGACATAACCGATCATATAATTGATGAATTAAATTTTTATAATAATAAAATATTAATAATTATATGTTTATCATTCTTATAATTCCACCAATTAATTTTAAAAACATTCATTTTCCATATATTCCGTATCTAAATGAGCATGTTACATTGTGTTTTTTTTCTTTTTTCTTTTTTTTAAATTAACACCACACACAAAAACACACAAATGAAAAACCTAAAGAAGATACCCCAAAATTATTTCCCCTCCCCCACACTTAAAATATTACATTGTCCTAAATACAAACCTATGATATGATATGTTCACATGAAATGTAGAATTTCAAATAAGAAAATTAATATAAAAGTGAAAGAGTTAAAAACAACTTGATATTTCTCAAGCGATGATGGGGTCATGAAATATGATGAAATCAACTGCATAGGTAGGAAGTCCCTCAATTTATTTCTTAAAACATTTCCCATTTACTATAAAGTTCCTTCTTGATTCCTATTATGTGATCTATACATCACCATAAGGAAAAAAATTAGATACAACATAAGGACCTAAACATCTTGGAATGAAACTTACTAGGCATTAGCCTCAATCATGAACTGTAGATTAGAACTTTATCTCCAACATGAAACTCATTTTTTTGGATCATTCTCTAATGAGTTTATTTTTATATTTCCTTATAGGGCCTTGAGTTCTCATATAATGACAATTGAAACTCCTCAAGCTCTTGAATATGTAACTTATTTTGAATTCCAAGATGGTCCAGATTCATGTTGCATTTATTTATAGCCTAATATGCCTGATACTTGAACTCCATGGGGAGATGGAATGATTTCCCAAAAAGAATTTGTAATGGGTACATAATGATGGTATATTTTTATGTCGTCCTATAATCCCAAAGTTCATCATCCATGCACTTTCTCTAATCCTTCCTATTAGGCTGTACGATTTTCTCCAAAATTTATTTCAACTCCCAATTTGAATCCTCGACCTTAACTTTTTTTGTGGGTGGTATGGTGTTTACATGTTGTGTGTCAACCCATACTTCCAATGGAGGTAAGAAAAATTATATTTGAAAAATTATATCCCATTATCATTGATTATAGCCTCTGGTACTCTAAAACTACAGAAAATTTGAGCCTTGAAAAAATCGACTACAACATGAGAATCATTAGTCCTGGCGGCCTTTTCCTCCTCCTTTTTTCTAACATAATCATTGACAACCAAAATATACAATAAATCAAATGATCTTGGACAAGGACCCATAAAATCAATGCATTTTACATAAAAAATATCATAGAATAATATGGGTTATTAGGGTATCTCATGTATCCTAAAAATGTTTATGGTGTGTTGGCATTGTGAGAAAGACTTACAAAAAACATGGGAAACCTAGAATAATCTAGGATAATATAATCTGGAGCCTAATACATTCCTAATTGTCCATTGGGGTCCAAAGTGTCCTCCACATGAATGTGTATGGTAGAAATATAGAACAAACTCAAAATCATGATTAAGAATATACCTCCTAATAACTTGATTACTACACATGCACTATAGGTAAGGATCATCCCTCACATAAAACCTATAATCACTATTTAATTTTTTGTACTTGATTTTTATTTCAATTTTCAATAATTTCATAGGGAAAAAGTTATTTAAGTAAATTATCATACCAAGGATGAGTACTTGAGAGTGCATAAAGATGCTCATTGGGAAAAGTTTCTGAAAGTGGTACCTTGTTCCAAGTGTCAACCTCTAGTGTGTGAGTAATACTACTAATGTGGTCCACCAACAAGTTTTTTACCCCTTATTATCCATTATATCAATATCAAATTCTCAAAGAAAGAGAATCCATTGGATAAGGTTGGGATTTTCATTTGGTTTCTTCAAGAGGTACCTAAGAGATGCATGGTTAAAAAAAAAACTACTTTAGATCCCAATAAATATGAACCTAATTTATCTAAAGAAAATATGATGGAAATAAAATCCTTTTTCATGGCTGTGTAGTTTTATTGGGTTGAATCCAATGTCCTCGAAGCATAGGCAATCACATGTGAACGTCCCTGCACCCCTATGACAAGACAACTCTAACTGAAAAGTTTGAAGCATCACACATAAGATCAAATGGAATGTACCACTATGGGGGTTGTATGATCAGTGGAGTTTTCAAAAATTTATTTATCTCAAAAAATAATACCCTTACTAAATCATAAAAAATTAATTCAATATATTTTTGAAGAAATTGAGATAAGGGTAGAGAAATCTTACAGAAATTTTGGATAAAGAATTGATAAAAGATTATGTACCCTAAGAGTGATCTAAAATCACACACACATTAAGGATTTTGAAAGGATGAAATAATAACTACCTTAGATCTATCAATGTCTATTCCATGATTTGACACTACATTCCCTAATAAAATGCTATTCTCTACCATAAAATGACACTTTTCAAAGTTCTAAACCGGATTATTCTCAATAAAATGATTCAACACCTTTCCCAAACAAAAGATACATTCATCAAATGAAGATCCATATACTGTAAAATAATCCATAAATACCTCCATGTAGGTCTCAATGAAATCTGAATAAATACCCACTATTCATGTCTAGAAGGTACCTGGGGCATTAAAAATTCCAAATTCTATCCTTTAGTAGGAAAATGTACCAAATAGACAAGTGAATATTGTCATCTACTGATCCTCCAGAGCTATAGGGACCTGAAATATCCAGAAAATACATCTAAGAAACAATAGTGTGTCTTCCCAGCTAGTCTCTCAAGTATTTTATCAATAAATGGGAGGGGTAAATGGTCTCTGCGATTGGATTCATTTACTTTCTTATCATCAATACACACATGCCAACTATTTTTTGCCTTATTGGAACTAACTCCACTCTCTCATTTCTAAAAATAGTAACACCACTCTTCTAAGGCACAACATAAATATGACCCACCCACTGGGAATCTGAAATGGGATAAATGATACCTGCTTTGATTAACTTTTCAACTTCTATTTTAACAACTTCCAAAAGAGTTGGATTTAGTCTCCTTTTTTTTCTACCAAACTGGTTTAGTACCATCCTCCAAAAGAATCCTATGAATAAAAATGGAGGGGATAATACCATATATTTCATCCAAGGTCCACTTGATTTACCTAATGTTCTCCCTCAAAAGATTCAAAAAAAATTCTTCATGTTCAAAAGGGAGATTATTAGCAATTATAACATGTATTATCTCACCACTCAACAAGTATGAGTATTTGAGATTTGGTGGTAATGGATTGATTTCCAATTAATGGGGGTTATTTATATATGGAGATATTGAAGGAACATAAATTTGTGCACAATGAACATCGATATCAGAATATACATCACCAAAATCATAGAATAATGCATCAAATATATTATCATACTAAATAGACATGTCATAATTAGAATGAACATGATCAAAATCATTATATGAATCCACATCAAAATAAAACCGAATAGAGGTTTCTGCATTATAAATAGGAATGGAAGTTCTTTTATACATAAAATTAGGACCAATTCTCATAATATCTATAAGCATAGTATAATAAAAAACCATGGGGTTTTTACTTGGAGGTTCAAAATGGGATATAAAAAATAATAATTGTCTTTTTAAGGGTACTTCATGGAGTACATAACATTAAATATCACAAATTCATCTCCAAACTCCATGGAAAGTGTACCCTCATGGACATTGATGATCATTTTCTCAGTTTTGAGGAAGGGACTACCTAAGATAATAGGAGATTGGGAATTTACCTGAGCATCCTCTATGTTAAACATGTAGAAATATACTGGAAAAATCATGTCTCTTACCCAAATAAGTACATCCTCAAGGATTCCCACTGGATATGTTATAGAACTATTTGCCAACTACACCACTAAACTCATTGGCATCAACTCACTAACCTGTAAAGAAGAGAATACAGAGTGAGACATAAAATTTATGGAAGCTCCAAAATTACATAAAGCATCAAAAAACTGTAACTTCCCTATGGTTCATGGGATTGTGAATGTCCCAAAATCCTTGCACTTTTTTTTTTGGAATTTCTTGAGTTAGTGTAATAAGTGTTAATACATTAATTCCAAGATTGATCCTCTCTTTTCCCTTTATCCCTCTTTTATTGGTAAAATGTTCTTTATAGAAATTGGCATACCATCAGATTTTATTAATGGACTGAAAAGGGGAATGTTTTTCTCAACGCAGCTGAATGTGTCCAAAACCTGGTTTTTTCATCCCCTCATCAGCTATATTTTTGGTTTGTATAACTCTATTTGGAAATGGGATGTGTTTTGGAGGAACATAATCCATATTTTTCTTACCTTTGTCTTTCTCTATGGGATTCTCATCAGTTGTTCTTGAATGGGGCTTCTCCAGGGTTGAGGTGAATCCTGATGGAATGATAGGTGAATATGTATCAGTCATTTGCTTCTAACTTCTCAAAATATTATGGTATTTAAATTATTCTTGGTATTTGGAGTAGGTTATTAAAGAATATTTCATGAGTTATTACTTACCAATTCATGGATTTCGGTGGTAATATAGCTCATTTATGTCTTCAAATCCCTTAACTTCGATCCTTGACTCTTTAGCTCATTCTATTGATTCTGAACAATTTGTTTCAAAAGATCATCAGTGTTAGAATATAATATTTTTTGAGAAACCCCTTGTTGTTTACTTGTTCATTCTTGGGATTTAAATACCCTTTGGGTTGTTGAAATACTAGTTGGTAAGGCAGAGGTTGTTGGAAATTTTGTTGTAAAGGGGGCCTTTGCTATTATCCAGATTTATACCTCATATCTGACTGATCCTTCAAAACTTGGTTGTATATTGGTGTCTAGAAATCATACTTATTCTAGGGATGTGGTTGTTGTTGTTGCTGATATGGTATACTAGTAAATACGGTTGTGAAATCCTCTATCTCTTGTAGTTGGGAGCAAGAATTAGTTGGGTGGTCAGTTTCAGTGAAAATTCTACAAGGCATCGTAGGAGTGTGTTGGGATGTCTTTTGAGCCAAAACAATCTACCTCACTATTGTGGTAAATTATTACAACTTGGTATCAATTAAATTATTTTAAACAGAATATGGAAATACCTGATGCATGCCTCTAATATTTGGTGTACCTCGATCACCAATTTTTTTTGGAGTTTTGTGCTATTGGAAATAAATGCAAATGCAATTGCTGGTGTTTTTTTTTCAAAAAATTACCTGATAGTTGAGACATCCACCATGATCCTCTCCATAGGTGTTAGGACTTCATATACATACTAGATGAGGATTTTATCAATAATTTGGTGATATGGGAAGCTTTCACACAACTTCTTAAATCTCTCTCAGTACTCATACATTGAATCCAGTTGTTCTTTCTTGATCTCTGAGATCCCCATTCAAATGGAAGTGGTCCTCATTACTGGAAAAAATATTTTCAATTAAAGACGTTTCAAATCATTACAACATGTTACATCTTCATGTTGTAAATAATAATCCAACTCTTCATAGTTCTATCGAGTGAAAATGTGAATGTTCTTAGTTTAATTTAATATTCAGATACATTTCTTAGTGTTAGGGTTGGATAAACAACATTAAATTCTTTTAAATGTTTTTTTATATCCTCACCAAATAATCCATGAAATTTTGGAAGAAGGTGAATTAATCCATATTTTAGTTTAACGTCTGATTTGAGATTTGGGTATGCAATAAAACTTGGAATATAGTTAATAGGTGGTGCATCCAATTCTCAAATAGTATTGTTAAGTTTATTATGAGTTCTTGCAATAATTGGTTATTGTTTTATGTTAGATTCATAAGGGTTTCCAATTTTAGTCTTTATAAAATGGATGAATTATCAATTTTGGTAAATGTCAATACTTCTCTTAGATCAATATTGTTTAATTTGATCCCTAAGGATGTGTTAAATATTGGGGTCTAGATCCAAGAGATCCTCAGGATGGAATTGTGTAAAAAATCATATAAAATAGATAAATTAAGAAGATTATACCATAATATTAGGAGAATAAATTTCAATTGATGGTATAATAAAGAATAAAAGAGAGAGGAAAAAAACAAACAAAAAATTGAGAAAGGGGAAATAAGAAAGAAGAAAGAAGATATGAAAAAAGGAAGAAAAAGTAAAAAATACTGCTAATTAGTTGGAGTAAATACTTTAATTCCTAGAAACAATTTCAATTTTAATGGAACTATCATGGGAACTTTCAAATGATGTGTGGTTTTTGGGTACTTAGGTGTAGTAGAGTAGCTGGCCAAGGTCGTCTCTCAAAGACGCAGTAATTAAAACAAATTCTTAAAGGTATTATGAAAATAATGATAAAATAAATTAAAAACATAGATTTATGGGGATGAATTTTTTTTATGTTTATAAAATAATAATAATAAGTATTTTGGAAGAATATTTTATTTTTTATTTTTTTTATTTTTGAAATAAGATTGAGAAAATGTAACCAGAAGATATTTTTTAGAAAACTATTTTTATTCAATTAATTATTAATCATTATAATTTATATTAACATCCACTTAATTATAATTACCTAATCTTTAACACGAAAACCCTACGGGAGTTAACTAAACCACAATGATGAATTGAATTAAACCCTATGATAGCTTCAGAATGTGCAATCATAGAACCCTGCTTTGATTGATGTTCCAAGGATATATTATGGTTAGTGATATATTAGGGAACAAATCCATCCTTTATGTTAGGTTTAATTTAGTTTAGGGTTTAAATTAAAACTCTACAAATTGATCATATTATGTTTAGTTAAAAAAAATTATCTCACAATTTACACAATTCTCAACCTCGCGTGTTTTCTCTTAATTGTTCAATTACTTTATTAGTTTATTTTAAATTAAAAACACAATTCATAGATCATATTATTTTAATTATAGTATCTCATATATTCAAAATCAATAAATGATGTAGGTAATAGGTATATTTATTACTAAAAAACAACTCTTTCATTGGCAGTGTAGTCATCATAGAATCATTTTGCATTCAAAAATATTGTGGAAAGGGTATAACCTAATAAAATTTATACTATTGATTTTAAGACGAAATAGGATGAATAAATAAGATAAAAATTGAATAAAATTGAATAAATATAAGAAAAAATAATAATTGTTTTATGAAAACACAACTATTAAAACACGTGAAGGAGAATAAGGCATCAATGAAGGGATCATTTCTTTAAGAGCTCTCCCTATAAGAATTGGGAGATAAAAACCTAAAAAGTGATGAGATAAATCCTCTGTAACTCCAAAATGACATCACTTCACTCATTATTTTTAACTCCCAAATAAGGTTCTCATGTTCCCCTTTTATATCAAAAAAATGGGAAGTGGTTTTGATAACTAAGATTTTGATATAACATTTGTTTCTTAGTTTTGGGTTTGTAAATGCATTTATCTAAACTTGAAAAAATTAAAAAATTTATTTTCAGTAATCTTTAATATCACCATGTAAAATTTGGTGGAAATTAGACATTTGGAATGAGATATATAGTCAAAATACCAAACTAAAATTTTGACTTCGTGCAGATTTGATTCTCTAGATAAATCAGTTCAGTTGGGCTACCAGATGGAGGAATTGGTCTTGTGTTTCTTGAGATGAGTTGTATAAAACTAAGTTTCTAATCATATTAAAACCTTTATTAACATTTATATGTACATATTTCTTATAAAATTTAAAATAGTGGACATATGTCCTTGGGACTCCATTCAGTTTGGCCCATTTTCTTTCTACATTATCTTTGACCCTTCAAATCACCTCCTCCTACAATTAAATAACCAAAACAAGTATAATTTCACTTTTTAACAGTGATAAAAATTGAGTAATTTTATAAAATGGGAATTTAATTTTGATATTATATTTTTAATTTTCAATTTTCAATAAAAACCAATTTTAAACATTGATGTAAGGGTGAAATAAAGTAGTGGATTATGGTGTGATCTGATCTCCATCTCATAGCCCAGATGAAATCAATGAGTAAGAATACAAATCCCAAAATTCCGTAACCAATGACCATCATCAAATGAATCCTCACCATAATATTAGTATATGGTCTCATAAATCGCAACTGTGATCCACATACAAGGGAGAACACATCTTCTGTGGAGGACCCATACCACACCGAAGCTAAAAGATGAGGGATTATCACTCCATAGGTAGATAACCCACACAATGTAGTAGAGGGAGCATTGTACCTACCTATATAAATAAATGTGGAACCCACACCCTATGTGATAGGGGAGTACTGGGCCCTATATCTCCCCGATAGACTGAGAATCCAACACCCTGATGTAACGGGAGAGTAACAACCTCAACATCTCTCTAATAGTGTGTGGAACCCAAACCATTATGTGATAGTGGAGTAATGACTCCAAAATATATATGATAGAGTAGAGAACTTGTTCCCTATTGTAACAGGGGAGTATTGACCCTAGCATCCATTTCATGATCCCACCTAATCATTAATATCATCAAGCATCTCCTAAATAAGAGTCATACTTAGAAAATCTCACATCATATCTCAAAATCCAATAATAATTACACCATCACATTCTATGTGGAAAAGAACTCAGGATAGGATAATCATAAGACAAAGTCTATGTCAAAATGAAGAATATATAAGTGGTAAAAGATCCATGTTTGAGTATATGATGTGTATAGGTCCACACAGAATGTGACCCCATATCATCGCATAGCCGTGTTCTTATAAGGACAGGGTTTTAAAGCCCTGTAATAGTACATAACATATCCTCTATGATAGATTATGTTTATGACCACCTGGGGTCCTAATTGTGCATCTCAACCCATGTCTGTGTATTCCTGCCCGTGCCTTTGTACTCCGGTAAATGGAATGTCCATCCACATGGGGCCTTGGGTATGTGTGACTGGAACATGAAATAGTCACATGAGTAGGTTCACATAAAAAGTAGGCCCACCTAAAAGTCATGTGATATTTAAAATTTCCCAAAACCCTATCATTGTAGTAAGGGTCTACACATGGTCTGTTCTTTTGGGTTACATGGCATGTAGTTTGGATTTTCACAGAAACCAAATAAGGTTTCATGAAACTTCTAGATTTGATTTTGTGTTCATGTATATCATCATTTTAAAAATTATTATTTAAGGATCATACTACTACATCATTTCCTAGCATCTAATAGATGTAAAAAAGGAATCTGGAAATTCGTTCCAAGTTTTCATCACCTATGTCACCCATTGCACCTCGTGTTACCACCCATCACCACTCTAGATCTAAGATAACTGAATAAACACCTATAATATACCTTGATCAATCCACAAATTACCAATACAATCATTATGAACACATCCACTATGGATCTAGGGGTCTGATTGTGCATAAAATCACCCAACAATGTTGAACTGTGGCCCCATAGTCTAACAAAGAAGAATGCGAAGAACATATCGGGTTAAAGCATAAGAACAAAGGTGAAAAAATTGTTTTCGAAGAGTTCATGTCCAATAATAAAATATAAAGTACATTCAGGCTGAGAATTGAAATAAAATACTTAAATTGAATAAAATAATTTAATTTATGAATGGATTATGCGATGTACGTAAAATCACCAAAAGGAAATAAAATAGATCAAATCCATATTTTAACAATTTAATCAATAGGGTGGAAACCACAATTAATGAGTCCTACCTTGATTTGGAATCAATTGTTGGTGAATAAAGAATTCACTAGTGATGAATGGATCCCATTACATTCACTACCTACCATTCCAGCTCGATCTGATCAACTGTCATCCTCCAATATCGATCCACTGACAAAGGACATCATAGATCCTCTCAATTCTCCTAGGGTTTACGTGGATAAAACTATAGAATTTTTATAATGAGGTTTATATAGAATATTTTAGGTCATGGGTATTTTAAAATAAAATTTATTTATTTATTTATTTATTTTAATTAGATGAACCGCCAATGATTGCCTCAACTGGACGTTTGGTGCCGACCATCCTTAGGCCACGATAAGGGTAAACCTCATGTTTTGAGATAAACCGTGGTCTAATATTTACAATATGAGACTTCATTTGGGATTTATTTTATTATTCCTAAAAAACTATATGTTCATGATATTAATATATATATATATTTTAAAATATCAATTCTTTACTCACCAGGCTTCAAAATCTTGCACCATCTTAGTGCTCAGTTCTAAAAATTTTCATTTAAAATTTTGAAAGTCTTACAAGGAAAAAACTGGTTCACTACATTATTCCCCATTAAAATACTTTCATCCCTAAAAAGAAATAACTAAACAAAAAGTTGGGGATATTGAGCCTGCATCTGGGCCTCCCACTCTCAAGATATCTCCTACATGATCTCATACAACCACAACACATGAACCAAATGAATAGTCCATCCTCATAGGATCTTATCCTACCTATCCTCGATCGCCACTAGGTACTCCATGAAGGTGGATCCATCCTCGACGTATAGCTCTCCCTAGTCAATGACGTGTGTTGGATCATGCATGTATCTCCTCATTTGAGATACATGAAAGATTTCATGCACCCAATCTAACTATGAGGGTAAAGCTATGCAGTAAGAAACCTCGGTAACCCTCAAAATGATATCGAATGGCCTAATGAACCTTGGGGATATCTTGTCTCCCCCAAAAAACCATCAAAATTATAATTATGGGGATACTCTTTGAAAAAGATGATCTCCTTTCTCGAACTCTGAGGGCCTACAACATCAATCTTTGTAAGATTTCCATTGGATCTAGGTTGTCTTCATACACTCATGAATAACCAAAACTTTCCCTATCGTCTCCTACACCATCTCCATCCCATCTAGAGATGTCGTTCTAATATCAGTACAAAATACAACTGACCTATAGGGTCTCTCATACAAGGCCTCAAAAGTTTCCATGCCAATTATAAATTGAAGACTATTATTATAAGAAAAAATATACAAATGGAAAGTTATCCTCTAAGATCTAGCTGAATTCCAAAACATATTTTCTCAACATATCCTCTAATACCTAGATAGTGCACTCAATCTTCCCATACATCCAGGGTGAAACAACATAATCATCAACAACTAGGTCTTGAATGCCTCTTATAGGCCTCTCTACATCTGTGATGTAAAACATGCATCACGGTCAGAGAAAATCATTGAGGGTACCCCATGGAGCCGTATGATCTCCCACACGTACACCTTTCCCAGAATATCCTATAAAGTATTCTCCCTAATGATAAGTAAGTGTGCTGACTTTATAAGTTGTTCAACTATCACTCAAATTCCATTATTGTCTCACATTATCTGAAGATTCCCTATCATAAAGTCTATGTATATGTTGTTTCATTTCCAATTTGGGATCTCAAGAGGTTGTGTCAAACCTTCTAGAACCTGGTGTTCATACTTCATCTACTAACATGTGAGACATCAAGAGATGAAATAGGTGACACTATACCTCATTCCATCCCATAAAAACTACCTCTAAATATCTCTATATATATTCCCTACATTGGGATGTACATCTAAAGAAGAAGTTTGAAGATATCTCATCACCTCATTTAACATCATGACTGGAACCACTGTCTCTCCCTATAAAGGGATGATGTTCTCCTATATTTCATAAAATCCATCTGGAGAATCTCTTAAAGATATCTAGTTATAGATAACCTCACAGCCGATGCCTCCCAACTGAGCCTCCCTCACATACTGGAGAAGCAGGGGAGTCAATTCCATTGACTAAAGACAAGTTGTACCCCTCTCCCTTACTAAGGTCATCTATAAGGAATCCAACTGAAATGTCCTCCACCAATGGAAAATGAGACTTCCTGATAAGTGAATCAACCACCACATTACCCTTCCTAGGAATATAGACTATCTTGAAGTTATAGTCCTGCATGAACTCCAACCAGAACCTCTATCTTAGATTTAAATCTCTCTATATGAATATATAACTAATACTCTAATGGTCTGAGTAAAACATAAAGCTCTCTCATAGAAGATAGTGCCTCTATATCCTTAGCATGACGACTACCACCACAAAATCTAGGTCATGAGTAGAATAGTTCTTATCATGGGGTCTCAACTTGACCAACCCATATGTGATCACTACCTACCTCTTCATCAATATGAAACTGATCCTATCTCTAGAGGAATCACAATACACTACATACTCAACACCCTCCTATGGTAGTCTAAAAATATAAGAACAAGTTAGCCTCAGACTCAACTCATCAAAGTATCTCTGACACTGCTCAGTCGGGGTTAAATAATTCCCTTTTAATGTTAGAGTGGTCAAAGTGGATTCAATACTAGAGTATCCCACAACAAACCTCATGTAGTACCCTTACAAGACAAGAAAAATTAGAACCTATGATATACTATTAGGTAGATCCCAAGAAAGCACTAATCTTCACTGAGTACACATATAATCCATGATAAGAAATTAAATTAACTAGGAATTTAACCTCATAGATCTAGAACTATAACTTCAAGATCTTACCCTAAATATGGTTCTCCTGGAGTAAATGTAGGATCATGCTCAACTCTGCATGTTCCTCCTTTAATGTAGATTATTTGAGTATTTCATCAATGAATGTAACCAAAAATCAATCCAAATATGGATAGAAGATCGAGTTCATCAAATCTATAAAAAAAGCAGGGGAATTAATCACACCAAAAGGCATAACTAGTAACTCATAGTTTCCATAAAAACATTGATAATACAACTTTAGAATATGAGAATCACGAACCCTCAACTGGTGGTAGCCATACCTAAGATCGATCATTGAGAACCAACTCACACAAAAAAACTAATCAAATAGGTCATAAATCCATAATAAGGTGTGATTGTTCTTTATCAAGGTCTTATTAAGATGATGATAATCTACACAAAGATGCAAACTTCTATCTAACTTCTTCACAAAAAAACTAGAGCTACTTGTGAGGACACACTAGTTCCGATAAAACCCTTCCCTCAATGGTCTTATAATTGCACCCTCAACTCATAGAATTTGGTATGGGATATCTGATTATATATAGAATATATCAATATGGTCCTAGGTTGTAATTCAATGCATATGTATATCTCCCAACTCATAGGTAGTCCCAAAACATCCTTGAGGAATACAACCATAAATTCCTACACTAGTGAAAGAATCTAAATGGCGGAATATCCCACTGTGCCAAGGGATAAACCCACCAAATAATTGGTGATGGTATGATGTCTCCTACATGAAATGTTAACATGTTCTTCCATGAGATCTCTATTACCCACAATGAATAATATTTCCTAATCTATTCAAAGGAATCCGACAAGTCTACGATGATATTAAATCTATGCTCAAACCATGGACAAACAATCCATACCCAAGATGATGACATAAGGTTTCATTCTGATGACCAATATGCCCACATGAAATTTATTCCACCAAGTTATAACTCACAATTCTTGTAGATGAGTGATTTTGAAGAATCACTCCCTGTAGAAACCACTAGATATAGTTTTTTGGATAAGGTCTCAACTGGAAACTCCAGCTCTCATGCCATGAATAAGGATACGAAGTATTGAATCACACATTTGTCTAATAATACCGAGGAAATATTATAATAAACAAATATTGTACCTCATATCATCTCATATATAGCCTGTTCATATCCCTCCATGGATTGGAACTACCCATGGCCCCAACCACAAACTTCTCAAGCCTGACATGGGACACCTGGTGGTGGCGGTGGTAGGGGATCATAATGTCTCTCTCCACTAACTTCTCCTTGCACCGGAGTTCCTACTTCTCTTATACTAGCACAACCTCACTTGAGGAAACCATGTTGAAATATAGAGGATCCCTGATCATGATATTGCCTCTACAGTGGAGGTTTATCCACTATCTACCTATCATGCTCAGCATGATAGATCGATAAATTACAATCTATGTGACCATTCCCATAACAAGCATAACATCTCCCCTCACTGAGCTAACTAGATCTTCTATATGATCCATGAGCTACAGAACCATGTATCAAGGTCCAATAATTACTCCTCTATTGAGATCTTGACATCTGATGCCTACTACCCATTTTAGATGACTTATGCACATGCTACCCACTTCTAACACCGACTGTCCAACATCCCTCCACTGGGAAGCTCTTAGTCACCAAAACCCACTCTAGCACTCCATTATTAATGGGAATACATAAGGATACTACACTAGATTGAATGTCTCTACAAATACCTTACTTAAACATAATCACCTGAAAGAATCCATATCGAACCATATTGAGGGAGTATTTCATATGGTTAGTGAACCTCGTGACATACTCTACCATTAATATACTACCTTGTTTCAAATCTAGAATATCCTGAATTTGAATTGAGTGAAATCATAATGGGAAATAATCCCCACAAAATAGCTACTGGATGTTAGACCATGAGAGTGTTGTCTCATCATGGGTCTGCATGACCAAAATCCACCAGCACCTAGTTTCTCCCTATAAAAGACATGTTTTATATTAAAATATCTAATCTATTTGGGCCATGACTAGACTGAAGACTCATACCACTGACTCAAGTCAATTTTCCACTGCCTGTGGATCTTGTTCACTATGGAACCTTAACATCTTTTGTCATTGTAAATCATGGTGTGCACCAAGTCTATGCCCATCCTCATCCTTAAATTATGGTACTAACCACTACTTGATAGGTGGGGGTACTTCTACCTACCCACCTAAAGGAAACACATCATGGGATGAAGCCTCATCACTCATCAAATCATCCTCACAATTGTGAATCAGTAACCTAATTAGATATAATTGAAAAGTCATCCTGAAAAGTAATCAATAAGTTCCATAGTCATATGAGAATATATATATATATATGGGTATCTGACTTAAGAAGAAAAATAAAAGGACTTAATCTAATATGATTCATGTACCATTATTCCCTACAACCAATATCTTGGAATGCTGAGTCGATAATCATGTAGTCAGAGTCCAGGTGTATGGATACTTCCTCCATAATACCAACTCTAGGTTCCATAACCTAAAATCAGCACTTTAAAAACTTCAAAAACATTGCCTTAAGTCACAAGAAATCCTCATAAGGGGATAAATCTAAACACTATCCCAAGGAATGAACTTCTATGATACCACTCTATAACAACCTGACCCATTGGGGCTGGCCTGGATGGAGGACGACCAAGCCATCACAACCATAATCCCTCCTCTATAATCCAAGGGATAGTGACAAGCACCGAGAAGGTATAAATAAAATGGGAGGCCTTTACCTAATGTACTTTTATACATGTACCCAAACATATCCATGTCTATGTATAGATAAATAATAATAAAATGCGATAACATCTAGAGTAAAAATCATGCATGTAATAACCACTAGGGAATAAAAAGGAGAATGATAGTGTAAACCAAAATGTGAAGGGAAAAATACACACCCAACTATAAGAGATATACCAACTTGAAAACAACTAGAATAAATTAAAGATAAGGGATCTTGGCTCCTGATCTCCAATCCCGAACACCATATGTAGTCATTTCACCTAGGTATCACTATACTTCATCGTAATCACCACTAATCTTTCCATATCCTTCACAAGACACAACACATGTAGTAAAATCCCATGCAGGTGTGAGTATATACATACCTAGTTGGATTCCTCAAATCTGAAAGGGGGTAATAGAGACATACAATAATAGTTATCTCAACCCAAAGAAAGAGGGAAATCAAACCCAATAGACACACATGCACACACACATATTCTTATAAAGAAAACCAAACAATAGATAAAGGGTATCTCCATATCATAGCCCATACAAATTTGATGAGTAAGCTTAAATATCCTAAAATTCCATCAATGATATATAGTATCAAACACAACCTCCCCAGAATATGAGGGGAGGGTCCCACACCTTACAACTGCGCTTCATAGATGAGAGAGAAAACAAATCCTATGGAGGAAATTCACCCAGCTAGACCATTAAGATAAGGGAGTACCAATCTATAGGTGGAGAACCCTTGCCTTGTAGTAAGGTGAGTACTAACCCCACATATATAAATAAATGGGGAACATATACTATGTGTGAAGGGGGAGTACTAACATTGATATCTATCTAATTTCTAAAAGAACCCTCACCCTAATGTAACAGGGGAGTAATGACCCCTCCATCTATTTGATAGCATGAGTAACCCACACCCTAGTGAAATATGGTAGTACTAATCACACACATATCCTTAATAGAGTAGAGAACCCCTACCCTGGTGTAATAGGGGAGTACTGACCCAAGCATCTATCTAATGACCCCACACGATCACTTCCATTGTCAAGCATTTCCTGAATAATAATCACACTCAGAACATATTTCATGGTATCTCAAAATTCACTATGAAGGCCACCAACAAGTTATACATGGAAAAAACTCAAGATAGGATACTCATGAGCCAAAATCTGAGTCCAAATGATGGATATGAAAGAGGTAGAATATCCATACAGGATTACATGATGTGAATGTGGTCCACATGACATGTGACCCCACCACGTCACCTGGATATGTTCTCCTATGGAAATTTGTTGTGATCTATTTCACAGAACATGTAATTTCCTCTTAGATACATGATGTGTAAGACCACCTGGTGTCCTATCTGTGTATCTCATCCTATTATCGTGTACTTTGATACACGACATGTCAATCCACATGGGGCCTCGAGTGCATGAGACATGTCCATAACATAGCCACTAAAATAAATCAACATATCATGTAGTTCCACATAAATTACATGGGATATTTAACTTTTCCATAAAACCTAGTGTTGCAGCCAAGGGCTACATGTCATGTGTTCTTCTAGGTTACATGATGTGTAGAGATCCGTTTCACCAAAGGTATGTTATCGGTGTCCCAATTTTTTTACCCTAATGAGTATAGTACCAGTAAGGGGTAGATCCACAAGGGAAAAAAGTTGTTATTTTTGTCTTTGATTAACTAATTTTTATTTTTGTCTTAGTTAAGTGTGCTGAATTTAGAGTCAATTTTTGATGTTTGGATAAAAAGAATAATTGGTTTTAAGTTTCTTTAATAAATTACTTAATGAATAGAATAAAATATGGGAAAATTGGTTTTGATGCAAATAAAGAGAGAAATGCGTTGGGGTTATGGATTTATGAGAATTTGATTATTAAATCAAATTGCTAATGAGGTTGTGTTTTTCATAATAACTCAACACTCTGGGTTCAATTTGTAACAAAGTTTCCTTGGTCTGGTAAACTTATATTTAGAGCTGAAGAAACTAACTCCGTGGCCCAGTAGTTAGTGTTTAACAGTTATTTATTTGGCTTAGTCCATTTTTAGGTGAAAAAATACTAACAGTGATCATGAAAATATTCATTGTTATTATTATTTTGAATCCCTAAAAATTCTACCCTTGGTCTTGTTCAGAATTTCCAGTGATAATATGAAGTGATTTAAGAAGAATAAGAAGAAGTTAAAAGAACAAACACATTCATAGCAACTAATCTATATTAGAACTCTTACATCTCCCACAACCCCAACAAACTGAGTATTTAGTTACACATAGAGGTAAAGATAAGCACAGAATCCTTGATACTTGATGTGATCATTGCTTGAAACTTAGAGGAGGGAGTGACTCTTTGGTAGAATGGTAGAATGGTAAAGTAGTAGAATGGTGGTAGAATGGCAGCATAACTTCTCTCCTTAAGACCTTAAATCCTTTCTCTTCAAACTTTCTCTCTCTCAAACTGGAGTCCAAGGCCTCTATTTAAAGGAATACAACTACATGGTTTGTGGAAAAAGTACATGGCATGTACTTTTGTCAACGCACTTTTGTCATTGTTTTCTTTGCTGGTAGGCGGCCTAACACGCCATCTTTGACTTGGAACACGGCTCCACCTGGTAGGTAGATATACACGGCATGTAGAAACATCGTACATGGTATGTAGTCTGATTTTTCAACCACCAACCACTTCTAGAAAGGTATACGCGATTTGTATCGGTTGAACATGGTGTGTCCCCATCAGCCGACCACATGGGCATGTAGACTTCTTCTTATCTGCCAACTGATTCTAGAAGGGTGTACACAGCGTGTATAGTGTGAACAAGGTGTGTACCAGCTTCTGGTTACTTGGTCATGTACTTGTCCTGGTCAATCCATGTCTGAGTTTGAATGTACCCGCCATGTATTGTGTGAACACGACTTGTACTGGATTTTGGTTACTTGGGCTTGTACTTGTCCTGGTCAATCTGTGTCTGAGTTTGAATGTACACGACCTGTGTATAAGTACACGCCATGTAGTTTGTAAATTTTTCTCAATTCTCCCTTGTTTTGTGTATTTGGCCATAAATCTCCTGAAAATGAACAAGATTACCAAAATCAAAGTATTTTTCCACTAAGCAGTAAGTAATTTTTCAAAACTTGTTCTTATTTTCAATAAAGTATGTGGAAATGTATACACAAATCGGGTGCACCAAACTCCCACATACTTATCATTTTATTTCCCACAAGAAAATATCAACATCTAATTAAGAGATTCTATATTTTAAAAGGAAGTAATTCAGTTAATCATAAATATAAATAGTAAGTCATAGGAGAAAATTCTAAAAATCTACAAAATAGTTTAAATTTAGAAGATGTTCTAATCATGCCTCATATATAATTTAGTTAACTATTGTCATCCTATTTTAACACATGTTTCAACCTTTAAAAAATAAGCAAGCCACTTGATGATCTACCTCACCAATAATATACTCAACACTCAAAATGTTTTAAATTAAAGTTATGATCAATCAAAGATATATACACTCTATCCATAGGTTTGCAAGAAATATAGTTCTCTACTTCAGAAAATTGATTTACAAAAATCATGAGGACTTTTCAATAAGGAGAATATGTTTCTGTGGCTAAAGGTTGGTAGGTAAAGATGTGAAAAATAACTCTGAGGCTTGAAAAAGGAGGCTAAATTCTTAAATAACAGTGCATGATATTCAAAGTTAAGCACAATGTAAAAAGTGTCCTCATCAAACTCTATCAAATGATCTCATCACCACCATCTCCTTTAGTTGGGTAGGGTTCACAAACCAACAAGTGAGTATAAGGTCCCTTTGTTTTTACCATTAAAAAAAACAATTGAGACCTTTTAGAATTTCCACAAATAGATGTTTGGAACCTGTTTTTCCCCAAATGATCAAGAGGATCTCCAGCATACTTAATTTCATGACAATTCACAAAATTATGCCATGTGTTTCCAATCCCTTCTTTTAATCTCAAGTGAATAATCATGCCAAATAATAAAATAATTAGGGTAGGAAGTGAAATAGTCTTGTAATATGGCTTCCTATAAAGTATATTCATGGTTTTTAGGGGCGTCACGAAGATAATATGTAAGGTAGGTCTCAAGATAAGGGGTTAAAACAATCTAATTATTCAAAACTTTTAATGTAATTCAAAAATTACTCATGTTTAGAAAATAAAACTTTCAAATTCTGGTAGTTATGTATATCCTAAGAATCTCTCAAGAAAGAGGGTATTATAAAGAATATGAAAAAGGGTTTAGAATACCTCTCAGGAGTGGGAAAAATACATAAAGAGACAATCAGGTCGTGACTTGCATATACTTGATTAGTCTAATCGAAGTAATTATCCAAGGTTTACTAGTTGTAATTTAAACTATATCAGCAATCATTTTAAAACACTTAGGAACCAAAATAATCATGCAAAATTTAACAAATTTCCACTTTCATCTTTATTATTTAGAAATATGATTAACCAAAATTTCTTCACATTTTCAAACATATCTTCCAATAATGATGTCTCCTATAATGATGATAATGGCAAAGACTAAAGTGGTTGAGAGATGCCCCCCCATACTTAATATCACACGTGGTCCACTAAGTGACACAAAAAGTGAATAAGGGAATGTGGAGATGTGACAGTGGACCAGAATGAGGAGAAGTAAGGAAATAAATAAACCAAGGAAGAAAAGAAAAAAATGGAAAAATGTGAAAAACAATACTTCCCTTGTTTCTAGGAGAAGAAAGACAATAAGTGATGGAGAAGGCTAGTCCATAGTATGCCAGAGTACCTATGATGGTCTTGAATAGAGAAAACTACAAGAATACATAACATACATAGAAATAAGATATCACAAATAGATATATAATGAAAAAAATGTGTCCAAAAACCAGTCAGGGGGTCACCTCCGAAGAGGCATCATCCGGTATAGAAACAGTAAGTAGATAAGGATCAGAAGCCATGGAAATTGAAGGCTCGGAATCTAAACTCAGAAGAGAAGCCATAGAAGTAGGATCCATAGGAGCTAGACTCAGAAGAGGAAGCTCGACATCACTACCTAGACTGGCAGTAGTGGTGGCAGCAGCTGGGCTTGTAGTGGATAGGAGAACTGAATCTATGGCCAGTACAGGAAAGGGTGGTGAAGCTGCGGAAGAATGTCCAGGAATCGAGGTATAGGCATGTGGTGGGGGTAGTGGAATGCTATGATTCTGAAGAAGAAGCCCCAACATCTTCACTAGTCAGTCCTGACGTCGATCAAGATGAACCAAGTGTTGCTCCATCATGGCTAGGTGAAAGGATAAAGAGAGATCAACCGAGGGTGTGGAGGTAGGGGGTGGGTAGGTGGAATGGAAGAAGTTAGGATAGAAGAAGTGGGGTCATAAGAGGGGGGTTGGGGTGGGGAGGCCAGAAGGGGTGGGGAAGGAGAAATAGGTGCATCAATGGGGGTAGGGGGGTCAGCAGGTGGTCGGGGTGGTACCTGGGTAAGGAAATAAGCACCCCCTGCTTCCGGATCAATCCCATACGAATAATCATGAGATAGTCCATCCACTGTGGGGAACCTAACAAGTCATGGGGGAGAAAAGGTTCAAAAACCCTAAGGTGGCGGGCAAGGCAGGTGGGTAGAACCTACCGTTCAGGTTTCCATAATGGATGCTAAACATGGCATGAAAATAGGAGGTGACAAGGTAAGGGAGGTTCGGGTACTCCCGTCGAATGACACAGGTGAGGAGATCCATGTCACAACCGGTCATGACCCCCATATCCTCATGGAGGGGGAAAAGAATCATGCTGAAACACCGGTGGGTGAAGTGAAGGATAGGGTCAGTGATGAGGGTAATACTCTGGGAAGTAGGAGTATAGCGGTGGTTAGGCCCAGCAATCTCTCGCCACATAAAAATGAGCTCAGATCGCTCAGGTCGGGTCAGGGTGGATAAAGGGGGTGGGGTGATGGGATGAGGATAAAAACCACACCCTCAGCCGAACTCGGTCATAGTAAGGGAAAAGGGTCGGATGCCTAGCCGGAACCAGACCACTGGGACCACATCACTAGGTGTCTCCTGGTACTCAGCTCTGTCGAACTCAAAAGAAGTAGAAAACTCCAAAAATAAATCCCTAAAAATAGGAGTGATGACTTGGAAGATCGTGATTAATGGAGTGTGTCTAAGGAGATCCTCTAACTCGCCCCAGATACCTAGATGCTGAGGGACGCTGCTATCAAGAGAGAAATTGCTCAATGGGATCAGGCAGCAAGGGAAGTTTTGGACCCTGTCGTGCACTAAATCGGTGACAAGGAACACCATGAAATGGTAAGGAACACCTGTAGGTCCTGGCCCAGGTGGAGGTGCAGCAGTGGGAGCTAGCTCTGGGGGTGGAGTGGCTATAGTATACGGAGGGTCGCTAGATGGGGCGGTCGATGATGGACCAGCTGCAAATGAGGAGAGCTCAGGTGGAGTGGCAGCTAGTGGGGAAGAAAGGGTGGTTCTCAGAGTCTCGGTGCTAGATGGTGGAGGTACAATGGTACTGGGACCAGCCTTGAATGAGGTAATGAGTGGTGAAAGGATGGCCAATGGAGGGAGCTGATACACTGGAGAGTACGTATATGGTGACATTGCAGGCCAGAGTTAGATCCGAAGAAATATGGGCCTCTTGCCCTCAGTGGCGGAGGCAGGATGCTTCCCTCATGAATGGTCTCTGTCTGCCATACCCTGGAAGAGAATAGAAAAACCAAACAAAAGAAAAAGAAAAGAAAAAAAAAGGAAAAAAAAGAAAATGTGAGAAAATGGAAAAATAAAAAGTACACAACATGTATTTATAGAGTACATGGCGTGTAGTGAAAGCGGGTAAGCATCCCTTGTTTCTATATAGACACGCCGAGTGAACAGGGAATAGACCAGAAAAGGAAACACGACATGTACCGAACATAAACACCGTGTTTAGGAAAATTTCTCCTGGTTATGTATTATAGAAGATACGGTCATTGTGTAAGTAGTTCTAATAATACAGGACACGCCGTGTGAGAGGACAACACGGTGTGTTCAAGAACAAAGGGTAAATGGCTGTGTAAAGTGCAAGGCATGGGCTAACAAAAAGAAATGGTGTACACGATGTGTATTGAGCAGACACACCATGTATGTGAACATGGTGTGCGAGACCATGTGAAAAAGGTACCCAGGCATGACAGGGGATGGTACACGGTGTGTACCAAACATACACACCATGTATTTTCAAATCTTGAAGCATTCAGTGTGTGGTTTTGTAAAAAAAGTACATGGCATGTGTTCTTCGATTCGTGCCTGTGTATCATGGAAGACGAACAGTTGGCTGATCCACAAATCACCCTAAATGCTTATAAAAACTTAAAATAAAGGCTGTAAAAGGGTATACCTAGACTGAGGATCACAATTCAAGAGAAATAAGAAGGAAAAATGCCCTAAATTAGCATATTTGGAAGTAGGGAAACCAGGTGTCATATGGGAGAAGAAACGGGGAGAGGGGAGAGCTCCGTGCGACACGGGCTAAAGCTAGGTGGTTTGTGCCTTTTATAATTGAGGTAAACGGCGTGTACAATAGACTACATGCCGTGTATCATGTTTTTTTAAGTTAATATATATATATATATATAATTAATATAGTAAACTATATAATAATTAATATTAATAATTAAAATAATAAAAATAGATATACATATACATATATACATAATTTATCAAAAATAAAACTATACACATAATGTATCAAGAAATATACATCGAGTGTTCTAAAATTGGGAAAATAGAAGTACAACCTTTGTTTCGGTGCTTGGGGCGAGGTTCGAATCGGCGATCAGCTGTTCCGAACGGAAGCCCTCAACCCCTGAAACAAAGGTTGTACTACCAACTTCACCCACATTAATTACTTTATGAGAAAAAATATTTTCAATTTTTATAAGGAAAACATGGAACACACGACGTATATCGAAAGACATGCTGTGTGAGTTTATTAAAAAGGAAAAATGATAGAAATGGGGCGGTTGTTAGGACTCGAACCTGGGTCTTTTGAAACTGGGTTACGATCCTAGCCAACCGATCCATCCCCACCATGGGTTTTCTTATAAATATATATATATATATGAAAAACTACCACACATGCCATGTAAGAAAACACATGGAGAAAAAGGAGGAACCCCGTGCCGAAGGTAGGTCAGGAGATATTCGAACCAGTGACAGCTCAGATAAACTCCACTGACCTTACCATCGGCACCTGCATCATCCCTATTTATTACTTTGTTAAGCTTTATATTTATAATAGTTAGAAGTTAAATGAAAAGAAATAAGTACATGCCATGTATATAGGTGGTACACAGCGTGTATCTGCTGGGTTGCCTCCCAGGAAGCGCCTTTATTTTAGGTCGTTAGATTGACCAACTTACCTTTGCTTACTTAAGTTGTATGGTGGACAATGTTCCCACCATGTCGTCCATGTGATGGTAAGCTTTCAACCACTATCCGTTCACCTTGAATGGTTGACCATCCTCTCTAGAAATTTTCACCTCTCTATGATGGAATACGTGCATCACATGGAATGGTCCTGACCATCATGACTTCAACTTCCCTGGGAATAATCGAAGACGAGAGTTAAATATAAGTACCTGATCACCGGGTTGAAAATATTTTCATGAAATCATTTGCTCATTAATTGCTCTGGTCTTCTCCTTGAATAGCTTGGTGTTCTCATATGGATCTAATCTGATTTCATCAAGTTCTGACAGTTGGAACGTTAACTTCTCTTCAGCTGCTTTCAGATCAAAATTCAGGGCCTTGACGGGTTGTAATGCTTTATGATTCAATTCTACTTGCAGATGGCATGGCTTACCATAGATGAGGCAGAATGGGGACATTCCTAGTGGTGTTTTGAAAGCAATACGATATGCCCACAAAGCATCTTCTAACTTCTTGGACCAGTATTTCCTCAAAGTGTTGACTGTTTTCTCTAGGATATGCTTGAGCTCATGATTGGAGAGCTCCACTTGTCCACCGGATTGGGGATGATATGGCATCCCCATATGATTATTTACTCCATACTTTGACATTATTCCTCTCATCAGTGTGTTGTCTAAGTGGATCCCTCTGTCGCTGATCAGTACTCAGGGAACTCCAAACCTGTTAAAAATATGTTTCTTTAAAATGCTCATGACTAGCTTGGCCATGTTGCGAGTTTTAGCAGCAAATTCCACCCACTTGGAGACGTAGTTGATGCAGACCAGGATGTAAGTGTTCCTGAAAGATAGAGGAAAGGGAACCATGAAATTTACGCCCCAGACATTGAAAATTTCGACCTCTAGGATGGTGTGTTGGGGAACCTCAGCTCTATGTCCCACATTACCAGTTCTCTGGTATCGATTGCAACGGGAAACAAAATCCCATGCATCTTTATGCATAGTGGGCCAGAAAAACCCAGATTGTAGGATCTTTGCTATTATATGGTCAGGGCCATGATGTCCCCCAACTGGTGAGGCGTGACAAAATTTCAGGACTTCATGAACTTCATTTTTAGGGATGCAACGACGAATCACCCCATCTCCAGTAGATCAGAACAGAAGAGGATCTTCCTAGAATTATCTATTAACATCATAGAGAAGCCTCTTCCTTTGCTGGAAGGAGAGGTCGGGGTGAACGGCCGCTGTAACAAAAAAATTAGCAATATCATCATACCAAGGTCTAGTTGTTTCGTTGATTGAAAAGAGGTGCTTATCTGGGAAATCCTCCCTAATCTCTCGATCTTCCTCCTTCTCCAAATGAGGTAGCTCTAGGCAAGAGAGATGATCAGCAACAACGTTCTCACTTCCTTTCTTTTCTCGGATCTCCAGATAAAATTCTTGTAAGAGGAGCACCTAGCGGATCAATCAGGGATTCACATATTTCATGTTCAGTAGGTACTTTAGTGCTACATAGTTAGTATAAACAATAACTTTAGTTAGCACTAAGTAAGAACAAAACCTGTCAAATGAGAACACCACTCCTAACATCTCCATTTCTGTGGTGGTATAGTTCATCTGTGCCTTGTTGAGCATCCTACTGGTATAATATATAAGTTAGAAAATCTAGTCAAGCCACTAGCCCAAGACTGCTCCTACTACGTAGTCGCTGGCATCACACATCACTTCAAATTGTTCCTCCCAGTTGGGAGAAATCGTCACTGGAGCTTCCACCAGGCATTTCTTCAGGTGCTTAAAAACTATGGTGCATGTCTCATCGAAGTCAAATATATCATCCTTGGTCAGAATATTTCTGAGGGGCTGGGATATTTTTTAAAAGTTGCAGACAAACCGCCTGTAAAAACCGGCATGCCTCAGGAAGCTGTGGATGGCTCTAACGGAAATCGGAATAGGAAGTCGTGAAATGGATTTTATCTTCACCGGGTCCACCTCTATTTCCTTCGCTGAGATTCTGTGGCCAAGGAAGATGCAACTTTGCACTATGAAATGACACTTTTCCTAGTTCAAAACCAGGTTAGTGTTTTCACATCTTTCCAGAACTAGCTCCAGGTGCCACAAAAAAGTGGTGAAAGATTTTCTATAAATGGAAAAGTCATCCATGAATACCTATAGGATCTGTTCTGCCATGTCGTGTAAGATAGCGCATATAGCACTAGAAGGTGGTGGGGGCATTGCAGATGCCAAAAGACATCCTTTGGTAAGCAAACGTACCATAGGGGCAAGTAAATGTGCTTTTCTTCTGATCCTCTAGAGCAATCAAAATCTGGTTGTAGCCGAAATAGCTACCGAAGAAGTAATAAAAGTTATGACCCACTAGTCTCTCTAGCATCTAATCCATGAAGGGCAGGGAGAAATGATCTTTCCTCGTGGCGTCATTCAGCTTCCTATAATCCACACAGACTCGCTAACCCGTGACAGTGCATGTGAGGATGAGCTCATTCTTATCATTTGAAATCATAGTGATACCCCCCTTTTGGGTACCAATTGTAGGGGAATCACCCATGGACTATCCAATATGGGATAAATGATGCCTGCCTCCAACAGTTTAATCACCTCTTTTTTTACAACTTCCTTCATGGGGGGATTCAGGCACCACTGTGGTTGCCAAGATTTCTTGGCACCTTCTTCAAGCAGCACCTTGTGGGTGAAAATGGTAGGGATGATGGCCTTCAAATTTGGAACTGTCCACCCAATAGTGTGATTCTGTTGTTTTAAAACCTGCAGAAGTATAGATTCCTGCTCTTGTGATAGTTCTGCTCTAAGTATTATAGGCAATGTTTTATGGTCTCCCAAATACCCGTACTTTAGAGAAGATAGAAGATGCTTCAGTTCTAGTTCAGAGAGATTTAAAATAAAAGGTACAAGTGGTTTCACCTTTTCCCATTCCAGACTATTAGGAACAAATGCACATTGCCAATAATGTCCACCCTGGCCTTCTAGGAATTTCAAGTCCTCTAGCACTTCTTCAACTGGAATGTCTGGAATGATAAAGTTATCTAAGGTAAAAGAACATACCAGAGTATCCCATTTTTCAATCAAGTGATCATCCATGGTGGATACCACATAACATTCCTCATTATCAGACAATGATGCATGCTTGACGGCTTTGAAGACATTGTAGGAGACTCTCTCATCTCCTACCTGAAAAATTAGCTCCCCTTGGTGCACGTCGATCAGTACCTTCCCAGTTTCCAAGAAAGGCCTTCCCAAAATGAGATGTTCCTCCTGGTCATTCTCCATGTCGAGGATGATAAAATCTGCGGGAAGGATCAGCCTACCCACCTTGACAAGCATGTCCTCTAGTAGCCCTTTTGGATATTTTATGGATCAGTCAGCAAGCTGAAGGGTGATTAAGGTAGGCTTCAGGCCGTTGAGCACTATCTTTTTGAAAAAACATAGGGGCATGAGGTTGAAACTATCCCCTAAGTAACAGAGGACCTTACCATACTCACATGGTCTAATAGTGCATGGAATAGTGAAGCTACCTGGATCCTGGAGTTTGGGAGGAATCAAATGTTGGACGATTGCAGAACACTCCTTGGTTTGGGCAATGGGGCCCAGATCCTCTATCTTTCTTTTGTTGGAGAGAATTTCTTTCATGAATTTGGAATAAGTGGGCATCTACATTAGTGCATCTACAAATGGAATATTTATGTGCAACTTCTTGAACACGTCCATGAATTTGATGAACTGTTGGTCCAACTTTATTTGCTTCATTATCTCTGGGAAGGGTAAGGCATGCTCAAAGGGTTTGACGATCTCCTTACTTTTATTCTGTGAAGCCTCCGTCCGTGGGGTTTTGGATGAGGAGGGATCTGTATCTGCACTTTCTTCATCAACAGGGGGTGTGGATGCACCTGGATGTGTGGGTTGGTTCTGTTGTAGCTCCTTTCCACTCTGTAGTGTGATGACATGGGCCTCCTCCCTCGGGTTCTTCTCAGTGTTACCTAGTAGTGTACCAGGTTTCCTTCTTGAGAGTTAGTTTTCCAACTAGACAATTTGATTCTCTAGGCCTCGAATTGAAGCCTCCTGATTTTGGGACCTAGTCTTAGCAGTAGATATAAATTTGGTCATAAGATCCTCTAACCATGAGGTGTTATCCTACTGAGGTGGATGTTGAGATGGTGGAAGTGGTGGCTGCCGCGACTACTGTGGGTGAGGGTTTTGATACCATTGCTACTAATAAAAGCCCTGTTGGGGTTGTTGCTGCCTTGGATAATGGTTTTGATAAGGGGGATGGTAGTAGCCGGGTAGTCGCTGGGGCGGAGGATTCTGTTGATGTTGGACCCAGCCTGTGTTTTGTTGATCATGCCATGATGGGTTCTAGTACTGTTGGTACAAGTTTGGCCCTCAGTTTTGGGAAACATAATTCACTTTGCTTGTTGAAGGGCCTCCAACAGATTCCAGGAATTCCCCCATGATGTGGTTATCACCACATTCGCTACACGCTGGATGGTTTTCCGCATGTACTTGGAATGCACCCTGCATATTGAGCGCATCAATCTTTTTGGACATGTCGTCCAACTGGGCAGCAATCATAGTAGTAGCATCAATGTTACGCATACCTCGTTCCTGTGTGCCCTGCTCAGAATGCCACTGTAAGCTGTTGGAAAACATGTCTTCCAGTAGTTAGAAAAGCGCTTCAGGGGATTTCCTCATTACTGTACCTCCAGCAGCAGCATCCACCATTAAATTTGTATTCGTCATCAGTCCTTTATAGAAGGTTTGGACCTGCATCCAAAGTGGGAGTCTGTGGTAAGGGAATTTGTTCAAAATCTCCTTGAATCTCTCCCAAGATTCATACAATGACTCTGAGTCATGCTGGTGGATGTTATGGATTTTGTTCTGCAGAATCACCATCTTCGAGGGTGGGAAGTATTTAGACAAGAATGCCTGGGCGAGCTCCTCCCAGGTGAGGATAGATCATTGTGACAATCCTTTAATCCAGTCTTTATCCTTATCCCTTAGAGATAAGGGGAAGATTGAAGAAAAATGGCATCCGTGGACACATCGTGGTAGAGGAACGTGTCGTAGAACTCCCATAAATTAGAGATATGGGAATTGGGGTCCTCGCTGGGTAGGCCGCCGAATTGAATGGTATTATGGATCATCTTCATGATAGCAGGCTTGATTTCGAAGTGTTAGGCATGCACCAGTGGACGAACGATGCTCGTTTCAGCTCTGTGGATAGATGAAAGGCCGTATTTCATGAGAGTATGGCATGGAGAAGGCTATTGAGGGAGTGGATCTGACATGTATTGTTGTTCCTGAGGGGCGTAGTACAACCCCTGACCTCGAGGTAAAAATGGAATCTGCTCCGGTTGGAATTGTTGGAGCTGCTACGGGCCATACCCTAGAGCAAGTGGAGCTTGCTGGTTCCGGTTCTCATCTGGTCCCAATGGCTGTCCAAATACTTGGAAAATAGGTGGATTTCCTTCCTCATTCTACGCAATGGGATTTTGGTGATTGTGCTCAGTCATGAGTGTGCTTTGCCCCCTCAAAAGCATCCATTCAATCTTTCAGTCAATTAGGAAAAACCCTAACGACTCAGTTTTCTTGGAACGTGTGAGGTAGCTGGTCATACACCTAACGACCTGCACAATACAAAACATGATAAGCGCAAATGAGTAAAAAAAAAGATAAACATAAATGAGATTAGAAAAGAGATTTTTGGGAATTTATGATTTTTATTTTCACTAAAATTTAATACAAACTTAATTAAAACAAGAACAAAATTAACCTTACTTAATTCCCCAGAAATGATGGTAAAATTTTGGCAAGTCGTTTCACCAAAGGTATGTTATCAGTGTCCCAAATTATTTTTACCCTAATGAGTATAGTACTAGTAAGGGGTCGATCCCCAAGGAAAAAAGAAGTTATTTTTGTCTTTTCTTAACTAATTTTTATTTTTGTCTTAGTGAAGTGTGCTAAATTTAGAGTCGATTTTTGATGTTTGGATAAAAATAATAATTGGTTTTAAGTTTCTTTAATAAATTACTTAATGAATAGAAGAAAATACAGGATTATTGGTTTTGATGAAAATAAAGAGAGAAATGCGTTGGGGTTGTGGATTTATGAGAATTTGATTATTAAATCGAATTTCTAATGAGGTTGTGTTGTTCACAATAACGCAACACTCTGGGTTCAATTTGTAACAAAGTTTCCATGGTCTGGTAAACTTATATTTAGAGCTGAAGAAACTAACTCTTTGGTCCAGTAGTTAGTGTTTAACAGTTCTTTATTTGGATTAGTCCATTTTTAGGTTAACAAATACATACAGTGATCATGAAAATATTCATTTTTATTCTTATTTTGAATCCCTAAAAATTCTACCCTTGGTCTGGTTCATAATTTTTAGTGATAAGATGAAGTGATTTAAGAAGAATAAGAAGAAGTTAAAAGAACAAACACATTCATAGCAACTAATCTATATTACAACTCTTACATCTCTCATAACCCCAACACATTGGGTATTTAGTTACACATAGAGGTAAAGATAAGCACAAAATCCTCGATAACTGATGTGATCATTGCTTGAAACTTCGAAGAGAGAGTGACTCTTCTGAATAATGGTAGAATGGTGAAGTAGTAGAATGGTGGTAGAATGGTAGTAGTGATTCTCTCCTTCGGACCTTCAATCCTTTCTCTCTACAGTTTTTCTCTCTCAAACTGGAGGCCAAGGACTCTATTTATAAAAAATACAACTACAAGGAACGCGGAAAATGTACACAACATGTATTTTTTTCAATGTGCTTTTATCATTTTTTTCTTCGCTGGTAGGTGGCCTAACATGCCGTCTTTGACTTGGAACACTGCGCCGTCTGGTAGGTAGATATACACAGCATGTAGCACCGCTATACACGGTGTGTAGTCTCATTTTTTGGACACCACCCACTTCTATAAAGGTATACATGGCGTGTATAGGTTGAAAACGTTGTGTCCCCATCAGCCGACCACATGGGCATGTAGACTTCTTATTATCCGCCAACTGCTTCTAGAAGGGTGTACACAGTGTGTATAGTGTGATCACGGCATGTACCAACTTTTGGTTACTTGGGAATGCAATTTTCCTGGTCAATCCGTGTCTCAGTTTGAATGTAAATGGCGTGTATAGTGTGAACATGGTGTGTACCAGCTTATGGTTACTTGGGCATTTACTTGTCCTAGTCAATCAGTGTCTGTGTTTGAATGTACACGACATGTGTTTATGTACACGCAGTTTAGTTTATAAATTTTGTTCAATTCTCCCCCGTTTTTTGTATTTGGCCATAAATCTCCTAAAAATGAACAAGATTACCAAAATCAAAGTATTTTTCCACTAAGCAGTAAGTAATTTCTGAAAACTTGTTCTTATTTTCTATAAAGTATGTGAAAATGTATACACAAATCGGGTGCATCAATGTGTAGTTGCGATTTACACAGATTCTAATGAAGGATTCATACATCTTCCAGATCTGATCCCTCCACTATGAATCTCACCATTTAACCACCTGGGAATAAGGTAACAACACCAAACCATCATTTCCTGGCCTTCTATTTCTTGGAAATAGATTTCAATGATCCCCTTAATGTCTGCATCGCCTCTGTTGACTATAGTGCCTCACATCGCCACCCATTTCCACTTCGAATCTGAGATCCATGAAGAAAAACCCATAATAAATTTTTATCTATCCACAAATCACTAATATGGTCATTTTTCACACATCCTCTATGAATCTAGGTAGACGATCGTGCATAGACCCACCTAGAAATGCCGAATCATGGCCCCATGGAAAATAGAGAAGAACATGATGAATAGGTGGGAAAAAGGCACAAGAACAAAGTTAAAAGCATCATTAACCAATAATTTATAGCCAATGATCATAGATAAAGGATATATGGGGTGTGAACATTGAATAAAATACTTAAATTTTAAAAACAATTTAATTCATCAATAGCTCAGGCGAAGGGAATGCAATCACCAAAAGGAAATAAAGCAGATCAAATCCATGCTTTAACAATTTAATCAAGAGAAAAAAACACAATTGTTGATTCCTAACTCAATTTGGGATCAATAATAGATGAATAACATGTTTTATATCAATTTAGGGACCCCTCTGCATTCACTGCTAGCCGATCCACCTTAATTCAATCAACCATCGTCCTCCGATCTCAATCTTCCAACAAATGACATCAAAGCTCCTCTCAATTCTACTAGGGATTAAGAGGGAAAACCTAGAGAATTGTTATAAAAAGTTATATATAGAATATTTTAGTTCATTGGTGTTTTAAAATAAACTAAATAAAATTATTTATTTATTTTAATCAAACACACCATCAATAATTTCATCAACCAGACATCTGCCACCAACCATCCTTAGGTCAAGCCTAGGGAAAGCCCCATCTTTTGGACTCAATCATGGTCTTAAGATTATGATCCAAGATTTTTTTGGTATTTATTTCATTAATATTGAAAAAAATCATGTGAATGAAATTAATATATTTAATATATTTAAAATATCAATTCTGAGGTCATTGGGCTTCAAAATCTTGTGTCGTATTAGCGCCTATCTTAAAAAATAATCCTTTAAAATTTTCAAAGTCTTCTAAGGAAAAATTGTTCACTATAAGTAAAGGATATTAGAGGAAGGTATCTTGGAGTTTTAATAATATAGAATCATAGTACACACAATTATTTTGTGACTAGAATCCCAAGGGGTCAATGATGGAAGAAGAATTATTGCGTTGTCATCTCAACCAGGGGATGAAAATAAGTGGTTTGAATTTTATGGGATATGTTTTTTTAAATGACCCTAGACACATGGAATGAAATTCAATTAGTATTTTGAGTAAATAATATATGTGGAATACTCACATGGAATCTAAAGAGAATATATGCATAGGATATAATCCTATTGAGATGTAAAAAAGGTTTAATGTTTTGGATAAAAATCATGAAGCCCAATAGAAGGTGTACCAAGAACCAAAAAAGATACACACAAAACAATCCTATTGAAGTGAAAAGAAGAAAATTTTGAAACTATAAAAGAATAATATGGTTTTTATAGTTGTGATAAAAATGACTATGTAGATAAAAAAGGCACCATCCAGGAATAATAAATTCAAGGAGGCTACACATAAAAATGATATTGAGCATATTCCTAAGGAATTCTCAATCATAAGACCAGATTAATTGTAATTGTCTAGAATGATGGAAAAATCATAAATAAATGAAACTTTATTGACTAAAAACATTAATATACACTAAGAGATAATATATATTTATGATTGTATAAGTGATGCTACAAAAATAACCACTAACAAAATTGGGGGAAAGGGAGAAAAATGGGTTGGTTTATCATGCACAACTATAACCCTCAAACTTAGTATGTTCAAAGGTACCCCTCTCCCCGTGTACTTTAATTTATATATTTAATGTTTTTAATGAATCAATATGTATAGGGAGATACAATCCATAAGGGATTATAATAATTTATTCATTAATAGGTAGATGATGTAAAATCTAAAAAAAATGCTAAATTGAAGAAGTTGAGATAAATATAATCATATATTTTGTGATGTGGGAATTTATGCTTGAATTTTATCCTACATGATATAATATGCCAACATGTGTTGAAATATACCAAAATAATGAATATAATGGCTAATTTTAAGTGATCCAAGTGTCAAAGCCAAGTACCAAGTCTTCCCAATAATGTTGAGACTATTTTGGAAGACTTTTGAGTAATATCAGGCCACATCAAATGGTTAAAAACCCTAAAGTAGTTAATGGAAAACATATGGATAAGAAAAAAGTTTAATAATTCATGTGTATTTGTTATGTTCTAACATGATGGTGTCATCTAAGTGGTTTTTTAGGATACCTAAATTCTTCTTTAAGTAAAGAATATTTTCAACAAGTGCCTTGCCTCTCATGTTAAAACCATTTCAAACAAGTGGTGTTTAGAAGGATTAAAGGGAGATATTAATATATGAATTTATTGTTTTTTCATCCTCATTTTAATGAAATAATATTTCTTGTAAAATAATTGGAGGATATAAACTCGGTTGGTATCACATTGTTGATATAGACACGTTTTATCTATTGGTGTTGCAAGTGGTACGTTCCTCACCCATATGCCGTAAATATTACAAACTAATGAGAATTTTTTTAAGATCATAGTTATATTTAATTACTCAATATATGATGTGTTTTATGGTTTAGTAGGGAAGAATATGGAAAAATTGACATTGGTGACTTTAAATCTAGTTTCTAACACTCAAATATTGTCTAGTGGTCATAGAGGATTGGTCTAAAATCCTTTACCATGTAGTGATTAACTCATTGGAATTTAGAATAAGGAATAAATATATAATTTTTAAATTAATTGGATATTTAAGGGATGATTAATAATTAAATGAATGATGATTGATGTCATATGTTTTTCGAGGAATGTATTAATGGGGGCATCATATCTCTAATCTACAAGGGGTCATAAGGTGATGAGTTTCTTTAGAAAATATAGTGTAATAAAAATGTTTAAATAGAGGATTGATAATGAATATTATTTATTTGGTATTGATACTCACAAACAAGAAAGGAATACCCTTTTTACTTTATTAACACGAGGGCAGAAGTGAGATGTTATTAGACATTTTCAATAAAAATCAAAAGGGATATAATGTTTCAACCAATGATTTATTGGTGGATTGGATTCATTTTTTTACAATACATGGTTTTCTTGGTTAAAGAATGTTTATACTAGTTTATTTATAGTACATTACATGTATGGAAGAAGAGACTACATGAGTTTCATGGAAGTGGAATTCATGGAAGCATTATGGTGATTTTATGGGAAAAAGACAAATGATGTGAATAGATATACATGGATATAAAAAAATAAAAAATACATTGAGGTTTTTATTGGTATATAAGACTATATTTTAAGTGAAATATTTTATATACATTTATAAAACTATGCACTGCCTACTATTATAAATGATGACATCATAAGTTATCTTCTTCCTCGATCCCAAGAACCTTCGCATGTGGAGAACTAGATTTCCCCTCTGGATCAGCTGATATCACAATAAATTCCTCAACAATGAGCCTCACATGTCTCTTGTATATATTTATGACTTATCTTTCATGTTTCTATGATCAATTCAAAAACTTATCAATGATGAATTTGATTCCAACATCCATTCTGGTTACCCATAGATGATCCAAAGTGAATACATGAAAGCTATGTAACATGATGATGAATATGGATCACACAAGTATGTAAAGGTGATTTTTAAGTTTCTATAATATGGGCCAACCATGGTCAACATAAATACAAAAATAATAGTATACTCTACTAGATCCAAACCTATCGTATGAATGTTTGATCTACTGCATGATTTAGCTCACGAATAGAGTAACCTACCATGAAGTAAACAAACTGTGAAGTAGAAACCACAATCATGGAGATACCATGATCTTGAACTGATCATGTTCTTGGAGTTACTATGAACATTGAGTAATTATATAGAAAATAAACCTAACATTAATGTGTTTTAATTCAAGTGATCACAATCATAGAGATACCATAGTGAACCTACCATGAATGCATGGTAATTCAAGCTACCATGAGTATTTAGAAACTGTACCAATGAAGATTCCAAAAATATTAATTGACCTTGGGATATCCTATAATTATTAATACATGGTAGGTCTCCCAACCATGGTTCAATTATCATATGAACTTGCATCGACCACATGAATGGATCTTATGTGGTCATGGTGTGACCACAAGAACAATAACCTACCAGGACAACAAGTTAGGTATACCTACTATGACTGAACCAACCATATATTGATATTTGGATATATAGATCCAATAATATTTAGAGGCATTAAAAATGGAGAATATATTAGTATATATTTTGTGTATATTTGAATGCCTAAATTTAAATAACAAAAATGAAAATGATCTACGTACATTCATTCATTTTGGCCACATGATCTACACCTAATGGTATTAAACCAATCATATACTATTTTTTAGGAAGTATAAGATTTTTTGAAGGTTAAATCCTGAATATTGTAGAGATTTAAATATCATAGTCTTGGTAAGAGTTTAAATTTATTTTTTATTAGGTGGTTTAAATAAATAATTTTAAAATAAAGATACACGCATATTATTTTCAATAAATGGTTGATTCTAGAGGAAGGGAAAATATTTTAAAAGAATTAAGATCATATATCTTTCCCTTAAAGATTATATAGTGTTAATTTCATAGAGGTGTTCATATTTTCATGTGAAAAATATTCAGTGTCGGAAGAGTTGTTCATGACTCATTTAAAAGAGATGATTCAAACGTGAAAAATAAGGATTTTTATATATTTGAATATATGGAAAGAAGAATGTGAGTTTTATATATGTATAGATAAGAAGAAGGAGATGTAATAATATAATTTGGGAGGGTAACTACACATATTTATATATCAGGTTTAGAATATAATAGGAATAGAGATGATCCTCATCAAAATATTTAAAGAAAGTAAAGAAGTAAAACCTATCACCAAACCCAGTTCTTCAAAGAAGAAGATGATTCATAGAGAAATAACAATACAAAACATAGTTTTATATTGAAGGTTGAAGTATCACAAGGAATATAGAGGATTAAACTACTATATCAAATATAATGATGAATAATTCAACATGATAATTCATGTTTGGAACTATCCTTATACAAAGAAGAAAAGTGTTACTACTGAGATCATTCTTGAAATATATAAAGCTATCCTAAAAAAATAAGATTCCCTCATCAAGAATTTGAATAAGAAGAAATAATACACAACTCTCTGTAAGGAGATGGTCTCATATGGGCTTGAAGAAAATGAGTGTAGAAAACGAGGAATATGAAAGAGCATCTATCTGGAGAAAAAAGTGAAAGTGAAGTCTCATGCTAGATGAAGATAATCCCTCATGTCCCTAAACATCCGAAGAGGAATTCATGTCTATAAACTGACCATACCACACTTGAGTAGTGTGAAATAGTAGAGAAGAGTATCTGTTCCTGGGGTTGACAATTAGTTATTCTCTAAGCCCATATAATAACTCTACTCAGAGTATTAGAACCCCCAACACACCAACACATTTTTGGTGTGTACTCATTGGACTATCCCTTTATGGTGAACCATGTAAAACCATAGTGTCCTTAGGTGTTTTAAATTTTCCATATGTGCATGTCATATGGTGTGGATGAATTTTATAAAAAGAACATGTTAAATGAATGTTCCTAAAATATGAGTGATAAGATCCAAAAAGTAAAAGATAAAAATTTGATGTAACCCCGATTCACCCCTCCCCTCTTAGGAAGATTTTTGTTCCAATAAGTGTTATAAAATTAAAAAGGTTATGATTTTTCATTCAACTTTAGTTTTTATTTTTTGATCTTGGATCTATTATGGATTCTATGTTAAATATTCCATTCTTCAATGGTGTTAACTTTTCTAGCTGGGGGAAAGAGATTAATTTATTTCTTTTATCTTATGTAAAGTAATTTACGGAGTTTATTCATCATGATTAAGACCTAAAAAATCACAATAGATGAGAAAGGGATTCACAGATAGAGAAGATCATGGTAAGATCACTGTCGAGTGATGATCATAAGAAACTCATCCATTATGCCACTACTTTTGACATATGTATGACTTAGGAAATAATATGTAGATAAAATGTTCAATTAAAGAATAATGAAGTTTAAAAATCTAAAACTAATGAATAATGACTTATATATAAATGAAAAAAATAAGGAAAATAGGAATAAGGTTCCGATGAAGATTGATTCTCTGGTTGAGGTGAAAAATTATGATTTTATTAATACATCTATTTTAACAATATTCTAGAAGTTTCATAGAATTCTATAATTCTATTCTACCTCACAAAAATTAAAGAGGACAAAGAATCTATTGAAAAAGTGAAACGAACATAAAGACATTAATTTGATTCTTATTCATGAAATAATTAAGAAAATATCCAATTCTTATATAAATAAGTGGATCATCAAGATATCATTCACCAAATAAATCTTCTCATCATTAGAGATTTGGTTATGGAGATGATAAAGGATGAACATAGTTGGAGTGGCCCTAAATTTTGATATCAATAATATGTGAACAAAAATGAACAAAAAAGTGATCTACTTACAAAACTTTCCTAATAGATTTGAAAACAACTATCCATAGAAAAAAACTAAAATAAATCATTCTACCACACAAGACACATCTTTAAGAGAGAAAAAAATGAAAATAAAAGTTGGTTTTAGGATTATGGATATGGATTCACAATTAAAATAAAAAGATAAGGGAATCAATGTGATAAAGGAAATACTGATAACCTATAATGAAGATATAGATATATGAATATCCTTATAGTGAAATACTAAATAGGTAGAGCATATAAACATGAAAATTTAAAATATAATAGAAGGAAATAATATTAACATATGGAAACAATGAATAAGTAGAATGTTTTTGAAAAAACATATAGTAAAGGATATCAAGGGAAGGTAGCCTTGTAGTTATACTACTTTGGAATATTGGGACACACAATGAGTGTGTGTTTAGAAGATAAATGGATCAATTATGGAAGAATAACCATTGCACTAACCTTTCAACCAAGGTATGAAAATAAGAATTATGGATTTTATAGGTTATGTTTTATTTTTACTAACCTTGGTCACATTGAAATAAATTAAATTAGAATCAGGAGAAAAGAAAAAATGAGTAATACCTCTATGGAATCCAAAGAGAATATATGTATAGAATAAAATCTAGCTAAGTTTCAAAAATAATTTAATTTTTAAGAGAAAAATAAAATATCCCAAAAGAAGGTGAACCAAACACCAAACAAGGAACACACATAGAAATCATCTTGGATATAAAAGAATAAAAGTTGAAAATTAAATAAGTAGTAAGTGTTTATTCTAGTTCTTATAATAAAGATCATGTAGTTTAAAAAGTGTTTATCTAGGAAGAATAAATTCAATGAGTATATGTTTCCTCTAAAATTGGGGATGACCTCATTGATTGAAGGTTCAAACATTCCAATCGGTTTCTAAAGGGTCTGTTCGTAGAACCAGAAACATCCAATGATTCTATATCCATTTGGACCTACTTTCCAAAGGTAGACGCTCATTAGTTGTGGACTGATGAGGCTTAGGAATTTGCATTGGTCGAGAGGATGGGAGGTCAGACTCATCACACCTTTTTTAGGGGAATTATTGTCTACTTCGGAACTCTCTTTATAGATTTAAGTTATGTTCGTGAGTCCTTATTACATTACCAAGTATGAAATGAGCTTTCCTTTAGATCTGACAATCAATGATTGATATGTAGGAGATTTAGAGAATCTTTTATATGTATTCGAGGTTCTTCCTTGATATAGAATCATCTATATTTGTTAGAGATTATTAGTCAATGGTATCCTTCAATACATAAAAGTCTCTTGGTCATTATGATGACCATACTGGTTTTAAATCCACTCAGTGGGGCACTTGAAGTTTATTGTCATTCAGAAGGACATGGATTATTTCATAGTTGGGATCATACCCACTGATGGGCTACCTACGTATCCTTTGTTTTGGAAAAGGAATCAGAACCCACGTAGTTCGAGTAAGGGAGTATGATGTTTATGCATGATTTATGTCTCAAAGAAAGATGTCATGATTAATTTTACACTCTAAGATCATGTGAGTCATGATCTGTGTGAGAAACAAGAGGTGTTGGTGAAACCAGAAAATTGTGCCATGAAAGATGCAATGATGTGAGGATTATGTATGTATGAATGCCCAAAACAGATGAGGATTAAGATTTACTTCAGGGAAGAAATCCAGGAACAAGGTCCATAAAGGTATATATACTTCATGGAGATTTGGGTACTCTAACTTGGGGCTTACTCTTGAGGAAGATTACCAAATTAAAAGGGGACTCATTATTGGGTTTTACTTATGAGAAGGAAGCCCAGATCAAAAGTAAATTAAGACTGGTTAAGAGAAATTAAGACTGGGGCTTACTCCTGAGAAGGAGGCCCAAGTTAAGGGACTTGAAAAATTAAGGGACTTGGGGCTTACTCTTAAAGAGGAGGCCCATATTTGAAACAGGAGCTTACTCCTGAAAAGCAGGCCCAGGTTAAGGGAAATTATGACTGGGGATTAGTCCTGAAAAGGAGGCCCAGGTTAAGGGACTTGAAAAATTAAGGGACTTGGGGCTTACTCTTAAAGAGGAGGCCCATATTTGAAACTGGGGCTTACTCCTGAAAAGGAGGCCCAGGTTAATGGAAATTATGACTGGCGCTTACTCCTGAAAAGTAGGCCCAAATTAATGAGGAATTGGGGCTTACTCTTAAGAAGGATGCCCATGAATAGGGTTCTCCCATCTTAAAGGATGAGGTTGAATGAATGAAATCTCTAATTTTGGTGACATAAATATGTGTAAATCACTAGGTTTTGAGAGATGTTCCACGGAATTCCTTTCGGATAAGGAAGTCAATCAAGAAAACATGCCATAAATGGATTTGAAGAGTGTCTTGAAGAATGAATCTTGAATAGGATAGGTAGAATTGCATAAGAAGGGTTAAATGGTCAGGAAGGGCACCCAAAAATAGAAGGGCACGTAAGTCCTGGTTGGTGCGCAGGTACTGCATGGATGCGCAAGTCCTGGTCGCGCAAGTATACTTGTGCGACGCATATATACTTGGGAGATCCTCGACCATTAGAGTAATACTTGGGTGATCCTTGACCAAAGCATTTATAATTATCCCGAGGTACTTCCAGAAGAGTGGTGCACAAGTTTCAATGAGTAGGTAGGGAGGCGCGCAAGTGTGTCCATTTCCATTAAGGGTAAAACACTTAGGCGCGCAAGTGTTAGTGAATTATAACACTTAGACCTTATTATTCTTGTTTAGACCTTCCATTCTAGGTAAAGAATTACCTTATAAGTGTTCGGAAGACTTGAAGAAGAGACTTGGGAGTTCAGAGCTCTGTATCTGAATTCTGGAAAAATCCTCCCCAAATGGGGGGCTCACCAGGGGTATTTATAGGTTGGAGAAGACCCTGGGTGGTTTTCAAAGAGGGTGTTCAAGTCACTTGCGCAACCATTAGGCGGTGCGCAAGTGTACTTGCATGACAGTGAGGGGACTTGCGCGACCCAAGGGCATTTGACTCCTTGTTCATTCCTTTGTCTATTTTTGATGTTTTCTTCAAAGGATGAATCAATTTGTGCTAAGGCATTTGCCTTTACATTCTTTTAAACAGTGTGATGAAAAGAAACGTCAAAATAAGTCCCCCCTAAGAGTTGGATCCGAAAGAATAAGGATGTGACTCTGAGGAAAAGAAGAAAACCAAAGAGAAAGAGGCGCGCAAGTATTCAGCGCACAATACTCATCGCGTAGGTGCGAGTCATGAAGATCTGACCAGGGTGAAACTGTCAGCCAATATTATTGAATTTGAGGCTGCGGTATCCCGAGCTAAGGCTGACTATGCTGCCAAGATGAAGGAGCTGAAGCATAAGATCAAAGATAAAGTCATCCAGCAAATGCACCTTCAGCAACAGTTAGATGCTGTTACTGGGGAACTTTACCAACTCAACAATTCATTGGAGGGAGCTCAAATGAATGGTATGAAGGCCATCACGGATGCCAAGAAAGCACTCCATCAGGCCGAAAAGAGTGAAGTTGGTCGGGTGCATGAGCTTTAAGTAGCTGCTAATGAAGCTCGGGATGCTATTCATCAAGTGAAGACTTATGTTGACAGCCTCTTGTAATTTCTTTGAAAAGAGAAGAGACTCCAATCTGTGGATGTACTTCTAAGTATTGTGCATCAAATAGAAAGAATTCTTTCATCTTCAATCACTTGTGCCCGTATTTTCCTGCTACCTGCTTTAAATTTTACCTAAGCCAATGGGCCTAGTAAGTATAGTTTGATTTTTACTAGGATTATTATAAATAACCCTACAAACTTTGAATCTTTTAATTGCTCAATATTACCTAAATCATACAAAAAATGTATGTTTAGTGAGCTGGAACTTGACTTTTATTCAGAGTTCCCTTGTCTTTTGTGGGCAGTTTAAAGCATGCACGTCGGACATAAAAAAGGCTAATGTTTAAGGTTGAAATAGATTTGACCAAAATGGATTAGAATTGACTCAATTCCTTGAAAATTTATCTAAAAATATATTACTATACTCAAGTATGAGGGAAAATATGTAAACTATGACTTAAGAAAATTTGAATCTGAGGAATGATATGAAAAAGAGATAAAAAGGCATTAGAAGAAGTAGTTACCAAGAATGAAGTTACCATTATTTAACAAACCCATTAGGGGGTTGAATTATGCAGGGCCACCTAAGGGCATTGGCTGTATAGTCAAATAATAGCATCTTTTGGCTGACAGGTCCATTATGTAGACTACTTATGCAAGGCCGCCTAAGGGAACGTTCTGCATAGTCAGAAAAAATAACTCTCAGAAATTTACTTTTCTACTGCTAAGAAGCTAGTGAAAGTTTATGGGGATTCAAAATTTCCAAAGTAAAGAGTTTGTTGTATGGAAAAAGGCGCTTGAATATGGAGAAGATATTTTCAACCAAGATTGTCTAAGAATTGGATGAATGTTACTCCTACGAAAGGTCTGACCCAAGCGTAGGGAAGGTAAATATAAACCATATACTTAAATACTTTCAAATCATGAAAAAGAACATGAAATAAATATGTTAAGGATGGCTATTTTTTTATGGATCCTTACATATTTTTGATAAGAACAATAAGGACAAAAGTGGGTTTTTTTCCAAGAATGAAGTTACCAGTATCTGACAAACCCGTTAGGGGGTTTAATTATGCAGGGCCACCTAAGGGAATTGGCTGCATAGTCAAATAATAGTATCTTTTGGCTGACAAATCTGTTATGGAGACTGTTTATGCAAGGCCGCCTAAGGGCACATGCTGCATAGTCAGGAAAAATAACTCTCAGAAATTTTGACATTTTTGTGACTAAAAGTCAAGAAAACGGTTATGAAGATCTGAAAATATTTAAGGTTAGGATTATGACACATAAATATGGGTGTTGTCCAATGTGTGCAGGGATGCACAGATCAATGCTAACCATAATCACATTGTGGCTGGGTCCTGATTTGAAATACTGGACTTCACTATGTATCCCATAAGGATGGGAATCAAGCCATACGTAGTTCTTGAAATACAGTTTAATTTCGTGTGGGAAGAAAGTATGAAAGATCTTAGTTTAGGGTCATAGAGGTCGGACCATTATAAGAAATACACAGTGTGTGTTTTCATGGGACTTTTCAGCCAGGGGACTGAAAGTGGAATTTGGGGTTAGGCCCAAAAGACTTGGGGCTGGAGTCGAGGGACACTTGAACTTTCCTACGTATCCCATAAGGATGGAAATCAAGCCCACGTAGTTCTAGAAATACCCTCTGTACAAATTTGGTTTGTACATGTGAAGGGTGAAAGGGGACATTAGTGCAATGATGGTTTAACCCAAGATAAAAGGTTCAAGTATTTCCATGTATGCACATATTTTTTGGAATATAACATGATTGAAAATGAATATAAATAATGATTCCCTCTCGTGTGAGGGTATCAAAGAATATTGTAGTTTATTGTCATACAGGACAAAAGTGTTGTATAGTTTAATGTCGTATAGAAAGGACGAAGGTGAACCAATGTAAAGATATTGATTCTGGGGGTGGTTTCACGAATCAACATCGTATGAGATGAAGGTAAACCGATTTGAAGAGATTGGTTTTGGGCTTGAAACTTGAGAGGTTGCCTACGTACCCAACCTAGAAGTCAAGGATCAAAGTATGTGTAGTTCAATTAAATAATGAATTAGTGATCAAGTTGTTTTTGGGGACAACGACCTAAAAAATGATGTTGGGACTTATGCGTGGTTAGCGGCCTAATGAGGGTGTTATGGTTGAAATTTTATCTATGCTCACGTGAGTCATACTCGGTGTGAGAAACAAGAGGTAAAAACAACCTTAACGATGCATAGTTTAGTGTCATGTAGGACATATGAAGGGACTATGCAGTTTAAAGTCTTACAGTTAGGACTATTGGTGCTGGACAGTTTAGTGTCATGTAGTAGGGACAAAAATACAGTTTAACGTCATGTAGAATGTATTAAGGGATTTCTATACAGTTTATCATCATGTAGTTAGGACGATGGGGACAATACAGTTTAATGTCATGTTGGACAAAAAGGGGACTGTGCAGTTTAATGTCATGCAGTAAGGACAAAAGAGGACACATTTTAATGTCATGTTGGACGTATTAGGGACTTTTTCATAGTTTAGCGTCATGTTGGATGAAAGTGCGAATAGTTTAAGGTCATATGAATAGACCGTTGGTTATGTAGTTTAATGTCTTGCTGGACATAAGGGACTTCTGTACAGTTTAGCATCATGTAGTCTGGACGTCATAGTTTAACGTCATGTTGGACGTAAGTGCCAATAGTTTAAAGTCATATGGATGGACCTTGGATGGTGCAGTTTAACATCGTGCTGGATGTAAGGGACATGAAAATAGTTTAAGGTCATATGCATGGATCGTTGCTGTATGTATTTTTTGTTTATACAAAATACTTCTTCAGAAATCTGGCATTGGTTGGAGTCGTGATAAGTTCTCCATCCATTGAGATTAAAGAATAAGCTCCATTGGAATAGACCTTATGTATTGAATAAGGTCCTTTCCACTTTGGCTCAACCTTAGGATGTTTCTTTCCTGGTATCATTGGAGTTCTGAGAACTAATACCAATTCTCCCTGAACGAATGAATGGAGACGAACTTTATTGTTGAAAGCTCGTGCTATTCGATTCTGGTATACTTCCAAGTGGTGCAAGGTACACAATCTTTTCTCATATAAACATTCCAATTCATTCAACCACTTTTGAGATTGTTCATCTATAGATGATTGATCACAAATGGCTACTCTGAGAGAAGGTAATTGAACTTCAATGGGCAAGACTGCTTCCGTTCCATATACCAGTGAATATGGAGTTGACCGCGTTGCAGTGCGGGTGGTGGTTTGATAAGCCCATAAAGCATGAAAGAGTTTATCAGGCCATGATCTATTATCTTTATCCACCATCTTTTGCAGTATATTTGACAGAGTCTTTTTGAAGGCTTCTATCTGTCCATTGGCCACTGCATGATACTGAGATGAATGATTGGATTTGATGTTGTATTCTTGATACAACTTCTTCACCTCGGATGAACAGAAGTTCGTGCCATTGTCCGTCAATATGGTATGAGGGACACCAAATCTGGTAATGATGTTAGACTTGATGAAACAAACAATGCTTTTAGAACTAACTTCTTTGAGAGGTATTACCTCTGCCCATTTGGAAAATAATTCAGTAGCAGTAAGAATATACTTAAACAGCTTGGCTGTAGCTGAAGGGTAAGGTCCCACCACATCCATTCCCCATGTGGAAAATGGTCATGAGTATTTAGCTGTATGAAGCAACTCTGGAGGTTGATGAATGAAGTTGGCATTTACATGGCATGAATGAAACTTCTTTGTGAAATCAACACAACCTTGTATCATTGAAGGCCAAAAGTATCCAAGCCTTCGAATATGATCAAACAGTCTATGTCTAGACTGGTGGGCACCACAGACTCCTGCATGCACTTCTTTCATGATAGCCATTGTCTCTTCACCATCAATGCATCTGAATAGACCTCCATCAAAACCACACTTGTAGAGAATTTTCTATAGGTTATCTGGGCTATCATAAAGAGTAAAATTGACCACAAGTCACCGGATTTGTTCTTTCCCAGCTCTATCAGGTGGAAGTGTTCCATTTTGAAGGTATTCCCCAATAGGTGTCATCCATCCTGTAGTATGACCATATGGTTCAGTAATTGGATTAATTTCATTGATCTCTTCTGTTCTGGTTCGAACATAAGGTGAAATTTTACGACAGTGGGCAATACTGATGGTTGTTTTGTCCTGATTTGGATATGCCAGAGCTGTGGCTATATTAGCCAGTGCATCAGCTTGAGAATTTTTTGATCTTGGGACATAAGAAAATGTCGGTTCCAAAGAGAATTCCGCCATTAACTCTCTAATGTAATCATACAAAGGGATTAGTTTTTCTTTTCTGATTGCATAATCCCCATTGACTTGTTTTATTACCAGGTCTGAATCACCTTTCACCTTTAAGTGATTCACTTGTTCTTTAAGTGCCAACTCTAAGCCTGCGATGAGAGCTTGGTATTCTGCTTCATTATTTGTACCACCTCCCAACAATGAGAAAAATAGTGTAACACTGCCTTTTTTGGAGAAATGAGTACAATTCCTAAGCCAACTTTGTTGAATTTAGGATTTTCCATTTTCTTCCCTGTTGGACTTCTAAAAGCACCATCAAATTACATTTTCCATACCTGAAGACTATCTTGAATAGAGAAGACTTCCTCATCAGGAAGTTCAATATCTGAAGATGTGTCTTCCACTGAAGGGTGTTCAGTAAGGAAATCGACCAGAGCTTGGCCCTTTATTGCCTTTTGAGACACATACTGAATGTCAAATTGCTACAAGATAACTGCCCACCTTTCCAGACGTCCTGTAATCATAGGACAACTAAGGATGAATTTGAGCGGGTTATTTCAAGATACCAATTGGACCTCGTGATGTTGCAGGTAGTGTCTCAACTTCTGAACTGCAAATATTAATGCTATGCAGCACTTTTCAATACTTGAATATCGGGTTTCTGCTTCAATCATAGTTTGACTGAGATAGTAGAGGCTGTTTTCTTTCCCAGCGTAATTCTTCTGAGCAATAAAGGCACCCAATGATCGCTCTAGAGCTGTTACATAGAGGATAAGTGGTCTTACTTCAACAGGTGGAATTAACACCGGTGGACTCAAGAGATACTTCTTTAGAATATCAAATGCTTCTTGACATTCTTCAGCCCACTGGTATGTGACTCCCTTCTTCATCAATTTGGTGAAGGGTAAGCTTTTGCCTACCAAATTGGAGATGAAATGCCGAATATAGGCTAATTGTCCTTGAAGTCCTCTCAATTATTTAAAATTTCGAGGAGGTGACATACCAAGGATTGACTTTGTCTTTTGAGGATCGACTTTGATACCATGATGGCATACAACAAATCTGATAAATTTTCCTAAGGTTACCCCAAAAGCACATTTTAAGGGGTTCATCTTCAAATTATGTTGCCAAAGTTTGTGGAATATGACTTCCAAATCAGCCAAATGATTAGAACGTTGTTTAGATTTGACCACCAAATCATCCACATAACATTCAACAAACTTCCCTAAAAAGGGTTTGAAGATACGATTCATGGCACACTGATATGTTGCGCCTACATTCTTTAAGCTGAAGGGAATTACCCGGTAGCAAAACACACCCTGAGGGGCTCTGAAGGCTATAAATTCTTCATCTTCTGGAGCCATTCGGATTTTACTATAACCAGAATATCCATCCATGAAGGAAAGTGCTTCATAACCAGCTGTTGCATCGATTAAAAGTTCTGTGATCGGAACTGGAAAATCATCCTTAGGAAAATGCCGATTAAGATCTTTGAAATCAATGAAAATTCTAATTTGTCCATTATTATTTTTCACAGGGACAATATTAGCCAACCAATTGGGATATTGAACTTCTCTGATGAAGTTATCTTTGATAATCTTATCCACTTCAGCTTCAATTTTGGAAGCATAAGTTGGGTGTGTTCTTCTTGCAGCTTGCTTAAATCCTCGATGTTCTTCTAGTAAACCCAAATGATGAGTAGCAACATCAGGATCAAGCCCAGACATCTCTGTATAGTTCCAAGAAAATATTTCTAGATTTTGATTTAAAAAGGAAATATACATCTCTTGCTCTTCAAGAGTCATAGCCGCACTAATTAAAGTGGGGAGTGGATCTTCTTTTGTACCCAGATTTATTTTTCTGAGTTCATCCACGGTGGTAGAGATACCCTCTTCAAATGTTGGAGGATCATCCCTGAGATCTTCCTATTCTTCTTCAACATGTGTTATTTCTTCTGTTTCTACTTTCATAGTAGATGATGAAGCAAAATTTCCATGATCAGAAGAGATGTTAAAATTTGAACATCTTGAAGAAGAAGCTTCCATTTTTGACCCGATTGATGATGAAGGGTCTTCTTTGGGTAATACAGAGGAGATGATAGATTGAGAATCAAAATCATCATTAACCTATAACATTTCTATAACTTCTTATATCCTTGTTGAAAAAGTATAGACTTTATGGATTTCAGCAGATGAAATAAAGACATCTCCATTTGAGCTTTCATCATTGCCTAGTGAATCACCAATTTCTCCCATACTGTCTGGCTTGATTACCGTGATTGAAATTATGGAGGTTCTCATAAGATTATTTTGATTTGGGTCTATCCTGTTAATTTGAATGATAGGCAACACATAATCTGTACTCACATGTGCTAATGGGTTTACTGGAATCTTTTCCAAACCATATAGAGCATTAACTTTGGTAATCTCTTTTGTTGTGGATTTCTCCTCCCCCCTCATGTGGTAGAATTCTGCTGCAATGTATTGAGATTCACATGTATTGAACGAGGCTTTATCACCATACAATGTCCCAAATTGACCATTGAAACAATATTTGAGACATTGAGGGTATGATGAAGGGATAGCCGCATGTGGATGTAGCCAGGGTCTTCCAAGCAAGATGTTGAATGCTGAGTCTTGATCAACAGCCATGAAATCTGAATTGGAAACAAGATCTCCAAACTGAGTTCTGAGTGTAATCTTGCCCAGTGGTTCTTGTTCATTTTTATCATATACTTAGAACATTATAGTTGAAGGAGATAAATCAGATTCCATGAGGCCCAATCGACGAAGTATACGAATGGGCATAAGGTTGAATCATGAACCACTATCAATGAAAGCTCTTCGGATGTCTACACCATTGACCTTTCTAGATAAGTACAAAGGTCTAATGTGTCCATGCACGACATCATCTTCATCTTCATCAATAAAAGATATTACTACATGGAATTCTGCAGGATTATTCTCTACATGGTAGACTTCAGCTGAAACAATTTCATTCTCAAACTCCTAAGGACTTGACAAAGCCTCGATGAGTGCCTCCTGAAGATTCTTTGATAAATTCAAGGAATCTAGAATTGATAACTTGGCCGGTACTTGGGCCATGTGTTTCAATATATCATAATTTTGATCCAAATGTATGCGTTTCCCAACAGGAACATGTGGTTTAGTAGGTGCCTTGGAAGTTGATGATTTGGAAGTTGATGCATCTTGTATCGGGATAGGAGTTGGAAATATTCCTGGCTTTGGAATATTAGACCGATTAGATCCATTTACTTGTTGAGAGGATGAAGATGGAACCCCCAACCGATCCTCCAGAATAACTGTGCCAGGACTGAATTTTCTATTGGTGGAAGAACTTGCTTGTTCTTGTTGAGCTCGCTGAAGGTCTCTGCTACGAGTTTCTGCTGCATACACAGTTCTAGCAGGGTTAGAATTGGAATAGTGGTTTTTGAAAGATCCACGTCTTCCCCTGTATCCCGAGCCTCTGGAACTTCCTTTGATTCCTCTATTTGATATAGGGAATTAGGGCTCATCAAAATTGAAACTGCAACTGGTATATGGATCTGTTAATTGAATCATATTAACAGAACCAAAAATCAACTCTTCGTCCGATGAAGACTCTGCCTAATTAGCATGTTTAGGCTATGCCGTTTGGTGGGGCAGTGCCTGTGGCTTTGAAGTAGATGGTGTGAAGTCTTCCAGAGTCAAAGACAACTTAGGCTTTGACACATACTCATCTTCTTCTAATTGTTCCTATTTCTTGGAATTGTGCCGTTTCTTTGAGGATTTTCCCTATGATGAAGAGGGTTTTGCTGCAGCATTCATGGTAGAAGGCACAATTGGTTTCTTCAATTGTGTTCTCAAAATGGCATGAGTTCGTTTGATCATTTTTCTAACCATCCAATCATCATATTTTTGTGCATTTTTGTTCTTAACTTCTTGCCACTCGCCTTCCTCCTCTGGAACTGTAGCAGTAACACATTCTACCGGAGCTGAAGAACCTTTCAATTTGACTTGTCCCAAATCGACCATTTTTTGCAGGAGGTCCTTGAAAACAAAACACTCATGAATGGGATTCCCCAACATTTGATGAAATGTGAAATAGTTGGGATGGTCTTCATCTCCTTCCTTGTTTGGCCTCTTGGGCCTTGGCAATTGAACCAAATTATTTTCCAGAGCTGAAATGAAATAACCAGGAACTTGTTCATTTCGGAAAGAGTGAAATTTTCTCTTCAAATCCTCAAATTGTTTCCATCTTTGATCTCTTTGATTGTCTTGATGAAACAACCTTTGTTGTTAATGCTCAGGAGGTAGATCCATTCGAGAAGATGAAATTTTTGAAGTAGAAGTAGGTACAGGTGCTTGTTTAAGCATAACTGTAGCAGTTTCTGCTTTACCCATTCTCCTTCCCGGAGCTGATGGAATTTCATGAGCTTTATCTTAGTCTTTATTAGAGAATCTTCAATCTGTCGAGCGATTGAAGTAAGGTCTCGAAACCCTCCTGTGTATTTCATAGGGATCAGCGGTGTGCGCAACTCAATACGTAAATTTTCCACATAGATTGGAAACAGTTCTTCTTGAGGGAGTGCTAAGCTTAGGGAATATGTTAATCCCTTCCAGTGAGCAATGAAATCTTAAAACCTTTTATTCTCACTTTGATTACAGTTTGTAAGATAATAAACTGTTGTCTTTGGAAACGTTGAGCTGAACTGAAGAAGGAATTTTTGGCGAAGATCCTCCCACTCGGTAATTGACTGGGATTACAAGCTTGTATACCAAACAAAAGCTGGTCCTTGCAAGGTTCACACAAAGCATTTGAGTTTCACTGCTTCTTGCTGTTCCAGATTTCCCATCATAGGATCGAAAAAAGACACATAATGCGTCAAATAATGTTTAGGATCGCCTGATTCATTGAAAATAAGGAATACAGGGTTCCTAAAACTTGATGGGGGAGGGATTGAATCTACCCATTTAGGGTAAGCTCTCTTTTCTGGTTGAACCTGTGCACACTTCCCTTCCATAGTCTCTAACCAAGCTGTTAATGACTCAATGGTAGTTATTAACTTTTGAGAAACATCCGGTTGAACTTGGACTTGGGCGGGTGCGATAATTGGAGTCTGGACAGGTATGGTGGCTGGTACTACAACTGATGGTAGCACCATCGATTGTTGTTGCACTTGACCCGTAGGATTATACCTGTGAGGGTATACTGATAGAGGAGGATATTATTGATCCATTTTAGTAGCCACAACAAATTCCTTTGACTGACTGACTCCAGCATTCTTAGGAAGAAGACTACCCTGAAGTAGTTCTGCATTCATCCTCAATTCCTTTATTTCTTCCTCTTGTTGTGAAAATATTTTCTCTAGTGAGAGCGATTGGCCTTCTCCAGAGGAAGGGTATGTAACTTGATTCTTTCCTTTCCCCTTTTTGAATCCCTTTTGGAGAGGGGGAAGAGGGTTACTTGAAGGATTACCTAGGTTCTGAGTAATCATTTGGTTTTGTGTACACACACCTTCTTTATTTGTGTCTGTGCATACAAATTCTTGAGCAGGAACCTCTTCATTTGATCCCTCTTAGTGAACCTCATCTAGTGGATCAACAACAATGACATTAATGACATTAATTTATTCATAATGCATTTCATCCCTTCTATCGGCATTTCTGTGATATTGTCTTCTTCCATGCCCCTGACGAGACATTTCCTTTTGTTGATTTGATCCCTCAGGAACTTCTTGGCGAACCGTAATTTGGAGAGAATCTACTGATAATTTGGTTCTTCGTTCCTCTTGAGGCTTCTTCCTCAATTGAGAGAAGACTGGATTTCTCTGAGGGAGGGATTGAGGATTTGAAAAAGTCCCCAGTCCGGTGGACTGGGGCTGTTCCTGCTGTCTTTGCTCAACTCCTCGAATCCTATTTGTTGATTTTGAGGGTTGGTTTAAAAGAGTCCCCAGTCTGGCAAGCTGTGGTGGCTCTTAACATGATATATCTGAGACCTTCTTGAAAGCTCTTCTGATCTTGCGGACCTTAGTCCGAAAATTGGCTGGATGCATCAACTTGCATCCGCTTTTATCACCCAGCTCAAAAGACCGTTGGATTATTTCTGACACTTCTATCACTTGATGATGTGCTTGCTCCATACGAGAGGCCTGTTAAATATTCTTTTTTGCTTGATACAGGAGTAATTCAACAACTTGTTCTCTGTATTCTTGATTTTGAGAGGAACTAGTTGAAGCCTGTTCTTGGGAAAGCTTTTGATTACAAACAAAACCCATTGAATTTGGCCGACCATGGGCAATAACATTGCATGAAACCATTTTCGGTGGGCTTTGCTAACTGGAGAGAACAATGAAATGTAGTGCTCCATGAACACCCCATCCTATGACATGAATACCAGATGGAGAATTGGAAATTAACTTGCGCAATCTTCTTAGTGCGGCAAGGCATGAACGTTGAAGGGATCTCTACTGATTTTCACCCTTTGGATATCGAGAGATTGATAGAGATGCCAAATCAATCTGACGTTGTAACCCTTATATTATCTTAACATGATTTTCATATTCATCATAAGATAATAATTTCTTTTTCAACTAACAAAGAGTTTTCCATATGTTAATATGAATATCATGAATTCCATCTTCCGTCAAAATCTCTGGAATATCATACTGAGAGTCAGCCATAGGCCAAAACATGACTGGCACTTCACCCTTCGCCAGTTGTTTTCTCATGTTCAACATTTCCACTTTATTATTTAATGAAGATTATTCTACCTGTTTAGACCAGAGCTCGTTATTTCTTGTTGCTTCATCAGATTCAACAAGACTGGTAGAGAATCCACTGATCAAACTAGAACATGAATGACCTAGGGGTGATTCAGAGAATGACCTACACCCCGAGCTATCTTCTGATTGAGAATGTATTTCACCTGCTAGCGATGAAGCATCAGACATGACTGGTTTCGCATTTTCAAGTGCCTCAAGATAATAGGGCTTTCTCTTCATTTCATTTTCCTCTGAAGAATTTTCCAGAAAATGTGAATTACTATTGCGGAGAGGGCTTTTGCAGCTAAATTCATCATCATGGGGAGGAACACCATGGTGGGTTACAATAAAAGATGAAACATTTTGCTCCTTGATCTTCTGACCACACAGAGGGTTATTGTGGCTCTCATCTGAAGATGAAACTTCAATATCGATCGAACTATCATGAAGCAAGCCTTCAGGAGGAAGTGTTTGATGCAGACCTTCGGAATTAATGTTCCCACTATTGGGAACTGAGAGAGCAGAATCTTGAGTTTCAAAAGATAGTTGTCTGAGTGCATCAAGAACTCCAGCGTCGAGTAAGGCCTTGTTATAGAATGGACCTTGATTTCTTGACTGTGCTGGGTGGTTCTTCTTCTTAGATGCCTTCTTACTCAATTTGGCAGGTGTGTGTGCCTGCTCAGGAGAAATGATCAGGTTAGGCTGATTATCTCCACTCAAACCAGGTGTATCTGCCTTACTTGGTTGTCCGTATGATATGGGGGAGTACACCCCACAACCCTCTTGGACTAGAACAGGTGTGTGTGTCTGTTTTAGAGTGAAATGATGATGTGTCACTCCACTGGTAGGGATAGATTTATCTGTCTTTCCCTGAGATGCTGCTGAAGCTATTATAATATCCTGGTAGGCATCCAAAATATGAGAAGGGATTTGCTTCTGCTCTTTTACCATTGATAGAATGTGCTTGGTGACTTCAGCTGCCGGAACGGAGATATACGTCCATTCCGTGCTTGGAGTAGGTGTGTGTTCCTACTCCTGTCCTCCTTTTCCTATCACTGAATCCTGATAGTACTCAAGTGTGGGGGCAGAGAGTTGATTCTGCCTCCTATTTGTTAGCGGAACTTTCTGAATGACTTCTCCGAATGCTACCAAATGAGACTGTTGGTAAGATTGATCAATACTAGCAGGTTTATGTGACTGTAGATTTCACTTTGCTGAACGTGGTTTACGAGCTCCATTATATGTATTCAGATGAGCCTACTGACTAGCTGATGATTTATAAACAGGTGTATATTCCTGTCTATAGTACTCCACTGGAATTGCCTGGCGGGATTAGCGTGATGCTGGAAGACGAGTCTGCTGGATAGCAGAATTAAAACGGACGAGTGTGTGTGCCCGTTCATTACTTGACACCAAGTTAGGTTGGTAGACTTCTTCGGAAATAGCAGAGATAAGAACCTGCTCACTGTTAACTGGTTATCGCCTCTGGTGGTTCGTCTTGCCTGCTCGGGTTCGAGGAACCTGAGCCAAATTCCTAGAGTTGACACCCTCATCATGTTAAGGGCAGACTGCCACACAATTCTGGCGGTGATTATTGATGGGATCCCTCAGGAAGGACTCCTGTATCCTTGAATTGAGGCCCTGAGGGACCTGCTCATTCACCTCCTCAGAATATGTGAGTGAATGGTGATTGAGTTCTGAGGATAACGACCTAAAACGATTGGAGATGGTGGTTAGCACCACCTGCTTCTTGATCACTGGTCATCGTTGTCCGGACAACCAGGTTGAATTATTGAATTGGAAGGCTTGTCGAGCGGCCTCCAGATTTGGAATAGTACCATTTTGACAATACTCCTTAACCAGCGCATTTGATACCCACCGTTGAAGATGCTGAGTAGGTGATGTCATCCTCAGAGAGGATGACGATCCAGTAGGATTAACAATAGTGGAATTCGCAGCAGATGTATTCATGGGTGTGAACTTAAGAGAAGCCATTTTGGAAATGCAGAAGATCTTAGAAAAGAGTGCCTGTTTGATATGACAGACATAATCAAGATAAGTCCGGCCACTACATCTTTTGGATGAGAAAATATGTTACTGATTGCTTTGTTGGTCCTCTCATTGAGTTTAAATAGGGGCCTAACAAATAAGCAAAGCATCATTTTAACTTGGTTAAGGATTCACGTCGGGTTCACCATTTTTTGTTTCCTCTGGAATTGGGTATGACCTCGTTGATTGAAGGTTCAAACATTCCAATCGGTTTCTAACGGGTTTGTTCATAGAACCGGAAACATCCAATGATTCCATATCCATTTAGACCTACTTTCCAAAGGTAGGTGCTCATTAGTTATAGACTGATGAGGCTTAGGAATTTTCATTGGTCGAGAGGATGGGAGGTTGGACTCATCACACATTTTTTAGGGGAATTATTGTCTACTACGGGACTCTCTTTATAGATTTAAGTTATGTTCGTGAATCCTTATTACATTACCAAGTATAAAATGAGCTTTCCTTTAGATCTGACAATCAATGATTGATATGTTGGAAATTTAGAGAATATTTTATATGTATTCGAAGTTCTTCATCGATAGAGAATCATCTGTATTTGTTAGAGATTCTTAGTAAATGGTATCCTTCAATACATAAAAGTCTCTTCGTCATTATAATGACCATTCTGGTTTTAAAGCCAGTCAGTGGGGCACTTGAAGTTTATTGTCATTAAGAAGGACATGGATTATTTCAGAGTTGGGATCGTACCCACTAATGGGCTACCTACGCATCCTTTGTTTTGGAAAAGAAACCAGAACCCGCGTAGTTCAAGTAAGGGAGTATGATGTTTATGCATGATTTATGTCTCAAAGAAAGATGTCATGATTACTTTTACACTCTAAGCTCATGTGAGTCATGCTCGGTGTGAGAAACAAGAGATATTTGTGAAACCAGACAATTGTGCCACGAAATATGAAATGATGTGGGGATTATGTATGTATGAATTCCCAAAATAGATGAGGATTAAGATTTACTTCAGGGAAGAAATCCAGGAACAAGGTCCATAAAGGTATATGTACTTCATTGAGATTTGGGTACTCTAACTTGGGGCTTACTCCTGAGGAAGATGCCCAAATTAAGAGGGGACTCATGATTGGGTTTTACTCCTGAAAATGAAGCCCAGATCAAAAGTAAATTAAGACTGGTTAAGAGAAATTAAGACTGGGGATTACTCCTGAGAAGGAGGCCCAGGTTAAGGGAATTGAAAAATTAAGGGACTTGGGGATTAATCTTAAAGAGGAGGCCCATATTTGAAACTGGGGCTTACTCCTAAAAAGGAGGCCCAAGTTAAGGAAAATTATGACTGGGTCTTACTCCTGAAAAGGAGGCCCAGGTTAAGGGACTTGAAAAATTAAGGGACTTGGGGCTTACTCTTAAAGAGGAGGCCCATATTTGAAAATGGGGCTTACTCTTGAAAAGAAGGCCTAGGTTAAGGGAAATTATGACTGGGGCTTACTCCTGAAAAGGAGGCCCAAGTTAATGAGGACTTGGGGCTTACTCCTAAGGAGGATGCCCATGAATAGGGTTCTCTCATCTTAAAGGATGAGGTTGAATGAATGAAATCTCTAATTTTAGTGACATAAAGATGTGTAAATCACTAGGTTTTGAGAGATGTTCCATGGAATTCCTTTCGGATAAAGAATTCAATCAAGAAAACATGCCATAAATTGATTTAAAGAGTGTCTTGAAGACTGAATCTTGAATAGGAGAGGTGGAATGTCATAAGATGGGTTAAATGGGCATGAAGGGCACCCATAAATAGAAGGGCGCGCAATTACTGGTGGGCGCGCAGGTACTGCGTGGATGCACAAGTCCTGGTCGCACAAGTATACTTGTGCGACACATATATACTTGGGCGATCCTTGACTAGTAGAGTAATACTTGGGCGATCCTTGACCAAAGCCTTTAGAATTATCCCGAGGTACTTCCAGAAGAGTGGCACACAAGTTTCAATGAGTAGGTAGGGAGGCACGCAAGTGTGTCCATTTCCCTTAAGGGTAAAACACTTAGGCACGCAAGTGTTAGTGAATTCTAACACTTAGACCTTATTCTTCTTGTTTAGACCTTCTATTCTAGGTAAAGAATTACCTTAGAAGTGTTCGGAATACTTGAAGAAGAGACTTGGGCGTTTAGAGCTCTGTATCTGAATTCTGGAAAAATCCTCCCCAAATGGGGGGCTCATCGGGGGTATTTATAGGCTGGAGAAGACCCTGGGTGGTTTTCAAATAGGGCGTGCAAGTCACTTGCGCGACCATTAGGCAGCACACAAGTGTACTTTCACGATAGTGAGGGAACTTTCACGACCCAAGGGTATTTGACTCCTTGTTCATGCCTTTGTCGATTTTTGATGTTTTCTTCAAAGGATGAATCAATTTGTGCTAAGGCATTTGCCTTTCCATTCTTTTAAACAATGTGAAGAAAAGGAACGTCAACAGTATACAAACAAAAAGGATATTTAACATGTTCCTAAGTAATGTCTAATCATATGTTCAGATTAATTTGAACTGTTCAGGATGATAGAACACACATGAAAGAATTATTATGAATTTATTAAAATAATTAATATGCCTCAAGAGGGAATAAAAAATAATGATTTCATAAGTGATGCTGCAAAAATAAAAATTAGGATAAAGTGAAAAGTAATGGGTTGGTTTATCATGGTGAACCACAATCCTCAAAATATGGATGTTCATAGGTACCCCTATCACCTTGTATTTTAATTTCTATATTTGATATTTATAATGATGAAAGATGAACACAATGTGTTCCTTAACAAGAGTATTAATGAAAATGAAAGAATTAATACAGAATTTACGATGTCCAGATAAATCTATTCATATGTACTAGAACATGGGAAATTATTATAGCATTTTCTCATACATGTTGGAATATGTATACATGTGATGAAATATCCCAAAATAAAAGATATCATAGATAATTTTAAGTGATATATAATTCAACTCCAAGTACCAATTCTTACCAAAAAAATTAGAATGTTTTAAAATCATTTTAAGTAATATTAAGCCTCATCAGATGGTGGATGATCTTGAATTAATTTATGGAAAATAAATAGAGAAGCGTCCAATTTAATATTTCATGTGTATTTATTATGTACTAACATGATGATTTCATATGAGTGGTTTCTTTAGGATACATCAAATATACACGGAGTAAAGAATATTTTCAACTAGTGGATTATAAAGGTTTTAGGGAATAGAAGAAGGGTGTCAGGTGTTTTATAAAGAAATATTTCCACAATTTCTTTTGGATTAATCATCAAAACTAGATATAAATGAGTTCTCAGGATCCACAAAGAGAATATATTTTCACATATAATATATAGATAATTTATTTAATTAAAGAATTACCTTTAATTGAATTATTTCTTCATTAATGAATCGATTAACCAATCTTGTTATACCATCATTATGTTAGATGAATCAAGGGTAGATTACCTCTAGTGGTGATCCACACGTTCTCCATGAACCTTTGATAATTTCTATAGAATTATTTAGGTTCTAGAGTGGATGAATCTAATGCTTACTATGATCACTATTGATCACAATTGAATCCTTTATGGGAGAAGGGATTCAATTTAGTGGTGGAGGAGAATTTCTTTTAATTCTTCATATTGTTCTAGGGAGGGATATATTTAAGGTTGTAGATTATTCTATTTAGAAATCATTGTTCACAGTGATATAATTAATCTTGTCCATATATAAAATTTCATAACTGGGTTTATATAGTTCTAGGGTTAGAAAATAAATAATAATTATTTTCTAAACCCCTAGAAATACTCATGTCTAATAATAATAGAATTATTCTTATTTACTCGACAATCACTAAACTTTCATATAAAATAAATGTTATTTTTCTTGAATAAATAAAATAAGATTTAATCAAATAAAATTTAAAATGAAATCTCTCACCAGAATATTAAAATTTGTCTTCCAATTCTACTCAACATTTATCGGGCCTTGAATAAATACTATTTATTCATTAAATAAATGTCACTTCATTATTCAACAATAAATATATTAAAATTATATTCCCCAAAACAGTGAATAAATATTTATTAAATATTCATGTAACTAAATAAATAAATATTTTATTACCTTGGTAATAAACCGGGATAAATAAATATTTTATATTCAAGTAATTAAAAAAATAATAACTTTGTGAATAAATATTTATTAAATATTCAACTCACATATATATTCTCTAAAATAAATGGTGATTGAATATCTGAGATCAAACCAACATGAATAATTATTAAACCACATATGGGAATAATATTTATTCAAAATGTTAAATTCATGTAGAATTTAATTGTGGATCCAAATACACTTTGTGTGCGTGACCTTATAGGCCTCTTTCTTAATGGAATTAGACTACACTACCTAAGGTACAATGTTAGCATCTAACAATATGTCATGGATCCCATAGAAAAATAAGTTAACTTCATAATGACATGTTACCTCCTACAAACATACATAGTGTAATATAGTCCATTTATTTAAATATATTGAAACAATCATGATGCATACTAATATCATCATCTTATATTCTCAATGTCTCTTTCTTTTACTTTCTAGAAATAATCATATAGACGAAAACTCCATGGCCATGTACTTAATCAGAAAATTCTATTCCCATAAAATGGCATGTGATATCAAATTTTATTAAACAAAGTGATAAATCCATTCATACATTAATCATTAATACAACATCACTCATGATGTACCTTACATATCCAACCTCAACGTGAGAATATATCATCATAGTTTTCATCAATACATAAAATTATGTGAATTATGAAATGTATTATTAATAATATTGAAGTTTAAGGACCATTACAGACATCTAATGATAGGAATATCTAATGAAACATATAACTGTTGATTTCTTATTGGAGGGTTCTCCACTCATTATCTTCTAAACTAAATATTACCATGGGAATACACCATGAGAAAGTGTCTTAAAGTTATATGAGTCTCTGACCATTATATCTTGTATAATATTTCTCCTATAAAATGATATCATATAACTATATATATTATATTTAATACTGCTACCATGGAACTTATAGGTTCTCATTTAGTGGGGGAATCTCTATCAATTTTCATTGTGAAAATTTCTATTAGGACATTATCACATACCATGTCACAAATAAGAACAATCATGAAGTGATAAGATATTTTATTAATTTATAGAAAATGAATACATGTAATCATAAAGTACTTGGAAGTTTCTTATAGGTAACCAACTCAAATAGGCTCCCACTTTCACTAGCTGACTACCTTTATTCTGGTAGCTATCACATGATGTTTATAATTCTACTAAGATAAGGCTTTGGTCAAGGGGTTCGTCATATTTTTATCAATGGAAACTCTACAAATAGTGACTTCACTAATTTGAGAAATATCCTTCAATATGTGATATTTGTGGAGTATTTTATTCATTTTCGATGGGACCATAGATCCTTTATGAGACTTATCACTACAATATTATTAAAATATAACGTGATAAGATCTATACTAATAGTCACTAAATAAAGATCTTGCAAAAAGTTATGAATCCAAATAGATTACTTGATTATATGAAAATCTAATATACACTTGGTCTCTATTATAGAATCTATGAAAAATAGATGCATTGAACTATTCCAACTCACAACTCCTATATTGAGACTAAATACATATCTTGACTATAACCTTAGATCATTATAATATATTTGAAAACTATCATTGGTATATTATCTAATCACTAGTTCCCCATCTCCTCCATATACCAAGAACATATCCATAGTATGCCTCAGATAATTAACGATATTTATTAAAATAGTCCAATGATGTTCTCCTAGATCATTTTGATATCTACCTACCATAATTAATGTGTAAGAGACATAAAACCTAGTAACTAACATGGTTTACAAGATAAACCCTATTGAAAATGCATATGGGATCCTACTCATTTTTTTCTCTGTCACTCTTTCCATTTGTGTCTGAGGACACATTTTTTAGTGAGATGTATACCATGTGACATTAGAACCAACCTACAATTGAATTATTCCATACTAAATATCTTTAGTATCTGATTAATGTATGTACTTTGACTTGGTTCAATATGAAATTTTCTTCTATCATGAATGATCTTGATTCCAAGGTTATATGATATATCATCTATGTCATCCATGGAGAAGCGCTTGTTTAACCAATCCTTAACAGACCATAATACTAGTATGTAATTTCAAATAAGTAATAAGTAATCAACATATACTACTTGAAATACAACCAAAATCCCACTAAATTTATTATAAACACATAGAACACATTTTTTATTTATGAAACTAAATTATATTATGGATTCATTGAACCAAATGTTCAAGGAAATAAATGAATAAATTGACCTATAAATGGATATCTATATCTTATATATCTTATTATAATTTATTGGAGCCACAAGCCCTTCATGTTGTGTCATATAGACATTATCCTGAAGGTTTCTATTAAGGAAAGTTTTTTTGGCATCCATCTTCTAAATCTAATCATTGAAAAACTACAATGGGAAGTTGAATTCTGATGGATTTAAACATGAAAAATGAATAAAAGGTTTATTTCTAGTTAATACCTTGATGATTTTTGATCCCTTTATCCACCATCCTTGCTTTTATAAGTACTCACTTTACCTTTCATGTCTAGTTTTATCTTGAATACATATTTTCACCAAACATGCTTTACATACTCCAAAATGTTTTTTGGTATTTTCATAATAAACCACTTTTAAAGGATTAAGAAGGAACCCACATGCCTTTCACACATAATAGGAAAACCCAAAAACCGAAAACATCAAATAGACCCCATCAAACTAGTTTTAAAATTCAAACATTTAGAATTAAAATCCAAAATATTCACTATCACTTGAAAAATATGGGTGCATCGAGCACAATGCAAGCATTGATGTCGACACCTCAGTCCAATTGTCTGACCTCCATCACTACTATCGCTACAACCCATCAAGGCCATCAAAATCATATAAACAATGTCTCTGTTGGTGTAAACAAAACCTTGGAGAGACTAAAACATTTATCGACATCAGCTCATCGTCAATAATAACCAACCATAAACCATTATCATCACTAAAAAACACTATATCAGAGAACTACATGGAAAAGGCAGCCATCCACCATCAATATTGTTGCCAAAATCTGAACAGATCCATTGAAACAAGAGAAAACACAATTGTGAACACCTCTCAGAACCACCACCATCGGGGATAGCCAACCAAGAAGACTACTAAATCATTATGGAAGAGGATCCATGAACATGGAAGACCATGAATCTTGTCCTTACCATGAATATAGTTCAAAAAAATAATCTTGAACCAAACCACCATAGATAGAGAATAAATAAGAAAAACAATAAAAAACACTAAAAATTGTAGGAGAACACCGAACTAGGACAAACACAAGTGGATACCACCAGATGATAGTAGTAGGAAAACCTTGGGAATAAGGACCCACACATTGATGTTGATCACCCCCACCAGCATAGTCCCAAGCTATGACAATCACCTAAGAATAAGACCAATAATGGGGTCTAGGATAGAGGGCTCGACAGTAAGAGTATAGGAAAGGGTGAGCACAATGATGAGGAATTCACAGTCAAATACCCCCTCCAACACAACCCTAAACCACTAAAACACCATCATGAAAAAAAAAACATGGGTTTTAAAATTATGTGTTAGGAGATAAGAGTAGAAAAAAAGAAATTAATTCCCTAAAGACCAATAAGAAAATAGAAGAAAGACACCACAAAACGCCACACAAACACAATCCTAAACCACATGATCACCATCATGTAAAACCAAAATGGGGTTAAAACATGATGTATCTAGTGATAAAAGTATAGGTGTGTCATTTTATGTCATCAAAACACCAATAAAACAATACCTATAATGAGAAGATAATCTAGAATGACAAGAGGAAGGGGAAAAGGAGAGGAATCATTGAGAAGAAGCACTCACCATTAGTACTTGTGTTTTAGGAACAAAATATTCCATAGTGGAATGTGGAATCTATTCCAATACTAAATCTTGTGTATCTTGAGAATCAAATTCATCAATGTCAATATTTTTTCCATTATCATCCTTTAAGATGTTATCCCTCTCAAGAAAAATGGATTTTATTATAATAGACAACCACTTATGTTAGGGGTTGTATAGATAATATCCTCTTATTTCATTGGAATACCCTATAAAGATACGCTTCATGCCTTAAGGTGATAGTTTGTTTCCATAGTTGGCCTTAACAAATGCCTCACAACCCTACACATGAATATGTGAAAACGCAAGTTTCTTTCCACTCCATGTCTCAAAATAAATATGGTTTTCTGATTCAGTTGGTACATGGTTTATTTTTTATATTGTAGCATGCAATGCATATTCCAAAAATAATAATGGGAGAATTTCATGAGTCATCATCAAATTTACCATTTTAAGCAAGGTATGGTTCCTCCTTTCAATAATATTATTCCATTGTGATGTATATGGAGAAGTGAGTTGGAAAGTATATGAATTATTGGTTAATATACTCACCACCTCAATCAGATTTAAGTTTCTTTATCTTCTTACCAAGTTGATTCTCTACTCCATTATTGAAATTTGTGAATTTCTTGAAATATTCCAACTAATTATTCATTAATTAGACATATCCATATATAATTAAATAATCAGTAAATGTAATGAAGTAATAATACCCACCTCTAACATATATTGTAAATGGTCCACACACAGTAATGGGTGCCAATTTTAGAATCTCTATAGCTCTTTTATCATATTTTACCAAAGGAAACATAGTCATTTTACCTTATAAAGAAGTGTGACATCTATCTAGTGGTTCAAGCTCAAAATATTTTAAGTAACCATCCTAATATATATTTTTCAAATACATCACATTTATATGACCAAGATAGTTATTCCCCACATGGTTATGAAATATGTCATGTAAACTTGATTAGTTATCAGTTTATAATAATTTATTTTCAAAATTTAATATATAAAAGCCATTATTTAAATATTCCTTACCATATCATATTTTTTTTATAATAGAAAAAAAATTATTTATGAACTTGAAAATAAAACCATTTGTATCTAGGAAAGATACCGAAATTATGTTTTTGGTAACAATTATAATATAAAAAATTATTTAAAAATAAATGCAATCCTAGTTGGAAAAAGAAGGTGGTAATATCCCACAGAAAGAGAAACTAGCCTCACACCATTGGAAACATGGATATCCACCTCTCTACTAGAAATATTTAAAAATCTACATGGTTTGTTTATTTGATTATATATGTGAGAAACAAAAGTTTTATCTAATACCAAATGTGTAGAAAAATTATACTCAATAATGAACATACCTGAAGGTTTCCCTTTCTTCTTTAATTAAGTGTAGTTCTATTGGGTTTTTGGAAAATACTAAGTTTCACCAAATAGAGTATTTCGAACAGAGGTCACCAAGCAGAGATGATCAGACTTGGTCATCAAATAAAGATGATAAAACATAGTCATAAAAAAAAGAGAACTAGAAGGATGTTTCCTATTATATAGTTTCATATTAATTGGATAGAAAGGTTTTATATGAAAAATTATTTTTAATAGTGTTCATTAGAAAAAGATGATTATAGATAGGAATCATGCGATGTGGTTTTGATGTTATCATAAAGAGTAATTAGAAAAATTTCTCACATATGGTGTTTAATGGGGATGGTGAATTTATATAGGGGCTATGTGCATGGTGGATGGTTGTTAACAGTTTCATTATATTTTTCTATAACTTCCCATTTTTTTATAGGTTGGAAATTCCTAAGGGAATTTTTTTATCTGGTAGATGAACCATATTGAGAGGGGATCTTTTATATAGAGTCCCAATAATTTTAACACACCTAGAGGTGATTTTTGATATGAAATGAGGCTTATATGGGAAACATAAGCTCTTGGGAGATGATCATGAATGTTTTCAGGTTGGATGGGTTACCCAACAAGCCACTAGATAGCAGGTGGGTTGGGTAGTAGACCAACACCTCTGCTAGGGCCACTGGCCACCGGTGGTTTAGCACTGGCTGATCTTTAGAGCAACTAACTATCTAGTGAGGCCCCTTTATTACCAATGGGGGCTAGTTTGGGGTTGTTCTTAGAAGGGTAATTTTGGTCTTTTCCTAGTCGAGAGCTTCATGGGGTTTAGAGGGTTTGGGTGATGGGAGGAGTCTATTTTGGCTACCCACTCCATCTCCTTCCTATCCTTATTCCCCCTTGACGCAAGGGTGACTATGGTGGCATTTTACAAGTAATTCCAAGTAAGATATCTCCCTATACTTATCTTGTTCTTCCCCCATGTCTCTTACTGATTTCTGTTTGGTCGACTAGGGTTTTGGAAGAATGATTTATCTGGAGCATGGAAAAATCATTTCTTTTTATGGGGACTTTGTTTGATTCTCAGAGAGGGGTATCCTGAGATGCCATAGTCAAGTCCCTATTTGTATTTTTTTACTTAAGTTATTTTTCTTATTGAGTTTCTGAAGATTTTTTTGATGAATTTGGGTTTAATTGCCCTTTAATTTGGGTTTATAAATTTTGAATCATTTTTAACAGAGGATTGAGGGTATATTGAGAGTGAAACACCCATGTTTTCTCATGATTCTAATATCATTGGACCACTCTATGATCGGGGAACTTTTTTTGGTCAATGGGGACCTTGGATGACTTTATTGGATAGTTGAGGCCTCAAGGGTTGGGGTAGAGCTCAGACATGATAAGACATTGATAATTTTGTAAAAAAATACCCCAATATGTCCTCTTAGTTTTTTTTGTGTGATTATATTTTTTGACAAAGAAAAATGACATCGAATAATTATGGTTGTTGTTTGTTCAAGTAGGTTTTTAAGGTAGCGCAGTTTCCCAGTGTTTTCTAAATTTTTGGGCCTCAAAATCTATAGTTTGGTTTTTAGAAAAGATATGTTTTCCATATAATTCAATTCAAAAACAAAGAATAATAGTTTTCATACTGCAAAGGATGTGTGAATAATGATTATGGAAAATAAAAAAAGGAAGGATTTCCACGTAGCAGTGCTATGCAGACTGCAAAAGGATCTATATGGACCTCAAATGAAAAATATTTTAATGGAGGTTTGGCATCTATGATGGGCTTGAAGTTTGAGAGATTTCCCATCATTTTCAGCTATTGAGAACCAATTTGTGAAACCAAAAAGGATTTCATTTATAAAAGAGATCATCCACCATGAGGAAAGAATGGCGCAATGTGGATCGCATAGCATAGTTCACAGTGAAGGCTTTACCACATCAACTATTTGAGTAAAATGGGTTAGTGGGATTTTTAGATATATTTTCCTATACAAGGACTGCTAATCCCATCATTAATTAGAGATATTTTTCATTAGAAAACATCATTTCTTTTGGAAGAATTTGGTGAAGTATGAAAGAGTTCATGAGGAGTGATTCTACAAAAGAGAGATTTTGCAGGATAGAAATTCCATGAAGGGTGTCGGTAAAGGTAGTTTGTGAAAGGGGGTTTGAAGGGAATTATAGCCCACAAATATAGAATGGTACACAAAGGAGAGGTGTTCCATAGGAAATCATTCTTATGTAGTGTATAGGTGGTCCATGTAAGAATAATCCATCCACGAAGTAAGGATGGTCTATGGAAGAAAATGGTGGTCCGTGAAACACTCATGCCACGCAGTGCAAAGCAGTCCGTGAAGGAAGAAAGGAAGTTCATGAAATTAATTTCCGTAAGCTAAGAGTATGATGAAAAGTGAATTTCATCTATGGGTGAAAAAGGTACTTCTACAGAGCACCTATCTATAGTTTAGGATTCATACATTCATTAAAATAAAGGGACCTACAAGTAAATAAACTGTGAGTGGATCCCTTCTAAGAGTAATGAGGAAAGTAAGAGGAAGAGAATGATCCTTTACACCTATAGTGATCCATAGAGAGTGACTCTTTGGAAATAAATGAGCTAACCATAAGCATTGTAAAGGAAGTGATCTTGTCCATAGAAGTAATCTAGCCCAAACCTTGTAATTTGGCAGTGAGACTTAGTGTATTTGGTAAATCGGCACATCATTGTTGTATGCTCCTTAGACATAGCCCACTGAGGGTGAACCAAGTAAAATATCTATGTATCGTGCATGATTTAAATCCTTTTATACATTGCAATGGGACAAAGATATAAGAGTGTTTTATTTAACAATGAAACAAGATCTGAAGGGGTAGTTATTTTAATCTTTCATACACCAATTCACCACCCTATCTCAAGGTATTTAACCTAATTGGTCTAATAGATGGATCGGTCATAGAATTAATAGAAATGACCTAGTTTGGGGTAAGGACCATGGCATTATTTTAGATTCTTAGTATCATGGTTATTTTATTTTTGTGTGCCTCATTAGTATAACTACCATTATGTTTCATGTGTTTCCATAAGGTTGGTATGGTCCCTTTTTGGCCTAATAGTTAGAATGGATATATAGCTTGATAAATGGTCTGATGGTGGCGCCTTGGTCGAATCAGTGTCACTGGACCACTTTATCTATTTTATTGGTGGAATGCATTGTTTTTCAAAAGAAAAAATATTTTTTTTAAATTTAATTTTAAAAATAAGAATTGTATTAAATGGAAATTTCATAGGAATATGATGATATGTGAAATGAGTTTTTAAATGATATTTCAAAATATAAAATGAGTTTTCTAAAATGTTGTTGATGGCATTTACACTAGGGTCTTGATGTGAGTAAAATAGTTTGTGATGCCTTTTGAAATGGTGTTGAAAAGGGAACATGAATAATGCTTTCTAGAGGAATAAGGAAGGTATTGTCTTAAGTTTATTTTGATATGTTTGACCTTATGTGGGTGATGCCCTATTTATGAAAGAATGCATGCCTTGTGTGTAATCCTTTCTATGGGCACATTGTGTGGTATATTGTATGTTGATTCATGGTGATTATTATTGAGGTTTTTGAATAACAATGTTTCCTCATGGTATCAAAGTGGTGGGTCGATCCTAATGTATGTGATAGACCAATAGAGGGTTGGGATAAGTCTGATAAACTCGAGTGAATTATTTTGTGTGGGAATAGGACTAGAGAGACTAGTTACCTGAAAATGAATTGGTGAGTTTTGAGGTGGGATGCATTCATATTTTCAATTTATCTATGGGTTTTAACCTTATGTTTGATGTGACCTCACTCATTTCCTAGGGATGGGCTAGATTACTTGATGATGGCCTCATTATAGCCTATGGGAATGGGCTAGTGTGCTTGATCATGGCCTCCAAAGAACTTATGTGGATGTGATGTTATGCTTGATTGTGTCCTCCCTAGAACCTATGAGGATAGGATGGTGTGCTCTAATGTGGAATTCTTAGATCCTAGGAGGATGGGATGATGTGAATGATGGTGGCCTATTTATAGTATATGGGGATGGGTCAATGTGTTAATGACCTCCCTAAACTCTATAGTGATGGGTCAGGGTGACTTGATGGACCTCCATGAGTATGCAGGATGGGTCGGGGTACTTGATGAGGTTCGGACTTGAGTGATAAGAATGGGATATGGGATACATGTGTTATAATATTCTTGGTAGAGCCAAATTAGGTATTGTATGGATCATGGTATGAAACAAATTTTTTCATGCAACAAAAGAAGGTACTACATGGGTTGTGGAGAGAGGTGGATCCCAATATAGTATCGAAGTAGGTATTCTTATAGGTTATTCTTTGTAGGTGGGTGTGTTTTATGGGAATGACTATACTCTATATATGTATTTCATGAACATCCACTTGATCACAAAAGAACTTAGTTTTTTGGCAGAACTATGGAATACTATTCAGTCATTGGACTCAACCACTATCCACATACACAACATGGGTATCAATTTATGAGTGTGGACTCTCCTAATTTCACTTAGGACACATTTTACACATGGTAATGGAATCATGGTATAGGTCAGCTATGGATATATATTTTGCATATGGTATGATGTATATGAGATTGTTTAGAGGCCATTGTATTTACTTTTCAGTCACCATTTAGAATGTTCTGTCCAGTAGGAAATTTATTTTATATGATCCATATTTTATTTTATTCTCTTCTATAGCTACATTATTTTAGTTTTCACATCATATAGATTTCCTAAATTTATATTCTGGACTATAGGGGCCCTTTCCAATCCCAGTTTTGTCTACAGTTTGGTGGGACATCCACTATACAGATGGGTCATGCTGATATTTTTTAGAAGTGGTTATGACCCTTGAGGACTTATTTTATAGAGAATAATATTCCCATGACAATTTTAGGCCCTAAATTCTATTCTACATCCTATGTAATGTAGTGTAGTGTGTCTGAGGTCATTTGGAACTCCCCATTCAGGAATCATATAGGAATCCTTGGTTGGGGTGTTACAAAGTTGAATTAGAGCATGTTTGATGTGAGATAGAATATTTATAAGTGGATATGTGATATTGGAACTTGAGAGGTATATCTAGTGCATGCTTATCCAGTATAACACCTATTAAAACTTCAGTTTCTAGGGGATATATATTTTTAGGATTAGGCACTCTATTATGTGTGAGGTGTCTGTTTTGACCAAGAATCCCATCATAGGGTGGAAGAGACTCGGGATGAATTGTAGGGATCGGCTAGGATCCAATGAGTTATAAATGAATCATGGAAGTGGAATTTCAGAAGAATATACACATGACTATGGGAAATGTTTTTTAACTTGATGGAATTGTCAGAATCCATATTTGTTGAAGAAAATTATAATATAATTTATGTTTTATCACTTATGTTATAATGTATTTTTATATTTTTATGGATGTGAAGTTCATGTTTGATTTATTGTGATTTTATTGATTATCCTACAAACAATAATGAATTTTTGATATTTTAGTTTTTGAGGAAAACCTATTTTTTAAAAGGGTAGACCTATTCGGTGGAGAGAGGTGTGTGTAATTGGTTTTATAGGTCAGTTTTGTTGAAAATGGGTAATGGATCTAGGAATTTTAAAATGAATTAGATTTTTGGGGTTTGTAAAAATATAGGGAAAATATAATTTTTTAAATTAAATTTAAAAAAGGGTTTTGAAATTGGATTTAAAATTAGTTTTTGGAAATATAAATGTTTTTTCATAAGTGTAATAGCTAGGATAGGGATTTTGGTGCATTTGGTTTTGATAAAAAAAATCTTGGATTTGAAGGAGTGGTTTGAGAAATCATAGAGTTTTAGCATTGGTAAAATTTCCTAAATTGGGTTTTTAAATGAGGGACATGTTCCTTTGTAAACTAGTCTACTTTTATTTTGATTGTTTACTAGGGATAACCTAGATTATTTATTTATATTCTCTTCCTACGTGATGAGGTTTATTGAAAAACTATCGAGTGAGGTTGGAAGGCATGGTATGTTGTGAATTATTTTAGTGTGGTGCATGGAGATAAAATGGTGCCTATGTAGGTTGGTTTAATTGATCTTCGATGTTTCACTGGGAGAGGACCAATGGTTGGTTCGTGCATTAGGTTGGTATTCCCTAGATGTTTTATGGAGCCTCTTGTAGAAGGATTGTGGGATGGATGTTCAGTGAGGGATTATTGTGGTAGGCTCATGGATGTTTGACATGATGCATGAGTAGACTAGTGTGATATCTATGCATTCATGGATTAGATCCCTTGAGTTTTTTGGAAATTTTTCAGGTTGGAATACGTTATGTGTTTTTGGTTTGGGTCATTGATTAAGAATGATCGATGTCTTCTCTTGGTAGGTGATTTCTATAGTGGGGAGAACTAATAGTTGGAATTGGTCATCCATAGTGAGGTATTATGGTTTGGAGAACTATAAGCCTTAGAATGATTTTTTTCTTAACAATTTTGTGTTTTATAATTGATAGGTGTGGGTGAGAACCGTCTCAATGATTGGTGGTGGATATGAGTGGGATTCTTAGAATCTACCCATTATATATTTAGGGTGATTGTTTTTGGTGAGGTTATTATAATGATACTCCTATAGTAGAGATAAACTTATTAGTGGTAGGTGTGTGACCCTTGTATAAGAAGGGCTATGAGTATGGTGAAACTGATTGGTGGATGGTTGAAATGGTAGTGGGGTACTTGTGAAAGGATAGACTCATTTTTGGGAATTTAGGTGTGGAGTTTCTTATTATCTATTTGTGGACATTGAGTCAGGGGTGATGGTAACATGATCTAAGGATGAGTCGAGTCAGAGGAGTGTTGGTACTTGGGATGGAGTGTAATAATGAATGTCGTCAATTATTGAATTTATTGAGGAAATACACTAAGTTCTAGTATGTACCTCAGCATGGGTAATTTGATGGGTGGAAATGCCTCTTGATGTAGGGAATCATGTTTAGGTGATGTGGCAATGCCTCAGTAGCTGAGGCACATAAGAATCATCATTCAGGATATAGTAGATGAGTTTCTAGGATCAAATTAGGCATTTTGGAATGGAGCTAGTATATGTAGGTTTAATGTTTGGAGTATCCCAGTGAAGGTGTGTTTGGTGTTTGGAGATGGAATGTAGTTAGTTCATATTAAATTTATAACTATGATTAGTCCAGAAACATGGTTCGAGATTTACCATGAATTCTCAAGGATGAGAAGTTTTATGGTGGGGGAGTTTGTAATGACCCATGTTATTACGGGTTGTAAATTCATGAAACAATTTGGTTTTTTTCATCTAAATGATGGATCATTTGGGGAGGTGAGCTTCAGAATAGGATTTTAGGAATTTCAAAACCCATAGGGGTGGGTTTAGATATGTAATGAGGCACATATGGGAATTACAGGGTATCATGAGGAGATTAAGAATGTGACTAGGATGGTTGGTCTTCTTAGCATGCCATCAACCAACTGGTGGGAACCCACCATCTCAATGGTGGGCTGGGAAGTATCCAAACACCTCTGCTAGGGCCACTATCCAGTCAGTATGTCTATTTTTCGAGTGTTTTTGGTAGGGGAATTTTGGTCTTTTCCTTTCTTAGGGTGAAATGTTTTTAGAGGGTTTGGGAAATGGGAAAAGGTTATTTTGGAAATCATTACCTCTCATTACTCTCCTTCCCACTTGATGTGGGGAGTGATTTTGGTAGAATTTTCTAGTAAATTTGAGGTAAGAACTCTACCCTATTCCTATTATACTTCCCCCTTATCTTTTAATAAATTTCATTTGGATATCTAGGGTTTTTTATGAATTATTTTCTACTGCATGTATAAGTCATTTCACTTTATTGGTATTTTTTACAGCTTATATAGGACATCTCGAGATATCATAATCTATTTTTTGTTCATAATTTTACATATGGTATGTTTCCAGTGAGTTTATAAATGGTTTACAATGAATATGAGTTTAATTGGACTTCAATTTTGTTTTTTTAAATTAGGTATTTTTCATGGATGTGATCAAGGGTGTGTTTTGAGTGGAACATGCCCAGTTTATCAAGATTCTATTTTTTTTGGATTTATCAATTATTAAGGACTTATTAAAGGTTGATGCATAATATGGATGCATTTATTAGATTATCGAGGCCTCATGAGATGAGGTAGATCTTGTTCAGTTAGAGGCATCAATAGTTGAGACATGAAATTAAATGGAATGGCCTTGTTTTAGGTAAGGATACTTGAACTTATTTGTGACTCTTTGTCTTTTGGGTATTTTATTTTCATGATCCTCATTTTTATAACTAACTTCATGTTTAATGTGTCGTGCATTTTACCACAGGGTTGGTATGTTCAAAGATCATCCTAATAGTCATCATGGAAGTATAGATTTCTAATTTTTTTAATGGTGGCTCCTTGTTCTAAGTGATGTTCGTGTCCCTCATTATGGATTTTCATAGTGGTGTGCATTGTATTTTAAAAGGAAAAATGGTTTTAATTTAAAATAGAATTTTAAATTGAGGAATTGGTTGAAATGGGTGTTTCAAAGGAATTTTATGATATTTAAAATTATTTTTTAAATGGTATTCCAAAACATAAAATTAGTTTTCTAAAAATGTATTGATGGGATTTGGGGAAAAAACCTGGTGTGAGTAAAATGGCATGTGACACCTTTTGAAATATTTTGAAAAAGGGGATCTGACTAATATTTTCTCTAGGAAGTTTGAAGGGATTATGTTGAATAGTTTTTTTGTGTTTTTTTCCTTGTGTGGGTGATTCCCTATTTATGAAAAATATTGTGTTCCATGTGTGTGATCCTTTCCATGGTCTCATTGTATGGATTGTTAAATAATGATGCATAGTGATGCTTGTTGAGTGTTTTGACTAATGTTGTTTTCTCTTAGTATCAAAGTGGTGGGTATATCTTGAGGGATGTTTCATACCCCTATAGGTTTAGGATAGATATAAGGGACTCGAGCATATTTTTACATGTGATACTAGTTCTATAGGGGCTAGTTCCTTGAGGATGATTTGGTGAGTTATGATACGGGCTACATTATTTTTTTCTATTTTATGTACGTTTCAACATTATTATTAATGAGGAATCTATGATTTTTAAGGGATGGGTCAAGGAACATGATGATGGACTCTCCAAAACCTACATGGATGGGTTGTTTTTCTTGATCATGTCCTCCCTATAATATACAGGGATGGGTCCGTGTGCCTGATTATGGAATCCCTAGAACCTATAGGGATGGGCTTGTGTGCTTGATTTTAGCCTCCCAATATCCTATGGGGATAGGATAATGTAACTAATGGTGACCTCCTTAGAGACCATTGGGATATTTTGATGCATTGATGACCTCCCTAGACTTTTCAAGGATGGTTCAGGGTGACTTGACAGACCTCCCTATGTATGCAGAGATGGTTTAGGGTACTTGATGAGGCCATAACCTGAGTGACAAACATGGACTATGGGATACACGTTTTTCCAAGTTCCTAATAGAGTATTATTCCAACTTGAATATTAATAAACTATTGTATGGACCATAGTATGAAACATATTCTTACATAGAGATAAAGTGGGTACTACATAGGTTATGATACAAGGTGGATCGTGGCATAGTATCAAAGAAGGTATGCTTACTTATTATATTTTCTAGATTGGTATGTTTTATAGGAACTAATACGATCTATATATTTATTTCATGAATATACACATGATCATAGAAACGCCTAGTTTAGATGAGGCATTGGTGATACCTACTAAGTCATTGGACTCACTCCTTATCTGCGTATACAACGTGGCTTCCAGTGTACATAGTTAGACTCTCCCATTTTCTCTCAGGAAATGGGTACTATATGGAGTTGGACTTATGGTATAGGTATACTAGTCATGGAGTATATATATATGGAAGGATGTATGTAATTTGGGTTAGAGGTCATTGTATTTACTTTTCAGCCATCATTTAGCATATACTGACTAGTGGGACATTTATTTTTTATGATCATTGCTTTATTTTTTTCCTATTTTATTACTACTTTGTTACAGTTTTTGAATCATATAAATTTATTGGTTTTATATTATATACTACGGGGGGTCATGGGGGTCTATGTTTTTTCTACAGGTTGGTTGAACATCCACTATATGGATGGTTCATTACAAATTTTTCGATTGAATTAGCCATGAACCCCAATAATTGTTTTAGAGGATGTAGTCTCTCCATGACTATTTTAGGACCTCACTGCTAGTCAGCATCCTTTAGAATATAGGGAGGTATTACTTATGTCATGTGGTGCACTCTAGTTGGGTAGCTCAGACCAGGGAATTAGAAGTTAAATAGTGTATTGAAGGCTACCCAGTTTAATGTGAGGTTGATCATGAATCTTATAGGTTAGTGCAACCTATTCACCAGATGGATACCTCTATAAAGAAGATATGGTTTCCCAAATCTATAATATATTGTGTGTGTTTTTCTATGATGAATATTTTATGTTTCTTTCTTAATTTTCTAAGACTTTTTAAAGTGTATTGGAAGTGATTGAAGATGGTTTTATGCTCTTGTATCTCTGATAATGAAAATATTTTCAGTTTTCTCCCATTGATGTAGGATTTTTTTTCAAAACCCCATAAATTTTATTTATTTGTTTTTTTGTTTTTATGTAAAGTGTTTTTGTGTGAGTTTTTTATGGTGATTGGTTGGGATATCATCTCAGTTACAGTTCCCAAACATGAAGGAAATGGTTATAAGACAAACCTTTATCTGGTAAAATTATGGTGATTTTATACTATGCAAGATGAGGTGATCAAAAAAATGTGCATCCGGTGTACATTATGATTTCAAGGTCCTTAAAATATAATGAATGTATTTCTTACTCGATTTGTAATGAGTGGAATCATATGGTTGGTTTTAATTCATTCACAATATTCATGTTTTTGATTTTATGTTATTTTTATTTCATTTCAATTTACTATTATTCAGAAGAATTACTTTAGGTTAAGGGATGGTTCATATTGATAAGTTCAATGGAATATAATTTTCCTTTTAAATTATAAAACTAGAGGATATTTTGATATAAAATTATCTAGATTATCCCTTTTCTAGTAAATGTCTTGAAAAAATGTACAAAATACAATATTAGTGGTTGGATAGGAAGGATTTAGCCTTGATCAACATATCTTTTACTTATAATGTTATATTCAACATTAGAGAGAAGAAAATGATAGTATGGGTTATACAATATTTGGATGACATGTATAAGAAGCTAACAAAACTTAACAATGTTTTCATGAATTAAAGATTTTCCATCTTGGATTATTAGATAGAAGGGAAATTGTCAATCATGTGAATGAATTCAATATAATATAAGGGAAGCTTGAATCAGTGAAGATAACTTTCATAGATGAAGTTTGAGATTTTATTCTTATTTCCTCACATCTAGAGAGCTTGGATGTTATGGTAACAATAGTGAGAAAATTTAGTTGGAAGGCAGAACTTGTGTTTGATGAAATTTCAAACATGATCTTAAATAAAGAGTTTACGGTGGAAGGAATTTCAAATATATCTGAAAGTTCTCTCAATGATACCAGATGTGGATGGTCCTCTCAATGAAAGGACAATCATAATAATAGGTCCTCATATGATACATCTTATAGAAGAAGTATATGAAAATTGAATAGTGTGGGTCCTATATGTTGGCTTTTTGTGAAGAAGAGACAAATCAAGGAATATTGTAGTAATTGGATAAAGGCTTCAACTTATAGATATATGAACTTAGTTAGTACAATAAATGGAGGTTCCAGTTTGATACTGAGTATAACTATTCTATAAGATTCATGGATAATTGACAAGGGTGAATATTTTCATTCAATTGATGTGCATGGTTTCATAGTTTATTATGTATCAAGAAGCTTCGTCAAAGGATATCTAGTAGATGATGAATATCTAGATACATTTGGGAATGTATATGTACCATATGAATGAAAAATGGAAGTGACTTGGGACTGAAAGATGTTAGACATAATCTAGGTCTCTAGAAGAACATTATATCTTTTGAGAGATGATACATGTTTCAGAATGATGTTGTTGAATGGATTTTGGAAGATCAATGGAGGTTATATGGTGATTTCTCAAGGAGTAAAGAATAGAACCTTGTATATGAGTGAACACAAGGATGAAGTTTCAATAATCAGAAGAACTTCATCTAGTGGTACATAAATTTGTCTCTATAGGTTTGTTCTCCTTAGTTAAAAGAATATTAAAGTTATAGTGGTGAAAGGAATACTTAAACTTAATCAAATAAAACCTGAAAGATGTTAGAGTTGTGTTTTAGGAAAATAGAAAATATTTTCCTTCAACTTGGATGGAATAAAACCAAGGAATGTAGAGTTAGAAATTGTTTATTCTAATTCTTGGAAACCATCCCATGTTCACTTGAATAAAGGATCACTTTACTTTCTGACCTTAATTGATAATGTCGCTTGAAGTGTATGGGTATAATCCCCAAATCCTAAATCTGATGTGTTTCAAATGTTTATTCAATGGAACGTTTTAGTTGAAAAGAGTGTGAACTAAATTTTAATTGTATCCAAATTGATAATTATGGGGAATAATCTATACAAAGCTTTTATAACTTTTTTCTACATAAGGGCATGAGGAATGTGAAGACTATTCATGAAACTTCACAAAAAAATTGAGTAGATGAAAGGATGAATCAGAATCTATAAGAGAAATATCAATGTATGAATCTTCACTCTAGAATTCATAATATAATTTTTATAGAGGAAATAAATACAATAGCGTATTTAGTGAATAAAAGTCTAGCTTAGGCTATGGGAAAATATCTATCAGAAGAAAATTGGTTCGATAATATGTAATATTTGAAACATATCAAAGTCTTTAGAAGTATTATGTATGTTTATATCGATGCTAAAGATAGAGATAATTTAATGGTGAAATATAAGGTATGTTTTTTATCAGATATGGTGATGAGAAATTTAGATATCACCTGTGGTATTATGAAAAGAAATAGGCCATCCAGAGTAGAGATGCTGTTTTCTATGAAGAACTTCTATTGAAATCTATGATCTTGGATGAAAAGTAAGTTGGATATAGATAAACTATAAAAGATCAAGGTGATCAGATAGAGGTTACTTGATGAAATATTTATTCATAAACTTTAGAGGAAACTTCATAGGCTAAAGGTCTGATGGTATTGAAAACTAATGGAGGAAAATCAGACTGATTGATGTTAGATGGAAAACATTTATAAATTTAGTGTATAGGTTTGGAGATGATATATAATTTCTTTTTCTAATGGATATAGGGGAACTAGAATATCTAGAAGAGGCAACTACTCTGAGAGACTCAAATTAGTGGGAGTCATCCATGAAAGAGGAAATGAATTCCTTAAATATCAATAATACTTGGGAGTTTTCTAAACTACCATAAGGGAATAGAGATCTAGAAGAAAAAAGGGTTTTCATTTGAAAGAAGAAGCTGATGGAAGTAAGTTATACAAAGTAAGGTTTGTGGTGAAGGGTTTTTAAAAAAAATTAGGAATTTATTTTTTTGGAATTTTCTCACCAGTAGTGAAACACACAACTATTCAAACAATTTTCAATATTTTTGTATCTAATGATCTGCACTTGGATTACATGAATGTAAATAAAAATTTTATTCATGGGGATTTGGAGGAATAAATTTACATGGTTCGTCCTAATGATTATTAATCTCATCATAAGGAGGATATCGTTTGTGAGTATAAATGAAGTCTTTATGGATTTAATCAAGATCTAAGGTAGTGGAATCAGAAGGTTAACACTTTCATGCTATAGAAATGATTTATTCAATGTGATTATGATCAATTTTTTATAGAAAGAAATGGGATGATAAAACATATATAATACTCACTACTAAAAAACTAGGTTTATCCAATTCTAGGGATTTAATAATACTAGCTAAAAGTGTTATTAAATACCCCCTTTATCAGTGCTTGAAAAAGCGCTATTAAAGGGATCCTTTTATGAGTGCTGATAAAGACCCCCTATTAGTGCTTGTAAAAAAGAACTAATAAAGGGTATATTTCAAAATAAAACTTCACTAAAAATAATATATTAATATATAAATATATTTATATTGATATAAATATAATTTTTATTTTTTAAATATGGTTTAGATAAGGTAAATAGGTAATTACACTTAATAAATAACATATTTAGTGAAAATAACCTATAAAATAATTATGAAAATATTTTTAATTAATAATTTTGTATTTATTATGGTGTAATTGTCATTTAATATCAATTTTAAGATAAAAAATCAATAAATTAATAAAATATCTAAAATAAGGTCAAAACAAAACTCGAATTTCCAATGGCCATAACTTTTGATCCAGGTGTCTGTTTGGGCTCTACCACATAGCAAATCGAAGCTTGTGATGATCTCTCCACCCAAGGGACTTTGGTCATGTTTTTGAAGTAAGGCCCAAAAGTATTCCAAAATAGAATTTTTAGTTGGGGTACCCCAATTTTTTAACATTTGATGAATTTCTAGTCTCATTTAAGGGGGAATTATTGCACTTTTTTGGTAGAGACTGAATTTATTTCTAGGTATTAAATTTATATTGTAATTATGGTTTTGAAATTTCATCACTTTCAGAATTTAGTTTTATTTATAATTAAATATATGTATATTTTCTTATATTTACATATAATAAATCACTTGTATAAATACATATATCAACATATTTATGTAAAAATATATTTTGAAATATAAAAAATAAATATTTATTATTCATTTTATTTTAGTTTAAAAAATATTCATTTTATTCACATTATACAAATTAAACAATATGTGTGTGTATATATATACCTATACAGTTAATGTCTATATATAAACATGTGTGCGTCAATAATTAACAAATACATATATATTCTATTATATGTAAATAAATGAATATTTAAAAAATTTATTTAAAATAATATCTAACCATTTTTTCCATTATACAAATATATTTTTAATGTTTATATATTCATATATATGTGTATTAATAAATAGATATATATTTATATTATATTATAGTATATGTAAATGAATATAGTATAAAATAGATTTATAATTGTATTTAAAAATAATTATACAAATATAGGGATAAAAAATATATATGTAAATATATATACATATATATGTAATTAAAAAGAAAAAAACTACATGGTGGAGTGGTAAAGGCATTCCATCTTCAAAGGAGAGGTGCAAGGTTCGAATCCAAGTAGGCATATAAGGCTGTAAATTCACAATGCGCTGTCAAAGGGGTGGTGTAGTGAAAAGTGATGATAGGGGTGGAGCACTATTATAGGGGTTTTGGAAGAATTTATAAAGGTGTTTGGATCATAGATCTCTGAAAGAAAATAATTTTACCCCTTTAACAGTGCTAAAAAAAGCATTGTTAAAAGGTTCATTTAATAGTGGTAAAAAAAGAACTGTTAAAGGACCCCTTTAATAGCTCTTTTTGTGAGAACTGTTAAAGGAATACCCCCTTAATAGAGATTATGTAGATATTGATTTATAAGCACTGTTAATGGACTTTTACCAACACTGTTAAAACCCAGTTTCATTGAAGTGATTGTTGTTGTTTGTGTATGATTTGTTGATTGTTGGTCCATAGTTTCATTGAATTGAGGAAATAAAGAGGAATTTTTCTAGAATTTTTCACATTAAAAACCATATAAAATATAATAATATATTAGGGATGATAATAATGAAGGTTAGGAAATCCAACTCTTTGGTTTTATCCTAGAAGGAATACATAAGGATGTTCATTGAAATATTCCAAATGACTAGTTGCAAAATTTTTTCAACCCCCCTTATAGAACACTTAAAACTTTCTAAAGTATAGGAACTATCCACAAATATAAAATTTCATGACCTGTGGAAGGTTATTTTTTCCTCAGTTATAGGATGTTTAATTTATGAAATGGTTTCTACTCAACTATACATTATTTTTTGAGTGGGAGTTTTTATCCATTTCATGTAAAATAAGAGAAGGAAACTTTGTGAAGATATGTAATGGAAAATTTGATACTTTAAGGGTTCAAAGGATGAAACTTTATGTTTTATATATAATGATCAATTTAAAGGTTTTGTAGATGAATACTTTTCTGGAGACATGGATTCATGAAAACGTACTACATGTTTCATATTTACTTTTAGTGGAATAATGGTTAACTGGATGTCTCATTTGTATCTAGTTATTACTTTATATTTAATGAATTTAGATTATGTTACTAATACTAAATAATGGAAATATTTGATATGGTCGATGTTCTTACTAAAGGAACTCAAAAAGGTATCAGACACATAAATGTTATTATGTGATAGTCAGAGTTCCATTCATCTGGATCATAATCCCGTGATTCATGGAAGAATAAAAAAAATTAACCTATAATATTAATTTATAAAAATTCTATAGAAATATAGTATTGGAGAAATATAATATTAATGGGAAGAAGAATCTTTCTGATATGTTTACAAAGGTGGTCATCTATGAAATTATGAGGCAACATTGTACCTTAGTTGGACTTGGATAATTGGAAAAATTGGAGAATGATATATGCATCAAATAGAGAATAATATAATTTGTTTAGATGAATAAGGATGAAATATTGAAATAATATCTATGTGTTATACTTTTGGGTTTTTTTAAAATATTCAGTTTCACCAGATATATTATTTTGGATGGAGTTTATTAGATAGAGATGATCAAATAGGGTCATCAGATATGGATGACCAGATAGAGTCATCAGATAAAGACCATTGGAAATATTTTTCCTTCTAATTTTTTTAAATTGATATGTAATAAAGGTTTAATGAGATATAGTATTCTATATAGAAGTCATTAGATAAAGATGATCAGATAGAGGAATCATGCGGTGAGTTTTTATTGTCATCGAACATAGTTAGCATATGGAGTTCTCATAGGTGATGTTCCATAGTGATGGAAACTCTATGAAAGGGATATGTTCATGGTGTCCAGTTGTTATAAATTTCATCCGATGGTTCAATAGTGTGTCATAGGTTTCCTAGGTCAACAAGAGGTTTATTGTGAAACTTAGAGTTCAATGCAACCTATTCATAGAAAATAGACCTCTATAAAGAGGAGGTTATATCCTATCTCTCTGATGTACTATGTGTGTTTTTATATGATGAATAGTTAATGTTTCTAAATTAGTTGTCTTATACTCTTTTAATTAGAGATAAAGTGATCCATCAGTGTTTTATTTTCTTGTATATCCATTAAAGAAAATGTTTATTGTGTTCCATCATGGATATAAGACATTTTTCTAAACCACATAAAACTTTTTTGTCTATTTGTCTTTATATTTTGGTGTGAAGTGTATTTGTGTGAGTTTTTTTTGTAGTTATTACATGGTATATGATCTAAGTTCCAATTTAAAAACCCGAAGGTTGTGGTTATCAGAAAAATCACTTTTTAGTAAAATTGTGGAGCTTTTATACAATTTAGGCTAAGGTGATCAGACGAACATGCATCTAGTGTAGGTTGTAATTTATAGGTCCATATTGAAGAACAAAAGGATTTCTTACTCGATCCCCAACAATCGCTTCTACCATTATCCCAACTTTCCACCTGAAAAACATACTGCATCCTTTTCCTTTTTTTTGTCTTTGGAACTTTCTTTTTTTGAAGGATGGTTCTCGAAAGCCTTAGACTTGGAAAGAGTCTTGGTCCCCTTTTACTTGTTTATCATTTTATAATTTTCAATTGGGAAAAAATAATTTTCATACCCCATGTATATATTAAATTTTCTTATTAAGCGAGTAGTTCCAAAAGAGTATTCTCAATATTTCTCATATTATAATTAACTGTAAAATAAGAGAAACTATTGGGTAGTAAGGGTAAAATGAGATTGTTTTGAATCTCATCAGGGATCATAAACCCAAAGTTGTCTATGCACTAAAAGTATCTAACCATCTTGACTACACGAGGCCCATATATAACTGACTCACCAAGCTTTCAAATAAATAGATCATTGGAGATCGTATATCTCACTTATCTTTCATTATCTTGATAAAACACCCAAAGGTGTGATATAATGTTATACACATAAATATCGTTACATTGCGTTAAAATATAATTGGACATGGATGATAGAATAAAAAATAGAAATATGTGGAATCATATAAATGTTTCATATAGAGATACAATTCTTTATCACTAGCCTCATTTCCAGGAACCTTCAGAATAGGGTTTTCAAGTATATATAATTTCATATCATGGCATAGTATAATACCTAAAATCCTATAACATTTTTAGAAATTAGAATTTGTGATGATTTTATCCTTATTGGAATGGATCATCATTATATAGCTAAATTCATGAGGGTTTTAAAATCTATAATAAATAAGGCCATAATTTTAGAACTTGATTTAAATTACTAATTTAGATAATAAATTTTAAATATATTGATCTCCCAATATTTTAAAGAAACATAATAGCCATCACCATTAGTTTTATAATATATAATAACATTGATATTCTAGTGTAAATGATCCATATTCCCATTATCAAAACCAAAACTTGGGTCTGACCAGTTATTTAAAGGGTTTTAGGTAGGTGTAACATGCTAATTGCATTAACTCACAACTCCTTGATCTACTGATTATACTCCCCAATCCTAAAATCCTAGATAAAAATTTTATCAATGCTTTACATTTTAGTTACACCACAACTTTATTGGGTAGTCAACACTTAATATGAACTATACTAAGTCAACCCAAGAACTCAAGTTAAAATTCCTCAATAATTGAAAGCACCAATACTTGGGCTAGTCAAGCACTTTTATCAATGGTTTGATTCTAAATAAGTTAGTGGAAGGCTATACCGATATAATATTTAATATTAGGGATTTTAATATTTATGTGTAAACTTTCCATTTTATCTTGTCAAATAATTGTTAATATTAAGTAGATTTTACATAAGTGATTAACCATGTTTAAATAAATTTTACTCATATTATTATATTTATTTTAATTCCATGTAATTAATAGAAATAAAATAAATATAATGGAATGACCATGCACCTATTTAATGGTTGGTATATTTATTAAATGATAAACTGACCCTTAACCCTATGAATTAACTCATGGACCCATGCTCGATTTGAGTTGCAATATTACACCTATACTGTTGTGTACTTCTTGGATTGGTTTTGCCTCAACTCGGAACTTGAACTACCTCCACTCGACTAGGAGATACACCCATTACATAATTTTACTCATACACAGGTGAGGGGAACTAAAGGATTGATTAAGGGGGTTTACATAAAAGAAATTTTGGGTACAGATACCCATACAGAATGAGAGGAGATGAATGAAATGTTGACCATTATTTAATTTAATAAATTATCACAAAAACCATGGAATAATAATAAAATAAATAAACTAGTCACATATATAGGTCGATCTAATCTCATGGTCATCCACATAGCATGAAAGAAATAAAAAAGTGAACTATCTAGAATTTACTTCAATTAATTATTTTTTATTAATATCAACATGATTTAATTTATTTATTTTATTAATTAATTCCATTTATCTTAATTATTATCAAATGTGGAATAGATATACTCATCATAAATGAAGTATGGAAAATAAATGGCTAGAGGATTAATTATAGATAATTACATGGAATTAATTGAGCATTTATTAATTATTAAAACCTTTATCAAATGGTTAAAACATGAGATGTCAACTGTGTAATTATTTTATTGATATACTAATTTACTATTCTTTATGAAAATTATTATTTTTTTCTTCACTATGTAACTACAATCAATGTACTAACAATCTACACATCATGTTTGTAACATATTGGGTATATGAGATAAAAACCTGGGTACTCAACATTTATCTCAACTAGGATACATGGATTGTAGTAAAGAACCATACGATGTGTGTTCCACTTATTGCATGTCTACATAACCCATTGGTTGACTCAGCATGTTCTTTATATGTGGGGATTATTGATTCACATTGAATTTACACCTACTACATGTAATGTATCACATTAATTATATATATTATCAGCCTCACCCAATGTTATGCTTCATATTTTACCACTAGTTCAGTGAAAATTTCATCATTAAACCATGTAGATGACACAATGTGTACACCAAATACACACTATGTGGTCTGATAGACTATGTTCCAGTCTGGACCAATCAAAATGTGGTGTGAATTAAATGCTATGAGTGTTATTAATGACCAATTATTTGTTTATCCTATGTCACATCCAAGTGAATTAAAATTTGGTACAAAAAATTTACATCGGTCACATGTCGTGTATCTCTATCTACAGTAAAAAAATCCCCAGCACCTCTCTATGGGATAATTGATTGTTTTTCATATATTTATAATCTGTTTAAGATGATATGAAACTTAGAGGAAGAGAATTAATATATAAATTTTTTTTTTATAAAATATAAATTAAATAATGAATAAAATAAAATATATAAACTAAAAAAATGTGTATAATCAATCAATGAATAATAAATAATTATGTTATCCCTCTAATACCACTTAAATGTTTTTGGGTGCAACAGAAGCATGTCGAGTGGTTCCAAGACAAAAATTTTCCATCAACTTCATAAAATTTTTCCTCAGAAATATATAGAAATTTATTCTTAAAATCCATGAAGATAATATCTTTTCACATATAATTTATAATTTATTTATTTAATTAAAGAATTTCATTTATTGAATTATTTCTTTGTCAATGAATCGGTGGACCACTATTTTTATATAATCATTGTACTAGAGTAATAAAGTGTATATTGCCTCTAGAGGTGATCTACATGTGCTCCACAAACCTTCTATCATCTCTGTAGAATTCTTTGGGAGCCAAAATATAAGAATATAATGTTTGTGATGATGATTTTTCATCGCATCCGAATACTTAAAGTGAGAACAAGTTCACTATGGACGAGGATGAGAATTGTTCTGTGTTCCACAAAGTGTTATAGGGAGGGTTCTTTCTAAGGATTGAGAGGATTAGATGAAGAACTTGTTGTTCACAATAAGGTAATGAAGCTTGTCTATTAAGAAAAAGTAATAACTGAGTTTATATAGTGCAAGGGTTAGAACATAAATAATTATGCAAGGGTCCATATTATTTTCTTAATCCTTGGAAAACATTATGTATAATAATAATAGAATCATTATTACCTATTTTACATACACAAAAATCATGGATAAAATAAATGTTATTTTTCTCGAATAAATAAAATAATATTTATTCAAATTATATTTAATATGACATTTCTCATTGGACCATTAAACTTGGTCTGCTAATCCACCTCAATATTTATCTGGCATTGAATAATGATTATTTATTAATTAATTAAATGTCACTATATTTGTCATGAATAAATATATAAATATTATATTCACCAAAATAGTGAATAAATATCTACTAAATATTCACTTAACTATATAAATAAATATGTTTTTACCTTGTGAATAAAACAAAATAAATAAATATTTTATATTCCTGTAATGAAATGAATAATTACCTAGTGAATAAATAATTATTAAATATTCAACTCAAATATATATTCTATCTAATAAATGGTGATTATAGATATATAATTAAACCAAAAGGAATAATTATTAAACCACATATAGGAATAATATTTATCCAACATGTTAAATACATAGATAATTTAACTGAGGTTTTGATTTCACTTAGTGTGTGACCATCTAGGACCATTTCATAGAGACTTTAGGATACACCGCCTAAAGAACATAGTTAGAATCTAGAAACATGACAAGAATCCCATAAAGAAAGATATTAATGTAACAATGACTTGAAACCTCTTATGAATGTACACATTGTAATATAATCCTTTCATTTTGATGTCTCTAATCAAGCAAGTTTAATTATTGTGTCATTAACTAATATTCTTGATGTATCTTTTTTTGAATTTTCTGGAAACGAACTTTCCAACAACACCAGCATGTCCATGGACTTAATTAATAAATTCTATTCCCATAAAAGATATTAATATATCAACTTTCATTAAATAATATAGGTGATAAATCCTTTCTCACATTATTTATTAATACAACATCACATGTCACACGCCCATCGTATCCTACCTCACTATAAGAATACATCATCACAAATTTCATAAATACATAAAAGCATGTGACTCATGGAATGTATTAATAATAATATTAAAATTTAAATATCATTAAATACATCCAAATATATGAATATTCAATGAAACATATAGATATGGATTTCATATTGGTGGTTTATGCTCTTATAATCTCTTGTACTGAAGATTACAAAGGGAATACACAATGGGAAAGTGTCTCAAAGTTTAAAGAGTCTTCACCCCTAATAACCTATATTATTTGTGTCCTATAAAATGATATCATCAATAAATAGAAATTATATTCAATAATACTATTGTGACACTTAGAGGTTTTCATCATAGAGGGAAACTATTATGACCTTTCAGTGTGACAAGTATGTTTTGGACTTTATCACATACTATGCAATATAGAATAAAAACCATGATGTGATAATATATTTTATTAATATTCAAATACATGAATACAGGTAATCGTAAGTACTTAGAAGTTGGTTTTAGGTCACCAACTACAGTATATTCAAAAAGTGCCTCCTATTTTAAAACCATTTCAAACAAGTGGTGACAAGAAGGAGTAAAAATTTAGAGGTAGATGAAGATGTAAATTTATAGGATTTTCAGCCTCACTTAAAAGTATAAACATATCTTATGAATGATTTGGAAGATAAAAAATCAGATGCTATTATTGTGTTGGTATAGAAAAGAGGTATCCATTAGTGTAACAAGTGGTATATTCATCACTCGTATACCATAAATCTTATGAAATAACTATGTTAATGAGAGATTATTTAAGGTCAAAAGGATATTTAATTTTTCAAGCTACAATGTAGTTTATGGTTTAGTAGTAAAGAATATAGACAATATTGAAATTATTTACTTTGAATCTTGTTTTTTACACTGATCCTGGCTCATTTGGATTAAGGGATTGGTCGAAAATTTTGTTTTATGTGGTGAGTCAGTCATTAGAGTTTAAAATAAGGAATAGAACTATAATATGGAAATGAATTGGATTTTTAAGAAATGATTTATAATTAAATAAAGGTTGATTGTTGTTATATTGTTTTTGTGTCATTTATTAAAGGGGAGAATTATATCACTACTTTTCAAGGAGTTATAAGGTGATGAGTTTCTTTCAAAAATATAATGCATGAACAATTTTAAAATAATGGAGTGAGAATGAATATGGGTTTTTATGTGTTTTTATACTCCCAAATGAGACAAGACGACCCTTTCATTTTATTAAAGATGGGATGAGATGTTATTAGATATTTTTCAACATAAATCCAAAGGGGGAGAATGTTGCAACTAGGGTTTTATTTGTTATATTTGTTGAAAATATATGTTTTTCTTGGTTATATAATTTTGAACCTAGTTTTTTGAAAATACATGAGTTGTATGGAATAAGATATTGCATGAGTTTCATGGATGTGTAATTTTGGGTGCTTTATAGTTCTTTGAATGGAAGAAGATAAATTAAGTGAATTTTTATACATGGATATGATGAAAAATAAAAAAATACACTTGGAGGTTTTGTATTGGTATGTGGGACTAAATTTTATATGGAACTATTCATCCACATTAATAAACATGTGGGCATCCTACTATTTAAAATGGAAATGTCACAAGTCATCTTCTTCATTGATCCCGCACTCCTACACATGTGAAGAACCAGAACTTACCTATTGGCTCAATTGTGATCACAATAACTTCATAAATTCAAAGCCTTCTATGGTTCCTATGTTTATATGTGGATGATCTGTCATACTTCTATGATTAATTCGAAGCCTCAGTAGTGATGAATTTTTTGCTAACATTTTTTAATGTTACACACAGAGGATTCTAAGTTTATACAGGATATATTGAAGTGAGTATGGGTCAAACAAGCATGTAAATGTGTTTTGGAAGATTCTATAAGAGGAACTAATCATGGAAAACATTTCTTGTCAGTAAAACTGGACGCCCTACTATAATTGTACCTTCCACATTAAGGTTATATGAGTTACCAAATGAAGAGAGTAACCTACCATGAATTAGAAACTATATTCAAGGAGGTTATGTGAACTTGAACTGACCATGTACAAGGATTTACACAAACATTGAGTGATCGCATGAACAATAAACCTGTTTTAAATGGATGGTAAGTCAAGTTATAACAATGATAGAGCTACCAAATTGAACCTACCATTAATTCATAATAATTTAGGATACTAAAATCATAAAGAATCCATAGGAATGGATCTAACATAAACATGAATCAATTGTGGGGTATCCTACTATGATTTTATAGTCGGTCTTGTAACTATGTGTGAGATATTTAATGAAATTACACCTATCATATGAATGGAGCTTTTAAATCATGGAGTAACCACATAAATATTGACCTACCATGTTGGAAAGGTAGGTTAACCTACCGTGGTTGAACCTAATTCATGGATATAGTTTTAAATATCAATCCCATAATATTCGGTGGCATTAAAAATGAAGAATATATAGGGGAATATTTTATGATGATTTGAGGGAAATAATTTGAATAATGAAAATAAAGAAACTCTAAGTAAATGTATTCATTTGGGAAGCATGATCTATGCCTAATGGTATTAACCCACTTGTACACTTTTTTTGAAAGTATAAGATTTTTTTAAGGTTAAATCTAAAATATCATATAGATTTATCGATCATATACTTGGTATGAATTTAAATGGAGTTTCTCTTTAGAGGTATAAAAGAATAAGTTTAAAAGGAAGATATGTGTAGATTCTTTGGAATAAATGGTTGACTATAAAAGAAGATTTTTTTAAAATACTAATGATCATGGATCTTACCTTAAGTATTTTATAGTTCCAATTTCTCATAGGTTTTTATATTTTCAAGTGATAAAATTATAGGCCAGATTAAGAATGTAAAATGTAATGGGGGTGAATTTCCCTTTTAAAAAAATAAATGAAAACAATACAATTTAAAAAAAATCTTTTAAAAAAATAAAATAAATAATTTTTTTTTGAATAAAATAAAAGAATCAAAGTTTTAAAGTGAAACAATATATAATAATAATAAAGGATGAATAAAAAAAGAGTGGTTTGATAATAATTTTATTAAACATGTTCAATGAATTAATAATGTTATGAAATGAACAATTGGAGTGATAAAAAATAAAATTTCAAAAATTAAATGAGATAAGATATCTGGTAAGGAAGGTTGATAATAGTACCCAAAGGTACCCCTACATCTACCACCTCAATAACTCGAGAATATGATATATTAGTCCCTTGGATTTATTGGTATCCAAGATAAAAAATATCCCTTGGTTTTTATGTTATAGAACGAAACCATATACAATGGACACAATTTCATTAATAGTGATTCTAGAAACCAAAAAATTATATTGCCTTTCCTTTTTAGAGGAAATGGAAAGAAAACAAAAATCTCTTACTTTAAAGTTAGTATGTTTCAAAAATAGAATAATGAGGAGGAAAAAGGTATTTGTATATTTGTCTCTAATATACAAAATAATATTAGAAACACTAAAATAGATTGAGTAAATAATGATAGTGATAAAGATATAATATTTGGAACACACTCTTTGAAGAAAATAATATAGATTTATAAAGAGAGATATTTTTTTATCCTAAAAATATTTGAATATCATAGGGAAATTGAGAACATTAGTGATTTGATGAGCATGTTATTGATATTGTATATTTTTAGGTCCTCCAATGGTCTCTATTTATAGGCTCTAAATCATTTGGTAATTATTTGGAATCCTTCAAGTGTATTAATTTAAAAAACATTAAAGGTTAATAAATATTGACCATAAAAAATTTTGGGCTCAGACTGGATGATTGTGGTGTGGTCTAGAATTTTTGTGCCAGGGAGGATGGCTTTATAGAATGATAATAAACAATACATAATAACATCAGGAGGATAATTTTATATTTATACCAATATTTAGGTAACTATGGTGTATCCACTAAGCTATGACATGAACAAATCTTGAAAATTAAATCATGTGACATAGGGCTTACATTACGGCATGGAGCTGGATAGGTTAATTGGATCTTGAGGTTTTGACTACAACATGAATATCGGGATTTCTGTTATAAATCTTGTAATGGTATTTGACTATGATAGATTGTAGTGTGTTCCTTAGGGTTGTGTCATAATATTAGTTCTTACAAGTTTCTATGGGGTACTACTCAGGGTTATTCCATAAAACCTATTCTATGGCATGATGAAATGTGTTGTGTAATATTCTATATTAAAGGATTCTAAAATTACTTCAAGAAAAAATCTTTAAAGGGTTATACTATGATAAAATTAAGCTATAGGTACATCACTTAATATAAAATATTATATAATTGAATAGTGTTTTTGATAATTCAAATCAAATACCAGTGAGAAGAAAAATAATTTTCCTCTTTTTGATGATCATAAAAAATAGAATAATAATTAGATTAAATAAGAGTGTAAACATAAGTAATTTTTTCCAAAAAACATAGATTCTCTCCAACACTCATTTTTTTAAAACACACTTGTCCTCATACAATTAGTTTCCCCAATATGATAGAAATATTAAAATTTTCCCCGATTATAGATTATTAAAAACAAGCTTAAAAAGCATGGTGATTCTAAGGATAAAAGAAGATAATAGAATTTAAAGATAAATCATGATAATACATTAAAGAAAAGAACATAATTTTAGCAAAATATAAATTAATGAAACATCTTAGATGAGAGAGAGGAAAAAAAGAAAGTATCATTATAATGAACCCCCTAAATAAAACAAGTAAAGTACGCAAGATTTAAAAAATAAAGGCATTTGAGATAAAAATAGAGATAAAATTTTGAAAATCACATCATATCAAATAAAAAGGAATGTTAATAGAGATCTCAATATTTTAAGATAATTAGAAAAAGATAAAGAGAGTTGGAACCCCCACAAATGATAACACTTTTCAGATAAGATACCATATCTATTAAATAGGAATAAAATAATGAAAATACATAGAAAATAAATATATTGAAAAACATTCCATTATTAAGGTTAAGTAAGGGTTATATTAATAAACCATAGAAAATTACCTTAGAGTATAAAACCAAGTGTGTAGTAATTACCAATCACTTTTCCTAGGATGTATAAAGGGTTAACTAACCCAATCAACTATTTTTGGGATAAATCCATAGCATCATCTATGATAGAACCACATCCACCTTTTGTATCTGAACAAGACTATTTTTATTGGAGTATCATACTCATGACTCTTTCCAAAAGAGTGAACTATTTTGTTTTTTTAAAAATAAGATAATTTTAAAAATTAAAACATAAGAAAATTTAAAAACGTTTATTAATTTTTATATAAATTTGAAAATAATATAATAATAATAGAGAGAGAGTTAAAAGTTAAAATAAAAAAGAATATAAAAAAGGAAAAAAGAAAAAAAGAAAAAAATTGAAAAGATAAAACCTAAAAATATATATTCTATTATTTTAAAATATAAATCATAGATAAGAGAAGAAAATTTTAAAATTAGATTCAAGAGAGAAAAAAAATGATTTTTTTCCATGAAGATCATGGTGGAAAGAGTTTATCAGTCACTTCAAGGGGTTTAAAGACAATTTTTTAAGAGAATCCATCAATTTATAGATCATTGAGGTTCAATGAATAATCCTTGCAAGAGATTAATAATTTCTGGTCTAGATGAATTAGAATAAGATTATTTGGTAATTGTAACAAATATATCTCAGAAAATATTAGTTAAAATTGATTTGGGAACCCAAACATGTTTATATTTTTGAAAAATATTAAAATAAATATGTATTATTTTAGGCCTTCTATATCTAGAATTTTTACAGTCACACTCATAAATAAGATGACCTTATGTATGAAAATATTAAAACAAATTGGGAAATACCTTTAATAAAAGAAGTTATTTTTGAAGAAGTTTAATTATCACTTGAAAAACCAAAACCATGATTATTTATTTTAATTAATTTAGAAAAAAGGATCATATTGATATATTTTTTACCTTGGATGAATTTTTAAAGAGGTATTTGGAGATAACTAATTTTGGTTTTGAAAACATCAACATTAGGTTGTTCTTTCAATTTTAAAAATACATCATCCTTTTCCTTTAAATGTTGACATCTTTCATTATAAATGATATTTTTATAATTAAAAACAAATTATATTTACTTAATTTTTTTTTATATTTATATATAATATTTTGACAAAAAATTTCAATTTAATTTTTAGAAATATAAGAGTATGAAGAAGAAAAAGAATGTGAAGATGAAGAAGAGGAATGTAAAGAAATGTGGGAATTGTCCTCTTCACCTACCTTAATATGATCCATGAGGCATTTAGAATTTAATTTTCTAATTTCATAAGTTGAAATTGAATCTTCACTTATACTCCATGTAGTGAATTTTAGAGCCTTCTTACCTTGATTTTAGTATTTAGAAATTTTGTTCAAGGGTAAATATTGATTGATGTGAGCCTTATTTTTGAAACTGAATTAGGTTACTTCCATAACATCAATTTGATCTTTCTTTTTAGCTCTTTGAAATGTTTTTTTTATTTATAAATTTGATCAATATTATCATCAAATGTTCAATTAAACTTTAATTATTAGAGTCACTTTATTAAGAATCATTTCCTTTATAAATTTGAAGGCTATATTCTTCTTGTTTTTCATGGATTAAAAAGAATATTTAATTATTTGGAATTTTAGTGTTATCTCATAAGTCATTAGTGGTCTACTGAGTTCTTTAACTACCATATTTTTAATCACTTTGGATTCTTGTATCACCATCACTTTGGGATACCATGAACTTGGAAAAACCAATTTTATTTTATTGACTACATGTTATGTAGAAAGAGAGTCACCAAGAGTTTCATTGGACATTACAAATATCATTAAAATGAGTAAATATTCTATTAATAGAATCATTTTCATGTGTGTAGAAACTTTCAAAATATTATCTACAAATATCCAATATAGTGTCTTCATCTTTATTGGTTCCTTCATGAGTGAATTATAACAATTTTAAGATATCATTATCCATCATGAAAGAAGATATTTAGTTGAATTTATTTTGATCTAAAACACAAAATAAGGCATTCATAGCTTCTCAATCAGGTTAAAAATTAGTAATATCATCCAATGTACATTTATCTTCTTTTTCAATTTTGGGGATATAACCATGAATAAAATTTTTATAAACATGATATCGATTGATTCTAAAGAAAATAGACAAGTGAGTTTTATAATAAGAATAATTGAAACCATTAATAAAAGGATCACGTGTATAAGAATTATATGCCATTTTAAAACCAGACTTTGAAAAAAGTTTGAATTTAAGAATCAAATAAAATTTTGAAAATAAGAATTTATTTAATAAAAAACCATGGTATTATTTAATAAAAAATAATGGTATCAATGTAAAAGATATTTTCAAAATGATTTTTTGAAATAACGTCAAAATACCCCTCTAATACTAATTGTAGGTCAGAGTAAGAAGTTTTGATAAGAGGGGGTGAATTAAACTTTAATAATTTAAAATTAAACAATAGATTTTTTTTAAAATATTTTAAAAATATTAAATAAATTAAGACCTTTAAAATAAAAATAAAATAATAAAATTTTCAAAGTGAAATGATATATTATAATAAAAAATAGAAGAATAAAACAAAGAGCAGTTTGAGAATAAAATGATTAAGCACGTTTGATAGATTAAAAAAATTACTAAATAAACCATTGAAGTGATAAATAAATAAAAATTTTGAATGTAAATTAGACAATATATTTGGTAAGAAGTTTTATTAATATTAATCGATGGAACCCATATGTCTACCACATCAATCACTTATGGATTTATTGTATTAGACCCTCGGATTTACTGGTAGCCATGATACCAAATATATCCTTTTTTTTTGGGGTATAAAAATAAACAAGATACATTAGACACTATATCTTTAATAGTGAACCTAGAAACCTAAAAATAATAATTCCTTTTCTTTTTAAAGGAAACGGAATTAAAACTGTGGTCCCTGTACTGGTAGTAATCATAAAAAATAGAAGAAAGAGGAGGAACAAGTTATTTGTATCCTAGTCACTAATCTACATAAGAATTTGAAAAAACACTAGAATATATTGATAAAATATTGAGAGTGAGAAATATAAACAATTATAAGAACACTCTTTGAAGTAAATAAAGAATATTTGTAAAGAGATAGATTTTAGAGCTTTAAAATATTTGAAGATCGTAGATAAATTTAGCATGTTGTTAATTAGATGAGAAAGTTGTTGATGTTATATATTTTTGTATCCTAAAAAGGTCTATATTTATGGTTTCTAAATCCTTCAGTAATGTTCTAGAATCCTTTGGGGTCCTTAAATTTGAAGATGTCAATGATCTAAAAATCTTTTTCATAATAAAGGTTGGGCTCGAACTGTATATTTGCGATGTGGTCTAGAATTTTGTACCATGGAAGATGGATTTATAATGTGATCATAAACATTCCGTCATAGTACTATGAGGAGAATTTCTCAGCTCTGCCAATATTGAGGTAAATGTAGTTTATCCTCTAATATAAAGTGTGGATAACTCCTACAAAAAAATAGATTACTCTATAGGGATTAATTTGAGGTGTGGATATAGTTGAGTTAAATGGATATTTGGGTTTTTACCATAATGTGAATATTAGGATTTTCATAGTAAATATCTCAATGATATTTAAAAAATCTAGGTTGCAACATGGTATTAAGGGCTACACCATAATCTTAGTTCCTATGAATTTTTGTAGCATGGTTCTCAGGGATGAATTGTAATACTTGTTCATTGATATAGTGATATGTGTTGCATTATCACTACTATAGAAACAACCTTTAACAATGCTATAATAAGGCATTATGATCACTAAAAAATGCTAATAATTTTAGTGCAGTTAATGGCCTAAAGATTTTTTCAATACTAAAAAGGCACTGTTAGAGGCCCCCTTTAACAACGCTAAAAAAAGTGATGTTAAAAGGTTATTTTAAAAGTGCTAAAAAAGAACTGATAAAGGCCTATCTGATAAAGGGTATATAAAAACAATTCCACGCTCTACCCACACACCTTTAGCTGAACATCCCAAGCCCACTCCCTTATTAGCACTTCCCCTATCCCTTTATCAGTTCTTTAGATAATCCCACCATCCCATACATGCTCCTGTCTCCAGCGAGTTTCAAACCCTATAGCTCCAATATATAAATCAAAGCCTTTTACACTCCTCTTTACTATTTTGTTTCACATTTTAAAATATATCTATATATTTATATATATTTAATTACATTTTTTATCCATATATACATGTGTGTTTATATATATGTTTATATATTAATAAATATATTTTATATGTAAATATTTTTAATTATTTATTTATTAAATTAAACATTTATGTGTGAATATATAAAAAATATGTATATATTGTTATATATTTGATTATAAATAACAGTACATTATGAAAAATGATAAAATTTCAATACCATAATATCAATATGAATGCAATACCTATGAATAAATTCATTCCCCACCAAAAAGGGCAGTAAGACCCCTATAAATAAGCCTGAAAATCCATTGAATGCCAAAAAAGTAGGGTATGCCAAATAAAAACTCAGTTTTAGAGGACTTATAAGACTTTATGGCCTTTAAAAATGGGACAAAAAAATATCTATGTTAGTGAGGGTATATATCTCATCGTAGGCTTCGATTTGATATATGGTAGAGCTCAAACGGACATTTGGATCAAAAGTTACGACTGTATGATGTTTGAGTTATGTTTTCAACTTATTTTAGATGTTTTTATTAATTTTGTGTTTTTTTGGGTCATCAAATTGTTATTAAATGATTATTTCTCAATACTTATTTAAAAATTAATAATTAACATTATTTTTTAGTTATTGTATAAGTTATTACCACTAAGTATATTATATATTAAGCATAAATTCCAATTTACCTTATGTAAAACATATTTTTAAATATATATATATATATATATATATATTCATATCAATATATATATATATATATATTTATATATTATTTTAAATGAAATATATTTTTTTAGAAGTATATTTTTATTATCACTTGTAAATAAGCGTTGATAAAGGCCCCCCTTTAACAGTGCTAAAATAAGCATTATTAAAGACCCCTTTTAATAATCCATTTTTAGTACTGAAAAATGGGGTATTTAATAGAATTTTTAACTAGAGATTTTAAATCATTAGAGCTAGATAAACCCAAATTTATAATAGTGTATATTCTTTATTCAAGGATTTTAAAAGGTCTTAAATAAGGAAATTTCAAATAGTTCTACCATGATGAAATCAAGCTAGTTGTACATCACTTATGAGAAAATATTAACCATTTTAATAGTTATTGTGATCATTAAAATTAATGATTTATAAGAACAAAAAATATTCAATACTAGAATAGTCATTCATGGAACATTTAAAAGTGATGATTTATCCTAGAAAATGACTTTTTTCATATATATAAATATATGGAAATTTGAATGTGAGTTTTCTATACGTCAAAAAATGAAGAATGAGATAGAAGAATAGCATGGGGGGAGAAAAACTGCACATAATGATATATTGGGTATATAATAGAAGAAGTATAAGAGAGAAAAGACTCATCAAAATATTTGAATCAAGTAAAGAAGTAAACCCTATCCCTAAACCTGGTTTTTCAAGGAAGAAGGGGAGTTTTAAAGAAACACCAATGAAACATATAGTTTTATAATAAAGGTTCAACCCATAAGAGGAAGATAAAGGATTCCACTTCTACATCCATTCTGAAGAAAAAATTAATAACCAGAAAATTCTAGTTTGTAATTATCATCATCCTAAGATGAAAAGTGTTTCTGCTAATATAATTCTAGAAAGACATAGTAATAATCACGCAGGAGGATTCCTTCATTTTGAATTTAAAGAAGAAGTTACAAGACTAAACTCCCTAAAAGGATTTGGTCTAATATAGAATTTATGAAAATGAGTGTAGCAAATGAGAAGTATAAAAGAAAATATATTTGGAGATACAGATGTAGGAAAAGTCCCACATTGGATGGACATAACACCTAATTTCCTTAAACTACTATAGATACCTTCAAGTCTATAAACTTACTATCCTTTACTTGAGAAGTGTGATATAGTAGAGAATAATAATTTTGAATAGGATCAACAATTATTCCTTCTTAAGTCCCACATTATAACCCTACTTAGAGTATTACAACCACCTATAACAAAAATGCATTATTGTTGTGTACTCCTTAGACTATCCCTTTACGGTGAACCAAGTAAAATTTGGGTGTCCTTGTGTGATTTATATTATACATTTGTGAATTTCATGTGGTATGGATGAATTTTCCATAAAGAACATGTTGAATGAATATTCCTGACAACTCAAGGAAAAGATCTAGAAAGTAAAAGATAAAAATTTAGTGTCACCTTGATTCACCCCTCTTCTCTTAGGTTGACTTTGGCTCCAAAAAAATGGGATCCCACTAAAATGATAACCATTTTTTTAAATCATCATATCCATTAGTGGGATGAGATATATATTTCACTAATAAATGATTCCCATTTATCATTCTTCTCACCTTTTATCCTTTTAGGTAGGGCGTCATCTTGATCATATCATATTTGACTCTTGGTTTGTGGAGCAGTTAACTATTTATCCAATCCTAAATAAAAATAAAAATAACTTTATTACTCTAGTATTTTAATTCTTAGGGTTTCCAAAATTAGTGTAACCTAAATAGAACAATGGTATTTTGTTAACTAACTCTTAGGGTTATCCATTTCCACCATGCCTTACCCAAGAAAATCTATAAACACCAAGCTTTGGTAGAACCTATCCAGCTGAATTATCAAGGTCTTGACATGTGCTTATTTGGAAGTAATATAACACTTTTTATTTTTAAATGGGTTTAATAACACCATCTTTTACTATGTTATTCCCTTAATGTATGTTTTCTTATAAAGATTTGTTTTAGAATCCTATTTCATCCACCAAATTCATATGTTGAAACCACATTAATGTGTAACTCTTTACACAACACAAATTTTATATTACTCACCCAAAAATAAAAGCCAAATATATTTATAACCATCCAAATGAATATCATGAATATGGTATATTAACTTCTAATGTAAAGGTTTAGAAATATATTAGATTGAAAATCTCCACATGAGTAATCCTACTACCACATATACTCAACCTTTTCCTTTCCAGAACAAGTCACAAGCCTCCAAAACAGTGGGAAGTTTGACCCAAATTCCCTACTCAAGAGATAATCGAATTCATCATAATTTTAAAATATAATATGTATAAACTATATTAAATAACTAAATTCATGATAATAACATTATTACAAACCCAGGTCATGGTGGATCAAAACTAAATCTTATACAATCATACCTAGTATGTAATACAAGGCAAGACAATTTTATAAGAAGAATTATAAAAACATAAACAAAATAATAAACAAATTCTAAATATAAATAATTAATATCTGTAGATAATAATCAAGGGAATAAAATTTATATAAATGAATAGTTTAATTATTTAAAAATTAGAAAAAAAATTATTTAAAAATAGAATTAAAAAACACTTTATAATTTAGCTATTCATTATAGACATTAAATAATCATAAATGTAAAATATTTATTTTAATTACATAATATGAAATACATTATATTTTTCATTATATCATTTTTTTCATTAAATATATGATAGTTTTTATAAAATATATACATTTTATAATCCAATTTTTAATATGTAAACATTTGACATGATCTATATGTCATATACATAACATTATTTAAAATTTAATCAAATCAATCATAAAAAAACTTTTGATGTGGTTTAAATAATATCCCAAATAAGGCCCTTAATTTTAACCATTCAAAATAAGTATTATAAACCAATCATAATTTTAAAATATAAAAACTACTTATTTTGGAATTATTTTATAATTTATAAGAACTTTATAAATTACCCCTTACAATTAAAAAATTAAAAATTTATATCTAATTAAAAAGTCTTTCTATAAAATTTTTGGTTAAAGGATTTTTAATATTTACATTTCATATTAATTAATATTTAATAATAAATGTTTTTTAAACATTAATTAATTAATTATAAACTCTTTATAATTAATTAGTTAATAAAATATTTATAAATAAAAAACATCCCCAAAATACCTTTTTATCATTATTTATAAAAAATTTATAATTAATAAAATACAATTCATAATTTAATTTTAAATAAATAATAAACATTCAATATTAATCATATTTTACAATCTAGTGAGAGTCATAGAATACGAAAGATTGGAAGCAACATAATTTTTTTTCTGATATATTTCATACTCTATGAAAAATATTCCTATAATTAAATATTATATACCTTATATATATGGTTTTTTATGAATAATATTTTAGGATGTGTCAAGATATCGTATAAGTGATACAATTTTCTATTTTACAAAATGGTGATAATCGTATTTTACTATATGCATATTTTTAATGTTGTGACCAATATAGAACCACATATTTAAACTATGTAATGACTTACAATATCATAAATCACATACTGTAATACAAAACCCATAGAACAACATGAAATATCTTTTTCTACGACTGCAATACGATGTAGAATGAAATATTAAAATTATCCATTCCATATATAATTTCAAAAATTTGAATACATGGTTTTCTTTTATACCACTACAAGGATTCAAAGGTGTCTAGAAACACTTTTTATATGTAATAGAAGAAATTAATAATCCCAATCCATGGCCATCAGGCTTAGATATATGAAATATGCATAAACCAAAAATGAAGGAATGTAAAAAATGTACCTTACACCATCACTACATGCTATTACCTAAACCATATTCATCTTTTATTCTGGATAAAGATCACATGAGTAAAAATCAAAGGATTCCCTCCTATAGAGGTATCTATGAGATGATGGATCTATCTTTTATGAGCAGGACTGTCCTTCCCTCCATGGTGTGCTAGCACCTCGCAGTGCAAAGGAAATTGAAAGGGAGCTATGGGGATTTGGGAATTTGGGATTAGCATGTAAGAATAAAAACTATTAATCAATGACTTTGTATGGATTCTTTTATAGGGACCTTATGGATGCTTCTTGAGTTTTCATTTATTAACTCATGTGTCATAATGCATGATTTAATGCCTCAACCAACTCAAGAACCACATGAAAAAATTAATATCGCTCACATTACATCATATCTAACAATCATTTATATGATATCCAATGTGGTTAGATCACTTGAATGTTAATTATTAACATTTGACCACCTATAAAATCGAAGACTACACTATTAAAAATCCATATGATATATCTGATCACACTTTATTATTTCTATGGTTGTGTCTTATAGTAAAACACCAATTGTACACTACTTTTGGACAAAGAAGTAGCAAAAAATCACATTTTAAGACCTTATGGTATGATTCAATCATTAAATACGATTTCCCCCAAATGTATAACATGAAAATATATTTTATGTCACATCTCTTTTATATTTCATGTGTTTTATTTGGGTGGAATTTCATGTATAGGTGATTGTGAGAATGATGTTATAATTTTGGAAATTGAAAGAGAAATGAGAATGAGCCACATTCATTGTATTTAATTTTATCAATCCATTATCATTAAAAAAAATAATATGAAAAATATTACATAAAAAAGATAGAAAATAAAAAAATACATACAGAAAAAATATATAAAAATAGAGAATGTGGAATAAACTTTTCATTGTGAATACTTTTTATGAATTATGATCCACATTAAGAAAAATAAAAATGTAGTGTGTAGTATCATTTTTAAGGAGACTTAATTAAGGCATACCTCATTGATTTACTTAAATTTTTATGCATTATATTTAAGAGTAATACATCCACTTTTAGCCTTTATTTTTAAATTCTTACATACTAACCTTAAGGCACAACGCTTACCTTGAAAATCACCCTTGATTCAATTAATTTTATATGAATCACCATGTAATGAATTATGTTTTTTACAAGTATATGACACTACCACAGAATGGACCTATAACAATGATAAAAATATTATTTTTTTAGTTTAAAAAAATGTTGAAAATCAGAGCATCGTTAAAAGTGTATGACCATTACCTGTGCTAAAATGAATGCACTGATAAAGGCCCCTTTTATCAGCACATTTATTTTAGCATTGATAATGGGATACTTTATCAACACTATTTTAGAATTTATAATGATTTCCATTTATCATTTCTATTAGTGGTACTGATAAACGACATACTACTATAGTGTTATGCTAAAATTACAGCACACTGAAGCAGTAAATATAAGAATAAAAAAATAAATAATTTAATTGAAATAAAACTTACATTAAAAATTCAATATAAATAAGAAATATATTATAGAAATTTAAAAAATTGATTTTTCAAATTACATTATTTGGTACAATTTATCAGAAAAATTCAAAAACCTCAATTTTATATTGTCTCTATCCTCTAAACCCCTCTTAAAAGAGCCCAAACATGCTACTAGTTGTCGAAACAATCACCCTAGCTTGAGAAAAATAATTCACCTGTATAAGAAAACTTTTCTTTTTTTAGTAATTATATAAAGATATAAATTAAACATAATTATGAAATAATACATTAATTAATCATATATTTTAATCTAAAACCACAAATTTTGATTCCTAATGGTCACACTGTGTATCAGATTGATATGTGGTTGATCCATACATGTCATACTATTTTTTGTTGATCTCAAAATTATTTTCTTTTGAATTTATCATGTTTGTGGTGATAAGAAACTCTCACTTTGGATGTGATCCTGTTGGAACCAAGGCTGGTATTTGTTGTAAATGGCGCATGGTTTGTGTTTTTTGTCAATCCTAACATGGAAGATCAGAGAGTTTACAAGGAAAGGGTTCTTATAATTCAAGTAGACAATATTATTGAAGGTGGCATTGTTTCTCAGTGTTTACCAAATTTTTGGGTCCTACAATTAGAGAATGGAGAAAAGTTTTATAGAAAATGGAGTTGCGTCCTAGAGTTATGGAGGATTGAAAAGTTGCACACTTGAAATTTTTCAAGATCAGTTCATCAAAATATGGAAAAGGAATAAAGGGATAAAATGTTATGATTTGGTGCACAAGGTGAGTTTTACGATAGAGTCTAAGGCAGTTGAGGCTTGCATGATCCGTACACCTCACAAGTAGGGTCACCAAAATGCCTATAAATAGGAGAGTACCCCACTTAAGACATAATATTTTTTTCCAATAAATATTTTTTGTCTCGACATGCAAGGGATTTGTGCATGAATGACTTGCACAGTGTAAAACTTGAACGTATGTGTTCCTTTTTTCTCTATAATATCAAGTAAAAAAAATGGTTTAGCTACGCGACAAGTATGGGTTGCGTGATGGATATGGGTTGTGAAATAGAGAAAGGTTTCATTATGGATAAGGGTTTCATGATAGAGAAGGTTCAAATGAAATGTAATGGTTGTTTGGAAGTTAGCTTGCATGACAATCCCCATTATTGCGCATCATAAGTGGTGTTCCGTGCAAGTGTAGTGTTAATCTTCTATCAGGATTCATTTATATAGTTTGTTTGTTCAGTGCTTTCAAGTGAATCTATTCAGTACTTTGATGTGACTAGAGTCTCATGATGAACATAGAAAAATACTTCAATGCAAATCTATTGAATTGAACTTCAAGTCATTAAACTGAGTGAGACTTCACACAAGGTACTGAGAAAGGGAGAGTCGATGGAAGTGCTCCGAGGGACACAATGTGCTATCCTCAAAATATTATAAAGGCAGTGTTCCTGGAATAGAGCAAATGTTTATAATATTTTATACCCCAAAACTAGTGAAGATTAATGTATTTTGGTACAAATGGCACACTTTCAGTGGATTGTCCTTGAACTAGCCCTTAGTGGTGAACCAAGTAAAATTGTTGTACCATCTCTTTGCATGTGATTGTTTGTTTTCTTCACTTTATTTTTAGGTAGGTTTAATAGGTTTCTACCAACACGAGAAGAACATCTATCATTTTTAAAAGAAAAATTTGACACCCTAATTCACCCCTCCCCTATTAGGGTGTTTTGGGGCCCTTTAAGTGGTATCAAAGGGTAAAGGTTTCTAGTGTTAAATATATCCTTATTTTCTATCATGGAGAATTCAGTTAATGTTAGGGGATCCCCCCACTTTTATGTAAGTAAATTTCATACATTGAAGAACAAGATGAGATCTCATCTATGATCTCTTAGAATGGAAGTACTCTTTTTCACTTCACAAGGAAAACATGTCACTGATCCAATAGGGATGTCTATGACGGATACAAACACAAAAATGCTTGATGTAGATGCTAAAGCACAAAATTCCCTCACTACAGCTCTTTCTGATCAAATTTATCTAAATGTGATGAGTTTTACTTCTTCAAAGTCTATGTGGTAAAAACTAGAGAATATATATGAAGGTGAAAACAAAGTGAAGGAGGCGAAACTCTAAGTTTTTCATAATAGGTTTGATGATCTAAATATGAATCTTGATGAAAATATAGACACATCTTCAGTAGAATGATTAATGTTATTGGAGAAATTTGTGATCTTGGTGTAGAAATAAAATATATTGACATTGTGAATAAAATATTTATAATACTTCCACCTCTTTACAATCCAAAAGTGTCAGTCCTTGAGTAAATGGATTTGTCAAAAATTTCTCTAAATGATTTTCTAAGCAGTCTAGTGGCTTATGAAATGAGATTCAATATAGAAAATGTGGAGACATGAGTTAGAAAGGAAATGACATTCAAATCCATGGAGAAACTTTAAAGTTTAGAATATATTTCTAATAAAGGTATTGAGTAAGACAAACTCATTTCCCTATTTTCCAAGAAATTCAAGGGAGGGAATGGAAGATTCAAAGGAAAGCTACCCTTGTCCTATTTTTTTTGTGGCAGAGTTGGGAACATTGCCTCTTGGTGCTCAAGGAAGTTAGATGATGAGAAAGGTGAATTTGAAAACTCAAAAAATCCTTAAAAAGGTTTCCTAAAAAGTTAGACTTCAAATCTAGAAATAAATTAAAGAAAATGAGTTTTGACAATGGAGAAGAAGATAATGATAAAGAATTCTTTGGGGAAGAAAAATCAGAGTTTAAAATTGGATCCCAAGCATTTAAGATAGACACAATTGAAAATTCAAAACCATTAAAATATAAGGCTAGAGAAAATTGGTTGATTGCTGATGCTGATCTTAATTTGCACTATGAGGATGCTCTTAGTAAGCTTGAGAATAAAATTAACAGATACAAAAATTGGAGAGAAGTTGTTGAAGAATCATCAAAATATTTTTGTCATCATGAAACTAAAATTTAATGACAAGAAGATGTGGTGAAAGAATAGTCAAAAAACTTTGAAAGAAAAGAAGATGTAGTGGAACTGAAGATTGGAATTAAAGAATAGGAAAAGGTCAATGATGACCTTACATTCAGACTGGAGGAGAAGTCCAAGAATATTGAGGGTATTGAAGAATAAGTTGATACTCTTAGAAGTAAACTTTAAAGTGAATCAAATTAAAAAGAAACAAAGAAGAAAATTTAGTTTGGAAGATTCTCATATGCTGAGTTGATAGAGAGAGAGAGAAGCATGGTTCTAAAGGATTAGATAAGGCATTAGATGATCAAAGATCTGCATTCATGGGAAAAATAGGAATTAATTGTGATGATGAAACATCAAAGGCTAGAAATAAGATTAACCAAAATAAAGGAATGATGAAAGTTGGACATATCTTAAGGTCTCCTGAAGTCTTAACAATGAAAGATTCAAATTAAAATGAAAGTAAAATTCAGTCCTATGAAAAATCTTCTAGAAATGATAGGTAGTCAAAATATTTTCCCAGGAAATGATATATAAGGAGGAAAAAAGTGAAAAGGGATTTCCTATTATGAAATGTTAATTCTATGGATATATAGGCCATACCATGTCATACTGTGAAGAGGAAAGGATCTATTTGAATGAGAATGATATAGGAAGTCAAAAAGGATAACAAAATAATATACTAATTCTTGTAGAGGAAATAATTTCTATGGATATTGTTTTCATTTTTCTAACATTGGACATAAATTTGTTCATTGTAGGTAGAGGAAAGGCGTGAAAAATACATACAGAAATGAGAGACAAGTCAACACTCATCAACCATATGGTATTTCTCTTACAAATAGGTTTTATCTTATGGAAGAATAGAATTAGTATGAAGAACTTGTTCGCATGAAAGAGAGACTTGAAATCCCACCTTTATCCTACACTCAATCTAACATTTCATTGAAGGAAAAGAAGAAAATTGAAAAATATAACCTTGAAAAAATTTCCCTCAAATCTACAAAGAGTAGTAGCACATGGATTGTTGATAGTGGATGCTCATCCCATATGAAAAGAAATTCAGACCTGTTAAATAATTTTAAGAAAAGGGTATATGGAATGGTAAGGATTATTAATGATGGTTCTATGAAGATTAAAGGAAGTTGAAGTACTGAACTAGATTATAGTGAGATGAAGAAAACTAAAGTTATTTATGTGGATGGTTTATATAAAAATCTTCTTAGAGTGATTCAACTCTATGACTTGGGACATATAGTGTCATTCAATCAAAAGGGATGAATTATAAAAGGAAAGACACAAAATTAACTCATGAATGGTTGCAGAATAGATGGAAACTTTTAACAAGTTCATAGTAGAGAGAATACTTTCTAATTACCAGTTAATGAAGAAAATGACTTGTGGAACTAGAGATTAGAGTACATTAATAAAGAATACATAGAAAAGATATCTAAGCTGAATATATTCATGGATATCCCCAATCTAAATCATGAATGGGAAAAGACCTGTGATACATGCATATGAGAGAAGTTGCTCTACATTTCATACCATCTAAAGAAGAAAAGGGCATAAAATATTCTTCTCTTCATCCATACAGACATATGTGGTCCTATAAATGTTGTCGGAACATATGTAGAAAGATACTTCAACCTTTTCATTGATTATTATAGTATAATGGCTTGTGGGATGGTTATACATAGGAAACATCAAGTTCTTGATTACATTAAAACTTATCACTGAATCACCGAGAATGATAATGGACAGACAATAAAAGTGTTGGGGTTTAACAATGGTGGGGGATACACATCTATTTATATTAAAAATTACCTAGAGAAACATGGAATGCAACATGTGGTGGATTCTGTGAGAACTCCATAACAAAATGGAGTTATTGATCATAATAATCGACATGTGAAAAATATGGCTAGAACTATACTGATTGAGATTCATACATCTCTCCATTACTAGAAAGATATTTTTCAAGCTTTAGTGTATATTCAAAATCAAATGGGGATTTATATAGGAAAAACAAAGACACCATATAATTTTTGGAATGGAAATAATTCCTCCTTGAAGTATTTTTGTGCTTTTAGAAGTAAATGTTTCATTCAAAATAAGGAAGGAAATCAAGGGAAGTATGGTTATACTACAGATGAAGAAATATTACTCGGATATTCAATGAATAGAAAATCCTATAAATGTTTCAATAATCATCTTTGAATAATTTTGGAAAGTTGTGATGTTAATATCATTGAAGGTAAGATCACAAATACCTTGAGAGGACATTATGATGATATAATTGAAAATGTAGAAGATAGTTGACATGAAAAAATTTTAAATGAAGAATTAGAGGAAGGTGTGAAAAAACATTCAGAGATCACAAAATGATGTTGATTTAGAAGAAGAATCAGAAGAGGAAACCACGGTTGAAGAAACATCTCTTGAACCTCATAGGAGAAATTGAAGAGTAGAAATTGATCTATACAATATCATTGGGGATTTGAAATCACCCACACAAACAAGGAGAATAAGGAATAATGCATAATATTCCTTCCTATCAGTTGTGAAACCATCCTTATTTAAAGAAGTTTTAGAAGATGAATCATGGGATAAATCTATGAATGAAGAGTTGGATCAGATCGATAAGAACCAAAAGTAGGAACTGGTTAAGAGACATGAAAATCACAATGTGATTGGTACAAAATGGATTTTTAAAAAATAAATTCGATGAGCATGGAAATGTTTCATAAATAAGGATTGATTGGTGTGTAAAGGCTATACATAGATTAAAGGAGTTGATGTTGAATAAAAATTTTCTCCAGTGGAAAGACAGGAGTCAATTGGGATTTTCTTTGCTATGGAAATTCAAAGTCGATATAAATTTTATCATATGGACATAAAAACAGAATTTTTAAATGGTTTTATTGAAGAATAATCCTATATCAAACAAAAAGTGGGTTTTCTAATTGTAAATGATGAAATGTAGGTTTTTATATTGAAAAAGTATCTATATGGTCTAAAGTAGGCACCACGAGCTTGGTATTCTTGTATGGATTCCTATTAGAAGAAGATTGAATTTAATAGAGGATGTGTCAAACACAACCTATATGTGAAGAATTGAAAGGAAGATCAATTTATGGTGTTGGTGTACATGGATGACATTATATTTGGTGGAAACCGGAATAGATCAGTGGAAGAATTTACCAATCACATGAAATCATAATTTTAAGTTTTTATGATTGGTTAACTCACATACTTCATGGGGATACAAGTTAATCAGAATAAATACTACATATTTATTTCATAGGAAAAGTATGCAAGAGAGTTGTTTAAGAAATTCAATATGGATGACTCCAAAACAATGTTGACTCTGATTGTAGGTGGAACAAAACATTGAAAGCATGAGGATGGGACTTCTATAGATCCCATCATGTATAGGAGAATCATTGAAAGCCTATTGTACTTGACTACAATATGGATGGATATCATTTTTCCACATTCTTAGTGGCCCATTTTCAAAGTAATCTGAAGGAAGAACATATATCAGCAGTTAGATGAATCACGAGGTACATTTAAGGTACTCACAATCATGGATTATAATTTTCTATAGGAAGAGATAATAAACTGTTGGTATTTTATAATACTGACTAGTCTAGAGATGTGGTGGAAAGAAAGTCCATAAGTGGTGGAGCATTATTTATTGCAAAGAAATGCGTGGGCCAGTTGAGTAAGAAATTGGAAATTACATCCCTCAGTACTACTAAAGCAGAGTATATCTCTGCTACAATGGATTTCACTCAGCTATTGTGGATGAAGAAACAACTGATTGATATTGGTGATGAGGTGAAATAGAAGATGGTGATTCACTATGATAAGAAGAGAGAAATTGATCTTACAAAGAATCATGTTCATCATTCCTATATGAAATACAACGAAATTAGATATCACTTTATCACGGAAAAGGATGAATAATTCATGATTAAATTGGATCATGTTTGAATTCTGATCAAGTGGTTGATATATTGAATGGGACATTTTCAATACATGTGTTCAAGAAGCATCAGTTAAACCCCCGTGTTTAACCACCTCCTAATGCATGAGGAGGTTATGTGTGGTCCCCTATCCTCAATTGTATTAAATATTTTAATCTGTTTATGGAGGTGTTTCAGGTTTATTGGGGAGATATGATTTAGAGGGAGTATTTTTTTATCTCTACAAGTCATAATTAGGTTCTTTGGGTTTAATTTCAATAGTGGAGAATGGAGAAATTCAATGGTACAAAGGATAATAATGAAATGTTTTCATACAAAGGATAATAATTAAATGTTTTTCTACCTACAAGAAGATGGAAAGTAGTGAAATTAAAAAAATGTTGCAGTGGAGTGGAATGATGAGTTAAAAAAGGGTAAATGAAGAGAGAAAATAATAATAGATAAAACAATTCAGTTTTATGGGGAAATAGTTAGATATTATATTGGACATCATTAATCATTCAAAAACATGATTACCCAATTCATGCTTCCCCTCTTGTTTTTTACACTGATCATTACTCACGTAAACTTAGAGTGTTGGATGATTTATTTCTTGTGTATTAGGTTATTGTTACGACTGGTGATTCATTGAATTTATCTACAGATTTCCATCAAACCCAAAGGGGGAGATTGTTAGAACCAAGTCTAGTCTTTACTATAAATTGATCTTTGTTTTTCACTAGTATTAATGAGGATTGAAAAGTTTCTCACTAAGAATTGTTCAAGATCAGTTCATAAAAATATTTAAATGGAAGGAAGGGCATGAAAGTTATGATTTCTCACACAAGGTGAGTTACACGACAAAGGCTAAGGCAGGAGAGGCTTGCATGGTCGTGGAAAATTTGAGTACCTCATGTACAGGGTCACCAAAATCCCTATAAATAGAAGAGTACTCCCACTAAAGACTTAAGAAGTTTTCCAACAAAGATCTGTTATCTCAGTGTGCAAGGGAGTTGTACGTGAATTACTTGAGTGGAGTAAAACATTAACAGAGGTGTTTCTTTTTTCTCTAAAATACCAAGTGAAACTAATGGTTTAGCTGCGTAATAATTAAGGGTTGCGTTATAGATAAGGGTTTCATGATAGAGAAGTGTTTCAAAACAGATAAGGTTTGCATGATAGATAATGGTTTCATGAAAAGTAAAGGTTGTGCGGAAGTAAGCTTGCATGACAATCCCCATTCTTTCAGGACAAAAGTGGTGTTCCATGAAAGTTTAGTGTTGAGCTTATAACAGGATTAATTTATCCATTTTTTTCATTGCTTTCAAGTGAATATATTCAGGAATTTGATGCAAGCATATTCTAATGCTGTAAAGAGGCAAATAATTCTCTAAAAATCTATTGAAAAGGACTTTAAGTCGATAAATTGAGTGAGACTTCACCCAAGGAAGTGAGTAAGGGGGGTTTTAGGAAATTTATCTGAGGGACACAATGTGTTATCACTAAAATATTATAAAGGAAGTGTTCCTAGCATAGAGTGACTGTGTCTAAACTTTTGTAGTCCACAACTAGTGAAGATTAGTGGATTTTGATATGACTGTCACACTATCGGTGTATAATACTTAGACTATCCATTATTGGTGAACCAAGTAAAATTTTTGTGCCAACTATTTTCATGTGATTGTTTATTTTCTACACTTTCTCATCAAGAAGTTTCAACAAGTTCCTGCCAATGTAGGAATAAGATCCATCATTTCTAAAAGAAAAAGTTGGCACCCCAATTCTTACCTCCCCTATCAAGGTGTTCTAGGGTCCTTTAGATACAATTCAAGAGCAATTTATTTTTAGAACAAAAATACATAAACTATCATATCATTTATTTTAATAATTCAAGCATTATATCTATTAAAATTAAATAAATAATTATCAGATAAAAATAGTAAGGAAATTAACTAAAAAACATTAGATGAAATAATGAGAAAATGAACTAAATAAGTAGAAGGAATTCACATTTTTATAATGACTGTATACATTTTTATTGATGTGTGATCAATTCATACATATCAAAAAATATTTATGGATCATTATCTTAGTGTTTGAAAACAGTCTAAGATTGTGTGCTCAATTGTTTCTAGAAATCAACATTTTAAAATTAAAAAGCACTTTTATTTTTGAAAAAATTCACTTTGGGTCATATCAGCCACATTATGTGTCAGATTTTTGTGAGTTAAATTTTTATATGTGTAAAATTAATTATGGATCACTTCACCTAATGTTGAAAATAATCTGAGGTCATTTTCTTAGTTTTGTCTATGTGGTGTGTGTTTTAAACTAAAATTAAACTTATATTGAAATAATGCATTCCATGTTATATTGACCACATCATGTGTCATATTGATGTGTATTTGATTAATACACATCAAAAATGAATTATAAATCATTTTCCTAAATTTTGAATTCAATCTAAACTCATTTTCTGGGTTTTGTCTTGTGACAAGCGTTTTAAACATAAATGACACTTTTATATTGAAAACTAACACTTCAAGACATACTGGCCCCATCGTATGTCAAATTAATGTGTGGTAGACTCCAACACATCAAAAATGAATTATATATTATTTTTATAAATCTTTAATGAAATTCAAGATCATTTTCTTGGTTTTTTTATTGACAACCATTTAAAAAAATGTAATTTTAATATTGAAAACACAAACTTTGAGTCATACTAGTCACATCGTGTGTCATATTAACATGAAGTCAATTCCGATATTCCAAAAATGAGTTATGTATTATTTACAAAAATTTGGAAAACAACAGGAGCTTGTTTTCTAGGTTTTGGCTAGTGACATGAGTTTTAAACTTAAAGAAAACTTTTATATTAAAAACAAGAACTTTGAGTCCTACCAGCCACATCATGGGTTGGATTGATGTTTAGTCAATTCATATATGTCATAAATGAATTATATATTATTATACTAATGTTTGAAAATAATCTGATATCTTCTTCTTGGTTTTGGATTGTGATGTGCATTCTAAACATAAATTAAACCCTTATATTGAAAACATGCATGTTGAGTCATACATGACAGATCATGTGTCATATTGATGTGCGGTCATTACATACATGTTATAAATGAAGTATGGATCATTATAATAATTTTTAAATAAAATCCAAGTATGTTTGCCTAGTTTTGGACATTGACATGTGTTTTAAACTTAAATGAAACTTTTATATTGAAAACATGCACTTCGGGTCATAATAGCCACATCGTGTGTTGGATTGATGTGTGGTCAAATCCTACACATCAAAAAATAATTATGGATCATTTTCCTATTTATTTAAAAAAATTCAAGCTTGTTTTTTCAGTTTTGGCTAGTGAAATGCGTTTTAAACTAAAATAAAACTTTTATATTTAAAACACACACACTTCATGTCATACCAGTTATATCATGTGTCAGATTTATGTGCGGAATATTCTTACACATCACAAATAAATTATGGATATTTTTCCTAAAGTTTGAAAAAATGAGATCATTTTCTTGGTATTTTCTAGTGATTCATATTTTAAACATAAATTACAATTTTATATTGAAAACAATAACTTTGAGTCACACCAGGCATGTCTTGTGTCATATTGACATGCATTCAATTACTACACACCAAAAATAAAATATGGACCATTTTCCTAAATTTTCAAAACAATATGGGATCGTTTTCATAGTTTTGGCTATGTGACATGTGTTTTAAAATAAAATCACACATTTATATTGAAAACATGAACTTCGAGTCATAATGAAAAAATCATGTGCCAGATCAATGTGTTGTTGAATTATACACATCACAAATAAATTTTGGATTTTTTTTCAAAATTTTGAAAACAATCTAATCTTGTTTTCTTAGTTTTTGCTTGTGATGCACATTTTAATCCTAAATGAAAATTTTATATAAAAAGATGCACTTAGAGTCATAATGGCCACAATTTTTTTAATATATTGACCAAATACCTTTTCACATATTATTACATTATTTTAACCATAATACTAACCAAGGATCGAATAAACTAGTGTCTTTAAAAGAATAGTTACATAATTAGAAAACATGAAATAAAAAATAATAAAATCTTTTATTTAATCTATATAATGATCTCCTAACTACCTTTGAGATCCTATAACTACATATTAAAACCTATGGAATACATAAACAAAAATTAATAAGAAAAAATCTCAGCAAGGGAATGAATAAGGGAATGAAACATGACACATGAGTTAAAAGGTATAACATGATAAAAAAGTCATGGTTCATGAATAATCATACGAAATAATAACATATAGAACATGGAATCATGTGGTTAAGAAAAAATAGGAAAGTGTCAGAAACATATAACATGACATAAAAATGATTCAAGGCTAACTACTAAGACTATATCACATGGTGGAAAAAGTCCCATAATGGATTAGGTTTACTCCTTAATCCTATACATGAAGTCTCATGAGACTAAAACATTACCCAATTAATTGGAGAACTATCTGGGTACACCATTAATAACATGTTCATGAGTATGTTTTTTACATATAGAATCAAACATAAGGGATAAACATAAGGGTTACCCATGGAAAGAAATGAGTATCGTAATCATGTCATAAGACATAACCAAATGATGTATCATAATTGAATCCATAAAATAATGGAATTAAATAATAATTGGACATTAATAAGTGAAATACAAATATATCATGATAAATAATGTCAAAATAAAGTGAAAACATGTAAAATTGTGGTTAGGTAATTTTATAATTGTGTTGCTTTAACATGGGTTTAGGGAAAATAATAAATAGTCTTTAAAGAGGATAAAGAAAAAATTGTTTGCATAAAACAAAAAATGAACTAAAATAATATTTCATGATAAAATGAATGATTTTAGAAAAATATTAGAGTATTATAATATTTAATGGGTGGTAGCTGAAAATGTGTAAGAAAATTATAAATTCCCTTTAATTGAGTTTTCTTATTGAGAAGAGTTGAGAAAGGAATATTATAAAATATTTAATTCCACATAAAAGAAAAATGAATTAAGATACATAAATATGTGTGGTACATATAAATAGAATATAAGATAAGTATATAATAATAATTAAGGGATAAATGGAGTTAAATATCAAGAAAGTGTAACCCAAAGAAAAATATGGAGGTTAGAAGAGATCCCTTACTTTATATCTGAAGTCATTCTGTACTTGAAATTAAAATCCTATATAATCAAATTGGATTTATTAATTAGTTAATTTAGAAACTATTATACATGAATTTTATTTTTTTTAATTTTTTTATTTTCATTTATGGTTATTTTGATGAGTTATAATGTTTAATTTTGTTATTCTAGGAGCGTTAGTTTTCATGGTTTCATGATCAGTTCACTTGTGTATAATTATAAAAATTCTTATAAAATTGAAATAATTATAAATAAATGAAATTAAATGGTATTAATTAAATTATTGTGTTATAAATGTACCCATATAACATTTAGTTTTCTAGTATGAGGATGATTCATTTGATAAAATTATAATAAAAAATTCTTAATTTATTTTTGCAGTTCTTTCGACCATCACGAAATATTTTCATTTTATTTTATATTATGTATATATATTAGTTATAGAATTTTAAAAAAGTTATAATATATATTATAACCATATTTAACCATAATAATTGTTTTATTACCATTCTTTAAGGTGGAAATGGAAAACAAAAACCCAATATCCACGAAGACAGTAAACCTCCATAATTTGGACAACAGTTTCATTTTTTGAATAAGAGGAGATGAGAAAAGATGTGGAAAGAAGATATTAAATTAGTAATAAAAAATTATAGTATATAGATTATATTGGATATATTATGACTATATTTATGAAGGAGGTGAGGAGAAGGTATAAAAAAAAAATAAAATTGAAAGAGATGGTTTGAGAAAGGTACCTCTTGAATATCACCTCCTTAAAGAAACTAGAAATTGGTCTTTTGTTAAGAATAGAAGCTCCTAGATGTGTGGAAGAGGTTTGGTAAAGGAATTGATTGGAATTTTGGAAAGATAAAATGCTTAGAAGGTGTGATGGGATGGGGTTATGAGTGGTGGTATTTATAATGGAGGAGGGGGTGTTTTTGGAATTTCTCAAAAGATTAAATTATAATAATGTTATTTTCTACCCTAATACAAAAAATGGAAATGGATTAAAAGATAATATGAGATAAGGTTATAATATCATCAACCAATAAAATTTATACATGTTTTGGTTTTATTTTAAAACTTATCATTTGGATTAACCCTTAATTAAAATATTTTAATTTTAAATATGGTATCAAAATTTTTAATATTTAAAGTTTTTAATTTTCACTTATTTGATATCATTGGATCATAAATGTTCAATTTATAATGTTTTAGATCATAGAATAGTAAAATTTTATTTTTTAAATATTACTATTATTTTTAACCAATTTATTAAAATATTAATCCCATTAAATAACATTATTGTCAAATTTAAAACTAATTAGTACTTTAACTATAAAATAATCAAGAAAACAAGTAAAATTAATTTTTTTATTATACCCTAAAATTGTCATGGTAATATGTATAATTTATTTATCATCTTAAATATCTCAAATTATATTTATTTTTAATATTTTTAGTATCGTTTGTTTTATTTTTCCATTCAATATAATAATTACTGTATCATTGTAGTATAAGAATTTAAGGTAATTTTTTCTTCACTAAAAATTAAACATAGATTAAAAAAAATAGATAATTCTTTTAGATTTAAAAATACCATTTATGATCAAATATATCTTCTGGTTAACCTTATATTAAAAATATTATACTTATTAAAAATAAGAGTGTGACATTTTGTCACTTTCTTTGATTTTGACAATGTCTAACTAATTTTCATGGACACATGTCCATTTAATGATTAAATTTAGAATATTAATTGTGAATGGTAGATTTTAATTGATCCAATAATATTGTATCATGTTTTTGGGTAATTTTAAAGTCTTTATCATATTATTTTTACTCTTAATTACTCAATTTAATCTTTACCTTGGTAACGATAATTTACTAGGGTTACTATTCATATTGAGTAAAAATAAAATGGGTTTATTTATTAAATTTGGACCTCTTGATTCAAAATATGGAATCTATTTTTTAAAATTCAAAATATATAATTTTGAAAATTTAATTTAAAATTTTACTAGAAAAACGTAACGAAAAACATTTTTTCCAAAAAATATCTTTTTAAGTAAAAATTGTTTTTATAATAAATTCATGTTTAAAATTCCTTTAAAATATAAAAATCATATTATTTATAATTAATCGTAATTAATTAAAATTAAAATTTAATCCAAAATAAAATTTGAATTTGTTAATTTTTTAGAGAATATACATTTTTCAATGTATATCAGTAATTTTCACTATTTATTAGAATTCTAAACTTTTTAGTAAATTTTAAAAAAAATCCTAAGATAATTTTGGAATTATGAATTCAAAAATGAATCTTATTTTTTTCAAACAAATCTTTTAAAATTTTCAAAATTAATTATTTTTATTTTCTTTTATAAAACAATAAAATCGTTTTTGAAGAAAATAAAATTTTGAAGAATAAAATGACTTTATTAAAAACTAAGAATTTATTTTCTAATAATTAATATATTTTGGAATATGATTATTCCTATTAAAACCCACAAATTGAATTTCTAGGTTATATCAATCTTTTTGTAATAATAAAATTTTAAGAGTATATCATTGTTTTTTTAAACTCGATGTTGCGTGTAAAATATGATACCAAAAAAATATTTTATTTAAAGAGAATATTTTCATAAAAAATTATCAAGGTGTTACATTATTACCCCCTTATGAAATTTCACCCTTGATATTTCATTTTACGTGCTAAGGTGAAAATAGGTGAGTGTACTTCTCCTTCACTGCTTCTTTCGGTTCCCATGTCACCTCTTTATATTTTTGGTTCCTCCAAAATACTTTAACTAGGTGAGAGTTCTTCCTACGTAGAACTTTATCTCTATGGTCCATGATCTTCACTCGCTGTTCCTCATAAGAGATATCATTTTCCAACTGTACCACCTCATAATTTAGTACATGCGAGGGGTCTGTTATGTACTTCTTTGAGAGGGATATGTGGAATACATCATGTATTTGAGTCATGGTTGGTGGGAGTGATAGTTGATATTACACAATATAAATGTGATAAAGAATATAATTTTTTTTTAATCTATATAGGACTTAGCCTTACCTTCTTTCGAAATATCATGAATCTGTTGAGTCAATAAGGTTTTCCTTATGACTTTTCCATTCCTTATTGTTTTGAAAATCACAAACACCTTATCTTTAAGGAAAATTGCTTTTATAAGGAAAATGCTTTCTTTAAGGAAAATTTCTTTTATAAGAAAAATGCTTTCTTAAGGAAAATTGCTTTTATAAGGAAAATTGCTTTCTTAAGGAAAATCGCTTTTATAAGAAAAATTATCCTTATCATATTTTCATTCATATTTTTCTTAAGTATGAGATTCAGATTCATTTTCTCGGAGTCATTAAAACTTTGATATAAAAGCATTCTGTTTTAGGATTCGGTTCTGGACAAGAACTATAAGGAAGTTTCATTCCGAATTCCGGATATGAACTCTGACTAAGTTCTATTCCAGATTCAGGATACGAATTCTGAAGAAGAATTCTCATTACGAATTCTAATGAAGAAATCCCATTCCTAATTCTCATTACGAATTCTGAAGAAGAATTCTCATTATGAATTCTAATGAAGAAATCTCATTCCGAATTCTCATTACGAATTCTGATAAAGAATTCTCATTACGAATTCTGATGACGAATTCTCATTACGAATTCTGATGATGAATTCTCATTACGATTTCTGATGACGAATTCCTATTCCGAATTCTCATTCTGAATTCACTTATTTAACAGAATCTGATTATCATTGTTTTATACACTCTGAATATATTCACTCCGAACTTTCACTCCGAAATTTCTATTCCGAACTTTTATGTTAGAGTTTAAAACGATGTCGTACATTCTGTTACACTTGTTTTGTTATAAAACGATGTCGTCTGTTTTGTTATAAACTAACCGTTGTCTAAGTGACACGTGTACAGGTCCCTCCGAACTTTAAGGAAAATATGACCGTTGGAGAGGGAGCCGACCTTACCTATAAATAGGAGATCATTTGAAAGAGCTCGGTGCTGATGGCTGATGCATGTGCTGATTGTTGAAAAAGTGCTTACATGCTGTTGAAGTGATTTCTAGAGAGAGAGTCTCTTATTAACTCTAAAAGCTTCATGCGACTCCGAATGTTGGTGATTACATTCGAGGGCTTCCGGGGATAGGAAGACAGAGGTGCCGACTACCTTAAAGATCGAGGGCTTTCTTGCTGAGAAAGACAGAGGTGCTGACTACCTTAAAGATCGAGGGCTTGCGGGGATAGTAAGACAGAGACTCCGATCTTCGTATCGAGGGCTTACCCTGGTGTGGGTAAGACAGAATTGCTTGAAAGTATAAATCAAGGGACCTTTATCCAAGGTTGTTGGATACCCTTCTCTTTGGGTTAAAAGACTATTATCTTGTTACTAGTAGTTTTACTACTTGTCTTTATTCCGCTGAAATTTGTATCTTAAGGAAAGTATAACTTTCTTATACTTCCTTACTTACTCTGATTCATTTAGATTCTATACGCTTTAAGGTAGAATATCATATTGTAATTGTTTGTTAAGTTTCAATCTCCCGAACCATATTTCCGGAACCTACTTTTGGATTCTCTTTCCAAGTTTAAGTTCGGTGTTAGAGGTGTTGTGAATTTACTTAGTTTAACTTTGTTAAACTTAGTCCTTTCCTTTTCTTAAGGAAACTTTAGTTATTCATAACTAACTTTAAAGGTTCCAAAGGAATTTTTAAAGTATACAATTCACCCCCCCTCTTGTATATTGAGTATCTCATATTTTATTTCGATCCTACATTTGGTATCAGAGGCAAGGTTACTGAAATACTTATACTCACATACAAGTTTTTCTTGCTCAACTTTTTCATTCCGAACTCTTTCATTCCGATTTATCCATTCCGAACTTTTCTCTTTCCGAACTTTGTGATTACGAATCTTTTGCTACTAACAAGTTTGTATCCAAGTTATTTTTAGTATGGCAGGAATTAATGTTGGTTCGATTGACAATCTAAATCCTACAAGACCACCTATCTTTGATGGTAATGATTATGAATACTGGAGAGATCGTATGAAGATTTTTGTTATCAATACTGGTGTAGATAACTTTGTCATGCTTACTGGTGACTATAAAATTCCTGACAAGGAAGTCAGAACCTTTACTAACCAGGAAAAGCAAGAATATCAACTCAACTATAAGGTACGCAATACTTTACTATGTTCAATGACCAGAAATATATATAGCCAAATTTCTTCTTGTGAAGCAGCTAACTGTATATGGAAGAAGTTAGAGGTTACACACTTTGGGACTTCTAAGGTGATTGAGACTAGAAGAGCTATGCTTAGAGCTGAATATCATGGCTTCAATTTTCCTTATGGAGAACCTATCTGTAAAGTTCAACAAAGATTTATAACTATTGTCAATAGTCTGCAGTCTATGGGAGAAAAAGGTTTAGATGATGAAGCTCTTGTGGACAAGATAATTGATATTATGCCCAATGAGTGGGAATCCAAGAGAACAACAATAGATGAGAACAGGAAAGTCACTCAAATTACTCTTGATGAATTATTTGGAACTCTTCTACAACATGAAACCAGAATGAAGAGAGATGCTGACAACATCAAGAAGAAGAATGGAAATGGTACTGTTGCTTTTACTACAACTTCAAATCAGATGAAAGCTAAGACTCCTGAAAGAGTTACTAGATCCAAGTCTAAGAAAGTTATTTTCCAATCCGAATCTAGTGAGAGTGAAGTTTCAGAAAATGAATTAGCCAATCTTGCTCGAAGGATGAACAAGATAGCTGGGCAGAGAAACATTCAATCCAAGTATAAGAAGAAGGATAAGAAAGACAAGAAAGATGGAGAAGTTACTTGTTATGAATGTAAAAGAGCTGGACATATTAGACCAGATTGCCCTATGCTCAAAAAGAAAGAAAGGAAGGAAAGACATTCAGACAGGAACAAGAAGAAGTATTACAAAGCCAAAGCTAAGAAAGTTCTGAAAGCTAATGACACCTGGAGTGCCAGTGGTGGTGACTCTTCAGATGAATTTTCTGAATATGAATCTTCAGGACAGAAGAATCTTGGTCTTATAGCCAGATTACCTATTGATAATCATTGTCTTATGGCTAAGGTACGAAATGCTGAATCATTGACCAATGTTTCTTTAAATCCTAATGATAATAAATATTATAACTCTTCTGATGAAGAATCATCTTCTGATAAGGAAAATACTTTACCTACTTATGAAGAAGTCTCTAGATTTGCTGAACTTCTTGAGATTGAGAATTCCAAACTCAACAAGAAACTTGATAAGGCAAATTCTAGGAATTCTATTCTTACTAAAGAGATATCAGATCTTTCTAAAGATCTTGATAAGAAAAATGCTGATTTTGAAAATATTTCAAAAATTCTTGAGGAAGTAAGTTCTGAGAAGAATAAACTTTCTAAAGAGTTAGAAAAAGTAATTTCTAATAAAAATGTTTTCGAGCCTAACTCTAGTTCTAAAACTAATGATTTTGAGGATAAAAACTTGGTTGTAAAACTCAAGTCCGAAATTTTTTCCTTAAAGAAGTGTTTATCAAACTTTACCCATGGTAAAGAAAATTTTGATAAAATGTATTCTCAAATACGACCTTTAAGAAATAAATCCGGATTTGGTTATACCCATGCAAAACCTGTTTTCAGTAACAATTATTTTGTTCCTCAAAGTGCCCCATTTTGTACTAAGTGTCAATGTGGTGGTCACTGGGCAAGAAGTTGTTCCTTAAACAAAACTCAATCTCTAGGTTTTCATAAAGCTTATTTTTCTAAAAAAATATGGGTTCCAAAAATTTTATTGTCTGGAAATCTCGGATCCAAACAAGTTTGGATTCCGAAAATCTAACTTTGTTCTTAATTTCAAGAAAATAAAGAAAGTTCCAGCAACAATATATGGTACATGGATAGTGGATGTTCCCGGCACATGACTGGTAACAAAAGCTTTTTTGAAAATATTATCAAAACGAAAGGAGGAAAGGTAACTTTCGGAGACAATGCTAAGGGAGAGATTGTTGGTATTGGTAATATTGTTCTTTTAGGTAAAACTTTGATTTCAAATGTTCTTTTTGTTAAAGGTCTTAAGCACAAACTCATTAGCATATGTCAGTTATGTGATGAAGGTTACCTTGTGAATTCTCTCCACTGCTGAAGCTGAATATGTAGCAGCTGGAAGTTGTTGTGCACAAGTGTTGTGGATGCAACACAAACTCACAGACTATGGCTTGAGTTTTACTAAAACTCAAATTTTGTGTGATAACACAAGTGCCATTGCCCTATGTAAAAACCCTGCACATCACTCCCGTGCAAAACACATAGATATTAGGCATCACTTTCTTAGGGATCACACACTTAAAGGAGATATTATTCTTCAGTTTATCGGAACGCAAGATCAACTTGCTGATATTTTCACAAAATCTTTGCCTTCTGATAGATTTGAATATATTAAACAGAAGTTAGGAATGATAACCGTAAGGTAATCTTTCTTAATTAACTTTCTGTTGAAAAAATCTCTTTACAGTAATAAACTCCTTTTCATTGGGGGAGTACATTTGATTGTTTGGTTTACAAAGTTTTTCAAAATTTGTTTTCAAACATTTCGGAACGAAAATTTCCGGAATGAAACTTCCAGAACTACAATTTTCCAGAATGGATATTTTCGTACAGAATACTTCTAGAATGAAAGTATTCGTATTGAAAATTTCCGGAATGGACAACTTTCGTACTGGGATTTTCATAACCAGATTTTCGTACCAAGTTTTGCTTTTCATATTTACTTTTTCGTATTGACTTTTTCGTATTGACTTTTTCGTATTGAGTTTTTTGTATTTAGTTTTTCGTATTGAGTTTTTCGTAGTCGTCTTTATATTACCCATTACGAATAACTTTCCTAAGCTAATCCGAAAGGTATGTTTTCCTTACTGAAGTTTTCGTAATCATATTTTACTTGCTGGCAATTTCATATAGTTTGTTTTCGGTTTTTGGATTTCTTAATTCTTTACTTTAATAAAAACCTCAAAAAGATCGGATTCAAGCTCTCAACCATCAGATTTGATCTCAGATCATTCTAAACCGTTAGATCAACCGAGGAAGTTGAACCGTCATCCCATTGCCTATATAAAGGGGACCCTATTTTCGAGTCCCACATCGATTTCAAGATTTTGCGTGCTGAAGCTCTGACTCTCTGATTTAAGGCCATTCCGAACTTCAGTCTTCTCAATTCCGAACTTCTCAGAGACTTCAGATCCGAATGTCTGCAGAGTTAGCTTCTCAAGAAATGTCTTCAACCAAGCCCATTTCTCAGTGGTTAGTCTACAGAGAAAGGTTAGTCCATCCGACTTTCTTCAGCAACTACGATTCTATTATTTCAAAGAATATCAAGTTGAATGGCTGGGAAGATGTTGCGGTATCAAAAACCGGCAACCAAGATGAAGTGTACTCAGATTTTCTTGTTGAGTTTTATGAGTCGGTTGCTTTCTTCGAGGAAGATAATAGAGGAAAATTTTCTTTCAAATCGTATGGCAAGACATATAAGCTTTCTTACACCAAGGCTGCAAGCTTGGTAGGATTATCTTATGAAGGTGAAGCTGAGTTTATTTCACACGTATTGCCAGATTCTTTGGGTAGTTTCAAGAAGGAGAAAGCCTTAGAAACTCTCGGATTGGATGATGACAAGGCTCCGAAAATAGAAAGCCTATCTACAAACTTCCGGATGCTGGAGTTATGGGTACAAGGGCTTATTTTACCAAGAAAAGGAGATAAGGATAGCCTGAAGAAAAGTGAGATATATATCTTAGATTTCCTGATAAATCTAAGGAAGTTCAACTTGATGAAGCATATTCTTCTTAATATTGAGAATTTGAAGAAGGGGAATCTGAGAGCTCAGATCGTGATGTACCCAGCAATATTGTCAAAGCTCATAGTTTGGTGCCTAGAATCTTTCAAGGTTGCTTGTAGTTCAAAACCAAGGGTGTGCAAGATCATGCTAGTTAGCGATGCCACTCTTAAGAGAATGAATGTAGCCTTCGACAAGAAGTCCGGAATGTTTATTGATCTACCTCATCAAGAAGAAGTGGCTCCGAAATCTGCTGATCCGGAATCATCCAAGCCAGTAAAGAAGAGGAAGCTAAAAGAAGTGGTAGTCGAAGCTGAGGAAACCAAGTCTAAGGAAGTCCATTCCGCACCTCCTAAGCCTAAGAAGAAGAAAACCTATACTGATGAGGTTGCAACGAAGTGGAGAGCTGACAAAGAGAAGAGGAAAGAAGGGGATCCGCAGTTCGGATTGGATCCTGCAGAGGCTAAAGCTCTGAAAGAGAAGGCTGCTGATGAGCTCGAGAAACAAGCAAAGGAGAAGAAACTGAAGAAGAAAATTTCAGAAGCCGAGGCTGTGCAAGCATTGTTAAAGTTCAATGAAATGGTTTCAGCAACCATTCCCGTTCCGAGATCTTTCTCTCTGGAATCTCTACCTGAGACTCCAGGAAGAAATCTTGCTGCTCCGGAAGAGAATGTTGCTAAGAATACTGAGGTAGAAGAGCAAGTGGAACAAGTTGAAGAAGCTGCTGAAGGAAGTGGTGAGACAGGAGATGTGCTCAAACAAGTAGATGAATACAAAGGAACTCCTTCGGAACACCTGTCGCTCCGAACATCTGAAGCTCAATATTCGAAGCTTGTTACTACTGAATTAGAAGAAGAGAAAGGGGAAGAAGAAGTTGCCTATCATGGACAAGAAGAACATCTTTTACTTGATGATACTCAGAAGGAAAATATAGAAGTTGCTGATGAGGAAGATTATATTGTTCAAGTCTCTGATAGCGAGAAGAAATCTCCGGAACAGGATTCTATTCCGGAAAAAGATAAGGGGAAACGAATTCTTACTGAGACTCCGAGCTCAGTAGTAAGAAAGAAGAAAAAAGCTGGTAGTTCTTCTAAGAGGAAGTTGGAGCTTATTGAGGAAGAAAATTCTCCTAGCAAGGTTTCAGATTCAGAGTCATCTTCGTTGGGGCATGATTTTGTTGTCCAGTCTTTGAAGAAGTTGGTGGGAACCATTACGACCTTCTCCAGTATAGACTCCAGATGCCAGATGCTTCAACATGCGCTGAATCAGAAAACCGACTCCGTATCAATGGTTATGGATAAATGTGTTGAGATTGAAGCCCAGTTCAAAAATTTCTTTATTGGTTACGAAGCACATAAAAGATCTTGCAAGAGGATGACAAGCTGGTCTAAGAAAACTGTGGAAGAGATGAGGTTGCTTGATGAGTTTCAGGATAACGTTAAGGATGCATTTGAAACCGAGGACAAGAAGTTTCATAAGCTGACTGCGTCATTCGAAGAGAAATTGACAGAGGAAAAGAACTTTCGGATTCAGGAAGTGAGAGATCTGAATGGAAAGCTCAATTCCGTTAATCAAAGTTGGAAATATGAAAGGGATTATCGGATTGGGTTTGAAGAAAGGATGAAGGCTCAGGAAGAGAAGATGAAAGCTCAGGAAGAAAAGTTGAAGGCTCAAGAAGAAATAATTGAAGCTCAGTCAGCAAGAATAGTCGTCTTAGAGAAGCAAGCAGAGGAAGATCACAAAGACTTAAAGAAGATCAAGACGATTCTTAAGGGGCTAATGTCGAAGGAGAAAGATCCGAAATGACCAATCTGATCTTTTTGTTGTAATTATTTTATTGCTGACATTTCAAATCTAATGAGAATCGTGCTTGTTGTTTCTATTGTTGTCATTACTAATTTTTCAGGTACTTTGTTAAGTTTTTCCATTCCCTCCAATTCTTTTTGAAAATCACAAAGGGGGAGAAGGAAATGATCCTTAAGAAAAAGAGGAAATCTAATAAGTGCTTATCAAAGGGGGAGAAAAGAAAATACCCAAGGAAAAAGAACTCTAATAAGAGTTTGTTTAAGGGGGAGTTTTTCTTAAAGAAACATCACTCCGGAAATATGAATACGATCCTTAGAGTTTCAAAGCCTAAGGGGGAGTTAGTCGTATTCATCTATATTCTTAAACCAAGGGAGATAAGCTTTAATGTGTTTCTTTCTTCTTAGAATAGCTTTTTCGTAAGGATGTTTGTGCTTTCCAAAAAGGGGGAGATTGTTGAGTCAATAAGGTTTTCCTTATGACTTTTCCATTCCTTCTTGTTTTGAAAATCACAAACACCTTATCTTTAAGGAAAATTTCTTTTATAAGGAAAATGCTTTCTTTAAGGAAAATTTCTTTTATAAGAAAAATGATTTCTTAAGGAAAATTGATTTTATAAGGAAAATTGCTTTCTTAAGGAAAATCTCTTTTATAAGAAAAATTATCCTTATCATATTTTCATTCATATTTTTCTTAAGTATGAGATTCGGATTCATTTTCTCGGAGTCATTAAAACTTTGATATAAAAGCATTCTGTTTTAGGATTCGGTTCTGGACAAGAACTATAAGGAAGTTTCATTCCGAATTCTGGATATGAACTCTGACTAAGTTCTATTCCAGATTCAGGATACGAATTCTGAAGAAGAATTCTCATTACGAATTCTAATGAAGAAATCTCATTCCTAATTCTCATTACGAATTCTGAAGAAGAATTCTCATTACGAATTCTAATGAAGAAATCTCATTCCGAATTCTCATTACGAATTCTGATAAAGAATTCTCATTACGAATTCTGATGACGAATTCTCATTACGAATTCTGATGATGAATTCTCATTACGATTTCTGATGACAAATTCCTATTCCGAATTCCTATTCCGAATTCTCATTCCGAATTCACCTATTTAACAGAATCTGATTATCATTGTTTTATACACTCTGAATATATTCACTCCGAACTTTCACTCTGAAATTTCTATTCCGAACTTTTATGTTAGAGTTTAAAACGATGTCGTACATTCTGTTACACTTGTTTTATTATAAAACGATGTCATCTGTTTTGTTATAAACTAACCGTTGTCTAAGTGTCACGTGTACAGGTCCCTCCGAACTTTAAGGAAAATATGACCGTTGGAGAGGGAGCCGACCTTACCTATAAATAGGAGCTCATTTGAAAGAGCTCGGTGCTGATGGCTGATGCATGTGCTGATTGTTGAAAAAGTGCTTACATGCTGTTGAAGTGATTTCTAGAGAGAGAGTCTCTTATTAACTCTCAAAGCTTCGTGCGACTCCGAATGTTGGTGATTACATTCGAGGGCTTCCGGGGATAGGAAGACAGAGGTGACGACTACTTTAAAGATCGAGGGCTTTCTTGCTGAGAAAGACAGAGGTGCCGACTACCTTAAAGATCGAGGGCTTTCTTGCTGAGAAAGACAGAGGTGCCGACTACCTTGAAGTTGAGGGCTTGCGGGGATAGCAAGACAGAGACTCCGATCTTCATATCGAGGGCTTACCCTGGTGTGGGTAAGACAGACTTGCTTGAAAGTATAAATCAAGGGACCTTTATCCAAGGTTGTTGGATACCCTTCTCTCTGGGTTAAAAGACTATTATCTTGTTACTAGTAGTTTTACTACTTGTCTTTATTCCGCTGTAATTTGTATCTTAAGGAAAGTATAACTTTCTTATACTTCCTTACTTACTCTGATTCATTTAGATTCTATACGCTTTAAGGTAGAATCTCATATTGTAATTGTTTGTTAAGTTTCAATCTCCGGGACTATATTTCCGGAACCTACTTTTGGATTCTCTTTCCAAGTTTAAGTTCGGTGTTAGAGGTGTTGTGAATTTACTTAGTTTAACTTTGTTAAACTTAGTCCTTTCCTTTTCTTAAGGAAACTTTAGTTATTCATAACTAACTTTAAAGGTTCCAAAGGAATTTTTAAAGTATACAATTCACCCCCCTCTTGTATATTGAGTATCTCATATTTTATTTCGATCCTACAATTGGTATCAGAGGTTGGAAACCTCTTACTCTATACCATTCTTACAGAATCTCTTCCATGGAGATATGCAGAGTAATACCTTATCTCAAACCTCAAACTCTGTGTCCCATCAACGATTGTCAGCGCAACTCTTCTATCTACTTTCGAAAACTCAGATATGCTTCTAGATTGTCTTCACCTTTTCTGTAATTTCCTTGACCATTTAAGGTTACATCATCTTGTGTTCTCAAAATTCATCCAAACATGTAGGTTTTCTACATCTTTTCCCATAAAAGGATTCACAGGGGGACGTTTGGTTGCTCAAGTCGAAACTATTGTTGTAGGATAAATCAACCAATGGAAAATGTTGATATCATCCTCCTTTGAAGTACATTGAGCAATATATAAACAAGAATTCTAGTGTCTAAATAGTTTTCTTAGATAAGATATCTGTTTGAGGGTGATAATCCATACTGAATTTCATCTAAGTATTTAGAGCATGTTATAAACTTTTCTCATACTTAGAGGTAAATCTCGAATGTCGATAAGATAAAATCGATAATGGTAATCCATGAAGCCTCACTGCTTCCCTAATGTATATCTATGAATTTTTATCAAGTGATAAGTCTTGTCAAATTAAAATAAAGTTATCTATCTTTTTAAAATGATTCACAACATCCTATATTGAATTATTTCTTTTGGATGTCTTCATAATTATAGTGAAAAAGCCCATGGTGATGTTTTCTCATTTATATGTAGGTATGGGTAATGGTTGCATATTCCCTTTACAATTATTCCTTTCAACCTTCACTTACTGACATACCAGGAACTTTTATGTATATTCATCAACCACTAACTTCATATTGTCCCACCAATTGTGCTCTCAGATATCTAAATACATATTTGTGCTCCCTAGGTTCCTAGAGAAGGTTAAGATATGTGCCTCATTCAAAAGTTCTTTCTTAATATCCTGATTTTATGGTACACATAGTCATGACCCAAATCTTACAAATCATTCCTCATCAATTTTAAATTCTAGGAATTTCTAATTTTTCATAGATTCCATCTTATTTTTAATTTCCATAACATCTCTTTGAACACCCTTTATCTTATCCATAAGGGATAGTTGGGAAATAATTTGAGAAAGGAATGATAATGTTTCTTCCCTTTTTATGCTCATGTACATACTTTTTAAGTCTAAGAAAATTGGATCTTTCTCAATTCTCATCATTGATAAAGATTTTGGATCTTTTCTACTCAGAGCATATGCCACATTATTTTTTTACCTGAATGATAGTGAATTGAGCATTCTATAATACTTGATGAGATCTAACCATATTTTTTGGAGCATATTAAGATCCTTTAGTTGGAATATATATTTAAGGAACTTATGATCAGTATATATATCACACTTCTCTCCATATATATAATGCTTCTAGATTTTTAATGAAAAGATGAAAACTGCTAACTCTAGATCATGCATGGGATAGTTTTGCTCATGAAATTTTGAACTCCATAAGTTTCTGGAAATAAATTTATCATTTTGAATTAGTACACAACCTAATACCTTCTTTGATTCATTGTTGTGTACCATAAAGAGTTCCCCACTTGTGTGTAGTGTGAGTATGAGTGTAGTGATAAGCCTCATTTTCAACCTTGTGAAGAAATATTTTAATTCACTAGTCTAAATAAAATTTACTACCTTTTGATTAAAAGTGGTTAGTGGGTTTGAAAATAGTGAAACGTTATTAAAAAATCATCAGTAATACCCAGATAAAGCAAGGAAACTACATATATCCATTACAGATGTTGGTATGGTCCACCCCTAAATTGCCATTATCTTAGAAGGTTCCAAAAACACCCCTTTTTTGGTGTTAACATGTCCCAATAATGATACCTCCTCCATCCAGAACTCGCATTTACTGTACTTTTCATATACTTTGTCCTTTCACAAAGTATTTAGAATAGTATTCAAATGATCCTCATGTCTCTTGGATTATATCATAATATCATTTGTAATTACTACCACAAATTTCCCGATTTTACCTCTAAATATTCTATTTGTTAAGTACAAGAAAAATTCCTAGAGCATTAGTGAGTCTGAAGGGTATTACTATCAACCAATAGTGTCTGTAACTTTTTTGAAAGGAATTCATGGAATATATTATTTCTTCACCTTTAGTTTGTGATATCCTGACTGGAGGTATACCTTAGAGAAATACTTGGCCTCACAAAACTGATCAAAAAAGTCATCTATCCATGGAATGAGAATATTTTTCTCTATTATTATTTTGTTAAGTTCACAAAATTTAATATAGAGGCGCATTAATCCATCCTTCTTCTTGAAAAAGAGAACTGGAGAAACCAAAATTAAAGTACTTGAGCATATAAAACCCTTAGAAAGATTATATTGTAACTACTTATTTAGTTCCTTTAATTCAATTGTATCCATCCTATAAGGATTCTTGGATATAGGAAAATATACAGGTATAATATCAACTGAGAACTCAACCTCTCTATTAGGAGGAACACCTGTTAATTATTCAGGGAACACATTAGTGTAGTCCCCCACAATGGGCATGACTTCGAGCATGATCCTCACCTTTGTCTCAATCATTTGAGCTAGATATTATTTCTCATAAGGAAATAATATCCCCAATTGAGATGATGATTCTAAAAAAGATTCATCCTCTTCCTTACACCTGTACGGTTTCCTTGGTATGTGTAGAGTGATCTCTCTCTCTCCTAATAGTTGATATTGTCTTCTTATAAACATAGTCAATCTTTGTCCAATATAGAATCAAAATCTACTAAATGAAGTAAAATATTATTTTCTGGGAGGTTCAGTCCATAGAAATTAACTAGGGAGGAGGTGTATAATTTAGATTCAATAGTTTCCCCATTCTCTATTCTCACAGATAATTCAACTTCCATATTTTTAGGTGGTATTTTAACATTTCTACTAAACTTGTAAGATATGAGAGAATATGTAGAACCAGAATAAAAAAGTATGTTCACTATTCTTGAATGGATAACTAGAATACATGTCACCAAGTTATTTTTGGGTTCCACCTCTTCTGTAATGATAGCATATTACCTTCCTTGCTACCTTGGAGGTTGTTGTCACAGATTGTCTGTGACAACCCTTGGAACTCATAGTTCTCATGTTTCTTGCAATTAAAGCACTACACAATAGGCATAGTGTTCATTTGAACCATATTTTCTAATTTCTCATTAGTGGATTTATTTATTTCAATTTGGCATTGATTAGCTTGGTGCACCTCTTTTCAACACTCAAATCATCTTCTAGTTCCCACTAGGTAGTTTCTAGGATGCTTCTTCACACACTTTTTACAAGTGGGATATTGCATTTTATTTCCTCCATGATATTTTTTATTGACCCTAATAAATATAATTCCATATTATGTTTCTTATCTATGGTCCCATGAGACCACTGAGAATCACTGATCTCCATATCAAATTTAAGGAAAAAAAACTATCTCCTCGTAACTATAAAAGTATCTAATTTGCAATGATTTTAATTGACTCAAATTTAATCCACTAAATAATCGGTCCACCTTACTTTTAGTGATGATGATAAATTCAGAATCATACCATGCAATCCTTGTGAATTTTTACTCATATTCTCTAATAGACTCATCTTAAATTTTCTTTAGACTGAGGAACTCCCTCTCTATCTTAAGAAGAAGAGTTCATGGAAAATATTTATTGAAAAATATTTTATTGAATGCCACCCATTCCATGGAATCAATTTCTTCTCTATACATTGTATTTTTAATAGTTTCCACCACTAATCAGCTTCCCCATCAAAAATATAGATCTTCAGCACACCTTTCTTTTCTTCTGAAAACAAGAGGACAGAGAATATCTTCTCAATGGAGTTAATCTATTGTTATGTTATGAAGGGATCATGAGATACACTAAAGATAAGAAGCCTTTTCACATAAAGTAATTGACTATAACTTAACATATCTTTGAAGAAGGAGGGAATTTGACATAATTCAAGTTAGTATTCATAACCTGATCCAATTGATCTAGTACTATCATGAAGTTCTATGTTCCCATTCCCATCAAGTTTGGCATCTAATTATGGAAATCATCACATTGACTATCACTTTTTTTAGCATGGGTTCTACTATTTCTAAACATTAACTAAAAAAGAAAAATAAAATTAGGGATCTTGAATACATAGATAATAATAATATAAAAAGGAAAATTTGAACACAGAAGGATAAACTTATAAATGACAAGTATATCCTAACTTCAGATTCCCTACGTTTCAATTTTGGTTTTCCATGGTGATATATTTATCCTTAGGGTTCTTACTATGTTTTTTTACTCATAATCCCCAAAAATAACTAGACCATGCTATGATACCAATTATAGGGACCCAAGAATTTTTTCACATATTGTTACATGATTTAGAGAATAATAAAAACCAAGGATTGAATAGTATAGTGTCTTTGGAGAAATAGGTATGTAATTAGAAAAAATTAACTTAAAAATAATAACATATTTTATTTAATCTTCATAATGAGATCCTAAATAACGTTGAGTTCCTATAACTTCATAGGATATCCTAGGGAATACATATACAAAAAGAATGAGATAAAAATCCTAATAAAGAAATACACATGAGAATTAAACATAACACATGAGTTAGAAGGTCTAAAATGATAACACAATAATCATAGTTCATGAATAATCATATGGAATCGTAGTATATAGAACATGGAATCATGTGGTTTTGATAACATAGGAATGTCGACAAAACATGATTTAGGGATAATTGGAAAGACTATATCACATGGTGGATAAAATCCAATAATGGATTAGGTTTTCTCCTTAATCCCATACATAAAGTCTCATGAGACTAAAACATTACCCAATGCATTGGAGCACTATCTAGCTTCACCCATCATAACATGTTCATTCATATTTTTTCCACATGAAGAATCAAATATAAGAGATAAACAAAAGGGTTACCGATGGAAAGAAATGGGTATAATAATCATGTAATAAGGCATAACCAAAGGATGTATCATAACAGTATCCATACAAGAATGGATTTAAATCATATTTGGACATTAATAAGGTAAAATTAGAATGGATCATGATAAATTATCTCCAAATAAAGTGGAAACACATAAAAATAGTGGTTAGGTAACTTTGTTTATGTATCTCTTTAACATGGGTTTAGGGAAAAGACTAAAATGTATTTAAAGAGGATAATGGAAAATTTGTTCTCATAAAATCAGAAATGAACGAAAATTATTTTTTTCAAGATAAAATGAATTATTTTATAAATATATTTGAGGATTACTGTAACACCCCAAGATTTCATAGTATGTTATTTCTTCAAAGTACTCCGAAAACATGCACTACACGCAACACTGAGTTCAAGCACACCACGACTTACCAAACTAGCCATTCAAAAGCGATTATGAATAGTATTAACTGAATTTTGAACTATATATAATCTTTATAATTTTAGAATCCATATTATGAGTTTCTTAGATATAATATTAGAATAAATTCATTTTTTCAGATAAAAGAAGTACTTAAAAAAATGCAATTTTACTGCCTTTTAATGTAGAACCCTTTTAAAATCCAATATTTGAAACTTTTATATATTCAATTTTACAAAATAAACTTCTTCTTTATAATCGGGACATAATAGTTTAGTTTCAATAAATTTTTATGTTTTTCTGATAACTTTCATTTTTGAGTGAATAGTGAAAAATACTATATTTTAACTGAAAAAAACATTTTTAATCAAAATAATTTATAGTGTTAAATTATAAATTTTAATGGTTTAGAAGTATAAATAGATTATATTTTTACCATTTAGTCCAATTCTAGTGATTGTAAGTAATTTCAATTTGAAATTGGACATAAACAAGTGTCAATCTTTTGATAGTTAATATTTCTTAAAAATACGCTTTTTGGTTTTGATAGCGTGAATTAATTTTAAATTAATAAATGAAATTTCTATCTTTTTAATTTGATAAAATAAACCTCATTTTTGGATTCGGAGTATCGAAATTATCTTAGGGTGAATTTTTGGTATTTTTCTGAAAACTTAAAATTTTTGATGAATAGTGAAAAACACTAGTTATTGGTTAAAACCGACTTTTTATTTAAATAATTATTTATTTTATTTAAACTTATTTTAGGTAAAAATAAATATATAATACCAATATAAGTTCAATGTAATTCATTGGAGTCATTTTATAATAATTTTAGACATATAAAAATTTTATTGAACTTTTCACCGTCTTTTACCCACCTCCCAGGAGAATTTGAAAATTCACATAAAACTTAATTTTACCGCTTCTGTGAGTGTTATTTCAAAAATACAATAGAAACAGTTTATATCAATAAGAAAAATGTGGTTCAATAAGATTAAAATAATTTTTTGTGAATAGTAAATTTTTACTTTTATTTACCACGGTTAAAAGTAAATAGGGTATTTAAGGGTAAAAATGATATTATTATTACTCTAACACATGTACTAACTCTATTGGATATGTATAATTCGACCTAAAACAACCTTAGAAAGAAAATATGAACCTCTTTGGTGCACTTGGATTAGATTAGGACATTTATTATTTTTTAATTCAAAGAAGAGTTAAAAAAGTTAAAATCAAAGTTTAATAACTAAGACATTTTTAATATAGGGTTACACATAAAATAAATTCGACTATAAATATTAATTACAAAGATAAAAATATTTCTGACATAATGGTATTTTATTTAAAGTTTTTAAACATCATATAATCTAATTTATTTATGACACAATGATGATGTAGTAATTACCTTTTTTAATGAAAGAATCAAATAAACGATATTATAAATATTAAAATAAATATAATTTAGAAGTTTTTATGACATAAAGGAATTTTATAGGTGAATATGACATGTTAGGACCGATTCAATGTATCTTTTTAGAAGTAATCAAGTTGTGATGACTTATACAAAAACAAAATACCAAATAGTATCAAAATTGACATAAATTAATATTTAAAACAAATACTATATTATTGGTTGATATATTATTCATAAAAATATAAGGTTCGGAAAAAGGGCTTAAATAATATTATATATGTCATTAATGATCCACTTGAGGGTCTCTTGGATGTTTAGAGTAATTTTATTTACCATATAGAGTAAGAATACAAGAAGACACAGTAAAAATTAAACTATTTAACTAAGAGTTAAATCTAAAAGATAATGTTAAAATGTTAACCAAAACTTGTCTAAAACCTATTAGTTAAGAGTCTTTCGACCCATAAACACCTAAGGGTCTAAATAAATTCATTTGGAACCATTATAAACTGAATATTATTGTATAATAAATTAATACTTTAATCTTTTCCTAAAGTGACCCTCATCCCTCTTATAAAAGGGCACTTCACTTTCTCTCAAATTCACACCTCCATAGGCATTTGAATCAGCCAAAATCTGCCCAAATACCCTCTAAACTATCCTACCTTTATCCTATAGGTATTCCTTTAGTCATAAATTCAACTTAAAGAGCCCTTTTGATCAAATCAAAAGGAATAACCCGAAGAGGAGGTAAATATCTCACCACCTCTTTCAAGTTCCTTTCTTCTTCCACTTCCTTTTTCATTGTTTTTTACATTCTAAAATAATAACTCTAGTATCTTCTATATTATGTAATGTTATTATAAATATGGTACAACAAAATTCATTATTCTATTCAACATTTGAATGACATGTCACCATACGTGCGTACGTATGGCTTACCGTCTCCACGTCATGGTGTAGTTTGTTATTCAAACACTTCATTATTTGGATGGGTATAATAATGAGTATAACTGATGTGAATAATAAATATTACATGTTAATTATTATGTATATATGATATATCATCCAATTACATACGATTTCTCCATCAATATAATGATATTGTCGCTCGTGCATACGTACTGATTACCGTCTCCACAACGCGATGAGATTCAATTATACGTTCACCGTTCAATGATGATTATAAAATATATATCATTAATAAGTATGTAATATATGAATTAATAATTCTACTATAGATATAAATATATATATATATATATATGTACTTACACATATCTTATTCACTTAGTTCTGTGAAATACGATATGAAAACGGAAACAACGCTTATGCGTACGTACGGACTACCGTCTCCATAAATGGTGTTTTTCATTTCATATATATGTCTATTATACATGTATATATTCTAAATATATATGATATATAAATCATGTTTTATATTCTGTAATTATTTAAATCTTGATCTAAGTGATAAAATCAAGAGTAACAAGTTAAAACATGTACGATATGAAAAGTGATTATTACCTGAAATGTTAATTAAACAAGGAAATTATTATTAAATGGTTAGTATAAAGTAATAAATGAATCATGCATGATATCATAAATATTAAAATGGTTTTGGTATAATTTAATAACATACTATGATCTTCATACGGGAGGTTAAACGTACCCTCAACTAAAGGAAAGTGCAAGGTAAGGGTTAATTCCCCAATCTCATTATTATCCGAGATTGTTTATGTTTAAGTATTTACTGGGAAATTTTTATCATATATGTCCATTTTTTATAAAAATGATTTCAAAATGAATATTTTAAGGATTTTTGAAAGGCACCCTTTATCAAGATCATAATTTTAAATGTTTTAAATATTTATCTTTCTAAATATTTTTAATTAATGTCCATGTTTACAAAATGATTTTAAGGATTTATTTATAAGGAGAGGAATGTTTTGAAATGATAATTGTTTTCAAAAGTTTCAAAGTGGTATGGGAAACTTTGATTCAAAGATCTATTTTAAATCAATTCCTTTATAAATGTGTGAGTTTTAAATGATTTAAAAAAAGGATATTTCTCTCAAAAAGTTTTACTCATCATTTTCAACTTTGTCAGCATCCTTTATTGGATATTATTTTTGATTGAGGTTGATTTATTATAATACAATCATCCATATTGTATTGAATGAGTTATGATATGTTTTACTGTGGATTTTCTATTTTTATACCATTCATGGTTTATGGTTAATGTATTTACATTTCGTATACTAGTTTTAATACGGATGTTTATGTTATGTTTCAAATTTTTCATATGAGGAATGCGGTGGACTTAATAAGTGACGGGTGGATCCCTCTATAGCTCCTAGATGCATAAGTTGGTATCATGAGACAAAATAGTGTCTTGGCACAAGGCCTTGACAAAATTTTATTTGTAGTCTTGGCATGAGGCCTTGACTATGTGGTAATGATGTCCGACGCTAGGCATTCCCTCATTATAAAATTAGTTATTACATGTGATTATTAGACTAGTAGAATATCCATGTGCATGTTTATATGGTAATGTTTTATTTATTTTTTCCAAATTATGTTCATGTTTATGTTTAAAAGTATTTTTTTATCACACATCTTGCCTTTAAAATTTATATCTTCTGTTAAATTATTTACTCTTACTGGGCATCTGAGCTCACTCCTTTATATGTTTTATTTTCCCTAGGATTTCAAGAAGTGTATTTTGATTGATATTCATGGTTAAGATAAAGGGAATATTGTCATTCTAAAAGAACTATCTATGGTATGTTTTATGTTTGAAATTTTAATATAAAGTTAATGTATGTAATCTATTTTCCAATACTGCTAAATTGATCGGTCCTTCAGGACTTGATTCCTTGTAATCATGCCAATGTATTAAAACAATGCACCAAATCTGGGTAACTGGGGTCAGGGCATTACAATTGGCATCAGAGGAAGTTTAGAAATAACCTTGGAAACTATATTTGGATAAACTCTGATTAGAGCACATTACCCTAAGATAGATTATGTGCATTAGTATAGAAGAACTTCCTAGAATTTTGGTAATGTAGAGATTTTGTGAGTTTTCCAGGAAAATAAATCCCTATCTAGATACAAGCAGGTAGAGGAAGATCTGGGACAGATGTACCTAGGGGTAAAACCTAAAAACACCGCTTTGAGCTAGACTCAAACGGGAACTGGTGCACGACAACGGGCCTTGCTGCACTCTTGGTTACGACACTCTCAGGGGATATTCTTAGGATAATGATCATTTTATTTACAAATAATTATGAAGGATTTATGAGTATATACCTCATCAAAGAAAATATTTTTATGGATTATGTCCACAAACTGTTCAATTTATGTTAGGTATTTTACAAGGTTGGAATTATTAATTGCAATTCATAAACTGACCTAGTGTATGCCATTGTATAGAAATGGAGCCCAGTAGAAGGAATGTGAACTCCAACAATACGTATGATCCAAAGAGTAAGAAAGATCATATCTTTCATGGTATTAAGCCAACATTTAGAAGGGAAATAATATCTCATGTATTCTCAACATATGAAGAAATTTTATCATGTGTTAATAAGATAAGTAAAATAATCTCTAAGTCCTATTTATTTGAAGGGAAAGAAGAGAAGAAAAGGATGGAAGAGAAAAAGATGGATAAAGGGAAGAGGGAAAAGAAGGATTTTCCCATATGTGATAACTGTGGAAAGAATCACCTTGGTAAATGCATGAAGGGAATGAGAGTTTGTTATAAGTGCAGAGAAAAAAGACACCAAGTATGTGATTTCAAGGGTAATAAAAAAGTTTCAAATGTACAATTCTTCATCTTCAAGGAGTTGGGACACTATGAGAATCAATGTAAAAATCATCAGAGTATACCCCAAATGATGATATTAGATAAGAATCAAGTTATGATACCACCAAAGATGAAGAGGAATGATTACGAGTTCTTATGTTGTTATTAAATTATTATGTCATTTGAGTGTTGTATCAACGATGTACTGGTTATATGAACTATGTAAATAAATAAGGATTGTACTGCAGTACTATTTCATTGAGAATTTGAGATTATATGGTCCTGATACTGAGGTAGTAATTTTAGAATAAGAGATGGTTGATTTTGATAAATAATATTGGATATTATTGACTAACTTACAGCTGATTAATGATTTGTATATTCCATCATTGTTGGAGTTGACAACATTTCTGGATAGAAGGAGTTTATCCAGTATTCTATAAGGAATAAGGGAGCATGAATGTAATCAATAAGTTTTATGGTAATTCTGGATATTACGGTGTTTTAAAAGAATACATGATGAAGGTGTTCACATGTTATTATGTGGAAAAAAGGATCTTCATTGTGTTTACCTTCCTTATAAATTTTGGACTATGAGTTTGGATAGAAGTATATTGGTTAATTCTAGTTTAAGATTATTTTTTGATTGCCATAAATAGGACAACCCAGAGGTCGGGCGGTAACCCATCACGTCCAGCAAGGCTATGAGACTTGAACCCGCAACCGAAGGGCGACAAGGGTGTATCACCTACCATTGGCCCACGTGATGTCCTGGATTGAATAATTTAGTTTTTTTAAAGGTCTGGTAGATGAATTATAAATTCATTTTTTTGGAACCCTATACAAATAGGATAAAAAATTATTTTTTTTAAGTTCTATTATCTTTTAGAGTGAAAGATGAGTTTGTGGAAGAAATTAGTTAAAGGATGGAACTATACTTGTCAAGTATATATTTTTTTATCTTATGAAGAAATTAATTCTTTAACTTTAGTTAAGGGATCTTAAAACTAAAAATGTGTAATCCTAATACTTTATGTTTTGTTGAACCGATGATATTTTAAACCATCATAGATTGATGGCTTTGAGGTCCTTAATTCTACAATTGTTTGTGACTGATGACCTCAATCACTCCCTATAGATATTTACATTTTTCCTCCAATTATGTGTCTCTAATTTTCACCAATGTTCTCTTAATCAGGATCATAATTTGGTGGTGAATATTTCATTCCCCTTTTCCTCTTATTAAGACTAAATTTTATTAACCCAATTTCCGATGTGGGTTTTCCTACAAAGGTATTTTCTATTTTCAACCTTTTATTCTCAAAGAAAAATTTCAAATTGCGAGGATACAATTTATTTAAGGAGGGAAGAATGTAACACCCCAAGATTTTATAGTACATTATTTCTTCAAAGTAATTCAATAACTTGCACTACACACAACACTGAGTTCAAGTGCACCATGACTTACCAAACTAGCCATTCAAAAGTGGTTATGAATAGTATTAACGGGATTTTGAACTATATATAATCCTTATAATTTTAGAATCCATATTATGAGTTTCTTAGACATAATTTAAGAATAAATTTATTTTTTTTCAGATAAAAGAAGTACTTTTTAAAAAATGAAATTTTACCGCCTTTTAATGGAGAACCCTTTTAAAATCCAATATTTGTAACTTTTATATATTAAATTTGACCAAATAAACTTCTTCTTTAGAATCAGGATGTAATAGTTTAGTTTCAATAAATTTTTGTGTTTTTCTGATAACTTTTATATTTGGGTGAATAGTGAAAAATACTATATTTTAACTGAATTTATTTTAATAAAAATAATTTATAGTGTTAAATTATACATTTTAATGGTTTGGAAGTATAAATAGATTATATTTTTACCATTTAGTATAATTTTTGTGATTTTATGTAATCTCAATTTGAAATTGGACATAAAAAAGTGTCAATCTTTTGATAGTTAATATTTTTTAAAAATACGCCTTTTGGTTTTGATAGCATGAATTAATTTTAAATTAATAAATGGAATTTATATGTTTTTAATTATGTAAAATAAACTTCATTTTTGGATTTGGAGTATCGAAATTATCTTAGGGTGAATTTTTGGTATTTTTTCTGAAAACCTTCAATTTTTGATGAATAGTGAAAAACACTGAGTTATTGGTTAAAACTGACTTTTTATTTAAATAATTATTTACTTTTTTATAAATTAATTTTTGGTAAAAATATATATAATACCTATATATGTTCAATCTAATTCATTGGAGTCAGTTTATAATAATTTTAGATATATAAAAATTTTATTGAACTTTTCACTACCTTTTACCCACCTCGTAGGAAAATTTGCAAATTCACATAAAATTAATTTTACCGCTTCTGTGAGTGGAATTTAAAAAATCCAAGAGAAATAGTTGATATCAATAAGAAAAATTGGTTCAATAAGATGAAAATAATTTTTGGTGAATAGTAACTTTTTACTTTTATTTACCACGGTTAAAAGTAAATAGCGTAATTAAGGGTAAAAATGATATTATTATTACCCTAACACATGTACTAATTCTTTTGGATAAGTATAATTCGACCTAAAACAACCTTATAAATAAAATATGAACCTTTTTGGTCCACTTGGATTAGATTAGGTCATTTATTATTATTTAACCCAAAGAACAGTTAAAAAAGTTAAAATCAAAGTTTAATAACTAAAAGTTTTTTAATATAGGGTTACACATAAGATAAATTCGACTATAAATATTAATTATAAATATAAAAATATTTCATATATAATGGTATTTTATTTAATGTTTTTAGACATTATATAATTTAATTTATTTATGACACAATGGTGATGCAGTAATTACCTTATTAATGAAAGAATCAAATAAATGGTATTATAAATATTAAAATAAATATAATTTCAAAGTTTTTATGACATCAAATAATTTTATAGGTGAATATGACATTTTAGGGATGATTCAATTTATCTTTTTAGAAGTAATAAAGTTGTGATGACTTTCACAAAAACAAAATACCAAATAGTGTCAAAATTGACATAAATTAATATTTAAAACAAATACTATATTATTGGTTTATATAATATTTATAAAAATTTAAGGTTTGTACAAAGTGTTTAAATAATATAATATATGTCATTAATGATCAAATTTAGGTTCTCTTGGATGTTTAGAGTAATTTTATTACCCATATAGAGTAATAATACAAGAAGTCACGGTAAAAATTAAACTATTTAACTAAGAGTTAAATCTAAAAGACAAGGTTAAAACGGTAACCAAAACTTCTCTAAAATATATTTATTGAGAGTATTTTGACCCATAACCACCTAAGGATCAAAATTAATTCATTTTTAACCATTATAAACCGAATATGATTGTATAATAAATTAATACTTTAATCTTTTCCTAAAGTGACCCTCACCCCTCTTATAAAAGGGCACTTACCTTTCTCTCAAATTCACACCTCCAAAGACATTTGGATTGGCCAAACTCTACCGAAATACTCTCTCAACTATCCTCCATTTATCCTAGAAGTGTTAATTTATTCAGAAATCCAACTTAAGAATCCATTTTGATGAAATCAAAAGGAACAACCCGAAGAAGAGGTAAATATCTCACCACCTCTTTCAAGTTCCTTTCTTCTTCCACTTCCTTTTTCTTTGTTGTTTCCATTATAAAATAATAAATCCAGTATATTATATATAATGTGATGTTATTATAAAAATGGTACAACCAAATTCATCATTCTATCCAACATTTGAATGACATGTCACCATACGTGCATACGTACGACTTACCGTCTCCACGTCGTGGTGTAGTTTGTTATTCAAACCCTTCATTATTTGGATGAGTATAATAATGAGTATAACTGATGTGAATAATAAATATAACATGTTAATTATTCTTTATATATGATATATCATCCAATTACATACTATTTCTCCATCAATATAATGATATTGTCGCTCGTGCATACGTACTGATTACCGTCTCCCCGACGTGATGAGATTCATTTCAACGTTCACCATCCAACGATGATTATAAAATATATATAATTAACAAGTATGTAATATATGACATAATAATGCTACTGGAGATATAAATATATATATATATATATATGTACTTACATATATCTTATACACTTAGTTTTGTGCAATACGATATGAAAACAGAAACATCGTTTATGCGTACGTACGGACTACCGTCTCCATAAACGGTGTTTTCCATTTCATATATATATCTATTATAAATATTTATATTCTAAATATATATGATATATAAATAATTTTTTATATTTTGGAAGTATTTAAATTTTGATCTAAGTGATACAATCAAGAGTAACAAGTTAAAACACATACGATATGGAAAGCGATTATTACCCGAAATGTTCATTAAACATGGAAATTATTATTAAATGGTTATTATAAAGTATTAAATGAATCATGTATGATATCATAAATATTAATATTGTTCTGTTATAATTTAATAACATACTATTATCTTCATACAGGAGGCTAACAGTGCCCTCAACTAAAGGAAAGTTCAAGGTAAGGGTTAATTCCTCAATCTCATTATTATCCGAGATTGTTTATGTGTAAGTATTTACTGGGAAATTTTTATCATCCATGTACATTTTTTATAAAAATGATTTCAAAATTAATATTTTAAGGATTTGAGAAAGGTTATCTTTATCAAGATCAGAATTTTAAATGTTTTAATTATTTATCTTTCTAAATATTTTTAATTAATGTCCATGTTTTCAAAATGATTTTAAGGATTTATTTATATGGACAAGAATGTTTTGAAATTATAATTATTTTCAAAATTTTCAAAGTCATATGGGATAATTGGATTAAAAAATAACTTCTAAATTAATTACTTTATAAATATGTGAGTTTTAAATGATTTAAAAAAAGGATATTTCTCTCAAAATGTTTTACTCATCATTTTCAACTATGTCAGCATCCTTTACTGGATATTATTTTTGATTGAGGTTGATTTATTATAATAAAATATTCCATATTGTATTGAATGAGTTATGATATGTTTGACTGTGGATGTTCTATTTTTATACCATTCATGGTTTATGGTTAATGTATTTACATTTCGTATTCTAGTTTTAATATGAATGTTTATGTTATGTTTCAACTTTTTCATATGAGGAATGCATTGGACTTAGTAAGTGACAGGTGGAGCCCACTATAGCTCCTCGATGCATCAGTAGGTCTCATGAGACAAACTAGTGTCTTGGCACAAGGCCTTGAAAAAAATTTATTTTTAGTCTTGGCACGAGGCCTTGACTATGTGGTAATGATGTCCGGCATTAGGAATTCCCTCATTATGAAATTAGTAATTACATGTGATTATTAGACTAGTAGAATATCCACGTGCATGTTTATATGGTAATGTTTTATTCATTTTTTCCAAATTATGTTCATGTTTATGTTTAAAAATGCTTTTGTTTTTATCACACATCTTGCTTTTAAAATTTATAGCTTCTGCTAAATTCTTTACCCATACTGGGCATATGAGCTCACCCCTTTCTATGTTTTATTTTATCCAGGATTCCAAGAAGTGTATTATGATTGATATGTAGGGTTAAGCTAAAGGGAATAATGGAATTCTCAAAGAACTATATATGATGTGTTTTATGTTTGAAATTGTAATGTAAAGTTAATGAATGTAATCTATTTTCCAAGACTGCTAAACTGATCGGTCCTTCAGGATTTGATTCCTTATAATCATATCAATGTATTAAAATAATGCACTGACTCTGGGTAACTGGGGTTGGGGAATTACAATTACAATAGTTTATGTGGTGTACTTGAAAATGGATAAGAAAAATAGAAATTCCCTTTAATTGAGTTTCTTATCGAGAGGAATTGAGAAGTGAAAATTATAAAACATATAATTCCCCATCAAAGAAAAATTAATTGAGCTAAATACATATGTGCGATACATATATATTGAATATATAATAATTATATAATAAAAATTAAGGGATAAATGGAGGTAAATAGAGAGAAATCATAACCCAACAGAAAGTATGGAGGTTCGGAGAGATACCTTACCATATGTTTGAAGGAATTATTCACTTGAACAAAATGTAATGGATAATAAAATTGGATTCATTAATTAATTTACTCATAGCCTCTTATAAATTTATTTTATTTATTATAAATTTATTATGTTCATTTATGGTCATTTTGATGTGTTATAAAGTTCAATTTCATTGTTTCTAGAGCATTCGTTCTCATAGTTTCATTATCGATTCATTTATGTATAATTAAAGAAGTTATTTTCAAAAGATAATAATTTATATAGAATTGAAATGAAGTGGTATTAATGTTTGGTTTTATAGGATGTCCCACTCCAAATATTTCCTTTAAGGAGGCAAGTAATTACCCACTGCTTATTCAAGATACTCTCTCTTTGCAGTAGAATGATTTGTATGATAGTATCCTACTCATTAACGAGGATGATAGACTGATGTTCACATGTTATCCATAGGGTTATTTTAACTCTAAATCCTACCATTCACTTAATCAAAATGTAGTGTTTTGTGATTGATGAGGGGGGGGGGGGTTCTGTGGAGTTTTGATATCCCAATAAAGTTTGTGTTTCTGGTATGGCACATCAAAAATCATAAAATTTATACTGAATCTGAGGTTTAGTGGAGTGTAATACCTATCACATCCATGTGACCATGTTTCTCAAGGTAAAGTGTTGAATTAATGACTCACCTATTACTAAATGGAGTGTAGGTGCTCACTACCTGGAGGATTCATGGTGTATTTTTTTTTTGATTTAGAGGTCACCACGATTCCATGGAAGATTTATTGCATATCTGGTTTAATGGTATGGGTTAAAATAAAATTGAATAGAAGGAACACTTGATTTTTCTTGCATTAGGGTGTTGGATGATCTGGTAAGCATGGAATAAATCCACGTATGAGGGTGCTCAGAGTTTCGATATTTCTCTTCTGGTGAAATCACATAGCATTGTTGTGGGAAAAGGTATTTTATTGAAGAACTGGGATCATGATCCATCGTTGGGGATGTTGTGTCATGGTAGTAATCATGGATGTATATCTCATCAGGTAATATCATAGGGAAAATAGGCAAAATTGAATTCTCCCCAGGTCATCTTAAAGCTTAACATGAATGGTTCCTACTTGAATGGGTCTTCTTGGGGTGGCGGTGTGGTCTGTGACAATAGTGGATCTGTAGTACTTTCTTTTAATTATAAATATGGTCATATAGACTATTTGATGGAAGAGGCTCGGGCCATGCTCACTTTCATGGGGATTTGAAAGGCGTGACCTCTAGAGATCAAGGTTGTGGAGACATATTCATTAATCATCTATAATCCTATCTATAGGAATGATACAAGCTCATAGAGTATCAACTATATCATCAGGAGCATTAAATATCTCGTGATGGGTCAGGGGTAGGTTAGTCGTAAATGGCATGAAGGAAATAAGGTTTTAGACTTACTTGCATCTAGGAATATTCAAAATGAGAATATCACTGTATTTTCTGGTCTGGGTTTGCTTCCACATGAATGTGTGAATATTGAAAGGGGTAATGCTCTCGATTTACATTTTTATCACCCCCTGATGAAAATGCCTTGTTTTTTTTCCATTAATAAAAATATATACATTGAGTCCAAATAAGTATAAATGGTCTCATATATCATTTATTTTTCTGGTATGATGATGATTCATTTGAAAAAATGATAATAGTAAATGTTCGGATTATTTTGTTGGTTTTTCCGACCATCATGAAATAGTTTCATTTTATTTTATATTATGTCTATATATTAGTTCTAGAACATTAAAACAATTATAATATATATATTAAAATATTATTTAACCGTAATAATTTTTTATGACTATCCTTGAAGGTTGTAATGGAAACAAAAAGACATTATCCATGAAGATGGTAAACCACCATAATCTGGACTACGGTTTCATTTCTTTGAATAATAGAAGATGAGAAAGGAGGTAGAAATAATATATTCCATTAGAAATATATAATTCAATTATATTAATGATACTATATTTATTATTATTAGTTTAATGAAGTAGGTGAGGAGAATCTAGAAGAAAAAATGAAATTGAAAGTGATGGTTTGATAAAGGTACTTCTTGAATATTACCTCCTTGAAAGAACCCTTAAGGAGCATGGAATTGGTATTTTGTTGAGACTAGAAGCTCTTAGACATGGGGAAGAGGATTTTTTAATGGAATTAGGAAGAATATTTAAAAGAGAAAAGTCTTATAAGCTGTGAGGATAAGGAGTTATGAGTGGTGATATTTATAAGGGGGAGGGTGTGTGTTTTTGGAATTTCTCAAAATATTAAATTATAATAAATTAATTTTCTACCAAAATACCACTAAATTCTCATAGATTAAAATATAAGATGAGATAAAGTTTTAATATCATCTACCAATAAAATATAGACATTTTTTGTTTTTATTTTAAACCTTATCAATTTGATTAACCCTCAATTAACCTATTTTAATTTTAACTAGAGTAACAACGTTTTCAAAATTAAATGGTTTTAGTTTTTTACTTATATGGTTTCATTGGACCATAAATGTCCAATTTATAACATTTTTAGATCATATAATACATAATTTATATTTTTTTAATATTTTTTATGATTTTTAAATAATTTAATAAAATATGAAGCTCATAAAATATTATTATTGTCAAATTTAAAACTATTTATTACTTTAAATCTAAAATAATTAATAAAATAAGTAAAATAAAAACCAAATATTTTATTATATCCTAAACCTATCATGGTAATCTATAGAATTCTTATATCATCTTAAATATCTCAAATTTTATTTATTTTCATATTTTTAATATTATTTATTTTATTTTACCATTAAGTTAATAATTACTCATCATTGTTGCGTAAGCATTTAAATTAATTATTTCTTCACTAAAAATTACAAATAAATTACCAATATATAGATAATTATTTTATCTTTACAAAAAAAATTTATAATTTAGTGATTGGGGGTACAATCACATTTAAACACACACACACACCTCACACACAAGCTAGAAAGGTAGGCCATAGCCCCCCTAAGGGGATATCCCATCCATAAAGCCTTATTTATTCAGTACATGGCCTGTACAAACAGTGGTCATGAAACTCATTACATGACCCAAAGGACCAGTGGGCATGAAAGCTCATTAAATGGCCCGTAGGCCCAAATTTTGAATTTAAGGCCCATCGGTGAATAGTGATGATACAATACCAGGCTATTATAGTGTTTTCTCTGCTATAGTTCTTGCTAAAATGCCCATATATTAAAAAAACAAGGGTCACATTTTTCCACTTTCTTTGATTTTAATAATGTCTAAGTCATTTTCATATACAAATGTCAATTAAATGATTAAATTTCTAACCTTAGTTGTTAAGGTATGATTTTAATTTATCTGATAAGATTTGATCAAGTGTTAGGGTAATCTTATAAATCTTAACATCTTATTTTTTACTCTTAATTACCTGAGTTAACCTTTACCATAAAAACAATAATTTATTAAGGTTAAAATTCATGTTGAAAAAAAATAAAAGGGGAATATTTAATAAATTTTGATCTCATGATTCCAAATATAGAATCCATTTTTTAATAATTAAAAACCAAGAAGTATCAGAATTTAATTTAAAATGATACCAGTAAAATTCAATGAAAAACAATTTTTCCAAAAAATGACCTTTTTAAGTTTAAAATATTTTAATAATAAATTCATGTATAAAATTATTTTGAAAGATAAAAATTAGATTATTTATAATAAAGATGATCTAATGAAAATTTGAAACTGATCCAAAAAATAATTTGACTTTGTAATTTTTTTAAAGAATATACATTTTTCAATGTAAATTAGTATTTTTTACTATTCATTAAAATTTCAATGTTTTTAGAAATTTTTTAAGAATTTATCCTAAGATATTTTTTTGCATGATGAATTCAAAATTAAAGATTATTTTTTTAGATACATTTTCAAAAAGTTTCAAAAGTAATTATCTTTATTTTATCATATAAATAAATAAAATTGTTTTGGAAGAAAACATATTTCTGAAGAATAAAACGAATTTACTAAAAATTTAGTGTTTTAATTCGTAAGAAATAATATGTTTCAAATTAATATTATCTCTATTCAACCCATTCAATTCAATGGATAGATTATAATGGCCATATTATAATAATAACATTTTAATAGTATATCATGTTTCGTTTAAACTCGGTGTTGTGTGAAACATAAGCTACCAAATAAATTAAATTATTTAAAGAGAAATAATTCATAATAAATTATCGATGTGTTACATGTAAAGTTGATGTGTAGTCAACTCATGAAAATCATAAATGAATTTTGGATTGTTTTGTAAAATTTTGAAAACAATCCGAGGTTGTTTTCTCTATTTTGGATAAGGATGCACGTTTTAAACTAAAATGAAACTTCTATATTAAGCACACACACTTCAAGTCATATCAGGAGCATCATGTTTCAAATTGACATTAATTCAATAAATACACATCATAAATTAATGATAGATTATTTTCCTAAAGTTTTAGAGAAATAAGATATTGTTTTCTCGGTTTTCACTATATGGTGCGCGTTTTAAACTAAAATGACACTTTTTATCGATTTCATGCACTTAAAGTCATATTATCCACTTTATGTATCAGATTGATATGCATTCAACACATATATGTTGAAAATTGATTGTGGATCACTGCCCTGAATTTTAAAAATAATTCGAGCTCATTTTCTCATTTTTGGCTATGTGAAGCACATTTTAAACAAAAATGACACTTTTATATTAAAAACATGAACTTGGAGTCATAAAAACCACCTAATGTTTTGGATTGACATGATTTTTATTATTACACCTCATTAATGAATTATGGATCATTTTATGAAAGTTTGAAAGAAATATTATATTATTTTCTCAGTTTTGTCATTGTGACTCCCATTTTAAACTAAAATGACACATTTATATTTAAAACACATAATTAGAGTCATACCGAACAAATCTTGCATATGATTGATGTGAAGTTGATTCCTACATGTCAAAAATAAAATATAGATCATTTTCCTGAAGTTTGAAAATAATTTGAGCTCATTTTCTTAATTTTGAGGTGCGTTCTAAACAAAAATGGCACTTATATTGAAGACTCAAAATGAAAATGATGAGGATATGATCAAGGAAGTACCTTACCCTATAGTTAGTAATACATATTCGTATTTTTTGGTAGAATCACCATAGACCCATTTCCATATCTTCATTATCTCAGTTTCTGGCTCGATATCCAATCTCTCACTAGCACGAGCAACTTCATACATGTTACTAGCTCTTCCAAAATATGTGGAGTGTTACCCACCATTAGATTTATCTTTCAAAAATAGGTCAAAAATAAGATATAATCATTATAATACTAATTCTTCAAATCTCAAATATATCTCTAAGGTATTAACTTGTAATAGATCACAAAAATTATAGTCAATCACCTAAATTTGATGTCAAAAAACATTCTGACACCATGTACTCTACCCATTCATCTATAAACAAATTTACTTCTTCTTTTGATTATATAGATTATTGGAAATATTTGTTTTATAGAGAAAATATAGAAAAAAATTATTATCACCTATTTTAAATTAAATTGTAATTTGCTTAAAAAATTACATGTTTGGGATGCTTTTTTTTGATGGAATGTGATATATTTAATAAATATTAAAACATAATATGAACAATTTTTGTTGTTATTGTAGGACCCCAGGACACCCTGAGAGGGGAGGGGTGAATCAGGGTGTCAACTTTTTCTTTTAAAAGCATAGATCCTGTTCCCATGTTAGTAGGAACTAGTTAAACCTATATGATTGATATGATCAACAATGAAACATTCACATGCAAAGAGATGACACATCAATTTTTACTTGGTTCACTGCTAAGGGCTACATCCAAGGAGCATACGCCGACAAGTTTTTGGTCGTACCAAATTCCACTAATCTTCACTAGTTTTAGATTACAATGGTTCGGGCACAGTCAATATGTCCCAGGCTCACTGCCTTTACAAAGGTTCAGGGATAGCTCACTGCGTCCCTCGGGTCACTCCCATTAACTCTCCCTGGCTCACTGACTTTGGTGAAGTCCCGCTCAGTTTATAGACGTGAAGGTCTCTTTAGTATATTTTTATTGAAGTCTTTGTCTTTATTCATCACAAGACTATTCTTGCATCGAATTCCTGAATTGATGCTCTCGAACACACTGAACCATTGATCTGGATAATAAAAAATGTGTAAGCAAGTTTCACTAACAATTGCGCGCAACACATACCCTTTGCACGCAAGACCTTACTATTGCGGAAAAAATTTCCCTTTTTCAGGCAGAAATGTATTTCGTGCAAAAACACCCTTTTTCGCGCAACCCGGATTTTTTTTCGTGCAACCCAGAAAATTTCACACAAACCAGACTATTTCGTGCAAGACCCTTTACACGATCCTTTTATGCGCATCATACCTTGGACCTTCTCTAAGTCTTCAACCCTATAGAATAAGGGGGGTCACCTCTTATTTATAGTTGTCTGAGACCCCCATGCGCAAAACCCCCTTTGGCGCGTAAAACATCTCATCTGGTGCGTAATATTTCACGCCGGTATCGTTTTTCGCGCACATCTCCAGATTTTTCACGCAGCCCATGCCTTTTCCATTTTTCGACGTTTTGATTCCGAAACACTATTTGCGCAAAAACCCTCGATCCTCTATTTCACGCACCATGATGTTTTTCGCACAAACCCGTTGTTTTTCATGCAAACCAGCTGTTTTTCACGCAACCCTTGATTTTTCATGCACACCTCCCGATATTCTTCACACCACTTCCTCTTTTCATTTTTCCAAAAACCTGTGTCTTCATTTTCCGATTTTGAGGCCCAAAAATTTTGCAAACACTGGGAAAAACGCCACCTTCAATATTGTTGTCTGCTTGTACTGTATGATCACTTTGCTGGCACACATTCTGAACTTCCACATAGGATTAAAAAAAAACACAAACCAAACTCCAATTCCTGCATAGAATAGCCACAGTTCCAACAATATCCCCCTTTGGGTTTGTTGTCAATCACCAAATAAATTCAATAGATCACCATCCACATGCAAACCACAAACGCAAGAATCAACTCAACCAACACTCTATGTCTACGTAAGCAATGCTCGATGTAGAAAACAAGAGCTAAAGCTTGAATTGGGTTCCTGTGTTTTGGAATTATCAACGATACCTTCCTTATCATCATATCACCAACTCTGAATTCTCATCGTGTCACAGAAGCATTACATGTCAATGACATGCCTAAATTTATTCCTTTCTCCCCCATTGGCAATAAACCCAAAGACCGGTAATTGTTCATTGTTCAGTTTAAAACTCACCCCCTGGATAGTATCTCCCCCACAAACCTGCATCACAGCCATAAACAGATAAAAAACAGTTAACATAATAGGGGAGAGGGGTTTTTTGTAACCTCCTTAGGCACTGGGAGGTGGCTAAACACCGAGGTTCAACCGATGCTTCTCAAACACAACCGTTGATAGTGGCTTAGTCAAGATATCAGCTACTTGCTCATCAGTTCCCACATGATCCATTCTAATCATGCCTTGTTCAAATTTCCCTTTGATAAAGTGATACCTAATCTCAATATGTTTTGTACGAGAATGTTGTATGAGATTTTTCGTAAGATCAATTCCACTCTTGTTATCATAGTAAATCACTATTGGTTGCTTCACTTCATCACCAATATCTTTTAATTGTTGCTTCATCCATAATAGTTGAGTGCATGACTTTGTGGTGGAGATATACTCAGCTTTAGTAGTACTAAGAGGAGTAATTTCTTGTTTCTTTCTCAACCATCCAACACATTTATTCATAATATAGAATGCTCCACCACTGGTGGACTTTCTGTCCACTACATCGCCAACCCAGTCAGCATTAGAAAATGCTGATAATTCACTATCTCTTCCTGCAGTAAAGTATAAGACACAATTGTGAGTACCTTGAATATACCTCATGATTCTTTTTACTACTATCATATGTTCCTCTTTTGGATTACTCTGAAAGCGGGCCGCTAGACAGGTTGCAAAGACAATATCTGGCTGTGTCACTGTTAGGTACAATATACTCCCAATTATCCTCCTGTACATAGTTGGGTCTACAGATTCCCCATACTCATGCTTTCCAAGTTTGCTTCCAACTGAAATCAGAGTTGATATTGGTTTGGAGTCTTGCATCTTAAACTTCTTCAGCAGCTCTCTTGCATACATTTCCTGAGAAATGAAAGTGTAATCCTTCTTTTGAATCACCTGTAGTCCCAAGAAATATGTGAGTCCTCCAATCATAGACATTTAAAATTCTGATTTCATGTGATTAGAAAATTCATCCACATATTTATGCCTGCTGCCACAAAATATGATATGATCAACATAGACAAGAACCATGAATTGATCTTTTAGAGAATTCTTTACTTATAGATTGTGATCTACTCCTCCTCTTTTGAATTCCATCTTCTTGAGATAAGAGTCCAGCTGGGAGTACCATGCCCGTGGTGCCTGCTTCAAACCATATAGAGCTTTCTTCAGTTTTCAAACCTTTGTCTCATCAGTACCAAGAACAAAACCCACTGGTTGTTCAATGTAGACTTCTTCTTCGAGTACACAATTCAAGAATGCAGTCTTGATATCCATTTGATACACTTTATATCCTCTTTGGAGTGCCATAGCAAGGAAAAGCCTGATTGACTCCAGTCTAGCCACTGGAGCAAAGGTTTCTTCAACATCAACACCTTCAATATGGGAATATCCCTTACATACCAGTCAAGCCTTATTTCTAATAACACTTCCATGCTCATCAAACTTGTTCTTGAAGATCCATTTTGTACCAATCACATTGTGACCTTCGGGTCTCTAGACAAGATCCCATGTTTGATTCTTGTCAATCTGATCTAACTCTTCATTCATGGCTTTCACCCAAGATTCATTATTTGTAGCTTCTTCGAATGAGGATGGATCCACAACTGATAGAAATGCATACTGCGTGTTATTCCTCATCCTCTTTGTTTGTGTGGGTGCAATCCTGTCCCCAATTATGTTAGATGGATCAATATCAGCTCTACGATTTCTCCTATGTGGTTTAGTTGCATTCTCTCCAGCCACAGTTTCTTTTTCAGATTCTTCTTCTGAGTCTACATCATGATGTGACTGCTGAGTGTTTTGTACAGCTTCCTCTATTTTTGTATTTGTATTTTCTTCGTGTTCAATTTCTTCCTCACTTTCAATCACATCAGCATATGATGTCCTTGAAGCATTTGTAGTTTTTTCTTCAATTATCTTAACATCACTACTTATGAAAATCCTTACCAATCACTTGTTGAAACACTTGTATGCTTTGTTGTTCATTGGATACCCAAGAAAAATTCCTTCATCAGCATTGTCACCAAACTTCCCTTGATTTCCTTCTTTGTTTCGGATGAAACATTTGCTTCCAAAGACACGAAAGTATTTCAACAAAGGATTCTTTCCATGCCACAATTCATATGGTGTCTTCATTTCTCCCATATAAATCCCTATTCGATTCTGAATGTGTACTATAGCTTTAACGACTTCTTTCTAGTAATGGCGAGAGATACCACTCTTAATCAGCATAGTCCTGGACATATTGTTAACTTGTCAATTTCTGGGATCAACAACTCCATTTTGTTGTGGAGTTCTCATGGAATCTACCTCATGTTGTATCCCATGATTCTCCAGGTAGTTTTTAAATTCAATGGACGTGTATTCCCCTCCATTGTCTGATCGAAACAATTTGATTGTTAGTCAAGTATCATTCTTGGCGATTCAACGATACGTCTTCATGCAGTCAAGCACTTATTGTTTCCTATGTATAACCATTAAACATTCCATTCTACTGTAATCATCTATGAAAAGGACAAAGTACCTTTCTCTATGAGTTCCAGCAAAATTTATCGGACCACAAACGTCTGTATGAATGAGATCAAGAAGATGCGATGCCCTTTTCTTCTTTGGCCGATATGAACTACAGACCAGCTTCCCACGAATGCAAGAATCACAAGATTTTTCCCTTCCACGTTTCAGAATGGGGATATCCATGATTATCTTCATCTTAGATATCTTTTCCATGTCTTGTTGGTTAATGTGCCCCAGCCTTTGATGCCACAAATTGTTTTCTTCTTCAATAGACAAGTAGCAAGAGTTCACTTTGCTGTCAACCTGATATAAATTTCCATATGTTCTATATCCTTTCATAAGAGAATTCCCTGTTTTTACCTTTATAGTGCAGCCTTTTTGATTGAAAGTTACTATGAGTCATGAGTCACCGAGTTGAATTACACTAAAGAGATTGTGACATAGACCATCCACATAAAGAACTTCATTCTTCTTTAGCTCTCCATTGGTGAGAGAAGTATTCCCACTGCCTTTAATCTTCAATGCACCATCATTACCAAACCTCACTGTTCCATAAACCTTATTTTTAATGTTCTTCAAAAGATTAGCATTTCCCGTCATATGGGAAGAGCATCCACTATCAAGAATCTAGGTGCTGCTGCTCTTTATAGCTTTGAGGGCTACTTCTGCAAGATTGGATTTCTCTATCTCCCTATTTTCTTTCCATGAGATATTGGATTGAGAATAAGATACTGATGGCCTTCTAATACTTTCCTCCACATAATCCGATTCTTCATACCCACACTATTTTTCCAGAGGAGAGAAAATGTTTGCGAGAACAACACCATCAGGAGGGTGAAAACTGGCCCATCTCTGAGAGTTGTATGAATTTCTCTTGTCAAACATCTGCCTGCAAAACACAGCTTTATGGCCAAAGTTGGAGCAATGAAAATAGTAACCATAGAAGCTATTTCTTCTATAAGATGGAGGATATGAAACTGGCCTCCTTGGTTGAATTCCTAGATCTTCCCCATTCAAGTAGCTCCTTGCCTTTTCGCAGTATGACATGGTATGCCCCAGATAGCCACAGAACTGACACTTCATAAGAGGAAATGTCTTCTCACTTGAATTTCTCCTCATAATTTCTTCCTTGGGAGAATAGTTGGACTGCCTATCATTTCTGAATGTCTAGGGATAATTTTCAGTTCTCCTTTTAGTTTGGAATGAGGGTTTCTTTTTCAGAACTTCAGGCAATGTCGCAACATGTCCAACTTTCATCTTGTCTTTATTTTGACTCTCTTTACTTCCAGCAGTTGATGTTTCAGCTTCAAAGCCAATTCAACTCTTTCCCATGAAATTGGGACTTTATTTACTAAAGATTTTTCCAACCCCATCTGAACAACTCTTGGCTATTGCCAGTAATTCTACATCTGAGAATATTCCAAACTGTATTTTCTTCCTTAATTATTTTGGAATTGATTTAGTCTCAAGTTTACTGCTAAGAGTAACAAATTCCTCCTCAAGATCCTCAACAGTCTTGGATTTTTCCTCTAGTATGGAGTTAAGGTCATTGATGACCTTTTCTTGTTCTTCAATTCTAATCTTCAATTCTAAAATGTCGTCTGTTCTTTCAAGGATTGAATATTGAACTCTCACTAGTTCTTCTAGTCGTTCAATTTCAGCTTGAAGCTCATCCACATATTCTGATGATTATTTCACTATTTCCTTCCACTTACTACATCTCTTGCACTTGTTCTCAAGATTTGAAAAGGCATCCTTAAATTTTAACTTGGGATCACAATTATGAGTCACATTATTGTCTCTGTCTTTATAAATAGAGGGTTCTAACTTTTCAATGGTTTCCATCATGGAATCATGGTTTCCAGTTTTAAATTCAGGTTATTCTCTTTTACACAATTAAATATCATCCTCTTCCTCTTCACAAAAAAAACTCTTCTTTTTTATCTTCTTTCCAGACTTGAAGTCTCCCTTTTTGAAAAACCTTTTCTGAGGCTTCTTAGTGTCTTATGCTTCACTTTCTTCACCATTGAACTTTCTTTGGCACCAAGTGGCAATGTGCCCAACTCTTCTACAACGAAAGCATGCTAGAGGTAACCTACCTTTAAATTTACCTTTTCCCTTCTTCAGATTCTTGGAAATAAGATAAATAATTTATTTTTCTTCATCATCTTCATCACCACTATCTTATGAAATTTTCATTTTTTCCATGGATTTGAATGCCATTTCCTTGCTAACACGAGTCGTAGCATCTTCGAGTTTGACTCTCATCTCATATTCCACCAGACTACTTAGCAGATCACTCAGAGATAGTTTAGAGAGATATATTTCTTCAAGGGATGATACCTTTGCATTGTACATAGGAGGAAGTCATCTCAAGATTTTCTTTATGATATCAATGTCTTTGATTTTCTCTCCAAGCCCTCGAATTTCTCCCACTACTTCAGTGATCTGATTGAATAATGAATCTGCATTCTCATCAGGATGCATCTTTAGATCATCAAACCTTTTGTGAAGAAATTGAAGTTTTGACTCTTTCACCTTGTTGTATCCTTCATAGATATTTTCAATTTTATCCCACATAAACTTTTCTAAGGTAAAACTCATCACCTTTAGATAAATTTGATCAGAAAGAGCTGTGGTGATAGCATTCTGATCTTTAGCATATGCATCAAGAACTTTCCTATTTGTATCAGTCATATCCAGACCTATTCGATCAGTAACATATATTCCTTGCACAGTAGCAAAGACTACTTCCATTCCTAGAGATCTTAAATGAGATCTCATTCTATTCTTCCAGATATGTAAATTACTTCCATCGAAGAGAGGGACTCCCTTGGCATTGAATGCATTCTCCATGACGACAAGGGACAGATTCAACACCAGCAAACTCTCTCTGATACCACTTGTAGGACCCTGGGACACCCTGAGAGGGGAGGGGTGAATCAGGGTGTCAAATTTTTCATTTAAAAACAAGGATCTTGTTCCCAAGTTGGTAGGAACTAGTTAAAACTGTATGATTGATATGATCAACAATAAAACATTCACTTTAAAAGAGATGACACGTCAATTTTTACTTGGTTCACCACTAAGGGATACATCCAAGGAGCATACACTGACAAGTTGTCGGTCGTACCAAATTCCAATAATCTGCACATGTTGTGGATTACAATGGTTAAAGCATAGTCACTCTGTCCCAGGCTTACTACCTTTACAAAGGTTCAGAGATAGCTCATGGTATCCCTCAGGTCACTCCCGTTAACTCCCCTGGCTCACTGCCTTTGGTGAAGTCCCACTCAGTTTATAGACGTGAAGGTCTCTTTAGTAGATTTGCATTGAAGTCTTTGTCTCTACTCAGCACGAGACTATGCTTGCATCGAATTCCTGAATTGATGCTCTCGAACACACTGAACCACTGATCCAGATAATAAAAAACACGTAAGCAAGTTTAACTGACAATTGCGTGCAAACCCTACCCTTTGCGCACAAGACCTTACTATTGCATGCAAAATTTCCCTTTTTTGCGTGGAAAAATATTTCACGCAACAACACCCTTTTTCGCACAACCTGGATTTTTTTTCGCACAGCCCAAAAAATTTCACGCAAACCAGACTATTTCACACAAGTCCCTTTATGTGACCCTTTTACGTGCATCAGACCTCAGACCTTCTCTAAGTATTCAACCCTACAGGATGAGGGTGTTCACCTCTTATTTATAGGCGTCTGAGACCCCCATGTGCAAAACCCCCTATGGCGCATAAAACATCTCATCTGGAGCATAATATTTCGTTTCGATACCATTTTTCGCGCACATCTCCATATTTTTCACGCAGCCCATGCCTTTTCCATTTTTCAACGTTCTTATTCTGAAACACTGTTTGTGTGAAAAAAATTGATCCTCTATTTCACATACCATGTTGTTTTTCACGCAAACCCGCTGTTTTTCACACAAACCCATTGTTTTTCGCGCAGCCCTTGATTTTTCATGCATACCTCCTGATATTCTTCACACCACTTCCTCTTTGCGTTTGGCCAACAACATGTGTCTTAATTTTTATATTTTGAGGCCCAAAAATTTGGCAAAAACTAGGAAACAATGCCACCTTCAATACTGTTGTCTACTTGAACTGTATGATCACTTTGCTGGAACACATTCTGAACTTCCACTGAGGATTAACAACAAACACAAACCAAACTCCAATTTCTGCATAGAATATCCATGGTTCCAATAGTTATTTTTCTGTGAAAACTACAAAAATATTGACCAAAATAAGTAAATTGTGTTGAAATATGTTTACTTTATATAATTTAATATATTTACATTTGATGAAATCCATAGGTTTCTAATGTTCAGTAACTGACCTTATATAACAATTTAGCATATATTTATAGATCTCCCTATCATAAAAAAATCTCATTAAAAAAAATTTAAGCATATAATTTTATTTTTATCTATAAAATGTTAATTCCAGCGCCTTAAAAATTTATAATAGGCCTTATGTATGGTTATTTTGATGGAAATCCATGCATTGGATCCAACAAATAAACATTTTGGGTATCCAAATTGATTGTGATAAGCATCCAGTTCTTCTTAAAAAAATGAAAAAGTAATGAAAAAAGAAAAATATATTTTATATAATTATATTGTATACATTTACCCCTACATTATTGTCATCAAGAAGATTTTGTAATCTATTCTTTTCATTTCAAATTCCTCATTCAGTGAATCTCTTTTGTTTTCAATTTCTTTCTACTCTAAAGAAAATTTTTTCATTGAAATCATAGCGGGATTAATGAGTCAAAATCCTTCTTCACAGGGTTTTCCCTTTTAATAGTAATAATATATACACTTTTAGAAAATATAAATAGTTATTAACTAAAATTAACATATTTTATCATTTTTTGGATAGGTGGATTATGAAGATGCACCTCATGTATGTATTCCAAACTGAGACTACCAACCATCCAAACTTAATATCTCATGTATAATCTCTAGAAAAACCATGTATATAATGAAATATCTAAATATTTATTCTCCATATTCAATATTATACATATTTCCATATTTAAATTTTGTATATTAATGAACTTGTAATGATAATATATGTAGTAGTGGAACTAGCAGGGTGAATGTACTCCTGGAGGGTCCTTTTGATTTCTTGGTTGATGTACTGAATTGTCTTGATCCAACCTGATATTTCTCCTTTGTTTTATCCATATGTAATAAAATACCTTATTTTAGAACATTTTTCATCAACTGTTAAAGGGTTTTCATGTGAAAAAAACTATTAAAGATATACTTAAAGTATCTTAATATTATATGGTCATCCTATGAATGTTTCAATAGAATTATTTATTTTGGTAACATCTAAACCATCAAGAAGAAGAGGCAACTTAGTGCTCGGCTTGTGAGAAACTTCAATCCCTAATCTCATGTGATCTTTTGGGTGTTTTTTATTATGTACAATGTTTCTTGAGATATTTTATACTATACCCATCAATATAAGGTAATACATGGGTGTTGATAGATATAAATAACATACAACTTCACCAAGTAAAATATTAGTAATATAAAATTATTGGAAGTTGTTTTATTTAAATTTAGGAGAGAGAGTTATGAAAAAATGTATTACCTCTGGTAAGTAATATGTATGAGGGGAATGTCTTGGGTCAATTCTTGTGGGGTCAAGTGGATCTTCATGTATTGATTATTGTTTCACAATTGGTTTGATTTGTTCATTTTTTTTGCATATATTGGTATGCCAAACTGGACCATGCATTAATATCATTAAAAGAATCTATATATTATTTAATTATTTTCATCATATAATATTTATATCCTTGTTTATTTTTATTCTCAAAATAAGTTTTAGGTGATACTTCAAAACTTGCTTCTCTAATGTGTCCATATTGTTTCGGCCACTTCAAAACTACTGAAAGTAGTTATTCTTCAGGTATAATCGATCATGATTCTTATGTCTAAACCATATAAAAACATATTAACATGAATAAATATTTTCATATAATACTATTATAAAGAATAAAGAATTCCTATTATTCCATATTTACAAATGATTCTCATAATGCTTGTGTGTTTTCATCGATTAGTTTTCCCTCATTATTTAGGCGGGCCTCATTCCACATCCCATGACATGGGATGGAAGTGTATTTAGATTTTGGTTCAAAAATATGTATATAAGAAATAGAACATTTATTGTTTCATATCACATTAAACTTTTATTGTAAATTTAAAATACATACCATTTTTTTCTCAAGTGAAGCATACCCCATCCTTACTTCATGGTATGGGTACATGGGTTTTGAAGCGTGATGCTAATTTTTAGTAATCCTTTTCTATTTTATAAATTATTATTTTTGAATCAAAGTGGATTAAATAAATATGTTAAAATTAAATATTATCGATTACAATACATCTGAAATGATTATTCTTCATTATGACTAATGAATTATTTCTATGTTTCCTGATTTATAATGTGTGAATATGTAACTGGTGGGTGGGGGTGTATTTTTCCATCATCATCATTGAGATTATACTTTATAAGAAATTTCTAAAATTCTCTTTGATCTTTTCCAAATACCATTAATACATATTTATTATGAAAGTTAGTGAAAATAAATGAAATCATCAAGGGGTAATGAAAACTAAATAATTGTTTCATTATATATTTTTCCAGTAAATTAGATAAAGTATATCATAACATTGCCTTAATATATTCCCATATGGATGTATTCAATGCATGCATGATATTATTCCATGTATCTATAACAATTTTCATATGCATTCACATTGTGAGATCAGTGAAACTAATGAACATTTCTTTATTGGGGTCAATAGGTTGGTCACTTTGATTCCAAACAACCAAAAATCTTAAACCTTTTTGTATTGCCTTGATTGATTTATTTAATATAATGATGATACATTGTTCTTATTGTATTCATCAACATGATGGTGATCCCCTTATAATTATATTTTTTCTTCATTTGTAGTTAGGTCTTCCTCAGGTTTGGTAACATCACTATTTGAAGAAGTCATTATCTACATTAGTAGTTAAAAATTAAATTTTTATTATGTAAATATATTATAGAACAAATTTTTTTTGATGAAAATCATAGTATATTAAATAAAACTTTATATTTATCATTGAAATATCTATTTTTTTCACCAAATATTAACAGGATTTAGATCCTCTATCAAGTATTCAAATCCCCTCTTTGTGGTATCATATAATATACAAGACATTGTCTACATTGGGACCACCGTGACATGATTGTGATCTGCCAATGAAAGGGCCTTCCTCAAATAAATTTTAATCTTACCCTATAATTGTTTTAATCACCAACAGGATAATTGAAGAATTATTGTTTGTTATATCGAAGACATAAAACACATGTGCTGCTTATGATTCCATTTTTAATGGCTCATCCTTATACCCTTCTATAATGGAATTCACCTTCACAAAGACCAATTCCTTTAATTTCACTATACACTTGTTGTCAATTCATTTTCAATAGAAAATTATCAATTTAAATGTTATCTAATCCAAATCATTTATCTTTTCAATGATGCGGAAATATTACATATTCACATAAATTGAATTTCTAGCTTTGGAACTAGATACGTGTATCACTTCCACCACAAGCATAACTTTACTATTTTTCATCATACTTCATTCATCTTATTCCTTTTTATAGAACATATAACAATTAATTACAAAACCAATGTAAGATATAACATTTATATTTGGTCTCATGGCTAGCCATAAAATTTGTTTGGTGATTTAATTCTGATTTTCCAATAAATCCTTATAAATATGAACTCATAATCATCTTATAAACTATTGATTTGGGATATTTTATCTATATCCTTTAGCCCTTAATGTATTCAAATTTCTATGAATTGTATTGTGGGATTAAATATATAGAGAAACCTATGCACTATTATGTTAAATATAAATATGTTATTTCTCTCACTCTGTGATGGTAATTGTAACAATATCAATTATAAAAATACCTTCACCCATAAGGCCTCCACTGTGATGAGATTTTGGGAGACCGATAATATCAACATCTGATAGGTAATCAATACAGAATTAAACATCTTCTTAAACAACATATTGTATTGAATATAACCATTTGGATGAATTTGATTCTTGACGTACCCTTTGATAATATACTTATATCGTTCAATGGAGTACATCCATCTATAATGGATAGGACCACGTAGTTGAATAATTCTAACCAATTGAACATTCAAGTAGAACATTATATAAAAAATGATGGTGGGAAGAATAGCTATCATACATATAATATTACTCCAATCTCTTTATTCCTGATTAGAAACTTCATTGGGTCCATAGAATTGTTGTATATGGATTTAAAAATAATGTAAAGTCTAGTTAATGTATATCAATCTTTTTTAGGCAGAATGAAATAAAAAGTTACCAGCATATCAACATATACATAAAAACATGATAGTTTTGTGATTTTAGACCCTATAACTTCTAATTAGTCATTGATAAAGAATTATTTATATTTGATGAAAACCCCTCTAGAACTTTTAAACTATTAAGGAAATTGAAAAATTGAAATTTTTGTTGTCTTGATAGAGTGTAAGCTTCAAGAGGAAGAAAATTTCATCTTTCACCATTCATCAATTCCAAATTTTCTCTTATCCTCATGTCAATCATGTTCAACATAGCCTTTATTACAAACTTTGTTTTGTTAGGAACATTTATTAATGTTTCAACAGTACTATAAAATACATTTTTTTCACATGCATGACATGAAGAAAATGCATAACATATAGAAAATTTAAATTTAGTAATTCAAATAAAATTGATCATTTTTTTAACTTGATTTCAAAAGGTTTTTCAAAAAAAGTATTATGAAAAGAACTGTCAATATTTTTAACTTTTAGGAATATTTGATCACCAATTAGTGAATATAATGATATACCTTGTTCTATATTCCCATAAAATGATGTCAACCAGGATTGGTTTTTATGTAGCTGAGGTAAAAATTTTGGTTTTCCTAAAAACATAGTCTTTAGGGAATGTTTTAACCGAACTATGTGTGTGCATTCTTTACAAATGGGATACCTCAACATTTTGTTAATGCTATAAACAAAAAAATTTCCATAAGTAGAAAATTATTTTATCTTCCCACACAACATGGAAATCAATATGAATTCTTCACTTCTATGTTCATTATAAAATATAACACATGTATCCCATATCAATTTTAGAATTTTTATCAATGGATCTAAATAGACATCAATATCATTTCCATGTTGTTTTTGTCTAGATATAAATAAAGACATAATTAATGTATTAGTACTTAATGAATAACCATGGTGGAATGTTATAATTTACCTACATAGCTGGACATGTACTATGAGTACTACTCTATACACTAAAAGGATTTATTCCACCTATAGATAATGTAATATAGAGGTTTCTAAACTCATTTCCAAATTCAGGTTACTCATAATCTATTCTTTTTTACTATGGAGAGTCCATGGAGTAACATTTCATGGTGTTTTCACTTAAAACATTGAATGTTACATAGATTTAAAACTCATGACTCAAATATTTTTATAGGGAAATTTTTTTCATTGGTATACGTAATACATTACCTGAAAATATAACTACAGTTCTAGTGGAGTAGTGTACCTTTTTTAGAGAGATCTGTGAAAAAACACTAAATCCAAACAAACATGAAAAACATTGATAAATAATTGTTTTGAAACTTTTTCAGTTGGAAATATTATTCCTCCTATCATTCTTCATAGACATGATTCATTAAACTATTAATTTGGTTGATAAATCTAAAATTGGTGGGATAGTACACTATTGATGGATGTATCCAATTGAGAGGTATGTTGATATTTTATTTAATTTCAACGGTGAATTAAATTTTATCAAATCAGTGCATAAATCTCTTTAATATGTTTCTTATTTTTTTCATTAGGAACTTAGGTAATTTGAAATCATCTTTGAGGAATAAAGCTCAATGAGAAGAATCTATTGTTGAATGTTACATAGATGAGGATTTCATGACCTTAGGTTTTAGGTATTTGGATGGGTTTAGGAAAAAATTCAACCATGTTGGTTTCATTGGAAAAATCTCCACTAATTTTCATTCTGAAAACTGGTCATCAGTATTTGAAACTATTGGATGACTAATTATAAAGGGGTTAAATATTACACTGACAGAATTGGATTTTCTATAAGAACATGGATATGTTCTACTCAATTATCTTATTACAGATCCATTTATTGAAGAATTTTGATTGAAAAATTAGGAGACTAAGGGGTTAACATAGAAATGAGTTGTGATTAAGAAAATATTAATATGAATATTTTCAAAGGGTTCTCACATCGTGTAAGTATATACTCATATTTATATTATTGATGTTTTTTATTTTGTCTATGTCAAAAGTAACACCTTATATATTTGTTTATAGATAATGAAAGCTGATAATTGTGATGAAATATCAAATGGTTTTATGTTTTTTTCTCGAGGTCCTCTAATGTCGACTAATAGATTTGATTCCTAAAATATTCATGGCTTCTGGTTTCATACAATTTATCACGAAGAAGAATTGAAAAAATAAAAATGGCGATGTATTTAAACTTGTAGAGGTGAGATATTAGGGAAAGTTGATTGATATAATAAAATTAAACTATCATGGTAAATTTTCAGTTGTCTTATTCAAATGTAAGCGGGTTAACATTTATAGGGGTATAATGAAAGTTTTTTACATCTCAGTTGTGTAAACCTCTCTCACTTGATCTATACTGGTGGGAATGTAGAGCATAATCCATTTATCATTATTTTGGAAGAAAATATGGTTTATTATTTTGTTGATGAAATTCATTAAGGTTATAGTGATTTTGTACAAAACAAGTAGAGAGACTTGTATGATATGGGTGATGGATATCAATTGGTACTTAGTGATAATGAACCTCATCAACAACAAGAGATTGTGCTATTTTTTCCTAATAATATTTAAACAACAGAACTTGTAAGAGAGGGTGAATATAATGTACTCGGTCCTAATGGATGTTGATAAGAATGAAGAAAATGAAGATTAATATAATTAAATGTATAAATTGTTAATGAAACTATATTATAATTTCTCATTTATAAAGATTTCATACATATATACATTGTTTTATTTTTTCATTTTTTGTAAAAAATATTTACTTCTTAATTTTTTATAAATTTAATATATTTTGAACCATTTATATTATAGGAATACCAATAAAAAAATTCAAGATCCTAGCTGATAAACATATCAAAGCACACCACCGCTACCGTCAGCTTTAGTGGACCCAAGTGATTCTACTATACCAAATACTTCTAGCGAGCCAACAGTTCCCTGTGATGTTATTTGTATCCCACCATATGATGCAACTTTAGTTATGGTGTAGTTTTTTACCCCTCTATCTAGTGGATATTGGTGAGTTGCATTACTGATATGTATTTCATTGTACAAAAAAACTGCACATGTTCTTAGCTCTTTATTTCAATTATCAAACATACAAAAAGATAACAACAGAAGAGATGTAAATATGAATATCAAATATATATGGGACCTAAAATAATTCAATATTATCATTCTATTTGATGGGTTTGGGATTCCTTCAAGTGATGCTGTTGAAATTTATGGATAAATTCCTGGGTTGCTTTCATGTGAGACTGTGAGTTTTCCCGTTAATTATAATGATCAGATTCATATACCCATAGCTTGAAAAAATGATTTATTTGATAAACATGTAAAGTTAATATTAATTTAATAGTCATCGATAACTAATTTAAAAGACATGAGTAAAATTTTGTAATATACTTATAAAGTGTCATGTTTTTTAAAGTTTTTTTTTCACATAGATGCCCCAAACTTTGTTTCATGCCCATGGAATCTGAATATTTTGGGTAAAAAATGGAAATGTTTTAAATAGATATTATGTCATGAATTTACTGATACATATTTTAGCTAACAAAAGATGTATGAGTAAGTGTATGAAGGTTTTTATCGTGTGTAGTGAAAAATGTTTTTTTGATATTAACAGAGATGCATCTCATGAGGTAATTTCTTATTTTACAGTATCCTAAAAATATAAAAAAAACAAAATTATTAATATTATTAATTTTTCTTTTTTAATGAATTATCTAAAAATAATACTATAAATCATGAGAAACAATTCATTCCTCATATCGCCGGTACTCAAAGTTTTTTAGAAAAAGAAAAATCTTGGTTGTATTTTTTCCACTATTATTTATATTATTTTATTATAAGATAAGTTTTTTTTATAAATTATTTATATATATATTATAAAGGATAATGAATTAGGCCACTCTTTTGGGTAGATAGATACATAGCTTAATGTTCATAGTAATTCCAATAATAATTTTGTGAACGATCCTTCCCGAGACATTGGAGTAAGTACTTTACATTACTATTTAATGTTATTTCATTACGATAGAAAATAATAATGAAAAATAAATTATAACAACAAAAATTCCTTAAAAACAATTAAATGGGACCATCTAAAAAGATCAAATAGTACAAATTATCTCTATTGAAGTCATTTTATCGATCTACCTAGCCGCATTAAATTGGGTTTAAGGCGTGTTTGTTGTTATAATATATTTTTCAGTATTATGATTTTATACTAATGATATAACATTATACATTGATGAAAAATTAATGAATTTGATAATATTATCAAGTTATGGTAATTTACAAAATCATCGTTAATATTATTATATTAATATGTCACAATTCAAGAATCATGGGATGAGAACTCTTCACAATCATCATATGTATCCCAAAATGATGAAGTTTCAATCATTTTTGGGAACGAGCATCCCGAGTATGTATGGAGGATGGGTTCTAGGACTACTCCATCATATATCATCAGAAGGGTGTCATCATCATTTACTACTACACCTATTGAGGGTTCAAGTAATGTTGTTGATCAAGAATCACAAAGAGAAATTTCAAGCATGAAATAAAAAGTAAAAGAACATAAATATTATAGGAAATAACTAGATCATATGAGATCAAAATGGAAAATATTTAGGGTCTATATTTTATAGGATGATGGGAATAATCACTATGAAATTTTTTATCCTTATAGATCATCATATCATGGTAACTAATAATCTCTATTAATTATTCATAAATTTTCAAAGAACAAATAAACCTACCATGAATAAATCTAAAATGGTACTTTAATATTGAAAACATACACTTTGAGTCATACCTGCCACATCGTGTTTTAGATTAACTTGAGATTGATTCCCATACATAAAAAATTAATTATAGATCATTTTCTTAATGTATGAAAATAGTTTAAGCTCATTTTTTTAGTTTTGGCTATGTGACAAGAGTTTTAAAGTAAAATAACACTTATATTAAAAACACAGACTTTAATTTATACTATTCACTTTAGGTGTCCTATTGATGTGTGGTAAATTCATATACATCAAAACTGAATTATGAATCACTTTCCTAAAGTTTGAAAATAATCCAAGCTCATTTTCTCATCTTTGACAATGTGATAGATGTTTTAAACTAAAATGACAATTTTACATTGAAAACATGCACTTCGATTCATACCAACAACATCATATGTCAGGATAATGTGTTGTCAATTCCCACAAAAAAATGAATTATATATATATATCTTTTCCTAAATTTTAAAATTAATCTGAGCTCTTTTCCTCAGTGTTGGCTATGTTATAGGTGTTTTAAAGTAAAAACTAAAAATTTTATATTGAAAAAATAACATCAATTTATGACACCTACTTCATGTGTCCAATAACTATAAAATCAGAGTAAAACAACCATAGATTGATTTATAAAAAATTAATAATTAATGAAAATTCATTCTAAGTTACGATTTCCATGAGATTCTCATAAATATATTTTAAGTGTTTTAAAACACTAAGATATGCAGGCAACAATTAAAACCATAGAAAATGATTTCATATAGACATGAAATCATGGAAAAATTCATATTGAATTATTTGTGTCATGTACATGAAAAAAATACATCCATCTGATGTGTGGTGTGCTCAGAATGACTCAAAAATAGTTTTTAAAGACATAATAGTCTTTATGAACGTGTTTCTGGGGGTCAAAAATATGAAAATTATGTATGATAGATATGAAATTAGAGTAAAATAACCTTATATTGATTTATGAAATGTTGGAATTGATTAAATGTTATTCCAAGTAATAGTTTTATTGGGATTCTCAAAAATATGTTTTTAGTGTTTTAAAACACTAAAACATGCATGTAATATCCAAACCATAGAAAAAGACCTTATATTGATGTGAAATCATGGGAAAAACACCATTTAATTATTTATTACTTTTATATATTGAAAACACATCCATCTAATGTGTGGTGTGATCTGAATGACTCATTAAGCAGTTTTTAAAGATACCAAAGTCATTAAAACATGTTCCAGGGGGATAAAAAATGAAATAAATTTCATATAACTACGATATTAGAGGAAAATTACCAAATATTTGTTTTTGAAATATAGGAACCAAGGAAATATCTTTTATAGTTACGTTTTTCATGAGATTCCCATAAACACGTTTTTAGTGTTTTAAAACTATAAAACGCACGTGTAATGATAAAAAAATAGAAAAAATCTTGGATTTACATAAAATCATGGGAAAACCACTGTGGAATTATTATTTTCATCTACCTGTAGAAAATATATTCATTTGATGTGCGAAGTGATCAAAATGACTCAATAAGCAGTTTTTAAAGATACCAGAGTCTTTAAAAACATGAGTCAGAGGGTCAAAATGATGAAATTGATTTTAGATTGTTGTGAATTCAAAGGAAAATGTCCATAGATTTATTTTTGAAATGTAGGAACTAAAAACACTTCATTCCAAGTTACGATTTTCTTAGGATTCTAGTAAAAGAGTTTTCGCTATTTTAAAATTCTAAAAAGTGTGTGTAATGCTCAAAACCATAGAAAAAAATATTATATTGACATAAAATAATGGTAAATCCACCTTTGAATTATTTTTTAGATGTACACATAGGCAACACATATATCCAACATGTATTGTGCTTGAAATGACTCAACAAGGAGTTTTTAAAGATACCAAAGTCCTCAAAAACATGTGTTCGAGGGTCAAAACTATGAAAATGATGTTGGATGGATTTTAAATCATAGAAAATTGACCAAAAATTTATTTTTAAAACATATGAAACAAAAAACACTTCAGTTTGAGTTACAGTTTCCCATGATGTTTATAAATGCATTTTTAGTGTTTTAAAACACTGAAACATATGTATAACGATCAAAACCCTAAAAAAAGTCTCTAATTGATGTGAAATCATGGATAAACCATTGTTTAATTATCTATGACATGTAATAATAGACAAAATTTCCATTTAATATGTGGTGTTCTCTGAATGAATCAATAAGTAGTTTTTAAAGATACCTAACTCTTTAAAACCATGTTTTAGAGGGTTAAAACTATTAAAATAACTTCAGATAACTATGAAATTATAGTAAAATTATTGTAGATTTATCTACAAAATGGGGAAACTGAATAAATTTCATTTCAAGTTACGGCTTTCCTAGGATGCTTGCAAATGTGTTTTTAGTGTTTTAAAACACTAAAACATGTGTGCAACTATCAAAACCATAGAAAACAACCTCAAATTGATGTGAAATCATGGGAAATCAACCATTTTGTTATTTTTGGCATCTAAACACATACAAGACATCAATTTGACATGAAGTGTTATCTGAATGACTCAATAAGCGGTTTTGAAAGATATTAGAGTCTTTAAAAATATGTTTCATGGGGTTAATACCATGAAAAAAACATCAAATGGTTGTGATATTAGAGTAAAATGACCACATATTTATTTGTAAAATTTAGGAACTAAAAACATGTTATTCCATGTAATGGTTTTCCCAGGATGTCCATAATCATGTTTTTATTATTTTAAAACACTAAGGCATGTTTGTAATAGGAAAAACCATTGTAAAATAACTTGGATTGATGTAAAATCAATGAAAATCCACCATATGATTATTTTTGGTATGTATTCACATAAAACACATCCATCTGATGTGCAGTGTGCTCATAATGACTCAATAATAAGTTTTTAAAGATACCAACGTCTTTAAAAATGTGGGTTTGGGGTCAAAACAAGGAAAATGACATAGATTACCTTGAAATTATAGGAAGAGGACTGTAGACTTATTTTCAATGTGTAGGAACTGAAGACATATCATTGTGAGTTATAGTTTGTACGAGATGCCCGTAAACACATTTTTAGTGTTTTTAAAACACTGAAATATGTGTATAATGGTCAAAAACAAATAAAACGACTTCATATTGATGTTAAATCATGAGAAAACCATTATTGAATTATTTTTGAAATATAAGAATTTATTCCATATCAAAATCTTTAATTTTTTTATTAATTAAATTTCAAGCACACCACACATAGATTCAAATATTGACTAGATTATTAAGTATTTATCCATTTTCAGTTACAAGTATTTAATTTCATCTTAAATAGGTAATTTTATGTTTTCAATTTTTTATGCATAATATATTTTTTGTTTTATTTTAAAATTTATTACATTTGATTATAAAAATAAAAATGGTTATGTGCGTCATTCTGAATATATTTTTTATATATTCATTTTTGAGTTTCTTTTCTTAATTTTTTTGGTTTTTATTATTGTCGAATGATAGAATTTGTAGGTAGAAGGTTGACCATTCTTATCCATGAAATTATTTTGAAGAAAATCATGAGGTTTCTTTGTTTTTGTGGTATGTTTATATATTATCAAGGATTCTACTGTAATTCTGATGTATTATGTTTAATTCTAATTTTTCCTTATTTTTGGTTCCAAATGATGAGATTATGAGGTCATTTCAAGTTAATGAGATGATATAGACAAATATATGGATGCAACATAGGTCATGGGATGGATGTATATTTTCCATGGTTTGTTTTTGGTGGACATATTTTATATGTATATATTGATTACTGAGCTATGGGTTGACTGAGGTATGGGTTGACCGAGGTATGGATTTTTCGAAGTATGGGTTGACTGTGGTTGTATATATATATGACTATGGATGTATGATGGTATATGTACCATGATTTTACTATGAATTTATATTTTATTTTATTTCATTTATAGGTTTTATATTTATATTTTTTATTAAATATATTTCTAAAATTTTTATTTAGAAGTGATTTTCATTAACCACCCCTAAATTTAACCACCTCTATATAGTATAGTGGTGGTTATATTCATTTTGTAAATTTTATTTCCAACTTATTTAAAAAAAAACTACTGATAAATTATTTAGGAACTTTTATTAAATTATCCAAACACGACACATAAAAAAACCACCACTAAATATGAATAAGTGCCTCTAAATTATTTATGACCTTTAAATACATGGTGGTTTTTCTAACTGTGATAAAATATATAGTGGTGATTTAAACTTATACGTATAGAATAATAAAACATTATTAAGTTTTCCCATTTTTTTAGTGCATCAAGAACACCTCAACTGGTCTTCTTTAGAACACTTTCAAGAAGTGATGCCACAAAACACCTCAAAAGATTTTCCAAGAAAACAAAGCTCTAGCCCATTACCATGTCCTCTAATCACAATAGCTATCATTTTTATTTTCAATGCATTTCATATTCATCTCTTTCTCCATATCTCCAAGATCATCCATGGTTTAGGTTTTTTGTGTAATAGATTCATGTTGCGACATCAAATATTATACACTACGAAATCAAACACAAATCGAGAATAAAAATAAAGAACACACAAATTTACATGATTGGGCAGTGTGAGTATAGCCATAGGAGAATTGGGGTTGATTTAATTATTTATCTCTATAGTAAACATCATAGGATCACTGACCACTACAAATCATGGGATTTTATTCCTTTTTATAGAGAATAGACTTAACTATGTGAAGGGTTGGTTCAAGTGGTTTGTCTAACCATGATAGTTCTCTGGCCATTGGCTGCTTGTCCACTTCATTAGATAACCACCAAAAAAGACTAATTATCTTGTTAGTATAAGACTCTAGACACAACTATTTTTGTCCAAAAAAATCCTTCTTTGATTTATCCACTAAATGGGAGTGGCCCAAAAAATCTCATACTCACGACCAAATTGGGGTAGAAGCTAGACCTGGAGTCTCCTTGCATATTTCCATATTTACTTTCAATAAAACCTAAGTCAACATGTTTTCACCATTATTATTAGTTTTTATTTTCTCAACATAGAAAAATATTTCTTCCAAAACATTACAAATCCATTGATATCACACATTGATGTGTTTGGACCTAAAATTAAATATCATGTTCATTATATATTTCTGGGGATTTATTTGGGGGTGTTATGTGGTAGAACATATAATCCTCATTGATTTTGGGATATAATCAATGATGGTATCGAGGTGGGAACCCAATTAATGGTAGTAGTGATGTGGTCAGACGATAATGCCCATACCCTATGTGGCTGATCTGATAGAGACAATGCAATGGTATAGATGTACATGACCATAGATGAGGCAATGTTCAGATAGGTCGATGTCACTCAACAATTGGGGGGATGTTTTGGAATTTTCTTACTACAATAGTTGGGGGGTAGACATGGTGGATGAATGACATAGTGGACTCTAGTCAGTGGAAAATATGGTGACTGATAGATGTAGTGATGAAGGTTCTATAGGTGGCTATGATGACCATGGTCCTTGATGATGACGATAGGATCAACAAAAAAAAGTGACGAATCCCTTACGGGATAGTGGTTAAATGTGTTGGTTTTATGTTGTATTTTGGACTTATATTTGGGGGTATTAATGACCCATATATTAATAGGGTTAGTTCCACTTTATAATATATATAAATAAATTAGGTCTTGACAGGTGGGTTATCCCTTGGGGGTATGACTAGCCTTTACGACCAGTGTGAGTTAGGTGTGTGTGGGTGTTTGAATGTAATTATACCCATTAACACCTATTATATATAATTATATAATTATATATTTATAATAATATACAAATACTTATAAATATATTTATTTATAATTATAATTCTAAATATATTTCTATAATTGTGTTTATTAATAAATATTTATAATTCATTTAATACATTTCTAGTTAAATAATTAATTATTTTTTTATAATTATATACATATAATTATATTTATAAGTACATATTTAGAATATTTAAATATATTTACAATTACATAAATATTTATTTATAATTATATACATTTATATTTATTTGTAATAATAAAAATTTAAATTTTTTAATGATATTAATTATATTTTCAAAATTAGGTCTTTACTAGTTCTTTGTTAGTGCTAACAATGAAGTAACTTTAATATTTCTAAAAATAACTGATAACACATATCATTATCATCTCTAGAAGTTTAGCACTAATAAAGATTAGTTTTTTCCACGCTTATTTTTTTACCCCATAAAACCACTCTTTATCAGTTATTTTAAAAAAAATATTATAAAACCATTTAAGATCTTTTAAATAGAACCCTGAAAAAGTTCTCTATCATCACACAACTCAAGCTCTCTTGGAATTGAAGATTTTATGTCACCCTCCTTCAAAAATCTTTGAAGAATCGATAAATTCAAAACCCATGGCATGTGACTTGTGATTGTTTTCTCCCCCTTAAACATCTTTGTGTGTTTTTTATTTTAATAAAGTGTTTGAATGGCATGTGCGAGCAATCTTATTTGTCCTCGATCTACCTCACTAATTCTCCACCCAATATCTTACACCTAGATCCATTGTTGGTTTAACATCTCCCCTATCTTTACATTCATTTCACTCAATCATCATAATTTCTTAATCTGATTTCTTAGAGATTCTAGTTGTGCACCATGAAAACCCCACTCACATATCATGTAAGGCGGTGATTGAAAATGATATGTAGGTAGAGTTTTTAAGGTGAATGAATGGTAATTGGTTCATTGTTCCAAGTATCCCTCCTACCTCCAAGGATTAATATCAAAAAATTATACCCATTTTCTTCCATTACCATGCAGAAGGACCCCAATAATTTTAATATCTCTTTATTTGTTTATAATATTAATTAGAATTATGAACTAGGTTTAACATAGTTTGTATTATTTTATCCAATTTTTTATATTTATAGGTCTTGATAAATATTATTTCATGATACTTTTTATAATTATACACACACTATTTACTTATATGATTTATTTATTATTTTAACTTTTTTCTTAATAATTTTATATTGTTATATAATTAAAATGTTTTTATATTTTTTTAATATTATTGAAATTTTTTTAACTTTATTATTATATGTAATTTTTTATGGATACTAATTTTTTATATATTTTACACATGTGATATGGAATGAACACATGGGTCATGGAAATGGATTATGGATGCACATCAATACATGAGATATTGATGGTGCATAAGGGGCATTCATGAGAAATGAGTGGTGTGTAAGTAATGATCAAGTGATATTGTTGAAGAAAAATTTAATAATATAGTATTCCACCATCCATGATAATTGGAGAATGAGTATTATGATATCAACATATCCAAGGTCATGTTAATAGGTTATACTAGATTATTTGTAGAATTAACTATCATGTATGAAAGATCATAATGTTACAATATAACCAGAACAAGTATGGAATCAATTGTTTATATACTGTTAGAAGTTTATATTACATCACAACCCAAATCATATTATATTACCACAAACAGAGTACAAATATGTCAACATAAGATATGTAATTCTCCAATGACAAAGTAGCGAATAAAATCATTGCAACACAATGATAATTTTGATGGTCGAATCCTCCACTATTTTTAAACTCCAACTTGATATCTACATGCTGAGTATTTAACATTGGTTAATCTTATTGATATTGTTCTTAATTTTTTAAACATTAATGGTAATTTATTTTATTTAAAGGATCTTCATATAGGCTCAAATTATTTTTTAGTTCATCAAAATGATAGTTGATTAATACTGCGATTTACCAAGCTGAAGTAGAATTTTTTTTTAGTATTTATTGTTAATAAATTAATTAAATGATTAATTAAAATATATAAATAGAGACAAATTATTACAAATATTTACACAATTATGTGTGAATATGTTTAACAATATTAGTGGTATCTGTATTTATGAATTCATACATGAGTAAGGAAAAAGGGTGGTTCAATAACAAAAAATCTATATCTTGAACTTGTTTTTTAAATTTTCTTCTTAAAAATGGAAATCTCTAAATGGAAATTTAAAAATTTGGAAGACCATTAAAATTATAATTCCTCGGTTTTCTTATTTTAATTTCATACCATGTTTTATAAATGGTTATTTAATTGTTTAAGTCTTTGTTATGGTGATAGTGATGGTTTTTATGCCTCTTGGGTTGTTTAATTTTTTTACCTTGATTTATGAAATGTAATGTTTTAAATTGGAATTTAGTGTTTAATGGATTTACTTTCATGGAATGGGTTGTTGAAAGGCCTCTTTGATAAAATTTGAACCTTTTGAAATGGGAAAGGAACATGAAAACCCCATCTCAATACTTCTATTTCACTTTATTTAAATTCAAGTGTTTCTTCAAAAATTTGGTTCTCAAGACCCTGTTATTGGGACCTATAAACATTTTCATCATCTAAAAAAATATCAATTTTGGATACTAAGAATATTTTCACTGAAACACCACCAGGACCTCCATATACCAAGTGAAGAAATGAGTAAACACTAACTCCACCCTCTTGTGGATTTCAATTGCTCACTTCTTTCTTTGAATCTTGTCTGTCTATTTAACCATAAGAGATATTGTCGAATTAATCCTATGTGAGGTATTTGCCTTATGAAATAGATGAAATTTTAATTAGATTATTTTTAAGTTTATATATATCACACCTTTATTTCTTTCAATGATTTCCATAACTAAAAAAAAATCTCAATATGGATCATTCAACTCTTATTATTTTAGACCAATGGCTTTATGTAGCTTAAATGATTATCTATGAATGACATTTTAAGAGTTTTAAGCTCATACATTTTTTTATTTATTTATTTTACAAAATATTAATATTACTAAATCAAATAGGATGAATATGAATAATAAATATTTGGATTCCAATCATATAAAAAAATAATATGATTATGGAGTGAAATAATTCATCAAGTTTACAAAATATAATACATATGACCCTTATCAAGTCCTTTGTCTGTGTTTATACTATCATTATTCAAGACTAGTTTGTCCATGGGAGTTGGAAGAACACTTGATCTATCATGGAATATATCTAAATTAGAAATTTTTCACAAAACATGATGGAAAAATTCAATGTAGCTAGTGACTGGGATAACAATTCATTTTATGGATCATCTGATATGATTATAAGTGTGAACAATGAAAAATATTGTATTGAGGATGTGATTATAGGTGTAAATGATGATGAAGATTATATTGATGAAATGAAAATAATAGTTGAAGATAAACTTTATGATTGTCTTTTTTTTTTATAATTTAAAGAGTTGTGAAAATATTCCATTGTATGTTGGTTGTAATAAATATAAAAAATTTCCATCCATACTAAGACATATAATTTAAAAGCTAGAAACAAATGGAGTGACACTCATTTTACTGAAATACTTTATATTTTGACTGATATTATCCCAAAAGACAATGATCCTCATTTCTGAACATATGAAGCTAAAAAAGTTCTATGTTCAATGGGTATGATCTTTGAATTAATACATTCATATCCAAATGACTATATACTATTTATAAAGGACCAAAAATCTCTTAAAAATGCCCAAAGTTTGGTGCTTCTCAATACAAGAAGTATGAATCTAGTCCTAAAAAAAGTTTATATTACATTCAAATCATTCCAATGTTTAGGATTATATTTATAAGTATTCAGAGTAGAAGGAAATTAACATGACACATAGATACAAGAAAAAATATGAGAAACTTCATCACTCAGTGGACTCTCCTCAGTGGAAGAGAATTGATCACAAGTAACTTGAATTTAGAAATGATCCAAGAAACCTTCATCTTGTTTCTATATACAGATGGAGTGAATCCATCTTGTTTTCAAAGAAGTACTAACAATACATGGTCAGTATTGTTTATACATGTTAAATTTCCATCATGGTTATACATGAAACAAAAATACATTATGTTATATCTTATTATATCAGGACCAAAACAACTAGGTAATAATATTGATTTATATTTTGATCCACTGATCTATGATTTAAAATTATTGTGGTATTTATGTGTTATGTAGTATGATGAATATAGAAATGAATATTTCAAATTGAGATCCATGTTGTATGGGATAATAAATGACTTTCATACTTATGGATATTTTATAGAATATAATAGTAAAATAACTAAAGGGTATCCCATTTGTGAATAATTTATATAGTTAATTTGGTTGAAACATTCATCAAAGACTATGCTTCTTTGACATTGCATATTTCTACCCTGAAGACATAAGCACTAGTCTTGGATGACATCATTCGATCAGAGTTCAGAAGAATTCTCAACACCAACTCCACTAAATAGTGATCAATAGTTTTAGAATGTAAAAATATGGACACTACTATTGGTAAACCTTTTTTTTGAAAAACCCTATAAAAACCTATTTTAAAAAGAGATCAATTTTTTTCAAGTTACCATAATTAAATTATTTATACGTTATAAATTTTATTGATGTTAGGCATATGGGAGAAAATGTATGTGATAGTGTCATTATCATGTTACTAAATGCGCCTGATAAAACAATGGAGGGAATTAAGGCAAAGTTGGACATGATTAACATGGGGATACAAGAAGAGTTTGTGTCAGTAAATATTGAAAAAAAATTTATTCTTCCAACTGCTTATATTCTTTCTAGGGAAGATTGATATCAATTTTTCAACTTCTTGAATGATGTAAAAGTTTCATAGGGGTATTCATCAAATATAGAGAATATAGTGTCAATGACTAATTTAATGTTAATGGGTCTAAAATCACATGTCCATTATGTATTGATGAAATATATAATTTCTATAGATTTTCATTGAATGTTTCCCATGAATGTCGATCATAAAGTTACCAAGCTCTGCTTTTTTTCAATGATATATATAGAAAAGTTATAGACCCGATGAAATTTACAACTATGGAAAAGGAAATTGGTGTCATATTATATGAATTTGAGATGTTTTTTCCACTTAAATTCTTTAATATGATGGTTCACTTGGTAAGATAGATTTAACTATGTGGTCCTATATATTATTGATGGATGTACACCATTGAATTGTATATTAATATTTTGAAAGGGTGTGTTAAAAATAAATGTTTTCTAGAATGTTTTATTATAGAGTGACATTATTTTAATGAATTTATTTATTTTTTTATCTATTACCAATCTGATATGAAAAGAATTGGTCTATGAAAATATCATTAAACCAAGAAGCTAATGGGTAAATGAATTTTTGTAACAGAATTTGTCACAATGACTATTATAAATTTGGAGAAGTCTCACCTTGTCTTTTTTCATAACATTTTAGAGGTTGAACCATATGTTGAAACCAAAAAAGTAATTACTAGGTATTTGATTATATCAAGGTCTGAAGGCTAGATATTAAATACACAAAATCAATAATTTATAAGACGGTTTTGAGACTATAATTTTAAGGATTCAACTGAAAATAAAGATTCAATTTTAGAATGACTTTGATGTATATCCAAAAGAATATTTTTTCTTGTATTTTCTTATAATGGTTATGTAATTATTGGTTATACATTCTATACAAGTGAAAATTATGAATGCAGTACCATGGAAAATAATGGAGATACACTTTTGGCTGAAACAATGTGTGTGTCTGGTACGAAGGACATAAATCCAATTTATGAAAATATACCATACTTTGGCATCATCAAAAAAATAAGAGATTTGTATTATAAAAAATTACAAGCACTGATATTTCAATTCAAGTGGGTTGGTAATAGAAGGATAATTAAAATAAATTAATTGGGATTCATGAAAGTGGATTTCAATAAATAAGGGTACAAATAAGAAATATTTTTAATGGAATAACATGAAATAAAATTATTTTATGTTTAATATCTTGATAACCAAAAGTGGTTAATTGTTATTATATCGACCAAAACCAATGAAGGGTCAAATGTATATTCAACTAAGAATGAACCTCTCATTTGGAAACCACAATCACTTCTCAATATTGCCAATATATATGAAGTCTTGTATGCCATATGAAACTACAATGATTGGATTTGTATACTTGGTAGAGAAGTTAAATATATCTAACCATTAAAAAATAGTTCAATAATCAGGTTATATATATATTTTTACTATACATTATGTTAACTTATATTATTATATATTCACTGTTTCATTTATGTAATCTAAATTAAATGTTCAACCACTTCTATAGATAATTACTTCTTCACATGCCAATGCTCCCAATCCCAATGAACAACAAGTTTCTAAACATGATTATGCTTCTAATACAAAGGAAAAAAATTCTTCTACACATGTTGATGATACCAATCAAGAGGAACTACATATTGATGATTTTGAAGCTGAGAAAACAGTATATGGTGAAAATATTGTGTCCCAGAACAAATAGGAGCACCGTAGCCTAACTGTTTTAGCAATAATTATTAAGGAGATAAACAAAGAAATAAAATTCAAGTATGGATGGAATGCATGTGTATAGATTATTAACCTCAATAAGGTTGTGTTTAGTAGTTACATTTGTCTCACCACTCGAATTCATGTGTTGGTCGATTAGATTTGTGGCACAATGTTGTGCTCTTGGTTAAGGCACTAATTTGGGAAGATATTAGGGTAACATTATGATATAATATCTTTATTTTACTAAGAAAAAATATAATTAAACATTTATTTACTATTTATTAGCCCTTCCAGAGTTCATTTATCATAGATGACACCATAATGTAATTTGTTTACCTGAATTAAATCTTTTAATTTTTTATGTTTTAATCATTAGTGAGGTTTGTTAGTGGGTGGTGTTATTACTCTGAATGTATGACCAAAAGTGGTCTGAAACATGTTAAATATTATTGTTCCTTCACTAATTTCAAATTTTTTTATTCTATGTTTACTTTCATTGTTTTTGGTTTCATCTCTTATTGAATTTCATCATTTTAAATTTTTTGTTATGACTGTTATCATCATCATATCTCTTCCCTTTTCTATTTTGAGTAATGACTAAACATAAATTGTATATTAGATAGTACATTGATTTCTTGGAGACTTACCATTATACATATCTCCCAATAAATTAGTAACAAATCCTACTGAATAAATAATGGAATATTCTATGTATAAAATAGATAAATTCGATGGTGATAAGGATTTTAAACTGTAGAAAATTAAGATGAGAGCCTGTGTTGTTCAATAGAGGCTAATCAATGAATTACATATCCCTAGGAAACCTATAATAACTCATTCTGATGGTTTTTTAACCAATAATAACTATGAATATATCTTTGTTGATATATTAGTTAAGGCCCATAATCGAACATTGTTATCTCTAGGTTATAAAGTCCTTAGGATGGTAGCTTATGAGTCTTTAACTACTAAAATTTGGTTAAAACTTGAGAAATTTTATATGAACACCTCACAAGTTTGTTATATTAATAAAAAGTATTGAACTTTTACCTTTAAGATTAATTCGGGTACTTCAATCCAAGATTATAACGATGTATTTAACAAAAGTATTCTTAATTTATACAATATAAATGTCTATATTGATGATGAATACAATGATATAATCCTTCTAAATTATCTTGATAATTCCTGTAACACACTATTTGAAACCATGATTTATGGTCAATAATTTTTAACCTTATATGAAGTTATCTTAGTATTATTTTTTAAAGAATTCCACATTAATCCCATTACTAAGAATGAGGTAGAGAGTTTATTTAGTAGGTGTAGATATGAAATTTGAAATAAAAATAAAGAGAAATGGAATTGAAATTCCAAGAAAAATAAGAAACCTAGGTATGATAGATCTATGTATTAGTATAATAATGTTATTGTCCACTATTACTAGGTTTTCTCTAGGATCAATAAAAATTAATTATTTATAAACCCTAATTAAGACTAGTGTAATTGTGAATGGGGTTAGATCCATAAGGAATGACTTCTATATAAGGTGTGTTGAGCGAGACCATGTAAAAGAGAAAAAAATGAAACAAAAAATAAAGGGTGTAATGATGTCCGGAATGGTGGTGATGAATTTGATGTAATATAGGTTGAAGAAAACACAATAGCGAGTGCAGAGGGTATAGATCACATGTAGGTAAGGATAAGTATAGGAAAAGAGTGAGGGAATTTTATTGGATGGTCTGTTTATTTTATTTTTCTGTATTTTTTTATTTTTCTTTTTTTATTCATGGAAAAGTATGATTGGATGTGGAGAAAATTGGTTGGCTAGTCCTTTCAAGTATAAAACCTGCAAATAAATGGATCCTTCAGTTTCTCAACTGTAGAGTCCACTAATCCACTAAGTGAAGAAACCATAAAACCTAATATTATCAAGAATTTAATCTTTTAAGATAGAACTTTATATGGAAAGTAAATACAGAACAATAGAGATACAAAAGTCCTCAATGAGCTTTGTAAATTTAAGGGTATAAAATACCTGATCAGTGGAAAATGATAGGTTCCAGCCACACCTAACACTTAAATTTAGTTAAAATACTAACAACTCAATCTCATTCCCCATATTGAATTTATCCAACAATTATATCCAAAATATTCAATAAATAAAATAGTGATTAAAAAATAGAGGAATGTAATAAAGAAAAAAATAAGAAATCCACCAATAAGGGCTTCAAAAACATCTTTCGAATATGTAGGACCAAGTGGACCTATGTGCATCCTCCTAGATCTTTCCTTCAACAAGTCACTCTCCACCTCATCATATAGAAGTTTCATATCCTCCTTATCTCACTAACTATCCCAATATATATGAACTACAAAACATCCCTACTTTCTCCTTGACAAAACCTGCTTCCCAATAGTAATGGACCTACTCTGTACCCCAACTTTAGTTGTAGAATTTTGAGCTTGTAGAACCTTTTAAATGGACTCAATGTGTAAATTAATTAATTAGTATTTACCTCCATACAATGTACTAAACATCCTCATAATCAATGATGTAACCAATTTTCTTCACATATTCAATTAGTTGAAGAAGTTGTTTGGTCAACATATTCATTGGTCATTGTAGCCAAATGGTACCATGTATGTGATTAACTATGATGTTTATTCCCTCGAAAAAACAATTTCTCATGCATCCAAATGGAACTGTATATCCATTTGGTTGACATAGGTGATTGGACTATGTAAGTGTTTTGATTATGTAAGAAATTGGCTATCACATAGCTATTTTTCCCATGTAGCCAACTAGACGATGTATCTGATTAGCCGATGTAGACAATTTGGCCCTTCTATGTGGTTCCCAATAAAACCTACCATTTAATTCAAACTATTGAGTGCCTGAATCATTGAAACACTAAGAATGGTGTCTTTTATAAAGAATTTTATTAGCACATTCCTAGAAAACATTCCCTCCTAATTTATTTGTATAAATAAAATACAACAACTTTAAAAAATGGTTCTTGTAAAACATGGTAGGATAGAAATAAAATTTTAGTAGGATATGTGGATGTATATTCTTTAGTAGTGTCTCATCTCATCTTTCAGTATGTCTGAGTGTAAACTTTAGCCCCTCTCAGTTCATGAGCCTCTTTAAATGGGGACTCTCACTTCAAGAAAGGTAGAAATGGATTCCCTCTCTTCAAAATCAGTGGGTCCTTCATGATTGGCTATGTAAAAAAGAATCTTCAAATCCAAATAGGTAGATATTGGTAGTGTTAACAACCTTCAGCTACAAAATCATATATTGGGAACATAGCTTTCAGATATTCCTAGGCCAGTGTCGACATGCGGTCTATCCAGATGATCATATTTAAACAAGGAATGTAGATTTTATTCAATTTTTTGTATCTTATGTATATAAATTTCTATCTTTAAAATTGATTTCACAAATATTAATTAGTTTGTACAAATATTTCCATATACATTTTCACTACTTCAGTTACAATTTTTGATCAATTAAGCACATAAAAATAGAAATTTTCAATATAATATTAAATAAATAAATATTACACTAGAATTCTTTCATAAACACAGATAATCTATTATAATCTCAAATTAACACAAGATAAACATTTCATTCATCAAAACTGATGGTCTAAATTATGATAAAATAGCACCACATAAAACTCCCCCACACTTAATCCTTTGAAATCATTCGATACAAATTCAATTAAGTTAATTTATTTTCAAGATGAAAAAATTAATGATGATCATCCTACCTAGGGTGTAATACATATTCCAAAATTAAATAAAATCATCAAATCATCCATCATTAAGAAATTCATGCCCCCTATGTGAGCTTTCCACACTATCCTATTGCAACACAAGCTCAACCCCCAATTCATGGAATACTAACTAAAGAGACCATGGTGGAACTAAATCTATAAAAGGAGGAATAAAAGTTTCACTATCCCTTAAGTTCCTCAAAATAAAGTTTCTATCACCACTTCATTGATACAACAGAAATTATTTTCTCATAAATTAACTATCTCATGGTTCATTTGGCTTCAATATTACCCTTACTATCTTGAGACCATTTTTGAGAATGTCACTTTATTTTAATTTCTTCCTACCATAAATTTTTGAACAGAACTGTTCTTAGAAATTATTGATTCAAGGTTTATTTACAACAACACAAAGAGTACTCTATTCTTAGATACCCACCACAGGATCCCAATTGCCCATTTTACTCGATATTCAATGTATTTATAGTACTCTCAGTTGGATTGGATTCCTATGGTGTTCAATGTTACCCAGGATAATTAGCTAAGTTCAAGGTCAAGATCTATCTTCCTCAAGTTATATTTCTAATTCCACAAGAATATAACCTATAAAATATAATTTTATCTATTTCCAAACATGACATCCATAAAAATATTGGGAGAAAATCACTTAGAAATCACCCGATCCTCACAATATTAGATAGAGTGATGTCTCTCAAACAAGATATAAAATTTTCCCCTATACATAACTCATTAAGTTATTATTTTCAAAACCTATAGACGAAAAAAAATATTTATAGACTAAAAAATGGTTCAATGTCTCAAAAGAGGTGGAATTTTGGAATAAAATATGGAGGTGTTTTGATGTGGTCGAATTGAAACACAACTAAGTAATAGAAAGTTCCCTCCCACTATAATTAAGACCCAACATTATATCCAATATTAAACCCATGTGTCAGAACAATGAAATTTATAAGAGACATTCAATTAAACAATTCATAGATTTTTGTAAGGTTTGTATGAAATTTTAAAACAACACAATTACCAAAAAAATATATGGTTGAAAGTAGGTTTTATAATATTAACTGAAGAATATTTTCAACTCACTAGAAATTAAAAATAAAACCACCCTAGAAAGAAAAATTTCATAAAAATTGAAAATTAAAAATAAGGTATATTCCCACACACTACTACTAATTTATATTTTTTTATTCCTAAAACAATTTTGTGGAAAAATTAAGTAACCATGATAGTCAAAACAAAGGTGAGTTACACACAGAAAGAGATCACAAACTTTTTAAATATGAGACTAATTTTATTGGTATGAGACACTTTATATAACTCCCATTGAATAGTATTTACCTGGATATATATATTATCATTGATAAGGTCTTTAAAGTGACAAGCAAGTTTGTATTATTTCTGTATATATTCCCCCGAACCGATCTTCCATTCGTTAAAGCCTTGAGCCAAAATGTGGTCTTTGTTATTAATCCACAACTTTTTCCCTAATTGGTAACAACTCAAAGACTTATATCATAAATTATATTGAACTCCACCTTTATCTCATTGATCCTTAAGACTATTTCATGAATTTATTCCTTAGAGTGTAGAATAATATCCAAACACTTTCTTTTTTTCATATATTTTACCTATTATTCAATTCTGATCTCTAGTGGGAACCGATTTCTTGACCAATCCTGTAAATTCAAATTCATGCACCTTATTAACCTCACTTGAGCCTTGCTCCCTTGCCTCACCATGCTCTTGATTAACCACTTCGACACTTGTTATTTCAGCCATATTTATTCCTACCCCTCATTTATTTATTTTACCTGATGATATAGTTATAGTTTTCCTTGGTCAATTCAAATAGTCGTTACAGGTTTATGATTCCCCCCTTTTGAATTAGAAAGTTTTTGGATAATAGATTTTATTTATTCTATTTTATTGATCCATTTCTAACTTTTTTGTGCTCATGGGGGTTATTCTTATAATTCTTCATTTTTTATGATTTAGTATATTTATCACTCAGATCAGTGTCTTTATTAGACCATGAACCACCATGTTTCTTTTTACATATTGGTATAACTATCTTCCACCCTATAGATTCCATATCTCCTTACTCATTTCTAATCAAGGATGAAAAATAGTTTTGTGTCTGGATCAAACATGGTATATCATTCTTGGAATATGATCCTCGTTCCTAGACAACTATTAATTCTGGAATGGAGACACCCAAAGTGAATCATGTCCATTATGAAAACCTAAAAGCCTTATAGTATTTTCCATGAAAGGATAATCCATTGATTGGGTCAAATGGCCCCCTTCAAGAACCTGCACTAATGGCTTGTTAGAACCCACATGATGCTTCAAATTCACAAAAAAACTAGTAACCCTTGGTTCAAAATTCCCTAGTCTTTTATTATTATGTATAGGATGATCGATATAAAATTCATACACACCTAAATTACCAATAAAGTTATCTACTGGTGATATAGTTTCACTCTATGTAATAGGAATGAACTCCCTAAGATGGGATGAGTTTCTACAATGACACACACCTGATAAATTTCCCAAATTGTGGTAGGAAGTTCAGTAGTCTATCCATGATTCAAAGGTCATTGATTACTTACACCAAAATTCCTCCCCCACTATGATCCAAATCAAATAAATCACTGGATTAGAAATGTTTAATTCCATGCATTTATGTGGGGAGATGGGATGACACACTGATTTGGTTTGGCTATTCGAGCATAAGAAATTCTTGACTAAATTTCCCAAGTATTCATATAATTGAGGGATTTTGAAAAGGAAGATAGGGAAAACTTACCCAAAGAGATGTAGTTAGAGTATCTCATTTAATATGGAAGTTGTAGGACCATTAAAATAGGTAGAGTCGAGAACCATTTCATGTGTGAGGATCTCTAGTCCAAGTAAAGATCAGATCATCCTACAATGAAAAGTGTACCATAATATGTCAATTATAAATAAGTTTGATGGTTTCTAAACCCTATAATCCCTTGAAACCAAACATGAACCTATAAAATGTATTGACCAATGGGGGATATTTCTAGAAGTGATCCACCGAGGATCAGTTTAGGATATCAAAATCTTCAAAGAACTTTTAGATAAAGAGAGAGAGAGAGATAGAGAGAGAGAAATTGGGGCAACTAGCATACAGATCTGGAACTTTATGGACAATATTTATTATAGGGAAAGGGGGAAGGAAGTATAGATTTGAGAATGGAGAGAAGAATGGTCGAGCTCCAAAGGAAATTAAGGGGGTCCCTCCTACTCTATAGGGAGTAGGGAAATGATCTGCAACCATCACCTCCTAGTTCATCATGAGTACCTAGCGTTGAGAAGATGGGCCTCTTCCCCCACACATAAAATCGAGAGGCCAAAAAAATGATGGATAGGATAAGAACTAACAATCCAATGATGTAGAAGTGTGGTATAAATTATTAAGGAAGTTAATTTACCCCATTTTCCTTGAAAAATAATTCCCCTAGTAATATGTTCATCTCCCACAAAAATTAAATAGAAAATAATTGATAATCATAGAGGTGTGAAAATAGGGAAAAATAAACACATGTAAACTAAAAAATGAAAATAAATAAAAAGGAAAGAGCATGAGTTTTCTCCCATGATGAAACGAGTTTCGAGGCTTTCATCATACTATAAAAAATGGTTAAATCCTGAAGGAGAAATATGGTATCCAAACATAGTAATGTGAAAGGGGTGGGTTGGGCTGAGGCATCCCAAGACCATGTAGGGTTTTTCATAAAATCCCTCATATAATGAGAGAAAAAAAATTCAAACTCACCCCTCCCTGCATAATCCCACAGGTCGCCCGTGGGCTTGTCCAAATTTAAAAAATATACTATTTATAATCATTTAAATATATTTTTTCTCATTATTAGTGGTATTTGTGGATATAAGTATGGATCAACAGTAGCTAGAGTTTTAGGGATGCGATAAAACATTTTTCGATGCATTAATGGTGGTATGATATGACATTGATGTGGTGGTGAACTATTGTGATGAAATGTAGGTGAGTGATCGATAAGGGGTGATGAATGATGATACTATTTGTGTGGTGATGTTAATAGATGGACCTATGAATGTATGAAAACTCACCAAGTAATCACTAGTTTCAGAGGAGTCTATTAGGGTTCTTGTAACGACCCAAACTATTACAAATAAAATTATCCTTGTATTTTTATTAAATATTTTATTAAGCAATATGTTTACAGAAAACACACACATTAGTTTTATTTTATTACATCCAATTGTATTTAAATGACTGTTAAGTATCTTTAGCATTGATAATATAGACGATGGACAATGGCCGCATGATTTTTATAAATATAAGGTTTAAACAAATCCAATTGTCACATACTAAGGAAGTGTTGTCCTCAAACATTAGGATCATACCCTATGAATCCCAATTATAATATATTATAAAGGAGATAGAATTTATATTCTTTTCCCTTGACCAAGCCCACGATTAGATCCAACAACTTAAGCATGAGTGAAATGTTTATGGGAGAAGTTCAAACTCATCCAGATCACAACCCAAACTATTTTCACCGAACTGCCCCATAAAAGTCCCACAATAGTACACCTTACTCTTAGGGCATATTCTGGTGTATTAAAGGGATATGCATCAATACCCTAGAAATAGGAATATGTATATTATTTTTTATAGAATGATGAATATATTTTCATCCTATTATTGTTACTTTGTAAATGATTTTTATTTTGATACAATAAAGAACAAATTGTATTTTTGGTTAATATTCAAATTCAATTAATGAATTTATGAATTAATTTATTTTTTAAATAAATATTAAATAATTATATATTATTACATAATTATTATCAAATATAATTTATCATGAAGTCAAAAGTAATTTTTATAAGGGTTTAAAAAATGGTTTTTTCAAAAAATCCATCATTTTCAATAAATGAAGGTTTTTTTTATAAAAGATAAAATTCACATATTTATAAAATTAAATATATAAAATTAATATTATTTTTGGAATAAAGACATCAAAATTATCCAACAGTTAATTTTTTATAATTTTTTAAGACAGCTAAATTTTTTGGGTAAAAATTAAATATCGTATAAATATACTTTGTGTTTTATAACATTAAAATGACCCAAAAGTGATGTAATAAGTAATATAAATAGGATACATGACCAAATATTTGTTTTCAATTTAAAATAATGTGAATTTAAGTTTATTTTGTTTATTTTTTAAAGTAATTAATAATCCTCCAAGACTTATAATATATTTTAAGATTTTAAAATAATTTCTTTAAGAGTGTGACACACCTCCTAATTACCAAGGGTAATATTTTATTAATTTCCTCCCTTTTCCTTATAAAATAATAAAAACAACTCTCCTTTGGAAGAAACCATGGGATGGTTTGTGGTTTTGTAGCTTCTATTATGTAGAATCTAAAACCAAAATAACAAAGAAATATCCCTCTTTTCCTATATAAATGCACCCAAGATCACATTTTTCTTCATTAAAAATCCTTATATAACATATTTACTCTTCCCTAAAATTTCTAGAGTCCTTAAAAGGCTCCCAAAAGCTTTCAAGAATCCCTCCCGATCCTTTTGAGTCACACACTCAAGTAAGGGATCCTCATTTTTCTCTCATTCTTTCAATTCAAGCACCTTCTCTAGAATTTTTATTTTTAATTTCCAATTTTTATGATGTAACTTATTTAAAAACATATGATAATATCAAATTTATGTTATTTTAATGAGGGATAATTTATTATATGTTATTTTTAGCTTCACCTAATATGTTACTATACCGAAATTCTGCAAGGGATTTCTCTCTTATCATTTCCATTCAAGAACTATTTTTATGTTATGCCTATTAAATTCCATTTTATTTTTCTTGGATATATTCTTACAAAACCCATTAGTGTAAATTTATAAATTATCACTCTCATTAATCCTCCCATGATCCTTTTTGTACATAGGTTACCATGCCGAAATTTCTTAAGGGACCTTCCTCTCCTTTCGAATTCAAGAACCTTATTTGAAATAAGATATTTTAATTTCAATTGTTTATATTTTAATTCATTTATAATAATTAAATTAATGTAAAATTGATTTCATTTTAATGATTTATCATTTATTCTCCCTCATTTAGACCCTTTCCTAAGCTTTTACCATGCAGAAATTTCATAATGGATCTTCCACTCTTCTCTTTTATCAAACAATCCATTTATGTTATGTCTTATAATTTTCAATTTATTATTATGTAATATGATATTAAATATTCTCCTTAATTTAAATTTGATTTATAAATTATGATATCTTCCTTTCACTATCATTTAGCCTCGCATGATCCTTTATGTACACCTATTACTGGGCTAAAACTTCACAGGGATTCTTTTCTATATTCATGTTTCTTCATTACCTTATGCCCTATATTTCCAAATTTATAATGTTGGGATATTATTTTATATGTCACTATTACTACCCATTTTATTTAAAAATAATTTGAGACCCCTTTTTATCTCATCAACTATTTTTATGAATTTTTACGTAACGTCATTATGCTTCCAAATTTCACCACATTTTTTCATGCCAAAACAATTGTGTAGTGAATACCATTCCCATTATTCTATTAATGGTATTAAAATTTATGAACAAATAATTATTGTTTTGTGAATTAAATTTATGTATTTAACATTATTTAATCATGGAATAAATTATAATGATGAATAAATCCATGTCTTATGATATATGTGGAACACTTAAGCATGAGAATGAAATGATTATGATGGGTGCGCCTAGATTATGCTCCAATACATTGGGTAATGTTTATTATCATGATAGGCCAGGTTGGGATAGGGGTGAACCTGATTCCTTTATAGGAATTTTTCAACGATGAAGTCTTGTCTGTTTATACTTGACCTATGTTTATGATTCAGTGTTTTATGTTATTTCCAAATTTCCCCATGTTATGATTATCATGCTATATAATGCCTTATTATTCACTCTCATTTTATTCCTCATTGATATTCCAATTTTTCAACATGTATCACTTGTTACATGTTTATTCCCTTACTGGGATTTATAGCTCACCCCTCTCTTATGTATGTCCCCAGGTTATCCCATGCAATTTTAAGTTCGTGGGAATATTATGATCTTGTCAAGAAAGTGTTCAATAATGTTTTATATCCCATGTTATATGTTCTTTATTAATGTACATAATTCCCAAAGAAACTATATTTCTTAATCTTTTGGGATGTATTACATATAATTTTATTTATTAAATAAAGTATTAATGTGTAATAAAGAGTTGAGTTGTTATAGTTGGCATTAAGTGAAAAGTTTTGTTATTTTTGGGATTAGGATTTGAGAACTCAATAGAAAGCCTTATGGATAATACTAAGTATAAGAAATAATCCCTAATTTTTTCTAAGTATTGAGTAATTGGTTTATCAAGAAAATAAATACCTCTCTGGATACTACAAGTGGATGTGGTTCAAGAATAGATGTACATAATAGTAACAACTCTGACAAGGTGTTTGGGGCCTAACTTATGATAAACTAGTAAACAACAACGAGCCTTACCGCACACCTAGTTTGTCAATCATGGTGGATATGATTTAGTAAATTCATAAGCTCATTACAAACAATTATTAAGGAAAAACTTCCCATAAGAATACATGTTAGGAAATAGATCATGGATAGCATAAATTGAAGTCTATAAATTCATAAGTTAGGGAATTAAATGTAATTTATAAGTTATCCCTTTAATGTCATTGGATTCCCCTTTATGTGTTTAATAGTTTAAGATATTCATCCATAATTTTTATTTTATTCTAACCAATGTCCAGAAATAATAGGAATCGCGTTGACAATCGATGAGAAGGGAAATGTTATGACCACCCCAATGAGATTCCCAACCCGATGGGAGAAGGAATCAAAAACATTGACATAATACTATCTTATATAACTCATGTTTTGAACAGAAACCTAGATCAATAGGAGCACCCAAACCTGCCTAAGAAAGAAAAATAAGCAATCAAGATATTCATGTGACAAAGGCCTCCAAATTTTAATGGATCATCCAATCCCTTAATCATAGAATAATGGATCAACTCCATTGAGAAGATATTCTCCATCCTTAAATGTTCCGAACAAGAGAAGGTTCTTCTAGCTATTTATCACATGGAGGGTGAAGCTGATCAATTGTGGACATTGATCAAGAATACTAAGTCTGAGGAAGAGATCGAATAAATGGAGTGGAAATAATTTTGGAAAATATTTTTTAATAAATATTTTCCTCACACTATTCTTATTAAAATGGAAAGGGATTTCCTTACACTCAAGAAAAATGATGATGAATCAATTGGGGAATATGAGGAAAACTTCAAAATACTTGTATGAAATAACTCTGGTTTTTTGTTACCCTTGAATGCAAGGTTGACCACTTCTTTGGTGGGCTAAAATCTAGTATATGAAAATCCCTAGAAATCTACAACAAAGATTGATATGAGGAAATTATATGATGTGGATTGAAAGTTGAAATGGAGATTAGTGAATCCCTAGGATATTATAGGGATAAGAAGAAAAAAGTGGAGTTTATTTCTGGTGGGCCAATGAAGAAATCTAATGGTGCTATGAAATTTCAATATCTCTCTTGTAAAATTTGTAGAAATAATTACCCTAAAAATTACCTAAGTGGGACAAAGAAATGATTAAGGTGTGGGAAGGAAGGACACCTAGCTAATAATTTCTGATAGGAGAATCCCACTAATTTGGAGGAGGAAAGGAATACTCCAATCAACCCCCAATACAATTTTCATTGCTACAACTATAAAGAAACATGTCACTTTGAAAACCAATGCCCAATGACAATGGTTTTCAGAGGCAACCAACAACCTTGAAGAAATAAATGGAGATATTTTTCCATCACTACCACATAATTGAATACCAACAATGAAGTAGTGATAGGTATGCTAGTTATTAATTTAATGATAGAGAACACACTTTTTTTATTTTGGTTTTATTCCATCCTAAATATCACTAAATTTTAGTACAACTATTCAAACACCACTACAAATCAAGGAAGTAGAGATGTTGGTGATAATAGAAAATAGAGAAATTATTAAATCCCATCTATATAACTCATCTTCTATTACAATTTGTGGGATTAAATTCCTAGTGAACCTTTTCATAATTTCTTTAGTGGAATTTGATGCAATCTTGGTCATGTATTTGCTTTCCCTATACAGAGAAAAAATAAATTACTGTGAGAAGGAAATCACTATCCATATGATGAATCAACCCCTGATTCCGTACAGGTTTATAGAGGAGGATGAATATTATTTAACACAATCATCTCAAGAATTTATATTATTTACCTATGAGAAAGAGTATCTATCTCAAATGATTGATTCTAAGGAATGGATCATCCATGAAGACATTTCTATTGTGGGGGAGTATACTAATGTGTTTCCTAAGAAATTTATTGGTCTTACTCCTAGTAGCGATGTTGAATTTTCAATTGATCTTAAAATATGGGTGTTTCCAATATCCAAGACCCTATATAGGATGGTTATTGTGGAACTTTTGGATCTAAAGAAACAAATAATGGAGAATCTAGATAAATGGTTTATACACTCAAGTGCTTCACTATGGGGTGCACTAGTCCTATTTGTTAAGATGAAGGATGGTTCAATGTGCCTTTACATTGATTATTGTGAGATCAATAGGATCATGATAAATAAAAAGTACCCACTACCATGGATTGATGATTTTTCCAATCAGATATGTGGATAATAATACTTCTCCAAGGTGGATCTTTGGTTGCGATATTATCACATAAGGGTGAAGAAGGAATATATTCCAAATAATACTTTTTCGTAGAAGGTACGAGCACTATGAGTTCATAGTGATGCCATTTGGACTCACTAATACTCCAAAAATCTTCATAGGATTGATGAATAGAGTCTTTAGAGATTACCTCAAAAAAAATTTGTTAGTATTTTGTCACAACCCGTACCCTAGGGCCCGTGCCGTGACTACCCCAAGCCCACCTTCCATAGGCTAGGGGTTGGCGACTAGCACCGAAGGCATATTACCTAAAACTGGGAAGACATTGCCTTTATAACCTATAAGCACATGCAACCAAGCACACAACAATATACGAACTCAAATAAACTGAATAGTAAATAGAGTGAGTACAATAAGTAAAAAGGGGCCAGAATACAAGCCCATCTAAAAAGTACAAGAAATTGAATGTACAAGATAGCTGATAGGTGAAAAGAAGCTTATGGACCATCCACCAAGAATCCTACCTGAAGGGTAGGTACAACTCACGAAGGGCCATCTCTGCGGTTCGCCTCGTCAAACCTCCACCTCTGAGCTACCTTCAGTCCTGGTACTCTTGTCCTTAGTCAGTGTTGTCTGTCGTCAGCACCAAACACAATAGGGTGTGGGTATAGCCTATGTAGGGGTGAGTATAACAATACTTAGTAGGGACCCTGAGACCCTCAAGGTCTCACAAAATCCACCAAGGATAAATCACACAACATGGAATTAACTGACAACCCTACTTAGGTATATGCCCATACATATTCCTAAGTTATCAAGTGTACCCTTCTCAATCATGAGGAAAACACAGAGTCCAACTCAAAGCCCAAAGCTCCACTGTTCCACAAAGGAAGGAAAACCATAAAGGCAAGTACCACACAGGTATGCCACAAAGATGAATACCACCAAGGTATTAACACAAAGGAAAGTACCACACAGGTATAGACTTAGCTCACACGAGGTATAACTTAAGTACAGTAGTAGAGTTGATTAGATATAACTATTGAATCATCTTACTCTGTTAAGAGGCAGACCCACACAGGACTGGTCAGTGCTAAACCACACAGGATCGCTCAGTACTAACCCATGCAGGACATCTCGGTGCTGACCCACACAGGATCGCTCGGTGCTGACCCACATGGGATTGCTAGGAGCTGCCCCACACAAGATCTCTTGGTGCTGACCCACATGGGATCACTAGGTTCTGACCCATACAAGATCGCTAGGTGTTGACCCAAATAAGATCTCTCTTCATCAAATGGCTTGAAGGCCTTTATTCTTTATTGATTTTGATAATCCACCTTTCAAGGGGTGAGGTGGAACCCTTACAAGGCCCGTAGGCGTAATTATTACATGTCCCATAGGGCTTAGAGGAATTAATTTGCCCGTATGCTTCAAAAATTACATACAACCCAGACTAACTACTTAGAACTACTCCTCCCCAGTATCTTCATTGTGAAATCAGCTCTCCTCCTTTGCATGGCTATTCGGAAAGGAATTCCCATGCATGCAAAAGCTTGTCCCAATGACAGGTGCCATACCCTCTCATTCTTGCAATCCATTTAGCTTCTGCTGTGGTGGAAGCTCCTTGATCATCCCCCTTGTAGAGCCTTTTCCTCGCAGGTCGTCTGGTTTTCATCTACAATTAAGGTGGCACAAAGGCCTTGAGATGGCCTGAAGGCCTTACTGACCCAAAGGCCTAGGTGGACCGAAGGCCTCAAATGACTTGGGGACCAAATCGGTGGCCCGAAGGCCCAAAAGGGGGCATATTCCAGACTGCTACAGTGCCAAATAGTACCTGCTACAATTCCCACTACAGTACCTGCTACAGTACTGCACAGTTCCCACTACAGTGCCAGCTACAGTACTGCATAGCACCTGCTACAGTACTGCTACAATACTGCTATAGTACCCAAAAATAATGTCTCCTCCTGGATTTGATCCCGGGTCACTCAGATGCACTTAGGAAGTCCTTACCAACCAGGCTAAGGCTCATGTGCCATAGGATCGCTCTTTATTCTTCATGTCAAAGACAATTACTGGGTTCCGAAACTAGGCTTGCTCGTCTCCGGGAGGATTCGCTCCCCAAGCCACTGGTCGATACTCCAACTACCACAAAGTCCCACAAAGAAGTATCTCCAAGAACCGCCACATCATAGGGGTCTCAACGCAATATACGACGCGTTAATCGGACGCCCGATCTATGAGTTATTAGCCTTTTTAGTACCGAGGGCCTGGTTGGATTCGTGCTCGATCTAACCCGACCATTGCCCAACATTATCAAAGCTCTAGTGGGGTATACTAAAGGGATCATCTCGCTCCATGGTTTCCAACTCCGTAGATGATTCATCAAACAGAAGTCCGGTGCCAAAGTTATGACTAAAAGAGCGTAAATGGGTCGAAGTTGGTCTAGGTCCGGTCCGGTCCGGACTGGGCAGACCCAGTTCGGGTCGACCCGGCCTGACCCGCTGTGTCCCGCGTAGCCCATGCTGGGTGGCCCGGCCCGCGCTGGGCGGCCCGACCCGCGCCGGGCGACCCGACCCGCGCCGAGCGGCCCGACCCGCGCCGGGCGGCCCGGCCCGCGCGGGGTCACCTGACTCGCGCTTGGTGGCCCAGCCCGTGCTGGGCGGCCTGACTTGTGCTGGGCGGCCCGTCCAGCGTGAGGCATCTTGGCTCGCGCTTGGCGGCCCGACCTGCGCTAGTTCCGGCCCAGCCCGCACTGGGCGGCCCGACCTTGAGGCCGGGTGTGGCTGGGGTGCAGCGCGGTGGCCGCGGGGCGGTGTAGATGCTGCGGGGCGGCACCAGGCCGCGGGGTGGTGCGAGGCCGTGGGGTGGCACAAAGCCACAATTCCGCGGAGGGCCATGAGTAGCGGAACACCGCGACATTGTGAGGCCATAGACGATGCAAGGGCAAGGGGTGGCGCGGGGTGCGATATGCAGCAGAGCCGCGGGGTGGTGCGGTGGGGCGACGGGGTGGTGCAGTGAGGCCGCGGGGCGGCGGTGCTGTGGGGCTGCGGCACCGAGGGCCGGTGGCACCGCGGGGCGGCGGTGTTGTCGGGCGGCGGAGGCCGCGGGTGGAAGTTCCGCGGGGCAGCAGAGGCTGTGGGCTGTGGTGGTCGTGGGGCGGCGGAGCGCCACTGGGCGGACGGGTGTCGTCCCTTCATCGGCAGCCAGTTTGACCAGCCGCCCTTCGTTTTTCACCTTCGTCGCTGTTCTTGAGTTCCATCGGTGCCAACCGTCGACACCTATCACCGTCACCATCGCGAAGAACACAAAAGAGAACCAAGTTTTGCAGAGAGGACGAGCCATGTTTATTTGGCCCGCACTCTCCGTGTTATGGCTGTAGAAAGCAGCTATAATTTCTTCCTTGGTTCACAAAGAATTTTCAAGAACCGGAAGGGGAAAAATTCAAGCATCCACCCTACCTCGATGATTCTGTTGAATATTGTCCACGGTTTAGACAGTTTGGCGTTTGTCAATCCCACGAAAAGTCTCCTCCAAAAATGTTGGTGAGGAGAGGAAAACATGAAGTTGGTGATGATGGTGTTTCCTCGATCTTTGGTTCATTCATCATTGGAGATCCTTCGACGGAGTTTAGATAAAGGTTTGTCGAAGGAGAAGAGTTCTTCGTTAGCATTCATTGTTGAAGGATGTGTTCCTATGAGTTCTCCCAACCTCCCACCTTTGCCCATGATTAATTTTCCCCCAACCCACCAAAAATAAAAAGGGTATCCAATATAATAGAATATGTTGTTTAATTTCAAATTGGCACAAAAATGGGTTGGATTAATTAATTAAAGGGGGTGGCATAACTAATTAATGGGGTGGTATAATTAATGAAGGGAAGATCAAGAGACTTCCCCACATTTAAGTGGGAGGTTCAAAGGGGTTTTAATCTCGGGTGGTCCCCATCACCATAACCTCTAATGGGAGGTTTTAGGTTCGGTGGTCCCCACCACTATAACCTGAAGTGGAGGTTTAATTCTGGTGGTCCCACCTCTCAACATCCATAAGGAGTTTCAAATAAAAATAAAAATGTTACACATGTTTATTTTATTTTATTATTTCATGAATATGTGAAAAGATAACTTCTACCCTCGACCTACTGCAGTCGAGGTGAAGGTATCCTTAAGGGAATACTGGCGCTGCGAGTTCAACAGTGACCTCAGATTTCAATTCCATTCATTGGTTCAAAATTTAGAAAAAACCACTCGCATGTTCACTGAATGTACGCAAAATAAAGTTTAGAAATTCATTCTGGGGACTCCGGGCCTCAAAATCACACGCCGTCAATTTTTGGGGACTCCTAAAATTCCCATTTAATTAAAAAACATTAACACGGAAATTCCAGGTCTTTACATTCTCCCCACCTCAAGGATTTATATCCCCGTAATCCATTACTCAAAACTAGGAAAAAAAGTGGGGGTACTAAGCACTAATATTAGCCTCCCGCTCCCATGTGCTCTCCTGGAGGTTCCCATGCTTCCAACGAACATGCACCAGAGGTATCAACCGCCCACGAAGGACCCACTCCTGTTGATCATCAATCTCAACTGGAACCTCCGAAAACATCACCCTATCATCGATGTCCACCTAACCATGGTCGATGACATGGGAAGGGTTGCACACGTATCTCCTCAGCTGGGATACGTGGAAGACGTCATGGACCTGGTGAAACTGAGGTGGAAGAGCTAAGCAGTAAGACACCTCGCCAACTCTACTAAGGACCTGGAAGGGTCCGATTAACCTTGGAGATAACTTACCACCTCAGACAAATCTCTGTAAACCTCATCGAGGTGAGACCTGTAGAAAGACGTGGTCACAATCCTTAAACTCCAGAGGTCTCCGTCTTCTGTCGGCATATGACTTATACCTGCTCTGTGCAGTCCTCATCCGCTCCTGGATGATCTACACCTTCTCCATTGTAGCATGTACCATCTATGGTCCCACTAGTGCTGAATCCCCTAGGTCATTACAGCACAAACGTGATCTCCAGGGTCGCCTGTACAACATCTCAAAAGGTGCCATCCCAATGGTGGAGTGATAGCGATTGTTTTATGAAAACTCCCCTAAAGGTAAGTGATCCTCCCAGCTATGACCGAAGTCGAGGACGCAAGCATGCAGCATGTCCTCGAGGGTCTGAATGGTTCGCTCAGTATGGCCATCCGTCTGAGGATGGAAGGCGGTGCTCAAATGAAGCTGTATCCCAAAAGCCTCCTACAACCCCTTCCATAGCCAGGAAGTAAAATGTGTATCACGATTGGAGATAGTCATTGAGGGTAATCCATATAACTGCACAATCTCCTGCACATAGAGGCATCCCAAACTCTCTACTGAACCTTTCTCTCTTATCGGTAAGAAGTGGGCCGACTTGGTGAGTCGGTCGACGATCACCCAAATAGAGTCATGTACCCTAGATGTACATGGAAGTCCTACCACGAAGTCCATGGATATCCCATCCCACTTCCACTCTGGGACCTCTAAAGCCTAAACCAAGCCTGCTGGTACCTGATGCTCTGCCTTCACTTGCAGATAAGTGAGGCACTGAGAGACAAACTCTACAACTGCTTTCTTCATTCCCAACCACTAGTGCTGTCATTGGATATCCTGGTACATTTTCACCACTCCTATATATACCGCTAGAGGGGATGTGTGGAACTCTCTCAACACTTCCTCCTGAAGTGACATGGGTACCATGGTGCATATTCTGAAGATGATGACGTTCTCTCCACCTTCAAAAAATCCATCAGGTGCATGTCCTGTGGATATCTGAGCATGTCGAGCCTCACAGTCAGCGTCCCCATGATGCACCTCTCTGACACGTTGAAGAAGTGGGGGAGTGACTGTAAGAGACTAAAGAAAAACTACTCCATCCCGATCCACAAAGGATATCTGCAAAGCGGCCAGCTGCTCCGTCACCTCGCCTAGCAGCTGTATACCATATATTTTGCTGAGTGAATCTGCTACAACATTCCCTTTCCCAGATGTATAGACTATCTCAAGGTCATAGTCCTAGAGGAACTCAAGCTAACGTCGGTGTCTCAGGTTCTGGTCCTTCTGAGAGAAGATATACCTGAAGCTCTTGTGATCAAAGTACACTGTAAAATGCTTTCCCATCAAGTAATGTCTCCAAATTTTCAAGGCAAAGACCACTACTACTAACTCCAGGTCATGGGTAGCATAGTTATTCTCATTTTTTCTCAGATATCAAGAACAATATGTGATCATTGCTCGATCCTACATCTGGACACATCCGAGTCCGGTCCCTGATGCGTCGCAGTAGACTACGTACCCTACGCTCTCCTCTGGAAGACTCAAAATGGGGGAACTATTCAGCCTCTGCCTCAGTTCCTGAAAACTCTACTGGCATCTCTCCGACCACACGAAGGGTTTCCCCTTCTTCTTCAATGCTGATAGAGGTGCTGCAACTATGGATAAATCTGGCACAAACCTCCGGTAGTATCCATCCAAACCTAAGACACTACGTACCTCCGTCACGCTCATGGGTGGTTCCCAAGAAAGTACCGCCTCAATATTTGCTGGATCCACTATAACTCCATCCTCTGATATTAAATATACTAGAAAGTGAACCTATTGAATCTAGAACTAGCACTTCGAGAGATTACCATAATGCTGGTTCTCTCAGAGTGTGTCCAGTACTAACCAAAAATGATAAGCATGATCCTACTCAGTAGTCGAGTAGATTATAATGTCATCGATGAAGAATACAACAAATCAATCAAGGTATGGCTGAAAGATCCTATTTCTAAGTCCCATGAACACTGATGGAGCATTGGTTATGACGAATGGCATAACCAAGAACTCATAGTGGCCATACCGACATCTGAAATCCATATTATGCACATCCTCATCTCATACTCTGAGCTAGTGATAGCCTGATCTGAGGTCAATCTAGAAGAACCACCATGCTCCATTCAACTGATCAAAGAGGTCGTCAATCCTAATAAGTGGGTACTTGTTCTTCACTGTCACCTGATTCAGGCACTGATAGTTAACACAAAGTCTCAAGCTCCCATCCTCCTTCTTGGCGAACAAAATTAGGGCTGCCCAAGGAGAAACACTGGGCTGAATGAACCCTTTTCCCCTGTAAGTACACCAGCTGTACCCGCAGCTCACAGAGCTCTATGGGATCCATCCGATACACTGGTGTAGATACCAGTTCCATCCCAAGCTATAAGTCAATGTAAAAGTACACCTCTCTGCGATGAGGTAGACCTGAAACATCATCAGGGAAGACATCTGTGTACTGGTCCACCACTATAGGATAACTCGGACTCTCCACATCAACTACTCCAAGGGTAAGGCTAGCTAACTGATGAGTGATCAACTACACTCTCCTCCGGGTAAGTCCATCCTATGTTTCAAAGGCTCCCTTCTCTCCGGTGAAGGTAAACCTAGTCCCATACGTGTGGACACACCGCACTTTTCACCTAATACAGTCAATCTGAGCATGGACTGTAGATAACCAGTCCATACCCAAGATGACGTCGTAAGGCCTCAATGCTGCTACTAGGAGATCCCAATTGAAGCTCTAACCTCATAGAGTAAGCTCACACTACCGGTGCTGATGCGTAATCGTCGAATCTGCTCTTGTAGGAGTATCTATCCGTAAGGATCGAGCTAACGGCTTCGCCAGAATCTTCGAGCTCTGAACGAGGGCAGTGGCAATAAAATAATGACTGGAACCTATGCCTATAAGTACTGCAGCTAAGGTGGAGTATACATAGATCTTACCTCGTATCATCTCCAGAGTGCTATGATTGTAATCCTCAACTTCCTGGAGTTGAGCTCACCCCTGCCCACCTACTCCCTGTGGCCGGGGTGGACCTCTTGGTGGTGTTGGCTGTAACATCTCGAATCGTCACCCACCGCCAGCTACACGGCCAGCTTCTCTGCCACGTCTGCCTACTACCTACGGGCCTCCTTGGTCAAATCTCTATCTCTTCCTGGGCGGTCCTTCGACCGCCTGCTGATTATCTATATGACGGGTCAGACAGTCACGAGCCATGTGACCCTGCCCGCTACATGCGTAACACCGCCCACTCCTGGCATGACTGGCTCTTCCTTGGGTGCCTTGCACAACCGACCCTAAATCCTATAGTCTTCCACCTATAGGTTTGTTCCTCTTGGACCTCAGTGACATCTTCTTGCTACCAACTATAGAAGACTCCACTACGTGATTTCCGGTGATGGGTCTCATTGTTGTTGACTGCTCAGCAAAAAAACTCTCCACTAAGAGGGCTTGCTCTAACACCCCTCCATCGCCAGGATGCTAAGAGAAATCATCGAAGCCCTCATCTCCTGCCTGAGTCCCTGATCAAAGGTCTGTGCCTTGAAGAATGGATCCCGCACCATATTCGTGGAGTAGAATTAGAGTTCAGTGAACCTTGTTGAGTACTGAGCCACAGTCATGCTGCCCTGCTGCAGATGAAGAAGCTCCTATATGTGTACTGCACGAAGAGTCCCTGGGACAAACTCTACCCAAAAAATACTCTAGAAGTCTACCTAGATAAGGGTCACCTCATCATGATCCTGATGCATCAATCTTCACCATCATCCAGTTGCTGGCTGTAGAAGCCTGGTGGGAAGGATCACCATGAGATCGACTGGTGTCCCTACCAGCCGAAAGACTCTCACCACAGCCTCCATCCAATCTTCAGCCGCCTGTGGGTCCATCTCTCCCCTGACCTTGGGTGGCCTCTAGTCCTAGAACTCGTGAAACGTGCTCAAGCGGCATACACCCTCTTCTACTGGGGCTGGTGGCATTGGTGGCCTAACGGGTAATGGTACCGCTAGTGCCTCTACTGGAAGAGGGCCCTGCATTGAGGCCTCGTCTCTCGGTGGGCTATCAGTGTGTACTACTCTTGGAACCCTAGATGGATGTCTTCGTGGAGTCATCTTGAAATATAATAGGTGTTCCATAGTCAATAAGTTATACCAGGTGAGCTGATTCAAGAGATCATAGAGAAAACTCTTGGAAACACACACGCAATTAGTGTTTTCATGCACGAAGTCATAAATCAGAAGTCAAGGTCCTGGTGTATGGACACGTCGGCTACCACACCAACACTAGATTCACTAAACTGATAACCACACGCACTACACTGAACATTATTGCCGTTAAAAAGAAATATTAGAGTCCTATGTTCTACGGTATAACCGACTCCTCTGATACCAATTTTTCATGACCCGTCCCCTAGGGCTCGTGCCGTGACTACCCCAAGACCACCTTCCATAGGCTAGGGGCTGGCGACTTGCACTGAAGGCATATTTCATAAAACAGGGAAGGAATTGCCTTTATAAACTGTAACCACACCCAACCAAGCACACAACAAGATACGAAATCAAGTAAACTGAATAGTAAACAGAGTGAGTAGAGTAAGTAAAAAGGGGCCAAAATACAAGCCCATCTGGAAAGTACAAGAAACTGAAAGTACAAGAGGGATGATAGGTGAAAAGAAACTCCTAGACCATCCACGACAAATCCTACCTAAAGGGTAGGTAATTATTATGAACGACCGTCTCTGCAGTTCGCCTCGTCTAATGTCAACCTCTGAGCTACCTCCAGTCCTAGTACTCTCATCCTTAATCAGCGATGTACATCGTCTGCACCAAAAACAACAGGGTGTGGGCATAGCCTATGTAGGGGTGAGTATAACGATACTCAGTAGGGACCCTGAGACCCTCAAGGTCTAACAAAATTCACCAAGGATAAATCACACAACATGGAATTAACTAAAAAACCTACATAGGTATATTCCCATACATATACCTAAGTTATCAAGTGGAACCTTCTCAATCATGAGGAAAACATAGAGTCCAACTCAAAGAAAAAAGCTCCAATATTACAAAAAGGAAGGAAAACCACGAAGGCAAGTACCACGCAGGTACACCACATAGATGAATACCACCAAGGAATTAACACAAAGGAAAGTACCACACAATTATAGACTTAGATCACAACAGGTATAACTTAAGTACAATAGTAGAGATGATTAGATGTAACTAATGAATCATATTACTCTGTTAAGAGGCATAACCACACAGGATCGTGAAGGACCCCGGGACACCCTGAGAGGGGAGGGGTGAATCAGGGTGACCACTTTTTCTTTTAATGTGTTGGATCTTGTTCCCACGTTGGTAGGAACTTGTTGAACCTGTATGATGATTATGATCAGAATGAAAACATTCACATGCACAGAGAAGACACAACCATTTTTACTTGGTTCACCACTAAGGGCTACGTCCAAGGAGCATACGCCGACAGGTTGCCGGTCGTACCTAAATCCACTATGCTTCACTAGCTGGGGATACAAATGTTCGGGTATAGACACTCTGTCCTAGGCTCACTGCCTTTACAATTGTTCAGGGATAGCTCACTGCGTCCCTTGGGTCACTCCCATTGACTCCCCCTGGCTCTCTGCCGTTGGTGAAGTCCCACTCAGTTTATAGACGTGAAGGTCTCTTCATCATTTGCATAAGAGTGCATCCTTTGTTGTATGTAGATGCTCTATTGAAGTCCGATTCTCAGCAGAAGAAGAATATCACTTTTCCTCGAATGTATCTGGTAGTCTCTTGGCTTTCGTGAAGCTCCAAACAGGTCGGTGGGCTTCAGCAAAACCAGGCACGCTTCTCCAAGACAGTCGCGCAAGTCCCACTACGGCGCGCAAGTCCAAAATGGCGCGCAAGTGTCATCAACACACATGCGCGACTCTTCCTTCCCCAACTACAAACTTGCGCGGTCCACTTCCTTTCTCTTCCAAACCACCTTGGGCGCACAACCAAAAACCGGCGCGCAAGCTCTACTTGCGCGACAAAACTACCACCTGCGCGACTCAACCACCTGCACGACGAGAGCTCGAACAATATCTCGGCCTTGAACTTCGTCAGAAATGAGGAGGGGTGGTTCAGTATTTATAGGCAAACCGGACCCCCTGCGCGGCGGCGCGCAAGTCCCTCGACGGCGCGCAAGTCTTGTCTTCAATAAACTCTGTCGCGCAACTCACTTGCGCGACCCAACCAACACTTGCGCGACCTTCTTTCCTTAGCCAGATTTTGATGTTCTGATCCTCAAAAACATATGGCGCGCAAGTCTTTTATCCTCCAAGAGCACGGCGCGCAAGTACCTTTGCCAAAAACACTTTACTTTATTGGCCGATTTTTAGGCCCAAAAAATTGGCAAACACTGGGAAACAGCGCCACCTTCACTACTGTTTTCTGCTTGAACGGTATGATCGCTTTGTTGGTACACACCCTGAACTTCCACTGAGGATTGACAACAAACACAAACCATAAACCAAAACATGCTTTGAAGAACCTGGTTCCAACAATCTCCCCCTTTGGATTTGTTGGCAATCAGAATAAATTCAATAGATCTCCAACCATGAGCAAATCCAAAACGCAAGAATCAACTCAGCCAACACTCTAAGTCTACGTGAGCAATGCTCGGTGTAGAAATCAAGAGAGGAAGCTTGAATTGGGTCTTAGTGTTTTGAAATTCCCCATGACGCCCGATGTTATCCTTGGGTCTTAGTGTTTTCAAATTCTCCATGACGCCCGATGTTATCCTTATTAAACTTCTCATCACAATCTTACACTTCTCATCACAGAAGAATTTCTTGCCTTGAATTTATTCCTTTCTTCCCCATTGACAATAAAACCAAAGACCGAAAAGTTTTTTCAACATTCAGCTCAAGCCATACTCCCCCTGGATAGTATCTCCCCCATAAACCTGCATCACAGCCATAAGCAGATAAAAACAGTTAAAAAAAATGGGGAGAGGGGATTTCCGGAGCCTCCTTATGCAGTAGGAGGTGGTCGAACACCGAGGTTCAACCGATGCTTCTCGAACACAGCCACAGACAATGGCTTGGTTAGGATATCAGCCACTTGCTCATTAGTTCCAACATGATCCATTTTAATCACGCCTTGTTCAACCTTTTCTTTGATAAAATGATACCGTATTTCAATATGTTTTGTACGAGAATGCTGAACCGGATTTTTCGTAAGATCAATTGCACTTTTGTTATCACAATAAATCACCATTGGTTATTGCACCTTATCACCAATATCTATTAGCTGCTACTTCATCCAAAGAAGTTGAGTGCATGCTTTTGTGGCAGAGATATATTCAGCTTCAGCAGTACTAAGGGAAGTACTTTCTTGTTTCTTGCTCAACTAGCCAACACATTTCTGCCCAATATAGAAAGCTCCACCACTAGTGGAATTTCTGTCTACAACATCACCAGCCCAGTCAGTATCAGAAAATGCTGATAATTCACTGTCCCTGCCTGCAGCAAAAAATAACCCGAAGTTATGTGTACCTTGAATGTACCTCATGATTCTTTTTACTGCTGCCATATGTTCCTCCTTTGGATTACTCTGAAAGAGGGCCGCAATGTATGTTGCAAAGACAATATCTGGCCTTGTCGCTGTCAGGTACAGTAGGCTTCCAATGATCCTCCTATACATGGTGGTATCAACAGAGTTCCCATCCTCATGCTTTCCAAGTTTAGTTCCAACTGCAATCGGAGTTGACATTTGTTTGGAGTCTTGCATATTGAACTTCTTCAGAAACTCTCTTGCATATTTTTCTTGATAAATGAAAGTGTATTCCTTCTTTTGAATCACTTGCAGCCCCAAGAAATATGTGAGCTCCCCAATCATAGACATTTCAAATTCTGATTTCATGTGGTTGGCAAATTCATCCACTGATTTCTCCCTGCTGCCACCAAATATGATATCATCAACGTAGACAAGAACCATGAATTGATCTTTTGGAGAATTCTTCACATAGAGATTGTGATCAACTCCTCCTCTTTTGAATTCCAACTTCTTGAGATATGAGTCCAGCCGTGAGTACCATGCCCGTGGTGCCTGCTTCAAACCATATAGGGCTTTCTTCAGTTTTCAGACCTTTGTTTCATCAGTACCCAAAACAAATCCCACTAGTTGTTCAATGTAGACTTCATTTTCGAGTACACCATTCAAGAATGCTGTCTTGACATCCATTTGATATACTTTATATCCTCTTTGGAGTGCCATGGCAAGGAAAAGCCTGATTGACTCCAGTATAGCCACTGGAGAAAAGGTTTCGTCAACATCAATGCCTTCAATCTGAGAGTATCCTTTACATACCAGTCGTGCCTTGTTTCTGATGACACTTCCATGCTCATCAAACTTATTTTTGAAGATCCATTTGGTACCAATTAAATTGCGACCTTCGGGTCTCTGGACAAGATCCCATGTCTGATTCTTGTCAATCTGATCTAATTCATCATTCATGGCATTCACCCAAGATTTATCTTTTGCAGCTTCTTCGAATGAGGATGGCTCTACAACTGATAGAAATGCAGATTGCGTGGTATTCCTCATCCTTCTTGTTTGAGTGGGTGCACTCCTGTCCCCAATTATGTTGGATGGATCAATCTCAGCTCTTCGATTTCTCCTGCGAGGATCAGTAGTATTCTCTTCAGCCATAGTTTCTGCTTCAGATTCTTCTTCTAAGTCAACATCATGATGTGACTGCTGAGTCTTTTGAACAGCTTCCTCTATTTCTGCATTTGTATTTTCTTCATGTTCACATTCTTCCTGAATTTCTATCATATCATCATATGACATCCTTGAAGCACTTGTGGTTTTCTCTTCAATTATTTTAACATCACTGCTTTCCACAATCCTTCCTAAACGCTTGTTGAAACATTTGTAGGCTTTGTTGTTCATTGAGTAACCGAGGAAAATTCTTTCATCCGCATTGTCGCCATATTTCCCTTGATTTCCTTCTTTGTTCCTGATGAAGAATTTACTTCCAAACACACGAAAGTATTTTAGAGAAGGCTTCCGTCCATGCCACAACTCATATGGTGTCTTCGTCTCACCCATATAAAGTCCTGTTCGATTCTGAATGTATACTGCAGCTTGAACAGCCTCTTTCCATTAATGACGTGGAATACGAATCTCAATCAGCATAGTTCGTGCCATGTTGTTCACCTGTCGATTCCTACGTTCAACAACTCCATTTTGTTGTGGAGTTCTCACAGCAGCTACCTCATGTTGTATCCCATGTTTCTACAGATAGTTCTCAAATTCCATGGACGTGTATTCTCCTCCATTTTCAGATCGCAACACTTTGATTGTTCGTCCAGTATCATTCTCAGCGATTCGCCGATATGTTTTCATGCAGTCAAGGACTTGTCGTTTCCCGTGAATGACCATCACACATGCCATTCTACTGTAATCATCTATGAAAAGGACAAAGTACCTTTCTCCATGAGTTCCGGCAACATTTATTGGCCCACAAACATCTGTATGAATCAGATCAAGAAGGTGAGACGCTCTTTTCTTCTTGGGCCGATATGAACTGCAGACCAGCTTCCCACGAATACAAGCATCACAAGATTTTTCATGCTCACGCTTCAGGTTGGGAATGTCCATGACAATTCTTAATTTTGATATTTTCTCTATGTCTTGTTGATTGATGTGTCCCAATCTCCGATGCCACAAATTGTTTTCTTCTTCAACACTCATGTAACATATATTTTCTTCACTATCAACATGATACAAGTTGCCTTCTGTTCTGCATCCTTTCATAAGTGAATTGCCGGTTTTTCCCTTGATAGTGCAGCCTTTCTGATTAAAAGTAACTATATGTCCTGAGTCACAGAGTTGACTCACGCTGAGGAGATTATGACGTAGGCCATCTACGTAAAGGACTTCAGTCTTCTTTAGTTCTCCATTAGCTAATTGGGTACTTCCACTCCCTTTGATTTTCAGAGCCCCATCATTACCAAATCTTACTGTACCATCAACATTATTTATGATATTCATTATTAGGCCGGCATTACCCGTCATATGAGATGAACAACCGCTATCCAGAATCCAGGTACTGTTGTTCTTTGTAGCTTTGAGGGCTACCTCTGCAAGGTTCGATTTCTCAATCTTCTTCCTTTCCTTCCATGAGACATTAGATTGAGTATATAGAACTGATGGCCTTTCAACTATCTCTTCCGCATACCCAGGTTCTTCATAGTCAAAGTCTTCTGTGAGAGGTGAGAACCTGTTTGAAAGAGCAACACTGTCTTGCTGACGAGACTTGACTTGTCTTGAACTTCGATATGAGGTGTCTATGTCTCTTCTCTGCCTGCAATTAACGGCCTTATGACCAAAGTTAGAACAACGAAAACAATACCCATAGAAATTATTTCTTCTATGAGAATTAGGATATGAGATTGTTCTCCTTTGTTGAGAATCTATATCTTCTCCATTTAGATAGCTTCTTGCCTCTTCATAATAAGACATGGTATGGCCTAGATAGCCACAGAACTGACACTTCATGAGAGGAAATGTCTTCTCACTTGAATTTATCCTTATACCTTCTTCCTTGGGAGAATAGTAAGACTGTCTGTCATTTTTGAATGTTTGAGGATAATTTTCGGGTCTCCTTTTAGTTTGGATTGAGGGTTCCTTTTTCAACACTCTAGGTAACATTTCATCATGTTCAACTTTCATCTTGTCTTTCTTTTGGATCTTTTCACTTCCAGTAGTTGATGACTCAGCCTCACGGCCAATTCCACTCTTTCCCATGCAAGCGGGTCTTTGATCACTCAAGATTTTTCCAACCCCATCTAAACCACACTTGGCTCTTGCAAGTAATTCTACATCTGAGAATCTTCTGAACTGTATTTTCTTCCTCGATTCTTTTGGAACTGATTCAGTCTCCAATTTACTTCTTAGAGTAACTACTTCCTCCTTAAGAACCTCAGCAGTCTTGGATTTTTCATCCAGTCTGGATGTGAGGTCATTGATAAACTTTGCCTGCTCTTCAATTCTCAGCTTCAGATCAATTTTATCATCATTGCTTTCAATTATTTTAGACTGTACCTTCACAAATTCTTCCAGTCGTTCAATTTCAGCTTCAAGTTGATCAACATATTCAGTTGATTCTTCTACAATTGATTTCCACTTATTGTAGCTCTTACATTTAATCTTAAGCTTACTTACCGCATCCTTAAGTTGCATCTCAGGATCTACACAAGTTCTTAGTTTTTTTTTCTCCTTCAGTATCTTCGGGCTTTTCAACAGTGGCCATCATAGAAGCATGGTTCCCAGTTTTGAATTCTGGTTCTTCTTCATCACAGAATTCATTATCATCTTCTTCCTCTTCACAGACAAAACTCTTCCTTTGCATTTTCTTACCAGATTTGAAGTCTCCCTTTTTGAAGAACCTTCTCTGAGTCTTCTTGAAGTTTTCATCCTCACTATCTTCATCATTGATCATTTTTAAACACTGAGAAGCAATGTGCCCAACTTTTCCACAACGGAAACACGCGAGAGGTAACTTCCCTTTGAATTTCCCTTTCCCCTTCTGGAACTTCTTTGCAATGAGAGAAAGAATTTCTTTTTCTTCGTCATCTTCACCGCTACTATCCTTTGAGATTTTTAGTTTATCCATGGCCTTGAATTCCATTTCCTTTCTCACCCGAGTCGTAGCATCTTCAGGTTTGACTCTCATTTCATATGCTACCAAACTGCTCAGTAAATCATCTAAAGAAAGTTTGGAAATATCTCTTTCCTCAAGGGCTGACACCTTCGCATTATAAAGAGGTGGAAGTCTTCTCAATATTTTCTTTACAATATCAATGTCTTTGATTTCTTCGCCTTGACCCCGAATAGCTCCAACCACTTCAGTAATTCGATTGAAGAAAGAGTCTGCATTCTCGTCTGGATGCATCTTCAGATCATCAAACCGATTGTGCAGCACTTGTAGTTTCGCCTCCTTCACTTTGCTATCAACTTCAAAAATATTCTCATGTTTATCCCACATGGATTTTGCTGAGGTGCAATTCATCACCTTTAGGTAGATCTGATCAGAAAAGGCTACAGTGAGTGCATTCTGTGCTTTAGCATCTGCATCAAGAAGTTTCCTGTCTATTTCAGTCATAGCAAGGCCTGTTGGATCGGTGACTTGTATTCCTTGCACAGTAGATAAAAGAACTTCCATTCCAAGAGATCTTAGATGAGATCTCATTCTGTTCTTCCCGATCTGGAAATTGCTTCCATCGAAGTGAGGGACTCCCCTGACATTGACCGCGTTTTCCATGACGAAGAAGGTTAGATTCAACACCAGCAACCTTTACCCTCTGATACCACTTGAAGGACCCCGGGACACCCTGAGAGGGGAGGGGTGAATCAGGGTGACCACTTTTTCTTTTAATGTGTTGGATCTTGTTCCCACGTTGGTAGGAACTTGTTGAACCTGTATGATGATTATGATCAGAATGAAAACATTCACATGCACAGAGAAGACACAGCCATTTTTACTTGGTTCACCACTAAGGGCTACGTCCAAGGAGCATACGCCGACAGGTTTCCAGTCGTACCTAAATCCACTATGCTTCACTAGCTGGGGATACAAATGTTCGGGTATAGACACTCTGTCCCAGGATCACTGCCTTTACAATTGTTCAGGGATAGCTCACTGCGTCCCTCGGGTCACTCCCGTTGACTCCCCCTGGCTCTCTGCCATTGGTGAAGTCCCACTCAGTTTATAGACGTGAAGGTCTCTTCATCATTTGCATAAGAGTGCATCCTTTGTTGTATGTAGATGCTCTATTGAAGTCCGATTCTCACCAGAAGAAGAATATCACTTTTCCTCGAATGTATCGGGTAGTCTCTTGGCTTTCGTGCAGCTCCAAACACGCCGGTGGGCTTCAGCAAAACCAGGCACGCTTCTCCAAGACAGTCGCGCAAGTCCCACTATGACGTGCAAGTCCAAACTGGCGCGCAAGTGTCATCAACACACATGCGCGACTCTTCCTTCCCCAACTACAAACTTGCGCGGTCCACTTCCTTTCTCTTCCAAACCACCTTGGGCGCACAGCCAAAAACCGACGCGCAAGCTCTACTTGCGCGACAAAACTACCACCTGCGCGACTCAACCACCTGCGCGACGAGAGCTCGAAAAATCTCTCAGCCTTGAACTTCGTCAGAAATGAGGAGGGGTGGTCCAGTATTTATAGGCAAACTGGACCCCCTGCGCGGCGGCGCGCAAGTCCCTCGACGGCGCGCAAGTCTTGTCTTCAATAAACTCTATCGCGCAACTCACTTGCGCGACCCAACCAACACTTGCGCGACCTTCTTTCCTTAGCCAGATTTTGATGTTCTGATCCTCAAAAACATATGGCGCGCAAGTCTTTTATCCTCCAAGAGCATGGCGTGCAAGTACCTTTTCCAAAAACAATTTACTTTATTGGCCGATTTTTAGGCCCAAAAAATTGACAAACACTGGGAAACAGCGCCACCTTCACTACTGTTTTCTGCTTGAACGGTATGATCGCTTTGTTGGTACACACCCTGAACTTCCACTGAGGATTGACAACAAACACAAACCATACACCAAAACATGCTTTGAAGAACCTGGTTCCAACAATCTCCCCCTTTGGGTTTATTGGCAATCAGAATAAATTCAATAGATCTCCAACCATGAGAAAATCCAAAACGCAAGAATCAACTCAGCCAACACTCTAAGTCTACGTGAGCAATGCTCGGTGTAGAAAACAAGAGAGGAATCTTGAATTGGGTCTTAGTGTTTTGAAATTCTCCATGACGCCCGATGTTATCCTTGGGTCTTAGTGTTTTGAAATTCTCCATGACGCCCGATGTTATCCTTATTAAACTTCTCATCACAATATTACACTTCTCATCACAGAAGAATTTCTTGCCTTGAATTTATTCTTTTCTTCCCCATTGACAATAAAACCAAAGACCGAAAAGTTTGTTCAACATTCAGCTCAAGCCATACTCCCCCTGGATAGTATCTCCCCCATAAACCTGCATCACAGCCATAAGCAGATAAAAACAGTTAAAACAAACGGGGAGAGGGGATTTCCGGAGCCTCCTTATGCAGTAGGAGGTGGTCGAACACCGAGGTTCAACCGATGCTTCTCGAACACAGCCACAGACAATGGCTTGGTTAGGATATCAGCCACTTTCTCATTAGTTCCAACATGATCCATTTTAATCACGCCTTGTTCAACCTTTTCTTTGATAAAATGATACCGTATTTCAATATGTTTTGTACGAGAATGCTGAACCGGATTCTTCGTAAGATCAATTGAACTTTTGTTATCACAATAAATCACCATTGGTTGCTGCACCTTATCACCAATATCTGTTAGCTGCTGCTTCATCCAAAGAAGTTGAGTGCATGCCTTTTTGGAGGAGATATATTCAGCTTCAGCAGTACTAAGAGAAGTACTTTCTTGTTTCTTGCTCAACCAGCCAACACATTTCTGCCCAATATAGAAAGCTCCACCACTAGTGGACTTTCTGTCTACAACATCACCAGCCCAGTTAGCATCAGAAAATGCTGATAATTCACTGTCCCTGCCTGCAGCAAAAAATAACCCGAAGTTATGTGTACCTTGAATGTACCTCATGATTCTTTTTTACTGCTGCCATATGTTCCTCCTTTGGATTACTCTGAAAGCGGGCCGCAAGGCATGTTGCAAAGACAATATCTGGCCTTGTCACTGTTAGGTACAGTAGGCTTCCAATGATCCTCCTATACATGGTGGGATCAACAGAGTTCCCATCCTCATGCTTTCCAAGTTTAGTTCCAACTGCAATCGGAGTTGACATTGGTTTGGAGTCTTGCATATTGAACTTCTTCAGCAACTCTCTTGCATATTTTTCATGAGAAATGAAAGTGTATTCCTTCTTTTGAATCACTTGCAGCCCCAAGAAATATGTGAGCTCCCCAATCATAGACATTTTAAATTCTGATTTCAGGTGGTTGGCAAATTCATCCACCGATTTCTCCCTGCTGCCACCAAATATGATATCATCAACGTAGACAAGAACCATGAATTGATCTTTTGGAGAATTCTTCACATAGAGATTGTGATCAACTCCTCCTCTTTTGAATTCTAACTTCTTGAGATATGAGTCCAGCCGTGAGTACCATGCCCGTGGTGCCTGCTTCAAACCATATAGGGATTTCTTCAGTTTGCAGACATTTGTTTCATCAGTACCCAAAACAAATCCCACTGGTTCTTCAATGTAGACTTCTTCTTCGAGTACACCATTCAAGAATGCTGTCTTGACATCCATTTGATATACTTTATATCCTCTTTGGAGTGCCATGGACAGGAAAAGCCTGATTGACTCCAGTCTAGCCACTGGAGCAAAGGTTTCTTCAACATCAATGCCTTCAATCTGAGAGTATCCTTTACATACCAGTCGTGCCTTGTTTCTGATGACACTTCCATGCTCATCAAACTTATTTTTGAAGATCCATTTGGTACCAATTACATTGTGACCTTCGGGTCTCTGGACAAGATCCCATGTCTGATTCTTGTCAATCTGATCTAATTCATCATTCATGGCTTTCACCCAAGATTTATCTTTTGCAGCTTCTTCGAATGAGGATGGCTCTACAACTGATAGAAATGCAGATTGCGTGGTATTCCTCATCCTTCTTGTTTGAGTGGGTGCACTCCTGTCCCCAATTATGTTGGATGGATCAATCTCATCTCTTCGATTTCTCCTGCGAGGATCAGTAGTATTCTCTTCAGCCATAGTTTCTGCTTCAGATTCTTCTTCTGGGTCAACATTATGATGTGACTGCTGAGTGTTTTGAACAGCTTCCTCTATTTCTGCATTTGTATATTCTTCATGTTCACATTCTTCCTGAATTTCTATCATATCATCATATGACGTCCTTGAAGCACTTGTGGTTTTCTCTTCAATTATTTTAACATCACTACTTTCCACAATCCTTCCTAAACGCTTGTTGAAACATTTGTAGGCTTTGGTGTTCATTGAGTAACCGAGGAAAATTCCTTCATCCGCATTGTCGCCATATTTCCCTTGATTTCCTTCTTTGTTCCTGATGAAGCATTTACTTCCAAACACACGAAAGTATTTTAGAGAAGGCTTCCGTCCATGACACAACTCATATGGTGTCTTCGTCTCACCCATATAAAGTCCTGTTCGATTCTGAATGTATACTGCATCTTGAACATCCTCTTTCCAATAATGTCGTGGAATACGACTCTCAATCAGCATAGTTCGTGCCATGTTGTTCACCTGTCGATTCCTACGTTCAACAACTCCATTTTGTTGTGGAGTTCTCACAGCAGCTACCTCATGTTGTACCCCATGTTTCTCCAGATAGTTCTCAAATTCAATGGACGTGTATTCTCCTCCATTGTCAGATCGCAACACTTTGATTGTTCGTCCAGTAGCATTCTCAGCGATTCGCCGATATGTTTTCATGCAGTCAAGGACTTGTCGTTTCCTGTGAATGACCATCACACATGCCATTCTACTGTAATCATCTATGAAAAGGACAAAGTACCTTTCTCCATGAGTTCCGGCAACATTTATTGGCCCACAAACATCTGTATGAATCAGTTCAAGAAGGTGAGACACTCTTTTCTTCTTTGGACGATATGAACTACAGACCAGCTTCCCACGAATACAAGCATCACAAGATTTTTTATGCTCACGCTTCAGGTTGGGAATGTCCATGACAATTCTTAATTTTGATATTTTCTCCATGTCTTGTTGATTGATGTGTCCCAATCTCCGATGCCACAATTTTTTTTCTTCTTCAACAGTCATGTATCATATATTTTCTTCACTATCAACCTGATACAAGTTGCCTTCTGTTCTGCATCCTTTCATAAGTGAATTGCCGGTTTTTCCCTTGATAGTGCAGCCTTTCTGATTAAAAGTAACTATAAGTCCTGAGTCACAGAGTTGACTCACGCTGAGGAGATTATGACGTAGGCCATCTATGTAAAGGACTTCAGTCTTCTTTAGCTCTCCATTAGCTAATTGGGTACTTCCACTCCCTTTGATTTTCAGAGCCCCATCATTACCAAATCTTACTGTACCATCAAAATTATTTATGATATTCATTAGTAGGCCGACATTACCCGTCATATGAGATGAACAACCGCTATCCAGAATCCAGGTACTGTTGTTCTTTGTAGCTTTGATGGCTACCTCTGCAAGGTTCGATTTCTCAATCTTCTTCCTTTCCTTCCACGAGACATTAGATTGAGTATATAGAACTGATGGCCTTTCAACTATCTCTTCCACATACCCAGGTTCTTCATAGTCAAAGTCTTCTGTGAGTGGTGAGAACCTGTTTGAAAGAGCAACACTGTCTTGCTGACGAGACTTGACTTGTCTTGAACTTCGGTATGAGGTGTCTATGTCTCTTCTCTGCCTGCAATTAACGGCCTTATGACCAAAGTTAGAACAACAAAAAAAATAGCCATAGAAATTATTTCTTCTATGAGAATTAGGATATGAGATTGTTCTCCTTTGTTGAGAATCTATATCTTCTCCATTCAGATAGCTTCTTGCCTCTTCACAATAAGACATGGTATGGCCTAGATAGCCACAGAACTGACACTTCATGAGAGGAAATGTCTTCTCACTTGAATTTCTCCTTATACCTTCTTCCTTGGGAGAATAGTAAGACTGTCTGTCATTTTTGAATGTTTGAGGATAATTTTCGGGTCTCCTTTTAGTTTGGATTGAGGGTTCCTTTTTCAGCACTCTAGGTAACATTTCATCATGTTCAACTTTCATCTTGTCTTTCTTTTGGATCTTTTCACTTCCAGCAGTTGATGACTCAGCCTCACAGCCAATTCCACTCTTTCCCATGCAAGCGGGTCTTTGATCACTCAAGATTTTTCCAACCCCATCTGAACCACACTTGGATCTTGCAAGTAATTCTGCATCTGAGAATCTTCCGAACTGTATTTTCTTCCTCGATTCTTTTGGAACTGATTCAGTCTCCAATTTACTTATTAGAGTAACTACTTCCTCCTCAAGACCCTCAGCAGTCTTGGTTTTTTCATCCAGTCTGGATGTGAGGTCATTGATGACCTTTGCCTTCTCTTCAATTCTCAGCTTCAGATCAATTATAGCATCATTGCTTTCAATTATTTTAGACTGTACCTTCACAAATTCTTCCAGTCGTTCAATTTCAGCTTCAAGTTGATCAACATATTCAGTTGATTCTTCTACAATTGATTTCCACTTATTGCAGCTCTTACATTTAATCTTAAGCTTACTTACCGCATCCTTAAGTTGCATCTCATGATCTAGACAAGTTATTAGTTGTTTTTCTCCTTCAGTATCTTCTGGCTTTTCAACAGTGGCCATCATAGAAGCATGGTTCCCAGTTTTGAATTCTGGTTCTTCTTCATCACAGAATTCATTATCATCTTCTTCCTCTTCACAGACAAAACTCTTCCTTTGCATTTTCTTACCAGATTTGAAGTCTCCCTTTTTGAAGAACCTTCTCTGAGGCTTCTTGAAGTTTTCATCCTCACTATCTTCATCATTGATCATTTTTAAACACTGAGAAGCAATGTGCCCAACTTTTCCACAACGGAAACACGCGAGAGGTAACTTCCCTTTGAATTTCCCTTTCCCCTTCTGGAACTTCTTTGAAATGAGAGAAAGAATTTCTTTTTCTTCGTCATCTTCACCGCTACTATCCTTTGAGATTTTTAGTTTATCCATGGCCTTGAATGCCATTTCCTTGCTCACCCGAGTCGTAGCATCTTCAGGTTTGACTCTCATTTCATATGCTACCAAACTGCTCAGTAAATCATCTAAAGAAAGTTTGGAAAGATCTCTTTCCTCAAGGGCTGACACCTTCGCATTATAAAGAGGTGGAAGTCTTCTCAATATTTTCTTTACAATATCAATGTCTTTGATTTCTTCACCTAGACCCCGAATAGCTCCAACCACTTCAGTAATTCGATTGAAGAAAGAGTCTGCATTCTCTTCTGGATGCATCTTCAGATCATCAAACTGATTGTGCAGCACTTGTAGTTTCGCCTCCTTCACTTTGCTATCACCTTCATAAATATTCTCAAGTTTATCCCACATGGATTTTGCTGAGGTGAAATTCATCACCTTTAAGTAGATCTGATCAGAAAGGGCTGCAGTGAGTGCATTCTGTGCTTTAGCATCTGCATCAAGAAGTTTCCTGTCTATTTCAGTCATAGCAAGGCCTGTTGGATCGGTGACTTGTATTCCTTGCACAGTAGAAAAAAGAACTTCCATTCCAAGAGATCTTAGATGAGATCTCATTCTGTTCTTCCAGATCTAGAAATTGCTTCCATAGAAGTGAGGGACTCCCCTGAAATTGACCACGTTTTCCATGACGAAGAAGGTTAGATTCAACACCAGCAACCTTTACCCTCTGATACCACTTGAAGGACCCCGGGACACCCTGAGACGGGAGGGGTGAATCAGGGTGACCACTTTTTCTTTTAATGTGTTGGATCTTATTCCCACGTTGGTAGGAACTTGTTGAACCTGTATGATGATTATGATCAGAATGAAAACATTCACATGCACAGAGAAGACACAACCATTTTTACTTGGTTCACCACTAAGGGCTACGTCCAAGGAGCATACGCCGACAGGTTGCCGGTCGTACCTAAATCCACTATGCTTCACTAGCTGGGGATACAAATTTTCGGGTACAGACACTCTGTCCCAGGCTCACTGCCTTTACAATTGTTCAGGGATAGCTCACAGCTTTCCTCGGGTCACTCCCGTTGACTCCCCCTGGTTCTCTGCCGTTGGTGAAGTCCCACTCAGTTTATAGACGTGAAGGTCTCTTCATCATTTGCATAAGAGTGCATCTTTTGTTGTATGAAGATGCTCTATTGAAGTCCGATTCTCACCAGAAGAAGAATATCACTTTTCCTCGAATGTATCGGGTAGTCTCTTGGCTTTCGTGCAGCTCCAAACAGGCCGGTGGGCTTCAGCAAAACCGGGCGCGCTTCTCCAAGACAGTCGCGCAAGTCCCACTACGGCGCGCAAGTCCAAACTTGCGCGTAAGTGTCATCAACACACATGCGCGACTCTTCCTTCCCCAACTACAAACTTGCGTGGTCCACTTCCTTTCTCTTCCAAACCACCTTGGGCGCACAGCCAAAAACCGGTGCGCAAGCTCTACTTGCACGACAAAACTACCACCTGCGCGACTCAACCACCTGCGCGACGAGATCTCGAACAATCTCTCGGCCTTGAACTTCGTCAGAAATGAGGAGGGGTGGTCCAGTATTTATAGGCAAACCGGACCCCCTGCGCGGCGGCGCGCAAGTCCCTCGACAGCGCGCAAGTCTTGTCTTCAATAAACTCTGTCGCGCAACTCACTTGTGCGACCCAACCAACACTTGCACGACCTTCTTTCCTTAGCCAGATTTTGATGTTCTGATCCTCAAAAACATATGGCGTGCAAGTCTTTTATCCTCTAAGAGCACGGCGCGCAAGTACCTTTGCCAAAAACACTTTACTTTATTGGCCGATTTTTAGGCCCAAAAAATTGGCAAACACTGGGAAACAGCGCCACCTTCACTACTGTTTTCTGCTTGAACGGTATGATCACTTTGTTGGTACACACCCTGAACTTCCACTGAGGATTGACAGCAAACACAAACCATACACCAAAACATGCTTTGAAGAACCTGGTTCCAACAGATCGCTCGATACTGAACCACATAGGATCGCTCGGTGCTAACCCACGCAGGACAGCTCGATGTTGACCCACACAAGATCACTCGGTGCTGACCCACACGGGATCGCTAGGTGCTGACCCACACAGGATTGCTCGGTGGTGACTCACACATGATCGCTCAATGATGATCGAAAAAGGATCACTAGGTGCTGACCCACACAGGATCACTAGGTGCTGACCCACATAGGATCGATCTTCATTCTTCATGTCATAGCCAGCTACCGGGTTCCCGCACTAGGCTTGCTCCTCTTTGGGAGGATCCGCTCTCCAAGCCACTGGTCGATACTACAAATACCACAAAGTCCAACAAATAAGTATTTCAAAGGACCTCCATACCATAGGGGTCTCAACGCAACAGATGACACATCAATCAGATGCCTGGTCTGTGAGTTATTAGCCTTTTAGTCCCGAGGGCCTGGTTGGATTCTTTCTCAATCCCACCCAATCATTTCCGAACTTTATCCAAAACTCCAATAGGGTATACCAAAGGGACCATCTCGCTCAAAGGTTTTTAGCGCTGTAGAAGGTTCGTTAAACAGACATCCAATGCAAAAGGTATGTCTAAAGGAGCGTAAATGGCTCGAAGTGGGTCTGAGTCTGGTCCAACCTGGTCAGTCCAACCTGACTAGACCCTTCCTGGGCCAACCCGGTTCGGGTTGATCTGCACCAACCTGCTGGGTCCGGCCCGACCCGCACTGGGCGGCCCAGCCGGGGGGGGGGGGGGAACTGTGTGGCCGCGAGGTAGCGCAGTGGCCGTGGGGTGGCATAGAGGCCACGAGGCAGCGTGAGGTTGTAGGGCGGTGTGGAGCCGTGAGCGGCAGAGCAGTCGGGAGACATGAGTCAGCAGACTGCACGGGGGAACGGGGCAGTGCGGGGTGCCGCGGGCGGTGTGGCAGGGCCACAGGGTGGGGTGGCTCGGTGGCCACAGGCCGGCGCGTCAAGGCCGTGGGTAGCGAAGGCCGCATACAACGGAGTCTGTGGGAAGCGGTGATGTGAGGCAGTGGGCCATGGTTTCCGTGGGGCGGCGGAGCACCGTGGGGTGGCGGGGCACCGTACCTTCATCGGTGGTCAGCTTGACCGACCACCCTTCATTCGTCGCCTTCGTCACATTTCTCGAGTTCCACCGATACCAACCGCTGGCATCGATCGCCGTCACCATCACGAAGAACACCCAAGAGAACCAAGATTTGCAGAGAGGACGTGCCATGTTTGTTTAGCCCGCACTCTCTGCATTAGGGTAGTAACAAGCTGCTATAATTTCTTCCTTGATTCATGAAGAATTGTCAAGAAGGAGAAGGGTAAAAATTTAAACATCCACCCTACCATGATGATTCAGTTGAAGATTGTCCGTGGTTGAGATGGTTTGACGTTTGTCGATCCCACAACATGTCTCCTCCAACAACGTCGCTGAGGAGAGGAAAAGATGAATTCGGTGACAATGATGTTTCCTCGATCGTTGGTTCATTCGTCGTTGGAGATCCTTCGACGGAGTTTGGAGAAAGGTTCATTAAAGGATAATAGTTCTTTGTTGGCGTTCATTGTTGGAGTATGTGTTCCTCCAAGTTCTCCCAAGCTCCCACCTTTGCCCATGATTAATTTCCCCCAACCCACCAAAAAGAAAATGGGTAGCTAACATAATAGAATATGTTGTTTAATTTCAAATTGGCACAAAAATTGGATGGATTAATTAATTTAAGGGGGTGGCATAATTAATTAAGGGGGTGGCATAATTAATCAAGGGAAGTTCAAGAGACTTCCCCACATTTAAGTGGGAGGTTCAAAGGGGTTTTAATCTCTTGTGGTCCCCACCACCATAACCACTCATGGGAGGTTTTAGGTTCAGTGGTCCCCACCACTATAACCTCAAGGGGAGGTTTAATTCTGGTGGTCCCCACCTCTCAACATCCATAAGGAGTTTCAAATAAAAATAAAAATGTTTCACAATTTTATTTTTATTTTATTCTTTCATGAATATGTGAAAAGATAACTTCCACCCTCGACTTACTACGGTCAAGGTGAAGGTCTCCTTAAGCGAATATTAGCACTGTGAGTTCAACAACGCCCTCATATTTTAATTCCGAGCAACGGTTCAAAAGTTAGAAAAACCCGCTCGCACATTTACTGAACATACCCAAAATAAAGTTCAGAAATTTATTTAGGGATCTCCAGGTCTTGGAATCATGCGCCATCAATTTTTGTGTACTCATAAAACTCCCATTTAATTAAAAAAAATTACATGGAAATTCTGGGTCTTTACATATTTATTTATGATATCCTAATAATCATCAAAACCATGGAGAAGCTTGAGAAGCATTTGAACACTATACTAATGAACTTACGTAAGTAGAAGCATTATTCTAAGTACAAAAAGAATGATTTCCATTTGAAGGAAGTATCATTATTGGGGAATATCATCACAAGAAATGTGATATTTATGGATCCTTTAAAGAAAAAAAGCAATCGAAGGATGGATGAGGCCAACATCTATGATATATATCCATAGTTTCCTTAGGTTAGCTGGGTATTATCATTGATTTTTGATAAATTTCTAGCGATTATTGAACTCTCTTACCAAGATAACTTGGAAGTGTGTCAAGTTTTCTTATAATGATGAATGTGAAGAGAGATTCAAGTAGTAAAAATCGAGGCTTATCACTACCCCTATGCTCACACCACCCATAAGTGAAGGTCCCTTTTTAGTATTCAGAGATTATTTAAAGAAGGGATTTGGATTTATATTAATGCATAATGAAAAAGTCATTGCCTACACATAAAGGCAGTTGAAAACTCATGAGAAAAACTAACCCACACATGATCTGGAGTTATCATTTTTGATATTTTCATTTAAAATCAAGAGATATTATCTCTATGGTGAGAAGTGTGACATATATACTGATCATAAGATCCTTAAATATATATTCAAACAAAACAAGATTTATATGCACCAATGGTGATTGTTAGATCTAATTAAGGACTATGTATTCTCAATTCAATACTATCCTAGTAAAGAAAATAAAGTGGCAGATGTTGTAAGTAGAAAATATCTATCAATATCATTGAAGAGAATTAAAAAGGATCCAATAATCTTATAATTTAATAGGATGGACATGAGAATCATAAAGGATGGATCATCATCAATTTTTTCTCAAATTACTTCTCAACCATATCTTCCTGAGAGGTTAAAGGATGCTCAAAAAGATGATGTGGGATTTCATAAGAAAGTGGAAACTATAAGAAAAGGTAAATCCTTTGACATTAATTTTAGTGAAGAAAGAATTCTAATATTTGGGTCAAGACTATGTGTTCTATAAAATCATAAGTTAAAGAATGAACTATTTGATGATGCATGTAGTTTGAATTTCTCAATTAACCCAGGAAACACAATGATGTACAGAGATTTGTAAGAGCACTATTGGTGGGACAACATGAAGAAGGTTATAACTAAATATATATAAAAGTTCTTGGTATGTCATAAAGTGAAGGATAAAAGGAATAATTTTAAGTGGATGATGCAACCATTACAAATACGAATTTGGAAATGGGAAAAATCATCATAGACTTTGTCACCGAACTTCTGAAGACATCAAAAGGATGCAATTTTTCTTGAGTTTTTGTGGATCTTCTTACAAAGTCTACACACGTCGTTGGGATTCAAGAGAATTTCTCACTAGATCAACTTTCACGGATATACATTAGAGAAGTTTTGAGGTTTTATGGAGTACCACTATCAATTATGATTGACCGCGATCCAAGATTAACCTCTATGTTTTGGAAAAGTCTCCAACATGCTCGAAACACTAAGAGAAACTTTTTTACGTCTTATCACCCTTAAACTGATGACCAATATGAGAATACTATCCAAACACTTGAGGATATATAGAGATCATATTAAATTGACTTGAAAGGAGGATGGGACCAATATCTTCCTCTATTTGAGTTATTTTACAACAAAAGTTTCCACTCAAGAATCCAAATGGATCCCTATGAAGCCCTTTTTGGTAAAAGGTACAGAACACCTGCATTTTGGGATGAAGTTGAGGAATGAAAATGTATGGGTCCTAAAATGGTTGAAGAAATTGTGGATAAGGTTAAAACCATTCTGCAGCACATCAAGGATGCTCATAGTTGATAGAAGAACTATGTTGACAGTCATTGATGAGACTGAGAGTTTGATGTTGGAGACATGGTATTACTCCACATATCTCCATGGAATAAAGTGATGAGATTTGGGAAGAAGGGAAAGCTTATTCCATGGTACATTGACCCTTTTTAGATCCTTGATTGCATTTGAGTGGTGGCCTATAGCAAATCACTCCCACCTGACCTATCTCAAGTACATGATGTATTCCATGTATCTCTATTAAGGAAGTACATACCAGTCTCCTCACATGTACTCAATAGAGAGGAAGTACCATTGGATAATGACCTTTCCTATGAGGAGATACTAGTGAAGGTCATAGATCATAGAGAAAAAGTTCTACTAAATAAGACAATGCCCATAGTAAAAGTTTTGTGGAGAAACCAAAATTTCGAATAAGCAATGTGGGAACTGGAGGAGGTGATGAAGAAAAGTTACCCTTATCTGTTTAAGTGTGGGAAAATAAAATTTCAAGGGTGAATTTTTTTAAGGGGGGAAGATTATAATGAACTGAAGTATTATAAATAACATTCCACTTTAATTTTTATTAAATTTCTTATTAAGTAATATCTCATTCAAATCCTTTTTCTCTATTTTCTGATTAATCCAATTTAAGGGTGAGTGGGAACCTCACAATATTCCAAATTTGAAACACCAAGATACCAAATTTCAAACTTCACAAACAGGCTCCAAAATCCACCCCAAAACATCAAAACAAAAATTCAGATTTCAAATTCAAAAAATAGGATCCAACCTTCAAAAACCATACATGAAATCTCCTCGGTCCCTGATCCTCCTCGAGGCGCTCTCGGAATCACAATCCACTCCTCGTCATCATCACATCACCAGAAATATGAATCCCTGAGAAAGTACTTGTTCCCATTGTAAAAAACAAACCGTAAAACATGCAACCGTGGTGTAAAACCATAGCCAATGATAGAACATGATTTCACCTTCGAATCGAAATGAAAACCACATAACATCTTCCAACATTGACTTCATCAAGGATGAAAAGCAGACCACCTACAAGAACAAACCATGCCCATCACAGACCTAACATTCCTCCTGGAACACCAAAGACCGAAGAAACAGTACTTACCAAATCTTCTGGAAACAACCACCGTAGACCGAATCAGAGAGAAATGAAGGAGAAAGACGCCATACTATAGTTTGAAGCGGAATAGTCTCACGAAGAAGCACGACCACCCTTGGAACCACCAACCTTGACCGACAAAGCCACCAACAGGAACAAGCATAGATTAAGAGAAAGAAAAAAGAGGACCTTCCGAACATCACTGGAAGAAGACCTTGTAGAGGACCTGAGTCATATATCCTACCACTGCCTTCAATCCCGAGCAGAGAGAGCAGATCCTCCCAGCACACCCACACCCGACACAAAACGCGACAGAAACCTTAGGCCTCCGCATTTGGAGCTCGATATCTGAACCACAACTACGCCACCATGAAACAAACCAAGCAGTGGTGTCTTCTAAAAGTGACAAGCCTGAACGACACTGCTACTAGAGGGTGATTTGCACCAAAAACGTGCCGAATAAGAGAATGAAAGAGAGATCCACAGCCGATCCACGACTATAGAGAGGAAGGCGGCGCGGGGGGAAGCCTATAATCGCTATGCCCTTTACGGCCCCATGACATATAAAATCATAATATTATTAAGTAATATGGTTATAGAAAAAACATGAATTTATTTTGTTTTATTATATCCAATTGGATTTAAATGACCATTATGAATGTTTACCATTAATAATGCTGTCTTTGAACAACAATCACGTGATTTTCATAAATATAGGGTTTTAAAAAAAATCCAATTTTGAAAGACAAATGAAGTGATGGAATTAACTAGTAGTATCGTAGCCTATGAATCCCATTTATCAGATATTTTGAGGGATATTGAATTTATGATATTTTACCTTGAACAAGCCCAAGCTTAAATCCAATAACTTAAGCATGAGCAAAACCATTTATGGGAGATGTTCAAGATCATCAAGATCATGACCCAAACCATGTTCACTGAACCACCCTATGAAAGTCCCACCATCATACACCTTAATCTAATGGAATATACTGGTGTATTAAATGGATATATATCAACATCCTATGAATATAAATATGTACATTGGTATTTATAGAATAATGAATATATTTTCATCCTATTATTGTTCCTTGGTAAAAGTTTTTTGTTTTGATATAATAAAGCACAAATTGTACTTTTTGTTAACATTAAAATTCGATTAATGAATTTATGATTTAATGTATTTTTTAAATAACTAATATTTTAATTATATATTATTATTAATTTTTTTTATCAAATATAAATGGTCATGAAGTCAAATGTAATTTTTATAAGGGTTTAGAAAATTCCATTGTCAAAAAACCTGTCATTTTCAATAAATATTGGTTTTTATTTTAAAAGAAAATATCAAAATATTTATAAAATTATTTATATAAAATTAATAATGTTTTTCGAATCAGGTCCTTGAAATTATCCAATGGTGAATTTTTCATAATTTTCAGAGATAGTCAGATTTTTGGGTAAAAATTAAATACCATATAAATATACTCTCTGTCTTATGACATCACAATGACTCAAAAGTGATATAATAAGTAATGTAAATAGTATGGAAAATCAAATATATTTTTTCAATTTAAAATAATATAATTTTACATTTATTTTATTTATTTTATGAATCCATTATGAATCCTCCAAGACTGATAATATATTTTAAGATTTTAAAATCATTTCTTTAAGAGTGTGACTCACCTCCAGATCACCAACGGTAATAGTTTAATAATTTAGGACCCTTAAATTATAAAATAATAATATTAATACCCCATCATTATAAAACATTTGAAAAAACCATTGGCTGGTTTGTGGTTTTGGATATTTTATAATACAAAATCCAAAAATAATAATAAAGAAATGTCCCTCTTTTCCAATACAAATACCCCAAGATTCCATTTATCTTCAATGAAAATTATTTTATAACATCATTACTCTTACCTTTAATACCTAGAGTCTTTCCATGCTTACACAAAATTTTAATAATCCCTCTTAATCCTTTGGATTTACATAGTCCAGTAAGGGATCCTCACTTTCCTCTCCTTATTTCATTTCAAGCACATTATTTGGATGTTGTCTTCTAAATTGTATTTTTTATGATTTAATTTATTTATAAACATCCCATACTATATAATGGATGTTATTTTAATGAGTTATAATTTATTATCTCTTATTTTGACATTCACCTAAGCCGTTACTATGTCTAAATTCTGTAAGGGATTTCTCTATTCTCATTTCCATTAAGAACTCATTTTATGTTATGTCAATTAAATTCAATTTTCTTTTGTTGGGATATATTCTTACATATTACAGTTACTAATAATTTTATGTATGAATTATTAGATCCCCATTTTCACTCTCATTAATCCTCCCATGATCCTTTATGTACACCCGTTAGCATTCTGAAATTTTGTAAGGTACCTTCCTCTCGTCTTTTCAAATTCAACCACATTCTTTGAAATTGGTTATTTTAATTTAAATTGGATATATTTTTGTTAATTTATAATAATTTCCTTAAATTAAAATTTATTTTATTTTTACGAGGGATCATTTATTCTCCCTCATTTATACCCTTACCTAAGTCGTTACTATGTCGACATTTCGTAAAGGATCTTCCACTCTCCTTTTTTTTTATTATCAAGAACTCATTTTATGTTATGTATTTTAATTTTCATTTTATTATGATGGGATATGATATTTCATATTCCCATTACTCTCTCTTTTACATAAAAATTATTATATCTTCCTTTCACTCTCATTAATTCTTCCAAGATCCTTTATGTACACCTGTTACCATGATGAAATTTCGTAAGGATTATTTTCTCTATTCACATTTCTTCATTACCATATGCCTTCTATTTATGATTTTAAAATATTGGGATATGATTTCCCATTTACTGATTAATACCCATTTTATTTCCAAATAATGAGAGTTACCTTTCTCTCTCTTCAACCATTTTTATGAGTTTTTATGTAACGCAGTTATACTGGTGATATTTTACCACAATTTTCCATGTTAAAAACATTATGTAGTGAATACCATGCCCATTATTCTATCAAGGGTATTCAACTTTATTCACATTCACTCATTTATTTGGGACTTAAATTTAAGTATTCCACATTTCTTTATCATTGAGTAAATTATGATGATGAATGAATCCATGTTGTATGATCTATGTGGCACACTTAAGAATGGGAATTAAATGATTATTATGGGTGCACCTAGATAGCACTCCAATGAATTGGGTAATTTTTAGTATCAGGATATGTTATGTTGGTATATGTTTGTACTTGATTACATTATGTGACATTGTCCACTATGAAGTATTTTTGGTTTATCCTTGGCCTAATTTAATGATTCAATGTTTTAAGTTAATGTCACATTTCCCCATGTTATGATTATCATGCTATATAATGCCTTATTATTCATGCTCTTTTTATTCCTTAGTGATATGCCTATTGTATAAAATGTATCACTTATGGCATGTTTTTTTTCCTTACTATGATTTATATCTCACCCCTTTTTATGTATGTCCCCAAGTAATCCCTTTTAGTTTTAAGTTTGTTGGAATATTATGCTCACGTCAAGGAAGTGTTCAATAATGTTTTGTATACCATGTTATATGTTGTTATGTAATGTACCTAATTACTAAGAACACTATATTTATCGATCTTTTGGGTTGTATTAAGTGTAATTTTATGTAAAAAATAAATTATTAATGTGTAATAAATAGATGGGGTTTTATAGTTCCAATTAGGAATTTTATTATTTTTTAACAAAAAAATAAAATTAAATATTAATAATAAATCAACCCAAATAATATTTTGACTATAATAACACTATTATAATTGAAACCATGTTCAAGGGAGATGGGTTTAATTTTTTGAGGGGTAGAATGACACACTATTTAAATATGTTTAATAATTACTATATAAATATTATAATATCATATTAAAACAATAAATTTAGACCTATTTATTATTCACATGTGAATGAATGGTGAATTAGTATGACCATTATGGAGAGAAATTATATGGAATCATTTAATCTTGATTTTTTTTAATTTAAAAAACTAAAATGTTAAAATTGGTATATTATCATGTCCAACTAATTCAACTGCTCCATTGATAAGAAACCAAAAAATTATGAATAGACTTGACCACTTGGATATGAGATTTCCACAAACCAACTTCAACCAATAATTGAAGAGAAACACCTTCTATCCCATTTTAATGTGTTTATTTTTAATGAGATAATCATGAAAAACCTTCATCCTTTTTTTATAGATCATAGTAGTGTCATAAGATTCTCTTATGATTTTTCCTATTTTAGCTAACTAAAGAAACCTTCATTCCCCACTAGTATTGAAATCAAAATTATAATCCTTTAATACCCATAAATACTTATGTTGCATCGTAATAGTAAAATGTAAAGAAAATCTTAAAAATAGCTAACATGGTGAGATACCTATTGGGGATTCAAAGGAAGTCCTATAAGTCTATAATTCATCATACAACATTAAAGGAATAGTCTTTCCCAGATCTAATAATATTTTTATCTATGATTTGTTTTAGTTCCCTATTAGATACATAAACTTATACATTGGACTTTGGATGGTAGGTTGTACTAGTTTTATGCACACAACTATATATTTGAATCATTTACTTTAATTTGATGCTTTGAAAGTGAGATCAATTTTCATTAATGAAATCCTTAGGAATTAGAAACCTTAATAAAATATGATTATTAACAAATTTAATAATACTAATAGCTTGGTTTTTTGGTAAATCTACCTCATCAACCCATTTTGATATATAGTTAACTGCAACAAAGTTGTATTCATTTCTAAATGAGGAAAGGAAGGTAACCTTGTAGTCTATTCCCCAAACATCCAAAATTTAAAATTCTAAAATTTCCATTTAGGGTAACTCTTTATTCTTTACAATGTTTCCTAGTTATTGGAATTGATCACACCCTACTACCATAATTCAAGCATACTTAAAGATTGTGGGATAGTAGAATCACAATTGTAAAAACATTTGATTTTTTCTCTCACTACCATGATCTCCTAACCATGAAGATGAATGAAAAATATCTATAATGGGAAGAATTTATTCATTAGGAAGACATCTTCACATAATTCCATTAAGAAAAATTTTTAACAATAGAGGAACATCCCATAAAAATTCCTTATTATTCAATATTAACTTCTTTATCTGGTTGTGAGGAAATTACTTAGATATAACTCCAATAACAGGAAAGTTAAAAAAGTCAGAAAACCATGGAACATTATGATTAGAAGTAGTTAAAATATTTTCATCTGGAAAAGAGGATTTAATATCCCTTAGACCTTTATTTTGAGTATTTAGTATCTTAGAAATATAATCAACCATGAAATTATAATCCCCATCTTTATTTTTGATGATTAATTCAAATTATTGTAATAGTAGAACCCATCTCACCAATCTTTGATTAGTTTCTCTCTTATAAAATATATATTTAATGGATGAATGATATATACAGAAAATGATTGTTGGTCCAATCATATACTTACTAAATTTGAATAAATAATAAACTACCACTAATAGTTCCTTCTCTATTGTGGTGTAACTCATTTGAGCCTCACCAATAAGTCTTCTTTCATAATATACTACATAAAACATTCAAAATCTCCTTTGGCCAAGAAAATCTCCCACAACCATTTCACTGAAATCACACATAATTTCAAAAGGAAGTTCCCAGTTAGTGGAAATTATAATGGATGAAGAAATTAAATTTTCTTTAATAAATTTAATGGAATAAAAAACTACTAGTTGAAGAAAAATAGCGTGTCCTTAACAAGATGAGAAAAAAATTGACTAGTTATCTTTGAAAAAAATAGGATGAATCTTCTATAAAATCTATTATATCCTAAAAACTTCTAATTCCCATGTCATCTTCAGGTTGAGTTTTCATTCATATTACTTAAATTTTAGAAGAATCGACCTCTAATCCATCCTTAGAAACTTTTCCACGCAATATAATTACTTCATAACAATGAACTAATTTTTTTCCTAATGTAGGACTTTGTCAGTTTATTGACACCTTTGCAAATATATTTCTATATTTTTGAAACAATCATCAAAATAATAACCTAATCTATAAAATTCATCCATAAACAGTTAGATAAACCTCTCAACTGTTTCAGTAAAATTTACATCATGATCCTTTGAAAGTGGAAGGATCTCCACATAAACTAATGGTAATTATTCTCTAATAAAATTTATAAATGGATTGGTAAATGCAATTTTCTATTGGTCCTCAAGCTTGATTGTAATATAATTATAACTGTAGAAACCATCCAAAAAATAGAAAAATTTATTCCCATATAAAAATTCAAAAATTTGATCAAGAAATAGAATTAGAAAATGATCTTTTTTATGGTAGAGTTAAGATTCCAATAGTCTATACATATACTCCATTTTTTTATAGTTATAGTTTTAATCTATTAATTAATTTCATTAGTAATATTAATCACTCCACTCTTCTTAGTGACTAAATAAACATGAATTTCCCATGGGATATCTGAAATTGAAAACATTATTCCAGTATCAAGTAGTTTAATCTTTTCTTCTCAGACTACATATTTAATTTTTTTGGGTTGCGACTTATTTTGAGCTTTCTCCCATTGGTGAACTATTAGGTTTCTCGGTAATTCTGTTGATGAAAAATGACAAGATTATACATTTTATATTAGTAATAGACCAACCAATAATAGGCCTAAACATTATCAAAACCCCAAGTAGATTATTAACATTCCTTGAAATTAATTTAGATGAAATAATGACTCGTAAATTTCAATCATCTCTTAAAAAATAATATTTCAAATTAACTAAAAGAGGGTTGACCTCTATGATTAAAGGAACTTGGCTCAAAGGAAGACACTTGGGATTGGGTAGTCTAAGGTCCAAATGTTTCCATCTAATTAATGTAGTGTAAATATATTCTTCTTAATCACTATTACCTTTAGGCAAAAACCCCTCACAAACATATTCATTGAATGAGGTCAAAATATTCTTTATAAAAATTTATCTTGGTGACACTGTAATTCCCCTTCAAATTTATCTAAAGGATCCTTGTCCTTGGATGAACTAATCCTCATGAAGTTTTCTATAGGTTACTCATATATATCATTGATTTCATAAATAATCCTTAAAAACAAGTCTTCATTATTATTAGTAGATTCATGAACATGTAAAATCTCATCTATGGGAATGATATGGTCATGGAGAGGGTCTTTCATTTTTCTAAAAACATTAAATTTCCCTTTATATTTAATAAGGCTAAAAATCAATTTTCACAATGAAACATCAATGGAAACCCCCTGTGGAAATAAAGGGCCTTATGATAACAATGGGACCTCTAACTTACTATCCATATCCAAAATTATAAAATCATCAGGAAAATAATAGCTTAGTTACTCCAACTAACAAGTCTTTTAACCTTCTAATTGGGCAGGTTATGTATTGATTTACAATTTCAAAAACTACAATGGTGGGATGTGGGACACCAAGTCTCAACTGTTGGAATAAGGAAAAAATAATCGAGTTTATACATTCCCCATGATCACAAAGACAATTAAATTGGGAAACTCTATCACCAAAGTTTTATGGGATGACAAAAATCCCTAGATCATGATGTTTGAGAGGAATCCTATTTTTCAAGACAACACTACACTCCTTTGTGAGATATTAAATAGAAAATTATTCCAAGGTTTTATTGTTTAAATAAATTTTCTTAAGGGATTTTAGATAATATGACTTTTGTATAAGAGCCTCAAGGAAGGGAATATCAATGTTCAATTTTATCATAACTTTTAGAAATTTAAATTGTTTATAATCATGATTTTTCTTCTTAATTTTTTTGAAGAAAGTTGAAGATTAGGGTAACATTACCCAAAAATTTGGAAATAACCAAAGTTTCATCTATAATATCCCTATATCCTTTGGTTTCCTTGTTTTTTAGTTTTTTCCATGTGAATTTTCATTAGGTAAAATAGGCTTCAACTAAATTTCAGTAGGGCAGTTATAAATTTCAGATTGGTTAACTTCCAATGTAGTGCTTTCAATTTCATAAATAGTTTTACTTGGTATAGATTTGATATATTTATCTTTAGTTCAGAGGCCACTCCTAGTTGTTACAACCATGGTATTTAACTTAGTATTTTACTCGTAGTGTTGAGCAGTTTTCTATTATTTCTAACTCCAGCATTCCTAACTAACTTTAAAACTTGAAACTCTAGATGTATAAACCTAGATTATTGTTTTTCTCTATCAAAACCATTTTTTTATAAAAAAACCTAACCATAATATATTGTAACAATCATTTGACTTCATCTTGTGAGGTATAAATCTCATACTATGGCTGACACTAGAATTACTTCTTATTCTGTTTAAAAATATGGGGAGTAGTAGGTCTCAATACAACATTCTCTTTCTAAGAAATGATTGAGTGGTTACATTATCCTTGGTTATAATTGTTTGAGAAAGGTTTATATCTTTTTTTAATTCTGGGACCATACTTAGTAAAACTAACATTTTTATTAACTTGGGAAATAATATCAAATATTTAGATAATAATATTTTGAATATACAAACATCCAACATTGATGACATTGTTCCATGAGAGTTTCTCAAGAACATTCATTGTAAAATATAGTATATTGTGCTTCATATTGAGGATTGGGTGTAGTTTCCTTCCTAATGATCATTCTCGTTTTGGAATTTTTTTTGCAAATTTTGTAGAAAGTTATTGAAAATGCAGTTGAGGATTATCATTAAGTTTATCTAAAAATATCCTCTAAAATATAGAACAACTAAAGTTTGATGCTACGGTGTGATACTATTGTAGAAGGTTTACATGAGAAATTATTGTGTGCATTGATGGTTGGGGAACTTCCTAAGAATAAATTTGAATCTATCCATGCTTTATGGAACAATTCACATTCATCATGTATGAAACCGGTGATTTTATGCCTAATTTCTAAAATTATTCTCCTTGGGTAAAATTGCCTAAAAAAAGAATTGTACAATTTGTCCCATGAATCAGAAATTTCTTTATCCATTTATTAGAACCAAGTTTTAGTTTTTCAGTTTAAGAAAAATGGGAAGGATCTCATCTTTAAATATTCCACACTCAATCCTATTAGTGGAAGTTGCAACACTATTCCATATAATTCCCCAATAAAGTGCAACGAGTCTTTATTGTGTAGTCTGTGGTCGGATGGTAGCATAGATTGGTGATATTTCCTGATCTCATAGATTCTAGACCAATGGGTCTTCCTAATAGATGATGGGTTGTTTGATACTATAGGTACTTGAAACTCCCTATTCCCTACTCAATCTATTAACTCATTTCTAGGTGTTGGAGGGTAGACAATTGTAGCTTGGTAAAATTTCAGGTTTTTTGTTTTTTCGGATCTTCCCCAAGATTTTCCTTGAAAATTTATTCTTGATTTTTTAATCACTCATATGTTTTTTATTTCATTGATGAATTCATCTAGGTTGTTAGACGATGACTTAGTTTTCATTCACTCCCTTTTCAAAAAAAGTTTTTTTATTACATGGTCATGTGTGCCCTTCGTTAGGAATGAATCCAAAATATAGTCACTAATCCTAGTCATCACAAGGCACATGAAGAATGAATTATTTATAAACACTTATTAAGACTAGTGTTGTGGTGAGTATGGTTTGATATAAATGAAATAATATCCATAAAAGGTGTGTTGAGTGGGAAAATGTAGAAGAGAAAAAAAATTAAATAAGCAACAGAGAGTGGAATAGTGAATGTAATGGTGGTGATGAAGTCAATGGGATGAATATTGGATACAAAAACAACAACACAAGTGTGAGTGTAGAGAGTGGAGATAACATGCTAGTAAGAATAATTCTAGTATAAGAAAAGGGTAATTTTATTGGATGGATTTTTTTTATAATTTTATATAACGTTTTATTTTTCTTCCTTTATTCATGTAAAAGTTTGGTTGGATCTAGTGAAAAGAGGATTGACAGTTCTTTCAAGTAGAAAACCAAAAGATAAATGGATTATATGATTTTTCAACTCTATATTCCACTAATCAAATCAGTTAATCAACCAAATAACCTAACCTTTCATGGAATTTCCTCATCTCAGATGGATGTCTAGATGAAAAGTAAATACATATCAATATAGCCAAAATAGTTATCACCAATCATTTCCAACTAAAGGGGGAATAGGGTAGGTTATAGCCACACCTAAAACATAAATTAAGTTAATATACACACCAAATAAATCACAATCCCTAGATTAAGTTTATCCAACCATTATAAAAAAAATTGATAAAGAAAAAAGTGATTGAAAAATAGGGGAATGAAAGAAAAAATAAATTATCCAAAAAATGATTAAAAAAATTCTTCCAAAACTATAGGGCCAAGTATCCCTGTATAACTCCTCATAAGTATCCCCCTCAACGAGTCAGTCTACCACCTTTTTTATGGATGTTTCACCCCCACCTTATGTATCTCCCTATCTCTATATATATCAACTTTAGAAATTCCCTACATTCTCCCTGACAAAACCTACTTCTTGATAGTAATGAACCTAATTTGTACCCTAGCTTGAGTCATAGAATTTTTAGCATTGAATAAATTATTAGATGGAAACCACATGTAAATTCAAAAATAAGGAATTCCCTCTGTATAGCACACTGAAAATTTTCCTGAAAAAATGATGTAACCCATTTTCTTTATATAACTAACTAGTTTATATAGCTATTTGGTATATGTTTCAATTTTTTCAAAGTAGTTGAATTGAACCACATATGAGATTAACCATGTAGCTGGTTCCCTCTATGTAACTCATTTCTCACATATCCAAATAGAATAACATTTCCTTTTTGTTGATGTTATCAATTGGACTATATATGAGTTTTTCTTATGAAGAAGATTGGATCTCACATAGTTTTCATCCATATAGCTGATTGGTTGTTGTATCTTATTGTACAACAATTTCGATTGGATGATATATATGATTATAACCTTATCTATGATTTCCAACCCAACCTACTATAAAATTCAAATTTTCTAGTGCTAGAATCACCACAACACATATAATGATGTCTTCTTGAATGGATTTTATTAGTACAGTCCTAAAAAACACTCCCTCCTCATTCTTTTATTTAAAAAATATATACCAACCATTAAAAAATGGTTCTCAGTGTCATGGGAAGAGAAAAATAGGCCTTCAATAATATATGTGAATGTGGATTATTTAGAAGTAACTCAAATCATGTTTCAGTACACTTGATTGTAGAATTTGGTACTTCCTAGTTCATGTCACTCTTCACCTGGGGACTCTTGTATTGAAAATGTAAGCAATGGATTCAACCTCTTCAAAATCAGTGGGTCCTTAATTCTAGGCCATAAAAAAGTATCTTCAAATCCAAACTATAAGAGATTGTAAGCATCAGAAAAATAAAATTGCAAACTCATCTTAGGGGAACTATTATTTCAAATGTTCATAAGCCAGTGCTAACATGTGGTCAATCCAGTTGATAATCTTATAATAAGGAATGAATATGTTTTTATCTTTTTTATTTCACATATAGACATTTCTTTTTTCTATCAATTTTTCTGAAATATTTTTTTAGTTTAAAAAAATAGTGATGAATAAAATTTCACTACAGAGGCTAAAAACTTTGATCAATTGAGCACCGAAATATAGAAATTTTCATTATTATATTCAATAAATTATAAATTCTACCATATTTTTTCTAGAAATAAAAATCCTCCATTATAAACTCTACTCAACGTAATAAAAACATTCAATTCATCAAAACTAATATTGAATAGTGTTATAAAATAGTGTCACATTAGTTACCTACTATAATTGTGGAAATACAAGATATATTTGTCCATAGTTCCACAAACCCAGCAATAACAAAACCAAAAGCCTATTGAAACTATGGATTAGTCTTTGTTTATTGATTTTTGGTATGATAGTGAATAATTGATTAATGTATATTCACATTCCTTAACTAGTGAATAGGTGTTATACTCTAGTTGTTCCTTCCATATATTTTCAAATATAGATTTTTATCTCGAGTTGAATGAGAGGGTAGATTGAGAGGTTATTCATAGAAATAATATTAGGTGTTAAATCCAAGTTAGAGGCTCTATTTTTTTTAGTTCTCCATGACTAGTAAGTTTTAATCTTACTTGATGTTAGGTGGGTCCCCGAACTACAAAAAAATATGATCTCCCTAGGTTTTTTAGAATAGAAATTATTTTCATTCAAGATTTAATTGACTTATATGAATATATACAAAGTTTATAGAATAGTATTTAGAGGATCATTTTTAACATGATTTATTTTTTGTATGGGAAAAATAACTATAGATAGTTATATAGTAACTATGTCACTAATAATGATGATAATATGATTTATATTAGGTGGTTGGTGTACATTAGAAAAATTTTTTTATAGTAATTTAGTAAATAAGGGGGTTTGAATGATATCATAGCTAAAAATATTCAATTTTTTGTGGATTGTGTTTGGGGTAAATGAAAAAAAATAATCTGTAATATGTCTTCTTATAAGTCTAATAATCCTTTAGAGTACATCCAATCTAACCTATAAGGTCCTTCTAGGATGGCCTCTCATGAAGGAGGATCATATTTTATGACCTTTATTAATGATTTATCTTGAAAAGTGTGGATTTATATTCTTTAAAATATATATGATTGTTTTGAAACATTTTAAACATGGAAATACATAGTTGAAAATAAAACTAGAAGAATTATTATGGTAATGAGAATAGATAATGGTTAATAAAACCTTTCATATGAATCTATATAGTTTTATGAGTCTAATGGAATAATTGGATGCCATAATTTTATATAAAATACCTAATATAATGGTATGGTAGTGAAAATGAACTACGCTATATTAGAATGGGTCTAAAACAAGAATTCATGCTCAAGCCTACTAAAATCATTCTAGGCCAAGGCAGAAATGACTATTGTGTATCTCCTTAATAGACCTCCTTTAACTAAAAATAAATATAAGACTCTTATGTAATTGTGGTGTAATTAAACCCCTTATGATAGTCACTTTAAATAAAGTGGGTGTACAACTTATACCCATGTTAAAATCAATAATCAAGAACCAAGAGTACTTAAATGCATTTTCATTGGTTATCCTGAAGGGGTTAAAGGCTATAAATACTGTATTGATAAACCCAATTACCAAAAGTTTATAATAAGTTGAGAATTTTTCTTCCATGAATATATTTCTCCCAAGGATAAACCTATCACTAAGTAAAATGATCATGAACCTCAAATTGAGAGAGTTTATGCTGATTATCCAGCCTAGTTTGAGGCTCCCATTATGCCTTCTTTACATGATCCTCAACCTAAAACTCATCCAAAATCCATGACAAATTGTGAGTTTGGTAGTGATGTTTGAGTTGGTGACTCAGAAATAACTATTTTTTACTTTATATTAAATAATATATTTAAAAAAGTCAATATTAAATATATATTTTCACATATTTATCTGTTTACTAAATTAATTCTATGTGATAATGTGCTAGGGTATTTGTCCCATAAAAATAGGTCATAGTAGTTCTCTGTTATAATGAGAACCTTGAGATTATATGGTGATATCTCCTAGATAATTGGCATACAATCAACATGGAAAACTATGATGGGGAACATAGTTTGTAAACTAACAGGTGAGTGGTCTCCTAAGAGAATGAGGCTTCATCTCATGGAGTTTACACTTAGTGATATAAAAGATGGAAGATTATGAGGACATACCCCACAATAATAATTTTTAATATTTTTATATCATTGGATATTCATATCTATGAGTGTGTGTTGGTCCTTAGACTTTAGTATTATTATTAATTCATATTGTGACTTGTGTACTTAGATGTATTAACAAAAATTATTATACACTTTTCTCATGCTTTGTATGATACATTAGGTACATCATGATTGATATTTTATTAATGAACAAGTCATGGAAGGAACTTTCCAATTAATTTATAGAAGTTAATTTCTCATCAGATTAATTGGAATGGAACCATAAAATAAATTCCATGGTCATAGTGATGTAGAAAAATTCATTCTAGATAATCAAAGAAATATAAATGAAGCATGAAGTTTGATAAAATATGTATGCAACCTTTTTAACGAGATATCAAGATAAAAGGACTATATTACACAGTTCATGATCATATATGGTTTTCGATGTTGCAACATTAACTTCTTCCTCTTAGGTGCCTGGACTCTTTGTAATATAGTAATATTGTACTTTATGAAAACCTACCTAATTATAAGGAGGAATAATCCTATAAGGTTACTCACTAAGTGTTTATATTAATCTAAATTAAATTCTATCTGATTTTTATTGTTATAATTAATATTATTCTCAAGTACAGTAAATATTTTTATTAATGATTTATTGGTAGCATAAATTAAATAAAAATTTATTTTCAATTTATTTTCTTAATTATGAGGATATATAATATTAATCCATTTATATGTTAGATGAATAAATATTTACTTAAATACCTATTTGGGTAATAAATAAATTTCTAGGTGGATGAGCAGACCAAGATGAGTTCTGATGACAAATATTAATTTTCAAGATTGTAAAATAATATTTATTGTAATTCTAGTAAGTTCACTCTATGAGAAAATAATAATAAACTTATTATTACATTGAATGAGGTTCATTGAATGGTTTAATATATTATTAAGGGACTATATGAAATTAAATAATATTTAACTCTAAACCATAAATCAATAAATATATAATTATGTCTATTGTGATGGGGTTAATAAAAAATTGGAGAGTTTTTGTGCATAATGAAATATTGATCTCTCACTCTCAAGAAAAAATAATACTCTAGAGTTTCTTCCCTCAATATCAAAACATTCTCCTCCACATTGCATATTATCAGGAATGGGAGTGTATGTATGATTATTCAATCCCAAAGGAATCATTACATTTTTCAAGGAAAACAACATAGGATGATTGATCCACTGCACTAGCACCCGACAATGCATCAACATTTTTCATTGCTCAAAATTATATATGTGGATAATTTATAGAGTGATTATACACTTGGATACTACAAGGAAAATGATGGTTTACCAAAAGGGTTTCAAATGATTGAAATGTTCATCGAAGAAATATCTCAAGAATGAGGTAAAATTTATTCCTGTATAATTATGTTAATTATAAATTTAACATAAAAGTTCCTCTTGGTTATGACATGGTTGTCATATTTCATTAAAAACTTTTCATTGGTAATAGATCCCACATATTTTATATCACAGAATATTTATTTAATTTGAAATTTTTTTATTTAGTTCTGCCCCTGATTAGATCTTCCTCTATGATTAGGTCATTGACATTGTACTTCAGTGGTTATTTTCAAATTTATAATTATTTATTTCATTATTGATCATTAAACATTTAAATGTAAAATTTCGTTTATGTTTTTAATTTTTTATTAATATTTCATCGATATATCTTCTTCATTCTCTTCATTTCACTATCATTTAACCAATATTAGTTAATATTTAATGAAGAAAACATACGAGGAACCCATCTAAAGATTCCTTGCATCAATGGAGACTTGGTGCGTGGAGAGCCGGTGCTATCACATGTAGAGGTCTGGAAGGTGCAATGCAACAGAGTTATGTTTATCATCAGTTGGTTTAATTTCCTAGTTTTTTTTTTCATGGTTAAAATAGAAGAGAATAAGGTTCATATTTTCTTTTTTGATGTAACTGATTCACTACAATGGATTTTTGGGTGTTTTTGTTAATGATTTATGTTGATTGTTGGTTGTTATCTCAAATTGGTTTTTACTTATGTAGTGAATCTTTTTTATAAATGGATGGTTTGAAGGTGTGTTTAATTGATGGTTAATTGATTTCCCAACAAAGATGGATTTGGTGTTGGAATATGGTGGTAGCTGGATTGGTTGTTCATGGCCTGATGACGGTGACTTGTGGCTATAATTTTATTTATGTGGTTTGATGGTGATGAGATGCCAACATGGAGAAATCCGGGAGTCGATGTGTCCGACATTGAACCTGGTTCCCCTTGGGCATTATGTGATTAAATGGTGTCAAAAGGGATGTATTTTGTTTGAATTTTTAAATTTTAGACCGATAACTTGAATTTGGTATTACAGTTTTAATTTTAAATTTCATAATTTGTAAGTTAGATCTTATGTGGTGGTTCACAATCAACATAAAAACATGTTTTTATAAAATTACAAAAAATGGATTGTCATGCAGTCCATGCATTTCAATTGTGGGAAACATAGGGTTGAGATACAGTATGTAATTAATGGAAAGTGTGTATTTTATACATGACGTGTATAGGATGGAAACCATGTAACATAAGGTTAAATGACTTCAATACTTCATATACATCATGTAACTAATAAATGTCAGTGGGAGGTACATGTTGAGTCCTTAGGTGAAAACTACAAAAATATGATGAGGTAAAGTATAAACCATGTCACTAACCTTCACATGCTATGTATGATACCTTTTTTACTTGAAAATATTAAATTTAATTAATTAATCTATTAACCCTCATCAACTTGAGATATGTGAGTCATTTAATTGACAGTACATGTCAGTCTTTATGTTCTTTATTATATTAAATTCTTAATTAATTCCATGAAATAATAAAAAAATACAATTCATGTATGGTCATATCATATTAATGACTCAATGTGCATGAAATAATACATGAAACATATTTTTCATGTGCTCCATGTCTCATTAATTTGATATTAAAAATTATGAAATTATGATACATGATGTGTATTCAATATTTAATATGAGTATATTATATAAAATAAGGACCATACTGAGTTATTTATACATATAATCATAAAGTTTCTTCAATATATAAATCTAAGTACTATTTTATTAAATTTTATGTAAAATAGTTTTTTTGCAGTTAAAGTGTATGATATTATCTAGAAAAATTGGAAGGAATAAGATAAAAATAATTAATTGATTAATAAAATAATTAGTTGGATTAATTTTTTTACATTTTATCTTGTTTAAGAATCAATTAAAATGAATGTTATCTTGTTATTTTAAATGTGTAGTTGTTACATGTGTATGACTGATCATGATCATTGAACAGACCTATGTATATGTTGGTTGTAATTAAATTTATTTTATTTCATGGGATTACCAATTATTTATTATTAAATTAAATTTTATATCCTATGTGTAATACCTCACTCATTTTTTATATATGAATTTTATATCCATGGTTGTTTTATGTAATTAAATTTAACTAAACCTTTAGATCCCCTAACATTCATGTGATTTATAAAACATATGTAACAAAATGAGTATCTAAAGTCGCATGGAGTTAATTCAAGGTGGGGTCGAGGTGGAGGTGATTCATGATGAAACTAAGATGAAACCAACATGAGTGATGCATAGGTGTATGAGTGGAATACTACAACTCATACTAAGACTAGAACAAGGAGTTGTCCCCTAGGGTCATATGTTTATTTATTTTCCATTTAATAAATCAACCATTATACAATCTCATGATGACATCATTTATTTATTTATTGTATTTATGTATTATGCATGATTTATTATATGGATGGAAGATCATGATCACATAAATAAATAGGATAACATGTAAATAAGAAATTAAAATAAACGGATTATGCATAAATGTTTTATTAGAACATTGTAAATCTATAATGTAAAATCCAATTAATATTAAAAATTCCTGAAGAGGATAAAATAAGAAAATTTTATGCATAATAAATAAAATACATTAACAAAATATTATATATAACTAATCCTTCCCTTAGTTGATTAAGAATTAAACCATAGAACTAAGTGTTCATAGAACCCTTGTTAGGAAACTTTCTTTTATTGAGGAGTTATTATGAATGTTTAGGGTTGAATTAACCGTTTTACATCAGGAGGAGTAACCCTTGATATTATTTATGTAACATGAACTTAAGTATTGAGGAAGTCCACAAAAGGTCTTATGGATTGGGGAGTCCACTCAATAGATCAAGGAGTTGTAAGACCACATTTGGAAAATACTTTTTTACCAAAATACTATTGAGTAATTAACCAATCCCATACATGGGTTATGTAAAGGGAAATATGGATCATTGTCCATAGAATTTTCAAGCAACATGACATTCTAATTCTAATGGAAAGGGCTATTGAGGCTCGATAAAATATTGGTATATTTATAATTCAATTTATTTCATCTTATTTTTGGTAATCAGATAATGTACTAATAATATTCTATAAATTTTTTTATAATAAAATGTAAAGGTCAAAAACCACAATACTATCCCTCTAAACTGTCCAGGAAAATTTAATATCCATACCAGCATAAAATTATATTAATAGTGAAATTTCTTGTGTATAATATTATACTGGGAATAGAAGTTATACATCTTGGATTCCTTATTTCCTGACTCTCCCATTATAGAGATAAGTCAGGAAGAATTACTTATCTAAGATAAACACTTGGATGATTCTCTAGATGTGTTATTTTTAATGTAATATTCTATGTTTAATGAACTATAAAAATCACGTGAAACTATTAATGCATATTTAATGATTAGTTAACTCTAAGATATTTATCAATATAGATAATGACAAGAATAGATTAAGATCACCACGTCACTCTTTATATGCATTCTTGGAGAAGGTGCACCAACTGAAAATAATGTAGCTAAAATTATTGGCATTATTAATCATATAAAAATTCCAGGGTTTAAACTAAATGATAAATTATTAAATAATATTATTCTCACTAAAGTTCCTCAAAAATTATCTATAACTTTGGTGCATTTCATCATGACCAATATAGAGAAGTCACTCCCAGATCTCCACAACTTAATTCTCTAGATTGAAAAGGATATGAAGCCTAAAATGTCTTTTTCCTTATGGTTAATAATAATAAAGGTAGGTAAATGATCACCAAGACTAATTACAAGTATAAGTCTTATACACATCTCCCTTATAAAAAGATGAATATAAAATGGGAAGCAAGAGCGTATGATGCTCTCTATTTCTGGTGTATCAAAAAGAGCCACTGGAGGAAGAGACTTCATAGTGTAAAGGAAGAAATATGATGCATTAGGCATGTTTTTTATGAAATGTAACCATTAGATTACAATAAATTTTTTGTTGGATAATGCATGTAGCCCTCATATTTTTATAAAGATGTAGAATCCTAGTATATTTAGAAATTTTACATGGGGTGAGGTGGATTTACTACCTTCAAATATAGATAGGTTTGAATCACTATCCATTAGTGACTACCACCTCACATTTCCAATGATATATATCTTGGTTCTTTGTATTTGTTACTATGTGTTAGGAATCACCAAAAAAATTATTTCGTCATCTAAATTAGATATAGAAGAATTTATTTTCATGTTAAAAAATTAATGTTTCTTCTTTTATAAAAAAGCATATGTTATGGTAAGTCACATTTAAATAATGTTCTGTATGTGTTAAATTTTTTAAACAAAGTGTTGGAAATAGATAATGAGTATAATTTTCATGAAACATACAACACCCAGCTATAACATTACCACTTAGGTAATGAAAATGAGAAATTATTGACTAATTTACACAAAGATGTTTATTTAGATTCTTTTTAACTTAAACCAGTTGTTATTTTTCAAGCATGTTTATAAGGTAAAATGATTGAATCCCTATTCCATGGAAATGGTGAAAAGGACATAGATCTTCTAGAGTTGGTTCATACTAATTTCTATATATTATTCCAAGTTGAATAAAGGTATGGGTACTAATACTTAATAACTTTTATTGATGATTTTTTTAGGTATAAATATATCTACTTTATGAGGTACAAGAAAACATCCTTTGAGAAATTCAAATAATTCAAGAATGAGGCTTAGAACTATCTTGGTAATAAGATTATGAAACTCTACTAAAAATATGGTAGAGAATATTTTAATTAATACTTGATTAGATATTTATGGGATTATGGGGTTTTATCCTAACTCACTCATCCTTATACACCCCATTGGAACCGTATAAGTGAAAGGAGGAACCACACCTTATTGGACATGGTGAGGTCAATGATGAGTAATAAAAATCTTCCACTATCATTTTGGGGATATAAATTATAGATATAAGTGCTCATAACAACCCAAATAAAAACTAATATGTGAAAATATTATACAATACCAATTATAGAGTGGAAATAAACACATGTTTTTCAACTTACATATGTGGGGATGTGATGCATTTGTTAATCCTTCTTCAGGTAAACAAATCCCCCCAAGGCACAAAGTGTATCTTTATAGGATGCCCAAAAGAAAAATGAGATACTTCTTATAAAACCCCTTATATAAAATAATAAATAGTGTAAATAAATTCCATATTCCATGAGGATAATAAAATATCTAAAATAGATAGTGGGAATATGATATACTTTTATGAAGTCCATACTCAAGGAACATAAGAGTTAGTACACGAACAAGTTTCAAAATACCCATCAAAGAAACTATTATGGAGACACTAGTACTATATAAGAGTACCAAAAAGGTTATATACACTAAAATATATTGTTTTATAGTCATTTGGGATGGTGACTCATTATTAGTCGATAATAATGACACTCTAACCTATAAAGAAGCATTATGTGGCACAAATACTTCCAAATGAAAAGAATAAATAAATTCTAAAATAGATTCCATTAATTAAAACCAAGTATATATTTTTTTGTATCCCCTAGTTTATGTAAATCTAATTGGTTTCAAATGGGAATTAATGATAAAACTAGACATGTATGGTCAATTCAGTACCTATAAAGAATTATTGGTTATAAAAGGGTACAAAAAGCATTATGATATGAAATATGAAGAAACATTTTCACCAGTCACCATTCTTAAATCCATCATAATTCTACTTACCAAAGAAGTATAATACAGTTATGATATTCGGATAATGTATGACAAAACTTCTTTTTTACTGAGAACCTTAAGAAGACATCTTTATGTAAAAAAATGTTGGGGTTGTGATTCTAGAAAATTATAATAATGTATAAAAGTTGTAGAGGTATATATATTTATTAAATATAAAATTGTTGTCATAAAACATTCATTTCTATGAATCCATAATGTAATTTTGTATCATAAAAAATATATGTAATACTTGTGTTTAAAAACAATTTAGTGGGAGTGTGTTCATTTTCCTAAAAGTATTTGTTAATGAAATTTTACTTATCTGAAATGAGATACATATCTTATATATCATTAAGATATGGTTAAATACATTTTTTTCAATAAAATATTTTGTAAATTAGTATAGGTTCTTAGTAACAAGATCCATCATGATAGATACACGAGTATAATACCTCACCCTTTATCTAGGTACTTCTATATTTATATTAAACCTTTTCTAAATTAATTAAATAATACTTTTACCCAATTAAAATGGTGTTTCATAGGTTATCAAGGGATTGGATGAGGCAATCTAGAAAGGGCTAGTAGTGGCATGAAAATGAGTGAATGATTTAGTGCCATCAGAAAGCTGGTGGATTGCATCGACTAGCCCTTGCTAGATCGCCTCATCTAAGCCTAGTAAAGCTAAATGTAGCCCACCGACCAGTTTGTGAGACCCACTAGCCAAATTATGGAACCCTAGAAGAATGGTATTACAACATGAATATGAAAAACCCTAACAAGGGGTTTTAAAGGGTGTATGAGTTGTGTATGTAACCACCAACTAGTTGGCAAAATACAACAGCTATTCGGTGACTCCTATGAGGGTCAGGAAAATAAGGGAAATATTGTATTTTCTGCCACCTAAAACCCTATTTTATTTTTTATCCCATCCTTCAACCCTAACTGAAGATTATTGAAATTGAAAGGTTATATAGGGATTAATCATCTTCTCTAATTACCTAAAATTATACCTTGTTCTATTATTCAATTTTTTGATCCAGGTTCTATAATTATTTCTTTTAATTGATAAATTCATGACCTTTTTTCAATGATTATTCTTATTTTTTCACTAATGTAGTGGAATTATCACTTTCTTTAGGGTTAGTGGGGTTTTAATGATATATATTCTTGACTCTTTGGTTTCTCTTCTCTAATATTTAGGTAGGTGGTCTAAATCATCAACATACGATCTCCGTTTTCTTTATAGTGTTTGTAACAAGTTTGATCACACCAACATGTTGTGTCCTCGACCACTTCAAATTGCAACTCAATGAATTTTATTAAACCCTCTTACTTAGAAATATCATGGATCTCATCATGTTTGTAGGTGATGAAGACCCTAGATTATTGTACAGCTAATATGTGTGCCCCTCCCTAACCCTAGGTTAGAACCTGAAAATTATTAAGCTGGATCCACATAATAGAATTGAGAAATTGGTTTATGATAATTACTTAACTTTTGAATTATAATTGAAAATTTATTAGTTGAATTGTAAATGAATAATTGGCACAAAAAATTATAATAACTTAATGATATGATGGGATAATGGAATATTGACATGTGAAATGGAAATATAGTATTCTCTTGACACATGTATTAGTAATTGGGATTAATTGATAGGTATGAATTGGAACATGGAATGATGGAATATATGCATGTAGTTATATTTGGAATTATAATTGGCAATTATAACATTGACTAGAAATTGAAATGAATTCGAATATTTACTTGTAAGTAACATGGATTATCATTTTGACCTATTTTGGAATGTTTGGAATATTTGGAATTTTGTCTCTTAACTATATTTGATATATGAAATATGTAACTAGACCATGGAATAGGCATTTTACCTAGGTTTATTGTAATTATAATTTATAATTATCATTGGTATGAGAATTCATATAGGCCCTATTGTAAATGGTATTTATAATGAACCTCTTTCTTGGGAATTCAACTTGGGTTTAACATGGAATGATTATGTATTTAACCCCTAGCATGAGAATTTACCTTGGGTTCGATGAGGAATGATTATGTAATTAACATTGGGAATGAGAATTATCCTTTGCAGTTTTCTGTTTTAGGATATCATATATATATAAAAGAACTAAAATCATTTTTTAGTTTGGATAGAGACATTTATAATAGTGTCATAGCAGGTATGGTTGACCCTACATGATAACCAGAAGCTCGTGGTTTGGCAAGATTTATTTAGATGATTTTATTACAATTTGAATTAATGCATATGTAAACCATACTATTGAATGAACTATTAAGCATTCTATATTTTTTTATACACCATTAGTGGTTGCCTACTGGGTTTTACTCACACCCCATTCAGTCTTCTATTTGGTATATAGACTATCTTCATGGATGCAGTACTAGAAAAGGGAAAGCAACACTATGATTGATTGGTTGATTTTATTATTGGTATTGGACCTTAGAGTTGAGACTGAGTATGGGATTTGGAATTGGTTTTGGGATTATTTATTTTTGACAACTTCTTTTAGTTTGTTTCTTGTATGATATTTAGTATGACATTGAGTATAGAATTACATGGTTTGATTGCATTGCATTGATTTTGGAAGTTGAAATTTTATAACTAGAGGTGATTTATATTGAATTGTTTATCATGTTTCCATTGTGATTTTTATTCTAGACTGAGGATATAGTCTCCCCAGTATACTAATTATACCCTATCCATTAGGCAGAAGCCTCTAGTATATAGAGAGGTGCACTTGAGGTCTTATGGTGACCCATCACAATCACGTAGTGGAGAACTAGGTTGGGGATATTAAAAAGTGTTATTAAAGGTGATACTTTTTTGTTTCATTACTATTTAGATAAAGGTATTTTGGGAAATAGGATGTGATAGGTATTGGTAATGAGCTCATTCATGGAAGAATTTGACCCATGTTTGGAGGGAATCCCAAGTTTCCATGGATGAGATTTTTGTTCTTGAGGATATCTTGTTATATTTAAAATGTTATTTCACCTTGGGTGATACACTTATTGCGTGATGTTGTTAATTTATGACATTTTACTCCTAGGTTGGAATAACATGAGTTTTTACCCATGAATCATAATAGTTATATCGGAATGTATATCATCATGTATTGTTCATTCTAAGGATTTATTTACTGCATACATATCAACTTGACTAATTTGTGCATAATTTTATGATATGATTGATAAAAATGAATAAAAATGAATAAAACATAATATGTTATAAATTGTTAATTAAATTGTTAGGAAAATTCTAAAAGTTTCCAAGTATCTATGGTTATTTTTTGCTTTTTTCCTATGAGTTGATTAAGTTATATTCCATTTGATCTGATGAGTATGTTTTCCCTGGAGAGAAATTTTACTGTATCATCTTCTGATTGAATGTTAGGAGAGTGGTAATGAGAACCCACATCACCTATAAGAGTCAAATACTTATATGGCCTTGAGGAATCAGATGTAAGATCATCTCGATGTGAGATTATAATAGGTCATGCAAATCATGGATAGGGATTTGACCATAGATACACTATTAATGGTGTGATAAAATGTTATTATATGATTTGAGGAGTGTCCTCTTAGGATTGGTGGCTATCAGTTTCTCTGTGATGTATTTGTGATGGAACTTAATGTATTCAATTTTATTCTAGGTATGGATTTAATAGTTATATACTAGTCTCATATCAACAATTATCATAGGAGAGTGACCTTTTAATATCCAAAATGGGGTAGCTATGTATATTTGTGGGAATGAGATATTTAGAATAGTTTCACATGACCAATTAAATGAAAATTATGTTGGATCATTGCCCAGGTATCAAGCTATGTCCTGGATGATGGTATGCTATAGTAGAATACCATTTCTCTAGTAGTAGACCACTTTTAGGAAGTCATTCCCAAAGAGTTATCCATATTACCATTGATCCAGAGATCAAGTTTACTATCATGTTTGTTCTAGGATTCAAACCAGTTTCATCCCACTTTTATAGATAAAACTAAAATAACATCAGGAGTTGAAAGAGAAGTTGGATGATTTGGAAGATAATGGATTCATATGGCCTAGTACATCACCATGGGGTTCTCCCATATAGTTTTCATCGAACATAGATAGAACATTGTGCTTATGTGTAGATTACCAAAGGTTCAACTAAATGATAGTCAAGAACTAATATCCCCTTCCATACATCAATGATTTATTTAATTAACTGATAGCTTCTTGAAAATTCTATAAGATTAATTTGATGTTAAGGTACCATTAGTTAAGGGCGAGACCATCTAACATACCCCTGAATGATTTTAAGAGTAGGTATGGATTAGATGAGTTCATGGTAATATCTTTTGGTCTTATGAACATGTTGGAATTATAATTTAACATGATGAATTAAATCTTCCATATATTTATATATCTGTTTGTGGTTGATTTTATTGATGAAATCATGGTATACTTGTAGTATATATATTATCACCCCTAATATCATGACATCATCCTGAGTATAATGAGAGCGCATCGACTATATTATAAGCTTACTAAATTTCATTTCTAGATTGAAAAAGTGCACTTCATTAGCCATGTTATCTCATAGGAAAGAGTGTCCATGGACATAGGGAAAGTTAAAGTTACAGTATCATGAGAAAACCCAAATAATTTCATTTATATTCATAACTTCTAGGTTTTGGAGGGATACTAAAGGAATTTCATCCAAGACTTCACCCGCCAGGTAGCACCGATGTCTGGTCTGACCAAGAAAGGGGTGAGGTCTTTAAGGTTATATTCATTCAAGGAGGATTTCTATGAATTGAAGAGAAAGATAAACACAACACCAATCCTAACCATACCTAAATTGTGTAAAGAGTATACCATGTTTTAAAATGTCTCAATAGTTAAACTCATATAAGTTCTTATGTATGATGATCGAGTGGTTGCTTATGGATCTTGATAGTTAATGCCACATGAGAAAAAACATCCTACTAATGATCTATAATTAGCATCAGTGTTATAAAAAAATGATACTTGTGGTATTTTTGGTTATGAGAGATATTTGGGCTATACATGAATCACAAGAGCCTATAGTACATATTCTTATGGAAAATCATGAACCTTTGGAAAAGAATTTGGGTCAAGTATGAGTTGTGTTTTGACTTTGAGTTTGAATACACTCCTAGAAAGCAAAACATCATTTCCAAAGCCATGAGTAGGATTAAAAATACTCAAGTAGTAAAGGAATATTTTGATGAGTAGTGGATGATGGTTCCCTTTTCATACGTTCATTTAGATGTTTTGGAGTCTCAAGGGAGATAAATTGTCACATTTACCTTAGTTGTTCCCATGATTCTAGACCAGATAAAGAGAATGTAGTTATCTAATAGTAAGGGTTTATCCCAAATATAAAACATATATGGTAGAGATCTACCTTCAGGTTAGTCTCTGGAAGATGATGAGATTATTCATGTCCATGGGAGTATATACGTTCTTGTGGGAATATACAATGAAATAGTGAGGGAATTGCATTATTTGAAATGGGTGGTTAATCTTTGATTTAAATAGATATATCAGGATATTTATACACAATAATGGTGGTCAAGGATGAAGAAAGATATCACTAGATTCTTGATACAATGCTTCACTTATCAGCAGTTGAAGGCCAATCATCAACAACATAATGATTTATTGAAGCCTTTTACCATTCTAAAGGGAAGTGGGATGATATCACTATAGATTTCCTAATAAGATTAATCATGAAACCTTAAAAGAATTATGCAGTGTCAATGATCATAAATTTAATTATGAAGGTATCCCACTTAATACCTATCAAGGGGACTTTTACAATTGATGATCTAGGTAATATCTAAGTATGGGAGATAGTTCGATTGTATAGTATTCCATAGAGAATCATTTCTAATTGAGATCCCAATTTAACATCACAATTCTAGTAAGTTATCCAAAAGGATTTGTGATCATATGTTATTTTTAGTATAACCTATCATCCTTAGACTTATGTTCAATCTGAAAGAATGATTCATATTTTGGAGGACATGTTATGGGCATATGATCTAGACTTAGTTGGATCTTAGGAAAAATAAATTGCACTCATGAAGTTATATTATATTAATAGGTTCTAGGAATTGATCTAATTAGAGAATTTAGAGGTTTATATAGAAGGATATGCCATTAAAATTTATTTTGGATAAAGGAGGGAGAGTCAATGATCATTAGATATTGTCTCTTGCAGGTGACATATGAGCAGGTTTAGTTTATTAGAAAGTGGTTGGAAACCACACATAGAAGTAATAAATATTATAATGACCATCAGAGGAGACCTCTAAAATTTTAGGTTAGTCCCCAAGTAGTTTTTGGGTGTCAAATAGGTTAGGAAAATACCATATCAGGAAGAAGGGGAAGTTAGTTCCCAAGTTTTTCAGTGCATTTTAGTTAGTGGAGAGGATTGGCATAGTGGCATACTTATTAGATCTTCCAAAATGATACAGTTCCATAAATAATATTCTTCATGTGTCACAACTTAAAATATCTCACATTAATCATTATCAAATGATATATGTTTATAATGTTGATCTTGATATCGATGTATCTTTTGAGGACCATTTGACATGTATCATAGATTGTAGTGTGAATATCTTATAAGGGGAGACTTTTCCACTTGTGTGAGTACAGTTGTAGCATGAGCATGTTTAAGAGACCTATAAGAGGGAATTAAATATATTGGTGTAGTGGTCCAAGTTATTCACCAATAACTCTCAGTGATGCGTGTGAGTACAGCTCGAGGATGAGCTGTTATTTTGTGGGGAGGTTATAAGACCCTTTCCTTTATCGATTCACTTATCTATTTATGTTTTTACTGAATATCTTTTAAATTCTATAAATGATCCTTATACTCAATTAAAAAGGTGTTTCATAGGTTTTTGGGATCTTGGAGGAGGTGATATTTCAAATTTTATAAGTTTAATGTAGTATATGGAATGGTGTAGTTCCACCAGCTAGCTAGTGGATGTGGAAATAACTTGACCAGGCTATATGGATCCCATTAGCTAGCTGGTGAGACCCACTGGCTAGATAGAGGCCCCCTAAAATAATTGGATTCCATTATTAATACCACCAAATAGAGGATAGGGACCCACCTACTCTCAAGTGGGTATCCTAGGGGTGAAAGTGTTTTGGATGGCCCAATCCGATCAGAAATGACAGCCAACGGTAAGTCGGTGGTGCTGATTTTGGATGGGGAAAAAACAGAAATATTGTATTTTCTACCACATGGAACACACATTAATTTTTTTAATACCAATCACTAGAAGACAACTTAGGATTAGTGATTTTGAAGGGATATCTAGGGCTTCTTTGACTTCACCAACATCCTCCTTTAATCACTTGATCTGTTGTTTGACCTAGAGAACTAGATTTGGTATGTTTTTCCTATAAGTCATAAATTAATCTTGTTTTCTACATGATTCAAATTCTTTAATACCTAGGGTGGTGCATCTATCATTTTGATTTTTTATTAGTGGTGTTTGAATGATATGGATTCCTGAATATTGAGTTTCTGGTCTATTCTATTGAGGTAGGTGGTCTAAATTATATCCTTATATTCTAATTTTGGTTTTTAATATGTGCAACATGTACGATCACACTGGAAAGTTGTGTGTGTGTCCTCTTAAAATTGGAATCCGTTAAATTTTCTTAATCCCACTTACTTATACCTCACATGTACTTCATTGGGTCCATTGGTGATTGAGAAACTACACTTTTAGCTACTAAAGAGGTGTGCCTATCCATGAACCTAGGTTAGAACATAGAACTTATTTACCTCCAGCCATATTACTAAATTTAGAAATTGGTTTATGGGAATTAATTAAATTGTGAATTGGAATTCAACAGGGATTACTTGTATTGTAAGTGGATAATTGAAATGTAATTGTAAAATAGGACACCAACATGATGACATAGTGACATATTGACATCTAAAATAGAAATCTAGACATGGCATGACATGTGGATTATTAATTGGGATTAAGTGACATGTGAATTGATAATTAGGAATAATTGACATGAGAATTGGAATTTTCATAATAGAATATTGTCATATATATTTAGTTGTCATGATAATTTTTAATTTTCATATTGACTAGAAATTTGCATTGGAATATTAACTTGTAACTTTCATATATTGATATATTAACCTATTTTGGCATGTTTGGCATGTATAGAATTTTTAATCTTTCTTCAACTTGATATATGAAATATGTAACTTACTCATGGAATGGGAATTCACCTAGGGTTAATTATAATTAGAATATTTTATTGTCCTTGGCATCAAAATTTTCCTCAGATCGATTATAAATGGTATATATAACCTTCCCCTCGCATGGTAATTCACCTTGGTTTTGATGCAGAATGATTATGTAATTATACCTTGGAATGTGAATCCACCTTAGGTTAAATGTGTAATTTTTTAATTATCCTCGATCATGGGATTTATCCTACTGTATTTTTGTTTTATGATATAATACATGGATATTTTTACTAGACCCATTTATGGATATGTATAGAGACATCTAACATTATGAATTAGTAGTTATACTAGACCACTGGTGTTAAACATGAGCTTAAGGGTCTATGGATTTCATTTTTATGGTTTACTTATAAAGATAATTAATTCTTATGTAAATCATATTATTGCATGTACTATTACTTAGAATAGATTTGTTTATACATCATTGGTGGTGGCCTACTGAGTTTTATATGCACCCTATTTGGGCCATGTTTTGGTACATAGACAAACTTTATAGATGTAGGTTTGGGCAGGGGCAAGAGGCCCTATGCTTTTTTGTTTGATTTTCCTTCTAGGAATGGATATTGGATTTAGGATTAAGAATGGGATTCAAGATAGGTTTTCGGAGTCTTTATTTTGGAGTAATTTTTAAGTTACTTTTTTTCATGAAATTTAATAAGAAATCCAATATGTAATTTCATGGTTTTCTTATATTAGATTGATTTTGTAATTTTCCTCTTTATTTACAATAGTTGATTTATATTGAATTGTTAATAATGATTTTCACTATGATTATTATTTTTTACCAAAGGGTATAGTCTCCCCACTATACTTATTATACCCTTCCCACAAATCAGAAACCTCTTATATATGTTGAGGCGTGTTTGAGGTCTTGGGGTGACCCATCATGGTAACATGAGGGAGAACCAATCTTGGGAAGTTACAAATAGATTTCTCAGTCTATTTTAGGGTACATATATTTAAAAGATACTATGTAAATTCAGTATGGAATAATCCATGTGGGTATTTTTACCTATGTCACATGGTGTTCATATTTCAATCAAAACATGTCCTCAATCACATGAAGAGAGATATACATTGTAAAGGATTCCATATGCATCTGCAATTGGGCTAGTAAAGTATGAAATTCTATGTACCATGCTAGATGTTTCTTATGCCTTAATTCAGTTGGTAGATAATGGGCAGATCTATGATACCACCAATGAATGTAAGTCAAAAATATCATTAAGTATATATGGTGAAGTTAGGATCTCTTCCTTGTATGTGGATAAGTAGAGGAGTTAGTCATTAGTGCATATGAATATTTCTATTTCCAAATATATTAAGAAGATCTGAAGGTGTAGTTAAGATAGATATTCACCATAAATAGAGGATTCATGTAGCAGTCCACATATTTCCAACCCGTTATCTTGACAGTTTAGTGGATTGATGTATTTCAGATGATGCTTGTGGAGGTTCAATGGAGGATGAATCCACAACAGAACTATAGCATGTAATTCACATCATGAAATAAGGATTCAAAAAATGATTTTTTGTTTTGAAACATGTGTGGATAATGATTTATGGATTTTATATGGTGGTGGATTAGTCTGTGAAATGTATTCAGGACATAAAATGTGAGTTCACATTGTGTAAGAAATTCTATCTAATGTGATGTGAAGTTTGGTGAAAGTGTAAAATATGTAAAATTCATGCCTTCATGGATAATAATCCATAGAACTAGTGGAATTTATGAAGTGAATATTAAATTCATGTCGGTAATAAGGTAAATTAAAACCATTTTATTGGGTTTAATTTTGTTTGAAACTAATTTTTATACACTTTTTTCCTCTTGGTTTTTGGAAAACCCTAGACTATTTCAGCGGATCTTCGAACCCCTCTCCTTCAAAGTTGATCCTTGGGTTCCAGTGGTTGGTTAGTAGCAATTGGTGGTGATATTTTCACACTTTTCCATTATTTTCCCCTTATTATTCAATGAAGAACTTTCTACAATGTTTTTTTATGTTTTTGGTGTGTTTGGATTACATTTTGATGATCCGTTGGTATGTACCTAGTTAGTTTGAGAATTTCCTTATGTGATTTTGGTTTTTGGTATGTTTCTTCTTCAACCTATTGTGATCTGTGAATCACGAATGATTATTTGAGGTAATAAATCCCCATTCTCTCCAATTTATGTGTAACATAAAGCAGTTTTATTTTTTTCCTTCCATTTAGTGGATATTAAGTTTTGAATTAAAAAAATAATTAATTATAAAAGATGAAATTAATGGGTATGTGAATAAATCACAATATTTACTTTTTTTTTCTATTTATGATGATACTATTCATTCTTGTTACTAACATTAAATAATGATTGTTATGATCCTCAATGGCGTTAGAGTTGATATGTTGTGAGACCCTTGATATGTTGTTTGATTGATCAAAACCAATATAAAAGGCTTAAGAATGTAAATATGGATAATTATTTGGTTTCCCATGGAAATCTAGTTTGTGTGATAATACCCATGAAAAAAGAAGCAATGTGATAAAATACCTTGAATTAATTATGGATGTTAGGAAGTGATATTTTGTGTGTGGTTGTGATTTTTTTGGCCTTGCTAATATGGGATGTTTTGTGGTGATAGAGGTGACCATCTAGGTTGTGTAATGTGTGGGGATATAAAATAGTGGTTAGTTGGAATGGATTTAATATGGAAATATGTGCATGATCTATGTTACACATTGGTGGATATTCACAATGGTGATGATGTGTGGTTGTGATGTGCAATGCAGTGGTGTGGTGGTTGATACATGTGATGTGGATGGTAGGCATGGTATGATTTATGGGAAATTGTGTTGCATTTGTGATGTGCAGTGGTGATGTGTGATGAGGTGGTGTGGTGTGGTGTGTTGGTGATGCAAAGTTGTTGTGATGTGTGATTGTTGTGGTGAGATGGTTTGGAAGAGGCGATGTTGTAGTGATGGTTGATGTGTACGGGATGAGATTTTTTGTAGTGTGGTTGTGTTAGTTTCTCAGTTAGCCATGGAATAATTTTTAATAATGAAAATTAATGTGAGTGGGTTTGCAAATATTAATATTAATGGGATGTATTTTATGTGTCGTAAATGGTTTAATTAATCAGAACAATAAATAAATGAGTGGAGTGAATTTGAAATGAAGTGACTAATTAAATGAGAGATTTTAGAAAATCGTTAATTGCATATATGGCGAAATATGAACATGAAAGTTAGAATTTTTGGCATTTTATGGTGGTTGTGTGGTGTGTTGAATTTATTGATTGAAGTGGTTGTGGTAGATTTTTTGCGGTGTAGTGGTGATGGTGTGGATTATACTTGTGTAGCTATTGTGGACCCATAGGTTGGGTATTGTGTGCTATCATTATATGATGTGTTTTGGGTTATTTTTATAGATTTCTCTCCTAATATAGATAACCTTATTAACACATAATGGTTTTGGATTTTGGGTATTTTACCTAACATATAGCATGATGTTGATATGGATGACAAGCTACACCCTCTTATCTACTCTTCCATAAGTAGTGACGGACCAGGTGTGTTCGGGAAAGACGTGATGTGAGGGACCAAGTGTATTTGGGATAGATTTGTTGTGATGGGACTATGAATTGATGTGACATGTGATGAGGGTCATTTGTGTTAGGAAGAGGGAATGAGGATGATGTCCCTCACATTTGTGATACACTACTACCCTGATAATATAATGAGATGTGATGTGATGGCGTAGATGACTTGGAGTGATATGTGACATGTTAATGATTGATGGCAGCACCAGATTCTTGAACTTATGAGGTTGGGATATATAGGGATGTGTCCCGACCCATATTAGAGATGGAAGAGATGTTATGTGATGTTTATGGAAGGTATGTGAGCCCATGATGTTCGATGTTGGAGTGTAAGAGTGAAAAATTAGCGGGGAAGCAGTTATAGGGAACATTGTTTTATTATGTTTATGATACTATGATACTAAATTGGATGTTAGATTTTGTGGGAAAGACATAGTGAGGTCAGGATTGGTTAGTTGACCTTTTAGGTGATTATTAGTTATTATGTTTTTCACATACACACTAGTCTTCTATTTTCACATGTGCACTTGATTCCTTCAGTATGATCCTACTTAGAATAATTGTATGCTCACCCTATGCATATAAAAGGTTTTTTAGGTTTCTAGGAATTTGGGGACTGAGCTAAACACTGATAGATTGGGTTTTGGATCAACTTTTGAGTCACTACTATAGGGATTCTCATTTGGTGTTTACTTTCAAGACTTTTATTTATATATATTGACATTGATCATGAATTTTGGTATAGTTTTCGGTTTATTTTATATTATATGATCTAGTTTCTTGGTTTTTTTATCCTATCTCCCGATCCTATATTTTTAGTGGGTAATTCCATCCATTCATGAGATATTTATACCTTCAGTGATCATCAACAACATGGTCCCTAATAGTGTCTTGAGCAGAGGGTTATTATATCGCTTCCCCCATTTCTAGCTAAACAAATGTATATTTGGAAGGAGGGGGTTATGACCGAGTGGTATTTGAGGGTTTTTAGAGATATGGTGGAGTTTTGATTTTGGAACTGTGAGGATTTTTTGGGTTCGTAGTGAAACTATTCCATTTGATCTTGGTTCATGATATAAGCCATGGATATAGTGACCCTAGCCTTTTCAAATAACATTACATGATTTTAAGCATAATTATACATCAGAGTACAAGCCAAGGATCGTGAAGTCTAGTGTTTTTAAAGACTGGGTACATAAAAAATTAAACATGGGACTAAAAAACACTTGTTTATTTAATCTTCATAAAGAACTTATAACTTTCTTTGATCCCTTACATCTGTTTAGGGCATGCTAGTGATCACATGAATGAAGGTATGAGCTAAAATTCAAGTAAGGAAATAAACATAAGAATAAGGCTTTATCATAAAGGTTAGAGAACATGAAATAATGATATAAAATGGCATATAGAATCATAACATATAAACATGGGATCATATAAACATGAATTCATAGTAATGTGGTAGAAACATAAATCATGAATTTAGCACGAGCCAAGGCTTGTTGCACATAGAGGAGCAGAAATCAAGGTTAACCACCAAGACCATTGCACATGGTAACAAGAGTCAGGGATAATCGCCAAGACCGTTGTACATAACATCTCATGAGACTAAAATTTACCCAATGAATTGGAGAAATATCTGGGTGAACCCATTAGAACATGTTCATGAATATTATTTCTACATAAATAGTCATACATAATCAATCATATATAAATATAAGAGAACCCATGGAGAGAAATAGGTATCACATTCATGTAATAAAGAATAATGGATGAGCGTATCATAAAAGTGACCCTAAGATAAAGGAATTAAACCATAAATGGACATTAATAAGTTAAAATAGGAATATAGGATGGTAAGGGGTGTCAAACAGAAGTGAAAACATGTAAGAAGATTATTTAAGAAATTCTTAGAATTAAAACATTTTAGTGCGGTTTTAAGGAAAATACTAAAGAGCGTTTAAAATCTAGAAGGGAATAATCATTTATAAAAAACCATAAGTGAAACAATAAGTCTTCTATAATAAAAATACTTATTTTATAAAAAAAATAACATCTTAAAACAAATGGTAGAGTGCACTTGAAATTTGGTAAAAACATTGTAAGTTACCTTAAAATGAGTTTTCTTATTGGGAAGTATCGAGGAGGGAATCACTTAAAAGCATGTATATAACCAAAATAGAACAAGATATGGATCTTGAAACATGATCTTGGATCATATACATAGTATGTATATGTTTTACACAAAAATAAAGGAAAATTTTATTTGGGTTAAAAGAAACATAGAGCAACCTGAATGAATAAAGGGGGTTCTGGTAGAATCCCTTACCTTAAGTCTGATGGTGTTGTCCACTTGATATTAATGACCTTAATAATCAAATTAGGTTCATTAATTAATAAATATATAACCTATTATACATTTAAATGATTTAGTACATCCTTTTTTATTTCATTCATAACCATTTTATTGGTTATGAGGTTCAATTTCATTGTTCAATTTTGTTTGTTTCATTGGTTTTAATCTCCGGTTTACTTATATTCATGTTTGGAGAATCATGAGAAATGGGGATGGTTGTCCAGAATTGGAGTTATATTCTATTATTTAATATCTAGAAGGTTACATGGTTGTAAATTTCATCTGGTTACTTGGAGTGAAGATTAACCATTATGTAAAACGTCACTGATAACCTTTTAGGTTAATTGGAGGTTTTTGGCCACAAAAACTTGTTTTGTTTTATAAATAAAAATCATGTGTAGAAAATGATTCCAGAACCATATATAAGACATAATACATATATTATGGTATGTTTCATCCATGATTTTTTATGACCATAATTGAATATGGTAATGGAAATTGAAAACCCATCATCCTTGAATGTGGTAAATTAGCACATCTCGGATGGTGTTTTCATTTGAAGTATAAAAGAAATAGAAAGGATAGATGATGATGAAATATTAATTTATCATGAAAAAATTATAGTACATGTAAGTTACTGGATTCATCAAAAAAAATTGATGAATGGAGGTTAGAAAATAAAAAGAAAAGAGATGAACTTGAAAATAAAAGAAAAGTTGAGAGATCCCTTATGAAAATTTGGCAACCTAACAACATAGCTTAAAATCTCATAAAATTTTTTGATGAGGGAAGAAAGGGTTATATCATAATTATAAAATAATTTTTACAGTAACTGGGATATGAAATGATATATACCAGCATAATAAAATTGCAATTAAAAATAATAACATAAAATTAAAGCTTGAAAAAGAGAAAGGAGGTTGATTCCCTTACCATGTAGAGTAACTTATAAAACTTGAAGGTTGGGACCTTTGAGACTTTAGGAAACCTTGTTAGCACTCATAGGGAGTTAAAAAGTCCAGATCTTCGAGGATGATGGATTTTGAATGAACAAAAATGAAGGAATGGGTTGGTATTTATAGTAAAAGAGTGTTTTTTTATTAATTTCAAAGGACACCTCATTAGTGGTTTTTGCACAACCATGGGGTTTTCCATGGTATTTAACCATGTTATTATCCACTTAGGACACCTAATATAATATTTTATTGTACACAAGCCATCCATAATTTTATATTTATTATTATTTCATTATGATGTCATTAAACATACCGAAAACTCAAAACTACATTTTTACTATTCACAAAAAATCAAGTATTTTAGAACAATCCCAAAAATATCACCCTAATCATTTTTCGACATGTAGAAGTCAAAAATGATATCCATTTTTTGAAAATAATTTTCTAAATATTTTTAATTTTATTTTTAAATAAAATCACAATTTATTTGAAAAAACAACATTAAAAATATAACTCATTTTATAACACCTTGAAAAATTACTCAATGTCACATAAAATTATCTTATAAATATAATACAATAAAGTAAAAATTTATGATTACATTTTATAAAAAAATTTCCATTTTAAATTGTTAAACTATTCATAAAATTGTAAATAAAATATTTATGACATGAAAAAATCCCAATAATTATACTATGATAATTTTTTAACTTTTAGGATTTCTAGGTTTTATTTTTATATTCATGGGTGAAGTTTCTATTTTTTTGGCCAAATTTCTATTCATTAATATTCATGAGGGTATGTTACTATTCATAAAAAATTAATTTTGTCTTATAGAACTCCAAATAACTTACTGATAACAATTGTAGATGACCGTTTTTCAAATTTCAAAACACAAAAGTGACAATATTATGTTTAAAGTTCACATAGTACTTATTAGTTCATTATTTTGTAATTTCATGTGATTATATGACATAATTTTATGAAAGGAAGTTTCTATTGATAAAAAATTGGGTCGTTACAATGGATTCTGGCTATGATGCACGATTTTAGGACCCATCATGATCCGATGCATAGAATCTTCACTTATTGATCAACCAAGAGTGGTGGAACTATTTACAAGGTAGATAACTATGAAAGGTATATTCATCATGATTGACTGTGTTTGTGTCTAAATTGGGTTATTGTGTGAATTATAAATGAATTAATTAAATAAAACTAAGATAAAATTCCATGATACTGGGATTAGGATTTTATCCTTCTTGTTAGGAATGTCTCTTGGTTGTCTTCCATAAGTAGCCGAGGAAGTTATGGTTTAGTGGGATAGTCTGGTTGATCATTGGATAATTAAACTAACATATGATAATGGGGCATGGTTGAGAGAATTTTGTGCCTTTTAGAATAGAGTTTGGGGTAATATAAAGAGAGTGTCTCAGATCTGGATATAGAATGCTGGTCAGAGGATCTTGAGATCACTTTTGGTCTAATATTATCTTGAGTTGAGTTTTGAGTTTCTTGGTAGTTACATAGTTTTAGGGATATCTGAATCAGTGGTAGACATTGTATCTTGGTGACCAAAAGGAGGTAGATGTGTTGTGGCCAGAATTTCAGAAGGATTTTCATTTAAAGTTCTTATCATCAATGAAAATATTACTGGAGAGGTATGAGTTTATATCCATTCAGTTAGGGATCCTAAGTTTATGGTATATTTGAATCAGGTTCAACAAACTCTTACTATTTTCATCAAATGTTTTTATGGATGAGGAGTCCAGAGAAAAAAATCACGAGGAGGATTTTCACCCAATGATATGGTATATAGTCATCCTGTTTATGATTTAAATATACATGAACGTGCTGAAGAAGGTAGAGGTTATCAAAAGACCCTTTCTTTGGATGTTAGCCATGAGAGAGTGGTTAATAGTGAGCCTCTAATAGTAGATATTTAATTAGCAGGTCATGTAATTTTAGGTAGCTAGGGTCTAGACCAGTTGGGAGCTAACCACAATAGATCCTTTCACATATTTATAGGGATGGTGTATCCGAATCATTCATAAGGATCTTTCTGTTTTCATTACATTTTTGTTGGGGGTATGCTCACTGTCAATATTAGTTTCCAACCACTCAAAGATGCTAGTTTGATATGGGTGTTCAAGACCTTTTTTTTGTAGAAAAAATTATTACCTCCATGGTAGTTTCAATTTAAGGGACCACCAATTTTTATTCAATAACCGATGGTAGATGGTGTTGGAAGAGGGGAAGCCTTATAATGATCCTAAACCATATGGAACTTGGATAGAGTGAAGTTATGGAGGGAAACCATAGATATACAGAGGGCCTTGGCATGGAAAAATTCATGTGTTATAGGTTGCAACACCTGTAGGGATAAAGGTTTTCTGAGGTACGATTGGTTAATAATCTACCCTTATTTATGATATTACTAATTCAAGAGACATGTATTCCTTTGTTTCTCCCACATTGGTCTTTTCCTAATGATTGGTTTTTTGGAGAATCTTATAGTACCCCTAGTGCTATCTACATGTATTAGAGGTTATTCTACTTTGTTTGATATGTGTTGGGGGTGTAGACTGGTGATGGGAAATCACCATTCAGTGGGAGATTTCATTTTTTGTATAGAAACATCTATACTATGTTATCCTCGGTATAGATTCAATGTATTATATGCATGAATTCATCAAATATTACTAATTAAATGTTTTTTTCAATGTGGAGGGCCAATGAGTAGTGTTCGTTGGCTTGAGAGGTTATTGGATGGGTGGTAAGAAAGTGGATCCAATATTGTCTCAGTTGGTAGAGCTATACGTGGAAGGTTAGGAAAAGTGTGTTCCTAGGGTTATTTGGGAGTTCATGGATGTTTTCCCAAAAGAGGATGTGAAGTTACCCCTGTGACATGATGATGAGTTTTGGGCAGAGTTACTTGTAGGGGATTTGCTAATTTTGATGGCTCCATATCAACTGGTGCCTATGGAGCCTTGTGAGTTGAGGTTACATGTGGATGATCTGGTGAAGAGGGGTTTCATATGACCTAGTAAGTTTCTATAGGACTCTCCAATGTTGTTCTCCATGATGGAGGATGGTGGTATGAGGTTGTTCAAAGATTACTGATGGTTGAATTAATTAGATTTCAAGAATTCATACCCCTTCAAAGGAAATATATTTGACTAGTTAAGGTGAGGTAGTTGGTTTTATAAGGTTGAAATTCATTTTCAATATCACCAGATGAGGGTGAAATATGAGGATGTCTCAAAGAATTCCTCTAGATTTAGTTATGGGAACTTCGAGTTTGTTGTCATGTTGTTTGGTGTCAATAACACACTAGCCATGTTTATAGAGCTCATAAACATGATATTTAGGGAGTTCCTAGACCATTTCATCAGAATGTTTATATATTCTATCTTGATCTACTCAAATGTAGAGGAGGATCATTCTTAGCATCTTAGAGCTGTCATGTTGGTCCTTTGACATAATCAGCTCTGTGGAATGTTTCCAAAGTATATTTTCTTGATGCGAGAGGTGTATTTCCCTGGGAATGTGGTATCTTAGTAGGGTGTGTAATTAGACCCATCAAAGGTTGAAGAAATTATTTCTTGGTAATCACACATGAATGTGGTATATGTTTATTGTTTTCTTCATCTCATAGTCTATTATCAAGTTTTTGTGTCTAATTTCTCTTGGGTTACATCCCCATTGATATCATTGGTGAGGAAAGAAAAGGAATTTATGTGGAATGATCAGTTGGAATTAGCATTCAGTTAACTAAAAGAGAAGTTGGTTAGTGCTCCAGTGCTTCAGTTTCCCCAAAGGGAGTGATTTTTGAGGTTTTTTGTGACACTTCCCATCTGTCCTTCGGATGAATATTGATGTATCATAGAGAGGTGATGTCTTATAGGTCTATGATTTTGTTTCCCCACAAGTGTAACTATTATACACATGATATAGAGTTGGTGGTAGCTATGTTTGTGCTAAGGTTGTGGCTGCATTACCTCATCGATGATCTCTTTGTGGTTTTCATTAACCACAAGAGCCTAGAAAATTTCTTTTCTCAGAGGTATTTAAAATTATGAATGTGGACACAGATGGATTTTCTTTATGATAATAATTTTGAGATTCATTACACCCTGAGAAAGGGAAAAGTGGTTGTCAGTGCATTGAGTTGGAATTCCTAAGGATATATGGTTCATAAGTCTACCAATGTTTGGAAAGGGATGGAGGAGCTTATAGTGTTGCATCTTGATGTTGGAGAGGGTAGTGGTCATGGTTGTCTATATCAGATGACTATGGAATCATACTTGATGTGGAATGTGGAGGAGTCTCAGTGAGGAGTCTCATAGAAATAGGTGATGCATGAGTATGTTGGCCATGGGGATGCTCCATAGGGATGGTCAGAGGATATCCATAATAGAGTATTGTTTTAGGGGAGGTTGTTTGTTCCATTGTAAGTGAATGTAGGTGTTCTCGATGAGTTCATATCTCGACTTTAGCAATTCATCCTAGTGTAATAGATATTTATCATTTCATGAGGACACATATTTTGTGGTAGGGGATGAAATAGATCACAATAATCTTTATGTTTAAGTGTAGAGTTTTTCAATAGGTGAAAGTAGAACATCTTGTTATTTGAGGTTGGTTGTTACACTTGGGTGATCCTGAGTGGATATTAATGGAATTTCTCACTAAGTTACCTCAACCTTAAGGAGACTCCATTTTATTTTGGGTGATAATGGATCGACTTCTAAAGTCATCTCATTTTTTGGTGGTCTATGAGTTGAGTTCCATGGATTTCTTAGCAAGGAGGTATGTAGATAATGTAGTTACACTCTATGGGGTACCAAGGGCCATAATATGTAATCCATAATCTTATTCCACCTCAAAGGTTTGGAGGGGATTGAAGTGTTCTTTAAATTCCCCGTTACACCTTAGCACTGCTTTCCACCCTCAAATAGATGGGTATAAAAAGTGGATCCTCTAGTCGTGGGGGGGGGGGATATGTTATGAACATGAGTCTTAGACTTTTTTAGATCATGGGTAAGGAACCTACCCATAGTTTGGTTTGTATATAATAATAGATATCACTCATCCATTTTCATTGAACAATTTTGCGCATATTATGAGAGGTTGTTTTGGTGTACGTTATGATATACATAGGTTGGGGAGTCATCTGTTCTTGGTAAAATAGTGGCATAGAGTATTCCCATGAAGATCCATTTGGTTCAAGAGAGTATAAGGGAGGGAAAAGACCATTATAAGGCTTATGTAGATCATAAGTGGAGGCCCCTTGAGTTTTAGGTTAGAGAACATGTGTTCTTGAGGGTTTCCCCATGACGAGGGAAATAGTGTTTTGGCAGGGGTAGTAAGCTTTAATCCTAGTTCATTGGGCCTTTTGAGGTGTTGGGGCATATTGGAATAGTATCATATCAATTTTGGATTATACCATGACTTTACCAGATCTGAGACATCTTCATTGTGTCCTAGCTTCATCAGTATCTTCATGATGAATCCCACATTATAAACTAGGGGTAGTTGGTTTACATGGATGACACGACATCCATGGAACAACCTGTAGAGTTCTAGGATCACCGAACGAGGGTTATTCATAGATGTACCATCCCTTTGGTTCATTTTTATGGAGGCATTGTGTCCTTTAGAATAGTATTTGGGATCATGATATTTAGATTCCTTCCCAGAACCTATATTTTTTTGAAATTTTTTTGTTATTCCTTTTCATTATTGATGTGATGTTTGGATATTGCTATTTCTTGAGATGTTTTGTTTAAGTAATATTTTGATGTGTGATTAAAATTATGGAATATTAATTGGGGAAAAAATAATTCCCAAATAAGATATGTTATACTATGACACATTTAAAACCATGTGGGTGACTCAGTGCCACCCAAAGTGTAAAATATATTTATATAGAAGATGGAATATCGTGATTTATGTGAATGGGGATGTATTATGTGGTTGTATTGGTAATTGGTTGTTTAACCTATGTAGAGATTGATATGGTTGTGAGGATGTTTATGTGTAACATAGGTGGTTTGAGGCTAGTGTGAGATATTTTTGTGGCTATTGAGATGGTGATGTGGTTTTCAGGAGTGTGTTGGTGGATGTTTCAGTTTAGTGTGTTTGGATAATGGTATTGTTTAAGGTGTAACGAGATCCTTGAGAGGTATCTCACTGAGTGGTTGTTCAGAACCTCTTGAAGATTATAATTTTTTAAAAGGTATCTAATGTAATAGTTTATGCTTTCTTAGACTGTTGCTTTTCAATTTGTGTGTTTGGAGTTGTTTTAAAGGAGGATAGAGGTGGTTCAGTGGAGGCTGGAGCTGCAAGAGAACTATAGAAAGTAATTCACATCAGAATATAGGGATTCATAATGTGATTTTTGGTTTCATAGATTTTTTGGATGGTGATTCATTGACTTTATTAAGTGGTGGAGTAGTCTATGACATGTATTCATGACATGAAAGGGGGATCCATTAAATGAAATAAATTTCAGCCAAGGCGATTCAAATTTCAATGAATGTGTGAACAATGAAAAATTCACAACTTTTTTGTTGTTTATGGATTATAATACATAGATAATGAGGAATTAAAAAATGATTACTAAATTCACATCATGTATAAGGAGACTTACTACCAATTTATATTTTTAGAATTTAGTTGAACCCGCTCTTTCTACACTCATTTCCTCTCAGTTTTAAGAAAACCCTAGATTCTTTTAGAGGATATTCTTACCCCTCTCCCCTAGAATTGATCCTTAGGTTATAGTAGTTGGTTATCAGTGATCAGTGGTGATTTATTCTATCTTTTACCATGTTTTATCCTTTTTCTTATTTTAGGAATCCAATTTGTCATAGTTTCTTCAGTTTGTAGTGTGTTTGGATTGAACATTGATGATCCCATGGTGTTATCCAGGTTAGTTCACGGAATAACTTGTGCAATTTTGGTTTTCTGGTGGTTTCTTGTTCTCCCTGTGGTGCACTGTAAATGGGGAAATATTCTTCATGGAAGGGGATCCTCGTTATCTCTCTATTTATATACAACATGTGGGTAATGAATTCTTTTTTCCTTCCTTTAGTGGATAGTAAGGGTTGTATTAATGAAGGTAATTAATTATAAAATATGAAATTGATGTGTGTTTTTGACACTTTTTTCGGGGCGCGCATCTGTCTTTGGAGGACGCGCTGATATGTTGCCCCGCATTCCCACTTTCCAAAGGCAGGCTACATCTGTCACTTATTTAGGGACGTTTTCTCTTTGGTCAAAACAAGATGATGGGATGTAGGTTCCTCATTCTTTGGATTCCTCCTTGGAACTCGTTACCTAGTGTAGTTCTCCCTTAAAGATTAAGACATTGTTTGTGAAACTCTTCCTAGTGCCAAGTCTTCATGGATATTGGCTAATTACACTGCTTCTGTCAAGACATACCAATGGGTCAAGTCAGGGCAGTAACTTTAGATCGGGGGAGTAGTCACGTTGGACATCGTTGGTGTGTCTGGATGTTGGAACACTGATTCATCAGGGTTTCATCTCTATATGATAGGGATTCTCAAGGGCGCAGAAGCCCGAGGCCTCCCACATTGATTAAGGGGAATTATCTATCATAGGCATGTCTCTTAAGTTTTCCTTATCTTCCCTTATTTAACACAAGGTATGCCGTGTTTTTAACATCTAGAGGAGATGGATAAGATTGATAAGAAAACTGATAAGAGTGGATCAGATGGGTGTGTACCCATGAGGAAGCGCATGATATCCCTACAAGATTGGAGAATCAAAATTTCCATTGAAGATAGATCCAGGGATTTTTGGGTCCCTATAAAGGGGATTATGGGGTTTTACATTAGTTGGGATTGAACTTCGGGGAGGTTTCCTGCGTACCCTGTCTCAAGAGATAGGGATAAAACACACATAGTTTGAAGGGGGGATTAATCGGGGTGTGCGCAAAGGATAATGACCCAAAAAAACACTGGGGCATACGTGTGGTTAACGGCCCAGGTATTGATATGAGTAGTGAGGGTGTGGATGAAATGATCTCACAGAGGCATGGTGGATTGGGTAAAACCAGGATGAATAATGAATGGTTGAGTGAATTAGATGGAGAATGAGATGGAGCCATTGAGAAGGTGATGGTAGTGTTGGTATTTAACCTTAGAGAGGCTTCCTATGTATCTTAATGGTAGGGAATCAATGTCTTCATAGTTCGGTAGGACAATGGGACACCTGAAGAGGTGACCTGTGAGAATGGATTCATGGATGTGACCTAGCAGAAATAGAACCTTTGGGTTGAGTCATGGCCTTCCAAAAAGAGAGAGGCTAAAGGGAGAGACCAGGATGAGACATGGGTGATGGGATTGAGCCTCAGGGAGGTCTCCTCCATATGCCTATGGTGGGGAATCAAATTCCATGTAGTCTGGGATGGGGCATGGAATCAGGGTGTGTGTAGAGGAAAACGATCCAACGACATGTTGAGACTTATGCGTAGTTAGTGGCTTAAGAGTTGGTCTGATGCCATTAAGACAGAACAGAGATATGGGTCTCAACAAAGGGGACTACAATGGCTTACTATTGTTTGGGAACTACAATGGCTTACCATTGGTTGGGGACTATAATGGCTTAACGTCGATTTGGGATCACAATGTCTTACCACTGGATGAGTCTACAACGGCTTACCACTGGTTGGGGTTTACAACGGCTCACCACTGGTTGGGGGTTTTCAATGGCTTACCGCTGGTTGGGGTTTACAATGGCTTATAGTTGGTTGAGGTTGAACATCACAAAGGCTTCCTATGTACCCTTTTTAGGAAACATGGATCAAAAACCTCATAGTTCTGAAGCATACTATTTAACATCTTGTGAGACGGAAATGGGGCGTACATTTTAATTTCATGAAGGATGAGGTGAACCGGCATGAAGTGTTTGGGTCTAATGGGTGATGGGCTTGAACATCAGGGAGGCTTCCTATGTACCTTGCTTGGAAAGGGGAAAGGATCAAAATTTACATAGTTTGGAAAGGAATATAGTTTAACATCATGCGGGATGAGTGGGGAACAACAAGATTGAACCTTAGGGAGGCTTCCTATATACCTTTCTCAGATAGGGGCAAGAATAAAAGTACATGTAGTTCAAAATGGGAGCATGGGACTTACATGATAAGGTATCCTAGGAAGGATTCCATGGTCAATGATTACTATAAGCACACATGATTCATGCTTGGTGTGAGAAAAAAGAGGCAAAAAAACCTAACGATCAAATCACGAAAGGATTATACACAGGGAATGAAATGGGGCTTATGTGTGGTTAATGTCCCAAGGAGGAAATAGAGGCATATGCTTGGTCAGTCACCCAGGGAGATGGAGATTAGGACTTACTCCGGGATAGAGGACTGATGGAGACAAAGACCAGAGGTAGAGGGATGGGGTAACAAAGGTCATGGTTCCCATCTCTCCTCTAGTCTTTGGGAACAAAAGAAGAGAGGAGGAGCAAGGATGCTACCTCCTGAAAGAAAGGCTAGGGGATTACAACAAGATGGTTTCCCTTCCCTGTAGACAGATTCCACTCCAGCAAAGAGGATATCATTCTATATGATTAAGATATCACTCTCGTAGAGACTAATGGGCATGGATAATGTCTGAGATGAGGCACCCCATGTATATTGCATGAGGCAAGGCCACAGTTTAACGTCATGTGATGAGGATGATGGTGCTTGGAAGTTTAACGTCATGCAGCTCAGATGAGGTGGATTTACTCCACATCCCTTGGACATACATAACTAATTCCCACCCAAACTTGGGGAAGGTAAGGCATTATAAATTCCATGGTGTGGAAGTGTTGTGTAGTGATCTACTGAGGGTCTCACGTTAGCATGGCTATGAGAAGAATCAATTTTTGTTAGTGTGCCTATGCGAAGAAGCATGAGTCTAATCAACCCAATATATAGCACCACCCAAGGGACCATGAAATAACTTCTTAAAAACTTGGAGGGTCATATAGGAAAATGGTCTGTGAAGCATAAGGGTTTATAGGAAGAGATTATGCGAAGCTTTGGTTCTCTACATAGTGGAAAGACTTTGTGAAGGAGTATGCTTTTCTAAGTGGAGTGGAATAGCCTAGGCATGTAATATATATGCTTATGAAGGGTGCTTCGCGAAGTAGAAAGTCTTTCATGGAGAAGGACTTCACAGAGCATGGGTTATTTGCAAACCATAGCTCTATAAAGTAATGTACTTCACGAAGCACAAAGACCCTGCCTTATCATGTGGTTCATATGTGCATGGAAGTTACTTTGTGAAGCATGATTTATTTACAAAGATAGGAGTCCCCCTGGGGATATCCCTCCTTTGCGATGGCATGTGGGCTCCGTGATGGGAATACCTTCTTGAAGAGGGGTTGAATTTGAGCAAAGGGAAAGGTACTTCACAATTCTTATGTACCTTTAAGGGATCATTTTTTTCAATGACTCACAGATTAGAGGTTGCTTCGCGATTTTAGAGGTGATAAGGTGAAAGGTTGGGGGTATCCATCCTTTGGGTATGAGGGAAGCCTGGTATTTATATCCAAGAGGTAGCGCGATGATCATACAGCTCGTTATGAAGCTATGTGGTTCTCTTCAATCGGTCAAATATTTCATCAAGTTTTTCGTAACCGCAAAGTTGACCATCATCCCCTCCTCATCATATATCCCTCCTTAATTCCATCCATGGAACTCGTAAAGGATTTCATCAAGTTACAAGGGATTGCAGAGGCTATCTGGTTCCCTCCACGGGGCAGAGCTCCCAGTCAATTGTGTCATAACTGCAGATCCTCCCACCTCTTTTACTCTGTGGAAACCATATAGGGGGGATTCGGCTTCACACTAGCTACGGTGTTGGGGGGGGGGGGGGGGGCTCCGTGAAGGATATAGTGCTAAAGGTATACATAAATGGGATTTGCGAGGCAACCCCCTTTTTCACTGGTTTCTTCTTTACATAATTTTTCTCTTCACATATTTTGGTGCAAACCACCCCCCTCATACTTGGATCCGAGGAGAAAATGAGGGTCCAAGTCTGAGGGAAAACAGCCAAAATTTTATGTCTAATTGCAAAAAATATCACGAAGTAGGGTTGTGATGCAGATAGGTGATGCACGGGTTTAGAACACCGCAATGATTGCCACATCTTGGTGTGACACGAAGATGAGAGGTCCTCGCCTATAAATAGGGGTGTCTGACCTGTACTTTGTTCTTACTCATATCCGTGTATTTAGAAATTGTGCTCTCAATTAGTAAAGCTCAGTACTCTTTGTGACCATTCTTTTTGAATTAGGTCCTTTTGCTCTGTAGCGCATAGCGAGTCTTCCAACTCTACAAGTGTGTGCTCTGTGGCCTATGCCTATGAGGTGTGGCAGGGCTCTGTGACCTCCATTTTGCGATTGATCTCTTCGAACGAGCTCCGCGACTGAGCTCTTCGATCTATAACAAAAATTCTAAAATTTTGAAGACTAAATGGCTCATCTGGAATCTACCAGGGGGTCCTTGTGGATACTGCTTGGAGGGATGAGATGGATGATTACCTGGGAATTTGTTGAATATGTGCGGAGCCATTCAGACCATGAGTCCCTGGCAGAGCTGTTTTTATAGAGTTAGAAGAACTACCCTCTTTAAAAAATGGTTCCTCTATATGGATTTGGTCTGTGGGATGATGTTTTATTTCTTGAAGTGAGCAGGGAAGAGCCAGCATATTGGTTTAGGAGAACGCTGTGTCAGCGCCAGTGGTTCAGGGTGGTCGGAGGTCATACATGGGAGGATTATACACCCTTTAAAACTGATTTCTTATATAAAAACGTTGACAATGTATATGGGAAGGCATTGAAACCAGAGGTATCTCCCCCATAGTACCCCACCATTTTAGAGGCTGCCTTGGGGAACCTGAAGATGGGGTGGACTGATGAGTGGGATTTGCGCCAGGGTGGAAAATTCATAGATGATTGGGCCTGAGCCTATTGGGTATGTTCCTCCTATGAGGAGTTTGGGGCAGAGCTGAGGCAGGTGGGTCTGTATGAGGCAGCATGGTCTTCCCAATTCCACATCTACCAACCAAAGTAGATAATGATGGAGTTGTTGAGAAGGTGGTATTCAAGGATAAAAAATTTCCAGTTTCACCATCGGGAGGTCGACATTAACCTCTAAGACCTAGATAAAATATTGGGGGTCCCATTATTGGGGGCGATTATGATGAGTTCCTCCCTACTTTGAATATATGGGAAGACCCAGAGCATATGATTCTACTGGTAAAGGCATTGATGAACCTGGTGTCCAGTGAGGATAACCAGTCAGTGAGGGATGTCAACTTTAAGGGATGGTTCAGTCAGTTCCTAAATTCCATTGTAAATGGAAAGTTTCTTGTGAGGTCTCCAACCTGCCTGAAGGGGGTTCAACACAGCAAGGAGCACTCATATTGGAGACTCTTAGAGGACAACCTAGGGATGAAATCAAGATTCAGTATCAGTACCAAGAAACAACCTATAATTAGGTTGGATGCATTCATCTCGGTGCTTATATGCAGCTATATTCTTCCAGTAAATGACACAAACATGGGTGTGAGGCTCTGCACATTCATCATGGTGTCCATGTTGGTGATAAGGGAGCAGGTCAAGCTAGGGATCCTGATGCTCTCCAAGATGTATAAGTTGTTGTGAAATATCAGTAAAGTAAAGAATCTACATAGGGAATGCGGGTCGTTCTATCTACTATATGGGTGGATAGTGCTGCATATTATGGGTGTCTATGAATATCCGAACCCCATTTCCCCTACAAGGTTGGACTTCCGACCGGCTATTCTAAACGTGGTGGGGAGTTTTCTAACCAAGTTAAACCCACTGCTAGTGCTGAACTTGGTCTAGAAGCTGGATGAGTTAAACTTATACCTGTTTCCATTTCCAATAGGTGTGTTCACTGATGAAAGCCAAGCAATGGAGGAGAGTCAGTCCCACCTTCTGGCCTTTTGGGATGGGGTCCTGGTGGCACGGGTTGACCGTGAGCCTCTATGTGAGCCGTACACCCCACATCGTTTTGCATGGTAGTTCTGATGCACGTAGAGGCTGACCCCACGAGTCTACTTGAGAGTGAGCCACGAGGACCATCTATGTGTGATGCAGTAGATGTAGATCATGTTCAAACTAGAGGATGGGAATATGTGGAATGAGCTACCTCTTCCCACAACCGTCTATGGGCTAGTGAAGGAGTATTCCATGTGTTGGGAGGCAGCCTACTCGGGGGAAATTTTGAAGTAGTGGACCATCTGCACTAGCAACGGGGTGCCTACTCAACCTAGAGGTTGAGGCCAGGAGGAAGAAAGAACACCTCATGGTGGCGGGGATGCAGTTGTGGAGAGGCCTACAAAAATTGAGATACTAGAGGTTGTGGTGGACCTGATGGTCCCAGAGGACAAAAGTAATCCAGAGGGGAGTCCACCCAGGGGTTTCTGTATGATACCCACCCAGGATTTGGGGAAGTGGCTACACCATATAGATATGACTAAGGATGATATGTTCCCTGAGGATTGGGACATCAGGGTCGTCAATAGACAATTACTCAACCCTTCCCATAAGTGGCACTATCTGAACTATCTCGGGACGGATTTGGCTGGGATTGGTCGCATCAGTGCCAGTTTTTTAGTATCTTGGGCAGAGGGGGAGTAGTATATCACTGAGCTGGAGGACTTTGTGCACACTCAGGGTTCTCCACATCTAATAAAGGATCAAGTGAATGTGCTGCTCGATTGAACGGACCCTCCATAATTGTCTACCACCAAATTGAATGAGAGCTTCCCTTTACTGGAAGAATCAGAAGGGTCCTCTGAGGGGGGAGGCCAGTGGAGGGAGCCCCCAGTATGAGGGCAAGGTTATAAACTCACACCTAGTGTTGGAATAGTTTTAGGATGCTATTGAGGTAAATCCCTAAACAATTTTCCAATAATCCTTATCTGGGTCATTTAGGAATTTTCAACTAACAGTTGAACAGTGCAGGAGGGCCTCATATGTAAGACCTGCTCCTGCGCAATATATATGCAGCTGCGAGATCATCAGGATCTATATCCATGATGATGAAAATCACTGTGATTAGTAGGTCCATGACACCCAGGATGGTTCTCCCAGAGTTTTTAAAATTCCGCACTATATACGGAGGGCCACACCTTGGGGTCCCAATGGCAACGACTAAGGATAGAAACTAACTGTTTGATCTCTTTATGTATTTTCCACAAAATTTGTAATTGAACTTAATTAAAATAGGCTGACTAACATATGTGCATTTTAAAATGTGTTGTTATTCAAATGGCATGGGATACCTTGGCGAGGATGGTCAGAGCTCTTGGTTATTCCTTTCGCAGGGGAACACTAGTGGTCGTGGAAGCGGATGTCCAAACTGACCAAACTGAAGTGCTCCCAATCATATGTGGGACCTTCAACTAGAATAAACCTAAAATGATTTACATGGAATCCAATGATAGGGATCAATCAGATGACAGGGGTCCTGAACTACCCGGAAAAACACTGTATAAAGATCCTACTGATGAGTTCCCAGAGGCGTTCCCTACATATATGAACCTACCGACCCCGTAGAACAGGACGAGACATATTCTAATGAAGAGTATAGAAATATAATTCATTGCCGGTCATAGAAGCTGATCAAGAACTTCATCGGGGAGACCCCTCAACCGCAATGGATAGACCAGATGGGGAGGCTTCATTCTCGACTGTGTGAACTATGCACTGGAGGATTGAATGACCAATATCCTCATATGATCAACTGAGACTTCATGAAAGAGAAGATTTGGGAGAATGATCATGGCCTTGGTGTGAGATGGAAGTAGAAGAAATCAATGAACATCAAGAGGCTCCATGAGGCTAAAAATGAGGTTCAAAAGTTGAGGAAATGGGAGAACGAGTACTATGATTTCTTCGATGCACAATTGGGTCTCATATTGTGCATGAAAGCCAACTGGAAGAGTCCAAATAATAGATGAAGTGAGCCTATGAGAAGATGGATATCATCTGATCTAATTAGGAGTGGGCCCAAATCATGGTTGATAAACTAAGTCCCATCGCCATCAAGGAGGATCGGGAGATTAATAGGTGACAACAAATCCTGGATGCCACTAGCTAGAGAGTGGTGGTGATGGATAGTTCTATTGAAGATGTCAACCCGTCTATGGGAGGGGACAATCCTTGGGAGTTGTAATGTGTGTAAACTCATAAACGTACTTTCATGCTTAGATTTTTTATGTTTACTAAGTGCATGAGTTCCATTAATTGTCTTTGGTTTTGTACATTTCCATCACATTCGTGAAATATCTAGCGATTGATCATTAAGCTCCAATGGTTCATGCCCGATGTGAGAAACAAGGGATGACCAAATTGTTATTCCATTAGAATATGAGAGTACCAACCATGTTTCCGGCATCCAAGGTTTGAGAAACCGATCCAGATTTCCAAGAAAAAAGCGGGATAGGCCTGACTGGAGAATGAAGCTCTCTAAATAGTCTAATTGCTATTTTCCCAACATGCTCTAGCGTATGGATGTGGTAATGCTAGGGGCGTTAGAATCAATCCAAATAGAGGGAAGTGGAAATTTTGAATCATGATACCCAAAATTTGGAACATTGTATGGGTAGAGTGAAAATAAAATATAATTGTTGACTATGTTCGAAACACATTATCCATTTTGCATTTTCCTGAAATGGGGATAAAAAAATGAGTTCCAACCACTGACCATTTTCGAAACATGGGGCCTGACTCAAAATGTCAACCAAAGTCTTCTAGGGTGTTGTCCTAGGATTGTAGATGAGCCATGGGCCGAACATCCGTACTATTAGGGGGCTCCTTTAGGAATGAAATAGGACAAGGGTCTAAATAAAGGGCATGAAAAGCGTGTAAATTCAAGTGATGGGTTGTTCCAATGGATTCCAACACTCTCGAAATTATGCCACCATGATGAGAACACATTAGGTGAGTGCATCGGTTTGATCAGGGACTGTACCTACTCTAGAAAGAACCTCTCTAGTGAGGACCTATAATTCCTTGTAGTTTTATTTAATACCAATGAGGATGATAGACACATAGTTTAATGTCGTACGGTGAGTATAGTGTAAATAATAGTTTAACATTATATGACCAGGATGTTGCATATAGTTCTAAGGTAATCTTACTTAGACTGAGGCTAACAGTTTAAAGTCATTTTGCACGGACTATAGGCTCCTAGTTTAAGGTCATATAGACAGGACCATGATCAGGGCCAAGGGGATATAATGGTTAATGACCTTGGTATGGGCCTGAGGAGAACAAACTAGGTGTCTCTACATATCCCATAAGGATGAGAATCAACCCAAACGTAGTTATTGATCACAGTGTGGTTAGAGACCAATAATGGTAGGGAAATCCTTTTTGGCGAGTAAGCTGAAATGTCCCATAATTACCATGGGGCATCTTGAACTTGTTCTGAGTAGAACTGCTGTTTAATGTCATGAATTGAGGATACAGTTACCCTAAAAGGAAATGTGCGGTGTGGTGTATATCCTAACGTGAATGAGAGCTATAGAGGTCCACAACAAACCACATATTCCTGATGGGATTATTTATTCCATATACTAGAGGTGGCATAACATGGGGTTGGACCTGAGGGGATGCGTTTGGGTGCTTTTACATATCTCATGAGGATGGGAATCAAGCCATACATAGTTCTTGGGGACCCATGTTGTTTCACATTGTACGATAAGATGAAGAGTGGAAGGGGAGATCTCCCCAAAAAAAGGGGGAGTACATGATGTGGTAACTATAATCTCGACGTTAATGGGGACATAAAAAGTCCACACCACCCCATGTATCCCTAAGGAAATCATTGGTTGAGAGATTGAAGATGGAGAAATTTGGGTTGGTCCCAAGAAAAAGTGTTCAAGCATTCCTACATACCTCATTAGGATGGGAATCAAGCCATACATAGTCCTCAGATTGCAGTTTAACGTCATGCGGGATGAGAGGCACGTGTTGTACGACTACACCAATACAAATCCTACAAAAACCACTAAGACCATGTGAGTTGTGCTCAATGTGGGAAACACGGAGTAGTGGTGGTACTTTCATGGTACAGTGAGTCACACAATAGGGGCTATAGTATGTTAGGTGAATGATGTCCCAAAATTTTTGACGCGACTATATAACGCACATAGATGCACAGTGGTGTAAAACTGAGTGTGTTGGAATTTCACTTTAACATAAGGGAGTGGAAAACTATGAATCATGGTGCCCTATATCTAGATCACAATGATAGTGTAGTGACGATAAAGGATTACTGCTGACCATGTTCGAAACACAGCATCTACTTCACGTTAGCCCGACATGTGGATAGACAAATGAGGGTCGACTGCTGACCATGTTTGAAACATGGGAACTATCTCAAAAGGTTGTCTAGGGTATTCTTGGGAATTTTCCCAAGGTGGTAGGTGTGCCAATGTTGCATGAGACCAGGCTGTAGAGGGGGTCCCTTCAAACATAGAAGGGATGTAGATCCAAATTAAGGGCTCATGAAGTGTGGACACGAAACAAGGGAATGTCCCTGTGAAAACTCCACACTTTGGGATTTTTTCCACAATGAATTTGTCTACAAAAATGAGGCATATAAAATAAGGGAATTCGAACCCCTTTCAAAGAACAAGGGTCCTGGGGATGAAAACCCATAGTTTAAGAGGTGCCTTGGTTTAACGGAATGCATGTAGGGTAGCAAAGTAGCGAAACCCAACTTGTGGTTCCTGTGGGAAGATATTAGTTTATAGTCATAGAACTCAGACCGGGTTTGGAAGATATAAGGGAGACACATGGTATGTTTGTGGAAAAACCCGACATGAATGTGGAAAATGGGATTCTGTATCACACCATGTGCTCCTAGGGGATATTTTAGGTCGAGGTACCAGAAGTGAAAGTTGGGTTGGGCATGGGGAAATGTGCAAGGGTGTTCCTACATACCCCATTATAATGGGGATCAATCCATACATAGTTATAGAGTGGCATGGTAGGGTACCAATGTCATGTATAATAATATTGTTTGGGTCTACCCTACGCACCAAAAGAAGCGACATTTGATACGTATTTTTTGTTCTTTAGGGTGAATGTTTGTTTTTTTTGAAGAAAAAACCTAGGATGGAGAATCCAGCCATCACTATAGGAATCAAGCCACATGTAGGCCTTGAAAAATGGCATGGTTGAGAACTGATACAAAAAATGATATCCACTCAAGTGAGGATACCACAATGTGGTTCCATTTTTTGTCATGCGTCTAGGATGATAAGGTCATATTTTATGCTTGTATGATAGGACCAGATCATGTATCTTAGTGTCGTGTAGAAAAGATGAAATGGTTTAATGTCATGTGGATCTGGGCAGCATAGTTTAAGGTCATATGGCTTGGACACACAAAGAATATCGAGGTTCTGAAGAGAATGTGCATGTCGTGATAAATCATACTAGACATGAATGAGGAGGAGGTCCACACTACACCACACACAATCTGGGGGAAGAAACCTCGGGCCAAGGGGCTAGAAAAAGGTCAGAGGATATGGGGATGAACCCAAAGATGAAACATATGGGTGTTTATATGTATCCCCTGAGGATGAGAATCAAGTCATGCATAGTTCTGAGAGTTTAGTTTAATTTCATAAGGGATGAAGGTTCGAGGAGACTAGATCTAAAAAAAGTAGTATGTGGTATGCCTATTTATAACCCAACGTGAATGATGAAATAAGTCCACAAATGCCACACCACACAGTCCTATAAATGTCAGGTCCAAAAGGTAAAAAATATGATAAAATTAGGGGAACCTAAGAGGGACTCAAAGATGAAATTTTTGGGCATTCCTACGTAACCCATAAATATGGGAATCAAGTTGTATGTAGTTCTAAAGGATGTTGTGCGGTTTAATGTCTTACAGAAAGTACGTAGAGAGATCTTAGTTTAAGGTCTTAGAGCTCAAACCATGTTAACTTAGACTCTTCCAAATTAGCTTAAACCTTGACAAAATATTTAAGCCCTCATGAGCTACACACGATATGGGAAACAAGTGCAGAGAAGGTCTTCACAACACATGGAATACAGGAAAAGGGGGAAATGGTGTGGAGCCTCAAATGACACCTCACTATTGATTTGTTCTCTTAATGTACAAATGCACACTGATGGATATCACCAAGAGTTTCGAAATTTCACTTGGACGTGATGCAGTGGAAAGGGATGTGAATCATGTAACCAATATTTAGGGATTAATAGGGCTGGCGCAATAATGGAGGATGATTGTTGACAATGTTCAAAACACTGCACCCATATCGTGTGACCTAAAATGGGAATAACAAATGAGTGTTAACTTTTGACTATATTTTCAACACGAGACTTGTATCAAATATTCATCCAGAATCCTTAGGGGCGTTGACCTAAGATGGTAGGATAACCCTAGGGCCTAGCATCCATGTCATTCATGAGTCCTTTAGGATGTGAAAGATGATGAAAGTACAAATAAAGGGTAACATGAAGCCTGAAAATGGGCGATATAATGTCTATGTAGAACCTAACATTCTAGGTCTTTAACCAGACTGCTCCTGGGAACATTGGTGAACTTCCAAAGTAGGTCGAGGGGCCCATTTCAAGAGCAGCCGACTCGACAAGATGAGTGCATAACAGGGGGAGGAAGAGATCTCCAGAGTGAGAGGTATGTGACATGGATGTAACAAACCTACAGTGGATGATGACATAATCCCATACCATACTGCATCTACCCATCCCGGAGGACTCAAGAAAAGGGGCCAGAGAGACAAGGAGGTTTCTAAAAGACAGTGCTGGACTCAAATACAAAACTTATGGGCATTCCTACGTATTCCATGCGTATGTGAATCAAGACACACATTATTCTAGAGATGTCGTACATTTTAACGTCATGTGGTATGGATGAAGATAGGAGGGGGGTATCCTGACAAGGAATATGTATGGCGTGGAGAGTTACTCAACGTGAATGAGGAAATAATCCCACATATACCACACCATTCATAATTCGTGAAGAGAACTCGGTACTAGAGGCTGAGAGAAAGAATAAATGAATCTGGGCCAGACCTGAAGTTGAAATGTCTGGGTTTTCCTATGTAACGACCCGAAGTTTTGAATAAATTTTGTTTCCTAACTTTGTGTGTTATTTTATTTTATTCTCAATAAAACTATTTCATTTAATAAAATTAGTATAATTAAAATAAGACCATTGGGTTTCGACTATTATATGACCATTGGTCAATAAGACCCTGGGAAACTAAATGTTACGATTATTGTCTATAAATACAAGTGATCTTGATTAATTAATATAGAAAGAAGATTTGATGGCCCCATCCAGTAGTCTCGGGCCGATCGAATCCCATCTGATGGAACTCGGGAAGGAGGCAGCACCTTTGGGATTTACTCTGGACCAAACCCAAGCCGAACTTCATCGTTTGAAGTTGGAACATAATTGCCTTCTTGAGAAGTTCAAGATGATAGAAATCACTACTCGGACAATGTTGGTCGAGCCGCCCCAAGATTCTATCACCCTATCGCACCTTACTCTTAGATCCTATGCTGGTGTTATAAGGGGTTATATAACAAGACCGTAGCTGCCTTGTGTAATCCTTTGATTTAAATAAAAATTATGATTTCTTCTTATGATGAAGTTTGTGAATTTTCAAATGTCTGGACAAATATAGTATGCATATTATTGATTAATTTTAGAAAAAATATATTTTAAAAAATATTTATGTAAACATTAAATAATTAAAAATGTTTAATGATTTTCAAAAAATTGTCTTCTATAGTTGTGTTCAGTATGGAATTTAGAGTCTAATAAGATCAACATAATTTTTGATGAATAGTAATTTATGAATAGTGATTTTATGCTTAAGATTAGTAATGTGACCAAATGGATTAGTAATCTCACTTAAATAAAGTAATAATATAATTTAGGCACCTTGATTAAGTAATGCGATTCAATAAAATAGGTAAATAACTATTTCAGAAATTATTGGTTAAGTATTAGTTTTTTTGGGTGAATAGTGTTTTTAATTTAAAAATTAAATTAAAATTTTTTATAAAATTATTTTCATAAAATGGAGTTCATTTTTGAAATCAGAGCATTGATATTTGGTTAAGGTGAATTTTTGTGATTTTTCTGAAATAGTTGAATTTTCAGTGAATAGTATTTTTATTTAAAAATTAAATTAAAAATATTTAGAAAATTATTTTCATAAAATGGAGTTCATTTTTGAAATCAGAGCATCGATATTTTTTAAGGTGAAATTTTGGGTTTTTTTTGAGAAAGTTGAATTTTCGGTGAATAATGAAAATACAGTTTTTGAGTTTCGGGTGTTTAATGACATCATTAAGGATGTATTAATTATTCAATAATTCTGGTCGACTTATGAATAGTAAGATACGGTATGAGGTGTACCAAGTGTCCAATACCATGGGAAAATACTATGGGCAAGCCCATGGTTTTTCCAATACCACCGATGAGGTGTCCCTTGGCAATTAATGCTTTATCCCCTCACTTCTCCTATAAATACCAAGACTTTCCCTCATTAATTTCATTTCCAAATCCTCCCAAATGAATTTATGGTCTCTTTACCTCCCAATGAGTCCTCCCACGGTGCCCTCTAGCCTTCCATGGTCCCGACCCTCAGCTTTTGATGTTACTCTTCAAGGTAAGGGATCCAACCTCTCTCTTTCTTTTCCAGAACTCTTTGGTATGTCATTTTATTTAAGACCCATGTTCTTATGTTGGGGGATGTTATTTTATATTCTTATTACTGAACTTTTCATGATCATATGATGAGATATCCCCTCTTACTCTCATCATTTCGTTTTATGAATGTTTAAGTGGCGTCTTTAGGCTGCCGAATTTTTGTAATGGATTCTTTCACTTTTCTCATTTTCAAAGTTCTGTTTTCATGTTAAGTCTTTCAAGTTACTTTTTCTTATGTTGGGGTATGATATCTATATCCAAAATACTATCCTTTTATGTTCATATGATGAGAGACCCTATTTGAACTCATCAACTAATTGTTTGAAGTTTTAAGTGGCGTCGTTAGGCTGCTGAATTCTTGTAATGGATTCTTTCACTCATCCCATTTTCAAAGTTCTACATTCATGTCAAGTCTTTCAAGTTCCTTTTTCAAAGTTTGGGTATGATATTTATATTCATCATACTTTCCATTTATTTTCACATGATGATAGACCCTATTTAATCTCATCAATTCTTTTTTTATGTTTTAAGTGACACCGTTAGGCTGTCGAATTCTTCATAAGAGAAATCTTATTTTTGTCTTCCTTTCATGTTTTTCATTTCATATGGCATGTCCTTCAAATTTCATTACCATGTTCTTATATCCTTTATATTCTATCCCTCTACTTTTTATGGATCATTTATGAGTGGGTGACCCATGTCCCCTCTTTTTTCAATGTTATCTAAAACCCTGCAACATAGCCATTTTGATGCTGAATTTTCGTCTCAAAATGTCTCTCTTTTTTTTCTAAAATTCATTTATTTTATTAAGTGAATAATCAAAACTCTTTATTCTACAGAGGTATTCACATATATATCAAAATTTTATATTTTAAATTCTGGGATGTACAAACATGAGACCTACATTCCTTTTCCATGGGTTCAAAGTGACATAAAGATCACGTCTTTAAAGCAGTTTTTAAAATGTTATGACTATGAAATGAAACCCATTTCTTTTATGCTATATGGGTTATTTATGAAATGATTGATGATGATATATGTGTCTCACATGATAATAAAGACAAATTAATGATTCTCACTGATAACTCTTCAATGCATTGGGTAAAGACTTAATCTCTAGATATGACCATTTTAACGATACCTTGGTGAATAACCATGGTAATTTTTTTTAATGACACCTTGGGGATGGACCTTGGTGATACAAAAATGATTGTATAAGTTAAATTTTGTATCCACATCTTCATGTTATGAAACACATTATTTTTATTATGATATGCCTCATGATCTCTTTCTCATGCCTTAAAGTTATTTATCATGACTTTATTGAGGTATCTCAAGTTCACATGTAAAATATTTCTCTTGTTTCCCTTAATGGGCATTCTTATCACCCTTTACATTGATGTGTCCTCCCAGGTTATGATATGATATAATGAACTTAGGATGAACAATGAATAATCCTTACAAGTGGTTTAGAAGAATGTTTTATGTTGTTCTCATGTTTTATGTTCCTGATTTCATAGACACTAGACTTTAAAGATCCTCTGTTTTGTATAATGTAATGAAAGTTTATGTGATAAAAAGGTAGGATTCTATAGTTGGTATCAAAGGATAGTTTAGTTATTTCTGGAAATTAGGATATGAAAACTTTAGGAAGAACCTTATAGAAAAGTTTAAATATAGGAAAACTTCTTGGTATTTTGTTGAGTATTGAGTAAGTGGTTTATCAAGAAAATACATCCCTGTCTGGATATGAGTAGGTAGATGGGGCTATGGCACAGATGTACATAGGGGTAAAATCCGAAACAACGCTTTGATCTAGACTCGAACGGGAACTGTTACATGACAAAGGGCCTTGCTGCATTTTTGGTTACGACACTCCCGAGAGATATGTTTAGTTAATTACAACCTTTTTATGAATCATTATGAAGGAGTTATAGAAAAAATCTAACTGTCTAAGCATAAATTTTTAAGACATAAAATCCTTTTTACTTAAAAGATTCATAAATGGAATAAGTTTCTTATGAAGGATTTATGTTTTTAGAAAATATCACCATCGTCTAGGAATACATTGACGTATTTTTGGAGTAGTTACCCGGACCTTCCCCAGAAAGAGAGGTAGAGTTATCCATTGAACTCGTACCTGGATCTCATCCGATATCAAATACCCCCTATAGGATGGAAAATGTGGAGCTAGAGAAATTAAAAAAAAACTCAAAGATCTTTTGGAGAATGGGTTTATCTGACCAAGTGTGTCTCCTTGGGGAGCACTAGTTCTCTTTGTGAAGAAGAAGGATGGATCAATGAAGCTATCCATTGATTATAGAGAACTAAATGGGATCACAGTGAAGAACAAATACTCTCTTCCAAGAATTTATGACTTATTTGACCAAATTCATGGGACTCAATTCATCTATAAGATTGATCTTCGTTTTGGTTATCATTAATTGAGGGTGAAGAATGATGATATTCCAAAAACTGCCTTTTGATCAAGATATGGGCATTATGAGTTTATTTTTATTCCCTTCGGACTAATGCACCTACTATTTTTATGGATCAATAATAAGTTGATTTTAGAAACTTATATCAAATGGATATCCTTTTTATTGGAAATTGATTTGGTGATTAAATGATAAAGGTTATTTTGGATGATGTTTTCTCTTTTGGAGTACTATATGCCTAAGATACTACATGATTTAAATTGTAGAGGAATGGTTGAATTTTTTTTGTAAGAATTTATGTTTTTATTGTGGACATATGGTGATTTGGGTTATTTCTAGAAAATGATGAACCTAGCATAAAGAATATGTGAATAGGTTAATTATAATTTAGTATGAGACTTTAATCGCAGTCAATGTTATTTGGAGATAAATGTTAAGATTTTTTTGGGGAAGACTATGTGATTAAATCCTTCTGAGTTTTGGGTTCCAATCTTTGTTTGGATTATTCTGAAGAATTATAAGGATGATTATGTATTGAATGGTCTTTCTAGAACTTTGGGTACTTTTGTTGAATTTTGGAGATTAATAGTCATATTTCTTTTTATAAAGGATTATCCTTTTTGAGGATTATATGATCTCATACTATCCTTTTTAGTTTTAGTTGATGACTAAAGACAAGATAACAATATAGTTATTCTTTTGTGGATTATGTGATTCTCTAGAAGATGATTCTTGTGCTTTTGATGAGACCAAGTCTTTTTAAATGCTCTTTGTTTGGAGAAAAGAGTATTCTTGGTGGAAACTTATTAAGGGATGAAACTCTACATGAAGGTAAATATATTTCCTTATGTTTTTATTATATGTAGTAAATGAATTCCTCAAAATTATGAAAAGGAACGTAAAAAAATGTTGTTGGTTTACGTTTCCTACTGGGTAATCAATGACTATTTAACACATCTTAAGTTTGTGATCTTCTTGTGGTTAATTTTCTCTTAATCATGTTTTCTATCACTCTTCATCAGAACTTGACCCTTTGTTTTCTCTTCCATATCCATGTTTTCCTACATGGAACCCTAGTATTGGTTATCTTGGGTGACCTTTTACTTCCCTTTCTTTCTTTTAAAGTAATAGTTTTACTGAATATTTTCTTATGTTGGACTTTCAACGAAATTTCCAAGCCCAATTTTAAAATTGTGAGGACGCAATTTCTTAAGTGGGGAAGATTTTAATGACCCAAAATTTTGAATAAATTTTGTTTCCTAACTTTGTGTGTTAATATATTTTATACCCAACAAAACTATTTCGTTTAATAAAATGAGTATAATTAAAATAAGACCTTTGGGTTTCGACTGTTGTATGACCGTTGGTCAATAAGACCATGGGAAACTAAATGTTACGATTATTGTATACAAATACAAATGATATTGATTAATTAATATAGAAATAATATTTTATGGCCCCATCCAGTAGTCTCGGGCCGATCGAAGCCCATCTGATGGAACTCGGGAAGGAGGTAGCACCTTTGGGCTTTGCTCTGGACCAAACCCAAGCTGAACTTCATTGTTTGATGTTGGAACAAAATCGCCTTCTCGAGAAGTTCAAGCTGATAGAAATCACTACTCGGGCAATGTTGGCCGAGCCGCCCCAAGAATCTATCACCCTAGAACACCTTACTCTTAGGTCCTATGCTGGTGTTATAAGGGGTTATGTAATGAGACCGTAAATGCCTTGTGTAATCCTTTGATTTAAATAAAAATTCTGATTTCTTCTTATGATGATGTTTGTGAATTTTCAAATGTCCGGATAAATAAAGTATGCATATTATTGATGAATTTTAGAAAAATTATATTTTAACAAATATTTATGTAAACCTTAAATAATTAAAAATGTGTAATTATTTTCAAAAAATTGTCTTCTATAGTTGTGTTCAGAATAAAATTTATACTCTAATAAGATCAACTTAATTTTTGATGAATAATAAATTATGAATAGTTATTTTGCTCTTAGGATTAGTAATGTGACCAAATGGATTAGTAATATCACTTAAAGAAATTATTAATATAATTTAGGCACCTTGATTAAGTAATGTGATTCAATAAAATAGGTAAATAACTGTTTCAGAAATTATTGGTTAAGTATTAGTTTTTTTGGGTGAATAGTTGTTTTTATTTAAAAAATAAATGAAAAATATTTAGAAAATTATTTTCATAAAATGGAGTTCATTTTTGAAATCAGAGCATCGATATTTAGTTAAGGTGAATTTTTGGGATTTTTCGGAAATAGTTGAATTTTCAGTGAAGAGCGTTTTTATTTAAAAATTAGATTAAAAATATTTAAAAAATAATTTTCATAAAATGGAGTTCATTTTTGAAATTAGAGCATTGATATTTGGTTAAGGTGAAATTTTGTGTTTTTTTAGAAAGTTGAATTTTCGGTGAATAGTGAAAATACGTTTTTGAGTTTCGGGTATTTAATGACATCATTAAGGATGTATTAATTATTAAATAATTCTGGTAGACTTATGAATAGTAAGATAAGGTATGAGGTTTACCAAGTGGACAATACCATGAGAAAATACCATGGGAAATCTTGTAGTTTTTCCAATACCACCGATGAGGTGTGTCTTGGCAATTAATGCTTTCCCCCCTCAATTCTCCCATAAATACAAAGACTTTCCCTCATTAATTTCATTTCCAAATCCTCCCCAATGAAGTTATGGTCTCTTTACCTCCCAATGAGTCCTCCCAAGGTTCCATCAAGCATTCCAGGGTCCTGACCTTCAATCTTTTGAAGTTACTCTTCAAGGTAAGGGATCCTACCTCTCTCTTTCTTTTCAAGAACTCTTTTGTATGTCATTTTATTTAAGCCCCATGTTATTATGTTGGGGGATGTTATTTTATATTCCTATTACTTCCATTTTCATTATCATGTGATGAGATATCTCCTCTTACTCTCATTATTTCGTTTTATGAATGTCTAAGTGGTGTTGTTAGGCTGCCGAATTTTTGTAAGAGATTCTTTCACTCTTCTCATTTTTAAAGTTATATTTTAATGTCAAGTATTTCAAGTTCCTTTTTCTTATGTTGGGGTATGATCTCTATATCCACAATAATTTCCTTTTATGTTCATATTATTAGAGACCCTATTTGAACTCATCAACTCATTTTTAGAAGTTTTAAGTGGCGTCGTTAGGCTGCCGAAGTTTTGTAAGGGATTCATTCACTCTTCCCATTTTCAAAGTTCTAATTTCATATCAAGTCTTTTAAGTTCCTTTTTCCATTTTGGGGTATGATATATATATTCATCATACTTTCCATTTATGTTCACATGATTATAGATCCTATTTAATATCATCAATTGTTTTTATTAAGTTTTAAGTGATGTCGTTAGGCTGTCGAATTCTTCATAAGAGAAATCTTATTTTTGTCTTCCTTTCAAGTTTTTCATTTCATATGGTATGTCCTTAAAATTTCATTATCATGTTCTTATATCCTTTATATTCTTTTACTATTCTTTTTATGGATCATTTATGAGTGTGTGACCCATGTCCCCTCTCTTTTCAATGTTTTCTAAAACCCTACAACATAGCCATTATGCTGCCGAATTTTCGTCTCAAAATGTCTCTCTCTTTTTTCTCAAATTCTTTTATTTTATTAAGTGAATACTAAAAACTCTTTATTCTATAGGTGTATTCAAATATATATCAAAATGTTCTATTTTAAATTCTGGGATGTACATACATGAGACCCACATTCCTTTTCTGTGGGTTTAAAGTGACCTAAAGATCACATCTTTAAAGTAGTTTTTAAAATGGTATGACTATGAAATGGAACCCATTTCTTTTATTCTATATGGGTTATTTATGAAATTATTGATGATTATATATGTGGATCACATGATAATAAGTACAAATTAAGGGTGCACCCTGATAGCGCTCTAATGCATTGGGTAAAGACTTAATCTCTAGAGATGACCATTTTAACGATACCTTGGTGAATAACCATGGTAATTTTTTTAATGACACCTTGGGGTTAGACCTTGGTGATACAGAAATGATTTTATAAGTTAAATGTTGTAGCCACATCTTCAAGTTATTAAACACATTATTTTTATTATGATATGCCTCATGATCTCTTTCTCATGCCTTAAAGTTATTTATCATGACTTTATTGATGTATCTCAAGTTCACTTGTAAAACGTTTCTCTTATTTCCCTTACTGGGCCTTATTCTCACCCTTTACTTTGATGTATGCTCCCAGGTTATGAGATGAAGTAATAAACTTATTATGGACAATGAATAATCCTTACAAGTGGTTTATAAGAATGTTTTTTGTTGTTCTTATGTTTTATGTTCCTGATTTCCAAGACACTAGGCTTTAAAGATCCTCTGTTTTGTATAATGTAATGAAAGTTTATGTGATAAAAAGGCGGGATGCTATATGCTATGTATCCCATGAGGATAGGAATCAATCCAAATGTAGTTCTTGAAAGTGTCATGAAGTTTAATGTCATGCGACAAGGACAATTTGGGGAACATAGTTTATGGTCGTAGAGCTTGGACTGTAGATTCCTAGTTCAATGTCATGTGTGTGGGATAGATGGGTGGAAAGGGTGGATCATTGAACTTTCCATGAAGAAGACCACAAAGTGACAACAATTATTGAGGATAATTTCTGACCATGTTCACAACATAGTATCTGTATCATTTTCTTGAATGGGGAAAAATAGTGAGCATCGACCACTGACCATATTCACAATGCGGGATTTGTATCAAATTGTTGTCTAGAATCCTTAGGGATGTTGGACTGAGATGGTAAGAGATCCTTGGGGACTATAATATATGACTTTACTGGTCCTTTAGAATGTGAAAGATGATGCAAACCATGATGATAGGATGCATAAAGCATGGTGGGGCATGTGCAGTTTAACATCTTGCGACAAGGACGATGGATGAAGGGTTGTCTCAAGGGGATGTATGCGGCATGGAGAAAATAGCCTGAAGTGAATAAGAACATAGATTCTACACCAAGCTGTATAATTCTAGGTGAAAACTTGGGCTAGGGGATCAGAGAGGTTTAGGGACCTGAGGCTGGTCCACGAATGGGAAGTCACAACTAGTTTACAATTTATCGTCACACTAGGCGAGTACTTAGTGGTTTTACGTCCCTCAGTGATGTATGGATTACGCAGTTTAACATCATGCGATGAGGATAGTGGTGATATTAGTTTACGGTCATAGAGCTCAGACCATGATCACATGACCATTTATGGGGGGATGGCCTAACCAAAGCTTCTAAGCCCACTTGAGAAATTCTTGGTGCGGGAAACAAGGAATGGGATTAGGTTCTCCATAGCATATAAGGGCACGATAATAAAGGAAAGAGATCAGGCGGATTCAATCTCACATAGACCAACATCCCTTCTCAAGGAACACTAACGTTCAATGTAACGACCCGAACTTTTTTATAATATTTATTTCCTAAATTTGTGTGTTATTTTATTTTATACTCAGCAAAACTATATCCTTTAATTAATGAAGTGATTATAATTAAATGAGACTGTTGGGCTTCGACTGTTATATGGCCATTGGTCAACATGACCATTGGAAACTAAATTCTTAATGTTAAAATTATAAATTCAAATGATCTTGGTTAATTAATACAAAAAGAAGAGTCGATGGCATCATCTAGTATACTCAGACCATATGAAGCCCATCTGTCGGAGCTTGGGAAGGAGGTAGCATCGCTGGGCTTTGCTCTGGACCAAGCCCAAGTCAAAATTCAACATGTAAAGCTTGAACGGAATTGCCTAAGGGAGAAGTTCAAGTGGATAGAAATCACCACTTGAGCAATGTTGTTCGAGCCACCCTAAGATTCTATCACCATAGCACACCTTACACTTAGTTCCTATGCCGGTGTTATAAAGGGATATGTGATGAGGCCTTAGCTACTTTGTGTAATCCTTTTATATAAATAAAATTGTTATTTCTTATTATGGTAATTTTTGTGAATTTAAAATGTCCAGATAAATATAGGATGTATATTATTGATGAATTTAGAAAAAAGGGGAATTTTAAAACATTTTTGTATTATTTAAATAATTAATAACGTGAATTGATTTAAAAAAAATGGTCTTATACAGTTGGGTTCAGTATGAAATTTAGAATCTAATAAGATCAAAATAATTTTTAGTGAATAGTAAATTATAAATAGTAAGATACCCATATGAATAGTGATGAATAGTAAATCGACCAAAAAAATTGAAAATTCTCCCATGAATGTATAAATACATTTTAGACATCTTAAAAGTGAAAAAACAATCATAGTTTAAGTTTTGGTATTTTTGTATGTCATACATATTTTATTTAAAATTTCATAATTAATTTAATAATTAAAAATGGAAATGTATTTTCATAAAATTTAATCATAAATTGTTACTTTATTGTCTTATGGTTATATGATAATTTTATGGGACCTTGATTACTTTTTTAAGGTGTTGCAGAATTAGTTATAGTTTTAAAGTTGTATTTTTGGAAAAAATAATGAATTTATTTAAAAATTAAATTTAAAATATTTATAAAAATTATTTCATAAAATGGCGTTCATTTTTGAATTCAGAGAAATGATATTAGGTTAGATTTAATATTTGGGATTTTTCAGAAACAGTTAATTTTTCAGTGAATAGAAAAAATACAGTTTTGAGTTTGAGGTGTTTAATGACATCATTGATGATGTAATCACTATGTAAAAAATCTGGTCTACTTGTGAATAGTAATATATATTATGAGGTGTCCCAAGTGGCCAATACCATGAGAAAATACCACGGGTAAACCCATGGTTTTGAAAATACCACCGATGAGGTGTCCCTTGGAAATTAATAATTTATTCCCTCACTTTTCCTATAAATACCAAGCCATTCTCTCATCCATTTCATTCCAAAAATCCTCCCTAATGTAGTTATAGTCTTTTACCTCCCATGGAGTCCTCCCTAGGTTCCCTAAATCCTCACAAGGTTCCGACCTTAAATCTTTTGAAGTTACTCTGCAAGGTAAGGGAACCTTTCACCATCTTCTTTTAAGTCATGACTTCCTTTATGTTATGTCTTCTAGTTTTACTTTTATTTTGTGGGGGTTTTTTCGTCTTTATCTCTACTAATTTAAATTTCATGTCCACATGAAGGGATAAATTTCCACTCTCATCTATTTACTTTCTGAATTTTTATGTGATGCCATTAGACTGCCGAAATTTTTATAAAAGAAATTGCATCTGCTCTTTTCCCTCAAGTTTCCTTTTCACGTGGCATGTCATTAAAATTTCAATACCATGTTCTTATATCCATGTTATTATGTTTTTATAATATATTATAAGTTATTTAAAAGTGTTTTACCCTTGTAACCTCTGTTTTAATGTTTTCTAAAACCATGTTATATAGTCGTTATGCTGCAGAATTTTCATCTGAAATCTCTGTCTTTTTCACAAGAAATTATCTTGTATTATTTATGAGAATACCCAAATATATTTTCATTTCCAGGGGTATTAATCAATACATAAAATTGATATATTTTATTCTATAATTGACATACATATAACCCACACTCCCTTTCCGTGGGTTATAAATGATGCAACGATCATGTTTTTATGAACTTTTAAAACGTCACGATTTTGAAATGAAACCCATTTCTTCTATTCTCTATGGGTTATTTATGAAATGTTTGATTATGATCTATGTGAATCACATGAAAATAAATACATATTAAGGGTGCACCCTGATAGCACTCCAATGAATTGGGTAAATAATTTAATCTCTAGAGATGACAATTTTCACGATACCTTGGTGAATAACCTTGGTAATTTTTATGAAACCTTAGGGATAAACCTTGGTGATATGTTAATGAATGTATAAATTAAATGATTTATCCCCATATTCATGTTATGGTTCATGTTATTTTCATTATGAAATGCCTCTACTTCCATTGATCATGTATTTATGTTTTTATCATGTTCTTATTGATTTCACAAGTAAACTGATTCCCTTGTTTTCCTTACTTGGCCTTCTACTCACCCTTTCCATTGATGTATGTCTCCAGGTTATGAGATGCAATAATTTCACTTATAATGAACCTATTATAAAGCCTTAAAATTGTATTAGAAGGATTTTTTATGTTTTTTTCATGTATTATGTTCCTAATTTCAAAGACACTAGACTTTAATGTTCTTCTGTTTGTAAAATGTAATGAAATGTTATGTAATAAAAAGGAGGGATTCCATTGTTGGTATCAAACGATAGTTTAGTTATTTATGGAAATTAGGCTATGAAAACTTTAGGAATAATCCTATAGAAACGTTTGAATATAGGAAAACTTCCTGGTATTTTGGTGAGTATTGAGTAAGTGGTTTATTAAGAAAATATATCCCTGTCTGGATACGAGTAGGTAGAGGCGGCTCTGGAACATAGGTACCTATGAGTGATAACTCTGACAAGGATTTTTGAGCTTGAATCAGGGCATCCTAGAACACGATAACGTGCCTTGCTACACTCTTTGTTATGACACTCTTGTGGGATATGTTTGGTTAATCATAAGATTTTTTTGAATCATTATGAAGTATTTATAGAGAAATGTAATTGTTTAAAAAAGTTATAAGACATAAAATCCTTTATATTTAAAATATTCATAAATGAAATAAGTTTCTCACTAAGGTTTTATTCTTCAATAAAATGGTAGTAAATAAGAGGAACTGTGCAAATGGTGACCGCAATGGACCATACCCTGATGGCCCTCCGATGGAAGATGGAATGGAAACTTTCATGCGAATGATGAACCAGCTGACTCAAGTTATGACAAATAACTTGAATGAAGCTGAGAGACCAATATCAACATGAAGGGAACAACTTTCTATTGAATACTTTATGAATCAACGACCACCAACCTTTAATGGATCTATCAATCCATTGATTTCTGAACAGTGGATCATCTCTATCAAGAAGATATTTTCTATGCTCCGATGTTTTGAACATGAGAAGGTTACCCTGGATATCAATCTCTTAGAGAGAGAAGCTGATCAGTGGTGGGAACTGATTAAAAACATAAGACTAAGAGTGGACGTTGAATATATTAAGTGGGAAGAGTTCAGAGGGATATTCTTCAACAAATACATCGCTCGATCGATGAGAACATGAATAGAGAGGGAGTTTCTCAAGCTGAAGCAGAAGAAGAATGAATCTGTGGGAAGCTACGAGATGAACTTCACAAGGATTTCACATTACACCTATAGCTTTTTCATGGATCCAAATGGTAAGGTTGATAGATTCTTTGGTGGATTGAGACCTCATCTGTAGAAGAATCTAGCCAACCTACACTATGATATCTATGAGGAGATCTTTCAGAGTGCGATGAAAGTCGAGATGAAGTTTGGTGAGACACAGTGGTCTCATAAATCTAATGACAAGAAGAGATCAATGGATCCTAGCCTAGGGAAGACCTTTGATCAGGGAAGAGGAGGCAAGAAAGTGCAACGTCCCACGTGTAATAAATTTGGGAAGAAGCATTCGGGGAACTGCCTTCTCGGGAGCGGGAAATGCTAAAAGTGTGGAAGAGAAGACCATATTGCGAGGAATTTTCCTAGTGAGGTGAAACCTCAAATTCCAAACACTAATGAAAAGGGGAATATGGTGAAGGACCTACAAGATGTCCAGTGCTTTAAGTGTGGAAAACTTGGGAACTTTTCTAATCACTGTCCAAATCCAACGGCAGTAGAGGGGAACTACCATCAGCCTCAGCAAAGGCCAAGGGAGAAAGGTTGTGCTTTTTCTATCACGACAGCTGAAGTTAAAGCTCCAAATGATGTGGTAGTAGGTAATCTTATTGTTCTCTCAAAGCTAGCAAGTACTTAGTTTGATGTTGGTTCGACACATTACTTTATTTCCTCCATGTTTTCAAATAATTTAGAATTAACCCATGATTTTCTAAAAGTAGAGTTATCAGTCCAGATCCTTTCTGGGATTATCCAAGCATCGTCAGTATTTAGAAACTCTAGAATTTACTTTAGTGAGAACAATCTTATCTTAAATCTAGTAGTCATTCCCATGCTGGAATTCGACATTTTTCTAGGGATGGACTGGCTCTCATTGTATAATGCAAAGATCAAATGCAGAAGCAAGGAAATCTTGGTAGTCTTGAATAGAGAACCTACAGTTATCTTCCAAAGAGAGATATCTCAACCTGATCTTTGTATATAAGAACCCACTATATCCTTATTTATGGAGTTGATCGGTGAAGAAGAAGAAGTAAGTGAGAGTTTGAGGATAGAAAACGTCCCTATCATCCAGGAATACGTTGACGTATTTCCTGAGGAGTTGCATGGACCTCCTTCAGAAAGATAGGTATAGTTATCTATTGAAGTCGTACTTGTATCTCATCCAATATCAAATACCCCATATAGGATGGAAAATGTAGAGATGGAGGAATTAAATAAACAGCTCCAAGATCTTTTGGAGAAGGGGTTTATCTGACTGAGTTTGTCTCCTTGGAGAGCACCTGTTCTCTTTGTGAAGAAGAAGGATGGATTGATGTGGCTATGCATTGATTATAGAGAACTGAATAGGATCACAGAAAAGAAAAAATACTTTCTTCCAAGAACTTATGACTTATTTGACCAACTTCATGGGGCTCAATTATTCTCTAAGATTGATCTTCGATCTAGTTATCATCAATTGACGGTGAAGAAAGAAGATATTCCAAAAACCGCCTTCTGTTCAAGATATAAGCATTATGAGTTCGTTGTTATGCCCTTCAGACTAACTAATGCACCTACTATTTTTATGGATTTGATGAATATAGTATTTAAGGACTACCTTTATAACTTTGTGGTAGTTTTTATTGATGATATTATGATATATTCCAAAATTCGAGAGGAGTATGAGTATCATATTAGGGATGTTTTTCAAAATCTATAGAAGGAGAGGCTTTTTGGAAAGGTTAGTGAATGTTAATTCTGGTTAAAAAAATTTTCTTTCTTGGGGAACGTTGTGACCAATGAAGGAATCACAGTTGACACTGCAAAGACAAAAGTTGTAGAATAGTGGCCTCAGCCTACAACAATAACTGAGATTCATATTTTCCTTGGATTATCGGGATATTATAGGAGGTTTTTGAAAAAAATTTCCTGACTTACTAATCTATTAACCAAGTTAACTCAAAAAGAGGTCAAGTTCATCTGGAAAAAGGGGTGTAAGGAATGTTTCCAAGAGTTGAAGAAGAGATTGGTTACTGCACCCATGTTAACTCTGCCCTCAAGTAGAGAAATATTTTTTATTTTTAGCGATGAATCTCTAAAATGGATTGGGTGCATCTTCATGAAAAGTGACAAGGTCATTACTCATGCATCTCAATAGTTGAAGAATCATGAGGAGAACTATCCTACGCTTGATTTGGAGATGGTTGTGGTCATTTTTACTCTGAAGATATTGAGGCACTATCTTCATGGGGAGAAATGTGATATATACACAGAACATCAATGTTTGAAGTATATTTTCACACAAAAGGAATTGAACATGAGGCAAAGGAGATGGTTGGATGTTCTTAAAGACTATGATTGTTCAATTCATTATCATCCCAAAAGAGAAAAAAAGTTGCTGATGCATTAGGTAGGAAAGACCCAATTGTTCGTTCCATGATGAGGATTCAAAGAAATCCTTTGATCAATGACCTAGTAAAACTAGACATGGGAATTATAAGGGAAGGGACATCATCAACCATAACCCAAATGATTTCTCAACCGACATTACTAGAGAAGATCAAGAATGCTCAGAAAGAATATCCTTTGATACCGAAGAAGTTCGAGGCTGTGAAGGATGGGAAGTTTCCTGAGTTCAATATTGATAAAGAAGGTGTACTGAAATTTTGTACAGGACTATGTGTCCCATATATTCTAGAAATAGAGAAGGATTTTATGGATGAAGCTCATAGTTCTACTTTCTCGATACATATTGGAGGCACAAAAATGTATAGGGACCTTCATGATCATTATTGGTGGGATAATATGAAAAGGGAGATTGCTGACTATACTTCAAGGTGCTTGATATATCTGCAAGTGAAGGCGAAGAGACAACTTCCTAAAGGGGTATTGCAACCACTACCCATACCATTGAAGAAGTGGGAAAATATCACTATGGACTTCGTCACTAGTCTCCCGAGAACTTCCAAAGAAAATAATGTGATATTGGTTATTGTAGACCATCTCACCAAGAATTCCCATTTTATCTTTATTCAGTAAGATTTATCTCTTGATCAAATTGCCAAAATTTATGTGGATAAAGTTGTAAGGTTTCATAGAGTTCTACTTTCTATCGTATCTGATCATGACCCAAGGTTCACATCAAAATTCCAGAGAAGTATTCAAAATGATATGAGCACTGAATTGAATTTTAGTACAGATTATCACCCCAAAACTGATGGATAATCTAAAAGGACTATTCAAACACTTGAGTATATGCTGAGAACATGCTCAATAGAATTTAATGGTGGATGGGATCAACATATCTCTTTAGTTGAGTTCTCTTGCAACAACAACTTCCACTCAATCATTCAAATGGCACCCTATGAAGCTCTCTATGGGAAGAGATGTAGAAATCATTCTTGTTAGGATGAAGCTGGTGAGAGAAAGCTGCTTGGGCCTGATCTTGTGCAAGGGATGACAAAAAAAGTCCATTCCATCCAGCAACACATTAAGGCTGCTCAGAATCGGCAGAATAGCTATGCCGACAACAATAGAAGGGACATGGATTTTGATGTTGGTGACAAATTATTTCTTTGAATTTCACCTTGGAAGAGAGTCATGAGGTTTGGGAATAAAGGTAATCTTAGCCCTAGTACGTTGGCTCCAATGAAATCTTTAATCACATAGGAGCAGTGGCCTATCGGCTTGAACTTCCACCAAATCTTGCACAAGTTCATGATGTCTTCCATGTATCCCTCTTGAGGAAGTACATAACTAACCCTTCACATGTACTAAATATAGAGGTGGTATAATTGGAACATGACCTCTCTTATGAGGAGAAGTTGGTAGAGATATTGGATTGTAGAGACAATGTTCTACGCAACAAGACTACTCACCTTGTTAAGGTGTTGTGGAGGAACCAAAAATGTGAGTAAGCCACATGGGAACCAGAGGAGTATATGAGGCAGAAGTACCCACACCTTTATCTTTTTAGGGTACAAGTTAAAATTTTGAGGATGAAATTTATTAAGGGGAAAGAATGTAACAACTCGAACTTTTTAATAATATTTATTTCTTAAAATCGTGTGTTATTTTATTTTATACTCAACAAAACTATATTCTTTAATTAATGAAGCGAGTATAATTAAATGAGACTATTGGTTTTCGACTGTTATATGAACATTGGTCAATATAACCATTGTAAACTAAATTATTAACGTTACAATTATAAATTCAAATGATCTTGGTTAATTAATACAGAAATAAGTGTCGATGGCATCATCTAGTAGACTCGAGCCATATGAAGCCCATCTGTCGGAGCTTGGGAAGGAGGTAGCATCACTAGGATTTACTCTGGACCAAGCCCAAGCCAAACTTCTATATGTGAAGCTTGAATGGAATTACCTAATGGAGAAGTTCAAGCTGATAGAAATCACCACTCATGAAATGTTTTCCGAACCACCCCAATATTCTATCACCATAGCACCCCTTACACTTAGGTCCTATGATGGTGGTATAAGGGGCTATGTGATGAGGCCTTAAATACTTTGTGTAATCTTTTTATATAAATAAAATTTTTATTTCTTATTATGGTAAAGTTTGTGAATTTTAAATGTACAGATAAATATTGGATGTATATTATAGATGAATTTAGAAAAAAGGGTATTTTAAAATATTTTTGCATTCTTTAAATAATTAATATTGTGAATTTATTTTCAAAAAATGGTCCTCTACAGTTGTGTTCAATAAGAAATTTAGAGTCTAATATGATCAACATAATTTTTAGTGAATAGTAAAGTATGAATAGTAACATACCCGTATGAATAGTAATGAATAGTAATGAATTGTAAATTGACAAAAAAACAGAACTTCACCCATGAATGTATAAATACATTTTTGACATCTTAAAAGTGAAAAAACAATCAATGTTTAAGTTTTGGTATTTTTGTATGTCATAAATATTTTATTTATAGTTTTATAATTAATTTAATAATTTAAAATGGAAATTTATTTTTATAAAATTTAATCATAAATTGTTACTTTATTGTCTTATGGTTATATGATAACATTATGGGACCTTGATTACTTTCTTAAGGTTCTACAAAATGAGTTATAGTTTTAAAGTTTTATTTTTGGAATAAATAATTATTTTATTTAAAAAATAAATTAAAAATAATTAGAAATTATTTTCATAAAATGGAGTTCATTTTTGAATTCAGAGCATCGATATTAGGTTAGAGTGAATTTTTGGTATTTTTATGAAACAATTGATTTTTCGATGAATAGTAAAAATACAGTTTTGAGTTTTGGGTGTTTAATGACATCATTGATGATGTAAATAATCTAGTAGACTTTTGAATAGTAAGATATGTTATGAGGTGTCCCAAGTGACCAATACCATGGGAAAATACCATGGTAAAGCCCATGGTTTTGCAAATACCATCGATGAGGTGTCCCTTAGAAATTAATAATTTATTCCCTCACTTTTCCTATAAATACCAATCCATTCCCTCATCCATTTTATTCAAAAATCATCCTCAATGAAGTTATGGTCTTTTAACTCCCATGGAGTCCTCCCTAGGTTCCCTCAAGCCTCACAATGTTCCAAATTTCAATCTTTCAAAGTTACTCTGCAAGGTATGGGAACCTTTCACCCTCTTCTTTTAAGTCATAACAACCTTTATGTTATGTCTTCTAGTTTGCATTTTCTTATGTGGGGGTTTGTTCTTCTATATCTCCACAAATTTCTATTTAATGTCCAAATTAATGGAGACCCTTTCCACTCTCATCAATTTATTTTATGAAATTTTAAGTGACGCCGTTAGGCTGCCAAAAGTTTTGTAAAAGAAATCACATCTTATCTTTCCTCTCAAGTTTCCTTTTCATGTGGTATGTCATTAAAATTTCCATACCATGTTCTTATCTCCATGTTATTCTATCTTTATACTGTATTATAAGTTATTTATGAGTGGTTTTCCCTTTTACCCTCTCTTTTTAATGTTTTCTAAAGCCATGTTATATATATGTTGTGCTGTAGAATTTTCATCTCAAATCTCTCTTTTTTTATCAAGAAATTAACATTTTTATTTTTTAGGAGAATACCCAAATATATTTTCATTTACAAGGGTATTCATCAATAAATAAAATTTATATATTTTATTTTTGAATTTAAATACATATAACCCTCATTATTTTTCCATGGGTTATAAATGACATAATGATCAAGTTTCTAAGAACTTTTAAAATGTCACGATTTTGAAATGAAACCCATTTATTTTATTCTATATGGGTTATTTATGAAATTTTTGATTATGATCTTTTTTTATCACATGAAAATAAAGACATATTAAGGGTTCACCCTGATAGTTCTCCAATGCATTGGGTAAGGAATTTAATCTCTAGATATGACAAGTTTCACAATACCTTGGTGAATAACCTTGGTATTTTTTATGACACCTTGGGGATAAACCTCGGTGATATGTTCATGAATGTCTAAATTAAATGTTGTATCCACATATTCATTTTTTGGTTCAATTTCTTTTCATTATGAAATTCCTCTACTTCCATTGCTCATGTCTTTATGTTTTTATCAAGTTCTTATTGATTTCATAAGTAAACTGATTCTCTTGTTTTCCTTAATGGGTCTTCTGCTCACCCTTTCCTTTGATGTATGTCTCTAGGTTATGATATGCAGTACTTATACTTAGGATGAACCTATGATTAAGCCTTATAAGTGTATTATAAGGATGTTTTATTTTGTTTTCATGTATTATTTTCCTTGTTTCCAAGACATTAGACTTTAAAGATCCTCTGTATGTAAGATGTCATGAAAATTTATGTAATAAAAATGAAGGAAGACATATTCAAAGGGTATCATGACAGAATTAATCATTGCACAAATTATTTGGGACATGTAGGGGTGGTGATAACTATGGAGGAATGATTTTTACCGTATTCGAAACACAACATTCATATCGTGTAGCTTGAAATGGGAACAACAAATGAGCTGCGACCGATGACCATAGTCGAAACATGGGACTTGTATCAAATTTTCTTTCAAAATCTTCCAGGATGTTGGCCAGAAATGGCAGGAAAGACATAAGTCTGAGCATCCATGCTTTTTGAGGGTTCTTTTGGATATAGATGCGGATGAAGACCCAAATAAAGTGGATGCATGAAGCGTGAACATGAATGTGGTCTAATGTCATGGTGGTAAGGGAGAAAGAGGTGGAGTTATTTAAGGAGGGGATACATAGTGTGATTATGATAAACCTGGCATGAATAATGGAAAAAAAATCATACACTACACCATGTGTTTTGAGAAGCATCCGGTCCAAGGGGCCAAACCCAAGGGGAGATCTTGTAGTTCGGTGCAGGGATAACAGACGAAATCTCTGGGCATTCCAATGTATCCCATGAGGATGAGAATCAATCCGTAAATATTTCTGAAATTTCTATGCAATTTAACGTTGTGTAGTAAGGACATGGTAGGATAGAAGAAGAGGAGGGGCACATGGTGCAATCATCGTAAACCCGACATAAATTGGGGCCAAATTTTTTTACATGATATCGTGTGAAATCTTCCAAGAGAACTATACCCAGGGGTAATTCAAGGGGAAGAATTTATGGATATACTCTAAGAAAAAGCATCTGAGTATTCCAAAATATCCCATGAGGATGGGAATCTAGCCATATGTAGTTCTTGAGATGCAGTGTAGTTTAAAGTCATGCGATAAAGACATGGTAGATCTTAGTTTATGGTCATAGATCTCAGACCGTAACGGTATATCTGCCGCTCGCAGTTTAACGTCATGCAGGAAGGGTGATGAGTAGTTATACTTCCTTCAGCTTGGATGGATCACACAATTTAACATTATTCAATAATGAAAAACTAGTTTATGGTCATGTAGGACTGAATACAGTTTAACATCATGTGGGATGACATACAGTTTAATGTCATATGGGATAGGTTTACATAGAAAAAGTACTGCTTGAGGAATTTTTAATTGGTGGGAGGAGTTATATGCTCACCATCCATGGTAACCAGGGATTACACTCCATTGGGGTAAAACTTGTGAATGATGTAAGGTAATTCCCATTTAGGCTATTGTTTGGGTTGTTTCCTACTAGGCATCATTGGTGTTCTCAGGCCTAACACCAAGTAACCTTGTGAGAAAGAGCAGAGGTGAAATTTCTTGTTGAAAGATCTAACTATCTTGTTCTGATGCCTCTCCAGATTGGGCAGAGCACAAATCCTATTGTCATTGAGTGCTTCTAGTTCATCCAGATAGATTTCAGCTACCTTATTTGGTGTCTTCTGATCATAGACAGTTGTGCGCAATGAGGGAAACTGAATCTTGATGGGTAGGACTTCCTCTGTATCATACACCAAGGAATATGGGGTCACTTGAGTGGAATTAAAAGTTGTCGTACGATAAGCCTAGAGATCATTGAGGAGTTTGTTTTTCCAACTCTTCTTGTTCTAACAAACCATATTCTGTAGAATGTTAGAGAGGGTTTTGTTGAACAACTCAATCTTCCCATTTTCATCCGCATGATATTGGGAGGTATGGTTAGAATGGATGTTGTACTTGGCATAGAACTTCTTCAACTCGACTGCCAGGAACTTGGATCCATTATCAGTGAGGATGGCATGAGGGACTTAGAACTGGTAGTTGATATTGGAGCTCACAAATTTAACGATATAATTGGACTTCAACTCCTTGAGCGGAATATCCTCTACCCACTTGGAAAATAAATCCATAGTGTTCAGGATGAATTTGCACTGGTGAGCTGTCACCAGCAGATAGGGTCCCATGACATCTAGTCCCCAAACCACAGATGACCAAGATTACTTGGTAGTGTGGAGAGGATATAGTGGCCAATGCACAAAGATAGAATGTATTTGGAATACATGGAAACTCTTGGAAAAATCGATACAGTCACAGATCATGGAGGGAAAAAAATACCCCAACCTCCAGATCTAGTGAGATAGTTTCGGCCTGGTCTGATGAGCTCTGCAGGAACCCGAATGAACCTCATAAATTACCTAAGAAATCTCACCTCCCTGAATACAATGAAAGGGAACCCCATAAAACCCACATCTATAGAGGATATTATCAAGAACATGACCAATCTGGAGGGTAAAATGTAATGCGAAACATTGGATTCGCTCACGATTAGCTAGATCTTCTGAGAGATATTTGTGCTGAAGATACTCAATAAAGGGCTCCTCTAGTCGGGATTCACCTCTAGCACTACAGTAGGGGAACCCGGGGGCCCTGATGTGGAGGCACCAACATTAAGGTGGTTTACCTGCGAGCTATCATCATCGTCTGGAGTGATAAGAGTGATGAATCTCGGTGTAGCACATGAATAACCAAATAATCCTAATCAGGTTCCCCAAGAGATGTGTCCCAGCTGGCCATGGCATCAGCTTGATCATTCTATGAATGAGGTATATGAGTATCTTCTGGATGAGATGGGAATTAGGCTATCAACTGGTGGGTACATTCCAACAGTGGTACACGCTCTAACTTCCTGACGACGTAGTCACCTTTGATCTGTTTGATGATTAGTTTGGAGTCCCCCTTAACAAGTAAGAGGGGAATATCAATCTCGAGAGCCAGCTCGGGATGAGTAATGAGATCCTGATACTCTGCCTCATTGTTGTTACAAACTTCTGACATCAGGAATGAATATGTCATAACAACTTGTGCTGGCGTGATGGAGATGATACCCTGGCCCACTCTATTGAGTCTGGTGTCATTGATCCTTCTGTCAGTAGGGTTTTGGGAATTTCCATCAATGTTCATTTTCCAAAACATAATGGTTTGGTCTACTGAGAATATTTCCTCCTTAGGAAAATAAAAATCCAGAGATTGGTCCGTGGGAGCTGGATGGGAGACAAGGAATTATTCCAATGCTTTTCCATTAATGGAATTTTGGGGGACAAACCTAATGTTGAATTACTGGAGGATCACTACCCACCAAGCTAGATGGCCTATCAACATGGGGTGGTTCAGAATGTACTTCAATAGTTCCACTCAGGACACTAGCTGTATCTCATGATGCTACAAGTATTGTCACAATTTCTGCACTAAAAATACTATCACAAGGCAACTTTTCTCGATAAAGGAATATCTTGTCTCTGTATTAAGGAACTTGTATCTGAGATAGTACATACTATTCTCTATACCTTCATTTTTTTCTGGGTGATAAAGTCACTAAGAGATTGTTTTCGGGGAGTCACATAAAATACTAGGAGATTTCTAGAAACAGGTGGCATCAGAACTAGATGTTGTAATAGGTACTGCTTTATTTCCTCGAATGCATTCTGATACTCCTCATTCCACCGATAATCGACACCTTTCTTCATGAGTTGGGAAAAGGGATTACACTCACCAACCATATTTGCGATGAATCGGTGTATATAGGCAAAATGGCCTTGAAAGCATCGAATATCCCTGATGTTGCTTAGAGGAGACATCTAGCTGATGGACTTGATCTTCTCTGAATCAATCTTGATGACCCTATATCTGACAACAAAGATGAGAAACTTTCTAGAGGTGACCCTGAAGGCACACTTCAGGGGGTTCATCTTCAGATGGTAGGATCGGAGGAAGCTAAACACTTTCATGAGGTATTTGATATGGTCCTAGCACTGGTGAGATTTTACCACCAGATCATCCACATAACATTCCATCAATGCCCCAAGGATTGTCTTAAATATGCAATGCATGGCATGCTGATAGGTGGGACCGGCATTCTTTAGACCGAAGGGCATTACCTGGTAGCAGAAAATACCTTTTGGTGCCCTGAAGGCTGTAAAATATTCATCATCACGGGCCATTCAAATTTTGTTATACCTGGAGTACCCATCAATGAAAGAGAGATCCTGGAACCTAGTGGTTGCATCAATAAATTGTTCTATCATAGGAAGGGGAAAATAAACCTTCGGACAATGACATTTGAGATCCCAAAAGTCGATACAGTCTCTAATGTTTCTATTCTTCTTCCTGGTAGGGACAATGTTGGCTAACCATCTGGGATACTAGAACGCCTTTATGAATTTGGCTCTGATGAGCTTATCAATATCAGCCACAACCATGTCACCATGTGAAGGGTGCATCTTTCTGGGAGGCTGTTTGAACCTGCAATGATTTGTTTGAAGGCCTAGGCGGTGGACGATGACCTGGGGATCCAGTCCTGGAATCTCTTCATAACTCCAATTAAACACATCAGGATATTGCTTCAGGAAGTCCACGTATCATTTTTTCCCCTAGACAGGCGTAACAACGCTGATCAATGTGGGTTTTTGGATCTGTCTCATTATTGAGGTTCACCTATTACAACTCACCGAACGTGGTGGTGAAACCCTCTTCGATGGTGGGAGGAGCATCCTCTAAATCCTCTTCTTCAATTATAAAGGAGGGATCCTCAATGGGAGGTGATTCCTATGAGTTTACAAATCCTGACGGGACACTGGTGCCAGCCTGAGCGGCGATGGACACTGCATCGGGGGACTCCCGTGCTGCTGAAACCATAACGATGAGAGATGTCAACCTAATCCCATATTGTCTTCAGCCTAAGGGGCCAATATTGATAAATTTAAAGCAATAGTGGCACATTAGCTTGATCCGGTTTATCCCATACCTACAAAACAAGCAAGTATGACGTATTGGCGTTGCCATGGGGTGGACATCCCAATACCTAATGGGAGTATGAGGCTCAAGGATCACCCAAACCTGATCTTTATAATAATATGGGGTGATATACTGACATCCCTTAGACTTGGGAATGTGCTTCCCACTTTTTCCAGAGATAAAAAAACATTTCCCCAAATCCGGAGTGGTGGCCTCCAATTGGTGGATTAGGAAAATATAGGCATCATCTAGGTCTGTCTATGGGTCGGTCGTAGCCTTAGCATGATCAACCTCATTATCCTAGATCTACGTATCCTTTATCTTATAATAGTCGGCATCTAGGTAGCAGGATTCACAAGAGGCAAAGGGGGATTCATCACCTTGGAGTACACCCAATCAACCAATAAGGGAGTACTTAAGGCATTGGTGATATGAATAAGGCACTTCCACATGTAGGTGGAGCCATGGCCTACACATCAACATGTTGTAGGCGATATCCTGGGAGACAACCATGAACTCAATACTGGCCACCGAGCCACCGAACTGGGTCTTCAGGCGGATCTTTCCGACCTTTGTATGTTCTGTCCTATCATAACATTGAATTTTTATATTATAGGGACTCATAACATACTTAGAGAGCCCTATTTTCCAGAGTTTTTGGGTTGAGATAAGGTTGATCCCTAACCCCATGTCGACAAGATAGTGGAGAACCTCCATGCCTTTAAAATGGCCAGTGATTTAAAGTGGGTGAATGTGGCATTTTATGGGAGATCCTTCATCTTCTCTAGAGAAGAAATGACGTCCTAGCATTCTGCATGCTCAGCTGCCTCAGAATGGAAGGCTTCTGTGGCTGCTACATCCATCTCAAATTAGAGGGGGCTTCTCAAGGGATCTATAAGATCTTCACACATATCCACTGACAAGTGAAGGGACTCAAGGATAAAGAGCCTCATGAGAATGTTGGAAATATGTTTAAGGATATCAAACTTCAGTGCCAAGAATGAGCTTATGTTGATAGGAGGTCTTTCTGTGATAGGGGGTATGATGGGCCCTTCTGGCTGAACCAGTGGTCAACTGGTGTTGGGAATGTCTAGTTTCTCGCTAGTCAATACTCATGGAGAAACTTCAGGATGAGGTCTAGATGACTGAGTCTAGTTCATAATATAACGTGTCTGATTGCGATGCGGTCGGGGTGGCTCTACCTGATCAAGTGACACAAACTGTGGTGAAGATGGACCTGGTGAAACAATATGAGAAGGTTGCACGTGCTAAGATCTACATTAGGAATGGTGTCTAGTTTCAGTGGCATGTACAACCTAGATGGGTGTATTGAATGAGGCATTATGATGACCAACATAACCACAGCTCTGTCGATGCTGGTGACGACTGGGGACATTGGGGGGATCCAACTAGAATTCCTCATCATCGAAAATCATGTAGGGATTTAACATCTCCACGGTGTGAGCTGAAGGGTACCCTTGGTTTTCAAATGAAGAATCCTCCACCACTAGATGGATCCTTGGGGTAATAACCATCTCCTAGGAAATGAATTCATCAAGAGTAAGGGATGACAATGACATTGATGGTGGGATTTTTTTCCCTTGCACCACCGATGCTTGCCCTTTTGGGAAGAGACGAGCTAGGATGTTGATGTAGAAGTAGTCACTGTGGGTGATGCGATGACTTATGAATGCTCGAATAAATTCAAACATGCACAAATAATACTATGGGCATGGGAGACTGCCTTACGAGCCATCCAGTTGTCATATTTTTGACATCTGCGGTTAGGAACCTGCTGCTACTCACCTTTTTTGTTAGCATCGCAGTCAGGCTATATGAATACACATGCCACCTGTGCCGGTGCTAGGCCTAACCTGACATTTTTGTTATTGAAATGGTCTTGAATCTAGTATTTAAACATATAACACTGATTTAGGTTGTACCCCAGGATCCGGTGGTAGGGGTAGTAGTTGGGTCAATTAGTGAGATCCACCTTTTTGGACCTCCTGCATTCCAGTAATCATAGGATTCCCTATTCCAAGGAACTTTGGAAATACCCAGGGAGATGATCCTCATTGAATGAGTAGGTCTGATTCCTTCTATCCGAGAAGGAGGATTTATGATCTTGGACCTGACAAGGGGTTGGAGGATCCTGTTGAGGTTTTGGAATCTGGTTATATATCCTAGGTGGTGGCAGCGCGTTATGTGGGGAGTCTGCCGATTCTAAGGCAGGCACTGCTTGGGTGGTGGCTATGCCTGGGGTGGAAGGCCTTTGCGAGCCTATGGAGGTGGATCCACTGGTAATAACTCTAGTTGCCTAGGGGACACTATCTATGCTACCCCATCAAGCTCAGCCTTAGTATCTCTTCTGACGGGAACTATGAGAGGCAATGGACATGCCATTTTGGCATGTTGAAAGGCTTACTATAGAAAATGGGCCTTATTAGAGAAATCCCAGAATCCCCTGGGGTAATTTTGGGTGATGAGAGAGGGTACCCATTTATTTTTGACATTCTCTACACACATTATCATTAGTTATTCCTAAGGCAGCCGTATATCCAAGGAGTAGGTGAGGCCTTTCCCCCGGGTGACAAAGTCTGTGATGCACTTGTCAGACCTCTTCTTGTACTTGATGAGGTCTGTAATACTTATCTTTTAGGTGGTGGAGCTAAACTAGTAAAGAAAATGCCTACACAGATCTTCTCAGTTGGCTACTGACCCAATGGGTAGATGGTTGTACCAGACAAATGTAGGCCCTTCCAATGTCTGTATGAAACACCGAAGTTTGGCGGCCTCCATATGCGCTAGAGTTCTCAGAATGGCTCCACACCTTGAGATGAAGTGTAAAAAATTCTTAAATGGATCACCTATCCCATTAAAGGGGTATAAATTTGGATTTATGTAGCTAGAGGGTTCTGGAATATCATCTACCCATGCCGAATATGGCTTGCCATCAGACAAAATCACTACCTACCATGTTTCCAATGCCTCGAGGCAACCAATGAGTGCCACCATTGGATCATCTAGGCATGGATTCCTATCTTGAAGAGGGTCCCTGACTGCCAATGTGTTGGAAAATTATTCAACATGATAAGCAGGTCTAATGTCTCATGGAGCGGCTGGTGTGATGACCTACGGAGCAGCTGGGGGGATCTGAGATGGGTCTTGAGGAGGGTTACCAGGAAATTCGGGTGTATTAGGTGAGGTGTATCATGACCTCTTTCCATAAGATCTATCCTCTATCCTATATATGTGGGTATAATTGTCAGTATCACCTAGAGGAAACTCATCGAGGGGAATTTGTACCTACCCCTACTGTCCCGGTCGAGGATCACCGTAGTCTGGTCGTCGCTCCGTATCAAGTTCAGCAAGGAGGTCATCAACCATCTATTCTTCTTTGTGATATTTTTACACAAAACGACCTTTTTGGGATCATCCACCATATTCCGCACTTAGACAGATGGGTCAGAGGGTTTTATTACCCTAAGATGCTCTTTTCCCTTATTGGGGTTCTGGCCGAGGGCTACTGACTCGGTAGGTATGGGAAGATCCTGTAAACTTCTCTATTAGTGAGTAACCCTCCCCAGTAGATCTAATAGGTGTGGAAATCCCCCAGGGGGTAAGTTATATTTAAGGATATCTATCTCATTCTCTCCCTCTGATAGGTTATCCAAGTTAAGAATGACTCTACCTGAAAGAATATCCTCGATATCGCCCAACAAGTGGGGTTGGTGCCAGATAGAACTGAAATGAAGGGAAGAATAATGCCCATAGCCACATAACTGAACATGGGGGGGGGGAGGATCCTCCTTCATAATCTTGAAAAACACTTTAAAGCTTTGGTCACACCGCTTCTGGAGGGTCTGATGGAGACCAGGTGACTTAGAACTCTGGGTCATAGAGAGCACATCCAAGTTGACCATATGGCATTGCTGACCAATATCATTAAAGTGTGCCTAAATCATAGGGTAATCCATCCACTGATAAGGGAGACAGAAGTGTGTCACCCGAAGGGTTTGGCAAAAGTAGGAAACTTCCTCCTGGGTAAGTGATTCTGACACTAAAATTCACGGTTGCGACTGGCTAGAACATCTATGGGAAATTATCTGCTGCAAGGATGTACCACAAGCTCCTTGGCTCAAACTCGGGATCTGGCCCTTGGTTTCCCCACTCATAAAATGGGGGTGGATGCGGGACTGACAATGGCACTGAAGAAGACCACTGGGATGGAAAACTAGCTGGTGGAGAATACGATGAACGGTCTGACAAGCCGCCACATCTTGGGTTGTCCTGCGAAGAACACAACGAATGATCCACCACATATCAGTAAGATGGGATAGTGGCCACAACCCCCCATGAATGGGATGTGGTTACTGATGGTGGTTCATGATACTTTTTTTCTTCTATAGGTCCCCAGAATAACTCTTCATGATCTCTAGTCGAGGTAGAGAATGACCCTATTGACGATAGGGAGGATTGCACGGCTAGGCCCTAGAAAAAGGCCAAATCTTCCTCTTACTAGATATATCTATGGAGGGAGGCAGGAATTTAGTGGACCTCACTTTCTAGAAGTATGAGGATTATACACCTTGTTCTTACCTCGACCCCTGATAGAGAAAGCTAGGGTGAGGGTTCCATTGTTGAATCGCATTCCACCTCGGAATCTAATAAGAAGAAGGGCTTAATCATGGTCCAAAACATCTTGGTATTCTTCGTATGGAGTCAGAGACTTGACCACCTTCCCTGGGATGGATCTTTGAGATATAGTAGGGTTTTGGATCTAGGAGGACCTTCAGATGAACTGATGCTGGGGTAGAGAGGACTTCCTCCAGGGTGAGCTAGGGTGCAAGGAGCACCTAGGAAAATGTCAAAGGGAACACAGGGAGGAACTCCGTGTCCACTAGATGATGCATAGAGGGAATCTTTGAAGGAAGTTATAGAGTGGGTAGGACCTCTACTAAAGATGATGGAAGTATGGGAAATACCTTCACATGTGTTTCCCTTGGTGGCAACGAATGTACGAGGGGGGCCTTTGTATTGGTCAAACTGAACACAGGGAAAACCTCCAAGATGGGTTGCAATGAAGTGAGGGATACCTTCAGTTATCTGATTTCTGGGATGAAGAAGACCTTCATTAGTTGCTTTAAGATCATGGGGAGGACTGCCAAGTTGATGGTTGACCGCACGGGGAGGATCTTCACAGCAGCGACCTGTGGCAGGAGGAACAACTCCATACCTAGGATTCTAGGTGTGAAGAAAGCCTCCATGCAGGATGTCAGTGCATTGGGGAAGGACATTTCATAGACTGGTGGTGGAATGGGGAGGACCTCCATGTCGAGCTTGGGAGTGAGGAAGACCTGCACTCTCATTGGTGGTGGCATGGGGAGGACCTTCATACTGGATTTCATTGTCACGGGTTGGCCCGAAACAGACACCACCTGTGTCGGCGACCAGGAGAGTCATCCCAACCAGCCCGTGGGGTGGTTGGAGCCTCTATACAAGTCAGTATTATAAGTTACCATGCTCAGTATGAACATGGTGTTGACGGTATGTGTTAGCGGTGGAACAGGACACAATAGCGGTTGATGATGACCTCCCCTAGTGGGCATCCTCCTCAGCTTATGCCCAACGTTGGCAACGGGTTAACCAGACTGGGGTTGGTGTTTCAACTGCATAACTCAACTGGTCCTCACCTTGTGGGGCCAGGTGGTGGTGCTGACATGGCTTGGTGGGAGCCCTCCTTGGCGGCCCTTGGAAGGGGATAACAACTGGGCTGGCCCAGACATCCCTCAACTCATTGGCATATGGGAGTGATTCGTCAAGGTGCTCCATGGAGAGGCTCCTGAAACGATTGTATGTCAGAGTGGGAAGAAATATATCCCAACACGGCCCTTGGGGGAAGTAGCGACAGTGTGGCAGAGAAGCCTCTAGGTCTTTTCAGGACATATCCTTGGTAGGGATAATGCCCTCTTCCTCATATCGTCAAATTAGGTCATTAATCACCATTCTTCGAATGAATTCATATGGGGATATAAGGCATGGGCACATAGAAGCTGTGGATGTGTAGGCCGATGTGAAATAGATGAGGCAGCATGGGATTTTCGCATTGACGTTACCCAAGCCTATGTATCTGTGGGTGGGTAATGATTGGTTTCCTGTCATAGCTTGGGTTCTGCAAAGCATGGAGATTCAACCATTAGTGCTTGAACGAAGGAAATTGATGACCAGTGCCCTAATGTCATCTCGTCTACCATTGTTGGTAAGAAGGATCCATGCTGACAACATCAAAGACCAGGACTTCTAATGTTCAACTGCGCCAATCTCTGTGGAGTTTCATTCCATGCTCACTATTTTCATGGCAGGACCTAGCCCTGGATAACAAGATCTGATGACACAGTTATCCACTAATGTCTCGAACACTACTAATCACCATGTTGAGGAGAATAACTTCACGTCGGGTTCACCATTTCTATTTTCGACGATTTCACAGGGTCATGAATATGTATTTGGAGGATGAACTAATATGTTTACCCACATTCCCACTTTCCAAATGTGGGAAACATCTGCCACTTATTCAGGTACGTTTTATCCTTGATCGAAACTGGATGATGGGATGTGAGTTCCTCCTTCTGTGGATTCCTCCTTGAAACTCATTACCTAGTCTGGGTCTCTCGTAAAGATTAATATGTTGGTTGTGAAACTCTTTCCAGTGATATGTCTTCATGGACGTTGGTTAATTACGTTGCTTCTATCAGGACATCCCAATGGGTCATGTCAGGGAAATAACTTTCGATCAGAGGAGTAGTCACGTTGGACATTACTGGCATGACTGGACGCTGGAACACTAATTCATCTGGGTTTTCCCCTTATTATAGGGATTCTCGAGGGTGTGGAAGGCCGAGGGCTCCCATGTCGAGTGTGGGGAATTATATTACATAGGTATGTATCTAAGGTTTTCCTCAGCTTCCAATGTTTAACATACGGTATGCCACGAGTTTAATGTCTAACAGAGACAGATTAGACTAATTAGAACACTGATAGGAGTGAATCAGATGGGAGCATCCCTAGGAGGGAGCTCCTGAGAGTCCTACTAGATGGGAGGATAAAAAATTCCAATGAAGATGGATTTGGGGATTCCTGGGTCCCTATATAGGGGACTCCAGGGTTTTCCATTAGCTAGGATTGAACCTTGGAGAGTTTTCCTATGTACCCTGTCTCGAGAGACAGAGATCAAACCCACATAGTTCAAAGGAGGGATGAATCAGGGTGTGTAAAGAGGAAAAAGATCCGAAAACACACTGGTGATTACATGTGGTTAATGGATCAGGTAATGCTAAGAGCAGTGAGGGGGTGGATGGCATGATCTCACTGAGACGTGGCGGCCCGAGTAAAACCAGGATGAATGATGAATGGTTGAGTGAAGTGGATGGATAATGAGATGGAACTGTCGTGAAGGTGATGGTAGTTTTGGGATTGAACCTCATAAAGGCTTCCTATTTATCCACGTGGTGGGGAATCAATGTATGTGTAGTTCGGCAGGATGATGGGACACCTCATGAGCCGACCCATGAAAATGGATGCATGTATTGGACCCAGAAGAAATATAACCTTTGGGTTGGGTCATGAACTTCCCGAAACACAGAGGCTCAAGGTAGAGACCATGATGAGACATGGGTGATGGGATTGAGACTCAGGGAGGCCTCCTACATATCCCTAAGGTGGGGAATCAAAGTCTTATTTAGTTCAGTATGGGCCATGGAATCGTGGTGTGCATATAGGACAATGACCTGATGAAATGTTGAGGCTTACCCATGGTTAGAGGCCTGAGATTCGGTTTGACGCCACTAGGACATACCAGATATGTTGGTCTTAAAAAAGGGGACCATAATGGATTATTGTTTTTTGTGAGCTACAATGGATTACCTTTGGTTGGGGACTACAATGAATTACCATCGATTAGGGGTCACAATGGCTTATCGTTGGATGAGTCTAAAACGGCTTACCACTAGTTGGGGTTTACAACTGCTTACCACTGGTTGGGGTTTACAATGGGTTACCGTCGGTTGGGGTTTACAAAAACTTACTTTTTTTGGGGTTAAACCTCAGGGAGGCTTCCTACATACCCTGTCTAGGAGACAAGGATCAAAACCCACATAGTTTGGAAGCATAAAGTTTAACATCATGCAGGACGGAAAGGGGGCATATAGTGGAATGTCATGCAGGATGAGGTGAACCGACATGAAGTGGTCGGGTCCAATAGGTGATGGGATTAAACCTCATGGAGGCTTCCTACGTACCATTCTTGTAAAGGGGTAAGGATCAATGTTCAAAAAGTTTAAAAAGGAGTATAGTTTAATGTCTTTCAATATGAGTGGGGAATAATGGGCTTGAACCTTGAGGAGGCTTCCTACGTACCTTACTCGGATAGGGGAAAGGATCAAATTCTGTGTAGTTCAAAATGTGGGATTGGGACTTACATGCTAAGGTGTACCAGGAAGGATTCCATGGTCAATGCTTACTCTAATCCCACGTGAGTCATTCTTAGTGTGAGAAACAAGTGGCAGAAAATACCTAATGATCACATCATGAAAGGTGCGTATGCATGGAATGAAATGGGGCTTATGTGTGGTTAGCATACCAAGGAGTTAATATGGGATTACTCTTGGTTATCCACCCTTGAATATGTAGATTAAGACTTACTACAAGATGGGGGCCTAATGGTGACAAATCCCAGAGGGAGAGGGATTGGGTAACGAAGGTCCCAGTGCCCATCTCTCCTCTAGTCTTTGGGTACAGAAGAAGAGAGGAGGAGCAGTGATGCTACCTCCTATAAGAAAGGCTAAGGGATTACACAAAGATGGTTAACCTTCCCCATAGATTGATGCAACTCCAGAAAAGAGGATCTCATTCCTTGTGAGGAAGATCTCACTCTCACAGAGACTAATGGGAGTGGAGGATGTCCGAGATATGGAACCCCATGTATATTGTAGGGGGAGATGCCACAGTTTAATATCATGTTCTAAGGATGATGGTGCTTGGAAGTTTAACATCCTCCAACTCAGATGAGGAAGGTTCACTCTGCACCCCTGAGACCTATATAACTGATACCCACCCACCCTTGGGGAAGGGAAGGCATCAACAATTCCACGGTGTGGCAGTGTTTTGGAGTGATCCATTGAGGGGCTCACGTTAGCATGTATATGTGGAGAATAATAGCTATATGTGTTCCTATGGGAAGAATCATGAGGCTTTGCAATGAAGTATGAAGCACCATACAAGGGACCTTGAAATCACTTTGTAAAAACTTATAGGGTTGTATGGGAAAAGGATCTATGAAGAAGAAGGGTTCACAAGAAGGGTCTTTGTGAAGTTCTGGTGCTCCCAAGTGTGGAATGAATCTGCGAAGGGGTATGATTCGTGAAGTGGAGTGGCCTAGGCTAAGCATAGAGTATAGATTCCTATGAAGTGTTCTTTGGAAAGAAGAAAGGCTTTCGTGGAGTAGGACTTCATAGACCATGGGTTATTTTGAAAGCATAACACCGTGAATAACTATACTTCACGAAGCACAGTGACCCTACCTTAGAATGTGGTTTACATATTCATGGAAGGTACTTCACGAAGCATGAGTTATTTCTGAAGACCTGAGCCCCTTGGGGATCTCCTTCCATTGCGATGGCCTGCGGGCTCTGTAAAGGGATTCCCTGCATGAAGAGGGGTTTTATTTGAGATAAGGGAAAGGTACTTTACAACGCTCACGTACCTTGAAGGGCTCATTTTTCTAAATGACTCTCAGATCAGAGGTTGCTTCATGATTTGAGAGCTGGAAAGATTAATGTTTGGGGTATCTGTTCTTTGTGTCTGAGGGATCTTGGTATTTATAGGCAAGAGGCGACATAAATCTCAGACAACTCATTGCGAAGCCACGTGGTACTCTCTGATCGGCCATGGATTTATTTAAGTTTTTCGTAACTTCAAAGTCGATTGTCATCCCGTCTTCTGAGAAACTCCCTCCTTAATTCACTCTGCAGTGCTCATAGAGGCTTCTATCAAGTTCTAAGGGATCACAGAGGTGATTCGGTTCCCTCCGCAGTGCGGAGCTCCCGGTCAATTGCGTCATAACCGCAGAGCCTCCCACCTCTTTTACTCTATGGAGACTATAGAGTGATATTTGGCTTCTCACTAGCCATAGTGTTGGGGGGCTTCGTGAAGGCCATAGTGATAAAGGGTTCTGCAAATGGGCTTCGCAAGGAAGCCCCCTTTGGCACTGGTTTCCACTTTGCATCCTTTTCCTCTGCACATATTTTGGCACCAACAATGTGGATTGGGATAAATCACATGATTTAATTATTTTTATCTCTTTCCAATGATACTATTCATTCTAACTACCAATACTAAAAATGATGGCTATCTAGAGCCTTGGTTGTGATGTAGTTGATATGTTGTGAGTCTATTGCTTTTATATTTGATTGATCACACCCTAAATAAAATTATAAATAATGTACATATGACTGATGAATTGGTTGCATATGGGAATAAAGTTTGTGTGATAATACCCATTATAAATAAGTAAGTAATGTAATAAAATCCCATAAATTAAGTGCAGAATCTAGGATGTTATGTTGTGTCTATGGTTGTTATTTTTTGTGTGGCTTTGATGATGCGGGCTAGTGTATAAATATAATGGTGACCAGATGGTCCATGTGATATTTGGGTCTATGATATAGTGGTTAGTTGGAATGGATGAAATTTGGGATAATTTGTGGTGGCTATGGTGGAAACTAGTGGATATGTGAGATGGTGATGATGTGTGGTTGATATGTGTGATGCTGTGGTGTGGTGGTAGTGACATGTGATATGGCTGGTTGGCATGAGATGCATAGTGGGAATTTTTGCATTGGTTTTTATTTGAAGTGGTGATGTGTGATGAGGTAGTGTTGTGAGGTGGTGAAATGTAGTTGTTTGGATGAGGTGGTGTAGTGGTAATGGTTGATGTGTGAGGGATGTGGTATTGTGTGGTGTGGTTTTGTAATTTCCCGTTTATCCATAAAATATTTTTTAATGATTAAAATGAATGCTAATAGGTTGGTAAATGAATATTAATGGAATGGTTTTTATATGTGGTAAATGGTTTAATTAATCATAATGATAACTAAAGGGATTGGGTGAATTTAAAATGATGTGATTGAATAAATGGGAGTTAGTGTAAACTTGTTAAATGTGTAAATGGTGAAATTGATACCTGAATGTTTTCATGTGTGCCATTTTATGGTGGATGTATGGTGTGTTCATATAGTGGTGGTAGTGGTAGTGGTAGGTATTGTGCAATGTAGTGGTACTGGTGTAGAATTTTCTAGTACCGTTGTTGTGGACCCAAAGGTTTTGTATTGTGTCATATCTTTATATCATGTATTTTGTGTTTCTTCTATACATGACCCACTAGAGTTTTATAACCTTAACAAATCCCAAATGTTCTATGTTTCATTTTTTTTCAACATCCATAATGTTGGTGATATGAATGGATTGATAACCCCTCTCCCCTAGTCTTCCTTCTTCAGTGATGACCTAGGTGCCTTCGGGTGAGACATGATGTAATGAAACATGTGTCTTTGAGTGAGATGTGATTTGATGATGTTGTGAAGTTATGTGACATATAGTGGGGGTCATGCATTGTATGAGGAGGGCATGAGGTTAATGTCCCTCATGATCTTGATATGATACTACCTTGTTTATATGTTGAGATGTGGTGTGAGGGACCAAGTTCCTTCAGCTGTGATGTGATGTGATTATTTCAAATGTTAACACTTGATACAATACCTTAATGGTTGGGGTAATTTGGGATGCATCCCAACCCACACTATAAATGAATGTGATGTGATGTGATTTGTATGGAAGGGATTAGAGCACAAGATGTTCAATGTTGTGGTTTTAGAGTGATAAATCATTGGGGAAATGGCTACAAGGTGTCTTTCGTTATGATGTTTATGATACTATGATACCATATTGGATGCATTATTTGGTGAGAGAGACATGGTGAGGTTGGGATTTGTTAGTTGACCTGTTTCGGTGGTTGTTAGTTTTGCTGTTTGTTAATTGTCACATTTGTATTCTATTTTCACATATTCATTTGAGATCTTTGTTATGATCCAACTTAGTATACTTGTATTCTCACCCTATGTATATAAACTATTTTTCAGGTTTCTAGGGCCATGGAGACTAAGATGGACATTTCTAGCCTGGGTTTTGGATCTTTTTTCATGCCACTTCTATAAGACTTAACTTTTGGTATTTTAATTTACAGACACTTATTTGTATATACTGACATTGATAATGCATTATGAGATGTATTTGGGTTTCTAAATCTACAGTGGAGTTGGATTATATTACATCTTTTGATGAAACCAAAGAAGCATTATTGATATGAGATTTCATCTAATAGAAAAATGTGGTACCTAGTATTAAATATATTATCATCATTTACTTTGATAAAACTATATTAGTGGCTCTCACCAATGAATCAATATCACATATATGGATGAAGCACAAGCTCTTAAAGTATCATTTGTTGATGGATTGTTCTCAAATTAGTGAAGTTTCATTTAGTAGACTTTCCACATAAGAAAATAAGGAGTGTCCCTTAAAAAGAACATATCTCAGAAAAAACCCGATCTTCATGTGAGAGATAGTGGACTAAAATTCATTAGCATATAGATCTAGGCCAAATGGGAGTTTCTTGGAGTTGGTGTCCTAGAACCAATTGGTTTGTACATTAGATTATCGAATAAATTCAAAGAAGTTCATATTAAATATATCTTTTTGCATATTGATCTTTATTATAAGTAATGTTTACATGATAATGTCTTAGGGTTTTCACCACATCAAAATAGGTCCTAGAAGTTCCCTACTAAGATGAGAGCCTTGATATGATTTGATTATATCTCTTAATTAATTATCCTGTGATCATCATAAATAACTATGATGGGACACAATTTTTTTTAACATTTAGGTGAGAGTGATCATAATAGGACGAGGCTTCATATCATGATGTTTTCTTATGGTGATCTCCAAGAAAAGATATTATGAGGATTGATGAGCTAAAAGGAATCTTCATGTTTGTTTTTCATCAAATATTTCTTTTTATGAGCATGTGTAACAGAACTAATACATTAAGATTACTATTAATAAATATAGTGACTAACATACTTATACATATTGATAAAACCTATGATTCACTATGTTCATTCTAAGTAGGATATCTTGGGTATAACTTGATCAGTATGTTATTAATGAATAATTAAAGGATATATTTTTTCCTTCAGTTTATAGAAGTTAATTTCTCATCCCTTCGATTAGAATGAAACTGATGAAATAAATTTCATGTCCATAGTGATGTAGACATGTTTATTCCAAATAATCCAAGAAATATATATGTCAATAATTATGGTTGATAACACATGTATAAAAAATTCTTTATGATATATTGAGAAAAAAGGACTATATTTCATAGTTTATGCTCATATGTGGTTATTGAAGTTTGTTTTTTATGAAAGAATCATGAAATTTGGTATGATTGATTGTGGGGTGTTTAAATATTACAAAATCATTCATATTGGGTTCACCATTCTTGTTTCTCATCCATTTTTGATAGGTTGGTTTCCAATGGGGTTTGTTCATGTAATCAGAAACACCCAATGGATCTCATATCCATGATGAATCATGGACCAAATTTCCAATGTCAGGCTCTCATTGGGGAACATGGCCAACAATACTTAATAACTCACATTTTTCAAGAGGATGGGAGGTTTGGATCATCACACCCTTTGGGGGGGAAAATTATTTCCTATTCTGAGACTCTCTTATAGTATTGATTTATTCTATGTTTAAAAATACTTTGTTCATTTCCAAGTATAACATGGGTCACCCTAGGGATAATAATCAATTATTAGCATGCATGAAACATAGAATCATTTGTATGTATCTGGGATTCTTCATCAATGGATATATTTGTATGTATATGATGTTTTCCATTAATTTTACCATTCTATTGATGGATTTGAGATAATTTAGTCATTTATTATTATGATTTTGGTGTTAAGCCACACAGTGGGGTACTTAAGAGTTTATTATCATCCCGGGAGAGAAGGGTTATTTTGATTTCAGGATTAGACCCATAAGATGGGATTCCTAAGTGTCCTTATGTAAGGAATCAGAACCCACATAGCTCAATGCCACTTAATAGGACATGTCATACCTTTTAAGGTCATGTGATAAGGACCAAATCATGTAGTTTAACATCATGCATTAAGGATGCACAGGCAGAAGGTGTCTAGTCAATGTTTTGTGTGGGGATTATGCTGAAGCTACCCAATGTTCCTAGAAGAGATGTGGTCTCCTTGGTGGGGGAATGATCTCACTAGAAATATAGCCCAATCCAGATGGTGATGAAAGGGGATCAGAAGGAATATGTCCCTCCAAATTGGATGTGACCCTATTGGAAATATGGACCAGAGAATATTAGGGTGAATTTGGGGTGTTGTTTTTAGACTACAGGGAGGCTTCTTATGTATTCCAGTTAGTCGGGAATCATATCCCACATAGTTTGGATTGTTGGGGCTAAAACCTATGGGGGAATCCCATTCTTATGGCTTCATCAAGAATATTTCCCTTAATGGGAGAATATGACCCTTTGAGAAGATTTTGTTGGGGATTACACCAAATAGGATTCCCATAAGTTTGGAACCATGAGGATAGTCTCAAATCATGGTAATTTAGAGGTTTAAATGGGTTTTTACATGGGAGGATTCCCATGTTTTCGATTGTGTATATTTTTTGATCACGGCTAACCTCTAATCCCATGTGTGTCATTCTTAGTGTGAGAAATTACAAAGAGGTAGATCTAAAAAACCAATCAATATTCTTTTTCCTCTGGTGGACGAGGTGAGGGCCCGAGGGTGGGGGGGGGGAGATAGTGGGCTCTGGAATCCTTCTACTCTCTTGTTTTCATATCCTGAGCCTCTCCTATATTGTTTTGGTATCCTAGGTCGAAAAGGAAAGATAAAGTGTACTGGGTACCCATATTCTCTCTTATTTTCATAACCATGATAGTCACATCTGACTATCCATCTAGATATGACCTGATAGACAAATAATAAGAGTGTTACCTCAATAATGAAAGATTAAGGGATTAATCTAGGAGGGATGCTCCTCTCCCAACATCATATAGGATGAGAAAAGGATCTAGAACTAGCCCTCATAGAAGGGAAAGGAAAGTGTATCAGTGCAATCTCTTAAATGGGGAAGTCCCTAACAGTACATTCAAGGATATGATCCACTTTACCATGGGAATGTATAGTCATGATAATTATGGGGACCAAATTTTTAACTAGGTTACTAATATTACCCCATTTAACATGGGTATATATGCTGAAAAGGATATATTGATGTATTCATACAAATCTAATAGATTTGGAAGAGGCCTTGGCTTTATACCATTATAATGGTTTCTAGAGGGGTCTATGTAAGGCTGAATGGTATGTTAAAGGAAATAAATGGGAGTTGGAAATTTTTACACTATAGGATTCCCCTTTAAGAATAGTGTGTTGCGTTATGGGATGGGGTTCCCTCCACAAATCATATTGCTACGCAGGACTACATTTCATCCATGTAGTACTTTGATACGTGGGAAAAGTTTTCCTTCCTATAACACTTTGATAATAGGGTTTGAGTTCTTCCTATATAGCATCTTCCCATGCGAGGAATAAATCCCTCAGTGTACCCTTTTATTATGCGGTATCATGGACCCCAAAGAGGCCATCTGCTTATGCTTTTTGGAATGGAATCTTCAAAGGATTTTGGGTGCTGCATATGGTTAGGTGAATCCCTTTCCTTATGTTAGTGTTATTTGATTTATTTACCTACTATAAATTGATTCCTCCCACACCATTCCTTGATTTTTAATCCTCTCCTCCTCTGGTTCCCTTCAAGGGTTTTATAGAGGAAGAGGGTACCTAGATACTGTGATAGGTAGTCATCCGTAGTTGATTGTATGGAATTTTTTTTCTAAAGCCTGATAAAGTCATCGAGGCCTGCAAATGATTTTGTTTATAGGGGATGGAAAGTACATCCTAGGCCCACAAATGAATTATAGTTTGTAGGAGAAAATCATATTTGGGGGATGCGAAAGGCCATCCGTATCCAAAAATGATTTTTCATTTGTGGGGGGTTGACAAATAGTGTCGATTCCCAAAGATGACTTTTCAATTTGTAGGACTCCATGTAGAGTGGTAGTCCATGTAGCGAGTTTTCTATGTGGACCCTATCCCTTCTTTGAGGCCTAGATGCCTTTACCATTTTTTTGACTCTTCTTCATGTTTGTATTTTCATTACAAAATTCCAAAAAGTTTTTTTCATCTTCCCTAAAGAGTTTGGAGGACCCAAAAAATCCCCACCATCAAAATGAGATCTGATTAGGATGAAGAGGAGTTAATTATAATAAAGAAGTTGGTTCAATTTGAATCACTTTTTGATACACATGTGGACCCATAAAGGAGAACCAAGCTTATCAATAGGGGGCATGACTCATTTTTCATTTACTAAGACTCTATAGAAATTAGCTCTTTGCAACCCAAAACCTTCTTTCTAATTCCACACAGCCTCCTCATATTGAAACAAGTTTTCCACATACTCATAGATTGCTGCCCACAAATCAGTATTTCTATAAATTGAATATGAAGCATTGTGGCTCAATGATTCCCGCATAGAAATTGTTTTATTCATGTGGTGACTTTAATGCTTCATGAAACAAATTATTTTTATCCAAAGTGATTCAAGGTCTTCATATAATGATATGAAGTTTACTTGTATTTTTCACATTTATCATATATTCTTTCTAATTTTTATTGCTTATAAGGGTAAAATGGATCTAGGAAAACAACCTACATCTCTGATAACAACTGCTATAATAGTGACTGAAAGAAGAAATTTATTTTCCCATAATATGGAAAATGATCTTCAAAACCATATCATTCCTCAATACGGTATTCTAAAGAGTTTAATTTCACAAGAGCTTACGAATTATCCATTTTCCAACAGATTACCGCTAAAAAATTTGGACTTTAAGACGATGATCCTATTCTATCGACTAACCAGAATTCTCCAACAACTTTGTTTGAGGTGTCCTCTGGATGTATTTAATTGAACATCCCTACCACCAAATACATTATTTCTAAGCCATGTCAAGAGGAGGTTTTCAATATGAATGGATCCTCATGGATATATAATAATCATCATAATAATGAAATATCCTTATAATAAACCATTCATGATTATCCTTCTATTTTAAACCTCTCACAAAGAAATACCAAGGTAAGGTATATCTCCAAGTTGGAATTTCCGTTTGAAGGGAGTTTTTCAAACGAGTGGTCTTGGGAATTTTGGGTGCACCAAAATTTCACAGAAATTCTCCAGTAGTAAGATGTTGTCAGTTTATACCAAGAAATATTGATTTATCAGTTCACGGTATACTAGCCAAATGAGATGTTACCTGAATTGACTAGACATTAGTGTTTGGGCCCCAACAGTTTCCACTTATAACATAGTGATTTTGGGGCCATCTTATGGTATAATTACCAAATAAAAGTAATTCTCATTCTTGGAAATATGTATGATGAATTTCTTCCTTATTCTAATACCTAGGAAGATAATGATTAAGTTATTCCATTAGAAAGTGATATATTAGTCATGGCATAGAAATTGATGGGTTATCCCTTTCACACTCATTCACTAGTTCCATTTAGTGATCGTATAAAGATATTTTTTCAATTTGGTGGTCCAAGGTCGCTGGTTAGAAATACTAGTACTAACCCAACTCAACAACCATGAGCTTTTCCAAGTTCATACTCGGCCACACATGAGGAAGGAAAACATACCACATAGGGCCATATGATCTAGCTAGAAATATATCTACACATTGGACTGGTAGGTTTTTTCTCCATGTTTTTGAGTGGATGGATCTTTCGATCTCGTGATGTTTATACCTACTTCCGGGTCTGCACCTTGATGATGGAAGCAACATCAATAGAGGGAAAACCTATAAACTTATTTATAAGCACCCCTTCTCAGATCTTCTAGTTGTTAGGTCATATATAGGAGGGAATATCCCCACATCACCTTTGTGGGCTATTTCAATTTTTATATGGCTGGGTGGGGGAACACTTGCGATGCTATGAATCTCAGTATACCTCAATGATTCCTTGTTCTATATTTTTCCCCACACTAATCAATTTTTCTAAAATTCTCTTTAAATTTTTAGGCATAAATGACGATGTTAAGTTGGTAGATGATCTCTTCTACTTTACATTCATTTCTTATCTACAACCTTCCACAGCAGTGGTAGATAATGGTAAAGGTTCTCTAAAAGAGCGCTCCTACATCATCTCATTGCGAGATGGGATTACGACAGCTCAAGTATATGGGATAAAAATTTGAGAACTTTATGTTCCTTATAGATTTTCATGAAATTTCGGATTCCTGAAATAGGTTACATATTTACATCTGACTATGATTAAAAAAGAACCACATCCATTCTACCTTCATGAACTGTGGCTGAGGAAGATGTACAAGGATTATGATGTGTAAATTTATCTACCTCCTCTGAAATATCTGACTAAATTTTCATGGGTTTATACCAAGATGTAAAATGAATATTATCCCAATGGGTTGTTAGGGAAACTAGTCGAATGGGTACATGACCCCTGAATTCTATGAGTTATTTTCCAGTCATGTTCTCTTCAATGGGTCAAAAATATTTCATCCTAATGTTACAAGCACTCTTGGGGAATTTCATCCAAAATATCTCCTTTTATTGGGAGTGGTAAAGATCCCACATTGATAACTAGTACTATTGTAAAACCTATTGATTTTGATCTATGTGGAACAATATTATGAATTCTACTAATTGACGCCACACCTATCATCGTAGTTCCTATAATTAAACAGGAGGCAGTGATGGAGGATTTTCTCACTCCAACAACGTAATTTGGAGCAATACTACCTACAATGATTGTAATCTAAAATTATATACCTATAGCTTCATGTAAACAAGATCTAGGCCTTAGTCCTATCAACAAACATGAAGCTATACAAAAATGGGAATGGAACCAAGTTAACACAATCATAACTGAGACTCCACTATAGAAGATATTTGATAAAATCGACAGTCTTCAACAAATTTTCTTAGGTTTAGGAACATTTGGACTAGATTACCAACACTTTTATATCCTTATTCATCAATTTATCTTTTATTGTGTGCAGTTATCCACTCATGAATGTATCCTCCTCCAATTTAATATTTCCAATCTTCATTCATAATATTTAATGGACACTGCTACTGTTCTACATCACATAATTTCTGAAAAGGCATGATTGTATGAACAAATGGTTCCATAGACTAAAGAGAAATGTAAATATAAAGATTGTGTATCTAGGAAAAAGGTAAAATTGTCATAAAAAATAAATGATTGTAAGAAATCAAATATAAAGTTCATGAGTTGAAGGCATTCATTAAAAAAATGCATCCTGTGACATCCTGACCCAGGTTCAAAACACTAGTACCACAATACAGTTGGCCACATGACCTCAAGCATTCCTCCCCATACACCAGATGATTCCGAATAGCAACAAGGATAAAAAATATAACATGGGGAGGCTATACCTTCTTTATAAAAGAAGCAAAATAGGGGAAATAAAATAGAATCAAAAAATTATAACAACCATAACTATAGTAATACCAGTACCACATGATGACCAAAAATTATAAAATAACCCAAACTAAAGCAGTATATATTTCATTCCATATAAGTGTAAGGTTTCAAATGAAAAAAAAATAAATACACTGTCAACTCCCCTAATAGGTCCTAGCATCATGACTGGTTACCTCATCCAAGCTCCATCCTGACTTAATCATCTAACATAGGGATCTTTACCTTTCCCTATCCAGCAAAAAATGATGTCTATTCGGGTACTGATCTGGAAGCCTGAGTAGGGTGTGAGTACAACACAGTAGGAGACTGTAAATAGTTTCAAAAAAAATACTAATAAATAATAGTGTTTTTAGTTTAATAAATAATAAAACAAAAGTGATGAAACAAGCATTTTACATATTCAATTATTCTTTATTTATCCACATAAATCCTTAGGTTCCTGAGGACACCCGAACCATAAATACTAGATTCATCCCATTCTAAAGTCTATACTACCCCCATTAGATATCACATGGAGAATCACAATTCATCATTTCACATGAGTTTCATTTATCAATCATTTAATTTCAATTCATTTCACAAACACTTGGAACCATACTCTAATTCCATCATTTTGGGCCTAGAATTCCATGGAAATGACTCTGTGGGTATTTAAAGAATTATTTCATGTAACACAATTGTCTTATCAATGAATCACATGTGGGATTTTGAAGCATATTATTTATCATAGAGTCATTATAATATCCTTGCATTTGGTCAAAGAACACCATGTATAGCACGTCGTGGGTATTCGAAGCATCATTTTGTGTCCCACAACCAGTTTATCAATCAATCCAAATATATCACACATATGAAATTTAAGAAGGTTAATAAACTTTAAACATATTATAAATATTTTACATCATGGTATAAAAATTTAGTTATCAATTAAAACATGGTTTAACACTTTAATCACATATAATTATATGAAAATTCACCATTAATCCATTCATCAACATTTAATCAAATGAAATATTAACCCCTTAAGGTTAAGCCAACCATCCCATAATTCTCATTATTTAGTCAAGTCAACATCCCATTAATCAACCAATTCCAAAATAAAATCAATTGACCAACTTCAATTTCCCAAGTTCAACCCAATTAATTATCACAAGAAAAATAAATTAATCAATTCCATGCTTCTATTAATTAATTGGAAATTAGTTAATCCAATTCAAGATTCAATTTTTGAGTGTGGAAATTTAAATTAAAAAATAGCTACATAAAATTATAATTTGATACTATTGGATTTTCAAATTAGACCAGACACCTAATGATCTTTGATGATTTTTTTCCAACAGAATTCCCCAATTGAAGAGGAACATTCAATTACACAATGAAGGATGAGATCTAGAACCAAAAACTTGATCCAAGATCAAATTTATTTAAATAAATGAAAACCTTGATCTAAATTATTACCAACAGAGTAAGAATACACCCTCTTCATTAGGAAACATAGATTGGATAGAGAGAAAACTAACCAAGAAAATATTATATACGGGAAGAGTTATATATCCATCGATCAGATCATTGATTCTCCAAGAATGGTGTTCAGATGGCCTTGGAATCTTCCTGGGAGACTTCAAGTTTAAAGGAAAAGAGTTTGGGTTAATCTAGAGTGTTTAGGGATATAGGTTGTGGGTTTAAGAAAATTTTAATTTTTTTAGGAGAAAATAAACTCACACAAATGGTTTCCTAGTCAGGGTCACACATTTTTTCAAACTGTGCACCCTAACAATGAACCTGTCCTATAGGGGTGCACAGTTACTCCTAAGAGGGTTCATGGTTTGTAAAATTGTGCCCTAACCAGACAATCCCCATCTATCTAGGGTTCCATGGTTTGATGGGACAGGGCACACAGTTAGGAAATTCGCATGCCAACCGTACAATGCCCAAAACCCCTCAAAAAAGATTCAAATTCCCCCAAAATCTCCCAAAAGTAAACCCCAAGATAGATATAAACTAGGGTGAAAGAGTTCCGGAAAATGAGCTCGAGTAATATTTAGAAAAAATCAAGGTGTTATAATATTCTCACCTTTTAAAACTCATCCTCAAGCTATACTCCTAGGTATCTTTATTTTTCTGAGATAAAAATACTGGGCCAGTGAGTGCACATATCTACCTATCTCTCCCAAGTTTCCTCATAAACATTCCTATGTTCCCAAAATACAAAAAACTATCAACATGACCTATCCCCTAAACAAATTTTCATTGAGGCCCGAAACACATATCAAATGATCCTTAATGGACACATCAGTCTCATGCTCAAAATCATCCACATCAATAACATGATATGGGAAGGGGTGACACTAATACAGTTGTGACACATGAAAAACTTGTGCATAGCACTGTATGTTAGCGGAAGAGCTAATTGGTATGAAACATGCCCAATTTTATCCACAACCTCAAATGGTCCCATAGACCTGGGTTCCAACATACCCTATCTTTGAATCCTACGGTGACCCATTCTAGGTGACACCCTTAGGAAAACATGGTCACCCACTATAAAATCATGAGGTAATATACATCTGTAAGCATATGAATTATACCTACTCTGTTCTATATCCATACATTTCTAAACCATCTGAAAATGATTTGATGTCTCCTACATGAGACTCAATCCCAACTTCTCTTACTCACCAGCCTCCATCCATCATAGAAGTGATCTACATGCCCTACCATAAATATAATCATATGGTGTCATCTGAATAGTCTCTTGATAACTATTGTTATAGGAAAACTCAATGAGTGCTAAGTGATTCTCACAAGAACCACCAAATTCAAGAACACATGCTCGTAGAATGTCTTCCAAAACCAGTATAGTATATTCTAGATTCCCATCTATCTGTGGGTGTAATACCATACTTAGTAATACCTGTGTACCAAATGAATTATATAGGTCCTAACAAAATCATGAAGTAAAGTACGAGTCATAGTCTGCAACTATGCTCCCTGACACCCCATGTAGACATACTATCTCTTGAATATATATATATATATATATGTGTGTGTGTGTGTGTGCGTGTGTGTGTGTGTGTGTGTGTGAACCGATCCACTGAAAAAATATTCTATATAGGAAAGAAATGTGCTACATTTATCAATTGGTCTATGACCACCCAAATAGCTTCATTCTTCTAAGGAATCCTCAGGAGACCCACCAAAAACTACATAGTACCATAATCTAACATTAATTTTAAAATGGGTAATGGATATAGTAAACCACCATGTTGTTGATTCTCATCCTTCACCTATTGACAGGTGTAGCATCATGTTATGAACCCCAAAATATCCTTTTTAATGCTTGGGAACAAATATTTCTATCACTGGTCCAGATATATTTTGGTAAAACCTAGATTTTCCACCCAATTCAAGGAATGACATTAAAGCATTATCCTCTCCCATATACTTGTCAGTAAAACTTCATGACCTTAGACATAGATGATCTCACCCACATCTATGGTCCAATCTAAATGTGACTCCCCACCTTAAAGGATTTACCTCTTGGATAAAAAATCTACATCATGATACTGTTTCTCCCTAATCTGACTAATGAGTGTAGACTCCAGTGATATAGATACAAGAGTCATCTGATCGTGGTCCTCCCAGACCACAACATGCATCTTGACCAACAATGTAATTATCATCCACTTAGAACTAGACTCCTAAACCGCCTGAGTCTATGTCTTCCTTGTCAAAGATTAAGCAACAATTTTCCTTTACTAGGAATATATGTTAGCTTGAAATAAAATGATTTCATATAATCAACCCACCTCCACTAATGAAGATTCAAATATCACTGAAAAAATAAATAATTTTTGAAATTGTTGTAGTTATACACAATAAACTTTCCACTTAATAAATAATGCCGCCAACACTTCAAGGCATAATCCACTATAGGTAACGCAAGGTTTTTCATAGGGTAGTTCTATTTATGTACCCTCAACTTCCATGACCCATACACCACAACATGATATCCCTTCATCAACAATACTCCTATTCCAATCCTAGATGTGTAAGAAAACACCATATAATTCTCTCCTGGCTCAGGTAGGATCAAGATCAGAGTAGTAGTCAATTATTTGTCATCTCCTAGAAATCATTCTCACACGCTGCATGCCATTCAAACATTACTCCATTTTAGTTCAATTCTAAAAGAGGTTCTTCCAAGTTGGAATATTCTTTGATGAACCTCTGATAATAACCTTATAATCCCAGAAAACTACAAATTTCAAAAAAAAACATGGGCTGCTCCCAATAAACAACTTCCTAAGCCTTCTAACTACATGGAGATGTACTTGGAAGGATAAAAACCTTATGCATAAAATCATCCAGTTATGTATTTAACTCTTGAATATCTATTGGTCCAATTTTCCATGGTAGAATAGAAACGGGTTTAAGCCCCAACATGATCTCAATCGTAAATTCCACATATCTCTTAGGTGGAATCCCCGAGAAGTCCTTAGGAAACACATCCTAAAACCTGTCCCCTAAAAGTTGGAATACATCATTTTTCACACCCCCATCATCTAGAAAAAAACTATAAACCTAGATGGTGATCTCCCCTAGTACCAGAATAATATTTCTTGTACGACCTTCCTAGATATTCCACTCTCCATGAAGAAAATAATTGTTTCCATCAGGTGACGTATAATTTATTATCCCATGGTAACAATCTATGTGGTGTTGGTATTCTACTAACTAGTATATACCCAAAATCTAAACAAATAATGACATGTATAGAATTTATATATCTCAAATGAAATGATGCCCCCAACCTCGAGATAACAACCCTTGCAAAAACAGATGTTTCACGATCATACTCCCAATGGTTTATTGATCATCATAACCTCACTCACACACTCCACTTCTAGACTCAACCCGTAAACAATTTATGGATATATAAAATAAATAGAGGCACAAGTGTCATATAAGGAACTAGAAAGTATAGAAGTAACAAGAATAATACCTATAACTTTTAATGGTCCAACCTTTCTATCAACAAGTGTAGGTTGAACCACAAGAAAATGTACTTCCTCTTTTCCATGTGATGTAGTCTGAGCCCCCTAAGTTTCACCACTCTATTGATATAGGAGATCTTTCCAAGAAGTACATTTTCCCCTACATTAACCATTATAACTAGTACAACAACAACTACTAGATTGGTACAATATATAAGACCCCCTTATCATACATTGATTCAACCAGAATACTCTATCATTACCAATATTTCATGGGTACCTACAGAATCATTTCACATATCTATTTTATTTTTAATATTGAAACTATAATGGTGTTGAAGGATAATGTATACTATTGTGCCCCGACCTACCACACTAGTGACTGGTTACTCGGGTAAGGACCTGAGTAACTGAACCTTCCCCCTGCCCACTCTGATTTTCACTACATTGGTCAACATTCTCATAGATATGATTCTTAATCTTGGAAGATATAACTCTTGTTCATCCTATAAGAACCTCATTTCATTAAGTGGAAGCCTCTTTCAGGTTCCCTTATGAAAAGAGTGACTAATTTACCACTTCTGAAAACTTCTTCAGCCTAAAGATATTAACCTGAGACTTAATTTCACATTTAAGTGCATTTTGAAATCCATTTGATGTAATAGCCTAATCCCTATCCAACTATAGAATAAAGCACTATAAATCTATGAATCATCTAACATAGTCTATCAATGACATTCTCATTTAGCACAACCTCATTAACTCTACTACCCTCTCCTTACAAAGAATCTTAGAGTAAAACTGGTCCAAGAACTTCTCCAAAAAGTCCTTCCACTCCATATTCTCTAGATTTCTATCATGTGTTTAGAATTCACACAAATGCTTCCCCTGACCAAGTAATATTTAAGAATTTACCTTGTCTCTCTTCTCAAGAACAGTCTTTAAGTTTTCAAGAGTCATCTGGATTGAATCAAAATAGAACTTAGCTGCCTCAGGTCCACCCAATCCAGTAAACTTTAGAGGGTGATACAACTGGAACTCCCATGCCAATTGAGACATACTTTTAATAACCCTCCCTAGTTTTCATTCCATAAACTACCTAAATTGATCATTTTTATCATGAAAATGATCACATAATTCCTCACTCGACTCTATCGAAGACTTGGGGTTCCACTACTAGAGGCACATTTCCATCCATGTCCTCATGTTTTCCTATAAAAAAGTGTCGTCATGGAGGAATATCACTACAATTCCCAACACACATCTCAGACAAAATTACAAAATATTATCACTTGAGTGATTCATAATAATCCATTACATGTAATCCCCCAAAACCCTGTAACATGGTAAAAATTGAGGGGCTATCACTACACTTAATCATCCCTCATCCGGGTCTAGGTTAAAAAAGGGTAAATACATTCTTATTATTTATGTTTCTCATTATAAATCCATTTATCCATTTTACACATTTTTTATCATTTATTATTGTTAATTTATATTGGGAACCTTTTTCAGTCCAATTACACAAGAAATGAAAAACATTTCAATTTCAACAACTTTCCCAGAATATTCTTTTTCCACGTGTTCCTAAAAATGATGCATGTTACAATAATACCTAAGTTCCTATAATGATGCATGTATAATCAAATATCATTCCATTCTAGTCCATGATTTAAATATAAAAAAATATAAGAAAAAAAATCAAGTCACACAATATGTGCATCACTCGAGTTGAAATAACATCAAACTATAACAACCCATGCCAATAACAATAATCCCCTTGGGTACATGGCTCTTTCCCATGCACATGGGTTATCTACTACCATGAATGAGATATTAACCAAGGACCAAATCATCATAATATACTATCTACCTTTCCCAAATATAAATACAAAAGAAATAAAATAAATCTCCATTTGATTACACTTTGTGATGTATCGTCCTTGGTGCCACACACTGGTGCCTCGAGCCGGTTGGTCACATAACCTTAAGCATGCATCCCCGCATGCTAGAGGCTACTAACTAGAAAGGAGGGTCAAATATAGAACATGAGGAGGCTATAAAATCTTTATCAATAAAGCACAATAATGAAAATAAATAGAAAACAAAAAATGATAACAACTATAACAAGAGTAATACCAGTACCACATGATGTTTAAACATGATACAATAATCAAAGCTAAAGCAATAGATAAGTCATTCTATATAAGTGTAAAGTTTAAAAATAAAAACCCAAAATAAAGAGATTGATAACTCCCCAAGTGTGCCTTCAAACCATGTCTAGTTCCCATATACATACTCTATCCCGACTCATCCATCTGACATTGGTCTCTTTCCCTTATCATGTCATACAAACATGCAGTCTATTTAAGTACCAATCAAGCAGCCTAGCTAGGGTGTGAGTAAAACTCAATAGGCTACCACCAACTGCATCTAAAACAATTTATATTCAATAAAAGTTATTCTATTCTATAATTAATAAAATACATGTGATAAAACAAGTAGTTTACATATTCAATTATTCATTATTTAACCACATAAATCCTTTGGTTCCTGAGGAAATTTGAACCATCAATACCTTCTTTGGAGAATGCCAAATTCTGAACAACCCCTAAAGAATATCACATACAGAATCAAAATTGATCATTTCACATGGGTTTTATCTATCAATTATTTAATTTCAATTCATATTTTGGACACTTGGAACCGTACACCAATGGAAACATTTTGGGCCTAGAATGCCATTCCTAGGACCCCTTGGGTATTTGAAGAATCGGTCTATGTCCCCAAAACCATTTATGAATGAATCACACATGGAATTTTGAAGTATGATTATGTGTCACACACTCATTGCCACATGCATGAATTTGGGCCTAGAATGTAATTTCTAGTACCCCATGGGTATTTGAAACATCGGTCCATATCCTAAATTCCATTTATCAATCAATTATAATATATCACACATATCACATTTAACTAGGTTAATCAGAATTAACCCTCTTATCAACATTTTATATAATGGTATACCATTTTAGTTATCAATTTAAACTTGGTTCAACAATTTAATCACAATGAATAATATGAAAATTCACCTTTAATAAATTTATCAACATTTAATTATACAAAATATTATCCCTTTATAATTAATAAAACCATCCCATAATTCCAATTATTCAATCAATTCAACATCCCGTTAATAAACCAATTCCATAGTTTTTTTCAAATGACCAAATTCAATTTCCCAAGTTCAACCCAATTCATTATCACATGGAAAATCAATTAATCAATTCCATGGTTCCATTATCTAATAAATAAATAATTAATCTAATTCAAGATTCAATTTACATGTTTGGAAATTGAAATTCAAAAATACATACTTGAAATTAGACTTCAAGACTATGGTATTTTCAATTAAGACCACCTACCTCAAGATCATTGATGAGCGTTCACCAACAGAATTCCCTAATTGTAGCAGAACATTCAATTTCACAATGAAGGATAAGTTATAGAACTAATACCTAGATCCACGATAAAATAAATTAACATCTATGAAAACCTTGATCTAAACCATCTCCAATGGAGGAAAATTATCCCCTATTAATCAGGAAAGAGACAAGAGAGACAGAAAACTAATCAGGAAGAGAATACATATTGGGAGAGGTGCAGAACCATTAATTGGGTATTCGATTCACCTAGAACGGTGTTTATAAGGCCTTGAAATCTTCTCATTTGCCTCCAAATTTGAAGGAAAATGATTTAGGGTCGATCCAGGGTTTTAGGGATATAAGATGGGAGGTGGGGGGAAATGTAATGATTTCTCGGAGAAAATAAACCCATGCACATGGTTTCCTAGGTAGGGGAACACAGTTTCCCAAACTGTGCACCCTAACTATGCGCCTCTACATTTGGGGTGCATGGTTTCTCCTAAGAGGGTGCACAGTTTTCCAAACCATGTATCAACCATGAAATCCCACTCTATCTAGTCTTTCATGGTTTTTTGGGGAAAGGTGCATATTTTGGGGAAAAAGTTCACCAATTGTGTACCAACCAAAACACCTAAAAAATTATCAGTTTCCTCTAAATGATAACCAATGTAAAACCACAACAAGGTATTTCCAAAATAGGGTAAAAGAGTACCCGAAATTGAGCTTAATACATCTTAAAAAAATTATAGGATCTTACACATCCATTAGCAGAATCTGAAGTGGGCCATGAACCAATATTGAATAGACCCCTGATGGATCACATTATACATTAGCTAATCTTATGAATAATTAAAGTCATGTTTTAATGTATTTATTTCATTTGTTTTTGTTTACCCAATAATATCATGGAGAGACACTAGGATTTGGACACTCTTCATTTTCCCCATCTGATAAATTAATGAAAACTGGTTCACCCTCTAGTATTTATCCTTTATCTTAACATATAGTATCAATCAATCATAACTTATAGTATTTTGAAATACAATCTCCCAAATAACTTAACGGTTTTATAATTGGATAAAAATCTCAATCATAACCTAGTATAATCATGTTGAAATAATCTTTTCTGGAGCATTTCCCATGGATGGGTAAAAGTGTAATTACTATATCTATAACACCAGAGATGCCTTATTTGGATGAAAGATCATGTAATTATCTATTTTTTTTCTAATCCAGGGGTCCCTACAGGCATAGTTTTAATTGTTACTAGGGTTATATGGAAAATCATAAAAAGTTTGTGTCTTTCCTGTTACCCCCCTAATTTTCTCCCAAGTCCCATATAGTGTATTCTTATCGAGCAAGACTCAGCTATTTCTTTGGACTCCATTTTTGGGTTTTCATCCTACAAATTTATGTGCCTTTTTATTATTATTTCTCAATTTTTTCTAAACCATACAGAGTTTGCACCTAGTGAGCTGGGACTAAACTATTACCTAGGGTGTATTTTTTGGGTTTTCATCCTCATGAGTATTATGTATATTTTTATAAGAAGTTTACAGTCTAAAATACAGACTAATTCAACTGATGTTTTAGGTCGATTAACTTTGACCCTGAATTATGAGGTGATGAAACTACCAAGGATTGTGTGCTGAAGACGTCCCGCTATTATTGAGAAATATAAAGTGTAATTTAAAATCAATATTTTATGACTTATGGATCTGAAGAATAATGTGGGATAAGTACAAGAGTGGTAAACATAGATAATGTTTGAAATGTAGTTTCTTATATGATGTTTTTGGGGCTTATAGAGATAGGAGAGGTCTGTCCTAGGGATAAATTTTCTCTTGGTTTACTATCCTTTTTTTGTGGGCGATTTATGTAAAGGAAAAAATGGGTGTATTATTTATAGTAAAAAAATGTGTCCTCTAGAAGATGACCTTATATTTAGGATGGATGGGTTGTTTGTGAAGATTCAAATTTCTCCTAATGGCGAAGAGTGTCTTATTAATGTGGTCGTACTTTTTTGCACTTTTCCAATACATTTTTCACATTTTTATTATATTTTTATTATTAAAATAATGTATCTTTTTAATAATAAAAAATCGTTTTATTTTGTATATCAAATTGTTAAAAATGTGTCTTTGTGTTAATTTTTTTAGTGTTTATTTAAGTTGTTTTGGAATAATAAAATCCATTCATTCCTTCTGTTTTTAATTTCATTTTTTATTCTTTTTTTAGATTAATTTTTTTAATTTTTTATTATTTTAATTATTTCATTATTTCTGTAATTAGTTATTTCCTTTATTTAGTTTTCATTTCTTTTATATTGATTCATTAATTTAATTAATTCATTATTTTTATTTTTAAATAAATATATCTCAATTTTTGTTGAAACGTTAAATAATTATATTTATTTTAACAATTTTATTCATTTATTTTAATATTTTAATAATTTTTTATATTTAATTACAATATAATTCTTTATTTTTTATTTTAATTATGATGTTTAATTAAATATTTAATTTACTTTAGAAAAATGATTCTTTTTATTTTTTATTGTTTTAAGACAATTTAAATGTTAAAAAATTATAATATGTATTAAATTTTTTGTTGAATAATTTGTCACTCAGTAGCATGCATTGTCGCATGCATTATAGTAGATACTATTTTGTATTCTAGCAGCTGGAAAAATTCTTCCATCTAGGCCTTTAGGCCACTAGTTTGGTCCTTAGGTCCTCTAAGGATTTCAGGACACCCAATGCCTTCGAGCCTGTTTTTTCTTAAGGCCTTCGGGCAACCTCATGGCCCTTCAGGTCACCTTAAGGCCTTAGGGATGCCCCAAGGCATTCAAGACACATGAATGCAGATATAATAGTCAGACTACAAGGGAAAAAAGCTTTATATTAGGATTCAGGGCAGGCACATTCACTAGAGTAGAGCTAACTAAAATTGGAAGAATGAGAGGGTATGACATTCCCATCAGTACCGGGCCTATGCAACATTGCATAGGATAGCTAGACGACCAGCCCTGTGAAGGTGGAGTGATGATATCATGACATATGCTGGGGAGGAGTAGTTCCAAGTTGTCTTGTCTGGGTGATTCCCTCTAAGACCTATGGGTCATGTAATTGTCTCTAAGCCTTCGGGCATTGTAAGGGTTCCACCTCATCCCTTGAAAGGTGGATTATCAAAAATAATAAAAAATTAAGCCCTTTAGGACATTCTAACCATGTAGCTACCTCTACGAGTTATTGTCTCCAGCCTTGACACTTTCATAATAGTGGAGTAAGATACCGCTAGAGTTTAGAGGTAGAAAAATAGGGGATACAACAGTGACTTAATTGAGTCACCACCAGCCACCTCAAGAGGCGACTCATCTAATTCACTACCAAACCCCCCTTTTCCATCAACAAATCTCCAGATTGAGCCACAGTTGGCCACCAAATGGTTGCAGTGCGAGTCATATCCATCACCATCACCCGACTATGGCTCTATGAGTCACCACCAACACATTCACCCCCAATGTCACAACCCCTACTAGCCTCCAATCCACCATTGCAACTCCACCCAACACCCAAGATTTCCTTCACACATCACTGCACCCACTTTCATCCCTAAAATCACTGGTGTCATGCAAACCAATGACTGCAACATCCCCAACCACCATTATCATCCAAATCAAATCAACAATAGTAATAAAAAATTCAATGGGTCGCACAAATTTTCAATGATAACACAACTAAAAATTTCTAGATCAAAATAACCTAAAATAGAAAAAGATCAAAACAAAAATCCACAAAATGAACAAATTTTCAATATCTGTAAACCACTGAACCCACAACACCACCGTGCACTATATGAATTAGAACAAGCCACCGATGGAAGAAGCCAGTCGCCGCGAGGAATAATACAAACTGATGATGCAACCTGAACCTCACCATATATGTTGAATCTGAGACATTCTTATAATTCCTAAAGATTATAATGCACCACTGAGCATGACTGAGTCACGACCCATCACCGTGCCTCTGGTGCTACTTCCATCTAGTAGAAGCCGAGCTCTTACATCGTAGCCAGCCCCTATCCTCTTTTTACCAAACACCCAAACCCCATTTCCCTTTTTTACGTGTCAGACCCCCACCCTCTATTTCCTTATATATATATATAATATACATATATAATATATAATATATAATTATAATATTAAAATAAATATTATCATATTACTAATAATACTAGGTTTGTTTAAATAAAATATATTTTTTAAGAACATATTTATAATTATTTTTTATATATTTCTCTAATTTTAGTAATAATAGTAGTTATAACACACACAAACACACAAAGATATATATATATATATAGGTTATGGTTATATTTTAAAATTAATTATTAATTTTTTTATATTTTTAAATAAATTTAAAGTTAATCCTGGGTCATCAAATCCATTACTGATTTCTGTTGTTTGGAATAGGGGAAGCTAATCATGGGTGGTGTTGGAATTTGAAGCGATCATGGGAATTGAAAAACAAATTTGAGCAAGGTTGTTCCAAGAATCTTAATTCGTTCATCAGGAGTTCATTGAAGAATTGGTGATGAGAGCATAATGGATTGCCACATTTATATTTCTATTGCATGTTAAGATGTAATTTTCTTTTGAGTTTAGTTTTTGAATAAGTGAATCTCCTTATACAATCTATTTTTTGGTGACCCACAGACATATGAATCGTCTCCCAGACCTAGATATGGGCACCCCACTCCTTCATCTTCCATTTTCACTGTTTTTGTTGTTGCATCTTTGTAAATAACTTTTTTCTGTCTTTTTTTGGTGATTGTAACTGTGATTTTTATTTCTACTAACTTGTTTTGTGATCTCAAATCTCTAAAAATTGAGAACTAATTTTTGAGTCTAGATCCTGAAAGTAAAACATTATGCTGCCTTGAGATCCATGCTTTATTGCTATCATCAATTATTCTTCACGTTAATAGATTATAACTACGAAATAGGGTGAGTGAGAGTGCACCCTTACATAGAAAGGGTATGCTACTATCTCTCATCATTTATTTTCTCCTTTCATTTTGATTTTATCAAATTGAGAATTTGAGATGGGCTGTGTGATCTAATGATCTCAAAAGAATCATTCTGGAATGTGAGATTTCCTGGACAGGGTGAGCCTATTAAATAATTCATTTTTGAAGTTGCGGTGATGCTTGTGCACTGAAGAACTACGATATTAATGTTTTCACTTTTTATGTGAGAGAGGTGTGTGATATGATTCAATGGTCATGAATTGAATGGGGATGAGAGTTTTTGATCAAATAATTAAGAAGAACTATGATGTGTAGTTGAGGATGGACCAACCCTTATTTGGATTTTTTTGTCACTGACTTTTCTTTTCTATATTTTTTCTTGCTCTATTGGTTTTATCTTTTATTCACTATTTAACCAAATTAAATGTGTCCTTAAAAAACTCTTATTTATTTTGATCCTATAGAAATAAAAAAATAAAATTATTTTTGAAAATACCACTAGAAAATTCGACACTGCTTTTTTGAGAGTGGCCCTGAGATTAGCCACTATGAAATATATTGGTTCAAAAATATATATTAGATTGACTTAAAAATAAGGGAATTGTAAAATTTAGGAGCAGTTTCTTATGATAAAATATTTTCCAGGTTGTTTTTTATTTTTCCTTAGAAAAACAATTCAAAAAAATTTAACCCAAAAAAACTAATCAATGATGAGACCACCTTGACCCTCAGAGGATTATTTTAGGTTTCTTGAATATATAATTAGATAATAGTTCATTATTTTAATCCATATTAGTTATAAGAAATAATTGAATAATTTAAGTGGGAGATGAGGCCAAAAAATTTAGAATCCTTGGTTAAATAACCTAATAAATTTTCTCACATTTTCTAATATTTCTATGTATAAGAACTGGATTTAACTAGATTTGAAATTGAAATACACTTAGATTCAAAGATATAAATTCAATATAGACCTTCATAGTATGTTTTAAAGAGTTTCTAGGAGATGGGATATGAATAAATTGAAGAAGCTGAGAAAAATATAGAAGATCATTTTATTTAAAACACTTCATTTGATGATTTTTTTTTGTTTTGACTTGTCTAATTCTTTTTTGACATCTCAATAGGTCGAGCCAGGCACAAGAGCCTCAGCCCAGTTGGTGGGGACTCGTTAGGTGCATCCAAGAGACCTGAGATCAAATCCAGGTGGAGGCATATTTCCGGGGTACTATAGCAGTACTGTAGCAGTACTATAACAAGCACTATTTGGTACTGTAGCAGCCAGAACTATTCATCCATCTGGGCCTCCAGGCCACAGGTTTGGTCCTCGGGTCCTGCAAGGCTTTCGAGCCACCCAAGGCCTTCATGCCAGTTGATTCTCAAGGCCTTTAGGCCACCTTAATGCCTCAGGGACACCCCAAGGCCTTCGGTCCTCATGAATGTAGGCCCTAGACACACTACAAAAAAGGAGCAGCCCTAGAAGAGGATTCAGAGCAGGTGCACTCACCAGAGTAGAGCCAAATGGATTGTTAGAATGAGAGGGTATGGATATGCCATCAGTACCGGCCTGTGCTTGCTTATCAGGAATCCTATCGAGAAGATCATGCAAAGGTGGAGAGCTACTATCAAGATGCATATGTTGGGGAGGGGTAGTTCTTTATAGACAGTCTGGTTGAATTCCCTAAGATCTTCGGGTCATGTAATCTCTTAAGCCTACATGCCATGTAATCTCTGATCCTACGGGCCTTGTAAGGGTTCCCCCTCATCCCTTGAAAGGGGGGTTATCAAAAATCAATAAAAATGAAGGCCTTCAGGCCATTCAGGCAGGAAATAGGTCGAGCCAACATAAGACACCATCTCATTTTCTATTGAAGATTCAAAATATGATGAGATGTGTTTTGAAGAGAGGTTGGAGGAGGTTGACTACAAAAATCCTAACCAGACTTTAGTCATAGGTACTGAGGATGTATTTCATCTTTTTGATTTCCTATAGATTCTAGAGTAATTTGAATCCTCTATTATAGTTGAATTATTGGAACTCCAAATTCTTGATGAAAATTCATGTTTGGTAATTTCTCTTGAAGAGGAGTTTCATTAGTAGTGCATAGGATTAGAAGTAGAAGATGACACATTCTTTGATTCCAAAGAGAAAATAATTGATTTTATCGAATTCAAGGGTAAGTATCATTCAATAGTTTACTTCCCATAACCTGTGCACTCCTAACCCTGAGTTGAAGAAGCATGAAAGTTCCCCTATATTTTGTTTCACCCTCATGTACTTCAAAAGTGGTCCACTACCAAGCTAAGTGACTTTAAGGAATATCGAAAGGGTAACTCCACATGATGAAAGTCACTGAATCTATAAATAATCAAATTTTATAGTTTTTAAGAAATAATCCACAACCTACATCATATTGTGGTTGATTCACGGACTTTACAGTTGTGTACATTCAATATAGAACACCGCATGGGGGGATTATCCAAATATTCTCCTTTTCAATTTCCTAATTAATGAATTAATTCTATCTGTATTAATTTTTGTGGTTTCTCATAGTAGGGCAACGATTAGGTAGAAAATTATACAAGGAATCCAGTCTAGGACAATCAAAAGCTTTACACTGGAGATCATATGATTAAACTCCCTAACTAAACCATAGGTTTCTTTAATTTTTTGATTTATATGATTAATTTTTATATTATACTATTTACAACTTTTAGGTACTTGAATAAAGAATCTTGTGATATTGAATGAAGTAAAAAATATCATGACATGCATGAACTCTATGGTTTCAAAGCTTCTCTATAAGGGTAGTGATATCTTAAAGTCTATCACTTTAATTCATTCATACTACATGATACTAGGGATTATGTTTTGGGGAATTTACCTTTTTAGGATGAAATTTGAATCTATTTCTTTCTATGTGTTAGCTTTCTAAAATCTAGAGAGTTCAAAATTTAGTTGAATGCATTGTGAAACCTGCCTGCACCCACTATTTTCATTTTCATTCAAATAATGTTATGAAAATTTAGTAATCATGATGTTGTTTGAAATAAATTGAACAAATAAGTTGTTTATTTGTAATAATTAAATTCATAAACTTTTCAAACAATTTATTTCACATGATTGTTTGGTGGTGTCTGGTGGGTCCCTTTTTTTTGTTTTTGTTTCTTTTCCTTTCTTTTCATTGTGGAAAACGACTTCTAGAACTTCCATATCACCCATTGAAATTAAATTTTATTGTGATTAATTTCTAAATATGTCTCAAAATATTATATTTAGTCTCTCACTCTAAGATTAAACATATTGAAAATCTTTAATTTTATGTTTGGGGGAGAGGGGTCTTTATATACTGATTTGTGCTTAAATTCTAGACACATCAATTTCCTATTAAATATTTTTTCAAAAAAAGGTAAAATGTATTCGATCATTTTAAAATTATTTCACAACCCGGGGTTATTATGCTTCACATTTGACATTAGTTCTTTCTTTCATAGATGATAAATATATACTAGTAGTTGATAATTACACTAAATCTGAAATTTTTAGGGATTTATGATTGCTGAAGGGAGTTTTACACTATTTAATGGATAACGTATTTAGGAACTAAAACAAGTGTGATATTGTATAGATATTTATTGAATTATGTTCATGAATTTAGGAAACTATAAATTTTAATGCAAACCTCAGGGTCACATCTTAGAAAAAAAATCACTGTAGAGATCCAACGCAAATGGTAATCATATTAGTGCTTGGAAACTAGAGTAAATTGGGAAGATGAGATCTTAAGGTGAATATATGATACTATAGGCACTCAGTGTGTGCGTGTGTCAGACCACTATAAATATAAAACAATTGCATCTACATAATGCTATACACACATTCATGGAAGAGTAAAATTAAAAAAAGATGGGCCATAAAGTCAAAAATGAGTTCCTTAAGGTGAGGGTAATTTTGATCCCAAATGAAGATGGAGACAATTTACTAGTGTAAAGATCATTTTGTGTTGTGTCATTAAAGACATTCAAAAAAAATTTGAACTATGATTTTTTAGAACATATGAGAAAGTGAATATTGAAGGTGCCTTTTGTTTAAAATTTTATTTTCACTTTATCTAAAATTTCATAACTCTTAGAACTGGAACATTAACTGGAATTGAAGTATGGTAGTAGGAGATTTCATAGAGGATGCATGAAATTCTCAATGACAAATGAGTCAGTGTGCCCTTGTTTTCTAGTGTATTTTTGAAACCAGGTAAGAACACTTTTGATAATTATTTGAAAATCCTATTCCATCAATAGTTTTTTTCCTTTATAATTAATAGATAAACATGCTTCATTTTAAGCTGAATGTGAAAAATTATTATTTTTTATTTTACAAATATAAAAATCATTGATTTTTTAAAGGGAAAACAAATATGTATATGTGGGGGAGTTTATGTGGCTGTGTTTGTTTTCACTTTTCCACATTATTTTTCACTTTTTATACACTTTTTATTATTAAAATAATGTATTTTGTTTAATAATTGACTATTAATTTTTTTAAAATTTCTTCTTGTGTTAAAATTATTTTTTATTGTTTATTTTAGATATTTTTTAATAATAAAATTTATTAATTAATTTTCTTTTTAATTTCATTTTTTATTATTATGTTTTTGTTTAAATAATAATTTTTATTTTTTAATTATTTTATATATTTAGTAATTTCTATAATTAGTTTTTTCCTTTCATCTATTTTCTTTACTTTTATATTTATTCATCAATCTAATTAATTCATTATTTTTATTTGTAACTAAATAAATTTTACTTTTTTTTGAAATTTTAAATAATTATATTAAGTTTAAAAATTTTATTCTTTTCTTTAAATATTTTAATACTAAGTTATATTTTATAATAATATAATTATTTGATTATTTATATTAACTATGATATTGAATTAATTATTTAATTAACTTAAGAAAACTTAATTTTTTATATTTTTATTGTTTTAAATTAATTTATATGTTAAAAAATTGAAATATTTATTAATTTATTTTTTGGATAATTTTGCACCCAGTAAATTTGGCACTTAATAACTTAAATTTTGAATTATAATATTAATTTCATTGTTAATTTAGTCAACTGATTATTTTTGGATAAATAAATAAAATGCATTAATTAGTAATTTCATAATTGTTTTTGTTTGTTTTTCTTATGTGATGCATCAACTACCAAGAGTTTTTACTACCAGCCATGAAACTACTAGAACAGAGGAGGGAAATACAACCAGAGTATGGCAGTATCAAAACAGATGATCCTGTCTGCCAACCACCTCCAACAGTGAATCAATCAAGTCACTACTGGGTCCCCCCTTTTCCATCAACCCACCCCTAGACTAGTCCACCATTGGAAACAACCAATGGTGGAAGAGTGGGTCATCACCATAACCTTCACCTGACGGTGGCTCGGTGAGTCTCCACCAGCACCTTCACCACCACTTTCCCAACCCACTATTTCCCTCTAACCCACTGTTATACACAAACCCAATGGCGACTCCTCTGAGTTTCCATTTTTCGGGGCACAATGGAGGTGCGTGGCACCACAAATCACACAAAACAGAATCAAAATGGATCTACATGGATTTTTAACATGGTTCAGAAATATGCCTACATCCACGGGAGAAATGAGCTACTTCTCTATTTCACTTCTCTCCGATTCTCATCGGAGGATCACAATTACACAACCATTATTGCGACACAATTTATGGGATTCAAATACCATTTAAATAAAGAAAGAAACCATGATATTATCTGGTGGCTGGGGTGGTTCAACTACCCCAAAGACTACCTATCGCCACCTGCTGAATTCCACGAAAGCTGATACCGACTGGGTTTGCTGCCAACCAAGGAGTGATGCTGCAACCCATTTCTCCTCTCGCTGAAAACTCCACCCCATATTGAAAGTGTCCCCCACACCATTTCACCTCCAACCAACAAACACCATTGCCTTTACCAATCATCATCCATCAACTCACCGGTTGTAAGCAATGCAATGACAGAAACGTCTCCATTGACCACCAACAACCAAATCAAATCAACAACAACAACCAAATATTCAATGGGTACCACTGAAATTCAACCACAAAACAATTAAAAATTTCTAGATCTGATGATCATAAACTATAATAATATAAAAAAATCCCCAAAATAAAAAATTTCCCATATCTAGAAACATCTGAATCCACTGCCTCATCATGCACCGATTAAATTAGAATGAGCTGCTAATAGAAGAAGATGGCCGCTCAGAGTAAGATCTCGTTTCACCGATGTGACTCAAACCTCACTAGATCTGCTAAATTTGAGACATGTCGTGACTTATTAAAGATGAGGTCACACCACTAAGTGCTACTGAGTCATGAATCTCCAAATTTCCACCAGTGCTGCTACCGTCCAACTGAAGATGATCTCATCCCTTATTGCCAGCCCCTCTCCTATGCCTACCAGACACCCAAACCCCCTTCCCCGTTTTGATTTTCTAAACCCCCTATTTACTTTTATATTTTATATATATAATAACATACCTATATAATATATAATAAAAATACAAATAATTATAATGAAAATTATAATAAAATAAATGTTAGTAGATTAGTAAAAAATAGGGGTTTTTCAAAATAATGTATATTTTTGATTAACATCTTTGTAAGAATTTTTTATAAATTTCTAAAATTATAGAAATAATTGTATTTATAACACACACACACGCATAGATATTTATATTTAAATACACATTATTATAGGCAATAGTTATTTAATATAATTAAGTAATATATTTTTATATTTTCATCGTAATTTAAAGTTAATGTTGTGATGTGAAATCCTTTACTTCTTTATGTTGTTTGGAACAAGGGGAACTAATCATGGGCAGTGTTTAAAGTCAAATAGATTGTCGTAAATTCACAAGAAATTTGAGAAAGGTCATTGAAAGAGTCAAACTTATTTTACCAGGACTTCATTAAAGAGTTTGTGATATGCGTGTCAAGGAGAACCTTGTGGATAATTATTCTACCTGCAAAGATTTCATTTTCTTTTGATTTTAGTTTCTAATTAAGAGGAGATCCTTCTTCACACTATTTTTCTATAACCCCAAGACATGGGAACCATCTCTTAGACCTAGATATAGGCACTCCTCCCCTTCTTCATCTTCCATTTTCACTGTTTTCATTTATGCTTCGTTGTAAATAACATGTTTCTATCTCTATTTTATGACTGTAACTTTGATGTTGGTTTCTCCTAACATTTTTTGTGATCTAAAATCTACAGTAATAAAGAACTAATTTGTGAGGATAGATCCATGAAGTGAAACCTGATGCTTCCCTTAGAGCCGATATTTATTGCTATCATCACTTCTTCTTTACCTTGGTGGACTGTGACAACAAATTAGGGTGAGAGAGACCAAACCCTTACATTGGAATGGTCTATTAATATCTCACCTCATTTATTTTCCACTTCATTTCTCATTTTCTTTAATTTATTAATTGTGTTGGGTTGTGTGACCTAATAATCTCAGTAGTAGCATTCTGGTTTCCGAGAATTATTTTCCAGAGTGGGCCTATTGAGTGATTCATTTTTCAAGATAGAGGAATGATTGAGTGCTAAAGAACTTAAGTGTTCAAGTGTTAAATTTTTAGGTGAAAGAGGTGATTGATCTGAGTCATTGGTCTGGAATTGAGTGGGGATTAAAGTTTTCGATTTGATTCTTATGTAAATCTGTTATGTGGAGTTGAGGAAGGGACAACATGAATCTTACCCTGTTATCACTGAATTTTTTTCAACCTTTTTGTTCTCCTATGTGGTTTTCCATTTTATTAAATGTTTAACCACATTAAATGTTTTCATTACATTTATATTTTCTTTTTTTCTTTATGTAATTTAAAAATAAAAAACACAATTTTTTTTGGAAATACCACTAGGGAATTCAACACTACTTTCTTGAGAGTAACCCTAGGTTATCCATTGTGTAATATCTTGGGTATTAAATGAATATTTGACCATAATTACAATAAAAAATTATAATTTATCAAGGGAAAATTTCTGATAATGACTCGGGAATCGATATTGGCACCGAACATGAATGGGAAACCACTCCCACATTTATTTAGCTTGTGCAATGGAGGGTGAAGAATAGTTCACTTTATTATCGTGCGACTAGGACATGAACCATGTAGTTTAGCATCTTGGGTAAAGGATACGTGAGGGATATGATTTAGGGTCACTTAGATTTGACCAAAAGATTAGTGATTTTCCAATTCCATGGTAATCTTTCTAGAAATACTCCATCATCATTAGGCTTGAAGGAGAAAGGTTGTAAGATACAATTTTGGGGCTTTTGAATCCAAGGAGTGACATGGGATGAATAATTCATTAGGTATTACAGAGATAGAATTGGTCTCTACTGAGGATAAATTTTACTTTGTCCAATAGACCTCTTTTTTGTGGGAAATTTATGAAAATCCAACTAGGGTGTATCAAATCATAGTTAAAAAAAGGTGTCCTCATGAAACTAATGTTCCATTTTTGATGGATAGAGAAAGATTATGGAGATTCAGACTTCCCTAGATATAATGTTTGGTTTGTGTATGGAAGGTTCATGAAGATGGAAGGGGCATTTCATATAAAAATTACTTGAGAATTAGGTAGGAATATCTTCCTCATGTATGTTTGACCCATACAAAAGAGTGGGAGATCTTTGTTTTTTTTTTGTTTTTTATACCAAATCTTGGATTGAGTCACAGAGTTTTGGAATTGATACAAATATACTCAATGTGAGAATAAATCCATATATAGTTTTGGGAAGGACTCCCCACACATTGATCTATTTTTTTGTTTGGAGAGGGGACATTTTTCATTGAATACGGGCTCTTGATTGGGGTGAGAACCTGTACTGGTCCCTTCTATGTGGATTTGGATAATATATAGGAGAGTGGGGAGATTTAGAATAATAGTTGTGCAAGTAGGATCTAGAAGTCACTATGTATCCTAGCTGAGTGAGAATTAATACATACATAGGTATTCTAAGAAATTTCACTATGCAGGTCTGGCCCATAAATAAAGAGGGGGACATTTTTATGTTATAGCTAGACCTAGAATTAGAGATTTAGGAATAAATACATATATCTATAGAGAATGAGTCAAGTCATACATATGTATTTTTTTAAAGTTGTTATTGCTGGTCGGACCCATACATAGGGATGTGGGAAATTTTTATGTTGCAGTTGGACCCAAAATTGGAGATTCAGGTGTCACTATGTATCCTGTGACAATATGAATCAATCCAAACATAGTTCATGGAAATCATGTAGTTTAGTTTCATGTAGTGTAGAAATTAGCCCTGAAGTATAATATCCCGAGTTAAGGATGTAGATAAGTCGACATGAAATAGGAAATATGGAGGCTTGATCCACAGTTAGAGATTCAGATTTTACAATGTATCATGTAGTGTCTAGAAGCAATCTATAATAAGTCTATGAATTCTAACATAAAATAATAAGGGAGTTAAACATGAAGTTTATCATCATGTGGTAAGGATTAACGTTACCTTTTCTTGATATATAAGGTATGAATCCCCATAAATTCTATTTTGGAATTCCGATAATCACCTTATAAGAGGCATCTCATGTATGTGACATGAGGCTTCTTGAGCTAGTTTCCCAGGGCATCCAATGCTCAGTACACAGGGTAAGAACATATATTAAAATCATGTGTTGAAGATTTTGTCTTTCATTTTAGCATCATGAGAATAGGATACATGTGATATTTTAGTTTTAGGTCATACTTCTTGGACCGTACATCATGGAAATTATGAGTGATAAAAGGTTCAAAGGGACAAGATGTTCTGATATGCCTCATACGTGAAGGGGAAAACATAAACCATAATTCTAGGTTTTCTAGAATCAGGATAAATTATATGGAACAAAAAAGGCCATTCTGGCTTATGGGGATATAAGAGGCCTCTCAAGAGTGCAAAATTTCCTCTGACTGACATGCCTTTTTATGGGAAATTTTTACAAATCCAAACTGGGGCGTATCAATGCCTAGTCAAACAATGGTGTCCTTGGGAAACTTAAATTACATTTCTTTTTCCAATAGGAAAGATTTTGGAGACCTAAAATATCCCAAGACAAAGAGTATGATTAGTAGAAGGAATGTTTTCAAGTACATATAAAGCATTCAGACTGATATTGGCCATAGAGTGTGGTATTCCCTACAAAGATCTGACTCATGAATAGGGAATGAGAAATTGTTTTATGTAGGATAAATCTAGGCAAGGATAAATAATCAATGAGTATCTATATATATGGTGTGGACAAGAATCAAGACACACGTAGTTCTAAAATATGTCATGGTAGAAGACTGATGTCGGGAATGTTAGAATCTTCTATAGTTAAGATATTGAGTCATCCCATGGTTGTTGTGGTATCTCATATTTATGGATTGGGGAAAGTCTACCATTTATCATCATGTTCTAAGTAATTTTTCATAAATTTATCTCATAGTCAGTCACATGGGGCATCCTAGGTTTGCTATGGGTAATTTTGTGATTTATCACTACATAGCTTTGGTCATGATGGGGTGAAAATTTCTTAAGGGGGATTATGTGGATAAGTTAAGAAGTAACATGAAGGGAGGACAGGGGAAAATTTTCCTCATAAACTCTCAATACATATTTCATAGGGTTAACAGTTATGATTCTATTGGGAAATTAATTCATGATGAGTTGATGATGGGGATGGTCCCAAGGTAAGAGACTTAAGCATCACTTCATATATTATGAGGATGATAACCAAGCCATCTACAATTCTAAAAAATATCCATGTATAGGTCTGAACTATACAATGTGAGGGGGATTTTTTTATGTGTTACATCTAGACCTAGAATTAGAGATTCAAGAATCACTAATTATCTTCTAATAACAGGAATCAATCCACATGTAGTTATGAAGAATAACATGATAGAATACAAATTCTTGAGGCATTTTCTTCTCTAATGAGGAAATTGAAACCTCACATTTGTGACATGAGGAATCCTTTGTCTATTACATAGGGCACAACTACAATTTAACTTTGTGTTCCAAGTACATTTACCTTATAGTTTAATGTCATGCAGTAAGGATGGAGATGTTTTTAAATTTAATGTATGGCTTCTAGGACATGTCCTCTTTAGTTTAACATCCTGAGGTTAAGACAGAGTTTCTATATATTTTAACATCATATATAAAGGATGTTGGTGTCATGTTCTTGATCATATTATGATATGAATGATTTTCATGTGATTACATGAAATATTTCTTTAGGAACATTTCATTGGTGGGGGATGTGGTAAGATGTCTATCCATAAAGAATAGAAAATAATCTCCATTAGAGTAGAATTTGTTTATTGAATGAGGCACCTCCCACTTTTGTTCAAGTTTTGGTTGTTTCTTTTTGGGTATCATCATGGTCCTGAGGATGAATACCATTTTCCCTTTAGATAATGACCAGAGGCAATATTTTTTGTTAAAGGCTCACACAATCCAGTTATGATGGACTTCCAAATGATGCAAGGTACACAATATCTTCTCATCCAGTCACTCCAATTCATCTAAAAGTTTATGGGATTGCTCATCAATGTATTTCTGGTCACATATGGTAATGTGGAGTGAGGGAAACTGAACTTAGATGGGTAAGACTTCCTCTTTCCCGTATACGAATGATTATGGGGTTGCTTGTGTAGTGGTGACGATTATTCTCTATTAAGTCCAAAAGAAATGTATGAGTTTATCTGTACAATAATTTTTATCCTTATCCACCATATTTTGATTTATATTCAATATTTTCTTGGTTAAGACCTATATCTATCCATTATCCACTACATGATAGTGGGACGAATGGATAGACTAGATATTAAACTCCTAATACAACTTATCCAACTTAGAATCACAAAAATAGGTGCTATTTCCTATATTAATTGTATGAGGGACACACAATATTGTATTTATGTAGGCTTTTATGAATTTTATGATATTACTTTCCACGAATACTTTTAGGGATACAACTTTGGACTACTTGGAGAAGATATTAGTTGTAGTGAGAATTTACATGATCTATTTCTATGTGGGGGGGGGGGGAATGGAACTACAACATCCATCTCCCATATGAAAAATGTCCATGATTATTTGGAATTATGCTGCAAATCCAATGGTTTCTGAATGAAGATGGCGTGTATTTGACATTAATGAAAGTTTTTGGTAATTTATGTGTAATCTTATGTCATAATAGTCCAATAGTACCCAATCCTCTATATTTGATGAGAAATATTGATCTCTGAATAGTGGTAACCACAATATTTGGTGAGCACCAATTTTATGATAGACACATTATATTATCCAACAATTCACCAACTACAGACCCCATCAAGACTCCGGTTATAAAGGGACTTTTTATGATTTGTGCCATCATATAGGAAACAATTAATTTCTCATATTCAAATTTTATCTTTCACATATCTATCTAATGGAGGTAATTTTTTTTGAAAGTATTCTATAATGAGTATCATCCACCCGGTGGTAGGACCATATGGTTTAGGGACATGACTAAATTCATCTATCTCTTCCATATTGACTTAAGCAAATGGTGATACCATTCGGTGGTGTGCAATACTAGAGAATGTATCATCTAGGTTGGGATATTATAGGGCTATGTTTACATTTTCCAATTCATTATCTTGGGAATTTTTAACCGTGGGATGTGAACCATTTTCGGCTTTGAGAGTAATTCTTTAATCAATCTTTTGATGTAATCAAGCAAGGGGATCAACTCTTATTTATTGATAGTGTAATTACCATTCAACTTGTTGATGAAAAATTATGATTATACCTTTATCGTTAAATTATTTACTTTTACATTAAGTGATAGCTCTATCCTTACAATGAGATATTGATTTTATACTTCGTTGTTGGTGCACCCTTCCAATTGCTGGACATAACAAGGAAAGATTACCTTTTATGGGGAAATGGGAATGAAACCCAACCCCAATTTGTTCAGATTGGAGTCTTCCATCCTATTCTCTATTTGGATTATAAATTAACCATAAAAATATATCTCCTACATATGGGGTCCATCTTTAGTAGAGAACATCTCATCATCAAGTAGTTCAGTACCTCCTAACATCATTTCTTCCATGGGATATTCCATAAGGAATTATATCAATGACCAAACTTTTACCACTTTATGAGGCACAAAGTAAATATCAAACTACATAAGTATGAATTCATATTGTAGAATAAATACAATTAACATTGGATGACTGATAATTTATCTGGCATCCCACATTTTTATTACATAACATTTCATTACATTTTACAAACAAGGGATCTTTAAAGTCTAGTGTATTGAAAATTAGGAACATAAAACATGAGAAAAACATAAAACATTCTTCTAAAACTCTTTTAAGGCTTCATAATAGTTTCAAAATATGTACATTTACTACATTTCATATCCTATAGACAGATATCAAAGGAAAGGGTGAGCAGAAGGCCCAGTAAGGGTAAACAAGGGAGTCAATGTACTTGTGATATCAATGAGAACATGAATAAAAACATGAAGACATGAGAAATGGAAGCATATGAATATAATAAATAAAAGAACTTGAAACATAACATGATTATGTGGATAAAACATTTCATTTAGACATTCATGAAAATATCACCAAGGTCCATCCCCAAGGTGTCAGAAAAATTACGACGGTTATTTTCCAAGGTATCGTGAAACTTGTCATCTCTAGAGATTAAATCATTACCCAATGCATTGGAGCGCTATTAGGGCAAAAAATTAATATGTATTTACTTACATGTGAGCCACATAGATCATAATCAAACATTTCATAAATAACCCAAATGGAATCAAAGAAATGGGTTTCATGTCAAAATCATGACGTTTAAAAAGAGCTTAAAAACAAGATCATTATGTCATTTATAACCCATGGAAAGGGAGTGAGGGTTATATGTATGTCAATTAAAAAATAAAATATACCATTTTTATATATTCATGGAAATCCATGGAAATGAAATAAGTCTGGTTATTCATATAAATAAACAATAGAATTTGTTGAGAGAAACAGATAGAAATTTTGAGACGAAATTTCTGCAGCATAATGGCTATATAACATGGTTTTAGAAAACATTGAAAAGAGAAGGTAAAAGAGTAAACCAATCATGTATAACTTATAATACAATATAAATATAGAACAAAATGGATATAATAACATGGTATGGAAATTTGAATGACATACCACAAAAAAAGGAAACATGAAAGAAAAGAGAGGACACAATTCGTTTTACGAGAAATTCGGTAGCATAACGACGTCACTTAAAAATTCAGAAAAAAAATTTATGAGAGAAGAAAGGGTCTCTAATAATTTGGAAATAAAATGGATAGTAATAAGAACATATAAGAACATACCCTCAACATAAAGAGATGTAAAATATAAGACACAACATAAAGGAAGTCATGACTTAAAAGAGGAGGGTGAAAGAATCCCTTACCTTGAAGAGTAACTTCAAAGTCTTGAAGGTCGGGACCCTGGGGAGGCTTGAGGGAACCTTTAAAGGACACTTTGGGAGGTAAAGAGACCAGAAATTAGTTGAAGAGGATTTGTAAATGAAAAGAATGAGGTAAAGGCTTGGTATTTATGGGGGAAGTGAGGGGACAAGTCATTAATGACCAAGGGACTCCTCATCGGTGGTATTGGAAAAACCATGGGCTTTCCCATGGTATTTTCCCATGGTATTGGCCACTTGGTACACCTAATACCCTATATTACTATTAATAAGTCGACTATAAAGGTTACATAATTATTACATCCTTAATGATGTCATTAAACACCCAAAACAAAAAACTATATTTTCACTATTCACTGAGAATTCATTTTTTTCAAAAAAATCACCAAAAATCACCTTAACCTAATATCGATGCCTTGAATTCAAAAATGAACTCCATTTTATAAAAATAATTTTCTAAATATTTTTAATTTAATTTTTAATTAAAAAACACTATTCACCTAAAAACACTAATACTTAACCAATAATTTCTGAAACAGTTATTTACCTATTTTATTGAATCACATTACTTAATCAAGGTGACTAAATTATATTAATACTTTATTTAAGTGAGATTACTAATCCATTTGGTCACATTATTAATCCTAAGCGTAAAATCACTATTCATAATTTACTATTCACAAAAAAATATGTTGATCTTATTAGATTCTAACTTTCTTACTGAACACATTTCCAGAAGACCATTTTTTGAAAATAATTACAAATCATTAATTATTTAAGGTTTACATATATATTTTAAAAATATCCCATTTTTCCAAAATTCATCAATATACGTCCTATATTTATTCAAACATCTAAAAAAAGCACAAACTTCACCAAAGGAAGAAATCACAATTTTATTTATCTCAAAGGATTACACAAGATAGTTATGGTCTCATCACATATCCCCTTATAACACCAGCATAGGACTTAAGTGTAAGGTGTGCTAATGTGAGCGAATCTGAGGGTGGCTCGACCAATATTGCTAGAGTAGTGATTTCTATAAGCTTGAACTTCTCCCAAAGGAAATTCTGCTCCAGCTTCACATGATGAAGTTCGGCTTGGGTTTGGTCCCGAGAAAAGTCCAGTGGTGCTAAATCCTTCCCAAGTTTCATTAGATGGGCTTCGATTGGCCCGAGAATACTATATGAGGCCATTGAATATTCTTTCTGTATTAATTAACCAAGATCACTTTGATTTAGAGACAAAAATTGCAACTTTTAGTTTCCAACGGTCATATTGACCGACGATCATATAACAGTCGAAGCCCAACAGTCTCATTTTAATTATAATCACATAATTAATTAAAGAATATAGTTTTTTTGAGTATATACTATAATAACACACAAAATTTTGAAACAAGAAATAATTCAAAAAAATTCGGGTCGTTACATTCTTCCCCCCTTAAGAAATTTCATCCCCGAAATTTTTAACTCGTACCCTTAGAGGAGGAAAGGTGTGGGTACTTCTACCTCATAGACTCCTCTGGTTCCCACGTGGCTTCTTTATATTTGTGGTTTCTCCAAAACACCTTAACAAGGTGGGTAGTCTTGTTGCGTAGAACCTTGTCTCTACAATCCAAGATCTCCACCAGCTACTCCTCATAAGTGAGGTCATGTTCTAGTTGTACCACCTCTGGGTTTAGTACATGTGAAGGGTCAGGTATGTAACTCCTTAAGAGGGATACGTGAAAGACATCATGAACTTGTGCTAGATTTGGAGGAAGTGCAAGCCAATAGGCCACTTATCCCACGTGATCAAGGATCTCATAAGGGCCAATGTACCTAGGGATAAGATTCCCTTTCTTCGCAAACCTCATGACTCTCTTCCAAGGTGAAATTTGAAGAAAGACCTTGTCACCGACATCAAACTCCAAGTCCCATAGACGGTTTTCAGCATTGCTCTTTTTCCGACTCTGAGAAACCTTAATTTTTTGTTGGATGGCATGGACTTTTTCTGTCATCTCTTGCACAAGATTAGGCCCAATAAGCTTTCTCTCACCAACTTCATCCCAACAAGTATGAGTTCTACATCGCTTTCCATATAGAGATTCATAGGGTTCCATTTGAATGCTCGAGTGGAAGCTGTTGTTGTAAGAGAACTAAACTAAAGGGAGATGTTGATCCCATCCACCCTTAAATTCCATGGAGCACATTCTCAGCATTTCCTCAAGTGTTTGAATAGTCCACTCAGTTTGGCCATCAGTCTAGGGGTGATAGGCCGTACTGAAATTCAATTCAATGCTCAAGGCGTGTTGAAGACTTCTCTAGAATTTCAATGTGAACCCTGGATCACGATCATATATGATAGAAAGTGGAACTCCATGCCGCCTTACCACTTTCTTTACGTAAATCCTAGAAAGTTAATCAAGAGATAAATATTCCCGGATAGAGATAAAATGGACATTCTTGGTGAGACGGTCTACAATAACCCATATCACATTATTTATTTTGGAAGTTCTCTGAAGACCAGTGACGATGTCCATAGTGATATTGTCCCACTTCCTTACTGGTATGGGTAGTGGTTGCAATACCTCTTTAGGGAGTTGTCGCTCTGCCTTCACTTGATGACATACTAAGCACCATGAAGTGTAGTCAACAATCTCCCTTTTCATATTATCCCACCAATAATGATCCCAATGGTCCCTATACATTTTTGTGCTTCCAGGATGTATAGTGAAAGTAGAGCTATGAGCTTCATAAATCAGATCCTTCTTTATTTCTGAAATAGATGGAACACATAGTCTTGTACAAAATCTCAGTACACCTTCTTGATCAATATCGAACTCAGGAAACTTTCCATCCTTTACAGCCTCAAACTTCTCTTGTAACAAAGGATATTATTTATGAGCCTTCTTTATCTTCTCTAGTAATGATGGTTGAGAAATCATTTGGGTTAGGGTTTATGATGTCCCTTTCCTTATAATTCCCATGTCCAGATTTACTAGGTCATTGATCAAAGGATCTTTTTGAATGCTCATCATGGAAAGAACAAATGGGTCTTTCCTGCTTAATGCATGAGTAACATTTTTTTCTCTTCTAGGGTGATAATGAATTGACAAATCATAGTCTTTAATAAGTTCCAACCATCTCCTTTGTCTCATGTTCAATTCCTTTTGGGTGAAAATATACTTCAAAATTTGATGGTCTGTGTATATATATTGTTTCTACCCATAAAGATAGTGCCTCCATATATTTAGAGAAAAAACAACTGCAGCTAGCTTCAGATCATGCGTAGGATAATTCTGCTCATGAATCTTCAAATGTCAAGATACATAATCAATGAACTTGTCATTTTTCATGAGGATGCACCCAAGACCTTTTAGAGATGCATCACTAAAAATAACAAATCCTTCTCTACTTGAGGGCAAAGTTAACACAGGTGAAGTAACCAATCTCTTTTTCAACTCTTGGAAACTTTCATCACACTCCTTTGTCCAGATGAAATTGACCCATTTAAAGTTAACATGGTTAATGGATTAGAACGTCGAGAAAAGTTTTTCACAAACCTCCTATAATATCCTGCTAATCCAAGAAAAGTACGAATATTAGTTATTGTTTTAGGTTGAGGCCACTCCTCTACAACCTTTTTCTTTTTAGGGTCAACCATGATTCCTTCATTGGTTACAATGTTCCCTAAGAAAGTTACTTGTTGTAACCAAAAATCACATTTACTGAACTTTCCAAAAAGTCTCTCCTTCCATAGATTTTTCAAAAAAACCACTATATGATCTTCATGCTCCTTGAAACTTTTGGAATATATCAAAATATCATCAATAAAAACTACAAAAAGTTATCAAGGTAGTCCTTGAAGACTATATTCATCAAATCCATAAAATTAGCAGGTGCATTAGTCATTTTGAAGAGCATAACAACAAACTCATAATGCCCATATCTTGATTGGAAGGCAGTTTTTAGAATATCTTCTTTCTTCACCCTCAATTGATGATAACCAGATGGAAGATCAATCTTAGACAAGAATTGAGACCCATGAAGTTGGTCAAATAAGTCATCAATTCTTGGAAGATGATATTTTTTCTTTACTATGATCCCATTAAATTCTCTATAATCAATGCATAGCCACATCGATCAATCCTTATTCATTACAAAGAGAACAGGTTCTCCCTAAGGAGACACACTCGGTCGGATAAACACCTTCTCCAAAAGATCTTGGAGTTGTTTCTTTAATTCATCGAGCTCCACATTCACCATCCTATATGGGGTCTTTGATATCAGATGACATCCAGGTACGAGTTCGATGGAGAACTCTACCTCTCTTTAAAAGGGAGGTTGATGCAACTCCTCCAGAAATACATCAACATATTCCTGGATGATGGGGACATTTTCTATCATCAAACTCTCATATCCTTCTTATTCTTCACTGATCAACTCCATAAAGAAGGATATATGGGGTTCTTATAGACAAATATGAGGTTGAGATATCTCTCCTTGTAAGATAACTTTAGTTTTTCTACTCAAGACTACTGATATTTCCTTTCTTCTGTAATTGATCTTTGTAACACCCCGACCCCAATTACCCGGAGTCGGTTCATTATTGTGTAACATTGGCATGATCACAAAAGATCAAGTTTCAAAAGACCAATTAGTTTAGTAGCCTTGGAAACACTAGATACATTCATAAATGCTACATTACATCATAAAGTGAAAATCTACAATAACAAAGTCTCCATAGTCCACACTCATATCCTCTTCTGACTATCCCTGCAGGTCATTCATAAAATACTTCTTCACATCCTGGAAAATATTAAAACATTGAAATGGGTGAGCTCAGATTCTTAGTAAGGATAAAAATATTGCGGAAGCTTTCATAAATAAACATTAACATTTAAGGCAATGTATAACTAAAACAAAAGCCTTTTTAAACATGAACTTCAGCATAATATGGAAAAAATAAAATTAAATAATGCCATTTACTTGCTCACATGGATAATCTACTAGTCGAATAATCACATGCAATATTAATAACCACTTTCAAAATGATGGAATGCATAATGCCAGACTATCATAACCACGTAGCCAAGGTCTCATGCCACGACTACAAATAAGATTTTGTCAAGGCCTCATGCCAAGACACTAGTTTGTCTCATGAGACCTACCGATGCATCGAGGAGCTATAGCGGGCTCCACCCGTCACTTATTAAGTCCAATGCATTCCTCATATGAACAGGTTTAAACATATCATAAACCATAACATAATTGTATCACATAAAACATGAATAAAGGAAACATAACATTTCTACATTTAAATCACAAGATATCAATACAACACATTGATTTAATAATAAAAAAACACTTTCAAAACCATTTTCAATACCAAAATAAAAGGAAATTAAAACTTTGTATTTATTTTTCATTTAAAAAAAGTTATGGCTTGTAGAGGAAGCCGAAACTAAAATAATGGTCATGGCGGCGGAGAATTCATTGTCGCCACATACGTACAAAAAAAACATTACTTTTGTCGTTAAGTAAAAATGCTTCGTATAAAAAATATTCCTTTTGAATAAAATTAAAAGTCAAAGGGGTTTTTACACCGTATAAAGAAAATTTGTGTATAAAACCAAATATGCCTCAATGAAAGGAGATTGAGACGAAGTCCCTTAAAAAGATAATTTTTTAAATAAAATAGATCTATTATGTGTATTCACTATAGGTACACATAAATAAAGTACAAATACAAGATAGGACATAATAATATCATGACATAATTTGAAAGTAGAAGATTAACCCAAAGAATGGAAATTGGGTTAAGAAATTCCCTTACCTTGTGTTCGACTTGACTCGATCGTTATTTAATATCCTCAATAATAAACTAGAGTTAATTTCTATTTTCTTACAAACCTTTTCCATGTTCATTATTCCTTTTATATCACTTATTACCATGTTATGAAAATTATGTAGTCATTTAAGTTAATAACGGTCGTTTTGTCGATCTTTGGTACTTGAGTCAACAATAAACTTCTTATAATTACAAGTTGTTTATGTGGTGGAATATCCATTATCTCCAGAATTATATCCATGATGTAGATATCATATATATCATATATATCCAGTGTATAAATTCATTTATAATATTACATAACATTTAGAGGTAAGAAATGAAATGCACCGTTCATGGAGATGGTAAGCCGTACGTACGCATGAACGCTACTTTCATTCCTATTTCGTATTTAATGGAATAAAAATATAATTATATAAAGTTATACTATAATTCCAGTATAATATAATTTATAATACCATTTACTCCATCCTTTATACATCCCACATATGGCATTATCGATTCAAATCACTTTGAGGGGGCGGTAGTCCGCACTTCCTAAAATGAAAATATCGTGTTTACCCATAATGGAAACCATAAAGGTATGCCATAAATGAAAAATACAGAATCTTAAGTAAAACATAAACATATTATATATCATATATAAATATAGTGACATCTTAATGTCCACCTTTGAAGGTGTTATATGAGTGTTGAACAATCATCGTTTCGTGAGTCAGAAATTTTCCATCCACAGAAACAATATGTTCTTTAACCATTAGATGTAGGTGTGTGTACGTGTAGCTCTAATACTTCTTATAAAAACATCCTAGTATATTGAGGATACTGGTTTTGTTACAAAATAAATGAATAAAAAGAGTTTAAGGGGTTGGAGAAGCAAAATAAAACAGAATAACATAAGAGAAGACATTACCTTAAAATCGGGTATCTCTTTTTGATTTGAGCCAAAGGCTTCCTTGGGAAGAATTATGCCCAAATTGAGGATTCTAGGAGTAATATAGGGAAGTTGAGAGAGTATTTGGGCAGATGTTGGCCGATCCAAAAAGCTTTGATGGTGTGAATAAGGTGGTAGTGGTGGGGGCCTTTTATAAGAGGAGAGAAGGGCACTCTTGGAAAGTCATGAAATGTTACTTTATTATATAATGAGTTTCGTATTTTAAAGGTCCCAAACTTATATATTTCTAGGATAAGGTGATAAGGGTTTGAAATATACTCATCCAATAGGCTTTGAACAAGTGTAATTCTTAGATTTTACATTATCCTTCCATTTTATTAAAATCGTTAATTAATGAGGCAATCGCTGCATCATCATGGTGTCATAAATAATTTAATTTATTTAATGTCTAAAATTTATAAAACAAATATCATGATGTAGGAAATCTTTTTAGATTTCTAATGAATATTTATAGTAAAAAATATGACTTGTATAACCCCATTTAAAAAATGTTTTAGTAAAACAACTTATGTTTGTGACATTTTTATTTTAACTTTAAATAAAAGTTATTTATGTCATTGTCCTACCAAAGTGGCTCCATGGGGTCCCCAAGTTGACCCATGGATTTTCTTGGTCGGGAATGACACATCCAATAGGGGTAGGACAAGTGTAAAGGTATGTTCATATCTTTATAATATCATTTTTACCTTAAATTTCACTAATTACCTTTAATCATGATTAATTAAAATTTAAAAGTTACTATTCACCAAAAATTATTTTAATCCCATTGAACCACATTTTACTTCTTAATGACAACCATGCATGTCGGATTTTTGAAAATCAAATCACAGAAGTGGTAATGTTTCATTTAAATGAAAAATCGGTTTTTTTAACTACCACTTAGTGGTTTCAATATTCATCAAGAATTGAAGTTTTTCAGAATAATTGAAAAATTTCACCCTAAGCTATAATTGATATTCTGAATTCAAAAATGATGTCTATTTTATAAAATTCCAAACATATAAGTTGCATTAATTAATTTTATAACTAATTCCCGCTGTCACAACAAATAGCGTGTTTTTAAGAAACAATATATATCAAAAGATTGACAATTGTTTATGTCCAATTTCAAAGTGAAATTAATTCTAATGAACACCATTGGATAAAATGGTAAAAATATATTCTAATTATACTTTAAAACCACTCAATATTATAATTTATCACTATAAATTATTTTGATTAAAAAATTTGTTTTATTTATCTTTCACTATTCATAAAAAAATGGAAGTTCTCAGAAAATTACAAAAAATTTCAACTTAGGATAATTTTGATATTCCGAATACAAAAACGAAGTCCATTTGAAAAGATAAAATTTATAAAATTTCAAAAAGTAGATATTACTATTCATAACGGCTACTTTGATTGGTTGTGGTGTGTTAGAATCTCGAACTTACGTACAATGCAATCTATTGCATTATTGAAAGAGAAGCAGATCGTGGAAGATCGGGGTGTTACATTCTCCCCTCCTTTAGTAAATTGAATCCTCACAATTTGAAATTTTTCTTTGAAAATAAAAGGTTGAAAATAGAAAATACCTTTGCTGGAAACCCACATCGAAAATAAGGTTAATAAAAATATAACATTAAAAGAAAGGAAGAGAAGTACAAAGGTCACCCATGATAGCCCATACTAGGATTCTATGAAAATATGGATATGGAGGAAAAACAAACCATCAAGGTTTGATGGAGAGTTGTAGAATACTAGATTAGGAAAAAGTTAACCACAAGAAAATCACAAACTTGTGATTGGCTAATCGGTCATTGATTCCCCAATTGGAAAAGTTAACCGAAAACATTTTTGTTTTAAGTTACCTATCATAAAGTTGAGGAATTTATTTAGGAGATTTACTAAGAACGTAAGGAAATATACTTACTTGTCAAGTAGACTTTCATTCTTTAATAAATTTTTACCACAAACCTATCTTTCACTCCAAAAGTTAATAGAACTCAAAAATATTCTATTTATCATAATTGTATAAGGTTCAAAATATTAACACATACCATTTAGATTAGGAAAACGTTTTTGTAATAACCAGGGACTTCCTATAGGCTAGTGGTAGGTAATAAAGTCCTGTCACACTATGGTTGTGGGTTCGATTCCTGCAAATTTGTCCGACATGACGGGTTATCCCCCAACCTACAAGTTGTCCTTTTTCCTAAAACTATAGTATTATAATTTTCCAAGAATAATATTTAAACAATACTATCCAAGGTTCAACTTAATTCATTCCAACCTTTATAGTTATCTATAATACTTCTGTCCAACTCACAGTCCAAATTTTATAAGGATGGTAAACATAATGAAGATCCTTTTTTTCACGTAACAACATGTGAAAACCTTCATCATGTATTCTTTTAAAACACTACAACATCCTGAATTACCATAAATCATTATTTATTACATTCATGATCCCTTATTCCTTATAGAATACTAGATATACTCCTTCTATCAAAAAATGTATAGAAATCATTAATCGATTTCAAGGAAGTTAAGAATATCCAATATAATTTATCCAAATCAATCATGTATTCTTCCAAAATCACTATCTCGGTATCAGAACCATATTATGGTTTATCTTTCTCTCAACCATATTTTTTCCAAAAATTTAACCTGCTATGGAGTCACTTTTCTTGGTTCCACATAATCTCAAGTCCTTGATGAAATAGTACTGCAGTAAAATCCTTATATATATCACATTATTCTTATAACCAAAATATAATCCTTGTTTCCAAAATCACCAATACATTAATTATTCCACTTCAACAATAGTAACAACATAAGATTTTCCTCGATCCCTTGGCCTTTTCTAAGGTAAGTTTCCCTGACGCTTAGGACATTCATTTGCATAATGCCCCATTTCCATACAATTGTAGCATTCAACATTGATATAATCTTTCTTTCCCTTCCAATCACGAGCCTGGTTACCTTTTTCTCCACATTTATAACAAACTCCCATTCCTTTTAGTCAAGTACCGGGGTGATTCTTCCCACAATTATCGCATAATGGAAAATCCTTCTTTTCCTTTTTCCTTTATCTGTCTCTTGTTCCACCGTTCTCTTCTTCTGTTGCTTTACTTTATTGTCATAAGATTTAGAGAATTACTTTTCTGTCTTGATAGAACACGCGACTATATCTTCGTACGTTGAGAAAGATTGTGATAGTAGTACTCGACGGAGAAACGGTTTTAACCCATCAAAGAAACGATCGATCTTACTTCTTGGGTTACATATATAATCTGGAGCATGCCTCACTGACCCTGTAAAGTTAGCCTCATACTTTACGACATTCTCATCCTCCTTCTGCCTCAGACTCAGAAATTTACTTTCCATATCTCCTCTATGGTCACGAGGGAAGTATTTTTCTAAGAAAAGCACTTTGAACTCTCTCCATTCCATACTTGATACTTCTTCATCTTCCTTTGTATTTTTAATCAATGACCACCATTGATCAACATCTCCAGTGAGGCGGTAAACAGCCATGATAACCTTTTCCCTTTCACTACTCCCCAAGGCATGGAATATTTTCTCTAAGGAATTTATCCATTGCTCAGCTACTAAGGGATTTGTAATTCCATTGAATTTTGGTGGTTGTTGCCTCATGAAGCGGTCTAACATTGATCCTCCATGTTGCGTATCAGGGTGCTCCATATGGGTAAGGTTATTATTCATAACCTGAGTGAGTTGTCCTAGTATGGTAATAAGTTGATCAGAACCAGTTGTATCTCCATCTCCAGAATAATTATCTTGAGCAGGAGGGAAATCCCTACACGGAGTGCATGCATTGATACAGTTTCCATTCCTCCCACTATGCGCCATTTCTAAACAATGGCATAAACTAGATTAGTTTATGAAATAAAATACATAATTCCATACTTGTAAAACACTTATCATAAATTGAACTATTTATGGATATAATCCATAATCATAAAAATGTTTTCTTTGAGGAAGTATATACTCATTACACTTCATAGTGGTTTGTAAAAAAATGAGATTTATCCTAAGCATATCCACTGGGAGTGTCGTAACCAAGAGTGCAACAAGGTCCGTTGTCGTGCACCAGTTCCCGTTCGAGTCTAGCTCAAAGCGGTGTTTTCAGGTTTTACCCCTATGTACATCTGTTCCAGAGCCGCCTCTACCTGCTCGTATCCAGACAGGGATTTATTGCTCAGAAAAATCACAAAATCTCTACAATACCAAAATTCTAGGAAGTTCTTCTATACTAATCCTCAAAGTCTATCTTCGGGCTATGTTCTCTAATCAGAGTTTATCTAAATCTAGCTTACAAGGTTAGTACTAAACTACCTCTGATACCAACTGTAACACCCCGGCCCCAGTTAATCGGAGTCTGTGCATTATTGCGTGACATTGGCATGATCACAAAAGATCAAGTCTCAAAAGACCGATTAGTTTAGTAGCATTGGAAACAATAGATACATTCATAAATGTTACATTACATCATAAAGTAAAAATCTACAATAACAAAGTCTCCATAGTCCACACTCATATCCTCTTCTGACTATCCCTACAGGTCATTCATAAAATACTTCTTCACATCCTGGAAAATATTAAAACATTGAATGGGGTGAGCTCAGATTCTCAGTAAGGATAAAAATATTGCGGAATCTTTCATAAATAAAAATTAACTTTTAAGTCAATGTATAACTAAAAAAAGCCTCTTTAAACTTGAACTTCAGCATAATATGGCAAAAATAAAATTAAATAATGCCATTTAATTGCTCACATGGATATTCTACTAGTCGAATAATCACATGCAATATCAATAACCACTTTCATAATGATGGAATGCATAATGCCAATCTATCATAACCACGTAACCAAGGCCTCGTGCCAAGACTACAAATAAGATTTTGTCAAGGCCTCATGGCAAGACACTAGTTTGTCTAATGAGACCTACTGATGCATCGAGGAGCTATAGCGGGCTCCACCTGTCACTTATTAGGTCCAATGCATTCCTCATATGAACAGGTTTAAACATATCATAAACCATAACATAATTGTATCACATAAAACATTCATAAAGGAAACATAAAATTTTCACATTTCAATAACAAGATATCAATACAACACATTTATTTAATAATAAAAAAACACTTTCAAAACCATTTCAATACCAAAATAAAAGGAAATTAAAACTTTGTACTTATTTTTCATTTAAAAAAAGTTATGGCTTGTAGAGGAAGCCGAAACTAAAATAATGGTCACGGCGGTGGAGAAGTCATTGTCGCCGCATACATACAAGAAAAACATTACTTTTGTCGTTTAGTAAAAATGCTTCATATAAAAAAGATTCCTTTTGAATAAAATTAAAAGTCAAAGGGGTTTTTACACCGTATAAAGGAAAGTTGTGTATAAAACCAAATATGCCTCAATGAAAGGAGATTGAGACGAAGTCCCTTACAAAGATAATTTTTTAAATAAAATAGATCTATTATGTGTATTCACTATAGGTACACATAAATAATGTAAAAATACAATATAGTACATAATAATATCATGACATAATTTGAAAGTAGGAGATTAACCCAAATAATGTAAATTGGGTTTAGAAATTCCCTTACCTTGTGTCCGACTTGACTCAATCGTTCTTTAATCTCCTGAATAATAAACTAGAGTTAATTTCTATTTTCTTAAGTACCTTTTTCATGTTCATTATTCCTTTTATATCACTTATTACTATGTTATGAAAATTATGTAGTCATTTAAGTTAATAAAGGTCGTTTTGTCGATCTTTGGTACTTGAGTCAACAATAAACTTCTTATAATTACAAGTTGTTTATGTGGTAGAATATCCATTATCTCCAAAATTATATCCATGATTTAGATATCATATATATCATATATATCCATTATATACATTCATTTATAATATTACATAACATTTAGAGGTAAGAAATGAAATGCACCGTTCAGGGAGACGGTAAGCCGTACGTATGCATGAACACTACTTTCATTCCTATTTCGTATTTAATAGAATGAAATTATAATTATATAAAGTTATAATATAATTAAAGTATAATATAATTTATAATACCATTTACTCCATCCTTTATACATCCCATATATGGCATTAACGATTCAAATCACTTTGAGGGGGCGGTAGTCCGCACTTCCTAAAATGAAAATATCGTGTTTACCCATAATGGAAACCATAAAGGTATGCCATAAATGAAAAATACAGAAGACTAAGTAAAACATAAACATATTATATATCATATATAAATTTAGTGACATCTTAATGGCCACCTTTGAAGGTGTTATATGAGTGTTGAACAATCATCGTTTCGTGAGGCAGAAATTCGCCATCCACAGAAACAGTATGTTATTTAACCATTAGATGCAGGTGTGTGTAAGTGTAGCTCGAATCCTTATTATAACAACATCCTAGTATATTGAGGATACTGGTGTTGTTACAAAAGAAATTAATAAAAAGAGTTTAAGGGGTTGGAGAATCAAAATAAAACAAAATAACATAAGAGAAGACATTACCTTAAAATCGGGTAACTCTTTTTGATTTGAGGAAAAGGCTTCCTTGGAAAGAATTATGCCCAAAGTGAGGCTTGTAGGAGTAATAGAGGGAAGTTGAGAGAGTATTTGGGTAGAGTTTGGCCGAGCCAAAAGGCTTTTATGGTGTGAATAAGGTGGTAGTGGTGGGGGCCTTTTATAAGAGGAGAGGAGGGGCACTCTTGGAAAGTCATGAAATGTTACTTTATTATATAATGAGTTTCGGATTTTAAAGGTCCCAAACTTATATATTTAGAGTCTAAGGTGATAATGGTTCGAAATATACTCATACAATAGGCTTTTAACAAGTGTAATTCTTATATTTTACATTATCCTTCCATTTTATTAAAATCGTTAATTAATGAGGTAATCACTGCATCATCATGGTGTCATAAATAATTTAATTTATTTAATTTCTAAAAATTATAAAACAAATATAATGATGTAGGAAATCATTTTATATTTCTAATGAATATTTATAGTAAAAAATATGACTTGTATAACCCATTTAAAAATTGTTTTAGTAAAACAACTTATCTTTGTGACATTTTTATTTTTACTTTAAATAAAAGTTATTTATGTAATTTTCCTACCAAAGTGGCTCCATGGGGTCCCCAAGTTGACCCATGGATTTTCTTGGTCGGTAATGAAACATCCAATAGGGGTAGGACAAGTGTAAATGTATTTTCATATTTTTATAATATCAATTTTACCATAAATTTCACTAATTACCTTTAATCACGATTAATTAATCATAAAAGTTACTATTCACCAAAAAATTATTTGAATCCCATTGAACCAAATTTTACTTCCTAATGAAAACCATGTATGTCGGATTTTTTAAAATAAAATCACAGAAGTGGAAATGTTTCATTTAAACGAGAAATCAGTTTTTTTAACTACCACTTAGTGGTTTCACTATTCATCAAGAATTGAAGGTTTTCATAATAATGCCAAAATTTCACCCTAAGCTATAATTGATATTCCGAACTCAAAAATGATGTCTATTTTACAAAATTACAAACATATAATTTTCATTAATTAATTTTATAACTATCTCGCGTTGTCACAACAAATAGCGTGTTTTTAAGAAACAATATATATCAAAAGATTGACAATTGTTTATGTCCAATTTCAAAGTGAAATTAATTATAATGAACACCATTGGATAAAATTGTAAAAAGATATTCTAATTATACTTTAAAACCACTCAATAGTATAATTTATCACTATAAATTATTTTTATTAAAAAAGTTTTTTTAAGTATTTTTCACTATTCATAAAAAATGGAAGTTCTCAGAAAATTACAAAAATTTCAACTTAGGATAATTTTGATATTCCGAATACAAAAACGAAGTCCATTTGGAAAGATAAAATTTCAAAAAGTAGGTATTACAATTCATAATGGCTACTTTGATTGGATGTGGTGTGTTAGAATCTCGAACTTGCGTACAATGCAAGCTATTGCATTATTGAAAGAGAAGCGTATCGTGGAAGATCCAGGTGTTATAATCTTGGTATTATACTTTGAGAGACAGTCCATCCCTATTATAATGTCTAATTCCAGCATGATAATGACTACTAGATTTGCGATCAGATTCTGCTCACTCAAGTAAATACTAGAGTTTCTAAATACTGATGATGCTTGGATAGTCCCACTAGGAGTCTTGACTGACAACTCTACTTTTAGCAATTTGGGGGTTGATTATAAATTCCTTAAAAACTTGGAGGAAATAAAGAAATGTGTAGAACTAGAATCAAACAAATTACATGCTTTCTTTGAGAGGACAACAAGAGTACCTACTACCACATCATTCGGAGCATCGACTTCAGCTGTTGCGATAGAAAAAGCACGAACTTGATCAGTTGGACTTTGCTGAGGCTAGTGGTGGTTCCCCCCCACCACTGCCCTCAGATTTGGACAGTGATTGGAAAAGTGTCCATGTTGTCCACAATTGAAGCACTGGACATCAAGTAGGGCCTAAACCATCTTCCCCTTGTCGTTTGTGTTTGGATGTTGAGGTTTCACCTCACCCTGACAATTCCTCGCAATGTGGCCATCTCTACCACACTTGTAGTACTTCCCACTCCTAAGCAGGTAGTTCCAAGAATGCTTCTTCCCACATTTATTTCACAGGGGAAGTTGCACTTTCTTTCCTCCTCTTCCCTGATCAAAATTCCTCCCAAAGCAGAGCTCCATCGATATCTTCTTTTCATTGGATTTATGAGACCACTACGTATCACCAAACTCTAGCTCCACTTTCATCTCACTCTGCATGATTTACTCGTATCTATCATAATTTTGGTTGGCTAGATTCTTCTGCAGATGAGGTCTCAGTCCACCGAAGAATCTATCAACCTTACCGCTTGGATACATGACAAAGCTAGATGTATATCATGAAAGCCTTGTGAAGTTCATCTCATAGCTTCCCACAGATTCATTGTCCTTCTTCTTCAGATCGAGAATCTCTTTATCCATTCTTGTTCTCATGGAATGAGGGAAATACTTACTGAAAAAGATCCCTCTGAACTCTTCACACTCCATATCTTTAACTTCCACTCTTTTCCTGGTGTTTGTGATCAGTTCCCACCACTGATCAGCTTCCCCCTCCAAGTGATAGACAACTAGGGTGACCCTCTCTTTCTCTGAACAACATAGCACAAAAAAGATCTTCACTATAGAGCTGATTCATTGCTCAGAAATCCGGGGGTCAATTGATCCACTGAAGGTTAGTGGTCGTTGGCGCATAAAGGACTCAACAGAATGACGTTCCCTTCGTGGTGAGATCAGCCTCTCATCTTGATTCAAGTTATTGATCATAACTTGAGTCAGTTGGTTCATCATTCACATGAATGTTTCCATTCTAGCTTCCATCGGAGGGCCGTCAGTGCATGGTCCATTGCGGTCACCATTTTCACGGTTCCTCCTATTGCCCGCCATTTTCTAAAAGAATAAAATCTTAGTGAGAAACTTGTTTAATTTATTAATCTTTTAACTATAAAGGATTCTACATCTTAAAACTTCTTCCTTAAACAATTATATTTCTCTATAATTCCTTCATAATGATTCATAAAAATCTTTTGATTAACCAAACATATCCCTCGGGAGTGTCGTAACCAAGAGTGCTGCAAGGCCCATTGTTGTGTACCAGTTACCATTCAAGTATTGATCAAAGAAATGTTTTCGGGTTTTACCCCTATGTATATATGTGCCAGAGCCACCTCTACCTACTTGTATCGAGATAGGGATGTATTTTCTTGATAAACCACTTACTCAATACTCACTAAAATACCAGGAAGATTTCCTATATTTAAACTTTTCTATAGGGTTATTCCTAAAGTTTTCATATTATAATTTCCATAAATAACTAAACCATCCTTTGATACAAACTGTGGCATCCCGCCTTTTTATTACATAACATTTCATTACATTTTACAAATAGAGGATCTTTAAAGTCTAGTGTCTTGGAAATAAGGAACATAAAACATGAGAACAACATAAAAAATTCTTCTAAACCACTTGTGAGGCTTCATCATAGGTTCATCCTATGTACATTTACTGCATCTCATATCCTCGAGATAGATAATAAAGTAAAGGGTGAGCAGAAGGCCCAATAAGGGTAAACAAGGGAGTCAATGTACTTGTGATATCAATGAGAACATGAATAAAAACATGAATACATGAGCAATAGAAGCATAAAAATATCATAAATAAAAGAACATGAAACATAACTTGAATATGTGGCTAAAACATTTCATTTATACATTCATGAACACATCACCAAGGTCCATCCCCAAGGTGTCACAAAAATTACCAAGGTTATTCACCAAGGTATCGTGAAACTTGTTATCTCCAGAGATTAAATCTTTACCCAATGCATTGGAGCGCTATCAGGGAACACCCTTAATATGCATTTATTTACATGTGAGACACATAGATCATAACCATAAATTTCATAAATATCCCAAATGGAATCAAAGAAATTTGTTTCATGTTAAAATCGTGATGTTTAAAAAGAGCTTAAAAATAAGATCATTATGTCATTTATAACCCATGGAAAGGGAGTCAGGGTTATATGTATGTCAATTACAGAATAAAATATATCATTTTTATATATTTTTGGACACCCATGGAAATGGAATAAGTCTTGGTATTTATATAAATGAACAATATAATTTCTTGAGAGAAAGAGATAGAAATTTTGAGATGAAATTTATGCAGCATAACGACTATATAACATGGTTTTAGAAAACATTGAAAAGAGAGGGTACAAGAGTAACCCACTCATGAATAAATTATAATACAGTATAAATATATAACAACATGGAGATAAGAACATTGTATGGAAATTTGAATGACATACCACATAAAAATGAAACATGAAAGAAAAGAGAAGACACGATTCCTTTTACGAGAAATTTGGCAGCCTAACAGCGTCACTTAAAAATTCAGAAAACAAATTGATGAGAGAAGAAAGTGTATCTTATCATTTGGACATAAAATGGACAGTAAAAAGAACATATAATAACATAACCTCAACATAAATAGATGGAAAATATAAGACAGAACATAAAGGTAGTCATGACTTAAAAGAGGAGGGTGAAAGAATCCCTTACCTTGAAGAGTAACTTTGAAAGCTTGATGTTTGGAACCATGGTGAGGCATGAGGGAACCTTGGGAGGACTCCTTGGGAGGTAATAAGACCATAACTTCGTTGTGGAGGATTTTTAAATGAAAATAATGAGGGAAAGGCTTGGTATTTATATGGGAAGTGAGGGGACAAGTCATTAATGGCCAAGGGACACCTCATCGGTGGTAATGGAAAAACCATGGGCTTGCCCATGGTATTTGCCCATGGTATTGGCCACATGGGACACCTAATACCTTATCTTACTATTAATAAGTCTACCAGAAATATTACATAATTATTACATCCTTAATGATGTCATTAAACTGCCAAAACTAAAAACTGTATTTTCACTATTCACAGAAAATTCATTTTTTTCAGAAAAATCCCCAAAAAACAGCTTAACCTAATATCGATGCTCTGAATTCAAAAATGAACTCAATTTTATAAAAATAATTTTCTAAATATTTTTAATTTAATTCTTAATTAAAAAACACTATTCACCTGAAAAAACTAATACTTAACCAATAATTTCCAAAACAGTTATTTACCTATTTTATTGAATCACATTACTTAATCAAGGTGCCTAAATTATATTAATACTTTATTTAAGTGAGACTAATAATCTATTTGGTCACATTACTAATATTTTAAAATATCCCCTTTTTCCAAAATTCATCAATATACATCCTATATTTATTCAAACAACTGAAAAAACACAAACTTAACCAAAGGAAGAAATCACAATTTTATTTATCTCAAAGGATTAAAAAAGGATGTTATGGTCTCATCACATAGCCCCTTATAACACGATCATAGGAATTAAGTGTAAGATGTGCTAAAGTGAGAGAATTTAACGGTGGCTCGGCCAACATTGCCCGAGTAGTGATTTAAATAAGCTTGAAAATCTCTTAAAGGCGATTCCGCTCCAGCTTCACATGATGAATTTCAGCTTGGGTTTGGTCCAGAGAAAATCCCATTGGTCTACCTCCTTCCCAAGTTTCTTCAGATGGGCTTCGATCAGCCTGAGACTACTGGATGAGGCCATCAAATCTTATTTCTATATTAATTAACCAAGATCACTTGTATTTAGTGACAACAATCACAACTTTTAGTTTACAACAGTCATATTGACCAACGGTCATATAACAGTCAAAAACCAACAGTATCATTTTAATTATACTCACATCATTGATTAATGAATATATTTTTGTTGATTATAAACTACAATAACACACAAAATGGGGAAACAAAAATTCATTCAAAAAAATTCGAGTCATTACAATTTAGCTGAGCGAGTTGCTGGGAGAGAACAATGAATCCTTTTGATGCTGCAGGTAATAACTTAATTTATAGACTATAAATATTAACACCATAAAATTTTTCTTGATATCTAAATAATGAGTTATAGCATCAAGAATAGTTTAGATGAGTTAATAATAACTATTTTGGCTCCCAACATCATTATTATATGTTAGAAAATCACGCATCGACTGCTCAAGGGATGTCACATACAAAATGTGAAGTATTCCTTCAATAGGATACATCAATACATGTGGGATCAAGAGATAATTATTTATACAATATAATGCTTCCTAAATATATTTAGTCCACTAATATGTTACCCCTTTTAATCAACCTTTTTAAGGAATTTTTTTGAAAGGTTGGATACCAAGCGTCAAATGTAGGCCAATTTTCCTTGAATACCTATCAATTATTTGAGATTTTGAGTAGGTGACCTGATAAGGATGGAATTTACATTTTAAGGGTATAATTTTATACTGCAATAGAATATGAATACGTTGAGAAATTTTTTGAGGTAATGTTGAAGTCACATTTTAAGGGGTTCATTTTGAGGTTGGGTCGTCATATTTTGTTTAATATGGGTTCAAGATCATCCAATTAGTCAGATCACCATTGAGATTTAACCACCTGATCATCAATATAGAATTAAATGAAATTACCTAAGAAGGGTTTGAATATGTGATGCATGACACATTGATATGTAGCTCCTAAATTCTTCAAGACAAAGGGCATTACTTGATATAAAAATACTCCCTAAGTGGACCTAAGGTGGTGGATCTTTCATCTTCTCAGACCATTCATATTTGATTATATACCAAATATTTATCCACGAAATAGAGGTATTAATATATAATAATTGCATCAATCTATATCTCTATGACCGAGACTAGGAAATCATCCTTCAGACAGTTCTAGTTGAGATCTTTGAAATAGATGCAGACTCTGATTTTCCCATTCTTCTTTTTGAAAGGGACTATATTGGACAGTAATTTTGGGAACTAGAACTTTTGAATCATGTTTTTCCTGATAATATTTTCAACTTGAAATTAAATTTTAGCAGTGTGAGTTAGATGTATCCTTTTGGATGCCAGTTTATAACCTTGGTGGTTTTCAGGAAAGCCAAGGTGGTGAGTGGACACCTCAGGATTGAGGCTTGGATTTTCAATGTAGTTTGATGAGAACAAATCATAATGTTTATATAGAAATGAGGTATAATAATATTGTCCTTTGGAAGATGTGGATTCAATGATCAAAGAGGGATGTGGGTCCTCTTTGGTACCCGGATTTATCTCTTTGATTTCTTCAATTGTGGTAGAAACACCCTCTTAAAATGATGGAGGGGTGTCCCTGAGATCCTCCTCATCCTATTCATCATCCTCTCCTTTATTTTCCTCATTATCTTCTATTTTACCCTTATAGGGAGTATATAACAAATGTAATTATTCAAAGTTAGGGGAGGAGTCAATATTTTTATATCTAAAAGATAAAGAGACTTCCTATGACCGAACTGTCGATGTGGAATCTCTGTAAAGTTTCATATGAGAGATGAGGGGAAGAAAATGAGTATCTTCACTTCCCTCTAGTGAAATGATAGATTATTTTGACACAGCCGATGAATAATTGATCTAAAAAAACATAGGTGATGAAATTTGGGTATTTATTTATGATCTTTTACCACTTTATATAGGTTCAATGGAATTTTCATCACTACTAAACTCAGTTTTCATGATCGATATCATGAATGTTGTAAAATATGCATCCTTATTTAGACTCACAATATCGATCTGATAGATGGGTAACATATACTCTTCACTGAGCTATTTGAAGGTGTTATTAGGGTTATTTATAGACCATTTTGGGTGGTGACTCAATAGAAACCATCGACCATGGGTTGTTTCCCCTCCCTTTGGTATAATCCCATATCAATATAATGAAAATTTCAAGATTTGAAAGAGGCCTTATCAGTGTGAAATGTCTTGATTTGTCCATTAATTTAGTATTTGATTCATTGATGGTATGATGATGTGATTTTCACATACTGATGAAACCAAAGACTTCCCAAAAATATTAAAGGACATATCCTTCTGAATGAAAATAAATTATTGGTTAGATACAAGGTCTCTAAACTGGAACCTGAGCTTGATTTGGTTGAGGGGATTTTGTTCCATTTTTTCATAACCTTGTAACATTATAGAAGACGGTGAATGGTTAGTCTTTCTATATCCAAGTAAAATAACTTTCCATACTAGAATGAGATTAACTCTCGATCCATTTTCAACAAAAGCCTTCTGGATATCGATAACTTTTATCCTGCCATACATATAAAAGTGTATGTTGTTTCCCTATACAATGAAATATTTATCTTGATCCATAAATGAGATTACTGCATAACATTCCATATGATCTATATCTTTCCGATAGAACTCAATAGTAAAACCTCAACTTCAAACTCGAGAGGGATTAGAAAATATTATGTAAGTGCTTCCTTGAGGTCTTTTGATAAACTTAAGGCCTCTAGTATTGACAACTTGGCCAAAAACAAGGCTAATTGTTTCAATATGTTATAGTTTCGGCCTAAAAGACTACCCATATTGGTGTGTGGATGCTCACTCATAGAAACTTTAAAGGATGTCATGTTGTACGTATATGGATTTTCCATAGAATCTAGAGTTGATGGTACTCATATCCTCAGTGAGTTTGGTCGGGAAGGCCTTCTTGATTACTGAGGGTGATTATAAACCAATACCCATTCAGATTAATATTATAGGGTGATTAGGATAGGGTGAATTTTGGAATTTGTTGGGGGCTCTCCCTGCTCTTGTTGGACTCACTGAATGTCTCTTCAATGATTCTCCACAGAACTAATAGTTTGAGTAGGGTCATGACTACAATTCTCATTTCTATCTTGACTGTATCTTCCCCTGAACCCTTGGATTCTATGGAGTATTACTTTAGTTCCTTAATTAGGGGTGGGGAACTCGAGTTCATATCTACAGTCATCATCATAGAAGGGATCCATTGAATTAATAATGTTAATGGGATCGAAGATTAATTCCTCATGTGATGAGGATACTGTCTGCATGACCACAACTGGTGATATAGTTTAAAAGGAAAATGCTCATTATTTTGGGCCTGAGGGCATATAATCCGAGAGAATCAAAGACAATTTTTTACTTTTATAGATTCATATTCCTTTGTTTTCTCTCCACCATTCCGGTAAGATCATTTCTTGAGAGACGAGCTCCTAGAGGACTATGGTGCCAACAAAGTCGATTGTGTCATAGAGGAATTATCTAGGGGAATAGTTGTTTGTCTCAACTATTATTGAAGGATATAATGAATTTGGTTGATTATCTTTTAAGTCATATAATCACCAATTTCCTGTGTGAATATGCTATAACTTCTTTCTATCCAACATCTTCCTCAGGAGAGGCAGTGGAAACATACACTATTTGTTATAGCGGTTTAACCCAACTTTACTTACCCAAAGTCTACGATTTTTGAGAGGCTATTTTAAATGTAATTGATGTATCTTCCAACTTTCCCGACCTTTTCCCTGGGATTGATGGTTCCATATGGGACTTTAGTTTAGTTTGATGCATATAATCTTCCATTATTTAAGAAATTGTGGTGAGATCCTAATACCTGTCTATATATCTCACTGGGATTAGCAGCATTCACAACCCATAATGAAGGTTCTCTATACAAAGTGAAATAAAATATTCTTGTAAAAAATGTAGGCTCAGAGAGTAGGTCAGCCCCTTCCATCTGAAAATGGACTTAAAGACCCTCCCATTCTCTCATTTGTTTCAATTAGAGAGGTCATGGATCATTGTCTTTTCTAGTATTGAGCTAAACTAAAAGATAAACTTTTAATGAAGGGTTTAAATTACCATGATTAATTGAGATGAAATACTAGGGTACCATAATAGGTCGGTCCTTGTAGGGATTGAATAAAGAATCTAAGTTTCAATACTACTTGTTGTGTGGGGGTTCCAATCATAGGATCACAATGGGAAACAAAGTGTGTTAGATGTTTTCCTGGGTCTCCTAAGCCATTGAATATTATATATATAGGACTCCCAAAATTTGGTAGGGGCATGATGTCATTCACCCATCCAGGGTATGGTTTTTCCTCTACCTGCACTGGATCATGTCATTCTACCATATATTCTAAATAAGATACCAATGATTATACGGTGTTGATAAGCCCTTGATGAATATTTGGCTGAATAGAAGCCAGAACAGGGGTAGCAACAGGTAGGGCGTGATGCACTGGATCCACCAATATCTTTGGATGCACTTGTAAGGGGACATAATTTAGGGGCTCACTTGAATCAATTCTGGTTCCTTCACTAACAAATGTAATTCCTAAAATATTTCCACAATTAGGTCTAGGTAAAATGATTGCCTGGGAATAATGTTAAGTATAATCTTTACATCTACTTTATTCATTGGATTAAACCATCATTGTTGAGGTCCACTAGATGAATATTACAGTTTAGGCTCTTCATATAGAAAATTTTCAGTAAGAATGTTCCCTTAGAGCAATTCTGCATTGAGTATCCTCAACCCTTTCACCAATTCCTCCTACAAATTGATTAATTCTTTGAGTGTTATAGGTTAAAAATCTTTAGGAGGTGGGTTTTATGTAGAATTACCTTTACCATTTTATTTGATGGATGTTCACTGAGGCGGCAGTGAGGGATTGGTCGAGGGAACACCCAAATTCAAAGTAAGTATCTGGTCCAAGGTGCGCACACCTACATCATTTAACTCTTTGTGGACCGCATTCCAAGTAGAACTATCCCCTCTTTTCTCCAATGTGTTTGTGTCATTTTTAGTGTTGTATGCAAGATTGAATCACATGACGTTCACCAAAACATAATGAATTGTAGGCATCATATCGACCATCGAATGTTAGGTTAACTTTTTGTTCCTTTTAATGGACCTCATCCCTTCATTCTGGGATCCTATTCAAGATTCTTGGTGAATAGTGACTCAGAGAAAACCATCATTTATCATTGTAGAATGTTTCATTTATAAAGGAAACAAGTTGTAGGATGGAATAAACTGGGATTACTCATTTCATAGTGTTCCCCTTAATCATAAAAATAATGATATACATTGAAAATGAGGTTGAGGTAAAAATTCCCCCCATCCTACAAGGATGGGGTTGCCTCTATTTCTCATTTATCCTACGTCTAATTGAATTTTTAGGCTTTGGAGGGGAAATTTGTGTTAAAAATGACCAGAAACCTAGGATCTGGGGAAAATATTCTACTATGGTTACTATTACTACTACCGCTTCTCCCTAATATTGCACATCCTTGTTTGGGCATGATCCGGGTATAATGTTGGATTTTGTGAAAACCACCCACTTCAGAGGACATCAGAATTGGATGATGTTTGGAATTACTTAAGTGAGAAGCCTACTTTTTGTTCTAAATTTCTTAGTTCAAGATATATTTGATAGGTTTCTCTCATCAGGTCTGATCATTTTGAGACTTGTTTAGGAAGGATTCCTTCAAATTTCACCATCTTTCTGAAGTTGGGGACTTGTTAGTATCCTCCCAAGAGTAATGAAATTACAAGTTGTCACTTATGGTTGATTTTTCTATCTAGAGCGTGGGGTGAAATGTAATGTTTCATGTTTTACCCATCCTTTGATATGAAAACTGGGTAGGGAATCTATGATTATATGATTTAACTTGTGCAGTGTATTGAGGTATTCCATTTGAAGATCTTTCAACTGCATCTATGATCATGGTCATCATGCAGCTAGAAGGGATTTTAAGTCGATTTGATAATGAATCTCTCCCAACACTTTATCATTATGTACATACCCATCATAAGGTAGGAACATCACCTTCAGGTGATGTATAGTTTTCCAATGATTTAGATGGTTGTTTTTTATACAATATTCTGAAAATACATCTGGAATGTTGAACTGAGAAGTGGATGAGGGACAAAATATTATGGGTATATCATACCTAACCAATTTTCTTTTAAGAGTAACGTATTGTCTTGTTATTATACCATATATTCTACCACATGATCAGCTTAACATGGGTACTTTTGGGATATTTTTTCAAAGGATACATGGATTATAGAGGTCCCATTAGCATGGAAATGTTCGAGAGGTTGTTTGGAGGATGACTGTTGCATCTAGATGTCTTCCAATTGACAAGGAATGTGACCTATCTTGGATAAGTTTTCAGGAATAACATGAACCATCTTTCCAAGTGCCAAAGTATATGAGGGCCTTCTAATATTTGTTCTGTTAATGGGGAAAGCTTCTTGTTGACTGATATTCTATCCATGAGGAGGTAATCCATGTTTCTCATCAGAAGATGCACTCTCATGAACAGTCAGATTTCCCCCAAGGAGATATCTCATAGTAAATATTCTAGGGAGGACCTCTAGAGTTGATGGTGACAATTTTATAAAGATGAACATCACAACTACTAATTCTAATTACATAATTTTTTAATGGATCAACAGGATCCTAGGCTACTATTTATTGATGTTTGGTGGCCTCAAGAACTCAATCATTTAACCGAGTACGGTCATGAGTCTGATTTGGAATTTTGAACCACCCCAAGACATATTTGTTTTCTCTCCTAAGTGTATCTAGATTCAATTATTTTGAATGGAGATCCCCATGAATGGTGGTGGATTTAGGAAAATCCTATGTTGATGTCATATCATGTTGATTAGTTCCTAAAATTTTAGTAGGTATATATGTCAGATGCCGAGTGACCCTCCCATTGTGCAGATGAATGACCATACTTGAGGAGGTGGGGTTATGGGCCCAACTCCTAGCCATTATTTTTGATGTGATTACACCTTGTAAGATTGTAGGATTTATTTAGGGATTGATATATAAACTTTCATCATTTTTAGGATATTCTATGAAACAAACTTAGAGAGAACAAGGATGTATACCCATTCAGATGGTTGGGTTGGAATATGAGTCTTCCCCCAGTACATAATCAAGATATGCTGACTAGGTCCTTCAATTGTTGACATATTTGACTGGTGGGATTAATGTTCATGGTAAGTGATTTTCATATTCTCATTGGTAGCCACCATATTTGACTAACAGACTTCATTTGAGTGATCATGAATTTTCCTCTACTCGATGTGTGATGCCGTATTTGGATGAAAAACTATATATTGGTGGGAAGGGATTTGCATCTGCATGTTGGAAGCTTCCATATTTGAGTGATGGGCATCATATGAGTTATCAGGAATCTTCAACTTCTCATGTTGTGCCACAGTATTTGACTAATGAGCATGATATTTTTGAGCAGGTATTTCTATATTATCATTTGATACTATCATATTTGGCTAATGTGATTTGTATGAATGAGCATGAATTTGACTCTACTCCTTGGTTGCTTCCATATTTGACTGATGTTCTTGATATGTGTGAGCATGGATTTAAATCTTCTTGTGGTTTCCTGCTATATTTTACTGGTGGTATTCTTAAGTAGGAACAAGAATGATGGCCTATCATATTTTTTTGGCTGTGACACTCTATGGGAAGCCCCGGGGTCCCAGGTCTGAATGAATTAGGCTTGAGCCCATGTGGTAGTGTCCTCTTCATGGTGAGGATTCTGGTCTATGTGCCATTGGTGGAAGCAAATGTTGGTAGAAACCCTTGGGAGGAACACCTGTGTCACCGAGATGATGTTTCTAGTAACCACTCCATTATCCTACCTGAGGTAAGGGAGGAAATCATTATCATGTTTTGAGGATAATATCCTGAAATGATTTGAGATGGATATTAGTTCCATTATCTTTTGGACCACTACTTTCATTGAGAGAATGACAAGTGGGGATTAATGAGTTGGAGGAACTATTAGGATACCTCAAGGGATATGAGAGTTCCATTTTTGTGGTACCCTTAAACCAATGTGTTTGAAACCCAATGTTGAAGATGTTGGGTGGGTGATGACATCCTTCGTTTGGTTGAGAACCCAATTTATATTGTGGATGATGCACACATCTATGAGAACTGTTGATATTCTATTTGGGTTGAAGAGATTCAGGGTGAAAATTTCCTACAATATATGTGAAAAACATAAACAAGACAATATCTTCAAATCAAAATTTTAATAAATGATCATCTGATTGGTCCATACATATCTGGTACCATTGGAAGAGGCCTTTTATTGATACTATTAGGATGGTTTGTGGATGTGCCTAAGTGGGGCTGAATGCTATGCGATAGGAAAGAAATGGGAGCAGGAAATCTGTACACCATATGATTCCCCATTCCACATAGAATTATACTTTGTTGGATGGGGTTCCCTCCACATAGCATATTACTATGTGGTACTAGATTCCATCAATTTAGCACTTCACTATGTCAATGCAGGTTTTCTCCGCATAGGTCTAAGTTCTCCCCCCATAGATTATTCCTATACTCGGAACATATCCCTATATGTATCCTTTTATTATGAGGGGTTATAGACTAAAAATATTCCATCTACTTTCCCTTTGCGGAATGGGGTCCACAAAGGGTTTACGGTTTAAAAGATGGTCGAGTGAATCTGATTTGTTAAGTTAGCATTGTATTTCAAATTTACCTACTGGAAATCAATTCCTCTCATACCATTCATCGATTTTGTTTCTCCTTCTCCTTCATCACCCTTCGAGGGTTTTATTATGGAATGGGTAACAGGTTACTGGGGTGGTCGGTCATCCATGGTTGATCATTGGGAATTTGTTTTTGGAATCCTGATAAAGTAATCAAGGAAACACACAATTTCATTTTTGTGGGATGGAAAAAACCTCTTAGGAGTACAAAAAACTTATCATTTATGGGGAAAGTCATTTTTAGAGGATGGGAAACACCATCCACATCCTAAAACAATTATTTATTTACTAGGGATGAGAAAAAAAATATGTTCTTGGAAGTAACTTTTTCATTTATGGGATGCCATATGGAGCTTTGGTTCGTGTAGGAAGTTTTCTATGTGAATCATATCCCTTCTTTGTGGATTCAATATCTTTAACATTTTTTTAGAATATTATTTGAGTTTATTTTCCCCTTAAAACATTCATGAATTTTTTTTCATCTTCCATGAATATTTTTCTAGACCCAACAACATTATTATATTAAATTATTCCTCTTGGGTTCCTTAACCCATTTCCAGATAGTAATATTGGACTTTAGGAAAGCCTTTTTAATGCCAATCGGGTAGAAGCCTTGATGGTCACACAATAAATGATTCCATTGATCTCAATTATTTTTTTAATATTATTATTAGAATAAGTATTATTCTTAAGTCTGAAAAATAATTTTATTCTAGATTTATTGATCACATAAATTAAATAAATATTTATTCATAAGGGGATTGTTTAATTACATGAATAAATATTTTTTTTATTTGTTTGTTTAATGAATAAATATTTAATTAAATTTTTATTCTGGTATTCTATAATTGACTAATAATATAATCATACTAAGATGAGGTCTAGTGATAAATATTAATTTGTATGATGATAAAATAATATTTATCATAATACCAGTAAGAAAAAAAGTTGTAAAATAATAATAAAGTTATAACTACATGGAATGGGGTCATTTAAGAGTTCAATATATTATAAAGGGCTAATGTGCAAGTAAATAATATTTATATATAACCCAAACCTCTAAAAATAAAATATTATTTCTATTTCACTAGGTTAAATGAATAATTAGAGAATTGTTATATATATAGAAAAATCTTCTACACACTCTCTCAAGACCAAATAACGCTCTAGAATTTCTTCTCTCAAGACCAAGAGATTATCCTTTCTTATCCATCTTCTCAAGAATAAGAGTGAAAATATGATTCTTCCAAACTGAAGAAATAATCATAGTGATCAAGGTGAAAACTATAATATGATCGATTCTCCATGCTATAACCAGATAATCCATCGTTGTTGTTTGAATATCCAAGGAGAAATTATTGTTAAAGGCTAGAGAGATTATACACTTGGATATTACAAGCACAATAATGGTAGACCAAAATGTTATCATCAAATAAATATATAAATATTGAGGAAAAATTTATTCCTATTTAATTATGTTAATTATATATTTTACATTTATGATCCTATTGACTCTAGCATGGTTGTAAAGTTTCATTGGAAAATTTTTGTTGGCCATGGATCCCATTCCATGTACAATGTAGAATATTCATTGACTCTGATAACTTCTATGTCGACCTTGGCCCGGATAAGTGCTTCTTATAAACCCAGATCCTTTAAGTGTGATAGATGATCCTATTAACTACTATATTACCATGATAGAGCAGTCAAGGTCATCAGGCCTCATGCTCGGTTAGGAAGATATCACAAGACCTCCTTTTCTTTCCATATTTCCCAAGAGATTTTTGAAAATGATCCTAAAATATATAATGAAGCTATTAATGATAGAGATTCCAATAATAAGATATATGGTATGGGTGATAAAATGAATTCCTTATAGGAAATACACACATGGTCTATTGTGACATACAATTAAATGTTATGTTTATTGGTTGTAAGTGGATATTCAAAAGGAAGGAAGACAATACTAGAGATAATAAAATTATGTTTAAGTCCAGATTGGTGGAAAATGGATTCATTCAATGAGAGTGAATATTATAAAAAATTTCGTCTTATTTTAAAAAATTAAAGTTTTTGATTTTTTCTTGATTTTACTGCTTACCATAACTTTCATATTGAGAAGCCTAATGTTAAAATAGCCTTTTATCATAGTGATATTCAAGAGATATTTTATATGATGACTCCTTATGGATAGATGAATGAGTTTAAATCGGACGTGGAATTACTTTTAAATAAGTCTTAATATAGTTTAAAACATGATTCAAGTTAATGGTATATAATTTTGACTCATCCATTCTTGGTAATAATTTTAATAGGAGAAAATTTAATGCATATGTATGTTTTAATTATATTAAAAGTACCATGAATTATATTCTTATTTATGTTGACTATATTTTGGTCATTTTTAATTAAATGAAACACATCATCTCTATTAAATAACAATTGAATAATGACTTTGAAGTGAAATATCTAGGTGCATCTAAATATATTTAGGGAATGATAGTTATAGGAGATAAAAATAAAGTAGAGTTTAATATATCTTAACTTGTAACATTTTCAAATTTCTTAAGAGATGCATTCTTGAGTCCTTTAATTATGATAAAGTGACCTTTCCCTGACACGTAATACTTTTAATATCATAAGAACTTATTATTGACGTTGATGTTGAGTACCTGTCTAAAATACCGTATGTTTACATTGTTAGCAGTATCACGTATGTCATGATTTATTCTAGACCTATTGTGGCCTTTTAATCATGAACAATTTTTAGATTCATGGATAACTTGGTAAAGAGGTAACATCATTCCCTTCAATAGATCCTTAGATACATTTTCCATTAATATTAATTATCTTTATTATTTGGTGAAAATATCAATACAACTGAACTTTTTACAGGTTTTGTAGATAATAACTATATAGATATTTTTGACACATGGAAATCCCTCAAAGGCTACGTATTTAATGACCATAGAGGACCTATTTATTAGGAATGAAACATAAAATCCATTATAGTTCCCATAACTATGGAGGCATAATACATTGTTGTTACTGAATCTTTTAATGAAGTTATTCCAATTAATGGTTTGGTTTTTAAGTTATGCCATTATAATTATATTATATCTTTCTACAGTGATAGTTAATCAAACATAAATTTATCTAAGAAATAAATTTTAAATGTTAGGTCTAAACACATTTACATTATACTAAATTTAATTAGATACATTATTAAATTATAAAGAGTACGAGTCAATAAGATATAAAATAACAATAATCTAGCTGATAGTTTGACTAAGGCTATGTCGTTGTCCAAATTCAACCATTGTTTAAATATATTAATTCAATTCCAATCCAATAACCTTATGTGAAATAACATCACAATTTTTTAGATGAAAATGCGTGATATTTTTGGAATTCTATTTATATATTAAAATCACTTTATTAATTATTTTATTCAAATATTATATTTATCTCTATAACATCTTGAGACCCTCTCTCCCTTATCTGGTTCTAAAAACATAATCTTCACATTTATGACTTTGATACCTATAAATGTGACCCAATTTTTTTCATCAAATACTTAAAACATCAAAAGGAAATATTGGACCACTTACATACCTAAGGACCTTTTAGGGTTGCTGTTTTTTATAAATGATATAATCTCTTAACAATTTTGGTTCATAAACAAATGGTTCATAATGATCAACATCATATCCCACTATAACCATCTATCTAAATTTCATGTAAAGTATTTAAAATCTCATATAAATTACTTAAATATGGAAACTTTGTAAGAAAAATCATTTAGAATCATTCAGCATATCTGGGAGAAAGGAAACATAAGAAAAGGGTGAGCTCAAATGCTTAGTTATGGTAAGTAAGGGAGATATCAATGATCACATAAACATAACATGTGAATAAGGGTATAATAACAAGATCATAACATTTGAAAACCACACCCTTCATATCAAAGGTTATAATCTAAAGTCATGGAATTGTTCTTGGAAGTTCATAAGACACGAATCATCAAAGAACATAAACCATGAGATCATAACATTTGAATAAGACATAGATTTTAGGAATCCACATAAACATTGAAAATATTATGTTAAGGCTATCCACCAAGACATACATAACATATTAGTCTTGGGAAGACCACATGTGTGCTTTCTTCGAGAATGGGATAACCTCCCATGTACCCTTTACTAGGCTTGGGATAGCTTCCCGTGTGACCACTTTTGGGCTTGGGATGGCCTCCTATGTGACCTTTTTCTGTCTTGGGAAAAACTTCTATGTACTATTTGAAATTATAAATCATTAATTATTACCTAATTAATTAGAGGGAGATATAGGCTCCAACCATCACATAATAAAAACAATAAAAATGTGTGCCATAAGATCATTATATCATAACCCATGAAAGGAAATGGGTTTCATAAAAATTTCATCATAAGACAACTCATGGATAAGAAATGGGTTTCATAAACATTGTGTCATCATATTCATGATCCATATAGAGAATGAATAAATATAATATCATTGGATAATATCCTTATAAATCTTTAATAACATCAAATAATTTCCACTTAGATGGAAAATTATTTTAAAAGATCACTTGGAACATTTCTTATGGAAAATACCCTTTCTATTTTAAAAACACATATTTTTTAAAAAATTTGCAACTATAAATGAATTTTTTTATTTAAAATAACCTTTTAAACATGTAAATCAAGCTTCAAATAAAGTATCAGTTATTATGGTGGGAAAATCCACTTCTTCAATACAAGTTAAAAATAACATTCCTTCCATACTTTTTTTTGATAAGCCCCAAAGTACCTCATTTTGAAACATGGGTAAAAAGTAAAAAATGGGTAAAAATGTATCTTCATAATACATTGAAAAGTTTAGTTTTTTATAACATTTTACAGAAAATATGGATTTAAAAGGTAAATATATCTGATCAAAATATAAATAATATCGGTTTTTATTTTAACCATTTCTTTACTTGATACATGTTCTAAAGAGAGGAAAAGTTGGAAAAATTTGGAAAATCATTAAAATAGTTAAATTTAAATAAACATTATTAATCACGAATAAATACATATTCATTTTAAATACCTCAAAGTGTTATTAAATATAATATATAAAAATAAATAGGTACATAATATGAAATATGTCTAATTGGAGTGGATATTGAGATAAAATCCCTTACCATGAGTCTGAATCATCACATACGTTATTTATGTTCTTGAATAATAAAAATATATTGATTATTTACTTTATTAAGATTTTTTGTTTTATTATTCCTTTAATCTCACTTATTATCATGTTATAACAATTAATTAATCATTTATGTTTACGTTAGAAGTTTTAGTGATATTTGGTATATAACTGTAAAATGTCTTTGGTACGTTTTCTATGGTCAAAGTGGAAATTATTACATCATATATAGAATAATAATCATGAAATAATTATAACTTTTATACATAAATTATAGTTTTAAAACCAACAATTAAATATGGTTATGAAAAATCAACTATGTTACAATAATTAAGACGGTAGAGCGTACATACATGTGAGTAATGTTTCCATTTTTCAACGATCATTATGAAAAGAATGTAAGTAATATATTATATTTATATAATTATGATCATATAACATATATAATATTAATAATTTAAATATACTTATATATATCATCAATGTGATGTGGTGAGAAAAGATAATCATGTCTCTTGGTGGAGATAATAATCCACACATACACACGAACAATGTTATCGATTTACAGTGCATTGAATGGTAATAAGGTGTTCAATATATTGTATTTTTATAATGGTAAATATTCCATTAATAACATATAAAACATTAATTCCATCATTCTAACTAGTCTAGAGATACGGTGATGGAAAATGAATTATGTCGGTTCATGAGGTGGTAGTTCTCCATACACATGAACGATGAATACCTTTCCCATTTGATGATTGTTAGAGATGGATATTGATTATAAAATTAAAATAATAACATGTAAATATATTTAGTATATTGTTTTTAGTATTTTTTTTCATGTTTGAGAAATTTTTTATTAAGGGGAAGAAGAAACAAAACTAAAACATTCAGTTGAAATCCATAACTCTTCTTTGGAAAACCTAATTTTTCTAACTCCTTAAGACCCCTAAGATTAATATAATTCTCAAAAAATAACCCCTATAATGATTTAAGCTATTATAGAAATTCATTTGGTTAGGTATTTTCCAAACCATATGGGTTTTTAAGTGTGAAAGAATGAGAAGATGAGGCTATCTTTTATAAGAGATGAGAGGGACAATCTTGGAATTTCTCAAAATATTAAATTAATATAAATTAATATTCAATTCAAAATGGGACCAAGATCATTTTTTATATTATGGGATTGTTATTAGTTGAAATTAAATCATCTAATAAAAATTAGAAAAGTTTTGACTCTGTTTTTTCCATATCATTTGGTTTTAACCCCTCTTTAACCCTTTTTAAACTTACAATGATAATAAAGTATTTTTAATCTTTGAGGGTTGTGATAATTACCATAAATTTAAGAAATCCCATAAACAGACCATGGTTGATATTATAAACTGTATCTTAATCAATTATCCAAAAAATTATTTTTATTAATTATATACCATTTAATAAAATATTTTTTATTTTAAAATATCGATAATGTCAATTTTTTACCTATTCATTACTTTAACTGTAATAATATCAAGATAAAACTAAAAATTTAATCTAAATATTTAAACACATCCCAAAAATTTTATTTTTATATATTAAATTTTGGTATCACATTAATTATCTCAAATTATAATACTTATATTATTTTTAATTTCATTTATTTAATTTTTTGTTTTATTAAATAATTACCATTTCAACATTGTAAAAACATTTAAGGTATTTATTTATTTTCTAAAAATTAAAAATATATAACCTTAATGAATATAAACCTTTTATATTTCAATATACTATTTATAATCAAACATACCCTCCAGATATCCCCATTTTAAATATATTATAGTTATTAAAAACAAGAGTGTGACATGTTTGACTTTTCTTGAAATAAAATATTATAAAAGGTTTTAATCTATTCAAAATGAACATAAAATTCCATATAACCTAATCTTGGATGATTATGGATGAAATGGAGTCATCCAATAAAATTAAGAAATGTTTTACAGACATTTTATAATATTTATCATTATATTTTTAACTTTAATTACCCGATTTACCCTTTACCGTGGTAACAAAAAATACTAAGGTTAATATCAATATTGACCAAAATAAAATGGAACTATATAAATTTTGTCCTTAAGAATTAAAAATATGGAGTAAATTTTTCAAAATTTAAAACATATAAATTTCATAATTTAATTTAAATTAAACAGGTAAAACATTAAGAAAATGGGTTTTCTAAAATATTTCATTGTTTAAATGTAAAATGTTTTTACACTAAATAAAAGTATAAAATTCTCTTAAAAAACCATAATTGGGTCATTAAAAATAAAAATGAACTAATTAAAATTTAAAATTAATAAAAAATCTAATTTATATTTATAAATACATTAATATAGAATAAAATTTTCAATACAAATCATTATTTTTTCATTATTAATTGAAAATTCAATATTCTCAAAAAATTATAAAAAAATATCCCAAGATAATTTTTAAATTTTGAAAAAAAAAATTTCATTTTCTAAGATATATTTTCTAAAATTTCCAAAAAAATTATAATATTCACTAAAAAACGAATGAAAACCCATTATTGAAGAATTGTTTTGAAGAATAAAAATATTTAATAAAAAATTGGTTACTTATTTACTAAGAATTAATAAATAATTTTATATTGATGTGAAAATTTATATATATTTTAAAAATTAATTAATACTTCCAATAGAATTTCTATGTTATAAAAATCATATAATAATATTTTTCGGTTCAATTATCCTTAGTGTTTCTCATTTTATAAGATAACAAACATATTTATTCTTTTTAAAATCTTAGGATATTAAATTCTCTCCCATTAAACATATTCAAACTTTCAATTTAATCATTATCTTGATATTAGTGTGTTTCTATTTTCAAAATACTTTTGTTGAAAACCCACATCTTAAAAAGGGTCAATAAAACTTCCTCTTTAAAAGAGAGAAAATGGAAGTATGGAGGTCATGTAGAATCAAAGATTCTAAGATTCTATGTAGAAAAACATTGGTGGCAAGTAAGAATAGGGGTATGGAAGAAAAAAACTCCTAAAGGTTGATAGAGAGTGATATTGAACATGGTCATGAGGGAGTTAACTATCAGAAAACCATAAATCTATGATTGGTTAAAAGACCATTGTCTCATAGTAATAAAAGTAAATGAATACATTTTTTATTTCAGGATACTTTTACTAGAGTTGAGAAATTACTTTACTTATTAGTTTAAGAACCTGAAGAAATATACTTACTTGATAATAAGAATTACATTAATTAATCAATTTTCACTATAATCTCATATTTTTATCCAAACGAAGAGTATTCAAGATGGATTTTTCTTACCTAAAGAACTAAAATCAAATTCAAAAATATCAGATAGTTTCCCAAAAGGGAAACAATCAATTCCTCTAATATTCATACATTAACCAAAAAATGGTTAGAATAAGGTATAGTAATTCCAAAAATTAATAAACCATCAAAAAAATAAAAAATACTACTCTCCAAAATTCAACATTAATACCCAAGATTCAACATAGATTATTCGATAAATAACTATCTTAAAAATCTTCCAAATATTCCAATCTAATATTGAAACCAAAAATTAGAAGAATTTGATCACATAGTCTTCGAAGATTTATTTTACATTTATCTTCAAATAACATCAATCAATGTTAATTTCTCATTCCAATAATGTAATTACCCTAAAAGCATAATATATAAGATACGTTAATCATCTCTATAAATAACCTGAATAACCATAAATCCACATTAAAATAATTTATGAATCCATAATATAATTCAATAATTATTACTCAAATAAAAGCACATAATATTTTATTTTCTTAAATAATATAAGGTTCCCAAAGTAAAATTCTTTCATGAAATATCATTAATCATGTAATCCTCAAAAAACTTTTAGGATCATGGTTATCTAAACATATGTTCAAAAAATGAGCATAAATTTTATCTTCAAAATTATTTAAATGAAAAAAATTGTTATAATAACTGGGACATCACATAGTGTAGTGTTAGGTGATTCACCCTTATCGGCCTTCAGTTGTAGGTTCAATCCTGATGACCTTGCCATATGTCAGAGGTTGTCAACCAACATTCTAGTTTTCTTTTGAAAAAAAATATATTAATATAATCCTTGTAATATTACAATATATGTGATATCTATCGCCAAAATAACATTAATATATTCAAAATAATTTTTTTACCTAAAATTTTATCTCATACCTTTCATTTTTCATCACAAACTATAATGACCCATAATTACGTCAAAATCGAATATCATATAAACCCTAAAGATTATCCATAACTCTAAACTTATTTATAAAAAAATCAAATGTTCACTATTAATGAAATAATTTTTTTTCACATGATAAAATTAAGGGTTACATATACCTAGCCCATGATTGTGAGAGAATGTGAATAGTGATGGGAGGCGGGACAAGGAGCTCTCGTCGAGGTAATGGAGGCATCTAGGGTTTTTTTTCAGTAATGGAATACCCTCTCGATTTGGATCTCGAGCTACTATTTGGCGGGGTTCCTCATCCTTCTATTCATTCTGTGCCGTCAACACAGGATGATGATTTTGGGAGAATAGAGAAAGAGGATGGCACTAATAGGAGGCATTTTGCATCGTTAGAGGCTTCCACTACTGGGAGAATCATCCGAAAAGGTAAGATTTCTCATGTCAAAGTTAATGAGGATTCTATTGAAGATAAGATTAAGATTTTTCGATAATCGATTCTTGCCCGTATGATTTTACCAATTGTGGATAAGCTGTTGAGGGTGATAGAACTTTCGGAAAGACTCTCTTTGGTCTTGGGATTCTCAGATTTCCGATGTATCCCTATGGGGAAAGGATTTTTTCATTTCCTATTCCCGAATGAGGATCTGAAACATAGATCATGGGGATTTGGATCAATTTCCCTAAAACCTAGAATGGTTACCATTTAATAATGGAATGTTCGATTCAATCCATTCTCTATCAAGAACACTAGGGTTCAGGTATGGATCCAAATTCATGGCATAAAATGGATATTTTGGCACCCTCGTATATTATTTGATATTGCATCAGGTGTGGGTGTTCCCATTAAAATGGATAGAGCCACAAAAATTGACAAGTATGGATAATTTTCTAGGATTATAGTTGAAATTGATCTAAATTCTGACTTGGCTGAACAAGTTGTTATTTCTACATCAGAGGATGATATTAATCTGCAGATTAAGTATGAAAAATTTCCTTAATTTTGTGTTGAATGTCAAACCATTGGACATCTAAAGAATAATTATATAAGAAATGATATCTGCTCTTATTTCTCTGCTAAGGGTCACAACCTGAAGGTATGTATGAATCTCCATAAAATATAGAAAAAAGATGAAGATTCTCTTACAGCAACTGGAAATTTGGGTGATGCCATTGAAGGCAATGAGTCTAGTCCAATGCAGGTGCATGCTGTCCAATCTTAGTAGGAGGATCAGTGCCTCGCTGGGGAGTCACAAAATGATATGGATAAGGAAAATCATCCAGCAGATAGAACTATTCTAACAACGCAGATGCAAGTTGTAAATCGGCACGAGGTCTGCAGCCATGCCGTGGAGTTGCAGGGATCTGTTAACAAAAAGGATGGGCCTATAACTTCTCTTCATGGCCCTTCTGCACATGCAAAGTACAAATTAAATGCAGTTTTTGTGGACTCCACTCAAGATAATGATGCTAAAACCCATGTAAGGGATGATGCATTTACCATTAACCCTAACATGGATGCTTGCAAAGCTTCAGACGCTAGCTTACAGATTATTGAGGAACTTGACATGTAGTGGAGCACAATGAATATTGGGGGAAAATGGTCTGACATGGATAATGATGATTCTCCAAAGAAATATTCATATTGGGATGCTGTTAAAGGTAAATTAGTTTCCAATGAAGGATCTTTACCCTCAATGACGAAGTCCCGGAAAATAAAGGACTACTCACATCTAAATCCCACCATGGGGACTAGATCCATCTCTTGTGGGAGAAAGGCTCGAGGTAATTCTTTCAGTACCTTGGAAGATGAGTCTGATTGGGATTATGATGATTATAATCCTCTTGAATTTGATTACCGGTGTCTTTGGAATTTTATGTTTTAGAATGAGGGCAGTTTGTATTGTCTGACCCCATTCACTTTTTTGTTCCATGTTTTGGATTTTATTTGAATAAAGAGGCTTCCCTCACCTTTTCAAAAAAAAAAATACCTATCCCAAAACATGTCTCCACAAATATCATTAATCAACTTAAAATATCATCACATTAAAACAAAAAAAGGGTGTCTAAAATATTTGCCTTATAATAAACCATAAACTTGTAAAACATGGATGGAATACATAAATCTTAATAAAACTTCTCATGAAACATCATAATCTCCATTTTTATATAAACCATTTTCTGATAAAAACTGTAACTTCTTGATACCCAGACACTCATATCTACTGCGAAAAAATAGAAACTTTACATTTATAGATTTGATACCGATAAATGTGACCCAATTTTTTCCATAAAAAATATACAAAATAAAAATTAAATATTTGATCACATACATACCTAAGGAACTTTTAGGTTTAGAGTTTTAGAGAATTTGGAAAACAATTAATAATTTGGGTTCATAAATAACTGGTTTATAAAGATCAACATCATCCCCCACTATACCCAACTCTTTGTATTACATGTAGAGTGTTCAACACCTCCCATAAAATTAATTTTATGTGAAACCATTATAAAAAAACAATTTAGAATCATTATTCATAACTCAGGGAAAGGAAACATAAGAAAAGGGTGAGATCAAATGCTCAGTAAGTTTAAAAAATGTAGATATTAGTGATCACATAAACATAACATGAACATAAGGGTATAATAATATAATTCCAACATTTTAAAACCATACAAAACATATCAAATATCATGATATTAAATAATTTCATGAATCTTGGTAGGTCATAAAACATGAATAATCAAAGAACATGAACCATGAGTTCATAACATTGGTGTAAGACATATATTTGAGGCATACACATAAGAATAGAAAATATTATGTCCAAGATATCCAACAAAACATCAATATAATATTAGTATTGGGATAAAAACATGTGTAAATACTTAGGTATTAGGATAACCTCATGTGAACCCACTTTTGGGCTTGGGATATCCACCTCTAACCCTATTTTGGGCTTGGGATAATCTCCCATGTACCCTTTTATGGCATGAGATAACATACTGTGTACCTTTTGAGATCATATAAAATTAATCATTAACCATGAATTGGAGGGAGATGTAGGTCCCAACAATTAAATAATGAAAATAATACATATGGGTTCCACATTATCATTATATTATAACCCAGGAAGTGAAATGGTTTTGATAAACATTTCATTATAGCATAAATCATAAAAAAGAAATGTGTTTCATAAACATTGTGTCATCATATTAATAAACAATATAGGGAAAGAATAAACATGGTATCATTAGATTATATCCCTAGTAAAAATTCATTAACATAAAAGTAATTCATCCTAGATGGAAAATTATTTTTAAATATAACTTGGTACACATCTAGTTGAAAACACCATTTCCAATTTAAAATAACTTATTCTAAAAAAATGCATAAATATGAAGGAAAAAGTTTTTTATGAAAATATCCTTGTAAAATTGTAAAGGATTATTAAAATCAAATATTATTCATGGAATCATGAAAATAAACTCATTCTATATAAGTTAGAAAACATTTCTTCCATACATTTGTTTTGGAAAATTCACAAAGTACCTCAATTGGAAAATGAAAAAAAACCATTTAAAACTATTTTCTAAAATGTCAAACATGGGTAAAAATTCCTTTTGATAAATAATTTTATAAGTGTACTTTTTTTTGAATTTTTAGAGTAAATATAGATATGGAAAATAAATATATCTAATTAAAGGAGAAATATGATCGAATTTTTCTTTTAGAATTTTTTTTGCTCGATTCAAGTTCCAAAGAGAGGAAAAGTTAGAAGAAAATATGAGAACTCTTTAAAAGGGTAAACTTGAAATAATAATTAATAATCACTAATAAATACATATTATTTTGAAATTCCACAAAGAGGTAGTATATACACAATATAAAAATAAATAGGTGTATAATACCAAATATATCTCAATTGAGTTGAAATTGAGACGAAATCTCTTACCTTGAGTCCAAATCATCATGTACATTATTTATATCTCTTAATAATAAAATTATGTTAATTAGTTAAGTTATTAAGAACATTTTTCATGTATATTATTACTCTTATCTCAATTATTACCATGTTATAACAATTACTTATTCATTAATGTTCACGTCGTATGTTTTGGCGATACTTGATACATAAGTCCAGAATTAATTTTCCAGGTTGGATATGGAAAAGTACTAATTATTCAATCACATCGAGAATAATAATAATTAAATAATTATATTTTTTATAAATAAATTATACTTTTAAATAAAACCAAAAAACATGGTTATTAAAAATGAACTAAGTTGTGATCATTGAGATGGTAGACCATACATACGCATGAGTAACGTTTCCATTTTTCAACTATCATTATAGAAAGAAGGTAAGTATTATTTTATATTTATAGTATTATAATAATATCATATATATAATATTAATTATTTTAATATAGTTTTATATATCTTCTATGTAATTTGATGATGAAAAATGAATCACATCGCTTCGTGGAGGTGGTAATCCACACGTAAGTACGAACACAATTATGATTTTCTAGTGCATTATATTGTAAGATAGTAAATGATATATTATATTTATATAATTATAAATATTTCATTAATATAATATATAAACATCAATTTATTAATTATAACATATCTTTAGATATGGTAATGGAAACCAAATTACATAAGTTCGTGAGGTGGAAGTCCTCCATACACATGAACGATGAATTCCTTTAAAATTTGATGGATTTTGGTTATGAATATAAGTTATTCCATTAAAATAATAACAAATTTGAATATGCATGATACTGGTGTTATTATTTTATCATGGTTTAATATTTTAAAAAGATGAAAGAAGAAACAAAAAAACATGCAGTTGAAAACTATCCACTTCTTTTGAAAACCTCTATTACTTAACACTTTAAGACCTCTAAGATATGATTTTTTCTCAAAATAAGAATTATATAATGAGGTAGTGGATTCTATTTATGTGTTTTTATAGTTCTTTTCTAAAAGAAATGGGGTTTTAGTGTGATGTAATGAGAATAATTAGTGCACTATTAGAAGAGAGGGGAGGGTCACTCTTGTAAGTTTTCATAATATTAAATAAATATAAATAAATTTAAAATTTAAAATGGTTTAAGAATCATTTATTTTGAATATAGTATGTGTATGGGTCGAAATAATCTCATCAAATAAAATATATAAAAGGTTTGACTATTTTGTATCCTTATATTTTAGCCTTAACCTATCAGTAACACTTTTTAAACTTACCGTGACAACAATGTATTTTCCTTTTTGAGGATCATGATAATTACTATATATGAGAAATCGCTAAAAAATGTACCATGTTTGATATAATAAAAAATGTAATAATCTCTTGTATGAATATGTGTTTTTATTAATTTTATATAATATAAAATAATATGATTTAATATAAAATATTAATAATGTAATTTTTCAGAACTATTCATTACTTTGCCTTTAATAATATTAATATAAAAATAAAAATTTAAACTAATTATTTTAACACATCCCAAACATGTCATGGAAGTTATGAAAATTCTTGGATCATGTTAATCATCAAATATTATAGTAATTTTAATAAATTTAATATCATTAATTTTATTTTTCCATTAATTAAAAAATTAATGCGTCAATGTTTTCAAAGCATTTAAGATATTTATTTCATCACAAAAAATAAAAATAAATTACGTTGATAAAGAAAAATATTTATCTTTAAAAATAATATGTATATTTTAATACATCCTTTTTATAATCGCATTTTAAAAATATTATATTTATTAAAAATAATAGTGTGACATGTTTTATTTTTTTTTTGAAATAAAATATTATAAAGGTCATAATATCCTCCTAATGGTCAAAAAATGACATATAAATAAATATTTTAGGAATATTGAAGAAATGAAATAATTTGATAAAATCAACGAAATTTTTAGGGTTATTTTATAATCATTATCATTTTATTTTTAACTTTATTCACCTGATTTAGCCTTTATTGTGGTAACGAAAATTATTAAGGTTACTATTTATATTGAATAAAAACAAAAAAGGGTATATTTACTAAAATTTTAAAACCTAATTAAAAATTTGGAATCCATTTTTCTAAATTCAAAACATTTAAATTTTAGAATTTAATTTAAAATCATGATAAATGCTATGATAAACGATTTTTTTTAAAAAAATATCCTTTTTAATTATATAAGTTTTTAAACTTAATTAAAGTATAAAATTCATTTCAAAAAACATCATTGTATCATTAAAAATAAAAATAATCAACAAAATTTTAAAAATAATCCAAATAGAATTGGGATTTATAAATACTTTAAAGGAAAATATTGTTCAAAAAAAATTCTTATTTCTGAATATTCATTGAAAAATCATTCTTTTAAAAAAATTATAAAAAATTCATCCGAAGATATTTTTTTTGTATAATTAATTCAGAAACATATTAATTTATATCATATATATTTTCTAAAATTTCAAAAAATTAATAATAATATTTAATCATAAAATGGAAGAGAACCCATTTTTTAAGAAAATATATTTTTGAAGACTAAAATGACTTTACTAATAATTGAATACTTATTTCCTAATAATTAATCAATAACTTTGTATTAATTAGAATATTTATATATATTGTAAAAATTATTTAATCCCACCAATTTAATAGTTCGGTTATAATGATCATATAATAATATTTCATGGATTGATGATGCTCCATGTGGTATATTTTGTATTCTACTAAACATATTCATTATTTTTTACATCATAAGATATTACCATATCATGAATGAGAAATTGTTCAATTTATTTTATGATCAAAATCATTTTGTATATATATTTGATGCGATATCATGTTGAGGCCTCTCTCTATCACTTTTCTTGTCGTTGAGCTACTCCCTTAACGATATTGCCTGATCCATGGATTTGATTTTATATTATTTTTAGTGAAACTTTTGAGCCATTAATTAGTGTTTACACCACTTTCATTAGGACCATTTATGCAGACATCGTTCACCTCTTTGGTTTCTCAGCTCTTCCATGGCTAGTTTTCCTCGGTTTTTTTCACCACTGCATCTTTTGTTACACTTTTTCAGGGGAATTGATTACCCTGTCACAATCCAACCACACACACACACAGATATATATATATATATTATTTTTATATTTTATTGTTCTATTTTTTTATATATCATTCTTCGAATTTTTCCTTCATATTGGAAGTTTCTGGGTATGCAAGAGCATGTCGCACAAGCACATGAGCCTCGACCTGGTTGGTGAGGACTCAACAAGTGCATCCAAGAGACCCAATATCAAATAAGGGTGGAGACATATTTCCGGGGTACTGTAGCTGCACTATAGTTATCACTATAGCAGGTCCTATTGCAGATACTGTATTAGGTACAGTTTAGTCCTATAGTAGCTAGAACTATTCATCCATAGGACACTGGTTTGGTCCTTGGGTCCTGCAAGGCTTTCGGGCCATCCAAGGCCTTCAGGCCAGTTGTCTCTCAAGGCCTTTGGGAGGCTTCAAGGCCTTCAAGCCACCCCAATGCCATTGGGCCACATGAATATGCAGAATTATCAGGTAGAATACAAGGGAAAGGGCTCTAGATGAGGATCCATAGTAGGTGTATTCACCAGAACAGAGCTAATAAAATTTAGAAGAATGAGAAGTTATGGCTTTTCCATCGGTACTAGGATTGTGCAACTCTACATAGGACAGCTATCCGAATAGCCTTGTGAAGTCGGAGTGCTGATATAATGACATGTGCTAGGGAGGATCAATTCCAAGTTGTCTTGTCTGGGTGATTCACTCTAAGACCTATGGGTCATGTAATTGTTTCTAAGCCTTCGGGCCTTATAAGGGTTCCACCTCACCCCTTGAAAGGTGGATTATCAAAAATAATAAAAAATGAAGGCCTTTGGGACACTCGGTCAATATCATGTCAAACAGTTAGAGAACATAAATTTCTAAACTGTGTGGAATTTTTACAACAACATCTAAAATATGTTAGAGTCAAACTACATGATCGGTGCATGGTTTTCCAAAAAAATTGGATTTCCTATTGATAGTGCTCCAAATTCTCAAAAATAGAGCATGGTTGCTGCACAATTTACCATTCTATACTAAACAACTATACACAACACCGAGGTTAATTAAAAATGGTATTAAATGTTTTTTCTTTTTTTATTTTAACCCTAATAACCCCTCTCATTTGGCTCATGTGACTCCAAGGGGATCCTCCCTCACTTATCCCCTTATTCCATGTTCAATTCTTGAGATTTCAAGGATTTAGTTTTATCCTTCAATATAATATCCTTCTAGCTTCGTTATCAGTTTCTTCCTCATATTTTCTTTTGGGTTCTTCCTTTACCATAGTATGGATGAACTAGTGTTAATGTTACTTGATTTTTAAATTGGGGGGGGGGGGGTTCTTTTTTAGGGTTTCTTTTATTTCTTCTTGGTTCTTTTAAACTCCTTGAGGTGGATTTTAGCTACCTTTTTTAAAGGTGATATGGTTTGAGGTAGGTTACCTTATGTATGAACCTTTGAGTTGAAAAATATAATTTCTTGATTTTTAATGGATGTTTTCATTATATTATGATGTAAATATATTATGGAAAATGGTTTAGATGGTTAGAATTAGATTCACTCTTATCTCTCATATTCTTCCTAAGCTACCATCATGGATTATCCTGTTAAAACATGTTTTCAAGCTTTATTTGAAATGTCAAGCACCCTATTAGCTTTATTTTTTTCTATATTATTTCTATCACATGAAATAGTGATACCCAAGGTTGATTTACTCTTTCAATCGGTTTTCCAAAATGTACTAATGGAATGTTTTATTTTCAAAAAATACTCTACGAGATTTATAATCTTTAAATATACTATTAATGAATTATACACATATACATAAGTAGCAATATATACATACATACATATATATGTATGTATCTATATATGATAGTTTAAGAACACTCACCAACATTTATATAACGCCCCAAACCCAAGCTTTAAGATTCAATACTTAAAAGCTGTGTATATTTTTTTATTTAAAGAAAATGAAATAATACAAAACACTTTATAAAATGGAGGACCTTTTCTTGTTTAGGTTTTGGATGAATAGACAAAAACATATAGTTTATTAAAACTATAAAAAATTAAAGAAAAATAATATTATTAATCTATTTTGCATGTGCTAACTCTTTATCAAAGCCACTCCACTTAGAACGACTAGTTAACGTATGAAAATAATTTTAAAAAAAGGTATGAACATTAAATTTCCCTGTAAGGAGTTCTCTAAATGTTTAGTAAAAAATATATTGAAAAAAAATACTTTTATAAAATATTATAATACTTTGAAAATAATTATTCATTGAAAGTGAATTACAAATAATCCAGTGTTTTTTTGGAAAAAATTAAGAAATCCTTTGAAAAAAAAAACACATGAGGCCACTTGAAACATAAAAGGATGTCTGGGCCTACCCACTTTCTTAATGGACAGGTTCACTCCCTAATCCCTATCATTTTTACCATGTCCAATCACCAATATTTTTAGCTTTCCTTACATATAAATATATGCATTTTACACTAGATTTTTTATTTTAAAAATATAATCATACATTAATTACACATACATACTTATATTTATATATATAAAATATAAATAGTAACCTTAATTGGAAATGAATTTTTATATTTGGTATGTCCAAATATCATGATACATGGACTTTTCATATTTTTATGGATGGTTAATAAACATTTATATACTCAATGTTTAATTCATAATATCATAAAAATCCATTTTAAAGGTAGTTATGATAAATATAAAATTTATTTGATGCTTATTCTTATATGTTTATACATATATATACGTATTCATATATTAATGTATGAAGTGTCATAAAAAAACATCGATGTATAACCATAATCATGATTTGTGTGTGACATGTATATCACATGATACAATCATGTTATTATTAACTTCTAATAAAACTTTGATAATCATAATTTATTTAAAATAGTTATAAACATGAAGATTATACAAGTATATAAATATATATACATTCTTGAATAATTTTAAATTTTAAATGTTATAGTACTTATAAATTTTAAACTCAATAAACATAGAATAATTTAATAATTCACTTTCATAATATGAGAATTAAGATCAAAATAAATAATTGAATGATTTCTCTCACCTTATAATTTCTAAAAAAATAAAAAATTATATAGATATATATACATACCTATATATATACATAAATATATGTATACCTTTGTGAAATAAGACAATTTGATCAAAAAAGATAAACTCATACATAACAATAACTTAAGAATAATCTCTTACAAAAAAATACAAGTTTCCCTAAAATTATATGTGTTTCAAAATAATAATTTGAGGTTTATTTATGATAAAATTATAAATAAAAATAAAATCTCCCTTTATAATTTTGAAAATGAAATATTTAAATGTATTTGACAAATAAATAAAAAATTAGGAAAAAATCAAAATTATTTCCCTTACCTAAAATAGAAAGAGCACTACTACTGGATGAGATTTGGACACAAAAACAAATGCATAAGATAGTTTAGAACTCAAAATATAACTAGGGAAGAGTTTGAATAAGGAAAAATTCTATTTATAACTGGGCATCACTATTTATAGAGTGAAAAAATCAAGCTTTATAAGCAAGCTGAGTATACAGTTTTAGATAACAAAAATTTATAAATTTTATATTCAACCAATCACCAATACATATTCATTTGAACACCAAAAAGATTATAGATTCAATCTTTCCATGCAAGATCAAAGTATAGGTGAAGAAAACGAAATCACACATTTACAGTAATTGGATCATTTGAAGAAAAACCAGAACAAAAAAAATTGACATAGTCAATTTGATATTACTAATATAGGGGAATCTACACATCAAAATAAATTGAACTTCTTTTCATTGTACAAAAGAAAACCACAACAGAATAAGTGGACCTAAAAAAAAAATTACAGGTAAATGAATAATAGTAGGAAAACAACAAAAGAAGAAGGAAAATTAGAAAATATGACATAACCAAATGATTCAGACATCTAAAAATTGAAAATAATAGAAACATACCTTGAAGAACATCTGAAAAAATATGAACCCAAAAGGTAGAAGTTTATGAAGAAGAACACTCCACACTTGATGCGACCTAGATCTGGTTCGATTTCCCCCTTCACAATTGAAACCTAGAATACAATTAAGACTCGACGATGCCACTCGTTCCACACACGTCAGAGACTGATCTCTAAACCAAACAAAGTCAAAACCACGATCAAACCTAGCTTGGTCAAAACTAAAGTTGAATATGTTACTCAAACTCCCCATCCTTGCACGATGTGATAGGACTGACCTCTGATCTATAACTTTGACTCTCCTGCGTGACCTGAGAGACCCCTTGCCTGATCTGGTTCCACAAATTGGGATTCCCAAACTGAAAGCATAAAAAAACTCCAAACTTGAGTTCCCTATATTTTATAAATGTTTATCATTTATTTAATTCTTTTAATAAAATTTGAATTTATTTTAAAATTACCATAATTTATAAATTTATAAATTTTAAAAAATCTATGAGACAATTATAACTTAATAATAAATCATTTATTTTCAAAAATATTATAATTTAAATTTTTATATTATATTAAACATATTACATAGACATGAACATTCAAAATATATTTATTTTAAATCACCTAAAAATTTTAATACCACTAATTAAAATAATGTCACTTAAAAACATTTTACTTTTTAATATTACTACTCATAATACTTAAAAATAAAAATTTATTTAATGTACTGAAATTCTGATAAAATAATTAACATATTATTTATATCATCGAAAAATAACTAATTTGATTAAGGATAAAATTAAAAATATTCATTAAAATTATAATTTTAAAAAGTAATTTTAAATAAATATTTTTGAAACAATAAATTTTATTAAAGAACCTTATGTTTTCAAATTTTTTTAAGAAAAATACATCCTTTTTAAAAATAAATAAATTTATGAAAATTCTATTCGAATTTATTATGATGTTATTTATATGTCATGGGAAGACTTTGGTAGTTTGGTGAGAGCTATAGTTACACATGGTGCACTAGTTTAATATCACACTTTGACTAGTGTCCCTTAGTTTGGTAACTCATTTGCTTATGGGATATACCCCTTGGTTGAACCAATGAGGGTGACATCATGTATTGGAGTAGGGGAAATTATTGGTATCCAATGCCAAGGTGAATTACTTATTTTGATTTTGATAAGTCTATCCTAGATAGTATTAGTAAACTCATATATTCCCATGATATCTATTTTATAGGTATTCCACTATTCTTTTCTTTTTTGTAACTTTTAAAAATTCATTTATACTATTATCATTTCTTAATAAAACCCTTACCTTATCACATGTTTCTTTTTATAAATTTTTACCAGAAATTATATAATTCTTTCAAAATTATTTTGAAAATTAAAATGGAAATGGTTTTTCCAAAATATCTATTTTCCACTGGTTCTAAGTGAATGTGAAAACCTTATATTGCATATATATTTTTAAACTATAATGAAATGGTTTTATCTTTAAAGGTATATCATAGTGTGTGGTTTCTCTCTTGGAATCCCTATTTATGATTAGTTAATGTATGGGTTTCTCATAGAGTTAACGTGTTATGTGGCTGATAGAGACCCGTAGAGTCACATAGATGTTTGCTTAGTTATTATTTATTTCCACTTATAGTGTTTACTTTATTTATTCTATTCTTATTTTTTTACCTGTTTGTTTTCATGGGATAAATTTTTCCCAAATAAGATATTCTTGATTCTTGACACTATTTTCCAGCTTGAGAGGATCAGGAATGCCTCTCAGGAATTGTCAGATGTTGTGTTGGGTAACCAGATCGAGGTAGACATAGGTTTGTTTATGATTAAATTGTATTAGAAGAGGTATTCCATATTTATTTGGGAATGTATGTTATTTTGTAGGTAGTATTGTTAGAATTATAGTGTTTATTCATGAGTATGTTCTTCATCACCACCTATTCGAGGGGATTTTGGAATTTCTATAGTGTTTTGGGATGTTTGTGCCTTTAATTCGAGCTTTTTTTAGAGATATTTTTGTGATTTTGGCTCTTTTTTTAAGTGTTCCCTAATTTAAATTGAGAGTTTAGGGGTTATTTTTAGAATATTTAAATGTTTTGAGTGCATTTTTACAAGAATTCATAGGGTGAAAGGATATTGTGCATGGTTTGGAAAATTGTGTGTAGACCGTCCATCTATTTCTATTAACGTCCATTGAGCTTCAGACAGCTGGTTCATGGTATTCTAAACCATGCAGATAAACCATGCACAAAAAATTTTTATTTTATTTTTTTGGAAATTTCAGCATTTAAGTGTTGGGATGGTTTTGGTCATTCTTGTTATTGGTTTTAGATAAATTTGGTGTGTATCATTTGGGTTTTAAAATGATTTTGATTTATCAAAGATTTATTTCAAAAATAAAAACATTAGGTTATTTATAATAACGAAATATAAATTGGTTGACAATTTCAAATGTTATAAAATTTGGAATGAAAGGTGAGTTGGAAAATTATGAGTGTTGTTTTTTTTATGAAAAAATGTGGGTTTTAATTTGTTGGATTACATTATGAAATGACTTGAAATGTGGCCCCCTTTTTATTTGGCCCTTGGATTTTTGTTTGAATGTTTACATGTATATATATGTGCGTGGTAAGTGTGTGATTATGTGTATATGTGGGAATTCATGTAAGTTTGTATCAGTATATATATATGTTGAGTTTTATAGAATACCATTATTAAATGTCAAATTTCATGAGTTTTATTTTTCCATCCAAAGAGTTTTCGAAAAGGATATTTTGAACTTTTGATGAGTGAGTATTATTTGATGGTTTTCTTTTATTTTTTGGGATTTATTTTTTAATTTATAGTTTCATTATGCTGGGAGTATTGTTGAATGCCGTTTTGAGTTTGGGTTTTTAATTTGTGTTTGGGATTTGGAGTTTCAATTTATGTTATGTTGTGACTAAGTTTTGTGCTTCTTATTTCTAGAGTACTCCACCATTTATGTTATATTGTGATTTAGTTTTTTTCTTCTTATTTCTAGAGTACTCCCTCACTAGGATTTATAATATCATGATGAGGGTCTATGAGTGGCTCTCCACTATACACATTTTGGTTGATCCAGTCTTGTATTGGTTATTTTATTAATATATTCATGATATGGATTCTAGTGGTCCTCATCCAGTAGCTCCATATCAAGATTTTTTTTGGAAGTTCCAAGATTTGAATAATTTTCATTTCTTTGAACAACCAAAATTGAGAAAACATGAGTAATGGTTGAAAATTATTGAGGATATATTTAGTTGAATTGATCTTTTTGAGCCTCTAAAGCTCAAAATCTCTAAATTTATTATAACATCATAAGTAAATAAAAAATAATACATTTTTTTATTTATTAATATTTTTGAATTAAATATTAATTTTACATTAAAGGGTATTCTATGTTCTATGGCATACCTGATATGTAACAATGAGTTTCTTTGAAATCTTACGTTGCACACAAAGTTGGGTCACACTGAAAAATAATAATAATATATTATTATAAATGGTATTTAACACTTAGACATTGTATTATTGGGAATGAACAAAACTAAACATATTATGATTAAACTTGTTTCTTAAATTTTTCTACATTTATCCAGTAAAAGTTAGTGGCTTAAAATGGGAATGAATCTAATTTTAAGTAGATACACTCTAATATTCTTTAAAAGGTTAATTTATCACCTTTTGATGGGGAAACCACTTTAAATATAGTTTTTGTCACTTTTATATATTCTATTTGAAAAAAATAAAATTCATTTTTTAATGAATAGTGAAAAATACTGTATGTTAATTCAAACTACCATTTAATCTAACTTATTTATGTTGTTAAATTAACTTTTTAATAGGTTTTAAATTGTAATTAGATTATATTTTTACAATTTAATACAATATTGGTCATTGTAAGTAATTTCACTTTGAAATTGAACATAAAAAAGTGTCAATATTTTGATAGTTTTTATTTCTTAAAAAACAGACTTTTTGATTTAACAATGAAAATTAATTTTAAATTAATTAATGAAACTTATATGTTTTTAATTTTTTAATATATACATCATTATTGAATTTGGAATATCAAATATAGCTTAGGCTTATTTTTTGGTATTTTTCTAAAAAAAACTTCAATTTTTGATGAATAGTAAAAACACTAAGTATCATTGAAAAAAACTGACTTTTTCATTTGAATGAAATTTTACCAATTCTGTGAATAGAATTTCGAAAATGCAATATACATGGTTTTTATTGGTAAGTAAATTTGTTTACTTTAATATGAAAATAATTTTTGGTGAATAGTAACTTTTGACTTATTTACTGCAGTTAAAGGTAAATAGGGTAATTCAAGGTAAAAATAATATTATAATAATATTAAATTATCCTAAAATGTATCATAATATTATTGGTTGATACATTTCCAAACATTGGAATCCTTGGGTCGATTTTGGGACCCCATGGAGCCACTTAAGAGTTATAATGACACTTTATATTAATTAATTTAATGTAATGACAAAAATGACACAAACATATACCTTTTAGTAAATCAATTATTAGATGGTGTTATATAAGATATATCTTCGAATATAAATATTCATTTGAAGTATAAAAATATTTCTTACATCATGGTTTTTTTATAATTTTTAGACATCGTATAAATAAAATTATTTATGACACAATAATGATGTAGTGCTTACCTCATTAATGAATGATTTAAATAAATGAGATTATAAAAATTAAAAAAATATCCAAAAACTGTCCAATTCTTATTTTATGATTTTATTTTGAACAAGATTCATATTATCTTCGAATTTAATATGTTTTGGATATTTAGAAACTGAAAATAATTATATAATAAAAAAATATTTTTAAACTTTCCTAAAGAGCCCCTCCTCCCCCTTATAAAAAGACGTCACCTCTAACCCATTAATCACACCTCTAAAGCAACTTTTCTCATCCAAACTCTGACAAAATAATCTCTCAATATCCCTATATTCTACCTATAAGCCTTACCTTAGGCAGATGGTACTTCAAGAAATCATTTTCGTTCAAACCAAAGGGAGTTACCCGATTTAAAGGTAACGTCTTCTCTTAAGTTATTTTCTTTTATTTTACATATCAAATCCCCTAAACTCTTTTTATTAATTTCTTTAATAATAAAATAATTATATTAAATATACTAGGTTTTTTATATGAGAAGGATTCTAACTACACTTACACACACCTCCATCTAATGGGTAAAGAACATACTGTTTCTGTGGACGATGAACTACTGGCTCACGAAATGATGATTGTTCAATATTCTCCTACCACCTCTTATAATAGCCATTAATATGTCAATTTATATACATGTGATATATATTATATTTATATTTTATATATAATTCTTTATTTTTCATTTATATCATCCATTTATAGTTTCCATAATGAGTAAATATGATAATTTCATTTGAGGAAGTTCAAATTACCGCCCCCTCAAAGTGATACAACTCATTCATGCCATACATTGAACGTATAAAGAATGTATTTAATTAAATTACAAAACATATATATTATACTGGAATTATAATATACCTATTTATTATTATGTTTTAATTCCATTAAATATAAAATAGAAATGAACGTAGCGTTCATGCGTACGTACGACTTACCGTCTTCACGAACAGTGCATTTCATTTCATAAGGCCAAATGATATGGAATTTTATAAATAAATATTCAATGGATATATATGATATCTAAATCATTAATATAATTTTGGAGATAATGGAATTTTTACCACATGGACTATTTGTAATTAAAATAAGTTCATTTTTGACTAAAGTTCTGAACATTGAAAAAATGTCCAATATTAACTAAAATAATTAAATAATTGTTATATAAAGGTAATAAGTGAAATAAAAGGAATAATAAACATGAGAAATTTTCTTAAGGAAGTATAAATGAACATAATTTTATTATTCAGGAAGAACACAGAACATACGAGTCATGCTAGACACATGGTAATGGGTTTCTTATCTCTCTTTTAATTCTGTGAGATATCTATTGTTCACCAATTATTTATTACATCTGGTGTATTTTTTAATACCATTTGATATATATATTATCACTATTCTCTTTATATTCATGGTATTCTATGATTCATTTGGTGGTTATTAACATTTGGTCTTACGACTCGATTGATTACAACATGGTAAGGGGTTTTCATCTCACTTTTTATTCCCATGAGATTAATGCTATATTTGCCACTATTTACTTTTGTGTGGTGCATGTACTACCCATTATTGTATTCTTTGTGTAATATAATTTAATTTTTTGGTATTTAAATATTCATTTTATGATCCTTTCTACATGGGGTGTACGTTTCGTATGTTACCAAATCGGTAAGGAACCTTTCACCATACTCTTTTAGTCGAAGACTTATTTTATGACATGTATTATAATTTCTTTTTTCTTAGGACGAGATATGTTCTTCTATATCTTTATTTCTTTAAATTTTATTCCGATGTGATGAGAGACCATTTCTCTCTCATCAACTCTTTTTCTAAATTTTAAAGCGATACCGTTAAACAGTTGAATTTCTGTAAGATAACTTCATAACCCAATATTAATTATTTGGGTTAAACTTCTACTTCTTGATTATGTCATGATATTAATATGTGTAAATGACATATGATTATTTTATAATTAATTTCCACTTATATTTGGTGTATTATTATTTTTCACACATAATTATTTCATTGCTATGTCATTATTCTTAGGATATGATCTTTGCAAGGGACCTTATCTCAATTTACATTCCATCAAGACTTATTTGTTGTTATACACCAATTCACTTTTATATGGTGTATATAATAACCTTTGACATATTATATCATGAATCCCCATATTCTCATTATATTATAAGCATTTATTAATGTTATTCCTCAAATATTTGTATTGAAGCGTCTTTAATTTGGTTAAGAACTTTTTAACTAAAATATCATTTTAAATATTTTAAAGATTTATTCTTCTAAATATTTCTCATTAATGTCCATGTTTTAGAAATGGTTTTAAGGATTTATTTATATGGATGTTAATGTTTTGATATTAAAATATGTTTCAAAAGATTCAATGTGGTACGGAGCACTTTGATTCGAAAATCTATTTATTAAATGTTTTAAATGTTTCTGAAAATGGTTTGATAAATAATTGATTATGTTAGTATCTTGAAATGATGTATTGTGATTACAATGTATAAAGGTTATATTTTTTTATGCTTGTTTTATGTGTTATGAATATGTTATGGTTCTTGGGCATTGTTTACGTATATGGGTGGTTTCGTGATAAGCCTAGGGCGGGTGAGCCCAGGATAGCTCTCCAATGCATCGGGTAACCTTGTAGAGGTAAACGTTGAAGTTTATCCTAAGAGATTTAGGGAATATAATGTGATGGGTATTCCAAATGTAAATCCCTATGTTTCTGTAAAAGCTACAATGTAAGTTTTATATGGATTCCACAAGTTACCTTTATGGTTTATGATTTCTATGTGTTATTCGTAAATCTGATGATTTCATGAGGTGAGTTAAAGAGATTATGTTTTGTATGTACTGATGAACTAATGTTTTCTTTATTTTTTTTATAACCCTTACTAAACTTTTAATGATCATCCCATGTTTTTGAAATGTTTTTCACATGGTATAAGGAAAGGTAATAGAAATAAAGAACACAAGAAGATTTATATCATGAAAATAACTTTTGTTTTCTTTTAAGAATTTATATTTTACGAAAAAATGGATACTGAGTAGAAGTGTCTACATTGTAATTTTTGAGATGTAATGTAATAGTTATGGCCTAATTATATAAAACTCTAAACCTAAAAAGATACTCAATGTGAATTATTAACATAATTCAAGATTATGTAATGTTTATGGTTGGGTCCTTATATTTAGGTTAGAAATACTATGAGGGATGTGTTGGAATTTTTTTATTTAGATAAAGACACAATAAAACCACTCATGGGAAATCTTTAAAGCTTTACTCATTTATGAGTACTTCTCAGATGTTGTAATGATATTTAAGGTTAAGAAATTATATGTTCTACAACAAGGTGATTCAATGGTGTTGGAATATTCCTAAAGTTTCACGAAAACAATTTTTTTATATTCTAGATCTAGAATGATATGAAACATTAAAGGCAAAATTATTTTTAATGGTTCTTCGACCCGAAATTTTTGTAGTGTGTTTCTTAGCTCAAAATTGAAACTTATAAAGACATGGTACGACATTATATTTGTGATGAATCTGGCTTTCATGGAGATCCATAGGTGGTCAATGTTTCACCTATATCTAGGAGCGATGTTGGTATCACCCATAAAGGGAAGAAGGCTGGGTTAGGACCAACAAGAGGTCACATGAAATTTCTGTTTTGTTTCTTTTCACTAAATCCATCTTGGAGAAAATTATTAGTATTCCCTTAGAGTGGAAGTTCAAGTAACAAGAATAAACCATGCTAAGAAGTCCCAATGACCTATCATACCTATGATCATTTGGGGAATATACAAGGATTTTATAGGGGTTTTGTGAGTAAGATACAAGAAGCTAGATCATCTCCCTCAAAGAATCTTCTAGATCAATCTTGTGAACTTGGTACAATTTTTAGATCTATTTAAAGTTTATCTTATTGAAAATTTCATCTATTCTGGTTTTTGTATATGTGTTGGTACATTTTATTGGGAATAGAGAATGGTATTTTGGATCATTATCATTTATGTATTTTTATTTGGATGAATTTTTTTTAAGGATTCCTTCTCATTTTTCTTTCTTTGGGTTATTGGATTTCAAGAGAATCTTATAGTTTTGCTGTTTTTGGAGTTTATGTGTAAAAGAACTATTAAAATGGTGGATATGCCACCATAGATGGATTTTGTGATAATATGATCTTTAAATAATTTATTGGGGTAATTATTTATCCTAATCTCACCTGAACCCAAGAATAATTATTATGTTATCCTAGAAAATGGATCATTTAATGGATTCTCATGGATATTTGGAATATACCATGATGAATTTTTCTAGTGATTCCAATTTTCTAGTTTAGAGTGTTCATTTTTATCAGTCTTATAGTTTTAGATCCTTTGTTTCCTTAGTTTCATCCTCAGATGTTTTGTCTAGTTCTTCAGGATGGCATCTTTAACCGCTTATTTAGTTTTAAGGTTCTTGGTTTTTTAAGGAATGTGAGTGTTGGTTCTTTGTTCTTCTATTTTTTCAGTTACATCTCGATTCGTTGGTTATCCCTACAACTTTTCATGATCAACTAAACTTCTCTATGATTTTTGGGGTTGAAATATAGATTGTAAGGGTAATTTTCTCACAAATACCATTTCTAGCTCTATTATTTTCTTTATTTTGGAGTTAAATTTATTTGATTCACCTTATGGGTGGTTTTCCCTTTAATTTTGGAGTTTGTGGTAATGAAAGATCATGTAAAATGGTTAAGGAACATTATTTTTTGAATAGAATGGTAACTATGTGATATCCACTACAATTTTTCCATGATTAATCTCATGATTAGTGAAAATTTTTCGAAATCGTGTGACTTGATGAAGCACAGTGCTCCAGTGGCCCAAATAGAGAGCATGGTTAGATCACATTTTACTAAACTGTGTGACCAAAACATTCACAATGCCTAGGTTCATTATTAATGGTATATTACCCTTTTTCCCTTATTGGGTTTTAACCTAAAATCACACCTCATGCCTCTTATTTAGCTTGTGTGACTCTTGGGGTATCCTCCCACCCCTCCCCTCTCATCCAATGTTATATTCTTGGGATTTATTCAAGGTTTTGGCTTAATTCTTTGAGGTAATCTCCTTTTAGATTGTTTCTCTCCTCCTTCATTCTATTTTCTCTTAGGTTATTCCTATACCATGGCCTCAATGATCCAAGATTCATTTTTTGTTGTTTTTAAATTGGTTTTTTTCGTTTTTAGGATTTCTTTTGGTCATTTTTTTATTTGGACTTATTTGCGGTGGATCTAAGATACCATTACAAAAGACAACAAGGTTTGTGGTAGGTTAACCTATGTCAAATCCTTTAAATTGAAAATATAATTATTTATTGTTTTTAATAGTTGTTTCCATTATATTATGAAGTAAATATATCTTAGAAATTAGTTTTGATGCTTGGAATTATTTTCTCTCCCTTTTTACATATTTTTCCTAATCTTCCATCTTGGTTTCTCTTGTAAAATAATTTTTCAATATTTATTTGAAATTTCATACTTTTTATGTTCTTGATTGGTTTTTAAAATGTTTTATATCACATGAATTGGGAATTACCAAGGTTTATTTGGTCTTTCAACCAATTTTACACAACTTCCTAATGGCATGTTTATTTCATTAAAAATACTGAAAGAGATTTATAATCTATAAATATACTAAATATGATTTCTTCACATATATATAAGTATATATATATATATATGGGTACCCTATTTTTGAATATTCATGCATGGTGCTTGAATATGTGAATTGAGACAAGGGGTATATATATATATAGAAGCATATGTATGTAAGTGTAAAGGTTATATTTGGAACCTGAGAGATATATTATAAATGTATTATTTAAATGAAATATATTTCCTTTCTAATTGATGTGGACCAGTTAGAACTTTATGGTATTCCTTTTGAAATGAAAACACCTCTTAAGACATTCCCCCATTGGAGGAACTTGAATGTGTGACATGTTTTGTGTGATCAATAATGTCCTTGTGTATTGATTGTGTTTTTTGAAAAGGAAATAGGTGTTTAAAGTGAATTTATTTTTAGTAAAAAAATGTATGTTATGTATATATGTGATTGTTTGAGAAAAATAACCTCCATTTATATGTCAGGGGAATCCTTATGTTGTTAGAAGCAATCTCTAGGTACACATGCTGCACTAGTTTAGTATCACAATTTGACTAATGACCTTGAGTTAAATCACTTGTCTACCTATGAGATATGTACCTTGGTTGAAATAGTGAGGGTGGCATGGGGTGTTAGGGAAAGTGGAAATCTTTGGTATTCGTTGCTGATAAGTATTCCTTATATTGATGTTGATAGCATTGTGCTTGACCATACTGGCTATCTCCTAGGTTCCCATGATATCTGTTTTACATGTATTATACTTTATCTCTTGAAACTTTTATAAATTCATTTCCATTATTATGATTCCATTCTAAAACTCTTACATTATCAAATATTTTGTTTTATAAATGGTTAATTTTAAAGTCTTTCATTATTTAGAAACTATTTTGAAAATAAAATGTGAAATGGATTTTATGGAATATCATTTTGGTAAATTTTTTTAATGAGAGTGAAAACTGATTTTTATGTATTTATATTTTCAAATATAAATGAAATGGTTTTATAATTAAACGAAATTCATAGGGTGTGGTTTAAATCTTGGAATCATAACTTAGCATCTCGGTTCTCACATATAATTTATCATTTTAGATTCAGTTTTTGTTCAACTTTGGGTTGCTCATGGAGTGATCATGTTCTGTAGCTGGTGGTGATCTTTGAGGTAACATTGAGTTATGATTTGTTGCTGTTTATTTCCATTTCTAGGGTTTATTTTATTTATTTTTTTGTTATTTGTTTATGAGTTTTTCTTCATGGGATAAATAATTCCTAGTTGAGTTATACTTTATGCCTGAAACTAGTTTCCACCCCAGGAGATCTAGGAATGCCTCTCAAGATTTATCACATGCCATCATGGGTGCCCATATCAGTGTCAAGCGGGGTTGGTTCGTGATAAACCATACATGCACATCTTAAATGTATCAATCAAGTTTGGATTTTCCCACATTGTTTTATCATTCGTTTTAGAGAAACCCTATTCATTTATGGGGATAAATCATTGAGATATATCAGACAAGAATTCACGTGTCTTATTGATATTCTTGTTCTATTAGCGATGGAGTTCCAATGACATATCTTAATTTTTAAGAACATTGGTTATTCTATAACTAAGAGCTATAATTGAGATCAACATGGAGTCTACTCAAATGTGAGATTATATACATAACACCATCTTCAATTCCTTATGAAGTGCGAACAAAGAACCTATAAACAGTGGTAAGTTGTCTGGGCCTATAATTTTTTCTTCTCTATTCTTGGATGCTTCTAGCGTTAGATTTAAACTACATATATTCTTGCTCTATTTCTATATAATGTATGTTTTACTTATGTTTATTTTGTGCATTAATAAATTGCAGGAGTGGGTGTTGTTGTTGTCATAAATATTGAACCAAAAGTGACACAAAGCACAATAAAGCTTCATCTTCCTTTACTACTTTTAGCTTTCTTTACTTCTATGTTTTCTTTATTTATTTTGATTTACTATCATCTTGAATCACCTCATTTTAGTGTTCTTGTTGTGACTATTTTCATCATCATCTCATTTACCTATTCTATTTTTAATACCAAGTAGAAACAAATTTAATATTCAGTTTTCCTTAGATTTCTTGGGGACTTACCATTCAACATATCCCCCAACACATGATTTTTTGGTGAAGGGCAGGCACCTCCTAGTTCACTATCCTCTTTGTAAAACATTTTAAAACTATTTGAAGAAGGTGCTTTACTTGACAAAAACTTCTTCTATTTTTTTTTTATTTTTATTTTTGTTTTGTTATATATATTTTTATAAAAATTTTAAATAACATTTTACAATTATTTATTCATCATTACTTTGAATAGAGTATTCCAAAAATATTACACCCCTTAAACCACCACCCAATATTTACTTTTATAGGAGAGTACTTCTTGTCATATATTTCTAATTTTCAATTTGGGATTTATGTTCTCCCTTTCTAGAAAATTAAAATAACAATATATCATTATTAATAACACTATAATAACAATACACAATAATTTAATTAAAAATATTAATTATTATTAATAAAAAATCTATAATTATGTATATTTAATTATACTAATGTAACTAATAATTAAAATTTGTTTTATGAGTTAAATTATAAATTAAATTTTAATATAAATAATAAATAAAAAAACCAATTAATTACTAATCTAATAAAACAAATAATTATTAATTATTAATAATGTAATTTTAAAGTAATTGGTAATTATTATTAATAATTTAATTACTAATTATTAATATAATTTGTGATCAAATTATTAATTAGTAATAATTATTAAAAATAAAATAAAATTTTAATAATTAATAATATGATTAAAAATTAATAATGAAAATAAAAACAATTAATAATTAATATTCATAAAAAATATAAGAAACGTAAATATTGTTAATAATAAATAATATAATTATTATTTATTAATAATGTAACTAATATATATTAATAATATATATGATAATAATTACATAATTAATTTTTTAATAGCTTTGTTAATTATAAATTATTTATATAAATAATAATTATTAATATTGAATAATATGCCCTATGGGGCACACTTCAGTTGTTATGCCCCTTCCGTACCTGTGGTAGTAAGCTAAGGAGGTCACCATTTTGAACTTCCACATTTATATAATAACTTACCTTGTACCACCACCCAAGACCAACTATAAAGTATCATTGAATAATGTAATTAATAATAATTAAAAAATAATTAATAATCCTCAATAACATAATTACGTATTAATTAATTAAAAAATAATTTAAATAGAATTGCTAATTATTATTAATGTAATAAATTATTACTAATTAATAATTTAATTAATAATAATATAATTTAAAAAATTAATTAATAGCAATAAAGTAATTCACATTAATTAATAATATAATTAATAGTCAAAAAATTTAATTAATAAAATATAATAATGTAATGAAGAATTATGTTATTAGTTATTAATATTGTAATGAATTATTATTTGATAACATAATTGATAATGATATAAATAATAATTACTAATAATGTTATTAATATTTACTAATTTATAATAGTTATAATTAGAAATATAATTGAAAATTATTAATATTGTTCCACCTTCATTGGTGGGGTGGGGGTGCAGGTTTTGGGGTCGAGTCCCTCTGGTTTTCTTGTTTAGTGTCTGCGAGATTTAATGTATAAGGATAATTCTTAGTATGGTTTGTAATTATTTAAAATATTATAATTAATAGTGTAACTACTTATAAATTTTATTATTTGAAACAATAATGTTTGCTGCAATTTTAATTATGTTATGTATATGATGTTTTATAAATTCTTCATGTTTTCAACTATTTTTATGTGTAAATTATATGTGTTAGATTAATTTTCGATTATATTGATATTTAATATTTTATAATCTTTAAAATTAACCATCTTGAAACATAATAATATTTTAAGTATGAGCCTTGGATATCTTATAAAATATAAAATACAAATGCCATCTTTATGAAATTTGAAAACATAACTGTGCACATAAAAAATAATTTACAATAAAAAATATTCATAAAAATTAAAACCAAAACAATTAAAATGACACAAAATATTATTAATATTTTTCTCTAAATAAATTATATAAAAAGAAATATTTTTACTTGAAAAGTTTAATATAATTCTTAATGTAATTAATAATTTAGTTAATTCTATAATTAAGATAATTTGCAATTTAATTAATAACATAATCAATATAAAATTAAATATATATACTTAGTAATGTATTATTTATAATAAAATAAAGTATTTATTAATAAATAATAATAGTATAATAGGTGGGTTTTTAGGGTACAATTCAAAGAAACACATGCACAAACACGTAGGTAATAAGGATATTTCATAGCTCCCCCATGGATAATCCATCCAACTAACCATTTTTATAATTGATTTTCTAAAAGACCTAGTGTGTTTGAAACCCAAGTACATAGCCTAAAGTGAAGTGACCCGACCCTAGAATTCCTGGAGCCAATGTATGCCAACCATTACATTGTCATGATTACAAGGAATAAAATATTGATGGATTGAGAGTCTAGTAGTCTTGTTAAACTAGATAAATACAAGATAAAATAATACACTAATTACAATATTTTTTTCTTCTTTCTAAATAAATAACTTCAAGGATAACTTCATTCCATCTAGTAAATCCATGAATATCTTTCATAGCGTGCTTCTTTAATTCCTGGGGAAAGGAACATAATAAGGGTGAAGTCAAATTCCCAGTAAGGGAAAAATATAGAAGAAACAATAATGAATCAATGAGAATAATAATCATGACATGGTAAGTAACTAAACTCACATTCCGTATAATCAATAAATTGAGAGGGAAGCATATAAACAATATGGAAAGATAATAACTAGAAATAGAAGCCATCCATATAACTAGATAAAGAAAAATAAACATGACAATATAAGAAAAAAAACAGTCCATTTAATCAATTATAAGAAAATGAAATGTATCCATAAATATGTCGACACTAAATCTCATGGATGAATAATAACTCAAACTAATATGAGGGAAATTCTTTCTTAGTGGACGTATTGTTTAAGAAACCTAAAAACCTATACCATTAAGAAATCTCACAAGATGGTCTAAAACTACAGATAGAAACCTATTTAATTTGAAAAACTAATTTGTCTCATGAGGACCTATAAATGTATTGAGAAGCTATATAAAGTCTGATCTCCACCCATCATTACAATTCCAAATCACTACTCATATAAAATAATCAAAATAAATAATATTTCGTATCAAATATCCATATTTATTAAAGAATACATAATTATTAATATTTCCCCAAATAATCAAATAACAGTCAATGTGGACACCGTATGTAAAATTTTATATAGTTTAGGAAGTAGTAATATCCATGATAAGTGAAATTTATTATTATGGGGAAATTCAATGTTCAATGATCATAGAAGATTGAATATTTAAAAGGGAATAAAAAATGATTAAAGGAAGTGAATGTGAATATTATTCTTCTCTAAATCAATAATAAACCATCTAGAGGAATAATAAGGATGGTATCAATACAACAATCCCAAGTGAAGTAAAAATAAAAGTCTTTTGTTTTTGATTAATAGAAATACTATAAAATAATAATTTAAAAACAATCTTGAGGAAATATCATTTTATTATGAAAAACCATTTGAAAAATTTTTATTTGAAAATACCTATTGAAAATATTTTATTTAAAAAGTAACCATTTAAATATGCAAATGAAGATTCAACGAAATGATGGGGGATAAGTCTGTACATGCCGAATAAGGTAAAAAGAACATTCCTTTTGTACATTTAAAGGTTATAAAAATCCCTTGTTAAGAAAGAGAAAAGAAGATTCATTTGAAAACACTATAATAAGACAAAAAGGATAAAAATATATTTACCAAATCATTTTAAATTTTTTTTAATAACACATGATTTTTTGAATAAAACATGTTCTGCAACTAAAGATAGAAATAATTTCATAATTTTTTAAAATCATTTTATAAAACATTTTGAGTACAAAAGAGTGGAAAAATAGTACCAATATTTGAAAATGATCATGAATAACTAGATAAGAGAATATTAATGGGTTTATTGGACAATTTTCATATAATTTTCTTCAATGGAAATACAATTTAATGACCATTAAAGTTATTGTTGAGGAAAATAATCTTTAAGCATTCCAAAGTGTCCCATACCACTTTGAACCATCTTGAATAATAATCCTCACGAAGGAATGAAATTAAATTAAATTTTAGAATACAATAAATATAAAATTATTAATGATATATTATAAAAAAGGGGCATTAGATACACCACATAAAATATGTAAGTGGTAAACATGACATTTATCTCATAGATGTAAAATGTGATATGAGAATCCATTACCTTGAGTTTCCTTTCAGGTGAAAATCCTTTAAATTCGTTTATAATATATTTATATTAATTTATTACGTTCTTTAGAACCTTTTTCATGTTTATAATTACTTTTATTTCACTTATTACCATGTTGTGTAAAACTACTTAAACAATGAAGATTACGTCGGGTGTTTTGACCAAATTCGGTTTATGTGTCAAAAATAACTAAGGTAGGTCATCTATGGCCAAAGGGTTCATTTAATAACATATCCAGAATAAAAATCATTGAATTATTATCATATTTATACATAAATTTTACTTTTAAAATTAATTATAAAATATGGTTATGAAAAATGAACAATCACTATAATCATGGTGACAGTAAGTTGTACGTACGCTTACGTAATGTTCCCATTTTTTCAATGATCATTATGGAAAGGTAAGTAACAATATATCTTTATATAATGATAATTATATAATAAATACCATTTTATTTAATAATATATACTGATATATAATTCTTTTGATGTAAAAGGAATCAAATCGTGTCGAGGAGGCGGTAGTCCACACGTCAAGGAACGGTAATAATGAAAGGTAATTATGTCATGAATATAATATATAGTATATTTAAAGGGTAATAATGAAAGGTTAATAATGAAAATGAAATATATATATATATATATAGTATGTTTATTTCATTTATGTTTAATTTAAACCAACCTTTATACATTCCATGTATTGTGTGAACGAATCACATCGCTTCGAGGGGGCGGTAGTCCACACTTCCTCAAATGATGTTATCATATTAATGTAAAATGGATTTTATTAATGGCAGGTGTAATAAAATGATTAAAAAAGTATAAATAAATAATAAATTATATATATATCATATATAAAAATAGTTTCCATCATAATGGCCACCATGAGAGGTGGTAAAGGGAAAAATGAACAATAATTGTTTTGTGAGGCAGTAGTTCGTTGTAGACGAAAACAATACGTTCATTAACCATTAGATGGAATTCTGTATAAGTGTAGGTAGAAACCATATCAAAACATCATACTAGTACATTTATTATACTATTTTTGTTATAAAATGATATAATCATAAGGGTATATGGGTTGGACAATGGAAATAACACTAGAGAGCTTGAGAGAAGATGTTAACTATTAATCGGGTAACTTCTTTTGGTTTGACCAAAAGAATTATTTGGATTACCTTATTCCAATGAGTATTATTAAAAGATTATGAGATGTATATTGAGGATTTATTTGTGTAGAACTTGGTCAATCAAAAGTGTATTGATAGCTGTGTGGAAGTGGGAGGATAATATGCCTTTTTATAGTGGAGGAGTGACACTCTGGTATTATTTTTACAAGGGAATTACATGAACCTTTTTCATGTTGAAAGTGGATCCAATAATGGTCCAGATTTGATCCTATAGTGTATAGGTTCTAAATATGTCCATCCAATAGGTATTGGACAATTGTTTAGGTCATTTTAGTCCTTAAGGTTAATGTTTTGTCCCTTAATAAGCTTAATTTAACCTTAATCGCTGTAATTAATTTTAATCACTTTCACTAATCTTTTTGGTCAATTGTTTTGTATTATTAGAAATTATATATTTTGAATATTACAAATATATAATCCATTTTACAAATTCAAATCATATAATCGGTATAAATTGATCTAAATTTAATCCCGTAGGTGGGATAAGAATGTGTGTTTTTAATGTAAAAACGTCTGAAAGTTTTCTAGGTTTTTATAATCAAATTTAAAGTGAAATTAATTACAATGAATTAAATTGTATTAATTGATAAAAATATTATCTAATTAAACTATAAAAACAATTAAAACTATAATTTAACTTTATAAATAAATTATATGAGAAATTAGTTTTCAACTAAAATTCAGTATTTATAACTATTCCTTAAAAAATGAAATGTTTATGAAAAATATAAAAAATTGAACCTAACCTATTTATTATGTTTTTATTTCAAATATTATATATATTTTTACATATTAAATCAATTAAATTTTCAAAATTAATATTTAAAATAGGTTCACCATTAAAAGGTGGTAAAATTGACTATATAAAAATACAGGTTTTATTTGTAAAATAGAGTTTGTTCTTATATTATTTCTATTAAAACTAATGGATTAAAATAAAAAATATATTATTGAATATATAATATATTTCTATTACATTAATATCACTCACTAATTGTAATTAATTTAATCTATTAGCATAAAAAACATTTTGAGAATAAAAAATTGTTTTCTATAATAATATTCACTTTATATTCAATTTCTTCTTATATTAATTTATAATTAATATATAACCAATTAATTATATATATATTTATAAAAACCATACATTTAATAATTTAGTTATTACTCTTCATAAATACCAATTTAAGAACTAGTTATATCTCATTATATTTTCATAATACATTATTGTTCGATAAAACATGGTTTTACGTGTAACACAAGCCATTGAGGAAGGTCGCTCTTACGTGTAACACATGCTAACTCGGTGTTGCATGAATTGAGATATATAGAATATAATTTAAATATTAAATATATTATAAAGTATCTGGATTTTATATAACCTTACATACTTGGGGTCACGTTTCATACACGCTATCAAATACATGGTTCATACTTTAGATTTATGGGGAATCACCATTATCCCCACCTTATTTAAATTGATTCCTCATAATTTAAACTCAATCATGGTGAAATATTATTTGATACCTCCTATGATTAAAATACCACATCATGATAAGGGTTCATAAGTCATCCCTTATATAAGAGAGAATAGAAAGTACAAAGGTCACATGAACTACCATGTAATTAAGTCTCTAAGTAGGTTAACATTAGTGGAAATTAGAGATATGTATTTGGAGGAAAAGTATAAATATTTATAGGGAGAGAATGAGGTCATCAATAATAGACAATTCAATGATCAATAGAAAGTTGAGGTCCTCAAACACCTAAATCTTTGATGATTTAGAAGACCATCAGCTCAACCGAAATTAATGTATTACGACAACATTTTATTTCTAAGTCATTTTCCTAATGTTCAGTAATTTTTTTACTACCTAAGAAAATAAGGAAATATTGTTACTTTATAGTTTTTAATTTCATATGATTAATCCTAACTTTGGATTTTTCTTCGATCAAATTCTAATTCATTCCAGTACTACATGACATTGATTACCAAAAATGAATTTTTTTATTCTTGAAGTCCTAAAAGAAACTTTTAATGATCTTAAGGCCTATCAGTGAATGAAAATAATGACAATTTTTCATTAACTATCTTCCAAAACAAATATGGTTCATAAATTAATTTCTAATCCTAAAAATAGATACTACTGTTTCATCATTAATTTTTTTTCATCTAATTTTGTAACTAAAAATAATGAAAAATTAACCATGACATTGCATAGGTCAATGGTTAGCGTGAAACCCTTATCATCCTTCAGTCTTGGGTTCAAGACTTATGGCCTTGTCTAATTTGATTGGTTTTCACCTAGTATACAAATTGTATTTTTATAAAACCATATTAATATTATTTCCAAAATAAATAAGATGGAAATCCTTGAAATAAGGTTAATAACTAAATAACATTTTAACTAGATTTATCAATATAAAACTAATACATAAATAATTCATCCACCTATTTTCACATAGAACCTTCCTTGGTATAAGGATTATCTACATTATTATTTATATGATTTCTAAACCCTGACACCTTATCTTCAATATAAAACACCTTATGGTTAGAAAATGTGTGGGAGTATCTTGAAAATGGGAATAGAGGCTATAATGAAGCAACTGGATTAGTTTTGAAATGGTCATTCCATGGAAAATAGAATATTATAGAATTGTAGAAATGGTGAACTAGATACTAGCAGAGAAGCAAAGAAGAATGAATATTCAAGATGAGGTATACAAGTTACTTTGGGTTGAATTAGTGAACAATGGGACTTACATAATCTATATGAGTCTCTCATAAACAATTGGCCAGTGACATTATCTGTACTATTTATCTACAAAGAAGATTTACTTCATCCAAATAAATTTTTTAGTGCATTTACATATGTATATAATGATTCCAAGGAGTGAGATATAATGGAGAATATGTTTTTATCATGTTACATGTATGAATATAGAGAAAAATAATTTGTATTTTGACTCTAAGAAAACAACTATCATATGGTAATTAGAATTCAAAATTAGGAATTCAAAATTTAATATTTAATGAGGAGATCCTATGAATGGAATAGATCTAAGAGGGAAAAATGGTTGATAGAAAAGTGTCATTAAAATATATGATTTAACTAGATAGGTATCTAAATATTATTGATGTTCCAGAAGATCTAGATACTACATTATACTTGAAGTGCCGATATATCTTGAGTAATTACAAGAAGGTGGAAAAAATCAAATAATGTTTTTAGTCCTAAAGTATCAAAATTATCAAGGAATATGAAACCATGATAAAAATATTTTGTGGATAAGATCTGAAAATTTTACTATCAGAAGGATCACAACCATAGTGGAAATTATTGAGAAATGCTAGGTGGAGGAAATGAGTGCAGTTGTATGAAATTGATATTCACATTTTTCTTATAATATATGATGAAAAGACCAAAAAATTAAAAATTTTAGGAAGACTCAGATTAGTAAGATGAAAAGTGACAAAAGGAACATAACATTGAATTTAAATTTAATAAATGATTCTATAAATAAGGAGTCCACACCTAATAAGAAGAATTAACATGAGAAAAAGGAATGCTTGATTATATGTCACGACTGGTTGGAAGAATCTAAATAGAAGGAAAAAGTATAAGGGAATGAAATTTACTTGATTATTAAAGAAAATGAATAACTCTATCTAAAAAAATAAAGATAAGAGAGAAACCATACTGAGCAAAAAATAAACAGATTTATTGAATCTAGAAGTAAGAAAGCAATAATAAGGCCAACCACTTCAAAGTTACAAAAAAAAGAATTCCTAGGTAGATAGAAAATTCTCAAAACTACTGCTATAACTAAAGAGATAATAATAGACCCACATTATTCTCATATGTTATCAGTTTTACATCTAGAAAATATGGTATTGAAGGTGAATCATGAAACAAAGAAGCTATAGAAGGACTTGATGTCTATATAGCGAAATAAAGAATTCAACAGGGAGATAATTTTAGTTGGAATATTGATTTATTCTTATATCACATCACTTGATATATTTCAACTATTATTTAGAAACAATTGGTATACAAAATTCTTAGAGAATATTTTTTGAAATAAAACTACTTTGGTGAAGGGGTATGGAAATAACTTCTTAGGGAGAAGCTACCAAAATAGTATAGGCTATCGCAGGTAACCCTTTTTAGTTAAATTTAGAATCTCAACAACATATGAAATATCAGAATATGAGGTATTATTTCACTCTCTAAATCACTATTTTGAATATTCTCAATCAGTATATCATGGTGGAGTAATTTTCTAATTTTTTTTTACAAATTTGGTTCCACCAAAAACTTTTTGATGTGTTTTTTGATGTTGAGTGCAGTTTTATAAAACATTTTGAAAATATTTCTGTATAACCCCAATAAAGTGAATTCAGATTTGGTATCACATTGAGCGATATACATGAAGAAAGTGATTCTTTGGTGAATTTACTCTTATTTTCTATATGGGTTTAACCCATATAGGTTAAGAGTTTAATTAATTAGCGATCATTACTATAATTATCATGGTTCCATACTTCTCTATTGAAAAGAAGTTCACAATAAGGGAAAACATGTTATTTAGTTTAAGAAATTTTTATGAATGATATATTCTTCCCTTATAATGATTAGATCAATAATGAGGAGAAAAAACTTTCCCCATTGTAGTTATTTTCAATTAGAGGGATAAGCGTTACATTGAACTTGGAAGCATATTGGATGTTAAAAAAAATCCAAAGGGGAGTTTGAAGCACCCAAATAGATTTGGATGATAATGGTTGTATTTTTATTTATAAATTATTTGAAAATGTGAAAGTTAATTTGTATAGAGTAATATGTTTTGAAGTGGGAAACCAACATTAGAAGAAGTTTGAGGTCATTCCCATGCATTATGGGTAAATAAGAAGATCTTAATTCAATTTTGAAAAGCATACATAACTTTAGATGATGAAAGATATGGTCCTCATGTTAAATGAAAGTGTTGATTCTTATGATAACACTATATACAACATGTTAATGAAGGATGATTAAAGATGGATAAGATTTTTATTAGAGGGGTTTCTAACCCCAACTAATGGGATCCTCATAATGTTGTGCATTAAGAAGTTAAAATATATCTCAATGAGGAGATTGAAGTGATGATATGTAAAGTAACCCATCCAGGTGTTAGTAGGCATGTTGGATGTAGTATTTTGTGGTAAATAGAATTTGGATGTTGTATGGAGATGCCTGAGTTCATGTTGTAAATGAAGTGTAGTTAGTGTTGGATTTGTTGGCCTAGAACCAACTACTTTGTACTTTATTCATTAATAAATACCTTATCACATCTTGACTGTTCTTCTGGGTGACAATGCATGTGATAATGTCCTGAGGATAGCTATTTCACTAAAACATTATATCATATCTCTACTATGATGAGAACCTGGAAGTTCCATAACACTATTCTTGAATATATTTCTATGGCCGTATGATGTTATTTGAGGGACATAAATAATATTGGCCATTAGGGGTGTGGACTCATAAAACTTTGAGGCACCTTCTCATGGTGTAAACCCATGGTAATATCTTGGAGGATATTATGAGAACAAGAACCTCCAGTAGGAAATACACATTTCATACTGTCATTGGATGTTATTATCTACAGACGTGTGTATTATTCCTTATACATTATGATTATTATTAAAGGGTAATATAAATAGAACACTTAGATGTATTGAAGAAAATTGTGATGACACACTGTTCGCAGTGAGGTAGGATATATTGGGTGCGTCATGAGTAATAATACATTAATAGATAATGTGAGAAAGGATTTGTCCCTTCTATTCCATAATGGAAGTAGATATCTCAGGCCCTATGATGGAATTGAAATAGACTAAATAAATCCATGGACATGGAGAAGAATGTGCAAGTTCAATTCCAGGAAGTCAAAGAAAGAATAATCAAGCACATGGGAGGATGGAACTATCATGCAACCTGCTTGATTCGAAATATCGAGACAAAGGGATTACACTACATAGTAAGAGTTCATAGGATGTGACACATAATTTCAGCGTTAACTTCAGTCTCTATGGGTGCCTTGGCATGTTTCTAGATGCTACCCTTGGAATTTATTTACGATCCACCTAATTCCAATGAGAAGGAGGCCTAGAGGGTGACACACAATGTGTGCCTAAGCATCTCAGTAAAATATTAATTTAACAAGTTGAATAATGATTATTACAGATTGTGGTTTAATAATTATTCAAGTATTCATGATCACATTTATTTTGACACTAGTTATTCGAGTCAAAATACTGTAGGAGAAATAATAGATTTAATAGCGAGTAATGTAGTGATATTTACATGAGAAATAAATATCCATTATTCAAGGTCTTATAAATGTGGTGGAGGAAATAAAGAAAATGAAAAAAAAGTACACGCCATGTAGTTTTTGTGAGGATTGGTGAGAAATAATAATATTTATTTAATTAAATAATATTAGGTGTTATTCACTGGGAATACGTAAAGTAATAATAATAGTCAAATGTTATTATTAGACATGGGGTCTTACTAATAATTAAATGAAATGAATAAATGATTTTGGGTAATTAATTCATTTTATTATTCTAAGTATTTAAAATCCCAAATATATAAATCTCATTAGACTAGCCATTTTTTATTGTGTGCATAATAGAGCCAGAGAAAGCCCTCAACCTAAAAGAGAATTATTTTCTTCCAAGAATGATCTCAAGCTATGAGAGTGATCCTCCTCCACCAGATTAAGGAGATTGCTTTGGAAGCGACTCTCAAGGAGATCTAAGGTGGACATCGCAAGTGAAGGCTCTTCTAAGGTAGCACCCGTAGATCCCTTTGGTGACGTCCAAAGATACATGGAGCATGTGTGGATCACTACTAGAGGAATCCTATAATTTGATTCTATGACACAATGGCGGATCACATCAGATCGTGACCAAAAACATCAACGGAGAGAGAATTCCATCAAGGTAATTCTTGTATTTTAATTAAATTAATTATAACCAACATAGGATGATCCAACTTATGGTTCTGGGACTCCCTTCCTTTCTTTCATTCATCGTTCAATTCTAAAGATCCGGAGTTTTATTATCATGACTGATCTCAGATTGATTGTTTTTAACGGGAAAAATTAAAGTTTGATACACCCACCAACGTGATTACGCTACACCCAGAACCTACGAGTGGTATCATCATGATCATATCGTTGATTATAATTATTTAGATTTTTATCTCTGATTTATGAATTTAAAAATTTAGTTGTTTCAATTCATGTTAATCATTCTATAAATTTTAATCTTGAGATATATTCCTCCTCTTTCGTTTCTCATTCACCTTACAAAAATGATTTTTTTTCTTTTAATTTTTGATTAAAATAAAATAGAGGATCTCATCTGAAGGTGAAAAAGATTCCTGGTCATACAATATCAGAACAAACAACATGTATTCAGCAGTACACACCATGTAGTATAGGTTCCATGAATCATGACGGTCTTCCAAACCAGGCCATGTCATTGGATTCCATCTAAGTATTTAAGACTCCGTGTGTTAACCTGAAACAGGTGGTACATATTTTCCAAATTACACGCTGTGTGGCCCACTAAACATGACGTGTAGTCCCTTCGGGTTAGGGTTGGACCGTGTACCCCATACACAACTTTCCCAGCCAAAAACCATGTAACACAGATACTACACAACGTATGTCCCACTGAACATGCCATTTACTCCGAAGATTTACGAAGTACATCTACACGCCATGTCCCCGGGCGTGTACTTTGGATAGAAGGTGAACAAAAGTACATGCCATGAAGTCAGAACTACATGCCATGTACTCATCCAAATTATACAGATTTATTAAAATTTATTATTATATTATACAAACCCTTGATAAGTGTACCATAATGCCGACATAAAGCTGAGGCACAACACGTGATAGGTGTTTTATATATATGAGTTTAATTTAACATCTGTGCAATGTTCATTTCTACTAATTGGGTAGTTATGAATAGGAATTCACCGGGTTTCCTCTGAGGTACATGTTACGTACAAAGATAATTTTAAATGAATTTATTTTTTTAAAATTATGTTAGATGAGAATCTCAAGGAAATTCAGAAAAAGGGTTTAAGATAAAAGGATTGATTAATTAAATATAATTAATTGATTTGAGTGTGATTTATCTTAAACAAGAACAACTAAATAATTGAATGCTAGTTTTATTTATGTATAAATATCGTTGTATGTATGGATGATCTTGAGCTAGACCAAGACATTTTTATATTAATGGTTTCTTTTAATCTATTTATTTAAGTTAAATTTGTTGGCTTGTGAGCCGTATACTCATTAATATGTAGGGACTATGTGCCCAATGATTCTTTTATGTAAAACCCCATTTTATCCCTCACAAGCGAGTGATATAAAAGCATATTTAATGGATGGAGCTCCCAAGCTAGTGGAGTAATCTCATGTTAGGATCTAAGGTTAACCCAATTCTTGGAGATACAAAGGTGGACCGGTAGAAAGCTGTAAAAACAGACCCAAAAGGTTCAAGGTGTTTCTTTCCTAGGTCATGGGTTAGTTTAACAACTGCAAGATAAATTAACCAATAGAACAAGATCACGATCATACCATTTATTTTATTTCTTTCAGTTGTATGGTTTATTTATTGTTGGTGTGTTGTGACAATCACACAATTAATGAATTAAAAAAGCATGCAAGATAGAACTAAAATAAGACTGGATTATGCGTAAATATTGTCTTAGACATGGTTAATGAATTTAGTATATCTTACTTAATATTAAAAATCATGTAATAAAAGATAATAAAATTTAAATTTACGTATAAGGATAAAATCCCCCAAATAAAATATTATGTCTGTATAGCCTTACACAATCTTGGTTAGAATCGAACCATAGTTCAAAGTGATTGACCAACCCTAATTGGGGTGCTTTAAATTTTTGGGGAATTACAATTCAAGGTTTTGGGTTGACATGACTAGGTTCACATCAAGGTTTGACTGTCATAGCAGGACTTGGTGTGACCAAGAGGCAAAGGTTTAGGAAATCCAAAATAAATGGATTTCAGGATTGGGGATTCCACTCAGTGGATCAAGGAGATGTGAGTTAATGCAGTTGGAATTTGGAATGCCTACCTAAAACCCTTCAAGATTCATGAAAAAACCTAGTTGGTGTAATGAAAAAAGAAATATAGATCCTTGACACTAGAATATTTAGGAAACATAATATTCTGAAGTCAATGGTGAGGGCTATTGGATTTCGATAAAATAATGGGAGACTAATAAGTATTAACTAATTTATTTGTATTAGTTTTATCATGATAAAGTAATAAAACTTTTCTCATCTTAATTTTTATAAAAAAGAAAAAATGGATTCAAACATATCATTATGAACCATGGTCGAGAAGGAAAAAATTCTCACTGACACCAATTTTCCAGAATGGCAGAGGCGTTTACGCGTCATCCTTCATCATGGGAGAAAATTGTCTGTGCTAGAAGAACCTATTCTAGTTGTGCCTAGAAAAGAGGCTAATGTTGAGGAACTATCTCTCTATATGAAACATATGGATGATGACACAGATATACAATGTATCATCCTATTGTCCATGTCAAATGAGCTCTTAAAGCAACATGAAAACATGGATGCGTATATCATGATGTCTCACCATAATGATCTCTATCAAGAGAATGAGAGAAATGATAGATATTAGATCTCCAACGCTTTGTTTAAAACTAAGATTAGAGAGTCTGTGCCAGCTAGGCTTCATTTACTCAAGCTTATTGGCTACATTGAATGCCTGGACATCTTAGGGATTACGTTCCCAGATGAGTTACGTACATATTTCATCCTATCTTCACTGCCCAAGACATTATCTAGATTTGGATTCAACTATTACATGAGAAACAATGAGAAGAGTATTTTCGAACATCTGAACTTAATTTTCCAGGTAGATAAGGACATGGGGCATGACAAACCTGTAGTCCTTATGGTTAATAAGAAAAGGAAGGACAATGAAAAAGGGCTAATGACTTATAAATGATATTAATCCCATGAGAATTGTCCCTCCAAAAAGGGGAAGATATAGAGGTAGGGAAATAAATTGGAAGTGGTATGTTTTTCATGTGGAAAGAAATGCCATTGGAAGAGAAACTACACCCAAAAGTGTGGGGATGCTAAAGGGGAATTCGTTATTGAGTGAAATCTTTCAATTTCTACACATTGGGTATAAGATACAGTTGTGGGGCTCAAATATTTATTAAAATGTAGGAACTAAGTGGATTTAGAAATATTACTAGAGGAGAGGTGGATAATCGAGCTGCCAATGGCGCGAGGCTGGCTTCATTGGCTATTGGAGATTACCATCTCTCATTGCCAACTAAGATGATTTTTGGTTTTACATAACTGTTATTATGTGCCTAGTGTTACTAAGAACATAATTTCTATTTCATGTTTGGATATGGATAGATTTATTTTCATGTTTGGAAATAAGGGTTGTTTCTTTTATAAGAACAACATATGTTATGGTATGACGTATTTAAATAATGGTTTTTATCTATTAAATTACTAAAACCATGTGTTGGAAATCAATAACAAAACAAACTCACCTAACTCATACAATACCCAGTTGTGGAATCACCATCTCAGTCATGTAATTGATAAGCGCTTGACAAAGATCTTACAATATGGTTATTTAAACTCTACTAAGCTAAAACCACTTGATAGATGTTACACTTGTTTACAAGGTAAAATGACCAATCTGCCTTTTAGTGGATAGGGTGAAAGGGCCATAGAACTTCAAGGTTTGGTACACATGGATTTGTGCGGACCATTTCCAGAAGAAGCTAGAGGTGGATATTATTACTTCATTACTTTTAATGATGATTTAAGTAGATATGGATATGTATACCTAATGAGGTATATGTATGAGTCCTTAGAGAAATTTTAGGAAGTTAGGAATAAAGTAGAGAAGCAAATTGGTAAGAAGATAAAGAAAATTTGATCGGATCAAGTTAGAGATTATCTGAACCAAGAGTTCATCAACCGTCTATGGGAGTCTGAGATTCTATCTCAACTCACTCCTCTTTATACACCATAGTGGAATGGTGTTATTGAAAAGAGAAACCACACCTTTTTGGAGATGGTGTGGTCGATGATGAGTCATGAAGATCTTCCATTATCCTTTTGTGGATTTATATTACAAACTGTAGTATATACATTAAACTGGGTACCAACTAAGGTGGAAAATAGAATTCCCTTCGAGATATAGAATGTAAAGAAACCCATTTTTTTGTATACATATGTATAGGGATGAGAAGTGTTTGTTAAGGCCTTCTCAGGAAACAAACTAGCGCCCCAGGGCATGAAGTGTATATTTATAGGATATCCTAAGGAAACGAAAGGAGATTACCTATATAACCCTTTAGACAAGAAAGTCATTATTGCCAGAAAATCAATCTTTATTGAGAGGGAGAACATTCTAAAAAAGTATAGTGGGACCAATATTAACTCTGATTAAGTTGATTCTCAAGATACACATGATTTGGTATAAGAACAAGTTCCATAGGTCCCCATGGAAGATGTTCCAGAAACACAAGTACTGTGTAAGAGATCAAGAGAGGTTAGGGAACCAGAAAGATATGGTTTCCTAGTCACCGAGGACGGTGAATCATTATTGCTGGACAATGATGAACCTATATCCTATAAGGAAGTAGTTGAAATCTCAGAAGTTACAAGATGACTAGAAGCTATGAATTATGAGATGGATTCAATGTATCAAAACCAAGTCTAGGTTCTGGTCGATGAGCCAATTGATGTAAATCATATTGGATGAAAATGGGTATTTAAGAGAAAACTAGACATGAAATGTCATGTTAGCACCAATAAAGAAAGGCTACTGTATGAAGGATTCAGAAAACATCAAGGAATTGAATATGATGAAACATTATCTCGAGTTTTCATGATTAAATCGATAAGAATAATACTTTCCATAATAGATTACCATGACTAGAATATTTGGAAGATGGATGTCAAAACATCATTCCTTAATGGGAACCTTGAGGATGATGTCTATATAACACAATCAGAATGGTTTGTGACACCATGTGAAGGCAAACAATCTTGTAAGTTTTAGAGATCCATTTATGTATTAAAGAAAGCATCCATGTCATGGAACATTTTATTTGATGAAGCTATAAAAGAATTTGGTTTCATTAAGAATGAATGTGAGCCATGTGTTTATAACTGGTTTAATGGGAATGCGATCATTATTCTAATAGTATGTGTTAACGACATATTGCTTATTGGAAATGACGTACCAGTATTATAGTCAGTCAAGGACTAGTTGAACAAGTATTTCTCCATGAATGACTTGGGTGAAGTAGCCTTCATTCTAGGGATCAAGATCATTCATGATACATTCAAGAGGATTCTTGGACTAAGTTTGGGTACTTACATTGACAAGATACTAAAGATATTTATTATGGAACAATCCAAGAGGGGTTGGTTCCAGTGTCACATGGCCTATATCATTCTAAGAAAATGTTTCCTCGGACACAATTGGAGAAATATAGAATGAGTGATATCCCATACACTTTAGCTATAGGATCCATCATGTATACCATGTTATGTACCAGACATGATGTTTCCTATGCACTGAGCATGGTAGGATGATATCAAGAAGATCTAGGATAAAAACATTGGACTGCAATTAAGACCATCCTTAAGTATCTGCGAAGAACTAATGATATGTTCCTAGTGTATGGAGGAGACGAGAAGCTTGTCATCAGAGGGTATGCTGATTCTAGTTTTTAGACAGATCTTAATGATTTGAAGTCGCAATCTGAATATGTTTTTTGTCTCATTGGAGGAGTTGTGAGCTGGAAGAGTTCCAAGCAACCAATTGTCACTGATTCTACAATGGAGTCTGAATATATAGTGGCTACTGATGCATCCAAGGAATCTGTCTGGATTTAGAACTTTTTCCAGGATATTGATGTGATGCCTAGATGTAAAGATCCTACCACATTGTATAGTGATAATACTGTAGTGGTGGCTCTTGAAAAAGAACCAAGGTCACATCAACGGACAAAGAACAAACTTTGAAAGTATCACCTATTAAGGGATTTCTATCAAAGGAGTGAAGTTGAAGTGAACATAGTATCCATAGAAGAGAATGTGAAAAACCCTATGACTAAATTACTATCTCAACAGAAGCATGAATATCACAGGAGATCTAGCAGTTTAAAGGTTGTTAGCAGTTTTCTCTAGTCCAAGTTATAGTCTGTTAAAGTTGTTGGCCAAGAACCAACTACTCAGTACTTTATTCATTAATAAATACCTTATCAAATCATTATTGTTATTAAGCATTAATATTAATGTGATAATGTCCTGAGGATAGTTGTTTCACTAAAAGGTCCTGGAATATCCCTGCAATGATGAGAACTCGGAAGTGTTGTAACACTGTTCTTAAATACATGTTCTATGGCCGGATGATTTGAGGGACCGGAATAATACATTTAAATAGGGGCGAGGACTCATAAAACCTTCAGGCACATTCTCATGGTGTGCGACCTTTGTAATATCCAAGAGAATATTATTAGAACAAGACCTGCTAGTTAGAAATCCACATTTCATAGTGTCATTGGATGTTCCTATCTACGGATGTGGTTATTTTTCCTTATACAATAATATAATTAGTAATGGGTATTACAACTCGCACACATAGATGAATTGATGAAAACTGTGACGAAACACTGTTCTCAGTGAGGTAGGATATATTGGATGCTTCACGAGTAATAATGTATTAATAGATAATGCGAGAAAGGATTTGTCCCTTCTGTTCCATAATGGAAGTAGATATATCAGGTCCTTTTATGGATTTTATATAGCCTAAATAAATCTATGTACAAGGTGAGGAATGGGAAAGTTCAATTCTAGGATGTCATATAAAGAATAATCGAGCACATGGGATGATGGAACTAGTATGAAACCCTCTTGATTTGAGATATCGAGACCAAGGGATTGCATTACACATTAACCATTTGTAAGAGGTGACACATCATTGTGGCATTAACTTCTTTCTCTATGGGCGCCTTGGTGTGTTGCTAGATTCTAACCTTGGAATTCAGGTTGGCTCCACCTAATGCCAATGAGAAAGAGGCCTAGAGGGTCACACACTATGTTTGACCAAGTATTTTAGTTAAATATTAATTTAACAAGTTGAATAAAGATTATTACAAGTTGTGACTTAATAATTATTCAAGGATGCCTGATCACATTTATTTAGACACTAGTTATTCGAGAGAATATATTGTTAGAGAAATAATATATTTATTAGTGAGTAATGAAATGATATTTATTTAGGAAATAAATATCCATTATTGAAGGTCTAATAAATGTGGTGGGGGAAATAAAGGAAATAGAAAAACAAAAGTATATGCCGTGTATATTAATATACAGGCCATGTAATTTTTCTGGGGATTTGTGAGAAATAATATTATTTATTTAATTAAATAATATTAGGTGTAATTCACTAGGTGCATGTCAAGTAATAAGTATAGTAAACATTTATTACTAGACATGAGGTCTTACTAAGAATTAAATGAAATTAATAAATGTTGTTTGGTAATTAATTCATTTTATTATTCTATATAATTAAAATCCCAATTATATAATTCTCATTAGCCTATAATTTTTTTTCTTGTGTGCACAATGGGTATTGGGAAAGCTCTCATGCCAAGAGAGAAATCATTTCTTCCAAGAACTCTCTCAAGATACGAGAGAGATCCTCCTCCACCAGATTAAGGAGAGTGCTTTGATCTCAGCTCTCAAGGTTATCTAAGGTAGACATCACAAGTAAAGGATCTTCCGTGCTGGAACCCAGATATCCCTTCAGTGATGTCAAGAGATACATGGTTCACACGTGGAACATCACTTGAGGAATCCTACACTTGGATTCTATGACACAACGACGGATCACATCAGATCGTGATTGAAAACATCAACAGAAAGAAAATTTCATCAAGGAAATTATTATCTTTAAATTAAATTAATTGTAAATAACATATGATGATCCTATATATGGTTCCAGGACTCTCTTCATCTCTTTCATTCATCGTTATATTCCGAATATCTGGTGTTTTATTACCGAGATGGATCTTGGATTGATCGTTATTAACAGGGAAAATTAAAGTTGGGTACACCCACCAATGTGCTTCCGCTATGCCCAAAACATATAGTTAGGATATCTTGGATATTTAATATACTATAAAACCTTAGAAACTATAATGAGAAAGTATAATATGTTTTGACATATTTCTAACGTTTTGAAGTTTATTTAAAGTGTAGAATATTTTCAGAGATAGTTTGAGGAAGTCAGAAAGTGATTCTGTTCTAAGCGAGAAATATAGACCAGTCTAGAACTCATAAGTCTGAGAAAACCATTGTCATAAGGTTGAGAAATATTATTCATATGTTTGGTACAAACAACACGTAACGTTCAGACAGGTCACTGTGAGGTTGATACAACCATCAATGTAAGGTTGATAAAGACTTTCAAGGTACAATGAACCTTATGATGGGACCTCATAAGGTTGGGGAAAATAGAGTGTATGTTTGAGACATGAACTCATAATGTTCATACATGTCCTTTTAAAGTTAGTTATAATTCCTATTAAGGTTAAAACACTTTGTATGTTTCTATCCATGCGATAAATTTATGAGAATTTCAAGAATTTATATTCTAGGGAGAAATTGATTGGGATAATTCTTGTACTAATTTCTATGGATCAAAAAATCATATATTAAATGTGATAAAATCATTTAATTATGATAATATAATCTTTAGATTGATAAATGATAATATCAAAGAAAGAGATGTTTGAGAGACTTTTCAAGTATAAAAATTACTTCTCCAGAATTATTTTATTCTACTGAAAATTAAATATTATGATGCAAGTGTTGAATCTTATTGAGAAATAAATCAAAAAATAAAATGTCAACAAAGATTTTTTTAGAGAGATTAATATATTTGAGTTTATTAAAACATAGATCTTGTTTAGGATGAATTTATAAAATATTATTTATGATGATACTAAAATTAAAGATTAATTAAATTTAGAAGTTCAAATGAGATAGGGCTGATTCTAGTCTGAAATTGATCGAGATATCAAGAATGGGATGCAATTAAATATGAATGGAGATATAGAAGAGTGAGATGAGATAATATATCATACATATAGATTCAAGATAAATTTGTACAGGTTTGATGATAATCTAAGTTGGAAGTTTGAAACTATATTATTTTCATATAGTTTTAGAAGAATTATTTTTTTCATATTTTAGTAAAAATATTTTTAAAATAAATATAAGAATATTGAGGCATGCTGGAAGAATCTAGATGATTTTTAACAAAGAAACATGAGAGAGAAAATGATAAGGTAACTCCAGTCATTTGACAAGAGACAATTGTTTAGTATAAAAAAGAATAATGAGATTGTGGGTGACACCCACATACAAAAATAGTTGATAAAAAATGAGTTCATAGAACCAAAAATCTGATGCGATTTTATATATTATAATTATATAAAAATATTCTTTTATGGATTATTATATCTAGGATGTTGTGGTTAGGATCAACTATAGCCCTTATGGATCAAATAATGTTTCAACAGAGTGGAATAAAAATTTCAATGATTTAATGAAGAAGATAGAGTTTTTCCCGAGAAATTTTTTTCTTTTATTCAATCAGAATGTATTTCATTATGGGTGTTTCATTATAATCATATTATAAATTTATGGCATACTAATTACTAGTTTGATAATTAAAATAATCAGTGAGTTGAAGGCTACTGATTTCGGAACATTTAGGGTAATTATCTCAACCAGATGAAGTTGATATTAGGGATATAGATAATGAGTGACTTATGTTTTGGTAATTTTTATTAGATCTAGTGATATCAAATATAGATGTTAGATGATTACATAGACATGGGTGAGGAGAAACTAGTGAATTTATCAGTTTGAATCTCGAAATTCTTAGAATTCAAGTTTGGGATCCTCTTTTTTAATCCTCTGAATATGAATATCTTCATTACTCAAATATGGATCCAAATTAGAGGACTAAGTTAAATTTTTGGGAATCCTCAAATCGTATTGGGAGTTACCTTAGCTATTAAAGTGTAAGATTTAGTATCTATGATTAATTCTCCATGTGTCGCTAGGAAAATGTGGAAAATGTAACGTATGATTCTACTTTTGATCACACTACAGTGTAGAAATTTTAATAGGGGAGTCCCACAACATGGGGGACCATGTGGTCATCCGTGCCCTTAATATAGTTTGATGCTTAATGTAAAAATTACCAAAAGGTTGTTGGGTGCAGTGGTTTAGAACCTTAAAATTCATTTATGGTTTGATAATTCAGGGTTAGTTTTATTTTGGAATCTCTCATGAGTTCTAGGTTAGGAATCACCGCTTTGGAATGATTTCTCCCACAAAAAATTAGTTAAATTTTTTTATAAAATAAACAAAATTTTGGCATGAACCCGTATATTGGACACACATGCTGAAGGAAAATTAAATAAACAAATGAAGCAAAGTAAATGAAGAAAAAAACCCCGATCTCCCTCCCTTTCAAAGAAAACTGTGTATCTTTCCCCAGTGCCCCTCTATCCCCCTCATAGAATATAATTACCCTCATTCTATAGAAATTTGTAAATGTCCTATGTGACTAATGTGATAAAGAAAATAAAATAATATGACAAATAAACTAAAACATAACTAACTTCTCTGATTAAACAAGTCACCACCCAACATATAAGAACTACAATGTCCCATTGGTCTAATAATGTTCCTATAAGAAAGGGGGAATAGATCTATGTTTCAAAATAATATTTTCAAATAGTGGATTCCTATTAATTAATAACTACTCTTCTTATTGATGGTATATAATCAGTTTGGATCGATTTTCAGCTTAGTTTGATTTTGTTCGATACAAGTTTTTTGGGACATTTTCATTAGATTTATTTTATCTTATTTTTATTTATATTATCTCTGAAAATTTCATTCATTTAAGTTCAAAGGTACTAAATTTGATTACATTTGGTTTATATCTATTTGGTTTAGTTTGGTTCATTTCATGTCAGTTGCGGTCATATTGGTTTGAATTCATTATATTTGGTCCAATTTGATTCATCATTTGTAACATCATATTATTTGATGTTGGATAAGTTTTGGTTGTCCAATTTACATTAATTCAATTTTTTCATATTGGAATTATATTTTCTTGATTTTTATTATTCAGATCTATTTTGGTTATTATGATTTACATTTCTTCCAGTAACTTTTGGTTATTTTGTGATTTTTTTTAAAAAATTTCATTTTATCGTTTATTTACTTTTATTCAATCCATTATGGATCAATTTATGTTGATTCGAATTGATTAAATTCAATAAAATTTGGATATACTTGATTCATTCCCGGTTATCATGGGTTTATGTATGTCAGTTCTATTTGGAGAGGTACACGTTTGGTTTGGTTTGGTCTTTTCATTCTATATGAAACTAATTTCTTATGAAGACCAATCAGACCCAAGAGCCCTGAACATCAAGAAATAACCTAATGAAATATCCAAAAAATGTTCTCTATATAAAACAATAAAAATTCTTCACATTATAATAATAGAAATGTTCTATGTGAAATATGTAAACATATCATATGGGAAAATAGTAGACTGGGTCCATGCTAAAGTAAACAATGATAAAATTTATAAACTACAACAATTAACTTAAATATATACTATATATTCAACATATATCACACTGATGGAAAAAATGATGTACTTCATGAACCAAGCTATACACCTTTCAAACTAGAACCTAATCCAACCCGTGATATAATTTAAAGCATGTTCTCGATCACCCTGGTCTATAGAAAATCAACGAGGCATTAAATATAAGCTTGTAAACATGTTTTCACATAATTATATTAAAAAAATACAAAATATAAATATGATGAGAATCTAGAATAACCCTTATGTAACTCAAACATTCATTCAAACCAAACAAATAGTTTCAAAATATGAAACATAAGAAACAAGTAACAACCATATATATGAATATTTATGATATTTATAACATAAATGTAATGCGATGAACAAGAGGATGGTCTTTAGATATAATAAGGAAAAAGTGACTAATATATACATAATACAGAATAAAAAAAGGGGACAACAATAAAATGGTATTTTCCACATAACCCATAGTCACCATCATGCCTCCACACTATACCTTTACTTGATGAATCTAGTAGAAATGAGTTAGAAAATGAGAACTCCACTAATAGATGATAAGAACCTAAAATTTATAGAGGAATGAGCATAAAGATTCTTCATAGGTATCCCCCCTACACCCCATATATTGTCATTAATCATAAAACCCCTTTATGCTAGTTTGAAATATAGTTTTGGAAATTTGGTCCATATTATCAATTAAGAAAAGAAAAACACCTAATTGAAATATAGATTTTACATTCTATAATTAAAACAAATTATTTATGAAACACCACTAATTTACTAAATAAACCCAGGTAGGTCCATTTTTAAGGAAAACAATAATAATCTATTGGAAACCAAAGAATATTAGCAACATGATTTAAAAAACACTTTTTGACATATTTACTTTCAAAACATTCCAAAACATGGTTATCACACATTTAAAAGTGTAGTGAGACTAATGATATGAGATGTAAATAATAAATTATAACAATAATAATTAATTTAGAATAAAATATAGAATAAATATAGTGACATCATTCAGTAAATAAAGGGTACAAAATCCATGTAAATAAAGTATAATACATAAAATAAACAACTAAAACTAGATAACGGCATGCGAGTGGATAATAGGAAAACTAAGTTTGTGGTTAAGTAGTTAAATGACTTCACTATAATGGGAGAAACCCTTAACAAAAATTATTGGGATACCTTAACATCACTAGTCCTATGGTGGTACTATTTATACTTTTTCACTAGTTAGAGGGACACACAAGATGAGTATAAAGAACGTAGTTAGTTCTAGGTTTCCTAATCCAAGTTCCCATGTTACCCTAACTAACTATATAGTGATGAGAATAAAAAACACAAGATATATCACATGAAGAATGAATATCTTATAATAACCCAACTCAATTCTTCTACGTGTTATCCCTTACAAGAAAATTCGTGTTTCATTCAAACATCAAGCACAAAAAATAAATAATCACAGTATGATCCAAAACACTTATGTTAAGTTCTAAAAAGACCTTGTTAACTATTTTAAAGTACAAAATCATTAAATTAATTTTCTAAATCAACATAGTTCAAAGCATTGACATGATAATTTTAAAATAAAATTAATTCTTTTCCATATAAAAACATTTTTAATATTTAATATGAATCCAAAAAAAAAATTAAAATTCAAATGATAAAATTAACTTAAAAAGATAAATTTTATAATTATCCAAGACTCCAAAAGACAATATTAAATAATCATATACACAAACATGGTTATAATGATGTAAATTTAGTATTTTTTTAGAAAACAAAACACCCATCATGGGTTTAGAAACCATTTTTGTTTAGACAAAAGGGAATTTAAAAAAATATAAAATGTGTATAAGAAATTTAGAACAAATGTAAACAACAAATAATAAAATAAAACCTCATTGAATCTATGAGATATATTTTAAAATAGATTATTTTTGAATAAAATATTCCAAAAAATCACTAAAGGTCATAATCCATTAAAATATTATGTTTCAAATTCCAAGAAATCATGTTTTATACTGTAAAGACTCATGAATAGAGAAAAAACCCCTCAATACGAACATAGGTGATACAAATCCATTGGATATGAGAAGATTAGGACCAATAAAAAACCAACACACCCTAAAATCAATAACTATGATAGATTTATAAAAATCCATCCCAAGGTTTTGGCTAAAATTGACATCAGAATTGGTTGAAATGGCATGAGAATAAGTAGAGGAGAATAAAGAATCTAACCTTGAAACACAAACCTAGAACAAAAGAACACCAGAAATATAGGAAGAATATGGATTAATCCATATGTAGGGATCCTTTATAACTAGATCTAATAAGGAAGCGGTGGAGGTGGTCGTAGGCAGGAGGAGGCGGAGGAGAAGGCTGCTGCAGAGGCCGAGGTGAGGGATGGGAGGCAGAGGTGGAGGCAGCTGCAGCCAAGAGGAGGCAGTGGTAGAGGCTACCATTGAGGCAGAGACAAGGCCCAAAAGGTGGACATGCAGGCCAGGAGGAAGATGTGGGGGCCAGAAGGCAGAGGCATAGGTATTCGTGGAGTCATGAAAGTGGAGGGAAGGAGGCGGGGCCAGGTGGTGGAGGCTAGAGTAGGAGGTTGAGGATGGGGAGGGGAGGAGTGGGCGGAGAGGCTAGGGATTGTGGGAGACATGTGGGAGGAAATGAGAAGTTGGGAGGAGGACCTCGATAAAATATGTAAATCAGTGTTAGTATTCCCATAGTTTTAACAAAACTGTGGGTATAGGTCAAACCATACAATCTATAACCATGGGTTTTTAAACCACGGGTCTAGATATATGGGTATAAATCCATTTTACAGTTGTTCAACGTTACTAATAAACTTCTTTTGATTCCAACTGTAGAGACCCAACCCCAGAAAGCTTAGAGCTAGTGTTTAATATCAATTACATTGGCATGATTAAAAGGAATCAAATCTTGAAGTACCAAGAGTTTACTTGTCTTAGTAAAATAGATATATACACGAGAAAAGAATACAATAAGTACAAAATGTTTTTTTCTTATTTCTAAATAAATATCTTCAAGGATAATTTTATTCCATCTAGTAAATCAGGACTGATCTTTCATAGTCCACATCTTGGTTTCCTGGGGAAAGGTAGATAATAAGGGTGAGGTAAAATTCTATGTAAGGGAAAAATATAGTGGAATAAATAATGAATCAATGAGAATAATAATTATGATGTGGTAAATTACTGAACTCACATTCCATATAATCAACAAAATGAGATGGAAGTGAATAAAAAGTATTGTAAGGTAATAACTACAAAAGCATTCCATTCAAATAAATAGATGAGGAAAAATAAATATGGCAATGTAGGAAACTAAAAAACATGCCATTTAATCAATGTACTGAAAATGTAATGTATCCATAGATATGTTGACATAAGATCTCATGGATGAATAATAACTGGAACTTATATGAGGGGAATTATTTCTTAATGGACTTCATGTATAAGACACATGAAAACCTATACTATCAAGACCTTTCACAAGATAGTTTAAAACTATGGATAAAACCTATTTAATTTGTGAAACTAATTTGTCTCATGAGAGCCTATCGATTCATTATGGAGCTATATAATGTTCGGGCTCCACCCATCTTTACCAGTCCGAACCATTCCTCATATATAATAATGAAAATAAATAATAAGCCTCATCAAATATATGTATTGAATAAAGAATAAAAAATTACTAATATTTCCCCAAATAATCAAATAACTGTCAAAGTGGACACTTTATGTAAAATGGAATACTATTTAAGTGATAATAATATCCCTGATAAATGAAATGTATAATTAGGGTGAAATTCAATGATCAATGATCATATGATATTGAATATTTCAGAGGGAATAAAAAAATGATTCAAGGAAGTTAATGTTGATACTATCCTTTTCCAAATTAATAATAAACCATCCATAGGAATAATAAGGATTATATTGATACAAGCACGTTAATTAGAGTAAAAATAAAGGGTTGTTTTTGTTAATGAATAGAAATAATATAAAATGATCTTTTAAAAACATTCTTGAGGAAAATATCCTTTTATTATGAAATACCTTTTCATTAAAAATACTTTTTGAATATATTTTCTTTAAAATGTAACCTTTTTAAAAATTCAAAGGAATTTTCAATGAAACTATGGTGATTAGATCCATACAATCCGTATGAGGTAAATTGAACATTCCTTTTACACAGTTAAAGGTTAGAAAAATGCCTTGTTCGGAAAGCAACAAAAAAATTCTTTTGATAACATTGGAAAAAGGAAACGTGGGTAAATATGTATTTAAAAATTCATTTCTGAAGAATTTATAATTTTTTTAATAAATCATGGGGTTTATAAGAAAACATGTTCTCTGACTAAAGAGAGAATTAAAGTTATGTTTTATTAAAAAAAATTAAAACATTCATGAGTACCAAAGAGTGAAAAATGATACTAATACTTGAAAATGGTCATGAATAACCACATAAGATAAAATTAAAGGGTTTATTTAACAATTTTCATATAAAATCCTTTAATGGAAATTCCATTGAAATATCATTAAATTTATTATCAAGGAAAGTAATCTTTAAACATTCCAAAGTGTCCCATACCACTTTGAAACATTTTAAATAATAATCCTCATGAAAGAATAAAATTAAATTAATGTTTAATATACCATGAATATAAACTGATTAATGATACAATATAACAAAAGAGGAACTAAATACACCACATAAAATATGTAAGTGGTGAACATGACATTTATCTCACAGATGTAAAATGTGAGATAAGGATGCCTTAACTTGAGTTTTCTTTTGCATGAAGGTCCTTTAAATTGATGTATAATAAACTTATGTTAATTTTAAACATTATTGATACAATTTTTAATGGATATCATTAATTTTAATTCACTTACTACCACGTTGTGTACAACTACTTAAACAATTATATTTATGTCGGGTGTTTTGACCAAATTCGATTTATCTGTCAAAAATAACTTTGGTAGGTCAACTATGGTCAAATGGTTCATTACATAAAATCTCCAAAAAAATAATAATGAAATAATTTTATTATTTATATATCAATTATAATTTTCAAATTAATCATTATATTTTTTATGAAAAATAAACCTACGTTATAATCATGGAGATGGTAGGCCATATGTACACATGGATAATGTTCCCATTTTTCAATGATCATTATTGAAAGAAGGTAAGTAACAATATATCTTTTCAGAATGATAATTATGTCATAACTAGAATATTATTTAATCATATATACTTACATATATAATTATTGTGATTTATAAGGAATCACATCATGTCAAAGAGGTGATAGTCCATACGTCCATGAACGACGTTATCACTTTTTAAGTGTGTGAAAGGGTAATAATGAAAATGAGATATATATATATATATATATAATATTTCTAGAAATTTAATTATGTCAAGAATATCATATATATTATATTTTTGTCACATATTTTTAATTTAAACTATCATTTATACGTTCCATGTATAGTGTGAAAGAATCACATCGCTTCGAGTGGACGGTAGTCCACTATTCCTCAAATGATGTTATCGTATTAGCGTAAAATGGAAATAATTAATGGTATGTGTAATCAAAGAATTATATAATCATAAATAAATAATGAATATCATATATATTATATATAAATAGAGTTTTCATCATACTTTATACCATGATAGGTGGTAAAGGAAAAACAAACAATCATCGTTTTGTGAGGCAGTAGTTCATCGTACACAGAAAAAGTGTGTTCATTACCCATTATATTGAATTGTGTTTATGTTTAGGTAGAACCCTTAGACTAAAAAAATCCTATTATATTTAGGATATTAGTTTTTTATACATGAACATAATAATAACGGTTTAGGGGTTGGCGAATTTAAATAAAACAAGAGAGTTTAAGAGAAGACATTACCTCTTAATCGGGTAACTTATTTTTATTTGTACCAAAAGGCTTAATTGTATTGATTTCTTCCATAGGGGATGCTTATAGAATTATTTGAGGGATTTTGATGAGCAATTTTTTCAGATCATGGTTTATCCAAACTCTTTTGAGAGGTGTGTTGAAGTGGGAGGATATGATGCCTTTCTATAGTGGAGGAGTGACACTCATGTAATATTTTGACAAAGGAATTCCATGCATGTTTTTCATGTTGAAAGTGGATTAAATAATGGTATAATTTTAATTAAAGATAGTATAAGGTCTAAATTATGTCTGTATAATAGGTCTTGGACAATTTTATAGCTCATTTTGGGCCTTAAGCTTAAGGTTTTGTCTCTTAATATGCTTAACATAACCTTAATCATTGTAATTAACTTTAATCACTTTCACTAATAATTTTGGTAAAAAAGATGGTATTATTAAATATTATAAATTATTTTGATAAAAAATATGGAATCCATTTTTCTAATTTCTAATAATAGAATTGGAATAAATTTGTGTAAATTTAATTCTGCAGGCGGGACAATGCATGTTTTTAAAGTAAAAACATCTGAAAGTTTTCTATGTTTTTATAATCAATTTCAAAGTGAAATTTATTCCAATTTCATAAATTGAATTAATTTATAAAAATATTATCTAATTAATCTTTTTAAAAAATTAAAAATATAATTTAATATTACAAAGAAATTAGATTAAAAAGCAGTTTTGAACTGAAATTCAGTATTTTTAACTATTCATTAAAAAATAAAATGATTCAAAAAATATCAAAAATTCTCCCTAACATAATTATTATGATTCTATTTAAAATATGATTTTTTTTAAATATTAAATCAATTAAAGTGTAAAAATTCATATTTAAAATAGGTTCTTAATTAAAAGGCGGTAAAACTACCTTTATAAAAAATATAGGTTTTGATGTGTAAAATAGAGTTTGTTCTTATCTTATGTCTGTAAAAACTAATGGATGAATATAAAAAATATATCATTGAATAATATATATATATATATATATTACATTAATATCAATCACTAATTGTAATTAATTTATTCTATTAGCATAAAATACATTTTTAGCATAAAAAATAGCTTTCTATATAAATAATCACTTTATAATAAATTGCTTTTTATATTCATTATCAAATTAATTTGTAACCATTTAATTAATTATATATTTTTAGAAACCATTATTTTCAAAAGTTAGTTATTACTATTCATAACTACTAATTTAGCTGCTAGTTTATATCTCTTTATATTTTAATAATTTATTATTGTTCGATAAAACTCAATATTACATGTAACACAAGCCATCGAGGAAGGTCTATCTTCTATGTGACACATGCTAAATTGGTGTTTCAGGCATTGAAATATATATAATATATTTTAAATAGTAAATATATTATAATGTATCCAGATATAATATTACCTTACGCGCTTGGTGTTGCGTGTCATAAACGCTAACGAATACAATGTTCTCACTTTAGTTTTTTGGGGAAACACATAAAGGCCATGTACTATGTTAGTGTTGAACAGGGTCTTCCCCCATGCTTGTGTCAGCCTATGTCACTGCCTGCCTCCTTCACTGCTTACTTACATCACCACCCATATATTTTCCCCAGGGGCTATTAAGAATTGAACCCTTTTCTCTTGGATGTGGAGGACAATGATGAGTACCATTCAACTACAACTCAAGCCACATAAATAATTATGGTAATATAATTAATAATAAATATAAAAATAATTTCTAATTAAATTTATAATATTTAAAATATAATTAACAATAATAATTTAATTATTAATAGTTAATTATATAATTAATAATTATTAATAATATTTTTTACTTTCAATATAATTAGTATTTTAATTATAAATAAATAATAATTATTATAAATTTTATAAATTATTTAATTAGTTTTGTATTTAATAGTAGTTAATGTTGTTGGGGCCCTAGAAAAGTTGTAAACGGTCTCCTTAATATTGGATGAACCAGGGTTCAAACTCTGACAACCTCCATATTGGATGAAGTTATAAATTATGCCATGATTTAAGGGAAACATCAATGATGTATGGTGGAAACAATGACAATGGAAAGATGATAAGAACATAGGGAAAGGTTTGCGGTAGATTTTTCGGAAGAGTATCATGACAAATCGCTGAGTGTGGAGATCAAAAAAGGGACACTATGACATGGTACTTGAGTGATGATGTGAGGTATTAGATCCCAAAACACCAAATAACCATATATAATGAAAGACGACACTAAATGTGTGATGCTTTAGGTTTTGCGATGTAGACTAGGGTACTATAACATGGTATTGTAGGACATTACATAGTGATTGCGAAAAAATATCATGTATTCGGAGTTTAGGCCACTGTTCCTTCTAGAAATTGTAATATTTCCCACTCAACCTAGTTAAAGAGAGGATTATATGAAAGTTCAAATTAAACTGGAAATACAAATTAAATAATTAAAACTGAATAATAATTTATTACTTGTAAAGAGGATTACACGAAACTAAAAAAACACACACACTTAGGCACCCCAGTTGGTCAAGCCTCATCTCTCCTCACATGTAATGATAAGCACACAAAAGACATATTTTTTTAAAATTCATGGACCATAGACCTAGTGGGATTGAGATTCCATACAAGGCCCTATGCTGCATCAGTGTGGAACTGGGTTTTCACCCTATGATTTCATCATCTAGCCTGAATCACTCCGACCAATGTTACTACATAGCTCAATGCCCTGAAATTACCATAGGGTCTACCAAAAATTAAACCTCAGTTTCTAAAATGTAGAGGCCAAGAGTGAGTTCCACCTAATCATGGATTATTCCGTAATCATAGTATTGGGTTATGAAGTATTATCTAGATACAATCATGCCTTTCCTAGGGAATACCCAAAACATTCATGACATCCCCCCACAAAAAAAAATTTATTATTAAAAAAATCAGACCTAAGACAAAAATATTTATACGGATTGAACACCTTACATAGTACCACATTAGTAACCCCAATCAGAAAAATGAATTATTAGTGACAAAGTATTATCAGGTTCTATAACTCCCATTTCCCATTCTTAACCCAATAGTTGAGTTCTATCTTCCCCCTAGATAAATTTGAGTGTGGTAAGACTTGAAACTAAGATATTTCTGTGGTTAGAGATTGTACACCTTATACTGTACCAATTTACTAACTCTAGTTGGTGAAAAAAGTATTGATTTACAAGGAATTTTCAGGTACCACACAAAACTTTTGATGGGCCCAACCTAGCACCTGTGCACCATCCACACCCAGTTAAATTTGAGTGTGGAAGGACTCGAACCTAATCTAGTTCCATTTTAAGGGGGTTTCCACCTTACATGGTAGCACATTACCAACCCTAGCCACACATAATAATAACATACTTAAATATATAAATAATTATAAATAATAATTATGTACAAATAATTTCATTGGAAAAGTAATTGATTTATAAATTGTATATTTTAAAAAAACATTTATTTTTTATATTATTATTATTTAATATTTTTATGAATTCATTTTTTTCAATATTTTCAAATTTTTAGTCAGCATTTTAAATCTCAGATAGAGTCATTCTGTACTTTATATTTTGTATCTTTTCAAATCCACACACTTCATGCACAACAAAGCTTTAAGTAGGTGACTTTGAAAGCTTATAAGTTATAAAATATAAATCCAACCTATATAAAATTACCAAAATTGACTGTACACATAAAAAATAATTCAAAATTAAAATAAATTTATAAGAATAAAGAGTAAAAAAAATTTAAATGATGAAAAATAATATTTTTTCAATACATAACATTTGTTATTAATTATATTTTTAATTAGTAATTATTTACACCCTGGATTGGTGTGGGTAGTTCAGGTGAGGTGCTGTTTGGGTGTATGTTATGGGATTAAACCTGAGTATGAGTGTAATTTTATATTAACAAATAATAATATTTTTTAATTATTATTCATTTAATTAATAATTATTATCTATGTTGGGGGTTTTGCAGGGTGGTAAACCCCCCACGATCCAACATCAAGAGACCTGGGTTCAAAAAGTGGGTTGGGGTATTTTTGAGTCATGGTAGCAGTACTATAGTGGTATTGTAGTATTAGAACTATTCACTTGAACTTGGATTTCAGAGTAGAAAAATTTTCCTATAATATATAGGTCATTTTTGTCATCATCAATGTATGGCCATTGGGATATAGGGTCTTCAGGTAATCACTAGTGGAAAAAGGTAGCATGAAAGGGACTGATCGAATGACTTAACACAATTTGAAGGTTGTAAAATTTGGAATCATGTAGGCACTGTCCAGTGGGAATCCTCCAAAAGTGGGATAAGTATGATGAAACTTATCAACTAACCTTCCATCCCCAGAGAATATCGATGTGGGTTAGAGGGGTGCCCTACCATGTGACTATATTTAATATGAAACTGGTATATTGATGTGGAGTAGTAGACAAGTTATGTAAGTGGGGTGCCACATAGATATCACCCGATGGATGATTAGAAAGAGACATGGGTGTGATGATAGATATCATTTGGCCCTTATTATACACTATAGATGGAGAGGCACACATCAACGATGTATCAGACTTGCATGATGAAATATTTAATGGTGATGGGGGGACACAACTTTGATAATGATATTATTGTATGATTAATACTGATGGGGGGGGGGGGGGCTCGTAGCATGCTGTAAGACTAGTGACATGATATGATGTAGATTACCCATTTTGGGCCTTTGGTCCATATATAATCCTTTTAGATTTGTATTATCATAAAATAGGTCAAGTTGATGTTTTTCATTCTATGTGGGGAAGGATGAGGTTAAACTCATTGAGTTTTCTATGTGTCTATATTATTTGGTTTACTGTAATCCCATGTACCTATAATAAATAAATCAATACTTATTATCAACTATATTAATAATTGATAATTAATTATTCTAATAATAAATTTTAATTATGTTATTATTTTTAAATATTATGCATAGATGGAGTGTTAGGGGAGTGGTGTGGCACACCTCACGTTGCATTTGGGGATATTGAGTTCAAATCCCAATTTTCAAAATTATTTGGCCCCCTAATTACATTGGAGCTGGATCTATGTCAGCAGATGTCTAATGACACCAAAATTGGTTGTAACCATACTTACTAGAGTTGGTGATGTTTTTGGTGGCCACCACTCAATGGTGGGGGTGTGGTGCAGGAATGTGATGTCGGTTGTGGCCCTGAATGTAGGTGTTGCATCGAGTTGCAAACATGACTTGTGAAACTCCGATGTGGGTTTGTGGGGGTGATAGTAATCCTTACTCGATGGCAGCGGTGTTTTGCAGGCATGGAAGTAGTGATTGGTTGGCACTGATGGTGGATACCACCTTAGAATGGGGGTGCTGGTGATACAACAGTGAGTACATGAACCAATGGTGTGTGTGGCCTTGATACGGGGGTTGACAATGAGATGGTAACCCCTGCTCAATGGTGGGGTTGATGTGCAGGTGGGTGATATTGAATGTGATCCTAGATGTTAGTGTTGGGGTAGTATATGGTGACCCCACTCAATGATTTGGGTTTTTTTTTGAAGTTGATAGGTGTGAATGACAAGCTTGGTTGGGTGCGGGTGACAGCTGATCAATGTAGATCAACAACCATATTTGGATGGACCATCATGGTCCTACAGTCCATTTACTTCATGTTCTTACAAGACATGTATTTGGGGTTGTGAAGGTCCATTTTAATATATAGGGCCAGCTAGCCGATATAATTTATAATAAAGTGCATATACTTGGTTCTTATCCCTTAGGCAGGGGGATGAGACACCTATGTATAAGGATGGATGGGTTTGTGTAAGTTTCTTTTGTAATTGTACCCAAAAAATATAATATAAGTTATTAAATGTTATTAATAAAACTATTAATAAATATTAATTATTTGTGTAAATATATATGATAATTTCAATAATAATTTTAGACTTAAGAATAATTATGCGCATAAATTTTATAACATGTAAATGTTATATTTTAAATCAAAAAATTTCATGTTATGTAATTTATTTTTTCCTTATTATATTTAGAGATTTTTTTTATTTTCTACTATTTTTTTATGTTTAAACTATGTTTCATGTTTAAATTAGTTTGTATTTTCACATTATATATTATAAGATTTTAAGGTTTCATACTTGAAAATTAATCTGTTTTGTTATGTTTAAAGTATGAAACTTTGGAATTTACAAAAATATAAACTTTAAATACATTCTAAATGAAATTGAAAACATAGACTAAATACCTAAAAATAGTTAAAAATAAAATTATTTTCATAAAAATAATAAAAAAATAATAATATAGATGACATAAAATATTTCTTATTCAGAACATAACATTTAGACTTTAAAAGTAGTAGGTGACTTTAAATTCCTAAAAAAATAAATTCTAAATAAATTCTAAATATAATTTAAAATAAACTTAAGTAATATATATAAAATAACCAAAAATAAAAATAATGTTAATAAAATATAAATATAAAGTTTTAAGAATTAATAGTATTAGATAACTTAACAATAATAATATATTTAGTTAATTATAACTAATTAACAAATTTCCATTTAATAATAATAACAATAATAATTATTAAATAAATTAATAACTAATACTATTATGTTTATAATTAATAATATTTAATAATGATACTATTATTTACATCATCATTATTAATATTATTATTCAAAAATAATAATAACATTATTATTATTATCATCATGATTTATAAATTATAGATCACTGATCGTACTCCATACCACAGTCCTCACCCCCCCCCCCCATAGTTCAAACTTATCATTTACAACCTCAATAGAGTCTTTGAATCCTAGCCATGCACCATACAAGATCCTCCTATGGTGCTAGAATTGTCTCCACCTCATGAACCATATGTAATGTCACACCCCGACCTGACGCTTATTATATTTTAATTTATTTTAGGTCTTTCTTTGAGTTGCGGTTTGAATCGATTTTAATTTAAAAGGGATATGGGATCTTATATGGGTGTGCGCCCATACGCGCGACCATGCGTAGTTCCTAATCATAATTGGATGATTTTTTTGTTATTAAATGTCTTATTATTCAGGTGCGCAACCTTTCACACGACCGTGCACGTTGCCAAACCCGACTTGAGTTTTGCGTTTTGATGGTACATGGGTGTTTTGGCTTGGTAGTTGTCCGGCGCGCGGGCAAGGAACGGGTGAAGCCGCACGACATCGTTAGTTGTTCGTGGGCCCTGCCCGGTACGTGGTTAATTAATTTATTAGTAGGGTAAATATTGAAGTGTTCATAAAATAAAATAACGAACAAATAAAATAATATTATTTAAGAGTTGTTTAATATTATTATTTTATTTATTTATTGGGGATTACTCTTCTTATTATTTCAACTAATATTTTTATTTGTTGGATAATATTAAATTATTAAAATGGTCATAAAATTTTGAGCATGTAAGTTTTAATGTTATTGTTATTATTAATTTTATTAATATTTTAATTAGTTTATAATTATTTTTTTGTAAATGTTATAAGTTTTTCTTTAACACAATATTTTTGGAACTAATATTACAACTACTATTGTTAACAATATTTTTTTATTCTAATTTGATTTTGTAGTTTGTTTTATTTTTAATTTATCTTTATTTTTATTTTCTTTTTAATTTTTTTCCCTCTATCCTCCCCCTCTCCCTTATCCCGCGCCTTTTATCCTCCCTGGTTCGTGGCTCACCCCCCTCCTCCGAATCCTAGAAGCCTCCCTTATACTCCCTTGAGCCATCTCCCTCTCGGCCGGACCTCCTGGAAAACTAGTGTGCGTCACCCCGACCTTGCGCCGCACCTCTCCTCCCCTTTGCTCCTCATCGGACCAGCTACCACAGAACCAGAAGCCGCCGGCTCTCCGACTACTGGCACGACACCCTCCCCACCCTTTCTCTCCCTATCCGGTGAGACAGCCAGCCGTCGGCTTGCTCCTATCCATTTCCCCCTTCTCTTCTCCCCTACGCGCAACACACCAGCGTACCCCCTCACCCACCAGACTCCCCTCCCTGCCTTCGACCGTCTCAATTCCGGTGCACCTCCCCCATGAGCCCTACCGACGGTCAGACCTCCCTATGACTTCCTATTCGCCGGTGCGAGCCCCCTGGTCCGGTGACCTCGCTCCTTTCGACAAGCCCGGTGGATCGACCTGCTTCCTACAAACATGCGCGCACCGAACCAGCACCCCTTTCAGTGATTTATTTTCTCTGGCTAAACCCCCTCGCTCTAATGCCTTTTTTTCGGTCGGATTCTTCTGGCGAGGCTCACCTTTGGCATCCCCATCTTGCTCAGTTGGCCTCCCACAACCCCTACCGCAGGTACGTTTTAATTCAGATGGTCATTCCCTGTTTTTGGTGGAATTGCGAGTAAGTCTTACATGTTGTTTAAGGTCCATTTGTGATGATTTTGGTTCAATTTCGGTGTAATTTGTTTGCTATTTGATGTTAGAGTTTATTTGAGTTCTTTTTGGAAAATTTGGTGCGCGATTGGAGCATTGCCTTGTTATTTGGGGTTTTCCGACTCCGAGGTAGGTGGTTCCACTCTTGATTATTATCTGATTAATTAATTTTCAAGTTTAATTAATTTAGAATGTTATTTAATTAATATGTATTGTGAAAAGTTGTTCCTTGATGTTAAATTTTCATTTTAACTCTTGGTAGCATGTTTATATCAGGTGTGTGTTTCTGCTAAAAATTCATATCTAGTTGTTAGTGATTTTTTTAAATTGTGTGGTTGGCTTATTATGTTGTGCAAATAGTGTTAGCTTTTCATGATGTGCAATTAGTGTAAACTATGTTTTTGATATAGTTTCGTGTGCATCTTATCATAAATGAAGGTCTTGAGTGGGTTAACGGGTGATGCCTAGTAATTTATTTAAAGTTGTTTGATAATATTTTATTTTTGGATTGTTAAGTTGTGTAGTTTGTGCAAAAAAACATCTTACATGCGGTGTCAGGTTTTTCAACAAACTGTTTTGGGTGGTGCAGGTCACACTTTAAATTGTATTTGGGTACGTGCAATGCTGGAATGTGTTTTGGATTTATAAATAGTTATGTTTTCTTTTTGTGTATATGTAAAACCATGTGACAATCTTCTTCTATTGTTTTATAAACTTTTTAAATAGTTTATTAAATTATGTCAATAGTGTGAAGCGTGTTTTGAAAACATTTTTAGCGAGTGTCTTATTTCAAATGGTTTTGGTGCGTGCAAATGGTTTTCTTGGCGTGTGTAGTATCTTATTGGGTTTAAGTGTATGATTATGACATGCGGCATGAACTTTGAACTTCTTGAGCACAAACGGGAAGCCTGGGTATTAAGTGGGTGGACTAGACTAGCGTGCTAGTGATATGGGAGTGGCCTCAGCCCAGTTTCACTTAGCAGGATTGAGGCTTACAACACTAACTAAACATTGGATGATGAATGGAGACCACTATGGTAGGATGTGTTTCCCTACCAGTGGCTCATGCACGAGAATGTATGATATGGTTCACCGAGACATGAGGTTCTAGGGTCCCACTTCTCTCTATTATCTTTAGGGTCTCTCCCATGTATTGTGCTCTTCCTTTTCTTTCTGCTCACCGTCAGCATACGGTGTGACATTGCGGTTACCAAGTAAAGTGTGAGTGCATGTGTACGTGTGTGCGTGCGTCTGTGTGTGTGTGTGTGTGTATGTTAATTTAAGTTGTTTTCCTTTTAGATAAGTTTCCCCTAAAAAAAAACGTTTTCATTAAAATTCTTTAAGTACTTATTTGTTTTTATTCTGTTAAATTTCAAATGTATTTTTCTTTTAATAATTATGCATGGAACCTTTTCTCAGTGGCATCCTACTAGGCTTTTAGTTCACACCCTATATACACTCTTGGGTGTATGTAGATTCTGGGTCTTCTGCATTCCAGGTTGTGACTTCGTGCTCAGCAATGGTGGTTCAGGTTGCAGTTGGTCTTTTCATGCAGAGTGGTGCTGATGTGGCCTCTATTTTGCCGGGAGGTTTGAGTATGAGTTTTCGTTTCCACTGTCGTCTTTTCTTTTAAGTTTTTAGTTAGATTTGAAGACTTTAAACCTGTTCATAGTTTAAAGGCATGTTTGATTGTCTATTTCTAGTTTCAGTTTATTTATCTCGTCAGTTGTTTTTCTGTATTTTATTTCGGGTAAATCGTTCCCATGTAATGTTTGATACCCGGGCACTTGTGCCAGCCCGTGGGGATTGGGAATGCCCTTCGGGCCTTACCTCGGACCAGGTCGGGCGCCGGGTCGGATGGTGACCCGGTCAGGTTCGTGACATGTAAACACCCAATTAATCTTCTCCATGACCACATTTATTAAAATATTATGTATAAAAAATGATTAAATGTGTTTTTGGTGGGTCCCATATTTTTTGTATAGTATTGATGAGGTGAAAAAAACATGTGGAATCATACATTTTAGAAGGGATAAAACTTTCAAGGCTCATCTCATATAAAAAGGTTCTCTGTGAAATTATTTTTCCATAAAAAATATAAATATAAAATTATTTGGAAAGTATTCTAAATATATAATTTTTAGTAATTTTAATATTATATATATATATTATATAAAAAACAATATATAAATATTTTTTTATAATATTGGATAGTGATGAGATTAGTTATGAAGATTTAATTTTAAAATTTGAAATATTATTGGTTTCCTCCCACCAAAAGTTGTTTGATTTTGATCGAATCAAAGGCTCGTTTGACTGAAATGCTGAGATAAAATCAATATGATTAAGATTAGTTTTGAGAAATTTAATAAGTGGTATGGATTGAACATTTATTAACATAAATATCTTTAATAAAAAAACCTCTAGATATATTCTTCCAGCATAGATTCCTCAAAACTATCAGAATTTGGTGTTTAGTATTCCCAAAATCATAATGAAATCTTAAATGGTAATTTCCACCGAGATCCCTGCACCAACAAGTGGGAGTGGATCATAAACTCTTGTACACTAGATTTCATTCATGCATCAAGATTGAAAAAATCCTTTATCTTTGATAAGAATTCCCTCTTATTTTATAATAATAAAAAGGTTTTGAACCAAGGCAGAACTAGAAGATGGATTCAGAACCTCTTAAATTCATGAATCAAGACATGGTCTAATTTGACCGTTTCGATGGAAATAACTTGTATAGATAGAAATACATGCTGAAGTTCTTTAATATAGTGATGAAGATTTTTTATATCTTGTAACCAAAACATCCTCCCATTCCCAATGATTATACTTAAAATCTTGATGAATCACCCTTTGATGTGACTCAATCAAACACATTCACAAAATGAGAAACAAACGTGAAGATTATTAGGTTTATTGTGTAAGATATATTCTCTCTATTTTATCAAATCATTATTTTGAATATTTTCATCAATTGATGTCTGCTCAAGAGATATGGGATGCAGTCAAATTCAATTACAAATCCATGGAATAAGGTACCGAAAAATTTATTATTAAAAAGAATCTTGTCATTCATATGGTTGATGATAATATGATGTTGGATAAAGATCCTGAGCTATAAGTTATATAAAAAAACGTTTTATCCCTTAAAATTAATATTCCAAAAACATTCTACATTGGTGAAATTATTTCTAAATTTCCACCTTTGTCAAAATACTTTGGTAAATAACTCATTTAAAAGATTGAGGATATATCCTTGGAATAATTTAAAAAGATTGTTCACATTGAAAAACAATCCATGTTTGGAGACATGGGTTTGGATTTTCAATTTGACACCAAGGTTAATATCATTAAAGAAAAGGTTACTCTAAAATCTTCATTACATATTAAGAAAAAATGTCAACAATTAAATAAGAAATAAAATCCATTTTGGAAGGAAGGTGAATGAATTTTCTATGGAAAACGAATATATTTTTCATAGAAATGTCACTATCTAAAGAAATTTATCAACACTAATGAAAATATCCTAACTAAAGAAAATCTATTTGTGGTGATATCTAATGTCAATATTATTTTTATGAAGATGGGATGGTGTAATTATTTTGGATAAATGGTACAAGTGTGCAAGAATTGTTCAATGTTCAAATTTTTTGAGGAAATTAATATCGTAAAAGAAGTACACCATAGAAATAATTCACAAATCAAAGTTTATGATCAATGAATCATGAAACTAGAATTTAATTTTTACAAGAAATTGACTCTTTTAAATGAGGTTTATGTACAAAATATTAAAAATAAATTGGTATTTTCTAATTTTATATCTAATAATAGATTTCAGCTTTCATTCAAATCCAAAAAGGTTATATTGTTTAAGGGATGAATGATTGTATGAAAGGGGTACTAAAATTATATAATATATCAAATTTATATTAAAAATAAGATTTAATCTTCTACTAACTTGATTGAATCCTACAATTTATGGCATGATCATTTGGAACATGTTAATTTTATTTTATTAAAATTAATGAAGAAGTTAAAATTAATTAACTTTGGAAATGAATTTAATAAATGTTAAAAACCTATAGAATAGAAAATAGTTAAAAACCCATTTTAATGTGTTGACTGAATTTTTGATATGTTAGAAATCATACATTTTGATATCTATAAGTTAAATGGTTTGATAACTTCGGAAGGAAAACGATATTTTATTAATTTTATTAATGAATGCAGTAGATTTTTACATACATATATATCTCCTTATAAAAAAGATGAATCCTTTAATATTTTTAATTAGTATAAATCAGAAGTTAAAAACCATAGAAATAATAAGTTTAATGTATTATTCTTATATATATATGTTGAATACTTTATAAATGTATTTTATTATTTTAGTGAATAATATGGTATAATTTATCAAGGTACTTTTCCTTAAAGAATGAAAAAATGTATTAAATAAAAAAATATTAATTAGTAGAAATAGAAAAAATCATGATAAACAAATTTAGGTTACCATTAAATTTATAGGGATAATATTTATTCATTTAATATAAATTTTTTAAAAATATTTATTATATGAAAACATAGTTTTCCCCTTATTAAATTTGTAAATTTATATAACCTAATCATTTATAATTTAATGTGTGGTGGTGTTTAGATTACTACATTTTTCCTAATACTGAAATAGCTAAAATTTTTCCAAGGGAGATTAAAGGATTATTTTTCTGGATATGCATAAAATAGAAAAGCTTACAAAGTTATGGATTTATAATCCAATATCATTATTGAATCAATGATTTTAGAGTTTTTTTAAAAACATGAATTATATATATATAATTTGGAGGAGGTTATATCTTATTCCGATTTACCATGTACTCCATATTGATAAAATATAATATTATAGAATAATGATGAGTTTAATTTGAACCTATATGAAGTACAAGACTAAGGAAGCAGAAACATCTATATCCATATTTTATTTCTCATGATTTCATAGTTTTCCTTGTTGAATGAGATCAAAATAATAAAATTCCGAATAAATATCCCATGATATTGACTATATATGATGACCCAAGTACATATAAATAAGGTCTTAATTCTAGTGATGTTGCTTTCTAGAAATAAGTAATTAGCGATGAAATGGATTCTATTATAGGGAATAATACTTTGTGTCATTATGGATTTACCAAGAGGTTCAAAACATATTGGTTGTAAATGGATTTTCATAAATAAGTATGACTCCAATGATAAAATTGAATATTTTAATGAAATATATGTTTTCAAATGTTTCAAACAAAAATAAGGGTTTCATTATTTTGATACATATGCTCTGATAGATCAAATTAAATCAATATGGATTTGGTTTGAATTATCTCTAATTAATTATTTTAATGTACCTTAAATGGATAATAAAAATTCTTTTTTTGAAGTTTATTTTAAAAAAATATATTTATATGGAACAAATAGAAGGTTTTTTTCATCATAATTAAAGAAAATTTTGTGAAATAGTTAAATCTATTTATGTCAGTAAATAAGATCCAAATAATTGGAAGGGAAAATTTGATTCCATTATTTTATCTATTAGATTTAATCATATAATTGTGGGTAAATGTGTCTATTCAAAATTCACAAAAGAATATAGAGTTATTGTGTGTCTATATGTGGATGATATGTTAGTTGTCATAACTAATATGATTGGTATAAATGAGACAAAGAATTATTTATCCAATATGTTTAAAATGAAAGATCTTGTAATAATTGATAATTTTATATGAATTAAAGTTATAAAATGTAGTGGGTGTTGTTATTTAATCAATTATCATTACATAAAATTTGTTTTAATAAATTTGGTTATCTTGGTTTTAAGTATGCTAATACTCTATTTGATTCAAGTGTTAAATGACTTGAATACAATAAGATATTTATCACAATTTGAGTATTCTAGTGAAATTTTTTCTTTAAATAATGTAATGGATTTTACTAGAATTGATATTTATTTTCATTATTTAGTTAGCCTAGTTTTCCCTTCTACGACTTGGGAGTATTCCAAGGAATATTTTTAAATCCATGGTCATAGAAGACATGATATTATATGGCCCGTTGAACCTATAATTGTTATTTTAAAAATATTTAGTCTCTATATATAATTAATGTGTAACTTTACTAAAAAATTAAAATTACTCTCAAGAAGATACTCAAATAAGAATTATGATAATACAATTGAGTTTGGAACACATGGTATAATATAGGCGTGACTTATGGTTGGTCAGCATTGGATGTTCAGATACAACAACTATTGGTGGGTATGTTAAGTGCATTAGTTAATTAAGTTTTTTAATCAATTAATGTAATACCCATAAACAAATTTCATATATATAATTACTTATATAGAAAGGTACTAGGGTTTTTTTTATATCCCTAGGTGATTTAAGAGGAGGATTAGAGCATTCATCATTGGATAATCAGAATCAGACGATGAACAAAAATCATACCAATGTGGATCAAGAGGTAATGAACACAATAGGTCATCTCCATTACTGGAGAATACATTCTTCATCATTGGTCAAACCAAATTTGGGGCAAGGAATTTTATTTTATTGATTATAATCCTTTACTTATTTGGTAGAGCATGGATTTGATAACTAATTATTATTTAGTGCAATTTTTTTCTTTTCAAAATATCATTTAGGAATTAAATTGATTAAATAAATTTATATTATGATATTCCATGAAAATCACTTTTTCCCACACTAGGTGATTGTTGGTTGGCATCACTTCCTCTAATGATGTACACCTTCCTCTCAAGTTTACCTCACTTTTACTTCATGTTATTCACCATTGGCCAATGTAGCCGTGGTTTGAATTGGTAGGTTGGATTCGATCACAATAGAACCCATAGATATGTGGGGTGATGAAAATGAGAGATAGTTTGGAACCTTGGGAATCAATTGAGAAAGGATCATGGTATATGGGAAATGACTATGGGTTTTCGGACCCCATATGGTGATAAGAGATGTAAAAGAACCTCAGTATGGGTGATGAATTTTTTATTTCTATCCACAGTAGGCCAAAGATTGATTTTCATTGGTAACCCCCACCAATTTTTATGTGGTAAAATAGATGGGTCTTCAGATATGGAGGTATGAATGAGACACATGAGGCCGTATTCAATTCCTATGAAAAACCTAACTACACTATTTGTATAATGATGAACGCATGACGTGTAGTGTTCTGGCTATGACACTAGGGTTTCAAGAAAAAGTTATAGATCACAAACCATATGGTCGAACCCACATGTCGCATGAAATTTTCCTAGAATACATGTTATGATCTAGTTAGCACATTCCCATCAAAATGTGTGGTGAGACACATTGGGTACTCCAGGAGCACACAGTCATTGGCTGGTACCCTATCTTGGTTAGGTACACAGCTAGGAACATGTACTAGTAAACAACCTTTGAGCAATGTATACGGGAAAGACTAGTTGTACATGGATAGGACATTCATGGCTGAGGAACGTCGTGTGCCACCTATACATTCCATGTATGATTTCATGGATTCTAATACATTTCTAGAGGAGAAAATGACTAGGTGATTATGTGGGGTCCCAAACCATGTGGACCCCCCATACATGCCATGTGCTTCTCTCCAGAACTTCTTCCTCTCATATATCCTTCATGTTTACTTATATTTAGTCCCATGAGTAACCTATCCTTAGTGTTGTTATACTTGGAACATGATGTTAGCCTTCATCATGTAATTAAAGATATGATGTGAGGTTTTCTGAGCATGGCACTTATTCAGGCGATGTCTGACAATGGTAGTAACCGCGTGTGTTCATTGAAGTGTTATCAGGGTTAGTACTCCTTTTTTCACTAGGGTGTGGGTTCCCCATATTCTTAGCACAAATGTTACCAGGGTCAATCCTCCCCTTTTTCATTAGGGTTCGGGTTCCCCATATTCTTTACACATATGTTACTAGGGTCACTACTCCCCTGTTTCAATAGGGCATAGTTTCCCCATATTCTTTACACATATAGAGATGGTACTTCCCCATACTATAGAGGGTGTGGGTCATATATCTACAGCAGCGGAACTCCCATTTCTTTGAGCTCTGGAGGAATATGGGTCCTCAATGGGAGATGTGGATCCATCAGCTGTGGAGAACAGTATGGGGGTGTGTCCCTATTCACTCATACTGGCTAAATACTTATTATTATTATTTTCGAAACACTTTTAGGAAATGTTTGAAACCCAAAGTCACTTTCAAGACCACAAAACACATCCAAAGATGAACCAGCAAGCAAAAAAACACCCAAAGAAACCAACAAAAACTAAAAAACCATAACCTTCATACCTGTCATCACAACCAATACAGGATCTATCCTCCACGGTGGTCATTCCCCATTCAAAAGCCGGATTTAAATGCCTCATGAAATTACCATTATAGTCCCGCCTGACATCATCCAAAGTTATTCTCCCAAAACCATCTTTCATGGACATGCTGCCTTTTTTAAAAGATAGGGTCACCCCATGATCCCGCTTAAAGGAGGCTCTGGTGCACAATGGTCAATGAAGATAGGAGTTATCCTACCTACCTTTTTTTTAGAGTAGCATATGCCACTCCTCCATCCCCATTCCTAGTTCTATCTCCACCTTGCACTATATCACTGAAGGAGAGATTGACCATACCACCTCTATTCTTCTTATCGCACCTGGGAAGCATCCCCTTAATCCCAATAATTCTATCCAAGGTTGATTCCTTTCCCTCCACATCTCTACCTCTCCTCTGACCAAAAATGTTGCAGTCGATCCCAGACAGATAATTACCCTCGACGCCATCATCCTTAAATTCTCCTTTTCCTTTCCCATCAAAACAATTTCCCATGTCGGTAGATTTGCACTACTGATAAATGGTATTCACCAAAGTGGATTACTCCACAACCTTACAATAATCCTCATTGCCAGATTATCCTACCCCAAAATCTGGCATACTGATCTCCAAAGATTCATCCTACTCCGCAGAAACAGAATTCAAACCCTCCTCAGCATGTCCCTAGAACCTGTTACTCAAAGGAAACAAAGGCATAAACGAAACACCTGGTCCCCCACTATCCTGGATTCTCCCATTCTTTCCCAATGGCACTGCCGAGGAACCATTTTTTGCTTTCCACCCTCTATTCCCTCATATCCATAGCATCACCCAGATGAGGATCCCCCAAATTAACCTCAACATATGGGTCACCATTCACCTGAGATATTCAATTACTAGAATTATCTTATCTTTGTCTATTTCCTGCATCGTCCACCTCCAGATTGCGTTGAGTCATCATAAAATCCATAAAGTATGAGCTAAAACCATTCCTATCAGAATCCTTGCTAACCCATTCTGCAAGCTGCTATACCAAAGAACCCAATGACTAGGAACCCCTATTTGCCCCCTCAACATCAGTTGTCGTCAACTCCAGACCCACCAACGGCTAAATCACAGGGTTAATCCCCACTGCATCCTCCATCCTAACCGAAGCATGGATTTCCTGATTCCAAGGTTTCAGCACCTGTGTAGATGAATCTCTTCGACGTCTCTCCGGAATATGTCCAAAACGATTACAAGTCAAGAAAAAATCATAATAGTTCTCATAAATAACCTACTATTTACACCTGTATTCCTCACCAATTGTAATCCAAACAAACTCAAATGGAACCTAAGAAGCATCCACCTTAACACATACACGAGGGTTATTTGGATGACACACCACTTCAGTGCAGCTATCTGCACACAGAAATCTACCCACAAGATTACCCAACATTCTTATAATAGGTGGATTCTAAAAAGGTAAGGGATGATTAGGAAAACTGACCGAAACCTCTATCAAATTCGAATCCCATTTGATATGAAAATCAAATGACCAACGAAGAAGAAAAAACCAAATACCACTACAACTGCGAGGAGCTCTTGACCAAGCATGGATGAGTTATTCTTCTGACTCAAAAAAAATCATAATATGTTTTCTGTCCAGTAACACGATGGTTATCCATTCTTCAAGATCCCAAAAGGAGAAAACAAACCTGTCGAATGCATCGATGGAAGGTCTCTTCTATCTGAACCAAGCAACTAGAGTAAGATTCAACAACAAAGAGGATTCCATGAACTCAAATGTCGAAATATGAAGATAAGGGTTGTCATCCAAATGATCCAGAACTTTAGGGCTCATGAATTCTTTCGAAAATGGTGGAAGAAAGTCAGTATTAGATAATGGATGAAACGAATGCTTTGTTATCTCGAGAAACGATGATTCTCCCTCCCCCGCAAATTGGGGAGGAGCCGGACCAGACACCATTGTCACCAGTGGAGGGGGAGCATCAGAGGGTTCCGTGAGTGGCTCCTTCATTGGTTCTTCCCACAGGTTATGAAGTATATAAGGACAATAGTTGTGGATCCCTCAGATATGGTGAACATTGGTAAGGGGTGGGCCCATTCATATAGTTTCTTATGCAATTTTTCATGATGATTGGCATCAGTGATAGGATATGGAGCTGCAGGATGACTCATTTTTCTTATCTAGGCTATGGGGATGGAGATCCCCTTTTCATCTTCATTTATAATTCTTGTTGAGAATATATGGATGTTTATAGTTGTCATATCATTTTATGATTAACATGACTTCTTTGGGTTGAGATTAGATTTTTTTTCTTTATCACTCCATTTTGATTTTTAGGGCATATAAATGGGTATGTATATACTAACCCTTACATGCGATTTTCTCACACATGTTATGTCTTATGCTATTTATAGATAGATAGACAATGATTTTAATGGAGTATAGGGATAATTAAGTGCATAGGCCACATACTGTGTCTGAGCTTGGAGATGAGTAGATGGGCTCTCTCAACTATTTTTTATTCTAGTTATTGTTTGTTTGGGATGTCATTTCTGTTTGGGTATGCATTTTTTCCCTTTACAACTTTGGTTGAATTCTATATCACCCTAAATTATTCCCTATATTCTACTGTATACATGGTTTATCTTTGGAAGTCACAATCATTACTTTATATTTCTATGCAATACTTTATGGAGATGATTGGGTGTGTGCATATAGGTACATTAGAAAAATGCATTTTATTTTAGTTATTACTTCTCAACACTTATCACCATCCCTTGACCTATTGGAGGTGGGATTAGTGTTATGATGGATCATCCCTCTATAGGCTTAGTGGGCCCTGGTGGGTAAGGTCATTATAGAGCGGTATCAATGTTTATTCACACCCAGAATGGTGTGTGTAGTTTTCCCATTATAAGGATTTGATGGTATATAGATAAATGATGTGAGAGTGTCTTGAGTTTATAATTCTAGCTAGAAACCCAGTGTGTGTTTGGTGGCTGACATATATTTACACCAAGACTCTAAATATTTTCCTGTCAACTTGGCATACTGGTACATAGGTTGTAAGGAACTTGGTACATGCATCATATATTAATGATTATTTTTATTTTACTTCTTTATACATCTCCCCATATATTCTCTTTGACCATGTTGTGTCTTGATAACTCTCAAGAAATACATATGATTACAACCATATAGGATTTCAAGACAACGATGTGATGATGACCAGTTGGTCGATGAGGCCTATGTTTAGGGACCTAGTTATGAGATTTTTTCTCCATGAGGGAACTGAGTAGTGCCACCACCTATTGAGTGGCACATGGATACTTTAGTGGATTAATAAAATAACCATTCATGTGTTGACTATTTGATAGATCCATAAGGATAGAAAAAATGGTATGTGTAGGCTTAGCACGTTGTGTGAGTTACAGAGATGAAAGTTGTTGAGGTTTCATGATGAGATAAAAACTCAAGCAGTAGTTATTTGACTCAAACCATTGGTCCTAGTTTTCTGACTTGTGTGGACCCCAACTGTTCAAAGGTTTGCATTAGTGACCAGTCTTCTCCATGGAGTAGCTGAAGTCTCCAAGGGTACTGAATAACGACACACATGTGTTTAGCGTGCATTGTGGGTTTTAAAAATAGATATCTTATAAGCATCATAGTGAGACAATACACTACCTTATTGTATGTTAGAGGATTGGAATGAACCTATGGTGTAAATGTCTTGATTATATAAGACTTCTTCTGATGGGTTTCCTGGAAGAGATACATCTCTAGGGAGACATGGGGTGTTGAGATAATTGTATGTTGGTGATGTTTGATGCAGATTCAGACAACCAAGGAAGACGTAAACTTCCCCCACTGAGATGCGTTCTTGTGATTTGATTTAGAATCGTGAGGATGAGTTAGTGCCACAAAATGTGGATGGTTTCAAAGGAAAATGGATGAGTTCCTCATAATTTTATATTTGAAGATGTTTAGATGTGATAAGGTGTTGAATTGAGACCTGGTTGTAGTGAGAATGTGGGTAAGGTAATTGATAGTTTGAGGTGGTAGTATCTTGTGGATTAGTGGAATCGAGTGGGATTTGGGGTATGACATGTGTCTCCACTACTCTATATGTAGTTATAGAAAAGATTCACAATCCAAATTTCCATGGATGTAGTTCCTATTTGATACCTAACTGTACTAGTGTTTGTCTTTTTTATTACCTTGTTCTAGAGGATCCAATAGATAGGATCTGTGATTTACCATTTCTATTAATGGTGTAAAATAACTTTACAAGGAGAGAGATCCTCACCCGAAATATATTTTTAGTGGTAGTGGGAACCTTAGCCGTTTTCCTAAGTATGGTATGGTTGTTTACCGTCTAATATCAGATGATTGGAACTAGTGAGTGTAGTTATGATTCTAGTATATTGGTATGTAGTTCTACTCCTTTGGTACAATGTGATCCCCAAATAGGGTAGTATGAGCTCATTCAAAATAGGTTATAACCACTTCTTTGTTAGTTGACTAGTATTATACTTGGAGCAGTAGATTTTATGAGATTTTAATTTATTACTAGGGTGGAGTAGTACGAGGAAGTCCATATTGAGGACATGTTGGGTTACCTCCCCATTAAAAGTTTTTTTCATGGTCTTTTACTAGGTATGACTCGATACTAATGTTAGCATATTAGATTCTCCCATGTAGCTTTGAGATCTGGAGGTGTGGTTTGAGGATTCTATATAAAAAGGAATTCATAAGACCTAGTTTTCTATCGTGGGAATGCCTATGGCATTCTTATTGGAGGTGGATGATAGCTTGAGTTCATGTGTTGATTAGCATCACCCGATCCAGGTGACTATCTATTAAGAGTATCCACCCTTGTGAATAAACACTTCACCCAATGGATAGAGGTGAAGTAGATATCAGAGTTTGACCTAAGGATGGGTTATCATCAACTTCTTGATTAATAGGTGGATATATGTAGCATAGATTCCCAGATTATCTATTGTTTCTTTGAGTTCATGGTGATACCATTTGCTGTGTTGACCACCATATAAGAGTTAGTGATACTAATGATTTGAATCCTTAACCCTTATTAGTTAGGTTTTTGGTTGTATTCTATGATGGTACACTCATGTACTCAATGTTTGAGATTGAGCATGTGAGACACTATAGGATGGTGCTATGAATGCTCCTAGAGTTCTAGTTGAAAGGAAGACCTTGTGGAGGCAGTTCATGATTCAATGGTCCACTTTTTAGGATATGTATTTTAAGACATGGGAGTGGTAGTGGACCCTATAGAGGTCTAGGTCGCATGACATTGAGGGGCTCCCAGCGCATGTACATAGAATTAGATGCTCAAAATGGGTTTTTCCATCTATTATTGTCAAGTAAGGTGAAGGAGTAGTTGACATGTTTGCAGTTGATCCTTGTGGGCGGGGTTGGTGAAACATACCTCCACTTGATAGTTGTTACCCCTTCGATTCTTCATCATGTCAACAAGACACAATATTTACCGGGAGACCTTGTGTTACTTGATATAAAATATATATTTTCTTTATGGATTCCCAAAATGTGGGGATCATGAAATCCTTGTTCATATACGGTTGGTTGCGTAGGTCATGATGTGAGAAAAGGTATCGAAGATGTTGTTTTCCCTTAGTAGTACACCTAGGATAACGTTGGTCATAATGAGATCTTTTTTATTTTATATTCATGACCAAGGATGTTGTGGTTTGTCTCTAAGAATAACATATAACATCTCACCTTCTTATAGGTAGATACTAAGGTGTCAGGTGGTAGTGGAAATCTGACGGTTTTTTTGTCATTTTAATGATGAGGATTACATGATTTATGAGAGGTCATAATGATAATTGAGTTTTCATAGACTGACTTACTAGGTTGACTCACTTACTACCCATATGAGTGCATATTTTAGTGGTGAGTTTTGTATTCCTATCCATGTAATAATTAGTCCAAATTTATGGAATTTCCACAATGATTGTTTAGACCATGATGCCTAATTGACATCATGATTATGGAGAGGATGCAAGTGGAATCTGGGACTCAGCTGCACTTGAGCACAATGTTATGACTCTTGATATATAGAAAGGGAGAGAGAACCATTTAGGTTCTAGATAACATGATTTGGTATTAAATATTAGCTTTGGGCTACATCTGAGAAGATTTATTACCATCAGTGGAGTGTGTATTGTTGTATTTATCACTCCACCATTAACATAATAGCATTTGAGGCCATGTATGGGGGACCTTGGAGGACACAACTACACTGGTCATAGACAATGGGACTCAATGCCTTTAGGTCTATGGTTGGTGATAATGATGGTTTTTAAAGGGTTTTAGTTCATCCAAGGGTGGACGAGGACGACCGGAAAAATGTCATGAGTCCATTGTTGACTAATGATAATGTCGTTTGGAATTCAATGAAGGGATAACCTATTCCAAGAAATATCACCATGTCGAGGATCGTGAGGATTTGGCCAGGATGGCAAGCCATCTCTACGGTCTATTGGTCCCTTTTCCAATTAATACATCAGGTAAGTAGGGTGGTGTACCTATTGACCCTATGATTATTGTTAGACAAGATTATTGGTGTTTTTGACTGGTTGTATTAGAGGTGACAGGTGTATGACTCATTACACAATATTGAACTGGATGAGCTGAGCATGAGTTGGGTGGATACCTTTAAAGTTTCCCGGTGGAGGTTTTGAAATAGCTTAAGAAGACCCATTATGGGCATGGGGTTCCCCTGGGTTCGTGTTTTTGGGTCATAATGTATATGAATATGGATAAATACAAGGGGGGGGGGGTTTAATTGTAAGTTTTAAAACTTTCATTTTTAATCTTAAAATACAATTTTCTTAACAAGGTTAAACATATCATATTCACAAAACCTCTTAAGAATTCAAATGGTAATCAAAATTTACCACTAGGTATGACCAGAAAATTATCATAATCAAGTAGATTTAAATATGTATTCTATAGGTTGTAATAATAAAATTATTATATTTTAACAATGTATACACTTCTATTTAGTAAGAATTGGTAACATATTTTCAGTTTAATCGTATTCAGAATAGAAATGATTTAATAATAGTAAATACAAAAAGAATCATAATCACAATGTCTATGATAAATTAGAGTATTACAAAATTAGTGATTCTATATTAAAGTATATAGAATAATAACTAGAGTAAATAATTTTCAGAAAGTAATATAGGGTAGAAAAATTGTATTGTAATCAATGCTATTAGGATAAACAAGATACCAATAGAAAGATGAATATAAAAAGATTCACTTTATATTATAATTCTAGTGGAAATAAAAATATTTTAATAAAAAAAGTAATACAAATGAATACAATTATTTTAAACCAAATAGTAGGGTATACAATAACCTTGGATAATGGTCACTTATTTTATACAAGCGAGAAATTCCATCTTTTCCTTGCAAGTAAAATGACTCTATATGATGATCGGGTTGTCTTATTATCAACGTGATCCCTTTATATTATGAACGACTTCTCTGTATCACTATCCCCAATATTTTTTGATAAAACGATCATTTTTTCTATATCTATATCCCTACGATACCCCAATAATATTATTGGCTTGCCTTTCTCAATATCCCCATGATCCCTCGATCGTATTCATGTGATCAGTCATTACAAAAACAAACACAAAAAGATTACAAGTATGGGGAATAATCAGTTCACTATTGTAAGCTTCAGAGCTCTTGCACACTAATATTATTTTAGATGAAAATGAGTAGAACATTGCTATGAACTCTTCGAAAGACCGAGTATATATATGCATTCTTCCAATGGTAATCTTTATTCTCCAATGGTAATATTTTTCAATGTTTTTCACAAATACTTGGACACCTAGAACTTCAAAGGTCATATTATAATAGATTGTATGATTTCATTTTTTTATACACAATATTTTAGTGTAAAAAATATTTCTTATATTAGAGGTAAGAGTTTCTGGGTACGAGAGAGTCATTATGATAAATTCATTAAGTTTGAGTATGATAAAAATGAGTATGATAAAGATGAGTATGATTATTATCATATGTAATATCATTAAAATTAGTATAATTTATCCAGTAATATTACAATAATCATATCATATCCATTCTCATTATGATAAGCATGATGAAAAAGTATATTTTCATAACTATTTAAATATTATTTTAAGTAATATAATAGATTATGTTTTCTTATAAAATCAATATAAAACACGTTTTACATGAAAGAGTAAGTAATTATGTATTAAATAATGAATTTTTGATTTAAAAAACCAAAGGAATAGATAAGTAAAAAAGAAACTTTTAATTCAACAATCTACCCCTTTTTGGAAAGCACTAACCACAAGACTCAAATAAAAAATTACTTTGTAAAAATTAATTCCATTTAATTTTAAGTACATCATATTAAAAATTTAGGTTGTAATACTTATCTCCCATTGAGTTTAAGAATCATTTGAATACAATGGTGAATACAAATAACTCCCTCTTAGAATAAGAAATTCTCCAAAGGCTCATATTATATTCTTTAGAAGTATTTCTCCCCCTTACTTAAAACATATCCCCCTTTCTATAAAATTCCCCCCCATTTGTGATTTTAAAAAAAGAATAGTGAAGTTCCTTGTAATACATGAAATTGGTTAAAGAAACAACTATAAAAAACACAATAATAAATTACTTGATCATATAAATATTATTCAACCAAATAAGAATTGGAAGACATTAAAATGAATTGTATGTTGATGAAAAATACATTCAATGAACATAAAATTCAAAAAATTACAATAAGAGTTTAAGAAATTAATCTTTCTTCAACATTAGGGATCTGAATATTATCTTCACATTCTTCAATTCTTTCATATCATCTTCTATATTATAAATAAACTCTTCTTCAGAATTGTTTTTCATGTCCAGCTTCTGTATCCTTTCCTCTTGAATCCAATTCTGTTCATATTGAATCTAAATTTTTTATTCATTACCTTTAAGTATTTGGAAAACTCATTATTAATTATTCTGAATTCATCATTATGATTATTGAGTCTCTATATTTGATCCTTGAAATACCTCATCTTTACACATAACTCATTTATAGTCTAGGTATGATTGTCAGTTTTATATTGGAATTTTTTAACAAAGATTACTCTTTATTCCATATCCTTTGTTAAAAATGGAAATTATATTTTAAATATTTTAATTTATTATTTATATTTTAAAAAATTTCATCATGAATCTTAAGATTGGTATTTAGTTATCACGATCACTTAGTCATTTGACTACAAGACTTTCTACAAATCTAATAAAAATCAATATGGCCATTGTATTAAGATTTTATTTTAACTTATTTCTTTGTCATCATGTTTATCAACTATGGTTTTGGATTGAAACAATGATGAATAATCTGAACCTGAGAATCTTGTTTTGGAAAATAAATAATTCATCCTTCAATAATTTTTATGGTATGAAAAATAAAATCCACTATTTATACAGAAGTTATTCTTAATTAATCTTAATGATTTTATTCTTTATTCTTAGATGGAATTATAAATATGTTTCCAATTTCTTCTTGGAATATTTTCCATTTTAGATTTTTTTTTGAAATCAATTTCTCAATATTTTGATAATCCTTCTTTTCATCAGAAATATAGAAAGCATCAACATCAATCATTTTACTAGATTCTACTTTTTGGTTCTGATCTATTGCATTATTCTTGGATTTGGATTAGACTACTTTAATAGATGGGGACTTTTGTGTCTCTTGACTAACTGATTTAAAATTTTTTATTTCCCAAGGAAGGTAATTCTTTTAAGGAAGCTTGTGAAGTCCTTAAGGAAATATTATCAGAAGGAAGATATTTTTTGTTATAAATTTTATTTTACTTACTAATCCTTTTAAACATTACCATTTTCCTTTAAAACCTTTTATTATTCTTCATCATCATTAAAATATGATTTTATTTCTATGAATTCACTTTTTTAACAATACCTTCACTATATTTTTCCAGAACAACTAATTCTTCCACACCTTCTTCCATCTCTTTTTTAAAAAATTCATGAAGTTGTGACTATGATCACAAATCACCTTTCCCAAATGAAAAAGATTCATTATCTATGATAACCACTTTTTCATTTTCTATGAAAGAGGTAAAATTGGCATGGACAACAACTATTTCATGAAAATAAAATCTAGTATACAGATTTGGTAAGACAAATGAAGCAGATGTGGCCTCTACTCCTTTTATAAAAGAGTCAACTAAACTTGAAACGTGATGTTTCTTATTTTGTTTCATTTCATTTGGTTGTTTCTATAAAACATCATCACCATGTTTTTAATAACTAATTCCTCAACATGTTTGATTCTAAATTGAGGATCAACTTCTTTTCTTTCATCCTTTCTCCTTCTCCATTCACAAACTAATTCTTTCAAGTATTTATTTTTGTTTTTTTATTTTTTTGGAAGGGATTAAACCTTTATCTTATTCACAAACTTATAATATTTCTTTGAATTAGATGGTTTCAATTCTAATGAAGAAACCTGAGTATTCTTAACAAACTAATTTGATTCAAAATCTAATACATACATTATACTTTTAATTGTATAATCTCTTAGAAACACAATCTTATATATAATACGCTTGAACATAATCGTAATGTTGAAATGTTTCATACCTAATTAAATAATATTACTTATGAAATATGGAAACATAAAATTTTAATATTTCATTGAATTTGATTTGATGTTCTTGATTTTCAATAGAACAAAACTTTCCAAATTGATTTTCCTTATATTTACCATGTAATCAAAAATAAATATACGAGATACTCTCAAAGTATCTCTCTCTAATTTTATCATGATTAAAAACCCTTAAATATAACGGGATATGAATCTATGATCCAGAATTATATGGGTGACCTTCCTTGGTTCATAATATAATACATTCTTAAATAATGACCACTAGATATTTATTTGATAAATGTACCCTTGGAATACTATAGTTTAAGAGAATGAAAATAGGAATCTCCTTCATATAAAATTCATAAGAAACTTGTAGCTTCCCTATGTGTCATCTTGTACCTTTTATAACATATAATGAACCAAAACTTTTCTTTTATCTATTCTAGAAAGATGTTTACAAAAGTATAATAACCTTTAACCAAATCCAAGTAAAACAATCATAATCAGGATCTGATTGTTCCACATATAACGATTTCCAACCTTTAAAATCTATTATCCTTATAAGAGAAAAATAATACTTTTTATAAAATATCTCACTACTAACCATTCTAAAAAAACCACTTATTGTAATACTTCATAGGTTTCATCGTATCGGGTCTTGAAAATAACGATTCCGACATGAATAATAGAAATCAGACTCAAAGGATTTAATGTGGTAGCACTTCAATGAAAAAAACTAAGATAACTAACACAAGGGGGGGGGGGGGGGTGCTTCATATTAGAGATTTTGAGCAATAATTGATCTTACCAATAGATCTAATGGTTGATATTTGATCCATCAGATCCCACAGTTGATAGAATACCCAAAAAAATATATATTTTGTTTAAAACTTATACTCTTGAGGTTTTATAAAATGTTTTTATCATATTGGATGAATATGAAAAGAGAAATTGAAAACAAAACATGTAATTAAATATAAGAACATATAAGGATAAAACTAATCATAATTGAATTATGTTAAACTATAAAAGTAAATAAGAATAAATTTCAGAGTGGAATCATCAAGTATTATAATTTTTTATTATTTTTTTTATAAAATAATAGATTATTATATTTGAAAATAAACTAAATAGTCAAATAACTTATTTTTATAATAAAAATTTGATTATTAGTATTTTATTTGAAAACATGAATATGATAAATTTTTCAAATTTGATTTTAAAATAAACTTGAAAATGATAAATTTTTAAATCCAATTTAAAAACATACTCTAATATGATAAATTTTCCAAATTAGATTTTAAAAAACTCAAATATGATATATATTATAAGTTATTTGAGTCTTGAAAACTCTTTATGATTGAGTTTTTTTAGAAAATTTAAAATTTTAGAAAACCTAATATTTTTTGGAAAACTAACGTTTGAAATTTTTTAAAATAATAAAAATCATATTTACTCTACCTTTGAAAAGAAGTAACATAATGTAAGGAGATGGGTAAATAAGAAATAGATATGAGTGACTACTTTACATTAATCATTCCTAGATTCTGTTTAATGTATTCAAATCTATCAAAAGATAATGGTTTTGTAAAAATGTTATCATATTGTTCAAATGTTCTAATGAATTGAAAATGATATATTCTTTAAGTGTGTGATCCCTAAGAAAGTGATGCCTAATATATATGTTTTTTTAATTAGAGTGATATAGAGGGTCCTTACTTAAGTAAATGGAACTAGTATTGTCACATAGTATTTGAATTTTATCAAAACTCATGCCATAATCATTGAGGGTGTGTTGCATCCACAACACTTGAGCAGAACAACCTCCAACTACCACATATTCGGCTTCAGTAATGGAAAGTGCTACTGAGTGTTGTTTATTAGAAGACCAAGAAATTATTGAATCTCTGAATAAATGGTATGTTATGGAAGTAATTTTTCTATCCATTCTATAACCACTAAAGTCAGAATCCAAAATCTTTTTATTTTAAAATAATTTCTGTTAGAATAGAAAAGTAATAAATTCGTAGTTCTATTAAGATAATGAAAAATTAATTTATCTACTTTTAAATGGGGTTACTTTTTATTTTCTTGATACCTTTCGCATAATAATATAGAAAACATTATGTTCGGAAAACCATCTGTTATGTATAACAGGCTTCCTATCATACCTCTAAAAATTGTTTGATCAACTAGTTTCCAAAATTTATTAAGATCAAGCGGATTTGAGGTACCAGTGTGAGTAATAATACTTTTAGTATTTTTATATCTATGATTTTTAAGAAGATATTTTATATAACTATTTTTAGATATACAAGTACCTTATAGTTTTGGATAAATTTGAAAACCATGAAAAAATTTTCACTCACCCACCACACTCATTTAAAACTTTGATTTCATAAGATTTGAAAATGGAATATATTAAATATTATTGAGTTAATACAAATATTATGTCATAAACATAAATTTTAACAATCATATGTTTTTTTGTTTAGTTTCTTTTTAAAAATAGTATGATCTATTATTCCCTTAACATAATTGTTTTGTATAAAAAATCATTTTAATCTATCATACCATTATATAAGGGCTTATTCAAGTCTATATAAATCTTTAGTAAGTTAAATAATATAATCATGATATTTTGTATCTTCAAAAATAGGGTTTTCTCAATAAAAAATTCATCCTATACATATCCATTAAGAAAAGAACACTTTACATACATTTGAAAAGGTTTTAAATTGAAGAATTATACAAATGATAATAGAATAAAAATAGATTCAAGTCTAGATACTGATGCATAGGTTTCTTTATAATATATTCCCTATTGTTTACTGTAACCTTTAACAAAAAGTATTTCTTAATTTTAAATTATTATTCCATTTTCATTGCATTTGTTTCTAAAAATCCATTTTACTAGAATGACTGAAGTTTCTTTAGGTATTTTTACCAAGGTCCAGAAATTATTCCTTTTGAAATCATTTAGATCATCTTGCATGGCCTCAATCCAATCCTCACCACCTAAATATTTTTTAGTATTTTTAGGTTCAAATTAGAAAAAAAAGAAAGATATTTTACATAATTTATTAAGGAAATTATATTCCTAACTGGTTGATTATCACCCCCAATGATACTCTCACTAGGATGATTCCTAGGAAACAAATGACCTGAATTTTGTAAAAGCTATTCATCAACTTAAGGTAGAAAATCATCAAAATTTAGTACATCAAATAAAATTTCTTGAGTATTTTCTTTACTATGATAATCTTCCATCAATGATTGAGGATTTATTTTGGAAAGCACATTTGTAGATATTGGTTCGGTTTGTTTTAGAAAAAGGGCCAATTTCATAAAATTTAAAATTTATTGTTTCTTAAAAAGTATAATAATTATCATTAAAAACTCTATATTACATAGAAGTAGTGGAATAACCTAAGAATATACCATCATCATATTTGGGTGTGAATTTGTGTAAATTATATTTTTTATTCAATATGAATAATTGGAATCTGAATAATTTGAAGTAAGAAACTTTTATTTTTCAGCATGTCTATAATTCATAAATAGTTTTGTTTATAAAATGTCCAATTATAACTTAATTATAATATAACAAGATGTACTAAATAATTCATCGTAAAAAGTTTTATCAATTGAGTATTCAATCAACATGGTTCTTGTTATTTCTTGAAGAATATATTTTCTTATTTGAACAACACCATTTTACTGATGAATTACAAGAGTTGAAATGTTTTGTGTAATGAATTTCTTAATAAAAAGGTTTCAAAAATAATAATTTTCAAATTATCTACCATGATAACTATGAATAGTTATTAAGGGAAGGTTTTTCTCATTTTTACCTTTGGGTAAAAATGTTTTTTTAAAAAGGTTTCAAATATCTTTACTAGAAAATAGACCCATGTATATCTAGTATAATCATCAACAAAAACAAAAGCATATTACATTCCACCAATACTTACACTTTGTTTAGTACTAAAAAGATCCATGAGCACTGACTATAAAGCTTTAGAAGTTGTGACTTCACTAATAGATTTAAAACTATACTTATGTTTCTTACCATATTGACAAGGGTCACAAAATTTTGATGAATCAAATATAAGCTTTGGTAGATCCTTAACAATTCTTTACAAAGTCATTTTACATATTTTTATAAGGTTATATTTTCCTAAAATTTTATTCCATAAGCAGGATTGATCTTTCATTTCACTAAGGCAAGGTATGTCTTGGCTCTTAAGGTCTTCTAAGTTTAGTGTGTATATGTTTTCATGCCTATTGGAAGAAAGAACGTATTCATCCTAGGAATTCTGTTTTAAACATGTATCATTCCTAAAATTCACAAGGTAACCATCATCACATAAATGAATTATTCTTATATCGTTGTTCTTAAGGACTTTAACAAATAAAACGTCTTAAATTAAATATTTTCCAAGAAGAACAACATTTACTATATAGAAAATTTCTACTTGAGAATTATCTCAAAAGGTAAATTTTAAACCTTTCATCTCAATAATATTTTCAAAGAAATATTTGTTTCTAGTAATATTTCTAGAACACCCACTCTCCATGTACCACATATTCTTGTTGTTGGTACATCGTTTTTTTCCTAAAAATAAAAAAATTTGAATTTCAGAGCCCAAACCTTCTTGGGTCCTGAAATGTTAGAATTTTTTTTAGAAATCCAAATTTGATTTGAAAAATAGGCTTCGTAGAACCCTATGTGTTGAATTTTATATAAAGAAAAATATTTTTCCCAATGGCCTCTACATTGATATTTAGTACAAAAGGGGGAATTTTTAGGAACAAAGAAGATTTTACTAAAAATAGGTTTATTATAATTAATCCCATTCTTGTATTAGTTACACGGGGAAACATTTGTTTATAAATTTTATCCAAAGATTCTTTACCTGAATTATTGTTTGAAAAATGTTTTCTTAAAGAAGAAATTTCATATTTTAGTTTTATAACTAATTCCTTAACTTCACTATCAATGTTTTTGGAACAGAGTTTTTCAAAACTACTTTGTAAACTATTCTTTTTAGAAATTAAAATTTCTAAATATTTAGAAATAGTTTCTTTTTATAAATTTTATTTATTACTATATTTTTCTTATATTGTATATTTCATTTGTTAAAATATCAATTCATTAATCAGATTTTGAATGTTTTTCATTATCATTTAGATTTTTTTAAAAATTTTATAGTTTTTATTTTCTAAAAGTTTTTCAAATCAAGAAACTTATTCATAAGAAAGTAATGTATTACCATCACTAACTGAAAATGATTATTCATTTTGAGATGTTTAATTCTTCCAATCAAGATAATTTTCATTTAAGGACATATTAGTTAAAGAATTGGATGTGTGTACCTTTTTTTTAAAAAAAATTGACTTATAATATGTATTCTATTAGGAAGACCAATATTATTCTGATTTGGAGTTTCATTATCGAATGAATTATCTAAAGAATCACCTCTAATGACACTCCATGTTTTTGTAGCTTTATGACCTTTTTAACATTTTGACTTATAAAATTTCTTCTGATTTCTATAAGAATATCAATCATTCATGTCCTTACTTTTCAACTTGGGACAATCTGGGAGAATATGTAAAACTCTTTTTCATTCATAGTAAGTAACTTCAGAGACTTTCTTTTCATTTCTGTCATTTTTACTTTTAGTATAATGATACTAAATATCCTTTTTTCCCACAATCTTGTTCATAATTGAATCCGGATTTTCAGGTTCATTATCATAATGTTTAGAATCACTAGAATTAGATTGAACAATAACATTATTTTTCATAGTCGACTTAACAACATTTTTAAGAGCCTGATATTATTTTAGATTTCAAGTAGAATCCAAAGAATCTCCAACACTCTTCCTTTTTTATTTCTCAGCATCTCATTTAAGTCTACTATCATATTTTAAAAGGGTTGTAAATAATTCATCATGTGAGAGATTTGTTATCTTCCTTGATTCATCAACAACTGTTCTCTTAGATCCAACTCATTGGGAATAATATCAGTTATATTTTCAAAAAATATTTCATCTTCTATTACTTTCTCTCCCATATATTGTATTCTATTGAATATTTTCATAAATGATCGTTGTGTCTTTGTAATAGGTTCTACAAAAGTTAATTCAAATGATTGATAATCATATCTAAGCATTGCTCTTCTAATTTCAACAACGTTTGACGTTCTAAAATGGGTAATCTATAATTTTTTCTAGATAAAATTAAGATATTTTATAGAATATCTCTAACTATAAATGATTCTGTTCATATAACATAATAAAGTGTTTCTAACTCTGTAATTCAATTGATACTCTTTTTTCCTCATTTTTAAAAGAAGAAACCTCCTTGTTAGGAATCTTGTAATCTCTAGAAAACATGATGAAATTGTTAACTCTAGTATTTATAATGAATTTCTTCATTTTATCTCTCTAATACTCATAATTAGCTCCATAATAAATAGGAGGTCGATTCAGATCGAGGTTATCTATTGAACATATATTGATTCATGCCATCTTAAAAAAAATACAAATATTCCATTCCAAAATACACATTAGTGAAGAAGATATTTAAAAAACAATTTCTTTATGAAAAAATTGAAGAAGACATGAAATATTACATAAAAAATAAGTTTTACAAGTATATAAGTAGTGTAAACCTCCTATAATTCAAAATGTAAGTATCAGTATAACAGAGACTTGGATATGATACAAATTGTTTGTTGGATCATAATATATATGAAGATGGAAAAATACGGGGGGGGGGGGGGGTTAATTTTATGTATAAAAAAATTCATTTATAATCTTAAAATAATCCTTGTTTAACAAGGTCAAACAATTCTCATTCACAAAATACCTTAATTATTCAAATGGTAATCATACTTGGCCCTTGTGTCTGATGAACAAAGTATCATAATCAAGTAGATTTTTATTTTTATTCCACATGTCATAATAAAAAAATGATTTTATTTTAACAACGTTTAGAATCTTATTCAGTAATAAATGGTATCATATTCATATTTTAATCATATACATAGTAGAAATGATTTTATTAGAGTAAATACAAAAAGTATCATAATCACAATGGTTACAATAAATCAGAGCATTACAAAAGTAGTGATTCTATCTTAAAGCATATAGAATCGTAACTGTAACCCACCAATAATTTTTTTAATAATTTTTAATAATTTAAAATTAATTATTTCAATTAATTATAATACTTATAATTAATTATAATTTATATCTTCAAAATTAATTAATGTTTAAAAATAATACCATTTCATCGTATTATTTTTGTGTAAAAGAATACTTTAATATGAATATATATTTGACTTTTTTAAAAAACATCATTTTTATAAATATATTATTTAATTAAATATTAAATATATATTGACTATTATAATTATATTGATAAATACTAAATTATGTTAATAATATAACCACTATTAATATGACACCCTATGATTTTAGGGTAAATTTATTCATAAATAATTTAAATTCATTAGATAGATTATATTCACACAACATTGAGTCTCTGTGAAAACAAAATATTTTTATAGTCCTAACATAGAAATGAAACATAATTTTTCCTCTTATGTGATTTGAATTTTGGAAAAGCAGATATACACCGTTGTAATCAGTGAGTTTTTTAGAGTCTAATAGGGTTAACTTATTTTTTAGTGAACAGTAACTTGACCCTTATGAATAGTAATGCACCCTTATGAATAGTAATGTTACCCTTATGAATAGTAACTTGATCCTTATGAATATTAACCTCACCCATGAAAGTATAAATTAAATTTAGGCACCTTATAAATTAGAGTGAATGTTTTAAAAATAAATAATTTTGTGTTGGTATTTTTGTGAGTAATAAATATTTATTTACAATTTTAAATTAATAAATTTATTTAAAATAAATTTTATTTTCATAAAATTTATTTATAAATAATTTTTTTCATATGATTTAATCATAATTTTATGATACCTAGTTAATTTTTGAAAGTATTATAAAATCAGTTTTAAAAATAAAATATAATTTTTTCAAGTAAATAATGATTTTATTTAAAAAAATTAAATTTCACATATTTAGAAACTTATTTTGGTAAAATGGATTCCATTTTTTAATTATACATGTAGGAAAATGATTATGGTGAATTTTTGGGATTTTTCTGAAACAATTGAATTTTTGGTGAAGAGTGAAATCCGATAATTTACGAAATATGATAAATAATTAAATTTTTGCATCTTGCCTGAGCCATGGATAATGTAAATGGACATTGGTGTGAACTCACATGCAATTATTACAATTTTATTCATAATAACAATTAATATTTATTGTTTTTAGAAAAAAATTATAAATTAATGATTAAAATAATGAAAAAACCCTCCTCTCCTCCACTATAAAAACCACCCCTCATTCCCCCTTCTATTCATCCCTCTAAGACTTAACACTTTTCAAAGTTTTTCCCAAATACTATTCCCTAGTCCCTCCCGACATCCAGGATCCCTTGGACATTCCAAAATACCAAAACACCTTCTCCTAAGGAGGTTCTCAAGGATGATATTTCAAATGGTAAACCCTCTCCTTTTTTATTTTAATTTCATTTTAAATTTGTTTTAAATTCTTATCTTCTCCTCACCTCCTATGTCCAAATGATCATGATAACTCTAGTATCATCTATATAATGGAATTATATGATGTTAATGGATGATATATCATCAATATATTTACTCTCTCTTTTATTTTAAAAATGAAATCACCGCCTCAGAGCTGCCAATTACAACCTTTGTAGACGATGAACCTTCATTCTTCATTTTCTCCTTCAATAGTGGCCATGAAACCATTTTTATGGTTGAAAAAACTCTGAAAAATGTATTATATCTTATGTAGTGATTCTAGAACCATCATTTTTACATGATACTAAATAATATATTAAAACTAGTTTACTGTGATAAAAAAACCGCCGCAAAAGTCTAAACGATTACCACAGAATGACTTATCTAATGATTCATCCTCATACCATATAACAAAGTGATATATATAACCATTGAAACTTATTTATTTTAATTAATAATATATAAATTCTATTGATGAGAATTATAGCCCTTCCACAATAACTTCTATACTTATAATCAAGCGAACCAGTCATGAATATCAAGATACAAACACTCCGGAATGATGATTTTCAACATTATAACTTATAAAAAAGCAATAAAAGTACATAATAAAAATATAATAAATTATATACATGTATAATATGTTCTGAATTAAATTATTAATTTTCATAATTTCATATTCCAATAGCTTAAGGTCAAATTTAGAACACATTTGGATATATGATAATGGGTTTCTCATCTCACATCCATTTTTGTGAGATATTACTTATTAACCACTATTTATTATGTATGGTGTATGTATAATTCCAATTTATGTATCATATCTTGAATATATTTATTTTAATGGTATTTAATGTATCATTTTATGATTATTAATTTTCGGGATAATGATTCGAATGATAATATAGTGGTAATGGGTTCTATCCGAACCTTCATTTTTTTCCTTCAGGTTATTCCTTCACTATCATTACCCAAATGTATTTCTTATTTATTTTTGTGTAAATAATATATATTCTCTTTTTATGTTTCAAAATCATATATTTAGATCATTTAATATTTTATTTATGGGGATTATATGTTTTAAAATAGTTCCCTTTTTAATTCTTCCTGATAAAAAGACCCGATTCAAGGGAAATTATTGAATTTTATCAATTTAAAGTGGACTATATAAAATTTTTTAATCCGTAATAATATTTTTTAAAATAAAAAATTTTATCACAAAAAACAAACGTGGTTCATTTATGGTTTTGTGAGATCAAACATTCCATTTCACATTAAAATATATTTAATATTTTCCTTATACCGCACTAAAATGTTTTATTTCTAAAGCTTCATTAAAAACTCTTTTTACATGATTTCACTTCAGTGGGACAACATTTATGCCTCAAATGTATTTAACTTTTATTTTCTGGAAAAAATATGAATACAATATTATTTTATGACAAACAAAAATGGTTTTCAAAAATAACTCTTCTTTCCAAAATAAATGAGTTTTTCCCATGTCACTTTTAATTCTATTAGATTTATGACTTGTTTACCACTTATTCCTTTCATGTGGTGTATTTAATTCCCTGTGATATATCAAATCACACGTCTTATTATTCTTATGATATTATATGGAATTCTGAATAAATTGTTTCAAAGTGGCGTGGGACACTTTAGAATGTTTAATAATCATTTTCCTCAAGAGTTTATCAATGATTTAATTAGAGCAATTTCGTCTATGATTATTATTCAAATATTTAAAAGTGGTATGGGAAAATTTGATCTAAAGATATATTTTATTATATATATGAGGAATTCATTGGAATTATCATGGGATGGGTGGGACCCGCTATATACCTTCAAAGCATTGGTAGGTCTCATGAGACAAAACAGAATTGGGTTTTGGCCGAGGCCTTATGCTAGTATTTTCTGAAATCTTAGTCAAGGCCTCAAAGATAAGTTTATGATGTTTTTCATATTAATTCCATCATTATGATATTATTAATGGATAAATCATGTGATTATCAGACTAGTATAATATCCATGGTGAAGTTTCATGTTGTTATTTATATAGAATTATTCATTCAGTTCTTATTCCTTCCATATTATGCTCAAGATTATGTTTTAGTGGAATGAGTTATTCACTTTTCTTTATTGTGTATAATATCATCTGCTGTATCACTTACCCTTACTGAGCATCTGATCTCACCCCTTTTTTTTCATTTCCCTAGGTTATGAAGAAAAAAATTTGAATAAGCTTTCAAGGATGGAATTTATTTCATATTGTATCATGTTTTATTTTTTGCTTCTAATGTATTATGGGTATCATGAATGTAATCTGGTCTTCCAAGACTACTAAATAGATTAGTCATTTGAGATTTGATTCCTTTTAATCATGCCAATGTATTAAAATAATACACAAGCTCTAGGCTTCTGGGGTTAGAGCTTTATAGTTGGTATTAGAGGAAGTTTAACAGAAACATTGGAAACTAGATCTAGAAAACATAGTTTAGGGATCATAACCATAAGATAGAATTTGAGGATATGAATTAAGAAAATACAAGAATTTTGGAAAGGTATATATTATGTGGATGTTCCTAGAAAATACATCCCTTTCTGGATACTATAAGTGGATGTGTTTCTAACATAGATGCACCTTGGGGTAATAACTACAACGAGGTATTCTAGGATTGTCTCGGGGTAACCTGGTTCATGAAAATGATCCCTACTGCACACCAGGATTGACACTCTTGGGGGATATTTTTTAGGATAATTTTCATTTTTCTTATATACCACTATAAAGTATTAATGATTACAATGTATTCAAAGTATATGGTTCTAGGATTTACGATGCATAGATTTATGTCATGTGTAATAACATGATTAGAGTTATAGAACGTTCATAATTTTATGAGACAATATATTATATTGAATTATTTAGAAATGGTGCCTATGAGAATGATATATAACTCCAGCAATGCAAGTGATGAAAAATTCCAAAATGATGATATCTTTCATGGAAGAAAAAATTAAGAAGGAAAATAGTCTCTAGGGTATCTTTATCATATGAGTAAATAATATAATTTTTTAAAAAGATAAGTAACTAATTCTGGATTCCTATTGATTTTAAGGAAAGAAAGAGAAGAAAAGGATGGAAAAGAAAAATATGGATAAAGGGAAGAAGGGAATGAAGTGTTTTACCACATGTGATGACTGTAGAAAGAATCAACCAGGAAAATACTTTAAGGGAATTAGAGTTTGTTATAAGTGTGAATAAAAAGGATGCTTAGTTTGTGATTAAAAGGGCAATAAAAATGTTTCCAATGTAAAATGATTCAACTATGAGGAGATGTGGCACTATATGAATCAATATACCTAGAGTTAAATAAATATAACCCAAATGATGCTACTGGATAATGATAAAGTTATTATACTACCACAGATGAAGATGAATAATTAATATATATATTCAAGAATTATTTCATTTGAATATTTTTTTAGAAATGAACATGTCATAAGAATTATGGAATATATGAGGATTGTTCTGTAGTACTTTTTCATTAAGGATCTGAGATGACATTTTGAATGGTACCAAGAAAAGATATTATTTAAAAAGTTAATTTTTTCTGGAAAACCCATGATTAAGGGGAAGAAAACCCTTATTATATTTCTCAGGCTGAGATACTGATGAAGAAATGATTGATGTTGATAATTTCTTACTACCTTGTAACTGATTGTTGACTTTTCAAAAATTTTTCTATGCTATCAATGATGGAGTTTACAATACTTTCAGATTTATGGAATATATCCAAAAATATGTTTCTTACTTAAGGAATACATAAGAATTTATTTTTCTAATAAGGTTTTATGGAAATTCGATTTATTTCTATATTTAAAGAGGATACATGGTGAAGTTATTCACATGTTGGGAATGCGACAATTTAAAGCTTTTTCATGGATATGTTCATCATGAAAATTCAGTGACCCTATTTTTAAACCATTTAATCATTATATTTTGGAATTTTTAACCATTTATGAATGGTTTAATTTGATAATTGTATGAGGTTTTAGAGGTTAATGTATTAATTCACAACATGACACAACCTATGAAACAATATGATGTATAGATTGTTCAAGGCATAATCAAAATATAAGATTATGTTTATGAAATAGAAATGTATATTTATTCTCTTATAGAGTGGAATAATTCCTCAACTCAATGAAATGAGTCTTAAATAATTTTTCCCTATTATCAAAATCTCTAATAATATCAAAGAATTTTTTTACAGTAGTTTGTTTTTTTAGTAATCAACTTTCATTTGAACATGTTCAATATCACTTTCCCTCTGAATTTCATAGTTTGATTTTTCTTCTATGTCTAGGTTTTTACTTCCAACAATGTCACCCTATTCGAAAGTCAAATTTTTTTGCCGACCACCTCATTTACCAGAACCGCCTTTTAGGTGGATATTTTATTAACCCTATTTTCGATGTGGGTTTCCCACAATGTATCTTTCAAGGATCAAACTTTAGCATTCGAAGTGCAGTTTTGAATGGTGAGGAAACAATTATGTTGAGGGGAAAATAATGTAACACCCCATTAATTTGTTTAATAGTTTTAAATAATTTAAAATTAAGGTTTTTAATTAAATAACACTTATAAATAATTATAATTTATTACTTTCATATTAATTAATGTTCTAAAAAAATTACTATTTTATAGTGTTATTTTTTTAAAGAATATTTTAATAGGAATATATATATTTGATTATTTTTTTAAAAATTCATTTTATCAATAGATTATTTAATTAAATATAATATATATTGACTAATATACTTATTTTGATAAATATATAATTTTGTTATGAATATATTCACTATTAATATGACACCAAAATATTTTATGGTATATTTCATCATAAATAATTTAAATTCATTAGATAGATTATATGTACTCAACACTGAGTCTATATGAAACAATAATTTTTTTATAATTATAACCTAGCCATGAAACATAATTTTTCTACTTCTGTGATTTGAATTTCAAAAAATGGACATACACAGTTGCGATCAATATGTTTTTTAGAGTCCAATATAATCAACTAAATTTTTTGGTGAAAACTAACTTGACCCTAATGAAAAATAATGCACCCTTATGAATAGTAATGTTACCCGCATGACTAGTAACTTGATCCTTATAAATAGTAACCTCACCCATGAAGGTGTAAATAAAATTTAGGAACTTTATAAATGAGAGTGAATGTTTTAAAAATAAATAATTAAGTATTGGTATTTTTGTGAGTAATAATTATTTATTTAAAAGTTAAAATTAATAAATTTATTTAAAATAAAATTCATTTTCATAAAATTTATTACTAAATAAATATTTTTTTCCTATTATTTTAGGATAATTTTATGAGACCTGAGTTAATTTTTGAAAGTATTATAAATTTAGTTTCAAAATAAAAATATGTCTTTTTCGACTAAATAATGATTTTATTTAACAAATTAAATTTCAAATATTTATAAAAATTATTTCGTTAAAATGGAGTCCATTTCTTAATTCTACACATTGAAAAATGGATAGGGTGAATTTTTTTGATTTTTATGAAATACATGAATTTTTTGTGAATTGTGAAATTCGATAATTTACGAAATATGCTAAATAAATGAATTTGTGCATCATTCTTGAGTCATGGATGATGTAAATTGCCATTGGATCAAAATAAAATCCACTTATTACAATTTTATCCCCAAAAATCAAGATTATTCATAGTCTTGAGCCAAAATAATAAAATAATGAATAGAATAATGGAAAGACCGCATCTCCTCCACTATAAAAACCACCTCTCACTCCCTCTTCTATTCACTTATCTCTAAGCCTTTAGTCTTCTCAAATTTATTCCCAAATAATCTTCCCTCATCTATAAAAACCTCCAGGATACATTTTTCTTTCCAAAAGACCAAAATCCATTCTCTTAAAGAGGTTCTTAAGGAGGATATTTCAAGAGGTAAATCCTCCCCCTTTTTCTATTAATTTGATTTTCAATTTGTTTTATATTCCTTTCTTTTCCTCACCTCCTCTATCCAATTGATCTTGATAACTCTTGTATAATATATATACTTTAATTATATCATGTTAATTAAAGATACATCATCAATATCCTTACTCTCTATTTTAGTTTAATAACGAAATCATCATCTAGGAGGTGCCAATTTACAACTTCCATGGACAACGAACCTTCATTATTAGTTTTCTCTTTAAATGATGGCCATGAAACCAATTTTATAGTAGAAAAAGATTATAAAAAATATATTATATCTTATTTAATGATTCTGGAACCATCATTTGTAGATGATACTAAATAATATAACAATCCTAGTTCATTGTGATCGAAAAACCGCCGTAAAAATCTAAATGATTATCACTAAATGACTTACCTAATGATTCAACCCCATACCATGTAAAAAATTGATATATATATATATATATTTACATTTATTTATGTTTATTAATAATATATAAATTCATTCCTAGAGAATTATATCCATTCCACATGAACTTCCATACTTATAATCAAGAGAATCAGTCATGAATATCAAGAAACAAACACTTTAGAATGATGGAATTCAATCTTATAACTTATCAGAAAGCCATAAATTAACTTAATAAATTTTAAAAAATTATATAAATGTCTAATAAGATCTGAATTAAATTACTAATGGGTATAATTTCAAATTCTAGGACCATAATTACAAGTGAAAAACACCTTCAGACATAAAGAACGGGTTTTCTCATCTCACATCCATTTTTGTGAGATATTCTTCATTCACCACTATTTATTATATATGGTGTATTTATAATTCCCATTGATATATCATGTCATGAATATAATTATTTTCATTTTATTAAATTTATAATTTAATTATTATTCATTTTGGGGAAAATGATTTTATTGTTTATAATGCGGTAAGGGGTTCCACTCGAACCTTTATTTTTTCCTTTGGGTTATTCCATGACAATCCTTAACCAAATGTATTGCTTATTTATTTTTGTGTACATATTATATATTATGTAAGTATGTTCAAAAATCATATATTCATATAATTTAATATTTGGTTTATGGGGATTATATATATATATTAAAATAGTTCCTTTCTTAATTCTCTTCGATAAACAAGCCCGATTCAAGGGAAATTCTCGAATTCTTACCCATTTTCAAGTGCACTCTATAATCTTTTTAAGACATAATTTTATTTAAAAATCACACATTTTATCATGAAAAACTATCAGGGTTCATTTTTGGTTTTATGAAATCAATCATTCCATTCCACTTTAAAATCTGTTTAAAATTTTCTTCAAACCACACTAAAAGGTTTTATTTCTAAAACTTCATTGAAAACTCTTGTTATATGATTTATCATCAGTGGGAAAACATTTTTGCATTAAATATAATTTCAATGCCATTCAATATTATTTTATATGAAAAACATCTTTAAAATATTATTTTATGAAAAATAAAAATGGTTTTCCAAAACAACTCTTCGTTCCAAAGTAAAATGATTTTTTTCTCGTATCACTTCTAATTCTATGAGATTTACCACGTGTTAAACACTTATTCCTTGAATGTGGTGTATTTAATTCCCTTTTATATATCAAATCAGGGTCTTATTATTCTTATGATATTATATATAATTATGAATTAAATTTTTCAAAGTGGTATGGGACACTTGGGAATGTGTAATGATCATTTTCCTAGAGAGTTTATCAATGATTTAATTAGTGTATTTTCATCTATGATTATGATTAAAATATTTCAATATTTTATGGTAAAAATTGATCTAAATATATATTTTATTAGAGATATGAAGAATTAATTGGACTTAGAAAGTGACAAGTGGGGCCCACTATAGTCCATCGATCCATCAGTAGGTCTCATAAGAAAAATCATAATTTTGTTTTGGATGAACCCTTGCCCTAATATTTTTTGAAGTATTGACTGAGGCCTCAACGATGGGTTTATTATGTAAAAAATATGCATCACCCCATTATAATATTAGTAATAGACAAATCGTGTTATTATATGACTAGAAGAATATACATGGTGATGTTTCATGTGATTATTTATATGGAATTATTCATTCAGTTTTTATTCCTACTACATTATTCTCAAGATAATGTTTTAGTGGCATGTTTTATTCAAATTTCCTTATAGTTTATGATATATTCTACTATCAAAATTTTCCTTATTGAGCATATGTGCTCAACACTTTCTTATGTTTCCTTTCCTCAGGTTATGAAGAAGAAAACATTGAATAAGTTTTCAAGGATGTAGTTTTTTTCATATTGAATCATGTTTTATTTTTTTTCAAATCTGTTTTGGTTATCATGACTATAATATGGTATTTAAAGACTACTAAAATGATTGTTCCCTTGGTATTTGATTATTTGTAGTCATGAAGATGTATTAAAATAATGCACCAGCTCTTGGATTCTGGGGTCGGGGAGTTACAGTAACCATAGTAAATCATATTCACAATGTAATACAAGGTGGATAAATTGTATTACAATCAAAGCTATTATGATAAAAAAGATAAAAATGAAAATATGAATATTATATTATTCAAAATATACTATAATTGAAGTAGAAATAAAAGACTTATAATTAAACAAGTAATATAAATGAATACAGGTCTTTTAACCTAAAGAGTAGGGTATCCAATAACCTGGGATAAAGGTTCTTTGTTTTATACATATATAAAATTCCATATTTTCCTTACCTAGAAAATCCATCGATACAATGATCAGTCTATCTCACTATACCCATGAGCCCTCAAAATGATGATCTACTTCTTTGTATCACTATCCCCATGATCCCTTGATATAATGATTGGATTGTCAATCTTTCAATTCCCATGAGCCCTCGATAAAATGATCAAATTTCCTGTCTCGCAATCCCTATGTTCCCTTGATCATATTCACATGATTGGTTGTAACAAGAAAAATAAAAAATATTAAAAGTATGAGAAAAAAGTAGTTCACTCTTAAAATCTTTAGATCTCTCACACACTGATATTTTTAAAATGATAGATTACTATCACATTGCTATGAACTCCTCGATTAAATGGATATTTATAGGCATGCTTCCAATGACCATCTTGATCCTCTAATGGTCATATTTTCTCTAAATGTTTCACAAAAACTTGGACACCTTAAACTTCAATGGTCATATTATAATAGAATGTCTGACATTATTTTCATATACTCCATTTTCAGTGTAAACCATATTTCTTATATTAGAGATAATCTTTTTCAAGTACGAGAGAGTCATTATGATAAATTCATTGAGTTTGAGTATGATAAAGGTGAGTACAATAAATATGAGTATGATTATTATCACATCCAGTCTCATTATGATAATCATATCATATGCAGTCTCATTATGATAAGAATATCATATCCAGTCTCAATACTATAAGCATAATGAAAATGTATATTTTCAAAACTCGTTAAATATTATTCTAGGTATGATAAAAGATTTTATTTTCTTATAAAAAAATTATAAAATACTTTTGACATGAATGATTTATTAATTAAGTATTTAAGAATGATTTTTTGATTTCCAAAACAAAAGGAATGGAAGAGTCAAAAAGAATAGTTTGACTTAACATGTGTCGTAAATAGAATGACTACATGCAAAAGAGCTCTTGGAAATAAGAGAGCCAGATGCGGGCTCAGTATCCGCAACTTTTTAACCCATTCTATTCAAAGATGAAAAAACTTTAAGGGGGTAATAATTTAGTGACTATGGTTTTTTTATGTAAATTTTTTGAATATTCCTAGGAATATTATCATATCCAATCACAAATGTGACACAAGATTCCAATGTTAGGGGAGTCTGTGATTGATATTTTAAAAATATTAAAAATATTAATATCATACAAATGTAGTTTTCCTAAAAAAGTGGGATAAATACCAAATAGAGTCTCAAATCAGGAATAATAGACCACAATTGAGTCTAGAACATGGGGTTTACCCTATCCACTACCTAAGTTTGTTCGATGCTAGATGTTTAGATCAGGTAGCCATTGGAAGTTATATTAAGTGGATTAATTAATTCATTTATTCCCTATAACAAAATTTTTGCTATGTAATTGATTTTATATCAATTCAATAAGCATAGTCTCATAACCTTAGGAGTATTTAGAGGAGTTTCAGAGCATTCATTATTGGTGAATCAGAATTAAATGATGAATGAAAATCGAAACAAGGTTTATTGAGATGCAGTGAATACATCAGGTCTTCTCTATCATGGGTGAACGCATGATTCCCTAAAAATTTATCCAAATTAAAATTAGGGCACATTATTTTATGTATTATCATCCGATATTTCTTTTTTAAAGAATGAATTTGACTTATATTTTTTTCAATAGAATTTCATTCTTCACACAATCCCTTTTATGAATTAAATTGACTAAATTAGTTTATATTATGTTATTCCATGCTAATCTCTTGGTTCTACACTATTTGATAGTTTTCTAGGATTACTTCATCCAATGATGTACACCTTTGTTTCTTGTGATTTCTCTTAATATTTATTCATGCTCTTCACCATTGGCTTGTGTGGCTATCATTCAACTTGTTGGATTGGATTCAATCATGATCGAACCCTTGGATATGTGTTGGCGATGAGAAAAATAAATAATATGGAACCTTATGGACTGATGGAGCCCAGATCATGGTATGTGGGAAACTATTGTCAGTTTTGGGACCCCAAATAGTGATGTGAGGTGTGAAATAACCTCTTTGGGGGTGATGTATTTTCAATTTTCGGATATCAGAGGATGGGAATCGATGTTTTCCAGTGGCCCCCAATAATTTTTTGAAGTTAAACAATAGTTTTTTTATATTTTTAGTTTTGATCAAGACATGTGAGGCCTTCTTCAAAATTTTATGGAAAACTTGAGAATATTCCATACACTCTAATGAACTCATGGAATGTTTTCACTAGATATGGCAATAGGGTTTTGGGAAAAAGGTATGGATCATATGGTGTGTGGCTAGACCCACATGCTATTTTACGCTATACGGGGTCCTGGGTGTATGATAGCTAGCACATGCACACAAAACTGTGTAGCGTGATAGACAATGTAGTTTCAGATTACATAGGCATGAGAATATACCCTTGCACAACCAGGAACATGGGCATGATTTGATATAGATTTACACAAACATTTGTACACAAACATGTTCCGAATAGATGAGGCACATCGTGTACCACTTGTACATATGGTGTTTGGTGAAATGACTTCCCTAATGTGTCTACAAGAGAACATTACTAGGTGATGAGTCAGGGTCCCACACTATGTGGACCCCCATACACATTGTGAACTCCCCTATAGAATATATTCCTCTCGTATATCCTTCATTTAGACTTGGATTTAGAATCACAATTTTCCTATCCTGAGTATTTTTTTTCATATAGAATGTGATAGTTTCCTTCATTATTGAATAAAAAATATGATATGAGGTGTTCTGAGCATTATTTTCATTCAATATATGTTTAAAAATGGTAGTTTAATCATTGATGTGTTATCGAGGTCAACGATCCTCTGTTTCACTAGGGCATGGGTTCCCTATATTCTTTACTCTGTCTTTACCTAGCTCAGTACTCCCCTGTCACACTTGGGTGTGAGTTCCCCATATTCTTTAAAAAGATGTTACTAAGGTCATTACTCCCCTATAACACCATGGCATGATTTCTCCATATTATTTACATTGATATAGGTGGTACTCCCACTTACTACAGAGGGTGTATGAAATCTACCCACATGAGTTGAAATCCCCCATCTTCAAGATCCTGTGGCCTATGGGTGCTTCATTGGAGTTATGGATCCCTCGGTTATGGAGTATAATTTCTGGGTGCGGGACCCTACACTCATATTCTGGTGAGGTTACATGGGATAAATGGAATAAAGTTATGGATCCATCTACTGTAGTGTATAGTGGTGAGGAGTGATACACTCCACATGATTTCTTTTATAGTTGTTCATGATGTTTGGAATCCTAGAAAGGCCCTAGATTTGTTGGAAGACACATCATTCTTAGTTGGGTTATGGAGATAGAGATCCCATTTCTCTCTTTGTTTGGGATTATTATTGATTATATCTAGATGTTTATGCTTGTTGTCTTAGTTTTTGATTGAAGAAACATAATTGGGTTGAGATAAACTTTTGTTGTATCTATCTATTTCTCCCTTTTGGGATTCAAAGTGTCATACCAGGTATATATATACTCCCCCCAACATGGGATTTACCCCATGTTTCTTGTATTATTCATATAAGAGACATAAAAATGATGATTTTAGTGGAGCATAGGGATACACTGGTGAATAGTTCACATATGGTGGTTAGGATTAGAGATCATGAGTCGAGCTCTCTCAGCTATTTTATATTCCAATTATTGGTAGGTTAGGACTTAATATCTTGTTGGGTGTGTATTTTTACCTTTTACACTTTGGTTTTATTATCTTATTCTCCGATGTATTACCTATATTTTATTTCATACACGATTTATCTCTATTTGTTATAGTATATTCTTTATATTCATCTACACTACTAAATGGATATTGTTGGGTGAATGCATATAGGTACATTAGGAAAAGGAGTCTCATTTTTATTATTCCATCTCAACACTTATAGCTAGACCCTAGCCTATTAGAGGTGGGATTGATGTTTTGATGACTCGACCCTCTATAGGCCAAGAAGGCCCCAGTGGGTCGGTCCATTGCACATTATTTAAAATGTGTTGATATATTAGTAATCATAATGTGGATCATTGGACATGTATAACGAGAATCTATGGATACTTTAGAAATACCAAATATTTATGTTTGTACTATAATGATTATCTAACTATATGAGAAGGATACACTAATGTAAGTTGGATTACAAATATTGGTGATAATCAATCAATATATAGATGTTTGTTTACTCTAGGTGGTTATGTTGTTTATTGGGAAAGAAAGAAACAAACATGAATTTCACATTCAACCATGTACTCAATGTTTATTTCCTTAGCGACATGTAGAAAAAAGACCTAATATATTAGGAAACTATTACCAGATATTATATATATTTCTTAGCTTGATGCCACTTAACTCTATCAATTGTGATAATAAATAAAATTTATCAAAATCAAATAGTTTAATGTATGATGGAATGTCTAGACATATACGTTTGAGAAATGGTAATGTGAGACAATTTTAATAAGATGGTACTACAATAATTTTATATGTGAGATCATGATGAGTTATGTATTTTAATAATAGAAAAACATTATAACTTTTTCCTTTGTGAAGATATAAGTGGTTTCAGAATATTATAATAGTTAAAGGGTTTACTATTTAGAGAGTTTGTGAACGGGATATAAGCACATGGTTCTAAAGAACTATGAAATGATATTTTGGATGGAAATATCATTTTATTTATTCTATATGCGGTTTAGATTAAACATTGAAAAATTTAATGTTTCAGAAGACATGTAAAGATGATAATACTTTGATATATTGATACAAAGTAAAGGTTTAAATATAAAGAAACCTTTATTATGTATAATTATTTACTTTCAATTTGGAGAGATAATATTTGTGAATATAATTAGAGGTTTTTTATATTTTTATTTGTAAAGAATAAATAAACAAATTCATAGTAGGACCCATATTTTTTGGAAGGGAGTTATGTGTTAGAAAAGACCTTATAGAACCCCACATTGTAAATGGGAAAAATATCTCAATGATCCTACCATATAAATGGGTCATGGGGAAGTTGTTATTCCATAAAAAATACATATTCCAAAACTATTTGGAAAGTATTTTAAAAATATAAATTTTTAGTATAATGTCTTATTATATATATATTATATATAACAATGAAGAATAAATAACAATTTTTTTTAATAAAAATGATTATTGATGAGATTAGTCATGATGATTAGATTTTGAAATTTGAAATCCGAACGGTTTCCTCCCTCCAAAAGATATATTATTTTTATTGAATCAAAGTGTCATTTGATCAAAAAAATGAGATTAAATCTTTGCAATTCAAACAAAATTTTATCACTAAAAAAGTGGGATTATGAGATCATTTATTAATAAAAACTTTCTCAATGTGAAATTCTCCAAATATATTATACCAACATCGATGCTTTGAGAATTTTATAATTTGGTTTTTAGTATTCCTAAAATCACTGTGAAATACTCAACAGAAATTTTGGTAGATAACCCTACACCAACAAGTGGGGGTGGATCACACCCTTTCAGATGGTGAATTCCATTTATACATCAAGATTCATAAAATTCTTTATCTGAAATAGGATTTACTTATTATTTTTAACTACTTTATCCTAGTCTGACCAAACACATCTTCTACACCTCATTGCGCTCACAAATCTTCACATATGAAATGAATAGAATTCCATTATAGAGTGCTCATAATATTATAGGAATGAATGGAAAAGTTTAAAGGATGTAACTTCTAGAATATTGAGCATCAATAAAACACACATTGAGGTGTAATCTGTAGTCTCTTTCTTATAAACAAAGAGACCTCCAAGTCCCATTAATAATATGGGATATAAGAGGAAGTAAACTATAGTGAGAAACCATGTTGGGTTGCCATTTTTCATTTCTTCCTCTTGATTTTAGAAAATGATTATTTATTTTTAAATGAAAATATACAAATATATTTGTATGCACGTCTATTCATGTGCTTTTATATTGATGTATGTGTTTATCTATATGTGTATGTTTGTGTGTTTGTGTGTGTATAGATGTACGTATTGTGTATGTTTTTGTTCATGAGTACGTGTATGTATGTATGTCCATGCATGTGTATGTATGTGTATGTATGTGTATTTATGTATGTGTATGTGTATGTTTATGTGCATGTGCATATTTTCCTATGGATGTATATATATGTATGTACGTGTATACAATTACAAGTATGCATATATGTATTTGTGTTTATATGTATATGTATGTGTATGTATGTTTATTTCTATGTGTATGTATATGTGTATATTTATGCATATAATGTGAATGTCTGTTTATGAGTATATGAATATATCGTTACATAACAAGGAAATTCATTTGTTTTTTCAATTTCACATATTTTATAATAATATATATACAAATATATACAAAAAGAATCATAAGAAAAGTCATTTAATTTTTCAAATGTTATTAATAATATTTAATATAGAAATCTTTATATTCATTTAATTTTTTTGAGATTTTTTGAAATTTGTGCTATTTATTGATACATTTTTAATTTTTAATATTTAATATTTATAATATTTTTGTTGTAACAACCCTGAACCCAGTATCCCAGAGTCCGTGATTATTTTATTATAATGGCACAAATATAAGAGATCACATCACCATGAATAGATCAGTTTAGTTGTCATGAAGAACTAGATACATACATGGTTCCCTTGTTACATTGATAATTAAACATAGAACATAACAAAGGAAAATAAGCTGCTTCCTTGACACTTATTCAAAGATTTCATTTTCATAACTCAGGGAAGGAAAAAAATAAAAGGGTGAACTCAAATTATCAGTTAGGTTTACATATAGTATAAACATTTATCAATAATAAGTAAACCATAATCAAAATTGAAATGTAAATAATTGAAAAATAGATGCCATTTTTTAAATAAAGTGATAATGAAAAATGTATCCATATATTTTTTGATAATGAAAATATCATGGAAATTAATAAATGAACATTTAATAAAGAAAATGCTTAAATTTGTTTCATCATATATCTGGAACATGAACCAATACCATCATATTAAGACAGGTTATGTCTGTGGCTAGAAACCTGTATAATTCTTCTTGGAAACGAACATGAAGGGATTATCACCAATAGTTGAATTACGTGAGACCTATTGATGCATCAAGGGAATATATAATGTCATACCCCACCTCCCACTAAAATAAAAACGAATTATTCACACATATAATTAATCCAAGAACAATATTCCTTATGAAAGTATCCATATAGAGTAGACGATATATATTTATCAATATTACACAGTTAAAAGAAAATTTATAGAACACACTTTATGTAAAAATGGTATAAAACATAGTAAATATTTATATAAATGATAAAAAAATATGGATATTTAATGAAATATTTAATTATTTGTGATCATAAATAAAAGGGACAGAATACATACACCACACACAAGGAATAAGTGGTTAATATAGAATATATCATAGAAACAAATTTGTAATGAGAAACCCCTTTTAGAGTTCATATCTTTGAGGTCAGAATTAATCAATGGAATGATTATGTGTAAAAAAATATTATCAAAAAAATGTCGAAGTGGGAATAAAACATAAATAAAGAAATAGTGGATTCCACAAATAATCTTGACATAATATAATAATAGAAGTATATTTATAACCCAATGAGAGATAATTGAGTTAATAAATTTGTCACCTTATGTCTGAAAGTGTTTTTGCTTATACTTAATATACAAGATAATAACAATAGATTAATTAATTAATTAATTCAGAACCTTTTATAAATTTATTTTATTTTTTTATAACTTGATTAACATCATTTGTGGCCACTCTTATGAGTTATAATGTTTAATTTCATCATTTCAGGAGTGCATGTTTTCAAGGTTTTCATGATTGGTTCGTAAGTATGGAAGTTCAGGTAAAATGGTAGAAATTATAAATAGGTTAAATTATATGTCATTAATAAACTTACATAAGTTTAAATGATCTTATATATCATTTGTTTCTAGGGTATGACGCTGATTCATTAGATAAAATGTTAATAGCAATGATTTAATTTATTTTGGCAGTTTCTACATCCATCACAAACTTATATCATTTTATTTAATATCATATTTATATATTGGTTGTATAATATTATATAACTTATAATATTTATAATAAAATATTATTTAACCATAATAATGGTTTTATGACCAGTCTTGAAGGTGGTAATGGAAAATTAAAATGCATCTTCCATGATGTCGGTAAATCGACACATCACAGACGATGGTTTCATTTTTATAATAAAAGGTAGAGGTGAAGGGGTTTCATGATGAATATTCCATTAACAAAATAAAATTAATATATATATATATAAGATAATATATTTATTATGCATGTTTTGGATAGAGGAGGTAAGGAGAGGATAACAAAATAAAATAAATTAAAGGAAAATGAAATAATATTTTACCTCTTGTACAACATCTCCTTGAGAACCTCCTAAAGGAAAATGGGATTGGTCTTTTTGTTACACTAGAAATAATAGGACGTTGGGAAGAGGTTTGTGAGAGGAAATGGGTAAAATATAGGCAAGCTCCAAGGCTTAGATGGTGTGAGGAGATGGGGTGGTATTTATAGTGGAGGAGAGGGGTGGTTTTTGATTATTTTATTCATTTGTTTATTATTTTGGCCGAAGACTATTATTAGTGATGATTTGTGTGACTAAGTATAGGAACTAGTGAATTTGAGTTTTAAATAATGAGATATTACATCATTTATGACTCAAAAATTCATATATTTTGCTTAAAATGTTAAATACCTTAAATTACCGTATTTCATTATCCCCAATTCAACTATTTTAGAAAAATCCCAAAAAAATCACACCAATTTTTTTTAATATTTATATTTAAAAAATTCACTCTATTTTATGATAATTATTTTCTAAATATGAGAAATTTATTTTTTAATTAAACTCGACATTTATTAAAAAAACACTGATTTTAAAATTATAACTAATTTTATGACACTTTGAAAAATTAATTACGGTCTTATAGAATTAAATTATAATTATAAGACAAAAAATATTAATTTATTAATAGATTTTCTTAAAATAAAATTTCTTTCAAATCATTATATTAACTATAATATTTTAAATTAACATTTATGTCTCACAAAAATACCAATACTTAATTTATCATTTTTAAAACATTCATTTAATTATTTCATAATATAAATATATCATATTTTCATTTATGAGATACCTAAATTTTATTTATAATTTCATAAGTGTGGTTATTATTCAAATTTCTATTTTACTATTCATAAGCATCACATTATCATTACATTGGTAATGTTAATATTTAATAGTACATTACGGTTCATTTAAGCTATGTGAAAGCTGTAAGATAAATTGAATTTATTTAAGAAGATACATACCATAAAATGTTGAGGTGTTATATTTTTCCCTCCTTTAAAAATTCCATCCTTTAAATTTTTTATGAATATATCCTTTTAAAAATATGATGGTGGTTCTTCTTCATAACAACATCAAGTTCCCATGTTGCTTCTTCCATTTTCTGGTTTCTATAAATAAATTTTTCAAGTTGACTCATCTAATTTCTCAATAATTTCTCTTTAGTGTCAAAATATTGATAGGATCTTCATAGTATGAAGAATCTGGTTCCAGTTCTATTTCATCATATGTGAGTACATGTATTGGGTCTGACATGTATTTATTTAATAATGATATGTGGAACACATCATGAAATTTGGAGAGACTTGGCTTCATTTCTAATCGGTAAGCTAGAGCTCCAATTATTTATGGAATTTAAATTAGTCTAATGTACATGGGGATCAGTTTTTTTCCTACAAAACCTTATGACACCCTTCTATGGAGATACTTTCAAAAAAATTCGATCTCTCACATAAAATTCCAAATACTTTCTCTTGTTGTCAGCATAACACTATTTCGTTCTCGAAGCTACTTTAATACGAGCATGAATAATTTTTACATTTATCAATTTCTCATCCATAAGTCCATGGCCTATATGTTTCCCCTCACCATTTTCATCCCAACAGGTTAGAGTATGAAATCTATTTCCTTATAATACTTCATGTCACGCCATTTCAGTACTAGAATAGAAAATATTATTATAGGAAATTTCAAAAAAAGGTAAATACAGATCCCACATAGCTTGAAATTCAATTCAGAATGATGTCATCATATCTTCAAGTATTTGAATAGTCCATTTAGTCTATCTCTTGGTTTGAGGGTGAAAATAAGTACTAAAATGAAGATTAGTATCAAGATTCTTTAGAAGACTCTTCAAGGATTTTGATGTAAAATAGGGATCTCAATAAACAAAATTGATAGTGGTTCACCATGAATTCAAAAAAAAAATCATTAATAGAGTATTTATAGGCACACAAGAGATATATTTTCTCTTATAGTAAGAAAATGAACTGATTTTGTAAGGTGATAAAAAATAACCCATATCGTATAATTATTTTTGGGGTTCTTTGGTAATATAGTGATGAATTCTAAAATAATTTCATCCCACTTCCACATAGAAATAGCTGGAGGTTATATGACTCCTCTAGGATGTTGTCTCTCAGTATTCACTTGTAGAAAAATATGAAATCTTGACACATAATCTACAATTTCCTGCTTTAGGTTATCCCACAAAAAATGTTTCATCATATCTATATACAACTTAGTACTAGTAGGGTGTATAGAGAAATTTGTGCTTTTATTATCAACTAATAGTTCCATTTTTATCTTGGGTATTTATGGAACACATAACCTCTTTCCAAATTTTATAATTCCATCCTCATAAACGAAGTCATCCAATCTTTCATCTTTAATGGATTTAATTTTCTTTTGAAAATTATCATCACAAGATTGAGATCTTTTAATCTTATGTAGAAATATGGTTGAGAAATAATTTTAGAAAGGAGTTAAGTTTCCCCTACCTTAACAATTTCCATATCCATAATTACTAGTTCCATGAACATAGGACCTTTCTCAATCCTCATTTCGGTCAAAAGTCCTTGATATTTCCTTCTTAATGAAAATTATACCTTTTATGATTTTTCTGGGTGGTAGTGCATTGAGAAATCATAATCTTGGAGTAACTCAAGACATCATTTTCCCCATGTTGAGTTCTTTCTATATAAATATGTATTTCAAACTCTTATGATCTGTATAAGTAACAAACCAAGAAATTATAAATGAAAATTTCTCTTGGTCAGTTTAAAAATCTTCTTATGGTTATGTAAAACATATTCACTTATTTGGTTTTATGTTTTGGATTTTAAAATACCATTAAGAATTATGATTATTTATAATATAGCCATTGAATAGTGATCACATGATTAAAATAAATATATGGCTTTAACAAATCCAATTTACTCAGAAAAAGGATGTGATGGACTCATCCAGTAGGCTTTCCCTGTATGAAACCCATTAGTCGGAGCTCAGAAAGGAGGTTGCGTCATTGGGCTTCACTCTTGACGAAACCCATGCCGAGCTTGAACATATGATGCTTCAGAAGAACCGACTACGGGAGAAGTGGAAGTTAATAAAGATTACCACCTGAGCGATGTTATCCGAGCCACCCCAAGAGTATGTCACCATCGTGAACCTTACCCTTTGGTCTTATATGGGTGTTTTAGGAGGTTATGTAACAATAATCTATCCCTATGACTATGTATATTATTTTTGTATAAATAATGTGCGTTCATTTTATTATTGTAACTTTGAAAATAAATTTTAAAGCACAATAGTATTTTTTTAGTTTATATTCAACTAAGATATCTATTTTGATGAATCAATGTATTTTGAATTAAATAATATTTTAATAAAATATTATTAATGAATTAAGTTTTATTAAATATAAATGATTGTACAATTTTTTATGAATAAAATTGTAATTTTTATTAAGGTTTGAAAGCTGTTCTTGTCAAAACCCATGAATTTTTTATAAATGTTGGTTTTTATTTTAAAAGTAAAAATTGAAATATTTTGGAAATTATTTATATAAAATGAACATTATTTTTGGAATCAGGATGTTGAAATTATCCAACTGTGAAATTTTCATAATTTTCTGAGATAGTCGAATTTTCGGGTAAAAATTAAATACCATTTAAATATATAATGTGTTTTATGACATCATAATGACCCAATAGTGATGTAATAAAATACTATAAACATTATTATATACCAGTATATGTTTTACCATTAAAATAATGTGATTTTGGGTTATTTGATTTTTTACAAAGCTTTAGTGGATCCTTCAAGACTTATAAACCATTTTGTCTTTTTAAATTATTTTACTCGAGTGAGACTCACCTCCACATAAGCAACCATATTATTTTAAGATGTTCGGCCATTTGACTTATAAAATATTTTTTCCACTCCTATTTGGAAAAACGATGGGAAAAACCATCGGATGGTTTGTGATTTTGATTAGTTTATTGTGAGGTTTCCCAAACCAAAATAATAAACAATTCTCATTCCTTTCCTATATAAACCCACCAAAGATCCCACTTACTCTTCACTCAAAGAATTTTTAATTCAACAAACCCCTAAACTCTTCTCTCTAGAATACTCCCAAGGTTCCCCAATCTCCCAATAATCCTCTCTCAAGCCTCTCCCAAGCTTTTGCGATCACACTTCCATGTAAGGGATTTCTTCCATTATCATTTTTTCCAATTTTCTTTAAGTTGTTATGCCATTTGTTTTCCATAAAAAATGTTGGGGTATGATTTCTAACCTCCACCATACTTCTCTATTTATGTTTGTATGATGAGAGCCCCTTTATCTCTCATTAATTCCTCCCATGTACAACCGTTACCATGTCAAAATTCCTTGATGGATTTCTCTCTCCTCTTTTAAATCCTAGTAATTATTTTGTATTATGAATCTAAATTCCATTATGTTTGTTGGGACATGTATCTATATGTCCCACTTACTATCCATTTCATGTACATATGATGAGACACCCATTTTTCGGTCATCAACAATTTTCATGAATCCTTCACGCCGCTAGGCTGCCGAAATTGAACCACATTTTGCAAAGCCATGATCATTATGTAGTGAATACCATACCCATGTCTCTATCAAGGGTATTGACCTTTATGCACATATACATATTTAATGGAACTTTCATTTATTTATTCCACATTACTTAATTGTGTAATAACTTATGATTTTGATTGATTCAATGTTATATGATCCATGTGGCACACTTATACATGGAAGGAAATGTTTCAGAAGAGTATGCCCCGATAGCACTCCAATGAATTGGGCAAAGTATAGTATCATAATACGTCATGGGTAATGAGTGTTGAATCATGATAATTCAAGTGCAATGGGGTTTTACTCATTATTCATGTGCAATGAGAGTTTACTCATGCTTCATGTGCAACGAGCCTTGGCTGATGCTAAATTCCATGTTAAGTGTTGTTTCCACATTTGCATGTTATGATTATCATGATTTATCATTCCTTTATGTTCATATTTATCTTATTCTCCATTGATATTCCTTGTAACAAACAGAGATTTTATGAGAATTATTCTTTTTAATTTCATTGATGTCTTTTGTTGTATGCTACACCAAGATTATCTTGCGCTATACGCAACACCATATTAGCTTATAGTATATGCAACGCTATTCTTGGCTCGTGTTACACACAATTTCAAGTTCTTTTTGTGGAAATTATTTTATGCAGCATTAAGTATATATTTTGTTTAATGTATAAATGAAATAAGTTTTGATTATGTTATACACAAAATTGAGTGTATATATATATATTCAATTTATAAATGAAATATGGTTGGATTATATTATACGCAACAACAAAGGAGTCTTTCACTACACACAACCCTAACTTGGCTTACATTACACGCAATCACGACCTTCCTCGATAGCGTGTGTAGTACGCAAGACCGAGTTTCACTAAACGAGATATTATTATAATATTATTATGAACTAGCCATTATGAATAGTAATACCCACTTTTTGAAATTTTATAAATTTTATCGTTCAAAATGGACATCATTTTTGGATTCGGAATATTGAAATTAGCATAAGGTGAATTTTTGGTATTTTTCTGAAAACATTCAATTTTTTATGAATAGTGAAAACACTGGGTTACTATTTAAAAACCGACTTTTTATTTAAATAAATATTTAGTTTATTTAAATTTAATTTAGGTCAAAATTGATACATAATACCTATATAAGTTCAATCTAATTCATTGGAGTCATTTTATAATAATTTTAGACAATTAAAAATTTTATTGAATTTTTCACCGTCTTTTACCCACCTCCTAAGAGAGTATGAAAATTTACATAAAACTTAATTTTACCGCTTCTGTGAGTGGAATTTTGAAAATCTAAGAGACATGGTTAATATCAAGGACTAAAATGTTGTTCAATGCGATTAAAATAATTTTTTGGTGAATAGTAACTTTTTACTCTTATTTACCACGGTTAAAAGTAAATACGGTAATTAAGGGTAAAAATGATATTATTATTACCCTAACACAGGTCCTAATTCTATTGGATAAGTTGAAATCAACCCAAAACAACCTTAGGAACAAAATATGACCATTTATATCCATTTGGATTTGATTAGGGCATTTATTATTAATTTATTTAAAGAAGGGTTAAAATAGTTAAAATCAAAGTTTAATAAGTAAATCATTTTTAATATAGGGTTATAAATAAGTTAAATTCGACTATAAATATTAATTAGAAAGATAAAACGATTTCCTACATAATTGTATTTTATTTATAATTTTTAGACATTAAATAAGTTAATTTATGTATGACATAATGATGATGCAGTAATTACATTATTAATGAAATATAATCATAATTAATGTTATAAATACCCAAATAAATGTAATTGGAGACTTTTTATGAATTACACTAGTTTTATAGGTTAATAATACATGTTATTATTGATTTAAGTAACTTTTTTCGAACTAATCATGCTGTTAGGAGTTTCACAAAATTCAAGTACCAAATAGTGTCAAAATTGACATAAAATAGTTTTTAAAACAAATATTATATTATTAACTGTTATTTTATCCGTAAAAATCAATGGTTCAGCCAAATGACTTAGATAAGATTATATATATTAATAATAAATAATTTGGGGTTCGTTTGGCTTGTTATAGTATGTTTATTAACCATATAGTGTAAGAAATAAAAAAGACACGGTAAAAGATAAATTATTTAACTTAGAGTTAAATCTAAATGATAAGGTTAAAATAGTGACAAAAACATGTAAAAATTCTATTGGATGAGAGGTTTTAGACCCATCCCCACCTTAGCTTAGAAATAAATCAATTTTGAGCTATTAAAAACCGAATATGACTTTATAATAAAATAATATCTTATGTTTTCCTAAGGTGCCCCTCTCCTCCCTTATAAAAGGGCACCTCCTCCCTCTCTTCCTCACACCATTTTGAGCCTTCAAGCTCGGCCAACCCTTTCCAATTACTCTTCTAAACTTCCCTAGAAACATCCTAGAGGTCCTGGTATTCTTAAAAGACCATTTTTATTGCCCTAAGAGGAGGTTATGAAGAGGCACTTCAAAGAAGAGGTAATGTCCGTTACCGAATCTTTCAACTTTATTTCTTCTTCTAATTATTCTTCTTTAGTTGTTTCATTATGAAGTAATAACATAAGTATCACTCATATACTGATATGTTATTATAATTATGAAACAACCCTATTTAACTATCTATCCATCCTACGGAAAACGAAATCACTACGCGTGCGTACGTACGGAATACCGTCTCCATGTAGTGGTGTAATCTGTTTTCGACCACCACCTTACTTGGATGGGAATAATGGTGTAAATAAATAACTATATATGATTATTGTAAGTTGATATTTATTCTGAAATATTATACATACACTTAAATACAACTCCATGATCATGGTAATGGTATCATCGCTCGTGCATATGTACGGACTACCGTCTCCACGACGCAATGAGATTCATTCTCCATGTTAACCATTCATGAATGATTATAAAGTATATATAATAACTAATCATAAAATATATGACCTAATAATACTGGATTTATGTATATATATATATATGTATTTCATCTACTTAATTCCATTCAATTCAATAAGGAAACGAAAACAGCGTTCATGCGTACGTACGACCTACCGTCTCCATGAATAGTGTATTTCATTCCATTTATTGATATATATATATATATATATAAATCATGTTTTATATTCTGGAATTAAGTAAATCAGGATATAAGTAATAATATCAAGAACAACAAGTCGAAACACGTACGATAAATGAAACGATTTTACCCAAAACGCTCCTTTAACATGGAATTTACAAAAGAACGGGTAATATAAAGTCACAAGTGAACCATTTATGACATCATAACAATGAATATGATTCTGTAATAAGTCAATGACATTATTTAAATCATTATACAGGAGTCTCGAATACGTACTAAGCATATCAAACCTAAGGTACGGGATAATTATTCCAATCTCATTCATATTTGAGATTGTTTATTCACAAGTATTTACTAGGGTTATGTTTATCATCCATGTCAATGTTTTCTCAAAATGATTTCATAAAATGTTTACTATTATTATTTTTATGTTTAAATTCATTTTTACCCATTTTTACTTTTACCACATGGTATGTAAGGAATCTTTCTTTTGTTTAGCATACGAGGTACTTTTTGAATTTTCCGACAAAAGTACGAGGAAAATATTATTTTTAACTTATACGGCGTGAACGGATTTTTACGGTTTTATAATGCCTTATTTTCATGATGCTTCCTCTAAAATATTTAATATTAATTTTCAAAAAAATCCTTTTCTTTTAAAATTTCATGGAATTTTGTGAAAATAAAATGGTTTTGGAAAAGAAAGGATATTTTCCTCAAGAATTCATTTCAAGTGTTTTATCAAAACCATTTTCCATATAAGAATGCATTATTTCATATGTGTATGTTTCAAGTATAATTTCTCTATGATTTACATGGTTTCAGTTTTCTTATGATTAAATGATATCCATTTTTTATATGGATTATGTTATGATGGGATTATGTTTATGAAACCCATTTTTATTCTTTGGGTTATGATGAATGATTTAGGTTTATGTTGTGGAACAAGTAATAATGATTTCATTATGAGATGGGTAGGACCTATATCTCCCTAAAATTCATTGGGTAAAGATTTATATCTCATGATATAGACATGGCTGGAATGGTAAGTTAATCCGTTTCAGTGTTATAGGACTGAAATGAGGAGTGAACTCGATACAGAAAGGGACTTTGTCCACTAAGATGGTCCTGGAAGCAATGCCTTAGTTACTATGGAAATCATAACATGTGCTGAGTGGTTTCCACAATTACATGTTTCATTCCCATTATATTTTAACATGGTTGATGTTCCATTATGATATATTCCTTATGTACTTCCACGATTTAGGTCTTTTCTCAAGATTATGATGTTTAGATTTTATGTCCATGCTTTTTCATTCAAATGTTTATGGATTGTTTTATGTTCTCTATGATTACACTTACTGAGCATTTAATCTCACCCTTCTAATGTTTTCATTTCCCCAGGATATAAATAAAGGTTTTTGGTAAGAAAACAAAATGGAAAGATCTTTATAGGAGAAGTTGAAGATCTTTCACCATGATTAGAAGATTAAATTCTGAGTTTCCAAATACACTAAACTATTACGGTCCTTGTGTGTCAATATTTGTTATGTATTAAGTATTCCGCGAAAGTAATGTAATGTCCATGTATGTCAATCTTAGGGTCTCTATAGTTGGTATCAGAGGAAAGGTTTAGTCAACCTTTGGAAACTAGGATGTGAGAACTTTAGTGAGATCCCTATAGATATTTCTATGGTTTGTCTAGGGATGTCCCTAAGGTTAAGTACAAGTATAGGTTATAGTCCTAGAATTAGGGCAACGATCTTAGAATTTAACCTAAGATGTTAGATATTGAAGGTAATCCCCCTTGATTATGATTTTGGCCTCTCACACTATTATTTTTGGGTTTTAGAAAATGGCTGGGAACATGAAGATTCACGATAATGGAGGATATGATGGACAATGGAATGATATACTTCAGGAGAAAATGAATGAAATTGGATCTGGAGGTCCACATATCGTTATTATGCCTAATCAGAAATATCATAATATGATCAATAATTTCAACTTTGGTACGTTTCCCGAATCAGCTAATAAGAGAAAGATAGAGTTTGATGATGATCATAGAGGAAGGAAAGTTCAATTTCTATCATGTAAATCATGTGGGAAGAGGCATCAAAGAGAATTTTTCAAGGGAACTGGAAGATGCTTTGGGTGTGGAAAAGAAGGACACATATCCAATAAGTACAAAGGAAAAGGTTCAGTTAACACCATGTATAAGGATAATGGTATTTCTACGACATCAATAATGATTATATGTTTTAAATGTGGAATGTATTGGCATTATGCAAACCAATTCCCAAAGGGAAAATCTCATGAAGATAATCATCATGGTCATATGGGTAGTATTTATGTGGATGATGATGAGGAGACTACAAATGATATATGAGATGAAATAAGTTTTGAATATTGGTCAGTGGTTTAAGATGGTAGTGGAATGATTGTATGTTTATCAAGAGTTATGTTGTAAAGGTAATTTAATGGTACTATAGAATAAAGAAACATCTAAGGATTGTTACACTATTGTTTTTCCAAAAGTATTTAGATGTATATGTTGAATGGTACTGGTAACCATGAAAGGTTATTCAGATATTTTTGGAAATAAGATGATATGCACATAATGAATGGATAAGGAGGAAATAATATGTTTTATAGTATTCATGAGCTCATTATTGTTATAAGGACTAAGTGATATCATGGTTTGAGTATACAGAATTTTGGGATTTTGGTATGTGGAAAGAGTTAACTTTTGACAGCACTCATGTTTTTAGTAAGGTTCAATGGGTATTCATTTTTCAAGAGAATACATTATTAAGGCCTTCGAATGTTTGGAATGTGACCAACAAGACATATCTTATGATATATGGGGATCAACGATGGTATTAACATTCTTGTTATATGAACTCTCTGGTAATTGTTTTCACTATAATATGAGATTGGACAACAGTATTTTGGATAATCCAAAAGATTGGAATAGATTCTGTTAGAAAAAAGTTTGTATTGTTTAAGGCTATAAATTTTTCAATATTATTGATGGAAAGTTATAATAATGTATTTTTAGAAAAAAGGATAACCTGCATGACGGGCGACAACCCATCATATCGGACAAGGCTGTGGGAATCGAACCCACAACCGATGTGCGACATGCCTTTATTTCCAACCACTAGCCTACAAGAAGTCAATGGTTAGTAGAAACTAGTTTTATTTTATTATGTAGGATGATAGATGAAGTATAAGTCCATTTTGGAACCATATCTGATTAATCTCACCATATATGTATTTATGTATATAACTTTTTCTAACTTATGTTTGAGAAAGATGGAATGACCTATCATTCTATCGCATGATCTGCCAAAACTTCATGAAAGACAAATTCAACTTCATTTCTTAAAGATATGAAGTGGAAATTGTTCAAGGCACGAAAAATGGTGAGATTTTACCAAAATAAAGTAAGTATTTCTTCTAATTCAAATTCTTCAACATTAGGGAAATGATCTGGAAAACCAAAAATTGTTGTCCTAGTGCCCTTATATCTGATGAATCAGATGGTACCCTAAATCATCACAAATTTATGGCTTTGTGATTGTTGGATTTTTCATAGCCATGCTCTCTACCACTCTCCACCAGAACATGACAGTTAGATTTCTCTTCAATTTCCATATTTTCACCTATGTTCTCCTACATGGAAACCCAATGATTAGTTAATTTGGGTAACCATTACGTTACATACTTTATTTTTTAAAGATAAGTTTTGGTATTCCTTTTTACGATGTGGGTTTCTATTAAAGAAACTTTCATGTAGAAAGCCATTTATAACCCCGACGAATTTCCAGGGCAAAATTCATTTTAAGGGGGGTAGAATGTAACAACCCGAGATTTTATGAGAATTATTCTTTTTAATTTATTTGATGTCTTTTGTTTTACTCTACACCAAGAATATCTTGCGCTATACACAACACATTATTATCTTGAAGTATATGCAACACTATTCTTGGCTCGTGTTACACACAATTTCAAGTTCGTTTTGTGGAAATTGTTTTACACAACATTAAGTATAGATTTTGTTTAATGTATAAATGAAATAAGTTTTGATTATGTTATACGCAACATTGTGTGTATATATATATATTCAATTTATAAATGAAATATGGATAGATTATGTTATACGCAACAACAAAGGAGTCTTTCACTACACGCAACCCTAACTTGGCTTACATTACACGCAATCACGACCTTCCTCGATAGCGTGTGTAGTACGCAATAATGAGTTTCACTAAATGAGATATTATTATAATATTATTATGAACTAACCGTTATGAATAGTAATACCCACTTTTTGAAATTTTATAAATTTTATCATTCAAAATGGACTTCATTTTTGGATTCGGAATATCGAAATTAGCCTAGGGTGAATTTTTGGTATTTTATTGAAAACTTTTAGTTTTTGATGAATAGTGAAAACACTAGGTTACTATTTAAAAACCGACTTTTTATTTAAATAAATATTTAGTTTATTTAAATCTATTTTACGTAGAAATTGATACATAATACCTATATATGTTCAATGTAAATCATTGGAGTCATTTTATAATAATTTTAGACATATAAAAATTTTATTGAATTTTTCACCGTCTTTTACCCACCTCCTATGAGAGTTAGAAAATTTACATAAAACTTAATTTTACCACTTCTATGAGTGGAATTTCTAAAATACTAGAGACATGGATAATATCAAGGACTAAAATGTGGTTCAATGAGATGAAAATAATTTTTTGGTGAATAGTAACTTTTTACTTTTATTTACCACGGTTAAAAGTAAATAGGGTAATTAAGGGTAAAAATGATATTATTATTACCCTAACACATGTCCTAATTCTATTGTATAAGTTTAATTCGACCAAAAACAACCTTAGGAATAAACTATAACCATTTAGGTCCACTTGTATTAGATTAGGACATTTATTATTAATTTATTTAAAGAAGGGATAAAATAGTTAAAATCAATGTTTAATAACTAAATCATTTTTAATATAGGGTTATACATAAGATAAATTTTACTATAAATATTAATTAGAAAGAAAAAAATATTTCCTACATAATGGTAATTTATTTATATTTTTTAGACATTAAATAATTTAATTTATTTATGACACAATGATGATGCAGTAATTACTTTATTAATGAAATATTAACATAATTGATGTTATAAATACCCAAATAAATGTAATTTGAGACTTTTTATGAATTAAAATAATTTTATAGGTTAATATGACTTGTTATTATTTATTTAAGTAACTTTTATTGATCTAATAATGTTGTTATGAGTTTCAAAAAAATCAAGTACCAAATAGTGTCAAAATTGACATAAAATAGTTTTTTAAAACAATATTATATTATTAATTGTTATTTTATCCCTAAAAATCTATGGTTTGGCTAAATTACTTAGATAAAATTATATTTATTAATAATAAACAACTTGGGGTTCGTTTTACTTGTTATAGTAAGTTTATTAACCATATAGTGTAAGAAAAAAAGACATGGTAAAAGTTAAATTATTTAACTTAGAGTTAAATCTAAATGATAAGGTTAAAATAGTAACCACATCTTGTCCAAATTATATTGTATGAGAATATTTGACCCATCCCCACATTATCTTAGAAATAAATCAATTTGGAGCTATTAAAAACCGAATATGAATTTATATTAAAATAATATTTTAAGTTTTCCTAAGGTTCCCCTCTCCTCCCTTATAAAAGGGCACCTCCTCCCTCTCTTCCCCATACCACTTTGAGCCTTCAAGCTCGGCCAAACCCTTCCAATTTCTCTTCTCCACTTCCCTAGAAACATCCTATGGGTCCTGGTCTTCTTTAAAGACCATCTTTAGTGCCCTAAGAGGAGGTTAAGAAGAGGCGCTCTAAAGAAGAGGTAATGTCTGTTACCGATTATTTCAACATTATTTCTTCTTATACTTCTTCTTCATTAGTTGTTTCATTATTAAGTAATAAAATCAGTATCACTCATATACTGATATGTTATTATAAGTATGAAACAACCAAATTTCACCATCTATCCATCCTACGGAAAACGAAATCATTGCGCGTGCGTACGTACGGAATACCGTCTCCTCGCAGTGGTGTAATCTGTTTTCGACCACCACCTTACTTGGATGGGAATAATGGTGTAAAAAAATAACTATAAATGATTATTGTAAAGTTATATTGGTTCTGAAATATTATACATACACTTCAATACAACTCAATGATCAAGGGAATGGTATCATCGCTCGTGCGTATGTATGTACTACCGTCTCCATGATGCAATGAGATTCTTTCTCCATGTTAACCATTCATGAATGATTATAAAGTATATATAATAAGTAATCATGAAGTATATAACATAATAATACTGGATTTATGTATATATATATATATGTATGTCATCTACTTAATTCCATTCAATTCAATAAGGAAACGAAAACATCGTTCATGCGTACGTACGACCTACCGTCTCCATGAACGGTGTATTTCATTCCATTTATCGATCTATCATATATATATATATATTATATATAAATAATTTTTACATTCTAGAATTAATTAAATCAGGATATAAGTAATAATATCAAGAACAACAAGTTGAAACACGTACGGTAAATGAAACTATTTTACCCAAAACACTGCTTTAATATAGAATTTACAAAAGAACGGGTTATATAATGTCATAAGTGAACCATTTATGACATTATAACAATGAATATGATTATGTAATAAGTCAATGACATTATTTAAATCATTATATAGTAGGTTCAGATACGTACGAAGAATATCAGACCTAAGGTAAGGGATAATTATTCCAATCTCATTCTTATCCGAGATTGTGTATTCATAAGTATTTACTGGGGTTATGTTTATCATCCATGTCCATGGTTTCTCAAAATGATTTCATAAAATGTTTACTATTCATACATGTATGTTTAAATTAATTTTTATCCTATTGGAATTTTACCACAAGGTATGTAAGGAATCTTTCTTTTGTTTACCATACGCTGTACTTTTTGACTTTTCCGACAAAAGTATGAGGAAAATGTTATTGTTAACTTATACGGTGTGAACAGATTTTTATGGTTTTATAATGCCTTACTTTCATGAAGCTTACTCTATAATATTTAATAAGTATTTTCAACAAAATCCTTTTCATTTAAAATTTCCTGGCATTTTGGGAAAAGAAAATGGTTTTGGAAAAGAAAGGATATTTTCTTTAAGAATTCATTTCAAGTGTTTTATCAAAACCATTTTCCATATAAGAAGGAATTATTTCATATGTGTATGTTTCAAGTACAATGTCTCTATGATTTACATGGTTTCACTTTTCTTTTGATGAAATGATATCCATTTGTTTTATATGGATTATGTTATGATGGGATGATGTTTATGAAACCCATTTTTATTCTTTGGGTTATAATGAATGATTTATGTTTATGTTGTGCCACAAGTAAGAATGATTTCATTATGAGATGGGTGGGACCTATATCTCCCTCTAATTCATTGGGTAACGATTTATACCTCATGAGATAGACATGGCTGGAATGGTATGTTAATCCGGTTCAGTGTTACAGGACTAAAACGAGGAGTGAACTCGATTCAGAAAGGGACTTTGTCCACTAAGATGGTCTTGGCAGTAATGCCTTGGATACTATGGAAATCTAACATGTGATGAATGGTTGCCACAATTACATGTTTTATTTCCAATATATTTTACCATGGTTGATGTTCCATTATGATATATGCCTTATGTACTTCCACGATTTATGTCTTTGCTCAAGATTATGATGTTTAGATTTTATGTTCAAGATTTTTCATTCAAATGTTTATGGATTGTTTTATCTTATTTATGCTTACCCTTACTGAGCATTTGAGCTCACCATTTTTATGTTTTCATTTTCCCAGGATATTCATTTCCGACACTTTTACGCCGGGGCGTGCGCGTGTGTCCGTCACACATGGGAGGATGCGCGGCTCGTTGCCCCGCATTCCTGCTTTCTAAAGGAGGGTGGCATCCGTTCTTTATTCAGGGACATTTTCTCCTTGATCGAAAGCGGGATGATGGGATGTTGGTTCTTCCCTCCGTGGATTCCTCCTCAGAGCTCGTCACCTAATCCGGGTCTCCCTTATAGATTTAAGACGGGTTCGTGAAGCCCATTCCCAATGCCATATCTGCATGGAAACCAGTAAATTATGTCGTTTCCGTCGAGACGCCCCAAGGGGTCTTGTCAGGGAAGCATCCTTCGGTGAGGAGAATGGTCATGTTGGGGTGTCAGTGGCATGTCTTGACACTGGGGATCAGCATATATGTCCTTTGTACCTTATCACAAGGCTTCTCGAGGGCGCGGAAGCCTGAGTCATCCCACATCGAACGCGGGGAATATGTACCATATGAGGTTTTCCTTAGCTTCCCATGTGTAACACGAGGTATGCCGCGAGTTTAAAATCTTGCGGAGATGGATCGGACTGATCGAAACACTGAGAGTGGATCAGATTGAAGGACCTCCTAGGGGGAACACCGATGTTGGGGCCAACACGTGGGCGGCTTCCCGGATACTATGGAGTGGGATGGGGTGGAATGATCTCACCAGGATGTGGCGGCCCAGGTAAGGATCAGGATGAATGATGGAGTGACGGTCTTGAACCTCGTGGAGGATTCCTATGTATCCCCATGGCAGGGAATCACAGTCCGCGTAGTTTGGTGATACAGTGGGATACCTGAAAAGGTGACCCGTGAGAATGGACGCATGGATTGAAGCCTGGAGGAAGTGAGATCTCCGGGCTAGGGCATGAGCTTCCCCAGAAACGTGGGCTTGGAGGGGGGAATTCAGGATGAGACGTGGATGTGAAGCATGGGGATTATGCTCTGAGACTTCCCATGTAGGGGATACAGTTTAACGTCATGCGGGACGAGATACAGTTTAACGTCATGCGGGACGGGGGATCTGGGGATTATGCTTTGAGGCGGACCATGGTGGATATGGGGCTTACGCTCTAAGGCAGACCATGGTGGATATGGTTCTTAAGCTCTGAGGCGGACCATGGTGGCCGGGGAACCAACATGGAGCGGTCGGAACGACCGGGTGGTGGGCTTGAACCTCGTGGAGGCTTCCTACGTACCATGCATTACCACGGATCAAAGTCCTCGTAGTTTGCTGGTATGGGGCTGACGCTCTGAGGCGGCCCATAGTGGATATGGGGCTTATGCTCTGAGGCGGCCCATGGTGGATATGGGTCTTACGCTCTGAGGCATCCCATGGTGGCCGGGGAACTGACGTGGAGAGGTTGGAACGACCGGGTGGTGGATTTGAACCTCGTGGAGGCTTCCTACGTACCATGCGTTAGCACAGATAAAAGTCATCGTAGTTCACTGGTATGGGGATTACACTCTGAGGTGGCCCATAGGAGGATGTCATGGTCGATACGTGCTCTAAGACCACGTGAGTCATGCTCAGTGTGAGAAACAAGAGGCAGCAGGGACCAGACGATCATGTCGCGAAGGGTGCGTCCGTGAGAAGCGGAATGGGGCTTACGCGTGGAGTGGCCCAAAGAAGAAACAGGGGCTTACGCGTGGTTAGCTGTCCGAAGAGGAAACAGGGGCTTACGTGTCGTTAGCAGCCCGAGGTGTCGGGGCTTACTCTAGAGTGGAGGCCCGTGGTGTGACAAAGCGCAGTGGGAAAGGGACTCCACTGGCCTTGGAAGGGGGATGTACGGAGGTGCATGGGTGCAACCTTCCGTAAGAGAGGCTAGGGGCTTACGCTCTGAGGCAGCCCTTCCCCCGTGGACAAACGCCACTCTAACAAGGAGGATCTCATTCCATGCGAGGAAGAGTCCATTCCCGTGGAGACGAGTGGGCGTAAATAATGTCCGAGCTGTGGGGACCCTGCATGCGAAGCATAGGGTCGCACCACAGTTTAACTTCATGTGTTAAGGACGAGGTGCTTAGCAGTTTAATGCCTACAACTTGGATGAGGGGGGTTTGCTCCACACCCCTAGGGATTACATGCCCAATGACCTCTACCCCTTGTAGGAGGGAAGGCATCAGCAAGGCCGTAGTGAAGGGGGGCCGCAGGGTGAACCATCGAGGGGTCCACGTTAGCATGGCTATGGTGGATGGGGCTTATGCATGGAAGCTACCTAGGTGCCACTAAGGAGCGACAACGATGGATGGGGCTTACGCGTGGAAGCAGCCCATAATTTCATCCTCATGTTTGGTCATAAGGGCATCCCAACTCAGTGGTGGGTTGAGGTATGCACCTATGCTCAATTGGACAAGCGGGATAATGCCAAGGGCGTTGGAATCGGATCGAACAAAGAGATATGAAAAGTGTGAATCACATGCCCGGCATTCGGAATGCAATGAGAGTGGCATGGCGATAGAGGATAACTGCAGACCATGCTCGCAACAAAGCATCATGTCGCGTTAGCCTAGAATGGGGACAAACAAATGAGGGGTCGACTGCTGACCGTGTTCGAAACAAGGGACCTGACTCAAAGTGTCACCCAAAGTCTTTCGGGGCGTTGGCCCATGACAGCAGGCGGACCATAGGTCAATCATCCATACAGTGACAACAGGCAGACCAAAGGTCTATCATCCATATTGTTACAGAAGGCCGACCACAGGTCAATCATCTATACCGTTAGGGGGACTTTCCAGACTTGGAAGTGGATGTAGATCCGAATAAAGGACACGCAAAGCGTGGGGCGGAGTGATGGAATGTTTGAACGGATTCCAACGCTCTTGAAACTACGCCACTGTAATCATGGCATTAGGAATCTTATACTTGGTGCACAAGGCATCTCTTATTTGGAACAAGATGCATCCTATGTTTGGAACACAGGGTTTACTATAGTTTATAGTCATGTAGATAGGACTATGGCATCCCATGCTTGGAGCGTAAGGCATCTCTTATTTGGAACAAGAGGCATCCTATTATTGAATGATAGGGAATTCTTCTTAGGGTAATTGATGATGAGAATCTCAACTCATGACATAGGAAACGAACAAAGAGGAATATGTCAACTCAAGGTGTTTCTCAGTGTGCAGAGGAGTATCTCAAATCATGGTATTCCCTAGGTGGAAGGTGGGTGCGTAATGGAAAATTCCGACATCCTGGCCTGAGAAGTCCATGGTGAGACTCTCTATTTTTGAAGGGGGTCTGTGACAGTAGTGAAGGGACCAGGACCGAAGCTCGGCAATGACCCCTGAGAGGGGGAGCGGGGGCGCAGCCCCCGCGATATGGACCAGCGGTTGCGAGCCTATATACTATTGCGTGCAATAGGAGCGACACATAGGATAGGTTGCGTGCAATAAGGAAGGTCTGCGCACAATAGGGTAGCCATGTGCGCAATTTAGGCTGCTGCATGGAAAACACCAGGTCAGCGTGCAATTCAGGTATGCGCGTGAAAACGGCTGGGCCGCATGCGCAAAGGAATGGATTGCGCACCAATGAAGGATTTGCGCGCAATGGAAGGGGTGCGCGTGCAAAGGAAGGATTGCGCGCGACTTGGCCGACCTATGTGCAAGCGAAGGAATTGCGCGCAAGGGGCGGACCCCGAAGGGGATGGACTTTAGTCTAAGCCAGGGGGATCTTGCGCAAAGGTGGATCCCAGGGTGACTTGGTGCAGAAAATAACCATAACTCGAGACCATTTTGCACGCGCAATTACGCGCATGGGAGCCGGTTCAAATCCCTCCCCCAAAAAGGAAGGGGGTCTCCTTTTATTTATAGGCATCCAGGGGCACGAAATATAGGGTTGCACGAAATAATTGCGCAACATAGGCGATGGCACGAAATATCAACCACACGGGACACGGGCGCGAAATTATTTCGCACCGGCGCTGTGACTTTTCACGAATCCCTGGTTTCCTTTCACGCGGGACATTTTTTCCATGAACTTCACCCAATTTTTCGCGCAACGCTTCCAGGATCTCCGGACCGGGCCTCTGAGTCCGAATATGACTTCGCTTCGTCAGTTCGAATCTTCCTCGAGGAGTTATGGACCTTTTTTCGGCGTCTACAATATTAAGAAAGGTTTTAGGTAAGAAAACAAAAAGGGGAGATCTTTATGGGAGAAGTTGAAGATCTTTCACGATTAGAAGATTAAATTCCAAGTTTCCAAAGACACTAAACTATTACGGTCCTTGTGTGTCTATGTTTGTTATGTATTAAGTATTCCGCAAAAGTAATGTAATTTCCATGTACGTCAAGCTTAGGGTCTCTACATTCCCATTGTCTAACATGTATTTTATTCCTCATGTTATTCCATGTTTATTCCCTTACAGGGCTTTATAGATCGCCCTTTTTTATACATGTCCTCATGTTATCCCATGAAATTCTATGTACGAGGGAATGTAGTGGTCATGTAAAGGTAGTTTTCAAAAAATATGTTGTATTTCATGTTTTAAGTTGTTATGTAATGATCTTAATCCCCAAAGACACTAAAATTCTCAATCTTAAATGTTATATCAAGTGAATTTTATGTAATAAATAATGAATTAGTGTGTATTAAAGAGCAATATTGTTATAGTATATATCTCACATATTTCACCATAGAGATAATGTCTCTATATTTTATTTGAAAAGATTTTTGATTTTAATTCAATATCATGAGTTGGATAATTTTTTTCCTGAGTTTTAAACTACCTTGGTCAATATACAATAAATTTATCATTTTTAATAAGGACACAACCCAATCCTTTCTTTGATGCATCACTATATACCATAAACCCATCATTTTTGGATGGTAGAGTCAAAATTCAGAGCATTGAATAATCTTATATTCAATTCTTCCAAAAATTATACAAATTCTTTTTTCCATATGAACTTAAACCCTTTACATGTGAGATTCATTAACATGTTATCCAATCAAGAAAAATTATGAACAAAATACTGATAGTAACCTTCTAAACAAATGAAATTGTGTACCTCAGTTATGTTCTCTAGAATAGGCCATTACTTGATTGAATTTGTCTTTATAGGATCAACTGAGATTCCATCCATAGAGATAATATAGTCTTGAAATGAAATTTCCTAAATCCATAATTCACACTTTATAAATATAACATATAACTATTTTTTTAGAGACTCAAGTATAATCCTCAAGTGATTCTCAAGGTCTTCGTAGATTTTAGAATACACCATATTATAATCAATGAGTACTACAATTTTTTTCAAGATATTCATTGAATAATCTATTCATTAAATCCTTAAAAATAGAGGTTTAATTACTCAATCCAAATGTAATTAATGTAAACTCATAACGTCTATACCTCATCCAAAAATATATCTTTTAAATATCTTCCTTCTTTACACAAAATTAATGATAAATAGAATGAAGGTCATTCATTAAAAAATATTGATCTTTATGAAGTTATTCAAATAAATCATCAGCATGAAGAAAATTATACATTTTCTTTATTGTAATGGCAATTATTTCTCTATAGTCAATGCATAGCCTCATAGATACATGTTTCTCCTTAATAAAGAAAACATTGGTTCCCCATGGAGAAACACTAGAGTGAATAGATCAATTATTAATCCCTTATTAATCAAACTCTCTCTGGGGTTTGTCAAGCTAATTCCTCAGAAAATACATCAATGTATTTCCATATAATTAGTATATCATAAATGTGAAGTTTACTTTCCTCATCCCTCAATGTTTCTTTCTATTCTTTGAAAAGAATTTCATTCAGCAGAGTTACTGAGGGTGGATACATATAAAAATGTGATGATGAATTTTATTATCTAAAGAGAAGGGATTATACATATTCCTCAAAGATCATAATTTCATTCTTTTTGAAATAAATTATCACATAATATTTTTAAAGTCAAGACATAACTTGAATTTTATCAAAGTCAACCATAGATATGATGATAAGGTCAGAAAATAAACTATGTTTTTATTCCATAATGAGAACTTCCCAACACATTTTTGTTACAATGAGACTTCCCTTAGTTTTTTGACTTACAACTCCACTATTAAATCAAAAGGGAAATATCTAATTTTCATGTAAAACTGGGTAGATAAAAAAGAGTGTGATGGTCATGAATGAAATAAAGCATTGAAAAAATTTGAAGATAGGATTAATGTACCAGACACCACATCATTGGGTACTTCTACATTAGCTATAGTGATTGCATAAGCTTGGACATATCCCCTTAGACTCTTTTGTGATACATTTCTTTCATTCTTGGACCGTTGGTCTTAATAATTCTCCATTTAATTGTAGTTGAAGCATTAAACATCATTTATTTGTTTCTTCTCCTTATATTCATTAGCTTGATGATCCTTTCTTCCACACATAAAAAACTCCCATTACTTTTACGAATTTCCTAGGAAGATTATTTACATAATTTTTCATAATGGGAATTGCATCATTCCATTCATGTTTTTCTAACGCATAACCTTTTTCATGGTTATCAGGAGACCTCTTCTTCTCTTTATTTCCCTTGAACATATATGATCTCATAAATTCATTCTACATTTTGATGAAACTTAATAATATTTCATCATATGATGAAATTTTTTGAGAAGCTAGTGACCTTTAAAAAGGCATGGATTAAGGCGTTAAAATAAATGATCAATATTATTTTATGAATCATGTATATAATATTTTGCATACCTACCTAGTTTTGTAAAGGTAACATCATACTCTACTACACCCTCTCATTCCTTTTTCTTTAGGTTTAAGAATTTTCTATTCATTTCAATTAGTTTCTCTCAAGGGAAATATTTGTTGATGAATGTTTTCTTAAAATACATAAAATTTATGTATTTTATTTAACATTCCTCCTTAGTATTTTTGATCAAATACCACCAGTGATCAACATCTCCCTTAAGGAAATATACCACCAGACATAACTTTTCAATTTAATCACATCCCCATTCCAAAAATATCTTTTCAAGGTACTTGATCCACTGCTCAGCTACCACTGGATTAGTAGTCTCACTAAAAGATGAGGATTTATGATGGATGAAATGATAAAAAAATAGGTTTCTTATGGTTATTATTCATAGCTTGAGTATTCTATCATAATATGGCCATGACCCGTATAGCTCCAACACTAATAGTGTTGACTTTTTTAGTGGGGAAATCCCTACATGGTTTATAGGTATTAATTACCTTCCTTTCATTAGGCTCCATCACTAAATAATGGAACACACTAATTTAGATCATAATTATCATGATTATTGAGCCAAAACCCACTATAATTAATTATTATAATTATCATGTTTACTTAACATATTGTTCCCAAGGTTTCTACTAAACTTTCTTTGATACCAATTGTAATAACCTCAATCCCAATAACCCAGTGTAAGTGGTTATTTTATTAAAATGGCATAGTTAAAAGAGATTACATCACTAAGTATTGAACAGTTTAGTAGTCTTGAGTATCTTGATATATACATGGTTCCCTTATTAAATTGGTAATTAAATATATAACATAACAAAGGAAAATAAACTGCTTCTTTGACACTTATTCAAAGATTTCATCTCCATAACCTGGGGAAGGAAACAAAATAAAAGGGTGAACTCAAATTCTCATTAAGGGCTACATATAGAAGAAATATTAATTAATAATAAGTGAAGCATAATCAGTAAGGAATAATCAAAATGGAAATTTAAATAACTGAAAAACACATTCAATTTAATCAATAAACGAAGAATAAAAAATGCATACATAGATTTTGTCGTAATGAAGACCTCATGGATATGAATTACTGAATAATGAATAAGAAAATGATTAATTATTGGACATTATGTATCTGGAACATGAACCATCACCTTTAATACAATACGGTTTAATTCTATGGGTAGAAACCCTTCTGATTCTTCTTGGAAACAAACATGATGGGTTTGTCACCAACTATTTTGTATCAAGAGACCTGTCGATGCATCGATGGGACATATAATGATAGGCCCTAACCATTACTGGAATTACAAAAAATTATTCACACATATATTTAATTCAAGAATAATAAGACTTCTCAAAATTTCTATATAGAGTAGAGGATATAATTGTTTCATTATTTCCCAATTAAGAAAAAATTCAACGTAAACACCGTATGTAAAAATAGTATAAAACTTAGAAAATATTCAGATCTATGAAAAAATGAAAATCAATATTTAATGAAATTTTCAATGATTTATGATCATAAATAAAAGGGGCAGTATACATACACCACACACAAAGAAAAAGGTGGTGAATAGGGAATATATCACCGAAATAAAAGAGAGATGAGAAACTCCTAATATGTTTGAATAATGGAGGTGAAAATTAATCAATGGGGAGATTTCATGTAAAAAAAATATCCAAAAAGGAGAAGTGGGAATACAAACCAAATAAATACAAAATTTGATTCCACACATAATCATTGCATAATGTAATAAAAAAAATTAAATTTATAACCCAATGAATGGAAATTGAGTTAAGAAATAAATTACCTTATAAATGAAAGTGTTATACACTCGTACTTAATGTCCTAGATAATAAAATAAGATTCCTTAATTACTTAATTAAATAAAATTTATACATGTATTTAATTTATTATAATTTTATCAGCTTCATTTATTTATATTCCGATGAATTATAATGTTTAATTTAATCATTCCATGAGTGTTTGTTTTCTTGGTTTTCATGATTGCTTCACAAGTATAAAAGTTCATGTAAAATGGGAATAATTATCCAAAATTTTATATGTCATTAATAAAATTACATAATTATAAATGTTATTATATATCATTTGGTTATATTTTATGAGTATTATTAATTAGATAAAATGTTAATTAAATTGATTTAATTTATTTTGGTGGTTTTTACGACCATCACGAACTTATATAATTTTATTTAATATCTTGTTTATATATTGGATCCAGAACCTTATATAACTTATATTATTTATAGAAAACATGATTTAACCATAATAATGGTTTTATGACCAACCTTTAAGGCGGTAATGGAAAATGAAAACACATCATCCATGATGGCGTTAAATTGACAAATCGCGGACAATGTTTTCATTTTTAAAACAAAAGGGGTGGAGAAGGGGTTTGAGGATGGATATTAAATTAACATAATAACATTAAATTATTAATAAGATAATAGAGATATCATTCATTTTTAAATAGAGTAGGTAAGGAGAGTATAAGAAAAGAAAATAAATTAAAATAAATTAAAAGAAAATGATTGAAGATTTTACCTCTTATATAGTGTCTCCTTGTTAACCTTATTATGGAACTTCAGATCAGTCTTTTTGTGATACCAGAAAGACAAGGATGTAGTTAAGATGTTTAGGATTGTAATTGGGAAGAATAAAAGAAAACTCAAAGGCTTATAAGTTTTGAGGAGAATGGGTTGTGCGAGGTTGTATTTATAGTCTAAAAGAGGGTGTTTTTTTATTTTATACATTTATTTATTATTTTGGCTCAAAACTATCAATAGTGATGATTCTTGTGACTAAGATTAGTAACTAGTGCATGTGAGTTTTAACTAATGAGATATTATATCATTCATGACTAAAAAATTAATGTATTTGTCTTAAAATGTTAAATACCATAAATTACCACATTTCCTTATTCACAAAAATTCAACTATTTTATAAAAATCTAAAAAATTCACCATAACCATTATTTGATGTGTAGATTCCAAAAAGAGATTCAATTTTGTGAAAATAAATTTCTATATATGAGAAGTTTATCTTTTAATTAAAATCATCATTTATTTGAAAAATACCGATTTTAAATTATAACTAATTTAATCACACTTCAGAAAATTAACTAAGGTCTCATAAAATTATATTATAATTATAATACAAAAAAATATATATTTATTAATATATATTTATTAATTTTTTTAAATCATAATATTATTTATAAAATTGTAAATAAATATTTACATATCACAAAAATCCTAACACTTAATTTATCATTTTTAAAACATTCATTTACTTATTCCATGATATAAATATATCATATTTTCATTTTTGAGATACCTAAATTTTATTTATATTTTCACAGGTGAGGTTATTATTCTAATGAGAAATTTACGATTGAAAACAGTCATATTACTATTCCAAAGGTAATGTTAATATTTAATAGTATATTATGGTTCATTTAAGCTTGGTGTAAGCTATCAAATATAATGAATTTAATTAAGAATATATATATATATATCGTAAAATATTGTGGTGCTATATTTTTAATTTATAAAATTAATACTAATTCATTTTTATTTCAATGTTTTTTGAATTTAAATCTATATAATGTTAATATTTATTCATAATGTAAGTAATTTATTGTGAACATCTTGTATTCAAATGAACTTTTTAATATTTATTCAATTTTATTTTAATATTTATTCATTTTTTATATTTCTATATATGATATAGTTAATTTTTTTATTTATTTATAGTATTTTTTATAATTTATCTAATTTTATTTATTAAATTTTATTTATTTTTAACATTTATTCATTAAATATTATTTATTCATTTTTAATAGTTAATTATCTTAATTTTCTATAATTTATTCATTTTTAATAAATCTTTGTTTAAAAGTTTTGTAATATATTCTTTTTTGATAGTTATTTATACATTTTTAAAAAATAATATTTATAATATTAATATATATATATATAATTTATATAATTAATAAATATTAATTTTTATTTTAATATATTTATAATTAAATCTTTATAAAATTATTATTAAATTAGTAATAATATGTAATTTAATTTAAATATTTTTTTTTCCTAAATATCATTTTTTATATTTATAATTTTTATTTTAATATTTATTCATTTTTAATATTACATTAATATATACAAATAGAATTATTAATGTATTTTATAATATTATTTTAATTTGTTCATTTATAATTATTAATTTATTTTCATTTATTAATATTTATTCATTTATTATTATATATTATTAGTATATTCTTTCCTTTTCTCCAAGGGTTTGTGCCCTCTAGTTTCCCCAATGTTTCATCCTCAGTTTCATTTCTTCTTTGATGGTGGTTTCTTTGATAGAGGTTTCTATGTTCGGTGGTGAGGACTTTTCTGATAGCCAACTTCTATGGTGGGGTGTGTCTCTTGGCGAAGACAGTTTCTAGTGAGTCTCTCCATTGTTCTGACTAGTATCCGCCCACTTGTTTCTCTACTATTGCTCAAGAACTCCACCTCTCTCACTAAGGTCAATCTGTGTGGTGATCTTTATAATGACTTGGGTCATGAGTTCGAGTGGATACCGACATCATGGTTATTTTTTTTGGAATTCGTTTTCTAGTGGATGGTCTTCTTTGGTGATCTTGGTGATGATCAGATGGTGATGTTGAAGGTGGTGTCAATTTTGGGACGTGATGATGTAGTGATAGACTCGTGTGTGCGTCTCAAGGTGACAGTGACAGAGGCATGATGATGTAATTTCTAATTTTTTTATTTTCAAATTTTTAAATGTTTTTTCAGTGGTGACATTGTGGAGTCAAGGTCAGTGATGGCATTCCTCGGCCACCTTGTGGGATTTGCTGTGAAGTTTGTTTTTTAGGGTTTTTAAAAAAGGATTCATATGACACTCTTGGTGCGGTGAATGGTTCTATTTTAAATTTGAACTCTATAATGTGTGATTTGTGAGGGTGTGTCTTGATGATTCATGAATGGTTTATAAGGTTTATCCACTATTAATATTTTGTGAAATTTATTCAATTAAAATTATTGAATTTTATTTATTTTTAATATTTATTAACCTATTATTTTTATTCATTTTTAATAATTATTCACATTTGATAGTTTTTAATTTATTCATTTTCAATATTTATTCATTTAATATTTATGTTATCTATTAATTTTTAATATTTTTATACATTTTTATTTATTAATATTTAATATATTTAATATTTTTTATTTAAATATTTAATTTTTTATAATATTAAAATTGTTGCAACTTATATAATTAACATGTTTGTACCTGAGTGGTACATTCCCTTTCTTAGCATCCTCGAGGTCAGGGGTTCAACCCTTAGTGGTAGTAGATTACTATAGAAACACTATAACTATACCATTGTAGCTATGTGTACTATTTATCAGTGTGATTTCAGGACATTTATTAGGACTTTGGGCCACTGGGCCTGTAGTCCATTCATTTAGTTCCTCTGGGATGTCAATATTACGTCATCAGGTGATATGATATGACCAGACAGATGAATCATCATAATCAGATGGGGGTACAACAAAGTGAGATGAATGTTCCATCGGGTGGGTAGCCTCAAAATACAGACATGTATGTTGACGCCTACCCTTTAACCATATGTCATCAATGGTTCTCTAATGTTGAATGAATGGGTTCGCTAACACATGATTATCTTTATAGTGTAAATAGGTAGATGATGTGGAGTAACAGGTTTATGGTGTAGTTAAAGGCCATTAAAATATCTTCAGGTACAGGTCTCTAAAGAGAAATGACTGTGCTGGAACCTATAAACTGGACATCCTCTACACACAAATGTGGGATGGAGGTCTACCCTGCCACAATGTGGCAAGCGAATAATACAAAACAACTTTGTAGGTGGGGTGATGCATCATCCTTGAATGGTGTCACATGGTTCATATCTCTAGAAGGGGGTGAAAACTGAAAAGTTCTTTTTAATGATAATGGCTACCACTTCTACCTAAAGTACATCTTCTTTAGGACATAAAAACCTTGGGATTTTGAGCTTGATTCAGGGGTATTCAGACCATGTGCCTTTGGGATTTTTGTTGGGCTTCATGGCCATGTATCCTTTGGACTTTGAGCCTCTCAGCCTACAGGTCATGTAATGGGTTACCCTCTACTCATAAAAATAGGAATTTAATTTATTTAATGAAAAGTGGATTGACCCTAGTCTATTAAAAAAAACTACTCATTTTTAATTAGTAATTTATTTTAATGTTTTTTAATTAAATTTATTTTTTAGTATTTGTTAATTTTTATTTTAAAATGTATTAATTAATATTTTTGTATTATATATTTTATATATATTTATTAATATTTTTTATTATAAAGTGATTTTAATATGTAATTTTATATACTTAGATATTTATTGTAATTTTTAAATTTAAAATAAATTTATTATTTTTCACCACTATTTATTAGTTCTATATTAAGTACTAATAAAAACTATATTTATCAGTGCATATTAGTTGGTGCTCATTAATTTATGATTTATCAGTGCGGTTTAGAATTGATAAATCTTTGGATTTATCAACACTTTCCATTTTATCATTGATAAATGAATATTTTATTTGTGATTTTTTACTAGTACTAATAAAAAATCTTCCCCCTATTTTAAAAGAACCATAAATGAGATAAAAAAATTTTGCGCCATTAAAAATTTCTAAGAATTCGAATCCTATATTCATTACCTCTTTCCGATATTTGGGACTAATCAACCAATAAATCGAAGGTGCAAAATTCATTATTAATTTTCATCGATATTTAATCATTTTTCATAATTTTTTTGGTTCTTCGCATTGGTATTTCTCATATATTTGATTTTTTGGTGCTTGTTTTCATGTTATTGTATAATTTGTCATTGGTTTTTATTTTTTGATTGATCTTTGGCCACTCAATTAGATTATTTCTGTCTCTTATTCTTCTAATTTTTGAACGATCACCCAATGGATACAGAAATCAAATATTTTTACCCAAATTTTTTAGTTAAAAACTCATTAAAAATAATCTCTTAATCGATTCTAATGGTTTTTCATTTGATTATAATCATTTTTGTTGAATTTTGATTTATTGTTTTTAATTTTTATTCAAATTTGGTGTATAATCTTATTTTAATAGTTAAAACACTCCCAATATTTTTTATATCAATTTTTTGATTTTCATGGGGGAAAAAAGAATCATAATTATTTTATTGATCTTTCAATTCAAAATTTCAAAAAAATTCATATAATTGTTTTCCATTATAATTAATATAAATATCCCAATACTATTATTTTTTTCAAAAAAATACATTTTTTTAAAATGAGAGAGGAATCAATATTTGGGAGATCCTATTTTTTTTGGAAATGAAAATTTTCATAAAACTAATTACTATAATATTAACAATATTTTCTTATTTTTTTTAATTTCATTACACATTAATATTATTATTGTTATTAATTCCATCGTATTAATGATTTTGAAATTTAAAAATTTACGTTATTTTGTTTAAAGTGTTATTTTTTCTTATTCTACCAATAATAATAATTATTTTCAAAATCTCATAATATATTAATATTATTATATTGATTATTACCAAATTTAAAATTCTAAAAATCATTATATGGGTCATTACATTGTATTGTATGATAAGATAAATTATAATAATTTAACTCTAAACTAAAAAAATACCATTAAATCATATTTTAATAATTCAAATAAATTTTTCATTGAATATCATATTTTCGAAAATATTTATTATTAAAATGGTATTATAATTTTTTTAGTTATAATTTTGAGTGTGATTCTTTTCAAAATAGATCCAATTTAAAGAATGGATTTAAAATATTCCATTTTCACTATAAATAAGGATGATATCAATATAAAAACCAGTAATATTCATAAAAAATAACACTTATAGTTATCAAATTATACTAAATGTTTCTAAAACAGCTGGTATAGTGAAAAAAATCATTTTTGAAAGGATGTTAAAAATTATGTGATCAAATTTATTCAAATATTTTCTTCACCAAAAATCCCTTATAGACCATGCTCAATCTATAACCATTTCCAAAATTACATTAGTATACACCGAATAAAATATTAAACCATCACAATTTTATTTATGGTCTCATTTTCAAAGATCTTTTAGATTTTCATTCTCATTTGGAAACATTAATTTTGATAAAGGCATATTTTACAAAACAAAATCAAATATTATAAAGGCGATGAATCGTTTCATCCAAATTTTTTATTTTAATTTTAAATTTTTTAACTAACATATCTAAATATAAATATATAAAAAATTAATACTTATAAAAACCTAAAAAATCTGATAGAAAAAAGTTCAGACATCTTGAGGATGAGTTTTAAAGTTGAATTTAGGAAATTCCTCTTTGGAGATTTTAGTTTATGGATGTAATATGATTCTTCATCTATATAAGTTTTAACAAGATAAAGATAAAATGGATAATTATATCAAATTTGATTACGATATATGTATATATATAAATAATATAATTTTAGGATTCTAAGATCATACCTTCCTTGTATGTATATTTTTTTTCTTAATATGAATATTACTGAATCAAATAGGATGGATATGATTCAAAATTGGATTGATTTCGATCATATGAGAAACGATTATGGGGATGGGATTAAATAGATCATAAAATGTTCATAATATCTTTTAAATGATCCTTCCTAAATTATTTTCACTTGTTTATATTATTCTTATTTATGAAAAATTATTATAGAGGAGTTAAAAGATAACTTGATCTATCATGGAATAAATTGAAGTTATAAATGTTGGAAAAACATGGGGAAGAAACAAATGTTTTTAGTGAAGAGGATAAAAATTTGTTTTTATGGATCATCAGGTCTGATTAAAAGTGTGAATGATGATGAATATTGTATTGAGTATATGATCACAAGTGTAAATTATTATAAAGATCATGTTAGGGAAATGAAAATGATAATTTAAGATGAATTTTTATATTTAAAAAATATATTTCATATGTTAATGAGTTATGAAAATATACCATTATATTATGGTTGAAAAAAACATACAACATTATTACCCATACTAAAGCTATATAATATAAATACTGAAAGCAGATAGAGTGACCCCTGTTTTGATGAACTAATTTTTCTTTTAAGTGATATGCATGTTGGGAATGTGTGAAATCTAATTTAGTTGAATGAATTCAGTCAACCAGAAAGTTGGTTCTAAAATATCATTGGTTAATTGTAGTTGTATTAGTGGTGGGATTCATTCATCATTTCTAGAAGGAGGTTTTAGAAAGATGATGGTTCAGAAGGGGATTATTTTTATGTCTCTCAATGTCCGGTGATCTTAATATGGAAGTCCATATTACACTCCTAGAATATGGTGGATGATCATTTTTTTTTGTAGAGGCTACTGATTTACTAGAAGTAGTGGTAAAACTGATGATTTCTATAGAAGATCAATAGTGTGAATAGTGGAACAGATAGGCTCCTGCATTTCTCAAAGGTTTCTATAACCGGACGACCATAAGGTAATCTCTATAAATAGGATTTGGGGACACCTTTGTTTATAAGAAGAACATGATTAATTTTTTCAAAAAATCTATGTGTCCAATTAGTTATCAAATTTGTAAAATTTTCTTTCTAAGGTAATATAATTCTTCAATGTTTCTCTCATATACATAGGGAATTCTGTCTGAACCATATAAACCAAAATATTATTTTATTTATAATACTTAATTTATTAGTATTAATTTTTTATATAATTTTGAGTAAACATGGATGAATATTTTTTTGAATTAGTGTAGTTATTTTAGAGAACAATTTTTCTTCTAACTTCTAGATTACTTAGCTTTTGGGAGATCCTTCCATAATCTGTTTTATCTAGGTGGTTCCAGATTAACTACTTCCAGGGGTTTATAAAAAATAATGTGATGAGATTTTCAATAAGTGTTTTTAGAGGGTTTTTTCTCCGGATGATTAGAAATTTTCTTTAATGTTAGGGTAGATTTATCGTTATCAAAAAAATTTGAAATATTAGTATAAGTCATTACATTTTGAAAGGATGAAATTAGAGGATGGAAAGGTATTTATCTAAAAAATAAATGAAATAAATTTCAATTTAAGGAAAATATATATTGATGACTATCTCATTCAAAATTATCTTGAGATTATATTGATGGGTATAAAATTATAGTTAATGGATAATGGGAAATGTGACAATTTAAAGTGGAATAAAATTCTTGTTATATGAATGTCTTTTCTTTGGAAGGTGGATTTTAACTTCCTGAGGAAGAAAACCATTGTGGATTTGATTAAAACCCTTGTAGATATGTATGAAAAACCAATAGTACTGAATAAATTGTTCATAATGTGTATTTTTTCTAGTATGAGTTTTTAAGAAGGAATATCTACATGAGATCTACTGAATGATTTAAAATTAATCCAAATTTAGTTGAAGTCTATGAAGTCTATACTCACATATGATGTTTGAGAGATTCTTCTGTTATCATCCTTACCCGAGTCTCTGTAATCCATGGTAAAAACTGTGAGTAGTTTAATTGAAAATAATGACATAGTGTTCCTTAATATCCAAAATAGGATTCTTAATGATGATCACCTAAGAATAGAGTGTTTAACTGCAAAATGTGGGTTTGATTTTTTATGCACAAGATAGGCTTCATGATCAAAATGATGAAAAATGGCAATGTCATGTGGTGCACAAAAAATCCAGGTGGTGCGCAAAAATTCAAGTAAGGAGCACGTAATCTAAATAACTGAGGGACAGTTTTATGCACAAGAAGGGGTTTTACACGCAAGGTCAAAAATGCCTATATATACGAGGCAGACCCCTCTCATTGGAAGAATCTCGACACTTAGACAAATGCCGAGCTCTAACGTGCAGAAAAATTGAGGTATAGAGTGGTGCGCAAAAAGAAGAAGGGTTGTGAAAAAAATAAGGTGTTGTGTGAAAAAGGGAAGTTCTGCATGAAAAAAGAAGAGTTTCGCGAAAAGCCTTTTTCGCACCAAAAAGGTTTTTTTATGCGCAAGGTTTTAATTGTACGTGCAAGACACCGGAAAGGGTGCGGGAAATATTTGGGGGTTCCCGCAAGCCTTTGACAGGTCCTTAACACTCTCAAATCTTCTTTGCGAAGATGGAAGAATAGTTAACCATTTGGTTTTATGAAGAGAAGTTGTACCGCACACACATGATTGGTTTTTAACACCCTCGTAGTGCTTTGCGAAGTGAAGAACAACAATACATGCAACTAAACTAAGATCTACACAGAATGGGGAAAGTATACTAATACACTCAAGTGTTCGTATCGGGAATTAAAGGAAGAGAAGAAGGATATTTAGTAAATTCAGTTTTTTCACTATAGTAGAAGAGTGAATACAAAAGAACATAAATTCAAGACTCGGATGCCAGCAACGTCTCTTGATGAAAAGGAGACAAAGACTTCAATGAAAATCTATTGAAGAGACCTTCACGTCTATAAACTGAGTGGGACTTCACCAAAGGTAGTGAGCCAGGGGGAGTCAACAAGAGTGACCCAAGGGACACAGTGAGCTATCCTTGAAATTTTGTAAAGGTAGTAAGCCTGGGACAGTGTCACTGTGCCCGAACCATTGTAATCCACAACTTGTGAAGAATAGTGGAATTAGGTACGACTGGAAACCTGTCGGTGTATGCTCCTTGGATGTATCCCTCAATGGTGAACCATGTAAAGGTGTTGTTTCAACTCATTTCATGTGAATGTTCGATTACTGATCATATCCATCATAAATGTTTTACAAGTTCCTACCAACATGGGGACAATATCCATCACATTAAGAGAAAAATTTGACACCCTGATTCACCCCTCCCCTCTTAGGGTGTCCCGAGGTCCAACATGAATCTCTTATCATATCAAGTGGTATAAAATATGGTTTATTATATATAGTTTGGAGGGTTATGGGAGAAACACATTCTAAAAAAAATTATAGAAGTTTAGAAGTCTGGAATAATTGGTTGGGGAACCATAGCGAGAAAGGTATGAAGATTATAGTTGATGAAGGAAAACTAAATTTGAATCATTTATACATCAGAAGTTGTGATAATTTTATACTCAGTAAGTAGGTAAATATTTCTTTCAATCTATCTAGAATTACATAAAATTATAAATTCTTGAATTGGTTCATAAATATGTTTGAGGACCTTCCCTAGTTCATTCTTATAGAAGAGATATCTACTTTTTTACTTCCATTTATTATTACACAAGAAAAGGTGGATAATAATTTTTGAAGAATATGAGTGAAGTGTTCGGAATATTTTTACAATTAAAGGATATGGAGGAAAGAGAAAACAAAATCAAGATGAAATGTTTGAGATTAAAAAATATTGGTGAGTTTACCAAAAGGAGTAACTAGAATTACTGTAGGCATGAAAGGATTATATATGAGAAGACTGTTCTATGATCACCTAAATAAAATTATGAAATAAAGAGAATGAATCACACTTTTTTATAGAGGAAAATAAGTATTATAATACATTCTAGAATTACTAAGGTGTTTTATGGGGAATTATTAGGATCAATAACGTAATTAATCAACAAAAGTCTTTCAGCACTAGTTCAACAATAATTATCAGAATAACTATGGTCTGGTAAAGTACTAGAAATTGATCATCTCAAAGTCCTCATAAGTCTAACCTAAATTTATTTTGATAAAAAATAATGAAATTAGAATTATGGAAAAACATTGGTATTCTTATTCATATTTTATGGAACGGAATATTTTTGTTTTTAGATTTAGAATGATAAATAAAAGATAATTTTTAGAAGTCAAAATACTATCTTTAATGAGAGGATCTTATAAAAATAATGGAACATGATGGAGATAAAGGTTGAGATTATAGATTCATATTTAATTTAATTTTTTATGAATGGTGGTTCCAGTAGATCATATATTCTAGAAAGTTTATATGTATTTATTCCTAATAAAAGGTCAAATGTTCCAGTAAATTTAGAGATATTTATAGAATTTTTAGAATTTTTTCTATTAGAAGATATACCAGAAATATTAGGAGATATACAATATTGATCTAGAGTTTGAGAAGGGGAATTTTTTAAAGATATAGTTCTAGATGAAGATGAATCATAGGTAAAATTGAGAAGATATTTAATTTCTATACAATCAATGTAGAGTTGTGGAGATAATATTAGTTTTATTATTTTAATAGATGTAGGATAACCAAAATGTCTAAAATAAGTGGCTACTATATGTGATTATAGAATGTCAGAGTTATCAATTTGAGAAGATTTGGATTCACTGAGAAAGAATAAAACTTAAGAACTAAAATAATTATCAATAGATGAGAAATCACTTGAAAACCATTGTTTATTATGATTGAAATAAAATTTTGATATAAGAAAGTGGTATATGAAAAGGTCAGTAGTGAAGGGGTTTCAATATTAAGAGGTTATTGACTTCAATAAAATATTATATCTGGTAGTTAAATTAACTAACATTTGATCTTTTTTAACTATGGGGTTTTCCAACAATTTGTATCATGAACAAATGAAAGGGATGATGGATTTTCTTTATGTTGATTTGGGGGAATAAATTTATAAGAAACATCTAGTTAGTTTCATGGATGATATGAATCAAGGAATTGTGTGAAAAATGAAAACAAGTCTCTATGTTTTGAAACTAAAAGCAAGTATTTGGAGCCAAATTTTTGATTCCTTCATGGAATCGAATTTTTTCACACAAAGTAATTTTTATCATTGCCGTCAAAGAAAGTACTTCATAAAAAATGAATTCATAATTTTACTCTTGTATTTAGATGATATTTTTCTGGTGGTTCTGAATATTCAAATGATTCAAAAGTTGAAGGAAGAAAAATCTAGAAATTGTGAGATTAAATATATTTATAAAGCTAAAAGATCATGAAAATGAGTATTGAACGTGATATAAAAACTAAGAGCATGGTTTTATCATAAAATTATTACATTTAAAAAATTATTGAGATATTCATAATGAGTGGATGTAATCCAGTTTCAAATCCTCTCACTAGTTACATTATAATTTCATAGGAGGAGGAACCATGAATGGAAGAAGAAGAAAATATCATTCAAAAATTTATATATGTTTCAATAGTATGATTTTTGATATATTCTATGGTGTGTAAATGTCTAAATATCACTCATTAAATGGGATTAGTCTGACAGTTCATGGTAAATACAGAGAAAAAATCATTCGGAATATGTAAAGTAGATTATTCATTATCTCACAGGATTGGTGGGTATAAATATTTGTTTCATATATGATTATTTTTTACTTGTATTTGTAGATGTAGAATTTATGGGTGATTTTTATTTTTAGAAGAGAATAACCATATATGTTTTTACTTTCGGTGGAACTATAGTATGATAGGTATCCAGGTTATAAAAGGTGATTTCATATTCTAAAATAGAAATTGAGTATGAGGATATTATATAATCATTCAAGGAAATGTTTTGGTTAAGGATTTCAGTTTAATAACTCATATACATTGAAGGTAAAGGGTTTCTCAATTGTGATAATTAGAGTGAAATTCATTTATCTAAGAATATAGTGTTTCATTCCGGAGCTAAACACACTGATCTGAACTACCATTACATCTTGAATATATTATAATATGGTGAGTTGAAGTTATGGAAGATATATGGGAAGCGTAATCCAAAAAACATTTTCACTAAGAGTTTGGGTCAAGAAATATCATAAAAACATAAAACCTGAATTGGGATTGGGTATATGAAAGAAGGCAGAGAATCATTGTTCACCAAGGAAGTTGACAGAGGCATTGTGGTTTTCTATGAAGTAGTGTTCAAGTGTGAATTTTTTAGGAATTTGTGAAGTTTAATTAATTTTAATAAAGTTGTTATATAAAAAATAGTGCTTTCTGATTATATTTATTTCATTAGTGTTGTGGCAGCAGTATGTTTCCTTCAATATTTTCAGAAGGATGTTTTTGAAAGAGGACGATTTAGAAGAAAATTCTTCGAATGTTTCTCAATGATTGATGGTATTATTATGGAAGTTTGTATTGTACATATAGAAGATAGAATACATTTAGTTTTGTTTGGAGGTTTCTTATTTACTATAGGATGTGTTCACCCTATAGATTACTATAAGATATTTGTTATGAGAATAGTGGAATAGATGGAATCCTATATTTCTTGAAGGTTACTACAACCTGATGAAAGAAACACACTCTCTATAAATTTGTTGGTGGTGAAATTTTTTTATGAGAAGTATTTAATTAATTATTTTCGTAATCTGTGTAACTTATTATGTTGTGAAGATTCAAAATTTTTCTTTCGGAGAAACGAGATACTACAATGTTTCTCACATGGATGTAGGAATTTCAGTCCAAACCATGTAAACCAAAGTGTTCTTTTCTTTATTACATGTAAATTATTTAATTGAATGTTTTTTATCTATTGGAGTGAATATGGATAATGATTATTTTAAATTAGGTCAATTATTTTGGTGAAAATTTTTTCTTCTATGTTTTGGAACACTAATATTGAGAGGGTTCCTTTATAAATATATTTCTTATTTGTGATTTCAAATTGGATACTTGAAATGGTTTATCAGAAGGATAGTGTGAAGGGATTTTCAACAATTCTAACACAAAATATCTAGATTCATGTCATCAATATGATACTAAAACAACATTATTATTAATTGTAATTATCTTTGAAAGAATATATGACTATCCAAATGACTATATATTATTTCACCCAAACCATGAATCACTTAAAAATACCCAATGAGTGGTGCATATTTATATAAGAAAGATGAATCATGTTCTTAAATTATTTTATGGTAATTTAAAATAATTCCAACATTTAGGAATGTATATAAAAGTGTGGTGACTGTAATACCATTGATGTGGCATGTTGTTATATGAAATAAAGGTGGAAAACTCTATCACCCAACAAACTCTCCTTAGTGGAAGAAAACTAACAACGAGTATCCAAAATTCAGAAATGATCTTGGAAACATTCTTGTTTCTATATATATAATTGGAGTGAATAATTTTGGTTTGAAATGTAGAATATTTAGTACATAGACAATAATTTCAGAAATTTATTACTTTACTCTATTGTTATTCTTGAAGAAAAAATACATTATGTTGTCTTTTTTTTATATCGGTAAAAAAATTAGAAAATGATATTGATGTTTATTTAGATCAATTGATTGAATATTTAAAATTAAATTCAGATTCAGGTGTTACATTATATGATGCCCATAGAAATGAAGATTTCACATAAATACCTATGTTTTCTTGGAAGATAAAAGACTTTAATACTTATATATATATTTTAGGATATAGAATTAAAGTAATGATAGGGTGTCCCATTTTTGAAAACGATACACACTCAATCATGTAATAATATTCCTTTATGATTTTGTAGATAGAACATCATAATTTTTTCCCTGATGACATAAATATCAAAATTAGATGATATCATTCAATAAAAAATTAGGAGAAGGCACAACACCATATCTACAAACAAGTGATCAATTTTTTTATTAATATAAAGTATATTGTCACCAATTTTTGTGAATCTTCTTCAAAAAACCATATGAAAAATGTTGGAAAAAGATATCAGTTTTTTAGGATTGTCAAACAAGTTGGTTTTTACATAAGAAATTTTTTTATTATCATGCATGTATAAAAACAATATATGTGATATTTCACATTATTAAAACATGTTGAAAATCAAAGTATGAAATTAATACTAGGTTGGATATGATTGACATAGGGATAAGGTAATATTTGGCACTCGTGAATGGTGAAAGGTGGGTTATTATTATTATAACCACATAAACTCTTTCTAGAAAAGTGAGATATTAGTTTTGTAGCTTCTTAAAGGATGTAATGGTACTAAAGGGTTATTATTCATATATAAAGAATATTGTGTAAATGATTAATTTAATATTAAATGTCTTGAAATAATATGAATATAATGATTTTTTTAATATTTAATGCATGTGGGTTTACATTTCGTTCTTCACAAAAATATTCATCATACATTTACCAGACATTATTTCATTTTAGAATATATTTAAAGTAATTTTATAAACCCAAAAACTTTTTAAATATTTGGAAAAGGAATTTTGAATCATATTATTTGAATGAGATATTTTATTCCCACCATAATGATTTGATATTATAGATCAATTGATAGTTCACATTACTAGAGAGATCCGACTATGTGTTTATGTACATTACAGAAGAATACAACCCCATTGAATGGAATATAAATTTTTTAAAGGGTAAATTAAAAAATAAATGTCATCTATAAGTTTGTATTGTAGATTGATATATTATTGAAGATTCCATTGAATTTAGTATCAATTTTCTTCTAGATGTGGATGGAATTGGTCTCCCAAAATCTTGTCACCATTAGTGAATTTTGGGTGATTGGATTTTTATAAAATATATTTTCATAATAAATATTATAAATAAGGATTACTATAAATATCCAGGATTAAAATACATGGTTATTAGATAATTTTAGATGAATATTTAGAAAATTAAAAAAAACATATACCTGAGGACTGTAACAGTTTAATGATTTTGGAATCATAGAACACAATACATTCAGGCCTGGTGAAAGATCCCCAATGTCTACCATAAAGATATCAATCTTTAGTACACCTACTTAAAAAATTTATTTATGACCTGGGGAAAGGAAGAATAAGAATGGGTGAGCTCATGTGCTTAGTAAGGGTAAAAAATACAGATATTTATGCATAATCATGAGCGTAAGGGTATGAGAAAATGACCATAGCATTGGAAGATCATACCCTTATTATCTAAGATCACATTCAAGAGTCATGGAATAATGATAATAAGTTAATAAGAAATGAATCATAATATAATCAAGAACGTGAAACATTTGAGCATATTATAGGTGTAAGACATAGATTTTGGGAATACACATCATCTTATAACATTGTGAATATGTATAATTAGAAATAGGTTCACTCGTTAAGTTATGTACATGAAATCAGGACCTAAGATAAACTTGTGGACATGAATCTAGGTACACGCATAATATTATAAATAGGTAATAAATTTCACAAATAACATCATCGTAGTTAAGGTTCACTCCTAGGACTATAAACACAGTGGATTAGGACACACCTATTTCCCATTGTGGATCAAAACACATCTGTTTACCATTATGGATAAGGACACACATTTTTTCCAATTTGGATCAGGACACACCTATTTAACATTTGAGATTAAGCCCATTATCTTTTTTCCCACCATTATCTCATTAGATATTAATCTTTAACCGATACAATAGAGGGAGATATAGGTCTCAGCTGTTTCAAAATGAAATAATAACTATGTGTGCCATAAGATAATAAAATATTCATCATGTTATGACCCAAAAAAATATATGGGTTTCATAAAAATAATACAATAACCAATGAAATGAAATGGATATCACAAACATTTCATCTTATCATAACCTATGGAAATGATATAGGTTTTGTAATCATTTCATCATAGAATACCCCATGAAAGGAAGTTGGTTTCATAAGTTTTTTATCATGGTATACCCCATGGAAGAGAAAGGGGTTTCATAAAAAAAATTCATCTTAAACATAAACCATTCAGATAACTAATAAGCATGGGTTCCTTGGATCATATCCTCAAAAAATAATTAAATGTATCAATAGGTTTCATATTATATGGAGAATTATTTTGAAATATCACTTGGATCATTTCTCAAGGAAAATAACCTTTCGTTGAAAACCATTTTTTAGACATAATACATTTTCAAAATACTTTTCTCAAATAACCAAATTAAAAAACTATAAAGTAATATTTAAAAATTATTCAAAATATTTCTTGTTGAAAATATACCATACAATTTGAAAAATTATTTTAAAAACATAAAATATTTTGAAAACCATTTTCTTTGAAAATAAGAATAAAAAATTATAAAATGTGTTTTGAAGAACATTTTGAACACTTTAAAACATAAAAAATATTCAAAATCCTTTTCCATGAAAATGATATTAAAATATAAATTTAAAAATTTTTTTTTTGATTTTTTTAGAAAACATAGTTTAAAAAAATATTTCCAATCAAATAAAGAGATAAAGTCATATTTACATAAAAAAATTTACTTAATAATCTTAAGTAGAAAATAATGAAACATATTTTAAAAATAAATGAATTTATCTTGAATAACTATATTAGAATAAAATACATTATATTTCTTGATATATAGATCATAATATTTCATCAAAGAAAGAATAATCATATATAATCTCGATAAACAAAGAGATTGTAGAAATAAAATGTTAACACTTTGGTAACAGTGAATAATAATCTCCATGAAAGAATAAAATGAAATGAAGATAAAAATATCATGAAAATAAGGATATTAAATATTTAAAATGTCAAAGGGAGTTATATAAACCTCTTAGAATAATATAAGTACATAACATGGAATGTAGCTCAAAGAAGAAAAATTGAGATGAAATTACTTTATCGATTTAGTTACTTTTAAAACAGAAACCACTTGAAAGAGAGATCATAAAATAGATACGTAAATACATATATATTTAAGGATAATAATCTTATAATAAATTCATGGGTAGTATATGCACCACCAAAAATAAATTATTGATTAATATGGCATTTGTTTCACAAAAATTAAAGTAATACTAGAAATCCCATTACTACACAAGTAACTTTAAAATCATGATCCCCATAAAATAATAAAATAAATTAAAACAATTAATTTCATAAAATAATATATATTCCGAATATAAATTTTTTTACATCATTATATACACCACACAATAAGAATAAGTGGTGAATATAACATATATCTCACATGAATAAAAGTGAGATGAGAAAACCCTTCCCTCAAGTCTTTACTTTCTACATACATGTTGAAACCTCATATCTAATAAATATAATTTTATTATAAATAATCCAAAAAAATTATAATATATAACACCATATATTTTTTGATTATGAATTTATATTTTCAGTTTATTAACAATTCTATGTTTATGTTACTTTTCGGGTAACAACCACTTTGTTTTTCGCTTTTCTTTTGATTTGTTATATTTTTTCCTCTTACTTATATCATAATTTAATCACATAAACAAGGATAAAAATTATTTAAATATCATATATATTCATTATACATATATTTAAAATAATATATACAAATATAAATATGAAATGGAATACACTATTCATGGAGATGGTTGGTTGGTTATACACATAAACACAATTTTCATTTTTTTATCATATTGAAAGATAGAAAGTAAGTGAAATGTATGTATATATATTATTATTCAATTAGAATTATTATTTCATATATATCATATAAATTTAGTAAACCTATACTTAATATATTCAATGTAAAGTGTGAATGAATCACATCGACATGAGGAGGCGGTAGTCCACACGTCCACAAACGAAGTTATCATATTCTCATAAAATAGGACTAAGGAAGGTATGTGTAAAATAATAATTGAAGAAGAAGAAAAAATTATAAAACTAATATATATCATATAAAATAGCGATTTCATCATTATTCCCAACCTTGAAATGTTGTAATGGAAGAACAAACGACATCTGTTTGTGTGGTTGTAGTCCGCTGTACACATAAACAACAATTGCATATCATAGTTGATTGAAGTGTGTGTATGTGTGGGTAAAAAAATTAAAATAAAAAATATTAGTATATTTATGATACATAGGTTACTATATAATCATGTAATAATAATAATTTATGGGGTGTAGAAATAAATAAAGAAAAAGTTCTTATTGAAAGATGTTACCACTTCCTGGGGTAATTCCTTTTGGTTTTCACCAAAAGACTATCTTGGTTTGTGTTATTCCCAATGTGAGTCTTATAGGATTAGAGGAGGAAAGTTGGGAAATTATTTGGTAATGTTTTTTATGAATCAAATTTCTTTATAGTTGTGAATATTTGAGGGGGGTGAGTGACCTTTTATATTAGAGTAGGAGTGGAATTATTGTAAATATAAAATGGTAAATATTGAGACATATCTCTTACATCACATGACTCCAATAATGGTCCATGTTCAATAAAGAGGATAATATGGTATAAATATTTCAGAAAAATGTATTTTGGAATGTTTTCTATGTTATTTGGCCCATTAAGTCAACATTTAACTACTATGTAAACTCGTTTTTACCTTATTCCCTATAATTAATTTTAATTATTTTCACTAATATTTTTAGCCAAAAACCAATTTTACCTTACTATAATTTATAAATTATTGTGATTCCAAATATGGAATCCATTTTTTAAAATTCTAAAAATAAAAGTTCTAGAAATTAATTTAAAATTAATCCCATAGGTGGGACAAGACAATGAGTTCTTAAAGTGAAAATATTCAAAACATTGAAAAGCTTTGATATATCATTTCAATGTGAAATTGATTCCAATGACCTAAATTTTATTAATATATGTATAATTTATCAAAATATTAGTTATGAATAATTTCAAATATAAATTAAATGTATAACTAAATTAGGTGAAAATGAATTTTTGAATTAAAATTCAGTATTTTTCACTATTCTTCCAAAAAATGAAATTTATCAAGAAAATACTAAACATAACTCTAATATAATGTTGATGTTATGATTAAATTTATTTTATCAAATAGATTTTATTTTTTAAAAAAATTATAGATAAAATAGGGGCTCTATTAAAAGGTAGAAAACATTCCTTTTAGAAAAATATATATATTTACGTGTAAAATTGGTCTTATTCTTATCTATTGTCTAGAAAAAACATAATATGAAAAATAATTAGTTGAATTAATATAATATATATTTTGTAAAAAAAATTAATAAAAAATGGTTTAATAATTTTATTGAGTTAAAACATACTTGATTCCATAAATATAGTTTTCTAACAAAAAATATCCTATATTTTCAACAAGGTTTCACATTCATTTCTAGTTAATTAGTCCCCAAATAATTCATCCTATATATATATATATATATATGTGTAAACCTTATTTTTATAATGACAATAATATTATTCATAACCACCATTATAATGGCTAGGTGAATACTAAAATAACATTTTAAAATTAATATTAATAGTAAATTGTAGTTTGGTAAAACTATGTCTTGCTTGGAATAAAAGGTATTGGAGGAATTAGAAATTTTGTGTAACACAATAAAAATATACCGTTTCATGTACTAAAATCTAATTTATGTGTTGTGTGAAGCATAATCGTGACTTGGTGTTTCATAAAAATAAATAATAACTTGGTGCTTTTATATAACACAAGCTATATTTTGTGTTTTTTGAAATGAAAGATATATAAAATATTAAATTAAATAAATAATAATAATTCATAAAAACTCAGGGTGTTACATATTTCCCCCTAAAAATATTTTTTACCTTGAAATTAATCTAGGTTATCAAAGGTTTAATACTTAAATGTTCCATTCAATGAAACCCACATTGTAATGATTAACAATAAAACCTGATATAAAATGGAAATTTGGAAACATTATAGTTATCCAAAGTCACTCATAACCAGGATTTCACATAGGAGAATATAGGTGGAAAGTGAAAACATTAACATGGAAGAGAAATATTACTATCAAATTTTGATGGAGGGTGAATTACAACATGTTTAGGATAAAGTTAATTATAAAAAATATATAAACCAATGATTCTTATAAAAGGACATTGATATCAATAAAAATGGTGAAAATGGGAGAAAATTTTATTCTATGAAAATTTTCCTAAAGTTGAATAATTTTTAGGATAAAATTTACACAATAGATTTTATAACAATCACACCCTTTGTTATGCCTTGATCAATTTACAATTCATCTCTTACTCATAGAAATGAAGGTAAATGTTTCATTCTTGAAGTATTAGCAAATCATGAGATCTATAAATAGAATAATAGGTCTTTCCATCTGTCTTTATCGCAATAATAAGGTTATAACATGTCATCCAATATTCTTAAATCCTCACGTGGAGAGATAATAATTTAATCTCTAACACTTCATTTGAATTTTAACATAAACCATTCCATAAATGGTTAACCTTATAACCCTTATAATATATTAATTTCCAAAATATTATAATTATTATCACTAAATCATCTTAACATTTACCCTCCCAAATATCATAAAGTATCTCTTGGTTGTCACATTACAAACATGTGAATAACTTTATCATGTATTCTCTTGAAATATGGTAACAAACTAAATTACCATACATCCTTATTAAAAACATACATGCTTTTTTATATCAAATATCATTAGATTTATTACCTAAATAAAAAAATGTTGTAATCTCTATAAATGATATCATAAACCACTTAGTCATAAATTTCTTTATTAGTTCTGAGGTCATAAATAGTATCCAATTTACTTTATCTATATCAATCATCTCTTTATCCATACTAAACATCAATTTATCAGCATTCAGAACATATTAAGGGGTACCTTCACTTAATCAAAATATCACCTTTAAATTTAATCAATTTTCTAGTTCATAAGAACCATTCAATATTTTTTTTGAAAATCCATAATAGAAAACATATAATTCACCATTCGTATAACATAATTCTTGAATTCCTATACATATACACTTCAATCATCAATCATTATTCTAAAACATTTACTCCAAATTTATAATCTTATACATTAAAACCTCTATCCAAGAATATGAAATATGAAACATTTCTTAATGTTCCTCCACCTTAATTTAATTATGCTTCCTTCATTCACTATAAACAATACTGTTAGAACATCCCATACCTTTCACATGTCATTTTCTATCTCTTTATCTTCAACATTATAAACAATACTCATACATAATTCCTAGTTATATTAATGATATTTCCAATTAGGATATTGATTTGTATAATCCCCATACTTTCAATATCTAAAAACTTCAATATGAACCCAGTTCCTTCTAGTTCCCACTATTGATTAAGACTAGATAGAATAGTGTGAGAAACAATTCTCATAGGGAAGACCACATAATTTGGAAAATTAATTATAGGATGCATAAATCATAACACCTACTTTTAAATCTATTACACCTAAGGCTTATACATCAATAAATACCTATAAATATCCTTAAAAATACCCCTAGGGATCTCACTAAAGATATATTATTCTAGTATCCAATGGTTAACTAAACCTTAAATTTGATACCAACTATAGGGACCCTGAATTAACATACATGGATATTATATTATTTTAGATGAATATTCATCACACTAAAAAAATAAAATCCCAAGGACTATAATAGTTCATTGTCTTCTAAAACGTGTCACAAAATTTGTTCTAGCATGATGAAAGATCTCCAATGTCTCCCGTAAAGATCAGCCCATTTAGTACTTCTACTAAAAACTTTTCTTCATAACACGAGGAATAGAAACATAATAAAGGGTGAGATCAAGTTCCCAATAATGGTAAAAAATAATATATGTAAGCATAATCATGAGCATAAGGTTATTATAACATGATCATAACATTTTAAAATCATACCTCCATATCAATGATCACAATAAAGAGTTTTGAAATAAATATTGATAGCTCATAAGACATGAATCCTAATATAATCATGAACATGAACCATATGAGCATATAATGGAAATAATAAATAGATTTGTGGAATACACATCTATTTGTGATGTTTTGAACATGTACAAGTAGAAACCGGTTCACTCATTAAGTTATGGACAAGGAATCATGCCCTAACATAAAGCACTATTAGAAAAAGAGGCTTTGAAGACCCCTGACATGGGTGAGCGCCATTGGTGGTCGTAAGGCTTCTGAAAAAAAAACATACATTGGCGCCCACCCTCCCCACCACCCTCAAGCCCGATCCTGAATCCTACCCACCACAACCGCCCATGCCCTCCCTCACCACACTGCCATCACTGCCGCTGCCCATCCACTCCCTTGCTGTACCAGCGATGCTGCACCGCCAACACCACACCGCCTCCACCTCCGGATCCCTACCAACTTTTCCACCCATCCCATCCCTTTCCACACTGCATGTCCCCTCCCTTTATTGACTACCGCCACCTCACTGCCTCCTCCTCTGGTTCCCCGCCACTGCCAATTCCTATCCCATCCCTTACCAAACCGCATCTGACTCCCACTCCCCTTCACTTCCCCTCCTCTCCCTCAATGAACCACCTCCGGCTCCCCTCCATTACAAATTTTTCACGCTATCAGGTACGCTGTAATATTTTTTTTAGGGTTTTAATTTTGGGAAATTTAGATAAAAAATTTGTCATGCATGATGATTATATAAATATTGTGTGTTAATAAAAAGTGTGGAAATGGAAGTTCACGTGTATACAAGTTTTTGTTTATAAATAATTATGAAACAATTTGTGTTGGAAATGTGTGTATGGGAAGACTTAACACTTTACACGAGGTTGGAAGTTACATAAAATATAGAGTCCACAGATATGTTTACTGGATTGATATTAATTCATGTTTTTATTTTATTTATACCATTATTGATTTTATCACATGTCCCTCTCTATGTGTGTATGCCATGAGAAAATGTTTGAGGTTTGACTATAAGTGTGTGATTTTATAGCCCATGAGACCCATGTTTGAGTTTGATCACATGTGTTTAGATACTATATGTTATTATTAATATTATATGTTGTTCTTCTATATGATATTCCATGTTTCAATGTGACTTACTTTGTATTTTTTATATTTTTTTGTTCTATGCATAGTACCAATGTTTCTGGTGTACTCATCATAGATCAGTATCCCTTAAGGGGGAGTGTGATAAGATAATGTATGTCCCATGAATATTGTATTAAGATAGATGATGTGGTATATTGTATTTTTTATCCTCACATAGGGTCATGGTAGAATTATGTGATCTGAAACTTGAGGTGACAATGGGGTATGATGGTATTCAAGGAAATGACATGAGATGTAGTTTTGGTATACAAAGGCCATATGGAGTGTACAAATGTGTTGGACTTATGGATTAACTAAGAGAGATATGGGTCTTGAGGGCCTTTTATGGTTTGAATTGGTACTCTTACCTTTTTTATATTTTGGAATTCAAGATGTGACATTATGGTTGACTAAGTTCATGAATTTTGTTATAACTACATTTCTGTCATAGAGCTAATGTTTGATTAGAACATGACCACTTCTAACATGGTTGTGTGATTTATTTCATGCACATTTATTTATTATCACAACATAAAATCTTATAACATTTCACATGTGTAAAGAAAAAATTGGTTGTTTCCAACTACATTCATATTCCCACCATGCATGGGCATCTTGATGCATGTGAAGACTTCATAGTCTGGGATACAAGGAAAATGCCCTTATTATAGGGGATAGAATATAGAGAATGGTGTTTAGAGCTAGAATTGGGATGGAATTTAGAGTGATGTATCAATATTTTTTCACATTCATGTTATTTCCCATATTTTTATTTACCTAACACTTCAGGGGTATTTGGGTTTTTTACTATATAACATGAGATACCTACCATGGATTATGATTTATCATTTTTTATTGACTCTATTATGTTATTTTTTAATCCTTTTATTTATTGATACCAAGGGTATATTTTCTGCACTGATGACATTCAGACCCTTAATACTAGTAACAAACATCTTGCATAAAAGGATACTTGCTTGAGGCCATGAGGAACACTGTCTTGGACCCTGTGATTCAGTAGGGGAATCACATTCATTGTCCCACATATTCTCTATTGATAACATAAGTCAAGAGAGATTATAATTTTTTTCTTCTGGAATTTTGTATATTCGATGTTATCTTTGTTATAGATTAGTTAGTTTTCCATAAATTAGAGATTGATTGCTATCATTGATGGTTAATCTTTATTGCCTCTAATGGCACAAAGGCATTGTGAATCCAAGAGTCAGTGAGACATTATTTGTACAAAGAAAAAATTTCTATGAGATTGAGAAGAATGTTCATCACTAATTGATTTTGGTCACTTTGATCACAAATTATATTTGTTGATTTATTGGTAGGCATTAACTTAGTCTCTAAGGTTAATAGTTCAATATTGGTATTTTATGAATTTTTTCATGTACCACATATGCATGCAGGTTATATGTTGTGTTTCATTTTTTTTGGATTTAGAATTTGAAATTATATAGTTATAATTGCTTTATATGTTTTGATTATAGTGTATCAAAATTTATGCATTATGATATTAGTGGAACACAGATTCCTTATTGTTCATGTTAGTTTTATATTTTTTTACTATACCCAATATATAAAATATTTTGTTTCTTAACGGATTGACTCCCCCACCCATCTGATCAAATGAGTTATGTAATGTCATTATATATGACCCATGATTTATCCAACTCCATATTATGAAGGACAATATATTAAAGGGAACCAAAATGATCATGTTTACAAGAGGAGAATATGATAAGTGTGAGTCACTTTATGGAAACATATTTTAGAACCAAACCTAAAATTCATAGCTCAATGCTGAAAATATTATTGTGGATGACCCAATCGGTTACCTTAGGATAAAAATTATCCAATGATTGTGCCAAATTAAATATTTGTGAAGAAAAATTAGTATACTAGTTTTTTGAATTTTGAGCCACTATAGCTATAATATTCCTTTCTTGAAAAATGTTTACTCTATGGAATTATAGACCAAATTCATTCTCAATATAGTTTCTTGAATATAGAATCATAATTAGAATTACCATACCAACATGGTGGCGATGACATGGTCTTTCACTTCTATTACGTTATATATTCTCTTGTTTATTATTCAGAGATATAAATTCTTAATTTTATCAATGGTATACATGCAATTGGGTAGTATTTATTTTAAATATATTTGATTCAAAAAATGCACGTAATATAAAGTCTTTTGTAAATGTTTGTTATACAGATATTATTTTGGATAAGTGTTGGATTGATCATCCAAATCGAACATCTAGATAATATCTCAAGGGAATTATGCAGTTTATTGAGTTTACTAGAAAATTTAAAAGTGTATATATTAGTTGAACATGTAGAAAATGTGAAAAAAGATATCAATTCACATGATATACCATGCGGGAGCACCAATTCTTGAATGGATTTCTGAAAAATTATATGAGTTGGACTCGTCATGGGGAATAATATACTTGTTATTCAAATATAGATTAAATTAATATAGATAATGATGTGAGGATGAATGATCCAATGAATGAAATGATTAATGAAATGGTATGTGGGTTGGATCTTAAAGGCATTGACATCCAAAATGTTGAGACCAGTGTGAAAAATATGTGCTCTGGTGAAGATCATGATTCAAGGAGGTTTTATAAAGTACATGATGATGAAAAAATGGAATTAGATCCTTGATGTACTACTTATAATAAATTTTTGTTTATCGTGGTGTTGTTTCATTTGAAGACTTTGAATCAGTGGTCAGAAACATCATTCGACATATTGTTGGTGTTATTGAAAAATGTTCTTCTTATCGACACTTATATTCCCGAGTCATATTATCATGCTCGTAAGTTGACAGAGAACTTAGGGTTTACATATGAGACCATATATGCATGTGCAGACCACTGTATGTTGTTTAGAAATGAAACTTCATATTTGGATATTTTTATAGTTTGTGGAACTTCCAGGTGGAAAGAGAATATGGGAAATTAGACTCATCAAAGTCAAATTGTGAAATAGGGAAAATTGATTGTCATAAAGAAAATCCATTACTTTCCCCTAAAGCTGAGGTTGAATGTTTTTATTTCATCTAATGTTTCTAATTTAATGAGATGGAATGCATAAAGAAATCGAGAAAGTGATATGTTAACCCACCCAACAGACTCTCATGCATGGAGGGATTTCGATAAGAGACACTCTGACTTTTCTAAAGATATTTTTATTGTCTATTTGGGGTTGGTAGAATATAGCTTCAATCCATTCAAGTATATAGTTGGTGAAACTCAAACCACATGACCTGTGTTGTTGGTTCTGTATAATATTCCTCTGTGTATTTTTATAAAGAAACAATTTATATTACATTCCACTCTTATTAACAGACCGAGAAGTCCAGGGGATAAGATTGATTTTTACCTTTATCCATTGTTTGATGAGTTTAATGAATTTTGGGGTGATGGTGTGATGACTTATGACTGTGAAATGAATGAGATGTTCATACATAAGGATATTTTCTTGTGGAAAATCAATGACTTCATGACTTATGAAAATTTATTAGGCTAGAGTATGAAAGGGGAATTTTCTTGACCTAGTTGCAATAAAAGTAAAAAATTTGTATGGGTTAAACATTCCAAAAAATCGGAATACCTGGGTCACTAAATTTTTCTCCCCCCTTAGCACAGGTTCAGAAAGGACAGAGTGACATTTGATGGTTATAGAGAGTTGATCTCAGCACCAAAAATCATCACAAGAGTTGAAATGTTATCTTAGATTGAGGAATAAAACATCTGCATGGTATATGAATTTCATGATTTGGTGGATCATCCATTACATAATATTCATGGTGTGGATAGATAGAGTAGTCCAAATTAGAAAAAGAAAATTATTTTTTACAGTCTCCCCTATTAAAAAACTAACATGCTAAGGCATAATTTGGATTTCATGCTCATTGAATTTTTTTATGATAATATATTGTGGACCATTTTAAGTTTCAATGTAAAATCAAATGACAATGTTAATGCACATCATGATTTGGAAGAAATGATTTTAAGGAAACAGTTGAATTTACAGTTAGCTAAGGGAAATAAGGAATATATTCCTATTGCACAGTATACAATGACTACAAAGGAGAAAGAGAAAATTCTTTCCATTTTGAAGATTCTCAAGGTGCCTTATGGTTACTCTTCTAATATTTCAATGTGCGTGAATCTGACGAGCAAGACATTGCAAGGGTTGAAAATTCATGACAATCAAATACTACTTCATCAATGTATTCCAATAAGATTTTTTGTTTTTTTATCCCCCAATGTTGTTCAACTATTGATTGATATGAGTAAATTTATTAGATATCTTTGTTTAAGAAATCAACGAATGAGTGATTTAAAAAGTATGTAGGACTGAATTTTACTAACGCTTTGTAATTTTGAGAAACTGTTCCCCCCATCATTTTTCGATGTTATGGTTCAAATGATTATGCACCTAACTGATGAAGTAATGGCTACTAGTCCAATTCAATTCTAGTGGATGCTCCATCAGTTTCACCATTAATGAAGTAAGTGTCTTATCACTTTTTTTGTTTAAGTTTTAAATGTTTTTTTTGCATAATTTGATCATTTAAACATCACGTTAGCATTTGAAAGAAAAAAATAATAATTATCTAGAAGAATAGATATGGTGGGCGACTGAGTATCAAATTCAATAATCTAATTATGCATCATTTCATTATTTGTTCAAGGGTTTTTTATGTATTAATTGATTTTCATTTTGAGTGAATTATTATAATAATTTATTTATACAAAAATCGTTATTGAATTTTTTGAATTATGTAGGTTCATAACCTGAGGGAGTTAGGTGACCCCACACTAACCGAAGAATTTATCCAACCAGTTGAGGGTCCATCTGTAACAGAACATCGTTATAAATCTATATATACTAATGGATTTTTATTTAACATTAAATATGTTGAAGACAAAAGGGAAACACAAAATAGTGGAATCAGTTGTCCATTCTTCGATTATAGTTATTACTATGGTCAATTGATAGACATTATTCAAGTTGATGTACATATTGTTAAAGTGTAATTGTGTTGATCCCGTGCATGGAAGTAAATCGATAAATATTAGTATACATTGGTGAATTTTAACTATATGTTATAAAAAAATTAAGGATTTGATAATGAACCTTTCATTTTTTTACATCACAAGTGGAACAAGTATTCTTCATTACATTTCCTTTGAATCCTAGTTGGCAAGTTGTTGTGAAAATTTCCTGGCGAGGAGTTTTTTTATTTTACCAATATGAACCTGACACTGTTCCCTTTTCTACCCAACATATTGATCAATATACCCTATATAAACATGAAGATGATATTTATTGGGTTAGGGTGGTTGTTGAAGGAGAAACAATCAATTTTAATGTTTAATGAAAGGTATAATTATTTTCCCGCTCCTCAGTTTAAATCATTTTTTTAAAATTGTTTAAAACAACCCAAAACTAATTTTGTACATAAGAATTATTATTTATTATTAGTCAAAATCAACCCCCCATACCCTAGACACCCCCCCACCCACAACCCCTAAAGAGCCCCCACCCCCAGCCCCTCCCCCTCCACCTGCACAACCCCCACCCCCATTCCCAGACAGCCCCCACTTCCCCCCTTGGACACCCCCGGACAACCCCCATCCCCACCCCACCTACACAACCCCTCTAATCCTTCTAGACAACCCCCGCACCCCTATCCCCAGAGAGCCCCCACCCTAGCCCCTCCCCCTCCACTTGGACATCCCCCTAACCTCGGAAAACCCCCACTCTCACCCCCCCTTGGATAACCCCCACTTTCAACCACCCGGATAGCTCCCACCCCACCCCCACCAGTATAACCCCTCCACCTCTACCTGGACAACCCCCCAACACCATCCCCTCCCCCACAACCTTAACATCCCCCACCCTCATCTTAAGACATCCCCCACTCCCAACGCCGCCTTTGACAACCCCCATATAGACACCCCCCCAAATTCCCCCCGGACAGCCCCCCTCCCCCACCTACACAGCTCCTCCCCCACCACCTGTAAAACCATTGTAAAGACCCAAATATTGACGTACATGGACAATACATTACTTATGAGGAATAATTAATACATAACAAAACCCAAAACTCAAGGATTGTAATAGTTTAGTGTCTTTAGAAACTCGGAATATAATCTTCTAATCTTGGTGAAAGATCTTCAACAACTCTCATAAAGATCTTCCCGTTTTGTTTTCTTACCTAACACCTTTATTGAAATCCCGGGGAAAAGAAAACATATAAAGGGTGAGCTCAAATGCTCAGTAAGGGTAATCATAGAGAAAATAAAACGAACCATATACCATTGAACTTAAAAACATGAACATAATGTTTAAACAACAAAATCTTGAGCAAAGACATTAATCGTGGAAGTACGTAAGGCATGTATCATAATAGAACATAAATCTTGATAAAATAGAATGGGAATAAAACATATAATTGTGGAAACCATTCAGCACCTGTTATGATTTCCATAGTAGCCAAGGCATTGCTTCCAAGACCATCTTAGTGGACAAAGTCCCTTTCTGAATCGAGTTCACTCCTTGTTCTAGTCCTGTATCACTGAACCAGATTAACTTACCATTCCAGCCATGTCTATCTCATGAGATATAAATATTTACCCAATGAATTGGAGGGAGATATAGGTCCCACCCATATCATAATGAAATCATTCTTACTTGTGCCACAACATAAACATAAATCATTCATTATAACAAAAAGAATAAAATGGGTTTCATAAACATCATCCCATCATAAAATAATCAATATAAAACAAATGGATATCATTTCATCATAATAAAAGTGAAAACATTTAAATAATAGAGACATTATACTTGAAACATACACATATGAAGTAATATCATCTTAGATGGAAAATGGTTTTGATAAAACACTTGAAATAAATTCTTGAGGAAAATATCCTTTCTTATTCAAAATCATTTTATTTTCACAAAATGACATGAAATTCTAAAAGAAGAGGATTTTGTTGAAAATAGTCATGAAATATGGTAGAGTAAGATTCATTAAAATAAGGTGTTATGAAATTGTAAAAATCCGTTCATGCTGTTTAAGTTAAAAATAACATTCTCCGCGTACGTTTGTCGAAAAAGTCAAAAAATACCTCATAAAAGAAGTATTACTTACATAACATGTAGTAAAAGTCAAAAAATGGTTAAAAAAGACTTTAAACATACATGAAACCATTTTTATAAAATTGGGACATGTATAATAAATATAACCCCAGTAAATAATTACGTATAAGAAATCTCAGATAAAACAAAACGAAATTGGAAAAGTTATCCCTTACCTTATGTCTGATATGCTTCGTATGTATCCGAACCTCCTGTATAATGATTTAAATATGTCATTGAGTTATTACAGAGTCATATTAATTGTTATTATATCATATATGGTTCACATAGGTATTTATATTACCCGTTCATTTGTCAATTCCATGTTAAAGTAGCGTTTTGGGTAAAATCGTTTCATTTATCATACATGTTTGGACTTGTTATTCTTGATATTATTATTACTTATATCATAATTTACATACTTAAAAAATTTAAAACATGATTTATATATCATATATATTCAGTATATATATATATAATAGATAGATAAATGAAATGAAACACACCGTTCATGGAGACGGTAGGTCGTACGTACGCATGAACGTTGTTTTCCTTTCCTTATTGAATGGAATGGAAGTAAGTAGATGACCGATATATATATATATATATATAAATCCAGTAGATTTATAATGTCATATATTTCATTATTATTTCTTATATATACTTTATAATCATTCTTGAATGGTTAACATAGAGAATGAATCTCATCGCGTCGTGGAGACGGTAGTCCGTACATACTCATGAGCGATGATATCGTTCCTATAATTATTGAATTGAATTGGAGTGGATGATACAATATATCAGAATCGTTATGAATTTATAATAACTATGTATAGTTATTCTTTACACCATTATACCCATCCAAGTAAGGTGGTGTTGGAAAAATAGATTACACCACGACGTGGATACGGTATTCCGTACGTACGCACGCGCCGTGATTTTGTTTTCCGTAGGATAGATAGAAGGTTAAATGGGGTTCATTAATATTTATAATAATATATCAGTATATTAGTGATACTGATGTTATTACTTTATAATGAAACAACTAAAGAAGAAGAATTTGAAGAAGAAAGAATCTTGAAAGAATCGGTAGAAGAGATTAACTTTTCTTCGATGCACCTCCTTTAAACTTCTTCTTAGGGAACTAGGGATGGTCTTTTGAGAAAAACATAACCTATATGATATGACTATAGTGGTTGAGAAGAGTAATTTTTAGGGTTTTCCCAAGTTTCAAGGTTCAAAAGGGTGTGAAGAGAATAGGGAAGGGGTGCCCTTTTTTTAAGGGAGGAGAGGGAAACCTCTGGAAAAACTTAAAATATTATTTTATAATAAAGTCATATTCGGTTTATAATAGCTCAAAATTGATTTATTTCAAAGCTAAGGTGGGGATGGGTCGAAATAATCTCATCCAATATAATTTATAGAAGTTTAGGATTCTATTTTATCCTTATCATTTAGATTTAACTTTAAGTTAAATAATTTTACTTTTACCGTGTCATCTTGTTTTCTTACACTATAAGGTTAATAAACTTACTATAACAAGAAAAAAGAACCCCAAGTTGTTAATTATTAATATATATAACCTTATCTAATTCATATGTCTGAACCTTAGATTTTTAAGAATAAAATAACAATTAATAATATAATATTTGTTTTAAAAACTATTTTATGTCAATTTTGACACTATTTGGTAATTGATTTTTGTGAAAGTCATAAAAACATTATTAGTTCTAAAAACGTTAATTAAACCAATACTAACATGTCATATTAACCTATAAAATTATTTTAATTCATAAAAAGTCTCAAAATACATTTTTTGGGTATTTATAACATCAATTATGTCAATATTTCATTAATAAGATAATTACTGCATCATCATTGCGTCATAAATAAATAAACTTATATAATTTATAAAAATTATAAATAAACTACCACCATGTATTAAATCTTTTTAGATTTCTAATGAATATTTTTAGTCGAATTTAGCTTATTTATAACCCTATATTAGAAATTTTTTAGTTATTAAACATTGATTTTAACTATTTTAACCATTCTTTAAATAAAATAATATCAAATTTCCTAATCTAATCCAAGTGGATCTAAATTGTACTATTTTATTCTTAAGGTTGTTTTTGTTCGAATTACACTTATCCAATAGAATTAGGACATGTGTTAGGGTAATAATAATATCATTTTTACCTTTAATGACCCTATTTACTTTTAACCGTGGTAAATAAAAGTAAAAAGTTACTATTCACCAAAAATTATTTTCATCTCATTCAACCACATTTTAGTCCTTGATATTAACCTTGTCTCTCGTATTTTTAAAATTCCACTCACATGGGTGGTAAAATTACGTTTTATGTGAATTTCCAAATTCTCCTAGGAGGTGGGTAAAAGACGATGAAAAGTTCAATAAAATTTTTATATATATAAAATTATTCCAATATGACTCCAATAAATTACATTAAACTTATATAGGTATTATGTATCAATTTTTACCTAAAATAAATTTACATAAAATAAATAATTATTTAAATAAAAAGTCGGTTTTTAAATAGTAACCCAGTGTTTTCACTATTCATCAAAAATTGAATGTTTTTAGAAAAATACCAAAAATTCACCCTAGGATAATTTCGATATTTTGAATCCAAAAATGAATTCCATTTCGGAAGATAAAATTTATAAAAATTTAAAAAGTGTGTATTACTATTCATAATGGCTAGTTTATATAACATATTGTTCTTTAGTGAAACTCGGTATTGCGTACAACACACGCTATCGTGGAAGGTCGCGATTACGTGTAATGCAAGCCCAGTCAGGGATGCATGTAGTGCAAGATCCTTTTGGTGTACCTTACAACATAAGACATCAATATAATTAAAAAGATTATTTTTCATAAAATCTCGGGGAGTTACATTCTACCCCCCTTAAAATGAATTTCACCCTCAAAAATTTTCGGGGTTATAAAAGGTGTACTACTCAAAAGTTATCTTAATATAAACCCATATCATAAAAAGGAATACCAAAAAAAATATTTAAAAACTAAAGTATGAAACGTAATGCTTACCCAAATTAACTAATCAATGGGTTTCGAAATAGGAGAATATAGGTGAAAATATGGATATGGAAGAGAAATCTAACCATCATGTTTTGATGGAGAGTGGTAGAGAACATGGCTATGAAAAATCCAACAATCACAAAGCGATAGATTTTTGATGATCTAAAAAACCATCTGATTTATCGGATATAAGGTCACTATGACAACATTTTTGGTTCTCAAGATCATTTCCCTAAAGTTAAAGAAATTGGAATTAGAAGAAATACTTTCTTGATTTTGTACAGTCTCACTATTGGTCGTTCTTTGGAAAATTTCCACTTCATATCTTAAAGAAATGAAGTTTAATTTGTCATTCGTGAAGTGTTAGCAGATCATGTGATATAATGATGGGTCATTCCATCTGTCTTAAACAAAAGTTCAGAAAAAGTTATCAAAAATACATAAGTCCATCTATAGTGATATTAATCATATATGGTTCCTAAAATGGACTTAGACTTCATATATCATACTACTTAATATAATAAAACCGGTTTCTACTAAACATGGACTTCCTGTAGGCTAGTGGTAGGCGATAAAGGCCTGTCACACTTCGGTTGTGGGTTTGATTCCTGCAACCTTGTCCAACGCGACAGGTTCTCGCCCATCCTGCAGGTTTTCCTTTTTCTAAAACTACATTATTATACCATCCCATAAATAATATCGAAAAAATTTCTATCCTTAAACAATACTGACTTATATCCAACATAACCCATTTAAATATTTAGGCTTATCCAAAATACTTCTGTCTAAGCTCATAGTATACAGAAAAAAATTATTAGAAATGTCATCTGTCTAGCATGTGAATACCATCATTTATCCCCCATATATCATAAGATAAAACTTGTTGGTCACATTCCAAACATGTGAATACCTTGATCGTATGTTTTCTTGAAAAATGAATATCCATTGACCCTTAGTGAAAACATGAATGTTATCAAAATTTAAAACTTTCCACATACCAAAATCCCAAAATTTCTATATACTCAATCCATGGTATCACTTTGTCCTTATACCAGTCATGAGATAATTAATACTATCAAAAAACTCATCATCCCCTTATCCTTTCATTATGCACATATCTTCTACCTTCAAAAAATATTTTAATAACCTTTCATGGTTATCGGTACCATTCATTATATACTTTCAAAACTCAAGAAAATTCAATAGTGTAACAATCCTTAGATTTTTTTTATTCCATAGTACCATACATTATTCTTGATAAACATGCAATCATTACACTACCTTCTTAAACCATTGACCAAGATTCAACAATTCTATTATCTCACATATCATTTGTAGTCTCTTCATCATCATTAATATAAATACTACCCATACGGCCATGATTATTCTCTCCATGAGACATTCCTTAGGGAATTGGTTTGCATAATGACCGCACATTACACATTTAAAACATTTAACCATTGTTGATGTCTTAGAAATACCATTATCCTTGTACATGGTGTTAACTAAACCTTTTCCTTTGCAATTACTGGATTTGGGTCCTTCTTTTACACACCCAAATCATCTTCCAGTTCCTTTGAAACATTCTCCCTAATGCCTCTTCCGACATGATTTACATGAGGGGAATTGAACTTTCTTTCCTCTATGATCATCATGAAACTCAATATTTCTCTTATTAGCTGAGTAGGGATACTTACCAAAGTTGAGATTATTGATCGTATTATGAGATTGCTGATTTGGAATAATAATGATATGTGGACTTCCAAATCCAATTTCATTTGGTTACTCATGAATAATATCATTCCATTGTCCATCATATCCTCCATTATCGTGAATCATCTGATTTCCAGCCATTTTCTAAAACCCAAAAAGAATAGTGTGAGAGACAAAAATCATAATCAAGGGGGAGTCCCATCAATATCTAACATATTAGGCTTAATTCTAATATCGTTACTGTAATTATAGGACTATAACTTATACATATACTTATCCTTAGGGACATCCCTAGACATACCTTAGAAATATCTCTAGGAATATCACTAAAGTTTTCGCATCCTAGTTTCCAAAGTTTGACTAAACCTTTCCTCTGATACCAACTGTAGAGACCCAAATCATTATGTACATGGAAAATACATTACTTTTGCGGAATACTTAATACATAACAAAAACCAAAACTCAAGGATCGTAATATTTTAGTGTCTTTGGAAACTCGAAATATAATCTTCTCATCTTGGTGAAAGATCTTCAACAACCCCCATAAAGATCTTCCCCTTTTTTTTCTTACCTAAAACCTTTCTTGAAATCCTGGGGAAATGAAAACATATAAAGGGTGAGCTAAAATGATCAGTATGGGTATGCATGGAGAAAATAAAACAAACCATATAACATTGAAGTTAAAAACATGAACATAATTTTTAAACAACAAAATCTTGAGCAAAGACATAAATCTTAGAAGTAAGTAAGGCATGCATCATAATGTCACATCAATCTTTATAAAATAAAAACGGAATAAAACATGTAATTGTGGCAACCATTCATCACTTGTTATGATTTCCATAGTAGCCAAGGCATTTCTACCAAGATCATCTTAGTGGAAAAAGTCCCTTTCTGAATCGAGTTCACTCCTCATTCCAGTCCTGTATCACTGAACCGGATTAACATACCATTCTAGACATGTCTATATAATGAGATATAAATCTTTACCCAATGAATTGGAGGAGATATAGGTCCCACCCATCTCATAATGAAATCATTCTTACTTGTGCCGTAACATAAACATAAATCATTCATCATATCACAATGAATAAAATGGGTTTCATAAACATCATCCCATTATAACATAATCCATATAAAAAATGGATATCATTTCATCATAAGAAAAGCGAAGCCATGTAAATCATAGAGACATTATACTTGAAACATACACATAAGAAGTAATATCATATTAGATGGAAAATGGTTTTGATAAAACAGTTGAAATAAATTCTTGAGGAAAATATCCTTTCTTATTCAAAATCATTTTCTTTTCAAAAAATTCAATGAAATTATAAAAGAATATGATTTTTTTGAAAATAGTCATGAAATCTTGTAGAGTTAGATTCATGAAAATAAGGTGTTATGAAACTGTAAAAATCCGTTCACGCCGTATAAGTTAAAAATAACATTCTCCTCGTACTTTTGTTAGAAACGTCAAAAAATACCTCATAAAAGAAAGATTCCTTACATACCATGTAGTGAAAGTAAAAAATGATTAAAAAGGACTTTAAAAATACATGAAACCATTTTTAGAAAATTGGGACATGGATAATAAATATAACCCCAGTAAATACTTACGAATAAGCAATCTCGGATAAAAAAATGGAGATTGGAAAAGTTATCCCTTACCTTATGTCTGATATGCTTTGTATGTATACGAACCTACTGTATAATGACTTAAATAATGTCATTGAGTTATTATAGAATCATATTAATTCTTATTATATCATATATGGTTCACTTAGGTATTTATATTACTTGATCATTTGTCAATTCCATGTTAAAGTAGCGTTTTGGGTAAAATCGTTTTATTTATCGTACATGTTTGGACTTGTTATTTTTGATATTATTATTAATTATATAATGATTTACTTACTTCCAAAATGTAAAACATGATTTATATTTCATACATATTTAGTATATATATATATAATAGATAGATAAATGAAATGAAACACGCCGTTCATGGGGACGGTAGGCTGTACGTACGCATGAACGCTGTTTTCCTTTCCTTATTGACCTGAATGGAAGTAAGTAGATGACATATATATATATATATATATACATAAATAAAGTAGATTTATAATTTCATATATTTCATTATTATTTCTTATATATACTGTATATTCATTCTTGAATGGTTAACATGGAGAATGAATCTCATCGCGTCGTGGAGACGGCAGTCCGTACGTACGCACGAGCGATGATATCGTTCCCGTAATTATTGAATTGAATTGGAGTGGATGATACAATATATCAGAATCCTTATGATGTTATAATAAGTATGTATAGTTATTCATTACACCATTATACCCATCCATGTAAGGTGGTGTTGTAAAAACAGATTACACCACGGCGTGGAGACGGTATTCCGTATGTACGCACGTGCGGTGATTTCGTTTTCCATAAGATGAATAGAAGGTTAAATGGGGTTGTTTCATTTTTATAATAACATATCATTATATTAGTGATACTTATGTTATTACTTTATAATGAAACAACTAAAGAAGAAGATGTTGAAGAATAAAGAAGCTTGAAAGAATCGGTAGAAGAGATTACCTCTTCTTCGACGCACCTCCTTTAAAGTTCTTCTTAGGGAACTAGGGATGGTATTTTGAGAAGACCAGAACCTATATGATATAACTATAAAGGTTGAGAAGAGTAATTGGAAGGGTTTTTCTGAGCTTCAAGGATCAAAAGGGTGTGAAGAGAATAGGGAAGGGGTTCCCTTTTTATAAGGAAGGAGAGGGGAACCTTTGGAAAAACTTAAAATATTATTTTATAATAAAGTAATATTCGGTTTATAATATCTCCAAATTAATTTATTTCTAAGATAATGTGGGGATGGGTCGAAATCCTCTGATAAAATATAATTTAGACAAGTTTAGGTTTCTATTTTAACCCTATCATTTAGATTTAACTTTAAGTTAAATAATTTTACTTTTACCGTGTCTTCTTGTTTTCTTACAATATAAGGTTAATAAACTTACTATAACAAGCCAAAAGAACCCCAAGTTATTTATTATTAATATTTAGAACCTTATATAAGTCATTTGGCCGAAACTTAGATTTTTGGAATAAAATTAAAATTAATAATATAATATTTGTTTTAAAAATGATCTTAAGTGTGGGGGAAGATGTTTTGTGTTGAGCTATCTCATTTGGTAATTTTTTGGGTGAAATAAATTATTTAAGACATGTGTGTTCTTCTAAAAAATTCTTCTGTTGAAAGTTGTGCCTTTTCTAGAGCTTTCATGATAAGAGAAGTTGTGCCTTTCTAGAGCTTACAATGTAAAAAGAAAGTTTTTCCTATCTAGAGGTTTCAAGAAAAATCATTTTTGAAAAGATTGAAATTTATGCTGCAAAAATCATGAGCTAATTGAATGATGATGAAGCCTATTTATTTTTTAAGGGGAAGAGAAGGAGACCATTCTTGAGTGAAAATTAGGATCTTGCAATTTTGCTTCAAAAAGAGCGAAGCGCTCCTTTTTCGGCCTCGGAATTTTTAACATCAAAATCCTACCAACCGGAAGCCACTGAACAACCCTGAAATGTTCTCATGAGAAACACATTTCTTTAACTCACATCGGGTGGAGAAGTAGGAATTTATCAAGCCTATGGTGACTCTTGTGTTAGTTTGGATGTGAAAATCCTTGTTCAGCATTTACATTTGTGAGATTAGAGAAAATTCATGTGAGGTGGGTCTTTTGTGAGCATGAGATAAGAAATTAAGTGAAAATATATTAAATATTCTGAAATGGAGAACTTGAAATAATTATATTTGATGAGGCATGATATCTTTTTGTTTCTTAGTATGGATTTGGTAGATCTCATTGGTATGTGTTTTGGATTTGATTTGATTTGATTTTTACTTATCCAGGAGTCGAAGTTCTAAGTGTGAGGGAATTGATTGAGAAAATATTTTCATTTAAATTTATAATCAATTAAATTTTTTTAAACCCAAAAAAGTGTTTCTCTAAGATGAATTGATTAATTTTTATGATATTGGTGTTATTTTGAGCTGAACAATAAAAATGGACCATTTCAGATTTTTAACAGTATTAAATTATTTTTTTAGTCGGGCCGTAATATCTTCTACACTAATCAAAATTGTAGAATTCTCTATTTTCCAAATTTTAAACATCCAGGGGTTCATTTAATCGTATTGGACCAAAAGCTGAATCGACCATATGGAAGCCCAAAAGAAGCTCACAATGTGTCTCAAGCAAACTGTCTACATTTCTACCGAGTTTTGGTCTGGGGTCCATAACTCATTCTTGGTGGGCCCAATTGTTGTGTAATATAGTATATGGACACCCATGGAGTTGGGTAATAACTTTCATGAAGTCTAGTACTTGTTAATTTTCCATTTAAGGGGCCATTAAATCTTACTAATCCCGGGGTTTGCGTTTTGGAGAGTTTGACTGCACAGAATAAATGGTCAGAGTAAAATGAGCATAACTCTCAGGAGACTTGTCCAAAGACTCTATTTTTTTGAGGGGAAGCGACCAAGATAATTATGAACATCATTAAAGAAGGTTACCATACGTGAAGATGTCATGTACTGGGACTAAAATGCATCCAAATTCAATAGAATAATTCTAGATATAAGAGGAGGAGAGGTCCTCCCTCTCAAATCATCTCTCATTCCATCCCATTCCTTCTGGGACACCATGGAGGAGAAATTTTTGGTTTTCTATTTTATTTATTTTATTTTTAATATTTATGTAATTATTTTTTCATCCACATTTATCTTGATTACCTTTACTAGGGTGGGGTAAACATTTTGAGTGATTGGGGAAGGGTTGGTTTTCTACAGTGTAATGCTTGAGTTCTTGGTCGTAATTGAATGAAATTTCTTTCTTCTTCAAAGTTGTTTTCAATTTCATATAGAAGATTTTATTATCAAGTATGATCATTAATTAATTTTAATTCCATTATTCATTTTTTTTACTTGGTAAAATAATCATTATCTCCCTACACTAATTTTTGGTTTATATACGATGGAATAGACCAGGGATTAGTGGTGAAGTACTCGATGATCGTCAGTACGTGTAAAAGATGTAGTGAATGTTCATGATTTTTTGGGATAAACAAGACCTGATATGGTATTTACCATGTCAATTAAGGATATTCAATACAACTATTTTTCACATGGAAGGAGAGTTGACCAAACTAAGATCGTGGTAAGGTTTTCTCTCACCATCATAATTTCACCAAGGAAGTGAGAGGAAATGATTTTGGAAACTCACTTTAATCAAATAATAAGAAGAGGATTTAATTAAATTGAACAAGCATAGCATTACAATTAGAAATAAAACCCTTCCTAATCACCCTTTTTAATAACATAGTTCTTTAATCATTGGAATTTCAAATTTCCTTCCAAAAACACAACACTTTTACCCTCATTTAAAAGTGATAAACTAATTTTGTGTGCACTCCTATTCAAGAAAATTCCTAGGGTTAATTACTAGAATACACTTAGAAAATTTAAAAATTATTGTTCCATGCCCTATGACAGATGTTCTTCAAACATGGTGCTGCTTCTGGGGAGGTAGTTCCACAAACTAATTATAAATATTTGACACTTTTTATATAAATAAAAATATATTTTTCCATGTTGTGTTCAAATGATTATTTCATTAATTCATGGAAAAATTACCCATCGATAAATGAACCAATTATTGACTAAACCGTTTTTGAGGAGGATGGTGTTTCTTCAATAGTTAGACAGGTGAGGTTATTTTTGAAAACAAATAATGAGGGAAAAACATTCATGCAATTCATAGATGGAGAAAGGGAGGACATGAATGAAGATGTTTTTTAAGTGATGGCCCGAAAGCTAAATGAGTTCTCCCAAAAATTTCAAGAATTTTATAAAGTTTCCAAGGTCCAAGAAAGACATACCTGATTTTTCTATAGAGATCGAAGATATTGTAGAGACTAACTACCTGCCTCTACCTAGTACTACTCAACTCCTAGAGGTTTTCTCTATTTAAGAAGAGATTGATGATGAACAAAATTAAGGAGATAATCATTTCATGAACTCATTATATTTTGATTTTGTTGAACCCAAATTGAGTATTTTCTCCCTTTTTTTTAATTTCATAGACTCAACCAATACATGTATTTCCCTAGAAGAAGATGATGAACAAGAAGATTCATTTGAAGAAGAACATTTGGAGCTCTCCAAACATGTTGAAAATTTATTGGAGGGTGTTCAAGAGGAGATAAAAGTGGATTTTCCTAAGGAAATAGAGACACAATACAAAGAAATTAAAAGGGAAGAATTTGATATTAACAAATCATGATTTAATTTTTTTCAAATAAAATTACATTCTAACGTTACCTTTTATTTTTCTATTAATGTATCATACCTTCAACAACCACTGAAGCTTAAAGAATATGTTGTGAAAGTGGAAACCAAGAAGGAAGATGAATCATTCATTATCCTATCCCCACCATTCATGTATTATGTAATTCTCATGGGGGTGGAGTTGGTATGATATATCCATGGAGTCCTCTTGAAAAATGAACAAGTTCATCCTGGAAAAAATTATTTTTGTTGGCCCACGAGAAAGAAACCTCACCCACCATCAGATTGAGGATAACCAATTAGAACTGCCCCTCTGGAGGCAATCAAGACCCAGGGCCCAATTGGGGGATTAAACCAAGATTTATCCTTCTATTCTCATTATATTTATACTTTTCTTTGTTTAAATAAATTTCTTATGTTATATTTTTACCTTTTTTAGGTTTTCAGAGTGCAAAACTTAAGATCATAACTCAATGTTGTACTACAAATAATTTAGGTTTTTCCTCTCTTTTATAATTACTTGTTTGTTGTGAATCAATAAAAAATAATCTTACTTGTTAAATACATTTGAATTCACTGATGACACTGCATAATTTAATTTTGGAGGGGGGAAACATTCTAGTTTAATGTTTTTATCTTATGTTTGGTTTACTATTTTTATTAAAAAAGAGATGTTTTTATGATATTTGTGTGTTTATTTTTGAAATTTAGTGTGTTTTCAAAACTTTTTAGCTAAAATGATTTTTATTTATATTTTTGAAACCCATTTCAATGATTGAACTAATCTATTTCATGAAACCGAGCATAAATGAATGCTGAATTGACTATGTTTCAAGTTCATATCCTTTGTAATTTCATGAAAAGTACACTGATTTTTGAATCCCATGCCATATTTCACTGTCCATATCTTTGAAATCACTTTTATGTGAGGCTTCTGAATAATTTTTGTCATATTCTTTTCATCCACCTAATTTCTTGAGACAACCAGACCATGCTTTCTTTAAACAGAATTTGATTTTTCCTTTCTAAAAATGAGGGTTTGGGGTACATGTGTTTTAAATGATTGAGGCATTTATTGGGTATTATGCCCCCTTTTCAAAATAATATTTTTAATTGTGGCCTAACTTACATTAATCCTTTATCCCTTAGAATCCATGAATAGCCTGCTAGGTTAGCAATATTACAAGCTAATTTTCCCTATCCATCCTGATCTTGATGTTAAATTGCATGATGTAGTTGAACTTAACTGTGGGGGAAGCTATCTTGTGTTGTGATACCTCATTTGGTGAATATTTGGGAGGAAAATCAATTATTGAAAATATGTGTGTGCTTTTGAAAAATTATTCTGTTGAAATCTGTGCCTTTTCTAGAGCTTTCATGATAAGAGAAGATGTGTCTTTCTGGAGCTTCTGATGTAAAAAAGAAATTTGTGCCTGTCTGGAGCTTTGAAGAATAATCATGTTTGAAAAGATTGAAATTTTTTCTGCTAAAATCTTGAGCTGATTGAATGATGATGGATCCTATTTTTTATAAAGGGGAAGAGAAGGAGACCATTCTTAAGTGAAAATTATAATCTTGCATTTTTTTCTTCAAAAAGAGTGAAGCCCTCCTTTTTCGGCCTCAGAATTTTTAACATCTAAATCCTACCAACCGGAAGCCACAGAACAACCCTGAAAATTCCTCATGAGAATCACATGGCTTTTACTCACATCGGGTGGAGAAGTAGTATGTTATCAAGCCTATGGTGACTCATGTGTGAGTTTAGATGAGAAAATCCTTGTTCATCATTTACATTTGTGAGATGAGAGAAAATTCATGTGAGTTAGGTGTTTTGTGTGCATGGGAAAGAAATGAAGTGAAAATACATTAAATAATTTGAAATGGAGAACTTGAAATAATTATTTTTGATGAGTCATGATATCTTTTTGTTTCATATTATGGATTTGGTAGATCTCATTAGTATGTGCTTTGGATTTGATTTTATTTGATTTTTATTTTTCTATGATTCCAAGAGAAAAGTGTTATAGAATTGATTGAGAAAATATTTTCAATTAAATTTACATTGAATTTAATTGTTTCAAACTCATAGAAGTGTTATTCTAAAATGAATTGCTTCATTTTTGTGACATTGGTGTTGTTTTGAGATAAATAATAAAAATAGCCCATTTCATATTTTTAACTGTTTTAAATTATTTTTGTAGATTGGCCATAACATCTTCTACAATAATCAAAATGAAAAATTCTTTATTTTATAGATTTTACACATCCAGGGATTCATTTAATCTTTTGGGACCAAAAGCTGAATCGACCATATGGAAGCTCAAAAGAAGCTCACAAAGTTTCCCAAGAAAACTATTTACAGTTCTTCCATGTTTTGGTGTGGGGTCCATAACTCATTCTAGGTGGGCCGAATTGTTGTGGAATTCAGTGTATGGACGCACTACTAGAATAATGGGCTTTGAAGCCCCTTGACATGGGTGACTGCCAAAGGAGGTCGCTGTATGTGGCCTAAAGCGACCGCCTCTAATGGTCACTGGGTTTTTCAAAAAACAATAGGGAGGATTTGGCGCCCCCTACCCACATCCCCCTTCCCTCATGAAATCCTATCACGCCTCGTCGCCCTCACCGCCCTCCCTCGTCACCCTCCACCCTCCGCCTTCACCGCCCTCCACCCCTCACCTCCCTCATCACCCTTCGCCCTCCGCCCTCGTCGGCCTCCACCCTTCACCCGCACTCCACCCTCTGCCCAACCTCTTCCCTCTACCCCCTCCACCGTCCATCCCCTCCTCCCTCCGACCTCCGCCCTCCGGGCTCCACCCTCCGGCCTCCGGCCTCCGCCCCCTCCGGCCTCCGCCCCCTCTTCCCTCCGGCCTCCTCCCTCTGGCTAGTCTGCGCCCTCCGGCCGGTCTCCACCCTCAGGTCTCCGCCCTCTGGCCTCCAGCCTCTACCCCCTTAGATAGCCCCCATCCCCTCAAACAGCCCCCCCCCCCCCCCCCGCACCCCGGATAACCCCCCTCACACCCCGGACAGCCCTCCCTACCCCTGGACAGCCCCCCCCCCCCACACACAATCTATACAGCCCCCCGCACCCCAGAAAAACCTCCCCTCCCCTCAGACAGCCTCCCCTCGAATATCCCCCCACACCCCGGATAACCCCCCTGTACCCCGGACAGCACTCCGCGCCCCCCAGACATCCCCCCCCGCACTCGGACAACCGTCCCCGCACATCAGCTACTCATCCCCTCACTGCTGCCGCCCTCCAACTACCTATTGTCCTCGGTCCCCTCCCTCGTCGTCCCGCCCTCACTGCACCGTCACCACGTCACTGCCTCCTCTCCTTCGGCTCACCACTGCCACCGCTGCCCATCCCCTCCCTCGCTGCACTAGCTCCGGCTCCAGCTCCCCTCCGCTGCCTCTCCTCTCCCTCACAGAACCGCCTTTGGCTCCTCCCTTCCAGGTTTGTAGCGCAATTAGGTATGACATGAGCTTTCACTTACATTCCATTATACATTCTCTTGTTTATTATTCAGTGATATAATTTTATTATTTTATCAATGGTCCACAAACAATTTATTAGTATTTATTTTAAATATATTTGATATGAATATGCATATGTACTAAGTCTCGTGTAAATTTTTGTTATATAGATATTATTTTGGATAAGAGTTGGATTGATCTTCCAAATCGAACAACTATAGAATATTTCAATGGCGTTATGCAGTTTATTGACTCCACCAGTGGATTTTAAAGTTACTATATTATTTTTCCATGTAGAAAATGTGCAAACAAATATCAATTAACACGAGATAGTATGAGGGAACACCTATTATTTAATGGATTTCTGAAAAATTATAAGAGTTGGACTCGTCATGGAGAATAATATGTTCGTTGTCAAAATACGGATGCAGTTCAGATGGATGTTGATGCAAGGATGAATGATCCAATGCATGAAATGCTTACAGAAATGGTATGAGGGTTAGATCCTGAAGGCATTGACATCCAGAATCTTGAGACCGGTGAGATAAATCTTCACTCTAGTACAGATCGTGATTCGAGGAGGTTTTATAAAGCACTTGATGATGGAAAAACAGAATTATATCCTTGATGTACTTCTTACAATAAATTTTCGTTTATCATAGAGTTGTTGCATTTGAAGAATTTGAATCAGTGGTTAGACACATCATTCGACTTGCTGCTGGTGTTATTGAAAAATTTTCTTCCTTTCAATGCTATGATACCCGATTCATATTACTATGCTCATAAGTTTACAGAGAACTTAGGTTTTACATATGAGACCATAGATGCATGTGCAAAAAACTGTATGTTGTTTAAAAAGAAAAATTCCCATTTGGATATTTGTATGGTTTGGGGCGCTTCCAGGTGGAAAGAGAACAGGGGAAATTAGACTCATCCAAGTTAGATTGAAATACAGGGGAAACTGATTGCCATAAATAAAATGCGTTAATTTCCCCTTAAACCAAGGTTGAAAAGATTTTTATGCCATCTATTGTTTCTAATTTAATGATATGGAGTGCAAAAATAGTTCATGAAAGTGATATGTTAACCCACTCGGTAGACTTTCATGCATGGAATGATTTTGATAAGAGACATCCTGACATTGCTAAAGATGTTTGTAATGTCCGATTGGGGTTGACATCAGATGGTTTCAATCCATTCAAGTCTATGGTTGGTGCAACTCATAACACATGGCCCGTGGTGTTGGTTCCATATAATCTTCCTTCGTGGCTTTGTATGAATCAACAATTTATATTAATTTCCACTCTTATTAATGGACCTAGAAGTCTGGGGGATAAGATTAATGTTTACCTTAATCCATTGATTGATGAGTTGAATGAATTTTTGGAGGATGGTGTGATGACTTATGAATATGAAATGAATGAAATGTTCAAACTACTGGCTACATTATTATGGACAATCAATGACTTCCTGGATTATGAAAAGTTATCAGGCTGGAGTACGAAAGGAAAATTTCCTTTCCCTTGTTGCAATAAAAGTAAAAAATATGTATGGATTAAACATTCCAAAAAATGGGCATACATGGGTCATAGACATTTTCTTCCCCCTTAGTAGAGGTTCAGAAAGGACATAGTGGAATTTGATGGTTCTAGAGAGTTCATCCCAGCACCAAAGATCATGAAAGGAGTTGAACTATTATCGCATATTGAGGAATAAAAAATCCACATAGTACATGAAATTCAGGATTTGGTGGCTCATCCAGTACGTAAAATTAATGCTGTAGGTAGGCAGCACAGTCACAATTGAAAAAAATAAAAGTATTTTTTATAGTCTTCCATATTGGAAAACTAACATGCTAAGGCATAATTTGGATATCATGCACATTGAAAAAAAATGTTTGTGATAACATATTGTGCACCATTTTAGGTGTTAGTGGAAAATCAGAGGACCATGTTAATGCATGTCGTGATTTGGAAGAAATAGGTTTAAGGAAACCGTTTCATTTATAGTTAGCTGAGGGAAACAAGGAATATATGCATACGACACAGTATACGATGACTAAAAAGGAGAAAGAAACATTTCTTTCCATTTTAAAGATGCTCATGGTGCCTGATGGTTACTCTTCTAATATTTCAATGTGTGTGAATCTGACGAGCATGACACTGCAAGGGTTGAAAATTCATGACAATCACATACTACTTTAGCAGTTGATTCCAATCACAATTTTTTATTGTTTATCCCTCAAAGTTGTTCAGCCGTTGATTGAGATGAGTAATTTTTTTAGATATCTTTTTTAAGAAATCAACTAATGAGCGATTTAAAAATTTTGCAGGACTAAATTGTACTTACAATTTGTCACTTTGAGGAACGATTTCCCCCCTCATTTTTTGATGTTATGGTCCACTTGAAAGTGCATCTAACTGATGATGAAATGGATGGTGGTCCAGTGCAATTTCGGTGGATGTACCCTATTGAGTAGTATTTGAGTACATTGAAACGATTTTTATGCAATAGAGCTCGTCTGGAGGCATCAATAGCCAATGGTTATTTGATGGATGAGTGTACTACTTTTTGTACATAATATTTTATAGATGTTGAAAAAAAATTAGATAATCCCTCTCAGATTCATGATGGTCTAGATGGATAAGTAACCATATTTGATATGGACAACATCGAGTGGATACAACTGCATCGATATATCTTGTTCAATACACCATCAGTTGCACCATTAATGCAGTAAGTGTCTTATCACTTTTATGGTCTAACTTTTACATGTTTTATTTTCATAAGTTAATCATTTAAACATTGCATTATCATTTGCAGGAAACACATTAATGAGATAAAAGAAGGTATGTATCATGCGACTGAGTATCAAATTCAACATTCTCATTATGCACCATTTCATGATTGGTTCATGGATTATTACGTATAAATTGATTTTCATTAAGAGTAAAGTATTTTACTAATTTATTTTTGCAGAAATAATTATTGAATTATATTAATTATGTAGGTTCATAAGATAATGGAGTTGGGGGAACACACGCTAACTGAAGAATTTATCCAACTGGCTGAGGGTCCATCTATAATGGCTCGTCGTTATAATGATATAGATACTAATGGTTTTCAATTTCACATTAAAGATGTTGACGACAAATGAGAAACACAAAATAGTGTAATCGGTTGTCCATTCATCAATTCTAGTTATTACTATGGTCAATTGATAGACATCATTGAAGTTGTATACACACATGGGTTGATGTACATATTGTCAAAGTGTAATTGGGTTAATCCTGTCTGTGGATGTAAAGTCGATCAATATCAGTTTTCATTGGTGAATTTTAACTATATGTTATTCAGAAATGAACGAGTTGATAATGAACCTTTTATTTTGACATCACAAGCAGAACAAGTATTCTTCATTACTTTGCCTTCGAATCCAAGTTGGGAAGTTGTTGTCAAAATTTCCCGGCAATGATTGTTTTTATTTGAACAAGATGAACCTGAGACTATTCTGTTTGTTTCCCAACATCTTGACCATCATACCATAGTTCAACATGAAGAAGATATATATTGGGTCAGAGCAGTCGTTGAAGGAGAAATGGTCGATTTTCATGCTTAATGAAAGGTATAATTGTTTTCCCGCTATTCAGTAATGAATTTCCTAGGATATCATAAATTATCTAACCATTTTATAAATCCTTGTATGTTTTAATCCTCAATTTTGGAAGATTATTCATTTATAAATATTTAGGGTGATTTCTCTTTTGGTATCTTCATGTTACTATTGGAATATCTTTCCATTGAGGTATTCTACATTTGGTTCATGTGCTGCTTGAATTTTTATTAATTCAATCTGAAATTTGGCTATGCATTGATCAATTTTGTACATAATTTTTATATCTGTTTTGGTAATTTTCTGATTTTTTCAAATTCATTCACAACTAATTATTCAATCCCTTTTTGTTTGATTAACAACTGTCCAGGTTTGATTTTTTAAAAAATAATCCTATTTATCTTTTGGACAATTGGGATAGTCCACTTACTAATGTTTTTTTGACTACAAGCATGTCAGGGGAAGAGACAGCAGATCCACATCATCCATCTGAACCATCTACGTCTCAGGTTAGAGGTATCTTTGAATGTCATTGCCTTTATTTTTTATGTAATTGATAAATATATATATATATATATATATATATATATTTATAACATCTGTCAAATTATATATTAAATTGTTTTCAACAGGATCAGACTTGACTGCTTCTTCCTCTCGCAAGAGAGGCCCTGGTCGGGACATTTATCATGGAATTCTGACATGACGTTTGATGTTTCCTTTGATGAGGTATTTCATCCTGTGGGACTGAATTCCCCTGCATTTATTCATTAGCTGGGTCATATCATACATGACCCACATCGATTTCCATTGACCACATGAGACTGGCCTTCTATCCATTATGACACATTAGAACATCTTTAGAGGGAGGTTCAGGTAAGAAGACCATTTTACTTTCTTCCATATGTATAAAAAATACTAACATATGTGTTTTTTTCTTCAATAGAAAAATTTTAAAGTATTCCCTGTTGAGTTTCGTCCCGTGTGTATGAGAAAATGTCATATGATATGGAAATATTATAAAGGAATAGTCAAGAGGGACCATTGGGTACCAAATGTGGGTGCCCCAAACATTCTGGACAAAGTCCCGAGAGGTGTCCTCATGAATTCATGGCATGAATTAGTTGCATATTGGTCTACTGATGGTGTTGCAGTTTGCATATTTCTTTTGTATAAATATTTTCAAGAATGCGTGATTTGTTTGAAAATTGAATTATTGAATGTAGGAGGTGTCAACACGCCATTCTGAGAATCGAGCGTCGCAAGGACCACCTCATAAGCTCGGGACACGTCACGTGTCTCTGATCCGACATGAGGTATTTATTATTCATTTTTGAATTTATTAATTAATACAGACATGTGTTTATATTCTATTCATATACAGTTACGGGACCATGGTGAACCAACTGATAAAATGCCGGTTTGGATGAGGACTCATGATCGAAATGATGCAGAGGCTGCAACATTGATAGTAAGTGCTTGTAATCATTAGAAATACTTACATAAATCTATATATTAACATATATATGTATATATATATTTAAATATTTCAAAGGCTCAATTTGAAGTTGAGTTAGAACAACTGCCAGAGGACCAGCGACAACTTCCCCTGCGAAGGGATGAGATCTTTCATCGCATTATTGGTCGGGACGGAAATGGAAATAGTTTGACCTATAGAACATGGATTCCTAGTTATGTAGAATCACATGCTATAGTTTTTGGTCCTGATATTGCATAGATGACAAAACAGTTGTCAGATTTCGACGCACGATTGTGCGCTTCCGAGGAGGTAAATACGCAATTGATCATTGTTGTTAGAGCACTGTGAAAATACGTGCGTTTAAGTGATGGTGCATGGGATCAGACGATGTGGAATTATACCATATTTATTTAATTAATTTATATAATTTTTTTTATGAAAATATTCATAATTTTTATTTGTTTTAGGCCCATGGCCCACTAGATGGAGGTAGCAGTCATGACCATGAATGGCACATCATATTCACGAGGTGTGTTTATTTTTTTATTGGTGGGGTTGTTATTGATGTTTAAGTTGGGTTTGTAGTGATATTTTTTGAGATTTGGGGGTATCATGTGTGTTTGGGCCTGGTGCAATGTTTGTGTGCAAAAATTGAGAATTAACCTTAGAACCACTACTGGAAATGTGACCTTTCCCAACACTTCTATACCCCCTTTCCCAACGGTTTGGAAAAACCGTTGGGAAGGCCCACTTTGTGGCCCCTTTTCCCAATGTTTTGGCCAAACCATTGGGGAAGGGTAGGCTTTCCCAATGGTTTTTCCAAACCATTGGAAAAGGTCCAATTTTTGGCCACTTTTTCCAATGGTTTGGAAAAACCGTTGGGAAAGGGTAGGATTTCCCAACGGTTTGGCCAAACCATTGGGAAAGGTCCAATTTGTGGCCACTTTTCCCAACAGTTTGACTAAACCATTGGGAAAGGGTATGCTTTCCCAATGGTTTGGCCAAACTGTTGGAAAAATGACCTATACCAACGGTTTTCAAAACCATTGGTATAGGTCCTTTGATTTTTTATCGGATTCTCTTAACCATAACATTATATAAATAAAAATTTAAAATAATTATGATAATACATATATATATTTATGAAATTATGTTCACAAATATCATGTCAGGTTAGTGGTTAGGTCGTTCAATGATAAACTGGAGGTCCTGGGATCAAATCCCAGCGAATGTTTTTTTGGAAATATATAGACCAACGGTTTTAGGGAGCCATTGGTATAGATTTTCATATTAATTATACCAATGGTTTTCAAAACTGTTGGTATAGGTCTATACCAATGGTTTTCCAAAAACCGTTGGTATAAACCTATCCCAATGTCTTACTTGCCTACGGTTCTCCAAACTGTTGGTATAGGCTATACCAATGGTTTGGAGGCCTATACCAATGGTTCCAAACCATTGGTATAGGATAGTTTTCTAGTAGTGAAGTGATTAACAATTTTTATATTTTTAGTTCATTTAATACTTTAAAGTTTTTAGTTGCGTGTTCTGTAATAGTATTGAAAAAACAATGTGATTCCTAATATAAACCACAAAACTTTTATTTGTTGACTGAGCTTAGGTTCAATATTTGTGGGCCCCGGATAGTACCCCTGCACCTCAAACAGCCCCTCCCCACACCCCGGACAGCCCCCCCAGCACCCTGAACAGCCCCCGAACAGCCCCCCCCCCCACACCCCAGACACACCCCCCACACCCCGGACGCCCCCCCGCACACCATACAAACCTCCCCACACCCGAGATAGCCCTCCCCACACCCCGGACAGCCCCCCGCCCACGGACAGCCCTCCTTGCCCCCCGAACAACCCCCCGCACCCCGAACAACATTTCCAGAGTCATTTTCTAATCCTCATCTATATTACTTCATAGCCATATCAATTTCCATAGAACACATGTTAACCCACCACAAAACAAATATAACATTCACATTAATAATAACCACCACCAATCCAAAACTATGAACTGAGAATATTTCCACTTATAAAGTCCTCACTGCAATATCCTCATTTATGTGACACCCTTGTTTTGAGGCATTTTACTATTTTATTATGTATTTTTAAGTTATAATATGGTTCAGATTGATTTTGAGTGTTTCTAGATACGTTTTAAGAGTTTTAGAAGGATTTACAAGGGGGCTCAGTTGGAGAATGAATTTCTTTCTCGAGGCTTCAAAATGGTCATGGCGATAGATATTGTAGAGGTTGTGGTCTAGGTCATAATATTCCATTTATAAAGTCCTCTCTGTAATATCCGCATTTCCGGAGTCACAAAACACCGAAATGGAATCTAATGGTTGATTTTAGAGAAAACGTGCTCATAATGACTTGAAATCACACGAAAACAATAGGAATATTTTTCGTGACATGCAGAAGGAGATAGCATGCCCATCAGACATGCAGTGTGCACGGTACGTCCGAATATGCCATTTTCAACAGTTCAGCCCGCTCTAAAAGGGAACGTTTTGTGGTCAAAACTAACCAAACGACCATGGAATGCCATGAAATTATACGACAATCCTCATAGTGTAAATTTTGAAATGGTCGTGCAAACGGCATGTCAATCAAGAGTCTCTTTTGACTATAGTGACCGGAAACACATTTTTGGGGTCACAAAACACCAAAATGGAATCTAATGGTCGAATTCAGAGAAAATGTGTTCATAATGACTTGAAATCAAATGAAAAAATAAGAATATTATTCATGACATGTAAGAGGAGACGAAACACCCATCAGATGTGCGATGTGTGTGGTACGTCCGAATATGCCGCTTTCAGTAGTTCAACGTGCTCTAAAATGGGGCGTTGGGTGGTCAAAACCAGCCGAACATCCACGGAATGCCATGAAATCATATGAAAACAACCGTAGTGTGAATTTTAAAATGGTTGGGTAGACAACACGTCAATCGGGGGTGTCGTTTGACTGCGGTGACCGGAGATGCATTTCCAGAGTCACAAAACACCGAAACGATGTCTCATGGTCGAATTCAGAGAAAACGTTCTAAGAATGAATTTAAATCACACGAAAAAATAGTAATATTATTTTTGAAATTTTGGAGGATACAGAACGCCCATAGGACTTGCGGTGTGCATGGTACGTCTGAATATGCCATTTTCAGCAGTTCGAGGCGCTCTAAAACGGCGCGTTGGGTGGTCAAAACCAGCCAAACGTCCTCAGAATGCCATGAAATCTTATGAAAACAACCGTGGGATAAATTTTAAAATAGTCGCGCAGAGGGCATGTCAATCGGGGGGGTCGTTTGACCGTAGTGACTGAAAATACATTTCCAGAGTCACAAAACACCGAAACGGCATCTAACGGTCGAATTCAGAGAAAACATGTTCAGAATGACTTGAAATCACATGAATACAAAAGTAATATTATTTGTGACATGTAGAAGGAGAAATAACGCTCATTGGATGTGCGGTGTGCACGGTACGTCTGAATATCCCATTTTTAACAGTTCGGTGCTCTCTAAAAAGCCGCGTTGGGTGGTCAAAACCAGCTGAACAACCTCATAATGCCATGAAATCATATGAAAAAAATAGTGGTCTGAAATGTGAAATGGTTGGGTAGACAACACGTCAATTGGGGGTATCGTTTGACCGCGGTGACCAGAAACACATATCCAGAGTAAAAAAACACAAAAATGTCATCTAATGGTCTAATTCAGAGGAAACGTGCTCATAATGACTTGATATCGCACGAAAACAATAGTAATACTATTTTTGACATCTAATAGGAGACGACACGCCCATCAGACGTGTGGTGTGCGCGGTACGTCTGAATATGCCGTTTTCAGCAGTTCGGTGCACTCTAAAATGACAGGTTGGTGGATAAAACTTGTCGAACGACCGTGTAATGCCATTAAATCATATGAAAACAATAATGGTGTGAATTGTAAAATGGTCGGGTAGATGAAATGTCAATCGGGAGTTTCATTTGACCGTGGTGACTGGAAACACATTTCCGGAGTCATAAAACACTAAAACGGGGTCTAACGGTCGAATTCAGAGCAAACATGCCCAGAATGACTGAAATCACACGAAAAAAATATAAATATTATTCTTGATATGTAGTAGGATATAGAACTTTAATCGGACGTGCGGTGTGTGTGGTACGTTCAAATATGTTGTTTTCAGCAGTTCAACACTCTCTAAAAGGGCACGTTTGGTGGTCAAAACCAGCCGAACGACCTCGGAATTCCGTGAAATCATATGACAACAACCATTGTGTGAATTGTGAAATGGTCAGGTAGACGACATGTCAATCGGGGGTGTCGTTTGACTGTGGTGACCAGAAACACATTTTCGGAGTCATAAAGCACTGAAACAACTTCTAATGATTGAATTCATAGCAAACGTGCTCAAAATGACATGAAATCACACAAAAACAATAGGAATATTATTCTTGACATGAAGGAGGAGACAGAACTCCCATCGGATGTGCAGTCTGCACGATACGTCTGAATATGCTGTTTTCAGTAGTTCGGCACGATCTAAAAGGGCGCACTGGGTGGTTAATACCAGCCGAACGACCTCAGAATTCCATTAAATCATATGACAAAAATAGTGGTGGGAATTATGAAATGGTCAGGTAGACGACATGTCAATCAGGGGTGTCATTTGACCGCGGTGACAGGAATCACATTACTAGTGTCCTAAAACACCGAAACAGAGTCTTACAGTCGAATTTAGAGAAAACATGCTCAGAATGATTTGAAATCACATGAAAACAATGGGAATATTATTCGTGAAATGTAGAAGCAGAAGAAACACCCATCAGACTTGCGGTCTACGCGGTACGTCCGAATATGCCATTTTCAGCAGTTCGGCGTGCTCTAAAAGGGCGTGTTGGGTGGTCAAAACTAGACGAACGACCTCATAATGCCATGAAATCATATGAAAACAATCTTGGTGTGAATTTTAAAATGGTCGGGCAGGCAGCATGTCAATCAGGGGTGTCGTTTGACCACGGTGACCAGAAACGCTTTTCTAGAGTCATAAAACATCGAAACGGAGTCTAACGGTCGAATTCAGATCCAATGTGATCAGAATGACTTGAAATCAATGGAAAACAATAGTAATATTATTCAGGATTTGTAGGAGGGGACAGAATGCCCATCAGACGTGCGATGTGCGCGGTACATCAGAAAATGTCGTTTTCAGCAGTTCGGCGCATTCTAAAAGGGTGCATTGGGTGGTCAAAACCTTCCGAATGACCGTGTAATTCCATGAAATCATTCAACAATAGACATGGTGTGAATTATGAAATGGTTGGGTATAAGCCTTGTCAATCGGGGTGTCGTTTGACCACGGTGATAGGAAATGCATTTCCGGAGTCAGAAAACACCAAAACGGCGTCTAACTGTCGAATTTAGAGAAAACATGCTCATAATGACTTTAAATCACATGAAAACAATATGAATATTATTCGTGAGATGTAGGAGGTGACGACATGCCAATCAGACATGCAGTGTGCGCAGTACGTCTGAATATGCCGTTTTAAGCAGTCTGGCGCGCTCTAAAAGGGAGCGTAAGGTGGTCAAAACTAGCCGAACGATCTCAGAATGCCATGAAATCGTACGAAAACAACCGTGGTGTGAATTTTGAAATGGTCAGGTAGAAGACATGTCAATCTGGGGTGTCGTTTGACCACGGTGACCAGAAACACATTTCCGGAGTCATAAAACACTGAAACGACATCTAACTATCGAATTCAGAGAAAATGTATTCATAATGACTTGAAATCACATGAAAACAATAGGAATATTATTAGCGACATGTACGAGTAGATGACATGCCAATCAGACCTGCGGTGTGTGCGATACGTCCGAATATGCCGTTTTCAGCAGTTCGGCGCACTCTAAAAGGGTGCGCTGGGCGGTTAAAACCAGCCGAATGACCTCAGAATTCCATGAAATCATACGAAAAAAAATCACAGGGTGAATTGTGAAATGGTTGGGTAAATGAAACATCAATCAGGGGTGTCGTTTGACCACGGTGACCGGAAATGCATTTCTGGAGTCATAAAACACCGAAACGGCGTCTAACGGTCGAATTTAGAGAAAACGTGCTCATAATGACTTGAAATCACACGAAAACATTAGTAATATTATTCATGACATGTAATAGGAGACGAAACATCCATCAGACATTCGGTTTGCACGGTACATCCGAATATGTTGTTTTCAGCAGTTCAGTGCACTCTAAAATGGAGCGTTTGGTGGTCAAAACCAACCGAACGACCTCAGAATGCAATGAAATAATACGACAACAACCGTGGTGTGAATTGTAAAATGTTCGGGTAGATTGTACATCAATCGGGGGTGTCGTTTGATTGCAGTGACCAGAAACGCATTTCCGGAGTCATAAAACACCCCAACGGCGTCTAATGATCTAATTAAGAGGAAATGTGCTTTGAATGACTTGAAATCACACTAAAACAATAGGAATATTATTCATTACATGTAGGAGGAGACAGAATTCCCATCGGACATGCGGTCTGTGTGGTATGTCTGAATATGTTGTTTTCAGCAGTTCGGTGCGCTCCAAAAGGGTGTGTTGGGTGGTCAATACGAGCCGAACGACCTCAGAATGCCATTAAATCATATGATGGAAACTGTGGTGTGAATTGTGAAATGGTCAGGCTAATGGCACACCAATAGGGGGTGTCATTTGACCGCGGTGATAGGAAACACATTACCGGAGTCATAAAAAACTGAAACGGCGTCTAACGGTCGAATTCAGAGAGAACGTGCTCAGAATGACTTGAAATCACAAAAAAAAAGGAATATTATTCGTGAAATGTATGAGGAGATGACCCACCCATCGGACGTGCGGTCTGCGTGGTACGTACAAATATTCTATTTTCAGCTATTTGGTGCGCTCTAAAAGGGTGCGTTGGGTGGCCAAACCAGACGAATGGCCTCAGAAGTCCATAAAATCATACGAGAACAACCATGGGGTGAATTTTGAAATTTTCTGGAAGATAACACATCAATCATTGGTGTCGTATGACCGCGGTGACCTGAAACGCATTTCGGGAATCAAAATATACTGAAACAACGTCTGATGGTCGAATTCAGAGAAAACATGCTCAGAATGACTTGAAATGACATGAAAAAATAGGAATATTATTTTTGACATGTAGGAGGACATGGAATGCCAATCAGATGTGTGGTGTGTACGGTATGTCCGAATATGCCGTTTTAAGTAGTTCGGTGCGCTCTAATAGGGCGCGTTGGGTGGTCGAAACCAGCCAAACAACCTCAGAATGCCATTCAAATCATACGACAACAACTGTGGTGTAAATTTTGAAATGTATGGGTAGACGACATGTCAATTAGGGGTTTCATTTGACCGTGATGATTGGAAATACATTTCCAGAGGCATAAAACACACTAAAACGACGTCTAATAGTCGAATTCAGAGAAAACATGCTTAGAATGACTTGAAATCACATTAAAAAATAGGTATATTATTCGTGACATGTAGGAAGTGACAACATTCCAATCAGACTTTCAGTGTGCGTGGTACGTCCGAATATGTCGTTTTGAGTAGTTGTATGCGGTGTGCCTGAAGAACATTTCTTTTTAGACAACAAAACACTTTCACAAACTAAACCAAAGACACCAAAACAAGGAAAAAAATCCTAAAATGATAACATTTCTTAAATTGGGGGTTTTAAATTATTATAGCACCCATGATTTGATGTCATATTTAGTTTTATTATATGTATATAATAACTGAATAAATATGTCTAAATTACGTTTCTTTTGTTTAGTTGTTTTCTTTGTATCTTATTGTAGGTTTATTGAAGAAGTATTGAAATGGATAGACCTGTTTGGATCGTTGAAGCATGTCTATCATTTATTGTTTTTGATGATTTTGATGTTTATGATATTTGGAATTGTTTTCTATTTTTTATGAATTGTATCCTGTTTTTTATGATTGGGTACCGTGAAATTTTTTTTAAAAAAAATTCACTACTTTAGCGACCACCATTGGAAGTCGCTATAGCCCAATGGAGGTTGGGTGAGCATCAGGATAGTGATCTCCATTGGCGTTCACTGTAGTCATGAATTTCGTCCACTTTCAGTGATCGCCATTAGCGGTCGCTGTGGGCCTACAATGTCGAGCCTAAAGAGACCGCCAATGGCGGTCTCTAGAGGCCTTTAGTGGCCACCAATGGAAGTCTCTAGAGGCCTTTAGCAGCCGCTAATGGAGGCTTCTAAAGGTCAATTTTTTTTAGTTATGCGAAAGGAGTTGGGGAATAACTTTCGTGAAGGTAAGGTCATGTGGATTGGCCATTTAAATTTCCATTAAAGCCTCATAATCTAGGGGTTGGAATTTTGGAGAGTCTGACTGGATAGAATAAATGGTTAGATTAAAATGATCATAACTCTCGGAATAATTTTCCAAATCCGATGAGATTTATAGGAGAAGCGCCCACGATAATTATGAACATCATTAAAGAAGTGTTCCATGCATGAATATGTCATTTAATGGGGATAAAACACGTCAACATTCGATGGATGAATTCTGGCTATAAAAGGATGAGAGGTCCTCCCTCTCAAAACATCTCTCATTCCATCCAATTCCTTATAAGACACCAAGGATGAGAACTTTTCGGTTTTCTCTTTTATTTATTTTCTTTTTCATAGTTTTTTAATGTCTTCTTCTTCCCCATCCATCTCGATTACCCTTACTATTGTGGGGTAAACATTTTGAGTGATTGGGGAAGGGTTGGTTTTCTACATTTTAATTCTTGAGTTCTTGGACGTAATTGAATGAAATTTCTTTCTTCTTCAAAGTTATTTTCAATTTAATATAGTGGATTTTATTTTGAAGTATGATCGTTATTGATTTTTAATTTTGTTATTGACTTTTTCCTTGAAAAATAATCATTATCTCCCTCCACCAATTTCTAGTTTATATATGATGAAATTGACTAGGGATTAGTGGTGAAGTACACTATGATCATAATTATGTGTAAAAGGTGTAGTGAATGTTCTTGATTGTTTGGGATAAACAAGACCCGATCGGGTATTTCCCATGTCAATTAAGGATATTCAATAGAACTATTTTTCACATGGAAGGAGAGTTGACCAAACCGAGATCTTGGTAAGGTTTTCTATCACCATCATAATTTCACCAAGGAAGTGAGAGGAAACAATTGTGGAAACTCACTTTAATCAACTAAGAAGAAGATGCTAAAATTAAAATGAACAAGGATAGAATTTCAATTAGGAAACCAAACCCGACATAATCAACCTTTTTAATATCGTAGTTCTTAAATCATTTGAATTTCAAATTTATTTTCAAAAAACATCATTTTAACCCTCCTTTAAAACTGACAGAATAATTTTGTGTGCACTCCCATTCAGGAGACATCCTAGGGTTAATCAATAGACTACACTTAGAAAATTGAAAAAAAATTCCATGCACTATGATAGGAATGCGTCAAAATTGGCGCCACTGTCGGGGAGGCAGTGCCACAAACTAATTATAAATATTTGACTCTTTTCAAATTAAAAAAACAAAAAAAATATTTTTCCATGTTGTTTTCAAATGATTATTTCTTTAATTGATGAAACAATTACCCACCAATAAATCAACCAGTTATTTACTCAACCTTTTCTAAGGATGATGGATTTTCTTCAATTGTTAGATTGGTGACTTTATATTGGAAAACAAATAATGAGGGAAAAACATTCAAAAAATTCATAGGTGGACTAATGGAGGACATGATCGAAGATGTTTTTTAAGCGATGGCCTGAAATCTAACTGAGTTCTCCCAACACTTTCTTGAATTTTATGAAGTTTCCAAGGTCTAAGAAGACCCCCCATTAGTCATCCCAGATTTTTCTATGGAGATCCAAGATATAGTAGAGACTGACTACCTGCCTCTACTTGGAACTACTCAACTCTGAGAGGTGTTTTCCATTGAAGAAGAGATTGATGATGAACAAAATCAGGGAGATAATCTTTTCATGAACTCATTATCTTTTGATTTTTTTGAATCTGAATTGACTATTACCACCCCTTGTTTTAATTTTCCGGACTCATCCAATACATTTATTTCCTTGGAGGAAGGCGATGAAAAAGAAAACTCATTTGAAGAGGAACATTTGGATCTCCCCGAACATGTTGAAAATTTATTGGAGGGTGTTCAACAGGAGATCAAAGTGAATTTACCAAAGGAAATAAAGACACAATACATAGAAATTAAAGGGGAATAATTTGATATTAACACATAATTATTTTTTTTTGTTCAAATATAATTACATTCTAACATTCCCTTTGATTTTTCTATTGATGTAGCATACCTTTAACAACCACTGAAGCCTAAAGAAGATGTTGTGTAAGTTTAAACCATGAAGGAAGAGGACTAATTCATTATCCTACCCCACCTTTCAAGTATTACGTAATTGTCACGAGGGTGGAATTGGTATGCTATATCCATGGAGTCCTCATGAAAATGGAAGAAGTTCATCCTGGAAATAATTTTGTTGGTTCATGAGCAAGAAACCTCACCCACCATCAGATTGGGGATAACCAATTAGGACTACCCCTCTAGAGGTAGTCAAAACCCAGGGCCCACTTGGGGGACTAAATCAAGATTTATCCTTCTATTCTCATTCTATTTCTACTTTTGTTTATTTCAATAAATTTATTATATTATCTTTTTACCTTTTTTAGGTTTTCAGAGTGCAACACTTAGGTGCTTAACTCAATGTTGTACTACAAATAAGTCAGGTTATACATCTCTTTTATACTCACTTGTTTGTTTTAAATCAATCAAAAATCTTCTAACACGTTAAATAGATTTTAATTCACTGAGTAAACTGCATCATTTAAGTGTGGGGGAGGGAAACATTCTAGTTTAAGATTTTCATCTTATGTTTGGTTTACTATTTTTTCAAAAAAAAGAGAAGTTTTTTTTGATATTTTTGTTTTTATTTTTGAAATTTTGTGTGTTTTCTAGACTTTTGAGCTAAAATGATTATCATTTCTTTTTTTAAAACCCATTTCAATGATATAACCAATCTATTACATGAAAATGAGCTTAAATGAATGTTGAAATGACTTTGTTTTGAGTTCAAATCTTTTGGAATTTCATGAAAAGTACACCGAGTTTTGAATCCCATGCCATATTTCACTACCTATATCATTGAAATAACATTCTTGTGAGGCTTATGAACCATTTTTGTCATATTCTTTTCACTCACCTCATTACTTGAGAGAACCAGACCATGCTTGCTTTAACCAGAATTTGATTTATTCCTTTTAAAACTTGAGGGCTGGGGTACATGTGTTTTAAATGATTTAGGCATTTATTTGGTTTTAATTTCCTTTTTCAAAATATTCCTTTTCATTATGGCCAACCATACATTAATCCTTCATCCCTTAGAATTCATGAACAACCTATTATGTTAGCCACATCAGAAGCCAATTATTCCTATCCAAACTGCTCTTGAAGTGAAATTGCATGATCTAGTTGAACTTAACTATTGGGGAAGTTGTCGTGTTCTGTGCTACTTTATTTGGGGAATATTTGGGTGGAAAATCAATTATTGAAGAGATCTGTGTGCTTCTGATAAATTATTTTGTTGAGATTTGTGCCTTTTCTAAAGCTTTCATGATAAGAGAAGATATTCCTCTCTGGAGATTTCGATGCAAAAAAAAGTTGTACCTATTTGGAGATTTCAAGAAAAATCATGTTTGAAAAGATTGAATTTTTTTTGCTAATATCCTGATCTGATTGAATGATTATGGAGCCAATTTTTTTTAAAAGGGGAATATAAGGAGACCATTATTGAGTGAAAATTATAATCTTGCAATTTTTCTTCAAAAAGTGCGAAGCCCTCCTTTTTCAGCCTCGGAATTTTTAACATCTAAATCCTACCAACCGAAAGCCACAGAACAACCTTGAAAAGTCATCATGAGAAATACATGTCTTTGACTCACATTTGGTGGGGAAGTAGGAATTTATCAAGCCTATGGTGAACCTTGTGTTAGTTTGGATGAGAAAAGCCTTGTTTAACATTTAAATTTGTGAAATGAGAGAAAATTCATGTGAGGTAAGTGTTTTGTGTGCATGGGATAAGAAATGAAGTGAAAATATATTAAATTATCTGAAATGGAGAACATGAAATAGTTATTTTTAATGAGGCTTGATATCTTTTTGTTTCTTTGTATGGATTTGGTAGATCTTATTGGTACGTGTTTTGGAATTGATTTGATTTGATTTTTACTTGTCTAGGAGTCCATGTGCTAAGTGTGGGGTAATTGATTGAGAAAATATTTTAAATTAAATTAACATTGAATTTAATTGTTTTAAACCCAAAAACGTGTTACTCTAAGATGAATTGCTTCATTTTTATGATATTGGTGTTATTTTGAGCTAAATAATAAAAATGACCCCTTTCGGATTTTATCTATTTCAAATTATTTCTGTAGTTTGGCCATAACATCATCTACACTAATCAAAATTTCCAAATTATTGATTTTCCAGATTCTACACATACATGGCCTCATTAAATCTTTTTGGACCAAATGCTGAATAGACCATATGGAATCTCAAAATAATCTCACAATGTGTCTCAAGAAACCTGTTTACAGTTCTACGAATTTTTTTTGTGTGGGGTCCATAACTCATTCTTGGTGGGCCCTATTTTTGAGGGATTTAGTGAATGGACGTGCAAGTAGTTGGGTAATAACTTTCGTGAAGTCAAGGCCCCGTGAATTGGCCATTTAAGGGGAAATTAAATCTTCCTAATCCGAGGGTTGGCATTTTGGAGTGTCTGACGGGATAGAATAAATTGTCAGAGTAAAATGAGCATAACTCTCACAACACTTGTCCAAATCCACTGAGCTTTTAAGGGTAAGAGACCATGATAATTATAAAAATCATTAAATAAGGGTACCATGCGTGAAGATGTCATTAATTAGGGCTAAAACGCATCAACATTCGATGGATGAATTCTGGCTATAAAAGAAGGAGAGGCCATCCCTCTCAAAGAATCTCTCATTCCATCTCATTCCTTATGGGACACCAAGGAGGATAACTTTTCAGTTTTATCTTTTATTTCATTTTTTTCATAGTTTTTTAAGGACTCCTTCTTCCCCATTCAACTCTATTACCCTTACCATTGTGGGGTAAACATTTTGAGTGATTAGGGAAGGGTTGTTTTTCTACATTGTAATGCTTGATTACTTGAACGTAATTCAATGAAATTTCTTTCTTCTCAAAAGTTGTTTTAAATTTTATATAGCAGATTTTATTATCATGTACGATCATTATTTAATTTTATTTTTGTTATTGATTTTTTTCCTTGGTAAAATAATCATTATATTCATCCACTAATTTTTGGTTTACATATGATGAAATAGACCAGGGATTAGTGGTGAAGTACTCGACAATCGTCAGTACGTGTAAATTGTGTAGTAAATTTTTATGACTGTTTGGGATAAAAAAGACCTCATCGGGTATTGCCCATATCAATTAAGCATATTCAATACAACTATTTCTCACATGGATGGAGAGTTGACCAAACTGAGATCTTGGTAAGGTTTTCTCTCACCATCATAATTTCTCCAAGGAAGTGGAAGGAAACAATTCTGGAAATTCACTTTAATCAACTAAGAAAAATAGGTTTTAATTACATTAAATAAGGATAGAATTACAATTAGGAAACCGACACCGACCTAATCACCCTTTTTAATATCATAGTTCTTCAATCATTTTAATTTCAAATTGTATTTAAAAACAAAACATTTTTACCCTTATTTAAAAGTGAAAAAATGATTTTGCGTGCACTCCTCTTAAGGAGACATCCTAGGGTTAATCACTAGACTACACTTAAGAAATTTAAAAATTGTTTCTCCATGCCCTATGACAGGCATGTGTCAATTACCATAGTGAGGGTGCTCCACTATAAGGTTCTCTACAAGTAGCTTGTTATTGATCCTCCTCTGTTATGTGATCTATTGAAGCAAGGAAGCCATAAAGGTATTGAACTCTATCCAATGCACGACATTGGATAAATCAGAGGGGTTAGAGGTCCCGATCCCCCCTTTACCATAGTTGGGGTTTTGAATGGAGTGAAATGATGTAGAGGGTTCTCTATGGCCAAGTACCTACCTTTACAAGGGAGTAAGGACACCCATATGAGGGTCCACTAATACCTCACCACCATAAGGGGTAGGTCCTCTTCGTCGGACCCTGTGACAATGTCCTTTTTGAGTAGACCATGATCATCCATATTCACCATTACAATACGTGGAGGCATATTCTAAATATCACCAAGAAAGTCAGGCTATCACAGGATAAAAATGAATTAGAGAGAAGCATACAGCTCCCAACCCCGAATCTTTATATACATGGATGCCTCATCAATGATTTTGTGAAGCATCATGTAGCACTAGAAGCCTATTTGTTGGAGGATCTGGTGGTAACCGGGTGACACATGGTGTTGGGACACTCGGAGTTATACCAACTCAACAACACGACACTACTGGTCGATGTCATCAAAATAATCTAGCTCTTTGGGTAGAACAAACAATGGAGAAGAAGGTGAAAATGAATCACCCATATGGTATGGTGGAAGAACGTGACTTCATCTTGGGTGAGGGCCTCTGGAATGTCGATGTTGGGGGTTGAAAACAACCAGAACATCTCATAAAACTGATTTTCAGGGAGGGTATCCCAAAATCATCCCTATTAGTAAGTGGGGTATGTGTCTTGGATGGCTGAAGATTCAATTGGTTTTGGCTGAGAAACTAGTGATGACATCGATTTAGACCCGAATAGAACTATAATGGCTAGTGGAGAATCCACTGCATGGCCTAATTGATCGTCATACGCTTGGTCATCTCTCAGAGGTGGTACCAACTACATCATCATGTTCATGCAGGACTAAGTATTTACCACTACCTCATGTACGAGGGCATCGACTATTGGTGGTGAGTTTGGTGGGTGATCATAATCTATCAAACTCTAGGAAATATCTCAGTGATCTTGGGTATAGGTTGAGAATTAAACTGAATATGATAGAGATGACTACACTACAAGACACTCAAATGGAGCCCAATCTTCCTCCTTCTAGATGTTCCTATGAAGGGATTTGGGAACCTTATAAATCTCACCTTCTAGGATGAAAAATATCATTTGTTAGGATTCTTCCCTAGACTCTAATACATATGAATCGGGTGAAATATCTTTAATGGAATCACACGACATTCAAATTCGGAGTTTGATAAGAGAATCGTATTGACAATGAATTGGAAATTTTTTAAGTTTCTCCTTTGGTATTGGTGATTTTCCATTCTACCATGGGATATCTCTTTAGATAAAGGGATTTATTTGGCATGTGGAGTACCTCCATTCTAGTTGGAGTTGGAGAAGGGTGGTCATCCGCTTGAGCTGATTGAGATATGGTGTGGACCTCTGTATCCATTATTGCTGAAGTTAGGAGGACCTCTGCTTGGACTTCTATGAAAATATGAATAGAATCCACTATAATTGTTTATGTACCATGAGAGGTCATTAATTTTATTGACAGGAACATGGGTAAGAACTCCATGTTGGCTATGAGAGTGGGGTGGACCTCCACTTGGGTAAGTGGTGGTGCAAAGAGGACCTTCACACTAATCAAACTAGACATGGGGAGGACCTCTGTGTTGGGAAGCATGATTATGGGGAGGACCTCAGTACAATTTTTGGGATTTATGGGGAGGAACTCCGTGATTGTGAGAGTAAGAGTGTCGAGGGACTCATTTTGATATAATGGAAACATGTGGAGGACCTCCATGTTGTTAGTTGAAGGAGTAGGGAGGACCTCTACTCTGGATGATTGGAGAACATGGAGGACCTCTATGTTGGATGGAAGTGATATCATGGGGTAGACCTTAATATTTATTATCAATGAAGTAGGGATGACCTATACATTGGTTGGTGTTGGAGTGGGGAGGAGCTCCACTTGAGCTAGGGATGGCACGAGTAATACATTCACATTGATGATCTACGACATGGGGATGACCTCCGTATCGGGAACCATACGCCTAGGGAGGACCTCCATGATGGATTTAAACAAAGCTGAGAGAGTGGAAACCGCCACTATTATCAATAAGATGAACATAGGGAGGACATCAATGTAGATGGTGGGAGTAGGTACGACCTCCACCATGGTTGGCAATTGTACGGGGAGTCCCTTTGTACTAAATCTCATCCTCACAGGTCAACCCATGATGAATAATGGTTGTGGTAGTGATCGAAAGAGTTATTCCATCCTTCATTTGGGGAATATTTGGTCTTGATTCTGATTAGGCATTGGGGATTCCCTCCTCTATAGTGGAATTTATCTGGAAGAGTGTGTCGGTGGTGGTATGAACCTCTAGAGCTATGGAAGATTATTCCCCCTGATGGGAATCCTTCTGATCATGTACTTGATGTTGGCATCAGGTCATCCAGACTGTGGATGATGGAGCACAGGTGTAGACCACAATATCCTTGGCCTGAGGGGCTGGTCATTGGATTCTTTGATGAGGCATGCTGGGAGACCTCCTTATATTCTCTAAATAAGTAGTTATAACTCAGATGACTTGGACATCTACTACCTCATCGACATAGGGGAGTGAGTCATAGTAACACACTAGGGGGAGGCTCTTGAAATGGTTGGTTGTTGGAGTGTGAGGTAGTGGCTCCCAACATGGACCTTGGGGGTTCCAGTGTCAACAAGGTGTCAAAGCCTACAGGCCTTAGCAGGCCATGTCCATTAAGGGAATGACCCCTCTTTCTTGTACCATTGTATACGAGTGTGTATCAACCTCCTTTAAATGATATCTTAGGGTGATATAGGGTGTAGGAACTAGGTATACATAGCCGTATATGGTGTTGTGGTGGAGGTAGGGTCATGTAGGATAGACACATTTTCATTTCTCCTTCCCCTACATCCGTAGGTGGGGGGGGGGATTTGATTCCTGCAGATTGGGTCCTGAAAACAAAGTTTATTTCACTATCATTATGGATGAAAGTAATGAAATTCCAAATTACCTAGAATCCTACAATATTTCATTTATAGAGTGTGATAATAAATGACTATGTCTCTGACTATAATACCAAACGATTAACTGCCCCAATTTCTAGTGAGTTCCACCCTAGGACCACTATTTAATTTGTGGGACATGGCACCAGATAGATGGATCGTGTAAAATGATTATCTATTGGGGTCTAAAATAAAACTAGTCCCCATGTTTAGTATAATATCTTCACATCAGGTTCACTAATTCTACTTCCAAAACATTCACAGGGGTGTGCCTCCATGAGTATTATTGTCCACTAGCACGTGTTTCTGCCCACATTACCACTTTCCAATGACGGGAATATTTCATCACTTTATTAGTGATGTCCAACCCTTGATCGAAACGAGATGATGTGATTTATGTTCCTAATTCCCATTATTACTTATTAGAACTCATCTCCTAGTCCGAGTCGTCTTTTTATATTAATACGTGTTCATGTAACTCATTCCTAGTGCCATATCTTTATGGACACTAGTTAATTTCACTGCTTCTATTAAGATATTACAAGGGATTTTGACAGAGGGAAAACCATCAGTTAGATGAGTAGTCACCTTTTCCATTGTTGGAGTATCTAGAAATAGGAACATTGGTCACCTAAATTTTTACTCAGAGGGATTATCATGATCACGAAACCTAAGGCATCCTATGTAGATCATGAAGTATCTCATGCCAAAGGAATAACATATGAGTTTTCCCATAGGTATTCCATGTTTAACATGAGGTAATAGTGTGATAGGTCTGGAGTTTAATGTATTGAAAAGATGAAGTGGAACTAATCAGAATGCCTCATGGAGGCATATTGGTGAGGTACATCCCTTGGAGGGAGCACCTAGAAGGTTTACTGATGGATGGATTTGAACACCCCAATGAGGTAGATCATGGAGGTGTGTCCCATAAAGGTAATGTGTCACACCATAAAGTGGTATGTCCCTAAGAGATAGGAACCAATGTTTACCAGATGGATGGGTCAAAACACCCTATGAGAGTGGACTCAGGGTTGCGTGTCCCATGAAGGGATGATGTCACATCGTGAAGGCCGATCAGAACACATATAGAGGTGAATTAGGGGTGTATACCCCTAGGAGGGGGGAACCAAGGTTTACCATTTGTTGGGATAGAACCTCAAGGAGGATTCCTACGTAACATGTTTAGAATACAAGGACCAAAACCCATGTAGCTAAAAGGATGATGTGGGGATTACGCATGGAAGCTGCGTAATGGGTGACATGATACTTTTGAGATGTGGAGAACCAGATATGATGATGATTGATTAAGGGTGAAATGCATGGAATGGATGGGATGGATGAAGTGTTTGGATTGAACCTCAGGAGTGTTTTATATGTATCCAATTTACTTGGAAATCAATGTCCACATAGTTCTAAAGGGGGTGTTGGGGATTACACCTAAGGAGGAGGCCTAAGAAAATGGAGCATATGATTAGGGATTACTCCATGAGAGATGATCATTAAGGATGAATGGGTTCCATGGTCCCTACTAACCATTAACAACATGTGATTCATGCTTGGTGCGAGAAATTAATGGAAGAAATAGACCTGACCTTTATGCCATGAAAGATGCATCAACTAGAGATGATGTGGGGCTTACGCATAGAATCTCCCCAAGGGGGATCTCATTCCATAAGAGGAGGATCTGATTACCTATGGTTAGGGCTTATTTGTGGAAGCATCCCATGGTTACAAAGCATAATGGGAGATAAAAAGAGAGGGATTCAGTGCCCATATCTTCTCTGAACTAGCGGACAGGGGGTGGGGGGAATAGAAAAGGTGCTACCTCTTGCAAGAAATGCTAAGAGATTACTCCAAGATGGATTCCTATGAGCATTTTATTCCCTATAGAGAGGATCTAATTCCATGTGAGGAGGATATAATTCCATGTGAGGGTAGAAATTATGAAGATTATCCTATTCCACTCATACATTGATTATATTGCACTTTCACCACATGGTAGGGTCGCAGTTTTACATAATGTGTCAAGGATGGTGGTAGTGGGAAGTTTTACATCATACATCTCAGACATGGGGGACCCACTCCTTACCCCTTAGACTTTTCTATCCATTGCTAATCAAACCTTGGGAGGGGGACGACATTAACTATGATAGGGTTTAATGGTGCAGATGAGTGGTCACTCACGAGGTCCACATTAGCATGCCTATACTGATATGTAAGAGGATTTGGTGTACCAATGATGAAAAGAAAAAGTAAATGAAAAATCATGAGGGAAACTTCTAAGGACCTATAAATCAAAATTTGCAAGCATGGAGGGCCAAAAAGAATATGTACACACTAGGAATGAGGGATGCATGAAAGAGTGGATCAAACATGGTGTTTTGAAAAAGGAACAACCCATGGAGCATCAAGGGGGTGTTTTCCCAATATTGTAGACTCTCATGAAAGAGGTAGGGCTGAGATCAAGATAAGGGTCCTACCAAGACCAAGAGGTATGTGCAAGAGGGAGGTTTTGTGAACAGTTGAATTATCATTAAAATAAATGGGAGAAGGTTAACCTATTGTGGTACCTCAAGAAAGAGGACCCACAGGGAACCTGTCACACAAGATATTATACATTGGGGGGGGGGGGGGTTCATGGATTTCACACTATCATGGAAGAGATATCTTATGCACAATACAATGGTGCATTTACATATAGAGGCTCACCCTCAAGAAAGGGGGGGGGGGTGTTCAATTAACCATATATGCAAAACATTTAGTAATAGCGTGAAAGATTTTGGGTGTGGAAGAGGTCTTCAACACAACATATCATTGAGTAGCGAAGGGGGCATGTGAAAAGGGTATATTTGACATCACATTAGGCACATAAGAGGCTTGCATACATATTTCATTATTTCACACACATATTAGAACTTGTAAACACAAGACTTAGGCTTCTTGGAATGTTCTGTCGAGTCAAAGGGTGCCTTTGATTTACCCAATGATGGCCATTGTGGCTCTGTGCAGAACTCAGTGCAAAAAATCTCCAATGTTGAAATGTTGTGATCTAACTTTAAAAAAACAAATGAATTTTATTATGATATTCTTATTAAATGATATTAAATGTTTTATATTAATTTTTAAATCTTTACATACTCAAGGCTTAAAAAGTATATTTTTATAAAAAATTGTCTTTTTTGTCAATTTCATTCCAAAACCATGTTTTATAGATTTAAATTCAAAAAATGATTTAATTTTTTTTTAAAATCTTCCATTATATGCATTCAAGGTTATTTCCAAAGAAAATAATTCTCATTTTTTTTATTTTAAAAAGTGTATTACAAAATGAAACGGGTATTTTACTCAAAATGACATTAATGAGATTTCAATGATATTTACATTCACTATCATAAATGACCCTTGTTATTACTTATTATTAAATGGGATATTATATATTGATACTATCCTTTTTATTTCCCTAGATGGATTGTGATTGTTTTAAAGAGATTTTTATGGAACCCTTTTATATTCCATGGGTTAACCATATTTCGAAGATATTATTATAGAACCATTTTCTTTTTCATGAGTTAATCATATTTCAAAGAGATTATTTTGGTACTAATTTCTTTCTTATGGTTTAATCATTCAATAAATATATTGAAATAAAAACTTCTTATTTATAATGGGTTAATCATTTGGTTAAAGGAATAACGATAAGAGAAACCCTACTTTTCATACATTACCATTACAACATTTTAAAGATAAATAATATAATTATGTCAAAAACTAGGATACAGAGGTTTAGAGTCTTGGGAAAATTAGGAACAAACAAAACATTTACATAATAAAACATAAAAATTATTTAAAGGATTATTCTCTAGCTTCTTAGTGGGCATTGTGTTCCCCTTAGTACCAGTATTCACCTAAGAATATACATTAAAGAAAGGGGTGAGCTAAAGGCCTAGTAAGAGGATAGATATGAAAATGAATAAATATAAAAGGGTGATAATAATAATAATATTCATAATATAATAATTGTATGATAATCATAATCATGAGAGGAATCATTAGATAAAATCATGGAATGTGGGAAAGTATAAAAATGAAACATCTTGTCTTAGTGGTTAACTACCATGCATTGTTTTGAAAAAAAGATAACATCATGTTAACACATAACATATGTGAATAATCACAAAAACATATTTTTAGAAAATGATAGAATCATGTTTACACATATTTCACATTATCTCATAATATAAATCTCATTACCCAATGCATTGGAGAGCTATATAATTCTAGGTGCACCTGTCACATCATAACATTTATATAATCATGCATGGAACATAGAACATATACCAATTTTTTACAAATAATAACCCAAAGAAAGGAAATTGGTTTCCTGAGAATTTAATAAATAATACCTTCCTAAATAAAAATTTAGGTTCAAAAAATAAAAATGGAATAACATACTTTGTATAAGAGTCATAAATATTGAGTAGAGAAAAAACAATATCAAAAGAAGAAAAAGACGTGTTTTTAGAAAGAAGAGTTATTTTTGAAAAACAATTTCATTTAACATAAAATCATATTGTAAGCATGTATATCATAGAATAGAAAAGGTAAAAAAAGAAATTATATTTTAGAAATATTAATGAACATCCGAACTGAAATTTGGCATGAAATAGGTACAACCCAAATGAAGGAAATTTGGTTCGAGAATAGCCTTACATTAAGTAAAATTTATTTATTCACTTTAATGTACTAGATAATCAAATTAGATTCAATTATTAATAAATCCAGAACCTATTATACACATATTTTATTAAATATAATTTTATTATGTTTGTTTATAGCCATTATGATGAGTTATAGAGTTCAATTTCATTGTTCGGGAGTGTTTTTTTTCTTAGTTTCCATGATCCGTTCACTTGTATATATACAAAGAAGATCATGTAAAATGGGGATAACTATATAGGAATTAAATTATATATTATTAATGATATTACAAAAGAATAATTATTCTTATAAATATTTTTTCTAGATATTCGGATGACTCATTGGATAAGATTTTAATGATAATAATTTCGATTCATTTTGGCTGTTTTTGATCACAACAAACTTAATTTGTTTTACAATTTAAATATATATATATAAGTTGGTTCCATAAAATAAAAAAGTTATAAAATAAATTTTAAAATTTTTATCAAAACTTATAATGGTTTTATGAAAATCCTTGAAGGACGTAAAATAGAATAAATATGTATCATCCATAATGGTGTTAATTTGACACATTACGAATGATGATTTCATTTTTTTTGAATAAAATGGAGAAGAGAAGAGGTATGATGATGAATTATTACAGTAACATAATAAAATTAAACTATATATAATATACTAGAGTTATCATGACACTTGGATAATGGTATTTGAGTATATAATAATAAAAGAAAATAATTTGAAAAGAAAATAGATGAGGGGATTTTTCCTCTAGAATTCTTCTACTTGAGGTCCACCTTAGGAAAATTGCTTTGGGTATTTTTTTCAAGAAAAAAGGTTCTTGAAAGTTAGAGAGAGTATTGGGAAGATGAATGGGTATAAATTGGAAAATATTTAAGGCTTTGGAGTTGTGATGAGAAGAGGTGGTGAGGGTGGTATTTATAGAGGAGATGGGTTTTTTATTATTATTTTATTCATTAGTTTATTATTTTGGACCAAGACTATAAATAGTCTGAACCTTATCACTAATGATATTAAATAAAGAAGTAGGATTATATATTATTGTTCTTACATATTATAAATAATTGTATATATTGTAAATAGTGATTTTAAGTTATACTGTTATATATTATAAATAGTTGTATTTCACTCTTCACCAAAAAATCAAATATTTTATAAAAATCCCAAAACTTTACCCTAACCATTTTTAAATGTGTTGAATTATAAAATTAAATCCATTTTATAAGAATGATTTGTTTTATATGATAAATTTAATTTTTAATTAAAATAATCATTTATTCAAAAAATATTTATTTTAAAACTAAAACTCACATTATTACACTTTGAAAAATTACTTATGGTCTCATAAAATTATATTAAAATTATAAGAAAAAAAATTAATTTATGAATAATTTTTTATTAAAAATATTTTTTTAAATAATTATATTAATTATAAAATTATAAATAAAAATTTAGGTTTTATAAAAATGCCACCACTTAATTAATAATTTTTTAAACATTTATTTAATTATACTATGATATAAGTATATCGTACTATCATTTATTAGATGAATAAATTTTATTTATACTTTCATAGGTGATCTTATTATTCTATTTTCTGAATTACTATACATAATTGTCACATTACTATTCCAAAAAGTCATGTTACTATTCTATTTGTATAGGTTCCTTAATTTCTATAAATACCTCTTATTTCATTCATTATTCATTTATAATGATTATATTATGTTCTCAAAGTATTTTCATGTGGTTTATACAATATGACATAATTATAAAAAGGGAATTTACATTGATAAAATTTTGGGAAATTAATTTCTTCCACCTTATGACATTTCACCGTAGAAATTTCCTTTTACATTAAAAGTTTAAAAAAGGTGAGGGTAATTATCCTCCATCACATCCTCTGGTTCTAATGATTCCTCTATGTTCTTATGGTTTCTTTATATTACTTTGACCATGTGAGTAGTCTTTTTCTGTAGAAATTTATCTCTACAGTCCAAGATTTTCACTATCTACTCCTCATAAGAGAGATGATTTTCCAACAATAAAAACTCTAGATCCAGAAGATGTGAGGTATCTGGTATGTACTTTCTCAAGTGGGATACATAGCATACATCATGTACTTGATACATGGTAGGTGGAAGTTCCATATGATAGGCCACAACTATGACATGATCAAGATTATCGAAGGGGACAATGAACTTGGGAATCAACTTTCCTTTCTACACAAATATCATGATCCTCTTCCATGAAAAAATGTGGAGGAATAACGTGTCTCTAATCTCAAACTCTACACCCCTTCGAAAAATTTATTCAATGCTCTTCTCTCTAATTTGGGTTTCCTTGATGTGTTACTGAATTGTTTTCACCCTTTCCACCATTCCATTGACCATTTCATGTCCTAGAATCTTATGTTCACCAACTTCATCGCATAATTACTATGTTCTTCATATTTTCCCATAAAGGGATTCATATGGAGCCATTTGGATGCTTGAGTAAAAACTGTTGTTATAAGAAAACTCAGCTAGAGGAAGATATCGGTTCCATCCTCCATTAATGTTTATAGAACATGCTCTCAACATGTCTTCTATTGTTTTAATTGTCCACTCAGATTGTCCCTCAGTTTGAGTATGATAATCGGTACTAAAGATCAATTCAGTGTTTATATCTTGTTGGAGAATTTTCTAGAACATGGAGGTGAATATGATATCTCAATAGGATACAAACAATAATGGTACTCCATGTATCTTTACCACTTCTATAATGTATATTGGTTCAAGTTGATCTAGTGATAATTCATCTCAAATTGTGATAAATTAAAATGTATTTGTGAGATGATCTACAACAATCCATATAGCATTGTTTCCTCTAGATTTATTCAGAAGTCCGGTGGCAAAGTCCATTGTTATTTGTATAATTTCTATTTTGGAATGGGTAATGGTTGTATCATACCCTTAGAATTTTGTTTTCCGGCCTTCACACTCTAACATACCGGGCACTTTGATGTATATTCAATTTTTTTTCATTTTGTACCAACAGTAGCACTCTTAGAGATCTCGATACATCTTTGTGCTTTCTAGGTGAATAGAGGAGTTTGATCTATGTGCTTCATTAAAAAAAAATTATCTATGGATTTTTTGGTACACATAGTTTTGAACCAAATCATATAACTCATTCCTCATAATTTTTGAACTCTGAGGATTTATCTTTTCTGAGAGCTTTCATGTTATTCTGAATTTGCACATTATTTCATTGAGTATCCTTTATTTTCTCAATGAGGGATGGTTGAGAAATCACTTGAGAAAGGATTTATTATCTTCCTTCCTCAATTATTCCCATTTCCATCCTTTGAAAATATGATAAGATTGGATCCTTATCAATTCTCATCATTTATAAAGTTTCAAGATCATCTCTACTTAGAGCATCTGCCGCTTTATTTCCCTTAATAGGATGGCAGTGGATTGAATAGTCTTAATCCTTGATGTTCTCAAACCATATTTTATGGTACATATTGATCTCCCTCTTTGTGAATATATTTTTTAGGAACTTATGATCATCATATATTTTACACTTCTCACCATAGAGATAATGATGACGTATTTTCAACAAGAAGATCATAGCTGCCAACTCCATATCATGCATGGGATAGTTTTTATGAACTTTCAACTTACAAGAGGCATAGGCTATCACTTTATCATTATGCCTCAGTAAACATACTAATACCTTATTTGAAGCATCACTTTATACCACAACGAGCTCCCCAATTTTCATAAGTGTGAGTACTAGCATGATGACATACTTTTATTTTAACTATTTGAAGAAGTCTTCACATTTACTAGTCTAGAAAAAAATATCTCCATTCAGAGTCAACCTGGTCAGTGGATTTTATTATCATGAGAAGTTCTTTACAAATCACTGGTAATACCCATCTTAATCAAGGAAATAATTAATCTAGACAACAGATATTGGTCTAGTTATAAGGCCCCGACCTTAAACCTTACATAATATTGAATTAAATGAGTAATTCACATTGAGGATCTTTTTAGGCTTAGAGTTTTAGAGAAATAGGACATAACTATTACATCTCAAAAGATTAAAAAGTAGAAACTTCTACTAAGTTTCCATAAAATAAAAACTCTTAAAAAGAAACATGTCTAGTTCCATGTTTTAGGTAGCATGACTTTCCCTTGATCCCATCCTTGACGCTATTCCACGTTAAGTCCTGTGAAAAACATTTCAAAAACGTGGGATGAGCATAAAAAGCTCAGTAAGGGATACACAAAGAATGAAAACTGTTAGTTTTTCAAAACAACAAGTAAACCATGTATTCTTTATCAAAGTAATACATTTCACCTTTTCTAAGTAGTAAAAACTCTTCACTGAACATAAGTTCATTACTTACCCTTCAGTAACCAAATGATTACCATAAAACCCATATAAAGATCACATAACATATAAAGGTAACTTGGGACATAAACATACTTAAGTGAAATAACCATACGGTTGACTTCCACACATATCACTTAATGGAATATCCATTCAGCCAACTTCCATACATACTTAATGGAATAGCCACACGGCCGACTTCCATACCCAATGCATTGGAGGTTATAACGTAACCACCCGCCCTGGTATTCACGACACCACCCGTCATATGGTTTATCACGTAACCACCCGTAAAATGTCCAAGTACCATCATTACACATAAAATATTGAAAATATAAGCATTTCAATAACAACATTTCATTTGCAATCACAATAAGTAATTCCCAGATATTGAATTAATCAATCATTTTCAAAAACCATTTAAAAGATATTTTTGAATCAAAGTGTCCCATACCACTTTTAAGCTTTTAATGGAATTATAATTTTAAAACATTAATGTCCATATAAATAAATATTGAAAACCATTTCGAAAACATCGACATTAAAGATAAAGATTTAGAATAATAAATCTTTAAAACATTTAAAATGATATTTTTGTTAAATAGTTTTTAACAAAATGAGAGACTCTTGAAAACAAATAATAGTAGAATAACATTTAATCTGAACTTTATAATATCATGAGAATAAAGGGATTCATGATATAATATGTCAAAGGACAGTATACACACCATATAAGAGTGAATTGGTGCATAACAACAATGAAGTCTCAAAAGAAATGTTAAAATGAGATGAAATCCATTATAAAGAAGGTATCATTAAATTAAGGATAAATGAATCTCATAATTATGTGTGAAAAATATAAATACACCCAATATAAGTGGATATTAAGTGTAAAACAATCAAAGGTTATTCACAAATATTCAAATGATGACATATTCAATAACTACATGTTGAACCCAAAGAAATCGAAATTGGGTTAAGAAGTTCCCTTGGTAAAACTCGACAGCCTATCGGCGTCACATAAAATTTTACAAAAAGGGTTGATGAGAGAGATAAAGGGGATCTCATCACTTGGAAATAAAATTTACATAAATAAGGACATATAAGAACATATCCCAACATAATAGTATGTGAATTAAAAGACATAACAAAAGAAGTCTTTTAAAAAAAGGAGGGTGAAAGGTCCCCTTACCGAGTTGAGTAACTTTCGAAACGTACACCCCATGGAAGAAGGGTCATACAATGAATACGTGAATACCCATAAATGAAATTATACTACAGAAAGTGTATAATAATGGGCAGTAAATACACCAATCAAAGGAAATTGTGGAAAATGTAGCATAAATCTCACGGAAATAAAAGTGAGATGAAAAATCACTTATGAAAACTCGGCAGCCTAACGACGCCACTTAAAACTTCAAAAATGGATTGATGAGAGGAAATATGGTCTCTCATAATATCAACATAAAGTTTAAGGAAAGATCAATACAAAATAACATCCCCCACATAACAAATAGGAGCTTAAAAGAAGTGACATAAAGGAGAGTACTTAAAAAGAAAGAGAGAGGTTGGATCTCTTACGAAAATTCAGCAGCCTAACGGCACCACTCAAAACATCCAAAATGGATTGATGAGAGGAAATAGGGTCTCTCATCATATGAACATAAAAATTACATTAATATTAACATAAAATAATATCCCAATCACAATAAATATGAGCTTAGAAGAAATGACATAAAAGAGTGTACTTAAAAAGAAAGAGATGAGTAGGATCCCTTACCTCGTGTCCGACATGACTCGATCGTTCTTTAAACTCCGGAATAATAAAATTTGGTAAATTTATAATTTCTTAAGGTACTAATTTAAATATTATTATTCAGTTCATATCACATATTATAATGTTATAATAATTGGTTAATAAAGTGAGTTCGTGTCAGACGTTTTTGTCGATGTTCAGTACATGAGTAAAAATTGAACTTGTTGGAAAATAATTTTCCATGTAGTTATAGGTACAAATTCTCCATAATAGTATTTATGTTTTAAATATCATATATATCCAGTATATATTCATTTTATACTATTCCATAGCATTTGGAGATAAAAAATTAAAAGCACCGTTCATGGAGACGGTAGGCCGTACGTACGCATGAACACTACTTTCATTTTTTTGCCATATTAATGGAATTATAACATAATGAGAGATATATATATTATAATTACAGAATGATACCCATAATTTAGATGTAATATATTACATATATATCCATTATATATATGTACTTATAATCGTACATAACATTTGGAGATAAGAAATTAAATGTACCGTTCATGGAGACGGTAAGCCGTATGTACGCATGAACGCTACTTTAATTTCTTTTTTTTGTATTCAATTGAATGAAATAATATAGATATAAAGGTATACTATAATTCTAGTAGGATAACATATGTAATACCATTAATTCCATCCTTTATACGTCCCACATATGGCATTAACGAATCTAATCACTTTGAGGGGGCGGTAGTCCGCACATCCTAAAATGAAGATATCGCGTTTACCCATAATGGAAACCATAAAGGTATGCCATAAATTAAAAATATAGAAGCTTAAGGAAAACATAAAAATATTATATATCATATATAAATATAGTGACATCTTAATGGCCACCTTTGAAGGTGTTAAAAGAATGTTGAACAATCATCATTTTGGGAGGCAGAAATTCGCCATCCACGGAAATAGTATGTTCTTTAACCATTAGATGTATGTATCGGTAAGTGTAGATCGAATCCTTCTTATAAAAAAAACCTAGTATATTGAAGATACTGTATTTTTTACAAAATAAATGAATAAAAAGAGTTTAGGGGGTTAGAGAAGAAAAATAAAACAAAAGGACACAAGTGAAGACATTGCCTTTAAATCGGGTAACTTCCTTTGATTTGAGCTCAAAGGATTCATTGGAAAGGATTATGCCCAAAGTGAGGCTTCAAGGAGTTATAGAGGGATGTGTAGAGATGAAATGGGAAGGGGTTTCCCGAGCCAAAGTCTTTGGAAGTGTGGGTAAAGAAGTAGAGGTGGGGGACTTTTATAAGAGGAGAGGAGGGGCACTCTTGGAAAGGTATAAAATGTAACTTTAGTTTATAATGAGTTTCAAATTTTATTGGTCCCACATTGATGTGTTTCGAGGATAAGGTGATAAGGGTTCGAAATAAACCCATAAAATATGTTTTGGACATGTTTATGTCTTATATTTTACATTATCTTTCCATTTTATTTAAATCGTTAAATAATGAGGTCATCGCTGCATCATCATGATGTCATAAATAATTTAATTTATTTAATGTCTAAAAATCATAAAAAAATAATATGATGTAGGAAATATTTTTAGATTTCCAATGAATATTTATAGTCCAAAAGATCATTTATGTATACAAAATTTAAAATATTTTACTTAGGTGATACATTCTTTGTTACATTAAACATTCTTTAAAAAATAAAAAGATAAAATGTCACTTTCTCAGAAAAGTGATTTCATGGGGCTCCCAAGTTTGGAACAAGGAATCCCATGGTCGGCCATGAGAAAACCAGTACCCTTAGGACACATTTTGTGGTCATTTTTTATTATTATGATATTATCTTATTATCTTTAACTACCCGATTACTCATTAATCAAGATAATTAAAGATAATTACCATCGTTACTATTCATAATGTCCAAAAACAAAAGAGTCTTAATTAAATAATTTTGACCTTCTGATTCCTAATATGTAATTCATTTTACCAAATTTCAAACACATAAATTTCAATAATTAATTTTAAAAAAAATTTCCCGTTGTCAAAACAAATAACGAGTTTTTTAGAAACAATATTTATGAAAAGTTTGGCACTTGTTTATGCCTAATTCCAAAGTGAAATTAATCCCAATGACCATAATTGAATTATATGGTAAAAATATATTCTAATTAATCTTTAAAACAAATTAAGAAGATAATATAAACATATAATTAAATAATATGAAAAAGCTTTTTTGATGTAAAATGCAGTATTTTTCACTATTCATTGAAAAATGAACATTGTCAGAAAAATACAAAAAATTAACCCAAGGTAAATTTCAATGTCCCAATCAGAAATAATATGTTTATTTTGAAAAATAGAGCTTAGAAAATTTTCAAAAAGTATATTTAAAAGGGTTTCACCATCAAAAGGCGGTTAATCGACCTTTTAAAGAATATTAGAATGTTTACGCTTAAAAACTGGATTCATTATCATTTTTAATCCTCTAACATTTATTGTAAAGAGTAAAAATATTTGACAAACATATATAATAATTTTTTATATATTTTTATTCATTCCCACCATTACAACAACTAGGCTTTAACTACCATTTAAAATAATATTATTTTATTATTTGAGTGCAACGTAAGATTCCCAAGAAACTTGTTGTTGCGTATTCGGTATGCCATCGAGAAAAGAATCCCCTTTAAATTAATATTAATATTTTATTCACAAATATGGATAAATATAAAGATTTCATATTATTTATTTACCAAGGGTGTTACATCCTTCCCCCCTTTTGGGAATTGCGTCCTCGCAATTTTAAAATTGAGCTTGGAAACATCCTTGAAAGTCTCACATCGGAATAAGAGTCGGTAAAACAATCACTTTAAAATAAAGAAAGATAAGTACAAATCTCACCCAAGTTAACCCATACTAGGATTCCATGTATGAAAACATGGACATGGAGGGAAAAAACAAAGGGTCATGTTCTGATGGAGAGTGATAGAAAACATGTTTAGGAGAAAGTTAACCACAAGAAAATCACAAACTTGTGATGGGTTAAACGGTATTCGATTCCCCAGTAGGAAAAGTTAATAGAAAACATTTTTTAAGTTACTTTTTATTGAGGAATTTATTCATAAGGAAACATAATCACTTATCATGTTGACTTTCAACTTTTATTATATTCCTTACACAAACTCATATTTTCTCAAAAAGAAGAGTATTTAGGAAGACTTGTTCACATTAAGAGTACTATAATCAACTTCTAGAGAATCACCTAATCCACAAAAGAGAACTATATACTTCCCATGTCTTTATACTTTAACCAAAATCAAAACCAAAAAGGTTAGTACAAGATCAGATAATCCAGAAAAGGATAACCCTTTATAAAAAGAAAATCTATTCTTAATCTCCATAATTTGTCCAAAAAAACCCAAAGTTCAACGAGGACCATTCGATAATCAATTTGTCCATAAAATTATTCAAAGTAAACCAAAGAAATATTGAAACCCAAATATTTGAAGGATTTAGTCTCATAGTCTTCCAAGTAAAATCATGACATTTATATCCAAGAAACATCAATTGCTCTTAAAGTATCATATTGAAAAGTAATTAACCTAATCACATATCCTCCATGATAGGTTAATAAATTTCCATAGATAAACCAAAATCAACATACTCTTAATTCCTAAAACAATCTAACTAAAAAGAATTAGTCAAAATAACCAGGGACTTCACGTAGTCCAGTGGTAGGTGATAAATACCAGTCACACTTTGGTTGTGGGTTCGATTCCCACAACTTTGTCCGACAGAACGGGTTGTCACACGGTCTGCGTGTTGTCCTTTTTCCAAAACTACATAATTTTAAAACATTCCCCAAAACGAGGTAAAATCTTCAAAAATGATCATAACATATTTTAACCTCATGTTTATCTAATGCCTTTAATTTTCCAGCATATCATATAATAACCCATAATTACTTCAAAAGTAAGGATCATATAAACTCTAATGGTTACCTTTATAATTATTACCTGAACTTCCACATCGATTGGTCATCTCGTACATGATGCATTACAGAACATACCAAGGTTCAAGTGGTTGATCATGACTCCTTGATAGTTGGTTTAGAACAACCACGAGTTTCCTCATTGAATCCCCCATTTTATCTAGTATCTTAAACAGAGAACCACCACAGTTTCCTTCAAACCTGTTGTCTCTTTGGTGCCTGCTAGATCCATCCATTCACTAAAAACAGAAAGGTTAGTGTGAGTATATCAACAAAACCATCATGTACTAATGAGGAAGATAAACACTAATATATACTTACTCATTCACTTTATCTAAAACTAGGACTCTTTCTGAAATCCTAACCATTATGGTAATGTTACTTATGCTTAGAGGATACCCTAACCTATAAAGTTATCTAAACTGACCTCTGATACCAACTATGATGCCCCGACTTTAAACCTTACTTAATATTGAATTAAATGAATAATTAACATTGAGGATCTTTTCAGGTTTAGAGTTTTAGAGAATTAGGACACAACTATTACATCTCAAAAGATTACAAAGTAGAAACTTCTACTAAGTTTCCATAAAATAAAAACTCTTAAAAAGAAACATGTCAAGTTCCATGGTTTAGGTAGCATGACTTTCCCTTGATCCCATCCTTGACCCTATTCCACATTAAGTCCTGTGAAAAACATTTCAAAAACTTAGGATGAGCATAGAAAGCTCAGTAAGGGATACACAAAGAATGAAAACTGTTAGTTTTTCAAAACAACAAGTAAACCATGTATACTTTATCAAATTAATACTTTTCACCTTTTCGAAGTAGTAAAAACTCTTCACTGAATAAAAGTTCATTACTTACCCTTCAGTAACCAAAAGATTACCATAAAACCCATACAAATATCACATAACATATAAAGGTAACTTGGGACATAAACATACTTAAGTTGAATAACCATACAGTCGACATCCACACATATCACTTAATGGATTAGCCATTCGGCCAACTTCCATATATACTTAATGGAATAGCCACATGACCGTCTTCCATACCCAATGCATTGGAGGTTATAATGTAACCACCCGTCCGGGTATTCACGGCACCACCCGTCATATGGTTTATCACGTAACCACTCGTAAAATGTCCAAGTACCATCATTACACATAAAATATTGAAAATATAAACATCTCAATAACAACATTTCATTTTCAATCACAATATGTAATTCCCAGATATTGAATTAATCAATCATTTTCAAAAACCATTTAAAATAGATTTTTGAATCAAAGTGTCCCATACCACTTTGAAGCTTTTAATGGAATTATAATTTTAAAACATTAATGTCCATATAAATAAATACTGAAAACCATTTCGAAAACATGGACATTAAAGATAAAGATTTAGAATAATAAATCTTTAAAACATTTAAAACGATATTTTTGTTAAATAGTTTTTAACAAAATGAGAGACTCTTGAATACAAATAATAGCGGAATAACATTTAATCCGAACTTTATAATATCATGATAATAAAGGGATTCATGATATAATATGTCAAAGGACAGTATACACACCATATAAGAGTGAATTGGTGCATAACCAAAATGAAGTATCAAAAGAAATGTAAAATGAGATGAAATCCATTATAAAGAAGGTATCCTTAAATTAAGGATAAATCAATCTCATAATTATGTGTGACAAATATAAATACACCCAATATAAGTGGTTATTAAGTGTAAAACAATAAAATGATATTCACACATATTCAAAGGATGACATATTCAATAACTACATGTTGATCCCAAAGAAATCAAAATTGGGTTAAGAAGTTCCCTTGGTAAAACTCGACAGCCTATCGGCGTCACATCAAATTTTACAAAAAGGGTTGATGAGAGAGATAAAGGGGATCTCATCACTTGGAAATAAAATTTAAATAAATAAGGATAGATAATAACATATCCCAACATAATAGTATGTCAATTAAAAGACATAACAAAAGAAGTCTTTTAAAAAAAGGAGGGTGAAAGGTCCCCTTATCGAGTTGGGTAACTTTTGAAACGTACACCCCATGGAAGAAGGGACATACAATGAAGATGTGAATACCCATAAATGAAATTGTACTTCAAAAAGTGTATAATAATGGAAATTATATACACCAATCAAAGGAAATTGTGGCAAATGTAGCATAAATCTCTCGGGAATAAAAGTGAGATGAAAAATCCCTTACGAAAACTCGGCAGCCAAACGGTGCCACTTAAAACTTCCAAAATGGATTGATGAAAGGAAATAGGGTCTCTCATCATATCAACATAAAGTTTACAGAAAGATGAATACAAAATAACATCCCCCAACATATCAAATAGGATCTTAAAATAAGTGACATAAAGGAGATTACTTAAAAAGAAATAGAGAGGTTGGATCTCTTACGAAAATTCGGCAGCCTAACAACACCACTAAAATCTTCCAAAATGGATTGATGTGAAGAAATAGGGTCTCTCATCATATGAACATAAAACTTACAGTAAGAGTAATATAAAAGAACATCCCAATCACAATAAAGATGAGCTTAGAAGGAATGATATAAAAGAGTGTACTTAAAAAGAAAGAGAGGAGTAGGATCCCTTACCTCGTGTCCGACATGACTCGATCATTCTTTAATCTCCTGAATAATAAAATTTGGTCAATTTATAATTTATTAAGGACCTCCTTTAAATATTATTATTCAGTTCATATCACATATTGTAATGTTATAATAATTGGTTAATAAAGTGATTTCGTATCAGACGTTTTTGTCGATGTTCCGTACATGAGTAAAAAATTGAACTTGTTGGAAAAGAATTTTCCATGTAGTTATAGGTACATCATCTCCAGAATAGTATTTATGTTTTAAATATCATATATATCCATTATATATTCATTTTATACTATTACATAGCATTTGGAGATAAAAAATTAAAAGCACCGTTCATGGAGACGGTAGGTCGTACGTACGCATGAACGCTACTTTCATTTTTTTGCCATATTAATGGAATTAAAACAAAATGAGATATATATATATATATATTATAATTCAAGAATGATACCCATAATTTAGATGTAATATATTACATATATATCCATTATATATATTTACTTATAATAGTACATAACATTTGGAGATAAGAAATGAAATGTACCGTTCATGGAGACGGTAAGCCGTACGTACGCATGAACGCTACTTTCATTTCTTTTTTTTTTTGGTATTCAATTGAAAGAAATAATAAAGATATAAAGGTATAATATAATTCTAGTAGGATATAATATGTAATACCATTAATTCCATCCTTTATACGTCCCACATATGGTATTAACGAATCAAATCACTTTGAGGGGGCGGTAGTCCGCACTTCCTAAAATGAAGATATCACGTTTACCCATAATGTAAACCATAAAGGTATGCCATAAATGAAAAATACAAAAGCTTAAGGAAAACATAAACATATTATATATCATATATAAATATAGTGACATCTTAATGGCCACATTTGAAGGTGTTAAAAGAATGTTGAACAATCATCGTTTCGAGAGGCAGAAATTCGCCATCCACGGAAACAATATACTCTTTAACCATTAGATGTAGGTGTGTGTAAGTGTATCTAGAATCCTTCTTATAAAAACATACTAGTATATTGAAGATACTGGATTTGTTAAAAAATAAATGAATAAAAAGAGTTATGGGGGTGGAGAAGCAAAATAAAACAAAAGGACACAAGTGAAGACATTACCTTTAAATCGGGTAACTTCCGTTGATTTGAGCTCAAAGGCTTCATTGGAAAGTATTCTGACAAAAGTGAGGATTCAAGGAGTTATAGAGGAATGTGGAGAGATGAAATGGGTAAGGTTTGGCCGATACAAAGGCTTTGGAAGTGTGGGTAAAGAGGTATAGGTGGGGGCCTTTTATAAGAGGAGAGGAGGGGCACTCTTGGAAAGGTTTAAAATGTAACTTTATTTTCAAATGAGTTTCGGATTTAATTGGTCCCACATTGATTTTTTTCGAGGATAAGGTGATAAGGGTTCTAAATCCACCCATTAAATAGGTTTTGGACATGTTTAGGTCTTAGATTTTACATTATATTTCCATTTTATTTAAATCGTTAAATAATGAGGTCATCGCTGCATCATCATGATGTCATAAATAAATTAATTTATTTAATGTCTAAAAATTATAAAAAAATTCTATGATGTAGGAAATATTTTTAGATTTCCAATGAATAATTATAATTAAAATGATCATTTATGTATAGAAAATTAAAAATATTTTACTTAGGTGACACATTCTTTGTTACATTTAACATTTTTAAAAAAATAAAAAGATAAAAAGTCACTTTCTCACAAAAGTGATTCCATGGGCCCCCCAATTTTGGCACAAGGCATCCCATGGTCAGACATGAGACAACCAGTAGACTTAGGACACATTTTGTGGTCATTTTTTATTATTATGACATTATCTTATTATCTTTAACTACCCGATTACTCATTAATCAAGATAATTAAAGATAATTACCGTCGTTACTATTCATAATGTCCAAAACAAAAGAGTCTTAATTACATAATTTGGACCTTATGATTCCAAATATGTAATTCATTTTACCAAATTCCAAACACATAAATTTCAATAATTAATTTTAAAAAAAACTTCCCATTGTCAAAACAAATAGCGGGGTTTTTAGAAACAATATTTATGAAAAGTTTGGCACTTGTTTATGTCTAATTCCAAAGTGAAATTAATCCCAATGACCATAATTGAATTACATGGTAAAAATATATTCTAATTACACTTTAAAACAAATTAATAAGATAATATAACCATATAATTAAATTATATGAAACAACAGTTTTGATGTAAAATGCAGTATTTTTCACTATTCATTGAAAAATGAACATTGTCAGAAAAATACCAAAAATTAACCCAAGGTAAATTTCAATGTCCAAATCATAAATAATATTTTTATTTTGAAAAATAGATCTTATTAAATTTTCAAAAAGTGGATTTAAAAGGGGTTCGCCATCAAAAGGCGGTTAATGGACCTTTTAAAGAATATTACAATGTTTACGCTTAAAAACTGGATTCATTTGTATTTTTAATCCTCTAAAATTTATTGTAAAGAGTAAAAATATTTGACAAACATATATAATCATTTTGTAGTTAGTTCTGTTCATTCCCTCCATTACAACGGCTAGGCGTTAAGTACCATTTAAAATAATATTATTTTATTATTAGAGTACAACGTAAGATTCCCAAGAAACTCGTTGTTGCGTATTGGGTACGCCATCGAGCATAGAATCCACTTTAAGGTAATATTAATATTTTATTCAGAAATATGGATAAATATAAAGATGTCATATTCTTTATTTACCTGGGGTGTTACATTAAGAAATTATTCAATTTTCTTTATCCTGTAAGGGTCCACACATATTCCTTTTCTAGTGATAACATGCCCCAAGAATGATACATCCTCTATCCAGAACACACATTTAATATACATTGCATAATATTTCTCCCTTAAAAATTTATTTAAAATTGTAATAAAATTCTCCTCATGTTCCCCCATTATCTTGGAGTATATTAGAATATCATCTATAAATACTACCACAAACTTGTTGAGATAATCTCCAAAGACAATATTCATTAAGTCCATGAATATTTATGGAGCATTGTGAGTTCGAGATGCATCCCAATGAATTCATAGTTTTCATACCTTTTTTGAAAGGTAGTCTTAGTAATATCTTCTTTCCTCGCCTTTAATTAGTGATATCTCAACTGAAGGTCCACCTTAGAGAAACAATTGTCTCCATATTGTTGATTGAACAAGTCATTTATCCATGGATGTTGATACTTGTTCTTTATCATTATTTTATTTAGATCATGATAATCAAAGTAGAGGATCATTAATATAGCCTAATTATTGAAAAAGAGTAGTATTGTACCCCGTGGTGTAGAACTCGGGCGTATAAAACCCTTATCTAGATTATATTTCAACTACTTCTTCTAGTACTCCAACTCAATGGTGTCCATTTTATAAGGTTTAACTGTTATAGGAAGAGATATTGGAATAATTTCAATTGAGAACTCAAACTCTTAGTGTGGTGGAAGAACATTTATTTCTTTAGGGAGCACATCAATGTAGTCTCTCATAATGGGAATTACTTTAATAATGATTATCTCCCCTGTCTTAATCATTTGAGCTATATATTCTTGCTCAGAAGGCAATAATATTTACCCTTGAGATGATGACTTTGATAGAGACTCATCCTCAACCTTAAACTTGTACATAATTGGAGGATGCCTTGGTATTTGAAGGGTTATCTACCTTTCCCAAGAATTGATGTTGGATTTTTATAAAAATAGTGATTCCATGCCAAAAATAACATCAAAATGCACCAAAGGAAGAAATAATAGATTTATTGAGAGGTTTAGTCCATATAAATTAACCAGGGAGGAGTTATATACTTTTCATTAAATATTTTTTCCATTTTCTATTCTCATAGATAAATACACCTCTATATTTTGAGGTTTTGTTTTAATTATTCTACTAAACCTAAAAGACATGAAAGAGTGTGTAGAACCAGAATCAAATAGTACACTCAATATTCATTAATGAATGACAACCTTACCTATCACTGCATCATTGTCGGTCTCCACATCAGTAGTAGTAAGATAATAATATTTCCCTTGATCCTTTGGATTTGGTGGATACTGATTCTAATTACCCTTGAGTACTGGAGGTTTAGTGCACTGGCTTGCAAACTTCCCTTGATCCCTATAGTTCATGCTTTGAACTATATATGGTGATCTCCTTTACCCCACCACATTGTCTGAATTTCTCATGTATATTCAACATTAATGAGATTGGGGGCCTTCACTTCCACAATTGAAGCATCTTCCCATCCCTTTTAATAAATTACCATGATGTTTCTTACCGAATTTTTGACTTGTGAGTGGTTGATTTATCCTTCCACATTTATCATTAGATCCTCCATCCTGAAACTCTATATTTCATTTCTTGTTTCCATAGACATGGGACCATTCTCAAAATTTAAACTTAAATTTAAGATCATGTTGAAAAACATCTTCACAGCTCCCTAATTATTTAATTTCATGATCCTTTAGAAGGTGTGGTTTTAAAACAAAAAGGAATCTATCTTTTTTATACAATTTTTGATAAGAAAACATGAGGCATACCTTTAAATTCTTGTGAAATTTTCTTCATTATCCATGATATATTCACATTCCTTTTACTTCAGATCTATGAATTATCTCTCCATATTTGTATGAAGGGTTATAGTGGAATACTTCTTAAGAAATATTTTCTTAAATTCTTCCCACTCTAGCTCTTCAATTTAATACTTTGGATTGAGGTTCTTAATAAAAACCCAACATTGGTCAACCTATTCAACTAAATGATAAATGACCGAATTCACCTTCTCCATATTAGAACAATTAATCACATAAAATATATTCTCCATTGATTTGAACCACTATTTTGTCACTAGTGTATTGGAAAATCCGGTAAACATTGGTGGTCATTGAAATATAAAAGGCTCGATAAGAAATTTCTCCCTCTTAGGGTAAGGTAGATGTTACACATTAATCAGGTATTTTTCATAGTTTGACATAGCTACTTAAAAATCAACAAGAAATTTTGATCTTTACCTTCCAAGGCATTAGGTATGTCATTCATGCATTCACTGCATTGTCCCTTACATGAGTTTTTGGCCTTTTTTCTCCTAGTTCTCACAATTTTCAAAAATAGAAACGGTTTGAACAAAACATAAGTCAACAAGTCATGAATAAATAATTTATTCATGTGTGAAAATAACAATAAAGGAATATCTTACGGGATCCCTATGATTAGAATTATTTTAAAACAAATATTCTTCGATGTTTACATATATTTTGTCTCATACTATGGGATTTCACTAATATTCCCTAATACAAAATACCAAATTAACTAAACCATGATCTAATAACAACTATAGAAACCATACTTTTCATGCATTACTGTTGCATCATTTTAACGATAAACAATATAATAGTGTTACAAAACCAAGATCCAAATGTTTAGTGTCTTGGAAAAATGAGGCCCAAACCTAAAATTTACATAATAAAACATAAATATTATTTAATTCCTTTTTATCTAGCTTCTTATTGGACCTTGTGTTCTCCTTAGTATAAGTAATCACTTGAGGAAATACATCAAATAAAGGGGTGAGCTAAAAGCACAGTAAGAGGATAGATAAGAACAAGAATCAATATATCATGGGTGAGAATTATCATAATCATCATAACATAAGCATGGTACAATCAACATAATCATGATAAGAAGAATTAGGTAAAATCATGGATGTGGAAATTCATATAAATTAAACAACATGTCTTAGTGGTCAACTACCATGAATGTTTGTGAACAAATCTAGCATCATGTTCATGTATAACACATGTGCATAGTCATGATATCATAATTGTGAAAAAACATAGAATGACATTCATTAATATTTCACATTATATAATGAGATACATCACATTACCTAATTCATTAGAGCACTATATGATTCTGCATGCACCCATCACATTATAAAATTTACATAATCATGCATGTCATATAATATGTATATTAAACTTTGAAAAAGAATAATATATAGACAGGAAATGGATTTAATAATAATTTCATAAAGTATACAATAATGAACAATCTTTGGGTTACCCACAATAAAAATGGAACAACATACTTTGTATAAGAATCATCAATATTGAGTGAAGAACAAACAATCTCGAGAGAAGTGAAAGATGTGTTTTTTGAAAGAAGAGTTATTTTGGAAAAATCATTACATTTAACATAAAATAATATTGGAAGAATTTATATCATAGATGAGAAAATGAGAGGAATAATAAATTATATTGTATTAATATTAAATAATATACTCACTGAAATTCGGAATGAAATATTTACGACCGAAAGAATGGAAATGGAGTTCGATAATTCCCTTACCTTAAGTTCAAATGATTTCATCACATTAATGTTCTGGATAATATAATAAGATTAGTTAATTAAAAAAATAACATATTATGCATGTATTTTAATAGTTATAATTTTATTAAGTTATTTTATGGCCATTATGATGAGGTATAGAGTTCAATTTCATTGTTCGGGAGTATTTTTTTCGTGGTTTTCATGATCGGTTCAGTTGTATACATTATTGAGAGATCATATAAAATGTGGATAATTATCCCGAATTGAAATAAAATTTTATTAATGACCTTGGGAGATTTTATTGGTCTTATATATATATATTTTATATATTTGGATGATTCATTAGATAAAATTTTAATGATGAAAATTTAGATTAATTTTGGAGGTTTTCGATCACAATGAACTCATTTTGTTTTATTATTAAATATTATGGATATAGTTTAGTTATAGAACATAAAAAGTTATAAAATAAATTTTAAAATCTATCTCAACCATTATAATGATTTTATGACCATCCGTGAAGGAGGTAAAAGAAAATGAAAATGCATTGTCCATGATGGCGGTAAATCAACAAATCCCAAATGATGATTTTATTTTTCAGAATAAAATGGAGAGTAGAAGATGTATGATGATGAATTATTCCATTAACATAATAAAATTATAGTATATATAAGATAATATAGTTATCTTTACACTTGGATAGGGGGGGGGGGTTATAAGATAACAAGAAAAGAAAATAAATTAAATAGAAAATAAAATAAAATGGAATAGGATTTCACCTCTTGAATTCTTCTCCTTGAGGACCACCTTAGAGAAATTAATTTTGGGAATTTTTTGAGACCAAAAGATATTGGATGCAGGGTAGAATATTTTAAATAGTATTGAGTAGATATATTACAAGATTCAAGGCATTGGAGTTTGGAGGAGAAGAGGTAGTGAGAGGTGGTTTTTATAGGGGACGAGAGGGGTGTTTTTTGATTATTTTATTCCTTAGTTTATTATTTTGGATCAAGACATTGAATTTTTTTAACCTTATCACTAAATATAATAAATAATTATGGATTATTAGATATTATGGTTCTTACATAATCCATGACTCAATAAATACTGATTTTAACTTATACTGTTATATACCACAAATTACCGTATTTTACTATTCAAAAAAATTCAAATATTTTAGAAAAATACAAATAAAAATAAACCTAACCATTTTTTGATGATTATAATTAAAAAATGAATTCTATTTTATGAAAATAATTTTATAAATATGAGAAATATTATTTTTAATAAAAAAATAATTTATTTGAAAAATACATATTTGAAAATTATAAATAATTTTATGACACTTGAAAAATAACTTAAGGTCTCATAAAATATATTATAATAATAAGATAAGAAAAAAAAATTTATGATTAAATTTTATGCAAATAAATTATCTTTTTAATCATTGATTGAATTATAAAATTTTAAATAAAAATTTATGTTTTATAAAAAAACCAATACATAATTAATAATTTTGGAAACATTTATTTATTTATAATATGATATAATAATATCATATTATTATTTATAAGATGTATAAAATTTATTTATACATTAATAGATGACGTTACTATTCTATTGGCTGAATTACCATTCCTATAAGTAACATTACTATTCAAAAGGTCAATTTACTAGTCCATCAAGGCAAGTTTCATAATATATTGAAATACCCCTTATTTCATTCAATTTTCATTTATAAAGTTTTAATTGAGTACCCAATGTAATTTATTGTGGTTAATAATATATTACATAATTATAAGAATGGAATTTCCCTTGATAAAATTTTGTGTCTTTACAATGATTGTTTCTATGAGTTTTATGAGGAATGTGTTTTATTCATGATATGGAACATAAGAATTATAAGAAATGGGTGATCATGATATAGCATATATGATGGGTAAATACTCGTTATAGCTCACAGATGATCTCGATATAGATTATATGACAGTTTGATCCCCATTATAGATTTTAAATAATAAGTGATCCCGATATAGCTTAGATGGAGTGTGATCCCCATTATAGATCTTCGATGCATTGGGTAATGATTATATTCGAATTCATCCATATGATTATTCTAATTAAAAGTGGATTGAAAGAGTTTTATTAATATTATTCTCTAGTTTATCAAAAAGTTTTCTAATTTCTTATTATATGCTAACAATATTTCTCATGATCAATATTGATATCACATGGCTCATGATAATTGATTTTGGCCACTCATTCCTTTGATATGTTTTTATATTGGTTGATCCATGTATTTATGGGTATGAGTACTTTTATGATATGATCATACACTCTAATTATGTCATCATAACCTTATACACTTCTTATTCTCATTGATGAAATTTAATTGATAATGATTATGTTTACCATTATAGAGAACTTGAGCTCACCATTCTTATGTTTCCTTTTCCCCAAGTTATAAATAACGATTTTGATTGAGTTTTATCTAGAAGGTATTTTAGATGGATGATGGTGATGTCTTATTTTAAAAAGGAAAACATGGGTTATGTTAGAGGAATAACAATTTAAATTCATGTGAATTATTTATATAGAAGTTTTTCTTAATTATTTAAAACTCTAAACCTAAAATGTCCTTAATGTTATAAGTGATCTTATTTTTACTTTTGCTATTGTATGTTTTCGATGGAAAAAATTTGAGTATTAATTATTAGTATAAAATATGGGAATGTAACTTTTATGATTTCAATAAAGGATCCATGAGTGTGGGTCCTGGGCTGTTATAGTTGGTATGATAGTTTGGTTTAGATTGTATTGGTTATAAAGATGTTTTCATATGAGGTTTCTTTAATATTTTTGGTACCGTCATAGTTATTTAATAATAAGAATGATCATAAGTTCAATGTCATAAACACCCCTTTGAGGTTTTAAGAGATGAGATCTTAAAGTGATTAATGACATTTTTTGAGATGTTTTATTGAGTTTAGGTGTTTATAACCCGAAAGATCAATATGAAATGTTATTTACAGAGGAATTATTTTTCATGAGTAAATAAAAAAAGGAACAACCAATATGTTGCGTGAAAGACCATCTCATATGTTAAGCTGGTGGTATAGTGACCAAGGATTTAATTCATTTTAGATGAATATTCAACTCATTAATAAAATACATTCCTGAGGAACAAAATAGTTTAGTGTCTTTGGATACTTGGAACCCATTATTCTTGTTTGGTGAATGATCTTCAACATATCCCTTTATAATCTTCCTCTTTAGTACTCCTAATTATAACCTTTATTCATAACCTAGGGAAAGGAAACATTATAATGGGGTAAGAATAGATGACTAACAATGGTTAAAAGAAGTAGATATATAAGCATAACATAAACATAAGTGTGGGAGAACATGATTATAACATTGAAAATAATACCATACATATCAGATAATATAAACACGAATCATAAAAAAATATTTTTAGTTTATAAGACATAAATAATAAGGGAATCAAGAGAATAATCCATGAAAACATAACCTAAGAATAGGGCATGGGATCGTCGAAGACACATAAACATATAAGATGATTTACATAGTAGTCAAGCATCACTACTAGGGATAAATTAGTGGTATGGGTTCACTCACTAAACTATATTGGTAGTCAAGGTTACCTCCGATTAGCATATTAGTAGACAAATTCATTTACTGAATCGAGTTCACTCCCCATTCCAACCCCATATTTCTGAACTGGGTTCACATCCCATTCCAACCCTGTATTATTGAACCAAGTTCACTCTTCAGTCATTCTTTGTCATACCGAACCAAGTTAACTAATTATTCCATCCCTTTCATACTGATCAAAGTTTACTTCTCATTCTAGCCCTATCACAGTGAATTGAGATCACTTCTTGTTCCAACCCTTTCATACTTAACCGAGTTCATTCCTTATTCCAGTCATATGATACTGAATAGAGTTCACTCCTCACACTAGCCCTATCATACAGAACCGAGTTCACTCTTCATTCTTTAACTTTCATACTAATTAGATATAAATCATTACCCAATTCATTGTAGGATTATATAGTCCCAACAGTCACATAATAAAATCATACATCTATGTTCTATAAAAGAAGAAAACATTCATCGTATCATGCCCCATAAAAAGTGATGCGTTTCATAATGATAATATCATAACCCATGAAATAAAATGGTTATTATGAACAATTTATCCTATAATAACCTATACATAAGTTACATTCTTGAAAATAACTTTATCATAGAATAACTCTTGATAAAAAGTGGGTTTCATAAGCATTTTTTCATGGTATAACCCATGGATGAGAAATGAGTTTTTTATGAAAATTTTAATCATAAACATAAGTCAATCAAAGAATGAATAAGAATGGTGTCACTAAATCTTATCCATATTAAATAATAAAATCTATCCAATAATTTCAGATTAGATGGAAAATAATTTTAAATGCATCATTTAAAACATTTCTTAAGGAAAATAATAATAAAACATTTCAATGTTTCCCATATCACTTTGAAACATTTTAATCATAATACCCATGAAATAATAACATTAAATTAACCTTATAATATCATTAAAATAATTATATTCATGATACAACATGTCAAATGGTTGTATATATATATATCTTAGAAGAATATAAGTACATAAAATTGCATGAATCTTAATGAAGGGAAATTGAGACAAAATTACTTTACCGATTTGGTAAAATCTAAACCATAAACCCAATGAAAGAGGGATCATAAAACAGATATGTAAATACCTATAAATTTAATAATAATCATAAAATAAATTAATGTGATGTATATACACCACATAAACTAAATGGGTGGTGAATATGACATGTATATCTCAAATATAAGAAAGTCAGATGAGATTCTCTTACTATATGAGTATCTTTTAAATCATAATCCCCATGAAATAATAAAACCAATTAAAAATATTAATATCATTAAATAATTTAAATTCATTATATATAATGTCTTATGTTATTATATACACCACAAAACAGGAATAATTGGTTATTATATAATACGTCTCATAGAAATAAAAGTGTGATGAGAAAACCCCTACCTTAAGTCGTGAATTTCATAGTACACATTCAAAACCAATGTATAATAAGTAAAAGTTTATTATAAATAAAAAATATAGCTATATTATGATATATAATACCATATTTTATTTTATTATCAGTTTATATTATTAGTATAAGAACAATTTCAGGTTTATATTACATTTCGGTCAATATCCGCTTTTTTTGTGTATTTTTTGACTTTTTTATTCTTGATCCTATTAATTAGATCATAATTTAATTATTTAAAAAATGTATAAAATTATTTAAATATCACATATATTAATTATATAAATATTTATAATAATCCATAAAGTATTTGAATATGAAATTGGATACATCATTCATGGAGATGGTAGGTCCTATGTACACATGAACGCTGTTTTCATTTTATTTTTGTAATAAAATAAATAATTTAAATGAAATACATTTATATATATTATAATTATGTTGGATATATTATTTCGTATAATTTTACTAGAACCATCCTTAATTCATTTTAATTAATTTGTGAACGAATCACATCACTTTGACGTAGCGGTAGTCCACACGTCCACAATCGAAGTTGTCGTATTTACAGAAAGTGGAAAGAATGGAGTTATGAGTTAAATAATAATTAAATAAATAAAATTCATTCATATATATCATATATATCATATAAAATTATATTTTCAATAATAATTTTCAACTAGCAGAGGTGGTAAAGGAAAAACGAACAACACCGTTTCGTGAGGCGGTAGTTCACTATAGAAAAGAACAGTATGTTCGTTACCCATTTGTTGAATGTGTGTGTAGGTGTAGCTCAAAAACATAGAATAAAATTATTTCAGAATATTTAATATACTTATTTTATTATATAATCATATAATATGAATAATTTAAGCCATGGATAATGAAAATAAAACAAAATAGCTTGTGGAAGGATGTTACATCTTATTTGAGTAACTCCTTTTGGTTTACACCAAAGGGATTCCTTGTTTAGATTTCATCATAAATTGAGGATAATAGGTTGAATGGAGGGATTTTGGAAGTTTATTTGGTTAGGTTTTGAATGATTAAAAGTGTCCTGATAAGTGTGTGGAAGGGAAATATTGAATTCTTTTTTATAGAGGAGGAGGGGAGACATTCCTGTAAATACTAAAATTAAACACTATTGGGAGGTCTCCTTTAACTTATGTACTTAAAAAATATAAAAATTTTGGGTTAAAGGGTAATTATGGTCAATAAAATCCTACACCACAAATTGTTTTGGTATTTCTATAATATTGTTCTTTAACTTTTATGTTTCCCCACTTTTATCATTTTGGTTTTTATTAACGGAGGTAGTTTTCTAACCTATGTAATTTAACCATTAATTATAAATTTTTTTAATATTTATTATAAAATTTATACCCACTAAATTATAAATATTATATATAATTTAAAAAAATTAAATCCCATGTGTGTAGGAAATTAATTTTAAAATAATCACATGGAACACACAAAAACACTGCTTTAACCCAAACCGTGCTAACAAAGTTTTTATATTTAACTGTAAATATGTTAATTATAAAATCTCAATTGGTCCATGATTGTAAAATAATTTATATTAATTATCCTTTACAAATAAATTGGATGAATACAGGTTTTTTTTGTAATTTTAAATTCTTTTAATAAAATACCATTTATTGTAAAATAACATTAATGCCAATTTTGACATTAGTTATTTTACATTAATTTTCAAATATCAATAAATTATTTTAACTAATATATATTAAGTTAAAATATATGAAACATGATATATTAATCTAAAAATAATAATTGAAAACAATATTTCATTAAATTTTCTTTACTTTTAATGTTTTTAGAATAATTTATTTTATTTAATTATTACATATATAATCTATGTATTAGTTTTTTTTAATAATTTAATGTAATTATATCATCTATAATAATTATATATAAATTAAAATGATAAAAAACTCATTTACATTTCCAAATAAGGCCTATATCCAAAATTATGTATCTTTTTCCATACTTTAAATATTTATAAATGTTAAATGTTTGGAAAGTTCATTTTTTTTTGTCTTTTTTCCTTAACTTATTATATAATACAATTTCATGGAATAGTATCATAATAACTCATATAATTATATAAAAGAGGGTATATGGTCTAAATATTGGCAGGAAATGGATTTTAGATAAGTGTCTTGGTCATTATGGCCCTTAAGTTTATGTTTTATCCCATTATTATTATTTAATTTTACCTTAATCATTGTAATTAATTAATTACTTCCACTAATATATTTGGTCAAAAATGAATTTTATATTATTAGAAAATAAATATTATACTGATTAAAACTATGTATTTATATTTTTCCAAATTCAATTCCCATAAGTGGAAAAATTAAATTTAAATCGAATCCTACTGATGTGGTGAGAAAGAAAGTTTTTAATGTGAAAATGATCAAATGTTTAATTAATTTTTATGTCTAAATTCATTATAAAAATGACTATAACAACCAAAATTGGATTAATATATATATAATAGATCTAATTTTACTTTAAAAACTAATTTAAAATATAATTTAACATTTATAATTATTTAAATGGAAATGAATTTTTTAACTAAAATGCAGTATTTTTTATCATTCATCAAAAAATGAAACTTATCCTAAAAATACCAAAAGAAACATCCTAAGATAATTTTGAAAATTCACATTCAAAAAGGAATTTTATTTAGAAAAATAAATTTTTCGAAGTGTCAAACTTAGTTTTAAAATATGTGCACCACTAAAAGTCAGTAAAAATCGGTCTTGCATGTTACACAAGCTAACTCATTATAGCATGTAGTGCGCACTTATCTTGGTGTCGCAGACAATTAAAGGATAAATTTGTTTAGTGTAAAAATATATAAAACCATGTTTCTTTCATATAATATAATATATAATCATTTTTTTGTGAAGTGTAAAATATTAGAAGCTAAAATAATTTGGAAAGAACATAACAAAATCTCGTGTTGTTACATTCTACCTCCCTCAAAATGAATTTCACTGCCAATATTTTTCATGGTGATCAAAGGCTTAATAATTGAATTTTGTAATCATAAAAACCCATATTTTAACATTTTATACTAAATAATCATTTAAAATGGGATAGTTGTATCTATAATGGTTATCCAAAGTAACTCATAACTAGGTTTCCATATAAGAGAACATAGGTTGGGAGTGAAGTTTGGACATAGAATAAAAGAAAACATAATTATAGTGAGTGACAAATATTATTGATCACTTTCATGTGAATGATAAATGGAATGTTAAGGGACTCAAAACCATACATCTATAATGATTTATAAGACCATTGGTTCAACAAAAACAAAGGTATTAGGATTAATATTTTTCAATATTACTTTTGTAGAGTTGAAGAAATTTTCACAAGAATATATAAAACTTGATTTCTTTCCCTTCCACATGCACAGTCTCAACCTTTGGTTATGAAATGATCAAATCCCACTTCATCTCTTACTCTAGGGAATGTAGATGAATTTTTCATTTTGAAAGAACTAACAGATCATGAGATCCATAAATAGAATGACAAGTCATTCCATCTATCTTTAGTTAACATTATAGAAAAATAGTCAGCATAGGTTATTCAAAATACATTAACCTTCATATAGATATACAATAATTTAATCTCACAAACATAATATGAAGTTTATGTTAAAACATACATTAAAGGTTATACTTACAACCCTTCTGAAAGTTGAAAATACAAAACATTTGAACGAAAGTCACTAATTTTCCCAAAATCATCTTAACATTTATCCCTTGAATTCATTAATCCTCTCGTATATTTCATATAATAAAAATTTTAATACCTTTATCACATATTCTCCTAAAACATGGTAATAAGCGGAATCACCATAAATAATTTTCCAAAACAATAATGATTCTTTATTAGAAACAAAATTTATATATACCATAAATCCAAGAAATTGTAAAATTAATCCATGATAACATAGACCAAATTTTAAAAAAATCATTAAAATGTTTCATGGTAACTAGTACTATCCAACTTACTTTATCTATATCAATCATCTCTTTATCCAATCTAAATAAAATTTTCTTAATATGAGGAACTCATTAAAGGTTACCTTCCCTTAATCAAAATACCAAATTTATATTAAGTTACTTTTCTAAGACTTCATCACCATTCAACATATCTTTATTAATCCTTAATGAAAAATTTATAATGAAAATAATTATATATTTCATGATTTTTATAACATAATATCTGAATTCCAAAACATATATACTTCAATAATCCAACTTTATTCTTAAACCATTACTCAGGCTTCATCATATTATTTCTTAATTCCTCTTTCATTGAATATGAAATATGAAAAATGTATTAATGTTCCTAAACATCAATATAATAAATCTTCTTAAATTTAATGTAAAAAATATTATAAGAGCATCTCATTCCTTTCACATATCATTCACAGTCACTTTATTTTCAGTAGTATAACCAATACTCGTACCATATTCTTGATTTTTTTCATTATACATCCACTCAGAAAGTCAATTTTCATAAATCACATACATTCCACATCTATAACATTCAGTGTTAACTTAGTTCTTTTTAGTCCTTTACATATAATAAAATCATAAATCATAGTGTGAGAAACAATTATTATAGTGAGAACAACATAATCATGAAAAATTACTTAGAGGATGTATACATAATGAATCCTTCTTAATATATGACCCATTGGGTTCATCCTTGTTTATTTATAGTCTTATTTTATTTAAATCCTTCCTGATGGTATCTAAACAGTTTTTTAATTTCCAAATAATATCCCTAGGGAGTGTCAAACCAGGGGTGTAGCAAGGACTATTGTTGTGAACTAGTCTAGCACATAAATTTTTGTTGGGGTTGTTATCCCTATGTACATATGTTTCATAGCCACATCCACAGGTAGTATCATGATAGAGATGTAATTTCTTGAAAATGACTCTCTCAATCAATTACCAAAATTATATGACCTTTTTATAAACTTTAATTCATCCTTATACTCATCCTTAAGGACATCCATAAACACATCCCCAGAAATTTACCTAGTGATCTCACTAAAGTTTTAGCTTTAGAGTTTCTAAAGTTTGAATAAACCATTCCTTTGATACCAACTATAGTGAATGAGTCATAACATATATATATATATATTACATCAGTTTAGATTAATATTTAGCACATTACAAAAATACATCAATGAGGATAATAACTGTTTAGTGTCTTGGGAAACATGGAACCCATTATTCTTGTTTAGTGAAAGATCTTAAATATATCACATAAAGATATTATCCATTATTACTCTTACGTATTACCTTTTTTATAACCTGGTGAAAAGAAACACAAGAAAGGGGTGTGCTCAGATACTCAGAAAGGGTGAAATATAATGGAGATACATAAGTATAATATAAGCATAAGGGTATGAGAACATGATAATAACTGGTAACATCATACCATTTATATAAAATAACATAATCATGAATCATGTAACAAATATTTCCATTTCATAAAACATGAATCACAAGGTAATAATGAGAATAATCCATAAAATCAAAACATTAGCATAATACATGGTATTTTGGCAGACACATAAACATATATAATGATGTCCATAATAGTTAATACATCACTTACAATTCCATATTAGTTGTATGGGTTCACTCCTCATACCATATTGGTATTAAAGGTCAATCCCAAGATCAACATAGTAGAAAATTCCTTTTTGGAACCCGGTTTACTCCCTGTTCCAACCCTACATTCCTGTATCGGGTTCACTTTCTGTTCTAGCAATGTATTCCTGAAACGAGTTCAATCTGTATTCCATCCCTATCATACTGAACTTAGTTCACTCCTTTTTCATACCTATCGTACTGAACCAAGTTCACTCATCATTCCTACTCTATCATATTGAACCATTCTCACTCTTCCTTCAATCCCTATCACACCGAACCAAGTTCACTCCTCCTCCAAGCCCTATTATACTAAACCAAGTTCACTCTATGTTCCAGACCAATCATAATAAACCAAGTTCACTTCTCATTCCAGCCCTATAAAAATAATGAGATATAAATAATTACCCAATACATTTGAGGTAGAAATAGTTCCCACCCATCACATAATAAAATTATATATCTATGCACCTCAAAATTAAAAAACATTCATCATATCACGAGCTATAAAAATAGATAGGTTTCATAAATATCATATCATAACCCCATGAAATAAAATGGGTATTATAAAAATTTCATGCTATAATAACCTATTGAAAAGAGACATGCTTTACAATAATTTCATAATTAAATAACCAATGAAAAAGTGGGTTTTATAGGCATTTTATCATTGTATAACCTGTGGAAGTGAAGCGAGTTTCAAAAGAAACTTGTCATCATAAACAAAAAGAATTAAAAAGATGAATAAAAATTGTTTCCTTGGAAAATATCACAAATAAAGAATAAAATATATCCAAATTTTTTATCTTATATATAAAATAGTATTGAAAGTACATTTAAAACATTTCTTGAGGAAAACAATCTTGAAGTCGGTCAAAGTGTCCTATACTTGTTTGAAACATTTGAATCCTACTTAAAATGAAATTATAACATTACATGAAGCTTATAATATCATTAAGATATTTATATTCATGATATAACATGTCAAATGGAAGTATATAAATATCATAAAGTAATATAGTTCCATAACATGACATGTGTCTCAATGAAGGAAATTTGAGAAAACAATAATTTACCGATTTGGTAACCTTTGAACCATAGATCAAATAAAAAATATATTATCAAATGGATATGTAAATACCCATAAATTTAGTAATAATATTCATAGAATAAATTCATGGGTAGTATATACAAAACACAAATGAAATGGGTGGTGAATATGGCATGTATCCCACGAATATAAGAAAGTGAAGTAAAAATCCCTTATTATATGAGTAACTTTTAAATCTTGATTCCCATGAAAGAATAAAAACATAAAAACATTTAATTTCATAAAATAAGGTAAATTAATTATATAACATGTATTTGGTCAATATATACACCACACAATAATAATATGTGGTGAATATAGAATATACCTCACAGAAACAAAAGTGAGACAAGAAAACCCTTACCTAAAGTCTTGAATGTATTAATCCACATTCAGCCATACTATATATTAAGTATATGTTTATTATACATATACAAAAGAACCATATTATTTTATATCATACCATATTTTATTTAATTATGACTTTATATTACCCCTTCAAAAACAATTCATGTTTATGTTATGTTTTAGGTAATATCCTCTTTGTTTTTCATATCTATTTAGACTTGTTATTCTTGATACTCTTAATTAGAAAATTATTTAATTATTTAATGAATTTAAATCATAATGTAAATATCATATATATTCATTATATCAATATGTATAATAATCTATAAGGGGTGGGAATATGAAATTGAAAACACTATTCATGGAGATGGTAGGCCATACGTACATATTAACGCTATTTCTATTTTATTGCCTTATTGAAAGAAAGAAATTAAATAATATATATATATATATTATAATACAAGTATAATTATTATTTCATATAATTTTACTAATAACTTCATTAATATATCCCATCTAAATTGTTAATTAATCACATTGTTTTGAGGATCCAATAGTCTACACATCCACAAATGAAGTTATCATATTTACAAGAAATGGAAAGAATGTAGTAATGTATGATATAATAGTTCCATAAGTATAAAAAATTCATTAATTTTATATATATTATATAAAAATAGATTTTCCATCAGAATTACCAGCCATGAAAGATGGGAAAGAAAAAACGAACTACATCATTTCGTGAGGTGGTAGTTCACCATACATAAAAATAATAAGTTTTTACCCATTTGGTGGATGTGTGTGTAGGTGTAGGCTAAAAAATAAAAATAAAAATACCTCAGTATATTTATTATACTAATTTTATTATATAATAATTTAATAATAATAATTTCAATGGTTGAAAATAAAAATAAAACAAAAGAGATTGTGGAAGTATGTCACTTCTTGTTTGAGTAACTCCTTTTGGTTTACCACAAAGTGCTTACTTGGTTGTATTTTTTCCCAAAGTGAGGTTTATAGGATTATATGAGGTATTTTGGTAGATTAGTTTGGAATTTTTTGGATGATAAAAAGTATCTTTAGTGGTGTAAGGAAGGGGAATATTGAATGCCATTTTATAGAGGAGGAAGAGTGATATTCCTGTAAATACCAAAAGGTAATCATTATCGGGATGTCTCCTTTATCTTATGTTCTTGAAAAATAAAAAAATAATATATTAAAGAGGTATTATGGAATAGATAAACCTCCAACACACAAAAATGAGAATATGTTTATAATTTTAGTCCTTAGAATCTATGTTTTCCCACTTTTCTCATCATGGTTTTTATTATGAAAAATAGTTTTCTATCCCAATTAATTTAAAAGTTAAGACTAAAATAAAGTGATATTTAATAAAATATATAGACCAAATGATTTATAAATATGATATCTAATTAAAAAAAATTAAATCCCATGTGTGTTTGAAATTAATTTTAAGACAAGAACATGTAACATGTAAAAATACTACTTTAACCTGAATTGTTCTAACAATGTGTTTTCTATTTAATGGTCTATATGTTAATTTTAAAAGATAAATTGTCCCATGAATGGATATTTTTTATTTATTAACATTTAAAAACAAAATTTATGAATATATGTTTTTAGTAATTTTATTTCTTTTAATAAAATATCATTTATTATAAAATAACATTAATGTCAATTTTGAAATTGGTTATTTTATTTTAATTTAGAAATACCAAAATGTTATTGTAATTTAAATATATTATGTTAAAATCTACATAACTTGATATATTCATCTAAAAAAATAATGTAACATATTAGTTCATTAAATTTACTTTACTTTCAATGTTTTTTACATCATTTATTTTATTTAATTACCAACTAAAAAATCAATGCATTAGAATTTTTTACTCATTTAATGTAATTATATAATCTATAAAAGTTAATTTTAAATTATAATTATAAAAAAGTAAATTAAATTTTTAAATAATGTTTATAATAAAAACTAGGTAGCTTTCTCCATACTCTAAATATTAAAAAATGTTAAAGGTAAGGAAGGATTTTTTATCTTTTTCATTACTTAACTTATTAAATATGTCAAATTCATGGAATAATATCCAAATAAATAATAGAATTAGAAACAATAGGGGATATGGTTGAACTATTGGAACGAAATTGATTTTAGACAGGTTTCTAGGTCACTTTGGCCCTTATGTTAAAGGTTTAACCCCATGTTAAGCTTAATTTTACCTTAATCAATGTAATTAATTTTTTTTACTTAGACTAATATTTTTGGTCAAAAACTAAGCTGATCTTATTAGACTGTAAATATTATAGTTTTTACCACAAGGTATTTACATTTTTTTAAATTCAATTCATAGAAGTCTTAAAATTAAATATAAATATAATACAATAAACATGGTGAGAAGATGGGATTTTAAAGTGAAAATGTTCAGATATTCGATAATTTTAATATGTAAATTCAATATACAATTGTTTCCTATGAAACAAAATTGGATTAATAGATGTATAATTGATCTATTTTGACTTTAAAAATCGATTCTAAATAAAATTTAAAATTAATAATTATTTAAATTAAAATTATTAATTGAATAAAATGTAGTAATTTTCAACAATCATCCAAAAATGAAACTTATCATAAAAATAGAAAAACATCAACCTAAGCTAATATTGAAATTAAAAAAAATAAAAAAAAATAGTTTTTTTTACAAAAAAAATTATCAAAGTGTGAAAATATAATTTTAAAATAGGTGCACCACTAAAAGATGGTAATACTCAGTCTTACATGTAACACAAACTAGCTTAGGGTTGCGTGTATCCTAAACATATATTGGTTTAGAATATAATGAAATAATAACTTGGTGTAGATTATAAAGAAAGAATAACTAGATTATTTCAAATAACAAAAGCTATATTTATTATTGTGTGAAATTAAAAATTTACAAAGTTTAAATTAATTTTATTTTTTCAAAAAATCATGTGGTGGTACAAGTTGTGCATGAACCCATGGTTGAAGTATGATAATGGTTTCATTCATAATAATAGAATATGTCATATCTTGGTTATTAAGAAATTTATATCGATAAAAATTAAGTCTATTTTAGGAAGACATGTGATTATTTTTAAAGAATAAAGATTGATTTATATTTGAAGAAAATATGACCAAATACATATAATATATGGTTTTTAACATAGTAAGGAAATATTTAATGAATTTTAAGGATAATTATTTATGGAATAATTTATTTTCATCTTTGAAATTGTTGTTGAATTTTGAAGATTATTTTATCATATAAAGGTTTATTCTATTTATGATTTTACTTATCATTTTCTAACCATTATGGTTTTGGATAATTTTTAAAGACAAGATGAATATATTGGTACACTTTTGGGTATTATGCAGTACATTATTAGTTTATTTTAGTGCTCTAGGCATAAAAAATTCATCTTTCATAGACATCGCTTGGATAAAAAAGAGAAGTTATGGTTGAAACTGATTAATGGATGATATTATACTCATCATGTATTTATATTTTCATATTCTTTTAGTTTACATATTAATAGATTTCCTCATCTATAGGAAAAGTATCTTGAAATGAAATTATTTTGAAATTTACAATAATTGATTACCAATATAAAGTTAATATTTTGAGGACACAATTTATTAAAGACGGAGAGGATGTAACACCCCAACATTTTAAAAGAAAAAAAAATTATATTCAATAGAATAAAGGAAATAAAACAATATAATTTTATTATAATACATGAAAATACTATATTCTGCAATAGATTTCACTATATGCAAGATAGAGTTGTACTGGACAACAATATATTATTATTATTATTATTATTATTATTATTTACCATGATAGTTATCACCTAGCTGTTGGAATAGTTGGTATGAAATGGAATAACTGAATTATGAAAATATTTTTCACACATGTATATATAATTAATAATTTATTGGTTTATTTATTAGATATGAAAATAAAACTATTTTTAAAATAAAAAAAAAAATCTTTTCTGAAAAACTATTTAAATGCGCACAAGTGTGTTTTATACCAATAAAATAAACAAATCAATTCATTTGGGATTATTTAAGTAAAATTTATATTTATGATATTAAATATGATGTTTCACATTCATCACGGATGTGTTTTAGTCATTATATGAAAATAAATCCAATTTTACCAAAAAAAGTTTTTTCCTAAAATACAGTTTTGTCGCCATTTTATGGAGCACTTATATTAAAAATATTTATTTAACAATTTCATAAATTTTGAATAAAAAATTAAACATAATATTTGAAATTGGAATATCAAAACTATATCCGGGTTAATGTTTTGTATTATTCTGAAAAGATTCATTTTTTTATAAATAGTGATAAATACTAAATTTTAATTGAAAGATGTATTTTAAACTAAATTATTTAAAGATATAAATTATGTTTTGAATTATATTTAGAGAAAACATAGATAAATTGTATATAAATTATTAAAATTTATGTTATTTTAATATTTTTCATATTAAATTTATATATAAAAACTTGGTAAACTTTTAAACATTTTCACTTTAAAAAATATCTTTCTCATCTCATCAGTGGAATTTATTTTAATTTAAATTATACCACTTATGTGAGTGGAATTTGGAAAAAAGGGATTAATATTAGGAATAATAATAATTTATATTATCTAATAAGTTCAAATTAATTGTTTATTAATGTGATTAGTCAAAAAAATTAATGTTAATTATAGTGATTGATTTAAAAATGGGTTTACTTAGTGATTTAACATAGAATATAGGGTATGAAAATAACCCAAAACATAACAAAAACCAATTATATGGACATATTTTTTCTCTTATGACATTGATATTAAAAGTTTTGAGTTTTTGGGACACATTTCCATGAAAGTGACCCATATAATAATTTAAAAAAAGAAAAAGAAAAAAGTGCACCTTTTCTCTATTTAATTTCTATAAAGATTTAGGGATAGGGAAAGATTACTTATTTTTGGTTATAAATATTATTTATAAATATAAATGAATTAATTTAATCATAATAATTTAATTTTAATTTTTACATATGAATTATTTACATTAAATTCTTAAGAAATTCCAATGCATAGATTATTTAGTTAATAATTAAATAAAACAAATGATACTAAAAACATTAAAACTGAGGTAAATAGAATGAATATTTGTGTTCCATTGTTTTTTAGATGAATATATCATGAAAAATTTATTTTATCTTAATATATTTTAATTCTAATATATTGTTGTTAGTTTTTAAATTCAAATTAAATAAATAAGGACAAAATTGGGATTTATTTTATTTTATAATAAATTATATTTTATTACTTGACTTAGATTTTTTATAAATACTCTCTCCTATCAAGTGATTTTTAAATAATAAAAAATATAATTTATTTTATATTCATTTATCAATTATTATTTTTAATTAATATGTTGACAGATAAATAGTAAAAACATTATTAGCACTTTTAAGGTTACAACAATGTTTTTTTCTCGTTACATGCACTTGTGTTGAAATAAAATTTCAAAAAACATTTTATTTTTATTTTATAAATTATATATAATATTTATAACCATTGAGTTTAAATTTTACAAAAATTATAATTTTAATTGAGTCTTAATAGATAAATTACCTAGGTTAGAAAACTAGTTACCATGGTAAAAACAAAATGGGTAAAATTGAGTAAACATAAAGAGTAAGGAAAATGATAAAAATGATTTTATTTTTTTGTGGTTTATGTTTTTATTGACCATAATTTCCATCCACTCAATTATTTATCAATTTTGGAATCGCATGAGGTAAGGGAGACCACAAAACAGTGAATACTTTTAAGTATCTATATGAATGTCACTCTTCAACTATAAAAAAGAACTCACTCTCCCCACTTCTTCATACATTTCAAGACATTTAGACCATCCAAAATATAGAAAAATAGTTACCACCTTACATAACCTCCTCCTAGTGGCCTTATTTATATAATAAATCAAACCTTTGATGGTTTTAGTGAAAACCTAAGGAGGATATCTATAGAAGAGGTAATGTTCTTCTAAAATAATTTTTATTTAGTATCTTCCTACAACTACATAAATTATTATTATAACATAATTATATAATAAAATTTGTATCCTAGATATACTGAGATTTTTATATACTAAGGGTATTACCTACAACTGAGCACACTTCCATCAAATGAGTTTCGAAATCATCATTCGTGTGTATGGTGTACTACCGCCTCACTAACGGATGTCATTTGTTTTATCACTACCACCATTCAAGGTTGGGAATAATGATGGAAATAAAATTTATATATGAGTATAAGGATTTTTATAACATAATTATACCTCTAGAGAGGTTATATCACATGAACCCTTTTTATATTACATACATTAGGGGATAAGTTAGCGTCGCTCGTTTGTACGATAAACTACCCCTCGTGAAGTGATGTGAAGCATTTTCACAAATGTGTAACAAGGTAATATGTATAATTATAATAAATATAAATGAAAAAAATGAAATAACATTTATATTAATGAATCAATTATAATTATTCAAATATAATATATCATTTTCTTCTTACCATTTCACACACCGAGAAAGTGATAACGTCATTCGTGGACGTGTGTACTACTGCCACCCCATAGCAATGTGATTCTTATTTTTCCTCAACACATAAAAAGAATGATATATATACGTATATATAATTAAATAATATTTTATTTATGATATAATTATAATTCAATAAACATAAATGTTACTTAACTTCTTTCCAAAATGATCTTTCAAAAATTGTAACATTACTCAGGTGTACATACAACCTACCATCTCTATGATCGTAACATCAGTTCATTTTTCATAACCATATTTCATGAATTATTTTAAGAGTATAATTTATGTATAAATATGATAATTATTTAATGATTTTTATTCTATATATGTTTAAATAATTTCATTTTTGACTATAGTTAACCTACCAATGTCATTTTTGACACCTAATCCAAATTTAATAAAAACATCCTACATAAAATTAATTGATTATGTAATTATATATGAAATATTTATAATTGAAATAAAAGTAATAATAAAAATCAAAATGTTTCTCATGAATTTAAGTAATTAAACTAAGTTATTATTCATTATGATAAAGAGAAAGCGTGAAAAATTGAACTCATGGTAAGGGTATTTCTCATCTCACTTTTATTTATGTGAGAAACATTCCATAATCAAAACCTATTTTTGATGGGTGGATTATATAATTCCCATGAATTTGTATTATTATTATTATCCTAATATTAAGTGGTATTTAAATATTCATTTTGCGATCACTATTTCATGGGGTGTATGATTTCAATGTTACCAAATTGGTATGATTTTTATGTCTCAACATGCCTTATTTGAGTTGTTTGTTATGTTATAAACCTATCATATTTTATGAGGTTTATATAATATAAATTTTACATGATATATAATGAATCTACTTATTTCATGATATTCAAATTTTTATTTAATATTATTCTTTCAGTGGGCTTACAATTTAATGTTACCAAAGTTGTAAGTGTTTCAAGTTATAATCACATCATTTTTCAGGATTGTTTAAGATTGAGTTTCCAATGATGAAATACTATGATATACCTCAAAATAATTATCATGAGTTTTATTCTCCTCTATTTATGAAGTGAACATACCCATGAAATCTCAAATCTAGTGTTGTGTTACCATTACATTAGCATAAGATACAAGTAAATCACATCATAAAGGGTCTAACATTTTAGTAGTCTTGGTAAACTAGACACATACTAGAGTCTTGTATAATAAATGAATACAAAAATTACAACATTTTTTTTCATTTTTGGGATAATAACATAATTCCATATAGCATATCCTTTCATATATTTCTTAGTATGATTTATAGAATCCTCGGGAAAGAAACATAATAATAGTGATCTCAAATGCTCTGGAAGGGAAAGTACAACAGAAATAATAATGAATCAATGAGAGTAAAAATTATGCAATGGTAAAGAGATAAACATACATTCCACTTAATAAATAAACTGAGAAGGAAGTGAATAAATATTATGGAAAGGAGAATAACTAAAAACACATTCCATTTAAATAAGTGGATAAAGAAAAATCAATATGGCATGGTAAAAATTTTAAAATATATGAAATTTAATAAATAAACTGAGAATTAAAATCATACATAGATATATCAAGGAAAAATATCATGGATAAATAATTAATGAATATAAATTAATTCAATGCTTAATTATTTAATTCCATGTTTCTCAGGTACTGGTACCTTTACCGTTAAGAGATTTCACAAGATGGTTTATAACATAATAGGTGAAAAACCCCTTAGTTTAGACTAGCCAAATGATTCATCCCATGAGACTACCGATGAATTTATAGGATTACATTAAACAATACAAAAACAATAGGGCTTGAATTAACCAGACTCAACCTATAGGGATTGCATTAACAGGTCCCCAACCCACAGAGTTCATGTCCAAGGCATTCCCCATATAATGAAATTATCAATTTAATTAAAAACAATGTGCCTTATCAAAATGAATTTATATTGAGTAAAATATACAAATTTATCAATATTTTCACAGTTAATCAAATAACTATTACATGGTTTAGGAAATAAACTTATCCATGATAAATGATATGGACAATTAAGGGAAATTTAAAGTTTGATGATCCTAGGTAATTGAATATTTCAAGGGGAATAAAAAATGAATTATGGAGGTGAATTTCAATACTATCCTTCTCCAAATAAATCAAAAACCATACAAAGGGATAATGAGGATTGTATCAATATAAAATATCCCAAGTGGATTAAGAATAAACAGTTGTTATCATTAATGAATGTGAATATAATAAAATATTTTTTAAAAACATTCATGAGGAAAATATCATTTTCATTACAAAAAAATATATAATCCTTTTATTTCAAAATAAATATTAAAAACATTTTCATTAAAAGTTAACATTTTAATCATGAAAGGAAGTTTAAAAGAAATAATGGAGGGTAAATCTATATATGATGTACAAGGTAGAATGAACATTAATTTATCATGGTACATGGTTAGCTTCTAAAACTTCTTTTTTTTTTCAAATAAGCCACTTTTTGGGTTAGTGAGAACCTACAAAATATCAGACAAAACACCATTAATCAGTTTCTAATCCCTTCCACATATCTATCTCATCATCGACATTAACCACCGCTATGGTCATTTTATCACCAGGAACCCCAACCATCACGGACCACAAAACAAACAATCGTTCATCTTTCTACAAATTCCCAAAGAACCTACAGAAAACCAAACCACATCACAAATTCATCCAAAATGCTGCAAAACTGCCACAAGAAGTCCGTGAAATAATAATCCTCCACCATGAATCCATCAAAGAATGACGTAAATCACCCAAAACCAAGATTTCGTTCACCAAGAGTGCATCATCGGTCACCGGAATCAGAGCCGAGTCCACACTGTGCACCGTAAAAACCATCACACCACTAAACTAAGAAAAACACACAGAAAAAAGAGTACAAACACAAACCATGCTAGATCTAGTTTTAGGGTACCCCTTCGCAAGAATATGCTGCAAATCCCATCACTTCCTACAAAACCGCTCGTGGGAATAGATCTACCCATCACCCCCGCAGACAATGCAAATCGCAACAACAACCCCCAAATCACAGCATCTGAAACCCCCTGAGACTAACATCGTGGCGCCATGGGAAGCCCTATCTAGAGAAATGGAAGGGACCTCACTCCACAGTAATAATTTTCTCTAGAAATAGAAATCCACCACCACTAGAAGATCCCACGAACCATGAGTGCGCTGAGTAGAAGGAGAACAAGGCAGATCTGCAATGGGGGAGAGGAAGGCGGCAACGAGGGGAAACCTATCGTCGAGAAGGTTCCTTATTTCTACGAACCATGGTTAGAAAAATGAATTATTTAAAAAGAGACAAGAAGGTTCCTTTAAAAAAATATTAAAATAATAAATGGTAAAAATTAATTTAATAAAACATTTTGGAAAGGATAAAAACATTTCTGATAACCTTTTTAGAAAAAAATGGTATTTATAAGAAAATAAGTTCGATGACTAAAGAGAGAAATGAAGTCAGGTTTTCTTAAAAACATTTTCAAAAACTTCTAAGTACTAGAGAATGAAAAAATGGAAAAATTATGTGAAAATGGTAATCAATTACCATAGGAGGATGAAATTAAAGGGTTTATTAAATAATTATCAAATAATTTCTTCTAATGAAGATTCAAGTATAAAAAATCCTGAATAAAATGATATTGTGTGGTAAAACACTTAAAAATCATTACATCTATGTGAGAATCAATAAATGAATTGATTTTGGGTAAAATAAGTTTAAATAAAATAATATTTAGTAAAATTTTGTTACGCACATAATATTATAATATTAATGACAACAAGGAGGTAATATAACCTAATGAACAGAATTGGGATATGAAATTATTTTCCACTTGGTAACTATTAAATAAAATCCCCTTAGATAAAACCATTAAAATTGAAAATCAAAATATCATGAATGATGAATGATTCATTATATTTTATATAAATTTGGAAGTATGTACACAATATAAAAGAAAATATTTGAAGAACAGTAAATTGTGTCTCAAAGAATGGAAATTGGAGGAAGTTCCTTAGTACTTGTAACATATGAATCAGAAGACCCATTGTAATAATAATGAAATGAAACATTTAAATACAATAAATATAAAATAATTCATGGTATATTTTATACTTATGGTATGTATATACACCTCACATAATATGTATGTGGTTTTAATGGTGTATGCCTCACAGAAGGAAAAGTGAGACAAAAATCCCATACCTTGAGTTTCCTTTTTTGGGTGGAAGTATTTTAACCTCAAATATAATGGTTTTAAACATGTAAATAACTTACTGAAGAAACATAATAATATTTATAATCTCATATATTAACTTTCTATAATATATTATTACCAATTTCTTAATAATATTTCATTATTTTCACTATTTATGGTGTTAATTTCCTAGTTTCTCGAGTAAGTTTTAACTGGTTATTTGTTGTTTCTATTACATAGATCATTATTTAATCATATAAATAAGGTAAAAAAGATTTAGTTATCATATATATCGAGTATATATGTATTTATAATGATCCATATTGTTTGAATATAGTAAATTTAATGCATCGTTCATGCAGACGATAGGTCGTACGTATGCATGAATCCTACTTTCATTTCCTGGTCATATTTTAAAAGAATTAAAAATAAATGATATATATGTATATTAATATTATAATTCCAGTATCATATCTTTTTAATATATGTTACATAGGTTTATTAAAACTATTTTTTATACACTCTATGTATAGCATGGACGAATCACAACACATTGAGGATGTGGTATTCCACACTTCTATAAACGATGTTATCCTATTCCCACAGGATGTAAAGCATAAAGGTATGTTCTATATAAAAATAACAGAATAAAAAAACATTATAAATATAATATATAACATATAAATACATAGTGTCTATAGAAATTACAAGACATGAAACGTGGTAAAGGAAAAAATTAATAATCTTTATTTTGTGAGGTGGTAGTCTACACAACATGAATAGTAACTTCATTACCTATTATATGGAAGTTTGTATAAGTGTATGTTTATAAATTATAATAAAAAAATATCATTATAGTTTATATACTTATGTTATTATGTAGTCATGTTATAAGAATATTTTATGTGGTGTAGAATGTAAATTAAAGAAATAGCTTAAGGAAGGATGTTACCTCTTATTGGGGTAACTCCTTTTGGTTTTCACAAAAGGGATTCCATGGATGAATTTCATCCAAATTTGTGGCATCTTGGTTGATATAATATATTTTTAGGATATATTTGGGTATTTATTGTTTGATCCAAATGTTTTGAGAGGTGTGATGAAGTTGGAGGGGTGAGTGCCTTTTTATAGTGGAAGAGGAGAGACATTCCTATAAATTTTGAGAAAAGTAATTCCACCAACGTTTTTCCTATTAAAAGTTGATACCATATTGGTAAAAAGTATACAAAAGTGAGTATAGGGTCAAAATATAGCTATAAAATATAATTTTGACAAGTTTTAAGGTCAATTTGGCCCTTATGTTTAAGGTTTATTTCCGTATTGAGCTAAATTTTCTCTTAATAACTTTAACTGATTTCAATTACATTCACCAATATTTTTGGTCAAAAACAAGGTTGAAATTCTTATAAATTTTAAATTATGATTATTATTAATATTAAATATAATTTTTCAATTTTTAATTTTATTAGTGGTATAAATTAATTTATGTTTAATCCTACTCGCGGGACAACAAAGCGAGTTTTTAATGTAAAAAATGTTCAAAAGTTTGAGATGTTTTTATATATATCTTCAATGTGGAATTTATTATAATAAACTAAATTTGATTAATTTATATATAATTTATATAATTAAAATTTAATACTAATTAAAAATTTATTTTATCATTATAAATAAATTATATGAAAAAGATGTTTTGAACTAAAATTTAGTATTTTTCACAATTAATAAAAAAACTGATTCCTCAGAGAAAAATACCAAACATTCACCCCAACCTAATTTTTATGTTCTTATTTTTAATTTCATGTTTATTTTAAAATATTAAATCAATAAAGGTTCCAAAATTTTTTATTTAATATTGGTTCTTCACTAAATGGTTGCAAAATTACCTTTAAAAAAAATACAATTTTTAGGCATAAAATAGGATTTATTCTTGTCTTATGTTTATAAAATCTATTGGATGAATTGGTAAAATATTTTTATTGAAAATATAATATATATATATATATATATATTTAATTAATATCATTCATTATTAGTAGTTTATTTAATTTATTAGGATAAAACACCTCTGTGAGCATAAAAACATTTCCTTTTTATTCAATTGGTTTTTATATATATTTATAATTAATTGGTAACCTACGAAATCATATCATATTTTTGTAAACTAAATTTTTCCATAAGTTATTTAATAATTTTCATAAATAAAAATTTAATGTCAAGTATGTATCTTATTATATCAAACAATAATATTTTAATAATATATTTTTTTCTCCGTAAAATCGGTCTTGCGTGTAACACAAGATTTTGAAGAAAGTATTAGTTACATGTGATATAAGCTAACTCAATATTTACTGGATTCCAAGATATATCATATATTTAATTAATTTAAAATATTAATTATATTATAAAATATTGGGATATTATATTCCCTTATATACTTTGTTTTTTATGTCATACACACTATAGAATATAATGTTCTTATTTTAGAATTTTAGGGCATTACATTCTTTCCACCATAATTAAATTGCATCCTCACCATTTAAAATAGATATAGGTAATAATTTTTTTTGATATTTAATCTTTTGAAATCCCACATCATCAAAAGGGTTCATAAAACATCCTCTATAAAGGAAAGAATGATATGTACAAAGATCACATGGATTAAAATATAACTCAGTCTCTGAGTAGGGAAAAAATTGTTCAATGTAGAGATGCATATATTGAGGAAAAATGTAAATATTTATAAGGGTTATCGAAGGAATCAATAAAAAAAAGTTAATGATAAATGTAATATTTAGGCCCTCAAATTCATAAATATTTTATGATTTAGAAGACCAAAGGTTCAACAAAAAATAACGTATTAGGGAAATATTTTTTGTTTCTAATAATTTTCTAAATGTTGAGTAATTCTTTTACTGCCTAAGAATATATGGAAATATAATTACATGATATTTTCAATTAATTATGAAGAATTCCATCTTTTTTTTCTCTGATCAATTTTCAATTCATCCATTACTTCAAGAAATTTATATCAAAAAATTAACATTGATCCCTAAAGCACTAAAATACACATTCAACAGATTTTATAGCCCATAAAAGATTGATAAGTATAACTATGTGTATCTAAATATTCTACAATATCAACATGGTCAATACATTAATCTCTAATCCTAAAAGGTAATAGTACTGGTTCATCATTAATATTTTATTCATTAAATTTTTTAACTAAAAAACAATGAGAAATTAATGAGGGAATCACGTAGTCTAGTGGCAGGAAAGAAAGAGTCATCATCCTTCTATCATGGCTTGGCATCCTGAGTCCTTGTCAAACATGATGGGTTGTCACTCAACATACAATTCTTCATTTTCTAAACCATAATAATATAATTTAAAAGATAAATATGATGGTCATCATTGAAATAAAGTTAGTCACTAAATAGATTTTAAAAAATGGTTCTCAACACAACCTCAATACATAAATACATCAACCATTTATTTCAACATAGGTCCTTCCATGGTTCATGGTTTAACCTTGGTCATTCCTTTTAATTATCTATTAAAATCATTCAAAATTAGTTATAAATAATTTAGTTATTCTAAGAATAATCCTAGAGAGTGTCAAACCAGGTGTGTAGTAAGGCATGTTGTCATGCACCATGTTATGTTGAGTCAGGCCTGATACACCATTATAGAGTTTTTACCCCTATGTGCATCTATGTCAGAACTGCATCCACTTATAGTCTCTAGGAAAAGATTTATTTCCAGAAACACCCACATAATCTCTACCTTACCATAAATTATATGATGTTATTCTATACTTATTCTCAAATTAGACCATAGGGATATGAATTTTAATCTATGTTATCCTAAATCTAGTTTACAATCATTCTACTAAACCTGATATGATACAAAATAATGTGACCCAAACATATAAATCCTAGAGCTAGTGTCACACTACCATTACATTGGAATAAGATACATGTAAATCACGCCCCAAAGGACTGAACATTTTAGTAGTCTTAGTAAACTAGATACATTTAAGAGTCTTGTATTACAAATTAATACACAAATTGAATCATATTTTTTTATTTTGAGGATAATAACATAATTACATATAGGGTATACTTATATATATATTTCTTAGTACACATTAGGTAATATTTGGGAAAGATACATAATAATGGCGAGCTCAAATGATAAATAAGTGTAAATATAGTGAAAGATGTAATGAGTCAATGAGAATGACCATTATGACATGGTAAATAACTTAACAAAAAATCCATGTAATAAATAAACTAATATGTAAGTGCATAAACAATATAGAAATGTAAATAACCAAAAAAACATGAAATTTAAATGATTTTATAAGGAAAAATTAAAATGGAGATGCAAGTAATTGAAAAAACATGACATTTAATCAATTAACTAAGAATAAAATGAATACATAGATATTTCAACTCAAAATCTCATAGATAAATAACTACTAAATATAAATGAATTAAATTCTTAATTATTGTATTCTATGTTTCCTAGGTACATGTTACCTTTAACATTAAGACCATTCACAAGGTGTTTTATATCATACTAGATGAAAATACCCTTAGCTTATACTAGCCAACTGATTCATCCCATGAGACTACATATACATGAAGGGTATTTCTTTAAACTGTCCCTAACCCATAGGGATTTCATTAACCAAACACTAAATCCCATAACCAATTTCTAAATAATTCATCATATTTTGAAATAATCAATTTGACTCAAAAACATCGCAACATATCAAAATATATCTATATTGAGTAAAAGATATGAATTTATCAATATTTAACTACATAATCAAATAACAATAAATGTAAACACCCTATGTATTAATGGTATACAGTTTCAGAAATTAAATTATACATGAAAAATGATATGGAAAATTAGGGGAAATTTAACGTTTGATGATCACAGGGAATTGAATATTTTAAGGGGACCAGAAAATGAATCAAGGAATTAAATTTCAATACAATAATTAGAAAAATAAATCAAAACCCATCCATAGGTAGAAAAGGTATAATATCATTATATAATGTCCTAGGTGGAGTAAAAATGAACAGTTATTGTTGTTGATGAATGAAAATACTATAAAAACGACTTTTAAAAACATTATTGATGAAAATATGGTTTTCATTTTTAATTTATTGAATACCCTATTATTTTAAAATAACTTTTATGAAAGTTTACATAAAAATGTTTCCTTTTAAACATGAAAAACAAGCTTCAAAGAAATTATTATGGGTAAATTTTTATAGGACATATAAGGTAAAAATAACATTATTTTTACATTATAAACGGTTAAAAAAATTCTTATTTTGGAAAGAAAAAAAATATTCCATTGAAAAAATATATAAAAGGAAAAATGGGTAAAAAATTATTTAATAAATCATTTTGAAGCACTCAAAAAAATTGAAAACCTTTTTCGGAAATAAGGTTTTTAGAAGAGAACATGTTCTCCGACTAAAGAGATAATTGAAGTCGGGTTATCCTAAAATCATTTTTTAAAAACATTTTGAGTACTTAGGAGTGTTAAAATTATACTATTACTTTAAAATGATCATTAATAACTATAAAAGTATAAAATTAAAGGGTTCATTAAATAATTATCAAATAAATTCCTCTAATGGAAATTCAAGTGTAAAAAATCCTGAATAAAATAAGATTATGAAGTAAACACTTCATAAGATTATAATGTTGATGTGAGAATCAATAAATAAATATATTATATAAAATAAGTGGAAATTAAATTAGATTTATTAAAATTTTATTACATATAAAATCTTATAATAATAATGACAATAAGGATATAATATAACATAATGAAAATAAATTGGGTTACGAAATTGCTTTCCACATGGTAACATTTAACTCAAATATAATTTGATAAGAAAATTAAAATTGAAACACAAAAAATCATGTATAATTAATGAATCATGATATTATATTTTAAATTGGAACTATGTACTCTATATCTACTAAATTAGGTGCACAACAATAAAGTGTGTCTTAAATAATGGAAATTTAGATGAAGTCCCTTACTACTTGGTAGCATATGAATTGGAATAACCAAGGTGATAATAATTCAATGAAAAATTTAAATAACATGAATATAAAATAATTCAAGATATATTATATCAAAATGGAAGTTGATACACCTCACAAAATAAGTAAGTGGTGTTAATAGCACATGCCTCAAAGAAAGAAAAGTGAGACAAGAATCCCTTAATTTGCATTTCCTTTATGGGTGAACATACTTTAACATCCTGATTAATGGTTTTAACCATGTAAGTAACTTATATAATAACTATATTATAATTTATAATTTCATATATTAACTTCTTATAATATTTTATTACCTGTTTGTTAATAATATTTCATTATTTTCACTATTTCGGGTGTTAATTGCCTAGTCTCTTGAATTGAATTGTTATTTATTGTTATAATTACATTGATCATGATTTCATAATATATAGAATGTCAAAAATTATTTAATTATCATATATATACATGATATTTTTTTAATAATCCATATTTTTTGGAGATAGGAAATGAAATGCACCATTCATGGATATTGTAGGTCATACATACACATAAATACTACATTCATTTCCATATAGTATTTTAATATAATAAAAAGTAAATGATATATACGTATATGTATATTATAATTCTATAATGTTATATATTTCATATATGTTACATAGGTGTATTAAAACCATTCTTTATACATTCCATGTACAGCGTGAACGAATCACATCGCTTTGAGGATGCGACAATCCACATTTCCACAAACGATGTTATCATACTCCCACAAGATGGAAATCATAAATATATATTCTATATAAAAATTAAAGATTCATAATACATTATTATTTTAATATATATCTTATATAAATATAGTTTCCATCATAATTCCCAACCATTAATTGTGGTGAAGGAAAAACTAACAACCATCGTTTCACGAGGTGGTAGTTTTCCATACATGAATAGTAAGTTTGTTACCCATTAGATGAAAGTTTGTGTAAGTGTAGGTATAAACCATAGAATAAAAACATATCAGTATATTTACAATAAATGTTTTTTTATATGATCATTGAATAAGTATATTTTAGGGGGTGGAAAATGAAAATAATACAAAGAGCTCGAGGAAGGATGTTACCTCCAATCCGGGAAACTCCTTTTGGTTTTCACCAAAGGGATTCCATGGATAGATTTATTACTAGGATTATTCATCTAGGTAGAGGGGAGAAATTATTAGGATATTTTTGGGTTGTTCTTTTTTAATCCAAGGTGATTGATAGGCATGAGTAAGTGGGAGGGTTAAGTTTCTTTTTATAGTGGAGGAGGAGTGGGATTATTGTAAATTTTTGAAAAGGGGATTCGAACCACGTTTCTCCTATGAAAATTGGATCCAATAATGAAAAAATGTAGAATAAATGTATTTTAGGGAAAAAACAGTTCCATTAAATATATTTTGGAAAAATTTACATATCATTTTTTCCTCAAGATTAAGGTTTGTCCCTAATTATGCTAAATTTCCTATTAATCGCTAAATTAATTTAAATTACATTCACTATTATTTTTTGTTAAAAAATATTTTGAATTTATTATAAATTAAAAATTACAATTATTTCAAATATTGAATAAATTTTTCCAAATTAAAATCATAGAGGTGTTTGAAATTAATTTCAGATAAGTCCCACTTGTTGGACAATAATTATGGTTTTTAATGTAAACAATTTTCAAAAGTTGGAGATGTTTTTATATATAATTTTAAGGTTGAATTGATTATAATTACATAAATTGAATTAATTTATCTAAAATTGATATAATTATTGTTTGAAACCAACTAAACATATATTTTAACCATATAAATTAAATATACGAAAAAGAAGTTGTTGGTCGGGGTGGAAGCTCAAGATGGGGGGGGGGGTGAATTGAGTTCCTACATAAATTTTATGTTAAAAAATTTATGATAAAAACCCCAATTTGAAAAAAACCCAGTTAATTAAGGCAGTACTTATTTAAATGGTCAATTGGTCAATAAGTTTCTCAGAGGTTGATTAGTCCTCAGTTGAATTAGTGTAAAACACTTATCCAACTTTTGAAACAAGTTTACTAAATTATACACATATATACAAAAAAACTAATTGTTAGAGTGAATATAAAACCATTTTATATTTTGAAGTTATAAGAAATGGAAAATAAATAGAATAAACTATTAAAAAATAAGGTACATAGCAGAGTTAAAAAAGAGGTTTAGTCTCAAGCTGAGAATTAATCCTCTCCACCTGGGGATCACATTCCAACAAGCAGTTTATATTAACAATAAACTTGATAAACAACCTATATTGGGATTTACAATAGTTTTCACAAACTCTCTAGAGATCACACCCTCTACCACAGATCTTCTTGGAAAAAATACACAACCAGGCCACACATAGCCTCATCCACAGTTACATGTGGGAAACAAAGTGTAAGTAATGTTTGGGATGAGTATTTTCAGTATCCTTCAGTTCAAGCACAAGAGAAGTGTGTGTAATAGAAAAACACACAATTCGTAGAAATGTAAGATAAGAAACACAATAGAGTTATTGTTATAAATATTGAGTTTAGAAGGCTCTTTGTGTTTTCAGTTTAGCTCTTGACTCCTTGGAGTGAAGAAATTGCAGCTTGAGTCTTTCTCTGCAGGTTGTCTCTAAAATAGAGTGTCACAACTATAGGTTCTAACTTCTAGGCACTAAGGTGTTTTTATTCATGTTTTGAATATGATTTGATGATGCATGGAATACAGTATTGAATTTTTTCTCCCAAATAATCTTCGTGAAGCTCTTGGGTTCACAGTGTAAATGCTGGTAGGTTTTATTTGTTCTTCAGGTGTCATGTAGTTTTTCTCTCACTTGCATCCATTCATTGGTATTTTATTTTATATTTTAGATCTGAAAGAAGGAACAAGAATACCATGTGTGATCTTCCTCACACCTCATACAATCTCTAGATATGGTATCTTGATATGTCTACAATCAGCATTAATTAATGTCAGAAGCATTAAATTTACCAAATATGATAGTCTGAATAATCTTATTAAATTGAAAAAGTATGGAGTAGAAGAGTGGGTATCATATAATAGTAGTAGTAACCTTCTCAATGGTAGAATTCATAAATAGCCTTCATTGGTATCCTTCATTGGTAGCCATCATTAGTAACCTCTATCAGTAACCTCTATTGGTAACCTTCCAGCGATAACCTTTTACTTAGAGAAATTTTTCCCTATAAACTTAGTGAAGAGAGTAGTGAGATTAAAAATACATAGTTAGTACCCGATAAAAACTATAAATATTAATGAAACCTGATTATCACATAAAAGACACATGATTTGAGATTATAAAAATAGGCAAGTCAAACAATATCTTCCATTTTGATAATCACAAATTATGTTAGTGAAATTAATAGATAAGAATTTATGAATTAGGGTTAAGCACATTTTATAATCTCTTTAGAGATTTTATTATACATATATTATGTTTCAGAAGTAAAAATAACATAAAATTGAACCATGTTTATTATTGATAATATATCTGTGCATATATTTAAGGGCTCCAGTCTCAAAACTTCTCCCACTTTGTGAATAGAAAAAATAATATAAGACAAAAGAAGATAAAGGAAGATTTTTGTATTAATGAAATAAGAGTAAAATATACAAAAAGATTACAATGATCCCTATCAACTATGATAACCCACATTCAATCCACACTAGATATGTCCAAGGGAGATTTGTCTTTGAGAGCTAAGGAGGTAGGTTTAGAATATGGAGGTACAACCCAAGGTATGGCAGTGAGAAAGGTAGGAGGAGCACCTATAGAAGCACAAATAGACCGATAATGAGTGTATCCTTGAGGAATCACATGATTCATGCTTTTGATGGCCATATTAGGAGTCATCAAAGGGGAAACACTAGTAGAGCCTGATGCAACTGAGGAAGAAGGTAAGGCTGGAGGAACAATAATGAGAGTGTAGTCCACATGGAGGAAGGGTAAAAGGAGATTCCTGGAATCCATAATGATGCTCCCTCCTATTTCCATATCTGAAATAAAATCATCATTATTCTCCAGGAACTTTTCTAAAGGAGTAGTTAACTTTATAAGCCCTCTAACTTGATCCTTAAAAGCTGTAGTGATAGGTGGGATCCTCATGTTCTCCAACAATAGTTTGAAGTGACCATCAATCTGATACTTAGTTTAAAAACTTTTATAATAGAAGTCAACTTGCTCTTTTATGGCATTCTAATCTTGGGGAACCTCCCTTAAGTAATCTTCTATAGGCTTATGAATGTCTCTGGTAGTGGGAATGACCTGAGTCATAGAATCAAGGTATGAGGTACTTTCACCAGAGATATTATCCAATTATTTTCTAAAAATTGATCTAAAAACATCAAGATCAACTTGAGGAGAGGCTGATGAGGAAGCATAATCACACATAGGTGCCGTGGTAAAAGCAACTATTTCTTTAAAAAACTTGGTCGTTCTGCTGATCAAACTCTTCACATCATCATCTTAAACACTCACATGTGTCTCTATAGACTTATTAAAGTCCTTAAACACAATGACCATTTGCTAAAAAACTCTTAAAAAACATAAGATATTTATCCACTTTTGATTTTGAAGCCATATATGAGTCTAAACTCATAATAGACTGTTTCACAGACTCCATAGATTCTGCCATGTTTCTGACATGATTCTTGCATTCCTTCACTTATGTAGCATGTTGGAGTTAAATGTAGTGATTATTCATTCCAAGGTAGATGTCACATGCTCTTTATTGAGATCCACTAATCTCTATATCCCAATGGATCTATCATCAAAGTGTCTCTTCAAATCGGATTTTAATGACTCCATGTCATCCTTCATCACATAATATCGAGGTAGAAGAACTATTGGTTTCACAATAGTGGTCTCTGAAATTGAATGAATTGGAGGTATTCATTTATGTTTTTCATATTCCAAATCTTCATAGTCTAAGCCTGAGACCATGTATTCAGGGTCTCCTGACCAATATTCTATTTATTGTGAAACAAAAACTGAACATGTGGCAACAGGTTCTTCCACCTCACATGGAGCATCCTCTTGGTCTACTCAATTCACCTCTTTCATTCCACCTTGATCAACCCCATCAATAGTAGAGTCCATTGTTATCTCTTCTACAAAATCTTCAACCACAACCATAGTAATTTCAACTCCAACCGATTCAACATTATCATCCTCTTCACTCTCTGTCGGTTATATATATCCTATCAAAGGACTAATACTTAGTCATTCCTATTCACATTCGTCAACAACTATCTCAAATTCATCATGGCTAGATTCAGCTTCATCCTCTTCCTCTGAGGTATCTGCAATAGTAATCTATCTTAAGACATTCTCTTCTCCTTCTTCTTCACTAGTTTCCTCATCACCAATGTCCCTTAGGACAGTCTCTCTTTTGGGTAATTTCTTTTGTGGGATAGGGTCACCAAAATATAAATTATTAACATGAGGAATTGATGGAAGATTAGGATCACTGCCATTATCAATAGGAGAATCCTCTCTCTCTTTCACAACATCAACCACCTCTTCTTCATCTAAGTACATTGGCTCCACTTCATTAGGATTTAAACATGTAACTTTTTTATTCTTTGGCCTTGTAGGATTGATAAAAGGATTGAATGTCTCATATTGTTTTTCCTCCCCATTCAACCACTCCATTTTCCAAGGGTTCCTGTTAATCTTCACAAAATTGCAAATCATTTTGGTAATGCAGAAGTTTTCCCTTACAACAATGATTTCATTCTTATCTCAAGCAACTCCTTTCACTTTTTACATTAAGTATATCACCTTGGCATGCAATAAAGAATTTTACTTGGAGAAAGGTTTTGTTATATCCTGTAACTTAACCAATAATGGACAACATGGATTTATCCTTTTCCCATGCTTCAACAGATACAAAAAAATATGTCTTGATACATCAATGTTGAAAACTACCATCTCTTGGGACTCAATACATGTTGAAAAAATTTAAAAAGTAATCATTCTTCTCCATCCATATCAACATAAATTACCTTCCTAGGGATTCCAGTCCCTCTTAGTTCGGCCAGAGCCTCTTCATAGAAGAAGTAAGCACTGGTGGGAGGCACCACACCAAATTAATAATTGAAAATTCCTTCATGTGGGACTATTAAAAATTATGTCCATTCAATTGAAGGGAACCTCACACTTACTCCATTTATCTTAGAAATCATTCAGTTCTCATCCTCAGACTATTCATACATCATAAACTCATAAAATTCTTTTACAAGATTCTAGTAATATGACCCATTGTTATTTGCAAGACATTCTACCCAATCCTAGGCCTTGAGAGAATTCAGCAATAGAGACCTACTCGACAGTAGCCATTCCAAACGTAATTCCTTTAAGAACATGATTTCCCTCTTTGAAAAATGAGGATTAATCAGCTTCACCATAGCCTTTCTTCCACTATTTGACCCAGTTCATGGTCTCTTAGGATTAGGCGCATCTCTTTCGTCACCAAAAGTCGCTCTCTTTAGTTATTCCATTGTGATCTGATTTGGTTCGAGGGCTTTAACAGAAGGTTATGTTCCAAGTTTAGGGAGCTATAGGTTCGAAAGATGATTGATGTGGATTGAAATGTGATTTCTACATTGTTTTTATCATATAGCGATTGAAAAAAAATCAAGTAAAAGAAAGAAATATGATTCAAAATATTTCATATTCCGGTAGAAAAATGCTATGTCTCAGACCTAAGTAAGGTCGACTATCAATAAGGTCCCAACGATGAGGTCTTAACAATGAGGTGTCATAACAGTGAGGTCCTAACAGTGGGTTCCAAAGGTGAGGTGTCCTAACTGTGAGGTCCAATGGTGTGGTGTCCTAACGGTGAGGTCCTAATGGTTAGGTCCAATAGTGAGGTGTCCTATTTGTGAGGTCCAATGGTGTGGTGTCCTAACAGTGAGGTCAAATGGTGAGGTCCTAACGGTGTGGTTCAATGGTAAGGTGCAATGGTGAGATCCCAATGGTGAGGTCCAATAGTGAGGTCCAATGGTTAGGTTTCCTAAACTAACAATTTATCAGACCTAACTCATGTTTGATGTATTTAACCTCTCAGAATTCAAAGGAATTGTGAATATATCAACCAATTGATGTTCAGTTCCAATGAATTCAAGAGTGATATCACCTCTTTGATAATGAACTCTCAAGAAGTGATGTCTTACATCAATGTGCTTTTTCCTATCATGAGATACTGGATTTTTAGAGATGATAATAGCACTAGTGTTATCAAAATTTATAGATACATGTTTGAATTGATATCCATAATCCAGTAAAGTTCATTTCATCCACAAAATTTGATCAAAACAACTACCAAAAAAATATATTCATCTTTGGCTATAGATAATGCAACAAAACTTTGTTTCTTACTACACCATGATACTAGTGACTTACCCAAAATATGACATATTCTAGGGGTGCTTTTTCTATCTAACTTGAAACCAGCAAAGTAATCATCTGAATAAATTATCAAATCAAATTATTACCCTCTTGGATAAAATAGTATTATGTTTTTAGTACACTTGAGATATTTAAAAATTCGTTTAATAGAACATAAATGAGACTCTTTGGGATTGGCTTGAAAATGATCACACATACATACTCAACATTATATTAGGTCTGCTAGTAGTAAGGTAGAGAAAACTCCCAATCATACCTCTATAATTGGTTTGATCCATTGGTTTACAAGTTTCATCAGCATCCAACTTACACGTGGTACTAATAGGTGTATCACTACCTTTATTACTATCCAAACCAAAACATTTCGAAATATCCTTAGTATATTTACATTGATTTAAAACAGTACCATTTTGGTTTCCAAAATTTTGAAATCCAAGGAAAAATTTAACTTCCCCCATTAAACTCATCTCAAATTAATTTTTCATTGTCTTTGAAAAATATGTACATAAGGAATTTTTAGAAGATCCAAAAATAATGTCATCTAATTTTTTTTTACTATTATAACAACTTTTTAAATCCTTTAAATAATAACAGTATGATAAACTATTACTTTATTCAAACCTTTTCAAATAATAAAAGAACTGAGTCTATTATACCATGCTATAAGATCTTATTTTAGACCATATAAATCATTAGACTATTTAAAAACATTATTTGGAAGATGGGGATTTGAAATTATAGGGGGTTTTTCAACAAAAACATCCTCAACTATATACCCATTTATAAATGAACTTTTGACAACCATTTGATAAAGTTTGAATTTTAGATGAGCAGTATAAGCAATTAGTATCCTAATGGATTCAATTCTAAGTAAAATTGAAATGGTTTCGTCATATTATATTCCTTATTCTTGACTATATCCTTGTGCAACTAATCTGGCCTTGTTTCAGCCTATATTTGCGGACTCATCAACTTTGTTTCTAATAACCCATTTAGTGCCTATGGTCAAAGTGTCTTTAGGTCTTTATACTAATTCCCAAAATTTATTTCTTTCAAATTGATTTTATTCTTCTTTCATAGCTATCACCAAAAAATCATCATTTAAAGAATTATTAATATTTTTGGGTTCAAGGTGTGAAAGAAAATCTTGATGTTCAACGTGATTTCTTAGAGAGGCTCTAGTTTGTGTCCCTCTACTTAGATCACCTACTACATCATCTAAAGGATGATTCCGGTGTGTTATAATACCTCTATAAAGGGTTGTACTATACTCTTCATGGTTGTTTAAAGGTTCATAATCAACATGCTCTATTTCTGGAAATTTTCCAAAACTAGTTGTTTTTACTAGGGGTTCACTGTTTTTATCATTAAGGTCCAAAATTGACATATCTTCATCAAGATATTCAAGAAAGGTTTTAGGTTCATGTGTATCAGTCTCATCAAATTTGGCATGAACATATTATTCCACACATTTGGTTCTCTTATTGAATACTCTATAGGTTTTACTAGAGATTGAGTATCCAATAAGATTTCCTTTAACACTTTTGGAAAAGAATTTGTCAAGATTATCCCAAGTGTTAAGGATAAATACTCTACAACAAAAAACTCTAATTTAATTAACTATAGGATACCTATTGTTCCATATCTCATAAGGGGTATTCCTAAGAACGGGTCCAATTAAGACTCTATTGATGATTTAACAAGCTTTATTAACAACTTCATCCCACAAATAGACAGACAGTTTATACTCATTTAGTATAGTTTGAGAAATCTGTTGAAGTGTTCTATTTCTTCATTATATAATTTCATTTTCTTGAGGTGTTCTAGGTGTAGAGAAATTTTGATTATATTCATTATGTGAGAAAAAAGATTCAAACTCCTAATTTTCAAACTCACGACCATGATCACTTATAAAGCTATTAATAAAAAGTCCACTAACATTTTCTAAATAGTTGGAATATTTAATGAAGTAAGAACATGGTTTAATTTTCTTAGCTAGAAATTATACCCAATTGTATCTAGAAAAATCAACTTTAATAACATACACATATTATATCCCATTTAAACATGAAACTCTTGATGGTCCAAAAAAATCCATGTGAACCAACTCAAGTTGTTGAGAAGTTGAGACTTGTTTCTCCGGTTTGAAATAATCTTTGTGTTGTTTTCCCTTTTGACCAGGATTACATAATTTGTTATGTGGGAATTAAAATCTTGGTAAGTCTCTAACTAAACCTTTCTGGGTTAGTTTCTTAAGTGATTTCACATTTCTTTGTCTTAATCTTCTATTCCACAACCAAGATTCCTTATGAAATGAATTCAAACAAAAATAATTTTTCACAGATAAAGAGTTTAAGTCAACAACATATAAATTTTCATTTCTAAGAGCATTGAATATTATATCATTTTTATAGTTAAATACATTACATGCAAAATTTTCAAACGTAACATTAAATCCATCATCATAGAACTGAGAGATACTAAGTGAATTTTACTTTAACCCATCAACAGAAATTACTTTTGAAAGTAATATAGTATTTGGCTTACCAATTTGGACTAATCAAAAAATCTTCCCTTCAGCATTATCACAAAATTTAACATGTCCAACATCAACTTTAATTAGGGTCTTGAAGGATGAATATTCTCATATCATATGTCTTGAAAATCCATTTTCTATTGAAAATAGGGTTTTACAAGAGTTCTTTAGACAATTTTCCTACAATATAGTTTAAGCATAGGGTAACTTTGGTACCCAAATTTTCTTGGGTCCAGAGATGGTAGAAATTAAAACTTTAGGAACCCATATTTGTCTTATTAGCTTCCTATACTCAAAAAATATATATTGAGACATAGAAAATTTGTTAGGTCCTTTAGAAAATTGATTTTCAAAAGATGGTCCAGAAGCTGAACTAGTAGTGAACTATCCGGATTCAGGAAAAAATTTGTTCTTAATAATACTTCTCTGTCCTGGTTGATATCCTAAACTAGTTGTGTATTTTGGAATAATTTTATTCCCTAAAAACTAGGTCAAGGTATCCCTACCAGTAGTAAACATCTCAAGATCTCTTTTTAATTGATCATTTGATAATTTTAGTTAATTATTTTCTTTTAACAGCTGAGAAAATGTTTCTTTTTCAATATCCAAATCAAACTTATAATTGGAATTTAAAGCATGCTGTCTTTTAGATAATTTATATTTATCCTTGAGTTCATTAAAGGTATCCTCAATCGCTTCACAGTATTCAAATAGTTCATCCTTATTCATATTCTCTTCAATATTTGATTAACTCTCATTCCTAGAATATTAATCATAATGTATAGGGTAATTGAAAGTTACCTCAGATGTTTTTTTCATGAAACACAGGTTTTAATAATTTTTCATTTCAGTATCAAAAGTGTTAGATTCACTAGAGCTATCTTATGAATCACTCCAAGTAGATTTCATATCCATTTTATATCCCTTTACCTTGTATTCATATATATTCTTAAACTTCATCTTGGGGAAATCAGCATTCACACGACCTTTTCATTTAAACTCATAACTGATTATCTCATTTGTATTGTCATTCCATTTTCTATAATTTTTCCAATGTCCTTTACTATCATACCTTCCTTTATAATTTGACATTCTAAAGAACTTCTTATTTTGCTATTACTTTTTGAACCTTCTAGAAATACGAGCCATCTCATCATCACTGTTATAGTATTATCTTCCCTGGTGGAACTGTCTACAAATACATGAACATTATCTTTGTCTTTGATCTTTGAGGAAGAAGTCTTTAATGCTATAGATTTCTTCTTTGGATCATCATCTACTTCTTGATTCACCTTAAGCTCTTCTTCGTACATAAAGAGTTTTTCAGTTAGTTCTTTCACTGGTATCTTGCTTATGTCACAGGATTCTCAGATGGAAATAGAAGTTCCTCTCCATCTGTTAGGTAGGCATCAATGAAATCTCATAATCTGATCCTTGTTTTCTACTGGTTTCCTGAGTAGGCTCATGGTATTTACTATTTCATTGAACCTGATATACATTTCAGAGATAGGTTTATCAGGATTAATTTTAAAATTATCAAATTTAATAGCATAGGTATTTAGTCTTATTTATTTAATATTGGTTATTACCTCATGGGAAACAACCAAAGTATCCCAAATTTCATATACTGTTTTACATACATATATTCTATTGAATTCCCTATCACCTAGAGAACAGTGCAATGCATTCATTTCTTTATAATTATTATTATTATATGTAGCATTACTCAACTGAGAACATGTGTCCCATGATGTATTAGGTAATGCATGTTGTTCTTCAATTGTGACGCATATTTCAGGACCCATGATCTCTAGATACATTTTCATTTTCAATTTACACTAATAATAGTAAGTACCTTTAAAGAAAGGTGGCATGTTAGTACCCGCACCCTCAACTTGGTTATCCAAAGTTAATTAGAATTTAAATAACTGAAGAGAGGGTAAATGGAGTACCAACTGATAATATATGATAAAACATTTATGATAAAATCCCCAATTTTAAAACAACCCAGTTAATTAAGGTTGTAGAGATATAAATGTTAAATTGGTCAACAAGTTTCTCAAAGGTTGATTAGTCCTCATTTGAATCAGTGTAAAACTCTTATCCAACTTTTGAAATAGGTTTATTGAATTAAACACATATACACGCCAACCAAAACTAACTATTGAGTGAATATAGAATAGTTTTCTATTTTGAAGTTATAAGCATAAAAAAATATAAAAATAGAGTATTAAGAAAGAAGTTACACAGTAGAGTCAAACAAGAGGTTTAGTCTCAAGACGATACTTAATCCTCTCCACTTAGTGATCACCTACCACCGAGCAGTTTATATTAACAATAACCTTGATAAAGAGCCTGTATCAGGATTTACAATAGTTTTCACGAACTGTCTAGAGCTCACACTCTCTACTACAGTTCTTCATGGGGAAAACACACAACCAGGCCACACACACCATCTTCCATGGTTACATGGGGGAAACAAAGTGTAAGTAATGTTTTGGGTGAGTATTTTCATTATCCTCTAGTTCATGCATCGTAGAAAATGTGTGTAACATAAAAACACACACTTATTAGAAATGTAAGGAAATAAACACAATAGATCTAATGTAATAAAGACTGATTTTAGAAGGATCTATGTGTTTTTAGTTCATATCTTGACTCTTTAGGGTGAATAAATTATAGTATGATTCTTTCTCTAGAAGTTGTCTCCAAAACATAGCGTCTCAACTCCAGGTTCTAGCTTTCAGGTACTGAGGTGTTCTACTTCATGGTTTGAAAGAGATTTTATGGAGTGAAAAAGATAGTCTTGAAGTTTTTCTCCCAAATAATCTTTGAGAAGCTCTTTGGTTCACAGTTTAAATGCTGGTAAGTTCTATATTTTTCTTTAGGTTTCATGTAGTTTTTCACTCACTTGCATCCATTCATTTGTCTTCTATTTTATATTTGAGATCCGACAAAAGGAACAAGAAAACCACATATGGTCTTCCTCGTACCTGGTACTATCTCCAGATGCGGTCTCTTTATATGTCTACAATCAGAATTAATTAATGTCAGAAGAATAAATTTACCAAATATGACCATTTGAATAATCTTATGAAATTGAAAAATTATGGAGTAGAAGAGTGGGTATTGGAATACTGGTAGCGCTAGCCTTCTCAACGGTAGGATTCTTTAGTAGCCTTCATCGGTAGCCTTCATCATATTATATCATTGATATCCTTTATCAGTAGCCTTCATCGGTATCCTTCATTGGTATCCTTCATCGGTAGCCTTCATCAGTAGCCTTCATCGGTAGCCTTTATCAATAACATCTATCTCTAACCTTCGAGTGGTATCCTTTTACATAGAAAATTTTTGAACTATAAACATAATCGCGAGAGCAGTGAGATTAAAAATACATAGTTATTACCTAATAGAAACTATAAATTGTAATGAAGGATGAATATCATATAAAATAAACATGAATTGGGATTATCAAAATAGGTGATTCTAATAGAAGTCTAGAATTAAAATTCAGTATTATTAACTATTCATAAAAAATGAAACTTCACAGAAAAATACCAAACATTCACCATAAGATAAATTTTATATTAATATTTCAATGTCATTTTTTATTTTTAAACATAAAATGAAGTAAATTTAAAAAAATGGATTTAAACTAGGTTCCCAATTAAATGGCGGCAACATTTATTTTTAAGAAAAATACCATTTTTAAGCATAAAACCGAATTTATTGTTAATTTTTTTATATCAAATCTATTGGATGAATATTAAAATATTTTATTGAATATATAATATATATTTATATTTAATTAAAATAACTCACTAATAAATTTTTTTAAAATTTATTAGGATAAAACACCTTTATGAGCATAAAAACATTTTATTTATATTCAATTGATTCTTATATTCATTCATAATTAATTCGTAACCTATGATTTAATTTTATATTTTTGTAAACCATATATTTTCATGTCTTAGTTAATAATATTTATAACAACTAATTTAATGGCTATGTTTTATCTTATTATATTAAATAAAAATATTTTATTAATATATTGTTGCTCGGTAAAACTCAGTCTTGTGTGGAGAAAAAGCTATCAAAAACGTATTTGTTACATGTAACACAAGTTAAATCAGTATTGAGTGAATTTAAAGATATATCATAGATTGAATTTATTTAAAATACTAATTATATTATAAAGTATCTGGATATCATATTACCTTACGCACTTTGTGTTGTGTGTCATACACACTATCGAATATAATGTTATTATTTTGGAAAATTAGGGCATTATAGTGTATGACATGAGAATAAATTTTTTATGTTCATTTACCTATATTTATTTACCGAATGGTTCAAAACAATTTTTTATGAAGCATCATATTTTACAAGGAAAACTATTTTTTTCCAAATGAAAGTTTTCTAATTTTTTTCAAAAATGTTTTAAAAAAGTTATTTTCAAAGATGAAATGATATTTCCCAGAAGAAATAATTTAAAATATTTCTAAAAGGTTCCATTATAATATTTAAAGATCATTTTCAGAGAAAATTATTTTCAAAATGTTTTATTTTTTGAAAAGTTCTTTTCAAAATGAAAAGGGTATTTTTGAAAGAAAAAAACATCTTTAATGATCTTTGAATGGAATTTCCATTCATCACAATCAATAACTCTTACTATTACATATACCAAAATGGGTATATTTTATATTTTTACCTTCCCTATTCTTTATATGGATGGATTATAATTGTTTAAAATATAATTTTTTGTAACCCATTACTTTTCCATGGGTTAATCATATTTCAATGGTATTGTTATGGTGGTCATTTCTTTTCCAAGGGTTAATATTATTTCAAAGTGAATTTTTTGGAACCCATTTATTTTCCATGGGTTAATCATGATTCAATGAGATTTAAATGAAACCCATTTATTTTCTATGGTTTAATCATGTTTTAAAAGGAATAATAATTGTTTTTATGGGATTTATGATGAAAGGTGTTTATTAATGATACTGTGCATGGGCATTATATGAAATGGGTGAGTTTGATATAGAAAATATAAAGGTTTTCTCCCCATTATAGCTCACAGGTGAGCCTAATATTGTATATATGAATGGTTGAGCCCCATTATAGCTTATGCAAAATAGGTGATCCTGATATAGATTATACAAATTTTAATACTAATTATAGTTCTCCAATGAGTTGGGTAACAATTATATTGGTATTACATAGTATTCCTTTTCCAATTAAAAGGGATTTGAAAGGGTTTTTTGAATAGGATACTACAAGTTACCGAAATGTGTTTTATTTTATTATTATGGTTTTACAGTGTATCCCATGACCATGATTGATATCACATGGATCTTGATTTTTTTTGATGACTATTTCCTTTCCCATGATTTCATATTTAATGATCCAAGTATTTATTTTTATGAGTTATTTTATGATTAAGTCATATGATCTGATTATTTATTCATACCCTTATACACTTATTATTCTTAATGAGGAAATTAAATTGATAATGCTTATGTTTACCCTTACTGAACATTTGAGATAAAACTTATATGGTTTAATTTTCAATTAGTTATAAAGATTCATGTGGAATGAGTTCTGTCTAGAAGGTATTTCATATGGATGATGATTATTTCATAATGTGAAATGAAAAATATGGGTTATGTTGGATAAATGATCATTTAATGTTATGTGAATTTTTTATATGGGAGTTTTTTAAAATTCTCTAAAACTATAAACCTAAATTTTCATCAAGGTTTTAAGTAATCCAATTTTTTGTTTGGGTGTTGTTAGATTTAGATGAAAAAATTTGTGTCAAAATTATCGAAATGAAATCCAAAATTCTAATGTTTATGATTTCAGCACTGGATTTAGGAGTATGGGTCCTGAGTTTTAAAGAAATTGGATTTGTGAAGGTTCCCCTCATGTGTCCACCTCCATCGATCCATAATGACATAATAAAATATGATAGTTGGTCATTCTGTGCATCTTTTTATGAAGGGCGAGAGTGAGACCCAATCTATGCCGCCTTCTTCTCTTCATAGTGGGGGGAGGGGGGTCAGCCTTTACTATCTTGAAACACCAATCACCATTTCCGTATGTCTCGTTGAGTTTAATGGTGTCTGGGTATTATAATAACATACTGAAGCTACCAAAATCCTCTATAAAACTCATACAGGCATCTTCCCTACACTAATGTTCCATAATAGATTTAAATAGTCACCAACAACCATAAATATACTCTTTTTATAGATTCATCGTTTCCTCTTGGGGTTTGAATGTTTGGGCTATGATATGTCTAAATGTCTCGAAACACTTTCTCATTTAGTTCTATAATAAAATGATCTTTCTATAACCCATTAAAAAGGTAAACATTTGGTCTATGGATTTTAACATATTCTATTTTTCTGGTCCAATAAATTTCATATGTGTCAGGGCCCTTTAGTGGGGGCTATCTGGGTTTCCTTCCCTTATTTATCTATCTCATTTCAAAATCCAACTATTTTTTCATGATTGGAAACCTTGTGTGTTGATTATTGATCTTAAACTATAGGTCAAAATGTAGGATTCCATCCCAATTTTCATCATATCTACTTAAAGATTGATTCCTCATAGTATTTGGTAGAGTTTTTCTATATTTAGGTTTGTACCACCTTGAGATTTCGTTAAAAATATTTTTTCGAATTAATTTAATCTATTTGATATTTTTCATCTCACGTAGCACTGAATATAGTTTTTATATAAAAGGACCATGTTTATCTTGTGTTATACACAACAAAATGAAAATCATACACTACATAAAGCACCTAGATTCACTTACAATACACACAACACTATGTTTAGATTTAATTACACACAATACGAAGTCCCTTTGAAAGCTCATTCTACACGTAAGGATGATCTTTTACCGAACCATAACATATTATTAATATTATTATTAAAATAATAAAATATCTACCACCTTGATGTCGGAATGAATGTTATTGATAAAATTAACTAATTTGTGAAGATATTATTTACACATGAATCCCTTGGTAATCAATTAGTATAAGTGAATTAAATAACTATTTGAAAATAAAGAAATTACTTTTCTAAGAAATCTATTTTTCTATGTAAAAACACAATTTTATCTAAATAAATTAAACAAAAAAATTTGATTACTGTTTTCATTGAAATTTTTATATTATATATTCAATAAAAATTTTTGATACCCATCCAATAGATTTTATATGTATAATATAAGAATAAATACAATTTTATGAATAAAAAATGTATTTTTCTAAAAGGTAATGTTACCACCTTTTAACGGAGAACCAAATTTAAGTATAATTTTTGAAAAATTTATAATTTCTATTTGAAAAAATAAACACAAATTTTTAAATTGAAATATTAAATTTTAATTTGGGTGAGTTTTTGGTATTTTTCTAGCAACTTTTATATTTTGATGAATAGTGAATAATACTGAATTTTAGTTCAAAACTGCATTTTCATAAAACATATTTATATAATTAAATAATATTTATAATTTATTAATAATTATAATTACACCAATTTTATATCATTTAAACCAATATAAGTCATTATAAACAACTTCACATTAAATTTTGAGATAAAAACTCATCAAACATTTAAACATTTTTACTTTAAAAACCTTCTTTGTTGTCTCATCTACGGGATTAACATTAAGTTAATTTCTATCACTTATGTGATTATAATTTGGATAAATGGATTCCATATTTTTTTAATCAAAATAATTTATAATAACTCATAAGTTAAAAATATTTTTGAAAAGAAATATCCGTGAAAGTAATTAAAAACAATTACAGCTACTAAGGTAAAAATAAGATTACTGAATGGTTAAACATTAATCATAAAAGGCCAAATGACCTAGTTACATGTCCAAAATAAATTTTATGGATCAATTTACACCAATTTTTCTATTTTACCTAATTTTATCAATTATTATAGGAACATGATTTAAGGGAGACCTCTCATTATTGTTTACCTTTTTATATTTATAAGAACACCGCTGCGCCTCCTTTATAAAATGGAATTGACCCCCCTACCTCTTAACACCTATCCAAACAGTTTTTATTGGAAACAACATGCCAAAATATCCTCCCAAAAATCCGTCCCTTAATCATAGAACCCTCACAATGGTCTGATATCCAACCAAGGAATCCCTTTTGTGAAAACCAAGAAGAGTTAACCAAAGAAGAGGTAACATCCTCCATCAAGATACTTTATTTTATTTTCATTCTACAACTCAAATATATTCTTATTCCTAAATTATATAAATAAAATAATCCTAAATATACAGATTTATTTTTATTATAATGTTTCTAGAAACACTTGTAACACCCTGACCCCAGTTACCCAGAGTCAGTGCATTATTACATAACATTGGCATGATACAAGGAATCATGTACCAAAAGACCGATCAGTTTAGTAGCCTTGTAAGTACTAGATACATTCACAAGTTTTACACTAAATAATGAAATAAAAACATCAACAACATTTTTTCCCCTTTTATAACACTTATATCCTTAGCCTATTCATGTAATTCAACCCTAAAATACATCTTCACATCCTAGGAAAAATAAAACGTAGAAATGGGTGAGCTCAGATTCTCATTAAGGATAACAATATAATAGAAACATTCATAAATAAGCATAAATATTTAAGGAAACGTATAAGACTAAAACAAAATCTTTTTAAACATAAACTTCACCATAATATGGAAATGATAAAATCAAATAATTCCATTTACTTATTCACATGGATCTTCTACTAGTCGAATAATCACATGAAATACCAATACCCACTTTAATAATGATGTAATGAATAATGTCAGACATCATAACCACAAAGTCAAGGCCTTGTGCCAATACTACAAATAATATTTTGTCAACGCCTTGTTCCAAGACACTAGTTTGTCTCATGAGACCTACCAATTCATCGAGGAGCTATAGTGATCTCCACCCGCCACTTACAATGTCCAATGCATTCCTTATATGAAAAGATTTAAACATAACATAAACATTCGTATTAAAACTGGAAAATAAAATGTCAATACTTTATCCATAAACCATGAATGGTTTAAAAATAACACATCCACATTCAAACATATCAGAAAACCTTCAATAAAATATGGAAGTTTTCTATCATAACAAATCATCTTCAAACAAGCATAAAATCCATCAAAGGATGTTGACATAGATGAAATCAAAACCTTTTTAAATAAATATCCCTTTCTATTTTGAAATCATTTCAAAGTCATATAATTATAAAATAGAACAAAAATTTCGAAAATATTATCATAAGCTTGTATGGGATGCTTTGACAATGTTATTATGGTGGAAAACAACTTCACCTTCCATATAAGTTAAAAAATACATTCTTAACTTATTTTTGTCAAAAAGGTCATAAAGTACCTTGTTTGAAAAAGGGAAAAAAATTCCTTTCAAAACATATATGGTCAAATAAGGGTATAAATGACTTTATCTCATAGTCTAGTAAATAGTAAAAATGTTTCAAATTATATTTTTAAGATAACACTGATGTGGATGATAAAGAGGTCCCAGTAGATACTTACGTATGAACAACCTCAGATAAGTAACGAGACTTTGTAATTAACCCTTACCTTGAACTTTTACTTATATGGTATTTTAACATCCTTTATAATAGTTAAAAAAATGTTATTAAATTATAAAAGAACTATATATATAAATATGATATCATATATAATAATTTAATATTACTTTGTTAATAATATTTCAGTAGTATCATCGTTTCAGGCGTTAAGTGATTTGTTTTCCTTTATATGCATGGTTACATAAGACATGTTTGTTATGGATAGGATGTATTTTATTCATATACATAATGATATTATGTTCATAAACATTATTTTTAATCATAAAATGAAAATTATTCTTGAATGATTATGATGGGGAATGAATCTCAATGAGTTCGGGGAGACGATAATCCATACAAATGCATGAGCGGAAATGTTATTATATTGATGGTTAAATATTATGTAATTGGATCATATATCATATATAAATAATCATTAACATGTTATATTTATTATTTACATCAGTTATACTCATTATTATACCCATCCAAATAATGAAGAGTTTTAATAACAAACTACACCATGACGTTGAGATGGTAAGCCGTACGTACGCACATATGGTGACTTTGTCATTTATAGGATGAATAGAATAATGAATATGTATGTTCCATATTTATTATAACATCACATTATTTATAGTGTATTGGATTAATTATTTTGGTATGTAAAAAAAATAAAGAGGAAGTGGAAGAAGTAAAGAACATGAAAGAGGGTGGTGAAATTATTACCTCTTCTTCGGGTGTTTCCTTTTGAGTTGATCAAAAGGGCTCCATAGGATGGATTTATAATCAAACAAAGGACTCTAGGTTGTTGTGAGGGAAGTTGGGAGGATATTTTGGCAGTTTTTGGCCGAGCCAAATGGCTTTTGAGGTGTAAAATTAAGAGAATGGTAAGTACCATTTTAGAAGAGAGGTGAGGGTCACTTTAGAATGAACTTGAAATATTATTTTATAATAATATCATTTTCGGTTTCTAATGGATAGAAAATGTTTTATTTCATGGATAAGGTGGAAATGGGTCGAAAAACTCCCATAAAATAGGTTTTATATAGGTTTAGGTTACCATTTTGATCTTATATTTTAGATTTAACTCTTAGTTAAATAGTTTGACATTTACCATTTCTCTTTGTATTTTTATTTTATATAGTTAATAAACATACTATAAACTTCCAAGAAAACCCCAAGTGGTTCATTATTAATATATATAACCTCATCTAAGTCCTTTATCTTATCCTTATATTTTTATGAATATTATATCAATTAATAATATCATATTTGTTTTAAAAAACCTAGTAATTTCAATTTTGACACTATTTAGTATTTGATTTTTTAAAAAGCCACAATAAATTTATCACTTAAAATAAAATTTATTTAATAAACACTAATATGTCATATTAACCTATAAAATTATTTTAATTCATCATAATTTCCAATTTACATTTATTTATATATTTATAATATCAATTATTTTAATATTCCATTAATAAGGTAATTAATGCATCATTATTATATCATAAATAAATTAAATTATTTAATGTCTAAAAATAATAAATAAAATACCAGTATGTAGGAAATATTTTTAGATTTCTGATGAATATTTATCTTAGTATTTATATTGTGTGTAACCCTATATTAAAAATGGTTTAGTTATTAAACTCTGAATTTAACACTTTTAACTCTTCTTTAAATAAATTAATAATAAATGTCCTAATATAATCCCAGTGGACCAAAAGGATCATATTTTATACATAAGGTTGTTTTTGTTCTAATTACACTTATCCAATAGAATTAGGACATGTTTTATGTAATTATAATATCATTTTTACCCTTAATTACCATATTTACTTTTAGCCGTGGTAAATAAAAGTCAAAAGTTACTTTTCACCGAAAATTATTTTCATCCTATTGAACAAAATTTTACTTACTGATGTCAATCATGTCTCTCCAATTTTTGAAATTCAACTCATAGAGGCGATAAAATTATGTTTTATGAAAATTTGTAAATGCTACTTGATGGTTGGTAGAAGACGTTAAAAAGTTCAATAAAATTTTATAAATCTTAACATATTATAAAATGACTCCATTGAATTACATTGAACATATATATTTATTATGTATCTATTTTGACCTAAAATAATTTAAATTAAAATAACGAGTTATTTATATAAAAATATAGTTTTAAACAATAATGTAGTGTTTTTAAGTAATCATAAAGAATTAATTATTCTTGAAAAATACAAAAAATTCACCCTAAGCTAATTTTGATATTCCATATCCAAAAAAGAAGTCCATTTCAAAAGTTAAAATTTATAAAATTTCAAAAATTGGGTATTAATATTCATTACAGCTAGCTTCATTGGTCGTGATGTGTTTAAACTCCAAGTTGTGTACAATGCAAGTTGTTGCATTATTCAAAGGGAAACGTACCGTGGAAGCTTGGGGTGTTACATTCTCCCCTCATTAAAATAATTTTCCCCTTGAAATTTCTTGAATATTACATCATAAAAAGATTCGGGTGGTTCTTCATCATAAGTTCATTGGGTTCTCACATTTCCTCTTCCATCTTATGGTCTCTCCAAAGAACTTTCACCACACAAGTCATCCAGTTTCTCAGCACTTGTTCTATGATATCAAGAATCTTGACAGGCTGTTCACATTAAGATAGATTAGGTTCCAATTCAATTTCCTCATTGGTGAGTACATGCATTGGGTTAGGCAAGTATTTTCTAAACAGTGATACATGGAACACATAATGAACTTTGGAGAGACTTGGAGGCATTTCCAAATGATAAGCTACAAATCCAATTCGTTCTTGTATTTCGAAAGGTCTGTTGTTCTTGGGACTCAATTTACCCTTCTTACTGAAATGTATAACACCCTTACCTGGAGATAACTTCAAGAAAACATGGTCTCCTACATTAAATTCCAAATCATTCATTCGGTTTTCCGAATAGCGCTTTATCATACTTTGGGATGCTTTGTTGTGGGTTTGGATAACTTTCACCTTTTGTATTGTTTCTTCGATATGTTCTGGGACTACAAGTTATCTTTCAACAATATCATCCCAACAAGCTAGTGTGCAACATATCTTTCTGTATAATGCTTAATATGGTGCCATCTGAATACTTGAATGGAAGCAATTATTGTAATAAAATTCTAACATAGGTAAATATTGATCCCACATATCTTGAAGTCAAGTGATAATCATCTCAACATGTCTTCTAAGGTTTGAATAGTATGTTTTGATTGTCCATCGATTTGAGGGTGGTAGGAAGTGCTCAAACGATGTTTAGTATCCAGGGCCTTCTGAAACCTTTTCAAGAATCTTGATGTAAAATGGGAATCACAATCAGAAACAATCAATAAGGGTACACCATGGAGTCTTTAACCTTTTTTAATATATAGTCTTTCCAGACGTTCAAGTGGTAAATCTTCTCTTATAGTAGGAAAATGTGTTGACATGGTAAGACGATCAATAATGACCAATATTTCATCATTCCTTCTAGGAGTCTTTGTAGCCCTGTGACAAAGAATATTGTAATATTATCCCATATCCACTCAGGTATGGGAAGAGGCTGCATGACTCCTCCAGGCTGTTGCCTTATATCTTTTACATGTTGAGAATCCATACATCTTGATACAAAATAAGCAATGTTCCTCTTCATGTTGTCCCGTAAAAATTTTTCCATCAATTCTCTACACATCTTGGTGCTCCCAGGGTGTATAGAGAAATTGGAGTTGTGAGCATCATCCAAAAATTCTCTTTTTAGATTAGGTATATTAGGAACACAAAGTCTCTTTCCAAATTTCAAAATTCTATCTTCACATAAGAATTCACTCAATATCCCATCATTCACAGCTTTAGTGTTCTTTTGAAACTCCTCATCATCAGCCTAAGAACTCTTTATCCTTTCTAGTAACGATGGTTTGGAAACCATTTGAAAAAGTATTGATGCTTCACCATCTATGGTTATTACCATATCCATTTTACTAGATCCATGAAAATTGGATCCCTTTCAACTCTCATATTGTTCAAAACTCCATGATCATTTCTTCTCAATGCATTTTCCACTTTATTTACCTTCCCCTGGTGGTATTGTATTGTGAAATCATAATCCTTGAGTAGTTCAAGCCATTGTCTTTGCCTCATGTGGAGATCTTTCTGTGAGAATATATATTTCAAACTCTTGTGATCAGTATTAATCTCACAATTTTCACCATAGAGATAGTGTATCCATATTTTCAGAACAATTATTACAACTACTAACTTAATATCATGAGTAGGATTGTTTTTCTCATGAATATTTAGCTGTAGTATACATAAGAAATAACTCTATCATTCTGCATAAGGACAAAACTAATTTCTTTATTTGGAGCATCACTGTAAAAAAAAACCATCGTTCTCTGATGGTATAATCATGATAGATGCATTGACTAATATTATCATCAGTTCTTTAAAAAATTCTTCACACTATTTTGTCCGAACAAATTTGACCCCTTTACGTGTGATCTTGATTAACGAATTATCCAACCAGGAAAAATTCTGGATGAAACGTTGATAATAACCTACTAAACCAATAAAACCACATACCTCATTTATACTCATCAATGCCAGCTATTCTTGGATTTCCCTAGTCTTTTAAGGATCAATAGAGATTACATCTTTAGAAAAAATATGGCCAAGAAAAGAACTCCCTTGAATCCAGAATTCACACTTGCTAATCTTCCCATGTAATTCATTTACTGTATGGTTTTTTCAGAATAGTGAGCAAGTGATTTTCATGATCTTCATAGATTTTTTAATATAACAAAATATCATCAATAAATACGACTAAAAAGTCATCAAGATATTCCTTGAAACCTCTATTCATTAGATCCATGATTACCGATGGTGCATTAGTCAGTCCAAAAGGCATTATTGTAAACTCATAATGCACGTACCTGGTTCGAAATGCTGTTTTCAGAATGTATACTTTCCTTACACACAACCTATGATATCCAGATCGAAGGTTAATCTTTGAAAAATATTGAGCTCCATGAAGTTGGTCGAATAAATCATTAATCTGAGGTAGAGGATACTTGTTCTTTATTCTTATATCATTGATCTCCCTATAATCAATGCACAACCTCATAGTTCTGTCTTTCCTCTTAACAAAAAGGACAGTGTCTCCCCAGGGAGAAACCCTAAGGAAAATAAATCCCTTATTACTCAATTCCTCTAGTTTTTTCATTAGTTCCACTAATTCCATAGTGGCCATTTTATAAGGCATCTTCGATATGGGCCTTGATCCATGAATTAAATTAATGGAAAACACAATTTTTCATTCTATAGGATGTCCATGTAAATCCACTGGAAACACATCAACATATTGTAGCATAATAGGTACATCATCTATTTGAACATTATTTTTCTCACCTATAGTTATTTCATTCTCTTATTTCCTAATAATTGAATTTAGTAGAGCTACTGGGTGTGGATATAGATAAGAATCAAGTGGTGATGTTTCTTCTATAAAGATAAGGTACTCTATATCATCAAGGAAAATTGTAAACTCCTTACAATAAATTTTCACATCATGATCTGAAACCCAATCCATTCTGAGGATTATATAAAATTCAATCATGGGTATGACGATGCGATTAGAAGATAAAGAACATTTATATGCCCTAATGGGAACTGATTGACAAAACTTTATTACGATGATACTTCCCGTAGGTGTTTTGACTGACAACTCCCTTGTTAAGTCAAATTGAAAATATCTAATTTTCTTAGAAAACTGGGAATATATGAAACAATGCAATGATCCAGAATCAAATAAAGCATCGGCTAAACTTGAGTAAACCATTAAATTAACTGCCACCATGTCTTTCAGAGCTTCAACCTCACCAGTAGTGATCGCTTAAGCTTGTTATATCTCCTTTGTCATTTTCTGAGGTATTTTTCCTTGAAGATTTGGTCATTCATTTTCATAATGCCCCTTTTCTCTACAATTGATGCATTCAACATTGACAACCTCTTTCTTCCCCTTGCAATCACAAGCTTGTTGGCCTTTTCCACCACACTTATAACAGACTCCCATTCCCTTCAAGGATGTACCAAGGTGTTTTTTCCCACATTTACCGCATCATTGATATTCAACTTTTCTTTTATTCCCCTTATTTCCATTTCCAGAGTTTTCAACATATCTCTTTTTCTCTTTCTTTACTTTAAAGTCATAAGATTTAGAGAATTCATTTTCTATCTTGATAGCAAATGATACAATATCTTCATCTAATGAGAAGAACTATGAGACTAATTCTTGATAGAGAAATGGTTTTAACCCATCAAAGAATCGATCAATCTTACTCTATGGGTTACGTATATAATATGATACATGCCTTGAAAACTTTGTAAATTTATCCTCATACTTTGCGACATTGTCATCCACATTTTCCCTTAGACTCAAAAATTATCTTTCCATATCCACTCGATTGTCACGAGGAAAGTATTTTTTTATGAAAATATCTTTAAACTCCCTCCATTTCATGTTCTATACTTCTTCATATTCCATTTAATTTTTTATTAATGACCACCATTGATATGCATCTCCCATGAGTCGATACATAAACATGATAACCTTTTCCCTTTCACTACTCCCCAAAGCATGAAATATTTTCTCTATGTAATTTATCCAATGCTAAGATACTAATGGATTTGTCTCCCATTAAATGTCAGTGGTTGTTTCCTCATGAAGTAGTTTAACATTGATCCTCCACATTGTGGAATACGGTGCTCCATACGAGTAAGGTTATTATTCATAACCTGTGTGAGTTGTCCCAGTATGCTGATAATCTGATCAACACCAGTTGCATCCCTAACTCCACTATAATTATATTGAGTAGGTGGGAAATCCCTACATGGATTATGTGCGTTGATAGTGTTTCCATTACTTCCACTAGGTTCTATTTCTAAAAAATGGAATACAGTAGATTAGTTTATGAATCACAATACGTAATTCCAAACATATAAAATTCTTAACATAAATTGAATAGTTTAGAGAAATATCTCTTACAATTTTGAAATAATTTATAAGTCCTATAATTATAAAAAGAAAACATTTATTTTGAAAATATTCTTATAATACTGTATGGTAAGCTCCGACGATGTTATAATGGCAGAAAATAGTTGCTCTTTCCATATAAGTTAAAAAAAGACATTCTTACCTTAATCTGGTCAAAAAGGTCATAGAGTACCTTGTTTGGAAAATGACGGAATGATTAATTTCAAAACATATATGGTCAAATAAGGTTATAAATGAATTTAACACATAGTATAGTAAATAATAAATTTTTTTCGAATTATATTTTTAAGAAAACACGGATGTGGATGATAAAGAGGTCCCATTTGATACATTTGTATTAACAACCTCAGATAAGTTGAGAGATTGTAGAATTAACCCTTACCTTTTACATTTCCTTTGTTGATGGTATGTTAAACTCTAGTATAATATTTAAAACATTGTTATTAAATTATAAAAAAACTCTATGCCAAAATATTATATCATATATGACCCTCTAATAATGCTTTGTTAATAATATTTTAGTAGTATCATCGTTTCAAGTGTTAACAGATTTGTTTTCCATTATATGATTGGTTATGTAAGCCATGTTTTTTATCGATAGGATGTATTTTATTCAGATACATATTGATATTATGTTCATAAAAATGATTTAAAATTAAAATTATTCTTCAATGATTAAGATGGGGATTGAATATCATCGCGTTTGTGGAGACGGTAATCCGTACGTGCGCACAAGCGACAATATCATTATATTGATGGTGAAATAGTATGTAATACAATGTTATATAATATATGAAGAATCATTAACATGTTATATTTATTTTTTACATCATTTATACTTATTATTATACCCATCCAAAAAATGAAGTGTTTGAATAACAAACTACAACATGATGTGGAGACGATAAGTCGTACGCACACACGTATGGTGACTTTGTCAATTATAGGATGAATAGAATAACAAATATGGTTGTACCATATTTATAATAACATCAATATATGTAGGAGGTACTGGATTTGTTATTTTGGTATGGAAATAACAAATAAATAGGAAGTGGAAGAAGAAAAGAACATGAAAAAGGGTGGTCAAATTATTACCTCTTGTTCGGGTGTTTCGTTTTGAGTTGATCAAAAGGGTTCCTTAGGTTGGATTTTTGATCAAAGTAAGAACTCTAGGTTTATGCGAGGGAAGTTGGGACAATATTTGGTTAGGGTTTGGATGAGCCAAATGGTTTGGGAGGTGTGAAATTAAGAGAAGGAGAAGTACCCTTTTTTATGAGAGGTTAGGGTCATTTTTGGAAAATCTTGAAATATTATTTTTTTTAAAAATAATTTTATATTTATAATGGATAAAAAATGATTTATTTTGAGGATAAAATGGGTATGTTTCTAAAACCACTCAAAAAATAGGTTTTTAATAGGTTTAGGTCAACATATTTACCTTATCTTTTAGGTTTAACTCTTAGTTTAATAGTTTGACATTTACCATGTCTCTTTGTATTTTTATATTATATGGTTAATAAACATACTATATACTTCCAAGTGAAACCCAAGTGGTTCTTTATTAATATATATAACCTTATCTAAGTCCCCGGGCAAACCGTATTTTTTTAGTAATATTATATCAATTAATAATATAGTATTTTTTTTAAAAACTCAATTGTGTCAATTTTGACACTATTTAGTATTTGATTTTTTTGAAAGCCATAAAAACTTTATCAATACTAATGAAAATTATTAAATAAACCCTAACATGTCATTATAACCTGGAAAATTATTATAATTCATCATAAGTCTAAATTTACATTTATTTGGATATTTATAATATCATTTATTTTAATACTTCATTAATAATGTAATTACTACATCATCATTGTGTCACAAATATATTTTGTTATTTAATTTCTAAAAATTATAAATAAAATACGATTATGTAGGAAATATTTTTATATTTTTAATGAACATTTATATTCTAATTTATATTGTGTGTAACCCTATATTAAAAATTGTTTAGTTATTATAATTTGAATTTAACTCTTTTAACTCTTCTTTAAATAAAATAATAATAAATGTCATAATCTAATCCAAGTGAACCAAAATGATAAAATTTTATTCCTAAGGTTGTTTTTGGTAAAATTACACTTATCCAATAGAATTAGTACATGTTTTAGGGTAATTATAATATCATTATTACCCTTAGTTATCCAATAACTTTTAACCCTGGTAAATAAAAGTCAAAAGATACTATTCATCTAAAGTTATTTTCATCTTATTGAACCACATTTTAAATAACGATGTCAATCGTGTCTCTCTGATTTTTTAAAATTTAACTCACAGTAGTGGTTAAATTATGTTTTATCCAAATTTTTAAATGCTCCTATATGGTGGGTAAAAAACGGTAAAAAGTTCAATAAAATTTTATAAATCTAAACATATTATAAAATGACTCCAATAAATTACATTTGAAATATATAGGTATTATATATCTATTTTGAAATAAAATAAATTAAAATAAAATAACTAATTATTTAAAAAAAATTGGTTTTAAGCAACAACCTAGTGTTTTTCACTATTTGTCAAAAATTAAAAGTTCTCAGAAAAACATGAAATATTCACCGTAAGCTAATTTTGATTTTTCAAATCCAAAAATGAAGCCCATTTTGAAAATTAAAATTTATAAAATTTCAAAAAGTAGGTATTTCTATTCAAAACAACTAGTTTCATTGGTCATGTAGTGTTAAAACTCCAAGTTGCGTACAATGCTAGTTATTGCATTATTTAAAGGAAAACATACCCTGAAAGCTTGGGGTGTTACATTATCCCCTCATTAAAATAATTTCTTCCTTGAAATTTTTAGTATATTACTGCATAAACAGATTAGGGTGGTTCTTCATCATAATTTTGTCATGTTCTTACGTTGCCTCTTCTATCTTATGGATTCTGCATAGAACTTTCACCGGATGAGTCATCCGGTTTCTCAACACTTGTTCTATAGTATCAAGAATCTTTATAGTCTCTTCACAATAAGATAGATCAAGTTCTAGTTCAATTTCCTCATAGGTGATTCCATGCATTGGGTCAGGCATGTATTTTATCAACAGTGATACATGGAACACATCATGATCTTTGGAGAGACTTGGAGGCATTTCCAAATGATAAGCTACATCTCCAATTTGTTCTAGAATTTCAAAAGGCATGTTGTACCTGGGAATCAATTTACCCTTCTTACCAAAACGTATAACACCCTTCTATGGAGATACCTTTAAGAAAACATGGTCTCTTATATTAAATTCCAAATCATTCATTCAGATATCGACATAGCTCTTCTGCCTACATTGGGATGCTTTGATTTGGTTTTGGATAACTTTCACCTTTTCTATTGTTTCCTCATCAAGTTCTCAGCCTACGAGTTTTCCTTCACCAATATCAACCCAACAAGTTGGTGTGATACATGTATTTTCATATAATGCTTCATATGTTTCCATCTGAATACTTGAATGGAAGCTATTTATATAAGAAAATTTTACTAGAGGTAAATATTGATCCCACATACCATGAAATTCATGTGAGAAAGATCTCAACAAGTCTTCTATGGTTTGAATAGTCCATTCTGATTGTCCATTGATTTGGGGGTGGTAGGTAGTGCTCAAACTATGTTCAGAATTTAGGGCCTTCAGAAGACTTTTCCAGAATCGTGATGTAAAATGGGGATCACGATCAGAAACAATTAATAGAGGAGCACCATGGAGTCTTAAAAATTCATTAATATATAGTCTTTCTAGACGTTCAAGTGGTAAATATTTTCTAATATAAAGAGAATGTGTTGACATGGTAAGATGATCAATAACGACACATACTTCTTCATTCCTTCTAGGAGTCTTTTCTATCCACATGTCGAAGTCCATTGTAATATTATCCCATTTCCACTCAGGTGTGAGAATAGGTTGCATGACTCTTCTAGTTGGTTACCTTCCATCTTTCACTTGTTGAGAAACCATAAATCTTAACAGAAAATCAGAAATATCCCTCTTCATGTGGTCCCACAAAAAATATTCCTTCAATTCTCTATACATCTTGGTGATCCTGGGGTGTATATAGAAATTGGAGTTGTGAGAATCATCCAAAAATTCCCTTTTTAGATTATGTATGTTAGGAACACAAAGCCTCCTCCCAAATTTCAAAATACCATCTTTATATATGAAGTCACTCAATCTCCCATAATTCAAAGCTTTAATATTCTTTTGAAACTTCTCATCATCAGTATGAGAACTCTTTATCCTTTCTAGTAAAGATAGTTTGGAAACCATTTGAAAAAGTATTGATGTTTCGCATTCCATAGTTATTCTTATATCATTCTTTACTATATCCATTAAAATTGGATCCCTTTCAACTCTCATCTTGTTCAAAAATCCATGATCCTTTTCTTATCAAAGAATTTTCCATCTTATTTTCCTTCCCCGGGTGGTAATGTATAGTGAAATCATAATCCCAGAGTACATAAAGACATCTTATTTACCTCACGTTTAGTTATTTATGTGAGAAAATATATTTCAAACTCTTGTGATCTGTATAAATCTCTCAATTTTCACCATATAGATAATGCCTACATATTTTCAAAGTAATGATTATAGCTGCTAACTCATGATCATGTGTAGGATAGTTTTGATCCTTAATTTTTAGCTATAGGGTTCCATAGGAAATAACTCTAGCATTCTACATAAGGACACAACCAATTACTTTATTTGAAGCATCATTATAAATAAAAAACCCTATCGTTCACTAATGGTAGAGTCAAGATAGAAACATTGAATAATCTTCTATTCAGTTATTCAAAACATTCTTTACAATCTTTTTCCAAAAAAATTTAACCCCTTTACGTGTGAGCTTGATTAATGGGTTAGCCAACTAGGAATAATTCTGGACTACACATTGATAATAACCTCTTAAACCAATAAAAACACGTACCTCTGTTATACTCTTTGGTGCTATCTATTCTTGGATTTTCATGGTCTTTGAAGGATCGACATAGATTCTATATATAAGGAAAATATGGGCAAGAAAATAAATCCCTTGAAGCTATAATTCAAACTTACTAATCTTCCCATGTAATTCATTTCTTCTAAGGGTTTTCACAATAGTGCACAAGTGATTTTCATGATCTTCATAGGTTTTTGAGTTTACCAAGATATCATCAATAAATATGACTATACAATTATTAAGATATTCCTTGAAAACTTTATTCATTAGAACCATGATTATTGAGGTTGCATTAATCAATCCAAAAGGCATTATTGTAAACTCGTAATGACCGTACCTTGTTCGAAATGCTGTTTTCGGAATGTCTTCTTTCTTTACACACTACCTATGATATCCAGATCGAAGTTCAATCTTTGAAAAATATTGATCTCCATGATGTTGGTCGAATAAATCATCAATTCGAGGTAGGGGATACTTGTTCGTTATTGTTATATAATTGATCTCCCTATAGTCAATGCACAACCTCATAGATCTGTCTTTCTTCTTAACAAAAAGGACAGTGGCTCCCCATGGAGAAACACTAGGGAGAATAAATCCCTTATTACTCAATTCCTCTAGTTGTTTCTTTAGTCCCACTAATTACATAGTGTCCATTCTATAAGGGGTCTCTGATATGGGCCTTGAAAATGGAATTAAATCAATGCAAAACTCAATTTCTCATTGTGGAGGATGTCCAAGTAAATCCTCTAGAAACACATCAACATATTCTTGCATAATAGGTACATCCTCTATTCGAACATTCCTTTTCTCACCTATATTTATTTCATTCTCTTCTTCCCCAATAATTGAATTATTAGAGCTATTGGGGGTGGACCTAGATAAGAATCAGTTGGTGACATTTCTTCTCTAAAGATAAGGTACTCTTTATCATGATGGAAAATTGTAAAATCCTTCTTACAAAAACATTTCGCATCATGGTCTGAAATCCAATCCATTTCGAGGATTATATCAAATTCCATCATGGGTATGATGATGAGATCAGAAGATAAAGAACATTTATATGCCCTAATGGGAACTGAATCAAAAAACTTTGTTGCGATGATACTTCCCTTAGGTGTTTGGACTGAGAACACCCATGTTAAAACAAATTGAAAATATCTATTTTTTATAGCAAACTAGGAAGATATGAAACAATGAAATGATCTATAATCAAATAAAGCGTTGGCTAAACTTGTGGAAACCATTAAATTACCTTCTACCACATTTTTCGAAGCTTCAACCTTAGTAGTAGTGATCAAATAAGCTTGGTCTTTCTCCCTTGGACTTTTCTGAGGTATGTTTCCTTGTTTCATTGGACATTAATTTGTATAATTACCTTATTCTCTACAATGGATGAATTCAATATTGACTACCTCTTTATTCCACTTGAAATCACGAGATTGGTGGCCTTTTCACCACACTTCTAACAGAATCCCATTCCCTTTAGGAATGTACCGGAGTGTTTTATCCCACATTTATCATAGTATGGATGTTCAAATTTTCCCTTATTCCCCTTATTTCTATTTCTAGAGTGTTCAACAGATTTTTTTTTGGGGATTTTCTTTAAATTTGTAAGACATAGAGGATTCCTTTTCTGTCTTGATAGTGCATGAGACAATATCTTCATATGATGGGAAGGATTGTGAGACTAATGCTTGATAAATAAATGGTTTTAATCCATCAAATAATTGATCAATAGTACTCCTTGGGATACATATATAATCTACTTCATGCCTTTCTAACCTTATAAAGTTATCCTCCTACTTTGCGACATTATTATCCTCCTTTTTCCTCAGACTGAATAATTGTTTTTCCATATCCACTCGATGGTCACAAAGAAAATATTTTTTAAGAAAATCTCTTTAAACTCCCTCAATTCCATGTTCTATACTTATTCATCTTCATTTTCATTTTAGATGAATGACCACCATTGATTTGCATCTCTCGTGAGGAGATAAAATTCCATGACAACTTTTTCCCACTTGCTACTCTCCAAAGAATGAAATGTTTTTTCTAAAGAATTTATCCAATGCTCAGCTACTAATAAATTTTTAATCCCATTAAATGTTGGTGGTTGTTGCCTCAAGAAGCGGTCTATCATTGATCCTCCATGTTGTGGATTAGGGTGCTCTATACGGGTAAGGTTATTATTCATAACCTGAGTGAGTTGTCCCAGCGTGGTGATAATCTGATCAACACCATTTGCATCAATAGCTCCAATATAATTATCTTGAGTAGGAGGGAAATCTCTACAAGGATTATTTGCTTTTTAACAGTTTCCATTCCTTCCACTAGGTGTCATTTCTAAACAATGGCATACAATATATTAGTTTATGAATCACAATATGTAATTCAAAACTTGTAAAACACTTAACATAAATTGAAAAGTTTATGGATATTATCCATAATAATAAAAATTATTTCTTTGAGGAGGTATATACTCATAAATCCATCATAATGGTTTGTTATGAAAATGTGATTTATCCTAAGAATATCCCCCGGGAGTGTAGTAACCAAGAGTGCAGGAATGCCCATTTCCATGCACCACTTCCCGTTCGAGTCTAGCTCAAAGCTGTGTTATTGGGTTTTACCCCTAGGTACATCTATGCCAGAGCTGCATTTACTTGATCATATCCATATGGGGATGTATTTCTTGGAAACACACAAAATCTCTACATTACCAAAATTCTAGGAAGTTCTTCTATAATAAGACTCAAAGTTTATCTTAGGGTAATGTTCTCTAATAATATTTTTTCTAAATCTAGCTTCCAAGGATTGCAATAAATTTCTCTAATAGCAACTGTAACACCCCAACCCTAGTTACCTAGAGTCGGTGCATTATTACATAACATTGGCATGAGACAAGGAATCGTGTACCAAAAGACCGATCAGTTTAGTAGCATTGGAATTACTAGAGACATTAATAAGTTTTACATTAAAAATGATATAAAAACATCGACAACATTTTTTCCCCTTTGAACACACTTATAGACTGATCCTATCCCTATAGGTCATCCATAAAATACTTCTTGACATCCTGGGAAAAATAAAACATAGAAAGGGGTGAGCTCATATGCTAGGTAAGGATAACAATATAGCATAAACTTTCATAAATAAGCATAAACAATTAAAGAAATATATAAGACTAGAAAAAAAGCCTTTTAAACTTCATCTTCAGCATAATATATAAAAGATAAAATCAAATAATTCCATTTACTTATTCACATGGATATTCTACTAGTCTAATAATCACATGCAATATCAATAGCCCCTTTCATAATGATCGAATGCATAATGCCAAACTTCATAACCACCTAGTCACGGCCTTGTGCCAAGAATACAAATAAGATTTTGTCAAGACCTTGTGCCAAGACACTAGTTTATCTCATGAGACCTACCGATGCATCAAGGAGCTATAGCAGGCTCCACCCATCACTTACTATGTCCAATGCATTCCTCATATGAAAAGGTTTAAAAATAACATAAACGTTAATATTAAAACAAGCATATGAAATTTCAATACTTTATCCATAAACCATGAATGGTGTAAAAATAACACATCCATAGTCAAACATATCTCAAAAAATTCAATACAGTATTGAATTTTTGTATCATAATAAATCAACTTCAAAAAAGCTTAAAATTTATCAAAGGATGTTGACATAGGTGAAATCAAAACATTTTTAGAGAAATATATCTTTCTATTTTGAAATAATTTAAAAGTCATATAATTATAAAAGAAAACATTAATTTTGAAAATATTTTCATAATATTGTATGTGAATATTTGACAATGTTATAATGATGGAAAATAGCCACCCCCGCCGTATAAGTTAATGAAATACATTCTTACCTTAAATTTGTCGAAAAGGACATAAAGTACCTTGTTTGGAAAATGATGGAAAGATTAATTTCAAAACATATATGGTTAAATAAAGGTATAAATGACTTTAACCCACAGTCTAGTAAATAGTAAAAATGTTTTTAATTACATTTTTAAGAAAACACCTATGTGGATGATAAAGAGGTCCTAGTAGATACAAATGTATTAACATCCTCGGATAAGTAAAGAGATTGTAGAATTAGCCCTTACCTTGTACTTTTACTTAGTCGATGGTATGTTGAAATCCTATATAATAGTTAAAACATTGTTATTAAATTATACAATAACTATATACATAAATATTATATCATATATGATCGTTTAATATTTCCTTGTTAATAATATTTCAGTAGTATTATCGTTTCGGGTGTTAATAGATTCGTTTTCCTATATATTCTTGGTTATGTAAGTCATATATTTTATGGATAGGATGTATTTTATTCATATAAAGAATGATATTATGTTCATAAACATTATTTTTAATTATAAAATGAAAATTATTCTTCAATGATTACGATAGGGATTGAATCTCATCGCATTTGTGGAGACGGTAATCCGTACGTATGCACACGTGACAATATCATTATATTGACGGTAAAATCATATTTAATTTGATTTTATATCACAAATATAGAATCATTAACCAGTTATATTAATTATTTACATCAGTTATACTCATTATTATACCCATCCGAATAATGAAGTGTTTGAATAACAAACTACACCATGACGTGGAGACGGTAATCCGAACGCACACATGTATGGTGACTATGTCATTTTTAGGATGGATAGAATAAAGAATATGGTTGTACCATATTTATAATAACATTAAAGTATGTATAAGGTACTAGATTTAATATTTTGGTATGGAAACAACCAATAAAGAGAAAGTGGAGGAAGAAAATAACATGAAAGAGGGTGGTGAAATTATTACCTCTTCTTCGGGTGTTTCATTTTAAGTTGATAATAAGGGATCCATAGGTTGGATTTTGGATCAATGTAAGGACTCTAGCTTGATGTGAAGGAAGTTGGAAGGATATTTGGGTAGGTATTGCATGATCCAACAAATGGCTTTGGTGGTGTGAAATTAAGAGAATGGGAAGTAACCTTTTATAAGAGAGTTGAGGGTCTGATGTTATTAATATTTTCATGACATATTATATACTCCCATTAATTATTTTATATAAAATTTCCATAATTTGTGTGAAATATTATTGTTTTAATACTAAGTATAATTTTTGAGCATTTTAAGAAGTAGTCCAATTGAGTCAGTTTACTATTTTTGTAATAAAAATTACCCTACTGATTAAAACTATGTGGTTCTTGTTTTATAGGATTCCTTATTAAATTTTTCGCATATAATTAGAAGAAATCATTGGCCAATTCCGCCATTTGAAAGACCATATTGTCCGCACAACAAGACCCGAATAATTTTTGATGAAACTGGACCATCCATGATGATGGAGTTACTGGTATAATCCCCGAATCCCAAATTTTATTAAACTCTTCTATATGATATAGATTATCCAAATTAATCATGGATAAATATTTTCAGGTCCAACTATAAGAAAAAAGGGGCCCAAATAATTCCATAAAGTCAAGCCCACCATTCTGGCTAGAAATTAAACTCTGGAAACTATTCATGACATGTCTCCTGATATATTCATCAATTCAAGCTGAGATTTTCAGTGCGAAAGAGGAGATATAGGCGGCCGACTTTTTTTAATAAAACATTCAGATTTGAAGGCATCTTCCTATTCCAAAATCCATTCACATTTTGGCCATCGATAAAGCTTGGATTGAAATGGACATTTTAACTTTGTTTAATAAAAACCTCTATAACTTTGGCTCCATAGTTCTAAATGACTCCTTATTTTGAGATATGTCAGAAAAAATTATTATCAACAACTTGTAAGAAGGATATATCTCGTGATTCGGCTTTCTATATGTCCAAATAGTCAAGCCAAGTGGAGGAACAGATTGGGAATGCCAACCATCCACTTCCTTGGGATATAAATACATTCCCCTACTCTCCATCAAAGGGGTTGGAATTTTAGGGAAAAAGAGGATAGTTTGGCATGACCAAGGCTCTTCCAAAGTCTTGGGAGGATCTTTAATACTCATTTTTTTTATTTAGAAATCATTCCTTTTTTTCTTCCTTTCATTTACTTTTGTGTTGTTTTTCGTTTGTAATCATGTAAGTGTTTGTGTTTTGTAATTATATTTTAATGAATGTTTTTATTCAATATCTATTATTATCATCCACCTTCTATAGTTTCATATTAATGTTCTTAAAATAGTTTAAATATAGTTGAATCCCTTTCCCTTATTTTTCTTCCCCATTCAATCAAATTCCCATTTTGAATTATCATCATTGTTCGTGTGTGTGTGTTCGATGCACCACTGGTTTCATATCTCTTTATTTTTCATATCTTCTTAGTTTACCATAATAATCATTATAACCAGATTATTAAACACTCAAATGGATATGTAAATCTATTTTTGGGGTGAGTCGAAATTTAGGTATGTCAAGTGATTGAGAGTATTTTCTTGATGAATATTTAATTTAACATTGTGTATGTTAGACTTAACATGTCATGGATTAATGATTTTTTTGTTTAACGTGTGGTTTACATGGAGTATTGGAAGCATAAATACACTAACATCAACAATATCTAATTTATATTAGAACTATATATTAGGTTAAGTTTTGGATTAAAGCCATAACACTTAGGAATTCAAATCACCAGTATCTTGTGATGTGGGTGTTAATTTAAATGCAATATAAAGCAAATATCAAGGACATCACAAGCTTAACTCCCTAAAAATGAACTCACCCCAATATTTATCAATTTTTTAAATCAATCATAATCAATCAATCATATCAATTAAGACTTGAAAAACAAACCCCCTAATCAAAATACAATAAACCCAAAACAATAGACTATTTAAAAGGTAACATCGTCGAGGATTCGACTCGAGTGCTGTTATACACATTAGTAGAGCATCAGAACTTTGACCGGTCGATAGGAGACAATTGGTTGTGCATTTTAAATGGCGTCGTTTCTGGGGATGGTTCATTAAGTAGTCATTAGTTTCTAGTTATTATAAAAAAATAAAAAAAAGAATTGGAAAAAAATTTATTAAAAAAACACAAAGAAAAACTCATCTTCTCATAAAAATCATAAAAATAAAAAACACAAAGAAAAAACCATATTATTTTTCCGCCCAACATCTCTTTGAATTCCCCATAGCCTCCCAAATAATCCCATGGATTTTTTTGACCCTGAAATTGAGTGAACACTTTTCCAACTTAAGAGGAACATAAGAAAAAATCAACTCATTCAAGAACCATTCCTTGGCAAACCAATTGAATTAGTTCTGGCCAATACTATGGAACAATAAATAAAAGAACGTTCTTCCCCTGAAATGAATTACCAACTTCTTGGTATTCAATATCCAAACATAGAAGCTCACCTCGAACTCAAATCAGGTTTTATTTATCTTCTCCCTCATTTCCATGGGCTAGCCACTGAGGATCCACATCTCCACCTTAAAGAGTTCCAAGTGGTGAGCTCTTCAATGAAGCCTCAAGGGGTTTCTGAGGATCAAATAAAACTCCATGCATTCCCTTTTCCCCTATCTGATATTTCTATGTCATAGATTTACTACCTACCTCCGAGTTCCATAACCACATGGATTGACATGAAGAGACTCTTTTTAGAGAAATTCTTTCCTGCTTCTCATACTGCTTCTATCCGAAAGGCAATAAGTAGTTTTCATAAATTCCCAAGTGAATCACTCCATTAGTATTGAGAGAGGTTCAAAAATCTTGTTGCAACCTATCCACATGAGAAAATCCCTGACCAACTCTTGATACAATAATTCTATGAGGGGTTATTGGCTATGGAGAGAACTCTCATTGATGCTGCAAGTGGTGGTGCTCTTATTGATAAAACTCCTGCATCTGCAAGAGATCTTATAAGCAACATGGCTAAAAACACACAACAATTATATACTTGAGATCATGCTCAAGTCAAAAAAGACCAAGATAATCAATCGATATAGCCAAACAATATGTCTGAGTGGATGAGTGAACTTACAGGTCTTGTGCAGCAACTAGGTGTGGAATCTAAATCCCCAACCATGTATTCTCCAAAATCAATGTTTCCTAGACCTATCAAAAACTATGGAATCTACAACTCTTCATCTCATCCAACTGACACATGTTCACAACTTCAATAGGATCAATCCAATTCATCTAGACCAATGGATCTCAATGCAGTATATGCTCAGAGGAACTACAACCCTCAACTATCAGTTCAGTTTGTTAGAAACTTCAACCAACCCCATTCTGAGCCTCTCTCTTCTACATATAACCCTAACTTGAGATATGAAAATCATGTATCTCATCCCCCTTAATTCCCTCCTCAAAACCCAAACCAATTATAATATGTTCAAGGTGTTGGTAAATTCCAACAACCTTATCCTTTTGTTCCTCAACCTCAAAGGAAAAATCCTCCTCTTGGATTCCATTGTCCTAGTGAGCCTTCCCAATTCCAAAACCAATACAATTTCTTTCCCAAGAACCAAAATCAAGGTAATCCCAATCCGGGACAAGCTTCTTTTTCCATGCAACCATGGGAAAGTATTGTTGAAGATCATTCCTCCTTCACCTGTTCTAGTCTCAATAACATTGAAACCCAAATTGGTCAACCTGCATCCCACCTTAGTCAGTAGAAACCATCCAATTCTTCCCAACTCATAGCTCAACCATTACCCAACGCCAAGGGTAATATAATTGCAATTTTACATAGATTAGGAAAGAAAATTGCAGTGCCTCAAGATAAGTCCCCAAACCCTACTTTTAATGTGGACCTAGAAAATGAAAAGAAAAAGAAACATGAAATGGAATCTGAATACATTCCCTCACCTCCTTCAATTCCACTTATAAATCCAATTCCTTTTCCAAAATCTATCTCTAAGACAAATAAGTCGTTTGAATCTATTCCTAAAATGCTCGACAGGTTTAGAGTTGTTAAAGTCAACATTCCTCTCTTAGATGCCATCAAAAAAATTCCTAGGTATGCCATGTTTCTTATGGAATTGTGCACCCACAAGAGGCAACTTAGGACCATTGAAAATGTTTCCACCCAGCAGTCCATTCCCATAAAGTGAAAATATCTAGGGACATTTACAGTTCCTTGCCAAATTGGAAGTTCTAACATAGATGATGCACTCATGGACTTAGAAGCCTCAATTAATGTCATGCCCAAATCCATATTCTCCAACCTTGGTCTAGGTCCCTTACATCCAACGAGTGTTGTCATTCAGTTAGCTAATTGAAGCACTGCAAGTCATGAGGGTATAATTGAGGATGCCCTTATTCATGTTAATGATATTATCTTCCTAGATGATTTCTATGTCCTTGAAATTGAAGGTGAGATAAACTACTCTCGATCTCCCATAATTCTAGGAAGACCATTACTTGTGGCTGCTAGATCCAAAATTGATGTCCATTCAGGCATCTTATCCCTGGAATTTGGTGACCAACTAGTCAAATTCAACATTTTCCAAGCCATGCGATACCCATCCAAGGATTACTCTACATTCTCAAACCATGCTTCTGAGGAAACTTCTATGAGTCAATTGAACCCCATTCCATTATGTTCATCATGTTCTAATGATAAAGGATCTTCTGAAATCTGAAACATGATTACACAAGTCATCAATGGCAATGTTGATGTGGAACTATCATTCATAGACTCGATCAATCTAATGGAACTTGAAAACTCTCTTGAATCCCACATCTACTCTGATATCTACTGCTCCATCATGAAAAATATTAAGGAAAATGAATTTGAAGAAACTGAAGTCCCTTCATCCATTCCTGAGATGTTGAACCCACAAGTGAGAGATGATACTGATCTAAAACCTCTTCTTGTACACCTGAAATATGAATTCCTTTTCCATGATCACTCTTATCCTGTCCTTATCTCTTCCTCACAAACCAAAACTAAGGAGTCCAAACTTGTTCAAGTGTTAGAGGAAAAAAAAGGCCTTAGGGTGGACCCTATATGACATACAAGGAGTCAACCCTTCTCCTTGAATGCATCACATCAATCTTAAGGAATCATCCAAACCAATTAGACAACCACAAATAAGACTACATCGAATCATACTTGAGGTAGTTAGTGAAGAGATCACCAAGTTTCTTCAAGATGGTATTATCTATCCATGTTCTGATAGTGAATGGGTTAGTCCAATTCAAGTTGTACCGAAGAAGGGTGGGATAATAGTTGTCACAAATGAACATGGGGAGGTAGTCACAACTCGAGTGAAGAAAAAATGGCATGTGTGCATCGACTATAGGAAATTGAATGTTGAAATAAGAAAATATCACTACCCTCTTCCATTCCTTGATCAAATGCTGGAATTATTAGCTGCAAAGTCAAACTATTTCTTTCTTGATGGACACACTGGCTACTTACAAATCCCAATCGCACCTTAGGACCACGAAAAGACTACTGTCACTTCCCCCTTTGAAACATATGCATATAAGAGAATGCCTTTTGGCCTTTTCAATGCTCTTGAAACATTCCAATGGTGTATGATGAGTATCTTTTCTGAATTCACTGAGCACTACATGGAAGTCTTCATGGTTGAATTTAAAATTTATGGTGAGTCATTTGAATCTTGCTTGAATTCACTCTCTCCAGTCCTTCAAAAGTTTTTCAATTGTAACCTTGTGTTAAATTTAGAAAAATTTCACTTCATGGTTGGAAATGGGATTGTTCTGGGGAACATAGTTTCAAAAGTTGGCATTGAAGTTGATCCTGCCAAATTTTAAGTGATCCAATCACTTCCTGAACCAACTTCTGTTCAAGACATCTGTTCATTCCTCGGTCATGGAGGTTTCTATCAGAGATTCATTCATAACATCAATAAAATTTCCCGCCCACACACTCAGTTGATCCAAAATGATTTCAATTTCTATTTAGATGTGGTTTTCAAGAGAGCCTTCATTGAACTGAAAACTACTCTTACATATACCCCAATAATCCAACCCCCATATTGGTCCTTACCCTTTGAGTTGATGTGTGATTCTTCTGATAGAGATTTTGGGTCTTTCATGGTCAATGAAGAGAAACAATTCCTCATGTCAGCTATTATGCCTCAAAAACATTGGATGAAACTCAATATCACTACACTGTCACTGAAAAAGAACTTTTAGCAGTTTTTTTGCCTTAGATAAATTTCGACCCTATCTCTTAGCTGCCAAAATCATTATCTTCATAAACCATTCTACTATAAAGTTATTACTCAATAAAAGTGATTCCAAACCAAGGCTAATAAGATTGATCGTAATGCTCCAAGAGTTTGAACTTGAAATAAAATATAGACCAAGAAAAGAAAACCCTATGGCTGGTCACATGAGTAGAATTTCTAATTCCTCTCCTTCTGAAATAATTGATCAAGAATTTCCAATTGAGCACCTTTCATCTCTCACTCCAAAAATACCATGGTAGGCCCCAATTGTATATTACTTGATTTCTGGTGTTTTTCCTATTTTTTTTAAAAGAAAAAAAAATGAAGTTGAAAAGTGATTCAAAATACTTTTTTTGGGAAGAAAATAAACATTGGGAAACTAAGGATGACATGGTAATAAGGATATGTGTCTATGAAAATGAAAATTCTTCCATCTTAAATTTTATCACTCAATGCGCGGTGGTGGCCACTTTGGACCACAAAGGACCTCCCGAAAGGTTCTAGACTCTAGATTATATTGGACTTCACTCTTCAAGGACTCACATGAGTTCTGTCAATCATGTCCCACTTGCCAAAATTTTGGCATAATTTCAAAGAGAAATGAAATTCCCCAAAGCCTTTAATTTTATATGAGTTCTTAGATGTTTGGGGGCATCAGTTTTATGGCACCATTCCCCCTTCCAATAGATTTTCATACATTCTTCTTATGGTTGATTATGTTTCTAGGTGGGTCGATGCCAAACCAAATAGAAAGGATGATTCACCTACTGTAAGTGAGTTCTTAAAGACAAAAATCATCTACCAATATGGCACACCAAATGCCTTGATAAGTTACTTAAGAACCCATTTTTTTAATAAAACCATGGAATCTCTTTTGAAAAATAATGGGGTTTTACATAAAACTTCAAATGCATATCACCCCCAAACAAATGGCATCGCTGAAATTTCTTATAAATAAGTGAAAAGAGTGCTTGAGAGAATTGTAAAACCCACCAGAAAATACTGGCCTGAAATACTTGGTGGAGCACTTTTGGATTATCGAAATTCCTATGAAACACCCATTTGGATGTCTCCTTTTAGGATAGTTTTTGGTAAAGCATGTGATCTACCAGTTGAAATCCAAAATAAGTCTTTTTGGGCTATAAAAACATGTAATTTTGATTGTGAAAAATCTGGTGAAGAAAGATAGTTTCAATTGGATGAACTCGAGGAGCTTATACATGATTATTACAAGAATTCTAATCTCTACAAAGAAAAATCCAAGGCACTCCATGAAAAACACATCCTAAGAAGGGTATTCCGTGAAGGAGATAAGGTAATGCTCTTTAATTATCGATTTTGGCTTCACCTAGGTAATCTTAATTCTCATTGGGAAGGTCCTTTTTTTATTACTAATTTTTACCTGTTTGGTGTAGTGAAAGTCCAAGAACCCTCTTCCAAAAGGAAATTCATGGTTAATGGACATCAGTTAAAGCATCACCATGAGAGGATGCACAATCCTGGATGAACATCCACTTCCATTGGATCCCCAACTTCTGCAGTTGACCCACCACTATATGGAGATGGCAACCCACCAAATCCAAAATAGGGGGCACCTCTTTCCCTTTAACTCTCTCTCTCTCTCTTCCTCCCACTACATCTTTCTTCTTCTTCCTCTGTCTTTCATTTTTTACCACATTCTTTTTCAAATCATTTATTTTTCTTTTTCTCTTCTGTGTGAGTGTGTCTTTATTAAAAACTAAAATAAACTCTAAAAAAAGAATCAAAAAAAAAAAAAATAAAGAGTCAAGCTTACTCAACATCGAGTTTTGAAAATTTTCTAACCTTTTTGGGGAGTCAACAGTCATGTTTTCATCTCCAAATTTTTTTATTTTCATCATGAATTTGGATAAATTATCTTGTATAAAAACCAACAAATTTGGAATGCTCAATTTTTTATTTGGAAAATGATTTTCCCCAACCGTGAGAACCAACATTAGCATTCATTCCAAGGCTACATTTGACCATATTTTCAAAATGAGTGTTTTTTCACCTCTATTTGCGAATCATGAGTTTGTGGAACTTCGAGCTGAATTTCCTACTTTAGTGTGAATAAATATGATAGAGGCATTTTATGAACCACGTGAGAATCCCAAGAGACAAATAACCTCCCATTACCCATACATTAATTATCCTTTTGAAAGCCCCTTCAAGCCTATGAAAACATTTTCTTTGTTAACATCATTACAAGACCAACACCTTATCCCACCCAATATCAACATGGATTTTTCATTGCATATTTTTTTTTGAAATATAAGTGTGCGGGGAATGGATTTCATTTTGGGTAATCTTTTTCAATTTCACCATATTATCATATGCTTCAGGGCAAGAATCCATTTTATTGTAGGATAGAGGCTTTCATTCAGTGATTTGTGGGGAATGTAATGTGCTTCCATTTATGTAATTTTGAAAATGTTATTGACAAGTGTTCAAAAAAAATCATGAAAAAAATAAAAAAAAAATTCAAAAAATTGGTTGTGTATTGGGTAGGTCAAAAATCACTCTTCCTCAACCTTTGATCTTGTTATAACTATTACAATTACTGTTGTGAGGAGATAAAACATGGGTTGGGATATGAGTGTGAGATCTATTTCAAGGTCAACATTCAGAAAAACAAAGAAAAGAAAAAGAAAAAAAATTAACACATGCATTATATTCTTATTAGGAGAAGATATGTGTGTTGTAAATATTATATTTTATCATTCCCTTCATATTTACTTCAACTTTTGTGTCTTATTTCACATTTTCATTCCCTCATAAATATGTGTTTCCATTTCCTTTCATGTTTTATTTCAAAAATATTCTGTATTGTGTTTTCCATGTTGGTGTTTTACCCATCTTTTTTTCTCTCTTGGACATTATATTAATATTATCCCATATCCACAGATGAACCCCTTCAAAAGACCTCTTTATTCTTATGCAGTTTGGATAGGGATTGGAAGCTGAGATCTCTTTCAAACTCTAATATTTTCACTTTTGGCTTGTGAAACAGTGATCCTCCACAAATGAATTTTATCATTTTGAGAGGTGTGAGTTTTGACTATCCATATTTTCCATTTATAAATTTGAGCATGAAAAAAATGAATTGTTTTTGGACCATTGTGTCTTTAACATCTTGTGGTGTAATTCAATATGGATGAGTGAAATAGTTTAACCTCCCCTGATTGAAGAAAAAAATTAATATTTGTTGGGGAATGAAAATGATTTTTTCATGTTTTAATATTTGTTGCACATTAGGACATGCACAAGACAAATTGTGGAGAATTTGATGTTATTAACATTTTTATGACTTATTATATACTCCCTTTACTTATTTTAGAAAAAATGTTCATAATTTGTGTGAAAAATTAATGTTTTAATACTAAGTATAATTTTTGAGCATATTTATATGTAGTCCAATTGAGTAAGTTTACCATTTTATTTATAACTCTTACCATACTGATTCAAATTGTGTGGTTATTTTATTTTAAGACTCCTTATTCAATTTCTCACATATCATTATAAGAGATCATTGGGAAATTCTGCCATTTGAAGGACCATATGGTCCACCAAGAAGACCCAAGTAATTTGTGATGAAACTAGACCATCCAGGATGATTGAGTTCCTGGTCTAAACCCAAAAATCCAAATTTTATTAAACTCTTTCATATGTTCATGATCATCCAAAGGAATAACGTATAAAAATTTGAAGGTCCATCTAAAAGAAAATGGGTCCCAAATAATTCCATAAAGTCCTTCCCACCATCCTGGACAGAAATTAAAATCTAGACACTATTCCTAACAATTCTCAGGATCTATTCATAAAATAAAGCTAAGATTTTTCATTGTGAAAGAGGAATTAAATGAGGCCATATTCTTTGAGGAAATAATTCAGATTTGAAGGCATCTTCCTATTCCAAAATCCATTCACATTTTGGCCATCGAAAAATAATGAATTGAAATGGGAAGTTTAACTTTGTTTAATAAAACCTCCATAACTTTGGATCCATTGATCCAAATGACTCCAAATTTTGAGAGAGGTAAGTAAACATTATTATCTAAAACTTTTCAGAAAGCTATATCTCGTGATTTGGTTGTCTGGATGTCCAAATATTCGAGCCAAGTGTAGGGATAGATTGGAAATACCAAAAGTGCACTTCCTTGGGCTATAAATACATTCCCCTCCTCTCCTTCAAAGGGGTAGGCATTTCAGAGCAAAGGAGGATAGGTTTCAACGACCAAGGCTCTTCCAAAGGCTTAGTAGGATCTTCAATAATCATGTTTTTACTTGAGAAACCATTCCTCCATCCTTCATTTTATTTACTTTTGTGTTGTTCTTCATTTGTAATCGTGTAAGTGTTTGGGTTTTGTAATTCTATTTTAATGAAAGTTTCTTCTTCAATATCTCTTATTCTAATCCACCTTCTATAGTTTCATATTAATGTTCTTAAAATAGTTTAAATATAGTTGAATCCCTTTCCCTTATTTTTATTCCTCATTTAATCGAAAGTCTGTTTTTAATTATCATCAATGTTTGTGTGCGTGTGTTCGACACGCCACTCTTTTCACATCTCATTCTTTTTCTTCCCTTCGTATTTTATCATCAAAATCATTATAACCAGATTATTAAACACCCAAAAGGCTGAGTAAATATATTATCGTGTGAGTCAATATTTAGGGATGTTAAGTGATTGAGAGTATTTGCTCGATGACTATTCTTTAATTTATCATTGTGTGTGTTGGACTTAACATGTCATGGATTAATTACTTGTTTTGTTTAACGTGTGGTTTCCATGGATTATTGGAACCATAAATAAACTACAATCAATAATCTCTAATTTATATTAGTACCCTAAGTTAAGTTAAGGCTTGGATTAAAGCCTTAACACTTAGGAATTCCAATCAACGTTGTCTTGTAAAGTGGGTGTTAATTTAAATGCAATATAAAGCAAAGGAAAAGTATATCACAAACATTACTCCATAAAAATGAACTCACCCCAATATTCATCAATTTGTTAAATCAATCATAATCAATCAATCATATCAATTAAGCTCTGCAAAAAACCCCTTATCAAAATACAACCAACAAAAAGCAGTCGACTATTTAAAAAGTATCATCACCGAGGATTCGACCAGAGTGTTGCTATACACATTAGCAGAGCATTGTAACTTTGACCAGTCGATAGGAGACAATCGGCCGCACGTTTCAGGGTCACTTTAGGAAAACCATGAAATATTATATTATAAAAAAATCACTTTCGGTTTCTAATATATCAAAAATGATTTATTTGGAGGATAAAGTGGGGATGGATCTAAAACTACTCAACCAATACGTTTTAGACAGGTTTAGGTCACCATATTAACCGTATCTTTTAGATTTAACTCTAAGTTAAATAGTTTGACATTTACCATGTCTCTTTGTATTTTAATATTATATGGTAATCAAACATACAATAAACTACCAAGTGAACCCAATGCGGTTAATTATTAAAATATATAACCTTATCTAAGTCCTTTGGCAAACCTTTGATTTTGAGGAATTTTATATCAATTAATAATATAGTATTTGTTTTAAAAAACTCAATTATGTCAATTTTGACACTATTTTGTATTTGATTTTTTTGAAAGCCATAAAAACTTTATCACGACTAATAAAATTTATTTAATCAAACCTAACATGTCATATTAACCAGGCAAATTAGTAGAATTCACCATAAGTCCAAATTTACATTTATTTTTATATTTATAATATCAATTATTTTAATATTTCATTAATAAGGTAATTACTACATCATCATTGTGTCACAAATAAATTAAATTAGTTAATGTCTAAAAATTGTAAATAAAATTCCATTATATAGGAAATATTTTGATATTTTTAAGGAATATTTATAGTTTAATTTATATTGTGTGTAACCCTATATTAAAAATGGTTTAGTAATTAAACATTGAATTTAACACTTTTAACTCTTCTTTAAATAAAATAATACTAAAGGTCTTAATCTATTCCATGTGAACTAAAAGGATCATATTTTATTCCTAAGTCTATTTTTGGTCGAATTACACTTATCTAACAAAATTTGGTCATGTGTTAGGGTAATTCTAATATCATTTGTACCCTTAATTATCCTAGTTACTTTTTACCATGGTAAATAATAGTCAAAAGATAATATTCACCAAAAATTATTTTCATCTTATTGAACCACATTTTACTTACTGATTTCAACCGTTTCTCTCAGATTTCTGAAATTCAACTCATAGAATCTATAAAATTAATATTTATGAAAATTTGTAAATGCTCTTAGATGGTGGGTAAAAGATCGTAAAAAGTTCAATAAAATTTCATATATCTAAACAAATTATAAAATGACTACAATGAATTAAATTTAATATATATAGGTATTATGTATCTATTTTGACCTAAAATAAATTAAAATAAAATAACTAATTATTTATATAAAAATTTGGTTTTAAACAATAACAAAGTGTTTTTCACTATTCATAAAAATTGAATGTTCTTATAAAAATACCAAAAATTCACCCTAAGCTAATTTTGATATTATGAATCACAAAATTAAGTCCATTTTGGAAATTAAAATTTAAAAAATTTCAAAATGTAGATATTACTATTTATAACGACTTGTTTTACTACTCGTGGTGTATTTAAACTCCATGTTTCGTACAATGAAAGCTACTACATTATTGAAAGGGAAACATACCATGGAAGTTTAGTGTGTTACATACCTTATACATACATCCATGTAATGGGTATCTAACTTACCATTCATGTTAATGGCGAAATACCACCGCATGAAATGATGTTGTTTGTTTTTTACTTCACCACATCTCATGGGTGAGAATTATGATGGAAAATCTATTATTATATGATATATATGATATATATGTTTTCTTTATGCTTATGTAATTATTGTAAAAAACATTCCTACATGATTTTCATTTTCTGTAAATATGATAACTTCGTTTGTTTACGTGTGGACTACTACCTCCTCACAACGATGTGATTCATTCCCAAATTACATGGAATGTTTTAAGGATGAGTTTTATAAAATAATATGATAAATATTAAATAATAATTCTAATATAATTATATATATATATATATTTCATTTACTGTCTATCTTTAAAAACAGCAATAAAATGGAACCAACATTCATGCGTATGTACAACCTACTGTCTCCATGATCTATGTATTTAATTTTTATTTAAAAATTTAGTGATTATTATAAATATTTATATACTGAATATATATTATATTTATATCATGTTTTATATTATAGAAATAAGTAAATCATGATCTAATTAATATTACTATGAATAAAAAGTCAAAACATATTCGAAAAAAGTGATTATTACCCCAAATTTAATATTAACATGGAGTAGTTAAAAAACAGGTAATATAAAGTTATAAACAAATAATACACAGTAGTAGATAAAATAATATGTTTATGTGGTTTATTTATCATAAACTTATATATATTTTAAATTATTTTTTAATGTGTCTGAAGAATGTCAATACTTAAGGTAGGGGGTTTCTCGTCTCAGTTTTATTTTCTATGAGACGCAAGCCATGTTCACCACCAATTTATTATATGTGGTGTTTATAATTCCCTTTAATGTATACTAGTATTATTATACTAAAATTTATGAGTATTTGAATATCAATTTTATGAACATTCTTTCATGTGGTTTATGTTTCAAAAGTTACCAAATCGTTAAAGTAATTTTGTCTCAATTTACCTTATTTGAGACACATTCCATGTTATGCACCAATATCATTCTAAGATACCTATAAATTGACCTTTTACATGCTTTCTAAATGGTATAATTATTTAAATGAAATTTAATGCTTTATTTAATTTCATTTTTTACAAAGGTAGAATGATTCAAATTTACCAAGTGGTATGAGTTTATTGCAACAGTATCATCATTTATCAGGATAATATTTTATTATAATTTCATTGATGAAAATTTATGATTAATCATTGAATAACAATAATTTATTTTATTATCATACAGTTATTCAAGGTATATTCATGTATTAGAACAAATGTATTCATTCTTTAGTACTTAAGATAATTAAGCAGTGTTTATTAGAAAATCCGACTTTATCTCCCTCTTTGGTCGGAAATATATGTTTCTTCAAAACTCTATTTTCTAAAAATGATTTAAAAAATTTTATACGATTATCTGATGATATTTAAATTAATCTTTTACCCATTTTATACCTTTAAAAAAAAGGTTTTTTAGAAAATGAATATTCTTGTCATTTTCCAGTGGAGGCACTTTTCAAAACATTTTACAGCTCAAAAGGAATGTTTGGAGAGAGTGGATTTATCTAAAATAATGACTTTCATTCCATTGAAGATTACTTTTCATGTTTATAATATTATGTTTTAAGAAAATTATTTTCCCTAATATTCTGGACATCCATTTTTTTAAAATTTATTTTCAATGAAATGGGTTTTCAAGAATTTTTGTATCTTTAAAAAGTTATTTAAATGTTTTTAAAAACTTCTTTTATATGATTTAAAATAAAAATTCAACGAAAATTATTACAATGATTTAAAATATTATTTTATATGCTTTCAATGTATTTTAATTTTTTTTTTCAAAATTTTTTTAAGATTCTTTTATAATTGTCAAAGAATATAGTTTTCAATTTTTTTTCAAGTTTCTATTATAAGTTGTTAAGGAAAATGATTTTCAAATTTTTTTCAAGTTAATTTTCTTTTTTTTTCAACGAAAATGGTTTTCAAAATTTTTTCAAAATTTTTTATATGTTTTCAAGGAAAATGTTTTTCATTTTTTTCATTATTATTTTATATTTTTTCATGGAAAATGGTTTTCAAATTTTTTTTAATATCATTTTATAATATATAAAGAATAAAGATCCTCAAAATATTTTCAATCATCCTTTATAAGTTATCAAGGTTATTTTCAATTAAAATTAATTTGAAAATGTTTTATGATTTAAAAATTATTTTTTTCAAAGAAGAAAGGATATTTTACTCAAATAATGATTTGAAAATATTTCTTAAAAGTTATGTTTTTTAAAGATGACATTCACTAGTGTTTCTAAGGACTATATGGGGAAATGATTTAAAGGCCCCATTTATATTATATATTTAAATAGTTTTTTATGGACTTATGTTTAATAAACCCATATCACTATAATGAGTTATATGTTTATGGAACCCATTTCTATTTAATGGATTATATTTTTATGACTCCCATTTATATTTCAGGGGTTATATGCTACTAAAATCTGCTTATTTTCATGGTTTATTCTTTGATGACATATTTTTGAAAACTATATATTTTCCAATGGTTATAATATGATTACTTTTGTATGACAACCATTTGATTTCATGTGTTATGATATGATTGTTTTTGAACTTGTGAAACATGTATGTATTATTTTATTATGAGATGTGCGGTAAATATATCTTCTTCGATTACATTGGGTAACAATTTATATATCTTGAGATAGACATGGATGGAATGTGGAGTGAACTCAGTTTAGTAAAGGAATTTTTCCGCTAAGATGGTCTTGGGAGTGAACCTTGAGTACTAAGATTTTCATGGGAGTGAAGCATAGATACCAAGATAATATGGGGAGTGAACCCATACTACTAATACATCCTTTTTAGGGATTCTTTTACTATTATGGAAATAATTTTTATATGCTTATGTGCCTACTAAAAATTCTATATTTTATTCCTATGTTATTATTTTGTGGACTATTATCTTGATTCCCTTATGATTCATTTATTTTAAACTAACAACATTTATGCCTTGACTGACATATATGATCTTTGATATATAGGTTTTGATATCCAAATGTTAATATCATATTCTCATACCCTTATGATCATGTTTCTCTTATATACCTCCATTTTTACCCTTAGCGGGCATTTGAGATCACCCATTTATTATGTTTTTCTTCCTCGGGTTATGAAGAAAGTTTTTATGTAGATGTACTAAAGGGGAAGATCATTATTGGAAACATTGAAGATATCTCACCAAGTAAGAATATTTTTTTATACGTTTCCAATGACCCTAAACTATTATAGTTCTAGTGAATTTACTTTTATGATGCACTGAATATTTATAAAAATGATGTAATATCCATGTATGTTAATCCTGAGTCACTATGGTTGGTATCAAATACAAGGTTACTTCAACATCTGGAAACTAGGATGATAAAACCTTAATGATATCCCTATGAATATTTCTAAGGATATGTTTAGATATTTCTCTAATAATAATCCTACGGTTTCATAAATTTTAATGTAGATGTCATGAGTTGGGCATCCTATAATAATGTTTTCATGATTATGTGTTTTTATGATATGATAAGTGTTGCTCATACTTGGATTTATGGTTTTATTCAACAGAGAGAACCATAAGAAACTAGGTTAACATTGAATCTGATGGAAAATTTTGTGATTATGAGAAAAAAATTGGTTAATGAATGGAGAAAAAGATATCACGATTATGTTTAATTAGCTATCACGATATATGATTGAAAATGGGAACTTTGGTGATATTAATAACAAATCAAATAATAGGAATACAGAATTTTATAAATCTCCACATGGTAAAGATCGTAGAGGAAAGAATATTTGGATTTCTACATGTCGAGAATAAGTGAATAAGAACTTTGAAGAATACCTCAAATGTAGGGGAAGATATTATCTAGGTAGGAAAAAGGGTCATAGAGTGACAAATTTTCATGGAGTTCAATTTATTATCTATAGATAACACGCACATTACCCAAATCAATTCCATGACCTAATAATATACTTATAAACCAAAGACGTACCCATTCCATGTTAACAATTAATGTATAAGGACTGATGTATTTAGGTATTTGGATTTAATAATTATAAATTGAATATTATATAAGGATTTCTTAGTTTATGTTTTTCTCTAAGGATTTACAAGAATATGTTGAATGGTTCTGACAGAATCGAAAAGGTATTTAATGTAAAAGAGATATTTTGACCAAGGGAAGATAACCCTTAATATGTTTTTGATTTTGAGATGATGAATTTTGGATAAACATATGTTAGATATGAATATGTAAACTGGATTTTACTCATTACCATGAAACTGATTATTGATTTGTTTACAAGGTGGTCTATGTTATCACATATGAAGTTTAGAACTTCATGGATTTATAGAACATATCAAACAAACTTTGGAATAAGGAAACATGGATGGTTTCAATAATGATTTACAGTAATTTTGGTCATTACCATGTTCAAAAGAATACATGGTGAAGGTATTTTCATGTATAGTATGTAAAAAATAAGAGATAATTTATGATATTGGTAGATTAGTGTTATCTGATATAGTGATGTACTATCTAATTATTTGTATTTTAAACTTTTATAAGGGTTAGAAGGTTAACCATTTATTGAATTTTTAAGTTAAATAGTGGATGAAGTTTGTGATATTAAAGTATTATCTCTCCATATAGGATTTACACATATTGGATAACACGTGATAACATTTTCTTATTATAACTAAAGACATATAAAATAACCTATGATTATATTTATTGATCTCATAATCTACTAATTCCTCAGTAATGAAAAATTCACTTTTATATGTTTTAATAAGAGATGAAGAGGATGTTCATCATGACACAACAAAGTGTAAGGTCGTCCTTATAACAACCCAACTCCTTATTTCACAATTAAACATAATTTATTACATTAAATATTCACTTGATAAGACACATAATATCAATAGGTCTAGTGTTTTTGGGGCTTAGGAACATTACCTAACAACTAAAAACATGAAATCCACATCTTTATTGAAAACATTTTTTACATGACCACACACATTCCTTCGTACTTAGCATTGCATAGGATAACCTGAGGACATGAATAAGAAAAGGGAGAGATACAAATCCCATTAAGGGATTAGAAAAGTAAGAACATGAATAATACAGTACATGTTAGGTAATAGGCATATCTATCTATCATAAGAGAAACATGAACATAAAGGCATTATATAGCATGATTATTATAACGTGGAAATGTGGCAACAACATTTAACATGATATTAGAATGATACAAGTATAATTGAACATGGAGGATGAGTAAACACTCATTAAAATTTAATTAGCATCAGTAAACCCTCATCACACTTGACATATCATGATACTAATCATTATCCAATGCATTGGAGCACTATCAGTGCACACCCTTGTTAATCATTTCTTTTCATGAATTAGTGTGCCACAAGGATAATATAACACGGATTCATTAAACATCCTAATTTATTCCATGAAAAATGAAGGAAGAATTCAAAAATTAAACTATATAATCAATAATTAAATGTGCATTAAGGTGAATACCCTTGATAGAGAAATGGATATGGTATTCACTACACAATGACTTTGGCTTGGAAAATAATGGTGCGATTTCGGCAGCATAACTACGTGACATATGAAATCACAAAAATGGTTGATGAGAGATAAAGTGGTGTCTCATAATATTTACATTAAATGGACTGTAAGGGGTCATATAGACACATTTACCAACATATTTAATCGAATTTATAATCACAATACAAAATAATTTCTTGAATGTAATTGTGGAGAGAGAAATCTCTTAAAGAATTTCGGAACAGTAATGAGTATACATGGGTGGAATTAATGAGAGGGAAAGGGATCTATCATTATTCAACATAAAATGGGAAGTATAGGATATGTGTGAAATCAAACCCCAAAATTTTTAATTGAATAGACATGGGTATAGAAACATAAACGAACTTGGACAAAATGAGAGAGGAAGAAATACCTTACTTGGAAGTGTGAACTCAAAGGCCTGAGAGGGGCTTGAGAGAGGCTTTTTGGGAGCTTGGGGCACCATGAGGAAGTTATAAAGAGATCAGGGAAGGGTAGGGATGTCATCCAAGGGTTTTTAGTGAAGATAAGTGGGATCTTGGGTGGATTTATATAGGAAAAGAAAGGGAACTCTTTATTATTTAGGTTTTGGACACAACACATTAAACTAATCAAAACCACAAACCAAACCATGGTTTTTGAAAATGGTTTCATACAAATGTTATTAGAAAGCATTATTTTATAATTCCAATGGACGAAATTATTAAAATTTTAATATTTCTTATGCGGAGGTGAGTCACACTCTCAAGGAAATAATTTTTAAAGATGAAATGTTTTATAAGTCTTGGAGGGTCTAATAAGGCACCATAAAATTAATAAAATGAATATAAAATCACATTATTTCAAAGGTATAACATATATTCTTCGAAAATAATATTTATAGTATTTTATTAAATAACTATTGGGTCATTACGATGTCATAAAACACATTATATAATTAAACGATATTTAATTTTTTACCAAACAATTCGACTGTCTCAAAAAATTATAAAAAATTCAGTGTTAGACAATTTTGACATCCTAAATCCAAAAAAGATATTTATTTTATCTAAATAAATTTCATAATATGGGAATTTCTAATTTTAAAATAAAAACTAAAAATTATAAAAAGTTCATGGGTTTTCACAAAAAATAGCTTTCAAACCTTAATAAAAATTAAAATTGTATTCATAAAAATTATACGATCATGTATATTTAATAAAATGTAATTTATTAATAATTTTTTATTAAAAAATTTTTTAATTCAAAAATCCATTAATTCATCAAAATGGATTTCTTCATTGAATATTACCTAAATATTATATTTTTGGGTTAAAAAATAATTAAAAAGTATCAATAATAAAATAAATGTAAATTATCTATAAAAAAATAATGTACATAATCATTGTGTTGGGGTCTTGTTATATAACCCCATATAAAACCCTCATAAGACTTAAGGGTAAGGTGTGTGATGTCGATAGAATCTTAGGGAGGCTCAGATGACATCTCTCTAGTGGTAATCATTATTAAATTTCAATTCTCTCGTAGGTGGTTCAACTCAAACTTAACACATTGAATCTCGGATTTGGATTTGTATAGAGAGAAGCCTTGTGACGCCACCTCATTTTAAAGCTCTAAAAAAATGGCTTCGAATGGATAAATTCTACTGGATGAGGCCATCACTTCATTTGTATGGGTAAATTAGATTTGTTAAAGCCCTATATTTTTACAAATCACGTGATCATTGTTCAACGACTATATTAGCAATGGTCAGAATTCTTAACTATATTTTAACATCCAAAAAAATAAAACCATATAAGTTCATATGTTATATAACCATTTTACATATTAATAAATTTAATTAGATCAAGATTAATTTTCATTAATAAATGTTTGGGTCGTTACAATCTTCCCCCCTTAAGAAATTTCATCCATGAAATTTCCTTTTCCCACACTAAACCAAATGAGGGTAACTCTGCTTCATCACTTCCTCTAATTCCCACATTGCTTCTTCAAACTTGTGGTTTATCCAAAATACTATCTTGAGGGGTACTGTCTTATTTCATAGAACTTTTTTCCTATGATCTAAGATCTTCACCATCTTCTCCTCATAAGAGAGGTTATTCTTCAATGGTACCACCTCTAGATTGAGTACATGTGATGGTTCAGGTATGTATTTCCTCAAGAGTGATACATAGAATAAATCAGGTACTTGAGATAGGTTTGGTGGGAGTGCTAGTTGATAGTCCACTGTTCCAATGCAATATAGGTTCCCAAAATTGCATATGTACCTTAGACTAAGATTTCCCTTCTTCCAAAATATCATAACTCTATTCTAGGGAGATATGTGGAGGAATAGAATGTCTCCAAGATCAAACTCTTGGTGTCATCAATGATTATCAGCATTGATATTTTTTTAACTTTGAACAACTTCAATGTGCTGATGGATGGTCTTAACCTTCTTCGCCATTTCTTCGACCCTTTCTGGACCTAGGAGTTTTTTCTACCCATCTTCATCCCAACATGTTGGTGTTCTACACCTCTTCCCCTAGAAGGCTTCATAAGGATCCATTTGAATGCTTGAGTGGAAAATATTATTGTAATAGAACTTAACCATAGGGAGATGTAGATCCCATCCTTCTTTGAGGTCGATTGATCATTCTCTCATAATTTACTCAAGTGTTTGGATGGTCTTCTCAGACTGGCCATCAGTTTGAGGATTAAAAGTTGTACTAAAGTTCAGATCATTATTCAGAGCATGTTGAAAACTCTTTCAGAACATAGAGGTGACTCTTGGATCTTGATCAGATATAATAGATAGTGGTACCCCATGAAGCCTTACCACTTCTCTAATATATATTAATGTGAGTTGATCTAATTATAAATCCTCTTGAATTTCAATGAAGTGTGAAGTATTTGTAAGATGATCCACAACAACCCAAATATCATTATTTAATTTGGATGTATTTGGAATTCCGGTGACAAAGTCCATGGAGATGTTCTCCCATTTCCATACTGGTATGGGTAGTGGTTACATCATTCCCTTAGACTTCTGCCTCTCATCCTTCACTTACCAACATACTAAGAACCTTTATGTATACTCAGAGATCACTTTGTTCATTTTATCCCACCAATAATGCTATTAGAAATCTTGATATATTTATATGTTTGCTGGGTGAATAGTGGAATTATAACTATGTGCATAATCCACAAGTTCATTCTTTAACCTTGGATTTGATGGAACACATTTTCTTATCCCAAATCACAAAATTACTTCTTCAATAACATTTAACTATGAGGATTTCCCTTTTCAGATAGCTTCCACTTTCTTCTAAATTCCCACATCAATATTTTGAGCAACATTTAACCTTTACAATAGAGAGGATTGAGAAATCATTTGTGAAAGGATTGATGATGTTCTCTTATTTATGATTTCTATTTCAATCTTCATCAAATCTAAGAAGATTGGATCCTTTTCAATTCTCATAAATCATAGAATTGTTGGGTCCTTTCAACATAGAGAATCTACCACCTTGTTTTCTTTCCCAGGGTGGTAATGGATTGGGTAGTCATAGTATTTGATCAGCTCTAACCATATTAATTTGCACATGTTCAACTCTTTCTGTGTGAATATATACTTGAGGATTTTGTGGTCCGTATATATTTTACACTTCTTCCCAAAGATGTAATTTCATCAAATTTTCAAAGCGAATATTACTGTATCCAAATCTAGATAATTTGTTTGATAGTTTTTCTTATTAACTCTCAATTGCCTTGAAGTAGAGGCAATTACATTGTCATTTTTCATCAACACATGGCCATGCCCTTCTTTGAAGCATCACTGAATACCACAAAAAGTTCTCCACTTGGGGGTAGTGTAAGAACATGCATAGTGATAAACCTCCTTCTAAACTCCTTAAAGCTCTCTTCACATTCATCTCTCTAGGAAAACATTACTCCCTTTTGAGTTTTCTTTATAAGATGGTTGGAAAATCATTATATGATTCTCACAAATCACTGATAATATCCAATTAACCACAGGAAGCTACAAATAGTTGTGACCAATGTTGGCCTCAGAAATACCTCAATTGCAGCTATCATAGAGGGATCCACATGTATCCCATTACTAGTGAAGATATGACCCAAGAATGATACCTCCTTCAACCAGAACTCACACATTCTATACTTTACATAGAGCTTATCCTATAACAAGGCTCTAGTAAAGTGCATAGATGCTCCTCATGATCTTTATTGGTTTTGGAGTCTATTATAATATTGACTATAAAGAATACAACAAATTTTTCAAAGTATTATCTAAAGACTCTATTTATCAATTCCATGAGTATTTTTGGAGAATTATTGAGTCCAAAAGGCATTACTATGAATTCATAGTTCCGGTACCTTGTACGAAATGTAGTATTGGGGATATCCTCTCTCTTCACCCTTACTTGGTAATATCCCAATCGAAAATCCACCTTGGAGAAGTATTGTTCTCCACTTATTTTATTGAATAATTCATCAATTTGTTGAATAAGATACTTGTTATTTATCGTGATTTTTTTAAGCTCATGATAATCAATGCAAAGGCGCATTAACCCATCCTTCTTCAAGATGAAGAGGACCGGTGCACCCCATGGTGAAGAACTTGGGTGTGTAAACCCTTTATCAAGATTCTCTTGTAGTTTTTTCTTCAAATCCCCAAGATCCACAAAAAACATTCTATATAGAGTCTTAGACATTAGAAACACCCCAAGTATAAGATCAATTAAGTATTAGACATCTCTTCTAGGAGGAAGACCATGAAATTCCTTGGGAAACACTTCAGATAATTTCTTCCCGACAAGAATATCTTCATGGATGGATTCTTCCATAGACTCAATCATCCAAGAAAGATAAGTGTGCTCATAGGGTAGTAATATCCACGTTTGAGATGATGGTGCTAAAAAAGATTCATTAACCTCCTTGAACTATTACAGAATCGGGGGTCGATTCTCCATATGGAGAGTGATTTCCCTCTCACCGAAATTTATTTTGGAACTTTATAGATAAATCCAATCCATGCCATGGATTTTATCAAATTCCACCAGAGAAAGTATGATAGGTTATTCGGGATGTTCAATCCACAAATTATGATAGGAATAAAGTTATATTTATGGGATGCAATGATTTACCAAGAATCAATTCTCACCAAAAACTTTACTTCCATGACTTGTGGTGGTGTTGGGATTGTTCTACTAAACTTTTGAGATATAAAATAATGACTAGAACTAGAATAAAAAAGTACGTTCAATATTTTAGAATGAATAATTAGTGTACCTATCACCACTTTGTTTTCGGGGTTCACTTTAGTGGTATGGATGGAAACATCTATCCCTTACTACCATGGAGGTTGTTGGTTGCCTAAAAAAACCCATGAATTAGGGAACTGGTTTGAAAAGTACCCTAGTTATTTGCATTTGAAGCATTCAAAAATGCGTCGATGGTTGAACAGAGTGTTACTATCCTCTATCACAGCCGTAGTTTTTTCTTGTCAGCATTTAATGGCCATGTTCTCTTCACTTCCACACCTAAAACATTTCATCATCCCCTTCAGGAAATTTCTGGGATCTTCTTTCCACGCCTTTGGAAATTGGGATGCTGTATTGTATTATCACCATTGGATTTATCCTTCAGATCACCAAAATTAAATCCCACCATATACTTATTATCCCCATGATACCCCTAAGATTCACAATCACATTTTCGACCATGAGGTCACATCAGAAAACTTCTTCATAGATCTCAAAGTTATGGATCGCTAGGACTTTCTATAGGCTAGGATTTAGACCACCAATGAAGCGGTCAACATTGCATTTGAGGGTAATGACAAATCAGGAGGTTTATTGTTCAAGCCTTGTGATGTTTTCCTCATATGCACTGATGGATTATTCATTTTTTCTTAAGGAAAATGAAGACACTTTACATCTAAAATTGGAGGGTGAAAGGAAAATATTTATCGAAAAACATTTTTTGAAAATACTTTCATTCCAATGCCTCGATATCCTTCTAAGAATTTGTATTTTTCATCAATTTAAACCATTTATTATATTCTCCCTCCATATATAAATAATCTAGAATAACCTTCTCTTGTTTGGAACATTAAATGATAAAGATGATCTTTTCAATGGAGTTTATCCATTATTCAACAATTGAGGGATCAGATGATCCATTAAAAGTAGGAGGTCTTTGTCTTGTGAATCTCTCGATTGTGACTTGTTTTTTCGTCATGGGGGGGGGGGGTGGGTGGGTTGAATGTTCCTCTTAACCCATGTTTCTATTCAAGACATGTGTTAAATGAGAGGGTATCATGAGAAATTTTTCGATTCCTGCTCCCATTGGATTGAGAATCTCATTAGAACAATCTTCACATTGATCTTCACATTGGTTGTTAGCTCAATTCTACCTATTACCATCCATTGGATAGAATAAAAATTAATTATAGGGGTAAAAAATAAAGGGTAATCCAATTACAGAAATGGTTAATTTATAAATTACTTTTATTTACTTAACTTATGAATTTATAGGCTTCAGTCTATGTTATCCATGATCTACATCCAAACATATATTCTTAGGGAAATATTTGTATTCCCTTAACAATAGTTCATCATATGATTATGAATTTACCAAATCATATCCCCCACGCGTGTCATAAAAAAGAGTGTAGTAAGGCCTGTTTTCGTTCACTAGTTCCCATTTGAGTCCAGCTCAAAGCGGTGTTTTTCAGTTTTACCCATAGATACATCTGTGCCAAATCAACCTCTACCTACTCATATTCAAACAATGATGTATTTTTTTGATAATCCAATTAATACATAATCACCAAAACTTTGGTATGTTTTTATTATACATAGTCTTATCCCTAAGGCTTTCTCGAGTGTTTTCAAATCATAATCCAAAAAATAACTAAACCTCCCTCTGATACCAACTATAAACCCCTTCTCTTTATTTCACACTTAAATAAATTTTTTTAAAGAAAATATTTACTTTCTACAACATATAGGATTAGTATGTCTAATGTATTTTGGGATTAGGAAAATTACAAAACAACATAATACATGAAACACACATCTTTATTGAAAACTTCTTTTACAGGACCACAAACATTCCTTCGTACATGACTTTGCATGGGATAACCTAAGGAAATGGATAAGAAAAGGGAGAGTTATGAAGCCCAGTAAACGAGTAAACAAAGAATAACACGAAGAATAAAATACATGTTAGGCAATATCAATATCAATGGATCATAATAAAAACCTGAACATAAATTCATGATATAACATGATTATCATAACATGGAAATGTGGAAACAACATTTAACACAACATTAGCATTATCCAAGGATCATTACACATGAAGAATTAGTAAAACCTCATTAAACATTAATTATAATTAGTAAACCCTCATCTCACTTGACGTATCATGATACTAATCTTTACCCAATGCATTGAAGCGCTATCTGGCGCACCCTCCTTAATCCTTTCATTTCATGCATAAGTGTACCATATGGATCATATAACATGGATTCATTAAACACCATAACATATTTCATGAAAATGGAATATGGAATAAATAAATTAAAATATATAATCAATATGTATATTTTCAAGAAGGAGAATACCCTTGATAGAGAAATGAGCAGGGTATTCACTACACAATGACTTTGGCTTGGAAAATCGTGGGGCAATTTCGGCAGCATAACGACTTGAGATAAGAAATCATAAAAATGGTTGATGATATATAAAAGGGGTTCTCATAATATATAAATGAAATTGATAGTATGGTGGTCATATAGATACATTTACCAACATATGTAATGGAATTTAGAATCATAATACAAAAGAATTGCTTTAATGTAAATGAGGAGAGAGAAATCCCTTAAAAGATTTTGGCATGGTAACGGGTGTACATGGGTCAAATTAATGAGAGATAAATGGGTATATCATAATTAAAACAGAAAGAGGGAAGTATAGGGGAGGCGAAAAATCAAATCCAATCATTTTTAATTTAAAAGACAAGGGTATATCATAATAACAAAACATGGACAAAAATGAGAGAGGAAGAAATCCTTTACATGGAAGTGTGATCCCAAAGGATTGGGAGGGGCTTGAGAGAGTATTAATGGGAGATTGGGGTGACATGGGAGGATTTTAGAGAGATTAGGATAGTTTAGGGACGTGATCTAGGGGTTTTGAGTGAAGAGAAGTGGGATCTTGGTTGGGTTTATATAGGAAAAGAGAGGGGATTCTTTATTATTTAGGTTTTAGACACCACACATTAAACTAATCAACCCAAAAACCATCCCATGGTTTTTGGACATGGTTTTTGTCAAATTGGAGTAGAAGTCATTCTATTATAAGGCCAATTCCAGAAATTTAAAAAATATTATGATTGCTTATGTGGAGGTGAGTCACACTCTCAAAGAAATCATTTTAAAAGTTAAAATGTATTATAAGTCTTGGAGGGTCCTCTAAGGCACCCTAAAATTTATCAAAAAAATTTAAAATCACATTATTTTAAAGGTAAAACATATATTTTCCAAGAAACTGATTTATAGTATTTTATTACATCACTATTGGGTCATTATAATGTCATAAAACACAATATATAATTAAAGAGTATTTAATTTTTTACCCAAAAATTTAACTGTCTCTAAAAATTATGAAAAATTCATCATTAGATAATTTTGACATCCAGAATCTGAAAATGATATTTATTTTATCTAAATAATTTTTTAAATATTTCAATTTTACTTTTAAAATTAAAACTGGCATTTATAAAAAATTCATAGGTTTTGAAAAAAACAACTTTCAAACCTTAATAAAAACTAAAATTGTACTCATAAAAAGAATATGATCATTTATATTTAATAAAAATTAATTTAGTAATAATATTTCATTAAAATAATATTTAATTAAAAATCCACTAATTAATAAGAATATATTTCTTAATAGAATATTTACTAAAAATAATATTTTTTTTATTAAAAAAAATTTACAAAGTAACAACAATAAAATGAATGTATATTCTCTATAAAAAATAGTGTACATTAGGGTCTTGTTACATAACCCCTTATAACCCCCACATAAGACCATAGGGTAAGTTGTGCGATGGTGACAGACTCTTGGGGAGTCTCAGATGACATCACCCTGGTGGTAATCTCTATTAACTCCCACTTCTCTTGAAGGCGGATCTGCTCAAGATTAATGTGATGAAGCTCAACTTGGGCTTGGTCAAGAGAGAAACCTAGTGATTCTACCTCCTTTATGATCTCTGAAAAATGGGTTTCATAAGGAGAAATTACACTAGATTAGGCCATCACTTCGTTTTTCTGATTAAATTGGATTTGTTAAAGCCTTATATTTATACTAATCATGTTATCATTGTTCAACGACAATATTAACAGTGGTCACAGTTTTTATTAGTATTTTAAAATCCAAAAACATAAAACCATGTATGTGTATTTGTTGTATAACCATTTTACAAAATAAGAAATTTTCTTAGATCAAGATTAATTTTCATTAATAAAAGTTTGTGTCATTACAATCTTCCCCCCTTAAAAAATTTGGCCCTCGTAATTTCCTTTTCCCACACTAAAACCAATGAGGGTATCTCTGCTTCGCCACTTCATCTGATTCTCACATTTTTTCTTCTAAATTATTGTTTCTCCACAAGACTTTCATGAGTGGAATTGTCTTATTTTGTAGATGTTTTTTCCTACGATCTAAGATTTCACTAGCTTATCTTTATAGGAGAGGTCATTATCCAGTGGTACCACCTATGGATTGAGTACATGCAATGGGTCAGGTGGGTACTTCATCAATAGTGATACATGGAATACCTCACATACTTGAGATAGGTTTGGTGGGAGTGCTAGTCGATAGGCCACTGCTCCAATGAAATCAAGGATCTTAAAAAGGCCTATGTACCTTAGACTAAGAATTAACTTATTCTCAAATCTCATAACTTTATTCCACGATGATGTGCATAGGAATACCATGTCTCTGACATCAAACTCTAGGTCTCGTAGATGATTATCAGCATAGATATTTTGTCGATTCTACGTAGCTTCAATGTGCTTCTAGATGGTCTAAATCTTCTCCACCATTTCTTTGACCATTTCTTGACCTAGGATTTTTCGCTCCCCAATTTTACCCCAACATGCCGATGTTATGCACCACTTCCCATACAGGTCTTTATAAAGAGCCATTTGGATGTTTGAGTGTAAAATGTTATTGTAAGAGAACTAAACCAAAGGAAGACGTTGATCTCGTCCTTCTTTGAATTCCATTGATCATGATCTCAACATTTACTCAAGTGTTTGGATGGTCCACATAGAGTGGACATCAGTTTGAGGATGATAATTCATACTAAAGTTCAAATCAGTATTCATAGAATGTTGAAGAATCATCCAGAACATAGAGGTGAATCTTGGATCTTGATCATATACAATAGATAATGGTACTCCATGTAGACATACCACTTCTCTGATATAAATTCATGTGTGCTGATCCAATGAGAAATCCTCTCTAATAGTAATGAAGTGTGAAGTCTTTGTAAGATGATCCACAACAACCCAGATAGCATTGTTTCCTTTGGATATCTTTGGATTTCTGGGGACCAAGTCCATGGTGATGTTCTCCCATTTCCTTGTTTGTATGGGTAATGGTTGCATCATTTATTTAGACTTCTGACTCTCAACCTTCACTTGCTGACATACCCGACACATTGATATATACTCAGTCATCTCCCTATTCATGTTTTCCCACCAATATTTCTCTAAGAGATATCGATACATCATTGTTTTTCCTAGGTGAATGGTGAAATTCAAACTATGCACATCATCCAAAAGTTTATTCGTTAACTTATGAGTTGATTGAGTACATATTCTTGTCCCAAATCTCACAATTCCTTATTCCTAAACATTGAACTCTGAGGATTTATTTTTTTTGATAGTTTTCACTTTCTTCTAAATTCTCACATCATCTTTTTATGCATACTTTAACCTTTCCAAAAGAGATGTTTGAGAAATAATTTGTGAAACGATTGATGATGTTCCCATATTTATGATTCCCATGTCCATATTCATCGAATCTGAGAAGATTGGATCCGTTTCAATTCTCAAAAATAATATAACCGATGGTTCCTTTCTACCTAGAGCATATTCCACCTTGTTCACTTTCCCAGGGTGGTAATGGATTGAGAAGTCATAGTCTTTGATCATCTCTAACAATATTCATTGGGGCATGTTCAACTCTTTCGGTTTGAATATATAATTGAGGATTTTGTGGTTTGTACATGTCACACACTTATCCCTAAATAGGTAGTGTCACCAAATATTCAAAGTGTATGTTACTGAAGCCAACTCCAAATCATGTGTTGGATATTTTTTCTCATAACTTTCAATTGCCTTGAAGCATAGGCAATGACTTCGTAATTTTTCATCAAAGCATAGCCTATGACCTTCTTTGAAGCATCACTGAATACCACAAAAAGTTATCCACTTGTGGGTAGTGTGAGCACAGGAATGGTGATAAGCCTCTTTTTCAACATCTTCAGTCTCCCTTCACATTCATCACTCCAAGAAAAAAGTACTCCCTTTTGAGATATCTTGGTAAGAGGGTTGTAAAATCATGAGAAATTTATCACAAATCAGCAATAATATCCAGCTAACCCCAGGAAGCTATGAATATCCATTACTAATGTTGGGCTTAACCATCTCTCAATTGTATCTATCTTAAAGGGATCCATAGATTTCCCATTTCGTGTGATCATATGACCCAATAATGAGACCTCTTCATCTAGAACTCACACATGATATACTTTTCATAGAGCTTCTCCTTTATCAAGGTCTCTAGTACAATGCTTAGAGGCTCCCCATGCTCCTCTTTGGTTTTGGAGTATATTAGAATATCATCTATAAAGACTACCAAAAATTTGTCATGGTAATATCTAAAGACTATATTCAACAAGTAAATAAAGATTTCTTGATCATTGGTGAGTCTGAAAGCATTATTGTGAATTCATAGTGACCATACCTTGTATGAGAAGTAATATTGGGGATATCCTCTTTCTTCACACGTACTTGGTAATATCCTGAACACAAATCCACATTGGAGAAGTATGGTCTGCATGTTTCTAATTGAACAATTCATCAATTCATGGAAGAGTATACTTGTTCTTTATCATGATTCTGTTGAACTCACGATTATCAATGCAAAGGCACATTGACCCATCATTGTTCTTGATAAAGAAAACTGGTGCACCCCATGGTGAAGCACTTGGGCATGTAAACCCTTTATCCAGATTCAATTTTATTTTTTCAGCTCCTAAAGTTCCACAACATCCATTATATATGGAGTCTTGGATATTGGAAACACCCCAGGTATAAGATCAATTGATAATTTAATATCTCTTCTATGGGGAAGACCATGAAATTCCTTGGAAAACACTTTAGAGAATTCTCTCACAATAGGAATTCTTTCAAGAATGGTTTTTTTATTAGACTCAATCATCCGAGAAAGATATGCATGCTCATAGGGTAGTAATATCCATGCTTGAGATGATGGTACTAAGGAAGATTCATTCTCCTCCTTGAACTTGTATAGAATCGGGGGTTGATTCTTTATATGGAGAGTGATTACACTCTCATGGAAATTTTTGATGGATGTATATATGTAAAGTCTATCCATGATATGAATTGCATCAAATTCCATGAGATGAAGTACAACGAGGATCACTGGGAAGTTCAACCCACACATTATGATAGGAGAGCAGTGATATTCATGGGATGAAATGATTCCCCAATTGTTGTTCTCACCAACATCTTTATATACATGATTTGGGGTGGTTTTGGGATTTCTCTAATAAACTTTCAAGATATAAAGGAATGCATAAAACTAGAATAAAAAATTATGTTCTCTATTGTTGAATAAATAACTAGTGTACTAGTCACTATCTATTTTTAGGGTTCACTTCAGTAGTAGTGATCGAAAAAGCTCACCCTTACTACCTTGGAGGTTGTTGGTTGTCGCAAAAAACCATTGGATTAGGGAACTAGTTTGAAAATTTCCCTGGTTCCTTGCAGTTGACACAAATAACAATGCATTGAGGGTTGAACAGAGCATTTTTATCCTCTGTTGTAGCCAAATATTTTTCCTTTTAGTAGTTAATGGGATGGTTCCCTTCTCTTCCACAACTAAATTATTTCCTCATCCCCATCAGGAAATTTTCTGGGAGCTTATATCGACACATTTGGAAATTGGGGTTATATATTTTCTTAGAACTGTTGGATTTATGCATCAGACCAGTAGAATTAGATTCCATCTTATGCTTCTTATCCCCATGATACCCATCAGATTAGTCGATCTCTATTTCAACCTTGCGGGAACATCGAATAATTTCCTCTTAGATCTCGAAGTCATGGATTTCTAGGGCATTCTGTAGGCTAGGTTTTAGCCCACCAAAGAAACCGTCAACCTTGTATTCAGGGGAAACGAAAAAGCTAGAGGAGTATCATACAAGCCTTGATAAGTTTTCCACGTATGCTCCAATGAATTTTTCATCTTTTTTCTTGAAGTAATGGAAGTACCTTTCTATCTTAAGTAGAAGGGTGCAAGGAAAATATTTATCAAAAAACATTTTCATGAAATCCTTCCATTCTAACACCTCGATCTCATCCTCAGGCTTTGTATTTTTTATCAATTTACACCATTGATCAGCTTCGCCCTCTATATGATAACTGGTCAGAAGAACATTATCTTACTTGGACCATTGAAGGATGGAGAATATCTTTTCAATATAGTTGATCCATTGTTCGACAATTGAGGGGTCAAATGATCAATTAAAATTAAGAGGCATTTGTCTCATGAAGCTCTCGATTGGGACTAGTTATTTGTTAGGGTGGGTTGAACATTCTTATTGACCTATATTTCTATTCAAAACATCATTTAACTGAGAGAGTATCATGACAAAGATCACGATTCCTGCTCCCATCAGATTAGAAATCTCAATAGAACAGTCATCACATTGATCTTTTCATTGTTTTTTAGCCCGATCCCTCTTATTACTGGAAATTGGCGAGAATAAAAGGAATTTCAGGGGTAACACATAAAGGGTAATACAAAGAAAAAAACAGATGACTTATAAATTACTTTAATTTCCTTAAATTATGAATTTACAGGATTCAATCTATGTTATCTGTGATCTACTTCCCAACATATATTATTAGGGGGGTTTTTTATTCCATTAAAAATGGTTCATAATAATCTTATGAATTTACCATATCGTATCCCCTATGAGTGTTGTAACCAAGAGTGTATTAATTCTTGTTGTTTTGCACTAGTTCTTGTTTGAGCCTTTCTCAAATCGGGGTTTTTGGGTTTTACCCCTAGATACATCTGTGCCAGAGCTGCCTCTACCTGCTCGTATCCAGAATGAGATTTATTTTTTCTGATAAACAACTTACTCATTACTCACTAAAATTTAGGGTTGTTTTTTTATACTTAGTCTTATCCCTAAGGCTTTCAATATGGTTTTCTAATCCTAATCCCAAAAATAACTAAACCTCCATCTGATACAAACTATAACATCCCTACTCTTTATTTCACACTTAAAAATAATTTATTAAATAAAATATTCCCTTGATAAAACATATAATATCAATATTTATACTGTATTTTTAGCTTAGGAACATTACATAACAACATAAAACATGAAATAACCATCTTTATTGAAAACTTATTTTACAAGACCACACACATTCCTTCATACTTAACATTCCATGGGATAACCTAAGGACATGCATAAAAAAGGGTGAGCTATAAAGCCCAGTAAAATATTAAACAAGGAATAAAATGAAGCATATAGTACATGCTAGGAAATGGGCATATAAATGAAGTATAAGAGAAACATGAACATAAAATCATGATATATCATGATTATCATAACATGGAAATGTGGCAACAACATTCAACATTATGTTTGCATGATCTAAGGCTCATTACAAATGGAGCATGAGTAAACCCTCATTGAACATTAATTAGCTTGAGTAAACCCTCATCTCACTTTATGTATCAAGAAACTAATCATTACCCATTGAATTGGAGTGCTATTAGGGTGCACCCATCTTAATCATTTCATTTCATGCATAAGTGTGCCACATGGACCATATAACATGGATTCATTAAACACCATAATTTATTCCCTGTTAAAGGAATTTTGAGTTCCAACATGAAACTCTATAATATATATGTAAATGTTCATGATGGTGAATACCCTTGATAGGGAAATGGGCATGGTATTCACTGCACAATGACTTCGGCTAGGAAAATTGCGGTGCAATTTCTACACCATAACAGTATGACATATGAATTCACAAAAATGGTTGATGAGTGAGAAATGGGTTTCTCATCATATGTACATGATATTGAGAGTAAGAGGTTAATATACAAACATGTCCCTACACATTTAAAGGAATTTTGAATCACAATACAAAATAATAGCTTGAATGTAAATGAGGAGAGAAAAATCCTTTACGGAATTTTGGCATGGTAATGGGTGTAAATGGGTGGAATTAATGAGAGAGAAAGGGGTCTCTCATCATTAAAAAATAATGAGGTAAGTATATGGGAGGTGAAAAATTAAACCCCAACTTGTTTAATGGAAAATAAAAGGGTATAGAAACATAAATAAACTTCGACAAATATGAGAGAGGAAGAAATCTATTACTTGGAACTGTGATCCCAAAGGCTTGGGAGGGTATTGAGAGAGGATTATTGGGAGATTTGGGTTCCTTGGGAGGATTTTAGAGTGAGGAGGGCAGTGTATGGACATGCTCTAAGGGTTTTGATTGAAGAGAAGTGGGTTCATGGGTGGGTTTATATAGGAAAAGAGAGAGAATTCTTAATTATTTAGGTTTTGGACACCACACGTTAAAATAATAAAAACCAAAAACCAAACCATGGTTTTTTCCATAGAGTAGTGGAAAAAATTATTTTATAAGTCCAATGGCTGAACATCTGAAAATATTAGGCTTTCTTATGTGGAGGTGAGTCACACTCTCAAAGAAAACATTTTAAAAGCTAAAATGTTTTATAAGTCTTGGAGGGTCTACTAAAAAACCATAAAATTAACCAATAAATTCTAAAATCACATTATTTTAAAGATAAAACATATATTTTACTAAAATTACATTTATAATATTTTATTATATCAATATTGGTTCATTATGATGTCATAAAACACATTATATAATTAAACAGTACTTAATTGTTTACCCAAAAATTTGATTGTCTCATAAAATTATGAAACATTCACCGTTAGATAAATTTGAATTACTAAATCCAATAATGATATTAATTTTATATAAATAAATTTCTAAATATGTGAATTTATACTTTAAAAATAAAATCTTACATTTATAAAAAATTCATGGGTTTTGACAAAAACTACTTTCAAAGCATAATAAAATTTTCAATTGTATTCATAAATTTTATGATAATTTATATTTAATAAAAATTAATTTAGTAATAATAATTAATTAAAATATTATTTAATTCAAAAATTGAGTATTTCATCCAAATATATTTTTTAATAGAACATGAAGTAAAAAAAATATTTTTTCCTTAAAAACTATTTAGAAAGTAACAATAATAAAATAAATGAATATTTCCTATAAAAAAATAATGTACATAATCATAGTACTAGGGTCTTGTTACATAAACCCTTATAACACCCACATAATATAGAAGGGTAAGGTTTGCAATGGTGAAAGACTCTTGAGGAGGCTCAGAAAACATCGCTCGGGTGGTAATCTCTATTAACTACAACTTCTCCCATAGGTGGTTCTGCTCAAGCTTAACGTGTTGAAGCTTGGCATGGACTTGGTCAAGAGTGAAGACCAGTGATTGCACCTCTTTCGAAGCTCCAAAAAATGGGCTTTCTATGGATCAATTATAATATATGAGTTCATCAGTTCCATTGTCTATGTAAATTAGAGATGTTAAAGACCTATATTTATACGAATCATGTCATCACTGTTCAATGACTATATTAGCAACGGTTCCAATTCTTAATGGTATTTGAAAATCCAAAAAAATAAAACCAAGGAAGTTCATATGTTATAAAACCATTTTAAAAAATAATAAAATTAATTATAACAAGGGGAATTTTCATTAGTAAATGTTTTGATCATTACAGTCCCAAAATCATTAGTATATCATTTCATGAAAATTAATCAAATTTATGAAAAATGGTTCTTCAAATAAATTTTTTTTTTCATGTTATCTTAATTTTTGATGATACAAATGACATTTTTCAGGCCTATTTGGGTAATGGTTTTGTGATTGTTAACTTTATTCTAACCATGTCATCTATCACTATCCATCTGAACTTGATAGTTTGATTTCTCTTATATTTCTATATTTTTACTTTCCAACTATGTTATCCTATGTGGAAGCCTAGTTATGAGTTACGTTGGGTAACTGTTTTGGTTCTAACTATCCTCTTATAAAGGAGGCTTTGGTATTCATTTTTACTATGTTAGTTTCTATGAAATTTACTTTCAAGTTTTAAACCTATAATAACCTAGAAACATTTTGAGGGATAAATTCATTTTAAGGGAGGTAGAATGTAAAACCATTATATTTTGTGATTTTTTTATTAATACTTTATTTTTTTTAATATTTTTCATTTCATGCAACAATGAATACAGATTTTATATAAAATAACTAAGTTTGGATTTCATTATACACAACAAAAAGTTAATCTTGCATGACACACAACACATAGATTAGCTTATGATACAATAAAAACTATGCTTGGTTTTTATCACACACAATACCGAGTCACTTAGATAGCTTATGATACACGGAAAGTCGAGTTTTCACCAAACTATAACATACTATTAATAATATTATTAAAATACTATTATTACAACCACCTATACCTTGGAATGGAAGTTATGAATAATATTAACTAACTTTTGAAAATATTATTTAAACATGAATTCTTTGGTTATCAATAAGTATAATTTAATGAATGAACTATATAAAAATAAATAAAGTACTTTTTTAGGAAAAATAGTTTTCTATGTAAAAACACAATTTTATGTCAACAAATTAAAAAAAATGGATTATTGATTTTATTAATATTTATATATTATGTATTCAAAAGATATTTTTATACTCATCCAATATATTTTATAGGTATAAGTGAATAATAAGTCCAATTTTATGAATAAAAAATGGTATTTTTCTAAAAGGAAATTTTACATCCTTTTAATGGAGAACCCATATTAAATATATTTTTTAATTTTATAATTTTAATTTAAAAAAACTTCACTTTTTAAATTGAAATATCAAATTTTACTTTGGGTTAATTTTTTGTATTTTTCTGAGAACTTTCATATTTTAATTACTAATGAATAATACAAAATTTTAATTGAAAACTACATTTTCAAACAATTTATTTATATAGTTAAATAATGTTTTTAATTGGTTTTTATGATAATTAGATCCATTTTATATCATATGAACCAATTTATATCAACAAAATAAATTTCAAATTAAATTTAGACTTAAAAACATAAAAAACTTGTGAATATTTTTTTTATTAAATACATGTTTTGTCGTCTCATCTACGAGATTAACATTAAATTAATTTTTTCCACTTATTTGATTAGATTTTGGAAAAATGGATCCCATATTTTGAAACATAATAATATATATTGTCTAATAATTTAAATTTTTTTTACAAAAAATATTAGTGAAAGTAACTAAACTAATTAAATCAATTAAGATAAAAACAAGATTACTTAATGGTTAAACTTTAATCTTAAGAGTAAAAATGAACTAGATAGATGTTCGAAACCTATTTTATATAAATAGTTCTACCAATTAACCTTTTGGATCAAATATTATCACTTATTTGAGTATCATGATGTAAGGTAGACCTCTCAATAGTGTTTACATTTTTTATTTAAAAGAATTACACTCCTCCAATATTATAGTGAACTCCCCCCCTCACTTCCTTACACCTCTCAGTAATTTATTTTAAAAAAACCATATAAAATACACTTCCAACATCCCTTAATCCTTCCAATAATCCTCCATTTTTTCAAAACTCTAACCAAGAAGGCCCTTTGTGGAAAACCAAGAGGCGTTACCCAAAGAAGTGGTAACATCCTTCCTCATGCTCATCTGTTTTATTTTCATTCTACACCCCATAAAATATTTTTATTACATGATTATATAATATCCTCAGTATCATAAATATTATAATATTTTCATAGGTATGGTGGACTACTACCTCACGAAACAAAGTTGTTCATTTTTAGTTTACCACCTATCATGGGTGGAATTTATGATGAAAAATATATTTCTATATGATATATATTATATTTATTTTTTATTTATTTTTATTTAATTATTATATAAATCATACCTTTGTGATTTTAATTTGTGTACATATGATATCTGTGTTTAAGGACATGTGAACTATCACCTCCTCAATGTGATGTGATTCATCCACACTTTACATAGAATGTATTAATGACGTGTTTAGTAAATATATATGAAAAATATTAAATAATAATTTTAATGTTATTATAGTATATATATATATATATTATTTATTTATTTTTCTTTCAAAATAGTCATAAAATAGAAACAACCTTCATATTTACGTACGACCTACCGTCTCCTTGAATGATGTATTTAATTTTTATTTATACAGTATATATACTATTATAAATAATTATATATTGAATATATATGATATTTATATAATTTTTCAAATTCTATAAATATAGAAATCATGATCTACTTAGGAGGATCAAGAATAACAAGTCAGAACATATACAAAAAAATAACACGGATATTACCTGAAATGTAACATTAACATGCAGTTACTAAAAATGGGGTAATATAAATTCATGAAAAAATAATATATGGGATTTGATGTAGTAGTATTTTATGGTAGATGTATAATAAACATATATTTATTTTACATTAGGTTTGAATGATTACAAAGAAAGTCAAGCCTTAATGTTAGGGTTTTCTCGTCTCACTTTTATTTTCCGTGAGACACAAGCCACGTTCACCTACTTTTTATTATATGTGATATGTATACTACCCATGAATTGATTATATGATTCTTATAATTAATTTTATGGTTATTTACATTTCCATTTTATGATATTTCTTTCATTGTGGTTATGTTTCAAAATTTACCAAATCGATAATGTAATTTTTTCTTAATTTACATTCTTTGATACACATGCCATGTTATGAACCTATATCATTATAAGTTGAGTATAAAATTCCATTCAATATTATATCTCATGAGTATAATGATTTCCATGATATTAAAATCCTCATGTTATTTCATTTTCTTATATGGGGAGTATGATACAAATTTACCAAGTGGTAAGAGTTTATTGCAACAATATCATCATTTATTAGGATTGTTTATGATTATGCTTTCAATGATGAAAAAATATTATAGTTATTCCAAGAAAACACATTAAATTTATTCTCCTATGTTATTCATGATATCTTCATGTATTAGTACCATTTCCTGACTCTTTGTTACTTAATATAATTAACAAGTGTTTTAAAGAAAATCTGACTTTATCTCGCACTTCGGTTAGAAATTTTTGTTTCTTAAAAACCATGTTTTACATAAATATTTTAAAAAATACTATACTATTATCAAATGATATTGAGAAGAAATTTTCCCCACGTTTTTATTTTAAACAAACGTGTTTTTAGAAAAGTAATCTTCATGTTTTTTTCTGATCGAGCCACTTTTCTAATATTTTTATGGAAAAAAAGGAATGTTTGGAAAACAAATATTTATCCACAATCAGACCGTACATAATTTTAAGATTTATTTAAAATATTAAAAGATTTATTTTTAAGTATTTTTTTTCCTAATATTTTGGATATCCATTTTTTTAAATATATTTTTAAATAATATGTTTCCCAAAATTCATTTTATGTATAAAAAGTTTTTCAAATGATTTTCAAAGCTTCATTTATATGTTTTCAAAAATTTATTTTCAATGAAAAAGATTAAAATTATTTAAAATATTATTTTAAAAGTTTTCAAATATTTTCTATTAAAAATGTTTCCAAAATGGTTTCAAGATTATTTTTTTTTGTTTTCAAGGAAAATGGTTTTCAGAATGTTTTCAAGATTATTTCAAAAGTTCATCAGTAAATTGGGTCTCAAAATTTCTTCAATATTATTTTATAAATTTTTATGTAAAATGGTTTTCAAAATTCTTAATCTTATTTTATATGGGTTCATAGAAAATGTTCTCCAAATTATTTTCAAGATTATTTTATATTTTTTCAAGGAAGAAATTTTTCAAAATGTTTTTAAGCATATTTTATATGTTTTAAATGAAAATATTTTTCCACATTTTTTCAATATTATTTTTTATGTTTTCAATGGATAATGTATTTAAAATTGCTTCAGGATTGTTTATATGTTTTCAATGTTATTTTCAATGAAAAGTATTTTCTAAATTATTTATGTTTTAAAAAGTATTTTTTTTCAAAATAAGAAAGGATATTTTCCCCAAGAATTGATTTGAAAATATTTCTTAAAAAAGATGTTTTATATAAGATAACATCCACTAGAGTTACACATGCCTTTATGGGAAAATTATTCAATTGATCAATTTATATTAATTATTTTAATGGTTTATGTTTTTATTACATGATGTTTTTGAGACTCATATCACTATCATGGTTTCTATGTTTTCAAAACCCATTCCTCTATTATAGGTTATATGTTTATTAATCCCATTTATATTTCATGAGTTATATGATTATGAAACCCTCTTATTTTAATAGGTTTTGATTTAATTAAATATTTATTAAACATGTCTATTTTTGATAAGTTTTGATATGATGACATTTTAGTGGTACCTATTTCATTTCATGGGTTATGATATGAATTGTTATGATATTTTGGAACATGTATGTATTATTTCATTATATAACGGTTGAGACCTATATCTCACCCCCAATGTATTGGGTAAATATTTATATCACATGTTATAGAAATGGAAAGAATTTGGAGTGAACTAAGATTAATAAAAGATATTTTTCTCTAAAATGGTCTTGGGAGTGAACCCTGACTACTAATATAGTCATTAGAGTGAACCATGACTACTAAGATGATATATGGAGTGAAACCATACTAATAATATGGCATTGGCAGTGATTCGTTGATTACTATTGAAATAATTTTTATATGATTATGTGTCTACCACAAATTCTATGTCTTATTCCAATGTTATGATTTTATGGCTTATGCTCTTTGTTCCCTTATGATTCATGTCTTATGAGCTACAATTATTTATTCTATAACCCACATATACAATCTTTGATATGTAGGTTATGAACTATAAATGTTATTCTCAATTATCATACCCTTATTCTAATGTAATTCTTATGTACTAGTTTTTATTAAAAGGATGGATTTGTTAAAGGATGAACCCCCTCAGGCCCCTCTTCATGAAGTTTCAAGATCATTATTCCCTTACATCCCCATCATTTTAATCTCGCAGCAAGCTCCGGTGCTATTGGATGGGTTATCGGTGGTTGGGATATCAGAGGGGAAACTTTCTGAAGCTTCTGCCTACCACGATCTATCACTGGAGGCTCAGTTTGGCCATAACAAACCCTTCTTGGAAACCTTTAGTGCCTTCGTCAATTCCTAGGATCTTCATCAGCTGGCCGCTGTCTCCTCGCTCTCTAGGTATTCTTTCTGCATTCATCTTTCCATCAAAAAAGATTTTATGCATGCCTGGTCAATAGAGGATCACTGATGCGGGGCATGGCACTTCATACTATCATGGTGTTCTTGGGATTCTCACTATGGTAGATATTTTTATATGGCGGTGGTGTGAGTCAATCTCACAAGGATCCCTCTCAAATTTCACAATCATAGAATTCTCCAGTCATTTGGTGATGTGGTGGGCTCCTGTCTTTTCACGGACATCTCATCCTATCACCTCCCTAAATCTTGATACCCTTGTATATGTGTAGAGATGAACCTAGATTTGATGTTCTCCTCAAGGTCTCTAATCAGGGATGGTGTTAATTTAAAATGGTAGTAGTGACTACAATATAAGTTTCCTCACCATTTCCATGGGGTGTGCGGTTTCCAAGGTCAATCGGTTGATTTGTGTCAAAGGAGAAAGCGGAAATTCATGATTCCTTCTAGTGTTCAATTAATCTCTTATGGGACATGCATGGATTTTGGTGCTTCTTCATCCTCATCAGACTATAAGGATTTGTCTGCCACTCCACTTTCTCCAGATCCATTAGTCCCATCATCGAGATGAGATGGCAGTTCCAAAGTGGGTTTTCTTATTTCAAATTGGAATTTTGTAGTATAAAATACTCTATGTGGGGCCCATCTCCATCCAGTAATTTCTTACCTTGGCTCGGTGGTCACATGACCTTCTCAGCTGATCCTTGTTCTAAGAAAACTTGTTCTGTACCTGTTACTGTCGTCTAGCATTCCTCCCATTGTGGCGCCAGGTTACTTGGTTTTGTCCTCTTACTCTAGAGTGATCATGTCCCAACTGTCCCCCCATATCTGCCTCTTCATATTTCTTTGGTCCTCTTAAGCCTTCTAACTGAATCCTTCCTTTGATGAGGGTGAAAGAGCCTGTGACCCAAGCTCTCGACATGCCTACTTTTAGAAACCAGATCTTCATTTCAAGAATGAATCATTATTTTCAGTTTTTTTAGAGAAAAAAATGAAGAAATTGGATATTTTATAAGTACACGTTGTGTACCCAGGTGCTGCGTACAACCTTGTAGTGGCCCTGTAATGGCCGAGTACATGGCCATGTGGTGACCTGGAAGACCACTAAAGGTGGGGCCGGTTATGGCTATTACACGGCATGTATATTTAATAAATAGAAAATGTAGTCTTCTTTTTATTTGATTAATTGGAGCGGGGTCACATATAATCCTTGGAAATGTCTTCTTCTCCCCTTGGATTGTATAGGAGAGTGATAGAAGGGATGAAAACTCTGAACCCCTTATAATTCTCTGTCTAACCTCCGATTGAAATGTCATCAGGTTTGTTGGAATTCCATCGTTGAGTGATCAATTATTCTAGATCCTTTCTTCCTTATTATTTATATCTCATGATTTATTCAAGGTTGAACGTTTTTCATCTTTTTGTATATCTACATCATTTTAGGCCAATTAAAGGGCTTACATTTAAGAGTATTGATCGTATGACATCAAGGTTGGTAGTTTGTGCCATTAGTTGATTGTATTTGGATTATATACGCTAAAATATCTATATACCCACGTTTGGGGTATTTCATGTATGGAATTAGACTCATTTTATTTCCTATTAGGGTTTGGTAGATTGATAAAGGGTAGCTGCATATGAGTGAGGTTAGATACCTTGTTTATGGGACACCCTGTGGGTGCATTTACATTGTTTTATTGATTATGGACGTTTGGTCTAGAATTACTATTAGGATTTCATTGTTTTACATGCCTTGTATTGATAGGATGGAGTTACTGATTGTTTGAGATGCCTCTGATATGCATTTTGGAAGTTTGACCAAGGGGAATTTGACTGTGATAACTCCTGAGGTATGGTCATTTAGGTATGAATTATTGTCATGTTAGACCAGAGGGGTTAGACCATGAGAGCTACCCAGAGGGTCGTTATTAAATAAGTTGTTATTATGTTGACCAATGGGTATTGACCATGAGATCTACCAGCTGGTCATTTATAATTTATTGATGCAATGTTGACCAAGGGGTATTTGATGTGTGAGTTTCTTAGAAGGTTGTTTGTAAATGATTTGTACAATATTAGAACAGAGGGGTTGGACTATGGGAACATTCCCAAAAGGGCCATTATTTGAAAAATTGAATGATTGTGACAAGTCTACAATGCCAAAGCAAAACCTTGGACTCGGTCATACGTTTTAGTTAATATAGTCTTATGAGACATCCATTATTACTATTACATAAGGGATACAGAGATTAGGCATTATCGAATAGTTCACATGATTCAATGGACGGATAATAAATATTAAATGAATGTAATTGAATTTAGTAAGACTATTTACTTTTGAGTCTTCCTAGTTTATTACTTAATTTCAACAAATTACCTAATGTATATATTTATTCACTGACAGTTAGGAGTAGATCGTTTAGTGGTTTCCTTCTATGAATTTTTCTAACAACTTGTTTGGGTCAAGCTTTTGGACCCAAACATATTATATGGTTTTAGGTATGGAAATTCCCCTTTTGCATCAGGTACTTGATTTTTGTTGGAGCTGGAGAGAATGAGACCAAGCTATGGCTTGTGATGATGTTGGAGTTTACATTATTTTCTATACTTTTGTTTTAGTATTTTATTTTTATCATTGTTACAAGTTTGGATTCCTTCCTAGAACCATGTGACATGCATCATTTATATATGCTCTAGTTGTAACATTATTATCAATCTTTGGCTATTTACTTCGGTTGCATCGTATTACTGCTTCTGTTATTATTATTATTTATTTTTCAATGTTACACTCTACCTATGAGATAATAGTTTCACCAATATCACATCCTAGTCCCTTCCTACTAGTTGGAAGCCTCTAGAATTTATTGAAATATGTTTGAGGCCTCATGGAAAACCATGTATGGGGCACCAGTTTAGTGGCTTCCGAATTTGGGGAATTACAAAGTGGTATCAGAGAATTTTCTTTCTTGACTTTCCATACTATTTGGAACCAATAGTATAAGATTATAAGGAATAGGTATTTGGTAATAAGCAGTGCTTGGGAGTAGCTAACTCATGTATAGGGAAATTCCATGATACCTTGAATATTGTAATTTTTCTAGTTTTGAAATTGTTACAGTTTATTTGATTTTACCATTGGGTGATGCACTTATTTTGTGTTGTTATGATTTCTATCATTTTGATTCTATTTCTGTTGCTACCTGATGAGATGAGAGTATTCCATCTCATGCATCATATATGATCCTTATAGAGATCACATTTCATGCATTCCTCTCATGCCATATAGGGTGCAATTCTGATTTTATGCTATTGTGATAGATGTCGTGATTGATATGCATTCTATTTTGATAGGTTCCATGATTGAATACCTCTTATTTTTTTATAGGGTATTGGTATATGTAAAGTTTAATTTGGATGGACACCAAATTTTGGTCCTTAAGGTGTTATGGGCCCCCTTGGATTGGAATTTTGTGGATCATGCTTGAACTTTAATTGAATTATGTTAAGATATGAAATGAATAAGGATTCCAAACATTGATTTTCAAGGAGTATAGGATCTCATGGAATAGAACATGGATTTCTTGGGCCAAAATTTTAATATTTTTTGGGTTCCACAGAAGTTTTAGAGGCTTACTATCTAGAATACCATAAAACATGGTGTGTGTTGTTATGAAACCACACAACGTGTTCTTCTGTTCTGGATGAAATGACATTTTTTAAGTACGCTCCGTGTAGTGTATGAAAAAATCATGTAGTTGTTGATCGTGTGACAAACTTTTTGTGAAGAGACATGGGGTTGATAAATGTTAGGTAGAACACACTGTGTACTGGGACTACACGCCATGCTGGAAGAGACTATTTATCGAGTCGTGTGACTAACAACACAAGTGGATGAAACATGGGTTGTACACGCTGTGTTTAGATTATACATTCCATTTATAAAATGACCGTGTATCTAACCATGTGACAAACAAAAAATGTGGATAGAAATTAAATAGTACACTTAGTGTCTAGGGTGAACACACTATGTAGTGTTACACTAGGAGACAACCGTGTAGTTAAAGCTGTGTAGAAGAACCTGGGAAGGAGGAAAAATTCATCTAAAAGTCGTGTCGCAGGATGAACACGCCATATGTATGGGGTGTTACACGACCAAGTTGGTAGAGTTGATGTGGGTGTTCTAGTAGCATCATGCTTCTACTTTATATAGGGATAGAGGACCATAGGCTACAGAGTCATGGTTGGAGGACATGATTTCTATTTTCGAGCATATGGGGATGCCTCCTAAGAGGAGGGTGAAGCTCACAACTTAGATTCTACGTGATTCCTCCATGAGATGGTGGAAATTTATCTCACAGGTGGGACATCAATGGGATATGGATTTATATGAGTTTCAGAGGATATTCTATGATTACTTTTACCTCTAGACGTCGATGGATGACCAAGCCCAGGAGTTCAGGCATTTGGAGCAGGTCGCTATTTCAGTGATGGATTATTTTTATCACTTTACAGAGTATCAGAACTTCACACTTGTATTGGAAGGGGATGAGTTATATTTGGCTAGAAGATTTGAAGATGGTCTCATGTATGAAATTCGATCACAGGTGAATGTTTTCCGGATAACTTTGGTGACTGCTATAGTAAACCAAGAACTGATTACCGAGTGAAATCTAAGGTATTTGGGAGCATTGAGCCAAGGTGATTCAGCATTCAGGGCCGGTACACCTTCAACAGATAGTAGGAAGCACCACAGGAAGATTTCACATGATGTTTCTTTAAGTTTTTAGATGGTATGCTACCAATATGGTAAGAGTGGGAATATGAGACCACATTTCCCCAAAGAACCCAGTTGAGTTCCAATCTTGCAGGAAGAAGGGCCATATTTAGTGTTTTTATAGATGTTCTCAACAGTATCTAGTGAGAGGGGATCTGTTATAACTCCATGTTCAGGAGGAGGACCACCAGTTTTTCATCTTTAAGGAAACATGGGATCATCAGGTCATCCAGGATGAGGATTTGGTCATGGTCATGGTATCGAGATGGAAGGTTCATAATTATAGAAGGGTGGATTAGATCAGGGTAGTCAGGCAAGGTTGTAGGGCCATGATATAGGTTAGATTTTTGTAGTAGATTAGACTTTGTAAGAGTATGATCCCGAACCCTCTACGGTTAGAGGTATGATTCTAGTTGCCTTAGTTTTAGCTTCTTCTCTTTTAGATATTGGGTTTTCCTATAGTTATATATATATGTGTCTATTAGGGAGAGCCTTGGGATCTGTATCTTTACTTATGATGATATTATGATGCTAGACACTCCGTTTTGGATGAGTAGAGCTAGTGTACATCACTACAAGGAGTGACCTCTCGAGGTTGGTGGGTGTCACTCTTTGTGGGACCTCTATGTCTTAGAGATGACATTCTTTAATTTCATTCTTAAAATGGAATGGTTGGTATATTTTTAGGCCTTTTTTACTCCTATCGCAGCAGGGTGAGTTTCACATCACTAGAGGGTGGATCTTTTCTACACAAGGGTGAATGGGTTGTCTAAGAAAGAAGAGGTAGACCCAAGCATTATGGGTTGGGAGGAATTACTTCCCAAATTTCTGGTTTATATATGGATGACCAGGGGAATTCATATATGGACTTCCTCCAGTGGTGGATCATTTCGGATTTGTCTTCCCAGATAAAATTTTAGGCTTATCTCTGGAGCTAGAGGTAGATTTCTCTATTGATCTTGTACCATAAGTAGTATCAGTGTCCATTCATCCTTATAGGATGGCTACAACAGAGTTACAGGAGCACAAGAAGTAGTTAATGGTGTTGAAAGAAAAGGGTTTCAACTGAACAAGTACTTGTACATGTGGTTCACCTATCATTTTTGAAGAGAAGGCGGATGATACCCTCATAATTTGTGTGGATTATCATAAGTTGATCCAGCTGACGGTCAAGAACTGATATCCCTTGCCGAGGATTGATGATATTGTTCATCAGCTTCAAGGAGCCCTGGTGTTTTTGAAGACTGACTTGAGATGCAGTTATCATCAGCTGCATGTTAGACTATTAGATATACCTATTACAGCCTTTCGGGGTAGGTATGGTCTATATGAGTATTTGGTTATGCTATTCGGTCTCACAAACAAACTGACAGCTTTTATAGAACTGATAAACCTATTATTACATATTTAATTGTATTATTTTTTGTTAGTCTTTGGGGGTGATATCTTGGTGTATTCTCACACATGAAATGACCATTTCACCCATCTTGAGATCATTTTGAGTACACTGAGTGAGCATCAGTTATATTCTAAGCTCTCAAAATGCCACTTTTGTATGGACCAGATTCATTTTTTGGGTCATGTAATCTCAAAAAATAGAGTATTAGTATACCCAAAAAATGTGAGAGTAGTAATTTCCTAGGAGCATCCGAATAACGTCTTTGAGGTATAGAGTTTATTAGGTATGTATGGTTACTACATATATTTTATTCAGAAGTTTTCACACTTAGATGTGCCACTAAAGGGACTGACTAAGAAGGGTCTGAAGTACTTGTGGGATATTCCTATGATTAATCCTTTAATGAGTTGAATAAGAGGTTGAATTCAGTAATGATACTGATTTTTCTGGAGATGGGAAAGAGTTACACCATTTACTACGATGCATCAGTTATCAGGCTGAGAGCAGAGCGTATGTAGGGGAACAGAGTCGTTGTGTATGGGTATTAGTATTTAAGGGAACATGAGAAGAATTACCTAATTCATGATCTTGAGTTAGCTTCACTTTTCCTTGTTTTATGATGTTGTAGACATAATATTTTGGTAGAGCATTTTGTGGTATACACTAACCACAAAAGTCTCTAGTATATCATTACTCAGTGAGATCTAAATTTGAGATAGAGAAGGTGGGTTGTGTACCATTAGTCATTTGACTTTGAACTATCATATAAACCTATTAAAGGGAATGCAGTGGCTGATGCGTTGAGCAGGTGGACTCAGAAACATACAGTTCCTGAGGTCAGTAGTGAGTGAAAGCTTATGGATCTATTTTCTGAGATGCATTTGGAGGTGCATAACAGACAGGGGTGTAGGGTTATAAATATTTCTCCAAGGGAAAAAATACTCCCAAAATCACTTTTCAAAAGGAATAAAGAATTTCTACATGTCTAACAAAGTGAATAGACTCAAATTGAGTTGCAAAATTCGGAAGAAACATGAAGGAATTAAAATTTTCAAAGAGCATTAAGAAACACATGTACCATCACTAAGAAGGGTTTGTGGACTAAATGAACCAAAAACCACGAGTTCACAAAATGACCCACCAGGTGATGACCTAGGGAGCAATGGACAATGAACCTAGGCACCTGTGAAACACATTTCTGAAGGAACCAAGCGCATGAAGGCCATTAAAATATTGTTTTGCGAACATAGAGGTTTCTGGGAAAATCAAATAGGCAGGGTTCTGTGAACCATGATTTGCGAACCATAGCCTCTGAAAACCCCAGTTGACCAAGCCTACTAAAGGTTAAGATATCTCTTCATGGGATTCCCCAAATGGAGCAACATGCCCATATATATATGATTTTCCCAATTCTTTATAAAAGGACCACATAAGAAATTGAGGGGGATGAACAAATAAATCTCGAAGGGAACCCCAGAGGTTCAATGAAAGAATTCAAAGAGGATTCCAACTTTAAGTCTCAAATCATCAGGGAACCTAGAATTTTAAACCACATCTTCCGTAGGTAAAACTAGCCACGAACCATAAAACAATGTAACATAATAACAATAAGTGGACGAAAAACCTAATTGGTGAAACCGCGAACCACATATTTCTTGCGGATCAAATCTCCGCAAATGATAGTCCCCAATAAACTCCTTTGATGTGGTGTTCTGCATAGTGCATCACTATGCAGATTCAACCTGTTGCCACATACTGCATCAATACATAAATGGAACCCAAAGTGGCATGAAAAACCACATCTAGGACCACGGACCATTTTGGTGCACGACAGTCCATTCCCATGCCCACGTACTACTTCAGTATACAAACGACTCCTCTACCCTCATACTAATATGGTATGCAGTGCTCCCCTTATCCCGCATGAGAAAACATTATGAAAAATGGGGTGTTTTCAGGTATTCTTCCCTATGGTTCTAATGTCACCCCTCTGTTACCGTCTAGTCCTCCATAGTCCCTCTACGAACTAGTCCCCCAGCATTTTGACAAAGCCTCCTCCAAAGCCATTGGACCCATATGATTAGATCAATTGGTGCATCAGCATGTCCCTTTGATTATACATACCCATGGTAAGTGGATTCAGAAAGGCTCTCCCTACAAAGGTTCGAACTCCGAGGATGTCTATAAGTCTACATTACCATGGTAACCCAAAGTCCATCCATGGGATGATAACATGTACCTCCCCATTCTAGTGATTAAGGGTGATCACATACTTTTCCATTCAATGAGGAATAGTGATCAGTCGAAGGATTTATGTTTGCCTCTCCTTATGATGAGGTTGACAATCCTCCCCTTTCCCATAATTCATTACAGGGAACTCCCACTAAGGTGAGTACCCAATCTTCTGAAGTCCGAGCTGTATGACCTTTAATTTCATCCAACATTAATAGGTTCATCGCTTTATTTCCTCACCCATGGTCACCCAGACCTCTTTCTCCATATGATATCCCTCTCCCATCAATAAGAGAGGAGGTGTGTGGATGGTTGGATCACTCACATTCTCTTGTTTCTTAAACCGAGATTGACTCATGTGGTCATAGAGATGTGTGATGATTAAAACATCCACAAAATTATTAACTTAGAGAACTCTAATTTCTGATCAAACCATGATACATAGGATTCATACTTGAAGGCCCAAGCTCAAAAGGGATCCCTTATGAAAGGGATCACCCAAACATGAATTCTCAAATGGGAAGATTCAAAGTGTAAGCCCCATATCTTCAGAACTACATGGGTTCTGATTCCTCCCCTAAGGAAATGTAGGAAACCCATCTTATAGGTCTGATCCAGACATCAAGTCACCTTCCACCCCTAGGATGATGATAAACACTAGAGAACCTTATTGCATGGATTAAGTCATCATTTCCTCCGTATCATCCAATTAATGTACGCCTATGATGATCCTGTAGACCAGGGGTAGCTCGTGGACACACTCTTCAAGAATGAACCAAGGATTCACTAACAAATGAACATTAATTAAATCTACAAGAGAGTCCTATAATAGGCAATAATACCCCCCCCCCAAGGGTTTAGTGAGACCAACTTCCCATCCTCTCGATCAATGGATTCCTTAAGTGTCGTTGGCCAAATAATCATCCAACAGGTGCCTCCATTTGGAAAGCAGGTCCGTGAGTCAAGGATTCTAGGGATGTTGGGTGTTTTTGGCTCCGTGAATTAATTGGTATGAGACCATCCAAGGAAGTTATATCTTAGAAGGACCAATTTCATATTTACTTGACCCCATGAAATCACAAGTTGGAACCATTTGACTGTGGAACCACCTTCACAACATAGAAGGGGTAAACTACCCATTACCCATGAGATTAATCCAATCATATTTTAAAGTATAATGGTGCATAATAAGTCAAAACACAACAAATGGTTAACTAGACATGAGACTGTCTCTTCAATTATAGATATATAAAGATCCTCGTCAGACCATTTTATCATCACGGGATGGGAAAAACCATCCACTCAAAATCATGGATAAGAAACCTTCTAGTCTAAGTGTAGGTTACATGTACGTTTTAAGCTTATATCCCTAGTTTGTATATCATTATGCTTTAAGGGTAGTGAAATATGACATTATAGTCTATCTAGACTGACGGGATGGATGATTTCTATTGCAGTGAGATCTCGGCTTAGGTCCATCCGCTTGTAATAATAACCCTATCCATGCCTTGAATGGGATAAGGGAGCGAGCTAGGAGGGGATGATCTAGTAATCTGTGTTCCATAACCATTAGTCTCCTTGTCAATGGGGACACATGGTTAGTATTAACCCATGTAATTTTTGTTTTTCCCCGGGGGCGATGCATTTGGGGTGATGATAAAATGGTCTGACGAGGGTCTTCATATATATCTTATTGTAGAGAAAGACTCATGTCAAGTTCATCATTTCTTTTGTTTTGACCCATTATGTGTCATAATCTATTAAGGGTGGATTGAATTAATCGTGTGGGGATTGGGTAGTTTACCCCATCTGTTTTTCCAAGGAGGTGCCACAGTCAACTGGCCCTAGTAAGCGATTTCATGGGGTCAAGTACTTATAAAATCAGTCCTTCTATGATATAAATTCCCCAGATGGTCTCCAAAAGTGTTATTAATGGATCCCGAAACACCCAACAACGCTAGTATACATGATTCATAGACCTTCTTTCCAAAGGCAGGTACCTGTTGGATGATTATTTGGCCAACGACACTTAAGGAATCCATTGGTCGAGAGGATGGGAAGTCGGGCTCATCACACCTTTGGGGGGGGGGGATTATTGAAAATTCTGGGACTCTCTTATAGATTTATTTTGTGTTCATATGTTTGGGGATATTTGGTTCATTATTGAAGAGTGTGTCCCTGAGCTACCCCTGGTCTGCAGGATCATCATAGGCATACATGGATTGGATGCTACAGCAGTAATGTTGACATAATCCATGAAGAAAGGAACTCTAGAGTTTATCGTCATCCATGGGTGATGGAAGGTGACTTTTTGTCAGGATTAGAACCATAAGATGGGTTTCCTACAAATCATCAAGATTTTAATATAAAACCGCATAGTTCAGAAGATTTAGGGATTACTCTTGGAAGCTTCCCATTTGAGAAGTCATGTTTGGGTGAACCCTTTTGGAAGGGACCCCTTTTGAGATTGAGCCTTTATGTAGCCATCTTATGTATCCTGGTTTAATCAGGAGTATGAGATCTAATAGTTTGTTTGGATGTTTTAATCATCAAAAATCACTAAGCCCGTGTGAGTGATGCTTGGTGTGAGAAACAAAAGGATGTGAGATATCCAACTAACCACACACCTCCTCGCTTACAGTAGAAGAGGCTGGGGAGACCATGGCTGAGGGAACAAAGTGATGAACCATTTAATGTCAGATTAAATTAAAGGTCATGTAGCTCATGCTTTGAAGATTGGGGACATAACTCAGTGGGAGTGCCCTAGAACACGTTTTGGGAAAGGGGAGGAGTTTTGACCTCATCATAAGGGTAACGAAACATAACTCCTTCAACTGATCACTATTCCTCATTGAATGGAAAAGAAAGTGATCACCCTTAATCACAAGAATTGTGAGGTTCACGTTAGAATCCCAAGGTTGGACTCTGGGTTACCATGGGAACGTAGACTTACAAAAATCCCTGGATTCTGAACCATTGTGGGGAGAGCCTTTGTGACTCCACATACCATGCGTATGTAGACTAAAAGTTGAACACTGATGCTCCCAATGATCTAATCATATGGTTCCGATGGATTAGGATAAGGCCTTAGACATATGTCAGGATATTGGTTCACAGAGAGACTATGGAGGACTATACGGTAACGAAGGGGCAAGATTTGAACCATAGGGAAGAATAACTAAAAACACCCCATTCCATGTACTAGTTTCTCATGCAGGATGGGTGGAGCTATGCATACCATAGTGGTATGTGGGCAGAGTAGTCATCTACGTACTGAAGTAGAATGTAGGCATGGTCATGGACCACCACACACCACAATGGTACATTGTCCTGGATGCGGTCCACCACACTGCTTCAGGTTCCATCTACATACTGATGAAGTACGTGATGCCAAGTTGAATCTAACTAATGATGCACTAGGTGGAACACCATATCAAAGGAGGGTCCTAGGGACTATCATTCGCATGGATTTCATCAGCGAGAAATATATGGTTTCTAATTTCAGTAATTAGGTTCATGGTCCACTTATTATTATTATTATGTTCCTTCGTTTTATGGTTCTTGGATGGTTGTACCTGTGGAAAACATTATTTAGAATTCGGGCTTCTCCAATGATTCGAGACTGAAGCCAAAATCCCCTCTGAATCCTTTATTCCATCCTATGGGGTTCCCTTCGTTCTTTCTTCATATGTTCCCCTCAATTTATTCTATACTTCTTTTATAGATCATTGTGTCAATCCAATATATGGGCATGAAACACCATTTTCAGAAGCCCATGAAGAGATATCTTATCCCAGGGAAGACTCGGTCAACTAGGGATTGCACAGGTTGTGGTTCATGAGTCATGTTTCCTAGAACCCTTCCGGTTTTCTTTGTTTGCAAACTACTAAGTTTGTGAGATTGTATGTAGTCGACCTTCACTCGCTTGATTCTTCCAGTGATGTGTTTTTTAGCCACCTGGGTTTCTCGACATCACTTCTCAAGCCATCACATTGTGGTTCGTACTACATACTAGTGGTTTGAGGTTCATTTGGTCCACAAACTCTTCATAGTGATGGTACATGGGTCACTTAAAACTATTTTAAAATTTTATTTCCATGATGTTTCTTCCAATGTTTTCAACTCAATTTGAGTCCATTCACTTTGTTAAACTTGTAGGAATGATTTATTTTTTCTAAAAAGTGATTTTGGGAGTATTTTCTTCCCTTGTAAAAATCTTCAGGAGCCTACAAATCCCCCCCCCCATTAGAATGTGGTCTGTTTGGAATGAAAAAGGGACTATTCCATTGTAGAAGCATTCCTAAACTGAAATGGGTTTCCATAAAAAAAATAGTTCTAGTAGGAGAAGACCACACATATATATAGGAGCCCATATCATTTTTCATTTACCGTTTCTCATGGGAAAAAGTGATCTCGACTCTCACTCATCATTATCTCCCTTTGATTACCATTTCTTTTGTGAAAACCTTGCTTACGAACCACTTCGTATGTGCTGCGAACTGAAATCTTCTCCATTGCGTCTTCTTGCAAACCAAATTTTGGGTTTCGCGAATGGTGTTGTGGAATTTAAAACCATAATATAGATTTCTTCATAGGATAACACTACACAGCTTGTGTTTTTACAAACTGAGATTTAAGACTTAATAATTTGAGTTTAAACTTTCTAATCATGAAATTTGAAACCATACTTAACAAGGCCTTGGTTTGAGTTATCCACCATCCGCAAACCCTTCTGTTCATTGGAAAATGCTCTAGGGCCAATGGCTCATGAGTTTTTTGTATACCATAGCAGTACATGGTATAACGCTTCTGCGTATTGTAATAGTATATGGGGATTTCTTCCACATATCCTGTCGCATGGGGGATATGCCTACCGCATACCGTTTTCAGGAAGAGGATCCCTATGCAGACATAATTTTAAGTCTTTTAGAAATTTTCCATGGCCTTTATCCAACAATGTTTATTGGTCTATAATTTTGTAGGATTTTGGATCTTCATGTGAAGGCTATAGTGTCTCTTTCACGGGATGTCGCTAACGTCATTTCTCCTTCTGAGGCTACTGCTACTTCCCCTCTTTTTTTTTGCTGATGAATGATAAAAAAACATTTTAGCTTTGGTCGATGAAAAAAATATTGGTTGCTCCATTACACAAATCTCTATAAAATATACATACGGATTGTCAATTGTAGTGTCCGGCATCAGCCAAGATTTTTTCTTATGGGTTTGGTCTATTGTTTGATACCGCAATCCCAGCACCACATCTGACTAATCATTCTACTGAATGGATAATTAACAACTATATATTGAAGGCCTTGATTACTTATATGGGGTGGTACCTTCATAGAGATATTGCCTCTGGTTCCTTGCATATTTACACAACTTGGACTTTAGTGGAGGTGAAATAGAAGCCTAAAAAGGAGGACCACTACAACAAGAGAATTGTGCGGGAAGCTATAGTGAACGAACAACATGGCTAGTCATCCAGGTGGGATCTTTGCTCTGAAGGCTTGTTTGGTTTAGATTGTGGGTTTCCATATTGGGTTTTCTAGAGTTGTGAATAATTTTGAACCATGTTGTAGATCATGGGGCTATATAAGGCGAATTGGGTTTCTTAGAAATATACTCACCATCCCACTGCCCTTATCTCACAGCTCCGAAGTAGGTGGAGCCCAGAAACAAATACCTTTCATTTAACCCACAGGGAGGTCCGCATCAGTCTTTGGGGCATCCTGCTAATCACGGGAGTCCCTAACATTGGAAATATATATGATGAATTCCTACCTCCCTTCTCTATTTGGGATGACAAGAAAGACCCCCTCCATTGGCCAAAAAAACTTATCGTTCAGGAAAAGACACTTTTGAAATAAAGCAATCTTTGTCCGAAGTAGGACATTTCTTTGGTTGAGTGGTTTAGTGCCTTTATTAATCATATTATTGTAGAGCACGATCCATTGGGAGATAGGGCATGTCCTACCATAACAACCCTGAGGTGAGTGGGTACCTATTGGACCACCCTAGAAGAGGGGATGTTTTATAAGTGGGGATGGGGTCTAATCCCACACATCGATTGATTATTTTGACTAGCTGATTTCTTGGCCATGTTTTTGAGTATGTGTCTCGTACCAGTGTGGGAATATGGCGGTGTAAGATCCTAAACATTTATCATGACTGCTTTGTTTTCCACTAGCAGATGTATCAATTTAGCTATCCCAGTATTGGCCAATATTAATCACCTACTAAGTCGAATCAGCAAGGGGGGGGGGGCACCCTTATAGATGATTGGCCCCTTCCTAATTCATTGGGGTTGGATAGGATCCCACATAGGTTGTTACACCTTTATCAATTCCTTACTGATTCTGCATTCCAACCTATAACCGTATCTTCAGTGTACAAGAGTGGTCATGTCGGTGGCTTGGGCTTCATAGGACAAGTCAGAGGAGAAAACCGAAAAGAATGACCAATACTTAATGTATTATCTCTACGTTTATAAATTTTTCACTGATCATCCTTAGGATTCCCATACTATTACTACTAAAAATAAGGCATCTGAAAAACTTTTTAGTCGAGGTTACTTCTTCTCATTGAGAGAAGGCATCCAGGTTGCCTGTATCGGAGGGGAGATTATTTGTGAAGGATATACACCCTGTATATTTAGTTGACAATTTAACTATTTCTAGAAGTTGTGCCCTCCTTCTCTCAACAATACCTATCAAGAGAAGCTTCAAATGATATCTCATCGACTATGTATTATGTTCACCCCGGAGGACACCTAGTTCCAGGCCTGAATTATGTATCCTAGGGATTTCAAGCCATTCTTACTAAATGTTATACTTATTCCTGGTTTAAATTATATCTTGATGGAAAATTAGATGAAGTGGTTCCTATAACGACATATTCCAAGGAATATGGTACAAAAGGAATGGATAAAAAAATGGAGTTGTTGAACACTCTAGACCAGGAAAAGTCCTTTAAGGGCCTCATGCCCCCCCCTGAGGAAAATTGTGAAAGACGAGATTGTGACCTCATGGGTAGCTGAATGAGTTGTTGAAGCTGATGCCAGGATTCCACCATCCATTCCCTCCAATTCTTATTTTCCAATGTTTTGGAGGCAATGAGATCTTTTTAAAGTCCATCCATCTTCTCATGATTAGTCCCCACATCCTTTATGGTTTCTCCTCCGAACTAGTGATGTCTCTATTACTGGAATCGGCTATGTGTCAGCAACTACTAAAGTTTTTTTGATGAGGATCCTGAGAGGCTGGGTCGTTAGCTAGAGTACCTCATGAACCACATCCATTCCCAAAGTGGATGCTAAAAATACTCGCATCAGGTACTTACCATGCTGCAACCATAGACCGATGAAGAGGGTGATGACGTCGTTGGTTAAACTGTTTCGACTGCCACAGAAAAAACTTATTACTTTATCCCAACTTCTCATAAACATTCATATTTTCCCAGGAAACATTTGAAATGGTGAGAACCTGCTATGCTTCCGGGCACCAACCTTCCATTTCTGGCCATCCTAGTCATGACTGTATTTACAGATGTATGGAGAATCTTGAAAGAACTGAGGGTAAATGCTTCAAACGAAGATATATGGAGGCTTATTTAGGGAAGACATTTTGAACATCCAGGTTTTGGGGGATCCATTTATCTTATCGATATTTCGGAAGATGATGATCCTGATGAGGTGGATACCTACTTGGATGAAATGGACCGACCCCTCATTTCCCTTTCAGATAGGCATTACTGGTCGGACTACATGACATTGATGGAAGTACTCCTTCTGTTAAAGGGAGAGGTTATTTGATCTACATCCTTTGTCATTAAAATATTTTGATTTTGATATTCTAAAGGATCCCTCTCCCCTTTTTATTTTGTTGGGGCTTATAGGGTCTCAGGAAACAGCTCTTTCCTCGATTTATTCTTCTGGAGGCAGTACAGTTGGGGTGTGCACCCTACCGGTGGTAAGGGGTACATCGGAAGGATCCCCTAGGGCCTAGAAACACATGAAGTAGTCATTCCAGACCCCTATATGGAATTACCCCCTTTGACTTCTCTTGGTTCTCTTATTCAGGAGTCATCCCCACGACAATCAAATGAACGCAAGCAGGCCTCCCAACACGCAAAGCGCATTAAGGGGGAATCACATGTAACCGTCTATTCATATAGTAGTTGAAATGAGTACCATTATCTTTTCAACTCACTAGTACATTTATGTATTTTCATGTAGGGACTTTTAGAAATCAGATGGCGGCTACTCAAGCATCTATGGCTCTTGTCCCCTTTATGGCATAGGAAGGGTTTCCATCCTTTATGGCTGACCAAAGTAGGGAGGTCAGGCCATCCGAAAAGAACATGGGTACTTTTTACCCTTTAGGTGTGCCTACTCCCGATTAAAAAATATATACCCCAATAATGGTAGGACATACAGAAGTTTAGGGCTCACTTGACTGTGTTGAGATGACTCTCATGAAGAGAGAAACATGGTGATCTTTATGGCAGGGGTCGAATCCAGTGGCAAGCCCCAAGCCCTACAGGATTTTATATGGGCTTAAAATCTTGATGAACCAATCAACACCGATTAGATTACCTTTTCCCGAATATAGGGAGTCACTTTAGAGATTGGTATTCCATATTCTCATGCTAGCTTTGCAGAAGTCAAAATCACCAGGGAAGTTGATTTTCCAGCCCCTAAAAATTTGGAGCAGTCAATTGTACCCTTTTTTACAAATCTTAGAAAAATTTTGTTCACTACCCTTAGGATCTCCGGACCAGTACACTATTCCAGACTAACTATCCGTACATGCTTTATATCAATAATCAATCTTTTGAGGGCTGCCTCGAGGAATACTATTTTGGCTGAGTATGGCCCTGGGTCTTCAGTATTCCCAAGTTCCCACAAGGCGCATCTAATGACTGAGGATGTGGTGCCACATGTTCTTGGTGGTAGTACTTCCACGATGGTTATAGGTACCGGAGTTTTTTCCTCGCTATTCTCAAAACTGAAACAACAAGAATTATAAATAGTGGTGGACAAACCCACTCTTTCTTCCATTTCCACTACCAGATATGAGGCCATGGTAGGGTCAAACTATGCTGTGTCAATGGAATCAAATCCCTATATTTTTTACAATCAATCCTAGGTATATCATCTCATCTAAGAGTGACTCTGAGACCGATCAAGAAGGCCTGGTTGATCTTCGTCCCATCAATCAAAATACATGGAGGAATATTTGGAGATTAGTTTCTTAGAACCCATTGGATGAGATGCCGATGAAGTTTCGAAAATTACACCGCTAGTTTGTAGTCCTGGGTTTTGGTGTATTTGACTATCATGGTTTTCATGATAGATTAAGGTAGGTGGTCACTACTCGGGAATCCACTGGTGTGCTAGAGTACCAACTTTCCAGAGCATAGTCGATTTCTCATCTTGCTGTAACCTGAATAATTCTAATTGATGATGTTTGCAATCATGCTGGAGCAATTTCAAGTCTGAAAAATGAATTGATGAAGAAATATTCCTTTGTAGAACAAATCGACCAAGAATTAAAGCAACAAACCCATAAACTGGATCAGCTTAAACAAGAGTGGGCTCAGGCTATGATCGCCATTAAGGATGAGTGATGGAAAATGAGAGAGGGAGAAAGGACCATCCTCATAGCCATGAAGGACACAGAGTCACTGTGGTCAAGCACAAAGGTCGATACTATTAATTTATTAAAGATTCTCCAAGCCATTAAGGAGTTTCATCAATCATTGATGTAACTCTACGACTCTACCGAACATCTCTTATAAAGATCAGATCTTGCATACGAGGAGAGGCTCCAGGATGTGGATGTCCACCATATATTTTTATGAAATAAGATGGAAGCAATTTGACCTCAAATTTTTTTTCTCTACCTTTTACTATATTGTCAATTGATCATAGTCAATCATATAAATATCATTTTGATCAAGTAATAATTTTAAACCATTATTGAAAACAAGTAGTTAGAAATAATTGATTCGGGATCTAATTGTTTCCTGATCCACGCGACTCAGTGAGTGTAGTTTGAATATTGCTGAGGTTTTAGGTAAAACCTCGTTAACTTCTGCATATTTTTCATTGTTACACTAATTTTTCCCTAATCTTGATTGATACAGGATTAGGAGGTATAACTAGAATTATTCTTAGGCCGCCCTTTGTATGGTTTTGACCTAACAAGTTTTACCTCTCTTTTTGTGGCTCAAAAAACATTTTTCTTTTCAAAACCATGCATTGTGAAGGTTTAACATACTGATACTTGACTTTTATACAGAGGTTCCCATTGTGGATTTTCACTATAGAGAGTTTGGAATCCTTTTTGTTGGAAATTTTTAGTCTTGACAATCAAACTTATTACTGATGGTTTAGGTCAAATCATCTTTGACCGAACTTGATAGGGCAGAGGCCCCAATCCAGAACTCATCAGTAGAGAATGTCGTAATATCTTCCAGACATGAATGAAGGGTTTTTATTAACCCTAAATTTTTAAATTTTGGACAAGCATGAGGATCGAGATCCGTTTTAGGTGGATGGAGGTATGAGAGAACTCTCCGGGGGATGAATTTTCCCTTTATTGACGGTTATTTTGTAGGTGTCATATGTAGATCCACTAGTGAATAAAGTTCATAGTCAAACAAGGGTGTCCGTGGGACACTTCCCTTTCATCTCTGATATCCTGGGAGGATATATAATGCTTTTTATTTATTTTGATGTTGTGATCTACAATGGGTGGCCTATCGGAGTGATGATGTCTGAAAGTATTAGGGACATCCATTTCATCTTTGAGCGGGAAACTGTTCTCACACAATTCTTACTTGTGTAAGGGAGAGCTGGTGAATGGTTAGTTTGACATCTTTTTGGTGTCAGGGTATTTAAAAAAGGAAAGGTATTTGACCCATTATCTGTAGGTGTTTTCCAAATCCTGGGAGTGTGACGGGACATGGATGTCCTCTGAGCATACAGAAACTGGAAAGGACTCTCTTGAGGATGATTTTTCTTTTGATTGATAGTTGTTTTGTAGTCGATATATGAATAGCCTTTGGGGCATGATGTCCACTGTCAAAAAAATGTGTATATAGGACACTGGAATTCCATCTTCGATGGCTGTAAAGTATTATGGATATTAGGACCTTTCTAAACATGTTACATGTCCTTTAACAAAGGATGAAACTGAACATGAAAAGGTACATTTATTTTAGTTTAACCTCTCCGGGAAACCCAGAAATAAGTTGGGGATTTTTTGTTCTCTTATATGCGGATCGAATTCACATATATAGACAGGGTATCTTTATTTTACAGAATTCTTAAAATAGAGCAGAGATGAATCGGGCCAGCATGTTATGATATATCCAAGGAGTGTGTAAGAAAGAGAATATAAACTATGACTTTGAGGGCCACTGAATTAGGGGGGATGTTACGAGGATTGGAATTCATTGGGAATACTATGATAGGAGAAGAATTTCCTAGGAAAAAATTTCCCTTTGATTGACAACTGTTTTTTAGGTGACATATGTAGAGCCACTAGGGAATGTTGTGCATTGTCAAACAAAGGTTTCCACATGACACTGGCCTTCTATCTCTGATGTCCATGGAAGATTATGAGGATTTAAGAACGCTTATAGCATAGAGTTTGAGTTATGAAAGGAGTGTATCCAGAAACATTAGAGACATTCGGGCTGTGATTAACTCATGGAATCAGGTATCCCTTAAGTAGATCTGACTCCTACACAGGGTGAGCAATTTGTCCCATATTTGGGGTACCCTGTCATTTAACGTCATATAACCAGAACGTGGGGTTCCTTATGGGGAAGGGACCTATGGAATTCCTCTTTGTGTTGTGATTATAGGAACAAATTCTTAGACTGTTTTTCTATATTTCCATGGTGGATCTCTTTCGAATATTTACAGGATCACGTGATCTATGCTCGGTTTGAGAAAAAAGGGATTTTGAGGATTTCATACCCCCACCTAAGAATAGAAAAATTAAAATCAGAGGCTAATTAAGGCTTAAACCAGTGCTATCAAATTTGATGTCAAACATAAAGGAAGATTCGGGGCTTACAGTTTAACATCATCTAGTGAGGAAATTATATTGTGTATTTTAGAGTATTGCTGTGGGGGAATTTGTCTATCATAATGATCATTAATAGCTTTAAGTTAATAGTGAAAAGTTGTTTTGGAGTTTCTTAGATGTGATTGATGAATGAAGGTGTAAACCATCGTCCTGGTGAAAAAAATGGATTGGGAGGGATGGCATGGGTCATGGAAGCGATTTAGCATACTGAGATAGGAGAGGACTCTCCTGGGGACAAATTTTCCTTTGATTGATGACCTTTTTGTTGTCTACATTGGCAGAGCCACTAGGGCATGATGTGCATATCCAAACAAAGATGTACATAGGACATTGACCATTCATATCATATGGCCATGAATGTTTATGGGGATACAGTTTTTCTGAGAGTGTAGAGTTTGAAAAATGGGAAAGATGTGTCTGGGAACTTAAGAAATACCTAGACCGTGATTAGCCATGAACTACTATAGCTTTCACATAGATCTGAAATGTATGTTGGGGGGAGTAGGATCTTTTTAATTTCTTATGAGTGTTTTAATTCAGGATGGGGATTTCCATCATCTCATTAAATTTTTTGTCCCAGAAATTGGGGGCATGTTTGGGATCTCGTAACATTGAGTATTGGGATGCACCTGACCCTTGAAGAATCTCATAGTTTCATGTCATGTGGTTAGTACCATTCATGGAATCCTCATACAAGTCTAGACTTTTCATGGAGGAAAGGGAATTTTTACCTTATTTTAATTTTTTGTTCAGAAAGGATACAAGATCTGAGAATTTCTACGTATCCTATAAAGGAAGGAATCAAGCCGTATGTAGTTCTGAACATTCCCTAAAAATGTTTGGTCCATGCATTGGGACATGCGAGGGAATTTTTTTGGTGGCTGGGACAATATGCCAAATCCATTCAACACTATATATCCTACAAGTGCAGGAATCATGCCTTATGTAGTTATGAATGTTCCCTGTACCGACCTGGCTCAGACATCGGGGTAGGGGAATTTTTGTTTCATCCACTATAGATTCTAGGACTACCATATTACTCTATATTTCATTTACATAGTTTAATATCTACCACTGAACCAAATCTAATTTGAGTTATACTTGATGCAAGAAACAAGTAGTGTCAAGGGTTTCCCTCATAAATGTAGGGAGATAGAGGATCTGATAGAGGCATTTTTTGTTGGTGGGAGTTGGGTGAAGATCGGGGATTAAGGAATCTCTATGTATCCTGCCAATGAATGGGAGTCAATCTATACATAGTTCTCTAAGGAATCATGTTATTTATCAGCATGCGATTAGGATGATTTATGCTATGTAGTTTAACTTCTATCATCTTGGATGCTATGCTGTTCAGTTTAGCATCATGCAGCAAGGACTTGGGTCACAATTCAACATTAGGTTTCAAGGAAGAGTTTCATATAGTTTAATTTAATGTTTATACGACTGTAAATCATTGTTTAGGGTCATATTTTTTGTACCTTGAATGGGATTTGATGTTATGTGAATTACTTATTTAGAAACATTTCATTTGTGGGAGCCATGTTGAGCTGTTTTCCATTTATATCATGGTGTATAATCTATTAGAATTGACCATATGTATAACATATGGTCTTTCCCACTATGATTCTAGATTTGGGGGATTCTTCCCAAGTATCATCGTGGTTCTAAGGACCAACTCCATCTCTCCTTTGAGGAATGATTGAAGGAAATCCTTTTTTATGAAGTCTCATGTGATCCGATTTTGGTATATTTCCAAATGGTGTAATGTGTGAAACCTTTTCTCATCTATCTTCTCCAACTCATCAAACCGTGTCTAGGATTTCTCTTCCATATACAGTTGATTTAAAATAGACCCACAAAGTGATATAACTTGAATTTTGATAGGCAAACATCTTCTAACTAGTATACTAGTGAGTATGGGATTACCTGGGTAGCAGTACAGTTCATGGTTTGGTCAGCCCATAAAGCATGAAAGAGATTGTCTAGCCACAATTTCTTATCCTTATCTAATATCTTTTGTAGTATTTAATAATAATTCTTGTTAAAATTCTTCATCTTCCCATTGGACACTACAAGGTAGTAGGACGAATGGTTGGCCTTGATTCCATACTCCTGGTATTATTTGGAAAACTCCACAGATCAGAAGTTGGTGTCGTTGTCTGTCAGTAATGTACGAGGGACACCAAATATGGTAAGGATGTTGGCCTTCAAAAAGATAACAATTATTTTTTCCCAGACTTCTTTAAGGGTATGTCATCAACCCATTTGGATATAAAGTCAGTTGATATGAGTATGAACTTGAATTTTCAGGCTGTAGAAGGGGGATATGGTGCCACAACATCTATCCATGAGGTAGGAAATGGCCAGGAGTACTTATTTGTATGAATTAACTCTGGGGGTTGGTGAATAAAATTGGCATGAACTTGGAAAAAATTACACTTCTTTTAGAATATAGAACGATCATCTATCATAGTAGGACAATAATACCCAAGACTTCAGATTTGATGAGAGAGATTGATCACTGATTGGTGTGCTACAAAAGTTTTAGCATGAACTTCTTTCATGATGGCAGCATTCGCTTCTCCATCAATGCACCTAAGAAGGACTCCGTCAAAGTCTCATTTATAGAGAACCTTTTCTTTTTTTACCCCATTTTACAAGAAAATGTTAACTACCCGTCTTTGGAACTTTTTCTTTCCATCCATATATGCTGGTAGTTCCTCCTTCTGAATGTAATTTTCAATTGGCATCATCCAACCAGTGTTGTGACCATGAGGCTAAAAAATGGGGCTATTTTTTTTGATCTCATCTGTATTTTTCTGGATAAATGGAAAAACCATCTGGAAGTGGGAAATTCAAATAACAGTTTCATCTTGATCTTGATTATCTAGGGTTGTGGATGCATTTTCCAAAGCATCACCTTGATTATTTTATGACCAGGGGACATAGGTTAGCGTTGTTTCTTATGGGAATTATTCCTTCAGTTCTCAACAAATGGTTCACGAAGGGGACAAATTCCTACTTCTTAAGGGCATAGTAACCACTAAATAGCATGATGACTAGCTCTAAATCACTTTTTACCTTTAGGTGTTTGTCTTGTGCATGACATGCCGGCTCTAGGACTGCAATGATGGCCTTGTATTCTACTTCAATAGTTGTAAATCCCTCTAAAATCAAGAAGGAGTGAGGAAAGACTAACTTTTCAGGGGATATGAGTATAACTCCCAACCCTACTTTGTTGAGCTTGGGATCCTCCATCATTTTTTCCCATCTTCTTGAAGCACCATCGAAGTAAATTTCCCATGTATGGGGGTCATTTTTGATAGAGAACACTTATTTATGTAGATGTTCAGCATCAAATGGTGTTGTTCCTTTTGAGGGCTAAGCTTATAAGAATTTTGCTAACTCTTGACCTTTAATGACCATCTATGGTACATACCGTATGCTAAACCATTGTAAGATGGCAGCCCATCCTGATAGGCGTCTAGTTAGCATGGGATGGTTGAGGATATATTTGAGCAAGTTACAGAGAGAGACTAGTTGCACCTCCTAGTGATGCATGTAATTCCAATGTTTTTGATCTGTGAAGATTAGGGATAGACAGTTTTTTTTATTCTTGAATATTGAGTTTCAACATCAATCAATGTTCAGCTAAGGTAATAGAGGTTTTTCTTGCTGCTGGCATCATTATTCTGAACGTGGAAGGCAACTAATGACTATTTCAAGGTGATTACGTACAAAATGAGTCGTCTCCCCTCAACTGGAGGTATCAACACTAGTGGGATAAAGAGATATATTTTGAGATTTTCAAAATATTCTTGAGAATCATTATCCCACTCATACGTAACCCCTTTCTACATTAACCTGATGAAAGGTAAAAATTTACCCACCAAGTTGGATATGAGGCACCAGATGTAATATAGGTACCCTTGGAGGCCTTTCAACTTAGTGAGGATGGGTGGTGAGGACATTCCAAGGATGGTTTTTGTCTTTTTATGGTTGAATTTGATGTCGCGATGGCGTATGATGAAGCCTAAGAATTTCCCAGAGGTAACGATGAAGGAAGACTTTAGAGGATTCATCTTTAAACTGTACTATTGGAGTTGGTTAACAGCTGTTTCAAGATCAGTTAGGTGGTTTGAGCACTACCGTGATTTAACCACCATATCGTCGACATAGCACTTAATGAATTTTCCTAGGAAGGGATTGAAAATGTGATACATGGAGCGTTGATATGTAGCATCAGCATTTTTAGAACAATGGGCATAACCTTATAATAGAACACTCTCTGAGGATCCTTAAATGAAGTTGATTATTCATCTATTAAGGCCACTAATGTAAGATTTGGTGTCCTGAGAACCAACTATTTATACTTTGACTACATGAATGTACACTTATTATATATTGTTCATTGTTCTGCATGACTATAATATAATAATGTCCTGGAATATTTTTTTTTCTTTAATAAGGTCATGGAAGATCCCCGATATGATGAGAACCTTGAAATGATATAACAATATTCTTAAATAATGTTCTATGATCGGATGACATACTATGATAAGACACTTAGTATACAGACCGTCATGTGTGAGTACTCATAAGAAGATGAGACTCTCTCTCATAGAGTTCGCACTTGGTAATCTCCAAGATGGGAGATTATAAGAACAGACCCGTGAGTAGTAATTATGCATGTCTTGGTGTCATCGATCATTTCTATCTATGAGCATGAGTAATGGTCCATAGACTGGAATATTATAATTAACTCATGTCGTGACAAGCACACTGATATTTTCTCACGAAAACCGTCACGAAGACAGTTGGCAGGAAGTAGGGAACGTTTGGTGCATCACGAATGACATGGTGTTAATGGATTTGTCGATGAAGGATTTGTACCTTCCATATTTATGGAAGTAGATATCTCGGGCCCTTTTATTTAAATATAACTATCACCCAAATTCTATTTCCATGGTGTCACGACAAGTTTATTTCTGGAAGTCAAAGAATGATGGATCAAACATATAGTTTTATGACACTTCCATGAAACTTGCTTGATGAGATATTGAAACAAAGGGATTAAATTACATGGTAAGTGTTCGTATGATGTGACACATCAATGTGGCGTCAACTTCTTTCTCTTGAGAGCCTTGACTCGTTTCTAGATAGTAATCTTGGACTTTAGGCAAGACCGCCTAATGCCAACAAGAATGATTCCTAGTGGGTCACACACTAAGTGTATCCAAGTATGTCAAGTAGAATAAAGATTATTCTCGTATGTGGTTTAATAATTATTTAATGAAGCCTAAATCATTTTAATGTTGGAGGAAGAAAAAAATGAAAACGAGATATACACACCATGTACATTGAATGTACATGCCGTGTAGTTTTCATTTTGGATAGGAAATGAAAAACAAGTACATGTCATGTATTAATGATTACACGCCATGTAGTTTTTCCAATCAGGATTTTGAGGAAATAAAATCATTTTATTAAAAGATATTTATTATAATCAGCATGGGCGCATGTCAAGGAATTAATGCTTCGACATGGGGGTTTTCAATAAGAGTTAATGAAATAAATAAAATACTCAATGTGTTTATTTATTGTTATAACTCTATAACGACAAACCTGATTATAAATATCCTCACAACCCCATCACTTTTTCATAATCATTGTGCACAACAATTTTTGGAGAATTCTCTCAAGGCCAAAAGAAATCCTTCCTCAAAGAATTCTCTCTAGGATGAGAGAGATCCTCCATCATTGGATCAAGGTGATCTAACGCAGAAAACGCAAGCAAAGGCTTCTCCATGCTAGAACCCGGAGATTCCATTAGCGACGTCCAAAGATACATGATGCACATGTGGATCACCTCTAGAGGATGTCTACACTTGGCTTCTGTTATGAAATAATGAATCACATTGGAACGTGATCAGAAATATCAACGAATAATGAACGCCATAAAAAGTACTTCATGTAAATTAACTAAATTAATTATAATAAACCTGTGATGATCCTCCTTTGTGGTTCTGGAACTATTCTTCTTCTTTGTTTATTTTTGTGATTCGATTCATGGAGTCTAGGATTTATCATCGTATTGATCCCATATTGATCATTGCTAATTAACAAAAGTCAAGTGGGCACATCCACCCACGAGTTTCCACTGTGCCTTGGACCTGCATGTTGTATCAAAGGGGTCACAACATTGATTATAGTTATTCAATTTTCATTGATAATTTAAACATTTATATTTGATTCAATTAAAGATAATTCATTCTATAAAACTGAATTAATGAGACCCTCTATTCCTCCTTTGTTTCACGATTCACATCACAGAAATAAACTTTTAATTTTAATTTTGATTAAAATAAAAATGAGGAACTCATCTGGAGGATCTGGTCATTCTGTCTGTACAATACAGTAATACATGACGTGTTGTGAAATCTACATGTCGTGTACTTAGGTTCAACGAACCGGTACTGGTCCGCCAAACCACGTCATCTGAATTGAGCATACCTAAGTTTTTTAATACACCATGTTGACCAGAACTGAACAGCACATGGAAACCGGAATACATGGCGTGTATGTTGAATCAACACGTTGTGTAGTCTGATCCGTCCTAGGTGAAACTGTGTACAAGGAGAAGCTGTGTAACCGCGTACAGGGGATTTCCAAGCCGGTAATCGTGTAACAAGGAAGTACATGCAATGTTAGATTAATCTACACACCGTGTACTCCAAAATTTACAAAGTACAAAAAAACACGCCAAAGCCCCCGATGTGTACTTTGGATAAAGGGTGGAAACAAATACATGACATGTAATATATCCTATATGCTGTGTACTTTTCATAAATGGAATTTCACTATGTTCCTTCCAAAGTACAAAGACCCGTACAAGGAATATGGATTATAATAATCTCAAGGAAATTTAGAAAGGAATTTAAGATAAATAATTGATTAAATATAAGATCATAATTTATTGAATTTAGTCGTGACTTATATTGAATAAAATAACGATTAAACAAATTTAAATACTAAATATGCGTAAATTTCGTTGCATGCTATAGATAATCATGAGCTAGACCAAAGACCCTTTGTGTGTGTATGGTTTCATGTAAATATATTTAATTTAAATTCGTTGGCATGTGAGTCTTCTTCCAATAAAATGGAGGGCCTATGTTTCCATGGTTTCTTTAATGTAAACCCAATGTAATGGAGGATCTCCAAATCCAGAGGAGATGGTTCAAAATCTGAAGCTGAGGTGAAGCCAACCCAAGAAGATACAAAGGTGGACAGGTGGGAGCTGCAAAACACGAACCATCAGGTTCAAGGTGTTTTTCCCTAGGTCAGGGTCAGCTTACCAAAACCACTAGATAATCTAACCAATAGATGTTCATGATGATTCCATCATATTTTATTTCTTTCTAATTGCATGCTTTATTTATTATGTATGTGTTGTCGAGATCACATAGTTAATGAAATAAACATGTATTCAAATATGGAATAAAATAAAAACTGGAAAATGCGTAATCATTATTAGAACACGGTTAATTACTTAAGATAGAAACAATTAATATTAATAAGCATGTGATAATTCCAAAATATGCATAAAGGATTGAAATCCCTAAGATACCATATTAAATCAGAACAAGCCTTCTCTTACCTGATTAAGGGAAAGACTCATTAAAACTATGTGTTTGAACAACGTTTTTTGGGACACTTACTTTTATAAAGGAAGCTCTTATGAATGTTTCAGGTTGACTTAAACATTTTACATCAAGAGGAGCAGCCCTTGCTAGACATGCTATAAAAAAGGAGTCAAGTGTTGAGGAAATCCAAGTCAGGATTTCAGGATTGGGGAGTCCACTCAATAGATCAAAGAACTATAAGCACACAGTTAGAAAAGACCTTTCTACCTAAATACCCTTAAATATATTGACCAATCCTTTTTGGGTTTATGCAAAGGGGAATATGGATCCTTTCTACTAGAATGTCATAGAAACTAGGAATTCCAAGTTCAATAGTGGGGGCCATTAGGACATGATAAAATAGTGGGATAATTAATAAATTCATTTATTATTTTTCCTAAAATGTAATCAAAAGGTACTGATCAATCTGCTCTTTTAATTTGTAGAATCAATATGAAAAACTCATCCACCACATTCTCTCTGCGTTCAATTCTGGATAAAGACAATATCCTCACCAACAGTAACTTTCCGGAATGGTTTAGGCACCTTCGAGTTATCCTACACCATGAATGAAAGTTTTACGTACTGGAGTCATCACTTCCTGATTCGCCTGACCAAGGGGCAAGTGATAAAGATTTCATGGTTTGTGATCAACATTTGAACAAAGCACTCGACATTTAATGTTTGATGTTATCATCAATGTCTAGTGAGCTCATGATGTCTCATGAAGACATGGATGCATATAGAAATCTCTAGCACCTCCGTGGTCTATACCAGGAGAGAGAAAGACCTGAAAGGTTTGAGATCTCCAAGGCTCTTTTTCAGAGAAATCTTGGAGAGGGTTCCCCAGCTGGGCCTGATGTAGTGAAGCTCATTCGCTACATTGAGTACTTGGATGTTCTAGGATTGAAACTCCCCGATGAACTGGGTACTAATATTATTCTTACATTACTCCCAAAGAGATTCTCTAACATTGTTGTAAATTTCAACATAAACAACATTGAGAAGTCTCTATCTGATCTTCTTATCCTGATTCGCTAAGTGGACAATGATATGAAGTGTGAAAATCCTTTTGTCCTTATGGTGAATAAAAGGAAAGGTAAGGTGAAGAGCTTTAAGCCTAAATCTTCTTCAAGGCCTTCAAATAAAAGGAAGATAAAAGGGGAAACAAGAGAACATGAGGCTATTTGTTTCGCATGTGGTAAGAAGGGCCACTAGAAGAAAAACTGCACCCAGCCAAGGAAGCAAGGGGAACCTTCGAGTGATTTTGTTATTGAATGTAATCTATCTATTTCTACCAATTGGGTATTAGATGACCCTTTTGGTGCTCACATATATATCCAAATAAATGATCCAAGTAGATTCAGAAAGATTGACCGAGATGTGGTGGATCTACGACCAGCCAACGGAGCTAGACTCGCTGATGTAGCTTTCGGGGAATACCACCTCACATTGCCTACTAGGATGGTCTTGTTATTAAAAGAATGTAATTATGTACCCTCTGAAACTAAAAACATTATTTCAGTGTTGATATTTGATACTGATGGATTCATCTTCATGTTTGGAAATGAATTTTTCTACTTTTATAAAGATAGCATTTGTTTGGGTAGGGCACATTTATATTATGGCCTTTATGTGTTAGACAACATAAACCAAGTAATAGCAATTGAGGTAAAATTAAATTCACATTACTCATACCACACCCAACTTTGGCATTACTGGCTAGGCCTTGTCAATGAGAAACATTTGAAAAAATTACATCAAGATGGGTATTTAGATTCTTTCGATATAAAACCACTTGGTGTATGTCATGTGTGTCTACAAGAAAAAATGAACAAAGCCCCATTTAGTCAGAAAGGTGAAAGGGATAAAGATCTTCTAGAATTAGTTCACATAGATGTTTGTGGACCATTTCCAGTTGAAGAAATGGGTAGGTTATTGTACATCAAAACTCTTAATGATGATTTTAGTAGATATGGATATATTTACTTAATGAGGTATAAGTCATATTCTTTTGATCAGTTCAAAGAATACATGAATGAAGATGAGAACCATCTTGGTAAGAATATTAAGAAAATATGCTCAGACAGAGGGGGAGAATATCTTAATCAGGAAAACATTGATTTCTTATGGGATATTGGGATTCTATCTCAACTCACTCTTCCTTACACGCCTCAGTGGAATGGTGTAAGTTAAAGGAGGAACTGCACCCTGTTGGACAAGGTGAGATCAATGATGAGTCATGTGAGTCTTCTATTATCCTTTTGGGGATATTAATTACAAACAGAAGCACACAAACTAATCCAAGTACCAACTAAATAGATAAATGGTATTCCATACAAGTAATGGAGTGGATGCAATGCCATAATATCAAATTTACATGTGTGGGGTAGCGAAATTTTTTTTAAGGCCTCTTCAGGTAACAAACCCGCACCCCGAGGCACAATGTGTACCTTTATAGGATATCCCAAGGAAACAAGGGGATATTTTCTATACAACCCCTCAGATAAAAAGTTTATAGTGGAAAGACATGCCGTATTCCTTGAGAGGGAGCACATCTCCAAAAGAGATATTGGGGGAAATATAGATTTCGAAGAAGTTGAGGATCAAGATAAATAGGAGTTGGTACAAGAACAGATTTCACAACACCCCGTGGAAGAAATTTTTTTTCTAGAGACACAAGAACTACATAGGAGCTAGAGAGAGGTGAGAGAACCAGAATGATATGGTTTTCTTGTCACCGAGGATGGTGACTCATTATTGGTTGACAATGATGATCCTCTTACGTAAAAGGAAGTAGTTGAAGGCACAGACATTGCCATGTGGAAAGAATCCATGAATTCTGAAAATGATTTGATGTACCAAAACCAAGTCTGGATTTTAGTAGATCCTCCAATTGATGAAAAGCCTATTGGTAATAAATGGGTATTCTAGAAGAAACTGGACATGGAGTGACAAGTCAGCACCGATAAGGCATGACAGGTTGCAAAAGGATTTAGACAACATCAAGGAATTGACTATGATGAAACCTTTTCACCAGTTTTGATGCTAAAATCTTTTATATTCATATTGGCCATTTCTTCATATGATGACTATGAAATTTGAAAAACGGATGTCAAAACATCATTCCTTCACTGGAACCTCTAGGAAGATGTCTACTTGACACAACCTGAAGGGTTTGTGACTTCAAAGGATTCCAAAAAGGTATGAAAGTTTCATAAATCTATTAATGGATTAAAGAAAGAATCAAGGTCCTGGAATATTCGTTTTGATGAAGCTGTAACGGAATTTGGATTTGTTAAGAATGAATGTGAGCCTTGTGTCTACAAAAGGTTTAGAGGAAGTGCAGTCATTTTCTTAATAGTATATGTTGATGACATATTACTAATTGGAAACAATGTACCTGTCTTACAGTCAGTTAAGGTATGGTTGGATAAATGCTTCTCTATGAAAGACTTGTGTGGGGAAACATATATTATTGGGATCAAGATCTATCGTGATAGATCCAAGAGAATGTTGGGATTGAGTCAAAGTGTATACATTGACAAGATACTGAAGAGAATCAGTATGGAACATTCAAATAGGGGATTGTTTCCAGTATCACATGGCATCCATCTTTCCAAGAAAATGTGTCCTCAAACACATGAGGAAAGAAAGAAAATGGAAAAGATCCCTTACGCATCTGCGATTGGGTCAGTCATGTATGATATGCTATGTACAAGGCTAAATGTTGCTTATGCATTAAGTGTGGTAGGCAGATATCAAGCTGATCTAGGAGACCACCATTGGATGGTAGTCAAGAATATCCTTAAGTATATGAGGTGTACTAAGGATTTTTCCTGGTTTATGGAGGAGATGAGGAACTAGTCATCAGAGGACATGTAGATGCTAGTTTCCAGACTGATCAAGATGACATGAAGTCCCCACTAGATTCATATTTATTTTGAATGGAGGTTCAGTGAGCTGGAAGAGTACAAAGAAAGGTGTGGTCATAGATTATATAGTAGAGTTTGAGAATATCACAGCTTCTGAGTTAGCTAGAGAATCAGTATGGATTTAAAGATTCATCCAAGAGTTGGATGTAATAACAAGAATTAAAGATCCTATCACACTCTATTGTGATAATACTACATCGGTGGAACTTGAAAAAGATCCAAGGTCACATTAGTAGACAAACCACATACTTCAGAAGAATCATGCCTTGAGGGATTTTTCTCAGAGAGGTGAAGTTGCAATGAGGAGTATTTCCACGGAAGACAACATGGCAGACCCCTTGACTAAAGATTTGACTTAGTAGTAACATGATCATCATGTGAGGTCTAGTGGACTAAAATTTGTAGGCAGCTATCTCTAGTCCAAGTGGGAGTTTTTTAGAGTTGGTGTCCTAAGAAAAAACTATTTATACATTGATTACAGGAATGTACACTTATTATATATTGTTCATTGTTCTGCATGACTATAAAATAATAATGTCCTGGAATATTTATTGCATTAAAAAGGTCATGGAAGATCCCCGCTATGATTAGAACCTTGAAATTCGATAAGAATATTCTTAAATAAAGTTCTATTGTTGGATGACATACTATGATAGGACACATAGTATACATACCGTCATGTGTGAGTACTCGTAAGAAGACGAGACTCTCTATCATGGAGTTCTCACTTGGTAATCTCCAAGATGGGAGATTATGAGAACCAACCCACCAGTAGAATTCACCATGTATTGGTGTCATTATACATTTATATCTATGATTGTGTGTAATGGTCCTTAGACTAGAAGATTATCATTAACTCATTTCATGACTTGCACACTTAGATTTGCTAATGAAAACTGTCACGATGACAGTTGGCAGGAAGTAGGGTACGTTGGGTGCATCACGAATGACATGTTGTTAATGGATAAGTCGATGAAGGATTTTTCCCTTCTATATTTATGGATGTAGATATCTCAGGCCCTTTGATTGAAATATAACTGTCACCCAAATTCCATGGCCATGGTGTCACGATGATTTTATTTCTATAAGTCAAAGAATAACAGATAAAGCATATAGGTTTATGACACTGCCATGAAACCTTCCTGATGAGATATTGAGACAAAGGGATTGAATTACATGGTAAAAGTTCGTATCAGGTTACACGTCAATGTGGTGTCAACTTATTTCTCTTGGGTTCCTTGACCCATTTCTAGATAGTAATCTTGGACTTTAGGCAAGCCCGCCTAATGCCAACGAGAAAGAGGCCTAGAGGGTCGTACATTAAGTGTATCAAAGTATCTCAAGTAGAATAAAGATTATTTCTATATTTGGTTTAATAATTATTCAAGGAATCCTAAATCATTTTAATGTTAGAGGAATAATAAAATGAAAACAAGATATAAATGACGTGTACATTGAATGTACATGCCGTGTAGTTTTTATTTTGGAAACGTAATGAAAAATGAGTACACGTCGTGTATTAATGGTTACATGATTTATAGTTTTTCCAGTTTGGATATTGAGGAAATAATATCATTTTATTAAATGATATTTATTATAATTAGCATGGGCGCATGTCAAGGAATTAATTATTCAACATGGGGGGTTTTTAATAAGAGTTAATTAAATAAATAAAACGTGTAACACATTTATTTATAATCATAACTCTATAACCTCAAACCCAATTATAAATATCCCTAGTACCCAAACAGTTTTCCCTAATCGTTGTGCACAAATATTTTAGAGAATTCTCTAAAGGCCGAAAGAACTAATTCCTCCAAGAATTATCTCCAGACCGAGAGAGATCCTCCCCCATCAGATCGAGGTGATCTAATGTGGAAAATGAAAGAAAAGGCTTATCCATGCTAGCACCCGGAGATTCCTTTGTTGATTTCAAAAGATACGTAATGCAGGTGTGGATCACTGCTAGAGGAAGTTTACACTTGGATTCTGTGATGAAACGATGAATAACATCGGAATGTTATCAGAAATATCAATAAAGAAAGAACGCCATAAAAGGTACTTCTTGTCAATTAATTAAATTAATTATAATCAACCAGTGATGATCCTTCTTTTTGGTTCTGGGACCATTCGTATTCTTTGTCAATTTTTGTTATTTGATTCATTGAGTCTAGAATTTATCGTCATATTGATCTCGGATTGATCAATTCTAATGACAAAAAGTCAAGTGGGAACATCCATCCACGAGCTTCCGCTGTGCCTGGTACCTACAATTGAGATATGTTTGTATCTAGAATGTTTTTTCCATGAAAGAGAGGTCCTCATATCTGAAGATTTCATAGATCAAAAATTCTGTGATTAGGACTATGAAATCATCTTTCAAGCAATGCCAATTAAGGTCCCTAAAGTCAATACAGATTCAAATCTGTCCATTATTCTTTTTTACAGGTACAATTTTTTCCAGCCAGATTGGGTATTAAACTTCCCGTATGAAGTTGTCTTTATTAGGTTGTCAAATTATGCCTCTATTTTGGTACCATGTGTTGGGTGGCTCATTCTGGATACCTTCATATATCCTTGATGATCTTTTAGAAAACCCAGATGATGAGTGGTGACCTCAGGATTGAGGCTTGGAATTTCTATGTAATTCTAGGAAAGCAAGTCTCAATTATTCTTTAAGAAGGAGTTATATGTATCATGATCCTCTAAAAGAATATCCACACTAATCAGTGTGGGCCACAGGTTGTCTTCAGTCCCCAGGTTTATCTCTCTATGTTCATTGATTATGGTTGAGACACATTCATTCAATGTGGGAGGTGATTCATTGAGGACTTATTATTCTTTATCATCCTCTTAATCATCTTCTTCCTCTTCTGATGGAGAGAGGATTCTCTAGACGAACTCTCCAATGTTAGGAGAGAAATCATATTTTGACTTATTGATTAAAGCGGGGGAAGTTTTAGGTCCTGAGGATGGGAAATTAGAATCTTTGGTAGGGCCTTTACGGTCATCATAGGATTCAATCTGTTCTTCTATGTATTTGGACTTGGAGGCTGTAACAAAAATGATGCATATAATTGAGTTTTTTTTTTCAAAAAATGAAATTATGCATTCAACGTGGTAGGTGGGTAATACATACTATTTTCCCAAGCTGTTGGAGGGTGTCGGTGGGAGCCATTTCCAATGCATTCAGGGCAGTGATCTAGTCAATTGCATCATCCAAAGACTACTTCTCTTCTAGTTCATAGTAACCTACATCAATAGAATGCATCTCACAGGACTCAAATGAGAATTTATCGGCATGGAATGTACCATTTCCCCAATTAGCATAGTATTTCATGCACTGATGGTATGATTACTGAATTATAGTGTGCAGATGTAGCCAGGGCCTCCCTAACAGGACATTAAAGGCTGTACTTTTCCACACTACCAAGAACTCAGAATCAGACATGAGGTATCCAAGCCAAGTTTTAATCTTGCTTTGTCATAATGGAATATGCTAGATTTTTCCATATCCCAACAGAGTTCGGGTATAGGGTGTCAAATTGTCTTTATCATAGCACAATCGACGAAGTGTTCACAATAGGATGAGGTTGACACTAGAGCTGTTATCGATGAAAATACTCCATACATCAATGCCATTTATCTTTCTGGACACATATAAATATTTGATGTTCCCTTGGATGATGGATTCCACACCTCTTCATGTGAAGGTGATGGCAATGAGAAATTATTCATGATTGATCTCTGTTTGATAGACTTCATCAGCTGCTACTTCAGCCTTCACTTCCTAGGGCATTAGTAAGGCATCATGAGCGCCTCCCTAAGGTCTACGGATAGACTCAAAGCATCCCGGATTAACAACTTTATTGTTAATAAAGCCAGCTACTTTAGAATATCATATTTCTTCATTATAGGTCGGCACTTCCTGGCTTAGGGTTTCACTTTCATAGACACTTTAGGGGTCTAAGCTTTGGATGTAGATGGTCTGGCCTCTATGATAGGAGCTGGTAGTGCTACGGTCATTTCCGGGTTCTGCCGAACGAGTTCGCCCATATGACCTGGAAAATATTATATTTTTTCTTTCTTACGATACGTAATCTATGATATCTAGCATTATATTTCTTTCAGTGGGTGTAGAGGAACATTCTGGTTCTCTTTGGGTCTACTATAGGGTCTTCACATGAGTTTTTTCTGGGTTAACGATTTTATTGAAAGCATGTCCAGAAATTTGACTCTTGCCACAATCATGACTTCTAGGAAACCTTCAGCGTCTGCAGCCTCATCCTCCATCTATACTGGTGGGAATGGGGAATTTGGGTTCATGGCCATAGTCACCATCAAGTAAGGGGTCCATAATGTGAATAGAATTAATGGAGCAGAAGATCGGCTGTTTTATCTAACAATGTTTCTGTCTAACTGTCTCCTTCTGATGGTGTTGTTTTGTGGGGTGGTTCCCATCGTACAATTTAGAGGTGTGGTGCCCGTTGTACTAAGTCTTCTAGAATGAAGTCCAAAAGTGTCAGGACTGGATTTGGCTTTCCTGGCATCACATCTTTTTTCTCATGCTTTTTTCCCTTTCGGCCCTTAGAGGACTTCAAGGCTAATGATGATGAAGGTGTTGCATCAAGAGATTTTGGGGGCATGGTTGACTGTTTCAACTACGTTTGGAGGATTCCATGAACTCAGTTGACTAATTATTAGATCATCCAATTGTCAAATTTTTTATCCTTCTTATTGGAAGCCAATTTACATTCCTATTTCTATATTGAGTTTAAGGAGGAAACATACACCACTTGTGCTAGTGGCAGACCAAATATGACTTGGGATGATCATTGAGACATAATTCATCGGGTCACTTTGCATATGGTACCTGGAGAAAGTTGAAATTCATGGAGGCTATGAAATAACCGCAGACGAGGTCATATAGAAATTAGTAAATATTATTTCTTCACTCATCGAACAAATTTCTTTTAGCACACCTTCACTCATCTTGCCGAGGTGGGGTGGCTGTTGGCATCTCGGGGGTCCTACATGATTTGTTTGAGGCCTCACAACTAGAGATGGTTCCATGGGTGGCTTAAGTGTGATGGAAGCCACTTCATCTTTCCCCATTGTTTTCCTTGTGGATTATGGGGCCACTCGTGACATGAGATTGGTCCACAACAAGGAGTATTTAATTCCTTGGGAAATGGTAGGAAATCTCATAACCCACTTGTGTACTTCATTGGGATGAGCGGCATTTGTAATTCATCACAGGGGTTATCGATTCACTAGGATAGAATTTAATCTTTGGGAAATAGCCCGTTTAGTGAATAAGTTAGGCCTTTCCATCTGGAAATGAAATCCAAGACTCTCTCATTCTCTCATTTCTAGCAGTTCATGATATCACAGACTGTTGTCTTGGGTAGAATTGAACTGAACTAGAAGAGAAACTATCATTGGAGTTCCTCCCAACTGGTGATTGAGTTATATAGAAATCTTGTATACTATATGAAGGGAGATCCTTGTATGGTTTGCATGAAGCATCTAAGTTTTACTGCCTCTTGCTACCCTGGAGCTCCGATTATGGGGCCACGGTAAGAGGCGTAGTGAAATAGATGCTGTTATGGGTATCCCGATCCATTGAAAACTAGGAATATGGGGTTTTCAAATTTCAGCAATGGCAGAACATTTCTCACCCAATTAGGGTAGGGTTCGTTCTCTGGTTGTATCTAAGTGAACCACCCCTACACGGATTCTAGTCAAGCTATTTGTTACTCGATTATACTCAAGAGCCCTTGATGCATATCCTGTGGGGCTTGAGCTTGGGATAGTGTAGTAGCAGCCAAGGCTGGGCATGCCGACGCTGTGGAATTTGGGGTGGGTATGCAGCCAGGGTTATCCTTTGTTGGTTTACCTAAATATATTTTGGTTACCTTTATAGTGGGAGGAAGTCTTGATGTCCTTTTGGTGCCGGGTTTAAGTAGGTTGACAGTCCCTGTGCCTAGTAAGTTGGGCCTCTAAGCTTGACTTCATTCACCGGGATGAGTATATGTGGCAAGGGCACCTCTTCCGGGAATACCTATTAATATTCCATGAGGGTAACACATATAACAAGTTAACTCGCTCTACACATCTCGAAATTAATTTGACTAATCTCTTTCATTTATTCCTTCTACTTGGTGAATGATTCATCAAGAGTGATGGAATCATTATTAGGGGGAGGAGGTGGTGGTTTATGGAAGACCTGGGATTTATTCTTCTCTTTGTTAGGGTTTTGCATAGGAGGTGATGATGGATTAACTGAGAGGGCACCCAAATTTAGGATTTCTCTCTAATTTTGGGTATGCACACCATCAGGCTCGGTGTGGGATTCCTCTAGAAGGGAACCATCTTCCCTTGTGTCCTATACCTTTTTATCATTTCCTTTTTGATTTGTGGTGTTTACGTTTACCACGTTCATTGATACATACCACATTGGGGGTTGTGTACCTGGTTCCAAAAGGTAGGAAAGATTTTTGCATCCTTTGTTGTATTTTCTCTATCAATTATTTTGTATTTTTTGGGTTTTTTGGAGAAGGTTGACCCAAAGGGAGCCCCGATATGACCTTATAATGCACCTTCATCTCGGAAGGTGTAAACCACAAGATGAGGTTGAATGGGTGACTTTTCTACTCATCATTATTCCTAGAGGGGAGAAGACAGACATTTGTAGTGCGGGAACTTGTGGTAAAAATGCCCCCAAATCTGTGTGATGGGGTTGTTCCCTCTCTTCCATTGATGCGCTATGGCCTTGATTTTTTTGTATTATGGGGGAATTTTGAATTAAAAATTACCCTAGCCTAGCGTGTTGGGGTTCTTTTCCCAATGTGGTAGTATGTGCCACTATTTCTGCCCTTTTTATTTTATTCACTCACGTGCGGGTGTGAGCCGACTATGGAATTGGACCTGCATGGGGTCTATGGTCTTTTAAATATGTGAGAAGTGCTTCCTGGTTGAATTCCATTAGGCAGGAAGCCTGTTGGATGTTCTCAATTTCCTAGCTCAGATTCTTTTCAATGGCTTGATATCTTCTGTCCCGATGTTTTTGAGACTTACTCTGGGCCAATTTTTGTGGATTATTAAATATTTACAAAGAAGGGATTTCATTTGATTACTGCCTCTAGGTAATTAAGTTGCAAGATGTCATTTCTAATGAGGTATGATGGATGGGGTGCTGGGTGAAGTGTATAGCTCCAAGTTCTCCCCATCCCCGAATATAAACTCCAAATGAGGCATTGCCAATGAGGCGACACAATTTCTGTAGTGCATGGAGACAAGCCAGTTCAAGGTTTTTCTTTTAACTTTCTGATTGTGGCTACCGTGTAGACATGAGGGCTTCTATGTCGATTAGTCAATGAATCCCCCCTAACATGCTGACGTGGTATGTATACCCTTCATAGGGTAGGTATTTTTCTTTTATATGGTGGAGAGTCATCCATATATTGATGTGAATGTCATGCACAAATTCCCTTGAAAACTCCCCTAGTATGCTGAAGTGACATGTGGTCGTAGGATAATACATCACTGGTATATTATCCTTAGACAGTTGTCTTCTCACAAGCAACATATCACGTTGTTTTTCTTCTAGGGACTCCCCTATTTGATATTCCCAGCTCAACTATTCCTTAATAATTTCATTCTAAGCAGTCAGGATGGTGGTATCCTCCATCATATGTGAACGACGTGGGGGTGGCTCAGAAGATGAGTATGACCTCAGAACATCCTCTTATTGAGAAATGATATCACTCGTCATAGATGGAGTGCCTAATATGTCTGACTCCATATTTATGAGCACCTCATCATTGGAAGGATCTCTAAAATTTTTTCTAGAAAGGGGAGGACCTTCCTGCCAGTATGAATTTTGATTGCGGGGGGAACCTCCGCTATCGGTGCTGCGATGGTGGGGGATACCATTGCAACTTGATGCATGACCACGGGGAGTGTCCCTGCGGCATATACCCTGGGGTGGAACATCAAGGTGGGATACGATGAGGGGAGGACCATCTTGATGATTGATGTCATTGAGGGGATGACCTTCATGATGACTACTATGATGTTGAAGACTACTTTTACAACATGATACATTGATTCCGGGAGAATTTCTGCAGTGCACATATTAGGGTGGGCCTTTAGGATGTATTGCAATGAGGGGAGGTCCTTCTTGTTGCTTGATATTACTATGGGGAGGTCCTTTACAAAAAATGATTTTGCGGGGAGGACCATCACAATGACTATCATCCAGGTGAGGACTACCATCACGACTCGATGTCTGACTGTAGGGAGATGCATAACTGCAGCATATACCCTAGGGAGAACCATCAGGGTGGACAAAAGCAAGGGGAGGACCCTTTTGTGGTATGATCTTAAAGTCAAGGGGAGGGCTACCCTAACGTGCATAAGGAGATAGGATCTTATGATTGATCATTCCTAGCCCATGGAGTGAGCCCCCATGGGTTCTCTAGGGAGGACCTTTAGATTAGATGGTTGCGATATTACAGGGAGGGCCTTTGAAACTGCTAATTCCACTTCTATAATAGAGTAAATTATTGATAGGGCCTTGATCCCTTATTGATATATGTTCAAGGCTGTCAAGAAACCCAGCTTCCTGTAGAGAAGGATCATGTATGTGATCTTCATTTTCTAGTTTCCTTTAGCACACTTTATTTTAAGCACTCTCTTGTGGGTAATTGGGGATGCCTACTTTTGGAAAAACCCTTTATATATGGGTCCCTGTCTTATTGGGTCATATGATACCACTAGGATATGTCGATGGATATCTAGAGTTTTGGTAAGAATATATGTCTACCCTGGAGTGGCCACCACTTTAGACAGGTGCCCCCAGTTAGAACATGTATTTTTTCCCGATTCAGATGTCTGTGTATCATGGGATATCACTATTGACCCTCCTGAACTAGAACAGGGATGCATATGTGCTCCGGAGTGACTGACCCATTCCTTGATTAAGTCATTCTATTTGAGAGAACTGGGTTGTGGGCCCGGTTCCTTGCTTTTTCCACTGATATAATAATATATTTTCATATTTGGATGATATGGATTGAGATTGACATTTGATCATCCATCATTTCCATGATGTACTGAGATACATCTTTTGCTGGAATGGGGTTGAAATCCCATTCCGATGTCGGGGTAGGAGTTAGTGCCTGCTTTGGTCCTCCATGGGTTTCTAGTATATACTTGCAGTTCTCCTGTGTCAGGACAGAGGAATGAGCCGTCCATCAGTTGTCTTCTCCAGTTTCCACTGTTTTTTACTGGTGGTCTACATATTCTCGTGAAGGGATTTTTATCTTCTCCCTTTCCACTATATTTGTCTCACGAGATTTGTATGCAATTGTAGTAATTTGACTCAGATCATATTCCCTCACCACCCTATTTGGATAGAGAGATTGATACTCATCAGCAGGTATTTGTGCATGCATGTAGATAGTTTCCATCCTTTTTGGATGATGGGCTTCTTGTGCATCTACAGATATTAGCATCTTCTTATAGTTTTCTACTATGTCTACATGGTGGAACTGGAAGACACTAGTAGAAATGTGCACGTGCTCATATTGTTCCACCCAATTTTATGTTGTGAGTTTGAGTGGAAGGTGCAGGGTTGTATGTATGCCCATTGAATGTCATCATGTTTTAATGGAGGAGGCACTCCTAAGAAACCACGGTGATAGCCTGTTCCTAATTATATATTTTCCACCCTTGGAGAGCAGTCCGAGGGGCCCAGGTCTTCTAGACTGTAGTAGGTACCCTCAATATAAGGTCATCCTTAGCATGAGGAGACCTGGTCACATAGTGTTGGAGATGACACTCTTTAGGAGGGTCCCCTTAGTAGGATTCCTATACAGTTGAGATGATGTTTTTAGCATCAAATTCATATTCCTCCCTAAGATAATGATGTTACCTGTTGTCACGTTTCATGGATAGGCTCATGAAACATTTTGAGAATACCACCAGGGCCTCCTTGTGTTGGGGTGTTGGTCACGGATGAGGTGGTGACTGGATAACTTTTACAGACTGGAGGTCCTATCCTTCGGCCTCCACTATGGGGAGAGTACCTTTTCGGTGATACCCTTTAATCAACATGTTGGATACTCAGCATTGAAGACACTAGGTAGGCGAGGGGGTCCTACTCTTTATCGAGGCCCCAACCACCTGTAGAATCACTGAGGTGCGTGTCTGCATTGGTAGTCAGAATTTCATTTGGATCGAAGGATGATCTTCAGGAACCTGCAATACACATATATGAAATACATACTAAAAAAACCGTTCAAAGTAGCATTATTTTGAACATATTCATATTTTACGATTCATCTTGGCTTCCTCCCGCCTATTTTATTATTGTGAGGTGAATGGTCTTGAGTGGGGTAAGACCACCGAATTGGTTAAGGATTCACATTGGGTTCACCATTTTTTTCCGCACTAAGGAGATGAATTTGGGGTGATGATAAAATGGTCCAACACGGGTCTTCATACATCTCTTCTTGCAGAGATAGTATCATGTCAAGGTAAATATTTCCTTTTTTTCAATCTATTATGTGTCATTATCCTTTAAAAAAGGATTGGATTAATCCTACGGGGACTGGGCAGTTTGACCCTTTTGTGTTTCTAAGGAGGTTCCACAGTCAAATGGTCAAAGAAAGTGATTTAATGGGGTCAAGAACTTATGAAATCGATCCTTCTAGGATATAACCTCCAAGGATGGTCTCAAACGAGTTTATTCATGGAGCCAAAAACACCCAATGACCCTGTTATCCATGATTCAAGGACCTGCATTCAAAAGAAAGACGCATGTTGGATGATTATTTGGCCAGTGACATATAAGAACATCATTGGTCGAGAGGATCAGAATTTGGGCTTACCTCACCCTTTCAGGGGTTATTGCCTATTCCATGAATCTCTTATAGATTTATGTTGTGTTTTTAAGTTTGTGAATCCTTGGTTCTTTCCCAAAGAGTGCTTCCATGGGATACCCATGGTCTGTAGTATCATCATAGGCATACATGGATTGGATGTTACATAGGTAATGCTGACTTAAGACATGCAATAAGGTGCTCTGGAGTTTTTCATCATCTAGGGGGGAAAGAAGGCGACTTGATGTTGATATCAGACCCATAAAATGGGTTTCCTACATATCCATGGGAGAGGGATCAGAACCCACATAGTTAAAAAGAGCTAGGGATTATGCTTGGAAGCTGCCCTTTTGAGAAATAATGTTTGGGAGAACCCTCTTGTAAGGGAACCCTTTTGAGCTCTGACCTTCATGTAGGCATCCTAAGTATCATGGTTTGATCAGGAATCAGAGTTCTTGTAGATCCGAATTGGGTGGATGTTGTAATCATCACAAATAACTAAGACCATGTGAGTTGTGCTCAGTGTTAGAAACAAGAGGACGTGAGAGATCCAACTAACTAGTCACCTACTCTCCTACTGATGGGAGAGGGTGGGCCTACAACCAAAGAGGATAGGGCGACCGTAGGTGAGGGCATATAGCAATGAACCATTTAACATGGGATGATATTAAAGGTCACACAACTCGGACATTGGAAGATTGGGGACTTACCTTAGTGGGAGTGCCCTGGAATGCATTATGGGAAAGGGGAGGATTGTCGACCTCGTCATAAGTAGAAGAGAACATAACTCCTTCAACTAATCACTATTACTCACTCAATAGAAATGAAAGTGATCACCCTTAACCACTTGAATGGGGAGGTTCACATTAGAATCGTAATGTTGGAATCCAGGTTAACATGGGAATGTAGAATTAAAAAAATCCCTGGAGTGAAAACCATTGTGGGGAGAGCCTTAGTGACTCCTCTTGCCATGGGTATGTAGACACAAATGGGAACACTGATGTGCCCAATGATCTGATCTTATGGGTCTGGTTACTTTGGAGGAATATTTTTCCTGATGCTGGGGGAATCGTTCGTGAAGGGATTATGATGGAATGGATGGTAACAGAGGGGAGAGATTGGAAGAAGAGGGAAGAATACTTGAAAACACCTCGTTCTGCATAATGTTTTCTCATGAAGGATGGGGGGAGGTCCACATACCATAGTGGTATGAAGGCAGAGTATTTGTTGACACACCAAAGTAATAAGAAGGCATGCGCATGGAACACCATGCACCACACTCGTATGTGGTCCTAGATACAGTCTGTCACGCCGATTCAGGTTCAATATGTGTACTGATTTAGTATGCGGCACTGAGTTGAATCCACATAGCGATGCACTTCACAGAACACCATTTCAAAGGGGGATCCTGGGGACTATTGTTCATAGGGAGCTCATCCATGAGAAATATGTGGTTTTTTATTTCATGAATTAGCTTCATAGCCATTTTATTGTTATTAATATCTTTTGTTTTATAGTTCATGGCTGGTTGTACCTGTGGAAAACATGGTCTGATATTGAATCTTCACTGATGATTCTATACTGAAGTCAGAATCCTATCCAAATCGTTTCTTCCAACCTATGGGTTTCCCTTCATGATTAGTTCATCCATCCCCCACAATTTCGTATGTACTGCATTTATATATCATCGGGGAAATCATATCTATGGGCATGTTTCACCTTTTGTGGAAGCCCATGAAGAGATATCTTGACCCGTAGAAGACTCAGTCAACCGGGGTTTGTGGAGGCTGTGGTTTGCGAGTGATGGTTCATAGAGCCCTGCCTTTTTCTTTATTTGAGATCTTCTATGTTCGTGAGATGGTATATGGATGTCCTTAACACATTTTATTCATTCAGTGTTGTGGGTCGTAGGCACCTGTGTTCACTGGCCATCGCTCCGTAGGCCAGCACCACATGGGTCATTCCACCTACTGGTGGTTCGCGGTTCATTCGATCTGCAAACCCTTCCTGGTGGTGGTTTGTTGGTCACTTAAAACTCTTTAAAAAATTTAATTTCTTCAAGTTTCTTCTGAATTTTGAAACTCAATTTGAGTCCATTCACTTTGTTATACATGTAGAAATGATTTCTTCCTTCTGCAAAGTTATTGTGGGTGTATTTTCTTCGCTTGACGAAATTTTCAGGACCCTACAATGGGAAGACCTTTTTTAATATTTATTTGTTACCTCTACTCTACTTGATTGGGTGAGAGTGAGGCAGCTATCAGATTCCGAAGGCCAAGTCCAATGAGAGAGTGTGTCAGGAGAGGACCCAACTCCTAGGTGGACCATAAAGGATTATGAAGTCTTCTGTTTTGATGGATGCATATGGGTATCAGCAGAAATACATGAGGAATTGATGTGATATTTTCATTCCTCTATTTGGGAAGTTCATCCAAGTGTCACCAAGATGTATCAAGATCTACACCGTCAGTATTGGTGGCCAGGTATGAAGAGGGATGTTTCTCATTTTGTAATGAGATGTTCCACTCGTCAGCTGGTGATAGTGGAACATCAACCACCGGAAGGGCTTTTACAGTTGTTACCCATTCCCGAGTAGAAGTGGAATGATGTCGCAACGGATTTCCTAATGGGTTGAACAAGTTCACCATGAGTGAATGATGTGGTGTGGGTTGTCACTAATAGACGCATGAAGGTTTCCCATTTCCTACTGATTAAGGAAACCTTCAGTGTCGATGAGCTTCGAAGGTTGTACATTCTAGAGATTGTACATTTTGATGGGGTTCTACACTCTATTGTTTCAGACAGGTATACCCAATTTACTTCTCGTGTCTAGAAGGGACTATAAAGGGCTTTGGGAATATAGGTACTTCTGAGTATAGCTTACCATCCCCATATAGATGGCCAGTCTGAGCGCACGATTCAGGTTTTGGAGGACATGCTTCGAGCATGCGTCCTGGATTTTGGGGGTTTTGGGAGAGACACATACTCCTAGTGGAGTTTTCCTACAATAACATTTTTCAAGAAATGATTCAGATGGCACCTTACAAGTATTTATATGGTAGGCCTTTCCAATCACCCCGATGTTGGTTGGAAGTAGGAGTGGCGGCTATGCTGGGGCCTCATCTTGTTCATGAGACCACTAAGTAGGTGGAGTTGATTTGAAAGTGGATGGATACCACACAATATTGGAATAAATCTTATGCTAATCGAAGAAGATTCCCTCTAGAGTTCGAGGGTGGGGATCATGTTTTCTTACGTGTCCCATCAAGGTTGGGATATATGAGAATTGGGAGACATGGGAAGCTCTCCCCGAGATACGTCAAGCTGTTTGAGGTTGTGGGGAGAGTCGGTATGGTTGCCTATGGATTGTAGTTACCTCAAAGGTACCAGGATATAAACAATGTATTTTATGTTTTCTCAGCTAAAAAATTACATTTTAGACTCATCTCATGTTTTTCAACCCGAGGAGGCTGAGTTAGAGGTGGATGCATCCTCGGGGAGCACCCTATTCGGATTGAGGATCACAATAGGAAGGGTCTCCATGGCTCGTCTTTTCCTTCGGTATGGGTTCTATGGCAGCACAACCGAGTGTGGGATGAGACGTAGGATAGGGAGAATTATGTATGATCCTCGTGACTAGAGTTGTTTGAAGCTTCTTCTTCACCACACATGGAATTATGATTCAGGGATGAATTGTTTTAAGGGTAGAAGTTTATAAGAACCCAGATCATTTTTTCAGGTATGAATCATTATTTTTGTTTGATTTTGAGGAAAAATAATGAAATTGAAAATCTTCTATGTACACGTAGTGTAATTATGAGTACATTCCATGTACTTGGGTACCATGTACAGCCACGTACTGGCCATGTAACGGCCAAGTACATGGATGTGTGGTGACCTGGAAGACCATTTAAGGTGGGGGTTAGTTGAGGCTATTACATAGTGTGTACATTTAATGAAAATGCCATGTAGTTCTGTTTTTATTTGATAAATTAGAGCGGGGTTGCTATTCATCCTAAAAAACGTCTTCTTCTCCCCTTGGTTCATATAAGAGAGAGACCTAAGGGATGACACACTCTTTACCCCTCTCGATTCTCTGTCCTATCTCCGATTGAGACATCGTCAGGTGTGTTGGAATCCCACTAGTGAGTTCTCAATTCTTCTAGAGAGTTTCTTCTAGATTCCCCATCTCTCGTGAGTTATTCGTGGTTGAAAACATTTCACCTTTTTTGTAGATCAATGCCATTTTAGGTCAATTCAAGGGACAAAAGTAAAGATTAATGATCGTACGACATCAAGGTAGGTGGTTTGTACCTTTTTTTGATTTTCCATGGATTATATATGCTAAAAGTTCCATATACCAACGTTTGGGGTCTTGCATGTTTGGAATTGCACCCTTTTTATTACCTAATAAGGTTTAGTATATTGATAAAGGGCAGTTTCATATGAGTGAGGTCAGATACCTTGTTTATGGAACACCCCATGGGTGTGTTTTTCTTGTTTGATAGATTAGGGCCATTTGGTCTAGAATTCCTATGAGGATTACCTTGGTTTCCATGCCTCGTGTTGTTATGATGGAGTAACTGATTGTTTGAGATGCATGTGGTATGCAAGGTTGAAGTTTGAACAAGGTGAATTTGACTATGAGAGCTTCCAGAGGCAGGGTCATTTATGTAATAATTTTTGATATGTTGGGACAGAGGGGTTAGACCGTGAGGGCTACCCAGAGGGTAGCTATTAAATTAGGTGTTGTTATGTTGACCAAGAGGTATTGACCGCGAGATCTACTAGGTGGTTGATTATAATTTATTGATGTTATGTTGACCAAGGGGTATTTACCATGTGAGCTGCCCCGGTGGACGTTTTTAAATGATTAGTGTTATGTTAGACCATATGGGTTAGTCTATGAGAACTTTCCCAAAAGGTTCATTATTTGAATAATTTAATGATTGTGATGAGTCTACCAATACAAAGCACAAGCTTGGACTAAGTCTTACTTATTTGTTTAGATAGTCTGTTGAGACATCTGTTTTTACTATTACACAGGGGATATAGAGCTTAGTCAAGATCCCAAGGTTTACATGATTCAATAGATGAATAATGAATGTTAAATGAATGTAATTGAAAACTATAGTACTTTATAGTTTTGAGTACATCCTAATTTATTACTTCATTTCTGCATATTACCCGTTATATATATTCACTGACAGTTAGGCGCAAATCTTTTGTTGATTGCCTAATATGATTTTTATCACACCCGGTTTGGGTCATTCTTTTTGACCCAACCAGATTATATAGTTACAGGTATATGTAAGGGAAAGATCTCTTATTCATCAGGTGCATGATTACTGTTGTGGCTGGAGAGCATGAGACCATGCTGAGGCTTGCTATGATTTTAGAGTTTACTTAAATTTCTATACTTTGGTTTCAGTATTGTATTTCCTGCAATGTGACTTATTTGGCTTGTTTCATAGACACATGTGACATGAATCATTTATATATGCTCCAACTTTTATATTACTATCATCCTCCCAATGTTTACTTCTGTTGTTTGGTATTACTGCTTCTGCTGTTCTTTTTATTTATTCCATTATGTTAAACTATGCCAATGAGGCCATAGGTTTTACACTATCACACCATAGGCCCTCTCTTCTAGTTATTAGACATTGGAATTTGGGAAAACGCGCTTGAGGACATGTGGACATCTTGTTATGGGGCACCATTTCAGTGGCTTCTGGATATAAGACATTACACCTACAAGAGTGGGGAAGTTGATTCTCAATGCCCACCGATCTCCAACAAGAGGGTTCTTGTTATCATTTTCCTCATATGATTCCCCTATGAGTATTAGTTCTCATCCATGAAAATTCACCAACCATTTCTCAATCCGGGAAGAACTCCCAGAAGCAGAGGTGGTGGTTTCTTCATTGGTCAAACCCGCTCTTCCCTCTTCTCCAGGTACTGGTTGAAAATCCTAAGGGCCCGTCACCCATGCCAAAGCTAGAGTAGCCTCCAAATCCAATTTATCCTTTGGTTCAGTATCCCTCAGTCGAGTGTACAACCTGTTATTTTAGTAATGTTTTTGTCATCATTTGGAATGCTAGAGGGTCAGGATCTCTTTCTAAGACTGCCTTCATTGCTTCCAAATCCAAACATCATCAAACCTCTATAGTTGTTTTTATGGAGCCCAAGCAGGAGGTTAACCATATGGCAGTATTTGGTAAAAGGATGGTTTTCTCTCATCACATCCACGTCCTTCCTTACAATTCCCACATATGGGTCTTCTGGAGGTAGGGATTGGAAGTCAAAATGGTGGACGAGTTGGATCGGTGGATCACAAGAAGAATAAGGTCAATTGGAATGGATATCCTTTTCAACCTTTTCTATGCTAGTTGTGACAAAGACTACATCTTTGGAAACCAGAATAAGGTCATGTTGTGATGCTTGAGAATGTCTCCATCTTTGGAAACATCTGGAAATATTTCTACCAATGAATAAAACACAGTTCGTTGGGGGAGATTTCAACATGGTGGTAGAGGTGACTGAGATGAAAGGAGGGGTGGGAGGTTATACCAACGCTATGTGGGACATCCAAAAATTCATGGCTTATATGGGTCTCTTGGATATGGGATTCAATGGTAATAAATTCACCTGGTGCAACAATCATAGAGGAATCGACCGCCTTCAAAGATGCCAGGATAGATGCCTCTCCAACCTTTAATGTTATGATCCTTTTGGACAAGCCTCAGTTTATCATCATTTTAGATCTATATCTGATCACGCTCCCCTATTTATTGAGCTAAAAAAATGTAGCAAGACTATGGAAATATTTTTACTTTGATGACTAGCATAAAAGGGAGGGGTTCTTGTAAATTATGAAGGATTCCTGGGCATAGGAAGTCAAAAAAAAAAACATGGGCTAATCTCTTCCACCACCTTCGATGGTTCAAAAGTTACATATTGGACTGGTAGGACAATAACCCCAAGGAGGACACTGACCTGGATGATCTCAAGGTGGACATTGATAAGCATGAGGGGGCCCTCTAGGAGGGATGGTATGACTACATATTTTCTATTCTTAATGAAAAATGAAGCATTTTTTTCAAAAAGATCTTGAAAGTGCAGAGGCTCTACAGTGAAAGGTCAAGGGATATATGGATGAAGGAAGCGGATAAAAATACAACATACTTCCATGCCTTCTTGAAAGAAAAAATGGAAAAGTTATTCCTTCAAGATAAAGTTAGAGGATAGATCATTCACTTCAGATATTGAAGTTGCAGGAAATATGGACTTGAATCACATCAAATCCCTTCTGGCAGGCTAGAACAATTCCAGAAATGAGGTCCAGAACACAGTCACCAAGTAGGATGGGTTTCTTGAAAGCATGCATAATTTAGTGGGGAACTCAAAAACTGGATTCCTTGTGAAAATACCAAAAGAGGATTCGGGGGAAGAGGAAACCTTCAATCTCAGTTTGGATAGTGCGTAAGGACCTAATGAGTTCCCTAGATATTTCTATATTGCACTATGGGGTTTTGTAAAACCTCATGTTGTGAATGATGTGAAGGAATTTTTCAGGGGGGGCTCCCTACTTGTAGGGGTTTGCGCATCAAGAATTGTTCTCATTCCCATGTGCAAGGATCCCATGACTATAAATTTTTATAAACCAATTTTCTTGTGTAATTTTTCCTAAAAAATTCTATCCATCCTCCAATCCAGAAGGTTGGAAAAAATGATCCCTAGATTTGTTTCCTCATAACAACACAGTTTTGTGAAGGGAAAAAGCTTCTAAGTGGCCATTAGTATTTCTATGGAACTGGCAGGGGACATCAATTAGAAGACAGTTATATCCAATGTGATCATCCAAGTTGTTATGGAAAAATCCTACGACAGACTCAATTGGGAATTCATCACCTGGGTGATGAGGAAACTCATCTTCTAGGAATGGTTCTCTGAATTGTGCTTCAGATTATATTCTTCTCCTTGGCTCACTATCTCTTTCATGGTTAATGGGTTCAACATCTTCAGAAACACCAGAGGAACGTGACATGGTGATCTGATGTCCCCTTATGAATTCTTATTAGCTAATGAATCCTTCTCAAGGAGCCTCCGCCGCAGTTTGGAGGAAGGAAGGATTATTACATTCAACACTAAATATGGGAGAAATTATATCTCACATCTCATGTTTTTGGACGATTTTCTAGTATTTCTTAATGGAAGGCGCAGGTTGCTTCAAAAATTTATGGGAATTATGGCGGCGTATGGCTAGGAAAGTGGTCAGCTTATCAACCCAAGGAAGAGAAAAGTATTTATCTCTAATAAATGCTCGGGTAGGAGGGATCAGAATCGTCTCCAATTACTATGGTGAACTGGAAGGTCCAGTCCACTAGAATGAGGCAGAAATCCGACTCGAACTTTCACTATTCACCGGAACAGTGAAAAAGTTTCAGTGGAACTTTCACTGTTCTGGTGAACAGTGAAAGTTCCAGTTGGATTTCTGCCTGGTTCCAGTGGACTAGACCGTCCAGTTCACCAGAGTAATTGGTGATGATAATTTTCCGACTAGGAGATGTCATGATATCCAAAACATCCTCAGAATGCATATGGGTGAGCTTCCAACGAGCTACCTTGGATCCCCCATCATTAATAGGAGAATCAAAAAATCCTCTTTGATTACATTATCAACCTTATGACAAAAATAATTTGAAATTATAAGAACAAATTATTCTCTTTTGGGGGAAGGGTCACCTAGATCAACATGGTACTCACTTTGATACCTATGCATGTGATTTCTATAATAAATCCAATGAAGTGTTAAATCACAAGGATTGAAAATGTGATGTAGTCCCTCAATTGGGATTATGACCAATTGCTGATGAACCGGATCATTGCTGCTTCACTGGTTCGTCCTCTAGTAAGCTCTCCAACAGCGACTACAAAACTACATTTTTGTCCTCAAGGTGAGAGGGATGATTTTTCTACTTATAAGTTGTGCATGGAGATACCCATGAAGCACAAATTCTTTATCTGGTGAATTCATCACCAGGCTCTTCTGATAGATGAGAATATCCAACGGAAAGGGGTTATCACTATGTCACGATGTCTTTGTTGTATCAGCCTGCAACTGGAATCCACATAGGATAATTTTTTGACCATAGAATGCGTAAGGAAGCTTTTGTGGGTCATGGGGTTTGGAAAGAATATCTGATATGGTGGGAGCATGAGGTAGGAGACATTTTTGAACTTGTTCCATGGTTATGGGAATAAGAAAATGGAGAGGAAAAGCCATGAAATCATAGTGGATGTGATATGCTAGACACTGTGGGATGCTAGAAAAAATGTTAGAGAAGGCCCGACCATTTCTTCATCCTCCATCCAGATTCAAACGCGGACCATGTTTGTAGAGATGGGAAAACTCTTTCACAGTGGTGAACGCTCAACCTCACTTCGCAATATTATTCCAAGATACATCTACTCGGTAGGTCTGATTCACATCCAATGGGGAAGATGGGCTAAGAGGCTACCACCAAAAATAAGTCAAAAGCTCAATGTCGACAGTTCATATATCAACGGGGAAGTGAGGGGTGGAGTCCTGGTAAGGAATCCCTGTAGTTTTATCATTCTTAGCTTCAGTGCTTTCTATGGACGAGGTTCGGCTCTTCGTGAAGAGATTAGAGCCATGTACACTGGTTTAACCATGTGAAAACACTTCAACATCACGGTGGAGGAGATTGAATATTACGCCACAGGTTGGGTGCACTTTCTATAAGGGAAGGCCGACCCGCCATTGGATCTTTCTTATCTTGTAAGGTAATGGAGAAACAAAATTAGTCATGGCATCTCTGTTAATCATACGTGGCACAAATGAAATTTTGTGGCTAACAATTTGGCACATGTAAGAAGAGAATAAGAATATCTTCTTATTTATAGTAGTGTAGGATCCAACCCAAAAAGTTTCAATCCCATTATTCTGGATGACCCACTAGATCTTCCCCACTTTAAGCTGCCGTGGTCTGTTTTCCCTTTCTCGGTTTCCATTCTGATTATAATAAAAAAATATACTTCTCATTATTATATATCTCCTTTGTTTACCCTTAATGTGAATCTGAGATCAATCATTTATTAGGTTAACCTACCTCAAATTATGAATAATGGGTTTAAGTAGAATTACTAAAGGGGAAAATCTTTTTGGGAAACATTGAAGATCCTTCATCAAGTTAGAATATTTTGTTCCATGTTTCTAAAGACAATAAAATATTTTTGTCATTAGGCATGTACTTTTTTAATGTGATGAATATTCATAAAAAATGATGTAATATCCAAGTATGCAAAGCCAAGATAACTATAAGGCTGTGGGTGAGTACAGATACACTAAGGGGGTGATTTCTGAGCCCCAGTGTGACTTTTATTTTTCCGGCCAGATTTTGTGCCATTGTAGAAAGTCATTACATATAGTATATTTTATGAACCCTATTGTTAGCGAAATGGAAAACATTGGTATTTTTTGGATAGAGTGGTAATATGAATACTGGATAACCATTATTAAAGTTCCCATCAGATGCTATTGGTTCTCAATATCAAAACCAACCTAACCTAAGCTATAAAATTTCAAAGAAGACTTCCCTAAACAATTTAACACACCATTTTTTATGGTTGAATGATCTAGACAAGAAACCATCTCAAAAGTATATTGGGTTTTGGGTAGGAGGAATATTTCCCTAAGCTTGACCACTGGAATCACGTAGAATCAGGATTTATAAGCAGCTATGGTTGGACCAACATTGACCTCATAGTAGGTCCTAGGGACCTTGTTCTTGAGTTCTATTGAAAAGGAAAATGGTAAATTATTTAGGTTAAATAATTGGTTTTCAATATTAGGTAATGATGTTATAGAAAATAATAACGAATATGAGGATCCTACATCTCTAGATGATGAAACTCATGTGATAAAAGAATTTACACTGGAAACCCTAGAGAGTGAACCAGAGAGACATGATTCAAAATTCTTTATATTAGATGTGAATAATACTAGAAAAATGAATATATGATCCATGGGATTTCTAGTGAAAAGAGTAAGAGAAACATGGAAAGGATGGAAAACTCTAAACTTCCAAAACCATTAACCATTAGATCAGAAAGGAAGGAGCTAATAATTGAAAAAGCAACATATGATTGAATGAGCATGGAGGAGAAAGAAACAACCAATGGAGGGGCTTTTGAAAATCATAATATTGATTATAATGTGTCTGAGTCTGAGGATATGTAATTCTCATGTATAAAAGAACTAAAATCTGTGGGGAGAAAATCAATCAGGAAGAAGAAGGGGGTAATTAAAATAACCAAGAAGGTCAAGCAGAGTTGCACACAAGGCCCACTAAGGGCCAACTCACCGTAGAAGTGGGTAACATACCATCAAAAAAAATATAAACTTTTACTCACTCTAAAGGAGATATAGAGGTTGCTTTTTTTCCTATTTATTCCATGAAATAATATGCCAAGAGAATATACAGAATAGAGACACAAGTCTACATGAATGAGGAATAAGAAAAATTGATTAATAATCATGACTATATTTTACTTCATTATCTCAAGAAAATGATGATTAGTTTGTAAGAGTAAATTATAAAATTGGGAAAAATTCAAGACTACTTTGATGCTCTAATGGAAGGCAACCTAGAAAATTAATTAATATCCACGAAATAAATTTTAAATTGGATTCTTGGATATAAATCTACAAAATATTTATGGAATGAACTTGTCATGAAATATGAGGCGAATCCCTGAAATCTTATTTTGGATCCTAGCGAGGTTCACACTTAACCTATAAAAAATTCTATTTGAAATTGAAATATATAAATTTCAGGAAATGATCAACACATTCCCCACAAACCTATAAAAATCACCAAAAAATCATTGAGTTATTATAGGGAAGATTCTAATTATTTTATTGATCATTATCAATGACCATGAGATTTTATTCAAGATAGTTGGATACTTTTCGTTATCATTAGAGTTCAGATGGTGGAGGAGGGTAATAGATATATATTTGAGATCATTATAGAATAAAATCTCTATGGGAATTAGAGGATTCTCTTAAGAATATTTTATACACAAAGATGATTGTATTATCTAGGGATAGAGAATTACATCATTGGGTTTTTATAGACGTAGGGTAAAGAATAAATTATTACATAAATTCCCTTTTTACTCTCTTAGTCTTCAGATAATCCCATGTCCAATTAATAATAATAATAATAATATTATTATTATATAAATGACATTCCTTGAACTATAAGTTAATTAAATATTATTTCATTGAATAAATAAATTTGTATTTATTAAAATAATATTAAATGTGTTATTTTTCATTGGACTGTCAAGTTTGGGCCACCAATACTAATTAATATATATCAAAACGTGAACATTGAAAATTTATTTAAATATATAAATAAGTATTATATTCTGTAAAACAATGAGTAAATATTTATTAAATATGCAACTCATATATATTCTATATAATAAATGGTGACTGAATATCAGTGACCAACTAATCGTGAATAATTATTAAACCACATACAAGAATAGTATTTATTCAACAAGTTAATTTTCTATTGTATTTAACTGATGTTCTAGATACCCTTAATGTGTGACCCTTAAGGCCCCTTTTTCTATGGAATTACGAAGAATGATCTGAATCCTAATGTTACTGTCTAACAACATATCAAGGTACTTATAGATAATGAATTTAATGACAGAAAAAATACAACAATCAATGAACAAAAATTATGTAATATAATCCCACTGTCTCTTTATGTCATTCATGAAGGTTTCATCACATGTGTCATCATCCAATATTCTGGATTTTTCAATCATTGAATTTTTAAAAAATAAACACATCGATATCATACCATTCCAATAGATTTATTAAACTATTATATTTCAATAAAATGGAAAGTGATATATTCTTTTATTATATGGAATAGAGTATTTTTTTCATGACTTATTAACTAACTCTATATCACCAGTGACACACCAAATGTATCCTACCAGACCACATGATTATTTACTCACAGTTTTATTAAATATATCAAAGTATGAAACTCTTGATATTAATTAATAATAATCAAAACTCTAAGGACTATTAGATATGTCCATAGATTGGGACATCCAGTGATACATAAAACATATGGAATTCTTATTGGTGGGCCATTTTTCATAATATTCTCTCTAAATATTATTAAGGATAAGATACATGAGAATTTGTTTAAATGTCATATGAGATCCCTAAACCTAATATCATGTGTCATATGTGTCCCATAAGATGATTTCATTAAACCATAGAACATGTATTTAAGCATATTTTCACAACACTTCAAATCCCTCATCAAAATAGGGATGAGTCCTGAATTTTGTTCTGTGATAAGTGCCCTGAGAACCTTATCACATAGACATAACATAGAATAATGATCATCATGTGATAATATATTAAATAATATTGTATATTTAATAATTTGGTAATATAATGTACAAGGTAGTTTATTCTTGTGAACCAATAACCACTAAATCCCACTTGCACTATAATTAACTACAAACTATCCAACTAGTTATCCTCATATTATAAACATTCTTCTAATATTATATGTATATAAATGTTTATCCCATAAAACTATCTATTTTTTTCAACTTGCCTTGAAATCATATGTTTGATAAAATCATTCATGAGATTATATCATCGATTATATGCCCACTTTCATTCCAAAATTATTTGATAATTCCACATTTAATATTCATGATAATATGATTGAATTTTATTATCTGGGTATAACTCTAAAATATGGAATAGATCATTAATAAAATTAGTTCTAATGATTTATTCGAAGAATGAAATTACTTGGTCAAATTTAAATTTTACAACAACTAGTTGTGATAAGCTATACCCTTTCATATTACCTTACCATATCAATGATTCCATATAAAATAGATCCAATAAAGAATAGTTTTTTATCATCTAAAAAAAATTATTCTCATTGATCCAGTTACTAGGAATTCATCTTATTTTTCCTTCTCATGAACTACCAGGTTGTTCTAACCACCTAATTATGTAGTTCTCTTATCCTTGTTTGAAAAATTCATCTTATTATTTACTTATGAGAAAGATCAAACCTAAGAACATATCATGGTATGTGAGATATATTTAAAAAGTACTCTTAGGAATATTTAGTACATTCATCACAAGAATAACACATAACAATATAAAAAATGTAAGTAAATTATTTCATCTTTAATTTTTCAATACCATTCTAACTATGTATTATGACTTAGAATAATAAACCGATTGTTCTAAGATAGCAGATCATGTTTACTAGAAATTGAGATGCTACTTTAGTAATTTTTAGATGAATTAAACTTAGTCTTAATTTTCATTAGTTTAAGCAATTATTTTAATTATATTGTTAAACACATCTATAATAGATAACTAGAGTTCTCCCATCAACCTTCTGTAGACACATGATAACATCTTATTTTAAATGAATATACTATTATTATAATTTTTGTTTTGATAGCAAAATAGATGCTCAAAATTTTCTCTTTATATTGGTATTCTTTGATGTGTATATCCATTATCATTATGCCACATAGATATATTCCAAGGGATCTATCCTTGATATTTAATTCATAATATTATGTTAATAGTAGATATTTCAATTAGAATTAAAATGGATTTTATGTATGATGGTTGGAGAAGAGGTTTCTATCATTGACTGCATCATAGATATTAAATATTTTAATAATCAATCATTATTATTCTGTACATACTTTCACTATCTATATATATTATCTGTTGAATACTCACCAGCAGTATCAAGTCTTGAAACACCTAAAAGGTAATACCCCTAAATTTTGGTATATGAATTCCATTATTGAATTCATATGATCTTTTCAATCATAGATAATTGAAACATACATCTATCTATAATATAAATGATATACCACCCAATTGGGTGAAATTAAAACCACCAAAATAGATTTAAACATCCATCATTGTAGGAATTTCTAAAAAAATTACTCTCACTAACACTAGTAGAGTTTATTTATTCATATTCCAACTTATGAATCTAGAGTCAAGATTTATATAAAGTACAGATAACTCATACTATCATAAAAGAGATATAATCCCCTTATAGAAAATATAAATAGAATGATTAGTATCTTTTCTATATTGGTTTTTTTAATATCATTAGAAAAAATATAATAATTAACTGAGATGGACCTTATTTTTTTTCATTGTACATTGGAATCTTTCACTTGATTAATAAATAAATCCCATAAAACACCTATAGTTGTGACATGAGGGAGGTTTTATCATATATTAACTTATATGATATCCATTCGTAAAAATATTTTGTGTAGTTTTATTCATTACACTATAATTTAAAAAACATATATGGAAAAAGAATCATGAAATATTTCAATACAAATATAAGAATCCTCATCGATCATACCTTATAATATCCCCATATCTAAGATTTTTATAAGGCTATGTGAGTTTAGTAAAACCTTCACAGTATTTTAAAATATTGATGTGTATATTTTTTGAGATATTCTATGAAAATCCATCATGAGGACCCTATATTTTGTACAATGTTCATTTTTTCAGTTCACGGAGAATTTATTAAATTTTATAAAGGAATATCATAGTGTACCTGAATTTTCCTCTTTCATCTCCTTGGAATAGATCACTCTGTCTAGAAGAGATGTCTATGAAATAGTTATGGAAAAAAAGTTTTATAGAGGTTTCTTTATCCATGATCAAAACAAGTGAGAGTATCAGTAACCTTTAAAGTGACTTAGTCAAAAAGAGTCTAAAAATATTTGGGAAGAAAACTAATTGATACATAATTATCTAAAATAAATATATATGAGTCTTATAATGATTTTCATCATTTATTACCGATAATGGATATAAATGATTTTATTATTATAAAAATATTAAGTGTATTATACCATAAATACATTCATTTTGAATGAAAAAATGTCTCAATATATTGAATAAAATACTAGAATAAATATTATGGTAACAATTAATACAAAAAAATTCATCTAAAATTTATGTATGGGAAATTGGAGGTCATGTGTTTATAATAGTATAACATACGAACTTCCCTTTGTCTACCACTGCAATATTACAAACAAAACTCTAATGTGATGTGTTTCTCACTATTAACATAGGAATCAACCTTTCTCAACCACCATAAAACACATATTACTTATTGTAATGTTTATGTGTTCTCCTCACTTCCGATATAGGAATCACCCTTTCTCAGCCTCTAGGAGAAGACATCATAATTAATTTTTTATTTTATTAAAATGAAAATTTATTACTTTCCTAATAAGTGAAATATTAAATTGCCATACTATTATTAATATATTATTAATGTATTTACAAATTAGTTTTTCTTATTCAGTTCAGTATAGTTTATTTTTAGGTAAAATATCTATCTACATGAGACGAAAATAGCCTCATGTTAACTATAATTCATCTAAATCATCTGTTTATTTGAAATAAATTTTAAAGGAACAACCGAAATTGTGTTGGTTATAGGATTTACAATCCTTGCTTTCATATTGTTCACCAAAAGGGTTGTGTAACAGAGTTCTCTATAACTCTTATTAACCCGATGAAGATTTTACAAAATATTCATTATCTACTCAGTTGAACTGTTCATCTCATAATTTTAAATGAATTATTAGAAATTGTATGAAAAGGATGAAAGTATTAGATTAATGGATAATTTCTTATACATATGGAATAATAAATTTCTAAAAATAAATATAATTTATTACATTGAAGAGTATATAATTATCTAGTTACATTTATCCTATTTACATTTGTATATTGTAGTGATAATATCATTTATCCAAATCCCATATTCATACTTCGAAAGAGATAAGAGTTTAGATATCATTATATAGAGAATCCGTTAAATCATCCCCATGTACCTTCTAAAGGAATCCTTATCACCTTTAATTCTTTTATAAGGTATCTAAATCGGTATAAGGAATCAAATACGTAGCATAAATTTTCTTGTTGTAGTTCAGTGTATAATGAAACAATACTTCCCATGGAAATATGTATTGATGATGACATGATCTGTGCTCTGAAGGATCATAGATTTATGATTATTTCAATTTTTATATTAAATATCAATTAAAATATGATTTAATTTTTTTTCATAATTAATAAAATATGTGATGTTTTAAATTTTATTTATTAATATCCCACTATTTTATAAAAACCCTATATCCTTCACCATTAATTTTGATATAACATATCTCATGAAAATTCTAGTGGTAAAGATCCCTATAAACCATTGGATAACTAATAGCGAGGATTGATAATCCATTTGAATGTACTTATGTTGGTGTAACATGAAAACTGTAATAATTCACATATATTTGATCCCTTGAGTTAAATCAAGAATCCTAAAATAATAGAGTTTGATTTAATCAAAAAATTCCTAATAGTTTTAATAAGTCTCGCAAAGGCGATCAACCCTTAATGAGAACATAGTTAAGTATACCGAAAAATCAAGTTAAAAATCCTCAATAATTTAAATCACCCCAATGGAGGCTAGTACATTAATTTGGGTTAAAAAATAGTAGGTGAAATAATTAAAATTGACTCCAGATGGAGAGTAAAATGGAAAAGGATAAATTGTAAAATAAAAGAATTATCATAGATATTTGCATGGACTGGGAATAATTAAACATCCATAGAGAGGAAGAATAATTTCACTTTGTTAGGTAGAAAATTATAGTTTAAGAACTTAGGGTGCATAAACCCTAATTTGAAACCAGATCATAAAGAATTTTGGTGATATAGTAACCCATATTTCTATAGTTCCAAAACCACACTATATGTTCATTATGCTACAATAATGGTGTTATAAGTACGTAGAGATATGATAAAATTATCACTAAAGTGTATGAAACTAAAGTACCATGATGAATACATATATATATTACTAGAGCACCCATATTTGTGTCTCTGATCATCTCAGTTATAGTGGTCATCATTGTGATAGTGGAAATAAAATTTGGTTTAAGGGACTTCATAACTCGATCCCCTGAACATGGTTGCCTTACCCCTTACAACCCCCAGCAACCACACCATATAGTTAGAACAATGGAAGGTGTAGATAGTTATATAGTACATGGTTCACACAATTTGGTAAATTCCACTCAGTAGATTTAGCTACACTATTCCAAAAATCTCTAACTTGGACCCCGATATAGAAAACTAACCTTATTCCATGGTTCCAATATTAGAAAACATTCATAACCCAATATCCTTTATTATTCACTCACTAATGGTATATTTTAATTCAATTGTTAAATTTCCATCCACCTATTCATTAAATACCACCTTTTACCCTTTAATTCCCCTATAGCTTTCTTATATATTCCTCCTCATATAATCCAATCATCAACAATGACAAACCAAGGATCAATAACACCTCAAATTCTCAATTACCATCAACTTTTTCAATATTTATTTTTAATTATTGGTTCAGTTAATCATATTTAAAAGATATATGGCACTATAAATATCATAATACACAATATTTTCCTCTCAATTTCCATCATGCCCCACTAAGATGTTATTTTACCAAACCATCTCCTTCAAAGCTTCTTTTATATCAATGTTGTAATGTACTGACCTGGGATCCACACACCGGTGCCCCGCACCAATTCACTATGTGACCTCAAGCATGCATACCCATACTCCAGAGGTTTCCCACTAGTAGCGAGGGTCTAAGAGAAACATGGGGAGACTATACTATCTTTATTAGAGTAATAAGATTGGGAATATAAAACAAGAATAACTAAATGATGGAACCAATAAATAAACCAAAAAAGTGTCACATGAGGAACAAAATATGAAATAAAATATTAAAAAATAAATAGTAGACATATCATTCCAAGTATGAGTGTCGTTTCAGTATGCAAAATCGAAAATAAAACCAGACACTAAAAACTCCCAAGAGGGTCCTGAATCACATCTGGTTCCATCATCCATTCTCTATCCCAACTGTTCCATCTAACAAAGACCTTTTCCCTGATCCTTTTTTGAAAACATGATTTCAATTCAGGAACTGGCTAGGAAACCCAAGTAGCATGTGAGTATAACTCAGTAGGCCACAACCAATGGAATCTAAAACAACATTTAGTCAATAACAATGTAAGCACTTTAATAAGGAATAAATTCAAGAAATAAAGTAAACTGTTTACATATATTCAATTTTTCTTTATTTTAACACATAAACTCTCAGGTTCTAGAGATTACCTGAATCCACAGTATCTACTTCAACCCTTACAAGATTCTGAACCATCTCACATATTCAATTCTCAATTCATTATAACTCATTGGATTTCACTATCAATTTCATTTCAAATTACATTATGGATATTTGGAACCATTTTCTAATTCCAAAATTTTTATGAAAAGTATTCCATTTCTAGAACCCCATGGAAATTTGATGTAGCAGTATATACCCTATAATAACTTATAAAACAATCACACAAGTGGGAATTTGAAGCAGTTGTTTATGTCCCACACTTATTTATCACTATGGGCTATTAATGAAAAAGACCATGTTCACAAACATTTATCGCTATGAGATTTTGATGGACCTAAACCTATCCCACACACATATGTCACATTTATGACAATATAACATATATAAAGATATTCCATATATATGACATTAATAATTATTACCCAAAATTGACCATCTTATCACATTTCACATCATGATTTTCCATTTAAATTATCAAAAAAATCATGAAAATGTGTTAATCACATGGAAATAAAATGGAAATCATCATTATTAAATTTATCAATATTTAATCACATATCCCGTTAGCACTTTTAGGTTAATCCAATCATCACATAATTTCCAAATTCGTTTAATTCATAAGAATATTAATTGACCAGTTAGAAAAACCTATTTATTAAATAAATAACCATTTAATTAATTGTTCAATTACACCATCACAACATTTGATTAATTAATTTACCAATTAATTAATCCAACTCCACTAATTTTATAATTTAATTCTCTATTAATTAATTCATAAATCAATTAATTCAATCCAACCAATTGCAATTGTCCCAAATTTAACTCCATTCACAATTTCATTGAAATTTCATTAAATTAATTCCATGAATCTATATATTAGTTAATTAATAAATTTATTAAATTCAAGTTTTGATTTACAATAAAAAAAATTGAAATTTACCAAAACATACACAATTTTGGAATTTAATACTCTCAGATATGAATTTAGGAAACCTTCCTCAAACTCATTGATGAGTGGTCATCCAACAAAAATCCCCTATCAAAGAAGAATGATAATGAACATGATGAATAATGTGGAATGGGTCAGAATCATAGATAAAATAAATAAATATATTAGATCTATCTAAACCTAGATAACGATCTATCAAAAAAATAGTAAAACATCCCCCCAAATGATAAGATAAATATGAAAGAGAAGGAAGAAAGCACATGTGATGAGATTCTCTTATTGGGTGAGGTGAAGATATTTAATATGAGCTTCAAATCACCAAGAACAGAGGTCAAAAGGCCATGGAATCCATCCATGAACATCCAAAAAATGAGAGATAACATTTAAGTCCAATCAATGAGGTTTAGTGATATAATTTGGGGTCAAGAAATATTAAATCTAATTTTAAGACTATTTAAAACAACTAACATGGTTTCCTGGTAAGGGGTGTATGATTTTCCCTAATGTGTGACTTGACTGTGCACTTATTATGGGGGGGGGGGGGAGGGGTTCGTGATTACTCCTAAGAAGTTTCATGTTTTGAAAAACCGTTCTCCAGCTGTGCAGATACCCTCTATTTTGGTGGGAGCAATTTGCTGGGATGGGTGCATGGTTTAGGAAAACTTTGTGCCAACCATGCACTACCCCACCTTCTTCCAAAATTATCCCATTTGACCAAAAACAACTCCCCATGTTAAAAAACAACCGTGGTATTTTCAAGACAATTAAAAATAAAAAGTTATAAGAAAGCTCGATACATCTCTAAAAGAGGTCAATATCTTACAATCTTCTCACATTATGACAGCTCTTCCTTGAACCACACTCCCAAACATCTCTATGATTCAATGGTAAAAAAGATCGAGCCACTCATCCCTCATATATTCTTCTCTTTCCCGTGTTTCTCCCCAAAATCGTCCATGTTTCCTCAATACACAAACTATTGGCACTATATTTTCCCGCAACACATTCTCACTATGATACAACACACGTATCTAATTATCCTTAAAGGAAACATTGGTATCAATCTCAACTCCATCCACAATAATAACATGAGAAGGGATGAGGTGATACTATTGAAGTTGTGATATAGGGGAAACATCATGCATAACACTATACCTATGTAGAATGTTAGGACCCAGATGATCCTATTCAAGGAATTTTATTTTGTTTCCAATGAATTTTAAGAAGAAAGGAAAATTACTTCACTTTGTATTTTGGTGAATTTTGGGTAGAAAATCATATTAAGAAAAATCATACTCATAATGCTTCAAAAGGTCCTTCATATTTAGGACAAGATGGATGAAATAAAGGCTATTTCGATTCACACTAAACTCAGAATTAAATGTTCGATCATATTGAGAGATAATATTGCTAGAATTAAATATTAATCAGATTCACCCCAGATGCAGTATAGAAGATGTGATCATATTGAAGGAGAATCAGAGTAAGAATAAATATGATAAATCAAATATGATGATGCTTTACTAGTCTTAGAGTTCTCATAAATCATGAGTTTATGGTAAAAATTATGATGCAAGCATGATGGATTAAAGAGGTGTGAAAGAGATACTAATCAATCACATTTAGATTGAATGGATCTTGATGAATATTCAAAGAGATGTGGCCAATTGTATTTAGATTGATCATATCTAAATGGGAAAGATTACGAGGGATAAAACGTATTTTCAACCAGATTGTATTCAGGCAGAGAAGGGAAAAATTTGCTGGAGGATTGATACGTTACAATACATTCAATTAAAATAAAAACACGATTTCATCCAATCATCAACATACTTATAGGCATGTGTTTTAAAGAATAAAAGTTTGTGAATCCATCATAATGTGATCATTGGATTCATAAAGCCCATGATTGTTTTTTGATGAATATGTTGTTTCTCTAATTTAGATAAGATCTATTGTAATCAGAGATATATTTTCATGGGTTTATTAATGAAAAGAAAATAAGATAATCAAAAATGTAATCAACCATTTAAAAGGGGATGAATTAAAATGTTTGATGGACAAATTGGTCATGAAAGGATATCAAGAAGAAGTTATTTATTTCAAGTGAATCAAGAGAAGTGAGGAAGAAATCATGTGGATTTGTTGTTGAGAGGGATCTTGAAATTCAAATAATTTTTCTTTTTCATTTCGTATAGAAGAATTATATTGAAGAAATCAAATTGAGCTAATCTGAATCGACAATTGAAATCGAATTAAGAAATTGTATCTATAATGGTGATTGAAAAAGAAAAACTGATGAAGAGATGACGTTTTAATAGGATCCATGAATATTCAAGAAGAGTTGATAAATTCATAAATGAACTCAAAATTCAATAAAAATCAATATTTGGGTGAATTTGGTTTAGTGGGAATGTTTTGTGGATTCATGACTAAACCTCCCATGAGTCACCAATAAAAGGAAAAAGTACTTTGTACATTTATTGATTGAGTTAATATTCATAAAAGAGAGAGAAGATAAAACTATCTAAGGATAAACTTAATTTTCTATATTAAGACATTATTAAAGTTGTTTTGATGGAGAGAAGTGAAAGGTGAAAAGACAATATCGAAATGTCATATTTAATTGATCATCATATTCAATGATCATCGTATTCAATCGTCCATCATAATCATCTTGTTATCGTATTCAACTGGTCATTGTATCAGGTTTGTTAATCAGATTGGGATTTCCATATTGGGATTTATGGACTGAGGAAGAAGAAGTTCTGAATTGTCTCTATCGTATTCTGCCAGAGCTACATCTTTTTTATGGGGATATTTTATTTGAAGATCATAGTTGGAAGATCAGATTAGGTTACCAGATCTAGAGAATCAGAATGAGGATATCAAACTTGACAATCAAACTAGAATTCTATATCAAAGTCCTTGAAGTTTATACCATCTTCTGGGTAAGAAATTTATGATTTTTTTTTCAAATAATACATTTATGGAATATGTGACATGAATTGTAAGACAAAAATTGTTTTACTCTATTTTTTCTAAGAGGGTGCACACACACATTTAGATTTTCTTCAATGTGATACACGAGTGAAATGGTATATCATACTCATTGTATTCCACAACATGTATTGATTTCTAGTGGATTTTGTGGTATTGGAACATTTTCAAACCATACCAAGGATGTTTTTATTCTCATTGTATAATGAACCTTGTAAATACTTATGCTACTTTTTATGTTTTTTTGAATTGTTTTCAGTAGTGAATGGATTATTTAACTGGATTAAAAGGTTGTTTCAAGGAATCATCAAAGAAAAAAGTATCACTGATTCACTCCTACCCCTCTTAGTGATAAAATTATCATGACTGGGCACTTTTAAGTGGTATTAGAGCCAGGTTCCCTTCACTTATTCTTTACTGATGTAGAATTTCAATTTTGTAAATAGTAATGGTATGCTGGATTTCAAATGAAACAATTATCTTATTTGTAAAGATAGAATGTCTCCTTATCTTATGTCTATTGGATATGATATTCTTAAAGCAACAACATATGAGTTTCATCCTAATGATTATAAATATCCTCTTACACCTGTCGATAAGAAGAATCATGAGAATAATGGATGGGCCAAGAATTCCTTATTATCAACAATTTCTGAAAGTGAATTCTTAAGGGTGACAGGTGATTTCACAACCACATGTATATAAGATATATTTAATGACATATACGAAGGAATTATAAACATGAAGAAGGAGAAGTTACAAATCATGGGATTGAAGTATAAATATTTGAAGATGGGTGAATAAGAACATATTAGGTTCTCTACTACTAGGATGAATGAAATTATTATCACTATTAGATGCCTTATGGAAAATTTAGATGATTATATATTTTTTTAAAAGATTTTGAGAATAATTTCCAATAGGTTTGAGGCAATTTCTTCTTCGCTGAAATATAGAGATCAAAAAACATTATCTCTAGATTATTTTCATAGCACTCTCATTACTTATGAGATGATAATGGAGAAATAAATGAGAATAAAAACAAAAGTTGATTGTTAAATGTATTTTAATGCTAAAAAGAAAAGTCCAGGAATATTCTTATTGAAGATAAATTCAGTGAATCTGATTTTAAAATTTGGTATGTAAATTTTTTGATGGTATTTTATCCTTGTTTTTTAAAAATGTGAAAAGAGGTACATGAAAATAAAAATTGAAACATCCCTTGATTTTCTTTGAATGCATATCCATTGGGAATTTGGTGATAATTGTCCTCAAATAAAGAAAGAATAGGATAGTGATTAAGGAAAAAGAAGTCTAATCATATCATTAAAGAAAAAGGTGATAAAGGAAAATTAAACTCCCCTAGTAAAGATATGGAATTCATCAAATCCAAAAGAAGAAGCTTCTTATATAAAAATGAAAATTAAGAAGGAAGTGAAGTTGAATCTAAAAAATATATTGAGTATGGAATTGAGAAAAAATTTATTGAAATAGTTAATGATGAAGAATTCAGAATTATAAATTATATGGAAGAAGAAACACAACTTGAATTTAATTTGATAGAAGAGTTGAAATGATGTTTACGAAATATCAGAAGTCTTGAAAAGAAAATCAAAAAAATTTGGAATATTAATGTTCCAAAATAAGAAATCAAGAATGTTTTTCTATTGAGATTCTGAAGCTAGTAAAATAAATTGATGACTTAAAGAAATCTCTCGAGGAAGAAAATATTTGTAATGAGCATCTGGTAGTGAATATGAAAGAAAAAGAAGAAGAGTTGGAATTTGTCCATATTTTTTTATCTAAAGATGAGATGAAGAATACAAGTTTCCAAAAATATATATCAAATGTTTTTAATTTCTCATACTGAGAAACCTAAGAAGTATCAAAAAAATTAACCTTCAAATGGTGGTAAGAAATATGAGAGTGTTTTTGAAAAGAAAAAAGATAGGAAGGTTATTTATATGGAAAAAATAAAAAAATTCGGAATTCAGAAGTTTCTAAAAATCATGAATCTAAAAATTTTAAACCTAGAAATGCTTCCAACAATTATAGTTTTGATAAAGCTAAAAATAAATGGAAGATTCCAATTGAAAATAGAAAGGTTGGAAGCTTATAAAAGATATAAAAGAAGGTTGTTGAGAAACAAATTTATAATTATAGTCATTATGGAAGTTTCAGAGGAAAATAATCTTTCTGTGGATATTGATGGTATTGCGGTGGATCCAGAAACATGGACAATATGGGTTGGTTCATCCAAAAAAATTACAATTACTCAATGGGTTATTAGATAAAACGTTTTATGGGGAGTCGATTCCATTAAAACAAGAAATCTGAAAAGGTTGGTGTGAATATATAAATTTGGTTCCAACCTTTAGAAACTATTTTCAAAATATGTGAACAAATTAGACAACTTAAAAAATGATTCCTTGTACTGTTTTTTGCCTTGAAAAATATTCTTCACATTTCTCAGAAGTCTAAAGTGAAGAATGAAAAGAAAGATGAAAACATCTTGTTTTTGAAACCACTTTGAAAGCTATAAATGGAGAAAAAAATTGGATTATTCATAGTGGGTGTTCTTCTCATGTGATAGGAGATCTGAAAATATTAAATAATTAGAAGTAATTTAAATAAGGGACAATGAAATTTGGCAATGATGAATCCTTGAGAATCAAAGGTTTTGGATCAGTCATCATTGGATTAGAGAAGTTGAAATCGAAGAAAGCTTTGTATGTTGACAGGATGAAACAAAATTTGCAACGTGTTTCACAATTTTCTAATAAGGGTAACAAAGTTATCTTAAAATGTATGGAATTTTTGTGAAAAGTGACAAAGATGGAAAAATAGTTACAAGAGGCCAACATATAAAAGGGAAATTGGTTCAAGTTGGTGAAATACAAAATTCTTGTTAATTGAGTATTGTAGAAGAGAATCCATTATGGTATAAAAGGATGGGACACATGTGACAAATAAACATGAAAAAAGTTTCAAAGAAGGATAGTTTCTATGAAATTTTTGATTTTCTATGAAGAAGCGATTGGTGTTTCACTACTTTTCAAAAAGGAATGATTACAAATTTTGTACACAAGAAATTTGATATTTGTTCAAAACAAATTGTAGAGATTATTCATTTATATAGCTACGTGCCAATAAGAAAACAATCAAAAAATGTAGATAAGTAATTCATTATTTTCATTAAGGATTTTACTCACATCACTTGTGGGGCGTATATAAAACATAAATTAGAATCTTTGAAAATGTTTAAAAATTTCAGATGAAATGATGAGAAAGAATGTGAGTATTCAGTGAAGAAGTTAATAACAGAAAATGGCGGTGAATAAAAAAATGAATAATTTGAAATTTATCATAAAAATCATGGAATTCAGCATGAGTATTGTTCCCCATACACTCCTCAACAAAATGGGATTGATGAATGAAATAATAGACGTTTGGTGGAAATGGGGAGAACTATGTTACATGAACATGACCTTTCTCATTACTATTGGGAGAAAGCCCGAGTACTGCTATTTATATTCAAAATAGATTCTTATACAGAACAAGATTGAGTATGACACTATATGAATAGTTTTATAAAAAATCACTAAGTCTGAAACACTTTAGATTTTTCTAGAGTCTGTGTATTATAAGGAATAAAGGTGGAAACTTTGGAATGTTTGATCAGAAAGGTGAATATGAAGTTTTTCATTGATATAGTCTGGAAGGAAGAGGATATAGATGTTTTAAAAAAAAATATTAATAATTCTTGATTCAGTTGATGTGAAATTAATTTAAAGATCTAGGTAAGACAAATGTATTCAGGTAGACAAAGGATGTGATTAGGATAAGAAAAGTTTTGAAAACTATTCTAATAAGGATATAGACAATTGTAATCAACCTCAAGAAAAAGAATAAAACTCCATTGTTATATGTGATGAAGAATATACTAAAAAATATCATCCTTGGTTATGGAAGTAATTGGAAGCATAAAATATAATTGGGGATCTACATCAAAAGGTTCAAACAAGATGAAAAACAATTTCATTACACATACTTCTTTGCATAAAAAAGTGAAGCCGAATGAAGCGAGAGAAGATTTTGTGCATATAGAATGGGTTCTGGCCATGAATTAAGAGATGGATTTGATTGAAAATAAGGTTACATGAGAGCTTATATGCAATCCAAAGAACAAAAAAAATATTGGCACAAATTGGGTCCTCCAGAACAAGATGAATGAAGAAGGATAAGTCATAAGAGGCAATGAAATATTGGTGTGTAAAGGGTATTAAAAAATTAAAGGTATTTATTTTTATGAAACCATTACACTAGTTTCAATATTAGAAACAATCAGAATTTTTCTTTCTATTATTTCACAATGAGGGTAAAAGATCTTTTAAATGGATTTTAAATATCCATTCATGAACGATGATCTTGATGAGGAAGTTTACAATGAACAACCTTAAGGATTATTTGTTTGTAAAGAAGAATTTTTTTTAGATTGAAGAAGGATTTGTATGGTCTAAAACAAGATCTGAGAGAATTTTATTCCAAATTGGATACTTTTTTAAGGAAGATGAGTTTCAATAAGGGAAGAGTTTATAAAAATATCTGTTTAAAATATTTTAAGAGTATTCCCTCATCATAATTGATTATGTTGATGAAATTTTAATTTCTATGAATGATGAATGAAATTGTGAAAGAGTTTATAAATAAATAAAAGAGTTGTTTGAAATATCCATGCTAGGTAAAATGAAATCATTTCCTGGGTTAAAAATTATTTAAAATAAGAAATACATGTTTCTTTCTCAAGAAAAGTATAATAAGGAACTTCATAAGAGGTTCACCAAGGAAAAATAAAAACCTGTTTCTATGCCAATTTCATTGGGGACAAAGTTTTATAATGATATATATGGAAGAGAAGTTTATTAGAACAACTTTTTTAAACTAAATGGAAGTTTATTTAATTTTACTACCTCAAAAAACACCATTATATTTGTTGTTAGCTTATGTGAAAAATTTCAGATTTATCCAAAAGAATCACATTTACATTTTGGAAAAAGAATTATCAGATACATGAAAAGAACAATAAATTACAGAATCAAGTATGGAAACTCATATAGTATTGATTTTTTTGGTATTTAGATATTGATGAGGTAGTAAATGTTGATGATAGAAGATCCATATCCAATGGACTATTCCTTATGGGAAAGAAATCTTTTAGTTGGCATTCAAAGAAATATAATTCAATAACTCTTAGTTACATCTAATTATGAGTATGTTGCTTCTACTCAAGCCACTACTCAACGTATGTGAATGAAAACTCAATTAGAAGATTCACATTTTGAAGTGAATTTACCCTTTCTCTTGGGCTGGGATAATAAAATTACAATCAATCTCACTAGAAATATAGTTCAACATCCTCATTCAAAACATAATTATATCAAATATCATTTCATATAATAACATGTAGAGTAGAATGAATTGATGCTAGAGTATGTTCTAACAATAGAACAAGTTGTTGAAAATTACAAAAAACCATTCTGAATGAATATTTTTCGAAATTGAGGCAAACTATGATAATACAACCTATTTCTCCTCATGGTTGAGGTAGGTGTTTTTATCCCCTCTCTCATATTACTTTGGTATAGTGTTGTCAAGGGGGAGAATTTAATTGTTTCATAAATATATCCTTTTGTATTCTTGTAATAGGGGGGTGTTTTGGTAAAGTTGTGAATCAATCATTATATTGTGCATGAACTATTCTAAATATTTGTTGGAGTGGTTGTAGGAAACAATTATGTTTATATTTTAGGAGTGAAGAAAGTGAAGGTGAGAATCTGAAGATATTTTCATAACCACTTATTTTGGATAACATTGTTCTTCTGTTTGCAATTCTTGTATCCTATAATGATTTAGTTCACATAGGCATAGAATTGTTGATAGGTGATCCATTGATTTAGAATACAAAGTTCAAGGATTTTTGAAACATGGTTGACAACAAAATCCAAATGGGGAGATTTTTTAGACCAAGATGATCATATTTAGGTTTTGTCTTTTGTTGTCAGGGAAGTTTAGGAAGAAAGGAAAATCACATCACTTTTTATTTTGGTGAATTTTGGTTTGACAATCATAATCTGAATAATCAGAATCATAATTCATGAAATGGTCCATCATATTCATGAAAAACTGGCTGTGAGAAAGGATCATCGAATTCACACTAAATCTGGAATTAAAAGGTAAATTATATTGAGAAAGAACTTTGATGGATGTTAATGGTCATTAGATTGACTCTGTATCTATTATAGTAGACGTGAACATATTTATGGATAATAAGAGTTGGAATGACTATGATAAATCAAACGTGGCGATGCTTTTCTGATCATAGAGTTCTCAAAATTCATGAGTTTGTGGTAATAATTGGGATGCAATATTGATAAAAGAATGGGGGAGTGAAATAGATTCTGATCAATCATATTTAGATTGATTGGATATGGATGAAGATTGAAATAGATGTTGTTAATCAAATTCAGATTGATCAGATGTCAATGGAAAAGAAAAATAGGGATGAAGATTGCATTCAGCCTAACCATATTCAGGTTGAGAAGGGAAGAAAGAGGTCACTATATGATTAGGATGATATAATAATTTCAATTAGAATCAAAACATTATAGAAACTGATCATTAACATATTCATATTCTTGATATTTAAAGAATAAAAGTAGGTGAAGCCATCATAATGGGCTCGTCGGATTCATAAAGGCCAATAATGTTTGGGATGAATGTGTTTTTTATTCAATCAGTTCAAAAACCATCATAATCAATTAAATATTTAGATGATATTGATGAATGAAAATAAAATAAAAGAAGATAATAAAAAATGTAGTCATCCATTTTAAATGGGTTTAATTACTTTGTTTGATGTTCAAATGGATCAAGAAATGATATGAAGAAGAAGTATTTAATTTAAAGTGAACCAAGAGAAGAGGTGTAGAGAAGAGATGGATACGTTGTTGTAAAACCCCAAGCTTCCAAGGTATGCTTCTCTTTGAATAATTCAATAGCTTGCATTGTACGCAAATTCAAGTTCTAGCACACCAAAACCAATAAAACATGATATTACGAATAATATTACCCACATTTTGAAATTTTATAAATTTTATTTTACAAAATGGACTTCATTTTTTGGTTCTGAATAAAAAAATTAGCTTAGGGTGAATTTTTGGTATTTTTTTGAAAACTTCCAATTTTTGATGAATAGTTGAAAACATTGTGTTGTTGTTTACAATAGACATTTCATTTAAATAGTCATTTTTTATTTAAATTTATTTTATGTAAAAATAGATACATAATTCATATATATGTGTAATGTAATTCATTGAAGTCTTTTTATAATAATATTAGATATATAAATTTTTATTGAACTATTTAACGCCTTTTACCCACCTTCTAGGCACATTTGGAAATCTACATAAAACATAATTTTACCACTTCTATGACTTCAATTTCAAAAATCTTAGTGACACGGTTGACATCAGTATGTAAAATGTGGTTCAATAGGATGAAAATATTTTTTTTTGTGAATAGTAACTTTTGAATTTTATTTACCACAGTTAAATGTAAAAAGGGTAATTAAAGGTAAAAATGATATTATAATTACCTGAACACATATCCTAACTTTATTGGGTAAGTTTATTTGAACCAAAATCGACCTTAGGAAAAAATATGATTCTTTTTTATACACTTGGATTATATTAGGACATTTATTTTATTTTATTTAAAGAATAGTTAAAAGTGTTAAATTCATAGTTTAATAACTATTTTTTTCAATATTGCATTATACATAAGATACATTTGACTATAAATATTCATTATAAATATATTAAGATTTAATACATCCTGGTATTTTATTTATATTTTTTAGAGATAAAAAATTTAAATTTATCTTTGACACAATGTTGATGTAGTAATTACCTTATTAATGAATCATTAAAATAATTGATGTTATAAATATTAAAAGAAATGTAAGTTGAGACTTTTGATGAATTATATGAATTTTATTGGATAATATGACATGTTAGGGTTGATTCAATGAATTCTATTCAAAGTAATCAAGTTTTTATGACATTCACAAAAAACCAAATACTAAATAGCGTCAAAATTGACATAAATGAGAAAAAATACTATTTTATTAAATTATACAATAGTTCTAAAAATATAAGATTTGGCCAAAAGACTTATGAAATTATAAATACGTAATTTAATAACTACTTGATATTATCTTGATATTTTATATTAAGTTTATTAACCATGTAATATAAAAATACAAGAAGACAAGTTAAATGTTAACCTATTTATCTAAGAGTTAAATATAAAAGATACGATTAATATGGTGACCAAAACTTGTCTAAAAAATAATTGTTGAGAGGTTTTAAACACATCCCCACCTTATCCTAGAAATAAATCTATGTGTAGGCATTATAAACCAAAAATGTTTTTATAATAAAATAATATTTCAAACATTTCTTAAAGTGACCCTCACCTTTCTTATAAAAGGGTACTTCTCATTCTCTTAATTTCACACCTCCCAAGCCTTTTTGCTCATCTAACCCTACCCAAATATCCTAAAAACTACCATAAATTCAACCTAGAGGCCTTACATTGATCATATATCCAACTTAAGTAGCCCTTTTGTTCAAATAAAAAAAAGAACCTGAAGAAGAGGTAATTACTTCATCACCTATTTCAATGTTTTTTTCTTTTTCCATTTCTTGTTTCATTTTTATTTCCATAATAAAATTATAACTCCAGTACCTTATATATATTGATATTTTATTATAAATATGGTACAACCATATTCATTATTCTATCCATCATATGAATGAAAAAGTAACAATACGTGTGTATGTATGTATTACCATCTTCACGTCGTGGTGTAGTTTGTTATTCAACACATCATTATTTGGATGAGTATAATAATGAACATAACTGATGTAAATAATAAATATAACATGTTACTGATTCTGTATATATAATATACCATCCAATTACTTATGATTTCACCACTAATATAATGATATTTTCACTCGTGTGTACGTACGGCTTACCGTCTCCAAGACGCGATGAGATTTCGTTCCCCATCATAACCATTCAATAATAAAATTCATTTGATGATTAGAAATAATTTTTATGAACATAATATCATTCTGAATATGAATCAAATAAATCCTATCTATAAAAAACATGACTTACATAACAAAACATGTTAAGGAAAACGAATCAGTTAACACCCAAAACAATGATTCTACTAAAATATCATTAACAAAGCAATATTAGGAGATCATATATGATATCGTATTTATGTATGTGGTTCTTGAATAATTTAATAGAAATTATTTCATAATTATACAGGAGGTTAACCTACCCTCAACCAATTTAAATTACAAGGTAATGGTTAATTTTATAATCTCTTTATTATTTGAGGTTGTTTATACCTAAGTATCTACTAAAACTTCTTTATCATCCACATATGTGTTTCTCAAAAATGTATTTCAAAACCATTTTTATTATTTACTATACTATGTGTTAAATTCATTTATACCATCATTTGAATTTTTATAAAATGTTTTGAAAGGAACCTTTCCATCATTTTCCAAACAAGGTACTTTATGACCTTTTCAACAAATTAAGGAAGGAATGTGTTTTAACTTATACAGTATGTGCGACTATTTTCCTCCATTATAAAAGCTTCGAAGATTCCATTTTAAGATTACAATTTTTTTAAAAGAAATGTTTTCTTTACTTTTAAATTATTTCATAATAGAATGATATATTTAACTCAAATAGTTTTTTGGGATTGATTTCATCTATGTCAACATCCTTCTTAGGATTTTACTTTTGTTTGAAGTCGATTTATTATGATACAATATTCCATATTTTATTGAAGGTTTTGTGATATGTTTGACTATGAATGTTCTATTTTTATACCATTCATGGTTTATAGTTAAAGTATTGACATTTCGTAGGCTAGTTTTAATATGAATGTTTATATTATGTTTCAACATTTTGATATGAGGAATGCATTGGATGTTGTAAGGGAAGGGTGAGGCCCACTATAGTCCCTCGATGCCTCGGTAGGTCTCATGAGAAAAACTACTATCTTGGAACAAGGCCTTGACAAAATATTTATTTGTAGTCTTGGAACGAGGAATTGACTATGTGGTTGTGATGTCTAACATTATGCATTCTATCATTATGAAATTAGCTATTGATATTACATGTAATTATTAGACTAGTAGAATATCCATGTGAATAAGTAAATTACATTATTTGATTTATCTTTGTCATATTATGCTGAATATTATGTTTAAAAGGATTTTTTAGTTATATACATTGCCTTAATTGTTTATTCTTATTTATGATAGTTTCTTCTATATTGTTATTTTTACTAAGTATCTGAGATCACCCCTTTCTTGTGTTTTATTTTCCCTAGGATGTGGAGAAGTATATTACGATTAACCTGCAGGAATAGGTTAAGGGATATGAGTGTGATAAAAGGGAACTCAATGTTGTTGTTTTTATATTTCATAATGTAATGTAAAACATATGTATACATATTGTATATCCAAGGCTACTAATTTAATCGGTATTTTGAGACTTGATCTCTTGGGATCCTAAAAATGTTATGTAATAATGCATTATCTCTGGAAAACAATGATTAGGGAATTACAGTTGGTATTAGAGGAAGTTTAGTACAAACCTTGGAAACTAGATTTAGAAAAACTCTAATTAGAAAAAATTACTCTAAGATAGACGTTGAAGAATAGTATAGAAGAACTTACTAGAATTTTGGTAATGTATAGATTATGTGAATTTTCCAAGAAATACATCCCTGTCTGGATAGAAGCAGGTAGAGGTGACTCTCGTATAGATATATCTCGGGGTGAAACCCAAAAACACCTCTTTGAGCTAGACTTGAACGGGAACTGGTGCACGACCAAGGGCCTTGCTGCACTCTTGGTTATGAAACTCCCAGGGGAAATTCTTAGGTAAATTCACATTTAACATATAAGCCATTATGAAGGATTTATAAGTAAATACTTCCTCAAATAAAACATATTTTTTACTATTGATTATATACATAAACCGTTTAGTTTATATTAGGCATTTTACTAGTTTAGAATTATTTATTGCGATTCATAAACTAATCTAGTGTATGCCATTGTTTAGAAATGGAGCCTAGTGAATGTTTTGGAAACCATATCAACGCACCTAATCCATGTAGGTATTTCCCTACAACTTTAGATAATTATATTAAAGATGGTGATGCAACTGGTGCTGATTAACTTATAACCATACTAGGACAACTCACTCAGGTTGTGAATAATAACCTTACCTGTATGGAGCTCCCTGATCCACAATAAAGAGGATCAATGTTAGACCACTTCATCATCCAACAACAAAAAAACATTCAATGGGACTACAAATCCATTTGTAGCTGAACAATGGATAAGTTACTTAGAGAAAATATGTCATGTTTTGGGGAGTAGAAAAAGGGAAGAAGATTTCATGGAAGTTTATCGCCTCAAATGAGACACATATCAACGATGGTCATTAATTCAAAACACAAAAGAGGATGAAGAATTATCAAATATAGAATAGAGGAATTTTAAAGATATTTTCTTAGAAAAATACTTTTCTCGTGAACATCGTGTAGATATAGAAAGAAAATTTCTAAGCCTGAGGAAAAAGGAGGATGAAAATGTCGTAAAGTATGAGCTGAACTTTACAAGGTCAGAAATGCATGATACAGATTATATACATAACCCAAGAATTAATATTGATTGATTCATCAAGGAGTTAAAACCATGTCTCTATTGAGAATTCATCTCACAATCCCTCTTGTTGTACGAAGATATAGTCTCATCTTCTATCAATACAGAAAAGTAATTCTGTAAGTATTACAACTTTAAAGCAACTAAAGAGAAGGATAGATCTAATGAACACTCTAAAAGTGGAAATAATGGAAGAAGGGAAATGTTGAATTTCCACCCTGAAGTAAATGTGGGAAGAAACGCCATTGTAATTGCCTAAAGTGGATAAGGGTTTGTTACTAGTGTGGGTAAAAGGACACCAAGATTGTGATTTTAAGGGGAAGAAAGAGGCTATCAATGTTGAATGCTACAATTGTATAGAAATGGGGCATTATGAAAATGAATATCCTAAGATCCAAGGAAACTAACCTCAAAAAAGGCCAATAGAGCAAGGCCAAGCTTATGCGATCACTACTGCCGAGGTTGAATCTCCCATTGATGTGGTGGAAGGTAATTTAATTGTTTCCTCAAATTTAGCCAATGCTTTATTGGATTTTAGATCATTTCATTCTTTCATATCATCCCATATTTCCATGAAAATTGGATATTTCTAATTTTATTTAACAAGGGATTTGTGAGTCAAAACACCTAAGGAAAGTGTCATTTCAATAATGTTTTTTCAATTAGATACCATTATGGCATATAAATGTGCTTTATCTACTAATCTTACTGTCATACCCATGATTGAATTTGATATAATCCTCAGTAAGGATTGGATTTTGGACCATGATGTGAAAATTTATTGTAATAAGAAAAAGGTTTCAGTTTTTGATGATGATAAGGAATCCATTATCTTTAAAATAGAAATATCACCATATGATTTTCATCTATATCCACCACCAATATCTCTACTAAATTCAATTATTTTGGAGGAAGGGAGTGAAATAACTATTGGTGAGGAAAGGAATGTTAAAATAGAGGACGTACCTATTGTGAAAGAATATGGTGTTGTATTTCTAGAGGATTTACCTAGACATACTTCAGAATGATAAATTGAGTTTTACATCGACATAATTCCTTGTTCAAGGCCCATATTGAATAAACCTTATAGAATAACCACTGTGGAATTAGTGGAACTAAAGAAACAAGTAGATGAATTGAGTAATAAAGGATTTATTCACCCTAGCGTTTCTCTATGGGGAGCCCCTATTTTTTTTAAGAAGAAAGATGGATCTATGAGGTTGTGCATTGACTATAGGGGGATCAATGCTATAACAATAAAGAACAAGTATCCCCTAATCACATTAATTATTTATGTGATAACATCATGGAGATCAATATTATTCAAAGATCCACCTTCGATATGGATATCATCAGTTGTGTGTGAAGAAATAAGACTTCATGAAGACAACAGTTAATATTAGGTATGAGCATTTTCTGTTTACAGTAATGCATTTTGGACTGACTAATGCACCCTAAGTCTTCATGGATCTAATGAATAGAGTTTTCAAGAAATATCTTGATGAATTTTTAGTGAAATTTATTGATGATATCTTTGTATACTCCAAAATCTAAGAAGATCATAAAAATAACTTTTGAACTATTATAAAGACTCTGAGATGAAATAAATTATACGGGATGTTTATTAAGTGAGAATTCTAGATTTAGGAGATTTATTTTCTTGGACATATTTTCTCTAAGGATGGAATCACTATTGATCCTTCTAAGACAAGAGCAATACAAGAATAGCCAGCACCGACGAGAATAACTAAGCTACACATTTTTATTAGTTTAGCATGTTATTATTGGTGTTTCATCCAGAATATTACCAGATTGGAAAACCCATTAACCAAGATCACATGTAAAGGGGTTAAATTTGTCTGGAAAAATAGTGTCAAGAATGTTTTGAAGAACTGAAGAAAAGAATAGTCAATTATTTTATCTTGATTCTACCATCAGGGAATAATGGGTTTGTTATTTATAGTGATACTTCAAAGAAAGGACTTGTTTGTTTCCTTATGCAGAATGATAGAGTTATTTTCTATGCATAACGACATCTAAAAATTCGTGAAGAAAACTATATTACTCATGATCTTGAGTTAGTAGCTGTAATATTTGACTTAAAAATATGGATACATTATATCTATTGTAAAATTTTGAGATATATACCGATCATAAGAGTTTGAAGTATATTTGTTCCCAGAATGAACTCAACCCGAGGAAATGATGATGGATTAAACTACATAAAGATTATGATTTCAAAATAAAATACCACTCGGGGAAGGAAAATAAGGTGGGAGATGTTTTGAGAAGAAATGATCATGGATTTATAAACAAGTTGACAGTAGAAAAGGGTACTTTGTTAATGGATCTTGTAAATATGGAGATGGGAGTAATCATGGAAGGTGAAACAAAGATACTTTTTCAAATGGATTCCAATTGATCGTTACTAGAAAGGAAAAAAAGTTCTCAGACTAATGATGAGGAGTTTAAAAAGAAAATTAATTCAGTGAATTATGGGACAAGGATTGACTTCATATATGTAGATGAAATTTTGAAATTTGGGTGGAGGCTTTGTGTTCCTGATATACCTGATCTAAAAAATGAATTGTTGGATGATGTTAATAGCTCTAATTTTTTTATACACACTGGTAGCACTAAGATATATAGATATTTGAAGGAATGTTTTTGGTGGGACAACATGAAGACACAGATTTCTGATTATGTGTCATGATGTATGGTTTTTCAACAGGTTAAGGTTGGAAGACAACATCCTAGAGGAGTCATGAAACCTCTTCCCATACCTGAGTTGAAATATGATGATATTATGATGGAATTTTTCATGTGGCTACCAAATACTCCTAAAAGTAATGATGCATTATGGTTCATTGTTGATCATCTTAATAAGTCAACACATTTTCTTTCTATAGGAGAAGATTTAACACTTGAACATTTTTCAATACTATATATTAATGAAGTCGTAAGAATTAATGGTGCTCCCCTATTGATTGTTTCTGATCATGATCCCCATTTTACATCAAGATTAGGGAAAATTATTCAGAAAACCCTAGATAAAAAACTTCGTTTGAGCACCCCCAATCACCCTCAAAATGATGGATAATCACAACAGACTATTCGAACCTTATAAGACATGTCGCAATCCTGTTCACTTCAATTTCAAGGAATGTGGGAACAATATTTACCTCTAGTATAATTTACCTATAAAAATAGCCTTCATTCAAGTTTTTTGATATCACAATATGAAGTGTTATATTGAAAGAGATGTCACACACCTACTTGTAGGGATCATATTGGTGAAAGAAAACTCGTAGGCCTAGAACATGTTGTGGAAACAATGGAAAAGATGAAGATTATCCAAACCCACATAAAAAAAATCTCATTGTAGGAAAAAGTGCTATGATAATAACTGAAGGAAGGATTTGGAATTTCAAGTAGGTGATCATGTGTTCTTGAAGGTATCTCCATTGAAGGGTGTTATACGTTTCAGTAAGAAGGTTACATTATGTCCCTAGAACATTAGACCTTTTGAAATTCTAGAATGAATTGGAGTTGTATCTTACGACTACCAAAAAGTTGGTTTTCCACAGTGCCACCCTTTAACAGCGCTAAAACAAAGTGCTGATAAATGGTACCCCTTTATTAGTGCTTTTTTTTATTTTCATTGATAAAGGCGGGGTGTTATCAGTGCCTTTTCCTAGTGCTGATAAAATTTAAATTTTAAAACAAACATTCATGCAAAATAAAATATTGGTATATAATTATTTTTATATTGATATAAATATAATATATATTATTTAAATATGTTTTAGATATTTATAAATAGACAATTAAATTTACTATGTAAGATATTTTGTGAAAATAGATTTAAAATATTTTAAAAAATAATATTAATTAATAATTTGCTAATTATCCTCTATTAATAATCATTTAATAACAATTTTAAGGCACAAAAAATCAAAAAAAAAATAAACGATATAAAATAAGTCGAAAAGGTAACTCAAACTTCCAACGACCATAAATTTTGATCCGGGTGTCCATTTCAGCTCTTTAGTATATCAAATCGAATCTTGTGACGAGGTCTGTGTGCTAATGAGCCAAGGGAACCTTCTGTCACATTTTTCATGGAAAAAAGGCCCATAAGGCCTCTAAAATAGAGTTTTTAGTTAGGATATCTCGATTTTTTGACATTCAAACAGGTATAACTTCGGATCCAGATTTCTTCTAGTTCATTACCACATATCATAACAAATATTGTTTCATTTTCTTCAATTTGACTAGTTGTGGAGTTGAATTGGACTTATGTATTAGAAGTTATGACAGTTTTAACATTCTATTGCTTATCAAATACACATATATATGTATTTATTCATATATATATATATATACATATATATATCTGTATGTGTGTGTGTGTTTTATATATGTATATATGTATATATTTATTTATTTATAAACACACATAAAAAACATATTTAATAAATGTATTGAAAACTAATCTTATAAATATATATGAACATACAAATAATTATATGGATAAAAAATTATAACAATATATATATATAAATAAATATAAATATAAATTAATATGTGAATAAATATATATATACTAATATATGAATCATTATATGTGTGTTAATAAAACTAAATTTATTTATATTAATAAGAATCTATATTAATATACGAATAAATATAATTATATCTACATATATAAAGATATATAAATATATATTAATATATAAATAAATAAATATATGTATTTATTAATATAGGAATAAATATATATGAATTAATATTACTAAATATATTTATATTAATATGAATATATATTAATATATGAATAAATATAACTATATATATAAATAAATATATATAAATATTAATATACTAATATATATATATATTAATATATAAATAAATATATATGTATTAATAAAACTAAATATATTTATATTAATTTGAATCTATATTAGTATACGAATAAATAAAACTACATATATATAAATAAATATATATATCATTAAATAGAGAAAAAAAGAAAATGATTTATTGGTAAAGGACGAGGCACACAAGGGGGGAGGTCGCTTGTTCGAGTGTAGGTGGATGCAATGAGGGGTGCACGAGAATGTGAGGGATGGCATGGGAAAGGGCAGCGTGCGGGAGAGTGCGAGGGGGGTCTGCCTAGCACAGATAAAGGGGGGATCAAGCACTGTTAAAAGATCCCCCTCACATTAAATATTCTTTTTAACTTTTTTTTAACTTTAATTACTACTTAAAAAAAGTTCTAATAAAAGGTTTCTTTTATCAGTGATAAAAAACTGTTGATAAAAGACCTTTTTATGAGTGCTTTTTTTAGTGGTGATAAAAGATCCCCTTAATCAGTTCTTTTTTAGCGTTGATAAAAGTGTCCTTTATCAGCGCTTTTTGGAGCACTAATATAAGGGAGACCCTTTATCTTCACCTCAATTAACAACACTTTTTAAAACTATTAATACCATTTTCTATCACTGATAAAGGCCATATTTTTAGTAGTGTACCTTTTGGAAATGCTGCCAAGTCTCTCCAATTTTCATGACGTGTTCCATGGATCACTGTTGACAAACTACATGCCTGACACAATGCATGTACACACCTATGATGAATTAGAACTGGAACCTGATCTTTCTTATTGTTAATATACTATTAAGATTCATGATACAATAGAACAAGTGTTGAGAAACCGAATTCTTCGTATGGTAAATGTTCTTGGGAGAAACCATAAAATCGAAGATGCAATGTGGGAACCAGGGGAACTTATAATGAAGAACCACCCAATATTTTTATGTAGCAGTATTCTTGAAATTTGAGGATGATATTATTTTAAGGAAGGAAGAATGTAGTACCCCATGCTTCCACGACACACTTCTCTTTGAATAATGCAATAGCTTGTGTTATATGAAACTTCGAGTTCTAGCACACCATGAACAATCAAACTAGTCATTATGAATAGTAATACCAACTTTTTGAAATTTTATAAATTTTATTTTTCAAAATGGAATTTATTTTCGGATTCAGAATATCAAAGATATCTTAGGGTGAATTTTTGGTATTTTTCTAAAAACATTCAATTTTTGATGAATAGTGAAAAACACTGTGTTATTGTTTAAAACCGACTTTTTATTTCAATAAATATTTATTTTTTGAAAATTAATTTTAAGACAAAATTGATACATAATACCTATATAAGTTTAATTTAATTCATTGCATTCATTTTTTAATAAAAATAGATATATAAAATTTTATTGAACTATTAACTCCTTTTACCCACCTTCTTGGCACATTTGAAAATCTACATAAAACGTAATTTTTCCATTTCTGTGAATTGAATTTCCAAATTCTAAGAGACACGGTTTACATCATTTTGTAAAATGTGGTTCAATAGGATGAAAATATTTTTTGGTGTATATTAGCTTTTGTATTTTATTTACCACAGTTAGGAGTAAATATGGTAATTAAAGGAAAAAATGATATTATAATTACCCGTACGGAAGTCCTAATTCTTCCAGATAAGTTTATTCTTACCAAAATCAACCTTAGGACAAAAATATTATTCCTTTTTATCTACTTGTATTATATTAGGTCATTTATTGTATATATTTTTAAAGAAGAGTTAAAAGTGTTAAATTCAGTGTTTAATAACTAAAACATTTTTAATATAGGGTTATACATAAGATAAATTCGACTATAAATATTAATTAGATATCTAAAAATATTTCATACATCATGGTATGCTATTTATAATTTTTATACATTAAATAATCAATGGTATTTATGACACAATGATGTTGCGGTAATTACCTTATTAATGAAAGATTAAAATAATTGATGTTATAAAAATTAAAATAAATGTAAGTTGATACTTTTGATGAATTACCAGAATTTTATAGGTTAATATGATATTTTAGGGTTGATGGAATGCATTTTTTCGATGTAATCATGTTTTTATGACTTTCACAAAAAACCAAATTCTAAAGTGTCAAAATTGACATAAATGAGTTTCTAAAAAAATACTAATTTATTTAATTGTATAATAATTCTAAAAATATAAGGTTTGGACAAAGGAGTTATATACTGATATATATTTCATTAAAGAACCACTTGAGTTTCTATTTTCATTTTGTAGTAGGTTTATTAACCATGTAATATAAAAATACAAGAAGACCAGTTAAATGTTAAACTATTTAACTTAGAATTAAATATAAATAATAAGGTTAATATGGTGAACAAAACTTGTCTAAAACATATTGGTTTAGAGGTTTTAGACCCATAACCACCTTATAATATAAATAAATCCATTTAGAGCAATTAGAAACTGAAAATTATTTTATAATGAAATAATATTTCAAGCTTTTCGTAAAGTGACCCTCACCTCTCTTAAAAAAGGGTATTTCCCCTTCTCTTAACATCACACCTCCAAATCCTTTTGGCTCAGCAAAAACATTCTCAAATATCCTCCCAACTACCCTCAATTCAACCTCTAGGCTTTATTTTAATTATAACAACTACCTATGGAGCACTTTTGTTCAAATCAAAAGGAAGAAACCCGAAGAAGAGGTAATTAATTCATCACCTCTTTCAAAGTTTTTTTCTTCTTCCACTTCCTATTTCATTGATGTCTCTATACTAAAATAAAAACTCAAATACCTTATACATACTGAGATTTTATTATAAATATGTTACAACCATATTAATTATTCTATCCATCGGATGAATGACAAAGCCACCATACATGTGTGCGTACGACTTACCGTGTCCAGGTTGTGGTGTAGTTTGATATTCAACACTTCATTATTTTGATGGTATAAAAATGAGTATAACTAATGTAAATAATAAATATAACATGTTAATTATTTAGTATATATAATATACCATCCAATTACATATTATTTCACCACTAATAGAATGATATTGTCACTCGTGTGTATGTACGACTTACCGTCTCCACGACATGATGAGATTCTGTTCCCCATCATAACCATTCAAGATTAATTTTCATTTTCTAATTAGAATTTTTTAAGAACATAATATAATTTATTATATTAATCAAGTACATCCTATCCATAACAAACATGACTAACATAACAAAACATGTAAAGGAAAACGAATCAGTTAACACACAAAATAATGATACTACTAAAGTATCATTAACAAAGAAATATTAGAAGATAATATATGATATAATATTTATGATAATGGTTCTTGTATAATTTAATAAAAATGATTTCACCCTTATACAGGTGGTTAACCTACCCAAGACTAAGTAAAAGTACAAGTTAATGGTTAATTTCATAATCTTTTTATTATCCGAGGGTGTTTATACGTAATTATCTACTGGGACTTCATTATCATCCACATCTGTGTTTCTTAAAAATGTATTTCAATTTTTTTACTATTTACTGGAATATGGGTTAAATTAATTTATACCCTCATTTTACTATTTATAAAATCGTTTTAAAGTAATATTTCCATGCTTTCCAAACAAGATACTTTATGACCTTTTTGACAAATTATGGAAAGAATGTATTTTTAACTTATACAAAGGGTGCGTCTATTTTCCTTAATTATAAAACTTTTGAAGATTCCCTTATAAGCTTATAAGAATATTTTTATAATAAATATTATATTTATTTTAAAATTATTTTAAAATAGAAAGAGATTTTTCACTCAAATAGTTTTTTTTGGATTTATTTCATCTATGTCTATATCCTTCGTTGGATTTTTCATTTTTTTGAAGTTGATTTATTATGATACAATCTTCCATATTATATTGAATGTTTTTTTATATGTTTGACTATGAATGTGATATTTTTTGTACAATTAATGGTTTATTGATAAAGTATTGACATTTCGTATGCTATTTTTAATACGAATGTTTATATTATGTTTATAACTTTTCTTATGATGAATTCATTGGAAGTAGTAAGTGATCGGTAGGGCCCACTACAACCCCTCAATGCATCATTAGGTCTCATAAGATAAACCAGTGTCTTGGTAAAAGGTCTTGACAAAATCTGTATTTCTAGTCTTGGAATGAGGCCTTGACTATGTGGTTATGATGTCCAACATTATGCATTCCATCATTATGAAATTAGATATTGATATTACATGTGATTATTAGACTAGTTTAATATAGATGTGAATATTTAAATGGAATTATTTGATTTAACTTTTACACATTATGCTGAAATTTATGTTTAAAAGGTTTTTTTTCATATTCATTTTCTTAAATGTTTATGCTTATTTATGATAGTTTCTGCTATATAATTATCCTTACTGAGCATCTAATCTCAGCCCTTTTTTATGGTTAATTTTTTCCAAGATGCGAAGAAATATTTTACGATTAACCTACAGGATTAGGATAAGGGATATGAGTGTGTTCAAAGGGGACCCAATATTTGTGTTTCTCCATTTCATAGTGTAATTTAATACTTATGTATATATATAGTACTTGAAATTCTACTAAACTAATCTGTATTTGGATACATCATCTCCTTTGATAATTCCAATGTTATGTAATATTGCACCCACTCTAGGAAACTATGGTCGGGGCATTATAGTTGGTATCAGTGGAAGTTTAGTACAAAACTTGAAAACTAGATTTAGAAAAACTCTGATTAGAGAAAATTACCCTAAGATAGACTTTGAGTATTAGTACAGAAGGTCATCCAAGAATTTTGTTAATGTTGATATTTTTTGAATTTTCCAAGAAATAAATCCATTCCTGGATATGAGCCGGTTGAGGTGGATGTAGCATAGATTTATCTAGTGGTAAAACCAAAAACACTGCTTTGAGAAAGACTTAAATGGGAACTGGTGCATGAAAACGGGCCTTGCTTCACTCTTGGTTACGACACTCTAGGGGGATATGCTTAGGATAATTCACATTTTCATTACAATCCATTTTAAAGGATTTAATAATAAATAGTTCCTCAAAGAAAACATTTTTTATGATTATTGATTATATTCATAAACTATTCAATTTATGTAAGTTATTTTACTAGTTTGGAATTACATATTGAGATTCATAACCTAATCTAGTGTATGACATTGTTCTGAAATGGATGATATTAGAAGGAATGTAAATCATATAAACGAACATAATCCATGTAGGGATTGACCTCCTACTCAAGATAATTATATTGGAGTTGGTGATGCAACTGGTGTTGAATAGCTAATAACCATACTGGGAAAACTCACTCAGTTTATTAATAATAATATTACCCATAAGGAGAATCCTGATCCACAATGAAGATGATCAATGTTATACTGCTTCCTAAGGAAAAAACCACGAAACATTCAATGGGACTAAAATTCATTTGTACCTAAACTATGGATAATTTCCTTACATAAACTATTTCTTGCTTTGGAAAGTCGCAAATGGGAAAAGGTTTTCATGGTAGTTTATCACTTCACAATAGATGCAAATAAATGGTGGTCATTAATTCAAAACAAAAAAGAGGATCAAGAAGTATCAAATATAGAATGGAGGGAGTTTAAATATATTTTCTTATAAAAATAATTTCCTTGTGAACATCGAGAGGATATGGAAAGGAAATTTTATAGTTTGACACAAAAGGAGGATGAGAATGTCAAAAAGTATGAGGCTAGCATTACAGGGTTAGCAAGTCATGCTTCAGATTATATACATAACACAAGAAGTAATATTGATCGATTCATTGAGGGGTTAAAACCATTTATCTATTGAGCATTAGTCTCACAAACCTTCTAATCATAAGAAGATATGGTCTCATGTGCTATCAAGACACAGAAGGAATTATTTAAATCTTACAGCTCTAAAGAAAAGCAAGAGAAGAAGATATCTACTGAACCCTTTGCAAATGGAAATAAGGGAAGAAGGGAAAAGTGTAATTTCAACCCTATTGTAAATGTGGGAAGAAACACCCCGGTACTTTCTTAAAGGGGATGTGAGTTTGTTACAATTGTATAGAAAAAAATCCACCAAGATCATGATTGCAAGGGGAAAAAATAGGCTACCAAGGTTGAACGCTACAATTTTAGAGAAATGGGGAATTATGAAAATGAATGTCTTAAGCACCAAGGAAACTTACCTCAGAAGATGACAAGGGAGAAAGGCCAAGCTTACATGATCACTACTTTTGACTTTGAAGCTCCTAATGATGTGGTGGAAGGTACTTTAATCATTTCCTCAAATTTAGCCAAGGCATTATTTTATTCAATATCATCGCCTTCTTTCATATCTTCCCATTTTTCTAAGAAAATTAGATATTTCTAATTTGATTTTCCAAGGGAGTTTTCAGTCAACTCCTAAGGAAAGTATCATTGCAACAAAGTTTTTTCAATCAGTTACCATTATGGAATATAAAATTGATTTATATACTGATCTTATTGTCATAACCAAGATTGAATTTGATATAATCCTCTCTATGAATTGGATTTCAGACCATGATTCTAAAATTTATTGTAAGAAGAAGGAGGTTACAATTTTTTATGATGATAAGAAATCCTTTATATTTATAATAGAAACATCACTATATGATTCTCATCTAGATCCACCCCTATTAGATCTACTAAATTAAGTTATTGGATTGGAAGGAAGTGAAATAAAAATGGTTGAGGAAAGGAATTTTCAAATAGAGGATGTACCTATTGTGCCAAAATATGTTGATATGTTTTGAGAAGATTTACTTGGACATCCTCAAGAATGAGAAATTGAGATTTCTAATGACTTAATTCCTAGTTGAAGGACGATAACAAAGACCCCTTATCGAACATCCACTATGGGATTAGTGGAACTAAAGAAACAACTAGTGGAATTGAGTAATAAAGTATTTATTCTCCCTAGTATTTCTCCGTGGGGAACCCCTGTAATTTTTGTTAAGAAGAAAGATGGATCGATGAGGTAGTTCATTGACTACAGGGAGATCAACGCTATAACAATAATGAACAAGTATCCCTAACCTCACATTGAATATTGATTCAGTCAACTTCATGAAGGTAAATATTTATGAAATATTGACTTTTGATCTAGATATCATCAGTTGTGTGTGAAGAAGGAAGACATTCTGATGACCACATTTTGTACTAGGTATGGGCGTTATGAGTATTTAGTAATGCCTTTTGGACTAACTAATTCACCCTTTGTCTTCAAAGATCTAATGAATAATGTTTTCAAGGAATTTAATGATGAATTTGTGGTGGTGTTTATTGATGATATCATGGTATACTCTAAAAGCTACAAAGATCAAGAAAATTGCTTGTGCACTATTCTAAAGTCTCTTAGAAGAAATTAATTATATGTGAAGTTTAGAAAATGTGAATTCTGGATTTATGATATTTCTTTTCTTAGCCATATTGTCTCTAAGGATGTAATATTTTTTTATCCTTATAAGACAAGAGCAATACGATAATAGCCAAAATAGGCAAGTATAAATGATGTACACAATTTTATTGGTTTAGTAGGTTATTATCAGTGTTTCATCCAGAATATTTCTCGATGGGCTAACCCATTAACCAAGAACAGACATTAAGGGGGTAAATTTGTTTGGACTAAAGAGTGTGAAGAATGTATTGAAGAACGGAAGAGAATATTAATCAATTCTTCTCTCTTGACTATACCATCAGGGAATGATGTGTTTTTTATAGTGATTCTTCAAAGAAAGGACATGGTTGTGTCCTTATGCATAATGATAGAGTTATTCCATAAAAATCACAATATCTAAAAATTCAGGAAGAAAACTATCCTACACTTGATCTTGAGTTAGGAAATATAATCTTTTCTTTGAAGATATGGAGACATTATCTCTATGGTGAAAATGTTAGATATATAACAATCATAGTATTTTGAAGTATATTTTCTCACTGAAAGAAATCAACATGAATAAAAGATGATGGATTGAACTACTTAAGGATTATGATTTCATAATACACTACCACCCGGGGACAACAAATAAGGTGAAAAATGATTTGAGCAGAAATGATCATTTAGTTCTGAACAAGATGAGAGTGGAATGGGATCCTATATTCATGGATCTAGTAAATATGGATATGGAAATAATCATAGAAGGTGAAACATCAATACTTTTTCAAATGGTTTTCAATCCATCTTTACTAGCAAGGATAAAAAGATATCAGACAGATGATGAGGAGTTTCAAAAGAAAATTAATGATGTGAATGAAGTAATATTGATTGACATCATATGTGAAGATGGAATTTGGAAATTTGATAGAAGGCTTTGTGTTCTAGATATACATAATATAAAAATGGAATTGTTGGATGATTTACATAGATCCAATCTCTCTATACACCCTGGTAGAACTATGATGTATAGAGATTTGAAGGAACATTTTGGGTGGGACAATATGGAGAGGGAAATTATTGATTATGCATCAAGATTTATGATTTTTCAATAGGTTATGGTTTGAAGACAACATCCTAGAGGAGTCATGCTGTCTCTTCCCTTACATGAGTAGAAATGGGATGTTAATATAATGGAATTTGTGATGGGTCCACCAAAGACTCCAAGAATGAATGATTAAATATGGGTAATTGTTGATCGTCTTACCATGTAAGCACATTTTCTTTCTATAAGAGAATATTTAACACTTGAACATTTAAAAATAAAATATATTAATGAAGTAGTAATACTTCATGGGGTACCCCTATCGATAGTTTCTGATCGTGATCCCCATGTTACATCAAGATTCTAGAAAAGTGTTTAGAAAGCCTTAGATACTGAAATTCATTTGCGCACTTCCTATCATCCTCAAACTGATGGACACTCTAAATATACTATTCAAACCATAGGAGACATGTTGAGATATGTGTCACTTGACTTTCATGTTATGTGGGATAAATATTTACCTTTGGTGGAATTTTACAATAACAATAGCTTCTATTCAGGTATTTAGATGTCACCATATGAAGCGTTATATGGAAAGGGATGTCGCACACCATCTTGTTGGGATGATGTTGGTGAAAGAAAACTCATAGTCCAAGAACTTAGAGAGGAAACAATGGAAAACGTGATGATTATACAAACTCCATCAAAAAAGCTAAAAGTTTGAAAAATATCTATGCTGATAACCGAAGGAAAGATTTGTAATTTCTAGTAGGATATCATTTTTTCTTGAAGGTATATCCATGGAAGGGTGTTATAAATTTTGGTAGGAAGGGTAAATTAAGTCCCAGGTTCCTTAGAACATTCTAAATTCTTGAACGAATTGGAGTTTTAGCTTACTGTTTGGAAATGCTGCCAAGTCTCTCCATTGTTCATGATGTGTTCCAAGTATCACTGTTGAGAAACTACATGCCTGATGAAACACATGTAATCACCTTTGAATAATTACAACTAGAACCTGACATGTCTTATTGTGAAAATCCTATCAAGATTCTTGAAACCAAAGAACAAGTGTTGAGAAACTAGACAGATCGTCTAGTAAAAGTTCTTTAGAGAAACCATAAAATAGAAGAGGCAACCTGGGAACCTAAGGAACTTATGATGAAGAACCACCCGAATATTTTTTTGCAATAGAATTAAATAAATTTCGAGTATAAAATTATCTGAAGGAGGGAAGAATGTAACACCCCATGTTTCCATTGTACGCTTCTCATTGAATAATGCAATAGCTTGCGTTGTACACAACTTCGAGTTCTAGCACACCACAACTAATAAAACTAGTGGTTATGAATAGTAATACGAATTTTTTGAATTTTTATAAATTTTATTTTTCAAAATGGACTTTGTTTTTGGTTTTGGAATATCAAAATTATCTTAGGGTGAATTTTTGGTATTTTTCTGAAAATTATCAATTTTTAATGAATAGTGAAAACACTATGTTATTGTTTAAAACCAACTTTTTATTTAAATAATTATTTATTTTATTTAAATTTATTTTAAGTCAAAATAGATACATAAGACATAAAAAATTTCAATGTAATTCATTGCATTCATTTTATAATAGGATTATATATATATAATTTTGTTGAACTATTTAACACCTTTTACCTACCTTATAGGAACATTTTCAAATCTACATAAAACATAATTTTACCGCTTTTATGAAATGAATTTCAAAAATTTGAGAGACACTGTTGAAATCAGTACGTAAAATGTTGTTCAATAGGATGAGAATAATGTTTGGTGAATAGTAACTTTTGAATTTTATTTACCACGGTTAAAAGTAAATAGGGAAATTAAAGGTAAAAGTGATATTAAAATTAACCTAAACCATGACCTAATTCTATTGGATTACTGTATTTCAGGAAAATTAAACCTTAGGACAAAAATATGATTATTTTTTATCCACTTGGATTAGATTAGGAAATTTATTATATTTTCTTTAAAGAAGAGTTAAAAGTGTTAAAGTCAATGTTTAATAACTAAAACATTTGTAATATAGCGTAATACATAAGATAAATTCGACTATATATATTCATTATAAAAATAAAAATATTTCTTATATCATGGTATTTTATTTATACATTTTAGACATTAAATAATTAATGATTTTAATTGCGCAATGATGATGTAGAAATTACCTTATTAACGAAATATTAAATTAATTCATGACATAAATTTTAAAAAATATATAAAGGGATAATTTTTATGCAATCCAAAAAAATTATAGGTTAAATTTTAGGGTTTATTCAATGATTTTTTTCAATGTAATCAGGTTTTTATGAATTTCACAAAAAAACAAATACTAAGTAGTGTCAAAATTGACATAAATGAGTTTTTAAAACAAATAATATTTTATTAAATTATATAATAGTCCTAAAAATATAATTTTTCTGCCAAAGGACTTATATATTGGTATATATGTTATTAATTAACCACTTTAGGTTCTATTTTTATTTTATTGTAAGTCTATTAACCATGTAATATAAAAATACAAGAAGACATGTTAAATGTTAAACTATTTAACTTAGAGTTAAATATAAATGATAAGGTTAATATGGTGACCTAAACTTGTCTAAAACCTATTGGATCATAGGTTTTAGACCCATAAACACCTTATCCTTTACATAAATCCATTTGGATCCATTATAAATAGAAAATTATTTTATAATAAAATAATATTTCAAGCTTTTCCTAAAGTGACCCTCACCTCTCTTATAAAAGGGTACTTCCCCTTCTCTTAATTTCACACCTCCAAAGCCTTTTGGATCGACCAAACCCTAATCCAACATCCTCACAAATACCCTCAATTCAACCTAGATTCTATACTTTGATTAGAATGATAACCTAAGGAGACCTTTTGTTCAAATCAAATTGAAGAACCCGAAGAAGAGGTAATTACTTCATCACCTCTTTGAATGTTTTTTTCTTCATCCACTTCCTATTTCTTGTTTTTTTCCATATTTAAATAGTAACTCCTATAACTACTAAAAAATGAGATTTTATTATAAATATGGTACAACCATATTCATTTTTCTATCCATCAAATGAAAGAAAAGTCACCATACATGCGTATGTATGGATTACCGTATCCACATCATAGTGTAGTTTGTTATTCCACAACTCATTATTTGGATGGGCATAATAATGAGCATAAATGGTTTAAATAATAAATATAAAATTTTTATGATTCTGTAAATATAATATACCATCCAATTACATACTATTTAACAACTAATAGGATGATATTTTCGCTCGTGCGTATGTACATCTTACTATATCCACAACACGAAGATATTTCCTTCCCCATCATAACCATTCGGGAATACTTTTCATTTGATGATTGAAAATAATGTTTATGAACTTACTATCATTATGGATATGAAAAAAATACATCTTATCCATAGAAAACATGACTTATAAAAAAAAACATGTAAAGGAAAATGAATCAGTTAACACCTAAAACAATGATACTAGTGAAATATCATTAACAATGAAATATTAGAAGATAAGATATGATATCATATTTATGTATGTGTTTCTTGTATGATTTAATTTCAATGATTTTTCAATTATACATGAGGTTAACCTACCCTCGACTAAGTAAAAGTATAAGGTAAGGGTTAATTTCAAAATCTCTTTATTTTATGAGGTTGCTTATACGTATGTATCTACTAGGACTTATTTATCATCCACATCAGTGTTTCATAAAAATGTATTTCAAAACAATTTTACTATTTACTAGACTATGGGTTAAAGTCATTTATACCCTCATTTTAATTTTTATAAAATGGGTTTCAAGGAATCTTGCCTTCACTTTCCAAATAAGGCACTTTATGACCTTTATGACAAATTAAGGAAATAATTTTTTTTTTCAATTATATGGTGGGTGCAACTATTTTTTCCCATTATAAAACCTTCTAATATTCCCTTACAAGCTTATAAGAATATATTTAAAATAATTTTATTCTTTACTTTTAAATTATTTAAAAAAATATATATTTAACTCAAATAGTTTTTTTGATTCATTTTATCTATTTCAACATAATTCATTTGATTTTACGTTTGTTTGAAGTTGATTTATTAAGATACAATATTCCACATTGTAATGAAGTGTTTGTAATATTTTTGACGGTGAATGTTCTATTTTTATACCATTCACATTTTATGGTTAATGTATTAACATTTAGTAAGATAGCTTTAATACGAATGTTTATATTTTTTTTCAACCTTTTCATATGAATAATGAATTGGAAATTGTATGTAAAGGGTGGGGCCCACTACAGCCCCTCGATGCATTAGTAGGTATCATGAGAAAAACTAGTGTTTTGGAACAAGGCCTTAAAAAAATCTTTATTTGTAGTATTGGAACGAGGCCTTGATTATGCGGTTATGATTTGAATCATTATAAATTCCATAATTATGAAATTTGATATTGATATTAAATATGATTATTTGACTAGTAGAATATCCATGTGTATAAATAAATGATATTTTTTATTTTTTATTTTCCTTATTATGCTGATGTTTAAGTTTAAAAATAGTTTTTTAGTCTTCTAAATTGACTTAAATGTTTATTCTTATTTATGATAGTTTTTTCTTTATTTTTATCCTTACTGAGTATCTGAGGTAACACATTTCTTATGTTTTATTTTTTTCCAGGATGCAAAGAGGTATATTGCGATTAACCTGCATGAATAGGGTAAGGGCTATGAGCATGTTCAAAGGGGACACAATTATTTTTTGTTTTCTAATTTCATAATGTAATGTAAAACTTTTGTATGTATCTAATACTTCCAAGGATACTAAAGAAATATTAATTTCAAGATTCGATCACTTGTGATCATGCCAATGTTATGTAATAATGCACCGACTCTGAGTAACTATGATCAGGGCGTTACAGTTTTTGAGAGGGAGCTTGAAATTCAGAGAATATTTCTTTTCAATTGGTATAGAGAAACTGTATTGAAGAAAATCACATTGAGAAAATCAGAATAGACAATTGAAATCAGATTGAGAAATTAGATCTGGATTGGTGATTGAAAAAGAAAATAAGTTGAAGAGATGAAGTTTGAATATGATTAAAGATGATTCAATAAGAGTTTATAAAGTCATAAACAAACTTTAAATTCAAGGGAAATTAAGATTTGGGTAAATTTGGGGCTGAGGAATGTTTTGGATATTCTATCCAAAACCTCTCATGGTACACCTATAAAAGCCGAAAGTACTCTATACACTTTCTTGAAAAGGAACTATTCAATGAAGAGAGAGAAGCTCTGAATTTCTATGAAGAGTAAGAAGTTTTCTGCATTAATACTTTGATGAAGAAGCATTAATAGAGAGTGGTTAGAAGATAAGAGAAAAGATCACAATGTTTTATTTAGTTGATCATCATATTCAGTGATCATCATATTTAGCTGTCCATCATAATCTACTTGTCATTGTATTTAGTTGGCCATTGTATCAGGCTGGATAATTAGATTAGGATTTACATATTTGGATTTCTAAACTGATAAAGAAGGAGTTCTGAATTTTATAATCTATTTTCTGACAGTGCTATATAAATAGCACTAGGAAATCAGATTTGATGATTACAGTGGGAAGATCAGATTCAGTGATTAGATATAGAGAGTTGGAGTGAGCATATCAGGCTTGAAAATCCAAATTGAATTCTATATGAAATTCCATGAAATTTTTACCAACTTATGGGTAATAAATTGATGAATTATTTTTCAAATAATACATTTTTGGAAGTTGAAACGAATTACAAGTAACATGATTTTTTACATACATGTTTTTTACCCTATTTGTACTAAGAGGGTGCACCCATAATTTTGGAATGTATTTAAAGTGAAACATGAGTGAAAGGTTACATCCTAATCATTATAGTCCACCTAATAGATTTATTTCAAGTGGATTGTGTGTTATTGGTTAATTTCCAATCCATACCAAGGACATAGCTATTATTATTGAATAGTGAATCTTTTGAATACTCATGTTATTTTGGAAGTGTGTCTGAATTATTTTTAGTTTGGAATGAAATATTTAAAAGGATGAGAAGTTTGTTTCAAGAAAAAATAAAAGAAAATAGTATCACTAATTCACCCCTCCTCTCTCAGTGAAAAAATCAATCTGACTGAGCACTTTAATGGAAGTGAAAATCAGTATGCCACCAGTCTGATTTTATCCACAACCAAAAATTGTCTAAGAAACCTAGATTCCAACTTTCCCTAGCTCCATATTCCACAGTGTACTAATCTTGGTGATACCTGAAGGAATACACGATTACCCACTGCAAAATATAGTGGGTTTTGACATCTATCAGCATACAACTTCTGTCAACTCAGAAATGTAGCTGTATGCTTCCAAACAAGATAAACCTACCCTGAAATTTCATGCACGATTCTTGGTCCCAATAACTCAAACTCACCTGTCTTTATCCATCATGAAGGTGATCTTTAAATACTACCATAAAGATCCTTGTATGGTTCCATCTGAATAGTTTCTGGATAATTGTTATTATAGGAGAACTCCAAAAAATATAGGTGCTTCTCCCTAGACCACATGAATTCCAGGACACACATCCAAAGCATATACTCAAGATCCTATATAGTATGTTTCATCTTGTAATATAACTAATGGTAGAATAATGTACTTAGTAAAACCTGTGTACCATGCACCTTCTATAAGACCTTCAAAAAATTTGATGTAAATACCAAGTCATGCTATAAAATAATTTTTTGTGAACCTTGGGTAGATGTACTATCTCACAAGCATAAAATTCCTTAACTGATCCATTGAGAAAGTCTCTCATACCAGTAAGCAATATGAAAATTTATCTATCTTACCTAAAATCGCCAAAATATGATCATTGTTACAAGGAATATATGGGATACCCAACATTAATTCCATGATCAGGTCACCCCACTTCTATTCTAGAATGTTCAACAGCTGTAATAAACCACCTGGTCATTGATGTTTAGCCTCCACATGTTGACAGGTGCATCATCATTTCATGAACCATACAATTTCCTTTTTCATGCCTAGCCACCCAAACTGTCACCATATGTCATGGTAAATTTTTGTCATAATTGGATGCACCACCCACTTCAATGTATGGAATTCATGCATAATCTTTTCTGGAATTTGTATAGAAACAAAAATATGATTCTTTGAAAAGACATTCTAATCCATATTTGTTTCTCAACTTGATGGTGTCTCCCCACCAGCAAGGATTTCCCTCAAGGATTTTTTTGGATCCTCTTACCGCGGATCACTGATCCTTCCCGAATGTGTAGAATTGAATGAAATTAATATGAGTGTCATATTCTCCTAGCTCCCCTAAACCACAATTTGATTATCATCTAGTAATGTCAGCATATTCCACTCAGCACTAGACTCATGAACTACTTGAGTCTAAGTTATCCTTCTTAAATCATCAACCAAAATATTTCCCTTTACAGTCATACAATCATGCTTGATGTCAAACTATTTCATATACATAACCAACCTATGCTTCCATATATTCAAATCTCATGAAAAATTTATACTTTAAGATTTTGTGTTCAATATATACAGTAAATTTCTCAACCCAAACATAATTCCACCAACACTTCAAAGTATAAACCACCACAACGAACTCAATTCCTTGAGTAGGGTAATTCCATTCCCATGGTCTAAAATTCTATGACTCATGCACCATAAATTGATCTCCCTACATCAACACTACTCCAAGACCAATCCCAGATGCATCAGAAAACACTATGTATGCCTCACTTTTCTTAGGTTGTATCAAGATTGGTTCTGTTTTCTATTTATTTTTTAACTCCTTGAATGAATTATCACATGTTGTAAACCATTTAAAATTTTTATTTTTCTTAGTCAAGTCTAAAATATGTGAATCTAATAGGGAAATGTCATCTAGGAACCTATAATAATATCATTAAAACCCGAAACAAGTACAGATAAAAAAATAATATTTGGGCTGCTCTCAAGAAAACAATTCATGGACATTCTATGGGTTCACTGCACACCTTCCTCTCAGATTATATGTCCCAATAACTTTAACTAATAAATAAAATGTTGACACTTATATAGCTTGAAATATTGCTTATTCTCTCTCAGTGTACTCTGGAAGATATCCAGATGTTGGTCATGATCATCATGAGTATTGGAGTACACCGATATTTCATCCAAAAAAAATAACCACAAACTGATCCCAGTACATATGGAATATTCGGTTTCTTAAGGCCATAAAGACCACTCGTGAGTTTATCATCCCAAAAAAAATGACGACAAACTTATAAAGGACAAACCTTCTGGTGAAAGAATACCTTTGTATACTAGATGGTTGAAATCTCAACTAATTACACCCTGATCTAAATTCAATATTGGAGAAGAAACAATCCCCTCTCAACTTATCAATCATATCATCAAAACATGGAATAGGATACCATTTCTTCAATGTCATCAAGTTTAACTTATTGTAGTCAACACACAAGTGCACAGTCTCATCTACCTTATTTGCAAACAAGACTAGAGAACCCCAAGGTAATGTTCTTAGATAGATGAATCCCTTATCAGATAACTCTCCCTATTAATTCTTAATCTCTTGAAGCTCTATTAGTTCCATTTTTATTGTGGAATAGAAACTTGATGATCACTTGGAATGTGTCCAATTGTAAATTTTACATGTCTCTATAGTGGTAACCATGACAAGTCTCAAGGAAACAAATACTAAATCATGTCCACTATAGGTTGAAGGAAACCATGATTTAAATAACCATCATCCCAAAATATACTATAAACATAGGAGGTAAGCTCCCCCAGTTTCTGAACATGAATTTAAAGTGTCACCTAGATAATCCACTCCACACGGTGAATATAATTGTCACCCTCAGAAGACATAAAAGTTATTATGCCATAGTATTAGTGTATGTGGTCTTGATATGATATTAAAATTTTATATCCATAATTAGTTCGAATCATGACATGTCAAGGATGTAATCATTACAACTAAAATGATACTCCCCAACCTCAAGAGAACACACCTTCCATAAAAAATGTTCTCTCCGTTGTACACCCAAATATGTATCTATCTTCATCACCCTTCTCACAAAATACACCACTAGGATAAAACCATTCATATGTTCTGTAGATATGAACAAATGAGGGGAAGTAGTATCAAATAAGGCCATAGATAGATTAAAATCTATAAGAATATTACCTCTTACTATTGATGGTCCAACATCACTATCCACTACTGTAGGATGAATGACATGAAACTATCATTCCCCTATTTCCTATTATGAATTTTGAGACCCATGAGATACTTCACTCTACTAATATGGTCACTCATTCCCAGTAGTACCATGTCCACTTCCCCAACATCCACAATGAGTTGAACTCTAACTGACAGACTGATACGATGTAGAAGATCCCCTCCCTATACTTTGGTTTTTTCTAGTTCCTCTATCATTACCCATTTGTCATGGGTTTCTACAAAACCACTATAGATTTCCCTCCTTCCACAATATCAGCACTCTATTAGTGGTCAGGGGAACTTACTATGGAAGGGTCCCGACCTATGGCACATGTGACAGATAACTTGATTAAGGTCTTATGTAACTACCCCCCCCCAGCCACTCTTATTTCCACTACTATGATTAAAATTATAATAATTATTCTTCCTTCTCTTGGAAGTCATTCCTCATGACCATCTAGGAGAAACCACATGTCCTACACTAGGAGTGTCCTTCAGGTTCCCCTCAGATATGAAAGCCTGATTTACAACTTCTGAAAACATTTTTAGCTTAAAGATATTCACATGGGACTTAATTTCTTATTTAATCCAATCTGGAAACTATTTTTCTATAGTAGCCACATATCCTAATGATTCAGAAGAAAATCATTGTAAAACCATGAATCATCTAGAACAGTCCATCATGGACTTACTCCCCTTAGTAAATCTCTTGTACCCATCTTATCTCTCATGCTTGAGTGTCTCTGGATAAAAGTGCTCTAAGAAATTTTTAGAAAGTCCTTGCACTACATGTTTTCTATCTATCCATCCAGAGTCTAGATGTCCTAACATCACTTTTCATGACTATGTAATATGTAAACATCCAATTTCACTCTCTTCTCAGTAGGAGTCTCTATGTGGCCAAGATAGTCTGGGTAGACTCAATCGAGAAATCAAATGTTTCAGGTCCATCCCCTTTAGTTAAAGTCTAAGGGTACTGCAACCAAATATCCTTGGAAAAAGTGGATATGATTTTCACTATACAGTCAGGGAATCTCTCTATAAACTACATGAACTAAGCAAATGTTCTCTCAAAACTGCTCTCTGACTGCTTCACCCGGTACTATCAGTGCCTCAGGTTCCACTACTGGAGGATCATTTCAATACATATCCTCCCATAATGTTGTAAATAAGATTCATCAGGGATTCATATATCTAAAATGAAAAAAAAACATATTAGGACAAATTAAACAACATTAACACATTCATAGGTATTAAAAAATAAAAAAAACAATTTCTCAAGCTCTTCCACATGGTCAAAACTGAGGTGCTATAACTACCCTTAACCATCCTACATCTAGGTAATGGTTAACAAATGGTAAATTGATTCACATATTCAAGTTTCTCATTAGAAACCCATTTTACACATTTTTCATCATCTTACAATTTTTAAATTCACATTATGCATATTTTTTAATTCAATTTCATAATGAAGGAAAAACATTTCAATTATGATAATTTACTGCAATCCTACTTTTGATTGAATGCCTAAAATGATGAATTCCACAATAATTCATTATTTCCTATAATGATTCATGTATACTAAACTATCATGAATTGAATTTACATGAATCAAATCGTAGAGAATATTAGAAAGTAGTAACATCACACAACAATTGGATCACCCAAAGTAAAGAAACATCAAAATGTAACAACAAACATTAATAACAATAATCTTAACGTGGGTAATTTGATTTTTCCTATACATACATTAGACACTCTCGTTAATGAGCTTGTTTTCAAGGCCCGACACTTCCAATACTACTAAAAACATTTATCAAATAGTAAGTCACAAAAAAAACAGCTCGGATACTAATTTGTAATGTCCTGACCTAGGTGCTACAGAGAGGTTCCCCTAGCCAGTTCACTACATGACCTCAAACATGTGTCCTCACATAGAAGAGGATAGTGAATAGATGTGAGGTTATAATATAAACAAGGATACACTGTACCCTCTTTTTGAGAGCAATACCATTGCAAAAATAAAACAACGGTATCTAAATGTTGTAACCAACAACCAATAACCAGACCAAATAGTATCATATGATGACCAAAACAGGAAATAAAATATCCAAAAATAAAAAATAGATATTTCTTTCCATTCATATTTTAAGTGTAAAAATGAAAATATTAAAATAAATAAAGACACAAGAAACTCACAAGAGCATACCAAATCACGCCTGATTTCCTCATTCATGCTCAATCCCATTTTATGCTTTTAACACATGGCCTTTACCTTTATCCTAACCTACAATCAGGAAGTCTATTTGGGTATAGATCAGTCAACTATAGTAGGGTGTGAGTACAACTCAGTAGGAAACCACCAATGATATCTATAGCAATATTAAGTCGATAAAAGTTTATGCACTTGTATCGAAAATAAATTCAAGAAATAAAGTAAAGAAGTTACATTTATTGAATTATTCTTTATTTAATCACATAAACTCATGGGTTATTAAGGAAACCAGATGCCTCAATACCTGCTTTGGTCCATGTTATAGTCTAAACCATATAACATATTCAATTCTCAATCCATTATAACTCATAGAATATCATCATCCATTTTTTTTTTCAATTCATATTATTGCTAATTGGAACCATGGTCCAATGATGACATTTTTGGGTCTAGTATGCCATATCTCGCACTCTGTGGGATTTTAAAGCAACAAATATGTGTTGTACAACCATGTATCAAACAATAACACAAGTGGTATTTTGAATTATAAAGTAGTGTCCCACAATCATTTATCATTATGGGATTTGAGGTATCATACCATGTCCCACACACAATTATCCCTATGTGATTTTGATGCACCAGACCATTCCCCACACATCAATATCACATTTATCAAAATATCACATATATAACAATATCACATCAATCAAGGTTAACCAACATTGACCCTCTTATCATATTTCACATCATGATATTCCAATTCAGTTATCAAAACGAATACTGATCAATTTTTTAATTACATGGAAATAATATGAAAAATCACTATTATTCCATTTATCAAAATTTAATCATACATTCCATTAACCCATTATGGTTATTCCAATTATCATATAATACCCTTAGTCAATTAATTCATAAAAACAATATTTTACCAATTACACAAAACCATTAATTAACCAAATCAACATTTAATTAATTAATAACTCCCACCTTCACAAAATTTCATTAAATAAATTACTAATTTTTTAATCCAACTCAATAAATTTCACCATCCCAATAGTATTCAGTAATTAATTCATCAATTAATTTATCCAATCCAACCAATTACAATTCTCCCAAATTTATCCCCATTAACAATTACCTAGAAATTTCATTAATTTAATTCCATGATTCTATAATTTAATAAATTAATTAATTTACTCATTTCAAAATTCAATTTCCAACCATGAAAACTGTAATTTGACAACACATACATGAAATTTGAATTCAATACCATGGGATTTGAATTTAGATCATGTACCCCAAACACGTAGATGAGTTATCGCCCAATAGAAACCCATAATTGAAGCAGAACGACCAAGAACGCGATGAAGGATGAAATATAGATCTGAAATAAAATAGATTAGATCTATCTAAAAATAGATCTAGATCCATAAAAAAATATAGGAAAATTCCATTCAAAGGATGATGGAAAAGACAAGAGAGAGTTATGAAACCACCAAAGATGGAATTCTCTTAACGAGTGAGATGCATATTTTGAATTGGGGATTTAAATAACCAAAAATAGTGGTTGGAAGTCCATGGAATAAATATGGAGACCTATAAAAATGAGAAAAATTATTAGAGTTGATCTAGGGAGTTTAGGTATATATGATAGGACTTTGTGAAACATTAAATATAATTTTTGAGCTAATAAAAACCACACACAAAGTTTCCTGGGTAGAGGCGCATAGGTTTCCAAATCCTACACCTTAACCATTCATCTATTCTGGGGTGGTGGTGGTGGTGTACGATTACTCCTAAGAGGGTGAATAGTTTGTAAATCCACATTCCAACCATGCATGTCCCCTCTGTTTGAGTTCTCACAGTTTTCTAGTCTGGGCTTATGGGTTGGGTAAACTGTGCTCCAACTGTGAACTTCCCCTCTTCCTTCCAAAATTCTCAAATTTCACCAAAATACTCCCCAAGGTAAAACCTGACTAGGATAGACTAAAAATGAAAAAAAAATACCTATAAGCAAGCCTGATACATCTACATGAAAGGTCATAATCTTAAAATTATATTTTTAGGTGTGTCAGATCATTACACTACCTTTTTTAATTTAGATATCCAGCTTACTATAATATCATTAATGTAAAAAAATTACATGTAGTACTCCTAATGGTTTAAACAACACCTATAAGGTTAGTATGTACTTACCCTTATAATGAATTCCAATTATAAACACACAGATATATCCTTGTTTGCTTTAAAATACCTCAGTATCCACTTTCTATATTCCCATTGTTTCTTTCCGGAGATAATGATGTACCTTCTCACAACTCCCACTACATGAGTAATATTAGGTCATGTGCAGACCATAACATACATCAAGATTCCAATAGATGATGCATATATAACCTTTTCGGTATACTCACCCCCTTCCTGTATCTTTGTTTCTTTATGCTTTGAAACATTAAAATGGATTTCTGTAGGAATAAAATTTTCATTTTTATATAGCATACAAAATATAATAAAAAATATCTAATGTAGATATAATATTATAAGATCATGTTTATTGATATATTGTATATATTTAACTTCATCTCAAAAATATTACCGTCATCTACAAGATATTTAATCTAAAAATCTTCATCCAATAACCCTTTTATCTCATCAATCCCTTATACACATTATTCTTCATTGATATTGTCATCAATATACAACAAAAATACAATGTATCCACCACCAAAAGGATCTAAACCGTATCGTTGACCCATGATAAACCCTTTTCATTCATTTCTTCCATGAATAAATTAAAATTATTATTTCACTACATAATTGCAAACTTGAACCCATATAATTTTTTTATATGTTTTAGAAAAATGTATTCCTATATCAAATAAAAAATACTATTTCTTTCTCAAAAAAAATACTTCAAGTTTCTCCATTTAAATGTCCTCCTCTATATATTCCTAAATAATTTTTTCTTCACATAATGATTATCATGATGTAAATAATCTGATTAAATAATACTATGAACCATTCTAATGGTAGTAAGTTTCACTATAGGTGAAAAAAATTATGCGAAATCCACGAATTCCTGTTATTGATAACCATTCTACACTAAACATACCTTATATCTATTGTTACCATCATGTTACTCCTTGATAATAACTACCTATTATTCTATAATTATTTATTTCTTCATGGAAATTTTTTTAGATCCCATGTGTTGTTATCATGAAATAAAAAATCGTCCACCATCATAATTAACTCCCACTTTATTCACTCTTTAAACTACATTTCTTATTCCGAGCATTCGTGATCTGTAATATTATTTATTAATGAATAGTGTATGGATGACGAATACCTATGAACATGAATTTTATACTTATTTACCTATAATAATCTACATATGGATAACGATTCACTAGTTCTGTGGCCAAATATTCGGGTAAATCTTCAAGACCTACTTTCTCCTGGAACATTGATTCTTCATTCTCACTATCATCTTAAAATTTATGAAAATTATCATCCACAAAACCTTTATAGAATACAATATTCTTTATTTTTATGATTTTCATGTTCTTATAATCCAAGAATTAATATCCAGACTCCTCCGCACCATCGCCAATAAAGAACCGTGATTTAGATTCAACATCAAGCGTGTTCCATACATAGGAATCTATATGTACATATTACAAACTGAAAACTTCTCATAAATTATTGAGACTTAAATAATTTCTTAACCAAATATCTTATAGTATAAAATATTCCATTAGAATAGATGGACTCTTATTGATAATATATAATTCTAGATTCATTGATTCTACCTAGATGGTATTGGGTAACCTTGAGTGTAACCTCACAGTCTAAACTAATTCATTTAATTTCATATTCATGCTTTTTACATCACAACTTTATTAGGGTGTATTTGGAAGAGTATTCTCCCACAACATTTCATTATGCATAGATAATTCCCTGAAATCTTTGCTTTCATATTAACCTCCATTTACATAATTCATAAATTTTAACTATGATCCTATGTCTTTTCCCACCAAATTCATTTACTTCTGAAACATGTTAAGTAAATAATATTTTATTTTCAAAAACTAATCCCAGACTTTCCTTAATGAGTCAATGATAAATGTCATATATTATAGTGACACGCCAAGAAAATATAATGGTGTAGTCCCCCAATCAACATTGTCCTCCAGATCTAACTTCCCAAAATTTAGTTCTCTACCTCCTTTTGTAAAGGATACCTTCTTTAAATTTCAAAATATTCAATCTTAATACCATAATACTTCTACCAACATCAACTTGTATAGACTTAATTTTATTTATATCACCTTTATACCCTTTTCACTGATGTGTCCAAACCTATAATTCCCTAGTTTGGGTATGAAACATAATTTTTTATTACAGTCATGTGAATTAATGTTTATATAATATTCTATAGGGTTAGATTATTTACTTTACAATCTATGACCATTGAACCCTTGGTAATTTTCTATTCACGACTAGTGAAGATGGTGGAAAAAACATAATCACTAAGATGCCTAAAATAAATAAGACACTGTCTCAATATAAAAATATATTACAAATTATTGATAATAAAAAATCTCACACTATTTTTTTGTTCCATGCCACACCCTTTCCCAGAATCTGCAAGGGTTCATATTTGGCTAGATATACCTTGAAAAAATTACATAAAATAGAATTATTCAAGAAACACTTATATAATTGGGATTGGAAGGATTATCCAAAGTCTAAAATATAAATATCTATAAGGATAACAACACATATTATCAACACATCACTAGGTCCTTCTGTTGCTCTATTTATTGTGTTTGTTTTAGACCCCTCTCATTTTCATACACTCCTTCATGATGTGTCCATTCTTTATGATTGTAAAACTGGTTGGACAAGGACCCTATGAATTGTGTTAGTTATTTCTTCTTGACATTGATAATCCTATATGATACCCCACTACATTTATATTCCTCTCCTATCCATGTATATATTAGAACATGATAATATTCTTGACTCTCTTCTCCAAATATCCTTACCAATGATTAGATCTCACACATTGTTCATCTTGAACTTTGTGTTTCATAAAGAAATGATAACTATTGTTATTTTTTCGTCCCAACTATTAGGTAATTATTATTGTAAAACTAGGGCACATAACTAACCATCCAACATAATTTCCACTAATATTAAATGTCCTGTGATGGTGCTGATTTCATTGAAATTAAAATCAAAAAAATTACCATCAAACCACATTTGATTAAACAAACATTGAATCCATTATTCTTTATTCTATTAAAAATTCTTCTAATACATATTTTTGAGATATTTAATTATTTCCAAAATATATATTCTCCTCTTAGATGTTGAATATTTTCTTTCTTAAATATGGGAAAAACTCCCAGAACCCAGTGATCCTAAAACTCCTACTCATTATTTTTTGTATTTATCTGTTACCACAACGAAGTGGAAAATTCCTCATTTTAGATAAATATAATCTTTTATATTTATCTTTTTGTAGTTCTTGTTAGCTCCTTCAAAACAATCTATTTTGACCTTTCCTTTTTCCATAGACATCGTTCAACTCAAGAAATCTGACCTTGATATTCTAAACACATTCTCTAAAACTAGTTGTTATATAAAATATGTGACCAATAATGATAATTAACTATAAAATTAGTGAAAATGATGAATAATATATATATATATATATATATTTAAAAATCAATGATATTTAAATTTTTTTAAAAAAATTAATACATCCACAGAGAGGTAGAATAAACTTTCTATGTGAGTGTGTAAATTTCATGCCAAGAACACAAGGTGTAGAAACCCATTATTGAAATGTTCTGATAAGGAAATGTAATTCTATAATATAATATATTTTTACAGTAGAAAAATAACATAGTAATTAAACTAACTAATAAAAATGTGGAATAATTCATTAAAGGTATAGTATAATTATCACCAAATTCCAATATGATATAGTAACATTTCAACAAAGTATGCAATGATATAATACCTCTATCGATGTAATATTTCATCTTTAATATAGGTTTTAACATTGATAAAATAACTATATATTTGTTATAGAGGTTCTTCATCCCTAGAAAAATGAGAAAGGGTGTTATTTTCATTATAACACTCGACAACCACACCATGGAGGTTGATCCACAGGAGTTGTGGCCTGGTTTATAGTTTGGGTTGCTTGCAGGTAACCCAACTACCTCTAATATATCGGGATACATGATTCAATCTCTTTAAACTATGTAAATATATTAACCCATGTAATATATGAATTTAATGAATAAATATTTTTTGAGTGTTTTATTATTTATACATAAATTACCCATTTTATCATATTATAATCTTTTTCGTAATAATTGGATTTAACTAAAGTGATTAAACATGTTTAGATAACTTTTATTAATAATAAAAATTTATTTTAATTCCATATATCATTCCTTTTAAATAATTTATTTAATGATTAATCATCCAGAAATAAAAAACCATACAACTGGAAGAAATAATATAATATTATTGCATGATCATGAACTTTTTAAAAAGTTGGGTTGTATAGTGGATAATAGAAAAAGCATTGAATATAGGGAAATAACATATGTAACCATTCCTAGTTTGTGTTTATAAATTTTCCCTAAACGTTTGTGAACCTCTTGGGTTGGATTCATATTGGCTTTACACATGAACTGCCTCCAAAAACTTGGGTGCTTTGTCCTATATAAATGATTTTACTCACACTTAAGTGAAGGGAACCAATGGAATGGTAAATGAGATTTACTTAAAACAAACCACGGAAACATAGGTCTGACATAGTATAGAATTCTAGATGGATGATGATTATGCCATTATTTTAATTTAATAATAATAAGGTAAAAGAAACCAATCAGATAAATAGGTCAATCTAAGATCATAATCATCAACAAAAGAAATTAATTTGAAAATGTAAACTAGATAGAATTCATTTCAATTCATTCTTTTTTATTAGGATAAACACGAATAAATTAATTCAAATAAATAATCAATTATTTATTTATTTATTTATTATCTTAATGTGTATCTAAATATCCTTACAGATTCTATGGAAAGGTGGAAGGTAAATGCCTTCCCTGATATTTTTATATAATTACATGGATTTTTTAAGAAATTATTAATTCTATAAATAGTACTAAATTATAGGAACACTAGCTCCTAGCCATCTAATTTATTTTTAATGATTTCATGAATTACTTTTCATGTTATTCAATTCTATTAATTACTATTTGATAAAAAGGGGTGTACTATTGATATGCATTCTATGTATGTATCTTTTCATGTTTTTAGAACGTACTCATAAGGACTTACAATTTACCTCAACTGAGATACATAATGTTTACCAATGAGATAAATTCCATATATACTTATTTACATGTAATAAAAAAATCCTCCTAGGGACATGGAATATTTCTTGGTCATAAGAATTTATGAGTTACATGCCATGTATTCAATCTACATGGTGTGTAACCTTTGAATTGTTTAGATATAAGATCCACACTTGATGCACATTTGATGAAGTTCATTCTATGAAATTTGATATTAAAACACATAGACTACATTGTGTGTATTCTATCTACGCATCGTGTAGTCTGACGTAATATGTTCTAGACTTCCCTGTCATCCTGTAGTGTGTAATTAATTCTATCAATGTGTTGATACATAAGAAATGTATCCCCTTACCCATCCCAATTCATTGAACCTTGGTATATGGTGTTTATGATTTTGTTACATGTTGTGTGATTGTATCAACCTGCCTAAACATTAGGTAACACTTGATTAAATTTCTGATAATTCTTTACCCTTTAATAACAAGTTATGATATTATCAAACTCAAAAAAAACATGTTTAATTATAAAAACATGTTAAATGAATTTTGGATTTAAATAATGAATAAACCCATAATGACCAACTAACAAATAAATGCATATAATCGATCAATGAGTAAGATATAATTATATAGTATTATGTTAAATAAATGATACAAAGAAAATGTTTTAGGGAATAGTGGAATTATTTAGACTCATGGACAAAAATGGAAAATTTTCAACGTCATATTTATTCATAGAACTAGATGCATTTCAACCCTAGAATTCATGAGACAAGATAATTAGATGTAATTAATAAATAATTTATGTAAATCAAGAATTACATCCTGTTGAAATGTTTACAATATTGATGAAAAAGATAATGACCTCACATCATTCCATCATTCCATCAAAGCATTCATTGATTGAATTCCTCTAGGGAAGATCACAAGGTGAACCTTGAACATCTGTGAATTGCCATGGAAATTACTGGGTACAGGTATAGATGATTTTAACACATTATTCATTCATAATTTATCACCACCAGAATCACTTCAATATGGATGTAATGTTATTTTTACTATTATAGTTATGATGGTTGAGTATGTGATTTTATTTTTGTTATTCAGAGAATTTTATAAAAATATCTCCCTAGGGAGTCAATGTATTATCTTTAAATTTTTATGTGCACAATAGAGATTGGATATGCTAGGGTTATGTAATTCCATAACTCAACATTTATAGATATAGGGTTAGAGTATAAATAATTTCACTTATTTCCATATTATCCTAATGATCCTAGATATGACCCATATATGAATAATCATAATAATAACAACAACAATAATAATATAAACTCACATGTGCTTAAATTATAAATAAAATAATATTTGTTTTCTTAACTGAATAGAGTAATATTAAATAAAATAATATTTAACATGTTATTTTTCTCTATATGTAAACTTTAGTTCTCTAATCCCCCATAATATTTCATATACCTTTAAAATTAAATATTTAAATAAATAAATAAATATCACTTCATTATTCACCAATAAATAAATAATAATTCTTCTCATTAAAAAATGAATAAATATTAGACAAATATTCAAATTAAATGTATTCTCTAAAATAAATAATGATTGATTGTTAGATATCAACATAACAAGTATAATTATTAAACCACATATGAAGGTAATATTTATTCAACATGTTAAATTCATATAAAATTTTACATAGATTCTGGATACACTTAGCGTGTTACCCTATTGGCATCTCTATTAGTGGTATTTGGTAGCACTGCCTAAATTCCAAAGTTAATGACTAGAAACACACTAAGTAACCCATGTTGAAATAAATTCATGAAAAAATGTCATATAACCTCTTATAAACAAACACATTGTAATATAATCCCCTCATCTCTATAGCTCATTCAAGCATGTTGCAGCCCATGAGTTATAAATCAATATGATCAAATTATATTTATTTAAATTTAAAAATAATGAACATGTTGATATCATACAATGGATGTGTATTTATAATGATTTTCTATTTCAATGAAGTCATTTGATATATATAATTTTATGATATGAAATGGAAAAATACTTTATTTATTTATTTATTTATTTTATATCACTGATGGCACACCCAACATATTCTACCTCACATTAAGAATATGTCATCATCATTTTGGAAAAAAAATATATGTATATGAATAATGATATACATTAATAATAATATCAAGTAGAAGGACCATTACACATATCCACACATCGAAATATGCAATGACATATAGAACTTATGAAAATCTTATGGGATGCTCTATTATATCAATATCCTCTATTTAGATTACCAGGAAGGAACAATATTATAAGTAATATCAACGTATTATGATCCCCTGAACCCTAATAGTTTATATCCCTTTTGTCCCATCATATTATTCCATCTGGATATAGAATATGTATTTATGAATATTTTCATTACATTTCAAGTTTCTCATCATAGATAGTAATTTCCTCGTCCTTTTGTCCCGAGAAGTACCATTAATACATTATCACATTGTTTTCATATAGAGTAACAATCATCATATGGTATCATTTTAGATAATATTTAATATTATTAGTATTTCAATAATCTAATTTTCAAAGTAGTTAGTTATAGGGAACCAACTCCAAAATGGAGTGGGAGGCGTTTTCCACCGACAGAATAAACATTTCCTTGACATTGAGGATTGGAGTTATCCCCCATGTTGTGTTATGGAGGAGACTTATTGCTACTGATCATGAGGAGAATACACTCTCCTCTTGTCTAGGTTTCTTGAGCTTCCCAAATATCTATATTTTGATAGTCATTTGGTAAAATTATATGGGTGTAATTTTTGTCTTCTTACTATTATTTTAGGGGTTTTTTGATGTGACATTACCTCCTTACCATACTATTTGTACACATTATCACAATAATGAATATTTTTTAAGATAATTTATAGAATATAGGAATAAGGTGTTTTATTTCCATAGAGTATGACCATTGTTTATTGAACCGAATTTAATTCATCTATCATTTTCTTAGATTTCTTTCCTTGATCATGTTCTGTTCCCATTTATTATCAATTGTTTATCATTTATTTCTGAAACAATATAGACTTAATAATTGTTATCATTACATGGTCTTGAGATTTATAATGGTGTATCTGTGTGGTTATCCCTAGTATTTTGTATCATAGCTTCAGATATACAATAATGGAATCCAATAATTATGAGATTGATATGTTTTTTGATGTGACTGACTATAATTGATGGAAAATCAATATGAGAGAACTGCTAGTCCAATAAGGGATGCAAGATGAAGTATATGGTCCAAAGAAACCTCAGGTTAGTTACTACACTGATGAAAAAACTATGACCACCTACTCTGATATCCTTCATTATATTTTATTAAAATCATATAGTTTTTTGAAATTATCTTTGGATGATAAGGTTTTGTGAGATGTTTATTTTGAATCCTCCAAAACTAGAATTTGGCCTATGTTAGAAAAATTATATATGAAAAATTCATTGATAATCCATTTTCATAAGGAAAAAAATTATATACATTAAATATGTTCCATATTATTTCCATTTAGGAAGATATTGAAAATTTTAATAAAATTATGCAAGATTTAAACAACATCAATGTTTGTATTAATGATTTGGACCATGAAATCACACCATTAATCACCTTGGATAGCTCATTAAAACATCTTGAGGATACTATGATGTATGAAAGAGACTCTTTGAACATGGAGGAAGTAAAATATTCCTTGATTTCTTATTATTTGTATAGATGGGATAGGGTTAAGTAAAAAGATGATGGTTTAAGTGTTAGATGTTGTTTTGAGTTTCAGTGGAATATAAAAGGTAAGAGTAAGAAACCACTGTAAAGAATATTGATATAAATCTGTTCAAAGAGACGTTACATTCTATCACTTTTTCAATCCTAGTAATATAATAAAAAAATCCTAAATTTACATATAGTGAGTCTTCTAAATAATGTGGTGATCATTTTATTCTTACCAATAAAGGTTATGAGGGCATCGAAGTGTTAATAATGTCATAAGACATATTATTATCCATGCGTATTTTAGAATCAGTGTAATATTTTCAAATTTTTATTAATAGGAGTTACTTTTATAATTTGATTGATGGAGTTAGAAAAGTGGTTTTTAGGAAAAACACAATAGATACTAAGTCACCATTAGGGGACTATTATTTATGAACTATTAGAATGTTCTGTCATATACTACTAGATTTGATATGGGATCCTTATTTTTATAAAACTCATATTTCATTAGGTACTTTAGATCAAAGTTTTTTTTACCGTTAAATGTGATTCAATTTTTCTTTAAAATCATGAAGTTATATCATACAATTCATAAGGGTTATTTAGTTAATGGTTTGTTTTCTTGGTGTGGAAGAAAAAATGTGAGGAAGATGGACAACACTTATAGCACAAACCCTGACAATACCATGATTTGGTATAGAAGGATAGGACATGTGAGTGTAAAATTCCAAGATGAGTTGGGTAATAAATGGATTCTTATATAATTGAAACCATTTAATAATTCATTTTGAGAAGAAGATATTCTTGGCATGCCTAAAAGGGTCAGTTTCCATAAATATAGTTTTAAATAATTTCACGTAAAAGAGTATCTTAATTATAAATTATATTGATCATCTATTATTACCAACTAGGGAGGATATAACATCCTAAACTGAGATCCACATAATCGGTGCCACAATCTAGTGGGTCGCATGGTCTCAAGTTCACCTCCACATATACCAGAGGTTGCTGAATAGTAGCGAGGGACTGATGTGGTACAATTTGGTGACCATAACCTCATATCAGAGTGAAAAAACACATATAATAAATTAAAATATAACAACAAAAGAACATATAAATAGAAAACACATCAAAAAAAATAAAAGAATAAAATGTGGAAGCGTAAATAACCAATAAACTATAATAATATCCAAATCAATTAGGCTATGTCATATACAATAATTCCACGGAAATATGATATAGAAGAAGGGGGAAATGGGATAGGAATAACAACATAATATAAAAAAATAAAAAACTCCAAAAGATTTCCCTACTAGTATCATGATCATATTCTTGGTCCTCAACTTCCATGCTCCATGCTATATGGGTTAAAAATCAATCATCAATAACCAAACACTTACCCTTTTCCATACCTATAGACATGTAATCTACTCATGTTCCAAAATAGTCACGAGTTGGGTGTGAGATAAACTCGGTAGGCCACCACCAATGATGTCATGAAATAATCCAGACAATGTGCATAACTTACCAGTGTGCAAGTATTGTGTAATAATAAACTATGTTGAATAAATAAATACCAGTTGTCTCTGGTTTTATCAGGACACCTAGATAACTCTATATTCTTTGGTATAGGCTAGAGTATGTATGATCAATTACCATATATATATTAATCATATATTTATATAGTTATATATAGTATACATGTATTTTCTCTATGTTGAGGAGGACATTAGTAGCCATATACATGGGTAATAGGTGATATATAGACTTGGGGCATAACTCTGGAATCCATAACTAGTCTAACAAGTTATAGGCTCCATAAAAGGTAATATGACCAAAAAATCATAATGAATATGAGATGTAATGATCATCACTCATGATAGGTGGGGTGTGATGTCATGATCAACACATAATACATAGGAAAGTGGAATGTCATGTCTGCCATAAAAATGAAAGTATAATTGTGGGAGACATCATTATCAACACGTGATGTAAGGTATTGTGGAAAAAATTCTCAACAGGTCCTTTAACCATCATTGCACTACCAATATCAATGGAATAATAAAAATTATAATAATTACATGATAGATATCCATTTTATCATTATAATCATCAAGTCCCAATGCATCCAAGGGATTCATAGTTCGTATAATCCATATAATCAAAAATACATCAAATGGCATGGCCTTTCCACCCAGATCCATTTCCAATAAATAATCCATTTAATTTGTCAAGGCATGACAATTCAAAGTGAAGTAATATAAATTCATAATCAATCTATTAGAAAAAACATCTTTAACTAATCAAGCATTGAATTTTTTTTCAAGGTTAATAAAAATGCCTAGAAAATGTTTTGGCTCAATGAAAAATTATATAAAAGAAGGAAATTGAATTTTGTATACATAATGAGGTAGCTATGATTGAGTTTAGTATCCACTCTATAATTATCAAGGGTCCACAAGAGTATAAAAATGATCTTATAATTATTTTTAAAGGAAGGATGTATTTTGAAGAAACACATGGAAATGGTTGGCATGTGACAAAATGATGAAGCAATGAAAACATCACGACTAATATTGAAAACAACTAGAACACCTACCTTATAGATTTAGAAGAATCCTTATCCTATATCACTTTCAAATTTGAATTATATCGAAATTAAAATGATGAACAGACTAATTACCTAAAAATAGTGAATATGATCATTCAACAAAAAAGATAATTTCACAGGAAGTGAAAGTAAGAACATAAGTAGAAGGATTAAAGATCATACCCCTAGCTTTATGATACATTTTAAAACAATCCATTTGGAGTCCAGATGAAGGAGAAACCTTGATTCCATTGTTGAAGATAATGAGATCTCATGGGAGAGGTAGGAGGATTAATCCACTATAAATGATAGGGGAAAAGAATGGGTGACATATTTAGATTCATTATAGATAAGAATGTAATTTCACATGAAAAAATAGGGCCGCACGGTTGGAAAAACCATGCGCCAACCATAAACACCTCATTGTGTTAAAAGGGACCCCACATGGTTTTCCAAACTATTTGATTTGGACCTTTAAATATATATTCAATTTTGGTAAGGGAATGAACCATGGATTGCATGGTTGTAGTCAAACTGTACTACCTTCTGTTGTACAAAAGTACCTCACACAGTTATATTACATAGTTAGTACTAACCATCTGGTAACTGTGCGACCTAATCTACTTGTCAATTTTCTTGAAATATAATCTTTGAACAAGCCCTGAATGCTCATTGAAACTTCCTTAGGCCATAGTTCACATTTACCAAGAGAAAAAATATTTAACAAAAATGAGTCAAACATTTGAGAAAATCCAGACCGCTGCAACCTCCCCTACATAAAGAAACTCATCCTCGAGTTGGGATTTTGAGGTTAAAGTAGAAACATTAGAGAAAATATCTATCCACTAAGATTGTATATAATCCTCCCGCTCACAGATCTTATCTTGTACTCAGTCATTCTTCCATAGCACCTATTCTAAAGAACTAGTCTACCTTAGATTGTCTTCTTATTCTGATCCTTGATATGCACTGAATACTCCTCAAAAGAAACATTCATCTCTAACGCAACCTCATCATGTTAAAAAACATGTGAAGGGTCTTGATAATACAGACGAAGATAAGATACATGATATTAATAATGCATATATAGGTATCTCCGAGGATGTTTTATCTAATAATCCACTAGTATGATCTACTAGAAAAACTCAAAAGGGTTGAACAAATCAAGAAAAAATCTTACCTTTACTTTGAACATGTCAATAGACCAAACTTGCATAAACTCACAATAAAACCCAATATCTATCCATGAACTCAAGAGTTAATTGACATTGATTGGTGTGTGACCGCAATCTAGACTTATTTGTCTACATACACTTTCTGATAAATAAGACATGCTCAGTAGTCTACTAAATGAGATTTGTTCCGGGAAAAGATGCATCTCCTTCCTCTAACCAGCATAGAGGTGTTCAATAAGGCCTACCATATAAGGCCTCTTAAGGAGAAATCATGATGGAAGCCTTAAATTTTCTATTATAAGAAAACTCAAAAAGGGGTATATATTTCTACCAATAACCCCAAAGTCTTCGACACTTGCCTAGAGCATGTGCTCTAACACTTAAATCATTCACTCTTTTTTCCAATCAGAACATGGGTGATAATCCATGATAAAAAATTAATATACCTAAGGCCTTCTAGAACCCTTTCCATAACAAATACCTAAATCGATCATCCCTATCTGATATAATAGAACACAGATCTCAATGATGAGGTACAAAATACCTAATGTGTATCCTCTCTAGACCGTCTACCAAAACGTTCTCTCAAACTAGTAAAAAGTGTGACACATTCTTCAAATGATCAATGACTTCCCAAAATGTATCATTTCTATGAGGTGATCCAGGTAAACAAGTCATGAAATCTGTGGAAAAATAATTTCATTTCCACTCATGAATGTACAACAACTATAAAATCCATACCAGTTACTGATCTTCAACCTTCCCCTACTGACACAAGGTATATTATGAAATAAAACTAGTAATCTGACACTTCATTATAGGAAACCATTACCAGTGATGTAAGTCGTGATAAAAAATGGGGAAACTAAAATGTACTACCCAATATGAGGAATTAAATTCACAAATAAACTCCTATCTAATGTCTGTTGGGACTCAAACTCACCTATAAAAGAGTAAGGAATCGTCTTCATCCATGGTCCAACCAGAATATCAATCAACATCTAGGACACATTCCCTTTGGAATAATCCCTTAGGATATGAAAGTTGCCTACTTCACAATAGTTACAGAAGGGTAGATGTCACTATTAAGGATGAGAGGCCATAATCCTCATGAACCTCAATATGTATCTCTGAGAGAAAATCTTTGAGTTTCTACTCACCACTAGCCTCATAAACCGCTTGTGTCTGAGTCTTATGACTCATAGCATCAGCTACAATATTTCCATTACCAAGAAAATAATCATGATGAAAATAAAATTATTAGAGGAACTAAACCATTCTACACTACTTGATATTCAAATCACATTGTGTCAAGATTTACATTAGTATTTTTTCCTCAATGAATACCAAAAAATGATATTCAAGTAAATAATGTCTTCAACACTATATGTCCTGAACTACAACAGCTATATCAATGCCATGAATTGGGTAATTACACTCATGAAAATTCAACAATTGAGACTCTTATATTATGAATGACTCATCCTACATCATAACAACTCCCATCCTGATACCAGATGCACCAAAATAAATAGTTTAGATATTTCCTACCTCAAGAAAAATCAAGACTATCGCTGAATTAAATCATCCCTTCAACTCTTGAAATTTAACTTTAGAAGCTTTTAACTAGAAAAATTTCACACCATATTAGTTAAGAATGTTAGAGGCACTTATAGGTGTTATAAATCCTAGATAAAGAATCTACAATACACAGTTAGCCTAAAGAAACTATGTATTTCAAGGACAACCATTTGCTAATCCAAGGAAACTAAAACCCTCACTTTATGCAGGTTTGCTGATGCTCTTGAATTTTAGGTAATGTAACCAAGGAAGTGGAACTTGTCAATATAAATGTGTAATTTTCTATGTTTAGAATAAATATGATTCTATCTCAGTGTATTAAATATGATCTCAAGATGGTTTTAATGGTCGTGTCAAGAACACGAATACACTAAGATGTAATCCACAATGGTTACCATGAATGAATCAATATAAGGGTGGAAAATTGATTCATCAAAGCTAATAAAAAAAAGAAAGTTTATTCATGAGATCGAATGGAATTTCCAGATAGTCATAAAGACGATAAATGAATCATAAATATATTCCAGACATGTATGATGAGAATTAATTCACCTGATGATAGCTCGACCTCACATAAATATTTTATCACACCTTCACTCCTCAAAGCTGATCAAACGGGCCATAAATTTGAGGTAGTGGATACTAGTAATTTACCATAATCTGATTAAACCATTGTTAATCCATAGAAATCATGATGGTACCATCCACCTTCACGGAAAAGAATACTAGTGATCCCCAAAGAGAAGTGTTGGGGAATATATAGCATTCAGTTTCCAAACACTGAAACATATTCTTGAGCTCCATAAGCTCTATAGGTGCCATCCTATATAGATTAATTGACACATGTTCTACTCAATGAAATAAATCAAGGGTGAATTATACATCTTTAACTAGATGAATCCAAGAAAATTATTCAAGGAATTCATCCCTAAAATGATCCACTATAGGAGGGGAAACAATAGAGCATAACCCCTAATCATCCAAGAAAAGACTGAAGATCTGGTATGTCAATCTACCGAGACCCATATGCTCATGTACCGATGAAGTCTCTTAGAGATCCCATTCTCCATTGTGAACATGTATACCACCCTCTAGTGAGGAAATTTCACCCTTCAATGATAACAGAAAATGTTTATTCAATAGGGAAATAACAGGTACATCCTCACGATTACATAAAACCCTGTCATTTCAAGGGAAAAAAGATTCCAGCTAAATTTATATCCACCAATATCATGGGGAAAATCCTTACAACAAAAAATAATCTCTAATAGAATACCTAATGGGTTATTAAGACACATCCTATTGAAAAAGTGTTCAATATCGTGGCCTAGAATCTCCATGGTTTCCTTAGATATAAAAAATTATTATATGACTATGTTAAATAAGGAAGGAACTAATGTATATTATATAAGAATAGTACCTTGAACAATAGAAGGTCTGAGATTTGTCTCCAGTGTCATAGGTTGCACTACATGTAAATGGATTGTAGAGTGGTCCTGAATCATAGCATGACTTCCCCATGAAATACCGCTCTACTGTCACTAAGTATCTCAAATCTATCTATCTCTACCTCAACCACTGCATCAAATTTAGAGGTTAGTGGTATTTTAGTTTCCTTCTTTATGACATACTACTGACCCCTCTTCGAAATGCAGGGAAGGTGTAGATCCCCACTCACTAGACACTGATGGAAAGGTTCTGTAGAAGTGTTGTATATGCCACAACCTATCATATCATGTGCATTAAAATGGATCTTGAAAACACTGAGGTTTTGGATTTCCTATCTTCCTACACTGGTGACATATCAATATATTTTCAGTATGAGTCGTATGACTACTGATACCCCCATGAAAAACCTAAAAATTTCACCCTCACCCACTAGAAGAAACACTTACAAATCTAGATACTGAATTTCCTTGGTTCCCAGCATAGAAATCCCAAAACTTACACTCAGTAATGAGGTTTTGGTTGAATTTCTCAAAAATAGTAGTCAACCTGAGAATATTTACCTACGATTAGATGGCATATACCAGTGCATCCTTGAATAACCTCATAGTCATAAGATCATCAGTGGATAGAGTCAAAATTACTATTATAGCTCAAAAAAATAAGAAAAATAATCGTTGAAAGAAATTGATCCCTGCTTTAGGTTCATAAACACTCCAGTAGAGTCATCCCTCAAAGTCTATAGAAAGATATGATCATAACAAATCATCTAGAATTCCACCCTAATCATGTCTTGATGTCAGCCTTCCGGGTTAATAAAATCCCACCATTAATTGGAAGAACCATGTAACATATAATTAGCGATATTGACCTTCTACAACGGAGGCATCTCCAAGTGCTCAAACATACAATGCATGTCCTCTGACCATAACTCAAGAGCATGTGATCTGCCATACCCTGAAAATGTGGTAGGATGCTACTGTCGGAACTCCCACGTCAAGTCTACCATAGTTGGGGAATGTCAAGAAAAACCTTGCATAGAATTACACATATTAAGAAATCCTTTTTGGTGGTGGGAATCAGTTCCCATATCAAGAACTACAGATGGTGACATAGGTGTCACTACAGGAGGAATCACTGGTGGCTCAGGGCCCCTGACCTCTGGTGCATGGTCGTCACCACCTTTAGGGCATACAACTCGAGGTTATTGTGGTTTCATGATTCTAAAATGGCAATTTGACACCTCATAATAGGTTTTAATAGTCGAAATAATAATAGATATATAATTTGGATACGTACAAACCCATCTTCTAGAAAAGATCACACCTCTTTGAACGATCCTAAAGCTAGTTCCAGTTGGTAATGAAAGACCATAACTGGCCATAAGAACTATACGAGACACCCCCATCTACCCAACACTAAGGAAGGGTTTGGGTCTAGGTATCACATTATTTAATATAGGTTATATTATATGGAGCATTAATTGAATGATATAGAATAAAACACCCTTTTCTTTGTAATTGGAATTCCATTTAGTGGTAACCATTTTTCTTCTAAGGATAAAAATTCATCTGAAATCGTAATATGGTATATATAAAACAATTATATTGTGGTCTTGAAGTAGTAGGTCCATAAAACCTAACTTGGTAATGTTGGATAATTAAGGTTTCATCACAAATAAATATGGTAAAACACCATTTAGATTGATGTAGTCACTTTAATTTTCCCAATTTTATTCAATCTACAAGAATTGTACGCAAATTTTAGTATAATGTATATAGGAACCAACTATATTCAATAGAAAAATAAAAATAGAAAGTAGATGTGGCATGGAAGAATGTCTAGAATATTAGTAATAATATTACTAATAAGATTCATGCAATGAAATTTTTTAGTTTCAGTAGGTATAGGAAAATAAACCCCATTGAAATAATATCAATAATATTAAAATTGTAAGACATGTGTGTCACCCAATGGTGAAGTACTATCCATTGTAACAGGTATAATAAATGACTACAACATACCATCCTACATAATTTGGTTTTCCCCTATATGTGGATTAATTACACCAAGGCACAATCTCATTACCAAATTCCATTACCACCTAGTCTCTTATTTAAAACCCAAAGATTAAGATAAACATAAAAGAATACTTTGGTACTAGTTTGTAACATCCTGACCCCAGATCTACTTAACTGGTCCCCAAAGCCACTAGGTCACATGACCCCAACCATGCCTACCCATACGCTAGAGGCTACCAACTAGCAGCGAGGGCATGTGGTGGTACAATGGGGGGACTATACCCTCATATCAAAGTTGAACTGAAGATATAATAAATAAATAGTCAATATTATAAGAAAATATAAAAATATAGGACAACAAAAAACGTTATAAGAATAAATTTCAGAAGAGTAAATAACTAAGAAACTGTTAATAATATCAAAATACCATAGGCTGAGTCATATAAAATTTTTTCATAGAATGTGGATATACAAAAAATGGGAAACATGGTACATGAATTTAAAAAATGCTATAAAAACATATAAAAAGTCCAAAATACTACTCCACTAGAATCATAAGAACATGATGGATCCTATTCTCCCTTGCTCCATTCTATATGAGTAATAAATAAAATGTATATAACATTGAATTTTTCATTATCCATACCTGCATACATGTAATCTACTAGAGTACTAAAGGTGTGCTGAGTAGGGTGTGAGATACACTCTGTTGGAAACCACAAAAAATTTCTAGAAATAATCTAGAAAGTTTACATATTTAAGCTCTGTATAGGTATAAATGAATAATAAACTGAGATGAATAAATAAATAACAGTCAGATCAGGTTCTATAAGAACACCAGGTAGACTCTACCTACTTCATCATAAGAAACATTATGTATGATCAATAAATATATGTACAGTAATCATATATATATAGTTATATACTGTATACATGTATATGTTATAAATATGTTAGGACATTAGTAGGAATGTACATTGCTACAATGTGATAGCAAGACCCAAGGTGTAACTAAGGCATCCATAACAAGTCTAACGAGCTATAGGCTCTATCAAAGGGTATATTACTTGAATCACATAATGAATGTGAGACATAATTCCCATCACTTGAGATAGGTGGGGTGATATATAATTATCTACAATTGATATATAAGAACACATAAGTTCATTCCCATCACCAGAATGAAATTATAAGAACGAGAGATTCCATGCTCAACACCCGATGTAAGGGAGAGAGAAATGTCATGATCAACATTTCCCTTAACCATTATTCCACAACCAATATCAATGGAATACTGATAAGAATAATTATAATAATAATAGAATATTCTATTTAGCATTATAATCATGAAGTCACAATGAGATTAAGGTCATCATAGTCCTAATAATCTATATAATAAAACATGCATCACTTAGTGTGGCCATTCCACCCATTTAAATTTAATTTAAACAATCCATTTTATTAATTGAGGAAAGGAAATTAGTAATAAAAGCATGAAAATCATTAATAAATCCATTATAATTAAAACATTTAATTAATTAAGCAAGGAAATTCCATTCAAGGTTATGCTGAACACTTAGAAAGTGTTTCGATCCACTGAACAATTATATAAATAGGGAAATTCAATTTGGATCACACAAAGGGGTGTATATGATTGATTTATATATCTACAATACACATAGAAAGGGTCCTTGAGATCATAAAAATGTGGGATAATTATTCAAAATGGAAGAACACATTTTAAGGAAACAAAAAATATCGGATAGTGTGCGAAACAATAGAGGATCTATGAAAACTTCTTAAAATTTAGATAGAGTAACTATACCGCCTACCTTATGGTTGTAGATGAATCCATAATCAATATATAATTTATATTTTTAGTATATTGAAGAAAAAAACAAACCAAAACCATGAAAATAGAAAATACGAGCTTGCACCAAAATATCACAGTAGATGGTAAAAACCGCTTAGAAAAAAGTGAGTCGATTAAAGAGATTACCTCTTGCTTTCCAATGCTTCTAATAGAGAACCAGTTGGAGTCTGTATGTTGGAGAAGCCTTGAGCCCTTGGTTGATGAGAACGTAGGATACTGAGGGAGGGAGGATGATTCAACTTACAAAAATTAGAGCGGGAAAGAGAGGGTGCAATATTTAGATTACTTATGGGTAAAAAAGCAATTTCACCCTAAAATATTATGTTGCACAGTTTAGCTATATTGTTGGCCAAAATGTGCTACAGTCATGCACACCTTACAATCTAAGGAAGGAGACTTCACTATTTTTTTCTTGTTTTTCCAAACCCTATACAAACCTTTTGACATGACTCTGTTAGGTTGTATTCAATTTCATTACAGGCACATGCCTTAGCTCACATGGTTGTACACAAACTATGTGGCCTCTTGATGCACAAAAGTTACTCACATGGTTACATCACACAGTTAGTATTAAGTGTACCCTAATTGTTCAGACCACTCTTTTGGTATATTTTCTAGAATTCCTGGTTGTGAACAAGACTCATACTCTCCTAGAACCTTCCTTAGGCTATAATGCATGTTTACCAAGAGTAAAAAATATTCAAACAAAAAGGAGTCGTATCTTTCAGAAAACCGAGGAAGTTATAGTGGATTCTCGTATTTTGAGAATTTCATAGATGATTTCTAATGAAAATTTTGGATTTACATTCTTTGAAATAAATATGATGTAATTGAGGTGTTTATAACTTGTAAATATTTTGTGTGATATCAAATTTTGGTAAAATTAGTGTCCTTAAAGACTGATAATGGCCTTGAATATATATCAACCATGTATATTATATTTTTTGTATATGATAGAATTATGTGGTATTGAACTATTAGTCGTAATAAATATCCAAATGGTTTAACCAAATTCATGAACCCAAACATTATTGAGTAGGTTAGTATCATTATTTCATGATGAGGATTACGCAATTTGTTTTTGAGTTTAAGTTGAAGGTATCATAGTTTAGCTGATTAATTAGTTTCCCTTATATTTAAATTATTTTAAGACTCTCATGAAACTTTATACATAATTAATCCCATCAAATAGACATCTTTGAGTGTTTAGATATACTACTAATGCTCATGTTATGTAACACTTGAAGACTACTGAGTTTTATCACTCTTTAGTGGAACACAAATATTAAAAACAAATTTCGACACTTTTTAAAATTATATATTTCAAAATAAACTTCATTTTTGAATTCATAATTTCAAAGTGATCTTAGGGTGAATTTTAGGTATTTTTCAGAGAAGTTTCATTTTTAATGAATAGTAAAAAATATAGCATTTTGGTTGGAAATTTTCTTTTCCTCTGAATAATTATTAATGAAAAAATATAGTTTTGAATTTGTTTAAAAGTAATAATAGATCAATTATATATCTATCAAAAAAAATTTTAATTGAATTTTTTTTTTAAATTTTATATAATGACTTGATGATCTTTTGAGAATTTTAACGTTAAAAACCTGTTTTCCTGCCATGTTTGTGGGATTAGCTGAAAACATTATTTTTTCAATTATAGGAATTTAATTTATAAAATTAGAAATAAATTATTGTAATCAGTATAATATATATATACATATAATATAATAAAATTAGTTTATGAAAAATAATATTAGGGAACGTAATTAAAATTAATTAATTTGATTAATGTAAAATAAAGAATAACAAGGGACTAAACCTTAAACATAAGGGGAAAATTGACCTATACAGATGTCTAAAAAACATTTTATTCTATTATTTAGACCATATGAACTCTTTTTTATAATTTTATGTGTTATTGGTTTACCATATCATGGAAGTGACCCATATAATAAGTTAAGTAAGGAAAAATACAAAAGTTGAATCTTTCTTACCATTAACATTTATAAAGATTTATAGTATGGAGGAAGCCACATTGTTTCAGTTATAAACATTATTTTGAAAGTTAAATAATTTACTTTTATCATGTTTAGTTATCTTTAATTTTTAGATATGATATAATCAAATTAAAACTCTTAAAAAATAATTAAATATAGATTAGTTAATAATTAAATAAGGTAAGTGATGCTAAAAACAATTAATGTAAAGTAAATTTTATAAACAATTATGTTAAATAATTTTAATAGATCAATATATAATGTTATATAGATTTGAAATTAATATATTTTAATTCCAACAGAGATTTGATATTTTTAAATTAAAATTAACTAAATAATGTCAAAATTGACATTAATGCTATTTTACAAATAAATGATATTTAATTTTATTATTTAAAATTAATAAAATAATATCTTAAGAAAATTGAATCTGGATTGTTAATAAATATCAAATATACTCCATTAATGGTCTAATTTATCTTTTAAAATTTACATATTGACCCATAGATTGTAAAAATATTATTAGTATGGTCTGGATTAAAGATATATATTTTTGTGTTATATGCACTTATTTTAAAATTAATTTACAAAAAACATGGGATTTAGATTTTAAAAATTAGATAAATTAATCAAAATTTAGTGGGACTATATTTTCTTATAAATATCACATTAATTTAGTCTTAATGGATAATTTATTTACGTTGGAAAGCTAGATATCTAAATGGAACACCAAAATGAATCATATAAGTAAATTTAATGTCTAAAGAAAAAAGTATAAAAATGCACTTATTTTTATGTGTTGGAGATTTGATCAACCATATTTCACTTTAATCCATTATTTTTTCCTTTTGTAATCACATGAGGTAAGGGAGACCTCCCAATAATGTATACGTTTGGTATTTACAAGAATTCCACTCCCCCTTCATTATAAACGACATTAACTCTTCCCCTTTTCACACCTCTCAAGACATGTTGGGTCATACAAATTCTAACAAAATTCTCTCAAAAAATCACTCTGATCAACCTGGGATCCTTATTTTTGGGATAAATCCAACAATGGAATTTCACTGGTGAAAACCAAAAGGAGTTACCCGGAATGAGGTAATATTCTTCAAACATTCATTTATGTTTTATTTATTTTTTCACCAATTAAATTATTATTATTACATGATTATATAACATCATCATAATCCTAAATATATTTAAATTTATTTATTTTATGGTTTTTACCTACATCTACACACAATTCAATAAAATGGGTAACTAACTTAGAGTTCATTTACGATGAACTATCGCCTCGTCACATGATGCCGTTGATTTTTCATTTACCACATATCCTGGTTGGAAATTTTGATGGAAAAATTGTTTTATATGATATATATGATATATATTATATCTTTAAGATTCTGACATTCTTATATAACAGAAAGCTTTATTCGTTCCATTTAGTGTTAATATGATAACGTCGTTTGCAGAAGTGTGGACTATGACATCCTCAAAGTAATGTGATACATTCACACATTACATGGAATGTATTGAGGATGGGTTTAATTAAAAATATGTAAAATAAAAAAGATAAATATTATATTTGTGAAATAATTATCTTTATTTAAATATAATATATCATTTTATTTTTTACCCTTTTCACACAGTAATAAGTGATAACATCTTTCATGGACGTAAGGAATGCCGACCCGCTCGACACAATGTGATTCCTTTTACAACACAAGATTTATATATATAAGTATATATGATTAAATAACATGTTATTTTTGAAATAATTATCATTTTGGAAATATAAACAGTTACTTAGCTTCTTTCCATAATGATCATTGAAAAATTGGAGCGTTACTCAAGCATGCGTATAACCTACCATCTCCATGATAGTAATGTTTGTTAATTTTTCATAAAAATATTTTCTTATTGGTTTTACATGTATAATTATGTATAAAAATGATAATTATTTAATGATGATTATACTGGATATGTTTATATAATAACCCCTTTGATTATAGTCTCCCTACCAAAGTCTTTTTTGACACATGAACCAAATTTGGTCAAAACACCCAACATAAACATAATTTTTTAAGTAGTTGTTAAAAAATCATAATAAGTGAATTAAAATTAATGATAAACATGAAAAAGTTTTAGATGGAAGAAAATAATTAACATAAATTTATTATTCATAAATATAAATACAAACTAGATATTTCGTACTGAAGTTAAGGTATTTTATTTCATTTAACATTCCCTTAAGTCTTATTTGTTGTTATAAACCAATTCACTTTTATATGGTGTGTATACTTACTTTGTCATGTTATATCATGAGTATCCTTAATCACATGATATTATAAGTTTCATTTAATGTTATTACTTCAATGAGATTATTATTCAGATGTTTCAAAGTGGTATGGGATACTTTGGAATGTTTAAAGATCATTCTCCTCAAGAATGTATTAATGATATTTCAATGTTATTTTCATTATTCAACGTTAACAAATTTTACTATTACTTATCATCCACCGGGGAAATTTTGATAAACCTATATCTTTTATTCAATATGAATATTTAATGATAAGACACATTAGTTAAATCTATTATTTTATATATGAACAATTATTTGACAAGAAAGACACGGACTGGGGACCGGTTAATGTATGCCCCTAGATGCATCAGTAGTGTCATGAGATGAAATCAGTTTGTGAAAATCCCATTGAGTTTGTTTTTAAGAAAAATATATGGGTTTATACCCACATATCTAATCCATATTGTGAAACGTCTTGATAGAATTGTTTCATGTTCCACATACATGACATATAATAATTAAGCACCACCATCATTTTAATTATTAATTATCCCTAAGAATTTTTCTTTGACATTATATATGGATACATTTCATTCTATTTTTATTGATTAAATTGATTTTTCGGTTATATACCTTTCCATATTTATTATTACATATCTAATTATTTAAGTGTAAAGTGTTTTCAGCTACATACCTTTCCATATTGATTATACTTATTGACTTTTGATTACTTCGGATGTACGCTTACCCTTACTGAGAATTGGAACTCACCCTTGTTTTGTTTCCATTTCCCATGATTTAAAGATGAATTATTATAATGAGTTTCAAGGATATATTTTATTTTTATATGTTATGTATTATGTTCTTATCCAAATGTAAAATGGGTGTCATGTATGTAATATGATTTTACAAAACTGTTCAACTATTCATCCCTTTGGTATTTGATTCATTGTAATCATGACACTTAAAGAAAGTAAAGCATTAGCTATATGTTTTTGAGGCCAGGACGTTACAGCTTGTATCAATGTATGTTTATAGGAAACCATGGAAACCATATTTAGAAAAATTATATTACTAAACATAACCCTAATATAGACTTTGAGGATATGTATATAAGAACATCCCAGAGGAACAATGTTTATGATTATTATATTAGTTGGGCATATATTTTTCAATTTATATAATGTATTTTACTAGTTTTTTAATGATACATTATATTCCATAATTATATGATCTAATTTAGTGTACATCATCATTTAGAAATGATAGATAATAGAATGAATGTGAACCTCACCAATGCACATGATCTAAATAGTAAGAAGGAACATATCTTTTATAGCCTTAAGAAAATATTATGAAGGGAACTAGTCTCCCAAGAATTCTCATCATATGAGTAAATATTATCATGTGATAATGTGATAGAGAAATAATTATCTATATATATTTCCTCACAAGGAAGCACAGATGACATAAAAATGGATAAGGGGAAAAAGGAAAATAAGTATTTTCCCACATGTAATAATTGTGGAAAAAATCACCCTAGTCCTTGATTAAAAGGAATGGGAGTTTTATAAAAGTTTATAAAGAAATACCACTATTTTTATGATTTAGTGGATAATAAAAAGGTTCCCATTCTATAATGATCCAACTGTAAAAAGGTTGTACACTATGCAAATCAATTTCTCTCGTGTCAAAGTAATATACCCCGAAATAGGCTAATGGATCAGGTTCAAGATTAGGCTACTACCACAAACGAAGAGAATTGATTAATGCTCTTATGTTTGTATTAAATAAATATTTCATTTAAGTATTTTATTAATGATGTAATGGTTATAATAATTATGTAATATATGATGACTGTGCGTTATTATTTTTTGTTTAAGGATTTTAGATCATATGTTAAATGTTACAAAGAAAAGTGATTTTGTAGAATTTTTTTTAAACACAAGGTTAAGGGAAGGATAACTTTTAATAATATACTAATACCAAGATAATGATGTTTTAATAATTATATGATTTAGGTGGATAAAGTAAATTGGATAGTATTGAGTAACTTGGAACTAATTAATGGTTTGTTGAAAAGGTGGTTTATACCACCATTGATGGAGTTAAAAACACTTTTGAATAATGTAATATATCTAATAACATGTGTTTTAATTAAGTAATAAAGAAGAATTTATGTTTTAAATATTTTATTTTGGTAATTAAATTTATTAAAATATTTCAAGATAATACATGATTAAAGTATTCACATTTTTAGAATGTGAACATTTAGAGTTATTTCATGTTGATTAAAGGATAATAATAAGTTATTTCTGAAAATTCACGGACTCTCTTTATAAAGTGTTGGATAATAATCTTTTGAAAAATATAAACATTTTATGAAATAGTTTATATTTAAAATTGCATGTGGGTTCATAGATTGATATATTACATCTTGTGCTAATAGATGAAGAAGAAATAGTTCAAGGCGTAATTAAAGGAAAAAATTATGTTTATAAAAATGTATATTTGCTTATATTATTAGAGGGTGTAAGAATTAGAAAAATCCAGGGAAAGGTTCTACAAAAAAATGATATGATTATAATTTTTATGGCACCAATTAGTTTTTTTTATAACTTTGGTTTATTACTTCATGGTCATTAAATTTCAACTGAACATGTTCTCTTTTACTCTCCATTAGAACACTATAGTTTTATTTTTCATCAATGTACACATTTTCACAAATGTTCATCAATTCGTAATCATTTTTTTATGACTTTAAAATTTTAATTTTCCACTTATTATGAATTTGTTTTATTAACCCTATTTATGATATGGGTTTTTCAATAATAGTATTATCAAATATCAATCCCTTGATTACCGAGATCAAGTATAAATTGTGAGGATGCAATTTAATTAACTTTTGGAGAATGTAACTCCTAAATAATTCAAAATATTTTCATTTTTGAATAAATTTGAAATTTTTTTTATATTTCTCTATATAAAACAACATGTTAAGCCTATGCTAAAAACAACACTAAGTTAGTCTGCGATACACGTAAGATATATTTTTAACGCCTTTTAATGACACACCTATTTTGAAATTACATTATGAAAACTTTGTATTATTTTGTCAAAATAAACTTCATTTTTTAATTTTTAATGTCGAAATTAACCTAGGGTGAATTTATTGTTTTTTTCTAAGAAATTTCATTTTTTGACGAGTAGTGAAAAATAAAACATTTTAATTGAAAAAAGCATTTTCGTATAAATAATAATTAATGTCAAATTATATTTTATTTATTTATAAAGTCAAAATAGATAAATTATATATCTATTAATCCAATTTTGGTCATTTTAATAATTTTTATATTTATTTTATATATAAATATTTAATAAACGATTGAGCATTTTCACTTTAAAAACCCTCTTTCTATACATGTTTGTGGGCCTAGATTTAAACATATTTGTTTTCAAATTATATGAATTGAATTAATAAAAATATACATAAAATGTTCTAATCAGGATAATATTTATATTCTAATAAGATCATATTATTTTTTTTAACAAAAATATTAGTGAACGTAATTAAAATTAACTAAAAAATAACATAAAATTAACCTTATCAAGGGACTAAACCTTAAACTTAAGGTCTTAAATTACCTGGAAACCTATCAAAAATCTATTGGATGCCAATAGTATGACCAAATACCATATAGGTTATAATTTTATGAGTTATTTGGATAATATTTCCTGAATATGACCCATATAATAAGTTAAGTACGAAAAAAGGAAAAAAGGAACCTTCATTACCTTTAACATTTATAAACCTTTATAGTATAGAAGATGCCATATATTTTCTATTTATAAAATTATTTTTAATGGTAGATTCATTTTTTTAACCTGGTAATTTTAATTTTTTATAGATTATATTATTACATTAAACTCTTAATAAATGCCAATGCATAGATTACTTTGTTAATAATAAAATAATATAAATAATTCTAAAAACTTAAAAGTAATGTAAATTTAACAAATTATTATGTTTCATTATTTTTATAGATGAATATATCATGATACATAGATATAAAAATATTATATTATAATTCCAATAATTTTTATATTTCTTTGAATTAAAATTAAATAATTAATATCAAAATTGACATTAATGTTAGTTTACAACCCCCTAAATGGCCCAAAAGACTTCATTTTTATGGATTTTGGATATCCCCCCTATAAAGGGATGAGGGGGGACCCTTACAGGGCTTTTAGGCATAGATATTACATGGACTGTAGGCTTAAGAGACATTACATTTCTCGAAGGTCTTAGGAAATTCAACCAGACTATAACAACAAGAAACTACCCTTCCCCAACATCTGCATTGTGATGGTAGCTCTCCACCTTCACATGGTCATCTGGATAATTTTTTCGTGAAAGCACCAGCTGGTCCTGATGGTATATCCATACCCTCTCATTATTCTAAATCCATTGGTTTTTCTCTTTTATAATAAGTATATCGACCCATATATTGTAAAAACATTTTTATTATGGTTTCTATTAATATTGTGTTTTTGTGTGTTACATGCACTCGTTTTAAAATTAATTTCTAACAGATAAGGGATTTATATTTTAAAAATTATATATAATATTTATTATTAAGTGGGTATATATTTTTTAAAAAATATTACCTTAATTTATTCTAAACAGTTTAATTACTTAGGTTGGAAAACTAGTTACCTAAATAAAAAACCAAAACGATAAATATAAGTAAGCATAAAGACTAAAAAACAAAATTATAAAAATTCACTTCTTTTTTTCTTTGTAGAGAGTTTGGATGACCATAAATTTAATTTTATCCATTATTTTTCCATTTTTCAAGCACATGAGGTAAGGGTGACCTTTCAATATTGTATATCTTTTTATACTTACAAGAGTGTTACTCCCCCACCATTATAAAAATTAATCCACTCTTCCCCTTCCACACACCTCCCAAGGCACATTGAATCATGAAAACTATATCCAAATAATCTCTGAAAATAAATATCCTGAACTTAGAATCCTTGATTTCACTACTATAAAAATTATCTATACACAAGGTTTGGGGAACTATAGTCAATTGAGGCGTCGATATAGCTCCACAACCTATAACCACGGTCTTCCAAAATTTAGGTGTATCCTTTTGACACCCTATCATAGCATTATAACCAATTGAACTATGTCATATCCTTATACCCACAATTTTAAAACCATAGTTATAAATATTAGAAAATAGCACAAATTGGGTTTCGATCACATGACCTGCTCTTCTACTATACAACTTCTCACCAACCCAGCTACATAACATATGTAAATTTATATCTATATCTATATAAATATATGAATCTGAATGAACTATATAAAAAACAAACCAGAAGATAGTTTTGATCTTGTTACCTACACATCTAACACAAAACACCTCACCACTCCAGTTACTGAACTTACGTTAATATTTATCTACATTTACCAAAATATATTAATTTAATCCTTCTATATTAAATAAAAAATGACTTTCTTGAGTTTTGATCTCATGACCTCCTCTAACAAGACACAATGCCTCACCAACCCAAATAATTGACTTACATGTATATAAATCTATATATAACTAAATATATTAATATAAATTGTGGGTATCAGAAAGAAAAATAATCAATCTAGGATTTTCCCACCCTAATTATTTCCCACACTCACACAGGAAACCTAAACCTATGGTTCTCTAAAACTATGCGTATATGTCTTTTTCTCCAACACCTATACCCATGGGTTTCCTAGAAAACCATCAGTATAGTTCTTGAACCAATACCTATACCCATGGTTTTCTAAAAATAGTGGGTATAGGTTCGGAATAGACCCCTATTCCACAGGTTTCCCAAAACTGTGGGTATAGGTTCAGACAGACCTCTATACCGACATTTTTAAGAAAATTGTGGGTATAGGGGGTCCTATACCCATGTTTTTTCCGAAAATAGTGGGTATAGAGTATTTTTATGATAGTGTTTAAAAAAAATCAACCATGGAAGCCCTTTTGTGAAAACCAAAAGGAGTTACCCAAAAAGTTATAAAATTCTTCAAACATGAATTTCTGTTTTGTTTATTTCTCCCCAAATTAATTTTTTAATTAAATTATTATAAAATATAAGTATCCAAAATATTATGATTTTTTTTATATTTTAGGATTTACCTACATCAGCACAAAATTCCATCAATTTGGTAATGAACTTATTGTTCGTGTAGGACGAACTATCGGTTCGTGAGACGATGTCATTCATCTTTACTTTACCACCTATCATGGTAGAAAAATATGATGAATTTTTTTTCTATATGATATATATGATATTTTTTATTTATGTATTCTTCTATAATTTTTATATAACTCATAACTTTATAAATTCCATTTGGTGGAAATATGATAACTTTTTTTGGGGATGTGTGGACTACCTCCTCCTCAAAGTGATATGATACGTTCACACATTACATGGAATGTATTAAGGATGGTTTTAAATAAAGATACGTGACATAAAAAAAATATGATATTCATGAAATAATTACCTTTTGATAAATATAATATATCATTCTCATTATTACCCTTTTCGCACACTAAAACGTGATAACGTCATTCGTGGACATGTGGACTACCACCTCCATGATGTAATGTGACTCATTTTACATCACAATAATTATATATATAAGTATATATGATTAAATAACTAGGTATCTATGATATAATTATCATTATGAAAATATATAATGTTACTTACCTTTTTTCCATAGTGTTCATTGGAAAAATGGGAACTTTACGCATGTGTATGTACGACCTACTATCTCCATGATTGTAATGTTGGATTATTTTTTATAACTATTTTACATAATTGGTTTTAAAAATATAATTTATTCAAAAAATTAAAAATTATTTCCTGATTATTATTCTTCATCTGTTTATATAATGACCCTTTTTACCATAGTCACCCTACCAATGTCATTTTTAATAAATGAACAAAAATTCGCGAAAACACATGACATGAACTTAATTATTTAACTAGTTGTTAAACATTATAAAGAGGGAAATAAATGTAATTATAAACATGAAAAGTGTTTGTAAGAAACTAAATAATTAAAATAATTTTATTATTAAGTAATATAATGATACGAGTGACATGTTAGACTCAAGTTAATGAATTTCATCTCAATTTACATTCCATTGGGACTTAACTGTTATTATGAACCAACGCAATTTTATATGGTATACATACTTCCCTTTACCATCATATATCATGAATATCCATATTAATATGATATTATATGTTTCATTTAATGTTATTCCTCAATGATTATTATGATTCAAATGTTTCAAAGGTGGATGGAACACTTTATAATTTTTAAGGATTATTCTCCTAAAGAATGTTTTAACAGCATTTCAGTAGTATTTCTATTCATCAATGTAAGAAAACCTTGTTATTACATATCATGGACTAGGAAAATTGTGATAAATCCATATCTTTTATTCAATATGGATATTTTTTGATAAGGAAAATTATTTATTAATTAAATCGACTATTTGATATATGTGGAATGTTCTGGACAGGTGAGACATGGGTTGGGGACTAGTTAATGTAAGCCCCTCGATGCATCGATTGCATCATAAGAGGAAATAGGATGGATACAAACCCTTAGAGTTTTTTTACAATAAGAATAGACGAGTTTCTTCATATGGACTAAAACCATCTTATGAATGGTCTTGATGGTAGGGGTTTATATTCCAGATACATGATGTCCAATAATTAAACATTAGCTTAATTCCAGTTATTATTTATTAATAATATTTTTTATTTAACATTATTGATATATGAATTTATTTTTTATTTTATTGATAAATTGAACGTGCTTCAGTTATCTACCTTTCTATATTGATTATTCATTGACCATTTGTTTTAATGTAAGCTGTTTTTAGTTATTTACCTTTCGATATTAATTATGATTTTTTGAATCATGACTTCTTCCATTGTATGATTACTATCACTAATCATTTGAGATCACCCATATTCATTTCCTTTCCCTATGATTTAATGATTATTTCTTATAATAAGTGTCAAGGATATATTTTTTATGTATTGTGTTCTTTCCCAATGTAAAATAGGTATCATGTATGTAATCATGATTTCAAAAACTACTAAATAGTTTGGTCCTTTGATATTTAATTCAATGTAGTCATGAAAATGTAATAAATATATGCACCGGATCTTGGATTCTATGGTCAGGGAATTACATGTTATGACTATTATACTGGATCCTAGGGCTGCTAGATTTGTTTTCATAGTTTTTTATGGGGGTTAATGTCTGAAAATATTAGTTAGATAAACATTATTTGAAGAACCATTTTATTACTTATGTTTTTGTGTTTTGTGAGTATTTAACTCCTAAATACAAAGATACCACTAATAAATGTTTTGACACTTAAAAGAATAATGATATTGAGGTTAATGCACTTATTTATTATGATTATCCCATAGATAATTCTCCAGCTGTTTCTCATCCCAAAGTGTATTTTAAATTTTATTTTGATATTTCTTTAGGTGTTTTCTATCCAATTTATCTTAAGAAGTTATATGGTCACTAGGGATAGAGAAGAAAGAGTCATTGGATCTCTATCTAGTTATATCCATGTTGTGTTGGTCATTGGTTCTCTATATGTTTCCTAGGATAATGATTATAAGGATCTCTAATGATCCAAATAGACAGTTAATGATATCATTTCTAAGTATTGTATTTCTTATATGGAAGAAGATATAAAATATAATAAATATAATAATAAATGGTATATATTCAATAGAACTCCTTCCACCTAGGTTATATTATGTAAATGGATCTATAAGTGTCACAACCCAACCTGGGCTGACCCTGAACCGATCACCCAAGTTGGCTTGATATAAGGCCTGAGAAGAATCTTAGATCCTTCTAGGCTGGAAACTACTGTCAGGGCATCAAAAGTAAAACCAAGGGAATTATTTCACCCATTATAAATAAATATAATAGTGGAAACAAAAAGGTCATCCCAATATAAATAAATATACAAAGTCAACATTATCTATACAAGAACTGAAAATACAACAAAACTACAAAAACCCCAAACTCAACCTAATGAACACAATGCCTCTAAGTGACCCTAAGGGTCACTCTACAATACCAAAACAAAATATCTTCCATGATTATTGAAACCAAGTCAGAACCTAGAGAAAATATATAAAAAAAGAAATAAGTATAAGAGTGAGTATTAAGACTCATTTGGAATGCCCGAAAAATTATATTCCCAATGAAATTACATCAAATAAATGAAACATGAATTTTAGGTTTGAAATTAAATATATAAAACTAATTTTTTATAAAACACATCCTATTTATAACTAATCATGGTCCATTTCCCTTTTTCCTATTCAAATTCACATTTCCTTTAAAATAAGAAGACATTAACATTTACATGGTAAAACATAATGTTTTTATTTAAAAAGGGTGGAAAGGGAGTGAAAAAATTACAAACATATTCCATAAATATTTCAAAACCAAAACATCACTATTATCAAATGAGTAAATCATACAAATAAGAAACAAAAATTATCACATAACATGGCAATGGAAATATAACATGCACAAGTAACCATCCAACAAAGCATCTCAATCTTCCGCGTAGACAACTAATTTCAAAAAGTCACAGGAGAACCTCAGTGTGTAGTGGAATAATCTAGAATAAACTATACATCATGACTCACCACTAAGGCATGCCTCCCTCAAAGACATCAATTCTCGACCACATGCTCGATTACACTCTATATGGTTTGATCGAGGGGTACTATCCCAAAGAAAAAAACAATTCCATGACTATGGGCCACTATCTAGAGTGAAATCATATGCTACTTCAATAACTATTCAATAAAAATATAATAGTTATGCCAAGATCCCATGTGAAGACTACATGGGGGTGATCCAACAATTCCAACCAATAATCCAATCACATGCACATATACCACACTCATACAATTCATACAACATGTAACCCCTTGAGTCACCCCAAGGAACAATCTTTTTTCCTTCAAACCATATGATCACAAGGGATCCACTCAATGTGGGCCTCCCACAATAATGAAGATATTCAAGGCAATATAATTATACAAGGAGATTTTCCAAGACCATAATTTTCAAAAAAGAACTAAACATGCCTCAAACACCCTTAAAGAAACCACCATTTTCCAAAGAACCAAACCACCTTTTAAAAAATATGCAAGCACACCATTTTAAATTTCAAAATAATTTATAAAATTCCATTTTATAACTCAAATCACATTTTCATACCAAACATTCTTCCATAAAAATGAAAAGGGCCATCCACCACCATCAGATGTTAAACCATTTTTAAATAACCAATCACACAATAATTTCAAGTGAAAAAAATTTAGAAACCAATTTGGTAAAACCAAAAAACCATTTTAGATTACATAAATACATTTACAATTCCATAACATGATTTAAAAACCACTAATCACATATAAAATTTAAATATACATTTTATCAAACACATAGTCTGTATAACTAAACAAAATTATTCCATAAACATCAAAGAAATTATGAAATCCAAATAATTTTACAAAATAACATTCTAAAAATCATACATCACTATTTAATATATAAATAAGTTGAGTAATTGAAGAAATAAATGATTCATAAATTTAAATTGAAATTAAAAAGGGGAAAGTACCTAAAATTTACGATGCTTCAATAATGCACCCCTGAAACAATCTCACAGGGATCAGGAAATAAATAACATTCAACAGGAACCATAAACAAACAAAACCAGAAATTTAAACATAGTGAAACATGAACCCCATATCAAAATGACCATGAGGGAATCTTAAATCAAGATAAAATGGAAAAATAAGGATGTGTAAGAAGAGATGATAATATTACCTTGAGAAATCACCCCAAAACATTAAATAAACCATAGATCCAAGATTAGAAGGATATGAGGCTTTTAAAAGAATCCATGTTCTCCTTTTGGGTTTTGAGAACTAGGGAATGAACAGTGTAGGTGTTTTGGGGATAAAATATTGATAGTGTAGAAAGGTAAAATCACATTTTTGATGACATGGAACTATATATGGTTAGGCCTCATGGATTGGTAAACTGTGTAGAAACCATTCGACATTGTTATGTCCAAAATGGAATAACTATGTGTGCACCTTCCACACTAGTTTCTGAACTTTTCATGAGTTGTATGCCCCTAACCAAGCCATCCCAGTGCTCGCACAGTTTCTTAGATCATGTAGCACAATTTCCTCCAACTATGCTCAAACCATGGGCCACCAACTATCAAGTCCAAAATCTCATCTTTTTTCAATAAAAGTCTTTGAAAAACTAAAAATTAAATAAGATACTAAAAATAAACAAAGGAATACATAAAAAATTAAATTTAGAACACCCAAAACATTAGATAAAAACCATATCCAATAGTTAAACCAGAACAAAGGATGAAAATAAAAAATTTATGTTTGATAATACTCCCCTCTATTACGCTTTCTGACCCTAAAAAGCCACAAAATTTTCTAGTTGATCAATAAAATAAAAAAGATTCCCAAAACCGCATGATCAAACCTCTCAAACCAATAACATCTCAACCACCACTAGATTAAAACTCATACTACATACATGAAACAAGCAATGAACCAAACCTAATTCATGAGAATTGACAATAAATCATGATCTAAAATTTCTATACCCTTATTCAAACAATACCGTTGGGTGTACTATCAAAAACCTAATGTTCCCCTAAAATAAAAGAAACTCAAAATTAAATACCTCTAAATGAAACCACCCATTGCCAAGATACATGGAAAGATATAACATATTACCAACACCGGAGGCCATAAGGGGATCCCCACCATTAGAAACCAACTAACACTGATCAAATTCAGAAGAAACCTAAACAAGACATGTAGTGGGTCTCCCCATCATTATAAACTGAGCATCTTAATCCAACAAACATATATGGACACACACACACAAAATACAAACCGACCCGAGAGCTCCCCATACAGATCAAATATGGTCTCCCCACATAGACCAAACTACCACCATAAGGGGGTGGGGTGGTAGTGATGAATGAAAATAAAAACCAAGTGGAAAATCGATTCATTATTCACATATGAAATGGAAAATCCTTAAGAATTTGAAGAAAATATGTTGTGAAAAAATCCCTCATGGTAACATTGCATTATTTTTTGGGTTGATTATGTTTTTTAACAAATAGGATTAACAAGGTATGTTGTGGAGATCTAGAGAGTTTATTGACTATGAATGTTTAAAAATATCCATGATAGAGAAATGGATTCCCTAGAATAAGTACAAAATTTTTAATACACAGGGTGACACTGTTTCCTAGTGATTGCCAACTTTTTGGGGACCAAAATCTGGAATTTGGATAGCATAGATAAAGATGTATTTCTTTGAAGGCCATATTAAATGTTTTAAAAGGCATGGGTTTTGAAAAGATTGGGTTCACAAAGAGTGATTTTTGAAGGTTTCAAGATTCTGATGGTGAGATCCACAATTACGATGATCATCACAAATGATGAGTGTGAGGAGCATCGCGAGTGGAGAATCATGGCAATGCGAGGAGTTTTACATTTTTCTCCTTTAAAATGAATGGAATCCCAAACTGATAATTTTACTATAGCATTGAAAAAAGGGATCATCATGGTGGAAAAAAAGGATCAGTACAAAATGGTGATGATGTGGCCAGAAAATTCTGGAATCGGTGTAAATGCCTATAAATAAGAATCTACCCCTTTAGAAAAGTAGTGAGACTTAACAAAGTAGTGAGACTTAACAAAAATCTTAAGGATCTAGAATCAATATTGTGGTTTACGAAGGTAGTTCATGAAGGATCTTCATGTAAATAAATTTACAAAGGCTATAATAGACAATCTAATGTTATAGGAATCGTAAAAGTAAGAAAATTTACAATGTCTAAGTATGTTTTGAAAATGGAAGGAGGTTCATGAGGTGTAGTTGAGCTTCAAAAAATAGGTGTGTTTCGTGAAGGCTATGTGAGCTTCAGAAAAGGTAGGATCTTCACGAAGGCTATTTGAGCTTCGAAAAAGTGGATATTCACAGTGATAGTGAGCATCATGAAAGTCCTTCAGAAGGAATTTCTCAATAAATTTGTTGTAATGTGGTATTAATTAGTTGGATGAATATTGGACTTCAACAGAGTATCCATATTTTACGGATGAATTATTCGTTAGTGATAATGAAGGGACCTAAAATTCCATAAACTTTGAGTGGTTCCCTTCAAAGAGCTGTGAGAAAATGAAGAGGAAGATGGTGATACTTTATACCGATAGTGAGCCAGATAAAGAGACATAGGGAGTGACCCTTTGGAATGTAGTGAGCTTAATATAAATCCTATAATTACTATGATCCAGGGTATAGACAAATTCTATCCCAAACCTCCATTCTTGGTAGTGATCCGTAGTTGATTTGGTACAATCGTCACATTGTCATTGTATGATCATTAGATGTATCACAATGAGGGTGATCCATGTAAAATTTTTATGTCTCAAGCACGATTTTAATTCTGTTCATAAATTTAATTATTAAATAGAGAGAAGAGTGTTTTTAACAAAAAAACAAGATCTTTAGGGGAATAAGTTTGAATCTGTCATAACCTAATTCCTACCCCTCAATGTATTTTACCTAATTGTGCTAGCAAGACTAGACCTCCATTACATCTTACAACCAAAGAGGAACATTGAAAATGCTAAGACCACAATGAGGAAACAATAACTCTATAATCTTTTTAGAAAAAATGAGAACTTCCAAGTTAAGGAAACTATAAAAATGAATCATAAATTGTCCCTATTATATAACTGAATACTAAAGTTATACCAAGGTCCTCCACCCCTTGTGATTCCTGAATTCATAAAAGCTTCACTCTAGGTCCAATTGCTAGAGTCCTAATGTCTAGAAACATCCAGTAACTCACAGTCAGAAGCTGATAATCCCTAGTAGGGACACATTCTTTTAGTGTCATGAGTGGCCAGACAACATACTACGTATATCCAAAGAAACATGAAACACAAAGAGGCTCACTTTTCTCCAAAAATTCACTTTCACTAAGACATGGACTTAGAAGATACACATGCATCATCCTCTTTCACTAGAAATGAGAGGTATGATAAACTAGAAACAAAATAGAACACAACTATACTCGATATAAAAATATTTCATAATTTATAAAAGACACACATTCATTAAAAAAGAGTTCTTAGGAGATCCAAAATATCTAATTTTAAAAAAAATGATACAACAATGAAAAACTCCACCAGACATAACCAATAAAACAAAAGTTTCATTATAGATAAAGGGACTTCAAATGATCACAAAAGGCACCCAACTCCTACAATTGGCCAGGGTTTCCTTTCAAAGGGGTATATTTGGATCCAAAATGATTCTTAGAAACACCCAAAAAGAACCACTGAATTTTACCTAGGAATCCATTGGTATGAAAGGTATTTATATCAATCAATCATGATAGGTTCTTATGATCTGGATTTCCACACTAATTAAACATCATGATATTGCATTTAGAAGAAGATGCCAAAATTTCTAGACATCATTTCATTTAGTGACTAGAACCAAATACCTTAGGTCGATTCCCCATATCATTAATAGAATTACCTCCACCACCTGTAGAGACCAGAAAAATCTTGTCCTCCTCAAGCACTCCAGCAAGCACAACTTCAACCAGAATAGCTTGCCTCACCACATCGACATAAGATCTTAGACCAAACTCCGACAACTTCAATTATAGATCCGGATGAATCCCACTATGGAAACATTAATATTTCATGGAATCATCTACAACCCACCCTCTAAGGTAATTAATTAGATCAAAAAATTGACAAAATAACTCCAACACCGATCTCTCACCTTACTGTAGAATAAAAAGCTCCATCCCCTTCTTTACCTTCATAATCTCCTAGAAATACTTTTAGATGAACGGAGCCTTAAATAATTCTAAGGTCAGATATTTTTGGGCCATTGTTGGAGACACTGTCTTAAACCACATACAGGTCATAATTTCAATCATAAAAGTGAAAATATTTACTTTTAATGACTTGTGAAACTCATGGAAACTTACATTTCTCTCAATTTTCTACATCCACTCTTTAACATTGAGAAGAACCACTTTACCACAAAGGATAAGAGGATTCAATTTTCTAAACTCAACGTGAAACTCTGTAGGTTGATCAATTTGAGGCTCTTCCAATGGTGAACCAGCCATGGATTCACCTTGAATATACATAGAATATTTGTAGGTGAAAACACTAACCAACAAGAAAATCTAATATCCCAATGAAAAAAATTCACTAAAAATAATTAAAATTAGAAGCACCACTTAAAAAAAATTTCCAAAACACAAGAAAACAAGATACCCATCCATTAGTTATAAAAACATCACAATTTTTCTTCTGGAAATAATTTTTCAATAAAAAAACTTTTTGGGTTGCAGACTCACCAATGGTATTTATTAGATCCTCACTCACATGCATATTCACATGAAAATTTGGGAACCCATCCACTCATGCCAATCCAAGAACTCATCCGTCTAGGAAATCAACCATTTACTTCCTTAGAAATATCCATGTATGTGAGAACTCATGAGAGTACCAAGGGTTAAAAAAAATTTCCTTTCCCAAAACAAAACATTCATCCCAACATTCAAACTCTTAACCCACATCTCTATTCAAGTATCATAAAACTTTTTAAAATCCACTCTTACCGTCAATTCAATAGCCATTTTCAAAACCAACACTTAAATGTATTTTTGTCCAAAATCCCTTCTAATTTAAAACAAATTTAAAAAACTATCTTAAAATGTATTATTTTTTTTAAACAAAAAATTTAGATAATCCCCAGTTTCTGATTATAGAAATCCAAATCTATTAAACATATCCATATTTTATCAAAGGATGTTTTTTTTGAAAATTATTTTTTATAAATATTTCTTCTGAGTAAATATAATTTTTTTATTTCTTCTTTGAAAAACCCAATCCATTACCACTTAAAATATTGTTTTCTATAATTAAAAAAAAGGTTTTTAAAAAATAAAAATCATGTAAGACCCAAAACAACTCAAAATGGTAAACTAGTGTCAATTGGTGACTTGACCATATGGTTGGTGGCCATATTCCAATCAAACCTCTAGCACGAGGAGTCTTTAAGTACCATATCCATTAATCCAAAAGGATTGATAATCCCTATGAGCTCACTGATACTTTTAGAGAAACTCCGTGTTCATATCCCAAACACCCAAGAAACAAAAATAACCAGAGAAACCAAAAAGAACTCGACTTCCCAAGGAATCTCAAGATTCGGTCCAGAAAGTGTTGGCAAGAAACTCCCCCAGACCTATACCCAATGCTTTGACAGTCCTACTCTAACTATATTGACATCCCAAATAATAAAGGTCTTTATGAATGAAAGGTCCTCTAAAGAAAAAAACCTCCTTTAATATCATTTTCTTATTAAGCAACCCGAGTCGACCCTGAACTAGCCAATTGAGTTGGCCTGAGACAAGGCTTGAGAAGCATTCCCAATCCTCACAGGTAGGAAACTAGTGCTAGGTCATCAATAAAGAAACAAAGGGAATTATTTAACCCAATATAAAACACAGAAAACAAAAACAAATAGAGTAGTCCAATATTAATAAATATCCAAACTAAAAATAATCTATACAAGAACTAAAAATACAAAAAAAACTATACAAAAAAAACCCAAACTGAACATGATGACCATAATTTCTCCATGTCAACCCAAGGGCCACTCTTCAATAAAAAAACCTACAATCACCCATTGAGATCAAAACCAAGCTGGAACCTATGGAAAAGGATAAAACATGATAAAACTATATGCTTGACTATTAAAACTCAGTAAGCATGCCCAATAAATTCAATTCCAAATGAACATCCATTAAGTAAAATCATCAACAATTTTAGGTTTTAAATACAATATATAAAACCATGATTTTTACACACACTTTCTATTTAAAACCAAACATGGTGAATTAACCTTTTCCCCATTCAAATTCATATTTCCTTTACAAGTAGAAGAAATTAGCATTTACAAGGGACAAGATAATGTTTTCATTTAAAAGGGGGTAAAGGGAGTGAAAATTTTTCAAAAAACATTCTAGAAACCTTTGAAAACCAACACATCACCTTATAGAAGGAGGAAATCATACCAGTAATCCACAAAAATGATCGCATATTCGGGAAATGGAAATATAACATGTAAAACTAACCAACCAATGAAGCATCTCAATCATCTGCTACAGAAAACTAAGTACCAAAAGACATGGTAGAACCTTGGATCTCATTTGAATAATGTGGAACATACTATACATCATGAATCATCCTGAACCCATGCCTCACCCGATCAAATCAATTCTCTCCCACAAGTTTTATCACACCATATTCATATTGTCCACGGGACACTATTACGTAAAAAAAACAAAACAAAAACCCTACTATGGGACACTAGTAAGAGTGAAATCCAAATCTAGCACCACATCCATTAATCAAAAATCATTTATTTATGATAGGTTCCCATTTTAAGACTAAAGTGTGGGTGATAAAGCAGTTCTAACCAAGTATCAAGTCACATACACATATTTCACACAAAAGTAATTCACACAACAAGTTACCCCCAGAGTCACCCCAAGTAAAAATATATTGCCTTTAAAACATCTGATCCCAAGGGATCCTCCCAACATATGCATCCCACAATAATCAACATAAACAAGGAATGATAATTATCCAAGGAGAGTTTCCAAGACCATTATTTACACAAAATCACCAAAAAAGAATCAATCACCCATTAATAAACCGCCCTTTTTCAAAACACCAAATCACCATTTTTGAAAAGGTGAAGAAAACAATTATGAATTTCACATTCTTTTAAAAAGTACCATTTAATCATTAACACCATAATTGAAAACAAAATCCACTTCCATCGAAATAAAAAATGAGCCACACACTATAATAGCATTTTAAACCATTTTCAATGAACCAAAGACACGACAATTTCAAGTCCAAACCATTTATAAACCCATTTTAAAAATCCAAAAAAACCATATTAGATGCCAAAAATACATTTAAAAAGAAACACTATGCATTAAAAACTAAAAATCACTAACAAAATCTCGCCCAGAATTTTATCAAACACTTGGTGTGCATAACTAAAAAAACAATGCCATACACATCAAAAAAATTACAAAAACCACCTCATTTCACATCACAAAAACATTATAAAAATCATACATCACTATTTAACATATAAATATGGTTATGATAGTAAGAAACCAATGATAATTAAATTTAAAGTCATGTTTAAAGGGAACCCTACCTCAAACTCAGAACAGTTCAACAACGCACACCCAAAACAACCTCGCGAAGGCTGGAGGAAGAAATGACATACAATAAATACTTTAAACCCATAAAATACCCAATTTTATAAGATCTAGATAAAAAACTAGATTCAAATGAACAAGGGATATGGGTAAATAAAGAGAAAATGGAATAACAAGTAATAGGAAGAAGAGTGTAGAATATTACCTTAAAAAATCCCCCTAAAATCCTTTAAGAAACCCTATACCCTAGATTGGGGGGAGGAGAGGAGGATCCAAGAGTAAGGGAGGGGCTCCCTTTAGGTCACATGAACTAGGGAAGGAAGGGTGGATGTATTTTGGGGATAAAATCTTAATAGGGTAGAAAGGTAAAATCACAGCCTTAATTGTAGAGACCCGAAACTTGACGTACATGGACATTACATTACATTTTCAGAATAAATAATACATAACAAAAAGATACACACAAGGACCGTAATATTTTAGTGTCTTTGGAAACTTGGAACGTAATCTTCTAATCGTGGTAAAAGATCTTCAACATCTCCCATAAAGATCTTCCAATTTTTGTTTCCTTACCTAAAACCTTTCTTTTAATCCTAGGGGAAAATAAAACATAAAAAGGGTGATCTCAAATTCTTATTAAGGGTAAAAATTGATAAAATAAAACATACCATGCACATTTGAACCTAAAAACATGAACATAATTTTTAAAATCAAAATCTTGAGCAATGACTTAAAACATGGAAGTACATAAGGCATAGATCATAATGGAACATAAATAATGATAACATAGCATTGGAATAAAACATGTAATTGTGGCATCCATTAATCACATGTAATGATTTCCATAGTAGCCAAGGTATTGCTGCCATGACCATCTTAGTGGACAAAGTCCCATTCTGAATCGAGTTCACTTCTCGTTTCAGTCCTATAACACTGAATTGGATTAACTTACTGTTCCAGCTATGTCTATCTCATGAGATATAAAATATTTACCCAATGAATTGGTGGGAGTTATAGGTCCCACCCATCTCATAATGAAATCATTCTTACTTGTGCCACAAAATAAACTTAAAACATTCATCATAACCCAAAGAATAAAATGGGTTTCATAAACATCATCCCACCATTTCATAATCCATATAAAATAAATGGATATCATTTCATAATAAGAAAATTGTACCATGTAAATCATAGATACATTAAACTTGAAACATACACATATGAAATAATGTCATTTTAGATGGAAAATGGCTTTGATAAAACATTTGAAATGAATTCTTGAGGAAAATATCCTTTCTTCGTCAAAATCATTTTCTTTTCAAAAAAATGCCATGCAATTTTAAAAGAATAGTATTTTGTTTAAAATAGTCATGAAATCTTTTTGAGGAAGCTTAATGAAAATATGGAATTGTAAAACCATAAAAATCATTTCATGCCGTATACGTTAAAAAACATTCTTCTCGTACTTTTGTCGGAAAAGTCAAAAAGTACCTTGTAGGGTAAATAAAAGAAAGATTCATTCCATACCATGGGGTAAAAGTCAAAATGGGTAAAAGGGACTCTAATAATACATGAATACACATTTATAAAACATGTAAATGGACGATAGCAACAGCCCCCAGTAAATACTTACGAATAAGCAATCTCGGATAAAAAAGAGATTTGCAAAATTATCCCTTACCTTAGGTCCGATATGCTTCATACGTATCTGAACCTCCTATATAATGATTTAAATAATGTCTTTGACTTATTAATGAATCATATTAATTGTTATGATATCATATATGGTTCACTTATGACTTTATATTACCCGTTATTTTGTAAATTCCATGTTAAAGAGTGTTTTGGGTAAAATCGTTTCATTTGTCATCCGTGTTTTGACTTGTAATTATTCATATGATTAAATAGATCAAGATTACTTAATTCCAGAATATAAAAAATGGATTATATATAATATATATTCATAATATACATATATATAATATATCGATAAATGGAAAGAAATACACCGTTCATGGAGACGGTAGGCCGTACGTACGCATGAACGTTGTTTTCGTTTCCTAATTGAATTGAATGGAATTAAACTGATGACATACATATATATATACATAAATCTATTATAATTATTATTTCATATATTTCATGATTACTTATTATATATACTTTATAATCATTTATGAATGGTTAATCATTGAAAATGAATCTCATCGCGTCGTGGAGACGGTATTCCGTACGTACGCATGAGTGATGATATCGTTCCCATGATCGTGGAATTTTATTGGAGTGTATGTATACTATTATAGAATCAATATAACTTTAAAATAATCATATATAGTTATTATTTACACCATTATACCCATCCAAGTAAGGTGGTGGTGGAAAATAGATTACACCACGGCGTGGAGACGGTATTCCGTACGTACGCACGTGCGGTGATTTCATTTTCCGTAGGATGGATAGATGGTGAAATATGGTTGTTTCATACTTATAATAATATATCAGTATATGAGTGATACTGATGTTATTACTTCATAATGAAATAACCTAAGAAGAATAAGTGGAAGAAGAAATAAAGGTGAAAGAATCAGTAACGGACATTACCTATTCGTTGAAGCGCCTCTTTGAGACCTCTTCTTAGGGCACTAAAATTGGTCTTTGAAGAAAACTAGGACCTCTAGGATGTTTATAGGGAAGTGGAGAATAGAAGTTTTCAGGGTTTGGCCGAACTTGAGGGCTCAAAGTGGTGTGAGGAAGAGAGGGAGGAGGTTCCCTTTTATAAGGGAGAAGAGGGGCACCTTTGGAATAACTAAAAATATTATTTTATTATAAAGACATATTCGGTTTTTAATAGCTCAAAATTGATTTATTTCGAAGATATGGTGGCTATAGGTCGAAATCCTCTCATCTAATAAAATTTAGACAAGTTTACATCATTATATTAACCTTAACCATTAGTTTTAACTCTTAGTTAATTAGATTGACATTTACCATGTCACTTTGTATTTATATATTATATAGTTAATAAACTTACCATATACATCCAAGAGACCCCCAAGTAGTCCTTTAATGATACAGCTATCATGATATAAGTATATTGGACGAACCTTAGATTTTTAGGAATATAATAACAATTTTTAATATAATATGTTTTTAAAAATTATTTTATGTCAATTTTGACACTATTTGGTAATTGATTTTTGTGAAAATCATAACAGAATGATTAGTTAAAAACAAGTTATTTAAATCAATAATAACATACAAAATTATTGTAATTCATAAGAAGTCTCAAATTACATTTATTTGGGTATTTATAACATCAATTATGTCAATATTTCATTAATAAGATAATTACTGCATCATAATTGATTCGTAAATAAATTAAATTATTTTAAGTCTAAAAATTATAACTAAAATACCATTATGTAGGAAATATTTTTATCTTTCTAATGAATATTTATAGTCTAATTTATCTTATGTATAACTCTATATGAAAAATGATTTAGTTATTAAACTTTGATTTTAACTATTTTAACCCTTCTTTAAATAAATCAATAATAAATGTCCTAATCTAATCCAAGTGGGCCTAAATGGTCATATTTAATTCCTAAGGTTGTTTTTGGCCAATTATACTTATCCAATAGAATTAGGACATGTGTTAGTGTAATAATAATAACACTTTTACCCTTAATTACTCTATTTACTTTTAACCGTGGTAAAAAAAGTAAAAAGTTTCTATTCACCAAAAATTATTTTCATCTCATTGAACCACATTTTAGTCCTTGATATTAACCGTGTCTCTCAGATTTTTGAAATTCCACTCACAGAAGCGGTAAAATTAAGTTTTATGAAAAATTCAGTTTTTTAACTACCACTTAGTGGTTTCATTATTCATCAAAAATATGAAAGTTTCCAGAAAAATACCAAAAATTAGGCCTAAGCTATATTTGATATTATGAATTCAAAAATGATTTCTATTTTATAAAATTCAAAACATATCAGTTACATTAACTAATTTAAAAATTAATTCCCATCGTCAAAACAAATAGCGTGTTTTTAAGAGATAATAATTATCAAAAGATTGACACTTGTTTATATCTGGTTTAAATGTGAAATTACATCCAATGAAAAACATTGTATTAAATTGTAAAAATATATTCTAAATATTCTTTAAAAGAACTCAAAATAATAATTTATCACTATTAATTATTTCGATTAAAAAAGTTGTTTTTAATTAAAATTTAGAAATTTTCACTATTCATCAGAATATGAAATTTATCCGAAAAGTACCAAAATTTCACCCTAAGATAATTTCGATATTCCTAATCCAAAAAAGAAGTCTATTTTGAAAGATAAAATTTATAAAATTTCAAAAAGTGGGTATTACTATTCATAACGGCTAGTTCATAATAATATTATAATAATATCTCGTTTAGTGAAACTCGGTATTGCGTACTACACACGCTATCGAGGAAAGTCGTGATTGCATGTAATGCAGCCAAGTTAGGGTTGTGTGTTGTGCAAAACTCCTTTGTTGTAATGTACAACACAAGACATCAATAAAATTAAAAAGAATATTTCTCATAAAATCTCGGGGTGTTACATTCTACCCCCCTTAAAATGAATTTCGCCCTCGAAATTCGCCGGGGTGATAAATGGTTTACCACTCGAAAGTTTCTTTAATATAAACCCACATCGTAAAGAGGAATACCAAAACCAATCTTTAAAAACCAAAGTATGAAACATAACGGTTACCCAAATTAACTATTCACTGGGTTTCCACCTAAGAGAACATAGGTGAAAATATGGATATAGAAGAGAATCCTAACCATCATGTTCTGATGGAGAGTGGTAGAGAACATGGCTATAAAAAATCCAACAATCACAAAGCTATATATTTGTGATGATCTGAGGTACCATCTAATTCATCAGATATAAGGGAACTAGGACAACGTGTTTTGTTTTCAAGATCATTTCCCTAAGGTTGATGAATTAAAAGAAATACTTACATGATTTTGGTACAATCTCACTGTTGTTCGTGGATTGAACAATTTCCACTTCATCCCTTAAAGAAATGAAGTTGAATTTGTTATTCGTGATGTGTTAGAAGATCATGTGATAGAATGATTGGTTATTCCATCTGTTTCAAACAAAAGGTTAACAAAAGTTATAAGTCCATCTTATGGTTAGATTAATCGTATATGGTTCCAAAAATGAACTTATACTTCATATATCATACCGCTTAAAAAAATAATACTAGTTTCTACTAACCAGGGACTTCCTGTAGGCCAGTGGTAGGTGATAAAGGCCAGTCACACTTTGGTTGTGGGTTCGATTCTCACAGCCTTGTCCGACGCGATGGGCTATCGGCCATCCTGCAGGTTGTCCTTTTTTTAAAACTACATTACTATAACATCCCATCAATAATATCAAAAAAAACTTATATCCTTAAACAATACTAACTTATGTCCAACATAATCCATTCCAATCTTTAGGCTTATCCATAATACTACAGTCCACTCTCATAATATAGTGAAAATGATTACCAGAGATTTAATACCATCTTTGATCCCCATATATCATAAGATATGTCTTGTTGGTCACATTCTAAACATTCGATGGCCTTAATCATGTATTCTCTTGAAAAATGAATACCCATTGAACCTTAGTGAAAACATAAATGCAGTTAAAATTTAACACTTTCCACATACCAAAATCCTCAAAATTCTATATACTCAAACCATGATATCAGTTAGTCCTTATATCATTCATGATCTCATGAATACAATCAAACATCTCATTATCTTCTTATTCCTTCATTATGCGCATATCATCTACTTCACAAAAATATCTGAATAACCTTCCATGGTTACTGGTACCATTCAACATATACTTTCAAATACTTTTAGGAAAAACAATAGTGTAACAATCCTTAGATGATTCTTTATTCCATAGTACCATTAACTATACAACATAACTCTCGATAAACATACAATCATTCCACTACCTTCTAAAACAACTAACTGAGCTTTAACACTTATTTCAGCTCATATATCATTTGTAGTCTCCTCATCATCATCCACATAAATACTACCCATATGACCATGTTGATTCTCTTCATGAGATTTTCCATTAGGGCATTGGATTTCATAATGCCCGTACATTCCACATTTAAAACATCTAATGATTGTTGATGTCGTAGAAATACCATTATCCTTGTCCATGGTGTTAACTAAACCTTTTCCTTTGCACTTACTGGATTTGTGTCCTTCTTTTCCACACCCAAAGCATCTTCCAGTTCCTTTGAAACAATCTCCTTGATGCCACTTTACACATTATTTACATGAGGGAAATTGAACTTTCTTTCCTCTATGATCATCATGAAACTCCATCTTTCTCTTATTATCTGAGTCGGGAAACTTACCAATGTTGAGATTATTGATCATATTATGAGATTGATGATTAGGCATAATGACAATGTTTGGACTTCCAGATCCTGTTTCATTTGGTTTCTCATGAAGAATATCATTCCATTGTCTATCATATCCTCCATTATCGTGAATCTTCCTGTTTCCAGCCATTTTCTAAAACCCAGAAAGAATAGTGTGAGAGGCAAAAATCATGCTAGGGAAAACAACATAGTAGAGGGCGAGTTCCCTCAATATCTAACATGTTAGGTTAAATTCTAATATTGTTACTGTAGTTCTAGGACTATATCCTATACGTATACTTATCCTTAGGGACATCCCTAGACATACCTTAGAAATATCTCTAGGGATCTCACTAACGTTTTCGCATCCTAGTTTCCAAAGGTTGACTAAACCTTTCATCTGATACCAACTGTAGAGACCCGAAACTTGACGTACATGGACATTACATTACTTTTGTGGAATACATAATACATAACAAAAACAGACACACATGGACCGTAATAGTTTAGTGTCTTTGGAAACTTGGAACATAATCTTCTAATCGTGGTGAAAGAGCTTCAACATCTCCCATAAAGATCTTCCACCTTTTTTTTCCTTACCTAAAACCTTTATTTTAATCCTGGGGGAAAAGAAAACATAAAAAGGGTGAGCTCAAATGCTCAGTAAGGGTAAGCATGGATAAAATAAAACATTCCATACACATTTGAAGCTAAAAACATGAACATAATGTTTAAACATCAAAATCTTGAGCAATGACTTAAAACATGGAAGTACATAAGGCATAGATCATAATGGAACATAAATAATGATAACATAGCATGGGAATAAAACATGTAATTGTGGAATCCATTAAGCACATGTAATGATTTCCATAGTAGCCAAGACATTGCTTCCAAGACTATCTTAGTGGACAAAGTCCCATTCTGAATCGAGTTCACTCCTCGTTTCAGTCCTGTAACGCTGAACCGGATTAACATACCATTCTAGCCATGTCTATCTCATGAGATATAAAATCTTTACCCAATGCATTGCAGGGAGATATAGGTCCCACCCATCTCATAATGAAATCATTCTTACTTGTGCCACAAAATAAACTTAAAACATTCATCATAACCCAAAGAGTAAAATGGGTTTCATAAACATCATCCCACCATTTCATAATCCATATAAAAGAAATGGATATCATTTCATAATAAGAAAAGTGAACCATGTAAATCATCGAGACGTTAAACTTGAATCATAAACATATGAAATAATGTCATATTAGATGGAAAATGGTTTTGATAAAACATTTGAAATGAATTCTTGAGGAAAATATCCTTTCTTCGTCAAAATCATTTTATTTTCAAAAAAAATTCCATGCAATATTAAAAGAATAGGATTTTGTTTAAAATAGTCATGAAATCTTTTGGAGGAAGCTTCATGAATATAAAGCTTTGTAAAACCGTAAAAATCTTTTCATGCCGTATACGTTAAAAAAACATTCTCCTCGTACTTTTTTCAGAAAAGTCAAAAAGTACCTTGTAGGGTAAATAAAAGAATGATTCCTTCCATACCATGGGGTAAAAGTCAAAATGGGTAAAAAGTACTTTAAAAATACATGAATACACTTTTATAAAACATGGACATGGACGATAGCAATAACCCCTAGTAAATACTTACGAATAAGCAATCTCGGATAAAAATGAGATTTGCAAAATTATCCCTTACCTTAGGTTTGATATGCTTCGTACGTATCCGAAACTCCAGTATAATGATTTAAATAATGTCATTGACTTATTACAGAATCATATTCATTGTTATGATATCATATATGGTTCACTTATGACTTTATATTACCTGTTCTTTTGTAAATTCCATGTTAAAGAGCGTTTTGGGTAAAATAGTTTCATTTTTCGTTCGTGTTTTGACTTGTAATTATTCATATGATTACTTAAATCATGATTACATAATTATAGACTATAAAACATGATTTATATATAATATATATTCAGAATATACATATATATAATAGATCTATAAATGGAAATAAATACACCATTCATGGAGACGATAGGCGGCACGTACGCATGAACGTTGTTTTCATTTCCTCATTGAATTGAATGGAATTAATTGGATGACATACATACATATATACATATATCCAGTATGATTATTATTTCATATATTTCATGATTAAATATTATATATACTTTATAATCATTTATGAATGGTTAATCATTGACAACGAATCTCATCGCGTCGTGGAGACGGTATTCCGTACGTACACACGAGCGATGATATCGTTCCCATGATCGTGGAATTTTGTTGGAGTGTATGTATACTATTACAAAATCAATATCACTTTACAATAATCATATATAGTTATTATTTACACCATTATACCCATCCAAGTAAGGTGGTGGTGGAAAATAGATTACACCACGGCGTGAAGACGGTATTCAGTACGTATGCACGCGCGGTGATTTCGTTTTCCGTAGGATGGGTAGATGGTGAAATATGGTTGTTTCATATGTATAATAACATATCATTATATGAGTGATACTTATGTTATTACTTCAAAATGAAACAACCTAAGATGAATAAGGGGAAGAAGAAATAAAGGTGAAAGAATCGGTAACGGACATTACCTCTTCTTTGAAGCGCCTCTTTGAGACCTCTTCTTGGGGCACTAAAATTGGTCTTTGAAGAAGACCATGACCTATAGGATGTTTCTAAGGAAGTGGAGAAAATAATTTTGCAGGGTTTTTCCGAGCTTGAAGGCTCAAAGTGGTGTTAGGAAGAGATGTAGGAGGTGCCCTTTTGTAAGGGAGGAGAGGGGCTCCTTTGGAATAACTAAAAATATTATTTTATTATAAAGTCATATTCAGTTTTTAATAGCTAAAAATTGATTTATTTCGTAGATAAGGTGGGTATAGGTCGAAATCCTCTCATCCAATAGAATTTAGACAAGTTTAGGTCATTATATTAACCTTAATGTTTAGTTTTAACTCTTAGTTAATTAGATTGACATTTACCATGTCACTTTGTATTTTTATATTATATAGTTAATAAACATACCATATACATCCAAGTGACCCTCAAGTGGTCCATTAATGATACAAATATCATGATATAAGTATATTGGACGAACCTTAGATTTTTAGGAATATAATAACAATTTTTAATATAATATTTGTTTTAAAAATTATTTTATGTCAATTTTGACACTATTTGGTAGTTGATTTTTGTGAAAATCATAACAGAATGATTAGTTCTAAACAAGTTAATTAAATCAATACTAATATATATAATTATTTTAATTCATAAAAAGTCACAAATTACATTTATTGGGGTATTTATAACATCAATTATGTCAATATTTCATTAATAAGATAATTACTGCATCATAATTGTTTCATAAATAAATTAAATTATTTTAAGTCTAAAAATTATAAATAAAATACCATCATGTAGGAAATATTTTTAGATTTATAATGAATATTTATAGTCTAATTTATCTTCTGTATAACTCTATATTAAAAATGATTTAGTTATTAAACTTTGATTTTAACTATTTTAACCATTCTTTAAATAAATTAATAATAAATGTCCTAATCTAATCCAAGAGGGCCTAAATGGTAATATTTTATTCCTAAGGTTGTTTTTGGCCGAATTAAAATTATCCAATAGAATTAGGACATGTTTTAGGTAATGATATTAACACTTTTACCCTTAATTACCCTATTTACTTTTAACCGTGGTAAAAAAAAGTAAAAAGTTACTACTCACCAAAAATTATTTTCATCTCATTGAACGAAATTTTAGTCCTTGATATTAACCATATCTCTCGGATTTTCGAAATTCCACTCACAGAAGTGGTAAAATTATGTTTTATGAAAAATTCAGTTTTTTAACTACCACTTAGTGGTTTCACTATTCATCAAAAAAATGAAAGTTTCCAGAAAAATACCAAAAATTTGGCCTAAGATATATTTGATATTATGAATTCAAAAATTATGTCTATTTAATCAAATTAAAAACATATCAGTTACATTTACTAATTTAAAAATTAATTCTCGTCGTCAAAACAAATAGCGTGTTTTTAAAAGATAATAACTATCAAAAGATTGACACTTGTTTATATCTGGTTTAAATGTGAAATTAAATCCAATGACCAACATTGTATTAAATTGTAAAAATATATTCTAAATATACTTTAAAACCACTCAAATTAATAATTTATCACTATTAATTATTTTGATTAAAAACGTTGTTTTTAATTGAAATTTAGTAATTTTCACTATTCATCAAAATATGAAAGTTATCCGAGAAGTACCAAAATTCTACCCTAAGATAATTTTGATATTCCGAATCCAAAAATGAAGTCTATTTTGAAAGATAAAATTTATAAAATTTCAAAAAGTGGGTATTACTATTCATAACGACTAGTTAATAATAATATTATAATAATATCTCGTTTAGTGAAACTCTGTATTGCGTACTACACATGCTATCGAGGAAAGTCATGATTGTGTCTAATGCATCCATGTTAGGGTTGTGTGTTGTGAAAGACTCCTTTTTTGTAACGTACAACACAATACATCAATAAAATTAAAAAGAATATTTCTCATAAAATCTCGGGGTGTTACATTAATAACCTAGGAACTATGCATGGTTAGGATGAATAGTTTCGTATACCATTCCCCAACCATGTGACATGGTTATATATAAAATGGAAGAACCATGTTCACACCTTTGGAATAGTATTACTAACTATGATTGGGTTGTGCACCCCTGACTAGAAGCATCCAAAGGCTCACACAATTTCTGGAAGCATTTTTGTGTCTTCCTCTAATCATGAACCAATCGTGCACTAACTATTTTCAATCCCAAAAATTTCCACTTTTCAACCAAAACTCTCATAAAATCTAAAGATTAAATAAGATACAAAAAATAAACAAATAAATACCATAAAATTTATATTTTTTACTCCCAAAACATGAGAGGAAAACCAGATCCAAAAGATGAACCAAAATAAAGGATGAAAATTAAAATGCTGGTGTGAAAATAAGAGGAGTAAAGAAAATAATATGGGGAATAAGATTAAATACTTGTATATATTAGTGGTTAATGATTTCATTTAAAGTGGGTACAGAATTATTCTTTATTTTTTTCCTTATGTCAAGAAATATTATATAGATTCCATCTTTATTTTTCAACCTGCCTTGATTTGAACATAGAACAATATGATTTCAAAACTAAAATATTGTATGGTGATTTGGATGATAATTTAGGTTCATTTCATACTAGAAGACTCTAGTGGAAGTAACTATTTTTTTTATATTGAGTTTCCCAATACCTCAATCATGGATATTGATTGTCAAATTAATAATTAAATTATTTAATATCATAAAAAATGAATACCTTATCTCATAATTCATTCTTCAATGTAGATGTCAATCATATGAATGTAAAATTTCTAATTTCCTTTGGTGTGCTATGAGGATCCAATGATAGAATACATTTAGTTGTGATCTAAAAATTCTCTTTTGATATCCAAGAAATTTTAGTCGATCTTCAGTTAAAAGTGCAGTGAGTAAATTTTCATGCATTATTTATTTTGATCACTAATATGTTGATATTGAAAGGATCTCTCTTGAGTTTATCATTTTTAATATTAAAAGTTAATGGGGGTAATGGAGATATAATTTCATTGGACACAATGATTCCCATGTTTCGATTTTATAAGAAATACACAATATAAATAATGGTTTATTTATAGTGTTAGTGTTTTTGTTAAATAATATTTTAATATCATGTTGGCCCATAAATAAAATAAAAATCTTCAATAATCCACATTACATATATTATTATTATTATTATTATTATTTAGTGTCACACACCAACTTGAGAAATAAAAAAATATTATTTAATTGGCTTGTTTATTAAAATTATTCACTGTACTTCATATTGGCACTGTCGAACACATCTAGAATATATTGAACTCCCCAACAAATATTTAATTTAAATATTTCAATCACTAATAAAAAAAATTATTGATAAAACATGAATAAAATTATCTGTGCGTCTTTAGAATAATATTTAATTAATTAATTAATATCAAATTAAATTTAATCATGATTATCAAAATCACTTTTGGTGTGACCCTTGGGGATTCCTTCCCATTGGAATTAGGAAATAATACCTACTATCAATGGTTTATATCTAGAAATGATATAAGGCACCAAAAAAATTAATGTCACAATGCTAAAAGCCACATACAAATGATCACTATGAAATATGACCCCTTTTGTCAGTAAATCAACAAACAAGTCACACATCTATGTGACCAAACTATATTCATCATATATCATTCCTTTACTATCTAAAATAAATGCATTGTTTCACTATGTCTATTAAATTTAATTCTATGGTTCTATTCCAATCAATGGGTAGAGATATCAACTTCTAAAAATATGGAAGGGATAAACACTTCAATGACTTATCAATTAGTAACATGTCAGTTGTAATGCACCCAACATACCCTACCTAACCACAAATATATGGAATCATGGCCCTAATTAGTAAATCTATTTTTTCGAGTGATGAAATGCAGTAATGATAATCTAAATGTCTAATGACACTTACACATTATCATAGATAAGAATATCCAATGACACCAAAACATTCAGAATTCCCACTGGCGGGTCTATTATCATAATCTCTCTTCTTGGATATTACTAAGTGCGAACATCAAGAAAAGAATCCTCATAGACTTATGAGTATTGATACATGAAATTATATACACTATATATCCAATAATGGTACTTTATCTAACTATAGAACTATATTGAATAATATCATCATATCACTTCAAGGCTCTCATCAGAATGGGGAACTACTATGACCTTACCAATGCAACATATACTATAGGAAATTATTATGTTTGAATTAATAATAATAATTAAAAAATTTGTAATGATAAGTTTTATTAATATTCATTACATATAATATATATGTAATCAAAGTTCAAGAATTTGTTCTTAGGAATCCAACTTCAAAAAAATCCGACATGGACTAGAGCCAACTACCTATAACTTTTAGTCCACTCAACCTCACATGAAAATAATGTTTTTATAAGTAATGGATTAAGTTAAGGAGTCCTAAAAATTGTCTTAAATTGATATATTACTCATTTGAACCTCACATATCTATGAAAAATCCCTCAAGAGATGATACTTATGAAGTATGTGCTTTATCTACTTAAGTGACCTTGGTTGTTTTTGTAAGAGGTGGAACTACAGTATTATAACAATAGATTGTGATAGAAAATTTACTTTTATATTCATTTATATGCTTCTAGATGAAGATTCACATCTATACTTCTTCTTTAGCTATGTCAGAATCTATAATAAACTTGGAATCAATTTCAGAATCTATGATCACATCCTTTTTTGAGTGCTCCCAGCCCACAAAACTTCCATTCAATGTGAATATGTATCGTGTTTGTGACTTAATGTCATCTTTATATATTTGAAAAATATCATTTTCATATCCTCTAATGAATAATTTCTCAACTCGTTTGAAAATAAGGAAAAATCCTAAGTTCACCTTAGATACTTAAGGATAGTCTTAATGTCCATTAAATGGTGGTACCCTAGGTCCCTTTGGCCATCTTGATATCTTCATTCTTCACATAATTCATAGGCGACATATAGCACAATACATAGTATAAAATACCTGAATGACCAAATCAGTTAATCATATGGAATCCTTCTCATTATATTTCTTTCCTCATGTGTATGAGGACACATCTTCCCGAAAAACAAAGTCTATGCGACGATAGAAATAATCCCCTCTTGTATTGTTCCACAATGAATCTATTCACTATCTTGTCTATGTATGTAATTTTAATTAGGATAAGAAGTGTCTTAGATCTATCATAATAGATCTTCATCACAAGAATATATACTAACTCGCCCAAGTCTTTTATATATAATAATTTATTCAACCACACCTTAACAAATTATAAGATTGATATTTAATTTATAATTAGTAATATGTCATCAATATATACTATTAATAAAATGAATTAACTCCCACTAATCCTTTTTTATACACAAGTCTCACATTCATTCATTAAGAAACTATATTCTATTATGGCTTCATAAAAATGAAAGTTCCATGACATTGATGCTTTCATTAATCAATAAATGTATTTTTTCAATTTCCATATATTGTTGGAATTATTTGGACTTAAAAACCCTTTGGGTGGTGTCATGTAGAAATTTCATGATGGTTCACATTAAGGAAGGTTATTTTGATTTTAATTTTACAAATCACATAGTTGTGGTAAACTATAATGACATGTAGAATTATAATTGATTTTAGTATTAAAACTGGTGATAATGTTTCATCATAGTCAATGATTTGATGTAGTTTAAACCATTTTGAAATAATGAAAGACATATTGTTGTTGACTTATACATAAATTTTCAGTTTATTCTTGAATACCCATTTGCAACCAATGATCTTTACATAGATTTATCAAAATATAGACTTGGTTTTGGTACATGGAATTGATTTCAGAATTCATGGATTCTTACTACTAGGTAACATCTATTACAATAAATACATTCTTCTCAGTTAGTGGATAATTATTATAAACTAATAATGAGTCACCATCCTTAGTGACTAGAAAACCCTAACATTCTTATTCGCTAACCACTATTATAGTCCTACGTAGTACATGTGTCTCTAGAATAGTTTATTATTCCATGGAGATTTTTTGAATTTATTCAATTGCCAATTATTGTGTACCTTGAGCCACAACTTTATCAAAGTCTATCTCAATCCCACCACCTATTATAGAGATGTTATTCTTAACATGGAATATGGTATGTCTTTCCAGTATAACCTTTTTGTCCAGGAGGTCATATAGTAATATTTAATTCCTTCTTTGGGATACCACATTAAGGTACACTTTGTGCCTCTAGGTTTATGTTTTTTACCTATAATGGACATAAAAATGAATTAATATCCTAAAATATAAGAATTAAAACACATGTTTCTCTCAATTCCATAAATGGTATGGTATACCATTTTCTTATTTAGTTGGAACTTAGTTTGGTTTTTTGATACTGTTTGTATTGCATATCCCCAAAAATATAATGTAATAATAACATGAATCATCATTGAATCACCATATATAACAAGGTTTGATTCCTCATTTCACTTAAATCATTCCACTGATGTGTACAGGGATGATTAATTTTACATAGGACCTGAAAATTCCTTAAGTAATTAATGAATAATTGATTAATATATTCTCTAGTATGGTCTGAGTGGAGTTTCTTTATATTATTTCCACGTTGGTTCTCAACATCATTCTTGAATTCCATGAATTTATCGAAATATTATTACTTACACCACCTTAATTAAACATATACATATTTACTAAAATCATCAGAAAAAGTTATGACGCATGAGTACCCACCCCATGCCTCAATTAGAAATTGTCAAACATGTATATATGAACTAATTAAGGAAGACCTTGGGACCTTTCAAATTTTCCTCTAAATTGTTATTTCGTAAATTTATGTTGTAAAGATTTATGACAAATATTATGTGTTTTTTGTTTAACAAAATCTATATATCAATATTTTCATAATTTTGTAAAATTTATTTCGTATTCATGGCCTAACAAGTGATAACAGAGTTGGGTGTGGTATGAGTCATGTGAAGCAACTTCTTTATTGATTATTAATACTTGATTTGTGCAATAGAATACATAAATACAATTATTAAAATGTGGTATACCATAAAATGTTATCTAAAAAAAGAAATATTCATTTAGGATCATGGAAAAAAACCTTTTGTATCATGTTTAGATATAGAAATACTATTTTTGGTAACATAAATAACATATTAAAAACTAATTAAAACTAATATCATTATAGTTAAAAATTTGAGGTTATAGTCCCCCATATATAAAACACAATTTTGGATCTATTAGAAGCTCATAGTTCATCCTACCCTCTGTCAATCCTTCGGAATCAAGTAGGATCTTGTATTTGAATACATATGTGAGATCAAAAATATTTATCTAATAAAAAATTAATATAAATAGATAAATTTAACTCAATAATAAATTCACCTAATTCTTTCCCTTTCTTTTTTGTATAGGTGTAGTACTTCTAGACACCCTTATTTCTAGATGTGAAATAAAAAACATCTAATTTATTTTCTTCCCCTTGATCTTCCTCCTATTCTAAGGGTGTGATGAATCTTTGGACTTAGAGTTATTCTCAATCACTTTCTATTTTCTCTCCATAAGGACAAAAAGATTTTCTTGCTATGTATAGTTATATACTTCAAGAAGAAGAGTGAAAAAATATGGTAGAGTCTTCTAAATGTTGTGAAAATTTAAATTTACAAAAAATTTGGAGAAGATCCTAGGGAGTTAAGAAAAATGAGATCGTATCCTAGTTTATCAGGGATTTTAAACCCTAGAACCAATAGGTGCTCAAAGTATCCCTTGCGATTGTTAATATAAGGCCTAGCTGAGGATCCCTCTCAAATATTTCTCTGAAAGAGTTCCGTGGAAATATAAAATAGTTCATCTATCTCCTAGAAAATTCTATGGAGGTTCTCAAGAATGTTATAGGAATCCATGTTTCGGTGACACACCATGAGTTCATTCGGCATAGATGAAAGAATTAAACATTGAACATTGACCACATTTCCCAAATTTTTTTTCTTAGATGAGTAACTCTATATCACTCAACTATTATATAGGTTGACTAGGTAGTGAGGATTCTAGCACATAATATTTGTTTTCATGCAAAAAACAACCCAAAGCCATCTGTATCACTCTTACAAGTTATATCCATTGTTGATATTATCTTTCAATAATATAGATTGAATATATTGTGTCAATGATTAAATTAAAATTTTATTATATAATTAAAATATTAGATTATTAGTGCATTTCTTCATTACAAAATATATTAGAAATAATAAATTAATTGATTTTATTAAATAACCCACTATTTTATCGAGTCCCATAAGACTTCATCATTGAACTTGGAATTTATAGTTTCTAGGACATTAGAGTGTAAAGGATATATACATCCCTTCACACAACCCCAATGAGGGTTGGTCAAACTACTTAAAGTTATTTTTGTTGGATGTTCTTTTCCCACTACGAGCCTGCAAATCCTTGAACCATTGAGTGGAATACTCTATCCTAAAATATAGACTTTAATTTCATCAAAACATAACTCCATGTTACATCAATTTTAGTGAGGAATACTTCTCATGATTTACGATGGTTAATTCCATCCATAATCTTTATAATAACTACACTTTAAAAGAGTCCCAAAGGGTAGTGGACGAATAGTTAGTACAAAAGCTTTTATTACTAATAAAGTGATAGAAGGGAAATTATGACTATATATATATATATTGTAATTTAATTTATTATGAATAAGTTTTTTCTAGTTTTATCTTTTACATGAGTTGTTAATATTTTTTCAGTGTTACTTAATTTATTAACCATGTTGGATAGAAAATTTACTCATAATCCATTTATTTAAATTCCAACATTGTGAATTAAATAATTTATTTATATGATAGTTTCCTTACATCTGTAAAATAAATAATTAATATAAATAAATAATCAATTAATTAAATATACCATTCATGAGCTTATCTAACGATTTATTTAATGAGGGACATTGAATCAACATATGAAATCAGAGAAATAACTATTGCTGCCAGTTATTGTATGAGTTACAACCATACAACTTTCGACCTATGTAATTCCTGGGTTGGAATCATTATGGTTTTTTCATAAATCGCCTCAATGAACCTTGGGAAAAACCATTAAGAACGTGAATTTATAACTCATAAACAGGTGAGGGAAACCAAATGAGTGTTTAAAGAGGAATTATATATATTTCATTTGATATGAATTTTCTATATAATAATGGAGCGAGGATGGATCACATGTCATATAAATTAACTTAATAATAAATAATTTCAAACCAATTTCATAAATTAAATTAAATAAATTCCAACACATACACTCTTCATGGTAATGATCATGAATGTTCATACATGCAACATACATGAAAAATTAAACCGATTAACATTCTCTTATATTCATTATTTATTATTAAGACAAAATAAATTTAATAAATAAATTAATTCACTTCCATTATAATGGCCATATGAATTCATTTAGAGATACTCATCATTAATGGAGTTCATTGAAAATAAAAGGAAGAACAAATTATTATATACTATTATAATAAATTAATTGATAGTTTACAATTCTTTAAAACCATTATTTAATTATCAAGAAAAAATAGGTTCCAATTAATATAATACGGTTTCAATGATGTAATTATCAATTTAATTTAATTTATTTCTGATAATAATTTAAAGACTACATGTAATGTACAATCCTTCTACATACTATGTACCGCAGTCATAGTGTATTCAGGTTACACACATGGGGCTTTAGTGTGTTGACTCACCCTTATTTCACGATATGTACATTCTAGCTAAAAAATGTGTTTCATTTTTCCATGTTCCCAAGATACATATCTGGGCCTTTTTGTGTATCTCAGTAGGATCACACGACATGTAGAATCCAACTAAACTCCATGTATCCCATATTTTATGAGTATTAATTCTCTTAGAACGGGTCAATATGTATTTCAAACGCGTGAAATGATGATCTATATGGAGTGTACACCATATAAAAATTATTTATATCAAAAATTGTCTAGTTTTTCAATATCATGTGGTAATTCTATGTATAATGACCACATGGATAATGAAATTTACTCCACTAACCCATTAAGACTACACCATAGTATACACCTTGTGTAATCATATATACCATTTACTAGCTTGGCCAGTTCACATGTAGTGTACAACATATGTAATAACTACATAGAATTACGTGTATATCGTGTTAAGGCCAACTACAATATACTAGTTTACACAGTGTGCACTTAGGATATATATCGTGTAACCCTATCTTATAGACTAAATATTTGGAAGTTACCAATGGAATATCTAGTCGTTCTTCATATATTCCTAGACCATTAAGAAAATTAAACAATGAATAATCATGATTAATATATATAACATGTTAAATAAAATGGATTAAATAATTAATAACATGAAATGAAAATTTAACCATGATTTCTTATAGATAAGCAATCAAACAAATATCTGTAAAGTTAAATAAAATACTTATGATACCACTTGTATGTTTTGGGAATAGAGGACTCGTGCAGTGAAAGGAGATATATTAAAATATGTTTTAATATTGAGTTCCCTGAAACCATTAGTGAATATATTTCATGTCTAATTTATAGTTAATTTATTTAATATCAGAAGAAATGAATACTTGATCCAAGAATTATTTATTTGATGTAGATGCTAATCATCTAAAAGTGTCATTTCATAATTACTTCATTATGATGTGAGGATAAATTGATAGAATCCCTCAATGAGTGATCCACACATTCTCCATTGATCTCTAAGAAAATCTAATCGATCTTTGGGTGCTATCATGGTGAGTCGATTATCTCACATTATTCATCTTGATATCTTATCATTTAATATATCTCTTTTGTTTTTCATTTTTGACATAAATAGTGAAATAAGAAGTTAAGATAGAGAGAGAGTTTTTGTGTGTGTAAAAATACTCATGTTTTGATTTTGGATCCAATATAGAATACACATAATTGAATATTTATAGAGCTACGGTTTTGGTTAAAATAATTTTTTATGAAACGATGTCACTTAAATAATATAATAATCCCGAATAAACCCAATGGAACATATTATTATTTTTATTATTATGATTTTGTGGTGTGTCCCAACTTGTGAAATAATAAATATTATTTAACCAGTTTGTTAATTAATATTTGTCACCAAACTCGGTCCTAGTCCATTTTATCTCCTCTTTTATGGAAACCCCAAATAAATATTTTATTTATTAATAAACATCTATGATTGATAAAACATGAATAAAATTATTCCTTATTCTTGGTAAAAGTATTTATTAAAATAATTAATTTCTAATAAAATTTAATTAAGATCCTCAGAAACACATAGTGTGTGACTCTCTAGGATTTTCTCCCTTTGGAATTAGATGATCTTGATTAAAGTACAAGATTATAGTGTAGTAATTAGTCAAGGAATACAAGAGAAAGAACATAATGTGACAATGATAGCAACCATATATGAATTCTCTCTATGTAATATAATATTTTTGTCTCTATATCTCATTAATAAGGTTTCACATCTATTTCATTGACCTATATTCAGAATACATATTTCTTTGACTTTGTGAAATAAATAAATCATTTCACCATAGAAATAGAAGTTAATGCAATGGTTCCACTACAATCAAAGGTCCAAGATATCAACTTTCAGGAATATGGAAGGGAAAATTCAATCCTCAACTTATCCATTAATGACATGTCAATCCTGACACAACCAACATGACTTAACATTCCACAAACACATGAAAACACAGTTTAAGAAAATATAATTGTATCATCCATGAAATGAATTAATGATAATATTAATATATAAGGGCCTGTAAACATGCTCTCATATAAGAATATATGAGGACACCAAAACATGTGGGTATCCTTCTAGCAGTTATATTATCATTATCTCTCAACATGGAGATTACTAAGGGTGAACATCATGAGAAGAATCATAATATTCTTATGAGTACTCATACTTATCAATATATATACTATGTGTCCCATCATATTTTATTATCTTACCATAGAACTATATTTATGAATTGCATCATTGTACTTTAAGGTTCTCACCATATTGTGGAATTATTATGACCTTATCAATTTGTAGTATACTCTAGTAAATTATATCATTAGAGTCATGTATAATAATGAACAATATGTAATAATATTTTTTATTAATATTCAATACATAAAATATACATGTAATCAAATTACAAAGATTTGATATAGGAAAACTAACTCAAATAGATAAATAATACATGAATCCTCTTCTAGGTTTTATATATGAATTTACATCTACATATGTTTTTTTATAATAAATATCTTTATGGATAAAAAAATATTCTTAAAAGATATACAATTTTTTTGATTCATTCATCATGGAAAATGGATTCAAAATAAGTGAATTTAATGCATTTTGTATTTTAAAATTATTAAAAACTTTATAATTTATCTACTACAATATATTGTTGACATGTTTCTTATAATTAGTAATAATCAGTTGGTCAAAAATATTACAATGAAATTTAATTCGACTTTGGAAATAAAGGATTTGTGTTTTTTTGAAAAATATTTTTGGTGTGAAAATCATTAGTGATATAAAGAATATGATTATTTACTTTTCCAAGAATTATTTTATCCTTAAACAGCTTCTCACAAATTTTTTTGATGAATTGAAACTGTTTGGTTCCCCTATTTCTTAATATTTCAAACTATCAATGTCCTAGTCTCTTAGGATTACTACCGATATTGAATATATGAAAAAAAAATCTATATTCAAATATTCTAGTTAGCGTTATGTATGCTATGATTATTACTAGATTATAGGGGTCATATTTGTGTGTACTTTGAGAGGGTTCATGGAACGTTTGGGTATTCTACATTTACATGCTCTTAAATGGATATTATGGTACATTTATTCTATGTTAAACCTTCAAATATGTTGTTATATGAATTTACATGATGGACACTTGGTAAATGGTTATGTGGAATATGGTTATACTAGAAATAATTAAATAATGAAACCATTATATAGATTGTTTACTACATATAGGGACCCATATCTTTTAAATGAAATATGTTATCAGTGGTGGCCCTCTCAATCATTGAATTTGTGTAAATTTAATTATCATATTCTATCAAAGAAGAAATATTTATTAATAATGTTATTGGTAAACTTAGTTTGTGTAATCTTATTATTACATTTCATTAGAATTCACTATATGTAGTAAATATCTATAAGAACTTATTATGTCATGGAGGATATAAGAATATATATTTTAGGTTTTAATTTACAAAATATGTTATTGAAATTAGAACAATGTGTGTTAATAGTGTACAAAATTATGATAACTCATTCAATATATTGAATAATGATATGGATTTTCCTTTATTTTAACATTGTTTAAATTTTCTATACATGATTCCTCTTAAATAAAAATATGTGTAAGAACATCACCCTTTACTTGTTGTTTTTTTAATGGTGTACCTATTTTTAAAATCCATATACATGTTTAGTTTATTATTTGTTTTCAATATTTTTCAAGATACTAAGGATCATTCATGTTTATCCAATACATTTACATTTTATATTGATCCATTACAATAGTTTTGATTCTTGAGAGTATATATTCTTTATCCGTATCCAAATTGGATAGATTATTTTCACATAGTTTAGGAATTATGTTGTCTTAGAGAGGGATATATATATATAACATGATAATTATGATTAGTGTTAGAGGAATTTTCCACTTCCATACTTTCAATTTCCCTCACCATTGAATATTGGGTAATTTTTCAATGTTTTGTTCTAATGGAGACTTGTTACTATCGATAATGAGATGATCATGATTCAGTAACACCCTAATATTTCATAGTAAGTTATTTTTTTAATGTAACTAAATATATTATGCTATACGCAACCTTGAGTTTGAGCGCAACATGACTTACCAAACTGGCAGTTAAAAAAAACAGTTACGAATAGTATTAATTACATTTTGAATTTTATATACTCCATATAATTTTAAAATCCATATTATGTGTTTCTTAGACATAATATAATAAGAAATTCAATTTTACAAATAAAAGAAATATTTTTCAAAAAAATCAAAATTTACCCCATTTTAATGGAGAACCTTGTTTAAATATAATATTTTACACTTTGATATATTCAATTTGATAAAATAAACTTCTTCTTTAAAAGTGGTACATAAAAATTATCTTGGATAAATTTTCAGTGCTTTTCTGATAACTTTAATATTTTGATGAATAGTAAAAAATAATAAATTTTAATTGAAAACAACATTATTAATAAGAAAAATTTATAGTGTTAAATTATACATTTGAATGCTTTTTAAGTATAATTAGATTATATATTAATAATTTAATCCAATTTTTTCCATTATATGTAATTTTACATTCAAATTTGACATAAACGCATATCAACATTTTGATAGTTTTTACTTCTCAAAAACCTGCTTTCTGGTTTTGACAACAGGAATATTTTTTAAAATTATTTAATACAAATTCTATTTGTTGAATATGGTAAAATATGAATCATTTATGAATTGTAAATATCAAAATTAGCTTTGGGTGAATTTTTGGTATTTTTCAAAAAACATTCATTTTTTGATAAGGAGTGAAAAAACAACGCATTATTGTTTAAAGTTGAATTTTTATTTATTTCTTTTTATTTTAAATTTATTTTAAAGTAAAAATATATACATAATAACTATATTAGTAAAATTTAATTAATTGAATTTATTTTACAGCAATATTATATATAAAAAAGTTTATTGAACCTTTTACCATCTTTCACTCACCTTCTCGGCACATTTGCAAATTTTTATAAAACATAATTTTACCGCTTTTGTGAATTGAATTTAAAAAACCCTAGATATAAGATTGAAATCAATAAGTAAAATGTTGTTCAATAGGGTGAAAATAATTTTTGGTGAATAATAACTTTTGAATTTTATTTACCACGATTAAAAGTAAATAGGGTAATTAAAGGTAAAAATGATATTATAATTACCATAACACATGTCCTAATTCAATTGGATATGTGTTTTTCGACCAAAACCAATCATAAAAATAAAATGTCATGACCTGTCCACCGGGGCTTGTGCCGTGACAACCCCAAGCCCACCTTCCATAGACCAAGGGCTGACGACTAGCACCAGAAAGACGTATCCCTAAAACGGGAAGGCATTACCTTTTAACTTGTACAGACACACAGTCCAAGAACACAACAACAATCAACCATGATGTAAACTCTTGTAGTAAAAGTGTCTTGAAAGTAAATGGGCTGGAATAAAAGCCTAACTGAAATGTACAAGTACAACTGAAAAGTAAAAATACAATTGAAAAGTGAAAAATAGATCCTAGATCATCCACCAAGGATCCTACCTAAAGGGTAGGTACAACTCACGATTAGTAGTCCCTACATCCCATCACATAAAATGGGCAACCTCCGAGTACCGTCCAGTCATAGATCTCTCAGTCTCGATTAATGTTGTTCATTGTCTACACAAGACACAACATTGTGCAAGAAAATCCCTTGCAGGGGTGAGTATAACAATACTCATTAGGGACTCCGAGACCCCTGAGGGTCTCCAAGAGTTCCAAAAAAGAAAAAACACAAATCAAGACCATAACTCAAAGCACGAAGTGATAGACATCACCTCTACTTAGGTGTATTCCCATACCTATACTGAAGTTATCATGATATAATCATCTTACACATGAGATAAGAATACCACAACTGTAACACCACGAAGGTATAAGTGTCACACAGGTAACACCACGAAGATAGAATTACCACACAGGTAACACCACGATGAAAACCTCACAAAGGTAGAAGTACCACACAAGTAACACCACAAAGATAGAAGTACCTTACATGTAACATTACGAAGACAACACCATGAAGGTAGAAGCACCACAGAAGTAACACAAAGAAGATAGAAGTACCACATAAGTAACACCACAAAGATACCACCATGAAGGTATAAGTACCACACAGGAAACACCACGACGATAGAAGTACCACATAGGTAACACCATAAAGATAGAAGTACCACATATGTAACAACATGAAGAAAACACCACGAAGATAGAAGTACCACATATGTAACCCCATGAAAATAGAAGTACCACATAGGTAACTCCGCGATGATAACACCACAAAGGTTGATGTTCCACACAAGTAACACTATGAATATAGAAGTACCACACAAGAAACACAATGAAGGTAGAACTACCACATAGGTAACACTACAAAGATAGAAGTACCACAAAGGTAAATGACTCTACTCACACCAGGTATAAAGTAAGTACAAGAGTATTGATGATTAGTCGTAAGGTAGATCATCTTATTCTGTAAAGAGGCACTACTACTGATCCACATAGGATCGATAGTTATTAACCCCCGCTGACCCACACAGGATCTAAAAAACACATGATCAGTATGCGCTGACCCACATAGGATCTCTAAGCACTGACCCACAAAGGATCTGATAGATACTTACCGCCACATGATCGGTAGATTCATACCCACACAGGATCGATAGATGCTAACCCACACATGTTCGATGTTCTTTCTTCACATTACAGCCTTCCACAGGATTCCTCACACCCGGTGCAATCAAGATTCATAGAATCTACCCCTTGAGATATCAGTTGTACCCTGACCTCCACTAAACTCCAAAAAGTAATAACCCAAAGGACTGAAATGTCTTAAAGTTTCCAAAACGAAAAAAGGATTATCAATCGGACACCCGATCTAAGAGTTATAACTGTTTTAGTTCTGAGGGCCCAGTTGGATTCGTGTTCGATCCAACCCGGCCATACTTCAACCATAAAAAAATCTCAAGTGCAGTATAACAAAAGGACCATCTCGCTACAAGGGTCTTAGCCCCATAGATTGTTCATCCAACGTATGCCCAGTTATTAAGTTATGGCCCTTTAAGTGAAACTGGGCTTGGTTGGGTCCGGTTCTCTTCTAACCCGGGTGGGCTGGGCCATGGCAGGCTCGGACCGCTGGCATGTGGTCTAGCCTGGCCCACAGGGGAACAACTACCTAGGCAGGCCGCCCGTTGGGCACGCGTCCCGGCCCACATAGGGGTGGACTATTGGGCATGTGGCTCAGCCGCCTAAGGCACGACCCGTGGCTGGGTGGAGCAGCCCACTAAGGCAGGGCCCGCCTTAGCCACCACCCAGGGGAGTGACCCCCCATCTTTCCCGAACGGACGCGAGGGCCGTTCAATTCCCTCCGCAGTGGCGGCGCTACATAGCGCCACCAGGTGGCATGAAGAACATGCTGGAGGGGGTCCTGCCTCCTATCGCGGATGGCCAGGGTGTCGGCTGCAACCCTCAATCTGTCGCAATTGATGAGTTGTGGCCCGCGTCCTCTGAAAGTGTGCTGGTCTCACCCTCCTCCTCTTCCGCGGCTGGCTGTTTTGCTAGTTTATTCCTTCACCCGCTGTGGATCCGGCCATGGCCCCATGCTCATTGGCGGTGCGCGACAATGTGCCGCACCTACTTTATAGCTCGCCGATGCCAGACACTTTATAAACTACTTAGGTGTAGTTCCACAGCCTCCTCTTGCAGCACGTGACGGCAGAAAACCTCTATCATTGCCAGTCCATGCCGCTGTGCTAGTGGTCTTCCACGAAGAAGTCAAGGGTAGCAAGGAAGAGGAGGGTCCAGGCGGAGTTCGTTAGGACCACGCCCTCCGCGTAGCTTGTAATCATAAAGGAGGATTAAAGGATTCAATAACCACTTGAAATTAATCAAAAATCAAATCCCTACCTCAAGAACGATGGAGAATCCCCGCGATTTAGGAAGTGGGTTGGTTTTCATCCTTCCTGCAATAAGCATCCAACGACGTTGCTCGTACGTTGTCCTTCGGTTCATGGTTCGGCGTCACCCATCACCACCTGCCGGAATCATCTCCATCCTCCAAGAGTTCGGTATGACAACACTTTGTCAGCACTTCGTTGCTTGGTGAATTAGTGTTGATACCTCTCCCCAAGATCCATATAAATAGAAGAGGGGGTGTGTGTGTAACATTAATGGGATTAATGATGGTTTATTAATTAGGAACCTACCTAATTCCCAACGACGTGGTTACAAGTGATTTGAAGGGTCCAAGAATTTAATGGATTGACACATCGCTGGTCCCATGATTTCAGTTGTCCATTGGAGGAAAATATAGAAAGAAAAATTAAATAGATATGTTATTCTATTATTCTTTTAAAATTCCCAAAATCTATCTTTTTCACCTGACCTACTACAGTTGAAGTGAAGCCTCTCTTAAGCAATTCTCGGCAGTGCGGATTCAACGATGCCCTCAGTTTTTTAATCCGAGCCCCATATCCAAAGATATAAAATGACACTCATGCGTTTACTGAACGTACAATTAAAAAAGTTCATAAATTCAATCCAGGAACTCCTGGCCTCAGAATCACTCGCCGTCAATTATCACAGACTCCTAATAATTCCATATAATTAAAAAATATTACATGTAAAATCATGGCCGTTACATTCTCTCCACCTTAGGGATTTTTATCCCTGAAATCCACAACATAGACTAAGAAAAAATGGGGGTACTGAGCATGAATATGAGCCTCCTGCTCCCAAGTGCTCTTCTGGAGGTTTCTGTACTGCCAGCGAACACACACCAGATGTATTGACCATACATGAATAAATCTCTCTTGTCTATCCTCAGTCTCTACGGGAACCTCTATAAATGTTTCCATATCATCAAAGTCCATCTCACCATGGTCGATTTTGTGAGATGGTTCATGCAGATTTCTCCTCATCTGGGATATGTGGAAGACAATGTGCACCCTCTCCAACTGCGGTGTCAGTGACAAGTGGTATTGCACCTCACCTATCTTATAAAGTATCAGAAATGGTATGATAAACCTTGGTGATAACTTGAATCTCTGACCAAACCTCTGCAATCCTATTCAGGGTGAGACTCGTAGGAAGACTTGGTCTCCCTCCTCGGACCCCAAGGGTCTCTATCTCCTATTGGATTATGAATTCTGCTGGTTCTGTGCAGTTTTCACTTTTTAACATGTGAGGCATCAAGACACAAACTTTTCCATTGTTTCCTTCATCCCTATCCACCAGTACTGATGCCAGAGGTCATAGTATATATTCACCAATCTAGGATATACCATTAATGAGTATATATGGAAATCCCTCAACACCTCATCTCGAAGAATCACTGGAACCATAGTGAGTCCATTAAAGAGAACAACGTGCTCCCCACCATCATGAATTCCTTCAGGAGACCGTCCTGAAGATACCAGATCACATCGAGCCTCACAATCAACGTCTACAAGCTATGCCTCCTGTACTCGCTGAATAATTGGGGGAGTGAATGTCATATATTGGAGGTAAGATACTTCATATTTATCCATGAAGGGTATCTTCAGTGTGACTAGATGCTCTGATGCCTCACTCTTCACCTGTAGACCGGACCTCCTGCTGAGTGCATCTGCTACTAATTTCCTCTTCCCACGAGTATAGACTACCTCAATGTTATAATATTAGAGGAACTATAGCCATCACCTTTGTCTCATGTTCATGTCCTTCTATGGAAATTTGTACCTAAAACTCTTGTGATTAGAGTAAAAAAGTAAACCTTTCACCTACCAAGTAGTGTCGTCACATCTTCATCACAGAGTCCACTACTGCTAACTTTAGGTCATTGGTAGCATAGTTATGCTCATCAATCTCTATCTCAGCTCCTGAAAGATCTGTTGACACATCTCCATCAATAAGAAAGGCTCCCCCTTCTTCGTCAAATTTGAAAAGTGTGACAATACCCTGGAGAAGATAGGTACAAATTTCTTGTAGTACCCAGCCAACGAAGAAGTCCATCTCCCTTCGTGGTGGTAATCCAAGAAATATATTTTGAAAAGATTTCCCCACACTCTGCCACTCCTATTGGGAACTGAAAAATCCAAAATCCGGCTTCCACGAGGGTAAGGCTGACCAACTCAAGAGTGATCGGCTATAACTTCCATAACCAGAGTTTATCCTATGCTACTTGGGTTTCATTTTTCGCCAACCAATGAAAATCACAATCCAACATTGTAGATAAACCACAACATTTTTTCGTAATACTTCCAATTTGAATAAGAAATGTGGATGTCCAGTCCATTCTCGAACTAACGTCGTAAGGCCTTGACACTGCCACCAAGAGGTTCCAACCGAAACACTCACCTCATGGGTCAGATCACACCTTCAGCATAAGTGTGATTATCGAGCCTCCTCCCAAAGGTATCTCCAAACATAAGGGTCAAGTCAACAATTTAACTGGAAACTCATGGTCTTGAAAAACATTTACGGAAATAAGGAATAATTAGTTCCTATGTTTATTAATACAGCTTCTAGTAGTAGACATAGACTGCACCTCTAATAATTCATAGAGCCCTTGGGTCACAGTCCTTGACCACATGCAGCTACTGCCTTCCCCCTTTCCTCTATATATATAAGAATGGTGGGGACCACATGGAGGAGCTGGTTGTAACATGTCGAAATGTATACCACCTCATGCTACTCTCCTAGTTCCACATCCATGTCTGATGCCCTACAGATTCATCTGTCCCTATCACTTCCTCTTCTTGAAACATTTTACATGACCAAGTCTCTAAGACTGGTGTTAGTTTCCACCTTTCCCATTGTTAACATTCACTGGATGCATCCTCTTAGCCAAATAATATTCAAACACAAAACTTCTCTCTATCACCCAAAAATAAATAGGAATGAATAGATGAATAGTGCTTGCTCGGATGTCCATAAACACACCTTTCCCGGAGGTCCGAGACCTGAAGCACTAACCGTACTATATTCACCGAGTACCTTGGATGGTCAGTAGGCCTCAATGAATACTCATCCACTAACATGTCATCCTACCAAAGCTGTTGAATCTCTAGGGAACACTCATCCCTTACCTCTTTATGGCAAGAGACCCCATTCTATGGGGAAGGTACTCAAAATTGTAGACAGAAAAAGTCACATCTTCACTATATCAAGGCAATATAAACCAAATCATCATCCTGGTGAGCCATATAAAAGGCTCTCTACCAGGACTGCCATTTGATCGAATGGTGCCCTGGCTAGATGGAAACTTGTCCACCTTTTCAATCCAAACCTTAGTTGGCTGTGAGTCATTCTAGCCTCATAACCTGAGGGATATCTGATGTTGAAACACGTGTAAGGTACTTGGCCTACATATGTCCTCTACCAATACCACTGGTTGGAACTGTTGACCAATAGGCAGTGATATAGCTGGTGCACCACTCGAAGGTTCTAACATCATAAGCGGGCCCTACACCATGGCCTCATCGCTCAGTGGTCCATCATCATGTACTCTCTCAAGAATCCTAGATGGCTATATACATAGTAGCATCATGATAAGAAACATGTGTTCCATAGTCATTATGTTATACCTGGTGAGCTAACTCCAAAGAAACCAAGGAAAAACACTTTTAAAACACACACAAACATTGTTTTCGTGCACCGAGTAAGAAATTAGAATTTAGGGTCCGGGTGTGTGGATACGTTAGTCACCGTACCAAGACTAGACTCCTCAACCCGAAAACCACACTCAAAACACTTAACACTATTGATTCATTAAAAATATCAGAGTCTCAGTTCTTTGGTAAAACAGACTCCTTTGATATCACTTTGTCATGAACCGTCCCTCGTGGCCCCTTTCGTGACTTCCCCATGCCCACCTTCTGTAGGATATGGCCTGCAATTAGCACCAGAAAGGAATATCCCTAAAATGAGATTACATTTCGTTTTAACCTGTACAGACACGTAGTCCAAGAACACAACAAGAAGAAACAATGAAGTAAAATGATGTAGTAAAAGTGTGGGGAATGTAAAGGGGCTAAAATACAATCCCAATAAAAAGTACAAGTATAACTGAAAATTAAAATACAACTGAAAAATGAAATACAACTCCTAGATCGTCCACCAAGGATCCTTCCTGAAGGCTATGTATAGAAAATGATCAGTAGTCCATGCATCCCATCATGCCAAATGGTCCACCATTGAGTACCGTCCAGTCCTGGCTCCCTCAACCTCGATCTATGTTTTTCTTCATCTGTACAAGACACAAAAAGGTGCGGGAGAAGCACGTGAATGGGTGAGTATGACAATTCTCAGTAGGGACCCCGAGACCCTCGAAGGTCTCCCAGAGTTCCACAAAGGAAAAACCACAAAGAAAGACCACAACTCAAAGCATGAAGGGATAGACAACAAGTCATATTAGGTGTATTCCCATATATATACCTAAGTTATCCAGATATAATAATCACAAACATGATATAAAATAACACAATGGTGACACTACGAAGGTAGAAGTACCACACAGGTAACACCATGAATCTAGAAGTACCACAGAGGTAACACCATGAAGACAACACAAGTAACAACATGAAGCTAGAAGTAACACAAACATTATATAAAATAACACAAAGGTGACACTATGAAGGTATAAGTACCACATAGGTAACACCATGAAGCTAGAAGTACCACAAAGGTAACACCATGGAGACAACACCACTAAGGTATAAGTACCACATATGTAACACCACAAAGATAGAATTACCACACAGGTAACTCCATGGAGACAATACGATGAAGGTAGAAGTACAACACAAGTAACATCATGAAGACAACACCATGAAGGTAGAAGTACCAAATAGGTAACACCATGAAGATAACACCATGATTCCTCGCACCTGGTGCGCTTGAGTTCCATTGAATATGCCCGTCGAGATATCGTAATTACCTATACCACCACTAATCTCTACAAAGGAGTAACCCAAAGGATCTTCATGTTGTAAGGGTTCCAACGTGATAGACGGTGCATCAATTGGATGCCCTGTCTGGGAGTTATATACATTTTAGTTATGAGGTCCCAGTTGAATTCAGGTTTGAACCAACCCATCCTTACTCCATCTCTCACCAATACTCATGTGGAGTATACCAAATGGGCTGTCTCACTCCAATGGTCTTAGTGTCAGTGAAGATTTATCATAAAGAAGCCTGGTTCCCACGTTATGGCCCTTTAAGTGAAAATGGGCCTAGTTTGGTCCGAGTCTGGTCCAACCCGGTCAGACTGACACGACCCACAGGGGTCACGGCCCGCTAAGCAGGTGGCCCGCTTGTCACTCCACCCACCCGCCTGAAGCGCGGCCCATGGATAGGTGGAGAGGCCTGCTGTGGTGGGGCGCGCCCTAGTCTCCACTTAGGGGAGTGACCCTCGGTTTTCCAGAATGGTTGTGAGGGCCGTTCGGTTTCCTCCACAGTGGAAGCACCACATGTCGCCGCCAGGTGGCTTGCAGGACCCGCGGGAGGGGGTCCTACTTCCCATCGTGGCCGACCGATGGGCCGACCGCCGTCTCCAGTGGCGCATGATGGCTCCTCGCTCCAAAACCCATAGCCGGTCAGTGGGCTAGCTCCCTCCCTCAGTCCACCAAGGTTGGTGAACCATGACCTGCGTCCTCCAACAGCGCGCTGGTTGCATCACCCTCCTATTCCATGACAGGCTAGTGTGCTTGCCGCTTCCTTCACCCGCCACGGCTTCGGTCGTGGCCCCTTTCCCACCAGCAGCGCATGACGGCGTACCACACCTCCTTTATGGCCAACTGGTTCCGGATGCTCTGCTAACCACCATGACATAGTGTTACGACAACCTCTTGCTACGCACGGTGCCACGCCAGCGGCTTTCCATGGAAAATGCAAGGGTATCAATGTAGAGAAGGTTCTGAGCTGAGTTTGTTAGCCCCACACCCTCCACATTAGCTTATAATAATAAAAGAGGTTTAAAGGATTCAATTACCACTTGAAATTAATAAAATATCAAATCCCTACCTCAAGAAAGATGGAGAACGCCTGCAATTGAGTAAGTGGGTCGGTGTTCGTCCTTCCCGCAACATGCATCCAATGACGTCGCTTGTACGTCGTCTTTTAGTTCGTGGTTCGACGTCACCCGTCACTGCCCACTGAAATCAGCTCTGTCCTATAGGGTTTGGCATTGTGGAACTTTTTCATCACTTCATTTCTTGGTAAAGCAGTGAAGATATCTCTCCCCAAGCTCCATATAAATAGGAGAGGGGAGGGTATCTATCATTCATGAGATTTGTGAAGGTTCATTAATATAGATCCTTCCTAATTCCCAATGATGTAGTTACTTAGGATTTGAAGGTTCAATCCATTTAATGGCATGACATATCACAGGTCCAACGTTGCCTCTTGTCCGTTAGAGGAAAAGAAAGAAATTAAAATAAAATAGCTAAGTTGTTTTATTATTCATTTAAAAGTTCCAAAATAATATATATTTATCCTGAACTAATCCGTTTAAAGTGAAGCCTCTATTAAAAAAAACTCATCATTGCGGATTCAATGGTTACCACAAATTTCTAATCCCAGCACCGGGTCAAAAGTTAGAAAACGCCACTCATGCTTTTACCGAACATACCTTAAAAAAGTTCAGAAATTCATTTTGGGCACTCCAGGCCTCGAAATCACGCATTATCAATTTTTGCAGACTCATAATATTATGATATAATAAAAAATACATGTAAAATCCTAGTCATTACATTAAATATTATTCTCTTTGATCCACCTGTATTAGATTAGGACATTTAGTATTATTTTATTTAAATAAGAGTTAAAAGTGCTAAATTCAATGTTTAATAACTAAAATATTTATAATATAGGGTCATACATAATATAAAATAGACTATAAAAATTTATTAGAATGATAAAATGATTTCCCACATCATGATATTTTATTTATAATTTTTAGACATTAAAAAATTAAAATTTTTTATGACACAATGATGATGACGTAATTACATTATTAAAGAAAGATTAAAATAATTGATATTGTAAATATAAAAATAATTTTAAATGGGGAATTTGGAATCCTTCCTTGAATTTTATAGGTTAATATGACATTTTATGGTTGATTTAATGTATTTTATTCTAAATAATCAAGTTTCTTAACTTTAACAAAAAACAAAAAACACAATACTATCAAAATTGACATAAATAAGTATTTAAAATAAATAATATATTATTAAAAGATATAATATTACTAAAAATATAAGGTTCAGCCAAAGGACTGATATAATGATATATATGTCATTAATGAACCACTGGAGGTTCTTTTGGCATTTTATAGTAAGTTCATTAACCATGTAATACAAAAATACAAGAAGACATGGTAAAAGTTAAACTATTTAACTAAGAATTAAATATAATAGATAAGGTTAATATGTTTAAATAAACTTATATAAAACCTATTGTGTGATATGATCTCGAAACATCCCCACTTTATCCTAGAAATAAATCAATTTGGAGCCATTTTAAACTAAAAAGTATTTTACAAGAAAATATTATTTCATGCTTTTCCCAAACTGACCCTCACCTCCAATATAGAAGGGTACTTCCCCTTATCTCAAAATAACACCTCAAATTCCATTTGTTTCAGCCAAACCTAGCTCAAATTTCCTCCCAACTTCCCTAAAGTTAACATAGAGGCCTTAATTTGATCATAAATTCAACCTAATGAGCCCTTTTTGATCAAATCAAAATGAAGCACCAGATGATGAGGTAATAATTTCATCACCTCTTTCAATATTTTATTATTCTTCCACTTCATCTATTAGTGTTGTTTCTAAACCCAAATAATAAATGCAGTACCTTCTACATACTATTATGTTATTATAAATATGGGACAACCATATTTATTATTCTATCCATCTTATAAATGACAAAGCCCCCATACGTGCGTACGCATGACTTACCGTCTCCACGTCGTGGTGTAGTTTATTATTAAACACTTCATTATTGGGATGGGTATAATAATGAGTATAACTGAGGTAAATAATAAATATAACATGTTAATTATTATTTATATATAATATAACATCCAATTACATACTATTTTACCACTAATTGAATGATATTGTCGCTCGTGCGTACGTACGGCTTACCGTCTCCGTGATGCAATGAGATTTCATTTCCCATCGTAACCGTTCAAGAATAATTTTCATCTAACAATTATTTTTTTTTTGAGAACCTAATATCATTATTGATATGAATAAAATACATCATATCTATAACAAACATGAATTACAAAACAAAACATAAAAATGAAAATAAATCAGTTAACACCCGAAACAATGATACTACTAAAATATCATTAACAAAACGGTATTAGAAGATCATATATGATATCATATTTATTTATGTGATTCTTTTACAATTTAATAACAATTATTTCACCATTATAAATGAGTTTAATAAACCCTTTATTACGGAACTGTACAAGGTAATGGGTTTTCATCTCACTTCTTATTCCCGTGAGATTCCGGATATATTACCACTGTTTCCTTTTGTGTGGTGTCTGTAATGCCCATGATTTAATTATTTGGGTAATATACATTAATTTATGGGTATTTACATATTCATTTTATGATACTTATTTCATGGGGTGTATGTTTCTTATGTTACCAAATCAGTACGGTTTTTTCAAATTTTGATTTCCACACATTCGGTTTTATGAAAACTTCATTGATTATTTTACTCCCAGATTATGTTTGAAATCATTATTTATTTATTTATGTAGTAATTTCCACTCCCCTTTGTGTGGATATACTTTTTATACACATAATCACTCCATTGATAAATTTTCAAGTCATTGATACGAACTTGAATAGAGTAATCTTAACTCAATTTTCCATTCATTGTGTTAAATATCCAAGCGATTCGTGTTGTATTTACATGAATATGCGTGCATGTCCACTAATTGATTTACAATGAATATCCAATAATATTGAGTGCATTTATATTTTTAACAGTTAATTATGTAATTTATTTATAACACATACTTATGTCATTTATTTATATTTGTGTTTGATTGACTTTTATATTGTGTACATAATGTACATTGAAATAGTATATCATGAATCCCTTTATTCTCATGATATTATAATGTTTTTATTACCACAACTAATTTTATTCAAGATTCTTTCATTTGGTTAGGAACTCAAACTAAAATATAATTTTGAATGTTTTAATGATTTATTGTTCAAAATATTTCTCATTAATGTCTATGTTTTAAAAATGGTGTTAATTATTTATTTTTATAGACATGAGTGTTTTAAAATTAAAATTCCTTTTAAAAGTATCAATGTGTTATGAGATTATTTGATTCAAAAATCTATTTTTAATTTCTTCTTGATAAATAATGATAATTTTAAATGTTTTCAAGAAAAAGGGCATTTCTCTCAAATAATTTTACTGATTATTTTCATCTAGGTCAATATGCTTCATTATTCTTGATACGGTCGATTTATTATTTTACAATATTCCATATTTTATTGAATGAGTTATGTTTTAATATGGTTGTGCTATTTTTTATACCATTTATAGTTTATGTTTAAAGTATTAACATTTATTATGCTATTTTTAATACAAATGTTTATGTTGCGTTTCAAAATTTTCATATGAGGAATGAATTGGTCTTAGTAAGTGATGGGTGGATCCCACTATATCTCCTTGATTCATTGGTAGCTATCATGAGACAAACCAGTGTCTTGGCACAAGTCCTTGACAAAATCTTTAATTTTTTTCTTGAAATGAGGCCTTGACTATGTGGTTATGATGTCCGACATTATGCATTCCATCATTATGAAATTTGCAGTTGATATTACATGTGATTATTCGACTAGTAGAATATCCATGTGAATATGTAAATGGAATTCTTTGATTTATCATTTCCATATTATGCTGAAGTTTATGTTTAAAAGGCTTCTTTTTTAGTCTTATACATTTCCTTGATTTTTTACGCTTATTTAGGATAGTTTCCGCTATATTGTTATCCCTACTAAGCATCTGAGCTCACCCCTTTCTTATGTATTATTTTTCCCAGGATGTGAAGAATTATTTTATGATTAACTTATAAGGATATGCTAAAGGATATGATATTGTTCAAGGGGGACATAATGTTGTTTTTATATATTTCATGAAGTAATGTAAAACATATATATGTATCAAGTAATTCCAAGGATACTAATTTAATTGGTTTTTTTAAACAAGGTCTCTTGTGGTCATGCCAATGTCATATAATATTGTGCTGACTCTAGGTAACTGAGGTTGGGGCCTTACAATTGGTATGATAGGGTTTTGTACAAACCATAGAGGCTAGATTTAGAAAAATGCTGATTAGACAACACTGCCATATGATAGACTTTGAGAATTAATATTGAAGAACATTCAAGAATTTTGGTAATTTAAATATTATGTGTGTTTTCCAAGAAATAAATACATGTCTAGATATGAGTAGGTAGAGGCACCTCTGGAATAGATGTACCTATGGGTAAAACACAAACCACTGCTTTGATCTAGACTCAAACGGGAACTGGTGCCCGATAATGGGGCATGCAGCACTCTTGGTTACAACACTCCTCAGGGGATGTGCTTAAGATAATTCACATTTTCTTTACAAATCGATATGAAGGATTTTAATATAAGATGAGAATAAATAACCTTGGTTAATCCTAAGGTGTTTTAGATTGAAAATAAAATGTCATTATATTCTCTATATGATTTTATGACTATTGTTACTCACACTATGATTTCTAGTTTTAGTCAATGGATGGATTCCAAGGAAGTCATAGTAACATTTAACATGATGTAAAAGGTGGAAAAAATGGTGGAAATTAGAAACTAAATGGAATATTGATTGGTGTAAAATATATTGTGTTCATGTCGAAGCAGGTTTCCAAAAATATGATCTGCAACATATACATTAACCAACTCCCAAGTTGAACAAAGAAGATAAATTCAGAGAATGATAAGAGCTCCAGCAGTGGAGACCATGGCGAAAATAATGTTTAATTTCCATTATGTAGGAAATTTGGAAGGATAAACCCATGAAAGTGTCTCAATATAACAAATAAATTCTTTATTTGTTGGAAATAATGAAATAATGTAAATAATTTCTAAGGGAAAATGAATAGTACTATAGAAAATAATAAAAATGATCATAAGAATCAATTTACAATCATTTTCTGTAAATGTAGGGGAGCTGGGAATTACCTGAGTCAATGCCCTATTCAATAAGATAACCACTAGGTCAAGGAAGATCCTATATTCTTATGTGTAACCCTGATGTTTTTTATGTGGAAATACTATTTGAGGAAGAATTGTCTTTTCTTTTGTGGATATAGTTATAATGAACCATTTGGGTTTATATGATCCTTGAATTTGAGGAAATTATAGAATATATATTTTTGGGATGAAAATTCACAGTATGAGAAAACATTTGTTGTTAAATTATGTTATTTTTAGGAATTTATCTCATCTTTTAAATTTCATAAAATATAGTTTTTGGAAAAGAAAAAATTCAGACCATGTGACCACTCTTCGTGTCAGACAAAGTTATGAGAATCGAACCCACGACCAAAGTGTGACTGGGATTTATTGCCTACCACTGAACTAATTTAAGTCCCTAGTTAGTGTGAATAATTATTTTTAGTTAAATGATTTAATTGATCAATAATATGTTTATTTGGGATCTTATGTTTTAACAAATGGATATCTGTAGTATAAGAAAATGATTTGGTGATTAAGTGATAAATATTATTTTGGAAGATGTTTCCTCTAATGGGAACACTATATTCCTAAGAAAAATAAAAAACAATGGGATTTCATTTGAGGAGTAATGGTGGATCTTTTTTATTTTGGAAGAATCAATGTTTTTTATAGATATTATGGTTATTAATGGAAATTATTAACCTATCATAGAGAATATGTGATTTTTTTAATGGCACTTCAATATGAGACTTCAAGAGTAGTTAATGTTATTTGGAGAAAAAAAATTATGATTTACTATGAAATAATATGTGATTAAATTATTCTATGCTTTTGGTTTCAATCTTAGTATGGATTATATTGAAGTATTTTAAGGACAATTGTTTATTTAATGGTCTTTATTGTACTTTGGGTGTTTTTTGATTAATTTTTGAAATTAAGATTAGTATTTCATTCTATAAAAGATTATCTATTTCTAGGATCATATGATATTATACTAACCATTTGTTTTTTTATCTCTCAAAAAGGAAAATATATAGTTCATACTTTGTGGATTATTTGATTCTCTAGAAGTTGATGCTAGCATTTCAGGTGTGACCAAGTCATCTAGAATACTAATCGTTTGGAGAAAATATGAGGTAGTGGATGAAATTTATTAAAGAATGAAAAAATACTTAAAAATTGCGTATATATTTTTATGTTCTTATTCAATATCATAAATAAATTTTCCAACTTTATGAAATGGAACTTAAAACAAAAAACATTGTCCATTTACCTTTAATACTAGAAAACTAATGACCATTCAACCCATCAGTAGTTTGTGGTTTTCTTGTTATTAAATTTCTCATGATCATGTTTTCTATGACTATCCATCGGAATATGACACATAGTTTACCTTTCATACACATGTTTTCCTACATGTAATCCTAGTATGGGTTATCTGGGGTGACCTTTGAATTTCTATTTTTTTTAAAGTGATTGTTTTATTGACGCTCTTTCCAATATGAGACTTTCAATGATGTTCCCAAGCCCAATTTCAAAATTGTGACAATGCAATTTTTAAAAGGGTAATGAATGTAACACCCCAAGATTTCATAATAAGTTATTTTCTTTAAAGTAATTAAATAGCTTGCGCTACATGCAACACCGAGTTCGAGGGCACCACGACTTACAAAACTAGTCGTTCATAAAATAATTATGAATAGTATTAACTGAATTTTGAATTTTATATACTCCATATAATTTTAACATTCATATTAGGTGTTTCTTAGACATAATATAAGAACAAATTCAATTTTTCAAATAAAAGTAGTTTTTTTCAAAAAATGTAATTTTACCACCTTTTAATGGAAAAACTTTTATAAATATATTATTTTACACTTTTATATATTAAATTTGACAAATAAAATTCTTCATTATAATCAGGACATGAAAATTTATATTGGATAAATTTTTAGTGATTTTCTGGTAACTTTCATATTTTGATGAATAATAAAAAATACTAAATATTAATTGAAAAAAACTTTATTAATCAAAATAATTTACAGAGTTAAATTATACAATTGAATGGTTTTGATGTATAATTAGATTATATTTTTATAATTTAATCCAATTTTGTTCATTGGAAGTAATTTTACATTAAAATTTGACATAAACACATAAAAATCTTTTGATAGTTTTTCTTCTCAAAAACTCGTTTTCTAGTTTTGACAATGAGAATATTTTATTCAATTAATTAATACAACATATATGTTTTTAATATGGTAAAATAGGCATCATTTTTGAAATTGTAATATCAAAATTATCATCGGGTAAATTTTTGGTATTTTTCAAAAAACATTCATTTTTTGATGAATAGTGAAAAACAAAACATTATTGTTTAATGGTGACTTTTTAATTAATAAATTATTTGTAATTTTATTTTTTAAAATTAAAAACAGATAAATGATACCTATTTCAGTCCAATGTTATTCATTGAAGTCATTTTATAATAATATTAGATATATAAATGTATATTGTACTTTTTACCATATTTTACTCACTTGCTAGGAATATTTTCAAATTTTCATAAAACAAAATTTTACCACTTCTGTGAATTGAGTTTTAAAGGTATTGGAGACAGAATTGACATCAGTAAGTAAATTTTTTTCAATAGGATGAACTTTTTTTGGTTAATATTAACTTGTGAATTTTATTTACCATGGTTAAAAGTAAATAGGGTAATTAAAGGTAGAAATAATATTATAATTACCCTAACACATGTTGTAATTCTATTGGATAAGTGTTTTCCAACCAAAAACATCCTTAGGAATAAAATATTACCATCATTGATCCACATTGATTAGATTAGGACATTTATTATTATTTTATTTAAAGAAGAGTTAAAAGTGTTAAATTCAATGTTTAATAACTAAAAAATTTTTAATATAGAGGTATACATAAGATAAATTAGACTATAAATGTTTTTTAGAAAGATAAAATTATTTCCTACATCATGTTATTTTATTTATAATTTTTTGAAATTAAAAATAAAATTTATTTATTACAAAATGAGGATGTTGTAATAACCTTATTAATGAAAGATTAAAATAATTGATTTTATAAATATCAAAAAAATGTAAATGGAGGCTTTTATACATTAAAAAAAATTCTAGGTTAACATGACATGTTTTGGTTAATTTAATTTTTTGTTTTCTATGTAATCATATTTTTTTAATTTCACAAAAACCAAATGAAAAATTGTATCAAAATTGACATAAATGAGTATTTAAAAAAATACTATTTTATTAAATGATATAATATTCCTAAAAATATATGGTTCGGCCCAAGGAATTATATATTGATAGATATGTCATTAATGAACCACTTTTGGTTCACTTGGCTATTTATAGTACGTTAATTAACCATGTGATATAAAAATACAAGAAGACATGTTAAAAGTTAAACTATTTAACTGAGAATAAAATCTAAAAGGTAATGTTAATATGGGGACCAAAACTTGTCTAAAACCTATTGGTTGATATTATTTCGACTCATCCCTACCTTATCCTCGAAATAAATTAATTTGGAGCCATTATAAACCGGTAATTATTTTATAATAAAATAATATTTCAAAATTTTTTCAAAAGTGACCCTCACCACTTTTATAAAAGGGTACTTCCCCTTCTCTCAAAATCAAACATCAAAATCCATTTGGATCGGCCAAACCCAGCTCAATTATCCTCCCAACTAATCTCAATTGACACTAGAGGGATTTATATGATCAGAAATCTAACCTAAGCAACTCTTTTGATCATATCAAAAGTAAGCACTTGAAGAAGAGGTAATAATTTCATCACCTCTTTGTAAGTTCTTTTCTTCTTCCACTTCCTCTTTAATTTTTGTTTTCATACCAAATTAATAACTCCATTACCTTCTACATACTTTTATGTTATTATAAATATGGTATAACTATATTCATTATTCTATCCGTACTATGAATGAAAAAGTCACCATACATGTGTACGTACGGCTTACCGTCTCCACGTCATGGTTTAGTTTATTATTGAACACTTTATTATTTGGCTGGTTATAATAATGTGTATAACTGATTTAAATAATAAATATGACATGTTAATTATTCTTTGAATGTAACATACTATCCAATTACATTCTATTTCATCACTAATAGTATGATATTGTTTCTCGTGTGTACGTACGGCATACCATCTACACGACACGAGAAGATTTCGTTTCCCATCATAACCATTCAAGAATAATTTTCATTTTATGATTAAAAATAATTTTTTATAACTTAATATAATTATTTATATGAATCAAATACATCCTATCCATAACAAAAATGACTTACATAACAAAACATATAAATGAAAATGAATTAGTTAACACCCGAAACAATGATACTACTGAAATATTATTAACAGAACAAAATTTGAAGATCATATATGATATAATATTTATGTATGTGGTTCCTGTATAATTTAATAAAAATTATTTCACTATTATACAAGAGTTTAACCAACCCTCTACTAAGAAATAGTACAAGGTAATGGGTTTTCATCTCACTACTTAATCCAGTGAGATTCATGCTTTATTGCCACTATTTCATTTTGTGTGGTGTATGTACTACCCATGATTGTATTCTTTGTGTAATATACATTAATTAATGGGTATTTACATCTTCATTTTATGATACTTCTTTAATGAGGTGTATGTTTCATATGTTACCAATTCAGTAAGGGATTTTCTAATTTTGATTTCCACTCATTAGGTTTTACGAAAACTTCATGGATTATTTTACTCCAAGATTATGTGTGAAATAACTATTTATTTATTAATGTAGTAATTTACACTCCCCTTTTTGTGGATATAATTTTTATACACATAATCACTCCATTTATAAATTCACAAGTCATCAATATGAACTTGATAAGAGTAATATTAACTCAATTTCCATTTATTGAGATAAACATCCAAGTCATTCATGTTGTTTTTACAAGAATTTGTTTGAATGTTCTAAGATTTATTTACATTTAATATCCAACAAAATTGAGTGTATTAATATTTATAACACATAATTATTTCATTGATTTATCCTTAGCCTAAGGATATGGTCTTTATAAGGGAATTCATCTCAATTTACATTCCATTGAGTCTTCTTTGTTGTTATGTGCCAATTCACTTTTATATGGTGTACATACTGTACTTTGAAATAGTATATCATGAATACCTTTATTCTCATGGTATTATAATGTTCTTGTTACTATAGTTATTTGTTTTCAAGTGCCTCTCATCTGGTTTGGAACTCTGAAAAAAATATCATTTTAAATATTTTAAAGATTTATTCTTCAAAATATTTCTCATTAATGTCCATGTTTTAAAAATGGTTTTGAAGATTTATTTATATGGAAATGAGGGCATTAAAATTAAAATCACTTTTAAAATTATCAAAGTTGTATGTGACACACTAATTCAAATATCTATTTTTAAAAGCATCTAGATAAATAGTGATACTATTATATGTTTTTAAGAAAAAGGGACATGTCACTCAAATAAATTTGCTGATTATTTTCGTCTATGTCAATATCCTTCATTATTCTTGATTGAGGTTGATTTATTAAAATAAAATATTCTATATTTTATTGAATGATTTATGTTTTATTATGGTTGTGCTATTTTTTTATACCATTCATGGTTTATGGTTAAAGTATTAACATTTCGTAGTCTATTTTCAATAAAAATGTCTATGTTTTGTTTTAACCTTTTCATATAATGAATGAATTGGACATAGTAAGTGATGGGTGGAGCCCACAATATCTTCTTGACGCATCAGTAGGTATCATGAGAAAAACTAGTGTCTTGGAACAAGACGTTGACGGAATATTTATTTGTAGTCTTGGCACGAGGCATTGACTTTGTGGTTATGATATCCAACATTATGAATTCAATAATTATAAAATTAGTTATTTATATTACATGGGAATATTAGACTAGTTGAATATCTATGATAATAAGTAAATGAAATTATCTTATTTTTCATTTCCATATCATGCTGAATTTTAAGTTCAAAAGGCTTGTGTTTTAGTCCTATACTTTTCCTTAAATTTTTAAGCTTATTTAGGATTGTTTAGACTATATTGTAATCCCTACTGAGCATTTGAGCTCACCCCTTTCTTATGTTTTCTTTTTCCTAGGATATGAAAAATTATATTATGATTAACCTATAGGGATAATCTAAAGGATATGAGTTCATTAAAAGGAGAAACAATGTTGTTTTTTTATTACATGAAGTAATGTAATACATAGGTATATATCTAGTACTTCCAAGGATACTAAACTAATCGGTCTTCCAAGACTTTATCTCTTGTGATCATGTCAATATTATGTAATAATACACCGACAATGGGTAATAAGGGCCATGGCATTACAATTGGTATCAGAGGAAGTTTAGTACAAACCATGGAGGAATGATTTAGAAAAACCTCGATTAGAAAAGATTGCCCTAAGATAGACTTTGAGGATTAGTATAGAAGAACATACAAAAATTTTGTAAATTTAAATATTATATGGGTTTTCCAAGAAATACATCCCAATCTAGATACGAGCAGGTAGAGGCGGCTCTGGAATAGATGTACCAAGGGGTAAAACCCAAAAACATAGCTTTGAGATAGACTCAAACAGGAACTAGTTTACAACAATGGTCCTTGCTGCACTCTTAGATACGAAACTCTTTGGGGATATGCTTCAGATAATTCATATTTTCTTTACAAACCGATTTGAAGGAATTTAATATAAGATAAGAATAAATAATCTTGGTCAATCCTAATGTGTTTTAGATTGAAAATAAGGTGTCATGATATTCTTTAAATGATTTTATGACTATTGTTACTCACACTATACTTTTTGGTTTTAGTCAATGGATGGATTCCAAGGAAGTCCAAATAACATTGAGCATGGTGTACAAGGTGGGCACGAGGGTGTAAATGAGAAAATAAATGGAATGTTGATAGAAATAAAAGATATTGTGTTCATGACAAAGAAGGTTTCCAAAAATATGATCAACAATATATACATAAACCCACTCCCAAACTCAACAAAAAAGTGAAAGGTGGAGAATGATAAGAGATCTAGGAGTGGAGACCATGGAGGAAATAATGATCAATTTCTATTACGTTAGAAATGTGGAAGGAGACACCCCTGAAAGTGTCTCAATGGAAACAATAAATGCTTTATGTGTTTGAAATATGGAAAAAAAAGTAAAGAATTTTTTAGGGAAAATGAATAGTACTATGGAAGAAAATAATAATGATCCTATGAATCCATTTACAGACATTTTTTGTAAATTTATGGGAGCAGGGCATTACCTGAGTCAATTCCCTATTCTATAGGATAACCACTAGGTCAAGGAAAAACATATGTGGAAATAAATGGATGAAAAAATGATTAAAAGTATTAATGCTCTTTATAGATGGGTTTATATTGGATGAATTTTCTCTTTTATGTTTAACCTAATAGTATGTTATGTAAAAATTCTATGTAAGGAAGAATTATATTTTCTTTTGTGGATATTGTTATAAACAACCATTTGGGTTTATATGATCCTTGAATTTGAGTAAATTATAGGTTATTATTTTTTGGTAAGAAAATTCGATGTATGAGAAGACATTTTTGGTTAAATTTTGTTATTTTGAGTAATTTATCTCATTTCAGGAATGTTATAAAATATAGTTTTTGAGAAAGGACAACCCGTATACTGTGTGACAACCTGTTGTGTCAGAAAAAGCTGTGAGAATTGAACCCATGACCAAAGTGTGACTGGGATTTATTGTAGAGACCCGAATCTTGACGTATATATATATTACATTACTTTTGCGGAATACTTAATACATAACAAAAAACAGACACACAAGGACCGTAATAGTTTAGTGTCTTTGGAAACTTGGAATGTAATCTTCTAATCGTGGTGAAAGATCTTCAATATGTCCCATAAAGATCGTCCACTTTATATTTCCTTACCTAAAACCTTTCATTTAATCCTAGGGGAAAATAAAACATAAAAAGGGTGAGCTCAAATGCTCAGTAAGGGTAAGCATGGATAAAATAAAACATACCATACAGATTTGAACCTAAAAACATGAACATAATGTTTAAACATCAAAATCTTGAGCAACGACTTAAAACATGGAAGTACATAAGGCGTAGATCATAATGGAACATAAATAATGATAACATATCATGGGAATAAAACATGTAATTGTGGCATCTATTAAGCACATGTAATGATTTCCATAGTAGCCAAGGCATTGCTGCCAAGACCATCTTAGTGGACAAAGTACCTTTCTGAATCGATTTCACTCCTCGTTTCAGTCCTGTAACACCGAACCGGATTAACTTACCGTTCCAGCCATGTCTATCTCATGAGATATAAATCTTTACCCAATGCATTGGAGGGAGATATAGGTCCCACCCATCTCATAATGAAATCATTCTTACTTGTGCCAGAAAATAAACATACATAACCCAATAAATAAAATGGGTTTCATAAACACCATCCCATCAGCACATAATCCATATAAAAGAAATGGATATCATTTCATAACAAGAAAAGTGAAACCATGTAAATCATAGAGACATTATACTTGAAACATACACATATGAAATAATTTCATTTTAGATGGAAAATGGTTTTGATAAAACACTTGAGATGAATTCTTGAGGAAAATATCCTTTTTTCATCAAAATCAATTTATTTTCACAAAACGTCATTTAATATTAAAAGAAAGATATTTTGTTGAAAATATTAATGAAATATTTTTTAGGAAGCTTCATGAAAATAAGGCTTTATAAAACCGTAAAAATCCGTTCGTGCCGTATAAGTTAGAAAAAACATTCTTCTCGTACTTTTGCCGGAAAAGTCAAAAAGTACCTCATAAAATAAAAGATTCCATACATACCATGTAGTAAAAGTCAAAAATGGGTAAAAATGACATGAAACCATTTTTAGGAAACATGGACATGGATGAGGACAATAACCCCAGTAAATACTTACGAATAAACAATCTCGGATAAGAATGAGATTGGAATAATTATCCCTTACCTTAGGTCTGATATGCTTCATACGTATCTGAACCTCCTGTATAATGATTTAAATAATTTCATTGACTTATTACAGAATCATATTAATTGTTATGATATCATATATGGTTCACTTATGACTTTATATTACACGTTCTTTTGGAAATTCCATGTTAAAGAGCGTTTTGGGTAAAATCGTTTCATTTGTCGTCCGTGTTTGACTTGTAATTATTCATATGATTACTTAGATCATGATTACATAATTAAAGAATATAAAACATGATTTATATATAATATATATTCATAATATACATATATATAATAGATTGATAAATGGAAAGAAATACACCGTTCATGGAGACGGTAGGCCGTACGTACGCATGAACGTTGTTTTCGTTTCCTCATTGAATTGAATGGAATTAATTGGATGACATACATACATACATACATATATATATATATATATAAATCCAGTATCATTATTATATCATATATTTCATGATTACTTATTATATATACTTTATAATCATTTTGGAATGGTTAATCATTGAGAATGAATCTCATCGCGTCGTGGAGACGGTATTCCGTACATACGTACGAGCGATGATATCGTTCCCATGATCATGGAATTTTATTGGAGTGTATGTATACTATTAAAGAATAAATATCACTTTACAATAATCATATATAGTTATTATTTACACCATTATACTCATCCAAGTAAGGTGGTGGTGGAAAATAGATTACACCACGGCGTGGAGACGGTATTCCGTACGTACGCAGGCGCGGTGATTCTGTTTTCCGTAGGTTGGATAGATGATGAAATAGGGTTGTTTCGTACTTATAATAACATATCAGTATATGAGTGATACTGATGTTATTACTTCATAATGAAACAACCTAATAAGAAAAAGTGGAAGAAGAAATAAAGGTGAAAGAATCGGTAACAGACATTACCTCTTCTTGAAGCAACTCTTTGAGACCTCCTCTTAGGGCACTAAAATAGGTCTTTGAAGAAGAGCAGGACATCTAGGATGTTTCTAGGGAAGTGGATAAGAGAATTTAGTAGGGTTTGGCCGAGCATGAAGGCTCAAAGTGGTGTGAGGAATAGAGGGAGGAGGTTCCCTTTTATAAGGGAGGAGAGGGGTACATTTGGAAAAACTAAAACAATTATTTTATTATAAAGTCATATTCGGTTTTGAATAGCTCCAAATTGATTTATTTAGAAGCTAATGTGGGGATGGGTAGAAATTATCTCATCCAATAAAATTTAGACAAGTTTAGGTTTCTATTTTAACCTTATCATTTAGATTTAACCTTAAGATAAATAATTTTACTTTTACCGTGTCTTCTTGTTTTCTTACACTATAAGGTTAATAAACTTAATATAAAAAGCCAAAAGAAACCCAAGTGGTTTATAATTAATATATATAACCTTATCTAAGTCATGTTTTCGAACCATGGATTTTTAGGAATAAAATAACAATTTATAATATAATATTTTTTTTTAAAACTATTTTATGTCAATTTTGACACTATTTGGTAATTGATTTTTGTGTAAATCATAACAGAATGATTAGTTCTAAACAAGTTAATTAAATCAATACTAACATGTCATATTAACATATAAAATTATTTTAATTCATAAAGAGTCTCAAATTACATTTATTTGGTTATTTATAACATCAATTATGTCAATATTTCATTAATAAGATAATTACTGCATCATCATTGTTTCATAAATAAATTAAATTATTTTAAGTCTAAAAATTATATATAAAATACCGTTATGTAGGAAATATTTTTATCTTTATAATTAATATTTATAGTCGAGTTTATCTTATGTATAACCCTATATTAAAAATTATTTAGTTATTAAACTTTGATTTTAACTATTTTAACCCTTCTTTAAATAAATTAATAATAAATGTCCTAATCTAATCCAAGTGGGCCTAAATGGTCATATGTTATTTATAAGGGTGTTTTTGGTCTAATTACACCTATACAATAGAATTAGGACATGTGTTAGGGTAATAATAATAACACTTTTACCCTGAATTACCATATTTACTTTTAACCGTGGTAAAAAAAAAGTAAAAAGTTACTATTCACCAAAAATTATTATCATCTCATTGAACCACATTTTAGTCCTTGATATTAACCATGTCTCTCGGATTTTCGAAATTCCACTCACATAAGAGGTAAAATTAAGTTTTATGAAAAATTCATTTTTTTAACTACCACTTAGTGGTTTCACTATTCATCAAAAAATGAAAGTTTCCAGAAAAATACAAAATTTAGTCCTAAGCTATATTTGAAATTATGAATGCAAAAATGATGTCTATTTTACCAAATTAAAAACATATCATTTTCATTAATTACTTTAAAAGTTAATTCCCGTTGTCAAACCAAATAACGTGTTTTTAAGAAACAATAACTATCAAAAGATTGATACTTGTTTATATCCAGTTTCAAATTGAAATTAATTCCAATGACCAACATTGGATTAAATGGTAAAAATATATTCTAATTACACTTTAAAACAAATTAAAAATATAATCTTACCATATAAATTATTTCAATGAAAAAAGTTGTTTTTAATTAAAATATAGCGTGTTTTTACTATTCATTAAAATATGAAAGTTATCAGAAAAATATGAAAAATTTATCCAAAGTAAATTTTTATACCCTGATTCCAAGGAAGAATTTTATTTTGTCAAATTGAACTTATATACATGTCAAAAACATGATTTAAGGTGGGTGCGCCATCAAAAGGTGGCAAAACTACATTTTTTGAAAAATACTAATTTTACTCGAAAAATTGATTTTGTCCTCATACCATGTTCTATAAAATGTGTAAGATGAATATTAATGTTATAAAATTCAAAATTTAGTTGATACTATTCATAATGGCTAGTTCATAATAATATTATAACTATATGTCGTTGTTTAGTGAAGCCTGGTATTGCGTACAACACACGCTATCGAGGAAAGTCGCGATTGCATGTAATGCAGGCCAAGACAGGGTTGCGTGTTGTGCAAGACTCCTCCATTGTTTCGTATAACAGAATCCATCCATATTTCATTTCTAAATTGAATATATATATACATATATATACACACTATCAAAATTGTGTGTATCATGATCCATGAATAGTGTTGTGTATACTGCAAGCTCATACGGTGTTGCGTGTAGCGCAAGGTAATCTTGTTGTAGTATACAACAAAACACATCATTGATATTAAAAGAATATTTTTCATAAAATCTCAGGGTGTTACATTCTACCCCCGTTAAAATGAATTTCGCCCTCGAAATTCGTCGGGGTTATAAATGGTTTACTACTCGAAAGCTTGTTTAATAGAAACTCACATCATAAAAAAGGAATACCAAAACATGGCTTTAAAAACTAAAGTATGAAATGTAACGGTTACCCAAATTAACTCATCACTGGGTTTCAACATAGGATAACATCGGTGAAAATATGGATATGGAATAGAAACCTAACCATCATGTTCTGATGGGAGTGTTAGAGAACATGGCTATGAAAAAGCCAACAATCACAAAGCTATAGATTTGTGATGATCTAAGGTACCATCTGATTCATCGAATATAAGGGAACTGGGACAACATTTTTGGTTTTCTAGATCATTTCCCTAATGTTGATGAATTAAAAGAAATACTTACATGATTTTGGTACAATCTCATTGTTGTTCGTGAATTGAACAATTTCCACTTCATCCCTTAAAGAAATGAAGTTGAATTTGTTATTCGTGATGTGTTAGTAGATCATGTGATAGAATGATGGGTCATTCCATCTATTTAAAACAAAAGGTTATCAAAAGTTATAAGTCCATCTTATGGTTAGATTAATCGTATATGGTTCCAAAAATGAAATTATACTTCATATATCATAACACTTAATAAAATAAAACTAGTTTCTACTAACCAGGGACTTCCTGTAGGCCAGTGGTAGGCAATAAAAGCCAGTCGCACTTTGTTTGTGGGTTCGATTCCCACATCCTTGTCCGATGCGATGGGTTGTCACCCGTCCTGCAGGTTTTCCTTTTTCTAAAACTATATTACTATAACATCCCATCAATAATATCGAAAAAACTTCTATCCTTAAACAATACTAACTTATGTCCAACATAATTCATTCCGATATTTAGGCTTATCCATAATACTGTTGTCCACTCTCATAATATAGTGAAAACGATTACCAGAGATTTAATACCATCATTGATCCCCATATATCATAAGATATGTCTTGTTGGTCACATTCCAAACATTCGAAGGCCTTAATCATGTATTCACATGAAAAATGAATACCCATTGAACCTTAGTGAAAACATGAATGCAGTTAAAAGTTAACACTTTCCACATACCAAAATCCTCAAAATTCTATATACTCAAACCATGATATCACTTAGTCCTTATATCAATCATGAGCTCATGAATACTGTCAAATATTTCATTTTCTCTTTGTCCCTTCATTATGCGCATATCATCTGCTTTCCAAAATATTTGAATCCCTTTTCATGGTTACCAGCACCATAAAATTATTGAAAACCACAATAGACTAATACAAAAATATTCTAATACACCATAAAAGTACCTCAATAACATTATTCTTGAATACTAATACATAAACACTTCAATCCATCCTCTTCAATGATTGTCCTGGAATAAGTCCTTCCTTGATTTAGAAGTAACTTTTTAGGTCAAGGCATTGAGTTGGGTAATGCCCGTGTTCTCCACAAATAAGACATTGTACTCCATAATAGTCTGTCACTCTATGACCCTTTTCTCCACACAGATAACATCTTCCCCTCCATTTGAGGTATTCCTCAAGGTTCTTCTTCCCTTCTTTAGAAATCTCAATCTTCCTTTCTTTATGCTCCTCAATATGCGAACTTTCATAAAAATCTACCTTCCTCTTATTTGATGAATTAGGCATACCACTAAATTTCACCTTGTTAATAATATATCGCGATGACTGATTCGGCATAATCACAATATCTTTCTCTCTAGGAATTACGCAATTTTGTTTCTCATAGTCACTAATGTGTCCATTGGATTCAATGTTAATCGAATTCCTTCTGGTTCCCTCCATTGACTAAAACACAAAAAGAATTTTGTGAGAGGAAAAAATCATGCTAGGGAAAAAACATAGTAAAGGGGGAGTACCTTAAATATCTAACATCTTAGGTTAAATTCTAATATCGTTACTGTAGTTCTTGAAATATTTCCTATACGTATACTTATCTTTAGGGACATCCCTAGACATACCTTATAAATATCTCTAGGGATCTCACTAACGTTTTCACATCCTAGTTTCCAAAGGTTGACTAAACCTTTCCTCTGATACCAACTGTAGCGACCCAAAGCTTTATGTACATAGATATTACATTACTTTTGCGGAATACTTAATACATAACAAAAACAGACACATAAGGACCGTAATAGATTAGTGTCTTTGGAAACTTGGAACGGAATCTTCTAATCGTGGTGAATGATCTTCAACATCTCCCATAAAGATCCTCCACTTTTTGTTTCCTTACCTAAAAACTTTCTTTTAATCCTGGGGGAAAATAAACCATAAAAAGGGTGAGCTCAAATGCTCAGTAAGGGTATGCATGGATAAAATAAAACATACCATACACATTTGAACGTAAAAACATGAACATAATGTTTAAACATAAAAATCTTGAGCAATGACATAAAACATGGAAGTACATAAGGCATAGATCATAATGGAACATAAATAATGATAACATAGAATGGGAATAAAACATGTAATTGTGGCATCCATTAAGAAAATGTAATGATTTCCATAGTAGCCAAGGCATTGCTGCCAATACCATCTTAGTGGACAAAGTCCCTTTCTGAATCGAGTTCACTCCTCATTTCAGTCCTGTAACACTGAACCAGATTAACTTACCGTTCCACCCATGTCTATCTCATGAGATATAAATATTTACCCAATGCATTAGAGGGAGATATAGGTCCCGGCCATCTCATAATGAAATCATTCTTACTTGTGCCACAAAATAAACATACATAACCCAATAAATAAAATGGGTTTCATAAAAATTATCCCATCATCACATAATCCATATAAAAGAAATGGATATCATTTCATAATAAGAAAAGTGAAACCATTTAAATCATAGAGACATTATACTTGAAACATACACATATGAAATAATTTCATTTTAGATGGAAAATGGTTTTGATAAAACACTTGAAATGAATTCTTGAGGAAAATATCCTTTTTTCTTCAAAATCAATATATTTTCACAAAAAGTAATCTAATTTTAAAATAAAGAGATTTTGTTGAAAATATTCATGAAATATTTTGTACGAAGCTTCATGAAAATAAGGCTTTATAAAACCGTAAAATTCCGTTCGTGCTGTATAAGTTATAAAAAACATTCTTCTCGTACTTTTGCTGAAAAAGTCAAAAAGTACCTCGTAAAAGAAAGATTTCATACATACCATGTAGTAAAAGTCAAAAATGGGTAAAAATGACAAGAAACCATTTTTAGGAAACATGTACATGGATGATAACAATAACCCCAGAAAATACTTACGAATAAACAATCTCGGATAAGAATGAGATTGGAATATTTAACCCTTACCTTAGGTCCGATATGCTTCGTACGTATCCGAACCTCCTGTATAATGATTTAAATAATGTCATTGACTTATTAAAGAATAATATTCATTTTTATGATATCATATATGGTTCACTTATGACTTTATATTACACGTTCTTTTGTAAATTCCATGTTAAAGAGCGTTTTGGGTAAAATCCTTTCATTTGTCGTCTGTGTTTTGACTTGTAATTATTCATATGATTTCTTAGATCATGATTATTTAATTACAGAATATAAATCATGATATATATATAATATATATTCAGAATATACATATATATAATAGATCGATAAATGGAATGAAATACACCGTTCATGGATACGGTAGGCCGTACGTACGCATGAACGTTGTTTTCGTTTCCTCATTGAATTGAATGGAATTAATTGGATGAAATACATATATATATATAAATAAATCAAGTATCATTATTATGTCATATATTTCATGATTACTTATTATATATACTTTATAATCATTTGTGAATGGGTAATCATTGAAAAGGAATCTCATCGCGTCGTGGAGACGGTATTCCGTACGTACGCACGAGCGATGATATCATTCCCAAGATCGTGGAATTTTATTGGAGTATATGTATACTATTATAGAATCAATATCACTTTACAATAATAATATATAGTTATTATTTACACCATTATACCCATCCAAGTAAGGTGGTGGTGGAAAATAGATTACACCACGGCATGGAGATGGTATTCCGTACGTACGCACGCGCGGTGATTTCGTTTTCCGTAGGATGGATAGATTGTTAAATAGGGTTGTTTCATACTTATAATAACATATAAGTATATGAGTGATACTGATGTTATTACTTCATAATGAAACAACCTAAGAAGAAGAAGTGGAAAAATAAATAAAGGGGAAAGAATCGGTAACGGACATTACCCCTTCTTTGAAGCGCCTCTTTGATACCTCTTCTTAGGGCACCAAAATTGGTCTTTAAAGAAGAACATGACCTCTAGGATGTTTCTAGGGAAGTGGAGAATAGAATTTTTCAGGGGTTGGCCGAGCATGAAGTCTCAATGTGGTGTGAGGAAGGGAGGGAGGAGGTGCCCTTTTATAAGGGAGGAGAGGGGCACCTTTGGAAAAACTAAAAAATTATTTTATTATAAAGTCATATTCAGTTTTTAATAGCTCCAAATTGATTTATTTCGAAGCTAATTTGGGGATTGGTCTAAATAATCTCATCAAATAAAATTTATACAAGTTTAGGTTTCTATTTTAACCTTATCATTTAGATTTAACCTTAAGATAAATAATTTTTCTTTTACCGTGTCTTCTTGTTTTCTTACACTATAAGGTTAATAAACATACTATAAAAAGCAAAAAGAACCCCAAGTTGTTTATAATTAATATATATAACCTTATCTAAGTCATTTGGAAGAATCTAAGATTTTTAGTAATAAAATAACAATTTATAATATAATATTTGTTTTAAAAACTATTTTATGTCAATTTTCACACTATTTGGTAATTGATTTTTGAAAATATCCTAACAAAATGATTTGTTCGAAAAAAGTTAATTAAATCAATACCAACATGTCATATTAACATATAAAATTATTGTAATTCATATAAAGTCTCAAATTACATTTATTTGGGTATTTATAACATCAATTATGTCAATATTTCATTAATAAGAAAATTACTCCATCATCATTGTTTCATAAATAAATTAAATTATATTAAGTCTAAAAATTTTAAATAAAATACTATTCTGTATAAAATATTTTTATCATTCTAATGAATATTTATAGTAGAATTTATCTTATGTATAACCCTATATTAAAAATGATTTAGTTATTAAACGTTGATTTTAACTATTTTAACCCTTCTTTAAATAAATTAATAATAAATGTCTTAATCTAATCCATGTGGGCCTAAATAGCCATATTTTATTCATAAGGTTGTTTTTCGTTGAATTAAACTTATCCAATAGTATTAGGACATGTGTTAGGGTAATAATAATAACACTTTTACCCTGAATTACCCTATTTACTTTTAACCGTGATAAAAAAAGTTAACAGTTACTATTCCACAAAAATTATTTTCATCTCATTTAACCACATTTTAGTCCTTTATATTAACCATGTCTCTTAGATTTTCGAAATTCCACTCATAGAAGCGGTAAAATTATGTTTTATGAAAAATTCATTTTTTTAACTACCACTTAGTGGTTTCACTATTCATCAAAAAATGAATGTTTCCAAAAAAATACCAAAATTTAGGCCTAAGCTATATTTGATATTATGAATTAAAAAATGATGTCTATTTTACCAAATCTAAAACATATAATTTTCATTAATTAATTTAAAAATTACTTCCTGTTGTCAAAACAAATCGCGTGTTTTTAAGAAACAATAACTATCAAAAGATTGATACTTGTTTACATCCAATTTCAAAGTGAAATTAATTCCAATGAGAAACATTGGATTAAATGGTAAAAATATATTATAATTACACTTTAAACCCAATTAAAAAGATAATATAACCATATAAATAATTGCGATGAAAAAAGTTCTTTTTAATTAAAATATAGCGTGTTTTTACTATTCATTAAAATATGAAAGTTATCAGAATAATATGAAAAATTTATCTAAAGTAAATTTTTATACCCTGATTCCAAGGAAGAATTTTATTTTGTCAAATTGAACTTATATACATGTCAAGAACAGGATTTAAGGTGGGTGCGCCATCAAAATGCGAAAAAACTACATTTTTTGAAAAATACTTATTTTACTCGAAAAATTGATTTTGTTCTCATATCATGTGCTAGAAAATGTGTAAGATGAATATTAATGTTATAAAATTCAAAATGTAGTTGATAATATTCATAACGGCTAGTTCATAATAATATTATAATTATATATCATTTTTTAGTGAAGCTTGGTATTGCGTACAACACACGCTATTGAGGAAAGTCGCGATTGCATGTAATGCAGGCCAAGTCAGGGTTGCGTGTTGTGCAAGACTCCTCTATTGTTTCTTATAACAGAATCCAACCATATTTCATTTATACATTTAATATATATATATATACACACTATCAAAATTTTGTGTAACATGATTCAAGAATAGTATTGTGTATACTACAAGCTCGTACGGTGTTGCGTGTAGCGCAAGGTAATCTTGTTGTAGCATACAACACAAGACATCAATGATATTAAAAGAATATTTTTCATAAAGTCTCGGGGTGTTACATTTATCGCCAACCACTAAACTATGTGAATTCCCTAGATAGTATGACTAATTCTTTTTAGTTAAATGATTTTATTGATCAATAATAAGTTGATTTAGGATCTTATGTTTTATCAAATGTATATCCTTGGTATAAGAAAATGATTTGGGGATTAAGTTATAAATGTTATTTAGGAATACATTTTTTCTATTGGTAACAGTATATGCCTAAGGAAAATACAATATTATGGGATTTCATTTAAGGAGTAATGCTAAATTTTTTTTATTTTGGAAGAATCGTTGTTTTCTATAGATAATCATGTTATTAATGTAAATTATTAACCTATCATAAGAATATGTGATTTGTTTAATTACACTTATATATGAGACTTTAAGATTAGTTCATGTTATTTTTAGAAAAATGATAAGATTTACTATGAAAGACTGTTTGATTAAAATATTTTGGGTTTTGGGTTTCAATCTTAGTTTGGATTATATTGAATGATTTTAAGGACAATTTTTTTTAAATGGTATTTATTGAACTTTGGGTATTGTTTGATTAATTTTGGAAATTATGATTAGTATTTATTTATATAAAGGGTTATCAATTTCAAGGCTCATCTTATCTTGTACAAACAATTTGGTTTTGGTTAATCTCTAAATACAAGGGAAATATATAGTTCATTCTTTGAGGATTATAGGATTCTTTAGAGGTTGATTCTAGAACTTCAGGTGTGACCAGGATATATAGAATACTCATCCATTGGAGAAAAGATGAGTTAGTGGTAGAAATTTATTAAAGTATGAAACTAAACCTAATTATTGAGTATATATCTTTATGTTCTTAGTCAAACTCATAAATAAATTCGTCATCTTTAAAAAATGGAACTTAAAACAATAAAAATGTTGTTCGTTTACTTTTAGTACAATGAAGCTAATAATCATTTAACCCATCACAAGTTTTTGGGTTTCTTGTGATTAAATTTCTCCTGATCATGTTTTCTATCACTATCCATCATAACATGACACTTGTTTTATCTTCCATACCCATGTTATCCTATATGGAATCCTAGTACGGGTTATCTAGGGTGACCTTTGTATTTCTATTTCTTTCTTTTAAAGTGATTGTTTTATTGACTCTTTTTCCAATATGGGACATTCAATGAAGTTCCCTTTCCCAATTTTAAAATTGCGAGGATGAAATTTCCAAAAAGGAGAAGAATTTAACACCCCAAGATTTTACAGTAAGTTATTTTCTTTAAAATAATTAAATAGGTTTTTCTACATGCAACACCGAGTTCAAGCACACCACGACTTACTAATCTAGCCATTCCAAAAAACGATTACGAATAGTATTAAATAAATTTTTAATTTTATATATTCCATATAATTTTAACATCCATAGTATCTGTTTTTTGACACAATATAGGAACAAACTCAATTTTTTAGATAAAAGATGTATTTTTTAAAAAATGAAATTTTACGGCCTTTTTACGGGGAACTTATTATAAATCTAATATTTGACCAAAAAACTCTTTGTAACACCCCAATATTTCATAATGCATTATTTCTTCAATGTAATTCAATAACTTGCACTACACGCAACACTGAGTTCAAGCGCACCACGACTTACCAAACTAGTCGTTCAAAAGTAGTTATGAATAGTATTAACTGAATTTTGAACTTTATATAATCCTTATAATTTTAGAATCCATATTATGATTTTCTTAGACATAATGTAAGAACAAATTCATTTTTTTCAAATAAAATAAGTATTTTTCAAAAAAATGAAATTTTACCACCTTTTAATTGAGAACCATTTTAAAAACAATATTTGAAAGTTTATATATTTAATTTTACAAAATATACTTCTTCCTTAGAATCAGGACATAAAAATTTTGTTTTGATAAATTTTTGGTGTTTTTTTTATAACTTTTATATTTGGGTGAATAGTTAAAAATACTAAATATTAACTGAAAAAAACTTTTTTAATAAAAATAATTTACGGTATTAAATTATAAATTTGAATGGTTTTAAAGTATAATTAGATTAAATTTTTACCATTTATTCCAATGTTGTCCATAGGATGTAATTTCACATTGAAATTCGACATAAACAAGTGTCAATCTTTTGATAGTTATTATTTCGTATAAATACACTTTTTGGTTTTGAAAACGGGAATTGATTTTAAATTAATTAATGAAACTTATAGGTTTTGAAATTTGTAAAATGGACTTCATTTTTGGTTTCAGAATACCAAAATTAGCTTTCGGTAAATTTTTGGTAATTTTCTAAGAACATTCAATTTTTGATAAATTGTGAAAAACACTTCGTTATTGTTTTAAACTGAGTTTTTATTTAAATAATTAATTATTTTATTTAAATATATTTTAACTAAAAATATATACATAATATCTATATATGTTAAATGTAATTCATTAGAGTCATCTTATAATAATATTATATATACAAATTTTTATTGAACTTTTTACCGTCTTTTACCCACCTACTAGGAGCATTTGAAAATTTGCATAAAACTTAATTTTACCTCTTTTGTGAGTTGAATTTAAAAATTCCAAGAGACACAGTTAACCTCAGTATGTAATATGTGGTTCAATAAGATGAAAATAATTTATGGTGAATAGTAACTTTTGACATTTATTTACCACGGTTAAATGTTAATAGGGTAATTAAGGGTAAAAATGATATTATAATTACCCTAACACATGTCCTAATTCTATTGGATAAGTTTAATTCGACCAAAAACAACCTTAGGAATAAAATATAATCCTTTAGGTCTACTTGGATTAGATTAGGACAATTATTATTATTAATTTAAAGAAGAGTTAAAAGTGTTAAATTCAACATTTTTTAACTAAAACATTTTTAGTATAGGGTTATACATAAGATAAATTCGACTATAAATATTCATTAGAAATATGAAAATATTTCCTACATCATGGTATTTTATTTATAATTTTTATACATTAAATAATTAAATTTATTTATGACACAATGATGACACAGTAATTACCTTATTAATGAAAGAATCAAGTAAATTTATTATAAATATTAAAATAAATATAATTTCAAAGGTTTTATGACATCCACGAATTTTCTAGGAGAATAGGACATGTTATGAAAGTTTCAATGTATCTTGTACGAATTAATGATGTTTTGATGACTTTCACAAAAACAAAATACCAAATACTGTCAAAATAAACATAAATTAGTATTAAAAAAATACTATATTATTTATTGATATAATATTCCTAAAAATGTAAGGTTCATCCAAAGGGCTTAAATAATAATATATATGTCATTAATGAGCCACTTGAGGTTCTCTTTGAAGTATAGAGTAATTTTATTAACCATATATAGTAAGAAAACAAGAAGACATCGTAAAAGTTAAACTATTTAACTAAGAGTTATGTCTAGAAGATAAGGTTAAAATGGTAACATAAAAATGTATAAAACCTATTTATTGAGATTATTTAGACCCATTATCACCAAAGGCTCGAAATATATTCATTTTAAACAATTATAAACCGAATATGATTGTATAATAAATTAATACATTAATCTTTTCCTAAAGTGACCCTCACCCCTCTTATAAAAGGGAACTTCCCCTTCTCTCAAAATCACACATCCAAGCCATTTGGCTCGTCCAACCCCTACCCAAAAATCCTCCAAAATTCCCTCAATTGATCCTGGATGACTTAGTGTGATCATAAAGCTGACTTAAGGATCCCATTTGATCAAATCAAAAGGAAGAACACGAAGAAGAGGTAAATATTTCATCACCTCTTTCAAGTTCTTTTCTTCTTCCACTTCCTCTATCTTTGTTGTTTGCATTATTAAATAGTAACTCTAGTATCTTATATATACTTTTATGTTATTATAAATATGGTACAACCATATTCGTTATTTTATGTATCCTATGAATGACATGTCACCATACGTGCGTACGTATGGCTTACCGTCTCCACGTCGTGGTGCAGTTATTCAATACATTATTATTTTAATGCATATAATAATTATTTATAAATGATGAAAATAATAAATATAACATGTTAATGATTCTGTATTTATGATATACCATCTATTTACATAATATTTTAAATCAAAATAATGATATTGTCTCTCATCCGTACATACGGATTACCATCTCCACGACGTGATGAGAGTCATTTCCATGTTCACCATTCAACGATGATTATAAAAATACATATTATTAATAAGTATGTAGTATATGACATAATTATTATACTTTATATATATATATATATATATTTTTATATGTATGTACTTACATAAATCTTATTCATTTAATTCCATTCAACACAATATGAAAACGGAAGCATCGTTTATGCGTACATACAGCCTACCATCTCCATAAACGGTGCCTTCCATTTCATATATACATCTATTATAAATATTGATATTCTAAATATATATGAAATATTAATCAATGTTTATATTCTATAATCATTTAAATCATAATCTAAATGATATGATCAAGAATAACAAGTTAAAACACATACGATAAAGAAAGTGATTATTACCCAAAATTTTAATTTATCATTGAAATCATTATTAAATAGGTAGTATGAAGTCATAAATGAATCATTTATGATGTAATAAATATTAATATGGTTCTGTTATAATTTAATAACATACTATGGGCATTATATTGTTTGTTAAATGTACCCTCCACCAAAAGAATGTGCAAGGTAAGGGTTATTTCCTCAATCTCATTGTTATCCGAGATTGTTCAAGTGTATGTATTTTATGGGACATATGTATCATAGATACCCATATATCATCAAAAATTTTTCAATATGAGCCTTTTATAGTTTTATGGGAGGTTCTATTTAACTAGATCATCATTTTAAATGTTTTATAGATTCATCTTTCTGAACCCTTTTATTTAATGTCCATATTTTCAAAACGATTTTAAGGTTTTATTTATACGGACAAGAATGTTTTGAAATGATAATTCTTTTAAATAGTTTCAAAGTGGTTTGGGACACTTTGATAAAAAAATCACTTTTAAATGACTTCCTTTATATATTGTGAGACTTACAAACGGTTTTATGAAAAAGGGGTATTTCTCTCAAATCATTTTACAGATCATTTTCATCTATGTCAACATCCTTTGATGGATTTTATAATTGTTTTAAATTGATTTATTATGATACCAATGTTACATATTGTATTGACAGTTTTGTGATATGTTTTACAGTGGATGTGTTATTTTTATAAAATTCATGGTTTATGGATAAAGTATTGACATTTGATATTCTAGTTTTAATACGAATGTTTATGTTATGTTTTAGCCTTTTCATATGAGGAATGTATTGGACATAGTAAGTGATGAGTGGAGCCCTCTATAATTACACAATGCATCGGTAGGTTTCATGAGACAATTATACATGGAATTGGCTGAGGCCTTTCCCAATTTGATATATGGTTTTGGCCGAGGCCTTAATCATTTTTAGATGTCTTGTCCGAGGCCTTGATAAAATGTTTTAGAATGTCTGGCATTATACATTCCCTCGTTATGAAAATAATATTTATATTTCATGTGGTTATTCGACTAGTAGAATAACCAGGACTATGTTTTCTTATAGTATTATTTACTCAACTCATATTTCTACCATAAAGTGTTCATATTTATTATTTGTAAAGGCATGTGTTTTTAATTATTCACCAGGCCTATTGTTTATGTTATCTTCTGCTAAATTATATACCCTTAATGAGTATCTGAGCTCACCCCTTTCTTATATTTTATTTTCTCAGGATCCCAAGAAGTGTTTTATGTTCGAGATGCAGGGTTAAGCTAAAAGAACAATGGAATTCTAAAAGTTATTTTTTTTGTTGAATGTTAGAAAGTGTAATGTAACGTTCGTGTATGTAATCTATTTTCCAAGACTGCTAAATTGATCAGTCCTTTGGGACATTATTCCTTGTAATCATGCCAATTTTATGTAATAATGCACCGAATCTGGATAAATAGGGTCAGGGGGTTACAGTTGGTATGAAAATAAGTTTACCAATAACCTTGTAAATAGATTTAGATAAACTTAGATTAGATAACATTACCCTAAGAAAAAATTTTAAGATTAGTATAGAATAACTTCCTAGAATTTTGGTAATTTATAGTTTTTGTAAATTTTCCAAGAAATACATCTCTGTCTAGATACGAGTAGGTAGAGGTAGCTCTGGCACAGATGTACCTATGGGTAAAAAAAAACATCACGTTGAGCTAGACTCGAACGGTAACTGGTGCATGACAACGGGCCTTGCTGCACTCTTGGTTACGACACTCTCAGGGGATATGGTTAGGATAATTCACATTTTCATTACTAGAATTTATGAAGGATTTAAAGTAAATACTTCCTCAAAGAAAACTTTTTTATTAATATGGATTATATCCAGACACTATTCAATTTACATTAGGTATTTTACATGTTTGGAATTATTCATTGTCATTCATAAACTGACCTAGTGTATTCCATTATTTAGAAATGGAACCCAGTAGAAGAAATGAGAACTCCAGTAATACATATGATCCAAAGAGTAAGAAGGATCATATCATTCATGGTATTATGCCAACATTTACAAGTGAAATATTCTCCCATGTATTCTCAACATATGACGAAATAATATCATGTGTTAATAGTATAATTAAGGAATTGTCTTAGTCCTATGACTTTAAAGGGAAGTAAGAAAAGAAAAGGATGGTAGAGAGAAGGATGGATAAAGAGAAGAGGGGAAAGAAGGATTTTCCCACATGTGATAAATGTGGAAAGAATCACCTTGGTAAATTCATGAATATAATGATAGTTTTTATAAGTGTGGAGAAAAATGACACCATATATGTGATTTAAAGGGTAAGAAAAAGGTTCCAAATGTAAAATTCTTCATCTACAAGGCGTTGGGACACTATGCAAATAAATGTCCCAGTCATCAAAGTATACCGTAAATAATGATATTGATTATAATCAAGTTATGATACTACCTCAGATTAAGAGCAATGACTAATGTTCTTATGTTGTTATTATATAATTATTTCATTTGAATGTTGTATCAAAAATATACTGGTTAAATTAATTATGGAGATAAATAACGATTGTACTACAGTACTATTTTATTGAGGTTTTAGATTATATGGTTCTAAGAAAAGTGACTTAATATTAAGCTACACTTTTTAGAAAATACATGGTTGAAGGAAAGGTAATCCTTAATATGGTCCTGATAACGAGGTAGTTATTTTGGAATAATATATTGTTTATTTGGATAAATTATATTGGATATTCATGGCTTCCATGGAACTGATTCAAAGTTTGTTTATTTCATCACTGTTGGAATATTAAAAAAAATTTGATATAAGGAATATATCCAGTATTCTATAATGAATAAGTGAGCATGAATGTAATCAATAATGTTTTATGGTGATTTAGGGTGTTACCATGTTTTAAAAGAATACATGATGAGGGTGTTCAGTTGTTCTTATGTTGCAAAAAGATTCATCATTGTGATTAACTTCCTTATAAATTTTGGACTGCGAGTTTGGATAGAAGTATTTTGGATAAGTCTAAAGGTTGGAATGGATTATGTTAGAAATTGGATACAACTATTAAGGTTATTTTTGTATTTTCATAAAAATGAAAACCCAGAGGTCGGGCGACAACCAGTCGTGTCCAGCAAGGCCACGAGACTTGAACCCGCAACCGAAGGGAGACAAGGGTGCATCACCTAACACTGGCCTACGTGATGACCTGAATTGTATAATGTAGTTTTATTAAAGGGTCTGGTAGTTGAATTATAAATTCATTATTTTTAGAACCTTATATTATTAGGATAAATAAAATACATTTTTTTGAAATATTTTAGAGTGAAAGATGAGTTTGTGGAAGGAATTAGTTAAAGGATGTAACTCTACTTGTCAAGTATATATATATATATATATATATATATATATATCCCTCTTATTATATGACTAATTTAATTCTTAAACTTTAGTTAAGGGACATCATCACAATATTGTTTCATTGAGTCATCCTCTGACTTCCAAATGACTTTCTTTTATATGGTGTATAAAACCCTTTTACTTGTCATTTAAAGGGGAATATTTTTCTACGAAGAGTTTTACCAAACAACAAAAAAGATGAATGTTTTTTCAACATAAGATTTGACAACAACATTTCTGCCGCCTTGAGTTTTATTTGATCTTTGGCTTCTTTAAGAAGAAAAAATGTGTTTTATAAATAGAAATTAAATACCATATACACTTTTTTGTATTTTGGTATTGAAAATGGTTTTGATAATAGATTTGTTATGTCAATATATTTAAATGATATACTATGATTGATAACCTCAATTACTCTCTATAAATATGTAAACATTCCCTTCAATTATGTTTCTCTAATTTCCACCAATGTTATTTTAATTGAGATCATAATTTAGTGGTATCTTTTTCATTTCCCTTTCCCTCTTATTAAGACTAAATTTTATTAACCCAATTTTCAATGAGAGTTTTCCACAAAGGTGTTTCTCTATTTTCAATCTTTTATTTTTGAAGAACAATTTCAAATTTAGAGTAAGTTATTTATTGAAGTAGGGGAGAATGTAACACCCCAAGATTTCATAGTACGTTATTTCTTCAAAGTAATTCAGTAACGTGCACTACAAGCAAAACCGAGTTCAAGTGCACGACGACTTACCAAACCAGCCGTTCAAAAGTGGTTATGAATAGAATTAACTGAATTTTGAACTTCATATAATATTTATAATTTTAGAATCCATATAATGGGTTTCTTAGACATAATCTAAGAACAAATTCATTTTTTTCAAATAAAAGAATTATTTTTCAATAAATGCAATTTTACAGCCTTTTAATGGAGATCCATTTTTAAATCCAATATTTGAAACTTTTATATATTCAATTTGACACAATAAAATTATTATATATAATCAAGACATAAAAATTTAGTTTCTAAAACAATTTGGTGTTTTTTTGATAACTTTAATATTTGGGTGAATAGTGAAAAAAAATTAATTTTAACTGAAAACAACTTTTTTAATAAAAATAATTTACAGTGTTCAATTATTAATATGAATGGTTTTGAAGTATAATTAGATAATATTTTTACCATTTAATCCAATGTTGGTCATTGGATGTCATTTGACTTTGAAATTTGACATAAACAAGTGTCAATCTTTTGATAGTCATTATTTCGTAAAAATACGTTTTTTGGTTTTTACAATGGAAATTAATTGTAAATTAATTAATGAAACTTATACATTTTGATATTGGTAAAATGGAATTCATTTTTGGTTTTGTAATATCAAAATTAGCTTAGGGATATTTTTTTTTAATTTTCTAAAATCTTTCAATTTTTGATAAATAGTGAAAAACACTGCGTTATTGTTTAATACTGACTTTTTATTTAAATAAGTAACTATTTTATTTAAATTTATTTTAGCTAAAAATAGATACATAATATCTATATATGTTCAATGTAATTCATTAGAGTAATTTTATAATAATATTAGATATATAAAATTTTATTGAACTTTTAATCGTCTTTTACCCACCTTCTAAGAGCATTTTAAAATTTGCATAAAACATAATTTTACCGCTTCTGTGAGTTGAATTTCAAAATTCCAAGAGGCACAGTTAACCTCAGTATTTAAAATGTGATTCAATAAGATAAAAATAATTTTTGGTGAACAGTAATTTTTGACTTATATTTACCACAGTTAAATTTAAAAATGGTATTTAAGGGTAAAAATGATATTATAATTACCCTAACACATGTCTTAATTCTATTGGATAAGTGTAATCCAACCAAAAAAACCTTGCTAATAAAACATGATCCTTTAGGTATAAAGACCCATAATTTACATACATTGTTATTACTTCAGAATTGAAGCACACTTATTACAACATATAAAAAAACCAAGAAAGGACCGTATAGGTATAGTGTCTTTAGAAACTGGGAAACATAAGCAACTGGTTCAAAAAGAATCTACTTTTCCTCCCATTTAATTCATCATACCTGGAGTCCCTTTTTGGAATATTCTACTTAACAACCTTCTTCCTGACCTGGGGAAATAAAACATACGAAAGGGTGAGCTCAAATTCTCAGTAAGGGTAAACAAAATAAATATCAATCACATCATATACATAAGCACATAACTTTTGGAAATCTTAACCTGAAAAAGAGATCATAATTTAATAATATGGGATAAATCATAGTAGTGAAATGTGATCCCAATAATCATAACTTAAAACATAAAACTTTGTGTCTTACACACATAATCATAGAGAATCATTTCTTATTAGTCAAGACTCATTGCCAAGACTATCTTAGTGGACAAAGTCCCTTTCTGAACCGAGTTCACTCTTCGTTTCAGTCCTGTTTCACTGAACCGGTATAACCTACCATTCTAGCCATGTCTATCTCATGAGATATAAAATCTTTACCCATAGCATTGGAGGGAGATATAGGTCCCACCCATCTCATAATGATACCATTCTTATTGTGCCACAAAATCATAAATCATACATCATTGCATAACCCATGTAATACAAATGGGAATCTTAAACATCATAACATCATAAAAAAATTCATATAAGATAAAGGAATTCATAAAAATAATTCCATCACAACATAATCAAATCAATGTAATGATAGGGATAAAAATAGAACCCTTTATTATCTTAGATGGAAAATAATTTTGATAAAACACTTGAACTCCATTCTTGAGTAAAATATCCTTTCTTCTTCAAAAACATTTTTCCATTATTAACATTTCATACAACTTTAAAATAAAAGATGTTTGATTAAAAATAAACATGAAAACTTGTAAAGGATTCTTATTGGAAATAATGTTTTAAAAATCCATTCATGTCATATAAGTTAAAAAAACATTCTTCGTACTTTTGTCGGAAAAGTCAAAAAGTACCTCGTATGAAAAACGACAAAAGATTCCTTTCATATCTTTTATTAAAAACTCACCGAAGGGTAAAATTGGATTTAAAAAATAGTAGGTGGATGGAAACAATATTACATATTGACGAAACATGGATGTGGATGATAAAATACACCCCAGTAAATACCAAAGTATAAACAATCTCGAATAAAATGAGATTGTGATATTTTCCCTTACCTTAGGTCTGATATGCTTTGTACGTGTCCGAACCTCCTGTATAATGATTTAAATAATGTTATTGACTTATTACAGAATCATTATTATTTTTATGATATCATATATGGTCATATTCTTATCTTCTTAGTAGTAATATTTCATTGCTACTTGTTATTCGGGTGTTTATAACTTTTTGTTCTTATACGTGTTTGGTCGAATAAATTCTTATTCTTCTCTTTAGGTTATAGATACCTCATTTCCAGAATGGTATTACTGTAATATATATCATATTCATTCATTCAATTCATTTATATAATCATTATGAAATGAAGATCATGTAGAATGAGTCGCATCACATCGTGCAGACGGTATTACGTACGTACGCACGAGTGATGATATCATTCCTATGATCGTGGAATTGTATTGGAGTGTATGTATACTATTTCAGAATCAGTATCACCTTATAATAGTCATATATAGTCATTATTTATACCATTATACCCATCCAAGTAAGGTGGTGGTGGAAAATAGATTACACCATGGCGTGGAGACGGTATTCCGTACGTACGCACGCGCGGTGATTTCTTTTTCCGTAGGATGGATAGATGGTGAAATAGGGTTGTTTCATACATATAATAACATATCAGTATATGAGTGATACTGATGTTATTACATCATAATGAAACAACTAAATAAGAAGAAGTGTAAGAAGAATTAAAGATGAAAGAATCGGTAACAGACATTACCTCTTCTTTGAAGTGCTTCTTTGAGACCTTCTTTTAGGGCACTAAAATTGGTCTTTGAAGAAGAACAGGACCTCTAGGATGTCTCTAGGGAAGTGGAGAGGAGTCATTGGCACGTGTTGTCCGAGCTTGAAGTCTCAAAGTGTTGTGAGCAAGAGGGGGAGGAGGTGTCCTTTTATAAGGGAGGAGAGGGGCACCTTTGGAATAACTAAAACTATTATTTTATTATAAAGTCCAATTCGGTTTTAAATAGCTCCTAATTGATATATTTAGAAGCTATGTTGGGGATGGGTCGAACTACTCTCATCCAATAGAATTTAGAAAAGTTTAGGTTCCTATTTTAACCTTATCATTTAGATTTAACATTAAGTTAAATAAGTTTACTTTTACCATGTCTTCTTGTGTTCTTATACTATAAGGTTAATAAACATACAATAAGAATCCAAACAAACCCCAAGTTGTTTATTATTAATATATATAACCTTATCTATGTCATTTGGCCGAACCATGGATTTTTATGAATAAAATAACAATTACTAATAAAATATTTGTTTTAAAAACTATTTTATGTCAATTTTGACACTATTTAGTAATTGATTTTTGTGAAAATCATAACAGAATTATTAGTTCGAACCAAGTTAATTACATAAATACTAACATGTCATATTAACCTATAAAATTAGTGTAATTGATAAAAAGTCTCAAATTAAATTTATGTTGGTGTTTATAACATCAATTATGTCAATATTTCATTAATAAGATAATTACTGCATCATCATTGTGTCATAAATAAATTAAATTATTTAATGTCTAAAAATTACAAATAAACTACCATTATGTAGGAAATCCTTTTAGATTTATAATGAATATTTATAGTCGAATTTATCTTATGTATAACCTTATATTAAAATTTTTTTACTTATTAAACTTTTATTTTAACTATTTTAACCCTTCTTTAAATAAATTATTAATAAATGTCCTAATCTAATCCAAGTGGGCCTAAATGGTCATATTTTATTCCTAAGTTTGTTTTTGGTCGAATTACACTTATCCAATAGAATTAGGACATGTTTTAGGGTAATAATAATATCATTTTAACCTGAATTACCCTATTTACTTTTAACCGTGGTAAAAAAAAGTAAAAAGTTACTATTCACCAAAAATTATTTTCATCTCATTGAACCACATTTTAGTCCTTGATATTAACCATGTCTCTCAGATTTTCGAAATTCCACTCACAGAAGCGGTAAAATTATGTTTTATGAAAAATTCAGTTTTTTAACTACCACTTAGTGGTTTCACTATTCATAAAAAATTGAATGTTTTCAGAAAAATACCAAAATTTCACCCTAGGATAATTTCGATATTCCGAATCCAAAAATGAAGTCCATTTTGAAAAATAAAATTTATAAAATTTCAAAAAGTGGTTATTACTATTCATAACGGCTAGTTTTAATAATATTTTAATAGCATATCATTGTTTAGTGAAACTCGGTATTGCGTACGACGCAAGCTATCGAGGAAGGACGCGATTTCGTGTAAAGCAAGCCAAGCAAGTGTTCTGTGTAGAAAAAGATTTCTTTGATGATTTATATAACATAAAAGTCTCGGGTGTTACATTCTACCCCCCTTAAAATGAATTTTTCCATCGAAATTTGTCACTTTGTAACAAACATATGAGGATACCTCTCCCTCATCATATCCTCAAGCTCCCATGTAGCTTCTTCTAATTGGAGGTTCCTCCATAAAACTTTCAACAAGAGAGTGGTCTTGTTTCATAGGGCTTTTTCGCTACGATCCAGAATCTCTATCGGCTATTCTTCATAAGAATGATCTTGCTCCAGCAGTACAACTTCTCAGCTAAGTACATGTGAAGGATCAGGTATGTAGTTTCTCAGGAGAGATACATGGAACACATCGTGAACTTGAGAGAGATTCGGTGGTAGCGCAAATCGGTAAGCTACCTTCTCAACACGATCCCGTATTTCGAAAGGACCGATATATCTAGGGCTCAACTTCCCCTTCTTTCCAAATCTCATGACCCTCTTCCAGGGAGATATTCGTAAGAACACTTTATCACCCACTTCAAACTCTAGGTCTTTTCTTCAGTTGTCGGCATAACTTTTCTGTCGACTCTGAGCTGCTCTTATGTGTTGTTGAATAGATTTGACCTTTTCTATCATTTCATCAATGAGATCGGGTCCTAATAGCTTTCTTTCCCCAACTTCATCCCAGGAAGTTGGATTCTTGCATTTCTTTCCATAGAGAGCTTCATAAGGAGCCATCTGAATACTAGAGTGAAAGCTATTATTATAAGAAAATTCCACCAAAGGTAGGTGTTGATCCCAACCACCTTTGAAATCCATAGAGCAAGCTCTCAACATATCTTCTAGAGTTTGAATTTTTCTCTCAGACTCACCGTCTGTCTGAGGATGATAAGCAGTGTCTCAACTCTGTATCCAGAGTATGCTGAAGACTTCGCCAGAACATTGATGTAAATCTCGGATCCCGATCAGATATAATAGAAATTGGTACTCCATGAAATCTTACCACTTCTTTTACACATATCCTGGAAAGCTGATCCAGAGAGAAATCCTCTCTAATAGCAATGAAATGTGCAGACTTGGTAAGACGATCTACTGTGACCCAGATAGCATTATTGCCTTTGTATGTTTTAGGAAGTCCTGTGACAAAGTCCATAGTGATGTTTTCCCATTTCCATTCGGGTATGGGTAATGGTTGTAACATCCCCCTAGACTTCTGTCACTCAGCTGTAACTTGTTGACAAACCAAGCATTGAGAGAAATATTCAGCAATATCTCTTTTCCTGCCATCCCACCAGAAGTACTATTTCAGGTCCCTATACATCTTCGTGCTTCCAGGATGAATAGAGAATGAAGAACTGTGAGCCTCATCCAGCAGCTCCTTCTTTAATTCGGGGATGGGAGGAACACAAACCCAATTCCTGAACTTTATTATCCCATCACAATCAAGGTTGAATTTAGGAACATTTCTCACCTTCTTTTGTAACTTGACATCTTCTTTCTGTGCCTCTTTAATATTCACATGTATAGATGGTTGAACATTCATTTGAGAAAGATAAGAATTTTCCCCTTCCATTATAATTCCAAGATCCATCCTTTGTAAATCCATAAATATTGGATCTTTTGTGATCCTCATCATGGATAAACTGGCATGGTCTTGTCGACTTAATGCATCTGCCACCTTGTTTTCTCTCCCAGGGTGGTAATGGATTGAGCAGTCATAATCATTAATCAGCTCCAACCATCTTCTTTGATGCATATTCAGCTCCTTTTGTGTGAAAATATACTTTAAACTTTTATGATCAGTATAAATATCACACCTTTCACCATAAAGATAATGCCTCCAAATCTTTAATGAAAAGATTACCGCAGCTAACTCCAAATCACATGTTGGGTAATTTTTCTCATGGATTTTCAACTGTCGTGAGGCATAAGCTATCACCATATCATTTTTCATAATAACACACCCCAATCCCTTCTTGGATGCATCACTATAGATCACAAACCATTCTCCACTACAAGGCAGTGTGAGCACAGGTGCACTGGATAACCTTCTTTTCAACTCCTTGAAATTCTCTTCACATTCCTCCATCCAGACAAACTTAACTCCTTTCCGAGTCAACTTGGTGAGTGGATTAGATAATCGTGAAAAATCTTTCACAAAACGTCGATAATATCCATCCAAACCAAGAAAACTTCGGATCTCGGTTACTGTTGTTGGTCTCGACCATCTTTCGATAACCTCTGTTTTTGCTGGATCCACAGATATCCCCTCTTTTGAGATTATGTGACCCAAAAATGCAACTTTTTTAAGCCAAAATTCACACTTGGTAAATTTGGCATAAAGCTTATCCTTTCTCAGGGTCTTCAATATAATTCTCAAGTGATCTTCATGCTCTTCCTTGCTCTTTGAATAGACAAGAATATCATCTATAAAGACTACCACAAATTGATCAAGATGGTCTCTAAAGACTCTATTCATCAGATCCATGAAGATAGCAGGGGCATTAGTAAGACCAAATGGCATCACTATAAATTCATAGTGTCCATACCTTGTACGGAAAGCCGTCTTTGGTATATCCTCCCTTTTGACCCTTAATTGATGATACCCTGAACGGAGATCAATCTTGGAGAAGTATTGAGCTCCGTGTAGTTGGTCAAATAGGTCATCAATGCGTGGGAGAGGATATTTGTTCTTGATAGTGATCTTGTTAAGTTCTCGATAATCAATGCAGAGTCTCATTGATCCATCTTTATTCTTAACAAATAGAACAGTTTCTCCCCAAGGTGACACACTAGGGCGTATGAATCCCTTATCAAGATTCTCTTGGAGTTTCTTCTTCAATTCCTGCAACTCAATTGGGGCCATTCTATAAGGTGTCTTTGAAATAGGCAAAGCACCCGGTACGAGTTCTATTGAAAACTCAACTTCATGATTTGGTGGAAGACCCAGTAATTCATCTAGAAAGACATCATCAAACTCCCGTACAATGGAAATATTCTTAATCGTGAGTATCTCACAAACCATTTCAGATAAATAACCTTCATTTAGTGGAATCAAGACCCATAAAATGGAAGAAATTTCCACTGGATGGCTATGTTCATCCTTGCATTAATAAACGATCATAGATTGATCTGGAATATGAAATGTGACTTCTCTTATTTGGAAATTGATATGAGCTCCATATAAAGAATTCCAATCCATGCCAAGAATCACATCAAATTCCACTATAGGAAGGATCACAAGATTTGTAGGAATCACATTCCCACAAACTTCGATCGGAGAAGAATTATAAACTTTTGATGCGACTGTTGTGCCATTAGGTGTTGTCACAGCTAACTCAACATCTAATTGTTGAGGTAATACGGTGATACCCTTAGAAAAATCTTCATAAATAAAAGAGTGTGTGGATCTAGAATCAAATAAAACATTTGCTACTTTAGAGTGGATGGTAAGTGTACCTTTCACCACATCGTTATCGTACTCCACATCACTGATAGAAATTTCATGTGACTTTCCTTTTTCTTTAGCCTTAAGAGTTTGTTGACGTCGACCATCATCATCGACCATTGGATTAGGGAATTTATTGGCATAATGACCCATCTCCTTGCACTTGAAACATTGAAGTGTATTAGGTTCATTCTGTGTATCCCTTCCTTTGTTTGCATCATTAGACATCTTCTTCCCATCATCGCGGCATTCAAATGCCTGATGACCTTCCTTTCCACATTTGAAACATTTACATGTCCCATTAAGACAAATCCCTCCATGTTTCATTCCACACTTTGAGCATAAGGGAAAGCTCATCTTCTTTTCAGTGTGCTCTTTAGATTTTCCTTTGAATTCCATTTTCCTCTTCTTATCAAACCCATATGACTGATGGGTTACTCCAATCTCCATCTCAACTTTGAGAGCACATCGAACGATTTCCTCATAGCTATTGAAGTCCCTTATGGATAAGTCCCTTCGAAGACTTGGTTTTAAGCCACTAAAGAATCGATCGATCTTACTCTCAGGTTGGATAATAATACCAGAAGCGTACCTTGCAAGTCTTGTAAATTTTTCTTCATAGGTACCAACAGATTCATCATCCTTTTGCTTCAGTTCAAGAAAATCTTTCTCCATCTTTGTTAGGAGAATACGAGGGAAGTACTTATTGAAAAATAAGTTCTTGAACTCGTCCCATTCCACGGACTCAATTTCATCTCTTTGCCTCGTATTCTTAATAATATTCCACCATTGATCAGCATCACCTTACAAACGATACACTGCTAAGATGACTTTATCATGCTCAGAACATTGAAGAACTGAAAATATCATTTCACTAGTACTAATCCATTGTTCAGAAACTAATGGAACAGTAGACCCGCTGAATGAAGGAGGACGATGTCTCATGAATGATTCAACAGAATGTTGCTCCTTCCTTTGCTCGTTTGGAAGTCCTGCATGATTCATAGCTTGAGAAAGTTGTGTGACCATGGCTACAAGATTTTGCATTCCAGCTCCCATAACGTTTGGTTGCTCAGGGGGACAATCATTGCATTTCCAGTCACATTCCGCATTAACATGATTCCTTTGGGTTCCAGCCATTGACTAAAACCAAGAAGAATAGTGTGAGAAACACTAATTATAATAGGAAAACCACATAATCAAGAATAAGATTTCACACTTAAGGTCTTATCCTAGGTTATTCATGGCCATTTCTAAAACACTAAGATTGTGTTCTATGCTTAGACTTATCCTTAGGGTTCTTACTAAGGCTTTCGCATCCTAGTTTCAAAAGGTTGACTATACCTTTCCTATGATACCAACTATAATGACCCATACTTTACATACATTGTTATTACTTCAGAATTGAAGCACACTTATTAAAACATATAACAAAACAAAGAAAGGACTGTATAGGTACAGTGTCTTTAGAAACTGGGAAACATAAACAACTGGTTCATAAAGCATCTACTTTGCCTCCCATTTATTTTATCATGTCTAGAGTCCCTTTTGGCATATTCTACTTAACAACCTTCTTCCTGACCTGGGGAAATAAAACATACAAAAGGGTGAGCTCAAATGCTCAGTAAGGGTAAACAAAAGAAATATCAATCACATCATATACATAAGCACATAACATTTGAAAATATTAACCTGCAAAAGAGATCATAATTTAATAACATGGGATAAATCATAGTAGTGAAATGTGATCCCAATAATCATAACTTAAAACATGAAACTTTGTGGCATACACACATAATCATAGAGAATCATTTCTTATTAGTCAAGACTCATTTCCAAGACTATCTTAGTGGACAAAGTCCCTTTCTGAACCGAGTTCACTCCTCGTTTCAGTCCTGTTTCACTGAACCAGTATAACCTACCGTTCCAGCCATGTCTATCTCATGAGATATAAAATATTTACCCAATGCATTGGAGGGAGATATAGGTCCCACCCATCTCATAATGATACCATTCTTATGTGTGCCACAAAATCATAAATCCTACATCATTGCATAACCCATGTAATACAAATGGGCATCTTAAACATCATGACATCATAAAACAATTCATATAAGATAAAGGAATTCATAAAAATAATTCCATCACAACATAATCAAATCAATGTAATAATAGGGATAAAAACAGAACCCTTTATTATCTTAGATGGAAAATATTTTTGATAAAACACGTGAACTCCATTCTTGAGGAAAATATCATTTCTTCTTCAAAAACATTTTTCCTTTCTTAACAAGTCATAAAACTTTAAACTAAAAGAAGTTTTATTAAAAATAAACATGAAAAATTTTAAAGGATCCTTCTTTTAAATAATGTTTTAAAAATCCATTCATTTCGTATAAGTTAAAAAAACATTCTTCGTACTTTTGTCGGAAAAGTCAAAAAGTACCTCATATGAAAAATGACAAAGGATTCCTTTCATATCTTTTACTAAAAACTCACCGAAGGGTAATATTGGATTGAAAAAATAGTAGGTGGATAGAAACAATATTACATATTCAGGAAACATGGATGTGGATGATAAAATACACCCCAGTAAATACCAAAGTATAAACAATCTCGGATAAAATGAGATTGTGATATTTTCCCTTACCTTAGGTCCGATATGATTTGTACGTGTCCGAACATCCTGTATAATTATTTAAATAATGTTATTGACTTATTACAGAATCATAATTATTTTTATGATATCATATATGGTCATATTCTTAGATTCTAAGTAGTAATATTTCATTGCTACTTGTTATTCGAGTGTTTATAACTTTTTGTTCTTATGCGTGTTTTGTCGAATAAATTATTATTCTTCTATTTAGATTATAGATACCTCATTTCCAGAATGGTATTAGTGTAATATATATCATATTCATTCATTCAATTCATTTATATAATCATTATGAAATAAAGATCATGTAGAACGAGGTGCATCACATCATGGAGGCGATATTCCGTACGTACGCACGAGTGATGATATCGTTCCTATGATCGTGGAATTGTATTCGAGTGTATGTATACTATTTCAGAATCAGTATCACTTTATAATAGTCATATATAGTCATTATTTATACCATCATATCCATCCATGTAAGTTGGTGGTGGAAAATAGATTACACCATGACGTGGAGACGGTATTCCGTATGTACGCACGCGCGGTGATTTCTTTTTCTGTAGGATGGATAGATGGTGAAATAGGGTTGTTTCATACTTATAATAACATATCAGTATATGAGTGATACTGATGTTATTACTTCATAATGAAACAACTAAATAAGAAGAAGTGGAAGAAGAAATAAAGACGAAAGAATCGGTAAAGGACATTACCTCTTCTTTGAAGTGTTTCTTTTTGACCTTCTTTTAGGGCACTAAAATTGGTCTTTGAAGAAGACCATGACCTCTAGGATGTCTCTAGGGAAGTGGAGAGGAGGAATTGGTAGGGGTTGGCCGAGATTGAAGGCTCAAAGTGGTTTGAGCAAGAGGGGGAGGAGGTGTCCTTTTATAAGGGAGGAGAGGAGCACCTTTGGAATAACTAAAACTATTATTTTATTATAAAGTCAAATTCGGTTTTAAATAGCTCCAAATTAATATATTTCTAAGCTAAGGTGGGGATGGGTCAAAATACTCTCATCCAATAGAATTTAGACAAGTTTAGGGTCCTATTTTAACATTATCATTTAGATTTAACATTAAGTTAAATAAGTTTACTTTTACTGTGTCTTCTTCTATTCTTATACTATAAGGTTAATAAACATACTATAAGCAGCCAAAAGAACCCCAAGTTGTTTATTATTAATATATATAACCTTATCTAAGTCATTTGGCCGAACATTAGATTTTTAAGAATAATATAACAATTACTAATATAATATTTGTTTTAAAAACTATTTTATTTCAATTTTGACACTATTTAGTAATTGATTTTTTTAAAAATCATAACAGAATTATTAGTTCAAACCAAGTTAATTACATAAATACTAACATGTCATATTAACCTATAAAATTAGTTTAATTCATAAAAAGGGACAAATTACATTTATTTTGGTGTTTATAACATCAATTATGTCAATATTTCATTAATAAGATAATTATTGCATCATCATTGTGTCATAAATAAATTAAATTATTTAATGTCTAAAAATTACAAATAAAATATCATTATGTAGGAAATATTTTTAGATTTCTAATTAATATTTATAGTCAAATTTATCTTATGTATAACCATATATTAAAAATTACTTACTTATTAAACATTGATTTTAACTATTTTAACCCTTCTTTAAATAAATTAATAATAATTGTCCTAATCTAATCCATGTGGGCCTAAATGGTCATATGTTATTCCTATGTTTGTTTTTGGTCGAATTAAACTTATCCAATAGAATTAGGACATGTGTTAGGGTAATAATAATATCATTTTTAACCTTAATTACCCTATTTACTTTTAACCGTGGTAAAAAAAAGTAAAAAGTTTCTATTCACCAAAAATTATTTTCATCTCATTGAACCACATTTTAGTCCTTGATATTAAACGTGTCTCTCGGATTTTTGAAATTCCACTCACAGAAGCGGTAAAATTAGGTTTTATGAAAAATTCAGTTTTTTTACTACCACTTAGTGGTTTCACTATTCATAAAAAATTGAAAGTTTTCAGAAATATACCAAAATTTCACCCTAGGATAATTTCGATATTCTGAATCCAAAAATGAAGTCCATTTTGAAAAATAAAATTTATAAAATTTCAAAAAGTGGTTATTAATATTCATACCAGCTAGTTTTAATAATATTTTAATAGCATATCATTGTTTAGTGAAACTCGGTATTGCGTACGATGCAAGCTATCGAGGAAGGTCGCGATTTCGTGTAAAGCAAGAAAAGCAAGTGTTGTGTGTAGAAAAAGATTCCTTTGATGATTTATATAACATAAAAGTCTCGGGTGTTACATTAGGTCCACTTGGATTAGATTAGGACATTTATTATTATTTAATTTAAAGAACTGTTAAAATTGTTAAATTCAACGTTTATTAACTAAACCATTTTTCATATAGAGTTATACAGAAGATAAATTCAACTATAAATATTCATTATAAATCTTGAACTATTTCCTAAATCATGGTATTTAATTTATAATTTTTAGACATTAAATAATTAAATTTATTTACGACACAATGATGTTGTAGTAATTACATTATTAATGAAAGAATCAAATAAATGGTATTATAAATATTAAAATAAATATAATTTCAACATTTTTATGACATACACGAATTTCCTAGGTGAATATAAAATGTTAGGGATGATTCAATGTATCTTGTTCTAATTAATCAAGTTGTGATGACTATCTTAGAAACAAAATACCAAATAGTGTCAAAATTGACATAAATTAATATTTTAAAAAATACTATATTATTGGTTGATATAATATTCCTAAAAATGGAAGGTTCAGAAAAAGGGCTTAAATAAAGATATATATATATATATATATATGTCATTAATGATCCACTTGAGGTTCTCTGGGAAGTTTAGAGTAATTTTATTAACCAAGTAGTGTAAGAATACAAGAATACATGGTAAAAGTTAAACTATTTAACTAAGTGTTAAATCTAAAATATAAGGGTAAAATGATAACCTAAACATGTATAAAACCTATTGGTTGAGAGTATTTTGACCCATAGCCACAAAAGGCTCTAACTAAATTCATTTTTAACCATTATAAACTGAATATTATTGTATAATAAATTATTACTTTAATCTTTTCCTAAATTGACCCTCACCCCTCTTATAAAAGGGCACATCCCCTTCTCTCAAAATAACACCTCCAAATCCATTTTACTCGGCCAAACGCTTACCAAATATCCTCCAAAATTCACTCACATTATCCTAGAGGCCTTAGTTTGATCAGAAAGCTGACCTATGGAGCCCTTTTGATCAAATAAAAAGGATGAACCCGAAAAAGAGGTAAATATTTCATCACCTCTTTCAAGTTATTTTATTCTTCCACTTCCTCTATCTTTGTTGTTTTGATTCTAAAACTGTAACTCTGGTATCTTATATATATTGGGATGTTATTAAAAACATGGTACAACCATATTCATTATTTTATCCATCCTATGAATGAAATTTCACCAAACGTGCGTACGTACGGCTTACCGTCTCCAAGTCGTGGCGTAGCTGTTATTCAATACATTATTATTTAGATGGGTATAATAATGATGTATAATTGATGTAAATAATAAATATAACATGTTAATGATTATTTAAATATGATATACCATCTATTAAATACTATTTTAAATCAAAATAAAGATATTGTTGCTCGTGCGTACGTACAGATTATCGTCTCCATGACGCGATGAGAGTCATTTCCATGTTCACCATTCAACGATGATTATAAAAATAAATATTATTAACAATTATGTAATATATTACATAATAATGCTTCATGAGATATATATATATATATGTATGTATATGTATGTATGTACTTACATAAATCTTATTCACTTACTTTTATTCAACACGATGTGGAAAAAGAAACAACATTTATGCGTACGTACGGCCTACCATCTCCACAAATGGTGCCTTCCATTTCAAATATACATCTATTATAAATATTTATATTCTAAATTTATATGATATATAAATCAATGTTTATATTCTAGAATCATTTCAATCATAATCTAAATGATACGATCAAGAATAACAAGTTAAAACACATACGATAAAGAAAGGTATTATTACCCAAAATGATAATTTAACATCGAAATCATTATTAAATGGGTAGTATGATGTCGAAAATGAATCATGTATGATGTAAAAAATATTAATATGGATCTTTTATAATTTAATAACATACTATGGGAATTATACAGGTGGTTAAACATACCCTCAACCAAAAGAAAGTGCAAGGTAAGGGTTATTTATTCAATATCATTATTATCCGAGATTGTTCATGTGTAAATATTTTCTGGGACATACTTATCATAGATACCCATATTTCATAAAAATGTTTTCAAAAGGAATCTTTTAAGGTTTTATGGGAGGGTATATTTAACTATATCATCATTTTAAATGTTTTAAAGATTCATCTTTCTAAACCCTGCTAATTAATGTCCATATTTTCAAAACAATTTTAAGGATTTATATATATGGACCTGAATGTTTTGAAATGATAAATATTTTAAAAAGTTTCAAAGTGGTATAGGACACATTAATTAAAATATCTCTTTTAAATGAAATCCTTTATAAATTGTTGGACTTACAAACTGTTTCATGAAAAAGGGGTATTTCTCTCAAAGCATTAATAATCATTTTCATCTATGTCAACATCCTTTGATGGATTAAAAACTTTTTTGAAATTGATTTATTATGATACAAATCATCCATATTTTATTGAATGTTTTTTTATTTTATTACAGTGGATGTGTTGTTTTTATACAATTCATGGTTTATGGATAAAGTATTGACATTTTATATTCTAGATTTAATACGAATGTTTATGCTATGTTTATTTCCTTTCATTTGAAAAATGTATTGGACTTGGTAAGTGATGGGTGGATCCCTATATAGCTCTTTGATGCATTAGTAGGTCTCATGAGATAATTATACGTGGAATTAGCCATGGTCATTCCCAATTTGATATATGGTTTTGGCTGAGGCCTTAATAATTTTTAGACGTCTTAGCTGAGGCTTTGAAAAAATGTTTCAGAATGTCTGGCATTATACATTCCCTCATTATGAAAATAATATTGGTGGTTCATCTGGTTATTCGACTAGCAGAATACCCATGACTATGTTTTATTACGGCATTATTTACTCTGCTCATATTTCTTCCACAATGTTTTCAGGTTTATTATTTGTAAAGGCTTGTGATTTCAATTATTTACTATGCCTATTGTTTATGTTATCTTCTGCTAAATTATTTAACCTTACTGAGCATCTAAGATCACCCCTTTCTTCTATTTTATTTTCCCAGGATCCTAAGAAGTGTTTTATGTTTGGGATGTTGGGTTAATCTAAGGGAACAATGGTGTTCTCAAATGGTTTTTTGTTGTATGTTAGAAAATGTAATGTAGCCTTCACGTATGTAATCTGTTTTCCAAGACTGCTAAACTGATCGGTCTTTTGGGACTTAATTCCTTATAATCATGCCAATGTTATTTAATAATGAACTGAATCTAGGTAATTAGGGTCAAGGGGTTGCATTTGGTATCAAATTAAGTTTAGAAATAACCTTGTAAATATATTGAGAAAAACTCTGATTAGATAACATTACCCTATGACAAACTTTGAGGATTAGTATAGAAAAACTTCCTAGAATTTTGGTAATTTAGAGATTTAGGGAGTTTTCCAAACAATACATCTATGTCTGGATACGAACAGGTAGGGGTGGCTCTACCACAGATGTACCTAGGGGTAAAACCAAAAAACACCGCTTTGAGCTAGACTTGAACAGGAACTGGTGCATGAAAATAGGTCTTTCTGCACTCTTGGTTATGACACTCCCAGGGGATATTATTAGTATAATTCACATTTTCATTACAGGCCATTATGAAGGATTTAAATTAAATACTTCCTAAAAGATTTTTATTATTATTATGGATTATATCCATAAACTGTTCAATTTAAGTTAGGTATTTTACATGTTTGGAATTATTCATTGTGATTCATAAACTCACATAGTGTATGCCATTGTTTAGAAATGGCACCTTATAGAAGGAATTAGAACTCCAACAATACGTATGATCCAAAGAGTAATAATGATCATATCATTCATGGTATTAATCCAACATTTATAAGGGAAATAGTCTCCCATGCATTCTCAACATATGAAGAAATCATATCATATGTTAATAGAATAAGTAAAGAATTATCTGAGCCCTATGGCTTTGAAGGGATGTATGAAAAGAAAATGATGGTAGAGATAAGGATAGATAAAGAAAAGAGGGGAAAGAATGATTTTCCCATATGTGATAAATGTGGAAAGAATCACCTTGGTAAATTCTTAAAGAGAATGAGAGTTTGTTATAAGTTTGGAAAAAAAGGACACCAAGTATGTGATTGTAAGGGTAAGAAAAAGGATCCAAATGTAAAATTCTTCTTCTATTAGGTGTTGGGACAATATGAAAATCAATGTCATAATCATCAGAGTATACCGCAAATGATATTCTTGATAATAATCAAGTAATGATACTACCTCATATTAAGAGGAATGACTAGTGTTCTTATGTTGTTATTGTAGAATTATTTCATTTGTGTGTTGTATCAACAATATACTGGTTATATGTATTATGGAGATAAATAAGGATTGTACTGCATTACTATTTTAGTGAGGATTTGAGATTATATGGTTCTAAGAAAAGTGACTTAATAGTAAACTACACTTTTTGGAAAATAAATGGTTGAAGGAAAGGTAATCCTTAATATATACTTGATAATGAGGTAGTTATTTTGGAATAAGGGGTGGTTGATTTGGATAAATTATAATGGATATTCTTGACTTCCTTGGAACTGATTTTTAGTTTTTTATTTCATCATTGTTGGAATATTCAAAATTTTGGGACATAAGGAATATATCCAGCATTCTATAAAGAATAAGGGAGAATAAATGTAATCAATAATGTTTTATGGTAATTTAGGGTGTTACCATGTTTTGAAAGAATACATGATGAAGGTGTTCACATGTTATTACATGGAAAAAGGATCTTCATTGTGTTTAACTTATTTATAAATTTTGGAATGTGAGTTTGGATAGAAGTATTTTGGATAAGTCTAAAGGTTGGAATGGATTATGTTAGAAATTGGATACAATTGTTAAGGTTAATTTTGGATTGTCATAAAAAGGACAACCTAGAAGTCAGGTGACAACTAGTCTCGTCCAACAAGGTCGTGAGACTTGAACCCGCAACCAAAGGGTGACAAGGGTGCATCACCTACCACTGGCATATGTGATGTCTTGGATTGTATAATGTATTTTCTTTTTTAAAAGGTCTGATAGTTGAATTATAAATTCATTATTTTTGGAACCCTATATTATAAGGATAAATAAAACAATTTTTTGAAATCTTTTGGAGTGAAAGATTAGTTTGTGGTAGGGATTAATTAAAGGATGTAAATCTTCTTGTCAAATATATATATATATATATATATATATATATTTCCCTCTTATTCTATGACTAAATTAATTCTTAAGCTTTAGTTAAGGGACTACATCACAATCTTTTTTCATTGATACATCCTTTGACTTACAAATGAATTTCTTTTATATAGTGAATAAAACACTTTTACTTTTCATCTCAAGGGGAATCTTTTTCTATGAAGAGTTTTACTAAACAAAAAAAGGACTGTTTTTTTAACATAAGTGGTGACAACAAAATTTACACCGCCGCGAGTTTTATTTGATCTTTGGCTTCTTTAAGAAGCCAAAATGTTTTTTTAAAATAAAATAAATACCATATACTCTTTTTACATATTTTGGTATTGAAAATGGTTTTGATAATGGATTTGTTATGTCCATATATTTAAATGATATAATATGATTGATGACCTTAATCAATCTCTATAAATATTTACGTTTTCCAATTAATTAGGTGTCTCTAATTTCCACCGATTTCTCCTAATAGAGATCATAATTTTGTGGTAACTTTTTCATTTCCCTTTCCCTCTTATTAAGGCTAATTTTTATTAACCCAATTTCCAATGTGGGTTTTCCCCAAAGGTATTTCTCTATTTTAAATATTTTATTTTCAAAGAACAATTTCAAATTGTGAGGATGAAATTTAATGAAGGAAGGGGGAATGTAACACCCCACGATTTCATAGTACGTTATTTCTTCAAAATAATTCAATAACTTGCACTACACGCAACACTGAGTTCAAGCGTATCACGACTTACCAAACTAGTCGTTCAAAAGTGGTTATGAATAGTATTAACAGAATTTTGAACTTTATATAATCTTTATTATTTTAGAATCCATATTATGAGTTTCTTAGACATAATGTAAGAACATATTCATTTTTTTCAAATAAAAGAAGTATTTTTCAAAAAAATGTAATTTTACCGCCTTTTAATGGAGAACCCTTTTTAAATCCAATATTTGAAACTTTTATATATTCAATTTGACAAAATAAACTTATTATTTAGAATCAGGACATAAAAATTTAGTTTTGATAAATTTTTGGTGTTTTTCCGATAACTTTCATATTTGGGTGAAGAGTGAAAAATACTAAATTTTAACTAAAAACTACTTTATTAATCAAAATAATTTACATTTTCAATTATAAATTTGAATGGTTTGGAAGTATAATTATACAATATTTTTACCATTTAATACAATTTTGGTCATTGGATGTAATTTCATTTTGAAATTGGACATAAACAAGTGTCAATCTTTTGATAGTTATTATCTCGTAAAAATATGCCTTTTGGTTTTGACAACGGAAATTAATTTTAAATTAATTAATGAAACTTATAGGTTTTGAAATTGAAAAAATGGACTTTATTTTTGGTTTCATAATATCAAAATTATCATAGGGTGAATTTTTGGTACTTTTCTGAAAACATTCAATTTTTGATAAATAGTGAAAAACATTGCGTTATTGTTTAAAACTGACCTTTTATTTAAACAAATAATTATTTTATTTAAATTTATTTATGTTAAAATAGATACATAATATCTATATATTTTATATTTAATTAATTAGAGTAATTTTATAATAATATTAGATGAATAAAATTTTATTCAACTTTTTGCCATCTTTTACCCACCTTCTAGGAGCATTTGAAAATTTGCATAAAACTTAATTTTACCGCTTCTATGAGTTGAATTACAAAAATCTGAGAGAAACGGTTAAACTCAATAAGAAAAATTTGATTCAATAAGATGAAAATAATTTTTGGTGAATAGTAACTTTTGACTCTTATTTACCACGGTTAAATGTAAAAAGGGTAATAACGGGTAAATTTGATATTATAATTACTGTAACACAAGTCCTAATTCTATTGGATAAGAATAATTAGACAAAAAACTACTGCTGTAATAAAATATGACCCTTTAGGTCCACTTTTATTAGATTAGTAAAATTATTATTATTTAATTTAAAGAAGAGTTAAAAGTGTTAAATTCAACGTTTATTAAATAACCATTTTTAATATAGGGTTATACATAAGATAAATTAGACTATAAATATTCATTTGAAATATATAAATATTTCCTACATCATGTTATTTTATTTATAATTTATAAAAATTAAATAATTAAATTTATTTATGACACAATGATGATGCAGTAATTACCTTATTAATGAAAGAATCAAATAAATGGAATTATAAATATTAAAATAAATATAATTTCAATTTTTTTGACATCCATGAACTTCCTAGGTGAATATGAAATGTTAGGGCTGATTCAATGTATCTTCTTAGAAGAAATCAAGTTGTGATTACTTTCACAAAAAAATACCAAATAGTGTCAAAATTGACATAAATTAATATAAAAAACTACTATATTATTGGTTGATATAATATTCCTAAAAATGTAAGGTTTTGAAAAAGGGATTAAATAATATTATATATCTCATTAAATATCCACTTGATGTTTTCTTGGAAGTTTAGAGTAATTTTATTAACCATATAGAGTAGGAATACAAGAAGACACGATAAAAGATAAACTATTTAACTAAGAGTTAATTCTAAAAGATAAGGTTACAATGGTAATGTAAACTTGTCTAAAACCTATTGGTTGAGATTATTTCGACTCATAACCACACAAGGGTCGAAATAAATGCATTTGGAACCATTATAAACCGAATATTATTGTATTATAAATTAATACTTTAATCTTTTCATAAAGTGACCATCACTGCTCTTATAAAAGGGCACTTCCCCTTCTCTCAAAATCACACCTCCAAAGCCATTTTGATCGGCCAAAACCTGACCAAATATCATACCAACATCCCTCAATTGATCCTAGAGGCCTTATTGTGATCGGAAAGATTACCTATGGAGCCTTTTTGATCAAATAAAAAGGAAAAACCCGAAGAAGAGGTTAATATTTCATCACCTCTTTCAAGTTCTTTTCTTTTTCCACTTCCTCTATCTTTATTGTTTCCATTCTAAAACAGTAACTAAAATATTTTATATATACTTTGATGTTATTATAAATATGTTACAGGAATATTCATTATTTTATCCATCCTATGAATGACATGTCACCATACGTGTGTACGTACAGCTTACCGTCTCCACTTCGTGGCGTAGTTGTTATTCAATACATTATTATTTGGATGGGTATAATAATGATTTATAATTGATGTAAATAATTAATATAACATGTTAATTATTCTTTATTTATGATATACCATCTATTTACATATTATTTTAAATCAAAATAATGATATTGTCGCTCGTGCGTACGTACGGATTACCGTCTCCACGACGCGATGAGAGTCATTTCCATGTTCACAATTCAACGATGATTATAAAAATAAATATTATTAATATGTATGTAATATATGACATAATAATTCTAATGGGGATATATATATGTATGTATGTATGTATGTATTTACTTACATAAATCTTATTCACTTTCTTCCGTTCAACACGATGTGAAAACGGAAACATCGTTTCTGCGTACGTATGACCTATCATCTCCATAAATGGTGCCTTCCATTTCATATATACATCTATTATAAATATTTATATTCTAAATAGATATGTTATATAAATAAAATTTTATATTCTAGAATAATTTAAATCATAATCTAAATTATATGATCAATAATAACAAGTTAAAACACATACGATAAAGAAAGCGATTATTACCCAAAATAATAATTTAACATTGAAAACATTTTTAAATGGTTAGTATAATGTCATTAATGGATCATGTATGATGTAAAAAATATGAATATTGTCCTGTTATAATTTTATAACATACTATAGGCATTATACATGTTGTTAAAAGAACCCTCAACCCAAGGAAAGTGCAAGGTAAGGGTTATTTCCTCAAAATCATTATTATCTGAGATTGTTCATGTGTAAGTATTTTCTGGGACATACAAATCATAGATAACAATATTTCATAAAAAGGTTTTCAAAAGAAATATTTTAAGGTTTAATGGGAGGGTATATTTAACTAGATCATCATTTTAAATGTTTTAAAGATTCTTCTTTCTAAATTCTTTTAATTAATGTTCATATTTTCAAAATGATTTTAAGGATTTATTTATATGGACATGAATATTTTGAAATGAAAATTATTTCAAAATGATTCAAAGTGGTATGGGATACTTTTATTTAAAATGTATTTTAAATGACTTCTCTTATAAAATTGGAGACATACAAATCGTTTCATGAAAAGGGGTATTTATCTCAAATCATTTTACTGATCATTTTCATATATGTAAACATCCTATGATGGTTTTTAAACTTTTTTTAAATTGATTCATTATGATAAAAATATCCCATATTTTATTGAAGGTTTTGTGATATGTTTGACAGTGGATTTGTTATTTTTATACCATTCATGGTTTATGGATAAAGTATTGACATTTCATATTCGAGTTTTAGTACAAATGTTTATGTTATGTTTCAAACTGTTCATATGAAGAATTTATTGGACATAGTATGTGATGGGTGGAGCCCGCTATAGATCCTCGACGCATCTGTAGGTTAAATGAGACAATTAGGTGTGTAATTGACTGAGGCCTTTCCCAATTTGATATATGGTTTTGGCCGAGGCCTTAATCATTTTTAGACATCTTGGCCAAGGCCATGAAACAATGTTTCAGAATGTCTAGAATTATACATTCCCTCATTATGAAAATAATATTGATGGTTCAGGTGGTTATTCGACTACTATAATAACCATAACTATGTTTTATTATGACGTTATTTTCTCAGCTCATATTTCTTCCATAAAGTGTTCATGTTTATTATTTGTAAAGGCATGTGTTTTTAATTATTCAGCATGCCTATTGTTTATGTTATCTTCCGCTAAATTATTTACCCTTAATTCGCATCTGAGATCACTCATTTCTTATGTTTTATTTTCCTAGGATCCCAAGAAGTGTTTTATATTTGTGATGCAGGGTTAGCCTAAGGGAACAATGGTGTTCTTAAAGGGGTTTTTGTTGTATTTTAGAATGTGTAATGTAACATTCATGTATTTAATCTAATTTCCAAGACTGCTAAACTGATCTGTCTTTCGGGACATGATTCATTGTAATCATGCCAATGTTATGTAATAATGCACCTAATCTGGATAACTGAGGTTGGGGGGTTACAGTTGGTATCAAATGAATTTTATCAATAACCATTTCAATAGATTTAGATAAACTCTGATTAGATAACATTACCCTATGACAAACTTTGAGGATTAGTATAGAATAACTTCCTATAATTTTGGTAATTTAGAGAATTTGTGAGTTTTCCAAGCAATACATCTCTGCCTAGATACAAGCAGGTAGAGGTGGCTCTAGCACAGATGTACCTAGGGGTAAAACCCAAAAACAACGCTTTTAGCTAGACTCAAACGGGAACTGGTGCACGACAACGGGCCTTGCTACACTCTTGGTTATGACACTCCCAAGGGATATGCTTTGGATAATTCACATTTTCATTACAAGCCTTTATGAAGGATTTAAAGTAAATACTTCCTCAAAGTAAAAAATTTTATTATTATGGATTATATCCATAAAATGTTTACATTACGTTAGGTATTTTACAAGTTTGGAATTATTCATTGGGATTCATAAACAGACCTAGTGTATGCCATTGTTTAGAATTGGCGCCCTGTAGAAGGAATGAGAACTCCAACAATACATATGATCCAAAGAGTAAGAAGGATGATATCATTCATGTTATTAATCTAAAATTTATAAGGGAAATAGTCTCCCATGTATTCTCATCATATGAAGAAATAATATCATGTGTTAATAGTATAAGTAAATAATTCTATGAGTCCAATTGATTTTAAGTGAAGTAAGAAATGAAAAGGATGGTAGAGAGAAGGATAGATAAAGAGAAGAGGGGAAAGAAGTTTTTTCCCATATGTGATAAATGTTGAAAGAATCACCTTGTTAAATTCATGAATAGAATGAGAGTTTTTTATAAGGGTGGAGAAAAAGGACACCATGTATGTGATTGCAAGGGTAAGAAAAAGGTTCCAAATGTAAAATGAATCATCTACAAGGCGTTGAGATACTATGAAAATCAGTGTCCCAGTCATCAGAGTATATCGCAAATGATGCTATTGATAATAATCAAGTAATGACACAGCCTCAGATTAAGAGGAATGACTAGTGTTCTTATGTTGTTATTATAGAATTATTTCATTTGAGTGTTGTATCAACAATATACTGGTTATCTGAATTATGGAGATAAATAAGGATTGTATTGCAGTACTATTTTATTGAGGATTTGAGATTATACGGTTCTATGAAATGTGACTTAATAGTAAGCTACACTTTTCGTAAAATATGTGGTGGAAGGAAAGGTAATCCTTAATATGGTCGTGATAATGAGGTAGTTATTTTGGAATAAGAGATGGATGATTTTGATAAATTATATTGGATATTATTAACTTCCTTGGAACTGATTAATAGTTTGTTTATTTCATCATTGTTGGAATATTCAAAATTTTTGGACATAATGAATATATCCATCATTCTATAAAGAATAAGGGAGCATGAATGTAATAAATAATGTAGTATTGTAATTTCGGGTGTTAGCATGTTTTAAAAGAATACACGATGAAGTTTTTCACATGTTATTACGTGGAAAAAATGATCTTCACTGTGTTTAACTTCCTTATAAATTTTGGACTGTAAGTTTGGATAGAAGTATTTTGGATAAGTATAAAGGTTGGAATAGATTATTTTAGAAATTGGATAAAATTGTTAAGGTTATTTTTGGATTGTCATAAAAAGGACAACCCGGAGGTCGGGTGACAACCAGTCACGTCCGACAAGGCCGTGAGACTTAAACCCACAACCGAATGGCGATAAGGGTGCATCACCTACCACTGCTCTACGTGATGTCCTGGATTGTATATTGTAGTTTCTTTTTTAAAAGGTCTGATAGTTGAATTATATTTTCATTTTTTTTGAACCATATATTATTAGGATAAATAAAATATATTTTTTGAAATCTTTTGGAGTGAAATATGAGTTTTTGGTAGGAATTATTTAAAGGATGTAACTCTACTTGTCAAGTATAAATATATATATATATATTTCCCTCTTATTCTATGACTAAATTAATTCTTAAACTTTAGTTGACAGACTTCTTCATAATCTCTTTTCAATTTAGGCATCCTTTGATATCCAAATTACCTTCTTTTATATGGTGTGTAAAACCCTTTGACTTTTCATTTCAAGGGGAATCTTTTTCTATGAATAGTTTTACTAAATGACAAAAAAGAGGATTTTTTTAACATAAGCGGTGAAAACAACCTTTCAGCTGCCACAATTTTTATGTGATCTTTGGCTTCTTTAAGAAGTAAAAATGTATTTTTAAAAGAAAATAAATACCATATACTCTTTTTATGTATTTTGGTATTGAAAATGGTTTTGATAATGGATTTTTTATGTCAATATATTTAAAAGATATATTATGATTGATAACATCCATCACTCTATATAAATATTTATGTTTTTCCTTCAATTATGTGTCTCTAAATTCCACCACTGTTCTCCTAATAGAGATCATAATTTTGTGTCAACTTTTTCATTTCTCTTTCCCTCTTATTAAGACTAAATTTATTTAACCCAATTTCTGATGTGGGTTTTCCACAAAGGTATTTCTATATTTTAAATCTCTTATTTTTTAGGAAGAATTTCAAATTGAGAGGGCGCAATTTATTGATGTAGGGGAGAATGTAACACCCCATGATTTCATAGTACGTTATTTCTTCAATGTAATTCAATAACGTGCACTACACACAACACTGAGTTTAAGCACACCACGACTTACCAAACTAGTCGTACAAAAGTGTTTATGAATAGTATTAGCTGAATTTTGAACTTTATATAATCTTTATAATTTTAGAATCCTTATTATGATTTTCTTAGACATAATGTAAGAACAAATTCATTTTTTTCAAAAAAAAAGAAGTATTTTTCAAAAAATGGAATATTACCGCCTTTTAATGGCGATACATTTTTAAATATAATATTTGAAACTTTAATATATTCAATTTGGCAAAATATAATTTTTCTTTGGAATCATGACATAAAATTTTGGTTTTGATAAATTTTTGGTGTTTTTCTAATAACTTTCATATTTGGGTGAATAGTGAAAAATACAAAATTTTAACTGAAAACAACTTTTTAATCAAAATAATTTACAGTGTTTAATTATAAATTTCCATTGTTTGGAAGTATAATTAGATTATATTTTTACCATTTAATCCAATGTTGGTAATTGGATGTAATTTCACTTTGAAATTGGACACAAACAAGTTTCAATCTTATGATAGTTATTATTTCGTAAAAATATGCCTTTTGGTTTTGACAAGAGGAATTAATTTTAAATTAATTAATGAAACTTATAGGTTTTTAAATTGGTAAAATAGACCTCTTTTTTTGTTTCAGAATATCAAAATTAGCTTAGGTTTAATTTTTGGTGCTTTTCAGAAAACATTCAATTTTTGATAAATAGTGAAAAACACTACGTTATTGTTTAAAACTAACTTTTTATTTAAATAATTAATTATTTTATTTAAATTTATTTTATGTATAAATAGATAAGTAATATCTATATATGTTCAATTTAATTAATTAGAGTCATTTTATAATAATTTTAGATATATAAAGTTTTATTGAACTTTATACCATCTTTTACCCACCTTCAAGGAGCATTTGAAAATTTGCATAAAACATAATTTTACCACTTCTGTGAGTTTAATTTCAGAAATCCGAGAGACACGGTTATCCTCAGGAAGTAAAATTTGATTCAATAAGATGAAAATAATTTTTTGTGAATAACAACTTTTGACTTTTATTTACCACGGTTAAATATAAAAAGGGAAATTAAGGATAAAAATGATATTACAAATACCCTAACACATGTATTAATTCTATTGGATATGTTTAATTTGACCTAAAACAACCTTAGGAATAATATATGATCCTTTAGGTCTACTTGTATTATATTAGGACATTTATTATTATTTAATTTAAAGAAGAGTTAAAAGTGTTAAATTCAACATTTATTAACTAAACCATTTTTAATATAGGGTTACAAATAAGATAAGTTAGACTATAAATATTCATTAGAAATCTAAAAAAACTTCCTACATCATGGTATTTTATTTTTAATTTTTATACATTAAATAATTTAACTTATTAATGACACAATGATGATGCAGTAATTACCTTATTAATGAAAGAATCAAATAAATGGTATTATAAATATTAAAATAAATATATTCTCAATGTTTTTATGCCATACATGAATTTCCTATGTGAATAAGAAATATTTGGGCTGATTAAATTTATCTTGTTCGGTGTATTCAAGTTGTGACGACTTTCACAAAAACAAAATACCAAATAGTGTCAAAATTAACATAAATTAATATTTTAAAAAAATACTATATTATTAGTTGATATAATATTCCTAAAAATGTAATGTTCAGTCAAGGGGATAAATAATTTTATATATGTAATTAATGAGCCACTTGAGTTTCTCTTGGATGTTTAGAGTAATTTTATTAACCTTAAAAAGTAAGAATACAAGAAGACACGGTACAAGTTAAACTATTTAACTAAGAGTTAAATCTAAAGGATAAGGTTAAAATGGTAACCTAAAATTGTCTAAAACCTATTGGTTGAGAGTATATCAACCCATAATCACCACAAAGGATCTAAATAAATTTATTTTGAACCATTATAAACCAATTATGATTGTATAATAAATTAATACTTTAATCTTTTCCTATAGTGACCCTCACCCCTCTTATAAAAGGGCACTTCCCCTTATCTAAAAATCACACCTCTAAATCCATTTGGCTCGGCCAACCCCTGAACAAATATCCTCCAAACTTCCCTCACATGATCCTAGATGCATTGGTTTGTTCATAAATCTGACCTATGTATCCCTTTTGATCAAATCAAGAGGAAGGACCCGAAGAAGAGGTAAATATTTCATCACCTCTCTGAAGTTCTTTTCTTCTTCCACATCCTCTATCTTTGTTGTTTCCATTCTAAAATAGTAACTAAAGTATCTTATATAAACTTTGATGTTATTATAAATATGGTACAACCATATTCATTATTTTATCCATCTTATTAATGATATTTAATCATATATGTGTATGTACGGCTTATCGTCTCCACATCGTGGCGTAGTTGTTATTCAATACATTATTATTTGGATGGGTATAATAATGATGTATAATTGATGTAAATAATAAATATAAAATGTTTATGATTCTGTATTTATTATATACCATCTATTTACATACTATTTTAAATCTAAATAATGATATTGTCACTCGTGCGTACATACAGATTACCGTCTCCACGACACGATTAGAGTCATTTCCATGTTCACCATTCAACGATGATTATAAAAATAAATATTATTATTAAGTATGTAATATAATAAATAATAATGATACTGGAGATATATATTTATGTGTGTGTGTGTGTGTGTGTGTGTATGTAGTTACATAAATCATATTCACTTACTTCCATTCAACAAGATGTGAAAACGGAAACAGCGGTTATGCGTACATACGGCCTACCATCTCCATAAACGGTGCCTTCCATTTCATATATACATATATTATAAATATTTATATTCTAAATATATATGATATATAAATCAATTATTATATTCTATAATAATTTAAATCATAATCTAAATGATATGATCAAGATTAACATGTTAAAACACATACGATAAAGAAAGTGATTATTACCCAAAATGATAATTTAACATTGAAATAATTATTAAATGGGTAGTATAAAGTCATAAATGAGTCATGTATGATGTAAAAAATATTAATATGGTTCTTTTATAATTTAATAACATACTATGGGCATTATACAGGTGGTCAAACGTCCCCTCAACCAAAGGAAAGTGCAAGGTAAGGGTTATTTCCTCAATATCATTATTATCTGAGATTTTTCATGTGTAGGTATTTTATGGGACATAATTATCATTGATACCCATATTTTGTATAAATGTTTTCAAAAGTATTCTTATTAGGTTTTATGGGAAGTTCTATTTAACTAGATCATTATTTTAAATGTTTTAAAGATTCAACTTTCTAAACCCTTTTAATTAATGTCCATATTTTAAAAATGATTTTATGGATTTATTTATATGGACATGAATGTTTTGAAATGATAATTCTTTTCAAAACATTCAAAGTGGTATGAGAAACTTTGATTCAAAAATATATTTTAAATGAATTCATTTATAAATTTTGAGACTTACAAACAGTTTCCTAAAAATGGGGTATTTCTCTCAAAGCATTTTACTGATCATTTTCATCTATGTCAACATCCGTTGATGGATTTTAAACTTGTTTGAAATTTATTTATTATGATACAAATATTCCCTATTGTATTAAAGGTTTTGTTATATGTTTGATAGTGGATGATTTATTTTTATACCATTCATAGTTTATGGATAAAGTATTGACATTTCAAATTCTAGTTTTAATACGAATGTTTATGTTATGTTTAAACCATTTCATATGAGGAATGTATTGGACTTAGTAAGTGACGGGTGGAACCTGCTATAGATCCTCGATGCATCAGTAGGTATCACGAGACAATTAGATGTGGAATTGGATGAGGCCTTTCCCAAATTTATATATGGTTTTGGACAAGGCCTTAATCATTTTTAGATGCCTTGGACGAGGACTTAATAATTTTTAGACGTCTTGGCCGAGGCCTTGACAAAATGTTTCAGAATGTCTGGCATTATACATTCCATCATTATGAAAATAGTATTTGTGTTTCATGTCATTATTCAACTAGTATAATACCCATGACTATGTTTTATTAAGAAATTATTTACTCAGCTCATATTTCTTCCATAAAGTGTACATGTTTATTATTTGTAAAGGCATGTGTTTTAAATTATTCACCATGCCTATTGCTTATATTATCTTCTGATAAATTATTTACCCTTACTGATCATCTGAGCTAACCCTATTCTTATTTTTTATTTTCCCAGGATCCCAAGAATTGTATTATGTTTGAGATACAGGGTTAAGCTAAGTGAACAAGGGTGTTCTCAAAGGGTTTGTTTTTTGTTGTATGTTAGAAAGTGTAATGTAACGTTCATGTATGTAATCTATTTTCCAAGATTGCTAAACTGATCGGTCTTTAGAGACTTGATTCCTTGTAATCATGCCAATTTTATGTAAGAATTAACTGACTCTTGATAACTGGGTTTGGGGAGTTATACTATTTATTTAGAATCAAGACATAAAAATTTAGTTTGGATAAATTTTTAGTTCTTTTCTTATAACTTTCGTATTTTAAGTAATAGTGAATAATAATAAATTTTAATTTAAAACAACATTATTAATTAAAACAATTTATATTATTAAATGATACATTTTAATGGTTTTTAATTATAACTATATTATATTTTTATCGTTTATTCCAATGTTGGTCATCAGGAGTAATTTTAAATTTAAATTGGACATAAACACATATAATTGTTTTCATAGTTTTTACTTCTCAAAACTCATTTTCTGGCAGGAATATTTTATTAAATTAATTAATACAACTTCTATGTTTTTAATTTGGTTAAATAGGCTTCATTTTTGAATTTTTAATATCAAAATTAGCTTTGGGTGAATTATTGTTATTTTTCTAAAAACATTCAATTTTTGATTAATAGTGAAAACACCGCATTATTGTTTAATGATGACTTTATATTTAAATAATTATTTTTAATTTAATTTTTTCAAAGTAAAAATAGATACATAATACCTATATTAGTTACATTTAATTAATTTAAGTCATTTTATAACAATATTTGATATATAAATGTTTATTGAACTCTTAACCGTCTTTTATTCACCTTTCAGGCAAATTTGCACATTTTCATAAAAAGTAATTTTACAGCTTCTGTGAATTGAATTTCAAAAATTTGAGAAACACGGTTGACATCAGTAAGTAAAATTTGGTTCAATAGGATGGAAATAGTTTTTGGTGAATAGTAACTTTTTTATTTTATTTACCCTCGTTAAAAGTAAATAGGGTAATTTAAGATAAAAATGAAATAATAATTACCCTAACACATGTCCTAATTTTATTAGATAAGTGTTTTTTGACCAAAATCAACCTTAGGATTAAAATATGATCCTCTTTTATTCACTTGGATTATATTAGGACATTTATTATTATTTTATTTAAAGAAGAGTTAAAAGTGTTAATTTAATGTTTAATAATTAAAAAATTTTTAATGTAGGGATATACCTAAGATAAATTAGATTATAAATATTCCATAGAAAACTAAAAATCATTCCTAAATCATGTTATTTTATTGATAATTTTTAGAAATTAAATAATTGAATTTATTTATGACACAATGATGATGGCGTAATTACCTTATTAATGAAAGATTAAAATAATTGATATTATAAATATCAAAATAAACGTAAATGGAGACTTTTGATGCATTTTACAAATTTTTTAGGTCAATATGACATTTTAGAGCTAATTTAATGTATTTTCTTTTATGTTATCATGTTTTTTTTTACTTTCACAAAAATGAAATACACAATAGTGTCAAAATTGACCTAAATGAATATTTAAAACAAATACTATATTATTAAATGATATAATATTCCTAAAAATATAAGGTTCATACAAACTACTTATATAATAATATCTATGTCATTAATGAATCACTTGATGTTCTTTTGGCATTTTATAGTAAGTCTATTAACCATGTAATACAAAAAATACAAGAAGACTTGGTAAAAGTTAAACTATATAACTAAGAATTAAATCTAATAGATAAAGTTAATATGTTGACCTAAACTTATCTAAAACCTATTGTTTGAGATTATTTCGACCCATCAACACCTTATCCTCTAAATAAATCATTTTTTATCCATTATAAACTGAAAATGATTTTATAATAAAATTTTATTTCATGCTTTTTCTAAAGTGACGCTCACCTCTCTTATAAAAGGGTACATCCACTTCTCTCAAAATCACACCTCATAATCCATTTGGTTCGGCCGAAACTAGCTCAAATATACCCCCAAATACCCCCACTAGATACTATAGTCTTTAATTTTATCATAAATCCAACCTAAAGATCCCTTTTGATCAAATCACAAAGAAGCACCCGAAGAAGAAGTAATAATTTCACCTCCTCTTTCAATGTTCTTTTCTTATTCCACTTCCTATTTCATTGTTGTTTCCAAAACAAAATAATAAATCCAGTACCTTAAACATAATATTATGTTATTCTAAATATTATACAACCATATTCATTATTATATCCATCCTATGAATGACAAAGTCACCATACATGTGTATGTACGACTTACTGTCTCCACGTCATGGTGTAGTTTTCTATTCAACACTTCATTACTTGGATGGGTATAATAATGAGTAAAAATGATTTAAATAATAAATATAAAATTTTAATGATTAGTTATATATAATATAACATCCAATTAAATATGATTTCACCACTAATATAATGATATTGTCGCTCAGGCATATATACGGCTTACCGTCTCCACAACGTGATGAGATTTCGTTTCCCATCATAACCATTCTAGAATAATTTTAATTTGATCATTGAAAATAATGTTTAAGAACTTAATATCATTCTTGATATGAATCAAATACATCCTATTCATAAAAATCATGACTTACGTAACACAACATATAAAGGAAAACGAATCAGTTAAAACTCAAAACAATGATACTACTGAAATACCATTAACAAAATAATTATAGAAGATCATATATGATATTATATATGATATCATATTTTTGCATGTGGTTCTTTTATAATTCAATAACAATTATTTCAACATTATACAAGAGAATAATCTACCCTCTACTAAGGAACTTTACATGGTAATATGTTTTCGTCGCACTGCATATTTATGTGAGATTTGTGCTATACTGCCACTATTTTCTTTTGGGAGGTGTTTGTACTACCCATGATTGTGTTCTTTATGTGATATAAATTAATTTATGGGTTTTTAAATATTAATTATTTTATCCTTATTTCATGGGATGTATGTTTCGTAAGTTACTAAATTAGTAAGGGAATTTCTATTTTCGATTTCCACTCATTAGGTTTTACGCAAACATCATTGATTATTCTACACCAAGATTACATGTGAACTCACTATTTATTTATTTATGTATTAATTTTCACTCCCCTTTGTGTGGATATACTTTTGATACACATAATAAAACCATTTATAAATTCTCCAGTCATCGATATGAACTTGATAAGAGTAATCTTAACTCAATTTCAATTCGTTTAGTTAAACATCCAAGTCATTGGTGTTGTTTTTATAAGGATATGTGTAAATGTACTATGATTTATTTACACTTAATATCCAATAATATTGAGTTCATTTATATTTTTCACACATAATTATGTCATTTATTTATCCTTAACTTAATGATATGGTTTTATAAGGGATTTCACCTCAATTTACAATCTATTAAGACTTCTTTGTTGTTATGTGCCAATTCAATTATATGTGGTGTACATACTTTACTTTGGCATAGAATATCATGGATATATTTATTTCCATGATATTATAATGTTTTTATTATAATAATTATTTGTATTCAAGTGTATCTCATTTGGTCAGGAACTCTTCCTAAAATACCATTTTAAATGTTTTAATGATTTATTCTTCTAAATCATTCCCATTAATATCCATGTTTTAAAAATGTTATTAAATATTTATTTATATGTGAATGAATGATTTAAAATTAAAATTTATTTTAAATGTTTCAAAGTGGTATTGGACACATTGATTCAAAAATATATTTTTAACATCTTCTTGATAAATAGTGATACATTTAAATGTTTTAAATAAAAAGGGATATTTATCTCCAATAGTTGTACTAATTATTTTCATCTATGTAAATATCATTCATTATTCTCGATTGAGGATCATTTAATATAATATAATCTTCTATATTGTATTTAATGAGTTATTTTTTACAGTGGATGTGATATTTTTAAACCATTCATGGTTTATGGATAAAGTATTTACATTTCGTATGCTAGTTTTAATACAAATGTTTATGTTTTGTTTCAAAATCTTCATATGAGGAATACATTGTACTCAGTAAGTGACGGGTGGAGACATCTATTTCTCCTCGATGCATCGGTAGGTCTCAAGAGAAAAACTAGGTTCATGGAACAAGGCCTTGATAAAAACATTATTGGTAGTCTAGGCACGAGGCCTTCACTATGTGGTTATGATGTCTAGCATTATGCATTCCATCATTACAAAATTAGAAATTGATATTACATGTGATTTTTCAACGAGTAGAATATCAAAGTGAATAATTAAATGGAATTATTTGATTTATCATTTCCATATTATGCTGAAGTTTAAGTTTAAAGGGCATATGTTTTACTCTTATGAATTGCCTTAACTGTTTATGCATATTTATGACAGTTTCCACTATATTGTTATCCGTACTGAGTATCTGAGCTCACCTCTTTCTTATTTTATCCTTTTCCAAGGATTTGAAAAATTATATTATGATTAATATTTAGGGATAGGCCAATGGATATGAAAGTGTTCAAAGGGGACACAATGTTGTTTATCTTTATTACATGATGTAATGTAAAACTTATGTTTGTATCTAATACTTTCAAGGATACTAAATTAATCGGTCTTTCGAGACCTGATCTCTTGTGATCATGAAAATGTTATGTAATAATGCACCGACTCTAGGTTACTATGGTCGGGTCATTATAGATTCTTTATTGTCAATAGTTCTAGAGACACCTAAGTATCTTACGTAAAATAGTTTTTAGTAAACCCTCTTTGTTGTAATATTGTATTCTTATTGTTCTTTTTAGGGTTTCATCATTTCGATATTATCTTCTTTCTATTTTATTTATATTTTTTCTGACATTATTGTATGTTTAATTTTTACATTAATGAAATATTGGTACATGGTGGGGTTATTTTCATGGATAAGGACTATAGTGGACCAACCCAAATTAAAAATTCATGACTTTTCCTTTTTATGTTTCCCTCAATAATCTTAATAGACTGTTTCTCATCATTTGTTTCTCATTTATTTTATGAAATAATTATGTACTGGAAGCTTATAATTATTATATAGTATTGGTTTTTATAATTGTGTATCCATGTGGCCCCCTAACAACTCCTTTATGAACTATTTATTTATACTTCTTCTTCTATGCTTCTTCCCTAACTCCACAATGGCAGATTAGTAGTCCATGAGGTTGATTTTTATAGAATCGATGGTGTTATTTATTTTCTTTTCATTATTTATTACTTTTTTCTTCTTCATGTAGAGAATTAATGTGTATGGTTTTTAATTTGAAATAGAGGTCTTATTCTATCACACCCTTAGGTAATCTCTTACACTATAAAATTAATTCTTCCTCTCTTCTCTTTGGTCATCTGTTATAAATTTGATTTGTATTTGTTGGAAGATGAAACAACACATGATAGAGATAATTTTTGTATAGTATCATATTTTTGTCATATTATTCTTACCAACCACTACTATGGATAAGTTTGGGATTTTGTTTATTTTAATATATTTTAAGTACATCAATATTCAAAAATATAAGTAGTGGAAGTTGGTCGATGAATGATACTAATTTAGTTAACATAAATAATCTAAAAAATTGTAAACCATGAATGAATACCAAGGGTTCCCCTAGGTTTAATTCTTTTCATACCAAATCTTTTTATGAATTCGTTTTCATATTTTCATTCACACGACATCAAACACCCAACATTTGTAATATATTCATTAAAAAATAAAAAAAAATATTTATAACTGAAATATTAAAAATAAGTTGTTTGTATATTTCCTCGGGATACAAATATAGATATCCTATAGGTTTCCTTCAAGAGTTTTACAAATTTCTATTTGATTCACCCCATGAAAATCCTACATCAAACTATAAATAAGAGGTATTTTGAAAGATCATTAGGGAACCTAGGGAATAAAAAGATTAATAATTCTTATAATAATTTTCCAGTAAAATCATGAGTTCATAAAATACATTCTATAATTTAATCAATATGTGGATGAGGAAGAAAATGAACCTATAATACCTCCCAATTTTGATAATACCATGAGGAGTTTAAAGTTACATCGAATAATACTTCTCTATTTCAACATTAAAATTTCTTCTTAACGGTCTTCAAATAGGAAAAAAAATTTATATATGATGAACTATAGGGAGTAGACATAACATTTTAAACTCTTGATAGTTATTTTACATTATTAAATAAGCCCAGTCACTACACTTGTATAACTTTTACCGATTAGAATCAATGATATCCCTTTAACATGTTGAAAACGAAGAAGATAAGACCATAGTTGAGAAGATGGTGTTTGAATTTAAAGAAAAAACTATGAAGGAGGTGGTTAAAAGTGATATAGAAGAACCTAAATAAAATATTTTAAAGTGAATAACATCTCAATAACAATAATTTAAAACTACTATTGTATTATACTACAACCTACAGAGAGGAACCTTACTATTGATGACTATCTTACACTTATAGATTTGATCACCTCATGTACTGAAGAAAACCTTAATATCATTCCATAGCATGATATAATAGATTTATCATGGATGTTTCAACCCAACACTTAGGTTTTTTGGTTCACAGTGAACTATTGGTCTCTTAGGGAATATTGGAATTTTCAGATGATGGGTTTATTTGGATTTTTCATGTTATAGTTCCCACTCAAACAACAAATTGGTATTTTCAAAATAATAGAAAAGGAATTGGTGATTATTATGAGATTCCATTTCTTTAATTTATAGTTTTCCATTCTCAATGCCCACATACAGACATAAAGAAAAGACATATATGGTGGTTCACATCACAAAACCCACATCCACCATCAGATTAAGGGCAACCATTGTCTCTACTTAGAAGTAGGTAGTATAAACACTACACAAATAATGGAATGAACAATTATTATTTTCCCATTATCTTAATAATTTTATTTATTTTAGTTTTAATAATGTTTTGACATTTATTAAATTTTATACCTTATAGATAAATATTGGACAATGTGATTGTATCAAGCCAATATAATAAATAACAGGGATGTATTTTTCCATCTCATTGGTTGTTCATTTACCTTTGTTTACATTTTATGTAATAGAAGGTATTGAAAACTATGTGTGTGGGGGGGGGGGAATTAAGTTATATTATAGGTTTCATGTGTTTATATTATTTGTTTTTCATTGAATAAAATATTTTTTTTCATATTTTCCATAACATATTGAATCACAACCTTTAATTAATTAGGACAAAATTTCATTATTTAAACAAGGATTATTTTGTTTTATAATTTGGAAACAAATTTTTATTGAATTTTTTATGTAGGTCATAATTTAATACACATTAATTGGATTGATATAATTCAGTTTGATTGAATTTGTTGGTAAAAAAAGATACTATTCAAAGATTCTTTTTAAATAATCAATTATATACAATTATTTAAATTTTTGTAGTTTTTGTAGTTTGGATTAAAAAATAAGTCTATAAAAATTTCTAAAACTAAATATGTGTTTTTGTGTTTGAGAAATTATGAGTCATCAATTAATTTAAACAATAATATAAGGTTCAATGATCCAAACCCATCTTCCATGTCTTGGTTATCATAAATATCCACTGGGAATGCCATATATTTGGAATGAAGAAGTTGTAAATTTATTATACCATATTACTAAATAATTTTAATGCACATTAATGGATAATAGTTTATTTAATTAGAGTTTATTTATTGAGAGTGATACAATGGAAGGTGAATTCCACACATGAATGAATAATAGGTAAATGAATTTATCAAATCAGTATCATAATGATGAACCCTCAATTATTAAATTAAAAATTGTATTTAAAAACATTAATGAGTGAATATATAAAATTTGTTCAATGTCAAAATTGATATTAACAAAATTGTATATTAATTTGAATTCATTGAAACATGGATTTAACATGGGATTATATAAATTCTTAGTAAAAATGATTTTTTGAAATCCATGAAGTCAAAGAATAGCTCTGGTGACACATTCATATTTTTATATATTTTTATTCTAAATCTCAATTATAAATTAACTATATATTATACTAAATATATTAAATAAATTTGTTTTATTTTTACAGAGTAATTGTATATCTTACTTGTAAAATTGTCTAAATATAGGATTTTAATGAGATAATCATTACTCTATAGTGTAAAGATAAGCTTTGAACTTTGGAAAATATATTTTTCATGTTTTCTAGGGAAATGTGTGGCTATGAAAAAAAAAATTTATAAATTAAAAGGAGCTTAACCGCAACAAGTCATCACTAGAACACAGTTATATTAGAAGGGAAAACTGACAAAGGTATAAGGACATATCCAGAGTGATAAATTATTAGAGTAACCCTTGAGTAATAAGGTTGTTCATGAGAAAATGGGAGAAAGAAAAGGTAGAGTAATGAGGTATGATCTTCAGTAATATTTTTTTATTTATACACTACACTATAATAAACTTTTATTTATAAGCATGTAGGTTTTTTAACAACATGACCAATCTTTTCCATTTATAATGTAGAAAATTGGAAGTGCATTGTACCTTGTAGATGTACTAGGTGGAAAATTTTCAGTATATTTTCACCTATTACTTGACAAAAAATATTTTAAGTGTCACCAATGTATCTTTATACCACTTCAATGTATCCTCAATCCTTTGATATACTCTTAACAATGTCCCAACATTCCCCTATCCTTAAATATATACTTAACCCTTACAAATAAAACATAAAACCTAAATGAATCATTATCCTATTTTGACTTATTCATAACCCATGTAACACTGAAATAATATAAGTTTAACACCCTATGATTTCATAGTAATTCATTTTCTTAAAGTAATTGAATAACATGCTCTACACGCAACACAGAGTTTGAGCGCACCACAACATACCAAACTAGTCATTCAAAAAGCAGTTATGAACAGTAATAACTTAATTTTTAATTTTATATACTCTATATAATTTTAAAATACATATTAAGTGTTTTTTTGACATAATATAAGAAAAAATTCAATTTTTCAGATAAAAGACGTAATTTAAAAAGAACGCAATTATACTACCTTTTAATGGAGAACATTTTTTAAAAACAATATTTGAATTTTTTTTTCAATTTTACAAAATAAAATTCTCCTTTATAATTGGGACATAAAAATTTAGATTGGATAAAAATTTTGAGTTTTTCTTATAACATTCATATTTTTATGAATAGTGAAAAATACAAAATTTTAATTGAAAAAAACATTTTAAATTAAAATATTTTATAGTGTTAAATTATACATTTGAATGGTTTTAAAGTATAATTAGATTATATTTTAACCATTCAATTTAATTTTTGTCATTGGAATTAATTTCACTTTGATATTGGATACAAAAAAATGCCAATCTTTTGAAGTTATTACTTCTTAAAAACATGCTCTTTGATTTGACAATGGAAATTAATTTTAAATTAAATTCGTCCACTTATGTGTTTTGAATTTGGAAAAATGGATTCCATATTTGGAATTATGAGGTCCAAATTATTTAAATAGGTAACTTTTATTTTTATACATTATGAATATTTACTTTAGTAAATATTTTATTTACCATGGTTAAAGGGGTAAATCCGGTAAATAAGGGTAACAAAATAATATTATAAAAATATAAAATTACCCTAACATGTGTAAAATTCCTATTGGATGATATATATCTAACCATGGGCATCCTTTGGTCAAATTTGGGACCTAATGGAGCTCCTTGAGAGTGATAATGACACTTTATATTAATTATTTTAAAGTAAAGACAAAAATGACATAACCATATATCTTTTAATAAAACAATTTTTACATGGGGTTATATAATTTTTCATTTAAAATATAAATATTCATTTGAAATAGAAAACTATTTCCAATATCATGGTACTTTTTAATAATATTTAGACATCAGATATATAAAATTATTTGTGACACAATAATGATTTAGTGTTTACCTCATTAATAAATGATTTAAATAAATTAAATTTTAAAAATAAAAACAATATCCCAAACATGTCAAATTCTTATTGGATGATTTTATTTCGGACATGAGTCATCTTATCTATGACTGTAATGAGTTTTGTACCTTTGAAAAACCAAAAATAATTTTATAATAAAATAATATTTTCAAAAATTCATAAAGAGCCCATCTCCACTTATAAAAATCCCTCACTTCTAACCCTTCTCTCACACATCTAAAGACCCCTGTCTCATCCAACCACTACCCAAATAAGCTCCCTACATCCCTCTATTCCTCTTAGAAGCCTTAACGTAGGCAGAAGGAACTTTAAGGAAGCCTTTTGGTTCAATCCAAAAAGAGTTACCCTATTTAAAGGTAACATCTCCTCTTAAGATATTTTCATTTATTTTACATATCGAACCACCTAAAATCTCTTTATTTTTTTTAACAAAACTAGTATCCTAAATATAATAGGTTGTTTTTATGATAATTATTTGAACTTTACTTACACACACCTCCATCTAATGGGTATAGAACATAATGTTTCTATGGACGGCGAACTACTGCCTCACGAAAAAATGATTGTTCGAATATTCTACTACGACCTCTTATGGTGGCCATTATGATGGAACTGTAATTATATATGAAATTTATGATATTTAATTCTATTTTATAGAATACCCATATTCTTTTCAAGTTTTATATATACGATAATTTCATTTGAGGAAGTGAAGACTACCACCCCATCAAAGTGATATGACTCATTCATACCATACATGGAATGTATAAAAGATGGTGTTAATGAACTTACATAGAATATATAAAATATTATATTATAATGGAATAATAAAATACCTATGTATCATTTGGGTTTCTTTCCTTCTAAAATAAAAAAATTGATGCAACATTCATGCATACGTACAGATTACCATCTCCACAAACGCAATGAGAATCATTCCACCTATTAACCATTCAAGAATAACTTTCATTTGATTATTAAAAATAATATTTAATAACATAATATATTTCTGGATATTAATCAAATAAGTCCTATCCATAACAAACATGACTTATCTAACAAAACATATAAATTAAAACGAATCAATTAATACCTGAAACAATGATACTACTAAAATATTATTAACAAATCAATGTTAGAAGATCATATACGATATAATATTTACTTATGTAATTCTGGTGTAATTTAATAAATTTTTTTTAACAATTATACATGAGGTTAACGTACCCTCAACCAAGGAAAAGTACAAGGTAAGGGGCTTCTTATCTCACTTTTAATTCCTTTAGATTTCCATTGTTCTCCACTAATTTATTGCATATGGTGTATGGTATAATTCTATTTGATATATATTATCATGATTCTCTTTATAGTCATTTTATTTTATGAATCATTTGGTGGTTATTAACTTTTTTATATGACTCAATTGATTACAACGTGGTAAGGTACTTTCATCACACTTCTTATTCCGGTGAGATTCATACTATATTTCCACCATTTTCTTTTGTGTGGTGCATGTATTTCCCATGATTGTATTCTTTATGTAATATACATTAATTTATGGGTATTTACATAATCATTTTATGATACTTCCTTCCTGATATGTATGTATCTTAAGTTACCAAAATGGTAAGGGTTTATTTCACAACCTCTTTATTATCTGAAGATGTTTTTATGTAAGTATCTACTAGGACCACTTTATCATCCACATCCATGTTCTATAGAAATTTATTTCAAAACAATTTTTTCATTATTTACTAAAATATGGATTATAGTCATTTAAACCCTTGTTTGAATTTTTATAAAATGGTTTGAATGGAATATTTATGTTGTTTTCCAAACAAGGTACTTTATAACCAATTTGACAAGTTAAGGTAAGAATGTTTTTAACTTATAAGGCGGTTGTGGTTATTCTCCACCATTATATCATCTTTGATGCTTCCCTTATGATCTTATAAGAATATTTTCAAAATAAATGTTTTCTTTTATAATTATATGATTATTAAATGATTTCAAAATAGAAAGAGATTTTACTCTCAAATAGTTTTTATTTCATCTATGTCAACATCCTTTGATAAATTTTACACATGTTTAAAGTTCATTTATTATGATACAAATCATCCATATTCTACGTAATGTTTTTTTTATATGTTTGAATATGGATGTGTTATTTTTAAACCATTCTTGTTTTGTGGTTACAATATTGATATATCATATGCTAGTTTTATAATGATAGTTTATGTTATGTTTCAACCTTTTCATATGAGGAATAGATTAGACTTAGTAAGTGATGGGTGGAGCCCGATATTGCTCCTTAGTTCATCAGTAGGTCTCATGAGATAGTTAGACATGGAATTGGCTGAGGTGTTTCCCAATTTGGATATATGGTTTTTTCCGAGGCCTTAATCATTTTTAGACATCTTGGCCGACGCCTTGAAATTTTTTTTCAGAATGCCCGACATTATACATTCTCTCATTATGAAAATAATATAGATGGATCATGTGGTTATTAGACTAGTTGAATACCGATGACTATGTTTTATTATGGAATTATTTACTCAGCTCATATTCCTACAATAAATTATTCATTTTTATTAACGGTAATGGAATGTGTTTTCAATTATTCACCATGCCTATTGATTTTGTTATCTTCTGCAGTATTTCATACTCTTACTAAGATTTTGACCTCACCCCTTTCTCATGTTTCATTTTCCCAGGATATGAAGAAGTTAGTTATGCATGACTTATAGGAATATCTAGGGGGATTGAATGTTTCTAATGGAATAAATTAGTGTTTTATTTATTTTCATGTAGTAATGTTGAACTTATGTATGTATCTTGTTTCTAACAATACTAAACTGATCGGTCCATCGAAACATGATTCCTTGTAATCATGCCAATGTATTAAAATAATGCCTCAGCTCTCGGCTTCTAGGGTCAGGGCGTTATAGTTGGTATCAAAGAAGTTTAGTACAAACCTTGGAAGCTAGATTTAGAAAAAAAACTCTGATTAGGAAACACTAAACTAAGATATAAATTGATTATTATTATAGAAGAACATCCAAAAATTTTGGTTATATAAATATTATTTGGGTTTTCCAAGAAATATATCCACGTCTGGATGTGAGCAGGTTGAGGAGGCTCTGGCACAGATATACCTAGGAGTGAAACCTCTAACAAGGAGTTTCGGGCTTGACTTGGGGTACCCTGGTACACGACAGTGGGCCTTGCTACACTCGTGGTTATGACACTCCTGGGTGATATGCTTAAGACAATTCTCATTTTCTTTTAGAAATGATTTGAAATATTTTAATACAAGATGAGTAAAAATAACCTTGGTTAATCTTATGGTGTTTTAGATTGAAATGAGGTGTTATGATATTTTCCAAATAATTTTTTGACTCACACAATGCTTTCTTGTGTTAGTTAATGGATATATTCCAAGTAAGTAATTGTAACATTGAACATGATGTACATAGTGGGCACAGTGGTGGAAATGAGCAACAAAATAGAATTTTGATATGTGTAAAAGTTATCATGTTCTTTCCAAATCAGTTTTTCAAAAAATATTATTAACAATATATTTTTCAAACAACTCATGGACTCAAAAAAGAGGAGAAAGGCGCTGAATGATAAGAGCTCCAGTAGTGGAGACCATGGTGAAAAGAAATCTCAATTTCCATCATGCAGGAAATGTTGAAGGAGACACATAGAAAAGTGTCTCAATGGAAAAAAGAAATGCTTTATGTGTGGGATAGAAGGACATAATGTAAAGAATTGATGAGTAAAAATTAAGAGTACTATGGAAGAAAATCAAAATGATCCCAAGATTCCATTTAGAGTAATTTTCCATAAATTTAGGGGACCTGGTCATTACACGATTGAATGCCCTATTCTATAGTATAACCTCTTTTTCAAGGAAGAACCTATGTGTAAATAAATGGAAAGCGAAATGTTTAAAAGTATTAGTGATATTTTTTGATGGAATTACATTGGAAGACTTTTCTCTTGTATGTGTAACCCTGTAGTTTGTTATGTTAAAATACAAATTTAGGAAGAATTATCTTTTTTATTGGTGATATAGTTATAAATAACTTTTTGATTTTATATGACCCTTGAATTTGATGTAATTACTAGTTATTAAATTTTGGGATGAAAATGCGAGGTACTAGATAACGTATGTGGTGAAATTATGTTATAATCATTTTGAGAAATTTATCTCATTTTTTGAATGTTATAAAAAATATTTTTTGAAAAAGGACAACACACAGAACATGTGAAAACCCATCATGTCGGACAAAGCTATGGGAATCAAACCCCCAACCAGAGTGTGATTGGGATTTATCGCCTACCATTAGACAACGTGAAGTCCCCTGTTAGTATGAATAAATATTTTCACTTAAATGATTTTATTGATCAATAATAAGTTGATTTTGGATCTTATTTATTATAAAATGGATATCATTAGTATAGGAATATGATTTGGTGATTATGTGATAAATGTTGTTTTGGAAGTCGTTCGCTCTGTTGGGAACACTATACGCCTATGGAAAATAGAATACTAGGGGATTTAATTTTAGGAGTAGTGGTGGATTTTTATCTATGGTTTTATTGTGTATTTATATCTATTTGGGTTATTTATGGAAATGATTAACCTATGATAGATAATATGTGATCAGGTTAATTACATTTTAGTATGTGACTTTAAGAGTAGTCGATGTCATTTGGAGATACAATTTAACATGGAAGAATACGTAATAAAATTCTTCTCACTTTTGGGTTTCAATATCAGATTTGATTATATTGAAGTATTTTAAGGACAATTGTTTATTTAATGGTATTTATTGAACATTGGGTGTTGTTGGTTTAATTTTAGAAATTAATATTAACATTTCTTTCCCTAAAGAATTATCCCTTTTGGAGATCATCTGATCTTGTACTAACAATTTTGGTTTTTGTTAATCTATAAAGACAAGGTAAATATATAGTTTATCCTTTATGGATCATGTGATCCTCTAGAATTTGATTCTAGCGCTTCTGGTGTGACCAAGTTATCTTGAATACTCATCGTTTGAAAAAAATATGAGTTAGTGGTTGAAATTTATTAAAGGATGAAAATATACTTAAAACGTAAGTATATATGTAACATCCCTAGTAAATGAAGAATAAGAGATATTTATATTTATTAATATTTGTGAATTAAATATTAATTTTAGCTTAAAAGTGTTGCTATGTTCGATAGCGTACCCGATACGCAACAACGGGTTTCTTTGGAATCTTACGTTGCACACTAATAATATAATATTATTATTTTAAACGGTATTTAACTCCTAGCCGTTGTATTGGAGGTAATGAACAAAACTAACTAAAATATGATTATACATGTTTGTTAAATATATTTTCATTTATCAAATAAAATTTAGAGGCTTAAAAAGTGAATGATTCTAATTTTAAGCATAATTTTCATTAAAATGCCGATTTATCACCTTTTAATGGAGAACCCTCCTTAAATATAGTTTTGGTTAAATTAATACATTCTAATTGAACAAATAAAATCCTTCTTTAGAATGAGGACATCAAATTTTACTTTGGGTAAATTTTTTGTATTTTTCTGATAAAGTTCATTTTTAATGAATAGTGAAAAATATTGTATTTTAATTCAAAAGTGCTTTTTAATCTAATTTATTTAAATGGTTAGATTATCTTTTTAGTTGGTTTTAATGTGGAATTAAAGTATATTTTTACTATTTAATCTAATTTTGGTCATTGCATTTAATTTCACTTTGAAATTAGACATAAACAAGTATCAATCTTTTGATAGTTATTGTTTCTTAAAAACATGCTATTTGTTTTAACAGCGGGAATTAAATTTTAAATTAATTATTGCCACTTCTGTGTTTTTAATTTGAAAAAATAGACATCATTTTTGAATGTGTAATATCAAATATATCTTAGGCTTAATTTTTCGTATTTTTCTGAAAAACTTCAATTTTTGATGAATAGTGACACCACTTAGTGGTAGTTAAAAAAACTAACTTTTTCATTTAAATGGAATTTTACCACTTCTGTGAATTGAATTTCAAAAATCCGACATACATGGTTGTTATCAATAATTAAAATGTGGTTCGATAAGATGAAAATGATTTTTGGTGAATAGTAGCTTTTTACTTTTATTTACCGCGGTTAAAGGTAAATGGGTAATTCAAGGTTAAAAGAATATTATAATCATTCAAAATTACCTTAACACTTGTCCAAAAATTATTTGTTGAGTCATTTACGACCATTAGCATATTTGGGTCGATTTTGGGGCCCCTTTAAGCCACAAGGGTGTGATAATGACAATTTAGAATAATTAACTTCAAGAAAAGAAAAAAATGACAAAAGAAAATAACTTTTAGTAAATTAATTTTTAGAAGGGGTTATATAAATTATCTGTTTGACTATAAAATATAATTGGAAATATAAAAAGATTTCCTACATCATGGTATTTTGTTTATAATTTTTAGACATCAAATAAATTAAATTATTTATGACACAATAATGATGCAGTATTTACCTCATTAATAGATGATTTAATTAAATAAGATTATAATGATTAAAATATTATCCAAAAAATGTCAAATTCTGAAATGATGATTTTATTTAGGTTAGGAGTCATCTTATCTTTGACTATAATGATTTTTGGACCATTAGAAACCGAATAGCATTATATTATAAAATAATATTTTCACTCTTTCTTAAAGAGCCCCTCCTCTCCCTTATAAAAAGAGACCACTTCCATGCAATTCCTCACACCTCTCAAGCCATTTGGCTTGTCCAAACTCTGCCCAATTGATCTCCATACATCCCTATCCACCTCCTAGAAGCCTTAGTTTAGGTAGAATGAACTTAAGAAGTCCTTTTGGTTTAAACCAAAGGAATTTTCCTAAATTAAAGGTAACAGTTTCTCTTAAATTGATTTATTTTATTTTGCTTCTCCAACCCCTAAAATCTTTTTATTTCTTTTCTTTTGTAAAAAAACCAGTATCGTCAATATACTAGGATGTTTTTATTATACGGATTCGAACTACACTTACACACACCTATATCTATTGGATGAAGAACATAATGTTTCTGTGGATGGAAAACTAACGCCTCACGAAACGATGATTGTTCAATTACATCTTACCACCTCTCATGGTAGCCATTATGATGGAACTGTATTTATATATGATATATATTATTTTTATGATTTCATTATGCTTCTGTACTTCCCAATTATATCAAACCATTATGGTTTCCATGGTGGGTAAATACGATAATCTCATTTGAGAAAGTGCGGACTACCACCCCCTCAAAGTGATGTGACTCGTTAATTACCTATGTGGGATGTATAAAGGATAGAGTTAATGATATTTTATATGATATTATACTGTAATTATAATATACCTATGTATCATTATGTTTTAATTCCATTAAAATAAGAAATAGAAATGAAAGTAGCATTCATGTGTACGTACAGCTTACCGTCTCCATGAACGGTGCATTTCATTTCGTACCTCCAAATGTTATGTACTATTATAAATACATGTACATGATGGATATATATGATATATATGATACCCAAATCATTAATATCATTCTGGATATAATGAACCTTTTACCATGTGAAAAACATGTAATTATAAGAAGTCCATTTTTGACTCAAGTACCAAATATCGACAAAATGATCGTTATTAACTTAAATGATTAAATAATGATTATAACATGGTAATAAGTGATATAAAAGGAATAATAAACATAAAAAATGTTCTTAAGCAAGTAGAAATTAACTTTAGTTTATTATTCAGGAGATTATAGAAGGAACGGGTCAAGTCGGACACGAGGTAAGGGACTTCATCTCAATTTCCTTTCATTGAGGCATATTTCTTTTTATACACAACTTTCTTTTATACGGTGTATAAACCCCTTGGACTTTTACTTTTATACAAAAGGAATATTTTTCTATGAAGCGTTTTACAAAATGACAAAAAGTAATGTTTCTTTTAACGTATGAGATGACAACGACCTTTTCCACCACCGCGAGTATTATTTGTCCTTTGGCTTCCTCAATAAGCCGTAATGTTTTTAAAATGAAATAAATACTATATACTCTTTTATGTATGTTGGTATCGAAAATAATTTTTATAATGGACTTTTTATGTCAATATATTTAAGTGATATATTGTGATCAAAGTGTGGATATTTTTTCTTTCCATTATATTTGTATGATGTCTTATGATTTTATAATGGTACTTGGATATTTGACGGGTGGTTACGTGATAAACCATATGACGGGTGGTGTAGGGAATACTAGGACGAGTGGTTACGTTATAACCTCCAATGCATTGGGTATGGAAGTTGGTTGTATGGCTATTCCATTAAGTGATATGTGTGGAAGTAGACCGTATGGTTATTCCATTTAAGTATGTTTATGTCCCAAGTTACCTTTATATGTTATGTGTTCTTTATATGGGTTTTATGGTAATCTTTTGGTTACAAAAGGGTAAGTATTGATCTTTTATTCAGTGAAGAGTTTTTACAACTTTATAAAGGTGAAAAGTGTTACTTTGATAAAGTATACATGGTTTACTTGTTGTTTTGAAAAACTAACAGTTTTCATTCTTTGTGTTTCCCTTACTGAGATTTTTATACTCACCCCAAGTTTTTTTGAAATGTTTTTCACAGGACTTAATGTGGAATAGTGTCAAGTATGGGATCAAGGTAAAGTCATGCTATATAAAACATGGAACTAGACATGTTTTTTAAGAGTTTTTTATTTTATGACAACTTAGTAGAAGTGTCTACTTTGTATTCTTTTGAGATGTAATAGTTAAGATATAATTCTATAAAACTCTAAACCTGAAAATATCCTCAATGAGAATTATTCATTTAATTCAATGTTAAGTAATGTTTAAGGCTGGGGCCTTAAAGTTGGTATCAGAGGTCGGTTTAGACAACTTTAGGGATTAAGAGTTTTTGTTAGACACATGGTTAGTCCTTATAACTATTATTTCAGTTAAATCCTTATTTTATAACTTTTTTCAGGTCAAGTAAATCCAATTACGAATGGAAGGAGAAGGATCTCAAACGATATTCCTATCTCTTCTTGATGACATGCTTGCAATAATTATTGCAAAGTCATGTTCGGATGATTGTGAAACGTTTTCTAGTATACAACTCACTTACAAGCAGTTGTTTGAGATATCAAACACCTCCACTATACCTCGTTATCATCGTGGATCATGGGTTGTATTTACACAAATACTATTTTCACAATATTCTCATATTTTCAAGAAAGGTAAATATTATCAAGGTATTTTCAAATATTTTACCTTATCACAAGAATTTGAAGCATATTATGAATTTAAAAATGTTGCTGAGGAAGGAGACCCTTGCACAACCTATTTATATATGATTTTAAAATATAATCTCTCAGCACATACTTATGGTATTTTAAAAGGACCAATAATAGAAAGTTTCAACTCAAATTCTATCTGACTATTTTATAGAAATCTTTTTTTATTAGATGTTTTGGAATTATATTTCATACATGATTATTTTCCAAAACTGTTTTTCTATGAACACCCATATGACCCATGTTGTAAAAGGTGTATTTGGATGGAGGAAGAAAATGATTTTGAAGGATCTCTAAATCATTGTTGTAATGCTGGGGACATCTACCTACGTGAACAAGATGACGATGAAACCGAGTGGACGCCATGATCAAGGTATGCTATTATTCATTTTGGGAATCGTTTTATTTTATCTTATGGTGGTGAAATAAGACTTCAAGAATTAAGATGTTGACATCGTAATGAATTTGGATGAAAATGAGAGGTATAAGGAAACCATTGAGGTTAATACATGTTAGGGTTATTTTTGAGTTTTATAAAAAGGACAACCCGTAGGATGGGTGACAACCCGTCGCATTCAGCAAGGCTGCAGGAATCGAACCCACAACCGAAGGGCGACAAGGGCGCATCGCCTACCACTAGCCTACTTGAAGTCCCTGGTTATTTTGACTAATTATTTTTAGTTAGAAGATTTTATTATTCAAGATTAAGTGTATTTTGGGTTATCTATGGAAATTATTAACCTATCATGGAGGATATGTGATTAGGTTAATTACGTTTCAATATGAGACTTCAAGAGAAACTGATGTTATTTGGAGATAAATGTTAATTTGTACCTTGCAAGACTATGTGATTAAATCCTTCAAATAGTTGGGTTTCAATCTTAGTTTGGTTTACTTTGAATAATTTTATTGACAAATTTTTTATCGAATGTTCTTTGTTGAACATTGGGTTTGGTTAAACAAATTTTGGAGATTATGTGTAGTTTTTCTTTATGTAAAAGTTTATCTTTTTGGGGGATTGTCTGATATTATACTAAACATTTTGGTTTTAGTTAATATTTAAAGAAATGGGAAATACATAGTTCATCTTTTGTGGATTATGTGATTCTCTCGAAGTTGGTTATAGAGCTCTTAATGTGAAAAAAAGTCATCCTGAATATTCATTGTTTGGTGAAAATATGAGTTTGTGTTAGAAATCTAGTAAAAGATGAATGTCTACATGACAAGTAAGTATATTTCCTTATGTTTTTGGTTAGTCTCATTAATAAATTCCTAAACTAAAAGTATCTTTAAACAAAAACCTTATCTGTTAAATTTTCCTACTGGGGAATCAAAGACTGTTTAACCTAGCACAAGTTTGTGATTTTCTGGTGGTTAACTTTCTCCTAAACATGTTTTCTATCACTCTCCATCAGAACTTGATGATTTGTTTTCTCCTCCATATCCATTTTTCATGGAATCCTAGTATCTTTTGTCTCGGGTAACCTTTTTAATTCTCTTCATTTATTTTAAAGTGATAGTTTTATTCACTCTCTTTCCAATGTGGGGCTTTTAATGAAGTTTCCAAGCCCAGTTTTAAAATTACGAGGACGCAATTCCCAAATGGGGGGAAGGATGTAACATCCTTGGTAAATGAAGAATAAGATATTTTTATATTTATTAATATTTTTTAATTAAATATTAATTTTATCTTAAAAGCGTTTCTATGTTCGATAGCATACCCGATACGCAACAACAGGTTTCTTTGGAATCTTACGTTGCACACTAATAATATAATATTATTATTTTAAACGGTATTTAACTCCTAGCCGTTGTATTGGTGGTAATGAACACAACTAACTTAAATATGATTATACATGTTTGTTAAATATATTTAAATTTATCAAATAAAAGTTAGAGGCTTAAAAAGTGAATGAATATAATTTTAAGCATAATTTTCAATAAAATGCTGATTTATCGCCTTTTAATGGCGAACCCTATTTAAATATAGTTTTGGTTAATTTAATACATTATAATTGAAAAAATAAAATCCTTCTTTAGAATGGGGACATAAAATTTTACTTTGGGTAAATTTTTGGTTTTTTCCGATAAAGTTCATTTTTAATGAATAGTGAAAAATATTGTATTTTAATACAAAAGTGCTTTTTAATATAATTTATTTATATGGTTAGATTATTCTTTTAATTGGTTTTAAAGTGGAATTAAAGTATATTTTTAATATTTAATCCAATTTTGGTCATTGGATTTAATTTCACTTTGAAATTAGACATAAACAAGTATCAATCTTTTAATAGTTATTGTTTCTTAAAAGCATGCTATTTGTTTTAACAGCGGGAATTAATTATTAAATTAATTAATGACACTTCTATGTTTTTAATTAGAAAAAATAGACATCATTTTTGAATTCGGAATATCAAATATAGATTGGGCTGAATTTTTGGTATTTTTCTGAAAAACATCAATTTTTGATGAATAGTGACACCACTTAGTGGTAGTTAAAAAAACTGACTTTTTCATTTAAATGGAATTTTACCAATTCTGTTATTTGAATTTCAAAAATCCGACATACATGGTTGTTATAATGAATTATAATTTGGTTTAATAAGATGAAAATAATTTTTGGTGATTAGTAACTTTTGACTTTTATTTACCGCGGTTAAAGGTAAATAGGGTAATTCAATGTTAAAAGAATATTATAATCATTCAAAATTACCTTAAAACTAGTCCAAATATTATTGGTTGAGTCATGTACGACCATTAGAATCTTGGGGTCGATTTTGGGACCCCTTTAAGGCACTTGGGTGTGATAATGGCAATTTAGAATAATTAACTTAAAGAAAAGAGAAAAAATGACAAAAGAAAATATCTTTTAGTAAATTAATTTTTAGAAGGGGTTATATAAAATATCTGTTCGACTATAAATATTCATTGGAAATCTAAAACGATTTCCTACATCATGGAATTTTTTTATAATTTTTAGACATCAAATAAATTAAAGTATTTATGACACAATAATGGTGCAGTATTTACCTCATTAATAGATGATTTAATTAAATAAGATTATAATGATTAAAATATTATCCAAAAAATGTCCAATTATGATTGGATGATTTTATTTCGGTTATGAGTAATCTTATATTCGACCATAATGATTTTTGGACCATTAGAAACCGAATATCATTATATTATAAAATAATATTTTCACTCTTTCCTAAAGAGCCCCTCCTCTCCCTTATAAAAAAGAGACCACTTCCATGAAATTCCTCACACCTCTCAAGCCATTTGGCTCGTCCAAACTCTGCTCAATTAAGCTCCCTACATCCCTATCCTCCTCCTAGAATCCTTACATTAGGCAGAAGGCACTTAAGAAGTCCTTTTGGTTTAAACCAAAGAAATTTGCCTAAATTAAAGGTAATAGTTTCTCTTATATTGTTTTCTTTTATTTTTCTTCTCCAACCCCTAAAATATTTTTATTTCTTTTATTTTGTAACAAAACCAGTATCCTCAATATACTATGATTTTGTAATTATAGGATTCGAACTACACTTACACACACCTCCATCTAATGGATGAATAACATAATGTTTCTGTGGATGGAAAACTAACGCCTCACGAAATGATGATTGTTCAAATACATATTACCACCTCTCATGGTGGCCATTATGATGGCACTGTATTTATATATGATATATATTATGTGTATGATTTCTTTATGCTTCTGTACTACCCAATTATATCAAACCTTTATGGTTTCCATGGTTGGTAAATACGATAATCTCATTTGAGGAAGTGCAGACTACCGCCCCCTCAAAGTGATGTGACTCGTTAATGCCCTATGTGGGATGTATAAAGGATAGAGTTAATGATATTGTATATGATATTATACTGGAATTATAATATAACTATGTATCATTATGTTTTAATTCCATTAAAATAAGAAATAGAAATGAAAGTAGCGTTCATGCGTACGTACGGCTTACCGTCTCCATGAATGGTGCATTTAATTTCGTACCTCCTAATGTTATGTACTATTATAAATACATGTACATGATTGATATATATGATATATATGATACTCAAGTCATGAATATCATTCTGGATATAATGATCCTTTTACCACGTGAACAACATGTAATTATAAGAAGTCTATTTTTGACTCAAGTACCAAATATTGACAAAATGAACGTTATTAAATTAAATGATTACATAATGATTATAACATGATAATAAGTGATATAGAAGGAATAATAAACTTAAAAAAGGTTCTTAATAAATTAGAAATTAACTTTATTTTATTATTCAGGAGATTAAAGAAAGAATGGGTCAAGTCGGACACGAGGTAACGGACTTCGTCTCTATCTCCTTTCATTGAGGCATATTTCATTTTATACACAACTTTCTTTTATACTGTGTATAAACCCCTTTGACTTTTACTTTTATAAAAAAGGAATCATTTTCTACGAATCATTTTACAAAATGACAAAAATGAATGTTTCTTTTAACGTACGCGGTGACAACGACCTTTTCCGCCACCGCGAGTATTATTTGGTCCTTGGCTTCCTCAACAAGCCGTAATGTTTTTAAAATGAAATAAATACCATATACTCTTTTATGTATTTTTTTATCAAAAATGATTTTTATAATGGATTCGTTATGTCAATATATATAAGTCATATATTGTGATCAAAGCATGGAAATGTTTTCTTTCCATTATATTTATTTGATGTCTTATGATTTTATAATGGTACTCGGACATTTGACTGGTGGTTACATGATAAACCATATGACAGGTGGTGCTGTGAATACCAGGACAGGTGGTTACGTTATAACCTTCAATTCATTGGGTATGAAAGTCGGCCATATGGCTATTCCATTAAGTGATATGTGTGGAAGTCGACCGTATGGTTATTCCATTTAAGTATGTTTATGTCCCAAGTTACCTTTATATGTTATGTGTTATTTATATGGGTTTTATGGTAATCTTTTGGTTACAAAAGGGTAAGTATTAATCTTTTATTCAGTGAATAGTTTTTACTACTTCAAAAAGGTGAAAAGTGTTACTTTGATAAAGTATACATGGTTTACTTGTTGTTTTGAAAATCTAACAGTTTTCATTCTTTGTGTTTCCCTTACTGAGCTTTTGATGGTCACCCCAAGTTTTTTTGAAATGTTTTTCACAGGACATAATGTGGAATAGTGTCAAGGATGGGATCAAGGGAAATTCATGCTATATAAAACATGGAACTGGACATGTTTCTTTTTAAGAGTTTTTTATTTTATGAAAACTTAGTAGAAGTGTCTACTTTTTATTTTTTTGAGATGTAATAGTTAATATCTAATTCTCTAAAACTCTAAACCTGAAAAGATCCTCAATGGCAATTATTCATTTAATTCAATGTTAAGTAATGTTTAAGGCTGGGGCCATATAATATCTCTTTATGTTATTAGTCAATCTCATAAATAAATTTCTCAACTTTATGAAATGGAAATTAAAAAAATGTTGTCTCTTTACTTTTCTTATTGGGAAACTAATTATCATTTATACCATCACAAGTTTGTGGTTTTCTTGTTGTTAACTTTGTGCTTATCATGTTTTCTTTCACTCTCCATATGAACTTGACAGTTAGTTTATCTCCTATATCGATGTTTTCCTACATGGAATCCTTGTATGGGTTATCTTGGATAACCTTTGTACTTACCTTTCATTCTTTTAGAGTGATAGTTTTATTGACTCTTTTTTCGATGTGGGACTTTCAATGAAGTTACCAATACGAATTTTAAAAATTTCAATGGTGCAAATTCCAAAAGGGTAAAAAATGTAACACCCCAAGATTTCATAGTAAGTTATTTTCTTTAAAGTAATTCAATAGCTTGTGCTACATGCAACACTGAGTTTGAGCACACCATGACTTACCAAACTAGTCGTTCAAAAAGATGTTATGAATAATATGAACTGAATTTTGAATTTTATATACTCCGTATAATTTTAGAATCCATATTATGTGTTTTTAGACATAATATAAGAACTAATTTAATTTTAAAGAAAAAAGAAGTATTTTTCAAAAAATCAAATTTTACCACCTTTTAATGGATAACTTTATTTAAATACAATATTTGAAAAAAAAAATTTGAAAAAATATTCGTCTTATTTAGAATCGGGACATACAAATTTAGTTTGGATAATTTTTTTTGTTTTTCTGATAACATTCATATTTTGATGAATAGTGAAAAATACTAAATTTTAATTGAAAACAACATTTTTAATTAAAATAATTTATAGTGTTAAATTATACATTATAATGTTTTTGAAGTATAATTAGATTATATTTTTACCTTTTAATCTAATTTTGGTTAATGGAAGCAATTTCACTTGGTAATTGGATACAAACAAGTGTCAATCTTTTGATAGTTATTACTTCTTAAAAACACGCTCTTTGTTTTGACAACAAGAATTAATATTAAATTAATTTCTTCCACTTTTGGGTTTTGAATTTGGAAAAATGGATTCCATATTTGTAATCAGGAGTTCCAAAAATTGTAAATAAGTAACTTTTATTTGTAGACATTATGAATATTTACTTCAGTAAATATTTTATTTACCGTGGAAAAAGGGGTAAATCCGATAAATAAGGGTAAAAAATAATATTATAATAATATTAAATTATCATAAAATGTGTCCTATTTCTATTAGTTGATACATATCTGACCATGGGCATCCTTTGGTCGATTTTGGGACCCCATAGATCCCCTTGAGAGTGATAATGACACTTCATATTAATTATTTTAAAGTAAAGAGAAAAACAACAAAACCATATATCTTTTAGTAACAAAATTTTTAGATGGGTTTATATAAGTTATCATATTGATGATAAATATTCATTTGAAATATAAAATGATTTCCTACATCATGTATTTTTTCATAATTTTAACACCTCAAATAAATAAAATTATTTATGACACAATAATGATGTAGTGTTTACCACATTAATAAATGATTTCAACAAATAAGATTATAAAAATTAAAAAAATACCCCAAACCTGTCAAATTATTATTGGATAATTTTATTTCGGACATGAGTCATATTATCTTCGACATTAATGGGTTTTGTACCTTTAGAAACCAAAAATCATTATATAATAAAATAATATTTTCAAACATTCTTAAAGAGCCCCTCCTCCCCCTTATAAAAGCCCTCACTTCTAACCCATCTATCACACATCTCAATCCCCTTGGATCATCCATAATCTACCCAAATCATATCCTTGCATCACTCTATTCCTATTAAAATCCTTAACTTATGCATAACAAAATTCAAGGAAGCCTTTTGTTTCAAACCAAAAGGAGTTACCTAATTTAAAGGTAACATCTCTTCTTAAGTTCTTTTCTTTTATTTTACTTCTCCAACCCCATAAAGTATCTTTATTAATTTGTTTTATAACAACAACAGTATCCTAAATATAGTAGGTTGTTTTTATGAGAATTATTTGAACTAAACTTACACACACCTCCATCTAATGGGTATAGAACATAATGTTTCTATGGACGACGAACTACTGCCTAACAAAACGATGATTATTCAAATCTTCTTCCACCACCTCTTATGGTGTCAATTATGATGGAACTGTAATTATATATGTTATTTATGATATTTAATATATATATATATATATAATCTTCTTTAATTATATTTTATGTCATACCCTTATTCTTTTCATGTTGTATATATACGGTAATTTCATTTGAGGAAGTTTGGACAATTGACCACTCAAAGTGATATGACTCGATCATACCATACATGGAATGTATAAAGGATGGTTTTAAAGATCTTACATAACATATATAAAATATTATATTATACTGGAATAATACTATACCTATGTATCATTTTGTTTTCTTTCCTTTTAAAATAAATAAATGGAAGTGGTGTTCATGCGTACGTATGGATTACCATCTCCACGAACCCGATGAGATTCATTCCCCATCATAGCCATTCAATAATAATTTTCATTTGATTATTAATAATAATATTTGATAACACAATATATTTCTTGATATTAATAAAATACATCCCATCCATAACAAACATGAATTACACAACAAAACATATAAATGAAAATGAATCAATTAACACCCGAAACAATGATACTACTAAAATATTATTTACAAAGAAATATTAGAAGATCATATGTGATGTCATATTTATTTATGTAGTTCTTTTATAATTTAATAAAAAGGATTTAACTACTATACAAGAGGTTAATGTACCTCGACCATGGAAAAGTACAAGGTAAGGGGTTTTTTATCTCACTTTTAATTCCATGAGATTCCTATTGTTCGATACTAATTTATTTCATGTAGTGTGTTGTGTACTGCCATTTTATATATATTATCATCAATTTCTTTATAGTCATGTTATTCTATGAATAATTTTGTGGTTATTAACTTTTTTTCATAAGACTTGATTGATTACAACGTGGTATGGGGTTTTCATCTCACTTCTTATTCCAGTGAGATTCATGCTATATTGCTACTATTTACTTTTGTGTGGTGTATGTACATCCCATGATTATATTCCTTGTGTAATATACTTTAATTTATGTGTATTTACATCTTCTTTGTATGATACTTTCTTTATGGGGTTTATGTTTCGTAAGTTACCAAATCGGTAAGGGTTAATTTCACAATCTCTTTATTATCTGGGGTTGTTTTTATGTATGTACTAAGACCTCTTTATCATCCACATCCATGTTTCATAAAAATGTATTTCAAAAAATATTTTTACAATTTACTAAACTATGGTTTTAATTATTTTATACCCTTGTTTTACTTTTTATAAAATGTTTTGAATGTAATCTTTCTGTCATTTTCCAAACAAGTTACTTTATAAATGTTTTGAAAAATTAAGGTATGAATGTTTTTTAACTTATACGGTGGGTGTGGTTATTATCTGCCATTATATCACCTTAAAATATTTTCTTAGGATGTTAGAAGAATACTTTCAAAATAAATGTTGTCTTTTATAATTATGTGACTCTTAAATTATTTTAAAATAAAAAGTGATATTTCTATCAAGTAGTTTTGATTTCATCTATGTCAACATCCTTTGATTAATTTTACACTTGTTTGAAGTTGATTTATTATGATAAATATATTTCAAATTCTTTTTACGGTTTTTTGATATGTTTGACTATGGATGTGTTATTTTTATACGATTCATTGTTTATGGTTATAGTATTGACATTTCATAAGCTATCTTTAATACGAATGTTTATGTTATGTTTCAACCATTTCATATGAGAAATTTATTGGACTTAGTAAGTGACGGGTGGAGCCTGCTATAGCTCCTCGGTGCATCGGTAGGTCTCATGAGACAAATAGATGTGGAATTCGTCGAGTCCTTTCCCAATTTTGATATATGGTTTTGGACGAGGCCTTAATCATTTTTAGACATCTTGGCCGAGGCCTTGACAAAATGTTTCAGAATGCCCGACATTGTACATTCCCTCATTATGAAAATAATATTAGGGGATGATGGGGTTATTTTACTAGTAGAATACTCATGACTAAGATTTATTACGGCATTATTTACCCAGTTCATATTCCTTCCATAAATTATTAATGTTTATTATTTGTAAAGGCATGTGTTTTCAATTATTCACCATGCCTAATTTTTATGTTATCTTCTGTTATATTGTGTACTCTTAATGATAATTTGATCTCACCCCTTTCTTATGTTTCATTTTCCCAGGATATAAAGAAGTTAGTTATGAGTGATTTGTATGCATATCTAGGAATCTTTGATGTTTCTAATGGAATAAATCAGTGATATATTTCTTTAAATGTTGTAATGTTGAAATTATTTATGTATCTTGTTTCCTGGAATACTATACTGATCAGTCCTTAGGGTCTTGATTCCTTGTAATCATGCCAATGTAATAAAATAATACAAGTTCTCATGGCTTCTGGTGTCGGGGCATTACAATATGTATCACACAAAACACATGTTAAATAACCAATGAAGACATAAGAAAAATAAAATAATCATTGGAACTATAAGGAATATTGATGTTGGTTGTGGGGTTGATCACTAAAAATCATGTAATCCATTCAAGAAATGTTATGAATAGAGAAATAATATTTTTTTCTATATTGTTTAATGAATGAAAGGACTACCATATGATCTCATCCAAACAAAATTGGTGGAAAATGGTTCATAGGGAGATAAAAAACTAAAAGCAAGATTCTTATAGCTTATATATGGGAGTATATTACATTTATCTATTTACAAGTGGAGTTCATCTCATACATAATGAGGGAGTGAGGAGAATATTATATAGAAACAAAATTGCAAAGAATACCCATTTGTTTGGGATCCCATTATTACAGTATTGAACATTATTTCCTCATATATTTTTATTTTGTAATTTATTATGAAGTAGCATTATTTTAAATAAAATATATCATTTCCCCATTTACATCTTCCATTATTCACTATTTCATAATATTTCTTCCACCATGATTGTTATCTAACTCCCTACTATGGAGTACAAAAACATGGAGTTTATCCTTAGAGAAACTCCATTATTCTTGAGTTTATTTCCTTCTTTTTATATATTTGTTTTTAATTTATATCACGGTGACATAAATATTTAAGTATTTTGTGTTGGTGATATACATGTTATTATTTCATTCCATCAATTCATCTCTTATAGAATTAAATTAATTCTACATGCCTTCACTTATCTCAATAATCATACGATGTAGTTAATTGGTTTAAGATATGATATCAAACAAGATGAATCCGTTTTTATGATATTATGACATTATTTATCGAGGTGTTATTGTCATTTTTAAATATGGTTGATTTGGGGATTTAATGACATTTATGATCCTTTAATTCCTTCACATTTACAAAATATTGATAATGGAGGTTTAATGATAAATGATATTAATTCTGTTGATGAAAATAATTTTATCAGTAATTATATATAATGATGTAATTCCAATAGTTTTCTTTAGGGTTTAATTATTTTCATGCTAACATTTTCTATAATTCAATATTAATTATATCATTCACATTATAAAGAACCCCAACAATATTTCCTATGTTTTAATTAAATTATAACAAAAAAATAAAATACTAATAAGTGAATTAAAGATGACGAGTGTTTGGTAATGTTCCTTGGGGGATGGACCTTATCAACCACTTGTCTTAAATTTAGTGTTATAAAACTTCATAGTAGATTAGTCACAAAAAATGAACCAATCTCTAGGAATATAAGTTTAAATTAAATGAACATTAATACATTTTGTCGAAAAAAAATTTTGGAAAAGGTTTTTTGATTACTTTTTTTGAAGAATTGTTTTTAACAACTGTCTTGGAATGACAAATTGGTTAATGGAAGATAAATAATAAATTATTTATTTTTTCACCTAATAAATTATTAGGGTTACATTAATTAAATAGAACCTATGCATATGGTTCAAAGATTTCACTGATTGATAAAAATTGTGTGTGTGCTCATGTGGTGTATTGAAAACCCTAAAATAGTTGGGTAAATTAGTATATTACATCTATGTGGTTCAGTAATAACATGGGATACCACAAGAATATGTTTTTATACTATTTTTAGGAATATAGTGTAAATTATACTTTGCCTTTTGGTATTAGGGTGTGAGATAGTAGAATCATGGGATGATTGGTGAATTAAAACCCTCAAAGGGAGAGGGTTGGGGTTGAGTAATTTATGTCAGGTGAGTTGGATGTTTATGGGGAAAAATAATTAAATTTGGTTCACATGATATGGAAAATATAGGAGGAGGGTGGGAATAGTTGTATACCTAAACAGGTTGATAACACTTGAGAGACAAGGTATATTGGTATATGACTCAAAATAGCCTGATTGAGGCTTGGTTGTAGGATGATACAATAGTATATTTATACTCATTTTGAGACTTAAATATCTAGGAATTGTATTTCTATATAGGCAATAGGGTGGGATTTTCTATATCTTAAAAGGTATGATGTTTATATTTTTATCATCTCCTTATCCATAAGGAAATATGGGGTAGGTTTAATTAATTTATGTGGTACATAGGGTGAACCAACATGATTTTCACCATGCAACATAAATATTGGTTTTTTTCATTGGTTGTGAATCAAATGGAAAAAAGTATAATTTGATAAACTTATTGGAATTTTTTTTTAATTGAGGAATATTTTTCATTATAAATTTAAAATAAGTAGATTTTTATATTAATAATATTAGGTCATGTCTTGGATGAATTTATATTTTTATAATTTTTTAAAAGGCGCTTGAGGGGGGTGTTTATGTGGTGTAAAATGGAAATAACTAATGTTAAAAATTATGATGGATGGATCATTGGAAAATGAATATTATGCGAGAATATTAATCTTGAAGAGAGATATATAAGAGATAATTAATTATGAAGGGTTTTGTGAAAGTTATCTAATGTTTAGTACCTAGTAATAGCTACTAATTTTTAGATATTATGTAATAGGACTTTGGAATGCAGGATTTCATTCCCATGAAGGGAGAGGTGATGACGGATAGACTATTTTTGAATTCAAGATCAATACCTCCTAATAAATTGTAGGATTACAAATGATTATAATTGGATCAAAATGTTCAATCTATATGTACATGGAATGGTTTGAAGATGGTAAGCTTGATTCAATGAGCTATTATGAAACTTGAGATGGGAGAGTTGAACATGGTAGAGCTGTATTAAATAGGAAGGTAAGAGAAGATGGCTATTTTAGGCCTCATGAGTTGTGATGTGTTTTTCCATGACACTTTAGGTAGGGAGTTAAAATTATTTGATGGGTTACATTATAAAATCTTGTTGTAATTGTTGTGGATCACTACTTTGAGTCTTAAAGTGAATTTTTTAGTAACATAGGACGTTTTAGGGAAACATTAATGAAGATTCAATAAATGGGTTATTTGATTGGTATGTGACACTACTATAGGGACCTATGTATTTTAATGGTTAATGTAAATGACGGGAAGTCTATGGTAACATAAAATGGGCACTTATAGAACAATAATTTCATAGTCTAGTAGTTGAGATAATGAGTTGGGATTGATGAGATACATTTAGATGTGATAATGGGCTATGATTTTATAATAGTTTTAAGAAAATAAAAATTTTCATTTTATGGGGGATGATGATATTGAAAAAATATAGTGGGGATCACCCAAATAGTAATTTAATTGTATAACATTGGTGTGGGAATATTTATAAATAATCAAGGAGAGTTAGTGAAGTAGACTTCAGTATTTTATGGAAGGGGTTTCACATCATATACTAAAAGGAAGATGGCTTAATTATATTTGGTTACCTAGATAATAAAAAATTCAATGATCTAATAAAATTTGAGATTAACTATTATTTATTGTAGTTAAAATGGTGTGTATATAAATAACTTTTCTAAATTTGACTATTGCTATTGAGAATACTAGTACTAATTAATAGATTATGACAATTGAACTATGTAATTATAATTTTTTGGGGGACCAATTATTAGGTGGGAAACTATGATTCAGGTGTTGATAAGTTGTATACATGGGAATATAAATCTAATTTGAGTGTTTTCTTCCATAAGAAAAATATAGTTAACCTAAAAAAATTTACGTCAATAGTAGTGAATTTTCATAGATACCGTCAGGATATATAAACCATCCTTTGAGAGGGTGGAAATATTTATTATCACCAAATGTGGACAAATTATATTTTAAAGGACATTTGATAGTTAAATTACTAACTTAGAAATCACATGTGTTATCAAACAGACTAAAGAGTAATTTGAATGGTATATTGTTAGTTGTTTTATGGGAAGGGAAGTGGGATAATTACTTTCTCCTTTCTACTAGGAACTCAGTGGCAGACCACTAGGATGTCTTTGGTGGTTCACCTATATTCTTATTGTGACCTCAAAAACCATAGATAAGTGGGGAAATTATTACTATTTCTAGGGGGTTTCATAAAACCCTCCTTTATCTTCGTCACATCTGTGTGAGCTTTCACACAGGGTCCTCTCCCCAAGTCTTATTTTTCTTCCATGTGATTTTCATTTTTTATATGGACATGGAGTGGGTTATTCTCAGTGAAACATCCTAGGATATTAATATATTATTATTTTAATACTCATTTGGTTTCTTATATAATTAGTTTTCTTCTATGTTATGGATTAAGGAATCAATTTAATTAGATTAGGGTGAAATTACAATATAAATATTATGAGTTTTCTTATAGATTATAGTGGAGGATTTAAAATTATTATTACACATGATAACTTACCATTTCACATATGGTAAATTTAATGGGTGACTATTTGATAGATTTCTATAATTTTGGGATGAGATTGACTAGTTTTTGAGTTATTATTCAGGGGGGGTTGTATAAAAGTTTCAAGGTAACTCTATGGACTTTCTACAAGATGTTGCTTGAGGTTTTTATATCACTATTTATTTTTGGAGTTTTTATAGGTCATGCACATTTGAATCAATTATGATAAATTAATTATAAAAAACATATTAATTTAATTGAATCTTGTATATTCTGATATGGGATTTTATATTTAAAGTTATTGATAAAATCACGGATGGATTTAGATGACCATGACTTGATATGTTAATTTTTGAAATGGGATTGGTGGTCTATAAATTAGCAACCATTTTTTATATGTGTTTTTTGATGAAATATGATATTAATGTGTTTAAAATTAGGTTAAGGGGAACATAGTTTATAAAAAGATAGATCAATGATAATTAAATAAATTGGAAACACTTATTATGAATTGAATAGTTGTTTTGTAATTATTGAGATGATATAGGGTCACTCTATAATTTATTTTCATTGTGATTATATTTTAAAGGTATATATGAGACTCTTAGGTGTTTCCTAAGAATATGATTATGTGAAGGTAAATTAGTATTGACTTATATATCTAATAAAGATACGGGAGAATGGGGTAGTATTTATGAAAATTAGAAATCCCTTTTTAGCAATATATCCCTTTATAGACCTTAAGAGGGTGGGGTGGTGAGTTGGGTTGTACTACAATTTATTTACATATCAACTTAAAATAGATCATTCCCATTTATTGTAAATACATCTTGAATTTTTCAATGTTATGACACCATTACACAATCAAGTATAGGGAAATTAAAATGCATGGAAGCCCATATATTTACTTATTTCAACCACTCAAGGATATATATATATATATATATATAGGGAGAATATATCAATCATAATCATAATAATATATTTATTTATTAATTAGAAAAATAGTTATAGAAAAAAATAGGAAACATGAAATATGAAACAACAATAACTGGGGAACAAAACTTAAGGGGGTTCGAAGTAATGAATCCCAACTGAATCTCCTCTCAATAGGTTCACCCCCTTAGATGGATGGAAGTTATTAATAGAGAAGCATGTAATACATTTCTTTTTGACCAAAAATTTATATGAGATAATCCAACACCATGTTACCTCAATGAAATGTATATGGTAAGTCCATATTATTTTAAACAAGTCCCATGCACCTTCTAACAATGTAAGAGATTTACCAATGGGTGGTACATGTATTCTTTAGTTAATTTTAATGAGTAATGAAATCTTTCTCCTCATCCATGAGGCCCATAATTCTTTTTCTTCATGAGAGTAGACATGTTATCATTCTAGGGATTCTCCTTAAAGGGAGTGTTTATAACCAAAATATGTAGTGAATGAAAAAAATAACATAACCCTTGGGTTATTATTGTGTTATTGATCACGTAAAATTAGATGTTGAGTTTACTAGATTTTTTGTAGTATAACGGTAACCCTAGGTCATCTCTTGTATAGCCATAAATAATTAATTAAAAAATATGGTTTTTATTATAAAAAGAGGAGGGGGATGGGATTTTGGAAAAATTGTGATTGGATAATTTGATATGTGAGAGGGAAAAAAGGAAAGCGATAAAACAAAGTATAAATTAAAAAAAAATTAAACGTGATCAACATTGGGAATTATCATGATGTTAATCCTTCATCGCTTAATGAGAAAGAGTATAGATAATTTAATCCCTAGTTTGTAACACCATGTATCATAATGTTACTAAGTTTTTTCTAGGATACCTCCTAGGGTACAATAAAAAATACACAATGATTCAATGGATACTGTCGATGATTTTGTGATATGTGTTCGAATTCATAACTGAAACTCACCATGACAACACATGAAGAACTAGATGTTCTATAAAGGTTTGTATTTTTTTTTTGTGATACCATGGAATAAATTTACATAGACTTCACAGTGCTTATGTGAGCACAATTGACCAATATTAACCACACAAACATCACAATTGAAAAGGGGAAGAAATGGGACGGATGGTGTGTGAAACATCTCGTGAAAGGGTACCTGAAAACATGATAATATGAGTTTTAAAATTAAAAACTATTACATAAATAAATTAAATAATAATAGAGGATGAAGAAAAACAACTTTCAACATGGAATTAAAGAGATCATTCAAAATAATACAAACATAAAGCCTGAGATTACATCATGTTTCCTCATGTTGATCACGAGGAGTAAAGAATTCTATGGGAGGGGAGGAAGAATGAAATGTTGAATTATCCCATCCCAGGGACTCAATAACTTATAGGATTGATAAGGGGACTCAATTGAGGCTCTAAAATGGTAGCACCTTTATTCTAGGTCTAACTCCCAAATGGGGTGCCCAATGTGCCAATTTATATTCAATGTGGGAGGAAGTTTTAGGAACCCTGATTTTGAGAATCGATTTGGTGCATGGCTTTGGGTTGTCTGAAATTCTTTAATCACTTTGGAAAAAAAACATAAATTTTATGGTAGACACCTTTTGTACCACCATGGCATATTTTATAGCTAGATATGGTTTATAATAAATGATATTTCCAACAAATAGAGGAATTTTTTGACTCCGTGTAGATTAATTTTATTGGACTAATCAGTTCATATGTGCCTCCTATTGGACAAATTGGGCTTTGTTTCCTTCATTAGAGTTGTATCCCCTGGTGATATGGATCTTATCTCCAAAGTTAAACCCATGTTTATTAACTTATTTCTTGTATCATGAGAAACAGTGGACATCTATTCATGGGAATCCATGCTGTTTGAACCATTTTCTTTCTACATTGTCGTGGTCTCTCCAAATCCCCCACACCTCCAATGAAATAATAAAACTATTGAAATTTAACATTTTAAAATAGAAAAGAACAAAATTATGTAATCAATAATGAAGTGAAATATGTTATTATAATTATAATTTTCATTAAAAAACAAGTTTAATACTTTTCTATAAGGGTGAAAAAAATGAATCGTGGTAAAATCAGGTTGCGAACCACCCCACCTCACATCATGGTGCCCATGATACATGATACATTTGTGTTGAGTTTGGGTCCTCTCACTTGGGGGAAACAAAAAACCTAGTTCTATTATGTTTCACTGAGTAAAGTGCAAGAAGATGAATTTCCTGCAAGAAGCATTCGAAGGGTGGGTGCTTCTTTCCATCTCTTGATGAGCCTCATCATGTCCAGCAAGAGGTTCTTAGTTTTTATAACTAGATACTTCACAAATAATTTTTCCTAATAGATCATGGCAGTATTCCTTAGCTTCCAAATGAAATAACACATTTCTATCATAAAAATGGCTCTTTCCTTCCACTTTGGTCTTGCTAGTCCCACTCCTTAAAACCATCCATTAAGAATTGAATTCCTGGATAAGTCCGGATTTGAAATAATAGTAATGACTTAAAAATGAAACCCACATCATTCAAGAATAATCTACCTCAATGAATTGGTTATATATGATATCCTATCGACATTTTTTTCAACACATACACCTAGAAAATAGGTTAATCCACGTTCGTTTGATATTCTCATACGTGGGTAGCACCCAATTTCATATTCTCCAAATAGAGAAATTATAATTTTATGGGGAATCTTATATATGAGTACATCAACCTAGGCAACAAGGTGGATTGGGGGTGTCTTCAACATATGAATAACCTAAAATAAATTGTCCCTTGAAGTAGATGCTATGAAAACACACTTGTATGGATTCATGTTTAAATCAATAAGGTAAAATATCTATCATTTTTTCTTGTCCATAATGAAACTGATGAAACTTGGGTAAGTGATTGCACGCCTGAAGGTGATATTTTGGATCATATAACCTAGGAATCCAAGATTACACCACGCACTATTGTGGTTCTAGAATGAAATATCCCCCCTCACCACTATCTATCATTCATGGATTTGAAGGTTCAAAATATGGGGATGAATCATGGACCATATGTAGTTTCCTCCCATTATATCCCTATCCCTTGAATATAGTCCCCAAAAAACCTACCCTTGATGTTTTTTTCTCAGTAAACTTCCACGCCAGCTCTCTTACCTGCCATACAGTGTATCTAATATGTTTCTTAAATCAATTCCATCCTCCTACATGGTTCTTTCCATCCTCACATAAGAATCCCAAGGTTGATTTCACTCCAATTTTTAATGAAAAATATAGGATCCCAAAATATTTTACATGATAGATATAACTACTTTCATCACATTGATAGGAGAAATATAATTGATCGGTATGGAGAAAATATTGCCATTCACCTGTTAAATTCTCCCAATAAAGGAGAAGTAGTTGTTCTTCCTATTAAAAACATGACCCGTAATACTTAGAATGATATATTCTATGTGATGTATGAAAAACCTACATATGGAAATAGGGGAGCCTAAGTAATCCATATGGAACATTCTTCTCTACATATCCAAATGACTACTTAAGGAGACAACACATCTATTACAGAACCTTCTTGACATATAGAATCTTAACTTCACTCAGTTAATTACTTGACAACTCCATTTTCAATAATATTAATTCACCTTGTTCAAAACACAATCTTATCTCTTGACAGAATTCATAAATATGATTGTCTCATATATAATCATTATATGGGAGATACAATTATAGTGTAGCATATAACTCTAGGGAAGGATACATCCCCTCAAAATCCACCTCTTGTTAAGGTATCATAGAAAATATTGAGTGAGGATGAAGAATATTTGGGATAGAGGATCTTCTTATCCTAACCCACTCATTTATCTAAAAATCCATGATTTTCCCCACGAAAGAAATTTCTAGTCATTAAGAACTAAATCACCAAAAAAATGAGATCGAAGTCCAATGAGGGGGAAACCATTCTTTCCAACACCTTTGTTATAAAATTCTAGTCAAATATATCATAGGAATTGTTAATATCTAATTTAACTACCATGTTTGATCCAAGGAACTTTTAGTTAATGTTACTGACCACTTAATAGGACAATGTGATTTCTATTTGAATCATCCTTCCTTTAAAGAACCCTTGTTTTTCTTAAAAAATAAAATGGGGAAGAATTGTGGAAATTAGTTTTTGATTATACTGGACACCACCTTATATAGGTAAATGAGAATGCTAAAAGTTCTATAATTCTAGATAGAACATGGGTCCTTGATCATTGGAATGTGCACCAAGGAAGTGGCGTAAGATATATGAGGAAATCTACCACCCCAAAATAAATCATATACTTACCTTTACATAACATCCCTTACTATGTTCCATAAATCCCTATAGAAGGATCCTGAAAATTTTCCAGGTCCTAATCTACTCCTTGGGTTTAGGCCCCACATTTCCTCATTGATCTCATCCTCTTTAGGCATAGAATCAAAGATAACAATTTTTATACTAGAAATGATGGAAGTTACCACAGAAAATAGTTCATCATTTTCTCATTGATAACCATGATGTGTATTTTGGTTGAGACTAGAATGAAGCGACTTGAAAAAGGATTCCTCCATGTCCCAACCGAATCACAATAATCATTATATGTACCATACTTCAGTAGTATATTGGGTTTGGTGATATGGAATTTCTTATTAATGCAACTATTGAAGAAAGCTGTATTCTGATCACCCTAATGAAATATTTTTTCTCAATTATTCATGTAACAAAATTTCCTTCCTTAGGATCATAACGACCAAGATTTACTTCTTGATAGTAAGATCTCTAAACAATATGTCATTCCAGTAATTATTATGACTTAGTTCCATTTTTTAAATATCCATCATGACTACATATATATACTAAAAACAAAGGGGTTTATCTCAAATCCATAAGATAAGGTCACCTTTGAGCCTCCTATGCTCAATCTAAAGCTTGATCCCTGAACTCTCAAAGGATATATTTTTTCACAAATCACTCACCACTTGATTGTATCCTAAAATCTGTTTCCACATGGGGGTGATGTTGATTCACCCACCTCTATCTTGTCAAAGGGACAATAAAACCACTATATGGGATTGATTGAAGTTATTTCTTACAATATGGGAAACCTTTTTATTTGGGAAGGAAGAAACAAAATGATCATTGGAATGATAACAGTCAAGTCCACACCAATGTGATGTTCTCATTTATGGCTGTTGCACCAAGTAAAAAAAAATAACCTATGTATCCCATGTCCATAAGCCCACTACATACCATGCACTTCAAAAACTCCCTAGTGGAGTTCCACATGATTTATCCTCTCCATTTTCATTCATTTAGATTATCAAAAATGTTGAAATATCCACCAAAAACCATGTAAAATGTCATGGATTAAAGGATTCTAGGTTGTAACACATGTATTTTTTTCACTAGGCATTACAATTTCCGTAATCAAAAGATATAAAAAACTATCAAATCATGCAGTAATCTTCATAGTGACCAACTGGAATGACGCATTAATCAGTTTCGTTGAGATTTTGTAGTTCCAAAATATCTATATGTGTAGGTTGTGTGGGTTAGAATGCATAAACACAAACATTATCATTCTACATGAAATCTCAGAAATTTTTAGGGGTGCATTGTGTGGGTTCAAGAATAAAAACAAGAGAAGCTTTATTATTTTGGATATATGTAGTAATGAATTATGTTTTAAATCAATTATCTAGGCCATTAAAAATCATAATTAGGAAAGAGATCATTAAAAAAAGAAACAGATAGTTTTGGCCATGGTAAAATTGGTATATTTCATTTGATAAAAATATTGGCCCCATATATTTCTTATATTGGGATATTTATATCAGTCCATTTGATAAATGTAATGACAAAACAACATGAGTTACTAGGGACTTCTAGACATAAGGTTTCACTACCTTTAGTGATCTAGAAAACTCTTATAATGAAGAACCATAGGATGCGCACTTGGAAAGGGAGCTAGAACACAAACATGATGTCTAAAAGGTAGGTGAAGTCTCTAATTGAGGATATCCCAAAAAAATGGAAAAAAAGTTGGACCAAAAGGGCCTTTGTCTGATTCACCTAAGATGATACACTGTAAAGGGTAAAAACTGAAGGGATTTCATGGTCTGGGGGGATTGGATCTCATGGAGTAACATAAGTTGTGATACTAAAAACATAGCTTTTCCTTGAACCTTATAATGTCACGACCCGACCCAATGGGGCTCGAGCCACGACTCCCCGAGCCCGCCTCCAATAGGCCAGGGGCTGGAGACCAGCGCCAAGTAGGCTATCACACACATGGGGGGCATGACCCTAAGGTACCTGTACACACGCACCCACAACACCTCCATGCAATAGTGCCGAGATATAGAAACTGAAAAGTAAATGCATGAATACAGTCTATCCCAAACCAGAGTGCAACAACAAAAGTAAAGAAGGGAAAAATAGGGCCCACCAAATGAAAACTACAAAGCGCATCCAACCTGCTCTGAAGAAGGGGAACACTACCACAAACACCCGCCAGAATGCTCCCTCAGCACAGCTCAGGTAAACACCCCGGTCAACACGCTCACTAAGCTCCGCCTGCTCTGGGTCCTCCTGGGACTCCGTCGAAAGGCCTATGGTCTACATAAGATACAAACATGTGTGAGAAAAGCCCATGTAGGGGTGAGTATAAACATACTCAATAGGCACCCCAATAACCCAAAACTAAAAGGAGCAACTGAAAGGCAACAGTCCACTCAACCCAGCTAGAGGGAACCCAAACGAGAGAGAAACTCCATCTCAAGACCATCCTTGGCTAAACACAACTAGTCAGATCAGCTCAAGTGTATGCCCATACATACACCTTGAACAATCCAGATATACTCAGCTCACGCCACAATTCCACAAGAGGTACAGACCTCGTCACCAAAAACTGTCCACAACCAGGAGAGTACACGATCCATGATCACTGTCATCCCAGATGAAACTCATCTGAGAGGTGCACTCCATCGGGTTTCTCACAAACCTCTCAGACGCTCACCCGAGATATCACGCTCGTCGGATAGCAACACTGAGGAAACCTCGCTGAAACTACAGAACCACCAAACTCCTTGGATAGGGGATCGCTCCTAGGGTCCTCTAGGGGATACCAGAACCCACTCCGGTATACGAAGCTCACAGAAAGGCGATCACTCACAGGGTACGCTGGGGGATACCACGACCCAATCTGGCAGAGGTAGTTCTCACAGATAGGGGATCACACGCAAGATCCGTTGGGGGATACCACAACTCGATCTGGAGCTTGACAGAAGCACATCACTCAGATAGAGGATCATCTCCCATATAAAGGTGGTCACAACGATACGGGAACCCAATATAGTATAAATCGTGATGTAGGGGATCAAACCAATGATGTCACAACCCTACCAAAACCACGCGCTGAGTAGAGGATCGCATAACCAATGATACTGCAACCCTGCTATACACCTCATGCTGAGTAGGGGATCGTATACCCGAAAATGCCACAACCCTACTAAGTAAGGCCAACCATGTAGGGGATCATAATCCCGATGATGCGACAAACCCTACGGGGTTAACCTGCTAGATAGGGGATCGCCGCCCACAAATAAGCGGTCACAACGATACCAAGAACCCGATCTAGGGAAAAGATGATAGAGGATCCCGCTTCGGGCCCACCAGAGGGATGCCACAACTCTAACAGTTTAAACATACCATCGAGAGGATCACAAACCTATACGAAGGTTATGATGCCACACGAACCATCGTGGGAACGAACCAATGGAGTACCTTCAACAACTACTGGCCCAGAACGTCTCTAACATGAGCGACACGCAACAACACCACAATACGCACCTCCATGGCCAAACCGAGGCCACCATCGTGATCTATGCGAAAAAACACACATGATAGGTTGTTTACTCGCCTAAAACGGAGCATTGGTGAAAAAGACACTATTCAACATAGCTAGCTCGTGTGGGGCGTACACTACGATCCTAAAACCCATTGAGCAGTTCATACCACGGCGATCCCCTCGGAAAAAAGTAGAATCGTCTACTCGCTCGTCCGAAACGGACACCCGGTGAAAAAGGTACTATTCACCGAAGCCAGATTGGGTGGGGCCCACGCCTCGATCCCGATGCACAGTGAACGGATCGCACCATTTCGATCCTCTCGAAAAAAACAGGTTCGATTATTCATCCGCAAAAATCGGACACCTGGTGCGGAAGCTGCGTTTCTCCGCAAACGCCAAAACCCGGCCTTGTGGGGCCCACACCCCATTCTCAATCCCAACACCCGAAAACCATCTATAAAAGTACACCGTACCATCAGGGTCTCAATGCCACTGATGGCACGTCATTTAGACACTCTAGGAAAATGTTACGACCAGTCAAAGTCGAATAATAATTAAAATATTATTATTATTCGACGTTTCGTGACCCCAGGTCATGGAACCAGCCTGAAAAAAACCCAAACCCATCCTAATAGGTCCGTCTCAATCCCTGGGTCGCGTCTCCACAGACGGCGCGTGAATCGGACCTTTGGATTACAGAAAACGGGAGTTTTTAGAACCCCCGAAGAAAAAAAGGACCAGACCAGGCCCACCTGGCCCGTCCAACCGGCCCGAACCCCCCCCCCCCCCCCCCCCCCCCCGGTCGGTCCGGCCCCGCCGCCATGCTAGGCGGTGCGCCGCCGCATACCGGGTGGCCACCGCCACACCGGGCTGGCCTACCGTGGCCGGCCGCCATCCGCCGGCGCCGGAGCCGCCGTGCCGGTGGATTTTCCTCGGACCGTCGGGAGCTCCCTGGTGGTCCGTTTTGCGATCTGGAGGCGTTTGCGCGACCCTCGGGACCCGATCTACACTAATACAGCATCAGTTTGAAATAAAACGCAGCAAAAATGGGATCAGGGATTAAAACTCAAATCCTCCTACCTCGTTGGCAAAATGCAGGGGTTCTGCCTTAGATCCGCTCTCCAGAGCTTCCGCGGCGCGCTCCTAGAACGTCCGCCATTAAAATACAAGCTCGTAGGTGCTTCGTTTGCTCGATTCGGCGGTTTGGTGATGAATAATGGAAACGAATGCAGAGAGGAACGATAAAGGGGGGGGGGGTGCTGATATTTATATCAGCCGCCCACCGGCGCCAAACCTGCCTCAGACCCGTCGCCCGATGCAAACAATGGTAATGTCACCCCTAGGGTAAACGCGTCGTTCTGAACGCAACGACAGACTCTCATTTGCGATCCGACACTCTGTTCAAAAGTTATTCGAGCAGACGCTCGCACACTAACTTCTCCATTTATTTACAAAAATTCCCCTGGTGGCGTTTCTCACCGCAGGCTCGCGCCCACAAAGTTTACACCTCACCTAGGGTAAACGACACGTTCCAGATGTAACCGTGCCCTCAGATTCCCGTTTTGAGCTACCGTTTAGGAGATATCACACCCTCACCACATGCATAGTATAAAAATACTTAATATTTTTATAAAATTAATTCTGGGCACACCGGGCCTCAGAATAGCACGCCGTCTTCGTGCCTAGATCTAGAATTATTCATAGAAATATTCCAAAGTCTGACAGGGCCAAAAAACTGAGTCGCTACATCCTCCTCCCATTAGAAATTTTCATCCCCAAAAATCCCTAAGCTCAAGGAAAGTGACTGGACTCTCAACTGGGTCTCACACACCAGCGAGTTCAACCACAAAGGCCCATGCCCAAAAATATAATTCAGAGGGAATCATCCACCACACCTCGATACTATCCTCTTTGGGCGGCACTGACTCACCCATACGGTTTTAATCGCGTCACAAAAACGCGTCTCGGTGGGGGAAGGATCCCTCTTCCTCACGCATTCGAAGCTTGCCGAACAGCACCCACACATGGTCTTACCAACGCCCTTAACAAAACTCGAGCAAGAAACAAAAGGAAAGATTACCGCTAAACAGTGTCTAAAAAACTATTGCAGAAAGTAGAAAGGACACAAGGCGTACCTAGATCCATCCGTGGAGACTCTGGTTCAATAGCCTCTAGGGCATGCAGCTGGCCTCGCCCACGGCCACCAGCTCCTTGAGCATGGTGTGGACCACCTGGGGGTGGTGGTGGTTGCAACTGGTACCGCCTACCACCTACTCCTACTGCACCCGCTCTGCCACCACATCTGCCGCCCTGCGGACCTCCTTGCTCGAGACGTTACCTCTGCCAAGGCGGTCCATCAACCGGCTCCCTCCCAATAGTATGTCGAGTCAAAAAATCCCTAGAAAGATGTCCTCAACCATCATAAGCATAACACTGCCTCTCCTGCGACTGACCAAAACTGGCATGCGAGCCCTGAGCCTCAGATCCTCCATCCTGGGGTCGCCTCCTGAAACGTCGACCACGACCAGACCCCAGAGTCTGTCGTCGGCTACCATATGCCGATCCTACTGACAAAGTCTCAGCTCTCGCGTGCCCAGCACTAATAGGAGGAATATGCTCAGCCAGAAAGCTCTCCACCACCAAAGCTCTCCCTAGCACTCCAGCATAAGTGGGCAGGCATAAGGAAAACACACCTTCTCTGATGTCCCTATGTAAGCCCTTCTCGAAGGTCCAAGCCCTAAATAATGGGTCTCGAACCATATCCAGGGAGTAGCGCGACAGTTCTGTAAACCTCACTGAGTACTCCTACACGGTCATGCCCTCCTGTCGAAGCTGCAGAAGCTCCTGGATCCGAACTGACCTCAGCATCACCGGATAGAACTCTTTCCTCAAGAGCTACTCAAACTATTCCCACATGAGCGTCTCCTCGTCATGGGACTGCGTCACCAGGCTCCACCATCGCCCGATAGAACCATGCAGAAGGCTCGCCGCTAGGACCACCATCTGATCAGGAGGTGTCCTCACTAGGCGGAAAACCCGGGTGACTGCCTCAAGATAGTCATCAACTGCCTAGTGGTTTGGATCACCCCGAAACCTCAGAGGTCGCTGCCTCTGGAACTCGTACAGTGCACTCAACCTGTGTGCAACCTCGTCCTGCACTGCCGGCACAACCAGCTGCTCGACAGGTGGTGGCTCAACTGGCGGACCACCTGGAGGTGCAACCTCAGAACCTGCACCCTGCTCCACAGCCTCAACATGGGGCGGGTCATCATCACAATCCTTCTACGGAACCCTCGCTAGCTCTAGTCATGGAGGAATCCTAAAAAACATTCACGATGCACCACAGTCAAAACGTATATCTGGAGATCTGACTCAAGAAGGACAAAGAAAACCCCAAAAACCCAGTCCTATATAATGCATGTACCATTATGTCCCTGCGACCAGTGTACGAATGTCCTGAGTTGAAAGGCAGGTTATCAGAGTCCTGTGTATTGATACGTCGGCCGCCCATCAACACTGGAGTCTCTGGCCTGAAAGCCAATCTCAAAACACCTTAACACTACCGTTATGCAATCCAAACCAAACACACATCTAGACCAGCTACGCTCTGGGATCCCAAAGGTAGAACCTCCTCTAATACAACTCTGTCATGACCCGACCCAACGGGGCTCGAGCCACGACTCCCCAAGCCCACCTCTAATAGGCCCGGGACTAGCGACCAGCGTCGAGTAGGCTATCACACACATGGGAGGCATTAGCCTGAGGTACCTATACAAACTCACCCACAACACCTCCATGAAATAGTGAAGATATATAGAAACTGAAAAGTAATTGCATGCATACAATCTATCCCAAACCAGAGTGCAACAACAAAAGTAAAGAAGGGAAAAACAGGGCCCACAAAAAGAAAACTACAAAGCGCTTCCAACCTGCTCTGAAGAAGGGGAACGCTACCACAAACACCCACCAGAAATCTCCCTCGGCACAGCTCCGGTAAACACCCCAGTCAACACGCTCACTAAGCTCTGCCTACTTTGGGACCTCCTAGGACTCCGTCGAAAGGACTGTGGTCTGCAAAAGACACAAACATGTGTGCGCAAAGCCCGTGCAGGTGTGAGTATAAACATACTTAGTAGGCACCCAAAAAACCCAAAACCAAAGAAAGAAACTGAAAGGCAACAGTCCAATCAACCCAGCCAGAGGGAACCCAGACGAGAGAGAAACTCCATCTCATGACCATCCTCAGCTAAACACAACTAGTCAGCTCAGCTCAGGTGTATGACCGTACATACACCTTGAACAATCCAGATATACTCAGCTCACGCCAGAAAGCCGCAAGAGGTACCGACCTCATCACCAGCAACTGTCCACAACCAGGAGAGTACACGCTACATGATCACTGTCATCCCAGATGACACTCATATGAGAGATGCACTCTACCAGGTTTCTGACAAACCTCTCAGATGCTCACCCGAGAGATCACGCTCATCTGATAGAATCACTGAGAAAACCTCGATGAAACAACAGAACCACCAAACTCCTCGGATAGGGGATCGCTTCTAGGGTCTGCTAGGGGATACCAGAACCCACTCCAGTATATGAAGCTCACAGATAGGGGGATCAATCCCAGGGTCTGCTGGGGGATACCACGACCCAATCTAGCAGACGTAGTTCTCACAGATAGGGGATCACACCTAGGATCCGCTGGAGGATACCAAAACCCGATCTGGCGCTCGATAGAAGCACATCACTCAGGTAGAGGATCATCGCCAATATAAAGGTGGTCACGATGATACCGAAACCCTATCTGGTATAACTCGCGATGTATAGGATCGAACCAACGATGCCGCAACACTACCGAAACCAGGCGCTGAGTATGGGATCACATAACCAACGATACCGCAACCCTATTATACACCTCATGCTGAGTAGGGGATCGTATACCCGATGATGCCACAACCCTACTAAGTACGGCCCACTGCATAGGGGATCGTCGCAAGAGAATAAGCGGTCACAATGTTACCAAGATCCTAATCTAGGGAAATGATGCTAGAGGATCCCACTCTAGGCCCACCGGAGGGATGACACAGCTCTAACAGTTTAAACATCCCATCAAGAGGATCACAAACATATACGAAGGTTGTGATGCCACACAAACCCTCGTGGGAACGAACCAAGGGAGTACCCTCAACCACTGCTGGTCTAGAACGTCGCTAACATGAGCAACCCACAACAACGCCACACTGCGCACCTCCAAGGCCAAAACCGAGTCCATCATCGCGATCTACGTGGAAAAACACGTAGGATAGGCTGTTTACTCGCCCGAAATGGAGCACCGGTGAAAATGGCACTATTCACTATAGCTAGCTCGTGCGGGGCCCACACTAGGATCCTGAAACCCATCGAGCGGATCATACCATGGAGATCCCCTCAGAAAAATAAGCGGAATCGACTACTTGCTCGTCCAAAATGGACACCCGGTGAAAAGGTATTATTCATCGAAGCCAGCTTGGGTGGGGCCCACACCTCGATCACGAAACACAGCGAACGGATTGCACCACTGCAATCCTCTCAGAAAAACACACAGGTTGGACTATTCATCCGCCAAAATCGGACACCAGGTGCGGAAGCTGCGTTGCTCCGCAAACGCCAAAACCCGGCCTCATGGGGCCCGCACCCCGTTCTCATCCCCAACACCCGGAAACTATCTCAAAAAGTCTGTTGTACCATCAGGGTCTCAACGCCACTGACGGCACCTCATTCGGACACTCCAGGAAAAAGTTACGGCCGGTCAAAGTTGAATAATAATTAAAATATTATTATTATTCGACATTTCGTGACCCCGGGTCTTGGACCCAGCCCGAAAAAAACGAACCTATCCTAATAGGTCCGTCTCAATCCCAGGGCCGCGTCGCCATAGACGGCACGCTAATCGGACCTTTGGATTACACAAAATGAGGGTTTTTAGAACCCCCAGACAAAAAAGGACCGTACCGGCCCCACCTGGCCAGCCCGGTCGGCCCAAACCGGCCCACCTCGGCTGGTCCGGTCACAGCCACCGTCGCAGGACTGTAGCGCCGCCGCTCTCTAGGCAGCCGTCACTGCCTCATCGGGCCGGCCCGCCATGGCCGGCCGCCTTCCGCCGGCGCCGCCGCCGCCGCGTTGGAGCCGCACTGGCGAATCTTCTGCAGACCGTCGGGAGCTCCCCGGTGGTCCATTTTGCAGTCTCGATGCGTCTGTGCGACCCTCAGGACCCGATATACACTACTACAACTTAAAATTGCAAGAAAACGCAGCAAAACGAGATCCAAGATTAAAACTCAAACCGCCTACCTCACGGGGAAAACGCCGACATTCTGCCTTAGATCCGCGCTCCAGAGCTTCCATTGCGCGCTCCTGGAACGTCCGCCATTGAAATCCGAGCTTATGGGCACTTCCTTTGCTCGATTTGTCATTTTGGCGGCGAATAACGGTGAAGAACGCTGAGAGCAACGATAAGGGGTGGGGGGGCAGTGCTGATATATATATCAGCCGCCCGCCGGCACCAAACCCGCCTCGGACCCGTCGCCCGATGCGAACAATGGTAAGGTCACTCCTACGGTAAACGTGACGTTCTGAACCCAATGGAAGATTTGGATTTGCTATCCGACACACCATTCAGAGTTTATTCTAGCCGACGCTCGCACACTAACTTCTCCATTTATTTACGAAAACGCCCCTGCTGGCGTTTGTCACTAGAGGCTCGCGCCCGCAAAGTTTACACCTCGCCTAAGGTAAACGGCACATTCCGGATGCAACTGTGCCTTCTGATTCCCGTTCTAAGCCACCGTTTAGGATATATCACACCTCCTCCATGTGAATTGTATAAAAATACTTAATATTTTTATAAAATTGATTCCGGGCACACCAGGCCTCAGAATCACACACCATCTTCGCACCTAGCTCTGGAATTATTCATAGAAATATTCCAAAGTATCACAGGGCCAAAAACCCGAGTCGCTACATCTAAAGATGCATTTTAGAATCAACCTGAGGGTTCCCGCCACTATGGGAAGGGTTGAAACCTTGTATGGAACAACCTATAGACATAAGGGGGCCTCATCTTCTGAGGAACAACCACTACATATAATTATACCCCATCCCACCATATGACCATGCATGGAATCAACCAAAGTAGCTGAACTCGGAAGAATACTACACTTATTTTCCTGATCTGATGGGAAACCACTTTTCCTAAATAAAGATGGAGAAGATGAATTTATTTTATCCTCGCATGAGTTAATCCATAATACATCCAAGTAATGCCTCCTGAAAACTAACTAGGAATTCTGTTATAGAAGGCAGAATGAATAGAACCTGTGAGGAAAGGGGTAGACAAGATCTTGGCACCAATAAAAATAATCCTAAACTCATAGAAAAATCTTATCCGAGAGAGGTTAGTATTTATAAAATCGAACACCTATTTGATCCATATATGATACTGCAAGAATAATTATATGATTTTTCACATAATAAAATCCTCTTAAGTTATCGTTGATGGTTCTCAGGGATGTGTAATCCTAGAACAGAAGAGGGAGGCTGGGTAAGGAAATCTACACTACCACATGAGAGGTGTCCCACCCATAATGGTACTCCATCACTCAACAAGAAAGATTGAAATTACACATCCCCGCAGACTTGAGTTCCATGAACCATGCTCAAACAAAGTCTTCCCTTGAGTTCAAAATCATAGAAAATGCTTTATAGTTCTGGGTAGACATGTGTCTTGAGACACCATCCCCTAAGAGTCCATAGAATAATGTAAATCAATAAACCAATCATCTAATTTATATATAACAGTCTAAACCTTCGAGGAGATCTCTGAAAAACAAGGAATAAAATAACCCTTCGAATAGAAGTAGATGTAATCCTTGAATGAAACACACAAATACTCATACAAAATGGTATGGTGTAAGGTATTAGAACATGGAAAGGGAGATTCCCTATATGATGGTTGAATAGGGATGAAACCCAGTGGAACAGAGGTCGCTGTTGGAGGAGGATCAGCTAGGAGGGAGTTAACGGTCAAAATAATATGAACCATCGACCGTGTGTGGAGGGAGTTTTATTAAGATATAAGAGACAACTCATTTAGTAAAAATAATTTATAATAAACAATTTGTTTTTATTTTCGTTTCAATAGAGAAAATATCAATTATATACTGATATTATAAATAATTATTACTACACAGTTTTTTATTAACATATTTAGCAATGTACCACTACCCATACAAATTCAATAACATATTTTCTCTTCCACACACCGCATTTCAAGAAGGTTACAAGAATTTATAATATCAATATATATGGTGAAATTATAATAACTTTAATTAAATAAATAACATTATATAATTATATTTTTCTCAACAATGATCTGATCTTCAATTTATGATCTTCATAGATATGTTCAATATCTTTTTACTTCTAAAACCGATCGCTGATATAATTAATAACATTTAAAAATAACTCTTTAATTCCAAATAATCAATAATATCCTTCCAATTCTCTACTCTACCCTTCTTTCAGATATTCTATACGCATTTTATATCTTCTCTCTAATTTTCATAGTATCAATCTTTTATCACATAAAGATAAATTTTAATTTCAATTTCAATTTCCAAATTACCAAATTCCTAGATGTCATTCTTCATAAAAAATCATCCATTAAATTATTTAAAGATGACTGTCCTCCATTAATCACAATTTATATTTTTATTGGTAACACTAAACCCTCTAAACACTCCTCTCTAGTTCCAAGTCAATAATTATTATCAAAACCTATAGTTTTTAAATAATCAAGGAATTAAAAATTTCATTGCCATGCAACCACATGGTTTCCCCATCTTGATTCTACAAACTTCCAGATGCATTTCGGCGGGATATGATGTTTCAAGGAAAAATCTATTTTTTTCAAACATCCTAGATAATAATATTCATGGTACTTCAACATTTTTATGGATAAACACTATTATATAGTCTTTTAAATCATCGAATAATCTCTGTACTTTTCATGATATAGTGTTTTATTATACATTTATTTTGGGATTAAAAAAATACATTTATTTTGGGGTAGCATATACCTTTTTAGTCGAATCATATATACTTATTTTTTATTATTCTGACATATTTTATCAAGTTTAATCTTATGAAAGTTTTCTATAATGATTTTGGGATGAATAAATAATAGAAAAATTATGAAATTCAGAGATTAATATGAAATATCTCAAGGATTATTATTTATTAATACATATCCATTCATTCTTGATGTAATATTTTTTCCACTATGTTTGTTTTTCAGAAACTCAAAAACATCTACAAGCCTTCGATTCCTTCTCTAGAACACTAATAATTTAAAAACTTCCAAGAACCTGAAATAAATAATATTTTGATCAAATCCAGATTTTTTTTTTAATATTATAATTTTTAGGATTTACTTCCAATACACCCATGTGTCATATGAGTTCCATATCCATCCATTCATGCCCCATCCACTTCAATCAATCTCCACAATTTATAATAAAATTCAAGGGTTCTATTTTTTCTAGATATAATCACATATGATCATTTAATAAAATCAAAAAAATTTTTAACCTATAAAATAGATATTAAGATATTATCAAAGCCAGCTAGATTCAATGATTATTATAGGAGAATAACAGAATATATCAATATTTATAATGTAATTATTATTTTTTCAGAGAAAGCCTTCAATTTTCTTTTTAATCCACCATGGATTATTTCTTTCCATATATAATTATTATAAATAAGTTATGAACATATGAAAAAATAAAATATCCATGTAATGAATCATTTACCATGTTGAGAAGGAATATAAAAAAATATTATTTTGAGGAAATTTTTTGCACCCTCAGGTTTAATGTATACTTATGAAATATAATTTTTTACTAATATTATTTTAAAAAAATAATCCACTTGATGCTAAGTTCTAACAATATCCAATATCATATTTTTTTGAGTCACGTTCTACATTTTAAATTGATAATGAATGTCAATATGTGTCATCAAAGATTGTTTCACAAGATCTTTTATTAACATTATGGAACTCTTGTTGTTAGAATGAATCAACATTGGTTATAATAACACTTTACTAAGATCATCCAATTCTCACATCATCCATATCATTTGTATACAAGCTTTTCATACTAAAATGTATCCTTCCCCTACTTTCATCACGGTTTCCATTTATTTCTTCTAAATTTTCCATCCGATATAATTTATTCTAATAGTGAAGGTTCCTCCACCTATGGATTTTCAATCCAAGACATCTCTAGTATAGTATGTATCAAAATAAGAAACCACATCTTTATTTTTTTATATTTCAAAAATAGAACATAGTTTAATGTTTCTTGAATATAACTCATTATCATACATAATATCATGAGATATTCTTCCTTTAACTAAATCTAAAATAATGGTTCCAAGAACATTTCATATAAGATATATGGCCTTATTTTTTTGAGACATAGTTGACTATAAAAAGTTATTTGATACAATTTTGATTCTACACCCTTGATTTTCTCATTCTTTTAATGTTTCATTCCAATAACTATGGGAGATGAAAAAAAATCAACCTTTTATATTCGATTTATTTAATAAGTCTCGTGGATATTTTGTATGTGAGGTGAGATTGTTCTCTTTATTTTAATATAATTATATGGAAATGATATAGTTCAACTCTAAAACCATGTATACCCATCATAGGGTGCTTCAATCATTCCACAAAAGGCCTTTTCATCTTGAAAACCATTAAACCATCATCTCTAATAATAATAAAATAATGTTGTTATATGTATACTTCTTTCTTCAAGAATTAATTTAAATGTTCTATATTTATATTCATTTGAAAGACACTAAACTTTTTTTGAATAACCAATACCAAGAAAAGTATTATTGATTACATCATCTAAATTGGACCAAATGATTCCTCAACACTAAATATATGAATATTAGAATATCATTTACATATTATCATTTATTTATTTTTTTACCACTCTTCCATGTTCCTCATACTTTTTTTAAGGTCCCATATTCTACCAATAACATCATCAATATAGGTCCATCCATAATCTCCATTTTTTCTTTTTTTTCAATTTTGTCTAACACTTCATTAATTAATTTTATCCACAATTCATCATTTTCTACCATATAAGATGTTAATGGTTCATACTCTGATAATATAGCAATGTGAACGGTTGTTATCGTTATCTAATTTTTCATGTGATATGATTTACCTCAACATATGTTCCTCAAAAAAAATAAAATTTCTATTCTTGTTGTTTTATCCATTAATTGAATCTCTTTATCACTATTCCTATTATATGATTAACCTTTAGATTCATCATAATTTTTATTTTTTAAATTATCAAGATTATATATCAACTCATTCTTCTTCTATATACACTTCTCTAATAACATATCCTCTATAAATTTATTTGGATCAATTTTAACTACTTTTAAATAACTTCATTCAATGATCATGATGAGATTCTATTGAAGTTTCTTTATTGATTAAACATTGATGTTAAGACCAAAAATAATCCATCATACCTAGAATTACACTAATTTCCATAATTTTGTTATTTATTTTTAACAAAAAATTATTTCAAAATACTCTGAGAGGTTTGAAATAGGGTTTCATTCCATGAAAAATTTGTTATGGATTTATTTGTTCTCAAGTATTGTGAAATTCTGTATTTGGAGTATAAAAATATATTCTTTTTAATAGTGGTGAGAGATTATTATTTTAGTAAAAAATTATATTTAATTTCTTCGCCATTTTTTCTTCCATTCTATAACTAAATTCTATTAAAGAGTCTATACCACTGAAAATCCGGGTTTTATATTATTTTTATATTGATAAATTTTTATTATATTTGTTCTCTTATTGGTTAGACTATCCAAGAATAGAATATTTATTATTCTTATTGTTTCATCAGCCATTATAAGTAAAAATATTTTTTATTTTCCCAACACATATCTATTATGTCAGATAAACATAACACATCCCACATTGTTATAATCATTGAAAAATAATATGAAATATTTATCAACTCATGATTTTAATTAATTTATGGGACAAAAAACATTGATATATACCAAAAAAAATATATATTTTATTATCATTTATTCTTTTGTTAGTAAGGTTTTCTCATCATATTCCCATCAAGAAGGAAAAACTGGTTTTTACCCATCACTTTTTATATATGTAATATCAACAATAGGTTTTATCTTTCACAAATTCATTATAATTTTTAGATGAATTTTACCAAGCCCCTGATGTGTCAAGATATTTTTTCCTTTTATAGTTAGAAGATATATATTCTATTTATTCTCCACTTGGTAACATTTATCATTAATTCTAAATCCATGTATAATAGATATTTCCTCTTTTCAATTAATATATCATCTTTTTTAGTTGAATGCGACTTTCTGTCTTGATCATCAAAACTATCCCAAATTAAAAAACGGCCATTTTCCATTAACACAGATAACATAATAATTTTTCAAATCTTATTTGGTATAAAAGCTTTTAATACTTTTATTTTCATAGATCATTGTTTTCCAAATTGGATTGTTCCATCGACTCTTCCTTTCATATTCATGAGAAGATTCATGTTACCAGCACGTGACATGATCAACCTCTATTAATAATATATTTCGTACTGTTATATATAACATTAAATTATATCTCAGTAAGAATTTCATTTTCAATTATCATCATCTTTATATATTTCTTGGAATCTCTGAGTTGGGTTTATACACATGGTGAACATTTCAATTTTTCTTTATTACCCAAAAATTTTAATATTATTCTTCTTATAATGTACAAAATACATTTTCCAATGGAATATAATAGTATTTATCAGCATTTTTAATTCAAAAACTTTTTATGGATCTAATTTTTTCAATATGTTAACTTTTAATTTCATGTAATGAATCCCACCATTTTTTATTTTGATTAGAATTTCATTTTTTTATTCTATGATATATTTTAAAAATTTTATGAGAAAATAGAAAATGTCATTGTTTTTAATTTTATTATCATATTTTCAAATAATTGAAAAAGTTTTGTTTTATTTTTTGTTTTTAGAGAAAAAAAAATTTAGAATTTGAAATGGGTGGATTTATGGTTAAGTGTTGTTTCATATGCCTCATTTTAATTTCATAAGTCTTTTGAGGGTTCTTGTAAGACCCACACAAGAATTATGTTTGAATTTTCCATTTCATATGACCTTTTCATGAACATATGACATTAAATTAATTAAGTATTTGAGTTTCATAATCCTTTATTTTCTTTTTTTATAAATTTATTTTTATATGAATTTTATTATTCTCTCCGAACTTTGAATCCTTTATAAATTTTCATCACATAATACTTTTAAATGAAATATTTCAAGAATTTATACTTTATAACCCTTTTGTAAGTTATAGATAACAATGGATGCCATAAGAATTATAATGTCTATGAAATGGAAGTCATATGGAATATTTTATTTTGAACTATATGAGCATATCATATAACTCATTTTTACTATGTGAAATTTCAATAAACAATGGAAATGATGATTCACACTGAAATTATTTCATCAAATCCATTGTATTTTATATGTGATTTAATTTAATGAAATATAGCGATATAGTGGATCATGGGAGATTTAAAATACAAAAAAATGGGAAATAAAATCCTGTTTCTCATGTGAACACCCCATGTATGGTTTCTTTCCTATCATTCATTAAAGAACCATTATTGCTACAAATAAGAGAAGTCATGTAAATTTTCATTGTCTATTTTCTGAGGTTCCAAATATATAATTTGAAGGATTTAATAATTTTCAAGAAGTTTACCTCCATCCCTAGAAGATATAAACAACTAATAAATGAAGAAGAATATATAGTGGACTAGTCTTGAGAGGACTTGATTTTATGGGGGGACTTTATGAATAGATGATCTATAATTATTGGGCTAAATTCCCAAGAATATGTGGATTGTAGAATTTGGAGGAAACTTTTCCTTGTGAGTTTTGAGATTCATTATATAATTTTATTTTTTAGAATGTTTTTTCTTTTATAGGATATTTTGTTTATTTGATAGGTACCTTATCTTATAAACAACTATAGCTTAATTTATAAAAGTAAATTATTTGTTTTTATTTTTTATAATTCATATGTTAAGTATTGTATATGAGAATGTTAAGTTGATTTTGGATTAATTTCTCGATGGAATTTTTAGGAAATAACCACTTGAATAAGAGGATCAACAATAATATTGTGGGTTTAGTATAGTTTTAATAATATTTAGGTATAAACTTAGAGGCATTTGAGTGGAAATTGGGAAATTTTATTAGATAGTTATTTTAAATGAGGACAAAGGGAGATTTAGAAGGCTGAAAGATTGTACACTAACAATGTCTCATATCTAGTTTCATACTCATATTAAATCCAAATTTACATTTTATTTCAAAACAACCAGCCTCATTTTATTTTAATTAATTCTCTGTTAGATTTATTTATGTTTAAAAAAAAATTAAATCCCCAATTTTCTTATTCATCACAAATTGAATAAAAAAGTGATAGTTTTTAACTTAGATTTCATCCTCCTTGGGAGAAATACATAGAAAGAACTGAATTTCATTTGTTAGGGGATAATTTTCATGATAGAAATTTCTTGAAAATGTTCCACCATTACCAATGAATTGTTGATAGGGAGGTTTCTAAAGTTTCTTTCTCTATTTTTGGTCAACAAAATTGAAACCTCTAATTGAAATACTTTAGCTGTAAATGGAGTTTTATAGTGATGACCCATTTTACTACCCTATTAATTAACAATTTCAAGAGTTTAGAAAAATAAATTAAATTGAAATTATCTAAAAATTTTATAGTGATTTAAGAAGCAAGTTGAAATATAGAAATTCCTACCACTACAATAAAATAATTGAAAGAATAAGACACTCAAAAAGAGTCTCAAGAAATAGAATACATTTTATTATACTTCATTTTCATTCAATAACCATGTGAGGATGAATTAGGGGATGGATTTGAAAATTATTTCTCTATTTTATAGTCATAAGAATATATTTATATAGATTTATGTATTTATTTGAGTTTATGAAACCAAGATTCAGTGAAAATTTTGTGGGTAAATATAGTGATAATGATATTCCATGTGAGAAACCGAATTTTGGAGGTATGAAATTAGAAAATTTGTACAAAAAATTTTCTAAATATAATGAAACACTTTATCGATTAATATTTTAAGAACACTTATGGAAGCCTAAGATTCTACCTTGACTCAATGAAACCATAATAGAAGCAATTACCTCATTAAAATAACTTTAATTTGATAAAAAAAAGATAGAATCATAAAAAATAGAGTTGTTTTGGTTAGATTATATAGACAATAATCTATTAATATCCTCTCAATATATTGATTTTAAAACTTATAACTTTTTAAAATACTGATTTTTCAAAGGAATATGATGTTTTTATGGAAGTAAAGACTAAATTTGAAGAGCAAATAATAGAAAAAAATGAGTTGAGCAATGGTTCACAATAGGATAATGGTACTTAGATGATTTTATTAGAATAATTTATATTCCAATCTAAAACTAAACGCAAAACCCATTTTAAAGTAAAAGGATTATAACTAGTGGATATCTCTCATGAAAACAATTTTTGTAGATGTTCCATTATATTTTGTTCTCTTAAAAACAATTTCATGAGAACCATAAAGACATGAATAAAAAAATAAATAAATCTATTCATGAGAGATTAGATTATAATTATAATATAAAAAGACAAGGGTTAAGAAAATTTTGTGGGTTTCAAGAATGAATTGTTTTACACTTTTAGAATAGGGATAAATCACTGACACAATCTAGTTGTGGAATATATATATGCATCACCAACCTGGGGGTATATGCCTTGTTACGTAATCTTCTTATCCAAAATTTTATATTCATTTCTTATCGTCCTAAATTATTTTCTATTTTATAATGGGAATTAACTTTTAAGTATATTGGAAATTGACTTAAGGATGTTATTACTCATTTGATCCCAGGTTGTGTCCTTTATTTGTACTTCTTTTTGTTATGTATTAAATTTTTAATTCTAATATTTCATATAAATTGTTTCACAATAATGTTGTTGAAAAAAAAGTGTGTAGGGGAATAAAATCACTTTAAAGATTACTATTTTTGGGTTTTTTTGGTTTTTATTTTTCATTTAATGTTTGTTTTTTTGTTTTTGATTTATTTTTGTGTCATTATTTCTAATTATTATAATATTTTTGAGAAATTTTGAGCATTTTATAGAAATAGTTTTTACTTATTTTCCTAAAATAGAAAAAAATATTCCTAAATATATATCAATTGATATAATATATTTTGAATTATCTTCTATTATGAGATGAATGATATGTTTTGATTCTCCTCTATGAAATTCAATTATATTTTCCATCCAAATAACATTATGATTTATTACAAAAATACATCCTGTGGTTTAAAAAAATAAATAAATTCTAATTTCCTCAATTGAAATATTTTATTAATTCCATTTCTACAATATATTATAATTTGGAATAAATTCTTTGATTTTTGATAAATTATTGAGTATTTAGATCTTTCGCTTTCCATTTTATTCCCTTTTTTCTTCACACCCACTTTCTTTATTTTAATATTTTAATATCAAATTGCCGGAAATTATTATATTTTTGTCTTTTTGAATTGAAAACTACCTAAAAAATTATCACCACTTCTTTACCCATTAATATAATACTTTGTAACACCCCGAACCCAGTTACCTAGAGTCGGTGCATTATTACATAACATTGGCATGATCACAAGAAAGATCAGCTCTCGAAAGACCGATTAGTTTTGTAGCCTTGGAAACACTAGATATATTCATAAAGTTTTACATTACATCATAAAGTGAAAAACTACTACAACATATTTTCTTCATAGACCACACTCTTATCCCCTCATACTATCCCTGCAGGTCATTCATAATTTACTTCTTCATACCCTGGGAAAAATAAAACATAGAAAAGGGGTGAGCTCAAATGCCCAGTAAGGATAACAATATAGCGGAAACATTCATAAATAAGAATAAACATTTAAGGAAATGTATAACTAAAACAAAATACTTTTAAACTTGAACTTAAACATAGTATGGAAAAAGTAAAATGAAATAATTCTATTTACTTATTTAGATGGATATTCTACTAATCGAATAATCACATGCAATATCAATAACAACTTTCATAATGATGGAATGCATAATGCCAGACTATCATAACCACATAGCCAAGGCCTTGTGCCAAGACTACAAATAAGATTTTGTCAATGCCTTGTGCCAAGACACTAGTTTGTCTCATGAGACATACCGATTAATCGAGGAGCTATAGCGGGCTCCACCCATAACATATTAAGTCCAATGCATTCTCATATGAAAAGGTTTAAACATAACATAAACATTCGTATTAAAACTAGCATACGAAATGTCAATACTTTCACCATAAACTATGAATGGTATAAAAATAGCACATCCATAGTCAAACATATCACAAAACCTTCAATACAATATAGAAGTTTTGTATCATAATAAATCAACTTCAAATAAGCGTAAAATCCATCAAAGGATGTTGACATAGATGAAATCAAAACTCTTTTTAGAGAAATATCTCTTTCTATTTTTGAAATCATTTAAGATTCATATATTTATAAAATAAAACATTTTCATTGAAAATATTCTTATAAGCTTGTAAGGGAATCTTTGATGATTTTATAACGGCGGAAAATAACCGCACCCGCCGTATAAGTTAAAAAAACATTCTTACCTTAATTCTGTCGAAAAGGTTAAAAAGCACCTTGTTTGGAAAATGACGGAAATATTAATTTATAAAACTCTTATAAAAAGTCAAAAAAGTGTATAAATTACTTTAACCCATATTCTTTTAAATATTAAAAATGTTTTGAAATACATTTTTAAGAAACATGGATGTGGATGATAAAGAGATCCTAGTAGATTATTACGTATAAACAACCTCGGATAATGAAGAGATTGTGAAATAACCCTTACCTTGTACTTTTCCATGGTTGGGGGTTGGTTATCCTCCTGTATAATAGTGAAATAATTGTTATTAAATTATACAATAATCATATAAATTCATATGATATCATATATGATCTTTTAACAATGCTTTGTTAATAATATCTTAGTATTATCATCGTTTCGGGTGTTAACTTACTCGTTTTATTTTATTTGTTTTGTTACATAATCCATGTTTGTCATGGATAGGATGTATATTATTCATATCCAGAATTATATCAACTCCTTAAACATTATTTGTAAATCATCAAATGATAATTATACTTGAATGGACACGATGGAGAATGAATCTCATCGCGTTTGTGGAGACGGTAGTCCGTACGTAAGCACGAGTGACAATATCATTTTTTTGATATTAAAATAATATATACATGGATGTTATATCATATATACAGAATGATTATCATGATACATTTATTATTTACATGAATTACACATCATTATTATACTCATCCAAATAATAATTTATTGAATAACAATTACACCACGACGTGGAGACGGTAAGTCGTACATACGCACGTATGGTGACATGTTATTCAAAGGATGGATAGAATATTGAATATGGTTGTACCATATTTTTAATAAAATCACAATATATATATGATACTGGAGTTATTATTTTAGAATGGTAACAACAAAGGAAGAAGAAAAGAACATGAAAAAGGGTGGTGAAATCATTACCTCTTCTTCGGGTTCTTCCATTTGATTTGATCAAAAGGGATCCTTATGTTGGATTTCAGATCAAAATAAGTCCTCTATATTGTAGTGAGGGAAGTTGGGAGAGTCTTTTGGCAGAGTTTGGCCAAACCAAAAGTCTTTGAAGGTGTGAAGAAATGAGAAGGAGGAGTGCCCTTTTATAAGAGGGGTGAGGGGCACCTTTGGAAAGGCTAGATATATTAGTTTATAATAAATTCATATTCGGTTTCTAATGGCTCAAAAGTTGATTATTTAAATTTTAAGGTGGGTATGGGTAGAAAACCACTCAACCAATAGAATTTAGACAGGTTTGGGTCATTATATTAACCTTATATTTAAGTATTAACTCTTAGTTAATTAGTTTCACTTTTACAATGTCTCTTTGTATTTTTATATTATATGGTTAATAAGCATAACATATACATCCAAGCGACCTCCATGTGGTACATTAATGTTACACCTATCATGATATAAGTCTCTTGGACGAACCTTAGATTTTTAGGAATTTAATATCAATTAATAATATAAAATATGTTTTCAAAACTCTTTTATTTCAATTTTGACACTATTCAATAATTGATTTTTTTTAAACTCATAAAAGAATTATTACTTTGAACATAGTTAATTACAGCAATCCTAACATGTCATATTAACCTATAAAGTTAGTTTAATTCATAAAAAGTCTCAAATTATATTTATTTGGGTATTTATAATATCAATTACTATAATTTTTCATTAATTAGGTAATTACTGCATCATCATTGTATCATAAATAAATTAAATTATTTAATGTCTAAAAATTATAAATAAAATATTATTATGTAGGAAATCGTTTTATCTTTCTACTGAATATTTATAGTCAAACATCTAACATATTAAACCCTATGTAAAAATTGTTTTTCAAAAAGATATATGCTTATGACATTTTTGTACTTATTTTAACATAATTAAAATAAAGTGTCCATATCACCTACAAGTGGCTCCATGAGGTCCCAAAATCGACCCCAATATTCCCACGGTCGGACATGTATCCACTAACAAGGTTAGGACACGTTTTAGGGTAATTTAGTATTATTATAATTATATTTTTTAACCCTTATTTACCGGATTTACCCTTAACAATGGTAAATAAAATATTTGCCGCAGTAAATATTCAAAATTTCTAAAAATAAAAGTTACCTATTTACAAAATATGAACATCCTGATTCCAAATATGGAATCCATTTTTTCAAATTCAAAACCCAGAAGTGGCAGAAATTAATTTAAAATTAATTCCCATTGATAAAACAAAAAGCGAGTTTTAAGAGATAATAACTATCAAAAGATTGACACTTTTTTATGTCCGGTTTAATTGTAAAATTATGTACAATGAACAAAATTATATTAAATGGTAAAAAAATATTCTAAATATACTTTAAAACCACTCAAATTCATAATTTATTAACATAAATTATTTTGATTAAAAAAGTTGTTTTTAATTAAAATTTTGTAATTTTTACTATTCATCAAAATATAAGTGTTATCCGAAAAGTTCAAAAATTTCATCCTAGGATAAATTCGATATTCTGAATCCACAAATGAAGTCCATTTTGAAATATAAATTATATATAATTTCAAAAGTTAGGTATTACTATTCATAACGGCTAGTTTGATTGGTTGTGGTGTGTGTTAGAACTCGAAGTTGCGTACAACACACGCTACTGTATTATTCAAAGGAAAGTGTACCATGGAAGCTTGGGATGTTTCATTTTAAATTTTTGATGTCCCCATTTAGTCAAAAAGTTTAAAATATTGTATTTAAAATGGGTTCACTATTAAAAGTTGGTAAAAGTGAAATACTGAAAATGAATTTGTTCTTACATTATGTCTAAGAAACTCATAATATGGATTCTAAAATAATAAGGATTATATAAAGTTTAAAATTTAGTTAATACTATTCATAACCTCTTTTGAACGGATTGTTTGGTAAGTCATGGTGCGCTTGAACTCGATGTTGCGTGTAGTGCAAGTTATTGAATTATTTTCAAGAAATAACATACTATGAAATCTTGGGATGTTACATTCTCCCCTCCTTCAATAAATTGAGTCCTCGAAATTTGAAATTGTTCTTCGAAAATAAAAGGTTGAAAATAGAAAATATCTTTGTGGAAAACCCACATCAGAAATTGGGTTACTAAAATTTAGTCTTAATATAAGGAAAAGAGAAATGAAAGGGCCACCACCAAATTATGATCTCGACTAGGAGAACATTGGTGGAAATTAGAGACATATAATTGGAGGAAAAATGTAAATATTTATAGGTTTTGATTAAGGTCATCAATCACAAACAAGTGTAAAATTGAGGTCCTTAAATTCATCAATCTATGATGATTTGAAATACTATCGGTTCAACAAAACATAGGGTATTAGGATAACACATTTTTGGTTTTAGGATTCCATAAATAAAGTATAAGAATTAATTTATTCATAGAATATGAGAAGAAGAAAAATATATTCTTGAAAAGTAGAGTTCCATCCTTTAACTAATTTCTACCACAAACTCATCTTTCACTCTAAAAGATAATATAACGTAAAAAAATATTCTATTTATCCTATTCGTATAGGGATAAAAAAATGAATTTACAATTAATCTACCAGATCTTTTAAAAAAACAACATTATTTAATCCCGGACATCACGTGGGTCAGTGGTAGGTGATACACCCTTGTCGCCCTTTGGTTGTGGGATCAAATCTCACGGCCTTGCCGGACGTGACAGGTTGCCGCCCAACCTCCTGGTAGTCCTTTTATGGCAATCCAAAATAATCCATACTAGAACTATCCAAAATAATTCAGTCCAAAATTTATAAGGAAGGTAAACACAATGAAGATCCTTTTTTTCACGTAATAACATGTGAATACCTTCATCATGTATTCTTTTAAAACACTAAAACATCCTGAATTACCATAAACCTTATTTATTACATTCAGGATCCCTTATTCCTTAAAGAATAATAGATATACTCCTTCAATCCAAAAATTTTTTGATCCCCAAAAATGATGGAATATACAAATCATTAATCTGTTTCAAGGTAGTCAAGAATATCCAATATCATTTATCCAAAACAATAATGTATTATTCTAAAATCACTACCTCGGTATCAGAACCATATTATGATTTATCTTTCTCTCAACCATATGTTTTCCAAAAATTTAACCTGCTATTGAGTCAGTTTTCTTTGTTCCACACAATCTCAAGTCCATAATGAAATAGTACTGTAGTACAATCCTTATATACTCCATAATTATTATAACAAGTACATTGTTGATACAACACTCAAATGACATAAACAACATAAGAACTCTAATCATTCCTCTTCATCTGTGGTAGTATCATAACATGATTATTATCTAATAGCATCATTTGTGTCATAGTCTGATGACTGAGACATAGGTCCGCGTAGTGTCCAAACTCCTTGCAAATGAAGCATTGTACATTTGAAACCATTTTCTTACCCTTGCAGTCACTTACTTTGTGCCTTTTCCATCCACACTTATAACAAACTCCCATTCCTTTCAGGCAAGTTCCAGGGTGTTTCTTTCCATAGTTATCACATATGTAAAAAATTCTTCTTTTCCCTCTTCCCTTTATCCATCTTTATCTCTTTCATCCTTTTCTTCTCTTGCTTCCCTTCAAAGCCATAGGACTCAGTAAACTCATTAATTATCTTATCAACACATGATATTATTTCTTCATATGATGATAATACATGCGAGACTATTTCTCTTATAAATTCTGGCTTAAGACCATGAAATATATGATCCTTCTTTCTCTTTGTATCATGTGCATTGCTGGAGTTCTCATTCCTTCTACTGGGCGCCATTTCTAAACAATGGCATACACTAGATTAGTTTATGAATAACAATACCTATTCCCAAACTTGTAAAAAACATAACATAAATTAAATAGTTTATGGATATAATCCATAATCATAAAAATGTCTCCTTTGAGGAAGTATATACTCATAAACCCTTCATAATGGTTTGTAAAGAAAATGAGAATTATCCTAAGCATATCCCCCAGGAGTGTCGTAACCAAGAGTGCAGCAAGGCCCGTTGTCATGCACCAGTTCCCGTTCGAGTCTAGATCAAAGCGGTGTTTTCGGGTTTTACCCCTAGGTACATCTGTGCCAGAGCCGCCTCTAACTGCTCTTATCCAGACAGGGATGTATTGCTTGGAAAACTCACAAAATCTCTACAATACCAAAATTCTAGGAAGTTCTTCTATACTAATCCTCAAAGTTCATCTTAGGTCTACGTGTTCTAATCAGAGTTTATCTAAATCTAGCTTCCAAGGTTTTTACTAAACTTCCTCTAATATCAACTGTAACGCCCCGACCCCAGTTACCTAGAGTCGGTGAATTATTACATAACATTGGCATGATCACAAGAAAGATCAACTCTCGAAGGACCGATTTGTTTAGTAGCCTTGGAAACAATAGATATATTCATAAAGTTTTACATTACATCATAAAGTGAAAAACTACTACAACATATTTTCTTCATAGACCACACTCTTATCCCCTCATACTATCCCTACAGGTCATTCATAATTTACTTCTTCATACCCTGGGAAAAATAAAACATAGAAAAGGGGTGAGCTCAAATGCCCAGTAAGGATAACAATATAGTAGAAACATTCATAAATAAGAATAAACATTTAAGGCAGTGTATAACTAAAACAAAAGCCTTTTAAACTTGAACTTCAATATAGTATGGAAAAATTAAAATGAAATAATGCCATTTACTTATTCACATGGATATTCTACTAATCGAATAATCACATGCAATATCAATAACCACTTTCATAATGATGGAATGTATAATGCCAGACTATCATAACCACATAGCCAAGGCCTCGTGCCAAGACTACAAATAAGATTTTGTCAAGGCCTTGTACCAAGATACTAGTTTGTCTCATGAGACCTACTGATGCATCTAGGAGCTATAGCAGGCTCCACCCGTCACATATTAAGTCCAATTCATTCCCATATGAAAAGGTTTAAACAGAACATAAACATTCATATTAAAACTAGCATATGAAATGTCAATACTTTCACCATAAACTATGAATGGTATAAAAATAGCACATTCATAGTCAAACATATCACAAAACCTTAAATACAATATAGAAGTTTTGTATCATAATAAATCAACTTCAAATAAGCGTAAAATCCATCAAAGGATGTTGACATAGATGAAATCAAAACTCTTTTTAGAGAAATATCTCTTTCTATTTTTGAAATCATTTAAGAGTCATATATTTATAAAATAAAACATTTTTTTTTGAAAATATTCTTATAAGCTTGTAAGGGAAGCTTCGACGATTTTATAATGGCGGAAAATAACCGCACCCACCGTATAAGTTAAAAAAACATTCTTACCTTAATTCTGTCGAAAAGGTTAAAAATCACCTTGTTTGGAAAACAACGGAAAAATTCCTATATAAAACTCTTATAAAAAGTAAAACAAGGGTATAAATGAATTTAACCCATATTCTTTTAAATAGTAAAAATGTTTTGAAATACATTTTTACGAAACATGGATGTGGATGATAAAGAGATCCCAGTAGATTATTACGTATAAACAACCTTGGATAATGAAGAGATTGTGAAATAACCCTTACCTTGTAATTTTCCTTGGTTGGGGGTAGGTTATCCTCCTGTATAATAGTGAAATAATTTTTATTAAATTATACAGGAATCATATACATTCATATGATATCATATATGATCTTTTAACATTTCTTTGTTAATAATATCTTAGTATTATCGTCGTTTGGGTGTTAACTTACTCGTTTTCATTTATATGTTTTGTTACATAAGCCATGTTTGTCATGGATAGGTTGTATATTATTCATATCCATAATGATATCAAGTCCTTAAACATTATCTTTAAATCATAAAATGATAATTATATTTGAATGGATACGATGGAGAATGAATCTCATCGTGTTCGTGGACACGGTAGTCCGTACGTATGCACAAGCGACAATATCATTCTTTTGATATTAAAATAATATATAAATGGATGGTATATCATATATACAGAATCCTTATCATGTTACATTTATTATTTACATTAATTACACATCATTATTATACCCATCCATATAATAATTTATTGAATAACAATTACACCACGACGTGGAGACGGTAAGCCGTACGTACGCACATATGGTAACATGTTATTCAAAGGATGGATATAATACTGAATATGGTTGTACCATATTTATAATAACATCACAATATATATATGATATTGGAGTTATTATTTTATAATGGTAACAACAAAGGAAGAAGAAGTGGAAGAAGAAAGGAACTTGAAAAAGGGTGGTAAAACCATTACCTCTTCTTCGGGTTCTTCCTTTTGATTTGATCAAAAGGGCTCCTTATGTTGGATTTATGATCAAAATAATGCCTCTATATTGTAGTGAGGGAATTTGGGAGAGTATTTGGTCAGATTTTGGCCGATCCAAAATGCTTTGAAGGTGTGAAGAAATGAGAAGGAGGAATGCCCTTTTATAAGAGGGGTGAGGGGCACCTTTGGAAAAGCTAGAAATATTAGTTTATAATATATTCATATTCGGTTTCTAATGGCTCCAAAGTTGATTATTTAAAGTTTAAGGTGGGGATGGGTCGAAAAACACTCAACCAATAGAATTTATAAAGGTTTGGGTCATTATATTAACCTTATCATTAAGTATTAACTCTTAGTTAATTAGTTTCACTTTTACAATGTCTCTTTGTTTTTTTATATTATATGGTTAATAAACCTACCATATACATCCAAGAGACCTCAAAGTGGTACATTTATGATACCCCTGTCATGATATAAGTCTCTTGGACTAACCTTAGATTTTTAGGAATTTAATATCAATTAATTATATAATATTTGTTTTAAAAACTCTTTTATGTCAATTTTGACACTATTCAATATTTGATTTTTTTACAAATCATAACAGAGTGATTAATTCTAAAACAGTTACTTAAAGAAATCCTAACATGTCATATTAACCTAGAAAATTATTTTAATTCATAAAAAGTCTCATATTAGATTTATTTGGGTATTTATAATATCAATTATTCTAATTTTTCATTAATTAGGTAATTACTTCTTCATCATTGTGCCATAAATAAATTAAATTATTTAATGTCTAAAAATTATAAATAAAATATCATTATGTAGGAAATATTTTTTAGCTTTGTAATGAATATTTATAGTCGAACATCCAACATATATAACCCTATGTAAAAACTATTTTTCTAAAAGATATATGCTTATGTCATTTTTGTACTTATTTTAACTTAAATAAAATAAAGTGTCCCTATCACCTACAAGTGGCTCCATGGGGTCCCAAAATCGATCCCAAGATTCCCATGGTCGGACATGTATCCAAAAATAAGGTTAGTACACGTTTTAGAGTAATTTAGTATTATTATAATATTATTTGTTTTCCCTTATTTACCGGATTTACCCTTAACCATGGTAAATAAAATATTAACCGCAGTAATTATTCAAAATGTCTAAAAATAAAAGTTACCTATTTACACAATAGGAACATCCTGATTAAAAATATGGAATCCATTTTTCCAAATTCAGAACACATAAGTGGCATAAATTAATTTAAAATTAATTCTAGTTGTTAAAACAAAAAGCGTGTTTTTAAGAGATAATAACTATCAAAAGATTGACACTTGTTTATGTCCGGTTTAATTGTAAAATTAGGTACAATGACCAAAATTATATTAAATGGTAAAAATATATTCTAAATATACTTTGAAACCACTCAAATTCATAATTTATCAAAATAAATTATTTGGATTAAAAAAGTTGTTTTTAATTTAAATTTAGTAATTTTCACTATTCATCAAAATATAAGTGTTATCTGAAAAGTTCCAAAATTTCATCCTAGGATAAATTCGATATTCCAAATCCACAAATGAAGTCCATTTTGAAATATAAAATATATATAATTTCAAAAAGTAGGTATTACTATTCATTACGGCTAGTTTGATTGGTTGTGGTGTGTGTTAGAACTCGAAGTTGCGTACAACACATGCTACTGTATTATTCAAAGGAAAGCATACCGTGGAAGCTTCGGATATTTCATTTTAAATTTTTTATGTCCCCATTTAGTCGAAAAGTTTAAAATATTATATTTAAAAAGGGTTCACTATTAAAAGTTGGTAAAAGTGCAATACTGAAAATGAATTTGTTCTTACATTATGTCTAAGAAACACATAATATGGATTCTAAAATTATAAGGATTATATAAAGTTTAAAATTTAGGTAATACTATTCATAACCTCTTTTGAATGGCTTGATTGGTAAGTCATGGTGCGCTTGAACTCGGTGTTGCGTGTAGTGCATGTTATTGAATTATTTTGAAGAAATAACATACTATGAAATCTTGGGGTGTTACATACTTCATCTGAGATTTTTACAAAATAAACCTTATTCCTTGAGCCATTTTATTTTATTTTAGAATAAAATATTATTTATCAAGAGAAAACATAAACTTCATATTTACAATAAATTTTTTTACTCCGTGATTTAAATATTAATATCATCAATAAACCTAGCATGATGCTCGATCATTAACATGTAGCTCATAGATTAATTAGAAATTAGTTGATTATTTTCATTTTTTTCCACAATATTAAATAATTAAGGAATTTATACATTAATATCACCAACATTACGTTATGATTAATTTTTAAATAATCTAATATTTATTTCATTTTCAATTTTTTTGTTAATATCCTCAAGAGATTATTTCAACTAAAATTTTTGTTGAGTCAATAGGATTTAGTTATGACTTTTTCATTCCTTTATGTTTTGAAAATCACAAACACTATATCTTAAGGAAAATTTTATTTCCCCTAAGATTTATCTTATTAAGGAAAAGTTTCCTTCCCTAAGGATATTTTCTATTTACCTTTGTTTTCATTGTTCATTTTATAGTTTCTCTTATCCTAATTCCTTTTATATATAACATCTAAAAATTAGTTTCTAATCTAAAACCATGTAATCCTATAAATTTTTAGATATAGAGTATTCTGTTTTTAGATTTCGAATTCTCTGAAATTCTGATTCTGAATTCTTTGAAATTGAGATTCTGAATTATCTGAAATTTAGATTCCGAATTCTCTAAAATTCATATTCTGAATTTTCATGAATTTAGATTCTGAATTCTATGAAATTCAGATTCTGAATTCTCTAAAATTCAGATTCAAAATTCTCTAAAATTCAAATTCTGAATTAAATAAAATTCAGATTTTGAATTCTCTAAAATTCAAATTCTAAATTATCTGAAATTAAGACCTTGAATTCTATGAAATTCAGACTTCGGATTCTCTAAAAGTAATACTCTAGATTTTCTGAAATTCAAACTCTGAATCCCTCATAATTCAAACTCAGAATTCCTCAAAATTCTGACTGTGAAATCCTCAGAATTCAGACTCTGAATTCCACAAAATTTGAATTCCAAATTCCTCAGAATATAGACTCAAAATTCCTCAAAATTATGATTCCAAATTTCTCCAAATTATACCTCCAAATTCCTAATAATTCAGACTCCTAATTACTTATAATTATGACTCCAAATTCATTGGAATTAAAACTCTGAAATCTATAGAATTCAGGTTCTGAATTCCATGAAAACATAATCAGATATTTATGATTTATAGTCTCTAAGTGTCTGTTTTCTTAGACTCTGAACATTATTATTCCTTAGACTTCAGAAAATTGGAATAGGTTAAAAAAACCATAATTTACTTACCCCTGTTATAGTTATGAAATGATGTCGTTTAATTTGTCTCTAATTAAATATTTTTTGAGTGAAACATTTACAGGTCCCTCTGAGAATCATGTAAAAATATAACCATTAGAAGAGGGAGCCGACCATTGAGAAAATGCTTATAAATAAGATCTCATTTGAATAAGACCAATATTAGTTGATCAATATGGATATTACATGTTGCTGAAATGATTTCAAGAGAGATGGACTCTCATTCCTTATATGTACTAAACATCTTGTTCAGCTTTCTTCATTTGACTCTGATTGTTACTCTATACAATCGAGGACTTCTGGGGATAGGAAGACATAGGTGCCAACTACCTTAAAGATCTAGGACTTCTGGGATAGGAGTATAGAGGTACCAACTACCTTAATGTTCAAGGGCTTGTAGGTATAGCATAAAATAATCCAATATTTTTATCGATGTCTTATAGTGGTGTGGGTAAGAAATACTTTCATGAAAGTATAAATCAAGGGAATTTTATCCAATGTTGTTGGATACCCTTCTCTTTGGGTTAAAATATTTCATACCTATTACTTGTTTTGTTTGATGTTTATATTCCACTATATTTTGACAAAGGAATAAAGTATGACCTTCTTATACTTTCTTATTCTTTTTTATACTTTGATAAGTAAGATTCTATGCACTTTATGGTAGAATCTATTCCTTGAAATCTTTTATTATGTTTCATTTCTAGAACCATATTTATGGAACCTAGAAAGTTTGTCGAACTCATAGGTCTTGTGAATTTACATTGTTTAACTTTATAAAACATAGTTTTCCTTAATGTTAAAGACAAATGTTTTTAAACATAAAACTCAGCCCCTCTTGTAATTAAGCATCTACATTCATATTTTGATCCTAAAATTGGTATCAGAGGTGGTTTCTGAGATACTTATATTCACATATAATTTTAATTTCTGATGTTTTCATTGTTCGAAATATTTTCCTTGTATAGTATTTTTATCCTTTTTTATAAACTTTACTATTAATAAGTTTCTTTGGAAACATATTTTCATTTATATGGAAAGAATGGATATTGGTTCTGTTGACAATATAAATCCTATTTGACCACCTATATTTGATGGAAATGATTATGAATATTGGATAGATCATATGAAGAATTTGTTATTAATACTAGATTGGAAAACTTCGTTATTCTTACTTGATATTATGAGATTCATGATAAAGAAGTCAAAACTTTTACTAATTGAGAAAAGTCAGAATATCAACTAAATTACAAGGTGCACAATACATTGTATAGTTCCATGACCAGGAATATATATAGTCATATTTCATCTTGTGACGCTGAAATATTATTTTGAAGAAATTGGAGGTTACTAATTTTGGTGTATCCAAGGAAATAGAAACTAGAAGAGCTATGTTTAGTGCAGAATATCATGGATATCTTTTTCCTTATGGAGATCCTCTATGCAAGGTACAAAAAATATTTATGACTATTTTTTACAGATTAACATCCATCGGTGAGAAAGGTTTAGATGATGAGTCACTTGTGGACAAGATTATATATATCATGCCTAATGAGTGAGAATCTAAGGGAACAAATAGTGATGAAAATAGGAAAGTATCTCAGATCACTTTTGATGATCATTTTGGAACTATTATTCAACAAGAGACAATTATAAAAAGATATGCTGATACGAATAAGAATAAGAATGGAAATGGTAGTGTATCCTTTACTACAACAAAATCCAAGAATCCTAAAAGGATTACAAGATCCATGTCAAAGAAAGTCAATGTTTTATCTGAATCAAGTGAATGTGAAAATTCTAATAATGAGATAGCTAGTCTTGATCTAATGATAAACAAGATAGTTAGAAATAAAGACTTTCATTATAGATATAAGAAGAAAGAAATAAAGGACAATAAAGACTCTGAAGTTACTTGTTATGAATGCAAAAGAGCAGGGAATATACGTCCTGATTGTACAATGATTAAGAGAAATGATAGAAAGGAAAACCATAGTGATAGAAATAGAAACAAGTACTCTAAATATAATGCTAATAAATTTTGGAGAGCTAATGACACCTGGAGGGACAGTGGTGGAGACTCTTCTATTGAATCCTAAAAATATGGATCTTCTGGTCAGAATAATCTGGCTCTAATTACCAAACTGGCCATTGAAAATCATGATATAATGGCTAAGGTCCACAATGCTGAATCTATAAATAATGTATCCTTGAATGATAACTATAGTGATAATAAATATTACGAATCTTTGAATGAAAAATCTTCTTCTGATAAAGATACTACATTACCTACTTATGAATAAGTTTCTAGGTTTTCAATGATTCTTGAGAATAAAAATTCTAAGGTCAAGAAAAACCAAGATAAAGAAAATTATAGAATTTATGTTCATTAAAAAGAAGCATCAAATCTTTCAAAATATATTGATAAGAAAATTTATGATTTCAAAAGTATTTCAAAAAACCATGACGAAGTAAATTCTTAGAAGGATAAGATTTGTAAGGATATAAAAACTGTAATTTCAATGAAAAATATTTTAGAGACTAACACTAGTTATAAAACTAATTTTTTTGGGGATAAAAAATTAGTTATTAGACTAATGTTATAATGATTTTCCTTGAGGAAGTGTTTGCCAAACTTTAACTTAGGTAATGAAAACATTGATAAGATGTATTCCCATGTTAGAACTCTAAGGAATAATTTTGGATTTGGTTATACTCATTCAAAATCATTTTATATTAGTAATTATTTTGATCCTCAATGTTCTCCATTCGGCATAAAATTTCAGCATGGTGGACACTGGGCAAAAAAAATCCTTAAAAAAAACTCAGTCTATATTTTTCTATAAAGGTTATTTTTCTATGAAAATGTTGAATCCAAAAATTTGGCTCTCCGAAGTTTCTGGATCCAAGAATGTTTGTCTTCCGAAAGTCTAACAATATTATTTTTAGAAAAATAAAGAAAGTACCAACAATAATTCTTGGTACATGGATAGTGGATGTTCTTGGCACATGGCTGGTAACAAAAACATCATATAAATGATTATCAAGATGAAAGGAGAAAACATAACTTTCAGAGATAATTCTAAGGAAAAATTATTGGTATAGGTAACATTGTTCTTCTTGGGAAAACATTATTTCAAATGTTTTATTTGTTAATGGTCTTAAGTACAACGCATTAGCATATGCCAATTACATGATGAAGGATACCATGAGAATTTTAGGAATGAAAAGTTCTTAGTACATAATTCCAAGGAAGAATTTATTCTTTCTATCCATAGTCTAGAGAATGTATACACACTACACTTAGAAGACCTTAGAATCCAAGAACTACCCTATCTTAGTGAAATGGAAGATCAATATTGGTTATGGCATAGAAGATTAGGACACTATAACCATAGGAACCTATAAAAAATCTCTATGAAAAGACTTGTTAAGGATCGACCAGATCTTAGATATGATTCTTCAATAGTTTTTGATCCTTGTAAATATTAAAAGCAACATTAATCAAGTTTTAAATAAATTAGTGATGTCTCAACTAATGATGTATTATAGTTGGTCCACATGATTCTTTTTGGTCCAACACAAACTGGAAACACTAGAGGCAAATATTATGTATTTTTTCTAGTTAATGATTACACTAGATTTACATGGGTCTATATTCTAGTAAAGAAATATAAATCATTTTCTTATTTCCAAATTTTTAGATCCCAAGTAAAAAATACGAAAAACCTTCCACTAATAACTATTCATAGTGATCATGGTGGAGAATTTCAAAATTAAGAATTTGATACATTTTGTAGAAGAAAAGACATTACTCATAACATCTCAGCACCAAGAACCCATCAAAAAAATGGTGTTATTGAAAGAAGAAACCGAATTCTTCATGAGATAACAAGAACCATGTTGAGTGTGCATTATGTAGCCAAATATTTTTAGGCTAAAGCTGTAAGTACTTCTTATTATACTATAAATCAAGTTTTGATTACACATTTTATTAATAAACCCCTCTATGAGTTATGGAATGGTAGAAGACCTAGACTTTCCAACTTCAAGGTGTTTAGATGGAAAGTATTCATTCTGAATACTATAGATAATTTACAAAAATTCACACCCAAATATGAGGAAGGAATTTTCTTATGTTACTCCACAACTTCTAAGTCTTATAGAGTATTTAATAAAAATAATTGTACTATTCAAAAAACTTATATGTCAAATTTGATGAAACTAATCATGTTGTTCTTAAACACCCTCAACCTACTTCTACAAATGATTTTAAAAAAATTGATTATCAACCCTTCATAGAAGATCCTTCTAATAAGGAAAATGTTCAAGAAAAATGTTTCTAAGGCATTTACCCCAGAAGATTACCTACCATATGTTGATGAAAAGGTATTACAAAACCCAAATCAGTTGTTTCTAAAGAATTATCCCAGTGATAAGATCATTTTTGATGTAAATAAACCTGTAAGTATTAGATGTCTCATAAGAAATGAAGTAGAACATCAAGAATTATTTTAACAATTAGAACCAAAAAGAACCAATGAAGCTTTAGGTGATGATTATTGGATAAAATCCATGCAAGATGAGCTAAATGAATTGAAACGGAATAAAGTCTGGATGTTGGTTGAAAGACCTAAGGAAACTTATGTTATTAGAGTAAAATGGGTTTTCCGAAATTAGTCTGATGAAAATTTAATCATAGTAAGAAATAAATCTATATTAGTTGATAAAGGCTATAATCAACTATAAGGAATAGACAATGAAGAAACCTATGCTCCTGTATCTAGACTTGAATCTATTCGTATTGTACTTGCCTTTGCAGCATTCTTTAATTTCAAACATTTTCAAATGGATGTTAAATGTTCTTTCCTTGATGGATATGTTCAAGAGGAAGTTTTTGTTGAACAACATCCTTCTTTTGAAGATACAAAACATCCTGAGCATTTTTTTCAAACTTACCAACACATTATATACACTTAAACAATCCCCTAGAGAAAAGAATGATAGACTTAAAAGATTTTTTTTACAAAACATTTACATTAAGGGAAATGCTGATACAACCCTTTTTATAAAGAAAGATAAGAACAAGGTTTTTATTGTTCAAATTTATGTTGTTGACATTATATTTGATTCAACTCAGCAATCTTTAACTGATTCGTTTGTGAATCTAATGAAATCTGAGTTTGAAATGAGTATAATTGCTGAATTAACATTTTCCCTTGGTTTTCAAATTTCTCAAAAACTAGAATGAATCAATATATCCTAACATAAGTATATTAAATATCTTCTTAAAAAGTATGGATATGACAACACTAAAAGTATTATTACTCCCATTGGTACCTCAAATTCACTTGATCTTTATGAAGTTGGGAAACCAGTGGATCAAACATCATTTAGAGGTATGATAGAAAGTCTGCTATACATGATAGATAGTCATCTAGAAATAATGTTTTCAAGTATAATTATCTGAAAGATGTCAATAAAATCCTATTTAATTTATTTAAAGGTAGTGAGATGAATTTTTTCCTACTTAAAGGGAACCATGGATTTAGGACTCAAATATACTTCTGGAAATGATTTCGTTTTAAAAAACATTTTCAGCTGTTGACTTTGGTGGATGTTGAATGGATATGAAAAGTACATCCAAAACATGTCATTTAGTAAGAGATTAATTATTTTTTTGGTCATGAAAAATTCAACACTCAGTAGCACTTTCTGCTGTAGAATCTGAATATATAGCAGCTGGAAGTTATTGTGCTCAAGTATTGGGGATGCAACACACACTCACAGATTATATTATGAGTTTATCAAAACACAAATATTGTGTGATAATACTAGTGTCATTACCTTAAGTAAAAACCCTTTACATCACTCTCGTGAAAAACACATAGATATTTGGCATCACATCCTTAGGTATCACACACAAAAATGAGATATCATTCTTCAATTTATCAGAATGCATGATCAACTTGATGATATTTTCTCAAAATCATTACCCTATGATAGATTTTAATATATTAAACATAACTTAGGAATGATAAACGTAAGTTTATCTTTCATGTTAACTTCTTTTTGAAACCAATCTCTTTATAGTAAGAAACTCCTTTTCATATGGGGAGTACATGCATTGATAGTTAAAAAATTTCGTAGTTAAAATTTTTCATAGTCAAAGTTTTTCATAGCCAAAAAATTTTGTAGTCAGAATTTTTTATAGTCAAAATTGTTCATAGTCAATATTTTTCATACTCAAAATTTTTTGTAGTCAAAATTATTATTTTTAATAAAAATTTACTGTAATCAAATATTTTTCCACTTTAAAATTTACTGGAATCCGAGGTTTTTCAAAAGAATTCCCTCATTAAAGATAATTTCCTCAAGCAATCCAAAAGTTATGTTTCCTTTCCAAAATTTTCGTAACCATCTTTTTTTCGAGTTGGTATTTTCATCTAGTTTTAAATGTTTTGGATTCACTTTTCTTTAAATATAAATGTTTATCTTAAAAAACTCAAAAGATCAGAACCTACCAAAATCCTTCTTCGATTATCATCACAAACGTTAGATTTAATCAGAAGTAATTCAATAGTTGTATCAAGTAAAGAAGTTGAACCATCACCTAAATCGCCTATATAAGGACACCCCTAATGGTTGTCCTACATCGATTTTCATGCTATTGCGTGATGAATCGCTACTTCTATACGTACGATTGTATCGAATATTCATGGTTTGCTTAAATCTGAATATCGGTAAAAGCCTCTCCTCAGAAAGAAATGTCGACTATAATGGAAATTTGTGAATGGTAGATATACCAAGAAATGTTGGTTGATCTGAAATTTTATGCTAATTATGAATCCATCATTTCAAATAATATAAAGCTGAATGGTTGGGACAACCTTTGTATATCAAAACCAGGGGCACATTATCAAATCTATCTGGAGTTGTTGGTTGAATTTTATGTGTCAAAGATTTTTTTCAAGGAAGAAGAGATAAGTATTATTCCATGTTCTATGGGAAGACATATTCTCATTCTTATAGCAAGGCAACATTTTTTATTGGAATTTCGTATGAAGGATAAGTAGAACTAAGTACTCCCAAATTACCTGATGTATTACGATCATTGGACAAGGAGAAATATATTGAATTTCTTGGCTTGAAAAAGTGAAGACTCTAAAAATTATTCATCTCTTTACAAATATTTTTATTCTTCAGCTATGGGTTCTGGAATTTCTTATTCCAAGAAAAGGGGACAAGTATACACTCAAGAAAAGTGATATTTATGAATTATATTTTTTTAAATCTCAAGAAGATAAATTTAGTGAAGTATTATTTGCTAAAAATCCAGAATATCCGGAATTTAACCCTAAAATCTCAGATTATCAGAAATCTAGCTATTCATTCGAAGATTATAGTTCTTTGTCTACAGTCATTCAAAATTCCTTGTAGTTCAATGCCAATGAATTTCAAATTAATGTTTCTGAGCGATGATACTCTAAGGTGAATGATTATCTTCTTATCTAGGGTTTCAGGAGAATTTTATGATTTTTCAAAAGCTAAAATCCAAGATCTAACAAAGAAACTAGAGGTGGTTGAATCCTCCAAGAAGGGTAAAAACAAGAGGAAGTCCAAGGAACCTGAAAATAAAGGCAAAATTCATGTGGCTAAGAAAACTCAGTCAGCACCACCAAAGCTGAAGAAGAAAAAGGCTTATCCTGATGAAGTAGTTTCTATGTAGAGAGAGGACAAGACGAACATGAAGGAAGGGGAGCCTATTTTTGGCTTGGACCTTACTCAGTAAAAATGATAAAGATAAAGGATACTGAAAAAATTGAGAAGCAACAGAAAGAGAAGAAGCAAATGAAGAAGTTTTCTAAAGCCCAAATTGTACAATCACTTGTCAAGGATGTTGAGAAATCATCTGGACAAATCGCAGCACTAGAATCATTTTTCATTGAATCACTTCCTGAGACTCTGATAAAGAAGGAGTTGATTCCGAATCAAGAACAAGAAGAATAAATTCTTCTGGAAGAGGAAGAGGAAATTGAAGAATAAAGAGTAGTGTATGACACTGATGATGTAATAAATCATGTTGAAGATTACCATGAGAATGAAATTACCTCTATAAAATTGTTGACATGGAAAACCTAAGTCTAATCCTCAAAACTTGTTACTCCAGGTAATGAAGGGAAGAATTAGGAAGATGTAAACCAACCTTCTAAAGAAGAAAGTAGTAATCATGATTTCATTCATTCAGAAGATCATGTGGCTGATGCTAGGAAAAAAATTTGTTGAGGAAGATAAAAAATTTCAGTTATCTAATAGTGAGCATGAATCTCCCAAACCATAAGATATCATTTAGATAGTTGATAAGGGAAATCATGTGTTTGTCCATACACTTAAAAAATCTATAGTGAAAAAGAAAGATGGTGGTACTCCATCAAAGAGGACAGATGGAGAGTAAGAATAATAACCCTCACCAACCAAACATTCTGATTCAGAACTGTCATCTCTTGGACTGATTTTTGTGGTAAAATCTTTGAAAGAGATGGTTGGTACTATTCCCGTATTTCTAAAAATTAATTCTAGATGTCAGATTCTTCTACATTCCATGAATCAAAAATCAGATTCACTTTCCATGGTTATGGATAAATGTGTCCGACTCAAGGTAGATTTCAAATTCATTCTCATTAGTTATGAGGCTCATAAAAGATTCTGCAAAAAGATTACTAGCTGTTCAAGGAAGACAATCAAAGACCTGAACACTTTTGATGAATTTAAAGATAATGTAGAAGATGGATTTGACACTAAAGATGGAAAGATTCATGATCTTACTAAGATATTTTAGGAAAAGCTAACTCTTGAACAAACACCTCATAAGTAAAAAATTAAAGGATTTGAAAGGAAATCTTAATTCTGTGGCCATGAATTGAAAAAGGGAAAGGAATCCAATGATTGAATTTGTAATGACCCAAAAATTCATTAATGGAAATTCCTCTTGATCTAATTAAATTTCTTGTTATTTTTATATAAAATGTTAACTTCATTGGTTTTATGTTTTTGGATTTTAAAATACCATTATGAATTGTGACCATTGCTAATATAGTCTTTGAACAGTGATCAGAAGATTACTATAAATATAGGGCTTTAAAAAATACAATTTACTCAGACAAAGGAAGCGATGACCTCATCTAGTAGACTTTCCCCATATGAAGCCCATTTTTCAGAGCTCAAAAAGAAGGTTGTGTCATTGGGATTTTTTCTTGGCCAAGCCCAACATGAGTGTCAACACGTTATGCTTGAGCGGAACCGATTACGGGAGAAGTGGAAGTTAATAGAGATTACCACTCAAGCGATGTTATCTGAGCCACCTCAAGAGTATGTCACCATCACACACCTTACCCTTTAGTCTTATGTGGGTATTATAAGGGGTTATGTAATAAGACCGTAACACTATGATTATTTAACTTATTTTTGTATAAAAAGATTTCATTCATTTTATTATTTGTTAGTTTGTAAATAGTTTTTAAAGAACAAATAGTGTTTTTAGTAAATATTCAACTAACAAATCTATTTTGATGAATTAATGTATTTTTGAATTAAATAATAATTTAATAAACTATTATTATTAAATTATTTTTTATTAAATATAAATGATCATATAATGTTATGAATGCAATTGTAATTTTTATTAATGTTTGAAAGCTGTTTTTGTCAAAACCCATGAATTTTTGTTAAATGTCTGTTTTTATTTTAAAAGTATAATTTCCCAAATTTTTGAAATTATTTAGATAAAATGAATGTTATTTTTGGAATTATGATGTTAGAACTATCCAACTCTAAATTTTTCATAAATTTATGTGATAGTCAAAATTTTGTGTACAATTAAATGCCGTATAAACATATAATGTGTTTTATGACATTATAATGATACAACTGTGAAGTAATAAAATAATATAAACATTATGTTCAGAAAAAATATGTTTTAAAATTAAAATAATGTGATTTGGTGTTTTTTTGATTTATTTTACAAAGATTTAGTGGACCCTTAAAAGCTTATAAAACATTTTGTCTTTTGAAATTGTTTTCCTTGAGAGTGTGGCTCACCTCCACACAAGAAACCCTTTTATTTTAAGAAGTTCGGATTTTTGCCTTATAAAATAATTTTTTCCACTCCCCTTTTGCAAAAACCATGGGAAAAAATGATGGGATGGTTTGTGGTTATGATTAGATTAATGTGAGGTGTCCCAAACCTAAATAATAAAGAATTCCCTCTCTTTTCCTACATAAACCCACCCAAGATATCACTTCCTCTTCACTCAAAGACTTGGTAGTTCGACCAACCCATACCCTCCACTGTCTAGCATCCTCACAAGGTTCCCCAATCTCCCATTGAGCCTCTCTCAAGCCTCTCCCATGCCTTTGGGATCACACTTCCATGTAAGGGATTTCTCCTTTTCTCATTTTTTCCAATTTTCTCTAGGTTGTTATGCCCTTCTGTTTTCAATTAAAAAAGTTGGGGTATGATTTTGAACCTTCCCCATACGTCCCTATTTATTTTTGGATGATGGTATACCAATTTCTCTCCCATTAATTCCTCCCATGTACACTTATTACCATGCCGAAATTCTGTGAGGGATTTCTCTCTCCTCTTTTACATCCAAGTAATTATTTTGAATAATGCATCTATATTCTCTTATGTTTATTGGTAAATATATCTATATGACCCCCATAATATCCATTTCATGTAAATATGATGATACATTCCTTTCTCTCTCATAAACAATTCTTTATGAGTTCTTATTTAATATCGTTATGCTGCCAAAATTGCACTACGATTTTCCATGTAAATGTCACTGTGTAGTGAATACCGTGCATATTTCTCTATCAAGTGTATTCAACTTTATGAAAATTTACTTATTGATTATAAAGATTCATGTATTTATTCCACATCCCTTTATCATGGAATAAATGATGATGATTTATTCCATGTTGTATGATCCATGTGTCACAGTTATGCATGAAATGAATTGTTTAAGAAGGGTGCACCCTGATAGCGCTCAAATGCATTGGATAAAGTATAGTATCATGATATGTCATGTGCAATGATTTTTGATTCATTATAATTCAATTGAAATTAGGTTTTACTCATGCTTCATGTGCAATGAGGGTTTACTCATGCTCCATGTTCAATGAGCCTTGGCTCATGCTAATTCCATGTTAAGTGTTGTTGCCACATTTCCATGTTATGATTATCATGATTTACCATGGATTTATGATCATGTTTCTCTTCTGCTCCATTGATATGCCTATTTTCTAACATGTATTGTATTCCTCATGTTATTTTATTTTTATTCCCTTACTGTTCTTTATAGCTCACCCTTTTCATATGCATGTCCTCATGTTATCCCATGCAATGCTAAGTATGAGGGAATGTAGAGGTCATGTAAAGAATGTTTTCAATAACGATGTTGGGTGATTTATGTTCAAAGCTATTATGTAATGTTCCTAAGCCCAAAATACTCTAGACCTATCAATTTTCTATGTTTTATTAATTGAAGAGTTTATGTAATAAATCAGGTTTATGTTTCAAATAAAAGGAAGGGTTGTTATAGTGGGTATCAAGGGAAATGTCTAGTTATTTTTGGGATTAGGATTAGAAAACCCTAGTGAAGACTTAAATACAATAATGAGTATAATAAAAACATCCCTAAGTATTGGTGAGTATTGATTAATTGTTTTATCAGGAAAATACATTTGTTTCTAGATACAAGCAGGTAGAGGCGGCTCTAGCACAGATTTATCCTAGTGGTAAAACCCAAAAACACTACTTTGAGCAAGACTCGAACAAGAACTGGTGCATGAAAATGTTCCTTGTTGCACTCTTGGTTATGACACTCTTGGGATATATGATTTGTTAAATTTACATGCTTATTATGAAACATTATTAAGGTAATTACAAAAAAAATTCCTTAAGAATATATGTGGGGAAGTAGATCATGAATAACATAGACTGAATCCAATATATTCATAAGTTAAGGAAATAAAATCTATTTATATGTCATCTGTTTTTTCCATGGATTACCCTTTATGTGTTACCCCTAAATTTCCTTTTATTCTAGCCAATGTCTGGTAATAGCAGGACTCTAGCTAACAACTGATGTGAATATCAATGTGATGACTGTTCTAATGAGATGATCGATCCTATGGGAGTGGTAATCGTGACCATTGTCATGCTTCTCATTCAGTTAAATTAAGAATTGAATAGAAATATGGTTCAAGAGAAACGTTCACCCCCCCCCCCACAAGAAATAACAAGTTGCTATCGAGAGCTTCATGATACAAAGGCCTCCTACTTTTAATGGATCATTTGTTCCCTCAATCATCGAAAAATGGATCAACTCCATCGAAAATATCTTCTCCATCCATGAATGTTCTAAACAAGAGAAGGTTCTATTGGATGCTTATCGTATGGAGGGTGAAGCTGATCAATTGTGGACATTGTTCAAAAATTCAAAGCCTGAGTAGGAGATCGAGGCATTGGAATGGAAAGATTTCTAGAAGATGTTTTTTGATAAATATTTTTTGTGCAACATTTGACTTAAGATGGAAAGGGAACTTCTTTTCCTCAAGAAAATTGATTATTAATATGTCAGAGAGTATGAGGCAAACTTCACAAGGCTTTCAAAATAGGCCTTCGGCTTTGTCATTACCCCTGAATTCAAGGTTGCCTGCTTCTTTAGTTGGATTAAACCTAGCATACAGAAAGCACAGGCGATCCGTGACATCGACTGCTATGAAAAAATTGTCTAATGTGCCCTTAAGGTCGAAATAGAGATCAGAGAATCATATGGGTATCATTGGGATAAGAATCATAAGGTTGAATTCATTTCCGGCGGTCAAATGGATAAATCCAATGATGCTAAGAAGATCCAGCACCCCACTTGCCAAAGGTGTGGAAAGAAGCACCTCAAAAATTGCTTGAAGGGGATGAGGAAATGCTTAGGTGTGGAAGAGAAGGGAACCTAACTGTTAGCTGCTAACATGAAAAACCCACGGATGCAACAGAATAGAGGAACGTTCCATTAGAACCTCAAGGAGGTGTTCATTGCTAAAACTGCATATATTCTGGGCATCTTGCAAATAATTTCCCTAATCCAAGGGTTTTCGGAGGCAACCAACAGCCTCCAAGGCAGTAAGGGAGAGCTTTCTCCATCAATACATCCAAAGTGAACCCCGAAAATGAAGTGGTGATCGATACACCAGTTATTCATTCAAGAATAGTGAACATAACTTTTGATTCAGGTTCTATGCATTCTTTTATATCCCAAAAGTTTAGTAGAAGAATCCCAACACCACCAAAAATCATGTATGTAAAGATGTTGTTGAGTATGACAAATGGGGCAATCATTGAATCCCATGAATATAACACTTCCCCTATCATAATCTGTGGATTAAACTTCCTGTCGAACCACATCATACTCCCTCTGGTGGAATTTGATACAATTCATGGCATGGATTGGCTTTCCTTATATAAATCCAACATAAATTGACATGGGAGGGAAATCACTCTCCATGTGGAGAATCGGCCCCTGATTCTGTACAAGTGCAAGGAGGAAGATGAATCATCCTCAGCTCCATCATCTTAAGCATGGATATTACTGCCCTATGAGAACGTGTATCTGGATCAGATGATTGAGTCCATTAAAGAAACTATCATTGAAGACATGCCTATTATGAGGGAATTCACTGAAGTGTTTACCAAGGAAGTGCCTAGTCTTCCTCCTATAAGAGATGATGAATTATCAATTAACCTTATTCCTGGGGAGTTTCTAATATCAAAGACTCTGTATAGAATGGTTGTTGGGGAGCTTGAGGTGATGAAGAAACAACTAAAATAGAATCTAGATAAATTGATTATACGGACAAGTGCTTCACCTTGAGGTGAAATACTCCTTTTTTTCAAGAAGAAAATGGGTCAATGCACCTTTGCATTGATTATCATGAGCTTGACATAATCAAGATAAAGAACAAGTATCCTCTCCCCCGAATTGATGACTTGTTCGATCAGCTACGTGGAGAAATATACATCTCCAATGTGGATTTGCAGTCGAGATAAATTCATATTAGGGTGAAGAGAGTATATATTCCTAAGACTTATTTTCGTACATGATACAGGTACTATTAATTCATAGTAATGCCTTTAGGAATCACTAATGCTCCAGAAATCATTAAGGAAATGATGAATATAGTCTTTAGGGATTACCTTGACAAATTTGTGGTAGTAATTATAGATGATATTATGATATAATACAAAACCAAGGAGAATCATGAAGAGCATATAAGAACTGTACTAGAGACCTTGCGGAAGGTGAAGCTCTATTAAAAGTGCAGAAAGTGTGAGTTCTAGTTGAATGAGGTCTCATTATTGGGCCATATCATCACACTAAATGGGATATATGTAGATCCCTCTAAGACAGATGCAATTAAGGGATGGTCGAGGCCAACATTGGTAATGAATATCTATATCTTCTTGGGGTTTGATTGATATTATCGATGATTTGTGAAAAATTTCTCACGATTGTCCAACCCTCTTACCAAACTAACTCGGAAGGGAGTAAAGATTTCTTACAGAGATGAATGTGAAGAAAGATTCAAAGAGATAACAAGGAGTCTTATCACTGCGCTCGTGCTCACTTTACCCACAAGTGGATAAATTTTTGTGGTATTCAATGATGCTTTAAAGAAGGGAATGGGATGTGTGTTGATGAAAAATGACAATGTCATTGCCTATGCTTCAAGAAAAAAGAAATTCCATGAGAAGAATTATCCAACACAAGATTTGAAGTTAGATGTAGTGATCTTCAATTTAAAATTTTTGCAGCATTATCTCTCTGGGGAGAATTATGAAATATATATGGACCAAAAAAGCCTCAAGTATATATTCACACAGAAAGACTTGAACATTCGCCAATGAAGATGGTTAGAGCTAATCAAAGACTATGACTTCTCAATCCATTACCACCCTAGAAAAGTGAACATGGTGGCAGATTCTCTAAGTAGAAAGGACCCAATGATTCTATCATTGATGATAATTGAGAAGGATCCAATCATCTTAGACTAGATGAAAATGGATGTAAGAACCCAGATTTTTTTTCAGGTATGTTTTTCATTTCCCAAGAGTTTTTGAGAAAAAGAGGAAAACCTGAAAATTTTCAAATTACACGCCGTGTACATCGATGCCACTAGAGGTTGTGTGCTGGCCGTGTCATGGCCACACACATGTCCATGTAAAGGTGACTTGGAGGCCTCTTTAAGCGAAGTACGGAAAGGGTGAGAACACGTCATGTTCTTCTAAAGTACACGTTGTGTATTTTTTTCATTAAATGGACTGGGGTCACGTATAATGGATAGGGGTATCTTCTTCTTCAAGTGAAATGTCTCGTACCACCTGTACGGCGTCGAGACTTGCCTGAGGCCCTGATCGCACATCCATTCTCCAAATCAACTGTCGTCGATTGCATTTGAATCGCAGCGGTAAGATCTTCCTTCTCCTAGATCATCGTTTCATAATTACTTATCTTTTCCATGTTATCATGGGTTTAACTTTTTAGATGTTTTTGTATATCATCAACGTTCTAAGGAGATTCAAGCCTCGTGGTTCAATTATATCGATCTCCTAACATCATGGTAGGTGGTTTGTGCCTTTTTGTAGAAAGTATTTGAGTATTATGTGAAAATTCCACCAATTCCCTTGAATGGGGTATTGCATCTTTACAGTTTTCCCCTGTTATTTTTCTGATTTTTTTATGCCTGAGTACAGTTTATTAATTGTGAATGGGGTGAATTGTTGTTCTTTGGATGTATCGCCCATGCATGTTTGCCTGTTTTGACCTTTGGGTCTTGTTTGCATGTAAGGGTTCTATTTAGTGTCCATTTCTAGTATTGTAAGCTGTTATGACTATAGATACAATGTGCTGATATTCTATAAAATTCTATCCAAGTAGTTCTTGAGGTTTACTTTGTCCGTTACACACACTATACTTGTTTGACTTACACTGGGCCGTGAGAACCTAGTGTTGTAGAACACATAGAGAATGGATGTAAGGGATTTTATAGAGTGTCTTTATAATACAATGTGAGACCACATGGGGAATTCACGTTGAGTGCTTCGTCAGAGTGTATGTAGTTGCTCGACGTGGTCCACAGGGGGAATCAGACATTGAGTGCTTCCCCAGAGTGCCTTTAGTATGATACGAGACTATAAGGGGAATTGACAGTGAGTGCTTCCCTAGATAGTCTATTAATTAGCTGAACTAGAGGGGTGAGACTGTGTGTGCCTCCCAGAGGGTTTCTAGTACTTGTTGGTTGAACTATAGGTATTAGGTTGTGAGAACTACCCAGAGGGTTACCTGTTTGTTCTACTTGATTGAGTAGCTACTTACTAGTTTGTAAATTAAATGCTAGAATCTATGGATTGTTTACTGTTGAGTACTTTCCTGTTTACTGATTTCTGTACATTTAACTGTCATATATTCACGGACTATTAGGCCCAGATCTCGTGGTGGTTGACTATTGGGATTTAGTCTCACATCCTATTTGGGCCATTCTTTTGGGCCCAAACAGATTATATTGATACAGTTATAGACATGGGTAAGCACCCTTCTACTTCATGTACTTGACATGCTGGGGAGCTGAAGAGCAAGGGACCAAGCTCTGTCTTGTGATGCTGAGGAGCTAGCTTCTGTTTTACTTTTTTACTTGGTTTAGTACTATATTTCAGCATTGTTCTTTGTTTGGATGCTTTACTAGATACATATGTATCATGCATCATTATATATATTTATATGCTCCAGTTGTTTCTTTATAAATATTCCCTGGTACTGTTATTTGGTATTATTACTACTTCTGCTATTGTATATCTGTTTATTTCTATTGTGTACTCTGCCAATGAGGGCATATTTTCCACACTATAACACCTAAGGCCCTTGCTGCTAGTTGGAAGCCTCTATCGTTTGGGAAAATGAACTTGAGGCCATGTGACAAACCGAGTATGGGGTGCCTTTGGGTGGCTTCTGGAACCAAGATGTTCCAAGTGGTATTAGAGGTGTTTCTTTTATCTTGACTTACTGTTTGTATCCTTTAGAGATGGATAAAAAGGTATAGGTAACTGGTAATAAGTTTTTCCTGGGAGTAGCTGACCCGTGTATAGGGAAAAGCCAACCTACCTCGTTTATTACAATTTTCGTGTTTTTCAAGACTACGGTTGGTTTGATTTCACCTTGGGTGATTCACATGATTTGTTTTGTTATTGTTGATGTTATTGAGGTTTTATTTTTGTCGCAACCCGATGAGATGAGGGAATGCCATCTCATGCATCATATAGGCACGTGTTAAAAATCACATGTCATGCATTCTTTCCAAGACATTTAGGATGCATTAGTGATTACATGTTGTTGTGATATATGTTGTGTAGAATATCCATGTTGTGATAGATGCCTTGATAAAATACCTGCTATTTGATAGGGTATTGTTTGTGTAGTGGATTGTTTGGATAAACGACAAACTTTGGTTCTTGAGGTTTTATGGGCCCTCATGAACCAGAATTTGGTGGATCGTCACTTTGTTTCCTTATTATAACATGTTTAAGATGCCAAGATTTGATTCGCGGTGTGTATGGGACCTCACAGATCGGAATCTGGCACGTTATTTGCTTGTTTCAGTGTTTTCTGGGCTCTCGGGCAGTTTCTAAGGTTTACTGTCCCAAAAAACCCAGAATACATGCCATGTAGTCTTGAATACATGCCATGTGTTCTTCTGTTCAGGAAGAAACATTTTTTTAAAAGTATATGCCATGTACTTATGTACACTCCGTGTAGTCTATAACCATGTCATAGGCCGTGTGGGAAGGGACATGAGATGGGGAAGGTCTGGTGGGAACACACCATGTACCAGTAGAACATGTCGTGTAGTGTCGACCCTGTTTCCACCCGTGTAACTATCAACACGGACAGATAAACCATGATCTATACACGTCGTGCCCGAATTGAATAGACCGTGTAGTCTAACCTAGGTACTCGGCCTTGTCACTAACAACACGGGTCTGTGTGTCTTTTCACGAACACATCGTGTTTGTTTGGAACACATCGTGTGGTGTCAGCCATGTATTCGGTCATCTAGCTAACAAATAAAGGTCAGTTGGGACTTCACAGTACACGTGATATCTATACATCACACACCGTGTAGTGTAACCTAGACACACAGGCCGTGTCACTAACAACACTAGCCGGTGAAGCTTGTCGAAGTACACGTCGTTTCTATCTTGAACATGCCGTGTAGTCTTGTCTTAGGAGAGCCGTGTGGCTTAACTTTGTAGAAGGACTCGTGTTGGGGAAGAGGATTCCAGTACACATTGTGTGTTAGGAGAACACGCCGTGTGTTTGGGGTTTTACACGACCAATTTAGGCAGGAGTACACACCCATGTCATTGACTTAAGGGAACACGCCGTGTAGAAAAAGTACACACCATGTAGTCATGTTTTGTGAAACTTGAATGCTTTCTTTCTCATATTCCCTTCTTATGATTCTTTCTTTCAGTCCTTGATGGCCTTGATCTATGGTGTTCATTTGACCTTGCAGAGTCATGCCACTGAGACGTCCTCCAGTTGCAGTGGAGTGATCAGATGCCAGATATGGCAGATCAATGACTTCCTACAAATCCTCCTATTCTGCCAACTTTGGCACCAGTAGTGATACCGATTACAGGCACCGATGCATAGTATAGTGAAGGATTTATAAGGATGATGCATACCTTACATGGAGCTCTTACTCTTGCCTCGTCTTTGGTAGACTTGACGTGGGTTTTCTAATCGCAACATCCTCCCACCTTCTCAGGGGAAGGATGACCTCAGGCTGCAGAGTCATGGCTAGAAGCCATGATGACGATCTTTGAGCATCTAGAGACACCTCCAGAAAGGAGTTTCATGCTTTCTACCTACATGCTACGAGACTTTGTCAAGAGGTGGTGGGACGTAATCTCACAGGAGGTTCATCAGCAGGTTAAGATGTGGGAGGAGTCTTAGCGCTTCTTTTACGACTAGGTCTACCTGGAGACCCTGAGAGGTGACTGAGCCCGGGAGTTCATGAGCCTAGAGTAGGGTACTCTCTCTGTCATGGATTATTCATCTCATTTCATAGAGATTTATCATTTCAACCCCTCCAGGGTGTAGATGGGTTGTTCTTGCCAGGGAAGTTTGAGGACGATCTCAGACGGGAGATCCACTCATAGGTGAATATCATCAGGCTGACTTCTATTGCTTCCATCGTCAACTGGGCACTGATTGTGGAGCACAATATGAGATATTTTGGAGTGGAGATCCATGGAGATTCTGCTTCCAGAGTTATTTCTTCACCAGATGACAGCAGGAAGCATAGTAGGGAGTCTACGCGTGGTCATCTGAGGCAGCGAGAAACATCTTCAGGTAGCTAGGTGGTATGCTACCAGTGTGGAAAGGGTCGAAATATGAGGCTGTAGTGCCAGAGAGACCCAGTAGAGTGTTGATCTTACTGCATGATGGGTCAATTTCAGCACTTATTTCAGGTTTCCTCACCAACAGCTGGTGACAAGGGTTCATCCAAGACTCCTCATTTAGGAATAGCTCCACTAGTTTCTCACCAGTCTGAGAACTGTAGTTCTTCCGACCATTCGGGCCAAGGTGTAGGTCGAGGCCATGGTGGTTAGTCACCGGTATTTCAGTGACAACAGGGTGGATCAGCTTAGAGTGGTCAGGCAGGGTCATAGGGTCACGGTAGAGGACAGGCTTTTGTAGTGGAGTAGACCCAACAAGAGCAGGATTCTGGACCATCTACAGTTCGAGGAATGATCTTAGTAGCCTCAGTTTTATCTTCTGCTATTTTCAATACAGGGGCTTCCTATAGCTTTATCTCTGTTGCTATTGTGGAGAGCCTTGGGATATTCATTTTTTCTTTTGCCGATATCTTGACACCAGACTCAGCGTTGGGGACTAGATCAGGACCCGATCATCATGGGCTAGGAGGGGTTACAACCTAGATTGCCAGTCTATATCTGGATAACCAGGGGTCTTCACAGTTAGATTTTACTCCAGTTTTGGATAGTTTCAGTGATGTCTTTCTAGATAACTTTTCATGTTTGCCTCCGGAGTGTGAGGTGTACTTTTTTATTGAGCTTGTTCTAGGACGGCGCCGGTGTCCATTCCTCATTATAGGATGGCTACACCAGAGTTGTAGGAGCTTAAGAAGTAGTTAGAGGAGTTACAAGAAAAGGGTTTCATCCAACCCAGTACTTCTCATTGGGGTTCGCCTATCCTGTTTCTGAAGATGGCAGATTGGACCCTTGGGATTTTTGTGGATTATCGGGAGCTGAACCAGTTGACAGTCAAGAACTGATATCTTTTACCAAGAATTGATTATCTCTTCGATCAGATTAGAGGAGCGTGAGTGTTCTTTAAGATCAACATGAGATCTGGTTATCATAAATTTCGAGTTAGACCGTCAGATATACATCTTACAGCCTTCAAGATCAGGTATGGTCTATACGAGTATAAGGATATGTCGTTTGGTCTAAGGAATGTACCTGCAGTTTTCATGGCACTGATGAATTGAGTGTTCCATCCATACTTGGATTTCTTCGTGGTAGTTTTTGTGGATGACATCTTGGTGTACTCTCGCACTCGACACAACCATGCTACCCATCCAGAGATCATTCTAAGTACACTGAGAGAGCATCAGTTATATGCTAAGCTCTTGAAGTGAAACTTTTGGATAGACCAGATTCACTTTTTGGGCAACGATATCTCAGAGACAAGAGTTTCAGTGGACCCAGAGAATGTGAGAGAAGTAGTTTTCTGGGAGCATACGAATGATTTCTTTGAGGTGCGGAGTTTTGTGGGGCTCTCTAGATACTACATATGCTTCATACAAGACTTTTCACGCTTAGCAGCACCACTGAGAGGTCTGACTAATAAGGGAGAGAAGTTTTTATAGTCATATTCATTTGAGACAGCCATTCAATAGCTGAAAGGGATGTTGACTTCAGCACCGATAATAGTCTTTCCAGAGCCATGAAAGAGCAATACTATCTTCTGTGACACTTCAGGTATCAGGCTAGGATTTGTGCTTATGCCGGGAGATGGAGTCATTATGTACGGGTCTCAGCAGTTGAGGCCACATGAGAGGAATTACATGATGCATGATCTGGAGTTGGCAGCTGTTGTTCATGCCCTATGCTATTAGAGACATTATCTTCTTGGAGAACATTTTTCAGTTTTCACCGACCAAAAAATTATCAAGTACATCTTCACTCAACGTGATCTGAAATTGAGATAGCGAAGGTGGGTTGAGTACCTACAGTCCATCGACATCGAGAATGCTTATATTCCTGGGAAAGGCAACGCAGTGGATAATGAATTGAGTAGGAGGAATCAGATACAACAAGTTCAAGAGTCCAATAGTGAGTGGAAGCTTATGGATCTGTTCTCTGAGATGCATTTGGAGGTCCATGACAGACAGGGGTACACATTTCTATCTTCTTTAGTTGTTACCTCTACCTTGATCAGGTATGAATGATGCAGCTATCATATTATGAATTCCTAGTCCTAAGGGAGAGTGTGTCAGGAGAGGACCCTATTCCTGGATGGACCGTAGGTGAGGATGAGATATTGCATTTCCAGGGATGTGTATGGGTGCCAGCAGATATACGCAAGGATCTGATGCAGGACTTTCGTTCCTCTATTGGGACAGTTCATCCTGGTGTCACCAAGATGTATCGTGATCTACACTGCTAGTATTGGTGGCCAGGTATGAAGAAAGATGTTTTCGGTTTTGTCATGAGATGTTCTACTTGTCAGCAGGTGAAGGTGGAACATCAATTACCAGTAGGTATTTTACAGCAGTTACCCATTCCTGAGTGGATATGGAATGATGTCGCATTGGACTTCGTGACTGGTTTACCGAGGTTTCCTCGAGGGAATGATAGAGTTTGGGTTGTCAGTGAAAAACTCATGAAGGTTGATCACTTCTTGCCAACCAGGGAGACCTTTACTATTAGCGAGATGGGACAGTTGTACATCCAAGAGATTGTATGTCTGCATGGAGTTACACACTCCATTGTTTCAGATAAAGATTCCCATTTTACTTCACAGGTCTGGCAGGGGTTTTAGAAGGCTTTTGGTACATAGTTTCATTTTAGTACAACATACCATCCCCAGATAGATGGCCAGTCCGAGCATATGATTCAGGTGCTTGAGGACTTTCTTCGAGCATGCATCCTGGATTTTGGAGGTTCTTGGGAGAAGCTTATACCACTTGTGGAGTTTTCCTACAACAATAGTTTTCAAGAAACTATTCAGATGGAACCTTTTGAGGCTTTGTATGGTAGGCCATTCCATTCACCCTTATGTTGGATGGAGGCAGGAGGGACAACTTTTTTGGGACCTCAACTTGTTCAGGTTACCACAGAGTAGATAGAGTTGATTTGGAAGAGGATGTCTACTGCACAGTCTCGGCAGAGAGTCTAATGCTAATCAACAGAGATTACCTCTGATGTTCGAGGTTGGGGATCAAGTTTTCATGCGTGTCACACCGAGGTTGGGGAACAGGAGGATTAGGAGACATGGTAAGCTTTCACCAAGGTATGTTGGGCAGTTGGAGGTTTTGGAGAGTGTTGGGTTGGTTTCCTATCGGTTATAGTTATCTTAGAGGTATCGCGCTATTCACAACGTCTTCCACGCTTCTCATCTCCAACGTTACTTTTAAGACTCGTCTCATGCTTTCCAACCTGAGGAAGTCGAGCTGGAGGTGGTTGAATCTTTTAAGGAGAATCCTATCCAGATTTTCAATTGAAGTAAGAAGGTTCTTTATGGTTGTTCTATTCCTCTGGTATGAGTGTTATGGCAGCACAGACGGGTGAAGGATGAGACTTGGGAGAGGGATTCTGATGTACGAGCACAATGGTCAGAGCTATTCGGGATTTCTTCTTCAACGCCGCGCTAGGGAAATTCGAGGATGAATTTCATTAAGGGGGAAGTTTGTAAGAACCCGATTCTTCTTTTCATGTATTTTTTCTTTTTCCTGGTGTTTTTGAGAAAAATAGGAAAATCTAAAAAATTTCGAAGTACACATTGTGTACTTTATGAGTACACACAGTGTACTTTATGAGTACACAAAGTGTACTTTATGAGTACACGCAGTGTACTTTATGAGTACATGCCATGTACGTTGATGCTGCTGGAGGCCATGTGATGGCCATGTTATGGCAACACACACAACCATGTAGAGGTGACTTGAAGGCTGCCTTAGGTGGAGTACTAAAAGGGAGAGTACACTCCATGTACTTCAAAAGTACATGCCGTGAATTTTCTTTTTTTCATTAAACAGACCAGGGTCGCTTCTAATATACAGGGGTGTCTTCTTCTTCAGTCAAAACATCCTAGAGCCCCCGTACAACATTGAGACTTCCCTGGTCCCCGGATCATGCATCCGTTTTCTGAATTGACTGCCGTCAATTGCATTGGAATCGCAGCGGTAAGATCTTCCTTCTCCTAGAGCATCGTTTCCCAATTCCTTCTCTTTTCCATGTTATCATGGGTTTAACATTTTAGACATTGTTTGTAGATATTTGATGATATAAGGAGATTCAATCCTCCTGGTTCAATTATATCGATCTCCTAACATCAAGGTAGGTGGTGTGTGCCTTTCTGTAGAACATCTTTGAGTATTATGTCCAAATGCCACCAATACCCTTGAACAGGGTATTGCATGTTTACTGTTTTTTCCCTAATGTTAGCCTGCTTTTCTTGTATGTCTGATTAAAGGTTATTTCTTGTGAATAGGCTGAATTTTTGTGATTTGTATGTATTTCCCATCCATGTTTTCTTGTTTTGACCTTTTGGTATTGTTTTCCTGTTAGGATTCTATTTAATTCCCATGCCTAGTATTGTAGGATGGTATAACTATAGTTACAATGTGCTGATATTCCATAGAATGTTATCCAAGTAGTTCTTGAGGTTTACTTTTGCTGTTACGCATGCTATACTTGTTGAAATTACATAGGGCCATGAGAACCTCTTGTAGTAGAACACAAGGAGAATGGACGTAAGGGCTTCTCCAGAGTGTCTTTATAATACGATGTGAGACCACAGGGGGAATTTACATTGTGTGATTCCTCATAGTGTCTGTAGTTCTTAAACGTGGGCCACAGGGGGAATGAGATGTTGAGTGATTCCCTGGAGAGAATTTAGTATGATACAAGACTATGGGGGGAATTGACAGTGGTTGATTCCCCAGAGAGTCTATTCTTTAGCTGAACCAGAGGGGTGAGACAGTGTGTGCCTTCCAGAGGGTTGCTAGAACTTGTTGGCGGAACCATATGTGTTAGGTTGTGAGAACTACCCAGAGGGTTACCTATTTTTTATACATTCTTGAGTAGCTACTTAATTGTTTGTAAATGAAATTCTAGAATCTATGGATTGTTTTCAATTGAGTACTTTCCTATTTACTGCTTTTTGTACTTTTACCTGCCATATATTTACCGACTATTAAGCACAAATCTTATGGTGGTCGCCTACTGGGATTTAGTCTCACACCCTTTTTAGGCCATGCTTTTGGGCCCAAACAGATTATATTACTATAGGTATAAACATGGGAAATCACCCTTCTACTTCAGGTACATGACATACTGGAGAGCTGGAGAGAAAGGGACCAAGCTTAGGCTTGAGATGGTGAGGAGTTGGCTTCTGTTTTACCTTTGAACATGGTATAGTACTGTATTTCAGCATTGTGATTTATTTGGAAGATTTAATAGACATATATTTATCATACATCATTATATATATATATATTCTCTAGTTGCTTCATTATCATTCATCCACTGTTACAGTGGTTTCATATTATTACTGCTTCCACTATTTTATATCTATTTATCTCAGTTGTGTACTCTGCCAATGAGGGCATAGTTTCCCCACTATCACACCCAAGGCCATCGCTGCTAGTCAGAATCCACTGGCATTTGGGGAAATGGGCTTGATGCCTTGTGAAAAACTGGGTACGGAACACCTTTGGGTGGATTTCGGAACCGGGACGTTTCAATGGACACGGTAATCATAAAGAAGGTAACATAATCAATACTTTCACAAATTATTTCTCAACCATCTCTTTTGGAAAAGTTAAAGGATGTATAAAAGGATGATGTGGGAATTCAAAAGAAATTGGAAGCTATCATAAAAGTAAAATCCTCGTAGTAAAATTTTAATTAAGAAGGAATTGTGAGATCTGGGAAAAGACTATGTGTTCTATCAATTCAAGAGCTGAAGAAGGATCTTTGGATGATGCACATAGTTCAAATTTCTCTATTCACCTAAGAAACACAAATATGTATCAAGATTTTCGAGAGCATTATTAGTGGGATAAGATGAATAAGGAGATCACTGAGTATACATCAAAGTTCATGGTGTGTCAGCACGTGAAGGCAGAGAGGCAGAAGTCTAATGGGATGATGCAACCACTCCCGTACAAGCATGGAAATTAGAGAACATCATCAGGGGATTTTCACCCGAAATCAGGATACATCCAAATGCAACAATGCAATCTGGGTTGTTGTGGATCATCTTACAAAGTCTGCACACTTTATTGCAATTCAGGATAATTTCTCATTGGATCATCTAGCACTGATATATTTTCGGGAAGTGGTAAGGATGCATGGAGTACCACTATCTATTGTATTCAATAGAGAACCAATATTCACCTCTAAGTTTTGGAAAAGTCTTCAACATGCTCTGGATACTAAACTGGACTTCAGTACAACCTATCATCATCAAACTGATGGCCGATATGAGCGAACTATTCAGACACTGTAAGATATTTTAAGATCATGTTAAATGGACTTCCAAGGAGGGTGGGACCAATATCTTCTACTGGTTGAATTCTCTTACAATAATAGTTTCCTCTCGAGCATCCGAATGGAACCTTATGAAGACATGTATGGGAAGAGGTGTATAACACCGATATGTTGGGATGAAGTCAGTGAATGTAAGCTGCTAGGTCCAGAAATGGTCGAAGAAATGGTACGGAATGTGAAAAACATTTAGCAGCATATCAAGGTAGCCCAGAGTCGACAGAAGAGATATGAAGATAATTGTCGATGAGACCTTGAGTTTAGAGTTGGTGACATGGTATTTCTACGCATACTTCATGGAATAAGTTCATGAGGTTTGGAATGAAATGGAAGTTAACTCCTAGGTACATCGGCACCTTTGGGATTCCTGATCGTATCAGGGTTGTGGCCTATTGACTAGCACTTACACCTTCCATGGACAAAGAATGGGATGTATTTCTTGTATCCCTCTTAAGGAAGTAAATAGAAAACCTTTCACATGTACTCTCTTCAGAGTTAGTATTGCTAGAGGATGATCTTTCTTTTGAGGAGAAACCAATGAAGATCTTATATCGTAGAGAAAAAGTTCTATGAAATAAGATAGCGTCGCTCGTCAAGGTGTGGTGGAGAAACCACATGTTTAAAGAAGAGACCTGGGAATCAGAGGAAGTGACGATGAATAGTTACCTGCATCTGTTTTAGTGTGGGAAAAGGAAATTTCTATTGTGAAATATCTTAATGGGGGAAGATTGTAACGACCCAAAATTTCATTAATTGAAATTTGACTTGATCAAATTAAATGTCTTATTATGGTTATATAATATGTGAAATTCATTAGTTTTATGTTTCTAGATTTTAAAACACTATTATCAATTGTGACTGTTGCTAATATATCCATTGAACAGTGATCACATGATTAGTATAAATATAGGGATTTAACAAATCCAATTTACTCAGACAAAGGAAGTGATGGACTCACCCAGTAGACTTTCCCCATAAGAAGCCCATTTGTCGGTGCTCGGAAATGAGGTGGCATCATTAGGCTTTACTCTTGAACAAGACGAAGTTGAGCTTGAAGACGTTAATCATGAGAAGAACCGACTATGGTAGAAGTGAAAGTAAATAGAGATTACCATCCTAGCGATGTAATCCGAGCCACCCCAAGAGTTTGTCACCATTGCACTACATACCCTTTAGTATTATGCGGGTGTTATAAGGGTTTACATAACAATACCCTAGAACTATGAATATGTGTATTATTATTGTATAAATAATGTGCATTAATTTTATTATTGTTACATTGTAAATAGTTTTTAAAGTACAATTAGTATTTTTAGTCAGTATTCAACTAAGAAATCTATTTTGAAGAATTAACGGTTTTTAGAATTAAATATTATTTTAATAAAATATTATTATTATTAAATTAATTTCTATTAAAAATAAAGGATCCTATAATTTTATGAATGAAATTTTAATTTTTATTAATGTTTGAAAGCTGTTTTTGTTAAAACCCATGAATTTTTAGTAAATATCAGTTTTTCTTATAAATGTAAAAATTCTCACATTTATAAAATTTTTTAGATAAAATGAATATTATTTTTGGATTATGGATGTCGAAATTATCCAACACATAATTTTTCATAATTTTCTGAGACAGTCGAATTTTTGTGTAAAAATTAAATACCGTTTAAATATATAATGTGTTTTATGGCATCATAATGACCCAATAGTAATGTAATAAAATAATATAAACATTATTTTAGAAACAAATATGTATTAAAATAAATATAATGTGATTTTTGGTTTGTTTTATTTATTTTACAAAGCATTAGTGGACCCTTCAAGACTTAAAAAACATTTTGTCTTTCTAAAATGTTTTCCTTCAGACTTTGACTCACCTCCACATAAGAAACCCTATTATTTTAAGACGTTATGACATTTTCATTTTAAAATATTCTTTTACACTCCCGTTTTTTAGAAACCATGGGAAAAAACCATGGGATGGTTTGTGGTTTTGATTAGTTTAATGTGAGGTGTCTCAAACCTAAATAATAAAGAATTCCTTCTCCTTTCTTACATAAACCCACCCAAGCTCCAACTTCCTCTTCACTAAATGACTTTGGAGTTCCACCAACCCCTACCATTATCTCTATATAATACTCAGAAGGTTCTAAATCCCCCAAGAAGCCTCTCTCAATCCTCTCCCAAGCCTTTGGGATCACACTTTTAAGTAATGGATTTCTTCCTTTCTCATTTTTTGTCCAATTTTCATTAAGTTGTTATGCACATTTTTTTCAATTAATAATGTTGTGGTATAATTTTTCACATTCCCCATACATCCTATTTTATGTTTGGATTATGGTAACCCATTTCTCTTCCATTAATTCTTCTCATGTACACTTTTTACTATGTCGAAATTCCGTGAGGTATTTCTCTCTCCTCTTTTACATCCAAGTAATTATTTTTGAATTATGCATCTAAATTCCATTATTTTTATTGGTAAATGTATCTATATGACCCCCTTACTGTCTATTTTATGTAAATATGATGAGAAACCACTTTCTCTCTCACCAAGCACTTTTCATGAGTTCTTATTTCACGCCGTTATGCAGCCGAAATTGCACTACGATTTTCCAAGCCAATGTGACTGTGTAGTGAATACTATGCCCGTTTCTCTATCAAGGGTATTCACATTTATGACCATTTACTTATTTATTTGAATGATTCATTTATTTATTACACATCCATTTATCGTGGAATAAATTATGATGATTTATTCCATGTGGTATGATCCATGTGGCACACTTATGCATGGAATTAAACGTTTAAGAAGGGTGTGCCCTGATAGCGCTCCAATGCATTGGGTAAAGTATTGTATCAAGATACGTCATGTGAAATGAGTGTTGAATCATGATAATTCAAGTGAAACAAGTGTTTACTAGTGCTTCAGGTGCAATTAGGGTTTACTCATGCTTCATGTGTAATGAGCCTTGGCTCATGCTAATTCCATGTTAAGTGTTGTTACCACATTTCCTTATTATGAATATAATTTTTTATCATGCCTTTATCATAATTTTTCTCTTGTGATCCATTGATATTCCTATTGTCTAAGATGTATTATACTCATCATATTATTCCAAGTTTATTCCTTTTCTGGGTTTTATATCTCACCCTTTTTTATGAATGTTCTCAGGTTAACCCATGAAATGCTAAGTACGAGGGAATGTAGTGGTCATGTAAAGGATGTTTTCAATAAAGATGTTGTATGTTTTATGTACTAAGATGTTATGTAATATTCATATTCCCTAAATACACTAGACCTATCGATCTTCTATTTTGTATCAAGTGAAGAGTTTATGTAATAAATCATGTTTATGTTTGTAATAAAAGGAAGGGTTGTCATAGAATTTTAAGAGAATCTTGTTAAGAAATAAGAAGTTTTGAAAGATCAAGAAGAATATCTTAAGGCTCAGGAAGAAAATATTAGAGCCTTAGAGAAGAAAATTAAAGATCTAGATTAGTTTTTGAAGAACATGGAAGAAGATCACAAGGATCTCAAGAAGCTGAAAACTATTTTAAAGAAGTTAGTAATGAAGGAGAAATAAGGATAATTTTTTAAATTATAATCTTTAGTTGAATTTCTTCCTTGTAAAATTTCATTCAATCTTAATGAAATTATAGTTTTCCTCCATATATTTTCTTATTTTGTACTACTTTTTCAGGTAACATCAATTTTTTCTATTCCATCTATTCTTTTTTGTAAACCACAAAGGTGTAGAAAGGAATGATAAAAAGAATACTAAGTAAGAAGAGATCTTCATAAGTAAGGGGGTGTTAACTTAAGGGGAAGTTCTTATCAAAGACGATTTTTGTATAGAAGATAATGTAAAATATCATTTGATAAATCAAGAATAAAATACTTAGGGATTTCAAAACCTAATGGAGAGTTAGTTGTATTCACATAGATCCAAAATTAAAGGGAGTTATGTTTTTATTTTCAAGTCCATAAAAATTCTAAGTCCTTATATAATTTCTGTAAGGATGATAGAGCTTTCCAAAAAGGAGGAGATTGTAGATTTAATAAGATTTACTTATGAATTTTCCATTCCTTTATGTTTTGAAAATAAAAAACACTCTATCTCAAGGGAAATTTTATTTCCCCTAAGATTTATCTTATTAAAGAAAATTTTCCTTCCCCAGGGAAATTATCTCCTTACCTTTGTTTCATTGTTAATTTTATAGTTTCTCTTATCTGAACTATTTTTATTTCTAAAGTCTAAAAATTGGTTTCTTATCTAAAACCTCGGAATCCTATAATTCCTTAGATATATAGTATTCTGTTTTTAAATTCCAAATTCTTTGAAATTAAGATTCCAAATTCACTGAAATTCAGATCCTAAATTCTCTGAAATTTAGATTACGAATTCTTTGAAATTCATATTCTGAATTCTTAGAAATTCAGATTTAGAGTTCTTTGAAATTTAGATTCTGAATTCTCTGAAATTATGATTCCATATTCACTAAAATTCAGATTCTGAATTCTCTAAAATTCAGATTCTGAATTCTCTGAATTTTAGATTCTGAATTTTCTGAAATTCAGAATCCTAATTATTTAAAATTTAGACTCCCAAGTCATTAAAATACAGACTCCGAATTCTCTGAAATTTTAACTCTAAATTCCCTAAAATTCATACTCTGAATTATATTGAATTTAGGCTTAGAATTCCTCAGAATTCAAATTCCAAATTTCCCAGAATTTAGTCTCTGAATTCCTCGGAATTTAGATTTTGAATTCATCAGAATTTTGAATCCAAATTCATTAGATTTCAGACTCTGAATTCATTGGAATTCAGACTCTGAAATCTATTAAATTTAGGTTCTAAATTCCTTGAAAAACAAAATCTAAATATTTATGATTTATAGTCTCCAAGTTTCTATTTGTGTAGACTCCAAACATTATTTTTCCATAGACTCTGGAAAATTGTATTTAGTTAAGAAACAATATTTTACATACCTCTATTATAGTTATGAAATGATTTCATGAAATCTGTCTCTAATTAACCATTATTTGTGTGAAACATATACATGTCCCTCCGAGATTCAAGGAAAAAATATGACTGTTGGAGGAGGGATCCGACAGTTGGTAAAATGCCTATATATAGAAGCTCATTTGAACAAGATCATTATCAGTTGATCAATTTAGTGATTACATGCTACTGAAGTGATTTTGAGAGAGAGCGACTCTCATTCCTTTTGTGTATTGAACATCTTGTTCATCTTGCTTCGTGGGACTCTGATTGTTGTTATGTACAATTGAGGACTACTGAGTATAGAAAGACAGAGGTGTCGACTACCTTAAATTTCGAGGAATTTTGGGGATATAAAGATAGAGGTGCCGACTATTATAATGTTTGAGGTCTTGCGGGGATAACAAAACAGATTTTGATATTTCTATCGAGGGGTTACCCTGGTGTGGGAAAGACAGAATTTATTGAAAGTATAAATCACGGGACTTTGATCCAAGGTTGTTGGCTACCCTTCTATTTGGGTTAAAAGATTTCAAACATGTTACTTGTTTTGTTAAATGTTTATATTCCAGTGTACATTGATAAAGGAAGAAAGTATAACCTTCTTATAGTTTCTTGTACTTTTATATACTCTGATATGTATATTCTATATTCTCTATGGTAGAATCATTTCCTTGTAAATTTTTATTAAGTTTCATTTCTAGAACCATATCTCCGGAACCTAACAAGTTTATAGAACTAATTGGTCTTGTGAATTTACATTGTTTAACTTTGTTAAACATATTTTTCCTTAAGGATAAAAAATAATGTTTTTAAACATACAATTCACCCCTTGTGGCATCCCGCCTTTTTTATTACATAACTTTTTATTACATTTTACAAACATGGGATCTTTAATGTCTATTTTCATGGAAATAAGGGACATAATACATGAAAAAAACATAAAAATTTATTCTAATCTATGTGTAAGGCTTTATAATAGGTTCATCATATGTAAAATTACTGCATCTCATATCCTAGTGAGATACATCAAAGGATAGGGTGAGCAGAAGGCCCAGTAAGGGTAAACAAGGGAATCAATTTACTTGTGATATCAATAAGAACATGAATAAATATGTAAATACATGAGCAATGGTAGTATAGGAATATCATAATGAAAAGAACATGGAATATAAATTTAATACATAGCTACAAAATTTCATTTAGACATTCGTGAACATATCACCATGGTTTATCCCCTAGGTGTTATAAAAATTACCAAGGTTATTCACCAAGGTATCGTGAAACTTGTCATCTCTATAGATTAATTATTTACCCAATGCATTAGAGAACTATCAAGGAGAAACCTTAATATTTAATTATTTTCATGTGATCCACATAGATCATAATCAAGCATTTCATAAATATACCAAATAGAATCAAGGAAATGGGTTTCATGTCAAAATCGTGACGTATATTAAGAGCTTAAAAATAAGATCATTATGTCATTCATAAACCATGGAAAGGGAGTGAGGGTTATATGTATGTCTATTATAGAATCAAATATATCATCTTTATATATTTTTGAACACCCATAGAAACGAAATAGGTCTGGGTATTCACATAAAAAAACAAGAGAATTTCTTGAGAAAAAGAGATAGAAACTTTGAGATGAAATTTCTGCAGCATAACAGCTATATAACATGGTTTTAGAAAACATTGAAAAGGGAGGGGAAAAGGGTCGCCCACTCATAAATAATTCATAATATAGTATGGGTACTGAATAAGATCATGCTATGGATATTTGAATGACATGCCACATGAAAAGGTAACATGAATGAAAAGAAAAGATCTGATTTCTTTTACGAGAAATTTGACAGCCTAACGCCGTCACTTCAAAATTCATAAAACAAATTGATGAGAGTGGAAAGGGTCTCTCAAAAAATAGACATGAAATGGAAAGAAATGAGAACATATAAGAAAATACTATCAATATAAATAGATTTAAATTATAAGACAAAACATAAAAGAAGTCGTGACTTAAAATTGGAGGGTGAAAGATTCCCTTATGAGGAAGAGTAACTTCGAAATCATAAAGGTCAAGACCTTGGGAGGCTTGAGGGCACCTTGGGAGGACTCCTTGTGAGGAAAAGAGACCATAAAATCATTGGGGGGAATGGGATAATAAATTAATGATGGAATGACTTGGTATTTATAGCATAATTGAGGGAACAAAGCTTTAATTGCCAAGGGACACCTCATTGGTGGTACTTGAAAAACCATGGACTTGGCCATGGTATTTTCCAATAGTATTGGCCACTTAAGACACCTAATACCTTATCTTACTATTAATAAGTCTACCAAAATGATTGCATAATTATTACATACTCAATGATTTCATTAATCACCCGAAACTCAAAACTATATTTTCACTATTCACTGAAAATTCAACTATTTCAGAAAAATACAAAAAATTAACCTTAACCTAATATCGATTATCTGATTTAAAAAAAGTCCATTTTATGAATATAATTTTCTAAATATTTTTAATTTAATTTTTAAATAGAAAACTATTCACTGAAAATTCAATTGTTTCAGTAAAATCCCAAAAATTCATCGTAACCTAATATCGATGTTCTGATTTCAAAAATGAACTCCATTTTAGAAAAATAATTTTCTAAATACTTTTAATTTAGTTTTTAAATAAAAAAACTATTCACCCAAAAAAACTTATACTTAACCAATAATTTTTGAAATATTTATTTACTTATTTTATTAAATCACATTACTTAATAAAGGTGCCTAAATTATATTAATAATTTCTTAAGTGAGGTTACTTAATCCATTTGGTCACATTACTAATCATAAGCATAAAATCACTATTCATAATTTACAATTCACCCAAAATTAAGTTGATCTTATTAGACTCTAAATTTCACACTGAACACAACTGTAGAAGACCATTTTTTGAAAATCATCACACATTTTTAATTATTTAAGGTTTATATAAATATTTATAAAATATCCTTTTTCAAAAATTCATCAATAATATACAACCTATATGTATCCGGACATTTGAGATTTACCAACTTCACTATAAGAAGAAATAAAAATTTTATTTATATCAAACAATCACACAAAGCAACTATGGCCTTGTTTCATAGCCCCTTACAATATCATCATAGGACCTAAGTGTGAGGTGTACTTTGGTGATAGAATCTAGGGGTTGCTCGGCCAACATTTATTGTGTGGTGATTTCTATTAGCTTGAACTTCTCTCGAAGGTGATTCTATTCCAACTTCACAGGATGATGTTCAGCTTGGGTTTGGTTCAGATCAAATCCTAGTGGTGCTATCTCCTTCCCAAGTTCTTTCAGATGGGATTCGATTGGCCCGAGACTATAGGTTGAGGCCATCGAATCTTCTTTCATTATTAATTAACCAAGATCACTTGTATTTATAGACAATAATAACAACATTTTGTTTTCAACGGTCATATTGACTAATGGTTAAATAATCGTCAAAACCCAATGGTTTCATTTTAATTATACTCATTTCTTAAAATTAAATAGTTTTGTAGAGTATAAAATAAAATAACACACAAAATTAGTGAAAAAATTATTAAAAAGTTTAGGTCGTTACATTCTTCCCCCCTTAAGAAATTTCGTCCGCAAAATTTTTAACTCGTACCCTAATAATAGAAAAGGTGTGTGTACTTATGCCTCATAGAATCCACTAGTTCCCACATGGATTCTTCATATCTGGGGTTCCTCCACAACACCTTAACAAGGTTGGTAGTCTTGTTATGTAGAACCTTGTCTCTACGATTCAAAATCTCCACCAGATTCTCCTCATAAGAGAGGTCATTTTCCAGTTGTACCAACTCTGGGTTTAGTACATGTGAAGGGTCAGGTATCTACTTCCTCAAGAGGGATATGTGGAAAACATAATGAACATGTGCTATATTTGGAGGAGGTGCAAGCTGATAGGCCACTGCTCCTACACGATCAAGGATTTCATAGGGGGTAATGTACCAAGGGCTAAGCTTCCATTTCTTCCCAAATCTCATGACTCTCTTCCAAGGTGAAATTCAAAGAAACACCCTGTCACCGACATCAAACTTCATGTCCCTTCGACGTTTGTCGACATAGCTCTTTTACTGACTTTGAGCAACCTTAATGTGTTGTTGGATGGCATGGAGTTTTTTTCATTTCTTGCACAAGATTAGGCCCAAGAAGCTTTCCCTCAACAGCTTCAACCCAAAAAGTAGGAGTTCTACATCGCTTCCTATATAGAGATTCATAGGGTTCCATTTGTATACTAGAGTGGAAGCTATTTTTGTAATAGAACTCATCTAATGAGAGATTTTGATCCCATCAACCTTTAAATTTCATTGAAAATGTTCTTAGCATTTCCTTGAGTGTTTGAATACTCCTTTTAGATTAGCCATCAGTTTGGGGGTGATAGGCCGTACTAAAATTCAATTTAGTGCTCAGATCATGTTGAAAACTTTTCTAGAATTTTGATGTGAACCTTGGATCATGATCAGATATGATATAAAGTGTAACTCCATATAGCCTTACCACTTCCTTCACGTAAATCCTAGCATGTTGATCAAGAGTTAAATCTTGCTGAATGGAGACAAAATGGTTATTTTTGGTGAGACAGTCCACAATAACCCATATCGCATTCTTTCCTTTGGAATATCTCGGGAGACCAGTGACAAAGTCCATAGTAATATTGTCCCACTTCCATGCTGGTATGGGTAGTGGTTACAATACCTTTTTAGGAATTTGTCACCCTGTCATCACATTCTGACAAACTAGGCACCTTGATGTGTAGTTAGAAATCTCCCTTTTCATATTATCCCACCAAAAAAGATCACGAATGTCCCTATAAATTATTCTGCTTATAGTATGTATAGAGAAGGTATAACTATGGGATTCATCCATCATCTCCTTCTTTATTTATGGAATAGATGGAATACATAGTCTTGTATGAAATTTCAGTACACCTTCTTGATCAATATTGAACTTAGGGAACATGTCATCCTTCACAGCTTCAAACTTATTCTGTAACAAAGGATCTTGTCTCTGAGATTTCTTGATCTTCTCTAGTAACGATAGTTGAGAAATCATTTGGGTTAGGGTTGATGATGTCCCCTCTATTATAATTCCCATGTCCAGCTTTACTAGGTCATTGATGAAAGGATATTTTTGAATCCTCATCATGGAAAGAACAACTGGGTCTTTCCTACTTAATGCATCAACAACTTTTTTTGATCTCCCGGGATGATAAGGAATTGAAAAATCATAGTATTTTAGAAGCTCCAACCATCTCCTTTGTCTCATGTTCAATTCCTTTTGTGTGAAATTATACTTCAAACTTTGATGGATTGTGTATATATCACATTTCTCCCCATAGAGATAGTGCTTTTATATCATCATAACAAAAACGACTGTAGCCAGCTCCAGCTCATGCGTAGTATAATTCTTCTCATGATTCTTCAACTGTCGAGATGCAAAGGAAATGACTTTTTTATTTTTAATGAGGACACACCCAAGCCCTTTGAGAGATGCATTTCTAAATATAACGAATCCTTCTCTACGTGAGGGAAGAATTAACACTGGTGTAGTAACCAATCTCTTCTTCAGATCTTGGAAACTTTCCTCACACTCCTTTGTCCAGATGAACATGACCCCTTTTCGATTTAACTTTCTTAATGGATTATAAAGTCATAAAAAGTTTTTCAAAAACCTCTTATAATATCCTGCCAGTCCATGGAAACTTCGAATCTTAGTTATTGTTATGGGCTGAGGCCACTCCTCTACAAATTTTTTCATTGCAGGTTCAACTATGATTCCTTTATTGGTAACAATGTTCCTGAAGAAAGAAACTTTTTGTAACCAGAATTCACATTTACTGAACATTCCAAAAACCCTCTCCCTCCGTAGAGTTTTCAAAATATCCCTTAGATGATCCTCATGCTCCTCGAGACATTTGGAATATATCAGAATATCATCAATAAAAACTACAAACAAATTATCAAGGTAGTCCTTAAAGACTCTATTCATCAAATCCATAAAAATAAAAGGTTCATTAGTCAGACTGAAGGGCATAAAAAAACTCATACTTCCCAGATCTTGATCTGAAGGCAGTTTTTTGGAATATCATCATTCTTCACCCTCAATTGATGATAACAAGGATGAAGATCAATCTTAGAGAAGAATTGAGCCCCATGATGTTGGTCAAATAAGTCATCAATTCTTGTAAGAGTGTCTTTGTTCTTCACTGTGATCCCATTAAGTTCTCTATAATCAATGCATAGCCGTATTGATCTATCCTTTTTTTACAAAGAGAACTAGTTCTCGCCAAGGATACAAATTCGGTCGGATAAAAACCTTATCCAAAAGATCTTGGAGTTTTTTCTTTAATTACTCTAGCTCCGCATTTTCCATCCTATAGAGGTTCTTTTATATCGGATGAGATTTATGCACGATTTCTATTAAAAACTCTAACTCTATTTTGGGGGGAGGTCCAAGTAACCCCTTAAGAAATACATCATCGTATTCCTTGACAATGTGAACATTTTCTATCCTTAAACTCTCATCTCCTTCTTCTTCTTCACTGATCAACTCCATAAATAAGGATATCGGAGGTTATTTTAGGCAATGATAAGGTTGAGATATCTCTCTTTGAAAGATAACAATAGGTTTTCCATCCAAGACTACTGATATTTCCTTGCTTCTGAAATTTATCTTAACATTATAGTTTGAGAGCCAGTCCATTCCTAGTATAATGTCGAATTCCATCATGGGAATGACTACCATATTTGCGATTAGATTGTGCTCACTAAATTAAATACTGGTGTTTCTATAAACTAAAGATGCTTGGATAATCCCACCAGGAGTCTTGACTAATAACTCTACTTTTAGCAAAATAGGGGTTGAATCTAAATTCTTTGCAAACATGGAGGAAATAAAGGAAATCGTAGAACTAGAATCAAACAAAGTATTTACTATATTTGAGAGGAAAAAAAGAGTACCTTCTACCACATCATTTGTAGATTCAATATCAGCTGTCATGATAGAAAAAAGCACATCCTTGATCCCTTGGCCTTTTGATCGTACCATGATTCACTGTTTTATTCCGCCCTTACAACATTCTTTTAAACTAGTTTTGTAACGAATATTCCGAATATAATAATAAATTTTACTATATGTTTGAATCATTTAATTAATGTTAATAAATATTATAATGGTCAATTTTACTTGTTTTTATTACATCAATGTAGGTGGAGGTGATTTGGGGGGTCCTTGATGAAGTGGAAGAAAAATGGGTCAAAATTGCATGGATCCATAGATCTCTATCCACTGTTTTGCATAGTACACGAAATCCGTACATCCAAATGGCCTGAAATTGTTTTTTCATATCCAAAATTTAATTGGATACATTTCATATTAAGGAACCCAATCCAGATTTGGCTACTATGGGTCCCATTCGAACTGATCTGTCCAAGCCACCAAATTTGGACCAAGTCAAATGTTTTGTTCTGTATTTTATCAATATCATGAGCTGTAATTGTCCAAACGGTTCAAAAATTTCGGTGGATACAGTCAAGAAGTAGGAATACAACATTTATATTTTCTTGAAAGCGAGATAAGGATATCTTATGGCCAAAATTCATGGTTCCAGTGGATTGATGAAATTTGGGTGCCTAAAACCACCTTACAATTTTCCTATAAAATGGCACCTTGCACTCCACATTTGCAAGTTCGGAACCAGGATCCACACTCTTCCATTTTGGAGACCCAAAGGATTCCTCTGACCATTCATGATGTTCTGGAGGCCCCTATCCTCATAGAGGAATCAAGGATGAAGAAGGAGTTCCACCCGAACTTCCTCCTCCCGATGTCGAGCTAAAAGTTGGGTGTTCGTTGTGAGGGAGCTACACACATGTCAAGGGAGTTACGATGCATACACTAGCTACTGGTTTGGATTAATTTGGGTTTTTAAACATTTCATTCCATGTATCTTATTTTATTTCATATTTGAATGCTTTATTTGATGCATGTGACTGTTATCCTCTTAATTTCTAACCGATTGGTGTGAGGTTTTTAGTGGGTGACTCATGTTGTTCCGATTGGACATCAAAAGAATCCTTTTCATACCCACCTTATTAAGATTGAAATATTCTTTGGAATATCTTATTCCATGCATAAGTACTAGACCTTGACAATATGATTTTTAGGTCAAGGTTTGGTGCTTAGAGCATTGAAATAAAAGATTAGGAATTAATCGGGATTCCAAAGTCATTGTGTTCTCAGACCATGCAGCTCTCCGGTATATCCTAAAGAAACCGGAAGCCAAACCATGTCTCATTCGTCGGATGATCCTCCTTCAAGAATTCAATCTTGAAATTAGAGATAAAAAAGGAGAAGGGAATGTGGTGGTAGACCATATCAGTAGGATCCCCCGATCCACGGACATTGTCTCATCCCCCTGTATTCCCATTAATGACATGTTTACTGATGAGAAACTATAAAAAGGGCAATATGCTATTCCCTGGTATGCTGAAATTGTAAATTAGTTGGCAGAATCTTGCATTCCTACTGATTTTCTTCAAAAAACAACCCAGTCGTCTAAAACATGAGTCTCTTTGGTACATTTGGGATGACCCCTACCTTTGGCGCACATGTAGAGATCATGTCCTTAGGCGTTGTGTTCCCAATAGCAAGTTTCAGTCTATCCTTAGATTCTTCCACACTCTTGCTTGTGGGGGCCACTTTGGTCCCCAATGGACTGCTCGCAATGTTCTTGATTCTGGTCTCTTTTGGCCAACACTTTTTCAGGATGCCCATGAATTTTTTAAATCTTGTCCTCATTGTCCAAGAATGGGGAATGTCTCTAAAAGGAATGAAATGCCACAACAACCCTTGCTACTTGATGAAATTTTTGATGTTTGGGGTATTGACTTTATGGGGACATTTCCCAATTCATTTGGAAATTTGTACATTCTTTTGGCCATTGATTACATATCAAAATTAGTAGAGGCACAGGCCACAAGGACAGATGATTCCAAAACAGTTGTAGAATTTTTGAGAACTCATATCTTTTATAGGTTTGGATTACCTAGATTAATCATCAGTGACCAGGGTTCTCATTTCTACAACCGAACAATGCAATCCCTTTTGCGTCGGTGTGGGGTCAGTCATCGAGTATCTACTGCGTATCACCCACAAACTAATTGTCAAGCTGAGGTGTCAAATATAGAGGTAAAACAAATTCTTGAAAAAATGGTCCAACCCAACAGGAAAGATTGGAGTCTTAGACTTGATGATTCATTATGGGCTTACCGTACTACTTTTAAAGCTCCCATTGGAATGCCACCTTATAGGCTTGTTTTTTGAAGGAGTTGTCCCCTCCCTGTTGAGATTGAGAACTGGTCCTACTGGGCCATTAAAAAAATGCAATTATAATCATTCTGGCGCAGGTGCTCAAAGGAAGTTGCAGATTCAAGAGCTAGAGGAAATGAGAAGAGATGAATATGAAAACCCCAGGATTTATAAGGAGAGAACCAAGGCTGACCATGACCGTCTTATCCTTCATCGTCAGTTCCATATTGGGCATAAGGTCCTCCTCTACAATGCAATGCTGAAATTGAATCCCCGTAAGCTTTGTTCCCACTGGTTTGGACCATAAATTGTTACTAATGTCTCTCCATTTGGTGTTGTCTAGGTTAAAAATGAACACACCAATAAAACATTCACAGTCAATGGGCAGCTGCTAAAGCACTTCCCTGAATCCATTATGGAGTCTATGATGGAGGAACTACAAGTTCAAGAAGAAAACTATGAATGACATCCACCAGGTTTTATCCTTCCTTCCCACATTCTCTTTTACTACAATGAGGACACTGCATACTCTTGGTGTGGGGGGGTGGTTACATTCCTAGGTTAGTTAGGAATTTTCATCGTTTTCTTCTTTTTTTCTCTTTTTGGCCTTCTTTATGGTATTTTCATTTTCCCCATCAACAATTTCAAAGTTCCATGATGTGGCGACCATAAATTGGGGAAAGTAAATATACCATAACAAAGGCTAAAAAGAAATTGTGTATGAGTTTACAATCAAGAATTTATTTTAATAGTGAATTGGTTTTATGTCAATGATATAAATGGTTGTATCACTGTGAAACATTTGAGATGATTGATGCCCCTTGTGTGAGTAGTTTTTGGAAAACTGTATCACTAATATCTCCATACATTTTTTCACCAAACCATAATGTGTTTATATTTATTACATAATATAAGGTAAATTTATGTTGGTTTAATATTTTTCAGCTTGAAATGATATTTCCAAACGTTCGTTCCTTATCAGATCTGTTTCATTACTATACCAGATTGACCTATGCGTGTGTACCTAATGTCCGACTGTTTTATGCCCTAAAAAAATTTGTTCTGTCTTGGGCATGTTATAAACCACCCCTCTTAAACCTTTGATCTTGTTATAACTATTGCAATTAGTGTCATGAGGAGATCAAACAAGGGTTGAGAGATGAGTGTGAGATTTGTTCCAAATGGAACTTCAAAAAAAATATAATAAATGAGGGGAGTGATGAAATGTGCAACATATGGGGATATCTAGGTAAGGAGCTTATGGTTTGACTTCTGGGAATGCTTAAATGAGTGGGTCTTGAAATATGATTGCATAGGATGTAGGACAGGTTCGGTGAAAAATCATTTAAAGCTGAATAATGTTAAAACAACCTAAATTTATTTGATAGAAAGTGGAAAGAATAGCCTGGAATGGTTTTCACACACACACATGGAGAGTTAGTGTAATGGTTGACCTTTTACTTCCTTGATCATGTTGGTGTCATAAATCTCTTTGAATTTTATTGTGATATGATTTATGAGACATCTTTTTCCATTTTCACAGGGAAGAACTCCTTCGTGTCGTTCATGCATTGATCGCATTACTTTATATAAAATTTCCTCAAATATTAAATCTCCATTAAGTTGGAAATATATATATATGAATAATTTTATTTGGATATTTTATTTTTCCCAGGAGTGCAAATGTTTAGCTGTGGGGGTGTGATCGTACCACGATTCACTATTTTATTCCACCCTTACACCATTGTTTTAAACTAGTTTTGTAACGAATATTCCAAATATAATAATAAATTAAACTTTATGTTTGAATAATTTAATTAATATTAGTCAACATTATAATGGTAAATGTTACTTGTTTTTATTATTTCAATGTAGGTGGAGGTGATTTGGAGGGCCCTTGATGAAGTGGAAGAAAAATGGGCCAAAATTGCATGGATCCATGGACATCTATCCACTATTTTTCATAGTACAAGAAATCTGTGCATCCAAATGGGCTGAAATGTTTTGGGCCTTTCCAAACATTAATATTATACATTTCATATTAAGGAACCCAATCCTGATTCGGCTTCCATGGGTCCCATTAGAACTGATCTGTCCAAGACACCAAATTTGGACCAAGTCAAATGCGGTGTTCTGTATTTTAGAAATATCTTGAGGTGTAATTGTCCAAACGGTGCCTAACATTCAGTGGAGACAGTCAAGAAGTAGGGAAAAAACGTTTCTACTTTCTCCAAAGTGATATAAGGCTATCTGAATGCTGTGACGCGTGGTGCAATTGGATTGATGAAATCTGTGTTCCTAAAACCACCGTCCAATTTTCCTAAAAAATGGAACATTGGGCTCCCCATTTTCAAGTTCGGAACCAGGAGCCACACTCTGCCATTTTGGAGACCCAAAAAATTCCTCTCACCATCCAAGAAGTCCTGGAGTCCCCTATCCTCATAGGGGAATCAATGATGAAGAAGCAGTTCCACCCGAGCTTCCTCCTCCTCCCGATGTCGAGCTAAAAGTTGGGTATTCGTTGTGAGGGAGCTACACACATGTCAAGGGAGTTCTGATGCATACAATAGCTACTGGTTTGGTGTAATTTGGGTGTTTAAACATTTCATTCCATGTATCTTATTTTATTTTAGATTTGAATGCTTGATTTGATGCATGTGAGTGTTATGCTCTTTATTTCTAACCGATCGATTTGAGGTTTTGAGTTCATGAATTGTGTTGTTTCGATTGGAGATCACAAGAATCCTTTTCATACCCACCTTATTGAGATTTTAATCTTCTTTGGAAGATATTATTCCATGCATAAGTACTGGACCTTGACAATACGATTGTTACGTCAAGGATTGGTCCTTAAAGCATTGAAATAAAAGCTTAGGAATTAATCGGGATTCCAATTAACTCCAACCAAATAATTACTCTAACCCTAAGATGAATCTCTATGAACAATGAACATGATATGTGTGTAGTGAAATCACATCGACCCTTTTATCTCATATTTTTCAAAATCCACTAGGTCACTCAACTTTTAAGCTATTTCAACTAAGTCATTGTTTTAAACTCTTTTCAAAACCACCCCCTCTCTTAGTCATTTTTATTAAAAATAAACACTCTAAACCTACCAACGCACCTTGAGAGATGACCTAGGGTCTACCACAGACTATAAATCAACCATAAAAACATAATCAATTTAATGTGTCATGACATCGCAGTCACCTTTGCTGAGGCTGATGGTGGTTTCCCTCCACTACCCTCGGATTTGGACAGTGATTGGCAAAGTGCCAATGTTGTCCATAGTCGAAGCACTGGACATCGGGTAGGGCCTACACCATCTTCTCCATGTCATTTTTGTTTGGAAGTTGATTTTTCACCTCACCATGACAATTACTCACAATGTGGCCATCTCTACCACACTTTTAGCACTTCCCACTCATGAGCAAGTAGTTCCCCGAATGCTTCCTCCCACATTTATTACACATGGGAAGTTGTACTTTCTTTCTTCCTTTTCCTTGATCGAATCTCCTACCTAATATTGGCTCCAAAAATCTCTTCTTTTCTTTTGATTTATGATACCACTAAATCTCAACAAACTCTAACTCAACTTTCATCGCACTCTGCATGATCTCCTTGTAGCTATCATAGTCTCGGTTGGCTAGATTATTCCGCAAATGAGGTATCAGTCCACCGAAGAATCTATCAACCTTACCTTTTGGATCCATGAAAAAGCTATAGATATATTGTGAAATCCTTGTAAAGTTCATCCTATAGCTTCACACAAATTCATTATCCTTCTGCTTCAGCTCGAGAAACTCATTCTCCATTCTTGTTCTCATGGAACGATGGAAATACTTACTGAAAAATATCTCTCAGAACTCTACACACTCCATAGCATCAACTTCAACTCTTTGCCTGGTGTTTTTGATCAGTTCCCACCAATGATCAGCTTCTTCTTCTAAGTGATAGACAGCCAAGATGATCTTCTCTTGCTCTGAACAACGGAGCACAGAAAAGATCTTCTCGATGGAACTGATCCACTTCTTAGAAATCAATGGGTCAGTCGATCCACTAAAGGTTAGTGGTCGTTGACGCATAAAGGAATCAACATAATGTTTTTACCGTCATGGTGAGATCAGTCTCTCATCTTGATTCAAGTTATTTCCCATAAATTGAGTCAGTTGGTTCATCATTTTCATGAATGTTTCCATTATGGCTTTCATCAGAGGGTCGTCGGCACATGTTCCATTGGGGTCACCATTTTCAGAGTTCCTCCTATTTCCTGCCATTTTCTAAAAGAATAAATCCTTAGTGGGAAACTTATCTCATTTAATAATCTTTTAACTATAATGGATTTTATGTCTTAAAACATCATGCTTAAAAAAATTATTTTTCTCTATAATTATATCATAATGATTCATAAAAATCTTACGATTAACCAAACATATCCCCCGGGAGTGTCGTAATCAAGAGTGCAGCATGGCCCATTGTCGTGCACCTGTTCCTGTTCGAGTCTAGCTCAAATAAGTGTTTTTAGGTTTTACCCCTATGTACATCTGTGCAAGAGCCGCCTCTACCTGCTCGTATCAAGACAAGGATGTATTTTTTTGATAAACCACTAACTCTATACTCCCCAAAATTCTGGGAAGTTTTCCTATATTTAAACTTTTCTATAGGGTTCTTCCTAAAGATTTCATAGCCTAATTTTTATAACTAACTAAAGTATCCTTTGATACCAACTGTGGCATCTCGCCTTTTATATTACATTACTTTTATTTACATTTTACAAACATAGGATCTTTAAAGTCTTGTGTCTTTGAAATCAAGAACATAATAAATGAAAACAAAATAAAAAATTATCCTAATCCACTTGTAAGGCTTCCTTATAGGTTCATCCTATGTAAAATTATTGAATCTCATATCCTGGAGACATACATCAAAGGAAAGGGTGAGAAAAATGCCCAATAAGGGTAAATAAGGGAATCTGTTTACTTGTGATATCAATAAGAACATGAATAAAAACATAAAGACATGAGCAATGGAAGTATAAGAATATCATAATGAAAAGATCTTGGAACATAACATGAATATTTGGCTTCAAAATTTCATTTAGGAGTTCATGAACATATCACCAAGGTCCATCCCGAAGGTGTCATAAAAATTACCAAGGTTATTCACCAAGGTATCGTGAAACTTGTTATCTCTAAAGATTAATTATTCACCCAATGAATTGGAGTGATATCTAGGCACACCCTTAATATGTATTTATTTTCATGTGATCCACATATATCATAATCAATCATTTCATAAATAACCCATATAGTATCAAAGAAATCAGTTTCATGTCAAAATTGTGACGTTTAAAAAGAGCTTAAAAATAAGATCATTATGTCATTTATAACCCATGGAAAGGGAGTGAGGGTTATATGTATGTCAATTCCAGAATCAAATATATCATATTTATATATTTATTAACACCCATATAAACTAAATAGTTCTAGGTATTCACATAAATAAAATAAGAGAATTTCATGAGAGAAGGAGATAGAAATTTTGAGACGAAATTTATGCAGCATAACAGCTATATAACATGGTTTTAGAAAACATTGAAAAGAGAGGGGACAAGGGTCACCCACTCATAAATAATTCATAATACAGTATGGGTACTGAATAAGATCATCGTATGGATATTTGATTGACATACCACATGAAAATGTAGCAAGAAGGAAAAGAGAAGATGTGATTTCTTTTACGAGAAATTCAGCAGCCTAACGACGTCACATAAAAATTCATAAAACAAATTGATGAGAGCAGAAAGGGTCTATAAATAAATAGACATGGAATTAAGGAAATGATAACATATAAGAACATACCCTCAACATAAATATATGTAAATTAGAAGACACGGCATAAAGGAAGTCGCGACTTAAAAGAGGAGGGTGAAAGATTCCCTTACCATGAAGAGTAACTTTGAATATTTGAAGGTCAGGACCTTGTGAGGCATGAGGGAACCTTTGGATGACTACTTGGGAGGTAAAGAGACCTCAACTTAGTTGGGGATGATTTTGAAATTAAATAAATGAGGGAATGACTTGGTATTTATAGGAGAAGTGAGGGAACAAAGCATTAATTTTCAAAGGACACCTCATCGGTGGTATTGGAAAAACCATGGTATTGCCCACGGTATTTTCCTATTGTATAGCCCACATGGGACACCACATACCTTATCTTACTATTGATAAGTCGACCAGAATGATTTCATAATTATTACATCTTTAATGATTTCATTAAAAACCCGAAACTCAAAACTGTATTTTCACAATTTCCCGAAAATTCAACTATTTCAGAAAAATCCCAAAAATTCACCTTAACCTAATATCGATAATCTGATTTCAAAAATGAACTGAATTTTATGAAAATAATTTTCTAAATATTTTTAATATAATTTTTAAATAAAACACTATTCACTAGAAATTCAACTGTTTCATAAAAATCCCAGAAATTCACCTTAACCTAATATCGATGCCATGATTTCAAAAATGAACTCCATTTTATAAAAATAATTTTCTAAATATTTTAATTTTAATTTTTAAATAAAAACACTATTCACCCAAAAAAACTAAAACTTAACCAATAATTTCGGAAATAGTTATTTACATATTTTATTAAATCACATTACTTAACCAAGGTGCTTAAATTATACTAATACTTTCTTAAGTGAGGTTACTTAATCCATTTGGTCACCTTAAAAACCATAAGCATAAAATCACTATTCATATTTTACAATTCACCAAAAATTATTTTGATCTTATTAGTCTCTAAATTCCAATACTGAACACAACTGCAGAGGAACTTTTTTTGAAAATCATCAGACATTTTTAACTATTTAAGGTTTAAATAAATATTTTAAAATATCATTTTTTCCAAAATTCATCAATAATGTACGTCCTATATTTATCCGGACATTTGAGATTTACCAACTTCAGCATAAGAAGAAATAAAATTTTTCTTTATATCAAATGATCACACAAAAAATCTAAGGTTTCATTACATATCCCCTTATAACACCGGTATAGGACCTAAATGTGAGGTGTGCTAAGGTGATAGAATCTGGGGGCAGCTCGGCCAAAATTTCCCGATTGGTTATTTCTAATAGATTGAACTTCTCACGAAGGAGATTCCATTCCAGTTTCACAGGATGAAGTTCGGCTTGGGTTCGGTTCATCAAAGCCCAGTGGTGCTACCTTCTTCCCAAGTTCTGTCAGATGGCCTTCGATCGGCCCAAGAAAACTGGATGAGGCCATCGAATCTTTTTTCTATATTAATTTACCAAGATCACTTGTATTTAAAGATAAAAATCACAACATTTAGTTTTCAATGGTCATATTGACCAATGGTCATATAACCGTCGAAACCCAATAATCTCATTTTAATTATACTCATTTAATCAAATGAAATAGATTTGTTGAGTATAAAATAAAATAACACACATAATTAGAAAAATAAATTATTAAAAAGTTTAGGTCATTACACCCCTCTTGTAATTGAGCATTTACATTCCTATTTCAATCCTACAATTTGATATCAGAAACTCCCTCTAGATGGTCATCCTCTTCAATAGTTTTTGGTTTATCCACTGTATCTATTATAACCTGTTATGTTTTTTGAATAAACCTATTTCAAATTATTCTATAGGATTTTATTTTCCATCATATATCGATTTACTTACAAACACATTTATTTGAGATGTAATTCCACTTTTATTTTCATAACTATTGTTTCTTCCAGGAGAAAACTTATTTCATTGTTTTTGAGTGGATTCAATCTCAAAATATTCTCCATAAAATCATTTTCACACAAAACAATGACGTGTCCAACCGTTCCCCAATTAATGAATGAAAAGAATTGAAAAAATTAAAATATTTCAATACCTCTCATAAACTACCATTACACAATAGATAAGAATTCATCACTTATCTCTTATAATTTATTTTATATCTCTTATAATTGATGCTTATATACATATTTAAATTCCATTTCATTTAATGAATATTTTTAAGAACTTTTTGTGTTCACATTAATTTCCAATGAAACTTTCTTTATATATAGTTCATTAAGACATAAATTCACAAGATCCGCTTATTTAGGTGTCAACACCATTAGATATAAAATAAGTGGTTCTATTTTTGTAATCATGTTCACTATATCAACATATTCAACTCATTACCAAGTCCATGAATATATCCAATATATTCAATATTATGGTTGAATAAATTATCAATATTTTCACATAAATGCATCTTAAAATAATAAAATTTATTATCAAGAACCTGTAACATTTTCAACTTGTCTTTATAATAACATATAAATATTAACAAGATTATACCAAATTCATTTGGCTTGTTTTCAACTAAAAACTTTTATGTTTATCTCATTATAAAATACCCTAGATAGGGAATTATGTGCCTTGGCATTAGTGTTTTTCAATTTCCTATATGATTTACTCACAAAAAATTTTATAGAACCACTTACATGAATTCTATGAACTTCAATCGCATAAACATAAAGCCTAATATATTATAAATCATATCTTATTATTTTACTTTACACATGATAATTGTGACTAAAAAATATGGGTATTCACATTGAATTCATAACACTATCCTTGAAAAAATATAATAAATTTAGAAAGATCACCAAAGTCTCTACCACCACTGTTATTACCAGAGGTCCCACAATACAACCAAAAAGAGGGAGGGTGAATTAGTATATTCTATAATTTATCATTAACTTAATGAAATTGTATCTTGTCCTCAAATTTTTATTGGCACTTTTAATTTTTAAAAATGATCACATAATTATAGAATAAAATACAGATATTTTATTGAACAAAAAAACTAATATGTTTACTTAGTTCAGCCAAAATGTCCTATATCGAAATAGTATTTATCAATATAGAATCAATATTCCAAAAAAACACTACCCCCATTGGTTTATGATTTAAATATTTATGAAAAGATCGCTGCTCAAAAATGGCCTAGAACCACTTTCTCTCTTCCACTCACTAATTACAATTAGGGTTATAAGTTAATATAATATTTGTACATGGGTCAAACTCATAATAGTTACAATGATATAAATTACACTGAACAACAATTAAGTAAAATTTCACTCTTAAATTCCAAATAATTAATATAGTCCCAACCAATTATCTTCTATATCCTTCCTCCAGACATGCCTAATGTATTTTCTATATTATCTATTGTTTTCATAGGAGCATCATTATATTCCATAATGCTAAATTTGACATTCAAATTGTAATTAAAAAGTACCACTATATTGGAACTCATACTTACACAAAAATTATCCATTAAATTGTTTCCAACTGAATGAACACTAATTATCACCATTTTGAGAGTAATAGATTATAAAATATACTACCAACAATACTTAATATTGTAAACTAATCAATTCTACACTATATATGTAATTTTTCAATAATCATAGAATAACAACATTCATTTCTATGCAACATGTTGTTTATCCATAATTTTTTTACATCTAATAGATGTTTTTTAGTGTAATAATATGTTTTATTATGTATCCAACAAATGTTTCTTAAAATAATTTGACTAAAAAAATTCATGACCCATATTATTTTCATGGCCTAAAAATTTTGGGGCCTGCTATTTAATCATGTTTCAATATTTTTATTATGGTTTAATCAAATTCCAAATTTTACATTATTAGGGTCTGATATATACCTATATATAAGAATCATCCATATATGTTTTTTATTAATTTCACTCAATTTTATTATTTTAATATCTTTCAATTTTATTACAATGTGAACAACTCTTTGAGAGATGTACAATTCTTACAAAACATTAAAAATACATATATTAATATGACATAGCTCTAGAAATACCAAAATTTTTTACATATATAATCATCAAGAAAATAAATTTATACACGTATTGATATTTTTTTTACAACTCAAAATGTTTTTCAAGCCAAAACATTATTTTCCTCTAACACCATAGATTTAAAAACATTCAACAACTTCAATGGAATCCTATTAACAACCATTAGTTATGAAAACATACAGGTGACTGACTAGTATACTTGGTATGAATAAACTGAGGCATTATAATGTAAATACATGGTTTAAAAAAATAATTCAATTGTTGGAGTAGAGTGTGAATTAATCAGTTGGAGTAGTCTACTTGGATTGGACGACAAGGTTTGAACCTAAAAATTGTTATCCAAATGGGATTCGGGTGTGGAAAATATATTAATGTTTTAGGAGTGTTGGATATGACCCTAATGGGAAATGAAAATATGATACAAATTATGAATGGGTTCCTTTATGGATGAGAAAGATAAATAATTCTAGATTGGATAGATTATTTAATTGTTTATTATATCCTGACCTAGGATTTGTGGTGTGAGAATGATAGAGATAGCAGATAGGTAGGTTGTCCATCTGTAATATTCATATAGATAATAAAATACTATAACTAGGTAAGATTATTATGGGATGGAGTTGATTCTATAGTATGAAACCGGAGACATGTTGGTGAGTAGTGAATTTTTGAGTAGTGTATATGGGTAGTAATACACAAGAAACATGTTCGTCCATAGTTCTGTTCTAGGTTTGAGTTGTATGATAATCATTTTTTTCTTCTTATTTTTCAATTTTTGATAAATATTGATGAATAACTGATCGACTAAATTCATAACAATATTTATTTCCCAACTAGATGTAGATGGTACAACTGATGGTGAGTCCAAAAGTTAACATGGTGTGGATTATTTCCATCATATTTGGGTTATAGGATACTTGAGATCCATTTAAATTGAACCCCATGTGGAGTTTTCTCATTAGGGAGTTATAAATTCCATACTCTCCACCAAATTATTCTAATTCACTTATCAATAGGTTTTATATTTTCAGGTAAAATGGTAAAAAACTTTTTTCAATGTTTTATAGATTTTTCCCAATAATTTAGCTATGATATTTTAGAATCATGACTCAAATAATGATTTTAATGTTTTTATATATGTAAAAAGATGAAGGTACCACTATAGTATCATTTTGGTATGCATGTGAAACTTCACCCACAAATGATAAAACATGTGGGGACAAGGATTATGGTTGCTGAGTTAATATATGATGGATTGACATGGACATGTATATAACGTGTAAAGGTCTTGAATAATGCATTGTACATTCACTCAAAATTTTCCATACGGTATTTTTAAGATACCTATTGGTGGTGTCCAATTTAAATCCATACTAACACCCTACACGTTCACCTTATTAGGTTCAAAAATATTATGTTTGAGATATAGCTTATGTAATAAGTTTGATGATAGGAAATAGAGCTATGAACTATAATAGGGACGATTTCCTTTGATAAAGTGGGATGTTTTCTAGTTATTGGATTCATTATATGGTAGTTCCATCCTTCTCAATATGTTGTTTGAAGAGACAATGGTGCTGTTTGGATATTTCATAATCACCCAAACTTTGTGGAGTCGATGTTGTCGCTGCTTCAGATATTGGTTGCTGAAACAAGTTATTTCTAGATGGATTTTTTTAATCTTCCATCTCAAGCAATGTTACAGTTCACTCTCCTATTTTTTATTTAATTTTATTCTTTATTTGTTCATGGTTAATGAACCTCATATATTATCTGTAAGATTCTTTTTTTATTAACAAACCTTTGGTGAGCATGAGTTGTACTAACTCATGCTCTGATATTTTCTGGTATAATGGGGATGAGTTATTGGGTTATGGGGGGGATTTGGGACTTTATTTCTCATGAACTAAGACACTAGGGCCTCCAAGATAACATTAATCTAATAATGACACACCAATACCACCTCCAATAGGGTAGGGGATGGTGATAATAAACAAGTAGATATGGAACACACATCATAGGAATTATCCTAAAGTACATGTACAGATGAAAACATCTTCATACACCATTATAATGTGGAAAATATAATAATATGGTACCATATATTCATGCACAACATCTAATAACACATTAGAGTATGAAAATGAGTATCAAAAATCAATGGGCCAAATAAAATCCCACTATAACTATAAAAGTGTCTAAACTACTATGGAAAAGGTGCTACTATCAAAATAAGAATCCTAAAACTGTGTATAGTTTATCTAGTGCAACAATTATCCACCTACCCCTTTTCTACCTATGTCTTCATTTAAGAACTTGATGACTTTATAAGACTTGAAATGTGCTGTAAGAGATCATTAATGGGTGAGTATAAAAATACCCTGTATGAAACCCCAAAATCACAAAATATAAGGGATAGAAGAGTGTCAGAAAACATCATATATGGGATTTATTCAGAAATAAATAGAATTATCCTGATCTACTCATAGCTAAATAAATAGTCTCAACATAAGGTCAAACAATAACTTCTATCCTAGGATTATGTTAAGGATTATAGGTCAATATCTTTATAGGGAACTTATTTCTTAATTCACTATGAAACTAATGGAACTCATCTTATAGGTTTCACTCATCGCACATATCCATTCAAGGTAGTTAAAGAAACTTACATGATTTGAATACATTGGTATGGGATCATGCCAAGTGTATATGAGGGATACCAAACCCCATCTGGAATAACCCACTAAAAATTGGATCACTTGCCTTAAATGTTGGAAACTAGAAACCAAATCCAACCTATGGGAAGATGATAGAGGATCAAATCTTGGTCCATATGAAGGTATACCTAACTCTATCTAGAACGAACCCATATATGGGGTCCCTCATCCTATACAGGGGTTTAGATAATTCTCTTTAACATCTTTTTGATGAACCAAGGGGACACACTCACATTGAAATTGATAGTAGGCTAAGGGAAACAATGGCCCCAATATTCCTTGGAGGGGTTATATTGAGTTTATTTGGGGTAAATGATTTTTCTTTGATAGTATGCTATTAGCGTGAATATGTTTGTGTACTCTTGATCCTTCTCATTTACACTGGTCTTTCCCATATATAGTGGTCAAGTCTGTGACCATGTACCTATAGGATAATGTTGCGTCTCTAGATTTAGGTCACATGGTATATGGTAAAGACACACACCCTTGTTATATTTATCTTCATGTGTAAAATATAACTATAATTAAATTTAGTCCACACATCATTTGTTCTTATTAACTAAATCTGGTGAATATCAGGATTTTCAAAAATATTGTGGTCTTTATGAATATCCAACAATTTTACCTCCTCCTCTTATCCAACCATGAAATACACTATAAAACATTGATTCATGTTTTACCATGCCCAAATCATCATCGATGGCTAGATTCTAGCCACCCATTAATCATAAATCACCTCCCATGGCACCTTTTCATATAAACAACATAACCCATAGAATGAACTCCTTCAATACACCATTAATTGCCGAAAATAATCATGAAGACTCAATCACACATTTAATCCAAAATCAGAAGTAGGAGTAATGATCTTCTGTTCCCTAGATTGATTTCTCATTGAATGATTTTTTGTTATAGTCAAACCATCATTCGTATGAAATACCAATGATAAATGTTTTGAGAATAAAAGGAGAAAAGGGAAAAAAATAAGTGACGAATGGATAGTGAACATATTGTAGGTTGTCATTAATTCATTGATAGAGAAGTAAATGAGAAGGGTAAAGAATTATGGTTCAAAAATTAAGAATATTCAACCAAAATAAACATGTGATCCATGAATTAGTTTTTAAAATAATTGATTCACATTATCCATGATAAAACAAGGATGAGTATTAACCCAACAAAAAACATCATTAATTTTTATTCAATCGATCACTATTGAGGAATTTTTGTACAGTATTGTCACTATCAGATAATATAACTCAATTGATGAAGACATTATTGAATAAATAACCATTTAAATATTCACTAAATTCTTTATTATCTTCACCAATATACATGATCAACCTAAATATTTTCCTGATGTTTTATCACCTCTAATTCTCCAGGGTTATGGAACCAACCCCATAGATTATCATGAAACTGTATAAAATCAAATTTTTTGGGTTTTATACATTAAGTTAGACAATTAATTAATTAAATTATTTTAGATGCAATTATCTAGGGTGTACTCTTTAAATGAAACACCCTACACATATAAAAGTAATATCGTGTATAGGCCAAAACCCCCATTTCAAAATTGAACGGAGGACCCGATATTCCCATCTAAGAAATATTTAGGGAGATAAATTATTAATGTTGAAAAAATTTACATGTGTGATATAATAAATTTTATGTTATTAATATTTCAAGACTAATAATATATGACCCATGGAATTCCATACTGAATCATCTTCCAACTCATAAAATATTCTTAAAAATATTATTAAGTGCCTCGAGGAAAAAGAAGAGTTATTTTATTATTAGATAGAATGCATCATAAATTTAATATCATAATTTGTATCATCATGAAGGTATATTATTAACTGAAAGAGGGAAATAGTGTGTATGTTTTTTATTATATGATTCAAAATGTGTTTAATTTTCTTACCAAATGACTAGAAATTAAAAAAAACTATTCAATGGAAATAATATGAGAAACAAATTCATATATGAATAAATGTTTTCTTATAGTATATTTATGTTTTCAGTTTGTCTAGATCTCTATTGTAAATCACCAATGTGTATTATAATGTTCTTGTTATTAAATTATTTACTCCGTTATATGTTTAAGATAACATGGGTAGAGTCTCTCCATTATATATATTAGACCACTAATGCTATATAGAAGCCTTTGGTTCATATATAGGTGTGCCTAATGTCCTTAATTCTTCGGTTCAAGAACTGATTATGTAAAACTAGTATGTGTTGTTATATATATTATATAGATGTTTTACATATAGAACCATAGTTGTTATTCGTTATTATATTTTTTGGATTCATTAAGCATGGGTAACCTTTTATAGGGGATATTGCATCAGTTTGGTGGGTTTTCATTTTAAAATAATGGGATTTTGGGTAGGACTTACCCAAAAGTGTTAGGTAATGGACTAAGGTACCTTTATGGTTGATGTGTATTTTGTTGAGTTAGATTATTGATATTATATTCATATTCTAATGGGAATTTTTTAAAATATTTTATAAAATTATTTTTTTCATATTTTGGATTTTTTTGGACTAATTATATCAATTATCATGGTTGGTGACCGTTTTTATATAGCACATATGATGTATTTGGTTTTCACATAGATGGTTTTTATGAGGAATAATTGGGGAAATCAAATATAGTTGTTATAATCACCCAATATATTTTCATAAAACGGAACAAGTAGCTGATGATTAGTATGATATTTAAGTAGTTATGTGCATTTTTTTATTAAAAGGTATAGATTAGTAAAGCTTGGGTGATGTAGTATGGTATATTTTTTGGATTAAATTCTGTTTTAAGATATTTTTAAGGATTTTGTTGTATTTTATATCATATTTAAAATATTATTTGAGTTATTTTCCTAAAAATTTTGATTAATATAGTCCAATCATGTATCTAAGGTAACAATATTGGGGATATGCATGTGTCAGGTGAATAAAATGATCCCTACAATGGGTGTTTAAAATCTTATTTTATTATCTGGACTTTGAAAGTTGGGTGATGTTTCTAATGGTTGAGTAAAATTCAAATTCAAATTCGGGTCATGGTTCAATAACCATGAAGGGTTGGGATGTTACATATATAATTACACAATCCATAGAAACTATCTCAACTTCAAGTCTCAAATTATTTTATTTTCCTTTTTCACTAAAAGCATGTTCAACATGTTCTTAACCAAATAAACCATAAATAAAATTATTCATATGATTTATATGATGAATTTTATTGAAAAAAAATTAAAAACATCCTATGTTTATTTCTAAATTCATATTTGTTTTCATCTTCATATTTTCCCCCTTTTAAAACCGACTATTCACATAAATTATAAACTTCTTATTCCATACCAATGTACTTATTTCTTGTTAACTTCATATAACTCATCAATCACCATAATTATAACCCATTTGGATAAAAATAAATTCATTTGTAAATATAAAAAATACCACTAAATAGAGAATCAACCAACCAAGAGAAATTATATATGAATAATTTTATACAACGTGATCCTCTAGTGTATCAATATCTTCTAAACAACTCATTAAATTATTTAAAATTATTAATGGAATAAAATCATTAATTTACATATGATAAAGATAAATAACTTGGTTTTTAATGGGAAATCATATTATAATTAGGGATGACTTGGAACCTAAAGAGTAAATGATATTTATAAAGGATAAATCATATCTTTGAGTGCCTAGAGAAACCTCTAACATTGATTGGGACATTATATTATAAAATTATGTTTAAAGGGATGTACATATATAATTAATAAATTTAATCTATATAAACACATTATTTATATACGATTTAAAAAATTATTTAATCAGATTCTCTAATACAATACACCAAGGATAGAAAAATTATGAGAGTTAATTCATCATTATCAAAATACAATTCTATAGATTATGTAACACATATATTTAATATTGTTTTATTTGAATCCTAGATAGTAAGAAATGATAATCTTAAATAATAGAGGTTCAAGATAGAACAGTTAATAATAATTCAACTCAAGGTGATTTTTTTGATAATAGGTGTCACGGTATGAATTTTTTTTAATGGAAAATTGGATATGATGGAAGATCAATGTGAGAGTTATTTTTTCCTACATTTAGTGGGGAATGAATAACCTAATTTTGGAAAAATTGGGAACCAGATGAATTTTGGTTGATAATTAGTTTGTTTACTGAATGATTAGAAGGAATAAATATTTGGATTCTCAACAGTAAAATAAAATATGATACTTTCATTATTGGTCAATATATATTTGGAGATCCAATTTTTTGACAAAACCTATATTATGTCATTAGTGTGGGAAGATGTAACACATTTTTTAGATTTATATTATTTATATTTGGGCAGTTATTATTTTGGGGATAAACCAGAAATAGGGATTGTAAGTGTAGTTATGAAAAAATAGGACAAGTGGACACAAAACATTGGTGATAATTCAAAGGAAATAATATAAAAAAATAATTCCAATAATAGAGAATACTCTAGGTTTAAATAGTTAATGGTTATATATATAGTGAATAAATATCTAGTGGATTCAATGTATTGACCAGATACAATCTAAGGTACCTTAATGATTCATTTACATTAATGTATTATCTATTTGATATAGGACACCCGTATTATGTTAGAATTGGTGGCGTAGAACCAAATACTCTGTACATTATGATAAATATGTATTCATGGAATTGAATAATAATAAATACCTTATCACATATTGATTGTTCTTCTACATGACAATGCATGTTATAATGTTCTAAGGACAGTTGTTCCACTAAAGGGTCATAGAAGATCCCTTCAATGATGATAACCCAAAAGTGCCATAACACTATTCTTGAATATATGTTTTATGTCTAGATGATGTTATTTGAGGGAAAAAATAATACAGGCTATTATAGGTGAGGACTCATAAAACATTGATTAATCTTCTGATGGTCTGATCCTATAGTAATATCCAAGAGAATATTATGAGAATGAGACCTTCTAGTAGGAAATCCACATTTCACAGTGTCAATGGATGTTTCTATCTACGGATATGTGTATTGGTCCTTGTAGTTTAAGATTTTTATGTATCGGTATTACAACTTGAATTCTTACATGTAAGGAAGAAAACTATAATGAAACACAATTAGTAGTGGGGTGGGATATATTGGGTGTGTCACGAGTAATACCGCATAAATAGATATTGAGAGAAGATTTTTCCCTTCTATTCTGTAACAGAAGTTGATATCCTAGGAACTTTGATGGAATTGATATATTCAAAATAAACTCATGTCCTTGGTGATGATTGGGAATGTTTAATTCAAGGATTTTAAAGAAAAAACAATCGAGCACATGGGTTAATAGCACTTGCATGAAACCCAATTGATAAGGGATATCAAGACAAAGGAATTACATTACATGGTAAGCATTCGTAGGAGCTGAAACTTCATTTTAGCATTAAATTCTTTCTATATGGGTGAATGTGCATGTTTCTAGATGTTGACCTTGGAATTTAGGCTGGCTATGCCTAATTCCACTGAGAAAGAGTCGTAGAGGGCCACACACTATGGGTATCCAAGTATCTCAGTTAAATATTCATTTAACAAGTTGAATAAATATTACCCACGATTGTGGTTTAATAATTATTCAATGATACCTAATAACATTTATTTCATCACTAGTTATTCAAGATAATATACTGTGGGAGAAATAAAATATTTATTTATGAATAATGAATTGATATTTATTTATGAAAATATAGTCATTATTCAAGGTCTAATAAATGTGGTGGAGGAGATAAAGGAAAATGAAAAAACAAAAGTACATGCTATGTATATTAATATACACACAATGTGGGTTAATGGGATTTTGTGAGAAATAATATTATTTATTTAATTAAATAATACTTGTTGTAATTTTCTGGGAGCATGTAAAGTAATAACAATATTCCAACGCTGTTATTAGACATGGTGTCTTACTAAGAATTAATTGAGATAAATAAATACCTATGGGTAATTATTTTATTTCATTATTTTATGTAATATAAATACTAATTACATTATTCTCATTAAGCCTAGCAATTCTCTGTGGCTGTTCACAATATATTTGGAGAAAGGTCTCAACCCATGATAGAATTCCTTTCCTCCAAGAATGATCTCATGTTACGAGAGAGATCCTCCTCCACCAAATCAAGAAGATTGCTTTGGAAGAGGCTCCTAAGGATATCAAAGGAAAACATCAAAAGTGAACGTACTTCCATGATATAACTGGAAGAACCCTTTCGTGACGTCCAGAGATACATGGATCATGTGTGGATCACAACTAGAGGAAGCATACACTTGGCTACTACGACACAATGACATATCACATTAGATCATGACTGGAAGCATCAACAGAGAGGGAATTACATCAATGTAATTCTTATTTTTAATTAAATTAATTATGACCAATATATGATGATCCTATATATGGTTCTGGGACTTTTATCTACCTTTTTTGTTCCCCATTATATTATGATGATCTGACATTTTATCATTGTGATGGATCTTAGATTGATGATTGTTAACGATATAATTAATGTTGGGTACACCCATCCACGCTCTTCCATTTCACTCAAAACCTACAAGTGGTATCAAATTTTTCATATCATTGATTATAATTATTTAGTTTTATGTTTATGACTTCAACATTTAATAATTTTGTTGTTTCAATTCAAGATAATCATTCTATAAATCTGAATCTCGAGTTCTATTCCTCATCATTCATTTTTTTACCTTATATAAATGATATTTATTTTAATTGTGATTAAAATAAAATTGATTATATAATCAAGAGGTGAAAATGTTTAATGGTTGTACAAAACTATAACACACAGCTTGTATTTGGTTTTACATGTCAAGTATTCTTGGTTCAATGCATCAGGATTGGTCCGCCAAACCAAGCAGTGTGATTGGAGTTTTTCTAAGTCATAATGACTCTGTATGTTGACTGAGATCAGGTGGAACATGGTTTCAAGATTAAAAGTTGTGTGGCCCACTAGACACAGCATGTAGTCCCTTCGGTTTAGGGTGGAACCGTGTACCCCGTACACAGCTTTCCCATCTATAGACCATGTAACATGGATACTACATGGAATTTGGACCACTGGACACACAGTGTACTTCGAGTATTTACAAAGCACATCTACATGTCATATCCATGTGCACATAATTTGGATGAACGGTGAATGATAGTACACACAATGTAGTAGGAACTACACCCCATGTACTCATCCAAATTACGTTGATTTGTTAAAATTTATTATTATATTATACCAACCCTTGAGATGCATACCATGGTGTGGGCGTAAATATGGGGCACAACACGTGATAGGTTATATATATATATATGTTTAATTTTACATATGCATAATGTTCATTCTTATACATTGTGTATTTATGAATGAGAATTCACTGGTTTCCTCCAAGGTATAAGTTATGTAAAAAAGATAATTTTAAATGAATTTATTTTTTTAAGATTATAATGGCTGATAATCTCTAGGAAATTCAGAAAATGATTTAAGTTAAAAACATTGATTAAATGAAGATAATAAATAATTGATTCAAGCATGATTTATCATAAACAAGAAAAATTAAAGAATTAAATTCTAGTTTTCTTATACATAAATATTGTTGCATGTACAGATTATGATGAGCTAGACCAGGACCTTGGAATGTGGATGGTTTATTTTAATTTATTTCTTTAAATTATATTTTTTGTTCTGCGATTCTTGTCCTCCTTAATATATAGGGAATGCATGCCCAAGTATTATTTTATGTAAAACATCCTTTCAACCTTCAACTACATGTGAGATAAAATCATATATAATGGATGGAGCTCCCAAGTTGGTGGGGGTGGTTAAAGTTAGGAGCCAAGGTGAAACAAGCCAAAGGAGATACAAAGGTGGACATGTGGAAATCTGTAAACACAAACCCAAAAGGTTCTAGGGGTTTTCTCTCCTAGGCCTTGGGTTATTATATCTCCTCCTAGATAATATAACAAATAAAATAAGCTCCATTTATTTTATTTCTATTAGTTTCATGGCTTATTTATTGTGGGTCTGTTTCACAATCACACAATTAATGAATTAAAATAACATGAAAGATGGAACTAAAATAAGGCTAGATAATGCGTAGATATTATCTAAGACACTGTTAATTAATTAAGTACATCCCACATAATATTAAAAATCATGTAAGAATGATATCAAAATTTAAATTTACATATAAGGATAAAATCTTTCAAGGAAATATTAAGTCGGTCTAGCCTTCTCTAATCTTGGTTAGAATCGAACCATAGTTTAAAGTGCTTGACCAACCCTAATTGGGGTGATTTAAATTATCAGGGAATTAAAATTAATGATTTTTGTTTAAATTGACTTGGTAAACATCAAGGGTTGACTGCCACAATAGGATGTGGTTTGACTAAGAGGCAAAGATAGAGGAAATCTAAAATAAAAGGATTTCAGGATTGGGGAGTCCACTTAGCGGATCAAGGAGCTGTGAATTAATGTAGTTGGAAACTGTAATTCTTACCTAAACCCCATCATGTTTCTTGAAGAACCCTATTTAGGGTAATACAAAAGGAAAACACAGATCTTTTCCACTAGAATATTCGGGCAATAGAATATTCCAATGTCAATGGTGAGGGATTGTAGATTTCGATAAAATAGTGAGAGACTTAGAAGTATTAATTAATCTATTTGTCTCAGTTTTATCATGATAAAGTACCAAATCTTTTATGATCTTAATTTTTAGAAATGTTCAGAAAAATTAATTGAAACATATCATTGTGAACCATCCTTATGAAGGAAAATATTATAATCAGTACCAACTTCAAGGAGTGGTAGAGGCATTTACGCATTATTCATTTCCACGAGAGGAAATTGCATGTGCTGGAGAATCCTGTTCTAGTTGAGCTTTGAAATGAGGCCAGTGATGATGAAATATCTCTCTATATAAAACATTTGGATTATGGGAAAAATTTCCAATGTTTCATGCTATCGACCGTGTCTAATGAGCTCTTGAGGAAACATGAAAACCTGGATGTGTAAAGCATGATGTCTCCCCTTGAGGATATTTATCAAGAGATGGTGAGAAATGAGATATATTAGATCTCAAATTCATTGATAAGAACTATTCTTGGAGATTCTGTGCTAGCTATGCCTTATGCAGTCAAGATTATTGACTGCTTTGAATGCCTAGACATCTTAGGGATTAATTTCCAGGATTATTTGTGTACAGATCTATTCCTATATCACTACTGAAGACCTTCTCTATATTTATTGTGAACTACAACATGAGAAACAATGAGAAGAGTCTATCGAAAAATCTGGCCTTGATTCTCCAGGTAGATAAGGACATGGGGCATGAAGAATTCCTAGTCTTTATGGTGAATAAGAAGAGGTAATACCAAGAAAATGGGACAAGGATTTATAAATGGTCAAAATCCCCTGAGCACCGTCCCTCAAAGAAGGGTAAGATCCAGAGGTATGGAAAGTAACATGAGGTATTATTTTTTTCATGTGGAAATCCAAGATACAAGAAGAGAAATTACTCCCAGAAGAATGAGGTTTATAAATGTTTGTTTGTTATCGAGTTTGATCTTTCCATTTCTACAGATTTGGAATTAGATACAACATGTGGGGCTCACATATGTATTCAAATGTAAGAACCAAGTTGATTTAGAATGATTTATAGAAAAGATTTGGATCTTCGAGCTGGCAATGGTGTGAGGCTGGTTGCAATGGCCATTGGAGATTACCATCACTCATTTCCATTGGGAATGCTTTTGGTTTTACCTAACCATTACTTTGTACCAAGTCTTAGAAGGAATATAATTTATATATCATGTTTGGATATGGATGGATTTATTTTCATATTTGGTAATAAGGGTAGTTTTTTATAAGAAAAATGTATGTTATGGTATGAGACATTTAAATAATTATTTGTATGAATTAAATAACAAAAACAAAGTGTTGGAAATCAATAACGAAACAAAATCACATGACTCATACAACAACCGATTGTGGCATCATCATCTCATTTATGTAAAAAAGAAGAGCTTGAAAAAGCTCCACCAAGATGGTTATTTAGACTCTACTGAGCTAAAACCACTTGATAGATGTCACACTTGTTTACAAGGGAAAATGAACAAGCTGCCTTTCAGTGGATATGGTGGTAGGGCCACAAAGCTTAGAGGATTGGTATATACAGATGTGTGTGGACCATTTATAGCAGAATCTAGAGGTGGATATTCTTACTTCATTACGTTTTCGGATCATTTGAGAATATATGGATATATTTACTTAATGAGGAATTTGTTAGAGTCCCTGGAGAAATTTATGGAATTCACGAATGAAGTGGAGAATTATCTTGGAAAGAATATAAAGAATCTTTGATTGGACCGAGGTGGAGAATATCCTAAACAAGAGTTCATCAATATTTTACAAGAGTATGTGATTCTATATCAACTCACTACTCCATATACCCCATAGTGTAATTGTGTTAGTTAAAGGAGAAATCGCACATTGATGGACATGGTGAGGTTTATGATGAGTCATAAAAATCCTCCATTATCCTTTTGGGGGTATTCATTACAAACTGCATCATACACATTAAATAGAGTACCAACTAAGATAGAAAATGGAATTTCCTCTGGGTTATAGAATGAAAAAAAACCCATTTTTTGCACACACATATATTGGGATGTGAGGAGTTTGTTAATGAATTATCAAGAAACAAACTAGAACCTAGAGGTGTATCTTTATAGGATATCCCATGGAAACAAAAGGATAGTACCTCTATGTCCCTTCAGACTAGAATCTGACTATCGCTAGACAAGCCATATTTCTTGAGAGGGAGAAAATCCTCAGAAAGGATAGTGGGAGCAAGATTCACTTCGATGAAGTTGACGCTCAAGATACACAGGAGTTGGAACAAGAAAAAGTTCCACAAGTCCCCATGGAAGAGGTTCTATAAACAAAAGTATTTCATAGGTGCTTAAGAGAGTTAAAGGAATCATAGTGACTTGGTTTCCTAGTCACTGCGGATGGTGAATCATTATTGTTGGACAGTAATGATCCTATATCATATAACAAAACATTAGAGAGATCATAATATAAAGCTTGGATATAAGTTATGAATTCTCAGATGGATTCCATGAATCTAAACCAAGTCTGGGTTCTGGTCGATGGTCCAGTTGATGTAAATATTATTGGATGAAAATGGGTATTCAAGAGAATGCTGGACATGGAAGGTCATGTTAACACCTGTAAAGCAAGGATAGTGGCTAAGTATTTAGACAACATTAAGGAATTTACTATGATGAAACCTTCTTGCTAGTTTCCATTTTTAAATCTACAAGAATTAGACTTTCTCTAACAACTTACCATGACTACAACATTTAGAAAATGGATGTAAAAACAGAATTCCTTAACAGGAACCTTCATGAAGATGTCTATATGACATAAGCAGAAGGGTTTGTGACACAAGGTGAAGCCAAATGGGTTTATAGGTTGTAGAAATTTATTTATCAATTAAATCAATCATCAAGGTCACGAAACATTCAATTTGGTGAAGCCATAAATGAATTTGGTTTCATAGAGAATGAATGTGAACCATGTCTTGATAAATAGTTTAATGTTAATGTGGTCATTATCCTAGTAGTATATGTTGATGACATATTAATTATTGGAAATGGTGTAACAGTATTATAGTCAGTTAAGGACTGGTTGAAAAAGTGTTTCTCCATGATGGACTTCGGTGAATCAGCCTACATTCTAGGGATCAAGATAATTCATTATAGATCCAAGAGTCTTCTTGGGCTAAGTCCGGATACAGACATTTAGCAGAAACCAAAGGGATTTAGTATGGAAAAATCTATGTGGGGATTGGTTCCAGTGTCACATGGCCTATATCATTCTAAGATCATGTGTCCTTATAAACAATAGGAGAAATATAGGATGTGAAATATTCCATATGCTTTAGCTATTGGATATATCATGTATTCCATGTTATGTACCAGTATTGATGTTTCCTATGCACTGAGAATGGTAGGAAGATATCAAGAAGATCCAGGAGAGAAAAATTATACTGTGGTTAATACTATCATTAGGTATCTAAGAATAACTATGGATATGTTCCTAGAGTGTGGAGGATATGAGGATCCTATCATTAGAGGGTATGGTGATGCAAGTTTTCATACACATTATAATAATCTAAAGACGTAATAATAATATGTTCTCTATATAAATGGAGGAGTTGTGAGATAGAAGTGTTCAAAGCATCCAGTTGTCGTCGATTCTACAGTGGAGTCCAAATATAGAGTGGCTTATGATGAATCCATGTAATCCATCTAGATTCATAACATTTTCCAAAATATTGATGTGGTGCGTAGAAGTAAATACCCAATCACATTCTATATTTATTATATTGCATTTGTGGATCTTGAAAAATATCCAAGGTCACATCAACAGATAAAGCACATTCTATGAATGTATCACCTATAGAGATATTTCTATTAAAGGGGTGATGTTTTAGTGAGAAGAGTTTCCACAGAATAGAACATGGAACGCCCCTTGACTAAAGTTCTATCTAAGAAGAATAATGAATATCATGTGATAACTAGGGGGTTAAAGGTTGTTTGTAGTTGGCTCTAGTCCAAGTGGGAGTCTATTAGAGTTGGTGGCCTATAACAAACTACATTTTAAGTTATGATAAACTTGTATTCATGGACATGAATTTTAATAAGTAACTTATCACATCTATATTGTTCTTCTACATGATAATGCATATGATAATGTCCTAAGGAAAGCTGTTTCACTAAAGGGTCATTGCAGATCCCTACTATAATGAGAACCCAGAAGTTCCATAACAATATTGTTAAATATATGTTACATGGTCAGATTATTTTATTTGAGGGAAACAAATAATATAGGCCATTAGGGGTGAGGGATCATAAAACATTTAGGCATTTTATCATAGTGTGCACCGTTAGTAATATTCAGGAGGACATTATTAGAACGAGACCCGCCAGTAGGAAATCCACATTTCAAAGTGTCATTGGATGTTGCTATCTAAAGACATTTTTATTGGTCATTAGACATTAAGATTATTATTGATGGGTATTATAACTCATGCACTTAGATGTATTGATGATAAATGTGATGACACAATATTTTTTGTGAGGTGGGATATGTTTGGTGCTTCATGAGTAATACCACATTAAAAAATAATGCGAGAAAAAATTTGTCCCTTGGGGTCCATAATAGAAGTAGATATCTCATGACCTTTTATGGAAATGATATAGAGTAAATTAATTGATGTCCATGGTTAGGAATTAGAAATTTGAATTTCGATATCTTAACAAAAGATTAATGGATCACATAGGTTGATGGTACTAGCATGAAACCCTCTAGATTAGAGATATCGATACAAATGGATTACATTAAATGGTAATCATTCGTAGGAGGTGACGCAACATTGCGAAATTATCTTCTTTATCTATGGTCTCCTTGGCGTGTTTCTAGATGCTAACTTTGGACTTTAGGCAGGCTCTACCTAGTGCCATTGAGATAGAGGCCAAGAGGGTCACACACTAAGTATATCTACGTATATCAGTTAAATACTCAATTAACAATTTGAATAAATATTATTCCATATTGCGGTTTAACAATTATTCAAGGTTACCTAATTGAATTTATTTGGACACTAGTTATTTGAGAGAATATATTGTGGGAGAAATTTTATATTTATTTTAGAATGATTTAGTGATATTTATTTAAGAATTAAATAGTCATTATACAAGGTATAATCAATGTGGTGGAGGAAATAATAGAAAATGGAAAAAAAAGTACACGCCATATTGTTAATCTGGGATTCTGTGAAAAATACTATTTTTTATTTAATTAAATAATATTAGGTGTAATTCATTGCATTCATGTAAAGTAATAATAATAGTCAAACACTATTATTGGACATGGGGTCTTACTAAGAGTTAAATGAAATAAACAAATACCTATGGGTAATTATTTTCTTTCATTATTCTAAGTATTATAAATCCAAATTACATTATTCTTATTAAGACTACCAATTCTCTGTGGTTATGCACAATGGATATGGAGAAATATCTGATTCCAAGAGATAGTTACTTTCCATCAGGAACTCTCTAAAATTATGATTGAGAACCTCCTCTATCAGATCAAGGAGAGCGCTTTGGAAGTGGCTCTAAATTTGATCGAAGGTGAACATCGTAGGCAAAGGATCTTCCATGCTAGTACCTAGAGATCCCTTCAACAAAGTCCAGATATATGTAGAGCACGTTTGGATTACCACTAGAGGAATGATACACTTGTATTCTATGATGCAATGATGGATCACATTGGATCATGACCAGAAGCAACAAATGAGGGATAATTCCATCAAGGTAATTCTTATCTTTAAATAAATTAATTATAACCAACATATTATGATCCTATCTATGGTTTTGGAACATCCATATTTATTTTTCTTTTTTCATTCTATATCGATGATCCAACATTTTATCATCGTGATAGCTCTCAGATTGATTGCTATTAATGGTAGAATTAAAGTTGTGTACCCCCATCCACACACTTCCACTACACCCAAAACCTACATATTCATTTATAATTATATGGATAGTGAATTAATTAGGTTTAGATATATATTTAATGTAATATTATACTGATATTCTAAAATTTTTGTGAGAGAGGACTGGATAATTATTTTAATATCAATTTTTTATTTTCATGATAGGAAATGTGTGTGTATTTTAGGAACTTTTAGTCCATAAAATATTTATATTCAACCTCATTAGTAAATTATAGATCTAACATTTATTTATATAGTCAAAATGTTTATATTAACTCCCTCGATTAAATTTATCATATTTTCCATGGGTAATATAATAAGAAAGAAGAGAAATTAAGAATATATACTAAATGTATTTGTGTTATATTTTATTAGATGGTTGCAATAGTGCATGGATTAGAGGAAGATGATATACATATAAAATTTCTTAAATTGGTGTAAAAATATACAAATATATTTCCAAAATACTATAAAATGTTACCTCTAAAGAGGTAAATATTGTTTTCTATAAAATTATTACATATATCTAATTTAATTTCGTTCCCTTGATCACATTGGCATGAAATATTTAATAGGTATAAAAGAGAATTATAATTCATATAGTGATAATGATTTATTAAATTTAGTGTCTAGTTAAGGGTAATAAAAATTAAACATGTAATGATATCATATAGTGGTTTGAATATCTAACAGCCCACTCTGAACCTTCAATCGACCGAGCATAGAATGGAACTACACCAAGTGTCATAAAAAATTTAAAAGGGATAGAGACCAACACTATGTTTCCATACCTATCAATGAAGAAGGATTTACCCAATAAATTGTTTTAATTGAATTCAATACCAAATTCTATAAAAAATATGATATACCTCATCATTAAGTAAGGCATGTAAAAAATTTTAAACAAAAAACATATGTGAAAAGAACTTGTACCCCAATGTTAACTGGTATATCTATTCAATAATATAAACAATTCCTTCTATATGAATAAACCAAAGCACTATCACAATTCACACAAAACTATTGAAAAAACATGTTCATACACAATCCAAAAGAATGAAAATTCATGAGTGGCTATATGCCAAAAATATTTTATCCTATAAGAATTTCCACTCATTCTATAATTTTTATATTATACATGTAATTTTACATACCGAACAAGATCTTCCCTACATCATCGTAATAGTCATCTCACACAATTAACTATGTATACTTGAAATGAAACCTGTGAAACTACATGTGTATGTTGTGAGTACAATACCTATAGGCAACTACCTGTGGTTTTCCCACCAAAATCCAATATATATGAATGTGTATACATAACATCAAATATAATGAAATATTAATATAAAAAATTTATTCAATTCAAAAACAAAAAACATAAATAATTCAACAGTATACTATTATTAAAAATTGATAAATCAATAAATCCTACATCATGAGTATATGTTTTTTACATACTCACCAATCACTATTTAATCGCATTATAATTACTCTAAACCAAGGACTAAGTACCATAAAATGGAATCTATACACTATGGGATAATATACCCATCATGTAATAATAATTTCATATAGGAAATATCTTTTCCAAAATGGAACATCCAATCTAATGGGAATAACCTTTTACAAGAACATTGTTTTGGGTACACCATGACCCCTCACAGAGAATCTAATTTTATATAAAAATTTAGAAGGGAATGTCATGAACCATACCAACACATCATGGTTACACCCCAATACATAGAATTATTGTTATTAATAACATATATCCCTATATACATAATAAAATGGGTAACTAGGGTGTCCATGTCCAACTATAGTTCAACCATTAAGGGCTTTTCCATCAACGATTGATGAATTATATGAAATTTATATCCATAATGATGATTCGACTTGTATCATACCATTTAATTAGTACACATGAATCTAGTATACTATTAAGCATATTAATAATATGATTTTCCTAATTTTTCTCTAGGAAAGCACCTTTATATCAAGAAAAAAAATTATATATATAAATGAGTAATTAATAAGTAATAAATATGTAAAATAGTTCATGTGGAATTGAATGAATAATAAGTTATCATAAAAATTATACAAAGTAGGTAATGATTCATAACATTATCAAATTAAATAACTAATAACATTATAGTTTTTGTAATGTATTATAACAAATGGAAAAGACAACTAAAACCATCCGTCATATATAAATACTTTAATTCATATTAGAGGAAAGAAATTTTAAAAAACTAAGATTAAAATATAAATCAATTTACACTATATATATCAATATATTATATAATACTACTAAGGTTTTCAATTGATAGATTATATGGGAGAGGAAGGGTTTACCCTTCCTAATAGGCTACAATCAATAGTAACTCCTTTTTTAGGCATCCAATGAAAAATTTCCAAAAAACATCACCTTACTAATAGTTATAAGGATCTATAACTTCATTGAAACCTTTCTAAAACTATACCCCTTAGGAAAACTACATAAAAAGCGATCACTCAATAACAATTAATAACCATTCATACTCTAGGAAACTGTATAAAAATATCCTAAACGAAATTTACCCATGGAATTAAGAATTTAACTATAAAATTATACAATTTTCAGACGCATCCTCACTATAAAACCTCTAATTAGATATCCAAACAACCTACACTTGGGTACACATATGCATGAAACAGATCTCCTGAATCTATTCAAATAAAAAATTTATAAGGATATTATTTAATTAACTAATTTAAACTATTTAGTCAATGACATATAAAATAATCATACAAATCAAAAAATAAGATTTCAACACCATTAATTGAAAAAGATAAACTATTCCACCAGATTATAAAAGAGTATAAAAAGTTATATTTATGGATGCAAACACACAATAGTTTTAAATTCCCATAATGTTCATCCCTTGTATTGGGTGAGTTTATGAAGCCAATGATAAATTCATGTTTTATCACAATTGGTACTTCAACCCTAGTTTAATAATCCCAAACCTACTTTACACAAGAAACCCAAACCCTATTGGATAATTCATAGGTGTAACACACCCATCAACCTAATATTTTCATCATTCTATACATGAAAATGTATATAAAACTAATCAAACACCATATACAACCTTAAGTTGAGTATATAGATTATAACCATTAAAAATCACAAGTGTATTCAGTTGTAATCACTCAAAATCTGAAAACAATAAGAAATACGGAAAAATTTGGATTTTCAATGAAGGAAGAAAAGAAATAAGAAAGAAATAAGATGATACTGTATGAGGGATCATTGAATCCCCAATATGTATCCTCAACTTTAGATAGACCAAATATTGGACTACAATCAGTGGGGATTGGATAGGAAGAATAAAAAATTGAATGGGTTTTCAATCACACTAGTGTTCATTGGTTCAACCAAGTGAGATAGGAAGAGGGGTGAGGTTTCAATATTTAATTTTTTTAAAAAAATTAATTATTTAGTTAATTTTTTTAAGAAAACTATAAGGTTCTCCAAGGTATTTGTACAAGTTCATTGGGTACCTATCGGATCTCTTGGGATCCCCCTCTTCTAGGCCTCTCATCGAGTACCCCAACAACCTCTACTGAGTCCTCAGTGTCCTCCACACTTCAAAAATTCATACCTAACCCTCCTGACCTTCACCCAAAACAAAAAAAATAAAAAAACCACAAAATATATTTTAAATCAAAAACCATTTAAGTCCACAACTTCATATTTAATGAAAAAATATATAAATGAAAAATTCTCCCTATTCTAGTTTATTTGATGTTAGGTTTAATGAAGTTCAGTTTTTAGTTTAGGGAACAAGTATATACAAAATTACCAATGAATGAATTCCTATCCATAAGAAGAACCATTAAAATTTCATAAGATTCAACTTACTCACATAATTTTGTGACATGAAAAACCTCGGCCCACAAGGATGAAATAAGGTCGAGTCGCCACTACCCCAATCCCACCTCCAATGGGCCAGGGGCTATTGACTAGTGAGAAGTAGGCATATCAGAAAATGAAGGGATATAGAAAATTGTACCTATACACATGAACTCACATCCATATAAATGAAATAGTTTATAGGTAAAAATTAACATAATATAAAATTAATGCATAAATTTATATACCAAAAATGAGAGTACAATAGTACACGAAAGCGTTAAAAATTGAAAATTAACGTCCCAAAAAAAGAAACCTCAAAACTGAAAAAGATGATCATAAGGAGGGGACTAATATCAAATGCATGACTCGGACACTCTTCTTTCTATCTATACTAGAACTATGTGCCACCCAATCCTAGTCTCGAAGGGACAATGCTAGAATACATATAGTCTACACAAGACACAACAAGTGTGGGAAGTCCTGTTGAGGAGTGAGTATAAAAATACCGACAAGGATCCTCAAAAACCCAAACCCAAGTGAGCGTAATTGATAGTAATTAGTTATATTGAGCAAAATCTAGAGAAGAAAACCCATGTGAGAGAGAAACAAATCTTGACCACTCCTCCACTATACCAAACTAGTCAGCCCATCACCCCTTGGTTTTTCAAGAAAAATGACACACACAACATGGTATCCTAGAGTAATTCTAGATATAATCCCTGAAAACACCCAAGTATCATTTTCCTCACAATAAATCCATCCATTGAGACCAATTCATGGATCCTAGACAATGATAATCTATAAGTACTTTCCCCACAAACCTACCTACACCAAATGGCGCACAAATGAGACAAGTCTCACATCGAGCATCTCTAAGATGATGTCACATCCTCTGTATCCCAAATCGTAGTGAACCGAGGTATGTCACTATATCAAGTAAACCATATCCATCATAGATGGAACTTATCTGATCACTCATTAGTTATCTCTAAAATACTAAATAACCTTTCCATTTCATGTGATAACTATCAGAGCCTGAAGAATTGTTAGATATCACCATAGAGATAGTCTCCCAATGACCCAATAGATCCCAAAACTCAATAAGGGGATCACTCAAAATATTTCTAATATGCATAAAAACCCTATCTAGAACATGGTATATAGAAAGGGTATCTCACCACAACTAAATTCTGGAACAAATTGCTATGCAGAGGATCGATGCACGCGTACTGTTAGTCATGATGATTCTAGAAACTCTACCTTGGGAAACCATAAATGTATAACGATGAAATAAATTTAAAGGATTTATTTAAGATACAAACTCCATCAGACTACTATATCATTAGAAATACCATATCATGATAGAAAAATAGACGGTTAGTGACCAGGGGTCACTAGGATCTCTATCCCATACTGAAAACATCATCATGGATAGGAAAACGTCTAATGGGTAAATATTGGCCCTACCAACTCCAAAAACACTACCATGGGTAACATGAAAGGATATGAGGATATATATAAGGATCTTGGATGGATACAAGATCTTATCCACTGAGTATATAATCAAATAAGACTGAGACAACTCACTCCAAAATATGGGAACCCTTGCTGCACATGCTTGGGGAAGCCATAGAGGGGTCACAATCTTATGTGGAGCACGTGATGCCGCATACAACCCTCATAGAAATAGACCATGATAACTCACTCATCCATTGCTCACATAAACCTCACTAACTAATGTGTCCCACAATGTCACCTCACATCACATCTCCATGCCCTAAACCGCAGCCACCAACATGTCCTTTGTGGAAAACTAATTCGGATAGGCCACTCATGAGCCTCCATAAGAGTCTTTAATATATAGATGCATGATGTAGAAAAGACAACAAAGGAACTACATATTGTGTACAAATATTACCTGACATGTCTCTCAACAGAGGCCCCTAGCCATGCCTTTTAATGGTACCGAATATGTATAAAAGGAAATACATGGTGTATACCCCATGTAACATGGTGTGTAACCTCATATGATCTCTTGGATCTGTCCTTTCCCACACATGGATTAATGGACACGTAACCACACATGGAATGTAACTACAGTACATGGGGTGTTCCCCTTTTTTAGGCCTCAGCCTGTGTAACTCAACTCGTGCTCATTTCCTCTGGTCATGTACTCCCACACAACCATGTCCATTGACATCAGATGACTGACCATGCCCCCCAACAACATGTCTCGGGTTCACTACATGACATGTACCCACATAAAAAAGTGTGTAGTCCCCAAAAATTCATATTCATTAAATAGGAAGATTACATGGTGTGTTCTACTTAACCACGCATAGTGTGATTGGAAATTCATACATGAATTTCCAATGAGATGACCGAGACACCTAATTTTCTCCTGAAACACTGAGATCGACCACCATGGATTCCTTAGCTGTCATATATGGGATCTGAAACCTTTAAATACCACACAAAATGGTATTGTTTTGTAAATATCATAAATCTACTTACTTCATGGTGAAACTCCAATGATTCAGTTCCAGATCCAGGTTCTAATTCCACTGTACCACAATATGGGAGCGATCCCCATCAACATTAAAGATTGATAATGCCTCCTCTCCTTTTCTAGTCTATTACCATGTGGGGAAACAAAATATCCCTTTTATCGATCATGAACCAAAATAGTGGAGTGGGATTAATAAATTATTTCATTAAATTATTAACCTCCACTCAATACCCCATCAATGGTCTCCCATAACAAGTACTCAGTGATGAGGAACATTGTATTCCTATTATAGTAAACACAATGTTTGGAACACAACCATGACCTCATATTTCAAATATGAGACTCTAAATGTTATTTATTCTAAATTTACTGAATAATTGTGACCATTTGATAAAATATATTAAATATCTTTCACACTTCCACACCGAGGATCTTGGACCCCGAAAACCCACATTGATTCCGTTCCTGGATTCAAAAATATTCTGAGAAATAATCTAAATCCTTACATGAAAAGGAAAAAGTCACTAAAATTTATACACATTTATAGATTTAATCCCTAAAATGAAAATATTAATAATTAGAGATAAAAACTGATCCCTCAATGAGATATCTAATTATATAAATCTCTCAAAAAATGATCTTAGGTAGGCCAAAAACACACACCTAGGGAATTCTAATACCCAGGAAGGTCTTCACTTGGAGGAAATCTCCACACCCAACACCTTGATAATCCATTTTGAAATCATCCAATGGGTCATGTCCATGTTTGGAAATCTAATATTGGTGGAAAACACACAACACCCACCCCAACTATTTCTAAAGGAAATAGATATATGTCACCTTGAAAACACACACAACAATAAAAGGAAGGTTTCATGAACCCCATAGATTTCCTAATGCCCCAGAAAATTCTCAGTGACCCTTACTGTGGTGAGATAGAACTAATCACAAGTCCTCATCATAGAACTCCAAGGTCCACAAAACACAATATATAAATATTATGGTACTACAACCCCCTCCTGGGTGTACTACTAAAGAATGAAACTTCCTTAGAATAATGCATTCCCTCATGACTGGTGTAATCATCAACCCTCGTATGGGTGACATACTCCCCACCATCATCCAATACATCTAGAAGATGTCTATTTGATATCCATAAATGTGAAACTACAAGAAAAACTTCAATTTGCGCCTCTCCGAATTTCTAAAAAGGATAAGGGATTCTAACTATCAACTGGATAATTCTCTACCGAACCCAACCTCAAGGGATCACTATATGAAGTAAACCACTTCGTGACCACAATCTACAAAAAAAGGAGGAGAACATTGGAACATGAATCTAATAAACCATTTAAATGGTCTACTATCACTCCTACATATGAGAATTCACATATCAATGAGTGGAACATCTAATCCAGGAACCATTACTTTCATAGATTCTCATAAGGTCGGTACTCTCAGATCATGTCTAGAACTATCCTCATGTGTCTCATTTACACAACCCTAGATTCATATAAAACTATGATATCATTGAAGAATACTACCTTGAAATGTTCCAAAAAAGGAAAAGGAACCATTTAATTTGCCTCACAACACCGCTGAACAGTTTAAAAATTCAAAAGGTATCACCATAAACTCAAGAAAAACACCACTCGAACTGAGAGATGGTGATAACATAACCAAAGTAAAAATTTCAAGAACCATCTGATAGCATTTAAGAAAATATGATGTCTTTTCTTGGGTGTGGGTACTCCCCCATGATAGTCTCCTGGACCACGCAACATCATCCACACCAAGCCACAAGCAAATACTCTACCTTTTAGGAGAATAACACAGGGATGCCCAAGTGAACACACTAGGTTTTTCAAACCCTCTCAACAATAACATATCTCACAAAACGCCATGGAAAACCTCCAACTTATTGGTCCCAAAAAAGAGACCCACTTTTTTTAGTAGGCCTCTAATTGTGGAAAATCTCTAGAAAAGGACTCTCATGAATTTGTGGAAACTGAAACTAAGGGAAACAGTAACTATCATACCTCAAACCACACTTGAGCTTCCAGGACATAACATAACCAAAACTAAGGGATCCCAACCAATCATTCATGTCCACTAAAACCATGGCATACTCCATCTTCTCAAAACACCAACCCACTTTGAAATCAAAATTCAATGTAACTCATATGCCAGACCTCAAAAATACATACTTTGTGAGACACTGATTAGACTGTGTGGTTTGGTATCATGTCACAAGAACATGTATTATTTGGGGAAGCATCACACATTTTTATGATTTCTATGAAATGTAAAAAAAACACAAACACATAGCTCTACTAACACCCTATATCACCCAAAACATTCCTCAAGCAAGAAGTGTAAAGGAAACAAGTATCATATCTATATTAAACAAAAACTACTAAAAATGTACCCCCATCCACTCCTAGACAAACTGGTTCAAAAAAATGAACTACCTATTAATTCCCATGTCCCTATAAACTACTACCAAGAGACTGATTTGGGAATCCTGTTGGTGGTGGTGGTAGAAAAAAATCAAAGCACCAATCACCTCCGGCTACCCTTATGCAATGATTTCAACTTTGGGGATCTCCTACCTAACTCCACTCTCTCTAATGAGATTGTAAAACAACTATATCTATACCTTTGTTTTTATTTATAGGACAATAATGTGTGATATTTTCATTACGATCACAATAACAACTCCTCGGCCCCATAAGACATAGTTATTCCCATTATCTTCATAAACTATGATGCCTCATGTGTCACATGTCTACTATCTGCAGGTCTTGCTCAACTCATACCTCCAAAAAAACCCTTCCTTGAAAGCTCAAGAAACAAATTCGAAGCCTATGTATCTTTATGAAACACCAAAAAAGGCATAAATGGATTTTTCTTTCAAACATCATCCATCTAAACTCTTAGATATTTATTTATTCACTGATCAATACGTAGAATATCTATAATATATCCACTTTAAATTAAACATGCATCATGAAAAGGACCTTTCCAGGAAACCCCATCACTCAATAGGTCATACCCTCAACCTAGCTATGAAAACCCCAAAAGCTTTCATCTTTGAATCATCATGAAATAAAAAATGATCTCACACGATCAAAGAATATATCTGGGGAGCTGACTCAAAAAGGTCATGGAAACCATAACATAGTCTTATATGATTCATGTAACAAATTTCTCAATGAAACTATTTCATAGATATACCATGTCAAAAAATGTTTTCATAGTCATAGTGATTGGATACATCAGCCACCGCACCAACACTAGTGTCCATAGCCGAAAAGCTAAAATCAACGCACAATAATACTATTGACTTAAAATCATAACCAATATCAAGAATCAGGTCCCATGGTAGAAATTAATCCTCTAATACAACTCTCTAATGACCCAACACATATGGGGCCCACCTACCTGGCTGAAGTCTGATCTACCACTACCCCAAGACTACCTCCAATCTTCAATGGGATAGGGACTATCATCGAGTAGGCATATCACACACATGGGAGGATTTAACCCATAGTACCAATATGGACACACCCAAATATTTCTCCATGTAACTACGAATAGATAAAAATAAAACTGATACAAAGTGCATGAATAAATCTGTATCCCACAAAACAAGTACACAAGTATCGGGAAGTGATAGATAAGGAAAAACAGAGGCTCAAAAAAAGAAACTGCAAAAGATTCCAACCAAATCAAAAGGATGAGACTTCTATTAAATGCATGAACCGTACAATCCTCAGTTTTTCTAGTCCATAACTATGGTCCACCCACTCCTAGTCCCCTAAGGATAGTTATAGAATACCTACAAAAGACACAACATGTGTGCAGAGAGCTCATTCAGTGTTAAGTATAAACACACATAATAGGAGCCCCAAAAAATCCAAACAAAAAATGGAGTAAAATATAGGCATCCATTTTCTAAAATAAAATGTAGAATAGAAAATCCCAGTGAGAGAGTACTACATATTGAACATGCCTCAACTATGAGAAACTAGTTAGCTCACCACCACTAGTATGTCAATAAAAACGACACACACCACAAGTTACCCCATAATAATCCCAAATAAACTCATAAAAAACTTGCAAGTCTCTTGGTCCTTGCCATAAAGTATCCCACAAAAACCATTTTGGGTCTCCCAATTAATGATCATCTAGAAGAACTTACTCCATGAGATAAGACATCCTAGATACCATCCAACGAAGAGATGTATCACATCAGGCATCTTGAATCGGATTTCATATATCCAGCATGTTAGATGGAACTAAACCAGCAGATGCCAATCATTTGGGTTAACCTATTTCATCCCAGATAGAACTCATTCGATCACTCATGAGATATCACTAAACTAATGGAACAACCATAACACCTCAGGTGGTAAATATCAGATATGGAATACTCAATAGATATCACTATATAGAAAGTCACCCAATAACCTAGAAGACCTCCTAAATCAAGAAGGGGATAAATCTAGGGACCATAAGGGGAAACTTTAACCATAGATGGAACATATTATTTTTAAAGGGTATCACAACACAACCAAACTCTAGAAAAACATTATAATAATAGGATCGACACCTATGTAAGTGTTTTTGGTCACACTAATTCAAAAACTCAACCTATGGGAACTATTATTATATATTGTAAGTAAAATGAGAGGATTTATATGAGGCACACACTCCATCAGACTATTACATTATTGGAAATATTATAAATAGATACATAGAAAGAAGTTTACTGACCAAGGATCACTGGGGGATTCATCCCATATTAGAAACTTCCTCATATATAGTTGATCAAATCCTTAGTAATTATTGTTCATGATGATAAAACAATACCTACTGAAGGTAACATGAAATGATGGGAGGATCACTCTAGGCCTCTAGGAGGGATATGTTCCCCAAGATTCTAATTCTAGTTGAAAAGGATTGAGAAAAATCAATCTAGATTAGGGGAACACACCCATGCTACAAAAGATCTTAGTATCCATAGAGGGGTCAAGATTCTGTGATGAGGATGTGATGCAACATAGAACCCTCATAGGAATAGACTAAGGGAACTACTGAACCACTACCAGTATAAACATCAATAACTTATGAGACATAAAATTTCATGTTAAATTTAATTTTAAAGGTTAAAACCATGGTCACCATTGCATCCTATGTGGACAAATACTTTGGATATCCTACTCTCATGCCTCCATCTGAGTTTTAGAGAAGGAGACTCATGGGGGAGAAAAAACTAGAAGGAAAATACATGGTGTGAACTAATAGTAAAAGTAATTCCTCTCAAAATCATCCCCTATATGTCTCCCCTTATGGTACATCGAATGTATAAATGTAAATATACAGTGTGTACACTTTTTCATAGGGTGTGTAGCCTCATATGATCTTCTAGGAATGTCCTTTCTCATATATGGATGGTTTTCCATCTAAACACACATGAATTGTACCAGAATTAGATGGTGAGTTCTTCTTGAATAGGACTCAAACCATTTCCTTTGGTTTTTTATGTGTATGTCAACCTGTGGTCATGTATCCTGGGTGTGTACTGCCAATTTTTCATGTCCCTTTACATGATGTGATTGACCCTGCCCCTCGACCACCTGACCAGGGATCACTGCATGTTGTGCACCCCCATTACCCAATGTATAGTCCCAAAAATATCATATTCCTTGAATGGGATGAACACAATATGTGTCCTAATGAATCAGATATCACGTGATAATAAATTCTAATGGGAGTTTCCTCAGAGCCACTTGAAACCCCCAATTTTCACCTGAACATCCTAGATCAACCCTAGTATAGTCCTTAAAAGTCATTAAATTGATTTAAAATATTAAACCAACACATCAAATGAGTTTGGTGTGTAAAGATAATAAATACTATTACCTCATGGTGAAACACCAATGATTTGATTCTAGATCCACACTCTGAAGAGGTTGCACCATGATCCGGGAGTGATCTCCAACAACATTGAAGATCAACAACACCTCATATCCTAGTATTATCTTTTTTCCATTGGACAAAACCATCCTCCCACTTTTTATAAGTGTGAAACACAAAGGATATGGGGTTTATTAATTTATTTTAGTAAATTAATAACCACCACTCAACACCCTACCAATGGTTTCTCTGATGGGAACCCGACACTGCAAAAGTTTTGCAATTCCAAGGGTAAACACCAGATTCTTGACACAATGATAGACTCATATTTCCAATATATGACTTTAAATTGTATTTATTACACATTTTAGGTAGAACTACATGTATGAAAAATTATATTTAATATTTTTACACTACCACACTAAGGCTCTTTAGGCCCCAGAATCTGATTCTGATTCAATGCCTAACTTCAAAAATATTCCTATAAATATCAAAAATTCATACGTAGAAAACCATGATTAACTAAACATAAATGAAATTTTCATCACATACATTATCTCTAAAAGAACCATGTGTATTGTACTCCTGATTCTGAAAAAAAAAACCCTCACTGGGATCGAACTCTCCAACCGATAATATTCATAATTCATATAACAAATGATACATTAGATAATAATTTCATTTTATTATTGTTAAACATATATAATAATTATCATCTATTACACCACTTGATCAATTCATCCATAAATTTATAATTTCATAAACATAGAATATTAATAGATTATATTAAATAGTAACTAATATGAATTTACCCTTAAGATGCCGATACAAATAGATTCTTTTCCTCCTTAACTTTTTACTGGACAAACTAGTGTCCTTTGAGAATTTATATACAACACCAAAATTTTGGTTTTATTCAAGAATCATATATTCATCTATACATCGATTATATTACTTTCTAATATATCAAGGTCTAGACTACTGAGCATCATGAGTTTTTGTTTCACATATAATTTAATAAGAAACCATTACTTTTAATTCCACTATATTGTTGATATTTATTTTCAAAATATCGACTATAATTAATTTATAATGAAGATTGTGTATTCAAAATCATTGGTGAAATCCCCACCATTAGATTTTATTTTTTACATAATCATTAATAATATGTGAATTAGAATGCCAGGAATATATAAAAAATAGTAGACATGTGTAACGTTAATGATAACCTTGAGACTCACTCCACGTCCATGGGTTTAATCACATTTTATAATGACTAAAATATCATGAAAAACATCACCATTATCCCATTATTGCCTACACATAATGTGACTTTCTATAAATATTGGTGGTAATAGAAACCCTACCTTTAATAAAATGATTAAAATAGTTACCATATAGAAAATATCATGTGAAGATAGTGTTTTTTAATTTACAAATGAATCACTCAAGACCTTATTAATGAGGGGGAATCATGATATCATTTACATACAGGGTTGCTGAGAAAAAAATGTTCCATGAAAATTAGAAAAAAAATTAATCCCTATTTTTAATTTTTCTAGAACATATATAACATTTCAGGACACACTTCCAGTAGAAATAACATAAATTAAAAGAAGATAAAATATCCATTTAGGCTGATCTTCATCAAAAAATATCTAAATGTAGTTCATCATATTCTAAAAAATCACTTCAAAATTTAATAACTAGAAAGATCACATGTAAGTTTTTTTAACACTAATTCATTAAAAGAAAAATTTTCAATCATCAATTACTTATTAAATTGATAAAGGAATTTAATCCTATTATCAATAGATAGATACAATATATCATTAAATTTTTGGATGAAATATGTAAAACCAAATAACATTAACAAAATAAAATTAAAATACCCCCAAATGTTCAATTATCACTTAAATATAATCAATATTGTTTTTTTACATTTCCCTATAAACCACTTTAGAAAAAGAAATATATCATTAAACAAACTTATGAAACATAAACTCACAAGAAACATACATTTTGTTTTTAATAACATTCCTACACAGATCATATCCTAAAAAGTACAATCAAATTTTCCTCTAAATTATATTTTAAATATTTAGGTTAAAAACTGAAATATTTATCCCTTATCCATTAACTAACCATTTAAAACACCTCCCTCTTACAATCCACAAACACTTAAAGAAACCCAACTACCTAAACTAAGTCACTTGGACTACCAATAATCCAAACATAACCTAAGAAAGAAAATAAACTAGGGTCACCAATATAAGACTCAATATAATCATATAAGACACATTTGAAGTAAAAGTGTAATTATATTTTAAACTTTTAAACATGAATTAATATATAGAAATCCCCAATATATTCTAGAATTTATTCACATTAAAATAAAAGGAATAAAAACTACTTTATACCCTTTTAAAAATAAAAAATAGTATTGTTTCGAAACCATATTTTTCAATATTTACGAATTGAAAAATTTTAAATGACTATTAATGGGATATAGAATAAATCATCTATATCAGTTGAATACTAAATAGAAAAAAGTCCTAGAAGAAATACACCTCTATGGAAAAAATGATTATTCCTTAGAAAAGTATTTCTAAAAATGAGCATATCCTTAATAGAAATATAAAGTATATGTGAAAGAATTTAATAAAAAACATCTCTTTTAATAATAAATAAATTAAAAATAGATAAATTTAATTATTAAGGAAAATTAATTAAAGTCATTATCTTTTGGTTATAGGGCCTTTAATTTCATTATAATTTTTATAACCCCACTTTTTAATTGGGTGGAGAGTGAAACATCATATTTTATGAAGGCCAAGACACACAAGTCCTTCAATATTATATAACCCATGGGATAATTCGTTCAAATTAATGTAGATGTGGGACAAATGTATAAACAAAACCACCAGTCATACTATCATCTACCTAAGCCAATCTAGGAAACAATGAATTCACATTGATGGCTCGTGCATCATATTCTTCCAAAAAAGTTCACAACCGATAACATATACTAGGAACCAAATAAGGATGAAGATAGAAGTAACATTATAAATAGATACCCATTTGGTATATTAGGAATCAATAATATATGAAGAGTAAAATTATTTCGATAGGATCATACACAGGAGACTGGGTATCTACTGGGTTCAGTGGTCCACCAGTACAAGCCTTGAGGCGTAGGATATGATGTTCTAAAGGCCCAATAACTAGAATGATCAAATAATAGGATTAAATTCCATTCTATGTGAGTATTAACATTGCTATATTACACTACTATAGTACTTTCTACAACACCATAACTATTATAGTACCTAATAGAGTACCTACACATGCCTTATGTGCCTCTGACTGGCTGAGGCATGAAAAAATATAGAAAATTTATGGTTTCACCATAGTATATTGACTAGATGAGTAGTATTGTTGCATAGAACTTTGTCTCTATGATCCAAGATCTTCAATAGCTGATCCTCATAGTAAATATCATCTTTAAACTATACAACCTCTTAAGAGAGTACATGGGAAGGGCCTAGTATGTACTTCCTTTTGAGGGATACATGAAATACATCATGTAATTTCGACATGGTAGGTGAAAGTGCCAGTTGATAGGCCACAGATCTGACTCGATCAAGGATCTTGAAGGAGTAGATGTACATGGGACTTAACTTCCATTTTATTCCAAACCCCATGACCTTCTTCCATGGAGAAATGCATAAAAATACCATGTCTCTAACTTTAAACTCAAGGTCTCATCATTGATTGTCTACATAACTTTTCTGTCGACTTTTGGCTGCCTTGATATACTCCTGAATGGTTTTCACCTTCTCTACTAATTCATTGACCATTTCTGGTCCTAGTTTCTTTCTCTCACCGACTTCATCCCAACACAACGCTGTTCGGAACGTCTTCCCATAAAGGGCATCATATGGTGCCATTAGGATGCTCGAGTGAAAACTTTTGTTATAGGAGAATTCAACCAGTGGAAGATGTTGGTCCCACCTTACATTGAATTCCATAGAACACGCTCTCAACATCTCTTCTAGTGTATTAATAGTTCACTTAGATTGGATATCTGTTTAAGGATGATAGGCTGTACTGATGTATTGGTTTGTTCTCAGAGAATGTTGGAGACTTTCCCCGAACATTGAGGTGAATTTTGGATCATGGTCCGATACAATAGATAGTGGTAATCCCTGCAAACATACCACATTATTGATTTAAATACGTAAAGGTTGATCTAATGTGAAGTTCTCTCAAATCAAAATAAATTGATATGTATTTGTAAGACAATACACAATGACCCAAATAAAAGTTTTTCCTCTGGAATTCCTTGGAAGTCTTGTGAAAAAGTCCATATAACGACCCATACTTTACATACATTGTTAATACTTCAAAATTGAAGCACACTTATTACAACATATGATAAAACCACAAAGGACCGTATAGGTATAGTGTCTTTAGAAACTGGGAAACATAAACAACTGGTTCATAAATCTTCTACAGTGTCTCCCATTTATTTCATCATATCTAGGGTCCCTTTTAGCATATTCTACTTAATATCCATCTTCCTGACCTGGGGAAAAGAAAACATAAAAGGGTGAGCTCAAATGCTCAGCAAGGGCAAAAAATGAAATAAAAATCATATCATATCTTTTTGAAAATCATAACCTGCAAAAGAGATCATAAAATCTTAATAAATCATAGAAGTGAAAATGAGATCCCCATAATCATAACATGAAACTTGAAACTTTGTGGCATGCACACATAATCATGGAAAATCATTTCTTGTTAGTCTTGACTCATTGCCAAGACCATCTTAGTGGACAAAGTCCCTTTCTGAACCGAGTTCACTCCTCGTTTCAGTCCTGTATCACTGAACCGAAATAACCTTCCGTTCCAGCCATGTCTATCTCATGAGATATATAATCTTTACCCAATGCATTGGAGGGAGATATAGGTCCCACCCATCTTATAATGAATCCTTTCTTATGTGTGCCACATAATCATAAAACATACATCATAGCATAACCCATGTAATAAAAATGGGATTCTTAAACGACATGACATCATAAAACAACTCATATAAGATAAAGGAATTCATAAAAATAATTCCATCACAACATGATCAAATCAATGTAATAATAGGGATAAAAACAGAACCCTTTATTATCTTAGATGGAAAATAATTTTGATAAAACACTTGAACTCCATTCTTGAGGAAAATATCCTTTCTTCTTCAAAAACATTTTTCCTTTCATAACATGTCATACGACTTTAAAATAAAAGAAGTTGATTAAAAATAGACTTGAAAACTTGTAAAGGAATCTTCTTGGAAATAATGTTTTAAAAATCCATTCATGCCGTATAAGTTAAAAAAAACATTCTTCGTACTTTTGTCGGAAAAGTCAAAAAGTACCTCGTACGGAAAAACGACAAAAGATTCCTTTCATATTCTTTAATAAAAACTCACCGAAGGGTAAAATTGGATTTAAACCATTGCAAGTGGATGGAAACAATATTACATATTGAGGGAACATGGATGTGGATGATAAAATACACCCCAGTAAATACTTAAGAATAAACAATCTCGGATAAAAATGAGATTGTGACATTTCCCTTACCTTAGGTCCGATTTGCTTTGTACGTGTCCGAAGCTCCTGTATAATGGTTTAAATAATGTTATTGACTTATTCCAGAATCATACATGTTGATATGATATCATATATGGTCATATTATTAGCTTCTTGTTAGTAATATTTCATTGTTACTTGTTACTCGGGTCTTTATAACTTTTTGTTCTTATGCGTGTTTTGTCGAATAAATTCTTATTCTTATCTTTAGGTTATAGATAATTCATTTACATAATGGTATTAGTGTAGTATATACCATATTTATTCATTCAATTTATTTATATAATCATTATGAAATGAAGATCATGTAGAACGAGTCGCATCACATCGTGGAGACGGTATTCCATTCGTACGCACGAGTGATGATATCGTTCCTATGATCGTGGAATTGTATTGGAGTATATATATATATTATTTCAGTATCAATATTACTTCATAATAATCATATATAGTTACTTATTACACCATTATAACCATCCTTGTAAGTTGATGGTGGAAAAATAGATTACACCACGGCGTGGAGACGGTATTCCGTACGTACGCACGCGCGGTGATTTCATTTTTCCGTAGGATGGATAGAAGGTGAATTATGGTTGTTTCATATTTATAATAACATATCAGTATGTAAGTAACACTGATGTTATTACTTTATCATGAAACAACTAAAAAAGAAGAAGTTGAAGACGAAAGAAATTGAAAAGATCGGTAATCGATATTACCTCTTCTTTGGAACGCCTCTTTGAATCCTCCACTTAAGGAACTAAGATTGGTCTTTGGAGAAGACCAGGACCTCTAGGATTATTCTAGGGAAGTGGAGAGGATAAAATGGCAGGGGTTGGCCGAGCTTGAGTGCTCAATTTGGTGTGAGGAGAAGGGGGAGGAGGTGCCCTTTTATAAGGGAGGAGAGGGGCACCTTAGGAATTTCTCAAAATATTATTTTATATTAAAGTCAAAATCGGTTTATAATGGTTCCAAAGGGTCTTATTTCGAAGCTAAAGTGGGGAAGGGTCGAAATCCCATCAACCAATAGGATTTAGACAAGTTTAGGGTATTATTTTAACCTTATCAATTAGATTTAACTCTAAGTTAAATAATTTAACTTTTACCGTGTCTTTTTGTTTTCTTTCACTATATGGTTAATACACTTACTATAACATGCCAAACGAACCCCAAATTGTTTATTATTAATATATATATCCTTATCTAAGTCATTTGGCCGAACCTTAGATTTTTAGGAATAAAATAACAATTAGTAATATAATATTTGATTTAAAAACTATTTTGTGTCAATTTTGACACTATTTGATATATGATTTTTGTGAAAGTCATAACAGAATTATATGTTCGATCCAAATTTATTAAATCAACACTAATATATCATAGTAACCTAGAAAATTAGTGGAATTCATAAAAAGTCTTAAATTACATTTATTTTGGTATTTATAACATTAATTATGTCAATATTTTGTTAACAAGATAATTACTGCATCATCTTTGTGTCATAAATAAATTAAATTATTTGATGTCTAAAAATTACAAATAAAATACCATCATGTAGGAAATCGTTTTAGCTTTCTAATGAATATTTACAATCTAAAATCCAACATATATAACCCTATGTAACAATTGTTTTGCTAAAAGATATATGCTTGAGTCATTTTTGTATTCATTTTAACTTAATTAAAATAAAGTGTCATTATCACTTACAAGTGGATCAATGGGGTCCCAAAATCGACCCATGGTCGACCATGTATCAACCAATAGGTTTAAGACACGTTTTAGGGTAATTTAATATTATTATAATATTATTTTTTAACCCTTATTTACCGGATTTACCCTTAACCATGGTAAATAAAATATTTACCGCAGTAATTATTCAAAATGTCTAAAAATAAAAGTTACCTATTTACACAATTTGAACATCCTGATTCCAAATATGGAATCCATTTTTCTAAATTCAAAACACAGAAGTGGCAGAAATTAATTTAAAATTAATTCCCGCTGTCAAAACAAAAAGCGTGTTTTTAAGAGATAATAACTATCAAAAGATTGACACTTGTTTATGTTCGGTTTAATGGTAACATTGTGTCCAATGACCAACATTATATTAAGTGGTAAAAATATATTCTAAATATACTTTAAAACCACTCAAATTCATAATTTATCACTATTAAATGTTTTGATTAAAAAAGTTGTTTTTAATTAAAATTTAGTAATTTTCACTATTCATCAAAATATTAAAGTTATCCGAAAAGTACCAAAATTTCACCTTAGGCTAAATTTGATATTCTGAGTCCAAAAATGAAGTCCATTTTGAAAAATAAAATTTATAAAATTTCAAAAAGTGGTTATTACTATTCATAACGGCTAGTTTTAATAGCATATTGTTATTTAGTGAAACTCGGTATTGAGGAAGGTCGCGATTGCGTGTAAAGCAAGCCAAGCAAGTGTTGTGTAGAAAAAGATTCCTTTGATGATTTATATAACATAAAAGTCTCGGGTGTTACATTCTACCCCCCTTAAAAGAATTTCGCCCTCGAAATTCGTCACTTTGTAACAAACAGATGAGGATACTTCTCCCTCATCATATCCTCAAGCTCCCAAGTAGCTTCTTCAAGTTGGTGGTTCCTCCATAAAACATTCACCAAGCGAGTGGTCTTGTTTCGTAGGACTTTTTCGCTATGATCCAGAATCTCTATCGGCTGTTCTTCATAAGAAAGATCTTGCTCCAGCGGTACAACTTCTGAGCTGAGTACATGTGAAGGATCTGGTATGTACTTTCTCAGGAGAGATACATGGAACACATCGTGAACTTGAGAGAGATTCGGTGGAAGCGCCAATCGGTAAGCTACCTTCCCAACACGATCCAGTATTTCGAACGGACCGATATATCTAGGGCTCAACTTCCCCTTCTTTCCAAATCTCATAACCCTCTTCCAGGGAGATATTCGTAAGAACACTTTATCACCCACTTCAAACTCTAGGTCTTTTCTTCGGTTGTCGGCATAACTTTTCTGTCGACTCTGAGCTGCTCTTATGTGTTGTTGAATAGATCTGACCTTTTCTGCCATTTCATCAACGAGATCAGGTCCTAATAGCTTTCTTTCCCCAACTTCATCCCAGCAAGTTGGAGTCCTGCATTTCTTTCCATAGAGAGCTTCATAAGGAGCCATCTGAATACTGGAGTGAAAGCTATTATTATAATAAAATTCCACCAAAGGTAGGTGTTGATCCCAACCTCCTTTGAAATCCATAGAGCAAGCTCTCAACATATCTTCTAGGGTTTGAATTGTTCTCTCAGACTGACCGTCTGTCTGGGGATGATAAGCAGTGCTGAAACTCAACTCTGTATCCAGAGTATGCTGAAGACTTCGCCAGAACTTCGAAGTAAATCTCGGATCCCGATCAGATATAATAGAAAGTGGTACTCCATGCAATCTTACTACTTCCTTTACATATATCCTGGCAAGCTGATCTAGAGAGAAATCCTCTCTGATAGGAATGAAGTGTGCAGACTTTGTAAGACGATCAACTATGACCCAGATAGCATTATTGCCTTTGGATGTTTTAGGAAGTCCTGTGACAAAGTCCATAGTGATGTTTTCCCATTTCCATTCGGGTATGGGTAATGGTTGTAACATCCCCTTAGACTTCTGTCTCTCAGCTTTAACTTGTTGACAAACCAAGCATCGAGAGACATATTCAGCAACATCTCTTTTCATGCCATCCCACCAGAAGTACTCTTTCAGGTCCCTATACATCTTCGTACTTCCAGGATGAATAGAGAATGATGAACTATGTGCCTCATCCAGTAGCTCCTTCTTTAATTCAGGAATGGAAGGAACACAAACCCGATTCCTGAACTTTATTATCCCATCACAATCAAGGTTGAATTCAGGAACATTTCTCACCTTCTTTTGTAACTCGACGTCTTCTTTCTGTGCCTCTTTAATCTTCACATGTATAGATGGTTGAACATTCATTTGAGAAAGATAAGATTTTTCCCTTTCCGTTATAATTCCAAGATCCATACTTTGTAAATCCATAAATATTGGATCTTTTGTGATCCTCATCATGGATAAACTAGCATGGTCTTGTCGACTTAATGCATCTGCCACCTTGTTTGCTTTCCCAGGGTGGTAATGGATTGAGCAGTCATAATCCTTAATCAGCTCCAACCATCTTCTTTGACGCATATTCAACTCCTTTTGTGTGAAAATATACTTTAAACTTTTATGATCAGTATAAATATCACACCTTTCACCATAAAGGTAATGCCTCCAAATCTTTAATGCAAAGATTACCGCAGCCAACTCCAAATCATGTGTTGGGTAATTTTGCTCATGGATTTTCAACTGTCGTGAGGCATAAGCTATCACCATATCATTTTGCATAAGAACACACCCCAATCCCTTCTTGGATGCATCACTGTAGATCACAAACCTTTCTCCACTACAAGGCAGTGTGAGCACAGGTGCACTGGATAATCTTCTTTTCAACTCCTTGAAATTCTCTTCACATTCCTCTGTCCAGACAAACTTAACTCCTTTCCGAGTCAACTTGGTGAGTGGATTAGATAATCGTGAAAAATCTTTTACAAAACGTCGATAATATCCAGCCAAACCAAGAAAACTTCGGATCTCAGTTACTGTTGTTGGTCTCGACCATCTTTCGATAACCTCTGTTTTTGCTGGATCCACAGATATCCCCTCTTTTGAGATTATGTGACCCAAAAATGCAACTTTTTGAAGCCAAAATTCACACTTAGTAAATTTGGCATAAAGCTTCTCCTTTCTCAGGGTCTTCAATATAATTCTCAAGTGATCTTCATGTTCTTCCTTGCTCTTTGAATAGACAAGAATATCGTCTATAAAGACTACCACAAATTGATCAAGATAGTCTCTAAAGACTCTATTCATTAGATCCATGAAGATAGCAGGGGCATTAGTAAGACCAAATGGCATCACTATAAATTCATAGTGTCCATACCTTGTACGGAAAGCCGTCTTTGGTATATCCTCCCTTTTGACCCTTAATTGATGATACCCTGAACGAAGATCAATCTTGGAAAAGTATTGAGCTCCGCGTAGTTGGTCAAATAAGTCATCAATGCGTGGAAGAGGATATTTGTTCTTGATAGTGATCTTGTTAAGTTCTCGATAATCAATGCAGAGTCTCATTGATCCATCTTTCTTCTTAACAAATAGAACAGGTGCTCCCCAAGGTGACGCACTAGGGCGTATGAATCCCTTATCAAGATTCTCTTGGAGTTGCTTCTTCAATTCCTGCAACTCAATTGGGGCCATTCTATAAGGTGTCTTTGAAATAGGCAAAGCACCCGGTACGAGTTCTATTGAAAACTCAACTTCACGATTTGGTGGAAGACCCGGCAATTCCTCCGGAAAGACATCATCAAACTCCCGTACAATGGGCATATTCTTAATCGTGAGTTTCTCACCAACCATTTGAGATAAATAACCTTCATTTAGTGGAATCAATACCCATAAAATGGAAGAAATTTCCACTGGAAGGTTATGTTCACCCTTGCATTGGTAGACGATCATAGATTGATCTGGAATATGAAATGTGACTTCCCTTCTTTGGCAATCGATATGAGCTCCGTATAAAGAAAGCCAATCCATGCCAAGAATCACATCAAATTCCACTATAGGAAGGATCACAAGATTTGCAGGAAGCACTTTCCCACAAACTTCGATCGGAGAAGAATTATAAACTTTTGATGCGATTGATGTGCCATTAGGTGTTGTCACAGCTAACTCAACATCTAATTGTTGAGGTAATACGGTGATACCCTTAGAAAATTCTTCAGAAATAAAAGAGTGGGTGGATCCAGAATCAAATAAAACATTTGCTACTTTAGAGTGGATGGTAAGTGTACCTTTCACCACATCGTTATCGTACTCCACATCGCTGATAGAAATTGCATGTGACTTTCCTTTGTCTTTAGCCTTAAGAGTTTGTTGACGTCGACCATCATCATCAACCCGTGGATTTGGGCATTGATTGGCATAATGCCCCATCTCCTTGCACTTGAAACATTGAAGTGTAGTAGGATCATTCTGTGTATCCCTTCCTTTGTTTGCGTCATTAGACATCTTCTTCCCATTATCACGGCATTCAAATGCCCGATGACCTTCCTTTCCACATTTAAAACATTTACTTGTCCCTTTAAGACAACTCCCTCCATGTTTCTTTCCACACTTTGAGCATAAGGGAAAGTTCATCTTCTTTTCAGTGTGCTCTTTAGAGTTTCCTTTGAATTCCATCTTCCTCTTCTTATCAAACCCATGTGACTGATGGGTTACTCCAATCTCCATCTCGACTTTGAGAGCACATCGAACGATTTCCTCGTAGCTATTGAAGTCCCTTATGGCTAACGCCCTTCGAAGACTTGGTTTTAAGCCACTAAAGAATCGATCGATCTTACTCTCAGGTTGGATAATAATACCAGAAGCGTACCTTGCAAGTCTTGTAAAATTTGCTTCATAGGTACTAACAGATTCATCATCCCTTTGCTTCAGTTCAAGGAACTCTTTCTCCATCTTTGTTCGGAGAATACGAGGGAAGTACTTATTGAAAAATAAGTTCTTGAACTCGTCCCATTCCATAGACTCAATTTCATCCCTTTGCCTCGTATTCTTAACAAGATTCCACCATTGATCAGCATCTCCTTCTAAACGATACACTGCTAGGATGACTTTATCATGTTCAGAACATTGAAGAACTGAAAATATCTTTTCAGTAGTACTAATCCATTGTTCAGCAACTAATGGATCAGTAGACCCACTGAAAGAAGGTGGACGCTGCCTCATGAAGGATTCAACAGAATGTTGCTCCCTCCTTTGCTCGTTTGGAAATCCTGCATGATTCATAGCTTGAGAAAGTTGTGTGAGCATGGCTACAAGATTTTGCATTCCATCTCCCATATTGTTTGGTTGCTCAGGGGGACAATCATTGCATTGCCCATCGCATTCCGCATTAACACGGTTCCTTCGGGTTCCAGCCATTGACTAAAACCAAGAAGAATAGTGTGAGCAACACTAATTATAATAGGAAACCACATAATTCAAGAATAAAATTTTCATGCTTATGGTCTTATCCTAGGTTATTCAAGGCCATTTCTAAAACACTAAGATTGTGTTCTATGCTTAGACTTATCCTTAGGGTTCTTACTAAGGCTTTCACATCCTAGTTTCCAAAGGTTGACTATACCTTTCCTCTGATACCAACTATAACGACCCATACTTTACATACATTGTTAATACTTCAAAATTGAAGCACACTTATTACAACATATGATAAAACCACAAAGGACCGTATAGGTATAGTGTCTTTAGAAACTGGGAAACATAAACAACTGGTTCATAAATCCTCTACAGTGTCTCCCATTTATTTCATCATATCTAGGGTCCCTTTTAGCATATTCTACTTAATATCCATCTTCCTGACCTGGGGAAAAGAAAACATAAAAGGGTGAGCTCAAATGCTCAGCAAGGGCAAAAAATGAAATAAAAATCATATCATATCTTTTTGAAAATCATAACCTGCAAAAGAGATCATAAAATCTTAATAAATCATAGAAGTGAAAATGAGATCCCCATAATCATAACATGAAACTTGAAACTTTGTGGCATGCACACATAATCATGGAAAATCATTTCTTGTTAGTCTTGACTCATTGCCAAGACCATCTTAGTGGACAAAGTCCCTTTCTGAACCGAGTTCACTCCTCGTTTCAGTCCTGTATCACTGAACCGAAATAACCTTCCGTTCCAGCCATGTCTATCTCATGAGATATATAATCTTTACCCAATGCATTGGAGGGAGATATAGGTCCCACCCATCTTATAATGAATCCTTTCTTATGTGTGCCACATAATCATAAAACATACATCATAGCATAACCCATGTAATAAAAATGGGATTCTTAAACGACATGACATCATAAAACAACTCATATAAGATAAAGGAATTCATAAAAATAATTCCATCACAACATGATCAAATCAATGTAATAATAGGGATAAAAACAGAACCCTTTATTATCTTAGATGGAAAATAATTTTGATAAAACACTTGAACTCCATTCTTGAGGAAAATATCCTTTCTTCTTCAAAAACATTTTTCCTTTCATAACATGTCATACGACTTTAAAATAAAAGAAGTTGATTAAAAATAGACTTGAAAACTTGTAAAGGAATCTTCTTGGAAATAATGTTTTAAAAATCCATTCATGCCGTATAAGTTAAAAAAAAAACATTCTTCGTACTTTTGTCGGAAAAGTCAAAAAGTACCTCGTACGGAAAAACGACAAAAGATTCCTTTCATATTCTTTAATAAAAACTCACCGAAGGGTAAAATTGGATTTAAACCATTGCAAGTGGATGGAAACAATATTACATATTGAGGGAACATGGATGTGGATGATAAAATACACCCCAGTAAATACTTAAGAATAAACAATCTCGGATAAAAATGAGATTGTGACATTTCCCTTACCTTAGGTCCGATTTGCTTTGTACGTGTCCGAAGCTCCTGTATAATGGTTTAAATAATGTTATTGACTTATTCCAGAATCATACATGTTGATATGATATCATATATGGTCATATTATTAGCTTCTTGTTAGTAATATTTCATTGTTACTTGTTACTCGGGTCTTTATAACTTTTTGTTCTTATGCGTGTTTTGTCGAATAAATTCTTATTCTTATCTTTAGGTTATAGATAATTCATTTACAGAATGGTATTAGTGTAGTATATACCATATTTATTCATTCAATTTATTTATATAATCATTATGAAATGAAGATCATGTAGAACGAGTCGCATCACATCGTGGAGACGGTATTCCATTCGTACGCACGAGTGATGATATCGTTCCTATGATCGTGGAATTGTATTGGAGTATATATATATATTATTTCAGTATCAATATTACTTCATAATAATCATATATAGTTACTTATTACACCATTATAACCATCCTTGTAAGTTGATGGTGGAAAAATAGATTACACCACGGCGTGGAGACGGTATTCCGTACGTACGCACGCGCGGTGATTTCATTTTTCCGTAGGATGGATAGAAGGTGAATTATGGTTGTTTCATATTTATAATAACATATCAGTATGTAAGTAACACTGATGTTATTACTTTATCATGAAACAACTAAAAAAGAAGAAGTTGAAGACGAAAGAAATTGAAAAGATCGGTAATCGATATTACCTCTTCTTTGGAACGCCTCTTTGAATCCTCCACTTAAGGAACTAAGATTGGTCTTTGGAGAAGACCAGGACCTCTAGGATTATTCTAGGGAAGTGGAGAGGATAAAATGGCAGGGGTTGGCCGAGCTTGAGTGCTCAATTTGGTGTGAGGAGGAGGGGGAGGAGGTGCCCTTTTATAAGGGAGGAGAGGGGCACCTTAGGAATTTCTCAAAATATTATTTTATATTAAAGTCAAAATCGGTTTATAATGGTTCCAAAGGGTCTTATTTCGAAGCTAAAGTGGGGAAGGGTCGAAATCCCATCAACCAATAGGATTTAGACAAGTTTAGGGTATTATTTTAACCTTATCAATTAGATTTAACTCTAAGTTAAATAATTTAACTTTTACCGTGTCTTTTTGTTTTCTTTCACTATATGGTTAATACACTTACTATAACATGCCAAACGAACCCCAAATTGTTTATTATTAATATATATATCCTTATCTAAGTCATTTGGCCGAACCTTAGATTTTTAGGAATAAAATAACAATTAGTAATATAATATTTGATTTAAAAACTATTTTGTGTCAATTTTGACACTATTTGATATATGATTTTTGTGAAAGTCATAACAGAATTATATGTTCGATCCAAATTTATTAAATCAACACTAATATATCATAGTAACCTAGAAAATTAGTGGAATTCATAAAAAGTCTTAAATTACATTTATTTTGGTATTTATAACATTAATTATGTCAATATTTTGTTAACAAGATAATTACTGCATCATCTTTGTGTCATAAATAAATTAAATTATTTGATGTCTAAAAATTACAAATAAAATACCATCATGTAGGAAATCGTTTTAGCTTTCTAATGAATATTTACAATCTAAAATCCAACATATATAACCCTATGTAACAATTGTTTTGCTAAAAGATATATGCTTGAGTCATTTTTGTATTCATTTTAACTTAATTAAAATAAAGTGTCATTATCACTTACAAGTGGATCAATGGGGTCCCAAAATCGACCCATGGTCGACCATGTATCAACCAATAGGTTTAAGACACGTTTTAGGGTAATTTAATATTATTATAATATTATTTTTTAACCCTTATTTACCGGATTTACCCTTAACCATGGTAAATAAAATATTTACCGCAGTAATTATTCAAAATGTCTAAAAATAAAAGTTACCTATTTACACAATTTGAACATCCTGATTCCAAATATGGAATCCATTTTTCTAAATTCAAAACACAGAAGTGGCAGAAATTAATTTAAAATTAATTCCCGCTGTCAAAACAAAAAGCGTGTTTTTAAGAGATAATAACTATCAAAAGATTGACACTTGTTTATGTTCGGTTTAATGGTAACATTGTGTCCAATGACCAACATTATATTAAGTGGTAAAAATATATTCTAAATATACTTTAAAACCACTCAAATTCATAATTTATCACTATTAAATGTTTTGATTAAAAAAGTTGTTTTTAATTAAAATTTAGTAATTTTCACTATTCATCAAAATATTAAAGTTATCCGAAAAGTACCAAAATTTCACCTTAGGCTAAATTTGATATTCTGAGTCCAAAAATGAAGTCCATTTTGAAAAATAAAATTTATAAAATTTCAAAAAGTGGTTATTACTATTCATAACGGCTAGTTTTAATAGCATATTGTTATTTAGTGAAACTCGGTATTGAGGAAGGTCGCGATTGCGTGTAAAGCAAGCCAAGCAAGTGTTGTGTAGAAAAAGATTCCTTTGATGATTTATATAACATAAAAGTCTCGGGTGTTACAGTCCACGGTAATGTTCTCCCACATCCATGCTGGTATGGGTTGTGGTTGCATCATCTCCTTAGAATTTTTCCTCTTAGCCTTCACATACTGACATAGTAGGTACTTCGATTTATATTCACCAATCTCCCTTTTCATATTGTGCCACCAAAAGTTTTCTCAGAGATCCCGATATATCTTTGTACTCCTTGGGTTGATAGAGAAGGTTGAGCTATGTGAATCATTAAATAGCTCATTTTTTTCTCTAGATTGGATGGTACACATAATCGTGTCCCAAATCATAGAACTCATTCTTTATGAATTTTGAAATCAGAGGATTTCCCATTTCTCATAACTTCCACGCCTTTCTGAATTTCCAAATCTTTTTTTTGAGAATCCTTTATTTTTTCCAAGAGGGATGGTTGAGAAAGCATTTGAGAAAGGATTGATGATGTTCCTCCCTTAATTATTCTCGTGTCCATCCTTTTCAAATCTAATAATATTGGATCCTTTTCAATTCTATTCATGGATAAAGATGTTGGATCCTTTCTACTTAAAGCATTTTCCACCTTGTTCACCTTACAAGGATGGTAGTGGATTGAGCAGTCATAATTCATGATGAGCTCTATCCATCTTCACTAGAATATATTAAGATATTTCTATGTGAATATATATATGAGACTCTTCTGGTCAGTATATATATATTTCATTTCTCTCCATAGAGATAATGCAGCCATATTTCAATGCAAAGATCATAGCCTCCAACTCTAGCTCATCTGTGGGATAGTTTTTCTCATTGATTTTGGACTGTAGAGGCTATCACTTTATCATTTTTCATTAGCACACAGTCTAATTATTGCTTAAAAGCATCACTATACACCACAATGAGTTATCCACTTTAAGAGAGTGTGAGTACTGGTGAAATCATAATCCTCTTTTTCAACTCTGTGAAACATTCTTCATATTCTTGAGTCAAGACAGACTTTACCCCCTTCCATGCCATCTTGGTCATTGTGTTTGAAAATTGCTAAAAGTTCTTTACGAATGGTTGATAATACCAAGATAGACCCAAAAATCTATGGATCTTTATTACAGAAGTTTCCATAGGCCACTATTCAATTGCCTTCGTCTTGGAAGGGTCCATAGATATCCCTTTGTTGGTGATAACATGCCTTAAAAATGATACTTCCTCCATCCAAAACTCTCATTCACTGTACATTGCATACATCCTCTCCCATAAAAAAAATCTTTAACACAGAATTCAAATGCTCCTCATGTTCCTCCTAGCTCTTAGAGTATATTAGACTATCATTAATAAAGATTACCACAAATTTTTCAAGGAAATATCTAAAGACTATATTCATTAAATTCATGAAACTTGAAGGAGAATTAGTGATTATAAAGGGTAAAACTATGAAATAATAGAGTTCATACCTCGTTCAAAAGGAAGTCTTGGGAATATATTCCTTCCTCACATTTAATTGCTGATATCCAGACCGAAGGTCCACCTTATAGAAATAAATAGCCCCACGAAGCTGATCGAACAAGTCATATGTCTGTGGTAGGGGATACTTGTTCTTTATTGTTATTTTAATAAGCTCATGATAATAAATTCAAATGTTCATTGATTCATCCTTCTTCTCGACAAAAAGGACTGGCGCACCCCACGGTGAAGCACTCGGGCATATAAATCCCTTCTCTATATTATTCTGTAACTTCTTCTTCATCTTTTATAGCTCTATGGTGGAAATTTTATAAGGTGTCTTTGAGATAGGCATAGATCCAGAGACATGTTCAATTGAGAACCCAACCGCTCAGTTAGGAGGATGGCCAGACAACTCTTTAGTGAATACATCAGTGTAATCCCTCAGGTTGGGCATGTCTTCCAGAAAATTTCATTCCTTTGTCTCAATCATTTGAGGAAGATATTATTTCTCATAAGGTAACAATATCCACACTTGAGACAAAGATTCTAAAGGAGACTGGTCTTCTTCCTTACACTTGTAATGAATCGGAGGATTCTTTGGGATGTGAAAAGTAATCTCTCTTTCCTGATAGTTGATGTTTGTTTTGTATAATGATAGCCAATCCATGCCCAATATAGCGTCAATATCAAATAAAGTAAGTATGATGGGATTGTCATGGTGGTTTAGTCGACAAAGTTAACCTGTGAGGATTTATAAACCATGGATGCAACGATTTCCCCATTCAATGTTCTCATAGATAACATTTCCTTCAAATTTTGAAGTGGTGTTTGAATAGTTCTACTGAACGTGAAAGATATGAAAGAATGCATAGAACCAGAATCAAATAGTACGTTCTCTATTCTTTAATAAATAACTAGCATACTAGTCACCACATATTTGTTTGGCTCCACCTTAGCATCAGTGATAGAATAATCCCTTCCTTGTTTCCTTGGATGTTTTTTCTAATCACCTCTGACAACCCTCAACTTAGGGCAATTGTTCGCATAATTCCCATTCTCCTAGGAGTTGTAACACTACACTATAGGAAGAGTGTTAATCTGAACCTTCTTTTATTTTTCTAAATTTTCATTATTTTTCATATCTTCTAGGTAGTTCATGGTCAGATGACCAAACATTCATCATTTGAAGCAATTCATGGTTCCCTTCAGATAGTTACCGGGATGCTTCTTCCCACAAATTTTACATGGTGAAATTCAAGATTTTTTATATCATGGGATTTGTTTGATGAACCACCCATGTTGTTCCCCATTTTCTGATTCTTGTATCTAGGCCCGTGAGACCACTGAGAGTCTCTAATATCTATTTCAACATTGAGGGAACAATAGACAATGTCCTCATAACTGTCAAAGTATGGAATCCCCAATGCTTTTTGTAGACTCGGATTTAGTCTACTAAATAAGCGATCCACCTTGATTTCAGTGTTCATGACAAAGCTAGAAAAGTACCTTGCATGCCTTGAAAAGTTTGCTTCATACTCCTCGATGGAATCGTCTTCCTTCTGCTTTATTCCGAGGAACTCTCTTTTTATTTTGAGACAGAGGGTTCGAGGAAAATATTTGGTAAAAAACATCCTCTTGACTTCCTCCCAATCCAAGGAATCAATTTCCACTTGGGACATTGTATTCATGATCAGTTTCCACCACTTATCAGCTTCCCCATAAAAATGATAGACCGCCAGTACAACCTTCTCTTCTTCTGAGAAGTGGAGGATGGGGAATATCTTTTCAAAGGAGTTAATCCATTGTTCTAGGAAGAGGCGATCAGAAAATATCCTAAACATGGGAGGCCTTTTCCATGTGAAGGATTCTATAGAAACATTCTATTTCCATAGAGGTGGAGGGAGTTCTGCATTATTCAAGATATTATTCATAACTCAATCTAGCTGAGAAAGTACTATCATTAAGTTTTGAGCACCCACTACCATCATATTAGGCATATAATTAAGGAACTTTTCACATTTCCTATCACATTGGTTTTTGGAATGTGTTCTTCTATTTCCTACCATTTACTAAGAAAATATCGTATAATTAAAGGTCTTTAATACTTTTATATTAAGCATAAAAAGAAAACTTTGAACATAAAATGATAAACATATAAATAAGAAGTATATACTAACTTGTGATTCCTTACGATTATATCTAGTTTATGCTCAATTTATTTCATAAATTATATTCATGTTGGATTTTTTCCTTTAAAAATGGTTTATGCTAAGCTTGTGATTCTACCAGAGCATATCCCCCAGGAGTTTCGTAACCAATAGTGCAGCAAGGCCAACTGTCGTGTACTAGGATACCACGGGTCAGGTCTAAAACTCATTATCAGAGTTTTCACTCGTAGGTACATCTGTTCAAAAGCCGCCTCTACCTGCTCATATCTAGATATGGATGTATTTTATTGGTAAACCACTTACTCAATACACACCAAAATTTAAGACTATTTTCTTATATATAGTCCAATCCTGAAGGTTCTCACAAAGGGTCTCTATTCATAATCTCCAAAAATAACTAGACCATCCTACGATACCAACTATAGAGACCCAAGCCTTTTAGATAATACATTACATGATTTTAATAATAATTATACATTAGAGTACAAGCCGTGGATCGGTACGTCTAGTGTCTTTATAGACTAGGTTCATAAAACCTAAAACATGGGGATAAAAACATCTTTATTTAATCTCCATAAAAAGATCCTAACTTCCTTTGAGCCCTTACATCTTCATAGTGTACCATGGGGAACACATGAATAATGGGATGAGCTGAAAAGCCCAGTAAGGGGATGAACATAAGGATAGTTCCTAAGAACATGAGGTAGGAGGCAAGACATAATGATATCCAAAGCATGGAACATATAAAATCATATCATATTAGAATGTGATCATATAAACATGGAATCATATAAATGTGGTAGAATCCTAAAACATGTATTTAGTATGGTTCAACGCTAACTGCCAATCTTGTTTTCCATTTTAGTATGGGTCAATGCTAACTTCCAATACTGTTTCCCATTTTATTATGGGTCAAGGATAACCGCCAATCCTGTTTTCCATTTCATCTCATGACACTTAACTTTACCCAACACATTAGAGCACTATCTAGGATCACCCATCCAAAAATTTTCATGAATATTCTTTACACAGAAATAATCATACATAATCAACCATACATAAACATAAGGATGCCCATGGAAAGAATTGGGTACCACAATCATTACATAAAGCATAACCAATGAGCGTATCATGAAAGTGTCCATGAAAGAATGTGATTAGAACATACAAAGCCATTCATAAGATAAAATAGGCATATAACATGGTATGTGGTGTCAAACAAAAGTGACAACATATAAGAAATTTATTTGAGAAACATTAGTCTTAAAACATTTTTGTGCGGTTTTAAGGAAAACTACTATATAGATTTTAAAATAAAAAAGAAGAAAATAATTTATATAAAACTAGAATTTGACCCAAAAAAAATTCAAAAGAAAAAAATATTAATTTTATAAAGACAATGGTGTCTTAAAATAGATTTTAGAGTTTACATAAAATTGGGTAAAAAATTGGGAAGCTCCCTTCAAACATGTATGTGTATCAAAAAGTTATAAGGAGGGAATATTTTAAAAATATGTATACCCTGAATGACAGTGATGAAAGGTTTTTCATTGATGAATTTTATAAAAATAAAAAAATTATAATATCTATATAAAAAGATAAAATAACTCCACTTTGATATAAATAAAGATAATTCAACCCGAATGAACAAAAAGGGTTTAGGTAGAATTCATTACAGATTATGAGCATGGTGTCGGGTGTACCTAAGAGGGATTGATGAGAGAGGAAAGGGGTTTCTCATAACATATTCATCATGATGGAAGTATGAGGGAGGTTAGAAACCATACCCCATCATTAAGTATTATACATAAAAATGAATATCATAGAGGACAATCTTGATTAAGAGAGGAATTGAGAGGATCTCTTACCTTAAATCTTTTGGTGTTCTCCACTTATTATTAAAGACCTCTTGAGACAACCTCTTTTGAGATCTCATAAGGGAAGTAGTTTTAGTATTTTGAAGAGTCCTAGAGATTTTGGAGGTGGGTTAGTATCTTGGGGAGAGATTTGGGCAATATATTGGCAAGGCACAAGGCTTCAGAGTAGTGAAGAGAAGAGGGATTGGGGGGGTGTTATAGTGGAGGAGAGGAGGGATTTCATAATATTATTATCATTAATTTATTATTTTTTCACAAGACAAGTAATATAAAGTATTACATGACAAAAAATAGTAATCAATTCATGTTACTTTGAACCAAAGGCCATTTACATCATCCATGACTCAAGAATGAAGTAAAAAATTAAGGATTTAGTATTTATTGTGAATTATCAGATTTTACTATTCATACAGAATTCCAGTATATTAGAAAAATCTCAAAAATTCACTCTAACCATTCTTTGACGTCTAGAATCCAAAAATGAAGTCCATGTTTTAAAAATAATTTTGTAAATATGATTAATTTAATATTTAATTGAAATAATAATTAATTATTAAAAATCTATTTTTAAAACATTCACTTAATTATTCTAAAAAATAGGTATATCGTACTTTTGACATGAATATTATTTATATATTATCATAGGTAAGGTTACTTTTCATTAGGGTATATCACTATTCATAAAGGTATGTTACTATCTATAAGGGTAGGTTTCTATACACCGAAAATTATGTTTTTCTTATCAGACTCCAAATAACTTACTGATTACAACAATGTATGTTTGATTTTCAAAATTCCAAACACAGAAGTGAAAAAATAATGTTTAAAGGTTACTTATAAGTTATTAGTTAATTATTTTGTGTGTTCATCTGATTTTATGACATATTTATATGAATAGAATTTCTATTGGAAAACATTCGGTTGTTGCAGTGGTTTAGTTTCATTTGATTATTCCCTATGATTTAGTATTCTTTCACATTTTTCATGAGTGGGTTTTGGGATGATCCCACCATCTATACATGTTATGTTCACCCAACGTACATATAAATTTGTTAATGATAGTTGGAATAGGTTTGTGATTGGGATGGATGTTACCAGCTAAGAGGATTTGTTGAGAATCTACCAGGAGATATTAGAGTTTGTGGTCACTATCTAGTTTTACATTAAATATCTATAGTTTTCCTATCCATTTATATATGACATTATGTCTATTGGTAATTATTTATGATGTTGATTGCATATTATTACTTATTATCTCAGACACCTTCAACATATAGAGGGTAATGACTCCCATGTGAGTGGATGATATACGTTCAGTTCTATCCACCTACCCACGGCCTTGTGCGGATGAGATTTTGGTGTCAATATCTCAATTTCTTCATTACCAGCCCAAGAGGGGTATATTTTTAGGGATGGGGTTTCTGAAAACTATAGGGATATTATAATGGTTAATTTTTTACTTTTATACATGTGAATTAAGAAAAATAGGGAAAATAACTATATTTTTTTATGAAAGGATGTTATATTGATTTAAGGGAGTGGATACAATTTATATATATACGGAGACAAAAAATGACCCTATATTGTTAAATCCTCAATGTGGTTCCTTCCATCTAGAGAAGAAATCATGAAGTCTTTTCATTATTTTACTTGGGATATTCACCTTTTATTGAAAAAGGTGTTTCATTCTATTAAGAACAATTTATGTTGACCTTGGATTAAATAATAGAAATGTAACTTTCTCTCTCAATATATTTTCTTGTAAGAAGTAAAGGTAAAGTTTCATTTATGTGTTGTATTTTTATAACATTTAACCATGACAACATTGAAATTGGGTCAAATTTAAACCAATTTTTTATCCTATTCTTTAGATCATCCCACAAGATTGATGTTATATTTGTTCTTAATGATTGAATTTTAATTTTATGACATTAGTTTTATATTTTATTGAATATTTTGTGAAAAATTATTGTAAGATGTATATAATGAATTTTGTTTTATATTCGTAATGTTTTGTGGATATTATTCTGTATATATACTTTTTTTACTTCATAGTTTTATATAGGACTTTAGTGTTCCATAGGGATATACCTAACATTGAATAAAACTTATCACCCAAATATGGAAGGCCAATCAGATATGATGGCACTGTTTTTGGAGTATATTATTTTATTATGTGGTATATATTTCAAGGGATCATGAGAAGTCAAATTATATATGATATAATATTTAAATATTAATATCAATAAATTACAATATATATGGTAATATTTAAATCATTATATGGGAGATTTTGGAACCTAGGATGTTATTCTGGGATTTTGATAGAAAAAGTGAAAAGTATTGGAAGTGGAAAGTGGTGTTTATTGTCAATAATGGATGGGGTTGGTTATTAGTGATTATATAAATCCTTTTATGAGGTTTTGACATGTTTTTAGGAACAATAATATATCTTTAAAAATATTTTATAGAAATAAGGCCGCAAAATGATGTAGGTGAGTAATATATAACATGATAATGACGGAAAACAAGAATATCATTGGAGTTTCTAGTGTTTTGATGAATTTAGTGTGAAAAACGAATCCATGTATCAAATAGTATATTTTCATGACATAGAGTAAGTCTATGTGAATATTAAAACAATATTTAATCAATTTTGAAGAGGATCTATAAATATGAAGTCCTTTTCAAGGATAACATTAAATTCCATATTATTAGTTTTATAATCATTAAAGGATGAAATTTTCCATAATTTTCAACTTTAAATTGGATTCTTGTAGGGATTACACCAAAGTGGAAGTTGTTGATGGATTAAAAAGTATCTATATGAAACAAGGTGTGTGGAATGACTGTTTTGATAAGCATTTTTGTTCTCCAATACGTATAAAAACACATCTAGTTAGATAATATATTATAGATAAAGCTATTCCAAGAATGATGTTTTTCTCAATACAACTATAAATGGGAAACATTCCATAGAGTAATCCATTATGGATGATTATCACCTAGATAATCATTATAATATGGTTAAGATTTTTTTATTCTATTTCCAATCACAATACATGTCAAGACCCGTCCTCGGGGCCCGTGCCGTGACTACCCCAATCCCGCCTTCCATAGGCCAGGGGCTGGCGACTAGCACCAAGGCGTAAATCCCGGTAAAAAGGGAAGGCATTGCCGTTGTAAAGTAAACAAACACCATAGAGCAAGAAATCAGTAGAAGTAAACACTAAGTAAAAGCTGATACAAAGTAAGTGCGGATAAGTAAGTGGCCCAGAATACAAACCCAAACTGAAGTAAAGTACGACTGGAAAGGGAAAACAGCAACTGAAAGTAAAGACGCTACATCGAGCTGTCCACTGGAAGTACAACCTGAAGGGTGAGTACAGATAGCCTCCATGGCTCCTCGGGTCCAGCCGTCCGCTCCGAGTATGTTCCGCCCAGTGGTCCACCTCCGTGTACCGACCTGCTCTGCCAGCCTCAACCGCGATAAGTGCTGTCCGTCGTCTGCAACCAACACAACGTAGAGCAGGAATAGCCCATGCAGGGGTGGGTATAAGCTACTTAGTAGGGACCCCGAGACCCTCAAGGTCTCACTAAAACCAACAAGGATAACCACAAAGAAGATCTCAACAGATAACCTCTACTTAGGTATATGCCCATACATATACCTACGTTATCAAGTAACCCATCTCAATCATGAGAAAACACAAGATTTTGAATTAAATGGATAACTAATACCAAAGTATATGCCCATAAATATACTTAAGTTATCAAGTGACCCATCTCAATCATGAGGTAAACACAAAGGTCATAGACTCAGCTCAAACCAGGATTTTCATTATCGAAACCGTAACTGCTGAAGAGCCCCGTCTCTGGAGTGTACAGTGGTCCTGTCACGACTCTGAGGTACTGCTCACTAACCTAAGACTGCTGAGGTACTCCTCATGTCGAGTACTGTGGGCCTGCTACTACAACCAAGTGCTTCCCACCATGGGTCTGCTGCTACAACCAAGCACTCCCCCTCATAACCTCCGGAGGTACTCCTTCTGTTGAGTACTGCGGGTCTGCCGCTACAACCAAGCGCTCCTCCACCGTGGGTCTTCCGCTACAACCAAGCGCTCCCACTCATAGCCTCTAAGGGTACTCCTTCTGTTGAGTACCACGGGTCTGCCGCTACAACCAAGCGCTCCTCCACCGTGGGTCTGCCACTACAACCAAGCCCTCTCCACTGGGCAATCCGAAACACACCGAGTCGATCGGTCAAGCATTCGTCAGGTCCCAGCCGGCTACACGATCTCCGTACTCCGCACGATCGTCTCCAGGAGGGTCTGATCCACGAGCTTCTGGTCGAAACTACAAGTATCACAAAGTTCCACAAAGAAGTATCTCAAAGGACTGCCTCGTCACAGGGGTGTCAACGCAACAGACAGCGCGTCAATCGGACGCCCGGTCTGTGAGTTTCTAGCCTTTTCATCCCCGGGGCCCGGTTGGTTTCGTGTGCGAACCAACCCGGCCGTATCTCAACTGTACCCCGAACTCTCATAGGGTATACTCATAGGTACCGTTTCTCCACGTGATCACCAATGCTGCTGACGGTTCGTCAAACGAACGTCCGGTCTGAAAGTTAGCAGCTTTTCCCTTCGAGGGGCCCGGTAGGATTCGTGTGCAATCCAACCCAGCCACTATCCAGTTGCATCCAAACCTCAGGCGAAGTATTCCAAAAGTTTCGTCTCATCAAGAGGAATTCAATGAGACAGACGGCGTGTCAATCGGACGCCCGGTCTGGGAGTTATTGGCCTTTTCGTTCTAGGGGCCCGGTTGGTTTCGTGAGCGAACCAACCCGACCACACTCCGATGGCATCCAAACATCGAGCGGATTAAGTAAAAAGATCATTCTCACATAGAGGAATTCAACGAGACATACGGCACGTCAATCGGACGTCCGAAGCTCAAGTTACGAGCGTTTCCGCTCCGAGGGCCCGGTTGGTTCCATGTACGAACCAACCCGGCCGAACCCAAAGTATTCCGAAACCTTGAGTTCGATATGTCAAAACGACTGTCTCGTTTCAAGGATCGCATTTCCACTGACGGTACATCGATCGGAGGCACGTAGCCCAAGATACGGGCAAAAGACAGAAAAGGTCCGAAAACGAGGGGTCTGGGCCCGGCCCGACCTGGCCCAACCCCCCCTGGGTCGACCAGACTCGGGTTCGGGTCTGACCCGGCCGGCGCGGCCCAGCCGCCCGGTGGTTCGTCTTGGCCGGTCGCGGCCCAGCGGTGCGGGGGGCGCGCTTCCCCCACGTGATGGAACCGCGGCCCATGTGGGGCCGCCCTTGCCAGCGGACACGACAGCCGGCCGCGTCCCGTCCCTCGCCGGACCCGTGTGGTCGTGGGTCAGCCGGCCTGCCGCCGCGGCTTCAGCCGCGGTGGTTCTCCTCGGCGGCGCACCGGGCGCCGCCGCCTCCCACCACCGGCGTCGTCGTGCCGGTGGGGCGCTCCGGCGGGTGGCTCTGCGGACTACCGGATGAGTTCTGGTGGTCGGAAATTCATGCCGTCTTCGCCAAAGGCCCTCCCAGGGTCCGTCCTTCACTGCGAGGAACCCTCTTTGCCCGTGCGGCTTGGTTTGCCGTCGTCTGCCGTTTCGCACACCAAGAAGGAAAGGGGTGGTGGGTTCGAACTTGTTCGTTGGTCTGCACCCACCGCGTTAGCGGTTTTAAATATCTAACAACAAAATTTTAATCAAACACCATGGGTATAAATGAAAAATATTTAAATGAATCAAACCCCTACCTAGTCATAGTCATCGGATGTGAGTTCGTCGCGGAGATGACCGTCGCGGAAAAAGAGGATCGTCGCATCGCGGAAGGGTGTCGCTGTCGTCGCGGTACACATCGTCGCGCCGTCAAACTCCGGATTAAAATCACACAGATTTAATTTCATCAATTGAATCCATGTTGAGGATATAATTCACAAAGAATTAAGGAACCATAATCCCCTACCTCAAGCAGTTGATGATCGAATATTGTTGCGGGGAAGAAACGTCGCGGAAGAACGTCGCGGAAGGAGAATCTTCAGCATCGCGGTACACGGCGTCGTGTCGTCGATCTCTGAGAGTTCGGCGTTCTTCGTCGCCTTTCCTTTAAGGCCAGTATTCTTCGCGTTCTTATCATTCTTCGCGAAGGAGGATGAAGATAGAGTTTCTCCAAATCCTCTCAACAATCCACCCTCATGAAAGACATGTGTTGGTCTTATTTTATTCCCATGCCAACGATTGAAAAACAATGTTAAGAAACGAACCATTAATTCAATGAATTAATGGTAACGACTTAACTGCCCAATTAATAGGGATGTTAAGAATTTAAGAAACGCACCAGTTGACTTTCATTTAAAAGGGTTTTTGCGGGTGTGTTACTTAGAGGAAAAGAAACGGTGGGGCTCGTGTGGGTCCCACCTCACAAATATCCTACCAAGATGGTAGGATATTTTGGGTTCCACCCTATCTGCTTCAACATAGCTTAAGTAGATTTAAGTGGCTCTAAGTGGCATTAAGTGAAATAAAAATAAAGTTGTTGCACCACTTTATTTTATTTCTTAACATTACCCCAAAAATTAAAAATCACACCCAAGAAAATGCAACTCCGGAAAAGGTGTTTCTAAGCAAATATCGGCGCTGTGATTCCTTCGGTGCCCTCGGAATTCGATTTTGAGCACCGGTTCAAAAGTTCGAAAAACCCGCTCGTTCGTTCACTGAATGTACCCGAGCCAAACTTCAAAAAATGATTCCGGGCACACCAGGCCTCGGAATCAGGTGCCGTCAGAAACTGCATTCTTGTAAAATTCCAAAAAAAATTAAGAAAAAGATAATTTTCCTTGAAATTTACGGGTCTTTACATTACTCCCACCTCAGGGATTTATATCCTCGTAAATATTTAACACAAACTAGGGATACAACGCGATACTGAGCACGCATTTGAGCCTTCTGCTCCCATGTGTTCACCTGGAGGATCTCGCACTTCCAGAGAAAGTGCACCCGAGGAATCGACTATCCTCGTAGAATATGCTCCTGTCGATCCTTGATTCCCACTAGAACCTCTGTGAAAGTCATCCCATCGCCAAAGTCCATCTCCCCATGGTCGATGATACGTGAAGGATCACGCATGTAACTCATCATTTGAGATACGTGGAAGTCATCGTGCACCTGATGCAACTGAGGTGGATGGGTCAAGCGGAAAACTACCTCGCCTACCCAGCTGAGGACCCAGAAAGGTCCGTCAAACTTCGAAGATAACTTGTCGCCTCGACCACACCTCCGTAAACCTCTTCAAGGTGAGACCCTTATAAGGATGTGATCGTCATCCTCGAACTCTAGAGGTCTCAAATTCCTGTTAGAACTGAAAATAAAAACGACTATTTCCACGAAGGTAACGTTGACCGACTCAAGAGTGATTGGTCACACCCTCCTGTGCACGAGTTTATCCTGTGCTGCCTGGGGTTTCCTTTTCACCGACCATGGAAAACCCATCCCGACGTCATAGTTATACCACAAAATTTTTGCCTAATACCTTCAATCTGTGTATGAACTGTGATTTCCCAGTCCATACTCAAACCAACGTCGTAAGGCCTCGACGCTGCCACCAAGAGATTCCAACCGAAACTCTCTCCTTGAGGGTTTGACACACTGTCGGCATAAGTTTGATTATCAAGTCTTCTCCCAAGGTATCTCCAGACGTGAGGGTCAAGTCTACGGCTTACCGGAAACTCTAGGTCTGGGACAAGATTCGTGGAAGGAATGAATGATTCATATCAACATCTGTTACTACGGCAGCCAGTGGTGAACACAGAGTGTCCCTCTAATAATTCTTAGAGCCATTGGGTCACTCTTCCTGACCGCATGCAGCTACTCTCTTCCCCCACCCTCAAGATCTCTAAGCCTGGAGGGGACAACTAAGGCGGGTGGTTGTAGCATGTTAAAACGTACACCACCTAATGCTGCTCTCCTAGCTCTGCCTCCACGTCTGCTGCTTCACAGACTCATCACCCCTTTTAGATTCCTCTCATTGAAACATTTAACATGCCTGAGTCTCTAACAATGGTGTCGGTTTCCCATTTCTTACTACACGGTGGAGTCTTCATCCGCCCCTGGATGATTTTCACCTTCCTTTCCTACGATCTGAAAGTGCTGATAAAATTTCTCCTTTGCCAAAAAGAGAAACTCGGTCTCATCCCCTAGATGAACCACACCCATTGCCTAATAATGTCAATTATGACATGAATGATGCATTCATGCCATGGATGACGTCGTAAGGCCTCGACGTAACTACCAAAAGATCCAACTATCACTCTCGCCTCTATGGGTCGAGTCACACTGTCGACATCATTGTGAGGTCACTTGGTCTCCTCTAGTAGAAAACTCGAAAGTGAGGGTCAAGTCAACAGTCTTAACCAGGACCAATCAGTATCAACCAAACAAAAGGACAAGAAGGAAAACAAAGATAAGTGTCTTTTTAATTATTGAAGCTCGTAGTACAAAGACACGAAAACAACAGCAACATGGAACTAGAAGTACAAGGGACGTATCCACTAGTTCCACTCCCTTCCACCTGCTCCTGGAGCTATACTTCCTTGTCCACTGCTTGGCTGTTGCTCAAGCACCTGCCGCTGCTTCCGCCTCGGTGGCTCCTCTAAAGCCTGTGGATCAACTGTGCGGGGGGTTGGACAGTCATGTGCCAGGTGACCCTTCCTGCCGCATTCATAACACTTCCTGCTCCTCGTACGGCTGGCTCTAGTCCTCTTGGACCTCTGAATCACCTGTCTACTATCCAAAGATGACTCGACTACTGATCGAAAATCATTCGGCAAAGGCAGCAGCTCTTGTACACGCTCGGGGTGTAGAGCTACTGGCACAAAATCCACCCTGAAGAAGGTCTTGAAGTCTTCCCATGTGAAGGTCATCTCATTGCAAAACTGGAACAAGTGGCTCCACCACCTACTTGCTGCTGCCTGAAAAAGGCTGGGAGCAAAGATCACCATGAAGTCTGCTGGCGTCCCCACTAGTCTGAAGACTCTCACCATAGCCTCCAGCCAATCCTCAGCCGCCTGCAGGTCCGTCTCTCCCCGGAACCTGGGTGGCTTCTGGCGCTGGAAATCGTGCAGCGCGCTCAAGTGGCGTGCATCACCAACTGTTGGGGCTGGTTACATTGGTGGCCCAACCTATGGTAGTACCGCTGGTGCCTCAACTGCAAGAGGGACCTGTACCAAAGCCTCGTCGCTTGATAGGCTGTCAGTACGCACATCCCTATGGGATCTACTTGGTCGTCCGTGAAAAGGCATCCTGAAAGAAACAGTGTGACATGGTCAAACGATTATACCTGGTGAGCTGACCTGGTATGAGCTGTTTTAAGGGAAAACCTTTGAAAACAGTCACGCAATCAGTGTTTTCGTGTATTAAGTCGTAAATCAGAAGTTAGGGTCCTGGTGTACAGATACGTCGGCTGCCGCACCAACACTGGACTCCCTGGACTGATAACTGCACTCAATACTCTCAACACTATTTCTTCACATAGAAAAAGATCAGAGTCCTGAGTTCTACAGTAGAACTAAACTCCTCTGATACCAATGTTTCACGACCCGCCCTCAGGGCCCGTGCCGTGACTACCCCAAGCTTGCCTTCCATAGGCCAGGGGCTGGCGACTAGCACCAAGGCGTAAATCCCGGTAAAAAGGGAAGGAATTGCCTCTGTAAAGTAAACAAACACCAGAGAGAAAGAAAGTAGTAGAAGTAAACGTTAAGTAAAAGTTGATACAAAGTAAGTGCGGAAAAGTAAGTGGGCCGGAATACAAACCCAAACTGAAGTAAAGTATAACTGGAAAAGGAAAACAGCAACTGAAAGTAAAGCCACTACGTCGAGCCATCCACTAGAAGTCTCACCTGAAGGGTGAGTACATATAGCCTACACAGATCCTCAGGTCCAGTCATCCGCTCCGAGTATGTTCCGCCCAGTGGTCCACCTCCGGGTACCGACCTGCTCTGCCAGCCTCAACCGCGATCAGCACTGTCCGTCGTCTGCAACCAACACAACGTAGTGCGGGCATAACCCATGAAGGGGTGAGTATAAGCTACTCAGTAGGGACCCTGAGACCCTCAAGGTCTCACTAAAACCAACAAGGATAACCACAAAGAATATCTCAATAGATAACATCTACTAAGGTATATGCCCATACATATACCTAAGTTATCAAGTAACTCATCTCAATCATGAGGAAACACAAGATTATGAAATCAACGGATAACTACTACCCATGTATATGCCCATACATATACCCAAATTATCAAGTGACCCATCTCAATCATGAGGTAAACACAAAGTTCATAGACTCAGCTCAAACCAGGATTTTCATTATCGAAACTGTAACTGGTGAAGAGCCCCGTCTCTGGAGTGTACAGTGGTCATGTCACGACTCCGAGGTACTGCTCACTAACCTAAGACTGCTGAGGTACTCCTCCTGTCGAGTACTGTGGGTCTGCTGCTACAACCAAGCGCTTCCCACCATGGGTCTGCCGCTACAACCAAGCGCTACCCCTCATATCCTCCAGAGGTACTCCTTCTGTTGAGTACTGCGGGTCTGCCGCTACAACCAGCGCTCCTCCGTCGTGGGTCTGCCACTACAACCAAGCGCTCCCCCTCATAGCCTCTAGAGATACTCCTTCTGTTGAGTACCGCAGGTCTGCCGCTACAACAAAGCGCTCCTCCGCCGTAGGTCTGTGGCTACAACCAAGTGCTCCCCACTAGGCTATCTGAAACACACCGAGTCGACAGGTCTCAGCCGGCTACACGGTGTCCGTACTCCGCACACTCGTCTCTGAGAGGGTCCACTCCACGAGCTGCTGTTCGACAATACAAGTATCACAAAGTTCCACGAAGAATTATTTCAAAGGACCACCTCGTCAGAGGGGTCTCAATGCAACAGACGACGCGTCAATCGGACGCCCGGTCTGTGAGTTACTAGCTTTTTCGTCCCCGGGTCCCGGTTGGTTTCGTGTGCGAACCAACCCGGCTATATGTCAACTATACCATGAACTCTCATAGGGTATACTCATAAGGACCGTTTCTCCACGTGATCACCAACGCCGCTGACGGTTCGTCAAACGGACGTCTGGTCTGAAAGTTATCAGCTTTTCTGTTCTAGGGGCCCAGTTGGATTCGTGTGAAATCCAACCCGGCCACTATCCAACTGCATCCAAACATCAGGCGAAGTATGCCAAAAGATCTGTCCCATGAAGAGGAATTCAATGAGACAGACGGTGCGTCAATCGGACGTCTGGTCTGTGAGTTATCGGCTTTTTTGTTTCAGGGGCGCGGTTGGTTTCGTGAGCGAACCAACCCGACCGCACTCTGACGACATCCAAACATCGAGCAAAGTAAGTCAAAAGATCCGTCTCACTAAGAGGAATTCAACAAGACAGGCTGCACGTCAATCGGAGCGAAAACTCTCATAACTTGAACTCCGGACGTCCGATTGACGTGTCATCTGTCTCGTTGAATTCCTCTAAGTGAGACGGATCTTTTGACTTACTCCACTCGATGTTTGGATGTCGTCGGAGTGCGGTCGGGTTGGTTCGCTCTCGAAACCAACCGGGACCCTGGAACAAAAAGGCCAATAACTCATAGACCGGGCGTCCGATTGACGCGCCATCTGTCTCGTTGAATTCCTCTCGATGAGATGGAACTTTTGGCATTCTTCGCCCAAGGTTTGGATTCAGTTGGATAGTGGCCAGGTTGGATTGCACACGAATCCAACCAGGCCCCTGGAACGGAAAAGCTGATAACTTTCAGACCGGACGTCCGTTTGATGAACCGTCAGTGGCGTTGGTGATCACATGGAGAAACAGTCACTATGAGTATACCCTATGAGAGTTCGGGGTACAGTTGAGATACGGCCGGGTTGGTTCGCACACGAAACCAACCAGGCCCCGGGGACGAAAAGGCTAGAAACTCACAGACCGGGCGTCTGATTGACGCGCTGTCTGTTGCGTTGAGACCTCTGTGACGAGGCGGTCCTTTGAGATACTTTTTTTGTGGATCTTTGTGATACTTGTAGTATCCACCCGAAGATCATTGAGCGGACCCTCCCAGAGACGAGCGTGCAGAGTACGGAGACCGTGTAGCCAGCTGAATCTTGACGACTGCTTGACCGATCGACTCGGTGTGTTTCGGATAGCCCAGTGGGGATCACTTGGTTGTAGAGGCAGACCCATGGCGGAGGATCGCTTGGTTTTAGTGGCAGACCCGCGGTACTCAATAGAAGGAGTACCTCTAGAGGCTATGAGGTGGAGCTCTTGGTTGTTGCGGCAGACCCACGGCGGAGGAGCGCTTGGTTGTAGCTTCAGACCTGCGGTACTCAACAGAAGGAGTACCATTGGAAGCTATGAGGGGGATCTCTTGGTTGTAGCAGCAGAACCATGGTGGGAAGCGCTTAGTTGTAGCAGCAGACCCATAATACTGGACAGGAGGATTACCTCAGCAGTCTTAGGTTAGTGAGCAGTACCTCGGAGTCGTGACAGTACCACTGTACACTCCAGAGATGGGGCTCTTCAGTAGTTACGGTTTCGATAATGAAAATCTTGGTTTGAGCTGAGTCTATGACCTTTGTGCTTACCTCATGATTGAGATGGGTCACTTGATAACTTGGGTATATGTATGGGCATATACATGGGTAGTATTTATCCGTTGATTTCATAATCTTGTGTTTCCTCATGATTGAGATGGGTTACTTGATAACTTAGGTATATGTATGGGAATATACCTAAGTAGAGGTTAGCTGTTGAGATCTTATTTATGGTTATCCTTGTTGGTTTTAGTGAGACCTTGAGGGTCTCGGGGTCCCTACTGAGTAGCTAATACTCACCCCTACACGGGGTATGCCCGCACTACGTTGTGTTGGTTGCAGACGATGGACAGCGCTGATCGCGGATGAGGCTGGTGGAGCAGGTCGGTACCCAGAGGTGGACCACTGGGCGGAACAGACTCGAAGTGGACAGATAGACTCGAGGAGCTGTGGAGGATATTTGTACTCACCCTTCATGTGGGACTTCCAGTTGAAGGCTCGACATAGCGGCTTTACTTTCAGTTGTTGTTTTCCCTTTCCAGTTATACTTTACTTCAGTTTGGGTTTTTATTCTGGCCCACTTACTTTTCCGCACTTACTTTATATCAGATTTCACTTAGTGTTTACTTCTGCTGCTTTCTTGCTCTGTGGTGTTTGTTTACTTTACAAAGGCAATGCCTTCCCTTTTTACCGGGATTTACGCCTTGGTGCTAGTCGCCAGCCCATGGCCTCTGGAAGGCGGGCTTGAGGTAGTCACGGCACGGGCCCCAAGGACGGGTCGTGAAAAATTGGTACCAGAGGAGTTCGGTTCTACCGCAGAACTCAGGACTCTAATCTTTTTCTATGTGAAGCAATAGTGTTGAGAGTATTGAGTGCGGTTATCAGTCCAGGGAGTCCAGTGTTGGTGTGGCGGCCGACGTATCCATACACGAGGACCCTGACTTCTGATTTCCGACTTAATACACGAAAACACTGATTGTGTGTGTGTTTTCAAAGTTTTTCCCTTAAAACAGCTCAAACCAGGTCAGCTCACCAGGTATAATCTTTTGACCATGTCACGTTGTTTCTTTCAGGATGTCTTTTCACAGACGACTAGCTAGAGCCCAGAGGGATGTGCGTACTGACAGCCTGCTAAGCGACGAGGCTTCGGTATAGGGCCCTCTTGGAGCTGAGGCACCAGCGGAGGCACCAGCGGTACTACCATACATTGGGCCACCGATGCCACCAACCCCAGCAGTTGGCGATGCACACCACTTGAGCGCACTACACAAGTTCCAGCGCTAGAGGCCACCCAGGTTCCGGGGAGAGACGGACCCTCAAGTGGCTGAGGAGTGGCTGGAGGCTATGGTGAGAGTCTTCAGACTAGTGGGGATGCCATCAGACTTCATGGTGATCTTTTCTGCCAGCCTTCTTCAGGCAGCAGCTGGTAGGTGGTGGATCCACTTGTTCCAGTTTTGTGATGAGATGACCTTCACATGGGAAGACTTCGAGACCTTCTTCATGGTGAAGTTTTTTCCAGTAGCTCTACACCCCGAGCGTGTACAGAAGCTTATGCCTTTTCCGCAGGATTTTAGATCAGTAGCCGAGTCAACTGTGGGCAGTAGACAGATGGTTCAGAGAGCCAAGAAGACCAGAGCCAGCCATATGAGGAGCAGGAAGTGTTATGAATGCGGCAGGAAGGGTCACCTGGCACATGACTATTCGACCCCCTGCACAGTCGATCCACAGGCTTTAGAGGAGCCACTGAGGCAGAAGCAGTGGAAGGTGCTTGAGAAACAGTCGAGCAGTGGATAAGGGAGTAGATCTTCGGGAGTAGGTGGACAGGAGCGGAACTAGTGGATACGTCCCTTGTACTTCTAGTTCCATGTTGTTTTTGTTTTCGTGTCTTTGTTCTATGAGCTGCAATAATAAAAAGGACACTTATCTTTGTTTTCCTTCTTGTCCTTTTGTTTGGTTGATACTGAGTGGTCCAGGTTAAGACTGTTTACTTGACCCCCACTTTCGAGTTTTCTACTGGAGGAGACCCAGAGACCTCACACCAATGTCGACAGTGTGACTCGACCCTTGGAGGCGAGAGTGACAGTTGGATCTTTTGGTAGTTACGTCGAGTCCTTACGACGTCATCCATGGCATGAATGCATCATTCATGTCAGGATTGACTGTATTAGGCAATGGGCGTGGTTCATCCAGGGGATGAGACCGAGTTCCTCTTTTCGGCAATGGAGAAATTTTAGCATCTATTTCAGATCATAGGCAAGGAAGGTGCAAATCATCCAGGGGCAGATGAAGACTCCATCGTGCAGTAAGAAACGGGAAACTGGCACCAGTCTTAGAGACTCTGGAATGTTAAATGTTTCAATAAGAGGAAGCTTAAAGGTGAGATGAGTCTGCGAAACAGAAGACATGGAGGCAGAGCTAGGAGAGCAGCATGAGGTGGTGTACGTTTTAACATGCTAAAACCACCCACCTTAGTTGTCCCCTCTAGGCTCAGGGAGCTGGAGGGCGGGGGAATAGAGTAGCTGCATGCGGTCAGGGAGAGTGACCCAATGGCTCTAAGAATGATTCAAGGGACAGTCTGTGTTCACCACTGGCTGCCGTAGTAACAGACGTTGATACGAATCATTCATTCCTTCCACGAATCTTGTCCCAGACCTAGAGTTTCCGGTAAGCCGTATACTTGACCCTCACGTCTAGAGATACCTTGGGAGAAGACCCAATAATCACACTTACACCGACAGTGTGGTCAGACCCTCTAGCCGAGAGTTTCGGTTGGAATCTCTTGGTGGCAGCGTCGAGGCCTTATGACGTTGGTTTGAGTATGGATTGGGCAATCACAGTTCATAAACATATTGACAGTATTAGGAAAAAATGTTGGGGTTTAACTACAACGTCGGGATGGGTTTTCCTTGTTCGGAGAGAAGGAAACCCCAGGCAGCATAGGATAAACTCGTGCACAGGATGGTGTGACTGATCACTCTTGAGTCGGTCAACCTTACCTTCGTGGAAACAGTCATTTTGAATTTCAGTTCTAACAGGAATTTGAGACCTCTATAGTTCTAGGATGACGATCACGTCCTTATACGGGTCTTACATTGATGAGTTTTACGGAGGTGTGGTCTAGGTGACAAGTTATCTCCGAAGTTCGACGGACCTTTCTAGGTCCTCAGCTGTGTAGGCTAGGTAGTTTACCTCTTGACCCATCCACCTCAGTTCTATCAGGTGCACAATGACTTCCACGTATCTCAACAGAGGAGATACGTGCATGATCCTTCACGTATCATCAACCATGGGGAGATGGACTTTGGCGATGGGATGACTTTCACAGAGGTTCCAGTGGGAATCAAGGATCGACAGGAGCAGATTCTACGAGGATGGTTGATTCCTCGGGTGCGTTTTCTCTGGAAGTATGGGAACCTCTAGGTGAGCACATGGGAGCGGAAGGCTCATATACGTGCTCAGTACCGCGTTGTATCCCTAGTTTGTGTTAAAGCTTTACAGGGATGTAAAGCCCTGAGGTGGGAGTAATGTAAAGACACGGAAATTTCAAGGAAATTTTTCTTTAAATTTCCGGGTCTTTACAATACATTCCTATCTGAATTTCAAAATTACTATGTTTACCAAGAGATGTATGAAATTATGCTATCGACCTTAGATTATAGAGGTTTGAGGATGAATATAAAATGGGTGTTTTATGTCCCATACTTGTCGTAGTAGACTAGATCCTATAAAAATTTGATGATCCAGATGATATGGATGAATAAATTCAAATAATATTTAACAGGATTTAATTATTTAAATATTTTGGAGTTTGAGGGCATATCATTAGGTGATATTTTGAAATTAGATATAGAAATTTATTTTGAACTCCAAATGGCTGTTATTTAAAATGAGAAAATTTGGAATTGAAGTTGTGTAAATATAGGGAATGAAACCCTTACATACGTTTTCATTATAGAGAATAGAAATATTTTTGTCCAAAAATTAGAGATATGGACCTTTTAGAAGACATTGGAGTATAATAATAAAACCCTTATTTTTTGGTGTTGATCATCATGTATAGGTAAATTGTGTTAGATTTTTATATCCTTTTTTTCCTTTTATCTATTATATAATGTAATGAGTTAATTGGGAGAAATAGCAAGTGAACATTGGACGGATAGTGAGATCTTACTATTTTTTTATTCACATATAGTTCATAGTTAAATACCCTATTACATGGAGTAATTATGGTTAGATTAACCTTGGAGAACCCTATACTGGCCATCCAAGTAAAAAATATGTATTTTTACATTTAATTTATTTTTGTATTTTGGATTATTTGGATGTGTTTTTTATTATTAATGGTCTTATTTTTGCTTTTCAATTAAGAAAAAAAATCAGGTTAAATGCATAAATAATTACAACACACTAATTCACCATCATTAGGGTGTGTTGGGATGCTAGGGATTCAATAAGTTGAATGATATTTATAAGGATAAATCCTGATGAATGTGTTAATTGGAGTTCATTTTCAAGGATAATTTTTTTTAATGAAAAGAGAGTACCTTTGATTGATGGATGTAGTTACCAAATATAGAATAATCAGTTAAGATAACATTTACAATATCATTGACTTTATGTTTATACTTATACTAGTCATGTAATCCATGTGTGACATATTATAGATCTATAAATGACTAAAGGGGATAGAAATTTACTCCACTCTTATTCTAAGAAATAGAATGATTTTTATGATGCATTGTAAAATCATATTTATATGAATTTTAGGAGTTTTACATATACGAATGAAATTTATGATATGTTCTCTAGAATTGATATAGTATATAGAAAATAAGTATAAGTGATGTTATAATTATTTGACAACGATTTTTATAATTTCATGATGAGATAAAATGAAAACCTTGATGGTTTATTTTACCATCTCATTGAATTTTATGGAGTTATTAATAGACTTAGTGATGATATTATTGATTTTAATATCATTATGAATGTCTTTAAAAGACAACCACTTTTATACAATCAAAATATTTTTCTTCTAAATGAAGGAAAATATGAAGATTTAAATCTTGATGATTTGTATAGAAAATTGGTCACATATTATGTGCATGTAAATCTTGAAATATAGTCAATACACTCCCCAAAGGACATGGAATCAAAATCCAATGAGAATATTTATTTTCACTAAACAAAATAAGAGGAGGAAGATGTTATTGAGGATTTAACATAACTCTTGCTAATACTGTTCATTCATGGTATGGGTTGGTTTGAAGGAAATCTATCATTTGTAATATTACCTAAGATAATGTCAGTTATGTTTTTATGAGATATACCATAAATGTTGATAGAGATGTTATAGGTGAAATCACTAAAATATGTATAATTTTATACTATATGATATTTCGAATATATAAAAACCTATGAAAATATTTTTAAATTAAGGGTTTAGTTGTAGAGGAGGAATATTATACTCTATCATGATTCAAAGAAGATAAAAATAAATAAATTCTTTATATGGAGGGTTCTGTGATAGAAAATGTATAGAAATATAAATTTAAAACTAATAAATAAAAAACATGAAGGTGCTACCAATTTGAATATTGAACATGAAGGTTTTCTTGAGGAAATTTATCTTTAATGAATGAATAATAGAAAAATTGGTAGAACATTGAAATAAATATTGGAGTGAATTGGCCGAATAGAAGTTTCTAGCACTGAGTTAAAGAAGTTTGTGAATGAAAAAGAGAAAATTGTGAATCATTTAAAAAATCAGAATACATAATGATAAAAAATATATAATATGACAATGTTATTGGTCAAATAATGTTTTTATTAACTAATGAGAAAATAAGTTTGACTCACTTTAAGATGAGGTAGTTTTTGTTAGAAAGAATCATGTAGATGAAACTCAATCTGGTGGATTGAATAAGAAGCCAAAATTTGAATGTTCAATATTCAAGAACAAAAAGAAAGGGTTGAATGAGAACCATATCATTTTAAAAAGGTGATGAATGTTTAAAGAACCAATTAAATTAGATAATGTTTAATTTTATTCAATGTTAATACATCAAAAGGTAGGATAATATGGGAAATAAAAAAGGGATACAAAAGAACTAGGGTAGTTCTTTATCATAAATTCTTTTTCAACCATTTGAAATTTAATATCAGAAATTTATTCAATTGGGAGTTCTTAAGAATATATGATAATAATTTTTATGTTTTTCATTTCAATTTGGAGTTATGATGTAAGGAAAAATTCCAGGAGTCAAAAGATTAATATCATATTAAATTTTAGTGGTCCATATCTTGTACTTTATGGAATAGATGTATAGAGAAATGGTACATAAAACTTTTAAGGATATTTTTATGATTTCAAGGTTTTTGATTGATAAAATTTGGAAAAATAATTGGTTTTACTATGGTTATCTTGCCCATTATGTAAATATATTTGAGGTATATTTTAGTGGAACATGATTTTTGGTGGTGTTATGGAATGTAGTAAGTCACATGTTGTAGTTAAACATATCAAAAATTAAAATCTAGTAGACCAAAATGCCAGACAAAAACAATGACATGAAGGGTTTATTTTCATTATATTAAAGGAAATAAATATGAAATATCGGAGAATAAAAAAATAATACTTCAAAATTATAAAAAAATGTAAATTATTTTTCAATATTTTGTAAATATTTTAGATTACTATGACTTGCTTGGTATGTCATGCTTCAACATTCTAGGAGTTTTTAAAATTTTGGTTAATATTTCCTTGAAACGCTCAATGATTTAAATATGAGAGCTAAATAATTTTTTTGAATCATGAAAAATGATGGCGGCCACAATACAGTGAATAATACCACCCCACAATCCTAGAGTTATAAAAAATACCATTATAAAGAGAATCAAATCACACTAGAATCTTGGAGTTATTTAAGATACTATGATATAATTAGGGGTATTGTGTTATGATGTATGTTGACCTGGAAAATTATAGATGCGTGATTATTTTTTAAAAGTCATTGAATTTGGATAAATTAATAAGAATTTAATGGTCTTTAGTGATTGAGTATGTGGATATTAGTAAAGGGTTTATTTCATTCATTTAAGGAGTAATTATTCCATAATTTAAAAATGTAAATTAATGAAATGTGAAAAAAAATAACACTAAAATATAGAGAAAACAAAATATAGAGAAAAATACCATGATGATCAAAATCATAATAAGATATTAGAAGAAAAATGTTGTCGAAATTTCTAGTTTGGTGTTATATATTTTATAGAAAATTTGTAAGTGATCACCATATCAAATTTCATTTGTATTAATTGTCTTTTAGTAGTGTATAATGAGACCACAAGAGGGTGTTCTCAAGTATTGATAGTGTCCCTTTATAAATCATTATAACACGGAAAATTCATTGTGTGAAATCCCTAAAACATCAATATAAATTTGGTGCATTCTCCCGATATTAATTCTTACAATGAACAATTTAAAATCTTTATACCCTCAATTTAACTAATTAATCTATATATCACATGTGAGCATGAAGAATGATGAGTTTTTTTATTCTTTGTAACAGAGGAATATAATTTTGTGGGAAATAATAATTATTTTTAACCCTAATTCACCCCCTCATAGAGTGTACTAGGACCATGGTTGCGCCATGTGGTATCTGGTCTATAAGGTTTTATCATGAAGAAGATGATATTGTTAAAATGAATGATGTCATTGTTAAATTGGTTCCTTTATTTGATGGTTATAATGTTTAGTTATGAAATAATCCCATAAATCCGTTACTATCTATTAGACATGAAGTATTCATTGGTACTTTACATGGAATACAAGTAATCGACCACACCAGAACATCTATAACTATTTTAGATATGAAATATATTAATTCTTATTCAAAGGCTCAAGATTATTTATCTATAACCTTGGACAACAAGATCTACATGAAATTAAAATATTTAATATTAGAAAATTCCATTTAGTATAGGCTAAAAAACTATATAAGGGATAAAAATATAAATGTGGCTAAGTTAAAAGTACATTATTATAGATTAAATGATTTTATGATGATCCCAATTGAGAAAAATAATTCTATTTCCAATCAAATCATAAATTATTTTGGATCTATCTGTGCTCTTAGTGGTTGAATGAAAGATGTTGATATCGTTAAAAATATTCTTATAAAATTTCAAACCATGGAAAATACCAATATGTTAGCCATTTATGAATAGTATTACACAAATATGACTCCTGACTATCATTACAATATGATATTGGATAATGAGATTCAATTAAAATGAGATAATATATCAATCCAAACATAAAAAAGAGATTTACCTCAAAAAAATAGATAATATTCATCATTATGAGCGTGAAAAAAATGATGAAGTTTCTAGGGATGAATTTGTTTCCCTCATGAAAAGAAAATTAAAGAGAATAATAAGATTCCCAAGGATGGAGAATAATATAGTTGAAGTTGACATTAGATATACACCCAAGATAAGGTTTCCTATGATATTAAACAATAAATTTAGAAATTAAATTAGATTTTGTTTTAATTGGAAACATGTATTAAGAAAGGAAGAAGATGAAGGTGAAAAGTTCAATAAAGATGAGGAAGTTTAATTCATCTTACATATGGAATATTATATAATGGAAACCATTGGAGGATGCAATTTCGAATATTAAAAATAAAAATGAAACAAGGGACTTGTCAATATCTAATTAGAACTCACGGAAGATATTGATGAGTGAGATTATAAAAATAATAGAAACCAAAAGATATGATGTTATCTGAATTAATCAATAGTAAATGTTGATCAACTAGAAGCTATGATTAAATGAATGAAGAATATAGTATAAGAACATGAAACATTTCTAGATACATATAAATTAGTTATTAGTATAATTTTATAAATAAAAGAAGAAGAAAAAATTATAGATTATTTGAATAATCAGTTTTTACAAATAAAGAAGACAAATGAATCTCTCTCTAATAAGATCTATCTAGGGAATAATTTTAAGGATGAATTTAATGTGAATTGATATTAGAATAAGCTAAAATTATGGGAGTTCTCTAATAGTCAATTAATTTAATGATTAATAAGTGCTACGATGAATGTATAAAATATCATAAATGAAAAAAATACATGACCTATGAGAAAGTATGGTCTATAATGTGAAGTGAAGACGTAAAAATCACATAAAGCTTTTTCTCAGAATAATGGTAAATATAAAGTTAATAAAAAACTGTAAAATAATAAGGTAGATGAAAAAAATAAAGAAACAAATAAAAAACATGAGAAACCATGAGAGTATGTTATGGAAAAGAATTTCCATTAACAAATTTACAATTTTATGAATTTTCTGTATATTTGATGACCTTTTTCCAGGAAGTGGAGAGATATTTATGAGCTGAAGCTCACAGAAGTCAATAATAATAAATGATATTGTATCATATATCAAAAAATATAATTTTTTTAGAATATTACTGAAAATGATAGGATTTTGTTTCACACAAAGATAAATTAAATGTAATGTATTAGTTAAACTCACTTAATTGGAAGGAAAAGAATAAATATATCTGAAAAACCATATAATATTTCATTATAAAACAAATTCTATTATTTGGATGATTATAAGTAAATTATCACTTTTTATTGTGAAAAAATTAAGAGATGCCAAACTATGACCCAAATCAATCAATAATATATTAAAAATGGAACAAAATTCTTATAATTTTATCTTGGAAGAAATATTTCTCAAACCAAAAAAAATTGTATCGGTTGGAACCTTGGTAGTGGTTGTTCAACCCACCTAAAAAATATAAATCTATTGATGAATTTAAATATTAATATTGATGGAATTATCATATTTGAAAATTGTGGATCATTGAAAATAAAGGTATGTATAAATAAAATAGGGGATAAGGATCAAGTAAAATGAACTTATTTTCATTACATAGATGGCCTTTGGAATAATCTTCTCTATCAAAGTCAACTCTATGACTCCTTATTGAAAGTGATTTTTTAGGGATAGCGTTCCCCTATTAATATAAAAAAAAAAGAAATCATTTTTTGAAATAACAGAGAAAAAATAATAGTATTTTTAAACTATATTACAAATATATCAACACATGATTTCATGTATTAGAGAAATATAATACACTTTGGAATCAATTGTTTGGGAACATTGAAAAAAATGCATGTAGAATCCCTCCAAACTGAAGAATAATACCAATATGCCAAATCTAAAATGAGATTGGGTGAATATATATGATGCTTTTATACGAGGTAAACTTATGATAATTCTATATAAACTAAAAAATAAGAGGGAATCTAGCCAACTTTATCTAATCCACACTGATATGTATGGTAAAATGACTGTTCATAGAACACACTATGATAATTAATTCATCTTATTCATCAATAATTAAATTAGAATGGTCTATATCATGTTAATGTAGAGAGATATATAGGTGACTGAATGAATTAAGTGTTATTAGAGGGGATTTAAAAAATAAGAACCATCAATGTTGTTTGATATGATAATGACAAAGATAAAACCTATCATGCGGTGGAGAACTTCTTAGAAATTCACTGGATAAAACACACTATTTCATATGTATGTGAAAAACTATAAATTGATTTGGTTGAAAGGAAATATTTAATGATGATCACCATGGGAAAAAATTTATAATTTAAAGTGGAATATATCTCTAGTATTATACGGAATCTATATATAGTTATATTTACATACATAATCATGATTTTCTATTCTTAGGATAGATGATTTATCAAATGAGATGTGTCATGGAAGAAAACAAAAAATGAAAACCTTAGAGTGTTTGAAATATAGTTTTTACATTTAGAATTTGGAGTATAGTTAAATAAAATATGAATTTAGTATAGATTAAGGTATATTTTTGGGATACTATATTAATATTTAGCTCAATAAATTCATAAAAAATGACCGAAAATGATTATTTAAATGCGTGAAATCATGATTGTTAATGAAATATCTGGAACCAAATACTTTACTATATTTTAGTTTTAGAATATATTTAATTTTTTTCTAGCATTATTTATACAATAATTTAATCTTATGGAACTCACAACCCTAAGTTAGCGTGTGTTACACACAAAACATAGTTTTATAGCTTTTTAATGAAGAATCTATTTTAAATCAAAATTTTGGAACATTTATATTTTTTTCAAAATAAACATAATTTTAGAACATGGAATGTAAAATATTATCTTAGGGAGGGGGTTCTTTGTATTTTTATCTGAAGTTTATTTTTTATGAATATTGAAAATAAAACATTTTCGTTAAAAACTGCATTTTCATTTAAATAATTAATAATGTTAAATTATTTTTGAAATATGTTTTAAAGTCATAATAGATAAAATTTGGTACCTATTAATCCAAGTAAGGTCATTAGAATCATTTCTATATTTAATTTAGATGTAATGACTTAATGAAATTTTGATCATTTTCATATTAAAAACTTTCTTTCTCTCCACGTCTGTAGGATTATCTTTAAACATAATTTTCTCCCTTCTGTGAATTGAATTTGGGAAAATAGACATAGAAAGTTTTAATTAGTATGATATTTATATTCTGATAAGATCAAATTATTTTTTGACAAATTTTTTTATTGAAATGGATTAAAAATAATTATAGGGATTATGGTAAAATTAAGATTAACAACAGACTATACCCCTAACTAAATGGAAAAAATAACCTTGAAACTTTTCCAAAGCCATTGGTTTCGAATTTTTTAAAAAATATAATATATGTTTTAATATTTAATTAGTTATTTGGACACTATTTATTGAGAATTTCCCATATAATATGATATGTAAGGAAAAAGAAAAAAAAGGACCATTCATTAATTTTAACATTTATAAAGATTTAAAGTATGGAGGAAGTTACATAGCTTCCGTAATGAAACATATTTTGATCGGTAAATAATTTTTTTTCCTTTGTAATTTTAATTTAATTTTAAGAGATTATATAATTTCAATAAATACTTAAAAACACTATTGCATGGATTATATAGTTAATAATTAAATACGATAAATGATGCTAAAAACATTAAAAATAAAGAAAATTTAATGAATTATTATGTTAAATTATTTTTATAGAAGAGTATATCAGGTTGAATTGATTTTAAATTAAGATATTTGAAATCTAATATTTTTTTAAATTATTTAAAATTTAAATCTAATAAAAAATGACAACATTGACATTAATGTTATTTTACAATAAATGATATTTTATTAAATGATTTTAAATTTAAGAAGAATCTAATATTCTTCCCAGAGATTGGTATGTGTTAATAAATACATCATATGTTCCATTAATGTTCCAATTTATCTTTTATAATTAAAATACTACCCATTTATAGTAAACACATTGTTAGCATGGTCCGGGTTAAATCAGTGTTTTTGCATATTACTTGCACATAGTTTAAAATTAATTTCCAACACACATGGGTATTATTTTTTAAATTTGGTATCATATTAAAATTTTTGTGGGAATATATTTTCTAGTAAATGTCACATTAATTTATTGTTTATTATTAAATTACATAGGTTAGAAAACTAGTTACATTAATAAAAACCAAAATGATAAAATTGGGGGAAACATAGAAGTTAGGAACAAAATTATAAAAATTCACATATTTTTTTGTTGTGTAGGTTTTTCTTGATTATAATTACCCATTATTATATTATTTTTCTTTTCTAGGAACATTAAGTATGGAATACCTCCCTATAACATATTCCTATTTGTATTTATAATAATTCCACTCTTCCTCCACTATAGAAATACATTCACTCTTCTCCTTCCTCACACCTATCAAGAAAAATTTTATCATACAAATTCTACCCAAATATCCTAAAAACATAAATACAATCATTCTAGAATCCCCAAATTGGGAACAAATCCATACAAAAGTATCCTTTGGGGTGAACCAAAAGAAGTTTCCCGACAAAGACGTAACATCCTTCCTCATCATCCTTCCTTTTATTTTCAGTATCCACCCCTATGATATTTTTATTCCATAGTAAAATAAGTAACTAAATATCATAATTATACGTAAATGTTGTTATATTAAGGTATTGAAATCAAATAAAACTCACTTATATCTAATGGGTAAGTAACTTGCCATCTATGTGTACGACAAACTACCACCTCACGAAACAATGATTGTTCGTTCTTCCTTTACCACGTCTCACAGTGGGAATTATGATGGAAAATATGTTTATATATGATATATAAAATAATTATATTGTCTTTATTATTGTTTAATTTTTTTTATAGAATACTCAATTAGGCTTTCAATTTCTTGGGAATACGATAACATCGTTTGTGGAAGTGTGGACTACAGCCATGTCAAAGTGTTGTGATTCATTCACATGATATATGAAATGTATAAAAGATGGTTTTTATTAAAAATATGTGACATAAATAAGTTATATAACATATAAATAATATAATTTCATCACTTTAAATATTATATATCATTTTATTTATTACCCCCATCACACACAAAATTGATATCATTGGTTGTGGATGTGTGGACTACTGCCTCCTCGACACGATGTGATTTATTCTAAATCACAAGAATTATATATATAAGTATATATTATATTTATAATATAATTATAATTCTATAATTACATAATTTTACTTTACTTATTTCCATAATTATCATTGAAAAATTGTAATGTTGATCATCCATACGTACGGCTCACCGTCCCCATGATTGTAACGCTGGTTCATTTTTCATAACCTTGCCTTCCTGATTGATTTCAAATGAATAATTGATGTATAAATATAATAAATAATAAATAATTATTATTTTGGATATTTTTATATAATGAACCCTTTGACCATAGTTGACCTACCAAATTGATTTTTGACCCATAAACCATATATAGTCAAACCACCCGACATAAATTTATTTGTTTAATTAGTATTTACAACATTTTAATAAGTGAAATAAAAGTAATTATAAGCATGAAAAACGTTCCAAATAAATTAAATAATGAAAATAAATTTTTTAGTTAATAATATAAAAGCACATGTTACATGTCGGACTTGAGGTAAGGGATTTCATCTCCATTTACATTCCATTGAGACTCATTTTTTGTTTTGAACCAATTCAATTTTAAATGCTTTATATAATTCCCTTTGAAATGTTTTATTATGAATATCCCTATTCTAATGATATTATTAGTTAAATTTAATGTTATTACTCCATTGGGATTACGATTCATATGTTTTAATGTGGTATGGGACACGTTGGAATGTTTAAAGATTATTTTCCACAAGATTTTTTTAATGATCTTTCAATGGTATTTTCATTCACAAATATCAACAACCATTGTTGTTACATATACTCCACTAATAAATTACTAATATATAAATATATTTTATTAAATATTAATATTTGAAAATGAACATAGTTTATGATTTAAATAGATTATTCCACTATATGATGAATGCTTTGAACATAAAAGATATGGGTTTGAACGAGTTAATGAAATCCCCTCAAATTCATTGGTAGTCTCATGGTATGAATTCAGTTAGTGGAAAAATCCTCACGTTTTTACAAGTAGTTTTATTTTTTCTAGAGGATATATATCGACACTTTCTACTAAAAAAACATAAATTTTCTTGAGGATAGATGTTGATAGTAACTATCTTAGGGATATATTATTATTTTGAAAAAGTCAAAACATATTAATTATATCATTATTATTATTCCATGAGAATATTTGATTAGTTATAATATCCTTGGTCAATTTTTAGTATTATGTGATTATTTATATGGAATTATTTGACAATTTATTATTCTTTTCATATTTATTATACCTTATCTAGTTTTTGAGTGGTATGTGTTCTTAGTTATTTAGCATACCCTTATGCTTATTGATTCATTATTTCCTACACTGTACATACTGTTACTGAAAAATTGGGCTAACCCTTATTTTTTCCTTTCCCCATGTTATTAGGAGGTATCCTTTGAATGAGTTTCAAGGATGAAATTTATTAATATTTTTTATGTTTTATGTTTTATTTCATATTTTCTAATATATTTTGGGTATGAAATATGTAATATAGTTTTTAAAAACGTTAAAAATTTTATGTTCCTTAGGATTTGAATATTGTATATATGACTATGTAATAAAATAATTCACCACCTCTAATGTTTTCAGGTAAAGGAATTAATGTTTGTTACATATTTGGTTTAGAAGAAAACATGGAGACTACCTTTACAAAAAATATATTATAGAACATAGAAAAATGATAGAAATTGAGGATATGTACAGAAGAACATCCTATGATTTTAGTAACTTAGAGATTATGTAGGTATTCATAAGAATACATCCATATCAAGATAATAAAAGTGGATGTGGTTCTAGAATATATGTACCTGTGGGTAAAAAATCCAAAATGGTGTGTCAGGTCTTACTTAGTGTAACCTGATACATAATAATGATCCTTAATACACTCTTATTCCGACAATATTTGGGTATATTTTTTTGGATAATTCAGATTTTATATAAAAACATTATTAAGAATTTAAATGTTAATACTTCCCCAAAGAAACAATGTTTATGATTATTATATTATCCATGAATAAACCTTTAAATTTACGTTAAATATTTCACTATTTTTTTAAGTATAATTTTTGTTTGTAAATCAAATGAAATAATTTAGTGTATTTAATAATTTATAAATGGTTACTAGTATAAGAAACATAAACCTCACCAATATATATGGTCCAAAGAGTCAGAAGGTTCATATCTTTTATGAGTGTTGGCCAATATTTTAAATAGAAAAACAATCTCCAAAGTATTCTCATTATTTCAGGATATACTATCATGTGATAACAATATTGGTAAATAATTCTCCATGAATTATTACATCGAAGTATAGTAAGAAAATTGGAGGATGGAAGGTCAAAATATATATTTAGATAAGAAGGAAAAGATGTATTTCCCCTCATTTGATAATTATGGAAAGAAACGCCACAGTACTTGCTTGAAGGGAATGAGAGTTTGTTTTAAGTATGGACAAAATGCCACTAATTTTATGATTACAATAGAAATAATGAATATCAAAATGTGAAATTCATCTATTAAAATGAGATAGGACACTACGCAAATCAATGCCCCATGAGTATAAATAATATACCACAAAATAGGATAATAGATCATAGTTAAGGTAATGATACCACCATATAAGAATAAGAATTATTAATGTGCTTATTTTTGGATTCAAAAATAATGTCACTTGAGTATTTTATGAAGTATTTACTCAATATAAGAATGATAAAATATATGGGGATTAATCTCTAGTAATGTTTCATCATGGATTTAAAATCTTGTGTTTATTGGTAATGATGACTATAAAATGTGATCTAGTAGTAAGTTAAATTTTTTGGAAAACACATGGTTGAAGAAAAGATAACTCTTAATATGTTCCTACAACTTAGGAAATTTTCTTCAGATAAATAAATAATTGATTTAGATAAGTGATTATTATCTTTTAACTGATTAGGTATTAGTCAAAAAAGTGATTTATGCTAACATTAAAGGAGTTTACCACACATTTGGATTTAAGGAATATATCCAATAACATGTGTCTTACATAAGAAATAAAGAAGAATTCACATTTCCAACAATGTTATATGGAAATTCAAGTAATTACCATTTAATAATAGAATAAATCATGAAGGTGTTCACATGTTTGAAATATTGTGAATAAAGAGCTACTTCATATTGATTAAACGATAATGAAAATTTAATTTTGTAAATTTAGTGAACTTGCTTCTAATGTTTGGGATCATAATATTTGGAAAAAGTATAGCATTTATAAAATAATTTATATTCAGTTTTGGAAGAGGTTTTAGGTATTATTTAATTACCTCACCCAATGATTCAACTTCAGCTAAGATATTCATTGAAATAGTTATAGATTCAATCAATGGGAATTGTTTCATTTATAGATTTGTATATTTATTTATATTCATATAGAGTTAAAAAAAATGATAAACTCTAGGAAAATGTTCTTGAAACAAATTATTTCCCTATTATTAGCATTCAATATGACACTAATAACCTTTATTCACTCATCTGGTTTATGGGTTTGTGGTCAATAACTTTTATATGAACATGTTCTCTATCACCATCTATTAGAATTTGATATTTAGATATCTCTTACATATCCATGTTTCTAGTAATGTTCTCCTATACAAATTTCTAGTTTTTTGGTAACCTTCTCATTTCATTTTCCATATTACTAAGAAGATGTTTTATTAACCCCATTTATGATGTTGGATTTTCAACTAATACTATTTTCAAATATCAAACCCTAGATTACTAAGATCAAGTTTAAATTATGTGGATGAAATTTAATTAAGGTAGGGAGAATGCAACAGCCCAAGATATTAAAATATATTCAATTTTATAATAAATTTATTTTTTTATCCAATATTATTTCTACACATATTTAATAATACACTATAGACAACACTGAGTTAGCGTGCATTACCTAAGAAACTGGGTTTCATCTCCTTTTAATGGAGAACCAATTTTAAATACAAATTTTGGAACTTTGATAAATTTTATTTTTTCAGAATAAATTTTATTTTTTCAATAAATAATTTATAAGCTAACATTGGGTGAAGTTTTGGTATTTTTCTGAGAATTTTCTTTTTTGGATGAATAGTGAAAAATACTGCAGTTTAAAAAAATGACATTTTTTTAAATAATTATTAATGATAAATATATATATTATTTTTTATATAGTAAAAATAGATCGATTAGATATCTATTAATGGAATTTATTTCATTTTAATAATTTTAATATAATATTTAGATATGAATAAATAATGGACTTTTATCATTTTCACTTTAAAAACACAATTTCTTGCCCTGTTTGCAGAATGAGATTTAAACATAATTTTTCCACTTATGTGCATTGAATTTGAAAAAAATATACATACATAATTTTAATTTGTATGATATATATAGTCTATTAAGACCAACCTAATTTTATCCAAAAATATTAGTGAGAGTGAATAAAACTAATTACATCGATTAAGATCAAATTAAAATTAACAATAGACTAAAACCTAATCTAAAGGACCAAAATAACCTAGAAACGTTTCCAAAATCCATTTTATTCCAATAGTTATACCATATCCCCAATTTTTCAAATATAATGAGTTACTGGGATTCTATTTCATGAGAGTGACCCATATAATTAGTTATGTATGGAAAAAAGATAAAAATGATCTTTACATACCTTTAATATTTATAAATATTTAGATTATAGAGGAAGGTACACAGTTTTAGTTATAAAGAATATTTTTAAAGGAAAATAGGTTTTTATTATCATTCTAATATAACTTTAATTTTAATTATTTTATAGTTACATTAAACTCTTAACAAACACCAACACATGGATTATTTAATTATTAAGTAAATATGATAAATGTTGCTAAAACATTAAATGTATAGTAAAATTAATGAATTATTTTGTTACAGTATCTTTGTAGATGAATATATCACGATAAAAATCTATTAAATTATTATATTTTAGTAATAATATTTTCTAATTAAAATTAAATAAATTTTTTTTAAATTGAATGTAACGTTATTTTACAAGATAAAATATTTCTTAAAATGATTTAAAAGTAATAAAAATCATATATTTTTCCAATTTATTTGATAGTTTTAATGAAAATAAAATATTTCACATTAATGGACCAACTGTTCTTTGATAATTAATATATTTACCCTTAGGCTATAAAAACATTTTTAGAATGGTTCGTGTTAAAGTAGTGTTTTTGCGTATTACATGTGCTTGGTTTAAAATTAATTTCTAAACCACATAGAATATTTTATTATGTAAATTAAATATAATTTTTATAATTTAGTGGGTATATATTTTTTTATAAATCTCACATTAATATAGTCCTAGTGGATTAATTTCTTAGGTTTTAAAACCAATTACTTTAATAAAAACTAAAATGATAAAATTGGAAGAAACATAGATTTTAAGGAAAAACATTATACAAATTCAAATAATTTTTGTGTGGTAGAGGTTTTTATCAATAATAATTCCCATTTAATTACTTATATTTACATTTTTGTGGCACAAAATCTATGAGATACCTCCCAATAATATATATCACTTTGTATTTACATGAATTCCACTCCTCCTCCACAATAAATGGGCATTCAATATTACCCTTACTCACACATCTAAATATTATTTGGCTTATTAAAAATCTTCCAAAATAGCCTCCAAAAATCCATAAATATTTCCTATTAGTCTATATTTCGGTTGAATATATCAATGGAATCCCTTTGGTGCAATCCAAAGGAAGTTACCCAAAGAAGAGGTAATGTCCTTCCCCAATATCCTTTGTTTTAATTTCATTCACTATGCCCTCAAATATTCTTATTACATGATTACATTATAACCTCAGTATAATAGATATAATGACCTATTTTTTTATTCATTTTTCTAATTACATGTACACATACTTCTATCTAATGGGTAAAAAACTTACCATTTACGTGTACGGAGAACTTCTGCCTCATAAAACGATGATTGTTTGTTCTTTCATTGCTACCTATCATGGTGGGAATTATGATGGACATGATGTTTATATATTATATATAAGATAATTTTAATTTATATATTATATAGTTTTTTTTATATACAACATAATTTTATTCTTTCCATTTTTTCATAATACGGTAACATCATTTTTGAAAGTATAGACAAATAACTCCTCAAAGCGATGTGATTTGTTCAAGTGATACATTGAATGTATAAATTCTGATTTTAATTAAAACTATTTTAAATAAATAACATCTTTGTGATAATCATGAAATAATTAACATTTTGGAAATATAATTTATCACTTTCTTAATTACTGTTCTCACACACTAAAAATTGGTAACGTCAATCCTAGATGGGAGGACTACAACATCCTCAACACAATGTGATTCCATTTAAATCACTAGAATTATAAATATATTTATATAAGAAAAAATAACATCGTATTTCAGATAAAATTATAGTTTTGTAATGATATACTTTTACTTACCCTCTTTCCATTACAATTATTGAAAAGTTTAATGTTACTCATCCATACAAACGACCTATTATCTCAGTGATTGTAATGTTGGTTCATTTTTCATAACCATACATAATTATTAGTTTTATAAGTATTATTGATTTATAAATATGATAATTATGAAATTATTATTATTCTATACGTGTTTATATATTGACCCATTTGACCGTAGTTGACCTAACAAAGACATTTTTAACAGGTAACCCAAATATGGTCAAAACACCAAATGTAAAAATAACTATTTAAGTTGTTGTTTAAAAATTATCAATAAGTTAAACGAAATAAATGATAAACATAAAAAGGTTATTAATAAATTTAATAATTATCATAAGTTAATTATTCATGAATATTAATGCATACGTGACAAGTAAGACTCAAGGTAATATATTTCATCTAAATTTATATTACTTTGAGACCTACTTATTGGTATGCATCCATTAACTTTTATATGGTTTATATTCCACCATTTGAAATGTTATATCATGAATATTCTAATTATCATGATATTATAATTTTCATATAATGTTATTCCTTCAAGATTATTATGATTTAAATGTTTCAATTTGGTATGTGACACTTATGAATGTTTAAGATAATTTTCCTCAAGAATGTTTTAATGATATTCAATGGTATTCCCATTCATCAACATCAATAACCCTTGTTATTAATTATCCTCCACTGAGGAATTGTTAACAAATTCGTATATTTTATTCAATACATATATTTTATAAGGGACATTGTTTATGATTTTAATGAATATTTTCAATATATGGAGAATGCTTTGAAAAAACAATATATAGGTTAGGGACCGGTTAATAAATATCACTAGATATATTTATAGTCTCATTTGATAATGTCAGTCAGAGACAATACATTCACATTTGATTCCAATTAGTTATAGATTTTCAAGAGTATATATCTTGATATAAATTAGAATAGTTTCTACCCATAGACATAAACTATCTTTAAGATAGATCTTTATAGTTACTATCATAAGGAATGATCTTTATAGTTAAGAAGAATAAAACTATGAAGTATATCATTATTATTATTCCATGATATTATTTTATTATTTGTAATATTCATGGTAATTTTTTATGCTCATGTGTTTATTTACATGACATTATTCAATCATCTATTATTCTTTACATATTGATTATTCCTTATCCTATTTTTGAGGGGAATATACCATGAAATTATGCTTATTGATTTATTATTTATTGTATTATACTTACCCTTAATGATCATTTGAGATCACCTTAATTTGTGTTTCCTTTTCCCTAGGTTATGAAGAGGAATCCTTTTAATGAGTTTAAATGATGGAATTTATTAGTCTTTGTAATGTATTATGTTTTATTTCATATTTTTCAATGTATTATGGGTATCATGTTGGTAATTTGGTCTTCCAAAACTACAAAACTGCTTGGTCCCATGGTATTTGAAATGTGAATCTATGCCAATGTAATATTATAATGCACCGACACTAGGATTATAGGGTTAGGGTGTTACCAAAAATATAAAATCCCATATCTAAGTGGGATAGTGATGGATAAAGAGAAGATTTAGATATAAATATGAAAAAAAACATAGTCTTACATGTGAGGATAGTTTTGGGAAAGAATTAGTGGATGAATAAGCTATAGAGAGGATTTAATCACTGAATCCTCTTATTAGAAAATGATTTGTGATCAATGAGGAAAATATCAATAAAGATAAAACTATACCTGTACAAATATAGAGGTTGATGACTATATAGTAAAAAAATCTAGTATCTCAAATGAATCAAATTTTTTTTGGAAAAAGTATAAATAGGCAATTCGTGGTACAAAATCATGAACAGGGTGTAAGATAAAATTTTGAAAAATTAGACATGGGAGCTCATAAATAGGCTAGTGGATCACAATATCATATGAAAAAATGGATTCAATGAAAAAATATTATTAACATGGAAAGGTGATCCAAAATCTGGAATGATTAATGTGAAATGGTTATAAAAAAGTGAGTCCGTTTTATATGGAATAAATTCCCTCATCTTTAGAAATACTTGAGTTATTAATAAGTTTTATAATTGGGGTTATTCAAATAAAACCTGGAATCTTAAAAATTTATTGGAATAAATAATTTCAAACTGGGATTACAAATGAAGAGGTATACATTGATTAATATTTTAATTATTATATTCGATAATAATGTATCAATGGTATACATATTGAATAAGGTGTCTGATGGATTGAAATAAGTGCCCCATAATTGGTATTCTTTATGAGATACTTTCTTGATGGAAATGAAATTTATAAGAGAATGAGTTTTTCAAAATTTCAATGCAATTTCATCCAAGAATGAATAGTTAGTAATACTCATCTCTTCTGATGAAATCATATTTGGATGACATAAGAAAATATTCAGGAAAAATATACAAAAATCTTGATACTAGAGCTTGAAATTTCTATGATCATAGAACTCAAATTTTTCATTAGAATGAAACTTATCTATAATAGAAATTATAGTTCAGTTTCTAAATAAAAATATGTAATGGGTTTTTTGATGAACCCGGAGATACATGATAACAAGATGATTTCAACACAAATAATAGCTAGAACCATGTACAATACCTAAGTATGGATATTTATTGATCGAACACTTTATTATAGAATGACCAGAATATTTTTGTTTCTCAACATTAAAATATTGGATATATTATTAAAATTATTCTTGGTATCCCACTATCAATATTTCCCTAAGAAGGGGAATATTATGAAGTGGAAAATGAGGCATATTCAAGGTACATGTGATTGTGGTTTAATATATCATGTAGATAATTTTAAATAACTATAACCCTACTTATATTTGTATTAAGATAGAGATATTGTGAATTAAAAATCAACAAGCTGATGAGAATTTTTCATTAGAATAAATTGTATTGGGATAATCAATACGATGCAGTAAAAAATATCTATTAGTTAAAATAAAGTGGAATATATATCAGCAACAAAGTATTTCAATAAATTCTCATGGATGATATAGAAACTGGAGGATATTGGACAAAAGGTGAGTTTCCTAAGGTAGTCCATTGTTGAAACCAAAAGAGTGATAGAATTAAGTCAGAATCTAGTAAGACATTACTAAATAATGAACATTAAAATATGGAATCACCTAAATAAATAAAATGTTACACAACACATGATTATGATGAACCTTATTTTTAGAAATTAGAGAGTGGTAGCCACATCGGTATTTTAAATACCTCAATTGAACCTTACTATTCACCAACCTATATCATCCTGAGGAGTGTTTGAATACCCCATATCCCATTAATCTAAATTCTATATCTGAAATTTGTTGTTTATGTAGGGATAAATATTGTATTTAGTGTAAAATATTGAATTATATAACCTATAATGGAACTTAGAAGCTATTATAGGGATGATAAAAAAAATTTGGACAACATCAAGGAAATTAAAAATTTCTATTATTTTGAGATATTTAATGTTAACTCATATAGTCTAATAGATATAATTAAAATCCCTTTTGTAGATTAAAGAAATGTGAAAGTTTCAAATAAATCATTCAAATTTTATGGTCAAAGGTGTAGAGTTATCTTAAAGGGATTGAAATTAGAGAGATCCTTGATGAAAATATTGTAGAAATATTTAGTGTAAGTCACTCATAGCTAGTGAGGTGAGGATAATTAGGGTGACTGGAAACAAATTCTAATTGGGGAGAATGTTTCAACCATTTTACTTTAATGTTATATTTTTTCTCTATTATAACTTGTTTCAATGTAATGAAAAAGATCATGATGCCAGTGGAATTAATTTGGAGTGAAGATAACTAAAATAGTTCAGGGACCTATACGATCTAAAATCTGATGAAAGTTAGTAGACCACATCATGAACTCTAGGTAAATAAGGAAATTATAGAAGGAATGAAAAATTCCAAATGATATTTTTAGGAATGTAAGGCTGACATTTGGTAATGTATGGTAAATATAGTAATTTTTTAATGGAGATCATTTCCACACTACAATGATATTTTAGGAATACAAGGGTGACACTACAGTTTTGGAGTTTTATGAACCATGGAGTAAGAATCATATCTCAATTAAACATATTGTAAAATACATTTGAGGAGAGCATGATGTAAGATGGTAGTTAGTACACGAAAGATGTATTTTATTAATATCAAAGGATATCATGGTGAAATTTATAAGAAGACAATGCCATAACTCCCTAGGATCTAGATGAGAGATTTAGAAAAAAATCATGGATTTAGTCAAATGTGAGAGGAATTTCATCAATGAATAAGGATACATCATAATGATGGAGTTATAGAGGGGACTACACCATAATTAAGGAAACCACAATGAAATTTGGGACTTAGATAATATTCAATGACACATGAATGGTTTTCATACGATGAATGAATTTTACTCATTAAATTATAGTTTTTGAAATTTATTTTTCAAATCACTGAATTTGGAATACTTAATTAGAAGCTAATGTATAATTTTAAACACCTTTAAGAGAATATTGGGGGAGTATTGATTTATCAAATTTAATTGGAAATGATTTATAGAGTGAAATAGTGTAACTTAGGATAAAAAAAGAAAACATTGAGATGTAGAAGATAGAAGTTAGGGATGAATATCACAACCCAACCCAATGAGGTCCTCTTTGTTGGAAGTAAATCCTATGAGATACCCCAATCCAACCACCAATATGATAGGGGATGACAACTAGAACTAAAAATTCCTATCAAAAAATGGTAGGAATTAGCCTAAATAGCTATATAAATGCAAGAACATATCTCTATGAAATAGTATAGAGATACGGAAAAATATTTAATGTGTAGAGTATAATACAATCATTCAAAAACATATAGAAAAGAATTAAAGTAAAAATGTGTAGTAAAAAAATTTTAAAGGGGAAAAATTCACAAGAAAATAGAAATTATGCTCAAAACTGACAATAAATGCAATGAGAGAGACTTAATAGATCTTGGATCACTGTATTCATAGAAATACAAAAAAAATAGGATCATATCTTCTATGAAAAACTTTGTTCCTCTGAAACTTGGTCCACTATAGTCACTGATGATATCTATCATCTACCTAAGATATAACACGTGCAGTATAATCCCAATTGGTGGATGAGTATTTAAATACCTTGTATTATGTACCAAAAAGAAAAAAATGGAAGAAATATAATGAAACTATTTATCTATCTCCATGATAATTAGGGGTGTGAATCCTAATATATATGCTCTTAAAGTAGCCGAAGAGAGGCAAAAAGGGGATCTCCATCTTAATAACCAAGCTAATAACTTTTTGTTAGCTTGAAACAATAAAACTCAATCTCAAATGTCCCAATGCATGAAAAAGATTAAAATGCTCTATATAGATGGTCTTTCTCTTCTCAATTTCACTACATGATTGAGGGAGCTATAACTCCCATTAAGGACCTTATCCCAATTTTAACGGCCCAGTCCTGCCCATGATCATGATATTGTCCACTTTGGGCCTAGCCCGCATGGTTTTTCTTTCCCTGGGCTCTGCCCATTAGGCAGCCCCAAGGAAAAGGCCTCATGGTGGGAGAGGTATCCACACCACCTTATAAAGGGGTGCTTCATGCTCCTACTCCTTTGATGTGGGATTGCCATAACCCCCCCCCCCCTGAGAAGGGCCCAGCGTCCTCGCTGGCACATCAAATGGACACTAGCTCTGATACCATTTGTAATGGCCCAGTCCAGCCCACGATCACGATATTGTCCACTTTGGGCCTAGCTCACACGGTTTTGTTTTCCCTGGGCTCTGCCCATTAGTTAACCCCAGGAGAAGGCCTCATGATGGGAGAGGTATCCACACCACCTTATAAAGGGGTGCTTCATGCTCCTCCTCCTTCTATGTGGGATTTGCATAACCTACCCCTTAGAAGGGCCCAATATCCTCGTTGGCACATCAAATGGACACCGGCTCTGATACCATTTGTAAGAGCCTATTCCAGACCATGATCATGATATTGTCTGCATTGGGCATAGACTAAACGATTTTGCTTTCCCTGGGATCTACCCATCAGGAAACCCCCAAGAAAATCCCTCAATAATGGAGAGTTATCCACACCAACTTATAAAGGGGTGCTTCGTGCTCCTCCTAATTTGATGTGGGACTTCCATAACCAGTTCCAAAAGCCACCCAGAGGCGCCCTGTACTCGGTTGTTCACGTGGCGTCAAGCTCATTTCCCCGAATTCCAGAGGCTGCCGACTAGCAGCGAGGGCATTGAATGAGATAGTGGGGAAATTATGCCCTCAATGGAAGAGTACACAGTGGAAGTAAATAAATACATACAAGATTGGAAGCAGTAATAATGACATATAATAGTAATAGTAGAAATCTGAAAGTATATATTGAAGAACATATATAAAATTATTCCTGATACATATGTCTAGGAAAACTGCCAAACAAGTCACAATGTTAAAGTACAATAGTGTTAAACCAAAGTGAAAACGTATATAGATAAACTCCTTTGCATCTCAATCCATAGCTGGGTCTCATGCTCTCCAGCTTCATAGCATATCAAGTACCTGAAGTATAAGGGCGCTTGCCCTTATCTATACCTGCAATAATATAATCTATTTGGGCCCAAAAGCATGGCCCAAACAGTGTGTGAGACTAAATCCTGGTAGGAAACCACCCTAAGATCTATGCCTAATAGTCAGTGGATATATGGTAGGTAAAAGTGTAGAAAAAAGAAAATAGGAATGTTCTCATTAGTAAACAATCCACAGTTTCAATATAAAGAAACAACGAAACAAACAGATAAACCTCACACAGGAAACCCTCTAGGCAGTGCACTCACCCTAACCCCTCTGTTTCATTCATAAGAATATATAAAGACTCTCTGAAGAAGCGCTCACAATCAATTCCCTTTATAATCAAAGGTAAAGCAAGACTCTTTGAGGAAGCTCACACAATCAATTCCTCGTAATCTCTAAGGTATTCATGGACTCTCGGAGGAAGCTTACCTGGTCAATTCCCCTTATAGCCCCAAGTTCTAGGACTCTCTAAAGAAGCTCACATGGTCAATTCCCCTTATAGACTAGGTCATTCAATTAAAACAAAGACTCTATAAGGAAGCTCACACGGTCAATCCCCTTATAGTCTAAATCAATCAATGACTCACTGAGGAAGATCGCTCTGTCAATTCCCCTTATATCCCCAAGTGGTCCTAGGCTCTCTGAGGATGCTCACTCGGTAAATCCCCCTTATATAATAAAGTGATCAAAGACTCCCTCAGGAAGCTAACTCATTCAATTCCCCTTATAGTCTACTACACCAGATTCTCACGGCCATGTGTAGGTCAACAAGCATAGCAGTGCGATATAGAAAAACCAAACCTACAGAACTACTTGTCTAATAGTATATATAAAATTAAGCATGTCAGAATACAAACTCTCTATCCCACAACAATAGGCAACGAAAAAAGGTAACACATCCAAACTGGCTAAACAGGACCAATCGGTCGTAAAGAGAACATGCAAGGTCAAAACATCCAATGTATGGAAATCGAATCTATTCATGTCCAAATAATCTCTACAAAAGCATACAATCATGGAAGGAAGTCAACAAGGGTAAAACGGTAAACACAAAATACCCCGTTCAAGGGTATTGGTGGAATTTACACATAATACTCAATGAATTTGAACGAAAAGGCACATACCACCAACCTCGGTGTTGGGAGATTGATATTTGTGAACATCAAAGATTAAATCTCATTAGAACATTGAAGATATAAAAAAAATTCTAAAACGTTCAACCCATGATATCTCATGAGAGAGGAGAAATTAGAGGACGATTCTCTAGGAGAAGAGAGAAGTCACTAATGTGATTCTAACACAACCGATGATGTTCGATTCCGAGGATGGACACACGCTCGGGGGTTCATCGGTGATCTGCAGCCGTACAGAGCTCTCAGTCGAATGAGACCTAAAAAAAGAGCATTATTGCGATTAGACGTGACCCAGTCGAGTTTAATGAAAAAAAAATAAAGTACATGACATGCACTTTTGAAGTACACATCATGTACTCGCTATTTCTGTACTCCGCTTTAAGCAGTCTCCATGTCACTCCCACATAGCCGTGTGTGTGGCTACTACACGACCAGCACACGGCCTCCTATGGTAAGGAAGTACATGGCTTGTAGTCATAAAGTACACGATGTGTACATAGAAAATTTTCAGCATATCCTTTTTCCTAAAAAACGACTCAAAAAGGAAGAACATACCTAAAAAGAAGATACGGGTTCCTAAAAACTTCCCCCATAAAATAAATCCATCCCTGAATATCACTGATGTGGCGTAAAAGAAGAAACCTCGAACAGCTCCGACCACTGTGATCACACGTCTGCCTCACTCTCCCAAGTCTCATCTTGTACTCGCTCATGTTGCCAAAGCACCCGTACTAGAGGAACAGAACGGCTACAGTGAACCTTCATACTTCAATCAAAAATCCAGAGAGGGTGCTCCTCAAAATATGTGTCCACTTCTAACTCAACCTCCTCTATTTGGAAAACATGAGAGGGTTCTGAAAAGCATCGTCGAAGCTGAGAAACGTGGAAAATGTCGTGCATAGCTCGGTACCTATGAGGTAACAAAAAATGATAGGCCAATGACCCAACCCTCTCCAACACCTCAAATGACTCGACATACCTTGGCGAAAGCTAACCCTATCTCTGGGTCCTCTTATGTCCCAACCTTGGTGTGACACACAAAAAAACTCGATCCCCGACCTAGAACTCTAGAGGTCATCTCCACTGATCATCATAAGACTTCTCTCGAGACTCTGCAGTAGCCATCCTCTTCTGAATCAACTCGATCTACTCTGTGGTCTCCTGGACAAGACAAGGTCCCAGCAAATCAGCCTCTCCTACCTCTAGCCAACATAAGGGTGATCAGCATGGCCTACCGTATAAAGCCTCACAAGGTCCCTTTTGAATAGTTTCTTGACATGTATTGTTGTATGAAAACTCCACAAGAGGTATATGCTTCTCCCAAGAACCTCCAAAATATATAATTCACGCTAAAAGCATATCCTAATGTACCTGAACCGTACGCTCGGACTGGCCATCTGTCAGGGGGTGGTAAGCTATACTCAAAAGTACATGTGTACCCAAAGCCTTCTGAAGCCCCTGCCAGACCTGAGAAGTAAAACGTGCATCCCTATCTGAAAAAATAGAGTGTAGAACTCCATTCAGACATAAAATCTCTCGGATGTACAACCGTCCCAACTCATCAACACTGAAGGTCTCCCTGGTTGGCAATAAGTGAGTGAACTTCATGAGTCTTTCAATGACAACCCAAACTACGTCATTCCCATGAGGAGACCTCAGAAAACTGGTCACTAAGTCCATCACAACATCATTCCACTTCCACCCAGGAATGGGTAACTACTATAAAATACATTCTGGTCATTGATTCTCCACCTTCACCTGCTGACAAGTGGAAAATTTCATGACGAAACCAGCAATATCCCACTTCATACCTGGCCACCAATACTGACGGTGTAGATCACAATACATCTTGGTGACGCCAGGATGAACTTCCCAAACTGAGGAGTGAAATTCCCACATCAACTCCCCATGTATATACGCTAGCACCCATACGTGCTCCTAGAAACACAATATCTCATCCTCTCTTATGGTCCATACTGGAATAGGGTCCTCTACTGACACAATTTCTCTTAGGACTAGGCCTTCATAATCTGAAAACTACCTCATTCGAACTCAGTAAATAAGAGTAGAGGTAACCACTAGAGATGATATAAAATTCTTCCCATATCCTTCGTGCACCTCTAAATGCATCTCAGAGAACAGAACCATAATCTTCCACTCTAGATCATGCGTTGGGTAATTCCTCTCATGTCGCCTCAGCTACCAGGACCCGTACGCAATGACTCCATCTCCTTGCATAAGCACAGCTCCCAGCTCGATACATGATGCATCACAGTAAACAATATAGCTTTTTCCTAGCTTAGGAAATACTAGTATTAGTGCTGAATTCAGCCTCCCTTATAGATCTTGAAAAGTCTGACTCACAAGAATCCGACACAAAGAACTTCACACCCTTCTATGTCAAACCCGTCAGCAGTGCTGCTTAGCATGAAAAGTTCAATATGAAACGTCGGTAGTTTCCTGCCAGCCCTAGAAAACTCTGCATCTCAAATAAATTATTTGGATTCTCCTAGGAAACTATATCTCTCATCTTCTCTTGGTCTACTGATACTCTACCTCTGAGGTAATATGACCCAGGAAGTGAATCTGATCCATCCAAAAGTGGAACTTTGAGAGCTTATCATATAACGGATGCTCCCCTAGTGTACTAAAAATGATCTCAATATGGGTAGTATTATCGTATTGAGTGTGAGAATACACCAAGATATCATCCACAAAAACAACCACGAAGGAATCCTAATATGGATGGAACAATCGGTTCATCAGTGCCATGAAAACTGCAGGCGCGTTTATGAGACCGAACGGCATAACCATATACTCGTATAGACCATACATACTTCAAAAGGCTGTAAGTGGTATATTAGATCGTCTAACATGAAGCTGATGATAAAAAGACCTCAAGTCAGTCTTGATAAACAACCAGACTCCTCAAAGATGGTCAAAGAGATCATCAATACTCGATAAGGGATATCAGTTCTTGACTGTCAACTGGTTCAGCTTCCGATAGTCCACTCAATGCCTGAGGGTGCTATCTACCTTCTTCACAAATAGGGTAGCCAAACCCCACAGATAATTACTGGGTCGGATAAAACCCTTTGCCTATAACTCCTCTAACTATTTCTTGAACTCCTGCAATTGTGGTGTAGCTATTCTATAAAGATGAATGGAGACAGGTGCCGCTCCTGGCACCAGTTCAATTGAAAAGTCTACTGCTAGCTATGGAGGGAAACTTGAAAAGTATTCTAGAAAAACATCTTTGAAATGATCCACCACTGGAGGAAAGTCCATTTGTGAAGTACCCTAGTCATCCAGAGACAGACTAGCAATCTGGGCTATAACTCCTCCAAACCCATGATGCTCTGGACCTGCTCTGCTTGCTTGGACATCCCATTCACCCTTAGGAAGATGGATCCACCCTCTGGTGATATGAAACTCACCCTGAGGTGGTAACAATCGTTGACTACCTAGAAAGGTACTATCCAGTCCATTACGAGAATGAAATCATAGCCTGTCATCTCTAGGACATAGAGGTCCCATGGAAAGTGACAACCACCAACCTCTAGAGGGCACTCCCACTGACGTACACTAGCCGTTCTAGTGCCCAACGGAGTGTCTAGCATGAAGATATCAATAGAAGAAAAGATGCAGAGACCAAGTATGTCCTTGATAGCAACAGATATAAAGATATGGTTATCCCCTGTATGAAAAATAGCTAAAGAAAAACTGAGGCAACTAGGATCGTACCTTGAACTGTAGAAGGTCTAGGATCCTGCTCCTGTTGGGTCTGCTCCGCTGTAAAGGTCTAGCCTACTCCAGGGCCCTGTGACCCTGCCTGACCACTCTGAGTTATTCCACTCTATTTTCGGTGAAGGACTGGTGACTGAACCCCATGGCGATGGCCTCCACCTCAGCATAAACGGTCAGAAGAAATCCAGTTCCCTGACTGGTGAGAAATTGGTGGCACTTCTCCCGAACACAGAGTCATAGAAGAACCCTTGTCACCAGCTGCTAGTGAAAATAATTGAAAAAAGTGATGATGATGGCCCATCTTGCCGCATGATCATCACTCCACTGGGTATGTTGGGAAACGTGGTCTCATATTACCTCTTCTCCAACACTGGTAAAACACCACCTAGATACCGGAAGATGCATCCTGCCGACTCTGATCTCCTCATGCAGCCTCCCTACGGCACTTCCTGCTATCAGCTGGTAGAGCAATAACTTTGGATGATGAACCGCACTAGATCATAGCTCCATAATCCCTCAAATTGCACTCTGTGATTAGTGTTTGATTGACGATATAATATATCATGGTCAACCTGAAGATGTTCACCACCAATCAGATGTCATGCCTCAGACCATCCACAAACTTCTGTTCAAGGAACAACTCATCACCTCCTGGAAAAGATATGAAATGATGAAACTCTATGAAGTAAAAGGAATACTTCGTAACAGTTAGAGTACCCTGCTCTATACTCATGAACTCTCAGGCTCAATCGTCCCATAAGGTCTCCGGATAGATGTAATCGTAGAAGATGTATCGAAACTCTTCCTAAGCCATATTCTGCAGGCGGCTCACCTGTGAGATCACATCCCACCACCTCTTGGTAGAGTCTCAAAGAATGTAGGCAGCGAGCTTCACCCTCCTATTTGGAGGTATCTCTATATGATCTATAATCACCAGTGTGTATTTTAGCCATGACTCTGTAGCTTGGTTTCCTCCATCCCCTGAGAAAGTGGGAGGATGCTTCTTCTGAAAGACTCACATCAATTCTGCCATTGACGGGGCAGGAGGAAGCGCTCCCTAAAAAGTCTGCATCATCATCATGAATCCCTCTCTGAATTGTGCATCATCACTTGTGTCAGGCATAACAGGTAGTGCCATGACTGGAACAATGGTAGGATCTGCTAGAAGTCCTTGATCAGCCATGTCTGGTGTTTGATCACTACCTGGAAAATGGACCCCAATCGAAGGACGCCTCGGTGGAATGACTCTGCAAGGTCAAGCGCACACCTTAGATCAATTTTATCAAGGACTAAAAACTAGAATCTAAAGAGGGGAACAAGATAAATAAAGCATTCATCTTTTACAAAAGATGACTACATGGCATGTACATTTACTACACGACGTGTTCCCTTAGGTCATTTACATGGGAGTGTACTCCTACTGAAACCGTTTGTGTAACACCCCAAATACACAGTTTGTTCTCCTAACACATGGCGTGTACTTGAACACTCTTCCCCTACCCAATTACATTTACATGGTTAAGCCACACGGCTCTCCTAAGATAAGAATACACTGCGGGTTCAATATAGACACGGTGTGTACTAGACAAGATTTGCATGGCCCGTGTTGTAGGTGACATGACCTGACACACGGATCACACCACACGACATGTTCATGGTGAAAATCACATGTATGTGAAAGGATAACACCGACCCATGTTGTTTTTTACACATTCGGCTACATGGATTACACTACACGGCATGTTCTATATGGACACGACGTGTACGATAAGTGATAACACCCACCTGTGTTTCTTGTGACACGGCTGGGTACCTAGGTTAGACTACACGCCATGTTTAACTGGTACACTGCAGGTTCCTACAAGAAATTACATATCCCGTGTCTCTACCCACATAGCTTCTAACACAGTGAGAGACTACACGGCATATACATAAAGTACACAGTGTGTACTTAATAAAAATAGTTTCTTCCCAAATAGATGAACACTTGGCATTTACTTAACATTACACGGCATGTATTCTAGGTTTTTCCAGATAGTAAGCCTCAGAAACTTCTCCAGAACCTAGAAAACACTGAAAAGAACAAGGAAAGTTCCAAATTCCGACCTACGAGGGCCCATACTCCCCACGAATAAATGTTTGGCATCTTCTACATGCTATAACAAGGAAACAAAGCAATGATCCACCAAATTCTGGTCCATAATGGTCCATAACACATCAATAACCGAAGTATAGAGTCCACTCAACAAACCCTTACATAACAATACCCTATCCAAATAGGACGTATTCATATCAAGGCAACTATCACAACAACATGCATATTCTACACAACATCTATCACAACAACATGCAATCGCTAATGCATCCAAGATGACACATAAAAAATGCATGACATGGGATTTCTAGCAAGTGCCTATATGATGCATGAGATGGAATACCCTCATCTCAACATGTTGTGATAGAAATTGAACCTCAATAACGTCAACAGTAATAACAAAAAACATGTGTGTCACCCAACCATGAAAATCAGATCAACCGTAAACTTTCAAAACAAGAAGAAATTGCAATAAAGGAGGTAGATTGGTTTTCCCCTATACACGAGTTAGCTAATCCCGGGAACATCTTATTAACAAGTACCTATTCTTTCTTATCCCTGGATAAAGGCTCCAAATAGTAAATCAAGAGAAAATAATTCCTCTGATACCACTTTGTAACATCCCAGTTCCAGAAGCCACCCAGAGGAGTCATGTACCTAGTTGGCCACATGGCCTCAAGAACATTTCCCCAAATGCCAGAAGCTTCCGCCTAGCAGTGAGGGTCTTGTGTGTGATAGTGGGGAAACTATTCCCTCATTAGAAGAGTACACAGTAGATGTAAATAAATACATACAAAAGAGGAAGTAGTAATAATGACATACATAAGTAACAGAAGAAAACTGAAAGTATAAACTAGAGAACATATATAAATTTATGCATGATACATATGTCTAAGAAAACATCCAAACATGTCACAATGCTGAATTACAACAGTTCTAAACCAAAGTACCAAAGAAAATAGATAAACTTCTCTGCATCGCAAGCCAATGCTTGGTCCCATGCTCTCCAGTTCCACAACATATCTAGTACCTGAAGTACAAGGGATCTTGCCCTTATCTATACCTGCAACAATATAATTTGTTTGGGCCCAGAAACATGGCCCAAATAGGGTGTGAGACTAAATCTAAGCAGGAAACCTCAAGATGACTTGTGCCTAATAGTCAGTGAATATATGACATGTAAAAGTGAAAAAAAATCAAATAGGAAAGTGCTCAGTAGTAAAAAATCCAAAGTTTCAATATCAAGATATAGTGAAATAAATAGCTAAACCTCATACAGGTAAACCTTTATGAAGTTCACTCATCTTAACCCTTATGGTTCAGTCCTAAAAATATTAAAAGACACTCTGAGGAAGCACTGATATTCAATTCCTCTAATAGTCAAAGGTAAATCAAGACTCTCTGAGGAAGCTCACACAGTCAATTCTGAGTATAGTCTTAGGTAGTCAAGGACTTTCTGAGGAAGCTTACACCATCAATTCCCCTTATAACCCCAAGGTCGAGAACTCTCTGAGGATGCCCATATGGTCAATCCCCTTATAGCCTAGGTCGTTCAATTAAAACAAAGACTCTCTGAGGAAGCTCACATGGTCTATCCCCTTGCAGTCTACAGCAATCAAGGACTCTCTAAGGAAGATCACTAGGTCAACTACCCTTATAGATTCATGTGGTACTAGGCTCTCTGAGGATGCTCACTCGGCCAATCCCCCTTATAGCCGAATGTTCTCAAAGACTCTCTGAGGAAGCTCACTCGGTCAATTCCCTTTATAGTCTACTACACCAGGTTTACACAGCCCTATGTAGGTAAACGAGCATAGCAGTGCGATATGGAAAAAGTAAACCTAAAAAACTACTTGGATAAAAGTCTTCAAAAAATCAAGCATTTCATAATACGAACTCTCCATCTAACATCAACAGGCATGGAAAACAGGAAATCCAGCCAAACTGACTAAACAGGACCAAACGGTCGTAAATAGAACATGTAAGGACAAAACATCCAAAGCATGGAAATAAACCCTATTCATATCCAAATAACCTCTGCACAATCATAGAATCATGACATGAAATCAACAAGGGTAAAAAATTAAACACACAATACCCCACTCAAGGGTATTGGTGGAATTTTCACATAACACTCAAAGGATTTGAATGGAAAAGCACAAACCACCTACCTCAGCGTTGGGATATCGATATTCTTGAACCTCGAAGCTTGAATCTCTTTAGAACATCAAATATCTACAAAAATTTCTAAAACATTCAACCCATTATATCTCATGAGAGAGGATAAATCAGAGTACGGTGCTCTAGGAGAAGAGAGAACTCACCGATGTGATTCCAACACAACCGATGGTGTTCGATTCGGAGGACGGACGCACACCCAGGGGTTCATCGAAGATCTGTGGCCATATGAAGATCGTAGTTGAATGAGACCTAAAAGAAGAGCATTCTAGAAATTAGACGTGACCCTGGTTCGTTTTATGAATAAAAAGAAAGTACATGGCATGTACTTTTGAAGTACACGGCGTGTACTCACAGTTTCCATACTCCGTTTTAAGCGGCCTCCAAGTCACTCCCACACGGCCGTGTGTGTGGCTACTACACGGCCAGCACATGAACTCCTATGGCAAGTAAGTACACGTTGTGTACTCATAAAGTACACGACGTGTACTTAGAAAATTTCCATAATTTTCTTTTTCCTTAAAAAACCCATAAAAGGAAAAACATAACTGAAAAGAATATCCCGGTTCTTACACCAATCATATCTTTATGAAGAGGGAGTAACTAATCCATATATTGGGGACCATCACCCTATTATTGTATGGGAGAAAAGAGTATACTTGTGTAAAGTGTATGGGGGAGTCGTTCCCTAATGTGATTGCATTGTACCAACTTTGGAATCTCTATGGTGATCTAACTCAGTCACTACCATCAGCCATTAATAATAGAAGAATGCCTCACACTCATAACATCTCATGTCGCATCTCTATTACTAAAACAAAAGTCCACTAATGTTTTAATTTTGGATAACCACTCACGATAATCTACTCATATTCCAAAAAATTAGTCCTAAATAAGGAGATACATAATTTGAAAGCATATGAGAAATGTAAATACCCAAGAAGGTCAAGAGTCAGGTTAGCCTGCTCCCAGTAAAGTCAATTAAAAAGTAAAGAGTACAAAGAGCGTTCAAATAGATGATCTACAAAGGCGAGTATAGAACTCACCATGATAATCAGCCTGATCAAGGCTACTATAAAACGTAGGTGATTTGAAAGACCAACTCGAACTCACCTCTGCAATTGCCCTTTTGGAGAGAGAATCCTCAACTTGATTAGCCTCACGATAGACATAAAGAACTTCAAGGGAAAGCAACTCTGCAAGTCAGAGGCAATGAACCCAAGCCGGTAACATCTTCCAAGGCACGTTCCTTGATCGATCTCTAAGGATCTGAACTGAAATAGATGAATCTGACTCAAACCATAGGTCATGCCCACCATATTGGATAACATTTATAATTTCCTTTATCATAGCCCAGAGCTCTGCCTCAATTGATAATCCATTTCCAATGAAGTGGAAAAAACATCCATTGACGAAACCTCTATGATTATGGAAGACATCATCGCATCCGGAGGGTCCAGGAGCACCAACAACCGCTCCATCAACATTAACCTTCAACCATCAGGAAATGGGTGGAATCCATCGAACAGGTTTCATCATCAGCGGTTTCTTTGCCCTACCAATAACACCAAGAGATCTCAACATCACAAGATCAGAAACATCATTATTCATAGTTCCAGTGTGAATCCTGGATGTAGTGTGGACCACATGATGAATGGCCATTAAACCAACATGAAATGAGGGTGTGATATTATTGAACATCAAGGCATTTTATTCCTTCCATAAAAAATAAATCAAGTAGGATGCGGCTGCCAATAAGAGTCCCTGAACCTGCTCGTTGCACTTGGTCTGGAATATGGAGTGTAGCAGCTCCCCAACCAAAGCACATTCAAGGAGACAGTTGATGATTCCCTGGATGTAGTCACATAACCTACAAGAAAATTTTCAAGAGACAAAGATATGGGAGGTTGTTTCATCCACCTCCACACAAAAAGCACAACCCAATGCCAGCTGAAAACCAGTGCGCTGCAACATAGCCTACAGTGGAAGTTTGCCTTTCCAGATTCTCTAAATCAGCACTGAAGATGCCGGAGGAATGATGGTTTTGCTAAAACCTGTTACCCAGACTTGAGGTTCCAAAGGGGAACCACATATAGACTGATAATATTAATTCATGTTGAAGATACCATTCATGTTTTTAATCCATACCGGCGTGTCACAGTCGCTATAACAGTACCTTGATATTTCAGTGTCAATTTGACTAGGAACTGCTTCACAGTTTCATAAATTGTTAAAGTCAGCAATGGTCATCTGCTGTAGGAGATGAGGAATGACCACAACATAACTGATAGGTCGAGACATCCAGGACGTAGTCTAGAAATTGAGCAGGTAATTCTAATAGACAATCCATTTCAAGCTGACCATCAACTTAGTGTAAACCTGCTTTAAAGCAGGCCAAACAGATGAGCAAAGATAATTAGAGTATCCTGTATAGAGTTTCTCAACAAATTGGGTGCGAAGAAATACCAAGGAGTCATCTAACATTGAGATTAGGTTCTAGGTAAACATACTAATCAATGTGTCATTGAAAAGCCATAGGACTTTGACACCCATTCCGCCCATTTGGATTGGATTCACACACTCTTTCTACGCAACTCTGACCAGCTTCCTATCATGAATCGATCCAGTCCAAATAAAGTATCTGACATTTCCGTTAAGATCGTTAAGAATGGAACGAGTCCATCGATTCAAAGAAAAGGAATAGACAAACATCGAAGTTATCATAGAATTGACCAAGCAAATCCTCCCTACCTGTGACATTTTTCCCCTTCCATCTTGCTAATTGGTTTGTAATTTTCCGATTAATGCTTCCCAGATAGAATCTTTTAACCCTGCCACAAATGAGAGGAACTCCAAGATAAATGAAAGGAATAATACCCCTTTTGACACCAAGTTTCAAGGAAACTCTATTTTTCTTAGAGGTATAAAGTCCTCCACCAAACATGACTGAGGACTTCCCCCAGTTAATAACTTGTCCATCAACCTCTTTATAATGTGAAAAAATTCCTTTTATGGAGGAGATGGTTCCTTTATTAGATTTCCCAAAAAGAAAAATTTATTCAGCATAGAAGAGGTGTGAGGGAGCATATAGTCGTCCTACATTCATCCTCTTTACCAACCAAATTTTGCAATGTCTATAAGGCACCAACTTAAGTAGTCCTCTGCAAAAGCAAAGAGCATCCCAGCTAGGGGGTCACCTTTCCTGACCCCCCGTGATCATTGTAAGAATCCAATGGGAGATCCATTAAGGAGAATTGAGATTTTGGCACTAGAAATAATGGATCTAATTAGATCAACAACTCCTTGTGAAAACCCATGCATTTTAAGGATGGTAAAAAAGGAAGTTCCATTAGATAGGTGTTTCCTCTCATACATACGGCATGGTTGGGAACAAGAGAATATATAGAATTTAAATTCGTTACACTTCCTTGAATGACTACTTGGTGGTATACCCATGTCTTTTGGCCCATTCTAGTGTACCTTGGTCTTTACCCGTGTAATCTAGTCATTCCCATGTTCCTTTCCTTGTACGAGTATGTGACTGTTCCCATGTACCTTGTTTGTGCCCATTTTCCTAGTTGTCTCAATTCCCATGAACTCTTGGGGTACACACTATGCAAATAGATCCAAGGGACCTGGTTTGTATGGGTCATACACAATGTGTGATGTTTTACTCAACTCGAATCCATATCTACCATAGTCAGGCGAATACACTGATGGTGTTCTTCAAGGACAGAAGACGTGTAGTCATTTTTTTCATAGGAAAAAGTATCGGTCAACATGTGTACCCAAGATCCGAAATCCCTTCCACCAAATAAACCATTTTAATTTTCCAAATCCCTATAATCCAAAGGGAAAACTACTGAACATCACTTTATCATCCTTCTATGGATGAAAATAAAAACTCCAATATCCCATGTGATGTCGTCATGCCTCCCTTCATAGCTCGGGATTTAGAATCCCCATATCCATGACCCACACTCATAGAGTGCATTTCATTCTTCCACTAAAACCAAATCCTTTCTTCGTTTTCACCACATCTTTGTATTCATTGGTTTGATGACATTTTAATTTGACCCATTAATGTAAAATAATTGATCCTATGGGACAACTATGAATTACATGATGAAATATGGGGAAAATTCATAAGAATGAGGTGATTAATATCAATTGGATGATTTGAACCTTATCAATGATAAAAAAAATTGAGGAATTTGGGGGTTATTCATTGAACAATGAAAAAAATCAATATATCAACAAAAATATATCTAGTTCATGTGATTTGTGTGATCTAAGATAAATTAAGAAGATAAATTATAATCCATGCTCCATGATCAAACCATGGTTGAAGAACCATGAAATTACGAGTCCTACCATAGGTTTATAATGAACATTATAGAAGAAATTGTTTACTAATTATGAAGAAGAGGATCTCTTACACTCACCATCTATCCCGAGATTCCCCTCAAATGTTTTTTTTTTGTTATTACACATTCTTAGTTTTCCAACTCTAATAAAGAATGATTCCCCATCCTCAATAATATCCCATTATTATGTAGCTAACGATATATATTTTGTATAACAACACATTTATTATGGTGGTTTTAGTTTTACTTCCTAAGATAAATAAATTTTCTTTATGAACCCACCTACAGTTATCTTCCATTAAACATCTAATGACAACCGACTTTATATCATGTTTAGGGTAAGCCATGTGTTCCTGAAAAAAAACCATAGTTTCAAATATCCCATATGAGGCCCCAATAAATGTGGAAATCGTTTATTCTAAATATATGCATGTCAATTCTATAATATATATTAAATTTTTTAACATATTAATTATGGTATCTATCAACACAATAATAGAGTGCCAAATACGAGGAACAATCTAGATACAAATATATAAATATTTAGGGTACTAAATTAGAAACATTAGAGTTGTAACATTATTCCTTTATTGATGTTTTTTTCACCAAAAAGAACTTGATAAAGAAACTAAAAGAATAGTTCATCCACATAGAATTATCTCTTATTTCTCCAAGAACAACACTAATTACTCTACATATGTGTCTCTATCTTAGATTCCTAGCTCCCCCAATTAAAAATAGGCATATGGTAAAACACCAATATCTTTAGATGTGACACATAGAATATGTCACACACTAGGTCCAACAGAGGGGTATAGGCTAAGCAGAAAGCAACCATGACAACCCTTTGTAGGATTTCAATGGAAGGATAAGCCTTGAGGAAAGATTTATTTCCCAACCAAATCTCCCTAAACCTCATCATGGGGAGACTCTCAGAAAAAACGTTTTTCTCTAGTAAAACTATAAAGGACTAAAACATTGATCCATATAAGATTTATATTATCTCTAGGCCATCCCCATATGCTTGTGGATCACTTGAACCTTATTAGTCATCAACTGTACTATCTTTCTCCCATCACGTAATGTCTCATCAATATCAATCCTATATAAGGGTGGCCAGCATTATCTCTCATACTAGGAATTGAATGGTTCCATGATAATTGTATACTGATAGATGTTATTATATGAAAAATCAACTAAGAAAAATTGATCCTGCAATCTATGGATAAAGTAAAACACTCAAGAGCTCAAAATATCCTCCCAAACTGATATAGACTGCTTGAATCTACTATCTTCCTAGGGGTGAAATGTTGTCATCATCTAAAACAAGGTCCAAAAATCCTCTTTTATAACCCTTCACAACTATGAAATAAACCGTTAATCATGATTTCATATGATCATCTATGCTACCCAATGAAATTAGATGATCTCCAATAAATAAAACTACACCAAACATTCTACAAAACTCTAATTATGAATGGAAATAATGTTTTCCAAATTGGTAATTATTCAAAAGTAACCTAGATAGTGTAATAAATTATTATTGTCTGTTGAATTCCCATAAAAAGTCCATTTATATTCCATCTGAGTTTCATTTGAGTATTTTATGAAGTATTTACTCAAAATATGAATGATAAAATATATGGGGATTGATCTCTAGTAATGTTTCATCATGGATTTAAAATCCTGTGTTTATTGGTAATGATAACTATAAAATGTGATCTAGTGGTAAGTTAAATGTTTTGGAAAACACATGGTTGAGGAAAAATAACCCTTAATATGTTCCTACAACTTAGGAAATTTTGTTCAGATAAATAAATAATTGATTTAGATATGTGATGACTATCTTTTAACTGATTATGTATTAGTCAAAAAAGTGATTTATGCTAACATTAAAGGAGTTTACCACACATTTGGATTTAAGGAATATATCCAATAACATGTGTCTTATATAAGGAATAAAGAAGAATTCACATTTCCAACAATGTTATATGGAAATTCAAGTAATTACCATTTAACAATAGAATAAATCATGAAGGTGTTCACATGTTTGATATATTGTGACTAAAGAGCTACTTTATATTGATTAAAGGATAATGATAATTTAATTTTGTAAATTTAGTGAACTTGCTTCTAATGTTTTGGATCATAATATTTGGAAAACGTATAGTATTTATAAAATATGTTATATTCAGTTTTGGAAGAGGTTTTAGGTATTATTTTATTACCTCACACAATGATGCAACTTCTGCTAAGATATTCATTGAAATAGTTATAGATTCAATCAAAGGTAATTGTTTCATTTATAGCTTTGTATATTTATTTATATTCTTAGAGAGTTAAAAAATGATAAACTCTAGGAAAAGGTTCTTGAAACAAATGTTTTCCCAATTATTAGCATTTAATATGACACTAATAACTTTTATTCACTCATCTGGTTTATGGGTTTGTAGTCAATAACTTTTATATGAACATGTTCTCTATCACCATCTTTTAGAACTTGATATTTAGATATCTCTTCCATATCCATGTTTCCACTAATGTTCTCCTATACAAAGTCCTAGTTTTTTGGTAACCTTCACATTTAATTTTCTATATTACTATGAAGATGTTTTATTAACCCCATTTACGATGTAGGATTTCCCAACAATAATATTTTCAAATATCAAACCCTAGATTACCAAGATCAAGTTTAAATTATGTGGGTGAAATATAATTTAGGAAGGGAGAATGTAATAGCCCAAGATATTAAAATATATTCAATATTATAATAAATTTAATTTTTTATCTAGTATTCTTTCTACACATATTTAAGAATACACTATAGACAACACTGAGTTAGCGTGCATTACCTAAGAAACTGGGTTTCAACTCCTTTTAATGGAGACCCAGTTTTAAATAAAAATTTTGGAACTTTGATAAATTTTATTTTTTCAAAATAAATTTAATTTTTTCAATAAATAATTTATAAGTTAACTTTTGGTAAAGTTTTGGTATTTTTCTGAGAAGTTTCTTTTTTGGATGAATAGTGAAAAATACTGCAGTTTAAAAAAATGACATTTTGTTTTAAATAATTAATAATGATAAATTATATATTATTTTTTATATAGTAACAATAGATCAATTAGATATCTATTAATGGAATTTATTTCATTTTAATAATTTTAATTTTATATTTAGATATGAATAAATAATGGACTTTTATCATTTTCACTTTAAAAACACAATTTCTTTCCCTATTTGCAGAATGAGATTTAAAAATAATTTTTCCACTTATGTGTATTGAATTTGAAAAAAAAATATACATACATATTTTTAATTTTTATGATATATTTAGTCTATTAATACCAACCTAATTTTATCCAAAAATATTAGTGAGAGTGAATAAAACTAATTACATCGATTAAGATCAAAATAAGCTTAAAAATTGACTAAACCCTAATCTAAAGGACCAAAATAACCTATAAACGTTTCCAAAATACATTATATTCCAATAGTTATACCATATCCCCAATTTTTCAAATATAATGAGTTACTGGGATTCTATTTCTTGAGAGGGACCAATATAATTATTTATGTACGGAAAAAAGATAAAAATGAACTTTACTTACCTTTAATATTTATAAATATTTAGATTATAGAGGAAGGTACACAGTTTTAGTTATAAAAATTATTTTTAAAGGAAAATAGGTTTTTATTATCATTATAATTTAACTTTAATTTTAATTTTTTTTATAGTTACATAAAATTCTTAACAAACACCAACACATTGATTATTTAATTATTAATTAAATATGATAAATGATGCTAAAACATTAAATGTATAGTAAACTTAATGAATTATTATGTTACAGTTTTTTTGTAGATGAATATATCACGATACAAATCTATTAAATTATTATATTTTAGTAATAATATTTTTTAATTAAAATTAAATAATTTTTTTTAAAATTGAATGTAACGTTATTTTACAATATAAAATATTTTTTAAAATGATTTAAAAGTAATAAAAATCATATATTTTACCAATTTATTTGATAGTTTTAATGAAAATATAATATGTCACATTAATGGACCAACTTTACTTTGATAAATAAAATATTGACCCTTAGGCCATAAAAACATTTTTAGAATGGTTCGTGTTAAAGTAGTGTTATTGCGCATTACATGTGCTTGGTTTAAAATTAATTTCTAAACCACATAGAATATTTTATTTTGTAAATTATATATAATTTTTAGAATTTAGTGGGTATATATTTTTTGATAAATCTCACATTAATATATTCCTAGTGTATTAATTTCTTAGGTTTTAAAACCAATTACTTTAATAAAAAATAAAATGATAAAATTGGAAGAAACGTTGATTTTAAGGAAAAAAATTATACAAATTCACCTATATTTTTGTGTGGTAGAGGTTTTTATCAACAATAATTCCCATTTAATTAGTTATATTTACATTTAGGTGGCACAAAAGCTATGAGATACCTCCCAATAATATATATCACTTTTTATTTACATGAATTTCACTCCTTCTCCACAATAAATGGGCATTCAATATTACCCTTACTCACACATCTAAATCTTATTTGGTTTATTAAAAAACTTCCAAAATAGACTCCCAAAACCCATAACCATTTCCTATTAGTCTATATTTTGTTTAAATATATCAATGGAATCCTTTTGGTGCAATCCAAAAGAAGTTACCCAAAGAAGAGGTAATGTCCTTCCCCAAGATCCTTTTTTTTAATTTCATTCACCATGCCCTCAAATATTCTTATTACATGATTACATAATAACATTAGTATAATGAATATAATGAAACAAATTTTATTCATTTTTCTAATTAAACTTACACATACATCTATCTAATGGGTAACGAGCTTACCATTTATGTGTACGGAGAACTTTTTCCTCACAAAATGATGATTGTTTGTTCTTTCAGTGCTACCTCTCATGGTGGGAATTATGATGGAATTGATTTTTATATATTATATATAAGAAAATTTTAATTTATATATTATATAGTTATTTTTATATACAACATAATTTTATTCTTTCCATTTTTTCAGAATACGGTAACATTGTTTTTGAAAGTATAGACAACTAACTCCTCAAAGCGATGTGATTTGTTCAAGTGATACATTGAATGTATAAATGATGATTTTAATTAAAAATATTTTAAATGAAGAACATCTCTGTGATATTAATGAAATAATTAACATTTTGGAAATATAATTTATCACTTTCTTAATTACTGTTCTCACACACTAAAAATTGGTAACGACAGTCCTAGATGAGAGGAATACGACATCCTCAACAAAATGTGATTCCTTTTAAATCACTAGAATTATAAATATATGTATATAAGAAAAAATATCATGTTATTTTAGATAAAATTATATTTTTTTTAATGATATACTGTTACTTTCCCTCTTTCAATTACAATCATTGAAAAGTTTAATGTTACTCATCCGTACAAAATACCTATTATCTCAGTGATTGTAATGTTGGTTCATTTTTCATAACAATACATAATTATTAGTTTTATAAATATTATTTATTTATAAATATGATAATTATGAAATTATTATTATTCTATATATGCTTATATATTGACCCATTTGACCGTAGTTGACCTACCAAAGACATTTTTAATAGGTAAACCAAATATGGTCAAAACACCAAATGTAAAAATAATTATTTAAGTAGTCGTTTAAAACATATTAATAAGTGAAAAAAATAAATGATAAACATAAAAAGGTTATTAAGAAATTCAATAATTAACATAAGTTAATTATTCATTAATATTAATTCGTACATGACAAGTAAGACTCAAGGTAATATATTTCTTCTAAATTTACATTACATTGAGACCTATTTATTGGTATGCACCCATTAACTTGTATATGGTTTATATTCCACCCTTTGAAATGATATATCATGAATATTCTAATTATCATGATATTATAATTTTTATATAATGTTATTCCTTCAAGAGTATTATGACTTAAATGTTTCAATGTGGTATGGGACAATTATGAATGTTTAAGATAATTTTCCTCAAGAATGTTTTAATGATATTCAATGGTATTCCCATTCATCAACATCAATAACCCTTGTTATTAATTATCCTCCACTGAGGAATTGTTAACAAATTTTTATATTTTATTCAATACATATATTTGATAAGGGACATTGTTTATGATTTAAATGAATTATTTCAATATATGGGGAATGCTTTGAAAAAAAAATATATGGGTTAGGGACTGGTTAATAAAAGTCACTAGATATATTTATAGTCTCATTTGATAATGTCAGTCAGAGACAATACATTCACATTTTTTTTCCAATTAGTTATAGATTTTCAGGAGTATATATCTTGATATAAATTAGATTAGTTTCTACCCATAGACTTAAACTGTCTTGAAGATAGATCTGGATAGTTACTATCATATGGAATGATCTTGATAGTGAAGAAGTATAAAACTATGAATTATATCATTATTATTAATCCATGATATTATTTTATTATTTGTAATATTAATGGTAATTTTTTAAGATCATGTGTTTATTTACATGGAATTATTAACTAATATATTATTCTTTCCGTATTGATTATTCCTTATCCTGTTTTTAGGGGAATATACCATGAAATTATGCTTATTGATTTATTATTGATTGTACTATACTTACCCTTAATGATCATTTGATATCACCTTAATTTGTGTTACCTTTTGCCCAGGTTATGAAGAGGAATCCTTTTAATGAATTTAAATGATGGAATTTATTAGTCTTTGTAATGTATTATGTTTTATTTCATATTTTTCAATGTATTATGGGTATCATGTTGGTAATTTGTTCTTCAAAAAATAAAAAATTGCTCGGTCCCATGGTATTTGAAACTTGAATCTATGCCAATGTAATATTATAATGCACCGACACTAGGATTCTAGGGTTAGGGTGTTACCAAAAATATAAAATTACAAATCTAAGTAGGATAGTGATAGATAAAAAGAAGATATAGACATAAATATGACAAAAACATAGTCTTACATGTGAGAATAGTTTTGGGAAAGAATTAGTGGATGAATAAGCTATAGAGAGGATTTAATCATTGAATCCTATGATTAGAAAATGATTTGTGATCAATGAGGCAAATATCAATAAAGATAAAACTATACTTGTACAAATATAGAGGTTGATGACTATATAGTAAAAAACTCTAGTATCTCAAATGGATCAGATTTTTTAGAGAAATTATAAATAGACAATTCATGGTTCAAAATCATGAACTGGGTGTAAGATAAAATTGGGAAAAATTAGACATGGGAGCTCATAGATAGGCTAGTGGATCACAATATCATATGAACAAAATGGATTCAATGTAAAAATATTCTTAACAAGGAAAGGTGATCCAAAATATGGAATTATTAATGTGAAATGGTTATAAAAAAGTGAGTCAGTTTTATATGGAATAAATTCTCTCATCTTTAGAAATAATTGAGTTATTAAAAAGTTTTCTAATTGGGGTTATTCAAATAAATCATGGAATCTTTAAAATTGATTGGAATAAATAATTTCAAATGGGGATTACCAAGAAAGAGGTATACATTGATTAATATTTGAATTATTATATTTGATAATAATATATCAATGGTATACATATTGAATAAGGTGTCTGATGGATTGAAATCAGTGCCCCAAAATTTGTAATCTTTGTAAGATACATTCTTGATGGAATTGAAATTTAGAAGAGAATGAGTTTTTCAAAATTTCAATGCAATTTCATCCAAGAATGAATAGTTTATAATACTCATCTCTTCTGATGAAATCATATTTGGATGACACAAGAAAATATTCAAGAAAAATTTACAAAAGTATTGATATTAGAGCTTGAAATGTCTAGGATCAGAGAACTCAAATTTTTCCTTAGAATGAAACTTAACTATTATAAAAATTATAGTTCACTTTCTAAATAAAAATATGTAATGGGGTTTTTGATGAACCTGGAGATACATGATAACAAGATGATTTCAACACAAATAATAGCCGAAACCATGTACAATACCTTAGTATGGATATTTATTGATCGAACACTTTATTATAGAATGACTAGAATATTTCTGTTTCTCAACATTAAAATATTGGATATATTAATTTAAATATTCTTGGTATCCCACTATCAATATTTCCCTAAGAAGGGGAATATTATGAAGTTGAAAATGAGGCATATTCAAGGTACATATGATTGTGGTTTAATATATCATGTAGATAAATGTAAATAACTATAACGCTACTTATATTTGGATTGAGATAGAGATATTGTGGATTAAAAATCAACAAGCAGACGAGCATTTCTCATTAGGATAAATTGTATTGGGATAATCAATACGATGCAGTAAAAAATATCTATTAGTTAAAATAAAGCGGAATATATATCAGCAACAAAGTATTTCAATAAATTCGCATGGATGATATAGAAACTAGAGGATATTTGACAAAAGGTGAGTTTCCTAAGGTAGACCATTGTGGAAACCAAAATAGTGATAGAATTAAGTCCGAATCTAGTAATACATTACTAAACAATGAACATTAAAATATGGAATCACCTCAATAAATAAAATTTTACACAACACATGATTATGATGAACCTTATTTTTATAAATTAGAAAGTGGAAGATATATTTACAAAACTATTATCCACATCGGTATTTTAAATACCTCAGTTGAACCTTACTATTAACCAACATATATCATCCTGAGGAGTGTTTGAATACCCCATATCCCATTAATCTAAATTCTATATCTGAAATTTTTTGTTTATGTGGGGATAAATATTGTATTTAGTGTAAAATATTGAAGTATATAACATATAATTGAACTTAGAAGCTATTATAGGGATGATAAAAAAAATTGGACAACATCAAGGAAATTAAAAATTTATCTTATTTTGAGATATTTAATGTTAACTCATATAGTATATTAGATATAATTAAAACCCCTTTTGTAGATTCAAGAAATGTGAAAGTTTCAAATAAATCATTAAAATTTTATGGTCAAAGGTGGAGAGATATCTTAAAGGGATTGAAATTAGAGAGAGCCTCGAAGAAAATATTGTACCAATATTTAGTGTAAGTCACTCATAGCTAGTGAGGTGAGGATAATCAGGGTGAATGGAAACAAATTCTACTAGGGGAGAATGTTTCAAACATTTTAATTTAATGTTATATTTTTTCTCAATTAGGACTTTTTTGAATGTAATGAAAAAGATCATGATGCCGGTGGAATTAATTTGGAGTTAAGATAACTAAAATAGTTCAGGGACCTATACGATCTAAAATATGATGAAAGTTAGTGGACCACATCATGAACTCTGGGTAAATAAGGAAATTATAGAAGTCATGAAAAATGACCAAGGATATTTTTAGGAATGTAAGGCTAAAATTTGGTAATTTATGGTAAATAGAGTAATTTTTGAATGGAGATCATTGCCACACTACAGTGATATTTTAGGAAGACAATGGTGACACTAGAGTTTTAGAGTTTTATGAACCATAGATTAAGAAACATATCTCAATTAAACATATTGTAAAATACATTTGAGGATACCATGATGTAAGATGGTAGTTAGTACAAGAAAGATGTATTTTATTAATATTAAAGGATATCATGGTGAAATATATAAGAAGACAATTCCATAACTCCCTAGGAGCTAGATGAGAGATTTAGAAAAAATTCATGGATTTAGTCAAATGTGAGAGGAATTTCCATAATGAATAAGGATACATCATAATACTTGAGTTATAGAGGGTACTTCACCATAGTTAAGGAAACCACAATGAAACTTGGGAGTTAGATAATATTCAATGACACATGAATGGTTTTTGTACGATGAAGGAATATGAATCATTAAATTATAACTGTCGAAATTTATTTTTCAAATCACCGAATTTGGAATAATTAATTGGAAGCTAATTTATAATTTTAAACACATTTAAGTGGATATTGGGGGAGTATTTATTTATCAAATTTAATGGGAAATGATTTATAAAGTGAAATAATGTAACTTAGGATATAAGAAAAAAACATTGATATGTAGAAGATAGAAGTTAGGGATGAATATCACAACCCAACCCAATGGGGTCCTCTTAGTTGGAAGTAAATCCTATGAGATATCCCAATCCAACCACCAATATGATAGGGGATGAAAACTAGAACTAAGAATTCATATCAAAAAAATGGAAGGCATTAGCCTAAATACCTATATAAATGCAAGAACATATCTCTATGAAATAGTATAGAGATACGGAAAAATATTTAATGTGTAGAGTATAATCCAATCATGCAACAACATATAGGAATGAATCAAAGTAAAATAGTGTAGTAAAAAATTTTAAGGGGGAAAATTCACAAGAAAATAGAAATGAGGCTCAAAACTGACAATAAATGCAAAGAGAGAGACTTAATAGATCTTGGATCACTGTATTCATGGAAATCCAAAAAAATAGGATCATATCTTCTATGTAAAACTATGTTCCTTTGAAACGTGGTCTACTATAGTCACTGATGATATCTATCATCTACATAGGATACAACACGTGAAGTAGAATCCCATGTGGTGGATGAGTATTTAAATACCTTGTATTATGTACCAAAAATAAAAATGGAAGCAATATAATGAAAAAATTTATCTATCTCACAGATAATTAGGGGTGTGACTCCTAATATATATTCTCTTAAAGTAGCTTAAGAGAGACAAAGAGGGGATCTCCATCTCAATAGCCATGCTGATAACTTTTTGTTAGCTTGAAACACTAAAACTCAATCTCAAATGTCCAAAAGCATGGAAAAGATTAAAATGATCTATATAGATGGTCTTTATCTTCTCAACTTCACTACATGATTGAGGGAGATATAACTCCCATGAAGGACCTTATCCCAATTGTAACGGCCCAGTCCAGCCCATGATCATGATATTGTCCACTTTGGGCCTAGCCCGCATGGTTTTTCTTTCCCTGGGCTCTGCCCATCAGGCAGCCCCAATGAAAAGGCCTCATGGTGGGAGAGGTATCCACCCCAACTTATAAAGGGGTTCTTCATGATCCTCCTCCTTTGATGTGGGATTTCCATAACCCCCCCCCCCCCCCCCGAGAAGGGCCCAACGTCCTCGCTGGCACATCAAATGGACACCAGCTCTGATACCAGTTGTAACGGCCCAGTCTAGCCCACGATCATGATATTGTCCACTTTGGGCCTAGCTCGCACGGTTTTTTCTTTCCCTAGGCTCTTCCCATCAGACAACCCTAGGAGAAAGCCTCATGATGGGAGAGGTATCCACACCACCTTATAAAGGGGTGCTTCATGCTCCTCCTCATTGGATGTGGGATTTCCATAACCCACCCCCTAGAAGGGCCCAACATCCTCTTTGGCACATCAAATGGACACCGGCTCTGATACCATTTGTAACAGCCCATTCCAGACCATGATCATGATATTGTCTGCTTTGGGCCTAGACTAAACGATTTTGCTTTCCCTAGGATCTACCCATCAGGAAACCCCCAAGAAAATGCTTCAAGAAGGGAGATTTATCCACACCACCTTATAAAGGGGTTCTTCGTGCTCTTCCTCATTCGACATGGGACTTCCATAACCAGTTCTAGAATCCACCTAGAGGCACCCTGTACCTGGTTGTTCACATGGCCTCAAGCACATTTCCTTGAATGCCAGAGGCTTCCGACTAGTAGAGAGGGCATTGGATGAGATAGTGGGGAAATTATTCCATCAATGGAAGAGTACACCGTAAAAGTAAATAAATACATACAAGATTGGAAGCAGTAATAATGACATATAATAGTAATAGTAGAAAACTGAAAGTATAAACTGGAGAACATATATATAATTATTATTGATACATATGTCTAGGAAAACTGCCAAACAAGTCACAATGTTGAAGTACAATAGTGTTAAACCAAAGTGAAAACATATATAGATAAACTCCTCAATATCTCAATCCATTGCCGGGTCTCATGCTCTCCAGCTCCATAGCATATCAAGTACCTGAAGTATAAGGGTGCTTTCCCTTATCTATACCTGCAATAATATAATCTGTTTGGGCCCAAAAGCATGGCCCAAACAGGGTGTCAGACTAAATCCCGGTAGGAAACCACCCAAAGATCTGTGCCAAATAGTCAGTGGATATATGGTAGGTAAAAGTGTAGAAAATAGAAAACAGGAAAGTGCTCAGTAGTAAACAATCCACAGTTTCAATATCAAGAAACAACGAAACAAACAGATAAACCTCATACAGGCAACCCTCTAGGCAGTGCACTCAGCCTAACCCCTCTGTTTTATTGATAAGAATATATAAAGACTAACTGAGGAAGCACTCACAATAAATTCCCTTTATAATCAAAGGTAAAGAAAGAGTCTTTGAGGAAGCTCACACAGTCAGTTCCCCGTAATGTCTAAGGTATTCATGGACTCTCGGAGGAAGATTACCTGGACAATTCCCCTTATATCCCCAAGTTCTAGGACTCTCTAAGGAAGCTCACACGGTCAATTCCCCATATAGAGTAGGTCATTCAATTAAAACAAAGACTCTCTAAGGAAGCTCACGTGGTCAATCCCCTTATAGTCTAAAGAAATCAATGACTCACTGAGGAATATCACTCAGTCAATTCCCCTTATAGCTCCAAGTGGTCCTAGGCTCTCTAAGGATGCTCACTCGGTGAATCCCCCTTATAGCTTAAAGTGATCAAAGACTCTCTCAGGAAGCTAACTCATTCAATTCCCCATATATTCTACTACACCAGGTTCTCACAGCCATGTGTAGGTCAACGAGCATAGCGGTGCGATATGGCCAAAAAAACCTACAGAACTACTTGTCTAATAGTATATATAAAATCAAGCATGTCAGAATACAAACTCTCCATCCCATAGCAATAGGCAAGGAAAACAGGCAACGCATCCAAACTAGCTAAACAGGACCAATCGGTCATAAACAGAACATGCAAGTTCAAAACATCCAAAGCATGGAAATTGACTCTATTATGTCCAAATAATCTCTAAAAAAGAATACAATCATGGCAGGCAATCAACAAGGACAAAAAGGTAAACACGAAATACCCCATTCAAGGGTATTGGTGGAATTTACACATAATACTCAATGAATTTGAACGGAAAGGCACAAACCACCTACCTCACTGTTGGGAGATCAATATTTGTGAAAATAAAAGCTTGAATCTCATTAGAACATCTTATATATACAAAAAATTCTAAAACGTTCAACCCATGATATCTCAGGATAGAGAAGAAATTAGAGGACGATGCTCTAGGAGAAGAGAGAAGTCACTGATCTGATTCTAACACAATCAAAGATGTTCGATTAAGAAGAAGGACACATGCTCGGGGGTTCATCAATGATATGCAGTCGTACGGAGCTCTTAGTCGAATGAGACCTAAAATAAGAGCATTATTACGATAAGATGTGACACAGGTGAGTTTAATGAAAAAAAGTACACGACATGCACTTTTGAAGTACACATCATGTATTCATTATTTCCGTACTCCGCTTTAAGTAGTCTCCATGTCACTCCCACATAGCTGTGTGTGTGGCTACTACACGACCATCACACGACCTCCTACGGTAAGGAAGTACATGGCTTGTAATCATAAAGTACATGACATGTACTTAGAAAATTTTCGGCATATCCTTTTTCCTAAAAAATGACCAGATATGGAAAAGCATACCTGAAAAGAAGATACGGGTTCCTACAAACTTCCCCCTTACAGAAATACATCCCTGAATATCACTGGTGTGGCATAGAAGAAGAAACCTCGAACAGCTCTGACCATTGTGATCACACGTCTACCTCACCCTCCCAAGTCTCGTCATGTACTCGCCCATGCTGCCAAAGCACCCATACTAAAGGAAAAGAACGGCTACAGTGAACCTTCATACTTCGATCAACAATCTAGATAGCGTGCTCCTCAAAATATGTGTCCACATCTAACTCAACCTCCTCTGGTTGTAAAACATGAGAGGGTTCTGAAAAGCAACGCCGAAGCTGAGAAACATGGAAAACGTCATGCATAGCCTGGTACCTCTGAGGTAACTACAACTAATAGGCCAACGACCCAAATCTCTCCAACAGCTCAATCGACTCAACATACCTTGGCGAAATCTTACCCTATCTCAGTGTCCTCTTGTGTCCCAACCTTGGTGTGACACACAAAAAAACCCGATCCCTGACCTAGAACTCTAGAGGTCTTATCCACGGATCAGCATAAGACTTCTATCGAGACTGTGCAGTAGCCATCCTCTTCGGAATCAACTCGATCTGCTCTGTGGTCTCCAAAACAAGACAAGGTCCCAGCAAATCTGCCTCTCCTACCTCCAACCAACATAAGGGTGATCGGCATGGCCTACTGTATACAGCCTCACAAGGTCCCTTATTAATAGTTGCTTGACAAGTATTGTTGTAGGAAAACTCTAGAAGTGGTACATGCTTCTCCCAAGAACCTCCAAAATCTATAATGCATGCTCAAAGCATATCCTAAAGTACCTGAATCGTACGCTCGAACTGGCCATCTGTCTGGGGGTGGTACGCTATACTCAAAAGTACCTGTGTACCCAAATCCTTCTGAAGCCCCTGCTAGACCCGAGAAGTAAAATGTGCATCCCTGTCTGAAAAAATAGAGTGTGGAACTCCATGCATACATAAAATCTCTCGGATGTACAACTGTCCCAACTCATCAACACTGAAGGTATCCCTGATTGGCAATAAGTGAGTGACCTTCGTGAGTCTTTCAATGACAACCCAAACTATGTCATTCCCATGAGGAGACCTCAACAAACTGGTCACGAAGTCCATCGCAACATCATTCCACTTCCACCTAGGGATGGGTAACTACTATAAAATCCATGCTGGTCGTTGATGCTCCACGTTCACCTACTAACAAGAGGAACACATCATGACGAAACCAGCAACATCCCACTTCATACCTGGCGACCAATACTAACGGTGTAGATCACAATACATCTTAGTGATGCCAGGATGAACTACCTAAACTGAGGAGTGAAATTCCCACATCATCTCCTCGTGTATATCTGCTAGCACCCATACGTGCTCCTAGAAACACAAGATCTCATCCTTTCCTATGGTCCATACTGAAATAGGGTCCTCTCCTGACACAATTTCCCTTAGGACTAGGCCTTCAGAATCTAATAACTACCTCATTCGAACTCAGTAAATAAGAGTAGAGGTAACCAATAAAGATGATATAAAAGTATTCCCATGTCCGCCGTACACCTCCAAATGAATCTCAAGGAACAGAACCATAATCTGCCACTCCAGATCATGCGTTGGGTAATTCATCTCATGTCGCCTCAGCTGCCAAGACCCATACGCAATGACTCCATCTCCCTGCATAAGCACAGCTCCTAGCCCGATACATGGCGCATCACAGTAAACAATATAGCTTTTTCCCAGCTCAGGAAATACTAGTATTAGTGCTGAATTCAACCTCCCTTTTAGCTCTTGAAAAGTCTGACTCACAAGAATCTGACGCAAAGAACTTCGCACCCTTCTATGTCAAACTCTTCAGTAGTGCTTCTTAGCATGAAAAGTTCAATATGAAACGTCGGTAGTATCCTGCTATCCCTATAAAACTCTGCACCTCAAAGACATTCTTAGGCTTCTCCTAGGAAACTATATCTCTCATCTTCTCTTGGTCTACTAATACTCCTACATCTGAGGTAATATGACCCAGGAAGTGAATCTGATCAATCCAAAAGTGGCACTTTGAGAGATTATCATATAACTGATGCTTCCTCAGTTTACTCAAAATTATCTCAATATGGGTAGTATTGTCGTGTTGAGTGTTAGAGTACACCAAGATATCATCCACAAAAACAACTACGAAGGAATCCTAATATGGATGGAACAATCGGTTCATCAGTGCCATGAAAACTACAGGGGTGTTCGTGAGACCGAATGACATAACCATATACTCGTACAGGCCATACCTACTTCAGAAGGCTATAAGAGGTATATTAGATGGTCTAGAGTGAAACTGATGATAAAAAGACCTCAAGTCAATCTTCAAAAACACCCAGGCTCCTCAAAGCTTGTCAAAGAGATCATCAATCCTCAGCAAGGGATATCGGTTCTTGACCGTCAACTGGTTCAGCTTCCGATAGTCTACACAATGCCTGAGGGTGCTATCTACCTTCTTCGCAAACAGGACAGGCGAACCCCATGGAGAATTACTGGGTCGGATTAAACCCTTTTCCTATAACTCCTCTAACTACTTCTTGAACTCCTGAAACTGTGGTGTAGCTATTCTATAAAGATTAATGGAGACCGGTGCCTCTCCTGACACCAGTTCAATTGAAAATTCTACTGCTCTCTCCAGAGGAAAACTTGAAAATTCCTCTAGAAAAACATCTATGAAACGATCCACCACTGGAGGAAAGTCCATTCGTGAATTCCCCTGGTCATCTAGAGACAGACTTTCAATCTAGGCTATAACTCCTCCAAACCCATGATGCTCTGGACCTGCTCTGCTTGCCTGGACATCCCATTTGACCTTATGAAGAAGGATCCACCCTCTGGTGATATGAAACTAACCTTGTGGCGGTAACAATCGATTACTACCTAGAAGAGTACTATCCAGTCCACTATGAGAATGAAATCATAGCCATTCATCTCTAGGACATAGATGTCCCATGGAAAGTGACACCCACCAACCTCTTGAGGGCACTCCCACTGACGTACACTAGCCGTTCTAGTGCCCAACGAAGTGTCCAGCATAATAATATCAATAGAAGAAAATATGCATAGGCCAAGGTTGTCCATGATAGAAAGATATATAAAGATATGGGATGCCCCGGTATTGAAAATAGCTGAAGATAAAACTGAGGCAACTAGGATCGTACCGTGAACTGTAGAAGGTCTGGGATCCTGCTCATGTTGGGTCTGCTCCGCTGTAATGGTCTAGCCTACTCGAGGGCCCTGTGACCATGCCTGACCACTCTGAGTTATTCCACTCTATTGTTCGTGAAATAATAGTGACTGAACATCATGGCGATGGCCTCCACCTCAGCATGAACGGTTGGACGAAATACAGTTCCCTGACAGGTGGGAAACTGGTCGTGCTTCTCTCAAACACGGAGTCATAGAAGAACCCCTGTCACCAGTTGCTGGTGAAAATAATTGACAAAAGTGCCGAAGATGGCCCATCTTTCCACACAATCATCACTCCACTGGGTATATTGGGAAACGTGGCCTCGTATTCCCTCTTCTCCCACACTGGTAGCACAACACCTAGATACCAGAAGATGCATCCTACTGACTATGATCTCCTCATGCAGCCTCCCTATGGAACTTCCTACTATCAGCTGGTAGAGCACTAACTTTGGATGATGAACCGCACTAGATAACAGCTCCATAATCCCTCAGATTGCACACTGTCATCAGTGTTTGGTTGACGATATAAGATATCAAGGTCAACCTGAAGATGTTCACCAGCAATCAGATGTCGTGCCTCAGACCATCCTCAAACTTCTTTTCAAGGAACAACTCATCACCTCCTAGAAAAGATGTGAAATGTTGAAACTATATGAAGCGAATGGAATACTCCATAATAGTTAGAGTACCCTGCTCTAGACTCATGATCTCTTGGGCTCAATCGGCCTTCAAGGTCTTTAGATAGAAGTAATCGTAGAAGATATATCGAAACTCTTATGAAGCCATATTCTACAGGTGGCTCACCTGTGATATCACATCCCACCACCTCTTGGAAGAGTCTCGAAGCATGTAGGTAGGGAGATTCACCCTCATATTTGGAGGTATCTCTAGATGATCTATAATCATCAGTGTGGATTTTAGCCATGACTTTGTATCCTGGGGTCCTCCATCCCCTGAGAAAGTGGGAGGATGCTTCTTCTAAAAGACTCACATCAATTCTTCCATCGACGGGGCAGGAGGTAGCGCTCCTTGAAAAGTTCACATCATCATCATGAATCCCTCTCTAAATTGTGCATCATCACCTGTGTTAGGAATAACGGCTCGTGCCAAGACTGGCACAATGGTAGGATCTGCTGGAAGTCCCTGATCAGCCATGTTCGGAGTTTGATCACTGCCTGGAAAATGGCCCACAATCGGAGGATGCCTCGGTGGAATGACTCTGCAAGGTCAATCACACACCTTAGATCAATATTTTTAAGGACTAAATACTAGAATCTAAAGAAGAGAACAGGATAAAGAAGCATTCATGTTTTACAAAACATGACTACATGGAATGTACATTTACTACACGACATGTTCCCTTAGGTCATTTACATGGAAGTGTACTCCTGCTGAAACCGTTTGTGTAACACCCCAAATACACAGAGTGTTATCCTAACACATGGCGTGTACTTGAATAATATTACCCTACCCAATTCCATTTACATGGTTAATCCACATGGATCTCCTATGATAAGACTACACAGCGTGTTCAAGATAGACATGGTGTGTACTAGACAAGATTTGCATGGCCCGTGTTGTTAGTGACATGACCTGACACACGGCTCACACCACACGACATGTTCATGGTTGAAATCGCGTGTATGTGAAAGGATAACACCGACCCATGTTTTTGTTTACACAGTCGGCTACACGGATTACACTACACGACATGTTCCAGACGGACGCGACATATACGAGAAGTGATAACACCCACCTGTGTTGCTTGTGACATGGCTGGGTACCTAGGTCAGACTACACGGCATGTTTAGCTGGTACACAACATGTTCCTACAAGAAATTCCATATCCCGTGTCTCTACCCACATAGCTTCTGACATGGTTAGAGACTACATGGCTTATACATAAAGTACACGATGTGTACATAAAAAAAACAGTTTCTTCGCAAATAGAAGAACACATGGCATGTACTTAACATTACATGGCATGTATTCTAGATTTTTCCAGATAGTAAGACTAAAAAGATACTCCAGAACCCAGAAAACACTAAAACGAACAAGGAAAGTGCCAAATTATGACCTGTGAGGGCCCATACTCCCCACGAATCAATGTTTGGCGTCTTCTACATGCTATAGAAAGGCAAAAAACTAATGGTCCTCCAAATTTTGGTCAATAAGGGCCCATAACACATCAATAACCAAAGTATGGAATCCACTCAAAAAACCCTTACATAAAAATACCCTATCAAAACAGTAGGTTTTCTTATCAAGGAATCTATCACAACAACATGCATATTCTACACAACATCTATCACAACAACATGCAATTGATAATGCATCCTAGATGACACATAAAAAATGCATGACATGTGATTTCTAGCAGGTTCCTATATGGTGCATGAGATGGAATACCCTCATCTCATCAAGTTGTGATAGAAATTGAACCTCAATAATGTCAACAGTAATAACAAATAACATGTGAGTCACCCAACCATGAAAATCATATCAACCATAAACTTGCAAAACAAGAAAAAATTTCAATAAATGAGGTAGATTGGTTTTTCCCTATACACGGGTTAGCTTCTCCCAGGCACAACTTATTACCAAGTACCTATTCCTTCTTATCCCTGGCTAAAGGCTCCAAACAGTAAATCAAGAGAAAATAATTCCTCTGATACCACTTTGTAACATCCCCGTTCTGGAATCCACCTAGAGGCGCCCTGTACCCAGTTGGCCACATGGCCTCAAGCACATTTCCCCAAATGCCAGAAGCTGCCTCCTAGACGTGAGGGTCTTCTGTGTGATAGTGGGGAAACTATTCCCTCGTTAGCAAGGTACACAGTAGATGTAAATAAATACATACAAGAGTGGAAGTAGTAATAATGACATATAAAAGTAATAGAAGAAAACTGAAAGTATAAACTAGAGACCTTATATAAATTTATGCATGATACATATGTCTAGGAAAACTTCCAAACAAGTCAAAATGATGAAGTACAATAGTTCTAAACCAAAGTGCAAAAGAAAGAAGATAAACTTCTCTGAATCGCAAGCCAAAGCATGGTCCCATGCTCTCCAGTTCCACAGTATATCTAGTACCTGAAGTAGAAGGGCGATTTCTCTTATCTATACCTATAACAATATAATCTGTTTTGGCCCAGAAGCATGGCCCAAATAGGGTGTGAGACTAAATCTAAGTAGGAAACCACATGATGAGTTGTTCCTAATAGTCAGTGAATATATGGCATGTAAAAGTGAAAAAAACAACAAATAGGAAAGTGCTCAGTAGTAAACAATCCACAGTTTCAATATCAAGAAATAGTGAAATGAATAGCTTAACCTCATACAGGTAAACCTTTGGGAAGTGCACTCATATTAACCCCTATGGTTCAGTCCTAAAAATATTAAAAGCCTCTCTGAGGAAGCGCTCATAGTCAATTCCTCTTATAGTCAAAGGTAAAGCAAGACTCTCTAAGGAAGCTCACACAGTCAATTGTGAGTATAGTCTTAGGTAGTCAAGGAATCTATGAGGAAGCTTACACCATCAATTCCCCTTATAACTCCAAGGTCTAGGTCACTATGAGGATGCCCACATGGTCAATCCCCTTATAGCCTAGGTCATTCAATTAAAACAATGACTCTCTGAGGAAGCTCACACGGTCAATCCCCTAGTAGTCTAAAGCAATCAAGGACTCTCTAAGGAAGATCACTAGGTCAATTCCCCTTATATCTTCTTGTGGTACTAGGCTCTCTGAGGATGCTCACTCGGTCAATCTCCCATATAGCCGAATGTGCTCAAAGACTCTCTAAGGAAGCTCACTCGGTCAATTCCCGTTATAGTCTACTACACCGGGTTCTCACATCCCTATGTAGGTCAATGAGCATAGCAGTGCGACATGGAAAAAGTAAACCTACAAAACTACTTGGATAATAGTGTTTAGAAAATCAAGCATGTCATAATAGAAACTCTCCATCTAACATCAATAGGCATGGAAAACAGGAAAGACAGCCAAACTGGCTAAATAGGACCAAACGGTCATAAACAGAACATGCAAGGACAAAACATCCAAAGCATGGAAATAAACCCTATTCATATCCTAATAACCTCTGCACAATCATACATGCATGACATGAAATCAAAAAGGGTAAAACAGTAAACACACAATACCCCGTTCAAGGGTATTGGTGGAATTTTCACATAACACTCAAAGGATTTGAATGCAAAAGCACAAACCACCTACCTTGGCGTTGGTTTATCAATATTCGTGAACCTGAAAGATTGAATCTTTTTAGAACATCAAATATCTACAAAAAATTCTAAAACTTTCAACCCATGATATCTCACGAGAGAGGAGAAATCAGATTATGGTGCTCTAGGAGAAGAGATAACTCACCGATGTGATTCTAATGCAACTGATGGTGTTCGATTCGGAGGACGGACACACACCCGGGGGTTTGACGAAGTTCTATGGCCATACGAAGCTCTTAGTTGAATGAGACCTAAAATAAGTGAATTCTGGAAATTAGACGTGACCCTAGTGCGTTTAATGAAAAAAAAGTACATGGCATGTACTTTTGAAGTACATGGTGTGTACTCGAAGTTTCCATACTCCGTTTTAAGCGGCCTCCAAGTCACTCCCACACGGTCGTGTGTGTGGCTACTACCCGGCCAGAAAACGAAATCCTACGACAAGTAAGTACATGGTGTGTACTCATAAATTACACGGCGTGTACTTATAAAATTTCCAAAATTTCATTTTTCCTCAAAAACAACCATAAAAGGAAAAACATAACTGAAAATATGGTTTGGGTTCTTACACCAATAATATCTTGATGAAGAGGGGGTAACTAATCCATATATTGGGGACCTTCAGCCTATTATTGTATGGGGAGAAAAGAGTATACTTGTGTAAAGTGTATGGGGGAGTCATGCCCTAATGCGATTGTGTTTTACCAACCTTGGAATCTCTATGGTGATCTAACTCAGTCACTACCATCAGACATTAATAATGGAAGAATACCTCACACTCATAAAATCTCATGTCGCATCTTAATTACTAAAACAAAGGCCACTAATGTTTTATGTGTGGATAACCACTCGTGAAAATCTACTCATATTCCAAAACATTAGTCCTAAATAAGGAGATACATAATTTGAAAGCTTATGAGAAATGTAAATACCCAAGAAGATCAGGAGTCAGGTTAGCCTGCTCCAAGTAAAGTAAATTAAAAATTAAAGAGTACAAAGGGCGTTCAAATAGACGATCTACAAAGGTGAGTATAGCACTCACCACGATAATCATCCTGAACAAGGATACTATAAACGTAGGTGATATGAAATACCAACTCGAACTCACCTCTGCAATTTCCCTTTTGGAGAGAGCATCCGCAACTTGATTAGCCTCACAGTAGACATGAAGAACATCAAGGGAAAGCATCTCCGCAAGTCGGAGGCAATCAACCCAAGCGGGTAACATCTTCCAAGGCACGTTCCTTGATCGATATCTAAGGATCTGAACTGTAACAGATGAATCTGACTCAAGCCATAAGTCATGCCAACCATATCGGATAACATATCTAATTGCCTTTATCATATCCCATAGCTCCTCCTCAATTGCAAATCCATTTCCAATGAAGTGGAACAAACATCCTTTGACGAAACCTCTATGATTACGGAAGACTCCACCGCATCCGGAGGGTCCAGGCGCTCTAGCAACCACTCCATCAACATTAACCTTCAAACATCAAGAAATGGGTGGAATCCATCGAATAGATTTCATCATCAACAGTTTCTTTTCCCTGCTAACAACACCGAGATATCTCTACAGCAAAAGATCAGAAACATCATTATTCATAGTTCCAGTGTGAATCCTGGAGGCAGTGTGGACCGCACGATGAATGGACATTACACCAACATGAAATGAGGGTGTGATATTATTGAGCATCATGGAATTTATTTCCTTCCATAAAAAAGAAATCAAGCAGGATGCGGCTGCCAATAAGAGTCCTTGAACCTGCTCGTTGCACTTGGTCTGGAAGATGGAGTGTAGCAGCTCCCCAACCGAAGCACAATCAAGGCGACAATTGAAGATTCCCTAGATGTAGTCCCATAACCTGCAAGAAAATTTGAAAGAGACAAAGATATAGGAGGTTGTTTCATCCACCTCCACATAGAATGCACAAGCTGATGCTAGCTGAAAACCAGCGCGTTGTAACATAGCCTGCAGTAGAAGTTTTCCTTTCCAAATTCTCCAAATTAACACTGAAGATGCTGGAGGAATGAAAGTTTTTCTAAAACCTGTTACCCATACCAGATGTTCCAAAGGGGAACCACATATAGACCGATAATATTTCTTTATGTTGAAGATACCATTCATGTTTTTAATCCATACTGGCGTGTCACAGTCGCTATAACAGTACCTTGAGATTTCAGTGTCAATTTGACTAGGAACTGCTTCACAGTTTGATCAATTGTTAAAGTCAGCAATGGTCATCCGCTGTAGGAGATGAGGAATGACCACAACATCACATATATGTTGAGACCTCCAGGAGTTAATCTATAAATTGAGAAGGGAATTCTTACAGACAATCAATTTCAATATGATCATCAACTCAATGTAAACCTGCTTTAAAGAAGGCCAAACAGATGAGCAAAGATAATTGGAGTATCCAGTATGGAGTTTCTCAGAAAATCGGGCGTGAAGAAATTCTAGGGAGTCATCTAAATTTGATATTAGGTTCCAGGTAGACTTACTAATTAAAGTGTCATTGAAAAGCCTTAAGACTTTGACACCCATTCCGCCCATTTGGATTGGCTTCACACACTCATTCCATGCAACTCTGACCAGCTTCCTATCATGAATCGATCTAGTCCAAATAACTTTTCTGACATTTCTATTAAGATCCTTAAGAAGGGCACTATTCCATTGATACAAAGAAAAGGAATAGACAAACATCGAAGTAATAATATAATTGACCAAGAAAATCCTCCCTGCCTGTGACATGTTTTTCCCCTTCCAGCTTGCTAATTGGTTTGTAATTTTCAGAGCAATGTTTTCCAGATAGCATCCTTAAACCCTACCCCAAAAGAGAGGCACTCCAAGATAAATGAAAGGAATAATACCCCTTTTGACACCATGTTTCAATGCAACTCTAATTTTCTTCGAGGTAGAAAGTCCTCCATCAAACATGACTGAGGACTTCCCCTAGTTAATAACCTGTCCAGCAACCTCTTCATAATGTGAAAAAATACCTTTTATGGAGGAGATGGTTCCTTTATCATCTTTCCCAATAAGAAAAATGTCATCATCATAGAAGAGGTGTGAGGGAGCATAAATCTTTCCTACTTTCATCCTCTGATACCAACCAAAGTTTGCAAGGTCTGTAAGGCACCAGCTTAAGTAGTCCTCTACAAAAGAAAAGAGCATCCCAGGTAGGGGGTCACCTTGCCTGACCCCCCGTGAACATTGGAAGAAGCCCCTGGGAGATCCATTAATGAGAATTGATAGTATTCCACTAAAAATAATGGATCCAATCAGAACAACAACTACATGTGAAAACCCATGCATTTTAAGGATGGTAAAAAGGAAGTTCAATCAGATGGGTGTTTCCTCTCATACATACAGCATGGTTGGGAACAGGGGAATATATAGCATTTAAATTCGTAACACTTCCTGTAATGACTAACTGGTGGTATACCCATGTCTTTTGGCCCATTCTGGTGTACCTTGATCTTTACCCGTGTAATCTAGTCATTCCCATGTTCTTTGTCATGTACGAGTATGTGACTGTTCCCATGTACTTTGTTTGTGCCCATTTTCCTAGTTGTCTCAATTCCCATGAACTCATGGGGTACACACTATGAAAATAGATCCAAGGGACGTAGTTTGTATGGGTCATAAACAATGTGTGATGTTTTACTCCACTCGAATCCATATCTACCATAGTCAGGTGAATACACTGATGGTGTTCTTCAAGGACAGAAGACGTGTAGTCATATTTTTCATAGGAAAAAGTATTTGTCTACATGTGTACCATAGATCCTAAATCTCTTCCACCAAAAACACCATTTTAATTTTCCAAATCCCTATAATCTAAAGGGAAAACTACTGAACATCACTTTCTCATCCTTCTATGGATGAAAATAAAAACTCCAATATCCCTTGTGATGTCTTCATTCCTGCCTTCATAGCTCGGGATTTAGAATCCCCATATCCATGACCTGCACTCATAGATTTCATTTGATTGTTCAACTAAACCCCAATCCTTTCAACAAATTCACCACGTCTTTGTATTCAGTGGTTCGATCAAATTTGAATTTGACCCATTAATGTAAAATCACTGATCTTATGGGACAACTTTGAATTACATGATGAAATATGGGGAAAATTCATAAGAATGAGGTGATTAAAATCAATTGGATGATTTGAACCTTTTCAATGATAAACAAAATTGAGGAATTTGGGGGTTAATCATTGAACAGTGAAAAAAATCAATATATCAACAAAAATATGTCTATTTCAAGTGATTTGTGTGATATAAGATAAATTATAATCCATGCTCCATGATCAAACCATGGTTGAAGAACCATGAAATTACGAGTCCTACCATAGGTTTATAATGATCATTATAGAAGAATTAGTTTAATAATGATGAAGAAGAGGATCTCCTACACTCACCATCTATCTTGAGATTCCCCTCAAATGTTTTTTTTTGTTATTCCACATTCTTAGTTTTCCAACTCTAATAAAGAATGATTCCCCATCCTCAATAATATCCCATTATTATGTAGCTAGCCATATATATTTTGTATAACAACACATTTATTATGGTGGTTTTAGTTTTACTTCCTAAGATAAATAAATACATAAATTTTCTTAATGAACACACCTACATTTATCTTCCATTAAACATCTAATGACAACTGGCTTTATGGCATGTTTAGGGTAAGCCATGTGTTCTTGAAAAAAAAACCATAGTTTCAAATATCCCATATGAGGCCCCAATCAATGTGGAAACCATTTATTCTAAATATATGCATGTCCATTCTTTAATATATATTAAATTTTTTAACATATTAATTATTGTATCTGGAAATACAAGAATAGAGTGCCAAATATGAGGAAACATATAGATACATATATATATAAATATTTAGGGTACTAAAATGGAAAAAATAGAGTTGTAACATTCTCCCCTTATTGATGTTTTTTTCACCAAAAAGAACATGATAAAAAAACTAAAGGAATAGTTCATCCACACAGAATTATCTCTTATTTTTCCAAGAACAACACTAAGTACTCTACATACGTGTCTCTATCTTAGATTCCTAGCTCCCCCAATTAAAAATAGGCATATGGTAAAACACCTATCTCTTTAGATGTGACAGATAGAATATGTCACACACTAGGTCCAACAGAGGGGTATAGGCTAAGCGGAAAGCAACCAAGACAACCCTTTGTAGGATTTTAATGGAAGGATAAACCTTGAGGATAGATTTATTGCCCAACCAAATCTCCCTAAATCTCATCATGGGGATACTCTCAGAAAAAACATTTTCTCTAGTAAAACTATAAAGGACTAAAACATTGATCCATATAAGATTTATATTATCTCTACGCCATCCCCATATGCTTGTTGATCACTTGAACCTTATTAGTCATCACTTGTACTATCTTTCTCAAATCACGTAATGTCTCATCAATCTCAATCCTATATAAGGGTGGCCAGCATGATCTCTCATAGTAGTAATTGAATGGTTCCATGCTAATTGTAGACTGATAGATGTTATTATATGAAAAATAAACTATGAAAAATTGATCCTGCAATCTCTGGATAAAGTAAAACACTCAGGAGCTCAAAATATCCTCCAAAATAGATATAGACTGCTTGAATCTCCTATCTTTCTAGGGGTGAAATGTTGTTATCATCTACAACAAGGTCCTGAAATCCTCTTTTATAACCCTCCACAACTATGACATAAACCGTTAATCATGATTTGATATGATCATCTATGGTACCCAATGAAATTAGATGATCTCACATAAATAAAACTACACCAAACATTCTAAAGAACTCAAATTATGTATGTAAATAATGTTTTAAAAATTGGTAAATATTCAAAAGTAACCTAGATAGTGTAATAAATTATTATTGTCTGTTGAATTCCCATAACAAGTCCATTTATATTCCATATGAGTTTCATTCTAGGATCATAATTGTCCGATTCAAGCCTATAAAACCTATGTTTTTGGCCTTGTCAACTACTACGAGAGAGAATAATAGAAAAACTTAGCAATGCGATTCCTCATTCCATTATACTAAAACTCCCACTAAAATTACTTGTATATATTTTTCAGACAAGGATATAAAATGAAGGGGGAAATATGGAACTCCCTCAACACCTCCTCAAATAATTTGACCAAAACCACTATCCTTCCCTAGATAAGTATGATGTGCTTCCCCTTTATAAAATCCATCTAGTGTATATCTAGAGGATATATGGTCATAATGTACTTCATAGTCAATGTATATTAACTCAGTCTCTCTCACATGTTGAAGGAGTGGCTGAGTTACGACTATTGACTAGAGATAAGTTGCACCACTCTCCTCCATTAGGGTTAACTTCAATGAATCCAACTTCTCATATGCCTCCTCCACCAAGTGAGGACATGATTTTATATTAAGTGAATCCACTTCCACATTACCCTTCCCTGTATTATAAAATATCGTGAACCCATATTACTATAGGTACTCAAACAAACCCATCTATCTCAAGTTGATATATCTCAGAGTTAATATATACCAGAGACTCTAATTGCATGAGTAAACAAAATTTTTCTATCCCAAAAGATTGTTTTTTGAAATAATTAGGTTGAAGACTTTCACTTCCAACTCTAATTCATTTCTCATGTAATTCTATCTAGTGGTTCTGAACTTCTATGAACAATAATAAATCACTTCCTATCTCTACATCAACCAAAAACTGAAACTAGTTCTAAACTCCTTGAAAATCACCACATACTCAACACTCTCGTTCGGTAGTCTCAACAGAACAACATTGGTCAACATCAACCACAACTCCTTGAAGACTCCTAGATAATGATAATTCTAGGTTAATGGTTTACCTTTAAAAATAAAGGCTATTAAAGGGTATTTACTCTTAGAAAATTCTACCATGAACATCCTATAATACCCCACCAACCCTTGGGAAATTTTTTCCTGCAACGTTCAATTAGGTGGTTCTCATATAAGCATTATATCAATATTCATCAGATATACATATAAACCAGGAATAGATATATCATTCCCAATAAAGTGATCCTCAGAAATAAAAAAATAACACTTTGACAGTTTATCATAAATCATATACTACTAGGTGAATTTTAATATAATCATCAAGTTATCCAGATGATCCTTCTTAGAAGAAAAATATATGAGAAATTCCAGGATAAAAAAACTATGAATCCGTCCAATTATAGATAGATGATATAGTTCTCAAGATCCATGAACATAGTATTGATATTCATTACAATGAAATAAATAATCAAGAACTTATAGTGTAGGTGTAAATATTAGAATTCCATATTCGTAATTTCTTCCTTCATAATAATCAAATTATAATAGAAACCCCATTAATTAATCTTTGAGAACCAAATTATACCTTTCAACTAGTTGGGAGGTCATCAATATTCAGTAAAGGGTACTTTATTCATCATTAATTAATTCAAGTGATGATAATCAACAAAAAAACTCATAATCCCATCCTCCTTTCTAAAAAAACTGGAGATTCTCTTGGAGAAATTCCTGTTATAATTAAACCTTTCTCCAATTGGTCTTCCAACTTCACCCTAAGAACATGTAAGTCGATAGGGGCCATCTGATATTCCATTGAAGTAACTGATGTGGTCCTGGGGTGAAATTTAATGAATAATTTAATATATCTTTATAGATCCATTCCTCATACATCTTTAGTAAAAACATCAATATAATACTCCACAACTACTGGGGTTCAGATTCCTCAAAACCCAACTACACAGAGGGATAATCTAGAAAACTAATGTGAAATGTGTTGTATCTTCCTACTCACAATTCCCAGTCACTAATCCATGATATCCCTCTCACTAGTAATGGAAAATTTCATCCCATATATCCAAAGGCATCTAAATCACCTTTGATTATAGTCTATCTGGTCACGCACTATGGATAATAAATGTATACCAAAGACAATTTCATAAGGTTTTATCTAAATAAGAAAGAGGTCCCATGGGAAACTGTCTCCACTAAGTGCCAACTCACACTACTGATATATGTATGATATAGAATAACCACTCCTAGTAGGATCCTCTATCCATTTATATAGGAAAAATACTCAATGTGTAGATCTAGATCCAGTAAAAGGGATATGGAAATGAAGAAATGAATAATTCCTATATTAAAAAATTATATTAAGAGTAGAAAAGGCACATATCATACCTTAACTCATCTTACGAGAAACCTGGCCATAACCCTCCATCGCTTGAAACTACATGTGATCCCAATCACCATCCCTATAAGATTGTAATGGGTTACTTGGTGTTCTTAGTGGTAGTAATGAATATAATTTTCATCCACTAATAGTCCCTTCCTCTAGTTCTCCACCTTCTCCTCAATCTGTACCACCTCTATGGGGGGCCCTCCTAGAACATAGTTGGGTGATACTTGATCATGATGATTCCTCTGTCATGGTGGTCCATCAACTATACGTCTCCCAAACCTAGCACATTGATTTGTGAAGTCATGATCTATGTTAAATCACCCATCACAAGTATAACATCTCCCATATCCCAGTTGGTTTTATACTCTAAGTACACCCTTCGTTGTAGATCCACAGGACTAAGTCGAGTCATTACTATGTCTCCTGCACTGCAACCCTAATGTATGACACCTTCTAGTAGTTATAGATGACACAACCCCAGGACGACCACTATTTTCTCTTAATATATGGAATCCATCTTCTATAAAGTTATCTATAGAAAACACCCACTCTAAAAATATATCATATATGTTAATTCCTAATAAGTTCATGATAGCATAGATGTATCTAGAGTCCCTATTAAAACTTTTATTCCAAGAATTATTCATCTCATACTGTATTGATGGAGTGGAATTTGAGATTTGTAAAACTCACAGTATAATAAAAAACCATCATATCACCTTGCCGCAAATAAAGAAGCTACTAAATCCACATAGAGTGAAAGAACAATGGGTAATACTCAACATGGAATAGATTATCAATGATAAATATGAGAGGGTATTCTTATCTTGATATTTTTTTATTATACCCCACTAAAACCCTACAACTTCATGAAGATGGCTAATTACAAGAACAACCATTTGATTGGTCTGTGTATGAACAATCATGAAGACTCAGATCACTGAATTGAGCTAGTACTCCACTACATGAGGTTATAGATCACTATGAAACCTCAATAGTCTCTATCACTAGAGAACACATAATTCCATTATCATTTAGGAATTTTAATCGTAATATTTTTTATTTATCAACTATTTATAATGCACCCGATCCACTTCCTAAACAATCAGAGGAAAAACTGATGATTTGGTCCCTAAACTAAGGCATCATCACTCAATTGATCTTCATCTTGATCCTATTTCAGAATCCTATATATCCATTATCAAGGATGATTTTTTTAATTAAGACATACAGTGGTTAGATTATTATATAGGGGGAGTTGACATAAGAAGGACATGAAAGTTAAAATACCCAATCCAATAGGATATTTGTAAAATTTTTTGCCTACAACCAATTTATCAACATTTAGAGTTGATAATAACGTAGTTCGAGTTCTAGTGGATGGATACGTTATTTGTCACACCAAAATCGGTTTCCCTATCCTATAATCTTTACTTGAGACACACATACACTATTTAACAAAGTTCTCTACCAATCATCTGAATAAGTTAAAACTATAAACGCTAACATGGGTAAAACCACCTCTTATAATACTCGATTATGAACTGACCTACCGGGGCCCTCCATTTTGTTAGTAAGATGAGTGAGACACCCCAAACCAAACTCTAATAGAGTAGGATATGGCTACTAACATCAGTCAGAAATATCACTAAAATAGGATGCTCTAGCGTAAGTAATTATATTCATTCACACACATCCCACTCTATACAACAATGTAGATATATAATAAAGGAATGAAATTATATAGTGTAAATCATATATTCAATAACCTCAAGGAATGAATCAACATACTCTATCATCGTAAAAAGTATAAAGGGTAAAAATACATGCCCGACTAGAAATGAGTTCCCGTCCGTAAAATAACTGCTAAAGGGGATACTAAAGAGAATCTAGCTCACAATTACCAAGGAAAAACACTGAAAATGGTCATCTCTTCTAGGCACTACTATGCTTCTCCCAAACATGGTCCACCATTCTCATCATCAATCTTTCTATAATAAATATAAGACACAACACATGTGGGTGAATCCGAGGGATGTGTGAGTATATACAGGCCCAGTAGGACTCCCCAAAAACAAATAATACATAAATATAAATACAATATAATTAGATTAACATATAAGCAAGAGGGAAACAAAACCCAATATATATGATTATAATAAAACCTAAGTGAGAGGGTATGGGAATCTCTCTCTCCATAACCCAGCTAAGAATGTCGAGTAATACTAAAGCTCCAAATGTCCATATCTCATTTCCCTAACCATGTACAACATAAAAATAATCTTTGTGGAGGGGAATAATCCTCCTTATTATACTCATCACTTGAGAGAGCTCAAAATTTCATGGAGAATCCAATCCCCACTATTGATCAATGAATGGAGAGTACCTACTCTATATATAGAGGAGCCACGCCTTGATGTAGTATATGGGAGTACCGACTCTAACTATGTAAAAAATTTGAGGGACTTGACCCTTAGCGAAATAGGGGAATACATGACATTTCAACTCTCTGGCGATAAAACTCTATCACTTAAATCATCCAAGCATCACTGAAGGAAGAATCATGATTCTATCACCTTGTGTAATATCTCAAATTCCAAAAATTAAGGCCTCCATTTCCTATACAAAAAACAACTCAGGATATACTTATCATGGTCATATATTTATGTTCTTAATAAGGATATACACAAGGTGAATGGTCTTGAGGAATGTAAACATCATATATATGGGGTCACATGATATGTGTCCTCACCTAGAAACCTGGGTTTGTTCTTTTTATACATGAAATGGAATTCCATGTTGGACTAAATGGTGAGTAATGGGGGTCCTCGACCTTTCCTTCCTGTCTGGGGCGTTGCTTGTGTCTTCTGGCTCATGATTGTGTACTTTAACCCAAGCTCATGTGGGTTCTGTATAATTACACGGCCACACCCATGTAATCTAACCATTCGTTTTTACTATTTATGTCTATTCCTATGCACTCTTATGGAATTGTTTGAGTTTCAATCACTAGTTCAGGTGATATGAAAGGTTCATACATGGTGTTAGATATTTAACTCCATGCAAAACCCTCACCTTCACATACAAGGGGAAACACGATGTGTGTTCTTATAGGATACATAGTGTGTGGTTATAATTTTTACCTGAAAACACACTATTTATCATGAAGAACCAAGATACATAATTTTCACTAATAGAAGCACCTTTTGAATTCCTGAGATCCACCAATACTAAAGTAGAATCCTCAAAACCTCTACCTTTTGCCACTAGTTTTTAGAAATAGAAACTTTAATATCCCATGTGAGGCAATCATGACTCTTGTCATCACTCAGGATCCCGAATCCATATATCCAACACCCACACCCACAGATCCCTCATAACCCATATTATAAACATTGATCCTTCCATCATTTCCACCATCACTACATATCTTTAGGTTTGATCTGTAATGACCCACTTATCCGCATTGTCTTGAGAGTACAACAAGTCATTAATAGGCCTTAAGCGACATCCCCAAGGTGCCAAATTCTGGAAATAAATGATGAAGGGTTTCAAAACATTTGGGGGATGATTTACCCTTATAGAACATACCACAGAACCAACAACCATAACCAAAAACTAAATGAATCATGATAAGAACTAAGACAACTCAATGATTTATTTTATCATAAACCAACCAAGAGTACCACAGCGGAAACCAACACTAAATCAGAGTAAACAGCGAAAGATAATCTAAAAGACTTCAAGATGACAACCCAACTCCATGCTCCACAAGCTCCAAGATCCAACATCACGAACCAGCCCATGTATCACGAAGTAGTTCTATAAACATGTGATACTTTACCTTTTCCAACATCCCAGTATATGACATCTACAAAAGCACCAACATGCCAAATCAGGGGGTGTGTAATGAAACTCATTAGGTTTTCCCTGATGACATCCCAACCCATGCCTCTAGGATAAAACATGTTAGCACATTTATATAAAACATTTATATAAAACAATTCTAAAACAGTTCACAATATAACATGTTCCGTGTCAAAACCATTTTCCCACAAAAACCATATTTCTCAAGAAGAGCAACCAAGAAAAGATTCCAATCAAATTCACATTTCTATTTTTGCACATTCATTCCATTTCACAAATCCACACAAACAATCATGCATGAAACCTGGACCTCCCTATACTCATGAGTGGTGAGTTATCCTTCCACTAAGTTGCCACATAGTGGACTACCTTGATGGGGATACTTCACGCCCTTATCTGTCTCAACCTTTTGATAGGGGTACTTCTCGCCCTTATCCATACCAACCTTTTGATAGGGGTACTTCTAGCCCTTATCCATTTCAATACATATGAACACACACCACAACCCATGCTAATCAATTCCAAAACCAAATGTGTTCAAAACCAATCAATAAAGCCTCAAACCATTTATTGAAAACCATTTCTTTCGAGCAGCAAAACCATGACTAGTTTAAAATCACCATTTTAAATTCACTTCAACAAACACTTTCCAAAAACACACAATTTCCATCAACTGTTACTTAAAATAAGTTTCAACCATTCTTTCACAGCAGATAAACAAACCATTTCAATTAAGGAAAACAATTTGAAACTAAGCATTAAATTTATATGAAAGAGGAATCAGGAGTGAAGCCACCTACCTCAACAAGTTAGGAGAAGCCAACCAATGGATTAAGAAATCCAACAAAACCAAGTCAACTACTCCCCGAAACCTCCTTAGATTCCTTCCCCTAGTACCAACAAAACCAAAACCCGACATAAAATTCATCCACTACCTTAGATCTACCAACCTTTGGCGTGGATCTAAGGATCCATCAAGAGAGAATAAGGAAATTTAAGAAAACTAAAGGAAACGAGACTTACCTCGATCAACCGGTCTCTAAATGCCAATGAAAACCTTCAGATCGCTTCCAAAATGCTTGGTAAGGGTTATCCCACCTTCACCAGAGAGAATTCCTGAGTTAGGGTCGTCTAGGAGAAAAAACGTGTGTGTTTAATGATTAAATGGATTAGATCTGTAAAAATATGATCTATGATGACCTCGTGCATGGTTAGTCCGCACGACTAGAAAAATCATGCGCTAACCGGGCGGTAGTCACTACTTGGAAGGGGCGCTCCGCAAGACCTCCTCGCACGGTTTGTCTAAACTGTGCACACACTATGCGGTCTCCTCTGTCCAAAGTGACCACCACTTGTACGGCTTCCGAATTTTTTGGGCAGCCCATGCGAATCCCATGCATCACCACTTTTTTCCTTTAACACTTTAAAAGTATCCAAACTTTCCCAACCATTTCTCATATGCTTCATGTACTTAAAAAGCATAAAACAAGGGTTACTTACCAGAAACCAGGGGTACTAAATTCTCCCCAAAATTTCCCTTTCTATCCCCATAAAGTAGAAAACCATCGCTTGCCTGAAATAGATTTGGCCACTACTCTTTCATTTCGTTCTCGCATTCCCATGTCTTTTCCGAAATCGGAACATGTTTCCAAAAAACCCGCACTAGACTGATGTTTCTTCATCAAGACTTTATCATGCCTATCCACAATCTGCACCGGAATATGTACCAACAAAGCATCCGGCTCTAGTTCAACATGATCCCATCTGATCATATGGTCAGGATCGGGCTGATACTTCTTTAACTGAGATAAATGGAACACATTATGCACTACACTTAACCGTGGTGTTAATGCCAACCGATACGCCACCCTTCCAACTCGTTACGGTATCTCAAAAGGGTTTATATATCAAGGAGATAATTTTTCCTGCTTCCCAAAATGACGATGTCCAAGCCCTAGAGAGATTCTCAAAAAGGAATGATCACTCACTACAAATGACAACGGTCTTCGGTGATGATACACATAATATTTCTGATGACTCTGTTCTATCTCCATCCTCTTTTATATCAACTGAATCTTCTCCATTGTTTCTTGTACAAGGCTCGACCCAACTAGTGAAGTCTCACCTGTTTCTACCTTACAAAGTGGAGAATGACAAGGACGCTCATACAATGCATCAAATAGAGCCATGTGTATAGAGGCCTGATAACTATTATTATATGAGAACTCCATTAAAGACATGCTCTCTTCCCAAGATCCACCAAAATCCATTACACAAGCCCACAACATGTCTTCCAATGTGTGTATCGTCCTTTCGGACTGTCCATCCATCTGAGGATGACACGCCATACTCATATTCAACTGAGTTCCCAGGGAATTTTGTAAGGATCACCATAAACGAGACATGAACCTTGGATCTCTATCTAACATGATTGAAACCGGTATGCCATGTATTCTTACCACTTCTTGGATATATATTTTGGATAGATCTTCCACCGTATTAAATTCACGAATAGGGATGAAATGGGCTGACATGGTAAGTCGATCCACTATCACCCATATGGAACCGTGCTTCAGAACAATTATTGGGAGGCCTGTAATGAAATCCATAGCTATCTGGTCCCATTTCCACACTGGAATTGGTAGAGACTGCAACATACCCTCTGGCCGTTGATGTTCTACTTTAACTTGCTGACAAGTTAAACCCCATGAAACAAATTCTGCTAACTTCCTTTTCAGGCCGCTCCACCAAAATTGTGCCTTTATCGCCTGATACATATTCTATATTCCTCGATGAACAGCCCATCTAAAATGATGGAAATCATGAAAGAGTTGTTCCTAAGCAGTTAACGGTACAACCATCAGATCACAAAACCACAAAACTGAACTCCCTCCCAGCTTCCATCCCTCAATGGTCTCCCCACCATTGACGTTTGAACTCATTGCAACACAGTCTACATCGGATGTCTATGCCTCATTTAATATCTCCACCAAATCAAGAACAAGCGCAACTGGAAATAAAACTGTAACATCAACTCGGTCTTCACATTCCATACGCATGTCATCTAGGACAGACATCAACTGCCACTCATCTGAAGATTCTTGCGCCAACTGATCATGTGACTTTCTATTTAATTCATCGGCCACCGAATTTCCCTTACCCAGTGTATACATGAAGTAAAAGTCAAATATTTGAATATACTCCATCCATCTCCTCTTCCTCAGATTGAAATCTCGTCATGAGAAATTATGCTTCAAACTCTTATGATCCGTAAACACAGTGAATTTCTCACCAAAAAGATAATGATTCCAAGTCTTAAAGTAATGGAAAACTACAACTAACTCCAAATCATGTGTTGGGTATTTCTTTTCATGAACTCTCAACTATCTTGAGCCATAAGCAACAAGATGGTCTCCTTGCATGAGAACACATCCCAACCCAAATCCTGAAGTGTCACAATACACCACATACCCCTATCTTGATTCCACCAAAATCAAGATGGGTGCCAATGTAAGGCGAACTTTCAACTCTTGAAAAGATCTCTGACATTCCTCAGTCCATTGAAATGAACTGTTCTTCTTTGTAAATGATGTCGTAGGTAAAGCTAGTCGTGAGAAGTCATGAAAAAATCATCATTAATAACCAGCTAAACCAAGAAAACTTCATATTTCAAAGACATTCTTCAGTAGTTTCCAGGAAAGAATAGCTTCTATCTTTTCTGGATCCACTGAAACACATTTCTCAAAAGCAACATGGCCTAGAAAGCGGACCTCATGTATCCAAAAATCGAACTTTGATAATTTGGCATACTACTGATGGTCTCTCAAGATTTCCATCACATCGCCAAGTGTTGCTCAAGCTCAGCACTTATTCTTGAATACACCAATATGTCATCCACAAACACCACAACAAAAGAATCCAGATATTGCTAAAATATCTGATTCATAAATTCCATAAAAACTGCTAGTGAATTTGTAAGACCAAAAAGCAAGACTACATATTCATAGTGGCCATATCTGCTTTTGAAGGCTGTCTTCGGAATATCCCCCTTCCGAACTCACAACTGGTGATATCCTGACCGCAATTCAATCTTAGAGAACCATTGTGATCCCCTCAATTGATCAAATAGGTCATAAATGTGTGCAAGTTTATATCTACTCTTTTTCATAACTTGGTTAAGTTTATAATAATCCACACATAGCCTCAAACATCCATCTACTTTCTTTACAAACAAAACTGGTGCTGCCCACGGAGACACGCTTGGATGAATAAAAACTTCATTTTCCAGTTCTTCCAACTGAACTTTCAATTCCTTTAAATCTGTTGGTTCCATCCTATAATATGGATGTGAGATAGGACTGGTACCTGAAATAATATCAATCATAAAATCCACTTCTCTTACAGGTGGTAACCCTGAGAATTTTCCAAGAAAAAACATCAGAAAATTGATCCGCGACTATTGGAAAACTATTATTCATGATCTCGTCCATCGATTCCATGTTTAACGCAGCGAACTGGTAAGAGATAATTGCCACTACTGGTTCCAACAAGCCCGTTGCACCAACATTCACCACTCTTTCTTATCTAAAGAGATGCTCGACACCATCCTCAGTCACGAAACGGACTGTTCTACTATAACATTCAATGTGAGCCTTAAACTCTGTCAACCAATCCAATACCAGGATTATATCATTGACATCCATATCCAGCACAAAGAAATCCCATTTCATCTCAACTCCATCAACAGTTATAGAACATGCTCTACACATGAAGGCACTACATTTTCTTTCACTGAGAGGAGTTTTAAGTTTTATCACAGAAGGAATCATTTCATGTTTTAAGTTCAGAAAATCAGCAATAAGAGAAGCAAGAAAAGAATGTGATTCAACAGTATTGAAAAAAAACTTGCATGAGGTTAGAATTCAAAAGAATAATACCTCACACTATAGATGGTCCAGACTGGTAATCCACAATCACATGTTCCGCTCCATATAATTGATTTGTTGCTGCACTTTTCACCTTATTACCTTATTGAGATTGACTTGCCTGAGGATTCATGGTATTCCTGGAATCACCAAAGCTAGCTCTATTCTATTGGCAAGAGTGATTTTGTTGACCTCGCCCTATCGAATCATAAGATTCTTATGACACTTGAGATGTGTCATGGACATCTGATCGTGGAGCACTGCGAAAATATCGCTGAATATTCCCCATCTTGTTGCAATTGTGGCATGCTCTTAGTGGTGCTATACATTCTCATTTCATGTGATCAATTGAGAAACTTTGAAAACACCCAACTTTCATCATGGGTTGTGGAGGAAGATTCACTGATCCAGCCGTCTGATTCTGATTCGCACTCCATCCTTGGAATTAGGTGTCCCTCTTTTGCTTGTTCCCAGTACTAGAGTTCCCACCCATTCTTATGGGTATCATCATACTTCCTCCTCCAATAAATCCTGAGATGTTTCTTTCAACTACTATTTCTCTATTTACCATCTCTGTATAATCTATAATACAGAGCACAACTATCTTCGAGTGAATATCCCGTCACAACCCTAATTCAAAGATGTGTGCCTTCAGCAACGCACTTGAAGCAACTTCCGATGAAAAGCACACTAAATTCATAAATTTAGCCTCATTCTCCATGACAGAGAGATTCTCCTACTTCAGGCTGAAAATTATATCATCCTCTAGATCATGAACGTGTGAGGATAGAGTTTTTTATTGAATAATTCCTCAAATTCCTCCCAGACCAGGCCTTGATCCACCTTAGCCTGCACTACTAGCTCCCACCACTTTTGTGAAAGATCCTCCAACATATACATCGCCAACTATACTTTCAGTTCTACTGGTGTGCTGATGAAATAGAAGATAGGATTCATCCTACTGAGCCACACCTCTTCCCATTCTGGTTTCGAGTCACCCCGAATGATGGGTGGATTCTTCTTCTGGAACTAGACAGAATGGTCTACATGCCTTGACTCATCCCTCTGATTCCACATGTCCACAGCCTGAAATTCTTGAACTATACATTGGACTAGCTGCTGGTTCACTTGTGGCTCAGGTGCGACCACATTCTCCGTAGCCTCTTCCGTTTGGTTTCTACGACGCCTAACATGTTCTATTTTCTATACAAACAACGCATGTCATTAGTCCCACTTCATAGCAACTGAAGGCTTATAATTTCAATTTCTATCACATCGCTATCACAACCTTGATTTCCAACCATCAAGCTTTTCCACATTTACCCATTTCTAAAAAAATATTTTATTTCTTTAGAAAATCAATCTATTTTCAAAATACATCAACCATTCTCTTTTCAAAATCATTCATTTGAAAACTAGTTTAAAATTTTCCGAAATCACGCTTTTGCATCAAAACATAATTCATTGCTCAAAATGATACATGCACTCCTAGTGGGAACTCATTACTCTAATTCATGTCATGCTCCTCTCATTGGCTAATCCCATGACGATGATATTTTTTATCCTATAAGTGTCTCAAAAAAACTTATGTACCCAACTCTCTAGTAACTTGAATTTAATTATAAAAATTTTAGCTACGTCTTTCTATGCTCTACATTCCAAATTCTGACAATCCTACTCCTTCCTAAGATGATCACCCAAGGAATAGACATGTAAGAATTCAACACCAAGACCAAAAAAAAAACAGATGACTACTTGTTCCACAAATAAAGGAACATGCTGATTGCATTTATACCCCAAGGACCGAATGAACTGACACCGTTTGTAATGACACGCTTATCCGCATTGGATTGAGAGTACAACAAGTCATTACTAGGCCTTAAGAAACATCCCCAAGGCACCAATGGCTATAAATAAATGCCTAAGGGTTTCAAAATAAGTGGGGGATGATTTACCCTTTTAGAACATACCACAGAGCCAATAACCATATCCAAACTAATAAAGTAAATAAATCATGATAAAAACTAAGACAACTCAAACATTTATTATATCATAAACAATCCAAGAGTTCCACAGCGGAAACAAACAATAAATCTGTGTAAAAAGTTGAAAGGAAAACTAAAAGACTACAAGTGGACAACCCAACTCCATGCTCCAAAAGCTCTAAGCTCCAACATCACGAACCAACCCAAGTATCAAAATGTAGTGCTATAAACATGTGACACTTTACCTTTGCCAACATCCCAGTATATGACATCTGCAAAAGCACCAATGTGCCAAGGAAAAGGGTGAGTAATGAAACATAGTAGGTTTTCCTCGATGAATTCCCAACCCATGCCTCTAGGATAAAATATGTTAACACATTTATATAAAAAATTTATATATAAAATTCCAAAAAAAATTACAATATAACAAGTTCCATGTCAAAACCATTTTCCAACAAAAACCATCTTTCTCAAGAAAATAAACCAAGAAAAGTTTCCAATGAAATTCACATTCCAATTTTAGCACATTCATTCCACTTCACAAGTCCACACAACCAACCATGCATGAAACCTGGACCTCCCTATACTCATGAGTGGTGAGTTATCCTTTCACTAAGGCATCACTTAGTGGACTACCTTGACGGGGGTACTTCACAACCTTATCCATCCCAACCTTTTGATGGGGGTGCTTCTCTCCCTTATCCATCCCAACATATTGATGGGGGTACTTCTCACCCTTATCTATCCCAATGCATATGAACACAAACCACAACCCATGCAAATCCATGCCAAAACCAAGTGTGTTCAAAACCGTTCAATAAAGAGTCAATCCTTTTATGGAAACCCTTTTCCTTCAAGCATAAAAACTATAACCAGATTAAAATCACCATTTTAAATTCACTTCAATAAACACTTTACAAAAACAAAAAATTTCCATCACCAGTTACTTAAAAGAGGTTTCAACCATTCTTTCACAGCAGATAAAAACCATTTCAATCAGGGAAAACAATTTGAAACTAAGACTTAAAGTTCTAAGAAAGAGGAATCGGGAGTGAATCCACCTACCTCAACAAATTAGGCGAAACCCACCAACGGATGAAGAACGCCAACAAAACCGAGTCAACTACTCCCCGAAACCTCCTTAGATTCCTTCTCATAGTTCCAACAAAACCTGAATTAAAATTCATCCACTACCTTAGATCTACCCACCATGGGTGTAGATCTAAGGATCCATTGGGAGGGAAGAAGGATATCTAAGAAAACAAAAGGAAACGAGACTTACCTCCATCAACTGGTCACTAAAAACTAATCCAAACCTTCAGATTGCATCCAAAATTCCTTGTAAGTGTTCTCCCACCTTCACCAGAGATAAATCCCTAGCTAGGGCCATCTAGGAGCAAAAAGGAGGGTGTTTAATAATAAAACGAATTAAATCCTTAAAAATAGGATCTAATTTGACCCCACACATGGTTAGTCTGCACGGCTTGGAAAATCGTACGCTAACTGTGCGGTAGTCACTACATGGAAGGGGCGCTCGGCATGGCCTCCTCTCACAGTTTTCCCAAACCGTGATCACACTATGCGGTCTCCTCTGTCTAAAGTGACCATCACCTGCACGGCTTCAGTATGGTTTGGGAAACCCGTGCGGAGTCCATGCATCACCACTTTTTTCCCTTTAACACTTTAAGGGTCTCTAAACATCCCCAACCATTTCTAATATACTTTATGTACTTTAAAAAGAAAAAAACAAGGGTCACCTTCCAGAAACTGGGGGTAATAAATGATCATTCTTAAATCAGTTCTAGAAATGTCAAAATCAACGAACTCATTGGCCAACGATGAATCATGTGAAGAACGATTGGGGAAACACCCAAAAATGAAGTGATGAAAATCACTGACCAAAATGATCATTACCAATGATCATAAAGTTTATAATGTAGGGGTGAATAATGTAATAATGAATAAAAAATTATATCAAGATCTCAATAATATTTATATCTGATTATTATGATTCGTGAGATCTAAGAAACATTATGTGGATAAATTATAGTGCTTGATCAATGATAAAAACTGGTGAAAACCATGAAATAATGTGTCCTACCTTGAGTTTTTCAGGATATTTTGTAATTATTTCATTAACTAGTGAGAAAGAATAAGATATGTTGTGTTTATTATCTATCTATCAATTCCCCTTGATCGTCTACCATTGATCTACATTCCTAGTATTCCATTTACAATAAATAATTCTTCCTCATCCTCGATAACATCCCTACGTTATGAGTCTATAACAATTTATTTTTAGCAATATCACATTTATACTTCAGTTCATAGGTTTAGGTTATAAAATAAATAAATTATATTAATTTATTAATCTACTTAATACACCCACCAATGACTGTTTTCCATGGAATTTCCAACGCTGACCAATTTTATATAACATATAAGGTAAAACACACATTCTAGAAACAAATATGGTTTTAAATTTCACATCCAAGTTCCCAATAAATTAGAAAAATATTTATTTCTATATTTACATTAATATATATTAATATTCTTAATATATCAATTCTTTGTTCCTTTAATACCCAATCATAGTACTAGATTTAACGAAAAACTCAGATTAATATAGATAAATATTTAAAGGACTAATCCAACAAAATAAAAGTAATTACAAATAATTCCATTAATGTATTTTTATTTTAAAAATGAATTCAAATCATATTAAAGACACCCTTACTTCTTCATTTTTATTAATTTTTAATAACAATTTTAATGTATTACCATATCAGAAATATTTTAGATTACTTTTCTTAAATATACGATGAAAGAGACAATAAGAGTGTGTTCCCTTATATTTGAAGTTTGCCTATAAAAATAATTTTTAAAACATGAAGTGATTAGTGTTAAACCCATGGTATGTTGACAAAATATAATCATATATTCCTTGGTGTATTTAATATAGTTATACAAATAAAATCCAAATGTCATCACGTTAATTTATGCATCTGTATATCTAATATGTTCATGATTAATGGAATGTATATATTCTTCTTTATAAAACAATATAAATATTAATGATAAAAAAGAAGAACTATTTACCCTAATCCAACCCCTCATAGGTTATATTAGACCTATGGGGAAAACAATTGGTATCATAACCACAATGTTTTTTCATGATGAATAAGGTTCATTTATATAAAAAATCATCAATGTTAAAGGGATTACTTTTTTATGGATATAACATTTATAAATTGATAATTTCATGAGAAATCACTTATAATCTATCAGAAAAAATGTATTCACTACTAGTTAACATAGAATAAAAGTTATTGATTGTAAAAAAAATTATATAACTAATACAGATAATAAATGTTTTGATACTAATGTAAAGGATAAAAATGATCAATATAGATCCTTGTCCAACTGGATATACATGAATGTAATTTGCTGAACATTATAAAAATTAAATTGAGATATTATGATCAACATATATGGTCTGGATAACATGGTAAAGGAGGATAATTTTCAAGATTCACTTAATAAATTCATCAACATATAGATGACCATAGGTGAGGACATTGATTCTTTCTTCAATTGACTCATTGAATTTATTAAATCTATTGATACACTTGGTGATAAATTTAAAGATGTCAATATAATGAAGAAAATTATCTGATTTTTTCCATAGTTTTAAAACTCAAAACTATTAGTCCCTTAATAATAAGATCCTAAAAATACAACACTTGGAATTATTCATAAAAAGATGGTGTATTATGAGATGTGATTACAACATTAGAATAAATTTGATTTGAAATTAAAATATATTTACTTTAAAGTATCATATAATATTAATATTTAATACGTCTAAGGAAATAATGGATATGTTAGTGATGAATTTATTTTACTCATTCCCAATAGATTCTAGAAAAGAAAAGGAATATTTGATGGTGAAATTTTATTAACACATTTAAATTGTGGAAATCTTGGAAATATGAAAAAAATATTCCCAACAAAAAAAGATAATAGTTCTAAACATAAGAAATAATCTACACTATAAGTATTATTTTCAATGAGATAAAATATTAAAACAAGAAATTCCATTGGAAAGAGATTTCAATTGAAATTTGTTTTTGAGAAAAGACGAATATGAAAGTGGTAAGTGTCCTGAAGATGATGAAGAACAAATTATCTCTGACATGTAAGATGTTTTATTGTATATAATTAGAGGAAATAAGTCTAAAAAAAATAAAAAACAACCATGGTTAATTTTTTAATTTATAATTTATCTCAAAAAATATTATTATTATTTTTATATTCAACATAAGAAAAACCATTATATAAGTGGATTTCTAATAAAATTGAAAATATATTATTATTAAATGAAAGTTGAAATTATTGGATCAAAGAAGGAAGTGTAAAACCTAAAAACTCACAAGATACAACACCTAAAATGATTAAGTTCAAGTTAGATATTGAATAACATTATATAATGATTGATGTTCTAAATAATCAATTTTAAGATTGATGAAATGGAGATGAACCAATCTCAAATAAGATTTATCTCTATGTTAGAACCATGAGGTTGAATTAATTGTTGATAGTGATGATAATAAGTTATAATATCGGAATTTCATTGAAAATTTATTGATTTAAAGTGAATAAGAGTTATGGGGGAGAGTTAAAAAACATAAACGAACATAGTCTAATGCATATGTGGAAGGTCAGGTTTATATGTTAAGTTTATATATCTAAAGATCAAGATGTTTTCTCTTAAAAAAATTGGAATCATATAGTTGGTAAAAAAGAAAAAAAACCAAGACTAAACAAAAAATATATAATCCACTCCAATTATAGAGAGTTTTTGATATGATGATATAGAAATATTTCTCCCATAATGAAATTCCAATTATGCAGATTTATCAAACATAGGTTGACCTAGTGCACAAAATTGGAAAGTTATTTAAATTATTAATGTAGCAAAATAAAGAAAAAAGGATAAATCTATATACGATATCACAATGATTGAAATTTTTTTATGGATATTTTTATAATTACTTTTGCAACACCTTGGTATTTTTGAAGTTATTTTAATTTAAATAAAACCTCTATTCTTGATACCTAGTGATAAACTCAACATCATTATAAAGTGAATAATTATACACTATAAAGAAAATTAAAAATAATAACAATATTTTCTATTGAATAATAATTGACAAAATAAATGATTTTTTAAAATAAAAAAATCACTTTTACCTAGAAAATACCATTAATTCTAGGGAAACTATTTTGAATAATTATATATTTTTAATAAATTTAATAATTTTGAAGAAATTATATCAATAAAAATAATTGATGAATTTCTTGTAATGATTAGTTAAATAAATTAGTAACAGACCTATAATTATTATGAAAATAAAAGCAAAAATAATTTATTTTCTCAAACATAATTTAAAAAAACAGTAATTTTTTTATTGTATTTTTTTTACTTCAAAAATGAAATTATAAATTTCTGAAATTTGTATCGATAGATTGATCTTCATTTTTTGATTTATATTGACTAAATAGATGTAGGGTGAAATTTTTAGATATTTATGAAATGGTTGATTTTTTGGTGTGTAGTGTAATAATATAGTTCTTAGAAATAATTTAACTTTATTGAAATAATCATGATATATGAATAACATAAAACTTAAGGAATCCTTTTTATATATACAAAATATGTTTCTATTAGTTAAAATAAAATTATTGAAAATATTATATGGAATTGTAACTACCATGGTTGTTGGGTACATTACCTTTGAAAATTTTTATGACTTCCCTAAAATATTATTTAAGTGGTGGAATTATTATTAAGTTTTGTTTGCGCACCGACCTATAGTATTATTCTTAATTTGGAAATCTTTTATACTAACACTGGAATTATGGGATTATTATTAGGGATGCAATTAGTTATAGTATGCTGAGTTATATGAACTAGAGTATCCAAGATTAATTTAAGGATTAATTTTTGTCTTCTATAACATAGGTGCATTTTTTATAGATATAGGTTACAGCCATTCCATTTTTAGATTTATCAATTTTTCATGAATTGAGGAAACTAGTAGATCCTCTAGCCCTTCTTTTATAGTTGGATACCCCTAATGGACCCAATATTGAGATCACATCCTTTTTCTGTCCTTGTGACTTAGTAATTGGTGTAGAAAGATTCTAGATGATTTTTTTGTAGATGTGATGATACCTTAGGATTTCATTCATGGTATGGACTGTTTGTCTACCTTCCATTCCTAGATTGGCAGTTTCCATCTAAGGATGTGATGGACCTAGGGAAATGGGTTGAGATTTTCCTTCACTTGTGGGAAGAAATTCAAGGAAGAACATGTTGGGATTGTGTTTAAGAGATTACAACCAATACATAATCATTTGGATAGAAAACATATTTATAAATCTACATTTCATTTATTTTAGATTCCTTGCTGTAGTAGAGGAGTACCTGGACATCTTTTTAAATGATTTACATGGATTACCACCTCATCAAGAGGTAGAAATATATTTTCTAAAAAACACAAAGTGAAAAATTGATATATTTAGTATCATATCAGATGGATCCCTATGATCTTTAAAATATATGGGTGTTATTTGAGGAACTTATTATAAAATATTTTATCAGACCTAGTGTTTCTCCCAAGGTGTCTATGATATTATATATCAAGAAGGTAGGGGAGCCTGAGGTTATGGGTGCCTTATCAACCCTAGAATCAGGTGAGCATTAAAAATGAATATCCTATTATAAATATAAATGTCTATTTGGTAAGTTCAAATTGGTAAGGTGGTTCAAAAATAGTTACCTTAGGATATGATATCACAAGATACTGGTATGTTTGCAAGATGTACTAAAGATGGCCTTCTGATACTCACTATTTTCATTATGTGTAATTCGTTATTCCCATTTCCATGAAACACAAAATAATATTTTTTATTGGACTTATTAATTAGATCGTAGAAAATTTTCTTAATAGAATTATTGTGTAATTTATCAATGAAATTATTATTTACACAACATTAGAGAGTGAACATGTAGGGCATTTAATGATGGTCCAAGGCATACTTCAAGTGTATCATATGTATGGAAAAATATTGAAGTGTTAGTTTTTAATTTTAGAGGTCTACTTTATGGGATAATCTATCTCAGAGGATGGTGTAGTTATGGACCTAGAGAACATTGAGGTAGTGTTTTCTAGAGACATACCCAACAATTTAGTATAGGTGAAATGATTTGTTTTATTTGTTGGTTATTACCAGATATTCATGCCATATTTATCTATTATTGAAATAACATATAATCCCTTTACCCTAATAGGTTTCCATTTTTTGTTAAAGAAGTTCCAAAAGGCCTTTGAGGAATAGTCTTGGAGTTCTAAAAGCGTTCTCACTCTATGGTTTTCAGGGGGTGGGTAAATTGTTTTATGTGATACCTCGAGATCCTAGATAAGGTGTGTGTTGATAACATGGTCGTAATTACTATCCTATGTGTATAGAAAACTGAGGACTCATGAGTATAACTATGCAACCCATGACTTTGATAAGGGAGTGGTGGTGTTTTCCCTAAACACTTGGTGACACTACCTTTTTAGAGAGAGGTTTTTTGTTTATTATGATAATAAAATTCTATAATAAATATTATCCCAATGAGATATTGACATCATAAAGAGTATATGGATGGATCTATTATAGTATTAGGACATCGATATAGCCTGTACTCATATAAAGAAGAATGTGGTAGTAGATACTCTTAGCATAATTACTTGTTATGAGTTTTTTATGTTAGGTTTTAGGATAGTTAGTCTCAATTTAGATATCCATTATTGTCGGGGATGGATCATCATACCTCCTATTTGTGGTTGTGACCCCTACACTTATTCTTTTTATGAGGGGATAATAACTAAAATATTTTTATTCTAAGGAATTTCAAGATACCATATCTATAGAACATGGTCTCGATAGATTCTACAATGGTGAGGAACACAACATTCTATTCCAAAGGAAGACAAAGGTTCCAATCACACTTCAGAATTAAGTTATAGGATAGTTCTATATATATCTCCCTTAGAGGTATATATTGGTGTGGTAAAGATGTATTGGGACCTTTAGTGGTTGTTTTGATGGCCATCAATGAAGAAATGTATTTTGGGGTTTTTCCCCCAATACCATACCAGCCAACAATTAAAGGATGAGAATGAAGATATATCAGGTTTGATACAACACAATGAGATTCTAGAGCAGAAATTATACAACATAAACATTACAATTTTTAAATTACTTCCGTGATAAACATGATTTGAGTGATTTTCAACCTACTCAAAAAGTAAACTCACTTTTTCACCATCAAGTAGCAGAGTTTTGTGGAAATCGGAGAACACTTTTTCATGTAAGTGATCAACTAACTTAATTATGTACCCTAGATTATTATATCTATACATGATATATAATTAATATACCGGTTTTGGAAGGGTTTTATGAGGATTTATAGGTTTAGTTGTGGAATTTTATTGATTTTCACTCACATATTGATGTATAGAGTGGGTAAACTATTCATGTTTATAGGATATGATGAGTGATTTGGTTTTTAATTTTAGATGAATCTAGGATGATGTTTTTAAACTAATACTGTTTTTGTATAACAATATTTATTACTCCATGATTGGAATGGTTCCATTTTGGGTCCTTTATGGGATTCCCTTTAGGTTTCCTTTTTTGGTCTAAGATGAGAGAGTTATTACTCATGGGAGGAAAATTATGGAAAGCGATGAATGATAAAAATCAAATAACCTTGTAATGGATGTGATTTTTAATATCCATTCAAATTATTATGCATAAGTTCAATAGAGGCCATTATATTTTGAATAAGATGATCATTTTTCCTAAAGAGATCACTTTTTCGTGGTCTTTAGAGATTTGGTTGAGGCCAAAAGTTATCTCTTAGGAAAATTATTCTATTCTATATTATGCATAGGGTTGGAATGGTTTCATACTACCTTGATTTTCCCTCATATTTTGATCAATTCCATGATGCCTTCTATGTATTTTAGATGAGTATAAATGTATATGATTACACTCATATTATTTATTGGGGTGTGATAAATTTTTATGATAAAGGGACCTTTATAGAGTATCCATTAGTAATCAATGATTAGTAGGAGAAGATCCTCCGAGGGTGATAAGTTCTCCTAGTGTGTAACATATGGTGGTATAAGAATCCCTAAAAGAGCTCATGGGAGTGTGATAACCATATTCATGATCAATACCGTCACATTTTTCAGTGAGTTTGGGTCATTGTGGTGAATGGTGTAAAGGTGTGTATAATTTAATAACCTTGGTTTTTGGGTTATTTCCCTTGAAAATTTTTTATGACTACCCCCAAATTTTATACAAGTTTTTGTGTAATTATAAAGGGTTTTTTTAACCCCACACATGGTATTTTAATTTATTTAAACATTTATTACACTCACATTTGAATTATTTTATATCATAATATTGGTGTCTTGGAAGGGGAAACTATGTCCACTATTGAGTCCATAATGTGGCCTTAAGCCTAAGTGTGGCATAAGTATATTTAATGTTGGTCATCTGGTAAATGGATAGTCATAGGATGATAATATATTAAATAAATATATTTATTTATTTATTTAAATTTAATAACCTAGTATCATATTTATAATGTCTCATTGGTAGATCCTCTATTTTTAGATGTATAATAGAAAGGGATCATTGAGAGTATAGCCATAGTGGATTGTATTTTTTGTGAGAATATAATCAGATATCATTCATTAATGTAGCCGAATTTATTAAAATATTTCACATAGATTATATGATCTTTATTATTCATCAATGATCAATTTATTCTTGAGGTGGGGTTGTGTTTTATTTTTTTATCTTCATCTTTTATATGTATATGGTTATATATTATTCCCAAATAAAATAATCCAAAATCTACGATTGACTAGACCATTTTTTCGGGATTTTATTTGGGTTAATATATTTTTTATATATTTTTCATTCAATAATAATTTTGAAATCACTTATTTGATTTATATCAAAGAAAGGAAAACCAAACAAAACATACACTTATTTCTCCCATTTTTTATTATGGATTTCTCCCTAAATTATACAAACATCCATTACCTATATTCACCTTGACTGGTGGTTTTACCATTTACATGGAACAAATTCATAGTGAAATGTATTTTTATTTAAGAAAATAATTTCTCATTATTATAAATGAGTGTTTTCACATGAAAAAAGATATAACATGATAATTGAAATCAACTGGTGGTTTGGTTAAATATGGTTTCATGAGGCATGGTTTGCTGGGAATCAATTATCCAATGGTAGGAGACACCGATTAAATTTTCCAATGAATAGTGGATATAATATAACTTCCATATAGCCATTTAGGATGGAAAATAGAATATTTCAGATATATGGGCATGATTCATGGTTGAATAAAAAACAAGGTGTCAAAATTGGAACACATATCATATAAGAGTTTTGTATGAAATGAATGAATAAATTTTATATTGATCGAAATAATAGAAACCACATATCTCATAGATGTGGATGATAGGGTTTCTATGAAATATAAATATCAGATGGCCATGTGATATTGTCACACACAATGTAACCCCAACCTGGCCAGTTTTTCCTATATTAAGGACCACACGTTGAGGGACCCATGTGTCACACACACATTGTGTGTATTGGGGCACAGCCCATATACCCATAGAGGGGCACAACATGGGATGGAAAAATACTTGTCGAGTATATTGGTGGACATGAAATTAAATTATACCCTTCTTATATCCATATAGTGAGGTTGAGACACTCCCTTTATAAAGAAAACAAATGTCAATGTTTCGATCTTGGGACCATAGGTGGTGTACCCCAAGAACACATAGTGTGATTTCCTTTTTCCCAAGAGACTGTTGTGAGATAATTTTTCCCCCATAAATATTCATAGGTGGACTTTTTATCTCACCCATAAGGTCTAGGATAGTTTTATTGTGTAGAAATTTGTATATATAAGTGTTGTTATGCGATCCATCACTTCGGAAATCAGATAGAGTTAGGTGTTTCACCCACATTATTTAGGAAATGATCCTCTATAAGTGGAGTATAATTTCACCCATCGATAGAGATCATCTAGGATTTGGATCCTATATCCTAGTAGAATTTTTCCAATATGTATATCTCAAATAAGATAGAGATCCTCTACTAGAGTATAATTATTCTCATCCATATAACATAAATAGAATAGGGATCCTCCATTAGAGTTGTTGTTTCTACCATATTTATAGTGCATGGACCCTTTAACATTATTTAATGGAATGACCATGTAGTTTATTGATATTATAGAAAAACTTATTGGGTATTAATTTTTTGGGATATCTTTTAGTTTCTTATTGTACTCTGGAATGTTTATCCCTCTATGAGAACATATGGATGTCCTCTTTTCATTTCCCCTCCTCATTATTTGTTCAATCTTGGTTTATCTTTGATTGTTTTCTTCAGGGGAATTTTGGATTGTCCTATGGGGTATTTATATAATTACCCTTGAATGAGATCTAGTCACATGTGTTGTGGCTTATTCATATGGTAGGATACATTGCAGAGATCTAGGAGTACCTGATTTAAGAGGTGTTTTGTGGGTCATTATAAGAACTGGTCAATATGTTTTTGGTTGCATACTTAGATTGGTTCCCCTCTTTCTATCATGTTTGAACATCATATTGGTCATTGAGACTATATTTTTTACCACTTTACCTTGAATACTTCTTTTCATAATCTTTTAATTTTAATGATCATACAAACATTTTTTTATTTACCAAATTACTCTGGTATGCATGGAGATGTTTTTGAGTGTTTGTATAAGTGCATTAGGATAAAGTCTTTTGTATTTTTGTTTTTCCAACTTATTTTTAGTCACTATGTATGTTAACCTAAATTTTTTCCTACATGGACATCACACCATTTTTAAGGTAAAAACATAATAGATAAACAAACATGGATTGAAATGTTTAGTATATTGGGAAAATTATTCTCATAAAACTCTTATTCATAATAAAACATAAACATTACCAAAGTCATTATTTTTAATCCACTTAAAATATCTCATGTTCCCATTAGTACATGTATTCACATAATTATATACATCAAACAATGAGTTGACATACATCCCAATAAGGGGAAAGATAACATTGCAGGAATAAGATAAGTGGGTCAATAATAATTTGATGAGCCCAATCATGATCATATCATAAGAATGTGATCATAATTATAATAGTTATTGAAACATGTTATAAATTATTGGGATGTGTAATATCCCTAATAATAAAACTTCATAACATAGTGGTCAAAAACCACATATAGTCATGAACAATGAAAAAAACCATGATCACAGATAACATATGTGCAGAAATTGTGACATTATAAATTTGAATAATGATAGAATCATGTTCATACATAAAAACAATAATCTCAAAATAAATATATATAATTTTCTAATTCATTTTAGGGATATATATTTCCTATCCTAGCCATCACATCATGAAATTCTCATAATCTTATTGTCCAAATAGAATGTAAAACAATCATAGTCATGTAATATACTCAGGCAATGGAAAGCGTTTCAAAAATGTTTTATAGGTCATTATTTCATGAACAATATTTGGTATTTCTATATGAATTTTTGATACAATATTATATCATAAAACATCTTCATTATTGATATGATAAGAAGCAACTCATGTGGTTCCAATGTTATGTTTTGGAAATTAATGTCAATTTGAAAAAACATGTAAAATGGATTACAAAACGTTTTAGAAAAGGTAGAAACAAGAATATAACAAAAAATAAATAATAAATGATAGTGAAAGGAATATTTGGAGATATTTTGGGAATATACATATAAAAAATTTGAAAGATGAGATAACCCCAAAAGATGGATTTTATTTTTGAGAAGCCTCATTACCTTAAATCCTACATTATTTCATTGTATTTTTCTTTCCGGAATAATTAACATAGGTTTATTAAAAAATTTATCCAAAATTGAATAATGTCAATATTTTAACAATATATAATTTATAATAATTTTACTAAATTTCCGTATTTACATCATTAAAGGTGATACGTTTTGACATCATATTTTCCTTAAAATATACGTTCTTGATTCAATTTTTTATATTTTTGTTCAAGGTAATTTATACATAACTAGAATCAATTCCTGAAGATTAAGCAATACGTATTTATACATTTATATGTCATAAATTATTTTTTATAAATATACGTAAGGGTAGTTATAATAAAGTATTTAGAAACTTCCCCTTTATTTGTTAACCAACAATCAACTAGATAGTGTCCTTAAAAGAAGAAAGAGAAGTTTCAAATATAAATATATCAAAAATATATTTTTTAAAAAATTGATAAAATTTTAATATAATTTATTCATACAAATTAATTAATGTTATAACATTTGGTTTTTAATGGAATCAACTAGATATTCTAATGATGGGTGAATTCTTCATACATTTCACCGAAACATGCTTCTCCATCAATAAAAAAGTTTATTACTCCCTCTAAAATAAATATCCAAATTGCAAAACCCTACAGCCTCTCCAAATCCCTCCAATAATGGGTTTCTACTTCATGTTACTTTGCTGCTCCTATGGTTCCCACTCCCATTTCACCTCCCCCACTTCTCAGGAAATTCTCGCTCCCGATGTCCCCGCTCCTATTTCACCTCCAACGCTGCTCCTATAGTTCACACTCCTTTTTCCCCTATGAAATTACTCCTATGGTTACCACTAAAGTTACCCCCCTCCATGACTCCTAGTTCTCCCACTAACAAGTTCTCTCCCATCATCCTACAGTACCTGAAATTCAGCTCCTATATATTCCTCATTAACTTGATCATCTTATATTATGGTTCAGCCACCCATATCCCCTCACCTCATCTTAAATTTCCTTATTATCTCACTCCTTCAAATTATTTCGGTCAAAAACCCACCATATTCACTACATATCATTCCTTAATTCCCTCAAGCTCTTGATTTATGTCCATGTCTATAGCTATTGACTCTTTCTTCTCAATCGACATTCAATCTATGTGTTTCTCTCCCTACAATAGGTATGTTATCCAAATATCATAGAAATAATCTTCTATCTATTTTTATGCATTTCCATTTTCAAAAAACTTTTTCATATGTTATTACAATATTGTTTTCCTAATTCACAAATTTGGGAATCTATTTCATTATGTTATCTAGTATTTTTTCTTTAATTCATTATTTGATGCATGTTCTTCCAAAATGAATCTTATTCCAAATCTCTAATTAAATTCTACAATGCTTGATTATTAAAAGGGTGTCGAATGAATTTACATGTTATGTTTGATTTAGGTTTCTTTATCACACTATTATTATTTTTAATGTAATGGTATAAAAAATTCATGTTCTATATTTCTCACTATTATTTATATTTCCATTTACATAATGTTTAATTTATTTTATGTTGTTTAATATAAATATGTTTGATAAATTATTCTGATGCATCTTCTAGGAAATCCTTATTTAATATTCTTTTTGTTATGTATATTTGTTTCAACTATTGTCTGTTATCATTATTGTTATTTTTAAAAATATTTTCTCACATTATTTAGGTTTTTTATTTCATTTCCAATTTAGTTAAATAAAATATAATTTTAATGGGTTATATCATTTTAAAAACTTATCAGTAACATTGTTTCAACTCCTCCAATATATATTATTTCCCATCATTAGTTTATTTTATATGCTATCATTATTTGACCTTAATTGTATTTTTTGGATTATATTCTTTGAGGGATATAACTTTTAGATATCATCTATTTTAGAACTTTCAATTTTTATGGTTATAATGAATTTTATTTGTTTTTTGAACATCAAACACTAAAAATACCTATATATTTATATCATTGTTTATTTATGGTGGCCATATTGTATAGATATGAAATAATGTAAGAAATTTCATTATATATGTGTGAATTTTAGTACAGATGTTTTTATCCATAAAGTTGTGTTACCTTTACCCCTCCCCCAATTTTAGATTTGTATCATAGTGTTGTTGATTCATTATTTTATACATTTCTTGGAAAATGTGATGTTATTCATGATCTCTATTTTGATCATACATGACATGAATTTTAAAATGGATCCTATTGAACTTTCATTTATTCTTTGATCCAGGCTTCCTTATCACCATAATAATTTTTTAAATGAAATGGTCGCAATGATTCAAGGTATCTGTTTCTCACTATTATTTCATTTTCAATTATCATAAGGATTCATTTACTATTTTTTTTGTCATCAATAATTGTTTTTTATAATCTATATCTATATCAACTATCAACTATCTATACTAATGATGGATAAATTATTCATTCGTATCACCAAAATAATTTTCCTCATCACCTTAAAATATATATTCATACCTCAGAAAATGACATACGTCTCATGCTTCTCCTCTTGAAAACTAGATCCCACTTCCTCTAATCTGGGGTTACCTCTATGATATCCCATCTCTTCATCTTTCTCCTCCTAAAAACTAGTGTGTGCATATTTCTCACCATTTCAATCTTCTACAAAAGTAGGATATCCTCCAGAATCGAATGATACCGTCATGAGGTATTCTCATTTGAAGGCCATCATTAAGCTATAATTGTCTACTCCAAATGATTCCCTTCAACATCCATCCATTTGAAATGATATTAATCCATTCCTTTGACCCAAAATTGGATCCCCATATTCATTGCATGTATCTAGGGTAACCATTATTTTACACTATCATATCCTTATCTCACAGTAAAACACTTCAAGCTCACAATTACTATTCACTCGAACATAGGTAAATCAATATTTGTTATGTTGATACTCCCACACCTAAAAAACCATAATTGAATTTCTTCAACCATGGGATACTATAGATCTTCATCGATTAAATATTTCAGGTATATCTTCCTTACACTAATGTTTCCCAGTTATGGTATTGAGGAGGTCTTCTGAACCTGTGGAATCTACCCTTTGCTTCACTGGTTTGGAAATGATATCTACAAAAGTAGATGGTAAAAACACCACAAAATATTTCTTACATGGAAAATGAAACCTTCTTACATTTAATGAATTTTATTTGTTTTATCAATAAATCTAAAAATGAACTTATTATTCCTCACATTTGAAATATTGTGATAGTTCATATGATATTTTCAATGGACTGAAGCATGAGGTTCATGATAGAATCTGAGCATTAGTGGAAAAAATGTATTAGAGGTAATGATTTTAATACAGCATTGGTTTCTTTTTTTCCTTCTGGTCTTTTTTGGATTTTTAAGTCTATGTTCATGGAAATGTTTTAAGATCACATATGAATGGAGATTTCAATGTGTTTGGTGTCATGACTTAATAACATTGTTTACAGATGGGTGGTAGGTATGGGATTTTGGGGATCTTTTCTTTCCTGAAGGTATGTTTCACTAACTCTATAGTTGTTTTCAAACATAAAAATGCTTGTCCTATTGGATGTTTTTGGTGTTTTGTTAGGTGTATGTAGTCTTCATCTTATTTTCAAGGTACTAATTGAACTTGAAATAATCCAATCATTTTTTCTGTTTTTTTATTTTCAACTGACTTTCATTTTACATGGTTAGTTTTTTGTATAATTGGAATTTGAGTGTTCTGTTTTATTTGAGATATAAAATATGAATGTATAACTAAAATCGTCATCTATATATTTAAATTATAAATATGGAACTAGAGGTTATTTATTTCATAATTTTTTTCTTTATTCATCTAAAATTATTTTTATATGGATTAAAAACATTTTAACTAATATATATTTTGTGTATGTATAGTGAAGGGTATGTTTTTTTGATATTATAGGGTTCATTATTTCAAAAATGATATATGAAAAACCAGATGGTAGCAACACCACAAAATTTTTCTTAAATGTAAAATTCATCCTTATTAACATTAATAATATAATATATTTTATTTTATTTTATTTAAAAAACATCTTAATTAATTTAAACTAACTTGAAAAAAATTACTTATTTACCAAATTATTTTTTAGGTGTTTTCATTGATTTAGTTTATTTATAAATTTTTTTTACTCTTAGATAGTATATTGAACATTAATTAGCATAGAAAAATCATTTTATGTAATATTTTCTTCCACTTTATCATTTCAATTCCTTTGTCTTTGAATGCTTGTAATTTTTTAAATACAGATTGATCACACATAAAATTTTCCACGAGTGGATGTAATCTTGGAGGGTCTTAGTGTGTTGAAGGTACACATATTAAGAAGATTTTTATGAATAGGGTTTTTAATTTTACCAAATGAAAATATCATTCACTTTATTTTAATTTTAAAGTTTTTCTCATTTACTGATGGGACCTTTCAACTTTGGTAGAATCAATATATGAAATGGATATTAATACTCATCATTCCTTTCAAATAAGGTGAATATGAATTTGTCTATAGTCACTTGCAGGGGGATCTAGGAAGTTCATATGTGCTGAAATAATGTAACTTGGATGTTTATAAGTGAAAACAATCATTATAATGTTTAATATACCGAAGTTGTCTTCCCACATTCACATACATGTTTTGTAGGGTGTTTTGGGAGTTTCTTAGATGGATGTAGACATTAATTTATTTTTATGTTCCTGTTTGACCATAAAATAATCCATGAATTTTTTTCTCTTTTTTTAAGTGACATGAATTGTACATGGTTTATTCTATGAATAAAAGGAATTTTAGTGTGTTGTTCCATTTTAGGCATAAAATCTGAATGTATAACTCAATACATAATCTATATTCTAAAATTTTAAAGGTGGGGCTTGAGGTTCATCCTTTAATAATTTCTTACTTGATTCATCTTAAATTATTTTCATTTGTATTAAAAACATTTTATCTAATACATATTTTTTTATATATACAGGGAAGCGTCAGCGTTTCTGATATTATAGGGTTCACGAGTGGATGTAAACATACAGGGTCTCAATGGGTTTAAGGTACCCTGATTAAGAATATTTGTATTAACCAGGTTTTTAATTTTACCAAATGAAAATATTATTAAATCTATTATGATTTTATTGTTGTTATCATCTAATGATGGGACTTTTCAACATTGGATGATTCAATATATGAAATGGATCTTAATACTCATCCTTAAATTCAAATAAGGTGAATATTAATTTATATATAATCAATGGTGGGTGGATCTAGGAAGTTCATATGTCCTGAAATAATAACAATTTTAATTTTATAAGTGAAAACTATCATCATATTGTTTAATATAATAATGTTTTTTTCTCACTTTCACAAACAAGTTATGTAGGGTGTTTTGGGTTTTTCATAGATTGATGTAGACTTTATCTTGTTTTTATGTTCCTATTTGATCCTGAAATAATCCAAGAATTTATTTCGCATCTTTATTTGTTTTTAATTGACTTACATTGTACATGGCTTATTCCCGGGATAAAAAGAATTTGTGTATGTCGTTCCATTTGAGGCATAAAATCTGAATATACAACTTATTGCAGAATATATATGTTAAAATTTTAAAGGGGGGCTTGAGGTTAATCCTTTTTGAATTTCTTAATTTATTCATCTTAAATTATTTTCATTTGGATTTGAACAATTTTATCTAATACATCTTTTTTGTATTTACAGGTAATCATTGGTGATTTTGATATTATAGGGTTCACTGGTTCCAAAATTATTTCTATAAAACCAGATGGTAACAACACAACCAAATATTTCTTAAATGACAGATGCATCCTTATTACCTTTAATGGAATTTTATTTGTTATTTAATCCAACAATTCACTGAATGTTTTACAAAATTTGAAATATTGTGACATTTCATTTGATCTTGTCAATGCTTTGAAGCATGAGGTTTGTGATGGGAAACTGAGCTTTAGAGGAAAAAAATAATTGGAGGTAATTCTTCTTATACATCATTAATTTCATTTTTTACTGTTGTCATTTTTTTCTATTTAACTCATTGTTCATGGTAATTTTTGAAGCTCATGTTTGAATGAGGATTTGAATGTGTTTCGTGTCATAAAAAAATGTAATTATTTACATATAGGATATAGGTATGGGCTTTGAGGGATCGTTTCTTTATTCAAAGTATTTCTCAATAATTTGAATCTATTGGGATGCATTTTACTATGACTATTGTCTTTTGGTATCTATTTTAATTGGTTACATTTAATTTAACATTGTATTTTAAGAATTCTTTATTTACATATTTGTGTTGGATGATCCACACAAAATATGTCTTGCTATAACGTATCACTATTTTTTATTACAATATATTGAATATTCAGGTAATATCGCTCAAAGTTCAATTTTTCAGAACTATTACTAAGTAAAATGATATGTAAATCCACCATTCATCTTTATTAGCTTCCATAATATTCATGAAAAAACCCTTTTGAACATATTCTTGAATGCTGAAATCCATATTCATTAACACTAGCATTATTAGTATCGCTAGGTTGATTACCTAAATTGGAATTTGTTTCTTCCCCATAAGTTTTCTTCATACTGTAATATATTTTATATTCACATTTACCAGTAGATGAATCCTAGCTTAGATATTTAGTTTTAGGTTGAGTTCATGTGTCTCCTATTTTTCATGGAAAAATCATATATGGGAGGGAAGACTATGAGTTTTTTATAGTCATACTGGTTATGTGTTAGTAATGTTTGAAAAAGATAGGAAAACTAAAGGTTCAACACCAAACATGGATTCTCTACAAAAATTTCCTTCAATCGTATTTATTCTTATTACTAATGTGTCGTTCCAACTTTAAATTCTTAGATTTAAATTTTTACTCTTATTTATTCAAAATTTTTAATATAATTGTACATATATTGTTGAATATACAGAACTTATAAATTATAGTTCGATAAATATATCATGTCCTACAGTGATTGTTATTATCATATTTCATTAGTACTTATTCTAATTTTTAAACATTATATTTATAATTTTTTCAATTTTTATGTATAGAAATTCTTGAATGTGTTGGAAAATCTAAAATTTAATGTTTCATTACAATGGTATAATGTCATTATCCTTTATAGTTTCTACTGTCTTTCCAGTCTGCATATTTTCAATCTACTGTTATTGAAATATTTTATACCAGAAATATTTTTCATTTAATATATTCAATATATTCAATATTAATGCAAAGTTTTGATCTTATATACAAGGTTAAAGGGTTTACTGAAATTTGATTTTTCAAAAGTTCAACATCATGGAATAGAGAAGTTGTGGAATATTCTGGAGGAGTAGATCATTTTATTTTGCCTTAGTTATTAGTTTATTCTAATTGTACAAAATATCACTTTTCATTCATGTTTTTAAAAATTAGATAATATACTATCTTTGAGAAGTGGATGTTGTATTTAATTTGACTAGTGGATGTTCTTTTGGTCATTGCATCTTTTTTTATTTTAGTAGTGGATCATGAATTTTAGTTGTTTAGTGGATCATTTTTTATAGCATTGGATCATATCACCATGAAAATTCATAGGTGAGTACTAGTTGGTAAAAAGGTGAAGAGAAAAGGAAAATGAGAGAAGGTGTGATGAAATCCTAATCTTTTATTGGTTTTCCTAGTTTTGTATGACACTAATATTACTTTATGAATAGAGTGGGATAACTAAATTACTTCCCAAAGGATGATAATGGAATTAATATAGATTATTTTAGTATATATTTGGATTTGGTAAGTGTGGGAGGTGTATTTTTACAATAGAGGGTTGAGGGACTATTTAAAAATTATGAGAGGGATATTCGATAATTTAATATTGAATAAAAAACTATATCCAAGATAAACATTGTAATAATGATATTTTTTACATTACGAATCATATTTTAATTAAATAACATGATATTAAAACATTAAAATACATTATAATCTTAATTTTTCAGTTTAATAAAATGGAAAGGAGAACAATGAAAAAAATATTATTTTAACGTAATACATGAGGCTTTAGAATATGGAAAATACTTTTCATGATTGGAAATAATTTTTATTGAATTTAAATGACTCGTTTATTGAATTGAATCTATTTTTGTTCAATCAAATTTTCTAAAATTTATTTGGTCAATATTATATCATAAATGAAGTAATTTAAACTTCACTGGTTATGAACAAATAGTATTTATACTATTCACCTAAAAATTCAGGTATTTTAGAAAATAAAAAAATAACCATTTTAAATTTTCATGTGACGACTGTTAAAATAAAATACATTTTATCTAAATAATTTTCTAAAAAAATGTCATTTTAATTTTGAAATTAAAATTTTTAATTTTTATTGAATACATTGAAATACATCTTATTAAAAAGATAATTATATTTTCTTATTTTTTTTATAATGATATTTATTTTAAGAATTGAAATATTTATATTATCATAATTCAATCATGATAATTTTTATTGAAATTTAATTTTTTGTGTTATTTTAGGTCAAATTACTATTCCAAAAGTCAGGTAACTATTCCAATAGTTATATTATTATTTCTAATGATCATGTTATTATTATAAAAATCACAATATTATTAAAATGGTCTTATTAAAACATATAAATACCTCTTAATTATATAATTATTCATTTATTATAATTCTTACCAAGGTTACGCATTCTACTTTTCTAATATTTTGATTGGTCTATTAATATTCTGTTATTTTCTATATTGTTGTTCATGGAAGTGGTTATTCTATCCGATCAAGGTGATATAAATTTTCTCATTCTTGTTTTTCTATTTTCTAATTTTACCCTTTTAATATTTGTATTTGTAATGGGTTTAGTCATTAATTAATTTAATTATTTTTATTAATTTTATAATGTGTTTTCAGTTTCTCTATGGGTTTTATGTATATTATATTTTATAATACAATAGAACACACATTTATTTAGGGGAAAATAACATTTTAAAAATATGGATCGTTACATTCTTTTGACCTTTGAAATTTTTATCCATTAAAATTTAATTCATATTCCCTCTTGAGAATATATTTTTTTTCGTCATTTCCTATAGTTTTCATGTCACCCATTCATAATGATTGTCTCACCATAACACTTTGACAATGTGAGTTATCTTGTTGTGTATAAATGTCTCTATAGTCTAAGATGTTCACTCGGTATTGTTCACAATATATATCATCATCTAGTTATACCACCTTATGATTATATACATGTGTGGGATCAAATATGTATTCTCTAAAAAATATGTGTGGAATACATAATGAACTTGGTCCTTGTTTAGTGGGGGTGTTAGGTAATAGGAAACATCGCATACAAGATTAATGATCTCAAAGGGTCCAATGTACCGAGGGATAAACATTCATTTATTTTTAAACCACATAAATATCTTCAATGGAGATATTTAAATGAAAACATTGTCTCCAACTTAGAAATTTTAGTCCCTTTCATGGTTGGAAGTATACATCTTTAATAATATCTGAGTATCAATAATATGTTGTAGGATTGCTTGAATGTTTTCTATCATGTCTTGAAAAATATCTGGTCTAAGTAACTCTCATTCACTAACTTCATTCTAACATGTAAGGGTTCTACATCACTTATAATATATATCTTTACATAAATCCATCTGAATACTCAATTGGAAGCTCTTCTTGTATGAGAACTCAACTAAGGGGAGATATTGATATCATCCTCCATTAAATTCCATTGAGTAGGATCTCAACAGATCCTCATGTTTCATAATGTTCCTTTCATATGTGATGTTATTTTGGGGTGATAGGCCATACTGAAATTAATTTAGTATTCAAATAATTTTGAATACTTCTTTAATATTTAAAGGTGAACCTTTGATCATGATCCGAGATGATCAAAAGCAGTGCCCTTACAACATCACCAGTTCCGTTACGTATATATTTTCATGTTTTTAAAGGAGTAAATATTCATTAATATCAATGAAGTGGGTAGTATTTTTTGTCCATCCACCCAATCAAAGGTCACATTTATTCCAAATGATGCCTTTGGGAGACGATTTACAAATTCGATGTTTATGTTCCCATATTTTATGTGTATAAAAGAAATGGTTGCATTATCCCTTTGTAATTCTATAAATCTACTTTAACATTATGACATACCAAATATCGTGATATATACATAGAAATATTTTTATTCATATTTTCCCATAGGATTTTCTCTTTAATATCACATTACCTATAGTTAATTCAAAGATGGATAGATAGATGATTTTTGTGCATTATCCAATAGCTCTTTCATTATCATAGTTAATGTAGGAACACAAAGTATAGTTACAAACAGAATGACATAGTATTCATTAATTTGTAACTCATGAAGCTTATCCTCCTTTATTGTTTAGTCATTTTTTTGAAGCATGAAATTTTCCGATTATGCTTATGTGATCATCACTTGGATAGCTGATTGGAAAATCATTTTGGAAAGGTATGATGTATTCCCCACTATTATGATTTCAATATCTATCCTTTTTAATATCCATGAAGATAATTTCATTCTCAATCCACATCATGGAAAGTGTAGTAGGTTATTTTCTTTTCAGAGAATTAAAAGGCTTGTTCTCCCATTCAAGATAGAAATGAATAAAGAAATTGTTTCCATTGATCAACTCTTATAATATTACTTTGGTGCATGTTTAGATCTTTCTATGTGAATATATAATTTATTCTCTTATGATCTATATATGTTTCACACTTCATACCAACGATGTTTCACCACCAAATGTGCAGGACAAAGATCCTTTTTTCTTACTCGATATCATGCGTCAGGAAGTTTGGATCATGGATCTTCAACTACAGTGAGGCATATGCTATTAATGTTTTATTATTCACCAGTACAGACCCCAATACTTTTTAGGATGCATAATTTTATATCAAAAAACCTTATCTACATACTGATAGTGTGAGTATAGGAATAGTTATTATCATCTTCGTTATCTTCTTAATGTTTTTCTGATATTATTCCATCAATACATACTTTACCCCTTTCGGGGATAGCTTTTTTAGTAGTCCTTATTTTCATGAGAAATTTCAAAGAAAATTAATAATGCCCAATTATGCTATGAAAAATATGTATTTCCATGACACATTTGGGTCTCTCAGATTCCCCCAATTCCTTTTTCTTTTAACGTTCCAGAGAAGTTACATCGCTTATGATCATGTTCCACAAGAATGTGACTTTCTTCATCCCAAAGTCACACTTTCTAGACTTTTCATATATATTCTCTTTTATTAATGTCATGATTAAAATTTTAATTTTATTATCATGTTATTCCTTATAGTTAGAGTAATGCTAATATCATCAATAATGACTACCAAATAATTTTCAAGGTAATCTCCCATGTCTATATTCATAAAATCAATGAAAATCACAAGTGAAATTGTATGTTTGATGGGAATCATCAAGAATTCATAGTTTATATCCCTTTTATAGAATATTCTCTTATAATTATCTTCCTTATTCATCTTAATCTGACAATATGAAGTACAATATCCACATTTTAGAGGTATTGATCTTCTTAGAGGTTATCAAATAATTAATCAATCCTTTCTAAGGGATAATTTTTCATTATGTGGATCCCATTGATCTCCCAATAATCAAAAGGAATTTGCATTGATCTACAATTTTTCTTGATAGAGAATATTGTCCCACCCTAAGGTGATGCACATGGTCATATGAAAACTTTACCTAAATTCTTTTTAATATTCATCTTTAACTCTCCTAGTCTATTCGAGGCCAACCTATATTAGCTTTGGAAGATTGGATTGGATCCAGTTATGAGTTATATTGAGATTTATACTGTAATATCCCAAGAAAATAGAGAATAAGACATATTTCATATTTATTAATATTTTTGAATCAAATATTAATTTTACTTTGAAGGGGTTTCTATGTTCGATAGCGTACCTGATACGCAACAATGAGTTTCTTTGAAATCTTATGTTGCACACTAATAATATAATATTTCTATTTTAAATGTTAGTTAACTCCTAGACATTGTAATGGCTGGAATGAACAAAACTAACTAAATTAATATTATACATGTTTTTAAATGTATTTACATTTATCCAATAAAAAGTTAGAGACTTAAAATGCGAATTAATCTAATTTAAGCATAATTTACATTTAAAGGTCGATTTACCTCCATTTAATAAAGAACCTTGTTTAAATATAGTTTTTATCACATTAATACATCCAATTTGACCAAATAAAATCCTTATTTAGAATGATGAAATTAAAAATTACTTTGTGTAAATTTTTTGGAATTTTTCTAATAAAGTTCATTTTTAATGAATAGTGAAAATATTGTATTTAAATTCAAAACTATGTTTTAATCTAATATATTTATATGGTTATATTATATTTTTAATCAGTTTTAAATTCTAATTAGAATAAATTTTTACCATTTAATCCAATGTTTTTTATTGGAATTAATTTCATTTTGAAATTGGACATAAAAAGTATCAATCTTTTGATAGTTATTGTTTCTTAAAAACATGCTATTTGTTTTAACAACAGGAATTAATTTTAAATTAATTAATTCCAATTTTATGTTAATAATTTGGTAGAATAGACATTTTTTTAATTCGGAATATCAATTATATCTTAGTCTGAATTTTTGGTATTATTCTGAAAAACGTAAATTTTTTATGAATAGTGAAACCACTTAATAGTAGTTAAAAAACTGACCTTTTCATTTAAATGAAATTTTACCACTTCTGTAAATTGAATTTCAAAAATCTGACATACATGGTTTTTATTAGTAAGTAAAATTTGGTTCAATAAGATGAAAATAATTTTTGGTGAATATTAACTTTTGACTTTTATTTACCGCGGTTAAAGGTAAATAAGGCAATTCAAGGTAAAAAGAATATTATAATAATTCAAAATTACCTTAACATTTGTCCAAACCTTATTTTTGGAGTCATTTACGACCATGGGAATCATTGGGTCGATTTTGGGACCCCTTTGACCCACTTGGAAGTGATAATGACAATTTAGATTAATTAAGTTAAAGTAAAGGCAGAAATGACAAAAACAAATATCTTTTAGTAAATTAATATTTAAAAGGGGTTATATAAGTTATCGTTTAGACTATAAATATTTATTGGAATGATAAAAAGATTCCATACATCATGGTAATTGTTTATAATTTTTAGACATCAAATAAACTAAATTATTTTTGAAAAAATAATGATGTAGTGTTTACCTCATAAATAAATGATTTAAATAAATAAGATTATAATTATTAAAATATTATCCAAAACATGTCCATTTATTATTGGATGATTTTATTTCGAATATGAGTCATCTTATCGTCGACTCTAATGATTTATGGACCTTTTGAAACTGATGATAAGTTTATAATAAAATAATATTTTCACACTTTCCTAAAGAGCCCTCATCCACCTTATAAAAGGAGACCACTTCTAACCAATTCCTCACACCTCTCAACAATTTTTCTCATCCAAACTATGCCCAATTAAGCTCCATAAATCCCTATACTCCTCCTAGAAGCCTTACCTTAGGAAGAAATAACTTCAAGAAGTCCTTTTGGTTCAAGCCAAAGGAAGTTACCCAAATTGAAGGTAATGATTTCTCTTCACTTCTTTTCTTTCATTTTACTTCTCCAAACCCAAAACTCTTTTTATTAATTTATTTTATAACAACACCAGTATCCTCAATATACTATGATGTTGTTATGATAATTATTCGAGTTACACATTCACACACCACCATCTAATGGGTGAAGAACATACTATTTCAGTGGATGGAAAACTAACGCCTCATGAAATGATGATTGTTCAATTATCTCCTACTTCCTCTCATGGTGGCCATTAAGATGACACTATTTTTATATATGATATATATTATGTTAATGTTTTATTTTTTTCTTCTGTATTTTTCTTTTATATCATACCTTTATGGTTTCAATTTTGGGTAAAACACGATAATCTCATTAGAGGAAGTGCGGACTACCACCCCCACAAAGTGATATGACTCGTTAATACCATATGTGGGACATATAAAGGATGGAGTTAATGATATTATATATGATATAATATATGAAATTATACTAGAATTATAATATACCTATGTATCAATATGTTTTAATTCCATTAAAATAGGAAATAGAAATCAAAGTAGCATTCATGCGTACGTATGACTTACCATCTCCATGAATGGTGCATTTCATTTCATAACTCCAAATGATATGAACTGTTATAAGTATATATATATATATACTGGGTATATATGATATATTTTATTTCTAAATAATGAATTTTATTCTAGATATAATGGACTATTGATCACATGGACAACTTGTAATTATAAGGTGTTCATTTTTTACTCAAGTACCAAATATCGACAAAATTAAAGTAATTAACTTAAATGATTACATAATATTTATAACATGGTAATAAGTGATAAAAAAGGATTAATAAACTTGAATAAGGTTATTATGAAACTAGAAATTAACTTTACTTTATTATTTAGGAGATTAATGAATGATCGAGTCAAGTCAGACACGTGGTAAGGAACTTCGTCTCAATCTCCTTTCATTGAGTCATATTTTGTTTTAATACGAGATTATCTTTTATACGGTGTATAAACCCCTTAGAATTTTCATTTCATTCAAAGGGAATATTTTTATACGAATCATTTTACTAAATGAAAAAATGGAATTTTTTTATTATGTAAGTAGTGAAAACGACCTTTCCCCGCCGGAAGTATTATTTGATCTTTCGCTTCTTTAACAAGCTAAAAAATTTTTTAAAGGAAAAATAGATATCATATACTCTTTTTATGTATTTTGGTATTGAAAATGATTTTGAGAATGGATTTATTATTTCAATATCTTGAAATGATATTTTGTTATTGCAATGTGGAAAGATTATCTTTCATTTATGCTTATGTTATGTGTTATGATCATGTTTTAGTTCTTGGGAATTATTTATGTATACTTGTGGTTCTGTGATAAACCTAGGGTGGGTGAGCCTAAGATATCTCTCCAATACATTGGGTAACATGACAGAGGTAAACATGAATTTTTATCCTAATAGATTTATGGAATATATTGTGATGGGTATTCCAAAGTAACTCTCTATGTAGCTATGATAGCTACAATGTAATTATGTTATGGATGCCAAAAGTTACCTTTATGATGTATGATTTCTATGTGTCTTTCATAAATCATATGATTTCATGAGGTAAGTAAGAGAGATCATGTTTTTTATGTATTTATAAACAAATGTTTTCTTCCTTTGTTTTATAACCCTAATGAGCTTTTTATGCTCATCCCAAGTTTTGAAATGTTTTCACATGACATAAAGATGAATAGAGTCAAGGATGGGATCAAGGAAAAGTCATTCTGTCTAAAACCTAGAACTAGACATGACTCTTTTTTAACAGATTTTTATTTAAAAAAAATGGATACTCGGTATAATTGTCTACATTTAATATTCATGTTGTTATGTAAATGCAATGTCCTAATTTTTTAAAACTCTAAACCTGAAAAGATCCTCAATGTGAATTATTCATTTAATTCAATATTATGTAATGTTTAAGTCCGGGTCCTTATAGTTGGTATTAGAGGAAGGTTTAGATAACATTAGGAGTTAGGTATTGTTAAATTAATGTCCATAATGTAATTAATGTTAATATTGAAAACATATAGCATTTCTAGATTATCATGTTGATTCGCCTAAGATATTTCTATGTTTGGAATGGTTTTCCACATAGGAAACATGGAAGCTAGGTAGGGACGACATCAGGAGGAAGACAACCTTCCAAATCAGTAACCTGAGATGGTTGGAATTGAAACTGAATAGTTTGTTGCAGTGATGGAATAGTTGAATCAGGCTATAAATGGTGGTGGTATCCATGTATGAGATCAGCCAGATCAACCACAGAGGAACATGTTAGTAGTGGATAATTTCATGAGGCAACATCCCCCATCATTCAGAGGATCATCTAACCCTGTGCTAGCTGAAGGGTGTACTAAAGTACTGCAGAAAATTTTTGATGTCATTGGGTGTTTATAACATCAAAAGTTTAGTCTTGATATTTACTGTTTTGAAGGTGAAGCTGATCAGTGGTGGTCGATGGTGAAAAATATTAGGGATAGTGAGAAGATTGATGCTCTTGATTGGGATGAATTCAAACGTATGTTTCTTGAGAAATATTTTCCTAATGTGGATTTCCTTAGGATGGAAAAACAATTCCTAGAATTGAGGTAGGAGGATGACTTAGTGGTGTCTTATGAAGAAAAATTCACTCGACTAGCAGGGTATGGTCCAAATTTCATCCGAGATGTTGATATTAAGATAAATCGATTTTACTCAGGACTAAATCCATGATATCTAAAGTCTTTAGCCTCTCATGAGTTCAAAAGTTATGAAAAATTTGTTCATTGTGCGGAGAAGGTGAAAATGGAGTTTTCTGATGATCATGTGTTCTTTGACAAACAACAGAATAAGAGGTCGAGGTGGCAGGCGAAAGGCAAGAACTCTTCAAAAAAGTCTGATGGTAAGAAACTTAAGTTTATAGTTTGTGAAAATAGTGGTAAAGAGCATGTTGGGGAATGTCTTTTGAATTCTGGTAAGCGCTACCGATGTGGTAAAATGGGACCTAAGGCTCGTAATTTAACTAAAAAAGATCAGGGTAATGGTAAGACAAAATATGATTTATAGTCAGAAAAATGTTTTAGGTGCAATGAAATGGGTCATTATGAAAATAAGTGTCTAACAAAGAACTCGTCCAAAGGAAATTATCCATACTAAAAGTAGAAAGGGGTGGTGAAATCCATTGCAACTACTTAAAAAGATGTTGGGCCATCAAATGAAGTAGTATCAGGTACACTGTTTGTTTGTTCAGATTATGCCAATGTGTTGTTTGATTTAGGGTCTACACACTCTTTTATTTATGAGAAGTTCTCTAGTAAATTAGGAATTACATCTCAAGATATGAATACCGAACTTATGGTAAAAACACCTGGAGGAAATTTTTAGACAAAAAGAAAACATAAGAACATTCTTATCCTTGTGTGTGGAAAGAATCTACCTGCAAACCTTATTTTTTGCCTCTAGTAGAGTTTAATGTTATTTTGGGTATGGATTGGCTTTTTGTTTATCATGATAAGATATATTGCGGAGCTAAAAAGGTTTCTTTTTAGCATGATTTTTAGTTTGTATAAAAAAATTAACCCTTTCTTTTGATAACATATAAGGAAGCTAAGAAAATAGTAAAATATGGAAATGAATGTTACCTTGCACATATTGTTGAAAATAAAGGAACTGTTTAGATTAATGATGTGTCAGTGGTAAATGAGAACCTTGATGTTTTTTCTGATAGTTTCCTATCATTATACCTGATCGGGATGTTGAATTTAATGTTGACTTAGTTCCTGATTCTCATCCAATTTCAAAACCCCCATATCAAATGCCTCAAATTGAACTTTTATAGTTAAAGAAGCAATTGTAGGAGTTGTTAGATAAAGGTTTCATTCGACCTAGAACATCACCATGGGGTGCTCCTGTCTTTTTTGTTAAAAATAAAGATGGTTCAATGAGAATTTTCATTGATTATAGAGAATTGAATAACATCACTGTTAAGAATAAGTATCATTTACCACATATCGAGAATTTATATGATCAACTCCCAGGAGCTCAGTATTTTTTGAAGATTGGCATGAGGTCGGGGTACCATCAGTTGAAAGTAAAGGAAGCAGACATTTTGAAGACCACATTTCATACTAGATATGACCATTATGAATTTGTAGTTATGAATATTGGTTTAACCAATGCACCTATTGTATTCATGAATCTTATGAATAGAATTTTCAGTGAGTTCTTGGATAAGTTTTTCGTTTTTTTCATTGATGATTTTTTGGTTTATTCCAAAAGTAAATAGGAGATTGAAAGTCATTTAAGGGTTTTCTTGCGAACATTAGAAGAAAAGGATATTTATGGGAAATTTATAAAGTGTGAGTTTTGGTTACAACAAATTTCATTCCTTGGTCACATTGTTTCAAAAAATGGCATAACTGTTGACCCTGCTAAAACCAAAGTTTTTGAATAATGGCCAAGACCCACATATATAATTGAGATTCGAAGTTTTCTTGGCTTTCTTGGATATTACCAGAGGTTTGTCGAAAATTTTTCATGGTTATCTAGTCCAATGACTAAGTTAACTCGAAAAGGTGTTAAGTTAATTTGGACAAAAGAATGTGATGATTGTTTTGAAGAATTGAAAAAAAGATTGGTGAATGCTCCAGTTTTGGCACTGCCCTCCAAAAATGGTGAGTTTTTTATTTACATTGATGCTTCATTGAAAGGACTTGGATGTGCCCTTATGCAGAATGATTAGGTAATTTCTCTGATTCACACCAATTGAAACCTCATGAGTTAAATTTCCCTAAAGATGATTTGGAATTATCTACTATTGTTTTTTCTCTAAAAAATTTAGAGGCATCATTTTTATGGAGTAAAATATGAAATATATACTGATCACAAATATATTCACTAAAAAATAATTGAACATGAGATAGAGGATATGGTTGGAATTAATCAAGGATTATGATTTCACAATCCATTACCATCCGGGAAAATCAAATAAAGTGGTTGATGCTTTGAGTTGAAAAATTAATGTCTCATTAACCGTGTTACGTTTGGAACGAGATCCTTTTTTTTATTTGATGAACTTTGGCATAGAATTTGTTGGTGCAGGAAATTCTTCTCTTTTGTTTCAGGTGTTAGTGAAATCATCTCTAACAGACAAAATAAAGCAAGCGCACAAAGAAGACAGTAAGTTTCAGAATAAGGCAGAGTTGGTTCAGAAGGGTAAGTTTCCTTTTTTTAACATTGATAATGATTGTGTTTTGAGATTTAGAAAGAGATTATGTGTGCCTTGTTATTCACAATTGAGGAATGAGTTGTTATGTGAAGCTCATAGTTCCCCGTTTTCAGTTCATCCCAACAGTACTAAGATGTACATAGATCTTCGGGAGCATTACTGGTGAGATGGAATGAAAAGAGATATTTCTGATTTTACCGTGAAGTTTTTGACTTATTAGCAGGTTAATGCAGAGCGGCAGTTACCGAAAGTAATTCTTCAGCCATTACCATTGCCATAGTGGAAATGGAAAAATATATCCATGGACATTGTTGTGGGATTACCGAAGACATCTCAAGGTAACAATGCAATATGGGTTATAGTAGATCGATTAACCAAATATGCTCATTTCCATCCTATTCGTGATACATTATCTCTATATCAACTTGCCCAGTTTTATGTTAAAGAGATAGTCAGGTTGCATAGATTTCCCCTCTCTATTGTATCTGATCGTGATCCTGGGTTTACTTATAACTTTTGGAATGGCCTTCAGAAGTCATTGGGTACTGAATTAAATTTTAGTATAGCTTTTCATCCTCAATCCGATGGAAAGTAAGAATATACCATCAGACCATGGAGGATATGCTACGTGCTTGTTCACTATATTACCAAGGATGTTGGGACCAATATCTTTCTTTGGTTGAATTTTATTATAATAATAGTTTTCATTCCATTATAAAAATGGATCCATTTGAGGCATTATATGGAAAGCGTTATCGAACTCCAAATTTTTGGGATGAAGTAGGTGAAAGGAAAATGATGGGACTAGAATTGGTAGAAGAGATGGTAGAAAAAGTTCTATTGATTGAGAATAACATGATAACAGCTCAGAGCAGACAGAAAACTTATGCAGATAACCAGAGGAAGGATCTCTCTTTTGAGGTAGGTGATCATATATTTTCAAAGTTTCTCCATGGAAATGTGTGGTGTGTTTTGGTAAGAAGGAAAAGTTGAGTCTGAGGTTCATTGGACCTTATGAAATTCTAGAGAATGTTGGATCAGTTGTGTATAGAGTGGCTTTACCTCCAAGCTTATCCCAGGTACATAATGTTTTTCATGTTTCTATGTTGAAAAAGTATATGCCAGATCCATCGCATGTTTTGAGCCCAGAGGTAGTTCAGTTGGAAGAGAATCTCTCTTATGAGGAACAACCAGTCCAGATTTTGACCATAGAGAGAAAGTGTTGTGGAATAAGGTAATTCACCAGGTAAAGGATTTTTGGAAAAACCATATGATTGAAGAGGCAACGTGGGAATCTGAAAATTCTATGAGGGATAAATACCCCCATTTATTTTGATAAGTGAATAAAAATTGCGAGGACGCAATTCCCAAAAGGGGGGAAGGATGTAACATACCAGGTAAATAAAGAATAAGACATATTTAATATATATTAATATTTTTGAATTAAATATTAATTTTACCTTAAAGGGGTTTGTATGTTTGATAGCGTACCAGATACGCAACAAGGGGTTTCATTGAAATCTTACGTTGCATACTAATAATATAACATTATTATTTTAAATGCTAGTTTACTCCTAGTCGTTTTATTGGCAGGAATGAACAAAACTAACTAAAATATGATTATACATGTTTTTTAAATGTATTTACATTTATCCAATAAAATGCTAGAAGCTTAAAATGTGAATGAATCTAATTTTAGCATAATTTACATTAAAAGGTCAATTTACCGCCTTTTAATGGTGAAATCTCATTAAATATAGTTTTTATCACTATAATTCATTCTATTTGACCAAATAAAATTTTTCTTTAGAATGGTGACATTAAAATTTACTTTGTGTAAATTTTTGGAATTTTTCTGACAAAGCTCATTTTTAATGAATAGTGAATAATATTGTATTTTAATTCAAAACTGTGATTTAATCTGACTTATTTATATAGTTAGATTATCTTTATAATTGTGTTTAAAGTGTAATTAGAATATATTTTTACCATTTAATCCAATTTTTTTTATTATAATTAATCTCATTTTAAAATTGTACATAAAAAAGTATCAATATTTTGATAGTTATGGTTACTTAAAAACATGCTATTTTTTTAACAATGGGATTTAATTTTAAATTAATTAATGCCACTTTTATTTTTAAAATTTGTTATAATAGACATAATTTTTGAATTTGGAATATCAATTATAGCTTAGGCTTAAATTGTTGTATTATTCTGAAAAACATCAATTTTTGATGAATAGTGAAACCACTTAGTAGTAGTTAAAAAAACTGACTTTTTCATTTTAATGAAATTTTACCACTTCTGTGAATTTAATTTCAAAAGTCTGACATACATGGTTATTATTAGTAAGTAAAATTTGGTTCAATAAGATGAAAATAATTTTTGGTGAATAGTATCTTTTGACTTTTATTTACTACTGTTAAAGTAAATAAGGTAATTCAAGGTAAAAAGAATATTATAATAATTCAAAATTACCTTAAAAATTGTAAAAACTTTATTGGTTGAGTCATTTAAGACCATGGTCATCTTTGGGTCGATTTTGGGACCCCTTTGATCCACATGTAAGTGATAATAACAATTTAGATTAATTAACTTAATGTAAAGGCAAAAATGACAAAAACAAATATCTTTTAGTAAATAAATTTTTACAAGGGGTTATATAAGTTATACTTTAGACTATAAATATTAATTAGAAAGATAAATATATTTAATACATCATGGAAATTGTTTTATAATTTTTAGACATCAAATAAATTAAATTATTTTTTACACAAAAATGATGTAGTGTTTTCCTCATTAATAAATGATTTAAATAAATAAGATTATAATGATTAAAATATTTTCTAAAACATGTCCTATTCTTATTGGATGATATTATTTTGAATATTAGTCATCTTATCTTATAAGTTATTGATTTGTTTACCTTTATAAACAAAAGATAGGTTTATAATAAAATAATATTTTTACACTTTTCTAGAGATCCCTCCTCTCTCTTATAAAAGGAGACCACTTCTAACCAATTCTTCACACCTCTCAAGCCATTTGGCTCATCCAAAATCTCCCCAATTAAGCTCCATACATCCATCTCCTCCTCCAAGAAGCCTCACCATAGGATGAAAGAACTTCAAGAAGTCCTTTTGGTTCAAACCAAAGGAAGTTACCCAAATTAAAGGTAATGGTTTCTCTTCACTTATTTTATTTTATTGTACTTCTCTAACCCCAAAACTCTTTGTATTACATTATTTTATGACAAAAACAGTATCATAAATATGATAGGATGTCTTTATGAGAAGTATTCAAGCTACACTTACACACACCTCTATCTAATGGGTGAAGAACATATTGTTTCTGTGGATGGCAAACTAACGCCTCATGAAACAATGATTGTTCAATTATCTCATACCGCCTTTCATGAGGGATATTAAGATGAAACTATTTATATATATGATATATATTATGTTTTTTTTCTTTATACTTTTTTATTTTTTTTATCATACCTTTATGGTTTCCATTATGGGTAAACATGATAATCTCATTAGAGGAAGTGCGGACTACCACCCCCTCAAAGTGATATGACTCGTTAATTCCATATGTTGGACGTATAAAGGATGGAGTTAATGATATTATATATGATATTATATATGAAATTATACTAGAATTATAATATAACTATTTATCATTATGTTTTAATTCCATTAAAATAAGAAATAGAAATGAAAGTAGCGTTCATGCGTATGTACGGCTTACCGTCTCTATGAACGGTGCATTTGATTTCTTACCTCCAAATGATACGTACTGTTATAAATATATATATATATATATATATATATATATACTGGATATATATGAAATTTATTATATCTAAATAATTAGTTTTATTCTAGATATAATGGACTATTGGTCAAATGGAAAACTTGTAACGCCCTGACCCCAATTACCTAGAGTCAGTGCATTATTACATAACATAGGCATGATAACAAAAGATCAAGTCTCGAAAGACCGATTAGTTTAGTATCCTTGGAAACAATATATACATTCATGAATATAACATTACTTTATAAAGTAAAAAAACCACAACAACATAGTCTCTATATTCCACACTCATATCCCCTCAAACTATCCCTGCGGGTCAGTTATAAAATACTTCTTCACATCCTGGGAAAAATAAAACATAGAAAGGGGTGAGCTGAGATGCTCAGTAAGGATAACAATATAGTAGAAACTTTCATAAATAAGCATAAATTTTTAAGTCAATGTGTAACTAAAACAAAAGCCTTTTAGAAGTGAACTTAAACATAATATGGAAAAAAATAAAATGAAATAATTCCATTTACTTATTCACATCGATATTCTACAAGTCGAATAATCACATGCAATATCAATAACCACTTTCATAATGATGGAATGCATAATTACAGACTATCATAACCACATATTCAAGGCCTTTTTCCATGACAACAAATAGGATTTTTTCAATGTAACACCCCAAGCTTCAACAGTATATTCTTTTTGAATAATATAGTAGTGTGTGTTGTACGCAACTTCGAGATTCTAACAAACTACGACCAATCAAAGTATCCATCATGAATAGTAATACCCACTTTTTGAAATTTTTTAAAATTTATCTCTCAAAATGGAATTTATTTTTGGATTCAGAATATCAAAATTAGCCTAGTGTAAAATTTTGGAACTTTTCAGAAAACGTTTATATTTTGATGAATTGTGAAAATTACAAAATTTTAATTCAAACAACTTTTTTAATCTAACTAATTAAAAGTGATAAAATATGAATTTAAGTGGTTTTAAAGTATATTTAGAATATTTTTTTAACATTTAATACATTTTTTGTCATTGGACATAATTTCACAATTAAACCGGACATAAACAAGTGTCAATCTTTTGATAGTTATTATCTCTTAAAAAACGCTTTTTGTTTTAACAACGAGAATTAATTTTAAATTAATTTCTGCCACTTCTGTGTTTTGAATTTGGAAAAATGGATTCCATATTTGGAATCAGGATTTTAAAATTGTGTAAATAGGTATATTTTATTTTTAGACATTTTGAAAAATTACTTCGATAAATATTTTATTTACTATGGTAAAAGGGTAAATCCAAAAAATAAGGGTAAAAAAATAATATTATAATAACAATAAAATACCCTAAAACGTGTCCTGACATTATTGGTTGATACATTTCTGACCATGGTCATATTTTGGTCGATTTGGGGTCCCCATGGTTCCCCTTGTAAGTGATAAGGACACTTTATAATAATTATGTTAAAATAAATACAAAAATGACATAAACATATATCTTTTAGAAACATAATTTTTACATAGTGTTATATATGTTGGATTTTCGACTCTAAATATTCATTATAAAGATAAAAAGATTTACTAAATAATGTTAGTTTATTTATAATGTTTATACATTTAATAATTAATATTATTTATGACACAATAATGATGCATTATTTTCCTTATTAATGAAAGAATCAAATAATTGGTATTATAAATGTTAAAATAAATATAATATGAAATTTTTTGATGACATCCATGAATTTTATTGGTTAATATGACATTAAAGGATTGTTTAAATTAATTTTTTTTTGAATTAATAATGTTTTTAATACTTTATCAAAAATCAATTATTGAATAGTGTCAAAATTGACATAAATGAGTTTTTAAAATAAATATTATATTATTAATTGATATTCTATTCCTAATAATATAAGGTTTGGCCAAAGGACTTATATCATGATAGTTGTATCATTAATGGACCACTTGGGAGTCTCTTAGATGTATATAGTAGGTTTATTAACTATATAATATAAAAATTCAAAGTGACATAGTAAATGTCAAACTAATCAACTAAGAGTTAAAACTAAAAGATAAGGTTCATATAATGACTCAAACCTATCCAAATTCTATTGGTTGAAAGTATTTAGACCCATACCAACCTTAGAATTTGAATAATTCACTTTTGAGACATTAGAAACCGAATATGAATTTATTATAAAATAATATTTCTAGCTTTTCCAAAGGTGCCCCTCACCCCTCTTATAAAAGGGCACTCCCTCTTCTCACTAATTCACACATTCAAAGCCTTTTGGCTCGTCCAAACCCTACCCAAATACTCTATAAACTTCCCAAAATTTATCCTAGAGGCCTTAGTTTGATCATAAAGCCAACCTATGGATCCCTTTTGATCTAATAAAAAGGAAGAACCCGAAAAAGAGGTAATGTTTTCACCACCCTCTTTCAAGTTCCTTTCTTCTTCCACTTCTTCTTTCTTTGTTTTTCCTAATCTAAAATAATAACTCCAGTATATTATATATATTGTGAAGTTATTATAAATATGGTACAACCATATTCAGGATTATATCCATCCTTTTAATCACATGTCACCATATGTGCGTACGTACGGCTTACCGTCTCCACGTCGTGGTGTAATTGTTAATCAAAACATTATTATTTGGATGGGTATAATAATGATGTGTAATTCATGTAAATAATAAATATAAAATGATAATTATTATGTATATATGATATACCATCCTATTATATATTATTTTAATATCAAAAGAATGATATTGTCGCTCGTGCGTATGTACGGACTACCGTCTCCACGAACGCGATGAGATTCATTCCCCATCGTATCCATTCGAGAATAATTCTAATTTGATCATTAAAAATAATTTTTAAGGACTTGATATCATTCTGGATAGAAATAAGATACAACCTATCCATAACAAACATGGATTATGTAACAAAACATATAAAATAAAATGAGTAATTTAACACCCGAAACAACGATAATACTAAGATATTATTAACAAATCAATGTTGAAAGATCATATATGATATCATATTATTGTATATGATTCTTGTATAAATTGTTAACAATTATTTCACCATTATACAAGTGGTAAACCTACCCTCAAACATGGAAAAGTACAAGTTAAGGGTTTATTTCACAATCTCTTCATTATCCGAGGTTGTTTATACGTAATTATCTAGTGGGACCTCTTTATCATCCACATCCATGTTTCTTAAAAATGTATTTCAAATAATTATTAATATTTTAAAGACTATTGGATAAAGTCATTTACACCCTTTTTGACTTTTTATAAGTATTTTATAAAGGAATCTTTCTATCGTTTTCCAAACAAGGTCCTTATTAACCTTTTCGACAGAATTAAGGTTAGAATGTCTTTTTTAACTTATACGGCGGGTGAGGCTATTTTTCGCCATTATAAAATAGTAAAATCATCACTTAAAAGCTTATAAAAATATTTTGAAAGTAAATTCTTTATTTTATAATTATATGACTTCCAAATGATTTTGAAAGAGATATTTCTCTCAAATAGTTTTGATTTCATCTATGTCAAAATCCTTTGATAGATTTTAAGCTTATTTGAAATTGATTTATTGTGATACAAAACCTCCATATTATATTGAAGGTTTTGTGATATGTTCGATTGTGGATGCGTTATTTTTATACCATTCATGGTTTATGGAGAAAATATTGACATATCTTATGCTAGTTTTAAGATGAATATTTATGTTATGTTTAAACCTGTTCATATGAGGAATGTATTGGACTTAATAAGTGACAGGTGGATCCCCTATAGCTCCTCGATGCATCGGTAGGTCTCATGAGACAAACTAGTGTCTTGGCACAAGGCCTTGACAAAATATTTTTTTTAGTCTTGGCACAAGGCCTTGGATATGTGGTTATGATAGTCTGGCATTATGCATTCCATCATTATGAAAGTGGTTATTGATATTGCATGTGATTATTCAACTAGTATAATATCCATGTGAATAAGGAAATGGAATTATTTCATTTTATTTTTTCCGTATTATGGTGAAGATCAAGTTTAAATGGATTTTTTTAGTAATACATTGCCTTAAATGTTTATGCTTATTTAGAAAAGTTTCGGCAATTTTGTTATCCTTACTGGGTATTTGAGTTCACCCCTTTCTATGTTTTATTTTTTCCAGGATGTGAAAAAGTATTTTATGAATGACCTGCAGGGATAGTATAAGGGGATATGAGTGTGGAGACAATATGTTGTTGTAGTTTTCACTTTATGATGTAATTTAAACATTATGAATGTATCTAGTGTTTCCAAGACTACTAAACTAATCGGTCTTTCGAGACTTGATCTTTCGTGATCATGAAATGTTAGGTAATAATGCACTGACTCTGGGTAACTGGGGTCGGGGCGTTACAGTTGGTATGAGAGGAAGTTTAGTACAAACCATGGAGGCTAAATTTAGATAAAATCTGATTAGAGCACATAGCCCTAAGATAGATTTTAAGGATTAGTATAGAAGAACTTCCTAGAATTTTGGTATTGTAGGGATTTTGTGTGTTTTCCAAGAAATACATCCCTATCTGGATACAAGCAGGTAGAGGTGGCTCTAGAATAGATGTCCCTAGGTGTAAAACCCAAAAACACTGCTTTGAGATAGACTCAAACAGAAACTGGTCCACAACAACGGGCCTTGCTGCACTCTTGGTTACGACACTCCCAGTGGATATACTTAGGATAATTCTAATTTTCATTAAAAACGATTATGAAGGGTTTATGAGTATATACTTCCTCAAAGAAAAATTTTTTATGATTATGGATTATATCCATAAATAGTTCAATTTATGTTAAGGGTTTTACAAGTATGGAATTATGTATTTCGATTCATAAACTGATCTAGTTTATGACATTGTTTAGAAATGGAACCTAGTGGAAGAAATGGAAACCGTATCAATTCACACACTCCATGTAGGGATTTCCCTCTTACTCAAGATAATTATAGTGGATATGGTGATGAAACTGGTGCTGATCAGCTAATCACCATACTGGGACAACTCACTCAGGTTATGAATAATAACCTTACCCGTATGGAGCACCCTGATCCACAGCGTGGAGGATCAATGTTAGATTTCTTCATGAGGAAACAACCGCCAACATTAAAGGGGATTACAAATCCATTGGTAGCGGAGTAATGTATATGTTCCCTAGAAAAAATATTTCATTATTTGGGGAGTAGTGAAAGGGAAAAAGTTATCATGGCAGTTTACCACCTCACTGGAGATGCTGATCACGGGTGGTCACTGATTCAAAACACGAAGGAAGATGATGAAGTATCAAATATGGAATGGAGGGAGTTCAAATATCTATTTTTAGAAAATACTTTCCTCGTGACCATCGAGTAGATATGGAAAGGCAGTTTCTGAGTCTGAGACAAAAGGAGGATGAGAATATCACAAAGTATGAGGCTAACTTTACAAGGATGGAAAGGTATGCTGGAGATTATATACGCAACCCAAGAATTAAGATTGATCATTTATCTGATGGGTTAAAACCATTTCTCCTTCGAGCATTAGTCTCACAATACTTCTCGTCGTACGAAGACATTGTCTCATGTGCTATCATGACAGAAAAGGAATTCTCTAAGTCTTATGACTTTAAAGAAAAGAAAGAGAATAAGAGATCTACTGATCAATCTGGGAATGGAAATAAGGGGAAGAAGGGAAAAGTTGGATATCCATCCTGTAGTAAATGTGAGAAGAAACACCCTGGTACTTGCTTGAAGGTAATGGGAGTCTGTTACAAGTGTGGTGAAAAAGGCCACCAAGCTCGTGATAGCAAGGAGAAGAAGGAAGCTACTAATGTCCAATGCTACAATTCCAGGGAGATGGGACATTATGAAAATGAATATCCTAAGTTTCAGGGGAACTTACCTCAGAAAAGGCCAAGGGGTCAAGGCCAAGCTTATGCTATCACTACTATTGAGGTAGAAGATCTGAAAGACGTCGTGGCAGGTAATTTAATGGTTTCCTCAAGTTTAGAAAATACATTATTTGATTCTGGATCATTGCATTGTTTTATATCTTCCCAGTTTTCTATGAAAATTAGATATTTTCAATTTGATTTAACAAGTGAGTTGTCAGTTAAAACTCCTAAGGGAAGTATCATTGCAACAATGTTTTGTGAATCAGTCCCCATTAGAGCACATAAATGTCCATTATCTTCTGATCTCATCGTCATACCTATGATTGAGCTTGATATAATCATCGGTGTGGATTGGCTTTCAGGCCATGATGCAAAGATTTATTGTAAGAATAATGAGGTTACGATTTTTGATGATGATGATATGGAACACCTTATCTTTAGAGAAGAATCATCACCACCTAATTCTTATCTAGATCCACCCCCAGTAACTCAACTAAATTCAATTATTGGGGATGAAGAGAAAGAAATGACTGCGGGTGAGGAAAGGAATGTTCAAATAGAGGATGTACCTATTGTGAAAGAATATGTAGATGTGTTTCTGGAAGATTTACCTAGTGATCCTCCAGAATGAGAAGTTGAGTTTTCCATTGATTTAATTCATGGATCAGGGCCTATATCGAAGACCCCTTATTGAATGGCCACTGTGGGATTAGTTGAACTAAAGAAACAACTAGAAGAATTGAGTAATAAAGGATTTATTCACCCTGGTGTTTCTCCATGGGGAGCCCCTGTTCTTTTTGTTAAAAAGAAAGATTGATCTGTGAGGTTATGTATCGACTACAGGGAGATAAATGTTATAACAATAAATAAAAAGTTTCCCCTACCTCACATTGATGATTTATTTGACCAACAACATGGAGCTCAATACTTTTAAAGGATTGACCTTTGGTCTGGTTACCATCAGTTGTGTGTGAAGAAGGAAGACATTCTGAAGACAGCATTTCGAACCAGGTATGGGCATTACAAGTTTACAGTAATGCCTTTTGGGCTGACTAATGCTCACTATATATTCATGAATCAAATGAATAGAGTTTTCAAGGAATATATAGATTAATATTTGGTGGTATTTATTGATGATATCTTGGTATACTCCAGAATCTACGAAGATCATTAAAATCACTTGCGCATTATCCTGAAGACTCTGAGAAGACATGAATTATATGGGAAGTTTAGTAAGTGTGAATTCTGGATTCAAGAGATTTCTTTTCTTGGCCATATTTTCTCTAAATATAGAATCTCTGTTGATCCTTCTAAGACCAAGAAAATCCAAGAATAGCCTGCACCGATGAGTATAACTAAGGTACACAGTTTTATTGGTTTAGCAGGTTATTATCGACATTTCGTCCAGAATTTTGCCCGGTTGGGTAACCCATTAACATAGCTCACACGTAAAGGGGATAAATTTGTTTGGAAAATAGAGTGTGAAGAATGTTTCAAAGAACTGAAGAGAATATTAATCAATGATTCTATATTGACTCTACTATTGGGGAATTATGGGTTCATTATTTATAGTGATGCATCGAAGAAAGGACTTGGTTGTGTCCTTATGCAGAATGATAGGGTTATTTCCTATGCATCACAACAGTTGAAAATTCATGAGAAAAACTATCCTACACATGATCTCAAGTTATCATCTGTGATCTTTGCTTTGAATAAATGGATACACTCCATCTTTGGTAAAAAAATGTTAGATTTATACTGATCACAAGAGTTTGAAGTATATTTTCTCACAAAAAGAACTCAACATGAGACAAAGGAGATGGCTTGAATTACTCAAGGATAATGATTTCATGATACACTACCACCCAGGGAAGGAAAACAATGTGTCAGATGTTTTGAGCAGAAAAGATCATGGAGTTTTGAACTATATGAGAATTGAAAGGGATCCAATTTTCATGGATCTAGTAAAGATGGACTTGGGAATAACCATGGAAGGTGAAACATCAATGCTTTCTCAAATGGTTTCCAAACCATATTTACTAGAAAGGATTAAGAGTTCTTAGACTGATGTAAAAAAATTTAAAAAGAATATTAAAGATGTGAATGATGGGAGATTGATAGAATTTGTGTATGAAGAAGGAATTTTAGAATTTGGGAAGAGACTTTGTGTTCCTGATATACCTGATCTAAAAAAATAATTATTAGATGATGCTCATAGCTCCAATTTCTCTATACACCCTAGGAGCACCAAAATGTATAGAGATTTGAAGGAACACATTTGGTGGGACAACATGAAGAGGGATATTGTTGATTTTGTGTCAAGATGTATGGTTTGTCAACAAATGAAAGCTAGAAGGCAACAGCCTGGTGGAGTATTACAACCTTTTCCCATACCTGAGTGGAAATGGGATAATATTACGATGGACTTTGTCATGGGGCTACCAAAGACTCCTAGAAGGAACGATGAAATATGGGTCATTGTTGATCTTCTTACCAAGTAAGAATATTTTCTTGCTATAAGAGAAGATTTACAACTCACAAGTCTAGAAAGACTATATATTAATGAAGTTGTGAGACTTCATGGAGTACCCCTATCGATTGTTTCTGATCGTGATCTTCATTTTACTTTAAGATTCTGGAAAAGTATTATGAAATCTGAGGATACAGAACTTCATTTGAGCACTTACTACTACCCTCAATCAAGTAGACAATCAGAATGGACTATTCAAACATCAGATGACATGTTGATATCCTACTCACTTGACATTCAGGGTATGTGGGATCAATATTTACCTCTGGTAGAATTTTCCTATAATAATAGCTTTCATTCAAGTATTCAGATGGCACCATATGAAGCATTATACGGAAATAGATGTCGCACACCAACCTATTGGGATGACGTTGGTGAAAGAAAACTTGTAGGCCCAGAACTGGGGGAGGAAACAACAGAAAAGGTCAAGGTAATCCAAAACCACATCAAAGCATCTCAATGTAGGCAGAAGTTCTATGCCGATAACCGAAGGAAGGATGTGGAATTTCAGGTAGGAGATCATGTTTTCTTGAAGGTATCTCCATGGAAGGGAGTTATATATTTTGGTATGAAGGTTAAATTGAGTCCCAGGTACATCGGACCTTTCGAAATTCTAGAATGAATTGGGGCTGTAGCTTACCGTTTGGAAATGCTGCAAAGTCTCTCCAAAGTTCACGATGTGTTCCACGTATCACTATTGAGAAAATACATGCATGACCCAATGCATGTACTCACTTACGAGGAATTATAACTAGAACCCGGTCTGTCTTATTGCGAAGATCCCATCAGGATTTTTGATACAAGAGAACAAGTGCTGAGAAACCGGATGACTCGTCTGGTAAAAGTTCTATAGAGGAACCATAAGATGGAAGATACAACGTGGGAACCTGAGGACATTATGATGAAGAACCACCCAAGTCTTTTGATGCGGTAGTATTCTAGAAATTTCTAGGATGAAATTATTTGAAAGAGGGGATAATGTAACACCACAAGCTTCCACGGTACGATTCTCTTTGAATAATACATTAGCTTGTGTTGTACGCAACTTCGAGATTCTAACACACTACGACCAATCAAATTAGCCGTTATGAATAGTAATACCCACTTTTTTAAATTTTATAAATTTTATCCCTCAAAATGGACTTCATTTTTGGATTCGAAATATTGAAATTATCCTAGGGTAAAATTTTGGAACTTTTTGGATAACTTTTATATTTTGATGAATAGTGAAAATTACAAAATTTTAATTAAAAACATCTTTTTAATCGAAATAATTAATATTGATAAAATATGCATTTAAGTGGTTTTAATGTATATTTAGAATATATTTTTAACATTTAATACAATTTTGGTCATTGGACATAATTTCACAATTAAACTGGACATAAACAAGTGTCAATCTTTTGATAGTTATTATCTCTTAAAAACATGTTTTTTGTTTTAACAACGGGAATTAATTTTAAATGAATTTCTGCCACTTTTGTGTTTTGAATTTGGAAAAATGGATTCCAAATTTGGAATCAGGATGTCCAAATTGTGTAAATAGGTAACTTTTATTTTTATACATTTTGAATAATTACTTCAGTAAATATTTTATTTACCATGGTTAAAGGGTGAATCTGATAAATAATGGTAAAAAATAATATTATAATAATAATAAATTACCCTAAAACATGTCCTAACCTTATTTTTTGATACATTTCTGACCATGGTCATCTTTAGGTTGATTTTGGAACCCCGTGGATCCACTTGTAAATGGTAAGGACACTATATATTAATTATGATAAAATAAATACAAAAATGACATAAGCATATATCTTTTATAAAAACAATTTTTAGATAGGGTTATATATGTTGGATTTTAGACTATAAATATTCATCAGAAAGAAAAAAAGATTTAATACATAATTTAAGTTTATTTATAATTTTTAGAAATTTAATAATTAATATTATTTATGACACAATAATGATGCAGTATTTTCTTTATTAATGAAAGAATCAAATAATTGGTATTATAAATGTTAAAATAAATATAATTTAAAAGTTTTGAGGACATAAATGAATTTTATTTCTCAATATGAGATTATATTATTTCTTAATTTAATTTTCTTCGAATTAATAATTTTTTTAAGGCTTTAACAAAAAAAAATTATTGAATAGTGTCAAAATTGACATAAATGGGTTTTTAAAATAAATATTATATTATTAATTGATATCATTTTCCTGAAAATTTAAGGTTGGGCCAAAGGACTTATATCATGATAGGTGTATCATTAATGGACCACTTTGGGGTCTCTTGGATGTATATAGTATGTTTATTAACTATATAATATAAAAATACAAAGTGACATGGTAAATGTTAAACTAATTAACTAAGAGTTAAAACTAAAAGATAAGGTCACTATAATGACCCAAACCTGTCTAAATTATATTGTTTGAATGTATTTCTACCCATCCCCACATTATAATTTGAATAATATACTTTTTATCCATTATAAACCAAATATTAATTTATGATAAAATAATATTTCTATCTTTTCCAAAGGTGCCCCTCACCCCTCTTATAAAAGGGCACTCCCCCTTCTCACTAATTCACACATTAAAAGATTTTTGGCTCAGCCAACCCTACCCAAATACTCTCTGAACTTCTCTAAATTCATCCTAGAGGCCTTAGTTTGATCTAAAAGCCAACCTAGGGAGCCCTTTTGATCAAATAAAAAGTAAGAACCCTAAGAAGAGGTAATGTTTTCACCACCATCTTTCAAGTTCCTTTCTTCTTCCACTTCTTCTTTCTTTGTTTTTACAATTCTAAAATAATAACTCCAGTATCTTATATATACTATGATGTTATTATAAATATGGTAAAACCATATTCAGTATTCTATCCATCCTTTTAATGACATGTCACCATAGGTGCGTACGTGCGATTTACCGTCTCCGAGTCGTGGTGTAATTGTTATTGAAAACATTATTATTTGGATGGGTATAATAATGATGTGTAATTAGTGTAAATAATAAATATAACATGATAATTATTCTTTATATACAATATACCATCCAATTATTTATTATTTTAATATCAAAAGAATTATATTTTCGCTCATGCGTACGTACGGACTACCGTCTCCATGAACGCGATTAGATTCATTCCCCATCGTATCCATTCGAGATTAATTATAATTTTATGATTAAAAATAATGTTTAAGGAATTTATATCATTCTGGATATGAATAAGATACAACATATCCATAACAAACACGGATTAAGTAACAAAACATATAAAATAAAATGAGTAAGTTAACACCCGGAACAACGATAATACTGAGATATTATTAACAAATCAATGTTAAAAGATCATATATGATATCATATTAATGTATATGATTCTTGTATAATTTAATAACAATTATTTCCCCATTATACAGAATAATAACCTACCCTCAACCAAGGAAAATTACAAGGTAAGGGTTTATTTCACAATCTCTTCATTATCCACATCCATGTTTCTGGAAAATGTATTTCAAATAGTTTTTAATATTTTAAAGACTATGGGATAAATTAATTTATAACCTTGTTGAATTTTTATAAGAAGTTTAAAAGTAATATTTCTGTCATTTTCCAAACAAGGTCCTTTTTAACCTTTTCGACAGAATTAAGGTAAGAATGTATTTTTTAACTTATACAGCGGGTGCGGCTATTTTCCCGCCATTATAAAATCGTCGAAGCTTCCCTTAAAATCTTATAAGAAAATTTCCAATGTAAATTTTTTATTTTATAATTATGTGACTTTCAAATGATTTCAAAAAAAGAGATATTTCTCTAAAATAGTTTTGATTTCATTTATGACAACATCCTTTGAAGGATTTTAAGCTTATTTGAAGTTGATTTATTGTGATACAAAACTTCCATATTGTATTGAAGGTTTTGTGATATTTTTTATAGTGGATGTGTTATTTTTATACCATTCATGGTTTATGGAGAAAGTATTGACATTTCCTATGCTAGTTTTAATACGAATATTTATGTTATGTTTAAACCTATTCTTATGGGGAATGCATTGGACTTAATAAGTGACTGGTGGAGCCTGTTATAGCTCATCGATTCATCTGTAGGTCTCATGAGACAAACTAGTGTCTTGGAACAAGGCCTTGAAGAAATCTTATTTGTAGTCTTGGCACGAGGCCTTGGCTATGTGGTTATGATAGTCTCCCATTATGCATTCCATCATTATGGAAGTGGTCATTGATATTGCAAGTGATTATTCAACTAGTAGAATATCAATGTGAATAAGTAAATAGTATTATTTGATTTTATTTTTTCTATATTCTGCTGAAGTTAAAGTTTAAAATTCTTTTTTTAAGTTATAAATTGCCTTAAATGTTTATACTTATTTATAAAATAATATTCTATATTGTTATCCTTATTGGGCATTTGAGCTCACCCCTTTCTATGTTTTGTGACCATGACAATGTTATATAATAATGCACCGACTATGGGTAACTGGGGTCGGGGCGTTACATTCAAGGCCATGTGCCAAGACACTAGTTTGTCTCATGAGACCTACAGATACATTGAGGAGCTATAGCGGGCTCCACCTGTCACTTACTAAGTCCAATGCATTCCTCATATGAACAGGTTTAAACATAACATAAACATTCGTATTAAAACTAGCATACGAAATTTCAATAATTTATCCATAAACCATGAATGGTATAAAAATAACACATCCACAGTAATACATATCGGAAAACCATCAATACAATATGGATGTTTTGTATCATAATAAATCAACTTCAAATAATTTTAAAATCCATCAAAGGATGTTCACATAGATGAAATAAAAACTATTTGAGAGAAATATCTATTTTTTGAAATCATTTAAAAGTCACATAATAATAAAATAAAAATTTACTTTGAAAATATTATTATAATCTTTTAAGGGAAGCTTCAATGATTTTATAACGGTGGAAAATAGCCGCACCTTCCGTATAAGTTAAAAAAAGACATTCTTACCTTAATTTTGTCGAAAAGGTTATAAAATACCTTGTTTGGAAAACGACGGAAATATTCCATTCAGAACATTTTATAAAAAGTCAAAAAAGGGTATAAATGATTTTAACCCATAGTCTAGTAAAGAGTAAAAAAACTTTGAAATACATTTTTAAGAAACATTGATGTGGTTGATAAAGATATCCTAGTAGATAAATATGTATAATCAACCTCGGATAATAAAGAGATTGGGAAATTAACCCTTACCATGTACATTTCCTTGGTCGAGGGTTGTTTAACAACCTGTATAATGGTGAAATAATTATTATTATATTATACAATAATCATATACATTAATATGATATCATATATGATCTTTTAATATTTCCTTGTTTTTAATATCTTAGTATTATCGTCGTTTCGGGTGATAACTTACTCATTTTATTTTATATGTTTTGTTACATAAACCATGTTTGTTATGAATAGGTTGTATCTTATTCATATTCAGAATGATATCAAGTCCTTAAAAATTATTTTTAATCTTCAAATGAGAATTAGACATGAATGGATACGATGGGGAATGAATCTCATGGTGTTCGTGGAGATGGTAGTCCGCACGTACGCACGAGCGACAATATCATTATTTTGATATTAAAATAATATATAATTGGATAGTATATCATATATACAGAATAATTATAATGTTATATTTATTATTTACCTCAATTACACATCATTATCATACCCATACAAATAATAATGTTTTGAATAACAATTACACCACGATGTGGAGACGGTAAGTCGTACGTATGCACGTATGGTGACATGTGATTAGAAGGATGGATAGAATAATGAATATGGTTGTACCATATTTATAATAACATCATAGTATATAGAAGATACTAGATTTATTATTTTATAATATAAATAACAAATAAAGAATATGTGGAAGAAGAAATGAACCTGAAAGTGGGTGGTGAAAACATTACCTCTTTTTTGGGTTCTTCCTTTTGATTTGATCAAAAGGGATCCTTGGGTTGGATTTCTAATCAATCTAAGTCCTCTAGGTTGAATTGAGGTAAGGTGAGAGAATATTTGGGTATGGTTTGGCTGAGAAAAAAGGTTTTAAGGTGAGAATTAGAGAGATGGGGGAGTGCCCTTTTATAAGAGGGGTGAGGGGCACCTTTAGAAAAGCTAGAAATATTATTTTATAATAAATTAATATTCGGTTTCTAATGGATACAAAGTAGATTATTTCAAGGTTAATGTGGTTATAGGTCTAAAAACACTCAACCAATAGGTTTTAGATAGGTTTGAGTCACTATATTAACTTTCTCTTTTTGATTTAACTCTTAGTTAAATAGTTTTACATTTACCATGTCTCTTTGTATTTTTAAATTATATAGTTAATAAAATAACTATATACTTCCAAGAGACCACCAAGTGGTAAATTAATGATACACCTATCATTATATAAGTCATTTGGCCGAACCTTATATTTTAAGGAATAGAATATGAATTAATAATATAATATTTATTTTAAAAACTCCTTTATGTAAATTTTGACACTATTTAATAATTGATTTTTGTTAAAGTCATAAAAACTTTATTAATTCTAACCAAATAAATTTAAGTAATAAGAACATGTCATTTTAACCAATAAAATTAGTATATGTCATAAAAACATTAAAATTAAATTTATTTGAACATTTATAATACCGATTATTTGATTATTTAATTAATAATGAAAATACTGCATCATTATTTTGTCATAATTAAATTTAATTATTTAATTTATAAAAACTATAAATAAGATCTAATTATGTAGGAAACATATTTATATTTCTAATTAATATTTATAGTCGAAAATATAACATATATAACCCTATGTAAAAATTGTTTTGCTAAAAGATATATGCTTATGTCATTTTTGTATATACTTTATCTTAATTTTTTTTTACCAGGAAAGTTCAGTCAGAGGAATAACCTCTGACCATTTATTAAAAGAAATAAAAAGTGCAGTAAATAAGGAGATGGATGAGGGCGAACATCTTGCCCAAACCCAATGAGAAGTCCCCACCAAACATAGCCAATTACAAACCAAACCATTACACCCAAAACCAAAGACCCATGCTGATTCAACACTTCAACCAGCAGTTCATCATCTTCATCAAACAAAAACATCAAAACTTCCAGATTTCAACAGCATATCTTCACTGCAATTACTGCAACCGCGACTTCATTCCAGAGATCTTCCCGAAAACAAATCTCGAAAAAGCAAAAACAAATCACGGAAGAGAATCAAATCCGAAATACTGGTCCAACATTCAGCAAGAAAATCAGTGAGATCGGATCACCGAGAGAGCAATTCCACCATCACGCAACACAAATCCAAGAGAACCCGGAGCAGATTCATCCAAAACACACCAACGCAAAATTGCAGTTGACAATAGCACTAAATCCATCACCTCATCCCACTCACGAAGCAACAAAAACCGACGTCGGAGCAAAGACACCGAATTCGAAACCAGGAACAATTCATTATCACTTACAAGTGGCTCCATGGGGTCCCAAAATCTTCCCAAAGATTCCCATGGTCGGAAATGAATCATCCAATAGGGTTAGGAAACATTTTTGGATAATATAATATTATTATAATATTATATTGTTACCCTTATTTACCAGATTTACCCTTTAACCATGGTAAATAAATTATTTACTAAAGTAAATATTCAAAATGTCTAAAAATAAAAGTTACCTATTTAAACAATTTAGACCTCATGATTCTAAATATGGAATCCAATTTTCTATATTAAAAACACAGAAGTAGTAAAATTAGTTTGAAATTAATTCACGTTTTCAAAATAAAAAGTGTGTTTTAAAAAAATAATAACTATCAAAAGATTGACACTTGCTTATATCCAGTTTAAAAGTGAAATTATGTCCAATGACCAAAATTGGATTAAATGGTAAAAATATAATCTAATTATACTTTAAAACTACTCAAATTTATAATTTATCACTATTAACTATTTTGATTAGAAAGGTTTTTTTAAATTTAAATTTAGTAATTTTCATTATCCATAAAAATATGAAAGTCATCAGAAAAGTACCAAAAATTCACCCTAAGATAATTTTAATACTAAGAATCCAAAAATGAAGTCTATTTTACCAAATTAGAAACATAGGAATTGAATTTATTAATTTAGAATTAATTCATATTGTCGAAACCAAAAAGTGTATTTTTTAGAAATATTAACTATCAAAATATTGATACTTGTATATGTCCAATTTCAAAGTGAAAATACTTACAATCACCAGAATTGGATTAAATGGTAAAAATAAAATATTTTTATAATCACAAACCATTAAAAAGTATAATTTAACACAATAAATTATTTTTATGGAAAAAGTTGATTTTAGTTAAAATATAGTATTTTTCACTATTCACCCAAATATGAAAGTTATCAGAAAAACACCAAAAATTTATTGAAACTAAAAACTTATGTCCCGATTCTAAAGAAGAGTTTTATTTTTTAAAATTGAATATATAAAAGTTTAAAATATTGGATTTAAAAAAGTTTCACCATTAAAAGGCGGTAAATTTGAAGTTTTTGAAAAAAATACTTCTTTTATCTAAAAAAATGAATTTGTTCATACATTATGTCTGAGAAACTCATAATATAGATTTTAAAATTATATGTATTTCAAAATTCAGTTAATACTATTCATAACCACTTTTGAACGGCTATTTACGGAAGTCGTGGTGTGCTAGAACTCAGTGTTGTGTGTAGTGCAAGTTATTGGATTACTTTGAAGAAATAATGTACTATGAAATCTTGGGGTGTTACAATCTTACCTCCTTCAATAAAATGTATCTTCTCAATTTGATATTGTTTTTCGAAAACAAAAGTTTGAAAAAATAAAATACCTTTGTAGGAAAACCCACATCAGAAATTGGGTTAATAAAATTTAGTCTTAATAAGAGGAAAAGGGGAATGAAAAAGTCACCACCAAATTATGATCCCGATTAGGAGAACATTGGTTGATATTCGAGAAACATAACTGGAGAAAAAATGTAAATATATATAGGGATTGATTGAGTTCATCTGTCGCAAACAATTTTAGAATTGAGGGCCTCAAAGCCATCAATCTATGATGATTTAAAATATCATTGGTTCCACAAAACATAAGGTATTAGGATAACACATTTTTAGTTCTAAGATCCCTTACCTAAGGTTTAATAATAAATTTATTTATAGAAGAATAGAAGAAAAAAATATATACTTGACAGGTAGAGTCCCATCCTTTAACTAATTTCTACCACAAACTCATCTTTCACCCTAAAAGATAATAGAACTAAAAAAATATTCTATTTATCCTTTTCGTATAGGGTTCCAAAAAAATGAATTTATAATTCATCTACCAGACCCTTAAAAAACTACATTATTCAATCCAGGATGTCATGTGGGTAAGTGGTAGGTGATACACCCATGTCGCCCTTTGGTTGCGGGTTCAAGTCTCGTGGCCTTGCCGGACGCGACGGGTTGCCGCCCGACCTCTGGGTTGTCCTTTTTCTAGAAATCCAAAAACAATCTCCAATGAGACTTATCCAAAATACTTATGTCCAAACTCACAGCCCAAAATTTATAGGGAAGTTGAACACAATGAAGATCCTTTTTTCCACGTAATAACATATGAACACCTTCACCACGTATTCTTTTAAAACACTACAACATCCTGAATTACCATAAAACCTTATTGATTACATTCATGCTCGCATATTCATTATAGAATACTGGAAATACTTCTTCTATCTAAAAATGTTGTAAACTCAAACAATGATGGAATATACAAATCATTAATCAGTATCAAGGTTGTCAAGAATATCCAATATAATTTATCCAAATCAAACATGTATTATTCCAAAAGCACTACCTCGGTATCAGAACCATATTATGGTTTATCATTCTCTCAACCATATATTTTCCAAAAATTTAACCTGTTATTGAGTCACTTTTCTTGGTTCCACACAATATCATGTCCTTAATGAAATATTACTTCATTACAATCCTTATATAATCCATAATTATTAAAACTAGTACAACGTTGATACAATACTCAAATGACATAATTCTGCAATAACAACTTAAGAACTCTAATTATTCCTCCTCATATGTGGTAGAATCATAACTTGATTATTATTCAATAGAATCATTTGGGGCATACTCTGCTGATTTGAACTTTGGTTTGCGTAGTGTCCCAACTCTTTCCAGATGATGCATTGTACATTTGAAACCTTTTTCTTACCCTTGCAGTCATGTACAAGGTGTCCTTTTTCTCCACACTTATAACAAACTCCCATTCTCTTTATGCAAGTTCTAGGGTGTTTCTTCACACAGTTATCACATATTAGAAAATTGTTCTTTTCCCTCTTTCCTTTATCAATCTTTCTCTCTTCCATCCTTTTCTTCTGTATATTCCCTTTAAAACCAAAGGACATAGAGAATTATTTACTTGTCCTTTTAATACACGGTACTATTTCTTCATATGTTGAGAATACATGGGAGAAAATTTCCATTCTAAATGTTGGATTAATACCATGAAATATATTATCCTTCTTACTCTTTGGATCATACGTATTACTGGAGTTCAAATTCCTTCTACTGGGCACCATTTCAATACAATGTCATAAACTAGGACAGTTTATGAATTGCAATGAATAATTCCATACTTTTAAAATACCTAACATAGACTGAAAAGTTTATAGATATAATCCATAATCATAAAACTGTTTTCTTGGAGAAATTATATAATCATAAACCCTTCATAATGGTTTGTAAAGAAAATGGGAATTATCCTAAGCATATCCACCGAGAGTGTCGTAACCAAGAGTGCAGCAAGGCCCATTGTCGTGCACCAGTTCCCATTCGAGTCTAGCTCAAAGCATTGTTTTCGGGTTTTACACCTAGGTACATATGTCCCAGAGCCGCCTCTACCTGCTCATATCCAGAGAAGGATTTATTTCTAGTGAAACTCAAAAAATCTATACATTACCAAAAATATTGGAAGTTCTCCTATATTAATCCTCAATGTCTATCTTAGGGTAATGTTCTCTAATCAGAGTTGATCTAAATCTTGCTTCCAAGGCTTGTACCTAACTTCCTCCGATACCAACTATAACACCCTAACCCATGTTACCCAGAGTTGGTGCATTATTACCTAACATTGGCACGATCACAAAAGATCAGGTCTCGAAAGACCGATTAGTTTAGTAGCCTTGGAAACACTAGATACATTCATAATTCTCACATTACATGATAAAGTAAAAAATTACAACAACATAGTCTCTATAGTCCACAATCATATCCCCTCATATTATCCCTGTAGGTCAGTCATAAAATAATTCTTCACATCCTGGGAAAAATAAAACATATAAAGGGGTGAGCTCAGATGCTCAATATGGATAACAATATAGCAAAAACTTTCATAAATAAGCATAAACTTTTAAGGCAATGTATAACTAAAAAAAATCCTTTTAGACTTAAACTTTAGCATAATATGGAAAAAATAAAATTAAATAAGTCCATTTACTTATTCAACTTGATATTTTACAAGTCGAATAATCACATGAAATATCAAGAACCACTTTCATAATGATGGAATGCATAATGTCATACTATCATAACCACATAGTAAAGGCCTTGTGCCAAGACTACAAATAATATTTTGTCAAGGCCTTGTGCCAAGCCACTAGTTTACCTCATGAGACCTACCGATGCATCAAGGAGCTATGGCGAGCTCCACCTGTCACTTACTAAGTCCAATTCATTCCTCATATGAACAAGTTGAAACATAACCTAAACATTCGTATTAAAACTAGCATACGAAATTTCAATAATTTATCCATAAAAATGAATGATATAAAAATAACACATCCAAATTCAAACATATACAGAAACTTCAATACAATATGGATGTTTTTTATCATAATAAATCAACTTCAAATAATCTTAAAATCCATCAAAGGATGTTGACATAGATGAAATCAAAACTATTTGAGAGAAATATCTCTTTTTTGAAATCATTTAAAAGTCACATAATTATAAAATAAAAAATTTACTTTTAAAATATTCTTATAAGATTGTAAGGGAAGATTCAATGATTTTATAACCGTGGAAAATAGCCACACCTACTGTATAAGATAAAAAAAGACATTCTTACCTTAATTTTGTCAAAAAGGTTAAAAAAGACCATGTTAAGAAAATGACAGAAAGATTCCTTTCAAACCATTTTATAAAAATTCAAACAAGGGTATAAATTAATTTTACCCATAGTCTAGTAAATAGTAAAAATGTTTTGAAATAAATTTTTAAGAATAATGGACGTGGATGATAAGGAGATCCCATTAGATAGTTATGCATAAACAATCTCAGAAAATAAAGAGATTTTGAAATTAACCCTTGCCTTGTACTTTTCCTTGTTCGAGGGTTGTTTAACATCTTTTATCATGGTGAAATAATTGTTATTATGTTATAAAATAATAATATTCATTAATATTATATCATATATGATCTTTTAACATTGCTTTGTTAATAATATCTTAGTATTATCGTTGTTTCGGGTATTTACTTACTCGTTTTATTTTATAAGTTTTGTTAAATAAGTCGTGTTTGTTATGGATAGGTTTTATGTAATTAATATACATAATGATATCAAGTCCTTAAAAATTATTTTTAATCATAAAATGAGAATTATACTTGAATGGATACGATGGGGAATGAATCTCATCGCGTTCGTGGAGACGGTAGTCCGTATGTACGCACGAGCGACAATATCATTCTTTTGATATTAAAATAATATATAATTCGATGGTATATAATATATAAATAATCATTATAATGTTATATTTATTATTTACTTCAATTACACATCATTATCATACCCATCCAAATAATAATGTTTTGAATAACAATTACACCACGACATGGAGACGGTAATCTATACGTACGCACATATGGTGACATGTCAGTAAAAGTATGGATAGAATACTAAATATGGTTGTACCATATTTATAATAACATTGAAGTATATAAAAGATACTGGAGGTATTATTTTAGAATGAAAATAACGAATAAAGAATAAGTGAAAGAAGAAAGGAACTTGAAAGAGGGTGGTGAAAACATTACCTCTTCTTTGGGTTCTTCCTTTTGATTTGATCAAAAGGACTCCATAGGTTGGGTTTATGATTAATATAAGGCCTATAGGTTGAAGTGAGGGATGTTTATAGAATATTTTGGCAGGATTTGGCTGAGCCAAAATGTTTGAAGGTGTGAATTAGAGCGAAGGGGGAGTTCCCTTTTATAAGAGTGGTGAGGGGAACCTTTGGAAAAGCTAGAAATATTATTTTAAAATAAATTAATATTCGGTTTGTAATGGATAAAATGTAGATTATTTAAAGTTTAAGGTGGGGATAGGTCGAAAACCACTCAACCAAGATGTTTTAGACCGGTTTGGGTCACTATATTAACTTTATCTTTTTGATTTGACTCTTAGTTAAATAGTTTGACATTTACCATGTCTCTTTGTATTTTTATATTATATAGTTAATAAACGTACTATATAATTTCAAGAGACCCCCAAGTGGTCCATTAATGATACACATATCATTATATAAGTCATTTTTCATAACCTTATATTTTTATGAATAGAATATCAATTAATAATATAATATTTGTTTTAAAAACTCCTTTAAGTCAATTTTGACACTATTTAATAATTGATTTTTGTTAAAGTCTTAAAAACATTATTAATTCAAAACAAATTCATTTAAGTAATACTAACATGTAATATTAACCAATAAATTTTTTTTATGTCATCAAAACTTTCAAATTATATTTATTTTAACATTTATAATACCAATTATTTCAGTCTTTCATTAATAAGGAAAATACTGCATCATTATTTGGTCATAAATAAATTAAATTATTTAATGTCTAAAATTTATAAATAAAATCCCATTATGTATTAAATATTTTTAGATTTATAATGAATATTTATAGTTGAAAATATAACATATATAACTCTATGTAAAAAAATTGTTTTTCTAAAAGATATATGCTTATGTCATTGTTCTATTTACTTTAACTTAATTAATATAAAGTGTCATTATCACTTACAAGTGGCTCCATGGGGTCCCAAAATCGACCCAAAGATGCCCATGGTCGGACATGTATCATAAAAAAGGGTTAGTACACATTTTAGGGTAATTTAATATCATTATAATATTATTATTGTTTACCCTTATTTACTAGATTTACCCTTTAACCATGTTAAATAAAATATTTACCGAAGTAATTATTCAAAACTTCTAAAAATAAAAGTTACCTATTTACACAATTTGGACCTATTGATTCTAAATATGGAATCTATTTTTCTAAATTCAAAATACATAAGTGGCAGAAATTAATTTAAAATTAATTCATGTTGTCAAAACAAAAAGCGTGTTTTTAAGAAATAATAACTATCAAAAGATTGACACTTGCTTATGTCCAGTTTAAATGTTCAATTCTTTCCAATTACAAAAATTGGATTAAATGTTAGAAATATAATCAAATAATACTTTAAAACAATTCAAATGTATAATTTATCACTATTAATTATTTTGATTAAAAAAGATGTTTTTAATTCAAATTTAGTAATTTTCACTATCCCTCAAAATATGAAAGTCATCAGAAAAGTACCAAAACTTCACCCTAATCTAATTTCGATACAAAGAATCCAAAACTCAAGTATATTTTACCAAATTAAAAACATAGTAATTTCATTTATTAGTTTATAATTAATTCCTATTGTCGAAACCGAAAAACATATTTTTAAGAAATATTTACTATCAAAAGATTGATACTTGTTTGTTGCCAATTTCAATGTGAAATTACTTAAAATCACCCGAATTGGATTAAATGGTAAAACTATATCTATTTATAATTACAAACCATTAAAATTTTTAATTTAACATAATAAATTATTTTGATTAAAAAAGTTGTCTTCAGTTAAAATATAGTATTTTTCACTATTCACCCAAATATGAAAGTTATCAGAAAAACACCAAAAATATATTGAAACTAAACTCTTATGTCCCGATTCTAAAGAAGATTTTTATTTTGGAAAACTTAATATATAAAAGTTTCAAATATTGGATTTAAAAAAGGTTCTCCATTGAAAGGCGGTAAATTTACATTTTTTGAAACAATACTTCATCTATCTGAAAAAATGATTTTGTTCTTACATTATTTCTAAAAAACTCATAACATGGATTCTAAAATTATAAGGATTATATGAATTCAAAATTCAGTTAATACTATTCATAACTGATTTTGAATGGCTATTTAGGTAAGTCGTGGTGTGCTAGAACTCAGTGTTGTGTGTAGTGAAAGTTATTAGATTACTTTAAAGAAATAACTTACTATGAAATTTTGGGGTGATACACAACTTAGAATTATAAGGTGTTCATTTTTCACTCAAATACCAAATATCGACAAAATTAAAGTTATTAACTTAAATAATTACATAATATTTATAACACGGTTATACGTGATATAAAAGGAATAATAAACTTGAAAAAGGTTCTTAATCAAATAGAAATTAACTTTAGTGTATTATTCAAGAGATTAAAGAACGATTGGGTCAAGTCAGACATGAGGTAAGGGACTTCGTCTCAATCTCCTTTCATTGAGGCATATTTTGTTTTAATACATGATTTTCTTTTATACAGTTCGTAAACCCCTTTGACTTTTCATTTCATTCAAAGTGAATCTTTTTATACGAAGCATTTTAACAAACAAAAAAAAGGAATGTTTTTTTACGTAAGTGGTGACAACGACCTTTCCATTACCATGAGTATTATTTGATCTTTGGCTTTCATAACAAGCTGATATGTTTTTAAAAGGAAAAATAAATACCATATACTCTTTTTATGAATTTTTTTATTGAAAATGATTTAGAGAATGGATTTATGATTTCAATATCTTGAAATGATATTTTGTTATTGCAATGTGGAAATGTTATCTTTCCTTTATGCTTATGTTATGTGTTATGATAATGTTATGGTTCTTGGGAATTATTTATGTATACGGGTGGTTCTGTGACAAACCAAGGGTGGGTGAGGCCGAGATAGCTCTCTAATGCATTGGGTAACATGACGGAGGTAAATGTGAATGTTTCTCCTAAGAGATTTAAGGAATATACTATGATGGGTATTCCAAAGTAACTCCTTATGTAGTTGTGATAGCTACAAAGTAAGTATGTTATGGATTCCAAAAGTTACCTTTATCAAATATGATTTCTATGTGTCTTTCATAAATCTTATTATTTCATGACGTAAGTAAGAGAGTTCATGTTTTGAATGTATTTATAAAAAAATGTTTCCATCCTTTTTTTATAACCCTTACTGATCATTTTATACCCATCCCATGTTTTTAAATGTTTTCACATGACTTAAAGATGAATAGGGTCAAAGATGGGATCAAGTAATAGTCATGCTGTCTAAAACCTAGAACTAGACATGACTCTTTTTTTCAAGAGTTTTTATTTAAAAAATGGATACTTGATAGAATTTACTACATGTAATATTCATGTTGTTATGTAAATGTAATGTCCTAATTATCTAAAACTCTAAACCTGAAAATATACTAAATGTGAATTATTCATTTAATTCATTATTATGTAATGTTTATGGCTGGGTCCTTATATATACTACACTATCTGGGTGAATGCTATAGAAATATTTAGAAAATAAAATAGTGTATTCCCTTATAGTTTTCATTTACTCAAGGTGGATACATTACTTCGACTCACCTATTTGGGAGAGGTATTATTCTTCACTAGGTATCAACATCCACACTATTAAGGTATTTTCTAAATGATATTAATGACATACCATTAAATTATATATAATAATGGGATGGTTTGGAATATATAAAGATATTTGTTTCTAGATAGTTGATTTTAGCACTATATAATGTGATCAAATCCATGAATATTATATCACCAAATTGAATAGTTAGAATTATTATGATATTTTCTAGAAGAATCATCCCAAATATGTCATTAGGAAAAGAGGCCAGAAGTTTCAATGTATTGATATCACCACTTGGTGTTTTTATAGATATCTATACATAAAGGTATCTGGGTTCTGATTCAATTGTTTTGTAAAAATTACATGATATAAAATAGTGTCTAGAACTATAATCAAATAAAAAAATTTAAATTATTGGGTGAATAGGATGTGTACCATGTATGAATTCATTTTTATTCTCCACTTATTTGGTGTATATGGAATAACATTTCCATTTATCCTTTAGGTTTGGTGGTTGCTAATATTGATTACCCTATATGACCTATGTTTTTGGAAACTAGATTACTTAGTTCTCTATATCCCTATAGTTTAAACATTTAACCATTGTTGGTGCATTGGGATGTGACTCTATTTCCATTATCACACTAGGTATATTCATTATGTCTCTTTGAAATTCATGATCCTAGTGACCTTCTCTTCCACACTTAAAGCATTTCTCTATCCCTTTAAGGTAATTTTCATGATACTTCTTTCCATATATTTCATATATGGGTGGTTGGATCTTCTTTAACCCTTTATTATTTAATTTATCCCCTTGAAATTAAATTTTTATCTTCTTATATCCATTCCCATGGAACCTTTCTCCATACATCATCACTATATTTAGATCACATCAACAACTAATTTATAACTCTCAAACTCTCGATTATCCAGATCCTTTAAAAGGTGTTGTTTTAAAACACTAAATAATCTATCTATTTTTATACCATTATTGATAAAGAAATAATACATTGTATCTTTAAATAATTATTATATTTTCCTTATAATCCATGAAATATTCACCCTCATTTTTTTAATTTCTTGGAATTATTTCACCAACATCATTTTAAGTGTTCTAGTGAAATGCTTATTAAGAAATAACTTCATAATTTCTTAACATTACATTTCAACAATTTAATAATTCATCTTACAATTGTTTATTAACTTTCTACATTGATTATACTCTACATATATACAATATAAGGACAAATTCGCCAACTCCTTCAAAACAAAGTGTTGTAAAGAAAAGACATTCTCCATTGAGTTAACCCATTGTTTCGCAACTAGTGGGTGATGATATCTACAAAACATCAGTGGTTGGTTTTGTATAAAGGACTCAATATATAGTTTTTTCTTAATAGTAAATTAAAAACAATACCCATGTTATAGGTAATTTTTTATAGCCTGATACAGCTAGGAATGTGTATCATCTCCCAATATGTCACTCTATCACATAGACAAATCGAGTTGGCTACTAGACCTCAAGCATGCCTCCACAAATGACATAGCCACTAAATAGTAATGGGGGTGTGATGAATATATTGGGGAGACTATAACCCATGGTAAAGAGTTCTAATAGAGTGGAAATAAAAAATAATAATGATATCATAATAATAGAAAATTTTGAAAACTTTTAAAAAACAACTTGGAAGTAAAAGGAGGAACCAATAACAAAAAATAAAGAATCATGTAATGTTTGTCCAAACAGTATCTAATGTCAATTTCAATGTAGTATAGATAGCAGAATGTTATGAAACAAACAAGCTCAAAATACCCATCTCTTAAACCCCTATTCAGTCACATCTCCAAGCTCCAACGCATACAACAAGAAACAATCAAAAATAGGGTTCATTGCCCTTATTTCAAGATGCATTCATGCAATCTTATGGAGTACCAAATAATGACCTGAATATGATATGAGTTAAACTCCATAGGTCAAAACCAAAATGCCTAAAAACAATCAAAAATATAACTGCATGCAATAAATAAACAACAAGTGTATTATTTAATTAATATAATACAACAATAAACATACTTCAACAACATTCCATAATATCCTTGAGAATGTAGATTAATCATAAAAACCATAACCACAAACCATGGAATAATTACATAACTAGGAAAGTCCATTTGTATAATAATTTTACATTCAATGTAAATCCCTCTGTATAGGCATTTTTGTATCCTAGCATAACCCTCCATATAATAATTTCGGCATCAATTTGGGCGAACCCTACTATATAATAATTTTTTCATCAAAATTGTTCAATCCCACTACATACTAAATTCAGTATCAAAATGAGACATCCTTCTATGTAATCATTTCATTATGAATCACAATACAAGTCATAACAGCAAGGATATCACAATATCACATCATAATTCAAAAATGGATAATTCTATAAACTACTATTTATCTTTCTATTCCCATTTTATTTATCATTTTTATCATAAAACATTAATGTGTCGTTCATTTCAATAAACTATCCTTTTTCTAATGTGAATCTATACTAAGTGATCACCTGAAATTCCATTTCATGATGAACATAATTTAGTGCATTAGCAAATTCATATTTATTCCAGGGTTCACTTACCCAATGGGTAGCCATGATCTAGGTCAGAAAACCATTGAATAAAAAGGGATTCAATATATAATAAACTCCATTATTTATCATCATTCTCCATTTAATTGATTTATGTACACATTATGTTGATGAAATTTCAATATTCCATAAAATTAGTAATTAAATAGACTATAAGGTTAGGTTTTTGAACCCCACATTTAACCATCATTCCACACAACACTTCCAAAGGGTAAAACTGATAATAAAAAAGGCATAGAAGATATGAAGTATAAACCATAGATCAATTTATGAAATGGGTCATATTTAAGAGTGGAAAAGACTCCAAAATCACCTTTAAGACACACAGTTATTGAGATAGGAGGATGAACATGGTGTAATTAATAAAAGTGGACTATGGATTAAAAACCACCCAGATTGTGAAATACATAGCATGTTTTTATATTATACAGTGTGTAATTATTGATTATAATGTACAAAATAAATTCATCAACACTATTGAATTTAATCCATATTGAAATTACATGTCATGTAAATAGGTTTCACAGTACGTTACATGTTCACTTCCTGAACTAGTTCACAACCAATACCCCTTACACGACATCCATGTTGAGAAGATTGCACATCCTATACCTCATTCTAATAGATTTATACAAATCCTATAACTTATTCAAACAAACATATATCTTAGAACATTAGTTCATTTCTCATAGAAAAATCTCTCCATCTATGAATGAGACTCAATCATCATGGTTTAAGTATATTAAAATTCCAAATGAAATTATTTGAATTAAAAACACAAAGAGGGACATAATTTGTAAAAGATGGGATCTTATATAATCCCCACCACATAACATCTCATCCTCTATCTCCTATAAGAATTATTTTGGGGTCTTAGTGAACATATATGGACATTGTTCTCACATATCAGACTCCCACTACCAGGTATTCTCCTAAACATGTCTGCACCGCCACTACACTCAAACTAGAGGCATATTCTTTCCCTAGATATACTTCTCACTATAATCCATATTCTGTATCAGATTCTTCTTGAATTATTCATCAACACAAATCTCAATTTCCCAAACTTCTAACACATGATAATAGTTTGGTTTATATCTTTGAAGTTGTGATATGTTGAACACATCATGAATGACCCTTAAGCAATGTGTAAGGTATAATTGGTAAGCAATTGGACCAAACCTTTACAGTATCTCAAATGACCTGAAAACCTTGGACACAAACATTCCTTGTTTCCTAATGCATCATTGCTCCAATCTAGGTGACACTTAATGTAAAAAAATATGAATAACTATAAACTCTAGCTAACTTATCTGATAATAAGCATTAGAGTTATTTTCATTTTTTATGGTCACTAAACACATGTAGATCAACTAAAACTTCTCATATGTCTCCTATATGAGACCAATACTGACAAGTGTGGACTAACCGACCTCTAGCCACCAAAGAGACGAATAATATGACCTTCCATAAAAAGACTCAAATGGTTCTATTTGGATAGATTCCTAGAATCTATTTTTATTTGAGAACTCTATGAGTTACCTTTGATACTCACACAAACCACCAAGATCCAAAACATTGGAATGTTATGTATCCTCAACAATTTAAATAGTCCACTCTGGTTGATTTTTAGTCTGAGGATGATGGGTTTTACTCAATAATCTGCAATCAAAGAGACTATAGAATACATTGATTGAAACTTGTCATAAAACAATGATATTTTTTTGAAATGATTCTCTTTTGAAAACCATGAAACTGAACTATCTCACACAAATAAAGAATTTCTAGATCATCAAGAGTAAAAGTATCCTTGATATAAAAGAAGTGGAATACCATCATTAGTTGATCCATAATCACCAAAAATGAATTATTCTCGAAAGTTGGCCGAGTTAATCCTATCGAAAAATCCATAGTGGCATCATCCCATTTCAACTCCATTATGCATAGAGGATACAATAGCTGATAATTATAAATATTATCATATTTCACCTATTGATAGGTTAAAAAATTCACCATGAATCTTATTAACTCCTTCATCATTCATGAACACTAGTATTGTCTATAGAGATGATGAAAAATTGTTTCCAAACTGAAATGTACCGCCCATCAAGAAGCAGAAAAATCCATCATCAAGTCCTTTTTCCATCCTATAAGAACCCTCACCCAGCCATATAAATGAAGATAATTTTCAATTCCAAGAAACCATCCCTATAGTGCCTCCCCACTATATATGTTGTCCCTCATAACTAAGACCACAACATAAAATAAATTCTCGGTCATGATTCTATACAAAATTAAATTTATGATAGATTTTTTTAAGTCAGGGACACTCATCCATGAGACTCTTGAACATATTGATGAATTAATGGAAATAATTCCATCATCCACCACTCATCACAAGATTCATGAACTTCCTTCATCAGAATATTCCAGCTTAAGGCATCGACAATGACATTTCCCTTTCCCAATGTATAATCTAACTTAGATTTGAATGACTATAGGTGGATCCTAGAGGTATGTCCCTAAGAGGGAAGATGCCACACCTAATTTTATCAGTGGATTAGAATACAATTTAGAGGTAAATCTTTGTGGATATTCCCTATGAGGGAATATTTTACACATGACATTTCCAATGGATCATAATGAAATAGGGAGGTGAATCTGGGAGGTTCATTCCTAAGAGAGAGGATGTCACACCTAAGCTTAACAATCGATTAGAATGCCCTATAGAGGCAGATATGAGAGGTGCATACATAGAAAGAAAGATGTCACACATAAGATTACCATTGAACTAGAATTCCATGTGGATGTGGATATGGGAGGTTCTTCCCAAGGAGGAATGATTTCACACATGTGTTTACAAATGGATCAAAATTCCCCATGGAGGAAGATTTGGGTGGAATTTTTTATGGAGAGAAGATGTCACACCAAATTTTACCAGTGGATCAGAACTCCCTGTAGAGTTTGATCTATGAGGTGAATCCCTAGGAGGGAAGACACCACACTTGTGTTTAATAGTGGATCAGAAATCCCCATGGATGTAGATCCAATAGGTGTAACCCAAAGAGATAATATGTACCACCTAATTTTACTAATGGATCATTATTCCCCTTAAAGGAGGGTCTAGGAGGTGTGCTCCTAGGGGGGAATATTCCACACCTGAGTTCAGTGATGGATCTTAATGCCCCATGGAGGTGGATCTAAGAGGTGTAACCCAAGGAAGGAATATGTCACACCTGCTTTTACTAATGTTGGAATTGAACCTCCTTGAGCAGTCCTTCATACCCTATTTAAGTGATAGGGATCAAAATCATATATTTTGATGGATAAATTTAAGGACTTTTCGAAGGAATGGTCCACGTAGTTTAACATCATGTGGTAAGGAAGATAAAGTCATAGAAGGATCTCTGATGAGGTATGGTGTGAAGATTCTACATATAATCTTCCCAAAAGATCCCATCCTATGTGAGTCATATAAGTTTCATCGTATTCTTATTATACAGGGTAGGAGGTAGGCGGTTCATCCCATATCAATAATTCATGGTCCATCATATGCTTGTCACACAAGGTAAGACTATAATTTTATTTCATTTTTGAGGATGTTGTCATCTATTATAATATTGTATGCCTAGGACTTGGTTCTAGGATATTTTACGCCATGTAGCTCAGACATGGTTGGGTATTGAACCCGGTGGGGGACTACATCGATGCAAGATGTGGTTTTATCATGAAGAATACCCATCAATATGGATCTATTTTTTCCCATGATGATTCTACCTCTAGGCGTTATGTGACCAATATTCATGCTCATCTGGGTAGGGCATGACATTTTCACTTCCATGGAGGAGTGGCCAATCATGATGTTCAAGATTAGGGTCCCTATGATTAGGAGAAATATACATTAATGATTCTATTCTTAGTAGAAATAGGTAGTGTAATGGGTTATTTAAAGGCATAGGGAATGTCATGTAGTGAACTGTGAAGTTTTTTCATGAAACATTATAGTGTTTCACGAAAATTTTTCCTGAGTATGATTCTCTAGTATAATTAAAACTTATGTATTCAAGAGGCATAGTTGCACATACTATTTTGAGTTGTGTACAGGCTAGGTTTATGCTATAGTATATTCTATTTTCCCACACCTATGTGGACTTGTGATTAATTTCAAGAGTATCACTATACCATTTTCCAATCCATGTCTAGGAAAAAAGGAATCATGCCACACAATTAATATACATTTGAGCATAAATGATAACTAGTTTTGTGCACTGTCACATATGAGATGGAGGTTTGCGCAGTGGAGAATCGATTAATCTTCAGTAGTGAGTACACAATGGTTGGGGTGAGCCTTTATTTTTAGGAGAAATCTCCAGATATTATCATGAAACTCCTTTGGCATGGAACTTAGTTGTCTTGTTCCCTTCCCGTCTCTATTGGGGATTGGTTGCACAATAATTTGGAGCTAACATCACATTTAGAATGAAATAGGATGGTTTCACACAGTACTTAATTCTTTTATTATATTCATATTTTTTGTGCCAAAAATTATTTTTTTTCATGTATGGGACTTCAGTGCATGCTCAAACAAAGTGTTCTCTAGGAAAACTTCTCATCACCTTCGGTGCACAAGTCAGTTATGTAAAAAACCATATGTTTGAGTGCAACCATTGAATCATCTGTGAAAAATTCTCATCAATATTGGAGTGATGGTTTGGGGTGGACCATGTTCTTGGTTCTTCAGAAACTAACTATTTAGGGTCCGATACGAGATTATGGTTCCAAAAAATACCCCTTAGAATCTAAACAAATAGGGGAGAGGAAGGTCTCATTCTGAGGGAATCATCAAATAGACTGACTTATTTATTTTGGGTGAAAAACTCTTTCCTCTGGTCACACAAATGATTTTCACTCTATGCACAACCTAGTGGGATACATATATAAATAGGGAAAGGGTCAACATTTTACTGTACTCTAACTTCTCACATGATAAGCATTTTCTATCATGCGTGTAGCTTACTATTTGTGTGGAAATATGTGTCTCAACCATGTATTTTTCACAAATCTCTCTTTTTTGAAGCTACTTTCATGAATAAGGGTAAATTTTTTGAGATCCATTCAAATTTTCATACCACTATAGACTTTTCATGATTAGATATTGTACTTTCTCTCACTCGACTTTGAACTTCTATCTTTTTCTGAAATGACCAACTAACCCAAAATGGCTATGATCAATACTATTGTTTCCATCTAGGGGTTCTAAGTAGTAGGAAACCCAGTTATTACCATATCTCAGAGGTTTTACTCGGACAACTAGATGTTTTTGGGTATGCTGTCTAAATCCCAGATGAACTATTTGCTGCGTAAATGTGTCTCGATGTGGAAATTTTGAGGTATTGATGAAGTGACTATCCCATGCATTGAATTCAGTACACTTTTCTCTTGGTTAACATGTAAGGGTGAGTTCGACTATGGTAAAATAATTGTTCATGGTCACCCTACTCAAGAGCATGGTGATATTTCCATCTACACACTGCGTGTACCGACAAAAATAGTTACCAAGGAGAAACCAGAGGCCTATGAGTTCCCAACCCACTATGGAAGCATCATGAAAGGGAATTATGTTAGACACTTGTAAGGGATGGAATAAAGACAAGGATATGTGGTTCAGAAAAAAATTACCAATTAATGGGATTGGGTTTACAGGTTACACAACACATTGAAAGAGTACGGCCCTAATATGCATCAATTTGTAATTTAGGAGGTAGTGTGGATGTCCCAATTTCACACACACCGCCAATAGAAGATGCTAACAAGGTTCTTTATCCTTTGGTCTCTTAAAACCAAAAATTCCCACCTTCACTATGGTGAGGTGATCATATACCTATACGATGTTCATTGCATTGTCATTATCCCATTGATTGGGTTCTATTATGATTTGTTTCTCCCGACATTGAATGTTTGGGGTGATAAGAAGCAGAACCTTATCCCATCACATCATCTTCAGGAAGCATTTAAGGATATGACGGGACAACAATCCCACTCCTACAAGAAAATATCATTAAATACATGACTGTGATTGTTTTTAAAGTAAAAATCTATAAAAATGACAAGGCGGTAAATGCAGTGCCTTTAAATGTCCAAACAGAGGAAGTTGGCATCATACTAGGTGATTCTAGATGAGCAGCGGTGTGAGAAGTTGGGCTACATCATGATGGAACGATGATAGAAATTAGTCCGATACACCACATTTCAGGCCAAATTCTTCATAATTTGGCTACTCAACATCAGAGACACACACATAGGACTATGCCATGGGATGCTAGGGATTGAAGCAATCATGGGAACTCTAACACTATGAGATTTTGTGAAATATTTTTTTCAAATTAATTTAACATTTTTTATATTTTTCATTGCATGCAACAATTATTATTATTTTTATTAAAACCATATGTTTGGATTTCATAGACTACATGAAAGTCATAGATTAGCTTGTTCTACATGCATCACCGAGTTTCTACAAAACATCATTTTATTGTTATAATTATTTAGAGTAGATATTTATAACGTATATATTGATCATAGTAATATAAATAGAAAAAACAAATTTTAAATATTATTTATAATGGTTTCATATAAATAAAACACATTGATAATATACCATGTAATATTGGTAAAGTCTTTATTTGTTTGAAAATACTATTATCTCCAATGAACTGATTTTTTTGTCTTTATGTGAACGATAATGAAATTAATTTTAAACACTATTATAGAATAAATTTAAAATATATAAACTTAAATTTTTATTTCATAATTTCCAAATTATCTTAGAGTGATTTTTTGGATTTTTCGAAGAAACATCATTTTTTGGATGAATAGTCAAAAATTCTGAATTTTAGTTCAAAACTGATTTGTTTCCGAATTAATTTATATTGTTATATTATATATATATAAATTAAAGTAAAAAATAGAACAATTATACATATATTAATCCAATTTATTTCATTGTAATCAATTTTTATGTCAAATTTAAATATAAAATCAAAATAAAATTTTGAATATTCTTACTTTAGAAACCCACTTTCATGCCAATTTTCCCACTTATGTGAATTGAGTTTCAAAACAATGGACCTATAGGGTTGTAATAAGTATAATATTTATTTTATAATCATAAAAAATTAAATTTTTACTTAAAATATTAGTGAATGTTATTAAAATTAATTACAGTGATTACGGAAAAAATAATCTTAATATGAGACTAAACCTTAAATGTAATGGGCCAAATGACCTATACACATGTAAAAAACCAAATGGATGGATATATTTCATCAAAAATGGAAACTTATTGGGTTAATTTATTTTTTATGACTTTTAATTGGTAAAAACATGGTAACACATAACTTTATATTTCAAAAGTTCCACATATGTCCCCTCATTCCACTATAAAAACAAACTCACCCCTCCCACTTCCTCACACCTATGAAGCCACTTCGTTCTGACTAAGCTCTAAACTAAATATTCATAAAATCCCACCCCTAAACTAAAAATCATCACCTTAGCTTTAAATCCATCCAAGGAATCCATTTGGTGAAACTTAAAATGAGTTACATGAATAAGAGGTTACATCCTTCCTCAACCTCTTTTGGATTATTTTCATTATCCACCACCTCAAGTCTTATTATTACATTATTACAAAATAAAAATAGTATCATAAATAAACTGATATATTTTTATATTAATGTCTTGAAATGATCATACACACACTTCCTTCTATTGGGTAATGAACTTACCGTTCTTGTGTACGACGAACTACCACCACACGAAACGATGTTGTTTTTTTACTTCACCACCACTCATGGTTGGAAATTACTATAGAAATAGTATTTTTTATATGTTATATATAATATTTATGATTTATTTATTCTCTTTTAACAATTATATAATATAAACCTTACTGCTATCCATTTTGTGTGTTAATGATAATTTCGTTTGGGGATGTGTGGGCAACCACCTTCTCCAAGCGATGTGATTCATCCCCACCTTACATAGAATATATTAAGGATGCCTTTACTGAACTTATTTGATATATATGAAATAATAAATCTACTATAAATTTAATACACACACACAGACACATATATAAATCATTTTCTATCTTTAAATACGACAATAACGCCAAAATAGCGTTCTTGTGTACGTACGGCCTACCGTCTCCATGGACGGTGTATTCCATTTCATACTTATATCCTATATATATTATTAAAAATACATATATATATATATAGAATAAATATGATATTTATACAATTTTTTACATTTTTTAGTAAGGTAAATCATGATATATGAATTTGGATCAATAATAACAAGTCAAAACATATTTGCAAAATAAATAGGATATTTCCCGAAACGCAACATTAACATTGACTTATCATTAAAAGCATTATATAATGTTATAGAAATTTAATATATGATATTGGATTTAATAATACAGTTATTTTTATATTTAAAATCAATATATAATTATTATACGTGAGTTTTGAACATGTGTGGTGAAAGTAAAAAACTTGAGGTTAGGTAATTTCATCTCACTATATATTTCTTAAAGATACATGCCATATTAGGCCCTCCATTATTTTGAGTGGGTTATATATACTGCCCTATTAAATTTTATATCATTAATTTAATTTATTTAATGAAATTAAAATAATTAAATTTATTCTATTATTTAATTGGGATCATAATTCTAATTTTACTCAAGTTTTAGGGATTCTCATCTTACATTTATTTTATGTGAGGCACAAGATAATTTCACCTCATATTTATTATATATGGTGTTTATAAATCACATAGATATATTATTTGATTCTTATCATTAAATTTTTGGTTATTTATATAATTATTTTATGATATTTCATTCAGGGGGTTTATGTTTCAAGTATTACCAAATCAATAAAGTATTTATGTCTAAATTTTTATTCTTTGAGACACATTCCATGTTACGCAACAATATTTGTTATAAGGTATACTCATTGAATTTGACTTTTCATATCATTAATATTCTCATTTTAATTATATTTCATTGTTAATTTAATTTTTTTTCTTTCCTTTGTATTGTGATTCAATGTTAACAAATTGGAAACATTTTATTTTTATAATCTCAACATTTATCATTGTTTTTATGATTATGCATAAATTAAGGAAATATTATGGTCCATCTCTCAGTAAATATCATGAATTTTCTCACCCTTTGTTTATTCATGTTATATCGATGTTATGGTACCAATTTAAACTCTATGGTACATAATATAACTAAAAATGTTTTTTATGAAAATATAACTTTATATTTTCCATAACACCCCAAACATCCATGGTATGCTTCTCTTTAAATAAGACAGTAGCATGTGTTGTACGCAACTTCGAGTTCTAACACACACCACACCCAATCAAAGTAGCTGTTATGAATAGTAATACCTACTTTTTGAAATTTTATAAAAATTATCTTTCAAAATGGAATTCATTTTTGGATTCGGAATATCTAATTTATCCTAGGGTGAAATTTTGGAACTTTTCAGATAACTTTTATATTTTGATGAATAGTGAAAATTACTAAATTTTATTTAAAACAACTTTTTAAATCAAAATAATTAATAGTGATAAATTATACTATTGAGTGGTTTTAAATTATAATTAGAATATAATTTTACCATTTTATCCAATGGTGGTCATTAGAATTGATTTCACTTTGAAATTGGACATAAACAATTGTCAATCTTTTGATTGATATTGTTTCTTAAAAACACGCTATTTGTTTTGACAGCGAGAATTAATTATAAAATTAATTAATGCAACTTATATGTTTGGAATTTTGTAAAATAGACAACTTTTTTGAATTCAGAATATCAATTATAGCTTAGGGTGAATATTTGGTATTGTTCTGAAAAGCTTCGATTTTTGATGAATAGTGAAACCACTAAGTTAGAGTTAAAAAACTGATTTTTCATTTAAATGAAATTTTACCACCTCTGTGATTTGAATTTCAAAAATCCGACATACATTATTGTCATTAGGAAGTAAAATGTGGTTCAATGGGAATAAAATAATTTTTGGTGAATAGTAACTTTTAAGTTTTATTAATTGCGATTAAAGGTAATTAGTGTAATTTAAGGTAAATATAATTTTATAATAATATTAAATTACCTTTAAACTTGTCCGACCCTTATTGGATGAGTCATGGATAACCAAGAAAATCCACGGGTCAACTTGGGGACCCCATGGAGCCACTTGTGTAAGAAAATGACATTAATAACTTTTTATTTAAAGTAAAAATAAAATTGTCACAAACATGTGTTATTTTACTAAAACATTTATTACATGGGGTTATATTAGTTAAGTTTTTTACTATAAATATTCATTGGAAAGATAACAAGATTTCCTACATCATGGTAATTTTTTTATAATTTTTAGACATTAAATAAATTAAATTATTTATTACACAATGATGATGCAGCGATTACCTCATTAATTAATGATTTAAATAAAATGAAAAGATAATGTAAACTCTAATAATTACACTTGTACAAAACCTATTTTATGAGTTTATTTAGAACCCTTATTACATTATCCTTGAAATATATCTTTTTGGGACCTTTAAAATCCGAAAATCATTTCATAATAATGTAACATTTCATGACTTTCCAAGAGTGCCCCTCCTCTCCTCTTATAAAAGGCCCTCACCACTACCACCTTATTCACACCTTCCAAGCCATTTGGCTTGGCCAAACTCTTCCCAAATACTCTCTCAACTTCCCTCTCTTACTAATATAAGCCTCACTATGGGCAGAAGTTATTCCAAGGAAGTCTTTATCTCAAATAAAAAAGAGTTACCCGATTTTAAGGTAATGTCTTCTCTTATGTTCTTTTGTATTATTTTGCTTCTCCAACCCCTTAAACTCATTCTATTAATTTATTTTGTAACAACATATGTATCTTCAATATACTAGAATAATTTTATGCTAAGTATTAGTGCTACACTTACACACACCTTCGTCTAATGGTTAATGAACATACTGTTTCTGTGGGTGGCGAATTACTGCCTCATGAAACGATGATTGTTCAATCTTCTTTTAACACCTCTCATGGTGGGAATTATGATGAAACTATTTCTATATACGATAAATATTATTTTTATGTTTTTATTATGCTTCTGTATTTTTCATTTATGGAATTCCTTTTTGATTTCCATTATGGGTAAACGCAATAATTTCATTTTAGGAAGTGCGGACTACCGCCCCCTCAAAGTAATTTGAATCGTTAATTCCATATATGGGTTGTATAAAGGATGGATTAAATGATATTATAGATGATATTATACTTGAATTATAATATAACTTTATATCATTATGATTTCATTCCATTAAATACGAAATAGAAATGAAAGTAGCGTTCATGCGTACGTACGGCATACCATTTCATTTCTTACCTCTAAATCTTATATAATATTATAAATGAATGTATCTACTAGATATATATGATATATATGATATCTAAATCATGAATATAATATTTAAGATAATGGATATTCTACCACATAAATAACTTGTAATTATAAGAAGTTTATTGTTGACTCAAGTACCAAAGATCAACAAAACAACCGTTATTAACATAAATAATTACATAATGTTCATAACATGGTAATAAGTGATATAAAAGGAATAATAAACTTTAAAAAGGTTCTTAAGAAAGTAGAAATTAACTCTAGTTTATTATTCATGAGATTAAAAATGATCGAGTCAAGTCGGACATGAGGTAAGGAAACTTCTTAACCCGATTTCCGTTCTTTGGGTTAATCTCCTACTTTCAAATTATGTCATGATATTATTATATCCTATATTTTATTTTTTACTTTATTTATGTTTACTTATAGTGAATACACATAATAGATATATTTTATTTAAAAAATTATCTTTTTAAGGGAACTTCTTAACCCAATTTCCATTCTTTGGGTTAATCTCCTACTTTCAAATTATGTCATGATATTATTATGTACTATATTGTATTTGTACTTTCTTTATGTATACTTATAGTGAATACACATAATAGATCTTTTTTTAATTAAAAAATTATCTTTTTATGGGAATTCATCTCAATCTCCATTCATTGAGGCATATTTTGTTTTATACACAAATTTCTTTTATACGGTGTATAAACCCCTTTGACTTTTACGTTTATTCAAAAGGAATATTTTTATACGAAGAATTTTACTAAACGACAAAAGGAATGTTTTTCTTGTCGTACGTATGTTGAAACAACGACTTCTCCGCTACCATGACCATTATTTGAGTTTCAGCTTCCTCTACAAGCCATAACTTTTTCTTAAAATGAAAAATGAATACCATGTTTTACTTTTCTTTTATTTTGGTATTGAAAATGGGTTTGATAATGTTTTTATTATATCAACGTGTTGTATTGATATCTTGTGATTGAAATGTGGAAATTTTATGTTTCCTTTATGCATGTTTTATGTGATACGATTATATTATGATTTATGATATGTTTAAACCTTTTTATATAAGGAATGCATTGGACTTAATAAGTGACGGGTGGAGCCCGCTATAGCTCCTCGATGCATCGGTAGGTCTCATTAGACAAACTAGTATATTGGCATGAGGCCTTGACAAAATCTTATTTTTAGTCTTGGCATGAGGCCTTGGATATGTGGTTATGATAGTCTGGCATTATGCATTCCATCATTATGAAAGTGGTTATTGATATTGCATGTGATTATTCGACTGGTATAATATCCATGTGAATAAGTAAATGGCATTATTTCATTTTATTGTTTCCATATTATGCTGAATTTCATGTTTAAAAGGCTTTTCTTTTAGTTATACATTGCCTTAAATGTTATTGTTTATTTATGAAAGCTTCCGCTATATTGTTATCCTTACTGAGCATCTAATATGACCCCTTCCAATGTATAAATTTTTCCAGGATGTGAACAAGTATATTATGAATGACCTACAGGGATATTATGAGAGGATATGAAGACAAATGTTGTTGTAGTTTTGTTTTACTTTATGATTTAATGTAAGACTTATGAATGTATCTAGTGTTTCCAAGGCTACTAAACTAATCGGTCATTCGAGACTTGATCTTTTTTGATCATGCCAATGTTACACAATAAGGCATAGACTCTAGGTAACTGGGGTCAGGGAGTTATAGTTGGTATCATAGGTAGTTTAGTACTAACCTTGGAAGCTAGATTTAGATAAACTCTTATTAGAGCAAATAGCCCAAAGATAGACTTTGAGGATTAGTATAGAAGAACATCCTAGAATTTTGGTCTTATAGAGATTTTTGTGAGTTTTCGGAGCAATACATCCCTGTCTGGATACGAGAAGGTAGAGGCGGCTCTAGAACAGATGTACCTAGGGGTAAAACCCGAAAACACCACATTGAGCTAGACTCGAATTGGAACTGGTGCACGACAATGGGCCTTGATGCACTCTTGGTTACGACACTCCTGGAGGATACGCTTAGCATAATTCCCATTTTCTTTACAAACCATTATGAAGGGTTTATAAGTATATACTTCCTCAAAGAAAACATTTTTATCATTATAGATCAATTTATGTTAAGTGTTTTAAAAGTATGGAAATATGTATTTTGATTCCTAAACTATTCTAGTTTATTCCATTGTTTATAAATGGAGCCTAGTGGGAGGAATGAAAACGGTATCAATGCACGCACTCCATGTAGGGATTGACCTCCTCCTCAAGATAATTATAATGGATTTGGTGATACAACTGGTGCTGATCAACTTATCACCATACTGGGACAACTCACTCAGGTTATGAATAATAACCTTACTCGTCTGGAGCACCCTGATCTGCAACGTGGAGGATCAATGTTAGACCGCTTCATGAGGCAACAACCACCAAAATTCAATGGGAGTACTAATCCCTTAGTATCTGAGAAATTGATAAATTCCTTAGAGAAAATCTTCCATGCCTTGGGGAGTAGCAAAATGGAGAAGGTTGTCATGGAAATTTACTACCTCACTAGAGATGATGATCAATGGTGGTCATTGATTCAAAACACAAAGGAAGATGATGAAGTATCAAATATGGAATGGAGGGAGTTCAAAGAGATTTTCCTATAAAAATACTATCCTCATTACCATCGAGCAGATATAGAAAGACAATTTCTGAGTCTGAGACAAAAGGAGGATGAGAATGTCGCAAAGTATGAGGCCAACTTTACAAGGTTAGCAAGACATGCTGCAGATTATATACGTAACCTAAGAAGTAATATTGATTGTTTCTTTGATGGGTTAAAACTATTTCTCCGTCAAGCATTAGTCTCACAAACCTTCTTTTCATACGAAGATATTGTCTTATGTGCAATCAATAGAGAAAAGGAATTCTCTAAATCTTATGACAAAAAAGTAAAGAAAGAGAAGAAGAGAACGGTGGAACAAGAGAGAGATAAAGGGAAAAAGGGAAAGAAGGATTTTTTATTATGCGATAATTTTGGGAAGAATCACCCCGGTACTTGCCTAAAAAGAGTGTGAGTTTTTTATAAATGTGGAAAAAATGGTCATCAGGGTTGTGATTTCAAGGGAAAGAAGTATTCTATCAATGTTGAATGCTACAATTATATAGAAATGGGGAATTATTCAAATGAATGTCCTATGAACCAAGGAAACTTACCTCAGAAAAGGTCAAGGGATCAAGGCCAAGCTTATGTTGTTACTACAGATGAAGTTGAATAATTATTGTATTTGTGTTTTTGGACTCAAGAACTATATTATGGTTATAAGAATAATGTGAAATATATATAAGGATTTTACTGTAGTACTTGTTGTTTTCATTAAGGTTTTAATTTGATGAAGGTAATCATATTTTTAGTATGTGACAATAAGAGAAACTTTACTTTATTTGGGGAATCTGATGTTACAATTGATTTTGGAATTTAGAGACCTTTTAGAAAATGTCTGGACAGAGGTATTTTGGATAACTATAAAGGTTGGAATGGATTAAGTTGAAATTTTGATAGTATTTTTTAAGGTTAAAACATTTATGAATATTGTTTTTGAAATATTATAATACTATAGTTTCGGGAAAAGGAAAACCTGCAGGTTGGGGTATAACCCGTTGTGTCGGACAAAACTGTCGGAATCGAACCCACAACCATAGTGTGACAGGCCTTTATTACCTAACACTAGCCTACAGAAAGTCCCTGGTTATTACAAAATAGTTTTCTTAATATTAATGGTATGTGTTAATATTTGGAACCTTGTACGATTAGGATAAATATAATATTTTTGAGTTCTATTATCTTTTTTGAGTGAAATATGGGTTTGTGGTAAAAATTTATTAAAGAATGAAAAGTCTACATGATAAGTATGTATATTTCTTTACGTTATTTATAAACCTCATAAATAAATTCCTCAACTTTTTTAAAGGTAACTTAAAACAAAAATTTTGTCGGTTAACTTTTCCTACTGGGGAGTCAATGATCGTTTAACCAATCACAAGTTTGTGATTTTCTTGTAGTTAAACTTTCTCCTAATCTTGTTTTCTACAACTCTCCATCAGACCTTGATGGTTTTTTTCTCCTCCATATCCATATTTTCATAGAATCCTAGTATGGGCTATCTCAGGTGACCTTTGTGCTTCTCTTTATTTCTTTTAAAGTTATATTTTTATTAACCTTATTTTCGATGTAGGTTTTCCACAAAGGTATTTTCTATTTTCAACCTTTATTTTCAAAGAAAATTTTCAAATTGTGAGGACTCAATTTATTGACGGAGGGGAGAATATAACACCCCAAGCTTCCACGGTACGTTTCTCTTTAAATAATATAGTAGCGTGTGTTGTATGAAACTTCAAGTTCTAACACACATCACAACCAATCAAAGTAGCCATTATGAATAGTAATACATAGCCATTATGAATAGTAATACCTACTTTTTGAAATTTTATAAATTTTATCTTTCAAAATGGACTTCATTTTTGGATTCAGAATATCGAATTTGGCATAGGGTGAAATGTTGGAACTTTTCGGATAACTTTTATATTTTGATGAATAGTGAAAATTACTAAATTTTAATTAAAACAACTTTTTTAATAAAAATAATTAATAGTGATAAATTATACTATTGAGTGGTTTTAAATTATAATTATAATATAATTTTACCATTTTATCCAATGGTGGTCATTAGAATTTATTTCACTTTGAATTTGTACATAAATAATTGTCAATCTTTTGATTGATATTGTTTCTTAAAAACACGCTATTTGTTTTGACAGTGGAAATTAATTATAAAATTAATTAATGAAACTTATATGTTTGGAATTTTTCAAAATAGAAACCACTTTTTAATTCAGCATATCAATTATAGCTTAGGGTGAATTTTTGGTATTGTTCTGAAAAACGTCGATTTTTGATGAATAGTGAAACAACTAAGTGGTAGTTTAAAAACTAATTTTTCATTTAAATGAAAATTTACCACCTCTGTGATTTGAATTTCCAAAATCCGACATATATCATTGTCATTAGGAATTAAAATGTGGTTCAATGGGATTAAAATAATTTTTGGTGAATACTAACTTTTAAGTTTTATTAATCGCGATTAAAGGTAATTAGTGTAATTTAAGGTAAATATAATGTTATAAAAATATGAAATTACCTTTACACTTGTCCTACCCTTATTGGATGAGTCATGACCGACCAAGAAAATCCATGGGTCAACTTGGGTACCCCATGGAGCCACTTTTGTAAGAAAATGACATTAATAACTTTTTATTTAAAGTAAAAATAAAATTGGCACAAACATGTGTTGTTTGACTAAAACAATTATTACATGGGGTTATATAAGTTAAGGTTTTGACTATAAATATTAATTGGAAATATAAAACGATTTCCTACATCATGGAATTTTATTTATAATTTCTAGACATTATATAAATTAAATTTTGTATTACACAATGATGATGCAGTGATTACCTCATTAATTAACTATTTAAATAAAATGAAAAGATAATGAAACATCTAAGACATAAACTTGTCCAAAACCTATAGTATGAGTACATTTAGAACCCTTATCACATTATCCTAGAAATATATCACTGTGGGACCTTTAAAATCCGAAAATCATTTCATAATAATGTAATATTTCATGACTTTCCAAGAGTGCCCCTCCTCTCCTCTTATAAAAGGCCCCCACCACTACCACCTTACTCACACATTCCAAGCCATTTGGCTCGGCAAAACTCTGCCAAAATACTCTCTAAACATCCCTCTATTACTCATATAAGCCTCACTTTGTGAAGAAGTTATCCCAAGTAAGCCTTTGACTCAAATCAAAAAGAGTTACCTGATTTTAAGGTAATGTCTTCTCTTATGTTCTTTTGTATTATTTTGTTCTCCAACCACTTAAACTCCATTTAATCCGTTATTTTATAACATCATAAGTATCTTCAATATAGTAGGATGTTGTTATGATAAGTATTCTAGATACACTTACACAAACCTTCGTCTAATGGTTAAAGAACATACTATTTCTGTGGGTGGTGAATTACTGCCTCACAAAACGATGATTGTTCAATCTTCTTTTAACACCTATCATGGTGGACATTATGATGAAACTATTTCTATATATGATATATATTATTTTTATGTTTTTATTATTCTTATGTATTTTTCATTTATGGAATACCTTTATGATTTCCATTATGGGTAAACGTGATAATTTCATTTTAGGAAGTGCGGACTACCGCCCCCTCAAAGTGATTTGAATCGTTAATGTCATATATGGGATGTATAAAGGATGGAGTAAATGATATTATATATTATATTATACTGGAATTATAATATACCTTTATATCATTATGATTTCATTCCATTAAATATGAAATAGAAATGAAAGTAGTGTTCATGCGTACGTACGGCTTACCATCTCCATGAATGGTGAATTTCATTTCTTACCTCTAAATGTTATATAATATTATAAATACATGTATCTACTGAATATATATGATATATATGATATCTAAATCCTGAATATAATATTTAAGATAATGGATATTCTACCACATAAATAACTTGTAATTATAAGAAGTTTATTGTTGACTCAAGTACCAAAGATCGACAAAACGACCGTTATTAACATAAATAATTACATAATGTTCATAACATTGTAATAAGTGATATAAAAGGAATAATTAACTTGAAAAAGGTTCTTAAGAAAGTAGAAATAAATCTAGTTTATTATTCAGTAGATTAAAGAACGATTGAGTCAAGTCGGACATGAGGTAAGGGAACTTCTTAACCCGATTTCCTTTCTTTTGGTTAATCTCCTACTTTCAAATTATGCCATGATGTTATTATGTCCTATCTTGTATTTTTACATTCTTTATGTGTACATATAGTGAATACAAATAATAGATCTATTTTATATAAAAAATTATCTTTTTAAGGGAACTTCTTAACCCAATTTCCGTTCTTTCGGTTAATCTCCTACTTTCAAATTATGTCATGATATTATTATGTACTATATTGTATTTGTACTTTCTTTATGTGTACTTATACTGAATACACATAACAGATCTATTTTATTTAAGAAATTATCTTTTTAAGTGACTTCATCTCAATCTCCATTCATTGAGTCATATTTTGTTTAATACACAAATTTCTTTTATACAGTGTATAAACCCCTTTGACTTTTATGTTTATTCAAAAGGAATCTTTTTATACGAATAATTTTACTAAGCGGAAAAAAGGAATGTTTTTCTTTTCATACGTATGCGACAACAACGACTTCTCTACCATCATGACCATTATTTGAGTTTCAGCTTCCTCTTCAAGTCATAACTTTTTCTTAAAATGGAAAATAAATACCATGTTTTTCTTTTCTTTTATTTTGGTATTGAAAATGGTTTTTATAATGTTTTTATTATATCAACGTGTTGTATTGATATCTTGTGATTGAAATTTGGAAATGTTATGTTTCCTTTATGCATGTTTTATGTGATATTATTATGTTATGATTTATGATATGTCTAAACCATTCCATATAAGGAATGCATTGGACTTAATAAGTGATGGGTGGAGCCTGCTATAGCTCCTCGATGCATCGGTAGGTCTCATGACACAAACTAGTGTCTTGGAATGAGGCCTTGACAAAATCTTATTTGTAGTCTTGGCACGAGGCCTTGGCTACTTGGTTATGATATTCTGGCATTATGAATTCCATCACTATGAAAGTGGTTATTGATATTGCATGTGATTATTCAACTAGTAGAATATCAATGTGAATAAGTAAATGGCATTATTTCATTTTATTTTTTCCATATTATGCTGAAGTTCAAGTTTAAAAGGCTTTTTTTTAGTTATACATTGCCTTAAATGTTAATGTTTATTTATGAAAGCTTCCGCTATATTGTTATCCTTACTGAGCATCTGAGATCACCCCTTCCAATGATTTTATTTTTCTAGGATGTGAAGAAGTATATTATGAATAACATGCAGGGATAGTATGAGGGGATATGAAGACAAGATGTTGTTGAAGTTTTGTTTTACTTTATGATGTAATGTAAGACTTATGAATGTATCTAGTGTTTCCAAGGATACTAAACTAATTGGTCTTTCGAGAGTTGATCTTTTCTGATCATTCTAATGTTACGCAATAATGCACTGACTCTGGGTAAATGGGGTCGGGCCGTTACAGTTTATTTTGGTCAGAAATATGTGTACTTTCAAAAACATGTTTGCTAAAATGGTTTTCAATTTTTTGACAAATATTTATATGTTTTCAAATTAGTTTCACCAAAATGGTTATGAAAACGTTTTAAATAATTATTTTTATGTTTTGAAATTATTTTCAATGAAATAGTTTTCAAAAAATTTCATGATTTCTTTGTATTTTTTAAAAGTTTTTTCAAAGAAAAAGGTTTTAAAATTTTTTGAAGATTATTTTTTATGTTTTAAAGGAAAAAGGTTTTCAAAATTTTCTCAAGCTTCTTTTATATTTTTTCCAGTAAAAATGATTTCAAAATATTTTTAAAGCTTCCGTAATAAAATTTTAAGATTATTTTTATGAAAATGATTTTCAAAAAGTTTTATGTTTTAAAAATACATATCTCAAAAAATTAAGTATATTTCTCTCAAGAAATGTTTTTAATTAAATGGTAAATATTTTATTATACGGAATGAATTTTCGAAATGGTTTTATGAAAATAAAATCAATGAAAGGCTATTTTTCTTATGAATTGTTCCATGTAATATTTCAAAATTCTTCTCCGTCTAATGTGGAATACATTGTCATAGTTTAGGATTAATTGATGATATTATCCAAAAATACCATTAATATTCCTTTAATGGTTTATGTTTTTATGTTTTTATGTTTATGACACCCATTATTCTTCTACAAGTATTATTCTTTTAAAACCAATTTATTTTCATCGGTTATGATTTGATAAAATGATTGTTAAACCTATCTATTTTCTCTAGGTAATGATATGATAAAATTTTAGGATACCCATTTCATTAAAAGTTTTATCGTATGATTTTTATAAAATCCATATCTTTTTTCATGTTATGATATGATGAAAGTTTTATTATCTTGTGGCACATATATGAATGATTTTATTATATGACTGATGGGACCTATATCTCCCCCCAATTAATTAGATAATGATAAATGATTTATGAGCTCAAGATGGTACATGAGAGGGAATCCTAACCACAAAACAATAGGTAATTTCATGATAGAAATAAGAGGGTATAGATGAGGGCATCCCAAGCCTGAAATAAGAGGGCATCATAAGCCCAAATCAAGAGGGTACACAACAGGGCATCCCAATCATGAAACAATAGGGAATTATAATTGTAAAACTAGTGGGTATAGAGGACGAAATATCAATCTTTGAAAAAGAGGGTACATTAAGCCTAAAATAAGATGTTGCACAGTAGAGAATACCAAGCCTGAAATAAGAGGTCATCTTTTTCCAGAAAAAAGAGTGTACAGAGGAGTGAATCCTAATATAAAAAATAAGATGGTACATGGGAGGGCATCACAATCCCAAAACGACAAGGTGTATGGGAGGGAATCCTAATCCCAAATAAGGTACACATGTTATTATCCCAATCCAAACATGTTATGAAGGCCTTGGTAGAAAATACTGAGGTATGAATTTCTATGTTTATGTGCATTCCACAAGTTACATGTATTATTTTTATGTTATGGTTTAATAGTTTATACTCTTGATTTTATAATGGTTCAAATCTTATGAACTAGAAATAGTTTTTCCATGTATTATGATTATGATCTTTAATATGATGTTTATGATCTGAAAATAATATTCACATGTTCTAATACCCTTATATTCATGCTATGATTATATGCTCCATTTATTAACCCTTACAGAGAATTTGAGCTCACCTCTTTCTTATTTTTTCTTTCCCTTGGTTATGAAGAAAGGTTATAAGTAGAATTACTGTAGAGAGATGATCCTTATGGGAAATATTTAAGATCTTTCACATAATTAGAATATTTTTTTCCAAGTTTCTAAAGACACTAAAATATTATGGTCCTCGGGAATTTACTTTTGTAATATGTTGAATTTTCATCTAAATTGATTTGAAATCCATGTATTTTAAGCCTGGGTTTCTATTATTGGCATCACCAAAAAGGTTTAATCGCCCTTTGAAACTATGATGGTAAAGATTTATTTATATTTTAACACCCCAAGCTTCTACGGTACGTTTCCCTTTGAATAATACAGTAGCGTGTGTTGTACGCATCTTCGAGTTCTAACACACACCACAACCAATCGAACTGGCCGTTATGAATAGTAATACCCACTTTTTGAAATTTCAGAAATTTTATCCTTCAAAATCTATTTATTTTTTGGATTCGGGATATCGAAATTATCTTGGGGTGAATTTTTGGTATTTTTCTGAGAACTTCCAATTTTTGATGAATAGTGAAAAATACTAAATTTTAATTAAAAAAAACTTTTCTAATCAAAATAAATAATAGTGCTAAATAATAATAATTAGTGGTTTTAAAGTATAATTAGTTTAGTTTTTTACCATTTAACCCAATTTTGGTCATTGGATGTAATTTCACATTTAAACTGGACATAAACAAGTGTCATTCTTTTGATAGTTATTATTTCATAAAAACGCGCTTTTTGTTTTAACAATAGGAATTAATTTTAAATTAATTTCTGCCACTTCTGTATTTTGAATTTAGAAAAATGGATTTCATATTTTTAATCAGGAGGTCCAAATTGTGTAAATATGTAACTTTTATTTTTAGACAATTTGAATAATTACATCGGTAAATATTTTATTTACCATGGTAAAAGGGTAAATCTGGTAAATAAGGGTAAAAAAACAATATTATAATAATATTAAATTACCCTAACACGTGACCTAACCCTATTTTATGATTCATTTCCAACCATGGGAATCCTTGGGTTGATTTTGGTACCCCATGGAGCCACTTTTATGTGATAATGACAATTTATATTAATTAAGTTAAAGTAAATACAAAAATTAAATAAGCATGTATCTTTTAGTAAAATAATTCTTACATAGATTTATATATGTTATATCTTAAAATATAAATATTAATTAGAAATATAAAATGATTTCCTACAGAATGGTATTTTATTTATAGTTTTTAGACATTTAATAATTATTGTTATTTATGACACAATGATGATGCAGTATTTTCATTATTAATGAAAGAATAAAATAAATGGTATTATAAATATTAAAATAAATTTAATTTGAAAGTTTTGATGCTATACACAAATTTTATAGGTTAATATGACATGTTTTTATTTATTAAATGAGTTTAGTTTGAATTAATAAAGTTTTTAGGACTTTAAAATAAATAAATTCAAAATAGTGTCAAAATTGACATAAAAGACTTTTTAAAACAAATATTATATTATTAATTGATATTAAATTACAAAAAAATATAAGGATCTTCCAAGAGACTTATATAATGGTATTTTTATCATAAATGAACCATTGGGGGTACGCTTGTAAGTTTATAGTATGTTTATTAACCATATTATATAAAAATACAAAGAGAAATGTTAAATGTCAAACTAATTAACTAAGAGATAAAACTAAAATATAAGCTTAATATAGTGACCCAAACCTGTCTAAAACCTATTGGTTGAGTGTATGTTTACCCATCCCCACCTTATCCTCGAAATAAATCTTTTTGGAGCTATTAGAAACTGAATATGAATTTATTATAAAATAATATTTTTTGTTTTTCCTAAGGTGCCCCTCACCCCTCTTATAAAAGGGCACTCCCACTTCCCTCCAATTCATACCTTCAAAGCCTTTTGGCTTGGCCAAAATCTACCCAAATATCCTCTAAACTTCCCTCAATTCATCCTAGAGGCCTTACTTTAGTCAGAAATCCATCTTAAGGATCCCTTTGATAAAATCAAAAGGAAGAACTTGAAGAAGAGGTAAATATTTCATCACCTCTTTCAAGTTCCTTTCTTCTTCCACATCTTCTTTCTTTGATATTTTTATTACAAAATAATAAATCCAATATATTATATAAACTTTGGTGTTATTATAAATATGTTACAACCATATTCAGTATTCTATCCATCCTTTAATGACATGTCACCATACGTGCGTACATACGGTTTAACGTCTCCACGTCGGGGTGTAATTGTTATTCAAAAAATTATTATTTGAATTGGTATGATAATGATATGTAATTGATGTAAATAATAAATATAAACTTATAATGATTCTGTATCTATGATATAACATCCAAATATATACGATTTTAATATCAAAAAAATGATATTGTTGCTCGGGCATACGTACGGAATGCTGTCTCCACGAACGCGATGAGATTCATTCCCCATCGTATCCATTCAAGAATAATTTTCATTTGATGGTTAAAAATCATGTTTAAAGACTTAATTTAATTCTTTATAAGAATAAGATTCAACCTATCCATAACAAACATGGCTTACGTAACAAATTATATAAAGTAAAATGAATCAGTTATCACCCGAAACAATGATAATACTAAAATATTATTAACAAAGCAATATTAAAAGATCATATATGATATCAAATTTATGTATAAAATTATTATTTAATTTAATAGAAATGATTTAACTATTATACAGGAGGTATACCTACCCTCGACCAAGGAAAGGTACAAGTTAAGGGTTTATTTCACAATCTCTTTATTATCCATGGTTGTTTATACGTAATTATATACTGGGACCTCTTTATCATCCACATCCATGTTTCTTAAAAATGTATTTCAAAACATTCTTAATATATTATAGAATGTGATTTAAAGTCATTTATACCCTTTTTTGAATTTTATAAGATGTTTATAAAGGAATATTTCTGTCGTTTTCTAAACAAGGTCCTTTTCAACCTTTTCGACAAAATTAAGGTAAGAATGCCTTTTTGTAACTTATACGGTGGGTGTGGTTATTTTACGTTGTTATAAAATCATCGAAGCTTCCCTTAAAAGCTCATAAGAATATTTTCAAAGTAAATTTTTTCTTTTATAATTATGTGACTTATAAATGATTTTAAAAAATAGTTATTTCACTCAAATTTTTTTTATTTCATCTATTTCAACATCCTTTGATGGATTTTAATCTTATTTGAAGTTGATTTATTATGATACAAAACATACATATTGTATTGAATGTTTTGTGATATGTTTGACTGTGGATGTGTTATTTTCATACCATTCACGGTTTATGGAGAAATTATTGACATTTCGTGTACTATTTTTAATACGAATGTATATGTTATGTTTAAACTTGTTCATATGAGGAATGCATTGGACATAGTAAGTGATGGGTGGAGCCCGCTATAGCTCCTTGACACATCAGTAGGTATCTTGAGACAAACTAGTGTCTTGGAATAAGGTCTTTACAACATCCTATTTGTAGTCTTGGAACAAGGCCTTGACTATGTGGTTATGATAGTCTGGCATTATGAATTCCATCATTATGAAAGTGGTTATTGATATTGCATGTGATTATTCGACTAGTAGAATATCCATGTGAATAAGTAAATGGCATTATATCATTTAATTTCTTCTACATTATGCTGATGTTAAAGTTTAAAAGGCTTTTTTCTTAGTTATACAATGCCTTAAATGTTTATTCTTATTTAATAAAGTTTTTGCTATATTGTTATCCTTACTGAGCATCTGAGTTATAGCATCCCGCCTTTTTATCACATAAACTTTCATTACATTTTAGAAAACTCAGGATCTTTAAGGTTTAGTGTCTTGGAAACCAGAAACTTTAAGCATGAAAAAATAAAAGATTCTTTTTAAACACTTGAAAGTATTCTCATAATGTTCATCCTAGGTTCATTACTGCATCTCATAACCTGGGGACATACATCAAACGAAAGGGTGAGCAAAAGGCCCAGTAAGGGAAACAAGAGAAACATTTTACATGTGAACTTGAGATACTTCAATAAGGTCATGAAAAGAACATTAAGGCATGAGAAAGAAATCATGAGCCATATCATAATAAAAATAAAATTTTTCATAACTTGAAGATGTGGCTGCAACATTAAATATTGACAATCATTTCGTTTCACCAAGGTCCATCCCCATGGTGTCATTAAAAATTACCAAGGTTATTCACCAAGGTATCAGTCTAAAAAGTCATCTCTAGAGATTAAGTCTTTACCCAATGCATTGGAGCGCTATCTGGGAACACCCTTGACATGTCTTTATTATCATGTGAGCCACATATATCATCATCAATCATTTCATAAACAACCCATATAGCATAAAAGAAATGGGTATCATTTCCTAATCATAACATTTTAAAAACTGCTTTAATGACATGATCTTTATGTCACTTTAAACCCACGGAAAGGGAAAGCGGGTTTCATGTATGTAAATCCCAGAATTTAAAATATAACACTTTGATATATATTTGAATACCCATTTAGAAATAAGAGCTTTGTGTATTCACTTAATAACATAAAATAATTTTGAGATAAAGAGGGAGGCATTTTGAGACGAAACTATGCAGCATAATGTCTATGTTACAAGGTTTTTCGAAAACATTTAAAAGAGAGGGGACATGGGTCAAACATTAATAAATGACCCATGAAATAGTATAGGGACAGAATATAAGGTATTTTAGAACATGGTAATGAAATTTGAAAATATACCATATGAAATGAAGAAAATGAAAGGAAGACAAAAATAATATTTCTCTTATGAAAATTCGGCAGCCTAACAGCATTACATAAACTTCAACCAAAAATGAATTGATGAGATCAAATAGGTTCTCTCATCATATGAACATAAAATATCAGTATGATAGATATAGATATCATAACCCAACATAATAAAAAGGAACTTTCAAGACTTTACATGGAATTAGAACTTTGACAAGGGAGAAAGGTGCAAGGACCCCTTAAAAATTCAGCAGCCTAACGACGCCACTTAAACTTCAAAATACTGAATTGAAGAGATCAAATTGGGTCTCTCATCATATGGTCATAAAATATCAGTATGATAGATATAGATATCATACCCTAACATAACAAAAAGTAACTTGAAAGAATTGACATTAAAGTAAAACTTCAAAATGAGAAGGGAGAAGAACCACTTAAAAATTCTGCAACCTAACGGTGCCACTTAAAACTTAAAAATATTGAATTGAAGAGATAAAATGGGGTCCCTCATCATATGATCATAAAAGATCATTATGATAAATTTAGATATCATACCCCAACATAATAAAAAGGAACTTTAAATACTTTACATGAAAATAGATCTTGAAAAATGAGAATGGAGAAAGAATCTGTTACAAATATTTCGGCAGCCTAACGACGCCACTTAAAACATCATAAAACGGAATAATGAGAGTAAGAGGGGATCTATCATTATGTGAAAATTAAAAGGGAAGTAAGAGGAGTATAAAGTAACAACCTTTAACATAAGAACATGGAGCATAAAAGAAATTACCAAAAAGAGATTTCTTGAAAAGAAAGAGAGAGATCGGATCCCTTACCTTAAAACATAACTCTTAAAACTCAAAGGTTTGGACCTTGAGGGCTTGGGGGCTCCTTGGGAGGACTCATTTGGAGGTAAGGAGACCAGAACTTCGTTTAGGATGGTTTTTTAGTCGAAATTATGGGAGGATCGCTTGGTATTTATAGGGAAAGTGAGGGGACAATGCATTAATGGCCAAGGGACACCACATTAGTGGTTTTGGAAAAACCATGGGCTTGCCCATGGTATTTTCCCATGGTATTGGCCACTTGGGACACCTCATACCTTATCTTACTATTCATAAGTCGACCATATTGATTACATATTTAATACATCATTTAATGATGTGATTAAACACCCGTAACTTAAAAACTGTATTTTCACTATTCGCTGAAAATTCAACGTTCTCAGAAAAATCCCAAAATTTCACATTAACCAAATATCAATGCTCTGATTTCAAAAAGGAACTCCATTTTATAAAAATAATTTTCTAAATATTTTTAATTTTATTTTTAAATAAATACACTATTCACCGAAAATTCATTTTTTCAGAAAAAACCCCAAAAATTACCTTAACATAATATCGATGCTCTGAGTTCAAAAATGAAATCCATTTTATAAAAATAATTTTATAAATATTTTTAATTTAATTTTTAATTAAAAAACACTATTCACCCAAAAAAAACTAATACTTGAATAATAATTTATGAAACCGTTATTTAACCATTTTATTGAATCACATTACTTAATCAAGGTGCCTAGATTATTTTAAAACTTTCTTTAAGTGAGATTACTAATCCATTTGGTCACATTACTAATCATAAGCGTAAAATCACTATTCATAATTTACTATTCATCAAAAATCAGGTTGATCTTATTAGACTCTAAATTTCGTACTGAACATAATTGTAGAATACCATTTTTTGAAAATCATTACACATTATTAATTATTTAAGGTTTACATAAACATTTTTTTAAAATATCCTTTCTCTAAAATTCACAAAAAATATTCATACTATATTTATCTGGACATTTGAAAATTCATAAACTTCATAAGAAGAAATCCCAATTTTTATTTAAAACAAAGGATTACACAAGGCAGTTATGGTCTCCTTACATAGCCCCTTATCACACCAGCATAGGACCTAAGTGTAAGGTGTGCTAAGGTGAGATAATCTGAGGGAGGCTCGGCCAACATCGCACGAGTAGTAATTTCTATTAGTTTGAACTTCTCGCAAAGGCGATTCCATTCTAGTTTCACACGATTAAGTTTGGCTTGGGTTTGGTCCAGAGCAAAGCCCAGTGGGGCTACCTCTTTCCCATGTTCTGTTTAATGGGCTTCGATCGGTCCAAGACTACTGGGTGAGGCCATCGAATATTCATTCTATAACAATTAACCAAGATTACTTGTATTTAGAGACAATAATCGAAACATTTAGTTTCCAGCGGTCATATTGACCAATGGTCATATAACAGTCAAAACCCAACGGTCTCATTTTAATTATAATCATGTTATCAAATGAAACATTTTTTTTGAGTATAAAAAATAAAATAAAATGAAACATAAAATTAGGAAATAAGATTTATTCAAAATTTCGGGTCGTTACAATCTTCCCCCCTTAAGAAATTGCGTCCTCGCAATTTTTAAAACTGGGTTTTGAAATTTCATTGAAAGTCCCACACCAGAAAAGGACTCAGTAAAACTATTACTTTATAATAAATAAAGGGAAGTAAAAAATATCACCCGAGTTAACCCATACTAGGATTCCATGTAGAAAAACATGGACATGGAAGAAAAAAAAAAGGGTCAAATTCTGGGGGAGAGTGATAGAAAACATGATTAGGATAAAGTTAACCATAAGAAAATCCCAAACTTATGATGTGTGTAAACAGTCTTTGATTACCTAGTAGGAAACGTAAACCAACAACATTTTTGTTTTACGTTCCTTTTCATAATTTTAATGAATTCATTTACTACATAGAACCAAACATAAGAAAATATACCTACTTTCATTTAAAGTTTCATCCTTTAATAAGTTTCTACCTAAACTAATCTTTTCTCCAAATGATGAGCATTGAAAATTACTTGGTATCATCAAGACACAAGAATCATCTTCTAGAGAATCACATAATCCACAAAAGATTAACTGTCTATTTCTTCTATCTTTAAACATTATCCCCAAAATCAGAAAGGGTAAGGTAAAACAACTCTTAAAAAAAATAATCCTATAGGAAGGGAAACTACTTTTAAATCTTCAAAGTTCCATGGTACTACCCAAAGTTCATCATAGACCATTACATAAATAACGGTCTTTAAAATTCCTCAAAATAAACCAAACTAAGATTGAAACCCCAATACAAGAAGGATTTGATAACATAGTCTTCCAAAATAAACTTCATTGTTCATCTCCAAACAACATCAACCACTCCAAACATCTTATAACAAAAGTATCTAACCTAAACATATTTTACCCAAGATAGGTTAATCATTCCCATAAGTAACCTAAATTACTATAAGTCCACCTTAAATTCATCGATTCTTCAAAATATAAGTCAACCTTACTACTCAATGAAAATACCATAGTAATCTATTTACCTCAATCATATAGGGTCCCCAAAATAGTGAACGTCTTCCAAAATAATAATCATATTTTAATCCCCTAATCATCCCTGTCATATTAATACGACAATCGTCGCATTTCCTATCACATTGGTTGTTGGGAAATGTTCTTCCATTTCCCACCATTAACTAAGAAGAGAAATCATAATTAGGGGCTTAAGTACTTAGCCAATAATCATGAAAAGGAACTCAAATAATATAAGGATAACTTGTAAAGAAAAGTATACCCTAACTTGTGATCCCCAAGGTTCCCATCTAGGTTATCCATGATCATATATTCTTATGTGAATCTTTATTTTATTTTATCTTTGTTCCTTTAACAATGGTTCATACTAAGCTTATAAATTTACCAAAGCATATCCCCCAGGAGTGTCGTAACCAAGAGTGCAGCAAGGCCCGTTGTTGTGTACCAGTTCCTGTTCGAGTCTAGCTCAAAGCGGTGTTTTTGGGTTTTACCCCTATGTACATCTGTTCCAGAGCCACCTCTACCTGCTCGTATCCAGACAGGGATGTATTTTCTTGGCAACCCCTTACTCAATACTCACCAAAATACCAGGAAGATTTCCTATATTTAAACTTTTCTACAGGGTTCTTCCTAGAGTTTTCATATCCTAATTTCCACAAATAACTAAACCATCCTTTGATACTTACTATAGCATCCCGCCTTTTTATCACATAAACTTTCATTACATTTTACAAAACCGAGGATCTTTAAGGTTTAGTGTCTTGGAAACCAGGAACTTTAAACATGAAAACATAAAAGATTCTTCTTAAACACTAGAAAGGCTTCTCATCATGTTCATCCTAGGTTCATTACTGCATCTCATAACCTGGGGACATCCATCAAAAGAAAGGGTAATAAGAAGGCCCAGTAAGGGAAACAAGAGAAACATTTTACATGTGAACTTGAGATACTTCAATAATGTAACAGCCCGAGATTTTATGAAAAATATTATTTTTTTTATTTCACTAATGTCTTGTGTTGTACGCTACACCAAAAGGAGCTTGCACAACACGCATCCTTGACTTGCCTTGCATTACACGCAATCGCAACCTTCCTCGATAGCGTGTGTGGTACGTAATACTGAGTTTCACGAAACAATGATATGCTATTAAAATATTATTAAAACTAGCCGTTATGAATAGTAATAACCACTTTTTAAAATTCTGTAAATCTTATTTTTTCAAAATGAACTTCATTCTTGGATTCGGAGTATCGAATTTAGCCTAAGGTGAAATTTTGGTACTTTTCGGATAACTTTCACATTCTGATGAATAGTGAAAATTACTAAATTATAATTAAAAACAACTTTTTTAATCGAAATAATTAATAGTGATAAATTATTAATTTGAGTGGTTTTAAAGTATATTTAGAATATATTTTTACAATTTAATACAATGTTGGTCATTGGTTGTAATTTCACATTTAAACCAGACATAATCAAGTGTCAATCTTTTGATATATATTGTTTCCTAAAAACACGCTATTTATTTTAACAGCGGGATTTAATTATAAAATTAATTAATGCAACTTCTATGTTATGAATTTGGTAAAATAGATTTCATTTTTGAATTCGGAATATGAAATATAGCTTAGGATGAAATTTTGGCATTGTTCTGAAAAACATCAATTTTTGATGAATAGTGAAACTACTAAGTGGTAGGTTAAAAAACTGAATTTTGCATAAAACTTAATTTTACCGCTTCTGTGAATAGAATTTTGAAAATCCGACAGACACGGTTAATATCAAGGACTAAAATGTGGTTCAATGAGATGAAAATAATTTTTGGTGAATAGTAACTTTTTACATTTTTTTACCGCGGTTAATAGTAAATAGGGTAACTAAGGGTAAATATGATATTAATATTACCCTAACACATGTTCTAATTCTATTGGACAAGTGTAATTCGACCAAAAACAAACTTAGGAATAAAATATGACCATTTAGGCCCACTTGGATTAGATTAGGACATTTGTTATTAATTTATTTAAAGAAAGGTTAAAATAGTTAAAATCAAAGTTTAATAAGTAAATCATTTTTAATATGGGGTTATACATAAGATAAATTCGATTGTAAATATTCATTAGAAAGCTAAAAAGATTTCCTACATGATGGTATTTTATTTGTAATTTTTAGACATCAAATAATTTAATTTATTTATGACACAACGATGATGCAGTAATTATCTTATTAATGAAATATTGACATAATTGATGTTATAAACACCAAAATAAATGTAATTTGAGAATTTTTATGAATTCCACTAATTTTCTAGGTTACTATGATATATTAATGTTGATTTAATCAACTTGGTTCGAATATTTAATTCTGTTATGACTTTCACAAAAAATCATATATCAAATAGTGTCAAAATTGACACAAAATAGTTTTTAAATCAAATATTATATTATTAATTGTTATTTTATTTCTAAAAATCTAAGGTTCGGCCAAATGACTTAGATAAGGATATATATATTAATAATAAACAATTTGGGGTTCGTTTGGCATGTTATAGTAAGTGTATTAACCATATAGGGAAAGAAAACAAAAAGACACGGTAAATGCTAAATTATTTAACTTAGAGTTAAATCTAATTGATAAGGTTAAAATAATATCCTAAACTTGTCTAAATTCTATTGGTTGATAGGATTTAGACCCATCCCCACTTTAGCTTCGAAGTAAGACCCTTTGGAACCATTATAAACCGATTTTGACTTTAATATAAAATAATATTTTGAGATATTCCTAAGGTGCCCCTCTCCTCCCTTATAAAAGGGCACCTCCTCCCCCTCCTCCTCACACCAATTTGAGCACTCAAGCTCGGCCAACCCCTGCCAAAATCTCTTCTCCACTTCCCTAGAAACATCCTAGAGGTTCTGGTATTCCTCAAAGACCAATTTTAGTTCCCTAAGAGGAGGTCTCAAAGAGGCGCTTCAAAGAAGAGGTAATTACCGTTACCAATTCTTTCATCTTTATTTCTTCTTCCACTTCTTCTTCTTAGGTTGTTTCATTATGAAGTAATAACATCAGTATCACTCATATACTGATATGTTATTATAAGTATGAAACAACCCTATTTCACCATCTATCCATCCTACGGGAAAAGAAATCACCGCGCGTGCGTACGTACGGAATACCGTCTCCACGCCGTGGTGTAATCTATTTTCCACCACCACCTTACATGGATGGGTATAATAGTGTAAAGAATAACTATACATAGTTATTACAACATCATATTGATTCTGATATATTGTATAATCCACTCCAATTCAATTCAGTATTTATGGAAATGATATCATCGCTCGTGCGTACGTACGGACTACCGTCTCCACGACGCGATGAGATTCATTCTCCATGTTAACCATTTAAGAATGATTATAAAGTATATATAAGAAATAATAATGAAATATATGACATTATAAAGTTACTGGATTTATGTATATATATATATGTATGTCATCAACTTAATTCCATTCAAGACAATAAGGAAAGGAAAACAGCGTTCATGCGTACGTACGGACTACCGTCTCCATGAACGGTGTTTTTCATTTTATTTATCTACCTATTATATATATATATATTGAATATATATGATATATAAATCATATTTTATATTCTGAAAGTGAGTAAATCATGATATAAGTAATAATTATGTCAAGAACAACAAGTCAAAACACCTATGATAAATGAAACGATTTTACCCAAAACGCTTCTTTAACATGGAATTTACAAAAGAACGGGTAATATAATGTCATAAGTGAACCATATATGATATCATAACAATGAATATGATTCTGTAATAAGTCAATAACATGATTTAAATCATTATACAGGAGGTTCGGACACTTACAAGCAAGTCGGACCTAAGGTAAGGGAAATTTCACAATCTCATTTTTATCCGAGATTGTTTATTCGTAAGTATTTACTGGGGTGTATTTTATCATCCACATCCATGTTCCCTCAATATGTAATATTGTTTCCATCCACTTACAATTGTTTAGATCCATTTTTACCCTTCGGTGAGTTTTTAGTAATATGTATGAAAGGAATCTTTTGTCGTTTTTCATACGAGGTACTTTTTGACTTTTCCGACAAAAGTATGAAGAATGTTTTTTTTAACTTATACGGCATGAATGGATTTTTAAAACATTATTCCCAAGAAGCTTCCTTTACAAGTTTTTCAAGTTTATTTTTAATCAACTTCTTTTAGTTTATAATTGTATGACATGTTAAGAAAAGAAAAGTGTTTTTGAAGAAGAAAGGATATTTTCCTCAAGAATGAAGTTCAAGTATTTTATCAAAATTATATTCCATCTAAGATAATAAAAGGGTTCTGTTTTTATCCCTATTATTACATGGATTTGATTATGTTTTGATGGAAACATTTTTATGAATTCCTTTATCTTATATGAATTGTTTTATGATGTCATGTTGTTTAAGAATCCCATTTTTATTACATGGGTTATGCGATGATGTATGATTTATGATTATGTGGCACACATAAGAAAGGATTCATTATAAGATGGGTGGGACCTATATCTCCCTCCAATGCATTGGGTAAAGATTTTATATCTCATGAGATAGACATGGCTGAAATGGTAGGTTATACCGGTTCAGTGAAACAGGACTGAAACGAGGGTTACTCGATTCTGAAAGGGACTTTGTCCACTAAGATAGTCTTGGCATTGAGTCTTGACTAACAAGAAATGATTCTCTATGATTATGTGTATATGCCACAAAGTTTCATGTTTTAAGTTATGATTATTGGTATTACATTTCACTTCTATGATTTATCCCATGTTATGATATTATGAGCTTTTTGCAGGTTAAGATTTCCAAAAGCTATGTTCTTATATATATGATGTGATTGATATTTCTTTTGTTTACCCTTACTGAGCATTTGAGCTCACCCTTTTATGTTTTATTTTCCCCAGGATATAAAGAAAGGTTTTAGGTAAAAAAAAGAAGGGATGACCTTTATGGGAGATATTGAAGAACTTTCACCACGATTAGAAGATTACGTTCCGAGTTTCCAAAGACACTAAACTATTACGATCCTTTAGTGTGTGTTTTTGTTATGTACTAAGTATTCCGCAAATGTAATGTAATGTCCATGTACGTCAGGCTTCGGGTCTCTACATTTGGTATCAGAGGAAAGGTTTAGTCAACCTTTGAAAACTAGGATGCGAGAACTTTAGTGAGATCCCTAGAGATATTTCTAAGGTATGTCTAGGGATGTCCCTAAGGTTAAGTATACGTATAGGTTATAGTACTAGAACTACGCTAACGATCATAGAATTAATCCTAAGATGTTAGATATTGAAGGTACTCCCCCTTTATAATGTTGTTTTCCCTATCATGATTTTTGCCTCTCACACTATTCTTTTTGGGTTTTAGAAAATGGATGGAAACAAGGTGATTCATGATAATGGAGGATATGCTGGACAATGGAATGATATTTTTTATGAGAAACCAAATGAAATGGGATTTGGAAGTCCAAACATCATTATTATGCCGAATCAGCAATCTCATAATATGATTAATAAAGTAAAATTTGGTAAGTTTCCTGACTCGGCTAATAAGAGAAAGATGGAGTTTCATGATGATCATAGAGGAAAGAAATTTCAATTTCCCCTATGTAAATCATGTGGGAAGAGGCATCAAGGAGAATGTTTCAAAGGAACTGGAAGATGCTTTGGGTGTGGAAAAGAAGGACACAAAGCAAGTAAATGCAAAGGAAAAGGTTCAGTTAACAACATGGATGATGATAATGGTATTGCTACGACATCAACAATGGTTAAATGTTTTAAATGTGGAATGTGCGGGCATTATGCAAACCAATGCCCTAAGGGAAAGTCTCATGAAGATAATCAGTATGGTCATATGGGAAGTATTTATGTGGATGATGATGAAGAGACTACAAATGATATGTGAGATGAAAGAATTGTTGAAGCACAGTCAATGGTTTAAGAATGTAGTGGAATGATTACATGTTTATCATGTGTAATGTTGTATAAGTAATCTCATGGTACTTTAGAATAAAGAGACATGTAAGGATTGTTACACTGTTGTCTGATTAATGTTACCAGTATCCATGAAAGGTTATTCAGATATTTTTGGAAATAAGATGATATGCGCATAATGAAGGGAAAACGAGAAAACGAGATGTTTAACAGTATTCATGAGCTCATGATTGATATAAGGACTAAGTGATATCATGGTTTGAGTATATAGAATTTTGAGGATTTTGGTATGTGGAAAGTGTTAACTTTTAACTGCACTCATGTTTTCACTAAGGTATTCAAGAGAATACACGATTAAGGACTTTGAATGTTTGGAATGTGACCAACAAGACATATCTTATGACATGTGGGGATCAACGACAATATTAAATCTCTGGTAATCGTTGTCACTATATTATGAGTGTGGACTGCAGTATTATGTATAAGCCTAAAGATTAGACTGGATTATGTTGGACATAAGTTAGTATTGTTTAAGGATAGAAGATTTTCGATATTATTGATGGGATGTTATAGTAACGTAGTTTTAGAAAAAGGACAACCTGCAGGACGGGCGACAGCCCATCGCTTCGGACAAGGCTATAGGAATCGAACCCACAACCGAAGTGCGACTGGCCTTTATCGCCTACCACTGACCTACAGGAAGTCCCTGTTTAGTAGAAACTAGTGTTATTATATTAAGCAGTATGATATATGAAGTATAAGCCCATTTTAGGAACCATATATGATTAATCCCACTATAGATCGACTTATGTATATAAATTTTGCTAACCTTTTGAGACATATGGAATGACCCGTCATTCTATCACATGATCTGCTAACACTTCACGAATAACAAATTCAACTTCATTTATTTAAGAGATGAAGTGGAAATTGTTAAAGGCACGAACAACAGTGAGATTGTACCAAAATAAAGTAAGTATTTATTCTAATTCAAATTCTTTAACTTTAGGGAAATGATCTTGAAAACCAAAAATGTTGTCCTAGTTCTCTTATACCTGATGAATCAGATGGTACCTTAGATCGTCACAAATTTATGGATTTGTGATTACTGGATTTTCCATAGCCATGTTCTCTACCACTCTCCATCAGAACATGATGGTTAGATTTCTCTTCCATATCCATATTTTCACCTATGTGGAAACCCAGTGATTAGTTTATTTGGGTAATCGTTACATTTCATAATTTAGTTATTAAAGCCAAGTTTTGGTATTCCTTTTTTACGATGTGGGTTTCTATTAAAGAAAATTTCGAATAGTAAACCATTTATAACCCCGACGAATTTCGAGGGCGAAATTCATTTTAAGGGGGGTAGAATGTAACAGCCCGAGATTTTATGAAAAATATTATTTTTTTTATTTCACTAATGTCTTGTGTTGTACGCTACACCAAAAGGAGCTTGCACAACACGCATCCTTGACTTGCCTTGCATTACACGCAATCGCAACCTTCCTCTATAGCGTGTGTGGTACGTAATACTGAGTTTCACGAAACAATGATATGCTATTAAAATATTATTAAAACTAGCCGTTATGAATAGTAATAACCACTTTTTAAAATTCTGTAAATCTTATTTTTTCAAAATGAACATCATTCTTGGATTCGGAGTATCGAATTTAGCCTAAGGTGAAATTTTGGTACTTTTCGGATAACTTTCACATTCTGATGAATAGTGAAAATTACTAAATTATAATTAAAAACAACTTTTTTAATCGAAATAATTAATAGTGATAAATTATTAATTTGAGTGGTTTTAAAGTATATTTAGAATATATTTTTACAATTTAATACAATGTTGGTCATTGGTTGTAATTTCACATTTAAACCAGACATAATCAAGTGTCAATCTTTTGATATATATTGTTTCCTAAAAACACGCTATTTATTTTAACAGCGGGATTTAATTATAAAATTAATTAATGCAATATCTATGTTATGAATTTGGTAAAATAGATTTCATTTTTGAATTCGGAATATGAAATATAGCTTAGGATGAAATTTTGGCATTGTTCTGAAAAACATCAATTTTTGATGAATAGTGAAACTACTAAGTGGTAGGTTAAAAAACTGAATTTTGCATAAAAATTAATTTTACCGCTTCTGTGAATAGAATTTTGAAAATCCGACAGACACGGTTAATATCAAGGACTAAAATGTGGTTCAATGAGATGAAAATAATTTTTGGTGAATAGTAACTTTTTACTTTTTTTTACCGCGGTTAATAGTAAATAGGGTAACTAAGGGTAAATATGATATTAATATTACCCTAACACATGTCCTAATTCTATTGGACAAGTGTAATTCGACCAAAAACAAACTTAGGAATAAAATATGACCATTTAGGCCCACTTGGATTAGATTAGGACATTTGTTATTAATTTATTTAAAGAAAGGTTAAAATAGTTAAAATCAATGTTTAATAAGTAAATCATTTTTAATATGGTGTTATACATAAGATAAATTCGATTGTAAATATTCATTAGAAATCTAAAAAGATTTCCTACATGATGGTATTTTACTTTTAATTTTTAGACATCAAATAATTTAATTTATTTATGACACAACGATGATGCAGTAATTATCTTATTAATGAAATATTGACATAATTGATGTTATAAACACCAAAATAAATGTAATTTGGAAATTTTTATGAATTCCACAAATTTTCTAGGTTACTATGATATATTAATGTTGATTTAATCAACTTGGTTCGAACATTTAATTCTGTTATGACTTTCACAAAAAATCATATATCAAATAGTGTCAAAATTGACACAAAATAGTTTTTAAATCAAATATTATATTATTAATTGTTATTTTATTCCTAAAAATCTAAGGTTCGGCCAAATTACTTAGATAAGGATATATATATTAATAATAAACAATTTGGGGTTCGTTTGGCATGTTATAGTAAGTTTATTAACCATATAGGGAAAGAAAACAAAAAGACACGGTAAATGTTAAATTATTTAACTTAGAGTTAAATCTAATTGATAAGGTTAAAATAATATCCTAAACTTGTCTAAATTCTATTGGTTGATAGGATTTAGACCCATCCCCACTTTAGCTTCGAAATAAGACCCTTTGGAACCATTATAAACCGATTTTGACTTTAATATAAAATAATATTTTGAGATATTCCTAAGGTGCCCCTCTCCTCCCTTATAAAAGGGCACCTCCTCCCCCTCCTCCTCACACCAATTTGAGCACTCAAGCTCGGCCAACCCCTGCCAAAATCTCTTCTCCACTTCCCTAGAAACATCCTAGAGGTTCTGGTCTTCCTCAAAGACCAATTTTAGTGCCCTAAGAGGAGGTCTCAAAGAGGCGCTTCAAAGAAGAGGTAATTACCGTTACCAATTCTTTCATCTTTATTTCTTCTTCCACTTATTCTTCTTAGGTTGTTTCATTATGAAGTAATAACATCAGTATCACTCATATACTGATATGTTATTATAAGTATGAAACAACCCTATTTCACCATCTATCCATCCTACGGGAAAAGAAATCACCGCGCGTGCGTACGTACGGAATACCGTCTCCACGCCGTGGTGTAATCTATTTTCCACCACCACCTTACATGGATGGGTATAATAGTGTAAAGAATAACTATACATAGTTATTACAACATCATATTGATTCTGATATATTGTATAATCCACTCCAATTCAATTCAGTATTTATGGAAATGATATCATCGCTCGTGCGTACGTACGGACTACCATCTCCACGACGCGATGAGATTCATTCTCCATGTTAACCATTTAAGAATGATTATAAAGTATATATAAGAAATAATAATGAAATATATGACATTATAAATTTACTGGATTTATGTATATATATATATGTATGTCATCAACTTACTTCCATTCAAGACAATAAGGAAAGGAAAACAGTGTTCATGCGTACGTACGGACTACCGTCTCCATGAACGGTGTTTTTCATTTTATTTATCTACCTATTATATATATATATATATTGAATATATATGATATATAAATCATATTTTATATTCTGAAAGTGAGTAAATCATGATATAAGTAATAATGATGTCAAGAACAACAAGTCAAAACACCTATGATAAATGAAACGATTTTACCCAAAACGCTTCTTTAACATGGAATTTACAAAAGAACGGGTAATATAATGTCATAAGTGAACCATATATGATATCATAACAATGAATAGGATTCTGTAATAAGTCAATAACATGATTTAAATCATTATACAGGAGGTTCGGACACTTACAAGCAAGTCGGACCTAAGGTATGGGAAATTTCACAATCTCATTTTTATCTGAGATTGTTTATTCGTAAGTATTTACTGGGGTGTATTTTATCATCCACATCCATGTTCCCTCAATATGTAATATTGTTTCCATCCACTTACAATTGTTTAGATCCATTTTTACCCTTCGGTGAGTTTTTAGTAATATGTATGAAAGGAATCTTTTGTTGTTTTTCGTACGAGGTACTTCTTGACTTTTCCGACAAAAGTATGAAGAATGTTTTTTTTAACTTAAACGGCATGAATGGATTTTTAAAACATTATTCCCAAGAAGCTTCCTTTACAAGTTTTTCAAGTTTATTTTTAATCAACTTCTTTTAGTTTATAATTGTATGACATGTTAAGAAAAGAAAAGTGTTTTTGAAGAAGAAAGGATATTTTCCTCAAGAATGAAGTTCAAGTATTTTATCAAAATTATTTTCCATCTAAGATAATAAAAGGGTTCTGTTTTTATCCCTATTATTACATGGATTTGATTATGTTTTGATGGAAACATTTTTATGAATTCCTTTATCTTATATGAATTGTTTTATGATGTCATGTTTTTTAAGAATCCCATTTTTATTACATGGGTTATGCGATGATGTATGATTTATGATTATGTGGCACACATAAGAAAGGATTCATTATAAGATGGGTGGGACCTATATATCCCTCCAATGCATTGGGTAAAGATTTTATATCTCATGAGATAGACATGGCTGAAATGGTAGGTTATACCGGTTCAGTGAAACAGGACTGAAACGAGGGTTACTCGATTCAGAAAGGGACTTTGTCCACTAAGATAGTCTTGGCATTGAGTCTTGACTAACAAGAAATTATTCTCTATGATTATGTGTATATGCCACAAAGTTTCATGTTTTAAGTTATGATTATTGGGATTACATTTCACTTCTATGATTTATCCCATGTTATGATATTATGAGCTTTTTGCAGGTTAAGATTTCCAAAAGCTATGTTCTTATATATATGATGTGATTGATATTTCTTTTGTTTACCCTTACTGAGCATTTGAGCTCACCCTTTTATGTTTTCTTTTCCCCAGGATATAAAGAAAGGTTTTAGGTAAAAAAAAAGAAGGGATGACCTTTATGGGAGATATTGAAGAACTTTCACCACGATTAGAAGATTACGTTCCGAGTTTCCAAAGACACTAAACTATTACGATCCTTTAGTGTGTGTTTTTGTTATGTACTAAGTATTCTGCAAATGTAATGTAATGTCCATGTACGTTAGGCTTCGGGTCTCAACATTTGGTATCAGAGGAAAGGTTTAGTCAACCTTTGGAAACTAGGATGCGAGAACTTTAGTGAGATCCCTAGAGATATTTCTAAGGTATGTCTAGGGATGTCCCTAAGGTTAAGTATACGTATAGGTTATAGTACTAGAACTACGCTAACGATCATATAATTAAACCTAAGATGTTAGATATTGAAGGTACTCCCCCTTTATAATGTTGTTTTCCCTAGCATGATTTTTGCCTCTCACACTATTCTTTTTGGGTTTTAGAAAATGGATGGAAACAAGGTGATTCATGATAATGGAGGATATGCTGGACAATGGAATGATATTTTTTATGAGCAACCAAATGAAATGGGATTTGGAAGTCCAAACATCATTATTATGCCGAATCAGCAATCTCATAATATGATTAATAAAGTAAAATTTGGTAAGTTTCCTGACTCGGCTAATAAGAGAAAGATGGAGTTTCATGATGATCATAGAGGAAAGAAAGTTCAATTTCCCCTATGTAAATCATGTGGGAAGAGGCATCAAGGAGAATGTTTCAAAGGAACTGGAAGATGCTTTTGGTGTGGAAAAGAAGGACACAAAGCAAGTAAATGCAAAGGAAAAGGTTCAGTTAACAACATGGATGATGATAATGGTATTGCTACGACATCAACAATGGTTAAATGTTTTAAATGTGGAATGTGCGGGCATTATGCAAACCAATGCCCTAAGGGAAAGTCTCATGAAGATAATCAGTATGGTCGTATGGGAAGTATTTATGTGGATGATGATGAAGAGACTACAAATGATATGTTAGATGAAAGAATTGTTGAAGCACAGTCAATGGTTTAAGAATGTAGTGGAATGATTACATGTTTATCATGTGTAATGTTGTATAAGTAATCTCATGGTACTTTAGAATAAAGAGACATGTAAGGATTGTTACACTGTTGTCTAATTAATGTTACCAGTATCCATGAAAGGTTATTCAGATATTTTTGGAAATAAGATGATATGCGCATAATGAAGGGAAAACGAGAAAATGAGATGTTTAACAGTATTCATGAGCTCATGATTGATATAAGGACTAAGTGATATCATGGTTTGAGTATATAGAATTTTGAGGATTTTGGTATGTGGAAAGTGTTAACTTTTAACTGCACTCATGTTTTCACTAAGGTATTCAAGAGAATACACGATTAAGGACTTTGAATGTTTGGAATGTGACCAACAAGACATATCTTATGACATGTGGGGATCAACGACAGTATTAAATCTCTGGTAATCGTTGTCACTATATTATGAGTGTGGACAGCAGTATTATGTATAAGCCTAAAGATTAGACTGGATTATGTTGGACATAAGTTAGTATTGTTTAAGGATAGAAGATTTTCGATATTATTGATGGGATGTTATAGTAACGTAGTTTTAGAAAAAGGACAACCTGCAGGACGGGCGACAGCCCATCGCTTCGGACAAGGCTATAGGAATCGAACCCACAACCGAAGTGCGACTGGCCTTTATCGCCTACCACTGACCTACAGGAAGTCCCTGTTTAGTATAAACTAGTGTTATTATATTAAGCAGTATGATATATGAAGTATAAGCCCATTTTAGGAACCATATATGATTAATCCCACTATAGATCGACTTATGTATATAAATTTTGCTAACCTTTTGAGACAGATGGAATGACCCGTCATTCTATCACATGATCTGCTAACACTTCACGAATAACAAATTCAACATCATTTATTTAAGGGATGAAGTGGAAATTGTTAAAGGCACGAACAACAGTGATATTGTACCAAAATAAAGTAAGTATTTATTCTAATTCAAATTCTTTAACTTTAGGGAAATGATCTTGAAAACCAAAAATGTTGTCCTAGTTCTCTTATACCTGATGAATCAGATGGTACCTTAGATCGTCACAAATTTATGGATTTGTGATTACTGGCTTTTCCATAGCCATGTTCTCTACCACTCTCCATCAGAACATGATGGTTAGATTTCTCTTCCATATCCATATTTTCACCTATGTGGAAACCCAGTGATTAGTTTATTTGGGTAATCGTTACATTTCATAATTTAGTTATTAAAGCCATGTTTTGGTATTCCTTTTTTACGATGTGGGTTTCTATTAAAGAAAATTTCGAATAGTAAACCATTTATAACCCCGACGAATTTCGAGGGCGAAATTCATTTTAAGGGGGGTAGAATGTAACAGCCCGAGATTTTATGAAAAATATTATTTTTTTTATTTCACTAATGTCTTGTGTTGTACGCTACACCAAAAGGAGCTTGCACAACACGCATCCTTGACTTGCCTTGCATTACACGCAATCACAACCTTCTTCTATAGCGTGTGTGGTACGTAATACTGAGTTTCACGAAACAATGATATGCTATTAAAATATTATTAAAACTAGCCGTTATGAATAGTAATAACCACTTTTTAAAATTCTGTAAATCTTATTTTTTCAAAATGAACATCATTCTTGGATTCGGAGTATCGAATTTAGCCTAAGGTGAAATTTTGGTACTTTTCGGATAACTTTCACATTCTGATGAATAGTGAAAATTACTAAATTATAATTAAAAACAACTTTTTTAATCGAAATAATTAATAGTGATAAATTATTAATTTGAGTGGTTTTAAAGTATATTTAGAATATATTTTTACAATTTAATACAATGTTGGTCATTGGTTGTAATTTCACATTTAAACCAGACATAATCAAGTGTCAATCTTTTGATATATATTGTTTCCTAAAAACACGCTATTTATTTTAACAGCGGGATTTAATTATAAAATTAATTAATGCAACTTCTATGTTATGAATTTGGTAAAATAGATTTCATTTTTGAATTCGGAATATGAAATATAGCTTAGGATGAAATTTTGGCATTGTTCTGAAAAACATCAATTTTTGATGAATAGTGAAACTACTAAGTGGTAGGTTGAAAAACTGAATTTTGCATAAAACTTAATTTTACCGCTTCTGTGAATAGAATTTAGAAAATCCGACAGACACAGTTAATATCAAGGACTAAAATGTGGTTCAATGAGATGAAAATAATTTTTGGTGAATAGTAACTTTTTACTTTTTTTTACCGCGGTTAATAGTAAATAGGGTAACTAAAGGTAAATATGATATTAATATTACCCTAACACATGTCCTAATTCTATTGGACAAGTGTAATTCGACCAAAAACAAACTTAGGAATAAAATATGACCATTTAGGCCCACTTGGATTAGATTAGGACATTTATTATTAATTTATTTAAAGAAAGGTTAAAATAGTTAAAATCAACGTTTAATAAGTAAATCATTTTTAATATGGGGTTATACATAAGATAAATTTGATTGTAAATATTCATTAGAAAGCTAAAACGATTTCCTACATGATGGTATTTTATTTGTAATTTTTAGACATCAAATAATTTAATTTATTTATGACACAACGATGATGCAGTAATTATCTTATTAATGAAATTTTGACATAATTGATGTTATAAACACCAAAATAAATGTAATTTGAATATTTTTATGAATTCCACTAATTTTCTAGGTTACTATGATATATTAATGTTGATTTAATCAACTTGGTTCGAACATTTAATTCTGTTATGACTTTCAAAAAAAAATCATATATCAAATAGTGTCAAAATTGACACAAAATAGTTTTTAAATCAAATATTATATTATTAATTGTTATTTTATTCCTAAAAATCTAAGGTTCGGCCAAATGACTTAGATAAGGATATATATATTAATAATAAACAATTTGGGGTTCGTTTGGCATGTTATAGTAATTGTATTAACCATATAGTGAAAGAAAACAAAAAGACACGGTAAATGTTAAATTATTTGACTTAGAGTTAAATCTAATTGATAAGGTTAAAATAATATCCTAAACTTGTCTAAATTCTATTGGTTGATAGGATTTTGACCCATCCCCACTTTAGCTTCGAAATAAGACCCTTTGGAACCATTATAAACCGATTTTGACTTTAATATAAAATAATATTTTGAGATATTCCTAAGGTGCCCCTCTCCTCCCTTATAAAAGGGCACCTCCTCCCCCTCCTCCTCACACCAATTTGAGCACTCAAGCTCGGCCAACCCCTGCCAAAATCTCTTCTCCACTTCCCTAGAAACATCCTAGAGGTTCTGGTCTTCCTCAAAGACCAATTTTAGTTCCCTAAGAGGAGGTCTCAAAGAGGCGCTTCAAAGAAGAGGTAATTACCGTTACCAATTCTTTCATCTTTATTTCTTCTTCCACTTCTTCTTCTTAGGTTGTTTCATTATGAAGTAATAACATCAGTATCACTCATATACTGATATGTTATTATAAGTATGAAACAACCCTATTTCACCATCTATCCATCCTACGGGAAAAGAAATCACCGCGCGTGCGTACGTACGGAATACCGTCTCCACGCCGTGGTGTAATCTATTTTCCACCACCACATTACATGGATGGGTATAATAGTGTAAAGAATAACTATACATAGTTATTACAACATCATATTGATTCTGATATATTGTATAATCCACTCCAATTCAATTCAGTATTTATGGAAATGATATCATCGCTCGTGCGTTCGTACGGACTACCGTCTCCAAGACGCGATGAGATTCATTCTCCATGTTAACCATTTAAGAATGATTATAAAGTATATATAAGAAATAATAATGAAATATATGACATTATAAAGTTACTGGATTTATGTATATATATATGTATGTCATCAACTTACTTCCATTCAAGACAATAAGGAAAGGAAAACAGCGTTCATGCGTACGTACGGACTACCGTCTCCATGAACGGTGTTTTTCATTTTATTTATCTACCTATTATATATATATATACTGAATATATATGATATATAAATCATATTTTATATTCTGAAAGTGAGTAAATCATGATATAAGTAATAATGATGTCAAGAACAACAAGTCAAAACACCTATGATAAATGAAACGATTTTACCCAAAACGCTTCTTTAACATGGAATTTACAAAAGAACGGGTAATATAATGTCATAAGTGAACCATATATGATATCATAACAATGAATATGATTCTTTAATAAGTCAATAACATGATTTAAATCATTATACAGGAGGTTCGGACACTTACAAGCAAGTCGGACCTAAGGTAAGGGAAATTTCACAATCTCATTTTTATCCGAGATTGTTTATTCGTAAGTATTTACTGGGGTGTATTTTATCATCCACATCCATGTTCCCTCAATATGTAATATTGTTTCCATCCACTTACAATTGTTTAGATCCATTTTTACCCTTCGGTGAGTTTTTAGTAATATGTATGAAAGGAATCTTTTGTCGTTTTTCGTACGAGGTACTTTTTGACTTTTCCGACAAAAGTACGAAGAATGTTTTTTTTTAACTTATACGGCATGAATGGATTTTTAAAACATTATTCCCAAGAAGCTTCCTTTACAAGTTTTTAAAGTTTATTTTTAATCAACTTCTTTTAGTTTATAATTGTATGACATGTTAAGAAAAGAAAAGTGTTTTTGAAGAAGAAAGGATATTTTCCTCAAGAATGAAGTTCAAGTATTTTATCAAAATTATTTTCCATCTAAGATAATAAAAGGGTTCTGTTTTTATCCCTATTATTACATGGATTTGATTATGTTTTGATGGAAACATTTTTATGAATTCCTTTATCTTATATGAATTGTTTTATGATGTCATGTTGTTTAAGAATCCCATTTTTATTACATGGGTTATGCGATGATGTATGATTTATGATTATGTGGCACACATAAGAAAGGATTCATTATAAGATGGGTGGGACCTATATCTCCCTCCAATGCATTGGGTAAAGATTTTATATCTCATGAGATAGACATGGCTGAAATGGTAGGTTATACCGGTTCAGTGAAACAGGACTGAAATGAGGGTTACTCGATTCAGAAAGGGACTTTGTCCACTAAGATAGTCTTGGCATTGAGTCTTGACTAACAAGAAATGATTCTCTATGATTATGTGTATATGCCACAAAGTTTCATGTTTTAAGTTATGATTATTGGGATTACATTTCACTTCTATGATTTATCCCATGTTATGATATTATGAGCTTTTTGCAGGTTAAGATTTCCAAAAGCTATGTTCTTATATATATGATGTGATTGATATTTCTTTTGTTTACCCTTACTGAGCATTTGAGCTCACCCTTTTATGTTTTCTTTTCCCCAGGATATAAAGAAAGGTTTTAGGTAAAAAAAAGAAGGGATGACCTTTATGGGAGATATTGAAGAACTTTCACCACGATTAGAAGATTACGTTCCGAGTTTCCAAAGACACTAAACTATTACGACCTTTAGTGTGTGTTTTTGTTATGTACTAAGTATTCCGCAAATGTAATGTAATGTCCATGTACGTCAGGCTTCGGGTCTCTACAGTTGGTATCAGAGGAAAGGTTTAGTCAACCTTTGGAAACTAGGATGCGAGAACTTTAGTGAGATCCCTAGAGATATTTCTAAGGTATGTCTAGGGATGTCCCTAAGGTTAAGTATACGTATAGGTTATAGTACTAGAACTACGCTAACGATCATAGAATTAAACCTAAGATGTTAGATATTGAAGGTACTCCCCCTTTATAATGTTGTTTTCCCTAGCATGATTTTTGCCTCTCACACTATTCTTTTTGGGTTTTAGAAAATGGATGGAAACAAGGTGATTCATGATAATGGAGGATATGCTGGACAATGGAATGATATTTTTTATGAGCAACCAAATGAAATGGGATTTGGAAGTCCAAACATCATTATTATGCCGAATCAGCAATCTCATAATATGATTAATAAATTAAAATTTGGTAAGTTTCCTGACTCGGCTAATAAGAGAAAGATGGAGTTTCATGATGATCATAGAGGAAAGAAAGTTCAATTTCCCCTATGTAAATCATGTGGGAAGAGGCATCAAGGAGAATGTTTCAAAGGAACTGGAAGATGCTTTGGGTGTGGAAAAGAAGGACACAAAGCAAGTAAATGCAAAGGAAAAGGTTCAGTTAACAACATGGATGATGATAATGGTATTGCTACGACATCAACAATGGTTAAATGTTTTAAATGTGGAATGTGCGGGATTTATGCAAACCAATTCCCTAAGGGAAAGTCTCATGAAGATAATCAGTATGGTCGTATGGGAAGTATTTATGTGGATGATGATGAAGAGACTACAAATGATATGTGAGATGAAAGAATTGTTGAAGCACAGTCAACGGTTTAAGAATGTAGTGGAATGATTACATGTTTATCATGTGTAATGTTGTATAAGTAATCTCATGGTACTTTAGAATAAAGAGACATGTAAGGATTGTTACACTTTTGTCTGATTAATGTTACCAGTATCCATGAAAGGTTATTCAGATATTTTTGGAAATAAGATGATATGCGCATAATGAAGGGAAAACGAGAAAACGAGATGTTTAACAGTATTCATGAGCTCATGATTGATATAAGGACTAAGTGATATCATGGTTTGAGTATATAGAATTTTGAGGATTTTGGTATGTGGAAAGTGTTAACTTTTAACTGCACTCATGTTTTCACTAAGGTATTCAAGAGAATACACGATTAAGGACTTTGAATGTTTGGAATGTGACCAACAAGACATATCTTATGACATGTGGGGATCAACGACAGTATTAAATCTCTTGTAATCGTTGTCACTATATTATGAGTGTGGACTGTAGTATTATGTATAAGCCTAAAGATTAGACTGGATTATGTTGGACATAAGTTAGTATTGTTTAAGGATAGAAGATTTTCGATATTATTGATGGGATGTTATAGTAACGTAGTTTTAGAAAAAGGACAACCTGCAGGACGGGCGACAGCCCATCGCTTCGGACAAGGCTATAGGAATCGAACCCACAACCGAAGTGCGACTGGCCTTTATCGCCTACCACTGACCTACAGGAAGTCCCTGTTTAGTTGAAACTAGTGTTATTATATTAAGTAGTATGGTATATGAAGTATAAGACCATTTTAGGAACCATATATGATTAATCCCACTATAGATCGACTTATGTATATAAATTTTGCTAACCTTTTGAGACAGATGGAATGACCCGTCATTCTATCACATGATCTGCTAACACTTCACGAATAACAAATTCAACTTCATTTATTTAAGAGATGAAGTGGAAATTGTTAAAGGCACGAACAACAGTGAGATTGTACCAAAATAAAGTATTTATTCTAATTCAAATTCTTTACCTTTAGGGAAATGATCTTGAAAACCAAAAATGTTGTCCTAGTTCTCTTATACCTGATGAATCAGATGGTACCTTAGATCGTCACAAATTTATGGATTTGTGATTACTGGCTTTTCCATAGCCATGTTCTCTACCACTCTCCATCAGAACATGATGGTTAGATTTCTCTTCCATATCCATATTTTCACCTATGTGGAAACCCAGTGATTAGTTTATTTGGGTAATCGTTACATTTCATACTTTAGTTATTAAAGCCAAGTTTTGGTATTCCTTTTTTACGATGTGGGTTTCTATTAAAGAAACTTTCGAATTGTAAACCATTTATAACCCCGACGAATTTCGAGGGCGAAATTCATTTTAAGGGGGGTAGAATGTAACAGCCCGAGATTTTATGAAAAATATTATTTTTTTTATTTCACTAATGTCTTGTGTTGTACGCTACACCAAAAGGAGCTTGCACAACACGCATCCTTGACTTGCCTTGCATTACACGCAATCGCAACCTTCCTCGATAGCGTGTGTGGTACGTAATACTGAGTTTCACGAAACAATGATATGCTATTAAAATATTATTAAAACTAGTCGTTATGAATAGTAATAACCACTTTTTAAAATTCTGTAAATCTTATTTTTTTCAAAATGAACTTCATTCTTGGATTCGGAGTATCGAATTTAGCCTAAGGTGAAATTTTGGTACTTTTCGGATAACTTTCACATTCGGATGAATAGTGAAAATTACTAAATTATAATTAAAAACAACTTTTTTAATCGAAATAATTAATAGTGATAAATTATTAATTTGAGTGGTTTTAAAGTATATTTAGAATATATTTTTACAATTTAATACAATGTTGGTCATTGGTTGTAATTTCACATTTAAACCAGACATAATCAAGTGTCAATCTTTTGATATATATTGTTTCCTAAAAACACGCTATTTATTTTAACAGCGGGATTTAATTATAAAATTAATTAATGCAACTTCTATGTTATGAATTTGGTAAAATAGATTTCATTTTTGAATTCGGAATATGAAGTATAGCTTAGGATGAAATTTTGGCATTGTTCTGAAAAACATCAATTTTTGATGAATAGTGAAACTACTAAGTGGTAGGTTAAAAAACTGAATTTTGCATAAAACTTAATTTTACCGCTTCTGTGAATAGAATTTTGAAAATCCGACAGACACGGTTAATATCAAGGACTAAAATGTGGTTCAATGAGATGAAAATAATTTTTGGTGAATAGTAACTTTTTACTTTTTTTTGCCGCGGTTAATAGTAAATAGGGTAACTAAGGGTAAATATGATATTAATATTACCCTAACACATGTCCTAATTCTATTGGACAAGTGTAATTCGACCAAAAAAAACATAGGAATAAAATATGACCATTTAGGCCCACTTGGATTAGATTAGGACATTTATTATTAATTTATTTAAAGAAAGGTTAAAATAGTTAAAATCAAAGTTTAATAAGTAAATCATTTTTAATATGGGGTTATACATAAGATAAATTCGATTGTAAATATTCATTAGAAAGATAAAAAGATTTCCTACATGATGGTATTTTATTTGTAATTTTTAGACATCAAATAATTTAATTTATTTATGACACAACGATGATGCAGTAATTATCTTATTAATGAAATGTTGACATAATTGATGTTATAAACACCAAAATAAATGTAATTTGAAAATCTTTATGAATTCCACTAATTTTCTAGGTTACTATGATATATTAATGTTGATTTAATCAACTTGGTTCGAACATTTAATTCTGTTATGACTTTCACAAAAAATCATATATCAAATAGTGTCAAAATTGACACAAAATAGTTTTTAAATCAAATATTATATTATTAATTGTTATTTTATTCCTAAAAATCTAAGGTTCGGCCAAATGACTTATATAAGGATATATATATTAATAATAAACAATTTGGGGTTAGTTTGGCATGTTATAGTAAGTGTATTAACCATATAGTGAAAGAAAACAAAAATACACGGTAAATGTTAAATTATTTAACTTAGAGTTAAATCTAATTGATAAGGTTAAAATAATATCCTAAACTTGTCTAAATTCTATTGGTTGATAGTCTTTCGACCCATCCCCACTTTATCTTCGAAATAAGACCCTTTGGAACCATTATAAACCGATTTTGACTTTAATATAAAATAATATTTTGAGATATTCCTAAGGTGCCCCTCTCCTCCCTTATAAAAGGGCACCTCCTCCCCCTCCTCCTCACACCAATTTGAGCACTCAAGCTCGGCCAACCCCTGCCAAAATCTCTTCTCCACTTCCCTAGAAACATCCTAGAGGTTCTGGTCTTCCTCAAAGACCAATTTTAGTGCCCTAAGAGGAGGTCTCAAAGAGGCGCTTCAAAGAAGAGGTAATTACCGTTACCAATTCTTTCATCTTTATTTCTTCTTCCACTTCTTCTTCTTAGGTTGTTTCATTATGAAGTAATAACATCAGTATCACTCATATACTGATATGTTATTATAAATATGAAACAACCCTATTTCACCATCTATCCATCCTACGGGAAAAGAAATCACCGCGTGTGCGTACGTACGGAATACCGTCTCCACGCCGTGGTGTAATCTATTTTCCACCACCACCTTACATGGATGGGTATAATAGTGTAAAGAATAACTATACATAGTTATTACAACATCATATTGATTCTGATATATTGTATAATCCACTCCAATTCAATTCAGTATTTATGGAAATGATATCATCGCCCGTGCGTACGTACGGACTACCGTCTCCACGACGTGATGAGATTCATTCTCCATGTTAACCATTTAAGAATGATTATAAAGTATATATAAGAAATAATAATGAAATATATGACATTATAAAGTTGCTGGATTTATGTATATATATATATATATGTATGTCATCAACTTACTTCCATTCAAGACAATAAGGAAAGGAAAACAGCGTTCATGCGTACGTACGGACTACCGTCTCCATGAACGGTGTTTTTCATTTTATTTATCTACCTATTATATATATATATATATACTGAATATATATGATATATAAATCATATTTTATATTCTGAAAGTGAGTAAATCATGATATAAGTAATAATGATGTCAAGAACAACAAGTCAAAACACCTATGATAAATGAAACGATTTTACCCAAAACGCTTCTTTAACATGGAATTTACAAAAGAACGGGTAATATAATGTCATAAGTGAACCATATATGATATCATAACAATGAATATGATTCTTTAATAAGTCAATAACATGATTTAAATCATTATACAGGAGGTTCGGACACTTACAAGCAAGTCGGACCTAAGGTAAGGGAAATTTCACAATCTCATTTTTATCCGAGATTGTTTATTCGTAAGTATTTACTGGGGTGTATTTTATCATCCACATCCATGTTCCCTCAATATGTAATATTGTTTCCATCCACTTACAATTGTTTAGATCCATTTTTACCCTTCGGTGAGTTTTTAGTAATATGTATGAAAGGAATCTTTTGTCGTTTTTCGTACGAGGTACTTTTTGACTTTTCCGACAAAAGTACGAAGAATGTTTTTTTTAACTTATACGGCATGAATGGATTTTTAAAACATTATTCCCAAGAAGCTTCCTTTACAAGTTTTTCAAGTTTATTTTTAATCAACTTCTTTTAGTTTATAATTGTATGACATGTTAAGAAAAGAAAAGTGTTTTTGAAGAAGAAAGGATATTTTCCTCAAGAATGAAGTTCAAGTATTTTATCAAAATTATTTTCCATCTAAGATAATAAAAGGGTTCTGTTTTTATCCCTATTATTACATGGATTTGATTATGTTTTGATGGAAACATTTTTATGAATTCCTTTATCTTATATGAATTGTTTTATGATGTCATGTTGTTTAAGAATCCCATTTTTATTACATGGGTTATGCGATGATGTATGATTTATGATTATGTGGCACACATAAGAAAGGATTCATTATAAGATGGGTGGGACCTATATCTCCCTCCAATGCATTGGGTAAAGATTTTATATCTCATGAGATAGACATGGCTGAAATGGTAGGTTATACCGGTTCAGTGAAACAGGACTGAAATGAGGGTTACTCGATTCAGAAAGGGACTTTGTCCACTAAGATAGTCTTGGCATTGAGTCTTGACTAACAAGAAATGATTCTCTATGATTATGTGTATATGCCACAAAGTTTCATGTTTTAAGTTATGATTATTGGGATTACATTTCACTTCTATGATTTATCCCATGTTATGATATTATGAGCTTTTTGCAGGTTAAGATTTCCAAAAGCTATGTTCTTATATATATGATGTGATTGATATTTATTTTGTTTACCCTTACTGAGCATTTGAGCTCACCCTATTATGTTTTATTTTCCCTAGGATATAAAGAAAGGTTTTAGGTAAAAAAAAAGAAGGGATGTCCTTTATGGGAGATATTGAAGAACTTTCACCACGATTAGAAGATTACGTTCCGAGTTTCCAAAGACACTAAACTATTACGATCCTTTAGTGTGTGTTTTTGTTATGTACTAAGTATTCCGCAAATGTAATGTAATGTCCATGTACGTCAGGCTTCGGGTCTCTACAAATAAGGTCCTGAAAAGAACATTAAGGAATGAGAAAGAAATCATGAGGCATATCATAATAAAAATAAAATTTTTCATAACTTGAAGATGTGGCTGTAACATTTAATATTGAAAATAATTTCGTTTCACCAAGGTCCATCCCCAAGGTGTCATTAAAAATAACCAAGGTTATTCTCCAAGGTATCAGTCTAAAAAGTCATCTCTAGAGATTAAGTCTTTACCCAATGCATTGGAGCGCTATCTGGGCGCACCCTTGACATGTCTTTATTTTCATGTGAGCCACATATATCATCATAAATCATTTCATAAACAACCCATATGGAATAAAGGAAATGGGTTTCATTTCATAATCATAACATTTTAAAAACTGCTTTAATGACATGATCTTTATGTCACTTTAAACCCACAGAAAGGGAAAGCGGGTTTCATGTATGTAAATCCCAGAATTTAAAATATAACACTTTGATATATATGTGAATACCCCTTTAGAAATAAGATCTTTGTGTATCCACTTAATAACATAAAATAATTTTGAGATAAAGAGGGAGGCATTTTGAGACGAAACTATGCAGCATAACGTCTATGTTACAAGGTTTTTAGAAAACATTGAAAAGAGAGGGGACATGGGTCAAACATTCATAAATGACCCATAAAATAGTATAGGGACAGAATATAAGGGATTTAATAACATGGTAATGATATTTGAAAATATACCATATGAAATGAAGAACATGAAAGGAAGACAAAAATAAGATTTCTCTTATGAAAATTCGGCAGCCTAACAGCGTTACATAAAATTCAACCAAAAATGAATTGATGAGATAAAATAGGTTCTCTCATCATATAAACATAAAATATAAGTATGATAGATATAGAGATCATAACACAACATAATAAAAAGTAAATTGCAAGACTTGACATGGAATTAGAACTTTGAAAAGGGAGAATGGTGCAAGGACCACTTAAAAGTTCAGCAGCCCAACGACGCCACTTAAACTTCAAAATACTGAATTGAAGAGATAAAATGGGGTATCTCATCATATGGTCATAAAATATCAGTATGATAGATATAGAGATCATAAACAAACATAACAAAAATGAACTTGAAAGAATTGACATGAAAGTAGAACTTCAAAATGAGAAGGGTGAAGAACCACTTAAAAATTCGGCAGCCTAACGGCGCCACTTAAAACTTAAAAATACTTAATTGAAGAGATCAAACGGGGTCTCTCATCATATGATCATAAAATATCAGTATGATAAATTTATAGATCATACCCCAACATAATAAAAAGTAACATAAAATACTTTACATGAAAATAGATCTTGAAAAATGAGAAGGGAGAAATAATCCGTTACAAAAATTTCGGCAGCCTAACGATGCCACTTAAAACTACATAAAACGAAATAATGAGAGTAAGAGGGGATCTCTAATTATGTGAACATGAAAAGGGCAGTAAGAGGAGTATCAAATAACACCCTTTAACATAAGAACATGGAGCATAAAAGAAATTACATAAAAGATATTTCTTGAAAAGAAAGAGAGAGATCGGATCCCTTACCTTAAAACGTAACTCTTAAAACTCAATGGTTTGGACCTTGAGGGCTTGGGGGCACCTTGGGAGGACTCCTTGAGAGGTAAGGAGACCATAAATTCGTTGAGGATGGTTTTGGAGTCGAAAGTAGAAGAGGAGGGATTGGTATTTATAGGGAAAGTGAGGGGACAAGGCATTAATGGCCAAGGGACACCTCATTAGTGGTTTTGGGAAAACCATGGGCTTTCCCATGGTATTTTCCCATGGTATTGGCCACTTGGGGCACCTCATACCTTATCTTACTATTCATAAGTCTACCATATTTATTACATACTTAATACATCATTTAATGATGTCATTAAACACCCATAACTTAAAAACTGTATTTTCACTATTCACTGAAAATTCAACTTTCTTAGAAAAATCCCAAAATTTCACATTAACCAAATATCAATGCTCTGATTTCAAAAAGGAACTCCATTTTATAAAAATAATTTTCCAAATATTTTTAATTTTATTTTTAAATATATACATTATTCACCGAAAATTCATTTTTTTCAGAAAAAACCCCAAAAATTTCCTTAACATAATATCGATGCTCTGAGTTCAAAAATGAAATCCTTTTTATAAAAATAATTTTCTAAATATTTTTAATTTAATTTTTAATTAAAAACACTATTCACCCAAAAAAACTTATACTTGAATAATAATTTATGAATCCGTTATTTAACCATTTTATTTAATCACATTACTTAATCAAGGTGCCTAGATTATTTTAAAACTTTCTTTAAGTGAGATTACTAATCCATTTGGTCACATTACTAATTCTAAGCGTAAAATCACTATTCATAATTTACTATTTATCAAAAATCATGTTGATCTTATTAGACTCTAAATTTCGTACTGAACATAATTGTAGAATACCTTTTTTGAAAATCATTACACATTTTTAATTATTTAAGGTTTACATAAACATTTTTTTAAAATATCCTTTATCTAAAATTCACCAAAAATATGCATACTATATTTATCCAGACATTTGAAAATTCATAAACTTCATAAGAAGAAATCCCAATTTTTATTTAAAACAAAGGATTGCAAAATGCAGTTATGGTCTCCTTACATAGCCCCTTATCACACCAGCATAAGACCTAAGTGTAAGGTGTGCTAAGGTGAGATAATCTGAGGGAGGCACGGCCAACATCACACGAGTAGTAATTTCTATTAGTTTGAACTTCTCGCAAAGTCGATTCTGTTCTACTTTCACACGATGAAGTTCAGCTTGGATTTGGTCCAGAGTAAAGCCCAGTGGTGCTTCCTCTTTCCCAAGTTCTGTTAGATGGGCTTCGATCGGTCTAAGACTACTGGGTGAGGCCATCGAATCTTCTTTCTATAACAATTAACCAAGATTACTTTTATTTAGAGACAATAATCGAAACTTTTAGTTTCCAGTGGTCATATTGACCAATGGTCATATAACAGTCAAAACCCAACGGTCTCATTTTAATTATAATCATGTTATCAAATGAAAAATTTTGGTTGAGTACAAAAAATAAAATAAAATGACACATAAAATTAGGAAATAAGATTTATTCAAAATTTCGGGTTGTTACATGAGCTCACCCCTTTCTATGTTTTATTTTTCCCAGGATGTGAAGAAGTATTTTATGACTGGCCTGTAGGGATAGTCTGAGGGGATATGAGTGTAGACTATAGAGACTATGTGGTTTTGGTTTTTTCATTCTATAATGTAATGTAAACCTTATGAATGTATCTAGTACTTCCAAGGCTACTAAGCTAATCGGCCTTTCGAGATTTGATCTTTTGTGATCATGCCAATGTTATATAATAATGCGCAGACTCTAGGTAACTGGGGTCATGGAATTACAGTTGGTATCAGAGGATGTTTAGTACAAACCTTGGAAGCTAGATTTAGATAAACTCTGATTAGAGTACATAGACCTAAGATGGAATTTGAGGATTAGTATAGAAGAACTTCTTAGAATTTCGGTATTGTGGATATTTTGTGAGTTTTCTGAGAAATACATCCCGATATGGATATGAGCAGGTAGAGGTGGCTCTGGAACAGATGTACCTAGGGGTAAATCTCAAAAACACCGCTTTGAGCTAGACTCAAATGGGAACTGGTGCATGACAACAGGCCTTGCTGCACTCTTGGTTACGACACTCCCGGGGGATATGCTTAGGATAATTCTAATTTTCTTTATAAACCATTATGAAGGGCTTGTGAGCAAATACTTCCTCAAAGATAACATTTTTATGATTATGGATTATGTCCATAAATTGTTCATTTTATGTTAAGTGTCTTACAAGTTGAGATTTATGTAGTTCGATTCATAAACTAATCTAGTTTATGCCATTGTTTAAACATGGCACCCAGTGGAAGGAATAGAAATCGTATCAATTCACACACTCCATGTAGGTATTTACCTCCTAATCAAGATAATTATAGTGGATCTGGTCATACAACTGGTGTTGATCAGTTTATCACCATACTGGGACAACTCACTCAGGTTATGAATAATAATCTTACACGTATGGAGCACCCCGATCTGCAGTGTGGAGGATCAATGTAAGATCGCTTCATGAGAAAAAAACCACCAACATTAAATGGGAGTACAAATCCATTAGTAGCTGAGAAATGGATAAATTCCTTAGAGAAAATATTCAATGCCTTGTGGAGTAGTGAAAGGGAAAAAGTTGTCATGGCAGTTTACTGCCTCACAAGAGATGTTGATCAATGGTGGTCGTTGATTCAAAACAAAAAGGAAGATGATGAAGTATGAAATATGTAATGGAGGAAAGTTTAAAGAGCTATTCTTAGAAAAATACTTTCCCCATGACCATCGAGCAGATATAGAAAGTCAATTCCTAAATCTGAGGCAAAAGGAGGACGAGAATGTTGCAATGTGTGAGTCTAACTTTACAAGGCTAGCAAGGCATGCTGCAGATTATATATGTAACCCAAGAAGTAAGATTGATAATTTCTTTTATGGGTTAAAACCGTTTCTTGATTGAGCATTAGTCTCACAATCCTTCTCATCATTCGAAGATATTGTCTCATGTGCTATCAAGACAGAAAAGGAATTCTCTATGTCTTACGACTTTAAAGCAAAGAAAGAGAAGAAGAGATCCGCAGATCACTATGGAAATGGAAATAAGGGGAATAAATTAAAAGTTGAATATACATCATTTAGTAAATGTGGTAATAAACACCCCTATACTTTCTTGAAGGTAATGGGAGTCTTTTACAAGTGTGGTGATAAAGGCCATCAAGCTCGTGATTGTAAGGGGAAGAAGGAAGTTACCGATCTTCAATGCTAAAATTCCAGGGAGATGGGACATTATGCGAATGATTGTCCTAAGCATCAAGGGAACTTACCTCATAAAAGGCCAAGGGACCAAGTCCAAGATTATGTTATCTGTACTGCTGTGGTTCAAGCTCCAAAAGATGTGGTGGCAGGTAATTTAATGGTTTCCTCAAGTTTAGCCAATGGTTTATTAGATTCTGGATCATCGCATTGTTTCATATCTTCCTAGTTTACTAATAAAATTAGATATTTCCAATTTTATTTAACAAGGGAGTTTTTAGTAAAAACTCCTCAAGGAAGTATCATTGGAACAATGTTTTGTGAATCAGTCCCCATTAGAGCATATAAATGTTCTTTATCTGCTGATATCATCGTCATACCCATGAATGAGTTTGATATAGTCCTTGGTATGGATTGTATTCTAAACCATGATGAAAAGATTGTTTGTAAGAATAAGGAGGTTAAGATATTTGATGATGATGATAAAGAACACCTTAATTTTATAGCAGAATCGTTACCACCTAATTCTTATCTAGATCGACCCCCAGTAGCTCAACTAAATTCAATTATTGGGTAGGAAGAGAATGAAATGAATGTGGGTGAGGAATGAAATGTTCAAATATTGGCTATACCTACTGTGAGTGAATATGTTGATGTGTTTCCAGAAGGTTTACCTGGAAATCCTCCAGAATGAGAAATTGAGTTTTCCGTTGATTTAATTCTGGAATCAAGGACCATATCGAAGACCCATTATAGAATGGCCACTGTGGAATTAGTGGAACTAATGAAAAAACTAGAAGAATTGAGTAATAATGGGTTTATTCTCCCTAGTGTTTCTCCATGGGGAGCCCTTGTCTTTTTTGTTAAGAATAAATATTGATCTGTGAGGTTATGTATCGGCTACAGGGTGATCAATGCTATGAAAATAAAGAAAAAGTATCCCCTACCTTACATTGATGATTTATTTGAACATCTGTATGGAGCTCAATAATTTTCAATGATTGACCTTTGATCTGGATACCATCAGTTGCGTGTGAATAAGGAATACATTCCGAAGATAGCATTTCGAACTAGGTACGAGCATTGCGAGTTTACGGTAATGCCTTTTTGATTGAATAACGCACCCTCTGTCTTCATGGATCTAATGAATATAGTTTTCATGTAATATCTTGATGACTTTGTAGTGTTATTTATTGATGATATCTTGGAATAATCTAAGAGCTATTAAGATTATGAAAATCACTTGCGCATTATTCTAAAGACTCTTAGAAGACACGAATTATATGGGAAGTTTAGAAAGCCTCAATTCTGGCTTCAGGAGATTTCTTTTCTTGGCCATATTGTCTCTAAGGATGAAATCTATGTTTATCATTCTAAGAAAAGAGCAATCCAAGAATGGCCAGCACCGACGAGTATAACTGAGGTACATATTTTTATTGGTTTAGCAGGTTATTATCGACGTTTCATCCATAATTTTTCCCGATTGGCTAACCCATTAACAAAGCTCTCACGAAAAGGGTTTAAATTCGTTTGGACAAAAGAGTGTGAAGTATGTTTCGATGAACTGAAGAGAATATTTGTCAATGATCTTATCTTTTCTCTACCATCAGGGGATGATGGTTTTGTTATTTATAGTGATGCTTCAAAGAAAGGGCTTGGTTGAATCCTTTTGCAGAATGATAGAGTTATTTCCTATGCATCACAACAACTAAAAATTCATGATCAAAACTATCCTACACATGATATTGACTTATCAGATGTAATATTTTCTTTGAATATATAGATACACTGTCTATATGGTGAAAAATGTGAGATGTATACCGATCACAAGAGTTTGAAGTATATTTTCTCATAGAAAGAAATCAACATGAGGAAAAGGCGATGGCTCAAACTACTCAAGGATTATGATTGCACGATACACTACCACCCGGGGAAGGAAAATAAGGTAGACGATGCTATGAGTAGAAAGGATCATGGAGTTTCGAAAAAGATGAGAGTTGAAAGGGATCCTATTTTCATGGATCTAGTAAAGACAGATATGAGAATAACCATGTAAAGGGAAACATCAATACTTTTTCAAATGGTTTCCAAACTATTGTTACTAGAAAGAATAAAGAGTTATCAGACTGATGATGAAGAGTTTAAAAAGAATATTAAAGCTGTTAATGATGGGAGATTGAGTGAATTTGTGTATGAAGATGGAATTTGGAAATTTGGGAAGAGACTTTGTGTTCCTAATATAATTGATCTAAAAAGGGAATCGTTGGATGATTCTCATAGTTCCAATTTCTCTATACATCCTGGTAGCACTATGATGTATAGAGATTTGAAGAAACATTTTTGGTGGGACAACATGAAGAGGGAGATTGCTGATTTTGTGTCAAGATGTATGGTTTGTCAACAAGTGAAAGCTGGAAGGAAACAGCCTAGAGGAGTCATGCAACTTCTTCTCATACTTGAGTGGAAATGGGATAATATTACAATGTACTTTTTCATGGGGCTACCAAAGACTCCTAGAAGGAATGATGAAATATGGGTCATTGTTGATCGTCTTACCAAGTCAGAACATTTTCTTACTATAAGGGGGGATTTACCACTTGAACATCTAGTAAGACTATATATTAATGAAGTGCTGAGACATCATGGAGTACCCCTATCAATTGTTTCTGATCGTGATCCACATTTTACATCAAGATTCTGGAAAAGTCATTAGAAATCCCTGGATACTGAACTTTTTTTTGAGCAATGCATACCAACCCCAAACTGATGTACAATCATAACGAACTATTCAAACCCTAGAAGACATGTTGAGATCTTTCTCACATGACTTTCAGGGTATGTGGGATCAATATTTGCCTTTGGTAGAATTTTCCTATAACAATAGCTTCCATTCAAGTATTCAGATGGCACCATATGAAGAGTTATATGGAAAGAGATGTCGCACACCAACCTGTTGGGATGATGTTGGTGAAAGAAAACAAGTAGGCCCAGAACATGTTGAGGAAACGATGGAGAAAGTGAAGGTAATCCAAACCCACATTAAAGTATCTCAAAGTAGGTAGAAGATCTATGCTAATAACCAAAGGAAGGATTTGGAATTCTAGTTAGAAGATCATGTTTTCTTGAAGGTATCTCTATAGAAGGGAGTTATATGATTTAGTAAGAAGGGTAAATTGAGTCCCAGGTACATCAGATCTTTGGAAATCCTAGAAAAAATTAGGGTTGTAGCTTAGCATTTGGAAATTCCACCAAGTCTCTCCAAATTTCATGATGTGTTCCACGTATCATTGTTGAGAAAATACATCTCTGACCCAACGCATGTACTCACCTATGAGGAAGTAGAACTAGAACCCGATCTATCTTATTGTGAAGAGTGTGTCAGGATTCTTGATACAAGAGAACAAGTGCTGAGAAACCGGACGACTCGTCTGATAAAAGTTCTATGGAGGAACCATAAGATGGAAGAGGCAACGTGGGAACCTGAGAAAATTATGATGAATAACCACTTGAGTCCTTTTATGCAGTAATATTATAGAAATTTCAAGGATGAAATTATTTGAAGGAGGATAGAATGTAACAACTCAATCTTCCATGGTACATTTCCCTTTTAATAATATAGTAGCGTGTGTTTTACGCAACATCGAGTTCTAACACACACCACAACCAATCAAACAGCCGTTATGAATAGAAATACCCACTTTTTGAAATTTTAGAAATTTTATCCTTCAAAATTTATTTCACTTTTGTATTCGTGATATCGAAATTACCATAGGGTGATTTTTTGGTATTTTTTTGAGAACTTCCAATTTTTGATGAATAGTGAAGAAATACTACATTTTAATTAAAAAAAATTTCTAATCAAAATAAATTATAGTGATAAATTATTGTAATTATTGGTTTTAAAGTATAATTAGATTATATTTTTACCATTTAACCCAATTTTGGTCATTGGACGTAATTTCACATTTAAACTGGATATAAACAAGTGTCAATATTTTGATAGTTATTATTTCTTAAAAACATGTTTTTTGTTTTAACAATGGAAATTAATTTTAAATTAATTTCTGCCACTTCTGTGTTTTGAATTTAGAAAAATGGATATCATATTTAGAATCAGGAGGTCCAAATTGTGTAAATATGTAACTTTTTATTATTATACATTTTGAATAATTACTTCAGTAAATATTTTATTTACCATGGTTAAAGGGTAAATCTGGTAAATAAGGGTAAACAAATAATATTATAATAATATTAAATTACCCTAACACATTCCCTAACCCTATTTTATGTTGCATGTCCGACCATGGGCATCCTTGGGTCGATTTGGGGACCCCATGGAGCCACTTGTATGTGATAATGACACTTTATATTAATTAAGTTAAAGTAAATAAAAAAATGATATAAGCACATATCTTTGAGTAAAACAATTTTTACATAGAGTTATATATGTTATCTCTTAAACAATAATTATTAATTAGAAAGCTAAAATTATTTCCTATAGAATTATATTTTATTTATAATTTTTATACATTGAATAAATAACATTATTTATGACACAATGATGATGCAGTATTTTCATTATTAATGAAAGAATAAAATAAATGGTATTATAAATGTTAAAATAAATATAATTTGAATGTTTTGATGCCATACATGAATTTTCTAGGTTAATATGACATGTTATTATTGATTAAATAATTTTAGTTTGAATTAATAAAGTTTTTATGAATTTAAAAGAAATGAATTACCAAATAGTGTCAAAATTGACATAAAAGAGTTTTTAAAACAAATAGTATATTATTAATTGATATTCAATTTCTAAAAATATAAGTCTCATCCAATAGACTTATATAATGATAGGTGTATCATTAATTAACCACTTGGGGTTCTCTTGGAAGTTTATAGTAATTTTATTAACCATATAATATAAAAATGGAAAGAGACATGGTAAATGTAAAACTAATTAACTAAGAGATAAAACTAAAATATAAGGTTAATATAGTGACACAAACCTATCTAAAACATATTGGTTGAGTGTATATAGAACCATCCCCACCTTAGCCTCAATATAAATTATTCTGGAGCCATTAGAAACTGAATATGAATTTATTATAAAAAAATATTTTATGTTTTTTCTAAGGTTCCCCTCACCCCTCTAATAAAAGGGTACTCCCTATTCCTTCAAATTCACACCTTCAAAGCCTTTTGGCGCGGCCAAACTATGCCCAAATATCCTTCAAAATTCTCTCACGTAATCCTAGAGGCCTTACTATATTCATAAATCCATTTAAGGAGCCCTTTTGATCAAATCAAAAGGAAGAACCCGAAGAAGAGATAAATATCTCATCACCTCTTTCAAGTTCCTTTCTTCTTCCACTTATTCTTTTTTTGTTATTTACATTATAAAATAATAAATCCAGTATCTTATATAAATTTTGATGTTATTATAAATATTTTACAACTATATTCAGTATTCTATGCATCCTTTGAATGACATGTCACCATACGTGCGTACGTACGGCTTACCATCTCCACGTCGTGGTGTAACTGTTATTCAAAACATTATTATTTGGATGGGTATAATAATGATATGTAATTGATGTAAATAATAAATATAACCTTATAATGATTCTGTATATATGATATAGCATCCAAATATATATGATTTTAATATCAAAAGAATGATATTGTCGCTCGTGCATACGTACGGAATACAGTCTCCACAAACACGATGAGATTCATTACCCATCATATCCATTCGTCGCTAATTTTCATTTGATGGTTAAAAATAATTTTTAAAGACATAATATCATTCTAGATACGAATAAGATAAAACCTATCCATAACAAAAATGTCTTATGTAACAAAGCATATAGAGTACAACGAATCAGTTAACACCTGAAACAACAATAATACTAAAATATTATTAACAAAGCAATATTAGAAGATCATATATGATATCATATTTATGAATACGAATATTATATAATTTAATAACAGTGATTTAACTATTATACAATAGGTTAACATACCATCTACCAAGGAAAATTACATGGTTAGGGTTTATTTCACAATCTCTTTATTATCTGATGTTGTTTATACGTAATTATCTACTGGAACCTCTCTATCATCCACATCCATGTTTCTTAAAAATGTATTTCAAAACATTATTACTATTTTATAGACTATGGGTTAAAGTCATTTATACCCTTTTTTGACTTTTAGAAGATGTTTATAAAAGATTCTTTCCGTCATTTTCTAAACAAGGTCCTTTTTAACCTTTTTGACAAAATTAAGGTAAGAATGCCTTTTTTTAACTTATACGGTAGGTGAGATTATTTTCCGCCATTATAAAATTGTCGAAACTTCTCTTACAAGTTATTAAGAATATTTTCAAAGTAAATGTTTTCTTTTATAATTATTTGACTTTTAAATGATATAAAAAAAAGAGATACTTCTCTCAAATAGTTTTGATTTCAACTATGTCAACATCCTTTGATGGATTTTAAGATTATTTGAAGTTGATTTATTATGATACATAAATTCCTTATTGTATTTAAGGTTTTGTGATTTGTTTGACTATGGATGTGTTATTTTTATACAATTCATGGTTTATGGAGAATGTATTGACATTTCATATGCTAGTTTTAATACGAATGTTTATGTTATGTTTAAACCTTTTCATATGAGGAATGCATTGGACTTAGTATGTGACGGTTAGAGCCCACTATAGATCCTAGATGCAACGGTAGGTCTCATGAGAAAAACTAGTGTCTTGGCACAGGGCCTTGACATAATCTTATTTGCAGTCATGGTACAAGGCCTTGACTATGTGGTTATGATAGTCTGGCATTATGCATTCCATCATTATGAAAGTGGTTATTGATATTTCATGTGATTATTCGACTATTAGAATATCCTTGTGAATAAGTAAATGGAATTATTACATTTTATTTTTTTCCATATTATGTTGAAGTTCAGGTTTAAAAGGCTTTTGTTTTAGTTATACCATTCCTTAGATGCTTATGCTTATTTATGAAATTTTCCGCTATATTGTTATCCATACTGATCATCTGAGCTCACCCCTTTCTTTGTTTTATTTTTCCCAGGATGTGAAGAAGTATTTTATGACTGACCTACAGGGATATTTTGAGGGGATATGATTGTGGAATATGGAGACTATGTTGTTGTAGTTTTTTCATTCTATAATGTAATGTAAACCATATGAATGTATCTAGTACTGTCAAGGCTACTAAGCTAATCGATATTTCGAAACATGATCGTTTGTGATCATGGTAATCTTTTGCAATAATTTACAGACTCTGGGTAACTGGAGTTAGGGAAATACATATATCCCTAGGGATATTATGAGGACACTTCTAGGGTAGTCTCTAAGGATAAGTTACATTTTAGGAAAATTTCCTATAATTTTGGTAATGGATAAAGTGAGTGGTTTCCTAGAATTAAATCCTTATCTAGATGCTACATGTGGATGTGGCTCTGTAATATATGTACATAGAGGTAAAAACTCTGAAAAGGTGTGTTGATCCTGACTAGAGTGTAACCTAGTACACACCAATGGGCCTCGATGCACACCTGGTTTGACACTCATGGGGGATAGGCTTTGGAAATTGACAAACTCTTTAAGAACCATCATGAAGGATTCGAATTGAACATATCTGTTAATAACATAGGATATAGTTAAGTTTTCTTCAACTAAAAAGTCGGTTTCATTATTTGGACATCATATAAGTAATTTTTCCTTATTATATGGTCTTCAACTATGATATGTGTTTCTTAGCCTATTGTTTTTTATTTTTTCAATGGTGAGAACTAGTAGGAACATGGTTAACATTGAATGTTTCAAATGTGGAAGTATGGGCATTATGAAAATCAATTTCCCAAGTAGGAATCTCATAAGAGAATTAAGAAGGTAGTATAAGTATTTGTAGTATTTTATAATATAAAGATACTGAAAACAACTTGTGGAAGGTATGTGATGTTATTCCAATATTTTTTACATTATAAATAAAAATCCTAACTATATTGTGGTTGAGGAACTTGAATACCTGATTCATATTTCATATTGTTAGGCCTATGTTGTGTTTTTGGTAATATTTAATGTCAATTGATCAGTATGTTGAAGAAAGAATGTATGTTAAAAAAGATGATGGATGGAAATCATATTGATAATTGTTTTCAAAAAAAATCAAACTCACTTCCTTTAAGAAATTTCCATGGTAATGAAAAGAAAATGGTTGAAGGAAATGGTTCTGATAAGACTCACCTTGGGTCCAAAAAGGGAGAAGATCATAACGAGGAATTGATTGGGTTCACACTAAATCTAGAATAAAATGTTTAATAGAGAATTCTTCTTGCTGGAAGTTAATGGTTATTATATTCACTCTAGATTCAGTGTGAAAGGTGTGGTTATTTTGATGAAGAATCACAATCGGCATGACTATGATTATTTAGATGTGATGGTTCGTTACAGATCTAGAGTTCTAATAAATCATTAGTAAGTTCTAAAACTTATGATGAAATATTGATGGAAGAAAGGGTGAGTGAAAGAGTTGAGATCAATTGTAACCAAATTAATCATATTTGTGTGGAAGATACAATATAGATTCTTCAAATCGTATTCATAATAACCTAATTTTGGTAGAAAGAAATAAGGTGCTGATGATCGTACTCAGAAAATATCATATCTAGGAAAATCGTATTCATAATGTTCATGCCCTGGAAAATCATACTCAATATCAAGAATAAAATAAGTGTGCCTAGAATGATCGTATCCAAAATGATCATATCCAAAAAAGATTGTATTCAGGAAAAATCATACTTAGAAAGATCATACTCTGTACAATCACACTCATGTTGAGTTGGAATAAAATCATGTTGGTGAAGTTAAAAGTTGTTGGGATCGGTACATCATATCCTGTTTCTTATCAAACTCAGAAATATATTTTTTTCAATACACTGATGGAAAAGAAATTGAGTACAAGCCGATGAAAATCATAATGAAAAATATTTATCAATAATGTAGTCAACCATTTGAGATGGTTGAATGAATTTTTGAAGGAATAAATAGATGAACTATGATTTTCTTCCAAATTTCTTTATCATGTAGGTCATGAGCGGAATTACTTTTTTTCTTTTCGAATGAATTTTTCAAGTGGGTCAAGAGAAAAGGTGAAATAGTGATAATTGGATTGAGAGAAAAGATGAAGGTTTTTTTAATATACTATCAAAGGGGAGAAATACATTCAAAATAATACACGTATTCATAATTTGAATTCAAACTAGCATTTCAAAAGAAATTATTAAGAATGGGTGAATATTTTAAAAGAAATTAGATGCTTCGAGAAGAGTTGACGAAGTCAAAATTTACAAAATATTTTTGGGAAAATTCATATTTGGGTGAATTTAGATGAGCGGTAACATTTTTGGGATTCCTGCCATGAAATTCATGGGTCGCCAATAGAATGCAAATTGTACTTTGAACTTTTTCTGACAGATGTGTCGTTCATCGTAGAAGAGGGAGAAGCTCTGAGTTTTTAGAGAGAATAAGAGGATTTTCATATTGAGCCTTTTGTTGAAAAATGTTCCATGGGAGAAGTCAAAAAGAGAGTCCATAAGATCTCAACATTTTTTTTGGATGATCACCATATTTAGTTTATTACTATACTCGTCTTGTCAATTATATTCTATTAATTATCATATCAGGATGGATTAATCAGATAACGGATTTCTTTATTAGTATTTATGGAGTGGGGAAAAATCTTTTTACTTTCTAAATAATAATCAGCCAATATTATATCTTTTTTATTTTGTAATCATACCAGGAAGAATCAGACTCATAATAATCGAGCTGAGAGAATCATACCATGAAGAATCGTATCTAAGAGAATCGTACTCAGAAGAATCAGACTAGGAAAAATGGACTGAGAAAATAAAACTTAGTTTTCCTTAACATTGTCCAAGAATTTCTTACCATCTTACAGGTAAGTAACTGAATAAGTGTTCTCAGTTGAATAAATTTGTGAAAAATTTAAATATGTACTTGTGACATGCGTTGTTACACAAACATTGTATTGACATATTTTTTCTAAGATGGTGCACACACACTTTTGGATTGTCTTCAATGTGCTACACAAGTGATGGTCATATCCTAGTCATTATAATCCAAGGATTGTTTTCTATTGGATTGTATGTTATTGTATTTTCTCTAAAACATACCAAGGACTTATATATTATTATTGAAAAGTGAACCTTGTAAATAATTTTGTTTCTATGGATGTGTGTTCATTTTGGTTTCTGTAGGGAAAAAAATATTTTACAGGGGGCATGGTTATTTCAATTATAATGAAACCTAAAAAAGAAAAAAAGTATAACTGATTCACCCCCTCCCCCTCTCAGTGGTACAATTATCCTAACGGGGCACTTTACAGTGGTATCAGAGCCGAAGGGTCCCTTCACTTATTCTTTGCTGAAAGTTTCAAGATAATATTATGGACAATCTGAATTTTCTGATTAATAATGGTATTATAATCTTAAATGATAGAAATTTTCATATTTGGAATGGAATAATGATCTCATATCTTATGTATCTTGGTTTTGATGAATGAAGATCTGTTACATATGGTTTTCCTACTCATATTGAGAATGAAACTCTCTCTAACATTGATAAGGAAAATCATGTGAATAATGGAACAGATAATAATTCTTTACTCTCATCACATTTTGAAAGTGAGTTTCTGTGAGTAAAACGTGTCACCACTACCAAATGAATATGGGATAATTTGAATAACTTTTCTGAAGGCAATACAAAAGTGAACAAGGTAATGTTTTAAATATTGATATTAATGTATGAAGACCTCAAGATGGGTGAGCATGAATCTTTTGATGATTTTTATACCAGGGTAAATAAAATTGTGAGCACTATTATATTTCTTGTTGAAAAGATATAAGAATATAATATTGTTGAAAATATCATCAGAATTCTTCTGGATAAGTTTTATGCCATGGTTTTCTCACTCGAAGATAAATATCTAGAAACAATGTCTCTAGATGATTTGTATAGTACTTTCATTACTTATGAAATTATAATGGAGAATTATTTTAAAGTAAAAAACTAATGTTGATAGAGAAATATCTTTCAAGTCTTCTACCGAAGAAAAGAAGATTCTTGAAGAAGTAGAAGTTGGAGATTATAATTTCAAAAATTAGGTACCTAAAAATCATAATAATATTTAATCCTTGTTTTTTAAAAATTTGAAATGAGGTATAATAAGGTATAATTGGAAACATTATGTAAAATTCTTATTATGTGGAGTCATTTGAAATTTTGTTTCTAATTTTCATCAAAGAGGTAATGAAGAAGAATATGACGTTGAGGAAAGTGAAAAAGAAGAAAGAAGACCAAGAAGATATTAGAAGAAAAGGGATGATGAAGAAAAATTATATTTGAAGATGGAAGAAAAGATGTTCTATAAATCCAAAAGGAGAATATTGATGGCTATGTTTTATGATAGTGAGGATGCTTCAAATGATGATTAAGAGAAATTTTTTTTTCAAATAGTTAATGAGGAAAGTTCTTCTAGAAAAGAAAGTAACTACTCTGAAAAAGAAGAAGGTGAATGTGACTCTAAAAAAATTTCATTATGTTGGTGGAAATACGTTTATTAATATAATGAATGATGAATAATTCAAAAGTGATAGCTCTGATGAAGAAGAAACTCAA